>OZ014520.1:302945091-307945091 GCA_963966055.1 Lathyrus aphaca | reverse complement strand
AGGGTTAGTAATAAAAATAATTATAAGAAAGAAAATGTTAGCACAAATATACAAAACATATATAAATTAAATAAACAAATTTTAAGAATTTTTGAGATGAAAATAAAATAATAAAGATAATAATAAACTATATCCTAATTTATTTACAAAAAAAAAGCATGATTAATTATTTAATTATATACATTAGAAAATTTTATTAAGTTTAATATTTAAACAAAATAATTAAGGTAATAAATTAAGGTTTTAAAAAATTTAGGGTTTTAGAAATTAGGGTTAGAATTTTTAGAAAATAGAATTAGAGTTTATAATCTAAATTACAATATTAATTTAACTATTTACAAAAAATAAATATATGATAATAATATATACATATTTTAATTTAATTATGAACTAAGATTAAAAATTTCTTTAGAAAATAAATTAGAGGGTTTTTTTTAGAAAATATGAAATTAATATATATTTACATATTATTATCTAAATATATTAGAAATATGATTATAATTAATTAGAAAATAAAATGACAAAGCAAAATAATTAGAAAAAAAACAAAGAACTAAAACTTACCTGGGGCAGGGATTGAACCCACTCCCTAGGCTTTGCTTCCCCTGGACGCACAGGGCTACCACCAGGTTGAGCGCGCGTTTGTGATGTCAAACAATCATAATAGATTATATTTAAAACCTGAAAAATATGACAAAGTAAAAAAAATATAACACAAGACCTGGGAATCGAACCCAGGTCTCTCACCACCAAAGCACTTCAACAAAACCAGCTGAGCTACACGCGCTAGTTGATATATACACGAAACCAATTTGTTTTAAGCCCTGCACCAAATTCAAATATAATTTTCGCGCCAGTGACCTTCTTCTACCTCTGAACTTGCGGGATTTGCTGTGAATTCTACCACAAACTTTCCTGCGATTTTTTGTTCGCATGAAAACCTGCGAATGACAAACTCTAAACAAACATTACAATTTCGTGAAATTAACAGTGCTATTGAATTCCTGATGTCATATATGACTTCTCTATGTCTTTAGAACTTATTTAGATGGGCCAAATGATGAAATCCTAATTGAGGTCCGAAACCCTAATAATGGTGAAATCCGTATTAGGAGATGAAACTTCAAGAAACCTGTCCAGAATCAGTCTATAACTCATCACAAACAAGAAATTCAAGTCAAAATTCATTGAAAACAAGCAAATATTCAGAATCGAAAATAAAAAAACCATGAATGTTATGGATCGATTAATGCATATGAGTCTGTTTACGATGCTTTTGAAGGTTGGGATAGGTTTAGTGATGTCCAAGGATCCTTTCTATGTCTTTAAAATACCTTTAAACACCCTCTAGAGATGAATCTGAAAATTGAATTTTGTATGAATTTTTGAAGTTTGAGAATGCTATGGGAGGCTCTGAATTCGTGTCCTTATGCTTGCTATGTGTTGTATATATATCATACAATGGAATTAGGTCAAGCGATTAATCAAACTTGTGGATTTTTGGACCTTTTGAGATTGAAAAAGATGTGATATTAAAACTTGAATATTATTTGATCTAGCCTTGCTATTTTGGTATGATTTGAAATATTCTAGTGTCAATCAAGTTTAAATAAATTTTAAGACTTTCTAGAATCCAAATCTTTTCAAATATCCATCCTTTTATATTTTATTTTAATTTAAAATGATTTTTAACATAGAAAATCATAATAAATAAAATAAAATGAATAAAATTATGAATAAATAAATTTTAATTCGTGCATGATGTCATGGAAGTATTTGGATCATAAAAAAGCAAGCCCATTTGGTGAATTATGGTTTTAAGACCCCATTTGCTTCATAAACCTCTCAAAAATTTCCCAACTTTTCAAGGGCACAAATCCTTCAATTTTAATGTTATGAAGGTGTTCTTGGGCATTTTGGAAGGCTTAAAGAGTCCTCTAACCAACCTTTTTGGTCTCATGTCCATATCTTTTACCAATCTCAAGTTATGCTCTTTGGAAGTTGTTGACTTTTTGTTGACTTTTAAAAGGACCTATAATGTCTTAGCTCATACCTTCCAAATGAAGCATTTTTGGGATTGGCTTGTGAGACACAAAGTTGTAGAGAATTCAATTTCCTTCAAAATGAGTTTGGATGGAAAATTTTTGATGAAGCATGTGAAAGTTATGGCTGGTCAAAGTTCAGTTGACTTTTCCTATGAAAACCCTAATTTAGAAACTCCTGATTCTTCATGATCTGAAATCTCCTTGATGAATCATGATCATCCCTTGATCAAATGATGAATTTTACTTCATATACTTGAATTTGGCAAAAAATCATGAAGTTTGACTTTGATTTGACCACAGTTGACCTCAGTTTGACTTTTTAACTGCCTTGACTGATTTTAACCTATTTGATCATCTGACTGAGCAAATCTTTTGGGAAAGTCTTGAAACTTGACATGGGGATTCTTGAACTCATATAGGATGATATGAAGCTCACTTGATGCCTTTGAAGTCCATTTATCCTGATGAAAGTCAAAACCCTAGTTTAAGATGCATTGCTTAGGAGGATGCGTTGTCTGAGAGAATTGTCTAACTTTCTGACTAATTGTGAACTTTGTGAACTTTGTGAACCTCATGAGATGTCTTGTGAACCTTGTGAACTTTGTAAATCTCTTAGAACACAATGTCTTGTCTTGTGGAGGGCAAATTTTGGGGTGCAACAGCTGCCCCTGTTCAATTTTCTGAAACTTGAGGGGTTAGATTGGTATATGTGTCAGTCGTGACCTGGAAGGTTGAAGGGGATTGAACACAAAAGCCCAAAAAATTGCACTCGCCGGTGCGTAAAGTAACACTAATGATTAGTTGTATATGCTTGAGTGGGCTTGAAGATTCCACTTGGAAGAACTGGAGATGGGCTTATAGATGCCATCCAAAATATCATGAGGTGATAATAGCTTAATATTGATACTGGATATCAGTACTAGGTCTTCGTATAGGCCGTCTCTAAATCGTTTATGCAACATGGTTTGAATTGTTGAATAGACCAGTAGAAATATATCTTCGTGACGATTATATCTTCTGGGAATATCTTGGATTAGGGAATGGGTCTTTGTACAGACCGTTTGCCTACTCTCAAGGACAAAAGAATATCAGGATTAATTCTTCTGCAAAATATCTTGAACTAGGGAATGGATCTTTGTACAGACCATTTGCCTACTATTCAAGAGCAAATAGATTAAATCTTCTGAAAATATCTTGAACTAGGGAATTGATCTTTGTACAGACCGTTTGCCTACTATTCAAGACCAGATAGATAAAATCTTCTGGAAACATCCTGGATTAGGGAATGGATCTTCGTACAGACCGTTTGCCTACTCTCCGAGGAAATAGATTAAATCTTCTGAAAATATCTTGAACTAGGGAATGGATCTTTGTACAGACCGTTTTCCTACTATTCAAGACCAGATAGATGAAATCTTCTGGAAATATCCTGGATTAGGGAATGGATCTTTGTACAGACTATTTGCCTACTCTCTGAGGACAAAAGAGTGTCAGGATTAAGTCTCCTGAAAATATCCTGGATTAGGGAATGGATCTTTGTACAGGCCGTTTGCCTACTCTCCGAGGACAAAAGAGTGTCAGGATTAAATCTCCTGAAAATATCCTGGATTAGGGAATGGATCTTTGTACAGACCGTTTGCCTACTCTCCGAGGACATCTTGAATAATGTATAAATCATTTCTGACCTGTTGTGGATTGTTGACAGCATTTCATCTGCATATAACCATCCTGCAAGAAAAAAGGTTAGTTTATGCAATATGTATGCATGCATGGTATGGTGCATCTAAGTAAATGTATTATGCATTTATGGATATGTTATGGTATGATGTAAATGATGTATGTGTCATGCAACCTAAAGCGTCTGGATATCTTTGTATAACAACTGCTGGCTAGGGAAAATAAATCCCAATTTGTTGTTGGAGAATATGATGACCGTGTTCCTGTCTTGTTTGATAGTATAGTATTTATAACCTCCCGTCTTCGTTCGTCGTACTTCTATTGAAGGAATAAGTTCCTGAGTATCCCGACTGAGGATAAAAGAGATGGACATAAATTCAAGGGGAGATGCAACTTGAAGTATCTATAATGATATATTTGCACTGCTGGGGACTTGTAGTTATCTTGTGGGGATGAACCGGCAAAGCTTCGTTGAATTCTTACCTCCGTTCGTCCTTAGTAAATACTATTACTGCATTTTCATGCATTTCTGGTAAACATCAATTATATTCAAGCATTTTATGCATTTCTGGTAAACATCAATCATATTCAAAAGCATACATACATTCAAACACAACCAATGGACGTTCCGCTTATGTAAATAGGGTAAAAGTAAATCTGGATTCAAAGATGAAATTTTATTTATATCACAAAGTGACCTATACATAGGCAAGTTTGTACAAGGAGTCAGAAATCCTAGTAAGAGGAATTCATCGTAAAAAAAATTTACAAAACAAAGAAAATCAGCTATGTGGGAAATAATCCTATTGAGTTTCAATTCTACTATTACCATTATCTTCAAGTATCTCATCTTCTGCTGTTGAGACGGAAACGATTGGATTGATCTTTATCTGTTCACGCTTGAGTTAGGTAGCACCATCAGTTGAAGTTACATGGGTGATCGAAACGAGACATAGTCATACGCTTTAATCCCTAATTTTTGCCTGGATTGCCCTTTCGGGTTTTCAATCCACCGGGATACCCTTTTTTGCCCAAGCCGCCTTTCAGGTTTTCGACTTGCTAGGTGTACATTTTTTATATATATCCCTAATTTTTGCCCGAACCCTTTTGGTTCGCCGGGATGCCCTTATTTTTGCCTAGGCCAGTCAACCTAGCGAGTCTCTTTTTATGCATAGTATTTTTTAACTATGTCTGCGTTTACAGGCTGTGGGAAGTCTTCACCATCCATAGTAGTAAGCATCATGGCACCTCCTGAGAATACTGTTTTGACTACAAATGGTCCTTCATATGTAGGAGTCCATTTGCCCCTAGGATCACCCTGTGGTCATATGATACGCTTGATTACCATGTCACCAGCCTGATATACTTTTGGCTTAACCTTCTTATTAAAAGCTTTGATCATCCATTTCGGGTACATCTGACCATGACAAACAGCTGCCAACCTTTTCTCATCAATCAAATTTATCTGGTCTAGTCGAGTTTGAATCCACTCATCTTCATCCAAGCCTGCATCCTTCATGATTCTTAAGGAGGGGATCTGAACTTCAATGGGCAGAACTGCTTCCATACCATAGACTAAGGAGAATGGGGTTGCCCCTATTGAAGTACGTATCGTAGTACGATAACCATGAAGAGCAAATGGTAACATCTCATGCCAATCCTTGTAAGTAACAATCATCTTTTGTAGAATCTTCTTAATGTTCTTATTAGCAGCTTCTACTGCCCCATTCATCTTCGGACGATACGGAGAAAAATTGTGATGCTTAATCTTGAACTGCGTGCAGAGATCAGTAATCATAGTGTTGTTCAGATTAGAGCCATTGTCAGTAATAATCCTCTCAGGGATGCCATACCTACATATGAGATTATTTTTAATGAATCGAGCCACCACATTCTTAGTAACAAATGCAAATGAAGCTACCTCTACCCACTTCGTAAAGTAATCAATAGCAACCAGGATGAAACGATGCCCATTAGAAGCAGTAGGCTTGATCTCACCAATCATATCAATGCCCCACATGGCAAAAGGCCAAGGAGCAGTCAACACATTCAATGGTGATGGAGGTATATGTACTTTATCAGCATAGATTTGACACTTGTGACATGTTCTGGAATGTTGATAGCAGTCAGCTTCCATGGTAGACCAATAATAACCTGCTCTCAATATCTTCTTTGCCACAGTATGACCACTAGAATAAGTGCCAAAGATCCCATCATGCATGTCTTCCATAATTTCTGTTGCTTCCTTCTTATCCACACAACGAAGCAAAGTTGAATCATGATTGCGCTTGTACAAAATTCCATTACTCAAGAAGAACTTAGCAGAAAACCTCCTCAGAAACTTCTTATCTTTGACAGATGCCCCTTCAGGGAACTCCTGAGCTTCAAGATATCTTTTCACTTCATAGAACCAAGGCTTCCCCTCTGCTTCTTCAGTGTCAATCTCATTGCAGTATGCAGGCTTCTCAAATCTATGAATAGTAATCTTGGGAGCTTCATCATCCCAACTAATCTCAAACATAGATGCCATGGTGGCTAGTGCATCTGCTAACTGATTTTCTCTTCGTGGAATATGTCCAAAGGTAATCTCTTTAAAATATGGGATCAAAGACAACACATGATCTCTGTAAGGAATGAGATTATCATGCTTGGTATCCCAATCTCCTTTAATCTGACTTACTACCAGGGCTGAATCTCCATATACATCCAGGAACTGAATCTTCATATCAATGGCAGCTTTGATGCCCAGGATACATGCCTCATACTCAGCCATGTTATTTGTACAATAGAAAAAAAGTCTTGCAGTAATCGGGGTATAACAACCTTCAGGGGAAATAATCACAACACCAACACCATTACCAAGTGCATTAGAAGCTCCATCAAAAACCATAGTCCATCGGGATCCTTGTTCAGGTCCGTCATATTGTCCAGGTTCTTTGGTAATAATCATAATGTCTTCATCGGGGAATTCAAAACTCATTGACTGATAATCATCCACTGCTTGATGAGCCAAATGATCAGCTACCACACTACCCTTAATGGCCTTCTGAGTAGTGTATTGTATATCATATTCTGTTAAGATCATTTGCCATCTTGCTATTCTTCCGGAGAGAGCAGGTTTCTCGAATATGTACTTGATTAGATCCATCTTCGAAATCAATAAGGTAGTATGAGTCAACATATACTGTCTTAGTCGGCGAGCAGCCCATGCCAAAGCGCAACAAGTTTTCTCGAGCAGTGAGTATCTTGTTTTACAGTCGGTAAACTTTTTGCTAAGGTAGTATATTGCCTTCTCTTTTCGACTAGACTCGTCATGTTGCCCCAAAACACACCCCATTGAATTGTCTAACATTGTTAAGTACATAATCAAGGGTTTTCCATCAACTGGTGGCATCAAGATTGGCGGTTCTAGGAGATATCTCTTAATTTCATCAAAGGATGTCTGGCATTCATCATTCCACTCCATTACCTGATCTTTCTTCAACAACTTGAAGATTAGCTCACAAGTAGAATTTAATTGGGAAATAAATCTTGCAATGTAATTCAATCGTCCCAAGAAACCTCTAACTTCCTTCTCAGTACGGGGAGCTGGCATCTCTTGTATAGCTTTCACTTTTGCAGGATCCACTTCAATACCTTTTCCACTGACAATGAAACCCAGGAGTTTACCAGACCTAACTCCAAAATTACACTTGTTTGGGTTCAATCTCAACTTGTATTTCTTCAACCTTTCAAACAACATATGCAGATGATCAAGGTGTTGCTCTTCATTCTGGGACCTGGCTATCATATCATCCACATATACCTCTATCTCATGATGAATCATATCATGAAACAAAGCCACCATAGCACGCTGATATGTTGCCCCGGCATTCTTCCAACCAAATGGCATCACTTTATAACAAAAAGTGCCCCACTGTGTAACAAATGTAGTCTTCTTCATATCTTCAAGTGCCATCTTGATTTGATTGTAACCAGAGAAACCATCCATGAAAGAGAATACCTTGGGCTGAGCAGTGTTGTCTACCAAAACATCAATATGTGGAAGTGGAAAGTCATCTTTGGGGATGGCCTTATTCAAATCCCTGTAGTCTACACACATACGTACTTTACCATCTTTCTTAGGTACCGGTACCACATTTGCAACCCATTGAGGATAAGAAGTCACAGCTAAGAACCCTGCATCAAACTGTTTCATCACCTCTGCTTTAATCTTTTCTGACATTTCAGGACGCATGCGATGAACCTTATGCTTCTTTGGAAAACAATCTTCTTTTACCGGTAAATGGTGAACCACAATGTTTGTATCCAACCCTGGCATATCTTCATAGGACCAAGCAAAGATTTCCACATAATCATGTAACATTTGAATTAATCTGCTCTTAACACCATCCTCTAGTTCAGCCCCTATTTTGACTTCTTTCCTGTTTTCTTCAGTACCCAAATTCACAACTTCGATTGGCTCTTCATGTGGCTGTATAGCTTTCTCTTCTTATTGTAACAACCTAGCAAGCTCTACAGGTACTTCACAATCTTCCTCCTTTCCATCTTCAGCTTGATAGATCGGATTCTCGAAATTATAATTGGCAATAGTAGAACTGTTATCAACAGGATCCAGAGTGGATGAGGATCTGCATTTTAGTGATGTGGGTGTGTGTAAGAATACATAGCTGATAAAACAAAAATAAAAGAAAAGAAAGACAAGGAACACAATATTTACGAAAACGAAACGTCCACTGATTTTTATTGAATGAAGTATGCAAATGAAATGACATCCCGTAACAAGCATACCATTATGCCCCGGGTAAGGCACAAGGCTTAAAAGTTTAATTGTTCAAAAATTACAAACTTAAAAATAACAACACAGTAATAGTATTTACTCCTGACTAAAGGAGATAGGAATAACGTCTTCAGCCTTCCAATTGTTGAGCCCATCACCCATAGTAGGAAAGATCCAGTCATCCAGGTTGTAGTCCTCATTATAGTCACCCACAACATTGATTTTATCTTTCACGATCCCTTGATTGGTGATACGAACAGCACGAGCACGACGAACAACCTTCTGGGATTCTGCAGTGAAACGCAAACCAAACTTGTCAGACTTGTAAGGAATGTCAGGAAGCTGACCCCAAATAGTACAACCACCTTCTTCAACCACAGCTCTAGCATCTTTGAGGGAGGCCATTGTAGGAGGTACTCTGTTAATCACAGGAACTCTTTTAACAACAGGAGGAGCTTCAGCAGCAGGAACAACCCAGGGAACAACTTCAAATTTCTGGCAAGGCGTCTCAACATATTCACCTTCCACTTCAACATACTTAAATGTATTCACATGACTGATCATATATTCTTCCTCTCCGTAAACAGTGACAACCTTTCCCTTCACTGGATATCTCAACTTCTGATGTAGAGTAGAAGTCACAGCACCTGCCCCATGGATCCAGGGACGCCCAAGCAAACAGGAGTACGCAGGACGAATATCCATTACATAGAAGGTTGAATTTAATACTTGAGAGCCTACTTTGATCGGGAGATCTATTTCTCCATGCACCACCCTTCTTGAACCATCAAAGGCCCTCACCACTATATTACTTGGTCTCAACACAGCATCTTCAGGAATGAGCTTGTTCAAAACCTCTTTGGGAAGTACATTCAGTGAAGAACCATTGTCTATCAACACATGAGACAAGGTAGTGCCCCTACATTCAATAGAGATATGTAGAGCTCTGTTATGGTTTCTTTTGGCAGGAGTCAAATCAGCATCAGAAAAACCTAACCCATTATCATAAGTCAAATGTGCCACACAATTCTCGAATTGATCCACGGAAATTTCATTTGGTACATGGGCAGTCTTCAAGAACTTAATCAAGGCTTTAGCATGAGCCTCAGAACACAGCAACAAAGACAACATGGAAATTTTGGAGGGAGTATGCCCCAATTGATCAAAAATATCATAATCACTCTTGCGAATGATCTTCAGCACTTCTTCCATCTGTTTAGAAAGATTCTCAGCAGTCGGTACCTCAGCTTGCACAGGTTCAATCACAGGACCTTTTCCCCGAGCATCATCATTTGGCTCAGCAGTAGAGGTAGTAGTTGGAGTAACTGCACTTTTTGAGGTAGCCGGAGGAGAGAAAATTCTTCCACTTCTGGTGATCTTACTAGATCCAGCAATATTATCAACATCAAGGTTATCATTAGTAACAGGTGTATCAGTCAATGGTTCTTGTTTAACACCGTGGATATAAACATCAGAACCGTAATTCCAAGGTATAACTTTATCAGAAGTATAAGGAACTGGACCAGGAGTGGTAATAATCATGGGAGCCACTCTAGCTTCAGCAACAGTCTTCACAGGGCCTTCAGCAGTAATCTTGATAGGACCCTTATGAGTGATCTTGATAGGGCCTTTGGAGGTAATCCTCACTGGTACTTTATCAACCATATCCACATCTTCAACCTTCGCACCTTGAGTTAGATGTTCAACCATACTTTCCACAGAAGGTCTCCTCTCAAACAATATAGTGTAATTGTCCATGAGGCGTTGAATACCATCCTTCAACTTCCAGAAGCTATCAGGTTTGTAAGCACAGTAAAAATAGTCTTCGTTGCAACCTGGAAAGAACCCAGCCTGCACCAGCTTCTTCTTGACAACAGATAATGGGGTAGTCACATCTGCAACTGAGGAAATATATGAAACTTCATAAAATTTGGAGTCCCAAGAGGGTCAAATTCAATCTCTCCAGCATCAATCATATATAAAAACTTGTTTTTCAATATCCAGCAGTTGTTGGTGTCATGTCCCAGACAATTAGAATGATAGGCACATCGTGCATTAGGATTGTACCGAGGAGAAGAAGTATTAGGATTCTGGGAGGGTCCTTCAAAGTAATGAGTTCTCCTTTCAACAAGTGTTGCAAGGCTTGGGCCAGTGACATGTTGATCTTGGTGAACTGTCTCCTAGGCTTCAGCTGATTGCTCTGTGGTGGCTCTGGTGCTGCAGGAGTATGATTGGAGATGTGAACTGCTCCCACATATTGATGACTCCTATTACGACCAGGTTGACCATAAACAGCATTTGACTCCTTCTTCCCACTAGGGGGCTTCTTTGTAGTACCTGGTGAAGAGGCACCCACTTGTATCTTTCCACTTCTTATACCACTTTCCACACGTTCCCTAGTCATTATCAACTCAGTGAAGCCAGATGATGAGCTTCCAATGAGATGACTATAGAAAGGACCATTCAGCGTACTCATAAACATATCCACTAGCTCCCTGTCAGTCAGAGGAGGTTGAACTCTTCCATCCAGGTCTCTCCACTTCTGGGCATACTCTTTGAAATTCTCCTTAGCACCCATGGACATGCTTTGGAGTTGCATGCGAGTAGGTGCTAAATCAGCATTGTATTGGTATTTTATGTAGAAGGCCTCAGCAAGATCATTCCGGTCACGAATGTTGGCACTCTCCAGTTGATAGTACCATTCCAATTGAGCTCCAGACAAGCTCTCTTGGAAGAAATGAATCCACAACTTCTTGTCAGCAGTATGTGGTTGAATCCTCCGGACATAGGACCTTAGATGCAGCTTGGGACATGAGACACCATCATACACCACAAAAGCAGGAACCTTGAAACCAATAGGTATAACCACTCTAGATATTAAGCTCAAATCTTCAAAATCCAGTCCATAAGATTTTTGCAACTCCATGGAATTCATTCTATCTACCAACATCTTGAACTTATCTTCATTAGGATCATGATAATAATTTGCTTTAGAATCAGAATCTCCCACAGTATCATGGAGACTGCCTCCCTCTTTCTCAGAATTTTCAGATTCATAATCATCAACCTGTTCCTTTGTCTTGACAGGACCTCTGAACCTTCTTCCCATATAGATAAGGCCTTATGATCTTCTAGCCTTCTTAGTCTTCTTAGCCAGCAGTGTCTTCAACTCATCTTGTCCCTTGGACAAGTTCAGAATCAGCTCTTGGAATTGTGCATTCTGTGCCTGGAGATCTTTGACAGTCTGTTCAAGAGCCATTTCTGCTGAAATAAACAGCGAGAAGATAAGATACATGTACATAAGAAACTTGTGATGCAATGATATGGAGTATAAATGCATATGCAATGTTTTCAAGGACCGCAGGATTTAAATTTGTTTAAACAACCAAAAAGGTAAACTTTTATTAGTAATAAACTTATCTGCCCCTTGGGCTTACAATAAAAATGAAATGAATACAAAAATGGGGTTTTAAGTCTCCCATGGACGTTTCCTCTTTATGTTGAGGTATGAGTTGAGATTCCGCTCCTCGTGAAGTTGTTTTGTTAGCTCCAGGATTCTTTCTTAACTTGCTTTGTAATGAGTCTCAAAAGTATCTCTTTGCTCCTTCAACTGGATCCAGGACCTTTGTAAATCTTCCATGTCAGTGGGCATGTCTGGATGAAGAATGATATAAGAAGTATCTCCTTCAGTAACAGGCTCCATAGTAACTGGCAGGATAGCAGGATATGGCATCATAAGAGTCTGAGCACGAGATCCCACCCATCTGAGATAAGCTTCCATAGGAATAATGTACTTTGGTTCCAGAGTCTTGCTGTCAACCTTGTTCACTTTACCCCATGCTCGTATGAACCTTTGACGGTAACCTTGCAAATCGTTGTCGTAATCGAACACAATACCCTGAATAAGCATGTAATGAGGACCATCACTCCGAGCGTAACCAAACTGATGTAGAGCTAAGGAAGGATTGTAGGTAATTCCCCCTCTTATGCCGAGGAGTGGCACATTAGGGAACTCCCCACAACGGTCAATGATAGTAACATTCTCCAATGATAGTAATATCTGAATGAGAAAGTGACATAATCCTCTTGGACCACTTGAACCCTTGTTCATTCTTCATCACTGATCGAGGAAGGTGAGAAATAAACCACCTAGATAATAAAGGTATACAACACATCAGAGTTCCTCGTGCCTTCGTAGTACGGGTATGGAGAGAGTGTAAGATGTCTCCAAGTAATGTAGGCACTGGATTGCGAGTCAGAAATATGTTGATGGCGTGTACGTCTATGAACTGGTCTGGATTGGGGAACAATACTAAGCCATATATCAATAGGGCTAAGATCTCCTCAAAAGCATCATAACTCATAGCCTTCAGGAACACTTGAGCTTTCTCCATCAATACCTTATCAAGGATACCCTTAACTCCACTCCTTGTCTCTAGGACAATGTCTGATTTCTTCAGATGTAGGGCTGCAGCAATGACTTCAGGTTTAGGCTCTCTTTCCAAGCCTGTGAAGGGTTTCTGATCAAGAATAGGTATACCCAGAAGCTTGGAGAACTCTTCCATTGTAGGAACCAGCTGATAGTCGGGGAATGTGAAACAATGATGTTTAGGGTCAAAGAACTGAAATAGGACACTCATCATGTCTTCATTGAACCCTGAAGTGACTAGATCCAGTAGGTAACCATGCCTCTTGATGAATTGGGAGTTTTCAGAAACTTGAGAGACCAATTCCTTAAGCTTAGGAGGTATTCCTACAAAGTTAACCCGGATAGTATTCCTACGAGCAGAAGCCATGACCTACAACAAAGGACAAAGATAAATCCTTTGGTCCTTGAAATGGTTAGGGAAAATGCTATGCTTATGATGCATGATGATGCTATGATGTTATGCTCAATCACAAACATGTGGCACACACAAACAAGTCACACAATAGACCTAGGTTTAGAGGCTTGCATGAGTTTTAAAGGTAAGTACCCTCCCCTGAAGTTAGTTGGTTCATCCTGTCATACAAAGTAACCAGGTTCTAAGGGATCTCGATATCATTGATCCTTCACAAGGGTGGTTGTTCAGTAAGCAACTTACTTGCCAACCAAAACCCTCCAAGTTTAGAATCTCAATGAGCGTAGTATCGAGTATCAACCAACTTCAGTCTTCACCAAAGCCGGTTATCTCACTACTTTTCTAAAGGCCAAGATGGGATGACTAGGGTTCTAAAAGTTAGTTAGTGTATTGACAACATATGGCAGCCTCATATTATCCTCAACTTTACTTAAGGAACATAAGCACTAACCAAGAAGTCACACTAACTATGGCCACCAGATCAACCATATCGGTATACGCCGTACAGTTTCCTTGGTCTATTGCCATTTACCTAAGGTACACTAGATCCGGGTTAGGATCTTTCACACATAAGAGCACCCAACAGATAAGTATAAAGCAAACAAGGCAAACAATTTTAAAGTGATCTAATTCCTAAGGGTACCCCTCTTTAATATTAAATCCCCAACAGAGTCGCCAGTTCTGTAACACGGTGGGAGAACTGGCTTTAGTCATATTGCGGATAGCAAGAGTCGCCACCGACTTTTATTTTATCAAAGGAAAGGGCATAAAAGAACAGGAAAAACCTTAAAAGATTTTTGAGTTCGGGGGGTAGGTTATGTAAAGGGAAGGTGTTAACACCCTTTACATCCATGGTTATCCATGGGCTCTTAGTTACTTAGCTCACTTTAAACTGTTTTGAGAAGTGTAGTGTGTGATTAAAAAGTTTATTAAGTACTTTATAATGATCCTTGTATGGATGTATATAAAGACTTTGTTTTGAAAATTGTTTAAAATGTGAAGTGTAATGAAGTAATTTGATGAAAAGTGAGCAAGTACTTAAGAGGAACCTACCCTATGTTAAATCTTTATTGTTCTCGTATGTTTTTCAATGGTAAGACTATCCCTATTATTAAGGAATAGGTAGTCATTACCTTGGATGTTATAAGGGACATGCGAAGGGTCATCTGTGTTTAGGCAACTGTAAGGTATCTTAGCAATACGAAGGGACTTATCATCTTTCATTCGAAAGGGACAAGATCATTTACGTAGGCAACATCGAAGGGACTTGATCTTGTAATCTTTAAAGGGACTTGATGATATTTTATGAGAAGGGACTTTGCTTTTTAGACACCTTACTTGACCTTTTGATTTAGGCAACATGAGGAATAACCTTAGGAAGTGAGATGGCGATCAAAGATCGACTTACGTGTGTGCGTGTATAGGTTCATATATTTATCTTATTAAATTAGTGATCTAAATTAATTTTAAAGCAAATAGGTTATCACTCCCTATAATTACTAACCATGGAAATATAAATATTTATAGATAATAAAATAAAGACGAAAATAAAACCTACAACTATTACAAGGCTTTCGCATTTACATAAATATAGAAACGAGTAAAATATAAATATATAACGAAATAATAAAAAGGGTTAGTAACAAAAATAATTATAAGAAAGAAAATGTTAGCACAAATATACAAAACATATATAAATTAAATAAACAAATTTTAAGAATTTTTGAGATGAAAATAAAATAATAAAGATAATAATAAACCATATCCTAATTTATTTACAAAATAAAGCATGATTAATTATTTAATTATATACATTAGAAAAATTTATTAAGTTTAATATTTAAACAAAATAATTAAGGTAATAAATTAAGGTTTTAAAAAATTTAGGGTTTTAGAAATTAGGGTTAGAATTTTTAGAAAATAGAATTAGGGTTTATAATCTAAATTACAATATTAATTTAACTATTTACAAAAAATAAATATATGATAATAATATATACATATTTTAATTTAATTATGAACTAAGATTAAAAATTTCTTTAAAAAATAATTTAGAGGGTTTTTTTTAGAAAATATGAAATTAATATATATTTACATATTATTATCTAAATATATTAGAAATATGATTATAATTAATTAGAAAATAAAATGACAAAGCAAAATAATTAGAAAAAAAACAAAGAACTAAAACTTACCTGGGGCAGGGATTGAACCCTAGCCCTAGGCTTTGCTTCCCCTGGACGCACAGGGCTACCACCAGGTTGCGCGCGCGTTTGTGATGTCAAACAATCATAATAGATTATATTTAAAACCTGAAAAATATGACAAAGTGAAAAAAATATAACACAAGACCTGGGAATCGAACCCAGGTCTCTCACCACCAAAGCACTTCAACAAAACCAGCTGAGCTACACGCGCTAGTTGATATATACACCAAACAAATTTGTTTTAAGCCCTGCACCAAATTCAAATATAATTTTCGCGCCAGTGACCTTCTTCTACCTCTGAACTTGCGGGATTTGCTGCGAATTCTACCACAAACTTTCCTGCGATTTTTTGTTCGCATGAAAACCTGCGAATGACAAACTCTAAAGAAACAGTACAATTTCGTGAAATTAACAATGCTATTGAATTCCTGATGTCATATACGACTTCTCTATGTCTTTAGAACTCATTTAGATGGGCCAAATGATGAAACCCTAATTGAGGTCCGAAATCCTAATAATGGTGAAATCTGTATTAGGTGATGAAACTTCAAGAAACCTGTCCAGAATCAGTGTATAACTCATCACAAACAAGAAATTCAAGTCAAAATTCATTGAAAACCAGAAAATATACAGAATCGAAAATAAAAAAAACCATGAATGTTATGGATCGGTTTATGCATATGAGCCTCTTTACGATGCTTTTGAAGGTTGGGATAGGTTTAGTGATGTCCAAGGATCCTTTCTATGTCTTTAAAATACCTTTAAACACCCTCTAGAGATGAATCTGAAAATTGAAATTATTATGAATTTTTGAAGTTTGAGAATGCTATAGGAGGCTCTGAATTCGTGTCATTATGCTTGCTATGTGTTGTATATATATCATACAATGGAATTAGGTCAAGAGATTAATCAAACTTGTGGATTTTTGGACCTTTTGAGATTGAAAAAGATGTGATATTAAAACTTGAATATTCTTTGATCTAGCCTTGCTATTTTGGTATGATTTGAAATATTCTAGTGTCAATCAAGTTTAAATAAGTTTTAAGACTTTCTAGAATCCAAATCTTTTCAAATATCCATCCTTTTATATTTTATTCTAATTTAAAATGATTTTTAACATAAAAAATCATAATAAATAAAATAAAATGAATAAAATTATGAATAAATAAATTTTAATTCGTGCATGATGTCATGGAAGTATTTGGATCATAAAAAAGCAAGCCCATTTGGTGAATTATGGTTTTAAGACCCCATTTGCTTCATAAACCTCTCAAAAATTTCCCAACTTTGCAAGGGCACAAATCCTTCAATTTTAATTCTATGAAGGTGTTCTTGGACATTTTGGAAAGCTTAAAGAGTCCTCTAACCAACCTCTTTGGTCTCATGTCCATATCTTTTACCAATCTCAAGTTATGCTCTTTGGAAGTTGTTGACTTTTTGTTGACTTTTAAAAGGACCTATAATGTCTTAGCTCATATCTTCCAAATGAAGCATTTTTGGGCTTGGATTGTGAGACACAAAGTTGAAGAGAATTCAATTTCCTTCAAAATGAGCTTTGGATGGAAATTTTTTGATGAAACATGTGAAAGTTATGGCTGGTCAAAGTTCAGTTGACTTTTCCTGTGAAAACCTTAATTTAGAAACTCCTGATTCTTGATGATCTGAAATCTCCTTGTTGAATCATGATCATCCCTTGATAAAATGATGAATTTTACTTCATATAATTGATGTTGGCAAAAAATCATGAAGTTTGACTTTGATTTGACCACAGTTGACCTCAGTTTGACTTTTTAACTGCCTTGACTGATTTTAACCTATCTGATCATCTGACTGAGCAAATCTTTTGGGAAAGTCTTGAAACTTGACATGGGGATTCTTCAACTCATATAGGATGATATGAAGCTCAATTGAAGACTTGGAAGTCCATTTAGCCTGATGAAAGTCAAAACCCTAGTTTAAGATGCATTGCTTACGAGGATGCATTGTCTGGGAGAATTGTCAAACTTTCTGACTAATTGTGAACTTTGTGAACCTCATGAGATGTCTTGTGAACTTTGTAAATCTCTTAGTACATAATGTCTTGTCTTGTGGAGGGAAAATTTTGGGGTGCAACACCTGGGCTTGGGACAACATTCAGACTAAGGGGACAACTATTCTTGGCAAGTGCAATAACATAGTTTAGCTCAGTATCTTGACTGGTCTCGTACCGGGGGACAAATCACCCGTATGCCATTCACCTTAGAGGATGTACCTGGACCATCAGTTGTGGAGCCTGCAACTACTGTCAGTTTGGAGGAGTTTGAGAAATTGAAAGAAAGGAATACTCAGCTCTCTGAAGTCTTGAAGAAGAACCTCTGGGAGAGGAATGACAGTCGTCTGGACAATGAGAGGTTAGAGAAGCTCCGGATCGAGCATATGACCAAGATTGAGAAGACAAATGATTACATCATAAGGGCTAGAGCAGGGGAGCTGGTACTGAAGAATGCTTGTAAGGAAGCTAAGACTCAGAAGGCCAGAGCTTAGCATTACTTAGATGAGAGTCGGGCTAGGTGGATCAGGATCACTGAGGCTCGTGCACAGGAAGATCAAAGGACCCAGGATAGGATAGAGCAACTGGAGGCTAATGAAAAGAAGAGTCATGAGGCTTTATTAGCAGCACAGAAGGAGATCTCTGAGTTGAAGCTCCAGGCGGGGTTGAAGAGACAAAGGATCAGGATAAGCATAAGAAGTTGACCAGTGCCATTGCCACCAGGAACCTTCTTATCAGGACTATCACATAGTACCCAGTTGGCCCAGTGACTGAGGCTCTCCTGAAAGAAGTCAGAGAGGATGATTATGGATTGGATATTTGACTCTTTTGTTGGTACTTCATTTTGATCGTATTTTTGTTGTTGATGTATTTTGACCCACCATGGGGACTTTATTGTAATCAAACTATGTGTCTTCAATATTTGTAATATATGGTTTGTATTATTTCATGGGCTTTATCTCTCTGCAACATCATCATTTCCTTGAGGTCTGGAAGGTCAAAACTAAAGAACCAAACCGGATACCCTTGGAAGACAAATAGGAATCATGCATTGCATACTAACATCTTCTCTTTGTTTTGTAGGTTTTTGTTTTGTTTTGTTGTTTCTCACTTTGTTATGGTTTCAGGAAACATTGCTCGTAGAAGAGTGTTCCCCGTCAATAGAGTGCATCGGTATCCAACAAGAAACAACCTTCCGGGCTTACAAATTGATCAGGTTCAACTGGATTTGACTGATGTGAGAACCCAAATGGCCAATGAGAGGACTAAGATGAGGGCCCAAATGAATCAGTTTATGGCAGTGATGACTGGATTGGCTCAGAGCCAGGAGAGACTGAGAGAGTTAGTCGAGCGGAAAACTCCCAAGGAAAACCACCCAGGTACAGGGGGTACCAGCAACAACGATCACGTACAGCCTCGTACTGATCCTCCATAGTTTGGACCTCATCTGAACCCAGAAATCAATGCTATAAGAAACACCTAAGGCAACACTAGAGGGAGGGCCTTGCAGGAGGACCCTCAGGAGGAGCAATTTACTGTGGTCGGGGCAGGAGACGAAGTCTACGATCGTCGGTTGGATGAAATAGCAGAAAAGCTAAGGTCTTTAGAGTCTCAGAAGTCTCTGGGTTTTGATGTCATGGATATGGGATTAGTGGAGGGGGTTAGAATTCCTCACAAATTTAAACCTCCTTGTTTTGAAAGATACAATGGTACATCCCGCCCACACACCCTTCTCTAATCCTTCCTGGGGAGATTGAAAGCCTACACCATGGATGAAAAATTGTGGATGTTTTATTTTGAGGATAGCTTGACAGGGGCATCCCGGGAGTGGTACTTTCATTTGACCAGGGCCACAGTTAGGAATTGGAAAGACTTGGCCGAAGCTTTCATCCGTCAATATCAATATAATCCGGACATGGCTCCAAACAGAACATTTTTGATGGGAATGTCACAATCTTCCGGGGAAAGCTTTAGAGAGTACACCCAAAGATGGAGGCAATTAGCTGCTTTCGTTCAACCCCCGATATCAGAAAGGGAAATGGTAGATATGTTCATGAAGACCCTCTAGGGGACTTATATTGATAGACTGGCTGCTTTTTCTTCCACCAGCTTTGTAGACGTGGTTATAGTTGGGGAAAGAATTGAGAGCTTATTGAAAATGGGAAAGATTTATGACAACGGCGGAAGCTCAAGCAGTGCAAGGAAGCCATTTGCAGGGCCCCGCAGATCCGGTGAAACAAATTCTGTACATATGGGGAGAGGGAGACCCCAGTATCTGCCAAGATCAGTTGCCGCTATCACTATTCCTACTCCACCTCCTCAATATACTCAACAACCACAACACTTTCCTCAACAGCCACAGTTTCCTCAACAAAGATTCAACAACAACAATAACAACAACCAACAACAACGCCCTTTTCAGCAGCGGCCATCTCAGATCAATAGGGTGATTGACCCTATACCAATGCCATATGCCACATTGTTGCCACAACTCTTGAAGCTCAATCTTGTGGAGCTAAGGACTTTGGCTCCCCCAGATCCTCTAAACCTTCTGAGAAATTACGACGTCAACGCCAAGTGTGCTTTTCATTCTAATGCACCTGGTCACTCCACAGAAAAGTGCAGGGCTCTGCACATGAAGGTCCAGGATCTGGTAGATTAAAAAGCCCTAAATTTTGCACCACCTCCTAATATCACGAAGAATCCTATGCCCAGCCATGGTGGGCCAAGGATAAATGCAATAGAGGAGGGCTCACCCATGAGTTTAATTGAAGATACTGCGAGTATTCAAACACCTCTGGCAGAGGTTAAAGCTCAGCTTTTAAAATGTCAGGTGTTTCCAGGTTGTGAGGCATGTTGTGAATCTTGCAAGGTTTCCTTGAACGGGTGTGCAAGCTTGAGGAATGAAATCAATGGCCTGATCAAAGAAGGTATTCTACAAATAACCACAACCGCTTCTACAACACCAACAACTCCTTTTTTTAACAACAAGTATTTCTCCTACAACTGCAAAGACAATTGTTCCCACAGACTCGTCTACAAAATTAACAACCATTTCTTCCATCACATCAACAAACAACAGTTCAATTGCATCAACTTCTACAACTACATCAATCACCAACAAAGACGTCTCCACAATTACCATCTATTACGACCCTGCAACGGTCCCTGTTTCCAACAATTATCAACAACAATCTCAACAACAAATTCAGCAACAACTAAGCTTCAATCAATCACCACCTGCATCCACCAGAACTCCTGTCACCATCTTTTATGATCCACAAACAATAACGGTTCCCACCTCTGCTGCTGTCAGCCCAGTCACCATCACGGTGCCAGGGCCTATTCCATATGACAAAGACAACGCTGTACCATGGCACTATGGTTCATACCTTTACCGCAACAGAGAAAGAGTCCTTCTTGACTCTTCAGTTCACACTCCACAAGTGGATAATGTCGGGGGAGGCAGAGGCTTCACCCGAAGCAGACGCCTCTTCGTGTCACAAGCTCCAAGAACTAATATTGAGGCAGAGGCTGCTACCAAAGCCAAAGGGAAAAGTGTGGCACCTGAAGAACCTGCACCGAAAGAGACTCATAAATCATCCTTTGACTAGGATGTAGATGAATTTATGAGGATAATTAAAAGAAGTGACTACAAGGTTGTGAATCAGCTCCACCAGACTCCTTCTAAGATCTCCATCATATCCTTGTTGTTGTGTTCCGAAGCTCATCAGGATGCACTACTTAAAGTTCTGCACGCTGCCTACGTGCCAGAGGAGATCATAGTGAATCAGCTTGAGACAGTGGTGTCTAATGTTAATACTAGCCATGGGCTAGGTTTCACCAATGCTGACTTGACAACGGAAGGAAGTCACCACAACAAAGCTTTTCACATCACCCTAGAGTGTAAAGGGGATGTGCTCTCTCATGTTCTTGTTGACACTGGGTCTTCACTCAATGTCTTGCCGAAGAAAGCTCTTGTCAAGCTCGAACATGATGGTATAGCTCTCCGACCAAGCAATCTTATGGTCAGGGCTTTTGATGGCTCCAAGAGGTCTGTTCTTGGAGAGGTGGAGCTGCATGTGATAATCGGTTCGCAGGTCTTTTAGACTACTTTCTATGTGATGAACATTCAGCCGGCCTACAGCTGTTTGTTGGGTCGACCATGGATTCACCCCACTGGCGCAGTTACGTCGACCCTTCACCAGAAATTGAAATATGAGTGGGAAGGACAGATTATCACCATCTGTGGTGAAGAGGACATTTTTGTTAGCCAGCTGGCTACATACAAATACATTGAGATGGATGGTGAAATCCATGAAACCATGAGCCAAGGGTTCGAAGAACTGAACGTCAATGAGGCGACGACTGAGGTATTTGCTGCATCCCAGGAGGATAGGATGGGTACTTCAATTGTCTCTTATTAGCAAGCCCGGAAGGTTGTTGAAGATGGAAATGCCCAAGGCTGGGGCAAGTTGCTACCGGTGGAGAAGAAGGAGGATAGATTCGGTTTGGGTTACAAACCATTCCGACAAGATCAAGCAGAGGCTGCTAAGGAGCCCAAATTCATCAGTGGGGGATGCTCACCCCAGATGCTGTCAACAACGTGGAAGATGAGGCGGAAGGCAACCTCAACCTGGAGAGCTGGATACATCCAAGGATCCCGGGTCACCGAGTCCTTAGCTGGATACGTCCATGTAGAGTAATTATTATTTCCTGCTTTTTTCAGCATGCATCTTGTCCTGCATCTTGCCCAAGGTGTCAGGACTCATTTTGTAATAGGGCCATATTGTAATTTTGTACAAAAGGAACATCAATGAATATCGGACATCTTTTGCAAACAATTCTCTTTTTCGCTCACTGTCTTTTCATTTTTTACTTTTGTACAAAACAATAAAATGGCAATGTTTTCAAAATAAATAACTTCATCTTTTTTAAACAAGATTAAAACTGATCACTAAAACGAACAAATCTCAACCCTTGCAGAGATTATCCTCCAGATTGCACCGACAACAACACTGCTATGACCTTGTATGACTTCGACAATCTAATTAATCAAGCTGATGAAGGGGTTGAAGAAGACTATGAGTTACCTGAGGAGTTAGCCAGGTTGTTGAGGCAAGAAGAGAAAGTGATTACTCCTCATCAGGAGCAGGTTGAAATAGTTAATCTTGGTACCGAAGAGGATTTGAAAGAAGTAAAGATTGGGGCCAGTCTACAAGCTTCAGTAAAGGAACAACTTATTGACATGCTTCGAGAATACGTCGACGTCTTTGCTTGGTCCTATCAAGATATGCCAGGTCTAGATATGGATATTGTTATGCACAAGCTGCCATTGAAATAAGATTGCCCTCCAGTGAAGCAAAAGTTGCGCCGTACTGGCCCAGATATGGCCATGAAGATTAAGGAAGAAGTACAAAAACAGTGGGACGCTGGTTTCCTTGCTGTAACTAGTTACCCGCCGTGGGTTGCTAACATTGTACCAGTGCCTAAGAAGGATGGCAAAGTACGAATGTGTGTGGATTACCAGGACCTGAACAGAGCTAGCCCGAAGGATGACTTCCCATTACCTCACATTGATATATTAGTTGACAACACAACTCAGTTCTCAGTATTTTCTTTCATGGATGGTTTTTCTGGGTATAATCAGATCAAGATGTCACCCGAAGACATGGAGAAAACAACCTTCATCACACCTTGGGGCACATTTTGTTACAAGGTAATGCCATTTGGACGGAAGAATGCTGGTGCGAATTATCAATGGGCTATGGTGACATTATTCCATGATATGATCCACAAAGAAATTGAACGCTACGTGGATGACATGATTGCCAAGTCCCTTACTGAAGAAGACCATTTGGTGAATCTGCTGAAGTTGTTCAAGTATCTGAGGAAATATCAGTTGGAGCTAAACCCCAACAAATGCACATTCGGGGTACGTTCTGGTAAGTTGCTGGGATTTATCGTAAGTGAAAAGGGAATTGAGGTTGATCCTGACAAAGTTAAAGTCATTCAGGAGATGCCTGCACCTAGGACTGAAAAGGAAGTTCGAGGGTTCTTAGGTAGATTGAACTACATATCAAGGTTCATATCTCATCTCACTACAACCTACGAGCCCTTGTTCAAATTGCTAAGAAAGGAACAAACGGACAGATGGAACGAAGATTGTTAGAAGGCTTATGACAAGATCAAGGAGTACCTGCAAGAACCTCCAATTCTCATGCCTCAAATTGAAGGAAGACCTCTGATAATGTACCTGACAGTATTAGAAGGGTCAATGGGTGTGTGCTGGGCCAGCATGATGAGTCTGGTCGAAAAGAGTATGCAATATACTACCTAAGCAAAACGTTTACCGACTGTGAACAACGTTATTCACTACTCGAGAAAACTTGCTATGCTTTAGCGTGGGCTGCTCACCGACTAAGACAGTATATGTTGACTCACACTACCTTGTTGATCTTAAAAATGGACCCCGTCAAGTACATATTTGAGAAGCCAACACTTACCGGAAGGGTTGCAAGATGGCAAATGATTCTAACAGAGTACGACATTCAGTACACATCTCAAAAAGCCATCAAAGGCAGTGTATTGTCTGACTATCTAGCTGAGCAACCCATTGATGATTATCATCCCATGAGATTTGACTTCCCCGATGAAGACATCATGTACTTAAAAGCAAAAGATCACGAAGAGCCAGTTCATACCGAAGGGCCTTCACCCAGAGGAAGAATGGACTATGATGTTCGATGGGGCTGTCAATATGAATGGTCGTGGGGTTGGTGCAGTGCTCATTACACCTAAAGGAGTTCATATGCCTTTCTCGGCAAAACTCACCTTTGCCTGCACGAACAACGAAGCGGAATATGAAGCATGTATCATGGGTCTTGAGGAAGCCATTGAGCTCAGGGTCAGGACATTAAATGTATTCGGAGATTCAGCTTTAGTAATCAATCAAACCAACGATAAATAATACACTCACCAAGAGCATCTAATTTCGTATCGTGACTACACGAGGATATTATTGACTTTCTTCACAACTGTCAAACTAGAGTATATCCCTCGATACGAAAATCAGTTTGCAGAAACTCTAGCTACCATTTCCTCCATGATCAAGGTTCAAACTGCAAATTATGTGCCTCGGATTTTGGTATCCAGATTGGACCGACCAGCATACGTTTTCTCTGTGGACATTGCTAAAGATGACAAGCCGTGGTTCCATGAAATCAAAAACTTCTTAGAGGATCCAACATACCCACCTGGGGTATCATCCAATGATAAGAAGACATTGAGAAGGCTGGTCGGAAGCTTCTTCCTTAATGCTGATGGTTCATTATACAAGCGAAACTTTGACATGGTTCTACTCAGATGTGTTGACAAGAAAGAAGCAGACTTGCTAATGCACGAGGTGCATGAAGGATCTTTCGGTACCCATGTTGGAGGACATACAATGGCTAAAAAATTATTAAGATCAGGTTACTACTGGATCACAATGGATGCAGACTATTATGCTTATGCCAGAAAGTGCCACAAGTGCCAGATCTACGCGGATAAGGTGTATGTGCCTCTGAATCCTTTGAACGTGATGTCTTCACCTTATCCCTTTGCCACGTGGGGCATTGACATGACTGGAAAGATCGGACCGACTGCTTCAAATGGCCACAGATTCATCCTGGTAGCCATTGATTACTTCACCAAATGGGTTGAAGCAGCTTCGTATGCAAACGTCACCAGACAAGTGGTAGCCAGATTCCTGAAAAGAGACATCATTTGTCGATATGGAGTACCTGAGAGAATCATTATTGATAATGGTTCCAATTTGAACAACAAAATGATGGCAGAACTGTGTCGGGACTTCAAAATCCAACATCACAACTCTTCTCCTTACAGGCCAAAGATGAATGGCGCTGTTGAGGCAGCTGACAAAAACATCAAGAAGATTGTGCAGAAGATGGTGGTTACTTACAAAGACTGGCATGAAATGCTACCATTTTCCTTGCATGGGTATCGAACCTCAATCAGAACGTCTACTGGGGCAACGCCTTATCAACTTGTGTACGGTATGGAAGCTGTCCTACCTGTTGAAGTCAAGCTACCCTCCTTACGGGTAATGATGGATGTAATGCTGGACGAAGCAGAATGGGTCCGGTTTCGATACAATCAACTAAATTTGATTGAAGAAAAGAGATTAGCTGCAATCTGGCATGGGCAGTTATATCAGAAAAGGATGAAGAAAGCCTTCGATCAGAAAGTCAGGCTTCGGGAATACCTAGTGGGAGATCTTGTGCTGAAAAGACTTTTTCCTCCTTATACAGACCATGGGGGAAAATGGACTCCAAAGAACGATGGTCCATTCATAGTAAAGAAGGTTTTCTCTAGTGGAACACTGATGCTCACTACTATGGATGGTGAAGATTTCTTATCCCCTGTGAATTCAGATGCAGTTAAAAAATACTTCGCGTAAAATGACCCGCTGGACATAAAAACAGATTGTAAGTCCAGGAAAAAATAGGGCATCCCGGCGAGTCAAAAACAAAATAAAAGACTCAGGCAAAAATAAGGGAAAATTGAAAAAAATGTACACCTGCTGAGTTGAAAAGCCACATTGGACAACTCAGGAAAAAATGGGTATCCCGGTGGATTGAAAACCCGAAAGGCCGATCCACGCAAAATCAGGGAATAAGCGAACAATTGCATTCTGAATTCGTCGGTATCACTTACAACACGGCAAGCTTCGAAAGGATAAAGCATCAGTCAGAATCAACCTTCTTCAGAAAGCAATATGAGAAGAATGTCAAGGTCATACAGGTCATAGCAAAGGAAGCTCACCGGAGCATCGTCAACATTGGCAAAACTTTTATTTTCTCAGTTTACAACAATTTCCTGATTTCAGGAGATTTGCTTCTTTGACTGTATTTTCCAATTCAGGGCACCCAGATTAATAAAATTAGAGTTTTCAATCACATCTCGTTTTGTACATTTTTGTTTCGTTTGAAAAATGTCCAATATTCATGATGCAGTACTTGCATAAAACAAATAAGCCATTTAAAAAAAGCTTGCAGGAAATGTATTACTTTTAGGAAAGTCTAACCCCTATGACGAAATCCGGTAAGGGATACTTCATGATACTTGCGCGTTTCTTTTGTCTTAACAGGTTGCAGGTAATCAATACACAGCATGGGGCATGCCAAGCATTGAGTCTCCAGCATGCTACTTCCAGGAGTTATCTCCTCCCCCAAGTAGGATCTCCTGAGCAAATGCCCGAACTGCTTTTCCCCAGCGAAGTTGCCAAAGCCTCATCATCTCCAGCATAAGTCTATTCAATAGAAGCTTCCCCAGCCGGGATCCCCACAGAGTTCTCTAGGAAGGTCGTTCAGTGATCTTTTCTTCCCCACCAGAGAACCAGATTTCTCTCATCCCCAGCAAAGCTAATGGAACTATCTCCCCACAGAGTTTCCATTCTCTCCCCAGAAGAGAAATGCCGGAAACTCTTACCCAACAAAGTGACGAAAGTTTTCTTTTCCCCGGCTGAGTTCTCCTTACGGATAGATCTACCAATGATCTATTTCCCCAAGCAGAGTTCTCCCTCCTGACAGATCCATCAGTGATCTCTTCCCCAACCGGGACATCCCTCCGAGCAGATCAGCCAGAGATCTTAACCCCAGCGGAATCTGAATCCCGAATCGGTTTCTCTTTTGCATAATCATAGCATTTGCATCATTTCCCCCACACAGAGCGTAACATTCCATCTAATACGGAGCATTACGGCAAAAATTAAACATTTGCATGATCACAAGCCAGGTTCGAACCAGTCACCTGCAATTACCATCAATGTTTCATCAGCAATAATACTCATACACCCCTGCACATAAAAGCCAAAGCGTCCCCTTTGCACTCTCAAATACAGATACCTATACAGGCTCCTTCTGACACTCGTCTATGTCATCCTTCCCCAGCAAGGTCGCCAGAGCACCTTCTGCAAACAAATACTTGTTTATACACGCCTTTTTTTCGACACTCGTCCGTGTAATCTTATCCCCACAGGTCGCCAAAATACCTTTTTCACTCTCACATACAAATATTTGTTCATAACTTATGCGTATTCTTTTTTTGACACTTGTCCGTGTCATACATTCCCAAGCAAGTCGAGATGCTCGTCCGTATCTTGTTAATACTTCACCAACAAACCAATACTCACTCATACTTATACAGATATCTTTGATACTCATCCGTATGTTGTTTATATCACTCCTCAACAGATCCGACACTCGTCCGTGTTCTTTGATAATCAGTTGGTACTCGTCCGTATCATCTCTGAACACGCGTCAGCATTTGTTTCTACCGATACTCATCCGTATCATGGTCCTAGGGATGCTCGTCCGCATATTTAATCTATACACATCGTCAAACACTTATACCTTTTTTCTTGAGCCTAAGCACTCGTCCGTGTTTATCGTTCCCGAGTAAGTCACCAACAAAGCAACTTTCTTCTATCCGACATTCGTCCTATGTCGTGATACTTTCGGTAGCCATCCCCTGCTAGGTGATCGTCCTTTACCTTTTGATGACCGTCCCTCATCCCTTTCCCCAGTGGAGTCCCCATTAGTGGAACCCTTTTTTATCCGACATTCGTCCTAGGTTGTGATAAAGAGCAGTCGTCCCCTACTAGGTGATCGTCCTTCACCTTTTGATGACCGTCCCTCATCATTTTATCCGATGGCCATCCCCATCATTGATCTTGTTATCCGACATTCGTCCTATGTTGTGATAAACCCCGAGAGCAGCCGTACCCTACTAGGTGATCATCCTTCACCTCTTGATAATTGTCCTTCATCATGCTTATCTGATGGCCGTCCCCATCGTCGACCTTTTCTATGTGACATTCGTCCTATGTCGTGATAAAGAGCAGCTGTCCCCTGCTAGGTGATCGTCCTTCACCATTGATGACCGTCCCTCATCATTAATTTCATTTATTCTTTGAACCAATGGTCATCCACATCGTTGTTTACTTTACTTTCCAAAGTTTGATGGCCATCCCCATCATTGCCTTTACTCTAATCCCAGAGAATCTTGTTTCTTTACCTGATGGTCGTCCCCGTCATGGTCTCTTTATTTCCCCAGCATGTCAGTCGTCCTCTGCTCGATGGTCGTCCTCCATCGCCTTCATTTGATAATTACACTATACTACCTTTTACAATTTATATCCCTTTTCTTCTTCTATCCAGCGAGTGCAACTTTTGGACTGTCTTTGGTATTCAACCACAAGTTATCTTGTTTGTCTGATAAGCCAGGCGCTTACATCCTGCACAGCTAACTCATGCTTGAATAGGGGCAGCTGTAAACACCCCAAATTTTCCCTCACTCTTTATCACACCATGGCTTGTGATCTTTGATGTTTGCATTAACATAAGCATACCACATCACATTGCATTTTTGTAAGTTCAAGTTCATCTGCATCTAGGGTTTGTGATCTGAGCAATCCAAGAATCCATTTGAGCTATTCCAAAGGCCTCAAATCTTTCCAAGAGGGTCCATGTGTGTTCTATCATCATATTATGCTCCTCAAAGTTCATGGAAGTCAAGAAATCACAAGAACTGGCAAGACATGGAAGCAGAGCTAGGGTTTTCACTACACAGATGACCAAAATTAGGGTTTTGGTTTCAGAGGCCTTAACTCCAAATTTTTTGGGTCATTCTTGTTTCTAATGTTCTTGATATGTCATAAGGATCATGTTTACCAAGTTTGATGAAGAAACTCATTGTGGAAGTCACCTGTTCACTGGGTAACTTCCTGAGCAAGTTAATTCAAATTCAGGGCATCTGAGGCCCCCAACAATGGAACCAAAGGGGTATTTTCATCAAATTGAAATTATATGATCTTTATTTGGTCTTAGAAGAGGTTGGAAGTTCACAAGTATGAAAAATTTTGAGCCAATTGCAAACTTGCCATTTTTGGAAATGACTTGAAATGCAAACTTTCCATTTTGGGAAAGTTTTTCAACCTCCTCTTTCATAACCAAAAATGCTTCAAATGAAAAATTCTTGGTCATGAAAGTTGTAGATTAGGTATTTCCCTTTTCAAAAAGTACAATAACATGTCATGATTCATCATAGAACTCAAGATATGGCCTTTCAAAGTTGGCAAAAATCCTATAATTTCAAGTTTCATGTCAAAGAGGGATTTTGCAATTTGGCATGTTCAAGCATTCTAATGACTTCTAATGTACACAAACACTTCACAATATGTCAATTGAGCCTCTAAACATCAGAATTGTGCATCAAACCTAGGGTTTTCATGACTTGAACTTCAAGAAATCACAAAAGGGCCAAAACTCCCAAAAATTGCAAATTGCATTGGATCCTCTCATCCACTTGTGCCAGCTGCATAGACTTGATTCTATGGCTCTCCATGAAACTTGCTGAGGCCAAACACCCCAAGAAATCAGACCTGCCATGGCCCATACCTCAAGTACACAAATCTTGACTTTTTTGTAAAACACCCCATACCAATCAGCCTGTCCCACAACAACTATCTGAGCAATCCCATTGGCTTAATCAAACATTATGCAAGCCATTTCATAACACACAAGAGCCTGAATACTCCCCACACTCAGAATTGACAAAATCCCTCAAAAACTTCCTCTCTTCGAAACTCATCACACAACCACTGAAACTTCAAACTTTCTTCACCAATCATCTCCACATGACCTAAGGATCATTTCCCACCCTTCACCATAGCCTAAAATACCCCAATCAGAAATACGATTTCTGCAAACTCAGAACCAAACACTTCAAAATGGCCATCACAAGCTTGCTCTAAGCTCATCTTCATCATCAGGAAGATCATTAGGGTGGATTTGAACCAAGAGGGAGGCCAGAAAGCTCAAGAACACAAAGCTTCAACTCAGGTAGCTTCATGAACTTTTTTTTCCAGAACTTGCTATTTAAGTTTCTAAATGAATCTACATGCTTAGATGATCACCCTGATATGTTTATTTTCGAAAATGGATGAGAAATGAGCATGTATTGAATTTTTGAAAGTTTTGAATGTTTTCACGATTTGCTTCGAATCATGGTTTGTGTGAATGATAAATGTTGTTTGATGATTGATTCTTGTTAAGGGAGGGTAGTAGATCATTTCTGGGGCTTTAGAGCTTTTGATTTAGCCTAGGGAAGAAGTTAGAGTGTTTGGCTTTCCAGAGAAGTTAGGGTGTTATAGGTCATTTTTCTCATGTATTTATCTTGCATTTTCAATTTGATTTGCATTTTTCCCTTTGAACCACCCAAAAACCCTAGAAAACTTAGGAAAATCATAACTTTTGAATGGTAAGGCTTATGACCTTCTCCTTTGGGGTGTGACCTAGTATGGGATTAGGGTTTGTTTGAGCTTAATTGCAAATTTTAATCATGTCATATGCTTCTGTTTTATCCATTTGCATCTCATATGTCCATGTAACCCTAATTTCTCATGTTCATCTGCATTCTCCTTGCATATGCATCAATACATGAACTTGCCATGACATTTCATGCATTTATATGTCATCTTAGACATCTTAGGACATGTTAGAACTTTGCTTGATCATTTATTCATCTTCCATGTTTAGCATTCACTTCATTTCATAAACTTTCATGTTTTTCAAACTTCAAAGCATGCTTCCATAACATCTCATTCTTGTATGATCATTCATGTGCATCTTGTATGACATTGCATCATCTTACATGACATTTACATTACATAAACACTTATGACTTTGATCATTGCATCTCATTTCACTTCATTTCTTTATGCTTTATACTTTATGCATTCATGCTAACTTTTCAGGTTTGGTAAGTTATTTTGGGAGGTGGATTTGCCTTCACCTCTCACATCTTCTTATCTCCTTCATATGCATTTTGTTTGTCTTTGAAGTGAATTTGATTCACATGTGTTCCATCTCTCTCACTTTCTTCCTTTAAGTTACTTATCTTCTTAGGAAGTAAGTAACTTATTCTTCTGCTTCCTCCTCCTTTCATCTACTTCTTCCATTAGTGGCTTCCTTGAAGATCTTTATTAAGCCTCACAAACCATAGGAACATCCAAGCATGATAATAATTAAGGTTGTGATTAGTCCCCCTTAGCTTTTTACCTTTGAGTCTCCTTGAGTCTCTCTTCTCATCTCAATAATCAGAGACTAAACTCTTAAAGTTTTAGGACTTTGGAATTAGGGTTATGCCTGCATCCTTCTCTTAGGATGGAGTGTATAACTTTAATCCTAAGTGTTAAACATTTAATTTGTTTAAACTTCTTAGTCAAATCATCTAATAATCACCAAGGCTTTATCTTTTAACTTGGGCCTTACATTAGGGTTCTAATTCTTCCTTATGGTTAAGAAGGACTAACCCTAGTGTTTAATGGACAAGTCCCCCTCAAGATGTCTTACAAACATAAAATTCACTTCTTAATCACATCCCTTAAATAAAATCCACCTAATAAAGGCTTTTTTATATAATGAATTTAATCCCTAACCATGGATTAAGTTGAGGTATCTTCCTCAGCTTAAGTATTCTCATATATTATCCTTCTATTAGGATGGTGTAATGAGCCCACTAATCTGTGATTAGAGATTAAACTCATTACTTAACACTAAACAAAAACCCAAAAAACATCTTAATAATCACAAGTAGGTTAATGATGTTAATCCTACATCATCATGGTAATTAAGTTGAGATGCTTATCTCATACTTAAGTAGGCTCATTATCCCTAACCAGGGAGGATATAATGAGTTTACAAGCCCTTGATTTAGGCTTAAGCTCATTTACCTATGCAAAAACACCAAAAACAATAACAAAACTAAAAACACAAAAACAAACAATAATCGTCTCCTCTAGGATTCTCTTCTCATCATACTCATTTACAAACGAGAACTTGCTTCTTCCGTCTAATGCAAGACAGTTAGCACTCGAGCCAGACGAGTCATACACTTGAGCATAGACAAGCAAGCAGTTCACAGTCAATTTAACTTTCAGTCTCTTTGAGTCGAACTACGGTGTTCTGAGTTCCTCATTGCACGAAAGGATACGTAGGCATAACTTAATTGTTATCGAACAAAAGTCTCTCTGTTATCCCCCTCTTTCAGCATTCTATCTAAAGCCTCAGTTCCTGAGCAATTCATGTTTTTGCACTGTCACTTGTATATTCTTCTCCAGCTTTTGCACACAGATAGCACATACACTACCCCTTTAAACACAATCTTTCAAGCGTGGATCCCGTCGAGTACGACGGACAATCTGGGTGCTAATACCTTCCCAGGTTGTAACCAACCCCCTTTCTCAGTTTCTTTTGTTCGAAACCTTCTTATCCATCTTTTTTCTAGGTTTATGCAGCATTACCTTTCCTTCGGGATAAAAATGCCTAGCTGGCGACTCTATTCATCTTCACCTTCATTTTCTCTTTTTGCCGACCGTTCGCGCTTGTATCGGGATGCAAATCTTCGGGATCGACACCCGCCTTAGTTAGGCGAACTACGTCGACTCTGATCCTCATGATCCTGTCGCTCCCACCAAATGACACCGGGTCAGACAGGGTACAGATGCGAACGGTCGGCGAAAGAGAGAGAACATGAAGATGAACTGAAAAGAGTCGCCAGCTAGGCATTTTTATCCCGAAGGAAAGGTAATGCTGCATAAACCTAGAAAGAGATGGATAGGACGGTCGCGAACCAGAGAAACTGAGAAAGGGGGTTGGTTACAACCTGGGAAGATATTAGCACCCAGATTGTCCGTCGTACTCGACGGGATCCACGCTTAAAAGTTTGTGTTTAAAGGGGTAGTGTCAATGTTATCTGTGTGCAAAAGCTGGAAAAGAATGAACAGGTTTCAGTGCAAAAGGTATGTGAAATTAAATGCTCAGGAATGAGGCTTAAAGAATAAGGCTGGAAGAAGGGGAACATACAGAGACTTTTGTTCAATAACAGTTAAATTATGCCTACGTATCCTCTCGTGCAATAAGGAAGTCAGAACACCGTAGTTCAACTCAAAGAGACTGGAAAAAGATGAATTGACTGATGAACTGCTTACTTGTCTATGCTCAAGTGTATGACCTGTCTGGCTCAGTTGCTAATTGTCTTGCATCAGAAGGAAGAAGCGAGTTCTGGTTTGTGAGTGAATGAGGTGAGAAAAGAATCCCGGAGGAGATGATTATTGTTTGTTTTTGATGTTTTCAATCTTTTATTGCTTTTTTTGTTTGTCATAAGATGATAAGCTTAAGCCTAAACCAAGGGTTAGTAAACTCATCACATCCTTCCTTTGATTAGGGGTAATGAGAATACCTTAAGTATGAAGTAAGCACCTCACACTTAATCACCGTGAAGTAGGATTAAGATCGTTAACCTACTTGCAATTATTTAGATGTTTTTGGAGTTTTTGTTTAGTGTTAGGTAATGAGTTTAAGCCATAATCAAAGATTTAATGGACCCATTACACCATCCTAATAGAAGGATAATAGATGAGAACATTTAAGCTGAGGAAGATACCTCAACTTAATCCATGATTAGGGATTAACCTCATAACAAAACAAAGCCTTTGTTAAAGTGGATTTTAGTTAATGGTAAGGTTAAGAAATGAATTTTATGTTTTGTAAGACAACTTGAGGGGGACTTGTCCATTAACACTAGGGTTAGTCCTTCTTAACCAATTAAGGAAGAATTAGAACCCTAATGCAAGGCCCAAGTTACAATCTTATTGTCTTAGTGATTATTAGATGGATTGATTAAGATATTTAAACACATTAAGGGTTTAACACTTAGGATTAAAGTTATGCACTCCATCCTAAGAGAAGGATGCAGGCACAATCTTAATCACAAAGCCTTAAAACCTTAAAGGTTTAGTCTCTGATTAAGAGATGAAAGGAGAGACACAAAAGATGACACAAAGGTAAAACTAATGGGGGGACTAATCAAAAACCCTAATGTTATCATGCTTGGGTGTTCATATGGTTTATGAGGCTTGCAAGAGATCTTCAAGAATAAGCCACCAAGGAAGAAGCAGAAGAAAGAAGGAGAAATAGAAGAAACAAGTTAACTTACTTCACTTAAGAAGATAAGTTACTTGAAGAAAGAAAGTGAAGGAGGAACATGAATGAGCAAGCTCACTCTAAGTCAAAAACAAAATGCAGCAATGAATGCATAAAAGAGTATGAGAAGAGGGATGAGAAGTGAAGGCAAATTCACTTCTCAATTACTTACCACCTGAAATGGTTAGTACAAAGAAAGAGATGAGATGAAAATGAAGTGAATGTAAGGATGCAAACCAAAACCAAAAGCATGTTCATGGTGTAAATTATGCTAAGAGATGATGTAAATGTGTGTCAAGAGCAATGGATGATCATACAAGTGATGAGAATGCAAATGAAGCATGAAAGAAGCATGAAAGTTCATGAATGTTCATAGAATGTAATGAATGCATAACTTGGTAAATGGATGAAGAAATGATCAAGCATGATTCTAATGTGTCCTAAGATGTCTTCGAAGTCACGTGAATGCATAAAATGTCATGGAAAGCTCTTATATGAATGCTTAGGCAAGATGTATGCAAAGGAAGATGGGAAATTAGGGTTTTCATACAACATGAGATGCAAAAACCAAAAATAGAAGAAAATGACAAGATAAAAAATTGAAAATGCAATCAAAGGAACCCTAACCCCATATGATATCACACCCCAAAGGAGAAGACCTAAATCTTAACCTAATGAAAGTTATGATTTTTCTAAGTTATCTAGGGTTTTAAGGTACCTAAAGGGAAAAAATCTAAATCAATTTAAAAATGCAGAAGAAATTTGTGACAAAAAAATGCTAGATACTGCATGTCAAATGAAGATCAATGCAAAAAGAACCATTGTCATACCATTCTTGGTTAGGTAGAAAAGAATTCTTAAAGTTAGGGTTCTAAAATAGGAATTTTATGAACCCTAAATTCAAGAAAATTATCAAAGATGGTTCAAAACCAAAAATAAATTTGTGTGGATGGTATGATAATGTTTCTAAATGTTTAAAGATGCAATGTGAATTTTTTTGGGATTTTTAGAAACCTAAATGATATTTTAATTAATTAATTCCCATTAATTAATTAAAATAAACATTTAAATGTTTTAAAAATGATTTTTAAATGCAAAAAATAAAAATAAAAATATTTTTGGGTTGAGAAAATTATTTGAAATAAAAATGCAGAACAAAATATTTTTTAGAATTTTCTTGCTATTTTAAATAAATGGTATAAAATAAAATGATAAAAATGAAATAAAAATTAAAATAAACAGAAGTATGCGCATCCAAGGGCTGTCATTGATTCTGGGGAAATCCTAGTTGACTACGCGCCACATCTAATGGTCGATATTCAAATCCACTTAAACCTAATTAATTAATTATTTAATCCTGATTAAATGCTAATGAACTAATCTTGGCCACACAACACACGCGGGAAGGAGAGATCCAAGGGTCCCTATTTAAACTTAGCCCTAACCCTAATTAGTCATTAATCACTTTCAGATGGCCGGAAAAGACCTTCGGTCATCTTCTCCGGCCACACCCTCCCTGAGCAAACTCAAATCTTCCTCCCTAGGTCATTTCTGGAGCTCTAAAGCTCTAGATCAACTCCCCTCATCTCCCTGAACTCAAATCCACCCCTAAAACAAATTTATTCTTGCTCAAACTCAAGATTCGAAGGAAAGATTAAAAATGGCAAAACTTTCAGAACATTCATACAAACTCATTTCTTAACCATTTTCGAAAATACAAAGCTCAGAGTGATCAGTGAAGCATGCTCTTTCTTAATGGAACATAAAATATGAGTTCTAGAAAAATGATTTCAGGTGACTACCTAAGATGAAGCTTTCCAAACTTGAGCTTTCTGGCCACTTCCTTTGTGCAAAATGACTCCCTTTGACCTCTTGAGACTAATGGAATGCTTCAAAGGCTTTGAGAATGGCTGGTTTGTGTTGTAGCAACTGAACTGGCCAAGAATCGTGTTTTGTGTATGGGGTGTTCTTGGATGGTTTAATGGTTGCTTTGTGGTCAGTGAGTGATTTTGAGATCAATGGTGAAATTGGTTTGAAGATTGAGTGAGTGAGCTGAGAGATTCGAAGGAAAATGCAAGAGGGGTGATTTTTTGGCAATGCTGAGTTCTTGGAGTGTTAGGCTTGTGTGTGTTATGAAAATGAGTCCTTAGAGCATGCTTGTAGAGTCTGGATTGGGCAGAGAGTGGGTGGTGGACTGTTGTAATTGGTATGAGTGTTTTTGCAAAAAAGTGAAAAGTGTTGTACATGAGGTATGGGCAATGGTGTAGCTAGCTCATTGGCCTGTCCATGCGCAGCTGAGTTCAAGGATGTCCACAAAATAAGTCTTGAGGCAATTCAGCAAGTGGGAGCAAAGTTATGTGGTGTTTTGCAATTATGTGAAGTTTTGGCCCCTTTGAGAATTCTTGACGTTCAAGGCATAAAATGATGCAATTCTTTGGGCAATTCTGATCTTAAAGCAATGCACTATGATGTTATGATACATAGAAGTGTGTTTGAAGTCACAAAAAGCCTTGGCAAGTGGTTTTGCAAAGAATCCCTTTTGGTGCATTCTTGAAAATTATGGGATTTTTGCCAACTTTGACAAGCCATATCTTGAGTTCCAAAATGAATTAGGTCTTGTTCTTGTACTTTTTGAAAAGGGAATGATCCAATATACAACTTTTATTACCAACAATTTTTCATTTGAAGCATTTTTGGTTGAAAAAGAGGAGGTTGAAAAACTTTCCCAAAATGGAAAGTTTACATTACAAGTCATTTCCATTTTTGGCAACTTTTGGTTTAGCTCACTTTTCTTCAATTTTATGAACTTCCAAGCACTTCAATTATCAAATAAAGATCATACAACTTCAATTTGATGAAAAATCCACTTTGGTTCCATGGATGGGGGCCTCAGATGCCCTGATTTTGTTCTGACTTGCTCAAGAAGTTACCCAATGATCAAATGACTTCCACGATGAATTTCTTCATCAAACTTGGTATACATGATCCTTATAACATATTGAGACCAATAGAAAAAAGAATGACAAAAAAATTTGGAGTTATGGCCTCTGAAACCAAAACCCTAATTTTAGCTCATCTGTGCAGTGAAATCCTAGCTCTGCTTCCATGCTTTGCCAGTTCTTGTGATTTATTGACTTCCTTGATCTTTGGAGGATATAATATGATGATTGAACATACATGGACCCTCTTGAGATGATTGAAGACTTTTGGGGTGGCTCAGATGGGTCCTGGATTGCTCAGATCACAAACCCTAGATGCAGATGGACTTGACCTAATGCAGTGAAGCAAAAATGCCAAATGATATGATATGCTTAAATTTGTGCAAAGATGAAAGATCACAAGCCATGATGTGAACTTAGTGGGGGCAAATTTGGGGTGTTTACAGATCCCAATGAGGTACGTAGGCAGCGGGGTAGGGCCCGTTCGAACACATTCTTTATTTTCCCTACATTTTTCCTTTTCTCATTTCAGTTCCAATTCCAGTTAGCAGTTTTATTCAGCATCAGTTTTATTCCTTATCCTTTGAAACTGATAAACAAGCGTGGTTCTCTTCGGGTACGGAGGATGATCTGGGGTGCTAATACATTCCCAGGTCGTAACTGACTTCCAGACCCAGATCTTTGGTTTGCAGGACCTCGTCCTTTCCTTTTTCCTTAGGTTTGTGCAGCATTATCTTTCCCATTCATTCGGGATAAAAATGCCTGACTGGAGACTCTACCTTTTCCGCACCACTTTCGCGTTTGTACTAGGATGAAAATCCTAGGAGCGACAGCTGGCGACTCTTCTAGGGATCGAACCCAGAATCTCTGGTTTCCCCTTTGAGAGTCAATCCTAGCGCCTGTTTATTTCTGTTTCTTTGGGTGTTTATCTGTTTTCTATTGTGTGCTTTAGTTTAACTTTACTGTTTTCGTTTACAGTTTTGCTTTACAGTCCTCTACTTTACATTATTTATTTACCGCTTTCAGTATTTATTTTCTATGCATCATATATACTGGACTGTGCTGGTTTGGTTTTTTCTGTTGGTTGGGAGTTTCTGTGAGATAAGCCAACTACCCGGCTTGAGTGCACCATAGGATTAACATGGACATACATTGTACTCACATGGTTATATGATGAGTGGAGATGTGTTCCACACCCAGATTGTGACTGTCTTGGAACTATTCTGTGTGAGGGGGTTTTTCCCTACTTCAGGGTACGACTTCGATAGTTATGTGCATCTGGTGACCGTTCTTCGAGGACCTTAGTGGAAACACCCCTCTCCAGTGATGACACTGGCATACCACATTTTTTGGCAAACCCACTCGCATCCGAGAGTCCACTGGGAACTCACATATGATGGCCTGGTTCTCTTATAGGAATCCAGTTAAAGCAAACTATTTGTATGATGATTGTATTGTATCCCAAGGGTTGAATGTACTATTGTTTCTCGATTCAGTGCTTGAATCTGGGGACTTATGAGGGATGCTTGTTTCCTTGGACTCAGATGAGACCTCCATGAGTAGTATATAATGCTAAACTGATTCCCTGATTTGGTCATGAGCCATTTCTCGGAAATGGTGAACGTATTATTGCTATTCAGCTTTGAGAGTCCTTGATGTTGACCCAAGTAGCACACCTCTGAGATGGGAGGGGTTTACAGGTTTGCAGGAACCCTAAAACTTCCAACATACCCACTTTGCCAGTATTATTTAGTGTTGTGATTTGTTTCTTTGGTTCCTTGATTCTGAGATCCTGGATTCCTGTTCAGAGGAACTGTTATTATGATATATTGTTGTTGTGACCCTGCACAGACACATGACTATATGATCGACATATCACAGACACGTCATTGATCACATGCCTTGCCTTGCATAAGCATCATAACACCATTTGTTTTTTTTTTCATTCTCAGGGTTCATACTATTCCCGGTTCCCGGTCATACTTCTGCTTCAAAATGGAAGACATCAGTAAAAGGACTGTGCACTATAAATTCTTTGACACCAAAATGGATTTGATCAACCAGATGGTGTCTCTTATTACCCCAGGTCATCGGGGGTACTTCAAGGAGAAATATGGTGATATTCTGGATTTGGTAGTTGATTTGGATAGTTCTCAAAGGAGCGCCATTCATACTTTATTGCAGTACTATGACCCACAACTCAGATGTTTCACCTTTCACGACTTTCAGTTAGGCCCTCTACTTGAAGAGTATGCTGAGATTTTGGGGGTGCCAATCCAAGATCAGGTTCCTTTAAATTCATAGATGGTCAGACCAACTCATTCTGACATCGTCAAAGCTCTTTACTTGGGCTCATCGGAGGTATCTGATAGTCTGACTGCTACTAAAGCTGGGGTACTTGGCTTTCATTTGGAATTTCTGGTTAGAAGAGCTGGAAAACTTGCTGTGGCAAATCAGTGGGATTCAGTTTGTGCCATCCTAGCATTGTCCATATATGGGGTCATCCTGTTTGTTGATATGGATAAATTCGTGGACATAAACGCCATCCATTTGTTTGTGCTGAAGAATCTGGTACCCACTCTCTTGGGTGACCTATATTATTCAGTGCATTACAAGAACAAGAGGAAGTTGGGTTGTCTAGTTAGGTGATGTGCTCCCCTATTCTACAAATGGATTGTGAGACACCTACCTACCACCGAGGTCTTCGATGATCCCAATACTATTTGGGCCCAAAAGCTAAGTAAATTGTCTGCTAGAGTCATTAGATGGTTACCTTGAGGATGAAAGGGAAGAACTTCATCTCTAGTTGCGGAAACTATCTCAATGTGCCCTTGTTAGGAGTATCAGGGGGTATCAACTACAACCCCATTCTTTTAAGAAGACAGTTGGGTACGCTCTCAAAGAGTCCCTGATGAATCAGAATTATTCTAGACTTTCTATTTCTCGGTGAAAAATAATCTTTTGTTGGTTAGGAAAGTCGCAGGCTCCTGGAAATTGATCAGAAGGAAAGGAAAACGTGCTTGGATAAAAGCAACAATCAGATGTTCCCCGAGTTCGAAGCCTAGATAAGGGAGAAAGCTCAAGTGTCCTTAATCCCTTTCTTTGCACCAGTTCTACCTCCTGCAATTGTGCCATTAGAAGACTACCAGAAGCTGGAGGCTTTGGTCCAACAACTTAGAGTTGAAAACCAGGAGGCCAACAATTCCTATCAGAAGTTGGTGATTCAGAACCAGAAGCTAGAAGAGAGAGCTCATCAGGCTGAAGTGATGGTTAGGCTCAAGCAACAAGACTTCGAAGAATGAGAGCTCTACTTCAAGAAAAGGGGTTTAGTTGAGATCCACAAGGAGGGTCAGCGCCGGAAGGATAAAAAAATATTTAGACGAAGCCAATGAAGTTGTAACCCTTTGGCAAGAGAAGTGGGAGGACCATTTGATAAAACAAAAGGAGATGGAGATTGGGTATGAGCCGAAGATCAAGAGCCTTCAAGAGACTCTGGATGAGCAGGGAGAGCTACTCCAGAAAGCCCATGAGCAACAAAGAGATTACCCTCAGGAGATGGCCAAGAGTCAACAAGTAGCTGAAGACATCCAGAAGGAGTTAGAAGAGCTGAAGCTTCGGGCCGATGTTAAGAAAGTCAAAACTAAGTCGAGCCTTAGCAAAGAAAAGGAAGAGGTATTCCTACAACAAATTTGTGAATTGTATGCTTCCTTTGATCTAACTGATCTTCTTATCCAGAAGCTTATCCAGGAGCCAAATCATCCAGATGTAGCCCAGTTGTTCTAGGATGTCAAGCGTCTTAGTTGGAGGCTGCAAGACATGGAGCTTCCTAGGGTTTAGTCTCGTACTCTTGTACTTGTATTACCCACAAGCGTGTTGTGGAATTCCTATTTACTTTGTTATTTTCTTGATGTATGGATTGGAACCCTTCGGGGACGTTGTTATCTTCAGTTCTTAGTTTATGATATATTTGACTTGGTTGGAATCTCTGGTTGTTATCTCTTGCAATGACATGGGGTATTAAGCACCATTTCTCCACGGTTATCATCTCATCTAAACGTCATGCGGGGTCTTATTCTTCCCTAAAATATGAAAAGGCTATCTGAATTCTCAAATACCGGAATGGGAATAAAAAATAATAATAATAAAAAACCTTGAGAATGAAAATAACACAACATTGCATGCATTCATATCATTTGCATTTTTCTTTTGCAGGTTATCCATGTTGCTTAACTTATATGCATTTTCAGGAAATATTACGAAAGCCTCAAAGACTCGTCTTATCAAGCATGATATCCCTTCACACCGGTACGCTACTTGCAGAAATCAAAGGCACATCATGGATACAATACAAACCGAGCTGAACGAACTTCGCACCCGAATGGGGGAGTTCATGACAATGATGCAGGGAATAGCTCTGGGACAACAAGAGATGAGGGATGTTATGTAAAGGCTTAATCCCCCACAAATAGATCCTCTGGTGGTTACCTTGGACGCTCAAGGAAACTCAATCAACAACAGAGGAGATGGAACTCCAACTCCAGAAACTGGTGGCCCTACTCCGGTCCCCGTACAGGACCGTCAAGAAGACCAGTTCACCCTGGTCAACAAAGACATGGGATTTGGTACTGGAGCTAATAATCAAGATTTCCAAATGCTAGATGAGAAAGTGTGAGCTTTGGAATGCAAAGATACTCTTGGTATCGATGTTTTTGATATGGGGCTGGTTTCAGGGGTGGTCATCCCTCCAATGTTTAGACCACCAGGTTTTGACAAGTATAACGGAAAATCTTTCCCTAAGACTCACTTGCAAGCCTTCTATCTCAAAATCGATGCACATACCAAAGACGGGAAGCTTTGGATGTACTACTTCCAGGACAGCCTGTCTAGGGGCTCCCTAGAATGGTATATGAAACTGGAGAAGAATTTTGTTCGTAATTGGAAGGAGCTTGGGGAAGCCTTTCTCAAGCAATACCAATATAACATCGACTTGGCTCCAAGCCAGACTCAACTTCAAAGTCTGTCTCAGAAGAGTTCTGAATGTTTCAAAGACTATGCATAGAGATGGCGCGAGGTTGCTGCCAGAGTTCAACCACCGCTGTTGGAAAGGGAGATGGTTGATCTATTCATGGATACCCTCCTGAGGCACTTCATGGAGAGCTTGGATGGCTGTTCCTCCAGTGGATTTCCTGATATTATCTTAACAGGTGAAAGGATCGAGAGCTGGATGAAACAGGGTAAGATTCAAAGAAGCGGAGCGTCAGCATCCAGAGTTAAGAAGCCTTTCATGAAGAGAAGGGAAGGAGAAGTCAGGGCCATATATACTTAGAAGAATAGGGGAAATAGGAATGCTTATCATTAGGCCACTCCCGTCACTATTTCTGCTCCTGCTAACTAGCAACAGGTTCAACAACCGTAACAACAACACCAACATAATTATCAACAGGAAAGGGATCCCCGTCCATATTACCCTCCAAGGTCAAAGGATAGGAATTTTGAGGTGCCTCCGATGTCGTACTCCCAGCTACTACAGAATCTTCTCCAACTCTAGATGGTCCAGTTGAGATCCATGCAGCCTCCAAGGTCAGGCCAGCTCCTAGTAGGCTACGATGCTAATGCCCATTGTGAGTTCCATTATGGGGCTCCTGGCCATAGCACCAAAACTTATCAGGCTCTAAAGCATGTTGTTTAAGATCTGATAGACTCTAAGGCAGTCAACTTCGCTCCTACCCAGAATGTGCTACAAAATCCCATGCCTGATCATGGAAAGACCATAGGAGCTGTTGATAGTGGCGAATGTTTGAACCTAGTATCTGATGTTAATGCCCTGAAAACTTCATTGTTGGTTGTAAAGGCTTGCCTTTCTAAGAAGAACATATTTATAGGTTGTGAAGTGGCTATTTGAACTATGTTAATTCTGACGATGGTTGTGATCTGTTAAGGTCAGAAATAAAGAGAATGATGGACAAATGGAGTATACAGTTTGACAAGGTCATGAAAGAGGATTAAGTATCAATTGTTACGATTTTCTACAATCCGACACAAGTTCCTACACCAGCAAGGGTGGCTCGGATAATCATTACTACTGCTGGACCAGTTCCGTACCTAAGTGATAAGGCTATCCTATGGAACAATGGGGGAGAGGTTTATTACAATGGTCAGAAGCAAGACATCACTACATCCAATTCATCTTCGCACCCAGTTGAGAATGTTGGGGTTGGAGGATTCACTAGAAGTGGCAGATTGTTTGCACCAGAGACATTGAGAAACAATGTGTTACCACCGAAAGACAATGATGAAGCTCAAGTCAGGGCTAGAGGAAAGCATCCTATGACAAATGATTCTTCGGCGTCTACTCTAGAGCCTGCTATCACATTTGATAAGGAAGCAGAGGAATTCCTATGAATAATTAAGAAGAGTGATCACAAGATTGTTGATCACTTGCAACAAACTCCTTCTAATATTTTGATCTTATCCTTATGAATGTGTTCAGACTCACATAGGAAGGCCTTATTGAAGATCTTGAGAAATGCATACGTTCCACAAGACATATCCGTAAATCAACTAGAGATAGTAGTGTCAAGTGTGAATGCCAGCCATGGGTTGGAATTTACGGATATGGACCTGAAAACCGAGGGACTCAGCCACAACTGCACTCTGCACGTTTCCATGGAATGTAAAGGAGCGGTGCTCTCTCATGTCCTTGTAGACACAGGTTCGTCATTCAGCGTGCTTCCTAAGAAAGCACTAATGAAGCTGGATTATGATGGGGTTGTGCTGAGGCCAAGTGATTTGGTCGTCCGAGTGTTTGATGGCTCAAGAAGGCCAGTATTTGGAGAAGTGGAATTGCCGATCAAGGTAGGACCACAGGTTTTCAATACTACTTCTTACGTCATGGATATCCAACCGGCCTACAACTATTTGTTAGGGAGACCTTGGATACACTCGGCAGGAGCAGTGTCTTTGACCCTTCACCAGAAGCTTAAATTTGTCTGGGAAGGATAAATCGTCACGGTGTGTGGGGAAGATGATATCTTCATCAGCCACTTAGCCTCAATCAAATACGTGGAAATGGATGGAGAAATTATTGAAACCCCTTGCCAAGCCTTTGAGCCCATCAAGACTGGAAGTGCACCATCATCAGCTTCCTTGTCATGGGATACGAAGAAGGGAGCATCCATGGCCTCCTACAAGCAAGCCCTAAAAGTGGTAGAATTAGGTGCAAACGAGGGCTAGGGAAAGATGATTGAAGTCCCAGAGAAGAAGGATATTTTTGGGGCTGGCTATCAACCTGGTCAGCCAACACCAGAACAAAGTGCCAGAGGTCAGAAAGGCCCAATTACCTACAATAGTGCGGGATGGTTTGACCACGGAAATGTTTGTGCGATATAGGAAGAAACGGTTGATAGTGATTGCGAGCTGGATGAGTGGATAAGGCCTTGTGTTCCAGGGATACAACTCAACAATTGGTCAGCCGAAAAATTCATCTCTGTCACTCAACCTGAAGAGTAATAGTTTTATGTTTCTATTCTCTTGTATGCAAGCTTTATGCCTTGCCCGGGGGCATAGTAGCTCATTGTAAGGGTTTATTGTTCATGATGCAATGTCATAATCATTAATAAATTGGACATTTTTGCATTCACTCATGTTGTTCCTTGTTTCATTTTTATTTTTTGTTAAAAGAAAAAATAATAAATCAATGGCAATGATTTTCATGTCTCCCATCTTTTCTAAAATCTAGCATGAATCATCATTCATGCAGATATTCCTCATCGGGTCTCATCAATGATGACCTTGTTATGGCTAAGTATGACTTCGATGATCCGATTTACCTAGCCGACGAGGAAGGTGAAGAAGATTGTGAACTACCCGAAGAGCTAGCCAGTTCGCTCAAGCAAGATGAAAACATGATTCAGCCACACGAGGAAGCCATTAAGGAGATAAACTTGGGTACTGAAGAAGACAAGAAAGAGGTCAAGATCGGGGCCGCATTGGAAGAAACTATTAAGAGTTGTCTGATTGTCATGCTTCAAGAGTATGTTGATTTCTTCGCCTGGTCTTACCAGGACATGTCGGGGTTGTATACTGATATTGTAGTGCACAAGCTACCTCTCTGAGAAGATTGCCCACCAATAAAGCAAAAGCTGAGACGAACTCGACCTGACATGGCTATCAAAATCAAGGAAGAGGTTCAAAAGCAGTTTGACGTTGGATTCTTGGCCATGACAAGTTATCCTCCATGGGTTGCGAACATTGTGTCGGCCCCTAAAAAGGATGGTAAAGTCAGAATGTGCGTGGACTATCAAGATCTGAATTGGGCGAGCCCCAAAGATGACTTCCCGTTTCTACACATTCACATGCTAGTTGATAACACTGCCTAGTTTTTTGTATTTTCCTTCATGGATGGCTTCTCAGGCTACAATCAAATCAAAATGTCACCAAATGACATGGAGAAAATTACATTTATTACCCCATGGGGCACCTTCTGTAACAAAGTCATGACGTTTGGTTTGAAAAATGTTGGGGAAACATACCTGTAAACACCCCAAATTTTCCCTCACTTTTTCTCACACCATGGCTTGTGATCTTCATTTTTGCATTTGCATAAGCATACCATCACACTGCATAGTTTCATTTCATTTGCATCTATGGTTTATGATCTGAGCAATCCAAGAAGTGATCTGAGCCACCCCATAGGTCTTGAAGCTTGCCAAGAGGGTCCATATGTGTTCCATGATCATAATATGCTCCCCAAAGTTCATAAAAGTCAAAGGATCACAAAGAATGGCAAAAGCATAGAGGCAAATTGAAGATTTCCTACATAGATGACCTAAAATTAGGGTTTTGGTTTCAGAGGCCTTAATCCCAAAAATTTTGGTCATTCTTGTTTCTAATGGTCTTAATATGTTATAAAGATCATGTGTACCAAATTTGATGAAGAAATTCATTGTGGAAATCATCTGATCAGTGGGTAACTTCTTGAGCAAGTAAAGTCAAAATCAGGGCATCTGAGGCCTCCATCAAGGATACCAAAGGGTCATCATCATCATTTTGAGTCTCTATGGTCTTTATTTGATCTTAGAAGTGGTTAGAAGTTCACAAAGTTGAAGAATTTTGAGCCAAATGTAAACTTGTTATTTTTGGAAATGACTTGTAATGGAAACTTTCCATTTTGGGAAAGATATTCAACCTATTCTTTCATGACCAAAAATGCTTCAAATGAAAAATTCTTGGGCATGAAAGTTGTAGATTATATCTTCCCATTTTCAAAAAGTACAAGAACATGTCTTGATTCATCCTAGAACTCGAGATATGGCCTTTCAAAGTTGGCAAAAATCCTATAATTTTCAAGTTTATGCCAAAGAGGGATTTTTGCAAAATCAAGTTTCAGGCCATTTAATGACCTCTAATTGACTTCAAAACATCATACAAACATAGTGCAATGCATTTGGACCAGAATTGTGCCTTGGATTACATGTTTCATTAAGCCATTTTCACAAAATTCTCAAAGATGGAAATTTGCAAAACCTATTGAAACTCTTCATCCACCTGTGCCAGCTGCATAAACTCCATCCAAGGGCCATCCGTGAACTCAACTGAGGCCAGACACCCCTTGAAACAGCTTCTGCCATAGCCCATGCTTGTGGTAAAAAACTTTTGACTTTTTTACAACTTGCCCATACCAATCACACTATGCCACCACCAACCTTCTGACCAAACAAGACATCACATACAAGCATCATGGACCTCAATTCATATGTTCTTGGAGCCTGAAACACAACACAAGTCAGATTGCAAGAAAATCACAAAAAAACTTCCCTTCTTCGATTCTCTCAAATCAGCCAGCAAAACTCAAAATTTCTTTCACCATTCAACTCCACATACCTCAAGGATCATTTCCCACCCCTTACCATGGCCTGAAACCTCACAAAATAAGAACACGATTTCTGCCTTAGCAGAACTGAAACACGCAAATTAGCCATCACAAGCTTGTTGAAAGCCTTCCATAAGCTTCAGAGGATCCATTGGAGTGATTTTGCATCAGAGAGAAGGTCAGAAAGCTGAAAATAGTAAAGCTTCACCTCAGGTAGCTCCTTAAAACTTTTTTTCCCATAACTCTTTTCTTTGGTTGCAATGTGATTCTATGTGATGTGTTGATCATAAGGATATGTTTACTTTTGAAAATGGTTGAGTTTTGAGCATTTCATAGCTTTCTGAAATTTTGCCCGTGAAAGTGTTCTTGCTTGATTCTCTTGATTCATGAAAAATAAATGGATTTTGTTGGTGGATTCTTGTTTAGGGTTGTTAGTTCAGTGATTCTGGAAAGTTTGATGCGTTTTCATGGTATATTGAGAGAGATTGGATGAAGAGCTCGCTGGAGAAGATGACCGGAGCTTGCTCCGGTCACCTGATTATCATTAGGGTTAAATTAGGGTTAATTAACTCAGTTTGAATGTGGGCCTTTAGATCTTAGGTTAGAGCGTTTTTGGATGGTTCAGATCATTCATTAAAACCCTAATTTTTATTTAATTAGATTAATTAGGTTTAATTAAATAATTTAATCAGATGCAATCCTGGCCCATTATTCACGCGCGTGGTCAAACCCCTCCCCTCATGTTTGAATCTGGAGCCTTGGATCAGCATACTTTCCATTATTTTCATTTTTATTTCATTTTATTTTCATTTCTTTGTTCATTTTATTAAAAATAGTAAAAATCATCAAAAAATATCATTTCTTGCATTTCTGTTTCAAATATTTTTCTTAACATAAAAACATTTTTTATTTTATTTTTTGCATTAAAAAAGTATTTTTAAAATATTTAAATGTTATTTTTAATTAATTAATGGATTTTAATTAATTAAAAATGCACTTAGGTTTCTAAAGGTCACCAAAAAATTCATGAAGCATTCCAATACATTTAAAAACATTTTCAAACTCACCATACAAATTTATTTTTAGGTTTGATCACTTTTTCACAATTTTCTTTGAATTAGGGTTCTTAAAAATCACATTTTCTAACCCTAACATGAAAAATTCATTTCTACCTAACCACGATGAATTTGAACTTGGTTCTTCTTCTATTGTTTCACATATTGCATACAGTTTCTAGGTTATTTATCTCATGATTTTATCTTGCATTTTCAATTTGATTTGCATTTTCCCTTTAGAAGCACCCAAAAACCCTATCAAACTTAGAAATTTCATAACTTTCACTAGGTTAAGCTTCTGACCTTCTCCTTTGGGGGTGTGATCGTGTGTAGGATTAGGGTTTGTTTAAGTTCAATTTCAATTTTTTATCATGGTGATTGTTTCTGTTTTGGTCATATGCATCTCATGTTGTCTTAAAACCCTAATTTTGTATCTTCATTTGCATTCTCCTTTGCATTTCATGAACTTGTGAACTTGTCATGCCATTCCATTATTTTTTATGTCATCTTAGACATCTTAGGACATGTTTGAAACATTTCTTGATCATTTCTTCATTCATTTTCTATGCTTTGCATCCATTTCATTTCACGAACATCCATGTGTTTTCATGCCTTTAAACATGCATCCATTGCATCTCATCCTTGTATTATCATTCATATGAATCTTGTATGACTTTGCATCATATCACATGCCATTTACATTTCATATTCACTTCTGACTTTGGTATTTGTATCTCATTTCTTCTCATTTCCTTTTGCTTTATGTCTTATGCATTCATACTAACATTTCAGGAGCTTTTGGTAAGTTATCTGGGAGGAGGATTTGCCTTAACCTCCCACTTCTTCTCATATCTTCATATGAATTCTTGCATGTCTTTGAAGTGAACTTGCTTCACTTATGCTCTCTCCTTCTTACATTCTTTCTTTTAAGTTACTTATCTTCTTCAGGAAGTAAGTTACTTATTCTTCTTCCTCCTTCTCTTTTCATCTGCTTCTTCCATGGTGGCCTTCTTGAAGATCTTGTATCTTAAGCCTCACAAACCATAGGATGTCCAAGCATGATAACTTTTAGGGTTGTGTATAGTCCCCCCCTAGCTTTTTGCCTCTGAGTCTCCTTGAGTCTCTCTTCTCATCTCAATAATCAGAGACTAAACTCTTAAAGCTTTAGGACTTTGGAATTAGGGTTATGCCTGCATCCTTATCTTAGGATGGAGTGTATAACTTTAATCCTTAGTGTTAAACCTTTAATTTTTTTACAACTCTTAATCAAAACAAAATAATAATCACTAAGACTTTATCTTGTAACTTGGGACTTACATTGGGGTTCTATCTCTTCCTTTTGGTTAAGAGGGACTAACCATAGTGTTTAATGGACAAGTACCCCTCAAGTTGTCTTACAAACCATAAAATCCATTTCTTAATCTCACCCTTTAATTAAAATCCATTTAATAAAGGCTTGTTATATAATGAAATTAATCCCTAACCATGGATTAAGTTGAGGTATCTTCCTTAGCTTAAGTATTCTCATCTATATTAGGATGGTGTAATAAGTTCACTAATCTGTGATTAAAGATTAAACTCATTACTTAACACTAAACAAAAACCAAAAACATCTAACTAATCACAAGTAGGTTAATGATCTTAATCCTACATCATCATGGTAATTAAGTTGATATGCTTATCTCATACTTAAGTAGGCTCATTATCCCTAATTAGGGAGGATATAATGAGTTTACAACCCTTGATTTAGGCTTAAGCTCATAATCCTATACAAAAAACACCAAAAACAATAAAAAACTGAAAACCTAAAAACAAACAATAATCGTCTCCTTCGGGATTCTTTTCTCATCACACTCATTCACAAACGAGAACTTGTTTCTTCCGTATAATGCAAGACAGTTAGCACTCGAGCCAGACGAGTCACACACTTGAGCATAGACAAGCAAGTAGTTCACAACAAAATATCTAAGTCTCTTTGAGTCGAACTATGGTGTTCTGACTTCCTCATTGCATGAGAGGATACGTAGGTATAACTTAACAATTATCGAACAAAATTCTCTTTGTCATCCCCTTCTTTCAGCATTCTTTTTAAGCCTGAGTTCCTGAGCAATTCGCACCTTTTGCACTGACACCTGTATTTTTCTCCCTAGCTTTTGCACACAGATAGCACACACACTTACCCCTTTTGAACACAATCTTGTAAGCATGGATCCCGTCGAGTACGATGGACGATCTGGGTGCTAATACTTTCCCAGGTCGTAACCAACCCCCTTTCTCAATTTCTTTGGTTCGCAACCGTCTTATCCATCTCTTTCCAGGTTTATGCAGCATTACCTTTCCTTCAGGATAAAAATGCCTAGCTGGTGACTCTATTCAATTCAACCTCTTTTCTCTTTCGCCGATCGTTCGTGTTTGCACCAGGACGTAAGTCCGGGGAGCGACAGCTTGGCGACTCTGTTGGGGACTTATCTTGCAACCAGGGCTTCTAGTTCTTTTTGTGGGTTTCTCCTAGCGCTTGTTTGATTTGTGTTTATGGGGGTGTTATGTGTGCTTTTTGTTTATTGCTTTATTTATTGTTTTCTGTATTATTATCATCATATCATGTGCTGGATTTGTTGGTTTGCCTTGGTGGGAGGGATATTTCAGTGAGTAAGGTTCCACACCGGGAGCCTGAGTGACACATAGGATTAGAGTGGTTTCATATTCTTTCACATTCCATCTCGGTCTGGTGCAGGAATATGAAACACGGTTCAGACATAGGTTTTTCTTGAGAACTCTGTGCTACGTATTTCCTATAGTGCTAGGGCTATCTGGGAAGCCTGCTAAGTCTTGATGACCTTTTTAGATGACCTTCAGCATCTGAGGAGAATTAGAGGAGGGTCCTTTATGATTAATGTAAACACTGTACCTCCGGGTTAGAAGTGTTTACACTTCTCATAATAGATCCAAGTCTGAGGATCCTTGTTCTAGAACAATACCTGTGAGTGGGTTGGGATGTTTACAGGTTTGTAGGAACCCTAGGCCTCAACATACCCTGTTACTGATATTGTTTTAAGGTTACACTATTTTGGACTGATTCTATGAAACCATGGACTTGTGACTCGTTATTTGAGTCCCCCACCTGGATTTCTGGACACTCATGGACCCTATCAAAGCAACTGACAAATCCAGCACCTAATCACAAACCCTTGCATATCATTCTGCATACATCATTTTGCATCATTTAACATTTGTCTATTTGTTTTACAAGGTATCCACATCATCTTTGGTTTGGTTTTGACTGTTCTTCTGCTCAGCCACCTTCATCAGTTATCTTCCTCAGAGATCTTCTTCAGCTGATATCTTCTCCAGTTGTCTTCATTAGCATTTCTCCTCAGTTATCTTCATCAGCATCCATTATCAGTATGGACTCATCCAGGAAGAGCAACATTACTTATCATTTCTTTGAGCCCTCCCTAGTAGGCATCAGGCAAATCCAGGAACTTATCACTCCTGATCATGTCCCTTTATTTAGGGAACATTATGGTGGTATTTTGGACATGATCATGGACTTGGATTCATCACAGAGGAGCATGATTCACACTTGCCTTCAATTCTATGACCCTCCTCTCAGATGTTTCACTTTCCCAGACTTTCAGATGGGTCCTTTGTTGGAAGAGTTTTCCATGTTGTTGGGTGTCCCTATCAGGAGGGTAATCCCTTTCAACCCTAAGATGAATGCTCCTAGGAATGAAGACATAGCTAAGGCCCTGTATTTGGAAACCACCACCATTGATCAGAATATGACCACCAAGGATGGAATCCCAGGCCTCAATTTGGACTTCTTGATCACTCAGGCTACCAGTCATGCTGCAGCAGGGAAGTGGGAAACTGTTTGTGCCTTCCTGGCTCTTAGTATATATGGAATCATCTTGTTTGCAGACGAGCCTAAGTTTGTAAGCAAGAGTGCTATCCACCTCTTCCTGCTGAAGAATCCAGTTCCTACCTTGCTAGGGGATTTCTACTACACAGTGCATCAAAGAAATGAGAAGCAGAGGGGAAGAATAGTCATATGTTGTGCACCTCTCTTCTACTGTTGGTTATTGAGACACTTGCCAAAGAAAAAAGCTTTCCTGAATCCTCATTAGTCAAGAAATTGGGCTAAGAGAATGATTTCTCTCACTTCAGAAGACATCAAGTAGTGTACTCAGAGCACCAAGGGCAGGGACATGATACAAGTTGTGGGCAGTATCCCAATGTACCTCTTATTGGAGTGAAGGGTTGCATCAACTACAATCCTTTGCTTTTCAAAAGGCAACTAGGGTATGCCTTAGTACATCCACCAAGAGAGCAGGATTTAGTAGAGACCTTTTATTGTGATATTTAGAATAATCATGCCATCCTCCGACAAGCAGCTTGGGCTTGGGATAACATTCAGACAAAAGGGACTGCTATTCTTGGCAAGTGCAAAACATAGCTTCAGCTCAGTACATTGATTGGTCTCGTATCAGAGGATAGATCACCCGCATACCATTCACCCTAGAAGATGTGCTAGGGCCATCAGCAGTAGAGCCTATAGCTATAGTCAGTTTGGAGGAATTTGATAAGCTGAAAGAGAGGAATACCCAGCTTTCTGAAGCTCTGAAGAAGACCCTTTGGGAAAGGAATGATGGTCGTCTGGATATTGAGAGGTAAGAAAAGCTCTGGATCGAGCATGTAACTAAGATAGAAAATATAGAGGACTTCATCAGAAAAGCCCGGGCAGGGGAATTGGTATTGAAGAATGCTTGCAAAGAAGCTAAGATTCAGAAAGCCAGAGATGAGCACTACTTGGAAGAGAGTCAGGCTAGGTGGATCAGGATCACTGAGACTCGTTTGCAAGAAGATCAGAAGACACATGCTAAGATAGAGCAGTTGGAAGCTAAGGAGAAGAAGAGTCAGGAAGCCTTGTTAGCATCACAGAAGGAAATCTCCGAGTTGAAACTCCTGGTGGGGTTGAAGAGATCAAAAGACCAGGACAAGTACCAGAAGTTGACAAGTGCCATTGCCACCAGGAACCTTCTTATCAGGACCATCACAGAGCATCCAGTTGGACCAGTGAATGATGCTCTCCTGAAGTAAGTCAAGGAGGATGACTTTGGGCTGGATGTTTGATTTCTTTGTACTTGTATTGTTTGTACTTTATTTCTCATGGTGATTTTGTTGTATTTCTCGAATTAATTGAATTTTGACCCGCCATGGGAACTTGTTGTAATCATAAACTATGTACCTTTTGCATTTGTAATATATGGTTTATGTATTACTTGGATTTTTCTGATGGGCTTCGATTTCTACAACACCTTCTTCATTCCCAGAGGTCTGGAAGGTCAAAACAAAAGAACCAAACCGGATACACTTGGAAGACAAATAGGCATACTGCATTGCATACTAACCTCATTCTTTGTTTTGTAGGTATTTTTGTTGTTTGTTTTCTCACTTTGTTGTAGTTTCAGGAAACATTGCTTGTAGGAGGGTTTTCCCCTTCAACAGAGTTCACCGGTATCCAACAAGAAACAACCTTCCGAGCTTACAGATGGACCAAGTTCAGTAAGATTTGACTGATGTGGGAACTCATATGGCTAATGAGAGAACTGAGATGAGGTCTCAGATGAACTAGTTCATGGAAGTAATGACTGGGTTGGCCCAAAGCCAAGAAAGATTAAGAGAGTTAGTCGAGCGGCAAACTCCAGAAGAGAATCATCCAGGTACAGGAGGTACTAGTAACAATGATCACGGGCAGCCACGAACAGGTGCGCCAGAGTTTGGGCCTCACCTCAATCCTGAAGTCAATGCTATCAGAAATATTCAAGGAAACACCGGAGGTCGTGCCTTGCAAAAGGACCCTCAAGAGGAACAATTTACAATAATTGGTGATGGGGATGAAGCCTATGATCGTCGTCTAGACGAAATAGCGGAGAAGCTGAGATCTTTAGAGTCCGAAAACTCTTTGGGATTTGATTTAATGGACATGGGTCTAGTTGAGGGAGTCAGGATTCCTCACAAATTTAAGCCTCCTTGCTTTGAGAGATATAATGGAATGTCCTGTCCACATACTCACCTGCAGCCCTTTCTAGGGAGATTGAAAGCTTATACCATGGATGTTCTACTTCGAATACAGTCTGACAGGGGCATCCCGTGAATGGTATTCCTACCTGTCCAGGGAAACAGTCAGAAACTTGAAGGATTTTGCCGAAGCTTTCATACGCCAGTATCAATATAACTTGGACATGGCTCCCAAAAGGATCCTCCTGATGGGCGTGTCTCAATCTTCAAGAGAAAGTTTCTAGGAATATGCCCAAAGATGGAGACAGCTTGCTGCTGCTGTCCAGCCTCCGATGTCTGAGAGAGAAATGGTCGGCATGTTTATGAACACGTTGCAAGGAACTTACATTGACAGCCTTGTTGCTTTCTCTTCCACTAGTTTTGCTGATGTAGTTATAGCTGGTGAGAGAATTGAGAGTCTTTTGAAGATGGGAAAAATTTCAGACAATGGTGCTAGTTCCAACAATGCAAGAAAACTCTTCTCGGGACCTCGAAGGACAGGTTAGACCAATTCAGTGCACATGGGCAGAGGTAGGCCTCAATACATGCCAAGATCAGTAGCTGCTGTCACCATTCCAGCTCCAGCACCTCAACAACAGTATCCTCCACAACCACAACACTTCCCACCGCAACAACAATTTCCTCAACATAGATCTTTCACCAATAACAATCAGCCACAATGGCCGTTTCAACAAAGGACATCACAAATCAATAGGGTTATCGATCCCATTCTGATGCCCTATGTTGTCTTACTTCCACAATTATTAAAGCTCAACCTGATCGAATTGAGGACTCTGGCCCCACCAGATCCCCAGAATCTTCCAAGAAACTATGATGTTAACGCCAGATGTGCCTTCCACTCCAATGCACCTGGCCATACAACAGAGAAGTGCAAAGCCTTACACATGAAGGTTCAAGATTTGATTGATTCTAAGGCAGTCAACTTTTCACCCCTTCCAAGTGTTACCAAGAATCCTATGCCTAGCCATGGTGGGCCTAGGATAAATTCCATTGAGGAGGATCAACCAATGAACCAAATTGACAGTGTTGCAAGCATTTAAACACCTATGGCCGAGGTTAAATCCCAGCTTTTGAAATGCCAAATGTTCCCGGGTTGTGAGGCCCATTGCGAAGCTTGCAAGATTTCTATCAACGGTTGTGCGAATTTGAAGACCGGTATCAACAATATTATCAAAGAAGGCATTTTACAGATCACTTCAACAGTTCCAACTCCTACAACATCAACAACCATTCCTCCTACAACTTCAACAACAATCATTCCAACATATTCCTCTACAACATCAACAATCATCCCTTCTTCAACTTCAACAGACATCAATTCAACGCATCCTTCTACAACAACAACCATTAATGAAGACATTTCCACAGTTACCATTTACTATGTGTCGCTCCCACCAAATGACACTCGGTCATTAGGGGTACAGACGCGAACGGTCGGTGAAAGGAGAGAGAACACACATGGGTGAGCTCAAAAGACAAGAGTCGCCAGCTAGGCATTTTTATCCCGGAGGAAAGGTAGTGCTGCATAGACCTAGGAAAAGATATGGATAAGACGGTTGCGAACCAGAGAGACTGAGAAAGGGGGTTGGTTACAACCTGGGAAGGTATTAGCACCCAGATTGTCCGCCGTACTCGACGGGATCCACGCTTAAAAGATTCGTGTTTAAAAGGGTAGTGTCAGTGCTATTTGTGCATCAAAGCTGGAAAAGAATGCAAGTGTCAGTGCTAAAAGAAAGTGAAGTGAAATATATGAAGTGTCAGTGTAAGAAAGAATGTGAAGCTCAAGACTATGAGGCTTAAAGAATAATGCTGGAAGGAGGGGGAATATACATAAACTTTTGTTCGATAACTGTTACGTTATGCCTACGTATCCTCTCGTGCAATGAGGAAGTCAGAATACCGTAGTTCAACTCAAAGAGACTGAAAGATAAATTGACTTGTGAACTGCTTACTTGTCCATGCTCAAGTGTATGACCTGTCTGGCTCAGGTGCAAACTGTCTTGCATTAGACAGAAGAAGCAAGTTCTCGTTTGTGAGTGAAGATGTGTCGCTCCCGACAAATGGGACATAACCCAGATAAAGGTACAGACGCGAACGGTCGGTGAAAGGAGGTGCGAGAACACACAGGAGTGAACTCACAGGGAATGAATAGAGTCGCCAGCTAGGCATTTTTATCCCGAAGGAAAGGTAATGTTGCGTAAACCTAGAAAAAGGATGGATAAGACGGTTGCGAATCAGAGAGACTGAGAAAGGGGGTTGGTTACAACCTGGGAAGGTATTAGCACCCAGATTGTCCGTCGTACTCGACGGGATCCACGCTTAAAAGATTTGTGCTTTAAAGGGGTAGTGTCAGTGCAATCTGTGTATAAAAGGGCTGAAAGAAAATGTACAGGTGTCAGTGTAAAGGAAGTGTAAAGTGAAGTGTTAGTGTAAGGACAGGAGTATGAAGCTCAAGACTATGAGGCTTACATAATGAAGTTGGAAAGAGGGGGGGATATACAGAGACTTTTTGTTCGATAACTGTTAAGTTATGCCTACGTATCCTCTCGTGTAATGAGGAAGTCAGAACACCGTAGTTCGACCCAAAGAGACTGAAAGGTGAATTGACTTGTGAACTGCTTGCTTGTCTATGCTCAAGTGTATGACCTGTCTGGCTCAGGTGCAAACTGTCTTGCATTAGACGGAAGAAGCTAGTTCTCGGTTATGAGTGAATGAGATGAGAAAAGAATCCCGGAGGAGACGATTATTGTTTGTTTTTGAGTTTTCAGTCTTTTATTGCTTTTGAAAGTTTGTCATAAGTTAATGAGCTTAAGCCTAAACCAATGGGTTAGTAAACTCATCACATCTTCCCTCTGATTAGGGGTAATGAGAATACTTTAAGTGTGAAGTCAGCTTCTCACACTTAATTACCATGGTGTAGGATTAAGTTCATTAACCTACTGTGATTATTTAGATGTTTTTGTTGTTTTTGTTTAGTGTTAAGTAATGAGATTAAGCCATAATCAGGGATTTAATGGACCCATTACACCATCCTAATAGAAGGATAATAAATGAGAACATTTAAGCTGAGGAAGATACCTCAACTTAATCCATGATTAGGGATTAAACTCATGACAAAACAAACCTTTTATTAAGTGGATTTTATTTAATGATATGATGATGAAGTGATTTTTAGGGTTTGTAAGACAACTTGAGGGGGACTTGTCCATTAACACTAGGGTTAGTCCTTCTTAACCAATTAAGGAAGAATTAGAACCCTAATGCAAGGCCCAAGTTACAAGTGTGATGTCTTGATGATTATTATGTGAATTGATTAAAGGAGTTAAACATATTAAGGGTTTAACACTTAGGATTAAAGTTATACACTCCATCCTAATAGAAGGATGCAGGCATAAGCTTAATCACCAAGCCTTAAGACCTTTAGGGTTTAGTCCCTAATTATGAGGTGAGAAGAGAAGACTCAAAGAGACACAAAGGTAAAACTAAATGGGGGGACTAATCAAAGCCCTAATCATTTTCATGCTTGGTTGTTCCTAAGGTTTGTGAAGTTTACAAGAGAAGTCTTCAATGGAACCACCAGGAAGCAGATGAAAGGAGCAAGGAGAAACAAAGTAACTTGCTTCATTCAAGAAGTCAAGTCACTTGAGGAAAGAAAGTAAGGAGAAGAAGAATGAGAAAGCTCAATCTCAAACACATAACAAAGTGCAGCAATGATGCATAAGAGAGATGAAAAGAAATTGTGAGAAGTGAAGGCAAATTCACTTCTCAAGGTTACTTACCACCTGAAAAGTTAGTAAAAGGAATGCAATGCAATGCAAAATGAGATGAGATGACATGGTAAAAACCAAAACCAGAAGCATATACATGATGATAATGATTCCATGGGATGATGCAAACATGAAACAACACATGGGGATGATCATACAAACTTATGGATGCAAAATGAAGCAAGTTAAGAACCATGAACATACATGAAAAGTTATGAAATGAAAATGACATACAACATGGCAAATGCAAGATGCAATGATCAAACATGCTTAAAATATGTCTTAAGATGTCAAATGAATCAAATGGATGCACAAAATGCTATGGCAAGTCAAGGTATGCAAGCAAATGCAAGATGGATACATATGGAAGCCCAAATTAGGGTTTATGATCAATGCATCAAACAAAAACCAAAATAAGAAGCAAACATCAAGATAAAAAAATTGAAAATGCATTCAAAGGGACCTTGAACCTATACTAACTTACTGCCCAAAGGAGGGGTTCCAACTCTTAACCTAATTAGAGTTATGAATTTCCTAAAATTTCTAGGGTTTTAGGGTTCCTTAACAAGAAAAATGTCAAACAAATGGAAAATGAAAGATCAAACCATGCCAATTTAATCTCACAAACTACATGATATGCAAAACACAATGCAAAAAGAATCAATGTCCAAATCTCAAAGACTAGGCAGAAATGATTTTTTGAACAATGGATCAAAATAATGCTTTGGAAATGAATTAATTCCATGGGAAATTATCAAAATGCATCAAGATCAAAAAAGAAATTTGGTTTGAGGGTTGGACAATGTTCCTAAATGATTTTGAAGGTTTCATGAATTTTTTGATGATTTTTAAATACCTAAAAGTATTTTTAATTAATTAATTCTCATTAATTAATTAAAAATAAACTTTTAAATATTTAAAAATATTTTTTAAATGCAAAAAATAAAAATAAAAATGTTTTTGGTTTCTGAAATTAAATAAAAGTTTGTACAAAAATTTTCAGAATTTTTAAAAAGGTTTTGCCATTTTTAATAAATATGAGAAAACAAATGAAATAAATGCAAAATAAAAATGAATTTAATCTGAAAAAAAGAAAAGTAATCAGATCCAAGGGCCCAAGTTTGAACTGGCTGCGCGCGCGTTTGACCTGGCGCCATATCCAATGGCTGACATTCAAACTTGGCTAATTATGATTAACCCTAATTAATTGTGCCCTAATCACTTTCAGGCGACCGGAACACTGTTCCGGTCGTCTTCTCCGACCAACCAAAATCTCAAACTCTCTCTATACGCATCCAAAACAAAATCTAACTGCCCAGAACTCTTCCCCACTCAAAAACGAATCAAACCCCTCAATCAAACAACATTTATCATTCAGAAACAGGGAGAATCGAATCAAACATTTTTTAGGGCAAAAGTTTCTGACAAAGCATACATCCTGGTTTCTCAACCATTTCCAAAAATAAGCACATATTCATGATCAGGGGAGTACATAGAAGCTGTTAAGAACTTAAAAACATGTTTCTGGAAAAACGTTTTGAGTTGGCTACCTGAACTGAAGCTTCCGTTTCAGGAGCTTTCTGGCCGTTTCTTTGGCTCAAATGCACTCCAATGATCCTCCTAAGAAGCTTGCAATGCTTGTTTGGAGTTTAGAATGGATGGCTTGAGAGATGGCAGAAGTTCTGTTCAATGGCAGGTGGTGATCGTGTTTTTGATTCTTTGAGTTTCTGGCTATGGTGAAGGGTGCTTTGTGACCAGGAAGATGTGTTGAGTTGATCTGTGAAGTTTGTTTGGGTGTTTGTGGCTTGTGTGATTAATTTCGAAGGCTCTTGCAAAATGAAGGTGAAAATGAGAATGCTGTGCTATGGGGTGTTTTTGGCTTACCTCTTGTTATGTTTGGCTTGCATTTGATTAGTATAAACAATTACCATTGGTCAGAAGAAGTGACATGTGCTTTATTGATTGGTATGGGTCCTTTTGCCAAAAGGTCAAGTTTGTGTAAGAGAAGCATGGGCCACTTGCTAGCCAAGTACAACAAGTGTGTCCTGCGCAGCATGATGTGGGGAAAGGCCTAGGGTGGCTCAGCAGGCTAGCAAGCAAGTGGATGAGGAACTATGATGAGTTTTGCAACTTGCCTTGCCTTTTGCTCTTTGTGAAATATCTTGATCCATAGGCCACACAAATGAGAAGTTTCTTGGCCCATTTTGATTTTTAAGTGTTGTGTGATCAAGTAATGAAGTTTAGAAGTCCATTTGATAACTAAACTTGCTTTGAGAAGTAAATTTGCAACTTTGCCTCTTTGGTGCATAACTTGAAATTTTGTGATTTTTGCTAACTTTGACAAGCCATTACTTTTGATCCAAAATGAATTAGGGCATGTTCTTGTACTTTTCGAAAAGGGAAAGATCTATTCTACAACTTTCATGAACAAAGTTTTTCCATTTGAAGCTTTTTTGAATAAAAAAGTAAGGGTTGAAAAAGTTGCCTAAAATGACAATTTCATTAAAAGTCAAACTTTCCCAAAAAGTCAACTTTGCAAAAGACTTGAAATTCTTCAATTTTGTGAACTTCCAACTTCTTCTATGATCAAATAAAGATTATATACAATCAAAATGATGAAGAACACCCCTTGGTTGGGTCATTGGGGGTCTCAGATGCCCTGATTTTGCACTGACTTGCTTGAAAAGTCAACTCTTGATCAGATGACTTCCCCATGGAATTTCTTCATGAAAATTGATATGCATACTCCCTATACCATATAGAGACCAATAGAAACAAGAATGACCAAAAAATTTGGAGTTATGGCCTCTGAAACCAAAACCCTAATTTTAGATCATCTGAGCAGTCAAGCCTGGCTCTACTTCCATGCCATTTCCAGTTCTTGTGATTCTTTGGCATTCTTGACTTTGAGAGGATATAATATGATACTTTAACACACATGGACCTATTTGAAGTGATTGATGGCCTTTGGAGTGGCTCAAGAAGCTCTTGGATTGCTCAGATCACAAACCCTAGATGCAGATGACTTAGAATCTGTGCAGTGAATCAATAAGGTGATATGAGATGGTTTGATTGAGATTATGCATATGAGAATGATCACAAGCCATGGTGTGAATTGGTGAGGGCAAATTTGGGGTGTTTACAGCTGCCCCTATTCAAACATGAGTTAGCTGTGCAGGATGTAAGCGCCGGCTTAACAGGCAAACGAGATAACTTATGGTTGAATACCAAAGACAGTCCAAAATTTGCACTCACAGAATGAAGAAGAAAAGGGATATAGATTGTAAAAGAAAATAAAGTATATTGTAAAGTATGGGAGACGGAGGACGACCGTCGAGTAGGGGACGACTGCTGGGTAAAGGGCAATGACGGGGACGGCCGACATGCTGGGGAAGGGGGAGGGAAAATAAAGCAATGACGGGGACGGCCGACATGCTGGGAATATAAAGAATTATAATGGGGACGGCCACCAAGTAAAGCTGTAAGATTCTCTGGGGATTAATGAAAAATGATGGGGATGGCCATCAAGTTCATAAAGCAAAGCAACCAACGATGGGGACAGCCATCGGGCTAAAAAGAAAAGGGACCACGACGGGGACGACCATCAGGTTAAAGTATAAATGAAACAAACAGATGATGAGGTACGGTCATCAAAGGTGAAGGACGGTCACCTAGCAGGGGACGACTGCTCTGTAAGGGTTAAGATGAGGGACGGTCATCTAAGGTGGAGGACGACCACCTGGCAGGGTACGGCTGCCGAAATATCGCGACATAGGACGAATGCCGGATAAAAGGTCGACGATGGGGACGGCCATCGGATGAGCATGATGGAGGACGACCATCAAGAGGTGGAGGACGACCACCTAGCAGGGGACGGCTGCTCTCAAGGTTTATCATGACATAGGACGAATGTCAGATAACCAAAATCAACAATGGGGACGGCCATTGGATAAAAATGATGAAGGACGATCATCAAAAAGGTGAAGGACGATCACCTAGCAGGGGACGGCTGCTAAATATCACGACATAGGACGAATGTCGGATAAAAGGTCAACGATGGGGACGGCCATCGGATGAGCATGATGGAGGACGACCATCAAGAGGTGGAGGACGACCACCTAGCAGGGTACGGCTGCTCTCAAGGCTTATCATGACATAGGACGAATGTTAGATAAAAAGAAAATTTTTGCTTTACTGGGGGATAGTAAACACGGACGAGTGTTTACATCCAAGAAATGAGAGGTATAAGTGTTTAGAACTTGTGTTATAGATTAAAGACGCGGACGAGCATCCTTAAGACTATGATACGGACGAGTATCAGGTAGAAACAAACGCTTGACACATGTTCTGAGATGATGATACGGACGAGTACCAACTGGTTAACAAAGAACACAGACTAGTGTTGAATCTGAGGAGACTCTTCTGGGGAAAGGTGGACACAGACGAGTGGCTAAATCCAAGAAGACAAGAGTGTTTGACACAGTGTATGGATTAAAGATGCGGACGAGCATCCTTAAGACTATGATACGGACGAGTATCAGGTAGAAACAAACGCTTGACACATGTTCTAAGATGATGATACGGACGAGTACCAACGGGTTAACAAAGAACACGGACTAGTATTGAATCTGTGGGGATATAAATGGTATATACAAGATACGGACGAGTGTCTGTATAAGTAAAACAAGTATGAGTGGTGTATATGGGGGTTCAATCCTGCTGGAGAGAGTGACATGGACGAGTGTTGAAAGGAGAAGAGTATAATATAAACAAGTATCTGATATACAATGTGTTTACATTGCTGTGCTGGGAACGTGACATGGACGAATGTCAAGGGAATGCATATATATAAGTATATGTGAGTGCAAAGAGGATGTCTCTGGCTTTCTGCTGGGGATATGACACGGACGGGTGCCACAAGGAGTATATACTGATGTTTGTGAATGTGAGGCAAACGGTTTTTGCTGGGGAATCTGGGATGTATTCTGTAAGTGCTTGATTCAGACCATGAGTTATGATTATGCTACATGTTTGATTTTTGCCGTAATGCCCCGTATTAGACGGAATGCTACGCTTTATGGGTGAATATGATGCGAATGCCATGATTATGCAAAGATACCGATCCGGGATTCGGTTCCCAATGCTGTGAAGATCTCTGATCGATCTGCTTGAAATGGACATCCCAGCTGGGGATGAGATCATTGGTAGATCTGATGAGATATATTTTCTTGGGGAGATTGGTCACTGATAGACCCATCCTTGGTAATGGGGGAACTCAGCTGGGGTTTGTAGAAGTTTTCGTCACTCTGTTGTGATTCCTTCGTGCGTCGCGCTTCTGGTTAAAGGCTGAAGCTCTGTGGGGAGATGGTTCCCAGGCTTTTTTGTATTTGGATGAGAAGGAGTAACGGATGGCAACTCAGCTGGGGAGAAACAACAAGTGGCAACTCAGCTGGGGAGAAAGTACTTTGGGTGCTAAGGCTGAGTGAGTGTTGATTTGCCAGCTTGCTGGGAGGTGAAGCTTTTGTGCCCCATGTTGTGCTTTGAATACCTGCAATTCCTGCAAAGATAGAAACGTACAAGTAGTCCCGAGGTATCCCTTACTGGATCCCATCATAGGAGTTCAGACACCCCTGGGAGTAACCATATTTCCTGCGAGCACGTGTTTTAAGAGAAGCATCTGTATTTATGCAATTTAGTGTTTTAAAGATATCAGACATTCTTTGCAAACAAAATGAAGTGTACAAGGTGAAATTTGACTGAAAATTTGTTTTTATTAATTCATATGCCCTGAATTGGCAAGATACAGTCAAAGAAACAAACCCCCTAAAATGAGGAGATTGTTACAAATTGAGAAACAGAATGCTGGCAATGTTGACGACGCTTCAAGGAGATTCCCTTTTGCTATGACTCGTATGACATTTGACACTCTTCTCGTCTTGCTTTCTGAAGAAGGCGGATTCTGACAGAAGCTTGATCCTTTGGAGGTTTACCAAGTTGTAGGTGATACAGACGAATTCAGAGTGTAGTTGTTCGCTTATTCCCTTATTTTGCATGGATCGCCCTTTCGGGTTTTCAATCCATCGGGATACCCATTTTTGCCTGAGTTGTCCAATGTGGCTTTTCAACTCAGCGGGTGTACATTTTTTATTTATTTCCCTTATTTTTTCCCAAGTCTTTTATTCTGTTTTTGACTTGCCGGGATGCCCTATTTTTGCCTGGACTTACATTCTGTTTTTTGTGTCCAGCGGGTCATTTTTATGCGAAGTATTTTTTAATTGCATCTGAATTTACAGGGGACGGGAAATCTTCACCATCCATGGTGCTGAGCATCAGTGCTCCACCAGAGAAAACTTTCTTTACCACGAATGGTCCTTCATAGTTTGGAGTCCATTTGCCCCTGTGGTCTGTATGCGGAGGGAGGATTCTTTTCAGCACAAGATCTCCTACTTGGTACTCTCGGTGCCTGACTTTCTGATCGAAGGCTCTCTTCATTCTTTTCTGATACAACTGCCCATGACAGATTGCAACCAATCTTTTCTCTTCAATCAGACTCAGTTGTTCGTATCGGGACCGGACCCACTCTGCTTCGTTCAGCTTAACATCCATCAATACCCGTAAAGAGGGTAATTCAACTTCAACCGGTAGGACTGCCTCCATACCGTACACAAGCTGATACGGTGTTGCCCCAGTGGATGTTTTGATCGATGTGTGGTACCCGTGCAAGGCGAATGGTAGCATCTCATGCCAGTCTTTGTATGTGACTACCATCTTGTGCACAATCTTCTTGATATTTTTATTAGCCGCCTCGACAGCGCCATTCATCTTTGGCCTGTAAGGAGAAGAATTGTGGTGTTGGATCTTGATGTCCCGGCATAGCTCAGCCATCATTTTGTTGTTCAAGTTGGAACCATTATCAGTAATGATTCGCTCGGGAACTCCATACCGACAGATGATATCTCTCTTCAGAAATCGGGCTACCACTTGCCTTGTAACATTGGCATAGGAGGCTGCTTCAACCCACTTGGTGAAATAGTCAATGGCAACTAAGATGAATCTGTGGCCGTTCGAAGCAGTTGGCTCAATCTTGCCAATCATATCAATGCCCCACATATCAAAGGGCCAGGGTGAAGACATCACATTCAAAGGATTGGGAGGCACATGCACCTTATCCGCATAAATCTGGCATTTATGGCATTTTCTGGCATAGGCACAACAGTCGGCATCTATTGTGATCCAGTAATATCCTGATCTTAGCAATTTCTTAGCCATGGCATGCCCTCCAGCATGGGTACCAAAAGATCCTTCGTGCACCTCGTGCATCAACAAATCTGCTTCTGTTCTATCAACGCACCTGAGGAGTACCATATCAAAGTTTCTCTTGTACAGGGAACCATCAGTGTTCAGAAAGAAACTACCAGCAAGCCTTCTCAAAGTCTTCTTATCATTGGAAGATGCCCCAGATGGGTATGTTTGATCCTCCAAGAAGCTCTTAATGTCGTGGAACCAAGGCTTATCATCTTTGACAATGTCTGCGGTGAACACATATGCTGGTCTGTCAAGTCTGGACACTGAGATTTGAGGCACAAAGTTGGCAGCTTGTACTTTGATCATAGATGAAATGGTAGCCAGAGCATCTGCAAACTGATTCTCGTCCCGAGGGATATATCCAAGCTTGATTGTTGTGAAGAAAGTCAATAATCTTCTAGTATAATCCCTGTAAGGTATCAGATGATCCTGGTGTGTGTACCATTTGCCGTTGGTTTGATTAACTACCAGAGCTGAATCTCCGAATACAGTCAATGTCTTGATTCTGAGGTCAATGGCTTCCTCAAGACCCATAATGCAAGCTTCGTATTCAGCTTCGTTGTTAGTGCAGTCGAAAGTGAGTTTTGTCGAGAAAGGCATATGAACTCCTTTAGGTGTAATGAGCACTGCACCAACACCACGACCGTTCATGTTAACAGCCCCATCAAACATCATAGTCCATTCTTCCTCCGGGTCAGGCCCTTCAGTGTGAATAGGCTCTTCATGATCTTTTGCTTTTATGAACATGATGTCTTCATCAGGGAAGTCAAATCTCATAGGCTGGTAATCATCAATAGGTTGCTCAGCAAGATATTCAGACAACACACTGCACTTGATGGCTTTCTGAGAGGTGTACTGAATGTCATATTCTGTGAGGATCATTTGCCATCTTGCAACCCGTCCGGTAAGAGCTGGCTTCTCGAAAATGTACTTAACTGGGTCCATTTTTGAAATCAACAAAGTGGTGTGGGTCAACATATACTGTCTTAGTCGGCGAGCAGCCCACGCTAAAGCACAACAAGTTTTCTCGAGCAGTGAATAACGCTGTTCACAGTCGGTAAACTTTTTGCTCAGGTAGTATATTGCATACTCTTTTCGACCAGACTCGTCATGCTGGCCTAGCACACACCCCATTGACTCTTCTAATACTGTCAGGTACATTATCAGAGGTCTTCCTTCAACTGGAGGCATGAGGATTGGAGGTTCTTGCAGGTACTCTTTGATCTTGTCAAAAGCCCTCTGGCAGTCTTCGTTCCAACTGACCGTCTGTTTTTTTCTTAACAGCTTGAACAAGGGTTCACAAGTTGCTGTAAGGTGAGATATGAACCTGGAAATGTAGTTCAATCTACCTAGAAACCCTCGAACTTCTTTTTCAGACTTTGGTGCAGGCATTTCTTGAATGGCTTTGACTTTATCAGGGTCCACTTCAATCCCTTTCTCGCTTACGATAAAACCCAGCAGCTTACCAGATCTCACCCCGAATGTGCACTTGTTGGGGTTCAGCTTCAGTTGGTACTTCCTCAAACGCTTGAATAACTTCAACAGATTTACCAGGTGGTCTTCTTCCGTGAGGGACTTGGCAATCATGTCATCCACATAACACTCGATTTCTTTATGGATCATATCGTGGAATAATGTTACCATAGCCCGTTGATATGTTGCACCAGCGTTCTTCAATCTGAATGGCATCACCTTGTAACAGAACGTGCCCTAGGGTGTGATGAAAGTTGTCTTCTCCATGTCTTCAGGTGACATCTTGATCTGATTGTATCCTGAAAATCCGTCCATAAAGGAGAATACCGAGAACTGAGCCGTATTGTCAACCAACACATCGATGTGAGGTAATGGAAAATCATCTTTTGGGCTGGCTCTGTTCAGATCCCAGTAGTCAACACACATTCTCACCTTGCCGTCTTTCTTAGGCACAGGTACAATATTAGCAACCCACGGTGGATAGCTAGTCACAGCAAGGAACCCGGCGTCCCACTGCTTCTGTACTTCTTCCTTGATCTTCATTGCCATGTCTGTGCGAGTACGGCGCAGTTTCTGTTTTACTGGCGGGCAGTCTCCTCTTAAAGGCAGCTTGTGCATAACAATGTCGGTGTCCAATCCTGGCATATCTTGATAAGACCAAGCAAACACATCCTCATATTCTTGAAGCAGGTCAATCAATTGTTTCTTCACTGAGTCTTGTAAGCAGGCCCCGATTTTAACTTCTTTCACATCTTCATCTGTACCAAGATTGATCGTTTCTACCTCTTCCTGATGAGGAGTGATAACCTTTTCCTCTTGTCTTAACAACCTGGCTAGCTCTTCAGGAAGCTCGTAATCTTCTTCAACCCTTTCATCAGCTTGATTGATCGGATTGTCAAAGTCATACGAAGTCATAGCCGTGCTGTTGTCGGTGTTGTCTGGAAGGCACTCTATGCAAGGGTTCAGTTTGTTCATTTTAGTGATTGATTTTAATCTTGTTTAGAAAAGTGAAATAAAGTTGTCATTTTGAAAACATTTCCATTTATTTTTTGTACAAAAAGAAAAAATGAAAAACAGTGAGCGGAAAAGAAAAAAGACTCATTTGCAAAAGATGTCTGATATTTCATTGATTAATCTTGTTGCACAAAAAATACAGATGGCCCGATTACAAAATGAGTCTTGTCATCTTGGGCAAGATGCAAGACTTGATGCATGCTTAAAATATGCAGGAAATAATAATTACTCTGCAGGAGTAACCCTTATAATTTCCTGGGAAGACCAGTTTGAGATACGGCTCCCCGGGATCCTTGGACGTATCCAACTCTCCAGGTTGTGTTCATCTTCCGACTCATCTTCCAAGTTGTTGACAGCATCAGGGGTGAGCATCCCCCCACTAACAAAGTTGGGCTTCGTAGCAGCCTCTGCTTGATCTTGTTGAGTTGGTTTGTAACCCAACCCAAATCTATCCTCTTTCTTCTCCACAGGCAACAGTTTGCCCCAGCCTCGAGCATTCCCTTCTTCCACAACCCTCCGGGCTTGCTAGTAGGATGTCATGGAAGTCCCAAGTACATCAGATGTTTCGTTAATATTCAGGGCCTCAAACCCTTGACTCATCGTCTCGTGGATCTCCCCATCCATCTCAATATATTTGTAAGTAGCCAGATGGCTGACAAAAATATCCTCTTCTCCACAAATAGTAACGACTTGGCCCTCCCACTCGAATTTTAACTTCTGGTGAAGGGTTGAGGTCACGGCGCCAGCGGCGTGTATCCATGGCCTACCCAATAGACAGTTGTAGGCAGGCTGTATATCCATCACGAAGAAGGTCGTTTTGAAAGTCTGTGGGCCAATCGTTATAGGCAACTCAATTTCTCCCAGAACTGATCTCTTAGAGCCGTCAAAGGCTCTCACTACCAAGTTGCTGGGATGTAATGCCAATCCTTCATATTCCAGCTTCACAAGGGCCTTTTTAGGTAAGACATTGAGGGATGATCCTGTGTCTACCAGTACATGGGAAAGAACTGCACCCTTACACTCCATGGTAATGTGCAAAGCCTTGTTGTGATTGCGGCCTTCTGTTGTCAAATCAGTGTTGGTAAACCCTAGTCCATTACTAGCATTAACATTTCCAACCACAGCCTCCAACTGATTGATGGTAATCTCCTCCGGCACATAAGCTGCGTGCAAGACTTTTAGTAGTGCGTTCCGATGAGCCTCGGAGCACATAAGCAATGATAGAATGGAGATCTTGGAAGGCGTCTGGTGAAGCGGGTCCACTATCTTGTAATCACTTTTCTTGATGATTCTCATGAATTCATCAACTTCTTGATCAAAAGGTGTTTTCAAAGCTTCTTTAACAACTTGTTCTTCCTGCACCATGCTCTTCCCTTTTGCCTTGGCAACAGCTTCTGCTTCGGCAATGGGTCTTGGAATTTGCGGGGCAAAGAGACGTCCACTTCGAGTGAAGCCTCCGCCTCCTCCCACATTGTCTATTTGTGGTGAAGAAGTTGATGATTCAAGAGTGATTTTCCGTCCTTCGCAGTATAGATCGGAGCCGTAATGCCAAGGGATGGCATTACTGCTTTCATAAGGTACTGGCCCAGGCACTGTGATAGTGACTGTACTGATGGCAGCTGCAGAAGGGACTATGATAATCTGTGGATCATAATATATTGTGACTGGTGCTCTGATAGGAGTGGCATTTTGGGAGTTGTAGGCAGAATCATTTGCAGGATCATAATAAATTGTAACTGTTGAGACACTTTCATTGTTTGCTGTTGATGTTGTAGGAGGTACTGTGGAATGGATGGATGTTGTTGTTGTAGGAGTCTCTGAATGAAGGGGTGCTGAAGTTGTAGAAGGGATGTTTGCTGATATTTGGTCCGTTGAAGTAACAGATGAAACATTTGTTGAGGAGACTGAAGAGTTGTTTGGAACAATGGTTGTTGCAGTTGTAGGAGACTTGGGAACTGTTGTTAAGGAGATTGCTGGATTGGTAGGTATTGATGTTGTAATTTGAAGCAGGCCACTCTGGATGAGACCATCTATGCCTTCTCTCAAGTTATCACACCCATTCACTGAAATGTTGCAATAAGCACATCCTAGCTCCCATCCAGGGAACATTTGACATTCAAGGAGTTGAGCTTTAATCTCTACCAAGGGTGTCCGAATCTGACCCACACTGGTTATCAAGTAAGACGGCTTGTCTTCTTCAATAGCATTGATTCTGGGCCCTCCATGGTTGGGCATAGGGTTCTTGTTAACATTTGGTGGTGGTGCGAAGTTTAGAGCTTTGGAATCCACTAAATCCTGCACTTTCATGTGCAAAGCTCTGCACTTCTCTGTACTATGGCTAGGTGCATTTGAGTGAAAAGCACATCTGGCGCTGGCGTCATAATTTCTGGGCAGACTGGTAGGATTTGGAGGTGCCAATGTCCTTAGCTCAACCAGGTTGAGTTTTAGGAGTTGTGGCAATAATGTGGCATAGGGCATAGGGATCGGATCGATCACCCTATTGGCCTGAGAAGGTCTCTGTTGGAACGGTCTTTGCTGATTGTTGTTGTTGGTGGTGTTGTTGTTGTTATAATTTCTCTGAGGAGGATACTGAGTTTGTTGTTGGTAATTTTGTTGCTGTGGTTGATAAGCTGGTTGAGGATGAATTGGAGCGGGAATGGTGACTGCTGCCACAGACCTATGAACATATTGGGGTCTGCCCCTGCCGGTATGGATAGCATTGGTCTCACCAGTTCTTCTTGGGCCCACAAAAGGCTTTCTTGTGTTGCTGGATGAGCTGGCACCGTTGTCAGAAATTTTGCCCATATTTAACAGGCTCTCAATTCTTTCCCCGGCTATGACCACGTCAGCAAAGCTAGTGGAAGAAAAGGCAGCTAGCCTGTCAATGTATGTCCCTTGGAGGGTGTTCATAAACATATCAGCCATCTCCCTCTCTGACATGGGTGGCTGGACAGCAGCAGCAAGCTGTCTCCACCTCTGAGCGTACTCCCTGAAGCTTTCCCTGGATGATTGAGACATTCCCATCAGGAGGGTCCTGTTGGGAGCCATATCCAAGTTGTACTGGTACTGCCTAACGAAGGCCTCTGCCAAGTCCTTCCAGCATCTAATGGTTGCTCTAGTCAGGTGAGAGTACCATTCCCTTGAAGCTCCTGTTAAACTATCCTCGAAATAAAACATCCATAGCTTTTCATCCATGGTATATGCCTTCAGCCTCCCCAGGAAGGATTGTAAGTGGGTCCGGGGACAAGATGTTCCGTTGTATTTCTCAAAACATGGAGGTTTAAATTTGTGGGGAATCCTGACCCCGTCCACTAGACCCATGTCCATAACATCAAAGCCCAAAGAATTCTGGGACTCCAGGGACCTCAGTTTCTCAGCAATCTCGTCTAGCCTCCTGTCATAGGCTTCCTCCCCAGCTCCCATCACTGTGAACTGATCTTCCTGGGGGTCTTCTTGCAGCACTCTGCCCGCAGTGGCAGTCCCTTGCACATTAACAGGGATGTTGACCTCTGGATGAAGGTTGGGTCCATAGACTGGAGGATTAACATGAGGTTGAACTCTCTCATTATTGCTTGTCCCAGCAGTCCCTGGATGGGGGTCTTCCTGATTCCGCCCCTCTACTAGTGCTCTTAATCTTTATTGGCTTTGAGCCATATTATTCATTACCTCCATAAATTGTGTCATCTGATTCCTCATTTCCAATCTCTCATTGGCCATTTGAGTCCTGACCTCTGTAAGGTCCTGTTGTACTTGGTCCATTTGTATACCCGGAAGGTTGTTGCGGGTGGGATATCTGTGTGGACGGTTGAGTGGGAACACCCGACGTCGAGCAATAGTTCCTGAACCACAACAGAGTTAGTAACAACAAAACAAAAACCTACAAAACAAAACAAGAGGTTAGTATGCAATGCAGTATGCTTATTTGTTTCCAAAGTATCCGGCTTGGCATTTGGTTTTGACCTTTCCAGACCCCGAGGAAGATGCTGTTTGATGTTGCTTAGGAGAGAGAGATTCAAACGAAACAAACTAATGAATATATTACAAAAAAGTGAACGATACATAGTTTGTTTTTTACAATACATGCCCTCTGAGGGGTCAAAATATAACATAAGAAAAAGAAAAGTACATGAAATGAAAGCAACAACAAGCAAAAATCAGACACCAAGGCCAAACTCATCCTCCTGGACTTCCTTCAAGAGTGCTTCAGTCACAGGATTAGCTGGATGCTCCGTGAGGTTCCTGATGAGAAGATTCCTAGTGGTGATAGCAGCAGTTAGCTTCTTGTGTCTGCTTTGGTCCTTTGACCTCTTTACACCAGCCCTAAGCTTCAATTCTGAGATCTCCCTCTGGGCTGCTGGCAAGGCTTCCTGTTGCTCCTTTGCATTAGCCTCCAACTGCTCAATCTTGTCCTGTGTTCTTTTATCCTCCTGAGTGCGAGCTTCAGTGATCCTGACCCACCTAGCTTGGCTCTCCTTCAGATAAAGATCAGTCCTAGCTCTCTGGAACTGGGCCTCTTTACAAGCATTCTTCAAAATCTGTTCTCCAGCCCTTGACTTCTTGATGTAGTCCTCTGACTTTTCAATCCTGGCTAGATGCTCCACCTTAAGCTTCTCTAACCTTTCAATGTCCAGGCGACCATCACTCCTCTCCCAGAGGGTTCTCTTCAAGGCTTTAGACAAATTCTCATTCCTTTCTTTGAGCTTTTCAAACTCCTCCAGGCTGACAGTGGCTGGAGGTGGTGCTGTGGATGGTCCAGATACATCTTCAATGGTGAAGGGCATCCCAGACATTTGAGCCCTGGCATGAGACCACTCATAGTACTGAGTTGAGGCCACATTGTTGCATCTCCCAAGAATGGTTACCCCTTTAGTCTGGACATTGTCCCAAGCCCAGGATGCTTGCCTGACAATAGCCAGATTAGGCTTAATCTCAAAATAAATGGTCTCAGCTAGATCTTGTACTCTAGGAGGGTGGACCAATGCATAGCCTAGTTGTCTTTTGAATAGCAGAGGGTTGTAGTTGATGCAACCCTTCACTCCTATCAGAGGTACATTGGGGAACTGCCCACAACTAGTAATGATGTCTCTGCCCTTAGTGCTCTGAGTGCACCACCTGATATCATCTGAGGTTAAAGCAACAAGCCTCCTAGCCCAATTCTTTTGCTGGTGAGGGTTCAAGAATGCATCAGTCTTGAGCAGGTGTTTGAGTAGCCAGGTATGGAATAGGGGAGCACAGCATCTCACCAATCTTCCCCTTTGCTTTTCATTCCTTTGATGAATAGAGTAGTAGAAATCTCCCAGTAAGGTGGGCACTGGGTTCCTCAGGATGAAAAGATGGATTGCATTCTTGCTAATAAACTTAGGCTCATCTGCAAATAATATAACCCCATATATGCTTATGGCTAATAATGCACAGACTGCCTTCCACTCTCCCAAGGAGGCCTTCAGAATAGCCTGAGAGGTCAGGAAATCCAAGTGTAGACCAGAGATACCAGCCTTTGCTGTCATGTTCTGCCCAATCAGTACTGGTTCCAGATACAATGCCTTTGCCACCTCTTCATTACTGGGAAAAGCCATATCAGGGTTGAAGGGGACTCCACCCCTGACAGGTACACCAATCAGTGATGAATACTCTTCCAACAAGGGTCCCAACTGAAAATTCTGGAAGGTGAAGCACCTCAGAGGGGGATCATAGAACTGCAAGCAAGTATGAGTCAAGCTCCTCTGGGAAGGGTCCAAATCCATAACCACATCAAGGATGCCTCCAAAATGTTCTCTGAATAGTGGTATATGGTCTGGAGTAATCAGGGCCTGGATCTTCCTGATGCCAGCTAGCTCAGGCTCAAAGAAATGATAGGAGATGTTGCTCTTCTTGGGTGCCATGTTGCTGAAGAACAAATGCTGATGATGATGACTAATACTAGGAGTGAGCCCCTGATAGGCTGAGGATGATGATGCAGGTGACTGAAGCAGATAGCTGATGAAGACAACTGAAGCAAACAGCTGATGAATAAAGGCCTATGCAGATGAAGGGGTCAAAACCAAACCAAATGTAATATGGATACCCTGAAAAACAAATAAACACATGTTAAATGATGCAATGATGATGTATGCAAATGATATGCAAGGGTTTGTGATCAAGCTGGATCTGATTACTGCCTTGATATGTATGTTCAAGAAATCCAGATGGAGGTTCATAAGTCCAGTAACCAAGGTGGGGGACTCAAATAAAGAGTCACATGTCCAGGGTTAAAAATCACAAGAACTGTTCCAAAATGGAGTACTCTTAATCAAAACAAAGTAACAGGGTATGTTGAGGTCAAGGGTACCTACAAGCCTGTAAACAGCCCAACCCCCTCACAGGTGATGTTCTAAAACAAGGATCCTCAGACTTGGATCAGTTATGAGAAGTGTAAACACTTCTAACCCTGAGGTACAGTGTTCACAATAACCATAAAAGATCCTCCTCTAATTCACCTCAGTTTCTGAAGGTCAATACTAAAGGTCATCCAGACTTAGCAGGCTTCCCAGATAGCCCTAGCACTACAGGAAATCTGTAGCAAAGAGTTCTCAAGAAGAAACCCATATCTGAACCGTGTTTCATATTCCCGCACCAGACCGAAATGGAATGGGAAAGAACATGAACCACTCTAGCCTAGGTGTCACTCAGGTCCCAGGTATAGGACCTCAAACTCTCAATAGAACACCCACCCACCAAGACAAAAAAAAAACAGATCCAGCCAGATAACAGTATGACAATATGATGTATATAAAGTTGTAAATAAAGCAGTAAACCAACTGTACATAAAGCAATAAACAAATATACAAACACAAATAGCACATAACACCTCAGTAAAACAAATCAATCAAGCGCTAGGAGGAACCCACAAAAAGAACCAGAAGCCCTGGTTACAGTATAAGGCGAAGTCCCCAGCAGAGTCGCCAAGCTGTCGCTCCCGACAAATGGGACATAACCCAGATAAAGGTACAGACGCGAACGGTCAGCGAAAGGAGGTGCGAGAACACACAGGAGTGAACTCACAGGGAATGAATAGAGTCGCCAGCTAGGCATTTTTATCCCGAAGGAAAGGTAATGTTGCGTATACCTAGAAAAAGGATGGATAAGACGGTTGCGAACCAGAGAGACTGAGAAAGGGGGTTGGTTACAACCTGGGAAGGTATTAGCACCCAGATTGTCCGTCGTACTCGACGGGATCCACGCTTAAAATATTTGTGCTTTAAAGGGGTATTGTCAGTGCAATCTGTGTTTAAAAGGGCTGAAAGAAAATGTACAGGTGTCAGTGTAAAGGAAGTATAAAGTGAAGTGTCAGTGTAAGGACAGAAGTATGAAGCTCAAGACTATGAGGCTTAAAGAATGAAGTTGGAAAGAGGGGGGGATATACAGAGACTTTTTGTTCGATAACTGTTAAGTTATGCCTACATATCCTCTCGTGCAATGAGGAAGTCAGAACACCGTAGTTCGACCCAAAGAGACTGAAAGGTGAGTTGACTTGTGAACTGCTTGCTTGTCTATGCTCAAGTCTATGACCTGTCTGGCTCAGGTGCAAACTGTCTTGCATTAGACGGAAGAAGCTAGTTCTCGGTTATGAGTGAATGAGATGAGAAAAGAATCCCGGAGGAGACGATTATTGTTTGTTTTTGAGTTTTCAGTCTTTTATTGCTTTTGAAAGTTTGTCATAAGTTAATGAGCTTAAGCCTAAACCAATGGGTTAGTAAACTCATCACATCTTCCCTCTGATTAGGGGTAATGAGAATACTTTAAGTGTGAAGTCAGCTTCTCACACTTAATTACCATGGTGTAGGATTAAGTTCATTAACCTACTGTGATTATTTAGATGTTTTTGTTGTTTTTGTTTAGTGTTAAGTAATGAGATTAAGCCATAATCAGGGATTTAATGGACTCATTACACCATCCTAATAGAAGGATAATAGATGAGAACATTTAAGCTGAGGAAGATACCTCAACTTAATCCATGATTAGGGATTAAACTCATGACAAAACAAACCTTTGATTAAGTGGATTTTATTTAATGATATATTGATGAAGTGATTTTTAGGGTTTGTAAGACAACTTGAGGGGGACTTGTCCATTAACACTAGGGTTAGTCCTTCTTAACCAATTAAGGAAGAATTAGAACCCTAATGCAAGGCCCAAGTTAGAAGTGTGATGTCTTGATGATTATTATGTGAATTGATTAAAGGAGTTAAACACATTAAGGGTTTAACACTTAGGATTAAAGTTATACACTTCATCCTAATAGAAGGATGCAGGCATAAGCTTAATCACCAAGCCTTAAGACCTTTAGGGTTTAGTCCCTAATTATGAGGTGAGAAGAGAAGACTCAAAGAGACACAAAGGTAAAACTAAATGGGGGGACTAATCAAAGCCCTAATCATTGTCATTCTTGGTTGTTCCTAAGGTTTGTGAAGTTTACAAGAGAAGTCTTCAATGGAACCACCAGGAAGCAGATGAAAGGAGCAAGGAGAAACAAAGTAACTTGCTTCATTCAAGAAGTCAAGTCACTTGAGGAAAGAAAGTAAGGAGAAGAAGAATGAGCAAGCTCAATCTCAAACACATAACAAAGTGCAGCAATGATGCATAAGAGAGATGAAAAGAAATTGTGAGAAGTGAAGGCAAATTCACTTCTCAAGGTTACTTACCACCTGAAAAGTTAGTAAAAGGAATGCAATGCAATGCAAAATGAGATGAGATGACATGGTACAAACCAAAACCAGAAGCATATACATGATGATAATGATGCCATGGGATGATGCAAACATGAAACAACACATGGGGATGATCATACAAACTTATGGATGCAAAATGAAGCAAGTTAAGAACCATGAACATACATGAAAAGTTATGAAATGCAAATGACATACAACATGGCAAATGCAAGATGCAATGATCAAACATGCTTAAAATATGTCTTAAGATGTCAAATGAATCAAATGGATGCACAAAATGCTATGGTAAGTCAAGGTATGCAAGCAAATGCAAGATGGATACATATGGAAGCCCAAATTAGGGTTTATGATCAATGCATCAAACAAAAACCAAAATCAGAAGCAAACATCAAGATAAAAAAATTGAAAATGCATTCAAAGGGACCTTGAACCTATACTAACTTACTGCCCAAAGGAGGGGTTCCAACTCTTAACCTAATTAGAGTTATGAATTTCCTAAAATTTCTAGGGTTTTAGGGTTCCTTAACAAGAAAAATGTCAAACAAATGGAAAATGAAAGATCAAACCATGCCAATTTAATCTCACAAACTACATGATATGCAAAACACAATGCAAAAAGAATCAATGTCCAACTCTCAAAGACTAGGCAGAAATGATTTTTTGAACAATGGATCAAAATAATGCTTTGGAAATGAATTAATTCCATGGGAAATTATCAAAATGCATCAAGATCAAAAAAGAAATTTGGTTTGAGGGTTGGACAATGTTCCTAAATGATTTTGAAGGTTTCATGAATTTTTTGATGATTTTTAAATACCTAAAAGTATTTTTAATTAATTAATTCTCATTAATTAATTAAAAATAAACTTTTAAATATTTAAAAATATTTTTTAAATGCAAAAAATAAAAATAAAAATGTTTTTGGTTTCTGAAATTAAATAAAAGTTTGTACAAAAATTTTCAGAATATTTAAAAAGGTTTTGCCATTTTTAATAAATATGAGAAAACAAATGAAATAAATGCAAAATAAAAATGAATTTAATCTGAAAAAAAAGAAAAGTAATCAGATCCAAGGGCCCAAGTTTGAACTGGATGCGCGCGCGTTTGACCTGGCGCCATATCCAATGGCTGACATTCAAACTTGGCTAATTATGATTAACCCTAATTAATTGTGCCCTAATCACTTTCAGGCGACCGGAACACTGTTCCGGTCGTCTTCTCCGACCAACCAAAATCTCAAACTCTCTTTATACGCATCCAAAACAAAATCTAACTGCCCAGAACTCTTCCCCACTCAAAAACGAATCAAACCCCTCAATCAAACAACATTTATCATTCAGAAACAGGGAGAATCGAATCAAACATTTTTTAGGGCAAAAGTTTCAGACAAAGCATACATCCTGGTTTCTCAACCATTTCCAAAAATAAGCACATATTCATGATCAGGGGAGTACATAGAAGCTGCTAAGAACTTAAAAACATGTTTCTGGAAAAAAGTTTTGAGTTGACTACCTGAACTGAAGCTTCCGTTTCAGGAGCTTTTTGGCCGTTTCTTTGGCTCAAATGCACTCCAATGATCCTCCTAAGAAGCTTGCAATGCTTGTTTGGAGTTTAGAATGGATGGCTTGAGAGATGGCAGAAGTTCTGTTCAATGGCAGGTGGTGATCGTGTTTTTGATTCTTTGAGTTTCTGGCTATGGTGAAGGGTGCTTTGTGACCAGGAAGATGTGTTGAGTTGATCTGTGAAGTTTGTTTGGGTGTTTGTGGCTTGTGTGATTACTTTCGAAGGCTCTTGCAAAATGAAGGTGAAAATGAGAATTCTGTGCTATGGGGTGTTTTTGGCTTGCCTCTTGTTATGTTTGGCTTGCATTTGATTAGTATAAACAATTGCCATTGGTCAGAAGAAGTGACATGTGCTTTATTGATTGGTATGGGTCCTTTTGCAAAAAGGTCAAGTTTGTGTAAGAGAAGCATGGGCCACTTGCTAGCCAAGTACAACAAGTGTGTCCTGCGCAGCATGATGTGGGGAAAGGCCTAGGGTGGCTCAGCAGGCTAGCAAGCAAGTGGATGAGGAACTATGATGAGTTTTGCAACTTGCCTTGCCTTTTGCTCTTTGTGAAATATCTTGATCCATAGGCCACACAAATGAGAAGTTTCTTGGCCCATTTTGATTTTTAACTGTTGTGTGATCAATTAATGAAGTTTAGAAGTCCATTTGATGACTAAACTTGCTTTGAGAAGTGAATTTGCAACATTGCCTCTTTGGTGCATAACTTGAAATTTTGTGATTTTTGCCAACTTTGACAAGCCATAACTTTTGATCCAAAATGAATTAGGTCATGTTCTTGTACTTTTCGAAAAGGGAAAGATCTATTCTACAACTTTCATGACCAAAGTTTTTCCATTTGAAGCTTTTTTGAATCAAAAAGTAAGGGTTGAAAAAGTTGCCTAAAATGACAATTTCATTAAAAGTCAAACTTTCCCAAAAAGTCAACTTTGCAAAAGACTTGAAATTCTTCAATTTTGTGAACTTCCAACTTCTTCTATGATCAAATAAAGATTATATACAATCAAAATGATTAAGAACACCCCTTGGTTGGGTCATTGGGGGTCTCAGATGCCCTGATTTTGCACTGACTTGCTTGAAAAGTCAACTCTTGATCAGATGACTTCCCCATGGAATTTCTTCATGAAAATTGATATGCATACTCCCTATACCATATAGAGACCAATAGAAACAAGAATGACCAAAAAATTTGGAGTTATGGCCTCTGAAACCAAAACCCTAATTTTAGGTCATCTGTGCAGTCAAGCCTGGCTCTGCTTCCATACCATTTCCAGTTCTTGTGATTATTTGGCATTCTTGACTTTGAGAGGATATAATATGATACTTGAACACACATGGACCTCTTTGAAGTGATTGATGGCCTTTGGAGTGGCTCAAGAAGCTCTTGGATTGCTCAGATCACAAACCCTAGATGCAGATGACTTAGAATCTGTGTAGTGAATCAATAAGGTGATATGAGATGGTATGATTGAGATTATGCATATGAGAATGATCACAAGCCATGGTGTGAATGGGTGAGGGAAAATTTGGGGTGTTTACAAGATGATGAGAAAAGAATCCCGGAGGAGACGATTATTGTTTGTTTTTTGTGTTTTCAATCTTGTTATTGCTTTTGGAATTTGTCATAGGAAAATGTATTTAAGCCTAAACCAAAGGGTTAGTAAACTCATCACATCCTCCCTCTGATTAGGGGTAATGAGAATACCTTAAGTATGAAGTAAGCACCTCACACTTAATCACCATGATGTAGGATTAAGATCATTAACCTACTTGCATTTATTTAGATGTTTTTTGGAGTTTTGTTTAGTGTTAAGTAATGAGTTTAAGCCATAATCAAGGATTTAATGGACTCATTACACCATCCTAATAGAAGGATAATATATGAGAACATTTAAGCTCAGGAAGGCTCCTCAACTTAACCCATGATTAGGGATTAACCTCATGACAAAACAAAGCCTTTATTAAGTGGATTTTAGTTAATGGTAGGATTAAGAAGTGATTTTTATGGTTTGTAAGACAACTTGAGGAGGACTTGTCCATTAACACTAGGGTTAGTCCTTCTTAACCAGTTAAGGAAGAATTAGAACCCTAATGCAAGGCCCAAGTTACAAGCTTGATGTCTTAGTGATTATTAGATGGATTGATTAAAAGATTTAAACACATTAAGGGTTTAACACTTAGGAATAAAGTTATACACTCCATCCTAATAGAAGGATGCAGGCATAAGCTTAATCACAAAGCCTTAAAACTTTTAGGGTTTAGTCCTTGATTATGAGATGAGAAGAGAAGACTCAATGATGACACAAAGATAAAAGCTAAATGGGGGACTAATCAAACCCTAATTATTATCATGCTTGGTTGTTCCTAGGGTTAATGAGGTTTGCAAGAAGATCTTCAGATAAACCACCAGGAAGGAAGCAGATGAAAGGAGCAAGAAGCAGAGAGAAGCAAGACAACTTGCTTCACTTAAGAAGACAAGTTGCTTGAAGAAAGAAAGTAGGAAAGAGCATGAATGAGCAAGCTCACACAAAGACAAGATAAAATGCAGCAATGATGCAAGAGAGGGATGAGAAGAGATTTTGAGAAGTGAAGGCAAATTCACTTCTCAAAACAACTTACCACCTGAAAAGTTAGCAAAAGAAATGAAATGAAATGAAAATGAGATGAAATGCCATGGTGCAAACCAAAACCAGAAGCATAAACATGATGTTAATGATGCTAAGAGATGATGCAAACACATGACAAGAGATGAGAGTGATCAAACAAGCATAAGGATGCAAATGAGGCATGCTTTGAACCATAAAGACTCATGAATGTTTATGAAATGAAATGAACATATAACATGGAAAATGAAAGATGCAATGATCAAACATGATTCTAAGATGTCCTAAGATGTCTTATGAATCATGTGGATGCACAAAATGTCATGACAAGTTCTTAAATGCAAGCAAATGAGAGATGGATGCAAAGGAAGACACAAATTAGGGTTTACATACAACATTTAATGCAAAATTCAAAACCAGAAGCAAATGACATGATAAAAAAATGAAAATGGGATCAAAGGAACCCTAACCCTACATAAGTTCACTGCCCAAAGGAGGGGACCTAACTCTTAACCTAGTGCAAGTTATGAATTTTCTAAGTTTGCTAGGGTTTTAAGGCACCTCACAATGAAAAATGCAAAACAAATTAAAAATGGGAGATAAATTCAAACCAATTTTATCCTATAAACTACATGCTATGAAGGATGCAATGCAAGAAGAACCATCATCAAACTCTCAATGGTTAGGCAGAATGGATTTTTCCAAGTTTGAACAAAAATATTGCCTTTAAAAGAAATTAATTCCAATGAAAATTGTCAAAATGCATCAAGAACCAAAAAGAAATTTGTTTTGAGAGTTTGATAATGTTTCTAAATGTTTTAAAATGCAATATGAATTTTTTGGTGATTTTTAAATACCTAAATGCATTTTTAATTAATTAATTTTCATTAACTAATTAAAAATAAACATTTAAATGATTTAAAAATGATTTTTAATGAAAAAAATAAAAATAAAAATATTTTTGGGTTCTGAAAATTAAATAAATGTTTGACAAAAATTTTCAGAATTTTTCAACTATTTTTGCTATTTTTAATAAATATAAGAATTAAAATATAAAGAAAATAAAATAAAAATGAGAAGTATGCAATATGAGTGGCTCAGATGGAATGTTGAGAGATCTAAAGGTCCTGCGTGCAAGTCAAGCTGACCCAAGGTAATCAGAATCCAAGGCTGGGTTTTAAAGTTGCTAAACGCGCGCAATCTGATGGCTGAGGTTTAAAGTTGACTTAATTAATTATGTTTTACTTAATTAATCAGGATTAGGGCTTAATGAGCCATCTGGACCATTCACATGCACGCGGGAAACAGGTTCCTAGGGTTAGAATTCAAAGTTACTTAATTAAACAGGTTTAGCCCTAATTAACTTCAGGCGACCGGAGATGAGCTCCGGTTGTCTTCTCCGGCAGGTCAAAAACCCTAGCTTCTTCTACAGGCCACCCCAACCTAAATTAACTGCCCAGAAATGTTCCCCTCCCCAAACTAAACCTAAATCCATCACCAAACACCATATATCAAGCATGAACAAAGAGAATCGAAGCCAAACACTTTCACGGGCAAAATTTCAGAGAGGCACAAAATGCTTATTTTCACACCATTTTTGAATCTAAAAACATCAGAGTGATCCTCATGATGTGTATTTTCATTTTGTAACAAAAGAAGCAAGCTCTGAAAAGTTTGAAATTCGAAGCTACCTGAGGTGAAGAGCTATGAATATGAGCTTTCCAGGCCTTTCCCTTATGCAAAGTGTCTCCCCTGAACCTCCTGAGATCAATGGAGTGCTCAAAATCTCTTGTTGGTGGCTGATTTGTGAATTTGAGTTCTGGTGTGGTAGATTTCACAGTTGTGCTATAGGGGGTTTCAGGCTGTTTTAATGGTGGGCTTTTGTTCTATGGAGGATGTGTGGTTCACTGGTGAAGAAAGAATTGAGGTTTGATGGCTGTGTAAGGAATTTCGAAGAGAAAGATTTTTTGACAGTTTTTGTGGATGCTGGAATGTGGGAGCTTTCTGGCTTGTGTGTGGTGTGTTTTAGGATGCTTGATGTCCACATATTTGACTCTGATTGGGCAGAGAGTTGGTGGTGGCACAGTGTGATTGGCATGGGCAAAAATGCAAAAGTCAAAAAGTTTGTGTACTACAAGCATGGGCTGGGACAGAAGAGATCTAAAGGGGTGTCTTGCCTCAACATGATTTATGGTGAGCCATGGGATCAACAAGAGGCAGCTGGATGGCTTGGATAGCAAGATGGCATGAGTTTTGCATTTTTCCCTCTTTGAAGTTTCTTGTGAATCAAGGCATGAAACCTCATGATTTCTTGGGCAATTTGTGACAAAATGAGTTATGTGATGCTGTTATGGTGTTTTGATACCAATTAGGAGTCAAACCAATCCTTGGAATCATTCTTGCAAAAGTTCCTTTTTGAGAATTTCATGAAAAATGGTTTATGAAAGTTTGTGACTTAAAGCATGAATTTTGAAAATTCTTGGGCAATTCTGATTTTTCCAAGTTGTAACATGTTATAATGATGCAAAGAAGTCATTTAGAGGTCTTGGAAGTGCTTGGAATTTGAATTTGCAAAAATCCCTCTTTGGTGCCAAAAGTGGAATTTCAATGATTTTATCCAACTTTGCAAGGCCATAACTTTTGATCCAAAATGAATTAGAATGAGTTCTTGTAATTTTTGAAAATGGGAGGATCCATTCTACAACTTTCATGACCAAAGTTTTCTCATTTGAAGCATTTTTGAATCAAAAAGAAAAGGTTGAAAAACTTTCCCAAAATGGCAAGTTTTCATTACAAGTCACTTTCCCAAAATGGCAACTTTGCAAATGACTTGAAATTCCTCAATTTTGTGAACTTCTAACATCTTCTATGATCATATAAAGATAATACACATTCAAAATGATGGATAAACCCCTTTGGTTGGGTCACTGGGGGCCTCAGATGCCCTGATTTTGCACTGACTTGCTCAAGAAGTCATCTCTTGATCAGATGCCTTCCCCATTGAATTTCTTCATGAAAATTGATATGCATGATCCTCATAACATATAGAGACCAATATAAACAAGAATGACGAAAAAATTTGGAGTTATGGCCTTTGAAACCAAAACCCTAATTCTAGGTCATCTGTGCAGTTAAACTTGGCTCTACTTCCATGCCTTTCTCAGTTCTTGTGATTCTCTGACTTCCTTGACTTTGAGAGGATATAATATGATGTTTGAACATACATGGACCCCTTTGAAGTGATTGATGACCTTTGGAGTGGCTCAAATGGCTCTTAGATTGCTCGGATCACAAACCCTAGATGCAGATGACTTTGAATTCATGCAGTGATTAAAAAATGTGATATGAGATGCTATGATTGAACTTATGCAAATGAAAAGAATCATAAGCCATGGTGTGAATGGGTGAGGGAAAATTTGGGGTGTTTACAGCTGCCCCTATTCAAACATGAGTTAGTTGTGCAGGATGTAAGCAATGGCTTAACAGGCAAACAAGATAACTTGTGGTTGAATACCAAAGACAGTCCAAAATTTGCACTCACAGAATGAAGAAGAAAAGGGATATAGATTGTAAAGGAAAATAAAGTTTGATTATAAAGTGAGGGCGACGGAGGACGACCGTCGAGCAGAGGACGACTGCTGGGGATGAAGCAATGACGGGGACGACCGACATGCTGGGGAAAATGCGGGAAATAAAGCAATGACGGGGACGGCCGACAAGCTGGGAATATAAGAGATTGTGATGGGGACGGCCATCAGGTAAAGCTGTAAGACTCTCTGGGGATTATAGGTAAATGAAATAAATGATGAGGTACGATTATCAAAGGTGAAGGACGATCACCTGGCAGGGGACGGTTGCTTTGTTGGGGATAAGATGAGGGACGGTCATCAAAGGTGAAGGACGATCACCTGGCAGGGGATGGCTGCCGAAAGTATCGCGACATAGGACGAATGCCGGATAGAAAAAGTCGATGATGGGGACGGCCATCAGATAAGCATGATGAAGGACGATCATCAGGAGGTGAAGGACGATCACCTAGCAGGGTACGACTGCTCTCAGGGTTTATCATGACATAGGACGAATGTCAGATAACAAGATCAACGATGGGGGACGGCCATCAGATAGAATGATGAAGGACGATCATCGAGAGGTGAAAGACGATCACCTAGCAGGGGACGGCTTCCGAAAATATCACGACATAGGACGAATGTCGGATAAGAAAGGGGTTCTAATGAATAGAGACTCCACTGGGGGTGATGAAGGACGATCATCAAACAGGTGAAGGACGATCACCTGGCAGGGTACGGCTGCCGAAAAGGTATCATGACATAGGACGAATGTCAGATAGAGAGAAAATAGTTCAACAAGATTTGTCGGGGATTCTTCTGGGGAAGGGTAGACACAGACGAGTGTCTAAATTCAAAAGATGAAGGTATAAGTGTTTGACACTGTGTATAGGTTAAAGATGCGGACGAGCATCCTCAAAACTATGATACGGACGAGTATCAATAGAAACAAACACTTGACGCATGTTCAGAGATGATGATACGGACGAGTACCAACTAGTTAACAAAGAACACGGACGAGTGTCGTATCTGAGGGGATATAAGTGGCATATACAAGATACGGACGAGTATCGGTATGAGTGAAAAGTGATAAGTGAGACACAGGCGAGTGTTTAACTTTCTAGGGGGAGCATGACACGGACGAGTGCCGGAAAAAGTGTATTATAAACAAATATATGATTTACAAAGTGTTTAGGTAACTATGTTGGGGAAGGTGACACAGACGGGTTTCAAGTAATTGTATATATATGTATTTGCGTTAGTGAGTGCAAAGGGGACGCTTTGGCTTTCTACTGGGGATATGACATGGACAGGTGTCAAGAAGTATCTGTATTTGTGAGTGTGTAAGTAAATACTTTGGCTCTCTGTTGGAGAATTAGGAAATGTTCTGTGTATTGTTGATGGATTGTCAGTATTTACAAGTGTTTGTTTCAGAACATGGCTTATGATTATGCAGTATGTTTGATTTTTGCCGTAATGCTCCGTATTAGACGGAATGCTACGCTCTGTGGGACAAATATGATGCGAATGTTATGTTTATGCAAAGAACCTATCCGGGATTCGGATCACGTTGCTGTGAGGATCTCTGGCTGATCTTCTTGAAGTGGATATCCCAGCTGGGGATGAGATCATTGGTAGATCTGACACATATGACTCTGCTTGGGGAAATAGATCACTGATAGACCTATCTCGGTATTGAGGGACCTAGCTGGGGTTTGTAGAAGCTTTCATTACTCTGTTGTGAGATCTTCAGGCGTTGCTCTTCTGGATAGAGGCTGAAACTCTGTGGGGAGATGGTTCCCTGTCTAGCAATTGGCCGGGGAAGAAGAAAGATCACTGAAAGATTCTTCTTAGAGATTTCTATGAGGATCCTGCTGAGGATGATACTTGACAACTTAGCTGGGGATATGAACACCTTCAGGTGCTACTCTTTGAAGGAAATGTTGGAGGAGTGATGCCTGGTAACTCCGATGGGGAGAAAGCATCTCTGGTGCTGTGTGGAAGGTGTGCTGAGGAAACAATGATTCGGCAGCCTACTGGGGAGAAGCTTTCATGCCCCATGTTGCGCTTCGGATACCTGCAATCCTGTAAAGAAAAGCACAATTACACCGAGGTATCCCTTACTGGATTCCATCATAGGAGTTTAGACACTCCCGGGAGTAAGTATATTTCCTGTAAGCACGTATTTTTTAGAAGGGAAGCATCTGTATTTATGCAATCAATATCTTAAGGACATCGGACATTTTTGCAAACGAAAATAAAATGTACGAGACGAAACATGACTGAAAATCTGATTTTATTAATTTGTGTGCCCTGAATTGGCAAGATATAATCAAAGAGACGGATCCCCTGAAATGAGGAAATCGTTACAAATTGAGAAACAAAAAAGATGCTGGCAATGCTGATGACGCTTCAAGGAGCTTCCCTTTTGCTATGACTCGTATTACATTTGACGTTCTTCTCATCTTGCTTTCTGAAGAAGGCTGATTCTGACCGACACTCGAACCTTTCGAAGCTTACCATGTTGTGAGTGATACAGATGAATTCAGAATGCAGTTGTTCGCTTATTCCCTTATTTTGCGCGGATCGCCCTTTCGGGTTTTCAATCCACCGGGATACCCATTTTTGCCTGAGTTGTCCAATGCGGCTTTTCAACTCAGCGGGTGTACATTTTATTTATTTATTTTCCCTTATTTTTGCCTGAGTCTTTTATTCTATTTTTGACTCGCCGGGATGCCCTATTTTTGCCTGGACTTACATTATGTTTTTATGCCCAGCGGGTCATTTTTATGCGAAGTATTTTTTAACTGCATCTGAATTCACAGGGGACAGGAAGTCTTCACCATCCATAGTGTTGAGCATCAGTGCTCCACCGGAGAAAACTTTCTTTACTACGAATGGCCCTTCATAGTTCGGAGTCCACTTGCCCCTGTGATCTGTATGAGGAGGGAGGAGTCTTTTCAGCACAAGATCTCCTACTTGGTACTCTCGTAGCTTGACTTTCTGATCAGAGGCTTTCTTCATTCTTTTCTGATATAACTGCCCATGACAGATTGCAGCCAATCTCTTCTCTTCAATCAGATTCAGTTGTTCGTATCGGGACCGGACCCACTCTGCTTCATTCAACTTGACATCCATCAGTACCCTCAAGGAAGGTAATTCAACTTCAACAGGTAAGACTACTTCCATACCATACACAAGCTGATACGGTGTTGCCCCAGTGGATGTCCTGATTGACGTACGATACCCATGCAAGGAAAATGGTAGCATTTGATGCCAGTCTTTGTAGGTGACCACCATCTTCTGTACAATTTTCTTGATATTCTTATTAGCTGCTTCTACAGCGCCATTCATCTTTAGCTTGTAAGGAGAAGAATTGTGGTGTTGGATCTTGAAGTCCCGGCATAGTTCTGCCATCATTTTGTTGTTCAAGTTGGAACCATTATCAGTAATGATTCTCTCGGGAAATCCATACCGACAGATGATGTCTTTCTTCAGAAAACGGGCTACCATTTGTCTTGTAACATTTGCATAGGAAGCTGCTTCAACCCACTTGGTAAAATAGTCAATGGCTACCAGGATGAATCTGTGGCCATTTGAAGCAGTCGGTTCAATCTTGCCAATCATATCAATGCCCCACATGGCAAAGGGCTAGGGTGAAGACATCACATTCAAAGGGTTGGGAGGCACATGCACTTTATCCGCATAAATCAGGCACTTATGGCATTTCCTGGCATTGGCACAACAGTCTGCATCCATTGTGATCCAGTAATAGCCTGATCTTAGCAATTTTTTAGCCATGGCATACCCTCCTGCATGGGTACCAAAGGATCCTTCGTGCACCTCGTGCATTAACGAGTCAGCTTCTGCCCTATCAACACATCTGAGGAGTATCATATCAAAGTTTCTCTTGTACAGGGAACCATCAGCATTCAGGAAGAAACTATCGGCTAGCCTTCTTAATGTCTTCTTGTCATTGGAAGATGCCCCAGGTGGGTATGTTTGATCCTCCAAGAAGCATTTGATATCATGGAACTAAGGCTTATCATTTTTGACAACATCTGCTGAGAACACATATGCTGGTCTGTCAAGTCTGGATACTGATATCCGAGGCACAAAGTTGGCAGCTTCAACTTTGATCATGGATGAAATGGTAGCCAGAGCATCTGCAAACTGATTCTCGTCTCGAGGGATATACTCAAGCTTGACTGTTGTGAAGAAAGTCAATAACCTTCTTGTATAATCCCAGTAAGGTATCAGATGACTTGGTGGGTGTACCATTTGCCGTTGGTTTGATTAACTACCAGAGCTGAATCTCCGAATACAGTCAAAGTCTTGATCCTGAGGTCCATGGCTTCCTCAAGACCCATAATACAAGCTTCGTATTCAGCTTCGTTGTTAGTGCAGTTGAAGGTGAGCTTTGCCGAGAAAGGCATGTGGACTCCCTTAGGTGTAATGAGTACTGCACCAACACCACGACCATTCATGTTAACAGCCCCATCAAACATCATAGTCCATTCTTCTTCCGGGTCAGGCCCTTCAGTGTGAACAGGCTCTTCATGATCTTTTGCTTTTTTGAACATGATGTCTTCATCAGGGAAGTCAAATCTCATAGGCTGGTAATCATCAATGGGTTGCTCAGCAAGGTAATCAGACAATACACTGCCCTTGATGGCCTTCTGAGATGTGTACTGAATGTCATATTTCGTGAGGATCATTTGCCATCTTGCAACCCGTCCGGTAAGTGCTGGCTTCTCAAAAATGTACTTAACTGGATCCATCTTTGAGATCAATAAAGTAGTGTGGGTCAACATATACTGTCTTAGTCGGCGAGCAGCCCACGCTAAGGCACAACAAGTTTTCTCGAGCAGCGAATAACGTTGTTCACAGTCGGTAAACTTTTTGCTTAGGTAGTATATTGCATACTCTTTTCGACCAGACTCGTCATGCTGGCCCAGCACACACCCTATTGACTCTTCTAATACTGTCAAGTACATTATTAGAGGTCTTCCTTCAACTGGAGGCATGAGGATTGGAGGTTCTTGTAAGTATTCCTTGATTTTGTCGAAAGCTCTCTGGCAGTCTTCATTCCACCTGACCGTTTGTTCTTTTCTTAACAGCTTGAACAAAGGTTCACAAGTTGCTGTAACGTGAGATATGAACTGTGAAATGTAGTTCAATCTACCTAAGAAACCTCGAACTTCTTTCTCAGTTTTCGGTGCAGGCATTTCTTGAATGGCTTTAACCTTATCAGGGTCAACTTAAATCCCTTTTTCACTTACGATAAATCCCAGCAGCTTACCGGATCGCACCCCGAATGTGCATTTGTTGGGGTTTAACTTCAGTTGGTACTTCCTCAGACGCTTGAATAACTTCAGCAGATTTACCAGGTGATCTTCTTCTGTGAGGGACTTGGCAATCATGTCATCCACATAACATTCAATTTCTTTATGGATCATGTCATGGAATAATGTTACCATAGCTCATTGATAAGTGGCACCAGCATTCTTCAGTCCGAATGGCATCACCTTATAATAGAACTTGCCCCAGGGTGTGATGAAAGTTGTCTTCTCCATGTCTTCAGGTGACATCTTGATCTGATTGTATCCTGAAAATCCGTCCATGAAGGAGAATACCGAGAACTGAGCCGTGTTGTCGACCAATACATCAATGTGAGGTAAAGGAAAGTCATCTTTCGGGCTGGCTCTGTTCAGATCTCGGTAATCCACACACATCCTCACTTTTCCATCTTTCTTAGGCATAGGTACAATATTAGCGACCCACGGCGGGTAGCTAGTTACAGCAAGGAAACCGGCATCCCACTGCTTTTGCACCTCTTCCTTTATCTTCATTGCCATATCTGGGCGAGTACGGCGCAGCTTCTGTTTTACCGGCAGGCAGTCTTCTTTCAAAGGCAGCTTATGCATGACAATATCGGTGTCCAACCCTGGCATGTCCTGATAAGACCAAGCGAAAACATCTACATACTCCCGAAGCATATCAATCAATTGTTCTTTCACTGAGTCTTGTAGGCAGGCCCCGATCTTAACCTCTTTCACGTCTTTTTCCGTACCGAGATTAACCGTTTCAATCTCCGCCTGATGAGGAGTGATAACCTTCTCCTCTTGTCTTAACAACCTGGCTAGCTCTTCAGGAAGCTCATAATCTTCTTCAACCCCTTCATTAGCTTGATTGATTGGATTGTCAAAGTCATACGAAGTCATAGCAGTGTTGTTGTCGGTGCAGTCTGGAAGGCATTTTCTGCAAGGGTTTAGGTCGGTTGATTTTAGTGATTGATTTTATCTTATATAGAATAAAGTGAAATGAAGTTATCATTTTGAAAACATTGCCATTTTATTTTTTGTACAAAAAGAAAAATGAAAAACAGTGAGCGGAAAAGGAAAAGACGCATTTGCAAAAGATGTCCGATATTCATTGATTAATCCATTTGCACAAAATTACAAGATTGCCCGATTACAAAATGAGTCTTGACATCTTGGGGAAGATGCAAGACTTGATGCATGCTTAAAAATACAGGAAATAATAATTACTCTGCAGGAGTAACCCTTATAATTTCCTGGGAAGACCAGTTAAGGACTTGGCTCCCCGGGATCCTTGGACGTATTCAGCTCTCCAGGTTGCGGTCGCTTTCCTCCTCGTCTTCCAAGTTGTTTACAGCATCTGGGGTGAGCAATCCCCTGCTGACAAAATTGGGCTTCTTAGCAGCCTCTGATTGATCTTGTTGAGTTGGTTTGTAACCCAACCCAAATATGTCTTCTTTCTTTTCCACGGGCAACAGCTTGCCCCAGCCTTGGGCAGTACCCTCTTCAACAACCTTCTGGGCTTGCTGATATGACGTCATGGAGGTTCCCAGTACAGTAGATGCTTCATTAATGTTCAGGGCCTCAAACCCCTGGATCATGGTTTCATGGATTTCTCCATCCATTTCTATGTACTTATATGTAGCCAGATGGCTAACAAAGATGTCTTCCTCCCCACAGATGGTGATGATCTGGCCTTCCCACTCGAATTTCAGCTTCTGGTGAAGGGTAGACGTAACAGTGCCAGCGGCATGGATCCAGGGTCTACCCAAAAAACAGCTGTAGGCCGGCTGAATGTCCATCACATAGAAGGTAGTTTTGAAGGTCTGCGGGCCAATCATCACAGGCAGATCAATCTCTCCAAGCACTGATCTTTTAGAGCCATCAAATGCTCTCACCACCAAATTACTCGAACGCAGTGCCAAGCCATCATACTCTAGCTTCACTAAGGCTTTCTTTGGTAGAACATTGAGTGATGACCCAGTGTCCACCAGTACATGAGATAGAACAGCACCCTTGCATTCCAAGGTGACATGTAAAGCCTTGTTGTGGTTATGTCCCTCAGTTGTTAAATCAGCATTGGTGTAGCCCAGTCCATGACTGGTGTTGACATTTGCCACCACAGTTTCTAGCTGATTAACAATGATCTCCTCTGGCACGTATGCTGCGTGCAGGACTTTCAATAATGCATTCCTGTGAGCTTCAGAACACATCAACAGGGATAATATGGAGATTTTTGAGGGAGTTTGGTGAAGCTGATCCACCACTTTGTAATCACTTCTCTTGATGATTCTCATGAACTCGTCTACATCTTGTTCAAAAGATGTCTTCTGAGTTTCTTTGATAGTTGGCTCTTCAAGTACCACACTCTTTCCTTTTGCTTTGGCAGCAGCTTCTGCTTCCACATTAGGTCTTTGCACTTGTGAGGCAAAAAGGCGTCCGCTTCTGCTGAAGCCTCCGTCTCCCCCAACATTATCAATTTTTGGAGAAGAGGTTGAAGAATCCAAAGTGATTTTCTCCCTGTTGCAGTAGAGATCAGAGCCATAATGCCAAGGTATGGCATTACTGCTTTCATATGGAACTGGTCCAGGCACCATGATCGTAACTGGACTGACTGCTGCATAGGAGGGTACTGTAATGGTGTACGGATCGTAGTAAATTGTGACTGGTGACCTGGCAGGAAGTACCACTGCTTGTTGTTGGAAATTGTTGCTCGGAGGAACATTTGATGGATCATAGTAGATGGTGACTGCTGAGACATCTTCATTCATTTCTGTTGGCGTTGTAGAAGATTTTGTTGATAAAAAGGATGCTGATGTTGTAGAAGAAATGGTTGTTGAAATTTGACTTGTTGAAGTGATGGACGGAGCCATTGCTGATGATATTGATGAATCGGTCGGAATGATTGTTGCTGCTGTTGTAGAAGAATCAGGAATTGTTGTCAAAGGAATTGCTGGATTTGTAGGTGCCGTTGTTGAGATCTGAAGGATACCATCATTGATATGACCATCTATACCGCTTCTCAAATTATCACATCCGTTGACTGCAATGTTGAAATACCCACAACCGAGCTCACACCCGGGGAACAACTGGCACTCTAGAAGCTGAGCTTTAATTTCGACCTGAGGTGTTCGAATTTGTGCAACACTGGTGATCAGAGTAGATGGTTTTTCTTCCTCAATGGCATTAATCCTCGGCCCACCATGATTAGGCATAGGATTTCTGTTGACATTCGGAGGCGGTGCGAAGTTGAGGGCTTTAGAATCCACCAGATCTTGAACTTTCATTTGCAATGCCCTGCATTTTTCTGTATTGTGGCCTGATGCATTGGAATGGAAAGCACACCTGGCGTTGACATCGTAATTCTTTGGGAGATTGGAGGGATCTGGAGGTGCCAATGTCCTTAACTCAACCAAGTTAAGCTTCAGGAGTTGTGGCAATAAAGCAGCATAAGGCATAGGGATAAGGTCAATCACCCTGTTTGCCTGTGATGGTCTTTGTTGGAAGGGTCGTTGTTGTTGATTGCTGTTATTGTTGTTGTAGGTTCTCTGTGGCGGGTACTGAACTTGCTGTTGATAATGTGGTTGTTGATATGCTGGTTGCTGAGCAATCGGAGCTGGAATAGTGACAGCTGCTACTGATCTGTGAACATACTAAGGTCTGCCCCTGCTGGCATGGATGGAATTTGTCTCACCGGTCCTTCGAGGTCCCACAAAAGGCTTCCTGGGATTATTGGACGAACTTGCACCATTATCAGAAATTTTGCCCATTTTTAGCAGACTTTCAATTCTTTCACCGGCTATAACTACGTTTGCAAAGCTGGTAGAAGAAAAGGCAGCCAATCTATCAATGTATGTTCCTTGCAAAGTATTCATGAACATGTCGGCCATTTCTCTTTCCGACATGGGTGGCTGGACAGCAGCAGCAAGCTGTCTCCACCTCTGGGCATATTCCCTGAAGCTTTCTCTGGAGGATTGAGACATTCCCATTAGGAGGGTCCTGTTAGGAGCCATATCCAGATTGTATTGGTACTGCCTGATGAAGGCTTCAGCTAGGTCTTTCCAGCATCTGATAGTAGCTCTGGTCAGGTGTGAATACCACTCCCTTGAAGCCCCAGTCAAACTGTCTTCAAAATAGAACATCCACAGCTTTTCATCCATGGTATATGCTTTAAGTCTTCCCAGGAAGGATTGTAGGTGAGTTCATGGACAGGAGGTTCCATTGTATTTCTAGAAGCACGGGGGTTTGAACTTGTGGGGAATTCTCACCCCATCCACTAACCCCATATCCATTACATTGAAGCCCAAGGAGTTTTGAGACTCCAAAGATCTCAATTTCTCAGCAATTTCATCAAACCTCCTATTATAGACTTCATCACCAGCTCCCATGACAGTAAACTGCTCCTCTTGGGGATCTTCTTGCAATATTCTCCCCCCAGTAGTATTTCCTTGCACATTTCCCGGGATGTTGACTTCCAGATCTAGATGAGGTCCAAATACAGGTGGATTAACATGAGGCTGCCCCCTCTCATTGTTACTTGTTCCTCCAGTGCTAGGATGAGGTTCCTCGGGAGTCTGTCTTTCTACTAATGCCCTTAGCCTTTCCTGACTCTGGGCCAAGCCAGTCATCACAGTCATGAATTAGGCCATTTGGTTTCTCATCTCCACTCTTTCATTAGCCATCTGGGTTCTGACCTCGGTCAGATCTTGCTATACTTGCTTCATGAGATAACCGGAAGGTTGTTGCGAGTAGGATACCGGTGTGCACGGTTGACAGGGAACACCCTTCTGCGAGCAATATTTCCTGAACCACAATAGATTTAGAAACAAACAAAATAAAAACAAAAACCTACAAAACAAAACAAAAGTTAGCATGCAATGCAGTATGCTTATTTGTTTTCCAAGGTATCCGGCTTGGTTCTTGGTTTTGACCTTTCCAGACCTCGAGGAAGATGCTTTGATGTTGTTGAGAAAAGAAAACCCAAATGGAAACAAACGAAAAATATATTACAAATGATGAATAATACATAGTCTGTTTTTTACAACACATGTCCCTGAAGGGTCAAAATACAATTCAAAAGAAAAGTACATCAAATGAAAACAACAACAATCAAAAAGTCAGACATCTAGTCCAAACTCATCCTCCTTAACCTCCTTCAGAAGTGCCTCAGTCACTGGACCAGCCGGATGCTCTGTAATAGTCCTGATGAAGAGGTTTCTGGTGGCAATGGCAGTGGTCAGCTTCTTGTGCATGTCCTGATCCTTTGACCTCTTCAAACCAGCCCTAAGCTTCAATTCTGAAATCTCCTTCTGGGCTGCCAGCAAAGCTTCCTGCTGTTTCTTTTCATTGGCCTCTAACTGCTCAATTCTGGCTTGAGTTCTATGATCTTCTTGTGTTCGGGCTTCAGTGATCCTGACCCACCTAGCCTGACTTTCTTGCAGATAGAGCTCAGTCCTAGCCTTCTGAAGCTTGGCCTCTTTACAGGCATTCTTCAATATTTGCTCCCCAGCTCTTGATTTCTTGATGTAGTCCTCTGTTTTCTCAATCTTGGCCAAATGCTCCACCCTAAGCTTTTCCAACCTCTCAATGTCCAGACGACCATCACTCCTCTCCCAAAGGGTCTTCTTCAGAGCTTGAGACAGATTCTCATTCCTCTCTTTCAGCTTCTCAAACTCTTCCAGGCTGACAGTGGTTGCTGGCTGTACTGTAGAGGGTCCAGGTGTGTCCTCCAAAGTGAAGGGCATCCCAGTAATCTGAGCTCTAGCATGGGACCAGTCATAGTACTGAGCTGAAGCAACATTATTGCACCTTCCAAGAATAGCCATCCCTTTTGTCTGGATGTTGTCCCAAGCCCAAGATGCTTGTCTGACAGTAGCTAGATTAGGCTTTATCTCACAATACAGGGTCTCAGCTAAATCTTGCATTCTAGGAGGGTGAAACAAAGCATAGCCCAGTTGTCTCTTAAACATCAAAGGATTGTAGTTGATGCAACCCTTTACTCCTATCAGAGGTACATTTGGGTATTGTCCACAGCTAGTGATTATGTCCTTGCCTTTGGTGCTCTGGGTGCACCATCTGATGTCATCTGAAGTCAAAGCAATGAGCCTCTTGGCCCAATTCTTTTGTTGGTGAGGATTCAGGAAGGCATCTGTCTTAGGTAAGTGTTTGAGCAGCCAGGTGTGAAGCAGAGGAGCACATCATCTCACCAACTTCCCTCTTTGTTTCTCATTCCTCTGATGGATAGAATAATAGAAATCTCCCAGCAATGTAGGTACTGGGTTCCTCAGAAGGAAAAGATGAATGGCATTCTTGCTGATAAATTTGGGCTCATCTGCAAATAGTATAACCCCATATATGCTGAGGGCTAACAATGCACAGACTGCCCTCCATTTTCCCAAAGAGGCATTCAGGATGGCCTGAGAAATCAAGAAATCTAAGTGCAAACCAGGGATCCTAGCCTTTGTTGTCATATTTTGCTCAATCAAAGTAGGCTCCAGGTACAGTGCTTTTGCCACTTCTCCATTGCTGGGAGAAGTCATCTCTGGGTTGAAGGGGACTCCACCCTTGACAGGTACTCCAATCAATGATGAAAACTCCTCCAAAAGGGCTCCTAGCTGAAAGTCTAGGAATGTGAAGCATCTCAAAGGAGGGTCATAAAATTTTAGGCAGGTGTGGATCATGCTCCTCTGAGAAGGGTCTAGGTCCATAACCATATCAAGGATACCTCCATAATGCTCTCTGAATAATGGGATGTGGTCAGGGGTGATAAGTGACTGGACCTGCCTGATACCAGTCAACACAGGCTCAAAGAAATGATAAGATATGTTGCTCTTCCTGGGTGTAGCCATGACTGCTGATGAAGAGCTAAAGACAAGTGTTGATGAAGATCAAGACTGGTACAGGAGATGAGCCACTGATAGGCTAGTGCAGGTGATGAAGGCAGCTGAAGCAGACAACTGATGAAGATAGTTGAAGCAAATAACTGATGAAACAGAGGTCTATGCAGATGAGGGGGTCAAAACCAAGCTAGGTATAATGTGGATACCCTAAAAAACAAATAAACAAATGTTAAATGATGTAATGATGATGTATGCAATGATATGCAAGGGTTTGTGATCAAGTTGGATCTGATTATCTGTCTTGATATAAAGTCCATGTATGTTCAAGAAGTCCAGATGGAGGTTCAGAAATCCAGTAACCAGGGTGGGGGACTCAAATAAAGAGTCACATATCCAGGGTTAAATCACAAGAACTGTCCAAAGTGAGGTACTCTTAATCAAACAAGTAACAGGGTATGATGTGGCCAAAGGTACCTGCAAACCTGTAAACAGCCCAACCCCCTCACAGGTAGTGTTCTAAAACAAGGATCCTCAGACTTGGATCAGTTATGAGAAGTGTAAACACTTCTAACCCGGAGGTACAGTGTTTACAATAACCATAAAAGATCCTCCTCTAATTCACCTCAGTTTCTGAAGGTCATAATAAAGGTCATCCAGACTTAGCAGGCTTCTCAGATAGCCCTAGCACTACAGGAAATCTGTAGCACAGAGTTCTCAAGAAGAAACCCATATCTGAACCGTGTTTCATATTCCCGCACCATACCGAAATGGAATGGGAAATAACATGGACCACTCTAGCCTAGGTGTCACTCAAGTCCCAGGTATAGGACATGAAACTCTCAATGAAACCCCACCCACCAAGACAGAAGAACAGATCCAGCAATGATAATGACAGTATGAAATATGAAAAATTGTAAAGAAAGCGATAAATAAAGATGTACATAAAGAAATAAATAAAGCAAGAAAATAAACAAAATTAGCACATAACACCCCAGTAAACACAAATCAAGCAAGCGCTAGGAGGAACCCACAAAAAGAACCAGAAGCCCTGGTTATAGTATAAGGGTCCCCAGTAGAGTCGCCAAGCTGTCGCTCCCACCAAATGACACCTAGTCATTAGGGGTAAAGACGCGAAAGGTCGGCGAAAGGAGAGAGAACACACATGGGTGAGATCAAAAGACAAGAGTCGCCAGCTAGGCATTTTTATCCCGGAGGAAAGGTAATGCTGCATAGACCTAGGAAAAGATATGGATAAGACGGTTGCGAACTAGAGAGACTGAGAAATGGGGTTGGTTACAACCTGGGAAGGTATTAGAACCCAGATTGTCCGCCGTACTCGACAGGATCCACGCTTAGAAGATTTGTGTTTAAAAGGGTAGTGTTAGTGCTATTTGTGCATCAAAGCTGGAAAAGAATACAAGTGTCAGTGCTAAAAGAAAGTGAAGTGAAATATGTGAAGTGTCAGTGTAAGAAAGAATGTGAAGCTCAAGACTATGAGGCTTAAAGAATAATGCTGGAAGGAGGGGGAATATACATAAACTTTTGTTCGATAACTGTTACGTTATGCCTACGTATCCTCTCGTGCAATGAGGAAGTCAGAACACCGTAGTTCGACTCAAAGAGAATGAAAGATAAATTGACTTGTGAACTGCTTACTTGTCCATGCTCAAGTGTATGACCTGTCTGGCTCAGGTGCAAACTGTCTTGCATTAGACGGAAGAAGCAAGTTCTCGTTTGTGAGTGAAGATGATGAGAAAAGAATCCCGGAGGAGACGATTATTGTTTGTTTTTTGTGTTTTCAATCTTGTTATTGCTTTTGGAATTTGTCATAGGAAAATGTGCTTAAGCCTAAACCAAAGGGTTAGTAAACTCATCACATCCTCCCTCTGATTAGGGGTAATGAGAATACCTTAAGTATGAAGTAAGCACCTCACACTTAATCACCATGATGTAGGATTAAGATAATTAACCTACTTGCATTTATTTAGATGTTTTTTGGAGTTTTTTTTAGTGTTAAGTAATGAGTTTAAGCCATAATCAAGGATTTAATGGACTCATTACACCATCCTAATAGAAGGATAATAGATGAGAACATTTAAGCTGAGGAAGGCTCCTCAACTTAACCCATGATTAGGGATTAACCTCATGACAAAACAAAGCCTTTATTAAGTGGATTTTAGTTAATGGTAGGATTAAGAAGTGATTTTTATGGTTTGTAAGACAACTTGAGGAGGACTTGTCCATTAACACTAGGGTTAGTCCTTCTTAACCAGTTAAGGAAGAATTAGAACCCTAATGCAAGGCCCAAGTTACAAGCTTGATGTCTTAGTGATTATTAGATGGATTGATTAAAGGATTTAAACACATTAAGGGTTTAACACTTAGGATTAAAGTTATACACTCCATCCTAATAGAAGGATGCAGGCATAAGCTTAATCACAAAGCCTTAAAACTTTTAGGGTTTAGTCCTTGATTATGAGATAAGAAGAGAAGACTCAATGATGACACAAAGATAAAAGCTAAATGGGGGACTAATCAAACCCTAATTATTATCATGCTTGGTTTTTCCTAGGGTTAATGAGGTTTGCAAGAAGATCTTCAGATAAACCACCAGGAAGGAAGCAGATGAAAGGAGCAAGAAGCAGAGAGAAGCAAGACAACTTGCTTCACTTAAGAAGACAAGTTGCTTGAAGAAAGAAAGTAGGAAAGAGCATGAATGAGAAAGCTCACACAAAGACAAGATAAAATGCAGCAATGATGCAAGAGAGGGATGAGAAGAGATTGTGAGAAGTGAAGGCAAATTCACTTCTCAAAACAACTTACCACCTGAAAAGTTAGCAAAAGAAATGAAATGCAATGCAAATGAGATGAAATGCCATGGTGCAAACCAAAACCAGAAGCATAAACATGATGTTAATGATGCTAAGAGATGATGCAAACATATGACAAGAGATAAGAGTGATCAAACAAGCATAAGGATGCAAATGAGGCATGCTTTGAAACATAAAGACTCATGAATGTTTATGAAATGAAATGAACATATAACATGGCAAATGAAAGGTGCAATGATCAAACATGATTCTAAGATGTCCTAAGATGTCTTATGAATCATGTGGATGCACAAAATGTCATGGCAAGTTCTTAAATGCAAGCAAATGAGAGATGGATGCAAAGGAAGGCAAAAATTAGGGTTTACATACAACATGCAATGCAAAATTCAAAACCAGAAGCAAATGACATGATAAAAAAATGAAAATGGGATCAAAGGAACCCTAACCCTACATAAGTTCACTGCCCAAAGGAGGGGACCTAACTCTTAACCTAGTGCAAGTTATGAATTTTCTAAGTTTGCTAGGGTTTTAAGGCACCTCACAATGAAAAATTCAAAACAAATTAAAAATGGGAGATAAATTCAAACCAATTTTATCCTATAAACTACATGCTATGAAGGATGCAATGCAAGAAGAACCATCATCAAACTCTCAATGGTTAGGCAGAAAGGATTTTTCCAAGTTTGAACAAAAATATTACCTTTAAAAGAAATTAATTCCAATGAAAATTGTCAAAATGCATCAAGAACCAAAAAGAAATTTGTTTTGAGAGTTTGATAATGTTTCTAAATGTTTTGAAATGCAATGTGAATTTTTTTGGTGATTTTTAAATACCTAAATGCATTTTTAATTAATTAATTTTCATTAACTAATTAAAAATAAACATTTAAATGATTTAAAAATGATTTTTAATGCAAAAAATAAAAATAAAAATATTTTTGGGTTCTGAAAATTAAAGAAATGTTTGACAAAAAATTTCAGAATTTTTCAACTATTTTTGCTATTTTTAATAAATATAAGAAATAAAATATAAAGAAAATAAAATAAAAATGAGAAGTATGCAATATGAGTGGCTCAGATGGAAAGTTGAGAGATCTAAAGGTCCTGCGTGCAATTCAAGCTGACCCAAGGTAATCAGAATCCAAGGCTGGGTTTTAAAGTTGCTAAACGCGCGCAATCTGATGGCTGAGGTTTAAAGTTGTCTTAATTAATTATGTTTTACTTAATTAATCAGGATTAGGGCTTAATGAGCCATCTGGACCGTTCACATGCACGCGGGAAACATGATCCTAGGGTTAAAATTCAAAGTTACTTAATTAAACAGGTTTAGCCCTAATTAACTTCAGGCGACCGGAGATGAGCTCCGGTCGTCTTCTCCGGCAGGGCAAAAACCCTAGCTTCTTCTAGAGGCCACCCCAACCTATATTAACTGCCCAGAAACGTTCCCCTCCCCAAACTAAACCTAAATACATCATCAAACACCATTTATCAAGCATGAACAAAGAGAATCGAAGCCAAACACGTTCACGGGCAAAATTTCAGAGAGGCACAAAATGCTTATTTTCACACCATTTTTGAATCTAAAAACATCAGAGTGATCCTCATGATGTGTATTTTCATTTTGTAACAAAAGAAGCAAGCTCTGAAAAGTTTGAAATTCGAAGCTACCTGAGGTGAAGAACTATGAATATGAGCTTTCCAGGCCTTTCCCTTATGCAAAGTGTCTCCCCTGAACCTCCTGAGATCAATGGAGTGCTCAAAATCTCTTGTTGGTGGCTGATTTGTGAATTTGAGTTCTGGTGTGGCAGATTTCACAGTTGTGCTATAGGGGGTTTCAGGCTGTTTTAATGGTGGGCTTTTGTTCTATGGAGGATGTGTGGTTCACTGGTGAAGAAAGAATTGAGGTTTGATGGCTGTGTAAGGAATTTCGAAGAGAAAGAGTTTTTGACAGTTTTTGTGGATGCTGGAATGTGGGAGCTTTCTGGCTTGTGTGTGGTGTGTTTTGGGATGCTTGATGTCCACATATTTGACTCTGATTGGGCAGAGAGTTGGTGGTGGCACAGTGTGATTGGCATGGGCAAAAATGCAAAAGTCAAAAAGTTTGTGTACTACAAGCATGGGCTGGGACAGAAGAGATCTAAAGGGGTGTCTTGCCTCAGCATGATTTATGGTGAGCCATGGGATCAACAAGAGGCAGCTGGATGGCTTGGATAGCAAGATGGCATGAGTTTTGCATTTTTCCCTCTTTGAAGTTTCTTGTGAATCAAGGCATGAAACCTCATGATTTCTTGGGCAATTTGTGACAAAATGAGTTATGTGATGCTGTTATGGTGTTTTGATACCAATTAGGAGTCAAACCAATCCTTGGACATCATTCTTGCAAAAGTTCCTTTTTGAGAATTTCATGAAAAATGGTTTATGAAAGTTTGTGACTTAAAGCATGAATTTTGAAAATTCTTGGGCAATTCTGATTTTGCCAAGTTGTAACATGTTATAATGATGCAAAGAAGTCATTTAGAGGTCTTGGAAGTGCTTGGAATTTGAATTTGCAAAAATCCCTCTTTAGTGCCAAAAGTGGAATTTCAATGATTTTATCCAACTTTGCAAGGCCATAACTTTTGATCCAAAATGAATTAGAATGAGTTCTTGTACTTTTTGAAAAAGGGAGGATCCATTCTACAACTTTCATGACCAAAGTTTTCTCATTTGAAGCATTTTTGAATCAAAAAGAGAAGGTTGAAAAACTTTCCCAAAATGGCATGTTTTCATTACAAGTCACTTTCCCAAAAAGGCAACTTTGCAAATGACTTGAAAATCCTCAATTTTGTGAACTTCTAACATATTCTATGATCAAATAAAGATCATAAACATTCAAAATGATGGAGAAACCCCTTTGGTTGGGTCACTGGGGGCCTCAGATGCCCTGATTTTGCACTGACTTGCTCAAGAAGTCATCTCTTGATCAGATGCCTTCCCCATTGAATTTCTTCATGAAAGTTGATATGCATGATCCTCATAACATATAGAGACCAATAGAAACAAGAATGACCAAAAAATTTGGAGTTATGGCCTTTGAAACCAAAACCCTAATTCTAGGTCATCTGTGCAGTTAAACTTGGCTCTGCTTCCATGCCTTTCTCAGTTCTTGTGATTCTTTGACTTCCTTGACTTTGAGAGGATATAATATGATGTTTGAACATACATGGACCCCTTTGAAGTGATTGATGACCTTTGGAGTGGCTCAAATGGCTCTTAGATTGCTCAGATCACAAACCCTAGATGCAGATGACTTTGAATCCATGCAGTGAATCAAAAATGTGATATGAGATGCTATGATTGAACTTATGCAAATGAAAAGAATCATAAGCCATGGTGTGAATGGGTGAGGGAAAATTTGGGGTGTTTACACTATGATCCGGCAACAATCCACGTTCCAGATTCTTTCAACAACTCACATCAACATCTCCATCAACATCAGCAACCTTCATCACCTGCACCATTTCCCATCAGGCCTCATGTCACAATTTATTATGAACCTCAGACTGTCCCAACTCCTTCTTTTGCAGCAATCAGTCTGGTTACTATCACAGTGCCTGGACCAGTTCCATATGACAGCAGCAATGCCGTGCCTTGGCACTATGGCTCAGATTTATATTGCGACGGAAAGAAAGTCACTCTTGACACTTCTACACCACAGATTGATAAGGTGGGGGAGACGGAGGCTCACTCGAAGCGGACATCTCTTTGCCTCACAATTCCCAAAAACTAACGCTGAAGTAGAAGCTGCTGCCAAGGCTAAGGGCAAGAGTGTGGTGCCTGAAGAGCCTATTGCCAAGGAAACTCAGAAGACATCCTTTGACCAGGATGTAGACGAGTTCATGAGAAAAATCAAGAAGAGTGACTATAAAGTTGTGGACCAGCTCCATCAGACACCCTCCAAAATCTCTATTCTATCACTGCTAATGTGTTCCGAAGCCCACAGGAATGCACTTCTCAAAGTCCTGCACGCAGCTTACGTGTCAGAAGAGATTACAGTCAATCAGCTAGAAACGGTGGTTTCTAATGTCAATACTAGTCATGGACTAGGGTTCACCGATGTTGATCTAACTACGGAAGGCCGTAACCATAATAAGGCTTTGCATATCACCTTGAAGTGTAAAGGTGTTGTTCTTTCTCATGTCTTGGTTGACACTGGGTCCTCACTCAATGTTCTTCCAAAGAAAGCCTTGGTTAAGATGGAATATGATGGTCTTGCACTACGTCTAAGTAACCTGGTGGTGAGAGCCTTTAACGGTTCTAAAAGATCCGTTCTTGGGGAAATTGAGCTGCCTATGGTGATTGGCCCACAGATCTTCAAAACTATCTTCTACGTGATGGACATTTAGGCTGCCTATAGCTGTCTGTTGGGTCGGCCTTGGATTCATGCCGCTGGCGCCGTAACATCGACCCTTCACCAGAAGTTAAAATACGAATTGGAGGGCCAAGTTATCACAATCTGTGGGGAGGAGGATATCTTCATTAGTTATCTAGCTACTTACAAGTATATTGAGATGGACAGAGAGATCCATGAGACAATGAGCCAAGGGTTTGAGGCCCTCAACGTCAATGAAGCAACAACTGAAGTGTCTGGTACTTCGATCTCTTCTTATAAGCAAGATCAGAAGGTTGTTGAAGACGGGAATGCCTAGGGTTGGGGCAAGCTGCTGCAAGTTCAGATCAAGGAAGATAAGTTAGGGTTGGGTTACAAACCATCCTGACAGGACCAAGAGGAGGCTGCTAAAGCTCCCAAGTTTATCAGTGGGGGAATGCTAACCCCGAATGAAATCAACAATGTGGAAGACGAGGCTGAAAGTGACTTCAACCTGGAAAGTTGGATTCGTCCATGGGTCCCAGGCCAACAAGTCCTTAACTGGTCTTCCTAGGAAATTATAAGGATTACTTCTGCAAAGTAATTATTATTTCCTGTTTAAGCATGCATCAAGTCCTACATCTTGCCCAAGGTGTCAGGACTCATTTTGAAATAGGGCCATATTTGTATTTTGTGCAAATGAATGATTAATGAACAAATGGACATCTTTTGCAAACAATCTTTTTTCGCTTACTGTCTTTCATTTTTTTGTTATTTTCGCACAAAACAATAAATGGAAATGTTTTTCTTAATAAAATTCATTCATTTTTTTCTAAATAAGATCAAATCAATCACTAAAATGAACAAATCTCAACCCTTGCAGAGATAATCCTCCAGATTGCACCGACAACGACACTGTTATGACCTTGTATGACTTCGACAATCCGATTAATTAAGCAGAAGAAGGGGTTGATGAAGACTATGATTTTCCTAAAGAATTAGATAGGTTGTTGAGACAAGAGGAAAAAGTGATTGCTCCTCATCAGGAGGAGGTTGAAACTATCAATCTTGGTACCGAGGAAGATGTAAAGGAAGTGAAGGTCGGGGCCAGTCTGCATGCCCCAGTGAAAGAACATCTCATCAGTATGCTTCAGGAATATGTTGACGTCTTTGCTTGGTCCTATCAAGATATGCCAGGTCTGGATACAGATATTATCATGCACCGGTTGTCATTGAAAGAAGATTTTCCATCGGTTAAACAGAAGCTACGCCGTACTCGCCCAGATATGGCCATGAAAATCAAAGAAGAAGTACAAAAGCAGTGGGACGCCAGTTTTCTTGTTGTGACTAGTTACCCGATGTGGGTTGCTAACATTGTACCCGTGCCTAAGAATGATGGAAAGGTACGTATGTGTGTGGATTACCGGGATTTGAACAGAGCTAGCTTGAAAGATGATTTCCCATTACCTCACATTGATGTATTGGTAGATAACACAGCTCAGTTCTCAATATTTTCTTTCATGGACGGATTTTATGGATACAATCAGATTAAGATGTCACCTGAAGACATGGAGAAGACAACTTTCATCACGCCTTAGGGCACGTTCTGTTACAAGGTAATGTTGTTTGGTCTGAAGAACGCCGGTGCAACATATCAACGGGCTATGGTAACATTATTCCATGATATGATCCATAAAGAAATTGAGTGCTATGTGGATGATATGATTGCCAAGTCCCTCATAGAGGAAGATCATTTGGTAAATTTGTTGAAACTGTTCAAGCGTCTGAGGAAGTATCAGTTAAGGTTGAACCCTAACTAGTGCATATTTGGGGTACGTTCTGGTAAGCTGCTGGGTTTTGTTGTAAGTGGAAAAGGAATTGAGGTTGACCCCGATAAAGTCAAAGCTATTCAGGAAATATTATGCCTAAGACTGAGAAAGAAGTTCGACGGTTCTTAGGTAGATTGAACTACATCTCAAGGTTCATTTCACATCTCACTACAACCTGTGAGCCCTTGTTCAAGCTGTTAAGAAAAGAACAAACAGTCAGGTGGAACGATGATTGTCCGAGAGCTTTTGACAAGATCAAAGAATATTTACAAGAATCTCCAATTCTCATGCCTCCAATTGAAGGAAGACCTCTAATCATGTATCTGACATTATTAGAAGAGTCAATGGGGTGTGTGTTGGGCCAGCATGATGAGTCTGGTCGAAAAGAGTATGTAATATACTACCTAAGCAAAACGTTTACCGACTGTGAACAATGTTATTCACTGCTCGAGAAAACTTGTTGTGCTTTAGCGTGGGCTGCTAGCCGACTAAGACAATATATGTTGACTCATACTACCTTATTGATCTCAAAGATGGATCCAATCAAGTACATATTTGAGAAGCCAACACTTACCGGAAGGGTTGCAAGATGGAAAATGATTCTTATAGAATATGACATTTAGTACACCTCTCAGAAGGCCATCAAAGAAAGTGTATTGTCTGACTATCTGGCTGAGCAACCCATTGATGATTACCAGCCTATGAGATTTGACTTCTCGGATGAAGACATCATGTTCTTGAAAGCAAAAGATTTTGAAGAGCCTATCCACACTGAAGGGCATGACCCAGAAGAAGCATGGACTATGATGTTTGACGGGGCAGTTAATTGCAACGGTCGTGGAGTTGGTGCAGTGCTTATTACACCCAAAGGGGTTCATATGCCTTTCTCAACAAAGCTAACCTTTGCCTGCACTAGCAACGAAGCAGAATACGAAGCTTGCATCATGGATCTTGAGGAAGCCATTGACCTCAGGATCAAAACCTTGAATGTATTCGGAGATTCAGCTTTGGTAATCAATCAGACCAACGGCAAGTGGTACACTCATCAGGAACATCTGATTCCCTACCGTGACTATACGAGGAGATTGATGACCTTCTTCACAACAGTCAAGCTTGAATACATCCCTCGAGATGAGAATCAGTTTGCAGACGCTTTGGCTACCATTTCATCCATGATCAAAGTACAAGTTGCTAATTGTGTACCTCAGATTTTGGTATCCAGACTAGATAGACCGGCATATGTATTCTCTGTGGACACTGTCACTGATAACAAGCCTTGGTATCATGACATCAAATGCTTCTTGGAAACTCAGACATACCCACCTAGGGCATCGTCAAATGATAAGAAGACATTAAGAAGGCTAGCCGACAGTTTCTTCCTCAATATTGATGGTTCTTTGTACAAGCGAAACTTCGACATGGTCTTGCTCAGATGTGTTGACAAGAAGGAAGCAGACCTACTAATGCACGAAGTATATGAAGGTTCTTTTGGTACCCATGTCGGACGACATGAAATGGAAAAGAATTTGTTAAGATCGGGTTACTATTGGATCACAATGGACGCAGACTGTTGTGCCTACGCCAGAAAATGCTAGATCTACGCAGATAAAGTGCATGTTCCTCCGAATCCTTTGAATGTAATGTCTTCACCTTGGCCCTTCGCCATGTGGGGAATTGATATGATTGGAAAGATTGAACAGACTGCTTCAAATGGTCACAGATTCATCCCGGTAGCCATTGATTACTTCACCAAATGGGTCGAAGCAGCTTCGTATGCAAATGTCACCAGGCAAGTGGTAGCCAAATTTCTGAAAAGAGATATCATCTGTCGATATGGAGTTCCCGAGTGAATCATTACTGATAATGGTTGCAATTTTAACAACAAGATGATGGAAGAAATTTTTCGGGACTTCAAAATTCAACATCACAACTCTTCTCCTTACAGGCCAAAGATGAACGACGCTGTTGAGGCAGCTAACAAGAACATCAAGAAGATTGTGCAGAAGATGGTAGTCACCTACAAAGACTGGCATGAAATTCTACCATTTTCCTTGCATGGGTACCTAACCTCTATCAGAACATCTACTAGGGCAACACCTTATCAGCTTGTGTATGGTATGGAATTTGTCCTACCTATGGAAGTTGAACTACCCTCCTTACGGGTAATGATGGATGTGAAACTAAATGAAGCAGAATGGGTCCAATATCGGTACAATCAACTGAATTTGATTGAAGAAAAGAGATTAGCAGCTATCTGTCATGGGTAATTGTATCAGAAACGGATGAAGAAAGCCTTCCATCAGAAAGTCAGACCTCGGGAATACCAAGTGGGAGAGCTTGTTCTGAAAATAATCCTTCCTCCTCATACAGACCACAGGGGCAAATGGACGTCAAACTATGAGGGTCCTTATGTGATAACTAAAGTCTTCTCGGGTAGAGCACTGATGCTCGCAACCATGGATGGTGAAGACTTCCCATCTCCAATGAATTCAGATGCAGTTAAAAAATACTTCGCATAAAATGACCCGCTGGACATAAAAACAGAATGTAAGTCCAGGAAAAAATAGGGCATCCCAGAGAGTCAAAAACAGAATAAAAGACTCGGGCAAAAATAAGGGAAAAATTAAAAAAAATGTACACCCGCTGAGTTGAAAAGCCACATTGGACAACTCAAGCAAAAATGGGTATCCCGATGGATCGAAAACCCGAAAGGGCGATCCACACAAAATCAGGGAATAACGAACAAATGCATTCTGAATTCGTTTATATCACTCATAACATGGCATGTTTCGAACGGATAAATCGTCGGTCAGAATCAACCTTCTTCAGAAAGCAGGGTAAGAAGAACGTCAAGGTCATACGGGTCATATAAAAGGAAGCTCACTGGAGCGTCATCTTCAACATTGCCGACACTTTTATTTTCTCAATTTACAGCAATCTCCTCCTTTAAGAGGATTCACTTCTTTGACTATACTTGCCTATTCAGGACACACATAAATAAAATCAGAATTTTCAGTCGCACTTTATTTTGTACATTTTTGTTTCGTTTGCAAAATGTCCAAAATTCGTAATACAATATTTGCATGAGAACATATGAGCCATTTTAAATGCTTGCAGGAAATATGTTGCTCTCAGATAAGTCTAACTCCTATGACGGAATCCGGTTAAAGATACTTCGGGACACTTGTGTGTTTCCTTTGATTAACAGGTTGCATGTACTCGAGGCCGACAATCTCACAACATTGGGCATATCAAGCATAGTATCCCCAGCCAAGTCGGCAATCACATCATCAGTATTTCCTCACGAAATTCTTACCCCCCAGAGGATCCCTTGAGGAATTCATCAATCCCCAGCGTATTACTTCCCATAAGTTATCTCCTCCCCAAGCAGGGATCTCCCGAGCAATATCTGACGGCTTTTCCCCAGCAAAGTAGTCAGGAACTTTCTATTCCCCATCAGACTTGCTTGGATTTTCTCATCCTCGGCAAGGTCGGTGGATTTGTTTCCCCACAGAATTGCCATTCTCTCCCCAGTAGAGAAATACATGGAATACTGCCCCAGCGGAGTTGCTGAAACTTCCTCATCCCCAACGAAGTTCTCCCTTCGGACAGATCAGCCAATGATCTCTTTCCCCATCTAAGTTCTCCCTCTAGACAGATAAACTAGAGATCTTTATCCCCGTAGGATCCGGATCTCGGATCGGGTTTCTCATTTGCATAATCATAGCATTTCACATCATTTTCCCCAAAATAAGCATAGCATTCCGTCTAAAACGGAGCATTACGGCTAAAATCAAACATTTGCATGATCATGAGCCAGGTTCGAGCCAGTCACCTGCGAATATCAATATCACTTCACCGGAAATATACAAAACTCATATCCCCTGCAGATAAAAGCCAAAGCATCCCCTTTGCACTCTCAAACACAGATGCCTGTTTATATTTATACATGCTCTTTTCGACACTCGTCCATGTCATCTTTCCCTAGTAAGGTCCCAGAATACCTTCTGCATTTCTCAATACAAACACTTGTTCATACTTGTACATATTCTTTTTGACACTCGCCCATGTCATATTTCCCCAGCAAGTCAAACACCCGTCCGTGTCTCTTGCTCAATCTTTTGACACTCGTCCGTGTCTTGCACATACTTCACCAGCAGATCATACTTGTACGTACTTATACAGAAGTATTTAATACTCGTCCGTATCTTGTATATATCACCCCTCAGTAGATTCGACACTCGTCTGTGTTCCTTGCTTAACCGATTGATACTCGTCCGTATCATCATCCTTCAAACACGTGTCAGCGTTTGTTTCTACCGATATTCGTCTGTATCATGGTACTAAGGATACTCGTCCGCATCTTTGATCTATACACACAGTCAAACACTTATACCTTCTATTTTTAAAGCGTAAACACTCGTCCGTGTTTACATCCCCACAAAAACAAAACAACTCTTTATATCTGATATACGTCCTATGTCGTGATATTTTTGGCAGTCGTCCCCTGCCAAGTGATCGTCCTTCACCTTTGGATGACCGTCCTTCATCCTTTTCCCCAGTGGAATCCCTATTGTTGGAACCTTCTATCCGGAATTCTCCCTATGTCGTGATAAAGAGCAGTCTTCCCCTGCTAGGTGATCGTCCTTCACCTTATGATGACTGTCCCTCATCATTTATCCGATGGCCGTCCCCATCGTTGATCTTTTTATCCGGCATTCGTCCAATGTCGCGATAATCCCCAAGAGCAACTGTACCCTACTAGGTGATTGTCCTTCACCTCTTGATGATCGTCCTTCATCATGCTTAGCTGATGGCCGTCCCCATCGTTGATCTTTTCTATCCGGCATTCGTCATATGTCGAGATAAAGAGTAGTCGTCCCCTGCTAGGTGATCGTCCTTCACCTTTTATGACCGTCCCTCATCAAATATTTCATTTATTCTTTTACCTGATGTTCGTCCCCATCGTTGTTTACTTTACTCTCCAAGCCTGATGGCCGTCCCCATCTATGCTTTTCTCAATCCCCAGAAAATTTTATTTCATTACCCGATGGTCGTCCCCGTCGCGGTTTCTTTATTTTCCCAGCATGATGGTCGTCCCCGTCATTGCTCCGCCTACCGTTTTACCCCCAGCAGTCGTCCTCTACTCGACGGTCGTCCTCCGTAGTTTCATTTGATGCTCATACCATATTATCTTTTAGAATTTATATCCATTTTCTTCTTCTCCCCGGTGAGTGCAAATTTCGGACTGTCTTTGGTATTCAACCACAAGTTATCTTGTTTGTCTGTTAAGTCGGGCGCTAACATCCTGCACAGCTAACTCATGCTTGAATAGGGGCAGCTGTAAACACCCTAAATTTTCCCTCACTTTTTCTCACACCATGGCTTGTGATCTTTCATTTTTGCATTTGCATAAGCATACCATCATACTGCATAGTTTCATTTCATCTGCATCTAGGGTTTGTGATCTGAGCAATCCAAGAAGTTATCTGAGCCACCCCATAGGTCTTGAAGCTTTCCAATAGGGTCCATGTGTGTTTCATGATCATAATATGCTCCCCAAAGTTCATAAAAGTCAAAGGATCACAAAGAATGGCAAAAGCATAGAGGCAAACTGAAGAGTTCCTGCACAGATGACCTAAAATTAGGGTTTTGGTTTCAGAGGCCTTAATCCTAATTTTTTTGGTCATTCTTGTTTCTAATGGTCTTAATATGTTATAAGGATCATGTGTACCAAATTTGATGAAGAAATTCATTGTGGAAGTCATCTGATCAATGGGTAACTTCTTGAGCAAGTAAAGTCAAAATCAGGGCATCTGAGGCCTCCATCAAGGGTACCAAAGGGTCATCATCATCATTTTGAGTCTCTATGGTCTTTATTTGATCTTATAAGTGGTTATAAGTTCACAAAGTTGAAGAATTTTGAGCCAAATGCAAACTTGCTATTTTTGGAAATGACTTGTAATGGAAACTTTCCATTTTGGGAAAGATATTCAACCTATTCTTTCATGACCAAAAATGCTTCAAATGAAAAATTCTTGGGCATGAAAGTTATATATTATGTCTTCCCATTTTCAAAAAGTACAAGAACATGTCTTGATTCATCCTAGGATTCAAGATATGGCCTTTTAAAGTTGGCAAAAATCCTATAATTTTCAAGTTTATGCCAAAGAGGGATTTTTGCAAAATCAAGTTTCAAGCCATTTCATGACCTCTAATTGACTTTAAAACATCATACAAATATAGTGCAATGCATTTGGACCAGAATTGTGCTTTGGATTGCAAGTTTCATTAATCCATTTTCACAAAATTCTCAAAGTTGGAAATTTGCAAAACCTATTGAAACTCTTCATCCACTTGTGTCAGCTGCATAAACTTCATCTAAGGGCCATCCATGAACTCAGCTGAGGCCAGACACCCCTTGAAACAACTTCTACCATGGCCCATACTTGTGGTACAAAACTTTTGACTTTTTTGAAACTTGCCCATACTAATCACACTATGCCACCACCAACCTTCTGACCAATCAAGACATCACATACAAGCATCATGGACCTCGATTCATATGTTCTTGAAGCCTGAAACACAACACAAGTTATATTGCAAGAAAATCACAAAAAAACTTCCCTTCTTCGATTCTCTCAAACCAGACAGCAAAACTCAAAATTTCTTTCACCATTCAACTCTACATACCTCAAGGATCATTTTCCACCCCTTGCCATGGCCTGAAACCTCACAAAACAAGAACACGATTTCTGCCTTAGTAGAACTGAAACACACAAATCAGCCATCACAAGCTTGTTTCAAGCCTTCCATAAGCTTCAGAGGATCCATTGGAGTGATTTTTCATCAAAGAGAAGGTCAGAAAGCTCAAAACAGTAAAGCTTCACCTCAGGTAGCTCCTTAGAACTTTTTTCCCAGAACTCTTTTCTTTGGTTGCAATGTGATTCTATGTGATGTGTTGATCATAAGGATATGTTTACTTTTGAAAATGGTTGAGTTTTGAGCATTTCATAGCTTTCTGAAATTTTACCCGTGAAAGTGTTCTTGCTTGATTCTCTTGATTCATAAAAAATAAATGGATTTTGTTGGTGGATTCTTGTTTAGGGTTGTTAGTTCAGTTATTCTGGAAAGTTTGATGCGTTTTCATGGCGTATTGAGAGAGATTGGATGAAGAGCTCGCTGGAGAAGATGACTGGAGCTTGCTCCGGTCACCTGATTATCATTAGGGTTAAATTAGGGTTAATTAACTCAATTTGAATGTGGGCCTTTAGATCTTAGGTTAGCGCGTTTTTGGATGGTTCAGATCATTCATTAAAACCCTAATTTTTATTTAATTAGATTAATTAGGTTTAACTAAATAATTTAATCAGATGCAATACTGGCCCTATATTCACGCGCGTAGTCAAACCCCTCCCCTCATGTTTGAATCTAGAGCCTTGGATCAGCATACTTTCAATTATTTTCATTTTTATTTCATTTTATTTTCATTTCTTTGTTCATTTTATTAAAAATAGTAAAAATCATCAAAAAAATATCATTTCTTGCATTTCTGTTTCAAATATATTTCTTAACATAAAAACATTTTTTATTTTACTTTTTGCATTAGAAAGGTATTTTTAAAATATTTAAAAGTTAATTTTAATTAATTAATGGATTTTAATTAATTAAAAATGAATTTGGTTTCTAAAAATCACCAAAAACTCATGAAGCATTCCAATACATTTAGAAATATTTTCAAACTCACCATACAAATTTATTTTTAGGTTTGATCACCTTTTCACAATTTTCTTTGAATTAGGGTTCTTAAAAATCACATTTTCTAACCCTAACTAGAAATATTCATTTCTACCTAACCATGATGAGTTTGAACTTGGTTCTTCTTGCATTGTTTCACATATTGCATATAGTTTCTAGGTTATTTATCTCATTATTTTATCTTGCATTTTCAATTTGATTTGCATTTTCCCTTTAGAAGCACCCAAAAACCCTAGCAAACTTAGAAATTTCATAACTTTCACTAGGTTAAGCTTCTGACCTTCTCCTTTGGGGTGAGATCTTGTGTAGGATTAAGGTTTGTTTAAGTTCAATTTCAATTTTTTATCATGGTGATTGTTTCTGTTTTGGTCATATGCATCTCATGTTGTCTTAAAACCCTAATTTTGCATCATCATTTGCATTCTCCTTTGCATTTCATGAACTTGTGAACTTGTCATGCCATTCCATTCTTTTGTATATCATCTTAGACATCTTAGGACATGTTTGAAACATTTCTTGATCATTTCTTCATTCATTTTCTATGCTTTTCATCCATTTCATTTCATGAACATCCATGTGTTTTCATGCCTCTAAACATGCATCCATTGCATCTCATCCTTGTATGATCATTCATATGCATCTTGTATTACTTTGCATCATCTCACATGCCATTTACATTGCATATTCACTTCTGACTTTGGTCTTTGTATCTCATTTCATCTGATTTCCTTTTGCTTTATGTCTTATGCATTCATACTAACATTTCAGGAGCTTTTGGTAAGTTATCTGGGAGGAGGATTTGCCTTAACCTCCCACTTCTTCTCATATCTTCATATGAATTCATGCATGTCTTTGAAGTGAAATTGATTCACTTATGCTCTCTCCTTCTTACATTATTTCTTTTAAGTTACTTATCTTCTTCAGGAAGTAAGTTACTTATTCTTCTTCCTCCTTCTCTTTTCATCTGCTTCTTCCATGGTTGCCTTCTTGAAGATCTTGTATCTTAAGCCTCACAAACCATAGGATGTCCAAGCATGATAACTTTTAAGGTTGTGTATAGTCCCCCCTAGCATTTTACCTTTGAGTCTCATTGAGTCTCTCTTCTCATCTCAATAATTAGAGACTAAACTCTTAAAGCTTTAGGACTTTGGAATTAGGGTTATGCATGCATCCTTATCTTAGGATGGAGTGTATAACTTTAATCCTTAGTGTTAAACCTTTAATTTTTTTATATCTCTTAATCAAAACACATTAATAATCACTAAGACTTTATCTTGTAACTTGGGCCTTACCAACGTGCAATGGTGACGCTATTCTATGACATGATTCATCACGAGATTGAGGTCTACATCGATGACATGATCGCGAAGTCACAGACAAAAGAAGAACATCTAGTAAACTTAGTTAAGTTGTTTGACAGACTCCGGAAGTTCAAACTAAGGTTAAACCCGAACAAGTGCATGTTCAGGGTGCGTTCCGGTAAGCTGCTAGGCTTTATTGTCAGTGAAAGGGGGATTGAGGTCGACCTTGCAAAGGTGAAAGCAATTCAGGAGATGCCTGAACCAAAAACTGAGAAAGAGTTACAAGTCTTCTTAGGGAGGTTGAACTACATTTCAAGCTTCATCTCTCACCTAACAGCAACGTGTGAGCCTATTTTAAAACATCTAAGAAAGAATCAGGCCATTAGATGGGATGATGACTGCCAACAAGCTTTCAATCGTATCAAGGAGTATTTGCAAGAACCTCTGGTTTTAATGCCTCCAGTTCCAGGGAGACCCTTAATCATGTACCTCACAGTGCTTGAAGGATCAATGGGCTGCTTATTGGGTCAGCAGGACGAGTCTGGTCGGAGCCTGCAATCTATTACCTTAGCAAAAAGTTTACCGACTGTGAGACCTGCTACTCACTGCTCGAGAAAACTTGTTGCGCATTGGCATGGGCTACTTTCTGACTACGACAGTACATGCTAAGGCATACCACTCTATTTATTTCTAAGATGGACCCTGTTAAGTACATCTTCGAAAAGCCAGCTCTTACCCGAAGAGTAGCCCGATGGGAAATGATTCTCACATTCGAATGCATTAAAAATGAAGCAGAGTATGAAGCATGCATAATGGGGATCGAGGAAGCAATTAATTTGAGAATCAAGAACCTCGAGATCTTCGGTGATTCGGCTTTAGTCATCAACCAAGTTAATGACAAATGGTTGGTCCATCAACCCCATTTGACTCCTTACAAGGACTATACTAGGAGATTGTTAACCTTCTTTAGAAAGGTCAAGCTGCACTACATACCACGAGACGAGAATCAATTTTATGATGCCTTGGAAACCTTATCTTCCATGATAAAGGTTCCTCAAGAGAACTATGTTCCTAGAATCGACGTGTCTCGTCTCGAGAGAATAGCATATGTATTTGCAGTTGACGGTACTGACGATAAAAACCCCTAGTATTATGATATCAAGCAATTTCTGAAGTCTCAGGAATACCCGGCCAAGGCATTAAGCAAAGATAAGAAGATCCTTAGGAGGTTGGCAGACGGGTTCTTCTTAAATCAAGATGATGTGCTCTACAAACGGAATTTCGACATGGTCTTGCTCAGATGCATGGATAGACACGAAGCAACCCTATTGATGCAAGAAGTTCACAAAGGCTCCTTCGGTACCCATGCTGGAGGACATTTTATGGCAAATAAGCTTCTCAGATCGGGGTATTATTGGATCACCATGGAATCCGACTGCTGCAAATACTCCCGCAAGTACCACAAGTGCCAAATTTACACTAATAAGGTGCATGTACCTCCAAATCCATTGAGTGTCATGTCTTCACCTTATCCCTTCGCCATGTGGGGAATCGATATGATTGGCAAGATTGAGCCAACTACTTCCAATGGTCACCGCTTCATCTTGGTTGCCATAGACTACTTCACATAGTGGGTTGAAGCGGCGTCTTATGCCAATGTCACAAAGAAAATGGTAGCCCGACTCATTAAAAGGGATATCATCTGCCAGTATGGAATTCCCGAAAGAATCATTATTGACAATGGTTCTAATCTCAACAATAAGATGATGGCAGACCTGTGCCGGGATTTCAAAATCGAGCATCACAACTCTTTGCGGTATCGCCCGAAGATGAATGGCGTTGTCGAGGCGGCCAACAAGAACATCAAAAAGATAGTGCAGAAGATGGTTGTGACATACAAGGACTAGAATGAGATGTTATTGTTTGCATTGCAAGGGTACCAAACATCTGTACTCACTTCTATAGGGGCAACTTTAATCTCACTAGTGTACGATATGGAGGCAGTCCTATCGGTTGAAGTCGAGATCCCCTCATTGAGAATAATGATGGATGTCAAACTTGATGAAGTTGAGTGGCTCTGATCTAGGTACAATCAGGTGAGCCTTATTGAAGAGAAACGCCTAGCAGATGTATTCCATAGACAGTTGTATCAGTGGCGAATGAAACAGGCTTTCGACCAAAAAATACGACCTCAACGCTACATACCCGACAACTTAGTGCTGAAAAGGATTCTTCCTCCTAATACAGATTACAGGGGCAAGTGGACACCAAACTATGAAGGTTCATTCGTGGTTAAAAAGGACTTCTTGGGAGGAGCCTTAATGTTAACAACCATGGATGGTGAAGCCTTACAATCCCCTGTCAACGTAGACACAGTTAGAAAATACTTCATATAAACAGACCCATTGGACAAAAACAGAATAAGAGTCTTGGCAAAAAGGGCATCCCGGCAAGCCAAAAACAGAATAAAAGGCTCGGGAAAAAATTAGGGAAATATTTTGAGAAAAAATGTACACCCGCTGAGCTGAAAAGCCACATCAGACAGCTCAGGCAAAAAAGGGTATCTTGGTGGATTAAAACTCGAAAGGGCAATCCATGCAAGAGAGGGATTAAAACGAACAACTGCGATCTGCGAGATATGTGACTCATCATTTGCAATCAAAGGTAATCCAATGGTTGAGGAATCAATTCAACCATCTTCTTTGAAGCGAAGCAAGCAGAGAATCTTGAGGATATACAAGTCATAGCCGGGCCGGAGCTTGATGAGATTTGGTTTTCACATTGCCATCAGGATAGTTTATTTTTTCCTTTCGTGCAATTTCCTCTTTCTAGGGATTGCTTCCCGGTGTAATGCCTATTCATGGCCATTCTTCAATCAATAAAAGTGCAATTTCATTCAAATTTTTTTCCACATGTTTTTGTTTTTCATCTATCATTGATTGATTACAAAAAACATCCAAAAATTGTGATAAATATTGCATTATGAACACATGAATGCCTTATAACACACGCATGGGAGTAAAAACATTTGATACATATCTGATGTGTTGAGTGACTGGGATAGTGATGCAGACCATGAGCCCGGGGCACGCAGGCCAAACTAACTCTTCATTTCGCAGGCACTATCAGTTGTGTTCATTAACATGAAGGTACAAGCGTTGCTAGCGAGGCCATCACTAGCACATAGCTTCAAGAAGCTTTTCCTTGAAAGATCTTGAAGCATGACTCCTTAGCAAATCTCGTCAGACCATCTCCTCTCCAACAGAGCAACAACAAAAGAGAATGATATTTCCCGAGCAGAAGGGAGTATTCTCATTTGGCATCACCAGTAGAGTGAAACTTGAAATCTTCCCCAGCAAGGTAATAGAAGGCCGAGGATGTCCTCCCCAAGATGAGATTTGACCTTCAATGAAGAAATATCCCCAACCAGAGTCTTCATACCCCTAGCAATACAGGATAATTCATCTTTCCCTAGCAGAAGTGAAGATATGGACGAACCTGAGGGTTTACTTTCTTACACAACATTTGTCAGCAATTTCCCCAACGAATTCACTAATTAAAGTCCAATCCTCATTGGCATCTCTTCCCTAAGCAGAAGATTGTGTATTTGAGGGATTCCCCAGCAGGTTACTTCCTCAGTAGAGCACTCACAAATCTGGTTCCCCATCCGAGTCAGAAGAGTATCACTTCCCCATTAGATATCAACGGGTAGTGTACCTCTCAATTCAATCTTATCCCCAGCAGGATTTTGGCCTCTCCAATCTTAAAGTCCAATATATTTTTGGAAATGGAGGCAGTTCAGAGCTAGTGTATCATTAACAATATCCCCCGCAAAGCTGTTTTTTCCCCACAGGGATTCATTAAATCAATTTAGTGATTATTTCTTCCCCAGCGAAGTCGTCAAGGATACCTGTCATCTCCTCATCAGGATACCACTTTGCATTTGCATCTAGTAATCATAATTGCATTTGCATCCTAAAAAACGTAGCATTTCCATCATTATGGAGCATTACGCCATGGAAAAATTCAAACATATGCATACCAACATAGGCCAGTTTTGGGATACTTTGTACAAAAGCCCGTAACACCTTTCCAGCCTGAGATATTCCCCACAGAGAACGCCAAGTTCATTTTCCAAACACTATTACTTTTACAAGTCAATCCCCATTCGAGTTATCATCCATGTTATGATAGTCTCTTTTCAGGGTTTTATCTCCCAAGCGGGATAAATTCTTGTCGATTCCGCCATGTTCGGTCTCGTTTGTTCGAGCTATCATCCATGTTATGATAGTCTCTTTTCAGGGTTTTATCTCCCACGTGGGATAAATTCTTGTTGATTCCGCCACGTTCGGCCTCGTTTGTTCGAGTTATCATCCACATTATGATAGTCTCTTTTCAGGGTTTTATCTCCCACATGGGATAAATTCTTGTTGATTCCTCTACATTCAGTCTCGTTTGTTCGAGCTATCATCCATGTTATGATAGTATCTTTTCAGGGTTTTATCTCCCAAGCGGGATAAATTCTTGTCGATTCCGCCATGTTCGGTCTCGTTTGTTCGAGTTATCATCCATGTTATGATAGTCTCATTTCAGGGTTTTATCTCCCACGTGGGATAAATTCTTGTCGATACCGCCAAGTTCGGTCTTGTTTGTTCGAGCTATCATCCATGTTATGATAGTCTCGTTTCAGGGTTTTATCTCCCACGTGAGATAAATTCTTGTTGATTCCGCTACGTTCGGTCTCGTTTGTTCGAGTTATCATCCACGCTATGATAATCATTTTTCAGAACTTATCTCCCACGTGTGTAAGCACCCCAAATTTACCCTCACTAAGTTTTACCTTGGCTTGTGATCTCTTCATTTGCATAAGTTCAATCATATCACATCATGTTGCATTTTGTGGTTCACTGCATTGGTTCAAAGTCATCTGCATCTAGGGTTTGTGATCTGAGCAATTCATGAGCTATCTGAGCCACTCCAAAGGTCATAAATCATCTCAAGAGGGTCCATGTATGTTCAAGCATCATATTATATCCTCCCAAGATTAAGGAAGTCAGAAAATCACAAGAACTGGCAAGGCATGGAAGCAGAGCTAGGGTTTTCACTACACAGATGACCAAAATTAGGGTTTTGGTTTCAGAGGCCATAACTCCAAATTTTTTGGTCATTCTTGTTTCTATTGGTCTCTATATGCTATAAGGATCATGCATACCAAGTTTTATGGAAAAATTCATTATGGAAGTCATCTGATCACTGGGTAACTTCTTGAGCAAGTCAGAGCCAAATCAGGGCATCTGAGGCCCCCCAACATGGAACCAAAAGGGATTTTTCATCAAAATGAAGTTATATGGTCTTTATTTGATCATTGAAGTGCTTGGAAGTTCACAAATTTGAAGAAAAGTGGGCTAAACCAAAAGTTGCCAAATATGGAAATGACTTGTGATGTAAACTTTCCATTTTGGGTAAGTTTTTCAACCTCCTCTTTCTCAACCAAAAATGCTTCAAATGAAAAATTCTTGGTCATGAAAGTTGTAGATTTGATCATTCCCTTTTCAAAAAGTACAAGAACAAGATCTAATTCATTTTGGAACTCAAGTTATGGCTTTCCAAAGTTGGGAAAAATCACATAAAATTCACTTTTGTACCAAAGAGGCATTTTGCAAAAAGGCATGATAAGGCATTCTAAAGACTTCGAATATGCACAAATACTTCACAAAATCCTCATGTGACCTCTAAAGATCAGATTTGTGCTTTGTAACATTCCATTTCATGCCTTGAATTTTAAGTAATTCAAAAAGGGCCAAACTACCCCAAAATTGCAAAATGGATCAAATCTCTTCAGCCACTTGTGCCAGCTACAAAATATGACTTCCATGGACCTCCTTGAAGCTAGCTGACTCGAGCCATACCCTTGTACCATGCTTGAACTAGCCCATGCCTTCACTTACACAAAAGTTGACTTCTTGCATATTGAACCATACCAATCAGCATAGGCCACCAACAACTCTCTGACCTATCAAGACTTGATATGTGTACCAAAGGCAAGCCATTTCACATAAGCTTGGAAACTGAATCCTCCCACAAGCCAGCATTCACCAAAACTCCCTTTTATGCATTTTCATTTGAAACTCATCACACAAGCTACAAACATCAAAACAAACTCCACAGAACAACTCACCATCAACCCCTGATCATTTCTCACCCATCATCTTGCCCTAAAAACAGCCATATCAAAAACACGATTTTGGCCCCCTTTGAACTGAACTTCAGCAAACTTCAAAAGGAGTCCACAAAAGCTTCAGCCAAGCATTCCAGAAGCAAGAGGGAGTCAAGAGGAGGGGAAAAGCACCAAAGAAAGGTCCAGATAGTGCCATTTTCGAAAGCTCCATTTCAGGTAACTTCAAGAACAAATTTTCCAGAAATGATTTTTTTAAGTTCTTAGAATGTTCTCCATGCTTCACTGATCACACTGCACCTTTTGGTTTTGAAAATGATTGCATATTAAGCATGTATGAAGCTTCTGAAACTTCTGAATAATTTTCCGTTTTGCTTCGAATCTTGTTGTTCATGTGAAATAAATGCTTTTTGATGGCTGAATCTTGTTTAGAATGAGTTAGGGATCATTTCTGGAGAGTTTAGTGGTTTGATTTTACGAAATGAGTGAGTTAGCAAAGTGGATGGCCGAAGAAGATGATCGGAACACTGTTCCGGTCACCTGAAAGTAGTTAGGGCATAATCAGTGTAATTAGGGTTAGTTTGAATTGAGGCCGTAGGATTCAGTTTACCCGCGCGCGTGAATGGTCTGGATTGCATGATTAAAACCCTAATCTGATTTAATTATTTAATTAATTAGGTTTAGTAAGTTTGAACCTTGGCCGTCCAGATGCGCGCCCAGTCAAACCTCCCAAAGCCCAGAATGAATCTCAGCCTTCCATCCAGCATACTTCTCATTTAAATTAGTTTTTATTTCATTTTTTCTCATTTAATTTGCACGAATTTTAAAAAATAGTAAAAAGATTTCAAAAATTCTGAAATTTTTTATTAAATCTTTTATTAATATTTTCAGAACCCAAAAATATTTTTATTTTTATTTTTTTGCATTAAAAATTATTTTTAAATCATTTAAATGATTATTTTTAATTAGTTAATGGAAATTAATTAATTAAAAATACATTTAGGTATTTAAAAATCCCAAAAAAATTCAGAGAGCCTTTTCAAACATTTAGAAACATTTACAAACTCACAACACAAATTTCTTTTTGGTTTTGATCACACTTTGACAATTTTCATTTGAATCAGGGTTCTTAAATTTGAATATTTTTAACCCTAACTTCAAAAATTCATAACTTTTAAACCAAAGTGAGTTTGTGAATGATTCTTTTTGCATTGTGTTATACATGGTTTCAAGCATCCAAAAGCATTTTTGTTTCATTTTTATATTGCATTTTCAATTTATTTGACATTTTACCTTTAGGATCACCCTTAAAACCTTAGAAACTTAGAAAAATCATAAGTCCCTTAGGATTTAGCTTCTGACCTTTCCCTTTGAGCAGTGAACTTGTATAGGTCTAAGGTCCCTTTGATTCTATTTTCAATTTTTATCTTACCATTTGCTTCTGATTTTGAATTTTGCATCTCATGTTGTGCATAAACCCTAATTTGCATCTTCATTTGCATCCATCTTACATAAGCTTGCATACATGAACTTGCCATGACATCTTGTGCATCTATATGACATATAAGAAATCTTAGGACATGTTGAAATCATGTTTGATCATTGCATCATCCATTTTCCATGTTTTTGCTTTCATTTCATGTCATATGCATTCTTGAACTTTCATGCTTCTTACATGTCTCATTTGCATTCCCATCCTTGTATGATCATCTCCATCTCATGACATACATTTGCATCATCTCTTTGCATCATTAACATCATGAATATACTTCTGATTTTGGTTTGCCTCTTTGCATTTCATTTCATTTCATTTCATCTTCATTTCCCTTTGCTAACTTTTCAGGTGGTAAGTGTTTGAGAAGTGAATTTTCCTTCACTTCTCATGATCTCTTCTCATCTCTCTTATGCATCCATTGCTGCATTTTATCTTTGTATTAGAGTGAGCTTTCTCATTCATGTTCCTTTCTCACTTTCTTTCTTCAAGTGACTTATCTTTTTAAGTGAAGTAAGTTAACTTATTTCTCTTGTTTCTCTTCCTTCCATCTATCCTCTTCCTTGGTGGCTTTTCCTTGAAGATCACTTGCAAGCCTCATAAACCCTAGGAACACCCAAGCATGATTACAATTAGGGTTTGATTAGTCCCCCATTAGTTTTACCTTTGTGTCATCTTTGTGTCTTCTATTCTCATCTCTTAATCCAGGACTAAACCTTAAAGGTTTTATGCCTGTATTCTTCTATTAGGATGGAGTGTATAACTTTAATCCTAAGTGTTAAACCCTTAATGTGTTTAAATACTTTAATAAATCAACCTAATAATCACTAAGACATCAAGCTTGTAACTTGGGCCTTGCATTAGGGTTCTAATTCTTCCTTAATTGGTTAAGAAGGACTAACCCTAGTGTTAATGGACAAGTCTCCCTCAATTTGTCTTACAAACCATAAAATCCATTTCTTAATCATATCATTAACTAAATTCCACTCTAATAAAGGCTTTGTTTTTTCATGAGGTTAATCCCTAATCATGGATTAAGTTGAGGAGCCTTCCTTAACTTAAATGTTCTCATCTATTATCCTTCTATTAGGATGGTGTAATGGGTCCATTAAATCCTTGATTATGGCTTAAACTCATTACTTAACACTAAGCAAAAACTCCAAAAACATCTAAATAAATGCAAGTAGGTTAATGATCTTAATCCTACATCATGGTGATTAAGTGTGAGGTGTTTACTTCATACTTAAGATATTCTTATTACCCCTAATCAGAGGGAGGATGTGATGCGTTTATTAACCCTTGGTTTAAGCTTAAGCTCATTTTTTTATGACAAACTCAAAAAGCAATAAAAGATTGAAAACATCAAAAACAAACAATAATCGTATCCTCTGGGATTCTTTTCTCATCTCATTCACTCACAAACGAGAACTCGCTTCTTCCGTCTAATGCAAGACAGTTTGCACTTAAGCCAGACAGGTCATACACTTGAGCATAGGCAAGTAAGTAATTCACAAGTTAATTTATCTTTCAGTCTCTTTGGGTCGAACTACGGTGTTCTGACTTCCTCATTACACGGGAGGATACGTAGGCATAACTTAACAGTTATCGAACAAAAGTCTCTGTATATTCCCCCTATTCTAGCATTATTCTTTAAGCCTCATGGTCTTGAGCATTGCACTTTTATCCTGGCACTGACACTTTTTCATTTCACCTCACATTTCTTTTACACTGACACTTGCAATCTTTTCCAGTTTTGCACACAAAATAGCACTGACACTACCACTTTAAGCACAAATATTTTAAGTGTGGATCCCGTCGAGTACGACGGACAATCTGGGTGCTAATACCTTCCCAGGTTGTAACTAACCCCCTTTCTCAGTTTCTCTGGTTCGCAACCGTCTTATCCATCTTTTCTTAGGTTTATGCAGCATTACCTTTCCTTCGGGATAAAAATTCCTAGCTGGCGACTCTTTTTAGTTCATCTTCATGTTCTCTCCTTTCGCCGACCATTCGCGTCTGTACCCCTCTTGGCCATGTGTCATCAGGTGGGAGCGACAACGTGGGATAGGTACTTTTTGATTTCGCCAAGTTCGGTTTCGTGCCCTTGTTTTGTGATCCAAGTTATGATGGTTTCTTTTTTGACCCACTCACGATGTGTTTTGTTTGCTTCGTCATCCAAGAATGGCATTTTTCCCAATTACTTTTCATTTCTCACGGAGTATATATTTTTCGATTTATTCGAGTATTCAATCACTCCATACCTTGAAAGTTTAAAAGCCACTGCTATTATCCGTTCAGGTCTGCAGATGATTGAATAGGGGCAGCTGTAACACCCCAAAATTTTCCCTCTCATTTTTATGGCATATAGCATATCACATTGCATACACAATCTCATATCATGGTACAAAGCATTGCATCATAACAATAATAGCTGAGGCATAAGGCTTGTGATCAATGACTGAAGAAATTGATGATCATCCAAAAGCAATAAAAGGGTCACATGGCTTATCAACATCATTTAAAGATTTCACAACATCCCACAAAATCTCATTTGGTTCCCCAAGTCTCAAAAAGAAGTGGATTGATCAAGCAGTGCAACACCTCCTAACAAAACAGGTTAAAATTAGGGTTTCTGGTTAAATGAGCTTTCCCGTGAAATTTTGGTTCAAACTTGATTTCATTGTTTTCCACATGATATTAAGTGTCTAGGGTTAAAATTTCATCCATTGAATCATTTTGGAGGTTCTTCAATTGATCAGTTACTTGAAAATCAAGGAATTAGGGGAAAGTTATCCAAGCTGAGGAAAAAATCTACTCCTGACTTTTAGAGGTCAAAAATTCATGAAATTGAGGTTAAAAGTAGTCTATGGACCAAATTTGATCAAGAAATGATGGATGGATCCTTAGAAATCAAGAAAATCAAAACTTACCATTTTTGGAAAATTAGGGTTTCCAAAAATGGCAAGTTTTGGCCATTTTGCAGCCAAGTTAAAGAGAGGCCTCCTCTCAAAATAAAAGTCAAATATAAATTCCACTTAGGTTGTTTGAAAGAGGGCATCCTAAGCTTCAAATACATTGGTGGAACATGCTCATGGGATTAAAATTGAAGAAATTATGATCAATCAAAGTTTGATCAAACTAGGGCAAAAACCAAGTCATCCCTTGCATCATGCGCGCGCCAGGCAAGGTATTTCCACAGACATGTGGTGTTCAAGAAGTATGACTCAATTACTCCATCAAGATGACCTCAAATTAAATTTTTTCCAACATCAAAGTTTTTCATTGTTGCATTATCTACAACTTTCAAGTTGGAGGATTTTTCATAGGATCAATAGTGTGAGAATTATGAAATGTTAAAGTCATGTCCCAAACCTGGTCAGTCACAAGCATTTTTTCCCAAGGAAACGTCATGCTATGCAGACCCATTATGCAACATTATGTCATATGGTTCAATGATCATTTTGAGATACTTAGAGGCATTGTTACATCATTGATCAAACTTCAAACTTGTTGTAGGCAACATGTCCTTAGATTTGAGCACAAGAATTCCATGGAATAGTTTCTTGAGCATGAAGAAACATTCAAAAGAAGATCATAATATGGCATCTATTTTCTTGTATAGCAAGGAAATATATTTCATGTTGGAATCAACTCAATCCAATCATGTATGCTTCATAAACCTGGTAGTGTTCAAAAAATGCATTGCATTGGAGCACATTAATATGTCATTGTAGGATCATTCTAATTATCATGTACCTTCCTTCAAAGTCAAGATAAATGAACATGGTGAACAAGTTGTTGCACTGGATCAAGTTAGCTTCATTGCATCACACACTCACCCTCGCTTCAATTACCATGTACACCATTGCACTTGATCAAACTCGAGCAAAACAAACTCATGACACTCACCATAACTAATTCAACTCATCCCAAAAAACTTGACTCAGTTAACCACAATCGCAATTGTTAACTACAAGAGTTAGGAGCTTAACCACACCTATAAGAAAGATCATCCCAGCTGAATTGAACACACATTTCATTTCCTAAAAATATCACACAAAAAACTTCATCATTCTCTCTGATTTTCTCTCTGATTTTTCTGTGACTTTGCACTACAATTTACTTCAAGGAAGCTTCAATATCCATCAATATCCTTCATTCTTCCTCCATTCATCATCCTCATCACATTGCACACAAGCTCCATGGCCAATTCAACTTGAGTCCACATGAATCTACTTTTGTATTGTCCTGCATTTTTCAATTTTCATCAAGATTCAATCACATGTGAGTGTTTATTTCACTCTAGTGAAGTTCAAGAACAAATATCAAGAGCTTTTAGAGCCTCCCTCTGGTCTTCTTCAACCTTGAACACTTATGCAATTCAGGTTTTGATCCTTACCTTGATGCAATTTTTAGTGTTTTCTTGATTGTTTTGTGATGGTAATTACCTAATAGAGGTTTGCAATGGACTAATTAGTGTAATACCTCAAAATTTTCCCTCTCACTTTATAAACATTTAGCATATCATATTTCATACTCAAATTCATGCCATAGCCAAAACATTGCATCATGTTCATCATAGTTGAGGTATAGGTTTGTGATCAGTGATTGAAGCAGTTGAAGGCCATACAAAGACAACCAAAGGGTTACAATGCTCCTCTACCTCGTGAAAAGGGTTCATGACATCCCACAAGTATTCATTTGAGACCACAAGTCCTTGAAATAAGTGGTTTGATCAAAGGGTGCAAGCAGTGCAACACCTCTAAATGAAAGAGGCCAAATTAGGGTTTCCAATTAACTGGGCCTCTCAGTGAGATTGTGATCCAAACTTGATTCTAGTATTTTCTATATGATGGCATGTACCTATGGTTAAAATTTCCTCCATGGATTCATTTTGGAAGGGCTTCAATTGATTAGTGGATTGAAAATCAAGGAATTGGGGAAAGGTCAACCAGGCTGAGGAAAACGTCAACTCCTGACTTTTTGAGATCAAAATCATGAAATTAGGGTTACAAGGGCCCTATGGTTCAAATTTGATCAAGAGATGATGGAGGGATAATGAAAAATCAAGAAAACCAAAACTTACCATTTTTGGAAAATTAGGGTTTCCAAAAATGGCAAGTTTTGGCCATTTTTGCTGTCACTTCAAGAGAGGCCTTCTCCCAAAATAAAAGTTCAATGAAAATTCTACCTTGAGCCAATTAAAGAGGGCATCTCAAGCTTCAAATCCATATGTGGAACTCACCCATAGCATTAAAATTGAGAGATATATGATCATGCAAAGATTGGGTAAAACAAGGCAAAAAGCAAGTCATGGGCGAGGCAGCCTGCCAGCCTGCGTGCGTGACTTGCCAGGAATTTCATCAAACATGTGTTGTGCAACATGTTAAGCCATTTTTATCCATAAAAAAGGCTTCAAATGAATTTTCTTTGAACTTCAAAGTTGTTTATTGGCATGTTTCCTACAACTTTGATGTTTAGGGAATTTTTATTTGATCAATAGTTTGAGAGTTATTGAATTTTAAAGTAAGGGTCCTACACTGGTCCATGTCACAAGTAACTTTCCTAGGCATGCCAATGTTATTCAGGCCCAGGTGTGCAACCTTGTGACATGTTTTTCAAGGGTTCATTTGAGTGACTTAGAGGATATCTGCTTTCTTGCTTGAGATAGAAGAAACACTCCATGGAAGAGCCTCACATGTCATCTGCTTTTTTGCTTACCAAGGAAATGATTGAAGGGTGCAGTCTCAAAGAGATTCAGCCTTGCTTGCATTAACTAACATGTTTGATCATGTATCATTGCACTACAAGACTCAAATGATCCCATGCCTGCATCACCACACTTCTTGCCATGTACTGCCAAGAAAAATTCAAGCCAATGAGATGAGGCATGATGTGATGTTAATTATATCAGTTCATTGTTATAATTGCATCACATTAAACCTCATCATAACAAACATGAACACCCCTGCATCCAATCAAACACAGCCAGCTTCATAACAAACTACAACTCGAGCTCAACTCACCATAACAAACTTCAAAAACCAACTTGACTCAGTTAACCCAACTTTTAACTGATCTGGTTAAGGGCTTTACCCAAGCTATATAAGCCTTCATCTCCTTTATCATTGAAAACACTTCATTTTTTGCTCGAATCTCATCACAATCTCCATCACTCTCCTATAAACTTTCCTCTGGTTTTGTGAAGAGAATGCACTGCATTTTGGCTTGATCAAGCCTTAACTTCCATTAACACTACTCAACCTTCATCTATTCATCATCATCATCATGAACTGCACAACTTCCATGGCCGCATTCCCTTGAATCTTCCACATTGCACCAGTACGCATTCCTTCATTTTTGTGAGAATCTCTTTGATCTTCATCTCCAGCATTATGCTCATCATCAAGCCAACATCAGCATCATCACAAGGATGAGTTCTATGGTTGTAGTGGCTTGAAGTACTAAAATCGTGTCTCTGCATATTCTATGCATCAGATCTATTTTCATCAAGATTTTGCTTCAACATAGTGTTTATTTCACTCTGCAAAGGATCAAGATCAAGCATAAAAGGCTCAGGAACCTCCTCTCTGGATTTCTACAACTCCAAGAATCACTGCATTTCAGGTTCTTCTTAAAATTCCATTCGTATATTTTTCTTCTGTTTTAATGGATTTGTATGCTTTGAAGCTTCTTAGAAGCACTATAACCACTGGCTAGTTGATAGGCCTCTTAGAGGCATAGATTCAGTTTTAAGTTGAATTCTTGTGGCCTTCGATCTTGCTTGTTCTTTCGTGAAAATTAAAAACTAAAGCCAGATTATTGAGGTATGAAGCATGAGGAATAGAATGATGGTCTTGAGTTTCATTTTCATGGTGTTTTGAGTAAACCCTAGGTGGAGGGTGACCGGAGAAGATGACCGGTCACCTGAACAGGAACCCTAATTATTCTCCAACTTTAAGTCCCAGCCCTTGGATCTTTTTAATCATGCGTTTCTGATGATGTCAGCGCATTAATAAACCATGCATCCTTCACGTGCTAGGGTTAGGGTTCCTGAATGATTGTGTGTGTGCTTCCCTAAGTCCATGCCATGTGTCCTTCTTTTTACTAGATAGTTCCTTTTTATGAGGATCAATATGAAACGTAGGATGGATCAGAGAGCCTAAAAAGAATCAATTATGTTGACCAAGTCCACCATAACTTCCTGGTCTTCAGCGCATATGGACTTGGGCTTCCACTTCTATTCTCACCCCACCTCATAAAGGCCCAGGCGTGTTTGAACTGATTTTCCTTTCTAAATGTACCCCTGGTCCTTTCTTTGTTCATTTTATTTTCTATTTTGCTTCATTTTTCATTTTGATTTCTTAAAAATACCAATTGATCTCCAAAAACTCTCAATAAATTCATACATGGTTCTTAACATTTCTCCTAATTTTCTGCATTTTTATTTTCCATTTATTTTCAAACCAGAATTAATTTCCCAATTAATTTCCTTTCTATTTTCTTCATTTCTGACCAATCATTTTGTCCATTTTGTTTCTTTCAAACCATAATTTATTTTGAGTCCATTCTTCTTGCTTTATTCAGAGAACATATTGAACTATCCAAAAAGATTTTTATTATATTTTTAGGTCATAGTTTGTACCATTTTTTAGTCCTCTCTTTTGCCTTGATCACAATAAACCCTAATTCATTTCTAACCCTCATTGGAATAGGTAAAAATAGGAATTTTCAAGATATTTTTAGAGGTATATCATTCTCTGGATTTTGTATTTTATTGTCAAGTTTCATAATTTTTCAAGGTCATTTTCTATTTTTCCATGTATTGGACATTGTAGGTCATATTTTTTGTCTTTCTTCTATCTCCTTTTGCTCAAAATTGATAAGGAATTTATGCCATTCATTTGAGGTCCTTAATTTGAGTCTTCTAGAGTCTATTAGAGGTCTTTGAATGATAAAAGTCCATTTTAGGTCATTATATTTTTATTTGTGGTGGTTACTTGAATCATAAGTCACTTAGGTTTTCTTTTAGCCTAATTCATCTCCCTCTTCCATCTTAAACCCTCAAAACCAATTTTGTGATCATTATTGCATGTTTAAAACACATCTTAGCACTTCACCAATTCCCTGGTTTTTGTAAGGAAAATTCACATCTCATTATCCATGTTTGATTGTATTCTAAGTCTCTTTCTTCCTTTGAAGTTCTATATGCACTTATTCTCATTCCCACGCCATTCCATATAATGTTTGGGTCTCATTCACTTGGATCTCTTCATCCCTTTTTTTAGTTACATCTTAGGATGATCCTATTAGGTTTTAAACTCTGGATTTTCCATTCACCTTTGAATTCATACAAGTTTGACATACTTAACCATTTAAGTTCATCATTTGACACCACCTTAGCTTCAATTAGGGTTTGGCTTCCCTTTAGGGCATAGTTTGAGTTTGTTCATTCTTAGGGCTTTAGATTACCTTAAGGTGAGTTATCTAATGACTTTTGAAGTTTGTTACCGTATAAGATACCTTAGACTTAGGTATTAGCCTTAGAAGTTCACTAACACATTTCTTAAGCTAGTTTGAACTTTCCTTGAGTTTGACATGTTTATATGTTCAAATTGTTTCATCATGCTAATGTTTGTTTTGTAGGGGGGAAGATTAAGGTAATAATTACTTCATTCCTATTTCTTATGCATTTTAAATATTTTTATCTTAGCACCTTGTGCTTTGCTTTTAGGCTCCCATTTTCTTTAGAGACAACTTAACTTCCTTAGGAAGTAAGTTGATCTCTAACTCTCCTTTCTTCTCTTCCTTTCTTTTTAGGATTAGAAAACCGCACAAACCATTAGGATCCCATTTTTGTAAATAATAAAGAACTTAGGGTTGTGTCTTAGTCCCCCCTAGTTTTGTCCTTTCTTCATTTGAGTCTTCTTTCTCATCTTATAAAGCAAAAATCCAAAAGACTCTTAATAAAGGCTTGAAGTAGTCTCTTGTGTATAACCTTATTCCATGGGACACTCATATTCATTCCATCTTGGAATAGTGTGGGCTTGTCTAGCATGATGTACAAGTATGATCATGAGACTATCTTCACAAAGAAAGCATAAAAGACATTTCTTCAAAAGCTACAAAAACATGTAATAAGTTCAACAAGCTAGTGAACTTAGAACCTAATCCTTTGAAACAAGTCTTGGATAAATTCTCCTTACTTGGTGTGCTTGTTCTACTATTCCATCTTGGAATGTGGTAACAAGTACACATTCCATGGAAAAGAGTTTGAATCCACTTCCTTGTGCCAAATTCATAAAAGCTCTTAAAAAGCAAACAACAAACAATAAGCGACTTTCATGCGGGAACTTCTCTTCTCACCTCATTCACTCTCGATGCGAACTTGCAACGACTTGTCTCGCATGCAAGGCGGTAAACGCACTCGTGTCAGACGAGCCTACAACACCTGATCATAGACATACGCAGTTCTAGTGCATAAAAAAACACAAACAAATAGTTCCCGCCTTAGTTAGGTGAACTACGTCGACTCTGATCCTCATTTTCCCGATGAGGTACGTAGGCAGCGAGGTAGGGGCCGTTCGAGCACATTCTTTATTTTCCCTACATTTCCCTATTTCTTTCCATTTTCTTTTCCAGATATCTTTCTCATTTCCAGTTCCAGTTAGCAGTTATTTTTTCAACAGTTTTTTTCTCACCCTTTGAAACAAACAAACAAGCGTGGATCCCGTCGGGTACGGCGGATGGCCTTGGGTGCTAATAACTTCCCAGGTCGTAACCGACTCCCGGACCCATATCTTTGGTTCACAAGGCCTTGTCATTTCCTTCTTTCTCAGGTTTGTGCAGCATTACCTTTCCCGTTTCTTCGGGATAAAAATGCATGGCTGGAGCCTCTACCTTTTCCGTGTCACTTTCGCGTTTGTACTAGGATGAAAATCTCGGGAGCGACAATTAGTTGATAGACATCTTATATGTGTAGATGCAGATTTTTAGGTGGATTTTATTTGATTCAATTTGGCTTTCTTGTGAATGATAAATGAATTCTAAACATAGATTTGTGATGTACTCAGTATGAGGCTTGTAATGATGGTCTTATATGTTGTTTTCATGGAGTTTTCAGTTGTGCCCTAGTTAGAGGTCACCGGAAAAGATGACCGGAGGTCATCTCCTATGACCAGAATAGTGCCCTGATATTTATGGCCAGTTTAACATTCTTTATTTTCCCTACATTTTTCCTTTTCTCATTTCAGTTCCAATTCCAGTTAGCGGTTTTATTCAGCAGCAATTTTATTCCTTACCCTTTGAAACAGACAAACAAGCATGGATACCGTCGGGTCCGGAGGACGATCTGAAGTGCTAATACCTTCCCAGGTCGTAACCGACTCCCGGACCCAGATCTTTGGTTCGTAGGACCTCGTCCTTTCCTTTTTCCATAGGTTTGTGCAACATTACCGTTCCCATTCATTCGGGATAAAAATGCCTGGCTGGCGACTCTAACTTTTCTGCGCCACTTTCGCGTTTGTACTAGGATGAAAACCCCGGGAGCGACAGTATGCAAAAAGTAAGGTCATAATTAACTATTACAACCCATAAGTAGATATGTAATTGAAAAAGTGTGAGAAAATAAATTACATGGCTTTTGAATCCTATATACATTTTTCTATGAATTTAAATGACGGAAAAATAAAATCGGGAGAAAAAAATGAGATTTTTGGAAAAAGGGAAGATATTTTTGGATTGTGGGAATATTTGGATTTATGAGAATGTCTAATTAAAAAAAATATATCTAAATTAATTAAAATTATGAAAAAATCAAAGTCGAAATTATTAAGTTAATCTTTATTAATAATTAAGTCCTAATTCTAAAAAAAACATTTAATTAATTATCTTTTTTGTATTTTTCTGTAAAAAAAAATTAATTAGTCTTTCTGATTTTTTTTCATTGGTTAATAAATTATTAAAAGTTATTATTAAAAATGTTTTAAAAAATTAAAAGAAAAATTAAAAAGAAAATAATCTAAGAAGAAGAACATGAAAAAGAAATGGGGGAGTTTATAAATAAAGAATGTGCATGAAAGGGGCCACCAATGAATAAAATCAGCGTGATGTCTAGATGGTGAGTCCTTCTTGAGTTGTACCTTTCAAAATAAGGTAAAGTGATTAGCACAACGTGATATGAAATCATGAGATGTGTAATGTGAAATTTAAGCATGTATATCAAGTGTAAAAATAAGTAAATATTTAATCAATAATTGATACAATAAATCAATAAAACTTAGTAAATAGATAATAACATGTGAGTGATTAAACTTTAATAAGTAAAATGAAATTGAATTTTTAATATCAAAAGGAAATAATTTAATAAAAATGAAGATACTATTATTTTTATATTTTCTAAAAAAAGGATTAAATAAAAATATTTTTTCTTAATTTAAAAATATTTATTTCGTTTTTGTTATTACGAAGAAAAAAAAGTATAATAAAGTCAATAAAAAAAGAAAATAAAAGAGGTGTCCTGATGAAATTGACAGAGAAAGAAAAAAAATAGTGTTATATACAAAAAAAAACGATTGTACAAGAACATTAACAAATAATAGAGTAGATTCGATTTATAAGAAGAACCATCAGAGATTTGTCATCATCTAGTTAAAGAAACGAACAAACTAACCTTAAAAATGGGGGCCTCATATTGAAATCATCGGCCAAAATTAGCTTTGTAAAAAATGTGTGAAAAAGGTTTGAAAATCGCTGATAGTAAAAATGTGTTTGTGAAAGAGTGGAATACTGAAATTGTTGTTGATAATTATGGTGTGAGAGAGAAGACTCTTATGTGTAAAAGAACATGTATTTATAGATTCACAAAATTAGGTTAAAAAGCTTAAAAGGAAAAAAAATCAGTCTTAATCCCTATTGATACAAAAATATTTGAAAAATCAAATAATATCTGATTTTTACTTGGTCACCAAGTAGTCCAGTTAGAAACTAAGTATGACACAAAAATGACATAAACTGACCAATAGAAAACGAGTATACAAGAAAATAAATGTTTTTGGTATCTATTATGATTTTTTTGAGATGTTTTTCATAAAATAATGATTTTAATGTAAAAATCATATTTTCAAAAATGCATCAAATGCAAATACGAAAATTAAAATTTAAATAATAAAAAATGTTATTTTTGTGATTTTTTATATAAAAAAATAGAAAAAGTTATTAGTAAAGGAAAAATAATAAAAAAATTAAAAAGAGCGGAATGTGGGATTTGAACTCAGCCTCTCACATTTATATCCCTTATACCCATCTTTATACCAATTGTGCTATTTTATTTATTCAAAATAAAAAGGCACCGAAAAGCATATGAAGCGGGTCAAAATTTGGGGTACGACAAATGTGAGGAGACCTTTTAAATCAATTTATCTCAAATATGTGAGGGAAAATTTTGGGGTACAACAGACCGACTAATTGAAACTCTAGGGTTCCGATGTGGTGTTTATTGCTCCGGTAGGATGATTTCCGGACCTACCACGGCGGCCGTAACAATGTTATGGTTTAGTTTATGCCGAATACGGTCGCTCCGTTCGTCGTCTCCGGTTGAATCTCAACTGGAGTTTTGGGTGATAGCCTGCTCGCTTCCCTGACCTGATGAGCTTGTTAGTTTCCTCCTCTCATTCGTATGATAGTCTGGTCGTTGTTACAATCACGATGTCTCTATGAATAAGGGCTTTGATTGAGGATAGGGTCCTCGTTCTATAGCGCTCCCTTTCACTTGAACAGCGGTGGCAGGGTGGATTTGATTTGCCCATTGAATTCACGGTTTCTTTCACTACTTTTCAGGTGTAAGGATGTCCACTGACGGAAAAATACGGATGGAGACTGAGAACCTATCAAGCGATTCCAGGACCTCTCCTGCTGAATCCGAACAAAATTCATTGATCGGGAGGAGTTCAGCATCCTCTAGTGATTCCGAGGAGACTACTTATGCCCGGACTAATTTGGCTGACTTAGAGGAGGAAGATGGTAATGGAGATGAAGAGAAAGACATGCCCGTTAGTGAATGGGCCACTGAAAAACCGGTGAACATAGCCTCTCTTTACACCCAGGATTTGGTGGGTCCGCTTCTTGTGTTCGGGAACCTAGAGGATTGGACGGTAAAATACCCAGGCTTGACAGATCGAGTTTGCTGGGCATTTAGCTCCGACAGGTTTCCTCTCTACGACACCCTCTTCAGAGAGATGAGGTTCAGGTTGTCGTTCTCGGATTTCCAACAGTCCGTGTTTGTCCATCTAGAGCTCGCCCCGTCTCAACTGCACCCGAACTCATTTGCTTTTATTCGGGCCTTTGAGAAGACTTACGGATACCTAAAGATTGGGGCAATGCTTCCCTTGTTCTTCCATGTTTTATATCTTCAATGCCAGGTCGTGATTGGCAAGTTCGGCTGGGTCTCTTTAAAGAAGAAGAGGAAGATTTTCAAAGCATTTTCAGAATCAATAAGGGACTTCAAATACCGTTTTTACTTGGTCGAGCCTATTTCCGAGCGAGCCCTGAATTCCTGTAAATTCTGGGAGTGGATACTGATGACCAAAGGAAGGCTTTGCTGGACGAGGATGGGAAAGAAGTCCCTTGTCTGTTGTTGAAATTTCATTTTTCCTGGTCACATGACCATTTTATGCGCGGGACCGATGAGTTCCTCGATATCTCCTCTAACTTGAGTGAAAGCGGTCAGGATGGTTATGAGGTCCTGATGAGCTATCTTTCAAAGATTACAATGATTGTGCATGTTGAAAAACATGGTCGTCCTATTTTAAACAAGGATGGGGGTGCCAAAGTGACCCCTATATTCATCGAGGTGACCAATCTTCTGGCCTGCGAGACGAACGAGGACATCTCCCAAGTATCTTGGTAGTTTTAGTGTTTTTCGATGCTTGTATATTATTATTCTCTTACACTCGTATATTGCTTATGTTTTGACCACCTATGTTACTTTTGTTTTTCCAGATTCAATGGTGAATGCTCAGGATAAGATGATGGCTAACCATAGCAGGAGACGAGGACCCAAGAAGTTGACACTAACTCGTCTCAGTGACAAGTTGGTTACGAGCTTGGGTACCTCTTCACCCGCTCCAACTGGCTCTCCTGGTGGAACTTCCAGAGAAGGGAAGATGTCCAGGAGTGATGATGTTGTGAACCTGGACAACGCTTCCCCAAAGCCTTCCTACGAGCTCCCTCTGTGCTTCCTCAAGCCCAAATTTTTCGAGGAGCATTCTCTGCAATTTCAAATGGAAGAAACACTTCAACTAGAGGGAACAAGCCGACCCGACAGACATTCGTGGATGGAGCGGGATGCAAGCTCAGTTATGCGGGTTTTGGCTATGGCTTCGATGCTTTCTAAAGGAACGACTACTCAGGAGCAGGATATTACTCGGCTAAAGGCCAAGCTTTTAGCTTCCGAGGAGATATCGAGTGGGTGATAGAGGTACCTAAAGGAAGCTTCTAAGAAGGTGAAGAAGTTGGAGGACAATGTGGCGTCTAACAAGAAGTCAGCCGCGGAGGAGATCTCAAGTTTGAAAGCTTCTCTGGCTCCGTCCAAAGACGAACCTGAGGATATAAGGTCGTTGAAGTCACGGGAAGAGCTTATGGAAAAGATTGAGGAGGGGTGTGCTGACCTCGAAGAGATGGCCAACATCGCTTTTAAAAATGCGGTGGATCAACTGAAAATAGTTAACCCCGACCTGGTGTTCAACGAGGAGGGTACCAACTTCTTATATAAGGTGAGGATGGCATTATTCATATCCCCGACTACCTCAAAGAGCCCGAGCAAGCCAACGCGATGGACGACGACCTTGGTAACACAGCTGAGGGCCAACATGATATCAACGCCATTGCCTAAGACTTGTATTTGAAATTTCTGTTTTCTCTGGTCGGCCTGCGTGCCATGGCCTTTTCTATTAATGGGGGAGTGTGTTTCCCCTTTTGTGAAATGTAAGAACAAGTGGGTCCTCGTGGCCGCATCCTTTTAAAGTTAAATTTTCAAGACCCAGGTGGTCGTTTTGTTTACTTATTGTTTCGCATGAAATTACTCCCGTCAATGGGCAGGCTATTTTAATTATTTCTAATAAGTGTTTATAGATAAGGGAAAGATGCTCTGGTTGTGTGTCTGGCGGTTTGGGGAACCAGGCAGAATGCCACCTTGAGGTTGGCTGGGGAACGATGCTCGGAACATGTTAATGATTCGTGCATCGCGGTGTGAACGTCCTATCACGAGTTGGGTGTTCTTCCTGGTCGTGGTACATAGACGACGATGGGCTTGTTTGAGTACCCGATCGTGTTATGATGATCCTCCTTGTTCTTGAGGGCGATCTCACAGAAGTTGGTGTTTAGTATGTGATACTTGTACCTAGGTACACATGTTAGGTCAGTGCTCATGTCGGCCGATGCCTTAATTTTAATACTGTTTAAGTTTTTCGGTGTTCCAAGGACGAGCAAGTTCCTCCCCATTAAAATTTTCTAGATAGTACGCCCCATTGTTTGTTTTTGCTCGAACTTGGTAGGGCCCCTCCCAATTCGCATATAGCTTTCCCTCTCTGGAATCCTTATGGTTTCTTCTGAGGACGAGGCTGCCGACTGCGAACGTTCGTTTTATGACTTTGGAGTCATGTCTCAAAAAAGTATTTTGTTTAAAGGATGCCTCGCGTAGGGATTCCCCTTGCATTTGCCCAAAAGAACTGCCCCTTTAGTCTGAATGTTGTCCCAGGCCCAGGCTGTCTGTCTGACAATAGCAGAGTTGTACTGGATTTCACAATAGAGGGTCTCAGTCAAATCTTGCCCCCTTGGAGGATGAACCAAAGCATACCCTAACTTCCTCTTAAAAAGTAAAGGGTTGTAATTGATGCAGCCTTTTACTCCAATCAAAGGCACATTAGGATATTGCCCACAGCTAGTAATGATGTCTTTGCCCTTGGTGCTCTGAGTGCACCATCTGATGTCTTCTGATGTCAAAGCAATCAATCTCTTAGCCCAGTTCTTTGGTTGATAAGGGTTCAGGAAAGTGTCTGACTTTGGAAAATATCTTAGAAACCAACAGTAATAGAGAGGAGCACATCATCTGACCAGTCTTCCTCTTTCCTTCTCATTCCTCTGGTGCACTGAGTAGTAGAAGTTTCCAAGCAAGGTAGGAACTGGGTTCCTCAGTAAGAACAGGTGAATAACATTCTTGCTTACAAACTTTGGCTCGTCTGCAAACAAGATAATCCAATATATGCTGAGGGCTAAGAGTGCACAAACAACATCCCACTTCCCTACTGCAGCATGTAGGGTAGCCTGAGAGATCAAGAAGTCCAAGTGAAGTCCTGGAACCCCAGCCTTAGTGGTCATGCTCTGATCTATGAGGGTAGGCTCCAGGTGCAATGCCCTGGCTATGTCTTCATTTTTGGGAGCAACCATCTCAGGATTGAAAGGAATCCCTCTCCTGATAGGAACTCCTAACAACATGGAAAACGCTTCTAGCAGAGGTCCCAACTGGAAATCAGGGAATGTGAAGCATCTGAGAGGGGGATCATAAAACTGCAAGCAAGTGTGGATCATGCTCCTCTGGGATGCATCCAGATCCATGACCATGTCCAATATGCCCCCATAATGTTCTCTGAATAGTGGGACATGATCAGGGGTAATGAGAGACTGGATCTGTCTGATGCCTGTCAGAGTAGGCTCAAAGAAGTGGTATGTGATGTTGCTCTTTCTGGAAGTGTCCATGCTGGTAATGGATGATGGTGAAGAAGCTGAGATAAACCCTGATGAAGGTAATTGCTGGAAACTGATGAAGATAACTAGAGAAGAGTCTCTGACAAACTGATAAAGGTGCTGGAGAAGATAACTGAAGAAGCCTGAGCAGCAGAATGGGTCAAAACCAAACCAAAGATAATAAGGTGGATACCCTGTAAAACAAATAGGAAAATGTTAAATGATGCAAGATGATGTATGCAGTATGATATGCAAAGGGTTTGTGATCAAGTGATGGATCTGTTATCTGCCTTGATAGGGTCCATATGTTTATAAGTCCGGATGGAGGCTTAGAAATCCAGTAACCAGGTGGGGGACTCAAATAAAGAGTCACAAATCCAGGGTTTCACAAGAACTAACCAAAGTTATGCATTCTTAAACAAAACCGGTAGCAGGGTATGATGAGGCCAAGGGTTCCTGCAAACCTGTAAACATCCCAACCCCCTCACATGTAATGTTCTAGAACAAGGATCCTCAGACTTGGATAAGTTATGAGAAGTGTAAACACTTCTAACCCGGAGGACCCGGAGGTATAGTGTTTACAATAACCATAAAAGATCCTCCTATAATTCACCTCAGATGCTGAAGGTCATAAAAAGGTCATCCAGACTTAGCAGGCTTCCCAGATAGCCCTAGCACTACAGGAAATCTGTAGCACAGAGTTCTCAAGAAGAAACCCATGTCTGAACCGTGTTTCATATTCCCGCACCAGACCGAAATGGAATGGGAAAGAATATGAATCCATTCTAGCCTATGTGTCACTCAGGTCCCCGGTATAGGACCTTAATCACTCAATGATCCCTACCCATCAAAGAAACAGCAGGTCCAACACATGATAATGACAGTATGAAATGGATAAAAACTGTAAATGAAAGCAATAAATAAAGTTGTACAGAAAGCAATAAATAAGCACAAGTAGCACATAACACCCCTGTAAACACAAATCAAACAAGCGTTAGGAGGAACCCACTAAAAGAACCAGAAGCCCTGGTTACAGTATAAGGGTCCCCAGCAGAGTAGCCAAGTTATCGCTCCCGAAGATTTGCATCCCGGTACAAGCGCGAACGGTCGGCGAGAGGAGGAAATGTAGGTGAAGGTGAATAGAGTCTACAGCTAGGCATTTTTATCCCGAAGGAAAGGTAATGCTGCATAAACCTAGAAAAAGATGGATAAGACGGTTGCGAACCAGAGAAACTGAGAAAGGGGGTTGGTTACAACCTGGGAAGGTATTAGCACCCAGATTGTCCGTCGTACTCGACGGGATCCACGCTTAAAAGATTGTGTTTAAAGGGGTAGTGTATGTGCTATCTGTGTGCAAGAGCTGGAAAAGAATGCAAGTGTCAGTGCAAAAGGTGAAGTGAAATGCTCAGGAACTGAGGCTTAAAAGAATGCTGAAAGAGGGCGAAGACACAGAGACTTTTGTTCGATAACTGTTAAGTTATGCCTACGTATCCTCGCGTGCAATGAGGAAGTCAGAACACCGTAGTTCGACTCAAGGAGACTGAAAAGATAAATTTGACTGTGAACTGCTTACTTGTCTATGCTCAAGTGTATGACTTGTCTGGCTCAAGTGCTAAATGTCTTGCATTAGACAGAAGAAGCAAGTTCTCGTTTGTGAATGAGTGTGATGAGAAAAGAATCCCGAAGGAGACGATTATTGTTTGTTTTTGTGTTTTCAGTTTTTTTATTGTTTTTGGAGTTCGTCATAAATTAATGAGCTTAAGCCTAAACCAAAGGCTTGTAAACTCATTATATCCTCCCTAATTAGGGATAATGAGAATACTCAAGTATGAGATAAGCATCTCAACTTAATTGCCATGATGATGTAGGATTAAGATCATTAACCTACTTGTGATTATTTAGATGTTTTTGTGTTTTTTTTGTTTAGTGTTAAGTAATGAGTTTAAACCATAATCAAGGATTAGTGAACTCATTACACCATCCTAATAGAAGGATAATAGATGAGGACACTTAAGCTGAGGAAGATACCTCAACTTAATCCATGATTAGGGATTAAATTCATGACAAAACAAAGCCTTTATTAAGTGGATTTTAAATAAGGGTGAGATTAAGAAGTGAGTTTTATGATTTGTAAGACAACTTGAGGGGGACTTGTCCATTAAACACTAGGGTTAGTCCTTCTTAACCATAAAGGAAGAATTAGAACCCTAATGTAAGGCCCAAGTTACAAGTTAGTGTCTTAGTGATTATTAGATGGATTGATTAAGAGGTTTAAACAGATTAAGGGTTTAACACTTAGGATTAAAGTTATACACTCCATCCTAAGAGAAGGATGCAGGCATAACCCTAATACCAAAGTCCTAAAGCCTTAAAGGTTTAGTCTCTAATGATAAGATGAGAAGAGAGACACAAAGAAGACTCAAAGGTAAAAGCTAAGGGGGACTAATCAGTCCTAATTATTGTCATGCTTGGATGTTCCTATGGTTTGTAAGGCTTGAGAAAGATCTTCAAAGAAGCCACCAATGGAAGAAGCAGATGAAAGGAAGAAGAAGCAGAAGAAGTAAGTTACTTACTTCATTGAAAAAGATAAGTAACTTAGAGAAAGAAAGTGAGAGATGAACATGAATGAGCAAGCTCACTCAAAGACAATTAAAAATGCAGCAAAGATGCATATGAAGAAGATGAAGAGAAATGGGAAGTGAAGGCAAATCCACTTCTCAAATTAACTTACCACCTGAAAATGTTAGTACAAGATGCATAAGGAAAGAAATGAGATGGAATGAAACATATGTAATGACAAAAATCAAAACCAGAAGCACACATATGATGTAAATGATGCCATGACATGATGCAAAGGTATACAAAGTGCAATAGATGATCATACAAGAGAATGAATGCAAATGAAGCATGTGGGAAGCATGAAAACACATGGATGTTTATGAAATGAAATGGATGCAAAGCATAGCAAATGTATGAATAAATGACCAAGCAATGTTCAAGCAATGTCTTAAGATGTCTAAGATGGCATACAAGTGCTTAGAATGTCATGGCAAGTTCATATGTTCATGCAATGCAATGTAAGATGCAAGTGAAGATGCAAAATTAGGGTTACATGAAAGGATGAGATGCAAATGATCAAAACAAAAGCATGTGTCATGATAAAATTTGTAAATGGGCTCAAACAAACCCTAACCCCATATGATATCACACCCCAAAGGAGAAGGTCTAACTCTTAACCTAAAGAAATTTATGATTTTTCTAAGTTAACTAGGGTTTTAGGGTACCTCAAAAGGAAAAATGCAAATCAATTTGAAAATGAAAGATAAATTCATGACAAAAATATCCTAGAAACTAAATGTTATATGGAAAACAATGCAAAAAGAATCATCATCAAACCCTTCATGGTTAGGAAGAAAAGATTTTTCAAAGTTAGGGTTCTAAAAAGGGGATTTTGTGAACCCTAAATTCAAAGAAAATGTCAAAGTATGATCAAAACCAAAAATAAATTTGTATGAATGGTTTGACAATGTATCTAAATGTCTTAAGATGCAATGTGAATGTTTTTGTGATTTTTAGAAACCTAAATGGTATTTTAATTAATTAATTTCCATTAATTAATTAAAATAAACATTTAAATATTTTAAAAATGCATTTTGAATGCAAAAAAATAAAATAAAAATTGTTTTCTGATGAAGAAAAATATTTGAATCAGAAATGCAAAGTTTGAAATTTTTTGGATGAGTTTTGATATTTTTAAATGAAAGTATGACAATCTGATGGATGAGATTCAAACTGAGGGAAAATGGTTGACTGGCGCGCAGACAAAGGGCTGGGACTGTTTCTGGCCTAATTTCAATTAATTAATTTAATTAATCCTGATTAATACTTAATGATCAATCTCACCCGTCCAAACACGCGCGGGAAACATGATCCTAGGGCTGACATTTAAACTTACCCTAAACCCTAATTAAACCCTAATTAACCTCAGACGGCCGAAACAATGCTCCGGTCGTCTTCTCCGGCCATCCCTCTCACCTGAAACACTCAAAATGAATCCCCAAGACCCCTAAAGCTCCATAATCAATCCTTAAACATCATAGAACACAAATCCAGCAACAAAAACAATTTCTCATGTATCAAAATGAAAAATCGAAGAAGAACATTTTTAGGTCAAAACTTTCAGAAGTTCATGAAATCCTCATTTCTTAACCATTTTCAAAAATAAAAACATCATGATGATCAACATATCACATAGAATCAATTAGTAACTTAAAAAAAAAGTTATGGAAAAAAAGTTCTTGATGATACTTGAGCTTGAGCTTTCTCAGTTTGAGCTATCTGGGCTCTTCTCCTATGCAAACCCACCCCAATGGACTCCTTGATGATGTTGAGAAGCTTGGAATGAGTTGAAATGAGCTGGATTGAGAGGTTGCAACTCAACTGGTCCAGAATCGTGTTTGTGTTTGGCTGACTTTTAGGGCTTGACAATGGTTGGGAAATGATCTATGGATGATGGTGAGTTGATCTATGGAAAAATATTGGATGTTTGATGCTTGTGCAGTGTGTTTCGAAGAGATGAACGTTGAGGGTAATTTTTGTGAACTTGGCTTGTGTATGGTTCTAAGCTCCAAGTTTATGTGAAATGGCTTGCTTTTGGTCCACATAACAAGTCTCTATTGGCCAGAGAGTGGGTGCTGATCTGTGGTGATTGGTATGGGCAAGTTGCAAAAAAGTCAATTTGTGTGTACTTGAGGTATGGGCTATGGAAGGAGTTGTTCAAGGGCATGTCTGGTCTCAGCTTGGTTCAAGGAGAGCCATGGGATTGAAATTATGCAGCTGGATGGCTTAGAGGCATGGCTGCAAGAGGTCTTGCAAGTGTTATGCAATTTTCCCCTTTTGTGATTTCTTGTGATGCAAGACATGAAAGCAAGTGATTCTATGGGAAATTCTGGTCACAATGAGTTGTACTATGTTTGTATGATTCCTAGAGATGCATTAGAGGTCACAAAATGGCTTGGCATGTGGTTTTGCAAAAAATCCCCTTTGGTGTGAAAGTGAAAATTATAGGATTTTTGCCAATTTTGCAAGGCCATAACTTGAGTTCCATAATGAATTAGAACATGTTCTTGTACGTTTTGAAAAGGGAATGATCCAATCTACAACTTTCATGAACAACAATTTTTAATTTGAAGCATTTTTGGTTGAGAAAGAGGAGGTTGAAGAACTTTCCCAAAATGGAAAGTTTCCATTACAAGTCATTTCCATTTTTGGCAACTTTTGGTTTAGCTCAAATTTCTTCATTTTGTGAACTTCCAAGCACTTCAATGATCAAATAAAGATCATATAACTTCAATTTGATGGAAATATCACTTTGGTTCCATTGTTGGGGGCCTCAGATGCCCTGATTTTGCTATGACTTGCTCAAGAAGTTACCCAATGAACAGATGACTTCCACAATCAATTTCTTCATCAAACTTGTTAAACATGATCCTTATAACATATTGAGACTATTAGAAACAATAATGACCAAAATATTTGGAGTTAAGGCCTCTGAAACCAAAACCCTAATTTCAGGTCATCTGTGTAGTGAAAACCCTAGCTCTGCTTCCATGCCTTGCCAGTTCTTGTGATTTCTTGACTTCCTTGAACTTTGAGGGATATAATATGATGATTGAACACTCATGGACCCTCTTGGCATGCTTGGAGGCCTTTGGAGTGGCTCAGATGGATCCTTGGATTGCTCAGATCACAAACCCTAGATGTAGATGAACTTGAACTATGCAAATGAAACAAATATGCAATGTGACGTGGTATGCTTATACTAATGCAAATATGAAAGATCACAAGCCAAGGTGTGAAAAAGAGTGAGGGCAAATTTGGGGTGTTTACAACGGGATATGCATCTCTATAAGAATGACGACTTCTGTCCCATACACGATTCGAATGGGAGTTTCTCTCGTGGTCGAGTGAGGGGTAGTCTGGTACGTCCACAAGACGATGTGTAGTTCCTCGACCCACCGCTTCTTGATCTCGTCCAGCCTTCGCTTGAGTCCTCGGAGGATAACCTTATTGCTGCTTCAGCCTTCCCATTTTGTTTTGCAGGTGTTCGACGGATGCAAAATGTTGTTTGGTCCCGATGTTGGCAACGAACTCTTGGAAGTTTTTGTCTATGAATTAGGTGTCGTTATCGGTGACGATGGCCTAGGGAATTCCTAAGCGGGCAAGGATGTTGCGCTTAAAGAAGCGTAGTATGTTAAGGGTTGTGATCTTTGCGAGGGGTTCAGCCTCAATCCATTTTGTAAAGAAATCGACTCCGACAATTAGGTATTTGTTCTGGTTTGAACCGACGACGAAGGGACCGAGGATATCCAGGCCCCACCATGCGACTGGCCATGGGGACAACATAGTTTTAAGCTCTTGGGGTGGAGCATGGTGCATGTCCCCGTGTCGTTGGCATTTATCACATTTTTTACATGTTATTTGGTGTCGTTCTGCATTATTTTCCAGTAGTACCCTGCTCGGAGAGCCTTTCTGGAGAGGGATCTTCCGCCCAGGTGTTGGGCATTGATGCCCTCATGGACTTCGCGCAAGATATGGAGACTAGTTCCTCCTCGACGCATTTGAGGAGGGGAATGCAGAATCCTCGACGGTAGAGTTTCCCTTCAACCAACATGTATGAGCACGCTCGTCGCTTGATGATGTCGGCTTCCTTTGTGTCTTCAGGCAACTCGTCGCTGGTTAGGTACTTATACACTGGGGTCATCCAGTAGTTAGCGTCCCTGATGGAGTTGATGTCTATCGTCAGGGTTGATTTTTTGATACTGGGCCAAGGAAGTATTTCCTGAATGACGAATTTATTTCCTCCCTTCTTCTTCGTGATCACGTGCTTGACTTCCACAGTTGTAAATTTTATGATATTCTCCTTGACTAAGGTCAAGTAATCAGACAAGTTATCATTTTTAACCTGGTATTTACCTTTGACTTGCATAGCTATGAGTTGGGAGTCTATGCAGATAGTCATTTCCTCTACTCCGAGGTCGTCAGCTAGTCTCAGCCTTGCGAGGAAGGCTTCATACTCTACCTGGTTGTTAGATGTGGGAAACGATAAGGTGAGGGATACCTCAATCAGGATTCCCTCCTTATTTTCCAAAATGATCCATGCGCCATTTCCCACTGAGCTCGAGGCTCCGTCGACGAAGATGGTCCACCTTTTCGGTGTGTTGACCTGATCCTTTGGTGTGGTCATTTTGGCCATTAAATCAACGAGGGCCTGAGCTTTGACAACTTCCCTTCCCTCGTAACGAATGTCGAACTCGGAAAGCTCCAGGGATCATTTGAGCATTCTTCCAGCCATATCAGGTTGATCGAGGAGTTATCTAATGGGTTGATCGGTGCGTACCATGATCGTGTATGCGAGGAAATAATGTCTGAGTTTCCTGGCAGCATGGAGGAGTGCCAAGGCATCTTTTTTCGATTTGTTGGTACCTAAGCTCGGGCCCTTGTAGGGCTTTACTTGTGAAATAAATCAGTTTTTTTTCCCTCGTTTGTTTCTCGTACAAGGGCGGCGCTTATGGCCTCGTTAGCAACGATAAGGTAGAGGAATAGGGTTTCTCCGACCTCTGGTCGGGAGAGGACTGGAGGTTCCGACAAAGCCTTCTTGAGGTGTGTCAGGGCTCATTCGCATTCCTTCGTCCATTTGAAAGCGACTTCCTTATGGAGGAGCTTGAAGAAGGGGAGTGCGTGTTGATCAGATCTCTCTACGAAACATGATAACAATGAAGGTATCCCGTTTAGGGGCTGGATGGATTTTTTAGAAGTTTGTGTGAGCCTTTCTGCGAATGCTCGACAATTTTCGGGGTTGGGTTCTATTCCTCTTTCGGTTAGGTAGAAACTGAGGAATTTGCCTGCCCGTACCCCAAACGTGCACTTTTCCGGGTTGAAGCGCATTTTTCACTTGCACGCCTAAACGAAAATTTTCTTAAGGTGGAGAGCATGGTCGGTCTCCTCGTGGGATTTTACGATCATGTCATTCATATAGACTTAGAGCATGTTCCCGATCTCCTATTGGACGACTTTTTTCATCATTCGTTGGTAAGTAGCGCCCGCGTTTTTCAAGCCGAAGGGCATCACATTGTAGTAATAGTTGCCTGAATCAATCATGAATGTGGTGTACTTTTTGTCAGTCACGACCATGGGTATTTGATTGTACCCGGAATAGGCGTCGAGGAACAAAAAATGTTTGAAACCTACAGAATTATCTACCAACTTATTAATGTTGGGCAAAGGGTTAGCATCTTTCGGGCAAGCCCGATTAAGATCGGTGTAGTCAACACACATGCGCCATTTTCCATTATTCTTTTTAACGAGTACAATGTTCGAGATCCAAGTGGTGTACCTGGCCTCAATTACAAAATGTGCCTCTAGAAGGTCTTTTACAGCCTTCTCGGATGCTTCCACATTTTCCTGTGACTGCTTCCTCCTTCGCTACACGATCGCTCTGATGCATGGATCTATGGAGATATGGTGACACACTATTTCTGGATCCAAGCCCGACATTTTTGCAGTGCTCCACACGAATAGGTCAGCATTTTCCCTAAGATAGGCCTTGAGCTGATTTCTTGCTAGGTTGGGGAGATCTGCTCCAATTTTTACTCCCTTCGCGGGGTTTTTCCCTAGTGCTACTAGCTCGAAATCACCATCGGGGACAGGTTTGGCGGATGAGAAAAGCTTCGTGACCAACTGCGCCCGTTCTTCCTCGTCGTTGAACCTACTGTCGAGGTCTATGGAGTCCTTGTAGGGTAGCGCCTTCGACTCTTCAGAAGTACACTGGAGGATGGCCTTGGACGGTTTAGGTTTGGCGGCGATGGTGTTAAGACCCTTTGATGCAGCCTCGTAACACCTGCGAGCAGCTTTTATATCTCTGTGGAAGGTGGTTACCTGTCCCGAGGAAGTGTAGTATTTCATTTTCAGGTGTACGGTAGAAGGAACCGCGAAGAGCTCGGCCATAGTTGGTCTTCTGAGGATACATTGGTATAAGGATGGGCAGTCTACCACAAGGAATTATACACGAACCAACAAAGGGATACTAGTGTTAAGTGCCCCTCCAAGGAGATCCTCCTTACAGAATGAGATGGGAGCAGATCCTCCGCGAGGGGGATCTAGGGTCGAACTCTGGTTGGAGCTAGTTCTGATTAGCTGGTCGAATCGCTTCCTTACTGACCCCATTGTCACCTTGTTGGATCTTCCCCTGGATATGACCATTGCTGAGGGGAAGGACTCCCACAGGCTATACGCAGCTAAGTATGCATGGCATGTATATGGCTCGGGGACGTAAATATATTCCGACCGTGTGATGCTTAAGGCGACCTAAAGGTTTGTATCCATGGCAGACGGAGTTACGTTCTCAGCTTTCCGAGCCTCCTGCACTTCCTATCGAGGAGCGTCCTTGCTCTTGGTGAACTGCTTAAGATGGACGTCTCAGATGAGTATCTCAATGGCGTCCTTCAAGTGGATGCAATATTCAGTGTTGTGCCCGTGTGATTTATGGAAATGACAGTATTTTGTTTTATCAGCATTTGGCTTATTCGACAGCTGCTTTGGGAATCTGACCCCTGCTTGGCGAAATTCAGAGTTTGCGCATTCAGACGGGATTTTCCCCTAGTCGTTGTAAGGGGTGTGTAGTCATGGAACCTCCCGACAGGACCCTTGTGCTCTCGCGATTCACGGGGGCGAGCTTCCTTTCTTTTGTCACCTCCATGATGAGATGTCGATGAGTCATCATGCTTGAAGGGTTTGGCATCTTCGTTACGCCGGGTGTTGTGGGTGTTGCTCACCATTTCCTTTTCCTTGTATTGGATATATGCATGCGCTTTAAGGAGGAACGTGTCGAGCGTGGCTGGTGTTTCGATTCCCACAACCCTCATGAAGTCGCTCTAAGGGAGGAGTCCCCGTTCCAGAAGATATTTTTTCATGTTGTCCATGGTGGATACCTGGATGGCTTCTTTGTTGAATCTTTCGATATATGCCCAGAGGGGCTCCTCCTTCCCCTGAATGATTGCTTTAAGGGATGCTTCTATCTTAGGATGGCGTCGCGAGGCCGTGAAATGTCGAGGGAAAGTTCTGCCTAATTGACTCCATGAGGTGATAGATTCATGGGAAAGGCTTTTGTACCAAGCCATGGCGCCTTTCCTTAGGGTCCTGGGGAAGAGGCGGCACTTGATAGCTCATCGGACCCCTCTATAGTCTAGCAAGGCATCAATATTTTCAATGTGTCCGTCAGGATCAGTGGTCCCATCATACGTCCCTTCGGGAGTCAGGTGGACATGATCTCCTCGGAGAGGGGCCACGAGACTCGTCTTCATCGCTGGAGAACGGGGACACTGAGCGAGAACGAGTTTTCCTGTGTCTGCATGGAGGAGACTTTGAGTGGTTTCTCGTTCCATCTGGAGAAGTTTGTGCTTCCGGTTGGAGGGTTCTTCGGGTCTTCTTTGTTCGCAGGGATTTATTTTGTCGAGGAGTCGAATGAGTCCTTTTCTTGATGGAGCCCGAAGCCTCAGGCTGTTGGTGATCTTTCCTCTTCCTGGGTGATCTCGACCGGGAACGACAAGGTATCCTCGCTGGGGTAGGGGACCTCACCCGCCTTGCTTCCTCAAGAACCTCCAACCTTTCGCCTTGGCGGAGTAGGAGGAGGTTGATGTTGTTGGTCGCTTCGACCAGAGCTACAAGTGTTGGGTTTGTTCCTTCGGGGATGCGAATCAGAGGGAGATCGGCAAGGGCGACCTTTGGTTGTTGAGAAGGTTCTGGTGAAGGGGAGGTCGTTCGTCCGTCGAGGAAACGGTCTTGATCCCCAACGAGAGGGTTGGTACTGTCACTCTCTCGTTGCTTGATAAGGATGCCGATTGTGATGCAAGCAGTGACAAAATCTTCTTGATGAGCCATTAAAAAGGAGATTAGAAAGATATGTTTTTGTTTTCACGAACAGAAGGTGAAAAAATGGGGTAACATATTATTCCCACAGATGGAGCCACTAATCGTACCTGAGATCAGGATCTCTGATGGCTGCTGATGTGGATTCCAAGGTCTACTCGAATGCTGAGGAGAACATGGGGGTTACCTGCAAGGTACTCTGATGCCTAAGTCAGAACAAGAAAGAGGAATAACAAGTACAAGTAAGAGTGTTAAGATTGAAGTTTTTGATACCTCGTCCCCCTCAAATGAGAGGGTTTATATAGAGAGCCCCCATCATGTGGCAAACGGTTCCTATTTTTGGGTCTGGATCGCGGATCCCCCCAAAAATAGGTAACTGCCAGGAACAGGTCATCGAATGAGCATCATGGTCGGGGGATGTTGTATTGGGCACGAGATCCACCGAGCAAGATTTGTCTCGGCCGATCCTAGGCGGTCTCTACCATTGTCGAGCAGAGACCAAAAATGAGGAGGTATGAACGACCATTATGGTAATGGGTCCCTTGGACTTTGGGTCATTGGGTCGTTTCATGGGCCAGAAAGGATTGGGCAATACCTAGTCGTTGGTCATGTCCAGAACAATATCAAATAAAATACGAAAATTAATATTTAAATAATAAAAAAATACAATTTTTGAGACTTTTTTATGAAAAATAAAAAATAAAAAAAGTTACTAGCAATTATTCTTCCTTAATTGGTTAAGAAGGACTAACCCTAGTATTAATGGACAAGTCCCCCTCAAGTTGTCTTACAAACCATAAAATTCATTTCTTAACCTTACCATTAACTAAAATCCACTTTAATAAAGGCTTTGTTTTGTCATGAGGTTAATCCCTAATCATGGATTAAGTTGAGGTATCTTCCTCAGCTTAAATGTGCTCATCTATTATCCTTCTATTAGGATGGTGTAATGGGTCCATTAAATCCTTGATTATGGCTTAAACTCATTAATTAACACTAAACAAAAACTCAAAAAAACATCTAAATAATTGCAAGTAGGTTAATGATCTTAATCCTACATCATGGTTTAGGTATTCTCATTACCCCTAATCAGAGGGAGGATGTGATGAGTTTACTAACCCTTGGTTTAGGCTTAAACTCATTTTCTTATGTAAAACACAAAAAGTAATAAAAGATTGAAAACATCAAAAGCAAACAATAATCGTCTCCTCCGGGATTCTTTTCTCACCTCATTCACTAACAAACGAGAACTCGCTTCTTCCGTCTGATGCAAGACAGTTAGCACTTGAGCCAGACAGGTCATACACTTGAGCATAGACAAGTAAGTAGTTCATTAGTCAATTCATCTTTTTCCAGTCTCTTTGAGTCGAACTACGGTGTTCAGACTTCCTCATTGCACGAGAGGATACGTAGGCATAACTTAACTGTTATCGAACAAAAGTCTCTGTATGTTCCCCTTCTTCCAGCCTTATTCTTTAAGCCTCATTCCTGAGCATTTCATTTCACATGCCTTTTGCACTGACACCTGTACATTCTTTGTTTCCAGCTTTTGCACACATATAGCACTGACACTACCCCTTTAAGCACAAACTTTTAAGCGTGGATCCCGTCGAGTACGACGGAAAATCTGGGTGCTAATACCTTCCCAGGTTGTAACCCACCCCCTTTCTCAGTTTCTCTGGTTCGGGGCCGTCTTATCTATCTCTTTCTAGGTTTATGTAGCATTACCTTTCCTTTGGGATAAAAATGCCTAGCTGGCGACTCTTTTCAGTTCACCTTCATTCCATCTTCATTTTCTCTCTCTTTCACCGACCGTTCGCGTCTGTACCCCGTTTGACCCGGTGTCATTTGGTGGGAGCGACAGTATCTCATGTAAAATGAGAATCAGAGTCGACGTAGTTCGCCTAACTAGGGAGGAAATTTGTTTGTTTGTGTTTTTTAGATTTGAACTGCTTATGTCTATGCCCAGGTGTTGCATGCTCGCCTTGAACGAGTGTGTTACCGTCTTGCAAAAAGATAAGTCGAAGCGAGTTATTTCGTTAGGAGTGAATGAGAGGAGAAGAGAATTCCCGCAGGAGAGACACTTGTTGTTGGTTTGTAGCTTTTAGAAGCTTTTTTAGAATTTGGCATAGGAGAATGTATCCAAGTCTCTTTCAATGGGATGTGTACTTCTTATATCATCCCGACATGGAATGTATAAGTAAACCTAGGTGTAAACACCCCAAATTTTCCCTCTCTTTTTTCTCACACCTTGGCTTGTGATCCTCCATATTGCATTGCATAAGCATACTGTCTCACACTACATAGTTATTTCACTACATAAGCTGCATAGCTAGGTTTTGTGATCAGATGAATCTTAGAAGTGGTTTGAGCTACCTCAGAGGCCATGAAGCATGCCAAGAGGGTCCATGATTGTTCTATGATCATATTATACCTCCAAGGTTGCTTTGAAGTCACAAAATCTCAGAAGATTGTGCAGTTGTCCAGGTAGGCTCAAGGCTCCTGCACAGATGACCAGAAATTAGGATTTTGGGTTTGAGGCCCTTACACTCAAAATTTTTGGTCATTCTTAATTCTATTGGTCTATATATGTTATAAGGAGCATGTGTATCAAATTTGAAGCAAACATTCCTTGTGGAAGTCATCTGATCAAGTGGTGACTTGTTGTGCAAGAAAAGTCAGAATTAGGGCATCTGAGGCCACCAACAAGGGTTACAAAGGGTCATCTTCATCAATTTGAGGTCCTTATATCTTTATTTGATATTAGGAATTCTTGGAAGTTCACAAGATTGAATAATTTTGAGCCATTTGAAAACTTTCTATTTTTGGGCATGACTTGTAATGAAAACTTTCCATTTTAGGAAAGATCTTCAACCTCCTCTTTCTTGGTCAAAAAGGCTTCAAATGAATTTTCCTCAAACATGAAAGTTGTAGATTTGATCTTCCCATTTTCAAAAAGTACAAGAACTCCTCTTGATTCATCCTAGAACTCAAGATATGGCAAGTCAAAGTTGGGATATTTCTTGTAATTCTCAAGTTCATGCCAAAGAGTGAAATTTGCAAAATGGTATTTCAGGCCTTTATGTGACCTCTAATACACTCAAATACATCATGCTATGATCAAACAACTTCTAAAGATCAGAATTGGGCCAAGAACCTAGGGTTTTCATGCCTTGCTTCTCAAGAAATCACAAAGTTGTGAAATTGCAAAAACCATTCAAACTCTTGAATCAAGCCATACAACTCACAACTTTCAATCCAATGGTGCTCCTTGAACTCAGTTGAGGCATCCCAAGACCTCAAATCACTTCTGCCATGGCCCATGCTTCAAGTACACCATTTTTGACATTTTGGCCAATGGATCCATACCATTCCCACAGTGCACAACCACTTCTCTGACCTATCTCAATCTTTTATGCATTGCCTAAGGATCATAAAAGAAAACACTTGAAGCCTTGAAACAAGCCAACACTCAGATTGCACAAAAATTGTCAAAAACTTCCCCTCTTCGATTCTCACTACTCAGCCATCAAACATCCAAAATTATTTCACCATTCAATCACACATAACACAAGGAACATTTCCCACCCATCACCATGGCCTGAAACACAACATATCAAAAACACGATTTCTGCTTCATCAGAACTGGACCTCAAAAACCAGCCTCTTTCAAAGCATTCTAAGCACTCCACTAGCTTCAGGAGGTCTAAAGAAGCCATTTTGCACAAGAGGGAGGTCCTGAAAGCTCCATTTTGAAGAACTTCAGTTCAGGTATTCATCAAGAACAATTCTTCCAGAACATCTTTTTCTTGTTATAAAATGAATCTATATGCTTAGCTGATCATTCTGATGTGTTTGGAATTGAAAATGGTTGAGAAATGAGCATGTATGGTTGTTCTGAAACTTTGCTCGTGTTTGAATGTTTGCTTTGATTTGTTTGATTCTTGTGAAATAAATACCATTTGATGATTGATTTGTGTTCTATGATGTTTGGGGAGCGTTTCTGAGCAGATTTGATGTTGTTTAGTGAGATATAAAAGAAGATAGGTTTTGGGATGGCCGGAGAAGATGACCGGAGCTTATCTCTGGTCACCTGAAAATCATTAGGGTTTGGTTTTCCAGTTTGAATGAGAGCCTTTGGATGTTGATTAGATTAGCGTATGGACGATCCAGATTACTTCATTAAGCCTAATCCTAATTAATTTAAATTAATTATAATTAATTAACTCAAGACAAATCATGGCCCTTGGATCACGCGCGTAAGCTAAGTTCAAACCTGATCCCTTAGATCCTCATAACTCTTGGTCAAGATGACTAGCAATCCTGGCCATTGATCTCTCTCTCATGCAATCTGAACCACCCCTTTTAATTACTTTGCATTTTATTTTCTTTTTATTTCATTTCATTCTCTTTATTTATTTAAAATAGCAAATCAATTTATAAAAATACAATATTTTGCATTTTTACTCTAAATAAGTTTCAGAAACCAAAAACATTTTTATTTTTCCTTTTTGCATTAAAAATATATTATTAAATCATTTAATTGTATTATTTAATTAATTAATTAATTTTAATTAATTAAAAATACTTTTAGGTATTTAAAAATCACCAAAAAAACCATGAAGCATTCTTACATGTTTAGAACAATTTACAAACTCATTTTACAAATTTCTTTTAGGGTTTGATCACATTTTGACAATTAACCATGAATTAGGGTTTCCAAATTTCCTATTTATCTAACCCTAACTTCAAAAATTCATTTATGATCAACCAAGATGAGTTTGTAATTGGTTCTTTTGGCATTATTTCACATGTTGCATCTAGTATCTAGGGTATTTAACTCATATTTTTGCATTGCATTTTCCATTTGTTTGGCATTTTTTGTGAAGAGGTATCCAAAACCCTAGCCTAACTTAGAAAAAACCATAACTTGACTTTGGTATAGCTTCTGACTTCCATCTTTGGGGAGTGATCTTATGTGTGTTTAGGGTTCATTTGGTTGCAATTTCAATTTTTTATCATGTGTCATGCTTCTGTTTTGGTCATATGCATTTCATACTTTCTTAAAACCCTAATTTGTCATGTTCATTTGCATTCATCTTTGCATACCATTATCATATGAATTTGTCATGACATATCATGCATTTTTATGTCATTTTAGATGCCTTAGGACATATGTGAACATTGTTTGATCATTTTTGCATTCATTTGGTATGTTTGGCATCCATTACATCTTATGCATGTTCATGTATCCTTAAGCTCCTAACCTGCTTGTTTTTTTTTGCATCCATCACTTGTATGATCATACATATGTATTGTATATGACTTTGCATCTCTTCATGACACATTTTCATCATGTATTCACTTCTGTTGGCATCATTTCATCTTCATCTTTGCATCATTGCATCTTTTTTCACCTTATGCATTCATACTAACCATTGCAGGGGCTTATGGTAAGTTGATCAGGATGTGGATTTGCCTCCACATCCAATCTCTTCATTTGCATCTTTACATGTTTTTGAAGTGAATTTGATTCACCTGTGCCCTCTCTTGCTCCTTTTCTTTCTCTTAGGTTACTTAACGTCTTCAGGAAGTAAGTAACCTATTCTCCTTTCTCTTCTCTTTTCATCTTCTTCTTCTTCCTTGGTGGCAATCTGAAGACTTTCTGGAGATCTTTCTTTATGCCTCACAAACCATAGGAATATCCAAGCATGATAACTTTAGGGTTGTACATAGTCTCCCCTAGTTTTTACCTTTGAGTCTCCTTGAACCTCTGCTTCTCATCTCATAATCAAGGTTAAACAGTTAAAGTTTTGGGGCTATGTATTAGGGTTATGCATGTATCCTTATTTTAGGATGGAGTGTATAACATTAATACTTAGTGTTAAACCTTTAAGTTATTTACACCTCCTAATTAAAACACCTAATAATCATTAAGACTTAAGCTTGTAACTTGGGCCTTATATTAGGGTTACATCTCTGCCCTTGGGTCAGAGGGACTAACCCTAGTGTTTAATGGACAAGTCCGTCCCCCTCGAGTTTAGTCTCACAAACATAAAATCCATTTCTTAATCCCACTTTTAATTAAAATCCACTTTAATAAAGGCTTGTTATATAATGATTTTAATCCTAACCATGGATTAAGTTGAGGTATCTTCCTCATCTTAAGTGTCCTCATCTATCATCCTTCTCTTAGGATGGTGTAATGAGTTCAGTAATCCCTGATTAGAGATTAAACTCATTACTTAACACAAAACAAAAATCCAAATAAAACACTTAATAATCACAAGTAGGTTAATGATCTTAATCCTGCATCATTAAGGTAATTAAGTTGAGATTTTCGTCTCGTACTTAAGTAGACTCATTATCCCTAATCAGGGAGGATATAATGAGTTTACAACCCTTGATTTAGGCTTAAGCTTATTATCCTATGCAAAAATACCAAAAGCAATAAAAAACTGAAAACACAAAAAACAAACAATAAACGTCTCCTCTGGGATACTTTTCTCATCACATTCACTCTGAAAACCAGAACTCGCTTCTTCCTTCTAATGCAAGATAGTTAGGCCTCGAGCCAGACGAGTCATACACTTGAGCATAGACAAGCAAGCAGTTCACACCAAAAACACTAAGTCTCTTTGAGTCGAACTACGGTGTTCTGACTTCCTCATTGCACGAGAGGATACATAGAAATAACTTAACGGTTGTCAAACAAAATTCTCTTTGTCTTCCCCCCTCTCCTCTTCCCAGTTTTCCTTTTCTTAGCCTCAGATTTGAGCATTCTTTTTCTTTTTGCACTGACACTCTATACATCCATTCCTCCCTAGCTTTTTATACACAGTTTAGCACGTAAACTATCCCCTTTTAAACAAAATCAAGTAAGCATGGATCCCGTCGAGTACGACAAACGATCTGGGTGCTAATACCTTCCCAGGTCGTAACCAATCCCCTTTCTCAGTATCTTTGGTTCACAACCATCTTATCCATATTTTCCAGGTTTATGCAGCATTACCTCTCCTTCATGATAAAAATACCTAGCTGGCGACTCTATTCAACCTCAACCTCCAACATCGTCGACGGTTTGCATTTGCACCGGGATGAAAATCCGAGGAGCGACACTAGGTATGGAGGAAATCCCCAATCCTAGTTCCAAAGATTAAGGCCTAAACACATTACCCTAATTTTATTTATTATGTGTTTTTGTATTTTTGATGAAGAAGTGTTTTTTAGGTGTTGTTTGTGAAACATCCTCGTGTTAAGACTTATTCATCATGAGAGATACCCTACACCGCATCCCCATATGGAATGTGTGCAAGTATCCCATGGCAAATTATCTTGGCACATGAGAAAGTTCAACATTTATTAAGATGTTTTGATTTTGTTTAGAGACGAGAAAAGAAAATACTCAAGTTGAAAAAAGGAAAAAATAAGGGAAACTAAGACTCACCCTAAGTTATTGTATTCAATGGTGATTATATGGTTAATGAGGTTTTCTAATCCTAGAAGAAAAGAAGAGCATGTTCTAACTCACTTCAAGGATTGAAGACGGGATTAGAACTCAAAGGGAATGAAGAGAGTGAAATGTTGAATAAGCATAAAATGCTTATCGCAAACACAAATTGAAAGCTTTAAAAAGGGTAAGGAAGAAGGTTGAATGTAGGCGCACACCCACACTCTATATTTAGCATTAGCCCCTGAAAAGGTTGGTGACATTTGTCGCTCCCACCAAATGACACCTAAGTCAGAACGGGTACAGACGCGAACGGTCGGCGAAAGGGGGATGAGAACACACAGGGGTGAACTCAGAAAGACAAGAGTCGCCAGCTAGGCATTTTTATCCCGAAGGAAAGGTAATGTTGCATAAACCTAGAAAGATATGGACAAGACGGTTGCGAACCTGAGAGACTGAGAAAGGGGGTTGGTTACAACCTGGGAAGGTATTAGCACCCAGATTGTCCGCCGTACTCGACGGGATCCACGCTTAAAAGATTTGTGTTTTAAAGGGGTAGTGTCAGTGTTATTTGTGTATCAAAGCTGGAAAGAATGCAAGTGTCAGTGTAAAAGAAGTGAGAAGTGTATAAGTGAAGTGTCAGTGTAAGAATAAGAGTGAAATGCTCAAGACCATGAGGCTTGAAGAATAAGGCTGGAAAGAGGGGGAATATACAGAGACTTTTGTTCGATAACTGTTAAGTTATGCCTACGTATCCTCTTGTGCAATGAGGAAGTCAGAACACCGTAGTTCGACTCAAAGAGACTGAAAGACAAATTGACTTGTGAACTGCTTACTTGTCTATGCTCAAGTGTATGACCTGTCTGGCTCAGGTGCAAACTATCTTGCGTTAGACGGAAGAAGCAAGTTCTCGTTTGTGAGTGAATGAGATGAGAAAAGAATCCCGGAGGAGACGATTATTGTTTGTTTTTGTGTTTTCAGTCTTTTATTGCTTTTTGAAGTTTGTCATAAGTTAATGAGCTTAAGCCTAAACCAATGGGTTAGTAAACTCATCACATCCTCCCTCTGATTAGGGGTAATGAGAATAGCTTAAGTGTGAAGTAAGCACCTCACACTTAATCACCATGATGTAGGATTAAGATCATTAGCCTACTTGTGATTATTTAGATGTTTTTGTTATTTTTGTCTAGTGTTAAGTAATGAGTTTAAGCCATAATCAAGGATTTAATGGACCCATTACACCATCCTAATAGAAGGATAATAGATGAGAACATTTAAGCTGAGAAAGACTCCTCAACTTAATCCATGATTAGGGATTAACCTCATGACAAAACAAAGCCTTTATTAAGTGGATTTTAGTTGATGATAAGATGAAGAAGTGATTTTTATGGTTTATAAGACAACTTGAGGGGGACTTGTCCATTAACACTAGGGTTAGTCCTTCTTAACCAATTAAGGAAGAACTAGATCCCTAATGCAAGGCCCAAGTTACAAGCTTGATGTCTTGATGATTATTAGGTGAATTGATTAAAAGGATTTAAACACATTAAGGGTTTAACACTTAGGATTAAAGTTATACACTCCATCCTAATAGAAGGATGCAGGCATAAGCTTAATCACAAAGCCTTAAAGCCTTTAGGGTTTAGTCCCTGATTATGAGATGAGGAGAGAAGACTCAAAGATGACACAAAGGTAAAAGCTAAATGGGGGACTAATCAAACCCTAATTGTTGTCATGCTTGGAGATCCTAGGGTTAATGAGGTTCAAGAGAAAGATCTTCAGAGAAACCACCAGGAGAGAAGCAGAAGAAAGGAGCAAAGAGAAGCAAAACAACTTGCTTCACTTAAGAAGTAAAGTTGCTTGAAGAAAGAAGGTAAGATGAACATGAATGAGCAAGCTCAATCCAATACACATACAAAATGCAGCAAGGGAAATATGAAAGAGATGAAAAGAGAATGTGAGAAGTGAAGGAAAATTCACTTCTCAAACAACTCACCACCTGAAAAGTTAGTGAAAGAAATGAAGTGCAATGCAAATGAGATGAAATGTGATGATGCAAACCAAAACCAGAAGCATGAGTATGATGTTAATGATGCTAAGAGATGATGCAAACATGAGGCATGGCATGAGAATGATCATACAAACATATGGATGCAAGAGAAACATGTTTTGAACCATGGATGTTCATGAAAAGTTATGGAATGCAATAGACATATAACATGGAAAATGAAAGATGCAATGATCAAACATGATTCTAATATGTCTTAAGATGTATTATGAATCAAATGGATGCACAAAATGTCATGGCAAGTCATGGTATGCAAGCAAATGGAAGGTGGATGCAAAGGAAGGCATAAATTAGGGTTTATGATCAACACACAAAGCAAAAATCCAAAACCAGAAGCAAATGACATGATAAAAATTTGGAAATGCAATCAAAGATACCCTAGACCTATACAAACTCACTGCCCAAAGGAGGGGACCCAACTCTTAACCTATTGAAAGTTATGAATTTCCTAAGGTTGCTAGGGTTTTAAGGTACCTCACCAAGAAAAATGCAAAACAAATTGAAAATGCAAGATCAATTCAAACCAAATTTATCCTACAAACTACATGCTATGCAAGGTACAATGCAAAAAGAATCATCATCCAACTCTCAATGGTTAGGCAGAAATGAATTTTTGAAGTTTGAAACAAAATATTGCCTTGAAATGAAATTAAATCCAAAGAAAATAATCAAAAGGGATCAAGAACAAAAAAGAAATTTGGTTTGAGAGTTGGACACTGTCTCTAAATGTTTTTAAATGTTACATGAATTTTTTTGTGATTTTTAAATACCTAAAAGCATTTTTAATTAATTAATTTCCATTAACTAATTAAAAATAAACTTTTAAATGATTTAAAAATAATTTTTAATGCAAAAAATAAAAATAAAAATATTTTTGTGTTCTGAAAAATAATGAAAACCTTGACAAAAATTTTCATAATTTTTAAACATTTTTTGCTATTATAAATTAAATGTGCAAAATAAATCAAATAAAATGAAAATAAAAATTAAAATAATGAGAAGTATGCACAATTGACGAACCAGATTGATTCTGGGCTGGGAAAGGTTGACTTGGCGTCACATCTAATGGCCCAAGTTCAAACCTGGCTAATTCTGGTTTTAAAATTAATTAAACTGGATTAATTAAGTTAAATGAAGATTAGGGCTAAATGATGAGATCCTGGCCATCCAAACACGCGCGGGTCAAACAAAGTCAAACGCATCCACGACCAGAATTCAAAGTTCATTAATGACACGGATTAGGGTTAATGGATCTTAGGTGGCCGGAGAAGACTTCCGGTCGTCTTCTCCGGCGAACCCAAACCCTAGATTTCGCTACAGGTCACCAAACAAGCAATTTCTTCCACAGAAATGATCCTCTCCCCAATCTAAACCTAACCCCTCTCCCAAAACTCATTTATTTTCACTCACCAGCATGAATCGAATGAAAATACGGAACACGAGCAAACTTTCAGAGTGACATGAAATGGTCATCTCTTACTTATTTTCAAATCTAAATACATCCAGATGATCAGTGCAACATGTAGATTCATTTTGTAACAAGAAAATGAAGTTCTGAGAAAAAAGTTCTTGAGCTATACCTGAGATGGAGACCTTCAAAAATGAGCTTTCTGAGCCTTTCCTTTGTGCAAGCCACCTCCAATGGTCCCCCTTGTGCTAATGGCAAGCTTGGATGGAGTTTAAATTGGCTATTTTGAGAGGTTCAGTTCTGGTGTATCAGAAAATGAGTTTCTTGTGTGTGCTGTTTCAGATCATTGTGAGGGGTGGGATCTGTTCTATGGATGATTTCTGGTTGATTGGTGAAGGAATTATTGAAGTTAGATGGCTGTGTTGTGTGATTCGAAGAAGGAAAGGTTTTGACAGTTTTTGGAGTGTGCTGCAATGTGTGTGTTTCAGGCTTGTGTATGTTATGTTTTATGATCCTTAGGTGATCCATAAACTATCCCAACAAATCTGGAGAGCAGGTGTGCACTGTGGGATTGGTATGGGATGATTGGCCAAAAAGTCAAGTTTTGTGTACCTGCAGCATGGGCTGTGGCAGAGATGATCTAGAGGCCTGTCCTGCCTCAGCTTGAGTCAAGGATAGCCCTTGGATGGTTCATGAGATGCTGCTTCATTTGGATCATGAGTTGGAAGGGTTTTTGCAACTTGACAACTTGTTACATCTTATGATTTTTAGCCATGTATGTGTGAGAAGTCTTGCTGAATTTCTGATGTGGGATGCCTCATTAGGTCATGACAATGTATTAAAACCAGCTAGGGGTCAAACAAAACCTTTGAGAATCAATTTGCAAGAAATCCCTCTTTGCACTTTCATGAAAAATGACTTATGGTTATGTGAAAGTCAAGGCATAGAAATGGAAAATTCTTTGGGCCAAACTGATTTTTAGACATTGGTTTATGTTTGTATGAAGATTAGAAGTCCATTTGATAGCACAATTTGTCTTGGCAAGTGGTTTTGCAACTTTGCCTCTTTGGTAGAAAACTTGAAATTATGTGATTTTTCCCAACTTTGACAAGTCATAACTTTTGATCCAAAATGAATTAGAACAAGTTCTTGTACTTTTTGAAAAGGGAATGATCCATTCTACAACTTTCATGACCAAAGTTTTCCCATTTGAAGCATTTTTGAATCAAAAAGCAAGGGTTGAAAAAGTTTCCCAAAATGGCAAGTTTCCATTACAAGTCATTTTCCCAAAAAGTCAACTTTGCAAATGGCTTGAAATTCTTCAATTTTGTGAACTTCTAACATCTTCTATGATCAAATAAAGATCATACACAATCAAAATGATGAAGAACACCCTTTGGTTGGGTCATTGGGGGCCTCAGATACCCTGATTTTGCACTGACTTGCTCAAGAAGTCAACTCTTGATTAGATGCCTTCCCCATGGAATCTCTTCATGAAAATTGATATGCATGATCCTATACCATATAGAGACCAATAGAAACAAAAATGACCAAAAAATTTGGAGTTATGGCCTTTGAAACCAAAACCCTAATTCTAGGTCATCTGTGCAGTCAAACCTGGCTCTGCTTCCATGCCATTCTCAGTTCTTGTGATTCTTTGACCTCCTTGATCTTCAGAGGATATAATATGATTCTTGAACACACATGGACCCCTTTGAAGTGATGGATGACCTTTGGAGTGGCTCAAGAAGCTCTTGGATTGCTCAGATCACAAACCCTAGATGCAGATGACTTAGAAGCTATGCAGTGAATCAAGAATGTGGTATGAGATGCTATGATTGAGTTTATGCATATGAAAAGATCACAAGCCAAGGTGTGAATGGGTGAGGGCAAATTTGGGGTGTTTACAACATTAATCAAAAAATGATAAAAAAGGAAAGAAATTAATGTGCCAAACATGTCCTAAAATGATTAGTGTTATAACTAGATTCAAACCTAAGCCTAAGGGTGCCTAAAAGCTAAGAAAAACACAAAGTCAGCAGCTACAACAGTGCTTCAGCACACAATTAACTACCAAATGCAACTAACTCTGCAAACAGCCTATTACAGCTACCAAAAAGCATGGAAACAGGTGTAAATATTTTCAAAATAATGCAATGTAGCATACAATTAACAGCTTCTGTTTTAAAATACAGCAGTGAAAACATGGCAGAATTACATATTTTTTACAACACAAATACATGAATCACAATGCATGAAAATGCTTTACATAATAACATCAAAGAATTCAACATGGTTAGTATGATTATGAACATGTGAATATGCAAACAACTCAACCACTTTAATGTATTTTCCATACAAAAGCAAATATGTGCATTTTCCAAAAAACGTGAGACTTTAATGCAAATAAACAATGGAATGAATATACATTTTATTGCATTCTAATATGAAACAATCGTCAACAATAAAATGCGACAAACAAACGTGCAAGAATAAGTGCCAACATGTGAATTATGCAATTTCAAGTAGCATGCAACATTTTTGATTATGCGCGCAAACATCTGAAACATGCATCGATCATGAATGCGGTGCAAAACAGAATTTTAACTCATCAATAACATGCTAACAATGAAGTTCAAACATGGTAACAATTCTCAATGCATCATGAACACAAATTCAGCAATACGCCAAAAATCGGAAACTAACAAACATACATGTCGAAAGATGTCGAAGCTACATGAACCTGCACCAAACCAACTTCTAAAAACTCCTAAATAATATAACCTAATGATCTATGATGATTAAAAATGGAATAGAATGCAAACATGCATTAAAATGCACACAAAATCCAAAACAACTCAGTGTTAATCGGTTAATGTAATGTGTTAACTGGTTAACACTGCTGAATTCTGCAGAATTTTCCAAAATCGAACTACGATAATCGATTAACATAATGGGTTAACCAATTAACACTGAATCTGAATCAGTTTTAAATGCATAAAAAGCACTTCAAGCTACCAACTTATTTCTAGGGTTCCTTGTAACACCAAATTTCTACCCGACGATTATATCGAAAATCAGGGTATTAAAAATTTAACCAACAAGTACACAAATAGGATGCTACATTTTTCAACTTATCAAAAATGTAGATGTTTAGATTGGCTATATTTTATGGTAAAACTTATGTTCATTTTTGGATGTCATCGGTAATGTTATGACATGTGATTTAAGCATTATGCAGGTGTGAATTTTTGGTGTGCGGTTGTTTTAATCATGATGTCAAGACTGATGTCATGACATCTCTGACTAGGCCTGAAGACCTAGGTGAATCATATTTTGTGCACGCATTCTTTAGTCATTATTGTTGAGATTTTGTTGTGGTTTTAACGCGATTTTATAAGAAGGAAAAGAAGGATTCAATTTAGAGTTATTTTAGCAGAACATTTGTTCTTGCTATTTTTGTTCCTTTATTTGAGGAATTATTATTTTTGATTTGTGCAAGTTCAGAAGGCCCAATGCCCATTCAAGGATCTACTTAAGGCTGTTTTACCCTAGTGTGAATGTGTGGAAAATAAGGATTGTGTATTCAGCGTTTTTCACGTGTGCGTGTGTGTGTTAGTTTCTTGTGAGCCAAGAAATTGTCTTTTGATGATTGTTTTGGACTAGGTGTGCATTTGTATTTTTTCCACTCAAAGCTTTTAAGCGAGTGTTTGTATTTGGATGAAGCTTTTAAGAAAGGTCAAACATTGTTTTGAAGAGTGTCTTCATTTTGTTTGAGTAGTTTTACTTAAGATCATTGTTGTGATTGAGTGGAAGTGAGAGGGGTCTTGATAACGAGAAATCGTATCACATTATTACTATGTTTTTAGTCTGTTTTATCGCACATTGATCTTTTAACTCCCGATTGTTCGAGTTTCTTATGTCACATTGCAGGTATAACATGTCTAGAGCTAAATTATGAGAAAAAGATCAAATGAACCAAATCTAGCATGAAAAGAAGATCAAGAGATCAATTCTTCTAAAGTCTGCAATTTTGTTGCTCTCACGGTCGTCACAACTGACTCACGACCATGACGCGCTATTTAGAGGTATCACGATCGTGACAACACTATCACGATCGTGACGCGCTTATTTGAAGAAACATGACCGTTACATCATGTCACGAACGTGACAAGGAAAGTTTATTTAATTTATTTGAAGATATTTATGAAGACGTGCAACGAGTCTTCGAAGACTCCTACTTTCCCTCAACCGCAGAAAACCCAGTACGCCACTTCTGCGGGATTTTCTCAAAACGGAACGAAGCCCACGCTGCAACTCATTCAAACTGCCAAAATCATCTTCTATAAATACCTAAGGAACAAATGAAAAAGGACAGAGTTTAGTTTTGAATTTTTACGCGGAAGCTCTGCCGTTTTTGATTTGAACCCATTTATTTTCCAGCTTTTGTTCTTGCTATGTTTGCTTTTTATTTCCAACCCATTTAATAACAATTTCCAAAATTAGGAAATTGTTATTTTAATTAGATTTTCTTTTTAGCCTCAGAACTTGTTATTTCATTTCGATTTCGATTCCGACACTCCGAGCTTGCCAATTTATGGAAGAAGGAGTCTAAGAATTATATTGTTCAGGTTTTTGTTTTACAATTTATATTAAGTTTATTTATTTATTTATGTTAAGTTTCTATTATTATTATATAATGCATGCTTTAATATTTGTTTATTTCATTTTGTATCTATCTGTTGGTATAATTAAAATGAGTAGCTAAATTAATTAGTCGGTATGTAATAAACCAAACCAAAACGGTTAAATCAAATCTAAGCTAAAATAATTAAGAACTTATATTCTGGATGTGGCTTTTTATAATTAAAATCAATCTTTTTGTTACGAGAGTAAGGAAAGTGAAATAGGTTAGGTCGAGACCACGAGAGTGTGAGATTTTAACCGGATAGTTAAAGTTAGGCATTCGATTTAAATACAGCGAGAGCGCTTTAAAACGAATTAGACTTATTAAGTTTTCAAAAATTATTTTCTAAACACTTATGGGCTAGCGAGAGCAGGCATAGGGCTTTAGGAGTAAGATCTGAGATAAGACCACGAGAGTGTGAGTCGAGGGTTTTTAAACTGGTAATCTCTACAGAATAATTTAAGTGAACCATCTTTATAAGCTTAGGTTAGATTGACCCGCATAGGTTAATATAATTACATACCGACCGCCTTCTCATTATTTCCTTAACTAAGTTTAATTCCTGTTTTTAATCCTTAAAACCATAATCGTGACAAATATCCGCCTTAGCTAAACTAGCAGACCTTCTAGCACTAGAGTGATTACAAAGTCCCTGTGGGTTTGACAATCTTTTATATTATTTCGATAGGTTGTGCGCTTGCAGTTCAGATACCGCTAGACACATTCGCGTCTTCGCCCCATCAAGTTTTTGGCGCCAAAGATATGCTGAGACTTTGTCCACATTACGAATTAGTAGAATGGATGGTCATCCATACTTTCTACAATGGACTCTTGTACAACACAAGAATGACGATTGACGCTGCCGCAGGCGGCGCACTAATGGACAAAGAATATAATGATGCTTATGCACTTATCGAGAGTATGGCTCAAAATCATTACCAATGGGGAAGCGAGAGAGCCGCAACTGAGAAACCAACAAAAGGAGGTATGTACGAAGTGAGTAGTATGGACCAAGTCAATGCAAAGTTTGACCAACTCAACCAAAATATCGACAACTTGGCCATAACACCAACAGCCACCGTGGTTGCGGTAACACCTAATTGTGAGTTATGTGGAGTTCCAGGACATGCTGTCCCTGATTGTCAACTATTAGCAGGAATTCCCACAGATCAAGTGAATTATGCTCAAGGAAACCCGTACTCGAACACATACAACCCAGGTTGGAAGAATCATCTGAACTTCTCTTATAAGAATAATAATGCTTTATACGCACCAGGTCAAGCCTCCAGCTACACCACCAGAATATCAAAAGACTGCTCCTAATGTTCTTAGAAAATCAAACCTTGAGTTAATGATGGAGAACTTCATAGCTACCCAATCTCAAACAAACAAGGAATTTTTAAACCAAAACATACACACTAGCGAGCAGATTAAGCAATTAGTGAGCAAGGTAGATGCGTTAGCTACACATAACAAAATGCTTGAAACTCAGATTTCACAAGTAGCTCAACAACAAGCACCTACCGCTGCACAAGCTGGAGTATTTCCTGGACAACCCCAACCTAATCCAAAAGGACAGGCCAATGTTGTGATACTAAGAAGTGGCAAGGAACTTGACGGACCTGCCGATCCAAGAATTGACAGTCCAGCCATGTGCCAAAAGCAAGATAAGCCGAATGAAAAGGAGAATGAACCAGAAGAAAAGGAAGATAATAATCAAGAGGCAGTGGAGAAAGAAAAGCCTTATGTGCCTCCACCACCTTAGAAACCACCAATTCCGTACCCTCAGAGATTAACCAATTCCAAGACGATGGGCCAGTTTAAGAAATTTGTTGAACTTCTGAAACAGTTGAATATTACTATTCCGTTTACAGAAGCTATCACTCAAATGCCCTCGTATGCTAAATTTCTAAAGGAAATATTATCCAATAAGAGGAAGATAGAGGATAACGGAACCGTTACACTTACTGCTGAGTGTAGTGCAATAATTCAAAACAATATGCCTCCTAAGTTAAGAGATCCAGGTAGTTTCTCTATACCCTGTGTAATTGGAAAATTCGTCATTGACAAAGCTCTATGCGATTTAGGAGCCAGTATCAGTGTTATGCCATTAACAATTTGCAAAAGGATAGACATGGGAGACCTAAGACCAACTAAAATGTCTGTTCAACTAGCCAACCGCTCTATTAAATATCCTGTAGGCATACTAGAAAATGTCCCAGTACGTATAGGTCAATTCTACATTCCTACTGATTTTATAATCATGGACATCTCTGAAGACTCCACTACACCTATCATACTAGGAAGACCATTCTTAGCTACCACCGGAGCTATTATAGATGTAAAGAAAGGAAATCTAACCTTTGAAGTAGGTGAGGAGAAAGTTGAATTTATTTTAACACAATTCTTACAATCACCAGCTATAGAGGACACATGCTATTTATTGGATGTCATTGACGAGTGTGTAAGAGAGATGGAAATGAAAGAAACTACTTATTCTGAAATTATGAAAATTCAAATCCCTCCGATTTTCGAAGGTGACAATTGGCGTGAACCGTATCAGGATGATAGCCTAAGCGAAAGTTTAGCACTTACACCGGATGATAGAATTAAAAACCTTACCTAAGAACCTAATATACGAATTCCTAGACACTGAATGTACACGACCAGTTATAATCAATTCCAATTTAGGAACAATCGAAACGAAGAAACTTTTAGATGTCTTAAAGAAATACCCAACTGCATTAGGATATAACATATCCGATCTCAAAGGAATATGTCCTTCAATCTGTATGCATCGTATTATGATAGAAGAAGATTGCAAAACCTCCAGAGAATCTCAAAGAAGAATTAACCCAATCCTTAGCATTGTAGTAAAAGAAGAAGTTAAGAAACTACTAGACGCTGGAATAATATATCCAATCTCTGATAGTCAATGGGTTAGTCCAGTACATGTAGTACCAAAGAAAGGAGGTATCACTGTTGTGAAAAACACTAAAGGCGAATCGATATCACAAAGAGTAGTGATCGGACATAGAGTGTGCATCGATTATCGAAAACTAAACAAAGCCACTTGAAAAGATCATTTCCCACTACCTTTTATAGATCAAATGTTAGAACGATTAGCCAAACACTCGTATTTCTGCTATCTCGATGGTTACTCAGGATTTTTCCAAATCCCAATCCACCCAGATGATCAAGAGAAGACTACATTCACATGCCCTTATGGAACATTCACTTATAGACGAATGCCCTTTGGATTATGCAACGCTCCTGCAACCTTTCAAAGATGTATGATGTCATTCTTCGTAGATTTCATAGATAACATCATGGAAGTGTTCATGGACGACTTCTCTGTATGCGGGCAAAGTTTTGAAGGATGTCTATCAAATTTAGAAATGATGTTAGAAAGATGTGTAAAAGTAAACCTCGTGCTTAACTGGGAAAAATTCCATTTTATGGTCAAAGAAGGAATCGTACTAGGACACGTTATATCTGATAAGGGAATTGAAGTTGATAAAGGTAAGATAGAAGTCATAAAAGATCTTCAACCCCCTAAGACCGTTCAAGAAATACGAAGCTTTTTAGGACATGCCGGTTTCTATCGACGATTCATCAAAGATTTCTCGAAAATCACTAAATCTCTTACCGGTTTATTAATGAAAGACGCTGAGTTCATATTCGATAAAGATTGTCTTAAAGCATTCAAAACTCTAAAAACAGCCCTCATCACTGCACCAATAATGCAACCACCTGACTGGAGGTTACCTTTCAAAATCATGTGCGATGCGAGTGACTATGCTGTAGGCACAGTTCTTGGACAAAGGAAGGACAAAAAACTTCACGCAATTTACTATGCCAGTAGAACTTTAGATTCTTCTCAGATGAACTACGCCACTACTGAAAAAGAATTGTTAGCAATTGTCTTTGCGCTTGATAAATTTCGTTCCTACCTAGTAGGAGCAAAGATAATCATCTACACAGACCACGCTGCTATCAGATATCTATTAACCAAGAAAGATGCTAAACCAAGACTCTTGAGATGGATCTTACTCTTACAAGAGTTTGATCTCGAAATCAAAGATAAGAAAGGTAATGAAAAACGTCGTAGCGGACCATTTATTTAGAATAGAAGGTATTAAACCCGAACAAGTGCCAATTAACGACGATTTTCCGTATGAACAGCTGATAGCACAAATAGGAAGCGACCCAGCTCAGTTAGACATAGATGAACCAAAAACCGTGGAAACAATCCAAACAACCGTAGGACTGCCATGGTACGCTGACATTGTCAACTACTTAGCTGTAGGAGAACTTCCACCGGACTTAACCTATCAGCAGAAAAAGAAATTTTTCCATAATCTCAAGTATTACTATTGGGACGAACCATTATTGTTTAAAAGAGGACCTGAAGGAATCTTTCGTCGGTGCATTCCCGAAGAAGAAATAGAAGATGTCATTGCTCATTGTCATTCATCTCCTTATGGTGGACATGCAAGCACTTCCAAGACTTGTGCAAAAATGTTACAAGCCGGCCTATTTTGTCCTAATCTATGGAAAGATGTCCACATCGCTGTTATAAATTGCGATCAGTGTCAACGCACCGGTAATATTTCAAGAAGAGATGAAATGCCTCAAAGAGGAATATTAGAAGTTGATGTCTTTGATGTTTGGGGAATCGATTTCATGGGACCATTCCCATCATCTTTCGGTAATAAATACATACTCATAGTTGTCGATTATGTTTCAAAATGGATCGAGGCTATAGCTTCTCCTACAAATGACACACGAGTAGTAATTAAGCTTTTCAAGAATATAATCTTTCCAATATTTGGTGTGCCTATACTTGTCATTAGAGACGGTGGCTCGCATTTCATTTCGAAAATATTTGACAAATTACTATCTAAGTATGGAGTCAGACATCGTGTAGCAACACCGTATCATCCACAAACAAGCGGACAGGTTGAAGTCTCGAACAGAGAAATAAAACAAATTCTAGAAAAGACTGTCGCCATATCTAGGAAAGATTGGTCATCTAAACTTAATGAAGCTTTATGGGCTTATAGGACAGCCTACAAGACACCCATGGGAACTACACCCTTCAAACTAGTGTATGGGAAGGCTTGTCATCTCCCGGTAGAACTAGAATGCCGCTGGAGAAAACACTCAATATAAACTACAATGCCGCTGGAGAAAAGCGAATCCTCGACATTAATGAATTAGAAGAATTAAGGTTAGACGCATATGAGAATGCTAAGATATATAAAGAAAGAACTAAGCGATGGCACGATAAACGCCTATCTAGGAAAGAATTTAGTGTGTGAGACGTTGTGCTCCTCTTCAATTCAAGACTTAGGCTTTTTCCTGGAAAACTAAAATCTAGATGGTCAGGACCCTTTGAAATAACTAGAGTGTTCCCGAGCGGAGCAATAGAAATTAAGGGTAGGAATAGTGAACCGTTCACAGTAAACGGACAACGATTAAAACATTACCATAATATTGAAAATATAGATTATGCGAATAGTTTAAAACTTTTAGAGTTGTCCACTAACTTTCCTGATTAATATACCCTTAAGCACTACGTCAGGCTTATGACGATAAAAACAACGCTTAGTGGGAGGCAACCCATTTTACCATTTTATTGTTTTATTTCACTATTATTATTATTGACTTTATTTATGCATTTATTTCTTTATTTACTTTATTTTCTAAATCTCTTTTAAATTTACTTTGCTACAGATTTTCTAAAGTCTTTTCTAACTTCCTTTTCTCCCCTGATTTGTTTCCTTCACTTTAACACTAACTATGGCTAACCAACCAAGAAACTTTATGGAAACCATATTTAGAGGTAGAAACCAAAGAAGGAAATTTGAGGAATTATCAAAGAGACAAATGGATTTGACTCTGTACTATGATGAACAGACTATGGAAACTTTAGGTATAAATGATAGCATCATATACCTGTTTAACCAATTTGGATGGGAGAACGCTCTCATAAAACATAAGTTTGTAACTTACCACGAGCTCACCCTTGAGTTTTTAAGCTCCTTAGTTTACTTACCTGAGTGCGGATTTGGATTTAGGAAATGATTTATTAGTTTCCGACTATTCGGTATCGAATATGTCTATAACCATAAGGAACTAGCTGACCTACTAGGATTTCCTAGCGGACCATTTGCCTTTACTACCACCCAGGTAGAATTATTGGATATTGAGCTAGATTTCTTTTGGGGAACTTTAACCGGAAACTACCACCCTGAGCCGGATAACATGAAAAATGATGAAATACACAACCCAGCTATTCGCTATTTTCATAAAATCCTTGCCCACACCTTCTTTGGAAAGGAAGAGAACCTCACTGGAGTATCTAAAGATGAGATATTCATAATGTCCTATTTGACCGATGGAAAACCCGTAAATGCTGTACCCTTTATGATGCAAACCTTTACCCGCATCCAAGAGGAACCTGATCTACCAATATTGGTAGGAGGTCTGGTCGCCATGATTGCTGATGCCCTCGGACTTAGATACCAGTTACACAAGTGCAACCGTTTAGGTACCATCCGCCCTATGAATCTGAACTTCTGCTTTAACCACCAAATTATAAGAAACTTAGGACAACCACCATACGAGTACCTAATTAGAAATGAAATCGTAACCCTGTTCACATTACCGAACCATGCTAAAGTCAGTGTTCACAATAGAGATAATTGGCTTTATGAACTTACCCCTCCTGACTATCCAACAACACCTTAAACACCACAATCCTACCAAATTAGGGATGACATGATGACTGATGTAGAAAGTGACCCTGAGACCCCTCCTGGTTACCATGACATTGACCACACTGATGAAGTTATTGAGACCCCTGAAATCAATCAAGTAGGATATGCTGACAGCTTAAAGAAAATTCTGACCACTCTTGAAGTATACCAAGCTGATATTAATGTTGTTAAGGATGAAGTTAAAATCATGAGACTGGACATTATAGGCTTAACTGACATAACATGTGAACAATTCTATCATATAAACTCCGCACTTGAAGACTTGAAGAAGCAACATTGATAATGCTGTAGTAATTTGATTTATCTTACTTTTTGCTTTTTGTTTCTAGTTAGTTTTGATATTTTGCAACATTTCATAGTTTATTTTTATCACTGTAATTTCTTTCTGTTATGTCAAAAACAAAGTACTTCCATTTATGCAATTTTCCATTCAATCCATTTACATGTTTTTCATTATTTACTGATACTTTTAATTGCTGGATATTTTGTGAATGTTCGTGTGATAAAATCCAATGCTATTTTATATTGATCCATTGCTATGTGTTATGTTGGAATTAAATATTGAAAGTGATAAGAATTACAATTGGATTGAACTGAGGTAACCATTATGTGAAAATTCCATATTTTGTGAACATCACGGTCGTCACCATCCCCTCACGATCGTAATGAGCAATTTAGCGCGTCACGACCGTAACACCCCCCTCACGACCGTGACAATCCTAATTCACGACCTCTGAGTTACAGAGGCCGTTCTTCTTCGCAAACCCCACTTCTATTTTCATAAAAATCTCTAACCTCCCATCACCTTTTCTTCTCCCGTAACCACCCATTAATCTCCAATCAATCCCATTACTCCGTTCCACCTTCTCATTTAACCCCAACTCCACACATTCCCTTCATTCCATTATAAACCAATACATTTCTTCACATTTTCATCACCAAACCTCAAACACCTATCTCATGATAAACCTCATTTGCATGCAATGGAAAATATTCAGTTTAGAGAGGGAGAACAAGGAGAAGCACAGAGAGAGAAGTTTGAAAGGTTTCAAACCCGAGGCATCCAACCTACTCGGTAGGTCGACCTCGACTGCTTGAGGGAGTTAGGATTGTTCGACGGAGTAAAGCTACTACTTGAGCAAGTTGGCTTGTGGGACTTATGCAGTCAACCGCAACTGGTATTTGCAAACCTCACCTTGGAGTTTCTAAGTTCGTTTCAATATATCACACCTTCAGGATCAACGAACCAACTCACTGGCATCGCAAAATTCTGAATGCTTGGAAGAGAGTTCCAACTCACTCAAACCAGAGTCGCTGAACTGTTAGGCTTCAGTCACGGCGACGGTGCTCACTTTCGCATGCCCGACAACTTTAATGAAGCAGCTTTCACTTTGTGGCACAACATCACAAACAACCGTGCTTCAGCCTACCAAAGTCTCAACGCCACTCATATTCATAATCCAGCAATACAGTATTATCATCGTATCATATGCAACACAATCTTTGCAAGAGAGAGACCCCACAAGCTCAATTCCAAAGAGCTCTTATTCTAGCATTGTGCCTTGAATGAAGAACGCATCAACGCTGCTCCGTTCCTTCTGGCCCACATTCAGTCTGTAGCGCATAGAGGCGCCACTCCCTTCTACATTGGCGGGATTGTCACTTCCCTTGCTATACAGCTGGAGCTTGGTGACCACCTATCTCATTTGCCTCATAGAGCACCGGAGCTGCTTACCTTGAACTACTGCAAGTCCGCTCACATGATCTCTCAGCGTGAGGATGGCAGGTTCAACCCTGTGATACAAGGCACCATCTACCATCATATCGTTTTGCCTTGCAGGAACCACATTGATCCATCAAATAGAGCCAATTGGCTATTTGATTTGCCGGATGCCACAGGCCATGTTCCGATTATTGACGAGCAGCCTGATGCACCTGTGGACGAGATGCATGATGCGATGGATGCTGCTGAGCTAGTTCAGGATATCCCTGAGTCTTCCACCAGACAGCCACCTTCAGCTGACATCACCCTTGAAGAAATCCTCTGTGCCATTCATCAGCAAAATCAGATGAATGTCGCACTTGAGCGTAGGCAGAAAGAGCAGTATGATGCACTCCTTGCAACTGTTGTCAGTAACCAGAAAGCAACAGATGAAAAGCTAGGAGAGATCTTCAGTGAATTGGAAGCTTTGCGGATAGACGTCACCGCTCTCACCGTCACTGGTTCTGATGAGGAAGCCACTCCTACCAGACGCTCCCGCACCAGAAGTCGAGGCCGTGGTCGTCAACAGCATTAGATTATCTTTTTGTTTTTGCATTTCTGTTTATGTAGTGTATTTCCTCGCTATTATATCACAACATTGAGGACAATGTCTGATATAGTGTGGGAGAGGTTCCTTTCCCGTTCCCGTTTTCCATTTCATTGTATTTCCCTTTCCGCATTTTCAATTGAACAAGTAATATTTATGCTATTTCTTAAATTTCAATTCATCCCCGCTTTATTTAGCCATACCGAAATTTTTTTGCTTTATCTTTGCATTACTCGACTTACCTATGAAATCGTAGTTAGGAAGCTGAGAAAGATCCAACAAGATCAATACAGTCTTGACACCTTAGACTTCCTACTTAAGCATTCCATTTCGATAATTGTTATGACTACACCTTAAGTCTTAGTTCTAAAGTAACCCCTAGTAGTTTATACTAGCAGTCAGCACCGTCTGAACACAAACCACGTGGGGAGCCGATGAACATAAGTTTTTGATTCCTAATATATAAACGATCCTTCATATCTCGATGCCATAAAAAAGAAATTGCACCAAAGTACACGGTCGCATATAAGAGACGAGTAATAAAAGAAGGAGTCCATTGCTGGTTGGTTCAGAGGTACCTAGTTCTGAACTTGGTAGGGCGTGCTACGGCTCGATACCCCCACAACCTCCAATCTAGATAATATGTAAAGGGTTGCCACATTCGTGTACCAGACCCCGTGCTTATAAAGGATCAAAGTCACTAACCGGCTACTCCACTACGTGCGTGCTAAGGCAAAGGGCTTAATGTGATTGCGCTAGAACGAAACCGGGTGAAATAAGAACGAAGGACTCTAGGTAGAATCATAACGCAATTACTGAATGTTTCGTTTAAAGGGAAGTCGACGACTTAGCTTGTTGCTTGTGTCATTAGTGTATCGTATGTGTATGCGTCTGATGAAAATTGTCTGATCATTTTTCAACTGACTATTTGCTTGAGGACAAGCAAAGGTTTAAGTATGGGGGAGTTTGATAACGAGAAATCGTATCACATTATTACTATGTTTTTAGTCCGTTTTATTGCACATTGATCTTTTTAACTCCCGATTGTTCGAGTTTTTTATGTCACATTGCAGGTATAACATGTCTAGAGCTAAATTATGAGAAAAAGATCAAATGAACCAAATCTAGCATGAAAAGAAGATCAAGAGATCAATTCTGCTAAAGTCTGCAATTTTGTTGCTCTCACGGTCGTCACAACTGACTCACGACCGTGACGCGCTATTTAGAGGTATCACGATCATCACAACACTATCACGATCGTGACGCGCTTATTTGAAGAAACATGATCGTTACATCATGTCACGAACGTGACAAGGAATGTTTATTTAATTTATTTGAAGATATTTATGAAGACATGCAACGAGTCTTCGAAGACTCCTACTTTCCCTCAACTGCAGAAAACCCAGTACACCACTTCTGCTAGATTTTCTCAAAACGGAACGAAGCCCACGCTACAAATCATTCAAACTGCCAAAATCATCTTCTATAAATACCCAAGGAACAAATGAAAAAGGCCAGAGTTTAGTTTTGAATTTTTACGCGGAAGCTCTGCCGTTTTTGCTTTGAACCCATTTATTTTCCAGCTTTTGTTCTTGCTGTGTTTGCTTTTTATTTCCAACCCATTTAATAACAATTTCCAACATTAGGAAATTTTTATTTTAATTAGATTTTCTTTTTAGCCTCAGAACTTGTTATTTCATTTCGATTTCGATTCCGACACTCCGAGCTTGCCAATTTGTGGAAGAAGGAGTCTAAGAATTATATTGTTCAGGTTTTTGTTTTACAATTTATATTAAGTTTATTTATTTATTTATGTTAAGTTTCTATTGTTATTATATAATGCATGCTTTAATATTTGTTTATTTCATTTTGTATCTGTCTGTTGGAATAATAAAAATGAGTAGCTAAATTAATTAGTCGGTATGTAATAAACCAAACCAAAATGGTTAAATCGAATCTAAGCTAAAATAATTAAGAACTTATATTCTGGCTGTGGCTTTTTATAATTAAAATCAATCTTTTTGATACGAGAGTAAGGAAAGTGAAATAGGTTAGGTCGAGACCACGAGAGTGTGAGATTTTAACCGGATAGTTAAAGTTAGGCATTCGATTTAAATACAGCGAGAGCGCTTTAAAACGAATTAGACTTATTAAGTTTTCAAAAATTATTTTCTAAACACTTATGGGCTAGCGAGAGCAGGCATAGGGCTTTAGGAGTAAGATCTGAGATAAGACCACGAGAGTGTGAGTCGAGGGTTTTTAAACTGGTAATCTCTACAGAATAATTTAAGTGAACCATCTTTATAGCTTAGGTTAGATTGACCCGCATAGGTTAATATAATTACATACCGACCGCCTTCTCATTATTTCCTTAACTAAGTTTAATTCCTGTTTTTAATCCTTAAAACCATAATCGTGACAAATATCCGCCTTAGCTAAACTAGCAGACCTTCTAGCACTAGAGTGATTACAAAGTCCCTGTGGGTTCGACAATCTTTTATATTACTTCGATAGGCTGTGCGCTTGCAGTTCAGATACCGCTAGACACATTCGCGTCTTCGCCCCATCAAGATTTTGGCGCCGTTGCCGAGGACCTCTATTTAGTCACTAGTGCACTATTAGAGTAGCACTATCTAGACTAAGGTAACAACTTATTTTCCCTAATCTAATTTACCGAGTGTATGCCAAGTACTCGCTCTCAAGGCGAAGACTTGCAACCTCCAGTCCTAGAATTAGAACGCTTCTTACATTTAAGAAGACGAATATTCGAATACCAACGTAAATACAACATTCCAGATCTTCAAGTTGATCCACCTAAACCAGTTGGAACATCAAAGGACGCAGAGATGGCTGAAGAACCAAATCATCCACTAAAGTATTATGCTAGTCCTTCACAAGCTGAACCGCATTCCAGCATTGCTGCACCGGCTATCAACCGAAACGATTTCGAATTGAAACCTTCGCTGATATCAGCCGTGCAACAAAACCAATTCGCCGGAAATCCTACCGAGGATCCGAACCTTCATCTTTCGATATTTGTGCAGTACGCAGATATTGTAAAAGCTAATGGAGTTACCCAAGAAGAAATTAGATTACGCTTTTTTCCTTTCTCACTTCGAGACAGAGTGAGAGCCTGGCTTCAATCTCTACCCTCGAATTCAGTAACTACGTGGGAGGAACTAAAGAGAGTCTTCTTGACAAGATATTTCCCACCTAGTAAGACAGCTATGCTAAGAGCTTAAATCAACAGATTTAAGCAAAAGGAAAACAAGTCACTTTTCGAAGCTTGGGAACGCTACAAAGATATGCTGAGACTTTGTCCACATCACGAAATAGTAGAATGGATGGTCATCCATACTTTCTACAATGGACTCTTGTACAAAACAAGAATGACGATTGACGCTGCCGCAGGCGGCGCACTAATGGACAAAGAATATAATGATGTTTATGCACTTATCGAGAGTATGGCTCAAAATCATTACCAATGGGGAAGCGAGAGAGTCGCAACTGAGAAACCAACAAAAAGAGGTATGTACGAAGTGAGTAGTATGGACCAAGTCAATGCAAAGTTTGACCAACTCAACCAAAAGATCGACAACTTGGCCATAACACCAACAGCCACCGTGGTTGCAGTAACACCTAACTGTGAGTTATGTGGAGTTCCAGGACATGTTGTCCCTGATTGTCAACTATTAGCAGGAATTCCCACAGATCAAGTGAATTATGCTCAAGGAAACCCGTACTCAAACACATACAACCCAGGTTGGAAGAATCATCCGAACTTCTCTTATAAGAATAACAATGCTTTATACGCACCAGGTCAAGCACCAGCTACACCACCAGGATATCAAAAGACTTAATGTTCCTAGAAAATCAAACCTTGAGTTAATGATGGAGAACTTCATAGCTACCCAATCTCAAACAAACAAGGAATTTTTAAACCAAAACATACACACTAGCGAGCAGATTAAGAAATTAGTGAGCAAGGTAGATGCGTTAGCTACACATAACAAAATGCTTGAAACTCAGATTTCACTAGTAGCTCAACAACAAGCACCTACCACTGCACCAGCTGGAGTATTTCCTGGACAACCCCAACCTAATCCAAAAGGACAGGCCAATGTTGTGATACTAAGAAGTGGCAAGGAACTTGACGGACCTGCCGATCCAAGAATTGACAGTCCAGCCTGTCGCTCCCACCAAATGAGGCTAGGTCAAATGGGGTACAGACGCGAATGGTTGGCGAAAGGAGAAATGAATGAATAGAGTCGCCAGCTAGGCATTTTTATCCCGAAGGAAAGGTAATGCTGCATAGACCTAAGAAAAGATATGGATAAGACGGTCGCGAACCAGAGAGACTGAGAAAGGGGGTTGGTTACAACCTGGGAAGGTATTAGCACCCAGATTGTCCGTCATACTCGACGGGATCCACACTTAAAAGATTTGTGTTTTAAAGGGGTAGTGTCAGTGCAATTTGTGTATCAAAGCTGGAAGGAATGCAAGTGTCAGTGTAAAAGAAAAGTGAAGTGTATAAGTGAAGTGTCAGTGTAAGAACAAGAGTGAAATGCTCAAGACTATGAGGTTTAAAGAATAATGCTGGAAAGAGGGGGATTATACAGAGACTTTTGTTCGATAACTGTTAAGTTATGCCTACGTATCCTCTCGTGCAATGAGGAAGTCAAAACACCGTAGTTCGACTCAAAGAGACTGAAAGATAAATTGACTTGTGAACTTCTTATTTATCTATGCTCAAGTATATGACCTGTCTGGCTCAGGTGCTAACTGTCTTGCATTAGACGGAAGAAGCAAGTTCTCGTTTGTGAGTGAAGATGATGAGAAAAGAATCCCAGAGGAGACGATTATTGTTTGTTTTTTGTATTTTCAATTTTTTATTGCTTTTTGAAATTTGCCATAAGTTAATGAGCTTAAGCCTAAACCAATGGGTTAGCAAACTCATCACATCCTCCCTCTGATTAGGGGTAATGAGAATACCTTAAGTGTAAAGTCAACATCTCACACTTAATCACCCTGATGTAGGATTAAGATCATTAACCTACTTGTTGTTTATTTAGATGTTTTGGTTGTTTTTGTTTAGTATTAAGTAATGAGATTAAGCCATAATCAGGGATTAAATGGACTCATTACACCATCCTAATAGAAGGATAATAGATGAGAACATTTAAGCTAAGGAAAGCTCCTCAACTTAATCCATGATTAGGGATTAACCTCATGACAAAACAAAGCCTTTATTAGATGGATTTTAGGTTAATGGTAAGATGAAGAAATTATTTTTATGGTTTGTAAGACAACTTGAGAGGGACTTGTCCATTAACACTAGGGTTAGTCCTTCTTAACCAATTAAGGAAGAATTAGAACCCTAATGCAAGGCCCAAGTTACAAGCTTGATGTCTTGATGATTATTAAGTGGATTTATTAAAGGATTTAAACACATTGAGGGTTTAACACTTAGGATTAAAGTTATACACTCCATCCTAATAGAAGGATGCAGGCATAAGCTTAATCACAAAGCCTTAAAACCTTTAGGGTTTAGTCCCTGATTATGAAATGAGAAGAGAAGACTCAATGATGACACAAAGGTAAAAGCTAAATGGGGGGATTAATCAAAACCCTAACTGTGATCATGCTTGGAAGTCCTAGGGTTTATGAGGCTTAAGAAAGAAATCTTCAGAGAACCACCAAGGAGAGAAGCAGATGAAAGGAGGAAGGAGCAGAGAGAAGCAAAACAACTTGCTTCACTTAAGAAGACAAGTTGCTTGAAGAAAGAAAGTGAGATGAACAAGAATGAGCAAGCTCAATCCAAAACATGTACAAAATGCAGCAAAGAAAGTATGAAAGAGATGAAAAGAGATTGTGAAAAGTGAAGGCAAATTCACTTCTCATGCAACTTACCACCTGAAATGTTAGCACAAGAAAATGAAATGCAATGAGAATGAGATGCAATGCCATGATGCAAATAAAAACCAGATGCAAGAACATGAAGTTAATTATGTTAAGAGATGATACAAACATGAGGCAAGGCATGAGGATGATCAAGCAAGCACATGGATGCAAATGAGACATGCTTTGAACCATGAATGCACATGAAAAGTTATGAAATGCAATGAACATACAACATGGAAAATGAAAGATTCAATGATCAAACATGGTTCTAAAATGTCCTAAGATGTCTTATGAATCAAATGAATTCACAAAGTGTCATGGCAAGTCATGGGATGCAAGCAAATGGTAAATGAATGCAAAGGAAGGCACAAATTAGGGTTTATGATCAACATACAAAGCAAAATCCAAAACCAGAAGCAAATGACATGATAAAAATTTGAAAATGCAATCAAAGATACCCTCAACCTATACAAGTTCACTGCCCAAAGGAGAGGATCCAACTCTTAACCTAGTGAAAGTTATGAATTTTCTAAGATTGCTAGGGTTTTAAGGTACCTCATCACAAAAAATGAAAAACAAAATGAAAATGGAAGATCAAATCAAACCAATTTTATCCTATAAACTACATGTTATGCAAGATGCAATGCCAAAAGAATCATCATCCAACTCTCAATGGTTAGGCAGAAATGAATTTTTGAAGTTTGAAACAAAATATTGCCTAAAAATGAAATTAAATCCAATGAAAATGATCAAAATGCATCAAGAACAAAAAATAAATTTGGTTTGAGAGTTGGACAATGTTTCTAAATGTTTTTAAATGCTATGAATTTTTTTTGTGATTTTTAAATACCTAAATGTATTTTTAATTAATTGATTTCCATTAATTAATTAAAAATAAACAATTAAATGATTTAAAAATAATTTTTAATGCAAAAAATGAAAATAAAAATATTTTTGTGTTCTGAAAATTCATGGAACCCTTGACAAAAATTTTCATAATTTTTTAATGATTTTAGCTATTTTTAAAAATTCGTACCAATTAAATATAAAACAAATGAAAATAAAATGAATTTAAATGAAAAATGAGAAAGTCAGCAAATCTAATGGATGAGATTCAAACTCACAGGGGCGGGAATTGACCTGGCGCGCAAACGAACGGCCCACATTCAAACTGGCCTAATTATGATTAAGCCCTAATCCAAAACCCTAATTACTTTCAGATGACCAGAACAGTGTTCCGGTCATCTTCTCCGGCAGGCTCCTCACTCAATCTCTCTCAATACGCCATGAAACTCCACCAATCTCTCCAGAATCACTCATTAGACAACTCTAAACAAGAATCCAGCAATCAAAATAATTTATTTTCACTCAAACTCAAGAATCAAACCAAAAAGCATTTCACGGGCAAAGTTTCAGAACAAGCATACATGGCCATTTTTCACTCATTTTCAAAACAAATCACATCATGGTAATCAGTGAAGCATAAGGAAGCATTTAGAAACTAAAAATGGAAGTTCTGGAAAAATAAATGCCATGGCTACCTGAGCTTGAGCTTTCGAAACAGGGACTTTCTGGCTGCTTCTTTGGTTCAAACAAACTCCAATGATCCTCCTTTGAAGCTTTTGACACTTAGTTGGAGTTTATATGGCCTTCAGAGAGAGTTGGCAGAAGCTCAGGCCAAGGGAGTGTGGAAATCGTATTTTTGATGTGGGAGGTTTCAGGCCAAAACAATGGTTGGGAAATGATCAGAGGATCATGGTGAGTGATTTGGTGAAGTTTGTTTTGATGTTTGATGCTTGTGTGATCAGATTCGAAGGAAAGTGCATAAGGGGTGAGTTTCTTGAACTATGGCTTGGATAGAGTTTCAGGCTTGTGTGTGTTATGAAAATGAACCCTTGGAGTGTGTTTGTAAAGTCTGGATTGGGCAGAGAGTTGTTGTGGACTGTTGTGATTGGTATGGGTGTTTTTGCCAAAAAGTCAAAAGTGTTGTACTTGAGGTATGAGCAATGGTGTAGCTAGCTCATTGGCTTGTCCTAGCTCAGCTGAGATTAAGGATGTCCATGGAATTGGTTTTGAGATAATTCAGCAAGTTGAGTGAAGTTTATGTAGTGTTTTGCAAATTTGTGAACTTTTGTCCCTTTTGGAATTTCTCAATGCACAAGTCATGAAATTGGACAAATCTTTGGTGCATTCTGATCTTTAGACATTGGTTCATGTTTGTACAAAGGTTAGAAATCACTTTGAGGTCTCATTTCAACTTGGCAATTGGTTTTGCAACATTGCCTCTTTGGTGCATAACTTGAAATTATGTGATTTTCCCCAACTTTGACAAGCCATAACTTTTGATCCAAAATGAATTAGCATGAGTTCTTGTACTTTTTGAAAAGGGAATGATCCATTCTACAACTTTCATGACCAAAGTTTTCCCATTTGAAGCATTTTTGAATCAAAAAGAAAGGGTTGAAAAAGTTTCCCAAAATGGCAAGTTTCCATTACAAGTCATTTTCCCAAAAAGGAAACTTTGCAAATGGCTTGAAATTCTTCAATTTTGTGAACTTCTAACATCTTCTATGATCAAATAAAGACCATATACATTCAAAATGATGAAGAATACCCTTTGGTTGGGTCATTGGGGGCCTCAAATGCCCTGATTTTGCACTGACTTGCTCAAGAAGTCAACTCTTGATTAGATGCCTTCCCCATTGAATTTATTCATGAAACTTGATATGCATGATCCTTATAACATATGAAGACCAATAGAAACAAAAATGACCAAAAAATTTGGAGTTATGGCCTTTGAAACCAAAACCCTAATTCTAGGTCATCTGTGCAGTCAAACCTGGCTCTGCTTCCATGCCTTTCTCAGTTCTTGTGATTCTTTGACTTTCTTGACTTTGCAGGGATACAATATGATGCTTGAACATACATGGACCCTTTTGAAGTGATTGAAGACCTTTGGAGTGGCTCAAGTGGCCCTTGGATAGCTCAAATCACAAACCCTAGATGCAGATGACTTAGAAGCAATGCAGTGAGTCAAAGGTGTGGTATGAGATGCTCTGATTGAATTTATGCATATGAAGAGATCACAAGCCATGGTGTGAATGGGTGAGGGAAAATTTGGGGTGTTTACACAGCCATGTGCCAAAAGCAAGATAAGCCGACTGAAAAGGAGAATGAACCAGAAGAAAAGGAAGATAATAATCAAGAGGCAGTGGAGAAAGAAAAGCCTTATGTGCCTCCACCACCTTATAAACCACCAATTTCGTACCCTCAGAGATTAACCAATTCCAAGATGATGGGCCAGTTTAAGAAATTTGTTGAACTTCTGAAACAGTTGAATATTACTATTCCGTTTACAGAAGCTATCACTCAAATGCCCTTGTATGCTAAATTTCTAAAGGAAATCTTATCCAATAAGAAGAAGATAGAGGATAACGGAACCGTTACACTTACTGTTGAGTGTAGTGCAATAATTCAAAACAATATGCCTCCTAAGTTAAAAGATCCAGGTAGTTTCTCTATACCCTGTGTAATTGGAAAATTCGTCATTGACAAAGCTCTATGCGATTTAGGAGTCAATATTAGTGTTATGCCCTTAACAATTTGCAAAAGGCTAGACATGGGAGACCTAAGACCAACTAAAATGTCTGTTCAACTAGCCGAACGCTCTATTAAATATCCTGTAGGCATACTAGAAAATGTCCCAGTACGTATAGGTCAATTCTACATTCCTACTGATTTTATAATCATGGACATCTTTGAAGACTCCACTACACCTATCATACTAGGAAGACCATTCTTAGCTACCGCCAGAGCTATTATAGACGTAAAGAAAGGAAAGCTAACCTTTGAAGTAGGTGAGGAGAAAGTTGAATTTATTTTAACATAATTCTTACAATCACCAGCTATAGAGGACACATGCTATTTATTGGATGTCATTGACGAGTGTGTAAGAGAGATGGAAATGAAAGAAACTACTTATTCTGAAATTATGAAAATTCAAATCCCTCCGATTTTCGAAGATGACAATTGGCGTGAACCGTATCAGGATGATAGTCTAAGCGAAAGTTTAGCACTTACACCGGATCCCATGCCAAGTAAGAAGAAACCTACATTAGAATTAAAAACCTTACCTAAGAACCTAAGATACGAATTCCTAGACACTGAATGTACACGACCAGTTATAATCAATTCCAGTTTAGGAACAACCAAAACGAAGAAACTTTTAGATATCTTAAAGAAATACCCAACTGCATTAGGATATAACATATCTGATCTCAAAGGAATATGTCCTTCAATCTGTATGCATCGTATTATGCTAGAAGAAGATTGCAAAACCTCCAGAGAGTCTCAAAGAAGAATTAACCCAATCCTTAGCACTGTAGTAAAAGAAGAAGTTAAGAAACTACTAGAGGCTGGAATAATATATCCAATCTCTGATAGTCAATGGGTTAGTCCAGTACATGTAGTACCAAAGAAAGGAGATATCACTGTTGTGAAAAACTCTAAAGGCGAATCGATATCACAAAGAGTAGTGACCGGATATAGAGTGTGCATCGATTATCGAAAACTAAACAAATCCACTTGAAAAGATCATTTCCCACTACCTTTTATAGATCAAATGTTAGAACGATTAGCCAAACACTCGTATTTCTGCTATCTCGATGGTTACTCAGGATTTTTCCAAATCCCAATCCACCCAGATGATCAAGAGAAGACTACATTCACATGCCCTTATGGAACATTCACTTATAGACGAATGCCCTTTGGATTATGCAACGCTCCTGCAACCTTTCAAAGATATATGATGTCAATCTTCGCAGATTTCAAAGATAACATCATGGAAGTGTTCATGGACGACTTCTCTGTATGCGGGCAAAGTTTTGAAGGATGTCTATCAAATATAGAAATGGTGTTAGAAAGATGTGTAAAAGTAAACCTCGTGCTTAACTGGGAAAAATGCCATTTTATGGTCAGAGAAGGAATCGTACTAGGACACGTTATATCTGATAAGGGAATTGAAGTTGATAAAGCTAAGATAGAAGTCATAAAAGATCTTCAACCCCCTAAGACCGTTCAAGAAATACGAAGCTTTTTAGGACACGCCGGTTTCTACCGACGATTCATCAAAGATTTCTCGAAAATCACTAAACCTCTTACCGGTTTATTAATGAAAGACGCTGAGTTCATATTCGATAAAGATTGTCTTAAAGTATTCAAAACTCTAAAAACAACCCTCATCACCGCACCAATCATGCAACCACCTGACTGGAGGTTACCTTTCGAAATCATGTGCGATGCGAGTGACTATGCTGTAGGCGCAGTTCTTGGACAAAGGAAGGACAAAAAACTTCACGCAATTTACTATGCCAGTAGGACTTTAGATTCTGCACAGATGAACTACGCCACTACTGAAAAAGAATTGTTAGCAGTTGTCTTTGCGCTTGATAAATTCCGTTCCTACCTAGTAGGAGCAAAGATAATCATCTACACAGACCACGCTGCTATCAGATATCTATTAACCAAGAAAGATGCTAAACAAAGACTCTTGAGATGGATCTTACTCTTACAAGAGTTTGATCTCGAAATCAAAGATAAGAAAGGTACTGAAAACGTCATAGCGGACCATTTATCTAGATTAGAAGGTATTAAACCCGAACAAGTGCCAATTAACGACGATTTTCCGTATGAACAGCTGATAGCACAAATAGGAAGCGACCCAGCTCAGTTAGACATAGATGAACCAAAAACCATGGAAACAATCCAAACAACCGTAGGACTGCCATAGTACGCTGACATTGTCAACTACTTAGCTGCAGGAGCACTTCCATCGGACTTAACCTATCAGCAGAAAAAGAAAATTTTCCACAATCTCAAGTATTACTATTGGGACGAACCATTATTGTTTAAAAGAGGACCTGACGGAATCTTTCGTCGGTGCATTCCCGAAGAAGAAATAGAAGATGTCATTGCTCATTTTCATTCATCTCCTTATGGTGGACATGCAAGCACTTCCAAGACTTGTGCAAAAATCTTACAAGCCGGCCTATTTTGGCCTAATCTATGGAAAGATGTCCACATCGCTGTTATAAATTGCGATCGGTGTCAACGCACCGGTAATATTTCAAGAAGAGATGAAATGCCTCAAAGAGGAATATTAGAAGTTGAAGTCTTTGATGTCTGGTGAATCGATTTCATGGGACCATTCCCATCATTTTTCGGTAATAAATACATACTTGTAGCTGTCGATTATGTTTCAAAATGGATCGAGGCTATAGCTTCTCCTACAAATGACACACGAGTAGTAATTAAGCTTTTCAAGAATATAATCTTTCCAAGATTTGGTGTGCCTAGACTTATCATTAGTGACGGTGGCTCGCATTTCATTTCGAAAATATTTGACAAATTATAATCTAAGTATGGAGTCAGACATCGTGTAGCAACATCGTATCATCCACAAACAAGCGGACAGGTCGAAGTCTCGAACAGAGAAATAAAACAAATTCTAGAAAAGACTGTCTCCATATCTAGGAAAGATTGGTCATCTAAACTTAATGAAGCTTTATGGGCTTATAGGACAGCCTACAAGACACCCATAGGAACTACACCCTTCAAACTAGTGTATGGGAAGGCTTGTCATCTCCCGGTAGAACTAGAACACAAAGCATATTGGGTGATTAAAACACTCAATATAAACTACAATGCCGCTGGAGAAAAGCGAATCCTCGACATTAATGAATTAGAAGAATTAAGATTAGACGCATATGAGAATGCTAAGATATATAAAGAAAGAACTAAGCGATGACACGATAAACACCTATCTAGGAAAGAATTTAGTGTGGGAAACGTTGTGCTCCTCTTCAATTCAAGACTTAGGCTCTTTCCTGGAAAACTAAAATCTAGATGGTCAGGACCCTTTGAAATAACTAGAGTGTTCCCGAGCGGAGCAATAGAAATTAAGGGTAGGAATAGTGAACCGTTCATAGTAAACGGACAACGATTAAAACATTACCATAATATTGAAAATAGAGATTATGCGAATAGTTTAAAACTTTTAGAGTTGTCCACTAACTTCCCTGATTAATCTACCCCTAAGCACTACGTCAGGCTTATGACGATAAAAACAGCGCTTAGTGGGAGGCAACCCATTTTACCATTTAATTGTTTTATTTCATTATTATTATTATTGACTTTATTTATGCATTTATTTCTTTATTTACTTTATTTTCTAAATCACTTTTAAATTTACTTTGCTACAGATTTTTTAAAGTCTTTTCTACCTTCCTTTTCTCCCCAGATTTGTTTTCTTCACTTTAACACTAACTATGGCTAACCAACCAAGAAACTTTATGGAAACCATATTTAGAGGTAGAAACCAAAGAAGGAAATTTGAGGAATTATCACAGAGACAAATGGATTTGACTTTGTACTATGATGAACAAACTATGGAAACTCTAGGTATAAATGATAGCATCATATACCTGTTTAACCAACTTGGATGGGAGAACGCGCTCATAAAACATAAGTTTGTAACTTACCGCGAGCTCACCCTTGAGTTTTTAAGCTCCTTAGTTTACTTACCTGAGTGCAGATATGGATTTAGGAAAGGATTTATTAGTTTCCGACTATTCGGTATCGAATATGTCTATAACCATAAGGAACTAGCTGACCTACTAGGATTTCCTAGCGGACCTTTTGCCTTTACTACCACCCAGGTAGAATTAATGGATATTGAGCTAGATTTCTTTTGGGGAACTTTAACCAGAAACTACCACCCTGAGCCGGATAACATGAACAATGATGAAATACACAACCCAGCTATCCGCTATTTTCATAAAATCCTTGCCCACACCTTCTTTGGAAAGGAAGAGAACCTCACTGGAGTATCTAAAGATGAGATATTCATAATGTCCTATTTGACCGATGGAAAACCCGTAAATGTTGTACCCTTTATGATGCAAACCTTTACCCGCATCCAAGAGAAACCTGATCTACCAATATTAGTAGGAGGCCTGGTCACCATGATTGCTGACGCCCTCAGACTTAGATACCAGTTACACAAGTGCAACCGTTTAGGTACCTTCCGCCCTATGAATCTGAACTTCTGCTTTAACCGCCAAATTATAAGAAACTTAGGACAACCACCATACGAGTACCTAATTAGAAATGAAATCGTAACCCTGTTCACATTACCGAACCATGCTAAAGTCAGTGTTCACAATAGAGATAATTGGCTTTATGAGCTTACCCCTCCTGACTATCCAACAACACCTGAAACACCACAATCCTACCAAATTAGGGATGACATGATGACTGATGTAGAAAGTGACCCTGAGACCCCTCCTGGTTACCATGACATTGACCACACTGATGAAGTTATTGAGACCCCTGAAATCAATCAAGTAGGATATGCTGACAGCTTAAAGAAAATTCTGACCACTCTTGAAGTATACCAAGCTGATATTAATGTTGTTAAGGATGAAGTTAAAAGCATGAGACTGGACATTATAGGCTTAACTGACATAACATGTGAACAATTCTATCATATAAACTCCGCACTTGAAGACTTGAAGAAGCAACTTTGATAATGCTGTAGTAATTTGATTTATCTTACTTTTTGCTTTTTGTTTCTAGTTAGTTTTGATATTTTGCAACATTTCATAGTTTATTTTTATCACTGTAATTTCTTTCTGTTATGTCAAAAACAAAGTACTTCCATTTATGCAATTTTCCATTCAATCCATTTACATGCTTTTCATTATTTACTAATACTTTTAATTGCTGGATATTTTGTGAATGTTCGTGTGATAAAATCCAATGCTATTTTATATTGATCCATTGATATGTGTTATGTTGGAATTAAATATTGAAAGTGATAAGAATTACAATTGGATTGAACTGAGGTAATCATTCTGTGAAAATTCCATATTTTGTGAACATCACGGTCGTCACCATCCCTTCACGATCGTAACGAGCAATTTAGCACGTCACGACCGTAACACCCCCCTCACGACCGTGACAATCCTAATTCACGACCTCTGAGTTACAGAGGCCGTTCTTCTTCGCAAACCCCACTTCTATTTTCACAAAAATCTCTAACCTCCCATTACCTTTTCTTCTCCCGTAACCACCCATTAATCTCCAATCAATCCCATTACTCCATTCCACCTTCTCATTTAACCCCAACTCCACACATTCCCTTCATTCCATTATAAACCAATAAATTTCTTCACATTTTCATCACCAAACCTCAAACACCTATCTCACGATAAACCTCATTTGCATGCAATGGAAAATATTCAGTTTAGAGAGGGAGAATAAGGAGAAGCACAGAGAGAGAAGTTTGAAAGGTTTCAAACCCGAGGCATCCAACCTACTCGGTACGTCGACCTCGACTGCCTGAGGGAGTTAGGATTGTTCGACGGAGTGAAGCTACTGCTTGAGCAAGTTGGCTTGTGGGACTTATGCAGTCAACCGCAACCGACATTTGCAAACCTCACCTTGGAGTTTCTAAGTTCGTTTCAATATATCACACCTTCAGGATCAACGAACCAACTCACCGGCATCGCAAAATTCCGAATGCTTGGAAGAGAGTTCCAACTCACTCAAACCAGAGTCGCTGAACTATTAGGCTTCAGTCACGGCTATGGTGCTCACCTTTGCGTGCCCGAAAACTTTAATGAAGCAGCTTTCACTTTGTGGCACAACATCACAAACAGCCGTGCGTCCGCCTACCAAAGTCTCAACGCCACTCATATCCATAATCCAGCAATACGGTATTTTCATCGCATCATATGCAACACAATCTTTGCAAGAGAGAGCAACCACAAGCTCAATTCCAAAGAGCTCTTATTCTTGCATTGTGCCTTGAATGAAGAACGCATCAACGCCGCTCCGTTCCTTCTGGCCCACATTCAGTCTGTAGCGCATAAAGGCGCAACTCCCTTCTACATTGGCGGGATTGTCACTTCCCTTGCTATACAGCTGGAGCTTGGTGACCACCTATCTCATTTGCCTCATAGAGCACCGGAGCTGCTTACCTTGAACTACTGCAAGTCCGCTCACATGATCTCTCAGCGTGAGGATGACAGGTTCAACCCTGTGATACAAGGCACTATCTACCATCATATCGTTTTGCCTTGCAGGAACCGCATTGATCCATCAAACAGAGCCAATTGGCTATTTGATTTGCCGGATGCCACAGGCCATGTTCCGATTATTGACGAGCAGCCTGATGCACCTGTGGACGAGATGCAGGATGCGATGGATGTTGTTGAGCCAGTTCAGGACATCCCTGAGTCTTCCACCAGATAGCCACCTTCAGCTGACATCACCCTTGAAGAAATCCTCCGTTCCATTCATCAGCAAAATCAGATGAATGCCGCACTTGAGCGTAGGTAGAAAGAGCAATACGATGCACTCCTTGCAACTGTTGTCAGTAACCAGAAAGCAACAGATGAAAAGCTAGGAGAGATCTTCAGCGAATTGGAAGCTTTGCGGATAGACGTCACCGCTCTCACCGTCACTGGTTCTGATGAGGAAGCCACTCCTACCAGACGCTCCCGCACCAGAAGCCGAGGCCGTGGTAGTCAGCAGCATTAGATTATCTTTTTGTTTTTGCATTTCTGTTTATGTAGTGTATTTTCTCGCTATTATATCATAACATTGAGGACAATGTCTGATATAGTGTGGGAGAGGTACCTTTCCCGTTCCCGTTTTCCATTTCATTGTATTTCCCTTTCCGCATTTTCAATTGAACAAGTAATATTTATGCTATTTCTTAAATTTCAATTCTTCCCCGCTTTATTTAGCCATACCGAAATTTTTTTGCTTTATCTTTGCATTACTCGACTTACCTATGAAATCGTAGTTAGGAAGCTGAGAAAGATCCAACAAGATCAATACAGTCTTGACACCTTAGACTTCCTACTTAAGCATTCCATTTCGATAATTGTTATTACTACACCTTAAGTCTTAGTTCTAAAGTAACCCCTAGTAGTTTATACTAGCAGTCAGCACCGTCTGAACACAAACCACGTAGGGAGCCGATGAACATAAGTGTTTGATGCCTAATCTATAAAAGATCCTTCATATCTCGATGCCATAAAAATGAAATTGCACCAAAGTACACGGTCGCATATAAGAGACGAGTAATAAAAGAAGGAGTCCATTGCTGGTTGGTTCAGAGGTACCTGGTTCTGAACTTGGTAGGGCGTGCTACGACTCGATCCCCCACAACCTCCAATCTGGATAATATGTAAAGGGTTGCCACATTCGTGTACCAGACCCCATGCTTTTAAAGGATCAAAGTCACTAACCAGGTACTCCACTACGTGCGTGCTAAGGCAAAGGGCTTAATGTGATTGCGCTAGAACGAAACCGGGTGAAATAAGAACGAAGGACTCTAGGTAGAATCATAACGCAATTACTGAATGTTTCGTTTAAAGGGAAGTCGACGACTTAGCTTGTTGCTTGTGTCATTAGTGTATCGTTAGTGTTCTATCCTAATATCGGTTTATCTAACTAAATGACTTCTCGTATGGTATATTATGTGTATGCGTCTGATGAAAATTGTCCGATCATTTTTTAATTGACTATTTGCTTGAGGACAAGCAAAGGTTTAAGTATGGGGGAGTTTGATAACAAGAAATCGTATCACATTATTACTATGTTTTTAGTCCGTTTTATCGCACATTAATCTTTTTAACTCCCGATTGTTCGAGTTTTTTATGTCACATTGTAGGTATAACATGTCTAGAGCTAAATTATGAGAAAAAGATCAAATGAACCAAATCTAGCATGAAAAGAAGATCAAGAGATCAATTCTGCTAAAGTCTGCAATTTTGTTGCTCTCACGGTCGTCACAACTGACTCACGACCGTGACGCGCTATTTAGAGGTATCACGATCGTCACAACACTATCACGATCGTGACGCGCTTATTTGAAGAAACATGACCGTTACATCATGTCACGAACGTGACAAGGAAAGTTTATTTAATTTATTTGAATATATTTATGAAGACGTGCAACGAGTCTTCGAAGACTCCTACTTTCCCTCAACTGCAGAAAACCCAGTACGCCACTTCTGCTGGATTTTCTCAAAACAGAATGAAGCCTACGCTGTAACTCATTCAAACTGCCAAAATCATCTTCTATAAATACCCAAGGAACAAATGAAAAAGGACAGAGTTTAGTTTTGAATTTTTACGCGGAAACTCTGCCGTTTTTGCTTTGAACCCATTTATTTTCCAGCTTTTGTTCTTGTTGTGTTTGCTTTTTATTCCCAACCCATTTAATAACAATTTCATACATTAGGAAATTGTTATTTTAATTATATTTTCTTTTTAGCCTCAGAACTTGTTATTTCATTTCGATTTCGATTCCGACACTCCGAGCTTGCCAATTTGTGGAAGAAGGAGTCTAAGAATTATATTGTTCAGGTTTTTGTTTTACAATTTATATTAAGTTTATTTATTTATTTATGTTAAGTTTCTATTATTATTATATAATGCATGCTTTAATATTTTTTTATTTCATTTTGTATCTGTCTGTTGGTATAATAAAAATGAGTAGCTAAATTAATTAGTCGGTATGTAATAAACCAAACCAAAACGGTTAAATCGAATCTAAGCTAAAATAATTAAGAACTTATATTCTGGCTGTGGCTTTTTATAATTAAAATCAATCTTTTTGTTACGAGAGTAAGGAAAGTGAAATAGGTTAGGTCGAGACCACGAGAGTGTGAGATTTTAACCGGATAGCTAAAGTTAGGCATTCGATTTAAATACAGCGAGAGCGCTTTAAAACGAATTAGACTTATTAAGTTTTCAAAAATTATTTTCTAAACACTTATGGGCTAGCGAGAGCAGGCATAGGGCTTTAGGAGTAAGATCTGAGATAAGACCACGAGAGTGTGAGTCGAGGGTTTTTAAACTGGTAATCTCTACAGAATTAATTAAGTGAACCATCTTTATAAGCTTAGGTTAGATTGACCCACATAGGTTAATATAATTACATACCGACCGCCTTCTAATTATTTCCTTAACTAAGCTTAATTCCTGTTTTTAATCCTTAAAACCATAATCGTGACAAATATCCGCCTTAGCTAAACTAGCAGACCTTCTAGCACTAGAGTGATTACAAAGTCCCTGTGGGTTCGACAATCTTTTATATTACTTCGATAGGCTATGCGCTTGCAGTTCAGATACCGCTAGACACATTCGCGTCTTTGCCCCATCAGGTCTCTTATCTAGGAGTTACTAGGTAGAACTATCATTGGGTAGGGATTAATTGAAAATATTGCAAACTGGGGTGTTTGTTATGGATCTTTAAATTGATACTACTGATAGTGAAGTTCCTTCCTGGCTTGATAGCCCCCAGAGTAGGTGTGATTGCACCGAACTAGGTTAAGAACTCTCTGTGTTCTTTAATTTTGTCTTTGTCTTTTATTGTGTTTATAAACTTATTGTTATTGGTGTCGTGACATCATATTCGACATTGTATATCAGTTGCCAGAATTTCAATTGGCATCAGAGCATGCACCCTGCCTGCGTTTTTGGGTGAGATCTAGGGGCATTATTCTGGTACCATGGACAAGGAAGAAGGATTTGGACACATACCACCTATTCTGGATGGTTCTAACTATGACTATTGGAAACCTCGCATTGTTCTCTTCTTAAAATCTTTGAATAAGAAGGCTTGGAAAGCTGCTGATAGAGAATGGGAACATCCTACTATTACTGATAAAGATGGCAATACAACTCCAAAGCTTGGGAATGATTGGATCAAAGATGAGGATGAGTTTTCACTATGGAATTCAAAAGCTTTGAATGCCTTGTTTAATGGCATTGGCAAAAACATATTCAGACTTTTGCATCACTGTCAAAATTCCAAGGAAGTCTGGATAGTATCATAACTACTCATGAAGGAACCTCTAAAGTCAAGATGTCAAGACTTAAAATGCTTACCACAAAATTTGAAAATACGAGAATGAGAGAGGATGAGATTGTTCATGATTTTCACATGAACATTCTTGATATTTCTATTGCCCCAAAAGCCTTAGGAGAAAAAATGTCTGATGAAAAGCTTGTGAGGAAGATTCTTAGATCTCTTCCTAAGAGATTTTCTATGAAGGTTACTGCCATAGAGGAAGCTCAGGACATTTGCAACATGAAGGTAGAAGACCTTATTGGATTCCTTCAGACCTTTGAAATGGGACTCAAGGATGTTCCTGAAAAGAAGAACAAAAGCATAGCTCTTGTGTCAAATGCTGGGGAGGAAGAAGAAAGAGGTGAAGTGGAGGATGAGGAAAGTCTGAAAGAAGTTGTTGCCATGATGGGAAGACAATTCAACAAGGTCATGAAGAGGATGAATTTTGGCTCAAGATCAAATGTCAAGAACACTTCATCTGACATCAGCAGATCAAATGAGTCAAGTACAAAACCTGAAGAGAAGCGAAGCCAAGGAAGAAGAGTTCAATGTCATGGGTGTGATGATTTTGTCCATATTAGAGTTGAATGTACCACCTATCTGAAGTGGAAAAAGAAAGGTTTATCTGTTACATGGTCTGACGGAGATTCTGAGAGTGATTTTAAAGAAGAATCAGCCAAACATATCAGTGTTTTAACAGGGACATGTGTGTCTGATGAAGACTCTAGTGGAGATGAGCTAATGTTTAAGGAACTTGTTGATACTTATCAAAAACTATGTATAAAGTTTTCTCAAGTTGTACAAGAAGGAGAAAAATAGAAAAAGATCATAGAAACCTTGGAGGAAGAGAAGAAAGAGCATTTGTCAACAATCTCACATCTGAATGATGGGGTCACCTTGCTGAACTCAAATCTTGTTCAAATGACCAGATCCATCAGAATGCTTAACAATGGATCTGAAACTCTAGATAACATTCTTCAGACTGGAAGAAATGCAGGAGACCTATTTGGCCTAGGATTTGATGGCTTTATAAGGAGTAGCCAACTTGAGTTCAAGAATAATGTTATTGAACAGATGTTGAAACATGTACCTCAACATCATTAAACAAGAAGACTCCCTCATCAAAAGAAAAAATATCAAAGATGGATATGTCACTACTGTGGGAGGTTTGGCCACATAAAACCTTTCTGTTTCAGACTCCATGGATACCCTAATCAGAATCCTCAGCCCAAACCTGAGCAAAACATTATTATCAAGAATCAACAATGAGTCCCTAAGCATGTTGCCTTGCTAACTTGTACTTCCAGAAAAGGATTAGCTAAAGAGGACTGGTATTTTGATAATGGTTGCTCTAAACATATGACTAGAATGAAAGATATGTTGACTAATATCAAACCTCATCCATCCAGCTATGTGACATTTGGTGATGGATCTAGAAGAAAAATCAAAGGAGTTGGAAAAATTGAAGGCTAAGGTGTTCCGAATCCTGATGATATACTTCTTGTGGATGGATTAACTACTAATCTTATTAGCATCAGGAAACTATGTGATCAAGGATGTCATATCAATTTCACAAAATCAGAATGTCTTATCACAAATGAAGAGAATGATGTGATTATGAAGGGTGTTAGGACTGAAGATAACTGTTATCTTTGGGTTATTCAAGAGTCAGTTTTCTCAAAAAGAGAGACAGAGGAAGAGAACAGTTTTACTCAAAAGAATAGAATATGTGATTGTTGCATGTTGTACTCTCAAGAGAGTGATTATAACTTGTCTGAAAAAATTATGTCAAGAGAGTCTGTATCTGTTGAGGACAGGGACTCTCAGCTTGTGTGGATGAACCAAATAATGTCTATATATAATGTCACAAAGAATGTCATGACATTGTACTTCAAAGATTCCAATACAGTCAGCGTGAGAACATGCCTTTTTTAGGGTTTGTGGAAATTAGTGACATGTGGGAAAATCCTTAAGGACATCGCGTATTTTCGAAAATCAGGTTTAATACACTTTAAGTGGAGGCGCGGAATATTTTATTTCATCATTCAAAGGCCTATCACTTCACAAACGGTTCACTACATCATACTACGCATTTGCTCTCCTAACTTCCATTCCAAATCTGCTTATTTTTTCTCTCTACAAATTCCTATCAACGTATCTCAACCATCATCTTTTTCGCCTTCCAAAAAGACATCTTTCGAGCCTGAGTCTAGGGTTCATCATCTTTCAGAAGATGTCCTAGATGTTGCTCCATTAAATGTTGTTGTTCCTGATACTGCTAAGGTTTCTAAACCCTGAACACCTAACGTGCGTAGGCCCAAGGATCATTTTGCATGTCCAACATCTGGCTCTTAAGGAACTATGTTTTGTGATGAAGCCACTAAAAACCTCATCTCAACAATCTTGGTTGAAAACAATGACTTTGCTGGAGAATATGCTTCTCAGGAAACTCAAAAGAATCCAGGGTATGAACCAAGTAGTGAGGCTGATAAAGAAACAACTATTGTATATGCTATTGAAAGGAGCCCCAAGGATGATGTTGAAGATGTTGTAACACCGGCTATTGGGGTTATAAATCAAAATGATTAAGGTGCACAGGTTACCGAGGACCTTCCTGAAGCCGAGAACAACAAAGAAGATACTTCTGATGATGTGATTGATCTGGATGATTTGTATGATAATGAGCTTATTTCCAATATCAATCCAAGTGTGGCAAAAATATTGATTTCTAGGAAGGGAAAAATGGTCTTGATCAGAGCTCTCCTCAGAACAAGCCAGTGCCTATAAAAGGCAACACAAAAGACACTCCTAAGAGGACTATTGTTAGTCCCTCTAAAGGGTGGAGTAAGGTGGTTACAAAAAAGAGAAAGGTCAGAGTTATCTCTGAGTCTGATGAGGATGTTGAGAGTGATGTTCCAGACATCACACCAAGAAAGAAGTCAAATTCCAGTAAGCTTGCATCTAGGATTCCTGACGCACCTCTGGAGAACATTTCTTTTCACTGAATCAACAGTGTAAATAAGTGGAAGTTTGTATACCACAGAAGGCTGGCCTTGGAAAGAGAGATTTTTGAATCTATTCTGAGATGCACTAAAATTATGGACCTAATTTACTTTGCAGGTCTTCTCAAAACTGTTTCCATATTCTCACTATGTTATGAAACTCTGGTAAAAGAGTTTATTGTCAACCTTTCTGAAGGAAATGCTGATGGGAAGTCACATGACTTCAGAAAAGTGTATGTTAGAGGTAAGTGCATTAACTTTTCTCCTGTTGTGATAAATACCTATCTAGGTAGAGATGCTGCAAATTACCCTGAGTTAGAAGTGACTGATAATCATATCTGTAAGACTCTCACTGCTGATCAAGTCAAGTATTGGCCAAGAAAGGGAAAGCTTTCAACAAGCATGCTTAGTGTTAAGTATGCCATGTTAAATAGAATAGGTGCAACCAACTAGGTTGCTACCAACCATACATCTAACATTGCTACGGGTTTAGGAAGGTTTATCTATGCTATGGGTACCAAAACTAAATTTGATTATGGTACTTATATATTTGATCAAACCATGAAGCATGCTAGAATAATGGCTGTGAAATTACCTATTGTTTTTGCTTCCATCATATGTGGGATTATCTTGAACCAATTTCCTACAATGTTGACTGAGTCTGATATAGTATGCAAAAGGGAAAGTGCTCTTGCTTTCCATTATAAGCCATTTCAGGGTACTCATGTTGCTGACATTGTTGTGACATCAACTGTAACATCTACAATCAACAAACCTTTTGAGAAAAGATCAATCATTACTGAGCTCTAGGAAGATTGTAAAGAGCTAGATGCCAGAAAGGCAAAATTTGAGAAAATGATAGAGGCATTGGAGAAAGAGGTGGTAACTGAGGAAGAACAGGTTGAAGAAGAGGCTGAAGATGATAAAGCTCAGACAATGAGGGAGAGGAGGATGTTGGAACTGATTCTGATTGATGTCTGTGAAGGGCTGATGGTCCTATTTCTGTTTTTTTTTGTGGTTCCTCGCCCTTGAAGGCACCTTTGTACATTTTTTTGGATTTTTGGTTGTACTTGTTGGGGTTCCTCTATACCCAGGATATTTTTGCTCTTCTGGAGCTTGTGGTTTTATCTTTTTCTTTTGCTTTATGATTGTGATCCTGTTTTGGCCAAATTTATGGAAAAAATGGGAGTAAGAAGATAATAGTCTGCTTGTGCTTGTGCGGATGAATACTATTTATTTTAGTTTTGTCAGTATATTTATGCTATAGGGCTAGGCTTAACATGTTGAGGGGGAGATAAAATATCTCTCTATTTTCTGTTGCTGTTGTACTCTGGTACAATTTTTGTTGGTTGTTTTGCTATATGCACAAACTTTGAAGTTTGGTATTTCGGTTGTTGCTGGTGTGATGTGTTTATATAGTTGTTGGTTTAAGGGGGAGTCCTGGTATTTCTGCTATTGCTGGTGTGTTGTGTTCATACAACTGTTGGTTTGAGAGGGAGTCCTCTCTGTTGTGTGCTTCCTACTGTTGTTGTGTTTCTCTGATGTTTTCTGTGATAATGCTTAAATTGTTTTAGCCAAATATTTTGCCAAAGAGGGAGTTTGTAGATGTTTAGATTGGCTATATTTTGTGGTAAAACTTATATTTGTGTCTGGATGTCATAGGTAATGTTATGACATGTGATTCAAGCATTATAATAGTGTGAATTTTTTGTGTGCAATTGCTTTAATCAGGATGTCAAGACTGATTTCATGACATCACTGACTGGGCCTGCAGACCTATGTGAATCCTATTTTGTGCGCGCATCCTTCAGTCATTATTGCTGAGATTTTGTTGTGGTTTTAGGGCGATTTTATCATAAGGAAAAGAAGGATTCAGCTTAGAGTTATTTTAGCAGAACATTTGTTCTTGCTATTTTTGTTCCTTTATTTGAGGAATTATTATTTCTGATTTGTGCAAATTCAGCAGGCCCAATGCACATCAAAGGTCTACTTAAGGTTGCTTTGCCCTAGTGTGAACATGTGGAAAATAAGGATTGTATATTCAACATTTTACATGTGTGTGTGTAAGTTTCGTGTGAACCAAGCAATTGTCTTTTGATTATTGTTTTGGACTAGGTGTGCATTTGTATTTTGTCCATTCAAAGATTTTAAGCAAGAGTGTTTGTATTTGACTGAAGCTTTTAAGCAAGGTCTAAGATTGTTTTGAAGAGTGTCTTCGTTTTGTTTGAGTTATTTGTTTAAGATCACTGTTGTGATTGAATGGAAGTGAGAGGGTCTCTTATCTAGGAGTTCCTAGGTAGAAATGTCATTCGGTAGGGATTAAGTGAAAAGATTGCAAACTGGGGTGTTTGTTGTGGATCTTTGAAATAATTCTACTGATAGTGAAGTTCCTTCCTGGCTTGGTAGCCCCCAGAGTAGGTGTGATTGCAACGAACTGGGTCAACAACTCTCTGTGTTCTTTAATTATGTCTTTGTCTTCTGTTGTGTTTATAAACTTGTTATTATTGGTGTCGTGACATCATATTTGACATTGTATATCAGATGCCAGAATTTCAAAAACTTCATTTAATTTCATGAAAATTGATACTGTAGCGGTAAAATCATGAGTGTAAGCTATTGATTAGCTTAACTCAATATACATAGAGTCGCCACCGCGCTTTTATTTATTTCCACATGGAAAAAGGAAAATGAACGAACAAAACCTTAATGAATCTCAAAAGCTAAAAAGCTCAAAGAATCAAACAGAGAATGGGTACGGGGATTGGTTACAAATCGGGAAGGTTTTAAGCACCCGACTTGTCCGTGGTACTCCACGGGAACCCTTTGAAATGTTTACTGCATTTTTTTGGTTTGAAATGGTTTTCTTGAAAAAAGATTGAAGAGATGAGAAGAAGAATGTTTTTTAATATTTTGGTGTTTGAAGAGACGAACGTCTCATGCCTACGTACCCACAAAGTGCAATGCGAGATCAAAACCCCGTAGTTCGTGGTACAAATTGTGAAAAGGAAAATGAGTTGAATTGATTTTAAAATGTAAAGATAAGTCGTCATCCTTTAGCGAATAATTCCGCTAGAAAGGATGAATCATATCTAAACATAAAAAAGAGTTAAGAAGAAACGTGCACGAGGGCACAAAAGCATTTGAATGAGTTTGAAAGTTTTTAGGTTTTTTGAGAAAAGAAAGTTTCGATATGCTTATGTGGTTTAGCATTTATTTAAGGAAATGAAATGAAAAGGTAAAAGCACATGACCAAAGTCATGGTTTGATTGAGAAAATGTTTGAAGTTAGAAAACAAAGAAAGTTTTAAAAAGGAAGGAGATTTGAAAATTGAAGAAGATGGGAAGAGATGAAGAGACTATCCTAAAACTTGAAAATAAAAGCTAAGGGAAGAAAAGATCAAACCAAATGGCAAGCACTTCTATGAACAATTGGATTCCATCTTCATAAACAAGTAATTCAACCGGAGCCAAAGTCTTCAATCCATAACAAATGAGCAAAGGGATGATCCTAGAATCTAGGTCCGAAACTCCGAGCAAGGGATAGTAACCATAGTCCAAAATTAGAAGTCACCCATTTTTTAGATGTTTAATCCCTTATTAGTATTTTTGTGTCCGAATGGACAAAGGAGAAATAACAAGCAACAATAATATATACAATAAGCAATATGATGGATGAATATAGAAGCATAATAAGAGAGGTAGAGAACGAGAGATTTAAAATAAAAGGATAAGGTTAAACTTATCGGAAATCAACAATCTCGAATCGGAGATTGTCATCGACCAAAAAAGAAAAAAAAGAGATGAAAAAGAAATGGATCTAAAATTAAATCCACAAAAAGAATTAAAATATTTAAATCATCTTCTAAGATTTCTTTTTCTAAATTTGTTTTCTACAACAAACTCCAAAATATTTTTCTAATTCTTTTCCAAAATAACATTTCTAAAATTCTTTTCTCTAAAAAAAACTTTTTCTAAATGTTTCTTAAAAGTTCATTTCCTAAACCTTTTCCAATGTAAAAATTAAATTAAACCTATTAAAATAAGCTAAAAAAAACGAAAGAAAGAAAAATGGAGGGGGGAGGCGCAGCAGATTGGGAGGTTGGATAGAAGTGGATCCAAGATCCACAAGCCCAACATTAACATTTGTTGCCTTTATTTAAAAAAAAAAAAAAACCTAATGAAATAGCCAAAACGCAGCATTGCTGCCTTCTTCCTCTCCAACACTCAACGGAAAAAAACACAGCATAGCCAAAGCTTCTTCCTTAATGAGAAACAAGACTACGGCGAGCTTCAGAGAGAAACCAGTATCATTCACTTCCTCACCTTCTCAAAATTAAACCAAACCGATCAACCAATTCCTCAAATCTCCTTCAAGCCTAAATCACGGATTCTTTCTTCTTCTCCTAGATCCAGTTTCCGTTTTGCTAATTATTGATGAATGGTTGGAAGTGGTAAATGAATTGAAGATAGGGTTGATAAGGGATTAAGAATGAAGGATTGAAAAGTATTTCGGAATTAGCATTGATTCGGAATTTTTCGAAGGAGGTTGGGGTTGAGGATGAAATTGGACAGGGGAATAAGGGGCTTTCAAAGCTTGATGATTGAAGGAGAGGTGAGTCTGTTTAAATAGAAGGAGATGTGAGATTTTGAGTTGAAATTCGTTTTCGAAAGTGCGTTTCATGCTCTCATCCACTGCGTTTTGGGCTGTGCATTTATCGTACTCTTCTATTTCTTGCGTTTCGTTTGAAGCTTCAATGCGTTTTGATATTGATTTATCAGGTGTGATATTCGTGCATTTGCATGCTTGTAATTAGTGATGCGGTGCATATGATTGTTTGCTGAAGCCGTGAGCTGGATGTGTATTGTGTTCGCTGGCGGCTGAATGATGAAGGTGTGATACAACCTGAGGGAGTGGCTTGCGTGCGTGTACTGTTGGGCTTGCGGCTTAAGGAGCTGGCTGGCTTGGAGTTTACCGTATGCGCGGGATGTGATTTTTTCTTGGTGTGTCTTGGCTAGCTGGGCGAGTGGTTGAATGTGATGGAAGCTGAAGTGAAGTCATTAAGTTGCTGACTTTTTTCCGCTTGGGCAGGCTGCGGCAAGGAATTGTTAGCTTCCTTGCTGAATTATTAAGCTGGTTCGGAAATGTCTTGTAAGTGGGCCTGAGAAGTCACGTGTGTGTAATGTGAAATGCTTGGCTAGGCCTGCTTGTATGCGGCTTGACGTAACATTTTGTGTGCTCTCTGTGCGGCTGAAGCTGAAGCTGTTGGATATTTTGGAGTGTATTACGTACGGCCTTGTGATTTGGCTGTGAGAGTGATGCATGATGGTTGTGAATTGGCTTGGTGTAGATGGCTGGATTATTGTGAAATGTAAACAAAATAACGAAATGGGCTAGAAGAAAAAAAATGTTGGGCTTAAAAAAATGAAATAATAACAAAACAAAAAATGGGAATGGATATATATTAGATATGGAAAAAAAATGAAAATAGAAATAGGATTTTTTATGGATAAAATGATAATAATAAAAAAATGAAAATTAATTATGGTATTTTTTTAGAAATTTGATGGATATTGACTAAAAAATGAAAATGGTAAGAATATCAAAAATAGGGATTTAATGGGTAATGATCGTAAATGGATAATGGTAAATCGAAAAAAATGGAAAACAAAGTGAATAAATTTGACATAAAAAATCGGAAAATGAATAGAAATGGATAACGGCTAAAAAAAATGATGGTTTATGGATCGAATAAAAAAAGATGGAACAGATAAATGGATATGAAATGGTGATTTTGGCCCACAACTTTTGATTTTTCACAAGCCTCTGATAGGAATGAATACAGTCAATTTTGAACCACTGAACAACTTGAGCCTGAAGCCACGACGATTTGAGATCTGTCTTGATTATTTGAAATCATGCTGAGGAAAATAAATCCTCAGATGAACCATTGATGAACTAATGAACCCTCAATCAAGACAAACTGAACCAAACTTCTCACAATCCACTGTTCAATAAACCAGAGAATTTTCGCACACAATACAACTTGACATTGAATACACATCATCTGAGAAACAGATCACTGACACACACAGCTTGCAATTGAAACAATCTTCTGATAGCTTGACCAAGATTAGGTCAAACGTCCATCTGAACTGAATCATAATTGAACAACCGCCTTTGAATTGAAATCACAGCCCTGTCTTTGAAATCCTGCAACACAGAGAAGAAAAAAGAGACAACTGCAACATATATTTTTTTTTGTATTTGGGTTAGAAGTCAGTAAAATATGAACAAATAACAGAAATTAAACATGGTGATCCTCTGCAAGGCAAAAACCTGCACCTGAAAAAGGATAAACGAGCAGTGCGTGATCTTGTTTGTATGAGAAATGCAGATGAGATGCGAAAAATCTTAGGTCAAAAATTAGGGTCTGACAGATGCCCCTATTTAAGTTTCTTCAATCTAGCGACAATGAAGATTGAAATCTTCGTTTCGACAAGATGGAAGATACTTAAATATCAAAAAACCCAATTTTTGATCCTAAGATGCCAAAAACTGGAATGAAATGAAATGAACGATATGAAATGATATGAAGATGATATGGAAATGATATGAAGCAAATGAAACTGTGATGAGAAAATATGAAATGATATGAAATGCAGAGAAAATATGTGACAGCATATGCAATATTATGAGAAACTTATGAGATGACATGAAATGTATAGAAAATATATGAAAGCATATGAAGAATTATGAGAAAATTTATGAGATGACATGAAATGTATCTGGAACTAAATGGAATGCAGAGAAATCCGCGAGGAACAAGACGAAACATGAAAAAAATACACGCTGGGGATAAGGATCATAAGACTCCACTGGGAAAAACAACATGCTAGAGACCAACACATGGCTCAGCTGAGGTGAAAATGTCCAAGAATGGCAATTGGATAGGAAATATCACAACATCCAGGAATAACACTGAATGAAGTGAGAAAAGTCCCGAAACAGTACAACAGAAGCATCCATAGATGACATTACTGACTTTAATAGGGATATACGAGAATGGAAGTCGGAAAAAGGGTAATCACAACATCTGAGAATGGCAATCAGATAAAAATATGTGAATCTCAACATTCAGGAACAACACTGAATGAAATGGGAGAAAATTCGGGAAAACATATTAACTCAATGATGATTCCAACATGAAAATCCGAGAATGGCAATCGGAAGGCAAGTGATTACAACAACTGAGAATGGCAATTAGATAACATGAATCACAACATTCAGGAAACGAACTGAATGAAATGGGAAAAATTCAGGAAAACACATCAACTCAGTGATGATTCCAACAATGAAAATCCGAGAATAGCAATCGGAAAGCAAGTGATCACAACATCTAAGAATGGCAGTCAGATAAAATGAATCACAACATTCAGGAACAGAACTGAATAAAATGGGAAAAAGGTCCGAGACAGTACATCACATCAATGATGACTTCACTATCGACATCCGAGAATGGCAATCGGAAGGCAAATGATCACAACATCTGAGAATGGCAATCAAATAAAAATGTGAATCACAACATTCAGGAACAGAACTGAATGAAATGGGAAAAAGGTCCGGGACAGTACATCAAATCAATGATGACTTCACTATGGACATCCGAGAATGGCAATCGGAAGGACAGTGATCACAACATCTGAGAATGGCAAACAGATAAAAATGTGAATCACAACATTCAGGAAAAGATCTGAATGAGATGGAAAAAAGTCCCGGACAGTACATCAAATCAATGATGACTTCACTATGGACATCCGAGAATGGCAATCGGAAGGACAGTGATCGCAACATCTGAGAATGGCAAACAGATAAAAATGTGAATCACAACATTCAGGAAAAGAACTGAATGAGATGGAAAAAAGTCCCGGACAGTACATCAAATCAATGATGACTTCACTATGGACATCCGAGAATGGCAATCGGATAAAAGGGTGTAATATCTGAGAGAACAACAAGTAGGTGAAGAAAAATTCTGGAGAGACAGACAAATGCCAAGTAAGTTGGACTTTGACCAAAAGTAAGGAATTGAAAACAACAAGACTGTGAGAGATGCATATGAGGACTAAAACACTCAGTATGCAGACATTTACGAAAATGGGGACTGAACCAACCAAGGACACGCATAATGAGGACTAAAACACTCAAATATACAAACATAGACAAGACTGGGGAATGACACACCCGAGAAAACGCATAATGAGGCATAACACACTCAAATATGCAAACTTTTCCGACAATGGGGAATAACATACCCTAAGGATACGCATAATGAGGACTAAAACACTCAAATATGCAAACTTTTTCGACAATGGGGAATAACACACCCTAAGGATATAATATGAGAAAAAATGATGACAACCAGTTTAGACACTTAGAGGAGTGGAAAGATGAAAGACTGATTCCTCAACACAGAGATCACTGCCATTCTGTTCGAAAAATTAGAGATACTACTGCTGAACAAATCTCTGTCACATCAGTAAACTGTACCAAGTTGAAAATCTTTTGAGAAAAATCATGCAAAGCTGCTTGGGGATTCTTGAAGAAAATTGCCCCCAGTTTAATGACTGATGAAGGTAAACTGATAATGGATTCAGTTCCTGATTATTGTTGGAGAAAATAATCAAATCTTTGAAATAACTGCTGAGAAAACAAAGTGTTCATGGCTTCAGTTATTGAAATGACTGTTGAGAAAATAATCACGTCTTTGAGAAAACTGGTGAGAAAAATAAACTGATCATGGCTTCAATCCTTGAAATGAATGTTGAGAAAATAAACTGATCATGGCCTCAGCCCTTGAGAAAATAACCCAACATATAACTTGCAGAGAATCTTCTGACTAACCAAATCTGAGAATAACTTGCACAAAGCAACAACTCTTGAACCATAGGACCTGGGAAGAACTTGCCCCTGATAAGCTCACCGACCAAATTTCTTAACTGTTTGAAAATTCCTTGATGAGGAAAGTTTATTTGCAAATAAAAATGTTTGTACAAACCTGGTAATTTTAATGCAAAATTCAATGCAAAGTTTGAAATCAAGAATCATTTTTTAAATGAAATTTATTGATGTAAAGTAGATGAAAACAATGTCAAAACACGGCGGTTGAGACAACATGAAAGATAAAGCAAAGATAAGAAAACAAATGATTGGTAAAGAATTTGGGAGTCAGTTTACGCAACCTTGTTGTAGTATGCTTTTCAAAAGAAACCTGGATTCAATTAGGACTTTTGAAGGTTGTAACTTGGTCTGGTTCACGGTTTATGAAACAAAGGATATAGGCTCAAAATTTATTTGTACCCAACCCAACTTCGTGATGAACTCCAGTCCTACATTCAATTAATTCAGCCTATGCATTCAAGTTCCCAGAAATTTAGGATTGCACAGATGAAGATGATTCATAAGCCAAAGGATTTTGAGATAGCAGTCATCTCCTCCTTTTGTTATTTCCAGTGAGGACTTTGGTCAACTCAACTTATTTTGCTGAGGATTTTGATAACCTCTTAACAAATATTTCTTTTTGTTATCCCTAACTTTTGCCTGAACTGTGTCATTTTAACTTACAGCCAGCGGGATGCCCCTAGTTTTTGCCTAAGTCTCCTTCATAGGTTTTGACTTAGCAGGCTTTGATTTTTTTTCAACAATTTTTTTTATATATCATTTTTTTTGAAAGATAATGACTGCATGGCTTAATGATTACGATGAACCATCATTGGCTTTTGAATTGAGAAACATCTTCAACACTTCTTTGATGTGTGTGAAGGAAAGCTTGAGATTGCAACCTTTGTTGAAAGGTGTCTTGAATGATTCTCTTGTACTTGAATGCACATTCGAACTAATTGAGAACTAACCATTCCCAGGTTAAAAATTGTGGGTTTTTTCGAATAGAAAGAAACTCCAACTTCAAGGCTCAAAGGGGTTGACAAAGGATTAACTTCCTTATTTCTCCAGTGTTTGGGATTTGAAACAATGCCTTTATATCATCAACCAAGTCTCAATTGAAAGCATACCAACGACAATGGGTATCTCGTTTTCATCATCCTCCCCCCAATCATTGTAAAAACTTGAGAAAAGATAAATGAACTTGAAATGTAAAACATAAATATGCAAATAGCAAATGAAATTGAATCAAACAAAGCAATGCTCATTTCATTAAAACCAACATGAAAGTACAAACAAGATTAAAAGCAAACAACTTAATCATGATTGAAGAAAATTGCAAACATAAAGAAACAATGGCCTAGTGATCAATCAACAACAAGGATGAGCTGTCCCGTCTGATATTCTGGCCTTGAAGAAAATTTGACAGTTGAAGTCTTCTAGAAGATTCACTTCCCAAGCTTCGGCAAAGGATTGTTGATAACATTGGGATTAAGGTCGTTAAAGTAAAGGATGTTGTTCCTGATAAGTTCTTGCACTTTAGCCTTTAGTGCAAAGCAATGCTCTAAGTCATGACCAGTTCCACCTTGATGAAACTCACAGCGGAGATCCGATCTATAACCAACTGGCAGAGGATTTGGAACAGGAGGCGGAGGCCTAGTAGTAATTAAACCTTTCTCAATCAAAGAAGGAAACAATTCAGTATAAGACACCGGAATAGGATCAATGTTTGGCCTATTGCGATACTGATTTTGTCCAGCAGCAGGAGGAGGAACTTGAGCTTGAGCTCGAATCTGAACTTGAGCTTGAGCTGGTCGAGCTTGACCTTGAGCTTGAGTTTGAGCAGGTTGAGCTTTGACAATAGGAGCAACTGCAGCTACGTATGGTTGAACATATTGTTGTTGCGGGTGATAAGGCCTCCTCTCAGTTGAAACAGCATAAGCATCACCATCCCTTCTCTTATGAGGATTTCCAAAAGTCTTTCTTGCAGCATTAGGAGCTTCAGAATTGGTAATCTTACCTTTCTTGATACCTTCCTCTAGTCTTTCTCCAATAGTGACTAGATCAGAAAAACCAGATGAAACACTTCCTACCATTTTCTCCCAAAAGAACGGTTGAAGAGTGTCCATGAACAAACCAGTTAATTCCTTTTCGGGCAAAGGTGGTTCCACTTGAGCAGCTAGTTCTCTCCAACGTTGAGCGTACTCTTTGAATGATTCTTTCTCTTTCTGTGACATGTTTTGAAGTTGACGACGATCAGGCGCCATGTCCAGATTATACTTATACTGCCTTACAAAAGCATCAGATAAATCTTTCCAGCTTTGAATGTGACTCTTCTCAAGTCCAACATACCACTTCATGGAAGCACCACTCAAACTATCTTGAAAACAGTGAATAAGCAACTTGTCATCCTTAGCATGCATGGCCATTTTGCGACAATACATCAGCAGATGAATCTTTGGACAAGTATGACCATTGTATTTCTCGAATACAGGAACTTTGAACTTATCAGGAAGAACCAAGTCGGAAACCAAACACATGTCAATAGCAGCAGAACCAAAGGCATCTTTTCCTTCTAGACCTCTTACCCTCTTCTCAAGAGTCAAACATTGCTCTCTAACTTCATCCATATATCCAGGTTCACCCTGACTTTCAGCTAGTGGACCAGGAGCTTGGTACAAGAAAGGAGAATTCTGATAAGTAGTCTGAGCAGTAGCGTGCACAACAGGTTGAGGTTCAGCAAAAGTTGGAGCTGAAAAACGTGGCACAACAGATGGACCACCAATCTGAGCAATAGCAGAAACTGGAACATAATCCTGAGGTAACCCAAATTCTGGCCAAGTAGAAGCCGGTTGCTGAACAACAGGAGGATCAACAACGGCAGTGAAAACTTCAGAGATAACAGTCCTTTGAGGTGGTTCACCTCGAGCAATCAGAACTTGCATCATTTCAGTGAGCTTGGTCATACCAGCCTTCAAATCATCAATTTCCATTCGAACCTCCATGTTATGTTGTTCTTGGCATTCCATTCTCAATCTAATAGCTCTTCGTCTGATAACAGCTCTAGTACCGTATCTGTGGTGAGGAGTCAGCTTGACGGATCAACAGACAACTGAGGAAAGAAACAACCGGGATGAGTTCCCACACAACTCGGATGAACACAAGAATATGTGAGGATGCAATGATATGCAATGTTCACTTCCATTTTCAGGAAAAAAACTCGATTATTGCAAATATGGTCACCATCGAGAATACTGTCATGAAAAATCTTGACAAACAGGAATATTTACTTTTTTCTAACATTTGCAATAATCGGAATTGTCTTCCTTGAAAAATGGCTGTGATGATGATCATGATGAATATGTAGATGCAACAAACGCAAACAAGATCACGTAAAGCACACAGGTTCAAAGGTTCGAATCACGAGCATGGAGTCATGGTAACAGAACACCAACCCAAACAGGCATGTACTAAGGTTTGTCTTCATTGTACCTGCAAAAAACCAGAAGGGTGCTAACAGAGGTTCCCGGAGTTAACAGCCATCTTTAGAATATCATCGGTACGTTGGATTACTCCCCAACCGATAAAATTCTTAAAATAGACCTCGTCCGAGTGTAGTATCGCGTGACAACCACCTTAAGTTTACACTCAGATAGTTTCCGCACTACGTTCCTAAATTGGCTTAGATTGGTTAAGGGTTCTACGGTCCTCAGTATGATCAGCTCAAGGTCGGAAAATAATGCCACGTACGATTACTCGTCATGACATTGATAGTCCAAGAGAGCCTAACCGAGTGGAGATTATCAAATTGATATTGCTTTGGACTACTCCATCGCATATCGTTTCGAATATCGCCGTCCTATCATAAGTGTCACTCAGATCCGGGTTAGGATCTATCTCACAGAGGATCACCAAACCAAAATAGAACAACCAAGTAACAAGCAAATCAAACTAAAGCAATAAACAAATCAAAGTAGGCCGAATCCACTTCTTCAAGAATCCCCAGCAGAGTCGCCACTTTTCTGTAGCGGTAAAATCATGAGTGTAAGCTATTGATTAGCTTAACTCAATATACACAGAGTCGCCACCGCGCTTTTATTTATTTCCAAAAGGAAAAAGGAAAATGAACGAACAAAACCTTAATGAATCTCAAAAGCTAAAAAGCTCAAAGAATCAAACAGAGAATGGGTACGGGGATTGGTTACAAATCGGGAAGGTTTTAAGCACCCGACTTGTCCGTGGTACTCCACGGGAACCCTTTGAAATGTTTACTGCATTTTTTTGGTTTGAAATGGTTTGCTTGAAAAAAGATTGAAGAGATGAGAAGAAGAATGTTTTTTAAGATTTTGGTGTTTGAAGAGACGAACGTCTCATGCCTACGTACCCACAAAGTGCAATGCGAGATCAAAACCCCGTAGTTCGTGGTACAAATTGTGAAAAGGAAAATGAGTTGAATTGATTTTAAAATGTAAAGATAAGTCGTCATCCTTTAGCGAATAATTCCGCTAGAAAGGATGAATTATATCTAAACATAAAAAAGAGTTAAGAAGAAACGTGCACGAGGGCACAAAAGCATTTGAATGAGTTTGAAAGTTTTTAGGTTTTTTGAGAAAAGAAAGTTTCGATATGCTTATGTGGTTTAGCATTTATTTAAGGAAATGAAATGAAAAGGTAAAAGCACATGACCAAAGTCATGGTTTGATTGAGAAAATGTTTGAAGTTAGAAAACAAAGAAAGTTTTAAAAAGGAAGGAGATTTGAAAATTGAAGAAGATGGGAAGAGATGAAGAGACTATCCTAAAACTTGAAAATAAAAGCTAAGGGAAGAAAAGATCAAACCAAATGGAAAGCACTTCTATGAACAATTGGATTCCATCTTCATAAACAAGTAATTCAACCGGAGCCAAAGTCTTCAATCCATAACAAATGAGCAAAGGGATGATCCTAGAATCTAGGTCCGAAACTCCGAGCAAGGGATAGTAACCATAGTCCAAAATTAGAAGTCACCCATTTTTTAGATGTTTAATCCCTTATTAGTATTTTTGTGTCCGAATGGACAAAGGAGAAATAACAAGCAACAATAATATATACAATAAGCAATATGATGGATGAATATAGAAGCATAATAAGAGAGGTAGAGAACGAGAGATTTAAAATAAAAGGATAAGGTGCGAGAGATTTAATTAAAGGTTAGTATATTCACAATATTAATATTTACAATATAAAGTGGTATGATGAACTTAATCAAACACAACCACGAAAAGGAAAATAAATCGAGGCAAACGGATCCAAGTGGATCGCATTCCGAATCGGGACAACTGTAGGTCTATGTTAAGCAATCGCCGAGTAATTTACGGAGTAATTACCCTTCAAATGAGGCCGGCCACCACTAATTAAAGTGGAAAATATTCGTGTTAAAACATGTTAGAGAAACGATATTATGAATCGTTCTCCGACAACATGCCACACTAAAAGAAAGAGAACGGTCTAATCTTAATCGGGATTATCGTTGAATTTCTCGAAAAGCAACCTATCACAATCTCAAAGTATGGAGAATGATCCAAATGATCATTCATCCATAGATTTGAAATAATGAAGGTTAAACTTATCGGAAATCAACAATCTCGAATCGGAGATTGTCATCGACCAAAAAAGAAAAAAAAGAGATGAAAAAGAAATGGATCTAAAATTAAATCCACAAAAAGAATTAAAATATTTAAATCATCTTCTAAGATTTCTTTTTCTAAATTTGTTTTCTAAAACAAACTCCAAAATATTTTTCTAATTCTTTTCCAAAATAACATTTCTAAAATTCTTTTCTCTAAAAAAAACTTTTTCTAAATGTTTCTTAAAAGTTCATTTCCTAAACCTTTTCCAATGTAAAAATTAAATTAAACATATTAAAATAAGCTAAAAAAAACGAAAGAAAGAAAAATGGAGGGGGGAGGCGCAGCAGATTGGGAGGTTGGATAGAAGTGGATCCAAGATCCACAAGCCCAACATTAACATTTGTTGCCTTTATTTTAAAAAAAAATAAAAAAAAACCTAATGAAATAGCCAAAATGCAGCATTGCTGCCTTCTTCCTCTCCAACACTCAACGAAAAAAAACACAGCATAGCCAAAGCTTCTTCCTTAATGAGAAACAAGACTACGGCGAGCTTCAGAGAGAAACCAGTATCATTCACTTCCTCACCTTCTCAAAATTAAACCAAACCGATCAACCAATTCCTCAAATCTCCTTCAAGCCTAAATCACGGATTCTTTCTTCTTCTCCTAGATCCAGTTTCCGTTTTGATAATTATTGATGAATGGTTGGAAGTGGTAAATGAATTGAAGATAGGGTTGATAAGGGATTAAGAATGAAGGATTGAAAAGTATTTCGGAATTAGCATTGATTCGGAATTTTTCGAAGGAGGTTGGGGTTGAGGATGAAATTGGACAGGGGAATAAGGGGCTTTCAAAGCTTGATGATTGAAGGAGAGGTGAGTCTGTTTAAATAGAAGGAGATGTCAGATTTTGAGTTGAAATTCGTTTTCGAAAGTGCGTTTCATGCTCTCATCCACTGGGTTTTGGGCTGTGCATTTATCGTGCTCTTCTATTTCTTGCGTTTCGTTTGAAGCTTCAATGCGTTTTGATATTGATTTATCAGGTGTGATATTCGTGCATTTGCGGGCTTGTAATTAGTGATGCGGTGCGTATGATTGTTTGTTGAAGCCGTGAGCTGGATGTGTATTGTGTTCGCTGGCGGCTGAATGATGAAGGTGTGATACAACCTGAGGGAGTGGCTTGCGTGCGTGTACTGTTGGGCTTGCAGCTTAAGGAGCTGGCTGGCTTGGAGTTTACCGTATGCGCGGGATGTGATTTTTTCTTGGTGTGTCTTGGCTAGCTGGGCAAGTGGTTGAATGTGATGGAAGCTGAAGTGAAGTCATTAGCTTGCTGACTTTTTTCCGCTTGGGCAGGCTGCGGCAAGGATTTGTTAGCTTCCTTGCTGAATTATTAAGCTGGTTGGGAAATGGCTTGGAAGTGGGCCTGAGAAGTCACGTGTGTGTAATGTGAAATGCTTGGCTAGGCCTGCTTTTATGCGGCTTGACGTAACATTTTGTGTGCTCTCTGTGCGGCTGAAGCTGAAGCTGTTGGATATTTTGGAGTGTATTACGTACGGCCTTGTGATTTGGTTGTGAGAGTGATGCATGATGGTTGTGAATTGGCTTGGTGTAGATGGCTGGATTATTGTGAAATGTAAACAAAATAAGGAAATGGGCTAGAAGAAAAAAAAATGTTGGGCTTAAAAAAATGAAATAATAACAAAACAAAAAATGGGAATGGATATATATTAGATATGGAAAAAAATGAAAATAGAAATAGGATTTTTTATGGATAAAATGATAATAATAAAAAAATGAAAATTAATTGTGGTATTTTTTTAGAAATTTGATGGATATTGACTAAAAAATGAAAATGGTAAGAATATCAAAAATAGGGATTTAATGGGTAATGATCGTAAATGGATAATGGTAAATCGAAAAAAATGGAAAACAAAGTGAATAAATTTGACATAAAAAATCGGAAAATGAATAGAAATGGATAACGGCTAAAAAAAATGATGGTTTATGGATCGAATAAAAAAAGATGGAACAGATAAATGGATATGAAATGGTGATTTTGGCCCACAATTTTTGATTTTTCACAAGCCTCTGATAGGAATGAATACAGTCAATTTTGAACCACTGAACAACTTGAGCCTGAAGCCACGACCATTTGAGATCTGTCTTGATTATTTGAAATCATGTTGAGGAAAATAAATCCTCAGATGAACCATTGATGAACTAATGAACCCTCAATCAAGACAAACTGAACCAAACTTCTCACAATCCACTGTTCAATAAACCAGAGAATTTTCGCACACAATACAACTTGACATTGAATACACATCATCTGAGAAACAGATCACTGACACACACAGCTTGCAATTGAAACAATCTTCTGATAGCTTGACCAAGATTAGGTCAAACGTCCATCTGAATCGAATCATAATTGAACAACCGCCTTTGAATTGAAATCACAGCCCTGTCTTTGAAATCCTGCAACACAGAGAAGAAAAAAGAGACAACTGCAACATATTTTTTTTGTATTTGGGTTAGAAGTCAGTAAAATATGAACAAATAACAGAAATTAAACATGGTGATCCTCTGCAAGGCAAAAACCTGCACCTGAAAAAGGATAAACGAGCAGTGCGTGATCTTGTTTGTATGAGAAATGCAGATGAGATGCGAAAAATCTTAGGTCAAAAATTAGGGTCTGACAGATACATAACACCTTTGGATCGAAAGAAACTAATACAATAACTTTTATTCATTTATGAAACCAAAATAACTTTTACAACTACGCATTGGATTCTCAAATATTCAACTAAACTTGATATAACATGTTATTCAACTTAAACAACTTAGTAACAACATAATATAACTGAAACAACTTAAATCAACAACCAAACACCTAAGTGTTCATCCCCCGAGTGTTATGTATTAGAGCATTGACACCGACTCGAACTAACAAAGATAATCATCTTCCTTCAAGCTACCTGCACGTTACCAACATAGGGTCAATATTCAAACAGAAGGGGTGAGATATCGATAGTTATAAACGATATATGATAAATGATACTTAGATAAGGATCATAAACAATTCACCACTCCACAACATCAACAACAAAACAACGACTTAGCAACCATCCGCCTTTTATTAATTTACTTTACCTACTTATTATATCCATCAACATTTACTACATAAACCACATAATCCTATATCCAACACGAATGACTTAATCAACCTAATCAACACAAACCACTAATTCAACTTTAAAAACATAAACAACCTATCAACTTGGACAATATAAACAACATAAACAACTTATTAACTTGGACAACATAAACAACTTATCAACTTGGACAACATAAACAACATAAACAAGATATAAACTTGAACAACATAAACAACATAATCGATGCAAATAATGTAACACAGATGCGACTCAACTATGCATATGCATCTAGTACCATTAGAGTAAAACTCCCAACTTAGAATATACCAGGTTATCAAGGTATCTACAAGGCATAAGCCTTCAACTTAATAATTTTGCCAATTTACCGAGGCATCAAGGCATAAGCCTTAAACTTTCAACTTAATTCCAATCCAGGTCAACATGGTGTGAGCAACGGCTTCGACTTAGAAATGCACATATGCCATGTGACAGGTACGACTCAACAACATAAACAACACAACATCATTAACATCAGCAGCACAAACAACTTATACGACATGAACAACTTAAAATCAATGTTGGCTATTAAGCCTCCAACTTGAACAACACAACAACTTCGACAACACAGAACAACTTAGACAACATGAGCAACTTATCCGACATAAACAGGCAACACAAACAACTTATACAATGTGAACAACTTAAATCAACATTGGCTTATAAAGCCTCCAACATAATACCTTTATAAATTATCCGTAAACCGGAACCACTTACCAACACAACCTGTACCTGCAACACGACTTTACAACATATTTTCAACAAAACAACACAACAACAATCAACTATTAAACTACCCGACTTACCCCGACGTTTTTCATTAAATTCCGGGTAACTAAGTTTTCCGGGCAACTTAGCGTCTTGCAGTTAATACGACCTTTTCTGAAAATGCTGTCGAAACTATTATTTTTGGTAAATTCTTCTGTTAAAGAAAATACAGGTTTAAAAGTTTTTTTTTGTCAAATTTCCAAACTAAGTTTTCTGTCAAAAACTCAACACAGACTTGATAACAAAACTGATTTATTCGCTACTGATACTTGCTGACTACTTATTCTTGCTACTAATTCTTTGCTACTAATTCTAAGAATTTTAATATTCTTGAACAAAATACTTATCTTAATGAAATTGGTATTTTTATACATAGATTTACTAAAAGATTACACAAATTAAGTACTTAATGTATTACAGAAAAATATTTGCATTAATTTTTCCAAAATACCTTCCCATATGCACAGGGTGGCTTGCGCCACCCATGATACACCTACCCAGATGTGGCCAGTGCTACATTTTATCTTCCTGGTAGCCACAAAATGTGGCACCAGCCACCAAGGCCATGGCTTGCGCCACATGCCTTTAGGGAGCATGGATCCCTCCACTAAAATGTGGTTTTCCCACTTACACCATGTGGCTCCCACCACATGTGTTTTTCCAATTATCGTTCTCTGTGTTATCGTCCCCAAACCAACTTTTTTCCAGAATTTCACACAACGCAGCAACATAAGTAAAATCAACACAACACATAACAACTTATAAACAACTTATAATCAACAATCGAACAACAATTTCACACAAAACAATCCTCTTAATAATAAGTAAATAGATTTTCATAAACATCATCGAAATCGACAAAATACAGCAACCTAAAACTACCAATCATTGTACCGATTATCATACTAGGCTATAAATATCGAACCCCACCCTTACCTTAATCGATGGCCACTCGAATCTCTGACCGATTATGTTCGGCGACTTCTCGTAACTGTTTTCTCCATTTTACCTCGTTCTCTAATTTCACGATTCCTCCTCTTCTTATTGATACATCTTCTTGACTAATTCTCTTATTTTATTCTTTCTATTAAAATATTAATAATCCAATATAACAACTGATGGGCCTAAGTCTTACACCTCCTTTAATTTCTAATTCCGACGAAATCTAGGCCCAATAATCAACACGCTCCAATAATCAATAATATCACTGATAATATTATTTCTTCGACTTTCCGACTTAATATTCCGACTTAACGGCTTAATTCTCCTACAACACCAAAAATCACTTTAATAATTCACGACTAATTATTTTCTCCCGACTTAATAAATTAACTTCCAATTATCAACCAAATGGTCCAAACACCCAATCAACATATTCGACAATAAGTGGGAGAATACTTATATCGACTTAAATAATTAAATTCGACTTAAACCAACTTATAACCATCAACATAATATTCTGATAAATTCGACCATAAACACAAATCGACATAATTCCATACAAAGCAACGCAAATCGACAAAGATACTCAAATCAACGCAAATTACCACAACATAGCGTTATTATATTTAATTAAATTATTTAATTAAATAAACGAGTGTTACATTCCTAATTCATCTACTATCAAGTTAGCACGAAATTAACACCTAAACGCATTGATACGACACTAACCGGAACTAAAAACATATCAAGAAATCAACACTTAACAATCTGATTAATTAACATATTGCAAATCGATCAAAATGCAAAGCACACATAAGTCGATAAAGTGAAAAATAACTTAAAACAGAAGTGATTATAAGTTCACCAACCTACAAACTGGAAGCTCGCTTTGGTGATTGTTGCAATAAAGAATCGATACACGATAGAAGAGAAAACCGGAGATCCTGAGCTCTTTCACGCGAATATGTAAAATAAATGCGATTTGGATGAACATCTTCAAAATCACTTCCGAGCTATGAAATCAACACCAAAACAATAGCGATTTCTTCAATAATCCACAAGCTTGATGCAATGATGGAGGCTTAGCTTCTAATTCTTAAAATTTCATTGCAAAACTTGAAGAATTATGGAAGATGAAGCTTTGAGTGATTTTGGGGAAATTAGACAAAAAAGTGAGAGAAATGAGAGAGATGAGAAACAAAATGTGAAAATTGAAGTGTTCTCTTGAGGTTTGGAATGAAAATGGTTTATATATGTATTATGTTTGGAGAGTGGTTTGGGTTAGGAGCTAAGCTTGGGCATTAGGTTTGGGAGTTGGTTAAAGTTAGTTGGGTATATTCCTAGAATATTCCATTGGCATATTATTAAAATATTTCCTTGGAAGGTGGTAGAAGGTTCTAGCAAATGGTGCAATGCAAGGTGAAATGGAAAAGTGGGGAAAGCCAAGCATGCTGAAATTTGAATTTTTTTCAAAATTCGCACGCATTAACCGGTTAACTAATTGTGTTAACTGGTTAACACAAGCAAATTTCAAAATTTTCCCTCCTTTTGGTGGGAAACCTTGAAAATACTCTTGCGTCGTCCATTCTGATCCTGTTTTGACCTTAAGTTCTGATAATTGATTTTCCCATCGGATAACCCTTGATCACATACCTTATGCGTTAAAAAATGATGCATGATTTTATTTTTTATTTTTATTATTTATTTATTTATTTATTTATATTAAAAATGAAATGCATTGAGGAATATGCTAATTGTCATGGAAATGAAACATAAGCTACTTGAAATTGGTGATAAATAAATAGGAAAGTTTTGGGGTATTACAGCTGCCCCTATTCAATCACTGTAGATCTGAATGGGTGATAGCAATGGCTTTCAGACGTTCATGGTATGGAGGGATTGAATACCCGAATAATCCCGAAAATTTGTACTCTGTCGGTGAGAGAAAGTATGGTATAATGCCATTCTCGGATGACACCTCAAAGAGATGAGACCATCGTACTTAGATGAAGACTGAGAAACAGGATACCATCGTACTTAGACAAAATTAAGAGAAGGGAGTCCATCGTACTTAGACGACATCAATAAGAGTGAAATCATCGTACTTAGATGAAATCAAGATACACGAGACCATCGTACTAAGATGGAATAAAAAAAAATGAAACCATCGTACTTAGACAGAATCAACAAGAATGAAATCATCGTACTTAGATGAAATCAAGAGACACAAGACCATCGTACTTAGACGGAATCGAGATAAATGAATCCATCGTACTTAGACAGAATCAACAAGAATGAAATCATCGTACTTAGATGAAATCAAACGACACGAGACCATAGTACTTAGACGGAATCGAAAGAAATGAAACCATCGTACTTTGATGAAATCAAACGACACGAGAACATCGTACTTAGATGGAATCAAATGAAATGAAACCATCGTACTTAGACAGAATCAACAAGAATGGTATCATCGTACTTAGATGAAATTAAGAGACACTAAACCATCGTACTTAGATGGAATCGAGAGAAATGAAACCATCATACTTAGACAGAATTAACAAGAATGAAATCATCGTACTTAGATGAAATCAAGCGACACGAGACCATCGTACTTAGACATAATTAACAAGAATGAAATCATTGTACTTAGATGAAATCAAATGACACGAGACCATCGTACTTAGACGTAATCGAAAGAAATGAAACCATCATACTTAGGCAGAATCAACGAGAATGATATCATCATACTTAGATGAAATCAAACGACACGAGACCATCGTACTTAGACGGAATCGAAAGAAATGAAACCATCGTACTTAGACAGAATCAACAAGAATGATATCATCGTACTTAGATGAAATCAAATGACACGAGACCATCGTACTTGATTGGGAGGTACGCCACCCGTAAAACTTCGTTGGGGAAGTAATAACCTTCTGACCTAGCTGAGGAAAAGGTTTGTTGATACTTTGCTAAGGAAGCAATCTGTTGGGGAATCACTTAGATACAAAGTCCTCTATTTGGGGAATTGATTCCAATCAGGATTGGACTTTATTCAGTGACTTCACTGGGGAAAGCTACAAACAATGTTGTGCAAGAAGGAAAATCATCTGACTTTTCACTATCTTTACCGTTGTTGGGGAATAATGAATCTTCATGTACTGCTGGGGATAAGAAGACTCTGGTGGGGAATACATCCCTTTTAGGGGAGGACTCTCTTCCTAGGGAGAAAATCATCAGCCTTTTGTTGTTATGCTAGGGAAGATTTCAATTTCCAACTCTACTGGGGATGATGGAGGATACCAATGAGAATCCTTCCTGCCGAAGATAAGAGTTTTAAGTCGCCTCTTGTTGGGGATGAGAGGTATAATGCGTCTCATGTTGGGGATGAGAAATTTCATACGTCTCACGCTAGAGCATCTCTTCATAATGGTACATTTTGTTCAGGGAACATCAACCCTATTCTTGCTGCTCTGCATGGGAAAAGATAGTCTGATGAGACTTGCTGAGGAATCTTGATTAATGAAGCCTGCTGAGGAATAAGCTCTTTAATGAGACTTACTGAGGGATTTAAATCCAAACAAAGGGAAATATTCTTGGAGATAAAGGTGAATTAATGGTAACAACGAAGATCTATCTTTCGTACGAGGCCATGAGATTACAGGCTTGAGCAAGGTACACGATTCACTAAGCCTGAATCTTGCATATAAGGAGCACTAAAAAGAAACATGATTCATTGAGACTGAATCCTGCATCTGAAGAACGCTTAAAAGAAATATGATTCACTGAGACTGAATCTTGCGTCCGAGGAATGTTGAAAAGCAATATGATTCAGTGAGACTGAATCTTGCGTCTGAGGAACGCTGAAAAGCAATATGATTCACTGAGACTGGATCTTACGTCTGAGGAACGCTGAAAAGGTGCACTTTAGTCTGTGTGATAGACATGCACAGGATCCTACACCTGAGATATACGTTGTGAGATTCTTTCCAAGGAAAAAACGTGCCATCTATCAAATAGATAAGCACTCTAAGATCGGTCCACTAAGACTGAACATTGAAATTAAACCACCGAGGCTAGATTCTGAAGTTAAAAGTAACAAGGTGAATGACTCTGTATGGGGGAGAATTCTAGTTATGAAACTCTGCTGGGAATGAGGACGTTCTGACTAACATCCTGACAAATATGACTCTTGTTGAGGAATAAATGATCGTTGAAACGATCTCAAAAATCCGTAAGAGGATAACAGTCTGCTTAGAAGAATGTGAAAAAATATGCCTGCTTCTACTTGTCACTCTTGCCAAAAATTAATTGGCAACTTCAAGCATGGAATATTTCCATAATGGGAGTAAGTCTCGATCATGAAACTCTGTGGGGAAATGACAATCCTCCAATTTGGCTAGGGAGATGCTTTGTCAATACATTAGCTGGGAAAGGATTCTGAGAATTCTGGCTCTGTGGGGATTGAGAGTATTCAAACAGGCTTATGGAAGGATAACTCTGCTCGGGGACTACCACTTGTTCAGACACCTTTGGAATTCTGCTGGAGAGACCACCTGCTCTGACTAAGCTGGGGAAGATCCCAACCTTAGACTCCACTTGGGGATGATGTGTATGAACCGCCATCCTGCTGGGTATAGGAATTGTAAGGTGCCTCTCAAGGGGGAGAAAATATGCTTGGGAAATACCACCCTTTAACATCTTTCTCTAAGAAGCACCTGAGCCTACACAAATTCTGATTGGGAAACAATCTTCACCATGCTATGTGCTGAAAAATGATGTCGTCTTTCAAGCCTTTGACTGTATTATTCACGAAGAAATCGCCTCAAAAGGATTTTACAAGAGACTTGTCATCCAAAAGCCTCAATGTCTTCAAACTCTCGTAGAGATTTGTGGGATCTCGAAATAATTGCCCCGGGCTGAGCGGTCTATGAAATATTTTCCTTATGAGGACTCACAAAAAACCTCAAATCACTGTGAGAAATTCTACCCTAGTATCTGAGCCCTGAATAGGTGCTTCTGACTGTCTGTCTTCGAGAAAGAGTGAATTCTCGTGTTATTGGGTGGCCTTCCCCAATACGAGTCTTTGAGTAATTGCCCTTGACTGACTGTGCTTTGAAGAAAACACCCTGACTAATTTCTCTTTAAGAGATTTTGAATCTTGCAGTGACTACCCCAGTTTGGCTGAAATTTAAATGAATTGCCCGATGTGATTGCTCGTAATTAGTTGAACTTAAAACAACTGGTTAGAAAAGCCTCTACTCAAAAGAGCTTAATGGAAAAGTGTATCTCGACATGATTGTCCTGTAGAAGTTTCAGACTTCTCAACTTGGCAAGATTAAGCTTCTGGACTGAAATTCGGTATGTGGACTTCTATGATGCCAAACACATGTATGCAAGAATAAAAGGTTTTATTTTGAGAATAATTATTCTAATGCAACACACATGTTAATCTTGAAGTTTTATTGAAAAAGATGTCGCAAACTTTTGTGAGCTAATTACTGGTTAAGATGTGACATTGATTTTTGAATAAAAGAAAGCATGCACATGCAATACCAACAAAAATCTTTTAGCATAACTCATAGGAGTCAAGAACATTGTCTCATGGTAGTATGCTCTCGAAATAAGCCTGTTTCAATTAGGAATTTTGAGGGTTGTATCTTGTTTTGGTTCACGGTTATAGAAACAAAGGATATAGGCTCGAAGTTTGTTGGTACCCCTCTCTTTGTAATGTCCTCCATTCCTTTGTTCAAACTAGCTTTCACAAGCGCTCACCTTTCAGAAAGGTTTCATGTTGGTTGAGGAACCATTGATGCTATTGGCTCAAGCACCAATCAGGTTCTTGTTGGGAGTCAGTCACCCCTTGGTCTTTCGTGTCTGTGCCACACGACTTTGTTCTTTCTTAAGGATCTTTCTTGTGTAATCCCCTTCGCATTTTTCGCCTTTCATTCTTTTGCTTATCCCTAACTTTTGCCTGGACTGATTCTTGGGAATCTTTGATTGTGGAGTCCAACGGGATGCCCTAATTTTATCCTAAGTCGCTTGTTTTCAAGTTTCGACTTAGCGAGCTTTTTTATTTCTTTTTTTTTATTCTCTTTTTTTGAACAAATCGTGTGACACTATTTGTCTTGATTTCTTTGTGAGGGCTGTGACTGCCTCACTTCTCAGCTGATGGGGCATAACCCTTGTGGTTTTCGGTCTTTGGACCTTTTGATTTGGTACAATGAAAAGTAATAGATCCTTAGATGCGCACTCCTTTTGAAATTTGAACGCTCGGTCAAACTAACTGACGCCTACCTTTCCCCTAGGTTAAGTGTTAGGGTTTTTTCAATGCAAAAATAAACTCCTACTTCAAGGCTCAAATGGGTTAGTGAGGGTCTATCTCCCTTATATCTCTGGTGTTTAGGATTTGAAACAATGCATGTACATCGTCAACATGGTCTTTTCCAAGAGCATATAATTAGATATTTTGTGTTTTTGTTTTGTCATTCTCCCTCATACAGTTTAAGCATAACAGTTGGTATTAAAATGCACACATACAAAATTATAAGTGAATACAATTGAATTACTTCAAAAAAAACATGAGCGTTTTATTATTGCTAACATTAAAAACAAATAAGTTTCATGTATGCATACAGATGTTTAAACAAACAAAAGAAACTACAAATGAAAATGCGGTAAAAAAGATGAACATTGCCGACATTAAGGAGACTTGACTTCGTCTAGACTTATTGCTTTTGAAGATGCCCTTGCAACCTGGGTACTCAATCTGGTGAGGAGGCTTCAATGTGTGGGCATACTTTCTGACTTGATGACCTTTGAGTCGATCAAATTTTGCACCTTGTGCTTTAACACATCACAGTTGTCAATTGTATGCCTAAATGCCCCTGAGTGGTACCTGCATTTAAAATTCACATTGTGGTTGCCATTATTAAGGAGGTCTGTCTCCGTCTGGACTTATTGCTCTTGGAGACTTTCAGCAGTCAGTAGTATGGATGTTTACTCAATCAAATTTATGACCTTGTCTTTACCTTTGCCTCTGAAAGACTTGCAATCTTCAATTAAAAGGCCACATGCTCAGCACCATACTTACTTCCCAATTATTCTGACCTTAAGCCTCTGGAACTGACTACTATCAAGAGACGTCGGGAAGAGAGAGTAAAGTTGTGAAATAAAGTTTCCCCATAAGATTGCTCGTAAAGACCTGCCGACCTTTTCCTACGTATCTCCATTGACCCAAGACCAATGAAGAATCAGAGCGACGTAGTTCCCCCCACTAGGGAAGAAAATGCATTGAAGAAAAAACACATAATTGTCATTACTGAGAATATTGGAATACTTCTGGTTTTATTGCTTCTAAACATTCCCTTGCAAACTGGGTGGTTAATTTGAAGACTTCATCTTAAAGGCAGACCCTCTAGCATGAAGACCTTTGCATCAATTAAACTTTAGACCTTATGTTTGAACTCCCTACAAATGTCAATTGTATGTCCAAATGTTCTTGAGTGGAACTCGCATTTAGCAGTCATGTCATAGTCTGGAGGAAAATGATGTGGCACTAGCATAGCATGGCTCAACTTAATCAAAGAGCTCTGAAGAAGGTGAGCAAGCAATTGGCTTCGAGGAACTGGAACTAAACCAAGCACTCTTTCGAGTTTCTTAGGCCCCTGACTCTGTTGTTGACGATTCTGGTAATGATGTTGATTAGGGTGCCCTGACTGCCCATGTACCTTTCTTCCCATATTTGGAAAATATTGTTGATGAGATGACTTTGAAAACCAAAGCGGAGGAGCATGCCCGTGACCTGGGGTATGTCTTGAAGAAAGGGAAGGAATATTAACTTCTTTGGTGACCGTTAAAACAGGACTACCAACTACCTTCACACCAGTTGGTCCAAACTAGATTACTCCGGAATCAATTATGTCTTGCACCTGGCGCTGGAAAGCTTTACACCCTTCAATATCATGATCCGGTTCCCCGGAGTGAAAATCACAGCAAGCATTGACATCACATCCATTTGGAAGTGTAGCAGGTGGTGGCGACAGCTTGCGAAGCTCAATCAATCTCAAATGAAGCAAGCATTAAAGTAGATTGGCAGAGGATATTGGTAAAGGATCAAAAACCCTTTCTCGCTTATGCTAATGAGGTGTTACAACCTGGGGAGTCCCCGTTATAATCTACTGATGTGGAAGTTTCAGAACCCAAGGCTTACAACATGAGGAAGATCCCTGAATGATTGGAGGAACACCCTTCTCTTTTGTAGCAGGTAGAGGAACATCCCTTTGTCTGGCTTCCTGGAAGGGTGCAAACCAGATTTCTCCTGAGTCAATGAGTTCTTGGATATTATGATTAAGCATCTTACCATTTTCCACATTATGGCCAACTGCTCCTGAATGGAATTTGCACCTAGCATTAACATTAGAACCTATAGGGTAGATGGTGTTCTGAGGTCCCATATTAATTAACTTAATCATCTTCAATTCAAGAAAAAGTTGAAGCAATGTGTATATGGCATCAGGATCGGGTCAAACTTATTCTCAGACTACCCTATTTTGAACTCCTCAAGAGTTTTTGGTTGATGAGAAAACTATGACAATGAAGGAGATTTGGGAGGTAATCCATGATCCAATACAAATCCCAAATAAGTGGGAGGAGTCAGAACTTCAGTTGCAGAATCAGACAACTGGTTATTTTCCTTCTTCAATACAACTTCCAAGATTTCTATAATCCAGACCATCTGAGTCTTCCACAAGTTGACCTCTTCTCTCAGAAGTTTCTAATCCTGGGACAATGCTCGAATGTCCACCATAAAATGCCCCAGTTGGGCCTTTATCTCAGTCATTTCCACTCGGAGTTGTTCAAATACTTACCCTAATAAATGTGATTCATGTTGGCCCTTCTGAAGAGAAACCAAATCGGTATAAGAATTTGTCTCTGAACACCTGTTATGAATGCATGTATGTATGTGAATTCTATGTTAAGTTATTTCCAAGGAATCCATCTGCTTAGATTCCAATTTTAAAGCAGTAAAAATCCAATAGCCCGAGCAGATATGCGATCCTCGAAAATAACTTAACATGTGTGTAGAAATGTCATGATTTCATGCATGCAGTAGGCATGTGATCAGTGATGTGTCGGTGTTGATCAAATAACCAATTTTCTATGGAGAGTCATAATAATACTATTATCTCTGTGAAGAAACCTCAAAATTCAAAACTAAAGGACCATATGGAAGTGGATCATATCACAAGGTAATATTGATGAAGTGGGTATGTCGAACGTTTGGGCTCCTGCAAACCTGTAAACAGCCCTCCCATCTCATGGGTGTGCTACCTCGAGTCAACATCATGGACTCTCAAAGCCGAATAACGATAATACGTTCACCATCTCCGAGAAATGGTGTATTACCATCTTAGGTAATCGGTTTAGCATTATATGCTACTCAGGGAGGTCTCATCTGAGTCCGAAAAAAACAAGCATCCCTCATAAGTTCCCAGCTTCAAGTACTGGGATCGAGAAACAATAGTACATTCATCCTGAAAGGTACAATACTATCGTCATACGAAAAGTTATTTAACTGATTTCCTATGAGAGAACCAGACCATCATATCCAAGTTACCAGTGGGCCCTCGGGTGCGAGTGGATTTGCCAATAAATGTGGTCTGCCACTGTCACCACTAGAGAGGGTTGTTTCAACTTAGGTCCTAAATGATCGGTCCCAAAATGCACATAAATATCAAGGTCGTATCCTGAAGTGGAGGAAATACCCACATAGAATATTTCCAAACGGTCGCAGTCTGGGTGTGGAACACATCGCCACTCGTATTATGCATGTCCACGCTAATGTCTAGGGTGTACTCGAGCCTTGGTATTGGGCTCCACACTCAGTAACCCCATCCCTCCAGGAAAAAAAAGTCCAGACAGTCCAGTATACATGATGCATGAAAAATAAATACTAAAAGCAGTAAATAAAGTTGTAAAATAAAGATGTAAATAAAAGTAGTAAAGCTTAACTAAAGCACATAGCAGCAAACAGCTAAACAGCCAAAGAAACAAAAATAAACAAACGCTAGGAAAGACTCTCAAAGGGGGAAACCAGATATTTTGGGTACGGTCCCCAACAGAGTCGCCAGTTGTCGCTCCCGGGATTTTCATCCTAGTACAAATGGGAAAGTGGTGCGGAAAAGGTAGAGTCGCCACCCAGGCATTTTTATCCCGAATGAATGGGAAACATAATGTTGTACAAACTGAAGGAAAGGAAAGAACAAGGTATTGCGAACCAAAGAGACTGGGTTTGGGAGTCGGTATCGAATTGGGAAGGTATTAGCACCATAGATCGTCCGTCGTACCTGACGGGATCCACGTTTGTTTGTCTATTTCAAAGGGTAAGGAATAAAACTGTTGCTGAATAAAAACTGCTACTAGAACTGGAATGAGAGAGGGAACTGGAAAAAGAGAACGAAAAGGTATGGGAAAAATTTGGGGAAAATAAATAATGTGCTCGAATGGGCCTTACCTCACTTTCTACATATCTCATGGGAAATGAGAATCAGAGTCGACGTAGTTAGCCTGACTAGGGAGGAAATTTGTTTGTTTGTGTTTTTTAGATTTGAACTGCTTATGTCTATGCTCAGGTGTTGCAGGCTCTCCTTGAACAAGTGTGTTACCGTCTTGCAAAAAGACAAGTTGAAGCGAGTTCTTTTGTTAAGAGTGAATGAGATGAGAAGAGAATTCCCGCAGGAGAGATGCTTGTTGTTGATATGTAGCTTTTAGAAGCTTTTATTTGAATAGGAGAATGTATCCAAGTCTCTTTCAAGGAGATGTGTACTTCTTACATCATCCCGACATGGATTGGATAAGAAGTACACCTAGGTATGAAGGAAATACCCAAACCTAGTTCCAAATATTGAGGCCTAAACACATTACCCTAATTTTATTTATTAAGTGCTTTTGTATTTTTGATGAAGAAGTGTTTTTTAGGTGTTGTTTGTGAAACATCCTCATGTTAAGACTTATTCATCATGATAGATACCCTAAACCTCATCCCCATATGGAATGCGTGCAATTATCCCATGGCAAAGTCTTTTGGCCCATGAGAAAGTTCAACCTTTATTAAGATATTTTGGTTTTGTTTAGAGATGAGAAAAGAAAAGACTCAAGTTGAGAAAGGAAAAACTAAGGGAAACTAAGACTCACCCTAAGTTATTGTATTCAATGGTGATCATATGGTTAATGAGGTTTTCTAATCCTAGAAGAAGAGAATAGAAAGTTCTAACTCACTTCAAGGATTGAAGACGAGATTAGAACTCAAAGGGGATGAAGAGAGTGAAATGTCGAAGAAGCATAAAATGCTTATCGCAAACACTAATTGAAAGCTTTAAAAGGGTAAGGAAGAAGGTCGAATGTATGCGCACACCCACACTTTATACTTACAATTAGCCCTTGAAAAGGTTAGTGACATTAATCCAAAAATGATAATAAAAAAAGGAAAGCAATTAATGTGCCAAACATGTCCTAAAATGATTAGTGTTCTAACTAGACTCAAACCTAAGCCTAAGGGTACCTAAAAGCTAAGAAAAACACAAAGTCAGCAGCTACAACAGTGCTTCAGCATACAATCAGCTACCAAATGCAACTAACACTGCAAATAGCCTATTACATCTACCAAACAGCATGGAAACAGGTGTAAAATGTGTCAAAACAATGCAATGCAGCATACAATTAACAACTTCGGTTTTAAAATAGAGCAGTGAAAACATGGCAGAATTACATATTTTTTACAATGCAAATGCATGAATCACAATGCATGAAAATTCTTTACATAATATCATCAAAGAATGCAACATGGTTAGTATGATTATGAACATCTGAATATGCAAACAACTTAACCACTTTAATGTATTTTCCATACAAAAGCAAATATGTGCATTTTCTAAAAAAAGTGAGACTTTAATGCAAACAAACAATGGAATGAACATGCATTTTATTGCATTCTAATCTGAAACAATCATCAACAATGAAATGCAACAAACAAACAAGCAAGAGTAAGTGCCAACATGTGAATTATTCGCGCAAACATCAGAATCATGCATCAATCATGAATGCGATGCAAAACAGAATTTTAACTCATCAAAAAAATGCTAACAATGAAGTTCAAACATTATAACAACATTCGCAATGCATCATGAACACAAATTCACCATTATGCAAAAATTCGGAAACTAACAAACATACATGCCGAAAGACGTCGAAGCTACATGAACCTGCACCAAAACAGCTTCTAAAAACTCCCTAAAATCATAACCTAATGATTTATGATGATTAAAAATGGAATGGCATGCAGACATGCATTAAAATGCACACAAAATCTAAAATAGCTCAGTGTTAATCAGTTAACGTAATGTGTTAACCGGTTAACACTACTGAATTCAGCAGAATTTTCCAAAATTGAATTGTATTAATCGGTTAACGGAATAAGTTAATAAGTTAACACTGAACCATAATCAGTTTTAAATGCAGAAAAAAGCACTTCTAGCTACCACCTTATTTCTAGGGTTCCTAATTCAACTACTATCAGGTTAGCACGAAATTAACACCTAAATGCATTGATACGACACTAACCGGAACTAAGAACATATCAATAAATCAACACTTAACAATCCAATTAATTAACACATTGCAAATCGATCAAAACGCAAAGTACGCATAAGTCAATAAAGTGCAAAATAACTTAAAACTAGAAGTGATTATGAGTTCACCAACCTACAAAGCGGAGGCTTGCTTTGGTGATTGTTGCAATGAAGAATCGATACACGATAGAAGAGAAAACCGGAGATCTGAAGCTATTTCATGTGAATATGCAAAATAAATGCGATTTGGATTAACTTCATCAAGAGTAACTTCCGAGCTATGAAATCAACACCAAAACAGTAGTGATTTCTTCAATAATCCATAAGCTTGATGCAATGATTGAGGCTTAGCTTCTAATTCTTCAAGTTTCAATGCAAACCCTAAAGAATTATGGAATATGAAGCTTTGAGTGATTTTGGGGAAATAAGAGAAAAAAGTGAGAGAAATGAGAGAGATGAAAAAAATGAGAAAAATGAAGTTTTCTCTTGAGGTTTGGAAGGAAAATGGCATATATATGTATTAGGTTTGGAGAGTAGGTTAGGTTAGGAGCTAGGCTTGGGCATTAGGTTTGGGAGTTGGTTAAAGTTAGTTGGGAATATTCCTGGAATATTCCATTGGCATATTCTTAGAATATTCCCTTCGAAGATGGTAGAAGGTTCTAGCAAATGGTGCAATGCAAGGTGAAGTGGAAAAGTGGGGAAAGCCAAGCATGCTGAAATTTGAATTATTTTCAAAATTCACACGCGTTAACCAATTAACCAATTATGTTAACCAGTTAACGCAAGGAAATTTAAAATTTTCTCTCCTTTTGGTGGGGAACCTTGAAAATATTCTTGCGCCATCCATTATGATCATGTTTTGACCTTGAGCTCTAATAATTGATTTTCCCACCAGATAACCCTCGATCACATGCCTTATGCGTTAACCAATGATGTATGATTTTTTATTATTATTATTTATTTATTTATTTTTATTAAAAATACAATGCACTTAGGAATATGCTAATTGTCATGGAAATGAAGCATAAGCTACTTGAAATCGGTGATAAATAAAAGGGAAAATTTTCGGGTATTACAATTAGCAATTAAGGGGTGTATGACTCAGGCCTATTCGTTGTTATGTTGGATTATTAATATTTTAATAAAAAGAAAGAAAGAAAAGAAGAATTAGTTAAGTTGAGAAATATCAGTAAGAAGAAGAGGATCGTGAGAATAGGAGAGCGAGGAAAAATTGGAGAAAACGGTTACGAGAAGTTGTCGTCGGAAAGCCAAATCGGAAAAAATCGGTCGGAGGTTCGAGCGAACATCAATTAAGGTAAGGGTGGGGTTCGATCCTTATAATCGGGAATGATAATTGATACTAAGTTCGGGTAGTTATATGTGTTGTATTTTGTTTGATGTTGATGTCGATTCATGTTGATTCTTATATTATGTTGTTGTTAATTTTGTTGATAGATTCTATATCATTGTTGATCGATTGATGATGATAAGTTGTTCATAATTTTTTTAGGTACATATTAATTTTGGTATGTTGTTGATTTTTCTGAAAATTGGATTTTGGGAACAATGACACTGTGCCAATTGCACGGGTGGCGCAAGCCACCCAAAGTTGAGAGAGGGTAGGTGGCGGGAGCCACATGTGATGACATGGAAGCCACCATGTAGGTGGCAGGAGCCATGCTTCCTTGGGCATGAATGGTGCAAGCCATATATGTATGTGGTGGGAGCCACATTTGGTGGCCACCATGTGCCTGCTATGTGGCACAAGCTACTCCAATGTGAGGGCTAGGGTGGCGCATGTCACCCATATAAATTTGGGAAGGAATTGTTTTAGTATTTCACATTATGAAATCCATTATTTAATTTGAGGAATAAGATAAATAAGTTTTACACTTTATGTTAATCTAGTAGGCCGTGTAGAAATCAGTTACATGATAGTAGTGGAATAAATATAATAATGGTGATGGAGCTACTAATATAGTAGTTGCAAATAACTAAGTAGCCGGTTTGGACGATTTTTGGGCAATAGCAGAGTTATGAAAACTCATGATAGATGGTTGTAAATTATGATTAGAGAATTTTATCATGAAGCATAAAACTAACAGAAGTTCATAATAAACTCGTGTTAATAACAGAGTGTATAATAGTGCAGTTTTTAGTCGGTTTAGGCGAATTAGGCGAAAAACTTAGTTGCCCGAAATTTAAAGAAAAACGTTGGGGTAAGTCGGGTGGTTTAATAGTTGATTGTTTTTGTGTTATTTTGTTGAGATGAAGTTGGGAAATTTGAGTTGCAGGTATAGGCTGAATTTGGTAAATTGTTCCGGTTTACGGAGAAATTTCTAGTTGTTTATGTTGGAGGCTTTATAAGCCAATGTTGATTTTTAAGTCGTTCATGTCGTATCATTTTTTTGTGCTATTGATGTTGTTATGTTATTTGTGTTGTGAAGTCGTGTATGTCATATAGTACATTTGCATATTAGGTTGGAACTATTGCTCACACCATGTTGGCCTGGATTAGCACTAAGTTGATAGTTGAAGGCTTATGCCTTGCTGCCTTGGTAAATTGGCAAAATTATTAAGTTGAAGGCTTATGCCTTGCAGATGCCTCAATAACCTTGCATATTTTAAGTTGGGAGTTTTACTCCGAATCATACCACATGCATATGCATAATTGGTTCGTATTTGTGTTGCATTATTTATGTCGGTTATGTTGTTTATGTTGTTTAAGTTGATAAGTTGTTTATGTTGTTCAAGTTGATAAGTTGTTTATGTTGTTTAAGTTGATAAGTTGTTTATGTTGTTCAAGTTGATTAAGTGGTTTGTGTTGATTAGATTGGTTAAGTCGCTCGTGTTGGATATATGATTATGTGGTTTACGTAGTAAATGTTGATGGGTATAATAAGTGGTAAAGTAAGCTGAAAAAGATGTTGTACTTGTTTAGTTTAATAATTTGAGAATCTGCTGCGTAGTTTTAAACGTTATTTTGGTTTCAAAAATGAGTAAAAGTTGTTGTTTTAGTTTCTTCCGAACAAAAGGTGTAATTTATCAATTTTCATGAAATTAAATGAAGTTTTTATAAGTTGAAAAGTGTAGCATCCTATTTGTGTACTTGTTGGTTGAAATTTTAGTACTCTGATTTTCAATATATTTGCCGGGTAGAAATGAGGTGTTACATAAGTGGTATCAGAGCAGGTATGTCCTTCCGGCCAGTGTTGTCTAATTTCGTTTATTCCTTAGTGTGACATGTGTGTGAAACATTGTCAGTACTTGTTTGTTAGTTTCTAGTCATTGTCTGTAGATGTTAGTTTGGATTAAGGGGGGAAAGGCTTTCCCCCGAATGTGTTGTTGGTATGTGGAAGTTGGTTCAAGTTGATGTTGATTACAAGCGTGCAAACGTTATTGAAGCGATGTTGTTGCAGACTGGCGAGAGTTTAGACTCGTGAATTCGTATCGGCCAAGTTGAGAAGTGCGTAGAATATGGATGAGGAATTGATTGAGAATAAGGGATTATTCCAATGGAAACGATAAGTTTATGTATCAAGCCGGTAGATTAATTTCCTTGAGTATAGTTGGATTAAAGTCGAGTAATTTTGGAGTTGAATAAAAAGGAAGGATGTTGGTGAATTTTGGAATCAAGAGAGAGAGAGATGAACTTATGTTCATCAACCCCAAATTCTGATTTTTGTATTTGGAATTTTGGAGCAGTTGTCAGTAAAAGAGGCATAACGTTTTACTGATGGTTCTGATTGAAGCGATTCTGGACTTTTTGGAAAGATTATGAAATTCCCTACAGTTTGCATATAAGATTTTCCTTCAGGAGGTTGTGAAGAGGGAGATATGTGTGTTTTAATAGTTAGGTCTGATGTTAGTTTTTGGAAAATTCTGCATACGGGAATTCTTGACCAGTCTCATTGCAAAGATGATAAATCTTGATGTGTAGCTCAGATTTTAGCGACTCTTGAAGTTTTGGAGTCTGCACGAAATTCTCTTCATTTTGGAATATAATTTTGTGATTGCAAAGTCTTTATTGGCAGAGATAATTGTCTTCGAAGTTGAGCGATTATTGCTAAAAATTTGGAAAGATGAGGACGAGTGTGAAATAATGATAAGGAATATAATGTTAGTTTGTGGTGGGTACCGTGACTCGTGCTTGCTTGTCATCTGGGAGTATGACTGGGAGGGGAAAGTACCTTTGATAGATAATAAGTGACCCGTGCTTGCTTTCCACCTGGGACTGTGGCTAGGCGGGGAAAGTTATCTATACGTTAAGGATCGAGTGACCCGTACTTGCTTGCCATCGGGGAGTATGGCTTGGTGGGGAAAGATGCCTTAAAGCACCTTGTGTGCTCCATTTTTTACTTTACCTTGTGTCTCTAGTTTTTATGTGAACTCGAAGTCTAGGTTTGTCCCCCGACTTGAGTATTTGATAGAATTGAACCCTTAGAGCCGAGAGAACTCTAAGATAGGGAACCCACTGAGATGTTGTTATCTCACCCCACTATTGTTGTTGCTTTTCAGGTTTCTTTTGCAGGTTGATTTACAAGTGGAGCTATGCTCGGGGGTGTTTCAAGTGAAGCTTAGCTTTAGATTCCGCTGTGTATTCTATCTTTATACAATAATAGATATTGTATTGATCTTATTATTTTGTTTTAGTATAATTTCCATGTCTTGTGCCATCTTAGTATTTATTTTAGAATTGGTCAAGAATGTGAATTATGCTATTAGGTATCTTACGATGGTGTCAATACAAAAATTAACACTTGTATGATATTATTCTAGATATATATTATATGGGCGTTACAGAAGACGTTGATAGGCCTTAGAGAGTTGGCGAAGCATTATGCTTACGGACTTTGGACATAAGTTGAAGTACGCTATTTTGTTGGGTTATGATGATTTATGCCACCGTTATTGTTGTCGGGTGTCTATTGACAAATTGAGGAACTGATCACCCTTAATCTATTATTGATAGTAGACGGAATCATAATTGATGGATAGATGTGTCTTGCCAACTTGTATAGTATGTACGTTTAATTGGTTGAAGTCAAGCCAAGCGCTTAAGGATTGTTTGATTTGTCGATACAGATTCATATATAAGAATATTAGTTGGATTTAAGAATGATGGAATGGAGTTGTCTTTGGATTGAATAGTACGATGGAAACCCATAGTTGAGTTCTTGTTAATTTAATTGTTTCCTTGTGGTGAGTCGATTGACCTAAGACTTGAAGCTTTCTAGAGATGATCTGAGGGGAAAGTAAATGGAAATGTAAGACCATGATTTGACAAGAATATTGGATAAAATTGAATTGCAAGTATTAGAAGAAGCAAAATTATAAGTTTGTTTATTAAAGTGTGGTTTTTTGCTGGAACAAGAAGAGTTGTTTGGTTGTGTTGATTCGGATACGAATTTATGACGGGTTGTGTCGGTATGAGTAAGAATCGAGGATTCGGTATGTTGAATTAGCTGGTAGCAAATAATATGGGTTATCTTGTCGAAATTCGTTGGAACCTTATATCTTATGTTATTGTAATGATGTTGTTTGTTTAAGATGATTCTCGAGGGACGTGCTATTAAAAGATGGTAAAGTTGTAGTCTATGTTGTTGATGATTAGGAATTCATGGGAAGTATATATATATCTTATCCAAGATTTGGAAGTAGTCGCAGTTGTATTTGTGTTGAACGTTCAAAGTTGTTGTCTTACGAATCTAAGTTAGAAGCATTCGGTAACTACAAAAGAGTTAGAATACCTGTTGGAACGAAATTTCTGAAGGGTTAAGTCGAAGGCTTTGTTGATACGTTGATTTTGATAATTGGGAAAGTCGAGTTGCAGGTACAGGCTAAATTTGGTAAGTTGTTCCGGTTTATGGAGAAATTTATAAGTTGTTTATGTTGGAGGCTTTATAAGCCAATGTTGATTTTTAAGTTGTTCATGTCGTATGTGTTTTTTGTGTTGTTGATGTTGTTATGTTGTTTGTATTGTGAAGTTGTGTATGTCATATAGTACATTTGCATATTATGTCGGAGTTGTTGCTCACACCACGTTGGCCTTGATTGGAACTAAGTTGAAAGTTGAAGGCATATGCCTTGATGCCTCGGTAAATTGGAAAAATTATTAAGTTGAAGGCTTATGCCTTGTAGATGCCCCGATAACCTGACATATTTTAAGTTGGGAGTTTTACTCCAAATGGTACCACATGCATATGCATAGTTGAGTCGTATCTGTGTTGCATTATTTATGTCGGTTATGTTGTTTATGTTGTTCAAGTTGATAAGTTGTTTATGTTGTTAAAGTTGATAAGTTGTTTATGTTGTTCAAGTTGATAAGTTGATTATGTTATTCACGTTGATAAGTTGTTTATGTTGTTCAAGTTGATTAAGTGATTCGTGTTGATCAGGTTGATTAAGTCGTTCGTGTTGGATATATGATTATGTGGTTTACGTAGTAAATGTTGATGGGTATAATAAGTGGTAAAGTAAGATGAAAAAGATGTTGTAAAAGTTGTTGTGGTTTCAAAAAGATGTTGATTGAATAATTTGAGAATCCACTGCATAGTTGTAAAAGTTATTTTTGTTTCAAAAATGAATAAAAGTTTTTGTTTTAGTTTCTTCCGAACTAATGGTGTTATGTATCAATTTTCATGAAATTAAATGAAGTTTTTATAAGTTGAAAAGTGTAACATCCTATTTGTGTACTTGTTGGTTGAAATTTTAGTACTCTGATTTTCAATATATTTGTCGGGTAGAAATGGGGTGTTGTAATGTTTTCCTATTATAGCCAAACATAAAAGAGTCGTTACAACCCAATTCGGCTAATAGAAATTCGTTACACAAGGAATAAAATAGTATAGCCACATATTGTCCTTTTCCACAATTCAAAGATAGTGGAGTGGTAGTGGGATAAAGATTTATCGTACTGTGTATTATCCTTGCCAACGATAACATTGTCATCTGAACTTCAAAGGCTTCTAATTATAAATCAATGAATGAATCATGAGTTAGGGAAAATGATGCTTGGGTATTCAGAGAACCTAAGTCTTTAGTCTTCATAACTTGTTCACAAAGAACTACATTCTTCGGGACTTCAACATTTGGCTTGAAACCCATGGTCCTCAAAACTTCAAGTCTTAGAGTTTTCAGAACTTTGTTCACGTAGAACATTTTCTTCAGAGTCTTTAGCACTTGGTTCTTTAGAACCATTCTTCTTAACTTTAAGTCTTGAGTCTTCATAACTTTATTCACATGGAACATTTTCTTCAGAGTCTTCAGAACTTTGTTCTTTAGAATCTTAATCTTTAGAACTCGTAAGTCTTCAGAATCTTTTAGGCACTTGGTCTTCATACGTTAATTCTTCAGAACTTCAAGTCATTAGAGTCTTCAGAACTTGCTCTTCATAAGATTAATTTCAGAATCTTCGCTTCTCTATCTGATCAGAACCACGTTTAGAATAGCATCCACAAGAGCATTACCAAATCAACATCCGCATCTTCGGATCTTTCTAATTGTGTTCAGATTCAGAAGCACACTTGTTTCTTCAGCAAGATTACGACTAATGTTACACATAATAACTTCACATAATAGAATTTTCATACTCATTCATAATGTTTGTTTGATCTTAAATATATAAAATATTCATGATCTACACTTTAACAAACATTAGAACATAAAATGATTATTTCATAAATACTTCATTATTATCATCAAAACATAGAGATGGAATACAAAGGCAACTCTTGTTCTTACATCTTTAACTTTGGAGATTCAAATATCATGGGTGCGGTCGACTCAAGAGTGGACAACTTGACTTCTCTTAGACATAGCCACTTGACAATGTATCCATGCAGAGGCGTGTTCCACAAGCTTTCTTTAAAAGAAAGTAACATTTCTTCCATTGCTAGTGAATTCTACTATTGAACGATATTGTACATGATGTTTAGTAATTCTTTAGCATCTTGCAACCTGAGGTTGACTTACAATAGTTAGAAACCAAGTAAGGCTTTAGGTCATGAAGCTGGAGGCAGTATTTCAAGTCTGATGGATGGCATTGAAACAAATCCAATTATCAGAGAAACCTTGAGTAGGTCTGGATGTAGTGGAATCTCAATAACGTGATTTGCAACATCTTGTGGAGGAGAATTATGAGGTTGAATGATCGTTGTTTGAGCAACAACAACGCCGAAAATGGATTTATGTGTTGTGGCAGAATCAATAGTCTTGGTTTCATCCATTATCGAGAAGTATAGGAATCAGATATTTGGAAATTCATAATGATTAGGTCGAACACGATGAATCTTCATTTTCAATTTCGAGAGCTCTTGATTTGATGACCTGAAAAGGTTTCAAACTATCAAACTGAGGAAGGAATGTGAGATCATGGAAAATGCAGGAATCCAAAGTCAATTCCCACAGACAGTGTCACAGTTTCTTTGTGGAACCATAAATGGGGTAAGGATCAATGATAATAGTGGATCAGAGATTCCAATACGGCGGAGAGGGGGAAGACTTGCTAGGTTAGCACTTCAACACTCAAGTTAGTATGTAAGGGATAATAGTGAATTAAAATTGAATTTAAAACTAAAAATACCTGAATTCTCATGCACTAAAAATAGTGTAAAGGAAATAACAATCGTTATTTTCTTAGGCGTGAATTGCGGAAAAAAATGTTGGATGCATATGGAGTTTGGATCTCTTATACTTACTTGTAGGGTAACTCTTATGTGTTAGGAAAATTCTAGAATATATTTTATTTCCTCAAAGTGGTAGGTTGGGGATCGATGTGGTTAATCCGGAGCGGAAATAGAAAATAAGACATGGTATTTTTTGTTTGTCCGTAAGAACATGATTTTTTTTGTCTAAAGGGTCTAGAAAAAATGTAAATCAGACACATTAAGTAAGTATTTAAATAATATTTTATTTGATAATAATAATAATTAGTAAAATTTGTTTAAAAAACCTTTAATTTTTGGTAAACGTTTTATATTTATCTTAAAATGATTATTTAATTTATAAAATATGTGCTTCAAAATAATCAACTCAATTCAATTTGAGATGCTCCCTGAAATTTTAAAATACTAAATCTTTTGTCCTCTAAGTGCAAAAATTATCTCCTAAAAAAAATTATTTACCCTTCAGATTCAGTGTTAAAATTGTATGCTTATGGGGGTAATTAAAAAAAGTTACAGGGGGCATTAAAAAAAAATTAAAGGGGTAAAACAAAAGTTGCCTATATTGTATGGGAAATTGTATATTTAACCTTTAATTTTATTATTTTCAATTATAAAATTAATTTAATATTACCTGCATAACTTCTAATTTATTATTTTCTACTTTATATTTATGATGAATGCATCAATAATCAATTAACGCTAAGAGTTTTTTTTTAAACAACAAAAGAATCGTGTATTAACTATCATAAGGCACAAGCTATGTCAAGCAATACAAAGTTCCAAGTAAAAAAATATAAAGAATTCTGCATAACCAATTGATAAACGGCTATATCAGACATCAAATAAGACCAACACCTAAGCCATCCACCCACTTAATTCTTATCTCAGATTATTAGAGCCAGAAGCAATACAAAGCTCTACTACCAAGATGAATAACTCAATAGACTGCACTTTAACTAGCTTCAAGACTTCAAGGATGAACTTCGAACTTTTCTGCACCTTTACACTCGCTCCAAAAAAAATTAAACTAACTAATTTTTGGCATTGTTAGCAATCTAATAATCAAGCAACAACGTCACCAAACAATAAAAGTATACTCGCGCCAGCTATGAACCAACTCCAAACACTCTATATAGTCCAGTTTGCAAATCAATTTAGGCATGCGCGAATGCATAACTACATGTAAACGTCCTTTGGGATTATCCGAAATTAGATCATAATTATTGCTAGGGTCATTCCTATGATCTAGAGAAAAGACAGAAACCGCTGGACCCAATACATTGACTACTTAGGGATCCTGCTGCAATTAGGATTAGGAAAAGAACCTGAAGACAAACCATGCCACCCATGGATAAGGCAGAACTCCCTTCCAAAATGTAGCTTCAACCTAACTCTTTTAAAAATTAATCAGTCAGGACACCTAACCTCCCCGTCACCGGTCCAATCTACAGTTAACGATCCACTAATGATTAAGCATGAATTCTTAGGCATGTCTAGGGCTGCATACACCATGAAGATAACTTATCTTCAATTAGATTCTCTTTTATTCTTTGCCAATTCCAGGCCGTAATCTTCACGTCTTCTACTATAGTTTTCAGAAAGTCTTTATTGCGGAATATGTTATTATTCCTGTTTTTCCATATTGACCAAATGTTGGCACACCATACTATCTGCATTTGTAAAGACCTGTATTTCCCACCTCCCAGCAAATGTTAGAATTGCGCCAAGTTCTACCATCCGTTTTTATGTAGTGTTGTCCTTGATCTCAGCCACTTACAAAAATTACTCCAAACACCTGAAAAATACTATGTGAGACCGTCTCTTCCCGCCCACACCCCTTACTACACCTGCTTTTATCTGAATTTAAAACTCCTCTTTTAACTAAATTATCTTTTCTCGGGATTCTCTTTAGAAGCACTCTCCACAACAAACACGACACTTTTGTCGGTATTGCCTTGTTCTATAACTTAGGCCAAAGAGACGATAAATGATGATCACTCATCATTAAACTATTGTATGTCTCCCTTACTAAGAAATGCACTGCACTAAAATGATTGTCTATTTATAACTGACTAAGGTCCTGCCACCAACAAGATGCTTTGTTTGAGCTAACGAATTACTTCCCTACTCTATCGTTGTACTTACTTGCTAAGACCCTAAACCAAAGACGTTTCTTTTCATTTTTCAGTTTCCACCTCCATTTACCTAACATCATTGTGTTTAATAGCCGTAAATGCTTGATGCCCAAACCCCATTCCTTGATAGGTCTACACATCGATTCCCATTTTACTCAATTGATCTTACAATCTTCCTCACTCCCCCATTAAAACTGTTTAAATAGAGATTCAAGTATAGAGAGAACATGTGTCAGCGCCTTGAAAAAAGAGAGTAAATAAACTGGGAGGGTAAACATAACGAATTTTAGCACGACCATTCAACCACCTATAGATAGTTAATTGTTTTTCCACCTCGATAATCTGCTTCTCACCACACTAATCATTGGCTGCCACATTTCTTTCCTTCTAGGATTATCCTATATCGGAATCCACCGATAACTAAAGGGAACCTCACTGTGCTTGCAGTTTAATTCTCTTGTTGCTTCCTCAATCCAATAATGGCACACATTTACTCCAATCAAGAGGCTCTTTTGGAAATTCATGTAGAAGAAAGCTTCTCAAATTATATTTTGATGATAACAACTATCCATCAAGTCTTGAAAGCAAGCAAAAAGGATCATTCAAGCTTCATTCAAATGGAGTCTTCATAAAGATATGGTTTTCTCATCGGAAGGTATAATTTTATTTCTCATGAATCAATAATGATATATTAAGTGTTCAACTTAGGATGCACTCACATTTGCTATTTTTGAACAAATCCTATTGCATACCTATGTGTTACTGATCTTATTTTAAAAAGAATTTTTTCTGGTTTTTGATCAAGTAATCGGTTACCTTGTAGGTAGTAACCGGTTACTTCAGCCCCAGTTTGAAAAATATTTTTAACGTAACAACAAGTAACCGATTACCCATGGGGTAGTAACCGGTTACCACTGTTCAAATTTTAAGAAAATGTTTCATTTAAATTTTGAATTATATCTTGTGTATTTCAAATTGTATTGAGACATCTCTTCATAATTTGTACCTTTTCAAAGAGGTGTCTTGTCTTTTATTTAAAATGCTTTGTACAGAATTTATTACACACCTCCTACAATTTTGATAAAACATTTTCTTGCTCAAAAATCTCAAACTTTCTAAATCTATCAAAGTGCACTAAATTCATTTGTATACAAAGTTAAACTTTTCATACACTTTAGTGGACACTTATATTAATTATTTTTAAGTGAGAAATATCAATGAAAGGAGAAGATCAACATTGCTTGATATTACAAAGACTTCATCATTTCTACATTTCAATCTATTCAAGAATAATTTTTTGTATTGACTTGTGATCCAGGATTGTTGGACACAAGGGTTTGTGTCGCAAGAGGATTGTTCTTGCACACTTGATTGTTGTATAGTTGTTAGAACGTAGGATTCACCGATTTATGGTGTGATAGGTTGTACAATCTAAAACTATAATAAAATCTCATACAAGGTGTAAGGGGACTGGATGTACCTTCAGTTTGTGAAGGGAACCAGGATAACTCTTGGTGTCTTTTTTACTTTCCGCTTTATTGCTTTCATAACCTAGACACTTAGACGATAAAAATTCATCCACCGATAAAATAACCGAAAAATTTTATAAGGCCTAATTCACCCCCCCTCTTAGGATAATCCTGAAACTACAATTGGTATCAGAGCAAGTTATAAGTAACTTGTTCCTAGAGATCCAGCATGGCTTCCGCAAGCACAAATCTGGTTTTTAAAGATGGTGGAAGTAGTAACAAGCCCCCACTCTTCTCCGAAGAATATTTCGATTTCTGGAAAATCAGAATGAAGGCACATCTTGACGCCCTAGGAGAAGGTATATGGGAAGCAATTGAGAAAACGATCCACATAATCCGGTGGATGTTATAAATGGCGTTAGAACCGCAAAGTTGAAAAATATGTATGACGAAGACGATAAGAAAAATATTCTAAATGAAAAGAAGGCAATCAACATACTCCAAAGCGCTTTTAGTATGGACAAGTTCTTTTGTGTATCTCAATGTAAATCGGCAAAGGATATTTGGGGCACCTTGGTAGAAACACATGAAGGAACCACCGAAGTGAATAGATCGAGGCTAAACACTCTAAGTCAAGAATATGAGATGTTCCGCATGCAGCTCGGTGAATCTATAGTTTCCTTACAAAAGAGATACGTCCATCTAACAAATCACTTGATTGCTCTCGGTAAAACCTTCACCAATGATGATCTCAACCTGAAAGTCCTAAGATCTTTGAAAAGAGAATGTCAACCAAAGGTGACCGCTATTTCGAAAAAGAAGAGTCTCTCAACGATGCCATCCACGTCTCTATTTGGAAAACTTCAAGAACACGAATTGGAACTTGGAAGGCTCGAGAAGCACGAAAGTCAAGAAAAGAAGTCCAAGGGAATTGCCTTGAAGGTTGATTCAAAATATGACAAAGATAATGAGACGTCCGAAGATGAGAACTTTATGCTTCTTGTGAAGAAGTTTGGAAGTTTTTTAATAAAAATAAAAATTCCTCTTATTCTAAAAAAAAATAAACATTTCAGGAAAAAGGAAACATCCACATCAATGCAAGACATCTCTTGTTATGAATGTGGAAAGCAAGGTCACATAAAGCCGGATTGCCTGAAACTTGCAAAGAAAGGAGGATTCAAAGGCAAGAAGGAATTCAAGAACAAAAAGGCTTATGTTGCTTGGGACGATAATGAGATAAGTTCATCATCGGAGTCGGAAAGTGATGAATGTATGAACATGGCTCTTATGGCTTCACATCACTCCGATGATTAAATCGATGAGGTTAGTAGCAACTTTTCAATTTATGACAATGACACACAAGATGTTATAGATGAACTTTTAAAAGAATGCAAGACGTTGTATAAAAGTATTTCATCCCAAAAGAAGCGAATTTCATCTTTAGAAGAAAATAATATTGCTTTGGAAAAATATATTTGAAATTCTGTGATCAGGTATGAGATGTCCTAAGAGATGTTCCAACACTTAATAGGACATTTGACAATTTAACCAAAATTTAAATAGCAAGAAAAGTAAACAACACAGAAGTTTGTTAACCCAGTTCAGTGTATAACCACACCTACATCTGGAGGCTACCAAGCCAGGAGGAAATCCACTATTAGTAATATTAATTCTAGACTTAAACCACCCTGTTTAATCTATCACTTAATACTTACCCAATGCAATTTCTACCTAAGACTCACTTAGATAAGAGTACCCTACTCACTCCCCCTCAATCACACAGTGATCAAGTTTACAAGTTTACAAAAATTGAAGACATCCTTCAAACAAAACAGCTTGATCTTACTTAACAGTTTCAATCAAGTCACAAATGCACTTTTGCTTAAAAGCTCATAAAGTGGTACAATAAAAACAACCTGCTATTAAAACTCTAGACACCCTATTTGGTCTTCTGTAATTCGTCATCAATTCTATGAGTTTCTGTTGTTTAAATAGTTATCTGAATTTTGGGCTTTCTGTAGAATAATCCAGCCCTAATGTGCAGCAACTGTCACCTTGAATTTAGGGTTTGTTACCTCCTATATTCTAGGTGATTTAGGTCTTCTGTTTTAATCTGAATCTTCAATATAAAACACCCTACAGATGCGCCTTGTTCTGTTTTTATCCATCATTAATTAATTCCAGATACTTCTCCTTAAATATCTCTGATCAGTTAATCATTAATTAATTCTGGTAGCAGGTCTGAGATGTCTCAACATCTGTTGGGACATCCTGAAAAACTGAACTTAATTTATTTACACAATGTCCCAACATCTGGTAGGACATCCTGAAATAAGTTCACATACTCTGTTTGATAATGTCCCAACATCTGATAGGACATTCTGAACTGAATTCAACATTTCTTGTTTGGTCAAAAATTCTGCCAATTCTTAAACATCTACAAACTCCCCCTTTGGCTAATTTTTGGCTAACATCTTTCCTGGTTTTCAGAGTGCAGCAGAAGTTCTTTTTATCAGAGTATATCATTACTTTTCTGTTGATTTTTATTTGAGATTACTCCCCCTCAAACATATATGTGTCCAGTCTTTATCCAGTCTTGTTTCAACAGAAAAACTTATTCAGTTCAGAAGCAAACAAACAGAATTTAAACAGCAATTACATTTGATGTTGTTCTCCCCCTTGGTAGACACAAAATTAGGGTCCAAAGGCACTATTACTGTCATTACATTGCTGTCATTACATTTGCCTCACATACATTGATCACTCAGATTCAACACTCTCAGTTGCTTCCTCCACTTCAGTGTCTTCATCTTTATCAGCTTCACTTTCTTCATCGGCCTCACTGTCTTCACCAGCTTCACTGTCTTCATCAGATGCAACATTCTGATCTTCTTCACTTTCCAATCTTTTAATTATTTCTTCAAGCTTCTGCTTTCTAGCTTCAAGCTCTTTGCAGGTGCTTTTGAGTTCAGTAATTAAAGTCTTCCTGGAGATTGGATTCTTAGCAGTGGAGGGACCAGCAGATGTCCCAGAAGGTGCTTCAACATCTGCAGCATGGTGACTGAGAAATAATTTGTAGTGAAAAGCCAGGGGGTTCTCTCTCTTGCAAACTGTGTCCTTCTCATTTAAAATCCCAGGGTATTGACTTAGAACAATACCACACAGCAATGAAGGAAAAGCTATTGGTAGCTTTGTTGCAGAAGAGTTGGCATGCTTCATGGTTTGATCAAAGATGAAAGCTCCATAGTCCATTTTGGTTTGAGTTCCAACAGCATATATAAATCTGGCTAGACCAGTTGAGATTGAGGAAGTGTGGTTGGTAGGCACCCAGTTAGCAGTTCCAATCCTGTTCAGCATGGCATACTTTCTAGTAAGCATGCTCACAGAGAGCTTTCCTTTCACAGGCCAAGCCTTGACCTGATTTGCAGTGATCACCTTACAGATTTGATTATCTGTCTTGCCTAACTCATTTGGTCCATCTGTTTCTCTTCCTAGATATTGATTTATGATTTGAGGAGAGAATTCAACACACTTACCTCTCACAAATACTTTTCTGAACTCTGAGGACTTACCATTTGAGCAATCCTCCTGAAGGTTCACAATGAACTCTTTAACAAGAAGTTCATAGCAGGGAGAGAACTCTGAGACTGTCTTGAATAGTCCTGCAGCAGAGATGAGGTCTATCAGTTCTGTGCACTCAAGTGCATTGCTGCTTAGTTCTCTTTCCAGGGCAACCCTTCTTTGGTACACATATTTCCACCTGTTGACACTGGAGACATGATGGAATGATATGTTGTCCAAAGGAGCTTCTGGAACAGCAGTTGAAGCTCTGGAAGGTGCTGGTCTCTTCTTGGGAGGAGATGTTGGGACATCTGATCCAACATCTGAATCTGATGGTGTGGCAGCTTTTCTCTTCTGAGTTTGGACTTTGCTCCATTGTTTTGATGGCCCAAAGTGACTTTAGCCTTCCCTTTCTTTGGAGAGGCTTTCTTCTTTTCAGGAATTGCTGCTTCAGCTTGCAGCTTGCCCTTCCTGGACCTGAGTCTTTTAGCAATGCTGGGTTTCACAGATGCTATGATCTCTGCATCAGAGTCCTGCTCCAGATTGACCACTGGAGGAGATTGAGCAGCCTCCTCTTCAGCTGGTTGATCAGCAGGGATTTGATCTTCATTTGAGCCTTGAGCCTGTTCTTCAGAGACCTCTTCATCATTTTCATTTGAGGCTTTGTCCTCAGTTTGTTTTAGATCAACATCAGATGAGTTCTTTTTCTTATCTTCAGATGTTCCAACATCTGTTGGGACATCTTGTTCTGCAGCAGTGTCCTCTGTATCTTGAGCTGGTTCTTCTTGAGGTGCAGGAATGGTGTTCAAAGGAATAGAGATCCCTCTCACCACTCTTTGTTCAGAAAAGACTTGGTTGACAATCTCCTTGATGGAATCATCAACATATTTGGAGTATTTTGAGGACATGTTAGCAGGAGAGGGAATGCCTTTAGCTTTGCTTCTGATTTGATCTTTACATCTCTTTGGTGTTCTTGCCTTTTTAGTGTGAGAGGCGATTCCCCTGAGCTCGTCCAATGGTGTTGATGGCATTGGCACAACAGAGATTGGAGTGGCATGAACCACGTCTTCCTTGTTGAGAATTTCCTCAGCTGTTTTAGGGTTTTGAGACATTGTAGAGGAAGAAGGATGAACAGCTTTAGGGTTTATGATTTCTGAAGAATTGAGAGTTAATGTGATTCGCTTGTGATGATATGATGAGAATCTTGATAGCTTCTTATAAGTAGTTACTAAATAAGTAGCTGTTACAGTCCAAATGATTAAGGATGGAATTCCCAAGGATCTTGTCCAGACTAGCTTTGCCATCTGGAACTTATGCCATGCAATGTCATATGACATGTTGGCACATCTCATTAACTGCTAAATATCACATAGACAGATTCCAAGTTTGCCCCTTAAGTTCTCAAATTGTGTAGCATCCAATGCTTTGGTGAAGATATCAGCTAATTGCAAATCTGTAGCTACATGCTCCAATGAAATCACCTTTTCTTCTACAAGATCTCTGATGAAATGATGTCTGATATCAATATGCTTAGTCCTGCTGTGTTGGATAGGATTCTTAGATATGTTGATTGCACTTAAGTTGTCACAGTACAATGTCATGACATCCTGTGGGACATTGTACTCAGTGAGCATTTGCTTCATCCAAACCAACTGAGAACAACTGCTACCTGCTGCTATGTACTCAGCTTCAGCTGTAGATAAGGATACACAATTCTGTTTCTTACTGAACCAAGAAATCAGATTGTTTCCTAGAAAGAAGCATCCTCCTGAAGTGCTTTTTCTGTCATCAGCACTTCCTGCCCAATCAGCATCACAGAAGCCAGTGAGAATTGGTTTGCAACCATGAAAGTACATTATGCCATAGTCACAAGTACCATTAACATATTTAAGGATTCTCTTGACTTGATTGAGATGACTGACTTTTGGATCAGCTTGATATCTTGCACAAACTCCTACTGCAAATGCAATGTCTGGTCTGCTAGCAGTCAAGTATAACAAGCTTCCAATCATGCTTCTATATAAACTTTGATCTACATTCTCACCCTTTTCATCTTTAGTCAGCTTTAAATGTGTGGGAGCAGGAGTTCTTTTATGAGAAGTATTTTCCATTCCAAATTTCTTCACTATGTTCTTGGAGTACTTACTTTGGGAAATAAACATTGAGTCTTCCATTTGCTTTACTTGCAGACCAAGAAAGTAGGTTAATTCACCTACTAGACTCATTTCAAATTCAGATTCCATCTACTTGACAAAATGTTTGACCATCTTATCAGACATCCCACCAAACACAATGTCATCAACATATATTTGTGCAATCATGACATTTCCTTCTTCATCTTTAACAAACAGGGTTTTATCAATCCCACCTTTTCTGTATCCTTGCTTGATAAGAAATGTGGTCAGTCTTTCATACCATGCCCTTGGAGCTTGCTTCAGACCATAAAGTGCTTTCTTTAATTTGTATACATGATTTGGACAGATTGGATCAACAAATCCTTTAGGTTGTTCTACATATACCTCTTCATTAAGATAACCATTAAGAAAGGCACTTTTCACATCCATTTGAAATAGCTTGAACTTTAAGATACAAGCAATTCCCAACAGTAGTCTTATTGATTCAAGCCTTGCTACTGGTGCAAAGGTTTCATCAAAGTCTACCCCTTCAATTTGAGTGTATCCTTGAGCCACAAGTCTAGCTTTGTTCTTTGTAACAATTCCTTGTTCATTTGACTTGTTCTTATACACCCATTTTGTACCAATCACATTTATGTCATCAGGTCTAGGTACAAGATTCCACACTTCATTCCTTGTGAATTGACCTAATTCCTCTTGCATAGCACAAATCCAGTATTCATCAGTGAGAGCTTCCTTGACATTTTTAGGTTCTATTTTGGAAACAAAACAAGAACCTGAAATCACTTCTCTTGATCTAGTGCTTACACCTCTGTTGGGATCACCAATTATTAAGTCTTTGGGATGATCCTTCTGTATTCTGATGGAGGGAGGTTTGCTTGAATCTTCTGACCTTGTATCATTTTGAGTGAAGTTATATTGATCATTCTTTTCTTCAGCTTCAATCTTGATATCAGCAGATGTTCCAACATCTTCTGGGACATCTGTAGAAGCATCATCAATTATCACATTTATGAACTCCATGATAACCTTTGTTCTGTAATTAAATACTCTATATGCTCTGCTGTTTATAGAGTATCCAAGGAAAATCCCTTCATCACTTTTAGGATCCATTTTTCTCCTTTGTTCCCTATCTGCCAGAATATAGCATTTACTTCCAAACACATGAAAGTACTTCACAGTGGGTTTTCTGCCCTTCCAGACTTCATATATTGTGGACAAGGTTCCTTTTCTCAAGGTAACTCTGTTATGGATGTAGCAGGCAGTGTTCATAGCTTCAGCCCAGAAATACAGAGGTAACTTTTTAGCATGGATCATAGCTCTTGCTGATTCTTGAATAGTTCTATTCTTTCTTTCAACAATCCCATTCTGTTGAGGAGTGATAGGAGAAGAATATTCATGATTGATTCCTTCTGAAGAGCAGAAATCTAAGAACTTTTGATTCTAAAATTCCTTTCCATGATCACTTCTAATTCTGATCACACAGCTGGATTTTTCCCTTTGTAATCTTTGACATAATTCTTTGAATACATCAAATACATTTGACTTTTCTTTGATAAAATTTATCCATGTATATCTTGAAAAGTCATCAACCACCACATAAGCATACCTCTTACCACCAAGACTTTCAACCTGCATAGGTCCCATAAGATCCATATGTAGAAGTTCCAAAACTTTGGAAGTTGTCAGATGTTGGAGCTTTGGATGGGACATCTTTGTTTGCTTGCCTATTTGACATTCACCACATATTTTGCCATCATCAATCTTTAGTTTAGGAATACCTCTTACAGCATCCATAGATATAATCTTCTTTATGCCTCTGAAATGAAGATGACCTAGTCTTTGATGCCACAGTTTCACTTCTTCTTCTTTAGCTAGAGAGCAGGTTGAAGTGAGACTGAGATTTTGGGATTCCCACATGTAACAGTTGTCTTTAGATCTGGCTCCTTTCATGACAACCTCTTGTTCTTTGTTAGTCACTATAAATTCAGATTTGGTAAAGTTTACACTGTATCCTTGATCACATAGTTGACTTATGCTGATCAGGTTAGCAGTTAAACCTTTAACTAGCAGCACATCATCTAGTCTTGGAACATCTTGACAATTCAAGGTTCCAACTCCCTTGATTTCTCCTTTAGCTCCATCTCCAAAGGTAACATACCTGGATGAATGAGATTTTAAATTCACTAGTAAATTCTTCAATCCAGTCATGTGTCTTGAGCATCCACTGTCAAAATACCAGTCTTCTTTAGCTGATACTCTCAGAGATGTATGTGCTATGTATGCAGTACTTTTCTTTGACCAGATGGGCTGAGATTTTTTTTGATACATCTGCCCTGTGTGTTGTTCAGCTGATCTCCAAGCTTGATTGTTGATCTTGTTCTTGGGTATGTAGCTTTGATCAGTCTGAATGTCAGCTTTTGGTCTTCAAACCTTCTTGATGACCTCTGTCTTCTGCATAGGAAGTTGTTGATTTCTTTGAGGTCTGTGCAGCACTTTCTTGGTACCTTCTACTTTCTGCTTGGAAGGTTGCTGATACATCTGATTTGGATATCCATGTAGCTTATAACAGTGAGGTTTGATATGCCCAAATCTTCCACAGTGATGGCATCTCCATCTTTGATACTTCTTCTTCATTTTGTTCTTTCCAGAATGTTGAGACATCTGTTGGAACATTATGTTTGTCTTTGTGTTCTGATGTTGGAGCATCTGTTGGGACATCTTGTTTGACTGTGTAGTTTTTGAAGTAGTTTTGCTAGAGCTGGCTTCATCTCTGTTATATCCCAGTCCACTTTTGTCCCCTGAATGTTTATTATTGCTGAGAATAACATCCAGTGTGTTTGAGTTGCTGTTCAACATTCTAACAGATTTGGACATATGTTCCAACTTAGAGTTGAGAAGGCTTACTTCACTTTTTAAGGTGTCAATGATCTCCTGATCATTTGCTTTGTCATCTTCTAATGCCTTATTCTGCTTCTTTAGCTTTATAACTTCACTGCATATTTCAGAGCTTCTTTTGTATAGATCTTTGAAAGCTTGCTCAAGTTCTTCATAAGTAAGTTCTTCACAACTGGAAACATTATCATATTCACACAGTCCAGCTAAAGCAGTAATATGCTTAGCTGATTCTTCTTCTGACTCTCCTGAGTCTTCATCAGACCAGGTCACAGAGAGTCCTTTCTTTTTCCTCTTTAAGTAGGTAGGACATTCAAACTTGATGTGTCCATATCCTTCACATTCATGGCATTTGACTCCTTTATCTTGACTGGTCTTTTCAGCATATTTTAACCTTTTGTTAGCATCATAAGGTCTTCTGTTCTCAGAGTTTGGGTTCCTTCCACTAGGTTTGGATTTGCCTTCCATTCCTCTGAGAATCTGTTTGAATTGTCTTCCAAGCAAGGCAAGGTTTTCTGATAAGCTTTTATCATTTGCTGGTTCATCATCTTCTTCTTCATCTGTATTTGACACCAAGGCTATGCTTTTGTTCTTTTTGGCATTTGTGTCATTCATTCCCATCTCAAAAGTTTGAAGTGAACCAATGAGTTCTTCAACTTTCATGGAGCATATGTCTTGATCTTCTTCTATTGCAGTGACTTTCATGTCAAATCTTTTTGGCAAAGATCTGAGAATCTTCCTTACAAGCTTTTCATCAGTCATCTTTTCTCCCAAAGCTCCAGAAGTATTGGCTATATCCAAGATGTTCATATAGAACTCATGAATAGATTCATCTTCCTTCATTCTCAAATTTTCAAACTTGGTGGTGAGAAGTTGAAGTCTTGACATTTTTACTTTTGATGTTCCCTCATGAGTTGTTTTGAGAGTATCCCAAACATCTTTGGCCAGCTCACAATGATGCACAAGTCTGAAAATGTTCCTATCAATGCCATTGAATAAAGCATTTAAGGCTTTTGAGTTGCCTAGTGCTGAGTCTTCTTCCTCCTTACTCCATTCTTCTTCAGGTTTCAGCACTTTAGATCCATCTTTGGTGTCTTGGATAGGATGATCCCATCCAACATTGACTGCTCTCCATGCCCTGTTGTCAAGAGACCTTAAGAATGCAATCATTCTTGGCTTCCAGTAGTCATAATTAGATCCATCTAGAATAGGTGGTCTATTTACTGACCCTAAGTCTCTGTCCATGTTACAGAATTTGTATTCCCTAGATCTTACCCAGTATAAACAGGCAGGGTGCCTGCTCTGATGCCAATTGAAATTCTGTGATCAGGTATGAGATGTCCTAAGAGATGTTCCAACACTTAATAGGACATTTGACAATTTAACCAAAATTTAAATAGCAAGAAAAGTAAACAACACAGAAGTTTGTTAACCCAGTTCAGTGTATAACCACACCTACATCTGGAGGCTACCAAGCCAGGAGGAAATCCACTATTAGTAATATTAATTCTAGACTTAAACCACCCTGTTTAATCTATCACTTAATACTTACCCAATGCAATTTCTACCTAAGACTCACTTAGATAAGAGTACCCTACTCACTCCCCCTCAATCACACAGTGATCAAGTTTACAAGTTTACAAAAATTGAAGACATCCTTCAAACAAAACAGCTTGATCTTACTTAACAGTTTCAATCAAGTCACAAATGCACTTTTGCTTAAAAGCTCATAAAGTGGTACAATAAAAACAACCTGCTATTAAAACTCTAGACACCCTATTTTGTCTTCTGTAATTCGTCATCAATTCTATGAGTTTCTGTTGTTTAAATAGTTATCTGAATTTTGGGCTTTCTGTAGAATAATCCAGCCCTAATGTGCAGTAACTGTCACCTTGAATTTAGGGTTTGTTACCTCCTATATTCTAGGTGATTTAGGTCTTCTGTTTTAATCTGAATCTTCAATATAAAACACCCTACAGATGCGCCTTGTTCTGTTTTTATCCATCATTAATTAATTCCAGATACTTCTCCTTAAATATCTCTGATCAGTTAATCATTAATTAATTCTGGTAGCAGGTCTGAGATGTCTCAACATTTGTTGGGACATCCTGAAAAACTGAACTTAATTTATTTACACAATGTCCCAACATCTGGTAGGACATCCTGAAATAAGTTCACATACTCTGTTTGATAATGTCCCAACATCTGATAGGACATTCTGAACTGAATTCAACATTTCTTGTTTGGTCAAAAATTCTGCCAATTCTTAAACATCTACAATATTGAAAGTGAAAAACAAAAGTTGATGGATGAAAAACAAAGTCTTGTATGTAAGAATTATGAGTCTTTATCTTTCCAAATTGTTCAACTTAAAAGAGTTTTAGAAAGATATGAAAAAGGTCAAATTGGCTTGGAGGAAATTCTTAGGCACCAAAGGTATCTTAATGATAAAAGTGGATTAGGATATTCTAAGTTTTCCAAACCAAGCACAAATGAGACCATTTTTATTAAAGAAAGTGAACAAATTGTTAAAGATAAAGTAAACAATTCTAAAAGCGTGCATCAAAGTCATAAAAAGAAAATGATTGTTAAGAAGAAGAATTATGTTTCTAGATATAGAAGTCATTTTCAACCTACTTATTTTTATTGTGGAATCAAAGGTCACACACCTAATGCTTGTTATGTGTGAAACATTGGCATTGCAAAAGGGCATTATGTGTGGGTTGAAAAGGGTACTAACTACCAAGGACTCAAAGCAATTTGGGTACCTAACAAAACTTGATTTTGTTTTGTAGGTATGCTTGAAGACAACTTCGAATCAATGGTATCTTGATAGCGGTTGTTCAAAGCATATGACGGGCGATGTCAACAAATTTTCAAGTATATCTTTAAAGGCCAAAGGATATGTTACATACGGTGATGACAATAAAGGAAAGATTCTTGGAGTAGGAACCGTTGGTGCATCTCCATTTACAATCATCGAAGATGTCCTTTATGTGGAAGGCCTTAAACACAACCTACTTAGCATAAGTCAACTGTGTGACAAAGGGTTCCGAATCAAATTCACAAAGGATGAATGTTTGGTAGAACATGAAGTCACCCTTGAAATCTTGCTAAAAGGTAAAAGATTTAATAATATTTTTATGATTTCTTTTGATGACTCTTCCTTGAAGGTAAAATGCTTAATGGAAAACAACAACGAGGCTTGGCTATAGCATAAAAGATTCACTCACATTCACATGGAGCACATGAACAAGTTGATAAAGCATGACCTAGTTGTTGGTCTTCCAAAGATTAAGTTCATCAAGGATAAACATTGTGACTCATGTCAAAAGGAAAGAAAACCAAGACAACATTCAAATCCAAAAACGTAGTGTCCATATCAAGGCCACTACAATTGTTGCATATGGATCTCTTCGATCCATCAAGAACAAAAAGCTTTAGAGGTAATGTTTAAGCTTTAGTTATTGTTGATGATTTCTCTAGATATACTTGGACATTTTTTCTAGTGTAGATAAGTGATGCTTTCAAAGCATTCAAGAAGTATGTGAAACAAATACAAAACGAGAAGTCACTCACTATAGCCTCCATAAGAAGTGATCACGGTGGAGAATTCCAAAACACATTCTTTGAAGAATTTTGCAAAAAGCATGGAATCTCTCATAACTTTTCCGCACCAAGGACTCCTCAACAAAACGGTGTCGTGGAAAGGAAGAATAGTTCATTGGTGGAGCTTGCGAGAATGATGCTTACCGACTCAAATTTACCTAAGTATATTTGGGCAGATGTGGTTAGCACAGCATGTTTCGTAAGCAACTGTGTCAATATTCGACCAATCCTCAAAAAGAATTTGTATGAGTTGTTCAAAGGTAGGAAACCAAACATATCGTTCTTTCATATTTTCGGATGAAAGTGTTTCATTCTCAACAATGACAAGGACAATCTAGGTAAGTTTGATGAGAAGTCCGATGAAGGTATTTTCCTTGGTTACTCCCTATCTAGTAAAGCTTTTAGAATATTTAATAAAAGAACTCTTACTATTGAAGAATCTATTCATGTTTCTTTTGATGAGACTAACCCCTCGAAAGAGGATAATATTATTGTTGATGATGATGATATAGTAGATACGCAACAACAACAAAACGAGATTTCGAAGGATCAACCAATATCAATAGAAGATGTCACTCAAATCATTGAAGAACATTATGATCTACCGAAAGATTGGAGAACTCACAGAGATCACCCGATAGATAAAGTTATTGGTGATATTAGCCAAGGCGTTGCAACACGACTAAATCTCAAGGATGCTTGTCTCAACATGGCTTTTGTATCTCAAATAGAACCAACCAAAGTCGATGAAGCCTTAGGCGACTATCAATGGATAGTAGAAATGCAAGAAGAACTCAACCAATTTGAAAGGAATCAAGTTTGGAGTCTTGTACCAAGACCGGACAACAAGTACATCATAGGAACGAGATGGGTGTTCAAAAACAAACTTGATGAGAATGGGATCATAGTTCGTAACAAAGCAAGATTAGTCGCACAAGGATACAACCAAGAGGAAGGAATTGATTTTGATGAAATGTTCACCCTGGTAGCAAGGTTAGAAGCAATTAGATTATTACTTGCTTATGCTTGTTCCATGAATTTTTAGTTGTTCCAGATGGATGTCAAAAGCGCTTTCCTGAATGGCTACATCAATGAAGAAGTCTACTTCAAACAACCTCCGGGTTTTGAAGACTTCAAAAATCCTTCACATGTTTACAAGTTGAAGAAAGCATTATATGGCTTAAAACAAAGCACCAAGAGTGTGGTATGACCGCCTCAACAATTTTCTATGTGAAAAAGGATTTGTAAAAGGAAAGGTTGACAAGACTTTGTTCATAAAGAAGATCAAGGGTAACACCTTATTGGTTCAAGTCTATGTCGACGACATCATCTTCGATTTAACGAACAAAGATCTTCGCGAGGAATTTTCACTTATGATGCAAGGAGAATTCGAGATGTCCATGATGGGAAAAATGAACTATTTTCTTGGACTACAAATCAAGCAAACAAAGGATGGCATCTTCATCAACCAATCCAAGTATTGCAAGGAATTGTTGAAAAAATTCGATATGGATAGTAGCAAAGTGATGTCCACTCCAATGGGATCAGGAACGTACGTTGATCAAGATGAATCCGACATTTCAATAGATATCACAAAATATCGAGGTATGATTGGTTCATTACTATATTTGACGGAAAGTCGTCCTGACATTATGTTTAGTGTATGTTTGTGTGCACGCTTTCAAGCAAATATGAAGGAATCACATCTCACCGTCGTGAAGAGGATTATGAAGTATCTCAAAGGAACAACGAACGTCGGACTATGGTATCCAAAAGGTAGTACATGTTCTTTGATAGGTTATTCTGACGCTGATTATGCAGGATGTAAGACCGATAGAAAAAGCACAAGTGGTACTTGTCAAATTCTCGGGAATGCACTAGTTTTGTGGGCATGCAAGAAGCAAGCATGTGTCGCACTTAGCACGACCGAAGCGGAGTACATTGTAGCAGGCAGTTGTTGTGCACAAATTATGTGGCTTAAGAAACAACTTCTTGATTTTGGTGTAGATCTCGGTTGCATTCCTCTTCGATGCGATAACACAAGTGCATCACCATCACAAAGAACTCGGACATGCATTCAAGGACAAAGCACATAGATATCCGACATCATTTCCTTCGAGATCACGTGCTCAACGGATATGTAGATGTTACGTTCGTGGATACACATAACCAACTTGTCGACATATTCACAAAACCATTGGCTAAATAGCAATTCTTCAAGATTCGGCGAGAACTTGGTATTCTCAATGAAGGTGACATCTAAACTTTTATTAAAATTGTTTGTTATGTGTTATAGTAGCTTAAAATATGCTTATTTTCACTTTTGTGTTACAAAATGCTAGCACTCATATTTCGCCGTTTTTTCGTTTTTCTCATTTTCGCATACCCGAAAATAATCGGTTTCAAAATATTTTTTGATAAAAAGTTGCATAATATTATGTGCTAACACTTTGTGAAAAGTTTTTGACAAAAATCATTACCATATGCTCTATATATAGCTGTTGTATTTTTTTTAAAAAATTGAAAATTTGAGGCAAGTAACCGGTTACCGAGTAGGTAGTAACCGGTTACCACTGCCATTTTCTGAATTTTTTTTTACGATTTTATTATGCAGTATGTGTTATTTGCCTTATATGTTTTTCTCTTACTTGTTTTACTTACAATATTTTGGTTAAGTAATCATGTGCTAATTAATTTTAAGTACTTTTCCCATCCTTTTTGTGGATGACAAAGGGGGAGAAGTATCTAGTATTCTTTCTTGTTTCTCTCCTTATGCATAATTTTTCATACAAACCTCTTAGCATCACATTAAGGGGGAGCACATTCAAAGGGGGAGTTTTTGGAGAAACATATAAGCAAACTTCATTTTCACTATTGGTTGTCATCATCAAAAAGGGGGAGATTGTAGAAGCAAGCTTCTCAAATTATATTTTGATGATAACAACTATCCATCAAGTCTGGAAAGCAAGAAAAAGGGATCATTCAAGCTTCATTCAAATGGAGTCTTCATAAAGATAATGTTTTCTCATCGGAAGGTATAATTTTATTTCTCAAGAAACAAATAATGATAAATTAAGTGTTCAACTTAGGATGCACTCACATTTGCTATTTTTGAACAAATCCTATTGCATACCTATGTGTTACTGATCTTATTTTAAAAAGAATTTTTTTCTGGTTTTTGATCAAGTAACCGGTTACCTTGTAGGTAGTAACTGGTTACTTCATCCCCAGTTTGAAAAATGTTTTTAACGCTACAACAAGTAACCGGTTACCCATGGGGTAGTAACCGGTTACCACTGTTAAAATTTTAAGAAAATGTTTCATTTAAATTTTGAATTATATCTTGTGTTTTTCAAATTGTATTGAGACATCTCTTCATAATTTGTACCTTTTCAAAGAGGTGTCTTGTCTTTTATTTAAAGTGTTTTGTGCAGAATTTTTTACACACCTCCTATAATTTTGATAAAACATTTTCTTGCTCAAAAATCTCAAACTTTCTAAATCTATCAAAGTGCAATAAATTCATTTGTATACAAAGTTAAACTTTTCAGACACTTTAGTGGATACTTATATTCATTATTTTTTAGTGATAAATATCAATCAAAGGAGAAGATCAACATTGCTTGATATTACAAAGACTTCGTCATCTCTACATTTCAATCTATTCAAGAATTATTTTTTGTATTGACTTGTGATCCAGGATTGTTGGACACAAGGGTTTGTGTCGCAAGAGGATTTTTCTTTTACACTTGATTGTTGTATAGTTGTTAGAACGTAGGCTTCACCGGTTTATGGTGTGATAGGTTGTTGATCACACTAAAATTCACCGTATTTCTGACTCCGATTTCGCATGCATTCTTAGCTTTTATTGTTATTTTGTTATGTTATTACTTTGTTTTTCTTTATTTTTCAGGTTTTCTTTGTAATCGGGGCCTAAATCGAGAAAAGGAGCGAAAAAGGAGTGGAAACGGACGAAAACCAAGAAATTCAGCGTTTTACACTTACGGCATCCACCGTGGCAGGCGCCATGGGGTCTGCCATGACGAGGCCACGTCTCAAGACCATTCCACAACTACCAAGACCCAAGACCCACGATCCCCACTCTTTCATTCCCCATTAGCCTCATGGCGAGCGCCATGGCCTTGTGGCGGGCGCCACAAGGAAAAAACAGTTCCCTCCACTTTTCAGTGGAGGGGGCATCCTGGTCTTTTCCTGCTTTTAGTTTTCCTATAAATAGGACCTTAGATTTTCGTTTTTCTTTATCCAAACTTAGAATCTCTTAGGCATATATCAGTTTTAAAGCAGTTATCATTCCACATCGGGGTGTTACTGCAATCGAGAGATCGAGTCTGTATACGTCTGTGTGATCGAGTTTTGGAGCACTCTGGGAGGAAGTTAATCCTGCCGCCATTTTAATTCCAGTTCGTATTTTAATTTTCCACATTGCTTTACTTTTATTTATTTCTCGCACTGCTTTACTTTTATTTATTTCCCACACTCGCTTTACTTTATTTATTTCCCGCAAACGCTTTACTTTTATTTATTTCTCGCACTCGCTTTAAATACCTTTATTTCTCGCACTCGCACTACTTTTATTTACTTTCCGCACTCGCACTAAATTACTTTTATGAAAAATTATAAAAAGAACTTTTACTTTACCATGTTTAACTAAATCTATAAAGGTTAGAATGTAAGGATTGTAATTGAACCAGTAATCCGTACAATTGTTCGTGGAAACACTTAAGGGCTATTTTATCTTTCAATTTAAGTAATTATTTTTAACTATTTCAAAAGCAGCCATAAGCGCTTTGTCTAGTTCATTAGGAGTTTTTAGATTAAAAAGAAAAGAGATTTTAAAACGATTTTCGGACGCGTTATGAAGTTTAGAGTCTGGTTCGTGAGAACCTCTTTTTGCTAAGAAATCCAGGTTAAAATACTTTTCAACTTAGTTAAGATACTATATTTCTTAAAAATAGGTTTACTACTCTAACGCAGTACGCACCTTTTTATCCGTGACAACAGGAGGGGTTGATTAGAGAGTACAACTTGGTTCTGAATACGCGAAAGCGACAGTTCCTGTTAAATTAGTTCTTTTCAAAGTGGAAAACATTGACCATAAGTAGTTCTATTAACAAGTACCGGATTATCAATTGATTATGTGAATTACATTCGAGCCTGTCTTTGTTTATTGTTTAAAATTACAATTTTATTTACCATTGCGCACTCTTTAAAACCATTATATTCAATTTCCTTAGATACACACCATAACAACAGGTACGATAGATTGACACTTGGTCTCTGTGGATTCGACAATCTTTTATATTACTCTGACGTGTTCGTACACTTGCGAAAAACACGCATCAAGTTTTTGGCGCCGTTGCCGGGGACCAATTTCGTCAAATTTCATACCCTGTAGTTATACTGTTTAGACTAAGGTTGTTACCCACCGGTCAATGCGAAAGACTCGCAGTGCCGGAAGTTTAGTAAACCCTCTAGCCGAACCTGAACGTTACGCTCGCGCACGTTTGTTTTTCCATAGGAATAGGAGAGCTATGGCTGAAGATCAAAACCGAAGACCTCTTAAGGACTTCGCCCAACCATCAAACGAGGAACCTATTTCTAGTATAGTAAACCCCGCTATCCCAACCAATAATTTTGAACTTAAACCATCCCTGCTACAATTAGTGCAACAAAGACAATTCGTAGGTCTTGCTACTGAGAACCAAAACCAACATTTAAAAAATTTCTTCAGTTAGCAGACACCTTTAAAACCAATGGAGCTCCTCCTGAGGCGATACACTTAAGATTATTTCCCTTTTCCCTCAGAGATAAAGCTCTATCATGGTTAGATTCCCTTCCACCCAATTCCATAACAACTTGGGAAGACCTTAGAAAAGTTTTCCTTGCTAGATATTTTCCCCCAAGTAAGACCGCTCTTCTTCGAAACCTAATAACCAGATTTACTCAACACCAAGGAGAGTCGTTGTTCGAAGCCTGGGAGAGATATAAAGAGCTATTAAGAGCATGCCCACATCATGGCTTAGAGAATTGGCTAATCATTCAAACCTTCTATAATGGACTTTATTATAACACTAAGATGACCATCGACGCTACCGCTGGTGGCGCACTGATGAACAAACCTTACCCTGAAGCTAGTGCCCTTATCGAGGATATGGACCAAAACCATCAATCATGGGGAGTAGAACGAGCGACAGTGGAAAAAAGGAAGCCCAAGGAGGAATACATGAGCTAAGCTCTATGGATATGATGCAAGCTAGAATGGACGCGTTGGCCCTTAGAGTCGAACATATGTGTACAACTCCGAATACTGTAGCCGCAGTTTCGCCGAGTTGTGTGATATGTGGGACGCAAGGACACCAATCCACCGAATGCAATCTGTTAAATGAGACCAATCCTGAGCAAGTGAACTACACCCAAGGGAACCCATTTTCAAACACATATAACCCTGGATGGAGGAATCACCCAAACTTCTCCTACAAAAATAATAACCCTATTCAAAATACCGTTCCTCCGAGACAACAAGGTTACCAAGCCCCAAGAACAAATCAACCTATGCAACCTGTACCACCAAAACCGAGCCTTGAGAAAATTATGGAAAATTTTATCACCGCTCAAACACAACAAAACAAAGAGTTCATGAATCAAAACGTCCATGTTAACGAACTAATTACCCAGTTAGGAACCAAGGTGTATCAAATTATTACTCATAATAAGATGCTTGAAACTGAGATCTCTCAGGTAGCTTTAAACCAAGCCCCTCAGACTACACCTGGAGGACAGTTCCCTGGACAACCTTAACAAAACCCAAAAGGGCAAGCAAATGCCATTACTCTACGAAGTGGAACCGCTTATAAGGAACCTTCTAACCCTAGATTAAGTGAGCCTGAAACTTCTGAGAGAAATGAGGAGAAGGAACCAGAGGAATCTGAAAACCCAGAAAGTCAAGAAAAAGGAGAAGAACCTAAAAATAAAACCTATGTACCACCACCGCCGTACAAACCACCAATACCATACCTCAAAGATTAAAGAAAACCCAAATCGATAACCAGTATCAAAAATTTATTAAGGTTATAGAAAAACTTCACGTAGAAATCCCCTTTACAGAAGCCATCACCCAAATACCTTCTTACACTAAGTTTCTCAAAGACATACTTACAAATAAACGTAGACTTGAAGATCCGAAACCCATGGAATGTAATTCTATTTCCGAAAATAGGTTAGCAAAGAAAGATAAAGATCCCGAAATTTTTTCCATTCCTTGTGTTTTGGGGAATCATGTTAACGAAAAAGCTTTTCTAGACTTAGGAGCTAGTGTGAGCTTATTGCCTTTAGCAGTTTGTGAGAGATTACACTTAGGAGAATTAAAACCTACAAAGATGTCACTTCAATTAACCGATAGATACGTTAAATAGCCTATAGGCATACTTGAAGACGTCCCTGTTAGGATAGGTCAGCTATTTATACCTACTGATTTTGTTGTCATGGACATTAAAGAAGATGACGACATACCAATCCTCCTAGGTAGACCTTTCTTATCGACTACTGGAGCCGTAATAGATGTTAAAAAAGGGAAACTAACCTTTGAGGTAGGTGACGAGAAGATAGAATTTATACTTTCGAAATTTCTTATGGCACTTGTAATAGGAGATGCTTGTTATGCCTTAGATATCATTGATGAATGCATTAGGGAATTAGAACAAGAAGAAGAAACTGAATCTATAAAATTGCCATCAACCCTTATTTTGGAAGATGACAATTACAAAGAACCCTACATTGATGATAACCTTACCCCAGATCCTATGCCTTTCCCTATGAAACCAACCGTAAACCTTAAGGAACTGCCTAAGAACCTGAGATACGAATTTCTCGATGAAGAAATGAACCGTCCAGTTATAGTCAGTGCTACCTTAAACCAAAAGGAAACAAACCAATTATTAGATGTTTTACGAAGGTATCCCTCAGCCTTAGGATATAAGATCTCAGATCTAAAAGGAATCATCCCATCCGTATGCATGCATCGGATTTTGCTTGAAGAAGATTCAAAACCCTCCAGAGAGCACCAACGAAGAATAAATCCTATGATGAGTAATGTAGTTAAGACTGAAGTTCTTAAGTTACTAGAGGCATGTATAATATATCAGATCTCGGACAGTAAATGGGTGAGTCCTGTGCATGTAGTACCTTAAAAGGGAGGCATCACAATCGTGCAAAACGAGAAGGGAGAACCTGTAGCAAAAAGAACCGATGGAGGTTGGCGTATGTGCATAGACTATAGAAAATTAAATAAAGCAACTAGGAAAGACCATTTCCCATTACCATTCATAGACCAAATGTTGGAGCGCCTAGCCAGACACTCTTACTTTTGTTACCTAGATGGATATTCAGGATTCTTCCAAATATCTATTCACCCCGAAGATCAAGAAAAAACTACCTTTACATGCCCTGTTGGAACTTTTGCCTACAGAAGAATGCCTTTTGGACTCTGAAATGCTCCTGCCACTTTCCAACGCTGCATGATGTCTATCTTTGCAGACTATTTAGATAGAATCATGGAAGTATTTATGGACGATTTCTCAGTTTGTGGATCCGATTTCAAAAATTGTCTTATCAACCTTGAGAAAATCCTGGAAAGATGTGTGGAGGTAAACCTTGTGCTAAATTGGGAAAAATGTCATTTCATGGTCACCGAAGGGATTGTTTTAGGACATATAGTTTCCGAATAAGGTATAGAGGTAGATTAAGCTAAAATAGAAGTCATAGAGAATCTAAAACCCCCGAAGACTATCAGGGAGATAAGAAGTTTTCTTGGACATGCCGGATTTTACCGATGTTTCATCAAGGACTTCTCCAAAATAACAAAGCCTTTAACTGGTCTTTTAATGAAAGATGTTGAATTCATCTTCGATGAAAAATGTACTGAAGCATTTAATCTTCTGAAGCAAGCTCTGATCTCAACACCTATAATGAAACCCCCTGATTGGTCAGAATCGTTTGAGATAATGTGTGACGCTAGTGACTATTCTGTTGGAGCCGTTCTAGGTTAGAGAAAAGATAAGAAGTTACACGTAATTTATTATGCCAGTAGAACCCTAGACGCTGCACAGCTCAACTACGCAACAACCGAAAAAGAGCACCTAGCTGTAGTTTTCTCTGTAGACAAGGGGTTGCACCTGCAAGGCACTCCGATGCTAAAGTAAGTAACCGAGCAAGGGTGAGCAAGTACAAGTATCAGGGTTAGAGAAATTGAATACCTGACCCTCTCAAATGAGAGGGTTTATATAAGGGACCAGCTGGAAGATTATTGGTTCGTTCTGTGAGGCGTGGATCGAGGGATCCGTGAAGATAGGCAACGGTCAATACTAGCCGTTAGAGGGCCTCATCGTGACCGAATTATTTGTGGTCGGATGAGGACCACTTTTCATGATTGCGCTCGGCGTCGAGCAGGGTCATTGGATCAGTCTTCTTGGCCCAATAGGAGGAATTGGGCCGGGCCAGAACAGGAGCCCCCCAAGTCATTGCTTGTGCTGTAGAGCAGTGACTTAGGAGTGATATTGTGCTCGGCGAAGTGTAATGTCAATGTCAGGGATCTACACTGTCGATCTTCTGAGAACGGGAAAACGATGCGTTGCTCGGCAGAAGAATGTGAAACGAAAAGCTGGAATATCTGGAAATTCGCGCCTATTAATGATTTGACGGCTAGTCTAGGGGCTAGCGTGTAGGGGTCACGCGCGTGTGCACGTTTTTTCCTTCCTATAAATAGGATTCTCAGATCCCATTTTGACCTTTTCGTTTCATCTTCTTCCTCAAGACTCTGCTCGCTCAACTGCCGCTGTCTCAGCCGTCGACCACCGCCGTTTCTTACCGACCACCACTTTCAGAAGCCCATTTTCTTCAAGAATGTCTTCTCAAGCTCAAGGTACGGTTCTTTTTCTTCTCTTTAGGTGTTTATAGTATAGATTTTGTAGAAATGCATGCGGTTTAGGACGATTCTACCGGTAGGTTTTAGATTTGGAATTAGTAAACCTCAAAACTTCTGCCACCGTAGCCGGTCGATTGCGAACCCTAACTTTAGGGTCGACGGAGATATTGTTCGACTTAGACTTGGATATTAGGTTAGATTGTTGTCATATACAATATTAGGCGTCAGCCGTTGCTCCGAGCGATGGTCAGCCAGGGCTACAGCTCGGGACATAGTTTCTGAGCTGATGCGTGCCCTTTCACTTGTCGAGCGGTGGAAGGGTGGATTTGATGTTCTTAATCGAATTCACTGACGCCTTTCCTCTGCTTTTCAGGTAAAACTCGCTCGTGAATCCGCTGGATGTTCTTTCTGAGGAGACGTCCTCGGGAAATTCAGGGTCGTCTACATCCATACCTTCAGACTCCGGGAGCTCCTCGGAAAGTTCAGATACAAGTACTACAGGACCGTCGACGGATTCGCCTCAGTGTCCTAACCAGACGAGGGTCTTGCCTGAAGAGTGGGTGATGGAAGATTTGTTGGACAAGGTGTCCTCATTCTTGAGACCTCGATCGGAGCCGCTGCCAGTTGTTGGGGATCCAGCTGATTGGGTTGTGACCTGCCCGGGAGACGACGACCGTATCTTCTCAGATTTTCGTGGTCGGGCGTTCTCCATGTATGAATATGCAACTTCAGTCCTGGGGGTGACGTTGCCTTTTAGCGACTTCGTGAACGCTGTGCTCGGGCATCTCTGTGTAGCTCCTTCCCAGTTGCACCCCAATTCGTACGCATTTCTGAGGGTGTTCGAGATGACGTGTGCCTATCTGGGCATTGGTGCTACTCTTCCCCTCTTTTTTGCCTCTTCTCCCTACAGCGCCAAGTCGGGAGAGGAACTGGCCGAAAAGGGTTCGTGTCTTTCAAGCAGCGGACCAAAATCTTTAAGGCCCATTCAGAATCCATCCGGGCTTTCAAAACTGACTACTTCCTGATAAAGCCTGCGAGCGCGGCGGCCGTGAGAGCTATGAGCTTCCTTGGAATAGATACTGACGAGAATGACGAGCCTAAGCTCGACGACCAAGGTCAAGTGATTCCGAGGAGACTGTGGTTGTTCCCCTTTTCTAGGAGTCATGCCCACTATGACAAACCTGTGGGGGAGTTCGTTCAAGTGGGGGACTCATTGAGTGATGATGATGCGGCCAGTTTTGAGGCCTTTAGAAAATTAATAGCCTCCTTTACTCCGACCCCTCTATTGGACGGAGATGGGAAGGTTATGGTCGATCAAGATGGGGGGGAAGCTTTGGAGCGTCCCCTGATTAGCGTTACTGAATTGCTGGCCTGTCGTAACGGGCAGGAAGTGTCCGACTTCTTTGGTATCCATTTACCTGCGCCCGTTAAATTCTTGGTTTAATTCTGTTGCTTGTGACTAATTTGATCTTATTCTTTTTTCAAGTTCCTTGACGAATCCTCTGGATAAAATCCACGAGCGTTTGGTTCAGCAGCAAAGGAAACGATCAAGGGGCGTGCAGACCAAGCTGACCGAAGCGAGTGGTTCGGGGTCGGGCCCTTTGGTCCAGGGTTCGTCGGGCGTATCTACTGGATCTTTAATGAAGAAACACAAATCGGCGGCCACCATGGATTTAACGGCCAGCGCTCCTCCAAAGCCAAGGCACGAGATACCCCCATGTTTTGTTGTTCGCAACTTCTTTGAAGGGACCAGCATGGAGGTGGATCGTGAAGACTCTCTGTTTCTGGAGGGGATGGACCGTCCTGCTCGGCGGCTTTCTCTGGCTCAGGACGCGAGCGTAGTCATGCGGGTCCTGACAATGGCCTGGCTGACGGCCGAAGGGGCTCCTATTCTGGAGCGGGAGAACATCAAGCTTAAGGAGCAGCTGGCTGCTTCTGAGGCTAAGCTGACAGCGGCCACTGAGGAGGTTAAAGCTGTTACTAAAGAGTCGACCGAACGAGCTGCGGTCATCGCCAAACTGGAGGTCGACAAGAAGAGGGTGCTTGAGCAAAACAAGAAACTGAAAGATGCCTTTTGCCCCAAGGAGGACGAGGATGAGGATACCAAGCATCTGGTGACGAGGGCTCAGTTTCTTGCCCGGATCGACCAAGACATGGAAGATCTGAACGCCTCAACTGAGCTTAGCTTCCAGAATGCGGTGGACCAGATGAAAGCTTTCCACCCTGACATAGCCTTGGACGTTGGTCGCATGAATTATCTTTACAAGGTGGTGGATGGACGAATCGCAGTCCCCTCAAATTTGGTGGTGGCAGACTCTCAGCCGGGGTCGACTGCTCAGCCTGACACACCTGAAGAGCAGCTGGGCCAGGAGGAAGCTCGTGAAGATGAAGGTCGTCCGGGGGGCGAGGACAATTAATTTATGGCCAGCGTGCCTTTGTAATTTATAATGCATTTTCTGTGTTGGGGGGCGTGGCCCCCTTTATTTGTAACTCCGAACAAGTCGGCCCTTTGGTGTCACATTTCTTTCTTTTAATGTCATGTGTTTGACCTTGGCGGTCGGTTGTATATTTTGTTTGCTCGTAATAATGCGTCCGTCGGAGGACATAGTTTACTTGTTATTTTTACTAAGTGTTTGGTGTGCGTCTTAGAAGTAATTGAATGGATACGGGGAAGTGTGGATGATCTGTTGGTTAGGGGGACCAATCAGTATTTGAGAGTCTTACTCCCGATCGGTGCTCGAGCCAAGATAATGGCCCGGGCTCCGTGGCGTGAACGTCCCATCGCGAGCTGGGGTTCTACCCGGTCGTGGTACTTAGGCGACGTCGGACTCGTTTGAGTATCCGTTCGTGCGGCAAGCTTCTCTTTTGCTCGAAAAGAGATCTTGGTTGACTTTGTTATATTTGGGCTGTCGTGCTCGTACCTAGGCACGCAGTTTTTCGTCGGTCTCCCTTTCTCCTCGCTTGGGAGTTGAGTAAGGTGACTGATTTAACTATAGTATTGTTTGAGTTTTTCGGCGTTCCAAGGCCGAGCGAGCTCTTCCCCGTGGAGATTTTCTAAATAATAAGCACCGTTCTCGGTTTTTGCTCGAACGCGATACGGGCCTTCCCAGTTGGGCGTTAGTTTTCCCTCGCGGGGATCTCTGTGGTTTCTTCTAAGTACAAGGCTCCCTACCTCGAACGTTCACCTTATGACCTTAGAATCATACCGAGCAGCTATCTTTTGTTTGAGAATAGTTTCTCGAAGAGCGGCCCCCGATCGAACTTCTTCGACCATGTCGAGCTCGTCTCTTATAGCTTTAGCATTGGTATCTTGTTCCATGGGGAATTCCGTGCGCCTCGATCGGACGTGCATTTCTATCGGGATTACCGCTTCGGTCCCATATGCTAATCGAAATGGGGATTCTCCGGTCGTTGAGTGGGGTGTGGTCCTATATGCCCACAGTACGCTATGTAACTCCTCGACCCAGTGTTTCTTATGCTCGTCCAACCTTCGTTTCAAACCTCTTAGGATTACCCTGTTCGCGGCCTCTGCTTGCCCGTTAGTTTGAGGATGCTCGACTGAAGCGAAATGTTGTTTCGTCCCCATTGATGCAACGAATTCTTTGAAGTGTTTATCTGTGAATTGAGTCCCGTTGTCGGTCACGATGGCGAGGGGCACCCCGAATTGGGTGAGGATGTTTCTTTGAATAACCGAAGTATGTTGAGTGCAGTGATTTTGGCCAGGGCCTCAGCTTCTATCCATTTGGTGAAATAGTCGACACCTACAATTAAGTATTTGTTCTGACCAGACCCAACGAAGAATGGTCCTAAAATATCCATTCCCCACCACGGGAACATCCAGGGTGACGATAATGATTTTAGCTCGGATGGAGGCGCTGCGTGCACGTCTCCATGTCGTTGGCATTTGTCGCACCTCTTCACATGCTCCTTTGCATCATGCTGGAGGGTGGGCCAGTAGTATCCTGCCCTTAGGATTTTTCGAGCCAATGAACGTCCGCCAGGATGCTGTGCATTGATTCCTTCGTGGACTTCCCTTAGTACGTGTGGAATGTTTTCCTCCTTTACACACCTGAGGAGGGGTATAGAGAATCCTCGACGATACATACGTCCACCTACTAAAGAGTATGATCATGCCCTTCGTCGTATAGTACTGGCTTCTTTGGGGTCGGTTGGTAACTCTCCTTTGGTTAGATAGTTGAACACTGGGGTCATCCAGAAGCCCGTGTCGCCCACGACGTTAATGTGTATGCGGGTCGATGAGTGTCCAATACTTGGTCGGGAAAGCAATTTCTGTATGATGGACTTGTTGTTTCCTTTCCTTTTAGTGCTCGCTAATTTGGACAGGATATCTGCGCGAGCATTGTTTTCCCGCGGAACGTGTTTGACTTCCACACTCTTGAACCGTTTTATTTCGCCTTTTACGAGGGCCAAATATTCGGCCATGTTATCATTTTTGGCCTGGAAATCCCCCCGGACTTCGCTTGCAACCAACTGAGAATCCGTGGAAATCGTGATCTCTTCTGGTTCCAGATCGGTTGCGAGCCGTATGCCCGCTAGGAAAACTTCATACTCTGCTTGGTTGTTAGAAGTGGGGAAAGATAAAGTCAGGGACACTTCGATGATGTTCCCCTCTTCGTTTTCCAAAATTATGCCGGCTCCGCTGCCCGCCGGGCCAGATGCACCGTCTACGAAAATAACCCACTTGGACGAAACTTTCGGGTCTTGCTCGGTGAATGTAAGTTCAGCCACGAAGTCGGCCAGCGCTTGAGCTTTGAGAGCCTGTCTTCCTTCAAACTTGATATCGAACTCAGATAGTTCTAATGACCATTTTAACATTCGACCAGCCATGTCCGGTCGACCGAGCAACTGTCTTATAGGTTGATCGGTCCTTACGATGATGGTGTGAGCTAGAAAGTAAGGCGTAGCCTTCTAGCTGCGAGAAGGAGGGCCAAAGCAACCTTTTCTATCTGAAGGTATCAAATTTCTGGGCCGTGAAGTGCTTTGCTCGTGAAATATACAAGTTTTTGTCCTTCGGGTAGGTCGCGTACGAGTGTCGCGCTTACTACTTCATTTGCGACCGCAAGGTAGAGGTACAATGTCTCCCCCTCTTCTGGTCTGGATAAGACTGGAGGTTCACTTAGTGCCTTTTTCAGGTGGGATAGTGCTAGCTCGCACTCCACTGTCCACTCGAAAGTTGCCTCTTTACGGAGGAGTTTGTAAAAAGGGAGAGCGTGTTGAGCTGATTTTGCCACGAATCGAGCGAGGGAGGTAATGACCCCGTTTAGTGATTGTATGGATTTTTTGGAAGTGGGAGTTGGGAACTCCGCGAACGCCCGACACCTGTCGGGGTTTGCCTCAATGCCTCGTTCAGTCAGATAGAATCCGAGGAATTTTCCCGCTCGGACACCAAAGGTGCATTTTTCAGGGTTGAAGCGCATTTTGCACTTTCGTGCCTGGTCGAACACTTTTCGTAAATGGGACGCGTGGTCCGTTTCTTGTTGAGATTTTACGATCATGTCGTCCATGTATACTTCTAGCATGTCTCCGATTTCGGCTCGGAAAACCTTATTCATCATGCGCTGATATGTTGCTCCCGCGTTTTTTAGACCGAAGGGCATAACATTGTAAAAGTAATTGCCCGATTCGGTCATGAATGCCATGTATTTTTTGTCAGACACGGCCATGGGTATTTGATTGTACCCCGAATATGCGTCCATGAAGGATAACAACTTGTAACCGGACGAATTGTCGACCAACTTATCGATGTTAGGTAAAGGGTATGCATCTTTCGGGCATGCCCGATTGAGATCGGTATAATCAACGCACATCCTCCATTTTCCACTAGATTTTTTCACAAGTACAACATTTGAGAGCGAGGTCGTATACCTGGCCTCGGTTACAAATTTAGCCTCTAGGAGGTCTTTAACAGCAGATTCAGCAGCTTCGGTCTTCTCGGTCGACTGCTTCCTCCTGCGTTGAGCGACCGCTTTATGTGTTGGGTCGATGGAGAGGTGGTGACAAGCTGTTTCGGGGTCGAGCCCTGGCATTTCTGCAGCGCTCCAGGAGAATAAGTTTGTGTTCCCTTTGAGGCAAGCTTCCAACTGTCGCTTCACTAATTCGGGCATATGTGCCCTGATTTTAAGACAGCGGACTGGGTCCTCCCCCAAGGGAATTAGTTCGAAGTCTCCGTCCGGTATTGGTCGGGATAACGACTCTGCTGGTCTCTGGACGCTGTCGCTACTATCTGAAAACCTGCAATCTAGGTCGATTGAATCTACCTGAGGGAAAGCCCTGGGAACATCTGGCGAATCCAATGTCAGGGGACTTGGTTGGTATGATATCGAGCTGAGACCTTTTGATGTTGCCTCAAAACATCTGCGGGCAGCGTCGACGTCTCCGTGCAATGTGGCAACTCTACCTGAAGTAGTGTAGTACTTCATCTTCAGGTGGACGGAGGACGGCACAACGATTAACTCGGCCAAAGTTGGTCGTCCTAGTATGCATTGGTACAGCGACGGGCAATCTACAACTAGGAACTGGACCCTAACTGTCCTGGCTGTCTCGCCCGCCCCGAAGGTGACAAATAGGTCGACATAGCCCCATGGTCGGGATATTGCTCCGTTGAAACCTTGCAGGTCTGATCCGACGTATGGAGTTAGATGTGTTTCGTTTAGTTGAAGTGTTGAAAACAGTTGGGAGTACATGATGTCGCATGAACTACCTTGGTCCACTAAAATCCTCCTTACATCGAAGTTCGCCATGCGCGCTCGGATCAGTAAAGGAATGCTAGCGTTGGGTGCTCCTCCTAGGAGTTCTTCCCGATAGAATGCAATGGGTATGGAACCCTCCCTCGGTGGGTCCAGGGTGGCGTTTTGCGCGGGCCCCTTGGCGATTAACTGGTCAAATTTTCTTTTCACGGAACCGACCGTGATTTTGTTGAAGCCTCCTCCTGATATGACCATTGCCGAAGGAAAAGCTTCCCACGGACTATGGGAGGAGAGGTACCCCGGACTCTTGGTGTGATCTGGTAGAAAGAAATCTTCCGGGCGATAAATGCTCAGGGCGACCTGTATGTTAGCATCCGCAGGGATGGGTACGGCTTCCTCGACTTTCTGGGTCTCTTGTGTATCCTGTCGAGGGTTGTCTCTGGACTTGGTGAATTGCTTCAGGTGCCCGTCTTTGATGAGGATTTCGATCGCGTCCTTGAGGTGGATGCAATCCTCTGTGTTGTGCCCGTGACTCTTGTGGAATCTGCAGTATTTCGTTTTGTCTGTGCCGGGCTTGCTAGGTTGTTGCCTTGGAAAACGTACTCCTGCCTGTTTGAATTCCGAATTGGCGCACTCAGACAAAATTTTCTCCCTGGAGGCTAGGAGAGGTGTGTATTCGTGGAACCGACCGATAGGTCCCCGGTGCTCCCGCGGTTCACGGGAGCGATCATCCTTTCTTTTGTCTCCTCCCCGACGAGATGTCTAAGGTTCATCAACTCGGTGTGGTTTGGCGTCTTCACGACGTCGGGCGTCTCTTACTAAACTGGCCGCCTGTTTTTCTTCATATTGGATGTAAGCTTGAGCTTTTAGCAGGAACGCGTCGAGGGTGGCCGGGGTTTCAATGCTGACCGCCCGATGGAAATCGGTCGAGGGACGTAGCCCTCGTTCCAGCAAGTATTTTTTCATGTCGTCGGTCGTGGACACTTGGACCGCCTCTTTATTGAACCTTTCGATGTAAGTTCGTAAAGGCTCGTCCCTCCCTTGGATTATTGCTTCGAGCGAACCCTCTGTCTTAGGGTGTCGTCTTGATGCGGTAAAGTGCCTGGAGAACGTGCGCCCATGTTGTTTCCATGATGTAATGGATTCAGCCTCAAGGCTTTTGTACCATGTCATTTCCCCTTTCCTCAGTGTCGTTGGAAAGAGTCGACATTTAATTGCCCCTCGTACACCCCGATAGTTAAGCAATGCATCGATGTTCTCGATGTGCTCGTCTGGGTCGGTGGTCCCATCGTACGAGCCTAACGGAGGGGGTTTCTCCAAGCCTCTTGGGAGCTTGGCCGCCATAATTTCAGATGATAGGGGACCCCGAGCGTCCTCGTCGTCACTGGAAATAAGCGATGAAGATCTGTGATCATGCTTCTTTGTTCTTCGAGGGGAGGCGGATCTTGATCTGCTCCTTCTTGATTTTCTTTTAGGAGAGGGTCGTGGGGAAGACTGACGAAAGCGTTTGTTGCCTATTGATTCGTCGGTGTGTCCTCTCCTCTTCTTCCTTGCAGGAGACGGAGTATGCTCCCTTTGGGGTCTCTTGGGAGAATGAGGTTGATGAGAATTATCTTCAAGTCGGGCGATCTTTTCGCCATGAGTGAGGAGCAACAAGTTTGTTTGATTTAGGATTTCGGCCAATGCGGCGAAATCTGACCCTGAAGGAGTTGAAGGAAAAAGAGTTTCCAGGCGACTTTCCAAGGGTTGGTCGCGATCGGGTGAAGGTGATGTCGCCTTCCCTTCTGGACGGTCTTGCACCGTTTCGTCATGTAGAGGAGGCTGGATGTTGCTCTCACGTTGTGTGAGAATCATACCATCATTCGATCGATTTTCCTGGTTGTCCCGAGCAGCCATGGATCTTGTTAAAACTTTGGTTCTTTGAGGATCTTGAAAGAAGAACGGGGAAATCAGTTTCCCACAGACGGCGCCACCTGATCGTACCTGGAGATCAGGATCCGATGCGGCTGGTCTCGAGAGCGGACGGGTATGGTTGTTGAGGAGAAAAGGGGTTGCACCTGCAAGGCACTCCGATGCTAAAGTAAGTAACCGAGCAAGGGTGAGCAAGTACAAGTATCAGGGTTAGAGAAATTGAATACCTAACCCTCTCAAATGAGAGGGTTTATATAAGGGACCAGCTGGAAGATTATTGGTTCGTTCTGTGAGGCGCGGATCGAGGGATCCGTGAAGATAGGCAACGGTCAATACTAGCCGTTAGAGGGCCTCATCGTGACCGAATTATTTGTGGTCGGCTGAGGACCACTTTTCATGATTGCGATCGGCGTCGAGAAGGGTCATTGGATCAGTCTTCTTGGCCCAATAGGAGGAATTGGGCCGGGCCAGAACAGTACCCATAAATGACGATTTTTCCTATGATAGACTGAGAGCCCAACTAGAAACCATTGAAGATGATAACCCAGACCCGCATGAGCATTCTCATAAATCCTTAGCTATAAGTAATGCACCTTGGTATGCAGACTTTGTTAATTACCTAGCCGCTGACATCATACCCCCTGATCTAAACTACCACCAGAAGAAGAAGTTCTTCAATGATGTGAGAAACTTCTATTGGGACGAACCATTTCTTTTCAAGAGAGGTAAAGATGCCATTTTCGCCGTTGTGTTCCAGAAGAAGAGGTACATAATATAATTGAGCATTGTCACTCTGCACCCTATGGTGGACATGAAAGCACATCTAAGACCTACGCCAAGATTCTTTAAGCTGGCCTATTTTGGCCTACTATGTGGCGTGATGTCCATGCTTCCATTGTCAAGTGTGACAGATGTCAACGCACAGGTAATATTTTAAGACGTAATGAAATGCCTCTAAGAAATATCCAACAAGTAGAACTCTTTGACGTATGGGGTATAGACTTTATGGGACCGTTCCCACCATCTTTCGGAAATCAGTACATCTTAGTAGCTTTTGACTACGTGTCTAAATGGATTGAAGCTATTGCTGCACCCACGAATGACACCAGAATAGTCATCAAATTATTCAAAAACTATATATTTCCCAGGTTTGGAACCCCCCGTTTAGTCATAAGTGATGGAGGATCACACTTTATATCGAGAATATTTGATAAACTTTTAAGCAAGTATGGAGTTAAGCATAGAGTAGCAACACCATACCACCCACAGACCAATGGACAAGTGGAATTATCTAATAGGGAAATCAAACTAATTCTTGAGAAAACTGTCTCTATATCTAGAAAAGATTGGTCGCAGAAACTTCAAGAGGCATTATGGGCCTATAGAACCGCTTTCAAAACCCCTATATGAACAACCCCTTATCAACTAGTCTATGGAAAATCATGTCACTTACCTTTTGAGTTGGAGCATAATGCCTATTGGGCCATCAAAACATTGAATTTGGATTACTTAACTGCTGGTGAGAAACGTATCCTTGATATCCACAAATTAGAAGAGCTCAGACAATCTGCCTACGAAAATGCCATCATATACAAAGAAAGAACAAAAGCTTGGCATGCCAAAAGAATCATAAGAAGAGACTTCAAAATAGGCGATCCTGTTCTCCTATTTGATTCTAGGTTACGACTTTTTCTAGGGAAGCTTCGTTCGATATGGACTGGCCCTTTCGAAGTATCTAAGATTCTAAGATCTGGTGCTATTGAAATCAAGAACCAAACATGTAAATCGTTCATCGTCAATGGACAGAGGTTGAAGCCCTACGAAGGAGGTGACATCCTAACAACATACACCTGCCATACTATGAGCGATCCACCATATCCTTCAAATGATGTATAAAAATTGGTCGTCGAGCTAATGACGTTAAACAAGCGCTGCATGGGAGGCAACCCATGGTTTTCTTATTTACGTACTTTTTATTTTTATTTTTTACTTTATCTTTATTTTTAATTTGTTTATTTTATTAATATGTCAGGACTAACGATTGAATTTTTTATGTGATTTCAGGACTTGTTTGCTAACCTTGTGCAGAATGCAGAGCCCCGATGACATGCACGTGGCCTTTAGAGACGACGCACAGAGAGAGCGTTACTATGTCCACATGAGACGCCCTATGGAACCTACCAGGTACCCATACCAAGATTGCATGGATGCCTTGGGGATAGACCCAAGCATCAGATTCTTATGCCACCAACTCCAGTGGGACCAGTTTGACGATATGAACAACACTTACAGTAACTTGACTCTAGAGTTCCTCAACTCGTTTCATTATGATCCTTGGGCTGGCCCCGATGGACATTCTGTTTTCAGGTTGTTCGGGATTGACTACTCCTTATCTCACAAAGAGTTTGGTGATTTACTAGGTTTTCAGACTACTCCTGATGTTATTCCAGAGACACCGATGGAGTATTTTATGAGCAGAGAAGTGGAAAAGTTTTGGTCTAACATCTCAGGTGGAGGGAGCCAAGATCCTTCCACTCAGTTTTCTCAGGTAATCCACAACCCTGTGTTAAGGTACTTCCAGATGATTCTATCACACTCTTTCCTCGGTTCGCCAGATACAGAGACTCTGCTGAGTGAAGAGGAGATTTTCCTACTGTTTTGTGCGACTCAGTCACGCCCAGTTACTTGTGGAAACTTCCTGTTGAAGGGCCTTGCCAGTGTCGCCAGATCATTTGTAGGCATTATATATGTCGGTGGGATTGTTACACAGATAGCAACTGCATTGGGTTTGTCTCGCAAATTATTGCACCTCAGGACGTTCTGCAGCTACACCACCTTGGATGTTGACTTTTGTCTTGACAGAGGACTAATGAGGAGGGCCTCTTTTGAGCCCAACACGTTTAGATTACTGATCGACGGCGAAGTGATACATTACTTTACATTACTAGACCCGCTGATGACCAGTGTCCACGACCCTGCTAATTGGAGTTATGCTTTAGAGGGTTATGGAGAGACTGTCGAAGAGCCGAAATCACCTCCCGCCGCTGAGTACACTCCTACACCTCTTTCTCCCTAAATCACTGTTATGTCTAACAATATGTCTCTGCAGCCGCCTGATCTACAAACTCAGATTTATGAGCTCCGTAAGGAGACTGCCCTGCTCAAGCAGGAAGTAGCGGACTTGGAATTACAGATTTAGGTTTCTGATCTCACTCATGCCTCAGAGGCCGATTCTCTATATCAGGAGATTGAAGAGCTTCGGAGGGAGATAGCTGAGATTTGTGGATCAAACTAGGAGGAGAAGCCTACCACATGATTCGTTCTACACTGACAATATTACCCTAGTATTTAATTTCTTTTTTTTTCATGCTTTATTTTATTTCTCGCATCTCCAGACATATCTTACATTATTGCATCTATTACATTTTCTTTTTTTCATGTACTTTGAGTTTTTATATATATATTATTTCGTGCACTAATGTCATTTTTTCTCTTTTCTTTTGATTTTTATTTTATTTTATTTTGTCGAGAAAAGAAAAAAAAATATAAGACAAAAATATATTCATTTTTGTCTTCATAAACAAAATATGCAAGCCTCATGCCTTGGAAAAGAGAAGAAAACGCTATCCAGACCCCCCCGAATACCGAAGGTGCAAAGAGGGCCCAAAAGAGGATTTGAAAATCCAAGGCCCATCAGGAATTTGCCTTGTGGCGGGCGCCACAGGCCCATGGCGGGCGCCATAACGTCTTCCCCTATTTCGGGGCTGATTCTTCATTTTCACCATTTTCACACCTTCCATCTTCAAAAAACCCATTTTTACAACTTTCAAAAACCCCATTGAACCCCATTAAAGCTCCCCCATTTCCAAAATACCCACCATCTATAAAACCTATCCAAAATCCATTTTCATTTTCATCCACCACAAACCATAAAAATCAAACCTTTATCATTTCTCTCATAAACCATTTTCTACCATTTTTCACTTCCTAAGGAGCAACAACAATGGAGTTCAATGGATTTCTTCTTCGCGATGGAAGACCGGGTGATAGGCAAAGGAAAATTATTCAGAGGCTTCAGAGTCGAGAAATTTTCTCGACTAGGTACGTCGATGATAACTGTCTGTATGCTTTGGGTCTTTATCATAGTGTTTTCCATTTATTAGATTTTTTAGGCTTGCATAATATTTTTGTTAATCAGGAACCTACCTATGAGAGGCTGACAGTTGAGTTTTTAAGTTCATTGATATACACTGTCAGTCCTAACACTGCTAGCACAGTCGGTACTGTTAATTTTAGACTGTTTGGAATTGAATACGAATTCAGTACCGACGAACTAGCAGGCTTGTTAGGAATCCCTCATAGGGAAGGTGCAATTTGTGAGGCACCTTTGGATGCTGAATGGTCGGCCGAGGTATTTTCCTTCTGGAAGAGGCTTTCAAGTACTTCAATAAATTCGTTTGAAAGAATACTTGCGTCGTCCATTCATAACCCGACCATAAGAGTTTTCAGATATCTTTTGGCATGTACTATTTTTTGCCGGGAGAGTCCAAACAAGGTAAACACTAGAGAACTCCTATTTTTGCAAGGATGCCTCACTAGTAACCATATCAATCAGGTCCCGTTTATGCTTGCACACATGGCTTTACTTACTAATAAAACAGGACCGATTGTTTTTGGAGGGCTTGTTACGTCTATTTCTCGGGCTCTTGACCTGAACAATGAGATAGCTACACTTGGACCACTACCTCCTCGCACAAATAATTTAAAATTTCTAAAAGATATGAAATTGTGTCGAACGAGGAGAGAAGGTGGTTATGAGTTGATGGTTCATGGGGTAGCTATCCCATCTGTTGCTTTACCTTGCAGTAGACGTACTGATGTACGTAAGGAAAGGAACTGGACCTATGATCTGAATGCTCCACCTGTTTTGGGTCCACTTCCTCCTAATATTCCTGATGGGGAGGCACATGACACTGATGAAGAGTATGATCGGAGAGAGCAGTCTCCCATACCTCGTATGTCCCCCCATCATCCTTCACAGTCACACACCGCACCATCTTCCTCTAACCCTGTTGCAGGTGCCACTCCTGGATTCTATGTCACTGAGGAGATGTGGCGTGATATGACAGCTAGAGAGGAAAAGCGAGACGGCCTTCTCTCTACTATTTCACAACAACTGACGGATAACATGAGCTTCATGCAACAATCGCGATTGGTTTCAGATCGTGCGTACAGCAACGTTTGCCGTACCTTGCACGATATCACATTAGAGCAGGACCGTCAGAGAGAAGTCAACCGCCGGCACTACCAGCTTATGGAGGCCACTCAGGGTTCCATCCTAGGTAACCTTTGAGAGGTTCGGGGTGCCCAGGCTGCCTTATCGGCACAATTTGACCGGAGGGACCAGCAGCGCAGTAGATCCCGTTGTTCCAGACCATCACAGCAGGACGGCGAGGGCACCAATGCTCCTCCGCAGTAGTTTTTCATGTTACCCTCCTTATCTTATTTCGAAACATTGGGGACAATGTTCGATTTAAGTGTGGGAGGGGATTTTATTGCTTTCTGTCATTTCCCTTTCAGTTATTTCCCTTTTCAGTAAGTATTTAGTTTAAATTTCTTAGATAATGCATGAGTCTGACGAGTCACCAGTATAGTGTATTTTTAGTACATCCTCATTTTTTCCATTTCCTTAGCCTTACCAGAAAAATTTTAAAAAAAGAAAACAATGTTGTTTCACATGTTCTTTGGGCTTTGAGACAGGTTTAGATTAGGATGTGGTGACTTAAGTCAACTTTTTGAAACATCAGCACCATTGTAGCACCATAGACCTCTTGAATATAGGAATCACTCTGAAACCCCACACCATGGCCTTTACTATCATTCAAAACATTGTCCCAAGTAGTTTATTCTAGCAGTCAGCTCCGGCCTAAGCATGCTCTACGTAGGGGGCCGATGAACATAAGTGAATGATCCAGTGCTAATAAAAAAAGAAAAAAAGAAAAAAAAAAGGCAAACTCTAGGATAGGTGACCCTCACAAAGTCATTTAAACTGAAAAATGAGAAGAAAAAATTTGTTTGCCACAAAAAGAAAAAAAACAATTGCAGTCACCTATTGTTAGTTGGTTCAGAGGTATCTGGCACTAAACTTGGTAGGGCGGATTACGATCTGATCCCCCGCAACTACAATTAGGTCAAATAAAACAGGTTTACACATGCTTATGTGCCAGAAACCTCATGTTATGGATCAAAATCACTAACCGGTCACTCTACTATGAAGCATGTACGGATAACGGGCTTCATGTGAATGAGCCTGAATGAAAAGGACCCAAAAAGATGAAAAGATAGGCCTAGGTATTGTGGGATGACATGGGGTGGTTAATATAGGATTGAAGTTTGTGTTTGTGTTATTATGGTACCCTTGGTTCACTTAGTTAGTACCTGTCACTGCATCCTGACTTGAACTTATAAGCCCTTTAGCCCAAAAACACGTGTTGACACCATTCTTTTCTTGAGCTTTAATGTTTGCTTGAGGACAAACAAAGGTCTAAGTGTGGGAGAATTTGATCACACTAAAATTCATCGTATTTCTAACTCCGATTTCGCATGCATTCTTAGCTGTTATTGTTATTTTTTTATGTTATTACTTTTTTTTCTTTTTTTTCAGGTTTCCTTTGTAATCGGGGCCTAAATCGGGAAAAGGAGCGAAAAAGGAGTGGAAACGGACTAAAACCAAGAAATTCAGCGTTTTACACTTACGGCATCCACCGTGGCGGGCGCCATGGGGTCTGCCATGATGTGGCCATGTCTCAAGACCACTCCACAACTTCCAAGACCCACGATCCCCACTCTTTCATTCCCCATTAGCCTCATGGCGGGCTGGCGGGCGCCACAAGGCAAAAACAGTTCCCTCCACTTTTTAGTGGAGGGGGCATCCTGGTCTTTTCCTGCTTTTAGTTTTCCTATAAATAGGACCTTAGATTTTCGTTTTTCTTCATCCAAACTTAGAATCTCTTAGGCATATATCAGTTTTAAAGCAGTTATCATTCCACATCGGGGTGTTACTGCAATCGAGAGATCGAGTCTGTATACGTCTGTGTGATCGAGTTTTGGAGCACTCTGGGAGGAAGTTAATCCTGCCGCCATTTTAATTCCAGTTCGTATTTTAATTTTCCGCATTGCTTTACTTTTATTTATTTCTCGCACTGCTTTACTTTTATTTATTTCCCACACTCTCTTTACTTTATTTATTTCCCGCAATCGCTTTACGTTTATTTATTTCTCGCACTCGCTTTAAATACCTTTATTTCTCGCACTCGCACTACTTTTATTTACTTTCCGCACTCGCACTAAATTACTTTTATGAAAAATTATAAAAAGAACTTTTACTTTACCATGTTTAACTAAATCTATAAAGGTTAGAATGTAAGAATTGTAATTGAACCAGTAATCCGTACAATTGTTCGTGGAAACACTTAAGGGCTATTTTATCTTTCAATTTAAGTAATTATTTTTAACTATTTCAAAAGCAGCCATAAGCGCTTTGTCTAGTTCATTAGGAGTTTTTAGATTAAAAAGAAAAGAGATTTTAAAACGATTTTCGGACGCGTTATGAAGTTTAGAGTCTGGTTCGTGAGAACCTCTTTTTGCTAAGAAATCCAGGTTAAAATACTTTTCAACTTAGTTAAGATACTATATTTCTTAAAAATAGGTTTACTACTCTAACGCAGTACGCACCTTTTTATCCGTGACAACAGGAGGGGTTGATTAGAGAGTACTACTTGGTTCTGAATACGCGAAAGCGACAGTTCCTGTTAAATTAGTTCTTTTCAAAATGGAAAACATTGACCATAAGTAGTTCTATTAACAAGTACCGGATTATCAATTGATTATGTGAATTACATTCGAGCCTGTCTTTGTTTATTGTTTAAAATTACAATTTTATTTACCATTGCGCACTCTTTAAAACCAATATATTCAATTGCCTTAGATACACACCATAACAACAGGTACGATAGATTGACACTTGGTCTCTGTGGATTCAACAATCTTTTATATTACTCTGACGTGTTCGTACACTTGCGAAAAACACGCATCAAGTTTTTGGCGCCGTTGCCGGGGACCAATTTCGTCAAATTTCATACCCTGTAGTTATACTGTTTAGACTAAGGTTGTTACCCACCGGTCAATGCGAAAGACTCGCAGTGCCGGAAGTTTAGTAGACCCTCTAGCTGAACCTGAACGTTACGCTCGCGCACGTTTGTTTTTCCATAGGAATAGGAGAGCTATGGCTGAAGATCAAAACCGAAGACCTCTTAAGGACTTCGCCCAACCATCAAACGAGGAACCTATTTCTAGTATAGTAAACCCCGCTATCCCAACCAATAATTTTGAACTTAAACCATCCCTGCAACAATTAGTGCAACAAAGACAATTTGCAGGTCTTGCTACTGAGAACCAAAACCAACATTTAAAAAATTTCTTCAGTTAGCATACACCTTTAAAACCAATGGAGCTCCTCCTGAGGCGATACACTTAAGATTATTTCCCTTTTCCCTCAGAGATAAAGCTCTATCATGGTTAGATTCCCTTCCACCCAATTCCATAACAACTTGGGAAGACCTTAGAAAAGTTTTCCTTGCTAGATATTTTCCCCCAAGTAAGACCGCTCTTCTTCGAAACCTAATAACCAGATTTACCCAACACCAAGGAGAGTCGTTGTTCGAAGCCTGGGAGAGATATAAAGAGCTATTAAGAGCATGCCCACATAAAGGCTTAGAGAATTGGCTAATCATTCAAACCTTCTATAATGGACTTCATTATAACACTAAGATGACCATCGACGCTATCGCTGGTGGCGCACCGATGAACAAACCTTACCCTGAAGCTAGTGCCCTTATCGAGGATATGGCCCAAAACCATCAATCATGGGGAGTAGAACGAGCGACAGTGGAAAAGAAGGAAGCCCAAGGAGGAATACATGAGCTAATCTCTATGGATATGATGCAAGCTAGAATGGACGCGTTGGCCCTTAGAGTCAAACATATGTGTACAACTCCGAATACTGTAGCCGCAGTTTCGCCGAGTTGTGAGATATGTGGGACGCAAGGACACCAATCCACCGAATGCAATCTGTTAAATGAGACCAATCCTGAGCAAGTGAACTACACCCAAGGGAACCCATTTTCAAACACATATAACCCTGGATGGAGGAATCACCCAAACTTCTCCTACAAAAATAATAACCCTATTCAAAATACCGCTCCTCCGAGACAACAAGGTTACCAAGCCCCAAGAACAAATCAACATATGCAACCTGTACCACCAAAACCGAGCCTTGAGAAAATTATGGAAAATTTTATCACCGCTCAAACACAACAAAACAAAGAGTTCATGAATCAAAACGTCCATGTTAACGAACTAATTACCCAGTTAGGAACCAAGGTTGATCAAATTATTACTCATAATAAGATGCTTGAAACCCAGATCTCTCGGGTAGCTTTAAACCAAGCCCCTCAGACTACACCTGGAGGACAGTTCCCTGGACAACCTTAACAAAACCCAAAAGGGCAAGCAAATTCCATTACTCTACGAAGTGGAACCGCTTATAAGGAACCTTCTAACCCTAGATTAAGTGAGCCCGAAACTTCTGAGAGAAATGAGGAGAAGGAACCAGAGGAATCTGAAAACCCAGAAAGTCAAGAAAAAGGAGAAGAACCTAAAAATAAAACCTATATACCACCACCGTCGTACAAACCACCAATACCATATGTAAACACCCCAAATTTGCCCTCACCCATTCAGACCATGGCTTGTGATCATTTCATATGCATAAACTCAATCATAACATCTCATACCTCAATTTTGATTCACTGCATTGGTTCTAAGTCATCTGCATCTAGGGTTTGTGATCTGAGCAATCCAAGAGCTTCTTGAGCCATTCCAAAGGCCACCAATCACTTCAAAGGGGTCCATGTGTGTTCTTATATCATATTATACCCTCTCAAAGCCAAGAATGCCAAAGAATCACAAGAACTGGGATTGGTATGGAAGCAGAGCCAAGTTTGACTGCACAGATGACCTAAAATTAGGGTTTTGGTTTCAGAGGCCATAACCCCAAATTTTTTGGTCATTCTTGTTTCCATTGGTCTCTATATGGTATAAGGAGTATGCATATCAATTTTCATGAAGAAATTCCATGGGGAAGTCATCTGATCAAGAGTTGACTTTCTGGACAAGTCAATGTAAAATCAGGGCATCTGAGGCCCCCAATGACCCAACCAAGGGGTGATCTTCATCATTTTGAGTGTATATGATCTTTATTTGATCATGGAAGAAGGTTTAAGTTCACAAAATTCAAGAATTACAAGTTTTTGCAAAGTTGACTTTTTAGGGCATGGTTGACTTTTAAGAAATATGTCATTTTATGCCACTTTTCAAGCCTTACTTTTTGATCCAAAAATGCTTCAAATGGAAAAACTTTGGTCATGAAAGTTGTAGATTAGATCTTTCCCTTTTCAAAAAGTACAAGAACATGACCTAATTCATCTTGGATCAAAAGTTATGGTGTGTTAAAGTTGGCAAAAATCACTAATTTTCAAGTTATGCACTAAAAGGAAAACTTGCAATTTCATGAACCAAGCATTCTAGTGACTTCAAAATGACTTCAAAGCTGCATTACATGATCACACATGACCCCAAAAACAGATTTGGCCCAAGGAATTTTGGATGGCTTACCTTGATTTTCAAAGTTCCATAAAGCATTTTTCATAAGTATGCAAAAGGGGATTCTTGGCAAAAACCATTTGTTAGAAAGTTATGTGACCACTAGCTGATTTCTAAACATTGCCATGACTAAAAGAAGTGCCATGCCACAAAATTCAGCAAGCATTGTTTCATGTACTTAGCATAAACTCATGAGAAAACACAAGTTGTCAAGTTGCAAAAGCTAGCATAGCTTGTCATCCACATGTTGCAGTCAGCTACAAACAATCCAAGGGCCCTCCTCAACTCAAGCTGGAGCAAGACATGACTTGAACCTGCTGCTGCCATGACCCATACTCTCAAGGACACAAGCTTGACTTTTTTGCAAAAGGCTCCCATACTCTTGGCACAGTACACAGCCACCCTATTGACCTGCCTCACAGTCTATCCACACAAGTTGGAGATGTTATAGCAAAGCATTGAGCATTGAAGCTGGCCAGAACATAGCATACCACAAAACCTGCAAAAACTCTTCTCTCTTTGAATCTCATTTTCCAGCCATCAAGCACCCCATTTCTCTTCACCAACAAGTAAAACACATTCAAAGGAGCAAGAATCCACCATTGGAATAGCTTAAAACCTCACAAATCCTGACTGTGCAATCTGCTACATCAGAACTCTTCCTCTCAAATCAGCCATCCCCAAGGACTTTGGAGCTTCTCTTTGAGTTCAAGGGAGTCAAAGAAGTTCATTTGCACACAAAGGAGGCCCTGGAAGCTCAGTATTGAAGCTTTCCAGCTCAGGTATGACCATGAACATTTTCTCCCAAAGCTTACATTTTAAGTTATAAATCGATTGTTTATGCTTTGCTGGTCATGGGGATACTCTTAGAATCGAAAATAGATGAGAAATGAGTTTGTATTGCTGTTCTGAAATTTCACCCGTAAATTTTGTTGCTTTCGATTTGCTTGATTCTGGTGGTTTAAATGAGGTTTGAGGGTGGATTCGTGACCTAGGTTGTTAGAGGATCATTTGGCTGTGTTTAATTTGTTGTTTAGAGGCCTGAATCATGATTTAGGGTTTTGTTGGTGCCGGAGAAGATGACCGGAGCTTCCCTCCGGTCACCTGAATGTTGTTATGCCCTAATCCCAGTCATTAATTCCATTTGAATGTGGAGCGTTGGATTAGTTGACCCCATTGACCTCCCGCGTGCATGAATGGCCCAGATCCATTTGTTTTGCCCTAATCATCTTTCATTAGTTTAATTAATCTTAATTAAATTAATATAATCAGAACCAACCACAGCCATTGGATGACGCGCTAGTCAACCATCTCAAACCCAGTTCAAATCTCCACCATCAGATCAGATTACTTTTTTTATTTTCTTTGTTTTATTCATTTACTTCTCATTTGTTTTGTATAATTTATTAAAAATAGTAAAAATTGTTTAAAAATTATGAAACTTTTTCTCAATAGTTTCATTAATTTTTAAAACACAAAAATATTTTTATTTTCATTTTTAGCATTTAAAAAATATTTTAAAATATTTAAAAATTTATTTTTAATTGATTAATGAGAATTAATTTATTAAAAATACTTTTAGGTATTTAAAAATTACCAAAAAATTCATGAAATGTTCTAAGACATTTAGAAACATTGTCCAACCTTCAAACCAAATTTCTTTTTTGATCTTGATGCATTTTGAGAATTTTTCATTGAATTAAAATCATTTTTGTGCATTATTTTGATCCAAAGTTCCAAAAATCATTTCTGCCTATTCATGAAGAGTTGGACATTGATTCTTTTTGCATTGCATTGTGTTTAGCATGTAGTTTGTGAGATTAAATGGCCATGATTTGATCTTGCATTTTCAATTTGTTTGGTAATTTTTTTGTTTAGGAACCCTAAAACCCTAGCAAACTTGTAAAAGTCATAACTTGAACTTGGTTAAGGATTGAAACTTCTCCTTTGGGCAGTGAGTTAGTATAGGATTAGGGGTACTTTGAGTGGCATTTTCAATTTTTCATCTTAGGGTTTGCTTCTGATTTTGGTTTTTGATTGATGTATTATTCATAAACCCTAATTTGGGCTTCCATATGCATCCATCTTGCATTCTCTTGCATAACATGACTTGCCATGACTTATCAAGCATCCATTTGATTCATTTAACATCATAAGACATATTGAAAGCATGTTTGATCATTGCATCATGTATTTACCATGTTGTATGCCATGTGCACTTCATAACTTTTCATGTATGTTCATTGGTTCCTAACTTGCTTCATTTGCACTCATGAACTTGTATGATCATTTCCATGTGCTGCCTCATGCTTGTAGCATCCCATAGCATCATTAGCATCATGTATATGCTTCTGGTTTTGTTTCTCATCATGTCATCTCACCTCATTTTGCATTGCATTGCATTTCTTTCCTAACCTTTCAGGTGGTAAGTGACTTTGAGAAGTGAATTTGCCTTCACTTCTCATAACTTCTCTTCATCTCTTTTCATGCATCCTTGCTGCATTTATGCTTGTGTTTGGGATTGAGCTTGCTCATTCTTTTTTCTTCTCACTTTCTTTCTTCAAGTGACTTGACTTCTTGAATGAAGCAAGTTGCTTTGCTTCTCTTGATCCTTTCATCTGCTTCCTGGAGGTTCCATTGAAGACTTCTCTTATAAACCTCACAAACCTAGGGAAAAACCAAGCATGACAATGATTAGGGTTTCTGATTAGTCCCCCACTTAGTTTTACCTTTGTGTCTCATCGAGTCTTCTCTCATCACTTCATAATAAGGGACTAAACCCTAAAGGCTTTAAGGCTTTGTGATTAAGCTTATGCCTGCATCCTTCTATTAGGATGGAGTGTATAACTTTAATCCTAAGTGTTAAACCCTTAATGTGTTTAAATCTCTTAATCAATCCACTTAATAATCATCAAGACATCACACTTGTAACTTGGGCCTTGCATTAGGGTTCTAATTTTTCCTTAATTGGTTAAGAAGGACTAACCCTAGTGTTAATGGACAAGTCCCCCTCAAGTTGTCTTACAAATCATAAAATCCACTTCATCATCATATCATTAAATAAAATCCACTTAATCAAAGGTTTGTTTTGTCATGAGTTTAATCCCTAATCATGGATTAAGTTGAGGAGCTTTCCTCAGCTTAAACATTCTCATCTATTATCCTTCTATTAGGATGGTGTAATGAGTCTGTTTAATCCTTGATTATGGCTTAACCTCATTACTCAACACTAAACAAAAACACCAAAAACATCTAAATAATCACAAGTAGGTTAATGATCTTAATCCTGCATCAAAGGTGATTAAGTGTGAGAATCTGACTTCACACTTAAGGTATTCTCATTACCCCTAATCAGAGGGAAGATGTGATGAGTTTACTAAATCCATTGGTTTAGGCTTAAGCTCATTAACTTATGACAAATTCTCAAAAACAATAAAAGACTGAAAACTCAAAAACAAACAATAATCGTCTCCTTCGGGATTCTTTTCTCATCTCATTCACTCATAAACGAGAACTTGCTTCTTCCGTCTAATGCAAGACAGTTTGCACCTGAGTCAGACAGGTCATACACTTGAGCATAGGCAAGTAGGCAGTTCACAAGTCAATTTGTCCTTCAGTCTCTTTGGGTCGAACTACGGTGTTCTGACTTCCTCATTGCACGAGAGGATACGTAGGCATAACTTAACAGTTATCGAACAAAAGTCTCTGTATATTCCCCCTCTTTCCAGCATCTTTCTCTTAGCCTCATTATCATGAGCAATTCATTCTCATTCTCACACTGACACATCATTATACACATCACTTTCTTTTACACTGACACTTGTACATCCTTTTCCAGTTCTTTTATACACAAATTGCACTGACACTACCCCTTTAAAACACAAATCTTTTAAGCGTGGATCCCGTCGAGTACGACGGACAATCTGGGTGCTAATACCTTCCCAGGTTGTAACCAACCCCCTTTCTCAGTCTCTCTGGTTCGCAACCGTCTTATCCATATCTTTCTAGGTTTATGCAGCATTACCTTTCCTCCGGGATAAAAATGCCTAGCTGGCGACTCTTTTCATCTCCAGTGAGTTCACGGCTATGTGTTCTCATTGTCTCTCTCGCCGACCGTTCGCGTCTGTACCTTCATATGGGCCAGTCCCATTTGTCGGGAGCGACACCATACCCTCAAAGATTAAAGAAAACCCAAATCGATAACCAGTATCAAAAATTTATTAAGGTTATAGAAAAACTTCACGTAGAAATCCCCTTTACAGAAGCCATCACCCAAATACCTTCTTACACTAAGTTTCTCAAAGACATACTTACAAATAAACCTAGACTTGAAGATCCGAAACCCATGGAATGTAATTCTATTTCCGAAAATAGGTTAGCAAAGAAAGATAAAGATCTCGAAAATTTTTCCATTCCTTATGTTTTGGGGAATCATGTCATCGAAAAAGCTTTTCTAGACTTAGGAGCTAGTGTGAATTTAATGCCTTTAGCAGTTTGTGAGAGATTACACTTAGGAGAATTACAACCTACTAAGATGTCACTTCAATTAGCCGATAGATCCGTTAGTTACCCTATAGGCATACTTGAAGACGTCCCTGTTAGGATAGGTCAGCTATTTATACCTACTGATTTTGTTGTCATGGACATTAAAGAAGATGACGACATACCAATCCTCCTAGGTAGACCTTTCTTATCGACTGCTGGAGCCGTAATAGATGTTAAAAAAGGGAAACTAACCTTTGAGGTAGTGTCGCTCCCGATAAATGAGAAATGACTCAGATAAAGGTACAGACGCGAACGGTCGGCGAAGGGATGAAATGAGAACACACAGGAGTGAACTCAAGGGAAAAGAAAGAGTCGCCAGCTAGGCATTTTTTATCCCGAAGGAAAGGTAATGCTGCATAGACCTAAGAAAAGATATGGATAAGACGGTTGCGAACCAAAGAGACTGAGAAAGGGGGTTGGTTACAACCTGGGAAGGTATTAGCACCCAGATTGTCCGTCGTACTCGACGGGATCCACGCTTAAAAGATTTGTGTTTTAAAGGGGTAGTGTCAGTGCATTTTGTGTATAAAAGAGCTGGAAAAGATGTACAAGTGTCAGTGTAAGAATAGTGATGTGTGATAAATATACAGTGTCAGTGCAAGAATAAGAGTGAAATGCTCAAGATAATGAGGCTAAGAAAATGATACTGGAAGGAGGGGGGATATACAGAGACTTTTGTTCGATAACTGTAAAGTTATGCCTACGTATCCTCTCGTGCAATGAGGAAGTCAGAACACCGTAGTTCGACCCAAAGAGACTGAAAGAAAGATTGACTTGTGAACTGCTTACTTGTCTATGCTCAAGTGTATGACCTGTCTGGCTCAGGTGCAAACTGTCTTGCATTAGACGGAAGAAGCAAGTTCTCGTTTATGAGTGAATGAGATGAGAAAAGAATCCCGGAGGAGACGATTATTGTTTGTTTTTTGATGTTTCCAGTCTTTTATTGCTTTTGAAATTTGTCATAAGTCAATGAGCTTAAGCCTAAGCCAATGGATTTAGTAAACTCATCACATCTTCCCTCTGATTAGGGGTAATGAGAATACCTTAAGTGTGAAGTCAGCTTCTCACACTTAATCACCATGGTGTAGGATTAAGATTATTAACCTACTTGTGATTAATTAGATGTTTTTGTTATTTTGTTTAATGTTGAGTAATGAGATTAACCCATAATCAGGGATTAAACAGACTCATTACACCATCCTAATAGAAGGATGATAGATGAAAATGTTTAAGCTGAGGAAAGCTCCTCAACTTAATCCATGGTTAGGGATTAACTTCATGACAAAACAAAGCCTTTATTAAATGGATTTTAATTAATGGTATGATGAAGAAGTGATTTTTATGGTTTGTAAGACAACTTGAGGGGGACTTGTCCATTAACACTAGGGTTAGTCCTTCTTAACCAATTAAGGAAGAATTAGAACCCTAATGCAAGGCCCAAGTTACAAGCTTGATGTCTTGATGATTATTAAGATGAATTGATTAAAGTATTTAAACACATTAAGGGTTTAACACTTAGGATTAAAGTTATACACTCCATCCTAATAGAAGGATGCAGGCATAAGCTTAATCACAAAGCCTTAAAACCTTTAGGGTTTAGTCCCTGATTATGAGATGAGAAGAGAAGACTCAATGAGACATAAAGGTAAAAGCTAAGTGGGGGACTAATCAAAACCCTAATCATTGTCATGCTTGGTTTTTCCTATGGTTTGTGAGGTTTACGAGAAAGATCTTCAGAGAAACCACCAGGAAGCAGATGAAAGGAGCAAAGAGAAGCAAAGTAACTTGCTTCATTTAAGAAGACAAGTCACTTGAGGGAAGAAAGTAAGATGAAGAAGAATGAGCAAGCTCAAACACAAGACAAAATGCAGCAATGATGCATAAAAGAAATGAAAAGAGATTGTGAGAAGTGAAGGCAAATTCACTTCTCAAAGTTACTTACCACCTGAAAAGTTAGTGAAAGAAATGCAATGCAATTCAAAATGAGATGAAATGACATGATGCAAATCAAAACCAGAAGCATAAGTATGATGCTAATGATTCTATGAGATGATGCAAACATGAGACAAGGCATGAGAATGATCATACAAACATATGGATGCAAGAGAAACATGTTTAGAACCAGGAACATACATGAAAAGTTATGAAATGCAAATGACATACAACATGGCAAATGAAAGATGCAATGATAAAAAATGATTCTAATATGTCCCAAGATGTATTATGAATCAAATGGATGCACAAAGTGTCATGGCAAGTCATGATATGCAAGCAAATGGAAGATGGATGCAAATGAAAGCCCAAATTAGGGTTTATGATCAATGCACTAAACAAAAACCAAAACCATGAGCAAACATCATGATAAAAAATTTGAAAATACATTCAAAGGAACCCTAAAACTATACAAACTCACTGCCCAAAGGAGGGGTTCTAACTCTTAACCTAATGAGGGTTATGAATTTCCTAAGGTTGCTAGGGTTTTAAGGTACCTTGTCAAGAAAAATGTCAAACAAATTGAAAATGCAAGATCAAATCATGCCAATTTAATCCTATAAACTTCATGATATGCAAGATGCAATGCAAAAAGAAACAAAGTCCAACTCTTAAAGACTAGGCAGAAATGAATTTTCAAAGATTGGATCAAAATAATGCCTTGAAATGAAATTAATTCCATGGAAAATTGTCAAAAGACATCAAGATCAAAAAATAAATTTGGTTTGAGAGTTGGACAATGTTTCTAAATGACTTTAAATGTTTCATGAACTTTTTGGTGATTTTTAAATACCTAAAAGCATTTTTAATTATTTAATTCTCATTAATTAATTAAAAATAAACTTTTAAATGATTTAAAAATATTTTTTAATGCAAAAAATAAAAATAAAAATATTTTTGTGTTCTGAAAATTAATTGAACCTTTGACAAAAAATTTCAGAATTTTTAAAGATGTTTTACTATTTTTAATAAATTGAACAAAACAAATGAAATTAAATGAAATAAAAATAAAATAAAATGAGAAGTATGCTGATCCAGTGTCCAGGATTCAAATGATACGCGCGGGAGTTGACTAGCGCCACATCTAAAGGCTGATATTCAAACTAACCTAATTAAACTAATCTGAATTAATTAATTTAAATAAAATGAGATTAGGGCTAAGCAAAGGATCTGGACCCTTTAACACGCGCGGGAGTTGACTAAGTCAGACAGATCAACGCACCACATTCAAACTACATTAATTACACAGATTAAACCCTAATCACTTTCAGGCGGCCGGAGAAGACTTCCGGTCGTCTTCTCCGGCCATCATCCTCCCTGAAAATTGCTATCTTCCTCCCTAGGTCACTAAAGCCTAATCTCTCTGCCCAGAATCCATCCCCAAACATCATGGAGCAAGAATCAACAACCAAAACACATTTATTTTTCACAACAAGGCTGAATCGAAGCAAAATGCATTTAGGTCAGAAAAGTTTCAGAAGCTTCATACATACTCAATACTCAATCATTTTCGAAACAAAACATATCAGCATGATCAGTGAAGCATGGAGAATCATTTAGGAACTTAAAAACATGTTTCTGGAAAAAATGTTCTTGAGCTCACCTGAACTGAAGCTTTGGTCTCTGGAACTTTCTGGCTGGCCCTTTGATCCAAAACACCTCTAATGAACCTCCTGAGAAGCTTGCAATGCTTGGTTGGAGTTTAAAATGGCTGGTTTGTGAGATTGAGCAAGTTCTGTTCAGTGAAGTGAGGAAATCGTGTTTCAGTTTGAGGATGTTTCAGGGATGAATGAGGGCAGGGAAATGATCAGTGAGACATGCTGAGATGTTTGGTGAAGTTTGTTTTTGTGTTTGATGTTTGTGTTGTGTGTTTCGAAAGAAATTGCATATGGGGTGAAAGATGAGAATGCTGGCTTGGAGGCAAGATCAGAATGAGTTGTGTTGTGAAAATGAAACCTTGGAGTGTGTTTGTAAGATCTGGATTGGGCAGAGAGTTGTTGTGTCACTGTGGGATTGGTATGGGTGTTCTTGCCAAAAAGTCAAAAGTTGTGTACTTGAGGTATGGGCAATGGTGTAGCTAGCTCATTGGCTTGTCCTTGCTCAGCTGAGTTTAAGGAGGTCCATGGAATTGTTTATGAGATAAATCAGCAAGTTGATCAAGGTTTATGACATGTTTTGCAATTTTCACAAGGTTTGGCCCCTTTGTGAATTCATGAAGTTCAAGGCATGAAAATGCAAAGTTCTTTGGCCCATTCTGAATTTTAGAGGTCATATGATCATGTTGTGAAGAAATGGTACACATTTGAGGCCTTTAGAACACTTGATCATGTCATTTTGCAAAATGCCTCTTTGGTAGAAAACTTCAAATTTTGTGATTTTAGCCAACTTTGACAAGCCATAACTTTTGATCCAAAATGAATTAGGTCAAGTTCTTGTACTTTTTGAAAAGGGAATGATCCATTCTACAAATTTTATGACCAAAGTTTTTCCATTTGAAGCATTTTTGAATCAAAGAGCAAGGCTTGAAAAAGTTTCTCAAAATGGCAATTTTCATTAAAAGTCAACTTTCCCAAAAAGTCACCTTTGCAAATGACTTGAAATTCTTCAATTTTGTGAACTTCCAACATCTTCTATGATCAAATAAAGATCATACACAATCAAAATGATGAAGAATAACCTTTGGTTGGGTCATTGGGGGCCTCAGATGCCCTGATTTTACACTGACTTGCTCAAAAAGTCAACTCTTGATCAGATGACTTCCCCATTGAATTTCTTCATGAAAATTGATATGCATGCTCCCTATACCATATAGAGACCAATAGAAACAAGAATGACCAAACAAATTGGAGTTATGGCCTCTGAAACCAATACCCTAGTTTTAGGTCATCTGTGCAGTTAAACCTGGCTCTGCTTCCATGCCATTCTCAGTTCTTGTGATTATTTGACATTCTTGACTTTGAGGGGATATGATATGATGCTTGAACATATATGGACCCCTTTGAAGTGATTGATGACCTTTGGAGTGGCTCAAGAAGCTCTTGGATTGCTCAGATCACAAACCCTAGATGCAGATGACTCTGAGACAATGCAGTGAATCAAAAATGTGGTATGAGATGCTATGATTGGATTTATGTATATGAAATGATCACAAGCCATGGTATGAATGAGTGAGGGCAAATTTGGGGTGTTTACAGCTGCCCCTATTCAAACATGAGTTAGCTGTGCAGGATGTAAGCGACGGCTTAACAGGCAAGCAAGATAACTTGTGGTTGAATACCAAAGACAGTCCAAAATTTGCACTCACAGAATGAAGAAGAAAAAGGATATAGATTGTAAAGGAAAATAAAGTATATAATATAAAGTGCGGGCGACGGAGGACGACCGTCGAGCAGAGGACGACTGCTGGGGAAAGGGCAATGACGGGGACGACCGATATGCTGGGAAAAAATGCGGGAAATATAGCAATGACGGGGACGGCCGACATGCTGGGGAGATAAGAGATTATGATGGGGACGGCCATCAAGTAAAGCTTGTAAGATTCTCTGGGGAATATGTAAAAGTAAATGATGAGATACGGTCATCAGGTTCATAAAGTAATGCAAACAACGATGGGGACGGCCATCGGGCTAAACTGATGAAGGACGATCATCAGGAAAAGGAAAAGGGACCACGACGGGGACGACCATCAGGTTAAAGAATAAATGAAATAATGATGAGGGACGGTCATCAAAGGTGAAGGACGATCACCTAGCAGGGGACGGCTGCTCTGTTGGGGATAAGATGAGGGACGATCATCTAAGGTGAAGGACGATCACCTGGCAGGGTACGGCTGCCGAAAGTATCGCGACATAGGACGAATGCCGGATAGAAAGGTCGACGATGGGGACGGCCATCGGACGAGCATGATGAAGGACGATCATCAAGAGGTGAAGGACGATCACCTAGCAGGGGACGGCTGCTCTCAGGGTTTATCATGACATAAGACGAATGTCAGATAAAAAGATCAACGATGGGGACGACCATCAGATAAAATGATGAAGGACGATCATCAAGAGGTGAAGGACGATCACCTAGCAGGGGACGGCTGCTAAATATCACGACATAGGACGAATGCCGGATCAACGATGGGGATGGCCATCGAATGAGCATGATGAAGGACGTTCATCAAGAGGTGAAGGACGATCACCTAGCAGAGTACGGCTGCTCTCAGGGTTTATCATGACATTGGACGAATGTCAGATAAAAAGAAATTGCTTTGTTGGCGACCTACTGGGAATAGTAAACACGGACGAGTGTTTATATCCAAGAAATAAAGGTATAAGTGTTTTGACGTTGTGTATAGATTAAAGATGTGGACGAGCATCCCTAAGACTACGATACGGACGAGTATCGGGTAGAAACAAATACTGACACATGTTTAGAGATGATGATACGGACGAGTATCAACTGGTTAACAAAGAACACGGACGAGTGTTGATTCTGAGGGGACTCTTCTGGGGAACAGTAGACACAGACAAGTGTCTCAATTCAAGAAGACATACGTGTTTGACGCGGTGTATGGATTAAAGATGCGGACGAACATCCTTAAGACTATGATACAGACGAGTATCAGGTAGAAACAAACGCTTGACGCATGCTCTGAGATGATGATACGAACGAGTATCAACTGGTTAACAAAGAACACGGATGAGCGTCGACTCTGCGGGGATTTGAGTAATATATACAAGATACAAACGAGTATCTGCATATGGGTGAAAACAGGAGTAATGAGTATGAGTGGTGTATAATTGAGTGCTGAAACTGCTGGGGAGAGTGACACAGACGAGTGTCAAGAGAGTTATATATAGGTATATGCTTTACACAGTGTTTGAGTAAATATACTGGGGAAGGTGACACGGACGAGTGTCAAGAAAGTTATATACATAAGTATCTGTGAGTGCAAAGGGGATGCTTTGGCTTTCTTTTGGGGATATGACACGGATGGGTGCTACAAGGAGTATGTACTGGTGTTTGCGGGTGTAAGGCTACTGCTTTAGCTCTTTGCTCTCTGCTGGGGATAGGGGGAGCATCCCGTATATTGTTGATGAATTGTCAATATTCAAAACATGGCTTGTGATTATGAAATATGTTTGATTTTTGCCGTAATGCTCCGTATTAGACGGAATGCTACGCTTTGTGGTGAATATGATGCGGATGCTATGATTATGCAAAAGATACCGCTCCAGGATTCGGATCCCGATGCTGTGGAGATCTCTGGCCGATCTGCCTGAAGTGGACATCCCAGCTGGGGATGAGATCATTGGTAGATCTGATGAGATGATTCTGCTTGGGGAAATGGGTCAACGATAGACCTATTCCAGTAAATGAAGGACCCAACTGGGGTTTGTAGATGCTTTCGTCACTCTGTTGTGATTCCTTCGTGTGCTGCTCCTCTGGATAGAGGCTGAGACTCTGTGAGGAAGTGGTTCCCTGGCTTTTGTACTTGGCTGAGGAGGAAGAATGATTGGCACCTCGGCTGGGGAGAAATAAAAAGTGGAAACTCAGCAGGGGAGAAAGCACTTTGGGTGTTGAGTGAGTGTTGATTTGCCAGCTTGCCGGGATGAAGCTTACATGCCCCAAGTTGCGTTTTGGATACCTGCAATCTTGAAAAAGACATAGAAACGCATAAGTAATCCCGAGGTATCCCTTACCAGATCCCATCATAGGAGTTTAGACACTCCCGGGAGTAAATATATTTCCTGCAAGCACGTTCTTTAGAAGCATCTGTATTTATGCAATCAGTATCTTAAAGACATCGGACGTTTTGCAAATGAAAAATAAAATGTACGAGACAGGGCATGACTGGAAATCTGATTTTATTAATTCGTATGCCCTGAATTGGCAAGATACAGTCAAGGAAACATATCCCCTAAAATGAGGAGATTGTTACAAACTGAGAAATAAAATGTTGGCAATGTTGACGGCGCTTGGAGGAGCTTCCCTTTTGCTATGACTCGCATGACATTTGACGTTCTTCTCGTTTTGCTTTCTGAAGAAGGCTGATTCTGAAAGAAGCTTGATCCTTTCGAAGCTTACCAAGTTGTAAATGATACAGATGAATTCAGAATGCAGTTGTTCGCTTATTCCCTTATTTTGCATGGATCGCCCTTTCGGGTTTTCGATCCATCGGGATACCCATTTTTGCCTGAGTTGTCCAATGCGGCTTTTCAACTCAGCGGGTGTACATCTTTTTGTTTATTTCCCTTATTTTTTCCCGAGTCTTTTATTCTGTTTTTGACTCACCGGGATGCCCTATTTTTGCCTGGACTTACATTATGTTTTTATGTCCAGCGGGTCTTTTTTTTATGCGAAGTATTTTTTAACTGCATCTGAATTTACAGGGGACGAGAAGTCTTCACCATCCATGGTGCTGAGCATCAGTGCTCCACCAGAGAAAACTTTCTTTACTACGAATGGTCCTTCATAGTTTGGAGTCCACTTGCCCCTGTGGTCTGTATGAGGAGGGAGGAGTCTTTTCAGCACAAGATCCCCTACTTGGTACTCTCGGAGCCTGACTTTCTGATCGAAGGCTTTCTTCATTCTTTTCTGATATAACTGCCCATGACAGATTGCAGCCAACCTTTTCTCTTCAATCAGACTCAGTTGTTCGTATCGGGATCGGACCCATTCTGCTTCGTTTAACTTAACATCCATCAGTACCCGCAGGGAGGGTAATTCAACTTCAACAGGTAGGACTGCCTCCATACCATACACAAGTTGATAAGGTGTTTCCCCAGTGGACGTTCTGATTGACGCGCAGTACCCATGCAAGGCAAACGGTAGCATCTCATGCCAGTCTTTGTAGGTGACAACCATCTTCTGCACAATCTTCTTGATATTCTTATTAGCTGCCTCAACAGCGCCATTCATCTTTGGCCTGTAAGGAGAAGAATTGTGGTGTTGGATCTTGAAGTCCCGACATAGTTCTGCCATCATTTTGCTGTTTAAGTTGGAACCATTATCAGTAATGATTCGCTCGGGAACTCCGTATCGACAGATGATGTCTCTCTTCAGAAATCGGGCTACCACCTGCCTTGTAACGTTTGCATAAGAAGCTGCTTCAACCCACTTGGTAAAATAGTCAATAGCAACCAGGATGAATCTGTGGCCATTTGAAGCAGTCGGTTCAATTTTTCCAATCATGTCAATGCCCCACATGGCAAAGGGCCAGGGTGAAGACATCACATTCAAAGGATTGGGAGGCACATGCACCTTATCCGCATAAATCTGGCATTTATGGCATTTTCTGGCATAGGCACAATAGTCGACATCCATTGTGATCCAGTAATAGCCTGATCTTAGCAATTTCTTAGCCATGGCATGCCCTCCTGCATGGGTACCAAAGGATCCTTCATGCACCTCATGCATCAACAAGTCTGCTTCTGTTCTATCAACGCACCTGAGGAGTACCATATCAAAGTTTCTTTTGTGCAGGGAACCATCAGTATTCAGGAAGAAACTACCAGCTAGCCTTCTTAAAGTCTTCTTATCATTGGAAGATGCCCCAGGTGGGTATGTTTGATCCTCCAAGAAGCACTTAATGTCATGGAACCAAGGCTTATCATCTTTGGCAACATCTGCGGCAAACACATATGCTGGTCTGTCAAGTCTGGACACTGAAATCCGAGGCACAAAGTTGGCAGCTTGAACTTTGATCATGGATGAAATGGTAGCCAGAGCATCTGCAAACTGATTCTCATCCCGAGGGATATACTCCAGCTTGACCGTTGTAAAGAAAGTCAATAACCTCCTTGTATAATCCCTGTAAGGTATCAGATGATCCTGGTGTGTGTACCATTTGTCGTTGGTTTGATTAACTACCAGAGCTGAATCTCCGAATACAGTCAATGTTTTGATCCTGAGGTCAATGGCTTCCTCAAGACACATAATGCAAGCTTCGTATTCAGCTTCGTTGTTAGTGCAGTTGAAGGTGAGTTTTGCCGAGAACGGCATGTGAACTCCCTTAGGTGTAATGAGTACTGCACCAACACCACGACCATTCATATTAACAGCCCCATCAAACATCATAGTCCATTCTTCTTCCGGGTCAGGCCCTTCAGTGTGAATAGGCTCTTCATGATCTTTTGCTTTTATGAACATGATGTCTTCATCGGGGAAGTCAAATCTCATAGGCTGGTAATCATCAATAGGTTGCTCAGCAAGATAATCAGACAATACACTGCCCTTGATGGCTTTCTGAGATGTGTACTGGATGTCATATTCTGTGAGGATCATTTGCCATCTTGCAACTCGTCCAGTAAGTGCTGGCTTCTCAAAAATGTACTTAACTGGGTCCATCTTGGATATCAATAAAGTAGTGTGGGTCAACATATACTGTCTCAGTCGGCGAGCAGCCCACGCTAAAGCACAACAAGTTTTCTCGAGCAGTGAATAACGTTGTTCACAGTCGGTAAACATTTTGCTTAGGTAGTAAATTGCATACTCTTTTCGACCAGACTCGTCATGCTGGCCCAGCACACACCCCATCGACTCTTCTAATACTATCAAGTACATTATTAGAGGTCTTCCTTCAACTGGAGGCATGAGGATTGGAGGTTCTTGTAAGTACTCCTTGATCTTGTCAAAAGCCCTCTGGCAATCTTCGTTCCACCTGACCGTCTGTTCTTTTCTCAACAGCTTGAACAAGGGCTCACAGGTTGCAGTAAGGTGAGATATGAACCTTGAAATGTAGTTCAATCTACCCTCGAACTTCTTTTTCTGACTTTGGTGCAGGCATTTCTTGAATGGCTTTGACTTTATCAGGGTCAACTTCAATCCCTTTCTCGCTTACAATAAAGCCCAGCAGCTTACCAGATCGCACCCCGAATGTGCATTTGTTGGGGTTCAACTTCAGTTGGTACTTCCTCAAACGCTTGAACAGTTTCAGCAGATTCACCAGGTGGTCTTCTTCTGTGAGGGACTTGGCAATCATGTCATCCACATAACATTCAATTTCTTTATGGATCATATCGTAGAATAATGTTACCATAGCCCGTTGATATGTTGCACCTGCATTCTTCAGTCTGAATGGCATCACCTTATAACTGAAAGTGCCCCAGGGTGTGATGAAAGTTGTCTTCTCCATGTCTTCAGGTGACATCTTGATCTGATTGTATCCTGAAAATCCATCCATGAAGGAGAACACCGAGAACTGAGCCGTATTATCAACCAATACATCAATGTGAGGTAATGGGAAATCATCTTTTGGGCTGGCTCTGTTCAGATCCCGTTAGTCAACACACATTCTCACTTTGCCGTCTTTCTTAGGCACAGGTACTATATTAGCAACCCACGGTGGATAGCTAGTCACAGCAAGGAACCCGGCGTCCCATTGCTTTTGTACCTCTTCCTTTATCTTCATTGCCATATCCGGGCGAGTACGGCGCAGCTTCTGCTTTACTGGCGGGCAGTCTTCTCTTAATGGCAGCTTGTGCATGACAATATCGGTGTCCAACCCTGGCATATCCTGGTAAGACCAAGCAAACACATCCACATACTCCCGAAGCATGTCAATCAGTTGCTCTTTCACTGAGTCTTGTAGGCAGGCCCCGATCTTAACCTCTTTCAAGTCTTCTTTTGTACCAAGATTAACTGTTTAAATCTCCTCCTGATGAGGAGTGATGACCTTCTCCTCTTGCCTTAAAAACCTGGCTAGCTCTTCAGGAAGCTCATAATCTTCTTCAACCCCTTCATCAGCTTGATTGATTGGATTGTCAAAGTCATACGAAGTGATAGCTGTGCTGTTGTCGGTGCCGTCTGAATGGCACTCTTTGCAAGGGTTTAGATTGTTCATTTTAGTGATTGATTTTAATCTTGTTTTTAAAAAAAAGTGAAAATGAAATTTATCATTTTGAAAACATTGCCATTTTATTTTCGTACAAAAAGAAAAATGAAAAACTGTGAGCAAAAAAGAAAAAGACTCATTTGCAAAAGATGTCCGATATTCATTGATTGATCTGTTTGCACAAAATTACAAGATGGCCCGATTACAAAATGAGTCTTGTCATCTTGGGAAGATGCAAGACTTGATGCATGCTTAAAAATACAGGAAATAATAATTACTTTGCAGGAGTAACCCTTATAATTTCCTGGGAAGACCAGTTTGAGATACGGCTCCCCGGGATCCTTGGACGTATCCAGCTCTCTGTAAACACCCCAAATTTGCCCTCACCCATTCACACCATGGCTTGTGATCATCCTCATATGCATAAACACAATCATATCATCTCACATCTCATTTTTGATTCATTGCATAGTTTCTAAGGCATCTGCACCTAGGGTTTGTGATCTGAGCAATCCCAAAGCATCGTGAGCCATTCCAAAGGTCACCAATCAACTCAGAGGGGTCCATGTGTGTCCTTATATCATATTTCACCTCCTCAAAGTCAAAATTGCAGAGGAATCACAAGAACTAGGGTTTGAGGTGATGCAGAGCCAGGTTAGACTGCACAGTTGACTGAAAATTAGGGTTTTGGTTTCAGAGGCCATAACTCCAAATTTTGTGGTCATTCTTGTTTCCATTGATCTCTATATGGTATAGGGAGTATGCATATCAATTTTCATGAAGAAATTCCATGGGGAAGTCATCTGATCAAGAGTTGACTTTCTGGACAAGTCAGTGCAAAACCAGGGCATCTGAGGCCCCCAATGACCCAACCAATGGTTGATCTTCATCATTTTGAGCGTATATGATCTTTATTTGATCATGGAAGAAGGTTGAAGTTCATAGAAATCAAGAATTTAGGGTTTTTGCAAATGTTGACTTTTTGGGCATAGTTGACTTTTCAAGAATGCATCATTTTAGGTCATTTTTCAAGCCTTGATTCTTGATCCAAAAAGGCTTCAAATGGAAAAACTTTGGTCATGAAAGTTGTAGATCTCATTTTTCCCTTTTCAAAAAGTACAAGAACATGATCAAACTCTTCTTGAATCAAAAGTTATGGCAATGCAAAGTTGGCTAAAATCATTGATTTTCAAGGCATGCCCTAAGTGAGAATTTTGCAAAATCTTGGACCAATGCCTTTTGCAGCCTCAAGTTCACTTCAAACCAATGTGCCAACATCCTACAAGTCATAAAATTCAGAATGGACTAGGCATTGCTCATGTTTTATGGTTCATGTAACAAGATTTTTCACATGTGATCCAAAAAGCCACAAGTTGCAAAACTCATGATCACACCTCACCAACTTGAGGCATTGGCTGCTGAACCAAGCTAGCTTCATACACACACCATGCTGCGCAGCCCCTAGGCTTTGTACCAAGCTAGCACTTCACCATACTTCTCTTACACATTATTTGACTTTTTGCAAAAAGGCAACTTACCAATCAATAAAGCACATGTCCAATCAACTGACCAATGAGAGAGAGTTATGTGGACAATTTGCAAGCCATTTCATGTACAAGGCAGGCCTGAAACATCCTAATTCAACACATACACAAGAACACTCCATTTTGCTCTTGCCTTCGAAACTCTCTGCCCAGCTCACATACATCCAAACCATCTTTACCAATCATCTCACCATGTCTCATTGAGCCTAAAGCAACCAAGAACCAAGCCTTAAACAAGCTACAACATCACTGCACCATTTCCACACCAGCTTGCAGTTTCATTCGAAACTCTCATCCTAGCTCACAAACAGTCAAACAAACCTTGCAAAGCTTCTCCATTCACCCTCAGGACCACAAACCATCATTCACTATGGCTTGAAACCTCCAGAAACACCATTGCCATTTCTGACCAAGCTTGAGCAGGAGCTTTCGAATCTCATTATCCAGCCAACTTAAACTCCTTTTGAGCATTCAAGCATCTTCTGTGGACCAAGTGGAGTGGATTGCACAAGGAGAAGTGGCCAGAAAGTCCTCAAATTGAAAGCTCCAAATCTCAGGTAGCTCGAAAATTATTTTTCCAGAAATCATTTTTCTTGTTACAAACTTGTTCTATGTGATTCACTGATCATCCTGATGCTCTTAGTTTTTGAAATGGCCTTGATTTGAGTATTTAATTTGTTTCTGAAGCTTGCGTGCCCTAGTTTTTATTCCTTTCGATTCAGCTTGTTTAGGAAGAAGAAATGTGTTTTGAGAGAGGGGTTTGATTCGTGAGAGGTTGAGGAACATTTCCATGGTTTTAGATTTCATTTTAGTGACCTAGGGAAGGATTTGGAAGTTTTCAGGGGAGAAGGTCACCGGAGAAGACGACCGGAGCTCGTCTCCGGTGACCTGAAAGTCATTAATATGTGATTAGGGTTAGGGCTCCCAGTTTGAATTTCAGGCGTTGGATGAGTTGACTGAGTCTCTTCCCGCGCGCATCCAATGGCCCAGATCTTGTCATTAGTCTTAATTAGGTTAATTTATTTAATTAATTAAGATTAACCCAGTTTAAATGTGAACCACTGGATCTGGCGCGAAGTCAATGGTCTTCCCCCCAGATCAAATCCTGGCCTTTCTTTCTGTTTACTTTCATTTTAACCTATTTTATTTTTTTTCATTTATTTCATTTAACTTGCACAATTTATTTAAAATAGCAAAAATGTCTTAAAAATTATGAAACTTTTTCTTTAAATTTTTATTAATTTTTAATACCCAAAAATATTTTTATTTTATTTTTTATCATTAAAAAAGTATTTTTTAAATATTTAAAAGATTATTTTTAATTGATTAATGGGAATTAATTAATTAAAAATACTTTTAGGTATTTAAAAATTACAAAAAAATTCATGAAATGTTCTAAGACATTTAGAAACATTGTCCAACCCTCAAACCAAATTTCTTTTTGATCTTGATGCATTTTAAGAATTTTTCATTGAATTAAATCATTTTTTATGCATTATTTTGATCATGGATTCAAAAATTCATTTCTGCCTATTGGAGAAAAGTTGGACATTGGTTCTTCTTGCATTGTTTTGTGTTTGGCATGTAGTCTCTAGGGAAAAATGGCCATGGTTTGATCTTGCATTTTCTAATTGTTTGACATTTCTTTTGTCTAAGAACCCTAAAAATCCTAATAACTTGTAAAATTCATATCTTGAGTTTGGTTGAGAGTTGAGAGTTCCCCTTTGGGCAGTGGTCTATTATAGGTTTAGGGTTTCTTTGGATGCCATTTTCCATTTTTATCTTAGGGTTTTGTTTCTGTTTTGGGTTTTTGTTTGATGTTTGATCCATGAACCCTAATTTGGGCTTTCTTTTGCATCCTTCTTGCATTCTCTTGCATAACATGACTTGTCTTTGCATTTTGTGCATTCTTGTGATTCATTTGACATCTTAAGACATATAGAAAGCATGTTTGATCATTGCATTACATATTTGCCATGTCATTTGCCTTGTATGCTTCATAACATTTCATGTTTGTTCATGCTCCTTAACTTGCATCATTTGCATTCATGATCTTGTATGAACATCTCCATGCCTTGTCTCATGTTTGCAGCACCTCATAACATCATAATCATCATCAACATGCTTCTGGTTTTGCTTTGCATCATACCATTTCATCTCATCTTTCATTGCATTTCATTTCTTTCTAACATTTCAGGTGGTAAGTAAACTTGGGAAGTGAATTTGCCTTCACTTCTCATACCTTTTCTTTTCATCTCTCTTGCATCCATTGCTGCATTTCTATTTGTGTTTGAGATTGAGCTTGCTCATTCTTGTTCTTCCCACTTTCTTTCTTCAAGTGACTTGACTTCTTGAATGAAGCAAGTCACTTTGCTTCTCTTGATCTTATTCATCTGCTTCCTGGTGGCTCCTCTGAAGATTGTTCTTGAAAACCTCACAAACCTTAGGATCAACCAAGCATGACAATGAATTAGGGTTTTGATTAGTCCCCCCATAGTTTTACCTTTGTGTCTCTCTTTGAGTCCTCTCTTCTCACCTCATAATCAGGGACTAAACCCTAAAGGCTTTAAGACTTTGTGATTAGGGTTATGCCTGCATCCTTCTCTTAGGATGGAGTGTATAACTTTAATCCTAAGTCTTGAACCCTTAATGTGTTTAAATCTCTTAATCAATTCATCTAATAATCATCAAGACATCACACTTGTAACTTGGGCCTTGCATTAGGGTTCTAATTCTTCCTTAAGTGGTTAAGAAGGACTAACCCTAGTGTTAATGGACAAGTCCCCCTCAAGTTGTCTTACAAACAATAAAAATCATTTCATCATCATATCATTAAATAAAATCCATTTAATCAAAGGTTTGTTTTGTCATGGGTTTAATCCCTAATCATGGATTAAGTTGAGGAGTCTTCCTCAGCTTAAACATTCTCATCTATTATCCTTCTTTTAGGATGATGTAATGAGTCTGTTTAATCCCTGATTATGGCTTAACCTCATTACTCAACACTAAACAAAAACTACAAAAACATCTAAATAATCACAAGTAGGTTAATGGTCTTAACCCTACATCAAAGGTGATTAAGTGTGAGAAGCTGACTTCACACTTAAGGTATTCTCATTACCCCTAATCAGAGGGAAGATGTGATGAGTTTACTAAATCCATTGGTTTAGGCTTAAGCTCATTATCTTATGACAAACTTTCACAAGCAATAAAAGACTGAAAATACAAAAAACAAACAATAATCGTCTCCTCCGGGATTCTTTTGTCATCTCATTCACTCACAAACGAGAACTTGCTTCTTCCGTCTAATGCAAGACAGTTAGCACCTGAGCCAGACAGGTCATACACTTGAGCATAGACAAGTAAGCAGTTCACAAGTCAATTCATCTATCAGTCTCTTTGGGTCGAACTACGGTGTTCTGACTTCCTCATTGCACGAGAGGATACGTAGGCATAACTTAACAGTTATCGAACAAAAGTCTCTGTATATTCCCCCTCCTTCCAGTTTCATTCTTTTAAGCCTCATGGTCATGAGCATTTTATTCTTGATCTCACACTGACACTTTCACATCACTTATACACTTTACACTGACACCTGTACATTCTTTTCCAGCTATTTTATACACAAATTGCACTGACACTACCCCTTTAAAACACAAATCTTTCAAGCGTGGATCCCGTCGAGTACGGCGGACAATCTGGGTGCTAATACCTTCCCAGGTTGTAACCAACCCCCTTTCTCAGTCTCTCTGGTTCGCAAACCGTCTTATCCTTATCTTTTTCTAGGTTTATGCAGCATTACCTTTCCTCCGGGATAAAAATGCCTAGCTGGAGACTCTATTCATCTCCAGTGAGTTCGCGAGAGTGTGTTCTCACTGTTCCCTTCGCCGACCGTTCGCGTCTGCACCTTCATATGACCCTGTTTTCATTTGTCGGGAGCGACAGCTTGGCGACTCTGCTGGGGATCCTTATACTGCAACCAGGGCTTCTGGTTCTTTTTGTGGGTTCCTCCTAGCGCTTGTTTGATTTTTGTTTACTAGGGTGTTATGTGCTTGTATTTATTTTTGTTTATTGCTTTATGTACAGTTACTTTACTGTTTTCTTTATTGCATTTATATATCATACTGTCATTGTTGCTGGCTGGATCTGTTGTTTGCCTTGGTGGGTGGGTGATTCATTGAGAGTTAAGGTCCTATACCTGGGACCTGAGTGACACCTAGGCTAGAGTGAATCATATTCTTTCCCATTCCATTTCGGTCTGGTGCGGGAATATGAAACACGGTTCAGATATGGGTTTCTCCTTGAGAACTCTGTGTTGCAGATTTCCTGCAATGCTAGGGCTATCTGGGAAGCCTGCCAAGTCTGGATGACCTTTTAGTACTGACCTTCAGAAACTGAGGTGAATTAGAGGAGGAATTGTTATGGTTATTGTAAACACTGTACCTCCGGGTTAGAAGTGTTTACACTTCTCATAACTGATCCAAGTCTGAGGATCCTTGTTCTAGATCATCACCTGTGAGGGGGTTGGGCTGTTTACAGGTTTGCAGGTACCTTGACCTCAGAATACCCTGTTACTTTGACTTTGTTAAGAATACTCCATGTTGGATAGTTCTTGTGATTCTAAAACCCTGGACTTGTGGCTCTTTATTTGTGTCCCCCGCCCTGGTTACTGGATTTATAGACCTCCACCTGGATTTCTTGAACACACATGGATCTATACCAAGGCAGTTAATCAGATCCAGCTCAGTCACAGACCCTTGCATTTCATTTGCATACATACTCATTGCATCATATTAACATTTGCTTATTTGTGTTTCAGGGTATCCATTTTCATCTGGTTTTGGTTTTGACCCCATCTGTTAGTATTGACCTATCTCCACCACCACCTGCTTCAGCTTGTCAGCCATATACTTCAGTGACTTGCACTAGCCAGCCAGTGGCCCACTCCTCAGCATCTTCATCAGCACTTATTCTACTCAGCACTTATGGCTCCAAAGAAAAGCAACATCACTTATCATTTCTTCCAACCAGACTTATCAGACATCAGGAGGATCCAAACCCTGATCACTCCAGAGCACATACCTTTGTTCAGGGAGCATTATGGGGATATACTTGACTTGGTCATGGATCTGGACCCATCTCAGAGGAGTTTGATCCACACCTGCATCCAGTTTTATGACCCCCCATTGAGATGTTTCACCTTTCAAGACTTTCAGTTGGGGCCTCTTTTGGAAGAATACTCATCTTTGGTTGGTCTACCTATCAAGAGGGAAATTCCTTTCAATCCTGAAATGGTCTCTCCCAGCAATGGAGAGATAGCAAAAGCTTTGCACCTGGAACCTGCTTTGATTGAGCAACACATGACCTCTAAAGCTGGGATCCCTGGATTTCATCTGGACTTCTTAATTTCTCAAGCTAGTCTGAAGGCCTCCTTGGGGGAGTGGAAAGCTGTTTGTGCTCTGTTGGCCTTAAGTGTATATGGAATTGTGTTGTTTGCAGATGAGCCTCGATTCATTAGCAAGAATGCAATCCATTTGTTCATCCTGAAGAACCCAGTGCCAACTTTGCTGGGTGATCTCTATTACTCAGTACATCAGAAGAATGAGAAGCAGAGGGGAAGGCTAGTGAGGTGTTGTGCTCCATTATTCCATGCTTGGCTTCTCAGGCATCTGCCCAGGACAGATGCGTTTCTAAATCCTCATCAGCAAAGCAACTGGGCTAAGAGGCTCACTGTTCTAACTTCAGCAGATATTAGATGGTGTACTCAAAGCACCAAGGGCAGAGATATCATCACAAGCTGTGGGCACTTTCCCAATGTGCCCTTAATAGGAGTTAAGGGAAGTATTAATTACAACCCTCTGCTGTTCAGAAGGCAATTAGGCTATGCACTGGTTCATACTCCTAGGGAACAAGACTTGGTTGAGACCCTCTACTGTGAGAACAAGATTAGTCTGGCAACTGTTAGGCAGGCTGCCTGGGCCTGGGATCATGTTCAAACCAAGGGAATCACCATTCTGGGGAAGTGCAATAATGTGGCATCAGTCCAATACTATGAGTGGTCTCATGCCAGGGCCCAATTCTCTGGAATGCCCTTCACTATAGAGGACATGCCTGAGTCATCTTCAGCACCACCCACTGCCACCATCAGTTTGGAGGAGTTTGAGAGCTTGAAGGAAAGAAATGAGAAGTTAACCCAAGCCTTGCAGAAGACCCTCAGGGAGAGGAGTGAAGGTGTGAGGGAGATTGAGAGACTGGAGAAGTTAAGAGTGGAACACTTGACTAAAATTGAGAAGTCTGGAGATTATATCAACAAGTCCAAAGCTGGTGAGCAGATTCTGAAGAACGCTTGTAAAGAAGCCCAGTTTCAGAGAGCAAGAACAGACTTGTATTTGAAAGAGAGTCAGGCCAGGTGGGTCCGGATCACTGAGGCCCGTACTCTAGAAGACAAGAGAGCTCAAGACAAGATGGAACAGATGGAAAAAGCCCTGGCAGCAGCCCAGAAGGAAATATCAGAGCTAGAAATCAGAGCTGGAGTGAAGAGGTCTAAGGACCAAAGTCAGAACAGGAAGTTGACTGCAGCTGTTGCAACAAGAAACCTTCTCATCAGAGGTCTCACGGAGCGTCCGGCTGATCCTGTGACCGAAGCACTTCTTAAGGAAGTTCGTGAGGATGAGTTTGGCCTCGGAGTTTGATCATTTGCTTGTTATTGTTCCTTTTCCACGTACTTTTGCTTTTTGTGATGTATTTTGACCCCTTTGAGGGCTTGTGTTGTAAAATGAACCAAATTGTATTATTTCACCTTTGTAATATATTTGTGTTAGTTTCCATCTGGGTTACTTCAAAAGCAACTTCAACAGCAGCATCTTCAAGGGTCTGGAAGGGTCAAAACTGAAGGCCAAACCGGATACCTTGATAGCAAATAAGCATAACTGCATTGCATGCTAACCTTTTATTTGTTTTGTAGGTTTTGTTTTGTTGTTGCTAACCTCTGTTGTGATACTCAGGAATTATTGCTCGTCGCCGGGTATTTCCTCTCAACAGGCCACACAGGTACCCAACTAGAAACAACCTTCCGGGAATTCAGATGGATCAGATGCAGCAGGACCTTACGGAGGTCAGAAACCAGATGGCCAACGAAAGGTTGGAGATGAGAACGCAGATAACACAGTTCATGGAAGTAATGAACAACTTAGCTCAAAGCCAGGAGAGGCTCAGAACTTTGGTAGAAGGGAGGAATCAAGAGGAGCCCCATGTGGGAACTGCTGGCACAAGTAACAACGAGAGGGTCCAACCTCATGTCAATCCCCCAGTTTTTGGACCCCATCTCCATCCAGAGGCCAACATCCCAGTCAATATACAAGGGACTGCCACAGCAGGGAGAGTACTTCAAGAAGATCCTCAGGAGGACCAATTTACAGTAATGGGTGCTGGAGAGGAAACTTATGATAGACGATTGGAGGAAATAGCTGAGAAGTTGAGGTCCTTAGAATCTCAAAATTCTTTGGGTTTCGACGTCATGGACATGGGTTTGGTAGACGGGGTCAGGATCCCCCATAAGTTCAAACCTCCTTGTTTCGAAAAGTATAATGGGACTTCATGCCCCCGGACTCATCTACAATCATTTCTGGGAAGGCTGAAGGCCTATACAATGGATGAGAAATTGTGGATGTTCTATTTTGAAGATAGCTTGACCGGAGCTTCGAGGGAATGGTATTCCCATTTGACAAGGGCAACTGTGAGATGCTGGAAGGACCTGGCAGAGGCCTTCATCAGACAGTATCAGTATAATCTAGACATGGCACCCAACAGGACTCTCCTAATGGGAATGTCACAGTCGTCAAGGGAAAGTTTCCGAGAATATGCCCAAAGGTGGAGGCAATTGGCTGCTGCCGTTCAACCACCAATGTCTGAGAGAGAAATGGCAGACATGTTTATGAACACTCTCCAGGGAACGTATATTGACAGGTTGGCTGCTTTCTCTTCCACCAGCTTCGCAGATGTTGTCATAGCCGGGGAGAGAATTGAAAGCCTGTTGAAAATGGGTAAGATCTCTGATAATGGTGCCAGTTCGTCCAATGGCACAAGAAAGCCTTTTGCAGGCCCGAGAAGAACTGGAGAGACCAATGCCATTCACACCAACAGGGGTAGGCCCCAATATGTTCAAAGGACAATAGCAGCAGTCACTATCCCTGCTCCAGCTCATCCTCAGCCAGTCTATCAACCTCCTCAACAAAACTTCCAACAACAACCTCAGTATCATCAGAATCAGTACCCTCCAAGAAACTTCAACAGCAACAACACCAACAACAACAATCAACAGAGGCCATTCCAACAAAGGCCATCCCAAGCTAACCGAGTGATCGACCCGATCCCAATGCCGTATGCTGCTTTGCTGCCACAACTTCTGAAACTCAACCTAGTTGAGCTAAGAACGTTGGCACCTCCGGATCCCAACAGTCTACCAAGGAACTATGACTCCAATGCTAGGTGTGCTTTTCATTCAAACGCACCTGGTCACAGTACAGAAAAATGCAGGGCTCTGCATATGAAGGTACAAGACTTGGTAGATTCCAAGGCTCTGAATTTTGCACCTCCGCCCAATGTCAATAAAAACCCAATGCCAAACCATGGTGGTCCCCGAATTAATTCTATTGAAGAAGACCAACCGTCTTATTTGATAACTAGTGTGGATCAGATCAGGACACCATTGGTGGAAATCAAGGCTCAACTCCGCGAAAACCAAATATTTCCGGGGTGTGAACTAGGGTGTCCCTACTGCAATATTTCATGGAATGGGTGCGAGGACCTGAGGAATGGCATTGACGGCCTTATTCAGAGTGGCCTGCTACAGATCACTACATCATTCCCAACAAATCCGGCGACTTCATCAACAACGGTCTCAGAACCTCCTACAACTGCAGCAACTATTGTTCCCGACAGTTCACCAGCAACATCAACCAGTACTTCACCTGTCCTTCCAAATGATCAGACTTCAACAGTTTCTCCTGCTACAACTTCAGCTTCATTCCATTTCGAATCTCCATCAACAACAACATCAGTCCTTCCAACAATACCTCCTACAACACCAGCAATCAATCATGAAGATGTCTCTACTGTTACCATATTCTACGATCCTGAAAATAATTCCGCCTACCATTCAGAAGGTGCTGCTCCCGCCAGAGCACCAGTTACAATCTTTTATGATCCACAAACAATTACAGTACCTTCAGCAGCAGCAATCAGTCCAGTCACTGTCACGGTGCCTGGACCAGTACCATATGAAAGCAATAGGGCCATCCCTTGGCACTATGGCTCTGACGTGTACTGTGAAGGGAAAAGAATCACTCTTGAAACATCAGCACCTGCACCACAAGTAGATAATGTGGGGGGAGGCGGAGGCTTCACTCGAAGCGGACGTCTCTTTGCTTCACAAGTTCAAAGACCTACTGCCGAAGCAGAAGCTGCTGCCAAGGCAAAGGGAAAAGGCCCGGTGCAGGAAGACCCAGCTGCCAAAGAAGCCCTGAAAACTCCATTCGATCGGGAAGTTTATGAGTTTATGCGAATCATCAAAAAGAGTGATTATAAAGTTGTGGATCAGCTTCACCAGACGCCGTCCAAAATCTCTATCCTCTCACTGCTTATGTGCTCCGAAGCCCATCGGAATGCACTACTTAAAGTCTTGCACGCAGCTTACGTGCCTGAGGAGATTACTGTCAACCAATTGGAAACCGTGGTTGGGAATGTTACTGCTAGCAATGGGCTAGGGTTTACCAATTCTGACTTGACAGCGGACGGCCGCAATCACAACAAAGCCTTGCACATAACCATGGAATGCAAAGGAGCTGTCCTTTCTCATGTGCTGGTGGACACAGGTTCTTCCCTGAATGTCTTACCCTTCACCAAAAGTTAAAATTTGAGTGGGAAGGTCAAGTTGTCACAATCTGTGGAGAAGAGGATATTTTCGTTAGCCATCTGGCTACGTATAAATACATTGAGATGGATGGGGAGATCCATGAAACAATGAGCCAAGGTTTTGAAGCCTTGAACGTCAATGAAGCATCTGCTGTGTCAGGGATCTCCATGTCATCTTACCAACAAGCCCGGAAGGTTGTTGAGGAAGGAACTGCCCTAGGCTGGGGCAAGGTCTTAGCTGTGGAAGAGAAGAAGGACAAATTTGGGTTGGGTTACAGACCAACTCAACATCAAGCAAAGGCTGCCGAGAAGCCAGGTTTTGTCAGTGGGGGGATGCTCACCCCCGATGCTATCAACTGTCTGGAAGACGAGCTGGAAGAGGAGCGCAATCTGGAGGATTGGATCCGTCCAAAGATCCCGGGGAGCAGTGTCTCGAACTGGTCTTCCCAGGAAATTATAAGAGTTACTCATGCAGAGTAATTATTATTTCCTGTATTTTTATAGCATGCATCAAAGTCTTGCATCTTGCCCAAGATGACAAGACTCATTTTGTAATTAGGCCATCTGTACTTTTGTGCAAACAAGATTAAATTAATGAAATATCAGACATCTTTTTGCAAACGAGTCTTTTTCTTTTATGCTCACTGTTTTTCCATTTTTCTTTTTGTACAAAAATAAATGGCGGTGTATTCAAAATGATAACTTCATTTCACTTTTTCTAAGGCAAGATTAAAATCAATCACTAAAATAAACAAACTTAACCCTTGCAGAGAGTGCCTTCCAGACTGCACCGACAACAGCACGGCTATGACATCGTATGACTTTGACAATCCAGTCAATCAAGCTGATGAAGGGGTTGATGAAGAATATGAGCTTCCCGAAGAGCTAGCCAGGTTGTTGAGACAAGAGGAAAAGGTCATTACCCCTCACCAGGAGGAGGTTGAAGTGATTAATCTTGGTACAGACGAAGACGTGAAAGAAGTTAAAATCGGGGCCTGCCTGCAAGACCCAGTGAAGAGACAACTGATAGATCTGCTTCAAGAGTATGTTGATGTGTTTGCTTGGTCGTATCAAGATATGCCAGGGTTGGATACCGACATTGTTGTGCACAAGCTGCCTCTGAGGGAAGAATGCCCGCCAGTTAAACAGAAGTTGCGCCGAACTCGCCCAGACATGGCTATGAAAATCAAGGAAGAGGTACAAAAGCAATGGGACGTCGGGTTCCTTGCTGTGACTAGCTATCCGCCGTGGGTTGCTAACATAGTACCTGTGCCTAAGAAAGACGGCAAAGTAAGAATGTGTGTTGATTACCGGGATCTGAACAGAGCCAGCCCGAAAGATGATTTCCCTTTACCTCACATTGATGTATTGGTTGATAATACGGCTCAGTTCTCGGTATTCTCCTTCATGGATGGATTTTCAGGATACAATCAGATTAAGATGTCACCTGAAGACATGGAGAAGACAACCTTCATCACACCCTGGGGCACGTTCTGCTACAAGGTAATGCCATTTGGGCTCAAGAATGCCGGTGCAACGTATCAACGGGCTATGGTAACATTATTCCATGATATGATCCACAAGGAAATAGAATGTTATGTGGATGATATGATCGCCAAGTCCCTTACAGAGGAATATCACCTGGTGAATCTGCTGAAGTTGTTCAAGCGTCTGAGGAAATATCAACTAAAGCTGAACCCCAACAAGTGCACATTCGGGGTGCGATCCGGTAAGCTGCTGGGCTTTATTGTAAGCGAGAAAGGGATTGAGGTTGATCCTGATAAAGTCAAGGCTATACAAGAAATGCCTGCACCGAAGACAGAGAAAGAAGTTCGAGGGTTCTTAGGTCGATTGAACTACATCTCACGGTTCATATCTCACCTTACAGCAACCTGTGAACCCTTGTTCAAGCTGTTAAGAAAAGAGCAGACGGTCAGGTGGAACGAAGATTGCCAGAAGGCTTTTGACAAGGTCAAGGAGTATCTGCAAGAACCTCCAATCCTCATGCCTCCAGTTGAAGGAAGACCTCTGATTATGTACTTGACAGTATTAGAAGAGTCAATGGGGTGTGTACTAGGTCAGCATGACGAGTCTGGTCGAAAAGAGTATGCAATATACTACCTAAGCAAAAAGTTTACCGACTGTGAACAACGTTATTCACTGCTCGAGAAAACTTGCTGTGCTTTAGCGTGGGCTGCTCGCCGACTGAGACAGTATATGTTGACCCACACTACCTTATTAATCTCAAAAATGGATCCAGTTAAGTACATTTTCGAGAAGCCAGCCCTTACCGGACGGGTTGCAAGATGGCAGATGATTCTCACAGAATACGACATACAGTACACATCTCAGAAGGCCATCAAAGGCAGTGTACTATCTGAATATCTGGCTGAGCAACCCATTGATGACTACCAACCTATGAGGTTTGACTTTCCTGATGAAGACATCATGTTCATTAAAGCAAAAGATCACGAGGAGCCTGTTCACACTGAAGGGCCTGACCCGGAAGAAGAATGGACTATGATGTTTGACGGGGCCATTAACATGAATGGTCGTGGTGTTGGTGCAGTACTCATTACACCCAAAGGAGTTCACATGCCTTTCTCGGCGAAACTCACTTTCAACTGCACTAACAACGAAGCTGAATACGAAGCTTGCATTTTGGGTCTTGAGGAAGCCATTGACCTCAGGATCAAAACTTTGACCGTGTTCGGAGATTCAGCTCTGGTAGTCAATCAAACCAGCGGAAAATGGTACACCCACCAAGATCATCTGATACCTTACAGGGATTATACAAGAAGGTTGTTGACTTTCTTCACAACAGTCAAGCTTGAGTATATCCCTCGGGACGAGAATCAGTTTGCAGATGCTCTTGCTACCATTTCATCCATGATCAAAGTTCAAGCTGCTAACTTTGTACCTCAGATTTCAGTATCAAGACTCGATAGACCAGCATATGTGTTCGCAGCGGATGTTGTAAAAGATGATAAGCCTTGGTTCCATGACATTAAGTGCTTATTGGAGGATCAGACATACCCACCTGGGGCATCTTCCAATGATAAGAAGACTTTAAGAAGGCTTGCTGGAAGTTTCTTTCTGAACACTGATGGGTCTTTATACAAAAGGAACTTTGACATGGTACTCCTCAGATGTGTTGACAAGACGGAAGCAGATTTGCTGATGCATGAAGTGCACGAAGGATCTTTTGGTACTCATGCAGGAGGGCATGCCATGGCTAAGAAATTGCTAAGATCAGGCTATTACTGGATCACAATGGATGCAGACTGTTGTGCCTATGCCAGAAGGTGTCACAAATGCCAGATTTACGCAGATAAGGTGCATGTGCCTCCCAACCCTTTAAACATCATGTCTTCACCATGGCCCTTTGCTATGTGGGGCATTGATATGATTGGCAAGATTGAGCCAACTGCTTCAAATGGTCACAGATTTATCCTGGTCGCCATTGATTATTTCACCAAGTGGGTGGAAGCAGCCTCATATGCAAACGTCACAAGGCAAGTGGTAGCCAGATTTCTGAAGAGAGATATCATCTGTCGGTATGGAGTGCCCGAGCGAATCATTACTGATAATGGTTCCAACTTAAACAACAAAATGATGGCAGAACTGTGCCGGGACTTCAAGATCCAACATCACAATTCTTCTCCTTACAGGCCAAAGATGAACGGCGCTGTTGAGGCAGCAAATAAGAATATCAAGAAGATTGTGCAGAAGATGGTAATCACATACAAAGACTGGCACGAAATGCTACCATTTGCTTTGCATGGGTACCGCACATCAATCAGAACATCCACTGGGGCAACACCGTATCAGCTTGTATATGGTATGGAAGCAGTCCTACCTGTTGAAGTTGAACTACCCTCGTTACGGGTATTAATGGATGTTAAACTGAGTGAAGCAGAATGGGTTCGGTCCCGATTCGAACAATTGAGTCTGATCGAAGAGAAAAGATTGGCTGCAATCTGCCATGGGCAGTTATATCAGAAGAGAATGAAGAAGGCCTTCGATCAGAAAGTCAGGCACCGAGAGTACCAAGTGGGAGATCTTGTGCTGAAAAGAATCCTCCCTCCTCATACAGACCACATGGGCAAATGGACTCCAAATTATGAAGGACCATTCGTTGTAAAGAAAGTTTTCTCTGGTGGGGCACTGATGCTCAGCGCCATGGATGGTGAAGATTTCCCATCCCCTGTGAATTCAGATTCAGTTAAAAAATACTTCGCATAAAATGACCCGCTGGACATAAAAACAGAATGTAAGTCCAGGCAAAAATAGGGCATCCCGGCGAGTCAAAAACAGAATAAAAGACTCGGGCAAAAATAAGGGAAATAAATGAAAAATGTACACCCGCTGAGTTGAAAAGCCACATTGGACAGCTCGGGCAAAAATGGGTATCCCGATGGATTGAAAACCCGAAAGGGCGATCCATGCAAAATAAGGGAATAAGCGAACAACTGCATTCTGAATTCGTCTGTATTGTCTACAACTTGGTAAGCTCCAAAGGATCAAGCTTCAATCAGAATCAACTCTCTCCAGAAAGCAAGACGAGAAGAACGTCATCGTCATACGAGTCATAGCAGAAGAGGAAACCCCTTGAAAGTGTCGTCAGCATCGCCAGCACTTTATTTCTCAATTTGTAACAATCTCCTCATTTCAGGAGATATGTTTCTTTGACTGTATCTTGCTAATTCAGGGCACATGAATTAATAAAATCAGATTTTCAGTCATGTTTCGTTTTTTACATTTATGTTTTGCAAAGAATTGTCTGATATCTCTGAAAATGCAATTGCATAAGTACAGATGCCTTTCTCTAAAAATAAAAGCACATGCTTACATGGAATATACTTACTCTCGAAAGTACTTATCTCCTGTGACGGAATCCGGTAGAGGATACCTCGGGACCTTTTGCGCGTTTCCTTATCTTTGCAGGATTGCAGGTATCCAGAACGCAACTTGGGGCATGCAAGCTACAGTCCAGCAAGCTGGCAAATCAACAACAGGCTTAACACTCTGGATGTTTTCTCCCCAGCCGAGTTGCCTCTCATTGCTATCCCCAGCTGAGTTACCAACAGCATTCCCCAGTTGAAGCACCAACCTCTGTTCCTCAGCAAGATGCAAGAATCAGGGAATCATCTCCCCACCGAATCCCCAGCCTCTATTCAGAGAAGCAACGCATGAAGAAGTCACAACAGAGTGCAGAAAGCTGCTACAAACCCCAGCTGGTTCCCATCTTATAAGAATATGTCAACCAGTGACATATATCCCCAAGCAATTACATCTCCTCAGATCTACCAGTGATCTCATCCCCAGCTGGGATGTTCGCTTCAGCAGGTCGACCAGAGATCTTCGCAGCAACGGGATCCGAGTCCCGGATCTGTGCCTTTTTGCATAATCATAGCATTCACATCATACTGTCCCCTCAGAGCGTAGCATTCCGTCTAATACGGAGCATTACGGCAAAAATCAAATACATAGCATAATCATAAGTCATGTTGTGAGTTGAACACTTGTAAATATCGACAATCTGTCATTATACAGAATACAATACAGAAAAAATCCCCACCAGAGTCCCAGCAAAAACAGTTGCCTCACAAATCACAAACACCAATATATACACCTTTGAGACACCCGTCCGTGTCAAATCACCAGCAGAAAGCCAAAGACATCCTCTTTGCACTCACATATACTTATATACACTTTCTTGACACCCGTCCGTGTCATGTCCTCAGCGCAGTCGCTTACACTTTCATCAACCCATACACTTGTTAATATTATACTTTTCTCTTTTGACACTCGTCCGTGTCACTCTCCCCAGCAAGTTAAAACACTCACCTATACAATACAATACTCACTACTCATGTTACACTCATACAGATACTCGTCCGTATCTTGTATACATCATCATTTATATCCCCGCAGATTCGACAGTAGTCCTTGTTCTTTGTTAACTCGTTGGTACTCGTCCGTACCATCATCTCAGAACATTGCGTCTAGTGTTTGTTTCTACATGATACTCGTCCGTATCATAGTCTTAAGGATGCTCGTTCGCATCTTTAATCCATACACTGTGTCAAACACTTATGTCTTCTTGAATATAGATACTCGTCCGTGTCTACTATTCCCCAGAAGAATCCTTTCAGATTCAACACTCGTCCGTGTTCCTTGTTAACTCGTTGATACTCGTCCGTATCATCATATCTGAACATGTGTCAGTTTGTTTCTACATGATACTCGTCCGTATCATAATCTTAAGGATGCTCGTCCGCATCTTTAATCTATACACAATACCAAACACTTATACCTTTTGTTTCTTGGATGTAAACGCTCGTCCATGTTTACATTATCCCCAGTAGATCACCAACAAATTTTCTTTTTATCTAACACTCGTCCTGTGTTATGATACCTTTGAGAGCAGCCGTACCCTGCTAAGTGGTCGTCCTCCACTTCTTGATGGTCGTCCTCCATCATGCTCATCCGATGGCCGTCCCCATCGTTGATATTTTAGCAGCCGTCCCCTGCTAGGTGGTCGTCCTCCACCTCTTGATGATCGTCTTTCATCACTTTATCCAATGGCCGTCCCCATTGTTGATTTTGGTTATCTAACATTCGTCCTGTGTTATGACAAACCTCGAGAGCAGCCGTACCCTGCTGAGTGGTCGTCCTCCACTTCTTAATGGTCGTCCTCCATCATGCTCGTCCGATGGCCGTCCCCATCGTGGACCTTTTCTATCCGGCATTCGTCCTATGTCGCGATATTTTCGGCAGCCGTACCCTGCCAGGTGGTCGTCCTCCACCTTTGATGGCCGTCCCCATCATATTTCTTTTATTCCCAACAGAGCAGCCGTCCCCTGCTAGGTGATCGTCCTTCACCTTTGATGGCCGTACCCCATCATCTGTTTATTTCATTTATTCTTTAACCCGATGGCCGTCCCCGTCGTGGTCCCTTTTCCTTTTAGCCCGATGGCCGTCCCCATCGTTGTTTACTTTGCTTTATGAACTTGATGGTCGTCCCCGTCATGTTTCATTAATCCCCAGAGAATTTTACAACTTTATCTTGATGGCCGTCCCCATCATGATATCGTATTTTTCCAGCTAGTCGGCCGTCCCCGTCTTAGCTCTACCTTTTATCCCCAGCATGTCGGCCGTCCCCGTCATTGCTTTATTTTCCTACACTTTTCCAGCATGTCGGCCGTCCCCGTCATTGCTTTACTTCACACACTTTTCCCAGCATGTCGGCCGTCCCCGTCATTGCTCCTTAACCAGCAGTCGTCCTCTGCTCGACGGTTGTCCTCCGTCGCCCACACTTTACAATATACTTTATTTTTCTTTTTACAATCTATATCCCTTTTCTTCTTCATTCTGTGAGTGCAAATTTTGGACTGTCTTTGGTATTCAACCACAAGTTATCTTGTTTGGCCTGTTAAGCCGTTGCTTACATCCTGCACAGCTAACTCATGTTTGAATAGGGGCAGCTGTAAACACCCCAAATTTGCCCTCACCCATTCACACCATGGCTTGTGATCATCCTCATATGCATAAACACAATCATATCATCTCACATCTCATTTTTGATTCATTGCATAGTTTCTAAGGCATCTGCACCTAGGGTTTGTGATCTGAGCAATCCCAAAGCATCGTGAGCCATTCCAAAGGTCACCAATCAACTCAGAGGGGTCCATGTGTGTCCTTATATCATATTTCACCTCCTCAAAGTCAAAATTGCAGAGGAATCACAAGAACTAGGGTTTGAGGTGATGCAGAGCCAGGTTAGACTGCACAGTTGACTAAAAATTAGGGTTTTGGTTTCAGAGGCCATAACTCCAAATTTTGTGGTCATTCTTGTTTCCATTGATCTCTATATGGTATAGGGAGTATGCATATCAATTTTCATGAAGAAATTCCATGGGGAAGTCATCTGATCAAGAGTTGACTTTCTGGACAAGTCAGTGCAAAACCAGGGCATCTGAGGCCCCCAATGACCCAACCAATGGTTGATCTTCATCATTTTGAGCGTATATGATCTTTATTTGATCATGGAAGAAGGTTGAAGTTCATAGAAATCAAGAATTTAGGGTTTTTGCAAATGTTGACTTTTTGGGCATAGTTGACTTTTCAAGAATGCATCATTTTAGGTCATTTTTCAAGCCTTGATTCTTGATCCAAAAAGGCTTCAAATGGAAAAACTTTGGTCATGAAAGTTGTAGATCTCATTTTTCCCTTTTCAAAAAGTACAAGAACATGATCAAACTCTTCTTGAATCAAAAGTTATGGCAATGCAAAGTTGGCTAAAATCATTGATTTTCAAGGCATGCCCTAAGTGAGAATTTTGCAAAATCTTGGACCAATGCCTTTTGCAGCCTCAAGTTCACTTCAAACCAATGTGCCAACATCCTACAAGTCATAAAATTCAGAATGGACTAGGCATTGCTCATGTTTTATGGTTTATGTAACAATATTTTTCACATGTGATCCAAAAAGCCACAAGTTGCAAAACTCATGATCACACCTCACCAACTTGAGGCATTGGCTGCTGAACCAAGCTAGCTTCATACACACACCATGCTGCGCAGCCCCTAGGCTTTGTACCAAGCTAGCACTTCACCATACTTCTCTTACACATTATTTGACTTTTTGCAAAAAGGCAACTTACCAATCAATAAAGCACATGTCCAATCAACTGACCAATGAGAGAGAGTTATGTGGACAATTTGCAAGCCATTTCATGTACAAGGCAGGCCTGAAACATCCTCATTCAACACATACACAAGAACACTCCATTTTGCTCTTGCCTTCGAAACTCTCTGCCCAGCTCACATACATCCAAACCATCTTTACCAATCATCTCACCATGTCTCATTGAGCCTAAAGCAACCAAGAACCAAGCCTTAAACAAGCTACAACATCACTGCACCATTTCCACACCAGCTTGCAGTTTCATTCGAAACTCTCATCCTAGCTCACAAACAGTCAAACAAACCTTGCAAAGCTTCTCCATTCACCCTCAGGACCACAAACCATCATTCACTATGGCTTGAAACCTCCAGAAACACCATTGCCATTTCTGACCAAGCTTGAGCAGGAGCTTTCGAATCTCATTATCCAGCCAACTTAAACTCCTTTTGAGCATTCAAGCATCTTCTGTGGACCAAGTGGAGTGGATTGCACAAGGAGAAGTGGCCAGAAAGTCCTCAAATTGAAAGCTCCAAATCTCAGGTAGCTCGAAAATTATTTTTCCAGAAATCATTTTTCTTGTTACAAACTTGTTCTATGTGATTCACTGATCATCCTGATGCTCTTAGTTTTTGAAATGGCCTTGATTTGAGTATTTAATTTGTTTCTGAAGCTTGCGTGCCCTAGTTTTTATTCCTTTCGATTCAGCTTGTTTAGGAAGAAGAAATGTGTTTTGAGAGAGGGGTTTGATTCGTGAGAGGTTGAGGAACATTTCCATGGTTTTAGATTTCATTTTAGTGACCTAGGGAAGGATTTGGAAGTTTTCAGGGGAGAAGGTCACCGGAGAAGACGACCGGAGCTCGTCTCCGGTGACCTGAAAGTCATTAATATGTGATTAGGGTTAGGGCTCCCAGTTTGAATTTCAGGCGTTGGATGAGTTGACTGAGTCTCTTCCCGCGCGCATCCAATGGCCCAGATCTTGTCATTAGTCTTAATTAGGTTAATTTATTTAATTAATTAAGATTAACCCAGTTTAAATGTGAACCACTGGATCTGGCGCGAAGTCAATGGTCTTCCCCCCAGATCAAATCCTGGCCTTTCTTTCTGTTTACTTTCATTTTAACCTATTTTATTTTTTTTCATTTATTTCATTTAACTTGCACAATTTATTTAAAATAGCAAAAATGTCTTAAAAATTATGAAACTTTTTCTTTAAAGTTTTATTAATTTTTAATACCCAAAAATATTTTTATTTTATTTTTTATCATTAAAAAAGTATTTTTTAAATATTTAAAAGATTATTTTTAATTGATTAATGGGAATTAATTAATTAAAAATACTTTTAGGTATTTAAAAATTACAAAAAAATTCATGAAATGTTCTAAGACATTTAGAAACATTGTCCAACCCTCAAACCAAATTTCTTTTTGATCTTGATGCATTTTAAGAATTTTTCATTGAATTAAATCATTTTTTATGCATTATTTTGATCATGGATTCAAAAATTCATTTCTGCCTATTGGAGAAAAGTTGGACATTGGTTCTTCTTGCATTGTTTTGTGTTTGGCATGTAGTCTCTAGGGAAAAATGGCCATGGTTTGATCTTGCATTTTCTAATTGTTTGACATTTCTTTTGTCTAAGAACCCTAAAAATCCTAATAACTTGTAAAATTCATATCTTGAGTTTGGTTGAGAGTTGAGAGTTCCCCTTTGGGCAGTGGTCTATTATAGGTTTAGGGTTTCTTTGGATGCCATTTTCCATTTTTATCTTAGGGTTTTGTTTCTGTTTTGGGTTTTTGTTTGATGTTTGATCCATGAACCCTAATTTGGGCTTTCTTTTGCATCCTTCTTGCATTCTCTTGCATAACATGACTTGTCTTTGCATTTTGTGCATTCTTGTGATTCATTTGACATCTTAAGACATATAGAAAGCATGTTTGATCATTGCATTACATATTTGCCATGTCATTTGCCATGTATGCTTCATAACATTTCATGTTTGTTCATGCTCCTTAACTTGCATCATTTGCATTCATGATCTTGTATGAACATCTCCATGCCTTGTCTCATGTTTGCAGCACCTCATAACATCATAATCATCATCAACATGCTTCTGGTTTTGCTTTGCATCATACCATTTCATCTCATCTTGCATTGCATTGCATTTCTTTCTAACATTTCAGGTGGTAAGTAAACTTGGGAAGTGAATTTGCCTTCACTTCTCATACCTTTTCTTTTCATCTCTCTTGCATCCATTGCTGCATTTCTATTTGTGTTTGAGATTGAGCTTGCTCATTCTTGTTCTTCCCACTTTCTTTCTTCAAGTGACTTGACTTCTTGAATGAAGCAAGTCACTTTGCTTCTCTTGATCTTATTCATCTGCTTCCTGGTGGCTCCTCTGAAGATTGTTCTTGAAAACCTCACAAACCTTAGGATCAACCAAGCATGACAATGAATTAGGGTTTTGATTAGTCCCCCCATAGTTTTACCTTTGTGTCTCTCTTTGAGTCCTCTCTTCTCACCTCATAATCAGGGACTAAACCCTAAAGGCTTTAAGACTTTGTGATTAGGGTTATGCCTGCATCCTTCTCTTAGGATGGAGTGTATAACTTTAATCCTAAGTCTTGAACCCTTAATGTGTTTAAATCTCTTAATCAATTCATCTAATAATCATCAAGACATCACACTTGTAACTTGGGCCTTGCATTAGGGTTCTAATTCTTCCTTAAGTGGTTAAGAAGGACTAACCCTAGTGTTAATGGACAAGTCCCCCTCAAGTTGTCTTACAAACAATAAAAATCATTTCATCATCATATCATTAAATAAAATCCATTTAATCAAAGGTTTGTTTTGTCATGGGTTTAATCCCTAATCATGGATTAAGTTGAGGAGTCTTCCTCAGCTTAAACATTCTCATCTATTATCCTTCTTTTAGGATGATGTAATGAGTCTGTTTAATCCCTGATTATGGCTTAACCTCATTACTCAACACTAAACAAAAACTACAAAAACATCTAAATAATCACAAGTAGGTTAATGGTCTTAACCCTACATCAAAGGTGATTAAGTGTGAGAAGCTGACTTCACACTTAAGGTATTCTCATTACCCCTAATCAGAGGGAAGATGTGATGAGTTTACTAAATCCATTGGTTTAGGCTTAAGCTCATTATCTTATGACAAACTTTCACAAGCAATAAAAGACTGAAAATACAAAAAACAAACAATAATCGTCTCCTCCGGGATTCTTTTCTCATCTCATTCACTCACAAACGAGAACTTGCTTCTTCCGTCTAATGCAAGACAGTTAGCACCTGAGCCAGACAGGTCATACACTTGAGCATAGACAAGTAAGCAGTTCACAAGTCAATTCATCTATCAGTCTCTTTGGGTCGAACTACGGTGTTCTGACTTCCTCATTGCACGAGAGGATACGTAGGCATAACTTAACAGTTATCGAACAAAAGTCTCTGTATATTCCCCCTCCTTCCAGTTTCATTCTTTTAAGCCTCATGGTCATGAGCATTTTATTCTTGATCTCACACTGACACTTTCACATCACTTATACACTTTACACTGACACCTGTACATTCTTTTCCAGCTATTTTATACACAAATTGCACTGACACTACCCCTTTAAAACACAAATCTTTCAAGCGTGGATCCCGTCGAGTACGGCGGACAATCTGGGTGCTAATACCTTCCCAGGTTGTAACCAACCCCCTTTCTCAGTCTCTCTGGTTCGCAAACCGTCTTATCCTTATCTTTTTCTAGGTTTATGCAGCATTACCTTTCCTCCGGGATAAAAATGCCTAGCTGGCGACTCTATTCATCTCCAGTGAGTTCGCGGCTGTGTGTTCTCACTGTTCCCTTCGCCGACCGTTCGCGTCTGCACCTTCATATGACCCTATTTTCATTTGTCGGGAGCGACACTCTCCAGGTTGCGCTCATCTTCCGACTCATCTTCCAAGTTGTTTACAGCATCAGGGGTGAGCATCCCCCCACTAACAAAACTGGGCTTCTCAGCAGCCTCTGATTGATCTTGTTGAGTTGGTTTGTAACCCAACCCAAATCTGTCCTCTTTCTTCTCTATGGGCAACAGCTTTCCCCAGCCTTGGGAATTCCCTTCTTCAACAACCTTCCTGGCTTGCTGATAAGATGTCATGGAGGTTCCAAGTACAGCAGATGCTTCATTGATGTTCAGGGCTTCGAATCCCTGGCTCATGGTTTCATGGATCTCCCCATCCATCTCAATATATTTGTATGTAGCCAGGTGGCTAACAAAAATATCTTCCTCTCCACAGATAGTAACGACTTGGCCCTCCCACTCGAATTTTAACTTCTGGTGAAGGGTCGATGTCACGGCGCCAGCGGTGTGTATCCATGGTCTACCCAATAGACAGCTGTAGGCGGGCTGTATATCCATCACGAAGAAGGTCGTTTTGAAAGTCTGTGGGCCAATCATTATAGGCAACTCAATTTCTCCCAGAACTGATCTCTTGGAACCGTCAAAGGCTCTCACTACCAAGTTGCTGGGGCGTAATGCCAATCCTTCATACTCCAGCTTCACAAGGGCCTTCTTAGGTAGGACATTGAGGGATGACCCTGTGTCCACCAACACATGAGAAAGAACTGCACCCTTACATTCCAAGGTAATGTGCGAAGCCTTATTGTGGTTACGACCCTCCGTCGTCAAATCAGTGTTGGTAAATCCTAGTCCATGACTAGCGTTGACATTTCCAACTACGGCCTCTAACTGATTGACGGTAATCTCCTCTGGCACATAAGCTGCGTGCAAGACTTTTAATAGTGCGTTCCGATGAGCCTCGGAGCACATTAGCAATAATAAAATGGAGATTTTGGAAGGTGTCTGGTGAAGCTGGTCCAATATCTTGTAATCACTTTTCTTGATGATTCTCATGAATTCATCAACCTCTTGATCAAAAGGGCTCTTTAAAGCTTCTTTAGCAACTTGTTCTTCTTGCACCATGCTCTTCCCTTTTGCTTTGGCAGCAGCTTCTGCTTCAGCAATAGGTCTTGGAATTTGCGGGGCAAAGAGACGTCCTCTCCGAGTGAAGCCTCCGCCCCCCCCCCCCACATTGTCTATCTGTGGTGAAGAAGTTGATGATTCTAGAGTGATTTTCTGCCCTTCGTAGTATAGATCTGAGCCGTAATGCCAAAGGATGGCATTATTGCTTTCGTAAGGAACTGGCCCAGGCACTGTGATAGTGACTGGACTGATAGCAGCTGCAGAAGGGACCATGATAGTATGTGGATCATAGTATATTGTAACTGGTGCTCTGATAGGAGTGGCGTTTTGTGAGTTGTAGGCAGAATCATTTGCAGGATCATAATATATTGTAACCGTTGAGACACTTTCATTATTTGCTGTTGATGTTGTAGGAGGCACTGTTGGCTGGATGGGTGTTGAAGTTGTAGAAGAGACGGGTGTTGATATTTGGCTCGTTGAAGTGACGGATGAAGCATTTGTTGATGAGATTGAAGAGTTGTTTGGAACAATTGTTGTTGCAGATGTAGAAGACTCGGGAATTGTTGTTAAGGAGATTGCTGGATTTGAAAGTGTTGATGTTGTGATTTGAAGTAGGCCACTCTGGATAAGACCATCTATGCCGCTTCTCAAATTATCACACCCATTTACTGAAATGTTGCAATAACCGCACCCGAGCTCACACCCAGGGAATATCTGGCATTCAAGGAGTTGAGCTTTAATCTCTGCCAGGGGTGTCCGAATCTGCCCTACACTGGTTATCAAGAAGGACGGCTTGTCTTCCTCAATTGCATTAATTCTGGGTCCTCCGTGGTTGGGCATGGGGTTTTTGTTAACATTTGGCGGGGGTGCAAAGTTTAGAGCTTTAGAATCTACCAAGTCCTGTACCTTCATTTGTAGAGCCCTACATTTCTCTGTACTGTGGCCAGGTGCATTGGAATGAAAAGCACATCTCGCGTTAGCGTCATAATTTCTTGGCAGACTAGAAGGATCTGGTGGTGCCAACGTCCTTAACTCAACCAAGTTGAGCTTCAGGAGCTGTGGCAGTAAAGCGGCATAAGGTATAGGGATTGGATCAATCACCCTATTGGCCTGAGATGGTCTTTGTTGAAATGGTCTTTGTTGATTGTTGTTGTTGTTGTTGTAGTTTCTCTGAGGCGGATATTGAGTTTGTTGCTGGTAATGGGGTTGTTGCTGTGGTTGATATGCTGGTTGCTGAGGAATTGGAGCGGGAATAGTGACAGCTGCCACTGACCTATGAACATATTGTGGTCTGCCCCTGCTGGCCTGAATAACATTAGTCTCTCCGGTTCTTCTTGGACCCACAAAAGGTTTTCTGGGGTTGCTGGACGAACTCGCGCCATTGTCAGAAATTTTGCCCATCTTTAACAGGCTTTCAATTCTTTCTCCAGCTATGACTACATCAGCGAAGCTGGTGGAAGAAAAGGCAGCTAGCCTGTCAATGTATGTCCCTTGAAGGGTGTTCATAAACATGTCGGCCATTTCCCTTTCCGACATGGGTGGCTGGACAGCAGCAGCAAGCTGTCTCCACCTCTGGGCGTATTCCCGGAAGCTTTCCCTGGATGATTGAGACATTCCCATCAGGAGGGTCCTGTTAGGAGCCATATCCAAGTTGTACTGGTACTGTTTGATGAAGGCCTCAGCTAGGTCCTTCCAGCATCTGATGGTTGCTTTAGTCAAGTGAGAGTACCATTCCCTTGAAGCTCCTGTTAAGCTATCTTCAAAATAAAACATCCATAGCTTTTCATCCATGGTATATGCCTTCAGCCTCCCCAGAAAGGATTGTAAATGGGTTCGGGGACAGGAAGTTCTGTTGTACTTCTCGAAGCATGGAGGTTTAAACTTGTGGGGAACCCTTACCCCGTCCACTAGACCCATGTCCATAACATCAAAGCCCAAGGAATTCTGGGACTCCAGGGATCTCAATTTCTCAGCAATTTCATCTAGCCTTCTGTCATAGGCCTCATCCCCAGCTCCCATCACAGTGAATTGATCTTCCTAGGGGTCTTCTTGTAATACTCTGCCTGCAGTGGCATTCCCTTGCACATTAGCAGGGATGTTGATCTCTGGATGAAGGTGAGGCCCATACACAGGTGGGTTCACATGAGGCTGAACCCTCTCATTGTTGCTTGTTCCCCCAGTCCCTAGATGGGGTTCCTCCTGGGTCTGCCTTTCTACCAATGCTCTTAATCTCTCTTGGCTTTGAGCCAATCCATTCATCACCTCCATAAACTGGGTCATCTGGTTTCTCATCTCCAGTCTCTCATTGGCCATTTGAGTCCTGACCTCTGTAAGGTCCTGCTGTACTTGGTCCATTTGTATACCCGGAAGGTTGTTGCGAGTGGGATATCTGTGTGGACGGTTGAGTGGGAACACCCTGCGTCGAGCAATAGTTCCCGAACCACAACAGAGTTAGTAAGAAACAAAATAAAAACCTACAAAACAAAACAAAGGTTAGTATGCAATGCAGTATGCTTATTTGTTTCCAAAGTATCCGGCTTGGCACTTGGTTTTGACCTTTCCAGACCCCGAGGAAGATGCTTTTTGATGTTGCTTAGGAGAGAGAGATTCAAATGAAACAAACTTATGAATATATTACAAATGGTTAATCATACATAGTTTGTTTTTTACAATACGTGCCCTCTGAGGGGTCAAAAATACAACATAAAAGCAAAGTACATGAAATGAAAGCAACAACAAGCAAAAGTCAGACACCAAGACCAAATTCATCCTCCTGGACTTCCTTCAAAAGTGCTTCAGTCACCGGATGAGCTGGATGCTCCGTGAGGTTCCTGATAAGAAGATTCCTGGTGGTGATAGCAGTGGTTAGCTTCTTGTGTCTGCTTTGGTCCTTTGGCCTCTTCACACCAACCCTAAGCTTCAATTCTGAGATTTCCCTCTGGGCTGCTAGCAGGGCTTCTTGTTGCTCCTTTGCATTAGCCTCCAACTGTTCAATCTTGTCTTGAGTTCTTTTATCCTCCTGAGTGCGAGCCTCAGTGATCCTGACCCACCTAGCTTGGCTCTCTTTCAGATAGAGATCAGTCCTAGCCTTCTGGAACTGGGCCTCCTTACAGGCATTCTTCAAAATCTGCTCTCCAGCCCTTGACTTCTTGATGTAGTCCTCTGACTTCTCTATCCTGGCTAGATGCTCCACCTTAAGCTTTTCTAACCTTTCAATGTCCAGACGACCATCACTACTCTCCCAGAGGGTTCTCTTCAAGGCTTCAGACAAATTCTCATTCCTCTCTTTTAGCTTTTCAAACTCCTCCAGGCAGACAGTGGCTGGAGGGGGTGCTGTGGATGGCCCAGGTGCATCCTCAATGGTGAAGGGCATCCCAGAAATTTGGGCCCTGGCATGAGACCACTCATAGTACTGAGCTGAGGCTACATTGTTGCATCTCCCAAGAATGGCCATCCCTTTGGTCTGGATATTGTCCCAAGCCCAGGATGCTTGCCTGACAACAGCTAGATTAGGCTTAACCTCACAATAAAGGGTCTCAACTAGATCTTGCACTCTAGGAGGGTGGACCAATGCATAGCCCAATTGTCTTTTGAATAGCAGAGGGTTGTAATTGATGCAACCCTTTACTCCTATTAGAGGTACATTGGGAAACTGCCCACAACTAGTAATGATGTCCCTGCCCTTGGTGCTCTGGGTGCACCACCTGATGTCATCTGAGGTCAAAGCAACAAGTCTCCTAGCCCAATTCTTTTGTTGGTGAGGATTCAAGAAGGCATCAGTCTTGGGCAAGTGTTTGAGCAGCCAGGTATGGAACAGGGGAGCACAGCATCTCACCAACCTTCCTCTTTGCTTTTCATTCCTTTGGTGAACAGAGTAGTAGAAATCTCCCAGTAAGGTGGGCACTGGGTTCCTCAGGATGAAAAGATGGATTGCATTCTTGCTAATAAACCTAGGCTCATCTGCAAATAATATGACCCCATATATGCTAAGGGCTAATAATGCACAGACTGCCTTCCATTCTCCCAAGGAGGCCTTCAGGATAGCCTGAGAAGTCAAGAAATCCATGTGTAGACCAGAGACTCCAGCCTTTGCTGTCATGTTCTGCTCAATCAGAATAGGTTCCAAATAAAGTGTGTAAACACCCCAAATTTGCCCTCACCCATTCACACATGGCTTGTGATCACCTCATATGCATATACACCATCATATCATCTCACATCTCATTTTGATTCACTGCATAGCTTCTAAGGCATCTGCACCTAGGGTTTGTGATCTGAGCAACCTCAGGGCATCTTGAGTCATTCCAAAGGCCACTAATCAACTCAAAGGGGTCCATGTGTGTTCTTATGTCATATTACATCCTCACAAAGTCAAAATTGCAGAGGGATCACAAGAACTAGGGTTTGAGTGGATGCAGAGCCAGGATGAACTGCACAGTTGACTGAAAATTAGGGTTTTGGTTTCAGAGGCCATAACTCCAATTTTTTTGGTCATTCTTGTTTCCATTGGTCTCTATATGGTATAGGGAGTATGCATATCAATTTTCATGAAGAAATTCCATGGGGAAGTCATCTGATCAAGAGTTGACTTTTCAGACAAGTCAGTGCAAAATCAGGGCATCTGAGGCCCCCAATGACCCAACCAATGGGTGATCTTCATAATTTTGAGTGTATATGATCTTTATTTGATCATGGAAGAAGTTTGAAGTTCATAAAAATCAAGAATTTAGGGTTTTTGCAAAAGTTGACTTTTTGGGCTTTGTTGACTTTTCAAGAATGCATCATTTTAGGTCAATTTTCAAGCCTTGATTCATGATCCAAAAAGGCTTCAAATGGAAAAACCTTGGTCATGAAAGTTGTAGATCTCATTTTTCCCTTTTCAAAAAGTACAAGAACATGATCTAACTCTCCATGGATCAAAAGTTATAGCCATGCAAAGTTGCCAAAAATCATTGTTTTTCAAGTTATGCACCAAGTGGAAATTTTGTTAAGTCTTGAATCAATGCATGATGCAGCCTCTAATACATGTCAAGCCATTGTGTGAACATACTCTAAGTCACAAAAATCAGATTTTGAACCAAGATTGCCCATGATTTGGTTGGTGTAACAAGCATTTTCATGAAAAATCCATAAAGCAAATCAAGTTGCAAAACACTCATGACTACTTCACCAACTTATGACATTGGCTGCTGACTTTGGGCTAGCCTCTCCCTCACCTTTTGCTGCACCAGAACCCAAGTTGTCCTTGCCTAGTATCATGCCATGCCCTATCTTACACAAAAGTGGTTTTTGAGCAAAAGTAGCCTCACCTATCCCTGCAGGCCAGGTCACATCTCACAGCCACTTGCATTTGTTTATTCATTCATTTTGCTGGCCATATCACATAGAAGCCAAGGCTGAAGCATCAACATTCACAACATTCACAAAAAACCTTCCATCTTGCAAGTTCATTCGAATCTGCTCACACAACCATCAAACACTAAAACTTTCTTCATCACTCAACTAAACACACTTCATAGATCACAAAGCATCAAGAGAAAAAGCCTGAAACAGCTAGAAACACTCACTGCCATCACCAACCTTCATTCTGCAGATTCATTCGAATCTCCTTCCTCAGGCCACAAACACACAAACTTTCACCACAAACCTTCTTTACACATTGCATAGACCTCAAACAACCCATCACCATGACTTGGAAGGGCCAGAATCTCAACTGCCATTGTTGACTGAGCTTGGAGCAGTTCTCTTCGAAACTCATCATCCAGCAAATATAAATTCATTTTGAGCATTCAAGCAACTTTGGGAGACCAAGAGGAGCAGATTGAGCAAGGAGAAGAGGCCTGAAAGTTCCAGAATCAAAGTTTGCAAATCTCAGGTAGCTCCAAATTAATTTTTCCAGAAATCAATTTGATTGTTACAAACTTGCTCTACATGTCTTCCTGATCATGCTGATACTTTTAGTTTTTGAAATGGATGTGTTTTGAGGATTTAATTGCTGTTTGAAGCTCACGAACCCTAGAACTTAGTTGCTTCGATTCAGTTTTGTTTAGGTTAGATAAATTTGTTTTAGGTTAGGGGTTTGGTTCGTGAGGTGTTGGGGATCATTTCCCATAGCTTAGTTTTCATTTATGATGCGTTTTGAGAGGTTTTGAAGATTTTCAGGCAAGCTTCTGGCCGGAGAAGACGACCGGAAGTCTTCTCCGGCCACCTGAGATTAATTATGCCCTAATTGTGTAATTAAGCCAAGTTTGAATTGTGAGCGTACGATTCCCTTGACTTGTTGACTTCCCTCCCATTCTGATGGCCCAGATCATTTCACTTATGCCCTAATCCACGTGTTAGCCTAATTAATTATTATTTAAGTTAATTTGATCTGAGGCAATCCTGGCCCCTCATTCTGGCGCGCAGTCAATGGATTCAAACCCAGGATAAATCTCACGCGTCCAATCTGATTACTTCTCTCTTTATCCAATTTTTTAATTCATTTATTTTCAATTAATTTGCATAATTTATTTAAAATAGTTTAAAAATCATAAAAATTATGAAACTTTTTCTTTAAGGTTTTATTAATTTTTATGACACAAAAATATTTTTATTTTATTTTTTATCACTGAAAAAGTATTTTTAAATATTTAAAAGATTATTTTTAATTGATTAATGAGAATTAATTAATTAAAAATACTTTTAGGTATTTAAAAATTACAAAAAAAATTCATGAAATGTTCTAAGGCATTTAGAAACATTGTCCAACCTTCAAACCAAATTTCTTTTTTGATCTTGATGCATTTTAAGAATTTTTCATTGAATTAAATCATTTTTGATGCATTATTTTGATCATATGTTTGAAAATTCATTTCTGTCTTTTGGTAAAGGTTGAGACATTGATTCTTTTTGCATTGTTTTCCATTTAGCATGAACTTTCAAAGATAAAAAGGCCAAGATTTGATCTTGCATTTTCTAATTGATTGGCATTTCTTTTGTTACAAACCCTAAAAAACCCTAATAACTTGCAAAATTCATAACTTGAGTTTGGTTGAGAGTTGAGAGCTCCCCTTTGGGCAGTGGTTCATTATAGGTCTAGGGTTTCTTTAGGTACCATTTTCCATTTTTTAGGTTAAGTTTTGCTTCTGTTTTTGGTTTATGTTTGATGTTTGTTTCATGAACCCTAATTTGGGCTTTCCCTTTGCATCATTCTTGCATTTCCTTGCATGACTTGACTTGCCATTGCATTTTGTGCATTCCTATGTTTCATTTGACATCTTAAGATATGTATGAAGCATCATTGATCATTGCATTGCATGTTTGCCATGTCATTTGTCTTGTATGTTTCATAACATCTCATGTTTGTCCAGGCTCCTCAACTTGCATCATTTGCATTCATAATCTTGTATGAACATCTCATTGTCTTGCCTCATGTTTGCAGCACTTCATAACATCATAATCATCATGTGTATGCTTCTGGTTTGGTTTAGCATCATGTCATTGCATCTCATCTTGCCTTGCATTACATTTCTTTCTAACATTTCAGGTGGTAAGTAAACTTGAGAAGTGAATTTGCCTTCACTTCTCATAACTTTTCTTCTCATTTTCTTTTGCATACCTTGCTGCATTCTTATATGTGTTTGAGTTTGAGCTTGCTCATTCTTCCTCCTCCTACTTTCTTTCTTCAAGTGACTTGACTTCCTGAATGAAGCAAGTCACCTTGCTTCTCTTGATCTGGTTCATCTGCTTCCTGGTGGTTCATCTGAAGATTGTTCTTGAAAGCCTCACAAACACTAGGACCAACCAAGCATGATAATGAATTAGGGTTTTGATTAGTCTCCCCCATAGTTTTTTACCTTTGTGTCTCTCTTTGAGTCATCTCTTCTCACCTCATAATCAGGGACTAAACCCTCAAGGCTTTAAGACTTTGTGATTAAGATCATGCCTGCATCCTTCTTTTAGGATGGAGTGTATAACTTTAATCCTAAGTCTTGGACCCTTAAGGTGTTGAACTCTCTTAATTAATCCATCTAATAATCCTCAAGACATTACACTTGTAACTTGGGCCTTGCATTAGGGTTCTAATTCTTCCTTAATTGGTTAAGAAGGACTAACCCTAAAGTTAATGGACAAGTCCCCCTCAAGTTGTCTTACAAATCATAAAAACACTTCATCATCATGTCATTAATAAAATCCACTTAATCAAAGGCTTGTTTTGTCATGGGTTTAATCCCTAATCATGGATTAAGTTGAGGAGTTTTCCTCAGCTCAAACACCCTCATCTATTATCCTTCTTTTAGGATAGTGTAATGAGCCTGTTAAATCCCTGATTATGGCTTAACCTCATTACTTAACACTAAACAAAAATCACAAAAACATCTAATTAATCACAAGTAGGTTAATGATCTTAACCCTACATCAAAGGTGATTAAGTGTGAGAATCTGACTTCACACTTAAGGTAATTCTCATTACCCCTAATCAGAGGGATGATGTGATGAGTTTACCAAATCCATTGATTTAGGTTTAAGCTCATTATCTTATGACAAACTCAAAAAGCAATAAAAGACTGAAAACACAAAAACAAACAATAATCGTCTCCTCCGGGATTCTTTTCTCATCACCTTCACTCATAAACGAGAACTTGCTTCTTCCGTCTAATGCAAGACAGTTTGCACCTGAGCCAGACAGGTCTTACACTTGAGCATAGGCAAGTAAGCAGTTCACAAGTCAACTCATCTTTCAGTCTCTTTGGGTCGAACTACGGTGTTCTGACTTCCTCATTGCACGAGAGGATACGTAGGCATAACTTAACAGTTATCGAACAAAAGTCTCTGTACATTCCCCCTCCTTCCAGCATTATTCTTTAAGCCTCATAATCATGAGCATACTCTTTCTTACACTGACACTATACATATTACACTTCACACTTCTTTTGCACTGACACCTGTACATTCCTTTCCAGCTATTTTATGCACAGATTGCACTGACACTACCCCTTTAAAACACAAATCTTTTAAGCGTGGATCCCGTCGAGTACGACGGACAATCTGGGTGCTAATACCTTCCCAGGTTGTAACCAACCCCCTTTCTCAGTCTCTCTGGTTCGCAAACCGTCTTATCCGTATCTTTCTAGGTCTATGCAGCATTGCCTTTCCTCCGGGATAAAAATGCCTAGCTGGCGACTCTTTTCATCTCCAGTGAGTTCACGGCTGTGTGTTCTCATTGTCCCTTTCGCCGACCGTTCGCGTCTGTACCTTTATTTGGGCCATTCCCCATTTAACGGGAGCGACAGCTTGGCGACTCTGCTGGGGAGATAGTCTGCAACCAGGGCTTCTGGTTCCTTTTTGTGGGTTCCTCCTAGCGCTTGTTTGATTTGTGTTTACTGGGGTGTTAGGTGTTATTTGTGTTTGTATATTTGCTTTATTTACTGCTTTCTGTACAGCTTTATTTATTGCTTTCTTTACAGTTTTCATATATATCATACTGTCATGCTGTCTGTGTTGGATCTGGATTGTTTTGGTGGGTTGGGGTTCCATTGAGAGTTTAGGTCCTATACCTGGGACCTGAGTGACACCTAGGCTAGAGTGAATCATATTCTTTCCCAGTCAATTTTCAGTCTGGTGCGGGAATATGAAACACGGTTCAGATGTGGGTTTCTTCTTGAGAACTCTGTGTTGCAGATTTCCTGCAGTGCTAGGGCTATCTGGGAAGCCTGCTAAGTCTGGATGACCTTTAGTATTGACCTTCAGAAACTGAGGTGAATTAGAGGAGGAACTTTTATGGTTATTGTAAACACTGTACCTCCGGGTTAGAAGTGTTTACACTTCTCATAACTGATCCAAGTCTGAGGATCTTTGTTTTAGAACACTACCTGTGAGGGGATTGGGCTGTTTACAGGTTTGCAGGAACCCTCGACCTCAACATACCCTCATTACCAGTACAGTTGTTGATCCAGTCACTATGATCCTGAAGTTATTGACCTCTGGTTTTCAGTTGCTATTTTGGGTTACTATACAGAGATCTTGTGGTTACAGACACTCGATTCTTGGTTCAGTATTCCAGATTCCAGGCAGTTTCCAGCTGTGATCCCATGTCTTTGCATCTTTTGCATCATCATATTGCATATTGCATTTGCATCTGCATTGCATTTTCCAGAGAGCTCATCCTTCCTCTTTTGTCCATGACCAGCCAGCTGATTTCCCGGTACTCAGTTTGAACAAGTGGTAACAGTTAGAAGACGACAGAGTGTGTGAAGCTAGACTGAGCAGTGCCAAGAGTTAAGAGGGTCAGTTTGAAAGCCGTCAGTAGCTATGTCAGAGAACAACCGTCAGAATGTTGAGTTTCCACCTGGTTTCACTTCAATGACCAATCCTCTGTATGGTCTTTCTCCTGATGAGGATCTTCCACAAGTGAACAATCTTGCTCAAGCTCAGCCTGCACAGACCCCGATCGTGAATCAGAATGTACCTGAACCACCTGTTGTCCGAGGTGGACCTTCATCTTCGACTGATACTACGAATTATCAGAGTTTTGCCTTCCCTATGCCAGACTTCCAAGGGGCAATCCCTCTTGTGAAAACCAAGGATCCACAAGTTATTGATCCTGCTGAAAGATTCCGTGTGTTGGACGAGCGACTCAAAGCCTTAGCAGATCCTGATGCCTTTGGTTTTGATGCTCTAACCCTGTGTTTGGTTCCTGGTCTTGTCATTCCTCCAGATTTCAAGACTCCGAAGTTTGAAAAATACACTGGTGTCAGTTGCCCGAAGCGTCATTTGGTGATGTTCTGTAGAAAAATGACTTCTCATGTCCGCAATGATAAGCTGATGATTCACTGTTTTCAGGACAGTTTAAGTGGGGCATCTTTAAGTTGGTACATGGATTTGGAAAGCAGTCATATTCGATCTTGGAATGATTTATCCAGAGCTTTCGTAAAGCAATACCAGTACAATATGGATGTGGCGCCCAATCGCACGCACTTGCAGAGCCTATCCCAGGGGAGTGGTGAATCTTTCAGAGAATATGCACAGCGGTGGAGAGAATTGGCAGCCCAAGTGCAACCACCACTTTCAGACAGAGAATTAATTGACCTGTTCGTGGGCACCTTGCAGGGTCCATACTTGGAAAGAATGAGTAGCATGGGGATGACAAGCTTCTCTGATTTGATGATAGTTGGGGTACGCATTGAGAGCCTGCTCAAAAGTGGAAAGATCCAGGACTTTTCGAATATCCCAGCTAGTGAAGGTGAGTCTGTTGTTAGCCCCCAAGAGGAAGAATGGTATGACATCAGTGCAGTCACGGCAAATATCAAATATTCTAGACCAACATCTTCTCAGAGATCATCTTTTCCTGAATCTGATTACTCTTATGGGCATTCGGCAATGCTTAGAACACCATATCAGAAGCCCTGGGCTCCTCCTCGTCCAAATCTGCAAGCTCATGGTCGAAGACCTCAGAATCAACATCAGAGCCAGCCTAGGCCTCGCAACAATCTGGAAAGAAGGATTGCTCCTCTTCATCCAGTCCCCATGGCATACAGTGAACTCTTGCCACATCTAATTCAGAGCTCTTTGGTGGTTCCTAAGCTTCTCAAGCCGTTACCAGGGCCATACCTTCCAGGGTACAATCCTCATGAGCAGTGTGGGTATCATGGTGGATCAGTGGGGCATTCAACTGAATATTGCAAAGCTTTCCAAGCCAAAGTACAACAATTGATCGACAAGGGCTATATCTCCTTTCCCGAAGGAAGCTTGGTTGTGCACGTCAACCTCTCACCTGATTGAGTTCCAAGACTTCGAAGGAGCATCTCTTGATTTCAGTGGCTCAGACAACAGTATGTCAGCAGAGTTGGTGATCATTGTATCCTTTTATCATTTGCATTGTAGTTTCTTTCCTGTTAGCAGCTACTTGTCTTTTAAGCATTGTTATTTTAAATGGTAATGTTAATGTAGTGATCTTGCACTTTTGAATCAATTATGTCGCATTCGCTCATTTTTCTTTACTTGCATTGGAAAAAAAAAAAAACAAAAAAATTGCATCCATATACCTCCCATTTATTCCACTGTTGTTTTAGCAGGTCTGAGGGAGGATGATGACAACTGAATACTCATAATTGTTGAAGGTATGCTTTCAGGGTAGAACCTGCTGACGATGTACAGGCATTGCTTCAATTCCCAAACACCGGAGATATAAGGGAGATAAACCCTCGTCAACCCCTTTGAGCCTTGAAGTAGGAGTTTCTTTTCTGAATGAAAAAACCCTCACATCCAACCCGGGGCGGGGTAGTTATCAGTTAATTTGACCGAGCGTCCAAATTTCCAAAGGAGTGTGCATCCGAGGATCCATTACCTTTATTCATTACACCTCAAGGGGTCAAGGGACGTGAAACCACAATGGTTGTCCCTCCAACAGCAAGGGAATGAGTCAGTCAACCCTTTCAAGCAAGTCATGACAAGCCAGTGTCACACGATTTGTTCAACAAAAATCAAAGAAAAAAAAAGAGAAATAAAGCCCGCTAAGTCAAAAAATGTGTGAAAACATATGACTTAGGCAAAAGTTAGGGCATCCCGCTGGACTTCGAAATCGAAAAATTCAAAAAAAAAGAACCAGTCCAGGCAAAAGTTAGGGAGTAAAAAAAATGATGAAAGAGAATCTTCCATGAGAACAAAATCGTGTGACCAGACACAAAGTCAGAATGGGTGACTGTTACTCCAAGAAACCTCATTGGTGCGTAAACCATCAACGTCTTTGGTTCCTCAATCATTACAAAACCCTTCTGAGAAGCGAGCGCTTAGGGAAAATTAGCTGAATATAGGACCGGAGAACATCAAGGAGAATGGGTGGGCACATATAAACTTTGAGCCATAAATCCTTCTTTCTAAAAACCGTGAACCAGACCACGTTACAACCCTTGAAAGTCCTAATTGAATCGGGTTCAATTCTGAAAGTATATTACGACAAGGTTGCGTAAACTGACTCCTAACGATTTGCTAATTCAACACTACGTTTGGACTAATCGACCATTCGTCGCACACTGTCACAGCATCAAGATAAATAAATTTTCAAAAAAACTTGCATGTGCACTGCATTAAAATTACCATTTGTGAATGTACAGTTTTAATTGCAAGTTAGTTTGTGACACCAGGGAAGTTCCTACAAAGGGCAATCACGAGGGAACTTGATCGTTCAACAATGATGACCAGAATCAAGAGCATCTTGTCAGCCTATGAATCAGGGGCATGTTATCCAGTGGCTTTGTCGACCAAGGTATCCGTCAGGGTAAAGAGAGTTCCCAAGCATCAGTTGATCGAGGAACGTCATTCAAAGTCAGTTGATCAAAGTTGAACCTCCCAAGCAGGGGCAGGACACCCGGATTTTCCGTTGACTAAGGGTCAATTCTTCCAATCCTCCGTCAGAATGAGTCAAGTCGCTTCCACGCTCATACCGGGGCAGAATACTTCCAGAGATCACTAAGTGCAACTCTTCACAAGAGGACATCCAGGTCTGCCATCCCAAGAATTGTATAATCAGTGATAGTCTGTTCAGAGACTCGCACAACAGGGGCAAATTTCAGCTACACAGAGCAATTTGTATCAGTGATCTTCGAGTTCAAGATGAGTGTCGGGAAATCGTGCTACCCACCATCGCCTTTGTCACCCCTCTCAACCAGAAACCTTGTCAATAAAAACTTTCTTCCCCACCTCGGGAGTTTTTCTAGCTTTTCATAATCATGGCATAAATCATTTGCATACGTTATTCATGTCGCATATAGAGCATATGCATCACATTTGCATGGGTCATAACCCTGAAACATCAGATCACATCCAGGGCCTCGTAACCCCAACTTATCAACATTCCAAAGTCCAGTTCTCATCTGGCAAGCCTTTTCAAAGTCCAGTTCCCGTCTGGCAAACTTTTCAAAGCCCAGTTCTCGTCTGGCAAACCAATTTCAAATACCAGTTCTCGTCTGGTAGGTGAATCTTGTAACCAGTACCCGTCTGGTCACCCTTTCATTTAGCCTGTTGAACGCCAGTTCTCGTCTGGTAGTCATTCTTTTTTCAGAGTCAATTCCCGTTTGACAATGAACCCCAAGTAGTCAGTTCTCGTCTGACGACTTATTCTTTGCCCATCAGTTCTCGTCTGTTGGCCTACCTTTAATAAACCAGTTCTCGTCTGGTAATTCACCTTCAAAAGTCCAATTGCTTGGCAACCATAGATATATCTATCAACCTGGCCCTAGCGCCCAACCATCCTTGTTTCGTATCCTTGGCATTGAGCATACGTCTGCATTGTACATCATTTGCATTGCATCTTCATACCGCATGGTTTCTGTTTTAGCTCTGATATGGGGCAAGAATCGTTTCAAGACGTGATCTGGGGCAGTTATCTCAAGACTTGTTGAATTTCTGCGGGAGTTTGAAGACACTGGGGCAATTCTGGATGCCAAGTCTTCTGTAAAATCCTCTGAAGACGATCTTTTTATGGATGATGCAGTATGGTATAATTGAGGAGTAAAGGGATGCTTGGTCACTCTGGATGATCGGTAACGCATTTGTTAAGCTCAGAAGTTTGAAGCACTGTGTTAATTCTCAGGGAATGTCTGGTATTTATTTTACCAGCAGGGCATTGGAAGTTTATTTCTTCCCTGAGCATAAAGATCTTCTTTCAGCCGACAAGATTCCCTCATGAGGAGTTGGTTATTCGCATTCAGTCAAAGCCAATTTTCATTGGCATATCTTCCCAGCACAGTTGTCATACTATACTTGGGGGCATATTTTGACTTACTTGATTCTCCAGCAAAGTCTCTCCTCAGCAGAGCACTGCCAAATCTTTTCTCAACTATGCCAGAGGGTTGACACATCCCCAGCTGAGTTGGAACAGATGATAATCCCAACAGAACTTCAAGGCTAATTGAATCGTTCTCATCCTCAAGCGGACTTATCTTTCCACAGCGAAGTTTTCCCAACAGGCAGCTGAAGGCTTTGCCTCCCCACAGAGTTAGAATTATCAGAATTCCCTCCTCAGCAGGACTGTGTGATCAAGCATCTTCCCTAGCCAAGTCTAAAAATGATCTTTCCCCATAAAGTCATCGGAATTCTCATTCCCTAGGGATTTCCCCAGCGGAGCAAGAAGAAATTCTCCTCAGTGGAGTCAGAGCAGGATGATCAGATCCTCAGCAAATGTTCAAAGCAGTTGAACGAAGTATACCTCAAGCAGAGTCGTTTTTCCTCCAGTGAAAACCTCTCCAACAAGCATCAGGTTGCCAACACTTCGTTCCCATCAGAGTTAAAGCTTTCAACCCGTCAGCAGTATACAGAATACTTCCCAAATTCCCCAGCGGAGAGTTAAAGCTAAAGCAGTTGCCTCACAACTCCCAAACATCAGTACATACTCCTTGTGGCACCCGTCCGTGTCATATCCCCAGCAGAAAACCAAGACATTCTCTTTGCACTCACAGATACTCTTGTATATACAATTCCTTGACACCCGTCCGTGTCGCTTTCCCCAGCACAGTAATCTAAAAACTTTGTATATCAGATACTTGTTCATATTATACTTTTCTCTCTTGACACTCGTCCGTGTCACTCTCCCCAGCAGATAAACACTCATCTATACACCACATATACTCACTACCCATTGGTACACCTATACAGATACTCGTCCGCATCTTGTATACATCATTTATATCCCCACAGATCCGACAGTGGTCCTTGTTCTTTGTTAACCAGTTGATACTCGTCCGTATCATCATCTCAGAACATTGCGTCTAGTGTTTGTTTCTACATGATACTCGTCCGTATCATAGTCTTAAGGATGCTCGTCCGCATCTTTAATCCATACACCGTGTCGAACACTTATGTCTTCTTGAATATAGATGCTCGTCTGTGTCTACTATTCCCCAGAAGGATTCTTTCAGATGCAACACTCGTCCGTGTTCTTTGTTAACCAGTTGATACTCGTCCGTATCATCATCTCTGAACATGTGTCAGTTTGTTTCTACACGATACTCGTCTGTATCATAGTCTTAAGGATGCTCGTCCGCATCTTTAATCTATACACAATACCAAACACTTATACCTTTTGTTTCCTGGATGTAAACGCTCGTCCGTGTTTACTATATCCCCAGTAGATCACCAACAAAGCTTTTTCTTTTATCTGACACTCGTCCTGTGTCATGATAACCCTGAGAGCAGCCGTACCCTGCTGAGTGGTTTTCCTCCACTTCTTGATGGTCGTCCTCCATCATGCTCATCCGATGGCCGTCCCCATCGTTGATCTTTTTAGCAGCCGTCCCCTGCTAGGTGGTCGTCCTCCACCTTTTGATGATCGTCCTTCATCACTTTATCCAATGGTCGTCCCCATTGTTGATTTTAGTTATCTGACACTCGTCCTGTGTTACGATAAACTTTGAGAGCAGCCGTCCCCTGCTGAGTGGTCGTCCTCCACTTCTTGATGGTCGTCCTCCATCATGCTCGTCCGATGGCCGTCCCCGTCGTTGACCTTTTCTATCCGGCATTCGTCCTATGTCGCGATATTTCCGGCAGCCGTACCCTGCCAGGTGGTCGTCCTCCACCTTTGATGGCCGTCCCCATCATATTTCTTTTATCCCCAACAGAGCAGCCGTCCCCTGCTAGGTGATCGTCCTTCACCTTTGATGGCCGTACCCCATCATCTGTTTATTTCATTTATTCTTTAACCCGATGGCCGTCCCCGTCGTGGTCCCTTTTCCTTTTTAGCCCGATGGCCGTCCCCATCGCTGGTTACTTTACTTTATGAACTTGATGGCCGTCCCCGTCATGTTTCATTAGTCCCCAGAAAACCTTGCAGCTTTATCTTGATGGCCGTCCCCATCATATGATTTTATTTTCCCAGCTAGTCGGCCGTCCCCGTCTTAGCTTTACCTTTTATCCCCAGCATGTCGGCCGTCCCCGTCATTGCTATTTACCCAGCAGTCGTCCTCTGCTCGACGGTCGTCCTCCGTCGCCCACACTTTACAATATACTTTGTTTTCTTATACAATCTATATCCCTTTTCTTCTTCATTTCTGTGAGTGCAAATTTTGGACTGTCTTTGGTATTCAACCACAAGTTACCTTGTTTGCCTGTTAAGCCGTCGCTTACAACCTGCACAGCTAACTCATGCTTGAATAGGGGCAGCTGTAAACACCCCAAATTTGCCCTCACCCATTCACACATGGCTTGTGATCACCTCATATGCATATACACCATCATATCATCTCACATCTCATTTTGATTCACTGCATAGCTTCTAAGGCATCTGCACCTAGGGTTTGTGATCTGAGCAACCTCAGGGCATCTTGAGTCATTCCAAAGGCCACTAATCAACTCAAAGGGGTCCATGTGTGTTCTTATGTCATATTACATCCTCACAAAGTCAAAATTGCAGAGGGATCACAAGAACTAGGGTTTGAGTGGATGCAGAGCCAGGATGAACTGCACAGTTGACTGAAAATTAGGGTTTTGGTTTCAGAGGCCATAACTCCAATTTTTTTGGTCATTCTTGTTTCCATTGGTCTCTATATGGTATAGGGAGTATGCATATCAATTTTCATGAAGAAATTCCATGGGGAAGTCATCTGATCAAGAGTTGACTTTTCAGACAAGTCAGTGCAAAATCAGGGCATCTGAGGCCCCCAATGACCCAACCAATGGGTGATCTTCATAATTTTGAGTGTATATGATCTTTATTTGATCATGGAAGAAGTTTGAAGTTCATAAAAATCAAGAATTTAGGGTTTTTGCAAAAGTTGACTTTTTGGGCTTTGTTGACTTTTCAAGAATGCATCATTTTAGGTCAATTTTCAAGCCTTGATTCATGATCCAAAAAGGCTTCAAATGGAAAAACCTTGGTCATGAAAGTTGTAGATCTCATTTTTCCCTTTTCAAAAAGTACAAGAACATGATCTAACTCTCCATGGATCAAAAGTTATAGCCATGCAAAGTTGCCAAAAATCATTGTTTTTCAAGTTATGCACCAAGTGGAAATTTTGTTAAGTCTTGAATCAATGCATGATGCAGCCTCTAATACATGTCAAGCCATTGTGTGAACATACTCTAAGTCACAAAAATCAGATTTTGAACCAAGATTGCCCATGATTTGGTTGGTGTAACAAGCATTTTCATGAAAAATCCATAAAGCAAATCAAGTTGCAAAACACTCATGACTACTTCACCAACTTATGACATTGGCTGCTGACTTTGGGCTAGCCTCTCCCTCACCTTTTGCTGCACCAGAACCCAAGTTGTCCTTGCCTAGTATCATGCCATGCCCTATCTTACACAAAAGTGGTTTTTGAGCAAAAGTAGCCTCACCTATCCCTGCAGGCCAGGTCACATCTCACAGCCACTTGCATTTGTTTATTCATTCATTTTGCTGGCCATATCACATAGAAGCCAAGGCTGAAGCATCAACATTCACAACATTCACAAAAAACCTTCCATCTTGCAAGTTCATTCGAATCTGCTCACACAACCATCAAACACTAAAACTTTCTTCATCACTCAACTAAACACACTTCATAGATCACAAAGCATCAAGAGAAAAAGCCTGAAACAGCTAGAAACACTCACTGCCATCACCAACCTTCATTCTGCAGATTCATTCGAATCTCCTTCCTCAGGCCACAAACACACAAACTTTCACCACAAACCTTCTTTACACATTGCATAGACCTCAAACAACCCATCACCATGACTTGGAAGGGCCAGAATCTCAACTGCCATTGTTGACTGAGCTTGGAGCAGTTCTCTTCGAAACTCATCATCCAGCAAATATAAATTCATTTTGAGCATTCAAGCAACTTTGGGAGACCAAGAGGAGCAGATTGAGCAAGGAGAAGAGGCCTGAAAGTTCCAGAATCAAAGTTTGCAAATCTCAGGTAGCTCCAAATTAATTTTTCCAGAAATCAATTTGATTGTTACAAACTTGCTCTACATGTCTTCCTGATCATGCTGATACTTTTAGTTTTTGAAATGGATGTGTTTTGAGGATTTAATTGCTGTTTGAAGCTCACGAACCCTAGAACTTAGTTGCTTCGATTCAGTTTTGTTTAGGTTAGATAAATTTGTTTTAGGTTAGGGGTTTGGTTCGTGAGGTGTTGGGGATCATTTCCCATAGCTTAGTTTTCATTTATGATGCGTTTTGAGAGGTTTTGAAGATTTTCAGGCAAGCTTCTGGCCGGAGAAGACGACCGGAAGTCTTCTCCGGCCACCTGAGATTAATTATGCCCTAATTGTGTAATTAAGCCAAGTTTGAATTGTGAGCGTACGATTCCCTTGACTTGTTGACTTCCCTCCCATTCTGATGGCCCAGATCATTTCACTTATGCCCTAATCCACGTGTTAGCCTAATTAATTATTATTTAAGTTAATTTGATCTGAGGCAATCCTGGCCCCTCATTCTGGCGCGCAGTCAATGGATTCAAACCCAGGATAAATCTCACGCGTCCAATCTGATTACTTCTCTCTTTATCCAATTTTTTAATTCATTTATTTTCAATTAATTTGCATAATTTATTTAAAATAGTTTAAAAATCATAAAAATTATGAAACTTTTTCTTTAAGGTTTTATTAATTTTTATGACACAAAAATATTTTTATTTTATTTTTTATCACTGAAAAAGTATTTTTAAATATTTAAAAGATTATTTTTAATTGATTAATGAGAATTAATTAATTAAAAATACTTTTAGGTATTTAAAAATTACAAAAAAAATTCATGAAATGTTCTAAGGCATTTAGAAACATTGTCCAACCTTCAAACCAAATTTCTTTTTTGATCTTGATGCATTTTAAGAATTTTTCATTGAATTAAATCATTTTTGATGCATTATTTTGATCATATGTTTGAAAATTCATTTCTGTCTTTTGGTAAAGGTTGAGACATTGATTCTTTTTGCATTGTTTTCCATTTAGCATGAACTTTCAAAGATAAAAAGGCCAAGATTTGATCTTGCATTTTCTAATTGATTGGCATTTCTTTTGTTACAAACCCTAAAAAACCCTAATAACTTGCAAAATTCATAACTTGAGTTTGGTTGAGAGTTGAGAGCTCCCCTTTGGGCAGTGGTTCATTATAGGTCTAGGGTTTCTTTAGGTACCATTTTCCATTTTTTAGGTTAAGTTTTGCTTCTGTTTTTGGTTTATGTTTGATGTTTGTTTCATGAACCCTAATTTGGGCTTTCCCTTTGCATCATTCTTGCATTTCCTTGCATGACTTGACTTGCCATTGCATTTTGTGCATTCCTATGTTTCATTTGACATCTTAAGATATGTATGAAGCATCATTGATCATTGCATTGCATGTTTGCCATGTCATTTGTCTTGTATGTTTCATAACATCTCATGTTTGTCCAGGCTCCTCAACTTGCATCATTTGCATTCATAATCTTGTATGAACATCTCATTGTCTTGCCTCATGTTTGCAGCACTTCATAACATCATAATCATCATGTGTATGCTTCTGGTTTGGTTTAGCATCATGTCATTGCATCTCATCTTGCCTTGCATTACATTTCTTTCTAACATTTCAGGTGGTAAGTAAACTTGAGAAGTGAATTTGCCTTCACTTCTCATAACTTTTCTTCTCATTTTCTTTTGCATACCTTGCTGCATTCTTATATGTGTTTGAGTTTGAGCTTGCTCATTCTTCCTCCTCCTACTTTCTTTCTTCAAGTGACTTGACTTCCTGAATGAAGCAAGTCACCTTGCTTCTCTTGATCTGGTTCATCTGCTTCCTGGTGGTTCATCTGAAGATTGTTCTTGAAAGCCTCACAAACACTAGGACCAACCAAGCATGATAATGAATTAGGGTTTTGATTAGTCTCCCCCATAGTTTTTTACCTTTGTGTCTCTCTTTGAGTCATCTCTTCTCACCTCATAATCAGGGACTAAACCCTCAAGGCTTTAAGACTTTGTGATTAAGATCATGCCTGCATCCTTCTTTTAGGATGGAGTGTATAACTTTAATCCTAAGTCTTGGACCCTTAAGGTGTTGAACTCTCTTAATTAATCCATCTAATAATCCTCAAGACATTACACTTGTAACTTGGGCCTTGCATTAGGGTTCTAATTCTTCCTTAATTGGTTAAGAAGGACTAACCCTAAAGTTAATGGACAAGTCCCCCTCAAGTTGTCTTACAAATCATAAAAACACTTCATCATCATGTCATTAATAAAATCCACTTAATCAAAGGCTTGTTTTGTCATGGGTTTAATCCCTAATCATGGATTAAGTTGAGGAGTTTTCCTCAGCTCAAACACCCTCATCTATTATCCTTCTTTTAGGATAGTGTAATGAGCCTGTTAAATCCCTGATTATGGCTTAACCTCATTACTTAACACTAAACAAAAATCACAAAAACATCTAATTAATCACAAGTAGGTTAATGATCTTAACCCTACATCAAAGGTGATTAAGTGTGAGAATCTGACTTCACACTTAAGGTAATTCTCATTACCCCTAATCAGAGGGATGATGTGATGAGTTTACCAAATCCATTGATTTAGGTTTAAGCTCATTATCTTATGACAAACTCAAAAAGCAATAAAAGACTGAAAACACAAAAACAAACAATAATCGTCTCCTCCGGGATTCTTTTCTCATCACCTTCACTCATAAACGAGAACTTGCTTCTTCCGTCTAATGCAAGACAGTTTGCACCTGAGCCAGACAGGTCTTACACTTGAGCATAGGCAAGTAAGCAGTTCACAAGTCAACTCATCTTTCAGTCTCTTTGGGTCGAACTACGGTGTTCTGACTTCCTCATTGCACGAGAGGATACGTAGGCATAACTTAACAGTTATCGAACAAAAGTCTCTGTACATTCCCCCTCCTTCCAGCATTATTCTTTAAGCCTCATAATCATGAGCATACTCTTTCTTACACTGACACTATACATATTACACTTCACACTTCTTTTGCACTGACACCTGTACATTCCTTTCCAGCTATTTTATGCACAGATTGCACTGACACTACCCCTTTAAAACACAAATCTTTTAAGCGTGGATCCCGTCGAGTACGACGGACAATCTGGGTGCTAATACCTTCCCAGGTTGTAACCAACCCCCTTTCTCAGTCTCTCTGGTTCGCAAACCGTCTTATCCGTATCTTTCTAGGTCTATGCAGCATTGCCTTTCCTCCGGGATAAAAATGCCTAGCTGGCGACTCTTTTCATCTCCAGTGAGTTCACGGCTGTGTGTTCTCATTGTCCCTTTCGCCGACCGTTCGCGTCTGTACCTTTATTTGGGCCATTCCCCATTTAACGGGAGCGACAAAGTGCTTTTGCCACCTCCTCATTACTGGGAAAAGTCATCTCAGGGTTGAAGGGGACACCACCCCTAACAGGCACTCCAATCAGTGATGAATACTCTTCCAACAAGGGTCCCAACTGAAAATTCTGGAAGGTGAAACACCTCAGAGGAGGATCATAGAACTGCAGGCAAGTATGAATCAAGCTCCTCTGGGAAGCGTCCAAATCCATAACCACATCAAGGATGCCTCCATAGTGTTCTCTGAATAGTGGTATATGGTCTGGAGTAATAAGGGCCCGAACCTTCCTGATGCCAGCCAGCTCAGGCTCAAAGAAATGATAGGAGATGTTGCTCTTCTTGGGTGCCATGTCTGCTGATGAAGAGTTGAGACAAATACTGCTGATGGAGGCTAACACTGAAGATGAACCACTGATAGGCTAATACTGGTGATGCAGGTGACTGAAGCAAGTAGCTGATGAAGGTAGCTGAAGCAGATAGCTGGTGAACAAAGGCCTATGCAGATGAAGGGGTCAAAACCAAGCCAAATGTAAAATGGATACCCTGAAAAACAAATAAACACATGTTAAATGATGCAATGATGATGTATGCAAATGATATGCAAGGGTTTGTGATCAAGCTGGATCTGATTAACTGCCTTGGTATAAATCCATGTATGTCTAAGAAGTCCAGTTGGAGGTTCATAAGTCCAGTAACCAAGGTGGGGGACTCAAATAAAAAGCCACATATCCAGGGTTAAAAATCACAAGAACTGTCCCAAAGTGGAGTATTCTTATTCAAAACAAAGTACCAGGGTATGCTGAGGTCAAGGGTACCTGCAAACCTGTAAACAGCCCAACCCTGCTCACATGTGATGTTCTAAAACAAAGATCCTCAGACTTGGATTAGTTATGAGAAGTGTAAATACTTCTAACTCGGAGGTACAGTGTTTACAATAACCATAAAAGATCCTCCTCTAATTCACCCCAGTTTCTGAAGGTCATAGTAAAGGTCATCCAGACTTAGCAGGCTTCCTAGATAGCCCTAGCACTACAGGAAATCTGTAGCACAGAGTTCTCAAGAAGAAACCCATATCTGAACCGTGTTTCATATTCCCGCACCAGACCGAAATGGAATGGGAAAGAACATGAACCACTCTAGCCTAGGTGTCACTCAGGTCCCAGGTATAGGACCTTAAACTCTCAATAGAACACCCACCCACCAAAGCAACAAAACCAGATCCAGCCAAAACAGTATGACAGTATGATGATATAAAGCTGTAAAGGAAGCAATAAATAACCGTTCATAAAGCAGTAAATAAAGCAAATATACTAACACAAATAGCACATAACACCCCAGTAAACACAAATCAAACAAGCGATAGGAGGAACCCACAAAAAGAACCAGAAGCTCTGGTTACAATATAAGGGTCCCCAGCAGAGTCGCCAAGTTGTCGCTCCCGATAAATGAGAAATGACTCAGATAAAGGTACAGACGCGAACGGTCGGCGAAGGGATGAAATGAGAACACACAGGAGTGAACTCAAGGGAAAAGAAAGAGTCGCCAGCTAGGCATTTTTTATCCCGAAGGAAAGGTAATGCTGCATAGACCTAAGAAAAGATATGGATAAGACGGTTGCGAACCAAAGAGACTGAGAAACATGACACAAGGCATGAGAATGATCATACAAACATATGGATGCAAGAGAAACATGTTTAGAACCATGAACATACATGAAAAGTTATGAAATGCAAATGACATACAACATGGAAAATGAAAGATGCAATGATAAAAATGATTCTAATATGTCCCAAGATGTATTATGAATCAAATGGATGCACAAAGTGTCATGGCAAGTCATGATATGCAAGCAAATGGAAGATGGATGCAAATGAAAGCCCAAATTAGGGTTTATGATCAATGCACTAAACAAAAACCAAAACCAGAAGCAAACATCATGATAAAAAATTTGAAAATACATTCAAAGGAACCCTAAACCTATACAAACTCACTGCCCAAAGGAGGGGTTCTAACTCTTAACTTAATGAGGGTTATGAATTTCCTAAGGTTGCTAGGGTTTTAAGGTACCTTGTCAAGAAATATGTCAAACAAATTGAAAATGCAAGATCAAATCATGCCAATTTAATCCTATAAACTTCATGATATGCAAGATGCAATGCAAAAAGAATCAAAGTCCAACTCTTAAAGACTAGGCAGAAATGAATTTTCAAAGATTGGATCAAAATAATGCCTTGAAATGAAATTAATTCCATGGAAAATTGTCAAAAGACATCAAGATCAAAAAATAAATTTGGTTTGAGAGTTGGACAATGTTTCTAAATGACTTTAAATGTTTCATGAATTTTTTGGTGATTTTTAAATACCTAAAAGCATTTTTAATTATTTAATTCTCATTAATTAATTAAAAATAAACTTTTAAATGATTTAAAAATATTTTTTAATGCAAAAAATAAAAATAAAAATATTTTTGTGTTCTAAAAATTAATTGAACCTTTGACAAAAAATTTCAGAATTTTTAAAGATGTTTTACTATTTTTAATAAATTGAACAAAACAAATGAAATGAAATGAAATAAAAATAAAATAAAATGAGAAGTATGCTGATCCAGTGGCCAGGATTCAAATGATACGCGCGGGAGTTGACTGGCGCCACATCTAAAGGCTGATATTCAAACTAACCTAATTAAACTAATCTGAATTAATTAACTTAAATAAAATGAGATTAGGGCTAAGCAAAGGATCTGGACCCTTGAACACGCGCGGGAGTTGACTAAGTCAGATAGATCAACGCACCACATTCAAACTACATTAATTACACAGATTAAACCCTAATCACTTTCAGGCGGCCGGAGAAGACTTCCGGTCGTCTTCTCCGGCCATCATCCTCCCTGAAAATTGCTATCTTCCTCCCTAGGTCACTAAAGCCTAATCTCTCTGCCCAGAATCCATCCCCAAACATCATGGAGCAAGAATCAACAACCAAAACACATTTATTTTTCATAACAAGGCTGAATCGAAGCAAAATGCATTTAGGTCAGAAAAGTTTCAGAAGCATCATACATACTCAATACTCAATCATTTTCGAAACAAAACATATCAGCATGATCAGTGAAGCATAGAGAATCATTTAGGAACTTAAAAACATGTTTCTGGAAAAAATGTTCTTGAGCTCACCTGAATTGAAGCTTTGGTCTCTGGAACTTTCTGGCTGGCCCTTTGATCCAAAACACCTCTAATGAACCTCCTGAGAAGCTTGCAATGCTTGGTTGGAGTTTAAAATGGCTGGTTTGTGAGATTGAGCAAGTTCTGTTCAGTGAAGTGAGGAAATCGTGTTTCAGTTTGAGGATGTTTCAGGGATGAATGAGGGCAGGGAAATGATCAGTGAGACATGCCGAGATGTTTGGTGAAGTTTGCTTTTGTGTTTGATGCTTGTGCTGTGTGTTTCGAAAGAAATTGCATATGTGGTGAAAAATGAGAATGCTGGCTTGGAGGCAAGATCAGAATGAGTTGTGTTGTGAAAATGAAACCTTGGAGTGTGTTTGTAAGATCTGGATTGGGCAGAGAGTTGTTGTGTCACTGTGGGATTGGTATGGGTGTTCTTGCCAAAAAGTCAAAAGTTGTGTACATGAGGTATGGGCAATGGTGTAGCTAGCTCATTGGCTTGTCCTTGCTCAGCTAAGTTTAAGGAGGTCCATGGAATTGTTTATGAGATAAATCAGCAAGTTGATCAAGGTTTATGACATGTTTTGCAATTTTCACAAGGTTTGGCCCCTTTGTGAATTCATGAAGTTCAAGGCATGAAAATGCAAAGTTCTTTAGCCCATTCTGAATTTTAGAGGTCATATGATCATGTTGTGAAGAAATGGTACACATTTGAGGCCTTTAGAACACTTGATCATGTTATTTTGCAAAATGCCTCTTTGGTAGAAAACTTCAAATTTTGTGATTTTAGCCAACTTTGACAAGCCATAACTTTTGATCCAAAATGAATTAGGTCAAGTTCTTGTACTTTTTGAAAAGGGAATGATCCATTCTACAACTTTTATGACCAAAGTTTTTTCCATTTGAAGCATTTTTGAATCAAAGAGCAAGGCTTGAAAAAGTTTCCCAAAATGGCAATTTTCATTAAAAGTCAACTTTCCCAAAAAGTCAACTTTGCAAATGACTTGAAATTCTTCAATTTTGTGAACTTCCAACATCTTCTATGATCAAATAAAGATCATACACAATCAAAATGATGAAGAATACCCTTTGGTTGGGTCATTGGGGGCCTCAGATGCCCTGATTTTACACTGACTTGCTCAAAAAGTCAACTCTTGATCAGATGACTTCCCCATTGAATTTCTTCATGAAAATTGATATGCATGCTCCCTATACCATATAGAGACCAATAGAAACAAGAATGACCAAACAAATTGGAGTTATGGCCTCTGAAACCAAAACCCTAGTTTTAGGTCATCTGTGCAGTTAAACTTGGCTCTGCTTCCATGCCATTCTCAGTTCTTGTGATTCTTTGACATTCTTGACTTTGAGGGGATATGATATGATGATTGAACATATATAGACCCCTTTGAAGTGATTGATAACCTTTGGAGTGGCTCAAGAAGCTCTTCGATTGCTCAGATCACAAACCCTAGATGGAGATGACTCTGAGACAATGCAGTGAATAAAAAATGTGGTATGAGATGCTATGATTGGATTTATGCATATGAAATGATCACAAGCCATGGTGTGAATGAGTGAGGGAAAATTTGGGGTGTTTACAGGTAGGTGACGAGAAGATAGAATTTATACTTTCGAAATTTCTTATGGCACCTGTAATAGGAGATGCTTGTTATGCCTTAGATATCATTGATGAATGCATTAGGGAATTAGAACAAGAAGAAGAAACTGAATCTATAAAATTGCCATCAACCCTTATTTTGGAAGATGACAATTACAAAGAACCCTACATTGATGATAACCTTCACGAATGTTTATCTCTTACCCCAGATCCTATGCCTTGCCCTATGAAACCAACCGTAAAACTTAAGGAACTGCCTAAGAACCTGAGATACAAATTTCTCGATGAAGAAATGAACCGTCCAGTTATAGTCAGTGCTACCTTAAACCAAAAGGAAACAAACCAATTATTAGATGTTTTACAAAGGTATCCCTCAGCCTTAGGATATAAGATCTCAGATCTAAAAGGAATAAGCCCATCCGTATGCATGCATCGGATTTTGCTTGAAGAAGATTCAAAACCCTCCAGAGAGCACCAACGAAGAATAAATCCTATGATGAGTAATGTAGTTAAGACTGAAGTTCTTAAGTTACTAGAGGCATGTATAATATATCAGATCTCGGATAGTAAATGGGTGATTCCTGTGCATGTAGTACCTTAAAAGGGAGGCATCACAGTCGTGCAAAACGAGAAGGGAGAACCTGTAGTAAAAAGAACCGATGGAGGTTGGCGTATGTGCATAGACTATAGAAAATTAAATAAAGCAACTAGGAAGGACCATTTCCAATTACCATTCATAGACCAAATGTTGGAGCGCCTAGCCAGACACTCTTACTTTTGTTACCTAGATGGAAATTCAGGATTCTTCCAAATACCTATTCACCCCGAAGATCAAGAAAAAACTACCTTTACATGCCATGTTGGAACTTTTGCCTACAAAAGAATGCATTTTGGACTCTGTAATGCTCCTGCCACTTTCCAACGCTGCATGATGTCTATCTTTGCAGACTATTTAGATAGAATCATGGAAGTATTTATGGACGATTTCTCAGTTTGTGGATCCAATTTCAAAAATTGTCTTATCAACCTTGAGAATATCCTGGAAAGATGTGTGGAGGTAAACCTTATGCTAAATTGGGAAAAATGTCATTTCATGGTCACCGAAGGGATTGTTTTAGGACATATAGTTTCCGAAAAAGGTATAGAGGTAGATAAAGCTAAAATAGAAGTCATAGAGAATCTAAAACCGCCGAAGACTATCAGGGAGATAAGAAGTTTTCTTGGACATGCCGGATTTTACCGACGTTTCATCAAGGACTTCTCCAAAATAACAAAGCCTTTAACTGGTCTTTTAATGAAAGATGTTGAATTCATCTTCGATGAAAAATGTACTGAAGCATTTAATCTTCTGAAGCAAGCTCTGATCTCAACACCTATAATGAAACCCCCTGATTGGTCAGAACCGTTTGAGATAATGTGTGACGCTAGTGACTATGCTGTTGGAGCCGTTCTAGGTCAGAGAAAAGATAAGAAGTTACACGTAATTTATTATGCCAGTAGAACCCTAGACGCTGCACAGCTCAACTACGCAACAACCGAAAAAGAGCACCAAGCTGTAGTTTTCTCTGTAGACAAATTTAGATCTTATCTAGTAGGAGCCAAAATTATAGTTTACACCGACCATGCTGCCATTCGTTACTTACTTAGTAAAAAGGATGCCAAGCCTAGGTTACTTCGATGGATTCTATTACTGCAAGAGTTTGATTTAGATATCCGTGATAAGAAAGGCACAAATAATGTAGTAGCTGATCACCTTTCTAGGCTAGAATAACTGAAACCTGACTCAGTACCTGATCGTACCTGGAGATCAGGATCCGATGCGGCTGGTCTCGAGAGCGGACGGGTATGGTCGTTGAGGAGAAAAGGGGTTGCACCTGCAAGGCACTCCGATGCTAAAGTAAGTAACCGAGCAAGGGTGAGCAAGTACAAGTATCAGGGTTAGAGAAATTGAATACCTGACCCTCTCAAATGAGAGGTTTTATATAAGGGACTAGCTGGAAGATTATTGGTTCGTTCTGTGAAGCGCGGATCGAGGGATCCGTGAAGATAGGCAACAGTCAATACTAGCCGTTAGAGGGACTCATCGTGACCGGATTATTTGTGGTCGGCTGAGGACCACTTTTCATGATTGCGCTCGGCGTCGAGCAGGGTCATTGGATCAGTCTTCTTGGCCCAATAGGAGGAATTGGGCCAGGCCAGAACAGGAGCCCCCCAAGTCATTGCTCGTGCTGTAGAGCAGTGACTTAGGAGTGATATTGTGCTCGGCGAAGTGTAATGTCAATGTCAGGGATCTACGCTGTCGATCTTCTGAGAACGGGCAAACGATGCGTTGCTCGGCAGAAGAATGTGAAACGAAAAGCTGGAATATCTGGAAATTCGCGCCTATTAATGATTTGACGGCTAGTCTAGGGGCTAGAGTGTAGGGGTCACGCGCGTGTGCACGTGTTTTCCTACCTATAAATAGGATTCTCAGGGCCCATTTTGACCTTTTTGTTTCATCTTCTTCCTCAAGACTCCGCTCGCTCAACTGCCGCTGTCTCAGCCGTCGACCACCGCCGTTTCTTACCGACCACCACTTTCAGAAGCACATTTTCTTCAAGAATGTCTTGTCAAGCTCAAGGTAAGGTTATTTTTCTTCTCTTTAGGTGTTTATAGTATAGATTTTGTAGAAATGCATGCGGTTTAGGACGATTCTACCGGTAGGTTTTAGATTTGGAATTAGTAAACCTCAAAACATCTGCCACCGTAGCCGGTCGATTGCGAACCCTAACTTTAGGGTCGACGGAGATATTGGTCGACTTAGACTTGGATATTAGGTTAGATTCTTGTCATATACAATATTGGGCGTCAGCCGTTGCTCCGAGCGATGGTCAGCCAGGGCTACAGCTCGGGACATAGTTTTTGAGCTGATGCGCGCCCTTTCACTTGTCGAGCGGTGGAAGGGTGGATTTGATGTTCTTAATCGAATTCACTGATGCCTTTCCTCTGCTTTTCAGGTGAAAACTCGCTCGTGAATCCGCTGGATGTGCTTTCTGAGGAGACGTCCTCGGGAAATTCAGGGTCGTCTACGTCCATACCTTTAGACTCCGGGAGCTCCTCAGAAAGTTCAGATACAAGTACTATAGGACCGTCGACGGATTCGCCTCAGTGTCCTAACCAGACGAGGGTCTCGCCCGAAGAGTGGGTGATGGAAGATTTGCTGGACAAGGTGTCCTCATTCTCGAGACCTCGATCGGAGCAGCTGCCAGTTGTTGGGGATCCAGCTGATTGGGTTGTGACCTGCCCGGGAGACGACGACCGTATATTCTCAGATTTTCATGGTTGGGCGTTCTCCATGTATGAATATGCAACTTCAGTCCTGGGGGTGACGTTTCCTTTTAGCGACTTCGTGAACGCCGTGCTCGGGCATCTTTGTGTAGCTCCTTCCCAGTTGCACCCCAATTCGTACGCATTTCTGAGGGTGTTCGAGATGACGTGTGCCTATCTGGGCGTTGGTGCTACTCTTCCCCTCTTTTTCCGCCTCTTCTCCCTACAGCGCCAAGTCGGACGAGGAACTGGCCGAAAAGGGTTCGTGTCTTTCAAGCAGCGGACCAAAATCTTTAAGGCCCATTCAGAATCCATCCGGGCTTTCAAAACTGACTACTTCCTGATAAAGCCTGCGAGCGCGGTGGCCGTGAGAGCTATGAGCTTCCTTGGAATAGATACTGATGAGAATGACGAGCCTAAGCTCGACGACCAAGGTCAAGTGATTCCGAGGAGACTGTGGTTGTTCCCCTTTTCTTGGAGTCATGCCTACTATGACAAACCTGTGGGGGACTTCGTTCAAGTGGGGGACTCATTGAGTGATGATGATGCGGCCAGTTTTGAGGCCTTCAGAAAATTAATAGCCTCCTTTACTCCGACCCCTCTATTGGACGGAGATGGGAAGGTTATGGTCGATCAAGATGGGGGGGAAGCTTTGGAGCGTCCCCTGATTAGCGTTACTGAATTGCTGGCCTGTCGTAACGGGCAGGAAGTGTCCGACTTCTTTGGTATCCGTTTACCTGCGCCCGTTAAATTCTTGGTTTAATTCTGTTGCTTGTGACTAATTTGATCTTATTCTTTTTTCAAGTTCCTTGACGAATCCACTGGATAAAATCCACGAGCGTTTGGTTCAGCAGCAAAGGAAACGATCAAGGGTCGTGCAGACCAAGCTGACCGAAGCGAGTGGTTCGGGGTCGGGCCCTTTGGTCCAGGGTTCGTCGGGCATATCTACTGGCTCTTTAATGAAGAAACACAAATCGGCGGTCACCGTGGATTTAACGGCCAACGCTCCTCCAAAGCCAAGGCACGAGATACCCCCATGTTTTTTTGTTCGCAACTTCTTTGAAGGGACCAGCATGGAGGTGGATCGTGCAGACTCTCTGTTTCTGGAGGGGATGGACCGTCCTGCTCGGCGGCTTTCTCTGGCTCAGGACGCGAGCACAGTCATGCGGGTCCTGACAATGGCCTGGATGACGGCCGAAGGGGCTCCTATTCTGGAGCGGGAGAACATCAAGCTTAAGGAGCAGTTGGCTGCTTCTGAGGCTAAGCTGACAGCGGCCACTGAGGAGGTTAAAGCTGTTACTAAAGAGTCGACCGAACGAGCTGCGGTCATCGCCAAACTAGAGGTCGACAAGAAGAGGGTGCTTGAGCAAAACAAGAAACTGAAGGATGCCTTTTTCCCCAAGGAGGACGAGGATGAGGATACCAAGCATCTGGTGACGAGGGCTCAATTTCTTGCCCGGATCGACCAAGACATGGAAGATCTGAACGCCTCAACTGAGCTTAGCTTCCAGAATGCGGTGGACCAGATGAAAGCTCTCCACCCTAACATAGCCTTGGACGTTGGTCGCATGAATTTTTCTTTACAAGGTGGTGGATGGCCGAATCGTAGTCCCCTCAGATTTGGTGGTGGCAGACTCTCAGCCGGGGTCGACTGCTTAGCCTGACCAACCTGAAGAGCAGCTGGGCCAGGAGGAAGCTCGTGAAGATGAAGGCCGCCCGGGGGGCGAGGACAATTAATTTATGGCCAGCGTGCCTTTGTAATTTATAATGCATTTTCTGTGTTGGGGGGCGTGGCCCCCTTTATTTGTAACTCCGAACAAGTCGGCCCTTTGGTGTCGCATTTCTTTCTTTTAATGTCATGTGTTTGACCTTGGCGGTCGGTTGTATATTTTGTTTGCTCGTAATAATGCGTCCTTCGGAGGACATAGTTTACTTGTTATTTTTACTAAGTGTTTGGTGTGCGTCTTAGAAGTAATTGAATGGATACGGGGAAGTGTGGATGATCTGCTGGTTAGGGGGACCAATCAGTATTTGAGAGTCTTACTCCCGATCGGTGCCCGAGCCAAGATAATGGCCCGGGCTCCGTGGCGTGATCGTCCCATCGCGAGCTGGGGTTCTACCTGGTCGTGGTACTTAGGCGACGTCGGACTCGTTTGAGTATCCGTTCGTGCGGCAAGCTTCTCTTTTGCTCGAAAAGAGATCTTGGTTGACTTTTTATATTTGGGCTGTCGTGCTCGTACCTAGGCACGCAGTTTTTCGTCGGTTTCCCTTTCTCCTCGCTTGGGAGTTGAGTAAGGTGACTGATTTAACTATAGTATTGTTTGAGTTTTTAGGCGTTCCAAGGCCGAGCGAGCTCTTCCCCGTGGAGATTTTCTAAATAATAAGCACCGTTCTCGGTTTTTGCTCGAACGCGATATGGGACTTCCCAGTTCGGCGTTATTTTTCCCTCGCGGGGATCTCTGTGGTTTCTTCTAAGAACAAGACTGCCTACCTCGAACGTTCGCCTTATGAACTTAGAATCATACCGAGCATCTATCTTTTGTTTGAGAATAGTTTCTCAAAGAGCGGCCCCCGATCGAACTTCTTCGACCATGTCGAGCTCGTCTCTTATAGCTTCAGCATTGGTATCTTGTTCCATGGGGAATTCTGTGCGCCTCGATCGGACGTGCATTTCTATCGGGATTACCGCTTCGGTCCCATATGCTAATCGAAATGGGGATTCTCCGGTCGTTGAGTGGGGTGTGGTCCTATATGCCCATAGTACGCTATGTAACTCCTCGACCCAGTGTTTCTTATGCTCGTCCAACCTTCGCTTCAAACCTCTTAGGATTACCCTGTTCGCGGCCTCTGCTTGCCCGTTAGTTTGAGGATGCTCGACTGAAGCGAAATGTTGTTTCGTCCCCATTGATGCAACGAATTCTTTGAAGTGTTTATCTATGAATTGAGTCCCGTTGTCGGTCACGATGGCGAGGGGCACCCCGAATCGGGCGAGGATGTTTCTTTTGAAGAACCGAAGTATGTTGAGTGCAGTGATTTTGGCCAGGGCCTCAGCTTCTATCCATTTGGTGAAATAGTCGACACCTACAATTAAGTATTTGTTCTGACCAGACCCAACGACGAATGGTCGTAAAATATCCATTCCCCACCACGCGAACGGCCAGGGTGACGATAATGATTTTAGCTCGGATGAAGGCGCTGCGTGCACGTCTCCATGTCGTTGGCATTTGTCGCACCTCTTCACATGCTCCTTTGCATCATGCTGGAGGGTGGGCTAGTAGTATCCTGCCCTTAGGATTTTTTGAGCCAATGAACGTCCGCCAGGATGCTGTGCATTGATTCCTTCGTGGACTTCCCTTAGTACGTGTGGAATGTTTTCCTCCTCTACACACCTGAGGAGGGGTGTAGAGAATCCTCGACGATACATACGTCCACCTACTAAAGAGTATGATCATGCCCTTCGTCGTATAGTACTGGCTTCTTTTGGGTCGGTTGGTAATTCTCCTTTGGTTAGATAGTTGAACACTGGGGTCATCCAGCAGCCCGTGTCGCCCACGACGTTAATGTGTATGCGGGTCGATGAGTGTCTGATACTTGGTCGGGAAAGCAATTTCTGTATGATGGACTTGTTGTTTCCTTTCCTTTTAGTGCTCGCTAATTTGGACAGGATATCTGCGCGAGCATTGTTTTCCCGCGGAACGTGTTTGACTTCCACACTCTTGAACCGTTTTATTTCGCCTTTTATGAGGGCCAAATATTCGGCCATGTTATCATTTTTGGCCTGGAAATCCCCCCGGACTTGGCTTACAACCAACTGAGAATCCGTGCAGATCGTGATCTCTTCTGCTTCCAGATCGGTTGCGAGCCGTATGCCCGCTAGGAAAGCTTCATACTCTGCTTGGTTGTTAGAAGTGGGGAAAGATAAAGTCAGGGACACTTCGATGATGTTCCCCTATTCGTTTTCCAAAATTATGTCGGCTCCGCTGCCCGCCGGGCCAGATGCACCGTCTACGAAAATAACCCACCTGGACGAAACTTTCGGGTCTTGCTCGGTGAATGTAAGTTCAGCCATGAAGTCGGCCAGCGCTTGAGCTTTGAGAGCCTGTCTTCCTTCAAACTTGATATCGAACTCAGATAGTTCTAATGACCATTTTAACATTCGGCCAGCCATGTCCGGTCGACCGAGCAACTGTCTTATAGGTTGATCGGTCCTTACGATGATGGTGTGAGCCAGAAAGTAATGGCGTAGCCTTCTAGCTGCGAGAAAGAGGGCCAAAGCAACCTTTTCTATGTGAAGGTATCGAATTTATGGGCCGTGAAGTGCTTTGCTCGTGAAATATACAGGTTTTTGTCCTTCGGGTAGGTCGCGTACGAGTGTCGCGCTTACTGCTTCGTTTGCGACCGCAAGGTAGAGGTACAGTGTCTCCCCCTCTTCTGGTCTGGATAAGACTGGAGGTTCACTTAGTGCCTTTTTCAGGTGGGATAGTGCTAGCTCACACTCCACTGTCCACTCGAAAGTTGCCTCTTTACGGAGGAGTTTGTAAAAAGGGAGAGCGTGTTGAGCTGATTTTGCCACGAATCGAGCGAGGGAGGTAATGACCCCGTTTAGTGATTGTATGGATTTTTTGGAAGTGGGAGTTGGGAACTCCGCGAACGCCCGACACCTGTCGGGGTTTGCCTCAATGCCTCGTTCAGTTAGATAGAATCCGAGGAATTTTCCCGCTCGGACACCAAAGGTGCATTTTTCAGGATTGAAGTGCATTTTGCACTTTCGTGCCTGGTCGAACACTTTTCGTAAATGGGACGCGTGGTCCGTTTCTTGTTGAGATTTGACGATCATGTCGTCCATGTATACTTCGATCATGTCTCCGATTTCGGCTCGGAAAACCTTATTCATCATGCGCTGATATGTTGCTCCCACGTTTTTTAGACTGAAGGGCATAACGTTGTAAAAGTAATTGCCCGATTCGGTCATGAAGGCCGTGTATTTTTTGTCAGACACGGCCATGGGTATTTGATTGTACCCCGAATATGCGTCCATGAAGGATAACAACTTGTAACCGGACGAATTGTCGACCAACTTATCGATGTTAGGTAAAGGGTATGCATCTCTCGGGCATGCCCGATTGAGATCGGTATAATCAACGCACATCCTCCATTTTCCACTAGATTTTTTCACAAGTACAACATTTGAGAGCCAGGTCGTATACCTGGCCTCGGTTACAAATTTAGCCTCTAGGAGGTCTTTAACAGCAGATTCAGCAACTTCGGTCTTCTCGGTCGACTGCTTCCACCTGCGTTGAGCGACCGCTTTATGTGTTGGGTCGATGGAGAGGTGGTGACAAGCTGTTTCGGGGTCGAGCCCTGGCATTTCTGCAGCGCTCCAGGAGAATAAGTCTGTGTTCCCTTTGAGGCAAGCTTCCAACTGTCGCTTCACTAATTCGGGCATATGTGCCCCGATTTTAACACAGCGGACTGGGTCCTCCCCCAAGGGAATTAGTTCGAAGTCTCCGTCTGGTATTGGTAAGGATAACGACTCTGCTGGTCTCTGGACGCTCTCGCTACTATCTGAAAACCTGCAATCTAGGTCGATTGAATCTACCTGAGGGAAAGCCCTGGGAACATCTGGCGAATCCAATGTCAGGGGACTTGGTTGGTATGAGATCGAGCTGAGACCTTTTGATGCTGCCTCGAAACATCTGCGGGCAGCGTCGACGTCTCCGTGCAATGTGGCAACTCTACCTGAAGTAGTGTAGTACTTCATCTTCAGGTGGACGGTGGACGACACAGCGATTAACTCGGCCAAAGTTGGTCGTCCTAGTATGCATTAGTACAGCGACGGGAAATCTACAACTAGGAACTGGACCCTAACTGTCCTGGATGTCTCGCCCGCCCCGAAGGTGACAAATAGGTCGACATAGCCCCATGGTCGGGATATTGCTCCGTTGAAACCTTGCAGGTCTGATCCGACGTATGGAGTTAGATGTGTTTCGTTTAGTTGAAGTGTTGAAAACAGTTGGGAGTACATGATGTCGCATGAACTACCTTGGTCCACAAAAATCCTCCTTACATCGAAGTTCGCCATGCGCGCTCGGATCAGTGAAGGAATGCTAGCGTTGGGTGCTCCTCCTAGGAGTTCTTCCCGATAGAATGCAAGGGGTATGGAACCCTCCCTCGGTGGGTCCAGGGTGGCGTTTTGCGCGGGCCCCTTGGCGATTAACTGGTCAAATTTTCTTTTCACGGAGCCGACCGTGATTTTGTTGAAGCCTCCTCCTGATATGACCATTGCCGAAGGAAAAGCTTCCCACGGACTATGGGAGGAGAGGTACCCCGGACTCTTGGTGTGATCTGGTAGAAAGAAATCTTCCGGGCGATAAATGCTCAGGGCGACCTGCATGTTAGCATCCGCAGGGATGGGTACGGCTTCCTCGACTTTCTGGGTCTCTTGTGTATCCTGTCGAGGGTTGTCTCTGGACTTGGTGAATTGCTTCAGGTGCCCGTCTTTGATGAGGATTTCGATCGCGTCCTTGAGGTGGATGCAATCCTCTGTGTTGTGCACGTGACTCTTGTGGAATCTGCAGTATTTAGTTTTGTCTGTGCCGGGCTTGCTAGGTTGTTGCCTTGGAAAACGTACTCCTGCCTGTTTGAATTCCGAATTGGCGCACTCAGACAAAATTTTCTCCCTGGAGGCTAGGAGAGGTGTGTATTCGTGGAACCGACCGATAGGTCCCCGGTGCTCCCGCGGTTCACGGGAGCGATCATCCTTTCTTTTGTCTCCTCCCCGACGAGATGTCGAAGGTTCATCAACTCGGTGTGGTTTGGCGTCTTCACGACGTCGGGCGTCTCTTACTGAATTGGCCGCCTGTTTTTCTTCATATTGGATGTAAGCTTGGGCTTTTAGCAGGAACGCGTCGAGGGTGGCCGGGGTTTCAATGCTGACCGCCCGATGGAAATCGGTCGAGGGATGTAGCCCTCGTTCCAGCAAGTATTTTTTCATGTCGTCGGTCGTGGACACTTGGACCGCCTCTTTATTGAACCTTTCGATGTAAGTTCGTAAAGGCTCGTCCCTCCCCTGGATTATTGCTTCGAGCGAACCCTCTATCTTAGGGTGTCGTCTTTATGCGGTAAAGTGCCTGGAGAACGTGCGCCCATGTTGTTTCCATGATGTGATGGATTCAGCCTCAAGGCTTTTGTACCATGTCATTTCCCCTTTCCTCAGTGTCGTGGGAAAGAGTCGACATTTAATTGCCCCTCGTACGCCCCGATAGTTAAGCAATGCATCGATGTTCTCGATGTGCTCGTCTGGGTCGGTGGTCCCGTCGTACGATCCTAACAGAGGGGGTTTCTCCAAGCCTCTTGGGAGCTTGGCCGCCATAATTTCAGATGATAGGGGACCCCGAGCGTCCTCGTCGTCACTGGAAATAAGCGATGAAGATTTGTGATCATGCTTCTTTGTCCTTCTTGATTTTCTTTTACAAGAGGGTCGTGGGGAAGACTGACGAAAGCGTTTGTTGCCTGTTGATTCGTCGGTGTGTCCTCTCCTCTTCTTCCTTGCAGGAGACGGAGTATGCTCCCTTTGGGGTCTCTTGGGAGAATGAGGTTGATGAGAATTATCTTCAAGTCGGGCGATCTTTTCGCCATGAGTGAGGAGCAGCAAGTTTGTTTGATTTAGGATTTCAGCCAATGCGGCGAAATCTGACCCTAAAGGAGTTGAAGGAAAAAGAGTTTCCGGGCGACTTTCCAAGGGTTGGTCGCGATCGGGGGAAGGTGATGTCGCCTTCCCTTCTGGACGGTCTTGCACCGTTTCGTCATGTAGAGGAGGCTGGATGTTGCTCTCACGTTGTGTGAGAATCATACCATCATTCGATCGATTTTCCTGGTTGTCCCGAGCAGCCATGGATCTTGTTAAAACTTTGGTTCTTTGAGGATCTTGAAAGAAGAACGGGGAAATCAGTTTCCCATAGACGGCGCCACCTGATCGTACCTGGAGATCAGGATCCGATGCGGCTGGTCTCGAGAGCGGACGGGTATGGTCGTTGAGGAGAAAAGGGGTTGCACCTGCAAGGAACTCCGATACTAAAGTAAGTAACCGAGCAAGGGTGAGCAAGTACAAGTATCAGGGTTAGAGAAATTGAATACCTGACCCTCTCAAATGAAAGGGTTTATATAAGGGACCAGCTGGAAGATTATTGGTTCGTTCTGTGAGGTGCGGATCGAGAGATCCGTGAAGATAGGCAACGGTCAATACTGGCCGTTAGAGGGCCTCATCGTGACCAAATTATTTATGGTCGGCTGAGGACCACTTTTCATGATTGCGCTCGGCGTCGAGCAGGGTCATTGGATCAGTCTTCTTGGCCCAATAGGAGGAATTGGGCCGGGCCAGAACAGTACCCATAAATGACGATTTTTCCTATGATAGACTGATAGCCCAACTAGAAACATTGAAGATGATAACCCAGACCCGCATGAGCATTCTCATAAATCCTTAGCTATAAGTAATGCACCTTGGTATGCAGACTTTGTTAATTACCTAGCCGCTGACATCATACCCCCTGATCTAAACTACCACCAGAAGAAGAAGTTCTTCAATGATGTGAGAAACTTCTATTGGGATGGACCATTTCTTTTCAAGAGAGGTAAAGATGCCATTTTCGCTGTTGTGTTCCAGAAGAAGAGGTACATAATATAATTGAGCATTGTCACTCTGCACCCTATGGTGGACATGAAAGCACATCTAAGACCTACGCCAAGATTCTTTAAGCTGGCCTATTCTGGCCTACTATGTGGCGTGATGTCCATGCTTCCATTGTCAAGTGTGACAGATGCCAACACACAGGTAATATTTCAAGACGTAATGAAATGCCTCTAAGAAATATCCAACAAGTAGAACTCTTTGACGTATGGGGTATAGACTTTATGGGACCGTTCCCACCATCTTTCGGAAATCAGTACATCTTAGTAGCTGTTGACTACGTGTCTAAATGGATTGAAGCTATTGCTGCACCCACGAACGACACCAGAATAGTCATCAAATTATTCAAAAACTATATATTTCCCAGGTTTGGAACCCCCCATTTAGTCATAAGTGATGGAGGATCACACTTCATATCGAGAATATTTGATAAACTTTTAAGCAAGTATGGAGTTAAGCATAAAGTAGCAACACCATACCACCCACAGACCAATGGACAAGTGGAATTATCTAATAGGGAGATCAAACAAATTCTTGAGAAAACTGTCTCTATATCTAGAAAAGATTGGTCGCAGAAACTTCAAGAGGCATTATGGGCCTATAGAACCGCTTTCAAAACCCCTATATGAACAACCCCTTATCAACTGGTCTATGGAAAATCATGTCACTTACCTTTTGAGTTGGAGCATAATGCCTATTGGGCCATCAAAACTTTGAATTTGGATTACTTAACTGCTGGTGAGAAACGTATCCTTGATATCCACAAATTAGAAGAGCTCAGACAATCTGCCTACGAAAATGCCATCATATACAAAGAAAGAACAAAAGCTTGGCATGCCAAAAGAATCATAATAAGAGACTTCAAAATAGGCAATCCTGTTCTCCTATTCGATTCTAGGTTACGACTTTTTCTAGGGAAGCTTCGTTCGAGATGGACTGGCCCTTTCGAAGTATCTAAGATTCTAAGATCTGGTGCTATTGAAATCAAGAACCAAACATGTAAATCGTTCATCGTCAATGGACAGAGGTTGAAGCCCTACGAAGGAGGTGACATCCCAACAACATACACTTGCCATACTCTGAGCGATCCACCATATCCTTCAAATGATGTATAAAAATCGGTCGTCGAGCTAATGACGTTAAACATGCGCTGCATGGGAGGCAACCCATGGTTTTCTTATTTACGTACTTTTTATTTTTATTTTTTACTTTATCTTTATTTTTAATTTGTTTATTTTATTAATATGTCAAGACTAACGATTGAATGTTTTATGTGATTTCAGGACTTGTTTGCTAACCTTGTGCAGAATGCAGAGCCCCGATGACATGCATGTGGCCTTTAGAGACGACGCACAGAGAGTGTTACTATGTCCACATGAGACGCCCTATGGAACCTACCAGGTACCCATACCAAGATTGCATGGATGCCTTGGGGATAGAGCCAAGCGTCAGATTCTTATGCCACAAAACTCCAGTGGGACCAGTTTGACGATATGAACAACACTTACAGTAACTTGACTCTAGAGTTCCTCAGCTCGTTTCATTATGATCCTTGGGCTGGCCCCGATGGACATTCTGTTTTCAGGTTGTTCGGGATTGACTACTCCTTCTCTCACAAAGAGTTTGGTGATTTACTAGGTTTTCAGACTACTCCTGATGCTATTCCAGAGACACCGATGGGGTATTTTATGAGCAGAGAAGTGGAAAAGTTTTGGTCTAACATCTCAGGTGGAGGGAGCCAAGATCCTTCCACTCAGTTTTCTCAGGTAATCCCCAACCCTGTGTTAAGGTACTTCCAGATGATTCTAGCACACTCTTTCCTCGGTTTTCCAGATACAGAGACTCTGCTGAGTGAAGAGGAGATTTTCCTACTGTTTTGTGCGACTCAGTCACGCCCAGTTACTTGTGGAAACTTCCTGTTGAAGGGCCTTGCCAGTGTCGCCAGATCATCTGTAGGCATTATACATGTCGGTGGGATTGTTACACAGATAGCAACTGCATTGGGTTTGTCTCGCAAATTATTGCACCTCAGGACCTTCTGCTGCTACACCACCCTGGATGTTGAATTTTGTCTTGACAGAGGACTAATGAGGAGGGCCTCTTTTGAGCCCAACACGTTTAGATTACTGATCGACGGCGAAGTGATACATTACTTTACATTACTAGACCCGCTGATGACCAGTGTCCACGACCCTGCTAATTGGAGTTATGCTTGAGAGGGTTATGGAGAGACTGTCGAAGAGCCGAAATCACCTCCCGCCGCTGAGTACACTCCTACACCTCTTTCTCCCCGAATCACTGTTATGTCTAACAATATGTCTCTGCAGCCGCCTGATTTACAAACTCAGATTTATGAGCTCCGTAAGGAGACTGCCCTGCTCAAGCAGGAAGTAGCGAACTTGGAATTACAGATTTAGGTTTCTGATCTCACTCATGCCTCAGAGGCCGATGCTCTATATCAGGAGATTGAAGAGCTTCGGAGGGAGATAGCTGAGATTCGTGGATCAAACCAGGAGGAGAAGCCTACCACATGATTCGTTCTGCACTGACGATATTACCCTAGTATTTAATTTCTTTTTTTTTTCATGCTTTATTTTATTTCTCGCATCTCCAGACATATCTTACATTATTGCATCTATTACATTTTCTTTTTTTCATGTACTTTGAGTTTATATTATATATATATTATTTCGTGCACTAATGTCATTTTTTCTCTTTTCTTTTGATTTTTATTTTATTTTGTCGAGAAAAGAAAAAAAAATATAAGACAAAAATATATTCATTTTTGTCTTCATAAACAAAATATGCAAGCCTCATGCCTTGGAAAAGAGAAGAAAACGCTATCCATACCCCCCGAATACCGAAGGTGCAAAGAGGGCCCAAAAGAGGATTTGAAAATCCAAGGCCCATCAGGAATTTGCCTTGTGGCGGGCGCCACAGGCCCATGGCGGGCGCCATAACGTCTTCCCCTATTTCGGGGCTGATTCTTCATTTTCACCATTTTCACACCTTCCATCTTCAAAAAACCCATTTTTACAACTTTCAAAAACCCCATTGAACCCCATTAAAGCTCCCCCATTTCCAAAATACCCACCATCTATAAAACCTATCCAAAATCCATTTTCATTTTCATCCACCACAAACCATAAAAATCAAACCTTTATCATTTCTCTCATAAACCATTTTCTACCATTTTTCACTTCCTAAGGAGCAACAACAATGGAGTTCAATGGATTTCTTCTTCGCGATGGAAGACCGGGTGATAGGCAAAGGAAAATTATTCAGAGGCTTCAGAGTCGAGAAATATTCTCGACTAGGTACGTCGATGATAACTGTCTGTATGCTTTGGGTCTTTATCATAGTGTTTTCCATTTATTAGATTTTTTAGGCTTGCATAATATTTTTGTTAATCAGGAACCTACCTATGAGAGGCTGACAATTGATTTTTTAAGTTCATTGATATACACTGTCAGTCCTAACACTGCTAGCACAGTCGGTACTGTTAATTTTAGACTGTTTGGAATTGAATACGAATTCAGTACCGACGAACTAACAGGCTTGTTAGGAATCCCTCATAGGGAAGGTGCAATTTGTGAGGCACCTTTGGATGCTGAATGGTCGGCCGAGGTATTTTCCTTCTGGAAGAGGCTTTCAAGTACTTCAATAAATTCGTTTGAAAGAATACTTGCGTCGTCGATTCATAACCCGACCATAAGAGTTTTCAGATATCTTTTGGCATGTACTATTTTTTGCTGGGAGAGTCCAAACAAGGTAAACGCTAGAGAACTCCTACTTTTGCAAGGATGCCTCACTAGTACCCATATCAATCAGGTCCCGTTTATGCTTGCACACATGGCTTTACTTACTAATAAAACAGGACCGATTGTTTTTGGAGGGCTTGTTACGTCTATTGCTCGGGCTCTTGACCTGAACAATGAGATAGCTACACTTGGACTACTACCTCCTCGCACAATTAATTTAAAATTTCTAAAAGACATGAAATTGTGCCGAACGAGGAGAGAAGGTGGTTATGAGTTGATGGTTCATGGGGTAGCTATCCCATCTGTTTCTTTACCTTGCAGTAGACGTACTGATGTACGTAAGGAAAGGAACTGGACCTATGATCTGAATGCTCCACCTGTTTTGGGTCCACTTCCTCCTAATATTCCTGCTGGGGAGGCACATGACACTGATGAAAAGTATGATTGGAGAGAGAAGTCTCCCATACCTCGTATGTCCCCCCATCATCCTTCACAGTCACACACCGCACCATCTTCCTCTAACCCTGTTGCAGGTGCCACTCCTGGATTCTATGTCACTGAGGAGATGTGGCGTGATATGACAGCTAGAGAGGAAAAGCGAGACGGCCTTCTCTCTACTATTTCACAACAACTGACGGACAACATGAGCTTCATGCAACAATCGCGATTGGTTTAAGATCGTGCTTACAGCAACGTTTGCCGTACCTTGCACGATATCACATTAGAGCAGGACCGTCAGAGAGAAGTCAACCGCCGGCACTACCAGCTTATGGAGGCCACTCAGGGTTCCATCCTAGGTAACCTTTGAGAGGTTCGGGGTGCCCAGGCTGTCTTATCGGCACAACTTGACCGGAGGGACCAGCAGCGCAGTAGATCCCGTTGTTCCATACCATCACAGCAGGACGGCGAGGGCACCAATGCTCCTCCGCAGTTGTTTTTCAGGTTACCCTCCTTATCTTATTTCGAAACATTGGGGACAATGTTCGATTTAAGTGTGGGAGGGGATTTTATTGCTTTCTGTCATTTCCCTTTCAGTTATTTCCCTTTTCAGTAAGTATTTAGTTTAAATTTCTTAGATAATGCATGAGTCTGACGAGTCACCAGTATAGTGTATTTTTAGTACATCCTCATTTTTTCCATTTCCTTAGCCTTACCAGAAAAATTTTAAAAAAAGAAAACAATGTTGTTTCACATGTTCTTTGGGCTTTGAGACAGGTTTAGATTAGGATGTGGTGACTTAAGTCAATTTTTTGAAACATCAGCACCATTGTAGCACCATAGACCTCTTTAATATAGGAATCACTCTGAAACCCCACACCATGGCCCTTACTATCATTCAAAAAATTGTCCCAAGTAGTTTATTCTAGCAGTCAGCTCCGGCCTAAGCATGCTCTACGTAGGGGGCCGATGAACATAAGTGAATGATCCAGTGCTAATAAAAAAAGAAAAAAAGAAAAAAAAAGGAAAACTCTGGGATAGGTGACCCTCACAAAGTCATTTAAACTGAAAAAAGAGAAGAAAAATTTTTTTTGCCACAAAAAGAAAAAAACAATTGCAGTCACCTATTGTTAGTTGGTTCAGAGGTATCTGGCACTAAACTTGGTAGGGCGGATTACGATCTGATCCCCCGCAACTACAATTAGGTCAAATAAAACAGGTTTACACATGCTTATGTGCCAGAAACCTTATGTTATGGATCAAAATCACTAACCGGTCACTCTACTATGAAGCATGTACGGATAACGGGCTTAATGTGAATGCGCCTGAATGAAAAGGACCCAAAAAGATATAAAGATAGGCCTAGGTATTGTGGGATGACATGGGGTGGTTAATATAGGATTGAAGTTTGTGTCTGTGTTATTATGGTACCCTTGGTTCACTTAGTTAGTACCTGTCACTGCATCCTGACTTGAACTTATAAGCCCTTTAGCCCAAAAACATGTGTTGACACCATTCTTTTCTTGAGCTTTAATGTTTGCTTGAGGACAAGCAAAGGTCTAAGTGTGGGAGAATTTGATCACACTAAAATTCACCGTATTTCTGACTCCGATTTCGCATGCATTCTTAGCTTTTATTGTTATTTTTTTATGTTATCACTTTTTTTTTCTTTTTTGTCAGGTTTCCTTTGTAATCGGGGCCTAAATCGGGAAAAGGAGCGAAAAAGGAGTGGAAACGGACGAAAACCAAGAAATTCAGCGTTTTACACTTACGACATCCACCGTGGCGGGCGCCATGGGGTCTGCCATGATGTGGCCATGTCTCAAGACCACTCCACAACTGCCAAGACCCACGATCCCCACTCTTTCATTCCCCATTAGCCTCATGGCGGGCTGGCGGGCGCCACAAGGCAAAAATAGTTCCCTCCACTTTTTAGTGGAGGGGGCATCCTGGTCTTTTCCTGCTTTTAGTTTTCATATAAATATGACCTTAGATTTTCGTTTTTCTTCATCCAAACTTAGAATCTCTTAGGCATATATCAGTTTTAAAGCAGTTATAATTCCACATCGGGGTGTTACTGCAATCGAGTGATCGAGTCTGTTGTCACTCCCGACAAGTGACACAGGGTCAAATGAGGGTACAGACGCGAACGGTCGGCGAAGGGAACAGTGAGAACACACAGCCGTGAACTCACTGGAGAATGAAAAGAGTCGCCAGCTAGGCATTTTTATCCCGGAGGAAAGGCAATGCTGCATAGACCTAGAAAAAGATGGATAAGACGGTTGCGAACCAGAGAGACTGAGAAAGGGGGTTGGTTACAACCTGGGAAGGTATTAGCACCCAGATTGTCCGTCGTACTCGACGGGATCCACGCTTAAAAGATTTGTGTTTTAAAGGGGTAGTGTCAGTGCAATTTGTGTGTAAAATAGCTGGAAAAGATGTACAGGTGTCAGTGTAAAAGAAGTGAAGTGTGTAAATGATGTGCCAGTGTGAGATCAAGAATAAAATGCTCATGACCATGAGGCTTAAAAGAATGAAACTGGAAGGAGGGGGAATATACAGAGACTTTTGTTCGATAACTGTTAAGTTATGCCTACGTATCCTCTCGTGCAATGAGGAAGTCAGAACACCGTAGTTCGACCCAAAGAGACTGAAAGATGAATTGACTTGTGAACTGCCTGCTTGTCTATGCTCAAGTGTATGACCTATCTGGCTCAGGTGCTGACTGTCTTGCATTAGACGGAAGAAGCAAGTTCTCGGTTGTGAGTGAATGAGATGAGAAAAGAATCCCGGAGGAGACGATTATTGTTTGTTTTTGAATTTTCAGTCTTTTATTGCCCTTGAAAGTTTGTCATAAGTTAATGAGCTTAAGCCTAAACCAATGGGTTAGTAAACTCATCACATCTTCCCTCTGATTAGGGGTAATGAGAATACCTTAAGTGTGAAGTCAGATTCTCACACTTAATCACCTTTGATGTAGGATTAAGATTATTAACCTACTTGTGATTATTTAGATGTTTTTGTGATTTTTGTTTAGTGTTGAGTAATGAGGTTAAGCCATAATCATGGATTAAACAGACCCATTACACCATCCTAAAAGAAGGATAATAGATGAGAATGTTTAAGCTGAGGAAAACTCCTCAACTTAATCCATGATTAGGGATTAAACTCATGACAAAACAAACCTTTGATTAAGTGAATTTTAGATTAATGGTATGATGATGAAGTGATTTTTATTGTTTGTAAGACAACTTGAGGGGGACTTGTCCATTAACACTAGGGTTAGTCCTTCTTAACCACTTAAGGAAGAATTAGAACCCTAATGCAAGGCCCAAGTTACAAGTATGATGTCTTGATATTTATTATGTGGATTGATTAAGAGATCTAAACACATTAAGGGTTTAACACTTAGGATTAAAGTTATACACTCCATCCTAAGAGAAGGATGCAGGCATAAGCTTAATCACAAAGTCTTAAAGCCTTTAGGGTTTAATCCCTGATTATGAGGTGAGAAGAGAGGACTCAAAGAAAGACACAAAGGTAAAAACTATGAGGGGAGACTAATCAAAACCCTAATTCATTGTCATGCTTGGATGATCCTAAGGTTTGTGAGGTTAAACAAGAACAATCTTCAAAGGAGCCACCAGGAAGCAGATGAACAGGATCAAGAGAAGCAAAGTGACTTGCTTCATTCAAGAAGTCAAGTCACTTGAAGAAAGAAAGTGGGAGGAAGAAGAATGAGCAAGCTCAAACTCAAACACATATAAGAATGCAGCAATGGATGCAAGAGAGATGAAAAGAAAAGATATGAGAAGTGAAGGCAAATTCACTTCTCAAGCTTACTTACCACCTGAAATGTTAGAAAGAAATGCAATGCAATGCTAGATGAGATGAAATGGTATGATGCTAAGCAAAACCAGAAGCATGTTGATGATGATTATGATGTTATGAGGTGCTGCAAACATGAGACAAGGCATAGAGATGTTCATACAAGATCATGAATGCAAATGATGCAAGTTAAGGAGCATGAACAAACATGAAATGTTATGAAGCATACAAGGCAAATGACATGGCAAATATGTAATGCAATGATCAAACATGCTTTCTATATGTCTTAAAATGTCAAATGAATCACAAGAATGCACAAAATGCAAAGACAAGTCATGTTATGCAAGGAAATGCAAGAAGGATGCAAGAGAAAGCCCAAATTAGGGTTCATGGAACAAACATCAAACAAAAATCCAAAACAGAAACAAAACCCTAAGATAAAAATGGAAAATGGCATCCCAAGAAACCCTTGACCTATAATAGACCACTGCCCAAAGGGGAACTCTCAACTCCTAACCAATCTCAAGATATGATTTTTACCAGTTATTAGGGTTTTTTAGGGTTCTTAACAAAAGAAATGCCAAACAAATAGAAAATTCAAGATCAAATCATGGCCATTTTTTCCTAGAAACTACATGCCAAACATAACACAATGCAAAAAGAACCAATGTCTCAACCTTCTCCAATAGGCAGAAATGAATTTTTGAATTTGTGATCAAAATAATGCATAAAAAATGATTTAATTCAATGAAAAATTCTTAAAATGCATCAAGATCAAAAAAGAAATTTGGTTTGAAGGTTGGACAATGTTTCTAAATGTCTTAGAACATTTCATGAATTTTTTTGTAATTTTTAAATACCTAAAAGTATTTTTAATTAATTAATTTCCATTAATCAATTAAAAATAATCTTTTAAATATTTAAAAATACTTTTTTAATGATAAAAAATAAAATAAAAATGTTTTTGTGTCATAAAAATTAATAAAACTTTAAAGAAAAAGTTTCATAATTTTTATGTGTTTTTTACTATTTTAAAATAAATATGCAAGTTAATTGAAATAAAAATGAATTAAAATTAAATAAAATAGGAAGTAATCAAGATGGATGGATGAGATTGATTCTGAGTTTGAAAACGTTGACTGGCGCGTGAATGGAGGGTGTGGATTGCATCTGGATTAATTAATTTAATTACGAATTAATTAAAGCTAATGAGAGAGATTAGGGCAAACAAAATGATCTGGGCCATTCAAAAGAGAGGGAAGTCAACAGGTCAACGCACATCTATGGCTCAAATTCAAACTAGAGTTAATGACGCAATTAGGGCATAATCACTCTCAGGTGGCCGGAGAAGACCTCCGGTCGTCTTCTCCGGCCAGCACCTCACCTGAAAAATCCCCAAACCCCTCAAATCGTATCAAAAATGAAAACTAAGAACATAGAAATGATCTCCATCCTCTCACGAATCAAACCCCTCTCTCAAAACACATTTCTTCTTCCTAAACAAGCTGAATCGAAGGAAATGAAAACTAGGGCACGCAAGTTTCAGAGAGAAATTAAATACTCAAATCAAAGCCATTTCAAAAACTAAGAACATCAGGATGATCAGTGAATCACATAGAACAAGTTTGTAACAAGAAAAATGATTTCTGGAAAAATAATTTTCGAGCTACCTGAGATTTGGAGCTTTCAATTTGAGGACTTTCTGGCCACTTCTCCTTGTGCAATCCACTCCACTTGGTCCACAGAAGATGCTTGAATGCTCAAAAGGAGTTTAAGTTGGCTGGATAGTGAGATTCGAAAGCTCCTGCTCAAGCTTGATCAGAAATGGCAATGGTGTTTCTGGAGGTTTCAGGCCATTGTGAATGATGGTTTGTGATCCTGAGGATGAATGGAGAAGGTCTGGAGTGTTTGTTTGTGTGTTTGTGAGCTATGGTGAGAGTTTCGAATGAAACTGCAAAATGGAGTGAGAGATGGCAGTGAGATGTTCAGGCTGTTTCAAGCTTGGGTTCTTGGTGCTGGGTGGTCTATGGAGCAAGGTGAGTTGAATGGTGAAAATGGTTGAAGTGTTTGCAGGCTGTGTAGGCAGATTCGAAGCAAGATGCAAATGGGAGTGTTTTTGTGTATGTGATGAATGTGTGAGTTTCAGCCTTGCTTAGTGTATGAAATGGCTTGCAAATTGTCCACATAACTCTCTCTCATTGGTCAGTTGATTGGACATGTGCTTTATTGATTGGTAAGTTGCCTTTTGCAAAAAGTCAAATAATGTGTAAGAGAAGTATGGCTCATGATCTAGGCAAGTACATGGGCATGGGCTGGCGCAGCAAGGTGAGGTGAGAGGCTAGCAAAGCTCAGCATCCAAGGCTGCAAGTTGTAGGAAGCATGATCATGAGTTTTGCAACTTGTTGTAACTTGGTTCACATGTGATTTTCTTGATAAAAATGCCTTGTTACATGAACTAAACACATGTGATCTTGGTTCAAATCTGATTTTTTAAGGCTTAGAGAATGTTTATGTGCTGGTTTGATACCAATTAGAAGTTGCAATTTGACTTAGCACATGATTTTGCAATTTTCACACTTAGGGCATGCCTTGAAAATAAGTGATTTTTGCCAACTTTGCATTGCCATAACTTTTGATCCAAGAAGAGTTTGATCATGTTCTTGAACTTTTTGAAAAGGAAAAGATGAGATCTACAACTTTCATGACCAAAGTTTTTCCATTTGAAGCATTTTTGGATCAATAATCAAGGCTTGAAAAATGACATAAAATGAAGCATTCTTGAAAAGTCAACTATGCCCAAAAAGTCAACATTTGCAAAAACCCTAAATTCTCGATTTCTATGAACTTCAACCTTCTTCCATGATCAAATAAAGATCATATACACTCAAAATGATGAAGATCACCCATTGGTTGGGTCATTGGGGGCCTCAGATGCCCTGATTTTGCACTGACTTGTCCAGAAAGTCAACTCTTGATCAGATGACTTCCCCATGGAATTTCTTCATGAAAATTGATATGCATACTCCCTATACCATATAAAGAGCAATGGAAACAAGAATGACCAGAAAATTTGGGGTTATGGCCTCTGAAACCAAAACCCTAATTTTCAGTCAACTGTGTAGTTCAACCTGGCTCTGCATCCACTCAAACCCTAGTTCTTGTGATTCCTCTGCAATTTTGACTTTGAGGAGATGGAATATGACATAAGAACACACATGGACCACTTTGAGTTGATTGGTGGCCTTTGGAATGGCTCAAGATGCCCTGAGGTTGCTCAGATCACAAACCCTAGGTGCAGATGCCTTAGAAACTATGCAGTGAATCAGAAATGAGATGTGAGATGATATGATTGTGTTTATGCATATGAGGATGATCACAAGCCATGGTGTGAATGGGTGAGGGCAAATTTGGGGTGTTTACAGCTGCCCCTATTCAAGCATGAGTTAGCTATGCAGGATGTAAGCGACGGCTTAACAGGCAAGCAAGATAACTTGTGGTTGAATACCAAAGACAGTCCAAAATTTGCACTCACAAAATGAAGAAGAAAAGGGATATAGATTGTAAAAGGAAAACAAAGTATATTGTAAAGTGGGGGCGACGGAGGATGACCGTCGAGCAGAGGACGACTGCTGGGTAAAGAGCGATGACGGGGACGGCCGACATGCTGGGGATAAAAGGTAAAGCCAAGACGGGGACGGCCGACTAGCTGGGAAAAATAAAATTATGATGGGGATGGCCATCAAGATAAAGCTGTAAAATTTTCTGGGGATCGAATGAAACATGACGGGGACGGCCATCAAGTTCATAAAGGTAACCAACAATGGGGACGGCCATCGGGCTAAAAAAGGAAAAGGGACCACGACGGGGACGGCCATCGGGTTAAAGAATAAATGAAATAAACAGATGATGGGGTACGGCCATCAAAGGTGAAGGACGATCACCTAGCAGGGGACGGCTGCTCTGTTGGGGAATAAAGAAATATGATGGGGACGGCCATCAAAGGTGGAGGACGACCACCTGGCAGGGTACGGCTGCCGAAAATATCAACGATGGGGACGGCCATCGGATAGGAAAGGTCAACGATGGGGACGGCCATCGGACGAGCATGATGGAGGACGACCATCAAGAAGTGGAGGACGACCACTTAGCAGGGGACGGCTGCTCTCGAGGTTTGTCATAACACAGGACGAGTGTTAGATAACCAAAATCAACAATGGGGACGACCATTGGATAAAGTTGATGAAGGACGATCATCAAAAGGTGGAGGACGACCACCTAGCAGGGGACGGCTGCTAAAATCAACGATGGGGACGGCCATCGGATGAGCATGATGGAGGACGACCATCAAGAAGTGGAGGACGACCACTCAGCAGGGTACGGCTGCTCTCAAAGGTATCATAACACAGGACGAGTGTTAGATAAAAAGAAAATTGTTGGCGATCTACTGGGGATGTAGTAAACACGGACGAGTATTTACATCCAAGAAACAAAAGGTATAAGTGTTTAGATGTTGTGTATAGATTAAAGATACGGACGAGCATCCTTAAGACTACGATACGGACGAGTATCGGGTAGAAACAAATACTGACACGTGTTTAGAGATGATGATACAGACGAGTATCAACTGGTTAGCACGGAACACGGACGAGTGTTGATTCTGAGGGGACTCTTCTGGGGAATAGTAGACACAGACGAGTGTCTATATTCAAGAAGACAAGAGTGTTTGACACGTGTATGGATTAAAGATGCGGACGAGCATCCTTAAGACTATGATACGGACGAGTATCATGTAGAAACAAACACTAGACGCAATGTTCTGAGATGATGGTACGGACGAGTACCAACTGGTTAACAAAGAACAAGGACTACTGTCGAATCTGTGGGGATATGAGTGACGATGTATACAAGATACGGACGAGTATCTGTATAAGTGTACCATGAGTAGTGAGTATTGTATTGTATAGATGAGTGTTTTAACTGCTGGGGAGAGTGACACGGACGAGTGTCAAGAGAGAAAAGTATAATATTAACAAGTATATGAGTGATGAAAGTGTAAGCGACTGCGCTGGGGATACGACACGGACGGGTGTCAAGAAGGTGTATGTATAGGTATATGTGAGTGCAAAGAGGACATCTTTGGCTTTCTGCTGGGGATGTGACACGGACGGGTGTCACAAGGTGTGTATACTGATGTTTGGGATTTGGGAGGCAACTGCTTTTGCTGGGAACTCTGGTGGGGATTTTGGAGAGAGTATTCTGTATTCTGATGATTGATTATTATTCACAAGTGTTCGACTCACAACATGACTTATGATTATGCAATGCATTTGATTTTTGCCGTAATGCTCCGTATTAAACGGAATGCTACGCTCTGGGTGGATAGTATGATGCGAATGCTATGATTATGCAAAGGGGCACAGATCCGGGATTCGGATCCCGTTGCTGCGAAGGTCTCTGGTTGATCTGCTTGAAGTGAATATCCCAGCTGGGGATGAGATCATTGGAAGATCTAATAAGATGCATTTGCTTGGGGATATAGGTCGCTGATTGACATATCCTTATAATACGGGACCCAGCTGGGGTTTGTAGAAGCTTTCTCCCTCTCTGTTGTGACTTCTTCATGCGTTGCTTCTCTGAATAGAGGCTGGGGATTCGGTGGGGAGATGATTCCCTGATTCTTGCATCTTGCTGAGGAATAGAGGTTGGTGCTTCAACTGGGGAATGCTGTTGGTAACTCAGCTGGGGAGAGCAATGGGAAACAACTCAGCTGGGGATAGCAATGAGAGGCAACTCGGCTGGGGAGAAAACATCCGGAGTGCTAAGCCTATTTGTTGATTTGGCAACTTTGCTGGGGAAGTGGGCACTCTCCAGTGCCACGTGGAAGATAGACCGAGTTGATAATGATTCGCCAACTTGCTGAGACGTAACCTGCATGCCCCAGGTTGCGTTCTGGATACCTGCAATCCTGCAAAGATAAGGAAACGCGCCAAAAGGTCCCGAGGTATCCCTTACTGGATTCCGTCATAGGAGATAAGTACTTTCAAGAGTAATCATATTCCCTGCAAGCATGTGCTTTTATTTTTAGAGAAAGGCATTTGTACTTATGCAATTGTATTTTTAGAGGTATCAGACAACTCTTTGCAAAACATAAATGTAAAAAACGAAACATGACCGAAAATCTGATTTTTATTAATTCAAGTGCCCTGAATTGGCAAGATACAGTCAAAGAAACATATCTCCTGGAATGAGGAGATTGTTACAAATTGAGAAATAAAGTGATGGCGATGCTGACGACGCTTTCAAGGAGCTTCCTCTTCTGCTATGACTCGTATGACAATGACGTTCTTCTCGTCTTGCTTTCTGGAGAGAGTTGATTCTGATTGAAGCTTGATCCTTTGAAGCTTACCAAGTTGTAGGTGATACAGACGAATTCAGAATGCAGTTGTTCGCTTATTCCCTTATTTTGCATGGATCGCCCTTTCGGGTTTTCAATCCATCGGGATACCCATTTTTGCCTGAGCTGTCCAATGCGGCTTTTCAACTCAGCGGGTGTACATTTTTCATTTATTTCCCTTATTTTTGCCCGAGTCTTTTATTCTGTTTTTGACTCGCCGGGATGCCCTATTTTTGCCTGGACTTACATTCTGTTTTTATGTCCAGCGGGTCATTTTATGCGAAGTATTTTTTAACTGCATCTGAATTCACAGGGGATGGGAAATCTTCACCATCCATGGTGCTGAGCATCAGTGCTCCACCAGAGAAAACTTTCTTTACAACGAATGGTCCTTCATAATTTGGAGTCCATTTGCCCCTGTGGTCTGTATGAGGAGGGAGGATTCTTTTCAACACAAGATCCCCTACTTGGTACTCTCGGTGCCTGACTTTCTGATCGAAGGCCTTCTTCATTCTCTTCTGATATAACTGCCCATGGCAGATTGCAGCCAATCGTTTCTCTTCGATCAGACTCAATTGTTCGAAACGGGACCGAACCCATTCTGCTTCACTCAGTTTAACATCCATTAATACCCGTAACGAGGGTAGTTCAACTTCAACAGGTAGGACTGCTTCCATACCATACACAAGCTGATACGGTGTTGCCCCAGTGGATGTCCTGATTGATGTGCGGTACCCATGCAAAGCAAATGGTAGCATTTCGTGCCAGTCTTTGTATGTGATTACCATCTTCTGCACAATCTTCTTGATATTCTAATTGGCTGCCTCAACAGCGCCGTTCATCTTTGGCCTGTAAGGAGAAGAATTGTGATGTTGGATCTTGAAGTCCCGGCACAGTTCTGCCATCATTTTGTTGTTTAAGTTGGAACCATTATCAGTAATGATTCGCTCGGGCACTCCATACCGACAGATGATATCCCTCTTCAGAAATCTGGCTACCACTTGCCTTGTGACGTTTGCATATGAGGCTGCTTCCACCCACTTGGTGAAATAGTCAATGGCGACCAGGATAAATCTGTGACCATTTGAAGCAGTTGGCTCAATCTTGCCAATCATATCAATGCCCCACATAGCAAAGGGCCATGGTGAAGACATGATGTTTAAAGGGTTGGGAGGCACATGCACCTTATCTGCGTAAATCTGGCATTTGTGACACCTTCTGGCATAGGCACAACAGTCTGCATCCATTGTGATCCAGTAATAGCCTGATCTTAGCAATTTCTTAGCCATGGCATGCCCTCCTGCATGGGTACCAAAAGATCCTTCGTGCACTTCATGCATCAGCAAATCTGCTTCTATCTTGTCAACACATCTGAGGAGTACCATGTCAAAGTTCCTTTTGTATAAAGACCCATCAGTGTTCAGAAAGAAACTTCCAGCAAGCCTTCTTAAAGTCTTCTTATCATTGGAAGATGCCCCAGGTGGGTATGTCTGATCCTCCAAGAAGCACTTAATGTCGTGGAACCAAGGCTTATCATCTTTGACCATGTCTGCTGCAAATACATATGCTGGTCTATCCAGTCTAGACATTGAAATCTGGGGTACAAAGTTAGCCGTTTGAACTTTGATCATGGATGAAATGGTAGCAAGAGCATCTGCAAACTGATTCTCGTCCCGAGGGATATACTCAAGCTTGACTGTTGTGAAGAAAGTCAATAACCTCCTTGTATAATCCCTGTAAGGTATCAGATGATCCTGGTGGGTGTACCATTTGCCGTTGGTTTGATTGACTACCAAAGCTGAATCTCCGAATACGGTCAATGTCTTGATCCTGAGGTCAATGGCTTCCTCAAGACCCATAATGCAAGCTTCGTATTCAGCTTCGTTGTTAGTGCAGTTGAAAGTGAGTTTTTCCGAGAAAGGCATGTGAACTCCTTTGGGTGTAATGAGTACTGCACCAACACCACGACCATTCATGTTAACGGCCCCGTCAAACATCATAGTCCATTCTTCTTCCGGGTCAGGCCCTTCAGTGTGAACAGGCTCCTCGTGATCTTTTGCTTTAATGAACATGATGTCTTCATCAGGAAAGTCAAACCTCATAGGTTGGTAGTCATCAATGGGTTGCTCAGCCAGATATTCAGATAGTACACTGCCTTTGATGGCCTTCTGAGATGTGTACTGTATGTCGTATTCTGTGAGAATCATCTGCCATCTTGCAACCCGTCCGGTAAGGGCTGGCTTCTCGAAAATGTACTTAACTGGATCCATTTTTGAGATTAATAAGGTAGTGTGGGTCAGCATATACTGTCTCAGTCGGCGAGCAGCCCACGCTAAAGCACAGCAAGTTTTCTCGAGCAGTGAATAACGCTGTTCACAGTCGGTAAACTTTTTGCTTAGGTAGTATATTGCATACTCTTTTCGACCAGACTCGTCATGCTGGCCCAACACACACCCCATTGACTCTTCTAGTACTGTCAAGTACATAATCAGAGGTCTTCCTTCAACTGGCGGCATGAGGATTGGAGGTTCTTGCACATATTCCTTGATCTTGTCAAAAGCCTTCTGGCAGTCTTCGTTCCACCTGACCGTCTGTTCTTTTCTTAACAGCTTGAACAAGGGTTCACAGGTTGCCGTGAGGTGAGATATGAACCGTGAAATGTAGTTCAATCGACCTAAGAACCCTCGAACTTCTTTCTCTGTCTTCGGTGCAGGCATTTCTTGTATAGCCTTGACTTTATCAGGATCAACCTCAATCCCTTTCTCGCTTACAATAAAGCCCAGCAGCTTACCGGATCGCACCCCGAATGTGCACTTGTTGGGGTTCAGCTTTAGTTGATATTTCCTCAGACGCTTGAACAACTTCAGCAGATTCACCAGGTGATATTCCTCTGTAAGGGACTTGGCGATCATATCATCCACATAACATTCTATTTCCTTGTGGATCATATCATGGAATAATGTCACCATGGCCCGTTGATACGTTGCACCAGCATTCTTCAGTCCGAATGGCATCACTTTGTAACAGAACGTGCCCCAAGGTGTGATGAACGTTGTCTTCTCCATGTCTTCAGGTGACATCTTGATCTGATTATATCCTGAAAATCCGTCCATGAAGGAGAATACCGAGAACTGAGCCGTGTTATCCACCAATACATCAATGTGAGGTAATGGGAAGTCATCTTTCGGGCTGGCTCTGTTCAGATCCCGGTAGTCAACACACATTCTTACTTTGCCGTCTTTCTTAGGCACAGGTACTATGTTAGCAACCCATGGCGGATAGCTAGTTACAGCAAGGAACCCGGCGTCCCACTGTTTTTGTACCTCTTCCTTGATTTTCATAGCCATGTCTGGGCGAGTACGGCGCAACTTCTGTTTGACCGGCGGGCATTCTTCCCTCAGAGGCAGCTTGTGCACAACAATGTCGGTATCCAACCCTGGCATATCTTGATACGACCAAGCAAACACATCAACATACTCTTGAAGCAGATCTGTCAGTTGTCACTTCACTGGGTCTTGCAGGCAGGCCCCGATTTTAACTTCTTTCACGTCTTCGTCTGTACCAAGATTAATCACTTCAACCTCCTCCTGGTGAGGGGTAATGACCTTTTCCTCTTGTCTCAACAACCCGGCTAGTTCTTCAGGAAGCTCATATTCTTCATCAACCCCTTCATCAGCTTGATTGATTGGATTGTCAAAGTCATACGATGTCATAGCCGTGCTGTTGTCGGTGCAGTCTGGAAGGCACTCTCTGCAAGGGTTAAGTTTGTTTATTTTAGTGATTGATTTTAATCTTGCTTTAGAAAAAAGTGAGATGAAGTTGTCATTTTGAAAACACCGCCATTTATTTTTGTACAAAAAGAAAAATGGAAAAACAGTGAGCAGGAAAGAAAAAGACTCGTTTGCAAAAAGATGTCTGATATTTCATTAATTTAATCTTGTTTGCACAAAAGTACAGATGGCCCTGATTACAAAATGAGTCTTGTCATCTTGGGCAAGATGCAAGACTTTGATGCATGCTATAAAAATACAGGAAATAATAATTACTCTGCATGAGTAACTCTTATAATTTCCTGGGAAGACCAGTTTGAGATACTGCTCCCCGGGATCTTTGGACGAATCCAAATCTCCAGATTGCGCTCCTCTTCCAGCTCGTCTTCCAGACAGTTGATAGCATCAGGGGTAAGCATTCCCCCACTGACAAAACCTGGCTCTGCAGCAGCCTTTGCTTGACGTTGAGTTGGTCTGTAACCCAACCCAAACTTGTCCTTCTTCTCTTCCACAGCTAAAACTTTGCCCCAGCCTAGGGCAGTTCCTTCCTCAACAACCTTCCGGGCTTGTTGGTAAGATGACATTGGAGTACCAGATACAGCAGATGCTTCATTCACATTCAAAGCTTCAAACCCCTGGCTCATTGTTTCATGGATCTCTCCATCCATTTCAATGTACTTATAGGTTGCCAGGTGGCTGACAAAAATGTCCTCCTCTCCACAAATTGTGACAACTTGGCCTTCCCACTCAAATTTTAACTTTTGGTGAAGGGTAGACGTTATTGCGCCGGCGGCGTGAATCCAGGGTCTACCCAACAAACAGCTGTAGGCGGGCTGAATGTCCATCACATAAAAGACAGTTTTAAAGGTCTGTGGGCCAATTGTCACAGGTAGCTCAATCTCTCCCAGAACCGATCTCTTCGAACCATCAAAGGCTCGTACCACCAGGTTGCTGGGTCTCAATGCCAATCCATCATATTCTAACTTCACCAGAGCCTTCTTTGGTAAGACATTCAGGGAAGATCATGTGTCCACCAGCACATGAGAAAGGACAGCTCCCTTGCATTCCATGGTTATGTGCAAGGCTTTGTTGTGATTGCGGCCATCCGCTGTCAAGTCAGAATTGGTAAACCCTAGCCCATTGCTAGCAGTAACATTCCCAACCACGGTTTCCAATTGGTTGACAGTGATCTCCTCAGGCACGTAAGCTGCGTGCAAGACTTTAAGTAGTGCATTCCGATGGGCTTCGGAGCACATAAGCAGTGAGAGGATAGAGATTTTGGATGGCGTCTGGTGAAGCTGATCCACAACTTTATAATCACTCTTCTTGATGATTCGCATAAACTCATCAACTTCCTGATCGAACGGAGTCTTCAGGGTTTCTTTGGCAGCTTGGTCTTCCTGCACCGGGCCTTTTCCCTTTGCCTTGGCAGCAGCTTCTACTTCGGCAGTAGGTCTTTGGACTTGTGAAGCAAAGAGACGTCCGCTTCGAGTGAAGCCTCCGCCTCCCCCCACATTATCTACTTGTGGTGCAGGTGCTGATGTTTCCAGAGTGATTCTTTTTCCTTCACAGTACACGTCAGAGCCATAGTGCCAAGGGATGGCCCTATTGCTTTCATATGGTACTGGTCCAGGCACCGTGACAGTGACTGGACTGATTGCTGCTGCTGAAGGGACTGTTATTGTTTGTGGATCGTAAAAGATTGTAACTGGTGCTCTGGTGGGAGCAACACCTTCTAAATGGTAAGCGGAGTTATTTTCAGGATCGTAGAATATGGTAACAGTAGAGACATCTTCATGATTGATTGCTGGAGTTGTAGGAGGTACTGTTGGAGGGACTGATGTTGTTGTTGATGGAGATTCGAAATGGAATGAAGCTGAAGTTGTAGCAGGAGAAACTGTTGAAAACTGATCACTTGGGAGGACAGATGAAGTACTTGTCGGTGTTGCTGATGAATTGTCGGGAACAATAGTTGCTGCATTTGTAGGAGGTTCTGAGACCGTTGCTGATGAAGTTGCCGGATTTGTTGGGAATGATGTAGTGATCTGTAGCAGGCCACTCTGAATAAGGCCGTCAATGCCATTCCTCAGGTCCTCGCACCCATTCCATGAAATATTGCAGTAGGGACACCCTAGTTCACACCCCGGAAATATTTGATTTTCGCGGAGTTGAGCCTTGATTTCCACCAATGGTGTCCTGATCTGATCCACACTAGTTATCAAATAAGACGGTTGGTCTTCTTCAATAGCATTAATTCGGGGACCACCATGGTTTGGCATTGGGTTTTTATTGACATTGGGCGGAGGTGCAAAATTCAGAGCCTTGGAGTCTACCAAGTCTTGTACCTTCATATGCAGAGCCCTGCATTTTTCTGTACTGTGACCAGGTGCGTTTGAATGAAAAGCACACCTAGCATTGGAGTCATAGTTCCTTGGTAGACTGTTGGGATCCGGAGGTGCCAACGTTCTTAGCTCAACTAGGTTGAGTTTCAGAAGTTGTGGCAACAAGGCAGCATACGGCATTGGGATCGGGTCGATCACTCGGTTAGCTTGGGATGACCTTTGTTGGAATGGCCTCTGTTGATTGTTGGTGTTGGAGTTGTTGTTGTTGTAGTTTCTTGGAGGATATTGATTCTGCTGATACTGGGGTTGTTGTTGGAAGTTTTGTTGCGGAGGTTGATAGATTGGCTGAGGATGAGCTGGAGCAGGGATAGTGACTGCTGCTATTGACCTTTGAACATATTGGGGCCTACCCCTGTTGGTGTGAATGGCATTGGTCTCGCCAGTTCTTCTCGGGCCTGCAAAAGGCTTTCTTGTACCACTGGACGAACTGGCACCATTATCAGAGATCTTACCCATTTTCAACAGGCTTTCAATTCTCTCCCCAGCTATGACAACATCTGCGAAGCTAGTGGAAGAGAAAGCAGCCAACCTGTCAATATACGTTCCCTGGAGAGTGTTCATAAACATGTCTGCCATTTCTCTCTCAGACATTGGTGGTTGAACGGCAGCAGCCAATTGCCTCCATCTCTGGGCATATTCCCGGAAACTTTCCCTTGATGACTGTGACATTCCCATTAGGAGAGTCCTGTTGGGCGCCATGTCTAAGTTGTATTGATACTGTCGGATGAAGGCCTCTGCCAGGTCCTTCCAGCATCTCACAGTTGCCCTTGTCAAATGGGAATACCATTCCCTCGAAGCTCCAGTCAAGCTATCTTCGAAATAGAACATCCACAATTTCTCATCCATTGTATAGGCCTTCAGCCTTCCCAGAAATGATTGTAGATGAGTCCGGGGGCATGAAGTCCCATTATACTTTTCGAAACAAGGAGGTTTGAACTTATGGGGGATCCTGACCCCGTCTACCAAACCCATGTCCATGACGTCGAAACCCAAAGAATTTTGAGATTCTAAGGACCTCAACTTCTCAGCTATTTCCTCCAATCGTCTATCATAAGTTTCCTCTCCAGCACCCATTACTGTAAATTGGTCCTCCTGAGGATCTTCTTGAAGTACTCTCCCTGCTGTGGCAGTCCCTTGTATATTGACTGGGATGTTGGCCTCTGGATGGAGATGGGGTCCAAAAACTGGGGGATTGACATGAGGTTGGACCCTCTCGTTGTTACTTGTGCCAGCAGTTCCCACATGGGGCTCCTCTTGATTCCTCCCTTCTACCAAAGTTCTGAGCCTCTCCTGGCTTTGAGCTAAGTTGTTCATTACTTCCATGAACTGTGTTATCTGCATTCTCATCTCCAACCTTTCGTTGGCCATCTGGTTTCTGACCTCCGTAAGGTCCTGCTGCATCTGATCCATCTGAATTCCCGGAAGGTTGTTTCTAGTTGGGTACCTGTGTGGCCTGTTGAGAGGAAATACCCGGCGGCGAGCAATAATTCCTGAATATCACAACAGAGGTTAGCAACAACAAAACAAAACCTACAAAACAAATAAAAGGTTAGCATGCAATGCAGTTATGCTTATTTGCTATCAAGGTATCCGGTTTGGCCTTCAGTTTTGACCCTTCCAGACCCTTGAAGATGCTGCTGTTCAAGTTGCTTTTGAAGTAACCCAGATGGAAACTAACACAAATATATTACAAAAATGTGAAATAATACAACTTGTTCATTTTACAACACAAGCCCTCAAAGGGGTCAAAATACATCACAAAAAGCAAAAGTACATGAAAAGGAACAACAACAAGCAAATGATCAAACTCCAAGGCCAAACTCATCCTCACGAACTTCCTTAAGAAGTGCTTCGGTCACAGGATCAGCCGGACGCTCCGTGAGACCTCTGATGAGAAGGTTTCTTGTTGCAACAGCTGCAGTCAACTTCCTGTTCTGACTTTGGTCCTTAGACCTCTTCACTCCAGCTCTGATTTCTAGCTCTGATATTTCCTTCTGGGCTGCTGCCAGGGCTTTTTCCATCTGTTCCATCTTGTCTTGAGCTCTCTTGTCTTCTAGAGTACGGGCCTCAGTGATCCGGACCCACCTGGCCTGACTCTCTTTCAGGTACAAGTCTGTTCTTGCTCTCTGAAACTGGGCTTCTTTACAAGCGTTCTTCAGAATCTGCTCACCAGCTTTGGACTTGTTGATATAATCTCCCGACTTCTCAATTTTAGTCAAGTGTTCCACTCTTAACTTCTCCAATCTCTCAATCTCCCTCACACCTTCACTCCTCTCCCGGAGGGTCTTCTGCAAAGCCTGGGTTAACTTCTCATTTCTTTCCTTCAAGCTTTCAAACTCCTCCAAACTGATAGTGGCAGGGGGTGGTGCTGAAGATGACTCAGGCATGTCTTCTATGGTAAAGGGCATTCCAGAGAATTGGGCCCTGGCATGAGACCACTCATAGTATTGGACTGATGCCACATTATTGCACTTCCCCAGAATGGTGATTCCCTTGGTTTGAACATGATCCCAGGCCCAGGCAGCCTGCCTAACAGTTGCCAGACTAATCTTGTTCTCACAGTAGAGGGTCTCAACCAAGTCTTGTTCCCTAGGAGTATGAACCAGTGCATAGCCTAATTGCCTCCTGAACAGCAGAGGGTTGTAGTTGATACTTCCCTTAACTCCTATCAAAGGCACATTGGGAAAGTGTCCACAGCTGGTGAGGATATCTCTGCCCTTGGTGCTTTGAGTACACCATCTGATGTCTGCTGAAGTTAGAACAGTGAGTCTCTTAGCCCAGTTGCTTTGCTGATGAGGATTTAGAAATGCATCTGTCCTGGGTAGATGCCTGAGAAGCCAAGCATGAAATAATGGAGCACAACACCTCACTAGCCTTCCTCTCTGCTTCTCATTTCTCTGATGTACTGAGTAATAGAGATCACCCAGCAAAGTTGGCACTGGGTTCTTCAGGATGAACAAATGGATTGCATTCTTGCTAATGAATCGAGGCTCATCTGCAAACAACACAATTCCATATACACTTAAGGCCAACAGAGCACAAACAGCTTTCCACTCCCCCAAGGAGGCCTTCAGACTAGCTTGAGAAATTAAGAAGTCCAGATGAAATCCAGGGATCCCAGCTTTAGAGGTCATATGCTGCTCAATCAAAGCAGGTTCCAGGTGCAAAGCTTTTGCTACCTCTCCATTGCTGGGAAAGACCATTTCAGGGTTAAAAGGGATTTCTCTCTTGATAGGCAAACCAATCAATGATGAGTATTCTTCCAAAAGAGGACCCAACTGAAAGTCTTGAAAGGTGAAACATCTCAATGGGGGGTCATAGAACTGAATACAGGTATGGATCAGGCTTCTCTGAGATGGGTCCAAATCCATAACCAAGTCAAGTATATCCCCATAATGCTCCCTGAATAAAGGCATGTGATCTGGAGTGATCAGGGTTTGGATCCTCCTGATGTCTGATAAGTCTGGTTGGAAGAAATGATAGGTGATGTTGCTTTTCTTTGGAGCCATGATGCTGAAGACTGAGTAGGGTGCTGATGAAGATGCTGAGGTGTGGGCCACTGGCTGGCTAGTGCAAGTGACTGAAGTATATGGATGACAAGCTGAAGCAAGTGCTGGTGGAGATAGGTCAAAACTGCAGATGGGGTCAAAACCAAAACCAGATGAAAATGGATACCCTGAAACACAAATAAGCACATGTTAATATGATGCAATGGGTATGTATGCAGATGAAATGCAAGGGTTTGTGACTGAGCTGAATCTGATTAACTGCCTTGGTATAGATCCATGTGTGTTCAAGAAATCCAGGTGGAGGTCTATAAATCCAGTAACCAGGGTGGGGGACTCAAATAAAGAGCCACAAGTCCAGGGTTTTAGAATCACAAGAACTATCCAACATGGAGCATTCTTAACAAAGTCAAAGTAACGGGGTATTCTGAGGTCAAGGTACCTGCAAACCTGTAAACAGCCCAACCCCCTCACAGGTGATGATCTAGAACAAGGATCCTCAGACTTGGATCAGTTATGAGAAGTGTAGACACTTCTAACCCGGAGGTACAGTGTTTACAATAACCATAAAAGTTCCTCCTCTAATTCACCTCAGTTTTTGAAGGTCAGTACTAAAAGGTCATCCAGACTTAGCAGGCTTCCCAGATAGCCCTAGCATTGCAGGAAATCTGCAACACAGAGTTCTCAAGAAGAAACCCATATCTGAACCGTGTTTCATATTCCCGCACCAGACCGAAATGGAATGGGAAAGAATACGATTCACTCTAGCCTAGGTGTCACTCAGGTCCCAGGTATAGGACCTTAACTCTCAATGAGTCACCCACCCACCAAAACAAGAAACCAGATCCAGCCAGCAACAATGACAGTATGATAAATAAATAAAAAACAGTAAAGAAAGCAATAAATAAAGCTGTACAGAAAGCAGTAAATAAAGCAAGTATACAAATAGCACATAACACCCCAAATAAACACAAATCAATCAAGCGCTAGGAGGAACCCACAAAAAGAACCAGAAGCCCTGGTTGCAGTATAAGGGTCCCCAGCAGAGTCGCCAAGTTGTCGCTCCCGACAAGTGACACAGGGTCAAATGAGGGTACAGACGCGAACGGTCGGCGAAGGGAACAGTGAGAACACACAGTCGTGAACTCACTGGAGAATGAAAAGAGTCGCCAGCTAGGCATTTTTATCCCGGAGGAAAGGCAATGCTGCATAGACCTAGAAAAAGATGGATAAGACGGTTGCGAACCAGAGAGACTGAGAAAGGGGGTTGGTTACAACCTGGGAAGGTATTAGCACCCAGATTGTCCGTCGTACTCGACGGGATCCACGCTTAAAAGATTTGTGTTTTAAAGGGGTAGTGTCAGTGCAATTTGTGTGTAAAATAGCTGGAAAAGATGTACAGGTGTCAGTGTAAAAGAAGTGAAGTGTGTAAATGATGTGCCAGTGTGAGATCAAGAATAAAATGCTCATGACCATGAGGCTTAAAAGAATGAAACTGGAAGGAGGGGGAATATACAGAGACTTTTGTTCGATAACTGTTAAGTTATGCCTACGTATCCTCTCGTGCAATGAGGAAGTCAGAACACCGTAGTTCGACCCAAAGAGACTGAAAGATGAATTGACTTGTGAACTGCCTGCTTGTCTATGCTCAAGTGTATGACCTGTCTGGCTCAGGTGCTGACTGTCTTGCATTAGACGGAAGAAGCAAGTTCTCGGTTGTGAGTGAATGAGATGAGAAAAGAATCCCGGAGGAGACGATTATTGTTTGTTTTTGAATTTTCAGTCTTTTATTGCCCTTGAAAGTTTGTCATAAGTTAATGAGCTTAAGCCTAAACCAATGGGTTAGTAAACTCATCACATCTTCCCTCTGATTAGGGGTAATGAGAATACCTTAAGTGTGAAGTCAGATTCTCACACTTAATCACCTTTGATGTAGGATTAAGATTATTAACCTACTTGTGATTATTTAGATGTTTTTGTGATTTTTGTTTAGTGTTGAGTAATGAGGTTAAGCCATAATCATGGATTAAACAGACCCATTACACCATCCTAAAAGAAGGATAATAGATGAGAATGTTTAAGCTGAGGAAAACTCCTCAACTTAATCCATGATTAGGGATTAAACTCATGACAAAACAAACCTTTGATTAAGTGAATTTTAGATTAATGGTATGATGATGAAGTGATTTTTATTGTTTGTAAGACAACTTGAGGGGGACTTGTCCATTAACACTAGGGTTAGTCCTTCTTAACCACTTAAGGAAGAATTAGAACCCTAATGCAAGGCCCAAGTTACAAGTATGATGTCTTGATATTTATTATGTGGATTGATTAAGAGATCTAAACACATTAAGGGTTTAACACTTAGGATTAAAGTTATACACTCCATCCTAAGAGAAGGATGCAGGCATAAGCTTAATCACAAAGTCTTAAAGCCTTTAGGGTTTAATCCCTGATTATGAGGTGAGAAGAGAGGACTCAAAGAAAGACACAAAGGTAAAAACTATGAGGGGAGACTAATCAAAACCCTAATTCATTGTCATGCTTGGATGATCCTAAGGTTTGTGAGGTTAAACAAGAACAATCTTCAAAGGAGCCACCAGGAAGCAGATGAACAGGATCAAGAGAAGCAAAGTGACTTGCTTCATTCAAGAAGTCAAGTCACTTGAAGAAAGAAAGTGGGAGGAAGAAGAATGAGCAAGCTCAAACTCAAACACATATAAGAATGCAGCAATGGATGCAAGAGAGATGAAAAGAAAAGATATGAGAAGTGAAGGCAAATTCACTTCTCAAGCTTACTTACCACCTGAAATGTTAGAAAGAAATGCAATGCAATGCTAGATGAGATGAAATGGTATGATGCTAAGCAAAACCAGAAGCATGTTGATGATGATTATGATGTTATGAGGTGCTGCAAACATGAGACAAGGCATGGAGATGTTCATACAAGATCATGAATGCAAATGATGCAAGTTAAGGAGCATGAACAAACATGAAATGTTATGAAGCATACAAGGCAAATGACATGGCAAATATGTAATGCAATGATCAAACATGCTTTCTATATGTCTTAAGATGTCAAATGAATCACAAGAATGCACAAAATGCAAAGACAAGTCATGTTATGCAAGGAAATGCAAGAAGGATGCAAGAGAAAGCCCAAATTAGGGTTCATGGATCAAACATCAAACAAAAATCCAAAACAGAAACAAAACCCTAAGATAAAAATGGAAAATGGCATCCCAAGAAACCCTTGACCTATAATAGACCACTGCCCAAAGGGGAACTCTCAACTCCTAACCAATCTCAAGATATGATTTTTACCAGTTATTAGGGTTTTTTAGGGTTCTTAACAAAAGAAATGCCAAACAAATAGAAAATGCAAGATCAAATCATGGCCATTTTTTCCTAGAAACTACATGCCAAACATAACACAATGCAAAAAGAACCAATGTCTCAACCTTCTCCAATAGGCAGAAATGAATTTTTGAATTTGTGATCAAAATAATGCATAAAAAATGATTTAATTCAATGAAAAATTCTTAAAATGCATCAAGATCAAAAAAGAAATTTGGTTTGAAGGTTGGACAATGTTTCTAAATGTCTTAGAACATTTCATGAATTTTTTTGTAATTTTTAAATACCTAAAAGTATTTTTAATTAATTAATTTCCATTAATCAATTAAAAATAATCTTTTAAATATTTAAAAATACTTTTTTAATGATAAAAAATAAAATAAAAATGTTTTTGTGTCATAAAAATTAATAAAACTTTAAAGAAAAAGTTTCATAATTTTTATGTGTTTTTTACTATTTTAAAATAAATATGCAAGTTAATTGAAATAAAAATGAATTAAAATTAAATAAAATAGGAAGTAATCAGGATGGATGGATGAGATTGATTCTGAGTTTGAAAACGTTGACTGGCGCGTGAATGGAGGGTGTGGATTGCATCTGGATTAATTAATTTAATTACGAATTAATTAAAGCTAATGAGAGAGATTAGGGCAAACAAAATGATCTGGGCCATTCAAAAGAGAGGGAAGTCAACAGGTCAACGCACATCTATGGCTCAAATTCAAACTAGAGTTAATGACGCAATTAGGGCATAATCACTCTCAGGTGGCCGGAGAAGACCTCCGGTCGTCTTCTCCGGCCAGCACCTCACCTGAAAAATCCCCAAACCCCTCAAATCGTATCAAAAATGAAAACTAAGAACATAGAAATGATCTCCATCCTCTCACGAATCAAACCCCTCTCTCAAAACACATTTCTTCTTCCTAAACAAGCTGAATCGAAGGAAATGAAAACTAGGGCACGCAAGTTTCAGAGAGAAATTAAATACTCAAATCAAAGCCATTTCAAAAACTAAGAACATCAGGATGATCAGTGAATCACATAGAACAAGTTTGTAACAAGAAAAATGATTTCTGGAAAAATAATTTTCGAGCTACCTGAGATTTGGAGCTTTCAATTTGAGGACTTTCTGGCCACTTCTCCTTGTGCAATCCACTCCACTTGGTCCACAGAAGATGCTTGAATGCTCAAAAGGAGTTTAAGTTGGCTGGATAGTGAGATTCGAAAGCTCCTGCTCAAGCTTGATCATAAATGGCAATGGTGTTTCTGGAGGTTTCAGGCCATTGTGAATGATGGTTTGTGATCCTGAGGATGAATGGAGAAGGTCTGGAGTGTTTGTTTGTGTGTTTGTGAGCTATGGTGAGAGTTTCGAATGAAACTGCAAAATGGAGTGAGAGATGGCAGTGAGATGTTCAGGCTGTTTCAAGCTTGGGTTCTTGGTGCTGGGTGGTCTATGGAGCAAGGTGAGTTGAATGGTGAAAATGGTTGAAGTGTTTGCAGGCTGTGTAGGCAGATTCGAAGCAAGATGCAAATGGGAGTGTTTTTGTGTATGTGATGAATGTGTGAGTTTCAGCCTTGCTTAGTGTATGAAATGGCTTGCAAATTGTCCACATAACTCTCTCTCATTGGTCAGTTGATTGGACATGTGCTTTATTGATTGGTAAGTTGCCTTTTGCAAAAAGTCAAATAATGTGTAAGAGAAGTATGGCTCATGATCTAGGCAAGTACATGGGCATGGGCTGGCGCAGCAAGGTGAGGTGAGAGGCTAGCAAAGCTCAGCATCCAAGGCTGCAAGTTGTAGGAAGCATGATCATGAGTTTTGCAACTTGTTGTAACTTGGTTCACATGTGATTTTCTTGATAAAAATGCCTTGTTACATGAACTAAACACATGTGATCTTGGTTCAAATCTGATTTTTTAAGGCTTAGAGAATGTTTATGTGCTGGTTTGATACCAATTAGAAGTTGCAATTTGACTTAGCACATGATTTTGCAATTTTCACACTTAGGGCATGCCTTGAAAATAAGTGATTTTTGCCAACTTTGCATTGCCATAACTTTTGATCCAAGAAGAGTTTGATCATTTTCTTGTACTTTTTGAAAAGGAAAAGATGAGATCTACAACTTTCATGACCAAAGTTTTTCCATTTGAAGCATTTTTGGATCAATAATCAAGGCTTGAAAAATGACATAAAATGAAGCATTCTTGAAAAGTCAACTATGCCCAAAAAGTCAACATTTGCAAAAACCCTAAATTCTCGATTTCTATGAACTTCAACCTTCTTCCATGATCAAATAAAGATCATATACACTCAAAATGATGAAGATCACCCATTGGTTGGGTCATTGGGGGCCTCAGATGCCCTGATTTTGCACTGACTTGTCCAGAAAGTCAACTCTTGATCAGATGACTTCCCCATGGAATTTCTTCATGAAAATTGATATGCATACTACCTATACCATATAAAGAGCAATGGAAACAAGAATGACCAGAAAATTTGGGGTTATGGCCTCTGAAACCAAAACCCTAATTTTCAGTCAACTGTGTAGTTCAACCTGGCTCTGCATCCACTCAAACCCTAGTTCTTGTGATTCCTCTGCAATTTTGACTTTGAGGAGATGGAATATGACATAAGAACACACATGGACCACTTTGAGTTGATTGGTGGCCTTTGGAATGGCTCAAGATGCCCTGAGGTTGCTCAGATCACAAACCCTAGGTGCAGATGCCTTAGAAACTATGCAGTGAATCAGAAATGAGATGTGAGATGATATGATTGTGTTTATGCATATGAGGATGATCACAAGCCATGGTGTGAATGGGTGAGGGCAAATTTGGGGTGTTTACAGCTGCCCCTATTCAAGCATGAGTTAGCTATGCAGGATGTAAGCGACGGCTTAACAGGCAAGCAAGATAACTTGTGGTTGAATACCAAAGACAGTCCAAAATTTGCACTCACAAAATGAAGAAGAAAAGGGATATAGATTGTAAAAGGAAAACAAAGTATATTGTAAAGTGGGGGCGACGGAGGATGACCGTCGAGCAGAGGACGACTGCTGGGTAAAGAGCGATGACGGGGACGGCCGACATGCTGGGGATAAAAGGTAAAGCCAAGACGGGGACGGCCGACTAGCTGGGAAAAATAAAATTATGATGGGGACGGCCATCAAGATAAAGCTGTAAAATTTTCTGGGGATCGAATGAAACATGACGGGGACGGCCATCAAGTTCATAAAGGTAACCAACGATGGGGACGGCCATCGGGCTAAAAAAGGAAAAGGGACCACGACGGGGACGGCCATCGGGTTAAAGAATAAATGAAATAAACAGATGATGGGGTACGGCCATCAAAGGTGAAGGACGATCACCTAGCAGGGGACGGCTGCTCTGTTGGGGAATAAAGAAATATGATGGGGACGGCCATCAAAGGTGGAGGACGACCACCTGGCAGGGTACGGCTGCCGAAAATATCAACGATGGGGACGGCCATCGGATAGGAAAGGTCAACGATGGGGACGGCCATCGGACGAGCATGATGGAGGACGACCATCAAGAAGTGGAGGACGACCACTTAGCAGGGGACGGCTGCTCTCGAGGTTTGTCATAACACAGGACGAGTGTTAGATAACCAAAATCAACAATGGGGACGACCATTGGATAAAGTTGATGAAGGACGATCATCAAAAGGTGGAGGACGACCACCTAGCAGGGGACGGCTGCTAAAATCAACGATGGGGACGGCCATCGGATGAGCATGATGGAGGACGACCATCAAGAAGTGGAGGACGACCACTCAGCAGGGTACGGCTGCTCTCAAAGGTATCATAACACAGGACGAGTGTTAGATAAAAAGAAAATTGTTGGCGATCTACTGGGGATGTAGTAAACACGGACGAGTATTTACATCCAAGAAACAAAAGGTATAAGTGTTTAGATGTTGTGTATAGATTAAAGATACGGACGAGCATCCTTAAGACTACGATACGGACGAGTATCGGGTAGAAACAAATACTGACACGTGTTTAGAGATGATGATACAGACGAGTATCAACTGGTTAGCACGGAACACGGACGAGTGTTGATTCTGAGGGGACTCTTCTGGGGAATAGTAGACACAGACGAGTGTCTATATTCAAGAAGACAAGAGTGTTTGACACGTGTATGGATTAAAGATGCGGACGAGCATCCTTAAGACTATGATACGGACGAGTATCATGTAGAAACAAACACTAGACGCAATGTTCTGAGATGATGGTACGGACGAGTACCAACTGGTTAACAAAGAACAAGGACTACTGTCGAATCTGTGGGGATATGAGTGACGATGTATACAAGATACGGACGAGTATCTGTATAAGTGTACCATGAGTAGTGAGTATTGTATTGTATAGATGAGTGTTTTAACTGCTGGGGAGAGTGACACGGACGAGTGTCAAGAGAGAAAAGTATAATATTAACAAGTATATGAGTGATGAAAGTGTAAGCGACTGCGCTGGGGATACGACACGGACGGGTGTCAAGAAGGTGTATGTATAGGTATATGTGAGTGCAAAGAGGACATCTTTGGCTTTCTGCTGGGGATGTGACACGGACGGGTGTCACAAGGTGTGTATACTGATGTTTGGGATTTGGGAGGCAACTGCTTTTGCTGGGAACTCTGGTGGGGATTTTGGAGAGAGTATTCTGTATTCTGATGATTGATTATTATTCACAAGTGTTCGACTCACAACATGACTTATGATTATGCAATGCATTTGATTTTTGCCGTAATGCTCCGTATTAGACGGAATGCTACGCTCTGGGTGGATAGTATGATGCGAATGCTATGATTATGCAAAGGGGCACAGATCCGGGATTCGGATCCCGTTGCTGCGAAGGTCTCTGGTTGATCTGCTTGAAGTGAATATCCCAGCTGGGGATGAGATCATTGGAAGATCTAATAAGATGCATTTGCTTGGGGATATAGGTCGCTGATTGACATATCCTTATAATACGGGACCCAGCTGGGGTTTGTAGAAGCTTTCTCCCTCTCTGTTGTGACTTCTTCATGCGTTGCTTCTCTGAATAGAGGCTGGGGATTCGGTGGGGAGATGATTCCCTGATTCTTGCATCTTGCTGAGGAATAGAGGTTGGTGCTTCAACTGGGGAATGCTGTTGGTAACTCAGCTCGGGAGAGCAATGGGAAACAACTCAGCTGGGGATAGCAATGAGAGGCAACTCGGCTGGGGAGAAAACATCCGGAGTGCTAAGCCTATTTGTTGATTTGGCAACTTTGCTGGGGAAGTGGGCACTCTCCAGTGCCACGTGGAAGATAGACCGAGTTGATAATGATTCGCCAACTTGCTGAGACGTAACCTGCATGCCCCAGGTTGCGTTCTGGATACCTGCAATCCTGCAAAGATAAGGAAACGCGCCAAAAGGTCCCGAGGTATCCCTTACTGGATTCCGTCATAGGAGATAAGTACTTTCAAGAGTAATCATATTCCCTGCAAGCATGTGCTTTTATTTTTAGAGAAAGGCATCTGTACTTATGCAATTGTATTTTTAGAGGTATCAGACAACTCTTTGCAAAACATAAATGTAAAAAACGAAACATGACCGAAAATCTGATTTTTATTAATTCAAGTGCCCTGAATTGGCAAGATACAGTCAAAGAAACATATCTCCTGGAATGAGGAGATTGTTACAAATTGAGAAATAAAGTGATGGCGATGCTGACGACGCTTTCAAGGAGCTTCCTCTTCTGCTATGACTCGTATGACAATGACGTTCTTCTCGTCTTGCTTTCTGGAGAGAGTTGATTCTGATTGAAGCTTGATCCTTTGAAGCTTACCAAGTTGTAGGTGATACAGACGAATTCAGAATGCAGTTGTTCGCTTATTCCCTTATTTTGCATGGATCGCCCTTTCGGGTTTTCAATCCATCGGGATACCCATTTTTGCCTGAGCTGTCCAATGCGGCTTTTCAACTCAGCGGGTGTACATTTTTCATTTATTTCCCTTATTTTTGCCCGAGTCTTTTATTCTGTTTTTGACTCGCCGGGATGCCCTATTTTTGCCTGGACTTACATTCTGTTTTTATGTCCAGCGGGTCATTTTATGCGAAGTATTTTTTAACTGCATCTGAATTCACAGGGGATGGGAAATCTTCACCATCCATGGTGCTGAGCATCAGTGCTCCACCAGAGAAAACTTTCTTTACAACGAATGGTCCTTCATAATTTGGAGTCCATTTGCCCCTGTGGTCTGTATGAGGAGGGAGGATTCTTTTCAACACAAGATCCCCTACTTGGTACTCTCGGTGCCTGACTTTCTGATCGAAGGCCTTCTTCATTCTCTTCTGATATAACTGCCCATGGCAGATTGCAGCCAATCGTTTCTCTTCGATCAGACTCAATTGTTCGAAACGGGACCGAACCCATTCTGCTTCACTCAGTTTAACATCCATTAATACCCGTAACGAGGGTAGTTCAACTTCAATAGGTAGGACTGCTTCCATACCATACACAAGCTGATACGGTGTTGCCCCAGTGGATGTCCTGATTGATGTGCGGTACCCATGCAAAGCAAATGGTAGCATTTCGTGCCAGTCTTTGTATGTGATTACCATCTTCTGCACAATCTTCTTGATATTCTAATTGGCTGCCTCAACAGCGCCGTTCATCTTTGGCCTGTAAGGAGAAGAATTGTGATGTTGGATCTTGAAGTCCCGGCACAGTTCTGCCATCATTTTGTTGTTTAAGTTGGAACCATTATCAGTAATGATTCGCTCGGGCACTCCATACCGACAGATGATATCCCTCTTCAGAAATCTGGCTACCACTTGCCTTGTGACGTTTGCATATGAGGCTGCTTCCACCCACTTGGTGAAATAGTCAATGGCGACCAGGATAAATCTGTGACCATTTGAAGCAGTTGGCTCAATCTTGCCAATCATATCAATGCCCCACATAGCAAAGGGCCATGGTGAAGACATGATGTTTAAAGGGTTGGGAGGCACATGCACCTTATCTGCGTAAATCTGGCATTTGTGACACCTTCTGGCATAGGCACAACAGTCTGCATCCATTGTGATCCAGTAATAGCCTGATCTTAGCAATTTCTTAGCCATGGCATGCCCTCCTGCATGGGTACCAAAAGATCCTTCGTGCACTTCATGCATCAGCAAATCTGCTTCTATCTTGTCAACACATCTGAGGAGTACCATGTCAAAGTTCCTTTTGTATAAAGACCCATCAGTGTTCAGAAAGAAACTTCCAGCAAGCCTTCTTAAAGTCTTCTTATCATTGGAAGATGCCCCAGGTGGGTATGTCTGATCCTCCAAGAAGCACTTAATGTCGTGGAACCAAGGCTTATCATCTTTGACCATGTCTGCTGCAAATACATATGCTGGTCTATCCAGTCTAGACACTGAAATCTGGGGTACAAAGTTAGCCGTTTGAACTTTGATCATGGATGAAATGGTAGCAAGAGCATCTGCAAACTGATTCTCGTCCCGAGGGATATACTCAAGCTTGACTGTTGTGAAGAAAGTCAATAACCTCCTTGTATAATCCCTGTAAGGTATCAGATGATCCTGGTGCGTGTACCATTTGCCGTTGGTTTGATTGACTACCAAAGCTGAATCTCCGAATACGGTCAATGTCTTGATCCTGAGGTCAATGGCTTCCTCAAGACCCATAATGCAAGCTTCGTATTCAGCTTCGTTGTTAGTGCAGTTGAAAGTGAGTTTTTCCGAGAAAGGCATGTGAACTCCTTTGGGTGTAATGAGTACTGCACCAACACCACGACCATTCATGTTAACAGCGGCCCCGTCAAACATCATAGTCCATTCTTCTTCCGGGTCAGGCCCTTCAGTGTGAACAGGCTCCTCGTGATCTTTTGCTTTAATGAACATGATGTCTTCATCAGGAAAGTCAAACCTCATAGGTTGGTAGTCATCAATGGGTTGCTCAGCCAGATATTCAGATAGTACACTGCCTTTGATGGCCTTCTGAGATGTGTACTGTATGTCGTATTCTGTGAGAATCATCTGCCATCTTGCAACCCGTCCGGTAAGGGCTGGCTTCTCGAAAATGTACTTAACTGGATCCATTTTTGAGATTAATAAGGTAGTGTGGGTCAGCATATACTGTCTCAGTCGGCGAGCAGCCCACGCTAAAGCACAGCAAGTTTTCTCGAGCAGTGAATAACGCTGTTCACAGTCGGTAAACTTTTTGCTTAGGTAGTATATTGCATACTCTTTTCGACCAGACTCGTCATGCTGGCCCAACACACACCCCATTGACTCTTCTAGTACTGTCAAGTACATAATCAGAGGTCTTCCTTCAACTGGCGGCATGAGGATTGGAGGTTCTTGCACATATTCCTTGATCTTGTCAAAAGCCTTCTGGCAGTCTTCGTTCCACCTGACCGTCTGTTCTTTTCTTAACAGCTTGAACAAGGGTTCACAGGTTGCCGTGAGGTGAGATATGAACCGTGAAATGTAGTTCAATCGACCTAAGAACCCTCGAACTTCTTTCTCTGTCTTCGGTGCAGGCATTTCTTGTATAGCCTTGACTTTATCAGGATCAACCTCAATCCCTTTCTCGCTTACAATAAAGCCCAGCAGCTTACCGGATCGCACCCCGAATGTGCACTTGTTGGGGTTCAGCTTTAGTTGATATTTCCTCAGACGCTTGAACAACTTCAGCAGATTCACCAGGTGATATTCCTCTGTAAGGGACTTGGCGATCATATCATCCACATAACATTCTATTTCCTTGTGGATCATATCATGGAATAATGTCACCATGGCCCGTTGATACGTTGCACCAGCATTCTTCAGTCCGAATGGCATCACTTTGTAACAGAACGTGCCCCAAGGTGTGATGAACGTTGTCTTCTCCATGTCTTCAGGTGACATCTTGATCTGATTATATCCTGAAAATCCGTCCATGAAGGAGAATACCGAGAACTGAGCCGTGTTATCCACCAATACATCAATGTGAGGTAATGGGAAGTCATCTTTCGGGCTGGCTCTGTTCAGATCCCGGTAGTCAACACACATTCTTACTTTGCCGTCTTTCTTAGGCACAGGTACTATGTTAGCAACCCATGGCGGATAGCTAGTTACAGCAAGGAACCCGGCGTCCCACTGTTTTTGTACCTCTTCCTTGATTTTCATAGCCATGTCTGGGCGAGTACGGCGCAACTTCTGTTTGACCGGCGGGCATTCTTCCCTCAGAGGCAGCTTGTGCACAACAATGTCGGTATCCAACCCTGGCATATCTTGATACGACCAAGCAAACACATCAACATACTCTTGAAGCAGATCTGTCAGTTGTCACTTCACTGGGTCTTGCAGGCAGGCCCCGATTTTAACTTCTTTCACGTCTTCGTCTGTACCAAGATTAATCACTTCAACCTCCTCCTGGTGAGGGGTAATGACCTTTTCCTCTTGTCTCAACAACCCGGCTAGTTCTTCAGGAAGCTCATATTCTTCATCAACCCCTTCATCAGCTTGATTGATTGGATTGTCAAAGTCATACGATGTCATAGCCGTGCTGTTGTCGGTGCAGTCTGGAAGGCACTCTCTGCAAGGGTTAAGTTTGTTTATTTTAGTGATTGATTTTAATCTTGCTTTAGAAAAAAGTGAGATGAAGTTGTCATTTTGAAAACACCGCCATTTATTTTTGTACAAAAAGAAAAATGGAAAAACAGTGAGCAGGAAAGAAAAAGACTCGTTTGCAAAAAGATGTCTGATATTTCATTAATTTAATCTTGTTTGCACAAAAGTACAGATGGCCCTGATTACAAAATGAGTCTTGTCATCTTGGGCAAGATGCAAGACTTTGATGCATGCTATAAAAATACAGGAAATAATAATTACTCTGCATGAGTAACTCTTATAATTTCCTGGGAAGACCAGTTTGAGATACTGCTCCCCGGGATCTTTGGACGAATCCAAATCTCCAGATTGCGCTCCTCTTCCAGCTCGTCTTCCAGACAGTTGATAGCATCAGGGGTAAGCATTCCCCCACTGACAAAACCTGGCTCTGCAGCAGCCTTTGCTTGACGTTGAGTTGGTCTGTAACCCAACCCAAACTTGTCCTTCTTCTCTTCCACAGCTAAAACTTTGCCCCAGCCTAGGGCAGTTCCTTCCTCAACAACCTTCCGGGCTTGTTGGTAAGATGACATTGGAGTACCAGATACAGCAGATGCTTCATTCACATTCAAAGCTTCAAACCCCTGGCTCATTGTTTCATGGATCTCTCCATCCATTTCAATGTACTTATAGGTTGCCAGGTGGCTGACAAAAATGTCCTCCTCTCCACAGATTGTGACAACTTGGCCTTCCCACTCAAATTTTAACTTTTGGTGAAGGGTAGACGTTATTGCGCCGGCGGCGTGAATCCAGGGTCTACCCAACAAACAGCTGTAGGCGGGCTGAATGTCCATCACATAAAAGACAGTTTTAAAGGTCTGTGGGCCAATTGTCACAGGTAGCTCAATCTCTCCCAGAACCGATCTCTTCGAACCATCAAAGGCTCGTACCACCAGGTTGCTGGGTCTCAATGCCAATCCATCATATTCTAACTTCACCAGAGCCTTCTTTGGTAAGACATTCAGGGAAGATCCTGTGTCCACCAGCACATGAGAAAGGACAGCTCCCTTGCATTCCATGGTTATGTGCAAGGCTTTGTTGTGATTGCGGCCATCCGCTGTCAAGTCAGAATTGGTAAACCCTAGCCCATTGCTAGCAGTAACATTCCCAACCACGGTTTCCAATTGGTTGACAGTGATCTCCTCAGGCACGTAAGCTGCGTGCAAGACTTTAAGTAGTGCATTCCGATGGGCTTCGGAGCACATAAGCAGTGAGAGGATAGAGATTTTGGATGGCGTCTGGTGAAGCTGATCCACAACTTTATAATCACTCTTCTTGATGATTCGCATAAACTCATCAACTTCCTGATCGAACGGAGTCTTCAGGGTTTCTTTGGCAGCTTGGTCTTCCTGCACCGGGCCTTTTCCCTTTGCCTTGGCAGCAGCTTCTACTTCGGCAGTAGGTCTTTGGACTTGTGAAGCAAAGAGACGTCCGCTTCGAGTGAAGCCTCCGCCTCCCCCCACATTATCTACTTGTGGTGCAGGTGCTGATGTTTCCAGAGTGATTCTTTTTCCTTCACAGTACACGTCAGAGCCATAGTGCCAAGGGATGGCCCTATTGCTTTCATATGGTACTGGTCCAGGCACCGTGACAGTGACTGGACTGATTGCTGCTGCTGAAGGGACTGTTATTGTTTGTGGATCGTAAAAGATTGTAACTGGTGCTCTGGTGGGAGCAACACCTTCTAAATGGTAAGCGGAGTTATTTTCAGGATCGTAGAATATGGTAACAGTAGAGACATCTTCATGATTGATTGCTGGAGTTGTAGGAGGTACTGTTGGAGGGACTGATGTTGTTGTTGATGGAGATTCGAAATGGAATGAAGCTGAAGTTGTAGCAGGAGAAACTGTTGAAAACTGATCACTTGGGAGGACAGATGAAGTACTTGTCGGTGTTGCTGATGAATTGTCGGGAACAATAGTTGCTGCATTTGTAGGAGGTTCTGAGACCGTTGCTGATGAAGTTGCCGGATTTGTTGGGAATGATGTAGTGATCTGTAGCAGGCCACTCTGAATAAGGCCGTCAATGCCATTCCTCAGGTCCTCGCACCCATTCCATGAAATATTGCAGTAGGGACACCCTAGTTCACACCCCGGAAATATTTGATTTTCGCGGAGTTGAGCCTTGATTTCCACCAATGGTGTCCTGATCTGATCCACACTAGTTATCAAATAAGACGGTTGGTCTTCTTCAATAGCATTAATTCGGGGACCACCATGGTTTGGCATTGGGTTTTTATTGACATTGGGCGGAGGTGCAAAATTCAGAGCCTTGGAGTCTACCAAGTCTTGTACCTTCATATGCAGAGCCCTGCATTTTTCTGTACTGTGACCAGGTGCGTTTGAATGAAAAGCACACCTAGCATTGGAGTCATAGTTCCTTGGTAGACTGTTGGGATCCGGAGGTGCCAACGTTCTTAGCTCAACTAGGTTGAGTTTCAGAAGTTGTGGCAACAAGGCAGCATACGGCATTGGGATCGGGTCGATCACTCGGTTAGCTTGGGATGACCTTTGTTGGAATGGCCTCTGTTGATTGTTGTTGTTGGAGTTGTTGTTGTTGTAGTTTCTTGGAGGATATTGATTCTGCTGATACTGGGGTTGTTGTTGGAAGTTTTGTTGCGGAGGTTGATAGATTGGCTGAGGATGAGCTGGAGCAGGGATAGTGACTGCTGCTATTGACCTTTGAACATATTGGGGCCTACCCCTGTTGGTGTGAATGGCATTGGTCTCGCCAGTTCTTCTCGGGCCTGCAAAAGGCTTTCTTGTACCACTGGACGAACTGGCACCATTATCAGAGATCTTACCCATTTTCAACAGGCTTTCAATTCTCTCCCCAGCTATGACAACATCTGCGAAGCTAGTGGAAGAGAAAGCAGCCAACCTGTCAATATACGTTCCCTGGAGAGTGTTCATAAACATGTCTGCCATTTCTCTCTCAGACATTGGTGGTTGAACGGCAGCAGCCAATTGCCTCCATCTCTGGGCATATTCCCGGAAACTTTCCCTTGATGACTGTGACATTCCCATTAGGAGAGTCCTGTTGGGCGCCATGTCTAAGTTGTATTGATACTGTCGGATGAAGGCCTCTGCCAGGTCCTTCCAGCATCTCACAGTTGCCTTTGTCAAATGGGAATACCATTCCCTCGAAGCTCCAGTCAAGCTATCTTCGAAATAGAACATCCACAATTTCTCATCCATTGTATAGGCCTTCAGCCTTCCCAGAAATGATTGTAGATGAGTCCGGGGGCATGAAGTCCCATTATACTTTTCGAAACAAGGAGGTTTGAACTTATGGGGGATCCTGACCCCGTCTACCAAACCCATGTCCATGACGTCGAAACCCAAAGAATTTTGAGATTCTAAGGACCTCAACTTCTCAGCTATTTCCTCCAATCGTCTATCATAAGTTTCCTCTCCAGCACCCATTACTGTAAATTGGTCCTCCTGAGGATCTTCTTGAAGTACTCTCCCTGCTGTGGCAGTCCCTTGTATATTGACTGGGATGTTGGCCTCTGGATGGAGATGGGGTCCAAAAACTGGGGGATTGACATGAGGTTGGACCCTCTCGTTGTTACTTGTGCCAGCAGTTCCCACATGGGGCTCCTCTTGATTCCTCCCTTCTACCAAAGTTCTGAGCCTCTCCTGGCTTTGAGCTAAGTTGTTCATTACTTCCATGAACTGTGTTATCTGCATTCTCATCTCCAACCTTTCGTTGGCCATCTGGTTTCTGACCTCCGTAAGGTCCTGCTGCATCTGATCCATCTGAATTCCCGGAAGGTTGTTTCTAGTTGGGTACCTGTGTGGCCTGTTGAGAGGAAATACCCGGCGGCGAGCAATAATTCCTGAATATCACAACAGAGGTTAGCAACAACAAAACAAAACCTACAAAACAAATAAAAGGTTAGCATGCAATGCAGTTATGCTTATTTGCTATCAAGGTATCCGGTTTGGCCTTCAGTTTTGACCCTTCCAGACCCTTGAAGATGCTGCTGTTGAAGTTGCTTTTGAAGTAACCCAGATGGAAACTAACACAAATATATTACAAAAATGTGAAATAATACAACTTGTTCATTTTACAACACAAGCCCTCAAAGGGGTCAAAATACATCACAAAAAGCAAAAGTACATGAAAAGGAACAACAACAAGCAAATGATCAAACTCCAAGGCCAAACTCATCCTCACGAACTTCCTTAAGAAGTGCTTCGGTCACAGGATCAGCCGGACGCTCCGTGAGACCTCTGATGAGAAGGTTTCTTGTTGCAACAGCTGCAGTCAACTTCCTGTTCTGACTTTGGTCCTTAGACCTCTTCACTCCAGCTCTGATTTCTAGCTCTGATATTTCCTTCTGGGCTGCTGCCAGGGCTTTTTCCATCTGTTCCATCTTGTCTTGAGCTCTCTTGTCTTCTAGAGTACGGGCCTCAGTGATCCGGACCCACCTGGCCTGACTCTCTTTCAGGTACAAGTCTGTTCTTGCTCTCTGAAACTGGGCTTCTTTACAAGCGTTCTTCAGAATCTGCTCACCAGCTTTGGACTTGTTGATATAATCTCCCGACTTCTCAATTTTAGTCAAGTGTTCCACTCTTAACTTCTCCAATCTCTCAATCTCCCTCACACCTTCACTCCTCTCCCGGAGGGTCTTCTGCAAAGCCTGGGTTAACTTCTCATTTCTTTCCTTCAAGCTTTCAAACTCCTCCAAACTGATAGTGGCAGGGGGTGGTGCTGAAGATGACTCAGGCATGTCTTCTATAGTAAAGGGCATTCCAGAGAATTGGGCCCTGGCATGAGACCACTCATAGTATTGGACTGATGCCACATTATTGCACTTCCCCAGAATGGTGATTCCCTTGGTTTGAACATGATCCCAGGCCCAGGCAGCCTGCCTAACAGTTGCCAGACTAATCTTGTTCTCACAGTAGAGGGTCTCAACCAAGTCTTGTTCCCTAGGAGTATGAACCAGTGCATAGCCTAATTGCCTCCTGAACAGCAGAGGGTTGTAGTTGATACTTCCCTTAACTCCTATCAAAGGCACATTGGGAAAGTGTCCACAGCTGGTGAGGATATCTCTGCCCTTGGTGCTTTGAGTACACCATCTGATGTCTGCTGAAGTTAGAACAGTGAGTCTCTTAGCCCAGTTGCTTTGCTGATGAGGATTTAGAAATGCATCTGTCCTGGGTAGATGCCTGAGAAGCCAAGCATGAAATAATGGAGCACAACACCTCACTAGCCTTCCTCTCTGCTTCTCATTTCTCTGATGTACTGAGTAATAGAGATCACCCAGCAAAGTTGGCACTGGGTTCTTCAGGATGAACAAATGGATTGCATTCTTGCTAATGAATCGAGGCTCATCTGCAAACAACACAATTCCATATACACTTAAGGCCAACAGAGCACAAACAGCTTTCCACTCCCCCAAGGAGGCCTTCAGACTAGCTTGAGAAATTAAGAAGTCCAGATGAAATCCAGGGATCCCAGCTTTAGAGGTCATATGCTGCTCAATCAAAGCAGGTTCCAGGTGCAAAGCTTTTGCTACCTCTCCATTGCTGGGAAAGACCATTTCAGGGTTAAAAGGGATTTCTCTCTTGATAGGCAAACCAATCAATGATGAGTATTCTTCCAAAAGAGGACCCAACTGAAAGTCTTGAAAGGTGAAACATCTCAATGGGGGGTCATAGAACTGAATACAGGTATGGATCAGGCTTCTCTGAGATGGGTCCAAATCCATAACCAAGTCAAGTATATCCCCATAATGCTCCCTGAATAAAGGCATGTGATCTGGAGTGATCAGGGTTTGGATCCTCCTGATGTCTGATAAGTCTGGTTGGAAGAAATGATAGGTGATGTTGCTTTTCTTTGGAGCCATGATGCTGAAGACTGAGTAGGGTGCTGATGAAGATGCTGAGGTGTGGGCCACTGGCTGGCTAGTGCAAGTGACTGAAGTATATGGATGACAAGCTGAAGCAAGTGCTGGTGGAGATAGGTCAAAACTGCAGATGGGGTCAAAACCAAAACCAGATGAAAATGGATACCCTGAAACACAAATAAGCACATGTTAATATGATGCAATGGGTATGTATGCAGATGAAATGCAAGGGTTTGTGACTGAGCTGAATCTGATTAACTGCCTTGGTATAGATCCATGTGTGTTCAAGAAATCCAGGTGGAGGTCTATAAATCCAGTAACCAGGGTGGGGGACTCAAATAAAGAGCCACAAGTCCAGGGTTTTAGAATCACAAGAACTATCCAACATGGAGCATTCTTAACAAAGTCAAAGTAACGGGGTATTCTGAGGTCAAGGTACCTGCAAACCTATAAACAGCCCAACCCCCTCACAGGTGATGATCTAGAACAAGGATCCTCAGACTTGGATCAGTTATGAGAAGTGTAGACACTTCTAACCCGGAGGTACAGTGTTTACAATAACCATAAAAGTTCCTCCTCTAATTCACCTCAGTTTCTGAAGGTCAGTACTAAAAGGTCATCCAGACTTAGCAGGCTTCCCAGATAGCCCTAGCATTGCAGGAAATCTGCAACACAGAGTTCTCAAGAAGAAACCCATATCTGAACCGTGTTTCATATTCCCGCACCAGACCGAAATGGAATGGGAAAGAATATGATTCACTCTAGCCTAGGTGTCACTCAGGTCCCAGGTATAGGACCTTAACTCTCAATGAGTCACCCACCCACCAAAACAAGAAACCAGATCCAGCCAGCAACAATGACAGTATGATAAATAAATAAAAAACAGTAAAGAAAGCAATAAATAAAGCTGTACAGAAAGCAGTAAATAAAGCAAGTATACAAATAGCACATAACACCCCAAATAAACACAAATCAATCAAGCGCTAGGAGGAACCCACAAAAAGAACCAGAAGCCCTGGTTGCAGTATAAGGGTCCCCAGCAGAGTCGCCAAGTTGTCGCTCCCGACAAGTGACACAGGGTCAAATGAGGGTACAGACGCGAACGGTCGTTGAAGGGAACAGTGAGAACACACAGCCGTGAACTCACTGGAGAATGAAAAGAGTCGCCAGCTAGGCATTTTTATCCCGGAGGAAAGGCAATGCTGCATAGACCTAGAAAAAGATGGATAAGACGGTTGCGAACCAGAGAGACTGAGAAAGGGGGTTGGTTACAACCTGGGAAGGTATTAGCACCCAGATTGTCCGTCGTACTCGACGGGATCCACGCTTAAAAGATTTGTGTTTTAAAGGGGTAGTGTCAGTGCAATTTGTGTGTAAAATAGCTGGAAAAGATGTACAGGTGTCAGTGTAAAAGAAGTGAAGTGTGTAAATGATGTGCCAGTGTGAGATCAAGAATAAAATGCTCATGACCATGAGGCTTAAAAGAATGAAACTGGAAGGAGGGGGAATATACAGAGACTTTTGTTCGATAACTGTTAAGTTATGCCTACGTATCCTCTCGTGCAATGAGGAAGTCAGAACACCGTAGTTCGACCCAAAGAGACTGAAAGATGAATTGACTTGTGAACTGCCTGCTTGTCTATGCTCAAGTGTATGACCTGTCTGGCTCAGGTGCTGACTGTCTTGCATTAGACGGAAGAAGCAAGTTCTCGGTTGTGAGTGAATGAGATGAGAAAAGAATCCCGGAGGAGACGATTATTGTTTGTTTTTGAATTTTCAGTCTTTTATTGCCCTTGAAAGTTTGTCATAAGTTAATGAGCTTAAGCCTAAACCAATGGGTTAGTAAACTCATCACATCTTCCCTCTGATTAGGGGTAATGAGAATACCTTAAGTGTGAAGTCAGATTCTCACACTTAATCACCTTTGATGTAGGATTAAGATTATTAACCTACTTGTGATTATTTAGATGTTTTTGTGATTTTTGTTTAGTGTTGAGTAATGAGGTTAAGCCATAATCATGGATTAAACAGACCCATTACACCATCCTAAAAGAAGGATAATAGATGAGAATGTTTAAGCTGAGGAAAACTCCTCAACTTAATCCATGATTAGGGATTAAACTCATGACAAAACAAACCTTTGATTAAGTGAATTTTAGATTAATGGTATGATGATGAAGTGATTTTTATTGTTTGTAAGACAACTTGAGGGGGACTTGTCCATTAACACTAGGGTTAGTCCTTCTTAACCACTTAAGGAAGAATTAGAACCCTAATGCAAGGCCCAAGTTACAAGTATGATGTCTTGATATTTATTATGTGGATTGATTAAGAGATCTAAACACATTAAGGGTTTAACACTTAGGATTAAAGTTATACACTCCATCCTAAGAGAAGGATGCAGGCATAAGCTTAATCACAAAGTCTTAAAGCCTTTAGGGTTTAATCCCTGATTATGAGGTGAGAAGAGAGGACTCAAAGAAAGACACAAAGGTAAAAACTATGAGGGGAGACTAATCAAAACCCTAATTCATTGTCATGCTTGGATGATCCTAAGGTTTGTGAGGTTAAACAAGAACAATCTTCAAAGGAGCCACCAGGAAGCAGATGAACAGGATCAAGAGAAGCAAAGTGACTTGCTTCATTCAAGAAGTCAAGTCACTTGAAGAAAGAAAGTGGGAGGAAGAAGAATGAGCAAGCTCAAACTCAAACACATATAAGAATGCAGCAATGGATGCAAGAGAGATGAAAAGAAAAGATATGAGAAGTGAAGGCAAATTCACTTCTCAAGCTTACTTACCACCTGAAATGTTAGAAAGAAATGCAATGCAATGCTAGATGAGATGAAATGGTATGATGCTAAGCAAAACCAGAAGCATGTTGATGATGATTATGATGTTATGAGGTGCTGCAAACATGAGACAAGGCATGGATATGTTCATACAAGATCATGAATGCAAATGATGCAAGTTAAGGAGCATGAACAAACATGAAATGTTATGAAGCATACAAGGCAAATGACATGGCAAATATGTAATGCAATGATCAAACATGCTTTCTATATGTCTTAAGATGTCAAATGAATCACAAGAATGCACAAAATGCAAAGACAAGTCATGTTATGCAAGGAAATGCAAGAAGGATGCAAGAGAAAGCCCAAATTAGGGTTCATGGATCAAACATCAAACAAAAATCCAAAACAGAAACAAAACCCTAAGATAAAAATGGAAAATGGCATCCCAAGAAACCCTTGACCTATAATAGACCACTGCCCAAAGGGGAACTCTCAACTCCTAACCAATCTCAAGATATGATTTTTACCAGTTATTAGGGTTTTTTAGGGTTCTTAACAAAAGAAATGCCAAACAAATAGAAAATGCAAGATCAAATCATGGCCATTTTTTCCTAGAAACTACATGCCAAACATAACACAATGCAAAAAGAACCAATGTCTCAACCTTCTCCAATAGGCAGAAATGAATTTTTGAATTTGTGATCAAAATAATGCATAAAAAATGATTTAATTCAATGAAAAATTCTTAAAATGCATCAAGATCAAAAAATAAATTTGGTTTGAAGGTTGGACAATGTTTCTAAATGTCTTAGAACATTTCATGAATTTTTTTGTAATTTTTAAATACCTAAAAGTATTTTTAATTAATTAATTTCCATTAATCAATTAAAAATAATCTTTTAAATATTTAAAAATACTTTTTTAATGATAAAAAATAAAATAAAAATGTTTTTGTGTCACAAAAATTAATAAAACTTTAAAGAAAAAGTTTCATATTTTTTATGTGTTTTTTACTATTTTAAAATAAATATGCAAGTTAATTGAAATAAAAATGAATTAAAATTAAATAAAATAGGAAGTAATCAGGATGGATGGATGAGATTGATTCTGAGTTTGAAAACGTTGACTGGCGCGTGAATGGAGGGTGTGGATTGCATCTGGATTAATTAATTTAATTACGAATTAATTAAAGCTAATGAGAGAGATTAGGGCAAACAAAATGATCTGGGCCATTCAAAAGAGAGGGAAGTCAACAGGTCAACGCACATCTATGGCTCAAATTCAAACTAGAGTTAATGACGCAATTAGGGCATAATCACTCTCAGGTGGCCGGAGAAGACCTCCGGTCGTCTTCTCCGGCCAGCACCTCACCTGAAAAATCCCCAAACCCCTCAAATCGTATCAAAAATGAAAACTAAGAACATAGAAATGATCTCCATCCTCTCACGAATCAAACCCCTCTCTCAAAACACATTTCTTCTTCCTAAACAAGCTGAATCGAAGGAAATGAAAACTAGGGCACGCAAGTTTCAGAGAGAAATTAAATACTCAAATCAAAGCCATTTCAAAAACTAAGAACATCAGGATGATCAGTGAATCACATAGAACAAGTTTGTAACAAGAAAAATGATTTCTGGAAAAATAATTTTCGAGCTACCTGAGATTTGGAGCTTTCAATTTGAGGACTTTCTGGCCACTTCTCCTTGTGCAATCCACTCCACTTGGTCCACAGAAGATGCTTGAATGCTCAAAAGGAGTTTAAGTTGGCTGGATAGTGAGATTCGAAAGCTCCTGCTCAAGCTTGATCATAAATGGCAATGGTGTTTCTGGAGGTTTCAGGCCATTGTGAATGATGGTTTGTGATCCTGAGGATGAATGGAGAAGGTCTGGAGTGTTTGTTTGTGTGTTTGTGAGCTATGGTGAGAGTTTCGAATGAAACTGCAAAATGGAGTGAGAGATGGCAGTGAGATGTTCAGGCTGTTTCAAGCTTGGGTTCTTGGTGCTGGGTGGTCTATGGAGCAAGGTGAGTTGAATGGTGAAAATGGTTGAAGTGTTTGCAGGCTGTGTAGGCAGATTCGAAGCAAGATGCAAATGGGAGTGTTTTTGTGTATGTGATGAATGTGTGAGTTTCAGCCTTGCTTAGTGTATGAAATGGCTTGCAAATTGTCCACATAACTCTCTCTCATTGGTCAGTTGATTGGACATGTGCTTTATTGATTGGTAAGTTGCCTTTTGCAAAAAGTCAAATAATGTGTAAGAGAAGTATGGCTCATGATCTAGGCAAGTACATGGGCATGGGCTGGCGCAGCAAGGTGAGGTGAGAGGCTAGCAAAGCTCAGCATCCAAGGCTGCAAGTTGTAGGAAGCATGATCATGAGTTTTGCAACTTGTTGTAACTTGGTTCACATGTGATTTTCTTGATAAAAATGCCTTGTTACATGAACTAAACACATGTGATCTTGGTTCAAATCTGATTTTTTAAGGCTTAGAGAATGTTTATGTGCTGGTTTGATACCAATTAGAAGTTGCAATTTGACTTAGCACATGATTTTGCAATTTTCACACTTAGGGCATGCCTTGAAAATAAGTGATTTTTGCCAACTTTGCATTGCCATAACTTTTGATCCAAGAAGAGTTTGATCATTTTCTTGTACTTTTTGAAAAGGAAAAGATGAGATCTACAACTTTCATGACCAAAGTTTTTCCATTTGAAGCATTTTTGGATCAATAATCAAGGCTTGAAAAATGACATAAAATGAAGCATTCTTGAAAAGTCAACTATGCCCAAAAAGTCAACATTTGCAAAAACCCTAAATTCTCGATTTCTATGAACTTCAACCTTCTTCCATGATCAAATAAAGATCATATACACTCAAAATGATGAAGATCACCCATTGGTTGGGTCATTGGGGGCCTCAGATGCCCTGATTTTGCACTGACTTGTCCAGAAAGTCAACTCTTGATCAGATGACTTCCCCATGGAATTTCTTCATGAAAATTGATATGCATACTCCCTATACCATATAAAGAGCAATGGAAACAAGAATGACCAGAAAATTTGGGGTTATGGCCTCTGAAACCAAAACCCTAATTTTCAGTCAACTGTGTAGTTCAACCTGGCTCTGCATCCACTCAAACCCTAGTTCTTGTGATTCCTCTGCAATTTTGACTTTGAGGAGATGGAATATGACATAAGAACACACATGGACCACTTTGAGTTGATTGGTGGCCTTTGGAATGGCTCAAGATGCCCTGAGGTTGCTCAGATCACAAACCCTAGGTGCAGATGCCTTAGAAACTATGCAGTGAATCAGAAATGAGATGTGAGATGATATGATTGTGTTTATGCATATGAGGATGATCACAAGCCATGGTGTGAATGGGTGAGGGCAAATTTGGGGTGTTTACAGCTGCCCCTATTCAAGCATGAGTTAGCTATGCAGGATGTAAGCGACGGCTTAACAGGCAAGCAAGATAACTTGTGGTTGAATACCAAAGACAGTCCAAAATTTGCACTCACAAAATGAAGAAGAAAAGGGATATAGATTGTAAAAGGAAAACAAAGTATATTGTAAAGTGGGGGCGACGGAGGATGACCGTCGAGCAGAGGACGACTGCTGGGTAAAGAGCGATGACGGGGACGGCCGACATGCTGGGGATAAAAGGTAAAGCCAAGACGGGGACGGCCGACTAGCTGGGAAAAATAAAATTATGATGGGGACGGCCATCAAGATAAAGCTGTAAAATTTTCTGGGGATCGAATGAAACATGACGGGGACGGCCATCAAGTTCATAAAGGTAACCAACGATGGGGACGGCCATCGGGCTAAAAAAGGAAAAGGGACCACGACGGGGACGGCCATCAGGTTAAAGAATAAATGAAATAAACAGATGATGGGGTACGGCCATCAAAGGTGAAGGACGATCACCTAGCAGGGGACGGCTGCTCTGTTGGGGAATAAAGAAATATGATGGGGACGGCCATCAAAGGTGGAGGACGACCACCTGGCAGGGTACGGCTGCCGAAAATATCAACGATGGGGACGGCCATCGGATAGGAAAGGTCAACGATGGGGACGGCCATCGGACGAGCATGATGGAGGACGACCATCAAGAAGTGGAGGACGACCACTTAGCAGGGGACGGCTGCTCTCGAGGTTTGTCATAACACAGGACGAGTGTTAGATAACCAAAATCAACAATGGGGACGACCATTGGATAAAGTTGATGAAGGACGATCATCAAAAGGTGGAGGACGACCACCTAGCAGGGGACGGCTGCTAAAATCAACGATGGGGACGGCCATCGGATGAGCATGATGGAGGACGACCATCAAGAAGTGGAGGACGACCACTCAGCAGGGTACGGCTGCTCTCAAAGGTATCATAACACAGGACGAGTGTTAGATAAAAAGAAAATTGTTGGCGATCTACTGGGGATGTAGTAAACACGGACGAGTATTTACATCCAAGAAACAAAAGGTATAAGTGTTTAGATGTTGTGTATAGATTAAAGATACGGACGAGCATCCTTAAGACTACGATACGGACGAGTATCGGGTAGAAACAAATACTGACACGTGTTTAGAGATGATGATACAGACGAGTATCAACTGGTTAGCACGGAACACGGACGAGTGTTGATTCTGAGGGGACTCTTCTGGGGAATAGTAGACACAGACGAGTGTCTATATTCAAGAAGACAAGAGTGTTTGACACGTGTATGGATTAAAGATGCGGACGAGCATCCTTAAGACTATGATACGGACGAGTATCATGTAGAAACAAACACTAGACGCAATGTTCTGAGATGATGGTACGGACGAGTACCAACTGGTTAACAAAGAACAAGGACTACTGTCGAATCTGTGGGGATATGAGTGACGATGTATACAAGATACGGACGAGTATCTGTATAAGTGTACCATGAGTAGTGAGTATTGTATTGTATAGATGAGTGTTTTAACTGCTGGGGAGAGTGACACGGACGAGTGTCAAGAGAGAAAAGTATAATATTAACAAGTATATGAGTGATGAAAGTGTAAGCGACTGCGCTGGGGATACGACACGGACGGGTGTCAAGAAGGTGTATGTATAGGTATATGTGAGTGCAAAGAGGACATCTTTGGCTTTCTGCTGGGGATGTGACACGGACGGGTGTCACAAGGTGTGTATACTGATGTTTGGGATTTGGGAGGCAACTGCTTTTGCTGGGACCTCTGGTGGGGATTTTGGAGAGAGTATTCTGTATTCTGATGATTGATTATTATTCACAAGTGTTCGACTCACAACATGACTTATGATTATGCAATGCATTTGATTTTTGCCGTAATGCTCCGTATTAGACGGAATGCTACGCTCTGGGTGGATAGTATGATGCGAATGCTATGATTATGCAAAGGGGCACAGATCCGGGATTCGGATCCCGTTGCTGCGAAGGTCTCTGGTTGATCTGCTTGAAGTGAATATCCCAGCTGGGGATGAGATCATTGGAAGATCTAATAAGATGCATTTGCTTGGGGATATAGGTCGCTGATTGACATATCCTTATAATACGGGACCCAGCTGGGGTTTGTAGAAGCTTTCTCCCTCTCTGTTGTGACTTCTTCATGCGTTGCTTCTCTGAATAGAGGCTGGGGATTCGGTGGGGAGATGATTCCCTGATTCTTGCATCTTGCTGAGGAATAGAGGTTGGTGCTTCAACTGGGGAATGCTGTTGGTAACTCAGCTGGGGAGAGCAATGGGAAACAACTCAGCTGGGGATAGCAATGAGAGGCAACTCGGCTGGGGAGAAAACATCCGGAGTGCTAAGCCTATTTGTTGATTTGGCAACTTTGCTGGGGAAGTGGGCACTCTCCAGTGCCACGTGGAAGATAGACCGAGTTGATAATGATTCGCCAACTTGCTGAGACGTAACCTGCATGCCCCAGGTTGCGTTCTGGATACCTGCAATCCTGCAAAGATAAGGAAACGCGCCAAAAGGTCCCGAGGTATCCCTTACTGGATTCCGTCATAGGAGATAAGTACTTTCAAGAGTAATCATATTCCCTGCAAGCATGTGCTTTTATTTTTAGAGAAAGGCATCTGTACTTATGCAATTGTATTTTTAGAGGTATCAGACAACTCTTTGCAAAACATAAATGTAAAAAACGAAACATGACCGAAAATCTGATTTTTATTAATTCAAGTGCCCTGAATTGGCAAGATACAGTCAAAGAAACATATCTCCTGGAATGAGGAGATTGTTACAAATTGAGAAATAAAGTGCTGGCGATGCTAACGACGCTTTCAAGGAGCTTCCTCTTCTGCTATGACTCGTATGACAATGACGTTCTTCTCGTCTTGCTTTCTGGAGAGAGTTGATTCTGATTGAAGCTTGATCCTTTGAAGCTTACCAAGTTGTAGGTGATACAGACGAATTCAGAATGCAGTTGTTCGCTTATTCCCTTATTTTGCATGGATCGCCCTTTCGGGTTTTCAATCCATCGGGATACCCATTTTTGCCTGAGCTGTCCAATGCGGCTTTTCAACTCAGCGGGTGTACATTTTTCATTTATTTCCCTTATTTTTGCCCGAGTCTTTTATTCTGTTTTTGACTCGCCGGGATGCCCTATTTTTGCCTGGACTTACATTCTGTTTTTATGTCCAGCGGGTCATTTTATGCGAAGTATTTTTTAACTGCATCTGAATTCACAGGGGATGGGAAATCTTCACCATCCATGGTGCTGAGCATCAGTGCTCCACCAGAGAAAACTTTCTTTACAACGAATGGTCCTTCATAATTTGGAGTCCATTTGCCCCTGTGGTCTGTATGAGGAGGGAGGATTCTTTTCAACACAAGATCCCCTACTTGGTACTCTCGGTGCCTGACTTTCTGATCGAAGGCCTTCTTAATTCTCTTCTGATATAACTGCCCATGGCAGATTGCAGCCAATCTTTTCTCTTCGATCAGACTCAATTGTTCGAAACGGGACCGAACCCATTCTGCTTCACTCAGTTTAACATCCATTAATACCCGTAACGAGGGTAGTTCAACTTCAACAGGTAGGACTGCTTCCATACCATACACAAGCTGATACGGTGTTGCCCCAGTGGATGTCCTGATTGATGTGCGGTACCCATGCAAAGCAAATGGTAGCATTTTGTGCCAGTCTTTGTATGTGATTACCATCTTCTGCACAATCTTCTTGATATTCTTATTGGCTGCCTCAACAGCGCCGTTCATCTTTGGCCTGTAAGGAGAAGAATTGTGATGTTGGATCTTGAAGTCCCGGCACAGTTCTGCCATCATTTTGTTGTTTAAGTTGGAACCATTATCAGTAATGATTCGCTCGGGCACTCCATACCGACAGATGATATCCCTCTTCAGAAATCTGGCTACCACTTGCCTTGTGACGTTTGCATATGAGGCTGCTTCCACCCACTTGGTGAAATAGTCAATGGCGACCAGGATAAATCTGTGACCATTTGAAGCAGTTGGCTCAATCTTGCCAATCATATCAATGCCCCACATAGCAAAGGGCCATGGTGAAGACATGATGTTTAAAGGGTTGGGAGGCACATGCACCTTATCTGCGTAAATCTGGCATTTGTGACACCTTCTGGCATAGGCACAACAGTCTGCATCCATTGTGATCCAGTAATAGCCTGATCTTAGCAATTTCTTAGCCATGGCATGCCCTCCTGCATGGGTACCAAAAGATCCTTCGTGCACTTCATGCATCAGCAAATCTGCTTCTATCTTGTCAACACATCTGAGGAGTACCATGTCAAAGTTCCTTTTGTATAAAGACCCATCAGTGTTCAGAAAGAAACTTCCAGCAAGCCTTCTTAAAGTCTTCTTATCATTGGAAGATGCCCCAGGTGGGTATGTCTGATCCTCCAAGAAGCACTTAATGTCGTGGAACCAAGGCTTATCATCTTTGACCATGTCTGCTGCAAATACATATGCTGGTCTATCCAGTCTAGACACTGAAATCTGGGGTACAAAGTTAGCCGTTTGAACTTTGATCATGGATGAAATGGTAGCAAGAGCATCTGCAAACTGATTCTCGTCCCGAGGGATATACTCAAGCTTGACTTTTGTGAAGAAAGTCAATAACCTCCTTGTATAATCCCTGTAAGGTATCAGATGATCCTGGTGGGTGTACCATTTGCCGTTGGTTTGATTGACTACCAAAGCTGAATCTCCGAATACGGTCAATGTCTTGATCCTGAGGTCAATGGCTTCCTCAAGACCCATAATGCAAGCTTCGTATTCAGCTTCGTTGTTAGTGCAGTTGAAAGTGAGTTTTGCCGAGAAAGGCATGTGAACTCCTTTGGGTGTAATGAGTACTGCACCAACACCACGACCATTCATGTTAACGGCCCCGTCAAACATCATAGTCCATTCTTCTTCCGGGTCAGGACCTTCAGTGTGAACAGGCTCCTCGTGATCTTTTGCTTTAATGAACATGATGTCTTCATCAGGAAAGTCAAACCTCATAGGTTGGTAGTCATCAATGGGTTGCTCAGCCAGATATTCAGATAGTACACTGCCTTTGATGGCCTTCTGAGATGTGTACTGTATGTCGTATTCTGTGAGAATCATCTGCCATCTTGCAACCCGTCCGGTAAGGGCTGGCTTCTCGAAAATGTACTTAACTGGATCCATTTTTGAGATTAATAAGGTAGTGTGGGTCAGCATATACTGTCTCAGTCGGCGAGCAGCCCACGCTAAAGCACAGCAAGTTTTCTCGAGCAGTGAATAACGCTGTTCACAGTCGGTAAACTTTTTGCTTAGGTAGTATATTGCATACTCTTTTCGACCAGACTCGTCATGCTGGCCCAACACACACCCCATTGACTCTTCTAGTACTGTCAAGTACATAATCAGAGGTCTTCCTTCAACTGGAGGCATGAGGATTGGAGGTTCTTGCAGATATTCCTTGATCTTGTCAAAAGCCTTCTGGCAGTCTTCGTTCCACCTGACCGTCTGTTCTTTTCTTAACAGCTTGAACAAGGGTTCACAGGTTGCCGTGAGGTGAGATATGAACCGTGAAATGTAGTTCAATCGACCTAAGAACCCTCGAACTTCTTTCTCTGTCTTCGGTGCAGGCATTTCTTGTATAGCCTTGACTTTATCAGGATCAACCTCAATCCCTTTCTCGCTTACAATAAAGCCCAGCAGCTTACCGGATCGCACCCCGAATGTGCACTTGTTGGGGTTCAGCTTTAGTTGTTATTTCCTCAGACGCTTGAACAACTTCAGCAGATTCACCAGGTGATCTTCCTCTATAAGGGACTTGGCGATCATATCATCCACATAACATTCTATTTCCTTGTGGATCATATCATGGAATAATGTCACCATGGCCCGTTGATACGTTGCACCAGCATTCTTCAGTCCGAATGGCATCACTTTGTAACAGAACGTGCCCCAAGGTGTGATGAACGTTGTCTTCTCCATGTCTTCAGGTGACATCTTGATCTGATTATATCCTGAAAATCCGTCCATGAAGGAGAATACCGAGAACTGAGCCGTGTTATCCACCAATACATCAATGTGAGGTAATGGGAAGTCATCTTTCGGGCTGGCTCTGTTCAGATCCCGGTAGTCAACACACATTCTTACTTTGCCGTCTTTCTTAGGCACAGGTACTATGTTAGCAACCCATGGCGGATAGCTAGTTACAGCAAGGAACCCGGCGTCCCACTGTTTTTGTACCTCTTCCTTGATTTTCATAGCCATGTCTGGGCGAGTACGGCGCAACTTCTGTTTGACCGGCGGGCATTCTTCCCTCAGAGGCAGCTTGTGCACAACAATGTCGGTATCCAACCCTGGCATATCTTGATACGACCAAGCAAACACATCAACATACTCTTGAAGCAGATCTGTCAGTTGTCTCTTCACTGGGTCTTGCAGGCAGGCCCCGATTTTAACTTCTTTCACGTCTTCGTCTGTACCAAGATTAATCACTTCAACCTCCTCCTGGTGAGGGGTAATGACCTTTTCCTCTTGTCTCAACAACCCGGCTAGTTCTTCAGGAAGCTCATATTCTTCATCAACCCCTTCATCAGCTTGATTGATTGGATTGTCAAAGTCATACGATGTCATAGCCGTGCTGTTGTCGGTGCAGTCTGGAAGGCACTCTCTGCAAGGGTTAAGTTTGTTTATTTTAGTGATTGATTTAAATCTTGCTTTAGAAAAAAGTGAGATGAAGTTGTCATTTTGAAAACACCGCCATTTATTTTTGTACAAAAAGAAAAATGGAAAAACAGTGAGCAGGAAAGAAAAAGACTCGTTTGCAAAAAGATGTCTGATATTTCATTAATTTAATCTTGTTTGCACAAAAGTACAGATGGCCCTGATTACAAAATGAGTCTTGTCATCTTGGGCAAGATGCAAGACTTTGATGCATGCTATAAAAATACAGGAAATAATAATTACTCTGCATGAGTAACTCTTATAATTTCCTGGGAAGACCAGTTTGAGATACTGCTCCCCGGGATCTTTGGACGAATCCAAATCTCCAGATTGCGCTCCTCTTCCAGCTCGTCTTCCAGACAGTTGATAGCATCAGGGGTAAGCATTCCCCCACTGACAAAACCTGGCTCTGCAGCAGCCTTTGCTTGACGTTGAGTTGGTCTGTAACCCAACCCAAACTTGTCCTTCTTCTCTTCCACAGCTAAAACTTTGCCCCAGCCTAGGGCAGTTCCTTCCTCAACAACCTTCCGGGCTTGTTGGTAAGATGACATTGGAGTACCAGATACAGCAGATGCTTCATTCACATTCAAAGCTTCAAACCCCTGGCTCATTGTTTCATGGATCTCTCCATCCATTTCAATGTACTTATAGGTTGCCAGGTGGCTGACAAAAATGTCCTCCTCTCCACAGATTGTGACAACTTGGCCTTCCCACTCAAATTTTAACTTTTGGTGAAGGGTAGACGTTATTGCGCCGGCGGCGTGAATCCAGGGTCTACCCAACAAACAGCTGTAGGCGGGCTGAATGTCCATCACATAAAAGACAGTTTTAAAGGTCTGTGGGCCAATTGTCACAGGTAGCTCAATCTCTCCCAGAACCGATCTCTTCGAACCATCAAAGGCTCGTACCACCAGGTTGCTGGGTCTCAATGCCAATCCATCATATTCTAACTTCACCAGAGCCTTCTTTGGTAAGACATTCAGGGAAGATCCTGTGTCCACCAGCACATGAGAAAGGACAGCTCCCTTGCATTCCATGGTTATGTGCAAGGCTTTGTTGTGATTGCGGCCATCCGCTGTCAAGTCAGAATTGGTAAACCCTAGCCCATTGCTAGCAGTAACATTCCCAACCACGGTTTCCAATTGGTTGACAGTGATCTCCTCAGGCACGTAAGCTGCGTGCAAGACTTTAAGTAGTGCATTCCGATGGGCTTCGGAGCACATAAGCAGTGAGAGGATAGAGATTTTGGATGGCGTCTGGTGAAGCTGATCCACAACTTTATAATCACTCTTCTTGATGATTCGCATAAACTCATCAACTTCCTGATCGAACGGAGTCTTCAGGGTTTCTTTGGCAGCTTGGTCTTCCTGCACCGGGCCTTTTCCCTTTGCCTTGGCAGCAGCTTCTGCTTCGGCAGTAGGTCTTTGGACTTGTGAAGCAAAGAGACGTCCGCTTCGAGTGAAGCCTCCGCCTCCCCCCACATTATCTACTTGTGGTGCAGGTGCTGATGTTTCCAGAGTGATTCTTTTTCCTTCACAGTACACGTCAGAGCCATAGTGCCAAGGGATGGCCCTATTGCTTTCATATGGTACTGGTCCAGGCACCGTGACAGTGACTGGACTGATTGCTGCTGCTGAAGGGACTGTTATTGTTTGTGGATCGTAAAAGATTGTAACTGGTGCTCTGGTGGGAGCAGCACCTTCTGAATGGTAAGCGGAGTTATTTTCAGGATCGTAGAATATGGTAACAGTAGAGACATCTTCAAGATTGATTGCTGGAGTTGTAGGAGGTACTGTTGGAGGGACTGATGTTGTTGTTGATGGAGATTCGAAATGGAATGAAGCTGAAGTTGTAGCAGGAGAAACTGTTGAAAACTGATCACTTGGGAGGACAAATGAAGTACTTGTCGGTGTTGCTGATGAATTGTCGGGAACAATAGTTGCTGCATTTGTAGGAGGTTCTGAGACCGTTGCTGATGAAGTTGCCGGATTTGTTGGGAATGATGTAGTGATCTGTAGCAGGCCACTCTGAATAAGGCCGTCAATGCCATTCCTCAGGTCCTCGCACCCATTCCATGAAATATTGCAGTAGGGACACCCTAGTTCACACCCCGGAAATATTTGATTTTCGCGGAGTTGAGCCTTGATTTCCACCAATGGTGTCCTGATCTGATCCACACTAGTTATCAAATAAGACGGTTGGTCTTCTTCAATAGCATTAATTCGGGGACCACCATGGTTTGGCATTGGGTTTTTATTGACATTGGGCGGAGGTGCAAAATTCAGAGCCTTGGAGTCTACCAAGTCTTGTACCTTCATATGCAGAGCCCTGCATTTTTCTGTACTGTGACCAGGTGCGTTTGAATGAAAAGCACACCTAGCATTGGAGTCATAGTTCCTTGGTAGACTGTTGGGATCCGGAGGTGCCAACGTTCTTAGCTCAACTAGGTTGAGTTTCAGAAGTTGTGGCAACAAGGCAGCATACGACATTGGGATCGGGTCGATCACTCGGTTAGCTTGGGATGACCTTTGTTGGAATGGCCTCTGTTGATTGTTGTTGTTGGAGTTGTTGTTGTTGTAGTTTCTTGGAGGATATTGATTCTGCTGATACTGGGGTTGTTGTTGGAAGTTTTGTTGCGGAGGTTGATAGACTGGCTGAGGATGAGCTGGAGCAGGGATAGTGACTGCTGCTATTGACCTTTGAACATATTGGGGCCTACCCCTGTTGGTGTGAATGGCATTGGTCTCGCCAGTTCTTCTCGGGCCTGCAAAAGGCTTTCTTGTACCACTGGACGAACTGGCACCATTATCAGAGATCTTACCCATTTTCAACAGGCTTTCAATTCTCTCCCCAGCTATGACAACATCTGCGAAGCTAGTGGAAGAGAAAGCAGCCAACCTGTCAATATACGTTCCCTGGAGAGTGTTCATAAACATGTCTGCCATTTCTCTCTCAGACATTGGTGGTTGAACGGCAGTAGCCAATTGCCTCCATCTCTGGGCATATTCCCGGAAACTTTCCCTTGATGACTGTGACATTCCCATTAGGAGAGTCCTGTTGGGCGCCATGTCTAAGTTGTATTGATACTGTCGGATGAAGGCCTCTGCCAGGTCCTTCCAGCATCTCACAGTTGCCCTTGTCAAATGGGAATACCATTCCCTCGAAGCTCCAGTCAAGCTATCTTCGAAATAGAACATCCACAATTTCTCATCCATTGTATAGGCCTTCAGCCTTCCCAGAAATGATTGTAGATGAGTCCGGGGGCATGAAGTCCCATTATACTTTTCGAAACAAGGAGGTTTGAACTTATGGGGGATCCTGACCCCGTCTACCAAACCCATGTCCATGACGTCGAAACCCAAAGAATTTTGAGATTCTAAGGACCTCAACTTCTCAGCTATTTCCTCCAATCGTCTATCATAAGTTTCCTCTCCAGCACCCATTACTGTAAATTGGTCCTCCTGAGGATCTTCTTGAAGTACTCTCCCTGCTGTGGCAGTCCCTTGTATATTGACTGGGATGTTGGCCTCTGGATGGAGATGGGGTCCAAAAACTGGGGGATTGACATGAGGTTGGACCCTCTCGTTGTTACTTGTGCCAGCAGTTCCCACATGGGGCTCCTCTTGATTCCTCCCTTCTACCAAAGTTCTGAGCCTCTCCTGGCTTTGAGCTAAGTTGTTCATTACTTCCATGAACTGTGTTATCTGCGTTCTCATCTCCAACCTTTCGTTGGCCATCTGGTTTCTGACCTCCGTAAGGTCCTGCTGCATCTGATCCATCTGAATTCCCGGAAGGTTGTTTCTAGTTGGGTACCTGTGTGGCCTGTTGAGAGGAAATACCCGGCGGCGAGCAATAATTCCTGAATATCACAACAGAGGTTAGCAACAACAAAACAAAACCTACAAAACAAATAAAAGGTTAGCATGCAATGCAGTTATGCTTATTTGCTATCAAGGTATCCGGTTTGGCCTTCAGTTTTGACCCTTCCAGACCCTTGAAGATGCTGCTGTTGAAGTTGCTTTTGAAGTAACCCAGATGGAAACTAACACAAATATATTACAAAAATGTGAAATAATACAACTTGTTCATTTTACAACACAAGCCCTCAAAGGGGTCAAAATACATCACAAAAAGCAAAAGTACATGAAAAGGAACAACAACAAGCAAATGATCAAACTCCAAGGCCAAACTCATCCTCACGAACTTCCTTAAGAAGTGCTTCGGTCACAGGATCAGCCGGACGCTCCGTGAGACCTCTGATGAGAAGGTTTCTTGTTGCAACAGCTGCAGTCAACTTCCTGTTCTGACTTTGGTCCTTAGACCTCTTCACTCCAGCTCTGATTTCTAGCTCTGATATTTCCTTCTGGGCTGCTGCCAGGGCTTTTTCCATCTGTTCCATCTTGTCTTGAGCTCTCTTGTCTTCTAGAGTACGGGCCTCAGTGATCCGGACCCACCTGGCCTGACTCTCTTTCAGGTACAAGTCTGTTCTTGCTCTCTGAAACTGGGCTTCTTTACAAGCGTTCTTCAGAATCTGCTCACCAGCTTTGGACTTGTTGATATAATCTCCCGACTTCTCAATTTTAGTCAAGTGTTCCACTCTTAACTTCTCCAATCTCTCAATCTCCCTCACACCTTCACTCCTCTCCCGGAGGGTCTTCTGCAAAGCCTGGGTTAACTTCTCATTTCTTTCCTTCAAGCTTTCAAACTCCTCCAAACTGATAGTGGCAGGGGGTGGTGCTGAAGATGACTCAGGCATGTCTTCTATGGTAAAGGGCATTCCAGAGAATTGGGCCCTGGCATGAGACCACTCATAGTATTGGACTGATGCCACATTATTGCACTTCCCCAGAATGGTGATTCCCTTGGTTTGAACATGATCCCAGGCCCAGGCAGCCTGCCTAACAGTTGCCAGACTAATCTTGTTCTCACAGTAGAGGGTCTCAACCAAGTCTTGTTCCCTAGGAGTATGAACCAGTGCATAGCCTAATTGCCTCCTGAACAGCAGAGGGTTGTAGTTGATACTTCCCTTAACTCCTATCAAAGGCACATTGGGAAAGTGTCCACAGCTGGTGAGGATATCTCTGCCCTTGGTGCTTTGAGTACACCATCTGATGTCTGCTGAAGTTAGAACAGTGAGTCTCTTAGCCCAGTTGCTTTGCTGATGAGGATTTAGAAATGCATCTGTCCTGGGTAGATGCCTGAGAAGCCAAGCATGAAATAATGGAGCACAACACCTCACTAGCCTTCCTCTCTGCTTCTCATTTCTCTGATGTACTGAGTAATAGAGATCACCCAGCAAAGTTGGCACTGGGTTCTTCAGGATGCACAAATGGATTGCATTCTTGCTAATGAATCGAGGCTCATCTGCAAACAACACAATTCCATATACACTTAAGGCCAACAGAGCACAAACAGCTTTCCACTCCCCCAAGGAGGCCTTCAGACTAGCTTGAGAAATTAAGAAGTCCAGATGAAATCCAGGGATCCCAGCTTTAGAGGTCATATGCTGCTCAATCAAAGCAGGTTCCAGGTGCAAAGCTTTTGCTACCTCTCCATTGCTGGGAAAGACCATTTCAGGGTTAAAAGGGATTTCTCTCTTGATAGGCAAACCAATCAATGATGAGTATTCTTCCAAAAGAGGACCCAACTGAAAGTCTTGAAAGGTGAAACATCTCAATGGGGGGTCATAGAACTGAATACAGGTATGGATCAGGCTTCTCTGAGATGGGTCCAAATCCATAACCAAGTCAAGTATATCCCCATAATGCTCCCTGAATAAAGGCATGTGATCTGGAGTGATCAGGGTTTGGATCCTCCTGATGTCTGATAAGTCTGGTTGGAAGAAATGATAGGTGATGTTGCTTTTCTTTGGAGCCATGATGCTGAAGACTGAGTAGGGTGCTGATGAAGATGCTGAGGTGTGGGCCACTGGCTGGCTAGTGCAAGTGACTGAAGTATATGGATGACAAGCTGAAGCAAGTGCTGGTGGAGATAGGTCAAAACTGCAGATGGGGTCAAAACCAAAACCAGATGAAAATGGATACCCTGAAACACAAATAAGCACATGTTAATATGATGCAATGGGTATGTATGCAGATGAAATGCAAGGGTTTGTGACTGAGCTGAATCTGATTAACTGCCTTGGTATAGATCCATGTGTGTTCAAGAAATCCAGGTGGAGGTCTATAAATCCAGTAACCAGGGTGGGGGACTCAAATAAAGAGCCACAAGTCCAGGGTTTTAGAATCACAAGAACTATCCAACATGGAGCATTCTTAACAAAGTCAAAGTAACAGGGTATTCTGAGGTCAAGGTACCTGCAAACCTGTAAACAGCCCAACCCCCTCACAGGTGATGATCTAGAACAAGGATCCTCAGACTTGGATCAGTTATGAGAAGTGTAGACACTTCTAACCCGGAGGTACAGTGTTTACAATAACCATAAAAGTTCCTCCTCTAATTCACCTCAGTTTCTGAAGGTCAGTACTAAAAGGTCATCCAGACTTAGCAGGCTTCCCAGATAGCCCTAGCATTGCAGGAAATCTGCAACACAGAGTTCTCAAGAAGAAACCCATATCTGAACCGTGTTTCATATTCCCGCACCAGACCGAAATGGAATGGGAAAGAATACGATTCACTCTAGCCTAGGTGTCACTCAGGTCCCAGGTATAGGACCTTAACTCTCAATGAGTCACCCACCCACCAAAACAAGAAACCAGATCCAGCCAGCAACAATGACAGTATGATAAATAAATAAAAAACAGTAAAGAAAGCAATAAATAAAGCTGTACAGAAAGCAGTAAATAAAGCAAGTATACAAATAGCACATAACACCCCAAATAAACACAAATCAATCAAGCGCTAGGAGGAACCCACAAAAAGAACCAGAAGCCCTGGTTGCAGTATAAGGGTCCCCAGCAGAGTCGCCAAGCTGTCGCTCCCGACAAGTGACACAGGGTCAAATGAGGGTACAGACGCGAACGGTCGGCGAAGGGAACAGTGAGAACACACAGCCGTGAACTCACTGGAGAATGAAAAGAGTCGCCAGCTAGGCATTTTTATCCCGGAGGAAAGGCAATGCTGCATAGACCTAGAAAAAGATGGATAAGACGGTTGCGAACCAGAGAGACTGAGAAAGGGGGTTGGTTACAACCTGGGAAGGTATTAGCACCCAGATTGTCCGTCGTACTCGACGGGATCCACGCTTAAAAGATTTGTGTTTTAAAGGGGTAGTGTCAGTGCAATTTGTGTGTAAAATAGCTGGAAAAGATGTACAGGTGTCAGTGTAAAAGAAGTGAAGTGTGTAAATGATGTGCCAGTGTGAGATCAAGAATAAAATGCTCATGACCATGAGGCTTAAAAGAATGAAACTGGAAGGAGGGGGAATATACAGAGACTTTTGTTCGATAACTGTTAAGTTATGCCTACGTATCCTCTCGTGCAATGAGGAAGTCAGAACACCGTAGTTCGACCCAAAGAGACTGAAAGATGAATTGACTTGTGAACTGCCTGCTTGTCTATGCTCAAGTGTATGACCTGTCTAGCTCAGGTGCTGACTGTCTTGCATTAGACGGAAGAAGCAAGTTCTCGGTTGTGAGTGAATGAGATGAGAAAAGAATCCCGGAGGAGACGATTATTGTTTGTTTTTGAATTTTTCAGTCTTTTATTGCCCTTGAAAGTTTGTCATAAGTTAATGAGCTTAAGCCTAAACCAATGGGTTAGTAAACTCATCACATCTTCCCTCTGATTAGGGGTAATGAGAATACCTTAAGTGTGAAGTCAGATTCTCACACTTAATCACCTTTGATGTAGGATTAAGATTATTAACCTACTTGTGATTATTTAGATGTTTTTGTGATTTTTGTTTAGTGTTGAGTAATGAGGTTAAGCCATAATCATGGATTAAACAGACCCATTACACCATCCTAAAAGAAGGATAATAGATGAGAATGTTTAAGCTGAGGAAAACTCCTCAACTTAATCCATGATTAGGGATTAAACTCATGACAAAACAAACCTTTGATTAAGTGAATTTTAGATTAATGGTATGATGATGAAGTGATTTTTATTGTTTGTAAGACAACTTGAGGGGGACTTGTCCATTAACACTAGGGTTAGTCCTTCTTAACCACTTAAGGAAGAATTAGAACCCTAATGCAAGGCCCAAGTTACAAGTATGATGTCTTGATATTTATTATGTGGATTGATTAAGAGATCTAAACACATTAAGGGTTTAACACTTAGGATTAAAGTTATACACTCCATCCTAAGAGAAGGATGCAGGCATAAGCTTAATCACAAAGTCTTAAAGCCTTTAGGGTTTAATCCCTGATTATGAGGTGAGAAGAGAGGACTCAAAGAAAGACACAAAGGTAAAAACTATGAGGGGAGACTAATCAAAACCCTAATTCATTGTCATGCTTGGATGATCCTAAGGTTTGTGAGGTTAAACAAGAACAATCTTCAAAGGAGCCACCAGGAAGCAGATGAACAGGATCAAGAGAAGCAAAGTGACTTGCTTCATTCAAGAAGTCAAGTCACTTGAAGAAAGAAAGTGGGAGGAAGAAGAATGAGCAAGCTCAAACTCAAACACATATAAGAATGCAGCAATGGATGCAAGAGAGATGAAAAGAAAAGATATGAGAAGTGAAGGCAAATTCACTTCTCAAGCTTACTTACCACCTGAAATGTTAGAAAGAAATGCAATGCAATGCTAGATGAGATGAAATGGTATGATGCTAAGCAAAACCAGAAGCATGTTGATGATGATTATGATGTTATGAGGTGCTGCAAACATGAGACAAGGCATGGATATGTTCATACAAGATCATGAATGCAAATGATGCAAGTTAAGGAGCATGAACAAACATGAAATGTTATGAAGCATACAAGGCAAATGACATGGCAAATATGTAATGCAATGATCAAACATGCTTTCTATATGTCTTAAGATGTCAAATGAATCACAAGAATGCACAAAATGCAAAGACAAGTCATGTTATGCAAGGAAATGCAAGAAGGATGCAAGAGAAAGCCCAAATTAGGGTTCATGGATCAAACATCAAACAAAAATCCAAAACAGAAACAAAACCCTAAGATAAAAATGGAAAATGGCATCCCAAGAAACCCTTGACCTATAATAGACCACTGCCCAAAGGGGAACTCTCAACTCCTAACCAATCTCAAGATATGATTTTTACCAGTTATTAGGGTTTTTTAGGGTTCTTAACAAAAGAAATGCCAAACAAATAGAAAATGCAAGATCAAATCATGGCCATTTTTTCCTAGAAACTACATGCCAAACATAACACAATGCAAAAAGAACCAATGTCTCAACCTTCTCCAATAGGCAGAAATGAATTTTTGAATTTGTGATCAAAATAATGCATAAAAAATGATTTAATTCAATGAAAAATTCTTAAAATGCATCAAGATCAAAAAATAAATTTGGTTTGAAGGTTGGACAATGTTTCTAAATGTCTTAGAACATTTCATGAATTTTTTTGTAATTTTTAAATACCTAAAAGTATTTTTAATTAATTAATTTCCATTAATCAATTAAAAATAATCTTTTAAATATTTAAAAATACTTTTTTAATGATAAAAAATAAAATAAAAATGTTTTTGTGTCACAAAAATTAATAAAACTTTAAAGAAAAAGTTTCATATTTTTTATGTGTTTTTTACTATTTTAAAATAAATATGCAAGTTAATTGAAATAAAAATGAATTAAAATTAAATAAAATAGGAAGTAATCAGGATGGATGGATGAGATTGATTCTGAGTTTGAAAACGTTGACTGGCGCGTGAATGGAGGGTGTGGATTGCATCTGGATTAATTAATTTAATTACGAATTAATTAAAGCTAATGAGAGAGATTAGGGCAAACAAAATGATCTGGGCCATTCAAAAGAGAGGGAAGTCAACAGGTCAACGCACATCTATGGCTCAAATTCAAACTAGAGTTAATGACGCAATTAGGGCATAATCACTCTCAGGTGGCCGGAGAAGACCTCCGGTCGTCTTCTCCGGCCAGCACCTCACCTGAAAAATCCCCAAACCCCTCAAATCGTATCAAAAATGAAAACTAAGAACATAGAAATGATCTTCATCCTCTCACGAATCAAACCCCTCTCTCAAAACACATTTCTTCTTCCTAAACAAGCTGAATCGAAGGAAATGAAAACTAGGGCACGCAAGTTTCAGAGAGAAATTAAATACTCAAATCAAAGCCATTTCAAAAACTAAGAACATCAGGATGATCAGTGAATCACATAGAACAAGTTTGTAACAAGAAAAATGATTTCTGGAAAAATAATTTTCGAGCTACCTGAGATTTGGAGCTTTCAATTTGAGGACTTTCTGGCCACTTCTCCTTGTGCAATCCACTCCACTTGGTCCACAGAAGATGCTTGAATGCTCAAAAGGAGTTTAAGTTGGCTGGATAGTGAGATTCGAAAGCTCCTGCTCAAGCTTGATCAGAAATGGCAATGGTGTTTCTGGAGGTTTCAGGCCATTGTGAATGATGGTTTGTGATCCTGAGGATGAATGGAGAAGGTCTGGAGTGTTTGTTTGTGTGTTTGTGAGCTATGGTGAGAGTTTCGAATGAAACTGCAAAATGGAGTGAGAGATGGCAGTGAGATGTTCAGGCTGTTTCAAGCTTGGGTTCTTGGTGCTGGGTGGTCTATGGAGCAAGGTGAGTTGAATGGTGAAAATGGTTGAAGTGTTTGCAGGCTGTGTAGGCATATTCGAAGCAAGATGCAAATGGGAGTGTTTTTGTGTATGTGATGAATGTGTGAGTTTCAGCCTTGCTTAGTGTATGAAATGGCTTGCAAATTGTCCACATAACTCTCTCTCATTGGTCAGTTGATTGGACATGTGCTTTATTGATTGGTAAGTTGCCTTTTGCAAAAAGTCAAATAATGTGTAAGAGAAGTATGGCTCATGATCTAGGCAAGTACATGGGCATGGGCTGGCGCAGCAAGGTGAGGTGAGAGGCTAGCAAAGCTCAGCATCCAAGGCTGCAAGTTGTAGGAAGCATGATCATGAGTTTTGCAACTTGTTGTAACTTGGTTCACATGTGATTTTCTTGATAAAAATGCCTTGTTACATGAACTAAACACATGTGATCTTGGTTCAAATCTGATTTTTTAAGGCTTAGAGAATGTTTATGTGCTGGTTTGATACCAATTAGAAGTTGCAATTTGACTTAGCACATGATTTTGCAATTTTCACACTTAGGGCATGCCTTGAAAATAAGTGATTTTTGCCAACTTTGCATTGCCATAACTTTTGATCCAAGAAGAGTTTGATCATGTTCTTGTACTTTTTGAAAAGGAAAAGATGAGATCTACAACTTTCATGACCAAAGTTTTTCCATTTGAAGCATTTTTGGATCAATAATCAAGGCTTGAAAAATGACATAAAATGAAGCATTCTTGAAAAGTCAACTATGCCCAAAAAGTCAACATTTGCAAAAACCCTAAATTCTCGATTTCTATGAACTTCAACCTTCTTCCATGATCAAATAAAGATCATATACACTCAAAATGATGAAGATCACCCATTGGTTGGGTCATTGGGGGCCTCAGATGCCCTGATTTTGCACTGACTTGTCCAGAAAGTCAACTCTTGATCAGATGACTTCCCCATGGAATTTCTTCATGAAAATTGATATGCATACTCCCTATACCATATAAAGAGCAATGGAAACAAGAATGACCAGAAAATTTGGGGTTATGGCCTCTGAAACCAAAACCCTAATTTTCAGTCAACTGTGTAGTTCAACCTGGCTCTGCATCCACTCAAACCCTAGTTCTTGTGATTCCTCTGCAATTTTGACTTTGAGGAGATGGAATATGACATAAGAACACACATGGACCACTTTGAGTTGATTGGTGGCCTTTGGAATGGCTCAAGATGCCCTGAGGTTGCTCAGATCACAAACCCTAGGTGCAGATGCCTTAGAAACTATGCAGTGAATCAGAAATGAGATGTGAGATGATATGATTGTGTTTATGCATATGAGGATGATCACAAGCCATGGTGTGAATGGGTGAGGGCAAATTTGGGGTGTTTACATCTGTATACGTCTATGTGATCGAGTTTTGGAGCACTCTAGGAGGAAGTTAATCCTGCCGCCATTTTAATTCCAGTTCATATTTTACTTTTCCGCATTGCTTTGCTTTTATTTATTTCTCGCACTGCTTTACTTTTATTTATTTCCCACACTCGCTTTACTTTATTTATTTCCCGCACTCGCTTTACTTTTATTTATTTCTCGCACTCGCTTTAAATACCTTTATTTCTCGCACTCGCACTACTTTTATTTACTTTCCGCACTCGCACTAAATTACTTTTATGAAAAATTATAAAATGAACTTTTACTTTACCATGTCTAACTAAATCTATAAAGGTTAGAATGTAAGGATCGTAATTGAACCAGTAATCCGTACAATTGTTCGTGGAAACACTTAAGGGCTATTTTATCTTTCAATTTAAGTAATTGCTTTTAACTATTTCAAAAACAGACATAAGCGCTTTGTCTAGTTCATTAGGAGTTTTTAGATTAAAAAGAAAAGAGATTTTAAAACGATTTTCGGAGGCGTTATGAAGTTTAGAGTCTAGTTCGTGAGAACCTCTTTTTGCTAAGAAATCCAGGTTAAAATACTTTTCAACTTAGTTAAGAGACTATATTTCTTAAAAATTGGTTTACTACTCTAACGCAGTACGCACCTTTTTATCCGTGACAATAGGAGGGGTTGATTAGAGAGTACAACTCAGTTCTGAATACGCGAAAGCGACAGTTCCTGTTAAATTAGTTCTTTTCAAAGTGGAAAACATTGCCCATATGTAGTTCTATTAACAAGTACCGGATTATCAATTGATTATGTGAATTACATTCGAGCCTGTCTTTGTTTATTGTTTAAAATTACCATTTTATTTACCATTGCGCACTCTTTAAAACCATTATATTCAATTGCCTTAGATACACACCATAACAACAGGTACGATAGATTGACATTTGGTCTCTGTGGATTCGACAATCTTTTATATTACTCTGACGTGTTCGTACACTTGCGAAAAACACGCATCAGCTGTACAATCTAAAACTATAATAAAATCTATTACGAGGTGAAAGGGGATTGGATATACCTTCGGTTTGTGAAGGGAGCCAGGATAACTCTTGGTGTCGTTTTTACTTTCCTCTTTATTGCTTTCATAACCTAGACACTTAGACGATAAATATTCATCCACCGATAAAATAACCAAAATTTTTTATAAGGCCTAATTCAGCCCCCCCCCCCCCTTTTAGGCTAATCCTGAAACTACAATTCACCTTAAGGCCCAACATAGATTCAAATAGAATAAGCATCAAATTTATTGAGCGAATGTTCTCCCAAATTCTCTCGCCGATGATTAACGTGTCATTTACATATTATAGATGTTACAATTTTTCCTCCCTTCCGTCAAAATTGTAACCTTTAAATCTTCTACTCTCGACTAATTTATTCATCAACATGTTTAGCTTCTATGCTACAATCAGGAAAAGAAAAGGTGACATAAGATCGCTTTGTCTAAGGCCTCTTCCCATTTTAATCTCTTTTGTAATACTGCCATTAACCAATACTTCCAGTCTACTGTGTTGTACGCCTTTTCAAAATCTACCTTGAACATCACTACCTCCTTTTTTCCTTCTTGGTTCACCCGCTATTTTGTTTGCGATAAGGATTCCATCTCAATTTGCCTATCAGTTATAAATGCATACTGCACTTCTGATATGACAATTCCTATAACTACCTTTAACTTTTTTGTTTGGACCTTTGATAATACCTTATATATGCATCCAATCAACAATATTGGCATGAATTCAGAGATTTTGATGGGGTTGCTCCTTTTCGGGATTAATACGATAAAGGAACAATTTTCTCCTTTGACTATTTTTCCATCTGAATGGAACTCGCTTAATGTCCTCATGAAGTCTTCTTTGATGTCCTTCCAGGACTCTTTCACAAACTTAAAGCTAACTTCGTCTGGTTCTGGACTTCTATCGCTTTCACACTCCCACACCGCTTTTTTTACTTCCTTTTTTGAAAACTCCTGAATAAGAGTTTATTAATCAAAATACTATTTGAACTTATATAAATCTAAAAATCATGATTCCCACAATTTCACACATCAAATCAAATGATTTAACACATAAAATCAAATCTTAACTGTTTGTTCTTTGATTGGCAGAACTTTTAGTAAAACAAGATTTTGCGTTATGATGTTGTATCTGATGTCTTGATATGCTTATCAAGTTTTCTGTAAGGATGATTTCTTATTTGACAGAATGTTGATCCTAATGTCAAACCATATGTTATGACATCTGTGGACAAAAAATTTTGTTTAGATTGAGTGTTTATTAATTATGATATGTCTTTGTGTAGGAATGATAAGTATTTATCTGCGTTTTAGTTGGAGGTATTCTTAGAGTTGTATGTCTTTTGATCAGAAGAATCTGATATTTCCTGTTTTGGTTGCTATTTGCGTTGAAGATCCTTTGAAGACTATTCAGTTTTTATGGGAGAATCTTTTCCATATGTTTTCAGTATCCAAGCCCAAAAACAAGTTGCGTATTATTTATTCTGGTGTAACCCTATTTTGCTTGCTACGAAAGTTAAGAATTATTGAGTAAGTTGAGCCTCCAATATTAGGGTTAAGCTTATCTTTTTTTAATTGTGATCCATTCATAATCCCCTAGATGTTTGAATTGGACTAATTTTTGAGTTGTAATTATGTCCATTCTAAGCTTTTAAGCATGAGTGTTTGTTCTTGATCAAAGCTTTTAAGCAAGATCAAGGTGTTGTGTTTTGGAAAAGTGATATTTTGTTTCTCTTTAATTTGATTGTTTATCACAGTGTGTGATTGAGGGGGAGTGAGATGGTTATTTTTCATATCTATATGTGGTATTCTAGGTAGAAGTTGCATTGGGTAAGTTCAAGGGAGAAGTTGTAAACTGGGACTGTTTAAGCTTTAAGTTGTTCTACTTATAATGGATTTCCTTCATGGCTTGGTAGCCCCCATAGTAGGTGTGTTTGCACTGAACTGGGTTAACAATCCTGTGTGTTTTTATTGTTGTTATTTATACTACCTTTATCTTGTTAATACTCAGATAGTAATGTCGTGACATCGTCTTCGACATCACGTATCTGATACCAGAATTTCAATTGGTATCAGAGCAAGCATCCTGCTCTAAATCTGGGTGAGATCTAGGGAAATTACTTTCTGGTATTATGGACAAGGAGGTGGGATTAGTGAAGAGACCACCATTTTTGGATGGAAATAATTATGATTATTGGAAGCCAAGAATGGTTTCCTTTATGAAGTGTTTGGACAACAAGGCCTGTAAAGTTGTTCTGAAAGGATGGGATCATCCTATTGTGAAAGACAAAGAAGGGAAGGCCACAACAATTTTGAAGCCTGGAGGAGACTGGTCTAATGAAGAAGATGATCTTGCTCTTGGGAACTCCAAAGCATTGAATTCCATATTCAATGGAATTGACAAAAATATTTTCAGATTGGTTAAACATGTGTTGTGGCTAAAGATGCTTGGGATATTATAAAGACTACTCATGAAGGTACCTCTAAGGTAAAAATGTCTAGGCTTCAGTTGCTCATAACTAAATTTGAAAACTTGAGGATGAAAGATGATGAGAGCATTCGTGATTTTAATATGAACATTCTTGAAATAGCTAACGCCTCCACCAGTGCTCTAGGAGAAACAATGTCTGAAGAAAAATTAATAAGAAAAACTCTCAGATCTCTGCCTAAGAGATTTGACATGAAAGTCACTGCCATAGAAGAAGCTCATGACATTAGCAAGATGAGAGTTGATGAACTTATTGTATCTTTTCAAACATTTGAGATAAGAATGAATAACAGATATGATAAGAAGAACAAAAACATTGCTTTTGTCTCCAACACTGAAGATGAAATAGAAGAATGTGATCTGGATATTGATGAAGGTCTAGCAAATGCCTTAGTGGTTCTTGGAAAATAGTTTAATAGAGTGATAAGAAGGATGGAGAAGAAGACGAGTCCTAATGTCAAGAACATCTTTTCTGACATCAATAGAGGAATAAAAGTTGAAGAAAGCTCTGCTCTAGGCAAAGGAATGCAATGTTATGGATGTGATGCTTTTGGTCACAATAAACATGATTGTCCCACACATCTAAGGAAATAGAAGAAGAGTCTTTTTGTGGCTTGGTTTGATGAGGATATTGGAAATAAAATTAATGAAGAATCTATTAAGGATGTTACAGCCCTAACTGGTAGATATTTCTCTGACTCCAGTAATGATGAACTGACCTTTGAAGAACTGACAGTTTCCTACAAAAAATTGTGCCTTAGAAGTGAAGAAGTCAGTCAACAAGGAGAGAAGCAAAAAGAGCTTATAATTCAACTGGAGGCTGAAAAGGAAAGACATCTTGAAATCATCTCTAAAATGAAGGATAAGGTAACATTACTAAACTCTAAACTTGATCAAATGACCAAGTTTGTAAGAATGTTGAACAACAATTCAGATACTTTAGATGAGATTCTATAGGTTGGAAAGTTTGTTGGAGATATGACTTGTATAAGGTTTATTAGAGGAGAAGAGCCTATCTCAAATCATATTCACTCTGAGATCAAACCCAGGATGTTGAATCAAATGCCTCAACATCATGACAAAAGACAAGGAAACAACAGAAGAAGAAAAATTCAGAGATGGAAATGTCATTATTGTGGACACTTTGGTCATATAAAGCCCTTCTGTTATAGATTACATGGATTACCTAAGTATGTTTCCCAAACTAGGTCAAATCAAAACATTCCTATGAACAAAAAGTAATGGATTCCCAGGGTTGAAGCTACTAGTTTAATAGCTCATACTTCTCTCAAAACTAAATGTAAGGAGGCATGGTATTTTGATAGTGGTTGCTCTAGACACATGATTGGGAGAGAAAATTTATTGGTAGACTTTGTCGCTCCCGAAAGAATTTACGTCCCGGTGCAAACGCGAACGGTTGGCGATGTTGGAGGTTGAGGTTGAATAGAGTCGCCAGCTAGGCATTTTTATCCCGAAGGAAAGGTAATGTTGCATACACCTGGAAGGGTATGGATAAGATGGTTGCGAACCAAAGAAACTGAGAAAGGGGGTTGGTTACGACCTGGGAAGGTATTAGCACCCAGATCATCCGTCGTACTCGACGGGATCCACGCTTACTTGATTGTGTTTAAAAGGGGGTAGCGTATGTGTTGACTGTGTGCAAAAAGCTAGGGAGAAAAGGTACAAGGTGTCGGTGCAAAAAGAGAGTGTGAAATGCTCAGGACTGAGGCTTAGAAAAGAATGCTGGAAAGAGGGGGAAGACATAGAGACTTTTGTTCGATAACTGTTAAGTTATGCCTACGTATCCTCTCGTGCAATCAGGAAGTCAGAACACAGTAGTTTGACTCAAAGAGACTGGATGATTTTGACTGTGAAATGCTTGCTTGTCTATGCTCAAGTGTGTGACTCGTCTGGCTCGAGTGTTAACTGTCTTGCATTAGACGGAAGAAGCGAGTTCTCGTTTTTAGAGTGAATGTGATGAGAAAAGAATCCCGAAGGAGACGATTATTGTTTGTTTTTGTGTTTTCAGGTTTTTATTATTTTTGGTGTTTTGCATAGGATAATGAGCTTAAGCCTAAATCAAGGGTTGTAAACTCATTATATCCTCCCTGATTAGGGATAATGAGCTTACTCAAGTGTGAGATAAGCATCTCAACTTAATTACCATGATGATATAGGATTAAGATCATTAACCTACTTGTGATTATTAAGATGTTTTTGGGTTTTTTGTTTTGTATTAAGTAATGAGTTTAATCTCTAATCAGGGATTAGTGAACTCATTACACCATCCTAAGAGAAGGATGATAGATGAGAACACTTAAGCTGAGAAAGACTCCTCAACTTAATCCATGGTTAGGGATTAAATTCATTATATAACAAGCCTTTATTAAATGGATTTTATTAAAGATGAGATTAAGAAATGAGTTTTAAGTTCGTAAGACTCATCTTGAGGGGGACTTGTCCATTAAACACTAGGGTTAGTCCCTCTTAACCAAAAGGAAGAGATGGAACCCTAATGTAAGGCCCAAGTTACAAGCTAATGTCTTGATAATTATTAAGTGTTTTGATTAAGAGGTGTAAACAAATTAAAGGTTTAACACTAAGGATTAAAGTTATACACTCCATCCTAAGATGAGGATGCAGGCATAACCCTAATTCAAAGTCCTAAAACTTTAAGTGTTTAACCTCTGATTATTGAGATGAGAAGAGAGACTAAAGGAGACTCAAAGGTAAAAGAATAAGGGAGACTATATACAACCCTAAAAATTATCATGCTTTGATATCCTATGGTTTGTGAGGCTTAAGAGCAAGAATCTTCAGGAGGCCACCAAGGAAAAAGCAGATGAAAAGAGAAGAGAGAAAGAATAGGTTACTTACTTCCTGAAGAAGATAAGTAACCTAAAAGAAAGAAAGTAAGAATGAGAGAGCATAAGTGAAAAAGGCTCACTCCAAAGACAACTAAAGAATGCATATGAAGAGATGATAAGAGGTGGGATGTGAAGGCAAATCCATATCCCAAACAGCTTACCATAAGCCCTTGAAATGTTAGTGTGAATGCATAAGATGCACAAAAAAAGGAAATGAGATGAATAAAGATGCAAGGACCAAAACCAGAAGTGTATATTCAAGGCAAATATGTTATGAGATGATGCAAAGACATATATGATGCATATGAATGATCAAACAAAGGATGAGATGCAAAGGAAGCAAGTTAGAAGCTTGAAAACACATGGATGTTCATGAAATGTACTGAATGCAAAGAATAGAAAATGAATGAAGAAATGATCAAGAAATGTTCAAGCATGTCTTAATATGTCTGATGTCATAAAAATTCTTGAAATGTCATGGCAATTTCATATGATGATGATATGCAAAGATGAATGCAAATGAACATGAGTAATTAGGGTTTTATGAATGTATGAGATGCAAATGACCAAAACAGAAGCATACATCATGATAAAAATTTGAAATTTAACTCAAACAAACCCTAAACATATACAATATCACTCCCCAAAGGAGAAGGTCAGAAGCTACACCTAGTGAAAGTTATGAATTTCCTAAGTTAACTAGGGTTTTTGGGTGATTCTAAAGGTAAAATGCAAATAAAATTGGAAATGCCATGAAATATCATGAGATAAATAACATAGATACTAAATACAATATGTGAAACAATGCAAAAAGAATCAAGTTCAAACTCATCATGGTTGACCAGAAAAGATTTTTCAAGTTAGGGTTAGAAAATGTGATTTTTAAGAACCCTAATTCAAATATAATTGTGAAAACATGATCAAACCTAAAAAGAAATTTGTGTGGTGAGTTTGTAAAGGATTCTAAATGTATGAGAATGCTTCATGAATTTTTTGGTGATTTTTAGAAACCTAAATGTATTTTTAATTAATTAAAATCAATTAATTAGTTAAATAAAACATTTAAATGATTTAAAAATACTTTTTTAATGCAAAATTAAAATAAAAAATGTTTTTGAGTTAAGAAAAATATTCAAAGGTTGGTTGACTAGCGCGCAGATGAAAGACTGGGATTGAATCTAGAAAAATTAATTTAATTAATCCTAATTAATTTAATTAAAGGGGATTAGGGTTTAATGAAGCAATCTGAGCCATCCAACACACGCGGGAAACACAAATCCTACGGCCCAATATCAAACCTGGCTAATTAAATGCAATTAGGGCTAATCACTTTAAGGTGACCGGAACAGTGTTCCGGTCATCTTCTCCGGCGACCCCAAAATCATATCTCTCTCCCTAGGCCACCCCAAGCTCTCTAAAGATCCAGAAACACTCTTCTAACCTTCCTAAACATGAATCCAGGGTCAAAACGCATTTATTATGCATCAAAAAGGGGAATCGAAGAAGAACACGTTCTAGATTTAAACTTTAAGAAACACAATACACACTCATCTCTCACTCATTTTGAAAAATAATCATATCATGGCAACCAGGGAAGCATGTAGATTCATATTATAACTTAAAATAAGAGTTCTGGAAAAATTATTTGGAGAAGCTACCTGAGTTGAAGCTTTGCAGTTTTGAGCTTTCAGAGCCTCCCCTTCGTGCAAACACTACAAGAAAAAAGGAGATTTACGACACTTGATTTGCGACAGTTATCACAAAACCGTCTCTATTCTTGCATCGTGACGGTTGTCACGACAGTTAGGGTCAACTATCGCAGATTTTTTGCGATAGTTTTCACAAAAATCGTCCTTATTCCTGGATTACGGCAGTTGTCACGACAGTTTGGGGCAACCGTCTCAAATTGTTTAGGCATATTGTGTAAAATAATTGCGACAGTTAACAAAGAACCGTCATCTTTTCACACTCGCGACGGTTAGAGCAAACTGTCGCGACTACTTTTGTCAATCATAATCACAACTTGTTTTTTATAACTTTACTTTCCTACTTTTTTTCTCTTTCATATTTATTTTCCCACCTTTTTAATTTTATTAATCAATTTCAATAATAATTATTATAATATTAGTAATAGTAATTATATTAATAATATTAATAATAATAACTAATTATATAAATATTAGAATTATGTATTATTTATTTATAATAATAATAGAATTATGTATTATTTATTTATAATATAATAGAATTATGTATTCTAAAAAAATAGAAATATAATAAAAATACATTAAAAAGAAATGGTCATCGAACAAAACGAGCCAATCGAACCCTCCAACGCTTTCGTTTCTTCATCTCCACCATAATTTCATCTCTCTCCATCTCTTTCTCTCTCTAAAAGCCATAAACAACAAGAAAATAATCGATAATCGATAATCTAAAAGGGATTTTTCGAGTTAGTTATACGATTTCCAATGATTCTAAAACTGGATACTGATCCAGCAACAAAGGGTTTCCAGTTGGAGGATTTCAAAATCATTCGGTGCCTTCGAATTCCATGGAAATCTCGATGAGCCAATTTCTTAGCTCATTTAGTGAAAATCCTTGTAGGTAAATCTAATTTCCCTAACTCTTTAGTTTCTCTACACATATTTTTACTCGCGGTTTCAGAATATCTTGATAATTTTTTATTGGTTGTTCTACTGTATCTTGATTCTTCTCTTGCAATTTGATCTTTTCCAGATCTTCTCGCAAATCTGCTTGTTTTTCATAATTTAATAGTTGCTAGAATGTACATTTTGGTTAAATTTGCACATTCTGTCAAATTTGCGGAATTCATATCAGTGGTTCTAGGTTTTGGATTCACTTATTTATTTATTTTCACTGTATCTTGCAGTTTTGGTTGGTGAAAGATTGATGCATTGTGAATTGCTAACACTAGAGATGCAATGTTGGAATTTATATTGTTTAGAGATGAATTTGTTTGAAGCCAACACTAGAGGATGTTACTAATCTGTTAGAAAATATTTGAGTTGATGTGGTGGTAAACTGTTGGAATTTATATTGTTTTAAAATTTCCATTTTGCCTATCATTTTGAGCAGTCAAAAGAAGAATGTGAGTACATGATCAATCTTGCCAAGCCTTTCATGGAAAAATCAAGTGTTGTTGATAGCAAGACGGGAAAGAGTACAGAAAGAAGGTTTGTCTTTGGTTGTGGTTTTTTTTGTATTGATTCCAATAATTTTAGATCATATTTTTTAGAATAGTGTATAATGGTAATGCATTACTCTTGATATATCCCCTGCTTGTAGGGTTCGAACTAGTTCAGGAATGTTTTTGAAGAGAGGAAAGGACAAAACTATCCAGAATATTGAAAAAAGAATTGCGGACTTTACCTTCATACCAGTAGGATATAAGTGTTTGAGACCATGTCGGTGTGTGGCTACGGAGGAAGAAAAGCGGCGGATTGTGGTCAGTAATGGGAAGGATTCATTGGATATATGTCGGGTTGTGAATGGAATGTGGCAAACGAGTAGTGGTGGATGGGGAAGGATTGATAGGGATGAGGCTGTTGATGCTATGCTTAAATACACTGATGTTGGACTCACCACTTTTGATATGGCTGATATATGTATTCAACTTTGCTTTTGTTTGTTGTTTCTACTTGTTTTTTAATTGTTTGAATCCATGAACCCGCCTTGCCTAAAGGAATTGCCTTTCCTTGCTGTTAAGAGGCTTGCATTAACAAATTATATGACCTGTTGAAGTTGAGAAATCTTAGATAAAAGGATGAGGTTTTGTAGAGTTGAGTTAAGCTAAGTTGAGATTCTGAGACTCGGTTGCTACTTAAGTTAATGGTATGCATCTACTAGAGGATTAGAATCTAGAGAAGATCTTTCAGGTCGGTTAGGCTGACTTACGCTCGATTTAAATTCTACGATTTGGTCATCACTTAAGTTAATGGTGTCTACTAGAGGATTAGAATTTAGAGACCGTTCTAATTTGAGTTCAGGAGGTTATTATTTGATTTTATAGATGTGGAATCTTCTTTACACGAGTTGTGATCACACTAAATTTCACCGTATTTCTGACTCCGATTTCACATGCATTCTTAGCTTTTATTGTTATTTTGTTATGTTATTACTTTTTTTTCTTTTGTTTTCAGGTTTTTATTGTAATCGGGGCTTGAATCAAGAAAAGTAGCGAAAAAGGAGTGGAAACAGACGAAAACCTAGAAATTCAGCGTTTTGCACTTACGGCACCCACCGTGGCGGGCGCCATGGGGTTAGCCATGACGTGGCCACGTCTCAAGACCACTCCACAACTGCCAAGACCCACGATCCCCACTCTCTCATCCCACATCAGCACCATGGCGGGCGCCATGACCTTGTGGCGGGCGCCACAAGGCAAAATTCAGTAACCTCCACTTTTTAGTGGAGGGGCATCCTGGTGTTTTCATGCTTTTAGTTTTCCTATAAATAGGACTTTAGTTTTTCGTTTTTCTTCATCCAAAATTATATTTCTCTAGGCATATATCAGTTTCAAAGCAGTTGCCATTCCACATCGGGGTGTTTCTGCAATCGAGTGATCGAGTCTGTAATCTGTCTGTGCGATCGAGTTTTGGAGCACTCTGGAGGAAGTTAATCCTACCGCCATTTTAATTCCAGTTCGTATTTTACTTTTCTGCATTGCTTTACTTTCTTTATTTTCCGCACTGCTTTACTTTCTTTATTTTCCGCACTCGCACTTTACTTTCTTTATTACCCGTACTCGCACTTTACTTTCTTTATTACCCGTACTCGCACTTTACTTTCTTTATTACCCGCACTTGCACTTTACTTTCTTTATTACCCGCACTCACACTTTACTTTCTTTATTACCCGCACTCGCACTAAATTCCTTTACTTTCTGCACTAGCACTAAATTACTTTTATGAAAAATTATAAAAAGAATCTTTACTTTATCATGTCTAACTAATTCCATAAAGGTTAGGATGTAAGGATCGTAATTAAACCAGTAATCCGTATAATTGTTCGTGGAAACACTTAAAGGGCTATTTTATCTTTCAATCTAATTGTTTTTAACTATTTCAAAAACAGCCAAAAGCGCTTTGTCTAGTTCATTAGGAGTTTTTAGATTAAAAAGAAAAGAGATTTTAAAACGATTTTCGGACGCGTTATGAAGTTTAGAGTCTGGTTCGTAAGAACCTCTTTTTGCTAGGAAGTTCAGGTTAAAATACTTTTCAACTTAGTCAAGATACTATATTTCTTAAAAATAGGTTTACTACTCTAACGCAGTACGCACCTTTTTATCCGTGACAATAGGAGGGGTTGATTAGAGAGTACAACTCGGTTCTGAATACGCGAAAGCGACAGTTCCTGTTAAATTAGTTCTTTTCAAAGGAGAAAACATTGCCCATAAGTAGTTCCATTAACAAGTACTGGATTATCATTGATTACATGAATTACATTCGAGCCTGTCTTTGTTTATTGTTTAAAAATAATTATTATTTTATTTACCATTGCACCCTTCTTAAAACCCCTATATTTAGTTGCCTTAGATACACACCATAACAACAGGTATGATAGATTGACACTTGGTCTCTGTGGATTCGACAATCTTTTATATTACTCTGACGTGTTCGTACACTTGCAAAAAACACGCATCAAGTTTTTGGCGCCGTTGCCGGGGACCAATTTCGTCAAATTTCATTACCCTGTAGTTATACCGTTTAGACTAAGGTTGTTACCCACCGGTCAATGCGAAAGACTCGCAGTGCCGGAAGTTTAGTAGACCCTCTAGCTGAACCTGAACGTTACGCTCGCGCACGTTTGTTTTTCCATAGGAATAGGAAAGCTATGGCCGAAGATCAAAACCGAAGACCTCTTAAGGACTTCTCCCAACCATCAAACGAGGAACCTAGTTCCAGTATAGTAAACCCCGCTATCCCAACCAATAATTTTGAACTTAAACCATCCCTGCTGCAATTAGTGCAACAGAGACAATTCGCAGGTCTCGCTACTGATAACCCGAACCAACATTTAAAAAACTTTCTTCAGTTAGCAGACACCTTTAAAACCAATGGAGCTTCTCCTGAGGCGATACGCTTAAGATTATTTCCCTTTTCCCTCAGAGATAAAGCTCTATCATGGTTAGATTCCCTTCCACCCAATTCAATAACAACTTGGGATGACCTTAGAAGAGTTTTCCTTGCTAGATATTTTCCCCCAAGTAAGACCGCTCTTCTTCGAAACCTAATAACTAGATTTACCCAACACCAAGGAGAGTCGTTGTTCGAAGCCTGGGAGAGATATAAAGAACTATTAAGAGCATGCCCACATCATGGCTTAGAGAATTGGCTAATCATCCAAACCTTCTATAATAGACTTCATTATAACACTAAAATGACCATCGACGCTGCCGCTGGTGGCGCACTGATGAACAAACCTTACCCTGAAGCTAGTGCCCTTATCGAGAATATGGCCCAAAACCATCAATCATGGGGAGTAGAACGAGCGACAGTGGAAAAAAAGGAAGCCCAAGGAGGAATACATGAGCTAAGCTCTATAGACATGATGCAGGCTAAAATGGACGCGTTGGCCCTTAGAGTCGAACATATGTGTGCAACTCCGAATACTATTGCAGCAGTTTCGCCGAATTGTGAGATATGTGGAACGCGAGGACACCAATCCGCCGAATGCAATCTGTTGAATGAGACCAACACTGAGCAAGTGAACTATACCCAAGGGAACCCATTTTCACCCAAACTTCTCCTACAAAAATAATAACCCTATTCAAAATACCGCACCTCCGAGACAACAAGGTTACCAAGCCCCAAGAGCAAATCAACCTATGCAACCTGTACCACCTAGTCCGAGCTTTGATGAAGTTGTAAAAAAATTTATCACTGCTCAAGCAAAACAAAACAAAGAGTTCATGAACCAAAACGTCCATGTTAACGAACTGATTACCCAGTTAGGAACCAAGGTTGATCAAATCATTACTCATAATAAGATGCTTGAAACCCAGATCTCTCAGGTAGCGTTAAACCAAGCCCCACAGACTACACCTGGAGGACAGTTCCCTGGACAACCTCAACAAAACCCGAAAGGGCAAGCAAATGCCATTACTCTACGAAGTGGAACCGCTTATAAATAACCTTCAAACCCTAGATTGAGTGAGCCCGAAACTTCTGAGAGGAATGAGGAGAAGGAACCAGAGAAGTCTGAAACTCCGGAAAGTCAAGAAAAAGGAGAAGAACCTAAAAATAAAACCTATGTACCACCACCGCCATACAAACCACCAATACCATACCCTCAAAGATTAAAGAAAACCCAAATCGATAATCAATATCAAAAATTCGTTAAGGTTATAGAAAAACTTCACGTAGAAATCCCCTTTACAGAAGCCATCACCCAAATACCTTCTTATGCTAAGTTTCTCAAAGACATACTTACGAATAAACGTAGACTGGAAGATCCGAAACCCGTGGGATGTAATTCTATTTCCGAAAATAGGTTAGCAAAGAAAGATAAAGATCCCGGAAATTTTTCCATTCCTTGTGTTTTGGGAAATCATGTCATCGAAAAAGCTTTTCTAGACTTAGGAGCTAGTGTGAGCTTAATGCCTTTAGCAGTTTGTGAGAGATTAAACTTAGGAGAATTACAACCTACTAAGATGTCACTTCAAATAGCCGATAGATCCGTTAAATACCCTATAGGCATACTTGAAGACGTCCCTGTTAGGATAGGTCAGCTGTTTATACCTACTGATTTTGTTGTCATGGACATTAAAGAAGATGACGACATACCAATCCTCCTAGGTAGACCGTTCTTATCGACTGCTGGAGCCGTGATAGATGTTAAAAAAGGGAAACTAACTTTTGAGGTAGGTGACGAGAAGATAGAATTTATACTTTCAAAATTTCTTATGGCACCTATGATAGGAGATGCTTGTTATGCTTTAGATATCATCGAAGAATGCATTAGGGAATTAGAACAAGAAGAAGAAACTGAATCTATAAAATTGCCATCAACCCTTATTTTGGAAGATGACAATTATAAAAAACCCTACATTGATGATAACCTTCACGAATGTTTATCTCTTACCCCAGATCCTATGCCTTACCCTATGAAACCGACCGTAAAACTTAAGGAACTGCCTAAAAATCTGAGATATGAATTTCTCGATGAAGATATGAACCGTCCAGTTATAGTCAGTGCTACCTTAAACCAAGAAGAAACCGATCAATTATTAGAAGTTTTACGTAGGTACCCCTCAGCCTTAGGATATAAGATCTCTGATCTAAAAGGAATAAGCCCATCCGTATGCATGCATCGGATTTTGCTTGAAGAAGATTCAAAACCTTCCAGAGAACACCAACGAAGAATAAATCCTATAATGAGTACTGTAGTTAAGACTGAAGTTCTTAAGTTACTAGAGGCAGGTATAATATATCAGATCTCGGACAGTAAATGGGTGAGTCTTGTGCATGTAGTACCTAAAAAGGGAGGCATCACGGTCGTGCAAAACGAGAAGGGCGAACCTGTAGCAAAAAGAACCGATGGAGGTTGGCGTATGTGCATAGATTATAGAAAATTAAATAAAGCAACTAGGAAGGACCATTTCCCATTACCATTCATAGACCAAATGTTGGAGCGCCTAGCCAGACACTCTTACTTTTGTTACCTAGATGGATATTCCGGATTCTTCCAAATACCTATTCACCCCGAAGATCAAGAAAAAACTACCTTTACATGCCCAGTTGGAACTTTTGCCTATAGAAGAATGCCTTTTGGACTTTGTAATGCTCCTGCCACTTTCCAACGCTGCATGATGTCTATCTTTGCTGACTATTTAGATGGAATCATGGAAGTATTTATGGACGATTTCTCAGTTTGTGGATCAGATTTCAAAAATTGTCTTATCAACCTTGAGAAAATCCTGGAGAGATGTGTGGAGGTAAACCTTGTGCTAAATTGGGAAAAATGTCATTTCATGGTCACCGAAGGGATTGTTTTAGGACATATAGTTTTCGAAAAAGGTATAGAGGTAGATAAAGCAAAAATAGAAGTCATAGAGAATCTAAAACCGCCGAAGACTATCAGGGAGATAAGAAGTTTTCTTGGACATGCCGGATTTTACCGACGTTTTATCAAGGATTTCTCCAAAATAACAAAGCCCTTAACTGGTCTTTTAATGAAAGATGTTGAATTTATCTTCGATGAAAAATGTACTGAAGCATTTAATCTTCTGAAGCAAGCTCTGATTTCAGCACCTATAATGAAACCCCCTGATTGGTCAGAACCGTTTGAGATAATGTGTGACGCCAGTGATTATGCTGTTGGAGCCGTTATAGGTCAGAGAAAAGACAAAAAGTTACATGTAATCTATTATGCCAGTAGAACCCTAGATGCTGCACAGCTCAACTACGCAACAACCGAAAAAGAGCTCCTAGCTGTAGTTTTTGCAATAGACAAATTTAGATCTTATCTAGTAGGAGCCAAGATTATAGTTTACACCGACCATGCTGCCATTCGTTACTTGCTAAGCAAAAAGGATGCCAAACCTAGGTTACTTCGATGGATTCTATTATTACAAGAGTTTGATTTGGATATCCGTGATAAGAAAGACACTGATAATGTGGTAGCTGATCACCTATCTAGGCTAGAATACCTGAAACCTGATTCAGTACCCATAAATGACGATTTTGCCTATGATATACTGATAGCCCAACTAGAAACTATTGAAGAAGATAACCTAGACCCTCACGAGCATTCTCATAAATCCTTAGCTATAAGTAATGTACCTTGGTATGCAGACTTTGTTAATTACCTAGCCGCTGACATCATACCCCCTGATCTAAACTACCACCGGAAGAAGAAGTTCTACAGTGATGTAAGAAACTTCTATTGGGACGAACCATTTCTTTTCAAGAGAGGTAAAGATGGAATTTTCCGCCATTGTGTTCCAGAAGAAGAGGTAAATAATATAATTGAGCATTGTCACTCTGCACCCTATGGTGGACATGCGAGCACATCTAAGACCTATGTCAAGATTCTTCAAGCTGGCCTATTCTGGCCTACTATGTGGCGTGATGTCCATGCTTTCATTGTCAAGTGTGATAGATGCCAACGCACAGGAAATATTTCAAGACGTAATGAAATGCCGTTAAGAAATATCCAAGAAGTAGAACTCTTCGACGTATGGGGTATAGACTTTATGGGACCGTTCCCACCATCTTTTGGAAATCAGTACATCTTAGTAGCAGTTGACTACGTGTCTAAATGGATTGAAGCTATCGCCGCACCCACAAACGACACCAGAGTAGTCATCAAATTATTCAAAAACTATATATTTCCCAGGTTTGGAACACCCCGTTTAGTCATAAGTGATGGAGGATCACACTTCATATCGAGAATATTTGATAAAATTTTAAGCAAGTATGGAGTTAAGCATAGAGTAGCAACACCGTACCACCCACAGACCAATGGACAAGTGGAAGTATCGAATAGGGAGATCAAACAAATCCTCGAGAAGACTGTCTCTATATCTAGAAAGGATTGGTCGTAGAAACTTCAAGAAGCATTATGGGCCTATAGAACCGCTTTCAAAACTCCTATAGGAACAACCCCTTATCAACTGGTCTATGGAAAATCATGTCACTTACCTTTTGAGTTGGAGCATAAGGCCTATTGGGCCATCAAAACTTTGAATTTGGATTACTTGACTGCTGGTGAGAAACGTATCCTTGATATCCACAAATTAGAAGAGCTCAGACAATCCGCCTACGAAAATGCCATCATATACAAAGAAAGAACAAAAGCTTGGCATGACAAAAGAATCATAAGAAGAGACTTCAAAATAGGCGATCCTGTTCTCCTGTTCGATTCTAGGTTACGACTCTTTCCAGGAAAACTTTGTTCGAGATGGACTGGCCCTTTCGAAGTATCTAAGATCCTAAGATCTAGTGCTATTGAAATCAAGAACCAAACATGTAAACCGTTCATCGTCAATGGACAGAGGTTGAAGCCCTACGAAGGAGGTGACATCCCAACAACATACACCTGTCATACTCTGAGTGATCCACCATATCCTTCCAATGATGTTTAAAAATCAGTCGTCGAGCTAATGACGTTAAACAAGCGCTGCATGGGAGGCAACCCATGGTTTTCTTATTTATGTGTAAACACCCCAAATTTGCCCTCACCCATTCACACCATGGCTTGTGATCATCTCATATGCATAAACACAAACATATCATCTCATATCTCACTTTTGTTTCACTGCATAGTTTCTAAGGCATCTGCACCTAGGGTTTGTGATCTGAGCAATCCCAAAGCTTTTTGAGCCACTCCAAAGGCTATCAATCACCTCAAAGGGGTCCATGTGTGTTCTTATATCATATTTCATCTCCTCAAAGTCAAAATTGCAGAGGAATCACAAGAACTAGGGTTTGAGGTGATGCAGAGCCTGGTTGGATTGCACAGTTGACTGAAAATTAGGGTTTTGGTTTCAGAGGCCATAACCCCAAATTTTTTGGTCATTCTTGTTTCCATTGGTCTCTATATGGCATATAGAGTATGCATATCAATTTTCATGAAGAAATTCCATGGGGAAGTCATCTGATCAAGAGTTGACTTTTCAGACAAGTCAGTGCAAAATCAGGGCATCTGAGGCCCCCAATGACCCAACCAATGGGTGATCTTCATCATTTTGAGTGCATATGATCTTTATTTGATCATGGAAGGAGTTGAAGTTCATGGAAATCAAGAATTTAGGGTTTTTTGCAAATGTTGACTTTTTGGGCATAGTTGACTTTTCAAGAATGCATCATTTTATGTCATTTTTCAAGCCATGATTTTGGATCCAAAAATGCTTCAAATGGAAAAACTTTGGTCATGAAAGTTGTAGATCTCATCTTTCCCTTTTCAAAAAGTACAAGAACATGATCAAACTCTTCTTGGATCAAAAGTTATGGCAATGCAAAGTTGGCAAAAATCACTTATTTTCAAGATATGCACCAAGTGTGAAAATTGCAAAATCATGTGTTAAGTCAAAATGCAACTTCTAATTGGTATCAAACCAGCACATAAGCATTCTCTAAGTCACAAAAATCAGAATTTGACCAAGGTTCACATGTGTTTAGTTCATGTAACAAGACATTTTTATCATGAAAATCCATAAAGTAACCAAGTAGCAAAACACTCATGACACTTCCCTCAACTTGCTGCCTTGGCCTTTGAACCTTGCTGGCTCTCTCACCACACCATGTTGCGCCAGCCCTGCCCATTGTACTTAGCTAGAGCTTAGCCCATGCTTCTCTTACAAGATTTTTGACTTTTGGCAAAAGCAAACATCCCAATCACCACAGGCCATGTCACATCCTCTGGCCACTTGCAATTGTTTATACTTCTCATTTGCTAGCAAAACAGAACCAGAAGCAAGGCTGAAGCACAGACATTCAACACATTCACAAAAACACACCACATTGCATTTTCTATCGAATCTGCTTACACAGCTTGCAAACACTTCAACCATTTCCATCATTCAACTCACCTTGCTCCATAGACCACCCAGCACCAAGAACACAAGCCTGAAACAGCCTGAACATCTCACTGCCATTTCTCACTCCATTCTGCAGTTTCGTTCGAAACTCTCATCCTAGCTCACAAACACACAAACAAACACCACAGACCTTCTCCATTCATCCTCAGGACCATAAACCACCATTCACAATGGCCTGAAACCTCCAGAAACACCATTGCCATTTCTGATCAAGCTTGAGCAGAAGCTGTCGAATCTCAATATCCAGCCAACACAAACTTCTTTTGAGCATTCAAACATCTTCTGGGGACCAAGTGGAGCAGTTTGCACTGAAGGAAGTGGCCAGAAAGTCCTCAAGTTGAAAGCTCCAAATCTCAGGTAGCTCGAAATTAATTTTTCCAGAAATCATTTTTCTTGTTACAAACTTGTTCTATGTGATTCACTGATCATCCTGATGTTCTTAGTTTTTGAAATGGCTTTGTTTTGAGTATTTAATTTGTCTCTGAAGCTTGCGTGCCCTAGAACTTGTTCTCTTCGATTCAGCTCATTTAGGAAATATAAATTTGTTTTGAGAGAGGGGTTTGATTCGTGAGAGGTTGGAGATCATTTCCCAATTCGTAGATTTTGTTTTTGTTACGTTTTGAGGGAGTTGGTGAGTTTCCCGGTGAGGTGCTGGCCGGAGAAGACGACCGGAGGTCTTCTCCGGCCACCTGAGAGTGTTTAAGCCCTAATCATGTAATTAATTCCAGTTTGAATGTGGACCTTCGGATGCGTTGAAAGTGTTGACCTCCCGCGCGTGTGAACGGCCCAGATGTGCTCATTATGCCCTAATCCACGTGTTTTATTTAATTAATACATATTTAAGTTAATTTGATCAGAAGCAATCTTGGCCATTCAAAAACGCGCCAGTCAACACGTTTAAACCCTGGGCGCATCCTGGCCCTCCATGCTGCATACTTTCACTTTTATTTAATTTTTATTCATTTTCTTTTCAATTGTTTTGCATAATTAATTTAAAATAGCAAAAATGTCTTAAAAATTATGAAACTTTTTCTTTAAAGTTTCATTAATTTTTAATACCCAAAAATATTTTTATTTTATTTTTTATCATTAAAAAAGTATTTTTAAATATTTAAAAGATTATTTTTAATTGATTAATGGAAATTAATTAATTAAAAATACTTTTAGGTATTTAAAAATTACAAAAAAATTCATGAAATGTTCTAAGACATTTAGAAACATTGTCCAACCTTCAAACCAAATTTCTTTTTTGATCTTGATCATTTTAAGAATTTTTCATTGAATTAAATCATATTTTGTGCATTATTTTGATCATAAGTTCAAAAAATCATTTCTGCCTATTGGAGAAGGTTGAGACATTGATTCTTCTTGCATTGTGTTATGTTTAGCATGTATTTTCAAAGATAAAATGGCCATGATTTGTTTCCTCATTTTCTAATTGTTTGGCATTTCTTTTGTTAAGAACCCTAAAAAACCCTAATAACTTAGAAAATTCATAACTTGAGTTTGGTTGAGAGTTGAGAGCTCCCCTTTGGGCAGTGGTTCATTATAGGTTTAGGTTTTCTTTGAGTGCCATTTTCCATTTTTATCTTAGGGTTTTGTTTCTGTTTTGGGTTTTTGTTTGATGTTTGATCCATGAACCCTAATTTGGGCTTTCTTTTGCATCCTCCTTGCATTTCCTTGCATAACTTGACTTGTCATTTCATTTTGTGCATTCTTGTGATCCATTTTACATCTTAAGACATGTATAAAGCATCTTTGATCATTGCATCCCATATTTGCCATGTCATTTGTTTTTGTATGCTTCATAACTTTTCATGCTTGTTCATGCTCCTTAGCTGGCATCATTTGCATTCATAATCTTGTATGAACATCTCCATGCCTTGTCTCATGTTTGCAGCATCTCATAGCATCATTATCATCATCAACATGCTTCTGGTTTGGTCTAGCATCATGCCATTTCATTTCATCTTGCATTGCATTGCATTTCTTTCTAACTTTTCAGGTGGTAAGTAAACTTGGGAAGTGAATTTGCCTTCACTTCTCATAACTTTTCTTTTCATCTCTCTTGCATCCATTGCTGCATTCTTATATGTGTTTGAGTTTGAGCTTGCTCATTCTTCTTCCTCCCACTTTCTTTCTTCAAGTGACTTGACCTCTTGAATGAAGCAAGTCACTTTGCTTCTCTTGATCCTGTTCATCTGCTTCCTGGTGGCTCCTCTGAAGATTATTCTTGCAAACCTCACAAACCTTAGGATCAACCAAGCATGACAATGAATTAGGGTTTTGATTAGTCTCCCCTCATAGTTTTTTTACCTTTGTGTCTCTCTTTGAGTCTTCTCTTCTCATCTCATAATCAGGGACTAAACCCTAAAGGCTTTAAGACTTTGTGATTAAGCTTATGCCTGCATCCTTCTTTTAGGATGGAGTGTATAACTTTAATCCTAAGTGTTAAACCCTTAAGGTGTTTAAATCTCTTAATCAATTCACATAATAATCATCAAGACATCACACTTGTAACTTGGGCCTTGCATTAGGGTTCTAATTCTTCCTTAAGTGGTTAAGAAGGACTAACCCTAGTGTTAATGGACAAGTCCCCCTCAAGTTGTCTTACAAACAATAAAATTCACTTCATCATCATGTCATTAAATAAAATCCACTTAATCAAAGGCTTGTTTTGTCATGGGTTTAATCCCTAATCATGGATTAAGTTGAGGAGCTTTCCTCAGCTTAAACATTCTCATCTATTATCCTTCTTTTAGGATGGTGTAATGGGTCTGTTTAATCCATGATTATGGCTTAACCTCATTACTCAACACTAAACAAAATCACAAAAACATCTAAATAATCACAAGTAGGTTAATGATCCTAATCCTACACCAAAGGTGATTAAGTGTGAGAATCTGACTTCACACTTAAGGTATTCTCATTACCCCTAATCAGAGGGAAGATGTGATGAGTTTACTAACTCATTGGTTTAGGCTTAAGCTCATTATCTTATGACAAACTTCAAAAAGCAATAAAAGACTGAAAACACAAAAACAAACAATAATCGTCTCCTCCGGGATTCTTTTCTCATCATCTTCACTCACAAACGAGAACTTGCTTCTTCCGTCTAATGCAAGACAGTTAGCACCTGAGCCAGACAGGTCATACACTTGAGCATAGGCAAATAAGCAGTTCACAAGTCAATTCATCTTTCAGTCTCTTTGGGTCGAACTACGGTGTTCTGACTTCCTCATTGCACGAGAGGATACGTAGGCATAACTTAACAGTTATCGAACAAAAGTCTCTGTATATTCCCCCTCTTTCCAGCTTTATTCTTTTAGCCTCATGATTTTGAGCATTTCACTCCTTTCTCACACTGACACTTTCATACTTCATATCACTTATACACCTTGCACTGACACCTGTACATCCTTTTCCAGCTATTTTATACACAGATTGCACTGACACTACCCCTTTAAAACACAAATCTTTTAAGCGTGGATCCCGTCGAGTACGGCGGACAATCTGGGTGCTAATACCTTCCCAGGTTGTAACCAACCCCCTTTCTCAGTCTCCCTGGTTCGCAACCGTCTTATCCGTATCTTTCTAGGTCTATGCAGCATTGCCTTTCCTCCGGGATAAAAATGCCTAGCTGGCGACTCTTTTCATCTCCAGTGAGTTCACGGCTGTGTGTTCTCACTGTTCCCTTCGCCGACCGTTCGCGCTTGTACCAGGATGCAAATCTTTGGGAGCGACAGCTTGGCGACTCTGCTGGGGAGAAACTTATACTGCAACCAGGGCTTCTGGTTCTTTTTGTGGGTTCCTCCTAGCGCTTGTTTGATTTGTGTTTATTGGGGGTGTTATGTGCTTATTTGTGCCTGTATATTTATTTACTGATTTATGTACAGTTGCTTTACTGCTTTCTTTATTGCTTTTGTATATATCATACTGTCATGCTGCTGGCTGGATCTGGTCTTTTGTTTTGATGGGTGGGGTGTTTCATTGAGAGTTAAGGTCCTATACCTGGGACCTGAGTGACACCTAGGCTAGAGTGAATCATATTCTTTCCCATTCCATTTCGGTCTGGTGCGGGAATATGAAACACGGTTCAGATATGGGTTTCTTCTTGAGAACTCTGTGTTGCAGATTTCCTGCAATGCTAGGGCTATCTGGGAAGCCTGCTAAGTCTGGATGACCTTTTAGTATTGACCTTCAGAAACTGAGGTGAATTAGAGGAGGAATTGTTATGGTTATTGTAAACACTGTACCTCCGGGTTAGAAGTGCTTACACTTCTCATAACTAATCCAAGTCTGAGGATCCTTGTTCTAGATCACCACCTGTGAGGGGGTTGGGCTGTTTACAGGTTTGCAGGTACCTTGACCTCAGAATACCCTGTTACTTTGACTTTGTTAAGAATGCTCCATGTTGGATAGTTCTTGTGATTCTAAAACCCTGGACTTGTGGCTCTTTATTTGAGTCCCCCACCCTGGTTACTGGATTTATAGACCTCCATCTGGAATTCTTGAACACACATGGATCTATACCAAGGCAGTTAATCAGATCCAGCTCAGTCACAAACCCTTGCATTTCATTTGCATACATACCCATTGCATCATATTAACATTTGCTTATTTGTGTTTCAGGGTATCCACTTTCATCTTTGGTTCTGGTTTTGACCCCATCTGTAGTATTGACCTATCTCCACCAGCACTTGCTTCAGTTTGTCAGCCATATACTTCAGTTACTTGCACTAGCCAGCCAGTGGCCCACTCCTCAGCATCTTCATCAGCACTCTACTCAGTCCTCAGCATCATGGCTCCAAAGAAAAGCAACATCACCTATCATTTCTTCCAACCAGACTTATCAGACATCAGAAGGACCCAAACCCTGATCACTCCAGAGCACATACCCTTGTTCAGGGAGAGTTATGGAGATATACTGGACATGGTTATGGATCTGGACCCTTCACAGAGGAGCCTCATCCACACCTGCATTCAGTTTTATGATCCTCCACTGAGATGTTTCACCTTTCAAGACTTCCAGTTGGGTCCTCTTTTGGAAGAATACTCATCATTGACTGGCCTGCCCATCAAAAGAGAAATCCCTTTTAACCCTGAAATGGTCTTTCCCAGCAATGGAGAGATAGCAAAAGCTTTGCACATAGAGCCTGTTTCGGTTGAGCAACATATGACCTCTAAAGCTGGGGTCCCTGGGTTTCATCTGGACTTCCTGATTTCTCAAGCTAGTTTGAAAGCCTCCCTGGGGGAGTGGAAAGCTGTTTGTGCTCTGTTGGCCTTAAGTGTGTATGGAATTGTGTTGTTTGCAGATGAGCCTCGATTCATCAGCAAGAATGCAATCCATTTGTTCATCCTGAAGAACCCAGTGCCAACTTTATTGGGTGATCTCTATTACTCAGTCCATCAGAGAAATGAGAAGCAGAGGGGAAGATTAGTAAGGATTTGTGCTCCATTATTCCATGCTTGGCTTCTCAGGCATCTACCCAGGACGGATGCATTTCTAAATCCTCATCAGCAAAGCAACTGGGCTAAGAGACTCACTGTCCTAACTTCAGCAGACATCAGATGGTGTACTCAAAGCACCAAGGGCAGAGATATAATCACCAGCTGTGGGCACTTTCCCAATGTGCCCTTAATAGGAGTTAAGGGAAGTATCAATTACAACCCTCTGCTGTTCAGAAGGCAATTGGGCTATGCACTGGTCCACACTCCTAGGGTACAGGACTTGGCTGAGACCCTCTACTGTGAGAACAAGATTAGTCTGGCAACTGTTAGGCAGGCTGCCTGGGCCTGGGATCATGTCCAAACCAAGGGAATCACCATTCTGGGGAAGTGCAATATTGTGGCATCAGCCCAATACTATGAGTGGTCTCATGCCAGGGCCCAATTCTCTGGAATGCCCTTCACCATAGAAGACATGCCTGAGTCATCTTCAGCACCACCCCCTGCCACTATCAGTTTGGAAGAGTTTGAGAGCTTGAAGGAAAGAAATGAGAAGTTAACCCAGGCTTTGCAGAAGACCCTCCGGGAAAGGAGTAAAGGTGTGAGGGAGATTGAGAGATTGGAGAAGTTGAGAGTGGAACACTTGACTAAGATCGAGAAGTCTGGAGATTATATCAACAAGTCTAAAGCTGGTGAACAGATTCTGAAGAATGCTTGTAAAGAAGCCCAGTTCCAGAGAGCAAGGACAGACTTGTATTTGAAAGAGAGTCAGGCCAGGTGGGTCCGGATCACTGAGGCCCGTACTCTAGAAGACAAGAGAGTCCAGGACAAGATGGAGCAGATGGAAAAAGCCCTGGCAGCAGCCCAGAAGGAAATATCAGAGCTAGAAATCAGAGCTGGAGTGAAGAGGTCTAAGGACCAAAGTCAGAACAGGAAGTTGACTGCAGCTGTTGCAACAAGAAACCTTCTCATCAGAAATCTTACGGAGCATCCGGCTGATCCTGTGACCGAAGCACTTCTCAAGGAAGTTCGTGAGGATGAGTTTGGCCTTGGAGTTTGATCATTTGCTTGTTGTTGTTCCTTTTCCATGTACTTTTGTTTTTTGTGATGTATTTTGACCCCTTAGGGGGCCGGTGTTGTAAAATGAACAAATTGTATTATTTCACCTTTGTAATATATTTGTGTTAGTTTCCATCCAAGTTCACTTCAAAAGCAACTTCAACAGCATCATCTTCAAGGGTCTGGAAGGGTCAAAACCGAATGCCAAACCGGATACCTTGAGAGCAAATAAGCATAACTGCATTGCATGCTAACCCTTTGTTTGTTTTGTAGGTTTTTGTTTTGTTGTTGCTAACCTCTGTTGTGATATTCAGGAATTATTGCTCGCCGCCGGGTATTTCCCCTCAACAGGCCACACAGGTACCCGACTAGAAACAACCTTCCGGGAATTCAGATGGATCAGATGCAGCAGGACCTTACGGAGGTCAGAAACCAGATGGCCAACGAAAGGTTGGAGATGAGAACTCAGATAACACAATTCATGGAAGTGATGAACAATTTAGCTCAAATCCAGGAGAGGCTCAGGGCTTTGGTAGAAGGGAGGAATCAAGAGGAGCCCCATGTGGGGACTGCTGGCACAAGTAACAATGAAAGGGTGCAACCACATGTTAACCCCCCTGTGTTTGGTCCACATCTACATCCTGAGGTTAATATTCCCGCAAACATTCAAGGAACAGCCACTGCAGCCAGAGTACTTCAAGAAGATCCTCAGGAGGACCAATTCACAGTAATGGGTGCTGGAGAGGAAACTTATGATAGACGATTGGAAGAAATAGCTGAGAAGTTGAGGTCCTTAGAATCTCAAAATTCTTTGGGTTTCGACGTCATGGACATGGGTTTGGTAGACGGGGTCAGGATCCCCCATAAGTTCAAGCCTCCTTGTTTCGAAAAGTATAATGGGACTTCATGCCCCCGGACTCATTTGCAATCATTTCTGGGAAGGCTGAAGGCCTACACAATGGATGAGAAACTCTGGATGTTCTACTTCGAAGATAGCTTGACTGGAGCTTCTAGGGAATGGTATTCCCATCTGACAAGAGCAACTATAAGATGCTGGAAGGACCTGGCAGAAGCCTTCATCAGACAGTATCAGTATAATCTAGATATGGCACCCAACAGGACCCTCCTAATGGGAATGTCACAGTCATCTAGGGAGAGCTTCAGAGAATATGCTCAAAGATGGAGACAGCTTGCTGCTGCTGTCCAGCCACCTATGTCTGAGAGAGAAATGGCAGACATGTTTATGAACACTCTCCAGGGAACGTATATTGACAGGTTGGCTGCTTTCTCTTCCACTAGCTTCGCAGATGTTGTTATAGCTGGGGAGAGAATTGAAAGCCTGTTAAAAATGGGAAAGATCTCTGATAATGGTGCCAGCTCGTCCGGTAGTACAAGAAAGCCTTTTGCAGGCCCGAGAAGAACTGGCGAGACTAATGCCATTCACACCAACAGGGGTAGGCCCCAGTATGTTCAGAGGTCAATAGCAGCAGTCACTATCCCTGCTCCAGCTCATCCACAGCCAGTCTATCAACCTCCTCAACAAAACTTCCAACAACAACCTCAGTATCAGCAGAATCAGTATCCTCCAAGGAACTTCAACAACAACTCCAACAACAACAATCAACAAAGGCCATTCCAACAAAGACCATCCCAAGCTAACCGAGTGATCGACCCGATCCCAATGTCGTATGCTGCCTTGCTGCCACAACTTCTGAAACTCAACTTAGTTGAGCTAAGAACGTTGGCACCTCCGGATCCCAACAGTCTACCAAGAAACTATGACTCCAATGCTAGGTGTGCTTTTCACTCAAACGCACCTGGTCACAGTACAGAAAAATGCAGGGCTCTGCATATGAAGGTACAAGACTTGGTAGACTCCAAGGCTCTGAATTTTGCACCTCCGCCCAATGTCAATAAAAACCCAATGCCAAATCATGGTGGTCCCCGAATTAACGCTATTGAAGAAGACCAACCGTCTTATTTAATAACAAGTGTGGATCAGATCCGGACGCCATTGGTGGAAATCAAAGCTCAACTCCGTGAAAACCAAATATTTCCGGGATGTGAACTAGGGTGTCCCTATTGCAATATTTCATGGAATGGGTGCGAGGACCTGAGGAATGGCATTGACAGCCTTATTCAGAGTGGCCTGCTACAGATCACTACATCATTCCCAACAAATCCGGCAACTTCATCAACAACGGTTTCAGACCCTCCTACAACTGCAGCAACTATTGTTCCCGACAATTCATCAGCAACATCAACCAGTACTTCACCTGTCCTTCCAAATAATCAGACTTCAACAGTTTCTCCTGCTACAACTTCAGCTTCATTCCATTTCGAATCTCCGTCAGCAACAACAACAGTCCTTCCAACAGTACCTCCTACAACACCAGCAATCAATCATGAAGATGTCTCTACCGTCACCATATTCTACGATCCTGAAAATAATTCTGCCTACCATTCAGAAGGTGCTGCTCCCGCCAGAGCACCAGTTACAATCTTTTATGATCCACAAACAATAACAGTCCCTTCAGCAGCAGCAATCAGTCCGGTCACTGTCACGGTGCCTGGACCAGTACCATATGAAAGCAATAGGGCCATCCCCTGGCACTATGGCTCTGACTTGTATTGCGAAGGAAAAAGAATCACTCTGGAAACATCAACACCTGCACCACAAGTAGATAATGTGGGGGGAGGCGGAGGCTTCACTCGAAGCGGACGTCTCTTTGCTTCACAAGTTCAAAGACCTACTGCCGAAGTAGAAGCTGCTGCCAAGGCAAAGGGTAAAGGCCCGGTGCAGGAAGATCCAGCCGCCAAAGAAGCCCTGAAGACTCCGTTCGATCAGGAAGTTGATGAGTTTATGCGAATCATCAAAAAGAGTGATTATAAAGTTGTGGATCAGCTTCACCAGACGCCGTCCAAAATCTCTATCCTCTCACTGCTTATGTGCTCCGAAGCCCATCGGAATGCACTACTTAAAGTCTTGCACGCAGCTTACGTGCCTGAGGAGATTACTGTCAACCAATTGGAAACCGTGGTTGGGAATGTTACTGCTAGCAATGGGCTAGGGTTTACCAATTCTGACTTGACAGCGGATGGCCGCAACCACAACAAAGCCTTGCACATAACCATGGAATGCAAAGGAGCTGTCCTTTCTCATGTGCTGGTGGACACAGGTTCTTCCCTGAATGTCCTACCAAAGAAGGCTCTGGTGAAGTTAGAATATGATGGATTGGCATTGAGACCCAGCAACCTGGTGGTAAGAGCCTTTGATGGTTCGAAGAGATCGGTTCTGGGAGAGATTGAGCTGCCTGTGACAATTGGCCCACAGACTTTTAAAGCTATCTTTTATGTGATGGACATTCAGCCCGCCTACAGCTGTTTGTTGGGTAGACCCTGGATTCACGCCGCCGGCGCAATAACGTCTACCCTTCACCAAAAGTTAAAATTTGAGTGGGAAGGTCAAGTTGTCACAATCTGTGGGGAAGAGGATATATTCGTTAGCCATCTGGCTACTTACAAATACATTGAGATGGACGGGGAGATCCATGAAACAATGAGCCAAGGTTTTGAAGCCTTGAATGTCAATGAAGCATCTGCTGTGTCAGGTATCTCCATGTCGTCTTATCAACAAGCCCGAAAGGTTGTTGAGGAAGGATCTGCCCTAGGCTGGGGCAAGGTCTTAGCTGTGGAGGAGAAGAAGGACAAGTTTGGGTTGGGTTAAAAACCAACTCAACATCAAGCAAAGGCTGCTGCAGAGCCTGGTTTTGTCAGTGGGGGGATGCTTACCCCCGATGCTATCAACTGTCTGGAAGACGAGCTGGAAGAGGAGCGCAATCTGGAGAATTGGATTCGTCCGAAGATCCCGGGGAGCAGTGCCTCGAACTGGTCTTCCCAGGAAATTATAAGAGTTACTCGATCAGAGTAATTATTATTTCCTGTATTTTTATAAGCATGCATCAAAGTCTTGCATCTTGCCCAAGATGACAAGACTCATTTTGTAATCAGGGCCATCTGTACTTTTGTGCAAACAAGATTAAATTAATGAAACATCAGACATCTTTTTGCAAACGAGTCTTTTTCTTTTTTCTGTTCACTGTTTTTTCCATTTTTCTTTTTGTACAAAAATAAATGGCGGTGTTTTCAAAATGATAACTTCATTTCACTTTTTTCTAAAGCAAGATTAAAATAAATCACTAAAATGAACCAACTGAACCCTTGCAGAAAGTGCCTTCCAGATAGCACCGACAACAGCACGGCTATGACATCGTATGACTTTGACAATCCAATCAATCAAGCTGATGAAGGGGTTGATGAAGAATATGAGCTTCCTGAAGAGCTAGCCAGGTTGTTAAGACAAGAGGAAAAGGTTATTACTCCTCACCAGGAGGAAGTTGAAGTGATCAATCTTGGTACAGATGAAGACGTTAAAGAAGTTAGAATCGGGGCCTGCCTGCAAGACTCAGTGAAGAGACAGCTGATAGATCTGCTTCAAGAGTATGTTGATGTGTTTGCTTGGTCGTATCAAGACATGCCAGGGTTGGATACCGACATTGTTGTGCACAAGCTGCCTCTAAGGGAAGAATGCCCACCAGTCAAACAGAAGCTGCGCCGAACTCGCCCAGACATGGCTATGAAAATCAAGGAAGAGGTACAGAAGCAATGGGACGCCGGGTTCCTTGCTGTAACTAGCTATCCGCCGTGGGTTGCTAATATAGTACCTGTGCCTAAGAAAGATGGCAAAGTAAGAATGTGTGTTGATTACCGGGATCTGAACAGAGCCAGCCCGAAAGATGACTTCCCATTACCTCACATTGACGTATTGGTGGATAACACGGCTCAGTTCTCGGTATTCTCCTTCATGGATGGATTTTCAGGGTATAATCAGATCAAGATGTCACCTGAAGACATGGAGAAGACAACATTCATTACACCTTGGGGCACGTTCTGTTACAAGGTGATGCCATTCGGACTGAAGAATGCTGGTGCCACATATCAACGGGCTATGGTGACATTGTTCCACGATATGATCCACAAGGAAATAGAATGTTATGTGGATGATATGATCGCCAAGTCCCTTACAGAAGAAGATCACCTGGTGAATCTGCTGAAGTTGTTCAAGCGCCTGAGGAAGTACCAACTAAAGTTGAACCCCAACAAATGTACATTCGGGGTGCGATCCGGTAAGTTGCTGGGCTTTATTGTAAGCGAGAAAGGGATTGAGGTTGACCCTGATAAAGTCAAGGCTATTCAAGAGATGCCTGCACCGAAAACTGAGAAAGAAGTTCGAGGATTCTTAGGTCGATTGAACTACATTTCAAGGTTCATATCTCACCTTACAGCGACCTGTGAGCCTTTGTTCAAGCTGTTAAGAAAAGAACAGACGGTCAGGTGGAACGAAGATTGCCATAAGGCTTTTGACAAGATCAAGGAATACTTACAAGAACCTCCAATCCTCATGCCTCCAGTAGAAGGAAGACCTCTGATTATGTACTTGACAGTGCTAGAAGAGTCAATGGGGTGTGTGTTGGGCCAGCATGACGAGTCTGGTCGAAAAGAGTATGCAATATACTACCTAAGCAAAAAGTTTACCGACTGTGAACAGCGTTATTCACTGCTCGAGAAAACTTGTTGTGCTTTAGCGTGGGCTGCTCGCCGACTGAGACAGTATATGTTGACCCACACTACCTTATTAATCTCAAAAATGGATCCAGTTAAGTACATTTTCGAGAAGCCAGCTCTTACCGGTCGGGTTGCAAGATGGCAGATGATTCTCACAGAATACGACATACAATACACATCTCAGAAAGCCATCAAGGGCAGTGTACTATCTGAATATCTTGCTGAGCAACCCATTGATGACTACCAGCCTATGAGGTTTGACTTCCCTGATGAAGACATCATGTTCATTAAAGCAAAAGATCAGGAAGAGCCTATTCACACTGAAGGGCCTGACCCAGAAGAAGAATGGACTATGATGTTTGATGGGGCTGTTAACATGAATGGTCGTGGTGTTGGTGCAGTACTCATTACACCTAAAGGGGTTCACATGCCTTTCTCGGCAAAACTCACTTTCAACTGCACTAACAACGAAGCTGAATACGAAGCTTGCATTATGGGTCTTGAGGAAGCCATTGACCTCAGGATCAAGACATTAACTGTATTCGGGGATTCAGCTTTGGTAGTCAATCAGACCAACGGAAAATGGTACACCCACCAGGATCATCTGATACCTTACAGGGATTACACAAGGAGGTTATTGACTTTCTTCACAACAGTCAAGCTTGAGTATATCCCTCGAGACGAGAATCAGTTTGCAGATGCTCTGGCTACCATTTCCTCAATGATCAAAGTTCAAACGGCCAACTTTGTACCTCAGATTTCAGTGTCTAGACTCGATAGACCAGCATATGCGTTTGCGGCGGATGTTGTAAAAGATGATAAGCCTTGGTTCCATGACATTAAGTGCTTCTTGGAGGATCAGACATACCCACCTGGGGCATCTTCCAATGATAAGAAGACTTTGAGAAGGCTTGCTGGAAGTTTCTTTCTGAACACTGATGGGTCTTTATACAAGAGGAACTTCGATATGGTACTCCTCAGATGTGTTGGCAAGACAGAAGCAGATTTGTTGATGCATGAAGTGCACGAAGGATCTTTTGGTACCCATGCTGGAGGGCATGCCATGGCTAAAAAGTTGTTAAGATCAGGCTATTACTGGATCACAATGGATGCGGACTGTTGTGCCTATGCCAGAAAATGTCACAAATGCCAGATCTACGCAGACAAGGTGCATGTGCCTCCCAATCCTTTGAACATCATGTCTTCACCATGGCCCTTTGCCATTGAGCCAACTGCTTCGAATGGCCACAGATTCATCCTGGTCGCCATTGACTATTTCACTAAGTGGGTCGAAGCAGCCTCCTATGCAAACGTCACAAGACAAGTGGTAGCCAGATTTCTGAAGAGAGATATCATCTGTCGATATGGAGTGCCCGAGCGAATCATTGCTGATAATGGTTCCAATCTAAACAACAAAATGATGGCAGAGCTGTGCCGGGACTTCAAGATCCAACATCACAATTCTTCTCCTTACAGGCCAAAGATGAATGGCGTTGTTGAGGCAGCGAATAAGAATATTAAGAAGATTGTGCAGAAGATGGTAGTCACTTACAAAGATTGGCACGAAATGATACCGTTTGCCTTGCATGGGTACCGCACGTCAATCAGGACATCCACTGGGGCAACACCGTATCAGCTTGTATATGGTATGGAAGCAGTCCTACCTGTTGAAGTTGAACTACCCTCGTTACGGGTATTAATGGATGTTAAACTAAGTGAAGCAGAATGGATTAGGTCCCGATTCGAACAACTGAGTCTGATCGAAGAGAAAAGATTGGCTGCAATCTGCCACGGGCAGTTATATCAGAAGAGAATGAAGAAGGCCTTCGACCAGAAAGTCAGGCACCGAGAGTACCAAGTGGGAGATCTTGTGCTGAAAAGAATCCTCCCTCCTCATACAGACCACAGGGGCAAATGGACTCCAAATTATGAAGGACCATTTGTTGTAAAGAAAGTTTTCTCTGGTGGAGCGCTGATGCTCAGCACCATGGACGGTGAAGATTTCCCGTCCCCTGTGAATTCAGATGCAGTTAAAAAATACTTCGCATAAAAATGACCCGCTGGACATAAAAACAGAATGTAAGTCCAGGCAAAAATAGGGCATCCCGGCGAGTCAAAAACAGAATAAAAGACTCGGGCAAAAATAAGGGAAATAAATAAAAAATGTACACCCGCTGAGTTGAAAAGCCGCATTGGACAACTCAGGCAAAAATGGGTATCCCGATGGATTGAAAACCCGAAAGGGCGATCCATGCAAAACGAGGGAATAAGCGAACAACTGCATTCTGAATTCGTCTGTATTATCCGCAACTTGGTAAGCTTCGAAAGGATCGAGCTTCAATCAGAATCAACTTTCTTCAGAAAGCAAGACGAGAAGAACGTCATTGTCATACGAGTCATAGCAGAAGAGAAAGCTCCTCAAAGCGTCGCCAACACTGCCAGCATTTTGTTTCTCAATTTGTAACAGTCTCTTCATTTCAGGAGATATGTTTCCTTGACTGTATCTTGCCAATTCGGGGCACATGAATTAATAAAATCAAATTTTCGGTCATGTTTCGTTTTTCACATTTATGTTTTGCAAAGAGTTGTCTGATATCTCTAAAAATACAATTGCGTAAGTACAAATGCCTTTCTCTAAAAGAAAAAACACATGCTTACAGGGAATGTGATTATTCTCGAAAGTACTTAACTCCTATGACGGAATCCAGTAAGGGATACCCCGGGACCTTTTGTACGTTTCCTTACCTTTGCAGGATTGCAGGTATCCAGAACGCAACCTGGGGCATGCAGGTTACGTTTCAGCAAGCTGGCAAATCATCATCAACTCGGTCTATCTTCCACGTGGCACTGGAAGGTGCCCACTTCCCCAGCAAAGTTGCCAAATCAACATACACTCAATCTCAGCATCTGAAATGCTCTATCCCCAGCTGAGTTGCCTCTTGTTGTTATCCCCAGCTGAGTTGCCTCTCACGATTCCCCAGCCGAGTTGCCATTTCATCCTCAGTTGAGTACAGGAGTCAGGGAACCATCTCCCCACAGAGTTCCAACCTCTATCCAGAAGAGCAACGCATGAAGAGATCACAACAGAGTGAAGAAAGCTTCTACAAACCCCAGCTGGGTCCCGTATTACAAGGATATGTCAATCAGTGACCTATATCCCCAAGCAAATATCATCTTATTAGATCTACCAATGATCTCATCCCCAGCTGGGATGTTCATTTCAAGCAGATCAACCAGAGATCTTTGCAGCAATGGGATCCGAATCCCGGATTTGTGGCTCTTTGCATAATCATGGCATTTGCATCATACTATCCCCTCAGAGCGTAGCATTCCGTCTAATACGGAGCATTACGGCAAAAATCAAATGCATAGCATAATCATAAGTCATGTTGTGAATTGAACACTTGTGAATAATAAACCGTTCATCATCATTATACAAAAATCCCCACCAAGGTCCCAGCAACAGCAGTTGCCTCTCAAATCACAAACACCAGTATATACACCTTTTGGCGCCCGTCCGTGCCATCTTTCCCCAGTAAAGTCGCCTGAATACTCTTTACAAACAAATCATCCTTATTACAGATACGTCCTGACACCCGTCCGTGTCATATCCCAGCAGAAAGCCAAAGAGGTCCTCTTTGCACTCACATATACCTATACATACACTTTTCTTGACACCCGTCCGTGTCATATCCCCAGCGCAATCGCCTAGACTTTGTATATCAGATACTTGTTCATATTATACTCTTCTCCTTTTGACATTCGTCTGTGTCACCCTCCCCAGCAGTTAAAACACTCATACAATGTTCATTACTCATGGTATACTTATACAGATACTCGTCCGTATCTTGTATACATCATCTATATCCCCGCAAATTCAATAGTAGTCCTTGTTCTTTGTTACCCAGTTGGTACTCGTCCGTACCATCATCTCAGAACATTGCGTCTAGTGTTTGTTTCCACATGATACTCGTCCGTATCATAGTCTTAAGGATGCTCGTCCGCATCTTTAATCCATACACTGTGTTAAACACTCTTGTCTGCTTGAATATAGATACTCGTCTATGTCTACTATTCCCCAGAAGAATTCTTTCAGATTCAACACTCGTCCGTGTTCTTTGTTAACCAGTTGATACTCGTCCGTATCATCATCTCTGAGCATGTGTCAGTTTGTTTCTACATGATACTCGTCCGTATCATAAGTCTTAAGGATGCTCGTCCGCATCTTTAATCTATACACAATACCAAACACTTATACCTTTTGTTTCTTGGATGTAAACGCTCGTTCGTGTTTACTTTATTCCCAGTAGATCACCAACAAAGCATTTTCTTTTATCTAACACTTGTCCTGTGTTATGATACCTTTGAGAGCAGCCGTACCCTGCTGAGTGGTCGTCCTCCACTTCTTGATGGTCGTCCTCCATCATGCTCATCCGATGGCCGTCCCCATCGTTGATTTTTAGCAGCCGTCCCCTGCTAGGTGGTCGTCCTCCACCTTTTGATGATCGTCCTTCATCACTTTATCCAATGGCCGTCCCCATTGTTGATTTTGGTTATCTGACATTCGTCCTATGTCATGATAAACCTCGAGAGCAGCCGTCCCCTGCTGAGTGGTCGTCCTCCACTTCTTGATGGTCGTCCTCCATCATGCTCGTCCGATGGCCGTCCCCATCGTTGACCTTTTCTGTCCGATGGCCGTCCCCATCGTCGACCTTTCCTATCCGATGGCCGTCCCCATCGTTGATATTTTCGGCAGCCGTACCCTGCCAGGTGGTCGTCCTCCACCTTTGATGGCCGTCCCCATCATATTTCTTTTATCCCCAACAGAGCAGCCGTCCCCTGCTAGGTGATCGTCCTTCACCTTTGATGGCCGTACCCCATCATCTGTTTATTTCATTCATTCTTTAACCCGATGGTCGTCCCCGTCGTGGTCCTTTTTTCCTTTTAACCCGATGGCCGTCCCCATCGTCGGTTACTTTGCTTTATGGACTTGATGGCCGTCCCCGTCATGTTTCATTAACCCCCAGAGAATGCTACAGCTTTATCTTGATGGCCGTCCCCATCATAATTTCTTTTCTTTTCCCAGCTAGTCGGCCGTCCCCGTCTTAGCTTTACCTTTTATCCCCAGCATGTCGGCCGTCCCCGTCATTGCTTTATTTTCCTCACCTTCCCAGCATGTCGGCCGTCCCCGTCATTGCTATTTGCCCAGCAGTCGTCCTCTGCTCGACGGTCGTCCTCCGTCGCCTATACTTTACAATATACTTTATTTTCCTTTACAATCTATATCCCTTTTCTTCTTCATTCTGTGAGTGCAAATTTTGGACTGTCTTTGGTATTCAACCACAAGTTATCTTGTTTGCCTGTTAAGCCGTCGCTTACAACCTGCACAGCTAACTCATGTTTGAATAGGGGCAGCTGTAAACACCCCAAATTTGCCCTCACCCATTCACACCATGGCTTGTGATCATCTCATATGCATAAACACAAACATATCATCTCATATCTCACTTTTGTTTCACTGCATAGTTTCTAAGGCATCTGCACCTAGGGTTTGTGATCTGAGCAATCCCAAAGCTTTTTGAGCCACTCCAAAGGCTATCAATCACCTCAAAGGGGTCCATGTGTGTTCTTATATCATATTTCATCTCCTCAAAGTCAAAATTGCAGAGGAATCACAAGAACTAGGGTTTGAGGTGATGCAGAGCCTGGTTGGATTGCACAGTTGACTGAAAATTAGGGTTTTGGTTTCAGAGGCCATAACCCCAAATTTTTTGGTCATTCTTGTTTCCATTGGTCTCTATATGGCATAGAGAGTATGCATATCAATTTTCATGAAGAAATTCCATGGGGAAGTCATCTGATCAAGAGTTGACTTTTCAGACAAGTCAGTGCAAAATCAGGGCATCTGAGGCCCCCAATGACCCAACCAATGGGTGATCTTCATCATTTTGAGTGCATATGATCTTTATTTGATCATGGAAGGAGTTGAAGTTCATGGAAATCAAGAATTTAGGGTTTTTTGCAAATGTTGACTTTTTGGGCATAGTTGACTTTTCAAGAATGCATCATTTTATGTCATTTTTCAAGCCATGATTTTGGATCCAAAAATGCTTCAAATGGAAAAACTTTGGTCATGAAAGTTGTAGATCTCATCTTTCCCTTTTCAAAAAGTACAAGAACATGATCAAACTCTTCTTGGATCAAAAGTTATGGCAATGCAAAGTTGGCAAAAATCACTTATTTTCAAGATATGCACCAAGTGTGAAAATTGCAAAATCATGTGTTAAGTCAAAATGCAACTTCTAATTGGTATCAAACCAGCACATAAGCATTCTCTAAGTCACAAAAATCAGAATTTGACCAAGGTTCACATGTGTTTAGTTCATGTAACAAGACATTTTTATCATGAAAATCCATAAAGTAACCAAGTTGCAAAACACTCATGACACTTCCCTCAACTTGCTGCCTTGGCCTTTGAACCTTGCTGGCTCTCTCACCACACCATGCTGCGCCAGCCCTGCCCATTGTACTTAGCTAGAGCTTAGCCCATGCTTCTCTTACAAGATTTTTGACTTTTGGCAAAAGCAAACATCCCAATCACCACAGGCCATGTCACATCCTCTGGCCACTTGCAATTGTTTATACTTCTCATTTGCTAGCAAAACAGAACCAGAAGCAAGGCTGAAGCACAGACATTCAACACATTCACAAAAACACACCACATTGCATTTTCTATCGAATCTGCTTACACAGCTTGCAAACACTTCAACCATTTCCATCATTCAACTCACCTTGCTCCATAGACCACCCAGCACCAAGAACACAAGCCTGAAACAGCCTGAACATCTCACTGCCATTTCTCACTCCATTCTGCAGTTTCGTTCGAAACTCTCATCCTAGCTCACAAACACACAAACAAACACCACAGACCTTCTCCATTCATCCTCAGGACCATAAACCACCATTCACAATGGCCTGAAACCTCCAGAAACACCATTGCCATTTCTGATCAAGCTTGAGCAGAAGCTGTCGAATCTCAATATCCAGCCAACACAAACTTCTTTTGAGCATTCAAACATCTTCTGGGGACCAAGTGGAGCAGTTTGCACTGAAGGAAGTGGCCAGAAAGTCCTCAAGTTGAAAGCTCCAAATCTCAGGTAGCTCGAAATTAATTTTTCCAGAAATCATTTTTCTTGTTACAAACTTGTTCTATGTGATTCACTGATCATCCTGATGTTCTTAGTTTTTGAAATGGCTTTGTTTTGAGTATTTAATTTGTCTCTGAAGCTTGCGTGCCCTAGAACTTGTTCTCTTCGATTCAGCTCATTTAGGAAATATAAATTTGTTTTGAGAGAGGGGTTTGATTCGTGAGAGGTTGGAGATCATTTCCCAATTCGTAGATTTTGTTTTTGTTACGTTTTGAGGGAGTTGGTGAGTTTCCCGGTGAGGTGCTGGCCGGAGAAGACGACCGGAGGTCTTCTCCGGCCACCTGAGAGTGTTTAAGCCCTAATCATGTAATTAATTCCAGTTTGAATGTGGACCTTCGGATGCGTTGAAAGTGTTGACCTCCCGCGCGTGTGAACGGCCCAGATGTGCTCATTATGCCCTAATCCACGTGTTTTATTTAATTAATACATATTTAAGTTAATTTGATCAGAAGCAATCTTGGCCATTCAAAAACGCGCCAGTCAACACGTTTAAACCCTGGGCGCATCCTGGCCCTCCATGCTGCATACTTTCACTTTTATTTAATTTTTATTCATTTTCTTTTCAATTGTTTTGCATAATTAATTTAAAATAGCAAAAATGTCTTAAAAATTATGAAACTTTTTCTTTAAAGTTTCATTAATTTTTAATACCCAAAAATATTTTTATTTTATTTTTTATCATTAAAAAATTATTTTTAAATATTTAAAAGATTATTTTTAATTGATTAATGGAAATTAATTAATTAAAAATACTTTTAGGTATTTAAAAATTACAAAAAAATTCATGAAATGTTCTAAGACATTTAGAAACATTGTCCAACCTTCAAACCAAATTTATTTTTTGATCTTGATGCATTTTAAGAATTTTTCATTGAATTAAATCATATTTTGTGCATTATTTTGATCATAAGTTCAAAAAATCATTTCTGCCTATTGGAGAAGGTTGAGACATTGATTCTTCTTGCATTGTGTTATGTTTAGCATGTATTTTCAAAGATAAAATGGCCATGATTTGTTTCCTCATTTTCTAATTGTTTGGCATTTCTTTTGTTAAGAACCCTAAAAAACCCTAATAACTTAGAAAATTCATAACTTGAGTTTGGTTGAGAGTTGAGAGCTCCCCTTTGGGCAGTGGTTCATTATAGGTTTAGGTTTTCTTTGAGTGCCATTTTCCATTTTTATCTTAGGGTTTTGTTTCTGTTTTGGGTTTTTGTTTGATGTTTGATCCATGAACCCTAATTTGGGCTTTCTTTTGCATCCTCCTTGCATTTCCTTGCATAACTTGACTTGTCATTGCATTTTGTGCATTCTTGTGATCCATTTGACATCTTAAGACATGTATAAAGCATCTTTGATCATTGCATCCCATATTTGCCATGTCATTTGTTTTTGTATGCTTCATAACTTTTCATGCTTGTTCATGCTCCTTAGCTGGCATCATTTGCATTCATAATCTTGTATGAACATCTCCATGCCTTGTCTCATGTTTGCAGCATCTCATAGCATCATTATCATCATCAACATGCTTCTGGTTTGGTCTAGCATCATGCCATTTCATTTCATCTTGCATTGCATTGCATTTCTTTCTAACTTTTCAGGTGGTAAGTAAACTTGGGAAGTGAATTTGCCTTCACTTCTCATAACTTTTCTTTTCATCTCTCTTGCATCCATTGCTGCATTCTTATATGTGTTTGAGTTTGAGCTTGCTCATTCTTCTTCCTCCCACTTTCTTTCTTCAAGTGACTTGACCTCTTGAATGAAGCAAGTCACTTTGCTTCTCTTGATCCTGTTCATCTGCTTCCTGGTGGCTCCTCTGAAGATTATTCTTGCAAACCTCACAAACCTTAGGATCAACCAAGCATGACAATGAATTAGGGTTTTGATTAGTCTCCCCTCATAGTTTTTTTACCTTTGTGTCTCTCTTTGAGTCTTCTCTTCTCATCTCATAATCAGGGACTAAACCCTAAAGGCTTTAAGACTTTGTGATTAAGCTTATGCCTGCATCCTTCTTTTAGGATGGAGTGTATAACTTTAATCCTAAGTGTTAAACCCTTAAGGTGTTTAAATCTCTTAATCAATTCACATAATAATCATCAAGACATCACACTTGTAACTTGGGCCTTGCATTAGGGTTCTAATTCTTCCTTAAGTGGTTAAGAAGGACTAACCCTAGTGTTAATGGACAAGTCCCCCTCAAGTTGTCTTACAAACAATAAAATTCACTTCATCATCATGTCATTAAATAAAATCCACTTAATCAAAGGCTTGTTTTGTCATGGGTTTAATCCCTAATCATGGATTAAGTTGAGGAGCTTTCCTCAGCTTAAACATTCTCATCTATTATCCTTCTTTTAGGATGGTGTAATGGGTCTGTTTAATCCATGATTATGGCTTAACCTCATTACTCAACACTAAACAAAATCACAAAAACATCTAAATAATCACAAGTAGGTTAATGATCCTAATCCTACACCAAAGGTGATTAAGTGTGAGAATCTGACTTCACACTTAAGGTATTCTCATTACCCCTAATCAGAGGGAAGATGTGATGAGTTTACTAACTCATTGGTTTAGGCTTAAGCTCATTATCTTATGACAAACTTCAAAAAGCAATAAAAGACTGAAAACACAAAAACAAACAATAATCGTCTCCTCCGGGATTCTTTTCTCATCATCTTCACTCACAAACGAGAACTTGCTTCTTCCGTCTAATGCAAGACAGTTAGCACCTGAGCCAGACAGGTCATACACTTGAGCATAGGCAAATAAGCAGTTCACAAGTCAATTCATCTTTCAGTCTCTTTGGGTCGAACTACGGTGTTCTGACTTCCTCATTGCACGAGAGGATACGTAGGCATAACTTAACAGTTATCGAACAAAAGTCTCTGTATATTCCCCCTCTTTCCAGCTTTATTCTTTTAGCCTCATGATTTTGAGCATTTCACTCCTTTCTCACACTGACACTTTCATACTTCATATCACTTATACACCTTGCACTGACACCTGTACATCCTTTTCCAGCTATTTTATACACAGATTGCACTGACACTACCCCTTTAAAACACAAATCTTTTAAGCGTGGATCCCGTCGAGTACGGCGGACAATCTGGGTGCTAATACCTTCCCAGGTTGTAACCAACCCCCTTTCTCAGTCTCCCTGGTTCGCAACCGTCTTATCCGTATCTTTCTAGGTCTATGCAGCATTGCCTTTCCTCCGGGATAAAAATGCCTAGCTGGCGACTCTTTTCATCTCCAGTGAGTTCACGGCTGTGTGTTCTCACTGTTCCCTTCGCCGACCGTTCGCGCTTGTACCAGGATGCAAGTCTTTGGGAGCGACATTATGTACTTTTTATTTTTACTTTATTTTAAATTTGTTTATTTTATTATTATGTCAGGACTAACGATTGAATGTTTTATGTGCTTTCAGGAATTGTTTTGCTAACCTTGTACAGAATGCAGAACCCTGATGACATGCACGTGGCCTTTAGAGACGACGCACAGAGAAAGCGTTACTATGTCCACATGAGACGCCCTATGGCTCCTACCAGGTACCCTGACCATGACTGCATGGATGCCTTGGGGATAGAGCCAAGCGTCAGATTCTTATGCCATCAACTCCAGTGGGACCAGTTTGACGACGGGAACAACACTTATAGGAACTTGACTCTTGAGTTCCTCAGCTCGTTTCATCATGACCCTTGGGCTGGACCCGATGGACTCGCTGTTTTCAGGTTGTTCGGGATTGACTACTCCTTCTCTCACAAAGAGTTTGGTGATTTACTAGGTTTCCAGACTACTCCCGATGCTATTCCAGAGACACCGATGGAGTATTTTATGAGAAGAGAAGTGGAAAAGTTTTGGTCTAAAATATCAGGTGGAGGAAGCCAAGATCCTTCCACCCAGTTTTCTCAGGTAATCCACAACCCTGCGTTAAGGTACTTCCAGATGATTCTAGCACATTCTTTCCTAGGTTTGCCTGATACAGAGACCCTGCTAAGTGAAGAGGAGATTTTCCTACTGTTTTGTGCGACTCAGTCTCGCCCTGTTGCTTGTGGCAACTTTCTATTGAAGGGCCTTGCTAGTGTTTCCAGATCATCCGTAGGCATCATACATGTCGGTGGGATTGTTACACAGATAGCTACTGCATTGGGTTTGTCTTGCAAATTATTGCACCTCAGGACCTTCTGCTGCTACACCACCCTGGATGTTGATTTTTGTCTTGATAGAGGACTGATGAGGAGGGCTTCTTTTGAGCCCAACATGTTTAAATTACTGATCGACGGCGAAGCGATACACTACTTTACATTACCAGATCCGCTGATGTCCAGTGTCCATGATCCTGCAAATTGGAGTTATGCTCTAGAGGGTTATGGAGAGACTGTCGAAGAGCCGAAATCGCCTCCCGCCACTGAGTACACTCCTACACCTCTTACTCCCCGAATCACTATTATGTCTAACAATATGTCTCTGCAGCCACCTGACCTACAAACACAGATTTATGATCTCCGTAAGGAGACTGCCCTGCTCAAGCAGGAAGTGGCAGACTTGGAGTTACAGATGCAGGTTTCTGATCTCACTCATGCCTCAGAGGCCGATGCTCTATATCAGGAGATTGAAGAGCTTCGGAGGGAGATAGCTGAGATTCGTGGATCAAGCCAGGAAAAGAAGCCTACTGTCGCTCCCGAAGATTTGCATCCAGGTACAAGCGCGAACGGTCGGCGAAAAGAACAATGAGAACACACAGCCGTGAACTCACTGGAGATGAATAGAGTCGCCAGCTAGGCATTTTTATCCCGGAGGAAAGGCAATGCTGCATAGGCCTAGAAAAAGATGGATAAGACGGTTTGCGAACCAGAGAAACTGAGAAAGGGGGTTGGTTACAACCTGGGAAGGTATCAGCACCCAGATTGTCCGTCGTACTCGACGGGATCCACGCTTAAAAGATTTGTGTTTTAAAGGGGTAGTGTCAGTGCAATCTGTGTATAAAATAGCTGGAAAAGATGTACAGGTGTCAGTGTAAAGAAATGTGATGTGTAATATATACAGTGTCAGTGTAAGGACAAGGGTAAAATGCTCATGACAATGAGGCTAAAGAATGAAACTGGAAAGAAGGGGAATATACAGAGACTTTTGTTCAATAACCGTTAAGTTATGCCTACGTATCCTCTCGTGCAATGAGGAAGTCAGAACACCGTAGTTCGACCCAAAGAGACTGAAAGATGAATTGACTTGTGAACTGCTTGCTTGTCAATGCTCAAGTGTATGACCTGTCTGGCTCAGGTGCAAACTGTCTTGCATTAGACGGAAGAAGCGAGTTCTCGTTTGTGAATGAAGGTGATGAGAAAAGAATCCCGAAGGAGACGATTATTGTTTGTTTTTGTGTTTTCAGTCTTTTATTGCTTTTTGAAGTTTGTCATAGGATAATGAGCTTAAGTCTAAACCGATGGGTTAGTAAACTCATCACATCTTCCCTCTGATTAGGGGTAGTGAGAATACCTTAAGTGTGAAGTCAGATTCTCACACTTAATCACCTTTGGTGTAGGATTAAGATCATTAACCTACTTGTGATTATTTTAGATGTTTTTTGTGATTTTGTTTAGTGTTGAGTAATGAGGTTAAGCCACAATCAAGGATTAAACAGACTCATTACACCATCCTAATAGAAGGATAATAGATGAGAGTGTTTAAGCTGAGGAAAGCTCCTCAACTTAATCCATGATTAGGGATTAAACCCATGACAAAACAAGCCTTTGGTTAAGATGGATTTTAGTTAATGATAAGATGAAGAAGTGAGTTTTATGGTTTGTAAGACAACATGAGGGGGACTTGTCCATTAACACTAGGGTTAGTCCTTCTTAACCACTTAAGGAAGAATTAGAACCCTAATGCAAGGCCCAAGTTACAAGTGTGATGTCTTGGTGATTATTAGGTGGATTAAGTAAGAGATTTAAACACATTAAGGGTTTAACACCTAGGATTAAAGTTATACACTCCATCCTAATAGAAGGATGCAGGCATAAGCTTAATCACAAAGTCTTAAAGCCTTTAGGGTTTAGTCCCTGATTATGAGGTAAGAAGAGAAGACTCAAAAGAGACACAAAGGTGAAAACTAAGTGGGGAGACTAATCAAAACCCTAATTCATTGTCATGCTTGGATGATCCTAAGGTTTGTGAGGTTTGCAGGAACAATCTTCAAAGGAGCCACCAGGAAGCAGATGAACAAGATCAAGAGAAGCAAAGTGACTTGCTTCATTCAAGAAGTCAAGTCACTTGAAGAAAGAAAGTAAGAAGAGCAAGAATGAGCAAGCTCAATCTCAAACACATATAAGAATGCAGCAATGGATGCAAGAGAGATGAAAAGAAAAGTTATGAGAAGTGAAGGCAAATTCACTTCCCAAGTTTACTTACCACCTGAAATGTTAGAAAGAAATGCAATGCAATGCTAAATGAAATGAAATGACATGATGCTACACAAAACCAGAAGCATGTTGATGATGAAAATGATGCTATGAGATGCTGCAAACATGAGGCAAGGCATGGAGATGTTCATACAAGATCATGAATGCAAATGATGCAAGCTAAGGAGCATGAACAAGCATGAAATGTTATGAAGCATACAAGACAAATGACATGGTAAATATGTAATGTAATGATCAAAGATGCTTTCTATATGTCTTAAGATGTCAAATGAATCACAAGAATGCACAAAATGCAAAGACAAGTCATGTTATGCAAGGAAATGCAAGAAGGATGCAAAAGGAAGCCCAAATTAGGGTTCATGAATCAAACATCAAACAAAAACCCAAAACAGAAGCAAACCCTAAGATGAAAAATGGAAAATGATGCCCAAGGAAACCCTAAACCTATAATAAACCACTGCCCAAAGGGGAACTCTCAACTCTTAACCAAACTCAAGATATGATTTTTCTAAGTTATTAGGGTTTTTTAGGGTTCTTAACAAAAGAAATGCCAAACAATTGGAAAATGCAAGATCAAATCATGGCCATTTTACCCTAGAAACTACATGCTAAACATAGCACAATGCAAGAAGAATCAATGTCTCAACCTTCTTAGATAGGCAGAAATGAATTTTTGAACTTGTGATCAAAATAATGCACAAAATATGATTTAATTCAATGAAAAATTCTTAAAGTGCATCAAGATCAAAAAAGAAATTTGGTTTGAAGGTTGGGCAATGTTTCTAAATGTCTTAGAACATTTCATGAATTTTTTTGTAATTTTAAATACCTAAAAGTATTTTTAATTAATTAATTTCCATTAATCAATTAACAATAATCTTTTAAATATTTAAAAATACTTTTTAAATGATAAAAAGTAAAATAAAAATATTTTTGGGTCTTAAAAATTATTAAAACTCAGAGGAAAAAGTTTCATAATTTTTATGACATTTTTGCTATTTTAAAATAAATATGCAAGTTAATTGAAATAAAATGAAATAAAAACAAATAAAAATGAAAGTATGCAGCATGGAGGGCCAGGATGAGCCCTGAGTTTGAAAACGTTGACCGCGCGCGCCATCTGATGGCTCAGATTCAAACAGGTTTAATTTTGATTAATTAAATAAATTATGCTGATTAGGGTTTAATGACTGCATCCTAGCCATCCACGCGCGCGCGAAGTCAACCTTTTCAACGCATCTGATGGCTCACATTCAAATGACAATTAATTACGTGATTAGGGCTTAAACACTCTCAGGTGGCCGGAGAAGACTTCCGGTCGTCTTCTCCGGCCAGCACCTCACCTGAAAAAATCCCCAAACCCCTCAAATCGTATCAAAAATGAAAAACAAGAACTGGGAAATGATCTCCAACCTCTCACGAATCAAACCCCTCTCTCAAAACACATTTCTTTTTCTTAAACAAGCTGAATCGAAGAAAACAAGTTCTAGGGCACGCAGGTTTCAGAGACAAATTAAACTCTCAAATCAAAGCCATTTTCAAAACCAATGATACCAGGATGATCAGTGAATCACATAGAACAAGTTTGTAACGAGAAAAATGATTTCTGGAAAAATAATTTTCAAGCTACCTGAGATTTGAAGCTTTCAGTTTGAAGACTTTCTGGCCACTTCTCCTTATGCAATCCACTCCACTTGGTCCACAGAAGATGCTTGAATGCTCAAAAGGAGTTTAAGTTGGCTGGATAATGAGATTCGAAAGCTCCTGCTCAAGCTTGATCAGAAATGGCAATGGTGTTTCTGGAGGTTTCAGGCCATTGTGAATGATGGTTTGTGATCCTGAGGATGAATGGAGAAGGTCTGGAGTGTTTGTTTGTGTGTTTGTGAGCTATGATGAGAGTTTCGAATGAAACTGCAAAATGAAGTGAGAAATGGCAGTGAGATGTTCAGGTTGTTTCAGGCTTGGGTTCTTGGTGCTGGGTGGTCTATGGAGCAAGGTGAGTTGAATGGTGAAGTTAGCTTGAGTGTTTGATGGCTGTGTAAGCTCGATAGAAAATGAAATGTGGTGTGTTTTTGTGAATGTGTTGAATGCGAGAGCTTCAGCCTTGCCTTGTGTATGAAATGGTTTGCAAATGGATAGTATAAACTAATCCAATTGGTCAGAGGATGTGACTTGTGCTTTATGGATAGGTGTAGCCACTTTTGCAAATATGTCAACTTCTTGTAAGATAGGGCATGGGCAACTTCTAGCCAAGTACAAAGGGCATGGTCTGCGCAGCAAAGTGAAGGGAAAGGCTAGGCTTGGTCCAGCATTCAAGGCAGCAAGTTGGTGAAATGTTATGAGTGCTTTTGCAAGTTGTTGCTTTTTGCCTTTTCATGAAAATCTTTCATTACACAAACCATAAACATGTGAACCTTGGTCAAATTCTGATTTTTTGTGACTTAGAGAATGTTTGTGTAATGGTTTGAAATGAATTAGAGGTCACAATTGGCTTTGGTTCAAGACTTTGCAAAATTTCCATTTGAAGCATGCCTTGAAAATCAATGATTTTTGCCAACTTTGCAATGCCATAACTTTTGATCCAAGAAGAGTTTGATCATGTTCTTGTACTTTTTGAAAAGGGAAAAATGAGATCTACAACTTTCATGACCAAAGTTTTTCCATTTGAAGCCTTTTTGAATCATGAATCATGGCTTGAAAAATGACCTAAAATGATGCATTCTTGAAAAGTCAACTATGCCCAAAAAGTCAACATTTGCAAAAACCCTAAATTCTTGATTTTTATGAACTTCAACCCTCTTCCATGATCAAATAAAGATCATATACACTCAAAATGATGAAGATCACCCATTGGTTGGGTCATTGGGGGCCTCAGATGCCCTGATTTTGCACTGACTTGTCTGAAAAGTCAACTCTTGATCAGATGACTTCCCCATGGAATTTCTTCATGAAAATTGATATGCATACTCCCTATACCATATAGAGATCAATGGAAACAAGAATGACCAAAAAATTTGGAGTTATGGCCTCTGAAACCAAAACCCTAATTTTCAGTCAACTGTGCAGTCAAACCTGGCTCTGCATCCACTCAAACCCTAGTTCTTGTGATTCCTCTGCAATTTTGACTTTGAGGAGATGGAATATGATATAAGAACACACATGGACCTCTTTGAATTGATTGATGGCCTTTGGAGTGCCTCAAGATGCCCTGAGGTTGCTCAGATCACAAACCCTAAGTGCAGATGCCTTAGGAACTATGCAGTGAAACAAAAGTGAGATATGAGGTGACATGTTTGTGTTTATGCATATGAGGATGATCACAAGCCATGGTGTGAATGGGTGAGGGCAAATTTGGGGTGTTTACAAATACGAAGCTTGCATTATGGGTCTTGAGGAAGCCATTGACCTCAGGATTAAGACTTTGACCGTATTCGGAGATTCAGCTTTGGTAGTCAATCAGACCAGCGGAAAATGGTACACCCACCAAGATCATCTGATACCTTACAGGGATTATACAAGAAGGTTGTTGACTTTCTTCACAACAGTCAAGCTTGAGTATATCCCTCGGGACGAGAACCAGTTTGCAGATGCTCTTGCTACCATTTCATCCATGATCAAAGTTCAAGCTGCTAACTTTGTACCTCAGATTTCAGTATCAAGACTCGATAGACCAGCATATGTGTTCGCAGCGGATGTTGTAAAAGATGATAAGCCTTGGTTCCATGACATTAAGTGCTTCTTGGAGGATCAGACATACCCACCTGGGGCATCTTCCAATGATAAGAAGACTTTAAGAAGGCTTGCTGGAAGTTTCTTTCTGAACACTGATGGGTCTTTATACAAGAGGAACTTTGACATGGTACTCCTCAGATGTGTTGACAAGACGGAAGCAGATTTGTTGATGCATGAAGTGCACGAAGGGTCCTTTGGTACCCATGCAGGAGGGCATGCCATGGCTAAGAAATTGCTAAGATCAGGATATTACTGGATCACAATGGATGCAGACTGTTGTGCTTATGCCAGGAAATGCCACAAATGCCAGATCTACGCAGATAAGGTGCATGTGCCTCCCAATCCTTTGAACATCATGTCTTCACCATGGCCCTTTGCCATGTGGGGCATTGATATGATTGGCAAGATTGAGCCAACTGCTTCAAATGGTCACAGATTCATCCTGGTCGCCATCGACTATTTCACCAAGTGGGTTGAAGCAGCCTCATATGCAAATGTTACAAGACAAGTGGTAGCCAGATTTCTGAAAAAAGATATCATCTGTCGATATGGAGTGCCCGAGCGAATCATTACTGATAATGGTTCCAATTTAAACAACAAAATGATGGCAGAGCTGTGCCGGGACTTCAAGATCCAACATCACAATTCTTCTCCTTACAGGCCAAAAATGAATGGCGCTGTTGAGGCGGCTAATAAGAATATCAAGAAGATTGTGCAGAAGATGGTAATCACCTACAAAGACTGGCATGAAATGCTACCGTTTGCCTTGCATGGGTACCGCACATCAATCAGAACGTCCACTGGGGCAACACCGTATCAGCTTGTGTATGGTATGGAAGCAGTCCTACCTGTTGAAGTTGAATTACCCTCCTTACGGGTATTGATGGATGTTAAACTGAACGAAGCAGAATGGGTTCGGTCCCGATACGAACAGCTGAGTCTGATCGAAGAGAAGAGATTGGCTGCAATCTGCCATGGGCAGTTATATCAGAAGAGAATGAAGAAGGCCTTCGATCAGAAAGTCAGGCACCGAGAGTACCAAGTAGGGGATCTTGTGTTGAAAAGAATCCTCCCTCCTCATACAGACCACAGGGGCAAATGGACTCCAAATTATGAAGGACCATTCGTTGTAAAGAAAGTTTTCTCTGGTGGAGCACTGATGCTCAGCACCATGGATGGTGAAGATTTCCCATCCCCTGTGAATTCAGATGCAGTTAAAAAATACTTCGCATAAAATGACCCGCTGGACATAAAAACAGAATGTAAGTCCAGGCAAAAAAAAGGGCATCCCGGCGAGTCAAAAACAGAATAAAAGACTCGGGCAAAAGTAAGGGAAAATGAATAAAAAATGTACACCCGCTGAGTTGAAAAGCCGCATTGGACAGCTCAGGCAAAAATGGGTATCCCGATGGATTGAAAACCCGAAAGGGCGATCCATGCAAAATAAGGGAATAAGCGAACAACTGCATTCTGAATTCATCTGTATCACCTACAACTTGGTAAGCTCCAAAGGATCAAACTTCAATCAGAATCAACTCTCTCCAGAAAGCAAGACGAGAAGAACGTCATTGTCATACGAATCATAGCAGAAGAGGAAGCTCCTTGAAAGCGTCATCAGCATCGCCAACACTTTATTTCTCAATTTGTAACAGTCTCTTCATTTCAGGAGATATGTTTCCTTGACTGTATCTTGCCAATTCAGGGCACATGAATTAATAAAATCAGATTTTCGGTCATGTTTCGTTTTTACATTTATGTTTTGCAAAGATTTGTCTGATATCTCTGAAAATACAATTGCATAAGTATAGGTGCCTTTCTCTAAAAATAAAACACATGCTTACAGGGAATATGATTATTCTCGAAAGTACTTAACTCCTATGACGGAGTCCAGTAAGGGATACCTCGGGACCTTTTGTACGTTTCCTTACCTTTGCAGGATTGCAGGTATCCAGAACGCAACCTGGGGCATGCAGGTTACGTCTCAGCGAGTTGGAGAATCATTATCAACTCGGTCTATCTTCCACGTGGCACTGGAGAGTGCCCAGCCGAGTTGCCTCTCGTTGCTATCCCCAGCCGAGTTGCCTCTCGTTACTCTCCCCAGCTGAGTTACCAACAGCATTCCCCAGCTGTAGCACCAACCTCTATTCCTCAGCAGAATGCAGAAATCAGGGAATCATCTCCTCACAGAGCTTCAAGCCTCTATTCAGAAGAGCAACGCACGGAGAAGTCACAACAGAGTACAGAAGCTTCTACAAACCCCAGCTGGGTCCCGTATTATAAGGATATGTCAATCAGTGACCTATATCCCCAAACAGATACATCATTAGATCTACCAATGATCTCATCCCCAGCTGGGATGTTCACTTCAAGCAGATCATCCAGAGATCTTCGCAGCAATGGGATCCGAATCCCGGATCTGTGCCCCTTTGCATAATCATGGCATCTGCATCATATTCACCCCTCAGAGCGTAGCATTCCGTTTAATACGGAGCATTACGGCAAGAATCAAATGCATAGCATAATCATAAGCCATGTTCTGAAGTAACACTTGTGAATAATAACCGTTCATCATCATTATACGGGAAAATCCCCACCAGAGTCCCCGGCAAAAGCGGTTGCCTCTCCAATCACAAACACCAGTATATACACCTTTTGGCACCCTTCCGTGCCATCTTTTCCCAGTAAAGTCGCCTGAACACTCTTTACAAACAAATCACCCATATCACGGATACTTCATGACACCCGTCCGTGTCATATCACCAGCAGAAAGCCAAAGCATCCCCTTTGCACTCACAGATACTTATATATACAATTCCTTGACATCCGTCCATGTCATTTTCCCCAGCACAGTAACATAAAACACTTTGTGAATCAGATACTTGTTTATACCATACTTTTCTCCTTTTGACACTCGTCCGTGTCACTCTCCCCAACAGTTAAACACTCATCTATATACCACTCATACTTATACAGATACTCGTCCGTATCTTGCATGCACCACTTACATCCCCGCAGATTCGACAATAGTCCTTGTTCTTTGTTAACCAGTTGGTACTCGTCCGTACCATCATCTCAGAACATTGCGTCTAGTGTTTGTTTCTACATGATACTCGTCCGTATCATAATCTTAAGGATGCTCGTCCGCATCTTTAATCCATACACCGTGTCAAACACTTATGTCTTCTTGGATATAGATACTCGTCCGTGTCTACTACTCCCCAGAAGAGTCCTTTCAGATGCAACACTCATCCGTGTTTTTTGTTAACCAGTTGATACTCGTCCGTATCATCATCTCTGAACATGTGTCAGTTTGTTTCTACATGGTACTCGTCCGTATCATGGTCTTAAGGATGCCCGTCCGCATCTTTAATCTACACGCAATACCAAACACTTATACCTTTTGTTTCTTGGATATAAACACTCGTCCGTGTTTACATTATCCCCAGTAGATCACCAACAAATTTTCTTTTTATCTAACACTCGTCCTGTGTTATGATACCTTTGAGAGCAGCCGTACCCTGCTGAGTGGTCGTCCTCCACTTCTTGATGGTCGTTCTCCATCATGCTCATCCGATGGCCGTCCCCATCGTTGATATTTTAGCAGCCGTCCCCTGCTAGGTGGTCGTCCTCCACCTTTTGATGATCGTCCTTCATCAACTTTATCCAATGGCCGTCCCCATTGTTGATTTTGGTTATCTAACATTCGTCCTATGTCATGACAAACCTCGAGAGCAGCCGTCCCCTGCTGAGTGGTCGTCCTCCACTTCTTGATGGTCGTCCTCCATCAAGCTCGTCCGATGGCCGTCCCCATCGTTGACCTTTCCTATCCGATGGCCGTCCCCATCGTTGATATTTTCGGCAGCCGTCCCCTGCCAGGTGGTCATCCTCCACCTTTGATGGCCGTCCCCATCATATTTCTTTTATTCCCAACAGAGCAGCCGTCCCCTGCTAGGTGATCGTCCTTCGCCTTTGATGGCCGTACCCCATCATCTGTTTATTTCATTTATTCTTTAACCCGATGGCCGTCCCCGTCGTGGTCCCTTTTCCTTTTAGCCCGATGGCCGTCCCCATCGTTGGTTACCTTTATGAACTTGATGGCCGTCCCCGTCATGTTTCACTTGATCCCCAGAGAATTTTACAGCTTTATCTTGATGGCCGTCCCCATCATATTATATTACTTTTTCCAGCTAGTCGGCCGTCCCCGTCTTAGCTCTACCTTTTATCCCCAGCATGTCGGCCGTCCCCGTCATCGCTTTACTTCACATTTACCCCAACATGTCGGCCGTCCCCGTCATTGCTCTTTACCCAGCAGTCGTCCTCTGCTCGACGGTCGTCCTCCGTCGCCCACACTTTACAATATACTTTATTTGCTTTTACAATCTATATCCCTTTTCTTCTTCATTTCTGTGAGTGCAAATTTTGGACTGTCTTTGATATTCAACCACAAGTTATCTTGTTTGCCTGTTAAGCCGTTGCTTACATCCTGCACAGCTAACTCATGTTTGAATAGGGGCAGCTGTAAACACCCCAAATTTTCCCTCACCCATTCACACCATGGCTTGTGATCATCCTCATATGCATAAACACAAACATGTCACCTCATATCTCACTTTTGTTTCACTGCATAGTTCCTAAGGCATCTGCACTTAGGGTTTGTGATCTGAGCAACCTCAGGGCATCTTGAGGCACTCCAAAGGCCATCAATCAATTCAAAGAGGTCCATGTGTGTTCTTATATCATATTCCATCTCCTCAAAGTCAAAATTGCAGAGGAATCACAAGAACTAGGGTTTGAGTGGATGCAGAGCCAGGTTTGACTGCACAGTTGACTGAAAATTAGGGTTTTGGTTTCAGAGGCCATAACTCCAAATTTTTTGGTCATTCTTGTTTCCATTGATCTCTATATGGTATAGGGAGTATGCATATCAATTTTCATGAAGAAATTCCATGGGGAAGTCATCTGATCAAGAGTTGACTTTTCAGACAAGTCAGTGCAAAATCAGGGCATCTGGGGCCCCCAATGACCCAACCAATGGGTGATCTTCATCATTTTGAGTGTATATGATCTTTATTTGATCATGGAAGAGGGTTGAAGTTCATAAAAATCAAGAATTTAGGGTTTTTGCAAATGTTGACTTTTTGGGCATAGTTGACTTTTCAAGAATGCATCATTTTAGGTCATTTTTCAAGCCATGATTCATGATTCAAAAAGGCCTCAAATGGAAAAACTTTGGTCATGAAAGTTGTAGATCTCATTTTTCCCTTTTCAAAAAGTACAAGAACATGATCAAACTCTTCTTGGATCAAAAGTTATGGCATTGCAAAGTTGGCAAAAATCATTGATTTTCAAGGCATGCTTCAAATGGAAATTTTGCAAAGTCTTGAACCAAAGCCAATTGTGACCTCTAATTCATTTCAAACCATTACACAAACATTCTCTAAGTCACAAAAAATCATAATTTGACCAAGGTTCACATGTTTATGGTTTGTGTAATGAAAGATTTTCATGAAAAGGCAAAAAGCAACAACTTGCAAAAGCACTCATAACATTTCACCAACTTGCTGCCTTGAATGCTGGACCAAGCCTAGCCTTTCCCTTCACTTTGCTGCGCAGACCATGCCCTTTGTACTTGGCTAGAAGTTGCCCATGCCCTATCTTACAAGAAGTTGACATATTTGCAAAAGTGGCTACACCTATCCATAAAGCACAAGTCACATCCTCTGACCAATTGGATTAGTTTATACTATCCATTTGCAAACCATTTCATACACAAGGCAAGGCTGAAGCTCTCGCATTCAACACATTCACAAAAACACACCACATTGCATTTTCTATCGAATCTGCTTACACAGCCATCAAACACTCAAGCTAACTTCACCATTCAACTCACCTTGCTCCATAGACCACCCAGCACCAAGAACCCAAGCCTGAAACAACCTGAACATCTCACTGCCATTTCTCACTTCATTTTGCAGTTTCATTCGAAACTCTCATCATAGCTCACAAACACACAAACAAACACTCCAGACCTTCTCCATTCATCCTCAGGATCACAAACCATCATTCACAATGGCCTGAAACCTCCAGAAACACCATTGCCATTTCTGATCAAGCTTGAGCAGGAGCTTTCGAATCTCATTATCCAGCCAACTTAAACTCCTTTTGAGCATTCAAGCATCTTCTGTGGACCAAGTGGAGTGGATTGCACAAGGAGAAGTGGCCAGAAAGTCTTCAAACTGAAAGCTTCAAATCTCAGGTAGCTTGAAAATTATTTTTCCAGAAATCATTTTTCTCGTTACAAACTTGTTCTATGTGATTCACTGATCATCCTGGTATCATTGGTTTTGAAAATGGCTTTGATTTGAGAGTTTAATTTGTCTCTGAAACCTGCGTGCCCTAGAACTTGTTTTCTTCGATTCAGCTTGTTTAAGAAAAAGAAATGTGTTTTGAGAGAGGGGTTTGATTCGTGAGAGGTTGGAGATCATTTCCCAGTTCTTGTTTTTCATTTTTGATACGATTTGAGGGGTTTGGGGATTTTTTCAGGTGAGGTGCTGGCCGGAGAAGACGACCGGAAGTCTTCTCCGGCCACCTGAGAGTGTTTAAGCCCTAATCACGTAATTAATTGTCATTTGAATGTGAGCCATCAGATGCGTTGAAAAGGTTGACTTCGCGCGCGCGTGGATGGCTAGGATGCAGTCATTAAACCCTAATCAGCATAATTTATTTAATTAATCAAAATTAAACCTGTTTGAATCTGAGCCATCAGATGGCGCGCGCGGTCAACGTTTTCAAACTCAGGGCTCATCCTGGCCCTCCATGCTGCATACTTTCATTTTTATTTGTTTTTATTTCATTTTATTTCAATTAACTTGCATATTTATTTTAAAATAGCAAAAATGTCATAAAAATTATGAAACTTTTTCCTCTGAGTTTTAATAATTTTTAAGACCCAAAAATATTTTTATTTTATTTTTTATCATTTAAAAAGTATTTTTAAATATTTAAAAGATTATTGTTAATTGATTAATGGAAATTAATTAATTAAAAATACTTTTAGGTATTTAAAAATTACAAAAAAATTCATGAAATGTTCTAAGACATTTAGAAACATTGCCCAACCTTCAAACCAAATTTCTTTTTTGATCTTGATGCACTTTAAGAATTTTTCATTGAATTAAATCATATTTTGTGCATTATTTTGATCACAAGTTCAAAAATTCATTTCTGCCTATCTAAGAAGGTTGAGACATTGATTCTTCTTGCATTGTGTTATGTTTAGCATGTAGTTTCTAGGGTAAAATGGCCATGATTTGATCTTGCATTTTCCAATTGTTTGGCATTTCTTTTGTTAAGAACCCTAAAAAACCCTAATAACTTAGAAAAATCATATCTTGAGTTTGGTTAAGAGTTGAGAGTTCCCCTTTGGGCAGTGGTTTATTATAGGTTTAGGGTTTCCTTGGGCATCATTTTCCATTTTTCATCTTAGGGTTTGCTTCTGTTTTGGGTTTTTGTTTGATGTTTGATTCATGAACCCTAATTTGGGCTTCCTTTTGCATCCTTCTTGCATTTCCTTGCATAACATGACTTGTCTTTGCATTTTGTGCATTCTTGTGATTCATTTGACATCTTAAGACATATAGAAAGCATATTTGATCATTACATTACATATTTACCATGTCATTTGTCTTGTATGCTTCATAACATTTCATGCTTGTTCATGCTCCTTAGCTTGCATCATTTGCATTCATGATCTTGTATGAACATCTCCATGCCTTGCCTCATGTTTGCAGCATCTCATAGCATCATTTTCATCATCAACATGCTTCTGGTTTTGTGTAGCATCATGTCATTTCATTTCATTTAGCATTGCATTGCATTTCTTTCTAACATTTCAGGTGGTAAGTAAACTTGGGAAGTGAATTTGCCTTCACTTCTCATAACTTTTCTTTTCATCTCTCTTGCATCCATTGCTGCATTCTTATATGTGTTTGAGATTGAGCTTGCTCATTCTTGCTCTTCTTACTTTCTTTCTTCAAGTGACTTGACTTCTTGAATGAAGCAAGTCACTTTGCTTCTCTTGATCTTGTTCATCTGCTTCCTGGTGGCTCCTTTGAAGATTGTTCCTGCAAACCTCACAAACCTTAGGATCATCCAAGCATGACAATGAATTAGGGTTTTGATTAGTCTCCCCACTTAGTTTTCACCTTTGTGTCTCTTTTGAGTCTTCTCTTCTTACCTCATAATCAGGGACTAAACCCTAAAGGCTTTAAGGCTTTGTGATTAAGCTTATGCCTGCATCCTTCTCTTAGGATGGAGTGTATAACTTTAATCCTAAGTGTTAAACCCTTTGTGTGTTTAAATCTCTTAATCAATCCACTTAATAATCATCAAGACATCACACTTGTAACTTGGGCCTTGCATTAGGGTTCTAATTCTTCCTTAAGTGGTTAAGAAGGACTAACCCTAGTGTTAATGGACAAGTCCCCCTCAAGTTGTCTTACAAACAATAAAACTCACTTCATCATCATACCATTAAATAAAATCCACTTAATCAAAGGCTTGTTTTGTCATGGGTTTAATCCCTAATCATGGATTAAGTTGAGGAGCTTTCCTCAGCTTAAACACTCTCATCTATTATCCTTCTATTAGGATGGTGTAATGAGTCTGTTTAATCCTTGATTGTGGCTTAACCTCATTACTCAACACTAAACAAAATCACAAAAAACATCTAAAATAATCACAAGTAGGTTAATGATCTTAATCCTACACCAAAGGTGATTAAGTGTGAGAATCTGACTTCACACTTAAGGTATTCTCACTACCCCTAATCAGAGGGAAGATGTGATGAGTTTACTAACCCATCGGTTTAGACTTAAGCTCATTATCCTATGACAAACTTCAAAAAGCAATAAAAGACTGAAAACACAAAAACAAACAATAATCGTCTCCTTCGGGATTCTTTTCTCATCACCTTCATTCACAAACGAGAACTCGCTTCTTCCGTCTAATGCAAGACAGTTTGCACCTGAGCCAGACAGGTCATACACTTGAGCATTGACAAGCAAGCAGTTCACAAGTCAATTCATCTTTCAGTCTCTTTGGGTCGAACTACGGTGTTCTGACTTCCTCATTGCACGAGAGGATACGTAGGCATAACTTAACGGTTATCGAACAAAAGTCTCTGTATATTCCCCTTCTTTCCAGTTTCATTATTTAGCCTCATTGTCATGAGCATTTCACCCTTGTCCTTACACTGACACTGTATATATTACACATCACATTTCTTTACACTGACACCTGTACATCTTTTCCAGCTATTTTATACACAGATTGCACTGACACTACCCCTTTAAAACACAAATCTTTTAAGCGTGGATCCCGTCGAGTACGACGGACAATCTGGGTGCTAATACCTTCCCAGGTTGTAACCAACCCCCTTCCTCAGTCTCTCTGGTTCGCAAACCGTCTTATCCGTATCTTTCTAGGCTTATGCAGCATTGCCTTTCCTCCGGGATAAAAATGCCTAGCTGGCGACTCTATTCATCTCCAGTGAGTTCACGGCTGTGTGTTCTCACTGTCCCTTTCGCCGACCGTTCGCGCTTGTACCTGGATGCAAATCTTCGGGAGCGACAGCTTGGCGACTCTGCTGGGGATTCCTTATACTGCAACCAGGGCTTCTGGTTCTTTTTGTGGGTTCCTCCTAGCGCTTGATTGATTTGTGTTTATTGGGGGTGTTATGTGCTTGTATTTATTTTTGTTTATTGCTTTATGTACAGTTACTTTACTGCTTTCTTTATTGCATTTATATATCATACTGTCATTGTTGCTGGCTGGATCTGGTTTCTTGTTTTGGTGGGTGGGTGTTCCATTGAGAGTTAAGGTCCTATACCTGGGACCTGAGTGACACCTAGGCTAGAGTGAATCATATTCTTTCCCATTCCATTTCGGTCTGGTGCGGGAATATGAAACACAGTTCAGATATGGGTTTCTTCTTGAGAACTCTGTGTTGCAGATTTCCTGCAATGCTAGGGCTATCTGGGAAGCCTGCTAAGTCTGGATGACCTTTTAGTATTGACCTTCAGAAACAGAGGTGAATTAGAGGAGGAACTGTTATGGTTATTGTAAACACTGTACCTCCGGGTTAGAAGTGTTTACACTTCTCATAACTGATCCAAGTCTGAGGATCCTTGTTTTAGAACACCACCTGTGAGGGGGTTGGGCTGTTTACAGGTTTGCAGGTACCTTGACCTCAGAATACCCTGTTACTTTGACTTTGTTAAGTGTACTCCATGTTGGACAGTTCTTGTGATTCTGAAACCCTGGACTTGTGGCTCTTTATTTGAGTCCCCCACCCTGGTTACTGGATTTATAGACCTCCACCTGGATTTCTTGAACACACATGGATCTATACCAAGGCAGTTAATCAGATCCAGCTCAGTCACAGACCCTTGCATTTCATTTGCATACATACTCATTGCATCATATTAACATTTGCTTATTTGTGTTTCAGGGTATCCACCTTCATCTGGTTTTGGTTTTGACCCCATCTGCAGTTTTGACCTGTCTCCACCAGCACTTGCCTCAGCTTGTCAGCCATATACTTCAGTTACTTGCACTAGCCAGTCAGTGGCCCACTCCTCAGCATCTTCATCAGCACTTATCCTACTCAGTCCTCAGCATCATGGCTCCAAAGAAAAGCAACATCACCTATCATTTCTTCCAACCAGACTTATCAGACATCAGGAGGATCCAGACCCTGATCACTCCAGATCACACACCTTTATTCAGGGAGCATTATGGGGATATACTTGACTTGGTCATGGATCTGGACCCATCTCAGAGAAGCCTGATCCATACCTGCATTCAGTTCTATGACCCCCCATTGAGATGTTTCACCTTTCAAGACTTTCAGTTGGGGCCTCTATTAGAAGAATACTCATCTTTGGTTGGTTTGCCTATCAAGAGAGAAATCCCTTTCAACCCTGAAATGGTCTTTCCCAGCAATGGAGAGATAGCAAAAGCTTTGCACCTGGAACCTGTTTTGATTGAGCAACACATGACCTCTAAAGCTGGGATCCCTGGATTTCATCTGGACTTCTTAATTTCTCAAGCTAGTTTGAAGGCCTCCTTGGGGGAGTGGAAAGCTGTTTGTGCTTTGTTGGCCTTAAGTGTATATGGAATTGTGTTGTTTGCAGATGAGCCCCGATTCATTAGCAAGAATGCAATCCATTTGTTCATCCTGAAGAACCCAGTGCCAACTTTGCTGGGTGATCTCTATTACTCAGTACATCAGAAGAATGAGAAGCAGAGGGGCAGGCTGGTGAGGTGTTGTGCTCCATTATTCCATGCTTGGTTTCTCAGGCATCTACCCAGGACAGATGCATTTCTAAACCCTCATCAGCAAAGCAACTGGGCTAAGAGACTCACTGTCCTAACTTCAGCAGGCATCAGATGGTGTACTCAAAGCACCAAGGGCAGAGATATGATCACCAGCTGTGGGCACTTCCCCAATGTACCTTTAATAGGGGTTAAGGGAAGTATCAATTACAACCCTCTGCTGTTCAGGAGGCAATTAGGCTATGCACTGGTTCATACTCCTAGGGAACAAGACTTGGTTGAGACCCTCTACTGTGAGAACAAGATTAGTTTAGCTGTTGTTAGGCAGGCTGCCTGGGCCTGGGATCATGTTCAAACCAAGGGAATCACCATTTTGGGGAAGTGCAATAATGTGGCATCAGTCCAATATTATGAGTGGTCCCATGCTAGGGCCCAATTCTCTGGAATGCCCTTCACTATAGAGGACAGGCCTGAGTCATCTTCAGCACCACCCACTGCCACCATCAGTTTGGAGGAGTTTGAGAGTTTGAAGGAAAGAAATGAGAAGTTAACCCAAGCCTTGCAGAAGACCCTCAGGGAGAGGAGTGAAGGTGTGAGGGAGATTGAGAGACTAGAGAAGTTAAGAGTGGAACACTTGACTAAAATTGAGAAGTCTGGAGATTATATCAACAAGTCCAAAGCTGGTGAGCAGATTCTGAAGAACGCTTGTAAAGAAGCCCAGTTTCAGAGAGCAAGAACAGACTTGTACCTGAAGGAGAGTCAGGCCAGGTGGGTCCGGATCACTGAGGCCCGTACTCTAGAAGACAAGAGAGCTCAAGACAAGATGGAACAGATGGAAAAAGCCCTGGCAGCAGCCCAGAAGGAAATATCAGAGCTAGAAATCAGAGCTGGAGTGAAGAGCTCCAAGGACCAAAGTCAGAATAAGAAGTTGACTGCAGCTGTTGCAACAAGAAACCTTCTCATCAGAGGTCTCACGGAGCGTCCGGCTGATCCTGTGACCGAAGCACTTCTTAAGGAAGTTCGTGAGGATGAGTTTGGCCTTGGAGTTTGATCATTTGCTTGTTGTTGTTCCTTTTCCATGTACTTTTGCTTTTTTGTGGTGTATTTTGACCCCTTTGAGGGCTTGTGTTGTAAAAATGAACAAGTTGTATTTATTTCACCCTTTGTAATATATTTGTGTTGGTTTCTATCTGGGTTCACTTCAAAAGCAATTTCAACAGCAGCATCTTCGGGGGTCTGGAAGGGTCAAAACTGAAGGCCAAACCGGATACCTTGAGAACAAATAAGCATAACTGCATTGCATGCTAACCCTTTTTGTTTGTTTTGTAGGTTTTTGTTTTGTTGTTGCTAACCTCTGTTGTGAATCTCAGGAATTATTGCTCGCCGCCGGGTATTTCCTCTCAACAGGCCTCACAGGTACCCAACTAGAAACAACCTTCCGGGAATTCAGATGGATCAGATGCAGCAGGACCTTACGGAGGTCAGAAACCAGATGGCCAACGAAAGGTTGGAGATGAGAACCCAGATAACACAGTTCATGGAAGTGATGAACAACCTAGCTCAAAGCCAGGAGAGGCTCAGAACTTTGGTAGAAGGGAGGAATCAAGAGGAGCCCCATGTGGGAACTGCTGGAACAAGTAACAACGAGAGGGTCCAACCTCATGTCAATCCCCCAGTTTTTGGACCCCATCTCCATCCAGAGGCCAACATCCCAGTCAATATACAAGGGACTGCCACAGCAGGGAGAGTACTTCAAGAAGATCCTCAGGAGGACCAATTTACAGTAATGGGTGCTGGAGAGGAAACTTATGATAGACGATTGGAGGAAATAGCTGAGAAGTTGAGGTCCTTAGAATCTCAAAATTCTTTGGGTTTCGACGTCATGGACATGGGTTTGGTAGACGGGGTCAGGATCCCCCATAAGTTCAAACCTCCTTGTTTCGAAAAGTATAATGGGACTTCATACCCCCGGACTCATCTACAATCATTTCTGGGAAGGCTGAAGGCCTATACAATGGATGAGAAATTGTGGATGTTCTATTTTGAAGATAGCTTGACCGGAGCTTCAAGGGAATGGTATTCCCATTTGACAAGGGCAACTGTGAGATGCTGGAAGGACCTGGCAGAGGCCTTCATCCGACAGTATCAATACAATTTAGACATGGCACCCAACAGGACTCTCCTAATGGGAATGTCACAGTCGTCAAGGGAAAGTTTCCGGGAATATGCTCAAAGATGGAGACAGCTTGCTGCTGCTGTCCAGCCACCTATGTCTGAACGGGAAATGGCAGACATGTTTATGAACACTCTCCAGGGAACGTATATTGACAGGTTGGCTGCTTTCTCTTCCACTAGCTTCGCAGATGTTGTCATAGCTGGGGAGAGAATTGAAAGCCTGTTGAAAATGGGAAAGATCTCTGATAATGGTGCCAATTCGTCCAGTGGTACAAGAAAGCCTTTTGCAGGCCCGAGAAGAACTGGCGAGGCCAATGCCATTCACACCAACAGGGGTAGGCCCCAATATGTTCAAAGGACAATAGCAGCAGTCACTATCCCTGCTCCAGCTCATCCTCAGCCAGTCTATCAACCTCCTCAACAAAACTTCCAACAACAACCTCAGTATCATCAGAATCAGTACCTTCCAAGAAACTTCAACAGCAACAACACCAACAACAACAATCAACAGAGGCCATTCCAACAAAGGCCATCCCAAGCTAACCGAGTGATCGACCCGATCCCAATGCCGTATGCTGCTTTGCTGCCACAACTTCTGAAACTCAACCTAGTTGAGCTAAGAACGTTGGCACCTCCGGATCCCAACAGTCTACCAAGGAACTATGACTCCAATGCTAGGTGTGCTTTTCATTCAAACGCACCTGGTCACAGTACAGAAAAATGCAGGGCTCTGCATATGAAGGTACAAGACTTGGTAGACTCCAAGGCTCTGAATTTTGCACCGCCGCCCAATGTCAATAAAAACCCAATGCCAAACCATGGTGGTCCTCGAATTAATGCTATCGAAGAAGACCAACCGTCTTATTTGATAACTAGTGTGGATCAGATCAGGACACCATTGGTGGAAATCAAGGCTCAACTCCGAGAAAACCAAATATTTCCGGGGTGTGAACTAGGGTGTCCCTATTGCAATATTTCATGGAATGGGTGTGAGGACCTGAGAAATGGCATTGACAGCCTTATTCAGAGTGGCCTGCTACAGATCACTACATCATTTCCGACAAACCCAACAACTTCATCAACAACGGTTTCGGACCCTCCTACAAATGCAGCAACTATTGTTCCCGACAATTCATCAGCACCATCAACAAGTACTTCACCTGTCCTTCCAAATGATCAGTTTTCAACAGTTTCTCCTGCTACAACTTCAGCTTCATTCCATTTCGAATCTCCATCAACAACAACAACAGTCCTTCCAACAGAACCTCCTACAACACCAGCAATCAATCACGAAGATGTCTCTACTGTTACCATATTTTACGATCCTGAAAATAATTCCGCTTACCATTCAGAAGGTGCTGCCCCCACCAGAGCACCAGTTACAATCTTTTATGATCCACAAACAATTACAGTCCCTTCAGCAGCGGCAATCAGTCCAGTCACTGTCACGGTGCCTGGACCAGTACCATATGAAAGCAATAGGGCCATTCCTTGGCACTATGGCTCTGACGTGTACTGTGAAGGGAAGAGAATCACTCTTGAAACATCAGCACCTGCACCACAAGTAGATAATGTGGGGGGAGGCGGAGGCTTCACTCGAAGCGGACGTCTCTTTGCTTCACAAGTTCAAAGACCTACTGCCGAAGCAGAAGCTGCTGCCAAGGCAAAGGGAAAAGGCCCGGTGCAGGAAGATCCAGTTGCCAAAGAAGCCCTGAAAACTCCATTCGATCAGGAAGTTGATGAGTTTATGCGAATCATCAAAAAGAGTGATTATAAAATTGTGGATCAGCTTCATCAGACGCCATCCAAAATCTCTATCCTCTCACTGCTTATGTGCTCCGAAGCCCATCGGAATGCACTACTTAAAGTCTTGCACGCAGCTTACGTGCCTGAGGAGATTACTGTCAACCAATTGGAAACCGTGGTTGGAAATGTTACTGCTAGCAATGGGCTAGGGTTTACCAATTCTGACTTGACAGCGGATGGCCGCAATCACAACAAAGCCTTGCACATAACCATGGAATGCAAAGGAGCTGTCCTTTCTCATGTGCTGGTGGACACAGGTTCTTCCCTAAATGTCTTACCGAAGAAGGCTCTGGTGAAGTTAGAATATGATGGATTGGCATTGAGACCCAGCAACCTGGTGGTAAGAGCCTTTGATGGTTCGAAGAGATCGGTTCTGGGAGAGATTGAGCTGCCTGTGACAATTGGCCCACAGACTTTTAAAACTATCTTTTATGTGATGGACATTCAGCCCGCCTACAGCTGTTTGTTGGGTAGACCCTGGATTCACGCCGCCGGCGCAATAACGTCTACCCTTCACCAAAAGTTAAAATTTGAGTGGGAAGGTCAAGTTGTCACAATTTGTGGGGAAGAGGATATTTTCGTTAGCCATCTGGCTACCTACAAGTACATTGAGATGGATGGAGAGATCCATGAAACAATGAGCCAAGGTTTTGAAGCCTTGAACGTCAATGAAGCATCTGCTGTGTCAGGGATCTCCATGTCATCTTACCAACAAGCCCGGAAGGTTGTTGAAGAAGGAACTGCCCTAGGCTGGGGCAAGGTATTAGCTGTGGAGGAGAAGAAGGACAAGTTTGGGTTGGGTTACAGACCAACTCAACATCAAGTAAAGGCTGCTGCAGAGCCAGGTTTTGTCAGTGGGGGGATGCTTACCCCCGATGCTATCAACTGTCTGGAAGACGAGCTGGAAGAGGAGCGCAATCTGGAGAATTGGATTCGTCCAAAGATCCCGGGGAGCAGTGTCTCGAACTGGTCTTCCCAGGAAATTATAAGAGTTACTCGATCAGAGTAATTATTATTTCCTGTATTTTTTATAGCATGCATCAAAGTCCTTCATCTTGCCCAAGATGACAAGACTCATTTTGTAACCAGGGCCATCTGTACTTTTGTGCAAACAAGATTAAATTAATGAAATATCAGACATCTTTTTGCAAACGAGTCTTTTTCTTTTCTGCTCACTGTTTTTCCATTTTTCTTTTTGTACAAAAAATAAATGGCGGTGTTTTCAAAATGATAACTTCATTTCACTTTTTTCTAAAGCAAGATTAAAATCAATCACTAAAATGAACAAACTTAACCCTTGCAGAGAGTGCCTTCCAGACAGCACCGACAACAGCACGGCTATGACATCGTATGACTTTGACAATCCGATCAATCAAGCTGATGAAGGGGTTGATGAAGAATATGAGCTTCCTGAAGAGCTAGCTAGGTTGTTGAGACAGGAGGAAAAGGTTATTACTCCTCATCAGGAGGAGATTGAAGTGATTAATCTTGGTACTGACGAAGACGTGAAAGAAGTTAAAATCGGGGCCTGCCTGCAAGACTCAGTGAAAAGGCAACTGATAGATCTGCTTCAAGAGTATGTTGATGTGTTTGCTTGGTCGTATCAAGACATGCCAGGGTTGGACACCGATATAGTCGTGCACAAGCTTCCTCTAAGGGAAGAATGCCCACCAGTGAAACAGAAGCTGCGCCGAACTCGCCCAAACATGGCTATGAAAATCAAGGAAGAGGTACAAAAGCAATGGGACGCCGGGTTCCTTGCTGTGACTAGCTATCCGTCGTGGGTTGCTAATATAGTACCTGTGCCTAAGAAGGATGGCAAAGTAAGGATGTGTGTTGACTACCGGGATCTGAACAGAGCCAGCCCGAAAGATGACTTCCCATTACCTCACATCGATGTATTGGTGGATAATACGGCTCAGTTCTCGGTATTCTCCTTCATGGATGGATTTTCAGGATATAATCAGATCAAGATGTCACCTGAAGACATGGAGAAAACAACATTCATTACACCTTGGGGCACGTTCTGTTACAAAGTGATGCCATTCGGACTGAAGAATGTTGGTGCAACGTATCAACGGGCCATGGTGACATTATTCCATGATATGATCCACAAGGAAATAGAATGTTATGTGGATGATATGATCGCCAAGTCCCTTACAGAGGAAGATCACCTGGTGAATCTGCTGAAATTGTTCAAGCGTCTGAGGAGGTATCAACTAAAGCTGAACCCCAACAAATGCACATTCGGGGTGCGATCCGGTAAGCTGCTGGGCTTTATTGTAAGCGAGAAAGGGATTGAGGTTGATCCTGATAAAGTCAAGGCTATACAAGAAATGCCTGCACCAAAAACTGAGAAAGAAGTTCGAGGGTTCTTAGGTCGATTGAACTACATCTCACGGTTCATATCTCACCTTACAGCAACCTGTGAACCTTTGTTTAAGTTGTTAAGAAAAGAACAAACGGTCAGGTGGAACGAAGATTGCCAGAAGGCTTTTGACAAGATCAAGGAATATCTGCAAGAACCTCCAATCCTTATGCCTCCAGTTGAAGGAAGACCTCTGATTATGTACTTGACAGTGTTAGAAGAGTCAATGGGGTGTGTGCTGGGCCAGCATGACGAGTCTGGTCGAAAAGAGTATGCAATATACTACCTAAGCAAAAAGTTTACCGACTGTGAACAACGTTATTCACTGCTCGAGAAAACTTGTTGCGCTTTAGCGTGGGCTGCTCGCCGACTGAGACAGTATATGTTGACCCACACTACCTTATTAATCTCAAAAATGGATCCAGTTAAGTACATTTTCGAGAAGCCAGCCCTTACCGGACGGGTTGCAAGATGGCAGATGATTCTCACGGAATACGACATACAGTACACATCTCAGAAAGCCATCAAAGGCAGTGTACTATCTGAATATCTTGCTGAGCAACCCATTGATGACTACCAGCCTATGAGGTTTGACTTCCCCGATGAGGACATCATGTTCATTAAAGCGAAAGATCACGAAGAGCCTATTCACACTGAAGGGCCTTACCCAGAAGAAGAATGGACTATGATGTTTGACGGGGCTGTTAACATGAATGGTCGTGGTGTTGGTGCGGTACTCATTACACCCAAAGGAGTTCACATGCCTTTCTCGGCAAAACTCACTTTCAACTGCACTAACAACGAAGCTGAATACGAAGCTTGCATTATGGGTCTTGAGGAAGCCATTGACCTCAGGATCAAGACATTGACCGTATTCGGAGATTCAGCTTTGGTAGTCAATCAAACCAACGGAAAATGGTACACCCACCAAGATCATCTGATACCTTACAGGGATTATACAAGAAGGTTGTTGACTTTCTTCACAACAGTCAAGCTTGAGTATATCCCTCGGGACGAGAACCAGTTTGCAGATGCTCTTGCTACCATTTCATCCATGATCAAAGTTCAAGCGGTTAACTTTGTACCTCAGATTTCAGTGTCTAGACTTGATAGACCAGCATATGTATTTGCAGCTGATGTTGTAAAAGATGATAAGCCTTGGTTCCATGACATTAAGTGCTTCTTGGAGGATCAGACATACCCACCTGGAGCATCTTCCAATGGTAAGAAGACTTTAAGAAGGCTTGCTGGAAGTTTCTTTCTGAACACTGATGGGTCTTTATACAAAAGGAACTTTGACATGGTACTCCTCAGATGTGTTGACAAGACGGAAGCAGATTTGTTGATGCATGAAGTGCACGAAGGGTCCTTTGGTACCCATGCAGGAGGGCATGCCATGGCTAAGAAATTGCTAAGATCAGGATATTACTGGATCACAATGGATGCAGACTGTTGTGCTTATGCCAGGAAATGCCACAAATGCCAGATCTACGCAGATAAGGTGCATGTGCCTCCCAATCCTTTGAACATCATGTCTTCACCATGGCCCTTTGCCATGTGGGGCATTGATATGATTGGCAAGATTGAGCCAACTGCTTCAAATGGTCACAGATTCATCCTGGTCGCCATCGACTATTTCACCAAGTGGGTTGAAGCAGCCTCATATGCAAATGTTACAAGACAAGTGGTAGCCAGATTTCTGAAAAGAGATATCATCTGTCGATATGGAGTGCCCGAGCGAATCATTACTGATAATGGTTCCAATTTAAACAACAAAATGATGGCAGAGCTGTGCCGGGACTTCAAGATCCAACATCACAATTCTTCTCCTTACATGCCAAAAATGAATGGCGCTGTTGAGGCGGCTAATAAGAATATCAAGAAGATTGTGCAGAAGATGGTAATCACCTACAAAGACTGGCATGAAATGCTACCATTTGCCTTGCATGGGTACCGCACATCAATCAGAACGTCCACTGGGGCAACACCGTATCAGCTTGTGTATGGTATGGAAGCAGTCCTACCTGTTGAAGTTGAATTACCCTCCTTACGGGTATTGATGGATGTTAAACTGAACGAAGCAGAATGGGTTCGGTCCCGATACGAACAACTGAGTCTGATCGAAGAGAAGAGATTGGCTGCAATCTGCCATGGGCAGTTATATCAGAAGAGAATGAAGAAGGCCTTCGATCAGAAAGTCAGGCACCGAGAGTACCAAGTGGGAGATCTTGTGCTGAAAAGAATCCTCCCTCCTCATACAGACCACAGGGGCAAATGGACCCCAAATTATGAAGGACCATTCGTTGTAAAGAAAGTTTTCTCAGGTGGAGCACTGATGCTCAGCACCATGGATGGTGAAGATTTCCCATCCCCTATGAATTCAGATGCAGTTAAAAAATACTTCGCATAAAATGACCCGCTGGACATAAAAAACAGAATGTAAGTCCAGGCAAAAATAGGGCATCCCGGCGAGTCAAAAACAGAATAAAAGACTCGGGCAAAAATAAGGGAAATAAATGAAAAATGTACACCCGCTGAGTTGAAAAGCCGCATTGGACAACTCAGGCAAAAATGGGTATCCCGATGGATTGAAAACCCGAAAGGGCGATCCATGCAAAATAAGGGAATAAGCGAACAACTGCATTCTGAATTCGTCTGTATCACCTACAACTTGGTAAGCTCCAAAGGATCAAGCTTCAATCAGAATCAACTCTCTCCAGAAAGCAAGACGAGAAGAACGTCATTGTCATACGAGTCATAGCAGAAGAGGAAGCTCCTTGAAAGCGTCGTCAGCATCGCCAGCACTTTATTTCTCAATTTATAACAGTCTCTTCATTTCAGGAGATATGTTTCCTTGACTGTATCTTGCCAATTCAGGGCACATGAATTAATAAAATCAGATTTTCGGTCATGTTTCGTTTTTACATTTATGTTTTGCAAAGATTTGTCTGATATCTCTGAAAATACAATTGCATAAGTATAGGTGCCTTTCTCTAAAAATAAAACACATGCTTACAGGGAATGTGATTATTCTCGAAAGTACTTAACTCCTATGACGGAGTCCAGTAAGGGATACCTCGGGACCTTTTGTACGTTTCCTTACCTTTGCAGGATTGCAGGTATCCAGAACGCAACCTGGGGCATGCAGGTTACGTCTCAGCGAGTTGGCGAATCATTATCAACTCGGTCTATCTTCCACGTGGCACTGGAGAGTGCCCAGCCGAGTTGCCTCTCGTTGCTATCCCCAGCCGAGTTGCCTCTCGTTACTCTCCCCAGCTGAGTTACCGACAGCATTCCCCGGCTGTAGTACCAACCATTCTTCCTCAGCAGATGCAAGAATCAGGGAATCATCTCCCCGCAGACCTTCCCCAGCCTCTATTCAGGAGAGCAACGCACGGAGAAGTCACAACAGAGTACAGAAGCTTCTACAAACCCCAGCTGGGTCCCGTATTATAAGGATATGTCAATCAGTGACCTATATCCCCAAACAGATACATCATTAGATCTACCAATGATCTCATCCCCAGCTGGGATGTTCACTTCAAGCAGATCATCCAGAGATCTTCGCAGCAATGGGATCCGAATCCCGGATCTGTGCCCCTTTGCATAATCATGGCATCTGCATCATATTCACCCCTCAGAGCGTAGCATTCCGTTTAATACGGAGCATTACGGCAAGAATCAAATGCATAGCATAATCATAAGCCATGTTCTGAAGTAACACTTGTGAATAATAACCGTTCATCATCATACAGCAGAAAAATCCCCACCAGAGTCCCCGGCAAAAGCAGCTGCCTCACAATCACAAACACCAGTATATACACCTTTTGGCACCCGTCCGTGCCATCTTTCCCCAGTAAAGTCGCCTGAACACTCTTTACAAACAAATCACCCATATCACGGATACTTCATGACACCCGTCCGTGTCATATCACCAGCAGAAAGCCAAAGACATCCTTTTTGCACTCACATATACTTATATACACCTTCTTGACACTCGTCCGTGTCATATCCCCAGCGCAGTCGCCTAGACTTTGTATATCAGATACTTGTTCATATTACACTCTTCTCCTTTTGACACTCGTCCGTGTCACTCTCCCCAGCAGTTAAAACACTCATTTATACAATACAATACTCACTACTCATGGTACACTTATACAGATACTCGTCCGTATCTTGTATACATCACCACTCATATCCCCACAGATTCGACAGCAGTCCTTGTTCTTTGTTAACCAGTTGGTACTCGTCCGTACCATCATCTCAGAACATTGCGTCTAGTGTTTGTTTCTACATGATACTCGTCCGTATCATAGTCTTAGGGATGCTCGTCCGCATCTTTAATCCATACACCGTGTCAAACACTTATGTCTTCCTGAATATGGATACTCGTCTGTGTCTACCATTCCCCAGAAGAGTCCTTTCAGATGCAACACTCGTCCGTGTTCTTTGTTAACCAGTTGATACTCGTCCGTATCATCATCTCTGAACATGTGTCAGTTTGTTTCTACATGATACTCGTCCGTATCATAGTCTTAAGGATGCTCGTCCGCATCTTTAATCTATACACAATACCAAACACTTATACCTTTTGTTTCTTGGATGTAAACGCTCGTCCGTGTTTACATTATCCCCAGTAGATCACCAACAAATTTTCTTTTTATCTAACACTCGTCCTGTGTTATGATACCTTTGAGAGCAGCCGTACCCTGCTGAGTGGTCGTCCTCCACTTCTTGATGGTCGTCCTCCATCATGCTCATCCGATGGACGTCCCCATCGTTGATTTTAGCAGCCGTCCCCTGCTAGGTGGTCGTCCTCCACCTCTTGATGATCGTCCTTCATCAACTTTATCCAATGGCCGTCCCCATTGTTGATTTTGGTTATCTGACATTCGTCCTGTGTCATGAGGAACCTCGAGAGCAGCCGTACCCTGCTGAGTGGTCGTCCTCCACTTCTTGATGGTCGTCCTCCATCATGCTCGTCCGATGGCCGTCCCCATCGTTGACCTTTTCTATCCGATGGCCGTCCCCATCGTTGATATTTTCGGCAGCCGTACCCTGCCAGGTGGTCGTCCTCCACCTTTGATGGCCGTCCCCATCATATTTCTTTTATCCCCAACAGAGCAGCCGTCCCCTGCTAGGTGATCGTCCTTCACCTTTGATGGCCGTACCCCATCATCTGTTTATTTCATTTATTCTTTAACCCGATGGCCGTCCCCGTCGTGGTCCCTTTTCCTTTTAACCCGATGGACGTCCCCATCGTTGGTTACCTTTATGAACTTGATGGCCGTCCCCGTCATGTTTCATTAACTCCCAGAAGATTTTACAACTTTACCTTGATGGCCGTCCCCATCATAATTTCTCACTTTCCCCAGCTAGTCGGCCGTCCCCGTCTTAGCTTTGCTTTTTTATCCCCAACATGTCGGCCGTCCCCGTCATCGCTTTACTTCACATTCACCCCAGCATGTCGGCCGTCCCCGTCATTGCTCTTTACCCAGCAGTCGTCCTCTGCTCGACGGTCGTCCTCCGTCGCCCACACTTTACAATATACTTTATTTGCTTTTACAATCTATATCCCTTTTCTTCTTCATTTCTGTGAGTGCAAATTTTGGACTGTCTTTGATATTCAACCACAAGTTATCTTGTTTGCCTGTTAAGCCGTTGCTTACATCCTGCACAGCTAACTCATGTTTGAATAGGGGCAGCTGTAAACACCCCAAATTTGCCCTCACCCATTCACACCATGGCTTGTGATCATCCTCATATGCATAAACACAAACATGTCACCTCATATCTCACTTTTGTTTCACTGCATAGTTCCTAAGGCATCTGCACTTAGGGTTTGTGATCTGAGCAACCTCAGGGCATCTTGAGGCACTCCAAAGGCCATCAATCAATTCAAAGAGGTCCATGTGTGTTCTTATATCATATTCCATCTCCTCAAAGTCAAAATTGCAGAGGAATCACAAGAACTAGGGTTTGAGTGGATGCAGAGCCAGGTTTGACTGCACAGTTGACTGAAAATTAGGGTTTTGGTTTCAGAGGCCATAACTCCAAATTTTTTGGTCATTCTTGTATCCATTGATCTCTATATGGTATAGGGAGTATGCATATCAATTTTCATGAAGAAATTCCATGGGGAAGTCATCTGATCAAGAGTTGACTTTTCAGACAAGTCAGTGCAAAATCAGGGCATCTGAGGCCCCCAATGACCCAACCAATGGGTGATCTTCATCATTTTGAGTGTATATGATCTTTATTTGATCATGGAAGAGGGTTGAAGTTCATAAAAATCAAGAATTTAGGGTTTTTGCAAATGTTGACTTTTTGGGCATAGTTGACTTTTCAAGAATGCATCATTTTAGGTCATTTTTCAAGCCATGATTCATTATTCAAAAAGGCTTCAAATGGAAAAACTTTGGTCATGAAAGTTGTAGATCTCATTTTTCCCTTTTCAAAAAGTACAAGAACATGATCAAACTCTTCTTGGATCAAAAGTTATGGCATTGCAAAGTTGGCAAAAATCATTGATTTTCAAGGCATGCTTCAAATGGAAATTTTGCAAAGTCTTGAACCAAAGCCAATTGTGACCTCTAATTCATTTCAAACCATTACACAAACATTCTCTAAGTCACAAAAAATCAGAATTTGACCAAGGTTCACATGTTTATGGTTTGTGTAATGAAAGATTTTCATGAAAAGGCAAAAAGCAACAACTTGCAAAAGCACTCATAACATTTCACTAACTTGCTGCCTTGAATGCTGGACCAAGCCTAGCCTTTCCCTTCACTTTGCTGCGCAGACCATGCCCTTTGTACTTGGCTAGAAGTTGCCCATGCCCTATCTTACAAGAAGTTGACATATTTGCAAAAGTGGCTACACCTATCCATAAAGCACAAGTCACATCCTCTGACCAATTGGATTAGTTTATACTATCCATTTGCAAACCATTTCATACACAAGGCAAGGCTGAAGCTCTCGCATTCAACACATTCACAAAAACACACCACATTGCATTTTCTATCGAATCTGCTTACACAGCCATCAAACACTCAAGCTAACTTCACCATTCAACTCACCTTGCTCCATAGACCACCCAGCACCAAGAACCCAAGCCTGAAACAACCTGAACATCTCACTGCCATTTCTCACTTCATTTTGCAGTTTCATTCGAAACTCTCATCATAGCTCACAAACACACAAATAAACACTCCAGACCTTCTCCATTCATCCTCAGGATCACAAACCATCATTCACAATGGCCTGAAACCTCCAGAAACACCATTGCCATTTCTGATCAAGCTTGAGCAGGAGCTTTCGAATCTCATTATCCAGCCAACTTAAACTCCTTTTGAGCATTCAAGCATCTTCTGTGGACCAAGTGGAGTGGATTGCACAAGGAGAAGTGGCCAGAAAGTCTTCAAACTGAAAGCTTCAAATCTCAGGTAGCTTGAAAATTATTTTTCCAGAAATCATTTTTCTCGTTACAAACTTGTTCTATGTGATTCACTGATCATCCTGGTATCATTGGTTTTGAAAATGGCTTTGATTTGAGAGTTTAATTTGTCTCTGAAACCTGCGTGCCCTAGAACTTGTTTTCTTCGATTAAGCTTGTTTAAGAAAAAGAAATGTGTTTTGAGAGAGGGGTTTGATTCGTGAGAGGTTGGAGATCATTTCCCAGTTCTTGTTTTTCATTTTTGATACGATTTGAGGGGTTTGGGGATTTTTTCAGGTGAGGTGCTGGCCGGAGAAGACGACCGGAAGTCTTCTCCGGCCACCTGAGAGTGTTTAAGCCCTAATCACATAATTAATTGTCATTTGAATGTGAGCCATCAGATGCGTTGAAAAGGTTGACTTCGCGCGCGCGTGGATGGCTAGGATGCAGTCATTAAACCCTAATCAGCATAATTTATTTAATTAATCAAAATTAAACCTGTTTGAATCTGAGCCATCAGATGGCGCGCGCGGTCAACGTTTTCAAACTCAGGGCTCATCCTGGCCCTCCATGCTGCATACTTTCATTTTTATTTGTTTTTATTTCATTTTATTTCAATTAACTTGCATATTTATTTTAAAATAGCAAAAATGTCATAAAAATTATGAAACTTTTTCCTCTGAGTTTTAATAATTTTTAAGACCCAAAAATATTTTTATTTTATTTTTTATCATTTAAAAAGTATTTTTAAATATTTAAAAGATTATTGTTAATTGATTAATGGAAATTAATTAATTAAAAATACTTTTAGGTATTTAAAAATTACAAAAAAATTCATGAAATGTTCTAAGACATTTAGAAACATTGCCCAACCTTCAAACCAAATTTCTTTTTTGATCTTGATGCACTTTAAGAATTTTTCATTGAATTAAATCATATTTTGTGCATTATTTTGATCACAAGTTCAAAAATTCATTTCTGCCTATCTAAGAAGGTTGAGACATTGATTCTTCTTGCATTGTGTTATGTTTAGCATGTAGTTTCTAGGGTAAAATGGCCATGATTTGATCTTGCATTTTCCAATTGTTTGGCATTTCTTTTGTTAAGAACCCTTAAAAACCCTAATAACTTAGAAAAATCATATCTTGAGTTTGGTTAAGAGTTGAGAGTTCCCCTTTGGGCAGTGGTTTATTATAGGTTTAGGGTTTCCTTGGGCATCATTTTCCATTTTTCATCTTAGGGTTTGCTTCTGTTTTGGGTTTTTGTTTGATGTTTGATTCATGAACCCTAATTTGGGCTTCCTTTTGCATCCTTCTTGCATTTCCTTGCATAACATGACTTGTCTTTGCATTTTGTGCATTCTTGTGATTCATTTGACATCTTAAGACATATAGAAAGCATCTTTGATCATTACATTACATATTTACCATGTCATTTGTCTTGTATGCTTCATAACATTTCATGCTTGTTCATGCTCCTTAGCTTGCATCATTTGCATTCATGATCTTGTATGAACATCTCCATGCCTTGCCTCATGTTTGCAGCATCTCATAGCATCATTTTCATCATCAACATGCTTCTGGTTTTGTGTAGCATCATGTCATTTCATTTCATTTAGCATTGCATTGCATTTCTTTCTAACATTTCAGGTGGTAAGTAAACTTGGGAAGTGAATTTGCCTTCACTTCTCATAACTTTTCTTTTCATCTCTCTTGCATCCATTGCTGCATTCTTATATGTGTTTGAGATTGAGCTTGCTCATTCTTGCTCTTCTTACTTTCTTTCTTCAAGTGACTTGACTTCTTGAATGAAGCAAGTCACTTTGCTTCTCTTGATCTTGTTCATCTGCTTCCTGGTGGCTCCTTTGAAGATTGTTCCTGCAAACCTCACAAACCTTAGGATCATCCAAGCATGACAATGAATTAGGGTTTTGATTAGTCTCCCCACTTATTTTTCACCTTTGTGTCTCTTTTGAGTCTTCTCTTCTTACCTCATAATCAGGGACTAAACCCTAAAGGCTTTAAGGCTTTGTGATTAAGCTTATGCCTGCATCCTTCTCTTAGGATGGAGTGTATAACTTTAATCCTAAGTGTTAAACCCTTTGTGTGTTTAAATCTCTTAATCAATCCACTTAATAATCATCAAGACATCACACTTGTAACTTGGGCCTTGCATTAGGGTTCTAATTCTTCCTTAAGTGGTTAAGAAGGACTAACCCTAGTGTTAATGGACAAGTCCCCCTCAAGTTGTCTTACAAACAATAAAACTCACTTCATCATCATACCATTAAATAAAATCCACTTAATCAAAGGCTTGTTTTGTCATGGGTTTAATCCCTAATCATGGATTAAGTTGAGGAGCTTTCCTCAGCTTAAACACTCTCATCTATTATCCTTCTATTAGGATGGTGTAATGAGTCTGTTTAATCCTTGATTGTGGCTTAACCTCATTACTCAACACTAAACAAAATCACAAAAAAACATCTAAAATAATCACAAGTAGGTTAATGATCTTAATCCTACACCAAAGGTGATTAAGTGTGAGAATCTGACTTCACACTTAAGGTATTCTCACTACCCCTAATCAGAGGGAAGATGTGATGAGTTTACTAACCCATCGGTTTAGACTTAAGCTCATTATCCTATGACAAACTTCAAAAAGCAATAAAAGACTGAAAACACAAAAACAAACAATAATCGTCTCCTTCGGGATTCTTTTCTCATCACCTTCATTCACAAACGAGAACTCGCTTCTTCCGTCTAATGCAAGACAGTTTGCACCTGAGCCAGACAGGTCATACACTTGAGCATTGACAAGCAAGCAGTTCACAAGTCAATTCATCTTTCAGTCTCTTTGGGTCGAACTACGGTGTTCTGACTTCCTCATTGCACGAGAGGATACGTAGGCATAACTTAACGGTTATCGAACAAAAGTCTCTGTATATTCCCCTTCTTTCCAGTTTCATTCTTTAGCCTCATTGTCATGAGCATTTCACCCTTGTCCTTACACTGACACTGTATATATTACACATCACATTTCTTTACACTGACACCTGTACATCTTTTCCAGCTATTTTATACACAGATTGCACTGACACTACCCCTTTAAAACACAAATCTTTTAAGCGTGGATCCCGTCGAGTACGACGGACAATCTGGGTGCTAATACCTTCCCAGGTTGTAACCAACCCCCTTCCTCAGTCTCTCTGGTTCGCAAACCGTCTTATCCGTATCTTTCTAGGCTTATGCAGCATTGCCTTTCCTCCGGGATAAAAATGCCTAGCTGGCGACTCTATTCATTCTCCAGTGAGTTCACGGCTGTGTGTTCTCACTGTCCCTTTCGCCGACCGTTCGCGCTTGTACCTGGATGCAAATCTTCGGGAGCGACAGTATTCAGCTTCGTTGTTAGTGCAGTTGAAAGTGAGTTTTGCCGAGAAAGGCATGTGAACTCCTTTAGGTGTAATGAGTACTGCACCAACACCACGGCCATTCATGTTAACAGCCCCATCAAACATCATAGTCCATTCTTCCTCTGGGTCAGGCCCTTCAGTGTGAAAAGGCTCTTCGTGATCTTTTGCTTTAATGAACATGATGTCTTCATCAGGGAAGTCAAACCTCATAGGCTGGTAGTCATCAATGGGTTGCTCAGCAAGATATTCAGATAGTACACTGCCTTTGATGGCTTTCTGAGATGTGTACTGTATGTCGTATTCCGTGAGAATCATCTGCCATCTTGCAACCCGTCCGGTAAGGGCTGGCTTCTCGAAAATGTACTTAACTGGATCCATTTTTGAGATTAATAAGGTAGTGTGGGTCAACATATACTGTCTCAGTCGGCGAGCAGCCCACGCTAAAGCGCAGCAAGTTTTCTCGAGCAGTGAATAACGTTGTTCACAGTCGGTAAACTTTTTGCTTAGGTAGTATATTGCATACTCTTTTCGACCAGACTCGTCATGCTGGCCCAGCACACACCCCATTGACTCTTCTAACACTGTCAAGTACATAATCAGAGGTCTTCCTTCAACTGGCGGCATAAGGATTGGAGGTTCTTGCAGATATTCCTTGATCTTGTCAAAAGCCTTCTGGCAATCTTCGTTCCACCTGACCGTTTTTTCTTTTCTTAACAACTTAAACAAAGGTTCACAGGTTGCTGTAAGGTGAGATATGAACCGTGAGATGTAGTTCAATCGACCTAAGAACCCTCGAACTTCTTTCTCAGTTTTTGGTGCAGGCATTTCTTGTATAGCCTTGACTTTATCAGGATCAACCTCAATCCCTTTCTCGCTTACAATAAAGCCCAGCAGCTTACCGGATCGCACCCCGAATGTGCATTTGTTGGGGTTCAGCTTTAGTTGATACCTCCTCAGACGCTTGAACAATTTCAGCAGATTCACCAGGTGATCTTCCTCTGTAAGGGACTTGGCGATCATATCATCCACATAACATTCTATTTCCTTGTGGATCATATCATGGAATAATGTCACCATGGCCCGTTGATACGTTGCACCAGCATTCTTCAGTCCGAATGGCATCACTTTGTAACAGAACGTGCCCCAAGGTGTAATGAATGTTGTTTTCTCCATGTCTTCAGGTGACATCTTGATCTGATTATATCCTGAAAATCCATCCATGAAGGAGAATACCGAGAACTGAGCCGTATTATCCACCAATACATCGATGTGAGGTAATGGGAAGTCATCTTTCGGGCTGGCTCTGTTCAGATCCCGGTAGTCAACACACATCCTTACTTTGCCATCCTTCTTAGGCACAGGTACTATATTAGCAACCCACGACGGATAGCTAGTCACAGCAAGGAACCCGGCGTCCCATTGCTTTTGTACCTCTTCCTTGATTTTCATAGCCATGTCTGGGCGAGTTCGGCGCAGCTTCTGTTTCACTGGTGGGCATTCTTCCCTTAGAGGCAGCTTGTGCACGACTATATCGGTGTCCAACCCTGGCATGTCTTGATACGACCAAGCAAACACATCAACATACTCTTGAAGCAGATCTATCAGTTGCCTTTTCACTGAGTCTTGCAGGCAGGCCCCGATTTTAACTTCTTTTACGTCTTCGTCAGTACCAAGATTAATCACTTCAATCTCCTCCTGATGAGGAGTAATAACCTTTTCCTCCTGTCTCAACAACCTAGCTAGCTCTTCAGGAAGCTCATATTCTTCATCAACCCCTTCATCAGCTTGATTGATCGGATTGTCAAAGTCATACGATGTCATAGCCGTGCTGTTGTCGGTGCTGTCTGGAAGGCACTCTCTGCAAGGGTTAAGTTTGTTCATTTTAGTGATTGATTTTAATCTTGCTTTAGAAAAAAGTGAAATGAAGTTATCATTTTGAAAACACCGCCATTTATTTTTTGTACAAAAAGAAAAATGGAAAAACAGTGAGCAGAAAAGAAAAAGACTCGTTTGCAAAAAGATGTCTGATATTTCATTAATTTAATCTTGTTTGCACAAAAGTACAGATGGCCCTGGTTACAAAATGAGTCTTGTCATCTTGGGCAAGATGCAAGACTTTGATGCATGCTATAAAAAATACAGGGAATAATAATTACTCTGATCGAGTAACTCTTATAATTTCCTGGGAAGACCAGTTCGAGACACTGCTCCCCGGGATCTTTGGACGAATCCAATTCTCCAGATTGTGCTCCTCTTCCAGCTCGTCTTCCAGACAGTTGATAGCATCGGGGGTAAGCATCCCCCCACTGACAAAACCTGGCTCTGCAGCAGCCTTTACTTGATGTTGAGTTGGTCTGTAACCCAACCCAAACTTGTCCTTCTTCTCCTCCACAGCTAATACCTTGCCCCAGCCTAGGGCAGTTCCTTCTTCAACAACCTTCCGGGCTTGTTGGTAAGATGACATGGAGATCCCTGACACAGCAGATGCTTCATTGACGTTCAAGGCTTCAAAACCTTGGCTCATTGTTTCATGGATCTCTCCATCCATCTCAATGTACTTGTAGGTAGCCAGATGGCTAACGAAAATATCCTCTTCCCCACAGATTGTGACAACTTGGCCTTCCCACTCAAATTTTAACTTTTGGTGAAGGGTAGACGTTATTGCGCCGGCGGCGTGAATCCAGGGTCTACCCAACAAACAGCTGTAGGCGGGCTGAATGTCCATCACATAAAAGATAGTTTTAAAGGTCTGTGGGCCAATCGTCACGGGCAGCTCAATCTCTCCCAGAACCGATCTCTTCGAACCATCAAAGGCTCTTACCACCAGGTTGCTGGGTCTCAATGCCAATCCATCATATTCTAACTTCACCAGAGCCTTCTTCGGTAAGACATTCAGGGAAGAACCTGTGTCCACCAGCACATGAGAAAGGACAGCTCCTTTGCATTCCATGGTTATGTGCAAGGCTTTGTTGTGATTGCGGCCATCCGCTGTCAAGTCAGAATTGGTAAACCCTAGCCCATTGCTAGCAGTAACATTTCCAACCACGGTTTCCAATTGGTTGATAGTAATCTCCTCAGGCACGTAAGCTGCGTGCAAGACTTTAAGTAGTGCATTCCGATGGGCTTCGGAGCACATAAGCAGTGAGAGGATAGAGATTTTGGATGGCGTCTGATGAAGCTGATCCACAATTTTATAATCACTCTTTTTGATGATTCGCATAAACTCATCAACTTCCTGATCGAATGGAGTTTTCAGGGCTTCTTTGGCAACTGGATCTTCCTGCACCGGGCCTTTTCCCTTTGCCTTGGCAGCAGCTTCTGCTTCGGCAGTAGGTCTTTGAACTTGTGAAGCAAAGAGACGTCCGCTTCGAGTGAAGCCTCCGCCTCCCCCCACATTATCTACTTGTGGTGCAGGTGCTGATGTTTCAAGAGTGATTCTCTTCCCTTCACAGTACACGTCAGAGCCATAGTGCCAAGGAATGGCCCTATTGCTTTCATATGGTACTGGTCCAGGCACCGTGACAGTGACTGGACTGATTGCCGCTGCTGAAGGGACTGTAATTGTTTGTGGATCATAAAAGATTGTAATTGGTGCTCTGGTGGGGGCAGCACCTTCTGAATGGTAAGCGGAATTATTTTCAGGATCGTAAAATATGGTAACAGTAGAGACATCTTCGTGATTGATTGCTGGTGTTGTAGGAGGTTTTGTTGGAAGGACTGTTGTTGTTGTTGATGGAGATTCGAAATGGAATGAAGCTGAAGTTGTAGCAGGAGAAACTGTTGAAAACTGATCATTTGGAAGGACAGGTGAAGTACTTGTTGATGGTGCTGATGAATTGTCGGGAACAATAGTTGCTGCATTTGTAGGAGGGTCCGAAACCGTTGTTGATGAAGTTGTTGGGTTTGTCGGAAATGATGTAGTGATCTGTAGCAGGCCACTCTGAATAAGGCTGTCAATGCCATTTCTCAGGTCCTCACACCCATTCCATGAAATATTGCAATAGGGACACCCTAGTTCACACCCCGGAAATATTTGGTTTTCTCGGAGTTGAGCCTTGATTTCCACCAATGGTGTCCTGATCTGATCCACACTAGTTATCAAATAAGACGGTTGGTCTTCTTCGATAGCATTAATTCGAGGACCACCATGGTTTGGCATTGGGTTTTTATTGACATTGGGCGGCGGTGCAAAATTCAGAGCCTTGGAGTCTACCAAGTCTTGTACCTTCATATGCAGAGCCCTGCATTTTTCTGTACTGTGACCAGGTGCGTTTGAATGAAAAGCACACCTAGCATTGGAGTCATAGTTCCTTGGTAGACTGTTGGGATCCGGAGGTGCCAACGTTCTTAGCTCAACTAGGTTGAGTTTCAGAAGTTGTGGCAGCAAAGCAGCATACGGCATTGGGATCGGGTCGATCACTCGGTTAGCTTGGGATGGCCTTTGTTGGAATGGCCTCTGTTGATTGTTGTTGTTGGTGTTGTTGCTGTTGAAGTTTCTTGGAGGGTACTGATTCTGATGATACTGAGGTTGTTGTTGGAAGTTTTGTTGAGGAGGTTGATAGACTGGCTGAGGATGAGCTGGAGCAGGGATAGTGACTGCTGCTATTGTCCTTTGAACATATTGGGGCCTACCCCTGTTGGTGTGAATGGCATTGGCCTCGCCAGTTCTTCTCGGGCCTGCAAAAGGCTTTCTTGTACTACTGGACGAACTGGCACCATTATCAGAGATCTTTCCCATTTTCAACAGGCTTTCAATTCTCTCCCCAGCTATGACAACATCTGCGAAGCTAGTGGAAGAGAAAGCAGCCAACCTGTCAATATACGTTCCCTGGAGAGTGTTCATAAACATGTCTGCCATTTCCCGTTCAGACATAGGTGGCTGGACAGCAGCAGCAAGCTGTCTCCATCTTTGAGCATATTCCCGGAAACTTTCCCTTGACGACTGTGACATTCCCATTAGGAGAGTCCTGTTGGGTGCCATGTCTAAATTGTATTGATACTGTCGGATGAAGGCCTTTGCCAGGTCCCTCCAGCATCTCACAGTTGCCCTTGTCAAATGGGAATACCATTCCCTTGAAGCTCCGGTCAAGCTATCTTCAAAATAGAACATCCACAATTTCTCATCCATTGTATAGGCCTTCAGCCTTCCCAGAAATGATTGTAGATGAGTCTGGGGGCATGAAGTCCCATTATACTTTTCGAAACAAGGAGGTTTGAACTTATGGGGGATCCTGACCCCGTCTACCAAACCCATGTCCATGACGTCGAAACCCAAAGAATTTTGAGATTCTAAGGACCTCAACTTCTCAGCTATTTCCTCCAATCGTCTATCATAAGTTTCCTCTCCAGCACCCATTACTGTAAATTGGTCCTCCTGAGGATCTTCTTGAAGTACTCTCCCTGCTGTGGCAGTCCCTTGTATATTGACTGGGATGTTGGCCTCTGGATGGAGATGGGGTCCAAAAACTGGGGGATTGACATGAGGTTGGACCCTCTCGTTGTTACTTGTGCCAGCAGTTCCCACATGGGGCTCCTCTTGATTCCTCCCTTCTACCAAAGTTCTGAGCCTCTCCTGGCTTTGAGCTAGGTTGTTCATCACTTCCATGAACTGTGTTATCTGGGTTCTCATCTCCAACCTTTCGTTGGCCATCTGGTTTCTGACCTCCGTAAGGTCCTGCTGCATCTGATCCATCTGAATTCCCGGAAGGTTGTTTCTAGTTGGGTACCTGTGAGGCCTGTTGAGAGGAAATACCCGGCGGCGAGCAATAATTCCTGAGATTCACAAAAGAGGTTAGCAACAACAAAACAAAAACCTACAAAACAAACAAAAAGGGTTAGCATGCAATGCAGTTATGCTTATTTGTTCTCAAGGTATCCGGTTTGGCCTTCAGTTTTGACCCTTCCAGACCCCCGAAGATGCTGCTGTTGAAATTGCTTTTGAAGTGAACCCAGATAGAAACCAACACAAATATATTACAAAGGGTGAAATAAATACAACTTGTTCATTTTTACAACACAAGCCCTCAAAGGGGTCAAAATACACCACAAAAAAGCAAAAGTACATGGAAAAGGAACAACAACAAGCAAATGATCAAACTCCAAGGCCAAACTCATCCTCATGAACTTCCTTAAGAAGTGCTTCGGTCACAGGATCAGCCGGACGCTCCGTGAGACCTCTGATGAGAAGGTTTCTTGTTGCAACAGCTGCAGTCAACTTCTTATTCTGACTTTGGTCCTTGGACCTCTTCACTCCAGCTCTGATTTCTAGCTCTGATATTTCCTTCTGGGCTGCTGCCAGGGCTTTTTCCATCTGTTCCATCTTGTCTTGAGCTCTCTTGTCTTCTAAAGTACGGGCCTCAGTGATCCGGACCCACCTGGCCTGACTCTCCTTCAGGTACAAGTCTGTTCTTGCTCTCTGAAACTGGGCTTCTTTACAAGCGTTCTTCAGAATCTGCTCACCAGCTTTGGACTTGTTGATATAATCTCCAGACTTCTCAATTTTAGTCAAGTGTTCCACTCTTAACTTCTCCAGTCTCTCAATCTCCCTCACACCTTCACTCCTCTCCCTGAGGGTCTTCTGCAAGGCTTGGGTTAACTTCTCATTTCTTTCCTTCAAGCTCTCAAACTCCTCCAAACTGATGGTGGCAGTGGGTGGTGCTGAAGATGACTCAGGCCTGTCCTCTATAGTGAAGGGCATTCCAGAGAATTGGGCCCTGGCATGAGACCACTCATAGTATTGGACTGATGCCACATTATTGCACTTCCCCAAAATGGTGATTCCCTTGGTTTGAACATGATCCCAGGCCCAGGCAGCCTGCCTAACAACAGCTAAACTAATCTTGTTCTCACAGTAGAGGGTCTCAACCAAGTCTTGTTCCCTAGGAGTATGAACCAGTGCATAGCCTAATTGCCTCCTGAACAGCAGAGGGTTGTAATTGATACTTCCCTTAACCCCTATTAAAGGCACATTGGGGAAGTGCCCACAGCTGGTGATCATATCTCTGCCCTTGGTGCTTTGAGTACACCATCTGATGCCTGCTGAAGTTAGGACAGTGAGTCTCTTAGCCCAGTTGCTTTGCTGATGAGGGTTTAGAAATGCATCTGTCCTGGGTAGATGCCTGAGAAACCAAGCATGGAATAATGGAGCACAACACCTCACCAGCCTGCCCCTCTGCTCCTCATTCTTCTGATGTACTGAGTAATAGAGATCACCCAGCAAAGTTGGCACTGGGTTCTTCAGGATGAACAAATGGATTGCATTCTTGCTAATGAATCGGGGCTCATCTGCAAACAACACAATTCCATATACACTTAAGGCCAACAAAGCACAAACAGCTTTCCACTCCCCCAAGGAGGCCTTCAAACTAGCTTGAGAAATTAAGAAGTCCAGATGAAATCCAGGGATCCCAGCTTTAGAGGTCATGTGTTGCTCAATCAAAACAGGTTCCAGGTGCAAAGCTTTTGCTATCTCTCCATTGTTGGGAAAGACCATTTCAGGGTTGAAAGGGATTTCTCTCTTGATAGGCAAACCAACCAAAGATGAGTATTCTTCTAATAGAGGCCCCAACTGAAAGTCTTGAAAGGTGAAACATCTCAATGGGGGGTCATAGAACTGAATGCAGGTATGGATCAGGCTTCTCTAAGATGGGTCCAGATCCATGACCAAGTCAAGTATATCCCCATAATGCTCCCTGAATAAAGGTGTGTGATCTGGAGTGATCAGGGTCTGGATCCTCCTGATGTCTGATAAGTCTGGTTGGAAGAAATGATAGGTGATGTTGCTTTTCTTTGGAGCCATGATGCTGAGGACTGAGTAGGATAAGTGCTGATGAAGATGCTGAGGAGTGGGCCACTGGCTGGCTAGTGCAAGTAACTGAAGTATATGGCTGACAGGCTGAAGCAAGTGCTGGTGGAGACAGGTCAAAACTGCAGATGGGGTCAAAACCAAAACCAGATAAAGGTGGATACCCTGAAACACAAATAAGCAAATGTTAATATGATGCAATGAGTATGTATGCAAATGAAATGCAAGGGTCTGTGACTGAGCTGAATCTGATTAACTGCCTTGGTATAGATCCATGTGTGTTCAAGAAATCCAGGTGGAGGTCTATAAATCCAGTAACCAGGGTGGGGGACTCAAATAAAGAGCCACAAGTCCAGGGTTTTAGAATCACAAGAACTATCCAACACGGAGTATTCTTAACAAAGTCAAAGTAACAGGGTATTCTGAGGTCAAGGTACCTGCAAACCTGTAAACAGCCCAACCCCCTCACAGGTGATGATCTAGAACAAGGATCCTCAGACTTGGATCAGTTATGAGAAGTGTAAACACTTCTAACCCGGAGGTACAGTGTTTACAATAACCATAGCAGTTCCTCCTCTAATTCACCTCTGTTTCTGAAGGTCAATACTAAAAGGTCATCCAGACTTAGCAGGCTTCCCAGATAGCCCTAGCATTGCAGGAAATCTGCAACACAGAGTTCTCAAGAAGAAACCCATATCTGAACTGTGTTTCATATTCCCGCACCAGACCGAAATGGAATGGGAAAGAATATGATTCACTCTAGCCTAGGTGTCACTCAGGTCCCAGGTATAGGACCTTAACTCTCAATGGAACACCCACCCACCAAAACAAGAAACCAGATCCAGCCAGCAACAATGACAGTATGATATATAAATGCAATAAAGAAAGCAGTAAAGTAACTGTACATAAAGCAATAAACAAAAATAAATACAAGCACATAACACCCCCAATAAACACAAATCAATCAAGCGCTAGGAGGAACCCACAAAAAGAACCAGAAGCCCTGGTTGCAGTATAAGGAATCCCCAGCAGAGTCGCCAAGCTGTCGCTCCCGAAGATTTGCATCCAGGTACAAGCGCGAACGGTCGGCGAAAAGAACAATGAGAACACACAGCCGTGAACTCACTGGAGATGAATAGAGTCGCCAGCTAGGCATTTTTATCCCGGAGGAAAGGCAATGCTGCATAGGCCTAGAAAAAGATGGATAAGACGGTTTGCGAACCAGAGAAACTGAGAAAGGGGGTTGGTTACAACCTGGGAAGGTATCAGCACCCAGATTGTCCGTCGTACTCGACGGGATCCACGCTTAAAAGATTTGTGTTTTAAAGGGGTAGTGTCAGTGCAATCTGTGTATAAAATAGCTGGAAAAGATGTACAGGTGTCAGTGTAAAGAAATGTGATGTGTAATATATACAGTGTCAGTGTAAGGACAAGGGTAAAATGCTCATGACAATGAGGCTAAAGAATGAAACTGGAAAGAAGGGGAATATACAGAGACTTTTGTTCGATAACCGTTAAGTTATGCCTACGTATCCTCTCGTGCAATGAGGAAGTCAGAACACCGTAGTTCGACCCAAAGAGACTGAAAGATGAATTGACTTGTGAACTGCTTTCTTGTCAATGCTCAAGTGTATGACCTGTCTGGCTCAGGTGCATACTGTCTTGCATTAGACGGAAGAAGCGAGTTCTCGTTTGTGAATGAAGGTGATGAGAAAAGAATCCCGAAGGAGACGATTATTGTTTGTTTTTGTGTTTTCAGTCTTTTATTGCTTTTTGAAGTTTGTCATAGGATAATGAGCTTAAGTCTAAACCGATGGGTTAGTAAACTCATCACATCTTCCCTCTGATTAGGGGTAGTGAGAATACCTTAAGTGTGAAGTCAGATTCTCACACTTAATCACCTTTGGTGTAGGATTAAGATCATTAACCTACTTGTGATTATTTTAGATGTTTTTTGTGATTTTGTTTAGTGTTGAGTAATGAGGTTAAGCCACAATCAAGGATTAAACAGACTCATTACACCATCCTAATAGAAGGATAATAGATGAGAGTGTTTAAGCTGAGGAAAGCTCCTCAACTTAATCCATGATTAGGGATTAAACCCATGACAAAACAAGCCTTTGGTTAAGATGGATTTTAGTTAATGATAAGATGAAGAAGTGAGTTTTATGGTTTGTAAGACAACTTGAGGGGGACTTGTCCATTAACACTAGGGTTAGTCCTTCTTAACCACTTAAGGAAGAATTAGAACCCTAATGCAAGGCCCAAGTTACAAGTGTGATGTCTTGGTGATTATTAGGTGGATTAAGTAAGAGATTTAAACACATTAAGGGTTTAACACCTAGGATTAAAGTTATACACTCCATCCTAATAGAAGGATGCAGGCATAAGCTTAATCACAAAGTCTTAAAGCCTTTAGGGTTTAGTCCCTGATTATGAGGTAAGAAGAGAAGACTCAAAAGAGACACAAAGGTGAAAACTAAGTGGGGAGACTAATCAAAACCCTAATTCATTGTCATGCTTGGATGATCCTAAGGTTTGTGAGGTTTGCAGGAACAATCTTCAAAGGAGCCACCAGGAAGCAGATGAACAAGATCAAGAGAAGCAAAGTGACTTGCTTCATTCAAGAAGTCAAGTCACTTGAAGAAAGAAAGTAAGAAGAGCAATAATGAGCAAGCTCAATCTCAAACACATATAAGAATGCAACAATGGATGCAAGAGAGATGAAAAGAAAAGTTATGAGAAGTGAAGGCAAATTCACTTCCCAAGTTTACTTACCACCTGAAATGTTAGAAAGAAATGCAATGCAATGCTAAATGAAATGAAATGACATGATGCTACACAAAACCAGAAGCATGTTGATGATGAAAATGATGCTATGAGATGCTGCAAACATGAGGCAAGGCATGGAGATGTTCATACAAGATCATGAATGCAAATGATGCAAGCTAAGGAGCATGAACAAGCATGAAATGTTATGAAGCATACAAGACAAATGACATGGTAAATATGTAATGTAATGATCAAAGATGCTTTCTATATGTCTTAAGATGTCAAATGAATCACAAGAATGCACAAAATGCAAAGACAAGTCATGTTATGCAAGGAAATGCAAGAAGGATGCAAAAGGAAGCCCAAATTAGGGTTCATGAATCAAACATCAAACAAAAACCCAAAACAGAAGCAAACCCTAAGATGAAAAATGGAAAATGATGCCCAAGGAAACCCTAAACCTATAATAAACCACTGCCCAAAGGGGAACTCTCAACTCTTAACCAAACTCAAGATATGATTTTTCTAAGTTATTAGGGTTTTTTAGGGTTCTTAACAAAAGAAATGCCAAACAATTGGAAAATGCAAGATCAAATCATGGCCATTTTACCCTAGAAACTACATGCTAAACATAGCACAATGCAAGAAGAATCAATGTCTCAACCTTCTTAGATAGGCAGAAATGAATTTTTGAACTTGTGATCAAAATAATGCACAAAATATGATTTAATTCAATGAAAAATTCTTAAAGTGCATCAAGATAAAAAAAGAAATTTGGTTTGAAGGTTGGGCAATGTTTCTAAATGTCTTAGAACATTTCATGAATTTTTTTGTAATTTTTAAATACCTAAAAGTATTTTTAATTAATTAATTTCCATTAATCAATTAACAATAATCTTTTAAATATTTAAAAATACTTTTTAAATGATAAAAAATAAAATAAAAATATTTTTGGGTCTTAAAAATTATTAAAACTCAGAGGAAAAAGTTTCATAATTTTTATGACATTTTTGCTATTTTAAAATAAATATGCAAGTTAATTGAAATAAAATGAAATAAAAACAAATAAAAATGAAAGTATGCAGCATGGAGGGCCAGGATGAGCCCTGAGTTTGAAAACGTTGACCGCGCGCGCCATCTGATGGCTCAGATTCAAACAGGTTTAATTTTGATTAATTAAATAAATTATGCTGATTAGGGTTTAATGACTGCATCCTAGCCATCCACGCGCGCGCGAAGTCAACCTTTTCAACGCATCTGATGGCTCACATTCAAATGACAATTAATTACGTGATTAGGGCTTAAACACTCTCAGGTGGCCGGAGAAGACTTCCGGTCGTCTTCTCCGGCCAGCACCTCACCTGAAAAAATCCCCAAACCCCTCAAATCGTATCAAAAATGAAAAACAAGAACTGGGAAATGATCTCCAACCTCTCACGAATCAAACCCCTCTCTCAAAACACATTTCTTTTTCTTAAACAAGCTGAATCGAAGAAAACAAGTTCTAGGGCACGCAGGTTTCAGAGACAAATTAAACTCTCAAATCAAAGCCATTTTCAAAACCAATGATACCAGGATGATCAGTGAATCACATAGAACAAGTTTGTAACGAGAAAAATGATTTCTGGAAAAATAATTTTCAAGCTACCTGAGATTTGAAGCTTTCAGTTTGAAGACTTTCTGGCCACTTCTCCTTGTGCAATCCACTCCACTTGGTCCACAGAAGATGCTTGAATGCTCAAAAGGAGTTTAAGTTGGCTGGATAATGAGATTCGAAAGCTCCTGCTCAAGCTTGATCAGAAATGGCAATGGTGTTTCTGGAGGTTTCAGGCCATTGTGAATGATGGTTTGTGATCCTGAGGATGAATGGAGAAGGTCTGGAGTGTTTGTTTGTGTGTTTGTGAGCTATGATGAGAGTTTCGAATGAAACTGCAAAATGAAGTGAGAAATGGCAGTGAGATGTTCAGGTTGTTTCAGGCTTGGGTTCTTGGTGCTGGGTGGTCTATGGAGCAAGGTGAGTTGAATGGTGAAGTTAGCTTGAGTGTTTGATGGCTGTGTAAGCAGATTCGATAGAAAATGCAATGTGGTGTGTTTTTGTGAATGTGTTGAATGCGAGAGCTTCAGCCTTGCCTTGTGTATGAAATGGTTTGCAAATGGATAGTATAAACTAATCCAATTGGTCAGAGGATGTGACTTGTGCTTTATGGATAGGTGTAGCCACTTTTGCAAATATGTCAACTTCTTGTAAGATAGGGCATGGGCAACTTCTAGCCAAGTACAAAGGGCATGGTCTGCGCAGCAAAGTGAAGGGAAAGGCTAGGCTTGGTCCAGCATTCAAGGCAGCAAGTTGGTGAAATGTTATGAGTGCTTTTGCAAGTTGTTGCTTTTTTCCTTTTCATGAAAATCTCTCATTACACAAACCATAAACATGTGAACCTTGGTCAAATTCTGATTTTTTGTGACTTAGAGAATGTTTGTGTAATGGTTTGAAATGAATTAGAGGTCACAATTGGCTTTGGTTCAAGACTTTGCAAAATTTCCATTTGAAGCATGCCTTGAAAATCAATGATTTTTGCCAACTTTGCAATGCCATAACTTTTGATCCAAGAAGAGTTTGATCATGTTCTTGTACTTTTTGAAAAGGGAAAAATGAGATCTACAACTTTCATGACCAAAGTTTTTCCATTTGAGGCCGTTTTGAATCATGAATCATGGCTTGAAAAATGACCTAAAATGATGCATTCTTGAAAAGTCAACTATGCCCAAAAAGTCAACATTTGCAAAAACCCTAAATTCTTGATTTTTATGAACTTCAACCCTCTTCCATGATCAAATAAAGATCATATACACTCAAAATGATGAAGATCACCCATTGGTTGGGTCATTGGGGCCCCAGATGCCCTGATTTTGCACTGACTTGTCTGAAAAGTCAACTCTTGATCAGATGACTTCCCCATGGAATTTCTTCATGAAAATTGATATGCATACTCCCTATACCATATAGAGATCAATGGAAACAAGAATGACCAAAAAATTTGGAGTTATGGCCTCTGAAACCAAAACCCTAATTTTCAGTCAACTGTGCAGTCAAACCTGGCTCTGCATCCACTCAAACCCTAGTTCTTGTGATTCCTCTGCAATTTTGACTTTGAGGAGATGGAATATGATATAAGAACACACATGGACCTCTTTGAATTGATTGATGGCCTTTGGAGTGCCTCAAGATGCCCTGAGGTTGCTCAGATCACAAACCCTAAGTGCAGATGCCTTAGGAACTATGCAGTGAAACAAAAGTGAGATATGAGGTGACATGTTTGTGTTTATGCATATGAGGATGATCACAAGCCATGGTGTGAATGGGTGAGGGCAAATTTGGGGTGTTTACACCTACCACATGACTCATTCTACACTGACAGCGCTACCCTAGTATTCAATTTCCTTTTATATGCTTTATTTTATTTATCGCATTTCCAGACATATCTCACTTTATTGCATCTATTATATTTTCATGTACTTTAAATTCCTCCGATATATACATATTATGCACTAATGTTAATTTTTCTTTTTTTTCTTTTTTGATTTTTAATTATTTTACTTTTGTCGTGCAAAGAAAAAAAAATATATAAGACAAAAATATTTTCATTTTTGTCTTCACAAAAAAATATGCAAGCCTCATGCCTTGAAAAGAAGAAGAAAACACTATCCAGACCCCCCCGAAGACCAAAGGTGCAAGGAAGGCCCAAAAAGGAGGATTTAAAAATCCAAGGCCCAGGAAATGGCCTTATGGCGGGCGCCATAGGCCCTGTGGCGGGCGCCACACCGTCCCACAACAAATACGGGGCTGATTCCCCATTTCCACCATTTTCACACCTTTCTTCACCAAAAACCCATTTTTACAACCTTCCAAATCCTCCTTGAACCCCATTAAAGCTCCCCCATTTCCAAAATACCCTCCATCCATAAAACATATCCAACATCCATTTTCATTTTCATCCACCAAAAACCAAAAAAATCAAAACTTTATCATTCCCCTCATAAACCATTTTTCTACCATTTTCACTACCTAAGGAGCAATCAACAATGGAGTTCAATGGATTTCTTCTTCGTGATGGAAGACCGGGCGATAGGCAACGGAAAATTATTCAGAGGCTTCAGAGTCGAGAAATTCTCTCGACTAGGTACGTCGACGATAACTATCTGCATGCTTTGGGTATTTATCATAGTGTTTGTAATTTATTAGAATTTCTAGGCTTGCGTAATATTTTCATTAATCAGGAACCTACCTATGAGAGGCTGACAATTGAGTTTTTGAGTTCTTTGATATACACTGTCAGTCCTAACACTGCTAGCATTGTCGGTACTGTTATTTTTAGACTGTTTGGAATTGAATATGAATTCAGTACCAACGAGCTAGCAGGGTTGTTAGGGATCCCTCATAGGGAAGGTGCGATTTGTGAGGCACCTTTGGATGCGGAATGGTCGGCCGAGGTATTTACCTTCTGGCAAAGGCTTTCAAGTACTTCAATTAATTCTTTTGAAGGGATACTTGCGTCGACCATTCACAACCCGACCATAAGAGCTTTTAGACTTCTTTTGGCATGTACTATTTTTGGCCGGGAAAGTCCAAACAAGGTAAATGCTAGAGAACTCCTATTTTTGCAAGGATGCCTCACTAGAACCCACATCAATCCGGTCCCGTTTATGCTTGCCCACATGACTTTATTTACTAATAAAATAGGACCGATTGTTTTTGGAGGGCTTGTTACGTCTATTGCTCGGGCTCTTGGCCTGAACAATGAGATAGCTACACTTGAACCACTACCTCCTCGCACAATTAATTTAAAATTTCTGAAAGACATGAAATTGTGCCGAACGAGGAGAGAAGGTGGTTATGAGTTGATGGTTCATGGGGTAGCTATCCCATCTGTTGCTTTACCATGCAGTAGACGTACTGATATACGTGATGAAAGGAACTGGACCTATGATCTTAATGCTCCACGTGTTTTGGGTCCACTTCCTCCTAATATTCCTGATGGGGAGGCACATGACACTGATGAAGAGTATGATCGGAGAGAGCAGTCTCCCATCCCTCACATGTCCCCCCATCATCCTTCACAGTCACACACCGCACCATCTTCCTCTAACCCTGTTGCAGGTACTGCTCCTGGATTCTATGTCACCGAGGAGATGTGGCGTGATATGACAGCTAGAGAAGAAAGGCGTGATGGCCTTCTCTCTACTATTTCACAACAGCTGACGGACAACATGAGCTTCATGCAACAATCGCGATTGGTTTCGGATCGTGCTTATAGCAACGTTTGCCGTACCTTGAACGATATCTCATTAGAGCAGAACCGTCAGAGAGAGTTCAACAGCCGGCACTACCAGCTTGTAGAGGCCACTCAGGGTTCCATCTTAGGTAACCTTCGAGAGGTCCGGAGTGCTCAGGCTGCTTTATCAGCACGACTCGACCGGAGGGACCAGCATCGTAGTAGATCCCGTCGTTCCAGACCATCACAGCAGGACGGCGAGGGAACCAGTGCTCCTCCTCAGTAGTCTTTTTCAGGTTACCCCCCTTATCTTATTTCGAAACATTGGGGACAATGTTCGATTTAAGTGTGGGAGGGGATTTTATTGCTTTCTGTCATTTCCCTTTTTTAGTTAATTATTTCCTTTCAGTTATTTCCCTTTTCAGTAATTTATTTTTCTTAGATAATGCATGAGTCTGACGAGTCACCAGTATAGTGTATTTTTAGTACATCTTCATTTTTTCCCATTTCCTTAGCCTTACCAGAAAAATTTTAAAAAGAAAATAATGTTTTTTCACATGTTTTTTGGGCTTTGAGACAGGTTTAGATTAGGATGTGGTGACTTAGCTCAACTTTTTGAAACATCAGCACCATTTTAGCACCATAGACCTCTTGAATATAGGAATCACTCTTAAACCCCACACCATGGCCTTCATTATCATTCAAAAAATTGTCCCAAGTAGTTTATTCTAGCAGTCAGCTCCGGCCTAAGCATGCTCTACGTAGGGGGTCGATGAACATAAGTGAATGATCCAGTGCTAATAAAAAAGAAACAAAAAAGGCAAACTCTGGGATAGGTGACCCTCACAAAGTCATTTAAACCGAAAAAAAGAGAAAAAAAATTTTTTTGCCACAAAAAGAAAATAAAAATTGCAAGTCACCTATTGTTAGTTGGTTCAGAGGTATCTGGCACTGAACTTGGTAGGGCGGATTACGATCCGATCCCCCGCAGCTACATTTAGGCGAAATAAAAACAGGTTTACACATGCTTATGTGCCAGAAACCTTATGTTATGGATCAGAATCACTAACCGGTCACTCTACTATGAAGCATGTACGGATAACGGGCTTAATGTGATTGCGCCTGAATGAAAAGGACACAAAAAGATGAGAAGATAGGCCTAGGTATGGTGGGATGATATGGAGTGGTTAATATAGGATTGAAGTTTGTGTTTGTGTTACTATGGTACCCATGGTTCACTTAGTTAGTACCTGTCACTGCATCCTGACTTGAACATAGAAGCCCTTTAGCCCAGAAACACGTGTTGACACCATATTTTCTTGAGCTTTAATGTTTGCTTGGGACAAGCAAAGGTTTAAGTGTGGGAGAATTTGATCACACTGAATTTCACCGTATTTCTGACTCCGATTTCGCATGCATTCTTAGCTTTTATTGTTATTTTGTTATGTTATTACTTTGTTTTTATTTTGTTTTCAGGTTTTTATTGTAATCGGGGCTTGAATCGAGAAAAGGAGCGAAAAAGGAGTGGAAACGGACGAAAACCTAGAAATTCAGCGTTTTGCACTTACGGCACCCACCGTGGCGGGCGCCATGGGGTTAGCCATGACGTGGCCACGTCTCAAGACCACTCCACAACTGCCAAGACCCACGATCCCCACTCTCTCATCCCACATCAGCACCATGGCGGGCGCCATGACCTTGTGGCGGGCGCCACAAGGCAAAATTCAGTAACCTCCACTTTTTAGTGGAGGGGCATCCCAGTCTTTTCATGCTTTTAGTTTTCCTATAAATAGGACTTTAGTTTTTCGTTTTTCTTCATCCAAAATTAGATTTCTCTAGGCATATATCAGTTTCAAAGCAGTTGTCATTCCACATCGGGGTGTTTCTGCAATCGAGTGATCGAGTCTGTAATCTGTCTGTGCGATCGAGTTTTGGAGCACTCTGGAGGAGGTTAATCCTGCCGCCATTTTAATTCCAGTTCGTATTTTACTTTTCTGCATTGCTTTACTTTCTTTATTTTCCGCACTGCTTTACATTCTTTATTTTCCGCACTCGCACTTTACTTTCTTTATTACCCGCACTCGCACTTTACTTTCTTTATTACCCGCACTCGCACTTTACTTTCTTTATTACCCGCACTCGCACTTTACTTTCTTTATTACCCGCACTCGCACTAAATTCCTTTACTTTCCGCACTCGCACTAAATTACTTTTATGAAAAATTATAAAAAGAATCTTTACTTTATCATGTCTAACTAATTCCATAAAGGTTAGGATGTAAGGATCGTAATTAAACCAGTAATCTGTATAATTGTTCGTGGAAACACTTAAAGGGATATTTTATCTTTCAATCTAATTGTTTTTAACTATTTCAAAAACAGCCAAAAGCGCTTTGTCTAGTTCATTAGGAGTTTTTAGATTAAAAAGAAAAGAGATTTTAAAACGATTTTCGAACGCGTTATGAAGTTTAGAGTCTGGTTCGTAAGAACCTCTTTTTGCTAAGAAGTTCAGGTTAAAATACTTTTCAACTTAGTCAAGATACTATATTTCTTAAAAATAGGTTTACTACTCTAACGTAGTACGCACCTTTTTATCCGTGACAATAGGAGGGGTTGATTAGAGAGTACAACTCGGTTCTGAATACGCGAAAGCGACAGTTCCTGTTAAATTAGTTCTTTTCAAAGGAGAAAACATTTCCCATAAGTAGTTCCATTAACAAGTACTGGATTATCATTGATTACGTGAATTACATTCGAGCCTGTCTTTGTTTATTGTTTAAAAATAATTATTATTTTATTTACCATTGCACCCTTCTTAAAACCCCTATATTTAGTTGCCTTAGATACACACCATAACAACAGGTACGATAGATTGACACTTGGTCTCTGTGGATTCGACAATCTTTTATATTACTCTGACGTGTTCGTACACCTGCGAAAAACACGCATCAAGTTGCTTCTTTTAAAGGTCCATAACTTGTTGTATGTGTTCTATTGGTTTTGCAGATGGGCCAGCTGAAGATCTATATGGGATTTTCATCAATCGAGTTCGTCATGAGCGTCCACCAGAATATTTGGAAAAGGTCAGAGGGTGAGTTGATTATGAGGTTCATATTATTTTCTTTAGTCTTTTTCTACTTGGAGAAAATGCAGCAAGTTTGGATTGTCAATAAAATTACCATACAACATAGAACATACTGCCTCAACCACTGTAATATTTGATGCAGCCTCACTAAGTGTGTGCCACCTCCTGTTAAGATGACAAGTAGCTTCGTAAGAGACAACATTAATGTGTCAAGGAAGAGAATGGATGTGACTTCCTTGGACATGCTTCAATTCCATTGGTATTTAATATCTCTCCCTCTTGTTATTTAATTCTGATTCTCTAAAGTTTATGATTCTTCTGACGACTCTCCTCTATCTATAATGAATTTAGGTGGGATTATTCAAATTCAGGATATCTTGATGCACTAAAACACCTCACAGACTTGAAAGGAGAAGATTAGTTTTTCTCCTGAATAGCTCAAGCAAATTCCCATTTATTGGTTTAAGCTAACTCTTTCTGTTATTAAACTTGTACAGGTAAAATCAAGACTTTGGCTCTAACCAATTTTGATACTGAGAGATTACAAATTATTCTCGAAAATGATATTCCCATTGTGAGCAATCAGGTAAACCAAATTGCTTTAGTTTTCTTCTATCAGTTTGTTATATTAAATTACTACTGGTTCATGATTCTTTGAAGTATCTTCACAGGTACAACATTCACTCGTTGATATGCGTCCCCAGCAGAAAATGGCAGAGCTTTGTCAGCTTACAGGAGTCAAACTAATAACGTAAAGAAATCATTTAAGCACAAAATAATTCTCGAAAATGAGATTATAGTAAAATTTCCCCCTGAGTATATTAGATTGTGATACAGGTATGGGACAGTAATGGGTGGTCTATTGTCTGAGAAGTTCCTTGATGCCAACATCAACATTCCTTTTGCTGGACCTGCAATAAACACTCCTTCCCTCAATAAATACAAAATGGTATGATATCATAACTGTCATTTTTTATTTATTTAGACATTTGTCAAGATGGCAGATGGTAGATGCTTGGGGAGGGTGGGGTTTATTCCAAGTACTTCTTCATACCAGTAGGTACGAGTTTTTGTGTGGTACCTATGTTTACCTGTTTGTCTCTTTCCATTCATTCCTAAACCTTTTTGTTGCTTCACATATATTGAGGTAGTGGGCAAAATGCTCCAAACGTTTTACGTATAAACACTTATTCAAGATCCTCTTAAGTACTTAGTGAGAAATATTGGATAAGTTATTATTTCTAATTAAGGGATAATATATCTTAATGTGCTAATGTCGGTAGTTGGTCCTCTCGTGAAACACTAAATTTAAGGTGATGTGGAATGCAACTTGATTTCACAAATGAGTGTCTTTTTCATAATTTTTCGAAATCTAAACTCTTGACATTGTTGCTTATGCCAAGTAGCTCTAAAACATTATATGCAGCGACATGATTGATAGCTTGATATTTGTTCTCATTCAATAATGTTTAACTCTTAAATATGTAGAGAATGGAGTGACCTGTTTTTTGATCGCCTTGAGTCCAGTGTTATCAAATATCGGCTATAACGGATATCAGTGGCGGTTTTTGGGCTTGCTGCAATGATAAATATCGGCCAATATTGCGACTTTATCTTCCATAATTGGCTATGATGTGCTACATAGTGGCTGGTATGGCAGGATTTTGGCTCTGGGCGATGGACCGCCATCTGCCATTGATAAATGACAACACTGCCTGAATCATGAGTCATATCTCTACAGTTAGGTTCTGACGGTCCTCATATATGCTGCTAATGTTTAATTGTATGCATCCATGCTCTATTTCCACTTCTCCTATAAAGTTTTATAGAGTATGATGGACCTTATGTTGAAAATATTATAGCCATGTTATTCGAACTCATATAAAATTCCATTGGATATTATGATTGATGAAGTTAATTCACTAATCTTTGCTTTCAGGCGGTTGCCCGGTAATTAAAGGAAATAAATGGTCTTCAACAAAGTGGATGCATCTTGAGGATACAAAGCAGAGGTTGTAGACAACAGAGCTCCAAGCAAAGAAGAGTAGGTTAAAGTTGTGGATAACATATTCTTCATCTTTTGGATGTTTGCTAGTTGGTATCAGTATAGGTCTGTTTTTTCGTAGACACATGTTTTTTCAGAGGCTTCTTGACGAGCTATTGAGGAAACTAGATGCAGAACTGTAGCATGAAGTCTTCCATTGGGCAGCATATTGTGTAAGTGCATCATCAATATGATACGTCAGCAGATAGAATGTTTATTACAATGTCTTCTGCTTGAACTTAGGCCTTCTGTGTTTGTTTTAACCCAATTTGTTAGCATATGATAGGTACTTACAATAGTTGATTTTATCCCATGAAGAAATTTAGAAACTTGAAGAAGAGATTTGAAAGACCTATTAAGTTGGATAAAATCAACCATGTGACTAGGGCTCATAGATGGTTCTGAAATTTCACTTTGTTTATTGTTTTTCTACCACTGATACGGAAGCGCATCCAGATGTTTATACTACAATAGTATCATGGAAGGTCGCACCACCATGGAAGTTCAGTCGAATCTTTATTCATTGAATCAGAATCAATTCTCACAACTGGCGTGGATGCCATCCTGAAGCTTATATCGTACAAATATCTTTGGGGCGAAATAGATGTAGTCACTGTGAGGCGTACAGAGTCGGATAACAACTTCGGCGCTATCCTTGAAAAGATATTGTGTAAATAAAGGATGTCAAAGTTGTTTTTCAATGGGGGAAATATGTTCTGAATTAACAATGTAACCTAGCTCAACAACACTGCTAGTAAAAGATAAGTATCTTTCATACTTTGCATATTCTGTCAAAGATGTATTTCAATGTGGGTTCTCATAATCATATAGTTTGTTATATTCATGGCCATAAAATCATTGAAGAAGAACATGGTTCTTAAGAAGTTACTACAACTCTTTGTATGGTTCCTTTAATCATTGAATTTTTTATTAACCTTTTAGGTTATTGAATAGTTTTGTGTTTTGGTGTTTATATTATAGGCAAATGATGAGGTGATAATTGGAGTGAGTTGTTTAGTGATGGAAGTGTTACATGTTCAGTGTTCATTATGGAAAAAAGTGAACCCGATTTAGTGCTGGAAGTGTTACAAGTTCAGCCCACCCACCATTTTGCATCTTCAGATAATCACTGGTAATTTCAATGTCCTGATTTTTTTAATGTTTTATATGTTCATCAATTCAGAATATTATGAATTTTCTGATAGAATTATAATCTTATAATTATTACTTTTATGTGCATTCTGTTTCTTATATGTCTGAATGTAGAATTTTGAATTTTATGTTAAGTTTATATAACAAAGTTATCTCCATGAGAAAGAGGAAATGATAATAAATTAATAGGTTTAAAATTGTTGTGTAGATACTCAAACTATAGCCCATCACTGAAGGAATAGGTCTTACATTGTTAATTCCAGATTTATAATCTCTATATTTGAATTTAAAAATGCAGATTTTACAAAATTCGTTGTGTCCACTCTTCAAAAGGCATAGGCTATCGACCTTGCAGGTGATGCTTATAATGATGAAATTGATGCAACAGTCAGCGAACAAGCACTTGCTCATCGTGTGCTGTGTTATGAGATAATTATCAGTGTTTTGCTATCTCTTAAAGGTGACAGTGACGACACCTTGCGGAAGGAATTTAGCTATCCCATTAGATCTGTTTATTACAAAGTGTTTCTAGTAAACCCATTCACAAGGTTGCTTATTATTTTTTATTTGAATGTAATTGTAATACGATAAGTTTTATAAAGTAACATGGTGCTGCATTTTTGTTGTAATTATGATATATATATATATATATATATATATATATATATGTTTAGTTGAATGAAGAATATGTTATTTTTTGTCCCATTTTGTATATATTTTTACAATCAATTTTTTTTAATTTTAAAAATAAAATACTGGCGGATTTATCTATGGAATGAAAATTTTCTACGAATTTACTTGTAAATGTACCTATGAAACAGAAAGTTACGACGGTTGTAACCGTCGTAATCAATATAAAAACAAAAAACAAATGGAAATTTACGATGGTTATAACCGTCGTAATCAATATAAAAATAAAAATACAAATGGAAATTTACGACGGTTGTAACAGTCGCAATATGTAAATTACGTCAGTTCCCTACCCGTCGTGAGAGATAACGACGGTTGGTGTGAGGGTTTTGAAAACCGACGTTATACAGCCTCGCGACGGACGTTTCTACAACAGTGTTGTAACCGTCGTGAATTGAGAGTGGAATGCTTGAAAGGATTTGAGAGTGGCTAGTTTGTGTGGTCCAACTCTGATGTAGCAGAAATGGAGGTTTGTGTGTGTGGTGATTCAGGCCATTTTAATGGTTGGGTTTTGCTCTATGGATGATTTTGAGATGATTGGTGGAAGAATTTTGGAGTTTTGTTGGCTGTGTTGTGCAATTTGAAGAGAGGAAGTGTTATGGAAATTTTTGGGATTTTTGAGTGTGTGAGGTTTCAGGCTCCAATCTTGTGTGAAATGAGTTGCTTGATGTCCACATAAACAATGTTGATTGGCCAGAGAGTTGTTGTGGCATAGTGTGATTGGTATGGGCCAAGTTGCAAAAAGTCAAAAGTTATGGTACCATAAGCATGGCACGAGTCAGAGATGGCTTCAATGGGTGTCTTGCCTCAGCTAACATTAAGGATGGCCCTAGGATTGGATTTTGTGAGCTGGATGGCTTGGTGCAAGAGATAGCATGGATTTTTTGCAAATTTCCCTCTTTGAAATTTCTTGGATCACAAGTCATGAAAACCTTAGGTCCAATGGTCAATTCTGATCAAGGCAAGTTGTGTTATCATGTAATGATGCTTAGAGGTGGATTAGAGGTCATTAGAAGTCTTGAAACTTGATTTTGCAAAAATCCCTCTTTGGCACATACTTGAAAATTACAAGATTTTTCCCAACTTTGAAACATCATATCTTGAGTTCTAGGATGAATCAAGAGGAGTTCTTGTACTTTTTGAAAATAGGAAGATCCAATCTACAACTTTCATGTTTAAGGATTTTTCATTTGAAGCATTTTTTATCAAGAAAGAGGAGGTTGAAAATCTTTCCCAAAATGGAAAGTTTCCATTACAAGTCATGTCCAAAAATGGAAAGTTTGCAAATGGCTTGAAATTCTTAAATCTTGTGAACTTCTAACCACTTCTAAGATCAAATAAAGATCATAGGACCTCAAAATGATGAAGATGACCCTTTGGTACCATTGGTGGGGGCCACAGATGCCCTGATTCTGACTTTTCTTGCACAATAAGTTACCAGTTGATCAGATGACTTCCACAATGAATTTCTTCATCAAATTTGGTACACATGCTCCTTATAACATATAAAGACCAATAGAATAAAGAATGACTAAAAAATTTGAGGTTAAGGGCCTCAAACCCAAAACCCTAATTTTAGGTCATTTGTGTAAGAAAAACCCTAGCCTGCCTGGGCCTCTGTGCAATCCTTTGTGATTTTGTGAATTCAAAGACTTCTTGGGGTAGAAATAAGATTATAAACCACTCATGGACCCTTTTGGCATGCTTCAAGACCTTTGAGATGGCTCATATCACTTCTTGGATTGCTCAGATCACAAACCTTAGATGCATATGAAATGAACTATGCAGTGTGAGATGTAACGAGATGTGTATGTAATGCAATATGAAAGATCACAAGTCATGGTGTGATAAAAAGTGAGGGAAAATTTGGGGTGTTTATAGACTTGAAGTCTCTTCCCCCTAACCATGTGATATTTAGTGATGGAGCAAAGAGAGGGATCAAAGGGGTTCGAAAGATGAATTGTTCAGAAGTCCCAAGTCTTAATAAAATGTTGTTAGTCAAAGGTGTGAATGCAAACCTAATTAGTATCAGTCAACTATGTGATCAAGGGTTAAATGTCAACTTCACCAAATCTGAATGTTTAGTTACTAATAAGAAGAATGAAGTCATTATGAAAGGAGTCAGATCTAAGGACAATTGTTATGTATGGATTCCTAAAACTTCCAGCCAGTGCACCACATGTATTCTAGATAAAGAAGAAGGAAAAACATGTAGTGAATGCAAGGTTGGAAAGCAAATCAAGATGTCACATAAAAAAATTGAACATCACACTACTTCAAAAGTGGTGAAACTTGTTCATAGAAACTTGATGGAACCCATATAGATGATAAGTCTTGTTGGTATTAGTACAAGGACTGAGGATAGGAAGAGAAAATCAGAAGTTTGCTTATGTGTAAGGAACAACAATATAGCTTGGTTTAATAAGATACATAATGGTGTCTTTTTTTCTACAACTAAAGCGGACCACATAGCAACTAGAGATAGCTGTTCACAACTGATAAAATAAACTTTGGCTAATTGTAATGTCAAACAGGATGTCACAACACCATTTGGTGACAATCTGATTGCTATAAACATCTTCAACCAACATAACAAGTCCAAGTATATTGATGTCTCTCACCAGGTTTTGAGGAAGTTCACTAAAGACAAGATTATTGTCTTAGAACATGAGATTCTTAAGGAAAAATTATTACACTATGCTACTAAAGCTACAGTTGATAATCACCTTGGAAATATGAGGGGTAAATCAGGAATTTGTTTCACTAAAGGCTTAAAGTATTTAATTACATGTGGAAACATCATTAAGGACATGTTATGGTTTCAAGATTTAAATTGTCAATTAATGATTTATGGGGATACTTTTTCCTTTTCCATTTTTATCAATCAAATTAATTTCCCTCTTCAAGTACAATCTTTTCAAAATAACCTTACACGCTACCTTGTTTATCTTCTCACTCTCAACTACTCCTTCATTTGAAATACTCTGTAGAGAAGACACTGTATCTCTATTCTCTTGACTCCTAACCGTATCAAGATGTCGTAACAACAACATGGTTCATCTTCCTCTAAGAAGCCTTATGCTACTAACCCTGCATCTGACTCTAGGGTTGAATCGATGCATATTACCTGTAAAGAAGGGAAAATATCATTCCTCTTTCAGTGATACCCTATGGAGGTGATGGTTCGAAGAAAACCATAACTACTCCCATCAAAGCTTCAGTTGAATCAACTCAAGGTAACTATTCTGATATTTCCCTTAATCCTTCTATTTATTTTGACTACAAAGTAGGAAGCAAAGATGCAGATAGGGCCATTAGATGTTTTGTTTCTAGGGTTTTAAACGAGGGTCAAAATGTTGCTGGCATTTCTTCACCCCTTTCCATAGTTGCATGTCCTCCTCCTGAGGTTATTGTTAATCCTACTCACTCTGAGAAGGACTTAAATGTTAAGAACCTTCACAAGCTGGTCAGCTCTGTGATCAAGGATGCTGCAACGAATGTTGAAACATCTCTTGATGGAAAGAATGATGTTTCTGAGGACATTGTCAATCTTGATGACATTCCCTCTGACAATGATCTGCTGGTAAATTCTAACCCTACTGTGGCCAAAAGGTTGAAGAGGAGAAAAGGTAAATCTATTAATGAGATATCCCTTGTTAAAGGGATAAAAAAGCAGACTACTAAGATCTTCTCTGGTATTCCCCCTAAGTCTGAAAACAAGGATGCCACCAAGAAAAGAAAGGTTGTTGTCTTTGATTCTGGATCAGCTTACAATGTTGAAGATGATGTTGAGGACAACACACCTATAAAGAAAATTATTGTTGGACCACCAAAATCCTGGAGTAAGGTGATGATCAAAAAGAGAAAGACAGGAACTGGATCTGTCTCCGAAGATGATGTCCAAGACATCACTCTTGTTAAAAAATTTGATGTAAAGAAAACTGTAGTAAAGGTTCCTGATGCTCCTCTGGATAATATATCCTTTCACTATGCTTCTAGTGTGAGTAAATGGAAGTCTGTTTACCAACGAAGGATGAATCTTGAAAGAGAACTTGGAGTTGATGCCTTGGAATGTAAAGAAATAGTGGAACTTGTATCCTTTGTTGGTCTTCTAAAAACTGTTACTCGATTTTCCAAATGCTATAAGACTCTGGTGAAAGAATTTATTGTTAATCATTCTAAATATTATGTTGATGGGAAGTCTAAGGACTTCAGAAGAGTGTATGTTAGAGGAAAATGTGTTAGATTTTCTCTTGTTGTGATCAACCATTATTTGGGTAGAAGCAATGATGCTCAACCTGAGCTAGAAGTTACTGATAATCAAGTCTGTAAAGAAATAACTGCTAATCAAGTCAAAACTTGGCCCATGAAGAATAAACTTTCTGATTGATTGCTTAGTGTGAAGTATGCAATGTTACATAGAATTTGGGTATGCAATGTTACATAGAATTTGATAATAGTTCTTATATCTTTGATCAGACTATGAAACATGCAAGTACCATGGCTATAAAGTTTCCCATAGCCTTTCCCACTCTTCTTTGTGAAATCATCTTAAGTCAATATCCTGGGATTCTTATTGACATTGACTCTATTTAAAAAAGAGAAACTGCCTTGTCCTTATATTATAAGTTATTTATAGGAACATGTGTCCCAGATATTGATGTGACATCTGCTGGAACATATTCTGACTGTAAATCTGTCAACAAGTCAGTTGTTCTCTCTAAACTCAAGGATGCTTGCAAAGAGATGGAAGCTAGGAAACAAAGGTTTGAAAGGTTTATCAGGTTGCTTGAGCAAGTTGAAGATGTAGGAGTTGAGAAAAATGAGTCTAATGGTAATCCTAATGATGAAGACAATGTTGATAGTGAAGACTCTGGTGAGAGTACTTCTGGTTCTGACAATGCTGATACTGATATTGAAGATTCAAATGAAGACTAGTGTTATGGATGTGGCTTTTGGGTGTTTATATTTCTTGGTCTATTTGACAGTTACTCTTTTTTTTCTCTATATGAGCATTTGGCTATGTAATCCTTGACTTGATCTCTTCACTTTTGGTTCTAGCTGTTTTTGGATGAATGGATTTCTCTATGGATATTTTTTTTGTTGCCTTTATTGTTATCTTTTCCTTAGTTTGTCTAATTATGGATAAAAAGGGGGAATAGTGTACATACCTATTAGTGATTCATATATGTTCTCTTTTGGATTTTTGGATTGAGGTTGATGCTAGTTCTCTCTGATTGTTTGGTGTGCTTGCTTCTGCTGATGTACAATAGCTGTGGTGATTTCTGCTCCCTGAGATGTTTTATGATCTGATATTGTTTTAGCCAAAATTTTCCAAATAGGGAGATTGTTAGTTCTTTGATTGGCATAAATTTTGGTAAAACAAGATTCTGCATTATGATGTTGTATCTAATATCTTGATATGCTTATAAAGTTTTCTGTAAGGGTGATTTCTTGTTTGACAGAATGTTTCTCTTATTGTCAAACCAGATATTATGACATATGTGGAAAAAACATTTTGTTCATATTGAGTGTTTATTTATTATGCTCTGTCTTTGTGGATGAATGATAAATATTTATCTGCGCTTTAGTTGGAGGTGTTGTTAGAGATGCATTTCTCTTTATTGGAAGAATCTGATCTTTCCTGTTTTGGTTGCTATTTTTCATTGAAGATCCTTTAAAGATTATTTAATTTTTATGGAAGAATATTTTCCATCTATTTTCAGTATCCAAGCCAAAAAACAAGTTACGTATTTTTATTCTGGTGTAACCTTATTTTGCTTGCTACGAAAATTAAGAATTATTGAGTAAGTTGAGCCTCCAGTATTAGGGTTAGGGTGATCTTGTTTTCATTGTGAGCCATTCATACATCCCCTAGATGTTTGAATTGGACTGATTTTTGAGTTGTAATTATGTCCACTCTAAGCATTTAAGCATAAATGTTTGTTATTGATCAAAGCTTTTAAGAAAGATCAAGGTGTTGTGTTTTGGAAGAGTGATCTTCTATTTCTCTTTAATTTGATTGTTTATCACAGTGTGTGATTGAGGAGGAATGAGATGGTGATTTCTCGTATCTAGATGTGGTATTCTAGGTAGAAGTTGCATTGGGTAGGTTCAAGTGAGCAATTTTAAACTAGGACTGTTTAGGCTTTGAATTGTTCTACTAATAATGGATTTCTTTCCAGCTTGGTATCCCCTAAAGTAGGTGTGTTTGCACCGAACTGGGTTAACAATCATGTGTGTTTTTATTGTTGTTATTTATACTTCTTTTATCTTGTTAATACTCAGATGGTAAATGTAGACATGTATTTTCGATGCCATAAGATGAAGCTCAAAATTGATGTATTTCGACTAGGAAAGAAGGTTGGAGAATATGAAGAAGGAAAATTTTGATAGGATTAGTCAGTAATGTTGTTTTCGACATTTCGACAACATTGATCTTGTTTTCGACATTCCGACAGATTTGAAAAGACGTGTTGCTTCGACGCAGAAGAAGATATTCAAGTTTCAAATGTTGATACGTTTGGTAGAGGGCTCGTGGAAGTATTTGGTGAAAAGAAGACATGCCGAAGGCCAAGTGTCATAGTTTTAGGATTTGTCCGTTAGTGACAGTTATTTTATTTATGTATAAATTGGGTAATACTTGTCAGAATTGCGTGTGTGAAAAATCTTGTACAAAAATTCCTGTAAAATACTCAAAGTACCAGTGTGTGAGAAAAGAGTCTTATTCTGGAAAATGCACGTGCGCAACACCAATTTATCTCATCAAGTTTAATAAAATTCCAAGTTATTTACCATTCCTTTACATTTATAAGTCATTTACTTGTTCTTTCCCATTTACTTTATGCATTGTCAAAATTTACTTTCTTTACTTTTTCGCCAATCTCTTTACTCTTGTACTTAGTCATATGAATCATACATAAAAAAACCTAATAAAAAGTGAAATCACAAGATTTCCAGATTTATAATTTCGACAAATTTGCACTTATGTCCTAGGATTTGTATGGTTGATCCTGCAAGTAAACCAATTTAGTGTTAATTAGAAAACCAGAGGTTGTTCGTCAAAAACCATTGCGAACAAATTGGCACGCCCAGTGGTACCTTAGTGCAAATTTAAAAGATATCATAATCACTATTAATCAAAAAGTCTGTACTTCATTGTATGATTCTAAGAAGCGGTAAATTAGCCGTAACTGACGTAGAAAGACCTAAAAGAACAAGAGTAAGAATAATGGTGAGTGTGCCAAATAATTCAATTGAAAACATTCCAGTGTCTAGCCCTACCCCTTCAACAAGGGGAAATACGGGGTCAATCTCTGTGTCAGAGGTTTTGCCTTCATCGGTAGGGTCTACACCAGCTTTTCAGTATCTCAAAATGCACCTAGTTTCTCCACCTTGGGACACCAAAGGCCCGTAGAGACACCTCCTCCCATAGGAAACACTCATAGGCCTTTTGCGACAACTTTTATCATGCCTCCTTATAATAGGGAACAACCCTTTTGAATGCCAACTTCAACGATGGCAAATTTGCAGAATACGTCATCATTGTATTTTGACTCCATGGTAAATATGTCTTCCCCATTACAAGGGTCAGGATCTGGTGGAAACATAGGTAGAATAAATTAACCTCCACCAGGATTTCCAACTTATACGCCATCGATCACAAATAACTTTGTGAAAATAATTAGACAACAAATGGACGAGAGCAATCATGATATGGTCCAAATGTTGACACAGCAAATGGGGATAGTGTTTAATCCTCTAATACAAAACACCGCCCAAACAAATCAATTGTTGGCAGAATAAATGACGTGTATTGCTAATTTTTTCGGCGTCCCTCAAAATCGACAGAGAGAACAAATAGTTCAAAACCCTAGGGTGGGCGTCAAAGAGGGACCAATAATAAATCAGAGACCTTTAGAAATTTCTCAGGCAAACCTTAGAAACCAAGAGGAAGTAGTCCAACAGCCTCATGTAGAAATCCCCGTCCAACAAGAGCTTGGGAGGATATTAGTCCAAAGAGGCCAAGATGCTGATGATGTGGTGCAGCAAATTCGGTATAATAACTTGCCTGCCGAAAACAATTTAGTAGCCATGGTCGAAAGGATAATGGCACAAAATAGGGTGAATGTAGGATTACAGAGGCCTAGTTATATTTCCCCATTGTCTGAATATATTATGCAACAGGAACTACCTCCAAGATGGAAAGTTCCTAAGTTTACCAAATTCTTAGGGGATACTAGTGAATCCACCATAGAACATGTAGCTCGTTACCTAATCGAAGCGGGAAAAATATTCCATAATGAGAATTTAAGAACAAAATACTTTCCAAGTTCTTTGACAAAAAATGTGTTTACTTAGTTCACATTTTTACTTGAAAATTCAGTACATACATGGACTCAGTTAGAAAGGTTGTTCCTTGAACAATTTTATATGGGACAAACCAAAATAAGTTTGAAATAATTAGCCATCGTTAAGAGAAAATTCTCTGAACCAATAGATGACTATTTGAATAGGTTCAGATTGCTAAAGGCAAGATGTTTCACCCAAGTGCTTGAACATGAATTAGTCTAAATGGATGCAGGGGGTTTAGATTATTCTATAAGAAAGAAACTAGACACCCAGTATTTAAGAGATATGGCATAATTAGCAGATAGGGTGAGACAATTCGAAAGACTGAAAGCTATAAAATTTAGAGCGAGTAAGAATAAGAAATAATGGCTTATGTAAGGATGCACCAAGAAGATGATAGTGACGAAAACGAGTCAGTGAGTTTCAACGAGCAGGAAATCGACCTAGCCGAATTAAAACAAGGTCCACCATATTCCTGTAAAGTATTGGTTCCATCGAATGGAAAAAATCCAGTCGAATCTGAAAAGAATGACAAAATTCCTAAAAGAACTTATACATTCGACGTCACCGAATGTGATGAAATCTTTGACAAACTAGTCGAAGATGGTCAAATGATAGTACCACCAGTCACTAAGGATCCTCCTATGGAACAACATAAAATGAGAGGTTTTTGTAAGTACCATGGCTTTCTGGGTCATAAAACATCTCAATGTTTCCTTTTCAGGGATCTCGTACAGAATATTATCCGCGACGGAAGGTTGAGGTTTGGTGACAAGCAAAAGCAACAGATGAAAATTGATTCAAATTCTATGTAGAATGTTGAAATCCACTATGTTGATCCATCCATCATAAACATGGTGGAGGTCGAAGAGGGTTCTGAATACAGTTTTGAGATGGTGGAAGCCACTGAAGGTTTCGACAACAACATCAACATGGTGGAGATTGTTGATAATCTTACAATCCATGACGAAGTCACTGAATGGCAAAATGTTGAACACCTTGTGCAGGGAGATTCAAATGGTTGCACCAACAGGGAGGCTACTGAAAGCCTCAATGACACAAACAAGGCTGAGATCACTGAAGGTTCCGGCAAAACAAAAAATGGCGAAGTCACTAAGGATTCCGTCAGAGGAAACATGAAGGTTGTTGATGTCCTCAACAACTCATGAAAAGTCGAAAACGTTGAAGTTTGCAGCGAATCAAACGAGGGCGAAGTCACTGAGGATTACATCAAAGAGAGCATGAAGGCTACTGAAGGCCTCAATACAAAAAAAGTCAAGAGACTACTAACAATTTGATCAACACCAAAAAGGAGACCATTGAAAATGTCAGTATCAAAGAGGACGCCACTGAAGGCCTCACTGTCATCACTGAGGTTGGTGAGGATGATACCAAGGATAAGGCAAGGATTGCTGATAGTCCCGAAGAACCAATCACATATGGAATCTTACGTAGAACAATGGAAGATCCCAGAGGAAAGTCAGTCGAAGGTTGCTGCCAAAATGTCTGTGGAGACTTATCCCTAGACGAAGGGTGCGACTCAGCAAAGAAAATAGGTGAAACTGAGCAGAGACTCATTGAGAAAATGAACAAGTTAAGTATTGATGACGGAAAAACCGCTAATATTAAAATGGTGGAAACATCCTAGAAGAATCCAGCACAAACAGCTGAGGAACATCGTCGAGAGGAGTACCAAAGATTGGCTTACCCAAAAGAAGATGAAAGTTTGATCGAGTTCATCCATAAATGTCAGAAGAAGAAGGCTGAAGTTATGTATGCCCATGCTGTAGTTCCATCTTCGATAGAAAACCAGCCAATAACCTGGAAGTGATAGAGAAATCCAAGAGAAAAAGGAACTGGGGGCAATCCCAGCCGCAAAAACAGAAAGATATGATCCAAGAAGAAGTGAATACCACCAATAGAGGATTGGAGGTAGAAACTACAATTCGTACAAACCAACAAACAAAGTTGCTGACGATAGTTGGGTGTAACCAATTAGGGACGCTCAGGGACGAAAGAAGTGGGGGAGGTTTGATGTTCAAAGAGGCACTTCAGTAGCAGAAAGAAATGAAGTCGAAAAGCGGAAACCAAGACCTTACCCTTATGAAAACTATAAGGGTAAAAATCCCATGACAAAGTCTCAGTGGAGGAGATTTCAAAGGCATAAGAGAGCAGAAAAAGAGATTGCAAAAAAGTGCTTGGTCGAAAAGAATGTTGCCAAGAAAAATGAAGAAACATCTAGCAACAACACCTAAGTGGCAGACAGAAGAGAGTCGCCCTACAACAACAATCCAGGAAACAGGGTCGAACCAATGAAGCTGGAAAAAAAAGCCCAAGAGGATGAGGAGATGACTGATGATTTCCAATCCGACTTCGAAGCTTCCTTCGACGTTGTCTAGAACGTGGTCTCAGTTCTGCCCAGAGACTATGACAGGGTGATGGAGATTGAAGAGAAGGACAACAATGTGGAGGAAGAACAAATGACACATAGACTTGTTTGCTATTATATAATGAACAATGGTTGCATGGAAGAACAAAATGCGTTCTTTGAAAGGCCAAATGACTTAATGAAGGGGCATTTGAAGCCCATGTTCATAAAAGGGAAAGTTGAGAATGTTGGAGTGAATAAAATACTGATAGATGAATTAGCGACAGTAAACTTGATGCCCCATTTTATGTTAAAGAAAATTGGTAAGGATGATTCAAACGCCAATAAGACCGACGATGGGTTTAATCCAAGTGGATTTAACTAGAGGAACTATAATAAGACCGATGATGTTCATGGTGATCGCTTCAAAGGAAAACTATAATTTTCTTCTTGGAAGAGAATGGATCCATGGTGTGGGAGTTGTGCCCTCGTCAATGCACCAATGAATAGCTATCTGGCGAACAAATGGAATTATCGAGAACATCAAAGTGGACCAGAGTTACTTCATGTCTGAAGTGAACCATGTGGACGGTCTATGTTTCGACAGGAATCTGGCTCACATACCCCCATGCAGCCCAGCAGATTTCGACCTCAAGGAAACTGGTAATGCCTAATGCTCAATGTATCTCCACCCAACTTATGGTTTTCAGTGGGATAAGGAAGTTGTTGATAAGTCAAATTTCATATGGGGAACTGCCTACATAGAACCAACTGGGTGGGGAAATGAATTTGACGACAATGACTGAAGTATCAACTCTTGAAAAGATTACAGCTTACATAGCCGAAAACAAACTTAAAGCAACACTGGAAGCTGAAGTAAAATATATGGTTGTCAAAGCCAACCAAAAATATTTCAACAATCAATGTCCTCAAAGAGACGTTGAAGAAAACTGTGAAAATAGTCAGATGGGCGAATGGCAACACCAAAAGCTTGACGCCATTTATGACGACGAACCTTTAGGGTTCGAAAAGGATCCAGTGTCGACCGACATGAAGATGGTGGCACAAGACCCATTAGAAGAAATAGATCTAGGACTGGGGGCAGAAAAAAGGCCAAATTACATAAGTTCCAGGATGGACCCACAGTTCAAAATCGAAATAGTCCAGCTGCTGCAAGAATTCAAAGATTGCTTCGCATGGGACTATGACGAGATGCCTGGTTTGGATAAAAGTTTGGTCGAACTGAAGCTGCCAATATTGGAAGGAAAAAAGCCAATAAAGAAGGCTCCAAGACGCTTCGCACCAGAGATTCTGTCGAAAATAAAAGAAGAGGTCGAAAGACTTCTGAAATGCAAATTCATCCGCACAACCAGGTATGTCGATTGGATTGCAAACATAGTTTCTGTAATTAAGAAAAATGGCAAACTTACGGTATGCATTGATTTTTGAGACTTGAACTCAGCTACCCCAAAAGATGAATACCCCATGCCAGTAGCAGAAATGCTCATAGATTTGGCAGCTGGCCATGAGTACTTAAGTATGTTAGATGGATACTCTAGCTATAATCAGATTTTTATTGCCGAAGAAGATGTTCCTAAAACAACATTTCGCTGTCCTAGAGCAATAGCAACTTATGAATGGGTAGTAATGCCCTTCGGTTTAAAAAATGATGGAGCAACTTATCAACACGCTATAAATTCGATTTTCCATGATTATATTGAAACTTTCATGCAAATCTATATTGATGATATTGTGATCAAGTCTGTTTCAGGAAAAAACCATATAGATCATCTTCGATGATCCTTTGAAAGGATGAGGAAGTTTGGTTTAAAGGTGAATCCCCTAAAGTGTGCTTTCAGTGTGCAGACGGGTGATTTTTTAGGCTTTGTGGTCCACAAGAAGGGAATCGAAATAAATGAAAACAAGGCCAAGGCCATAATGGAGGCGAAAGCGCCATAAACAAAAAAGGAGTTGCAATCTCTGCTAGGGAAAATCAACTTTCTCAGAAGGTTCATCTCCAACCTTAGTGGAAAGACGCGAGCCTTCTCACCTCTGCTTCGTCTGAAGAAGGAAGACTTTGCATGGGGCAAGAACAACAAGCTGTGTTCGACCAAATCAAAGAATATTTGTCCATCCCTCCAATTCTAATGTCTCCCTCTAGAAAGAGAAGCATGAGGTTATACATTTCGGCATCAGATAAAACACTAGGAAGCATGATATGCCAAGAAGATGAAAATGGCATCGAAAGGGCCATTTACTACCTCAGCAGAGTCTTGAACAATGCCAAAACTAGATAGTGTTATAGAAAAATTATGTTTATGTGTATATTTTTCTTGTATAAAGTTAAAGCATTACATAAAACCTGTTGATGTATGTATTTCTTCTCAGTTTGACGTACTAAAATATATGTTATCTAAGTCTATTTTACATAGTAGAATTGGAAAATGGGCTTTGGCATTGACAGAATATTCCTTACAGTATCTTCCTTTAAAGGTTGTTAAAGGACAATTGGTTGCTAACTTCATAGCAGATCACTCAATAAATGAAAATGGGGTAGAATATGTCGAATTAGAAGCATGGAAATTGTATTTCGACGGATCCAATCATAAGAATGGAACTGGTGTTAGAATATTAATAATTTCTCCTATCAAAATTCCAACAAAATTCAAGTACAAAGTCGAAGGTCTATGTTCGAATAACGAAGCAGAATACGAAGCATTGATTGTTGGACTTGAGATCTTGTTGGAATTGGGGGCAACGAGAGTCAAAATAATGGATGACTCTGAATTAGTAGTAAAACAACTAACTAAAGAATATAAATGTGTGAAAGAGAATCTAATCATGTATTTCATGATAGCTAATAGACTTCTTAAACAATTCGACAATGTGGCCATCAAGCATATACCCATGATGGAGGATCAAGAGGCAAATGATATCACCCAAATTGCATATGGTTATAAAGTGTCGAAAGAAAGTCTTCAAAAGGATATTGAAGTTAGAAACGGAGTCATATCCACCAAGTTGTCTCCATCAGATTTGAAAATAATAAAGTTAGGATATGGTGACGAAGAAAACTTTGAGATTTTTAATGTAGATGATTCAAGAGTTGAATATTGGAGAAAACCCATCAAGGATTATCTACAAGATCCAAATCATAAAGTCGAAAGAAAAGTAAAGTACAGAGCTCTAAGTTATGTACTTTTTGGAAATGAACTATTCAAAAAGACTTCAGAAGGAGTTTTGTTGAAATGCTTAGGTGAAGAAGAAGCCTATATAGCATTGTCAAATGTACATAGTGGAGCTTGTGGTGCACATCAAGCAGACCATAAAATGAAATGGTTACTATTTCGACAAGGAATGTATTGGCCAACAATCTTGAAAGACTGTGTCAATTTTGCAAAAGGGTGTAAAGAATGCCAGGTGCATGCAGGCATACCACACGTTCCTGCAAGTGAATTGTATTCAATTGTAAAGCCTTGGCCATTCAGAGGTTGGGCTTTGGATTTAATTGGCGAAATCCGACCAGCTTCTTCAAAAGGGAAGAAGTACGTCTTGGTCGGAATAGACTATTTCACTAAGTGGATTGAAGCTATACCATTAGTAAATGTGGATCAAGAAGAAATCATAGAATTTATTCGACGACGTATAATTTATAGATTTGGAATTCTAGAGACAATAACAACAGGTCAAGGATTTGTGTTCACTGGAAAGATTATGCAAGCGTTTGCGAAGGAAGTAGGATTTAAACTCCTTAATTCGACACCTTACTATGCTCAGGAAAATGGACAGGTTGAATTGGCTAATAAAGTTGTGATTAACTTGATCAAAAGGCATGTGGGTAAAAAACCTAGAAATTGGCACAAGACTCTAGATCAAATCTTATGGGCATGTCGAACGTCTCCTAAAGAAGCTATGAATTATACTCCATTCAAGTTGACTTATGGGCATGATGCAGTCTTACCAGTCGAAATCTACTTACAATCGATTTGAATACAGAGGCATCATGAAATTCCATCAGACGTGTATTTGAGTATGATGATGGACGAATTAGTTGAATTAGATGAAGAAAGGTTATGTGCGCTAGATTTGGTGAAGAGGCAAAAAGAAAGAATCGAAAAGTTTTATAATAAGAAAGTAAAACTTAAAACCCTTTTAGTCGGTGACCTGGTTTGGAAGGTAATTCTTCCTATAGGTCGAAAAGATAGATTAATGGGAAAATGGTCTCCTAAGTGGGAAGGACCTTTCCAGGTTTTGAAAAATTTTCCGAATGGCGCATACGAAATTGAAGAAATAGGCAAGGATGAGAGAATATTAAAGATAAATGGAAAGTATTTGAAAAACTACAAGCCAATATTGCAAGAAATTAGAATAACCAAAGAGTAATTTCATATAATGAAAGATGTACTTTTCCATATAACTGGCATAAAGTCATTACAAATGAATTCCAAATAAAACATCAAAAAAAAAACTATTCCTATTACAACTGAATGTTGGCAAAGGACTTCTTCAATTCATCAAACTTCTTCTTCTGAATTTGGAGTCGACGATCACAAAAGCTTATATTAGTCGAAAGGCTTTCAATCTCCTGAGTAAGTATTTGAGCCCTTTCAGCATGATGAACACCCACTTTAGCTCCTCGTCGATCTCGTCTTGTTTAGGCTATTGAAGGGCTTCCTTGCGCCTCTATTCCTGAGAAATCTTCTTTTAGAGAATATCTATTTGTTTCTCCCACTTTTGGATATTTCTATCACATTCGGAAATCTCGTTGGTATAAGTTTCAGAAATTTGTTCCAGCTCTAAGACTTTGTTGGTTGAATTGGCCACAACATCCCATTCAGCAAGTTGAGTTTCAGATTTCTTGGAGATTTGTTTTGAGAATTCCTTGAGACGATTCAGGTATGCACTCACCAAGTTGATTAAAGTAGTCAATTCCATCACAAAACTGATTACTTCAGCAGGAGATTCCAAGACAGTCACTTGCTTCAGGATTTTCTTCAAGTCAAAGCAAGCTGTCGAATTCTCTTCCAGAACCTTGAACAAATACACATCAAGGATTTTCGTCCTAATCTTAGCCATTGTGGCATCAAAATAGGGCACACCGGAAGTAGCTCCAGAGGTGGTCGAAACATCAAAGAGAGGCGCCAACTCCATTACATGGATTCGAGTGGCGGTATATTTTTAATTATCGCATTTTTTATTATATTAGTGATGACACTTGATAAAACTTAGGATTTATCCATATTTTTTTTTCATATGTAGTGTCCTCAGCAACGTAATCAAATAGATTGTGGGTATTTCATGTTGAGGTTTATGCGAGATACTCTTGTTTTGGGCCGATTAGAGATTCCCACCGATTTATGTATTTCTAACTTATGAGTTATTTTTATATTTACACATATCTCATATAATTAAATAGTTGAAATTAAATCAAACTATGTTATATTATTATGTAGTACTTTGATGAATTCAAGTGTCGATATTATACAAAAGATCAAGTGGACGAAATCAAAGAGGAATGGTGTCAATTCATTATAGAGCTCAATGTTTTATGTAATGACTTGTAAATTTGTAGTATATTGTACATGACTTGTAAATTTGTACATAAATTTGTGTAATTATATTGTACATTTGTAGTATATGTAATGACTTGTAAATTTGTACATAAATTTGTATATATTTTGATACATTTAAGGCAAAATTGGTTTGAATTGGTATATATATATATATTTGTTAGCCAAAAATTGGTAGAAAAAAGGCTAAAATGGTTTGAAATGGCATATATAAAATGTGATATTTGTCTGCCAAAATTTGGTTGAAAACAGGTAGAAATCCTGGTTTATAAACCTGGAAAAAATGTGGTTTAAAACAAAAGCTGCAAAAAATTTCGTATACCTTAGACAGCGCTTTTGGCAAAAGCGCTGTCTAAGGGGGGGCTTAGAAAGCGCTTTTGACAAAAGCGCTGTCTAAGGGGGGGGGGGCTTAGACAGCACTTTTGAAAAGCGTTGTCTAAGGTATACCTAAAAAAATTAAAATAGGAGGGGATTAGACAGAGCTTTCACCAAAAGCGATGTCTAAGGTATAGGGGCTTAGAAAGCGCTTTTATCAAAAACGCTGTCTAAGGTATTCCTAAAAGCGCTGTCTAAGGGTACCTTAGACAGCTCTTAGACAGCGCTTTTAAGATTTAAAAAAGCGATGTCTAAACCTTTAGCAGCGGAGGTTTAGACAGCGCTTTAAAGCGCTGTCTAAGGCTAAACAAAGCGTTGTCTAAGGTCTTGTTTGGCATAGTGGTGCTTTGGGAAGAATCTTGAAAATTGTGGCGAGCACTAAGCACAACTCTTAAATATTCCAAAAGCTACTACACTTTGAGGCTCTGAATTTCTTAGCAAGAGAGATTAGTCGAACTAGTGGACAATGAACCTCTTTTAGTTATGACAGGAGGTGGTAGACTACTTTGTCCTTGAATGAACCCAACGGATGATTGTTTGGTTTTTCCATCATCACCAACAGTTTCTCCTCTTTTGTCGTCCTCCTTTTTGACCTCAACATAAGCATTCAATACGTCACTTTTTTTTGGCTGCATCTGACTTAGGAGGAGGAGAAAGAGACTTGTCATCAGAAAATTGGGGAGTGTCATGAGATTGTTCTCTTTCTGTTGTTGACTCCTTTGTTGAATTTTTCGGAGAAACGTGTGGTGGGCTGACAACTTTGTGAACATGATTCCTCTTGGGAGTTGGCACTTTTTCCTCTAGGGGGTTCTCTTCCACATCAATCTGAAATGACCCCAAAATTAGAAAGCAAAACAAAAAATAATAAGAAGTAAACCCATTCAATAGGATTAGTCAAAACAAAGTTTATCTTAGGTATCTCAGTATGGAAACTAGAGTTTCCACTCTCTATGCCCTTCACTTGAATCTTCACAACTGGACTATTTGGAGGAGTGGCCTTGGTAGATTTGATTGTGGATTTTTGTGAAGAGGACTTGGTAACTTTCTTATATTTTGGAGGTGGACTTGGTTATGGAGATTTGTCACCAGACTCTTCATGTAACACCCCATACTTTATTTAAGTCTCCGGATAATATTATTTTTATGCCAATAGAATTTTCCGGTTTATTCTAAGAAATTTTAATGAAAAACAAATTAGAGTAAACGAAAATTTAAATTGGGTGACCGATATTATTTGTTTCGGAGGTTTTATTAATTTGAGGATTAAGAGACATTTTTGGATACTCTCTATTTTTGGACCCATTGGTAAAATATAAGCTTTTATATAATTGTTTATATAGAAAGAAAATGAGAGAAAGAAGAAGTTAGTAAGAAAAGAAGAGAAAAAGGAAAAGAAGAAAATAAAAGAAAAGAAAAGAAAAGAGAAGAAGAAGAAGGAGGGAAGACCCTAAAGCTTCAAATTCATCTTTCTCCATCAACTCATTCTTCCCGTCAATCTTCATCTCTCGAGGTGGGTTCGTAGTTAGATACTTTTGTTTTAGTTTTTGGTTGAGTTTTGAAGTTTATGAGTTTTAGGGTTTTGGTAGAAATCTTGAAAAAAAAATGATTTTTAGCGGTTAAAAACTCGTTTAAACCTAACTATGTTGCTCACAATATGCCTATGAACATGTTTAATGTTGGTTTACTATGTTGGTTGATGATATGGTTGATTTTGGCATGATTTGGTACCTTTCCCGTAAGACTGTTTTTCTGAAAATCGCATATCTCGTTCAGCGAGTAGATGAAATTTTGTAGAAGAAGTTAGTGATTCTGGTTTAGCTCGCTCAGCGAGCTCAGGAAGGGAGATTCTCGCTCAGCAAGCTGAGGGCTCGCTCAGCTAGACCTGGAAGTTTCAGTTTTTATTTTATTCTTAACTTGTGAACCGGGTATCCGATTTTAGTGTCCCGCATATCGATTCGAAGCTGAAAACATTTACTAATTGATGACACTAAAAGATATTATTTTTACCCGACTTTTACCTGACTTTTCATGTAATTGGAATTATGTTAACTTTGGAAGTATGAGCTAATGGAGATAAAATGTAAACCTTGTGAGGTATCTAGGACTTTCCCTCAGGATAGTGTGTCTTGAGTATTTATATCACTTTAGGACCTCCGTATTAGTCTTGATTAAGTCTCAACATGGATACCTTTGTGTTATGTTAGATCATCCGTAAAGATTAGAGGTATCGCTTAAGGCGTGTGTGTAAGGCTTGTGGTGGGTGTTCCATTGAGTCCCGCGGGAAGCATAGTGAGGCTTGTGGTGGGTATTAAATTGAGTACCACGGGAAGCATAGTGAGGCTTGTGGTGGGAATTCCATTGAGTCCCATGGGAATCATAGTGAGGCTTGTGGTGGGTATTACATTGAGTCCCACGGGAAGCAAGGTATGGGCTTGAGATGGGTATTACATTGAGTCCCATGGGAAGTCTAGTTGAGTTATACTTGAGGTGGGTATTTCACTAAGTCCCACGTAAAGTGTTTTAAAGCGTTGTATGGATGTTTTCCGTTTTGCTTTTGCTACTCTTGAGAAGAGGTGTTTGTATTCGTGGAGTAATAGGTTTTGAACCCTTAGATTCGAGAGAACTCTAAGATAGGGAACTCACTGAGATGTTGTTATCTCACCCCATGTTGATGTTTTTATTTCAGGTACTTCAGGTTCCGCAAAAAGTAAAGATAAGGCAATTTGATTATCTTTGCTTGTTTGATGGTTTTGTCTTCCGCTGTGGACTTTTGAGATCTTCGGATCTAGTTCTTAGACCTTTATATTTTGAACATCTTGTATAATTTATAGCCTTTGTATTAATACCTTATGTTGTAGTGGCTATACTTATGCAATGTGTTGCCAGGAACTTGTTGTATTTCAATACCAAACTTAAATTTATATATGAAAAATATGCTTTGAAGTATGTCTTTTATATGTGGGTATTACACTTCACTAGGAGCTTTTTCTTCTTGTTGTTTCCTTTTAGGGGCAGGGGATGGTTTTTGACCTACCTGAAAGAGAAAATAGAAGGTTGAGTATGTTTCTGAAAGAGTGGAAAGAACTGGAATAGAAAGTGAGGGTTATACCTTTGTAACAATTTTCCTAGCATTGCCTGGGGGGTTTTCATTCATTTTTTCAAATGTACCTTCGATAACAACTTTCTTGGCAGGAATTTTCATGGCTAAGGACGAAAAAGAAAATCGGAGATGAGTAAAAGAAGCGCATGAAGTAAACTTAGGATGGCAAAGAATAAAAAAAAATATATTTCGTTAAATACCTTCAAGAATGGGAGTTTCCACGCGAACATGTTCTTTTCCAATATCAAGGTGTCTTATGAAATTGTCCAAAGTGAACTTAGTAGGAACTTGGTGGATAAAGTTTGAAAGCCAATTCATATTGTTGTTCTGGTCGAACATATGAAGGAAACTTCAACTTTTCCAATCTTCTATCAACTTATGTTTTAAAGTTATTGTTGCTTCGCTTATGGTCCGACTAAGTTCCTCTGGCCTTTAAATGGTTTCAAAATAATTTTGAAATTTTTGTATATCTTTGATGTGCTTTTCTTTACCTTTCTTTGTTCTTTCTTGTACGAGAGCAAATGCAGTCGTTAGATGAGTGTTGAAAGTTGCTACGTCGTAGAATTTGGTGAGATAGTATTCCTTCCACTAGATATCAAATTCATGGGTGCAAAGGAAAGAGGGTCGAAAGACCATTGGGCGAATTTCAAGTGACTCGTCAACATATTTCTTCGCCAATTCTTTTCTTTATTATTCAGTATGATAGGAGTTATATAAGATAATGGAACCTTTTTTGGGAAAGATGGATTTGGGTTTCAGTTGGACGAGTCCAAACTATCGAGCAACGAGGTTATGTTGATAAACAATCAGCGCAACTTTTGTTTTTGTGATGTTATGATGAGAAGTAAGAAGCCTAGGAATAAAAAATGATTCCCAAATGTCGAGGAATTCATCTTCATCTTTTTGCATCTCAAAAGGAAGTTGTTTGGTGAACCACTCAGGTCTAATTGTTTTGCTAGAAAAAGGCGCCATGGAAGGAGTGAAGTTGTATCTTTTGGAGAACATCATGACATAGCCAATAAAGGATTGTCGAAGACTTAGCCCTTCGTTAGTTGGAGTCAGTTGTACTAATCTGGGCCATTCGACAGTCATATCCTTCACTTTTTCTTCATCTACATCATTCTTAACAGGAATAGAAGCTTCAAAGGTGGCATTAAACCATAGTTGTAAAAGCCAAAGTGGTTCTGATATGCTAAGATTTCCTTTATCTATGACAGTTTTTTAAAAACCTACACTCTCACTCAAAGACTCATACAGATTTGCCAGAATCATTTCATTTAGACACAGTCTGGTCCCACTGTGGAGTTGGTTGGCTATAGTGACAAAACGTTTAGCCACTTGCAGGGATAGAGAATAGAAGACATACTTCGACAGCCACAAGGTTAAGAAAGCTATGTGTTCTTTCTCAGATACCTCAACAATTTTCTTATCATGGTAATGGGCAATAAAAACAGAGTAAGAAGCTTTACTAGTGTCGAAACTGATGGAGTCATGATTTAGAATGGTGGGGTCAAAATCTACTCCTAAAGGACTAAGCCCAGAAATGGTTGTTATGTCGAAGAGGGTTGGAGTGACCATTCCACAGGGAAGATGGAAGTTATTGTAAGTACTATCCCAAAAAAAGAGGGAAACTAAAAGCATGTTAGGGCGGTTATTAGGTCCTACTTTTGACATTTATATCAAGTCGAAAATTCCCATTTCTTTCCAGAGTGGTGTCTTAACTTTTTGAATTTTAGCTAACCAAGCTAAATAGTCAGAAGGATCTTGTTCCCCAAGGCTGGTTCTAAATATTCTAGCATTGTTTAAATGAAGTAAATTTAGTTCTTCATCAACAGTAGGATCTGGATCCTCAATTTGTTCCTTAGTTTGTTTAGGCTTAACCCCGGCTCCTATAGGTTTAAGGCATTGGTAAGAGGGAAATAATTCTTTCAGCCTATCTAGGTTTATATTTGGGTTAGGGAGAGGGCCTAACATGGAGTGACAAACACCATAAACGAGAATAGGGATCAATACCTGAGATTTGTAGATGTTGGATTTCTCCTTCTCATTAGGAGGTTCAGGAATATATTGTTGATTTCCAATAATGTTGCGTCCGTTCAATTTGTACGCGTATGTAACTGAAGTTGAAATTTTAGTTTTCTTGTTGCTGGAAGGTTTGGATGAAGCCATTGCTGTTTGAAAAAAAAACAGGTTTTTTGCAGTTGAAAAAATGGGTTTTGTTTGAAGAAGAAGAAGAAGAAGAAAGCGTAAAGAGTGTGAAGGAGCTATTGGATGAATATTTATAGGGCAATGTTTTAAAACGGTTGAGTTTGATCATGGACCACGTGGTGAAATTTTCATGGAGAAAGTGAGTTGTTGGCAGTTGAAACGCCTATGACATGCTAGCTTTTAGGGAATGATTAAGTAGTGTCAGAAACGTGGGCTAGAGTTGACATTTCTGAAAAGGGTGTAATGATGAAGATTTGTAGGGATTTGAAGTATCAAGCTTTGGAAATGATAAAAGTGATATAGGCAATGGCATCGAAACGACTTCTCGACAGCAAATGATCTTTTCTCCAAAAGTAGTCGAAAAGCCATTGCTGGGGGCAATTTGTAGACGAGTATTTTCGACGCCATAAGATGAAGCTCAAAATTGATGTATTTCGACAAGGAAAGAAGGTTGGAGAATATGAAGAAGGAAAATTTCGACAGGATTAGTCAGTAATGTTGTTTTCGACATTTCGATAACATTGATCTTGTTTTCGACATTCTGACAAATTTGAAAAGATGCGTTGCTTCAACTCGGAAGAAGATATTCAAGTTTCAAAAGTTGATACGTATGGTAGAGGGACCCGTGGAAGCATTTGGTGAAAAGAAGACATGCCGAAAGACAAATTTTATAGTTTTAGGATTTGTCCATTAGTGGCAGTTATTTTATTTATGTATAAATAGGATAATTCTTGTCAGAATTGCGTGTGTGAAAAATCATGTACAAAAATTCCTGTAAAATGCTCAAAGTACCCGTGTGTAAGAAAAGAGTCTTATTCTGGAAAATGTATGTGCGCAACACCAATTTATCTTATCAAGTTTAATAAAATTCCAAGTTATATACCATTCCTTTATATTTACAAGTCATTTACTTGTTCTTTTCCATTTACTTTATGCATTGTCAAAATTTACTTTCTTTAAGTTTTCGCCAATCTCTTTACTCTTGTACTTAGTCATATGAATCATACATAAAAAACCTAATAAAAAGTGAATCACAAGATTGTCAGATTTATAATTTCGACAAAATTGCACTTATGTCCTAGGATTTGTATGGTTGATCCTGCAAGTAAACCAATTTAGTGTTAATTGGAAAACCAGAGGTTGTCCTTCAAAAACCATTACAAACAGTAATGTCGTGACATCGTCTTCGACATCACGTTTCTGATACCATGATTTCATTAACTCTAATACCAAAGATTCATCATGCTAACCGATATTAAGCTCAATACAAAGCCAAATGTGAAATTAGCCCGATAAATCGACCTCATAGCCCTATAATTATGTCTAACATTTATTCAATTTGTATGCAAAATATTATTAAGACCTTTAATCCTTTAACAATAGAGGTATTGAGTTTCTCACCAAACACTTTAATAAAATTATGATATCAAAACAAATATTGGATGAATGGAAAGGAAAATGGACTCAAGACACTAAAAATCAATTTTATTTAATGTCTAGGACGTTAACCATAGAAGAAATATATTTACTACTATGTATGATGGAACAGTATCAAAAAGGACAACAAAATCTACACTTAATTTTTATTAATTTGGAGAAGGCGTGTAATAGAGTGCCACACTATATTTTATAGAAATCCTCGGCGAATAATGGGTTAGGACTCTTTGTTTTCCGTTAATAACATTGTAATCTTTGTTTTTTAGACTTTTGTCCTCATTAAAAAAATAGCCACCCTACACAAATAGGAAAATCAATCACCTCCATGTCACAACTTGACAAAAGGAGAGGTTGGCAATGGAATTTCACTTACAAGAAGTGTTTTAAAAATTGTCTTGAGTTGACGGATTGAATTAGTAAAATCGAGAATAGGAGGGGTAATTGGCCCGAGCTAGCACTTAGGTTGTCCATGTAATAAAATCGGCGTTAATCATCCAAAAGCATTAAATATCGATGAGTCATATATATTTGATCTTGCCTGATCAGAAAGGCCTTCCAGGGATCGAGCATGAACAAAGTGAGGTGGGAGAGAAGAGGGTGTGTACCTACAACACACTCTGAAGCTTAAGTGAGATTGGGTACAAGAAAATGGTAAAGAGAGCATGAATTAGAATACTTGGCCCTTTAGTGAAAAAGTGTATTTATAGTGAGCTCCCAGCACTGGGCGAAGGTCCTTTCTTGGGCTAGATTAGCTAGACCCAAGGAAGAACTGCCAAGGTACGCGTAGGAGCGTATCAGACCTAACACGTGGTCTTTTTTCCTGGTCCAACTACCTCTATATTTTAGGAGATAAAGAGGGGAACGGATGGATGACGTGGCGCGCGAGGGGAAGACGGGGTCTCCCAAGCGCCTGTGTAACAGGTCAAGGTGGTTGCCCGAATTCTTCGTGGGATACTCGTGGAATTTGCTTCTGCCCGACTATTGTATGCATCTGCCCGACGTGACTGGGCCTTGGTCTTAAGGGGATTTAGGCCTGAGACCAGCTATGTCATAGAGACCCATTCTAGAACAGGAGCCCCCCAAGTCGAGGCTTTGGGACAAAGCGGTGAGTTAAAAAGGGTTAAGTCGGACACCACTGATATGTCGGGGATAATCGTGCGTCATGTAAGTAGTAGAGATTGAACATTCGACCAGAAGGATTTGATCTGTCGAGTTGGGGAGCCGTTCGGGGAACATATTTGGCGAGTCGTGGCGAGTGTAAGATCGTATTGGAGATTGCGTGAACATCATTCCTCGTCGTGGAGTTTTGTTTAAGGGATTGCGTGAGCATCATTGCTCGGTGCATGACATCTATAGATGTCGGGGATCCTTACGGGTGCTCAACGCCGTTCAAAATTCTTCGAGGTGACGTGTTTAGGGAATTTAATGTGTGTCACTTCGTTTTTTGTGCCACGGCGCATTGAATTCCAGCCGACCTAGGGAACCTAGGTAATGATTTCCTAGGCGCGTTCTTTCATGCGCTCTTCTTGTATATATAAAGGGGGAATTTCATTTCACATTTTTGCCCCTACGATTAATCGACCTCCAGTGAGTACCCCCACTTCTTAGTGCAACCACCACCGTCACCGCCGTTCACCGCTGCTATCTGCTCGCCACCATCATGTCAGGTAACCCTCTAACTTCCCTTTTCTGGCAATTTCTATGTTTTTAGGCAATTGTAGTAGCGGTTTTCTCGCCTAAAGTAGGTAGATTTCCATTTTAGGCGTGTTTCTAGGGTTTGTGTATGAATGTCTCGGGCACAACTTGAATAAGTCGGCCATAATTAACATGTTTTTTATGAATTGGTTAGTCAGAACCGCCATAATTAGATGAATGTTGTGGGCATCTTATGAATACGCCAATCGAGAGTTTCTTGATTTCATTGTGAATTTAGGGCGTTCCCTCAGTGCTCGGGCGAGATTTTTACGGGTCCCTTCGTTAGTTACGGCGATTTAATTACGAGTAGGTCGGGTGTTCTGCCTCATTCGCCCTTTCACTTGAAGTGCGGTGGAAGGGTGGATTTGATGCGACGTCAAATTCACTTGTTCCTTCTTCTTTTCAAGTACTGCTAACCAGAGACATTCCAAGGAAGGGGACTCGATGGCTTCCTCGACTGAACAAGGTGAATTCTTGTGGGTTGCCAACGAGCCATTGGAAGCAGAGCCGCGCTTCATGGATGAAAGCGTCCCTGTTTTTACTTTAGTCGAGGAATTGGTCTTGAGGGTCCTCCCAATTGGTTGTGTTACGCTCCCCGAGAGGAAGATAGGATATGCTCGCGTTTTACAGGGAAACGCTTTGCAATGTATGCGTTTGCCTTCCGGGAGGCAAGGATGAGACTCCCCTTCAATGACTTCCAGATGGGGGTCTTCAAATGGTTAAGGTTGGTGCCTTCGCAACATTATCCCAATGCGATCTCATTTATCCGGGCGTTCGAGCTAGTTTGCTGGTATCTCGAGATTGGCTGCACGCTATCCCTCTTCTTCCGCATCTTTCATCTGTAGCATTCGGGTGGAGATGGGCGGCACATATGGGTGTCCTTTAAGCAGCCTTCAAGGCTGTTCAAAACTTATGTTGATTTTGTCCGCAACTTCAAGGATAGGTGGTACGCGGTGAAACCTATCTCCTAAGACACTCTCGACACTTTATATTTCTTGAAGCGGGATGCCAATGGCGAGGAGCAATTGATGTCGAGGATCCCCCTCAGATGGCAGCCCGATCATTTCGATCTACCGACCGACCATTATCGTGTCAGGCATGCGAGCTTGGGGACTGAGGATATGTTGTATTATAAAAAAACTGGTGGATTATGTCCATAAATTCCTTCCGGCTATATGCGTAGATAGATTGGGAAATCCCTAACTAGGCGAGGATGGGTCGCCCATCCTAGAATCTCGGCTAATTAATACCAAAGCCATGCTCGAGTGTAGTACGGAAGAGGAGGTTGTTCAGTTGTTAGGTAGTGTTTCTTGGTCCTTTTGCTCCTTCTATTGTTCTATCTGTTTTGCTGATCCTCTTTTATTTTGCAGGCACGACGCCCATAGTCAGGGAATGTGTATTGAAGCTGGACAATCAGGCCAGGGCCCTAGGCAGGGTTTCAAAAAAGAAGAAGGTTACAAGTCGCATCTAGGAGGTGGTGACAAAGCATGGGGTTAGTGGATCTAGTACCTCCAGCCCGACCTGTAACTCCTCTCAAGAAATCCCCGAACAAATCTCCCTAATATCAATACCGGACAGTCCTCAACCATTCTTCAATTCTCCTCGCTCGAAGCGGCAGCAGACCGATGGTTCGCTTGCCCAGTCAAATGTCGTGGGCGGTAGTTCGTCTGGAGACCAGGGGAGCTATCAGTTGGCAACTTGTTATCTGGAGCGGGATTTCTTCAATACCGAAGGCACCATAGTGGTGTCGGCCACTGAAGCAAAGGCATTGCTCGACTAGGAGGTGGCGGACAGACGGGCTGGTCTGGCTCGGGACATTGTTGTTGTCATCCGGGTTATGGAGACGGCTCTGGTTCTATCTGACACCACCAATAACACTGCGGAGTTAGAGGCTTTGGAAGAAGCACTTCAAACTATACGGGCTGAAAGGGACAAGCTCTCTAAAGATTTGGCCGACTACAAGGAGGAGCACAAGCTCCAAGAAGGGTTGAGTTCTAAGCTAGAGGAAGTTAAGAGTGAGCGGGATACCCTGACTGAAGAAAACAAGGGTTTGAAGGAGCAGACAATTGAGCTTAACAAGGCCATCGAGGAATATGGACATCTTCTTACTAGGGTCGAGCTTCTGGAAGGGGTCATCCGCCCTCTTTACGATGAGACTAAGGAGGAGTTAGCCCTGCTTGCTTGTGGTGACTTGGTTCGCTGGATTAGGGAACTCGAAAAAGATCTTGTGGTCATCTTCAAAGAGGCGCTCGATAATGCTATCGACTAACTCAAGATCGTGAATCCGGGGCTCGTGACCGAGGGGACGACTCATAACTTCAGCGTGACTGACGGGGAGATTGTCTGCCCCTTCATCCCTGAGGAGGAGCTCGAGGAGGAGGACGATGACAACAACGAGGAAGAGTAGGTATGGGCAGTGACCCTTAGTTTATTTTGAATTTATGGCTTGCGTGCCTGTTTTGACTATTGTAACGGCCTGCGTGCCACTTTTGTATGTACTTTAACGGCCACGTTTTGGCTGGGTTAAATATAATCTTCTGTTCGGTTTTTTGGTGGTGTTTGTTAACTGTTTGAATTGATGTTTGTTTGAACTGTTTTGCTCGACTGTGTAGGCTCGTTGGTTTAGGGAACCGACGAGGTGGTGGGTTTTACGTCCGCCGTGAATCAGGACTAGGGTCGCGATTGGATACCCTGATCCCGGGGCTTGGGCCTTCCCATCGCGAGCAGGGTGCCCTGCCAACATGGTACTGCGATGTTGGAGCTTGTTCGAGATGTCCAACATCGGAGAGGGTTGTGCTTGCCTTATGTGGGTGTTATCCTCCCTTTCGATTAGTGACGAAGGTTTGTGGTCGTACCTCCCACGCCTTCGTAAGTTGTTTTAGCTATAGTATTGCTTATGTTTTTCTGCATTCCATAGTTGATCAAGTTCTTCACCTTGTAGGTTATCAAGGTAATAGCCCTCGTTTCCCGTCTTATCTCGGACACGGTACGAGATTTCCTAGTTAGCGGCTTGCTTGCATTCTCGTGGGTTTTTCTAGTTCCGTCTGAGGACCAGGTTGCCCACTTGGAATTCTCTTTTTATGACTTTCACGTTGTGGCGTAAAGCTATTTTTTGTTTAAGGGAAACTTCTCGTAGGGCCGCCTCAAAGCGGATTTCCTCAACGAGATCCAGCTCGACTCGCAGAGCCTCGTCGTTCAGTTCCTTATCGAGGGGTGTTTCTCTGTGCCGCGTCGGTTCTCGAATTTCTACGGGGATGACTGCCTCGGTCCCGTAGGTCAGCCTAAACAGAGTCTCCTCGATTGTGGAGTTTGGGGTCGTGCGGTATGCCCAAAGAACAATCTGTAGATCCTCGACCCAATCTCTTTTCGCCTCGCCCAGTCCACGTTTCATCCCTCGTAGGATGGCCCTGTTGGCTACTTCCGCTTGGCTGTTAGTTTGAGGGTGAAGTGTTGCCTCGTGCCCAAACTGGTGAAGTGTTGCCCAACGGACGTGAAGTGTTGCTTCGTGCCCAAACTGTATGCCCAACGGACGTGAAGTGTTGCTTCGTGCCCAAACTGGTGACGAAGTCCTGGAATCTTCCATTCGTGAACTTCATTTTGTTGTCGGTGATGAGGACTTAGGGTATGCCAAAGCGGGCGAGGATATTACTTTTGAAGAACCGGAGGATGTTCTGTGTTGTGATTTTGGCCAGGTGTAGCGGTAAAAATCATGAGTGTAAGCTATTAGTTAACTTAACTCAAAGTAAACAGAGTCACCACCGCGCTTTATTTTTATTCCTAGAGGAAAAGGAAAAAAGAGAGAATAAATCCTAATGAATCTAAAAGAAAAAAAAGCTAAAGAAACACAACAGAGAAACAAGTAAGGGGATAGGTTACACAATGGGAAGGTTTTACGCACCCAAAATGTCCGTGGTACTCCATGGGAGCCCTTTGAAAAATTTATTGCTTTTGGTTTGAAAATGGTTTGTAAAATGTGAGTGGAGAGATGAGAAAAGAATTATTTTTTTAATATATTTTTGTGTTTAGAGAGGTTTACCACCTCATGCATACGTACCCACAAAGTGCAATGCAAGATCAAAACCCCGTAGTTTGTGGTACAAATACTGAAAAGGGTGGGTTATGATTCATTTTATTAAGTGAAAAGAATTTGTCATCTTCAAGTGGATATCCAAACAAATCTACCATGAGAATGAAGGCATGGACTCATATATCATTATGGGGAGGGCGCCAACTCGGATAAAATCAACGAGTATGCCACTAAACCCCCACAAATGACAAGAGACTCTATTACATCAAATTGAAACCTTGGAGATTGAGAGACTTGCACCCGACTAAAGAATAATGACTCATAATCAGCACTTTTTAAAAGAAGAAAACAAAAGTGTGTCGCTCCCGACAAATGAGACTGGCTCAAATAAAGGTACAAACGCGAACGGTCGGCGAAAGGAGGATGTGAGAACACACAGGAGTGAACTCAGAAGAAAGAAAGAGTCGCCAGCTAGGCATTTTTATCCCGGAGGAAAGGTAATGCTGCATAAACCTGAGAAAGATAGATAAGACGGTTGCGAACCAGAGAGACTGAGAAAGGGGGTTGGTTACAACCTGGGAAGGTATTAGCACCCAGATTGTCCGCCGTACTCGACGGGATCCACGCTTAAAAGATTTGTGTTTTAAAGGGGTAGTGTCAGTGCAATTTGTGTATAAAAGAGCTGGAAAAGGATGTACAGGTGTCAGTGTAAAAGAAAGTGAAGTGTATAAGTGAAGTGTCAGTGTGAGATCAGGAATGAAATGCTCATGACCATGAGGCTTAAAGAATACGGCTGGGAGGACGGGGAATATACAGAGACTTTTGTTCGATAACTGTTAAGTTATGCCTATGTATCCTCTCGTGCAATGAGGAAGTCAGAACACCGTAGTTCGACCCAAAGAGACTGAAAGATGAATTGACTTGTGAACTACTTACTTGTCTATGCTCAAGTGTATGACCTGTCTGGCTCAGGTGCAAACTGTCTTGCATTAGACGGAAGAAGCAAGTTCTCGTTTGTGAGTGAATGAGATGAGAAAAGAATCCCGGAGGAGACGATTATTGTTTGTTTTTGTATTTTCAATCTTTTATTGCTTTTTGAAGTTTGTCATAAGTTAATGAGCTTCAGCCTAAACCAATGGATTTAGTAAACTCATCACATCTTCCCTCTGATTAGGGGTAATGAGAATGCCTTAAGTGTGAAATCAGATTCTCACACTTAATCACCATGATGTAGGATTAAGATCATTAACCTACTTGTGATTATTTAGATGTTTTTGGTATTTTTGTTTAGTGTTAAGTAATGAGGTTAAGCCATAATCAAGGATTAAACAGACTCATTACACCATCCTTATAGAAGGATAATAGGTGAGAATGTTTAAGCTGAGGAAAGCTCCTCAACTTAATCCATGATTAGGGATTAAACTCATGACAGAACAAAGCCTTTATTAAGTGGATTTTAATTAATGATTAGATGATGAAGTGAGTTTTAGGTTTTGTAAGACAACTTGAGGGGGACTTGTCCATTAACACTAGGGTTAGTCCTTCTTAACTAGTTAAGGAAGAATTAGAACCCTAATGCAAGGCCCAAGTTACAAGCTTGATGTCTTAATGATTATTAAGTGGATTGAATAAACGATTTAAACACATTAAGGGTTTAACACTTAGGATTAAAGTTATACACTCCATCCTAATAGAAGGATGCAGGCATAAGCATAATCACAAAGCCTTAAAGCCTTTAGGGTTTAGTCCCTGATTATGAGATGAGAAGAGAAGACTCAATGAGACACAAAGGTAAAAACTAAGTGGGGGACTAAACAATACCCTAATCATTGTCATGCTTGGTTGTTCCTAATGTTTGTGAGGTTTACAAGAAAGATCTTCAGAGAAACCACCAGGAAGCAAATGAAAGGAGCAAAGAGAAGCAAAGTAACTTGCTTCATTTAAGAAGACAAGTCACTTGAAGAAAGAAAGTGAGATGAAGAGGAATGAGCAAGCTCAATCTCAAACACAAAACAAAATGCAGCAATGATGCATAAAAGAGATGAAAAGATATTGTGAGAAGTGAAGGCAAATTCACTTCTCAAAGTTACTTACCACCTGAAAAGTTAGTGAAAGAAATGCAATGCAATGCAAAATGAGATGAAATGATATGATGTAAATCAAAACCAGAAGCATGTATATGATGTTAATGATGCTAAGAGATGATGCAAATATGAAACAAAGCATGAGGATGATCATATGAACATATGGATGCAAGAGAAGCATGCTTAGGACCATGAACATACATGAAAAGTTATGAGATGCAAATGGCATACAACATGGAAAATGCAAGAAGAAATGATCAAACATGATTCTAATATGTCTTAAGATGTCTAATGAATCAAATGGATGCATAAAATGTCATGGCAAGTCATGGTATGCAAGCAAATGCAAGATGAATGCAAAAGGAAGCCCAAATTAGGGTTTATGATCAATGCATCAAACAAAAACCAAAACCAGAAGCAAACATCAAGATAAAAAATTGAAAATGCATCCAAGGGAACCCTAAACCTATACAAACTCACTGCCCAAAGGAGGGGTTCTAACTCTTAACCTAATGAGGGTTATGAATTTCTTAAGAATGCTAGGGTTTTAAGGTACCTTGTCAAAGAAAAAAGTCAAACAAATTGAAAATGCAAAATCAAATCATGCCAATTTAATCCTACAAACTACATGATATGCAAGACACAATGCAAAAAGAATCAAAGTCCAACTCTCAATGGTTAGGCAGGGATGAATTTTGGAAGTTTGGATCAAAATAATGCCTTGAAATGATTTTAATTCCATGAAAAATTGTCAAAAGACATCAAGATCAAAAAAGAAATTTGGTTTGAGGGTTGGACAATTTTTCTAAATGATTTTAAAGGTTTCATGAATTTTTTGGTGATTTTTAAATACCTAAAAGTATTTTTAACTAATTAATTCTCATTAATTAATTAAAAATAAACTTTTAAATAATTAAAAAATATTTTTTAATGCAAAAAATAAAAATAAAAATGTTTTTGGTTTCTGAAAATTAATAAAAGGTTGTATAAAAATTTTCAGAATTTTTGAATAAGTTTTACTATTTTTAATAAAATGAACAAAACAAATGGAATTAAATGAAATAAAAATGAAATTAAACTGAAAAAAGGAAAAGTATGCAAGATCAAGGGCTGGCATTTAAACCTACACGCGCGCGAATTGACCTGGCGCCAAATCCAAGGGCTGAGATTCAAATTCACATAATTATGATTAACCCTAATTAATTATGCCCTAATGACTTTCAGGCGACCGGAACACTGTTCCGGTCGTCTTCTCCGGCAAGCCCAAAACTCTAACTCTCTCTACACGCAATAAAAATGGAATCTAACTGCCCTGAATTCATCCCCATTCAAAAACGAATCAAACCCCCCAATCAAACATCATTTTTCATTCATCAATCAGCCAAATCGAATCAAAACATTTTTAGGGCAAAAAGTTTCAGAGCATTCATACATCCTGGTTTCTCAACCATTTTCAAAAATAATCATATCCCCATGATCAGGGGAGTGCATAGAAGCATTTAAGAACTTAAAATGAAGTTTCTGGAAAAAAAGTTTGAGATGGCTACCTGAACTGAAGCTTTGGTTTCTGGCACTTTCTGGCTGGTTTCTTGCCTGCAGTCAACTCCACTAGACCCCCTGAGAAGCTTTCAGTGCTTGTTTGGAGTTTATAATGGATGGTTTGAGAGATGGAAGAAGTTCTGTTCAAGGTGGGGTGGAAATCGTATTTGTGATTCAGTGACTTTCAGGCTATTGTGATGGGTGGTTTTTGATCAGTGAAGCATATGGAGATTATTTGTGAAGTTGGTTTGTGTGTTTGAGGCTTGTGTGATCAGTTTCGAAATCTTTTGCATAAGAGGTGAAAAATGAGAATGATGTGATGGAGAGTGTTTCAGGTCTGTGTTGTATGTGCTTTGGCTTGCTTTTTGTTTGCATAAACTATTGTGATAGGTCAGATGAGTTGATGTGTGCTTTAGTGATTGGTATGGCTCAAGTTGCCAAAATGTCAAAGTTTGTGTAAGAGAGGCATGGGCTACTTGCTAGCCAAGGAAAAGGGGGGTTTCCTGCGCAGCAAGATGTGTGGAGAGCCCTTGGATTGTTTGTGAAGTCAGCAAGCAAGTGGATTCACACTTGAGTGAGTTTTTGCAACTTGCCTCACTTTTGCTTCCTTTGAGATTTCATGCTCCATAGGCCATAGAAATGAGTGTTCCCTTGGCCCATTCTGAATTTTAGGTCTTGGTACATGTTTGTGTGAAGATTATAAGTCCATTTGATAGCTCAATTTGCTTTGACAAGTGAATTTGCAACTTTGCCTCTTTGGTAGAAAACTTCAAATTTTGTGATTTTAGCCAACTTTGTCAAGCCATAACTTTTGATCCAAAATGAATTAGGTCATGTTCTTGTACTTTTTGAAAAGGGAATGATCCATTATACAACTTTCATGACCAAAGTTTTTCCATTTGAAGCATTTTTGAATCAAAAAGCAAGGCTTGAAAAAGTTTCCTAAAATGGCAATTTCATTAAAAGTCAAACTTTCCCAAAAAGTCAACTTTGCAAATGACTTGAAATTCTTCAATTTTGTGAACTTCCAACATCTTCCATGATCAAATAAAGATCATACACAATCAAAATGATGAAGAACACCCTTTGGTTGGGTCATTGGGGGCCTCAGATGCCCTGATTTTGCACTGACTTGCTTGAAAAGTCAACTCTTGATCAGATGACTTCCCCATGGAATTTCTTCATGAAAATTGATATGCATACTCCCTATACCATATAGAGACCAATAGAAACAAGAATGACCAAAAAAATTGGAGTTGTGGCCTCTGAAACCAAAACCCTAATTCTAGGTCATCTGTGCAGTCAAGCCTGGCTCTGCTTCCATACCATTCTCAGTTCTTTTGATTTTTTGACATCCTTGACTTTGAGAGGATATATTATGATATTTGAACATACATGGACCCCTTTGAAGTGATTGATGACATTTGGAGTGGTTCAAGAAGCTCTTGTATTGCTCAGATCACAAACCCTAGATGCAGATGACTTTGAACCAATGCAGTGAATCAAAAATGTGGTATGAGATGCTATGATTGGATTTATGCATATGAAATGATTACAAGCCATGGTGTGAATGGGTGAGGGAAAATTTGGGGTGTTTACAGCTGCCCCTATTCAAACATGAGTTAGCTGTGCAGGATGTAAGCGACGGCTTATCAGGCAAACAAGATAACTTGTGGTTGAATACCAAAGACAGTCCAAAATTTGCACTCACAGAATGAAGAAGAAAAGGGATATAGATTGTAAAAGAAAATAAAGTATAATATAAGGTGTGGGCGACGGAGGACGACCGTCGAGCAGAGGACGACTGCTGGGGAAAGAGCAATGACGGGGACGGCCGACATGCTGGAGAAAAATGCGGGAAATAAAGCAATGACGGGGACGGCCGACATGCTGGGGATATGAGAGATAAAGCAAAGACGGGGACGACTAGCTGGGAGAAATAAGAGATTATGATGGGGACAGCCATCAAGTAAAGCTGTAAGATTCTCTGGGGATTAATGAAAAATGACGGGGACGGCCATCAAGTTCTTAAAGTAATGTAAGCAACGATGGGGACGGCCATCGGGCTAAACTGATGAAGGACGATCATCAGGAAAAGGAAGAGGGACCACGACGGGGACGGCCATCGGGTTAAAGAATAAATGAAATAATGATGAGGGACGGTCATCAAAGGTGAAGGACGATCACCTAGCAGGGGACGGCTGCTCTGTTAGGGATAAGATGAGGGACGATCATCTAAGGTGAAGGACGATCACCTGGCAGGGTACGGCTACCGAAAGTATCGCGACATAGGACGAATGCCGGATAAAGGTTAACGATGGGGACGGCCATCGGATGAGCATGATGAAGGACGATCATCAAGAGGTGAAGGACGATCACCTAGCAGGGGACGGCTGCTCTCAGGGTTTATCATGACATAGGACAAATGTCAGATAAAAAGATCGACAATGGGGACGGCCATCGGATAAAATGATGAAGGACGATCATCAAGAGGTGAAGGACGATCACCTAGCAGGGGACGGCTGCTAAATATCACGACATAGGACGAATGTCGGATAGAAAAAGTTGACGATGGGGACGGCCATCGGATGAGCATGATGAAGGATGATCATCAAGGGGTGAAGGACGATCCCCTAGCAGGGAACGGCTGCTCTCAGGGTCTATCATGACATTGGACGAATGCCAGATAGAAAAGGAATATGCTTTGCTATCTACTGGGGAATAGTAAACACGGACGAGTGTTTACATCTAAGAAATAAAAGGTATAAGTGTTTTGACGTTGTGTATAGATTAAAGACGCGGACGAGCATCCCTAGGACTACGATACGGACGAGCATCGGGTAGAAACAAATACTGCCATGTGTTCAGAGATGATGATACGGACGAGTATCAACTGGTTGACAAAGAACATAGACGAGTGTTGATTCTGAAAGGACTCTTCTGGGGAAAAGTAGACACAGACGAGTGTCTAAATTTCAAGAAGACATGAGTGTTTGACACGGTGTATGGATTAAAGATGCGGACGAGCATCCCTAAGACTATGATACGGACGAGTATCAGGTAGAAACAAACGCTTGACGCATGTTCTGAGATGATGATACGGACGAGTATCAACTGGTTAACAAAGAACACGGACGAGTGTCGAATCTGTGGGGATTTAAGTGGTATATACAAAATACAAACGAGTATCTGTATGAGTGAAAACAGGAGTAATAGGTATGAGTGGTGTATAATTGAGTGTTTAAACTGCTGGGGAGAGTGACACGGACGAGCGTCAAAAGGAAGAAAAGTATAGTATAAACAAGTATACGATATACAAAGTGTTTAAGTAACTGTGCTGGGGAAGGCGACACGGACGGGTGTCAAGGAATTGTGTAGGTATGTATCTGTGAGTGCAAAGAGGACGCTTTGGCTTTTTGCTGGGGACATGACACGGACGGGTGTCAAGAAGTATCTGCAAATATAAAAGTGGTCTGTTTGTAAAGAGTGCTCGGGCGACTTTACTGGGGAATGATGACACGGATGGGTGCCAAAAGGAGTGGGTAAGGCAAATGATTTAGCTTTCTCTCTCCGCTGGGGATATGACACGGATGAGTGTCAGGGTGCATCCGTATCTCTAGGGAAAGTGCCTTGGCTCTCTGCCGGGGAATTTGGAGAGCTTCTCTGTATATTGATGATGGGTTGTCGATATTCACATGTGTTTTGATTCAGACCATGACTTATGATTTATGCAATATGTTTGATTTTTGCCGTAATGCTCCGTATTAGACGGAATGCTACGCTTTGTGAGGTGAATATGATGCGAATGCTATGATTATGCAAAAGATACCGATCAGGGATTCGGATCCCGTTGCCGTGAAGATCTCTGGTCGATCTGTTTGAAGTGGACATCCCAGCTGGGGATGAGATCATTGGTAGATCTGAGGAGATGATTCTGCTTGGGGAAATGGGTCAATGATAGACCTTTTCCAGTAGATGGAGGACCCAGCTGGGGTTTGTAGAAGCTTTCCCCACTCTGTTGTGATTCCTTCGGGTGCTGCTCTTCTGGATAGAGGCTGAGATTCTGTGGGGAAATGGTTCCTTGGCTTTTGTGCTTAGCTGAGGAAGAAATATTGGCACCTCGGCTGGGGAGAAAATAACAAGTGGCAACTCAGCTGGGGAGAAAACACTTTGGGTGCTAAGACTGAGTGTTGATTTGCCAGCTTGCTGGGATGAAACCTTCATGCCTCACGTTGTGCTTTGAATGCCTGCAATCCTGAAAATATAGAGAAACGTACAAGTAATCCCGAGGTATCTCTTACCGGATTCCATCATAGGAGTTCAGACACCCCCGGGAGTAAGTATATTTCCTGCAAACACGTGTTTTTAAGAGAAGCATCTGTATTTATGCAATCAGTATCTTAAGGACATCGGACATTTTGCAAATGAAAATAAAATGTACGAGACAAAACATGACTGAAAATCTGATTTTATTGATTTATACGCCCTGAATTGGCGAGATACAGTCAAAGAAACATATCCCCTAAGATGAGGAGATTGTTACAAATTGAGAAATAAAATGTTGGCAATGTTGACGTCGCTTCTAGGAGCTTCCCCTTTTGCTATGACTCGTATGACTTTTGACGTTCTTCTCGTCTTGCTTTCTGAAGAAGGTTGATTCTGACCGGCGCTTGATCCTTTTGAAGCTTACCAAGTTGTAAGTGATACAGACGAATTCAGAGTGCAATTGTTCGCTTATCCCCTTATTTTGCATGGATCGCCCTTTCGGGTTTTCAATCCATCGGGATACCCATTTTTGCCTGAGTTGTCCAATGTGGCTTTTCAACTCAGCGGGTGTACATTTTTTTGATTATTTTCCCTTATTTTTGCCCGAGTCTTTTATTCTGTTTTTGACTCGCCGGGATGCCCTATTTTTGCCTGGACTTACATTCTATTTTTGTGTCCAGCAGGTCATTTTATGCGAAGTATTTTTTAACTGCATCTGAATTTACAGGGGACGGGAAGTCTTCACCATCCATAGTACTGAGCATGAGTGCTCCACCAGAGAAAACTTTCTTGACTACAAATGGTCCTTCATAGTTAGGAGTCCACTTGCCCCTGTGGTCTGTATGAGGAGGGAGGATTCTTTTCAGTACCAGATCTCCTACTTGGTACTCTCGGAGCCTGACTTTCTGATCGAAGGCTTTCTTCATTCTTTTCTGATATAACTGCCCATGACAGATTGCAGCCAATCTTTTCTCTTCGATCAGACTCAGTTGTTCGTATCGGGACCGGACCCACTCTGCTTCGTTCAGCTTAACATCCATCAGTACTCGTAGGGAGGGTAATTCAACTTCAACAGGTAGGACTGCCTCCGTACCATACACAAGCTGATAAGGTGTTGCCCCAGTGGATGTCCTGATTGACGTACGGTACCCATGCAAGGAAAACGGTAGCATCTCATGCCAGTCCTTGTAGGTGACTACCATCTTCTGCACAATCTTCTTGATATTCTTATTAGCTGCCTCAACAGCGCCGTTCATCTTTGGCCTGTAAGGAGAAGAATTGTGGTGTTGGATCTTGAAGTCCCGACATAGTTCTGCCATCATTTTGTTGTTCAAGTTAGAACCATTGTTAGTAATGATTCGCTCGGGAACTCCGTATCGACAGATGATATCTCTCTTCAGAAATCGGGCTACCACTTGCCTTGTGACATTTGCATAGGAAGCTGCTTCAACCCACTTGGTGAAGTAGTCAATGGCAACCAGGATGAATCTGTGGCCGTTCGAGGCAGTCGGTTCAATCTTGCCAATCATATCAATGCCCCACATAGCAAAGGGCCAGGGTGAAGACATCACATTCGGAGGATTCGGAGGCACATGCACTTTGTCCGCATAAATCTGGCATTTATGGCATTTTCTGGCGTAGGCACAACAGTCGGCATCCATTGTGATCCAATAATAACCTGATCTTAGCAATTTCTTGGCCATTGCATGTCCTCCTGCATGGGTACCAAAGGATCCTTCGTGCACTTCGTGCATTAACAAGTCCGCTTCTGTTCTATCAACGCATCTGAGGAGTACCATATCAAAGTTCCTTTTGTACATGGAACCATCAGTATTCAGGAAGAAACTGCCAGCAAGCCTTCTTAATGTCTTCTTATCATTGGAAGATGCCCCAGGTGGGTATGTTTGATCCTCTAAGAAGCATTTAATGTCATAAAACCAAGGCTTATCATCTTTGACAACATCTGCGGCAAACACATATGCTGGTCTGTCGAGTCTGGATACTGAAATCCGAGGCACAAAGTTGGCAGCCTGAACTTTGATCATTGACGAAATAGTAGCCAGAGCATCTGCAAATTGATTCTCGTCCCAAGGGATATACTCAAGCTTGACCGTTGTAAAGAAAGTTAATAACCTCCTTGTATAATCCCTGTAAGGTATCAGATGATCCTGATGGGTGTACCATTTGCCGTTGGTTTGATTAACTACCAGAGCTGAATCTCCGAATACAGTCAATGTTTTGATCCTGAGGTCAATGGCTTCCTCAAGACCCATAATGCAAGCTTCGTATTCAGCTTCGTTGTTAGTGCAGTTGAAAGTGAGTTTTGCCGAGAAAGGCATGTGAACTCCCTTAGGTGTAATGAGTACTGCACCAACACCACGACCATTCATATTAACAGCCCCATCGAACATCATAGTCCATTCTTCTTCTGGGTCAGGCCCTTCAGTGTGAATAGGCTCTTCATGATCTTTTGCCTTTATGAACATGATGTCTTCATCAGGGAAGTCAAATCTCATAGGCTGGTAATCATCAATAGGTTGCTCAGCAAGATAATCAGACAATACACTGCCCTTGATGGCTTTCTGAGATGTGTACTGGATGTCATATTCCGTGAGGATCATTTGCCATTTTGCAACCCGTCAGGTAAGAGCTGGCTTCTCGAAAATGTACTTAACTGGGTCCATCTTGGAGATCAACAAAGTAGTGTGGGTCAACATATATTGTCTCAGTCGGCGAGCAGCCCACGCTAAAGCACAACAAGTTTTCTCGAGCAGTGAATAACGTTGTTCACAGTCGGTAAACTTTTTGCTCAGGTAGTAAATTGCATACTCTTTTCGACCAGACTCGTCATGCTGGCCCAGCACACACCCCATTGACTCTTCTAATACTGTCAAGTACATTATCAGAGGTCTTCCTTCAACTGGAGGCATAAGGATTGGAGGTTCTTGCAAGTACTCTTTGATCTTGTCAAAAGCCCTCTGGCAGTCTTCGTTCCACCTGACCGTCTGTTCTTTTCTTAACAGCTTGAACAAGGGTTCACAGGTTGTAGTAAGGTGAGATATGAACCTCGAAATGTAGTTCAGTCTACCTAAAAACCCTCGAACTTCTTTTTCAGACTTCGGTGCAGGCATTTCTTGAATGGCTTTGACTTTATCAGGGTCAACTTCAATCCCTTTCTCACTTACAATAAAGCCCAGCAGCTTACCAGATCGTACCCCGAATGTGCACTTGTTGGGGTTCAACTTCAGTTGGTACTTCCTCAGACGTTTGAATAGTTTCATCAAGTTTACCAGGTGGTCTTCTTCTGTGAGGGACTTGGCAATCATATCATCCACATAACATTCGATTTCTTTATGGATCATATCGTGGAATAATGTTACCATAGCCCGTTGATAGGTTGCACCAGCATTCTTCAGTCCGAATGGCATCACCTTATAACAGAACGTACCCCAGGGGGTGATGAAGGTTGTCTTCTCCATGTCCTCAGGTGACATCTTGATCTGATTGTATCCTGAAAATCCGTCCATGAAGGAGAATACCGAGAACTGAGCCGTATTATCAACCAATACATCAATGTGAGGTAATGGGAAATCATCTTTCGGGCTGGCTCTGTTCAGATCCCGGTAGTCAACACACATTCTCACTTTGCCATCCTTCTTAGGCACAAGTACGATATTAGCAACCCACGGCGGATAGCTAGTCACAGCGAGGAACCCGGAGTCCCACTACTTTTGTACCTCTTCCTTTATCTTCATTGCCATATCCGGGCGAGTACGGCGCAGTTTCTGTTTAACTGGTGGGCAGTCTTCTTTTAATGGCAGCTTGTGCATGACGATATCGGTGTCCAATCCTGGCATATCCTGGTAAGACCAAGCAAACACATCCGCATACTCCCGAAGCAGATCAATCAGTTGTTCTTTCACTGAGTTTTGTAGGCAGGCCCCGATCTTGACTTATTTCACCTCTTCATTTGTACCAAGATTAATCGTTTCGACCTCCTCCTGACGAGGAGTGATAACCTTTTCCTCTTGTCTCAACAACCTGGCTAACTCTTCAGGAAGCTCATAATCTTCTTCAACCCCTTCATCAGCTTGATTGATTGGATTGTCGAAGTCATACGAAGCCATAGCTGTGCTGTTGTCGGTGCAGTCTGGAAGGCACTCTCTGCAAGGGTTTAGATTGTTCATTTTAGTGATTGATTTTAATCTTGTTTATAAAAAGTGAAATGAAGTTATCATTTTGAAAACATTGCCATTTATTTTTTGTACAAAAAGAAAAATGGGAAAAACAGTGAGCGGAAAAGAAAAAGACTCATTTGCAAAAGATGTCTGATTGTCATTGATTGATCTGTTTGCACAAAATTACAGATGGCCCGATTACAAAATGAGTCTTGTCATCTTGGGCAAGATGCAAGACTTGATGCATGCTTAAAATATACAGGAAATAATAATTACTCTGCAGGAGTAACCCTTATAATTTCCTGGGAAGACCAGTTTGAAATACGGCTCCCCGGGATCCTTGGACGTATCCAGCTCTCCAGGTTGCGCTCATCTTCCGACTCATCTTCCAAGTTGTTGACTGCATCAGGGGTGAGCATCCCCCCACTAACAAAACTGGGCTTCTCAGCAGCCTCTGGTTGATCTTGTTGAGTTGGTTTGTAACCCAACCCAAATCTGTCCTCTTTCTTCTCCACAGGCAACAGCTTGCCCCAGCCTTGAGCATTCCCCTCCTCAACAACCTTCCTGGCTTGCTGGTAGGATGTCATGGAAGTCCCAAATACAACAAATGTTTCATTGATGTTCAGGGCCTCAAATCCCTGGCTCATGGTTTCGTGGATCTCCCCATCCATCTCAATGTATTTGTATGTAGCCAGATGGCTAACAAAAATATCTTCTTCTCCACAAATAGTAACGACTTGGCCCTCCCACTCGAATTTTAACTTCTGGTGAAGGGTGGAGGTCACGGAGCCATCGGCGTGTATCCATGGTCTACCCAATAGACAGCTGTAGGCAGGCTGTATATCCATCACGAAGAAGGTCGTTTTGAAAGTCTGTGGGCCAATCATTATAGGCAACTCTATCTCTCCCAGAACTGATCTCTTAGAACCGTCAAAGGCTCTCACTACCAAGTTGCTGGGGCGTAATGCCAATCCTTCATACTCCAACTTCACAAGGGCTTTCTTAGGTAGGACATTGAGGGATGACCCTGTGTCTACCAATACATGAGAAAGAACTGCACCCTTACACTCCAAGGTAATGTGCAAAGCCTTGTTGTGATTGCGGCCTTCCGTTGTCAAGTCAGTGTTGGTAAATCCTAGTCCATGACTAGCGTTAACATTTCCAACTACAGCTTCCAACTGATTGACGGTAATCTCCTCTGGCACATAAGCTGCGTGCAAGACTTTCAATAGTGCGTTCCGATGAGCCTCGGAGCACATTAGCAATGATAAAATGGAGATCTTGGAAGGTGTCTGGTGAAGCTGGTCTACTATCTTGTAATCACTCTTCTTGATGATTCTCATGAAAACATCAACCTCTTGATCAAAAGGGGTTTTCAAAGTTTCTTTAACAACTTGTTCTTCTTGCACCATGCTCTTCCCTTTTGCCTTGGCAGCAGCTTCTGCCTCAGCAGTGCGTCTTGGAATTTGCGGGGCAAAGAGACGTCCGCTTCGAGTGAAGCCTCCGCCTCCTCCCACATTGTCTATTTGTGGTGAAGAAGTTGATGATTCAAGAGTGATTTTCTGCCCTTCGCATTTTAGATCTGAGCCGTAATGCCAAGGGATGGCATTACTGCTTTCATATGGAACGGGCCCAGGTACCGTGATGGTAACCGGGCTGACTGCAGCAGTGAAGGGTGTTGCAATAGTATGTGGATCATAGTAGATAGTGACCGGTGTTATGGCAGGAGTGGCATTTTGTGAGTTATAGGCGGAATCATTTGCAGGATCATAATATATTGTAACCGTTGAGACACTTTCATTGTTTGTTGTTGATGTTGTAGGAGACACTGTTGACTGGATGAGTGTTGTTGTTGTAGGAGATTCTGAATGAAGGGGTGCTGAAGTTGTAGAAGGGATGTTTGTTGATGTTTGACTTGTTGAAGTGATAAATGAAGCATTTGTTGATGACACTGAAGAATTGTTTGGAATTATTGTTGTTGCAGTTGTAGGAGATTCTGGAACTGTTGTTGGAGAGATTGTTGGATTTGAAGGTATTGATGTTGTGATTTGAAGTTGACCATTCTGGATAAGACTGTCTATGCCGCTTATCAGATTGTCACATCCATTTACCGAAATGTTGCAATAACCGCACCCGAGTTCGCACCCAGGGAAAATCTGGCATTCAAGGAGTTGAGCTTTAATCTCCACCAGGGGTGTCCAGATCTGCCCCACACGGGTTATCAAGAAAGACGGCTTATCTTCCTCAATAGCATTAATTCTGGGCCCTCCATGGTTGGGCATAGGGTTCTTGTTAACATTTGGCGGGGGTGCAAAGTTTAGAGCTTTAGAATCTACCAGGTCTTGCACCTTCATCTGTAAAGCTCTGCACTTTTCTGTACTGTGGCCAGGTGCGTTAAAATGAAAAGCGCATCTGGCGTTGGCTTCGTAATTTCTCGGCAAACTGGAAGGATCTGGAGGTGCCAACGTCCTTAACTCAACTAGGTTGAGCTTCAGGAGCTGTGGCAGTAAAGCGGCATAAGGCATAGGGATCAGATCGATCACCCTATTGGCCTGAGATGGTCTCTGTTGAAATGGTCTTTGCTGATTGTTGTTGTTGTTGTTGTAGTTTCTTTGAGGAGGATACTGAGTTTGTTGCTGGTAATGGGGTTGTTGCTGTGGTTGATAAGCGGGTTGTTGAGGCATTGGAGAGGGAATGGTGACTGCTGCCACTGACCTATGAACATATTGTGGTCTGCCCCTGCTGGCTTGAATAGCATTGGTCTCACCAGTTCTTCTTGGACCCACAAAAGGTTTTCTGGGGTTGCTGGACGAGCTCGCACCGTTGTCAGAAATCTTGCCCATCTTTAATAGGCTCTCAATTATTTCCCCAACTATGACTACGTCAGCAAAGCTAGTGGAAGAAAAGGCAGCTAGCCTGTCAATGTATGTCCCTTGGAGGGTGTTCATAAACATATCAGCCATCTCCCTCTCTGACATGGGTGGTTGGACAGCAGCAGCAAGCTGTCTCCACCTCTGGGCGTACTCCCGGAAGCTCTCCCTGGATGATTGAGACATTCCCATCAGGAGGGTCCTGTTAGGAGCCATATCCAAGTTGTACTGGTATTTTCTGATAAAGGCCTCAGCCAGGTCCTTCCAGAATCTAATGGTTGCTCTAGTCAGGTGAGAGTACCATTCCCTTGAAGCTTCTGTTAAGCTATCTTCAAAATAAAACATCCATATCTTTTCATCCATGGTATATGCCTTCAGCCTCCCCAGAAAGGATTGTAAATGGGTTCGGGGACAGGAAGTTCCGTTGTACTTCTCGAAGCACGGAGGTTTAAACTTGTGGGGAATCCTGACCCCGTCCACTAGACCCATGTCCATAACATCAAAGCCCAAGGAATTCTGGGACTCCAGGGATCTCAGTTTCTCAGCAATTTCATCTAGCCTTCTGTCATAGGCTTCATCCCCAGCTCCCATCACAGTGAACTGATCTTCCTGGGGGTCTTCTTGTAATACTCTACCTGCAGTGGCATTCCCATGCACATTAGCAGGGATGTTGATCTCTGGATGAAGGTGAGGCCCATACACAGGTGGGTTGACATGAGGCTGAACCCTCTCATTATTGCTTGTTCCCCCAGTCCCTAGATGGGGTTCCTCTTGGGTCTGCCTTTCTACTAGTGCCCTTAATCTCTCTTGGCTCTGTGCCAATCCATTCATCACCTCCATAAACTGAGTCATCTGATTTCTCATTTCCAACCTCTCGTTGGCCATTTGAGTCCTGACCTCTGTAAGGTCCTGCTGTACTTGGTCCATTTGTATGCCCGGAAGGTTGTTGCGAGTGGGATATCTGTATGGACGGTTGAGTGGGAACACCCGACGTCGAGCAATAGTTCCTGAACCACAACAGAGTTAGTAACAACAAAACAAAACAAAAGGTTAGTATGCAATGCAGTATGCTTATTTGTTTCCAAGGTATCCGGCTTGGCATTTGGTTTTGACCTTTCCAGACCCCTGAAGAAGATGCTTTGCTGTTGCTTGGAAGGAAGAGATTCAGATGAAACAAACTAATGAATATATTGCAAATGGTGAATCAATACATAGTTTGTTTTTTACAATACATGCCCTCTGAGGGGTCAAAAATACAACATAAAAGAAAAGTACATGAAATGAAAGCAACAACAAGCAAAAGTCAGACACCAAGACCAAACTCATCCTCCTGGACTTCCTTCAAAAGTGCTTCAGTTACAGGATTAGCTGGATGCTCTGTGAGGTTCCTGATGAGAAGATTCCTAGTGGTGATAGCAGCAGTTAGCTTCTTGTGTCTGCCCTGGTCCTTTGACCTCTTCACACCAGCTCTGAGCTTCAATTCTGAGATCTCCCTCTGGGCTGCTAATAGGGCTTCCCGTTGCTCCTTTGCATTAGCCTCCAACTGCTCAATCTTGTCCTGAGTCCTCTTATCCTCCTGAGTGCGAGCTTCAGTGATCCTGACCCACCTAGCTTGGCTCTCCTTCAGATAAAGATCAGTCCTAGCTCTCTGGAACTGGGCCTCTTTGCAGGCATTCTTCAAAATCTGTTCTCCAGCCCTTGACTTCTTGATGTAGTCCTCTGACTTTTCAATCCTGGCTAGATGCTCCACCTTAAGCTTTTCTAACCTTTCAATATCCAGACGACCATCACTCCTCTCCCAGAGGGTTCTCTTCAGGGCTTCAGACAAATTCTCATTCCTCTCTTTGAGCTTTTCAAACTCCTCCAGGCTGACAGTGGCTGGAGGTGGTGCTGTGGAGGGTCCAGGTATATCTTCAATGGTGAAGGGCATCCCAGAAATTTGAGCCCTGGCATGAGACCACTCATAGTACTGTGATGAGGCTACATTGTTGCATCTCCCAAGAATAGCCATCCCCTTAGTCTGGACATTGTCCCAAGCCCAGGATGCTTGCTTGAAAATAGCCAGATTAGGCTTGTTCTCACAATAAAGGGTCTCAACTAGATCTTGCACTCTAGGAGGGTGGACCAATGCATAGCCCAGTTTTCTTTTGAATAGCAGAGGGTTGTAGTTGATGCAACCCTTCACTCCTATCAGAGGTACATTGGGGAACTGCCCACAGCTAGTAATGATGTCCCTGCCCTTGGTGCTCTGGGTGCACCACCTGATGTCATCTGAGGTTAAAGCAACAAGTCTTCTAGCCCAATTCCTCTGTTGGTGGGGATTCAAGAAGGCATCAGTTTTGGGCAAATGCTTGAGCATCCAGGTATGGAATAGGGGAGTACAGCACCTCACCAACCTTCCCCTTTGCTTTTCATTCCTTTGGTGAACAGAGTAGTAGAGATCCCCTAGTAAGGTGGGTACTGGGTTCCTCAGGATGAAAATATGGATTGCATTCTTGCTAATAAACTTAGGCTCATCTGCAAATAATATAACCCCATATATGCTGAGGGCTAATAATGCACAGACTGCCTTCCATTCTCCCAAGGAGGCCTTCAGAATAGCATGAGAAGTCAAGAAATCCAAGTGTAAGCCAGAGATACCAGCCTTTGCTGTCATGTTCTGTCCAATCAGAGAGGGTTCCAGATATAGTGCCTTTGCTACCTCTTCATTACTAGGGAAAGCCATCTCAGGGTTGAAGGGGACTCCACCCCTGACAGGTACACCAATCAGTGATGAATACTCTTCCAACAAGGGTCCCAACTGAAAATTCTGGAAGGTGAAGCACCTCAGAGGAGGATCATAGAACTGTAAGCAAGTATGAATCAAGCTCCTCTGGGAAGGGTCCAAATCCATAACCACATCAAGGATGCCTCCATAATGTTCTCTGAACAGTGGTATATGGTCTGGAGTAATCAGGGCCTGGATCTTCCTGATGCCAGCCAGCTCAGGCTCAAAGAAGTGATAGGAGATGTTGCTTTTATTGGGTGCCATGTTGCTGAAGAAGAGCTGCAACTGATGCTGATGGTGATGACTGATACTAGAAGATGAACCACTAACAGGCTGGGACTGGTGATGCAGGTGACTGAAGCAGGGTGGCTGGTGAAGATAACTGAAGCAAACAACTGATGAATAAAGGCCTATGCAGAAGAAGGGGTCAAAACCAAGCCAAATATGATGTGGATACCCTGAAAAACAAATAAGCAAATGTTAAATGATGCAATGATGATGTATGCAAATGATATGTAAGGGTTTGTGATCAAGCTGGATCTGATTAACTGCCTTGGTATAAGTCCATGTATGTTCAAGAAATCCAGATGGAGGTTCATAAGTCCAGTAACCAAGGTGGGGGACTCAAATAAAGAGTCACATATCCAGGGTTAAAAATCACAAGAACTGTCCCAAAGTGGAGTATTCTTAATCAGAACAAAGTATCAGGGTATGCTGAGGTCAAGGGTACCTGCAAACCTGTAAACAACCCAACCCCCTTACAGGTGATGTTCTAAAACAAGGATCCTCAGACTTGGATCAGTTATGAGAAGTGTAAACACTTCTAACCCGGAGGTATAGTGTTTACAATAACCATAAAAGATCCTCCTCTAATTCACCTCAGTTTCTGAAGGTCAATACTAAAGGTCATCCAGACTTAGCAGGCTTCCCAGATAGCCCTGGCACTACAGGAAATCTGTAGCACAGAGTTCTCAAGAAGAAACCCATATCTGAACCGTGTTTCATATTCCCGCACCAGACCGAAATGGAATGGGAAAGAACATGAACCACTCTAGCCTAGGTGTCACTCAGGTCCCAGGTATAGGACCTTACACTCTCAATAGAACCCCACCCACCAAAGCAACAAAACCAGATCCAGCCAGAACAGTATGACAGTATGATGTATATAAAGCTGTAAAGAAAGCAGTAACAAACTGTACATAAAGCAATAAACAAAACAAATATACAAACACAAATAGCACATAACACCCCAGTAAACACAAATCAATCAAGCGCTAGGAAGAACCCACAAAAAGAACCAGAAGCCCTGGTTACAGTGTAAGGGTCCCCAGCAGAGTCGCCAAGCTGTCGCTCCCGACAAATGAGACTGGCTCAAATAAAGGTACAGACGCGAACGGTCGGCGAAAGGAGGATGTGAGAACACACAGGAGTGAACTCAGAAGAAAGAAAGAGTCGCCAGCTAGGCATTTTTATCCCGGAGGAAAGGTAATGCTGCATAAACCTGAGAAAGATAGATAAGACGGTTGCGAACCAGAGAGACTGAGAAAGGGGGTTGGTTACAACCTGGGAAGGTATTAGCACCCAGATTGTCCGTCGTACTCGACGGGATCCACGCTTAAAAGATTTGTGTTTTAAAGGGGTAGTGTCAGTGCAATTTGTGTATAAAAGAGCTGGAAAAGGATGTACAGGTGTCAGTGTAAAAGAAAGTGAAGTGTATAAGTGAAGTGTCAGTGTGAGATCAGGAATGAAATGCTCATGACCATGAGGCTTAAAGAATAAGGCTGGGAGGAGGGGGAATATACAGAGACTTTTGTTCGATAACTGTTAAGTTATGCCTACGTATCCTCTCGTGCAATGAGGAAGTCAGAACACCGTAGTTCGACCCAAAGAGACTGAAAGATGAATTGACTTGTGAACTGCTTACTTGTCTATGCTCAAGTGTATGACCTGTCTGGCTCAGGTGCAAACTGTCTTGCATTAGACGGAAGAAGCAAGTTCTCGTTTGTGAGTGAATGAGATGAGAAAAGAATCCCGGAGGAGACGATTATTGTTTGTTTTTGTATTTTCAGTCTTTTATTGCTCTTTGAAGTTTGTCATAAGTTAATGAGCTTAAGCCTAAACCAATGGATTTAGTAAACTCATCACATCTTCCCTCTGATTAGGGGTAATGAGAATGCCTTAAGTGTGAAGTCAGATTCTCACACTTAATCACCATGATGTAGGATTAAGATCATTAACCTACTTGTGATTATTTAGATGTTTTTGGTATTTTTGTTTAGTGTTAAGTAATGAGGTTAAGCCATAATCAAGGATTAAACAGACTCATTACACCATCCTAATAGAAGGATAATAGGTGAGAATGTTTAAGCTGAGGAAAGCTCCTCAACTTAATCCATGATTAGGGATTAAACTCATGATAGAACAAAGCCTTTATTAAGTGAATTTTAATTAATGATTAGATGATGAAGTGAGTTTTAGGGTTTGTAAGACAACTTGAGGGGGACTTGTCCATTAACACTAGGGTTAGTCCTTCTTAACCAGTTAAGGAAGAATTAGAACCCTAATGCAAGGCCCAAGTTACAAGCTTGATGTCTTAATGATTATTAAGTGGATTGAATAAAGGATTTAAACACATTAAGGGTTTAACACTTAGGATTAAAGTTATACACTCCATCCTAATAGAAGGATGCAGGCATAAGCTTAATCACAAAGCCTTAAAGCCATTAGGGTTTAGTCCCTGATTATGAGATGAGAAGATAAGACTCAATGAGACACAAAGGTAAAAACTAAGTGGGGTACTAATCAATACCCTAATCATTGTCATGCTTGGTTGTTCCTAAGGTTTGTGAGGTTTACAAGAAAGATCTTCAGAGAAACCACCAGGAAGCAAATGAAAGGAGCAAAGAGAAGCAAAGTAACTTGCTTCATTTAAGAAGACAAGTCACTTGAAGAAAGAAAGTGAGATGAAGAGGAATGAGCAAGCTCAATCTCAAACACAAAACAAAATGCAGCAATGATGCATAAAAGAGATGAAAAGAGATTGTGAGAAGTGAAGGCAAATTCACTTCTCAAAGTTACTTACCACCTGAAAAGTTAGTGAAAGAAATGCAATGCAATGCAAAATGAGATGAAATGATATGATGTAAATCAAAACCAGAAGCATGTATATGATGTTAATGATGCTAAGAGATGATGCAAATATGAAACAAAGCATGAGGATGATCATATGAACATATGGATGCAAGAGAAGCATGCTTAGGACCATGAACATACATGAAAAGTTATGAGATGCAAATGGCATACAACATGGCAAATGCAAGAAGCAATGATCAAACTTGATTCTAATATGTCTTAAGATGTCTAATGAATCAAATGGATGCATAAAATGTCATGGCAAGTCATGGTATGCAAGCAAATGCAAGATGAATGCAAAAGGAAGCCCAAATTAGGGTTTATGATCAATGCATCAAACAAAAACCAAAACCAGAAGCAAAATGAAAATGCATCCAAGGGAACCCTAAACCTATACAAACTCACTGCCCAAAGGAGGGGTTCTAACTCTTAACCTAATGAGGGTTATGAATTTCTTAAGAATGCTAGGGTTTTAAGGTACCTTGTCAAAGAAAAAAGTCAAACAAATTGAAAATGCAAAATCAAATCATGCCAATTTAATGCTACAAACTACATGATATGCAAGACACAATGCAAAAAGAATCAAAGTTCAACTCTCAATGGTTAGGCAGGGATGAATTTTGGAAGTTTGGATCAAAATAATGCCTTGAAATGATTTTAATTCCATGAAAAATTGTCAAAAGACATCAAGATCAAAAAAGAAATTTGTTTTGAGGGTTGGACAATGTTTCTAAATGATTTTAAAGGTTTCATGAATTTTTTGGTGATTTTTAAATACCTAAAAGTATTTTTAACTAATTAATTCTCATTAATTAATTAAAAATAAACTTTTAAATGATTAAAAAATATTTTTTAATGCAGAAAATAAAAATAAAAATGTTTTTTGGTTTCTGAAAATTAATAAAAGGTTGTATAAAAATTTTCAGAATTTTTGAATAAGTTTTACTATTTTTAATAAAATGAACAAAACAAATGGAATTAAATGAAATAAAAATGAAATTAAACTGAAAAAAGGAAAAGTATGCAAGATCAAGGGCTGGCATTTAAACCTACACGCGCGCGAATTGACCTGGCGCCAAATCCAAGGGCTGAGATTCAAATTCACATAATTATGATTAACCCTAATTAATTATGCCCTAATGACTTTCAGGCGACCGGAACACTGTTCCGGTCGTCTTCTCCGGCAAGCCCAAAACTCTAACTCTCTCTACACGCAATAAAAATGGAATCTAACTGCCCTGAGTTCATCCCCATTCAAAAACGAATCAAACCCCCCAATCAAACATCATTTTTCATTCATCAATCAGCCAAATCGAATCAAAACATTTTTAGGGCAAAAAGTTTCAGAGCATTCATACATCCTGGTTTCTCAACCATTTTCAAAAATAATCATATCCCCATGATCAGGGGAGTGCATAGAAGCATTTAAGAACTTAAAATGAAGTTTCTGGAAAAAAAGTTTGAGATGGCTACCTGAACTGAACCTTTGGTTTCTGGCACTTTCTGGCTGGTTTCTTGCCTGCAGTCAACTCCACTAGACCCCCTGAGAAGCTTTCAGTGCTTGTTTGGAGTTTATAATGGATGGTTTGAGAGATGGCAGAAGTTCTGTTCAAGGTGGGGTGGAAATCGTATTTGTGATTCAATGATTTCAGGCTATGGTGATGGGTGGTTTTTGATCAGTGAAGCATATGGAGATTGTTTGTGAAGTTGGTTTGTGTGTTTGAGGCTTGTGTGATCAGTTTCGAAAGCTTTTGCATAAGAGGTGAAAAATGAGAATGCTGTGATGGAGAGTGTTTCAGGCCTGTGTTGTATGTGCTTTGGCTTGCTTTTTGTTTGCATAAACTATTGTGATAGGTTAGATGAGTTGATGTGTGCTTTAGTGATTGGTATGGCTCAAGTTGCCAAAATGTCAATGTTTGTGTAAGAGAGGCATGGGCTACTTGCTAGCCAAGGACAAGTGGGGTGTCCTGCGTAGCAAGATGTGTGGAGAGCCCTTGGATTGTTTGTGAAGTCAGCAAGCAAGTGGATTCACACTTGAGTGAGTTTTTGCAACTTGCCTCACTTTTGCTTCCTTTGAGATTTCATGCTCCATAGGCCATAGAAATGAGTGTTCCCTTGGCCCATTCTGAATTTTAGGTCTTGGTACATGATTGTGTGAAGATTAGAAGTCCATTTGATAGCTCAATTTGCCTTGACAAGTGAATTTGCAACTTTGCCTCTTTGGTAGAAAACTTCAAATTTTGTGATTTTAGCCAACTTTGTCAAGCCATAACTTTTGATCCAAAATGAATTAGGTCATGTTATTGTACTTTTTGAAAAGGGAATGATCCATTCTACAACTTTCATGACCAAAGTTTTTCCATTTGAAGCATTTTTGAATCAAAAAGCAAGGCTTGAAAAAGTTTCCTAAAATGGCAATTTCATTAAAAGTCAAACTTTCCCAAAAAGTCAACTTTGCAAATGACTTGAAATTCTTCAATTTTGTGAACTTCAAACATCTTACATGATCAAATAAAGATCATACACAATCAAAATGATGAAGAACACCCTTTGGTTGGGTCATTGGGGGCCTCAGATGCCCTGATTTTGCACTGACTTGCTTGAAAAGTCAACTCTTGATCAGATGACTTCCCCATGGAATTTCTTCATGAAAATTGATATGTATACTCCCTATACCATATAGAGACCAATAGAAACAAGAATGACCAAAAAATTTGGAGTTGTGGCCTCTGAAACCAAAACCCTAATTCTAGGTCATTTGTGCAGTCAAGCCTGGCTCTGCTTCCATACCATTCTCAGTTCTTGTGATTTTTTGACATCCTTGACTTTGATATGATATAATATGATATTTGAACATACATGGACCCCTTTGAAGTGATTGATGACCTTTGGAGTGGTTCAAGAAGCTCTTGTATTGCTCAGATCACAAACCCTAGATGCAGATGACTTTGAACCAATGTAGTGAATCAAAAATGTGGTATGAGATCCTATGATTGGATTTATGCATATAAAATGATCAAAAGCCATGGTGTGAATAGGTGAGGGAAAATTTGGGGTGTTTACAAAGTGCACAAAAGCACAAAACAACTTGAATGAGTTTTATTCTTTTTATTTTTTGAATTAAGGTCAACATGATTAGATTCATTGATTTTAAAAAAAGAAAAGAAAAAAAAGTAAAAGCCACTTGACAAAAGTCAAGGTTTTGGTTTGTTAAAGAGGTGATGATTTTTTTATATATAAAAAAAAAGAATCCTTTGAAAAAGGGAGAAGGTTTTGAAAATTAAAGAATGGGAGGAGATGAAGGGACTATCCTTAAAAATAAAATAAGGAGATAAGGGAAGAAAGATCTAACCAAACATGATGACATTCCAAATTATTAGCATAAGAGTTCCATCCTTGTAAGCTAGGAAATGGCCAAATAAAGGCTAAATCCAGCTTCATGAAGATCAAAGCAAGGGGAAGGGATCCTAAAATCTAAGTCCAAAAATCTCCACTCCAATGCCAAGGATAGTAACCAAAAGTCCACAAATTAAAGTCACAAGTCTTTTAGAATTTTAATCCTTTATTAATGTTTTTTGGTGTCCAAATGGACAAAAGGAAAATCAACAATTAAAATAATAAGAACAAATAATAAACATGATATGGATGAATAAAGCAAAATAGAATAAAGGCAATAAGAGTGCAAGAAATTAAATGTTAGTAATAAAAAGAAATTAAAGTGCAAGAATCTAAAATATTAATAGTAGTAATAGTATAATAATATTTACATAATAATGGTATGGTGAACGTAATCAACCACAACAAAAAAAGTAACCAAAATCGAAAGGCAACCGGATCCGCTTAGCATCTTACACTATAGCGATTAATCAAGGCAAACCGAACCGAATTCAATGAAATTTAAAAGGTGGTTGGGAGACCCAAAGCACCTACGCATCAAACATTCATAAGTCTCGATTCTTAATGCAATATGATTAACCACTTTGGGATTACGCGATCAACAAGAGATCCGGTCCACAAAAGTGTAAGTACCGAATTAGATTTTTATTCCGAAGTCGGGACACATTTAGGTCTATGTTAAGTAATCACCGAGTAATTTACGAAGTAATTACCCTACAAATGAGGTTGGCCACCACCAATTAAGGTGCATAATGTTAGTGCTAATGCATGCGAGATAAACGATATGTAAATCGTTATCCGGACGGGATACCGCACAAAACTAAAGGTGAATACAAAATTGAGCCGCACTTATGGTATTCTTCCATCCTTAAGTTCAATCACTCATCTTGGTGGATTCAAGTATGAAAATGTATCACTAATGCAAAGTACCTTAAATGAATTGAATAATCCACTTAAAGGTAGTTTTGAATTAATGAACATTAACTAATCTAAACTACACCCAAAGTTCATTGAAATTAAGGAGAAATCACTCCCAAAAGTGCTTCCCAAGGTAAAAATAAAAAGGAGGAAGAAGAAGAAGAAAGAGGAACCAAAAAGGGGCTTGAAACAAGCCAAAAGCACCATTATGACTTGTGTTAACCGGTTAACGCAAGCAGATTTTGAATAATTTATGATGTTTTGAAGATGGTTAATCGGTTAACCAAATGGTTAACCGGTTAACGCTGTACCAGAAGCTGAAAAATACAGAAAATTCAGCATGATCCATTTTGGAACCTTTTCTCAAACATTGGATGATCATGATCTGAATTTGCACGAATTTTAAAACCAAAATACAATGGAATCCCTGCAATCAAACAACAAATAAAGATCCAAAGGATCTAGAAACAAAGGCACCAAAGATCTACATCTTGAATTTTGATGGTGAATATGGGTTTATGGAGGAAGATGAATTACCAAAAGCTCTTCTTCAAATTAGACCAACACAAGCTTAGATCTACTGAAATTGATGAACAAGAGAATGAAAGGATGAAGGTTTAGCTTAAGTTAATCAAGAATTAAATGTGAATTCTTGATAACTTCAAAAGAAAGAAAGTGAGCTTTTGAGAATTTTGGTGTTGGGGGAGTATTTTGCAAGAGGTTTTGTGACTATCAAAGCTTAGAGAAATTTTTGCAAGGTGAATTTGGCTCTCTAAAGCTTGTGGAATGAATACAATTTTGGTCCTATTTAAAGGCCTTAGGTATGGAAATTTGGTGGAATGGAGCTTGCTTTGGTAATTTGAATTTAGGTTTGGTAATTGAAAATTTGGTGGGAAATGGAAAAGAGTGGTGATTAGTGAGGGTTTATGGTAGGAAATGATCAAAGTGATGTAGAGAAATCAGAAACCAATGGATCTAGAATATTCCAATTAAATCAATGATCTAAGGGTGCTAAATTTGAATAAAATATTCAAATTTCGCACTGGTTAACCGGTTAACCAAGCCAAAATTTGAATATTCTATTCAAATGAGGTTGCTTGGTTATTCTGGCCCGATTCTTGTTGTACGTCGAAGAAGTAAACACATGATCCTTGGAAACCCTTTGAGTGAATCAATTAACTTGAGAAATCTTCTATCAGATAAATTTGAATTATTTGAGGATCAACTTAAACTTTTGTCTGCGAAATTTCGCTCGAGCTGCAGGATTGCTATTTTTGGCATTTTCAATGGTTCCTCTTCCTGAAAAAATGTTAGCAAAAGGAAACTAAATATTTTTGGATTTTGATTAATGGTTAGTAAACATAAACAAATAAAGTAATTAAAGGCAATGGTGATCCCCTGTGAGGCATAAACCTAACCCGAGAATAACCGAGTAACCAGTGCGATCTTGTTTGTATGCAAGATGCAGATGAAAATGCAAAGAAAACTTAGGGCAAAAATTAGGGTTCAACAGCTGCCCCTATTTAAGTTTCTTCAATCTGAAGATATGAAGATTGACATCTTCGTCTCTGCAAGATGGGAGAGACTTAAATACAGAAAAACCCAAATTTTTGTCCTAAGAGAACATGATATGATATGAATATGAGATGGAAACCCAAGATCTCTGTGGGAAAAACATGATCACTAGAGGAAAGCAAAAGCTTGGGGACACAGAATAAATATCCCGCCGGGGAAAACAAAAGACACCAAAAGAATTACCAGGAAAATAAATCACTGGATAACCGACTCGACATGGGGGAAAAGTTCAATGATAGAATCAAGGTAAAAGATTCACCAAGGGGAGTAAACACTCTGCCAGGGAACTAACCAATCAAAGTATTCAAGTCCAAAAATGGAGGAATACCGAGTCGGAACAGAATCATCAACTACCGGTTTACTAGGTAGGAAAACAAGGGACTCGACTATCGATTTACTGGATAGGAGCAAAACAAAGAGGGGTAACTTCCACTAACTTTTTGCTGGGTAGAGAAATTCTCAACTACCTGATTTACTGGGTAGGATCACAACAAAGGGGAACAACTTCTATTACCTTTTTACTGGGTAGAGAGAAGAACTCTCGACTACCAGATTTACTGGGTAGGAGTATAAGCAAAAGAGCTTGATTAATTTGGTAATATTACCCACTATCGAAAAATTGATAGCTTAATTCAAAAGTAATATACTCAAGCTGGAGAAAATATTGCCCACTATCAAACAATGATAGCTTAATTCCTAAGCAAACATTACTCACAAAAGGGGACCAAAATTCAATCCAAGAACAAATTGGAGAGAAACGGTCAAACAAGACTCATCCCGAGGAGGAAATATCCAATTGGGGAAGTTCCATCCAGATAATAAACTGGGGAGGAAACTAAATCAAAATCATCCACGATAAGCAAACTCAGTGGGGAAATAGAAAGGATAAACATTTTCTGCTTAAGGGTTGACACTCTAAATTTGAGAGGAAAACTACACACACACACTTTGTGGGGGAAAATCACACCAAAGAGCGGGGAACAAAGATAAATGCAAGAATGCAAGCGAAAGATGCTATGCTCATGCGTATGAATATGCTGACAAAATAGACATAAAGATAAGCAACGGGTGACATATACACCACAACAACCGGATACTCGGCTTACCAGGGAAACAAGCACTACAACATTTTGATCTTACTGAAATGAAAGAAAACCGTTGCAAAACCTCAAAAAACCGTTCCTATAATCTATAAGAACGGTCTTTCGTCTGTACCAAACTGAGGCATTTCCTTAGCCTTTCAGAACGGCTTTTTACCATACAGCAACGCATTGTGGATAAACATTGTTTTTAGCTATATTTAGAGAACGGCTATAAGAATTTCTAAAAACAATGGTTTCTCTCCATTCTCAACTGAAAACCGTAGTGATTGATATATTTTAGAAAACAGTTTGCAAGTAGCTATCACAACAGTTTGTAGCCATTGTTGATTCCAAAACTGTTCTGGTAGACTCATATATATGTGACTTATTCAGTTGATACAACAACGGTTTCGCAGCTACAACAATCACACCATCGCAACAACTGAAATTTCTCCACTTTATATAAATTAAATGTAAAATTAATTTATTTTACAAATCTTTTAAATAATTATTATTAAACTTATATAAAAATATTTTTAATATGATCTTAAATTAAAAAAAAAACATTAAATAACATCATTTGTCATTCACATTCAAAATAACATCTTCAATGTATATCCTAACATCAATCATCATTTATAATCTAAATAACATCTTCAAAATGGCCATCAACATTTATTAAAAAAACTAAAACATCTACATCTCTACTCTCTTTCATATAGGATCAACTTCTCCTCATCTGCATCAATGCCAAAAGTGAGATCCATAATATCATTGATATAAGTCTGCAGTTATACCAAATACAAGAAAATGTTAGCAATGAATATGTATCACAAGGAGCATACATTAAAAAAACGTGTAATAAACTCACCACTCTTCCAACACTATTTTCCTCACCTACTTTCATAGCAGCTCCAAATGATTTTTGTTGATTCTAAGAGTAGAATTATATGTTTCTTATGCATCAACTCAATTCATGCCACAAGGGCTCTAATGTTGAATTGATATTGAAAGACTTGAAATGAGCACAAGAAATTCCATCATTCTCTTTCTTGATAAAGAAACAAAAGGTTGGCTGAATAAAAAAAGTAAAAAAAAAATTGAAAACAAATTAGTATCTCAATAATTCACTGACCCTCATTCATACACTAGAGATGTAATGACACATCAAAGATAACTCACAAAATGTAATGACACACGTAGAGGAGATATGGTTGCTAGAAGAAGAGTTCCTTCAGCTCGAGGCCCTTCAGCTTTCTCTTTTCTCTCCGGGTCGCAGCGTATCTGCTCATATCAGTCTCTTTGGCATTTGTATCTTGACTATCATGTCTATGTATTCTAGGACTCATCATTTTCTCAAACGAGTTTCTTTTCTGACTGGCCATCATTGAATTGATTTTTCGGGGTTGTAGTTTGCTTATGTTTATTTTGCGTCAATTTGCAAAATTGAGGTTTTTGTTTTTCTTTTACTATGATTTCTTCTATCTCTTTGGGGTTGTGTAATTTCTTTTCTTTTTATTAGGTTTATGACTTAGGAAAATCTTTTGGGATAGTAAATCTTTTAGAAGCAATGAAGGTATAAGTAGGGTTGTTCATGTTTTCTAATGGCTTAGTACAGTTCGGAGTTCCGAACCGTTATACCAAACCAAAAGTTTTGGTTCAGCTCAGTTCTGAAAAAAATGGAAACGGTTCGGTTCGGTTCGGATGACTTATATAATGGTTCGATTCAGTTCGGTTCAATTTTCTCACAGAACCATACCATGAACAACCCTACTTATACCTTCACTGCTTCTAAAAGATTTACTATCCCAAAATATTTTCCTAAGTCATAAACCTAATAAAAAGAAAAGAAATTACACAACCCTAAAGAGATAGAAGAAATCATAGTAAAGGAAAAACAAAAAACTCAATTTTGCAAATTGACGCAAAATAAACATAAGCAAACTACAACCCTGAAAAATCAATTCAATGATGGCCAGTCAGAAAAGAAACTCGTTTGAGAAAATGATGAGTCCTAGAATACATAGACATGATAGTCGAGATACAAATGCCGAAGAGGCTGATATGAGCAGATACGTTGCGACCCGGAGAGAAAAGAGAAAGCTGAAGGGCCTCGAGCTGAAGGAACTCTTCTTTTAGCAACCATATCTCCTCTACCAGAGGAAGGAACTCGACAATAGTGATTCTTGGATCTCCACACTCTCCCTCCACAACGATACCAAAATAACTGGGTCGAATCTCTAACAACCCGTCTGAGTTGTTCGTGGAGGTTGCGAAGAATGATGGTACTGGAAATATGGATCCTTGATTTAGGGTTTTATTCGATGGAGGAGGTGAGGGTATACATTTAGGGTTTGGGGCAAGAAAATTTATTTTCTGATTGAGGATTTTTTATTCTGAAGAAAAAATTTAATTTTTAATTTAAGATATGGAAGAAGAAATTTGAGAATTTGATGAGTTTGGGAGGGAAGACATTCACATTTTTAGCGGTCAATGAAAATTTTCGCATATCAAAGTAGTTTGTTAACTTATCTTTTATCGAACATAAAAGATCGGTCTTTTATATATAATATTTTAATAAAATAATTAAAAATCATAGAAGAATTGTTATTAGCCGTTGTTGAAAGAAAACGTTAAAATTTCTTTCTCCTTTCGGCCGTTGCAAAATATTTTTCAAAAACTACCTATCTTACCGCAACAAAATATCAAATGTGTTATGATATTATAATTTACGAGAACGGTTTTTTTACCTCACAAAAATTAGGCGTTGTCGTAGAGTAAAAATGTTGTAGTGAAGGTCGGGGACCATGCTGGAGATTCGATTTGAAATCCTGTAGGGGAATATAAAAAAAAATCATCAAAGGAATAAAATCCTACTACAAGGCATAACTCAGACTGGGGAAAACAACTGCTAGGGATCCATTCCACAAAGCAATCTTCAAGAATCCATAAAAGGATAACATCAGAAAATTCCACTCTGAGAGGATAACATGTCGGAGATATCTCAACAACTCAAAATCTTCCATACTCTGGGGGAAAAGGGAAATGTCCCTGTTAAACTCTGATGGGGACGAATATTTGCATAACTATATATGAGGAAAAGATCTACCAGTGATGCAAATAAAGCATGGCCTACTGGAGTATCAAACATCAATCATCAACTCTGCATAGGAATACCACCTTGCTGAGGAGAGGTAAAAATCTGTCGGGGATGGGGAATACTTCCACGATCCATGCTGGGGACAGAAATGGTCTTAATTAAACTCCTGCAGGGAATAATCATCATACTATTCCTGCTCCATTCGGGGAAAGAGTTATACCACTCTCACTCTGCTTGGGGAAGGAGTTACGCCACTCCTGCTCTGCCTAGGGAAAGAGTGCAAAACTTGCCAAAGATCAAAAATAGAGATCTGCTAGAAACCATCATGCGCAGACTTACTGGGGATCTATGAAGATCTTTCATCACTGAACGTTTGGACTTTTCGACCCACAGTGGGATACCAGAAGTTAACATCATAGCAAATCACAATTACGAGGGATTTTAAATCAATAATCACCAACAGGTGAAAGAAAACCTCTAAACTGATTAATATACCCATACTTCTGCTGAGGGATGCAACCAACTTATGCTGAGGAGCAAAGACTCGGCCGGGGACTTCCAAGACTTTTCAAGTCAAGGGTAAACTACTGAGGAAGAGATCAAAACTCAGCTGGGGTTTTTCTAGGATATATCTTCCAACAACTCTTCTGGGGGAAAGGAACAAAATTAAGAGTATTTACAATTCTTGCTCATACTGGTTGCTGGGGAACAAAACATCATTAACATCGACATGCCATGACCAATCAAAAATTCCTTAAGGACACAGACAAATCAAACTCTGCTTTGGGAGAGACAAGTTACACACATCCGGACTTTACCATCCCTGGAATCACTATTGATATCCTTTCTTTGTTCACAAATCAAGAGAAAATGTTTTTATAATCTTCAAAGATTAAATTTATTAAATTTATTTCAAAAATCATCATCAACAATAAATTGAAATTTTGTAAACAGAAATAACATAAAGAGTTTCAAACAATTGGATAAAAACTCAAATTTATTGATAGAATGGTAGTCAGCAAATGGCATGACTCCATGGATCATTACAAGTTTGAAAAATGGTAAATACATGGAAAAGGGCTACATTGAAATACAATGATCACTATTCTCACAATCAACTTTGAACTCCACTGTGTCCAAAACTTCAGTCAATGATAAGTGAATAAGAATCTTTGAAGGACAATTCTTCTGAGGGATAGAATCTGAAATCCTCGGCCGTTACAAGTGATCCAATCTGTCGATGCAGTTACTTGCCATGTTCCCTAACTTTTTCCTAGATTTCCCTTTCGGGTTTTCAATCTACCGGGATAATTATTCTATTTTTGTCTCTAATTTTTGCCTGGACCGCCCTTTCGGGTTTTCAATCCACCGAGACGCTCATTTTTGCCTAAGCCGCCCTTTCGGGTTTTCAACTTAGAGAGTTGTTCTTTTCTTTTTTTTAGGAGAAGTATTGCTTGACGGCATCCGCATTCACAGGATGAGTGATCTCCTCACCATCCATAGTTGCAAGAATTAATGAACTGCCAGAGAAGGCTTTCTTGACAACATATGGGCCATCATAGTTCGGAGTCCACTTGCCCCGAGAATATGTAATGAAAGACTGGATCTTTTTGAGCACGAGGTCGCCTTCTCTGAATACACGAGGTTTGACCTTCTTGTATAAAGCTTTCTTCATTCTTTGCTGGTACAACTGACCATGACACAAAGCTGTTATTCTCTTTTCCTCAATCAAATTCAACTGATCAAATCTACTCTGACACCATTCAGCCTCAGTCAACTTGGCTTCCATCAGAACTCTCATTGATGGGATCTCAACCTCAATGGGGAGCACTGGTTCTGTACCATAAACAAGTGAGAAAAGGGTTGCCCCTGTTGAAGTGCGGGAAGATGTACGATACCCATGCAAAGCAAAAGGGAGCATCTCATTCCAGTCCTTATATGTCACAACCATCTTCTGAATGATCTTCTTAATGTTCTTATTTGCAGCTTCAACAACCCCATTCATCTTCGGTCTATAAGGAGAAGAATTATGGTGTTGAATCTTGAATTTTTCACAAAGCTCTTTCATCATCTTATTATTCAAGTTCGAACCATTATCAGTAATGATTCTATTCAGAACACCATATCTGCAGATAATGTTATTCTTGATAAACCGAACCACAACTTGCTTGGTCACATTAGCATATGATGCCACTTCCAACTACTTAGTGAAGTAGTCTATTGCCACAATAATAAAATGATGTCCATTCGAAGCCTTGGGTTCGATCATACCAATCATGTCAATTCCCCACATAGAGAAAGGCCATGGGGAAGAAATCACATTGAGATGAGTTGGTGGCACATGAATCTTATCAGCATATACTTGGCACTTATGGCACTTTTCACATACTTGCAACAATCAGATTCCATTGTCAGCCAATAGTAACCTGCTCTCAACATCATTTTAGCCATTGCATGCCCATTAGCATGAGTACCAAAAGATCCTTCGTGAATTTCTTTCATTAACATGTCTGTTTCGTGTCTATCCACGCATCTGAGTAAGACCATGTCAAAATTCCTCTTATAAATCACATTTCCATTCAGGAAGAAATTTCCTGCCAATCTCCTCAAAGTCCTCTTATCTTTATCGGATGCCCCAAGTGGGTATTCCTGACTTTGGAGAAAAATATTAATATCATGATACCAAGGCTTGTCATCATGGACTTCTTCAACTGCAAACACATGAGCTGGTCTTTCAAGCCGCATCACTCTGATCATGGGAACATCATTCCACTGGTGCACCTTTATCATAGAAGCTATAGTTGCCAAAGCATCTGCCATTTGATTCTCATCATGAGGAACATAATGAAATTAAACTTTAGTGAAGAAAGTTGATATCCTCCTGGCATAATCTCTATAAGGGATCAAGTGGGGTTGATGAGTTACCCATTTACCCTTGATTTGATTGATTACCAAGGAAGAATCTCCATACAGATCAAGATGCTTAATCCTGATATCAATAGCCTCCTCAAGACCCATAATACAGGCTTCATACTCAGCTTCATTATTGGTGCAAGGAAAAGTCAACCTTGCAGCAAAAGTAATATATGAACCATGGGGAGTAATGATCATTGCCACAATTCCTCTTCCGCGTGCATTCACAGCACCATCAAAAACTAAACCCCGTCGAGATCCAGGCTTCGGCCATTCCTCAATGAAAGGTTCATCATAATCTTTCATTTTTAAATACATCACATCCTCATCTGGAAAATAAAACTTGATTGGCCGGTAATCATCAATCGGTTGATGTGCCAAATGGTCAGCCAAGATACAACCTTTTATAGATTTTTGAGCTCGGTACTCGATATCATATTCTGACAACATTTACTAACGAGCAATCCTCCCAGTCAAAGCAATTTTTTCAAATATATACTTGATCGGATCCATTTTAGAGATCAACAAAGTTGTATGATTCAACAAATACTGGCGAAGACGCTTTGCAGCCCAAGCTAAGGCACAACACGTTTTTTCAAGCATGGAATACCGAGACTCACAATCATTGAATTTCTTACTCAAGTAGTAAATCACATATTCTTTTCTTCCAGATTCATCTTGCTGACTAAGCACACAACCCATGGAATCTTCCAACACAGTCAAGTACATGATCAACGATCTACCTTCCACCGGAGGAGAGAAAATAGGAGGTTCAAGCAGATATTCCTTGATACTTTCAAACGCTTTCTAAAAATCATCTATCCAGACACAGCCTTTGTCTTTCTGAAGCAACTTGAAAATCGGAGCACATCTGGCAGTCATGTGAGAGATAAACCTCGAAATATAATTCAAACGGCCCAAGAATCCTCTTAATTTCTTTTTAGTTATTGGAGCAGGCATTTCCTGAATAGCTTTTATTTTATCAGGATCAACTTCAATGCCTCTTTGACTGACAATGAAACCTAACAACTTTCCAGAACATACACCAAACGTGCACTTGTTCAGATTCAAATGAAGCTTAAACTTCCTTAATCTCTAAAACAACTTCAGCATATGTTCAACATGATCTTCTTCAGTCCTCGACTTAGCGATCATATCATCAACATATACTTCAATTTCTTTGTGCATCATATCATGGAAAAGTATGGTCATAGCTCTTTGGTATGTCGCACCAGCATTCTTCAATCCAAAGGGCATCACTCTATAGCAGAATGTTCCCCATGGTGTAATAAATGTGGTCTTTTCCATGTCCTTGGGTGCCATCTTTATTTGATTATAACCGGAAAATTCGTCCATAAAAGAGAACACATCAAACTTAGCCGTATTATCTACTAACACATCAATGTGTGGTAATGGAAAATCATCTTTTGGACTGGCTTTATTCAAATCTCTGTAATCAACACACATTCGGACTTTTCCGTCTTTCTTTGGAACAAGCACAATATTGGCCACCCATTGAGAATAATTAGATGTCACAAGAAAACCTGCATCAATCTGCTTTTGAACCTCCTATTTGATCTTTACTGCCATATCAGGATGAGTTCTTCTCAACTTTTGCTTCACAGGTGGACATTCAGGCTTCAGCGGCAATCTATGCTCCACAATATCAGTATCAAGACCTGACATGTCTTGATAAGACCAAGCAAACACATCAACATATTCTCTAAGAAGCTCTACAATCCTCTTCTTAACATCAGGACCAAGCAATGCTCCAACTTTGACTTCTTTCTTATCTTCTTCAGAACCCAAGTTGACTATCTCTATAGACTCTCCATGAGGCTAAATAACCTTCTTCTCGTGCTCAAACAACCGAGAAATCTCATCAGGAACCTCTTCAACATCCTCTCCCTCAGCTTTGAACACATGGAATTCAAAGTTGGGAGTGGGCATAGGATCATTGTTTTCAATGGGTTTACCAATCAATCTGCATAATGATTTTATTTTTATTTTAGAGTATGAACAAAAGTGCAAACATTATGCAGATAAACAGTTATTATTTTTATTTTTGGGTTTTTTATGTTACCATTTTTCAGAATAAAGCAAAAAGGAAAAACAGATATGGAAATAACAAAATAACATTTCATTGATGATGATAAAATTTGAAACAAATCCCAACAAACATCACTTTCACCTTGGGCAGAGTGAAAGGATTTTTTTGAAAGAAAATAAAACAAATTACTTTGAAGCATCAACAATAGAAGGAACATCAATAGAAATCTAGTTCTTGCAAATCTTTCTGTGCATAACAAAGCTAAGCATTTCTTCATCTTCATCATCTTCAATGATGGCAGCAATGGAATGATCGTTGATAAACCCAGCACTTCGAAATCCTTCCTGAATAGTCTTCGGGTCATTGAGAACCACACCTGGTGTAAAACCAATACCGAATCCTTCTTTGTTGTCAACATCGTCAATAATTCGCCCCCAACCGTATGATCGACCAGTTTCGAGTACGCGCAGAGCATCCTTGAGAGAAGACATAGGCATGAAATTCTTCTTAGCAGCATTATCAACAACAGAAATAGCCTAAAATGAAGTTCCCACCTCTTCTTCAGCATCAATATAGGAGAAAGATGACAAATTGCTCACTAGCATCGCCTTTTCACCGCCAATAGTCACTAATTTCCCATCTTTCACAAACTTCAGCTTCTGATGGAGAGTAGATGTCATAACTCTTGCCTCATGAATCCAGGGTCTTCCAAGGAGACAACTATAAGCGGGACGTATATCCATTACTTGAAAATTAATTTGGAATATAAATGGTCCAATCAGAATAGGAAGATCGACTTCACCAATCACAGTCTTCTTCGATCCGTCAAAAGCTTTCACAATAATCCCATTATGTCTCATGGGAGCACCTTGGTACGCAAGCCTTGACAAAGTCGACTTCGGCATCACATTCAGAGAAGACCCAGTATCAACCAGCACCTTAGACATAGCATCTTCCTGACAGTTCACTGAAATATGCAGAGCCAAATTATGTTTCCTTCCTTCTTCAGGCAAATCATAATCACAGAAACTCGGGTTGTTGCACGATGTGATATTAGCCACAATACTATCAAACTGATCAACAGTCACATCATGGTCAACATAAGCTTGATCAAGAATCTTCTGCAACGACTGCCTATGAGCCTCAGAGCATATCAAGAGTGATAAAACTGATATATTCGACGGAGTATGCAACAACTGCTCAGTAACGTTGTACTCACTCTTCTTTATCAGTTTCAACACTTCATCTTCACTATCACCAAATTGGCCTGATCGGGCAACAACATTCGTAATCTGTTTACTCGCATTTATATCTTCAGCTCTCTTCGGATGATCCGAAGCATAAACTCTACCACTTCGAGTAACCTTTGTTGTAACACCCCCTTTCTATACCCCAAATAAGCAATTAATTCACTTAGGCACATATTAAAATCTCATCAGAGTATATTTAAAAAACGGTATAAAAGAGCAATGCCACATTATACTTGAAATTGAAAACATACAACACCTGCTCAATAAAGATATGCAACAAACGGGGTAACTTACATACACAAGGATTTCATCCTTACACCCGTATTCATCAATTCATTAAATAGCGGAAACAAAACGTAACAATTTAAAACTTATATACTTATCATAAATATATCTGCAAGTTTGAATCACCAAAATACTCCATGTTTACATAAAACATATCACATCAAAATACATATACAAATGTATTCACAAAAAAGCATCAAGTCAACCCTAGCTACCCGGTGCTACATATCAGAGCCGACCAACCAAAAAGATGAAGACGAGCTTCACAAAATATCATCCAGCAACCTACTCTGCAATGCCTCATAGAGCATCATAAAACAGCATAAGGGTGAGAAACATTATCATAATAACATTGCATATAATTATATATCTCAACATATAAAAATGCACATGAAACATATTCTCACCACACATTTCAATCCTCATCACCTATACACATCGCAACGTGTACATACACAAATCAAGCATGTTCATCATGCACCAATTCACTAATTCACATAAACTTACATCGTTTATGTTTATTCCTCAATTCTATTCATTCCGCATAAACATACGACTAGCTATGTTTAATCACACATATACATTACAAATGTATAAATCACATACATATACATATATCAAACATGCATATATATCAGCAAGTATGTTTCATCACACATACTATCATCTCCATAACACTCCAAATAAACATACGCACATTCATGTTTATTTCTGCAAATCATAATTAAAATGATGAAAATTCAACTCATAGAGACCGACAAACGACTCTATGCAGATGCAAATGCGGTACCGGCTCAACATTTCAGCAGGTTCATTCAGGAACCAAATGGAATCATCGCTTGTTACCTAAAGTAACTCCCCGTCGGGCACACGATGTTCACCCATTTCTCACACCACACATGGGGACACAATGTTTATGGATTGCTCACACCCCACACGGGCACACAATCTGATTGCTCACACCCCAAACGGGCACACAATCAATGTGAATAAATCACTCATCACTCACACCCCCAGACGGGCACACGATGTTTCTGGATTGTGTAAACACCCCAAATTTTGCTTCACTGCATTGTTTCAAAGTCATCTGCATCTAGGGTTTGTGATTTGAGCAGTCCCTGAGCTATCTGAGCCACTCCAAAGTTCTTCAATCATCTCAAGAGGGTCTATGTATGTTCAAGCATCATATTATATCCTCCCAAGATCAAAGAATTCAGAAAATCACAAGGACTGAGGAAAGGTATGGAAGCAGAGCCAAGCTTAACTACACAGATGACCTAAACTTAGGGTTTTGGTGTCAGAGGCCGTAACTCCAATTTTTTTGGTCATTCTTGCTTCTATTGGTCTCTATATGATATAAGGATCATGCATACCAATTTTCATGAAGAAACTCAATGGGGAAGGCATCTGATCAATAGATGACTTCTTGAACAAGTCAGTGCAAAATCAGGGCATCTGAGGCCCCAATCATCCAACCAAAGGGTATTTTCCATCATTTTGGGTGTATATGATCTTTATTTGGTCTTAGAAGAAGTTATAAGTTCACTAAATTGAAGAATTTCAAGCCATTTGCATAGTTGCCATTTTGGGAAAGTGACTTGTAATGTAAACTTGCCATTTTGGGAAAGTTTTTCAACCTCCTCTTTTTGATTCAAGATGCTTCAAATGAAAAATTCCTGGTCATGAAAGTTGTAGATTGGATCATTCCCTTTTCAAAAAGTACAAGAACTTGATCTAATTCATCATAGAACTCAAGTTATGGCCTTGCAAAGTTGGGAAAAATCACAAAATTTCACTTATGCACCAAAGAGGGAAGTTTGCAAAAACACTTGCCAAAGCATTTTGTGACCTCAATTTGACTTCTAAGCATTACACAAACATCACATATGACCTATAATTCAGAATTGCCCAAACAAATTCCAAGTTTCATGCCTTGAACTTTACAAAATCCAAAAGGGGCCAAAACTTCATGAATTTGCAAAATGGATCAAAACCTCTCATCCACTTGCCACGGCTCATCAAATCTGATTTCATAGCATTCCTTGATCCTTGCTGCGCATAGCCATGCCCCTGTCACAGCTTGCCACTTGCCCATACCCCAAGTACACCAACTCTTGACTTTGTGCATTTTGCCCCATACCAATCAGCATAGCCCACAACCATTACACTGACCTATCCCAGCATGATATGTGTACCAAAAGTAAGCCATTCCTTAACATAACACAAGCTAAAACCTCCAAGAACTCAGCAATCACAAAAACTCCCTCTTGTGCAAAAGCCTTCGAAATTCATAGCTCAGCCATCAAACCTCAAAACAAATTCCATCATTCAACTCCATATCCATTGCTGATCATTTCCCACCCTTCATCTTCCCCTAAAACACCCTGAATCAAAAACACGATTTTGACATTTCATGAACTGAATTTCTGCCAACTTCTTTTTGAGGCCATTTAAACTCCAACCAAGCATCACAAGCTCTTAAGGGGAGTCATTGTAGTGGATTTGAGGCAAAGAACTGGTCAGAAAGCTCCTGGGTTGAAAGCTCCACTTCTGGTAGCCATGGCACTTATTTTTCCAGAACCTTCATTTTATGTTATAGAATGATTCTATGTGTTCCCCTGATTGCCATGATATGTTTGGTTTCGAAAATAGTTGAGTTTTAAGCATTTTATGAGCTTCTGAAATTTCTGATATGTTTTCCGTTTTGCTTCGATTCATGTTCTTGATGATGAAAAAATGATTTTTGTTTTGTGATTCTTGTTGGGGTTGGTGCGAGGATCATTTCTGGAGAGTTTTAGGGCTTGGGGTTGCGTATTGAGAGAGATTGAGTGAAAGGCTAGCCGGAGAAGATGACCGGAACACTGTTCCGGTCACCTGAAAGTGATTAGGGTTCAGATTAGGGCTTAATTGTGTAATTAGCGTAGTTTGAATTCTGGCCCTTGGATAGCGCGCGAAGTCAATTCCCTCCCCTTTTTATTTGAATCTGGGCCACTGGATCAGCATACTTCCATTTTAATTCATTTTAATTTCATTTTAATTGCATTTCTTTGTACATTTTATTAAAAATAGAAAAACACTTTCAAATTTTTTTATCTTTTGCATTTCCCTTTCAAATATTTTTCTCATTCTGAAAATAATTTTTATTTTATTTTTTGCTTAAATTTCGTATTTTAAAATGATTTAAATGTTTATTTTAATTAATTAATGAGAATTAATTAATTAAAATACCATTTAAGTTTCTAAAAATCACCAAAAAAATCACATTACATCTTGATATATTTAGAGACATTATCAAACCCTTTACACAAAATTCTTTTTGGTTCTTGACCTATTTTGACATTATTTTTTTTATTTAGGGTTCTAAAAAATCAATATTTTGACCCTAACTTAGCAAGATCCTTTCTGCCTAACCATGAAGAGTTTGATAATTATTCTTTTTGCATTGCATTCTTCATATCAAGTAGTTTCTAGGATAAAATGGGCATGAATTTATCTTTCATTTTCAATTTGTTTTGCATTTTTCCTTTTGAAGTGCCTTAAAACCCTAGCAAATTTGAGAAAATCATAACTTCCATTAGGTTAAGATTTAGGTCTCCTCCTTTGGGCAGTGAACTTATATAGGATTTAGGTTTCTGGATTCACACTCCACATGAGTCGGTACCGCATTTGCATCTGCATAGAGTCGTGTGTCGGTCTCTATGAGTTGCATTTTTATCATTTTAATTATGATATGCAGAAATAAACATGAATGTGCATATGTTTATTTGGAGTGTTATGGAGATGATAGTATGTGTAATGAAACATACTTGCTGGTATATATGCATGTTTGATATATGTATATGTATGTGAATTATACATTTGTAATGTATATGTGTGATTAAACATAGCTAGTTGTATGTTTATGCGGAATGAATAGAATTGAGGAATAAACATAAACGATGTAAGTTTATGTGAATTAGTGAATTGGTGCATGATGAACATGCTTGATATGTGTATGTACATGTTGCGATGTGTATAGGTGATGAGGATTGAAATGTGTGGTGAGAATATGTTTCATGTGAATTTTTATATGTTGAGATATATAATTATATGCAATGTTATTATGATAATGTTTCTCACCCTTCTGTTGTTTTATGATGCTCTATTATCATGATAACTCTTTAGTCTACTTTGAGAAGCTCTCATCTTCTCCCGAATAAACTTCACCTTTTCCGTAGTTTGTTATACCATCTCCGGTCCAACTACCGTTCTCTCTCCAGTTTCATGCCAACACAAAGGCGTTCGACATATTCGACCATATAAAGCCTCAAATGGTGCCATACCAATACTCGAATGAAAACTATTATTATAGGTGAACTCAATCAACGCTAAATAATTATCTTAAATACCACCTTGTTCTAGCACACAAGCACGCAACAAATCCTCTAACGATTGAATCGTCTTCTCGGTTTGACCGTCCGTTTGTGGATGGTAAGCCGAACTCAATCTTAGCTTAGAACCCAAAGCCTTTTGCAAACTTTCCCAAAACCTCGATGTAAATCTAGGATCTCTATCTGATACAATACTCTTAGGAACTCCATGTAACTTCACAATCACAGAAACATAAATCTCGGCTAGCTTCTCCAAAGAATAACTAATATCCATCGGAATAAAGTGAGAAGATTTAGTAAGCCTATCAACAATCACCCAAATAGCATTATGACCTCTTTGCGTATTCGGCAAACCCGTAACAAAATCCATCGATATACTATCCCATTTCCATTCCGTAATATCCAACGGTTGCATCAAACCACTAGGCTTCTGATGTTCCACCTTAGACTTCTGACAAGTCAAACACGCATACACAAAATGAGCTACATCTCTCTTAAATCCGAACCACCAAAAGATCTTCTTTAAATCTTGATACATCTTATTCGCTCCTGGATGAATACTTAAATTACTCCGGTGCCCCTCTTCCAATATCATCTTTTTCAACTCCTCATCATCGGGAATACAAATACGACCACGGAATCTCAAAACTCCAAAATTATCAACCTTGAAATCCTCATTCTCATTCATCATCAAATCAACAAATTTCAAGTCCAACTTTTGCTTTTCACAAACGGTTGCAAGAAAATCATTCGTAACATGAAGCATACCAAGTCTCACACTTCTAGGCGTCATCTCGCACACCAAACTCAAATCTCTAAAATTCTCCAAAAGTTCCCATTCTCTTATCATCAATGCGGACATATGTAACAACTTATGACTCAAAGCATCGTCCACCACATTTGCCTTACCCGAATGGTAATTCAAACCAAAATCATAATCCTTCAAAATTTCTAACCATCTCCTTTGTCTCATGTTCAATTCCTTTTGATCAAATAAATACTTCAAACTTTTGTGATCACTAAAAACTTCAAATCTCGCACCATAAAGATAATGCCTCCAAATATTTAGAGCAAAAACCACGGATGCTAATTCCAAATCATGCGTAGGATAATTCTTTTCATGCACTCTCAATTGTCTTAAAGCATAAGCTACAACTTTTCCATCTTGCATCAAAACACCGCCTAACCCTAACAATGAAGCATCACAAAACACCACAAATGGCTCTGTCGGATTCGGCAAAATCAAGATCAGAGCCGTTGTTAACCTTCTCTTAAGTTCCATAAAACTCTTTTCGCAACGAATATCCCAAATGAAAGCCTTTCCTTTACAAGTCAACTGCTTTAACGGAAGTGCCAACTTTGAAAATCCTTCAATAAACCTTCGATAGTAACCCGCCAAGCCTAAAAAGCTTCAAATCTCCGTAACCGATCTAGGAAATTCTCATTGCATTACCGCATCAATCTTGGATGGATCAACACTAATACCACCATCGGAAATCACATGCCCAAGAAAACTCACCTTCGATAACCAAAACTCGCACTTTGATAACTTAGCATACAATTGCTTCTCCTTCAAAATCTGTAACACAATCCTTAAATGCTCTTCATGCTCTTCTTGAGACTTAGAATAAATCAAAATGTCGTCGATGAACACAACCACAAAATGATCCAACTGTTCATGGAAAATACGATTCATGTATTCCATAAACACACCCGACACATTAGAAACTCCGAATGGCATCACGGAATACTCGTAATGGCCATACTGTGTCTTAAAAGCCGTCTTTTGAATATCCTCTTCTTTCACACGAATCTGGTGATATCCTGATCTCAAATCAATCTTACTAAAAATACGCGCACCAACCAATTGATCCATCAAATCATCGATCCTCGGAAGCGGATACTTGTTCTTAATTGTCACCTTATTCAACTGTCGATAATCAATACATAACTGCATGCTTCCGTCCTTCTTCTTTACTAACAATACCGGTGCACCCCAAGGAGAAACACTCGGCCTAACAAACCTCTTATCCAACAAGTCATTCAACTGCTTTTTCAATTCTACCAACTCTGAAGCTGACATACGATATGGTGCCATAGAAATCGGTCTAGTACCCGGAACTAGATCAATAGAAAACTCAACTTCTCTTTCCGACGGTACATCCATAATATCGTCCGGAAACACTTCTGGAAAATCACACACTACTGGAAACCTACTTATCTCCACTTCGCCTTCCACTGACCACGATGCAAACAAACCAAACAATCAAACTTTGTCCACTAAAAGTTTCTTCAACTCTTTCGTGGATAGGAAACTCTCTTCTTCATCGTCATCAAAAGAAGGAAACCTTACTAACTTATGATAGCAATCTATATGAACTCGATTAAATTGCTACCAGTTCATACCCAAGATCACGTCCAAACCATCCAACGGTAGACAAATTAAATCCATAACAAAGTCTTTATCATACATGGTCAAAGAACAACTTACACACATCAAAGAAGTAGTTACCAACCCTGAAGCAGGAGTCTCAATAACCATCTCACCACCCCAAGAATACATAAACAAATTCAAACGCTTAGCGCACTCAAGAGAAATAAACGAATGAGTCGCTCCTGTATCAATAATAGTAACTAAAGGCGTACTATTAATAAAGCATGTACCTTTAATCAAACGGTCTGCACTAGTAGTATCCTTCCCTTCTAATGCAAACACCTTTCCTCCCGCCTGAGCTTGCTTCGGCTTAGTACACTTAGTACTAATGTGACCAACTTCCCCAAAATTGAAGCACTTCACAACATTCCTCCTACACTTGGTAGTAGCATGTCCAAGACCTCCATAGTTTGAACATTTCACAATATTCTTCCCACACTCAAAAGACTTGTGGCCTAAATTGCCACACTTGTAACACTTAACGGGGCCAGAACTCCCTCCACCAGATCTCCTATCAAAGTTTCCCCTATGTTTGCCCTTATCAGCGGGTGTCACATAAGGTCCACTTATAGCTTGTTGCTTCCCTTTCCTTTCATTCACACTCTTGTAATGTGTAGAACGAGCTCTGCTATCTTCTTCAAAAATTCTACAACATTCAGTCAAATCTGAAAACCTTTTGATTCTCTGATATCCCACAGCTTGCTTAATCTCAGGACGCAAACCATTCTCATACTTAATGCACTTAGAAAACTCAGCATTAGCAGTAGCATAGTGAGGATGAAACTGAACCATTTCCACAAATTTAGCAGTATAGTCAACCACTGACATACTACCTTGCTTCAGCTCAAGGAATTCCATTTCCTTCTTTCCTTTCACACTCTCAGGGTAGTACTTCCCTAAGAATTCAGTACGAAAAACTTCCCAAGTTATCTCTTCATCATTCTCCTCAAGTGTTTGACTTCTACCGACCCACCAATCATCGGCTTCTTCCTTCAGCATGTGAGAACCAAGCCTCACCTTACTCTCTTCAGCACAATCCATGAATCTGAAGATTCTCTCAATCTCCTTCAACCAATTCTGAGCACCATCAGGATCAAATATCCCCTTGAAGAAAGGCGGTTGATTCTTCCTGAACTCATCATTCGCATTCACATCCGGCGCTCCCTGCACCGCCCTAGCCATTACTTCCAAAGCAGCAACCATTGTATTGTCATTTCTACCAGCCATATTCTGATCATTCCCAGAGACAACAACAAGATTAAACAAAAGTTCAATCACAAAAACATCAAGACAGACACAACTGACTCGAACACTGGCTCTGATACCACTTACTGTAACACCCCCTTTCTATACCCCAAATAAGAAATTAATTCACTTAGGCACATATTGAAATATCATCAGAGTATATTTGAAAAATGGTATAAAAGAGAAATGCCACATTATACTTGAAATTGAAAACATACAACACCTGCTCAATAAAGATATGCAACAAATGGGGTAACTTACATACACAAGGATTTCATCCTTACACCCGTATTCATCAATTCATTAAACAGCGGAAACAAAACGTAACAATTTCAAACTTATATACTTATCATAAATATATCTGCAAGTTTGAATCACCAAAATACTCCATGTTTACATAAAACATATCACATCAAAATACATATACAAATGTATTCACAAAAAAGCATCAAGTCAACCCTAGCTACCCGGTGCTACATATCAGAGCCGACCAACCAAAAATATGAAGACGAGCTTCACAAAATATCATCCAGCAACCTACTCTGCAATGCCTCATAGAGCATCATAAAACAGCATAAGGGTGAGAAACATTATCATAATAACATTGCATATAATTATATATCTCAACATATAAAAATGCACATGAAACATATTCTCACCACACATTTCAATCCTCATCACTTATACACATTGCAACGTGTACATACACAAATCAAGCATGTTCATCATGCACCAATTCACTAATTCACATAAACTTACATCGTTTATGTTTATTCCTCAATTCTATTCATTCCGCATAAACATACGACTAGTTATGTTTAATCACACATATACATTACAAATGTATAAATCACATACATATACATATATCAAACATGCATATATATCAGCAAGTATGTTTCATCACACATACTATCATCTCCATAACACTCCAAATAAACATATGCACATTCATGTTTATTTCTGCATATCATAATAAAAATGATGAAAATGCAACTCATAGAGACCGACAAACGACTCTATGCAGATGCAAATGCGGTACCGGCTCAACATTTCAGCAGGTTCACTCAGGAACCAAATGGAATCATCGCTTGTTACCTAAAGTAACTCCCCGTCGGGAACACGATGTTCACCCATTTCTCACACCACACATGGGGACACAATGTTTATGGATTGCTCACACCCCACACGGGCACACAATCCGATTGCTCACACCCCAAACGGGCACACAATCAATGTGAATAAATCACTCATCGCTCACACCCCCAGACGGGCACACGATGTTTCTGGATTGTGTAAACACCCCAAATTTGCCCTCACTCATTTCACCATGGCTTGTGATTTTTTTCATAGCATCTCATATTGTATTTTTGCTTCACTGCATTGTTTCAAAGTCATCTGCATCTAGGGTTTGTGATCTGAGCAGTCCCTGAGCTATCTGAGCCACTCCAAAGGTATTCAATCATCTCAAGAGGGTCCATGTATGTTCAAGCATCATATTATATCCTCCCAAGATCAAATAATTCATAAAATCACAAGGACCGAGGAAAGGTATGGAAGCAGAGCCAAGCTTAACTGCACAGATGACCTAAAATTAGGGTTTTGGTGTCAGAGGCCATAACTCCAATTTTTTTTGGTCATTCTTGCTTCTATTGGTCTCTATATGATATAAGGATCATGCATACCAATTTTCATGAAGAAACTCAATGGGGAAGGCATCTGATCAATAGATGACTTCTTGAACAAGTCAGTGCAAAATCAGGGCATCTGAGGCCCCAATCATCCAACCAAAGGGTATTTTCCATCATTTTGGGTGTATATGATCTTTATTTGGTCTTAGAAGAAGTTATAAGTTCACTAAATTGAAGAATTTCAAGCCATTTGCAAAGTTGCCATTTTGGGAAAGTGACTTGTAATGTAAACTTGCCATTTTGGGAAAGTTTTTCAACCTCCTCTTTTTGATTCAAAAATGCTTCAAATGAAAAATTCTTGGTCATGAAAGTTGTAGATTGGATCATTCCCTTTTCAAAAAGTACAAGAACTTGATCTAATTCATCATAGAACTCAAGTTATGGCCTTGCAAAGTTGGGAAAAATCACAAAATTTCACTTATGCACCAAAGAGGGAAGTTTGCAAAAACACTTGCCAAAGCATTTTGTGACCTCAATTTGACTTCTAAGCATTACACAAACATCACATATGACCTATAATTCAGAATTGCCCAAACAAATTCCAAGTTTCATGCCTTGAACTTCATGAATTTGAAAAATGGATCAAATCCTCTCATCCACTTGCCACAACTCATCAAATCTGATTTCATAGTATTCCATGATCCTTGCTGTGCATAGCCATGCCCCTGTCACAGCCTGCCACTTTACCATACCCCAAGTACACCAACTCTTGACTTTGTGCATTTTGCCCCATACCAATCAGCATAGCCCACAACCACTACACTGACCTATCCCAGCATGATATGTGTACCAAAAGCAAGCCATTCCATAACATAACACAAGCTGAAACCTCCAAGAACTCAGCAATCACAAAAACTCCCTCTTGTGCAAAAGCCTTCGAAATTCATAGCTCAGCCATCAAACCTCAAAACAAATTCCATCATTCAACTCCATATCCATTGCTGATCATTTCCCACCCTTCATCTTCCCCTAAAACACCCTGAATCATAAACACGATTTTGACATTTCATGAACTGAATTTCTGCCAACTTCTTTTTGAGGCCATTTAAACTCCAACCAAGCATCACAAGCTCTTAAGGGGAGTCATTGTAGTGGATTTGAGGCAAAGAACTGGTCAGAAAGCTCCTAGGTTGAAAGCTCCACTTCAGGTAGCCATGGCACTTATTTTTCCAGAACCTTCATTTTATGTTATAGAATGATTCTATGTGTTCCCCTGATTGCCATGATATGTTTGGTTTCGAAAATAGTTGAGTTTTAAGCATTTTATGAGCTTCTGAAATTTCTGATATGTTTTCCGTTTTGCTTCGATTCATGTTCTTGATGATGAAAAAATGATTTTTGTTGTGTGATTCTTGTTGGGGTTGGTGTGAGGATCATTTTTGGAGAGTTTTAGGGATTGGGGTTGCGTATTGAGAGAGATTGAGTGAAAGGCTAGCCGGAGAAGATGACCGGAACACTGTTCCGGTCACCTGAAAGTGATTAGGGTTCAGATTAGGGCTTAATTGTGTAATTAGCGTAGTTTGAATTATGGCCCTTTGATAGCGCGCAAAGTCAATTCCCTCCATTTTTTATTTGAATCTGGGCCACTGGATCAGCATACTTCCATTTTAATTTCATTTTAATTGCATTTCTTTGTACATTTGATTAAAAATAGAAAAACACTTTCAAAAACTTTTATCTTTTGCATTTCCCTTTCAAATATTTTTCTCATTCTGAAAATAATTTTTATTTTATTTTTTGCATAAATTTCGTATTTTAAAATGATTTAAATGTTTATTTTAATTAATTAATGAGAATTAATTAATTAAAATACCATTTAAGTTTCTAAAAATCACCAAAAAAATCACATTGCATCTTGATACATTTAGAGACATTATCAAACCCTTCACACAAATTTCTTTTTGGTTCTTGACCTATTTTGACATTATTTTTTTGATTTAGGGTTCTAAAAAATCAATATTTTGACCCTAAATTAGAAAACTCCTTTCTGCCTAACCATGAAGAGTTTGATAGTGATTCTTTTTGCATTGCATTCCTCATATCAATTAGTTTCTAGCATAAAATGGGCATGAATTTATCTTTCATTTTCAATTTGTTTTGCATTTTTCCTTTTGAAGTGCCTTAAAACCCTAGCAAATTTGAGAAAATCATAACTTCCACTAGGTTAAGATTTAGGTCTCCTCCTTTGGGCAGTGAACTTATATAGGGTTAGGGTACCTTTTATCCCATTTTCAATTTTTTATCTTATCATTTGCTTCTGGTTTTGAATTTTGCTTTGTATCTTGTACATAAACCCTAATTTGCATCTTCATTTGCATTCATCCTTCATATGCTTGCATACATGAACTTGCCATGACATTTTGTGCATCCACATGACATATAAGGCATATTAAGACATATTAGAATAATGTTTGATCATTGCATCATCCATTTTCCATGCTTTTGCTTTCATTTCATGTCATATGTATTCATGTACTTTCATGGTTCTTACATGTTTCATTTGCATACTCCTTAATTGTATAATCATCCACATCACATGACATGCTTTCATACCATCCCATAGAATCATTTGCCTCATGATATGCTTCTGACTTTGGTTGGCATCCTTGCATTTCATCTAATTTTCATTTCACTTCATTCCTTTGTTGCTAACTTTTCAGGTGGTAAGTGTTTGAGAAGTGAATTTGCCTTCACTTCTCATAATCTCTTCTCATCTCTCCTATGCATTCATTGCTGCATTTTATTTGTGGATTAGAGTGAGCTTGCACATTCATGCTCCTTCTTCTCTTTTCTTCAAGCAACTTGTCTTCTTAAGTGAAGTAAGTTGACTTGCTTCTTTCTGCTTCTTCCTTGGTGGCTTTTCTCTTGAAGATCTTTTGCAAGCCTCATAAACCCTAGGAACATCCAAGCATGATCACAATTAGGGTTTAATTAGTCCCCCATTAGTTTTTCCTTTGTGTCATCTTTGTGTCTTCTCTCCTCATCTCTTAATCAAGGACTAAACCCTTAAGGCTTTAAGGCTTTGTGATTAGGGTTATGCATGTATCCTTCTATTAGGATGGAGTGTATAACTTTAATCCCAAGTGTTAAACCCTTAATGTGTTTAAATCCTTTAATCAATCCATCTAATAATCACTAAGACATCAAGCTTGTAACTTGGGCCTTGCATTAGGGTTCTAATTCTTCCTTAATTGGTTAAGAAGGACTAACCCTAGTGTTAATGGACAAGTCCCCCTCAAGTTGTCTTACAAACCATAAAATTCACTTCTTAATCTTACCATTAACTAAAATCCATTTTAATAAAGGCTTTGTTTTGTCATGAGGTTAATCCCTAATCATGGATTAAGTTGAGGAGCCTTCCTCAGCTTAAATGTCCTCATCTATTATCCTTATATTAGGATGGTGTAATGGGTCCATTAAATCCTTGATTATGGCTTAAACTCATTACTTAACACTAAACAAAACACTCCAAAAAACACTTAAATAATCACAAGTAGGTTAATGATCTTAATCCTACATCATGGTGATTAAGTGTGAGGTGCTTACTTCATACTTAAAGTATTCTCATTACCCCTAATTAGAGGGAAGATGTGAGGAGTTTACTAACCCTTGGTTTAGACTTAAGCTCATTAACTTATGACAAATCCAAAAGCAATAAAAGACTGAAAACCCAAAAACAAACAATAATCGTCTCCTCCGGGATTCTTTTCTCATCATTTTTACTCACAAACGAGAACTCGCTTCTTCCATCTAATGCAAGACAGTTTGCACCTGAGCCTGACAGGTCATACACTTGAGCATAGACAAGCAAGCAGTTCACCAGTCAATTTACCATTTAGTCTCTTTGAGTCGAACTACGGTGTTCTGACTTCCTCATTGCACGAGAGGATACGTAGGCATAACTTCACAGTTATCGAACAAAAGTATCTGTATTTCCCCCCCTCTTCCAGCTTTTTTCTTTAAGCCTCATAGTCTTGAGCTTCACATTCTTTCCTTACACTGACACTCTTTATTTCACTTCACATTTCTTTTGCACTGACACTTGCATTCTTTTCCAGCTCTTACACACAGAATAGCACTAACACTACCCCTTTAAACACAAATCTTGTAAGCGTGGATCCCGTCGAGTACGACAGACAATCTGGATACTAATACCTTCCCAGGTTGTAACCAACCCCCTTTCTCAGTTTCTCTCGTTCGCGACCGTCTTATCCATCTTTTCTCAGGTTTATGCAGCATTACCTTTCCTTCAGGATAAAAATGCCTAGCTTGCGACTCTATTTATTCCTTCTCCTTTTCACCGACCGTTCGCGTCTGTACCCCTCTTGACCTGGCCTCATTTTGGTGGGAGAGACAGATTACTCACACCCCACACGGGCACACAATCTGATTGCTCACACCCCACATGGGCACACGATCTTGTTGTAGTCATCGCTCACACTCCACATGAGCACACGATGCTACAATGTATTCACAAAGAATCCCACAACACAAGAATGCATACATTATGCTTACATGCAAAATGACACACAACATTCTTGAAAATGCATACATATTCACAATATAGTTATGCATTCATCTTACACAATTAACATACATTCACATTTAATTCAAGTAATGTAACTACTTGCCAAACTGCCACAACACAACAATCAAACCCACATTTCCATAATTATCATAATTACGTTTTTATCGGAAAAGTCGGGTAAAAGTCGGCTAAAAACTACTTTTCTTAGCATCATTAGATTCTACATATTTTTAGCTTCGAATTGATATAAGGATCACTAAAAACGGATACCCGAAACTCAAGTTACGAAACAAAACGTAAAAACCCAAAAATCCTCCCAGGCTCACTAAGCGACGAACAGCTCGCTGAGCGAAAATCACCCTAGAACTTTCGCTGAGCGAGGGGTAGCTCGCTGAGCGACCACTGCGATTTCAGCAACATACCAGCTGCGAATAGTCCATCTTAACCACTCCAAAACTCCTCTAAACTCATACAAACATGATCAATAACTTATATCTAACATCATACTTCGATTATAACGATTTCTAACTGATTAATCTACCAATTTCTCACATTTCCACTAAAACCCTAACTATTCATCTTCTCTAACTTTCATCAAAACCAAAACTCAACCAATCAAACATATACATAATCATACACAATATTAAGATAACAATGCTTATCACCCTTACCCGATTATTTCGATTTCTTGAAGAAATCTTGAAACAAGACAATCCCATAAATGAGCAAAGCAAAAATAGCCTCAAATGCATCCTTATGACCTAAATTAAGTGAAGTGGAAGCTTTCCCCATCAAGAACTTAGCATTAATACCACGAACACTCCCTTTTGGAAGAAACTTCCCATTAAAATTAGACTCCTTGAGAAAAAGGTCTTTGGCGATGACTTTGATTGTAAGTTCCTTCTCTAAACCACTGAAAATAAATTTCTTGTCCAAAATAGGTAGACCCATCCAATGAGAGTACTCCTCCAAAGTCGGCACAAGCTGATAATCCGAAAAGGTGAAACAATGATGCAACGGATCATAAACTGAGCTAAGGTAGGGTGAATCCCCTCTGGTACGTCGGTATCCAAAATAAACAAGAGTTTTCCATAACACTTCCGGAACTCCCGGGTGTCAACCACCAATACTCCTAGCTTTCTCGACTCTACTGTAATAGGATTTTTGAAGGTGTACTTCTTTGTGTTCCTTCTTTCAAAATTCATAACCATAGACATCTGAAATTTTGCAAAAGTTCCTTATGAGTCCCTTGAAATCTCAAAAACAATGTGCATGAATGTATGATGGCATGTATGCAACAACCACAATCAAGATCACACAAAGCACACGGGTTTAGGTTCTGAGTCACGAGCATGAAGTCAAGGTAACAGAACACCAACCCACACAGGTAAGTACTAAGGTTTTGTCTTCATTGTACCTGCAAAAAACCAAAAGGGTGCTAACAGAGGTGTCCGGAGTTAACAGCCATCTTTAGAATATTATCGGTACGTTGGATTACTCCCCAACCAATAAAATTCTTAAAATAGACCTTGTCCGAGTGTAGTATCGCGTGACAACCACCTTAGGTTTACACCCAGATAGTTTCCACACTACGTTCTTAAATTGTCTTGGATGGGTTAAGGGTTCTACGGTCCTCAGTATGATCAACTCAAGGTCGGAAAATAATGCCACGTATGATTATTCATCATGACATTAATAATCCAAGAGAGCCTAACCGAGTGGAGATTATCAAATTGATATAGCTTTGGACTACTCCATCGCTTATAGCTTCGAATATCGTCATCCTATCATAAGTTCAACTCAGATCCGGGTTAGAATCTATCTCACTCATAGAGGATCACCAAAACCGAAACAGGACAAACAAATAACAAATAAATCAAACCAAAGCAATAAATAATTCAAAGTAGGCCGAATCCACTTAGAGATTACTCCCCATCAGAGTCGCCACTTTTCTGTAGCGGTAAAAATCATGAATGTAAGCTATTAGTTAACTTAACTCAAAGTAAACAGAGTCGCCACCGCGCTTTATTTTTATTCCAAGAGGAAAAGGAAAAAAGAGCGAATAAATCCTAATGAATCTAAAAGCAAAAAAAGCTAAAGAAATACAATAGAGAAACAGGTAAGGGGATAGGTTACATAATGGGAAGGTTTTATGCAACCAAAATGTCTGTGGTACTCCACGGGAGGCCTTTGAAAAATTTACTACTTTTGGTTTGAAAATGGTTTGTAAAATGTGAATGGAGAGATGAGAAACGAATTATTTTTTTTTATATTTTTGTGTTTGGAGAGGTTTACCACCTCATGCCTATGTACCCACAAAGTGCAATACAAGATCAAAACCCCGTAGTTCGTGGTACAAATAGTGAAAAGGGTGAGTTATGATTCATTTTATTAAGTGAAGAGAATTTGTCATCTTCAAGTGGATAGCCAAACAAATCTACCATAAGAATGAAGGCATGGACTCATACATCATTATGGGGAGGGCGCCAACTCGGATAAAATCAACGAGTATGCCACTAAACCCCCACAAATGACAAGAGACTCAATTACATCAAACTACAACCATGGAGATTGAGAGACTTGCACCAAACTAAAGAATAATGACTCATAATCGGCACTTTTTAAAAGGAGAAAACAAAAGTGCACAAAGGCACAAAACAACTTGAATGAGTTTGATTCTTTTTATTTTTTGAATTAAGGTCAACATGATTAGATTCATTGATTTTAAAAAAAGAAAAGAAAAAAAAGTAAAAGCCACTTGACAAAAGTCAAGGTTTTGGTTTGTTAAAGAGGTGATGATTTTTTTATAAAAAAAAAAAAGAATCCTTTGAAAAAGGGAGAAGGTTTTGAAAATTAAAGAATGGGAGGAGATGAAGGGACTATCCTAAAAAATAAAATAAGGAAATAAGGGAAGAAAGATCTAACCAAACTTGATGATATTCCAAATTATGAGCATAAGAGTTCCATCCTTATAAGCTAGCAAATGGCCAAATAAAGGCTAAATCCAACTTCATGAAGATCAAAGCAAGGGGAAGTGATCCTAAAATCTAAGTCCAAAATGGACAAAAGGAAAATCAACAATTAATGTTTTTTGGTGTCCAAATGGACAAAAGGAAAATCAACAATTAAAATAATAAGAACAAACAATAAACATGATATGGATGAATAAAGCAAAATAGAATAAAGGCAATAAGAGTGCAAGAAATTAAATGTTAGTAACAAAAAGAAATTAAAGTGCAAGAATCTAAAATATTAATAGTAGTAATAGTAGAATAATATTTACATAATAATGGTATGGTGAACTTAATCAACCACAACAAAAAAAAAAGTAACCAAAACCGAAAGGCAACCGGATCCGCTTAGCATCTTACACTATAGCGATTAATCAAGGCAAACCGAACCGAATTCAATGAAATTTGAAAGGTGATTGGGAGACCCAAAGCACCTACGCATCAAACATTCATAAGTCTCGATTCTTAATGCAATATGATTAACCACTTTGGGATTACGCGATCAACAAGAGATCCGGTCTATGAAAGTGCAACTACCCAATTAGATTTTTATTCCAAAGTCGGGATACATTTAGGTTTATGTTAAGCAATCTCCGAGTAATTTACGAAGTAATTACCCTACAAATGAGGCCGGCCACCACCAATTAATGTGCATAATGTTAGTGCTAATGCATGCGAGATAAACGATATGTAAATCGTTATCCGGACGCGATACCGCATAAAACTAAAGGTGAATACAAAATTGAGCCGCACTTATGGTATTCTTCCATCCTTAAGTTCAATCACTCATCTTGGTGGATTCAAGCATGAAAATGTATCACTAATGCAAAGTACCTTAAATGAATTGAATAATCCACTTAAAGGTATGATGTCTTCATCAGGGATGTCAAATCTCATAGGCTGGTAATCATCAATGGGTTGCTCAACAAGATAATCAGACAACACACTGCCCTTGATGGCTTTCTGAGATGTGTATTGAATGTCATATTCTGTGAGAATCATTTGCCATCTTGCAACCCATCCGGTAAGTGTTGGCTTCTAAAAAATGTACTTAACTGGATCCATCTTGGAGATCAATAAGGTAGTGTGGGTCAACATATACTGTCTCAGTCGGCGAGCAGCCCACGCTAAAGCACAACAAGTTTTCTCGAGCAGTGAATAACATTGTTCACAGTCGGTAAACTTTTTGCTCAGGTAGTATATTGCATACTCTTTTCGACCAGACTCGTCATGCTGGCCCAGCACACACCCCATTGACTCTTCTAATACTGTCAAGTACATGATTAGAGGTCTTCCTTCAACTAGAGGTATACGAATGGGAGGCCCTTGTAAGTATTCCTTGATTTTGTCAAAAGCCTTCTGGCAGTCTACGTTCCACCTGACTGTTTGTTCTTTTCTTAGCAGCTTAAATAAGGGTTCACATGTTGATGTGAGGTGAGATATGAACCTTGATATGTAGTTCAATCTGCCTAAGAACCCTCGAACTTCTTTCTCAGTCTTCGGTGCAGGCATTCCTTGAATGGCATTAACTTTATCAGGGTCAACTTCAATCCCTTTCTCACTTACAATAAATCCCAGCAGCTTACCGGATCGCATCCCGAATGTGCATTTGTTGGGGTTTAACTTCAATTGGTACTTCCTCAGACGCTTGAATAACTTCAACAGATTCACCAGGTGGTCTTCTTCTGTGAGGGATTTGGAAATCATGTCATCCACATAACATTCAATTTATTTATGGATCATGTCATGGAATAATGTTACCATAGCCCGTTGATAAGTGGCACCCGTATTCTTCAATCCGAATGGCATCACCTTATAACAGAATGTGCCCTAGGGTGTGATGAAAGTTGTCTTCTCCATGTCTTCAGGTGACATCTTGATCTGATTATATCCTGAAAATCCGTCCATGAAGGAGAACACCGAGAACTGAGCCGTATTGTCGACCAATACATCAATGTGAGGTAATGGGAAGTCATCTTCCGGGCTGGCTCTGTGTCGCTCCCACCAAATGAGGCTAGGTCAAATGGGGTACATACGCGAATGGTCGGCGAGAGGAGGAGAGAGTACACACAAGGGTGAACTCAGAAGACAAGAGTCGCCAGCTAGGCATTTTTATCCCGGAGGAAAACGTAATGCTGCATAAACCTAAGAAAAGATGGACAAGACGGTTGCGAACCAGAGAAACTGAGAAAGGGGGTTGGATACAACCTGGGAAGGTATTAGCACCCAGATTGTCCGTCGTACTCGACGGGATCCACGCTTAAAAGATTTGTGTTTTAAAGGGGTAGTGTCAGTGCAATTTGTGTGTCAAAGCTGGAAAGAATGCAAGTGTCAGTGTAAAAGGGTGTGAAGTGTATAAATGTACAGTGTCAGTGTAAGAATAGGAATAAAATGCTTAAGATCATGAGGCTAAAAGGATAATGCTAGAAGGAGGGGGAATATACAGAGACTTTTGTTCGATAACTGTTAAGTTATGCCTACGTATCCTCTCGTGCAATGAGGAAGTCAGAACACCGTAATTCGACCCAAAGAGACTGAAAGATAAATTGACTTGTGAACTGCTTACTTGTCTATGCTCAAGTGTATGACCTGTCTGGCTCAGGTGCAAACTGTCTTGAATTAGACGGAAGAAGCAAGTTCTCGTTTGTGAGTGAATGAGATGAGAAAAGAATCCCGTAGGAGACGATTATTGTTTGTTTTTGTGTTTTCAGTCTTTTATTGCTTTTTGAAGTTTGTCATAAGTTAATGAGCTTAAGCCTAAACCAATGGGTTAGTAAACTCATCACATCCTCCCTCTGATTAGGGGTAATGAGAATACCTTAAGTGTGAAGTCAGCATCTCACACTTAACCACCCTGATGTAGGATTAAGATCATTAACCTACTTGTTGTTTATTTAGATGTTTTTGTTTTTTTTTTTTAGTGTTAAGTAATGAGTTTAAGCCATAATTAAGGATTTAATGGACTTATTACACCATCCTAATAGAAGGATAATAGATGAGAACATTTAAGCTGAGAAAGACTCCTCAACTTAATCCATGATTAGGGATTAACCTCATGACAAAACAAAGCCTTTATTAAATGGATTTTAGTTAATGATAAGATGAAGAAGTGATTTTTAGGGTTTGTAAGACAACTTGAGGGAGACTTGTCCATTAACACTAGGGTTAGTCCTTCTTAACCAATTAAGGAAGAATTAGAACCCTAATGCAAGGCCCTAGTTACAAGCTTAATGTCTTGATGATTATTAAGTGAATTGATTAAAGGATTTAAACACATTAAGGGTTTAACACTTAGGATTAAAGTTATACACTCCATCCTAATAGAAGGATTCAGGCATAAGCTTAATCACAAAGCCTTAAAACCTTTAGGGTGTAGTCCCTGATTGTGAGATGAGAAGAGAAGACTCAATGATGACACAAAGGTAAAAGCTAAATGGGGGGACTAATCTACCCTAATTGTTATCATGCTTGGAAGTTCCTAGGGTTTGAGAGGTTTAAGAGAAAGATCATCAAAGAACCACCAAGGAGAGAAGCAAATGAAATGAGCAACAAGAAGCAAAACAACTTGCTTCACTTAAGAAGACAAGTTGCTTGAAGAAAGAAAGTAAGAGATGAACACGAATGAGCAAGCTCAATCCAATACACATACAAAATGCAGCAAGGGAAGTGTGAGAGAGATGAAAAGAGAACATGAGAAGTGAAGGCAAATTCACTTCTCAAAGTAACTTACCACCTGAAAAGTTAGTGAAAGAAATGAAATGCAATGCAAATGAGATTAAATGGCATGATGCAAGACAAAGTCAGAAGCAAATACATGATGTTAATGATGCTTAGAGATGATGAAAACATGAGGCAAGGCATGAGAATGATCATACAAACATATGGATGCAAAAGAAGCATGCTTTGAACCATGGATGTTCATGAAAAGTCATGGAATGCAAAAGACATACAACATGGCAAATGAAAAATGCAATGATCAAACATGATTCTAATATGTCCTAAGATGTTTTATGAATTAAATGAATGCACAAAATGTCATGGCAATTCATGGTATGCAAGCAAATGAGAAATGGATGCAAAGGAAATCATACATTAGGGTTATATGCAATATACAAAGCAAAAATCCAAAACCAGAAGCAAATGACATGATAAAAATTTGAAAATGCAATCAAAGGAACCCTAAACCTATACAAACTCACTGCCCAAGGGAGGGGATCTAACTCTTAACCTAATGGAAGTTATGAATTTTCTAAGATTGTTAGGGTTTTAAGGTACCTCACCAAGAAAAATGCAAAACAAATTGAAAATGTAAGATCAATTCATGCAAATTTTATCCTATAAACTACATGTTATGCAAGATGCAATGCAAAAAGAATCATTGTCCAACTCTCAAAGGTTAGATAGAAATGAATTTTTGAAGTTTGAAGTGAAATATTGCCTTAAAATGAGATTTATTCCAATGAAAATGATCAAAAGGCATTAAGAGCAAAAAAGAAATTTGGTTTGAGAGTAGGACAATGTTTCTAAATGTTTTTAAATGCAACATGAATTTTTTTGTGATATTTAAATACCTAAAAGTATTTTTAATTAATTAATTTTCATTAATTAATTAAAAATAAACTTTTAAATGATTTAAAAATAAATTTTAATGCAAAAAATAAAAATAAAAATATTTTTGTGTTTTAAAAATTAATGAAACTCTTGACAAAAAATTTCATAATTTTTAAATGATTTTAGCTATTTTAAATAAAATGGAAAAGATAAACCAAATTAAATGAAATAAAAATTAAAATAAATGGAAGTATGCAAAAGGAGAGGCCAGGATTCAATCTGGGGAAGGAGAGTTTGACTGCGCGCCAGATCCAATGGTCATAATTCAAACTGACTCAATTAACCTAAACTTAATTAATTAAATTAATTAAATAGGATTAGGGTTTAATGAAGTGATCCAAACCATTCAAACACGCGGGAGTCAACTCTGGTCAAACCATCCTACGCTCCACATTCAAACTACAATTAATGACACAATTAGGGCTTAATGACTCTCAGGTGGCCGGAGAAGACTTCCGGTCGTCTTCTCCGGCGAACCAAAACCCTAGATTTCGCTACAGGTCACTAAACAAGCAATTTCTTCCACAGAAATGATCTTCTCCCCAATCTAAACCTAACCCCTCTTCCAAAAATCATTTATTTTCATCAACAAGCCTGAATCGAAGCAAAGTATGAAACACGGGCAAATATTCAGAGGTACCATACATGTTGGTTTCTTCACCATTTTAAAAACTAAACACATATTCATGATCAGGGGAAGACATAACATCATACAAGAACTTAAAAATCAGTTTCTGGAAAAAAAGTTCTTCATGTTACCTGAGACGGAGCTTCTTTGATTCTGAACTTCCTGGCCTCAAGCTTTGCACAAACCTTCTCCCTTGATCCTCCTGATGATGGAATGGAGCTTAGAATGCCTTGAGAATGGCTGGTTTGGGAGATTGGCAGAGTTCTGTTCAGTGAAGTGAGGAAATCGTATTTCAGTTTGAGGATGTTTCAGGGATGAATGAGGGCAGGGAAATGATCAGGGGAGTGTGCTGAGTGATTCTGTGAAGTTTGTTTTTGTGTTTGATGTTTGTATGGTGAGTTTCGAAGGAAGTTGCATAAGAGGTGGAAAATGAGAATGCTGGCTTGTAGAGAGTTTCAGGCTGAGTTGTGTGTTCAAATGGCTAGCTTGAGGTCCACATAACATGTTTTGATTGGGCAAAGAGTTGTTGTGGAGCAGTGTGATTGGTATGGCTCAAGTTGCAAAAAGTCAAGAAAGTTGTACTCGGAGGTATGGGCAAGTGGCAGGCTGAGATAGGGGCATGGCTATGCGCAGCAAGGATCAAGGTGTGTCATGAGATCAGATTTTGTGAGCTGGCTCAAGTGGATGAAGAGTTATGGATCATTTTGCAAATTTGTGAACTTTTGGCCCTTTTGGAATTTCTTGATCCACAAGCCATGAAAATGAGTGAACTTTTGATGCAATCTGATCTTTAGGCATTGGTTTATGTTTGTATGAAGCTTAGAAGTCCATTTGATAGCACAATTTGTCTTGGCAAGTGGTTTTGCAACTTTGCCTCTTTGGTGCATAACTTGAAATTATGTGATTTTTCCCAACTTTGACAAGCCATAACTTTTGATCCAAAATGAATTAGAACAAGTTCTTGTACTTTTTGAAAAGGGAATGATCCACTCTACAACTTTCATGACCAAAGTTTTCCCATTTGAAGAATTTTTGAATCAAAAAGCAAGGGTTGAAAAAGTTTCCCAAAATGGCAAGTTTCCATTACAAGTCATTTTCCCAAAAAGTCAACTTTGCAAATGGCTTGAAATTCTTCAATTTTGTGAACTTATAACATCTTCTATGATCAAATAAAGATCATACACATTCAAAATGATGAAGAACACCCTTTGGTTGGGTCATTGGGGGCCTCAGATGCCCTGATTTTACACTGACTTGCTCAAAAAGTCAACTCTTGATCAGATGCCTTCCCCATTGAATTTCCTCATGAAAATTGATATGCATGATCCTTATAACATATAGAGACCAATAGAAACAAGAATGGCCAAAAAATTTGGAGTTATGGCCTCTGAATCCAAAACCCTAATTCTAGGTCATCTGTGCAGTTAAACCTGGCTCTGCTTCCATGCCATTCTCAGTTCTTGGGATCTTTGATTGTCTTGACTTTGTGGGGATATAATATGATGCTTGAACATACATGGACCCCTTTGAAGTAATTGATGACCTTTGGAGTGGCTCAAGAAACTCTTGGATTGCTCAAATCACAAACCCTAGATGCAGATGTCTTTGAATCAATGTAGTGAAGCAAATATGTAATATGAGATGCTATGATTGAACTTATGCATATAAAAAAACCACAAGCCATGGTGTGAATGAGTGAGGGCAAATTTGGGGTGTTTACAGCTGCCCCTATTCAAACATGAGTTAGATGTGTAGGATGTAAGCAACGGCTTAACAGGCAAACAAGATAACTTGTGGTTGAATACCAAAGACAGTCCAAAATTTGCACTCACAGAATGAAGAAGGAAAGGGATATAGATTGTAAAAGAAAATAAAGTATATTATGAAGTGCAGGTGACGGAGGACGATCGTCGAGTAGAGGACGACTGCTGGGGATGAAGCAATGACGGGGACGACCGACGCGCTGGGGAAGGTGTCACGGCCGGGTGTCAAGAAAGTTGTATATATGTGTGTATCTGTGAGTGCAAAGGGGACGCTTTGGCTTCCTACTGGGGATATGACACAGACGGGTGTCAGGAAGTATTTGTATTTGTAAGAGAAATGTATGGGCTTTCTGCCGGGGAATTTTGGGGAGTTTTCTGTATATCATTGATGGATTGTCATTATTCACAAGTGTTTGATCAGAACATGGCTTGTGATTATGCAATATGTTTGATTTTTTCCGTAATGCTCCATTTTAGACGGAATGCTACGCTCTGTGGGGAGAATATGATGCGAATGCTATGATTATGCAAAGATACCGATCCGGGATTCGGATCCCGTTACTGTGAAGATCTCTGGCCGATCTGCTTGAAGTGAACATCCCAGCCGGGGATAAGATCATTGGTAGATCTGATAAGATGTATGACTCTGCATGGGGGAGTAGGTCACTTGATAGACCTATCCTGGTAACGGGGGACCCAACTGGGGTTTGTAGGAGCTTCCTTCACTCTGTTGTGATTCCTTCGCTCGTTGCTTTTCTGGATAGAGGCTGAAACTATGTGGGGAGATGGTTCCCTGGCTTTTGTACTTGGCTGAGGAGGAATAATGGATGGCAACTCAGCTGGGGAGAAAACACCTCTGGTGCTAAGACTGAGTAGATAATGATTTTCCAGCTTGCTGGGGTGAAGCTTTCATGCCCCAGGTCGTGCTTTGAATACCTGCAATCCTGAAGAGTCAGAGAAACACACAAGTAATCCCGAGGTGTCCCTTACCGGATTCCATCATAGGAGTTTAGACACTCCCGGGAGTAAGCATATTTCCTGCAAGCATGCATTTTTAGAGAAAAAGCATATGTATTTATGCAATCAGTATCTTAGGAACATCGGACATTTTGCAAACGAAAAAAAATGGAACGTATAAGACGAAACACGACTGAAAATCTGATTTTATTAATTCATGTGCCCCGAATTGGCAAGATACAGTCAAGGAAACAAATCCCCTAAAATGAGGAGATTGTTACAAATTGAGAAACAAAAATATGTTGGCAATGTTGATGACGCTTCAAGGAGCTTCCCTTTTGCTATGACTCGTATGACTTTTGACACTCTTCTCGTCTCGCTTTCTGAAGAAGGCTGATTCTGACAGAAGCTTGATCCTTTCAAAGCTTAACAAGTTGTAAGTGATACAGACGAATTCGGAATGCAGTTGTTCGCTTATTCCCTTATTTTGCATGGATCGCCCTTTCGGGTTTTCAATCCATCGGGATACCCATTTTTGCCTGAGTTGTCCAATGCGGCTTTTCAACTCAGCGGGTGTACATTTTTTATTTATTTCCCTTATTTTTTCCCGAGTCTTTTATTCTGTTTTTGACTCGCCGGGATGCCCTATTTTTGCCTGGACTTACATTCTGTTTTTTTGTCCAGCGGGTCATTTTTTATGCGAAGTATTTATTAACTGCATCTGAATTCACAGGGGACGGCAAATCTTCGCCATCCATAGTACTGAGCATCAGTGCTCCACCAGAGAAAATTTTCTTTACTACAAATGGTCCTTCATAGTTCGGAGTCCATTTGCCCCGGTGGTCTGTATGAGGAGGGAGGAGTCTCTTCAGCACAAGATCTCCTACTTGGTACTCTCGGAGCCTGACTTTCTGATCGAAGGCTTTCTTCATTCTTTTCTGATATAATTGCCCATGACAGATTGCGGCCAATCTCTTCTCTTCAATCAGATTCAGTTGTTCGTATCGGGATCGGACCCACTCTGCTTCATTCAGTTTAACATCCATTAGTACCCGTAGGGAGGGTAATTCGACTTCAACAGGTAGGACTGCCTCCATACCATACACAAGCTGATACGGTGTTGCCCCAGTGGATGTTCTGATTGATGTACGGTACCCATGCAAGCAAACGGTAGCATCTCATGCCAGTCTTTATAGGTGACTACCATCTTCTGCACAATCTCCTTAATGTTCTTATTAGCGGCCTCAACAGCGCCATTCATCTTTGGCCTGTAAGAAGAAGAATTGTGGTGTTGGATCTTGAAGTCCCGACATAGCTCTGCCATCATTTTGTTGTTTAAGTTGGAACCGTTGTCAGTAATGATTCGCTCGGGAACTCCATACCGACAGATGATGTCTCTCCTCAGAAATTGGGCTACCACTTTCCTGGTAACATTTGCATAAGAAGCTGCTTCAACCCACTTGGTAAAGTAGTCAATGGCAACCAGGATGAATCTGTGGCCGTTTGAAGCAGTTGGTTCAATCTTGCCAATCATATCAATGCCCCACATGGCAAAGGGCCAGGGTGAAGACATCACATTCAGAGGATTGGGAGGCACATACACTTTATCTGCATAGATCTGGCATTTATGGCATTTTCTGGCATAGGCACAACAGTCTGCATCCATTGTGATCCAGTAATAACCTGATCTTAGCAACTTTTTAGCCATTGCATGCCCTCCTGCATGGGTACCAAAGGATCCTTCGTGCACTTCGTGCATCAACAAGTCTGCTTCTGTTCTATCAACGCATCTGAGGAGTACCATATCAAAGTTTCTCTTGTACAGGGAACCATCAGTATTCAGGAAGAAACTACCAGCTAGCCTTCTTAGAGTCTTCTTATCATTGGAAGATGCCCCAGGTGGGTATGTTTGATCCTCCAAGAAGCACTTAATGTCATGGAACCAAGGCTTATCATCTTTGGCAACATCTGCTGCAAATACATATGCTGGTCTGTCAAGTCTGGACACTAAAATCCGAGGCACAAAGTTGGCAGCTTGAACTTTGATCATGGATGAAATGGTAGCCAGGGCATCTGCAAACTGATTCTCGTCTCGAGGGATATACTCAAGCTTGATTGTTGTAAAGAAAGTCAATAACCTCCTTGTATAATCCCTATAAGGTATCAGATGGTCCTGGTGGGTGTACCATTTGCCGTTGGTTTGATTAACTACCAGAGCTGAATCTCCGAACACAGTCAAAGTCTTGATCCTGAGGTCAATGGCTTCCTCAAGACCCATAATGCAAGCTTCGTATTCAGCTTAGTTGTTAGTGCAGTTAAAGGTGAGCTTTTCTGAGAAAGGCATGTGAACTCCCTTAGGTGTAATGAGCACTGCACCAACACCACGACCATTCATATTAACAGCCCCATCAAACATCATAGTCTACTCTTCTTCCGGGTCAGGCCCTTCAGTGTGAACAGGCTCTTCATGATCTTTTACTTTTATGAACATGATGTCTTCATCAGGGAAGTCAAATCTCATAGGCTGGTAGTCATCAATGGGTTGCTCAGCAAGATAATCAGACAATACACTGCCCTTGATGGCCTTCTGAGATGTGTACTGGATGTCATATTCTGTGAGGATCATTTGCCATCTTGCAACCCGTCCGGTAAGGGCTGGCTTCTCAAAAATATACTTGATTGGGTCCATCTTTGAGATCAATAAAGTAGTGTGGGTCAACATATACTGTCTCAGTCGGCGAGCAGCCCACGCTAAAGCACAACAAGTTTTCTCGAGCAGTGAATAACGTTGTTCACAGTCGGTAAACTTTTTGCTTAGGTAGTAAATTGCATACTCTTTTCGACCAGACTCGTCATGCTGGCCCAACACACACACCATCGACTCTTCTAATACTGTCAAGTACATGATTAGAGGTCTTCCTTCCACTGGAGGCATAAGGATTGGAGGCTCTTGTAAGTATTCCTTGATCTTGTCAAAAGCCTTCTGGCAGTCTTCGTTCCACCTGACCGTTTGTTCTTTTCTTAACAGCTTGAACAAAGGTTCACAAGTTGCTGTAAGGTGAGATATGAACTGTGAAATGTAGTTCAATCTACCTAAGAACCCTCGAACTTCTTTTTCTGTCTTCGGCGCAGGCATTTCTTGAATGGCTTTGACTTTGTCAGGGTCAACTTCAATCCTTTTTTCACTTACAATAAATCCCAGCAGCTTACCAGATCGCACCCCGAATGTGCACTTGTTAGGGTTTAACTTCAGTTGGTACTTCCTCAGACGCTTGAATAACTTTAACAGATTCACCAGGTGGTCTTCTTCTGTGAGGGACTTGGCAATCATGTCATCCACATAACATTCAATTTCTTTATGGATCATGTCGTGGAATAATGTTACCATAGCCCGTTGATAGGTTGCACCGGCATTCTTCAGTCTGAATGGCATCACCTTGTAACAGAACATGCCCCAGGGTGTGATGAAAGTAGTCTTCTCCATGTTTTCAGGTGACATCTTGATCTGATTGTATCCTGAAAATCCGTCCATGAAGGAGAACACCGAGAACTGAGTCGTGTTATCAACCAATACATCAATGTGAGGTAAAGGGAAATCATCTTTCGGGATGGCTCTGTTCAGATCCCGGTAGTCCACACACATTCTCACTTTGCCGTCTTTCTTAGGCACAGGTACAATATTAGCAACCCAAGGCGGATAGCTAGTCACAGCAAGGAACCCGGCGTCCCACTGCTTTTGCACCTCTTCTTTGATCTTCATTGCCATATCTGGGCGAGTACGACGCAGTTTCTATTTAACCGGTGGGCAATTTTCTCTTAAAGGCAGCTTGTGCATAACAATATCGGTGTCCAACCCTGGCATATCCTGATAAGACCAAGCAAACACATCCACATATTCACGAAGCAGGTCAATCAGTTGTTCTTTCACTGAGTCTTGTAAGCAGGCCCCGATCTTAACTTCTTTCACGTCTTCTTCCGTACCAAGATTAATCGTTTCGACCTCCTCCTGATGAGGGGTGATAACCTTCTCCTCTTGCCTTAACAACCTAGCTAGCTCTTCAGGAAGCTCATAATCTTCTTCAACCCCTTCATCAGCTTGATTGATTGGATTGTCAAAGTCATACGAAGTCATAGCTGTGTTGTTGTCGGTGCAGTCTGAAAGGCACTCTCTGCAAGGGTTTAGATTGTTCATTTTAGTGATTGATTTTAATCTTGTTTAGAAAAAAGTGAAATGAAGTTTATCATTTTGGAAAACATTGCCATTTTATTTTTGTACAAAAAGAAAAATGAAAAACAGTGAGCGGAAAAGAAAAAGACTCATTTGCAAAAGATGTCCGATATTCATTGATTAATCTGTTTGCACAAAATTACAAGATGGCCCGATTACAAAATGAGTCTAGTCATCTTGGGCAAGATGCAAGACTTGATGCATGCTTAAAAATACAGGAAATAATAATTACTCTGCAGGAGTAACCCTTATAATTTCCTGGGAAGACCAGTTAATGACTTGGCTCCCCGGGATCCTTGGACGTATCCAGCTCTCCAGGTTGTGGTCGCTTTCCTCCTCGTCTTCCAAGTTGTTCACTGCATCCGGAGTGAGCATTCCCCCGCTGACAAAATTGGGATTCTTGGCAGCCTCTGATTGATCTAGTTGAGTTGGTCTGTAACCCAACCCAAATCTGTCCTCCTTCTTCTCCATAAGCAACAACTTGCCCCAGCCTTGGGCAGTCCCCTCTTCAACAACCTTCCTGGCTTGCTGATAAGATGTCATGGAGGTTCCAAGTACAACAGATGCTTCATTAATGTTCAGGGCTTCAAACCCCTGACTCATGGTTTCATGGATTTCTCCATCCATCTAAATATACTTGTACGTAGCCAGATGGCTAACAAAGATGTCTTCTTCACCACAGATGGTGATGATCTGGCCTTCCCACTCGAATTTCAGCTTCTGGTGAAGGGTAGACGTAACAGCGCCAGCGGCATGGATCCAAGGTCTACCCAACAAACAGCTGTAGGCTGGCTGAATGTCCATCACATAGAAGGTAATCTTAAAAGTCTGCGGGCCAATCATCACAGGCAGATCAATCTCCCCAAGCACTGATCTTTTAGAGCCATCAAATGCTCTCACCACAAAATTACTTGGACGCAGTGCCAAGCCATCATACTCCAGCTTCACTAAGGCTTTCTTTGGTAGAACATTGAGTGAAGACCCAGTGTCCACCAGTACATGGGATAGAACAGCACCTTTGCATTCCAAGGTGATATGTAAAGCCTTGTTGTGGTTACGCCCCTCAGTTGTTAAGTCAGCATTGGTAAAGCCCAGTCCATGACTGGTGTTAACATTTGCCACCACAGTTTCTAGATTATTAACAGTGATCTCCTCTGGCACGTATGCTGCGTGCAGGACTTTCAATAATGCATTCCTGTGAGCTTCAGAATACATCAGCAGGGATAATATGGAGATCTTTGAGGGAGTTTGGTGAAGCTAATCCACCACTTTGTAATCACTTCTCTTTATAATTCTCATGAATTCATCTACATCTTGCTCAAAAGATGTCTTCTGAGTTTCTTTGCCAGTTGTCTCTTCAACTACCACACTCTTTCCATTTGCTTTGGCAGCAGCTTCTGCTTCAGCATTAGGTCTTTGCAATTGTGAGGTAAAAAGGCGTCCGCTTCTGGTGAAGCCTCCGCCTCCCCCAACATTATCAATCTGTGGAGAAGAGGTTGAAGAATCCAAAGTGATTTTCTCCCCGTTGCAGTAGAGGTCAGAGCCATAATGCCAAGGTATGGCATTACTGCTTTCATACGGAACTGGTCCAGGTACCGTGATAGTAACTGGACTGACTGCTGCAGAGGAGGGTACTGAAATGGTGTGCGGATCGTAGTAAATGGTGACTGGTGATCTGGCAGGAGGTGCCACTGTTTGTTGTTGAAAGTTGTTGTTTGGAGGAATACTTGACGGATCATAGTAAATGGTGACTGCTGAGATATCTTGATTAACTTCTGTTGGCGTTGTAGAAGATCCTGCTGAATAAATGGATGCTGATGTTGTAGAAGAGATGGTTGTTGACATTTGACTTGTTGAAGTGATAGATGAAGCCATTGTTGATGAAATTGATGAATTAGTTGGAATGATTGTTGTTGTAGTTGTAGAAGAGTCAGGAATTGTTGTCAAAGGGATTGCTGGATTTGTAGGCGCCGTTGTTGTGATATGAAGTATGCCACTCTTTATAAGACCATCTATGCCGCTTCTCAAGTTATCACACCCATTGACCGAAATGTTGCAATAACCACAACCGAGCTCACACCCGGGGAACATCTGACATTCTAGGAGCTGAGCTTTAATTTCTACCAGAGGTGTCCGAATCTGCCCAACACTGGTGATTAAGAAAGATGGCTTGTCTTCCTCAATGGCATTAATTCTTGGTCCTCCATGATTGGGCATGGGATTCTTGTTGACATTTGGAGGGGGTGCAAAGTTGAGGGCTTTAGAATCCACCAGATCTTGGACTTTCATTTGTAAAGCCCTGCATTTCTCTGTATTGTGGCCAGGTGCATTGGAATGGAAAGCACATCTGGCGTTGACATCATAATTTCTTGGGAGATTAGAGGGATCTGGTGGTGCCAATGTCCTTAATTCAACCAAGTTGAGTTTCAGGAGTTGTGGCAATAAAGCGGCATAAGGCATAGGGATTGGATCAATCACCCTATTGGCCTGTGATGGTCTTTGCTGAAAGGGTCTTTGTTGTTGATTGTTGTTGTTGTTGTTGTTGTTTCTCTGTCGCGGATACTGAACTTGCTGTTGATAGTGAGGTTGTTGTTGTTGATATGCTGGTTGCTGAGGAATCGGAGCTGGAATAGTGACAGCTGCTACTGATCTGTGGACATACTGAGGTCTGGCCCTGCTAGCATGAATGTCATTTGTCTCACCAGTTCTTCTAGGTCCCACAAAAGGCTTCCTGGGGTTACTAGATGAACTTGCACCATTATCAGAAATCTTGCCCATCTTCAGAAGGCTTTCAATTCTTTCTCCAGCTATAACTACGTCAACGAAGCTGGTGGAAGAAAAAGCAGCTAGCCTATCAATATATGTTCCTTGCAGAGTATTCATGAACATGTCGGCCATTTCTCTTTCCGACATGGGTGGCTGGACAGCAGCAGCAAGCTGTCTCCACCTCTGGGCATATTCCCTGAAGCTTTCTCTGGAGGACTGAGACATTCCCATCAAAAGGGTCCTGTTAGGAGCCATGTCCAGATTGTATTGGTACTGCCTGATGAAGGCTTTAGCTAGGTCCTTCCAGCGTCTGATTGTAGCTCTGGTTAAGTGAGAGTACCACTCCCTGGAAGCCCCGGTCAAACTGTCTTCAAAATAAAACATCCATGGTGTATGCCTTAAGTCTCCCCAGGAAGGATTGCAAGTGAGTTCGTGGACAGGAAGTTCCATTGTACTTCTCAAAGCATGGGGGTTTAAACTTATGGGGAATCCTTACCCCATCCACTAACCCCATATCCATGACATCAAAACCTAGGGAATTTCGAGACTCCAGAGATCTCAACTTCTCAGCAATTTCATCAAACCTCCTATCATAGACTTCCTCTCCAGCTCTCATTACTGTAAACTGCTCTTCTTGGGGGTCTTCTTGTAAGATCCTTCCCCCAGTAGTATTTCCTTGCACATTAGTCGGGATGTTGACTTCCGGATGTAGATGAGGCCCATATACTGGTGGATTAACATGAGGCTGACCCCTCTCATTGTTACTTGTCCCTCTAGTTCCCAGATGGGGTTCTTTCGGGGTTAGTCTTTCTACCAATGCCCTCAACCTTTCTTGACTTTGGGCCAAGACATTCATTACTTCCATGAACTGAGTCATTTGGTTTCTCATCTCCAGCCTTTCATTGGCCATCTGAGTCCTGACTTCTGTCAGATCTTGCTGTACTTGGTCCATCTGGATACCAGGAAGATTGTTGCGAGTAGGATATCTGTGCGGACGGTTGAGAGGGAACACCCGACGGCGAGCAATAATTCCTGAATCACAATAGAGTTAGCAACAAACAAAACAAAACCTACAAAACAAAACAAAAGTTAGTATGCAATGCAGTATGCTTATTTGTTTCCAAGGTATCCGGCTTGGCTCTTGGTTTTGACCTTTCCAGACCCTGAGGAAGAAGCTTTGATGTTGCTTGAGAAAAGAAACTCAAATGAAACAAACTAATAAATATATTACAAATGGTGCATAACACATAGTTTGTTTTTTACAACACATGCCCCTGAGGGGTCAAAATACATCAAAAGAAAAGTACATGAAATTGAAATAACAACAAGCAAACTAGTCTAACATCTAAGCCAAACTCATCCTCCTTCACCTCCTTCAGAAGTGCTTCAGTTACAGGATCAGCCGTATGCTCTGTAATGTTTCTGATAAGAAGGTTCCTGGTGGCAATAGCAGTGGTCAGCCTCTTGTGCCTGTTTTGGTCCTTTGACCTCTTCAAACCAGCCCTAAGCTTCAACTCTGAAATCTCCTTCTGGGCTGCCAGCAGAGCTTCCTGCTGTTTCTTTTCATTGGCCTCCAATTGCTCAATCCTGTCTTGAGTTCTCTTATCTTCTTGAGTGCGAGCTTCAGTGATCCTGACCCACCTAGCTTGACTTTCTTTCAGATAGAGATCAGTCCTAGCCTTCTGAAACTGGGCCTCTTTATAGGCATTCTTCAAAATTTTCTCTCCAGCTCTTGATTTCTTGATGTAGTCCTCTGCTTTCTCAATCCTGGCTAGATGCTCCACCTTAAGCTTTTCCAACCTCTCAATGTCTAGACGACCATCACTCCTCTCCCAGAGGGTTTTCTTCAGAGCTTGAGACTGATTCTCATTCCTTTCCTTTAGTTTCTCAAATTCTTCCAGGCTGACAGTGGCTGGAGGTGGTGTTGTGGATGGTCCAGGTGCATCCTCAATGGTGAAGGGCATCCCAGAGATCTGAGCTCTAGCATGAGACCATTCATAATACTGAGCTGAAGCCACATTATTGCATCTCCCAAGAATGGCCATCCCTTTGGTCTGGATGTTGTCCCAAGCCCAGGATTCGTGCCTGACAACAGCTAGATTAGGCTTTATCTCACAATACAGGGTTTCAGCCAAGTCTTGCACTCTAGGAGGGTGAACCAAAGCATAGCCCAATTGTCTTTTAAACAGCAAAGGGTTGTAATTGATGCAACCCTTCACTCCTATTAGAGGTACATTGGGGAACTGCCCACAGCTAGTAATTATGTCCCTGCCTTTAGTGCTCTGGGTGCACCACCTGATGTCATCTGAAGTCAAAGCAATAAGTCTCCTAGCCCAATTCTTCTGTTGGTGAGGATTCAGGAAGGCATCAGTCTTGGGTAAGTGTTTAAGCAGCCAGGTATGGAACAGAGGAGCACAGCATCTCACCAACCTCCCCCTTTGCTTCTCATTCCTTTGGTGAACAAAATAGTAGAAATCCCCCAGCAAGGTGGGTACTGGGTTCCTCAGAAGGAAAAGATGAATGGCATTCTTGCTGATAAACTTGGGCTCATCTGCAAATAATATCACCCCATAAATGCTGAGGGCTAACAATGCACAAACTGCCCTCCATTCTCCCAAGGAGGCCTTCAGGATGGCCTGAGAAGTCAGAAAGTCCAAGTGTAGGCCAGGGATCCCAGCCTTTGTTGTCATGTTCTGCTCAATCAAAATAGGTTCCAGGTATAGTGCTTTTGCCACTTCTTCATTGCTGGGAGGAGTCATTTCAGGATTGAAGGGGACACCCCCCCTGACAGGTACTCCAATCAATGATGAGAACTCCTCTAGCAAAGGTCCTAGCTGAAAGTTCTGGAAAGTGAAGCATCTTAAAGGAGGGTTATAGAACTGTAAGCAGGTGTGGATCAAACTCCTCTGAGAAGGGTCTAGGTCCATAACCATATCAAGGATGCTTCCATAATGCTCTCTGAATAATGGGATGTGGTCTGGAGTGATAAGTGCCTGGACCTGTCTAATGCCAGCCAGCACAGGCTCAAAGAAATGGTATGAAATGTTGCTCTTCTTGGGTGCCATGACTGCTGATGAAGAGCTGAAACAAATGCTGATGATGAAGACTGATACTGGAGATGAGCCACTGATAGGATGAGGCTGGTGATAAAAGTAGCTGAAGCAGGCAACAGGGGTCTATGCAGATGAAGGGGTCAAAACCAAGCCAAATATGATGTGGATACCCTGAAAAACAAATAAACAAATGTTAAATGATGCAAATGATGAGTATGCAAATGATATGAAAGGGTTTGTGATCAAGCTGGATCTAATTACTGCCTTGATATAAGTCCATGTATGTCTAAGAAGTCCAGATGGAGGTTCAGAAGTCCCGTAACCAAGGTGGGGGACTCAAATAAAGAGTCACATGTCCAGGGTTAAATCACAAGAACTGTCCAAAGTGAAGCATTCTTAAACAAAACAAGTATCAGGGTATTCTGTGGCCAATGGTACCTGCAAACCTGTAAACAGCCCAACCCCCCTCACAGGTAGTGTTCTAAAACAAGGATCCTCAGACTTGGATCAGTTATGAGAAGTGTAAACACTTCTAACCCGGAGGTACAGTGTTTACAATAACCATAAAAGATCCTCCTCTAATTCACCTCAGTTTCTGAAGGTCATAGTAAAGGTCATCCAGACTTAGCAGGCTTCCCAGATAGCCCTAGCACTACAGGAGATCTGTAGCACAGAGTTCTCAAGAAGAAACCCATATCTGAACCGTGTTTCATATTCCCGCACCAGACCGAAATGGAATGGGAAAGAACATGAACCACTCTAGCCTAGGTGTCACTCAGGTCCTAGGTATAGGGCCTTAAACTCTCAATGAAACCCCACCCACAAAGACAGAAGAACAGATCCAGCAATGATAATGACAGTATGAAATATGAAAACTGTAAAGAAAGCAATAAATAAGGCTGTACATAAAGAAATAAATAAAGCAACTTTATAAACACAAATAGCACATAACACCCCAGTAAACACAAATCAAACAAGCGCTAGGAGGAACCCACAAAAAGAACAAGAAGCCCTGGTTACAGTATAAGATTCCCCAGCAGACGAGGCTAGGTCAAATGGGGTACAGACGCGGACGGTCGGCGAGAGGAGGAGAGAGTACACACAAGGGTGAACTCAGAAGACAAGAGTCGCCAGCTAGGCATTTTTATCCCGGAGGAAAAGGTAATGTTGCATAAACCTAAGAAAAGATGGACAAGACGGTTGCGAACCAGAGAAACTGAGAAAGGGGGTTGGTTACAACCTGGGAAGGTATTAGCACCCAGATTGTCCGCCGTACTCGACGGGATCCACGCTTAAAAGATTTGTGTTTTAAAGGGGTAGTGTCAGTGCAATTTGTGTGTCAAAGCTGGAAAGAATGCAAGTGTCAGTGTAAAAGGGTGTGAAGTGTATAAATGTACAGTGTCAGTGTAAGAACAGGAATAAAATGCTCAAGATCATGAGGCTAAAAGGATAATGCTAGAAGGAGGGGGAATATACATAGACTTTTGTTCGATAACTATTAAGTTATGCCTACGTATCCTCTCGTGCAATGAGGAAGTCAGAACATCGTAGTTTGACCTAAAGAGACTGAAAGATAAATTGACTTGTGAACTGCTTACTTGTCTATGCTCAAGTGTATGACCTGTCTGGCTCAGGTGCAAACTGTCTTGCATTAGACGGAAGAAGCAAGTTCTCGTTTGTGAGTGAATGAGATGAGAAAAGAATCCCATAGGAGACGATTATTGTTTGTTTTTGTGTTTTCAGTCTTTTATTGCTTTTTGAAGTTTGTCATAAGTTAATGAGCTTAAGCCTAAACCAATGGGTTAGTAAACTCATCACATCCTCCCTCTGATTAGGGGTAATGAGAATACCTTAAGTGTGAAGTCAGCATCTCACACTTAACCACCCTGATGTAGGATTAAGATCATTAACCTACTTGTTGTTTATTTAGATGTTTTTGTTGTTTTTGTTTAGTGTTAAGTAATGAGTTTAAGCCATAATCAAGGATTTAATGGACTCATTACACCATCCTAATAGAAGGATAATAGATGAGAACATTTAAGTTGAGAAAGACTCCTCAACTTAATCCATGATTAGGGATTAACCTCATGACAAAACAAAGCCTTTATTAAATGGATTTTAGTTAATGATAAGATGAAGAAGTGATTTTTAGGGTTTGTAAGACAACTTGAGGGAGACTTGTCCATTAACACTAGGGTTAGTCCTTCTTAACCAATTAAGGAAGAATTAGAACCCTAATGCAAGGCCCAAGTTACAAGCTTGATGTCTTGATGATTATTAAGTGAATTGATTAAAGGATTTAAACACATTAAGGGTTTAACACTTAGGATTAAAGTTATACACTCCATCCTAATAGAAGGATGCATGCATAAGCTTAATCACAAAGCCTTAAAACCTTTAGGGTTTAGTCCCTGATTGTGAGATGAGAAGAGAAGACTCAATGATGACACAAAGGTAAAAGAAAAATGGGGGGACTAATCTACCCTAATTGTTATCATGCTTGGAAGTTCCTAGGGTTTGTGAGGTTTAAGAGAAAGATCTTCAAAGAACCACCAAGGAGAGAAGCAAATGAAATGAGCAACAAGAAGCAAAACAACTTGCTTCACATAAGAAGACAAGTTGCTTGAAGAAAGAAAGTAAGAGATGAACATGAATGAGCAAGCTCAATCCAATACACATACAAAATGAAGCAAGGGAAATGTGAGAGAGATGAAAAGAGAACATGAGAAGTGAAGGCAAATTCACTTCTCAAAGTAACTTACCACCTGAAAAGTTAGTGAAAGAAATGAAATGCAATGCAAATGAGATGAAATGGCATGATCCAAGACAAAGTCAGAAGCAAATACATGATGTTAATGATGCTAAGAGATGATGCAAACATGAGGCAAGGAATGAGAATGATCATACAAACATATGGACGCAAAAGAAGCATGCTTTGAACCATGGATGTTCATGAAAAGTCATGGAATGCAAAAGACATACAACATGGCAAATGAAAAATGCAATGATCAAACATGATTCTAATATGTCCTAAGATGTTTTATGAATCAAATGAATGCACAAAATGTCATGGCAATTCATGGTATGCAAGCAAATGAGAAATGGATGCAAAGGAAAGCATAAATTAGGGTTATATGCAACATACAAAGCAAAAATCCAAAACCAGAAGCAAATGACATGATAAAAATTTGAAAATGCAATCAAAGGAACCCTAAACCTATACAAACTCACTGCCCAAGGGAGGGGATCTAACTCTTAACCTAATGGAAGTTATGAATTTTCTAAGATTGCTAGGGTTTTAAGGTACCTCACCAAGAAAAATGAAAAACAAATTGAAAATGTAATATCAATTCATGCCTATTTTATCCTATAAACTACATGTTATGAAAGAATCAATGCAAAAAGAATCATTATCCAACTCTCAAAGGTTAGACAGAAATGAATTTTTGAAGTTTGAAGTGAAATATTGCCTTAAAATGAGATTAATTCCAATGAAAATGATCAAAAGGCATTAAGAGAAAAAAATAAATTTGGTTTGAGAGTTGGACAATGTTTCTAAATGTTTTTAAATGCAACATGAATTTTTTTGTGATTTTTAAATACACAAAAGTATTTTTAATTAATTAATTTTCATTAATTAATTAAAAATAAACTTTTAAATGATTTAAAAATAAATTTTAATGCAAAAAATAAAAATAAAAATATTTTTGTGTTTTTAAAATTAATGAAACTCTTGACAAAAATTTAATAATTTTTAAATGATTTTAGCTATTTTAAATAAAATGGAAAAGATAAACCAAATTAAATGAAATAAAAATTAAAATAAATGGAAGTATGCAAAAGGAGAGGACAGGATTCAATCTGGGGAAGGAGCGTTTGACTGCGCGCTAGATCCAATGGTCATAATTCAAACTGACTCAATTAACCTAAACTTAATTAATTAAATTAATTAAATATGATTAGGGTTTAATGAAGTGATCCAAACCATTCAAACACGCGGGAGTCAACTCTGGTCAAACCATCCTACGCTCCACATTCAAACTACAATTAATGACACAATTAGGGCTTAATGACTCTCAAGTGGCCGGTGAAGACTTCCGGTCGTCTTCTCCGGCGAACCAAAACCCTAGATTTCGCTACAGGTCACTAAACAAGCAATTTCTTCCACAGAAATGATCTTCTCCCCAATCTAAACCTAACCCCTCTTCCAAAAATCATTTATTTTCATCAACAAGCCTGAATCGAAGCAACGTATGAAACACGGGAAAATATTCAGAGGTACCATACATGCTGGTTTCTTCACCATTTTAAAAACTAAACACATATTCATGATCAGGGGAAGACATAGTATCATACAAGAACTTAAAAATCAGTTTCTGGAAAAAAAGTTCTTCATGTTACCTGAGATGGAGCTTCTCTGATTCAGAGCTTCCTGGCCTCAAGCTTTGCACAAACCATCTCCCTTGATCCTCCTGATGATGGAATGGAGCTTAGAATGCCTTGAGAATGGCTGGTTTGGGAGATTGGCAGAGTTCTGTTCAGTGAAGTGAGGAAATCGTATTTCAGTTTGAGGATGTTTCAGGGATGAATGAGGGCAGGGAAATGATCAGGGGAGTGTGCTGAGTGATTCTGTGAAGTTTGTTTTTGTGTTTGATGTTTGTATGGTGAGTTTCGAAGGAAGTTGCATAAGAGGTGGAAAATGAGAATGCTGGCTTGTAGAGAGTTTCAGGCTGAGTTGTGTGTTCAAATGGCTAGCTTGAGGTCCACATAACATGTTTTGATTAGGCAGAGAGTTGTTATGGAGCAGTGTGATTGGTATGGCTCAAGTTGCAAAAAGTCAAGAAAGTTGTACTCGGAGGTATGGGCAAGTGGCAGGCTGAGATAGGGGCATGGCTATGCGCAGCAAGGATCAAGGGGTGTCATGAGATCAGATTTTGTGAGCTGGCTCAAGTGGATGAAGAGTTATGGATCATTTTGCAAATTTGTGAACTTTTGGCCCTTTTGGAATTTCTTGATCCACAAGCCATGAAAATGAGTGAACTTTAGATGCAATCTGATCTTTAGGCATTGGCTTATGTTTGTATGAAGCTTAGAAGTCCATTTGATAGCACAATTTGTCTTGGCAAGTGGTTTTGCAACTTTGCCTCTTTGGTGCATAACTTGAAATTATGTGATTTTTCCCAACTTTGACAAGCCATAACTTTTGATCCAAAATGAATTAGAACAAGTTCTTGTACTTTTTGAAAAGGGAATGATGCACTCTACAACTTTCATGACCAAAGTTTTCCCATTTGAAGCATTTTTGAATCAAAAAGCAAGGGTTGAAAAAGTTTCCCAAAATGGCAAGTTTCCATTACAAGTCATTTTCCCAAAAAGTCAACTTTGCAAATGGCTTGAAATTCTTCAATTTTGTGAACTTCTAACATCTTCTATGATCAAATAAAGATCATACACATTCAAAATGATGAAGAACACCCTTTGGTTGGGTCATTGGGGGCCTCAGATGCCCTGATTTTACACTGACTTGCTCAAAAAGTCAACTCTTGATCAGATGCCTTCCCCATTGAATTTCCTCATGAAAATTGATATGCATGATCCTTATAACATATAGAGACCAATAGAAACAAGAATGGCCAAAAAATTTGGAGTTATGGCCTCTGAAACCAAAACCCTAATTCTAGGTCATCTGTGTAGTTAAACCTGGCTCTGCTTCCATGCCATTCTCAGTTCTTGGGATTCTTTGATTTTCTTGACTTTGTGGGGATATAATATGATGCTTGAACATACATGGACCTCTTTGAAGTGATTGATGACCTTTGGAGTGGCTCAAGAAACTCTTGGATTACTCAAATCACAAACCCTAGATGCAGATGACTTTGAATCAATGTAGTGAAGCAAATATGTAATATGAGATGCTATGATTGAACTTATGCATATGAAAAAACCACAAGCCATGGTGTGAATGAGTGAGGGCAAATTTGGGGTGTTTACACTCTGTTCAAGTCCCGGTAATTCACACACATCCTCACCTTGCCATCCTTCTTAGGCACAGGTACAATGTTAGCCACCCACGGCGGGTAACTAGTCATAGCAAGGAAACCGGCGTCCCACTGTTTTTGTCTTCTTTTATTTTCATTGCCATATCTGGGCAAGTACGGCGCAACTTCTGTTTTACTGGAGGACATTCTTCTTTAAAAGGCAGCTTGTGCATAACAATGTCGGTGTCCAACCCTGGCATATCTTGATAAGACCAAGCAAAAACATCCACATATTCCCGAAGCATGTCAATTAGTTGCTCTTTCACTGAATCTTGCAGGCAGGCCCCGATCTTAACTTCTTTCAAGTCTTCTTTGGTACTGAGATTAACTGTTTCAACCTCCTCCTGATGAGGAGTAATAACCTTCTCCTCTTGTCTCAACAACCTGGCTAGCTCTTCAGGTAGCTCATAATCTTCTTCAACCCCTTCATCAGCTTGATTAATCGAATTGTCAAAGTCATACGAAGTCATAGCAGTGTTGTTGTCAGTGCAGTCTGGAGGGCACTCTCTGCAAGGGTTGATATTTGTTCATTTTAGTGATCAATTTTATCTTGCTTAGAAAAAGTGAAAATGAAGTTATTATTTTGAAAAACATTGCCATTTTATTTTTGTACAAAAAATGAAAAATGAAAAACAGTGAGCGGAAAAGAAAAGACTCATTTGCAAAAGATGTCCTGATATTCATTAATTGATCTTTGCACAAAATACAAGATGGCCCGATTACAAAATGAGTCCTGACATCTTGGGCAAGATGCAGGACTTGATGCATGCTTCAAAAATAGGAAATAATAATTACTCTGCAGGAGTAACCCTTATAATTTCCTGGGAAGACCAGTTTGAGACATGTCTCCCCGGGATCCTTGGACGTATCCAGCTTTCCAGGTTGCGCTCGTCTTCCGACTCATCTTCCAAGCTATTCACAGCATCCGGGGTGAGCATCCCCCCGCTAACAAACTTGGGCTCCTTTGCAGCCTCCGGTTGATCTCGTCGAGTTGGTCTGTAACCCAACCCAAATCGGTCTTCTTTCTTTTCCACGGGCAGCAGCTTGCCCCAGCCTTGGGCGGTACCTTCCTCAACAACCTTTCGGACTTGCTAATATGATGTGATGGAAGTCCCCAATACAACAGATGTTTCATTGATATTTAAAGCCTCAAACCCCTGACTCATGGTTTCATGGATCTCCCCATCCATTTCAATGTATTTGAAAGTAGCCAGCTGGCTAACAAAAATATCCTCCTCTCCACAAATAGTAATGACTTGGCCTTCCCACTCGAATTTTAACTTCTGGTGAAGGGTAGATGTCACGGCGCCAGCGGCGTGTATCCATGGTCTACCCAATAGACAGCTGTAGGCAGGCTGTATATCCATCACAAAGAAGGACATTTTGAAAACCTGTGGGCCAATCATTATAGGTAATTGTATCTCTCCCAGAATTGATCTCTTAGAACCGTCAAAGGCTCTCACTACCAAGTTACTTGGGCATAGTGCCAATCCGTCATATTCCAATTTCACAAGGGCTTTCTGGGGCAGGACATTGAGGGATGACCCTGTGTCTACCAGTACGTGAGAAAGAACCGCACCCTTACACTCCAAGGTAATGTGCAAAGCCTTGTTGTGATTGTGACCTTCCACGGTCAGATCAGTGTTGGTAAATCCCAGCCCATGACTAGCGTTGACATTTCCAACCACAACCTCTAACTGATTGACGGTAATCTCCTCCGGCACATAAGCTGCATGCAGGACTTTTAATAGTACGTTCCGATGGGCCTCAGAGCACATTAGCAATGATAGTATGGAGATTTTGGAAGGTGTTTGGTGAAGCTGGTCTACCACCTTTTAATCACTTTTCTTTATGATTCTCATGAATTCATCAACCTCTTGATCAAAAGGAGTCTTCAAAGCTTCTTTGACAACTTGTTCTTCTTGCACCATGCTCTTTCCTTTTGCCTTAGCAGCGGCTTCTGCTTCGGCAACGGGTCTTGGAATTTGCGAGGGAAAGAGACGTCCGCTTCTAGTGAAGCCTCCGCCTCCCCCCACATTATCTATCTGAGGTGAAGAAGTTGATGATTCCAAAGTGATTTTCTGCCCCTCGCAGTATAGATCTGAGCCGTAATGCCAAGGGATGGCATTATTGCTTTCGTAAGGAACTGGCCCAGGCACTGTGATAGTGACCGGATTGATAGCAGCTGCAGAAGGGACCACAATGGTGTGCGGATCATAGTATATGGTAACTGGTGCTCTGACAGGAGTAGCATTTTGTTGTGAATTGCTGGTAGGAACATTTGCGGGATCATAGTATATTGTAACCGTTGAGATGCTTTCATCAGTTGCTGTTGATGTTGTAGAAGGTACTATTGACTGGATGAGGGTTGAAGTTGTAGCAGGAATGGTGACTGAACTTGTATCCATTGAAGTGATTGATTGAGCAGTTGTTGGAGTTGTAGTGGAATCCGTTGGAATAATGGTTGCTGACGTTGTAGGAGTACCTGGGATTGTCGATGAAGGAACTGTTGGAGTTGTAGGCGCTGTTGTCGTAATCTGAAGGGTACCATCCTTGATAAGACCATCTATGCCGTTTCTCAGCCTCTCACACCCATTGACTGCAATATTGCAATACCCACAGCCGAGCTCACACCCGGGGAACACTTGGCATTCTAAAAGCTGAGCTTTGATTTCAACCAAAGGTGTTCGAATTTGTGCAACACTGGTGATTAAGGTGGATGATTTTCCTTCCTCAATAGCATTAATCCTAGGCCTTTGTGACTAGGCATTGGATTCCTTGTGACATTCGGAGGAGGTGCAAAGTTAAGAGCTTTTGAATCCACCAGGTCTTGGACTTTCATCTGTAAGGCCCTGCATTTTTTCAGTGTTATGCCCTGGTGCATTTGAGTGGAATGCTGTAAACACCCCAAATTTGCCCTCACCCATTCACACCATGGCTTATGATCATTCTCATATGCATAATCTCAATCATACCATCTCACATCACATTTTTGTTTCACTGCATAGGTTCTAAGTCATCTGCATCTAGGGTTTGTGATTTGAGCAATCCAAGAGCTTCTTGAGCCACTCCAAAGGTCAACAATCACTTCAAAGGGGTCCATGAATGTTCTAATATCATATTACATCCTCCCAAAGTCAAGAATGTCAAAGAATCACAAGAACTGAGAATGGTATGGAAGCAGAGCCAGGCTCGACTGCACAGTTGACCTAAAATTAGGGTTTTGGTTTCAGAGGCCATAACTCCAAATTTTTTGGTCATTCTTGTTTCTATTGGTCTCTATATGGTATAGGGAGTATGCATATCAATTTTCTTGAAGAATTTCCATGGGGAAGTCATCTGATCAAAGGTTGACTTTTCAAGCAAGTCAGTGCAAAATCAGGGCATCTGAGGCCCCCAATGACCCAACCAAAGGGGTTCCTTCATCATTTTGATTGTATATGATCTTTATTTGATCACGGAAGATGTTAGAAGTTCACAAAATTCAAGAATTTCAAGTCTCTTTCAAAGTTGACTTTTTGGGCAAGTTTGACTTTTAATGGAAATGCCATTTTATGCAACTTTTTCAACCTTTACTTTTTGATTCAAGAAAACTTCAAATGAAAAAACTTTGGTCATGAAAGTTGTAGAATAGATCTTTCCCTTTTCAAAAATCACAAGAACATGACCTAATTCATGTTGGATCAAAAGTTATGGATTGTCAAAGTTGGCAAAAATCACTAAATTTCAAGTTATGCACCAAATGGGAAACTTGCAAAATCTTGTGCCAAGGCAATTTGTGACTTCAAAATGGTCTCTAATCTTTACAAAAACATCACACATGACTCAAACTTCAGATTTGCCCAAGAATTTCTTAAGTTCTATGCCTTAATCTTCAAAAATCACAAAAAGAACCAAAAGCAAGCCAAGTTGCAAAACACATGATGACTTCTCATCCACTTGCTAGCTACTTTGGTGATCAACCCTAGCCTTTTCCCTCACCATGCTGCGCAGCACACCCACCTTGTACTTGGCTAGAGATTGACCCATGCTTCTCTTACACAAAAGTTGACAATTTGCAAAAGCAACCATACCTATCACAAAAGGACATGTCACATCTTCTGACCAATAGCAATTGTTTATACAAACAAATTCCAAGCAAAACCACACAAGACACAAGCCTGAAACCAGCCATAGCACAACATTCTCATTTTCATCCTCTCAAGCAAAAGCTTTCGAAACTCATCAAACAACTCATAAACACACAAACAAACTTCATAGATCAACTCAACTCATCTTCCTGGTCACAAAGCACCCATCATCCTTGCCTTAAACTGCCAGAATCACAAACACGATCCTCACCTGACCTTGAACAGAACTTGTTCAAACTTCCAAACCAGCCAACACAAACTCCTTCTAAGCATCAATATGTCATCAGGGGCCTAAAAGGAGTGGATTGCACAAAGGAAAGAGGTCAGAAAGTTGCAAACTGAAGAGCTTCAAACTCAGGTAGCTTCATGAACTTTTTTTCCAGAAGCATGATTTTAAGTTCTAAATAGCTTCTATATGTTCCCCTGATCATGAATATGTGATTGTTTTTGAAAATGAGTGAAAAATGAGGATGTATGCTTTGTCTGAAATTTTTGCCCTAAAACATGTTTGATTCGATTCTCCTTGTTTCTGAATGATAAATGTTGTTTGAATGAGGGATTTAATTCGTTTTTGAGTGGGAAAGAGTTCTGGGCTGTTGGATTTCATTTTCATTGCGTGTAGAGTGAGTTTGTGATTTTGGATGATCGAAGAAGACGACCGGAACAATGTTCCGGTCGCCTGAAAGTCATTAGGGCTGTCATTAGGGCTTAATCATTAATTAGCCAGGTTTGAATATCAGCCATTGGATATGGCGCCAGGTCAAACGCGCGCGCAGCCAGTTTAAACCTGGACCCTTAGATCTGATTACTTTTCTCTTTTTCAGTTTAATTTCATTTTTATTTTCCATTTAATTACATTGTTTTCTATATTTTATTTAAAATAGCAAAACTTATTCAAAAATTCTGAAATTTTTTATGCAAACTCTTATTTAATTTCAGAAACCAAAAATATTTTTATTTTTATTTTTTGCATTGAAAAAATATTTTTAAATATTTAAAAGTTTATTTTTAATTAATTAATGAGAATTAATTAATTAAAAATACTTTTAGGTATTTGAAAATCACCAAAAAATTCATGAAACATTTAAAAACATTTAGAAACATTGTCCAACCCTCAAACCAAATTTCTTTTTTGATCTTGATGCATTTTGAGAATTCTTCATGGAATTAAAATCATTTTAATGCATTATTTTGACCCAAAACTTCCAAAAATCACTTCTGCCTAACCATTAAGAGTTGGACCTTGATTCTTTTTGCATTGCATTGTGTTTAGCATGTAGTTTGTGAGATTAATTTTGCATGAATTGATCTTACATTTTCCATTTGTTTGGCATTTTTCTTGTTAAGGGACCCTAAAACCCTAAAAAACTTAGGAAAATCATAACTTGAATTGGGTTAAGAGTTGGAACTTCTCCTTTGGGCAGTGAGTTAGTATAGGATTAGGGATCCTTTGAATGCATTTTCAATTTTTTATCTTGATGCTTGCTTCTGATTTTGGTTTTTGTTTGATACTTTGATCATAAACCCTAGTTTGGGCTTCCATATGCATCCATCTTGCATTTGCATTCATACCTTGACTTGCCATGACATTTTGTGCATCCATTTGATTCATTTGACATCTTAAGACATATTGAAAGCATGTTTGATCATTGCTTCTTGCATTTGCCATGTTGTATGCCATATGCATTTCATAACTTTTCATGTATGATCATGGTTCTCAACTTGCTTCATTTGCATCCATGAGCTTGTATGATCATCCCCATGAGTTGTTTCATGTTTGCATCATCCCATAGCATCATCATCATCATGAATGTGCTTCTGGTTTTGATTTTCATCATGCCATTTCATCTCATTTTGCATTGCATTGCATTTCTTTCACTAACTTTTCAGGTGGTAAGTTATCTTGAGAAGTGAATTTGCCTTCACTTCTCACAACTTCTTTTCATCTCTTTCATGCATCCTTGCTGCATTTTGTTATGTGTTTGAGGTTGAGCTTGCTCATTCTTTTTTCTTACTTTCTTTCTTCAAGTGACTTGACTTCTTGAGTCTCTTTGACCCACTTAGTTTTTACCTTTGTGTCTCTTTGAGTCTTCTCTTCTCACCTCATAATCAGGGACTAAACCTTAAAGGCTTTAAGGCTTTGTGATTAAGTTTATGCCTGCATCCTTCTATTAGGATGGAGTGTATAACTTTAATCCTAAGTGTTAAACCCTTAATTTGTTTAAATCTCTTAATCATTTCACTTAATAATCACCAAGACATCACACTTGTAACTTGGGCCTTGCATTAGGGTTCTAATTCTTCCTTAAATGGTTAAGAAGGACTAACCCTAGTGTTAATGGACAAGTCCCCCTCAAGTTGTCTTATAAACCCTAAAAATCACTTCATCATCATATCATTAAATAAAATCCACTTAATCAAAGGCTTGTTTTGTCATGAGTTTAATCCCTAATCATGGATTAAGTTGAGGAGCTTTCCTCAGCTTAAACATTCTCGTCTATTATCCTTCTATTAGGATGGTGTAATGAGTCTGTTTAATCCCTGATTATGGCTTAATCTCATTACTTAACACTAAACAAAAACACCAAAAACATCTAAATAATCACAAGTAGGTTAATGATCTTAATCCAGCATCAAAGGTGATTAAGTGTGAGAAGCTGACTTCACACTTAAGGTATTCTCATTACCCCTAATCAGAGGGAAGATGTGATGAGTTTACTAAATCCATTGGTTTAGGCTTAAGCTCATTAACTTATGACAAATCTCCAAAAGCAATAAAAGATTGAAAACTCAAAAACAAACAATAATCGTCTCCTCCGGGATTCTTCTCTCATCTCATTCACTCATAAACGAGAACTTGCTTCTTCTGCCTAATGCAAGACAGTTTGCACCTGAGCCAGACAGGTCATACACTTGAGCATTGACAAGCAAGCAGTTCACAAGTCAATTCACCTTTCAGTCTCTTTGGGTCGAACTACGGTGTTCTGACTTCCTCATTGCACGAGAGGATACGTAGGCATAACTTAACAGTTATCGAACAAAAGTCTCTGTATATCCCCCCTCCTTCTAGCATTATTCTTCTAGCCTCATTATCATGAGCATTTCATTCCTGATCTCACACTGACACTGTACATTTATACACTTCACATTTCTCTTACACTGACACCTATACATCTTTTCCAGCTCTTTATACACAAATTGCACTGACACTACCCCTTTGAAACACAAATCTTTTAAGCGTGGATCCCGTCGAGTACGACGGACGATCTGGGTGCTATTACCTTCCCAGGTTGTAACCAACCCCCTTTCTCAGTCTCTCTGGTTCGCAACCGTCTTATCCATTTCTTTCTAGGCCTATGCAGCATTGCCTTTCCTCCGGGATAAAAATGCCTAGCTGGCGACTCTTGTCTTTCTGAGTTCACTCCTGTGTGTTCTCATTTCTTTCGCCGACCGTTCGCGTTTGTACCCTATTTGACCCGGCTTCATTTAGTGGGAGCGACAGCTTGGCGACTCTGCTGGGGACCCTTATACTGTAGCCAGGGCTTCTGGTTCTTTTTGTGGGTTCCTCCTAGCGCTTGATTGATTTGTGTTTACTGGGGTGTTATGTGCTATCTGTGTTTGTATATTTGTTTTGTTTATTACTTTATCTACAGTTGTTTTATTGCTTTCTTTATAGCTTTACATATATCATACTGTCATACTGTGCTGGCTGGATCTGTTTTGTTGCTTTGGTGGGTGGGTGTTCTATTGAGAGTTGAGGTCCTATACCTGGGACCTGAGTGACACCTAGGCTAGAGTGGTTCATGTTCTTTCCCATTCCATTTCGGTCTGGTGCGGGAATATGAAACACGGTTCAGATATGGGTTTCTTCTTGAGAACTCTGTGCTACAGATTTCTTGTAGTGCTAGGGCTATCTGGGAAGCCTGCTAAGTCTGGATGACCTTTAGTATTGACCTTCAGAAACTGAGGTGATTTAGAGGAGGATCTTTTATGGTTATTGTAAACACTGTACCTCCGGGTTAGAAGTGTTTACACTTCTCATAACTGATCCAAGTCTGAGTATCCTTGTTTTAGAACATCACCTGTGAGGGGGCTGGGCTGTTTACAGGTTTGCAGGTACCCTTGACCTCAACATACCCTGTTACATTGTTAAGAGTACTTCATTTTGGAATAGTTCTTGTGATTTTTAACCCAGGACATGTGACTCTTTATCTGAGTCCCCCACCTTGGTTACTGGACTTATGAACCTCCATCTGGATTTCTTGAACATACATGGACCTATATCAAGGCAGTTAATCAGATCCAGCTCAGTCACAAACCCCTGCATATCATTTGCATACATCATCATTGCATCATTTAACATGTGTTTATTTGTTTTTCAGGGTATCCATCATACATTTTGGCTTGGTTTTGACCCCTTCTTCAGCATAGACCTATCTTCATCAGTGCTTACTCCAGCTGTCAGCTACCTACTTCAGTCACCTGCATCACCAGTCTCAGCCTGTCAGTGGCCCATCTTCAGTGTTATTCTCAGCATCTGACTCAGCTCTTCAGCAACATGGCACCTAAGAAGAGTAACATCTCCTATCATTTCTTTGAGCCTGAGTTGGCTAGCATCGGGAAGATTCAGACCCTGATTACTCCAGACCATATACCACTATTCAGAGAACATTATGGAGGAATCCTTGATGTGGTTATGGATTTGGACCCTTCACAGAGGAGCTTGATTCATACTTGCCTGCAGTTCTATGATCCCCCTCTGAGGTGCTTCACCTTCCAGAATTTTCAGTTGGGACCCTTGTTGGAAGAGTATTCATCACTGATTGGTGTACCTATCAGGGGTGGAGTCCCCTTCAACCCTGAGATGGCTTTCCCTAGTAATGAAGAGGTGGCAAAGGCATTGTATCTGGAACCAGTTCTGATTGGGCAAAACATGACTACCAAGGCTGGAATCTCTGGTCTACACCTGGATTTCTTGATTTCTCAGGCCATCCTGAAGGCCTCCTTGGGGGAGTGGAAGGCAGTCTGTGCATTATTGGCCCTTAGCATATATGGGGTCATATTATTTGCAGATGAGCCTAAGTTTATTAGCAAGAATGCAATCCATCTTTTCATCCTGAGGAACCTAGTGCCCACCTTACTGGGAGATTTCTACTACTCTGTCCACCAAAGGAATGAAAAACAAAGGGGAAGATTAGTAAGATGTTGTGCTCCTTTATTCCATACTTGGTTGCTCAAACATTTGCCAAAGACTGATGCATTCCTGAACCCTCACCAGCAGAAGAACTGGGCTAGGAGGCTTGTTGCTCTAACCTCAGATGACATCAGATGGTGCACTCAGGGCACCAAGGGCAGGGACATCATTACTAGTTATGGGCAATTTCCCAATGTGCCTCTGATAGGAGTGAAGGGTTGCATCAATTACAACCCTCTGCTATTCAAAAGGCAACTGGGCTATGTATTAGTCCATCCTCCTAGAGCACAAGATCTGACTGAGACCCTTTATTGTGAGATCAAGCCTAATCTGGCTATTGTCAGGCAAGCATCCTGGGCTTGGGACAATGTTCAGGCTAAGGGGGTAACCATTCTTGGGAGATGCAATAATGTAGCCTCAGCCCAGTACTATGAGTGGTCTCATGCCAGGGCTCAAATTACTGGAATGCCCTTCACTATCGAAGATGTGCCTGGACCTTCCACAGCACCACCTCCAGCAACTGTCAGTTTGGAGGAGTTTGAGAAATTGAAAGAGAGAAATAAGAAGCTGACTCAAGCTCTACAGAAGACCCTCTGGGAGAGGAGTGATGGTAGGCTGGACATTGAGAGGCTAGAAAAGCTAAAGGTGGAGCATCTAGCTAGAATTGAGAAGTCAGAGGATTACATCAAGAAGTCAAGGGCTGGAGAGCATATTTTGAAGAATGCCTGTAAAGAAGCTCAGTTTCAGAAGGCCAGGACTGACTTATATCTGAAAGAGAGTCAAGCTAGGTGGGTCCGGATCACTGAAGCTCGTACTCAGGAGGATAAAAGGACACAGGATAAGATTGAGCAGTTGGAAGCTAGTGCAAAGGAGCAACAGGAAGCCCTGGCAGCAGCCCAGAGGGAGATCTCAGAATTGAAAATTAGAGCTGGTGTGAAGAGGTCAAAGGACCAGAGTCAACACAAGAGGCTAACTGCAGCTGTTACTACCAGGAATCTCCTTATCAGGAATCTTACAGAACGCCCAGCTGATCCTGTGACTGAAGCACTTCTCAAGGAAGTTCAGGAGGATGAGTTTGGTCTTGGTGTCTGACTTTTGCTTGTTGTTGCTTTCATTTTATGTACTTTTCTTTATGTTGTATTGACCCCTCAGAGGGCATGTATTGTAAGAAAACAAACTATGTATCATTTACCATTTGTAATATATGTGTTAGTTTGTTTTATCTGGGTTTCTTTCAAGCAACATCACAAGCATCTTCTTCAGGGGTCTGGAAAGGTCAAAACCAAGTGCCAAGCCAGATACCTTGGATACAAATAAGCATACTGCATTCCATACTAACCTTTTGTTTGTTTTGTAGGTTTTTGTTTTATTATTACTAACTCTGTTGTGACTTCAGGAACTATTGCTCGGCGTCGAGGGTTTCCACCCAACCGTCCACACAGATATCCAACCCGCAACAACCTTCCGGGTATACAAATGGACCAAGTACAACAGGACCTTACAGAGGTCAGGACTCAAATGGCCAACGAAAGGTTGGAAATGAGGACTCAGATGACTCAGTTTATGGAGGTGATGAATAACATGGCTCAAAGCCAAGAGAGGTTAAGAGCACTGGTAGAAGGAAGGAATCAGGAAGACCATCATCCAGGGACTGCTGGGACAAGCAACAATGAGAGAGTTCAACCTCATGTTAATCCCCCAGTCTATGGACCCCACCTTCATCCAGAGATCAACATCCCTGTTAATGTGCCAGGGACTGCCACTGCAGGTAGAGTGCTGCAAGAAGACCCCCAGGAAGATCAGTTCACAGTGATGGGAGCTGGGGAGGAAGCCTATGACAGAAGATTAGATGAGATTGCTGAGAAACTGAGATCCCTGGAGTCTCAAAACTCCTTGGGTTTTAATGTTATGGACATGGGCTTAGTGGACGGGGTCAGGATTCCCCACAAATTTAAACCACCATGCTTTGAGAAGTATAACGGAACTTCCTGTCCACGAACCCATTTACAATCCTTTCTGGGGAGGCTGAAGGCATATACCATGGACGAAAAGCTATGGATGTTTTATTTTGAAGATAGCTTAACAGGAGCTTCAAGGGAATGGTACTCTCATCTGACCAGAGCAACCATTAGATGCTGGAAGGACCTGGCTGAGGCCTTTATCAGACAGTATCAGTACAACTTGGATATGGCTCCCAACAGGACCCTCCTGATGGGAATGTCACAATCATCCAGGGAAAGCTTCCGGGAGTACGCTCAAAGGTGGAGACAGCTTGCTGCTGCTGTCCAGCCACCCATGTCAGAGAGGGAGATGGCTGATATGTTTATGAACACCCTCCAAGGGACATACATTGACAGGCTGGCTGCCTTTTCTTCCACTAGCTTTGCTGATGTAGTCATAGCCGGGGAGAGAATTGAGAGCCTATTAAAGATGGGTAAAATTTCTGACAACGGTGCAAGCTCGTCCAGCAACCTAAGGAAGCCTTTTGTAGGCCCAAGAAGAACTGGTGAGACCAATGCTATCCATACCAGTAGGGGCGGACCCCAATATGTTCATAGGTCTGTGGCAGCAGTCACCATTCCCGCTCCAATTTATCCTCAACCAGCTTATCAACCTCAGCAACAGAATTACCAGCAACAAACTCAGTATCCTCCTCAGAGAAATTATAACAACAGCAACACCAACAACAACAATCAGCAAAGACCGTTCCAACAGAGACCTTCTCAGGCCAATAGAGTGATCGATCCTATCCCTATGCCCTATGCCACATTATTGCCACAACTCCTGAAACTCAACCTAGTTGAGCTAAGGACATTGGCACCTCCAGATCCTGCCAGCCTACCCAGAAATTATGACGCCAGCGCCAGATGTGCTTTTCACTCAAATGCACCTGGCCATAGTACAGAGAAGTGCAGAGCTTTACACATGAAAGTGCAGGACTTGGTAGACTCCAAAGCTCTAAACTTTGCACCACCACCAAATGTAAACAATAACCCTATGCCACACCATGGTGGTCCCCGAATCAATGCTATTGAAGAAGACCAGCCGTCTTACTTGATAACCAGTGTGGGTCAGATTCGGACACCTTTGGTGGAGATTAAAGCTCAACTCCTTGAATGTCAAATATTCCCGGGATGCGAGCTAGGGTACGCTTATTGCAACATTTCAGTGAATGGTTGTGATAACTTGAGGGATGGCATAAATGGTCTCATCCAGAGTGGTCTGCTTCAAATCACAACGTCAGTACCTACTAATCCAGCAATCTCCTTAACCACAGTTCCAGAATCTGCTACAACTGCAACAACCATTGTTCCAAACAACTCTTCAATCTCATCAACAAATGCTTCATCTGTTACTTCAACGGACCAAATATCAGCAAACATCCCTTCTACAACTTCAGCATCCCTTCATTCAGAATCTCCTACAACAACAACACCCATCCTTCCAGCAATGTCTCCTGCAACATCAGCAACAAACAATGCCAGTGTCTCAACAGTTACAATTTATTATGATCCTACAAATGATTCCGCTTACAACTCACAAACTGCCGCTCCCATCAGAGCCCCAGTCACAATATATTATGATCCACAGACTATCATGGTCCCTTCTGCAGCTGCCATCAGTCCAGTCACTATCACAGTGCATGGGCCAGTACCTTATGAAAGCAGTAATGCCATCCCTTGGCATTACGGCTCTGATCTATACTACGAAGGACAGAAAATCACTCTTGAATCGTCAACTTCTTCACCATAAATAGACAATGTGGGGGGAGGCGAAGGCTTCACTCGAAGCGGACGTCTCTTTGCCCCGCAAATTCCAAGACCCATTGCTGAAGCAGAAGCTGCTGCCAAAGCAAAAGGGAATAGCATGGTGCAAGAAGAACAAGTTGTTAAAGAAGCTTTGAAAACCCCTTTTGATCAGGAGGTTGATGAATTCATGAGAATCATACGGAAAAGTGATTACAGAATAGTGGACCAGCTTCACCAGACACCTTCCAAGATCTCCATTCTATCATTGCTTATGTGCTCCGAGGCTCATCGGAACGCACTACTAAAAGTCTTGCACGCAGCTTATGTGCCAGAAGAGATCACCGTCAATCAGTTGGAAGCTGTGGTTGGAAATGTTAATGCTAGTAACGGACTAGGGTTTACCAACACTGATTTAACTACGGAAGGTCGCAATCACAACAAGGCTTTGCACATTACCATGGAGTGTAAGGGTGCAGTTCTTTCCCATGTACTGGTAGACACAGGATCATTCCTCAATGTCTTACCTAAAAAGGCCCTTGTGAAGCTGGAATATGAAGGATTGGCATTACATCCCAGCAACTTGGTAGTGAGAGCCTTTGACGGCTCTAAGAGATCAGTTCTGGGAGAAATTGAATTGCCTATAACGATTGGCCCACAGACTTTCAAAATGACCTTCTTCGTGATGGATATACAGCCTGCCTACAGCTGTCTATTGGGTAGGCCATGGATACACACCGCTGGCGCCGTGACCTCAACCCTTCACCAGAAGTTAAAATTCGAGTGGGAGGGCCAAGTCGTTACTATTTGTGGAGAGGAAGATATTTTTGATAGCCATCTGGCTACATACAAGTACATTGAGATGGACGGGGAGATCCACGAAACGATGAGTCAAGGGTTTGAGGCCCTGAATATTAATGAAACATCTGCTGTACTTGGGACTTCCATGACATCCTACCAGCAGGCCCGGAAGGTGGTGGAAGAAGGAAATGCTCAAGGCTGGGGCAAACTGTTGCCTGTGGAGAAGAAAGAGGATAAATTTGGGTTGGGTTACAAACCAACTCAAGAAGATCAAGCAGAGGCTGCTAAGAGGCCCAGCTTTGTTAGTGGGGGGATGCTTACCCCCGATGCTGTCAATAACTTGGAAGATGAGTCGGAAGATGAACGCAACCTGGAAAGCTGGATTCGTCCAAAGATCCGGGGAGCAGTATCTCAAACTGGTCTTCCCAGGAAATTATAAGAGTTACTCCTGCAGAGTAATTATTATTTCCTGTACATTTTAAGCATGCATCAAGTCTTGCATCTTGCCCAAGATGACAAGACTCATTTTGTAATCGGGCCATCTGTAATTTTTGTGCAACAAGATTAATCAATGAAATATCAGACATCTTTTGCAAACGAGTCTTTTTCTTTTCCGCTCACTGTTTTTCCATTTTTCTTTTTGTACAAAAATAAATGGCAATGTTTTCAAAATGACAACTTTTATTTCACTTTTCTAAACAAGATTAAAATCAATCACTAAAATGAACGAACTGAACCCTTGCAGAGAGTGCCTTCCAAACCGCACCGACAACAGCACGGCTATGACTTCGTATGACTTTGACAATCCGATCAATCAAGCTGATGAAGGGGTTGAAGAAGGTTACGAGCTCCCTGAAGAGCTAGCCAGATTGTTGAGACAAGAGGAAAAGGTTATCACTCTTCACCAGGAGGAGGTTGAAACGATTAATCTTGGTACAGATGAAGATGTGAAAGAAGTTAAAATCGGGGCCTGCTTACAAGACTCAGTGAAGAAACAACTGATTGACCTGCTTCAAGAATATGTGGATGTGTTTGCTTGGTCTTATCAAGATATGCCAGGGTTGGACACCGACATTGTTATGCACAAGCTGCATTTAAGAGAAGACTGCCCGCCAGTAAAACAGAAACTGCGCCGTACTCGCCCAGACATGGCAATGAAGATCAAGGAAGAAGTACAGAAGCAGTGGGACGCCGGGTTCCTTGCTGTGACTAGCTATCCACCGTGGGTTGCTAATATTGTACCCGTGCCTAAGAAAGACGGCAAGGTGAGAATGTGTGTTGACTACCGGGATCTGAACAGAGCCAGCCCAAAAGATGACTTCCCATTACCTCACATTGATGTATTGGTGGATAATACGGCTCAATTCTCGGTATTCTCCTTCATGGACGGATTTTCAGGATACAATCAGATTAAAATGTCACCTGAAGACATGGAGAAGACAACTTTCATCACACCCTGGGGCACGTTCTGTTACAAGGTGATGCCATTCGGATTGAAGAATGCTGGTGCAACATATCAACGGGCTATGGTAACATTATTCCATGATATGATCCATAAGGAAATCGAATGTTATGTGGATGACATGATTGCCAAGTACCTCACAGAAGAAGGCCACCTGGTAAATCTGCTGAAGCTATTCAAGCGTCTGAGGAAGTACCAATTAAAGCTGAACCCCAACAAGTGCACATTCGGGGTGCGATCTGGTAAGCTGCTGGGTTTTATCGTAAGCGAGAAAGGGATTGAGGTTGACCCCGATAATGTCAAAGCCATTCAAGAAATGCCTGCACCAAAGTCTGAAAAAGAAGTTCGAGGGTTTCTAGGTAGATTGAACTACATCTCAAGGTTCATATCTCACCTTACTGCAACCTATGAACCCTTGTTTAACTGTTAAGAAAAGAACAGACGGTCAGGTGGAACGAAGATTGCCAGAGGGATTTTGACAAGATCAAAGAGTACCTGCAAGAACCTTCAATCCTTATGCCTCCAGTTGAAGGAAGACCTCTGATAATGTACTTGACAGTATTAGAAGAGTCAATGGGGTGTGTGTTAGGCCAGCATGACGAGTCTGGTCGAAAAGAGTATGCAATTTACTACCTGAGCAAAAAGTTTACCGACTGTGAACAACGTTATTCACTGCTCGAGAAAACTTGCTGTGCTTTAGCGTGGGCTGCTCGCCGACTGAGACAGTATATGTTGACCCACACTACTTTATTGATCTCAAAGATGGACCCAGTGAAGTACATTTTCGAGAAGCCAGCTCTTACCGGACGGGTTGCAAGATGGCAAATGATTCTCACAAAATATGACATCCAATACACATCTCAGAAAGCCATCAAGGGCAGTGTATTGTCTGAATATCTTGCTGAGCAACCTATTGATGACTACCAGCCTATGAGATTTGACTTCCCTGATGAAGACATCATGTTCATTAAAGCGAAAGATCATGAAGAGCCCATTCACACTGAAGGGCCTAACCCGGAAGAAGAATGGACTATGATGTTTGATGGGGCTGTTAATATGAATGGTCGTGGTGTTGGTGCAGTACTCATTACACCTAAAGGAGTTCACATGCCTTTCTCGGCAAAGCTCACCTTCAACTGCACTAACAACGAAGCTGAATACGAAGCTTGCATTATGGGTCTTGAGGAAGCTATCGACCTCAGGATCAAGACGTTGACTGTATTCGGAGATTCAGCTCTGGTAGTTAATCAAACCAACGGCAAATGGTACACACACCAGGATCATCTGATACCTTACAGGGATTATACAAGGAGGTTATTGACTTTCTTCACAACGGTCAAGCTTGAGTATATCCCTCGGGACGAGAATCAATTTTCAGATGCTCTGGCTACCATTTCATCCATGATCAAAGTTCAAGCTGCCAACTTTGTGCCTCAAATCTTAGTATCCAGACTTGACAGACCAGCGTATGTGTTCGCAGCAGATGTTGTCAAAGATAATAAGCCTTGGTTCCATGACATTAAGTGCTTCTTGGAGGATCAAACATACCCATCTGGGGCATCTTCCAATAATAATAAGACTTTGAGAAGGCTTGCTGGTAGTTTCTTTCTGAACACTGATGGTTCCCTGTACAAGAGAAACTTTGATATGGTACTCCTCAGATGCGTTGATAGAACAGAAGCAGACTTGCTAATGCATGAAGTGCACGAAGGATCCTTTAGTACCCATGCAGGAGGGCATGCCATGGCAAAGAAATTGCTAAGATCAGGGTATTACTGGATCACAATGGATGCCGACTGTTGTGCTTACGCCAGAAAATGCCATAAATGCCAGATTTATGCGGACAAGGTGCATGTGCCTCCCAATCCTCTGAATGTGATGTCTTCACCCTGGCCCTTTGCTATATGGGGCATTGATATGATTGGCAAGATTGAACCGAATGCTTCAAATGGCCACAGATTCATCCTGGTCGCCATTGACTATTTCACCAAGTGGGTCGAAGCAGCTTCCTATGCCAATGTTACAAGACAAGTGGTAGCCAGATTCCTGAAGAGAGATATCATCTGTCGGTATGGAGTTCCCGAGCGAATCATTACTGATAATGGTTCCAACCTAAACAACAAAATGATGGCTGAGCTATGCCGGGACTTCAAGATCCAACACCACAATTCTTCTCCTTACAGGCCAAAGATGAATGGCGTTGTTGAGGCAGCTAATAAGAATATCAAGAAGGTTGTGCAGAAGATGGTAGTCACCTACAAAGACTGGCATGAGATGCTACCATTTGCCTTGCATGGGTACCGCACGTCAATCAGAACATCCACTGGGGCAACACCGTATCAGCTTGTGTATGGTATGGAAGCAGTCCTACCTGTTGAAGTTGAATTACCCTCCTTGCGAGTCCTGATGGATGTTAAGCTGAACGAAGCAGAATGGGTCCGGTCCCGATTTGAACAACTGAGTCTGATTGAAGAGAAAAGATTGGCTGCAATCTGTCATGGGCAGTTGTATCAAAAAAGAATGAAGAGAGCCTTCGATCAGAAAGTCAGGCACCGAGAGTACCAAGTAGGAGATCTTGTGTTGAAAAGAATCCTCCCTCCTCATACAGACCACAGGGGCAAATGGACTCCGAATTATGAAGGACCATTCGTGGTAAAGAAAGTTTTCTCTGGTGGAGCACTGATGCTCAGCACCATGGATGGTGAAGATTTCCCGTCCCCTGTGAATTCAGATGCAATTAAAAAATACTTCGCATAAAAATAACCCGCTGGATATAAAAACAGAATGTAAGTCCAGGCAAAAATAGGGCATCCCGACGAGTCAAAAACAGAATAAAAGACTCGGGCAAAAATAAGGGAAAATAAACAAAAAAATGTACACCCGCTGAGTTGAAAAGCCGCATTGGACAGCTCAGGCAAAAATGGGTATCCCGATGGATTGAAAACCCGAAAGGGCGATCCATGCAAAAATAAGGGAATAAGCGAACAATTGCATTCTGAATTCGTCTGTATCACTTACAACTTGGTAAGCCTCGAAAGGATCAGGCTTCCGTCAGAATCAGCCTTCTTCAGAAAGCAAGACGAGAAGAACGTCAAAAGTCATACGAGTCATAGCAAGAGGAAGCTCCTTCAAAGCGTCGTCAACATTGCCAGCATTTTGTTTCTCAATTTGTAACAATCTCCTCATTTCAGGAGATATGTTTCTTTGACTGTATCTTGCCAATTCAAGGCACATGAATTAATAGATACAGATTTTTCAGTCACACGATGCCTCGTATATTTTCATTTGCAAAAATGTCTGATATCTTAAAGGAAACTGATTGCATGAATACAGATGCTAAATCTTTAAAAATAAAGAAAATAAAACACGTGCTTACAGGGAATACACTTACTCTCAGAAGTGTTTCACTCCTATGACGGAGCCCGGAAAAGGATGCCTCGGGATTATTTGTACGTTTCTCTGTCTTTGCAGGATTGCAGGTATTTAAAAGCACAACATGGGGCATGAAAGCTTCATCCCAGCAAGCTGGCAAATCAATACTCACTCAGTCTTAGCACTCAAGCCGAGTTGCCAATAATTCTTCCACAGCTAAGCACAAAAGCCAGGGAATCATCTCCCCACAGAGTTTCAGCCTCTATCCAGAAGAGCAACGCACGAAGGAATCACAACAGAGTGAAGAAAGCTTCTACAAACCCCCAGCTGGGTCCCTCATTACTGGAAAGGTCTATCATTGACCCATTTCCCCAAGCAGAATCATTTCATCAGATCTACCAATGATCTCATCCCCAGCTGGGATGTTCACTTCAAGCGAGATAGACCAGAGATCTTCACAGCAATGGGATCCGAATCCCGGATTGGTATCTTTTTGCATAATCATGGCATTCGCATCATATTCACCTACAAAGCGTAGCATTCTGTCTAATACGGAGCATTACGGCAAAATCAAACATGTTGCATAATCATAAGTCATGATCTAAATCGAGCACTTGTGAATATTATCAACTCATCAACAATATGCAGAATCCCTCCCGGATTCCCCAGCGAAAGCAGTTGCCTCACATTCACCGATGCAAATACATACTCCTTGTGGCACTCGTCCGTGTCATATCCCCAGCAGAAAGCCAAAGACGTCCCCTTTGCATTCACAAATACTTGTATATATAACTTTCTTGACATCCGTCCATGTCATTTTCCCAGCACGGTAACATAAACACTTTGTATACCAGATATTTGTTTATAGTATACCTTTCCCTTTTTTGGCACTCGCCCGTGTCATTCTCCCCAGCAGATTGAACTCTCATCTATACATCACTCATACTTTTTACTCATACTTGTACATATACTCGTCCGTATCTTGTACACACCATTTACATCCCCGCAGATTCGACACTCGTCTGTGTTCTTTGTTAACCAGTTGATACTCGTCCGTATCATCATCTCAGAACATGCGTCAAGCGTTTGTTTCTACCCGATACTTGTCCGTATCATCGTCTTAAGGATGCTCGTCCGCATCTTTAATCTATACACCGTGTCAAACACTTGTGTCTTCTTGAATATAGATACTCGTCTGTGTCTACTATTCCCCAGAAGAATTTTTCAGATACAACACTCGTCCGTGTTCTCTATTAACTAGTTGATACTCGTCCGTATCATCATCTCTGAACACGTGCCAGTTTTTGTTTCTACCTGATACTCTTCTGTATCATCGTCTTAAGGATGCTCGTCCGCATCTTTAATCTATACGCAAAACCAAACACTTATACCTTTTATTTTCTTGGATGTAAACACTCGTCCGTGTTTACTACTCACCAGTAAAGCAATTTCTTTTTATCTGACATTCGTCCTATGTCATGATAAACCCTGAGAGCAGCCGTACCCTGCTAGGTGGTCGTCCTCCACCTCTTGATGGTCGTCCTCCATCATGCTCATCCGATGGCCGTCCCCGTTGTTGACTTCTATCCTACATTCGTCATATGTCGTGATATTTAGCAGCCGTACCCTGCTAGGTGGTCGTCCTCCACCTCTTGATGATCGTCCTTCATCATTTTATCCAATGGCCGTCCCCATTGTTGATTTTGGTTATCTGGCATTCGTCCTATGTCATGATAAACCTTGAGAGCAGCCGTCCCCTGCTAGGTGGTCGTCCTCCACCTCTTGATGGTCGTCCTCCATCATGCTCGTCCGATGGCCGTCCCCATCGTTGGCCTTTTATCCAGCATTCGTCCTATGTCGCGATATTTTCGGCAGCCGTACCCTGCCAGATGGTCGTCCTCCACCTTTGATGACCATCCCTCATCTTAACAGAGCAGCCGTCCCCTGCTAGGTGATTGTCCTTCACCTTTGATGACCGTACCTCATCATCTGTTTATTTCATTTATTCTTTAACCCGATGGCCGTCCCCGTCGTGGTCCCTTTTTCTTTTTAGCCCGATGGCCGTCCCCATCGTCGGTTACTTTACTTTGTGAACTTGATGGCCATCCCCATCATTTTTCATTAATCCCCAGAGAATCTCATAGCTTTATTTTGATGGCCGTCCCCATCATAATCCCTCTTATCCCCAGCATGTCGGCCGTCCCCGTCATTGCTTTATTTTCCGCATTTTCCAGCACGTCGGCCGTCCCCGTCATTGTCTTTATCCAGCAGTCATCCTCTGCTCGACGGTCGTCCTCCGTCGCCCATACTTTACAATATACTTTATTTTACAATCTATATCCCTTTTCTTCTTCATTCTGTGAGTGCAAATTTTGGACTGTCTTTGGTATTCAACCACAAGTTATCTTGTTTGCCTGTTAAGCCGTCGCTTACATCCTGCACAGCTAACTCATGTTTGAATAGGGGCAGCTGTAAACACCCCAAATTTGCCCTCACCCATTCACACCATGGCTTATGATCATTCTCATATGCATAATCTCAATCATACCATCTCACATCACATTTTTGTTTCACTGCATAGGTTCTAAGTCATCTGCATCTAGGGTTTGTGATTTGAGCAATCCAAGAGCTTCTTGAGCCACTCCAAAGGTCAACAATCACTTCAAAGGGGTCCATGAATGTTCTAATATCATATTACATCCTCCCAAAGTCAAGAATGTCAAAGAATCACAAGAACTGAGAATGGTATGGAAGCAGAGCCAGGCTCGACTGCACAGTTGACCTAAAATTAGGGTTTTGGTTTCAGAGGCCATAACTCCAATTTTTTTGGTCATTCTTGTTTCTATTGGTCTCTATATGGTATAGGGAGTATGCATATCAATTTTCATGAAGAAATTCCATGGGGAAGTCATCTGATCAAGGGTTGACTTTTCAAGCAAGTCAGTGCAAAATCAGGGCATCTGAGGCCCCCAATGACCCAACCAAAGGGGTTCCTTCATCATTTTGATTGTATATGATCTTTATTTGATCACGGAAGATGTTAGAAGTTCACAAAATTCAAGAATTTCAAGTCTCTTGCAAAGTTGACTTTTTGGGCAAGTTTGACTTTTAATGGAAATGCCATTTTATGCAACTTTTTCAACCTTTACTTTTTGATTCAAGAAAGCTTCAAATGAAAAAACTTTGGTCATGAAATTTGTAGAATAGATCTTTCCCTTTTCAAAAAGCACAAGAACATGACCTAATTCATTTTGGATCAAAAGTTATGGATTGTCAAAGTTGGCAAAAATCACTAAATTTCAAGTTATGCACCAAATGGGAAACTTGCAAAATCTTGTGCCAAGGCAATTTGTGACTTCAAAATGGTCTCTAATCTTTACACAAACATCACACATGACTCAAACTTCAGATTTGCCCAAGAATTTCTTAAGTTCTATGCCTTAATCTTCAAAAATCACAAAAAGAACCAAAAGCAAGCCAAGTTGCAAAACACATGATGACTTCTCATCCACTTGCTAGCTACTTTGCTGATCAACCCTAGCCTTTTCCCTCACCATGCTGCGCAGCACACCCACCTTGTACTTGGCTAGAGATTGACCCATGCTTCTCTTACACAAAAGTTGACAATTTGCAAAAGCAACCATACCTATCACAAAAGGACATGTCACATCTTCTGACCAATAGCAATTGTTTATACAAACAAATTGCAAGCAAAACCACACAAGACACAAGCCTGAAACCAGCCATAGCAAAACATTCTCATTTTCATCCTCTCAAGCAAAAGCTTTCGAAACTCATCAAAAAACTCATAAACACACAAACAAACTTCATAGATCAACTCAACTCATCTTCCTAGTCACAAAGCACCCATCATCCTTGCCTTAAACTGCCAGAATCACAAACACGATCCTCACCTGACCTTGAACAAAACTTGTTCAAACTTCCAAACCAGCCAACACAAACTCCTTCTAAGCATCAATATGTCATCAGGGGCCTAAAAGGAGTGGATTGCACAAAGGAAAGAGGTCAGAAAGTTGCAAACTGAAGAGCTTCAAACTCAGGTAGCTTCATGAACTTTTTTTCCAGAAGCATGATTTTAAGTTCTAAATAGCTTCTATATGTTCCCCTGATCATGAATATGTGATTGTTTTTGAAAATGAGTGAAAAATGAGGATGTATGCTTTGTCTGAAATTTTTGCCCTAAAACATGTTTGATTCGATTCTCCTTGTTTCTGAATGATAAATGTTGTTTGAATGAGGGATTTAATTCGTTTTTGAGTGGGAAAGAGTTCTGGGCTGTTGGATTTCATTTTCATTGCGTGTAGAGTGAGTTTGTGATTTTGGATGATCGAAGAAGACGACCGGAACAGTGTTCCGGTCGCCTGAAAGTCATTAGGGCTGTCATTAGGGCTTAATCATTAATTATCCAGGTTTGAATATCAGCCATTGGATATGGCGCCAGGTCAAACGCGCGCGCAGCCAGTTTAAACCTGGACCCTTAGATCTGATTACTTTTCTCTTTTTCAGTTTAATTTCATTTTTATTTTCCATTTAATTACATTGTTTTCTATATTTTATTTAAAATAGCAAAACTTATTCAAAAATTCTGAAATTTTTTATGCAAACTCTTATTTAATTTCAGAAACCAAAAATATTTTTATTTTTATTTTTTGCATTGAAAAAATATTTTTAAATATTTAAAAGTTTATTTTTAATTAATTAATGAGAATTAATTAATTAAAAATACTTTTAGGTATTTGAAAATCACCAAAAAATTCATGAAACATTTAAAAACATTTAGAAACATTGTCCAACCCTCAAACCAAATTTCTTTTTTGATCTTGATGCATTTTGAGAATTTTTCATGGAATTAAAATCATTTTAATGCATTATTTTGACCCAAAACTTCCAAAAATCACTTCTGCCTAACCATTAAGAGTTGGACCTTGATTCTTTTTGCATTGCATTGTGTTTAGCATGTAGTTTGTGAGATTAATTTTGCATGAATTGATCTTACATTTTCCATTTGTTTGGCATTTTTCTTGTTAAGGGACCCTAAAACCCTAAAAAACTTAGGAAAAACATAACTTGAATTGGGTTAAGAGTTGGAACTTCTCCTTTGGGCAGTGAGTTAGTATAGGATTAGGGATCCTTTGAATGCATTTTCAATTTTTTATCTTGATGCTTGCTTCTGATTTTGGTTTTTGTTTGATACTTTGATCATAAACCCTAGTTTGGGCTTCCATATGCATCCATCTTGCATTTGCATTCATACCTTGACTTGCCATGACATTTTGTGCATCCATTTGATTCATTTGACATCTTAAGACATATTGAAAGCATGTTTGATCATTGCTTCTTGCATTTGCCATGTTGTATGCCATATGCATTTCATAACTTTTCATGTATGATCATGGTTCTCAACTTGCTTCATTTGCATCCATGAGCTTGTATGATCATCCCCATGAGTTGTTTCATGTTTGCATCATCCCATAGCATCATCATCATCATGTATGTGCTTCTGGTTTTGATTTTCATCATGCCATTTCATCTCATTTTGCATTGCATTGCATTTCTTTCACTAACTTTTCAGGTGGTAAGTTATCTTGAGAAGTGAATTTGCCTTCACTTCTCACAACTTCTTTTCATCTCTTTCATGCATCCTTGCTGCATTTTGTTATGTGTTTGAGGTTGAGCTTGCTCATTCTTTTTTCTTACTTTCTTTCTTCACATGACTTGACTTCTTGAATGAAGCAAGTTACTTTGCTTCTCCTGATCCTTTCATCTGCTTCCTGGTGGTTCCATTGAAGATTTCTCTTGTTAACCTCACAAACCTTAGGAACAACCAAGCATGCTAATTATTAGGGTTTTGATTAGTCCCCCACTTAGTTTTTACCTTTGTGTCTCTTTGAGTCTTCTCTTCTCACCTCATAATCAGGGACTAAACCTTAAAGGCTTTAAGGCTTTGTGATTAAGTTTATGCCTGCATCCTTCTATTAGGATGGAGTGTATAAATTTAATCCTAAGTGTTAAACCCTTAATGTGTTTAAATCTCTTAATCATTTCACTTAATAATCACCAAGACATCACACTTGTAACTTGGGCCTTGCATTAGGGTTCTAATTCTTCCTTAAATGGTTAAGAAGGACTAACCCTAGTGTTAATGGACAAGTCCCCCTCAAGTTGTCTTACAAACCCTAAAAATCACTTCATTATCATATCATTAAATAAAATCCACTTAATCAAAGGCTTGTTTTGTCATGAGTTTAATCCCTAATCATGGATTAAGTTGAGGAGCTTTCCTCAGCTTAAACATTCTCGTCTATTATCCTTCTATTAGGATGGTGTAATGAGTCTGTTTGATCCCTGATTATGGCTTAATCTCATTATTTAACACTAAACAAAAACACCAAAAACATCTAAATAATCACAAGTAGGTTAATGATCTTAATCCTGCATCAAAGGTGATTAAGTGTGAGAAGCTGACTTCACACTTAAGGTATTCTCATTACCCCTAATCAGAGGGAAGATGTGATGAGTTTACTAAATCCATCGGTTTAGGCTTAAGCTCATTAAATTATGACAAATCTCCAAAAGCAATAAAAGATTGAAAACTCAAAAACAAACAATAATCGTCTCCTCCGGGATTCTTCTCTCATCTCATTCACTCATAAACGAGAACTTGCTTCTTCTGCCTAATGCAAGACAGTTTGCACCTGAGCCAGACAGGTCATACACTTGAGCATTGACAAGCAAGCAGTTCACAAGTCAATTCACCTTTCAGTCTCTTTGGGTCGAACTACGGTGTTATGACTTCCTCATTGCACGAGAGGATACATAGACATAACTTAACAGTTATCGAACAAAAGTCTCTGTATATTCCCCCTCCTTCTAGCATTATTCTTCTAGCCTCATTATCATGAGCATTTCATTCCTGATCTCACACTGACACTGTACATTTATACACTTCACATTTCTCTTACACTGACACCTGTACATCTTTTCCAGCTCTTTATACACAAATTGCACTGACACTACCCTTTTGAAACACAAATCTTTTAAGCGTGGATCCCGTCGAGTACGACGGACGATCTGGGTGCTAATACCTTCCCAGGTTGTAACCAACCCCCTTTCTCAGTCTCTCTGGTTCGCAACCGTCTTATCCATTTCTTTCTAGGCCTATGCAGCATTGCCTTGCCTCCGGGATAAAAATGCCTAGCTGGCGACTCTTGTCTTTCTGAGTTCACTCCTATGTGTTCTCATTTCTTTCGCCGACCGTTCGCGTCTGTACCCTATTTGACCCGGCTTCATTTAGTGGGAGCGACAAATGCACACCTGGCATTGGCATTATAGTTCTTTGGCAAATTAAGAGGATCTGGAGGTGCCAATGTCCTTAATTCAACTAGGTTGAGCTTCAGGAGTTGTGGCAAGAGTGCTGCATACGGCATTGGGATTTGATCAATTACCCTGTTTGCCTGCAATGGTCTTTGTTGGAAAGGACGCTGTTGTTGGTTGTTATTGCTGTTGTTGTAGGTTCTCTGTTGCGGATAATGAACTTGTTGTTGATACTGTGGTTGTTGTTGTAGAGGATATGCTGATTGTTGAGGAATCGGAGCCGGAATGGTAACTGCTGCTACTGACTGGTGTACATACTAAGGCCTGCCCCTGCTTGCATGAATGGGATTAGTTTCACCGGCCCTTCGGGGTCCCACAAAAGGCTTTCTGGGATTACTGGATGAATTTGCACCACTATCGGAAAATTTTCCCATCTTTAATAGACTTTCAATCCTTTCACCAGCTATGACGACATCATCAAAGTTGGTAGAGGAGAAGGCAGCCAATCTATCAATATAGGTCCTTTGCAGTGTATTCATGAACATGTCAGCCATTTCCCTCTCTGACATGGGTGGTTGGACAGTAGCAGCAAGCTGTCTCCATCTTTGGGCATATTCTCTAAGGCTCTCTCTAGAAGATTGTGACATTCCCATTAGAAGGGTCCTGTTGGGAGTCATGTCCGGGTTGTATTGATATTGACGGATGAAAGCCTCAACCAAATCCTTCCAGCACCTTATGGTGGCCCTAGACAAGTGTGAATACCACTCTCTTGAAGCCCCAGTCAGACTGTCTTCAAAGTAGAACATCCACAGCTTTTAATCCATAGTATAAGCTTTAAGTCTTCCCAAGAAAGACTGCAGGTGAGTTCGTGGACAGGAGGTTCCATTGTATTTCTCAAAGCATGGGGGTTTGAATTTGTGGGGAATTCTCACCCCATCCACTAGCCCCATGTCCATCACATCGAAGCCCAAAGAATTCTGAGACTCCAAAGATCTTAACTTCTCAGCGATTTCGTCCAATCTCCTGTCATATACTTCATCCCCAGCCCCCATAACAGTAAATTGTTCTTCTTGGGGATCCTCTTGCAAGATTCTCCCCCCAGCAGTATTACCTTGCACATTTCTCGGGATGTTAACTTCTGGATCCAGATGAGGTCCAAATACTGGTGGGTCAATACGAGGCTGGCCCCGTTCATTGTTACTAATTCCTCCTGTTCCAAGATGAGGCTCCTCAGGAGCTTGTCTTTCCACCAGCTCTCTTAACCTTTCCTGGCTCTGTGCCAAGCCAGTCATTACTGCCATGAATTGAGACATCTGATTTCTCATCTCCACTCTCTCATTAGCCATCTGATTTCTGACCTCATTCAGATCCTGCTGTACTTGTTCCATTTGAATACCGGGAAGGTTGTTGCGAGTCGGGTACCGGTGCGTGCGGTTGACTGGGAACACTCGGCGGCGAGCAATGTTTCATGAAGTCACAATAAAGTTAGAAACAATAATAATAACAAAACCTACAAAACAAGACAAAAGTTAGTATGCAATGCAGTGTGCTTATTTGTTTTCCAAGGTATCCGGTTTGGTTCTTGGGTTTGACCTTTCCAGACCTCGAGGAAGATGCTTGATGTTGTTGACAGAAAAGCCCAAATGGAAACAAACTGAAATATATTACAAATGGGGGAATAATACATCGTTTTTTTTTACAACTCATGCCCATGGAGGGTCAAAATACAACAAAAGAGGAAAAGTACATCAAATGGAAACAAACAACAAGCAAAGGATCAGACATCTAGTCCAAACTCATCTTCTCTGACCTCCTTTAGGAGTGCCTCAATCACTGGACTAGCTGGGTGCTCTGTAATGGTCCTAATGAGGAGGTTCCTGGTAGCAATGGCAGTGGTCAGCTTCTTGTGCCTGTCCTGGTCCTTTGATCTCTTCAATCCTGCTCTGAGCTTCAACTCTGAAATCTCCTTCTGGGCTGCCAATAAAGCGTCCTGTTGTTTCTTCTCATTGGCCTCTAACTGTTCAATCTTGGCTTGAGTCTTCTGGTCTTCTTGTGTACGGGCTACGGTGATCCTAACCCACCTAGCCTGACTCTCTTGCAGATAGAGCTCAGTCCTAGCCTTCTGAATTTTGGCCTCTTTACAGGCATTCTTCAATATTTGTTCCCCAGCTCTTGCTTTCCTGATGTAGTCCTCTGTCTTCTCAATTTTGGCAAGATGCTCCACCCTGAGCTTCTCCAATCTCTCATTTTCCAGACGACCATCACTCATTTCCCAAAGAGTCTTCTTCAAAGCTTGAGATAAGTTCTCATTTCTTTCCTTTAGCTTCTCAAATTCCTCCAGGCTGATAGTTGCTGCAGGTTGTACTGTAGATGGTCCAGGTATGTCCTCCAAGATGAAAGACATTCCAGTAATTTGAGCTCTAGTACGGGACCAGTCATAGTACTGAGACGAAGCAACATTATTACATCTTCCAAGAATAACCATCCCTTTTGTCTGGATGTTGTCCCAAGCCCAAGATGATTGTCTGACGACAGCTGAATTAGGTTTCACTTCACAATACAGGGTCTCAGCTAAATCTTGTCCTCTGGGAGGGTGAACCAAAGCATAGTCCAGTTGTCTCTTAAACAGCAACGGATTGTAGTTGATGCAACCCTTTACTCCTATCAGAGGCACGTTTGGGTATTGCCCACAGCTGGTGATAATGCCCTTGCCTTTGGTGCTCTGGGTGCACCATCTAATATCATCTGAAGTCAAGGCAATGAGCCTTTTGGCCCAACTCTTCTGTTGGTGGGGATTCAGGAAGGCATCTGACTTAGGCAGGTGTCTGAGAAGCCAGGTGTAAAACAAAGGAGCACAACATCTTACCAACTTCCCCCTTTGTTTCTCATTCCTCTGATGAATGGAGTAATAAAAATCTCCTAGTAATGTGGGCACTGGGTTCTTCAGAAGAAACAAATGGATGGCATTCTTACTGACAAATTTGGGCTCATCTGCAAACAATATAGACCCATATATGCTGATGGCTAACAGTGCACAGACTGCCCTCCACTCTCCTAAAGAGGCTTTCAGGATGGCCTGAGAAATCAAGAAGTCCAAATGCAAACCAGGGATCCCAGCTTTTGTTGTCATACTTTGCTCAATCAAGGCAGGCTCCAGGTACATTGCCTTTTCTATCTCTTCATTTCTAGGAGCTGGCATTTCTGGGTTGAAAGGGATTCCACCCCTGATAGGTACTCCAATCAATGAAGAAAACTCTTCCAGCAGAGGCCCTAACTGAAAGTCTGGGAATGTGAAATATCTCAAAGGAGGGTCATAAAACTGCAAGCATGTGTGGATCATGCTTCTCTGAGAAGGGTCAAGGTCCATAACCATATCCAAGATACCTCCATAATGCTCTCTAAACAAAGGGATGTGGTCAGGTATGATGAGTGACTGGACCTGCCTGATACCAGTCAACACAGGCTCAAAGAAATGGTAGGATATGTTGCTCTTCCTGGGAGTAGTCATGAATGCTGCTGAAGAAGCTGAAGATTGGTACTGATGAAGATCACAGACTGAGAAGCTGGAAGTAAGTCTCTGACAGACTGATGAGGATGGAGATAACTGAAGCAGATAACTGATGAAGGCAGTTGAAGCAGAGGTTTATGCAGTAGAAGGGGTCAAAACCAAAACCAAGATACAATGAAATGGATACCCTGAAAAGCAAATAAACAAATCTTAAATGATGCAACAATGATATATGCAAATGATATGCAAGGGTTTGTGATCAAGCTGGATCTGATTATCTGTCTTGATATAAGGCCCATATATGTTCAAGAAGTCCAGATGAAGGCTTAGAAATCCAGTAACCATGGTGGGGGACTCAAATAAAGAGTCACATGTCTAGGGTTAATCACAAGATCTGTCCAAAATGAGGTACTCTTAAACAAGATAGTAACAGGGTATGATGTGGCTAAGGGTACCTGCAAACCTGTAAACACCCCAACCCCCTCACAGGTAATGTTCTAAGACAAGGATCCTCAGACTTGGATCAGTTATGAGAAGTGTAAACATTTCTAACCCGGAGGTATAGTGTTTACAATAACCATAAAATACCTTCCTCTAATTCACCTCAGCTTCTGAAGGTCATAATAAAGGTCATCCAGACTTAGCAGGCTTCCCAGATAGCCCTAGCACTACAGGAAATCCGTAGCACAGAGTTCTCAAGAAGAAACCCACATCTGAACCGTGTTTCATATTCCCGCACCAGACCGAAATGGAATGGGAAAGAACATGAACCACTCTAACCTAGGTGTCTCTCAGGTCCCAGGTATAGGACCTTAAACTCTCAATGGAACCCCTTCCACCAAAACAGAAACCAGATCCAGCAATGATAATGACAGTATGAAATATGAAAACTATAAAGGAAGGCAATAAATAAAGCTGTATATAAATCAATAAATAAAGCAAATAAATAAGCTCAAATAGCATATAACACCCCACTAAACACAAATCAAACAAGCGCTAGGAGGAACCCACAAAAAGAACCAGAAGCCCTTGTTACAATACAAGGGTCCCCAGCAGAGTCGCCAAGCTATCGCTCCCACCAAATGACACCTGGTCAGAAGGGGTACAGACGCGAACGGTCGGCGAAAGAGAAGAACACACAAGGGTGAACTGGAAAGAAAAGAGTCGCCAGCTAGGCATTTTTATCCCGAAGGAAAGGTAATGCTGCATAAACCTAAGAAAAGATGGATAAGATGGTCGCGAACCAGAGAAAATGAGAAAGGGGTTTGGTTACAACCTGGGAAAGTATTAGCACCCAGATTGTCCGTCGTACTCGACGGGATCCACGCTTGAAAGATTTGTGTTTAAAGGGGTAGTGTCAGTGCTATTTTGTGTGCAAAAGCTGGGAAAGAATGCAAGTGTCAGTGCAAAAGAAATGTGAAGTGAAATAAAAGAGTTTCAGTGTAAGGAAAGAATGTGAAGCTCAAGACTATGAGGCTTAAAGAATAATGCTGGAAGGAGAGGGAATGACAGAGGCTTTTTGTTCGATAACTGTTAAGTTATGCCTACGTATCCTCTCGTGCAATGAGGATGTCAGAACACCGTAGTTCGACCCAAAGAGACTGAAAGATAAATTGATTGATGAACTGCTTACTTGTCTATGCTCAAGTGTATGACCTGTCTGGCTCAGGTGCAAACTGTCTTGCATTAGACGGAAGAAGCAAGTTCTCGTTTATGGGTGAAGATGATGAGAAAAGAATCCTGGAGGAGACGATTATTGTTTGTTTTTGTGCTTTCAATATTTTATTGTTTTTTTTGGAGTTTGTCATAAGTTAATGAGCTTAAGCCTAAACGAAAGGTTAGTAAACTTATCATATCCTCCCTCTGATTAGGGATACTGAGAATACCTTAAGTATGAAGTAAACACCTCACACTTAATCACCATGATGTAGGATTAAGATCATTAACCTACTTGCATTTATTTAGATGTTTTTGGTGTTTTTGTTTAGTGTTGAGTAATGAGTTTAAGCCATAATCAAGGATTTAATGGACTCATTACACCATCCTAATAGAAGGATGATAGATGAAAGCATTTAAGCTGAGGAAGATACCCCAACTTAATCCATGATTAGGGATTAATCTCATGACAAAACAAGCCTTTATTAAAGTGGATTTTAGTTAATGATAAGATTAAAAATTAATTTTATGGTTTGTAAGACCACTTGAGGGGGACTTGTCCATTAACATTGGGGTTAGTCCTTCTTAACCAATTAAGGAAGAATTAGAACCCTAATGTAAGGCCCAAGTTACAAGCTTGATGTCTTAGTGATTATTAGGTGAATTAATTAAAGGGTTTAAACACATTAAGGGTTCAACACTTAGGATTAAAGTTATACACTCCATCCTAATAGAAGGATACAGGCATAACCCTAATCACAAAGTTTTAAAACCTTTAAGGTTTAGTCCTTGATTAAGAGATGAGAAGAGAAGACACAAAGATGACACAAAGGTAAAACTAATGGGGGACTAATCAAACCCTAATTGTGATCAGGCTTGGATGTTCCTAGGGTTTATGAGGCTTGCAAGAAGATCTCCAAGAGAAAAGCCACCAAGTAAGAAGCAGATGAAAAGAGGAAGAAGCAGAAGAAGCAAGACAACTTACTTCACTTAAGAAGATAAGTTGCTTGAAGAAAGAAAGAGGGGAGGGAGCATGAATGAGCAAGCTCACTTTAATGCACATACAAAATGCAGCAATGAATGCATAAGAGGGATGAGAAAAGTTTGTGAGAAGTGAAGGCAAATTCACTTCTCAAACACTTACCACCTGAAAAGTTAGCAAAGAGAAATGAAATGACATGAAAATGAAATGAAATGCAAAGATGGAAGCCAATGTCAGAAACATATTCATGGTGCAAATGATGCTAAGGGATGATGCAAAGTCATGTCAAGTGATTTGAATGATCATACAAGAGATGGGAATGCAAATGAAGCATGTAAGAAGCATGAAAGTTCATGAATGCAATGATCAAACATGATTCTAATGTGTCCTAAGATGTCTTATATGTCATGTGGATGCACAAAATGTCATGGCAAGTTCATGTATGCAAGCTTATGTAAGATGGATGCAAGTAAAGATGCAAATTAGGGTTTATGTACAACATGAGATGCAAAATTCAAAATCAAAAGCAAATGGTAAGATAAAAAATTGAAAATGAAATCAAAAGAACCCTAAAGGGGAAAGTCAGAAGCTAAACCCTAAGGGACTTATGATTTTTCTAAGTTCCTAATGCTTTAAGGGTGATCCTAAAGGGTAAAATACCAAACAAATTGAAAATGCATTATAAAAATGAAACAAAAATGATTTTAGAAGCTTGAAAGGATGCATAACACAATGCAAAAAGAACCATTCACAAACTCAACTTGGATCAAAAGTTATGAATTTTTGAAGTTAGGGTTAAAAATATTCAAATTAAAGAACCCTAATTCAAATGAAAATTGCCAAAGTATGATCAAAACCAAAAAGAAATTTGTGTTGTGAGTTTGTAAATGTTTCTAAATGTTTGGAAATGCTCTCTGAATTTTTTGGTGATTTTTGGAAACCTAAATGCAATTTTAATTAATTAATCATCATTAATCAATTAAAATAAGCATTTAAATATTTTTAAAATAGTCTAAAAATGTAATAAATAAAATAAAAATTGTTTTTAGGTTAAGAAAATTATTTAGAATAAAAATGCAAAAAGAAAATATTTTTTTTGGATTTTCTATGTATTTTAAAATAAATATGCAAAACAAATGACAAAAATATGAAAATAAATGAATTTAATGGAAAGTAAACCAATCTAAAGGCCAGGATTTAAATGAAACGCGCGGGAGTTGACTGGCGCGCGAATGGACGGTCCAGGTTCAAACTGGAAAATTTAAATTTAAAACCTAATTAATTAAGTTAACTAAGTGGATTAGGGTTAAGTGGGACGATCTGGGCCATCAAACACACGCGGGAAACAAGATTGTACGCTCCTAGGCCACCCCTCACCTGAGAAATTCCTAAAACGCTCCCTAGGCCATTTCTGGAGCTCTAAAGCTCCAAATTGCTTCCTCTCTCCATTCTAAACTCATCCCTAACCTCAAACCTCATTTATTTCCAACCATTAACATGAATCGAAGCCAAGAACAAAAACTACAGAAATTTTAGACAAGCCATACATCCTCAATTCTCAACTATCTTCAATAATTCAAAGTTCATCATGCTCAGGGGATCACACTTAACCGTTTAAGAACTTAAAATACAGCTTCTGGAAAAATGAATTTGCATGGCTACCTGAGGTGAAGCTTTCTACCCTAGAGCTTTCTGTCTGTTTCTTTGGTCCAAGATGCCTTTAATGATCTTCCTGAGGAGCTTGCAATGCTTGGATGGAGTTTTTTATGGCTGGTTTGTGAGATTGATGCAGTTCAGTTCAAAGGGGGAGAGAAATCGTGTTTTTGATATGGGGGTTTTCAGGGCAGGGTGATGGTTGGGAAATGATCAGAGGTTGATGGTGAGTTGTTCTATGGAGTTTGTTTTGATGTTTGAAGCTTATGTGCTGAGTTTCGAAGAAAAATGCATAAGAGGGAGTTTTGGTGTATGCTGAGTTGTGGGAGGATTCAACCTTGCTTGTTGTATGAAAATGCTTGCTTTTGGTCCATGTATCAATCCTTGATAGGTCAGAGAGTTGTTGTGGAATAGTTTGATTGGCATGGCTCAAATTGCATAAAGTCAAGAAAGTTGTCCTTTGAGGTATGGGCTCATGGAAGGCTGGCTTAGAGGTATGGCTCGAGTCAGCTGGCTTTAGGGAGGTCCATGGGAACTGATTTGAGGAGCTGGCACAAGTGGATAACAAGATTTGTGCCATTTTGCAAATTCATGAAGTTTTGGCCTCCTTTGAAATACTTGATGATCAAGGCATGGAATGGTATGATTATTTGGGCAATTATGAGTTTTAGGTCATGTATCATGTTTGTGTAATGCTTAGAAGTCAATTAGAGGTCACATTTTTCTTTGTCATGAGTTTTTGCAAGTTTCCCTCTTTGGTGCATAAGTGAAATTTAGTGATTTTTCCCAACTTTGCAAGGCCATAACTTGAGTTCTAGGATGAATTAGATCAAGTTCTTGTACTTTTTGAAAAGGGAATGATCCAATCTACAACTTTCATGACCAAGAATTTTTCATTTGAAGCATTTTTGAATCAAAAAGAGGAGGTTGAAAAACTTTCCCAAAATGGCAATTTTGCATTACAAGTCACTTTCCCAAAATGGCAACTTTGCAAATGGCTTGAAATTCTTCATTTTTGTGAACTTATAAACTCTTATAAGATCAAATAAAGATCATATACACCCAAAGTTATGGAGAGGGCCCTTTGGTTGGATAATTGGGGGCCTCAGATGCCCTGATTTTGCACTGACTTGCTCAAGAAGTCATATATTGATCAGATGCCTTCCCCATTGAATTTCTTCATGAAAATTGGTGTGTATGATCCTTATAACATATAGAGACTATTAGAAACAAGAATGACACAAAAAATTGGAGTTATGGCCTCTGAAACCAAAACCCTAAGTTTAGGTCATCTGTGTAGTTAAGCTTGGCTCTGCTTCCATGCCTTTCTCAGCTCTTGTGATTTTCTGACTTCCTTGATCTTGAGAGGATATAACATGATATTTGAACATACATGGACCCTCTTGAGATGATTGAAGACCTTTGGAGTGGCTCAGATGACCCTTGGTTTGCTCAGATGACCTTTGGTTTGCTCAGATCACAAACCCTAGATGCAAATGAATTTGAACCAATGCAGTGAAGTAAAAATGCAATATGAGATGATATGATTGAACTTATGCAAATGAAAAGATCACAAGCCATGGTGAAATGAGTGAGGGAAAATTTGGGGTTTGAGGCCCATAATATCAATGAAGCAACTCATGTGTCTGGAACTTCCATCACTTCATATCAACAAGCCCGGAAGGTTGTTGAGGAGGGTACCTCTCAAGGCTGGGGCAAGCTGCTGGCAGTAGAAAAGAAAGAAGACAAATTCGGGTTGGGTTACAGACCAACTCGACAAAATCAACCGGAGGCTGCAACGGAGCCCAAATTTGTCAGCGGGGGAATGCTTACCCCGGATGCTGTGAACAGTCTGGAAGATGAGGAAGAAGACGAACGCAACCTGGAAAACTGGATACGTCCAAGGATCCCGGGAAACCAAGTCTCTCACTGGTCTTCCCAGGAAATTATAAGAGTTACTCCTGCAGAGTAATTATTATTTCCTGTCATTTTAAGCATGCATGAAGTCCTGCATCTTGCCCAAGATGTCAGGACTCATTTTGTAATCGGGCCATCTTGTATTTTGTGCAAACGATCAATTAATGAATATCAGGACATCTTTTGCAAACGAGTCTCTCTTTTCCGCTCACTATTTTTCATTTTTCATTTTTTGTACAAAACAATAAAATGGCAATGTTTTCAAAATAACAAATTCATTTTTCACTTTTTCTAAGCAAGATAAAACTGATCACTAAAATGAACCAATCTAAACCCTTGCAGAGAGTGCCCTCCAGATTGCACCAACAACGACACTGCTATGACTTCGTATGACTTCGACAATCCGATTAATCAAGCCGATGAAGGGGTTGAAGAAGATTATGAGCTACCTGAAGAACAAGCCAGACTGCTAAGGCAAGAGGAGAAGGTTATCACTCCCCATCAGGAGGAAGTTGAGACAATTAATCTTGGTACCGAAGAAGATTTGAAAGAAGTAAAGATCACGGCCCGCCTGCAAGATTCAGTGAAGGAACAACTTATTGACATGCTGCGAGAGTACGTTGATGTTTTTGCTTGGTCCTGCCAAGACATGCCAGGTCTGGATACCGACATTGTTATGCACAAGTTGCCACTAAAAGAAGACTGTCCTCCAGTAAAACAGAAGTTGCGCCGTACTCGTCCAGTGGGACGCCGGTTTCCTTGCTGTAACTAGTTACCCGCCGTGGGTTGCTAACATTGTACCTGTGCCTAAGAAGGATGTCAAAGTACGGATGTGGGTGGATTACCGGGATCTGAATAGAGCTAGCCCGAAAGATGACTTCCCATTACCTCACATTGATGTATTGGTCGACAACACGGCTCAGTTCTTTGTATTCTCTTTCATGGATGGATATTCAGGATATAATCAGATCAAGATGTCACCTGAAGACATGGAGAAGACAACTTTCATCACAACCTGGGGCACATTCTGTTATAAGGTAATGCCATTTGGACTGAAGAATGCTGGTGCCACTTATCAACGGGCTATGGTAACATTATTCCACGACAAGATCCACAAAGAAATTGAATGTTATGTGGATGACATGATTGCCAAGTCCCTCACAGAAGAAGACCACTTGGTAAATCTGTTAAAGCTGTTCAAACGTCTGAGGAAGTACTAGCTGAAGCTAAACCCCAACAAATGCACATTCGGGGAGCGATCCGGTAAGCTGCTGGGATTTATTGTAAGTGAGAATGGAATTGAAGTTGATCCTGACAAAGTCAAAGCCATTTAGGAGATTCCTGCACCTAGGTCTGAAAAAGAAGTTCGGGAGTTCTTAGGTAGATTGAACTACATATCAAGGTTCATATCTCACCTCACTACAACCTGTGAACCCCTGTTCAAGTTGTTTAGGAAAGAACAAGCGGTCAGGTGGAATGAAGACTGCCAGAGGGCTTTTGACAAAATCAAGGAATACTTACAAGAACCTCCAATTCTTATGCCTCCAGTTGAAGGAAGACCTCTAATAATGTACTTGACAGTATTGGAAGAGTCAATGGGGTGTGTGCTGGGCCAGTATGACGAGTATGCAATATAGTACCTAAGAAAAAAGTTTACCGACTGTGAACAACGTTATTCACTGCTTGAGAAAAATTGTTGTTCTTTAGCGTGGGCTGCTCGCCGACTAAGGCAGTATATGTTGACCCACACTACCTTATTGATCTCAAAGATGGATCCAGTCAAGTACATATTTGAGAAGCCAGCACTTACCGGAAGGGTTGCAAGATGGCAAATGATTCTAACAGAATATGACATTCACTACGCATCTCAAAAAGCCATCAAGGGCAGTGTACTGTCTAACTATCTGGCTGAGCATTCCATTGATGATTACCAGCCAATGAAATTCGACTTCCCTGATGAAAACATAATGTTCCTAATAGAAAAAGATCATGAAGAGCCTGTTCACACTAAAGGGCCTGACCCAGAAGAAGAATGGACAATGATGTTTGATGGGGCTGTTAATATGAATGGTCGTGGAGTTGGTGCAGTGCTCATTACTCCTAAAGGAGTTCATATGCCTTTCTCGGCAAAACTCACCTTTAACTGCACTAACAACGAAGCTGAATACGTAGCCTGTATCATGGGTCTTGAGGAAGCCATTGACCTCAGGATCAAGACTTTAACTGTGTTCGGAGATTCAGCTCTGGTAATCAATCAAACCAACGACAAATGGTACACCCACCAAGAGCATTTGATTCCCTACCAGGATTATACGAGGAGATTACTGACTTTCTTCACTACAGTCAAACTTGAGTATATCCCTCGACATGAAAATCAGTTTGCAGATGCTCTAGCTACAATTTCCTCCATGATCAAAGTTCAAGCTGCCAACTGTGTGCCTCGGATTTCAGTATCCAGACTTGACAGACCAGCATACGTATTCTCTGTGGACATTGCTAAAGATGACAAGCCTTGGTTCTATGACATCAAATGTTTCTTGGAGGACCTAACATACCCACCTGGGGCATCATCCAATGATAAGAAGACATTAAGAAGGCTAGCTGGTAGTTTCTTCCTGAATACTGATGGTTCCTTGTACAAGAGAAACTTTGACATGGTACTTCTCAGATGTGTTGATAGGACAGAGGCAAACTTGCTGATGCACGAGGTGCATGAAGGATCTTTTGGTACCCAAGCTGGAGGACATGCAATGGCTAAGAAATTGCTAAGGTCAGGTTACTACTGGATCACAATGGATGTAGACTGTTGTGCTTATGCCAGAAAGTGCCACAAATGCCAGATTTATGCGGATAAAGTGCATGTGCCTCCAAATCCTTTGAATGTGATGTCTTCACCTTGGCCCTTTGCCATGTGGGGCATTGATATGATTGGAAAGATCGAGTTGACTGCTTCAAATGGCCACAGATTCATCCTGGTAGCCATTGATTACTTCACCAAATGGGTTGAAGTAGCTTCGTATGCAAATATCACCAGACAAGTGGTAGCCAGATTCCTGAAGAGAGACATCATATGTCGGTATGGAGTACCCGAGCGAATCATTATTGATAATGGTTCCAACTTGAACAACAAAATGATGGCAGAACTGTGCCGGGACATCAAAATCCAACACCACAACTCTTCTCCTTGGAGGCAGTCCTACCTGTTGAAGTGGAATTACCCTCTTTACGAGTATTGATTGATGTCAAGTTGAATGAAGCAGAGTGGGTCTGTTCTCGGTACAATCCATTGAATCTGATCGAAGAAAAGAGATTAGCTGCAATCTGTCATGGGCAGCTGTATCAGAAGAGAATGAAGAAAGCCTTCGATCAGAAAGTCAGGCTTCAGGAATACCAAGTAGGAGATCTTGTGCTGAAAAGACTCCTTCCTCCTCATACAGACCATAGGGGCAAGTGGACTCCGAATTATGATGGTCCATTCATAGTAAAGAAGGTTTTCTCTAGCGGAGCACTGATGCTCACTACTATGGACGGTGAAGATTTCATGTCCCCTGTGAATTTAGATGTAGTTAAAAAATACTTCGCATAAAAATGACCCGCTGGACATAAAAACAGAATGTAAGTCCAGGAAAAAATAGGGCATCTCGGCAAGTCAAAAACAGAATAAAAGACTCGGGCAAAAATAAGGGAAAATTGAAAAAAAATGTGTACACCCGCTGAGTTGAAAAGCCACATCGGACAACTCAGGCAAAAATGGGTATCTCGGTGGATTGAAAACCCGAAAAGGCGATCCACGCAAAATAAGAGAATAAGCGAACAACTGCATTCTGAATTCGTCTGTATCACTCACAACATGGCAAACTTCGAAAGGTTAAAGCATCAGTCAGAATCAACTTTCTTCAGAAAGCAAGATGAGAAGAACGTCAAGGTCATACGGGTCATAGCAAAAGGGAAGCTCCCCGAAGTGTCGTCAACATTGCCAGCACCTTCATTTTTCTCAATTTGTAACAATCTCCTCATTTCAGGGGATCTGTTTCTCTGACTGTACTTGCCAATTCAGGGCACACAAATTAATAAAATCAGAGTTTTCAGTCACACTGCGTCTTGTACATTTTTGTTTCGTTTTGCAAAATGTCCAAAATTCATGATATGATACTTGCGTAAAACATATGTGCCTTTCTAATCACATGCTTGATGGAAATATATTTTTTACTTCCAGGAATGTCTAACTCCTATGATGGGATCCGGTAAGGGATACCTCGGGATACTGGCGTATTTCTTTGTCATAGCAGGATTGCAGGTATTCAGAGCGTAACATGGGGCATGAAAGGTTTTCCCCAGCAAAGTTGCCAAATCATTATTTCCTCAGCACATCCTCCAAACAGCACCGGAAATGCTTTCTTCCCATCAGAGTTGCAAGGCATCACTTCTCCAACACATTTTCCTCAGAGCAGCATCAGAAGGTGCTCATTTCCCCAGCTAAGTTGTCAGATATTATCATCCTCAGCAGGATCCCCCAAGAAATCTCTAGGAAGATCGTTCAGTGGTCTTTCCTCCCCCAACAGAGTACTAGACAGGGAACCATCTCCCCGCAGAGCTCCAGCCTCCTCCTGGAAGAGCAATGTCTGAATTTCCCCCACAACAAAGTGACGAAAGCTTCCATATCCCCAGCGGGGCTCCTCATTACAAAGATGGGTCTATCAGTGACTTATTTCCCCAAGCAGAGTCATACATCTTATCAGATCTACCAATGATCTCATCCCGAGCTGGGATACCCTTTCAAGAAGATCAGTCAGAGATCTCCACAAGCAACAGGATCCAAATTCCGGATCGGTATCTTTGCATAATCATAGCATTCGCATCATTTTTTCCCCAGAGCGTAGCATTCCGTCTAATACGGAGCATTACAGTAAAAATCAAACATATTGCATGATCACAAGTCAGGATTGAACCAGTCACCTGTAAATGCCAACAATACCTCCTCAACAATATACAAAATACATCCCTTGCACATAAAAGCCAAAGCTTCCCTTTGCGCCCTCGAATATAGATACATGCTCCTTTTTGACACTCATCTGTGTCATCATTCCCTAGTAAATTCGCCAGAACACTTTCTACCAGCAGATGCTTATACACAATATTTTTTTCCCAACACTCGTCTGTGTCATCTCATATATCCCCATAGAAAGCCAAAGTGTCCCCTTTGTAATCAACAAGCACATGTTTATATACTCATTCGACACTCGTCCGTGTCATATCATCCCCCTGCAGATATAAGCTACAAATATCCTTTTGAATACGGAAACTTCCATACTCTTTTTTGACACGCGTCCGTGTCACCACTCCCCAGCATGGTTAGCCAAACACTTATTATAATACACTCTTGTTGACACCCGTCCGTGTCATCCTACCCCCACAGGTTTCCAGAACACCTTTTACACTTATAAGTTCATAACTTATACGTTTCCTCTTATGACACCCGTCCGTTTCATACTCTCAAGTTGAACACTCGTCTGTGTCTCACCAATGCTAATCTTTATTCATACAGATACTCGTCCGTATCTTGTATACACCACTTATTTCCCCTCAGATTCAACACTCGTCCATGTTCTTTGTTAACCAATTGGTACTCGTCCGTACCATCATCTCTGAACACGCGTCAGCGTTTGTTTCTACCGATACTCATCCGTATCATAATCTCAAGGATGCTCGTCCGCATCTTTAATCTATACACAGTGTCAAAAACTTATACCTTTCATTTCTTGGATGTAAACACTCGTCTGTGTTTACCTTTCCCCAGTGAAGTCCCCAGCAAAACTTCTTTTCTATCTGACATTCGTCCTATGTCATGATACTTTCGGCAGCCGTACTCTTCCAGTTGATCGTCCTTCACCTTTGGATGACCGTCCCTCATCTTTCTCCCAGCGGAGTCTCCATTATTGGAACCCTTTTATATCCGTCATCCGTCCTATATCGTGATATTTAGCAGCCGTCCCCTGCTAGGTGATCGTCCTTCACCTTCTTGATGATTGTCCTTCATCATTTTATCCAATGGTCGTCCCCATCGTTGATCTTGTTATCTGACATTCGTCTAATGTCATGATAAACCGCGAGAGCAGCTGTACCCTGCTAGGCGATCATCCTTCACCTCTTGATGATCGTCCTTCATCATGCTTATCTGATGGTCGTCCCTATCGATGACTTTTTCTATCCGACATCCGTCTTATATCGTGGTAAAGAGCAGCCGTCCCCTGCCAGCTGATCGTCTTTCAACTTTGATGATCGTCCCTCATCATTACTTCATTTATTCTCTGAAACTGATGGCCGTCCCCATCATTTCCTTTATTTTAACCCCCAGAGAATCATGTTTACTAGATGGCCATCCCCATCATGATCTCTTTATTTCCCCAGCATGTCGGTCGTCCCCGTCACTGCTTTATCCCCAGAAATCGTCCTCTGCTCGATGGTCGTCCTCCATCGCTTTCATTTTATAATCATACTTTACTTTCTTTTACAATCTATATCCCTTTTCTTCTTCTCCCCAGTGAGTGCAAATTTTGGACTGTCTTTGGTATTCAACCACAAGTTATCTTGTTTGTATGTTAAGCCCGTCGCTTACATCCTGCACAACCAACTCATGCTTGAATAGGGGCAGCTGTAAACACCCCAAATTTTCCCTCACAAAGTTCACACCATGACTTGTGATCTTTCATATTTGCATTAGTTTAATCATATCATATCATATTGCATTTTTGCTTCACTGCATTAGTTCAAATTCATCTGCAGCTAGGGTTTGTGACTTGAGCCATCCAAGATCCATTTGAGCCACTCCAAAGGTCTCTAATCACTTCAAGAGGGTCCATGTATGTTCAAACATCATATTTTATCCTCCAAAGATCAAGGAATTCAAAGAATCACAAGAACTGGCAAAGCATGGAAGCAGAGCTAGGGTTTAACTACACAGATGACCTGAAATTAGGGTTTTGGTTTCAGAGGCCATAACTCCAATTTTTTTGGTCATTCTTGTTTCTATTGGTCTCAATATGTTATAAGGATCATGTGTACCAATTTTGATGAAGAAATTCATTGTGGAAGTCATCTGATCACTGGGTAACTTCTTGAGCAAGTCAGAGCAAAATCAGGGCATCTGAGGCCCCCCAACATGGAACCAAAGTGGATTTTTCATCAGATTGAGGTTATATGATCTTTATTTGATAATTGAAGTGTTTAGAAGTTCACAAGCTTGAATAAAAGTGAGCTAAACCTAAAGTTGCCAAAAATGGAAATGACTTGTAATGTAAACTTTCCATTCTGGGAAAGTTTTTCAACCTCCTCTTTCTCAACCAAAAATGCTTCAAATGAAAACTTGTTGGTCATGAAAGTTGTAGATTGGATCATTGCCTTTTCAAAAAGTACAAGAACAAGACCTAATTCATTTTGGAACTCAAGATATGGTTTGTCAAAGTTGGCAAAAATCCCATAAATTTCAAGAATGCACCAAAAGGGATTCTTTGCAAAACCACTTGCCAAGGCTTTTTGTGACTTCAAACACACTTCAATACATCATAACATCATAGTGGATTGCTTCTAGATCAGAATTGCCCAAGGAATTGCAAGTTTACATGCCTTGAACATCAAGATTTCTCAAAGGGGCCAAAACTTCACATAATTTCAAAACACCCCATAACTTATTTCCCACATGCTGAATTGCCTCAAGATTGAATTTGTGGACTTCCTTGAAGTCAGCTGCGCATGGACATGCCCAAAGGCCAGCTGCATCCTTGCCCATACCTCAAGTACACAAGTTGGTGACTTTTTGCAAGAAGGCCATACCAATCACAATAGGGCACAACCACTCCACAGACATATCACAAGTTGATATGTGGACCAAATGCTGATGATAACACACAAGAACACAGGCTGAACCCTAAGAATCACCAAGTTCACAAAAACTCTCCCTCTTGCAAAAGCTTTCGAATTTCATAACTCAGCCACTCAATCTTCAAACAAATTCCACCATTCATCTATAAATCACTCACTAATCACAAACCAACCATTGCAACAGCCAAAAGCACCTCATACACCAAATACGATTTCTGACCAGTTGGAGTGCAAACTCACAAACCAGCCATCCTCAAAGCTTTCCAAGCATTGCAATTGCCTCAGGAGGTTCAAGGGAGTCTTTTTGCACCAAGGAAGTGGCAAGAAAGCTCAAGGGAGAAAAGCTTCATCTCAGGTAGCCATTGAAATTAATTTTTCCAGAACTCTCTTTTTATGTTACAAAATGATTAAGCATGCTTCACTGATCACACTGAACTTGGAATTTTTGAAAATGGTTGAGAAATGAGTGTGTATTGATTGTCTGAAATTTTTGCCATGTTTATGTTTCTCTTCGAATCATGAGTATGAGTGAAAAGAAATTTGTTTTGAGAGTAGATTTGGATTCAGGGAAGTGAGAGGAGTGAATCTGGAGCTTTAGAGCTCTAGAATTTACCTAGGGAAGAAGATTGGGATTTTCAGGTTAGGGTGTCACTAGAGAAGATGACCGGAGCTCTTCTCCGGTGACCTGAGAGTCATTAAGTGATAATTAGGGTTAGGGTTTCTATTTAAACGTGGACCATTGGGTCTGTCTCTCCCGCGCGTGTTGTGTGGTCCAAATTAGATCATTAGTTATTAATTAGGATTAAAAAATTAATTAATTAGGTTTAGTTAAGTTTGAATGTAGGCCACAAGATTTGGCGCGCAGTCAACCAATCCTTCCCAAGATTCAATCTCATCCCTCCATTCAGCATACTTCCATTTTATTTAATTTTAATTCATATTTTTCTTATTTATTTTGTATCCTTTATTTAAAATAGCTAAAAATTTCCAAAAATATTTTCTTTCTGCATTTTGACTTCAAATAATTTTATCAACCCAAAAATATTTTTATTTTAATTTATCACATTAAAAAATCATTTTTTAAAACATTTAAATATTTATTTTAATTAATTAATGAAAATTAATTAATTAAAATATCATTTAGGTTTCTAAAAAATCCCAAAAAATTCATATTGCATCTTTAAATATTTAGAGACATTGTCATACCATCCACACAAATTTCTTTTTTGGTTTTGAACCATTTTTTATAATTTTCTTGAATTTAGGGTTCATAAAATTCACATTTTAGAACCCTAACTTCAAGAATTATTTTCTGCCTAACCAAGAATGGTATGACAATGGTTCTTTTTGCATTGATCTTCATTTGACATGTAGTTTATAACATAATTTTGTCATAATTTTCTTCTGCCTTTTTGAATTGATTGGCATTTTTTCCCTTTAGGTACCTTAAAACCCTAGATAACTTAGAAAAATCATAACTTCCTTAGGGTTAAGAGTTAGGTATCCTCCTTTGGGGTATGAAATTATATGAGGTTAGGGTTCTTTTGATTGAATTTTCAATTTTTTATCTTGTTATTTGCTTTACATCTCATGTTGTATGAAAACCCTAATTTCTCATCTTCTCTTGCATACATCTTGCATAAGCATTCATGTAAGAACTTGCCATGACATTTCTTGCATCCACATGAAATATAAGACATCCTAGGACACATTAGACTCATGCTTGATCATTTATTCATCCATTTGCCATGTTATGCATTCATTTCATTTCATGTGCTTTCATGAACTTTCATGCTTCTTACATGCTTCATATGCATTCTCATCTCTTGTATGAACATTCATAACATTTGCCATGTCTTTGCATCATCTCATAGCATCATTTTCATAATTAATATGCTTCTGGTTTTGGTTTGCATCCTTGCATGCTTTTAATTTTCATTTCATCTTCATTTCCTTTTGCTAACTTTTCAGGTGGTAAATACTTTGAGAAGTGAATTTGCCTTCACTTCTCACAATCTCTTCTCATCTCTCTTATGCATTCATTTCTGCATTTTATATTTACTTTAGAGTGAGCTTGCTAATTCATGTTCCTCCTTCACTTTCTTTCTTCAAGCAACTTATCTTCTTAAAGTGAAGTAAGTTGACTTGCATCTTCTGCTTCTCCTCCTTTCATCTGCTTCTTCCTTGGTGGATATTCTTGAAGATCTCTTGCAAGCCTCATAAACCCTAGGAACACCCAAGAATGTTAACAATTAGAGTTTGATTAGTCCCCCATTAGCTTTATCTTTGTGTCTTCTTTTGTGTCTTCTCTTCTCATCTCATAATTAGGGACTAAACCTTCAAAGTTTTAAGGCTTTGTGATTAAGGTTATGCCTGCATCCTTCTCTTAGGATGGAGTGTATAACTTTAATCCTAAGTGTTAAACCCTTGATGTGTTTAAATCCCTTAATCAATCCATCTAATAATCACTAAGACAATAGCTTGCAACTTGGGCCTTGCATTAGGTTTCTAATTCTTCCTTAATTGGTTAATAATGACTAACCCTAGTGTTAATGGATAAATCCCCCTCAAGTTGTCTTACAAACTATAAAATTCACTTCTTAATCTTATCATTAACTAAAATCCACTTCAATAAATGCTTAGTTTTGTCATGAGGTTAATCCCTAATCATGGATTAAGTTGAGGAGTCTTCCTCAGCTTAAATGTTCTCATCTATTATCCTTCTATTAGGATGGTGTAATGGGTCCATTAAATCCTTGATTATGGCTTAAACTCATTACTTAACAACAAACAAAAAACTCCAAAAAAACATCTAAATAATTGCAAGTAGGTTAATGATCTTAATCCTACATCATGGTGATTAAGTGTGAGGTGTTTACTTCATACTTAAGGTATTCTCATTACCCCTAATCAAAGGGAGGATGTGATGAGTTTACTAACCCTTGGTTTAGGCTTAAGCTCGTTTTCTTATGACAAACTCCAAAAAGCAATAAAAGATTGAAAACTCAAAAACAAACAATAATCGTCTCCTCTAGGATTCTTTTCTCACCTCATTCACTCATAAACGAGAACTCGCTTCTTCCATCTGATGCAAGACAGTTTGCACCTGAGCCAGACATATCATACACTTGAGTATAGACAAGTAAGTAGTTCATCAGTCAATTTATCTTTCAGTCTCTTTGAGTCGAACTAGGGTGTTCTGACTTCCTCATTGCACGAGAGGATACGTAGGCATAACTTAACAGTTATCGAAAAAAAGTCTCTGTTTATTCCCCCTCTTCCTGCATTATTCTTTAAAGCCTCGTTGTCTTGAGCATTGCACTTTTTCCTTACACTGATACTCTTTTATTTCACTCCACATTTCTTTTGCACTAACACTTGTATTCTTTTCCAGCTTTTGCACACAAAATAGCACTGACACTACCCCTTTAAACACAAACTTTAAAGCGTGGATCCCGTCGAGTACGACGGACAATCTGGGTGTTAATACCTTCCCAGCTTGTAACTAACCCCCTTTCTCAGTTTCTCTGGTTCGCGACTATCTTATCCATATCTTTCCAGGTTTATGCAACATTACCTTTCCTTCGGGATAAAAATGCCTAGCTGGCGACTCTTTTCAGTTCATTTCATTTCTCCTTTCGCCGACAGTTTGCGTCTGTACCCCTTCTGGCCCTGTGTCATTTTGGTGGGAGCAACAGCTTGGCGACTCTGCTGGGGAACCTTATACTGCAACCAGGGCTTCTGGTTCTTTTTGTGGGTTCCTCCTAGCGCTTGATTGATTTGTGTTTACAGGGGTGTTACGTGCTAATTGTGCTTGTTTATTTGCTTTATTTATTGCTTTATGTACAACTTTATTTACTGCTTTTCTTTACTGTTATGCATATTCATACTGCCATTGTCATTATGCTGGATCTGGTTTTCCTTGGTGGATGGGGTTTCACTGAGTGATTAAGGTCCTATACCTGGGACCTGAGTGACACATAGGCTAGAGTGGTTTATGTTCTTTCCCATTCCATTTCGGTCTGGTGCGGGTATATGAAACACGGTTCAGATGTGGGTTTCTTCTTGAGAACTCTGTGCTACAGATTTCCTGTAGTGCTAGGGCTATCTAGGAAGCCTGCTAAGTCTAGATGAGCTTTATTTTGACCTTCAGAATCTGGGGTGAATTAGAGGAGGATCCTTTATGGTTATTGTAAACATTGTACCTCCAGGTTAGAAGTGTTTACACTTCACATAACTGATCCAAGTCTAAGGATCCTTGTTCTAGAACATTACATGTGAGGGGGTTGGGTTGTTTACAGGTTTGAAGGAACCCTTGGCCACATCATATACCCTGTTACTATATTGTTTAAGAACACTTCACTTTGGACAGTTCTTATGATTAACCCTGGATATGTGACTCTTTATTTGAGTCCCCCACCTTGGTTATTGGATTTCTGAGCCTCCATCCGAACCTTTGAACATACATGGACCTTATAACAAGATAGATAATCAGATCCAACTCTTGATTACAAACCCTTGCATATCATTTGCATATATGATCATTGCATCATTTAACATTTGTTTATTTGTTTTTCAGGGTATCCATCATATCATATTTGGTTTGGTTTTGACCCCTTCTACTGCTTAGACCTCAGCTTCAGCTATCTCCTTCAGCACTTCCACCAGTCTGTCAGAGACTCACCTGCATCAGTCTGTCAGAGATTTACCTTCAGCTTCTCAGTGTGCAATCTTCATCAGCAGTTGTCTTCAGCTTCTTCAGCACTCATGGATGTTCCAAGGAAAAGCAACATATCTTGCCACTTCTTTGAGCCCTCCTTGACTGGTATCAGGCAGGTCCAGTCACTTATCACACCTGACCACATCCCACTGTTTAGAGAGCACTATGGGGGTATCTTGGACATGGTTATGAATCTTGATTTATCTCAGAGGAGTATGATTCACACATGCTTGCAGTTTTATGACCCTCCACTCAGATGCTTCACCTTTCCTGACTTTCAGATGGGACCTCTGTTGGAAGAGTTTTCTTTGTTGATTGGAGTGCATATCAGAGGAGGGATCCCCTTCAACCCAGAGATGACTGCTCCCAGAAGTGAAGAGATAGCAAGGGCATTGCATTTGGAGCCTGCCCTCATTGAGCAAAACATGACAACAAAAGCTGGGATTCCTGGCTTACATCTGGACTTCTTGATTTCTCAGGCCACCCTGAAGGCTACAGTGGGAGAATGGAAGGCAGTCTGTGCACTTTTAGCCCTCAGCATATATGGGGTTATATTGTTTCAGATGAGCCCAAATTTGTGAGTAAGAATGTCATCCACTTGTTCATGTTGAGGAACCCAGTGCCTACATTGCTAGGGGATTTTTACTACTCCATCCATCAAAGAAATGAGAAGCAGAGAGGGAAGTTAGTCAGATGTTGTGCTCCTCTGTTCTATTCTTGGCTTCTCAAACACTTGCCCAAATCAGACGCCTTCTTGAACCCACGTCAGCAGAGGAATTGGGCCAAGAGGTTCATTGCCTTAACATCAGACAATATCAGATGGTGCACCTAGAGCACCAAATGCAAGGATATTATTACCAGTTGTGGGCAATACCCTAATGTGCCTCTAATAGGAGTAAAAGGTTGCATTAATTACAACCCTTTACTATTTAAGATACAATTGGGATATGCCATGGTTCATCCACCTAGAGGACAGGATTTAGATGAGACCCTATACTGTGAGAACCAATCTGGCTCTGTTGTTGTCAGGTAAGCTGCCTGGGCTTGGGACAACATCCAGACCAAAGGGACATCCATCCTTGGAAGGTGTAACAACATTGCTTCAACCCATTACTCTAACTGGTCCCGTACTAGAGCTCATATCACCAGGATGCCTTTCACCTTGGAAGATACACCTGGACCTTCTACAGTACAGCCTGCAGCAACTGTTAGCCTGGAGGAGTTTGAAAAGCTGAAAGAGAGGAATAATTAGCTATCTGAAGCCCTGAAAAAGACTCTTTGGGAGAGAAATGACAGTCGTCTGGAAATTGAGAGATTGGAAAGGCTCAAGACTGAGCATCTAACCAAGATTGAAAGGACAGATGACTACATAAGGAAAGCAAGAGCAGGAGAGCTGGTTTTGAAGAATTCCTACAAGGAGGCCAAGATTCAGAAAGCTAGGGATGAGCATTACCTGGAGGAGAGCCAGGCTAGGTGGATCAGGATCACCGAAGCCCGAGCACAAGAGGACCAGAGGACCCAGGCCAAGATTGAGCAGCTGGAGGCCAATGAGAAGAAGCAGCAGGAAGCTTTGTTGGCAGCTCAGAAGGAGATATCAGAATTGAAGCTCCGAGTAGGGTTAAAGAGATCAAAGGATCAGGACAGGCACAAGAAGCTGATTAATGTCATTGCTACCAGGAACCTCCTCATTAGGACCATTACAGAGCACCCAGCTGGTCCGGTGACGGAGGCCCTCCTGAAGGAAGTCAGGGAAGATGACTTTGGATTGAATATCTGATTCCTCTTTGCTTGTATTTCCTTTCTTTTGATGTACTTTTTGCTTTTTGGTTGTTGTATTTTTGACCATCCATGGGCATGTATTGTAAACAGACTATGTATTTTCATCATTTGTAATATATCAGTTTGTCTTATTGGGCTTTCTTTCAACATCATCAAGCATCTCCTTGAGGTCTGGAAAGGTCAAAACCAAGAACCAAACCGGATACCTTGGAAAACAAATAAGCATATTGTGTCGCTCCCGAAGATTTGCATCCTGGTACAAGCGCGAACGGTCGGCGAAGGGAACAATGAGAACACACAGCCGTGAACTCACTGGAAAATGAATAGAGTCGCCAGTTAGGCATTTTTATCCCGGAGGAAAGGTAATGCTGCATAAACCTAGGAAAAGATGGATAAGACGGTTTGCGAACCAGAGAGACTGAGAAAGGGGGTTGGTTACAACCTGGGAAGGTATTAGCACCCAGATTGTCCGTCGTACTCGACGGGATCCACGCTTAAAAGATTTGTGTTTTAAAGGGGTAGTGTCAGTGCAATCTGTGTGTAAAATAGCTGGAAAAGAATGTACAGGTGTCAGTGTAAAGTGTATAAGTGATATGAAGTATGAAAGTGTCAGTGTGAGAATGAGGCTAGAAGGAGGGGGAATGTACAGAGACTTTTGTTCGATAACCGTTAAGTTATGCCTACGTATCCTCTCGTGCAATGAGGAAGTCAGAACACCGTAGTTCGACCCAAAGAGACTGAAAGGTGAATTGACTTGTGAACTGCTTGCTTGTCTATGCTCAAGTGTATGACCTGTCTGGCTCAGGTGCAAACTGTCTTGCATTAGACGGAAGAAGCGAGTTCTCGTTTATGAGTGAAGGTGATGAGAAAAGAATCCCGGAGGAGACGATTATTGTTTGTTTTTTGTGTTTTCAGTCTTTTATTGCTTTTGAAGTTTGTCATAGGATAATGAGCTTGAGCCTAAACCAATGGATTAGTAAACTCATCACATCTTCCCTCTGATTAGGGGTAATGAGAGTACCTTAAGTGTGAAGTCAGATTCTCACACTTAATCACCTTTGGTGCAGGATTAAGATCATTAACCTACTTGTGATTATTTAGATGTTTTTGGAGTTTTTGTTTAGTGTTAAGTAATGAGGTTAAGCCATAATCATGGATTAAACAGACTCATTACACCATCCTAAAAGAAGGATGACAGATGAGAATGTTTAAGCTGAGGAAAGCTCCTCAACTTAATCCAAGATTAGAGATTAAACTCATGACAAAACAAGCCTTTGATTAAGTGGATTTTAGATTAATGGTATGATGATGAAGTGAGTTTTATTGTTTGTAAGACAACTTGAGGGGGACTTGTCCATTAACACTAGGGTTAGTCCTTCTTAACCACTTAAGGAAGAATTAGAACCCTAATGCAAGGCCCAAGTTACAAGTGTGGTGTCTTGATATTTATTAAGTGAATTGATTAAGAGATTTAAACACATAAAGGGTTTAACACTTAGGATCAAAGTTATACACTCCATCCTAAGAGAAGGATGCAGGCATAACCCTAATCACAAAGTCTTAGAGCCTTTAGGGTTTAGTCCCTGATTATAAGGTGAGAAGAGAAGACTCAAAGAGAGACACAAAGGTAAAACTATGAGGGGAGACTAATCAAAACCCTAATTCATTGTCATGCTTGGTTGTCCCTAAGGTTAGTGAGGTTTGCAAGAACAATCTTCAGAGGAGCCACCAGGAAGCAGATGAACAAGATCAAGAGAAGCAAAGTGACTTGCTTCATTCAAGAAGTCAAGTCACTTGAAGAAAGAAAGTGGGAGGAAGAAGAATGAGCAAGCCCAAACTCAAACACATATAAGAATGCAGCAATGGATGCAAGGGAGATGAAAAGAAAAGTTATGAGAAGTGAAGGCAAATTCACTTCCCAAGTTTACTTACCACCTGAAATGTTAGAAAGAAATGCAAAACAATGCAAGATGAGATGAAATGGCATGATGCTAAGCAAGACCAGAAGCATATTGATGATGATTATGATGTTATGAGGTGCTGCAAACATGAGGCAAGGCATGGAGATGCTCACACAAGACTATGGATGCAAATGATGCAAGCTAAGGAGCATGAACAAGCATGAAAAGTTATGAAGCATACAAGACAAATGACATGGCAAATATGTAATGCAATGATCAAACATGCTTTCTATATGTCTTAAGATGTCAAATGAATCATAAGAATGCACAAAATGCAAAGACAAGTCATGTTATGCAAGAGAATGCAAGAGAGGTGCAAATGGAAGCCCAAATTAGGGTTTATGGAACAAACATCAAACAAAAACCCAAAACAGAAACAAAACCCTAAGATAAAAATGGAAAATGGCACTCAAAGAAACCCTAATCCTATGCTAAACCAAGGTTCAAAGGGGAGGTTCCAACTCTTAACCAAACTCAAGTTATGAATTTTCTAAGTTATTAGGGTTTTTTAGGGTTCTTAACAAAAGAAATGCCCAACAATTAGAAAATGAGGAAACAAATCATGGCCATTTTATCTTTGAAAATACATGCTAAACATAACACAATGCAAGAAGAATCAATGTCCAAACCTTCTCCAATAAGCAGAAATGAATTTTTAAACTTATGATCAAATTAATGCATAAAAAATGATTTAATTCAATGGAAAATTCTTAAAATGCATCAAGATCAAAAAAGAAATTTGGTTTGAAGGTTGGACAATGTTTCTAAATGTCTTAGAACATTTCATGAATTTTTTGGTGATTTTTAGATACTTAAAAGTATTTTTAATAAATTAATTTCCATTAATCAATTAAAAATAATCTTTTAAATATTTAAAAATACTTTTTTAATGATAAAAATAAAAATAAAAATATTTTTGTGTCATGAAAATTAATAAAACTCAGGAGAAAAAGTTTCATAATTTTTAAGCCTTTTTTACTATTTTAAAATAATTATGCAAAACAAATGAAAAGAAAATGAAAATAAATGAATTTTAAACTGAATTAAGTGAAAGTATGCTGATCCAACGCGTGAGATTCAAAGTTGCCAGGGCGGGAATTGACTTGGCGCGGGAATGAACGGCTCACATTCAAACTGACTTAATTACACTTAGCCCTAATTAATCAAACCCTAATTACTCTCAGGCGACCGGAACACTGTTCCGGTCGTCTTCTCCGGCTACACCATTTCTCTATCTCTCTCAATAGGCCATGAAATCATGCCAAAATCTCCAGAATCAAACCTTAGCTCATTCTAAACAAGATTCCAGCAACAAACATCATTTATTTCAACACACAAACAAGATTCGAATCAAACATTCAAAACGGCAAAAATTTCAGAAACATCATACAGGCTCATTTCTCACTCTTTTTCAAAAGTAACAAGTTCAATGTGACCAGTGAAGCATGCTTTACCATTTAGAAACTTAAAAGGCAAGTTCTGGAAAAAAAAGTTCATGGAGTCACCTGAGATTGAACTTTTGATTCAGGAGCTTTCTGGATGGTTCTTTGGCTCAAACAGGTCCCAATGATCCCCTCTTGAAGCTTTGGATGCTTGGTTGGAGTTTAAACAGCCTCTTGAGTGAGTTTGCAGAAGTTCTGACCAAGGGCATGTGAAAATCGTATTTGAGTTATGGAGGGTTTCAGGCCAAAGTGGGGGGTGGTTTCTGGTCAGTGGAGCAAGGTGAGTTGATGTGTGGAGTTTGTTTGAGTGTTCTTGGCTTGTAGAAGCAGATTCGAAAGTTTTTGCTTTATGGAGTGAAAATGGTGAAATGGAGTTATGGCTTGTTTCAGGCCTGGTTCTTTTGGGTTTGGAGTCAATGAAGCATGGTGATTTGGTCTATGGAAATGATTTTTATGTTTGCCAGCTGAGAAAACAAATTCGAAGGAATATGCAAGATGAGGTTTTTTTGTGAAATCTTTTTTGTGAATGGTTTCAGCCTTGCTAGATGTATGGAATGGCTTGCTCTTTGTCCACATAACCCTCTCTCATTGGTCAGATGACAAGACATGTGCTTTTTTGATTGGTATGGCCACTTTTGCAATTTGTCAACTCTTGTGTAAGAGAAAGTATGGGCAGCTTCTAGGCTAGTACATGGGCTGGTTCTGGCGCAACAAGATGAGGGGAAAGGGCTAGCTTGGTTCAAGGGCCAATGCAGCAAGTTGGTGAAGAGAAATGAGTGGTTTTGCAACTTGTTACAACTTTGGTTCACATGTGATTCTCTTTATCCAACCAACCATAAACCATGGGCATTCTTTGTTCATTCTGAATTTTATGACTTATAGAATGTTTATGTGATGGTTTGATGCTAATTAGAAGTTGCAATTTGCCTTGGTACATGATTTTGCAATTTTCACACTTGGTGCATAACTTGAAAATCAATGATTTTTGCCAACTTTGTCACACCATAACTTTTGATCCAAGAAGAATTTGATCATGTTCTTGTACTTTTTGGAAAGGGAAAGATGAGATCTACAACTTTCATGACCAAAGTTTTTCCATTTGAAGCATTTTTGGATCAAGAATCAAGGCTTGAAAAATGACCTAAAATGAAGCATTCTTGAAAAGTCAACTATGCCTAAAAAGTCAACCTTTGCAAAACTTCCAAATTCTTGATTTCTATGAACTTCAACCCTCTTCCATGATCAAATAAAGACCATATACACTCAAAATGATGAAGATCACCCCTTGGTTGGGTCATTGGGGGCCTCAGATGCCCTGATTTTACACTGACTTGTCTGAAAAGTCAACCCTTGATCAGATGACTTCCCCATGGAATTTCTTCATGAAAATTGATATGCATACTCCCTATACCATATAGAGACAAATGGAAACAAGAATGACCAAAAAATTTGGAGTTATGGCCTCTGAAACCAAAACCCTAATTTTAAGTCAACTGTGCAGTCAAACTTGGCTCTGCATCCATCCAAACCCTAGTTCTTGTGATTCTTTGGGATTTTTGACCCTGAGAGGATGTAATATGATAAATGAACACACATGGATCCCTTTGAAGTGATTGGTGGCCTTTGGAGTGGCTCAAGAAGCCCTTGGATTGCTCAGATCACAAACCCTAGGTGCAGATGACTTAGAAACTATGCAGTGAATCAAAAATGAGATATGAGGTGACATGTTTGTGTTTATGCATATGAGGATGATCACAAGCCATGGTGTGAATGGGTGAGGGCAAATTTGGGGTGTTTACATATTGCATTGCATACTAACATTTTCTTTGTTTTGTAGGTTTTTGTTTGTTATTTTGTTTCTCACTTTGTTGTGGTCTCAGGAAACATTGCTCGTCACCAAGTGTTCCCTGTCAACCGTACACACCGGTACCCAACGCGAAACAACCTTCCAGGCATTCAGTTGTATCAGGTACAACAGGACCTGAATGAAGTAAGAAATCAAATGGCAAACGAAAGGGTTGAAATGAGAAACCAAATGTCCCAGTTTATGGCTGTGATGACTGGCTTAGCACAGAGCCAGGAAAGGCTGAGATAGCTGGTGGAAAGGCAGACACCTGAAGAGCCCCCGCCTTGGAACAGGAGGAACCCGCAATAATGAACGAGGGCAGCCTCGTATCGACCCACCAGAGTTTGGGCCCCATTTGAACCCAAATGTTAACATCCCGAGGAATATTCAAGGAAACACTGCTGGAGGCAGGATCTTGCAAGAAGATCCTTAGGAGGAGCAGTTCACAATTATTGGGGCTGGGGATGAGGTGTATGACAGAAGGCTGGATGAGATTGCTGAAAAGCTGAGGTCCTTGGAATCCCATAATTCTTTAGGCTTTGACGTAATGGATATGGGGCTTGTAGATGGGGTGAGGATTCCCCACAAATTCAAACCTCCTTACTTCGAAAAGTATAATGGTACCTCTTTCCCACGTACTCATATGCAATCTTTCTTAGGGAGACTCAAGGCTTATACCATGGACGAGAAGTTATGGATGTTCTATTTTGAGGACAGCCTAACTGGAGCATCAAGAGAATGATATTCACATCTGACGAGGGCCACTATATGATGTTGGAAAGACTTGGCCGAAGCCTTCATCCGTCAGTACCAGTACAACCTAGACATGGCCCCCAATAGAACTCTTCTAATGAGCATGTCTCAGTCTTCAAGGGAAAGCTTCCGAGATTATGCTCAAAGGTGGAGACAACTTGCAGCTGCTGTCCAGCCACCCATGTCTGAAAGGGAGATGGCTGACATGTTTATGAACACCTTGCAGGGAACTTATATTGATAGACTTGCTGCTTTCTCTTCCACCAGTTTTGCTGATGTAGTCATAGCTGGTGAGATAATTGAGAGTCTTTTGAAGATGGTCAAAATCTCTGACAACGGTGCAATCTCTTCCAACAACCCCACAAAACCTTTTTCAGGACCCCGAAGGGCAGGTGAAACTAATGCTATCAAGCAGGGACAGACCCCAGTATTCTCACAGATCAATAGCAGTCGTTACCATCCCGGCTCCAGTTCCACAGCAACCACTTTATCCTCAACAACAACAACAACAACATCATTATCAGCAACAATCTCATTTTCCACAACAAAGAACTTACATCAATAACAACAGCAACCAACAGCAGCGCCCTTTTCAACAGAGACCATCTCAAGAAAATAGGGTGATTGACCCCATTCCTATGCCTTATGTTGCTTTACTGCCACAACTCCTGAAGCTCAACCTTGGTTGAGTTAAGGACGTTGACTCCACTAGATCCTCTCAATCTCCCAAAGAATTATGATGATAATGCCAGGTGTGCCTTTCATTCCAACGCACCTGGTCAAAATACTGAGAAGTGTAGAGCCTTGCAGATGAAGGTTCAGGATTTGGTCGATTCCAAAGCTCTCAATTTCGCACCTCCTCCGAATGTTAACAGAAATCCTATGCCTAATCATGGTGGGGCCAGGATTAATGCCATAGAAGAGGACCAACCATCTGCACTAATTGATGATGTTGCACAGATTCAAACACCATTGGCAGAAGTCAAAGCTCAACTTTTAAGATGCCAAGTGTTCCCAGGCTGTGAGGCCTGCTGCGAATTGTGCAAAACTGCTATTAATGGCTGTGAGAGGCCAGAGCTTGGCATAGATGGCCTTATCAGAAATGGGATTTTGGAAATTACCACAACGGCTCCATCAACAACTCTTTCTTCAGCAACAATAGATCCTCCTACAACAACAATCACTATCATTCCCACTGATTCATTCACAACTTCGGCAATCACTCCATCCATTATTTCAACAGATCAGAGTTCAGCAACATTTACTTCTACAACATCAGCACCCATCTTATCAAAGGAAACGCCTACAACACCAGCAAACACTAATGAAGATGTCTCAATGGTCACGATCTATTATGACCCAACAAATGTTCATCCCAACAATAATTTCCAACAAACTGCAACACCTCCTGTCAGATCTCCTGTCACAATCTATTACGACCCGCATACCATCACAGTTCCTTCCGCTGCAGCAATCAGTCCAGTAACCATTACGGTGCCTGGACCTGTTCCTTATGAAAGCAGTAATGTCGTACCTTGGCACTACGGTTCTGATCTCTACTGCGACGGAAAGAAGATCACTCTAGATTCATCAACCTCTTCACCACAAGCTGACAATGTTGGGGGAGGTGGAGGCTTCACCAGAAGCGGACGCCTTTTTGCCTCGCAAATACCAAGGCCCAATGCTGAAGTAGAAGCTGCTGCTAAAGCAAAAGGGAAGAATGTGGTACTTGAAGAGCCAACTGTTTAAGAAACTCCGAAGACGTCATTTGAACAAGAGGTGGACGAGCTCATGAGAATAATCAAAAAGAGTGATTAAAAAGTGGTGGACCAGCTTCATCAGACACCCTCCAAAATCTCTATATTATCATTGTTAATGTGTTCCGAAGCCCATAGGAATGCACTGTTGAGAGTCCTGCACGCAGCCTACGTGCCGGAAGAGATTACGGTTAATCAACTAGAAACAGTGGTTGCAAATGTAAACACCAGTCATGGACTGGGCTTCACAGATGTTGATTTAACGACGGAGGGACGCAATCATAACAAGGCTTTACACATTACCTTAGAACGCAAAGGTGTTGTTCTTTCTCATGTGCTGGTAGACATTGGGTCCTTGCTCAATGTCCTCCCAAAGAAAGCCTTGGTGAAGCTGGAGTATGATGGTTTGGCGTTACGCCCAAGTAACTTGGTGGTGAGAGCATTTGATGGCTCTAAAAGATCAATGCTTTGAGAGATTGATCTACCTATGTTGATTGGCCCACAGACCTTTAAAACTACCTTCTTCGTGATGGACATACAGCTGGCCTACAGCTGTTTGTTGGGTAGACCCTGGATTCACGCCGCTGGTGCTGTTACATCTACCCTTCACCAGAAGTTAAAATTTGAGTGGGAAGGCCAGATCATCATAATCTGCGGGGAGGAAGACATTTTCGTTAGCCAGATGGCTACTTACAAGTATATAGAGATGGATGGGGAGATCCATGAGACTATGAGTCAGGGGTTTGAGGCCCTTAATATCAATGAAGCAACTACTGTGTCTGGAACTTCCATCACTTCATATCAACAAGCCCAGAAGATTGTTGAGGAGGGTACCGCTCAAGGCCGGGGCAAGCTGCTGCCAGTAGAAAAGAAAGAAGACATATTCGGGTTGGGTTACAGACCAACTCGACAAGATCAACTAAAGACTACAACGAAGCCCAAATTTGTCAGCGGGGGAATGCTTACCCCGGATGCTGTGAACAGTCTGGAAGATGAGGAAGAAGACGAACGCAACCTGGAAAACTGGATACGTCCAAGGATCCCGGGAAACCAAGTCTCTCACTGGTCTTCCCAGGAAATTATAAGAGTTACTCCTGCAGAGTAATTATTATTTTCCTGTCATTTTAAGCATGCATGAAGTCCTGCATCTTGCCCAAGATGTCAGGACTCATTTTGTAATCGGGCCATCTTGTATTTTGTGCAAACGATCAATTAATGAATATCAGGACATCTTTTGCAAACGAGTCTCTCTTTTCCGCTCACTATTTTTCATTTTTCATTTTTTGTACAAAACAATAAAATGGCAATGTTTTCAAAATAACAAATTCATTTTTCACTTTTTCTAAGCAAGATAAAACTGATCACTAAAATGAACCAATTTAAACCCTTGCAGAGAGTGCCCTCCAGATTGCACCAACAACAACACTGCTATGACTTCGTATGACTTCGACAATCCGATTAATCAAGCCGATGAAGGGGTTGAAGAAGATTATGAGCTACCTGAAGAACTAGCCAGACTGCTAAGGTAAGAGGAGAAGGTTATCACTCCCCATTAGGAGGAAGTTGAGAGAGTTAATCTTGGTACCGAAGAAGATTTGAAAGAAGTAAAGATCGGGGCCCGTCTGCAAGATTCAGTGAAGGAACAACTTATTGACATGCTGCGAGAGTATGTTGATGTCTTTGCTTGGTCCTACCAAGACATGCCAGGTCTGGATACCGACATTGTTATGCAAAAGTTGCCACTAAAAGAAGATTGTCCTCCAGTAAAACAGAAGTTGCGCCGTACTCGTCCAGATATGGCCATGAAGATAAAGGAAGAGGTGCAAAAATAGTGGGACGCCGGTTTCCTTGCTGTAACTAGTTACCCGCCGTGGGTTGCTAACAATGTACATGTGGCTAAGAAGGATGGCAAAGTACGGATGTGTGTGGATTACTGGGATCTGAATAGAGCTAGCCCGAAAGATGACTTCCCATTACCTCACATTGATGTATTGGTCGACAACACGACTCAGTTCTCGGTATTCTCCTTCATGGATGGATTTTCAGGATATAATCAGATCAAGATGTCACCTGAAGAGATGGAGAAGACAACTTACATCACACCCTGGGACATATTCTGTTATAAGGTAATGCCATTTGGACTGAAGAATGCTGGTGCCACTTATCAACGGGATATGGTAACATTATTCCACGACATGATCCACAAAGAAATTGAATGTTATGTGGATGACATGATTGCCAAGTCCCTCACAGAAGAAGGCTAATTGGTAAATCTGTTAAAGTTGTTCAAACGTCTGAGGAAGTACCAGTTGAATTTAAACCCCAACAAATGCACATTCGGGGTGCAATCCGGTAAGCTGCTGGGATTTATTGTAAGTGAGAAAGGAATTGAAGTTGATCCTGACAAAGTCAAAGCCATTCAGGAGATGCCTGCACCTAGGTCTGAAAAAGAAATTCAGGGGTTCTTAGGTAGATTGAACTACATATCAAGGTTCGTATCTCACCTCACTGCAACCTGTGAACCCCTGTTCAATTTGTTAAGGAAAGAACAAGCGATCGGGTGGAATGAAGACTGCCAGAGGGATTTTGACAAAATCAAGGAATACTTACAAGAACCTCAAATTCTTATGCCTCCAGTTGAAGGAAAACTTCTAATAATGTACTTGACAGTATTGGAAGATTCAATGGGGTGTGTGTTGGGCCAGTATGACGAGTCTGGTTGAAAAGAGTATGCAATATACTACCTAAGCAAAAAGTTTACCGATTGTGAACAATGTTATTCACTGCTCGAGAAAACTTGATGTGCTTTAGCGTGGGCTGCTCGCCGACTAAGGCAATATATGTTGACCCACACTACCTTATTGATCTCAAAGATGGATCCAGTCAAGTACATATTTGAGAAGCCAGCACTTACCGGAAGGGTTGCAAGATGGCAAACGATTCTAACAGAATATGACATTCAGTACACATCTCAAAAAGTCATCAAGGGCAGTGTACTGTCTAACTATTTGGCTGAGCAACCCATTGATGATTACCAGCCAATGAGATTCGACTTCCCTGATGAAGACATCATGTTCCTAAAAGCAAAAGATCATGAAGAGCCTGTTCACACTGAAGGGCCTGACCCAGAAGAAGAATGGACAATGATGTTTGATGGGGATGTCAATATGAATGGTCGTGGAGTTGGTGCAGTGCTCATTACACCTAAAGGAGTTCATATGCCTTTCTCGGCAAAACTCACCTTTAACTGCACTAACAACGAAGCTGAATAATGTCGCTCCCCGGATTTCCATCCTGGTACAAACACGAAAGTGGCGCGGAAAAGAAAAGAGTCGCCAGCCAGGCATTTTTATCCCGAAGGAACGGGAATGGTAATGCTGCACAAACCAGAAGAAAAGAAAAGGAAGGACACGGGTCCTACGAACCAAAGAGACTGAGTTCGGGAGTCGGTTATGACCTGGGAAGGTATTAGCACCCCAGATCGTCTGTCGTACCCGACGGGATCCACGCTCGCAAAGAAACTGTTTCAAAGGGTGAGGGTATGAAAGCTGCTGCAAAGAAAATGAAATGAACTGGATAAGAGAAAAGAAAAGGGAACTGAAAAAGAAATGAAAAGGAAAAATGTAGGGAAAATAAAGATTATGCTCGAACGGGCCCTACCCCACTGCCTACGTACCTCATCTGGACAATGAGAATCAGAGTCGCCGTAGTTCCCCTAACTAGGGGTGGAAAAGATTGCTAGAATTAAAGCTTGAACTGCCTATGCCATTGCTCAGGTGTTGCAGACTCGGACGACGAGTGCGTAACCGTCTTGCAAAATGACAAGTAGGAGCAAGTTCGGGTACGAAGCGAAGGAGATGAGAAAAGAATTCCCGAAGGAAAGACGCTTATTGTTTGTTTGTGTTTTTTATGAAGCTTTTAGGAATGTGTCACAAGGAAGTGAACTCAAGCTCTTTTCTATGGAATGTGCATTTGTCACTACATTCCAAGATGGAATAATAGAACAAGCACACTCAAGTAAGGAGAAGATCCCCAAAACTTGAATCCAGAGATTAGGGCTTAGGCTCACTAACTCATTAAGTCATTAAGTGTTTTTGGTATTTACAATGATGAAGTGTTTTTTATGATTTTCTTGGTGAAGATGATATCTTGATCAGACTTGTGCATCACAAGGTAAGCTTGTACTATCCCAAGATGGGAAGACTACAAGCACCTCATGGGATAAGGCTATTGCTCATGGTATCACTTCAAACTTTATTAAGTGTTTTCTTTAAGGTTATGAGATGAGAAGAGAAAAGAATCAAAAGGATCACAAAGGCAAAAGTCTAATGGGGACTAAAGAATCCTAAGTGTTGTCATGCATGGATATCCTAAGGTTAGTGTGGTTTTCTATCCTAAAGAAGAAAGAAAGAAGAAGAGCAAAAGAAGAAAGAAGAAGAGAGATGAGTAAGGCCTAAGCCCAACAATCAAAGGGTTATCACAAGTAAGGATAAGAAGAGAAGAGATGAGATTTGGAGATGTGGGAATCACTTCCACACCTCTCACTTACCATAGCCCCTGAAATGGTTAGTGACATAAGCATACAAGTGAAGCAAAATGAAATTAATGACATGCCAACATCATAAAAACAGAAGTGAAGTTATATATACAAATTCTCAATGCAAATTCAAGAAACAAGAATGAGAGAAGAAGCATACAAGTCAATATGATGCAACATGAAGCACATGGCAAAACAAAGCAAACTTAAGAAAGATGCAAAGCAAAAATACACAAGACATGAACTCAAGGCACAAGACCAGAACCAAATCAAGTCAAAGAAGTGCTTAAGAAGCAAGAGAGATGAAAAGAAGAGAAGCACAAAGCTAAACAATCACTTATGGGAAAGGAAGAAGCAAAGAAATGAGGTGAATGCACATAAGGAAGAAAGAACTCAAAAAGTAAGCCAATCACCAAAATTTCCAAGACACAAACCCTAAACCAAGATCAGAATGGTACCCATACCCAAAAGAGACCCCAAATGAGAAGAAGAAGTTGGCACAAGTTCCCTTCTAAGCTAATGAGAGACCTTATGATCAAAAGGAAGCAAAATGGGAAAAGGTATGAACCAAAATTCAAATCAAATCAAATATGAACCCAAAAATTCCACAACTTAGAACAAATGATCTTCAAATATGATATAACAAGATGCCAAAAGGGTTGGAAGAAATTCAGAAGCTAAGCAAGTCACAAGAGGGCTTAAACACGAACTAGGGTTAAGAAACTTCCTTCACAAGTAAAGGACTAAAACCAAATGGACAAATTTCTATAAATCGGGGCAAAAATCACACATGAACTACATCCTCTTAGGAATCCAAAGCAAAAAGAACCAACACAAAACTGAAAATGATGATCGCTATGGAAATTGGACAAGGCAGGATGCTTAAAAAGGAATAAAAAAGAATTAATTAACTTGGGGAATTAAATGACACATGGATATTAAGAAAAAAATGGAAAAGAAAAATATGAAAAATTAGAGAAAACTCAACTTATCATCCATGAATTAATTTGGAATTTATTGAAGCTTGGAAGTATTTTTAATAATTGAAAATCAAAATGGTATGCAAAAGAAATAAAATATAAAGAAAGGGCTGGGGGTGTGGATAGTCAGGAATTTAGTGTAAAACAATTGGGATTAGAAATAAGGGGGTGCGGATAGTGATAAGGGCCCATTGGGTTGCGCAGGAATATGAAAATAAAGGTGGAAATTCAGAGGAAAAATGAGGGGAAAACACTGGCCTCAGGATTGAATGAACGCATCTTAGACTTGGTCTCATTAAATGACGTGTCACATTAATTGGATGAGAGCTGAGGGAGTACGCTGGTTAACATGGGGTGAATAACATGAGGCATATTCAGAAACAAAACACACAAGCCAGGACACGTGAATGGGATGCTCGTCATTAAATGAGGTGTCAGCATCCTGAGTGATGAGAGGAAATGACCCAAGGGCAGAGAACTCGTCTTCTACCTTCGAAACCCTAACACAACATTTTCCAGATTCCGGTGACCGGAGCTAGGGTTCCGGCACCGGAAATTGCATAATATGAACAAATATTAAAAGAAATTTACAAGGAGCTCCAGATTGGATAATTGAGGTGCCCTGAGTTCAAAAATGGTGATGAAAAGTTCCATAGATCACTGGATCTTATGGATCGAAGGGAAACATTTTTGACCATGAAAATTCAAATTTGAATTACAAGCTCTACAATGCACCAAATTCAAAACCAAAACAAGCAGAGTGATCAGTGACATCAAAGATCAAGATGCACACAAACATTTGCATTTCCAGATCTGAAGATTTGGATGCTTACCTGAGCATGCAGATCTTGAGAAAGCTTGCTAGAAGTCCAGAGAATGAAGCCAATCCACTCCAAATACACTCTAGTTGCAAAATAAATGCAACTAGATCCTTGAATCTTGCTGGATCTGAGGATTTGCAACCAACTTCCCTAAAATGGCAAGGTGATGAAACTTCAGAATTAGCTTGCACAAGTGTGAAATTTGTGATCCTGAGCTCTCAAGGATGAAGGATCTGTGATTTGTTTTTAGAGAGAGAAAGTATGTGAAGAGATTTTGTGATGAGAGCATATAAACCTCATGCATTACTTTGCCTTCTACCCATGTGCACTCACCATCCAGCCCTTAATCTCAAACAAACAAAATCCTGGCCCTTAGATTAGAGTGTCACACTTTTTTCATGTTCATGCACAAATTGCATTTTTTGAATGAAATTCTTATCTTGCACGAATTTGTTGCATTCCTTTGAGCAAAGTATTCCAAATGCATTTTATTTTAACATTGGAACCTCACTTGATCCATACCAACACTTAAAATCAAGTTTCATGACATTTGGCTCTTGGTGCATAAATGAAAATCAACTTTTGCCCTAATATTTGCCAAATTTTCGAGGGGAATAACTCTTCAACCAAGAATGCTATGAAAAAGTACTTGTACTTTTTGAAAATGGGAGGCCTTAATCTCCAACTTTCATGTTTGACTTTGGTCCATTTGAAGAATTTTTCATTAAGTTATGCTCACTTGAATTTTAGGGCAAAACTTGCCAAAAATGGCATTTTCTCCAAACCAACTTTGCACCAATTTTGCAAAACACCTCAAAACCCCATTATTCTTGATCTTTGAACTTGCCAAACCTCTTATAACATTATAAGAACATCCCTTGGCTAGAAAAAATGGATTGGACCCCTTGAAATCACACAGTTGACTTTTTTAAGGCACAGTTGACCAATTACTTCATCTGCAAGCAACTAAAGAAATACTTGACTTCCACAAGGAATTTTCTCACCAAATTTGGTATCTAGGAACCTCTTAACATGTGAAAGACTTTGACCAAATGAAATGGCCAAAGTCTTGAGGTTTTCATGCTTGAATCTCAAACCCTAGTTAAGGACCATTGTGCAGGAGCTTTGCCCTAGCTTGAAACCCCTGATGATCTTCCATCCTTCTGAGCTTTTGCAAATGAACTTGAACTTGTAAATGCAATGTAGACCCCTCATAGGACTTGTTCAAAACCATTGGGCTCCTTGTCATGGCTTGTGATGCTTCAAGAATCTCCCCAGATGATCATATGCCTAATGCTAGGTCATGAGAAATGTTATGCCCCATCTTTCCATGCTAGGATGCTAAGAATATGATATGTTCATGATGAATATGATGTGATATGATGCTTAAAATGAAGAGGGAAAATTTGGGGTGTTACAGCTGCCCCTATTCAAACAACTGTTAATCTGAAAAGGATGGTAGCACGGGCTATCGACCGTTCAAGATAAACCGTGGTTAAATACCAAGAAAACCTGAAATTTGCACTCTGACGAAGAATGCAAAAACTGGGAAATAAACCCAACCAAATGACGGTTTGGTGACTGAAGCGAAGAAAAAAGCAGACGGGCTTCTTCCAAGTTGAAACTGTTATCTGGAATCAGAATACTTTGACAGACGAGTCTTCTTCGAACAATCCTGTAGCGCCAGGAGCTGGACATACGAGCCCTTAAACACTTTGCAAGAACAAATGACTTGAGACAGATGAATCTCCTTCGGATATACCTGTTACGCCAGGACCGAGATGCACTAAAGTCTGTGGGATAGACATGCATAATCAAGGTAGACGAACCTTCTTCATATATTATTCGTGGATATATGGTATAAGACAGAAGAGTCTTCTTCGAGCAAACCTGTTACGCCAGGTGCAACATCAATAAGTGGTGCTTGAGGCAGACGAGCCTCCTTCGAATATACTTGTTACGCCAGGACCGGTAACCATTTTGACATTTATTCCCACAGTCAGGATTTTAAACCTCTTCAATACAGACGAGTATTGGATGATCATCAAGATAACACAGACGAGTTCCAAAAGTCAATGATACAGATGAGTATCAGACAATGATCTAAGAAACATGGACGAGCGCTTCAGGCAATGATATAGACGAGTATCAGTTGCTGGTATAGACAAACACCAGAAATTCAAACACAGACGAGCGTTTGGAGTAGTAATACAGACGAGTACCCAGACAAAGCAGACGAGCTTCAGGAAAACAGTAAACACATACGAGTGCTGGAGAACGCAGACGAGCAACCACAAATATTACACATCAAACACAGACGAGTGTTAGGAAATACAGACGAGCAACGACAAAGTGATAACACAGATGAGTGTTGGGAAGTGCAGACGAGCAACCACAAGTATCAAACACAGACGAGTGTTAGGAGAGTGCAGACGAGCATCAACAGATATCAAACACAGACGAGTGTTGGGAATTGCAGACGAGCAACAGCAAATACAATCGTGAGCAACTGCTGGGGAAAGCAAACGAGCAATACCAAAATTATAACACAGACGAGTGCTGAAAGATGCGGACGCGCAGCAATAAAGTACGAACACAAACGAGTGCTGGAGAAGTGCAGACGAGCAACACGCAAATTCCTGATTGGCCACAAGAGTTACAACTCTGCAGGGGAAGAACAAGTCAAGAGGCCTTGACACCTAACTCTGACTGGGGTGATGAATACTTGTCTGTATCACCATATTGACCAAAAGAATGGCAGCTTCGCTGAAGAATATTTCACTGATGGGAGTGGAAATTAAACATGAACTCCGTGGGGAAGAATCATCTTCAGACTTGGCTGGGAAAGATGCCTCAACAATGCTCTAGCTGGGGAGAGAATTTTTCTAATTCTAATCTCTGTGGGGACATCAGGCATTCAGCTTCCTGTTGGGCAAACTCCACTGGGGAATAATAAATTGCTTGGGCTGCCTGCCAAGACTTAGCTGGGGAAGCTTCTGCTTGGGAGAATGTGACGCCATCCTGACACCTGCAACAATAGAAAACACAAGTGTGCCCCGGGGACTTGCATGGTATGATCTGTTCATCCATCGTCACCCGACACCCAAAGAGGGTTTCAAATGTTTCCCTGCAATGTTATTTTCTTTCAAATTTATCACCATGTTTAAATACAATGCTATTTTTTCCAAAAATTCAGGACATTTTGCAAATAAAAATAAACACAACACAACTTTTTGACTGAATATTCTTTTTATTGAAAGGCCTCTGAATAGGCAAAGATTTTACATCAGGAAGCAACCACCTGGAAAGAGGTAGTCACCATAAAATTGAGAAAATAAACTATCCTAATGGCAATGGACACGGCATTTCAATGAGTTCCCTTTCTGCTATGACCAACACGTCTTCAAAACTCTCCATTCTTGCCTTTGCTTTCTGAGAAGATGAGGGGACTGATTCCTATCCTTCTGATATTGTCAAGTTGTATGAAACGATGATTTGGCTCAGATTACTCGGATCGCAGTTGTTCGCTTATTCCCTTGTTTTGCATGGATCGCCCTTTTAGGTTTTCAATCCACCGGGATACCCTTTTTTGCCTGAGCTGTCCAATGTGGCTTTTCAACTCAGCGGGTGTACATTTTTTTTTATTTCCCTAACTTTTGCCCGAGCTTTTTTTTCTGTTTTTAGCTCGTCGGGATGCCCTTTTTTTTCCTGGACTTTAATTCTGTTTTTGTGTCCAGCGGGTCTCTTTATGCGAAGTATTTTTTTAACTGCGTCCGAGTTAACAGGGGACTGGAAATCTTCTCCATCCATAGTGGTGAGCATCAGTGCTCCACCTGAGAAAACTTTCTTCACTATGAATGGTCCTTCGTATTTTGGGGTCCACTTGCCCCTGTGATCTGAATCTGGAGGAACAATCCTTTTCAGCACAAGCTCTCCTACTTGATACTCCCGAGTACGTACTCGATGGTCGAATGCTCGCTTCATTCTCCTCTGATAAAGCTGACCATGACAGATAGCCGCTAATCTCTTTTCCTCAATTAGACATAGTTGATTGTAACGAGCACACACCCATTCAGCCTCATCAAGCTTCACATCCATCATCACACGCATTGAAGGAATCTCTACTTCAACAGGCAGGACTGCTTCCATAACATATACCAGTGAGAAGGGAGTTGCCCCAGTTGACGTCCTGATTGACGTTCGGTACCCATGCAGCGCAAATGGTAACATCTCATGCCAATCTTTGTAAGTGACAACCATTTTTTGCACAATCTTCTTGATATTCTTGTTTGCTACCTCTACCGCACCATTCATCTTTGGCCGGTAAGGAGAAGAATTGTGATGCTGAATCTTGAAGTCCCGACACAACTCTGTCATCATCTTGTTGTTGAGATTAGAACCATTGTCAATAATGATTCTTTCGGGCACTCCGTATCTGCAAATAATATCTCTTTTCAGAAATTTGGCAACCACTTGACGAGTGACATTGGCATAAGATGCTGCTTCAACCCACTTAGTGAAGTAATCGATTGCAATCAGGATGAAGCGATGACCATTTGAAGCAGTAGGCTCGATTTTTCCGATCATGTCAATGCCCCCACATAGAAAAGGTCCAAGGAGATGACATGACATTGAGCGGGCTTGGAGGAATATGCACTTTGTCTGCATAAATCTGGCACTTGTGGCACTTACGGGCGTACGAACAACAGTCTGCATCCATTGTCATCCAGTAATACCTCGATCTCAGCAATTTCTTTGCCATAGCATGCCCTCCTGTATGGGTATCGAAAGATCCTTCGTGGACTTCCTACATTAACAAGCTTGCTTCGTGTCTATCCACGCATCTGAGCAATACCATGTCAAAGTTTCTCTTGTACAAAACCCTGTCTGTATTCAAGAAGAAGCTAACAGCAAGTCGCCTCAAGGTCTTCTTGTCATTGGACGATACCCCAACTGGGTATTCTCTATTTTCCAGGAATAACTTGATATCAAAGTACCAAGGCTTCTCGTCAGACACAACATCTACAGAGAAAGCATGAGCTGGAGCGTTAAGCCTGGATATGTCAATTCTGGGCACATAATTCCAACACAAGACTTTGATAGACGAAGAAAGAGTGGCCAATGCGTCGGCAAATTGATTTTCATCACGTGGTATGTACTGAAGCTCAACTGTTGTGAAGAACGTCAACGGTTTTCTAGCATAATCCCTGTATGGAATTAGATGCTCTTGATGCGTATACCACTTGCCGGTAACCTGATTAATAACGAGGGCTGAATCTCCGAATATATCGAGGTTCTAAATCCGAAGATTAATAGCCTCCTCTATTCCCATTATGCATGCCTCGTATTTCGCTTCATTGTTGGTGCAGCCAAATGTAATTCTGGAAGCGAAGGGAAAGTGAACACCTTAAGGAGTAATAAGAACGACACCAACTCCACATCCATTGATATTGACTGCCCCATCAAACATCAACTTCCATTTGGATTCAGGGTCTGGCCCCTCCTCCGGAAGTGGTTCCTCGCAATCGTTTGCTTTGTGGTACATGATGTCCTCATCAGGGAAATCAAACTTCATTGGCTGATAATCATCTTCAAGAGGTTGCTGTGCAAGGTAATCCGACAATACACTTCCCTTGATGGCTTTCTGAGGAGTATACTGGATGTCATATTCAGTTAAGATCATTTGCCACCTAGAAACCCTTCCGGTTAACGCTGGTTTCTCAAAGATGTACTTGACAGGATCCATTTTGGAAATTAGCAGTGTGGTATGAGTCAACATGTACTATCTCAGTCGGCGAGCAGCCCATACCAAAGCGCAACAAGTTTTCCCGAGCAGTGAGTAATGGGATTCACATTCGGTAAACGTTTTGCTAAGGTAATAAATAGCGTACTCTTTTCGACCAGACTCGTCATGTTGGCCTAGAACACACCCCATTGACCCTTCTAGCACGATCAAGTACATGATTAAAGGTCTTCCTTCCACTGGAGGCATTAGAATTGGAGGCTCCTGCAAATATTCTTTTATCTTGTCGAAAGCTCTTTGGCAGTCATCATTCCACCTGACCGTTTGGTCTTTTCTTAGCAATTTGAATATCGGTTCGCACGTGGCAGTTAGATGAGATATGAACCGAGAAATGTAGTTCAACCTCCCTAAAAACCCGTGCACTTTTTTTTTGTTCTCGGTGCAGGCATATCTTGAATTGCTTTTACTTTCGCAGGATCTACCTCAATTCCTTTCTGACTAACAATGAAACCCAGCAATTTTCCGGAACGCACTCCGAAAGTGCACTTGTTTGGATTCAACCTCATCTTGTATTTTATCAGTTTATCAAACAGCTTCTTGAGATTGACCAGATGCTCTTCTTCGTCTCGGGACTTAGCAATCATATCGTCCACATAACACTCTATCTCCTTGTGTATCATGTCGTGGAACAATGTGACCATGGCCCGCTGATATGTTGCCCCAACGTTCTTCAAACCAAAGGGCATGACCTTATAGCAGAATGTACCCCACGGGGTAATGAACGTTGTCTTCTCCATGTCTTCCGGCACCATCTTAATCTGGTTATATCCGGAGAAGCCATCCATGAAGGAAAATACCGAGAATTGAGCAGTACTGTCTACCAACACGTCCATGTGTGGCAACGAAAAGTCATCTTTTGGGCTCGCTCTGTTCAAATCCCGGTAGTCAACGCACATCCGGACCTTGCCGTCCTTCTTTGGTACAGGTACAATGTTAGCTACCCAAGGTGGGTAACTAGTTACAGCAAGGAATCCGACATCCCATTGCTTCTGAACCTCCTCTTTGATCTTCATCGCCATGTCAGGACGAGTTCTTCTCAATTTCTGTTTCACAGGAGGACAGTCTTCTCTCAAAGGTAGCTTATGCACAACGATGTCGGTATCCAACCCTGGTATATCTTGATACGACCAGGCAAAGATATCCACATACACTCGCAGCATACCGATCATCTCTTTCTTTACTTCGGCCTGCAGACTGGCTCCAATTTTGATCTCTTTCTTCACATCTTCAGTGTCGATGTTGATGATCTCAATTTCTTCCTGATGAGGCTGAATGACTCGTTCCTCTTGTTTCAATAATCTGACCAATTCTTCAGGGAGTTCACAGTCTTCCTCAACCCCTTCATCAGCTTGGTAGATAGGATTGTCAAAGTCATGCATGGTCATAGCAGGAACGTTATCAATGGAATCCGGATGATCAACACTACACAAATGATGTGCTTATTTCAGAATCTTCTTATTTTACAAAAGAGACGCAAACACAAAACAAAAAGGGAAAACACATTGCCATTTTTTATATTTTTTGTGAAAAATTTAAAAACAAAAGAAAGAGAACACAATTTGTCTGAAAATGTCCTTTATTTCATGGTAAAATAAGTGCATAACAAACATGGTGGCCCAATACAATGGATCCTAGCATCTTGGGCAGAATGCTAGATTTGACAATGCAGCATGATAAGAAAAGGAAACAAATAAATTACTCTGAGTGCCAGGTAACTTGGACGATGTCTTCAGCATACTAGTTCTTCAGCTCCTCTCCGGGAGCACACGGGTGAATCCAGTTGTCCCAATCACCGTCACTGTCTCCCTCTTCGGTAGTTGCACATATTTGGTTGCGGTCGAGCATTCCAGCACTTGTGAAAGTAATAGCTTTACCACTTGGAGTAGTCCCACCAGGCTGATATCCCAAACCAAACTTGTCGTCTTTCTTTTCTAATTCCAGCAATTTGCCCCAGCCTTGGGCGCTTCCTGACTGAACCACATCCTTTGCCTGCTTGTAGGAATAGATGGGGGTACCTTCTTTCTCACTGCTTCTCTCTACAGGAGTCAAGATGCTGACATTAATTGCTTCGAAGGCCTGGCATAGAATCTCGTGGATCTCTCCGTCCATCTCTACATACTTGAAAGTTGATAAGTGGCTTACAAAGATGTCTTCCTCTCCGCACACTGTGATTACCTGACCATCGACCACATATTTGAGCTTTTGATGCAGAGTGGACGTCACAGCACCGACAGTATGAATCCATGGGCGTCCCAACAAGTAGTTGTATGCGGGCTGAATGTCCATGATGTAGAAGGTGCTTTTGAAAACCTGAGAACCTATCTTCACAGGTAACTCAACCTCTCCAAACACTGATCTTTTGGACCCGTCGAAAGCTTTGACAATGAAATCACTGGGTCTTAGGATGATACCATCAACATTGAGCTTCATTAATGCCTTCTTCATAAGTACATTAAGAGAAGAGCCTGTGTCCACAAGGACATGTGACAACACGACACCCTTGCACTCCATAGTAATATGTAGTGTTTTGTTATGGTTACGGCCCTCTGATGTAAGGTCTCTATCTGTGAAGCCTAGCCAGTGGCTTGCATTCACGCAGCCCACTACAGCTTCAAGTTGATTGACAGTTATTTCTTGAGGAACATACGCCATCTGCAGCACTTTCAGTAAGGCCTCTCTATGTGTGGGAGAACACATCAACAAGGATAGAATGGATATCTTGGAAGGTGTTTGGTTCAACTGTTTGACCACTTTATAATCACTCTTTTTAATTATACGCATAAATTCCTCGACCTCCTTCTCAAAGGTCCCCTGTCCAGCAGCAGGAATTGTTGTTTCTTCAGTCACAGTTTGTTTTCCTTTAGCCTTTGACGAAGCCTCAGCCTCAGGATCCCCTCTCAGAAATTGGGGAGCAAATAGACAACCAATTCTTGTAAAGCCTCCAACTCCTCCGATGTTCACTACAGTCGGGTCAATAGCAACAGACTCGCTCTCCACTTTCTGTCCAGCCACATACACATCTGAGCCGTAATTCCATGGAATGGCTCTATCATCTGTATAAGGAACAGGCCCAAGCACGGTGATAGTCACAGGGCTGACTTCAGGAACATAAATGGTCAAAGGCTCTCTTCTAGCAGGCATCTCTGTTGGATCATAGAAAATGGTTATGGTGGACACATCATCAGCTTCATTATCAACTTTGTTAAACTGCAAAGATCCTTCATATATCAGATTCTGCAATCCTCTCTTCAGGTCCTCACAACCGTTCACTGAATTCAAACATTTCTCACAATCAGAACTACATCCCGGAAACACTTGACCTTTCAACAATCTCTCCTTCACTACCAACAGCGGAGTCTTCACTTCTTCTATGCTCAGAATCAGACTTAACTTCTCACCACTATCAACAACATTTATTCTAGCCCCTCCATGATTCGGAATAGGGTTTGAAGTAACATTTGGCGGTGGTGCGAAATTAACCGCCTTGGAGTCTATCAGATCTTGAACTTTGTGCTGTAGCGCCCTGCACTTCTCAGTTGAGTTCCCGGGTGCCCCTGAAAGGAAAGCGCATCTAGCATTGACATCCTACCCCACTGGAAGCTCTCCAGGTGGTGGTGGTGCCAAAGTCCTCAGTTGTATCAAATTCAAGTCCAGCAATCTTGGTAGCAAAGCAGTATATGTCATGGGGATTGCCTCAAGCACCCTATTAGCCGGGCGAGTCTGCCTTGGCTGATAAGGTCTTTGTGGATAGTTATTACGTTGTGGCTGCTGTTGTTGTTGAGGTTGTACCTGTTGCACATGACTGGAAGGAATTGTGACAGCTTCCACTTGCTCATATGACCTTCTATATCCTCGGCCCCGTCCTCGGCCAAACACAGCATTGGTCTCACCTTCCCTTCTTCTCGGGGGTTCGCTGAAAGCTTTTCTTACTCCACTAGAACTGCTCGCACTTGTATCCTGAATCTTTCCCATTTTTAACAGAGTCTCGACTCTCTCTCTAGCAATTACTATATCGTTGAACTTGGTAGCCGAACAAGACGCCAATCTTTCAATAAACACACCTTACAATGCCCCCATGAACATATCAGCCATCTCATTCTCCAGCAGAGGTGGTTGCACTCTGGCATCGAGCTGACGCCACCTTTGAGCATATTCTTTGAATCCCTCCTTAGCAGTTTGAGACATGTGTTGCAATTGAGTGCGATTTGGAGCCATGTCCAAATTATACTGGTATTGCTTCACGAAAGCCTCTGCCAGATCCTTCCAGCTCTTAATGTTGACTCTGCTTAGCTTCATATACCATTCCAAGGAGGCCCCAACCAGGCTGTCCTGGAAATAGTACATCCATAGCTTTTCATCATCAGTGTGAGCAGCAATCCTCCCTACAAAGGACTGAAGATGAGTCTTTGGACATGTCGTGCCGTTGTATTTCTCGAAAGTCGGGACCTTGAACTTGTAAGGGATCCTGACCCTTGGAACCAAGCCCAAGTCAGTAATGTCGAACCCCAGAGAATTCTGGGATTGAATAGCCTTGATCTGTTCTGCCATTTCCTCAAACTTCCTATTCATCTCAACCCCCTGGCCTTCAGTTTCGTCCAGCAACGTGAACTGTTCGTCTTGACCGTCCATTTGAACATTGTTCAGTCCATCATTGATTATGGTAACCCCTGGCTGTGTTACAGGGATTTCAACCTGACAGGCGCCCGCACCGCTTTGATTACCTCCATCAGCAGTACCGTTATTCTTGGCTTGAATATTTTCAACCAACTCACGCAGACGTTCTTGATTCTGACCCATGCCTGCCATCAAGGTCATGAAATTGTCCATCCTCAACCTCAAGTCAGCTAAGTCAGCTTGCATTTGATCCATGACTCTTTCTCTGTTGACCTTTGTTGGATATCTGTGTGCGACTGGCTGTTCTCGAACTTTCCTGGGAGCTATAATTCCTGAAACAACAAGAACGTTTGAAACTGAAGCACTACCTGCAAAACAAACAAACATGTCATATGCAATGCAATGTAACTGCTCATGTTCCCAAGTTTTAAGCATTTGCATGCCCCAGTTCTGGTATTTTATTCTAGACAGCCACTTTGAGTATTAACTTTCAGACTTTCTCTTTGAAGAGTGTTTAGATATTAGCAGTATCAGATAAACGAGCCTTGCATATTAAGAAATGGTAATTTGCACATTAACATTGTATATCATGGACAAACCACTGCCGGCCAAAAGTTAGCGCACAAACAGAAATATTCCCCGAAGGGTTACAAGCCATTACATGAATAAAAGACAAAAGGAAAAAACAAGACTCCTACAACAAGCCTGTAGGTAGTCTGAAAAAATAAACTAAACTAGACTAGAGACCCAGGCTCTTCTGCAACCACCTCTGCTATGCTCTTCTTTACACCTGCTCTCAGTTTGAGCTCTTCAATCTCCTTCCTTGCTTCCTCCAAGGCTAACTGGCTTTGTGCTAACTGTTGAGTCTTTTTCCCTCAGAATATTGTGGACTTGCTCCACCTCTTCCTTCTTAAAGGCCATTTGCACCTCAAAGAACTCTTCTTTCTCTCTGTACTTCTTCTGCTCTTCCTCCCTTTGGCCTTGCAACCAAACAATGGATTAACGGGCTTCCTTGAGAGTCTTCAAAGTCTTTTTGCGTTCAGCTTCTCTTTTTGCTTCCATCATACCCAACCTGTGAAAGTGAGCTTCCCTTCCAGCAAAATCCTTCTCTTTAGCTTCCAAAGAGTCTTGGATCTTCTGCAGCTTTCCTTCTGCTTCATTCTTGGCCCTGTTGGTAAGATGGTACAGGCTTACCATTTCAGCATTCTCCACTCGAACTTCATGCAGCTGAGCTTCCAATTTCTTGTACTCTTCAAGGGAGATAGTACTCTGGCTTGGCACTTCTTTGGGATAAAGGGGAGCTTCTACTGAGAAAGGCATGAGAACTTCTTCTACATGCTTTTGCAACCATGCAGCAAATGGAGGATACGTCTTTGGATCTACTCTGCCAAAGTCTTTCTTAACCTTCCTTACCCTGTGAGCCCAAGCTTGAATTGCTTGTAGAACTAACTCCTTGTTTCCTTCCACAGGAAAATACAAAGACTCAGCAAACTCTTCCATCTGTGGTGAATCTCTCAAAGGGTAACCAAATTGCTTCCTTGCTAATGTTGGATGATAACTGATCACACCCTTCCTTCCTAGCAAAGGCACTCCAACAAATCTTCCATAACTGACCAGCAACTCTTTTCCTAGCAGATCTCTGTCATATCCCCAGGCAATATCTTCAGCAGTTAGCCCCATCAACCTTCTAGACCATCTCCACTCATCCTTCATCTCCTTGAAGGCACCTGATTTTGGCAGTTGTCTGGCAAACCACTCAGCAAACAATGAAGCACAACATCCTACTGGTCCACCCCTACCTTTCTCATTCCTGTAATGAACACTGTAATAGAAGTCTCCCAATAGAGTTTGCACTGGATTACCTTTAGCAAAGATAGAGATCACTTCCAAACTTACAAATTCTTTCTCTCCAGGGAACAAGCTAGACCCATACACCATCAAAGCCAACAAAGCACCAAAGTCACCCCAACTACCCTCTATAGCATATCTCTCTGCCTCTGGTATGAGCACACTCCAAGGGAGTCCTTTGCCTTCACTATCCTTCAGAGCCTTCTTGACTGTAGCAGCTGACAAACGACAAACTTTGGCTATATCCTCTTCCTTAAGCACCACCTCAGACCCATAGAAAGGCAAGGTCTCTCTGACTGGAACATTCAGAATGCTGGAAACTCCTATAGGGTAGGGGCCAAGATGTAATCTGGAAACACAAAGCAACGCAGTAGGGGATCATAAAACTGAAGCAGGGTATGCAAACTTTCCTTCTGGTCTGCAGTGGGCTTGTCCACATACTTCAATATCTGGCCATATATTTTACTGAAATTACCCAAGACTTGGTCATTCATCAGACCTGCTAATTTCTGAACACTTCTAACTTCAAGCTGAAGAAAAGTATAGTGAACATTCTTTTTCCTTGTAACTCTTCTGATTTCTGCCATTTGGAGATAAGATTTACCAGAACTGGGAGCTGATTATGAACAATGACCTGGAAAATGGAAACATAAACAGTTATGCAAGAATGATGCAAATGAAAATGCAACGCAGGCATATGATCAATCTGGGACCATCTGGATACTGGACACTGAACACAAGGACCCTCTGATCTACTACAAACAAAAATCCTCTGAGTCACAACCCTCTAATAGAAAATCTCAGAACCACAATACCAAGAAAACCATAACACCAGAACCATAGGACCATAGGACCAGAAATCAATAATAAAGACCAATGATAATGAGGGTATGTAGAGGCCAAGGGTTCCTGCAAACCTGTAAACCCCTCCCAATCTCACTGGTGTGCTCCGGGTCAGACATCACGGACTCTCAAAGCCGAATAGCAATAATACTTTCACCATCTCCGAGAAATGGCTCATGACCAGATCAGGGAATCGGTTTGGCATTATGTACTACGCAGGGAGGCCTCAGCTGAGTCCGGGAAACAAGGTCATCCTATGTAAGTCCCAGGTGGGCCCTCGGATGCGAATGGGTTTGCCACACAATGTGGTCTGCCATTGTCATCACTAAAGAGGGATGTTTCCACAAGGTTCTCATTGATCGGTCCCCAGCTGCACATAACTGTCAAGGTTATGAAATGAGAGAGGAAGATCCCCAAATCAAGACATTTCCAAGACAATCGCAAATCTGGGCTTGGAACTCACTACTACCCCCATGACAAGATCTCATGAGGCCAAAGTGGAACCACTCTGAGACCTAAGGTGCACTCGAGCCGTGGTAATGAGCTCATCTCTCAGAACCAGCAACACCCATCCCACCAAACAGAAAATCCAGTCCAGACAGTCCAGTATATAATATATGATGCAGAAAATAAATACTGAAAATTGTAAATAAAGATGTAAATAAACTATAAATAAAAAATAATAAAATACAACACACAACAGCAAATAGTCAACACCCAAAGAAACAGAAACAAGCAAGCGCTAGGAGAGACTCACAAGGGAACCAGAGATTCTGGGCTCACGTCCCCAGCAGAGTCGCCAGTTGTCGCTCCCCGGATTACCATCCTGGTACAAACGCGAAAGTGGCATGGAAAAGAAAAGAGTCGCCAGCCAGGCATTTTTATCCCGAAGGAACGGGAATGGTAATGCTGCACAAACCAGAAGAAAAGAAAAGGAAGGACACGGGTCTTGCGAACCAAAGAGACTGAGTTCGGGAGTCGATTACGACCTGGAAAGGTATTAGCACCCCAGATCGTCCACCGTACCCGACGGGATCCACGCTCGCAAAGAAACTGTTTCAAAGGGTGAGGGTATGAAAGATGTTGCAAAGAAAAGGAACTGAACTGGATAAGAGAAAAGAAAAGGGAACTGAAAAAGAAATGAAAAGGAAAAATGTAGGGAAAATAAAGATTGTGCTCGAACGGGCCCTACCCCGCTGCCTACGTACCTCATCTGGACAATGAGGATCAGATTCGCCGTAGTTCCCCTAACTAGGGGTGGAAAAGATTGCTTGAATTAAAGCTTGAACTGCATATGTCGTTGCTCAGGTGTTACAGACTCGGACAACCAGTGCGTAACCGTCTTGCAAAATGACAAGTAGGAGCAAGTTCGCGTACGGAGCGAAGGAGATGAGAAAAGAATTCCCGAAGGAAAGACGCTTATTGTTTGTTTGTGTTTTTATGAAGCTTTTAGGAATGTGTCACAAGGAAGTGAACTCAAGCTCTTTTCCATGGAATGTGCATTTGTCACTACATTCCAAGATGGAATAATATAACAAGCACACTCAAGTAAGGAGAATATCCCCAAAACTTGAATCCAGAGATTAGGGCTTAGGCTCACTAACTCATTAAGTCATTAAGTGTTTTTTATGATTTTCTTGGTGAAGATGATATCTTGATCAGACTTGTGCATCACAAGGTAAGCTTGTACTATTACAAGATGGGAAGACTACAAGCACCTCATGGGATAAGGCTATTGCTCATGGTATCACTTCAAACTTTATTAAGTGTTTTCTTTAAGGTTATGAGATGAGAAGAGAAAATAATCAAAAGGATCACAAAGGAAAAAGTCTAATGGGGACTAAAGAATCCTAAGTGTTGTCATGCATGGATATCCTAAGGTTAGTGTGGTTTTCTATCCTAAAGAAGAAAGAAAGAAGAAGAGAAGAAGAAGAAGAAAGAAGAAGAGAGATGAGTAAGGCCTAAGACAACCAATCAAAGGGTTAGCACAAGTAAGGATGAGAAGAGAAGAGATGAGATTTGGAGATGTGGGAATCACTTCCACACCTCTCACTTACCATAGCCCCTGAAATGGTTAGTGACATAAGCATACAAGTGAAGCAAAATGAACTTAATGACATGCCAACATCATACAAACAGAAGTGAAGTTATATATACAAATGCTCAATGCAAATGCAAGAAACAAGAATGAGAGAAGAAGCATACAAGTCAATATGATGCAACATGAAGCACATGGCAAAACAAAGCAAACTTAAGAAAGATGCAAAGCAAAAATGCACAAGACATGAACTCAAGGCACAAGACCAGAACCAAATCAAGTCAAAGAAGAGCTTGAGAAGAAAGATAGATGAAGAGAAGATAAGCACAAAGCTAAACAATCACTTATGGGAAAGGTAGAAGCAAAGAAATGAGGTGAATGCACATAAGGAAGAAAGAACTCAAAAAGTAAGCCAATCACCAAAATTTCCAAGACACAAACCCTAAACCAAGATCAGAATGGTACCCATACCCCAACGAGACCCCAAATGAGAAGAAGAAGTTGGCATAAGTGCCCTTCTAAGCTAATGAGAGACCTTATGATCAAAAGGAAGCAAAATGGGACAAGGTATGAACCAAAATTCAAATCAAATCAAATATGAACCCAAAAATTCCACAAATTTGGACAAATGATCTTCAAACATGATATAACAAGATGCCAAAAGGGTTGGAAGAAATTCAGAAGTTAAGCAAGTAACAAGAGGGGTTAAACATGAACTAGGGTTAAGAAACTTCCTTTACAAGGCAAGGACTAAAACCAAATGAAAAATTTCTAAAAATCAGGGAAAAAATCACACATGAACTACATCCTCTTAGGAATCCAGAGCAAAAAGAACCAACACGAAACTCAAAATGATGATCACTAGGGAAATTGGACAAAGCAGGATGCTTGAAATGGAATAAAAAAGAATTAATTAACTTGGGGAATTAAATGACACGTGGATATTAAGAAAAAAATGGAAAAGAAAAATATGGAAAATTAGAGAAAACTCAACTGATCATCCATGAATTAATTTGGAATTTACTGAAGCTTGGAAGTATTTTTAATAATTGAAAATCAAAATGGTATGAAAAAGAAATAAAATAAAAGAAATAAAATATAAAAAAAGGGTCGGGGGTGTGGATAGTCAGGAATTCAGTGTAAAACAATTGGGCTTAGAAAGCAGGGGGTGCGGATAGTGATAAGGGCCCATTGGGTTGCGCAGGAGTATGAAAATAAATGTGGAAATTCAGAGGAAAAATGAGGGAAAAACACTGGCCTCAGGATTGAATGAACGCATCTTAGACTTGGTCTCATTAAATGACGTGTCACATTAATTGGATGAGAGCTGAGGGAGTATGTTGGTTAACATGGGGTGAATAACATGAGGCATATTCAGAAACAAAACACACAATCCAGGGCACGTGAATGGGATGCTCCTCATTAAATGAGGTGTCAACATCCTGAGTGATGAGAGGAAATGATCCAAGGGTAGAGAACTCGTCTTCTACCTTCGAAACCCTAACACAACATTTTCCAGATTCCGGTGACCGGAGCTAGGGCTCCGGCACCGGAAATTGCATAATATGAACAAACATTAAAAGAAATGGACAAGGAGCTCCAGATTGGGTAATTGAGGTGCCCTGAGTTCAAAAATGGTGATGAAAAGTTCCATAGATCACTGGATCTTTTGGATCGGAGGGAAACAATTTTGACCATGAAAATTCAAATTCGAATTACAAGCTCTACAATGCACCAAATTCTAAACCAAAACAAGTAGAGTGATCAGTGAACATCAAAGATCAAGATGCACACAAACATTTGCATTTCCAGATCTGAAGATTTGGATGCTTACCTGAGCTTGCAGATCTTGAGAAAGCTTGCTAGAAGTTCAGAGAATGAAGCCAATCCACTCCAAATACACTCTAGTTGTAAAATAAATGTAACTAGAGCCTTGAATCTTGCTGGATCTGAGGATTTGCAACCAACTGCCCTGAAATGGCAAGGTGATGAAACTTCTGAATTAGCTTGCACAAGTGTGAGATTTGTGATCCTGAGCTCTCAAGGATGAAGGATCTGTGATTTGTTTTTGGAGAGAGCAAGTATGTGAAGAGATTTTAGAGATGATGCAAGTTGTGCAAGAACTTGGAAACTGAGCAATGAGAGAGAACTGAGCCCTAACAAAACCCTAATTTGTTTTATATCATCTCATGACTCAATGCTGAAAGAAAGGGATGATTTGCACGTGAGAATGAAAAGTTTGAGAGATTTTGAAATTTTTGCAATTTTGTGATGAGAGAATATAAACCTCATGAATTCCTTTGCCTTCTGCCCATGTGCACTCACCATCCAGCCCTTAATCTCAAACAAACAAAATCCTGGCCCTTAGATTAGAGTGTCACACTTTTTTCATGTTCATGCACAAATTGCATTTTTTGAATGAAATTCTTATCTTTCATGAATTTGTTGCATTCCTTTGAGAAAAGTATGCCAAATGCATTTTATTTTAACATTGGAACCTCACTTGATCCATACCAACACTTAAAATAAAGTTTCATGACATTTGGCTCTTGGTGCATAAATGAAAATCAACTTTTGCCCTAATATTTGCCAAATTTTCGAGGGGCATAACTCTTCAACCAAGAATGCTATGAAAAATTACTTGTACTTTTTGAAAATGGGAGGCCTTAATCTCCAACTTTCATGTTTGACTTTGGTCCATTTGAAGAATTTTTCATTAAGTTATGCTCACTTGAATTTTAGGGCAAAACTTGCCAAAAATGGCATTTTCTCCAAACCAACTTTGCACCAATTTTGCAAAACACCTCAAAACCCCATGATTTTTGATCTTTGAACTTGCCAAACCTCTTCTAACATTATAAGAACATCCCTTGGCTAGAAAAAATGGATTGGACCCCTTGAAATCACACAATTGACTTTTTTAAGGCACAGTTGACCAATTACTTCATCTGCAAGCAACTGAAGAAATACTTGACTTCCACAAGGAATTTTCTCACCAAATTTGGTACCTAGGAACCTATTAACATATGAAAGACTTTGCCCAAATGATATGGCCAAAGTCTTGAGGTTTTCATGCTTGAATCTCAAACCCTAGTTAAGGACCATTGTGTAGGAGCTTTGCCCTAGCTTGAAACCCCTGATGATCTTCCATCCTTCTGAGCTTTTGCAAATGAACTTGAACTTGTAAATGCAATGTAGACCCCTCATAGGACTTGTTCAAAACCATTGGGCTCCTTGTCATGGCTTGTGATGCTTCAAGAATCTCCCCAGATGATCATATGCCTAATGCTAGGTCATGAGAAATATTATGCCTCATCTTTCCATGCTAGGATGCTAAGAATATGATATGTTCATGATGAATATGATGTGATATGATGCTTAAAATTAAGAGGGCAAATTTGGGGTGTTACAAATACGAAGCCTGTATCATGGGTCTTGAGGAAGCCATTGACCTCAGGATCAAGACTTTAATTGTGTTCGGAGATTCAGCTCTGGTAATCAATCAAACCAACGGCAAATGGTACACCCACCAAGAGCATTTGATTCCCTACTGGGATTATACGAGGAGATTACTGACTTTCTTCACTACAGTCAAACTTGAGTATATCCCTCGAGATGAAAATCAGTTTGCAGATGCTCTGGCTACCATTTCCTTCATGATCAAAGTTCAAGCTGCCAACTATGTGCCTCGGATTTCAGTATCCAGACTTGACAGACCAGTATATGTATTCTCTGTGGACATTGTTAATGATGACAAGCCTTGGTTCCATGACATCAAATGCTTCTTGGAGGACCAAACATACCCACCTGGGGAATCATCCAATGATAAGAAGACATCAAGAAGGCTAGCTGGTAGTTTCTTCCTGAATACTGATGGTTCATTGTACAAGAGAAACTTTGACATGGTACTTCTCAGATGTGTTGATAGGACAGAGGCAGACTTGCTGATGCACGAGGTGCATGAAGGATCTTTCGGTACCCATGTTGGAGGACATGCAATGGCTAAGAAATTGCTAAGGTCAGGTTACTACTGGATCACAATGGATGCAAACTGTTGTGCTTATGCCAGAAAGTGCCATAAATGCCAGATTTATGCGAATAAAGTGCATGTGCCTCCAAATCCTTTGAATGTGATGTCTTCACCTTGGCCCTTTGCCATGTGGCGCATTGATATGATTGGAAATATCGTGTCGACTGCTTCAAATGGCCACAGATTCATCCTGGTAGCCATTGATTACTTCACCAAATGGGTTGAAGCAACTTCGTATGCGAATGTCACCAGAGAAGTGGTAGCCAAATTCCTGAAGAGAGACATCATCTGTCGGTATGGAGTACCCGAGCGAATCATTACTGATAATGGTTCCAACTTGAACAACAAAATGATGGCAGAACTGTGCCGGGACTTTAAAATCCAACACCACAACTCTTCTCCTTACAGGCCAAAGATGAATGGCGCTGTTGAGGCAGCTAACAAGAATATCAAGAAGATTGTGCAAAAGATGGTGGTCACATACAAATACTGGGATGAGATGCTACCATTTTCCTCGCATGGGTACCGTACCTCAATCAGAACATCCACTGGGGCAACACCGTATCAGCTTGTGTATGGTATGGAGGCAGTGCTACCTGTTGAAGTGGAATTACCCTCTTTACGAGTATTGATGGATGTCAAGTTGAATGAAGCAAAGTGGGTCCGTTCTCGGTACAATCAACAGAATCTGATCGAAGAAAAGAGATTAGCTGCAATCTGTCATGGGCAGCTGTATCAGAAGAGAATGAAGAAAGCCTTCGATCAGAAAGTCAGGCTTCGGGAATACCAAGTAGGAGATCTTGTGCTAAAAAGACTCCTTCCTCCTCATACAGACCTCATGGGCAAGTGGACTCCGAATTATGATGGTCCATTAATAGTAAAGAAGGTTTTCTCTTGCGGAGCACTGATGCTCACTACTATGGATGGTGAAGATTTCCTGTCCCCAGTGAATTCAGATGCAGTTAAAAAATACTTCGCATAAAAATGACCCGCTGGACATAAAAATAGAATGTAAGTCCAGGCAAAAATAGGGCATCCCGGCGAGTCAAAAACAGAATAAAAGACTCGGGAAAAAATAAGGGAAAATTGAAAAAAAATGTGTACACCCGCTGAGTTAAAAAGCCACATCGGACAGCTCAGGCAAAAATGGGTATCCCGGTGGATTGAAAACCCGAAAGGGCGATCCACGCAAAATAAGGGGATAAGCGAACAACTGCATTCTGAATTCGTCTGTATCACTCACAACATGGCAAACTTCGAAAGGTTAAAGCATCAGTCAGAATCAACTTTCTTCAGAAAGCAAGATGAGAAGAATGTCAAGGTCATAGCAAAAGGGAAGCTCCCTGAAGTGTCGTCAACATTGCCAACACCTTCATTTTTCTCAATTTGTAACGATCTCCTCGTTTCAGGGGATCTGTTTCTCTGACTGTACTTGCCAATTCAGGGCACACAAATTAATAAAATCAGAGTTTTCAGTCACACTGCGTCTTGTACATTTTTGTTTCGTTTTGCAAAATGTCCAAAATTCATGATATGATACTTGCGTAAAACAGATGTGCCTTTCTAATCACATGCATACTGGAAATATATATTTTACTTCCAGGAATGTCTAACTCCTATGACGGAATCCGGTAAGGGATACCTCGGGATACTGGCGTATTTCTTTGTCAAAGCAGGATTGCAGGTATTCAGAGCGTAACATGGGGCATGAAAGGTTTTCCCCAGCAAAGTTGCCAAATCATTATTTCCTCAGCACATCCTCCAAACAGCACCGAAAAATGCTTTCTTCCCATCAGATTTTCCAGGCATCACTTCTCCAGCACATTTTCCTTAGAGCAGCATCAGAAGGTGCTCATTTCCCCAGCTATGTTGTCAGATATTATCATCGTCAGCAGGATCCCCCCAGAAATCTCTAGGAAGACCGTTCAGTGGTCTTTCCTCCCCCAACAGAGTACTAGACAGGGAACCATCTCCCCGCAGATCTCCATCCTCCTCCCGGAAGAGCAATGTCTGAATTTCCCCCACAACAAAGTGACGAAAGCTTCCATATCTCCAGCGGGGCTCCTCATTACAAAGATGGGTCTATCAGTGACTTATTTCCCCAAGCAGAGTCATACATCTTATCAGATCTACCAATGATCTCATCCCCAGCTGGGATACCCTTTCAATAAGATCAGTCAGAGATCTCCACAAGCAACGGGATCCGAATTCCGGATCGGTATCTTTGCATAATCATAACATTCACATCATTTTTCCCCAGAGCGTAGCATTCCGTCTAATACGGAGCATTACGGTAAAAATCAAACATATTGCATGATCACAAGTCAGGATTGAACCAGTCACCTGTAAATGCCAACAATACCTCCTCAACAATATACAAAATACATCCCTTGCACATAAAAGCCAAAGCGTCCCTTTGCGCCCTCGAATATAGATACATACTCCTTTTTGACACTCGTCTGTGTCATCATTCCCCAGTAAATTCTCCAGAACACTTTCTACCAGCAGATGCTTATACACAATATGTTTTTTCCCGACACTCGTCCGTGTCATCTCATATATCCCCACAGAAAGCCAAAGCATCCCCTTTCTAATCAACAAGCACATGTTTATATACTCATTCGACACTCGTCCGTGTCATATCATCCCTCTGCAGATATAAGCCACAAATATCCTTTTGAATACGGAAACATCCATACTCTTTTTTGACACCCGTCTGTGTCACCACTCCCTAGCATGGTTACCCAAACACTTATTATAATACACTCTTGTTGACACCCGTCCGAGTCCCCAACAAAACTTCTTTTCTATCTGACATTCGTCCTATGTCATGATACTTTCGGCAGCCGTACCCTTCTAGGTGATCGTCCTTCACCTTTGGATGACCGTCCCACATCTTTCTCCCAACGGAGTCTCCATTATTGGAACCCTTTTATATCCTGCATCCGTCCTATGTCGTGATATTTAGCAGCCGTCCCCTGCTAGGTGATCGTCCTTCACCTTCTTTATGATCGTCCTTCATTATTTTATCCGATGGTCATCCCCATCGTTGATCTTGTTATCTGACATTCTTCATATTTCATGATAAACCCCGAGAGCAGCCGTACCCTGCTAGGTGATCTTCCTTCACCTCTTGATGATCTTCCTTCATCATGCTTATCCGATGGTCGTCCCCATCGTTGACTTTTTCTATCCGACATTCGTCCTATATCGTGGTAAAGAGCAGCCGTCCCCTGCCAGGTGATCGTCTTTCACCTTTGATGACCGTCCCTCATCATTACTTCATTTATTCTCTGAAACTGATGGTCATCCCCATCATTGCCTTTATTTTAACCCCCAGAGAACTTGTTTACTAGATGTCCGTCCCCATCATGATCTCTTTATTTCCCCAGCATGTTGGCCGTCCCCGTCACTGCTTTATCCCCAGCAATCGTCCTCTGCTCGATGGTCGTCCTCCATCGCTTTCATTTTATAATCATACTTTACTTTCTTTTACAATCTATATCCCTTTTCTTCTTCTCCCTAGTGAGTGCAAATTTTGGACTGTCTTTGGTATTCAACCACAAGTTATCTTGTTTGTATGTTAAGCCCGTCGCTTACATCCTGCATAGCCAACTCATGCTTGAATAGGGGCAGCTATAAACACCCCAAATTTGCCCTCACTAAGTTCACACCATGGCTTGTGATCTTTCATATTTGCATTAGTTTAATCATATCATATCATATTGCATTTTTGCTTCAATGCATTAGTTCAAATTCATCTGCAGCTAGGGTTTGTGACTTGAGCCATCCAAGATCCATTTGAGCCACTCCAAAGGTCTCTAATCACTTCAAGAGGGTCCATGTATGTTCAAACATCGTATTTTATCCTCCAAAGATCAAGGAAGTCAAAGAATCACAAGAACTGGCAAAGCATGGAAGCAGAGCCAGGGTTTAACTGCACAGATGACCTGAAATTAGGGTTTTGGTTTCAGAGGACATAAAACCAATTTTTTTGGTCATTCTTGTTTCTATTGGTCTCAATATGTTATAAGGATCATGTGTACCAATTTTGATGAAGAAATTCATTGTGGAAGTCATCTGATCACTGGGTAACTTCTTGAGCAAGTCATAGCAAAATCAGGGCATCTGAGGCCCCCTAACATGGAACCAAAGTGGATTTTTCATCAAATTGAGGTTATATGATCTTTATTTGATCATTGAAGTGTTTAGAAGTTCACAAGATTGAATAAAAGTGAGCTAAACCAAAAGTTTCCAAAAATGGAAATGACTTGTAATGTAAACTTTCCATTTTGGGAAAGTTTTTCAACCTCCCCTTTCTCAACCAAAAATGCTTCAAATGAAAAATTGTTGGTCATGAAAGTTGTATATTGGATCATTCCCTTTTCAAAAAGTACAAGAACAAGACCTAATTCATTTTGGAACTCAACATATGGTTTGTCAAAGTTGGCAAAAATCCCATAAATTTCAAGAATGCACCAAAAGGGATTCTTTGCAAAACCACTTGCCAAGGCTTTTTGTGACTTCAAACACACTTCAATACATCATAACATCATAGTGCATTGCTTCTAGATCAGAATTTCCCAAGGAATTGCAAGATTACATGCATTGAACATCAAGATTTCTCAAAGGGGCCAAAACTTCACATAATTGCAAAACACCCCATAACTTATTTCCCATATGCTGAATTGCCTCAAGAATGAATTTGTGGACTTCCTTGAAGTCAGATGCCCAAAGGCCAGCTGCATCCTTGCCCATACCTCAAGTACACAAGTTGGGGACTTTTTGCAAGAAGGTCATACCAATCACAATAGGGCACAACCACTCCACATACCTATCACAAGTTGATATGTGGACCAAATGCTGATGATAACACACAAGAACACAGGCTGAACCCTAAGAATCACCAAGTTCACAAAAACTCTCCCTCTTGCAAAAGCTTTCGAATTTCATAACTCATCCACTCAATCTTCAAACAAATTCCACCATTCATCTCTAAATCACTCACTGATCACAAACCAACCATTGCAACAACCAAAAGCACCTCATACACCAAATAAGGTTTCTGACCAGTTGGAGTGCAAACTCACAAACCAGCCATCCTCAAAGCTTTCCAAGCATTGCAATTGCCTCAGGAGGTTCAAGGGAGTCTTTTTGCACCAAGGAAGTGGCCAGAAAGCTCAAGGGAGAAAAGCTTCATCTCAGGTAGCCATTGAAATTAATTTTTCCAGAACTCTCTTTTTATGTTACAAAATGATTAAGCATGCTTCACTGATCACACTGAACTTGGAATTTTTGAAAATGGTTGAGAAATGAGTGTGTATTGATTGTCTGAAATTTTTGCCATTTTATGTTTATCTTCGAATCATGAATATGAGTTAAAAGAAATTTGTTTTGAGAGTAGATTTGGATTCAGGGAAGTGAGAGGAGTGAATCTGGAGCTTTAGAGCTCCAGAATTTACCTAGGGAAGAAGATTGAGATTTTCAGGTGAGGGTGTCACCGGAGAAGACGAATGAAGCTCTTCTCCGGTGACCTGAGAGTCATTAAGTGATAATTAGGATTAGGGTTTCTGTTTAAACATGGACCATTGGATATGTCTCTCCCGCGCGTGTTGTGTGGTCCAGATTAGATCATTAGTTATTAATTAGGATTAAAAAATTAATTAATTAGGTTTAGTTAAGTTTGAATGTAGGCCACAGGATCTGGCGCGCAATCAACCAATCCTTCCCCAGATTCAATCCCATCCCTCCATTCAGCATACTTCCATTTTATTTAATTTTAATTCATATTTTTCTTATTTATTTTGTATCCTTTATTTAAAATAGCTAAAAAATTCCAAAAATATTTTCTTTCTGCATTTTGACTTCAAATAATTTTATCAACCCAAAAATATTTTTATTTTTATTTATCACATTAAAAAATCATTTTTTAAACATTTAAATGTTTATTTTAATTAATTAATGAAAATTAATTAATTAAAATATCATTTAGGTTTCTAAAAAATCCCAAAAAATTCATATTGCATCTTTAAACATTTAGAGACATTGTCATACCATCCACACAAATTTCTTTTTGGTTTTCAACCATTTTTGATAATTTTCTTGAATTTAGAGTTCATAAAATTCACATTTTAGAACCCTAACTTCAAGAATTATTTTCTGCCTAACCAAGAATGGTATGACAATGGTTCTTTTTGCATTGATCTTCATTTGACATGTAGTTTCTAACATAATTTTGTCATAATTTTCTTCTGCCTTTTTCAAATGATTGGCATTTTTTCCCTTTAGGTACCTTAAAACCCTAGATAACTTAGAAAAATCATAACTTCCTTAGGGTTAAGAGTTAGGTATCCTCCTTTTGGGTATGAAATCATATGGGGTTAGGGTTGTTTTGATTGCATTTTCAATTTTTTATCTTGTCATTTGCTTATGTTTTTTTGTGTTTTTCATCTCATGTTGTATGAAAACCCTAATTTCTCATCTTCTCTTGCATACATCTTGCATAAGCATTCATGTAAGAACTTGCCATGACTTTTCTTGCATCCATATGACATATAAGACATCCTAGGACACATTAGACTCATGCTTGAACATTTCTTCATCCATTTGCCATGTTATGCATTCATTTCATTTCATGTGCTTTCATGAACTTGCATGCTTCTTACATGCTTCATTTGCATTCTCATCTCTTGTATGAACATTCATAACACTTGCCATGTCTTTGCATCATCTTATAGCATCATTTTCATCATGAATATACTTCTAGTTTTGGTTTGCATCCTTGCATGCTTTTCATTTTCATTTCATCTTCATTTCTTTTTGCTAACTTTTTAGGTGGTAAGTACTTTGAGAAGTGAATTTGCCTTCACTTCTCACAATATCTTCTCATCTCTCTTATGGATTCATTGCTGAATTTTATCTTTGCTTTAGAGTGAGATTGCTCATTCATGTTCCTCCTTCACTTTCTTTCTTCAAGCAACTTATCTTCTTAAAGAGAAGTAAGTTGACTTGCATCTTCTGCTTCTCCTCCTTTCATCTGCTTCTTCCTTGGTGGCTATTCTTGAAGATCTCTTGCAAGACTCATAAACCCTAGGATTACCCAAGCATGTTAACAATTAGGGTTTGATTAGTCCCCCATTAGCTTTATCTTTGTGTCTTCTTTTGTGTCTTCTCTTCTCATCTCATAATTAGGGACTAAACCTTCAAAGTTTTAAGGCTTTGTGATTAAGGTTATGCCTGCATCCTTCTCTTAGGATGGAGTGTATAACTTTAATCCTAAGTGTTAAACCCTTGATGTGTTAAAATACCTTAATCAATCCATCTAATAATCACTAAGACAATAGCTTGTAACTTGGGCCTTGCATTAGGTTTCTAATTCTTCCTTAATTGGTTAAGAAGGACTAACCCTAGTGTTAATGGACAAGTCCCCCTCAAGTTGTCTTACAAACCATACAATTAGCTTCTTAATCTTATCATTAACTAAAATCCACTTCAATAAAGGCTTAGTTTTGTCATGAGGTTAATCCCTAATCATGGATTAAGTTGAGGAGCCTTCCTCAGCTTAAATGTTCTCATCTATTATCCTTCTATTAGGATGGTGTAATGGGACCATTAAATCCTTGATTATGGCTTAAACTCATTACTTAACAACAAACTAAAAACTCCAAAAAACATCTAAATAATTGCAAGTAGGTTAATGATCTTAATCCTACATCATGGTGATTAAGTGTGAGGTGTTTACTTCATACTTAAGGTATTCTCATTACCCCTAATCAGAGGGAGGATGTGATCAGTTTACTATCCTTTGGTTTAGGCTTAAGCTCGTTTTCTTATGACAAACTCTAAAAAGCAATAAAAGATTGAAAACTCAAAAACAAACAATAATCGTCTCCTCCAGGATTCTTTTCTCACCTCATTCACTCATAAACGAGAACTCGCTTCTTCCGTCTGATGCAAGACAGTTTGCACCTGAGCCAGACAGGTCATACACTTGAGCATAGACAAGTAAGCAGTTCATCAGTCAATTTATCTTTCAGTCTCTTTGAGTCGAACTACGGTGTTCTGACTTCCTCATTGCACGAGAGGATACGTAGGCATAACTTAACAGTTATCGAACAAAAGTCTCTGTTTATTCCCCCTCTTCCTGCATTATTCTTTAAAGCCTCGTTGTCTTGAGCATTACACTTTTTCCTTACACTAACACTCTTTTATTTCACTTCACATTTCTTTTGCACTGAACTTGTATTCTTTTCCAGCTTTTGCACACAAAATAGCACTGGCACTACCCCTTTAAACACAAAATTTCAAGCGTGGATCCCGTCTAGTACGACGAACAATCTTGGTGCTAATACCTTCCCAGGTTGTAACCAACCCCCTTTCTCATTTTCTCTGGTTCGCGGCTGTCTTATCCATCTCTTTCCAGGTCTATGCAGCATTACCTTTCCTTCGGGATAAAAATGCCTAGCTGGCGACTCTTTTTAGTTCATTTCATTTCTCCTTTCGCCGACCGTTCGCGTCAGTACCCCTTCTGGCCCTGTGTCATTTTAGTGGGAGCGACAACAGGTTACAAGTACTCAAGACAGACAATCTTTCACAACATGGGGCATATCAAACATTGAATCCCCAACACACTAGTTTCCGGGAGTTATCTCCTCCCCGGACAGGATCTCCCGAGCAATGCTTGACAACTCTTCCACAACAAAGTGGTCAAAGAGCTTTCTATTCCGCACCAGGATGCCAGATTTCTATCTTCCTCAACAGATTTGGTGGAATTGATTCCCCACAGAGTTGCCTCCCCAGAAGAGCAATACCTGAAACACATCCCCAGCGGAGTGGCTAAAACTTCCTTCTCCCCAACTGAGTTCTCCCTCCGGATAGATCAATCAATGACCACTATCCCCAAGCAAAGTTCTCTCTCCAAACAGATCAGCCAGAGATCTTTATCCCCGCAGGATCCGAATCCCGGATCGTTTTCTCTCCATTGCATAATCATAGCATTCACATCATATTTACCAAAATAAGCGTAGCATTCCGTCCAATACGGAGCATTACGACAAAAATCAAACATTTGCATGATCATAAGCCAGGTTCGAGCCAGTCACCAGCAAATACCATTATTATTTCACCAACAATATACAAAACTCATACCCCCTGCAGATAAAAGCCAAAGCGTCCCCTTTGCACTCTTAATACAGATACCTAACATGCTCTTGTTGATGCTCGTCTGTGTCATCCTTCCCCAGTAAGGTCGCCAGAATACCTTCTGCAAGCAGATACTTGTTCATAACGTGCTCTTTTTGACACTCGTCGGTGTCATATTATTCCCCCACAGATCTCCAGAATACCTTCTGCACTCTCAAATACAGATATTTGTTCATAGCTTGTACATATTCTTTTTAACACTCGTCTGTGTCATACTTCACCCAGAAAGTCAAAACACTCGTCTGTGACCCTTGCCCGATCTTTCGACACTCGTCCGTGTCTTGCACATGCTTCACTGACAGGTCAACACTTGTACATATACAATCCTCCGATACTCGTCCATATCATGGTCCTAAGGATGCTCGTCCGTATCTTTGGTCTATACACACTATCAAACACTTATATCTTTTATTCTTGAAGATGTAAGCACTTGTCCGTGTTTACAATTCCCTAGTAAGTCGCCAACAAAACGACTTTCTATCCGAGATTCGTCCTATGTCGTTATACTTTCGGCAGCCGCCCCCTGCCCGATGATCGTCCTTCACCTTCGGATGATCGTCCTTCATCCTTCTCCCCAGTGGAATCTTCATTATTGGAACCTTCTATCCGACATTCGTCCTATGTCATGATATTTTTAGCAGCCATCCCCTGCTAGGTGATCGTCCTTCACCTTTTGATGATCGTCCCTCATCATTTACCCGATGGTCGTCCCCATCGTTGATCTTGTTATCCGACATTTGTCATATGTCGTGATAATCCCCGAGAGCAGCCGTACCCTGCTAGGTGATCGTCCTTCACCTCTTGATGATCGTCCTTCATCATGCTTACCCGATGGTCGTCCCCATCATTGACCCTTTCTATCCGACATTTGTCATATGTCGTAATATTTTCAGCAGCCGTCCCCTGCTAGGTGATCGTCCTTCACCTTTGATGATCGTCCCTCATCATTATTTCATTTATTCTTTCATTCGATGGCCGTCCCCATCATTGTTACTTTATTTTCCATCCTGATGGTCGTCCCCATCATTGTTCTTCTCTAAATCTCCAGAGAGTTTTACTCCCTTTCCCGATGGCCGTCCCCATCGTGGTTTCTTTATTTCCCCAGCTTGTCGGTCGTCCCCGTCATTGCTTAACTTACCACTTTATCCCCAGCAGTCATCCTCTGCTCGATGGTCGTCCTCCATCTCCTTCATTTTATAATCATACTATACTACCTTTTACAATTTATATCCCTTTTCTTCTTATCCCCAGCGAGTGCAAATTTCGGACTGTCTTTGGTATTCAACCACAAGTTATCTTGTTTGTCTGATAAGCCAGGCGCTTACATCCTGCACAGCTAACTCATGCTTGAATAGGGGCAGCTGTAAACACCCCAAATTTTCCCTCACTCTTTCTCACACCATGGCTTGTGATCTTTCATTTTTGTTTTAACATAAGCATTACATCTCATATTTCATATTTGTTTCATCTGCATAGTTCTATTTCATCAGCATCTAGGGTTTGTGATCTGAGCAATCCAAGAATCAATTTGAGTCATCTCAAAGATCTTAAAGCTTTCCAAGAGGGTCCATATGTGTTCTATGATCATATTATGCTCCCCAAAGTTCATGAAATTCAAGGGATCACAAGAATTGGCCAAGGCATGGAAGCAGAGCTAGGGTTTTTCCTGCATAGATGACCAAAATTAGGGTTTTGGTTTCAGAGGCCTTAACTCCAAATTGTTTGGTCATTCTTGTTTCTAATGATCTTAATATGTTATAAGGATCATGTGTACCAAGTTTGATGAAGAAATTCACTATGGAAGCCATCTGATCATTGGGTAACTTCTTGAGGAAGTTAAGTCAAAATCAGGGCATCTGAGGCCCCCAACAATGGAACCAAAGGATCATTTTCATCAAATTGAAGTTCTATGATCTTTATTTGATCTTAGAAGTGGTTTTAAGTTCACAAAATAGAATAATTTTGAGCCAATTGCAAACTTGCCATTTTTGGAAATGACTTGAAATGCAAACTTTCCATTTTGGGAAAGATTTTCAACCTCCTCTTTCATGACCAAAAATGCTTCAAATGAAAAATTCTTGGACATGAAAGTTGTAGATTAGGTCTTTCCCTTTTCAAAAAGTACAATAATATGTCTTGATTCATCCTAGAACTCAAGATATGGCCTTTCAAAGTTGGCAAAAATCACATAATTTTCAAGTTCATTTCAAAGAGGGATTTTTTCATATTGGCATTTCAAGCTTCTAAGTGACCTCTAATATGCTCAATTATGTCATAACATATTCAAGAAACCTTCAAAGATCAGAATTGTGCATTGAACCAAGGGTTTTGGTGACTTAATTCACAAGAAACAACAAGGTTGGAAAATTGCATAAACCTTGCTATCTCTTCATCAAAGCATTATGTCGCTCCCCCGAAAAGACACCTGGTCAGATAGAGTACAGACGCGAACGGTCGGAAAAGAGGAGAAAATTAAATGCAGATGAATAGAGTCGCCAGCTAGGCATTTTCATCCCGAAGGAAAGGTAATGCTGCATAAACCTGGGAAAAGATGGATAAGACGGTTGCGAACCAGAGAAACTGAGAAAGGGGGTTGGTTATAACCTGGGAAGGTATTAGCACCCATATTGTCCATCATACTCGACGGGATCCACGCTTGAAAGTTTTTGTTTAAAGAGGTAGGTGTATGTGCTGTAGGTGTGCAAAAGCTGAAAAAGAATGTACAAGTGTCAGTGCAAAAAGAAGTGAAATGCTCAGGAATGCGGCTTAAAAGTGAATGCTGAAAGGGGGGGGAAGACACAGAGACTTTTGTTGGATAACTGTTAAGTTATGACTACGTATCCTCTCGTGCAATGAGGAAGTCAGAACACCGTAGTTCGACCCAAAGAGACTGAAAAATAAATTGACTGTGAACTGCTTGCTTGTCTATGCTCAAGTGTATGACTCGTCTGGCTCGAGTGCTAATTATCTTGCATTAGACGGAAGAAGCGAGTTCTCGTTTATGAATGAGTGTGATGAGAAAAGAATCCCGAAGGATTCGATTATTGTTTGTTTTTGTGTTTTTCAGTTTTGTTATTTTTTTGGTGTTTTGCATAAGTGAATGAGCTTAAGCCTAAATCAAAGGGGTGTAAACTCATTATATCCTCTCTGATTAGGGATAATGAGCATACTTAAGTATGAGATAAGCATCTCAACTTAATTACCATGATGATGTAGGATTAAGATCATTAACCTACTTGTGATTAATTAGATGTTTTTGGGTTTTTGTTTAGTGTTAAGTAATGAGTTTAATCTCTAATTACAGATTAGTGAACTCATTACACCATCCTAATAGAAGGATAATAGATGAGCACACTTAAGCTAAGGAAGATACCTCAACTTAATCCATGGTTAGGGATTAAATTCATTATATAACAAGCCTTTATTAAATGGATTTTAATTAAAGGATGATATTAAGAAATGGATTTTATGGTTTGTAAGACAACTTGAGGGGGACTTGTCCATTAAACACTAGGGTTAGTCCTTCTTTACCATAAAGGAAGAATTAGAACCCTAATGTAAGGCCCAAGTTACAAGATGAAGTCTTAGTGATTATTAAGATAACTTGATTAAGAGGTTTAAATAAATTAAAGGTTTAACACTTAGGATTAAAGTTATACACTCCATCCTAATAGAAGGATACAGGCATAACCCTAATTCCAAAGTCCTAAAACTTTAAGAGTTTAGTCTCTGATTAAGAGATGAGAAGAGAGACTCAAAGAAGACTAAAAGGTAAAAGACTAAATGGGAACTATATACAACCCTAAATTTATCATGCTTAGTTATCCTATGGTTTGTGAGGCTCAAGAGAAGTCTTCAAGATGGCCACCAAGGAAGAAGCAGATTAAAAGAGAAAGAGAAGAAAGGAAGGTTACTTACTTCATTTAAGAAGATAAGTAATCCCAAGAGAAAGAAAAGAAGGGAAAGGGCACAAGTGAATGTAATTCACTTCAATCACAAGTATAAGGTACAAAAATAAAGGAGAAAGAGAAGTTAGATGTGGATGTACACCCTCACCTCAAACAACTTACCATAAGCCCCTGAAATGTTAGTTGAACATGTAAAGAAAGAAATGAAATGCAAATGCATCAAACAAAGGTGCTATGATCAAAGTCATAAGTTCATATGCAAGGAAAAAGAGTTATGAGATGATGTAAAGTCATACATGATGCATATTTATGCTTATATGAGAGGTGGGATGCAAAGGATGCAAGTTAGAAGCATGGAAACATATGGATGTTCATGAGATGTTATGAATGCAAACCATACCAAATGAATGAATAAATGATCAAGCAATGTTCTAACATGTCCTAGGATGTCTAAGATGACATACAAATGCTTGAGATGTCATGAAAAGTTCATGTATGGATGTTTATGCAAAGGTGAATGCATATGAACATGAGAAATTAGGGTTTTATGAATGTATGAGATGCATATGACCTCAACAGATGCAATGTACAAGATAAAAAAATTGAAAATGCACTCAAAGGAACCCTAAACCTATACTAGGTTACCATCCAAAGGGGGAGGTCAGAAGCTAAACCTAGAAGCAGTTATGAATTTTCTAAGTTACTTAGGGTTTTGGGGTGATCTTCAATGTAAAATTCCAAATAATTTGAAAATGCAAGATAAAAATGAAACAAAAATGGTTTTAGATTCTAGAAGACATTCATAGAACAATGCAAAAAGAACCATTCACAAACCCAACTTGGTTTAAAAGTTATGAATTTTTGAAGTTAGGGTTAGAAAATAGGTCATTTTAGGAACCCTAATTCAATGATAAAATCTCAAAGTGTGATCAAAACCAAAAAGGAAATTGTATGGTGAGTTTGTAAATGCTTCTAAATGTCTAAGAATGCTCTCTGATTTTTTTGGTGATTTTTAAATACTTAAATGTATTTTTAATTAATTAAAATCAATTAATTAATTAAATAAAACATTTAAATGATTTAAAAATATGATTTTAATGCAAAAAATAAAAATAAAAATATTTTTGGTTTCTGAAAATTAATAAAAGTCATGATAAAAATTTTTCAGATTTTTTTAATGATTTTTGCTATTTTAAATAATTATATGAAAAGAAATGGATAAAAAATGAATTAAAAATGAATAAAAAGGAAAGTATGTCAATCTGAGGGCTGAGATTTAAACCTAGGGGACAAGCATTGACTGCGCGCGCATCTGAAGGTCCAGGATCATTTCTGATTAAATTAATTCAATTAAACCTAATTAAACTAATTAATTAATGTTTAGGGTTAATGAACTCATCTGGACCGTACGCTGCCTAATCTAATCTCAATCCAAGGGCTCACAATGAAACTGGAAAACGAAACCCTAATTAATCTCAAGTGACCGGAGCAAGCTCCGGTCATCTTCTTCGGCCAACCTCTCAGGCTATCTCTCTCAATACACCATGAAAATGCACAAAACTTTCCAGAAATGATCCTTAGGCATCATAGAACAAGAATCCAACAACAAATTTCATTTATTTTACATCAACAACAAGAATCGAAGAAATCAAGTTTTACGGGCAAAATTTCAGAACAAGCATACATGCTTAATACTTAATCATTTTCAAAACTAAACACATCAGGATCATCAGCACATCATGAAGATTCATCTAAGAACTTAAAAATGCATTTCTGGAAAAAGATGTTCATGAGGTTACTTGAGATGGAGCTTTGCTATCTGGAGCTTTCTGGCCACCTCCTTGGTGCTTTTCCACTCCAATGAACCCCTTGATGCTTTTGTCAAGTTTGAAACAAGTTTATGTTGGCTATTTTTGAGGTTTCAGTTCAGAGGAAGCTGAAATCGTGTTTTTGTTTGAGATGGTTTCAGGCCAATGTGAGGGGTGGGAAATGATCCTGGGGTTGTGTGGAGATGATTTGTGAAAGAATTTTGAAGTTTTAATGGCTGAGTAGGGAGATTCGAAGAGATGAAGTTTTGAGAGGATTTTGTGTAATCTGAGCTTGGGTGTATTTCAGGCTTCAAGCATTGTGTGTTTTTGTTCCATAATGTTTGTATATCATGTCTTGATTGGTCAGAGAGTGGGTGGTGGCCTGGTTTGATTGGTATGGTGTAAAATGCAAAAAGTCAACATTGGTTGTACCTCAAGCATGGGCACGGGTCAGAGCTAGATTTAGGCATGTCTGGCCTCAGCTGAGATCAAGGAAAGCTTATGGATCAGATTTGATGAGCTGGAACACATGGAGCTAGGGTTTGTATGAGTTTTGCATATTTTCCCTCTTTGGTGTTTCTTGTGATTCAAGGCATGAAATGATCCAATTCTTGGGCCAATTTTGATGCTTTGATGTTGTTTGATCATGTTATGAAGTGTTTGCACACAATTGAAGTCATTAGAAGCCTTGGCAAGTGGTTTTGCAAAAATCCCTCTTTGGTGCATTCTTGAAAATTATAGGATTTTTGCCAACTTTGAAGGATCATAACTTGAGTTCTATAATGAATTAGAACATGTTCTTGTACTTTTTGAAAAGGGAAAGACCTAATCTACAACTTTCATCACCAAGAATTTTCCATTTGAAGCATTTTTGGTTGAAAAAGAGGAGGTTGAAAAACATTCCCAAAATGGAAAGTTTGCATTACAAGTCATTTCCATTTTTGGCAAGTTTGCAAATGGCTCAAAATTCTTCAATCGTGTGAACTTCCAACCTCTTATAAGATCAAATAAAGATCATATAACTTCAATTTGATGAAAATACCCCTTTGGTTCCATTGTTGGGGGCCTCAGATGCCCTGATTTTGACTTAACTTGCTCAAGAAGTTACCCAGTGAACATATGACTTCCCCAATGAATTTCTTCATCAAACTTGGTACGCATGATCCTTATAACATCTTAAGAACATTAGAAACAAGAATGGCCTAAAAATTTTGAGTTGAGGCATCTGAAACCAAAACCCTAATTTTGGTCATATGTGTAGTGAAAACCCTAGCTCTGCTTCCATGCCTTGCCAGTTCTTGTGATTTCTTGACTTCCATGAACTTTGAGGGACACAATATGATGGTAGAACACACATGAACCCTCTTGGAATGCTTTGAGGCCTTTGGGATGGCCCGGATGGATCCTTGGATTGCTCAGATCACAAACCCTAGATGCAGATGAACTTGAACTATGCAGATGAAACAAATATGCAATATGAGGTGGTATGCTTATGCTTATGCAAAGATGGAAGATCATAAGCCATGGTGTGATATGAGTGAGGAAAATTTGGGGTGTTTACAGCTTCCCCTATTCAAACATAAGTTAGCTGTGCAGGGTGTAAGCGTCTGGCTTAACAGACAAACAAGATAACTTATGGTTGAATACCAAAGACAGTCCAAAATTTGCACTCGTTGGATAGAAGAAGAAAAGGGATATAAATTGTAAAAGGCAGTATAGTATGATTATCAAATGAAGGCGATGGAGGACGATCATCGAGCAGAGGACGACTGTTGGGGATAAAGCGGTAAGTCAAGCAATGACGGGGACGACCAACAAGCTGGGGAAATAAAGAGATCGCGACGGGGACGACCATCGGGTAAGGAAACAAGACTTTCTGGTGATTAAAGTAAAGGCAATGATGGGGACGGCCATCAGGTTTGCAAAGCAAAGTAAACAACGATGGGGACGACCGTCGGTTTAAAGAATAAATGAAATAATGATAAGGGACGGTCATCAAAGGTGAAGGACGATCACCTAGCAGGGGACGGCTGCTCTTTATCGCGACATAGGACGAATGTCGGATAGAAAAGGTCGACGATGGGGAGGGCCATTGGATTAGCATGATGAAGGACGATCATCAAGAGGTGAAGGACGATCACCTAGCAGGGTACGACTGCTTTCAGGATTTATCACGACATAGGACGAATGTCGGATAGCAAGATCAACGATGGGGACGCCCATCGGTTAAAATGATGAAGGACGATCATCAAGAGGTGAAGGACGATCACCTAGCAGGGGACGGCTGCTAAATATCACGACATAGGACGAATGCCGGATAGAAAAGGGTTCCAATAATGGAGACTCCGCTGGGGAAAGGGTTGAGGGACGGTCATCCAAAGGTGAAGGACGATCACCTAGCAGGGGACGGCTACCGAAAGTATCACGACATAGGACGAATGTCAGATAGAAAAAAAGTTGTTCTGCTGGGGAATGGTAAACATGGACAAGTGCTTATGCTCAAGAAATAAAAGGTATAAGTGTTTGACGATGTGTATAGATTAAAGATGCGGACGAGCATCCTTAAGACCATGATACAGACGAGTATCGGTAGAAACAATCGCTGACGCGTGTTCAGAGATGATGATACGGACGAGTACCAACTGGTTAACAACGAACACGGACGAGAGTCGAATCTGTTGAGGAGTGATATATATACAAGATACGGACGAGTGTCAAAGACTTCTGTACAAGCATGAGTGAGTAATGGTTTATTGGAAAAGTATGAGCAAGACACGGACGAGTGTTCAACTTGCTGGGGAATATATGACACGGACGAGTGTCAAGTATGTATAAGTTATGAACAAGTATTTGTATGTGAGAGTGTAAAAGGTGTTATGGCGACCTGTGGGGATAGGATGACACAGACGGGTGCCGAAAAGAGTGTGTTATGAACAAGTGTTTGGTTTGCAACAAGTGATTTGGAAACCATGCTGGGGGAATATGACACAGATGGGTGTCGAAGAGTGTGTATAGGTATCTGTATTTGAGAGTGAAAAGGGGACGCTTTGGCTTATATCTGCGGGGGATATTAGTTTTTATGCACATTGCCGATGAAATACTGATGGTAATGGCAGGTAACCGACTCGAACCTGGCTTGTGATCATGCAAATGTTTGATTTTTTCCGTAATGCTCCATATTAGACGGAATGCTATGCTTATTTCGGGGATTCATGATGCAAATGCTATGATTATGCAAAAGAGAAATCGATTCGGGATTCGGATCCTGCTGAAGAAAAGATCTCCGGCTGATCTGCTTGGAGGGATATCCCAGTTGGGGAAGAGATCATTGGTAGATCTGGACATATAGCTCTGCTTGGGGAAATAGATCAATGGTTGATCTTCCCTGAAAGGAGAACTCAGTTGGGTAGAAGGAGACTTCCGTCACTTTGTTGTGTAAGAGTTTCAAGCATTGCTCTTCTAGGGAAAAGCTGGAGACTCTACGGGGAGATTGGCTGGGGATGAGGAGGCTTTGACAACTCTGCTGGGGAAAAGCATCCAGATGCTGCTTGGGGAGGAGGTATGATAGGGAAGTGATGCTTGGCATGCCCCATGCTGCGCATTGAATACCTGCAATCTGTTAAGACAAGAGAAAACGTACAAGTATCCCGAGGTATCCCTTACCGGATTCCGTCATAGGAGTTAGGCTTTCCTGAAAGTAATACATTTCCTGCAAACATTTATTAAAGATGGTGCACTTGTTGTATGCTAGTACTTTATCATGAATATTGGACATTTTGCAAACGGAACAAAAATGTACAAAACGAGGTGTGACTGAAAACTCTGATTTTATTAATGTAAGTGCCCTGAATTGGCAAATACAGTCAAATAAACGGATCCCCTGGAATGAGGAGATTGTTACAAATTGAAAAGGTAAAAGTGTTGGCAATGTTGACGATGCTCCAGTGAGCTTCCCTTGCTATGACCTGTATGACCTTGACATTCTTCTCATCTTGCTTTCTAAAGAAGGTTTCTTCTGACTGATGCTTTACCCTTTCGAAGCTTGTCGTGGAGTGAGTGATACAGACGAATTCAGAGTGCAGTTGTTCGCTTATTCCCTGATTTTGCATGGATCACCCTTTCGGGTTTTCAATCCACCGGGATACTCATTTTTTCCTGAGCTGTCCAATGCAGCTTTTCAACTCAGCGGGTGTACATATTTTTTTTCAATTTTCCCTTATTTTTGCCCGAGTCTTTTATTCTGTTTTTGACTCGCCGGGATGCCCTATTTTTTCCTGGACTTACATTCTGTTTTTATGTCCAGTGGGTCATTTTATACGAAGTATTTTTTAACTGCATCTGAATTCACAGGGGATAAGAAATCTTCACCATCCATAGTAGTGAGCATCTGTGCTCCACCGGAGAAAACTTTCTTTACTATGAATGGACCATCGAAGTTTGGAGTCCACTTGCCCCTATGGTCCGTATGAGGAGGAAGAAGTCTTTTCAACACAAGATCTCGCACTTGGTATTCCCGAAGCCTGACTTTCTGATCGAAGGCTTTCTTCATTCTTTTCTGATATAACTGCCCATGACAGATTGCAGCTAATCTCTTTTCTTCGATCAAATTCAATTGATTGTACCGAGATCGGACCCATTCTGCTTCATTCAGCTTTACATCCATCAGTACCTGTAAGGAAGGTAGCTCAACTTCAACAGGTAGGACAACTTCCATACCATACACAAGCTGATAAGGCGTTGCCCCCGTGGATGTTCTGATTGAGGTTCGGTACCCATGCAAAGCAAATGGTAGCATTTCATGCCAGTCTTTGTAAGTAATCACCATCTTCTGCACAATCTTCTTGATGTCTTTGTTAGATGCCTCGACAGCGCCATTCATCTTTGGCCTGTAAGGAGAAGAGTTGTGATGCTGGATTTTGAAGTCCCGACACAGTTCTGCCATCATTTTGTTGTTCAAATTAGAACCATTATCAGTAATGATTCGCTCGGGAACTCCGTATTGACAGATGATGTCTCTTTTCAGGAATCTGGCTACCACTTGTCTGGTGACGTTTGCATATGAAGCTGCTTCAACCCATTTGGTGAAGTAATCAATGGCTACCAGGATGAATCTGTGGCCATTTGAAGTAGTCGGTTCGATCTTACAATCATGTCAATGGCCCACATGGCAAAGGGCCAAGGTGAAGACATCACGTTCAAAGGATTCGGAGGCACATGCACTTTGTCTGCGTAGATCTGGCATTTGTGACACTTTCTGGCATAGGCACAACAGTCTGCATCCATTGTGATCCAGTAGTAACCTGATCTTAACAATTTCTTAGCCATTGCATGTCCTCCAGCATGGGTACCGAAAGACCCTTCATGCACCTCGTGCATTAGCAAGTCTGCTTCTTTCTTATCAACACATCTGAGAAGAACCATGTCAAAGTTTTGCTTGTATAGTGAACCATCAGCATTAAGGAAGAAACTATCGGCCAACCTTCTTAATGTCTTCTTATCATTGGATGATGCCCCAGGTGGGTATGTCTGATCCTCCAAGAAGCATTTGATGTCATGGAACCATGGTGTGTCATCTTTAGCAATGTCCACGAAGAATACGTATGCTGGTCGGTCTAGTCTAGATACCGAAATCCGAGGCACATAATTTGCAGTTTGAACTTTGATCATGGAGGAAATGGTAGCTAAAGCATCTGCGAACTGATTCTCGTCCCGAGGGATGTACTCAAGTTTGAATATTGTGAAGAAAGTCAATAATCTCCTTGTATAGTCACGATATGGGATCAGATGCTCTTGATGAGTGTACCATTTGCCATTGGTCTGATTGATTACCAGAGCTGAATCTCCGAATACAGTTAATGTCTTGATCTTGAGGTCAATGGCTTCTTCTAGACCCATGATACAGGCTTCATATTCAGCTTCATTGTTAGTGCAGGCAAAGGTGAGTTTTGCCGAGAAAGGCATATGAACTCCTTTAGGTGTAATGAGCACTGCACCAACTCCACGACCATTCATATTGACAGCCCCATCAAACATCATTTTCCATTCTTCTTCTGGGTCAGGCCCTTCAGTGTAAACAGGCTCTTCATGATCTTTTTCTTTTAGGTACGTGATGTCTTCATTAGGGAAGTCAAATCTCATTGGTTGGTAATCCTCAATGGGTTGCTCAGCTAAATAGTCAGACAGTACACTGCCCTTGATGGCCTTTTGAGATGTGTACTGAATGTCATACACTGTCAGAATCATTTGCCATCTTGCAACCCTTTCGGTAAGTGCTGGCTTCTCAAATATGTACTTGACAGGGTCCATTTTTGAAATCAACAAGGTAGTGTGAGTCAGCATATACTGTCTTAGTCGGCGAGCAGCCCACGCTAAAGCACAACAAGTTTTCTCGAGCAGTGAATAACATTGTTCACAGTCCGTAAACGTTTTGCTTAGGTAGTATATTGCATACTCTTTTCGACCAGACTCGCCATGCTGGCCCAACACACACCCTATTGATCCTTCTAATACTGTCAGATACATTATTAGAGGCCTTCCTTCAACTGGAGGCATAAGAATTGGAGGTTCTTGTAAGTATTCCTTGATTTTGTCAAAGGCCTTCTGACAATCCTCGTTCCACCTGACTGTTTGTTCCTTTCTTAACAGTTTGAACAAAGGTTCACAGGTTGCAGTAAGATGAGATATGAACCTCGATATGTAGTTCAATCTACCTAAGAACCCCCGAACTTCCTTTTCAGTCCTAGGTGCGGGCATCTCCTGAATGGCTTTGACTTTGTCAGGATCAACTTCAATTCCCTTTTCACTTACGATAAATCCCAGCAACTTACCAGAACGTACCCCGAATGTGCATTTGTTGGGGTTTAGCTTCAGCTGATACTTTCTCAGACGCTTGAACAATCTTGTCATCCACGTAACATTCAATTTCTTTGTGGATCATGTCTTGAAATAACGTTACCATAGCCCATTGATAAGTCGCACCGACATTCTTCAGTCCTAAAAGCATGACCTTGTAACAAAAAGTGCCCCAAGGTGTGATGAAGGTTGTTTTCTCCATGTCTTCGGGTGACATTCTGATATGATTATACCCAGAAAATCCATCCATGAAAGAAAATACCGAGAACTGAGCTGTGTTGTCGACCAATACATCAATGTGAGGTAATGGGAAGTCATCCTTTGGGCTAGCTCTTTTCAGATCCCGGTATTCCACACACATCCGTACTTTTCCATCCTTCTTAGGCATTGGTATAATATTAGCAACCCACGGCGGGTAACTAGTTACAGCAAGGTGTAAACACCCCAAATTTGCCCTAACTCATTTCACCATGGCTTGTGATTCTTTTCATATTACATAAGTTCAATCATATCATCCCATAGTGCATCTTTGCTTCACTGCATTGGTTCTAAGTCATCTGCATCTAGGGTTTGTGATTTGAGCAATTCCTGAGCCACTCCAAAGGTCTTAAATCATCTCAAAAGGGTACATGTATGTTCAAGCATCATATTATATTCTCCCAATATCAAGAAAGTCAGGAAATCACAAGAACTGAGGAAGGCATGGAAGCAGAGCCAGGGTTAACTGCACAGATGACCTAAAATTAGGGTTTTGGTTTCAGAGGCCATAACTCCAAATTTTTTGGCCATTCTTGTTTCTATTGGTCCCTATATGTTGTAAGGATCATACATACCAATTTTCATGAAGAAATTCAATGAGGAAGGCATCTGATCAATAGATGTCTTCTTGAGCAAGTCAGTGCAAAATCAGGACATCTGAGGCCCCCCATCATCCAACCAAAGGGTCTTCTCCATCGTTTTGGGTGTATATGATCTTTATTTGATCTTATAAGATATTAGAAGTTCACAAAATTGAAGAATTTCAAGCCATTTGCAAAGTTGCCATTTTTGGAAGGTGACTTGTAATGCAAACTTGCCATTTTGGGAAAGTTTTTCAACCTCCTCTTTTTGATTCAAAAATGCTTCAAATGAAAAATTCTTGGTCATGAAAGTTGTAGATTGGATCATTCCCTTTTCAAAAAGTACAAGAACTTGATCTAATTCATCATAAAACTCAAGTTATGGCCTTGCAAAGTTGGGAAAAATCACAAAATTTCACATATGCACCAAAGAGGGAAGTTTGCAAAAACACTTGCCAAAGCATTTTGTGACCTCAATTTGAATTCTAACCATTGCACAAACATCACACATGACCTATAATTCAGAATTGCCCAAAGAAATTCCAAGTTTCATGCCTTGAACTTTACAAAATCCAAAAGGGGCCAAAACTTCATGAATTTGCAAGATGAATCAAAACCTCTCACACACTTGCTGAATCACCACAAAACCTTTTCCATGGTTATCCTTGAACCAAGGTGACTCGAGCCATGCCTTGAAACAGCCACTGAACCAGCCCATACCTCAAGTACACCAACTCTTGACATTTTTGCAACTTGCCCATACCAATCAACATAGGCCAGCACCCACCCTCTGACCTATCCCAACATGATATGTGTACCAAAAGCAAGCCATTCCATAACACAACACAAGCTGAAACCTCCAAGAACACATCATACACAAAATCCCCCAAATTTGCAAAAGCTATCGAATCTCATAACTCAGCCAACAAACATCAAAATTTCTTCCACCATTCAACTACACACTCATTGCTGATCATTTCCCACCATTCATTTTGCCCTAAAACACTCAGAATCAAAAACACGATTTTGACATATCATGAACTGAACTTCTGCCAACTTCATTTTAAGGCCATTTAAACTCCAACCAAGCATCACAAGCTCTTGAGGGGAGTCATTGGAGTGGATTTGAGGGAAAGAACTGGCCAGAAAGCTCCTGGTTTGAAAGCTCAACTTCAGGTAGCCATGGCATTTATTTTTCCAGAACCTTCATTTTATGTTATAGAATATTCTATGTGTTCCCCTGATTGCCATGATGTGTTTGGTTTCGAAAATAGTTGAGAAATAAGCATTTCATAAGCTTCTGAAATTTTTGAGATGTTTTCCGTTTTGCTTTGATTCATGTTTTTGATGATGAATAAATGAATTTTGATGGCTGATTCTTGTTGGGGTTGATGTGGGGATCATTTCTGGAGAGTTTTAGGGCTTGGGGTTGCGTATTGAGTGAGATAGCTTGAGAGGATAGCCGGAGAAGATGACCGGAACACTGTTCCGGTCACCTGAAAGTGTTTAGGGTTCAGATTAGGGCTTAATGACGTAATTAGCGTAGTTTGAATCTCAGCCATCCAGATGCGCGCGCTGGTCAATTCCCTCCCTTTCTCATTCAAATCTGGACCACTGGATCAATTGACTTTCATTTTAATTCATTTAATTTTCATTTTAATTGCATTTCTTTCTACATTTTATTAAAAATAGCAAAACACTTTCAAAAAGTTTTATCTTCTGCATTTCCCTTTCAAATATTTTTCTCATTCTGAAAATAATTTTTATTTTATTTTTTTGCATAAATTTCATATTTTTAAAATATTTAAATGTTTATTTTAATTAATTAATGAGAATTAATTAATTAAAATACCATTTAAGTTTCTAAAAATCACCAAAAAAATCATATTGCATCTTGACACATTTAGAGACATTATCAAACCCTTCAAACAAATTTCTTTTTGGTTCTTGACCTATGTTGACATTTTTCTTTGGATTTAAGGTTCTTAAAAGTCAATGTTTTGACCCTAACTTAGAAAACTCCTTTCTGCCTAACCATGAAGAGTTTGATAATGGTTCTTTTTGCATTTCATTCCTCATATCATGTAGTTCCTAGGATAAAATGGGCATGAATTTATCTTTCATTTTCAATTTGTTGTGCATTTTTCCTTGAGAGGTACCTTAAAACCCTAGCAAACTTGAGATATTCATAACTTCCACTAGGTTAAGATTTAGGTCTCCTCCTTTGGGCAGTGAACTTGTATAGGTTTAAGGTTCCTTTGATCCTATTTTCAATTTTATATCTTGTCATTTGCTTCTGATTTTGAATTTTGCATTGCATCTTGTTCATAAACCCTAATTTTTGCCTTCATTTGCATTCATATTTCATATGCTTGCATACATGAACTTGACATGACATTTTGTGCACCCACATGACATATAAGACATCTTAAGACACATTAGAATCATGTTTGATCATTGCACCATTCATTTTCTATGTCATGTATCCATTGCATTTCATAAGTTTTCATGAACTTTCATGCTTCTTACTTGTCTCATTTGCATTCTCATCCCTTGTATGATCATCCACATCTCATGCCTACCATTTGCATCATCTCATCGCATCATTTAAATCTTAATATGCTTCTGGTTTTGGTTTGCATCTTTGCATTTTATCCCATTTTCATTTCTTTTCATTGCTTGTTGCTAACTTTGCAGGTGGTAAGTGTATGAGAAGTGAATTTGCCTTCACTTCTCATAATCTCTTCTCATCTCTTTTATGCATCATTGCTGCATTTTGTATTTGTATTAGAGTGAGCTTGCTCATTCATGTTCCCTCCCCTCTTTCTTTCTTCAAGCAACTTATCTTCTTAAGTGAAGTAAGTTGTCTTGCTTCTTCTGCTTCTCCTCCTTTCATCTGCTTCTTCCTTGGTGGCTTTCCCTTTGAGATCTTCTTGCAAGCTTCATAAACCCTAGGAATAACCAAGCATGATCACAATTTGGGATTGATTAGTCCCCCATTAGTTTTACCTTTGTGTCATCTTGTGTCATTTTTTCTCACCTCATAATCAAGGACTAAACCTTAAAGGTTTTAAGGCTTTGTGATTAAGCGTATGCCTGCATCCTTCTATTAGGATGGAGTTTATAACTTTAATCCTAAGTGTTAAACCCTTAATGTGTTTAATTCCTTTAATCAACCCACCTAATAATCACTAAGACATCAAGCTTGTAACTTGGGCCTTGCATTAGGGTTCTAATTCTTCCTTAATTGGTTAAGAAGGACTAACCCTAGTGTTACTGGACAAGTCCCCCTAAAGTTGTCTTACAAACCATAAAATTCACTTCTTAATTACCATTTACTAAAATCCACTTTAATAAAGGTTTTGTTTTGTCATGAGGTTAATCCCTAATCATGGATTAAATTGGGGTATCTTCCTCAGCTTAAATGTTCTCATCTATTATCCTTCTATAAGGATGGTGTAATGGAGTCTCTTTTCATTCTTTCCTTTCTCTCGCCGACTGTTCGCGTCTGTACCCCTCTTGACCCCGAGTGTCATTTGGTGGGAGCGACAGTTTGGCGACTCTGCTGGGGAATCTTATATTGCAACCAGGGCTTCTGGTTCTTTTAGTGGGTTCCTCCTAGCGCTTGTTTGATTTGTGTTTACTGGGGTGTTATGTGCTATTGTATGTTTATTTGTTTTTTCTTTATTTACTGCTATATGTACAGTTATTTATTGTTTTCTTTACAGTTTTATACATCATACTGTCATACTGTCATCTGCTGGATCTGGTTTGGTGTTTTGGTGGGTGGGGTTCCATTGAGAGATTAAGGTCCTATACCTGGGACCTGAGTGACACCTAGGCTAGAGTGGTTCATGTTCTTTCCTATTCCATTTCGGTCTGGTGCGGGAATATGAAACATGGTTCAGATGTGGGTTTCTTCTTGAGAACGCTGTGCTACAGATTTCCTGTAGTGCTAGGGCTATCTGGGAAGCCTGCTAAGTCTGGATAACTTTTATTATGACCTTCAGAAACTGAGGTGAATTAGAGGAGGATCTTTTATGGTTATTGTAAACACTGTACCTCCGGGTTAGAAGTGTTTACACTTCTCATAAACTGATCCAAGTCTGAGGATCCTTGTTCTAGAACACTACCTGTGAGGGGGTTGGGCTGTTTACAGGTTTGCAGGAACCCTTAGCCACATCATACCCTGTTATTGTATTGTTTAAGAGTACCTCATTTTGGACAGTTCTTGTTATTAAACCCTGGACATGTGACTCTTTATTTGAGTCCCCCACCTTGGTTACTGGATTTCTAAACCTCAATCTGGACTTTTGAACACACATGGACTTATATTAGGGTAGATAATCAGATCCAGCTTGATCACAAACTCTTGCATATCATTTGCATATATCATCATTGCATCATTTAACATTTGTTTATTTGCTTTTCAGGGTATCCATATCATATCTGGTTTGTTTTTGACCCCTTCTTCTGCATAGACCTCTTCTTCAGTTGTCTTCATCAGTTATCTGCTTCAGTTATCTCCATCACCACCTGCATCAGTCTGCCAGAGACTTACCTTCAGCATCTCAGTTTGTGATCTTCATCAGCACTTATTTTCAGCTTCTTCAGCAGCACTCATGGCTACTCCCAGGAAGAGCAACATATCCTATCACTTCTTTGAGCCTGTATTGACTGGTATCAGGCAGGTCCAGTCACTCATCACCCCTGACCATATCCCATTGTTTAGAGAGCACTATGGAGGTATCATGGATATGGTTATGGACCTTGACCCTTCTCAGAGGAGCATGATCCACACATGCTTGCAGTTTTATGACCCTCCTTTGAGATGTTTCACATTCCCAGACTTTCAGTTAGGGCCTCTACTGGAAGAGTTTTCTTCATTGATTGGAGTACCTGTCAGGGGTGGAATCCCTTTCAACCCAGAGATACCAACTCCCAGAAATGAAGAGATAGAAAAGGCACTGTACCTGGAGCCTGCCTTGATTGAGCAAAGTATGACAACAAAGGCTGGGATCCCTGGTTTGCATTTGGACTTCTTGATTTCTCAGGCCATCCTGAAAGCTTCATTGGGAGAGTGGAGGGCAGTCTGTGCGCTGTTAGCCCTCAGCATATATGGGGCTATACTGTTGTAAACACCCCAAATTTGCCCTCACTCATTTCACCATGGCTTGTGGTTCTTTTCATATTGCATAAATTCAACCATATCACATCATGTTGCATTTTTGGTTCACTGCATTGGTTCTAAGTCATCTGCATCTAGGGTTTGTGATCTGAGCCATCCCTGAGCTATTTGAGCCACTCCAAAGGTCATCAATCACTTCAAAGGGGTCCATGTATGTTCAAACATCATATTTTACTCCCATAAAGTCAAGAAAGTCAAAGAATCACAAGAACTGGGAAAGGCATGGAAGTAGAGCCAGGTTTAATTGCACAAATGACCTAGAATTAGGGTTTTGGTTTCAAAGGCCATAACTCCAAAAATTTTGGTCATTCTTGTTTCTATTGGTCTCTACATGTTATAAGGATCATGCATATCAAGTTTCATGAAGAAATTCCATGGGGAAGGCATCTAATCAAGAGTTGACTTCTTGAGCAAGTCAGTGTAAAATCAGGGCATCTGAGGCCCCCAATGACCCAACCAAAGGGTGTTCTTCATCATGTTGGATTTTTATGATCTTTATTTGATCATGGAAGATGTTAGAAGTTCACAAGATTGAAGAATTTCAAGCCATTTGCAAAGTTGCCTTTTTGGGAAAATGATTTGTAATGGAAACTTGCCATTTTGGGAAACTTTTTCAAACCTTTCTTTTTGATTCAAAAATGCTTCAAATGAGAAAAATTTGGTCATGAAAGTTGTAGAATGGATCATTCCCTTTTTAAAAAGTACAAGAACTCATTCTAATTCATTTGGGATCAAAAGTTATGGCTTGCTAAAGTTAGGAAAAATCACATAATTTCAAGTTATGTACCAAAGAGGCAAAGTTGCAAAATCCCTTGCCAAGGTGAAATGAGACCTCAAAGTGACTTCTAATCTTTGTACAAACATGAACCAATGCCTAAAAGTCAGAATGCATCAAAGGTTTGCTCATTTTCATGACTTGTGGATCAAGAAATTTCAAAAGGGCCAAAGTTGAACAAAGTTGCAAAACATCATACAAAACCTAATCCACTTGCTAATTGGCTTCAAAACTGATTCCATGGCCCTCCTCATTCCTTGCTACGCAGGACACCCCTATTGTCCTTGGCCTACTATTGACCCATACCTCTCTTACACAAAACTTGACTTTTTGCATAAAGACCCATACCAATCACAATAGGGCACAACCACTCCTCTGACCTATCCAAGAGTGATAAGTGGACCAAATGCAACATAACACACCACACACACAAGCCTGAAACACTCTCCAAGCCATAGTTCCAAGTTTACACCTCTTATGCATTTTCATTCGAAACACATCACACAAGCATCAAACATAAAAACAAACTCCATAGAACATCTCAGCATGTCTCACTGATCATCCCTGACCCTTCACCTTGCCCTGAAACTCTCTGAAATCAAAACACGATTTCCTCCCCTCTCTGAGCAGAACTCTGTCAATCTTTCAAACCAGCCAAAAGAAACTTCAACAAAGCTTCAAAGCTTCATCAGGAGATCATTGAAGCCATTTTGAAGCAGAGAAGCAAGCAGAAAGCTCCTGGATTGAAAGCTTCATCTCAAGAACTTTTTTTCCAGAAATGCATTTTTAAGTTCTTAAATGAATCTATGTGATGTGCTGATCATGCTGATATGTTTAGTTTTGCAAATGCTTAAGTATTGAGTATGTATGAAGCTTCTGAAAGTTTTGACCTAAAAAACTTTTTGTTTCGATTCAACTTTGATACGAAAAATAAATGCGTTTTGTTTGTTGATTCATGTTATATGATGTGTGGGGGTGGATTCTGGGCAGAGAAATCAGGTTTTAGTGACCTAGGGAGTGAGTTAGCAACTTTCAGGTGAGGGTCTGTCCGGAGAAGATGACCGGAGGTCTTCTCCGGCCACCTGAAAGTCATTAGGGCTTTAAATGCGTTTAGGGTTCAGTTTGAATGTGGACCATAGATTAGGCTGACTTTGGTTGACTCCCGTGTGTTTGAATGGCCAGGATGGCTTCACTTAGCCCTAATCCACATCATTAGTTAATTAATTAGGTTTTTAAATTAATCCTCTCAGTTTGAATTTCAGCCACAAGATCTGGCGCCAGTCAACTCCCGCGCGTCCCATTCAAATCTCAGCCACTGGATCTGTTGACTTCTCATTAAAATTCATTTTAATTTCATTTTTCTTGCATTTTCTTTCTCATTTTATTAAAAATAGTAAAACAAATCACAAAAATCTCATTTTTTGCATGCTGACTCAGAATATTTTTCTCATTCCAAAAACATTTTTATTTTTATTTTTAGCATAAAATTTGTATTTTTAAAATATTTAAATGTTTATTTTAATTAATTAATGGGAATTAATTAATTAAAATACCATTTAGGTATTTAAAAATCACCAAAAAAATTCACATAGAATTTAAAAACATTTAGAAACATTGTCCAACTCTCAAACCAAATTTCTTTTTTGTTCTTGATGCCTTTTGATCATTTTCATTGGATTTAATTTCATTTTAAGGCAATATTTTGTTTCAATCTTCAAAAATTCCTTTCTGCCTAACCATTGAGAGTTGGATGATGATTCTTTTGGCATTGCATCTTGCATAGCATGTAGTTTATAGGATAAAATAGGTTTGAATTGATCTTGCATTTTCATTTTGTTTGGCATTTTTCTTGATGAGGTACCCCAAAACCCTAGCAAACTTAGGAAATTCACAACTTTCATTAGGTTAAGAGTTGGATCCCCTCCTTTGGGAAGTGAACTTGTATAGGTCTAGGGTATCTTTGTTTGCATTTTCAACTTTTTATCATGTCATTTGCTTCTGGTTTTGGATTTTTGCTTTGCATGATACATGTAACCCTAATTTGTGACTTCCTTTGCATCCATCTCTCATTTGCTTGCATCCAATGACTTGTCATGACATTTTGTGCATCCACATGATTCATAATACATATTAGGACATATTAGAATCATGTTTGATCATTGCATCTTTCATTTTCCATGTTATATGTCATTTGCATTTCATAACTTTTCATGTACATTCATGGTTCAAGGCATGCCTCATTTGCATTCTTATGCTTGTATGATCATCCTTATGTCTTGTCTCATGTTTGCATCATATTTTAGCATCATTAACATCATGTTTATGCTTCTGGTTTTGGTTTGCATCATGGTATTGCACCTCATTTGCATTGCATTTCATTTCTTTTGGCTAACTTTTCAGGTGGTAAGTTGTTTGAGAAGTGAATTTGCCTTCACTTCTCATAATATCTTCTCATCTATCTTGCACCTTTGCTGCATTATTTATGTGTATTATAGTGAGCTTGCTCATTCATGTTCATCTCTTACTTTCTTTCTTCAAGCAACTTGTCTTCTTAATTGAAGCAAGTTGTTTTGCTTCTCTTTGCTCCTTTCATCAGCTTCCTTCCTGGTGGTTTCTCTGAAGATCTTTCTCTTTTAAACCTCATTAACCCTAGGATCTACAAGCATGATAACAATTAGGGTTTGATTAGTCCCCCCATTTAGTTTTACCTTTGTGTCATCTTTGAGTCTCTCTTCTCATCTCATAATCAAGGACTAAACCCTAAAGGCTTTAAGGCTTTGTGATTAAGCTTATGCATGCATCCTTCTATTAGGATGGAGTGTATAACTTTAATCCTAAGTGTTAAACCCTTAATGTGTTTAAATCCTTTAATCAATTCACCTAATAATCATCAAGACATCAAGCTTGTAACGTGGGCCTTACATTAGGGTTCTAATTCTTCCTTAATTGGTTAAGAAAGACTAACCCTAGTGTTAATGGACAAGTCCTCCTCAAGTTGTCTTACAAACCATAAAAATCATTTCTTCATCTTATCATTAACTAAAATCCACTTAATAAAGGCTTTGTTTCGTCATGAGGTTAATCCCTAATCATGGATTAAGTTGGGAAGTCTTTCTCATCTTAAATGTTCTCATCTATTATCCTTCTATTAGGATGGTGTAATGAGTCCATTAAATCCCTGATTATGGCTTAATATCATTACTTAACACTAAACAAAAATAACAAAAACATCTAAATAATTACAAGTAGGTTAATGATCTTAATCCTACATCATGGTGATTAAGTGTGAGGTGCTTACTTCATACTTAAGGCATTCTCATTACCCCTAATCAGAGGGAGGATGTGATGAGTTTACTAACCCTTGGTTTAGGCTTAAGCTCATTTTCTTATGACAAACTCAAAAGAAATAACAAAACTGAAAACACAAAAACAAACAATAATCGTCTCCTCCGGGATTCTTTTCTCATCTCACTCATTCACAAACGAGAACTTGCTTCTTCCGTCTAATGCAAGACAGTTTGCACCTGAGCCAGACAGGTCATGCACTTGAGCATAGACAAGCAAGCAGTTCACAAGTCAATTTATCTTTCAGTCTCTTTGAGTCGAACTACGATGTTCTGACTTCCTCATTGCACGAGAGGATACGTAGGCATAACTTAACAGTTATCGAACAAAAGTCTCTGTATATTCCCCCCTCTTCCAGCTTCATTCTTTAAGCCTCATGGTCTTGGGCATTTCATTCTTGTCCTTACACTGACACTTCACATACTTCACTTCACATTTCTTTTACACTGACACTTGCATACTTTCCAGCTTTGATACACAAATTGCACTGACACTACCCCCTTTAAAACACAAATCTTTTAAGCGTGGATCCCGTCGAGTACGGCGGACAATCTGGGTGCTAATACCTTCCCAGGTTGTAACCAACCCCCTTTCTCAGTCTCTCTGGTTCGCAACCGTCTTATCCATATCTTTTCTCAGGTCTATGCAGCATTACCTTTCCTCCGGGATAAAAATGCCTAGCTGGCGACTCTTGTCTTCTGAGTTCACCCCTGTGTGTTCTCTCTCCTTTCGCCGACCGTTCGCGGCTGTACCCCTTCTGACCAGGTGTCTTTTGGTGGGAGCGACAACTGTTTGCAGATGAGCCCAAATTTGTCAGCAAGAATGCCATCCATCTGTTTCTTCTGAAGAACCCAGTACCTACACTGCTAGGAGATTTTTACTACTCCATCCATCAGAGGAATGAGAAACAAAGGGGGAAGTTGGTGAGATGTTGTGCTCCTTTGTTTTACACCTAGCTGCTAAGACACCTGCCTAAGTCAGATACTTTCTTGAATCCTCACCAGCAAAAGAATTGGGCCAAGAGGCTCATTGCCTTGACTTCAGATGATATTACATGGTGCACCCAGAGCACCAAAGGCAAGGACATTATCACCAACTGTGGACAATACCCAAATGTACCTCTGATAGGAGTAAAAGGTTGCATCAACTACAATCCTTTGTTGTTTAAGAGACAACTGGTCTATGCCTTGGTTCACCCTCACAGAGGACAAGATTTAGCTGAGACCCTGTATTGTGAAGTAAAACCTAATTCAGCTGCTGTCAGACAAGCATCCTGGGCTTGGGACAACATTCAGACAAAGGGGGTAGCTATCCTTGGAAGGTGTAATAATGTTGCTTCAGCTCAGTACTATGACTGGTCCCGTACTAGAGCTCAGATTACCAGAATGCCTTTCATCTTGGAAGACATACCTGGGCCATCCACAGTACAGCCGGCAGCAACTGTCAGCCTAGAAGAATTTGAGAAGTTGAAGGAAAGGAATGAGAACCTATCTCAAGCCTTGAAGAAGACTCTATGGGAAAGAAGTGATGGTCGTCTAGATATTGAGACATTGGAGAAGCTTAGGGTGGAACATCTTACCAAAATTGAGAAGACAGAGGACTACATCAGGAAAGCAAGGGCTGGGGAACAAATATTGAAGAATGCCTGTAAAGAGGCCAAAATTCAGAAGGCTAGGACTGAGCTCTATCTGCAAGAGAGTCAGGCTAGGTGGGTTAGGATCACTGAAGCCCGTACACAAGAAGACCAAAAGACTCAAGCCAAGATTGAACAGCTAGAGGCCAATGAGAAGAAGCAGCAGGAAGCTTTGCTGGAAGCCCAGAAGGAGATTTCAGAGTTGAAACTCAGAGCAGGATTAAAGAGATCAAAGGACCAGGACAGGCATAAGAAGCTGACCACTGCCATTGCTACTAGGAACCTCCTCATTAGGACCATTATAGAGCACCCAGATGATCCAGTGACTGAGGCACTCCTGAAGGAAGTCAGAGAGGATGAGTTTGGACTGGATGTCTGATCCTTTGCTTGTTGTTTGTTTCCATTTGATGTACTTTTCCTCTTTTGTTGTATTTTGACCCTCCATGTGCATGTATTGTAAAACAAACTATGTATTGTTCATCATTTGTAATATATTTTAGTTTGATTGTCATTTGGGTTTCTCTCAACAACATCAAGCATCTTCCTCGAGGTCTGGAAAGGTCAAAACCGAGAACCAAACCGGATACCTTGGAAAACAAATAAGCATATTGCATTGCATACTAACTTTGTTTTTATTTTGTAGGTTTTGTTATTATCTTTGTTTCTAACTTTGTTGTGACTTCAGGAAACATTGCTCGTCGCCGAGTGTTCCCTGTCAACCGCACGCACCGGTACCCGACTCGTAACAATCTTCCCAGTATTCAAATGGAACAAGTACAGCAGGATCTGACTGAGGTCAGGAATCAGATGGCTAATGAGAGAGTAGAGATGAGAAATCAGATGTCTCAATTCATGGCAGTGATGACTGGCTTATCCTAGAGTCAAGAAAGGTTAAGAGAGCTGGTGGAAAGACAAACTCCTGAGGAGCCTCATCTTGGGACAGGAGGAACTAGTAATAATGAACGGGGCCAGCCTCGTATTGACCCACCACTATTTGGACCTCATCTGGATCCAGAAGTTAATATCCCGAGAAATGTGCAAGGTAATACTGCTGGGGGAAGAATCTTGCAAGAGGATCCCCAAGAAGAACAGTTTACTGTTATCGGGGCTGGAGATGAAGTATATAACAGGAGATTGGACGAAATTGCTGAGAAGTTAAGATCTTTGGAGTCTCAAAATTCTTTGGGCTTCGATGTGATGGACATGTGGCTAGTGGATGGGGTGAGAATTCCCCACAAATTCAAACCCCCATGCTTTGAAAAGTACAATTGTACCTCCTGTCCTCGCACTCACCTGCAGTCTTTCTTGGGAAGGCTTAAAGCATATACCATGGATGAAAAGTTGTGGATGTTCTACTTTGAAGACAATCTGACTGGAGCTTCGAGAGAATGGTATTCACACTTGACCAGAGCTACCATTAGATGCTGGAAGGACTTAGCTGAAGCTTTCATCAGACAATATCAGTACAACCTGGACATGGCTCCCAATAGAACTTTTCTAATGGGTATGTCACAATATTCTAGAGAGAGCTTCAGAGAATATGCCCAAAGGTGGAGACAGCTTGCTGCTGCTGTCCAACCACCCATGCCAGAGAGGGGAATGGATGACATGTTCATGAATACATTGCAAGGGACCTATATTGATAGATTGGCTGCCTTCTCCTCTACCAGATTTGTTGATGTGGTCATAGCTGGTGAGAGGATTGAAAGCCTCTTAAAGATGGGCAAAATTTCCGACAGTGGTGCATGTTCATCCAGTAATCCCAGAAAGCCTTTTGTGGGACCCCGAAGGGCCGGTGAAACAAATTCCATCCATGCAAGCAGGGGCAGGCCTCAGTATGTTCACCGGTCAGTAGCAGCGGTTACCATTCCGGCTCCGATCCCTCAAAAATCAGCATATCCTCAACAACAACAACCACAGTATCAACATCAAGTTCATTATCCGCAACAAGGTTCGTACAACCACAATAACAACCAACAACAGCGTCCTTTCCAACAAAGGCCATCACAGGCAAACAGGGTGATTCACCCAATCCCAATGCCGTATGCTGCACTCTTGCCACAACTCCTGAAGCTAAACCTAGTTGAGTTAAGGACATTGGCACCTCCAGATCCCACCAATATGCCAAAGAACTATGATGCAAATGCCAGGTTTGCATTCCACTCAAACGCACCGGGGCATAACACTGAAAAATGCAGGGCCCTACAGATGAAAGTCCAGGATCTGGTGGACTCAAAACCTCTCAACTTTGCATCTCCTCCAAATGTCACAAGAAATCCAATGCCTAGTCACAACGGGCCTAGGATTAATGCTATTGAAGAAGGCAAACTATCCACCTTAATCATCAATGTTGCACAGATCCAAACACCTCTGGTTGAAATCAAAGCTCAGCTGTTAGAATGCCAAGTGTTCCCCGGATGTGAGCTCGGCTGTGGATATTGCAACATTGCTGTTAATGCATGTGAGAGACTGAGAAACGGCATAGATGGTCTTATTAAGGATGGTATTCTTCAGATTACGACAACAACAACTACAACTCCAACAACCCCTTCATCAACAATCACGAATACTACTACAATGTCAGCAACCATTGTTCCAACGGATTCTACTACAACTCCAACAACTGCTCAATCAATCACTTCAACGGATGCAAGTTCAGTCACCATTCTTGCTACAACTTCAACACCCATCCAGTCAACAGTGCCTTCTACAACATCAGCAATAATTAGTGAAAGTGTCTCAACGATTACAATATATTACGATCCCGCAAATGTTCCTTCCAGCAACTTACAACAAATTACTGCTCCTGTCAGAACTCCGGTTACCATATATTACGATCCGCACACCATTGTGGTCCCCTCTGCAGCTGCTATCAGTCCAGTTACTATCACAGTGCCTGGGCCAATTCCTTACGAAAGCAGTAATGCCATCCCTTGGCATTATGGCTCAGATCTATATTGCGAGGGGCATAAAATCATTTTAGAGTCATCAACTTCTTCACCTCAGATGGAAAAAGTGAGGGAAGGCGGAGGCTTCACTAGAAGCGGACGTCTCTTTGCCTCGCAAATACCAAGACCCATTGCTGAAGCAGAAGCTGTTGCTAAGGAAAAAGGGAAGAGCATGGTGTAAGAAGAACCAGTTGCTATAGAAGCTTTGAAGACTCCTTTTGATCAAGGGGTTGATGAATTCATGAGAATCATAAAGAAAAGTGATTACAAGGTGGTAGACCAGTTTCACCAAACACCTTCCAAAATCTCCATACTGTCATTGCTAATGTGCTCCGAGGCTCATCGGAACACGCTATTAAAAGTCCTGCACGCAGCTTATGTGCTTGAAGAGATTACCGTCAATCAGTTAGAGGCTGTGGTTGGAAATGTCAACGCTAGTCATGGACTAGGATTTACCAACGCTGATCTGATAGCGGAAGGTCACAATCACAACAAGGCTTTGCACATTACCTTGGAGTGTAAGGGTGCAGTTCTTTCTCACGTACTGGTAGACACAAGGTCATCCCTCAATGTCCTGCCCAAGAAAGCCCTTGTGAAGCTAGAACATGATGGATTGGCACTACGCCCAAGCAACTTGGTAGTGAGAGCCTTTGACGGTTCTAAAAGATCAGTTCTGGGAGAGATAGAGTTGCCTATAATGATTGGCCCACAGATTTTCAAAACGACCTTCTTTGTGATGGATATACAGCCTACCTACAACTGTTTATTGGGTAGACCATGGATCCACGCCGCTGGCACCGTGACGTCAACCCTTCACCAGAAGTTAAAATTCGAGTGGGAAGGTCAAGTCATCACCATTTGTGGGGAGGAGGATATTTTTGTTAGCCAGCTGGCTACTTTCAAATACATTGAAATGGATGGGGAGATCCATGAAACCATGTGTCGCTCCCACCAAATGACACCTCAGGGTCAGAAGGGGTACAGACGCGAACGGTCGGCGAAAGAGGGATGAGAACACACAGGGGTGAACTCAAGAGAAAAGAAAAGAGTCGCCAGCTAGGCATTTTTATCCCGAAGGAAAGGTAATGCTGCATAGACCTAGAAAAAGATAGATAAGACGGTCGCGAACCAAAGAGACTGAGAAAGGGTGTTGGTTACAACCTGGGAAGGTATTAGCACCCAGATTGTCCGTCGTACTCGACGGGATCCACGCTTAAAAGATCTGTGTTTTAAAGGGGTAGTGTCAGTGCAATCGATGTATCAAAGCTGGAAAGAATGCAAGTGTCAGTGTAAAAGAAGTGTGAAGTGTATAAGAAGTGTTAGTGTAAGAATAAGAATGAAATACTCAAGACCATGAGGCTTAAAGAATAAGGTTAGAAGAGGGGGGGATGTACAAAGACTTTTGTTCGATAACTGTTAAGTTATGCCTACGTATCCTCTCGTGCAATGAGGAAGTCAGAACACCATAGTTCGACTCAAAGAGACTGAAAGATAAATTGACTTGTGAACTGCTTACTTGTCTATGCTCAAGTGTATGACCTGTCTGGCTCAGGTGCTAACTGTCTTGCATTAGGCGGAAGAAGCAAGTTCTCGTTTATGAGTGAATGAGATGAGAAAAGAATCCCGAAGGAGACGATTATTGTTTGTTTTGAGTGTTTTCAATCTTTTATTGCTTTTGAAAGTGTGTCATAAGTTAATGAGCTTAAGCCTAAACCAATGGATTTAGTAAACTCATCACATCCTCCCTCTGATTAGGGGTAATGAGAATACCTTAAGTGTGAAGTCATCATCTCACACTTAATCACCCTGATGTAGGATTAAGATCATTAACCTACTTGTGATTATTTAGATGTTTTTGTTGTTTTTGTTTAGTGTTAAGTAATGAGATTAAGCCATAATCAGGGATTTAATGGACTCATTACACCATCCTAATAGAAGGATAATAGATGAGAACATTTAAGCTGAGAAAGACTTCCCAACTTAATCCATGATTAGGGATTAATCTCATGACAAAACAAAGCCTTTATTAGATGGATTTTAGTTAATGATAAGATGAAGAAGTGATTTTTATGATTGGTAAGACAACTTGAGGGGGACTTGTCCATTAACACTAGGGTTAGTCCTTCTTAACCAATTAAGGAAGAATTAAAACCCTAATGCAAGGCCCAAGTTACAAGCTTGATGTCTTAGTGATTATTAGATGGATTGATTAAAGGATTTAAACACATTAAGGGTTTAACACTTAGGATTAAAGTTATACACTCCATCCTAATAGAAGGATGCAGGCATAAGCTTAATCACAAAGCCTTAAAGCCTTTAGGGTTTAGTCCCTGATTATGAGATGAGAAGAGAAGACTCAAGGATGACACAAAGGTAAAAGCTAAATGGAGGACTAATAAAAACCTAATTATTATCATGCTTGGGGGTCCTAGGGTTTATGAGGCTCAAGGGAGAAAGATCTTCAGAGAAACCACCAGGAAGGAAGGAAGCAGATGGGAGGAGGAAGAAGAAAAACAACCTTCTTCACTTAAGAAGACAAGTTGCTTGAAGAAAGAAGGTAAGATGAACATGAATGAGCAAGCTCAATCCAATACACATTGTAAAATGCAGCAAAGATGCAAGAGAAAGATGAAAAGAAATTGTGAGAAGTGAAGGCAAATTCACTTCTCAAACCACTTACCACCTGAAATGTTAGCATAAGAAGATGAAATGCAATGCAAATGAGAAGCAATGTCATGATGCAAATCAAAACCAGAAGCAAGAACATGATGTCAATGATGCTAAGAGGTGATACAAACATGAGGCAAGGCAATGGGGATGACCAAACCAGCATAAAGATGCAAATGAGGCATGCATTGAGCCATGAAAGTACATGAAAAGTTATGAGATGCAATGGACATACAAAATGGTAAATGGAAGATGCAATGATCAAACATGATTCTAATATGTCCTAAGATGTATTATGAATCAAATGAATGCACAAAATGTCATGGAAAGTCATGGTATGCAAGCAAATGGAAGATGGATGCAAAGGAAAACATAAATTAGGGTTACATGCATCACACAAAGCAAAAACCCAAAACCAGAAGCAAACAACATGATAAAAATTTGAAAATGCAAACAAAGATACCCTAAACCTATACAAGTTCACTTCCCAAAGGAGAGGATCCAACCCTTAACCTAATGAAAGTTATGAAATTCCTAAGATTGCTAGGGTTTTAAGGTACCTCATCAAGAAATATTCCAAACAAATTGAAAATGCAAGATCAAATCAAACCAAATTTATCCTATAAACTACATGCTATACAAGATGCAATGCAAAAAGAAACATTACCCAACTTTCAATGGTTAGGCAGAAATGATTTTTTGAAGCTTGAAACAAAATATTGCCTTGAAATGAAATTAATTCCAATGAAAATGATCAAAAGGCATCAAGAACAAAAAATAAATTTGGTTTGAGAGTTGGACAATGTTTCTAAATGTTCATAAATGCAACATGAATTTTTTTGTGATTTTTAAATACCTAAATGTATTTTTAATTAATTAATTCTCATTAACTAATTAAAAATAAACATTTAAATGCTTTAAAAATAATTTTTAATGCAAAAAATAAAAATACAAATATTTTTGTGTTCTGAAAATTCATGAAACCTTTGACAAAAAATTTCATAATTTTTTTAATGATTTTAGCTATTTATAAAAATTCGTATAAATTAAATATGAAACAAATGAATTTAAATGAAATTTAAAAGAAAAATGAGAAAGTCAAACAGATCAATGGCTGAGGTTCAAACTTGGGGACGCGGGAATTGACCTAGCGCGCAAACGAACGGCCCACATTCAAACTGGCCTAATTACGTCATTAGCCCTAATCCTAGCCCTAATCACTTTCAGATGACCGGAACAGTGTTCCGGTCATCTTCTCCGGCAAGGCAAAATCTCAATCTCTCTCAAAACGCATCAAAACCTCACAAAACTCTCCAGAATCAAACTATGAACATCACTAAACATAAACCCTAAGATAAACAACATTTATTTTTCGTGAATCAAAGGAAACAAACAAAAACATTTTCACGGGCAAACTTTCAGAACATCACAACATGCTTGTTTCTGGCTCATTTTCAAAAATAAATAGATCCCCATGATCAGGGTAACATATAGAACAACATTCTAACAAGAAATCAAAGTTTTGGAAAATTTGTTCATCATGCTACCTGAGATTGAGCTTTCAGTCTAGGAGCTTTCTGCTTGCCTCTTTGCCTCAAAATGGTCCCAATGCTCCTCTTGATGAAGTTATGAAGCTTGGTTGGAGTTTAAAATGGTTGGTTTGAGAGATTGAGTGAGTTCTGTTCAGGGAGGGAAGGAAATCGTGTTTTGATTTCAGGGAGTTTCAGGGCAAGGTGAAGGGTCAGGGATGATCAGTGAGACATGCTGAGATGTTCTATGGAGTTTGTTTTTATGTTTGATGCTTGTGTGATATGTTTCGAATGAAAATGCATAAGAGGCATAAACTTGGAACTATGGCTTGGAGAGTGTTTCAGGCTTGTGTGTGTGGTGTGTTGTGTTGTATTTGGTCCATTAATCACAACTAGAGAGGTCAGAGGAGTTGGTGTGGCACAGGCTGATTGGTATGGGGTTTTTGCAAAAACGTCAAGTTTTGTGTAAGAGAGGTATGGGCTATGGCAGTGAGGGTACAAAGCATGGCTTGGCTGCAGCTTGAATAAGGAAGAGCCATGGAAAAGTATTAGAGGCAATGCAGCAAGTGGGCTAGGGTTTATCATAGGTTTTGCAACTTTGTGACCTTTGGCCCCTTTTGTGGTTTCTTGATCCATAAGTCATGAAAATGGGCCAACTCTTGGTGATTTCTGATTTTTAGGCATTGGTTCATGTTTATATAAAGATTAGAAGTCACTTTGAGGTCTCATTTCACCTTGGCAAGGGATTTTGCAACTTTGCCTCTTTGGTAGAAAACTTGAAATTATGTGATTTTTCCCATCTTTGACAAGCCATAACTTCTGCCAACTTCATTTTAAGGCCATTTAAACTCCAACCAAGCATCACAAGCTCTTGAGGGGAGTCATTGGAGTGGATTTGAGGCAAAGAACTGGCCAGAAAGCTCCTGGTTTGAAAGCTCAACTTCAGGTAGCCATGGCATTTATTTTTCCAAAACCTTCATTTTATGTTATAGAATTATTCTATGTGTTCCCCTGATTGCCATGATGTGTTTGGTTTCGAAAATAGTTGAGAAATAAGCATTTCATAAGCTTCTGAAATTTTTGAGATGTTTTCCGTTTTGCTTTGATTCATGTTTTTGATGATGAATAAATGAATTTTGATGGCTGATTCTTGTTGGGGTTGATGTGGGGATCATTTCTGGAGAGTTTTAGGGCTTGGGGTTGCGTATTGAGTGAGATAGCTTGAGAGGATAGCCGGAGAAGATGACCGGAACACTGTTCCGGTCACCTGAAAGTGTTTAGGGTTCAGATTAGGGCTTAATGACGTAATTAGCGTAGTTTGAATCTCAGCCATCCAGATGCGCGCGCTGGTCAATTCCCTCCCTTTCTCATTCAAATCTGGACGACTGGATCAGTTGACTTTCATTTTAATTCATTTAATTTTCATTTTAATTGCATTTCTTTCTACATTTTATTAAAAATAGCAAAACACTTTCAAAAAATTTTATCTTTTGCATTTCCCTTTCAAATATTTTTCTCATTCTGAAAATAATTTTTATTTTATTTTTTTGCATAAATTTCATATTTTTAAAATATTTAAATGTTTATTTTAATTAATTAATGAGAATTAATTAATTAAAATACCATTTAAGTTTCTAAAAATCACCAAAAAAATCATATTGCATCTTGACACATTTAGAGACATTATCAAACCCTTCAAACAAATTTCTTTTTGGTTCTTGACCTATGTTGACATTTTTCTTTGGATTTAAGGTTCTTAAAAGTCAATGTTTTGACCCTAAATTAGAAAAATCCTTTCTGCCTAACCATGAAGAGTTTGATAATGGTTCTTTTTGCATTTCATTCCTCATATCATGTAGTTCCTAGGATAAAATGGGCATGAATTTATCTTTCATTTTCAATTTGTTGTGCATTTTTCCTTGAGAGGTACCTTAAAACCCTAGCAAACTTAAGAAAATCATAACTTCCACTAGGTTAAGATTTAGGTCTCCTCCTTTGGGAAGTGAACTTGTATAGGTTTAAGGTTCCTTTGATCCTATTTTCAATTTTATATCTTGTCATTTGCTTCTGATTTTGAATTTTGCATTGCATCTTGTTCATAAACCCTAATTTTTGCCTTCATTTGCATTCATATTTCATATGCTTGCATACATGAACTTGACATGACATTTTGTGCACCCACATGACATATAAGACATCTTAAGACACATTAGAATCATTTTTAATCATTGCACCATTCATTTTCTATGTCATGTATCCATTGCATTTCATAAGTTTTCATGAACTTTCATGCTTCTTACTTGTCTCATTTGCATTCTCATCCCTTGTATGATCATCCACATCTCATGCCTACCATTTGCATCATCTCATAGCATCATTTACATCTTAATATGCTTCTGGTTTTGGTTTGCATCTTTGCATTTTATCCCATTTTCATTTCTTTTCATTGCTTGTTGCTAACTTTGCAGGTGGTAAGTGTATGAGAAGTGAATTTGCCTTCACTTCTCATAATCTCTTCTCATCTCTTTTATGCATCATTGCTGCATTTTGTATTTTTATTAGAGTGAGCTTGCTCATTCATGTTCCCTCCCCTCTTTCTTTCTTCAAGCAACTTATCTTCTTAAGTGAAGTAAGTTGTCTTGCTTCTTCTGCTTCTCCTCCTTTCATCTGCTTCTTCCTTGGTGGCTTTCCCTTTGAGATCTTCTTGCAAGCTTCATAAACCCTAGGAATAACCAAGCATGATCACAATTAGGGATTGATTAGTCCCCCATTAGTTTTACCTTTGTGTCATCTTTTGTGTCTTTTTTTCTCACCTCATAATCAAGGACTAAACCTTAAAGGTTTTAAGGCTTTGTGATTAAGCTTATGCCTGCATCCTTCTATTAGGATGTAGTTTATAACTTTAATCCTAAGTGTTAAACCCTTAATGTGTTTAATTCCTTTAATCAACCCACCTAATAATCACTAAGACATCAAGCTTGTAACTTGGGCCTTGCATTAGGGTTCTAATTCTTCCTTAATTGGTTAAGAAGGACTAACCCTAGTGTTAATGGACAAGTCCCCCTCAAGTTGTCTTACAAACCATAAAATTCACTTCTTAATTACCATTTACTAAAATCCACTTTAATAAAGGTTTTGTTTTGTCATGAGGTTAATCCCTAATCATGGATTAAATTGGGGTATCTTCCTCAGCTTAAATGTTCTCATCTATTATCCTTCTATTAGGATGGTGTAATGGCGACTCTTTTCATTCTTTCCTTTCTCTCAACGACTGTTCGCGTCTGTACCCCTCTTGACCCCGGGTGTCATTTGGTGGGAGCGACAGTTTGGCGACTCTGCTGGGGAATCTTATATTGCAACCAGGGCTTCTAGTTCTTTTAGTGGGTTCCTCCTAGCGCTTGTTTGATTTGTGTTTACTGGGGTGTTATGTGCTATTGTGTGTTTATTTGTTTTTGCTTTATTTACTGCTATATGTACAGTTATTTATTGCTTTCTTTAAAGTTTTATACATCATACTGTCATACTGTCATCTGCTGGATCTGGTTTGGTGTTTTGGTGGGTGGGGTTCCATTGAGAGATTAAGGTCCTATACCTGGGACCTGAGTGACACCTAGGCTAGAGTGGTTCATGTTCTTTCCCATTCCATTTTGGTCTGGTGCGGGAATATGAAACATGGTTCAGATGTGGGTTTCTTCTTGAGAACGCTGTGCTACAGATTTCCTGTAGTGCTAGGGCTATCTGGGAAGCCTGCTAAGTCTGGATAACTTTTATTATGACCTTCAGAAACTGAGGTGAATTAAAGGAGGATCTTTTATGGTTATTGTAAACACTGTACCTCCGGGTTAGAAGTGTTTACACTTCTCATAAACTGATCCAAGTCTGAGGATCCTTGTTCTAGAACACTACCTGTGAGGGGGTTGGGCTGTTTACAGGTTTGCAGGAACCCTTAGCCACATCATACCCTGTTATTGTATTGTTTAAGAGTACCTCATTTTGGACAGTTCTTGTGATTAAACCCTGGACATGTGACTCTTTATTTGAGTCCCCCACCTTGGTTACTGGATTTCTAAACCTCAATCTGGACTTTTGAACACACATGGACTTATATCAGGGCAGATAATCAGATCCTAAAAAACATTTTGTTTCGATTCAGCTTTGATACGAAAAATAAATGTGTTTTGTTTGTTGATTCATGTTATATGATGTGTGGGGGTGGATTCTGGGCAGAGAAATCAGGTTTTAGTGACCTAGGGAGTGAGTTAGCAACTTTCAGGTGAGGGTCTGGCCGGAGAAGATGACTAGAGGTCTTCTCCGGCCACCTGAAAGTCATTAGGGCTTTAAATGCGTTTAGGGTTCAGTTTGAATGTGGACCATAGATTAGGCTGACTTTGGTTGACTCCCGCGTGTTTGAATGGCCAGGATGGCTTCACTTAGCCCTAATCCACGTCATTAGTTAATTAATTAGGTTTTTAAATTAATCCTCTCAGTTTGAATTTCAGCCACAAGATCTGGCGCCAGTCAACTCCCGCGCGTCCCATTCAAATCTCAGCCACTGGATCTGTTGACTTCTCATTAAAATTCATTTTAATTTCATTTTTCTTGCATTTTCTTTCTCATTTTATTAAAAATAGTAAAACAAATCACAAAAATCTCATTTTTTGCATGCTGACTCAGAATATTTTCCTCATTCCAAAAACATTTTTATTTTTATTTTTTGCATAAAGTTTGTATTTTTAAAATATTTAAATGTTTATTTTAATTAATTAATGGGAATTAATTAATTAAAATACCATTTAGGTATTTAAAAATCACCAAAAAAATTCACATAGCATTTAAAAACATTTAGAAACATTGTCCAACTCTCAAACCAAATTTCTTTTTTGTTCTTGATGCCTTTTGATCATTTTCATTGGATTTAATTTCATTTTAAGGCAATATTTTGTTTCAATCTTCAAAAATTCCTTTCTGCCTAACCATTGAGAGTTGGATGATGATTCTTTTGGCATTGCATCTTGCATAGCATGTAGTTTATAGGATAAAATTGGTTTGAATTGATCTTGCATTTTCATTTTGTTTGGCATTTTTCTTGATGAGGTACCCCAAAACCCTAGCAAACTTAGGAAATTCACAACTTTCATTAGGTTAAGAGTTGGATCCCCTCCTTTGGGAAGTGAATTTGTATAGGTCTAGGGTATCTTTGTTTGCATTTTCAAATTTTTATCATGTCATTTGCTTCTGGTTTTGGATTTTTGCTTTGCATGATACATGTAACCCTAATTTGTGCCTTCCTTTGCATCCATCTCTCATTTGCTTGCATCCAATGACTTGTCATGACATTTTGTGCATCCACATGATTCATAATACATCTTAGGACATATTAGAATCATGTTTGATCATTGCATCTTTAATTTGCCATGTTATATGTCATTTGCATTTCATAACTTTTCATGTATATTCATGGTTCAAGGCATGCCTCATTTGCATTCTTATGCTTGTATGATCATCCTTATGTCTTGTCTCATGTTTGCATCATATTTTAGCATCATTAACATCATGTTTATGCTTCTGGTTTTGGTTTGCATCATGGTATTGCACCTCATTTGCATTGCATTTCATTTCTTTTGGCTAACTTTTCAGGTGGTAAGTTGTTTGAGAAGTGAATTTGCCTTCACTTCTCACAATCTCTTCTCATCTCTCTTGCACCTTTGCTGCATTATTTATGTGTATTGGAGTGAGCTTGCTCATTCATGTTCATCTCTTACTTTCTTTCTTCAAGCAACTTGTCTTCTTAATTGAAGCAAGTTGTTTTGCTTCTCTTTGCTCCTTTCATCTGCTTCCTTCCTGGTGGTTTCTCTGAAGATCTTTCTCTTTTAAACCTCATTAACCCTAGGATCTCCAAGCATGATAACAATTAGGGTTTGATTAGTCCCCCCATTTAGTTTTACCTTTGTGTCATCTTTGAGTCTCTCTTCTCATCTCATAATCAAGGACTAAACCCTAAAGGCTTTAAGGCTTTGTGATTAAGCTTATGCCTGCATCCTTCTATTAGGATGGAGTGTATAACTTTAATCCTAAGTGTTAAACCCTTAATGTGTTTAAATCCTTTAATCAATTCACCTAATAATCATCAAGACATCAAGCTTGTAACTTGGGCCTTGCATTAGGGTTCTAATTCTTCCTTAATTGGTTAAGAAAGACTAACCCTAGTGTTAATGGACAAGTCCTCCTCAAGTTGTCTTACAAACCATAAAAATCATTTCTTCATCTTATCATTAACTAAAATCCACTTAATAAAGGCTTTGTTTCGTCATGAGGTTAATCCCTAATCATGGATTAAGTTGGGAAGTCTTTCTCATCTTAAATGTTCTCATCTATTATCCTTCTATTAGGATGGGGTAATGAGTCCATTAAATCCCTGATTATGGCTTAATCTCATTACTTAACACTAAACAAAAATAACAAAAAAATCGAAATAATTACAAGTAGGTTAATGATCTTAATCCTACATCATGGTGATTAAGTGTGAGGTGCTTACTTCATACTTAAGGCATTCTCATTACCCCTAATCAGAAGGAGGATGTGATGAGTTTACTAACCCTTGGTTTAGGCTTAAGCTCATTTTCTTATGACAAACTCAAAAGCAATAACAAAACTGAAAACACAAAAACAAACAATAATCGTCTCCTCCGGGATTCTTTTCTCATCTCACTCATTCACAAACGAGAACTTGCTTCTTCCGTCTAATGCAAGACAGTTTGCACCTGAGCCAGACAGGTCATGCACTTGAGCATAGACAAGCAAGCAGTTCACAAGTTAATTTATCTTTCAGTCTCTTTGAGTCGAACTACGGTGTTCTGACTTCCTCATTGCACGAGAGGATACGTAGGCATAACTTAACAGTTATCGAACAAAAGTCTCTGTATATTCCCCCCTCTTCCAGCTTCATTCTTTAAGCCTCATGGTCTTTGGCATTTCATTCTTGTCCTTACACTGACACTTCACATTTCTTTTACACTGACACTTGCATTCTTTCCAGCTTTGATACACAAATTGCACTGACACTACCCCCTTTAAAACACAAATCTTTTAAGCGTGGATCCCGTCGAGTACGGCGGACAATCTGGGTGCTAATACCTTCCCAGGTTGTAACCAACCCCCTTTCTCAGTCTCTCTGGTTCGCAACCGTCTTATCCATATCTTTTCTCAGGTCTATGCAGCATTACCTTTCCTCCGGGATAAAAATGCCTAGCTGGCGACTCTTGTCTTCTGAGTTCACCCCTGTGTGTTCTCTCTCCTTTCGCCGACCGTTTGCGTCTGTACCCCTTCTGACCAGGTGTCTTTTGGTGGGAGCGACAACTGTTTGCAGATGAGCCCAAATTTGTCAGCAAGAATGCCATCCATCTGTTTCTTCTGAAGAACCCAGTACCTACACTGCTAGGAGATTTTTACTACTCCATCCATCAGAGGAATGAGAAACAAAGGGGGAAGTTGGTGAGATGTTGTGCTCCTTTGTTTTACACCTGGCTGCTAAGACACCTGCCTAAGTCAGATACTTTCTTGAATCCTCACCAGCAAAAGAATTGGGCCAAGAGGCTCATTGCCTTGACTTCAGATGATATTACATGGTGCACCCAGAGCACCAAAGGCAAGGACATTATCACCAGCTGTGGACAATACCCAAATGTACCTCTGATAGGAGTAAAAGGTTGCATCAACTACAATCCTTTGTTGTTTAAGAGACAACTGGTCTATGCCTTGGTTCACCCTCCTAGAGGACAAGATTTAGCTGAGACCCTGTATTGTGAAGTAAAACCTAATTCAGCTGCTGTCAGACAAGCATCCTGGGCTTGGGACAACATTCAGACAAAGGGGGTAGCTATCCTTGGAAGGTGTAATAATGTTGCTTCAGCTCAGTACTATGACTGGTCCCGTACTAGAGCTCAGATTACCAGAATGCCTTCACATCTTGGAAGACATACCTGGGCCATCCACAGTACAGCCGGCAACAACTGTCAGCCTAGAAGAATTTGAGAAGTTGAAGGAAAGGAATGAGAACCTATCTCAAGCCTTGAAGAAGACTCTATGGGAAAGAAGTGATGGTCGTCTGGATATTGAGACATTGGAGAAGCTTAGGGTGGAACATCTTACCAAAATTGAGAAGACAGAGGACTACATCAGGAAAGCAAGGGCTGGGGAACAAATATTGAAGAATGCCTGTAAAGAGGCCAAAATTCAGAAGGCTAGGAATGAGCTCTATCTGCAAGAGAGTCAGGCTAGGTGGGTTAGGATCACTGAAGCCCGTACACAAGAAGACCAAAAGACTCAAGCCAAGATTGAACAGCTAGAGGCCAATGAGAAGAAGCAGCAGGAAGCTTTGCTGGCAGCCCAGAAGGAGATTTCAGAGTTGAAACTCAGAGCAGGATTAAAGAGATCAAAGGACCAGGACAGGCATAAGAAGCTGACCACTGCCATTGCTACCAGGAACCTCCTCATTAGGACCATTATAGAGCACCCAGATGGTCCAGTGACTGAGGCACTCCTGAAGGAAGTCAGAGAGGATGAGTTTGGACTGGATGTCTGATCCTTTGCTTGTTGTTTGTTTCCATTTGATGTACTTTTCCTCTTTTGTTGTATTTTGACCCTCCATGGGCATGTATTGTAAAACAAACTATGTATTGTTCATCATTTGTAATATATTTTAGTTTGATTGTCATTTGGGTTTCTCTCAACAACATCAAGCATCTTCCTCGAGGTCTGGAAAGGTCAAAACCGAGAACCAAACCGGATACCTTGGAAAACAAATAAGCATACTGCATTGCATACTAACTTTGTTTTTATTTTGTAGGTTTTGTTATTATCTTTGTTTCTAACTTTGTTGTGACTTCAGGAAACATTGCTCGTCGCCGAGTGTTCCCTGTCAACTGCACGCACCGGTACCCGACTCGTAACAATCTTCCCAGTATTCAAATGGAACAAGTACAGCAGGATCTGACTGAGGTCAGGAATCAGATGGCTAATGAGAGAGTAGAGATGAGAAATCAGATGTCTCAATTCATGGCAGTGATGACTGGCTTATCCTAGAGTCAAGAAAGGTTAAGAGAGCTGGTGGAAAGACAAACTCCTGAGGAGCCTCATCTTGGGACAGGAGGAACTAGTAATAATGAACGGGGCCAGCCTCGTATTGACCCACCACTATTTGGACCTCATCTGGATCCAGAAGTTAATATCCCGAGAAATGTGCAAGGTAATACTGCTGGGGGAAGAATCTTGCAAGAGGATCCCCAAGAAGAACAATTTACTGTTATAGTGGTTGGAGATGAAGTATATGACAGGAGATTGGACGAAATTGCTGAGAAGTTAAGATCTTTGGAGTCTCAAAATTCTTTGGGCTTCGATGTGATGGACATGTGGCTAGTGGATGGGGTGAGAATTCCCCACAAATTCAAACCCCCATGCTTTGAAAAGTACAATTGTACCTCCTGTCCTCGCACTCACCTGCAGTCTTTCTTGGGAAGGCTTAAAGCATATACCATGGATGAAAAGTTGTGGATGTTCTACTTTGAAGACAATCTGACTGGAGCTTCGAGAGAATGGTATTCACACTTGACCAGAGCTACCATTAGATGCTGGAAGGACTTAGCTGAAGCTTTCATCAGACAATATCAGTACAACCTGGACATGGCTCCCAATAGAACTTTTCTAATGGGTATGTGACAATATTCTAGAGAGAGCTTCAGAGAATATGCCCAAAGGTGGAGACAGCTTGCTGCTGCTGTCCAACCACCCATGTCAGAGAGGGGAATGGATGACATGTTCATGAATACATTGCAAGGGACCTATATTGATAGATTGGCTGCCTTCTCCTCTACCAGATTTGCTGATGTGGTCATAGCTGGTGAGAGGATTGAAAGCCTCTTAAAGATGGGCAAAATTTCCGACAGTGGTGCATGTTCATCCAGTAATCCCAGAAAGCCTTTTGTGGGACCCCGAAGGGCCGGTGAAACAAATTCCATCCATGCAAGCAGGGGCAGGCCTCAGTATGTTCACCGGTCAGTAGCAGCGGTTACCATTCCGGCTCCGATCCCTCAAAAATCAGCATATCCTCAACAACAACAACAACCACAGTATCAACATCAAGTTCATTATCCGCAACAAGGTTCGTACAACAACAATAACAACCAACAACAGCGTCCTTTCCATCAAAGGCCATCACAGGCAAACAGGGTGATTGACCCAATCCCAATGCCGTATGCTGCACTCTTGCCACAACTCCTGAAGCTCAACCTAGTTGAGTTAAGGACATTGGCACCTCCAGATCCCACCAATATGCCAAAGAACTATGATGCAAATGCCAGGTTTGCATTCCACTCAAACGCACCGGGGCATAACACTGAAAAATGCAGGGCCCTACAGATGAAAGTCCAGGATCTGGTGGACTCAAAACCTCTCAACTTTGCATCTCCTCCAAATGTCACAAGAAATCCAATGCCTAGTCACAACGGGCCTAGGATTAATGCTATTGAAGAAGGCAAACTATCCACCTTAATCATCAATGTTGCACAGATCCAAACACCTCTGGTTGAAATCAAAGCTCAGCTGTTAGAATGCCAAGTGTTCCCCGGATGTGAGCTCGGCTGTGGATATTGCAACATTGCTGTTAATGCATGTGAGAGACTGAGAAACGGCATAGATGGTCTTATTAAGGATGGTATTCTTCAGATTACGACAACAACAACTACAACTCCAACAACCCCTTCATCAACAATCACGAATACTACTACAATGTCAGCAACCATTGTTCCAACGGATTCTACTACAACTCCAACAACTGCTCAATCAATCACTTCAACGGATGCAAGTTCAGTCACCATTCTTGCTACAACTTTAACACCCATCCAGTCAACAGTGCCTTCTACAACATCAGCAATAATTAGTGAAAGTGTCTCAACGATTACAATATATTACGATCCCGCAAATGTTCCTTCCAGCAACTTACAACAAATTACTGCTCCTGTCAGAACTCCGGTTACCATATATTACGATCCGCACACCATTGTGGTCCCCTCTACAGCTGCTATCAGTCCAGTTACTATCACAGTGCCTGGGCCAATTCCTTACGAAAGCAGTAATGCCATCCCTTGGCATTATGGCTCAGATCTATACTGCGAGGGGCATAAAATCATTTTAGAGTCATCAACTTCTTCACCTCAGATGGAAAAAGTGAGGGAAGGCGGAGGCTTCACTAGAAGCGGACGTCTCTTTGCCTCGCAAATACCAAGACCCATTGCTGAAGCAGAAGCTGCTGCTAAGGAAAAAGGGAAGAGCATGGTGCAAGAAGAACCAGTTGCTAGAGAAGCTTTGAAGACTCCTTTTGATCAAGGGGTTGATGAATTCATGAGAATCATAAAGAAAAGTGATTACAAGGTGGTAGACCAGTTTCACCAAACACCTTCCAAAATCTCCATACTGTCATTGCTAATGTGCTCCGAGGCTCATCGGAACACGCTATTAAAAGTCCTGCACGCAGCTTATGTGCTTGAAGAGATTACCGTCAATCAGTTAGAGGCTGTGGTTGGAAATGTCAACGCTAGTCATGGACTAGGATTTACCAACGCTGATCTGATAGCGGAAGGTCACAATCACAACAAGGCTTTGCACATTACCTTGGAGTGTAAGGGTGCAGTTCTTTCTCACGTAATGGTAGACACAAGGTCATCCCTCAATGTCCTGCCCAAGAAAGCCCTTGTGAAGCTGGAACATGATGGATTGGCACTACGCCCAAGCAACTTGGTAGTGAGAGCCTTTGACGGTTCTAAAAGATCAGTTCTGGGAGAGATAGAGTTGCCTATAATGATTGGCCCACAGATTTTCAAAACGACCTTCTTTGTGATGGATATACAGCCTGCCTACAACTGTTTATTGGGTAGACCATGGATCCACGCCACTGGCACCGTGACGTCAACCCTTCACCAGAAGTTAAAATTCGAGTGGGAAGGTCAAGTCATCACCATTTGTGGGGAGGAGGATATTTTTGTTAGCCAGCTGGCTACTTTCAAATACATTGAAATGGATGGGGAGATCCATGAAACCATGTGTCGCTCCCACCAAATGACACCTCAGGGTCAGAAGGGGTACAGACGCGAACGGTCGGCGAAAGAGGGATGAGAACACACAGGGGTGAACTCAAGAGAAAAGAAAAGAGTCGCCAGCTAGGCATTTTTATCCCGAAGGAAAGGTAATGCTGCATAGACCTAGAAAAAGATAGATAAGACGGTCGCGAACCAAAGAGACTGAGAAAGGGTGTTGGTTACAACCTGGGAAGGTATTAGCACCCAGATTGTCCGTCGTACTCGACGGGATCCACGCTTAAAAGATCTGTGTTTTAAAGGGGTAGTGTCAGTGCAATCGATGTATCAAAGCTGGAAAGAATGCAAGTGTCAGTGTAAAAGAAGTGTGAAGTGTATAAGAAGTGTTAGTGTAAGAATAAGAATGAAATACTCAAGACCATGAGGCTTAAAGAATAAGGTTAGAAGAGGGGGGGATGTACAAAGACTTTTGTTCGATAACTGTTAAGTTATGCCTACGTATCCTCTCGTGCAATGAGGAAGTCAGAACACCATAGTTCGACTCAAAGAGACTGAAAGATAAATTGACTTATGAACTGCTTACTTGTCTATGCTCAAGTGTATGACCTGTCTGGCTCAGGTGCTAACTGTCTTGCATTAGGCGGAAGAAGCAAGTTCTCGTTTATGAGTGAATGAGATGAGAAAAGAATCCAGAAGGAGACGATTATTGTTTGTTTTGAGTGTTTTCAATCTTTTATTGCTTTTGAAAGTGTGTCATAAGTTAATGAGCTTAAGCCTAAACCAATGGATTTAGTAAACTCATCACATCCTCCCTCTGATTAGGGGTAATGAGAATACCTTAAGTGTGAAGTCATCATCTCACACTTAATCACCCTGATGTAGGATTAAGATCATTAACCTACTTGTGATTATTTAGATGTTTTTGTTGGTTTTTTTTAGTGTTAAGTAATGAGATTAAGCCATAATCAGGGATTTAATGGACTCATTACACCATCCTAATAGAAGGATAATAGATGAGAACATTTAAGATATGAAAGACTTCCCAACTTAATCCATGATTAGGGATTAATCTCATGACAAAACAAAGCCTTTATTAGATGGATTTTAGTTAATGATAAGATGAAGAAGTGATTTTTATGATTGGTAAGACAACTTGAGGGGGACTTGTCCATTAACACTAGGGTTAGTCCTTCTTAACCAATTAAGGAAGAATTAGAACCCTAATGCAAGGCCCAAGTTACAAGCTTGATGTCTTAGTGATTATTAGATGGATTGATTAAAGGATTTAAACACATTAAGGGTTTAACACTTAGGATTAAAGTTATACACTCCATCCTAATAGAAGGATGCATGCATAAGCTTAATCACAAAGCCTTAAAGCCTTTAGGGTTTAGTCCCTGATTATGAGATGAGAAGAGAAGACTCAAGGATGACACAAAGGTAAAAGCTAAATGGAGGACTAATAAAAACCTAATTATTATCATGCTTGGGGGTCCTAGGGTTTATGAGGCTCAAGGGAGAAAGATCTTCAGAGAAACCACCAGGAAGGAAGGAAGCAGATGGGAGGAGGAAGAAGCAAAACAACTTGCTTCACTTAAGAAGACAAGTTGCTTGAAGAAAGAAGGTAAGATGAACATGAATGAGCAAGCTCAATCCAATACACATTGTAAAATGCAGCAAAGATGCAAGAGAAAGATGAAAAGAAATTGTGAGAAGTGAAGGCAAATTCACTTCTCAAACCACTTACCACCTGAAATGTTAGCATAAGAAGATGAAATGCAATGCAAATGAGAAGCAATGTCATGATGCAAATCAAAACCAGAAGCAAGAACATGATGTCAATGATGCTAAGAGGTGATACAAACATGAGACAAGGCAATGGGGATGATCAAACAAGCATAAAGATGCAAATGAGGCATGCATTGAGCCATGAAAGTACATGAAAAGTTATGAGATGCAATGAACATACAAAATGGTAAATGAAAGATGCAATGATCAAACATGATTCTAATATGTCCTAAGATGTATTATGAATCAAATGAATGCACAAAATGTCATGGCAAGTCATGGTATGCAAGCAAATGGAAGATGGATGCAAAGGAAAACATAAATTAGGGTTACATGCATCACACAAAGCAAAAACCCAAAACCAGAAGCAAACAACATGATAAAAATTTGAAAATGCAAACAAAGATACCCTAAACCTATACAAGTTCACTGCCCAAAGGAGAGGATCCAACCCTTAACCTAATGAAAGTTATGAAATTCCTAAGATTGCTAGGGTTTTAAGGTACCTCATCAAGAAAAATGCCAAACAAATTGAAAATGCAAGATCAAATCAAACCAAACTTATCCTATAAACTACATGCTATACAAGATGCAATGCAAAAAGAAACATTACCCAACTTTCAATGGTTAGGCAAAAATGATTTTTTGAAGCTTGAAACAAAATATTGCCTTGAAATGAAATTAATTCCAACGAAAATGATCAAAAGGCATCAAGAACAAAAAAGAAATTTGGTTTGAGAGTTGGACAATGTTTCTAAATGTTCCTAAATGCAACATGAATTTTTTTGTGATTTTTAAATACCTAAATGTATTTTTAATTAATTAATTCTCATTAACTAATTAAAAATAAACATTTAAATGATTTAAAAATAATTTTAAATGCAAAAAATAAAAATAAAAATATTTTTGTGTTCTGAAAATTCATGAAACCTTTGACAAGAAATTTCATAATTTTTTAATGATTTTAGCTATTTTTAAAAATTCGTATAAATTAAATATGAAACAAATGAATTTAAATGAAATTTAAAAGAAAAATGAGAAAGTCAAACAGATCAATGGCTGAGGTTCAAACTTGGGGACGCGGGAATTGACCTGGCGCGCAAACGAACGGCCCACATTCAAACAGGCCTAATTAAGTCATTAGCCCTAATCCTAGCCCTAATCACTTTCAGATGACCGGAACAGTGTTCCGGTCATCTTCTCCGGCAAGGCAAAATCTCAATCTCTATCAAAACGCATCAAAACCTCACAAAACTCTCCAGAATCCAACTATGAACATCACTAAACATAAACCCTAAGACAAACAACATTTATTTTTCGTGAATCAAAGGAAACAAACAAAAACATTTTCACGGGCAAACTTTCAGAACATCACAACATGCTTGTTTCTGGATCATTTTCAAAAATAAATAGATCCCCATGATCAGGGTAACATATAGAACAACATTCTAACAAGAAATCAAAGTTCTGGGAAATTTGTTCATCATGCTACCTGAGATTGAGCTTTCAGTCCAGGAGCTTTCTGCTTGCCTCTTTGCCTCAAAATGGTCCCAATGCTCCTCTTGATGAAGTTATGAAGCTTGGTTGGAGTTTAAAATGGTTGGTTTGAGAGATTGAGTGAGTTCTGTTCAGGGAGGGAAGGAAATCGTGTTTTGATTTCAGGGAGTTTCAGGGCAAGGTGAAGGGTCAGGGATGATCAGTGAGACATGCTGAGATGTTCTATGGAGTTTGTTTTTATGTTTGATGCTTGTGTGATATGTTTCGAATGAAAATGCATAAGAGGCATAAACTTGGAACTATGGCTTAGAGAGTGTTTCAGGCTTGTGTGTGTGGTGTGTTGTGTTGTATTTGGTCCACTTATCACAACTAGAGAGGTCAGAGGAGTTGGTGTGGCACAGGCTGATTGGTATGGGGTTTTTGCAAAAAAGTCAAGTTTTGTGTAAGAGAGGTATGGGCTATGGCAGTGAGGGTACAAAGCATGGCTTGGCTGCAGCTTGAATTAGGAGAGCCATGGAAAAGGATTAGAGGCAATGCAGCAAGTGGGCTAGGGTTTATCATAGGTTTTGCAACTTTGTGACCTTTGGCCCCTTTTGTGATTTCTTGATCCATAAGTCATGAAAATGGGCCAACTCTTGGTGATTTCTGATTTTTAGGCATTGGTTCATGTTTATACAAAGATTAGAAGTCACTTTGAGGTCTCATTTCACCTTGGCAAGGGATTTTGCAACTTTGCCTCTTTGGTAGAAAACTTGAAATTATGTGATTTTTCCCAACTTTGAAAAGCCATAACTTTTGATCCAAAATGAATTAGAATGAGTTCTTGTACTTTTTGAAAAGGGAATGATCCATTCTACAACTTTCATGACCAAAGTTTTCTCATTTGAAGCATTTTTCAATCAAAATAGCAAGGGTTGAAAAAGCATTTTTGCAAATGGCTTGAAATTCTTCAATTTTGTGAACTTACAACATCTTCTATGATCAAATAAAGATCATACACAATCAAAATGATGAATAACACCCTTTGGTTGGGTCATTGGGGGCCTCAGATGCCCTGGTTTTGCACTGACTTGCTCAAGAAGTCAACTCTTGGTTATATGCCTTCCCCATGGAATTTCTTCATGAAACTTGATATGTATGATCCTTATAACATATAGAGACCAAAAGAAACAAGAATGACCAAAAAATTTGGAGTTATGGCCTCTGAAACCAAAACCTTAATTCTAGGTCATCTGTGTAGTTAAACCTGGCTCTGCTTCCATGCCTTTCTCAGTTCTTGTGATTCTTTCACTTTCTTGACTTTATGGGGATACAATATGATGTTTGAACATACATGGACCCCTTTGAAGTGATTGATGACCTTTGGAGTGGCTCAAATGGCTCTTGGATTGCTCAGATCACAAACCCTAGATGCAGATGACTTAGAAGCAATGCAGTGAATCAAAAATGTGGTATGAGATGCTATGATTGAATTCATGCATATGAAAAGATCACAAGCCATGGGGTGAATGGGTGAGGGAAAATTTGGGGTGTTTACACCATGAGTCAGGGGTTTGAGGCCCTGAATATCAATGAAACATCTGCTGTGCTTGGGACTTCCATCACATCATATCAACAAGCCCGGAAGGTTGTTGAAGAGGGTACCGCTCGAGGCTGGGGCAAGCTGCTGCCAGTGGAAAAGAAAGAAGACCAATTCGGGTTGGGTTACAAACCAACTCGACAAGATCAACCAGAGGATGCAACGGAGCCCAAGTTTATCAGTGGGGGGATGCTCATCCCAGATGCTGTGAATAGTTTGGAAGATGAGTCAGAAGACGAGCGCAACCTGGAAAACTGGATACGTCCAAGAATCCCGGGGAACCATGTCTCAAACTGGTCTTCCCAGGAAATTATAAGAGTTACTCCTGCAGAGTAATTATTATTTCATGTTTTAAAGCATGCATCAAGTCCTGCATTTTGCCCAAGATGTCAGGGCTCATTTTGTAATCGGGCCATCTTGTATTTTGTGCAAACGATCAATTAATGAATATCAGGACGTCTTTTGCAAATGAGTCTTTTCTTTTCCGCCCACTGTCTTTCATTTTTCATTTTTTGTACAAAAAATAAAATGGCAATGTTTTTCAAAATAATAACTTCATTTTCACTTTTTCTAAAGCAAGATAAAACTGATCACTAAAATGAACAAATCTAAACCCTTGCAGAGAGTGCCCTCCAGACTGCACCGACAACGACACTGCTATGGCTTCGTATGACTTTGACAATCCGATTAATCAAGCTGATGAAGGGGTTGAAGAAGATTATGAGCTACCTGAAGAACTAGCCAGGTTGTTAAGACAAGAGGAGAAGGTTATAACTCCTCATCAGGAGGAGGTTGAAACGGTTAATCTTGGTACAAGAGAAGACCTGAAAGAAGTTAAGATAGGGGCCTGTCTGCGAGATTCGGTAAAAGAGCAACTGATTGACATGCTTCGAGAATATGTGGATGTTTTTTCTTGGTCTTATCAGGATATGCCAGGGTTGGACACCGACATTGTTATGCACAAGCTGCATCTGAAAGAAGATTGTCCTCTAGTAAAATAGAAGTTGCGCCGCACTCACCCAGATATGGCAATGAAGATAAAAGAGGAGGTACAAAAACAGTGGGACGCCGGTTTCCTTGCTGTAACTAGTTACCCTCCGTGGGTTGCTAACATCGTACCCGTGCCTAAGAAGGATGGTAAGGTGAGGATGTGTGTGGATTACCGGGACCTGAACAGAGCCAGCCCGAAAGATGACTTCCCTTTACCTCACATCGATGTATTGGTCGACAATACGGATCAGTTCTCGGTGTTCTCCTTCATGGATGGATTTTCAGGATATAATCAGATTAAGATGTCACCTGAAGACATGGAGAAGACAACTTTCATTACACCCTGGGGCACATTCTGTTATAAGTTAATGCCATTCGGATTGAAGAATGCTGGTGCCACTTATCAACGGGCTATGGTAACATTATTCCACAACATGATCCATAAAGAAATTGAATGTTATGTGGATGACATGATTGCCAAGTCCCTCACAGAAGAAGACCACCTGGTGAATCTCTTGAAATTATTCAAGCGTCTGAGGAAGTACCAATTGAAGTTAAACCCCAACAAGTGCACATTCGGGGTGCGATCTGGTAAACTGCTGGGATTTATTGTGAGTTAGAAAGGGATTGAAGTTGACCCTGACAAAGTCAAAGCCATTCAGGAAATGCCTGCACCGAAGACCAAAAAAGAAGTTCAAGGGTTTCTAGGTAGATTGAACTACATTTCACAGTTCATATCTCACCTTACAACAACCTGTGAGCCATTGTTCAAGTTGTTAATAAAAGAACAAACGGTCAGGTAGAATGAAGACTGCCAAAGGGATTTTGACAAAATCAAGGAATACTTACAAGAGCCTTCGATCCTTATGCCTCCAGTTGAAGGAAGACCTCTAATAATGTACTTGACAGTATTAGAAGATTCAATGGGGTGTGTGTTGGGCCAACATGACGAGTCTGGTCGAAAAGAGTATGCAATATACTACCTAAGCAAAATGTTTACCGACTGTGAACAACGTTATTCACTGCTCGAGAAAACTTGTTGTGCTTTAGCGTGGGCTACTCGCCGACTAAGGCAGTATATGTTGACCCACACCACTTTATTGATTTCAAAGATGGACCCATTTAAGTACATTTTTGAGAAGCCAGCACTTACCGGACGGGTTGCAAGATGTCAAATGATTCTCACAGAATATGACATTCAATACACATCTCAAAAAGCCATCAAGGGCAGTGTGTTGTCTGATTATCTTGCTGAGCAACCCATTGATGATTACCAGCCTATGAGATTTGACTTCCCTGATGAACATGAAGAGCCTATTCACACTGAAGGGCCTGACCCAGAAGAAGAATGGACTATGATGTTTGATGGGGCTGTTAATATGAATGGTCGTGGTGTTGGTGCAGTACTCATTACACCTAAGGGAGCCCACATGCCTTTCTCGGCAAAACTCACCTTTAACTACACTAACAACGAAGCTGAATACGAAGCTTGCATTATGGGTCTTGAGGAAGCCATTAACCTCAGGATCAAGACTTTGACTATGTTCGGAGATTCGGCTTTGGTAATTAATCAAACCAACGGCAAATGGTACACTCACCAGGATCATCTGATTCCATACCGGGACTATACAAGGAGATTACTGACTTTCTTCACAACAGTCAAACTTGAGTATATCCCTCGGGATGAAAATCAATTCGCAGACGCTTTAGCTACCATTTCATCCATGATCAAAGTTCAAGATGCCAACTTTGTGCCTCAGATTTCAGTATCCAGACTTGACAGACCAGCATACGTATTCTCATTAGACATTACTAAGGATGATAAGCCTTGGTTCCATGACTTAAAATGCTTCTTGGAGGATCAAACATACCCACCTGGGGAATCTTCCAATGATAAGAAGACATTAAGAAGGCTGGCTAGTAGTTTCTTCCTGAATGCTGATGGCTCCCTGTATAAGAGAAACTTTGATATGGTACTTCTCAGATGTGTTGATAAGGCAGAAGCAGACTTGTTGATGCAAGAGGTGCACGAAGGATCTTTTGGTACCCATGCAGGAGGGCATACAATGGCTAAGAAGTTGCTAAGATTAGGCTACTACTGGATCACAATGGATGCAGACTGTTGTGCTTACGCCAGGAAGTGCCATAAATGCCAGATTTATGCAGATAAGGTGCATGTGCCTCCAAATCCTTTAAATGCAATGTCTTCACCTTGGCCCTTTTCCATGTGGGGCATTGACATGATAGGCAAGATCGAACTGACTGCTTCAAATGGCCACAGATTCATCCTGGTAGCCATTGACTATTTTACCAAATGGGTTGAAGCAGCCTCGTATCCAAACGTTACCAGGCAAGTGGTAGCCCGATTTCTGAAGAGAGACATCATTTGTCGGTATGGAGTACCCGAGCGAATCATTACTGATAATGGTTCCAACTTAAACAATAAAATGATGGCAGAGCTATGCCGAGACTTCAAAATCCAACACCATGATTCTTCACCTTACAGGCCAAAGATGAATGGCGTTGTGGAGGCAGCTAACAAGAATATCAAGAAGATTGTGCAAAAGATGGTAGTCACGTACAAAGACTGGGTACCGTACTTCAATCAGAACATCCACTGGGGCAACACCGTATCAGCTTGTGTATGGTATGGAGGCAGTCCTACCTGTTGAAGTTGAATTACCCTCTTTACGAGTACTGGTGGATGTCAAACTAAATGAAGCAGAGTGGGTCCGATCCCGGTACGAACAACTGAGTCTGATCGAAGAGAAGAGGCTAGCTGCAATTTGTCATGGGCAGTTGTATCAGAAAAGAATGAAGAAAGCCTTCGATCAAAAAGTCAGGCTTCGGGAATACCAAGTAGGAGATCTTGTGCTTAAAAGACTCCTTCCTCCTCATACAGACCACAGGGGCAAGTGGACCCCGAATTACGATGGTCCATTCATAGTAAAGAAAGTTTTCTCTAGTGGAGCGCTGATGCTCAGTACTATGGATGGTGAAGACTTCCAGTCCCCTGTGAATTCAGATGTAGTTAAAAAATACTTCGCATAAAATGACCCGCTGGACATAAAAACAGAATGTAAGTCCAGGAAAAAATAGGGCATCCCGGCGAGTCAAAAACAGAATAAAAGACTAGGGCAAAAATAAGGGAAAATAAATGAAAAAATGTACACCCGCTGAGTTGAAAAGCCGCATTGGACAGCTCAGGCAAAAATGAGTATCCCGGTGGATTGAAAACCCGAAAGGGCGATCCACGCAAAATCAGGGAATAAGCGAACAACTGCATTTCGAATTCGTCTGTATCACTTACAACATGGAAGCCTCGAAGGATTCAAGCACCGGTCAGAATCAGCCTTCTTCAAAAGCAGGGTGAGAAGAACGTCAGTGTCATACGAGTCATAGCAAAAAGGAAGCACACTGAAGCGTCATCAACATTGCCAACACCTTTTTGTTTCTCGATTTGTAACAATCTCCTCATTTCAGGGGATCTGTTTCTTTGACTGTACTCGCCAATTCAGGGCACACAAATTAATAAAATCAGATTTTCAGTCACATGTTGTCGCGTATATTTTATCTTTATTTGCAAAAATGTCCGATGTCTTTAATATAATGATCGCATAAATACAGATGCGTCTTTTCTAAATTACATGCTAGCGGGAAATGTATTTGCTCCCGGGAGTGTCTAAATTCCTGTGATGGAATCCGGTAAAGGACACCTCGAGGTACTTGTATGTTTTCTTTGTCATAACAGGATTGCAGGTCTCCTCATCCTCAGAAGGATCCTCATAGACATCTCTAGGAAGATCGTTCAATGGTCATTCCTCCCCAGCCAAGTGCAAAGACAGGGAACCATCTCCCCGCAGAGCTCCGGCCTCTATCCAGAAGAGCAATGTCTGAAGATCTCACAACAAAGTGACAGAAACTTTCACAAGACCCTAGATGGGCTCCTCACCAAAGATAGGTCTATCAGCGACTTGTTTCCCAAAGCAGTCATACATCTTATCAGATCTACCAATGATCTTTTCCCCCAGCTGGGACACTCCTTCAGGCAAATCAGCCAGAGATCTTCACGGCAACGGGACCCGAATCCCGGATCGGTATCTTTGCATAAACATAGCATTCGCATCATACTTTCCCCAGAGCGTAGCATTCCGTCTAATACGGAGCATTACGGCAAAAATAAAACATATGGCATAATCGCAAGCCCTGTTTTGAATCAGTCACCTGTGAATATTGACATCCCATCAACAATATAGAAAATACTTCTCAAATTTCCCCAACAGAAAGCCAAAGCGTCCCCTTTGCACTCACAGAAAACACATTAATACACCCTCCTGACACTCGTCCGTGTCACCTATCCCCAGCATAGTTGCCTAAGCATTTGTTTATAACACACTTCTTTCGGCACCCGTCCGTGTCATCCCCACAGATTGTCAAAATATCTCTCACATTTATAAGTTCATAACTTATACACTTTCTCTTATGATACTCGTCTGTGTCATATTCTCCTCAGCAAGTTGAACACTCGTTCGTGTCTCACTCATACTTCCTTATTCATACAGATACTCGTCCGTATCTTATATACACCGTCTATTTCCCCTTGGATTCATCACTCGTCCGTGTTCTTTGTTAACCAGTTGATACTCGTCCGTATCATCGGCGTTTGTTTCTACCGATACTCGTCTGTATCATGGTCCTAAGGATGCTCGTCCGCATCTTTAATCTATACACCTTGTCAAACACTTATATCTTCTTGAATTTAGACGCTCGTTTGTGTCTACCACTCCCCAGAGGAGTCCCCCAGCAAATCCCCAGTAAGATGCAAATTTTCTTCTTATCTGACATTCGTCCTATGTCATGATACTTCCGGCAGCCGTACCCTGCCAGGTGATCGTCCTTCACCTTTTTGATGATCGTCCTTCATCATTTTATCCGATGGCCGTCCCCCATCGTCGATTTTGTTATCTGACATTCGTCCTATGTCATGATAAACCCCGAGAGCAGCCGTACCCTGCTAGGTGATCGTCCTTCACCTCTTGATGATCGTCCTTCATCATACTTATCCGATGGCCGTCCCCATCGTTGACTCTTTCTATCCGACATTCGGCTTATGTCGTGATACTTTCGGCAGCCGTACCCTGCCTGGTGATCGTCCTTCACCTTTGATGACCGTCCCTCATCCTTATCCCCAACAGAGCAGCCGTCCCCTGCTAGGTGATCGTCCTTCACCTTTGATGACCGTCCCTCATCATTTATTTCATTAACCCAATGGCCGTCCCCATCATTGCCTTTACCTGTAATCCCTAGAGAGTTTTGTTCCTTTACTTGATGGCCGTCCCCATCATGATATCTCCATTTCCCCAGCATGTCGGTCGTACCCGTCATTGCCTATCCCCAGCAGTCGTCCTCTGCTCGACGGTCGCCCTCCGTCGCCCGCACTTTATAATCATACTTTATTTTCCTTTTACAATCTATATCCTTTTTCTTCTTCACAGTCAGTGAGTGCAAATTTTGGACTGTCTTTGGTATTCAACCACAAGTTATCTTGCTTGCCTGTTAAGCCGTTGCTTACATCCCGCACAGTTAACTCATGTTTGAATAGGGGCAGCTGTAAACACCCCAAATTTTCCCTCACTCATTTCACCATGGCTTGTGATTCTTTTCATATTACATAAGTTCAATCATATCATCCCATAGTGCATCTTTGCTTCACTGCATTGGTTCTAAGTCATCTGCATCTAGGGTTTGTGATTTGAGCAATTCCTGAGCCATCTGAGCCACTCCAAAGGTCTTCAATCATCTCAAGAGGGTACATGTATGTTCAAGCATCATATTATATTCTCCCAAGATCAAGAAAGTCAGGAAATCAAACGAACTGAGGAAGGCATGGAAGCAGAGCCAGGGTTAACTACACAGATGACCTAAAATTAGGGTTTTGGTTTCAGAGGCCATAACTCCAAATTTTTTGTCCATTCTTGTTTCTATTGGTTTCTATATGTTGTAAGGATCATACATACCAATTTTCATGAAGAAATTCAATGAGGAAGGCATTTGATCAATATATGTCTTCTTTAGCAAGTCAGTGCAAAATCAGGACATCTGAGGCCCCCCATCATCCAACCAAAGGGTCTTCTCCATCATTTTGGGTGTATATGATCTTTATTTGATCTTAGAAGAGATTAGAAGTTCACAAAATTGAAGAATTTCAATCCATTTGCAAAGTTGTCACTTTGGGAAGGTGACTTGTAATGCAAACTTGCCATTTTGGGAATGTTTTTCAACCTCCTCTTTTTGATTACAAAATGCTTCAAATGAAAAATTCTTGGTCATGAAAGTTGTAGATTGGATCATTCCCTTTTCAAAAAGTACAAGAACTTGATCTAATTCATCATAGAACTCAAGTTATGGCCTTGCAAAGTTGCGAAAAATCACAAAATTTCACTTATGCACCAAAGAGGGAAGTTTGCAAAAACACTTGCCAAAGCATTTTGTGACCTCAATTTGACTTCTAACCATTGCACAAACATCACACATGACCTATAATTCAGAATTGCCCAAAGAAATTCCAAGTTTCATGCCTTGAACTTTACAAAATCCAAAAGGGGCCAAAACTTCATGAATTTGCAAAATGAATCAAAACCTCTCACACACTTGCTGAATCACCACAAAACCTTTTCCATGGTTATCCTTGAACCAAGCTGACTCGAGCCATGCCTTGAAACAGCCACTGAACCAGCCCATACCTCAAGTACACCAAATCTTGACATTTTTGCAACTTGCCCATACACATCAACATAGGCAAGCACCCACCCTCTGACTTATCCCAACATGATATGTGTACTAAAAGAAAGCCATTCCATAACACAACACAAGTTGATCATTTCCCACCCTTCATTTTGGCCTAAAACACTCAGAATCAAAAACACGATTTTGACATAGCATGAACTGAACTTTTGCCAACTTCATTTTAAGGCCATTTAAACTCCAACCAAGCATCACAAGCTCTTGAGGGGAGTCATTGGAGTGGATTTGAGGCAAAGAACTGGCCAGAAAGCTCCTGGTTTGAAAGCTCAACTTCAGGTAGCCATGGCATTTATTTTTCCTGAACCTTCATTTTATGTTATATAATGATTCTATGTGTTCCCCTGATTGCCATGATGTGTTTGGTTTCGAAAATAGTTGAGAAATAAGCATTTCATAAGCTTCTGAAATTTTTTAGATGTTTTCCGTTTTGCTCTGATTCATGTTTTTGATGATGAATAAATGAATTTTGATGGCTGATTCTTGTTGGGGTTGATGTGGGGATCATTTCTGGAGAGTTTTAGGGCTTGGGGTTGCGTATTGAGTGAGATAGCTTGAGAGGATAGCCAGAGAAGATGACCGGAACACTGTTCCGGTCACCTGAAAGTGTTTAGGGTTCAGATTAGGGCTTAGTGACGTAATTAGCGTAGTTTGAATCTCAGCCATCCAGATGCGCGCGCTGGTCAATTCCCTCCCTTTCTCATTCAAATATGGACCACTGGATCAGTTGACTTTCATTTTAATTCATTTAATTGCATTTCTTTCTACATTTTATTAAAAATAGCAAAACACTTTCAAAAAAATTTATCTTTTGCATTTCCCTTTCAAATATTTTTCTAATTCTGGAAAAAAAAATTATTTTATTTTTTTGCATAAATTTCATATTTTTAAAATATTTAAATATTTATTTTAATTAATTAATGAGAATTAATTAATTAAAATACCATTTAAGTTTCTAAAAATCACCCAAAAAATCATATTGCATCTTGACACATTTAGAGACATTATCAAACCCTTCACACAAATTTCTTTTTGGTTCTTGACCTATGTTGACATTTTTCTTTGGATTTAAGGTTCTTAAAAGTCAATGTTTTAACCCTAACTTAGAAAAATCCTTTCTGCCTAACCATGAAGAGTTTGATAACGGTTCTTTTTGCATTGCATTCCTCATATCATTTAGTTCCTAGGATAAAATGGGCATGAATTTATCTTTCATTTTCAATTTGTTGTAAATTTTTCCTTGAGAGGTACCTTAAAACCCTAGCAAACTTGAGAAAATCATAACTTCCACTAGGTTAAGATTTAGGTCTCCTCCTTTGGGAAGTAAACTTGTATAGGTTTAAGGTTCCTTTGATCCTATTTTCAATTTTATATCTTGTCATTTGCTTCTGATTTTGAATTTTGCATTGCATCTTGTTCATAAACCCTAATTTTTGCCTTCATTTGCATTCATCCTTCATATGCTTGCATACATGAACTTGCCATGACATTTTGTGCACCCACATGACATATAAGACATCTTAAGACACATTAGAATCATGTTTAATCATTGCACCATTCATTTGCTATGTCATGTATCCATTGCATTTTATAAGTTTTCATGAACTTTCATGCTTCTTACTTGTCTCATTTGCATTCTCATCCCTTGTATGATCATCCACATCTCATGCCTACAATTTGCATCATCTTATAGCATCATTTACATCTTAATATGCTTCTGGTTTTGGTTTGCATATTTGCATTATATCCCATTTTCATTTCTTTTCATTGCTTGTTGCTAACTTTGCAGGTGGTAAGTGTATGAGAAGTGAATTTGCCTTCACTTCTCATAATCTCTTCTCGTCTCTTTTATGCATCATTGCTGCATTTTGTATTTGTATTAGAGTGAGCTTGCTCATTCATGTTCCCTCCCCTCTTTCTTTCTTCAAGCAACTTATCTTCTTAAGTGAAGTAAGTTGTCTTGCTTCTTCTGCTTCTCCTCCTTTCATCTACTTCTTCCTTGGTGGCTTTCCCTTTGAGATCTTCTTGCAAGCGTCATAAACCCTAGGAATAACCAAGCACGATCACAATTAGGGTTTTATTAGTCCCCTATTAGTTTTACCTTTGTGTCATCTTTTGTGTCTTTTTTTCTCACCTCATAATCAAGGACTAAACCTTAAAGGTTTTAAGGTTTTGTGATTAAGCTTATGCCTGCATCCTTCTATTAGGATGAAGTGTATAACTTTATTCCTAAGTGTTAAACCCTTAATGTGTTTAATTCCTTTAATCAACCCACCTAATAATCACTAAGACATCAAGCTTGTAACTTGAGCCTTGCATTAGGGTTCTAATTCTTCCTTAATTGGTTAAGAAGGACTAACCCTAGTGTTAATGGACAAGTCCCCCTCAAGTTGTCTTACAAACCATAAAATTCACTTCTTAATTACCATTTACTAAAATCCACTTTAATAAAGGTTTTTTTTGTCATGAGGTTAATCCCTAATCATGGATTAAGTTGGGGTATCTTCCTCAGCTTAAATGTTCTCATCTATTATCCTTCTATTAGGATGGTGTAATGGGTCCATTAAATCTTTGATTATGGCTTAAACTCATTACTTAACACTAAACAAAAATCTCCTAAAATATCTAAATAAAGGTAAGTAGGTTAATGATCTTAATCCTACATCATGGTGATTAAGTGTGAGGTGCTTACTTCACACTTAAGGTATTCTCATTACCCCTAATCAGAGGGAGGATGTGATGAGTTTACTAACCTTGGTTTAGGCTTAAGCTCATTTTCTTATGACAAATTCCAAAAGCAATAAAAGATTGAAACTAATAAAAACAAACAATAATCGTCTCCTTCGGGATTCTTTTCTCATCATCTTCACTCATAAACGAGAACTTGCTTCTCCCGTCTAATGCAAGACATTTTGCACCTGAGCCAGACAGGTCATACACTTGAGCATAGACAAGCAAGCAGTTCACAAGTCAACTTATCTTTCAATCTCTTTGAGTCGAACTACGGTGTTCTGACTTCCTCATTGCACGAGGGGATACGTAGGCATAACTTAACAGTTATCGAAGAAAAGTCTCTGTATATTCCCCCTTTTCCATCATTATTCTTTAAGCCTCATAGTCTTGAGCTTCATACTCTTGTTTCTTACACTGACACTCTTCCATTGACTTCACATTTCTTTTACACTAACACTTGCATTCTTTTCCAGCTTTTGCACACAGAACAACACTGACACTACCCCTTTAAGCACAAACTTACAAGCGTGGATCCCGTCGAGTACGACGGACAATCTGGGTGCTAATACCTTCCCAGGTTGTAACCAATCCCCTTTCTCAGTTTCTCTGGTTCGCGATCGTCTTATCCATATCTTCTTAGGTTTATGCAGCATTACCTTTCCTTCGGGATAAAAATGCCTAGCTGGCGACTCTTTTCATTCTTTCCTTTTTCTCGCCGACCATTCGCATATGTACCCCTCTTGACCCCGGGTGTCATTTGGTGGGTGCGACACAAGGAAACCGGTGTCCCACTGTTTTTGTACTTCTTCCTTAATCTTCATGGCCATATCTAGGCAAGTACGACGTAGATTTTGCTTCACTGGAGGGCAATCTTCTTTTAATGGCAGCTTGTGCATAACAATATTCGTGTCTAGACCTGGCATGTCTTGATAGGAACAAGCAAAGACGTCGACGTATTCTCGAAGCATATCAATAAGTTGTTCTTTTACTGAAGCTTGCAAACCGGCCCCAATCTTCACTTCTTTCAAATCCTCTTCGGTACCAAGATTAACTGTTTCGACCTCCTCCTGATGAGGAGTAATCACCTTCTCTTCTTGCCTAAACAATCTGGCTAACTCTTCAGGTAACTCATAGTCTTCTTCAACCCCTTCATCAACTTGATTAATTGGATTGTCGAAGTCATACAAGGTCATAGTAGTGTTGTTGTCGGTGCAATCTGGAGGATAATCTCTGCAAGGGTTGAGATTTGTTCGTTTTAGTGATCAATTTTAATCTTGTTTAGAAAAGTGTAAATGAAGTTACTTATTTTGAAAACATTGTCATTTTATTGTTTTGTACAAAAGTGAAAAATGAAAAGACAGTGAGCGAAAAAGAGACTTGTTTGCAAAAGATGTCTGATATTCATTGATAATTCATTTGCACAAAATTACAATATGGCCCTATTACAAAATGAGTCCTGACATCTTGGGAAAGATGCAGGACTTGATGCATGCTAAAAAAGACAAGAAATAATAATTACTCTGCAGGAGTAACCCTTATAATTTCTTGGGAAGACCAGTTAAGGACTTGATGACCCAGGATCCTTGGACGTATCCATCTCTCCAGGTTGAGGTCGCTTTCCGCCTCGTCTTCCAGGTTGTTAACAACATCTAGGGTGAGCATCCCCCTACTGATGAACTTGGGCTCTTTCGCAACCTCTGATTGATCTTGTCGGAATGGTCTGTAACCCAAACCGAATCTGTCCTCCTTCTTTTCCACCGGTAGCAGCTTGCCCCAGCCTTGGGAATTACCATCTTCAACAACCTTCCGGGCTTGCTGATAGGAGACAATTGAAGTACCCATCCTATCCTCCTAGGATGCAGCAAATACTTCAGTCGTCGCCTCATTGACGTTCAGAGCTTCGAACCCCTGGCTCATAGTTTCATGGATTTCACCATCCATCTCAATGTATTTGTAGGTAGCCAGATGGCTAACAAAGATGTCCTCTTCACCACAGATGGTGATAATCTGTCCTTCCCACTCATATTTCAATTTCTGGTGAAGGGTCGACGTAACTGCGCCAACGGCGTGAATCCATGGTCGACCCAACAAACAGCTGTAGGCCGGCTGAATGTCCATCACATAGAAAGTAGTCTGAAAGACCTGCGGACCGATTATTACAGGCAACTCCACCTCTCCTAGAACAGACCTCTTGGAGCCATCAAAAGCCCTAACCACCAGATTGCTTGGTCGGAGAGCTATACCATCATATTCGAGCTTAACAAGAGCTTTCTTCGGCAAGACATTGAGTGAAGACCCAGTTTCCACAAGAACATGAGACAATACAGCTCCTTTTCACTCCAGGGTTATATGCAAAGCTTGGTTGTGGTGACGTCCTTCTGTTGTTAAATCAGCATCGGTGAAACCTAACCCATGGCTAGTATTGACATTAGACACTTCTGTCTCAAGCTGATTCACTGTGATCTCTTCTGGCACGTAGGCAGCGTGCAGAACTTTGAGTAGTGCCTCCTGATGGGCTTCGAAACACAACAACAGGGATAATATAGAGATCTTAGAAGGAGTCTGGTGGAGCTGATCCACAACTTTGTAGTCACTTCTTTTAATTATCCTCATAAATTCATCCACATCCTGATCAAAGGATGATTTATGAGTCTCTTTTGGTACAGGCTCTTCAGGTGCCACACTCTTCCCTTTGGCTTTGGCAGCAGCCTCTGCCTCAGTATTGGTTCTTGGAGCTTACAACGCGAAGAGGTGTCCGCTTCGGGTGAAGCCTCCGCCTCCCCCGACATTATCCACCTGGGGAGTAGGAATTGAAGAATCAAGAAGGACTTTTTCTCTGTTGCAGTAAAGGTCAGCACCATAATGCCATGGTACAACATTGTCTTTGTCATATGGGATTGGCCCTGGAACCGTGATGGTGACTGGGCTTACTGCAATAGAGGTTGGGACCGTTATTGTCTGTGGATCATAGAAAATAGTGACATGACTTCTGGTGGTTGTTGATGGTGATGAATTGAAGCTTGATTGTTGCTGAAACTGTTGCTGAGATTGAAAGTTGCTGGAGTTCGGGACCGTTGAAGGGTCATAATAAATAGTAACTATGGAGACGTTGTTGTTGGTGGTTGCTGTAGTTGTAGAAGGAGATGAAATGGAACTGTTGTTTGTTAAAGTGAAGGAAGAAATGGTTGTTGAAGTTGTAGATGAATCGGTAGGAACAATGGTTGTTGTAGTTATAGATGAATCACTAGAAAAATGAGTTACTGGTGTTGTAGAAGTTGTTGTGGTTATTTGCAGAACGCTTTCTTTGATCAAGCTATTGATGCCATTCCTCAAGCTTGCACACCCGTTCACGGAAACCTTACAAGATTCACAACATGCCTCACAACCTGGAAACACTCTACATTTCAAAAGCTGGGCTTTAACCTCTGCCAGAGGTGTCTGAATACTTGCAGCATCTTCAATGGGAACCATGGGTGAGTCTTCCTCTATAGCATTAATCCTTGGCCCAATGTGGCTTGGCATATGATTTTTCATGACATTAGGAGGTGGTGTAAAGTTCAGGGCTTTTGAATCTACAAGATCCTGGACCTTCATATGCATAGCCTTGCATTTTTCCGTGGAGTGGCCAGGTGCATTAGAATGAAAAGCACACCTAGCATTGACATCGTAATTTCTTGGAAGGTTCTGAGGATCAGGTGGAGCCAATGTCCTTAACTCAACAAGAATGAGCTTTAGGAGTTGTGGCAGCAATGTGGCATATGGCATTGGAATAGGGTCAATCACCCTGTTGATCTGAGATGACCGTTTTTGAAAAGGGCGTTGTTGTTGGTTTTTGTTGTTGTTGTTGTAGGATCTCTGTTGAGGAAATTGTGGCTGTTGAGGAAAATGCTATGGTTGTTGAGTATACTGAGGAGGTGGAGCAGGAATGGTGACGGCAACAACTGATCTGGGCAGATATTGGGTTCTTCCCCTTCCCACATGTACGAAATTTGTTTCACCAGATCTACGGGGCCCAGCAAATGGCTTCCTTGCACTGCTTGAACTGGCACCGTTGTCGGAGATCTTTCCCATCTTCAGCAAGATCTCAATTCTTTCCCCAGCTATCACCACGTCTGCAAAGCTGATGGAAGAAAATGCAGCCAATCTGTCAATATAGGTACCCTGGAGAGTATTCATAAACATGTCTTCCATCTCCCTTTCTGACATCGGGGGTTGAACGACAACAGCTAGTTGCCTCCACCTTTGGGCATACTCTATAAAGCTTTCACGGGAAGATTGTGACATTCCCATCAAAAGGGTTCTGTTTGGAGCCATGTCCAGATTATACTGATATTGACGAATGAAAGCTTCAGCCAAGTCTTTCCAATTTCTTATTGTGGCCCTGGTCAAGTGGGAATACCATTCTCGGGATTCCCCTGTCAAGCTATCCTCGAAGTAAAACATCCACAGCTTTTCATCCATGGTGTAGGCTTTCAATCTCCCCAGGAAAGACTGAAGGTGGGTACGTGGGCAGGATGTGCCATTATATCTTTCAAAACAAGGGGGCTTGAACTTGTGAGGAATTCTAACCCCTTCCACCAATCCCATGTCCATGACATCAAAACCTAGAGTGTTTTGGGATTCGAGAGACCTTAGCTTCTCTACAATTTCATCCAACCGACGATCGTAAACTTCGTCTCCAGCCCCAACCACAGTAAACTGCTCTTCCTGAGGGTCTTCCTGCAAGGCCCTCCCTCCAGTGTTACCTTGGGTGTTTCTTATGGCATTGATGTCTGGGTTTAGGTGAGGTCCAAACTCTGGTGGACCAGTGCGAGGCTGCACGTGATCGTTGTTACTGGTACCTCCTGTACCTGGATGGTGTTCCTCAGGAGTTTGTCGCTCAACTAACTCCCTCAGTCTCTCCTGGCTTTGAGCCAGACCAGTCATCACTGTCATAAATTGATTCATTTGGGCCCTCATCTCTGTCCTTTCATTGGCCATCTGGGCTCTCACTTCAGTCAAGTCTTGTTGAACCTGATCCATTTGTAATCCCGAAAGGTTGTTTCTTGTCGGATACCGGTGCACTCTATTGACAGGGAACACTCTTCTACGAGCAATGTTTCCTAAAACCACAACAAGGTGAGAAACAACAACAAAAACAAAACCTACAAAACAAAGAAATGATGTTAGTATGCAATGCAAGATACCTATTTGTCTTCCAAGGGTATCCGATTTGGTTCTTTGGTTTTGACCTTTCCAGATCTCGAGGAAATGTTGATGTTGAAGAGAGATTAAGCCCACAAAAATAATACAAACTATATTTTACAAGGAGTGAAAATACATAGTTTGATTACAATAAAGTCCCCATGATGGGTCAAAATACATCAACAAAATCAAAAGTACAAACAGAAGGAAATATAAATACAAGGAAATCAAACATCCAGTCCAAAGTCATCCTCCCTAACTTCCTTCAGGAGAGCTTCAGTCACTGGACCTACTGGGTGCTCTGTGATAGTCCTGATGAGGAGGTTCCTGGTAGGAATGGCACTGGTCAACTTCTTGTGCTTATCCTGATCCTTTGACCTCTTCAACCCCGCTCGGATTTTTAACTCAGAGATCTCCTTCTGTGCTACTAATAATGCTGCCTGATGCTTCTTCTCACTAGCCTCCAGTTGCTCTATCTTAGTTTGGGTCCTTTGATCTTCTTGTGCACGAGCCTCAGTGATCCTGATCCACCTAACCTGGCTCTCCTCTAAGTAATGCTCTGCCCTAGCCTTTTGAGTCTTTGATTCCTTGCAAGCATTCTTCAGTACTAGTTCCCCTGCTCTAGCCTTTCTGATGTAGTCATTTGTCTTCTCAATCTTGGTCAAGTACTCAATCCGGAGCTTCTCTAGCCTCTCATTATCTAGACGGATGTAATTCCTCTCCCAGATGGTCTTCTTCAAGGCTTCAGAGATATGAGTATTCCTTTCCTTCAGTTTCTCAAACTCCTCTAGGCTGACAGTAGCTGCAGGCTCCACTGCCGAAGGACCAGGTACATCCTCTAAGGTGAATGGCATACGGGTGATTTGTCCCCTGGTATTAGACCAATCAAGATACTGTGCTGAAGCTATATTGTTGCATTTGCCAAGGATAGTTGTCCCCTTAGTCTGAATGTTGTCCCAGGCCCAGGTTGCCTGTCTGACAATAGCAGAGTTGTGCTGGATGTCACAATAGAGGGTCTCTGTCAAGTCTTTCCCTCTTGGGGGATGAACCAAAGCATACCCTAATTGCCTCTTAAAAAGCAAGGGGTTGTAGTTGATGCAACCTTTTACTCCAATCAAAGGCACATTGGGATACTGTCCACAGCTGGTGATGATATCCTTGCCCTTGGTGCTCCGAGTGCACCATCTGATGTCTTCTGATGTAAGGGCAATCAATTTCTTAGCTCAATTCCTTGGCTGATGAGGGTTCAGGAAAATGTTTGACTTCGACAAGTGTCTTAACAACCAACAGTAATAGAGGGGTGCGCAGCATCTGACCAATCTTCCTCTTTGCTTCTCATTCCTCTGGTGCACTAAATAGTAGAAGTCTCCAAGTAGGGTGGGGACTGGGTTCCTCAACAAGAACATGTGAATAACACTCTTTCTTACAAACTTTGGCTCGTCTGCAAACAAGATAACTCCATATATGCTGAGGGCTAGAAGTGCACAAACAGCATCCCACTTCCCTGCTGCAACATGCAAGGTGGCCTGAGAGATCAAGAAGTCCAAGTGAAGGCCTGGGATTCCAGCCTTGGTGGTCTTGCTCTGATCAATGAGGGTAGGCTCTAAGTGCAAGGCTTTAGTTATATCTTCATTCTTGGGAGCAACCATCTCAGGGTTGAAAGGAATTCCACTCCTGATAGGGACACTCAACAACATGGAGAACTCTTCCATCAGGTCCCAACTGGAAATCTGGGAAGGTGAAGCATCTGAGAGGAGGATCATAAAAATTCAAGCAAGTGTGGATCATGCTCCTCTGGGATGCATCCACGTCCATGATCATGTCCATAATGCCTCCATAATGTTCCCTGAATAAAGGGACATGATCAGGAGTGATGAGAGACTGGATCTGTCTGATGCTTGTCAGAGTAGGCTCAAAGAAATGGTATGTGATGTTGCTCTTCCTGGAGGTGTCCATTCTGACAATGGATGCTGGTGAAGAAAACTGAGGAGAATCCCTGATGAAGGTAACTGCTGAAGACTGGTGAAGATAACTGGAGAAGGTGCTGAAGAAGGGTCTCTGATGAAGACAACCGGAGAAGAGTCTCTGATGAAGACAAACTAAAGAAGAGTCTCTGAAGAAGACAAACTGATGAAGGTGCTGGAGAAGATAACTGATGAAGTTTGAGCTGCAGAACAGGCCAAAACCAAACCAAAGATAAGAAGGTGGATACCCTGTAAAACAAATAGGCAAATGTTAAATGATGCAAAATGATGTATGCAGAATGATATGCAAAGGGTTTGTGATCAAGTGATGGATTTGTTATCTGCCTTGATAGGGTCCATGTGTGTTCATAAGTCCGGATGGAGGCTTAGAAAACCAGTAACCAGGTGGGGGACTCAAAATAAAGAGTCACAAGTCCCGGGTTTCACAAGAACTGTCCAAAATGATACAACCTTAACAAATCTAGTAACAAGGTATGCTGAGGCCAAGGGTTCCTGCAAACCTGTAAACATCCCAACCCCTTCACATGTATTTTTCTAGAACAAGGATCCTCAGACTTGGATCTGTTATGAGAAGTGTAAACACTTCTAACCCGCAGGTACAGTGTTTACAATAACCATAAAAGATCCTCCTCTAATTCACCTCAGATGCTGAAGGTCATAAAAAGGTCATCCAGACTTAGCAGGCTTCCCAGATAGCCCTAGTACTACAAGAAATCCGTAGCACAGAGTTCTCAAGAAGAAACCCATGTATGAACCGTGTTTCATATTCCCGCACCAGACCGAAATGGAATGGGAAAGAATATGAAGCCACTCTATCCTATGTGTCACTCAGGTCCCTGTTATGGAACCTTAATCACTCAACAATCCCACCCACCAAAAGAAACAACAGATCCAACACAGATGATGATAACAGTATGAAATGCATAAAACTGTAAATGAAAGCAATAAATAAAGTTGTACAGAAAGTAATAAATAAAGAAATAAACAATAAACACAAATAGCACATAACACCCCCATAAACACAAATCAAACAAGCGCTAGGAGAAACCCACAAAAAGAACCAAAAGCCCTGGTTGCAAGATAGGTCATCCGCAGTAGAGTCGCCAAGCTGTCGCTCCCCCGAAAAGATACCTGGTCAGATAGGGTACAGACGCGAACGGTCGGCAAAGAGGATAAAATGAAATGAATATGAATAGATTCGCCAGCTAGGAATTTCCATCCAGAAGGAAAGGTAATGCTGCATAAACCTGGGGAAAGATGGATAAGACGGTTGCGAACCAGAGAAACTGAGAAAGGGGGTTGGTTATAACCTGGGAAGGTATTAGCACCCAGATTGTCCGTCGTACTCGACGGGATCCACGATTGAAAGTTTGTGTTTAAAGAGGTAGGTGTATGTGCTGTCTGTGTGCAAAAGCTGGAAACGAATGTACAAGTGTTAGTGCAAAAAGAAGTGAAATGCTCAGGAATGAGGCTTAAAAGAGAATGATGAAAGGGGGGGAAGACACAGAGACTTTTGTTCGATAATTGTTAAGTTATGCCTATGTATCTGTAATACCTCAAACTTTGCCCTCATTATTTTATAACCTTTACTGGCTTCTTTGTTTCACATTCACATGCATCTTCCATTAGGTCATCTACACCATGTCATGCATTCATTTTCATAGGCTTGTTACTTGGATCAGAAGTTTGAAGAATCAGGGTTTTGTGGTGCCCTATGATTTATCTCTTTGGCAGGCGTGTTTCGAAGGAAAATACAAAGATCGGTAGTTATGATTTGTCTCATGTGCGTATGTTTATCAGGTGGATTCTCAAGGTTTGACCAGCATAATAATCAAGGGTATTAGCCTTCGGTACTCACCATCAACATTTGATTAGGCTTTATTTCCCTGATTATTTGGCCATCAAGAGTTTCCTTATGAAGTATGGCACTAGGGCATTTTGTCACTCCATGGATTCCATCATTGGCGATATTTGTTGGTTATCGTGAAGATTCGACATAGATTAGAGAGTTGCAGGAAGGATATGGCAATTGAAATAATTGACTTGGGTTTATGGATTCTAGTGCAATTAGAAGTGCTCATGTGAATTTTGAGTTCAGGTTATCGAGGAAAATAATAGTTAACAATTTTACACCTGATTCAAGCCCATCTCTTTTTTTTCTAAACCACTTAATTTTAGAATCCATACATTGGCCAATATCTGTTTTAATCCATTTTTCAAACTTTTGCTTTTGTAAACCAGTTACTATTCTAAGCCCATTTAAAATTTTAAGCCCAAATTCAAATTCTATCTTCATCCATTTATCCATTTTAAATCAATAGCCCATTTTGGAATTCGATTTTCTCCTATTTCGAACCAATTTTCAATTGTTAATCCATATTAAGATAGTTGTTAATTCCAAAAGCCCGTGTTCTAATATCTAAATCCAACACTAATTTTAGATTATTATTTTGGTCCATATCTCCAAATAAAGCCCAAGCCCATTTATGGAAATGATGCCCATTACCATATACCAAGAGAAAAAATGCAGCCATGGATATGTTTATCAGGAAAATCAGGTTAGAAAGGAAAAAAATTCCATCATAAAAAATATATTAAAAAACCAGTCACAAGTTAATTCCAAAAAAAAGCCATTTACAATCTTATAACAGAATTTATAAACTGGGAGAACTAACTAAAACTAAAGCTCTCCAATTCTCGACTGTCGATTCCATTGATCCTTCATCATCAATCTCACCAATCTAAATCTCCTCTTCTCCCAGCACCAATTCTTCAATCTCCTTCCGTCTTCAACCGATTTCTAACAGCTTCACAATAGAGAATTGCAGAACTAAGAACTGAACTCTTCAACTCTAAACACCTCTTCATCAACATAGAATCACCAATACTTTCAATCTTCAACTGAATCCATCTTTTTTTTCTTCATGCCAAGAAGACACCAATCTTCAACTTCAATCTTCATTGAAGTGAAAACAACACCACTCACACACCCTCAGCCACAACATTCATCCTCATCAATCTACACTGAATCATGTCATCAACAACACGGTTCGAAAATCGACATTAGAAGAATTCGTCATAACCTGCAAAATCCAAAACAAGCGACAACAATTCAGATTCAATATTTTCTCACGGACATTATTAATTGTAAACACCCCAAATTTGCCCTCACCCATTCACACCATGGCTTGTGATCTTTTCATATGCATAAGTTCAATCATATCATCTCATATTGCATTTTTGCTTCACTGCATTGGTTCTAAGTCATCTGCATCTAGGGTTTGTGATCTGAGCCATCCAAGGGCTACTTGATCCACTCCAAAGGTCATCAATCAATTAAAAGGGGTCCATGTATGTTCAAAAATCATACTATATCCTCTCAAGATCAAAGAAGTCAAAGGATCACAAGAATTGGGAAAGACATGGAAGCAGAGCCAGGCTTAACTGCACAGATGACCTAAAATTAGGGTTTTGGTTTCAGAGGACATAACTCCAAATTTTTTGGTCATTCTTGTTTCTATTGGTCTCTATATGTTATAAGGATCATGCATATCAATTTTCATGAAGAAATTCCATGGGGAAGGCATCTGGTCAAAAGATGACTTCTTGAGCAAGTCAGTGCAAAATCTGGGCATCTGAGGCCCTAATGACCCAACCAAAGGGTGTTCTCCATCATTTTGAATGTGTATGATCTTTATTTGATCATAGAAGATGTTAGAAGTTCACAAAATTGGAAAATTTCAAGCCATTTGCAAAGTTTCCTTTTTGGGAAAGTGACTTGTAATGTAAAATTGCCATTTTGGGAAAGTTTTTCAACCTTCTCTTTTTGATTCAAAAATGCCTCAAATGAGAAAAACTTTGGTCATGAAAGTTGTAGAATGGATCCTCCCATTTTCAAAAAGTACAAGAACTCATTTTAATTCATTTTGGATCAAAAGTTATGGCCTTGCAAAGTTGGATAAAATCATTAAAATTTCACTTTTGCACAAAGAGGGAAACTTGCAATTTCACATGCCAAGCATTCTCATGACTTCAAAATAGCTTCTAACCATCATACAAACACATTGCAATGCCAAAAAGTCAGATTTGTGCTAAGAACGTTTCATTTCCATGCCTTGGATTACAAGTTGCATAAGGCATTTTTCATGAAGACTTCAAAATTGAAACTTTGCAAAAGAGACCTTTCATGCTTGAATTGAACTCCAATTGGTATCAAAACATCATAACAATATCACATAACTCATTTTGTCACAAATTGCCCAAGAAATCATGAGGTTCCATGCCTTGATTCACAAGAAACTTCAAAGAGGGAAAAATGCAAAACTCATGCCATCTTGCTATCCAAGCCATCCAGCTGCATCTTGTTGATCACATGGCTCACCATAAATCATGCTGAGGCAAGACATCCCTTTAGATCTCTTCTGTCCCAGCCCATACTTGTAGTACACAAACTTTTGACTTTTGCATTTTTGCCCATGCCAATCACACTGTGCCACCAACAACTCTCTGCCCAATCAGAGTCAAATATGTTGACATCAAGCATCCCAAAACACACCACACACAAGCCAGAAAGCTCCCACATTCCAACATCCACAAAATCTGTCAAAAAACTTCTCCTCTTCGAATCTCTTCACACAGCCTTCAAACATCAAAAATTTCTTCACCCACAAACCACAAACCACTCATAGAACAAGAATCACCCCTTAAAATAGCTTGAAACATCACACACAAAGACCTCCATTTCTGCTACACCAGAGCTGAATCTTTCAAACCAACTACTCCCCAAGTTTTCTAAGCTTCATTCCATCATCAGGAGCTTCAAGGAAGCAGGCTTGCACAAAATAACAGTCTAGAAAGCTCAAAGTCAGAGAGGCTCCATCTCAGGTAACATGAAGAACGTTTTTCCCAGAAACTAATTTTTGAGTTCTTTTATGATGCTATGTGTTCTCCTGATCATGAATATGTATTTATTTTTTGAAATGGTGAAGAAACCAGCATGTATGACATCTCTGAACATTTGCCCGTGTTTTGTGTTTTGCTTCGATTCAGGCTTGTGAGAGAAAATAAATGGATTTGAGATGAGGGTTTAGGTTTAGATTGATGAGAGGATCATTTTAGTAGAAGAAATTTCGTGTTTGGTGACCTGTAGAAGGATCTAGGGTTTGGGCTTGCCGGAGAAGATGACCGGAACCACTGTTCCGGTCATCTGAATGTCATTTGCCCTAATTGTGTTTAATTAGCAAGTTTGAATAATGGCCTTAGGATCATGCTTCCCGCGCGCACTTGGACGGTCCAGATGGCTCATTAAGCCCTAATCAGTAATTAATTAACTTAACCTAGGTTTAATTAATTATTAAATAAATATTAGCCAGGTTTGAACTTGGGCCATTGGATGTGGCGCCAAGTCAACACCTTCAAACCCAGAGCAAATCTTGACCTCTCCTTTAGCTTACTTTCTTTTATTTTTATTTTATTTCATTTCTTTTTCATTTTATTTGCACGAATTATTAAAAATAGTAAATCACATTTAAAAATTCTGAAAATTTTTGTCAAACATTTCATTAATTTTCAGAACCCAAAAATAGTTTTATTTTTATTTTTTGCATTAAAAATCATTTTTAAATCATTTAAATGTTTATTTTTAATTAGTTAATGAGAATTAATTAATTAAAAATGAATTTAGGTATTTAAAAATCACAAAAAAATTCACATTGCATTTTAAAACATTTAAAAACATTATAAAACCCTCAAAAAAAATTTCATTTTGGTCCTTGATGCATTTTGGCAATTTTCATTGGAATTAAATTTGTTCAAAGGCAATATTTTGATCCTAACTTGGAAAAATCCATTCTGCCTAACCATGATAAATTTGATAATGGTTCTTCTTGCATTACATTCTTCATGGCATGTAGTTTCTAGGGTAAAATTGGTTTGAATTTATCTTCCATTTTCAATTTGTTTAGCATTTTTCATTGTGAGGTATCCCAAAACCCTAATTGACTTGAGAAATTCATAACTTGCACTAGGTTAGGAGTTAGGTCCCATCCTTTGGGCAGTGAACTTGTGTAGGGTTGGGATTCCTTTGATCCCATTTTCAATTTTTTATCATATCATTTGCTTCTGGTTTTGAATTTTTGCATTGTGTGTTGTATGTAAACCCTAATTTGTGCCTTCTTTTGCATCCATCTCTCATTTGCTTGCATTTAAGAACTTACCATGACATTTTGTGCATCCACATGATTCATAAGACATCTTAGGACATATTAGAATCATGTTTGATCATTGCATCTTTCATTTGCCATGTTATGCATTCATATCATTTCATAAACTTTCATGAACTTCCATGGTTCAAAGCATGCTTCATTTGCATCCTCATCCTTGTATGATCATCCACAACTCTTGACATGTGTTTGCATCATCTCTTAGTATCATTAACATCATTTTTATGCTTCTGACTTTGGTTTGCATCATGACATTTCATCTCAATTGCATTGCATTTCATTTCTTTTGCTAACTTTTCAGGTGGTAAGTTGTTTTGAGAAGTGAATTTGCCTTCACTTCTCACAATCTCTTCTCATCTCTTTTATGAATCATTGCTACATTTTATATTGTGTATTAGAGTGAGCTTGCTCATTCATGTTCTTTCCCATCTTCTTCCTTCAAGCAACTTGTCTTCTTAAGTGAAGCAAGTTGTCTTGATTCTCTCTGCTTCTTTCTCCTTTCATCTGCTTCTTCCCTGGTGGTTTCTCTGAAGATCTTCATGCAAGCCTCATTAACCCTAGGAATAACCAAGCATGATAACAATTAGGGTTTGATTAGTCTCCCATTTAGTTTTTCCTTTGTGTCATCTTTGAGTCTTCTCTTCTCATCTCATAATCAAGGATTAAACCCTAAAGGTTTTAAGGCTTTGTGATTAAGCTTATGCCTGCATCCTTCTATTAGGATGGAGTGTATAACTTTAATCCTAAGTGTTAAACCCTTAATGTGTTTAACCCCTTTAATCAATCCATCTAATAATCACCAAGACATCAAGCTTGTAACTTGGGCCTTGCATTAGGGTTCTAATTCTTCCTTAATTGGTTAAGAAGGACTAACCCTAGTGTTAATGGACAAGTCCCCCTCAAGTTGTCTTACAAACCATAAAATTCACTTCTTAATCTTACCATTAACTAAAATCCACTTTAATAAAGACTTTGTTTTGTCATGAGGTTAAACCCTAATCATGGATTAAGTTGAGGAGTCTTTCTCAGCTTAAATGTTCTCATCTATTATCCTTCTATTAGGATGGTGTAATGGGTCCATTAAATCCTTGATTATGGCTTAAAATCATTACTTAACACTAAACAAAAACCACAAAAATATCTAAATAAATGCAAGTAGGTTAATGATCTTAATCCTACATCATGGTGATTATGTGTGAGGTGCTTACTTCACATTTAAGGTGTTCTCATTACCCCTAATCAGAGGGAGGATGTGATGAGTTTACTAACCCTTGGTTTAGGCTTAAGCTCATTAACTTATGACAAACACAAAAAAGCAATAAAAGACTGAAAAATCAAAAACAAACAATAATCGTCTCCTCCGGGATTCTTTTCTCACCTCATTCACTCACAAACGAGAACTTGCTTCTTCCGTCTAATGCAAGACAGTTTGTACCTGAGCCAGACAGGTCATACACTTGAGCATAGACAAGTAAGCAGTTCACAAGTCAATTTATCTTTCAGTCTCTTTGGGTCGAACTACGGTGTTCTGACTTCCTCATTGCACGAGAGGATACGTAGGCATAACTTAACAGTTATCGAATAAAAGTCTCTGTATATTCCCCCTCCTTCTAGCATTATCCTTTAAGCCTCATAGTCTTGAGCATTTCATTCTTGTTCTCACACTGACACTTCTCTTATACACTTCACTTTTTTTTTACACTGACACTTGCATTCTTTCCAGCTTTGATACACAGATTGCACTGACACTACCCCTTCAAAACACAAATCTTTTAAGCGTGGATCCCGTCGAGTACGGCGGACAATCTGGGTGCTAATACCTTCCCAGGTTGTAACCAACCCCCTTTCTCAGTCTCTCTGGTTCGCGACCATCTTATCCATTCTTTTCTCAGGTTTATGCAGCATTACCTTTCCTCCGGGATAAAAATGCCTAGCTGGCGACTCTTGTCTTCTGAGTTCACCCTTGTGTGCTCTCTCCTTTCGCCGACCGTTCGCGTCTGTACCCCATTTGACCTGGCCTTATTTGGTGGCCTTATGCAGCTATAAAAAACACAAACAAATAGTTCCCGCCTTAGTTAGGCGAACTACGTCGACTCTGATCCTCATTATCCCAATGAGGTACGTAGGCAGCGGGGTAGGGCCCGTTCGAGCACATTCTTTATTTTCCCTACATTTTCCCTTTTCTTTCCATTCTCTTTTTTCCAGTTCCCTTTCTTATTTCAGTTCCTTTCTCATTTCTCATTCCCATTCCAGATAGCCATTCTTTCGTTCAAACAGCTTATTATTTTTCTCACCTTTTGAAACAAACAAGCAAGTGTGGATCCCGTCGGGTACGACGGACGGTCTGGGGTGCTAATACCTTCCCAGGTCGTAACCGAATCCCGAAACCAGATCTTTGGTTCGCAGGACCTTGTCCTTTCCTTCTTCCTCAGGTTTGTGCAGCATTACCTTTCCCATTCATTCGGGATAAAAATGCCTGGCTGGCGACTCTACTTTTTCCGCGCCACTTTCGCGTTTGTACTAGGATGAAAATCTCGGGAGCGATAGCTGGCGACTCTGCTGGGATCGAACCCAGAATCTCTGGTTTCCCTTGTAAAGTCAATCCTAGCGCCTGTTTGGTTTTGTTTCTTTGGGTGTTTATTTGTTTGTTTTTGTGTGCTTTAGTTTAGCTTTACTGTTTTAATTTACAGTTTTTACTTTACAGCTTTACTTTACCGCATTTTATTTACTACTTTCAGTATTTATTTTCCATGCATCATATTATACTGGACTTTCTGCCTGTGCTGGTTTTCATTTTTTCTGCGGTATGGGAGTTACTGTGAGATAAGCCAAATACCCGGCTTGAGTGCACTATAGGATTAGCGTGGACATTTTGTACTCGCATGGTTACATGATGAGTGGCGATGTGTTCCACACCCAGATTGCGACCGTCTTGGGACTATTCTGTGTGGGGGTTCTTCTCCACTTCAGGGTACGACCTTGATAGTTATGTGCATCTGGTGACCGATCTTCGAGGACCTTAATGGGAACACCCCTCTCCAGTGATGACAGTGGCAGACCATATTTGTTGGCAAACCCACTCACATCCGAGGGTCCATTGGGAACTCGCATAGGATGGCTTGGTTCTCTCATAGGAATCCAGTTAAAGCAAAATGTTCGTATGTAGGAAGTATTATACCCTTCAGGATGAATGTACTATTGTTTCTCGATTCAGTGCTTGAAGCTGGGGACTTGTGAGGGATTCTTGTTTTTCCGGACTCAGCTAAGGCCTCCCTGAGTAGTACATAATGCCAAACCGATTCCATGATTTGGTCATGAGCCATTTCTCGGAAATGGTGAACGTATTATTGCTATTCGGCTTTGAGAGTCTGTGATGTTGACCCGAGTAGCACACCTGTGAGATTGGGAGGGGTTTATAGGTTTTGCAGGAACCCTAAGACTTTCAACATACCCGCTTTGCCATTGGTTCAGTTTTGTGATCTGGTTCTCTGGTTCTAAGATATGGTCCCGGATCAGAGGGGTTGTTATTTTGATATGTTGATATTGTGGCCTTGCACCGACACCTGATTATATGATTGGCACATCACAGACACTTCACTGATCACATGCCTCGCCTTGCATAAGCATCATATCATCATTAATCATTTGTGTTTCTTTTATTCTCAGGGTCTGCGTTACTCCCGGTTCCTGGTCATATCATTACTTCAGAATGGAAGACGTCGGAAAAAGGACTGTGCACTACAAATTTTTGATACCAAAATGGACCTCATCAACCAAATGGTGTCTCTTATTACCCCGGGTCATTTGGGATTCTTCAAGGAAAAGTATGGTGATATTTTGGACTTGGTATTCAACTTGGATAACTCTCAGAGAAGCGCCATTCACACTTTGTTGTAGTATTACAATCCACGGCTCATGTGTTTCACATTTCATGACTTCCAGTTGGGTCCTTTGCTGGAAGAGTATGCTGAGATTATGGAAGTGTCAATCAAGGATCATATTCCTTTCAACTCAGAGATGACAAGACCAACCCATGCTGACATCGCTAAAGATCTTTATTTGAGCTCATCTGAAGTATCTGCAAATCTGTCTACCACCAAAGCAAAAGTACTTGGTTTCACTCTAGAGTATCTGGTTAGAAAGGCTGAAGAACTTGCTATGACAAATCAATGGGATTGTGTTTGCGCCATCTTAGCACTATCCATTTATGGGATCATCCTGTTCGCTGATATGGACAAATTTGTGGACATAAATGCTATTCATTTATTTGTGTTGAAGAATCCGGTGCCCACTCTCCTAGGTGACTTGTATTATTCAGTGCACTATAAGAATGAGAAGAAGCGAGGAGGTCTGGTTAGATGTTGTGCTCCCTTATTCTACAAGTTGGTCATGAGACATTTGCCTACCACTAAGAGTTTTACTGATCCTAATACTACTTGGGCCCAGAAGTTGAGTACTTTGTCTGTCAGAGATATTAGATGGTTTACTTTGATGTTGAAAGGAAAGAGTTTCATTACCAGCTGTGGGAATTACCTCAATGTGCCTTTGTTAGGAGTGTTAGGAGGTATCAACTACAATCCCATTCTCTTAAGAAGACAATTAGGGTACGCGCTCAAAGAGATCCCTGATGAATCCGAGTTATTCCAAACTTTTTACTTCTCGGTAAAAGACAATCTTCCGTTGGTCAGAAAAGTTGCAGGTTCTTGGAAGGTGATTAAAATAAAATACACATCATGTCTAGGTAAGAGCAATAACCGGATGTTCCCTGAATTCGAAGCTTGGATAAAGGAGGAGGTTCAAACGGCTCTAGTCCCTTTTTCTATACCAACTCTGCCTCCAGCAACGGTGAATTTGGAAGATTATTAGAAATTGGAAGCTTTGGTCAAGCAACTTAGAGTTGAGAATCAGGAGGCTTACAATACTTGTCAGAAATTGATGATTCAGAACCAACAGTTAGAAGATAGAGCTCTCCGAGCTGAGGAGACAGTTCGGCTTAGGCAGAAAGACTTTGAGGAAAGGGAGCTATACTTTAGGAAGAGAGGATTGGCTGAGATCCATAAGGCGAGTCAGCGCCAGAGGGATAAGAAAGAACTTAATGAGGATAATGAAGCCATTACACTTTGGCAAGAGAAGTGGAGCGATAATCAGAAAAAGCAAAATGAGGTAGAAGTTGAATTCGAGTTGAAGATCAAGAACCTTCAGGATGCTTTGGTTGAGCGAGAGAAATTAGTTCAGAAGGCACAAGAGCAACAGAGAGAGTATCTTCATCAGATGACAAAGAGTCAACAAATAGCTGAAGATGTCCAGAAAGAAGTTGAAGAGCTAAAGCTTCGTGCTGGTGTGAAGAAGTCAAAGGCCGAGCCATGTCCAAGCAAAGAGAATGAGATGACTTTCCTGCAGCAGATTGAAGAGTTACATGCTTCCTTTGATCTGAGGGACCTCCTCATTCAGAGACTCATCCAGGAGCCCGATCATCCGGATATCGTTTAGTTGTTCCAGAATGTCAAGCGTCTTAGCTGGAGGCTACAAGACTTAGAGCTCCCTAGGGTTTAGTTTCATGCTATTGTACTTGGATTACCCACATGCTTGTTGTGGGATTCCTTTTATTGATATACTTTATTGTTCTTTTAATTGGCACCCTTCGGGGACTTTGTTGTTTCAAACTTCAGTTTATGTGATTGACTTGCTTTGAATCTCTTGTTTGTTATTTGTTGCACCTACACGGGGTAATGAGCACCAATTCTCCACGTCCGTCACTTTATTTGCACATCACTTGGGTCTTCTTCCCAATTATTATTGTGTTAATGCCAGGAACGAAAAGAGGAAAAGCCTTGGGAATAAAAGGAACACATTGCATTGCATATGCATCATTTGCATTTCTTCTTTGTTTTTTTGCAGGTTTTTCTACAGGGTGCTTAACTTATATGTGTTTCAGGCAAAGATTGCGAGAGCTGCCAAGACCCGGCATCTCCAAAAAGATATCCCACATCGCAACGCAACTCGCAGAAACCATAGGACAGTCATGGACGCTATGCAAACTGAGCTTAATGAGTTTCGCACCAGAATGGGAGAATTCATGGTCATGATGCAAGGGATGGCTCAGGGACAGCAAGAATTAAGGAATGCAATTCAATGGCTCAACCCTCCTCGGACTAACACTCTTGTGACTACTCCTGATGTGCAAGTGGCTCCTCCCAACACCAGCAATGGCCCAGGTGGACCTCAAGTTCCAGAATAGGGTACAACAACTTTCATTCTGGTACACGACAGGCAGGAGGATCAATTCTCTCCTTACAACAACGACATGGGGTTCGGTGGTGAAGGAAATCTTCAAGATTTTTATATGCTTGTTGAGAAAGTCAAAGCCCTCGAGTGTATAGACACTTTGGGGATAGATGTGTCTGACATGTGCCTAGTCCCCGGGGTCGCTATTCCTCACAAATTCAGGCCGCCTACTTTTGACAAGTATAATGGTAGCTCCTACCCAAAGAATCATTTGCAGGCATTCTACCTGAAGATCGCTGCCCATACTAGGGATGAAAAGCTCTGGATGTACTACTTCCAGGATAGTCTCTCCGGAGGGTCCTTAGAATGGTATATGAAGCTAGAGAGAAGTTTTGTACGAAACTGGAAGGAATTGAGAGAAGCATTCCTCAAGAAGTATCAGTATAATATTGACATGGCGCCCAGTCGCACTCAACTTCAAAGTCTGACTCAGAGGGGCTCAGAGAGTTTCAAAGATTACGCACAAAGGTGGCATGAAGTGGCCGCTAGAATGCAACCGCCTTTGTTGGAGAGAGAAATGGTAGACCTGTTCCTGGATACCCTCCATGGGCATTTCATAGAAAGGCTAGCTGGTTGTTCTTCAAGTGGATTCTCAGATATCATCTTGACTGGCGAGAGGATAGAAAGTTGGATCAAGCAAGGGAAGATTCAGAATGGAGGCGCTTTAAATTCTGGTATCAAGAAACCCTTCATGAAGAGAAGAGAAGGAGAGACCGGTGCAGTGTACGCGCAGAGGGGATGAAGTAGCAGAGGTTTTTATCAGCAAGTGGCCCCTGTCACTATCTCAACTCCACCTGTTCAATAACAAGTCCAACCACCGCAGTCGCAACGTCAACAAGGGTATTAACAAAGAGCTCCTTGTCCATACTACCCCCAGAAGAACAGAGAAAGACATTTCGAAGTTCTGCCTATGTCTTATTCATAACTTTTGAAGAATCTCCTACAACTCCAAATGATTCAAATCCGAACTCTACAACCCCCAAAGTCAGGCCAAATCCCCGAGGGTTATGATACAAATGCCAGATGCGAATTTCATTCCGGAGCTCCCGGGCATACTACAGAGAACTGTAAAGCCCTGAAGCATATTGTCCAAGACCTACTGGATTCTAAAGCGATTAACTTCGCTCCTACTCCCAATGTAATACAAAACCCTATGCCTTCTCACGGAGGTACGGTTGGGGCAGCTGATGAAGGGGAGAATCTAAACTTGGTGTGTGATGTTAATGACCTGCAGACTCCGTTGAATGTTGTTAAAGTTTGCTTGTCAAAGAAGGGTATCTTTCCTGGGTGTGAAGTTGATTGTCCAGGGTGTGTTGAAGCTACAAACGGTTGTGAGCAGTTGAAAGTAGGGATCTAGAGTATGATTGATGAGGGAGTGTTGTAGTTTGACAAGGTTGTAAGGGAAAGCGAAGTCTCTACAGTAACTATCTTCTATGATCCATCTCAAGTTCCTTCACAGGCCAGAGCGGCACCGATAACCATCACCACTGCAGGACCGATAATGTATCAGAGTGATAGAGCCATTCCTTGGAATTATGGTGGTGAGGTATACTGTAACGACCAGAAGCAAGAGTTGGCCACGTCTAGTATAACCCCAACTCAGGTAGAAAATGTTGGAGTAGGGGGCTTTACTAGAAGTGGAAGGTTATTTGCAACAGAAACACTAAGAAATAGTGTGATACCACCCAGAGACACCGCAGAAGCCCAGGCTAAAGCAAGAGGGAAGTAATCAGTGGTTGTCAACGGAGGAGATCGGTATTCGGGGAGGTGGAGTTACCAATTAAAGTAGCTCCACAAATCTTCAATACCACATTCTACGTAATGGATATACAGCCTGCATACAGTTGTTTGCTCGGAAGACCTTGGATACATTCAGCAGAAGCAGTATCGTCCACACTTCATCAAAAGCTAAAGTTCATCTGGGAGGGTCAAATTGTAACTGTCAGTGGGGAAGAAGAAATTTTTGTTAGTCATCTAGCTTCATTCAAGTATGTGGAGATGGATTGCGAAATAGTTGAAACTCCATGTCAGGCTTTTGAGCCCTTAAAGACTGAACAAGCCTCTGTAGTGGCAGCTTCTCCTAAAGAACCGAAGAAGGGGGTTTCTGTGGCCTCTTATAAGCAAGCTCTTGAGTTTGTAGAGTCAGGGGTGCGAGAAGGCTGGGGCAGTCCAGTAGAAGTGCCAGAAAAGAAAGATATGTTCGGAATTGGTTACCATCCTGGGAAATCATCTTCTGGACCGATTGCTAAAGGTTGTCAAAGCCCGATTACTTTCACGAGTGCGGGAGTGGTGGATTATGGAAACATCAGTGCCATGCAGGATGATGCAGTTGATAGTGACTGTGACCTAGATGAGTGGATCAAGCCTGCTGTTCCAGGGACTCAGCTCAGCAATTGGACATCGGAAAGGCTTATCTCAGTCACCTCTTTCGAAGAGTAATAATTTTTGTTTCTATTTTTCCTGTATTCAAGCACTATGTCTTGCCCGGGGTATAGTAGCTTATGGTAAGGGTTCTTTTGTTCTTAACGCAATTCATAATCATAAATAAAGCTGACGTTTCACATTCATCCATGTTGTTCTTTGTCTTTCATTTTTTGCTTTTGTTTTTCAAAAAGAAAGAAAAGTTTTAAAATGGCAATGTTTCTCATTTTCTTAAGTTTTTTGCTAAAGCCTTGCATGAATCACCATTCATGCAGGTGCTCGTCACCGGATCTTATCAATGACGACCCTGTTATGGCTGAGTATGACTTTGACAATCCAATTTATCAAGCCGATGAGGAAGGTGAAGAGGATTGCGAACTACCTGAAGAATTGGCCAGATTGCTTAAGCAGGAGGAGAAGATGATTCAGCCGCACGAAGAAGCTGCCGAAATGATAAACCTGGGTACTGAAGAAGACAAGAAAGAAGTCAATATCGGGGCCGCATTAGAAGAATCTGTCAAGACTCGTTTAATTGCTATGCTTCGAGAATATGTTGTTGTCTTCGCATGGTCCTACCAAGATATGCCTGGTTTAGACACTGACATTGTGGTGCACAAGCTGCCTCTCAGAGAAGACTGTCCTCCAGTAAAGCAGAAGTTGAGGCGCACACGTCCTGATATGGCAATCAAGATAAAAGAAGAAGTACAAAAACAATTTGATGTTGGTTTCTTAGCCGTGACCAGTTACCCTCCGTGGGTTGCCAACATTGTGTCGGTCCCTAAGAAAGACGTTAAAGTCAGGATGTGTGTAGACTACAGGGATTTGAATAGGGCCAGCCCCAAAGATGACTTCCCTCTGCCTCACATAGATGTGCTTGTCGATAATACTGCTCAGTTTTCTATGTTTTCTTTCATGGACGGATTTTCCGGTTATAACCAGATTAAGATGTCTCCCGATGACATGGAAAATACAACCTTCATCACGCCTTGGGGCACCTTCTGTTACAAGGTTATGCCATTTGGGTTGAAGAATGCTGGAGCCACTATCAACGGGCGATGGTGACGCTATTTCACGACATGATTCATCATGAAATTGAGGTCTATGTTGATGATATGATAGCAAAATCCCAAACAGAGGAAGAACACTTGGTTAATCTAGCAAAGTTGTTTGACAGACTCTGGAAGTTCAGACTGAGGTTGAATCCGAATAAGTGCACCTTCGGGGTCCGATCTGGCAAGCTACTTGGCTTCATTATTAGTGAGCGAGTAATTGAGGTTGATCCAGCCAAGGTGAAATCCATCCAAGAGATGCCTGAGCCGAAGACTGAAAAGCAAGTGCATGGTTTCTTAGGGAGACTAAACTACATTTCACGGTTTATCTCTCACCTAACAGCCACGTGTGAGCCCATCTTTAAGCTTTTGAAGAAGAATCATGCCATTAAATGGAATGAAGACTGCCAACAAGCCTTTGACCGAATCATAGAATACTTGCTAGAACCTCCAATTCTCATGCCTCCAGTGCCAGGGAGACCTTTGATTATGTATCTTACCGTGCTTGAAGGATCGATGGGATGTGTGTTGGGTCAGCAGTGAAATTCTGGGATCAGGTACGTGATGTCGAATCAGATGTTTAAACACTTGAAGACTTAATCAAAACTTAAAGTGCAGGTAAATTAAATAACACAAGAAATTGTTAACCCAGTTTAGTGTATCTCCACACTTACATCTGGGGGCTACCAAGCCAGGAAGGAAATCCAATATAAGTAATATTAATTCTGGAATTAAACCAACCAGTTTAATCCTTCACTTAATATCTACCCAAGGCAATTTCTACCTAAGACACAACTTAGATATGAGCACCTACTCACTCCCCCTCAATCACACAATGATATTTTACAATGTTTAATAAAATTGAAGTCACACTTCAAACACAACAGCTTGATTTTACTTAACAGTTTCAATCAAGACACAATACACTTTTTTGCTTAAAAGCTCATAAAGTGATACACAATTAAAACCTGCTATTAAACACAAACACCCTTTATAGTCTTCTTAATTTCGTACTCTATTCTGAGAGTTAATGTTCCTTAAATAGATGCTTGGTTTTTTTTTGGGCTTTCTGTAAATTATCCAGTCCTGATAAATCCTCCTGTCATCACCTTGAATTAGGGTTAGTTAGTTTGTTACTTCCTTGATTCAAGGTGAGTTAGTTATTCTGTTATACTGAAATCAGATAACTAAGCTCCCTAATGATGTGCCTTGGAGTGCTTATCTATTCACAATTAATTCCAGATAAATTCTCCTGAATTTACTCACTTCTGTTATGCATCATTTAAGTCTGGTAGCAGGTTTACGATGTCACAACATCTGGTGTGACATCCTGATGTCTGAACTAAATTCATTAACAGTTACTCATTTTGTCAATGTCACAACATCTGGTGTGACATCCTGAACTAAGTTCAACACTTCTTGTTTGTCAAAAATTCTGCCAATTCTTAACATCTACAAACTCCCCCTTTGGCTAATTTTTGGCTAACATAATCTTCTGGTTTTAGCAGCAGAGTTCTTTTATCAGAGTGCAGCAGAGTTCTTTTCTGTTGAATCATATGAGAGACAATAATTTGCTCCCCCTCAAACCTGTATGTATACTGCTATGACTTGTTCAACAGAATTTGATATACCAATGAGCAATCAAAAAAATTTAGTTCAGAAGACAGAAAATCAACATTGTTCATTAACAGCAAACTGCAGCAGACATTGTTGTTCAGTACACTTCTCTTCTCCCCCTTGTTAGACAGAAATTTGGGGCCAAACATTACACAAGCAGAGAAAAACAAAACATTGCAAAGCAAAAAAAATTACTATTCAGAGTTACAATGCAGAATAGACAATTCAGTTTCCATCACACCCAGCTTCATTCAGACTCATCATACTCAGTATCTTCTTCATCCTCAGACTCAGCATCTAATCCATCAACATTTTGAGCACCCTCTTCCAGCTCCAGCCTTTGAATTATTTCCTCAAGCTTTTTCTTCCTAGCATCCAGCTCTTTGCAAGTGGTCTTGAGTTCTGCAATCAAGGCTGCTTTGGATATAGGAGTCTTGACATTTGATTGTCCAGCAGATGTCCCACTGGGAGCTTCAACATCTGCAGCATGATGGCGCAGGAACAGTTTGTAGTGGAAGGCCAGTGGACTCTCCCTCTTGCAGACATAATCCTTATCAGTAAGGATGCCTGGATATTGATTGAGGATTATTCCACAAAGCAGAGAGGGAAAAGCTATTGGAAGCTTTGTTGCTGATGTTCCTGCATGCTTTAGGGTTTGATCAAAGATGTAAGCCCCAAAGTCCAACTTTGTTTGGGTGCCTACAACACAGATGAATCTTCCCAGCCCAATAGCTATAGAAGAAATGTGGTTGGTGGGGACCCAATTGACAGTTCCAATCCTGTGCTGCATAGCATACTTCCTTGTAAGCAGGCTGACAGATAGTTTGCCCTTGCCTGGCCAAGACTTGACCTGGTTGGCAGTGATGATCTTGCAGACTTGGTTGTCATTTTTGCCCAGTTCATTTGGCCCATCAGACTCTCTCCCCAGGTAGTGATTTATAACCCTAGGAGAGAATTCAACACATCTCCCTCTCACACAAACCTTTCTGAAATCTTCTGATTTTCCATCAGCACACCCCTCTTGCAAATTAACTATGAACTCCTTGACCAGCAGCTCATAACAGGGTTAAAAATTTGAAACAGTCTTGAATAAACCATCAGTGGATATTAAGTCTATTACCTCAGTGCACTCCAATGCATTGCTGCCCAGCTCTCTTTCCAGAGCCACCCTTCTTTGGTAGACATACTTCCATTTGCTCACACTAGAGACATGATGGAAGGATACATTGTCCAGAGGAGCTTCAGGAACAGCAGAGGCAGACCTGGGAGGTGCTGGCTTCTTCCTTGGTTGGGATGTTGGTACATCCTCCTCAACATCTGAGTCAGGTGGAGTTGCAGCTTTCCTCTTCTGGGTGCTTACCTTGCTCCATTGCTTAGTAGGTCCAAATGCAACTTTGACCTTGTCTTTCTTTGGAGTTTATTGTTTCTTTTCAGGTGTTGCATGTGCAGTAGGCTTCTTCTCCTTCCTAGCCCTAAGCCTTTTGGCTATGATAGGGTTACCAGATGCAATGATCTCTGTGTCAGAGTCATCATCTAGGGTTTCAACAGGAGGAGGTTAGGAGGCCTATTTTTCAACAGATTGATCAACATGAGCTTGATCATCAGTGGCTTCATCATTATCAGTTGAGGCCTTGTTCTGGTCCTCAGATGCTTCAACATTTATTGGGACATCCTGTTGAGCAGGAATGTCCTCTTCAGCCTGGTTGCTTGGTTCTTCTTGTGGAGCAGGCATGCTGTTCAGGGGAACAGATACCCCACGCACCACTCTTTGTTCAGAAAGAATCATGTTCACAAGATGCTTGATGGATGCATCCACATAGTCAGAAGCTTTGGGGGTGCTTGTAGATGAAGGAGTCCCCTTGCTTTTGCTGAACACAGGTTCCTTTTCTCTTCTTACATTTGGAGTTCTAGGTTTTTGAGCAATAGGGACACTTCCTCTGATTTCGTCTATAGGAGTAGTATCCATTGGTACTACAGAGATTGGAGTTGCATGCACTACATCTTCTTGGTTGAGAACCTCATCAATGAAGTTAGGGTTTTGATGTTGAGACATTTTTCAAATGTAGTGGAAGAGGAGTTAGGTTTGATTGATTTTGATGAGCCTAGAAAATCAGCTTTAGCATGCAAATCGTTTAGTGGAGATAGTGAGGAGGTGAAGAGCTGAGAACACGTTCGTGCATTTATAGAAACAGTTGCTATTGAAATTTTTAAGAGTGGAATACACAGAGTTATTGACCAAACCGATGCTGCCATCTGGTGATCATGCCACACGATGTCATGAGACATGCTGGCACTTCTCCATAACTGCTATATTTCACATAAGCAGATTCCCAATTTTCCCCTTAGGTTTTCAAATTGGGTAGCATCCAAAGCTTTAGTAAATATATCAGCTAATTGCAGCTCTGTGGCTACATGCTCTAATGTGATCACTTTCTCTTCCACAAGATCTCTGATGAAGTGATGCCTGATATCAATGTGCTTAGTCCTACTGTGTTGGATAGGATTTTTTGAGATGTTGATAGCACTTAAATTGTCACAGTACAATGTCATGACATCTTGTGGGACATTGTATTCTGTGAGCATTTTCTTCATCCATACCAACTGTGAACAACTGCTACCAGCTGTAATATATTCAGCTTCAGCAGTGGATAAGGATACACAATTTTGTTTCTTACTGAACCAAGAAATCAAATTGTTTCCTAGAAAGAAGCATCCTCCTGATGTACTCTTTCTATCATCAGCACTTCCAGCCCAGTCAGCATCACAAAAGCCAGTGAGAATTGGTTCACAGCCATGAGAGTACATTATGCCATAGTCACAAGTACCATTGACATATTTCAAAATCCTCTTAACCTGGTTTAGATGGCTTACTTTTGGCTCAGCTTGATATCTTGCACATACACCTACTGCAAAAGCTATATCTGGTCTGCTAGCTGTCAGATATAGTAGGCTTCCAATCATGCTTCTATATAAGCTTTGGTCCACATTCTCACCCTTGTCATCCTTTGTCAGCTTTAAATGAGTGGGGGCAGGTGTTCTCTTGTGACTTTCATTGTCCATCCCAAACTTCTTGACAGTGTTCTTTGCATACTTGCTTTGGGATATGAACATGGAGTCCTCCATCTGCTTGATTTGCAGTCCAAGGAAGTAGGTTAGTTCTCCTACTAGGCTCATCTCAAACTCAGATTCCATTTGATTAACAAAATGTTTAACCATCCTTTCTGACATCCCACCAAACACTATGTCATCCACATATATCTGAGCAATCATGACCTTTCCCTCTTCATCTTTCACAAACAAGGTTTTGTCTATTCCACCTTTCCTGTACCCATGTTTAACGAGAAAAGTAGTTAGTCTTTCATACCATGCTCTTGGGGCTTGCTTTAGACCATACAGAGCCTTTCTTAGCTTGTATACATGATCTGGACAGCTTGGATCAACAAATCCCTTAGGCTGCTCCACATATACTTCCTCATTAAGGTACCCATCTAGAAAGGCACTTTTAACATCCATTTGAAATAACTTGAACTTTAGGATACAAGCAATTCCTAGAAGTAGTCTGATTGATTCAAGCCTTGCTACTGGTGCAAAGGTTTCATCAAAGTCTACTCCCTCAATTTGTGTGTATCCTTGAGCTACAAGTCTAGCCTTGTTTTTTGTAACAACTCCCTGCTCATTTGACTTGTTCTTGTACACCCACTTAGTGCCAATCACATTTATGTCATCAGGCCTAGGAACAAGATCCCACACTTCATTCCTTGTAAACTGACCTAATTCTTCTTGCATGGCAGAGATCCAGTACTCATCATTCAGAGCTTCCTTGATGTTTTTAGGTTCTATCTTTGAAACAAAGCAGGAGCTTGAAATCATCTCTCTTGATCTAGTGATGACACCACTGTTGGGATCACCAATTATCAGATCTTTAGGATGATCTTTCTGGATTCTGATGGAGGGAGGTTTGTTGGATTGTTCTGCCCTTGCCTCAGTTAGAGTGAAGTCAGGATTATCACTCTTTATTTCAACTTTAGTCTGATTGTCAGCAGATGTTCCAACATCATCAGAAACATCTGCAGAGGCATCATCAATGATCACATTTATTGACTCCATTATAACCTTGGTTCTAGAGTTAAATACTCTGTAAGCTCTTCTATTTATGGAGTATCCAAGAAAAATCCCTTCATCACTTTTAGGTTCCATCTTCCTTCTTTGATCCCTATCAGCCAGAATGTAACACTTACTTCCAAACACATGAAAGTACTTGACTGTAGGTTTCCTGCCCTTCTAGACATCATAGATGGTGGATAAAGTTCCCTTTCTTAGTGTGACTCTATTGTGGATATAGCATGCTGTGTTCATAGCTTCAGCCCAAAAATACAGGGGTAACTTTTTAGCATGAATCATGGCTCTTGCTGACTCCTGAATAGTTCTGTTTTTCCTCTCAAAAATCCCATTCTATTGAGGGGTGATAGGAGAAGAATACTCATGATTGATTCCTTCTGAAGAACAGAAGTCTGAGAATTTCTGATTCTCAAACTCCTTTCCATGGTCACTTCTTATTCTTATCACACAGCTTGCTTTTTCTTTTGGATTCTTTGGCACAGATCTTTGAATACATCAAACACATCAGACTTCTCTTTGATGAAGCTTATCCATGTATATCTTGAAAAGTCATCAACAATCACATAGGCATACCTTTTTCCACCAAGACTCTCAACCTGCATTGGTCCCATAAGATCCATATGTAATAATTCCAAAACTTTGGAAGTTGTCAGATGTTGGAGCTTTGGGTGTGACATCTTGGTTTTCTTGCCTATTTGACATTCACCACACACTTTACCTTCATCAATCTTCATTATTGGAATTCCTCTTACAGCCTCTATAGATATGATCTTCTTCTTAATTCCTCTGAGATGAAGATGACCTAGTCTTTGGTGCCACAACTTCACTTCTTCTTCTTTGGCTAAGGAACAAGTTGAATTAAGGCTGAAATCTTGAGGTTCCCACATATAGCAGTTGTCTTTTGATCTGGATCCTCTCATGACAACCTTCTGTTCTTTATCAGAGACTATGCATTCAGTTTTGGTAAAGTTTACACTGTAAACTTGGTCACATAATTGACTTATGCTGATCAAGTTAGCAGTTAATCCTTTTACCAGTAGCACATCATCTAGACTTGGTACACCTGGGCAGTCCAATGTCCCAACTCCCTTGATTTCTCCCTTTGCTCCATCTCCAAAGGTTACATATTTGGATGAGTGTGACTTTAAGTCTACTAGAAGATTATTAAGTCCAGTCATTTGCCTTGAATAGCCATTGTCAAAGTACCAGTCTTCCTTAGCAGATACTCTGAGAGATGTATGAGCTATATAGGTAACAACCTTCTTGGACCATTTGTGCCTGTTGTGAGGTTTCCTTTGATGCATCTGTCCTGTGTAGTGTCCACATTTAGAGTTCCAAGGTTGTCAGTTGAACTTGTTCTTGGGCATGTATTTGTAGCTTTGATCAGCATGAAGACTAACTTTAGGTACCCACACTTTCTTGATGACCTTTGTCTTCTGCTTAGGGGGTTGCTGATACCTTTGATTTGGATGTCCATGCAGCACTTTCTTGGTGACCTCTGTCTTCTGCTTAGGGGGTTGGGAAAATTGCATAAACCATGAGAACACTTGATCAAGGCCATCCAGCTGCATTCTATTGATCCAAAGGCCATCCTTGATGCAAGTTGAGGCCAAACACCCCTTCAAACAAGCTCTGACCCGTGCCATGCCTCAAGTACACATCCATTGACCTTTTTACAACTTTGCCCATACCAATCAAGCTGTACCACCACCCACTTTCTGATCAATCCCATTGGCCTATACTAACATCATGGACTCATTTTCATAAGACACACAAGCCTGAATCCATTGCTAAGCTCAGATTGCCAAAAACTCCAAAAACTTTCATTCCTTCGATTCTCACTACACAAGCCTCGAACATCAAAACAAACTTCACCAATCATCTCAAAATCCATCATAGAACACAAATAAACCCTTGCAATGGTCTGAAAGTTCCTCAAACAAGAATACGATTTATGAGTTATCAGAATTGATGCACACAAACCAAGCCATACAAACTTCATTCAAGCCTTTCAGCAGCTCAAGGGGGACCATTGTAGTGGTTTTGCATCAAAGGAGGGATCAGAAAGCTCAAAGTCAGAAAGCTTCATCTCAGGTAGTCACCTTCAAACTTTTTTCCAGAACTCTTGTTTTAAGTTCCAATATGATTCTATATGTCTCCCTGATCATGGTGATATGATTTGTTTTGAAAATGGTTGAGAAACCAGGATGTATTGATGTTCTGAAAAATTTTGATCTGAAATTTTTTTTGTTCAATTCATGATTTTGATGCATGATAAATTGTTTTTGGGGTTGAATTCGTGTTTAGGGTTGTTAGATGTTTGATTCTGGAGCTTTAGGGGGATTGGGGTGGCGTTTTGAGGGATTCAGGTGAGGAGTTGGCCTAAGAAGATGACTGGAGCTTGCTCCGGTCACCTGAAAGTGTTTAGGGTTTGTATTTAGGGTTAATTAGCATAGTTTGAATTTGGGCCCTTGGATCATGATTCCCGCGCGTATGAGTGGCTAGGATTAGATCTTTAAAACCCTAATTATGTTTAATTAGATTAATTAGGTTTAATTAATTAAATTTTTCCAGATTGAATCCTGACCCTTAAGATACGCGCGCAGTCATCTAGGTCCCCCCATGTTTGAATCCTGGCCATCCGATTGACATACTTCTCATTTATTTTATTTTTATTTTATTGCATTTCTTTTGTTCTATTTATTTAAAATATCAAAACACTGTCAAAAAATCTCATTTTCTGCATTTTTGATTCAAATAATTTTCTTAACCTAAAGACATTTTTTATTTTAATTTTTGCATTTAAACAGTATTTTTAAAATATTTAAATGTTTTATTTAATTGATTAATTGATTTTAATTAATTAAATATGCATTTAGGTTTCTAAAAATCACCAAAAAATTCATGAAGCATTCTTAAACATTTAGAAACATTTTCAAACTCACCATACAAATTTCTTTTTAGGTTTGATTACCTTTTCACAATTTTCTTTGAATTAGGGTTCCTAAATTTTACATTTTTTAACCCTAACTTGAAAAATTCATTTCTTCCTAACCATGATGAGTTTGAACTTGATTCTTTTTGCATTGTTTCACATATTGCATCTAGTTTCTAGGTTATTTTTCTCATATTTTTACATTGCATTTTCCCTTTAGAATCACCCAAAAACCCTAGTTAACTTAAGAAATCCATAACTTTGCCTAGGGTTAGCTTCTAACCTTCTCCTTTGGGGTGTGATCTTATATATGATTAGGGTTTGTTTGAGTTCAATTTCAAATTTTTATCATGATGTATGCTTCTGTTTTGGTCATATGCATCTCATGTTGCCTTAAAACCCTAATTTTGCATCTTCATTTGCATTCTTCCTTGCATATCATGAACTTATGAACTTGTCATGCCATTCTATTCTTTTGTATGTCATCTTAGACATCCTAGGACATGATTGAAACATTTCTTGATAATTGTTGCATCATTTTGGCATGCTTGACATTCATTTTGTTTCATGAACTTCTATGTGTTTTCATGTTTCTAACATGCTTCATTTCACTCATTCTCTTGTATGATCATATACATGACATGTTTATGCCTTTACATCATTTCATACACCATTTGCATTGCATTTACACTTCTGGTTTTGGTCTTTGCATCTTTATTCATCTCATTTCCTTTTGCTTTGCATCTTATGCATTCATATTAACATTTCAAGAACTTTTGGTAAGTTATCTGGGAGGTGGATTTGCCTTCACCTCCCACCTCTTCTTTCCTTTGCATTTGCATCCTTTATTTGTCTTTGGAGTGAACTTGCTTCACTTGTATTTCTCTTAATTCTTTCTTTTCTCCTAAGTTACTTATCTTCTTCAGGAAGTAAGTAAGTTATTCTTTCCTCTCTTCTCTTTTTCATTTGTTTCCCTTCCTTGGTGGCCTTGAAGATATTTTCTCTTAAGCCTCACAAACCATAGGATATCCAAGAATGATAATTTTTAGGGTTGTATATAATTCCCCCTAGCTTTTTACCTTTGAGTCTCATTGAGTCTCTCTTCTCATCTCAATAATCAGAGGCTAAACTCTTAAAGCTTTAAGACTTTGAATTAGGGTTATGCCTGCATCCTTATCTTACGATGGAGTGTATAACTTTAATCCTTAGTGTTAAACCTTTAATTTGTTTACACTTAATAATGAAGGCTTGTTATATAATGAATTTAGTCCCTAATCATGGATTAAGTTTAGGAGTCTTCCCCAGCTTAAGTGTTCTCATCTATCATCCTTCTCTTAGGATGGTGTAATGAGTTCACTAATCCCTGATTAGAGATTAAACTCATTACTTAACACTAAACAAAAACCCAAAAACATCTTAATAATCACAAGTAGGTTAATGATCTTAATCCTTCATCATTAAGGTAATTAATTTGAGATGCTTATCTCACACTTATGTAGGCTCATTATCCCTAATCAGGGGTGATATAATGAGTTTACGACCCTTGATTAAGGCTTAAGGTCATTATCCTATGCAAAACACCAAAAACAATAAAAAACTAAAAACACAAAAACAAACCATAATCGTCTCCTTCGGGATTCTTTTCTCATCACCCTCACTCTATAAACGAGAACTCGCTTCTTCCATCTAATGCAAGACGGTTAGCACTCGAGCCAGACGAGTCATACACTTGAGCATAGACAAGCAAGCAATTCACAGTCAAATCATCCAGTCTCTTTGAGTCGAACTACGGTGTTCTAACTTCCTTATTGCACGAGGGGATACGTAGGCATAACTTAACGGTTATCGAACAAAAGTCTATGTGTCTTCCCCTTCTTTCAGCTTTATTTTTAAGCCTTAGTTCCTAAGCAATTTACACCTTTTTCATTGACACCTGTACCTTCTTTCCCTATCTTTTGCACATAGATAGCACATACACTTACCCCTTTTAAACACAATAAGGTATGCGTGGATCCCGTCGAGTACGACGGACAATCTGGGTGCTAATACCTTCCCAGGTCGTAACCAACCTCCTTTCTCAATTTCTTTGGTTCGCAACCGTCTTATCCATACCCTTCCAGGTTTATGTAGCATTACCTTTCCTTCGGGATAAAAATGCCTAGTGTGCGACTCTATTCAACCTCAACCTCTTTCGCCGACCGTTTGCGTTTGAACCGGGATGTAAAATCTTTGAGAGCGACACTATTCAGGGCACACAAATCAATAAAATCAGAATTTTCAGTCACACTTTGTTTTGTACATTTTTGTTTTGGTTTGCAAAATGTCCAAAGTTCATAATAAAACACTTGCATGAAAACGTATAAGCCATTTTTAATATATGCTTGTAGGAAATATGCACTCTTGAGCAAAACTAACTCTATGACGGAATCCAGTTGAGGATACCTCGGGACACTTGTGCGTTTCTTTTGATTAACAGGTTGCAGATACTCAAGACAGATAATCTCTCGCAGTACGGGGTATATCAAGCCTCATATCCCCAGCCAAGTCAGCAATCACCTAATCAGTAGGGTTACTTGACGGGAGTATTCCCCCACGAAGCTGTCATCCCCTAGGAGGATCCTTCAAGGAACTCATTAAAACCCCAACGTGTCGCTTTGACGAAGAATTTACAATAGATTACTTCACAGAGGTTCCCTCCTCCCCAAGCAGGATCTCCCGAGCAATGCCTGAACAACTCTTCCCCAACAAAGTTGCCTGGAACTCTTTCTCCCTAGAAAAGTCGCCAGGAACTTCTTCTCCCCTAAAGAGTTTCCAGAGTCTTCTTTTCCCTAGTGAGGTCGCCAGAGTTCTCCTCAGCTAAGTTGCCAAGATCCTCTCATCTCCTGCAAGTTGCCAACTGTTTCCCCAGTAGATTTGCCAGGATCTTCTTTTCCTCAACAGAGTCGCCAGGATTTTCTCATCCTCAGCAGAGTGGGAAGAGTCACCTTCCTCAACCAGTTGCCAGGACTTTCTGTTCCACATAAGGGTTGCCAAGATTTTCCTATCCTCAGCAGAGTCGGCAAAATCACTTTCCCACAGAGTTGCCAGTTTCTCCCCAGTAGAGTTGCCCGGGTTTTTTGTTCCCCAGCAGTTTGCCAAAGTCTTCTCATCCTCAGCATGAGTCTCTTCAACAGAAGCTTTCCTAACTGGGGTCCCCACATATTTCTTCCCCCAGAGCGCCGCGAAACTCCCTAGGCCAGTGATCATTTATCCCCACAGATCGGCCAATGACCTCTTTCCCCAGCGGAGTTCTCCCTCCATACAGATTGCCCAGAGATCATTCTCCCTGCAGGATCCGGATCTCGGATCAGTTCTCTCATTTGCATAATCATAGAATTCGCATCATTTTCCCCACACAAAGCGTAGCATTCCGTCTAATACGGAGAATTACGACAAAAATCAAACATTTACATGATCATAAGCCAAGTTCGAGCCAGTCACCTGCAAATACCATCATCACTTCACCAGCGATATACAAAACTTATTCCCCGTAGACAAAGTCAGAATACTTTTTGCATTCTCAATACAGATACTTGTTCATACTTGTACATATTCTTTTTTGACACTCGCCCGTGTCATACTTCCCCAGCAAGTCAAACACTCGTCTGTGTCCCTTGCTCAATCTTTTCGACACTCGTCTGTGTCTTGCACATATTTCTCCAGCAGGTCAAACACTTGTACATACTTATACGCAATCCTCTGATACTCGTCTGTATCTTATATATATCACCCCCCGGAAGATCAACACTCGTTCGTGTTCCTTGCTTAACCGATTGATACTCGTCCATATCATCATCCTTAAACACGTGTCAGCGTTTGCTTCTATTGATACTCGTCCGTATCGTGGTCCTAAGGATGCTCGTCCGCATCTTTAGTCTATACACACCGTCAAACACTTATACCATTTATTTCAAAGCGTAAGCACTTGTCCGTGTTTACCATTCCCTAGTAGGTCACCAACAAAACAACTTTACTATCCGACATTCGTCCTATGTCGTGATATTTTCGGCAGCCGTCCCCTGCCAGGTGATCGTCCTTCACTTTTTTGAAGACTGTCCCTCATCATTTTATCCGATGGTCGTCCCCATCGTTGATCCTCTTATCCGGCATTCGTCCTATGTCATGATATTTTCGGCAGCCTTCCTCTTCCAGGTGATCATCCTTCACCTTTGGATGACCGTCCCTCATCTTTTCCCCTAGTGGAATCCCCATTGTTGGAACTTTCTATCCGGCATTCGTCCTATGTCGCAATATCGTTTTAGCAACCGTCCCCTTCTAGATGATCGTCCTTCACCTTTTGATGATCGTCCCTCATCATTTATCCGATGGCCATCCCCATCATTGATCTTTGTTATTCGGCGTCCGTCCTATGTCGAGATAATCCCCAAGAGCAGCCGTCCCCTGCTAGGTGATCGTCCTTCACCTCTTGATGATCGTCCTTCATGATGCTTATCTGATGGCCGTCCCCATCGTTGATCTTTTCTATCCGACATTCGTCCTATGTCGTGATATTTTCAACATTCGTCCCCTGTTAGGTGTTCTTCCTTCACCTTTTGATGATCGTCCCTCATCATTATTTCATTTATTCTTTTACCCGATGGTCGTCCCCGTCGCGGTTTATTTACCCTTTAACCTGATGGTCGTCCCTGTTGTAAACACCCCAAATTTGCCCTCATTCATATCACACCATGGCTTGTGATCTTTCATTTTTGCATAAGCATAAGCATACCATCATATTGCATTTTTATTTCATCTGCATAATTCAAGTTCATCTGCTTCTAGGGTTTGTGATCTGAGCAATCCAAGAATCCATATGAGTCATCCCAAAGGCCTCAAAGCTTTCCAAGAGGGTCCATGTGTGTTCTATCATCATATTATACTCCTCAAAGTTCATGGAAGTCAAGAGATCACAAGAACTGGCAAGGCATGGAAGCAGAGCTAGGGTTTTCACTACACAAATGACCAAAATTAGGGTTTTGGTTTCAGAGGCCTTAACTCCAAATTTTTGGGCCATTCTTGTTTCTAATGTTCTTAATATGTCATAAGGATCATGTGTACCAAGGTTTTTGAAGAAACTCATTGTGGAAGTCATCTGTTCACTGGGTAACTTCTTGAGCAAGTTAAGTCAAAATCAGGGCATCTGAGGCCCCCAACAATGGAACCAAAGGGGTATTTTCATCAAATTGAAGTTCAATGATCTTTATTTGATCTTAGAAGAGGTTAGAAGTTCACAAGATTGAGGAATTTTGAGCCATTTGCAAACTTACCAAAAATGGAAATGACTTGAAATGCAAACTTTCCATTTTGGGAAAGTTTTAGGCTGGATTATTGTTTAGGGCAATTAGTTGATTAATTTTGGAGGTTTTGGGGGCTTGGGGTGGTGATTTGAGGAAGTTCAGGTGAAGGGTTGGCCGGAGAAGATGACCAGAGGTCTTCTTAGGCCACCTAAAAGTGATTAGGGCTAATCCACGTATAGTTGCCCAAATGCGTTTATGGTCGTTAGATGAGGATTAGGGTTAGTGAGCGTGTGGTCCAGATGAGCCATTAACTTTTAATCCTGTTTAATTAATTATAAAACTTAATTAAAAGCCAGTTTGAATGTGGGCCACTGGATTGCGCGCCATTCAATTCCCTCCTTTTCCATTTGAATCTGGGCCTTCAGATCTGCATACGTTTCATTTTAAATCATTTTTATTTCATTTTAACTCATTTTTTCTTGCATAATTAATTTAAAATAGCAAAAAGCATCTAAAAAATATTTTCTTTTGCATTCTGACTTTAAATATTTTTCTCATTCCAAAAATGATTTTTATTTTATTTTTTGCATTAAAAAGGTATTTTTAAAATATTTAAATGTTATTTTTAATTAATTAAAGTATTTTAATTAATTAAAAATACATTTAGGTTTCTAAAAATCACCAAAACAATCATGAATCATCCCAAGGCATTTAGAATCATTTTTAAACCCTTCAAACAAATTTCTTTTTAGGTTTGATCATAATTTTTGAATTTTCTTTGAATTAAGGGTCATTAAAATCCTATTTTTGAACCCTAACTTTGAAAAATCATTTCTGTCTAACAAAGAAGAGTTTGAAGTTGATTCTTTTTTCATTGCTTTATGTATTTCATGTAGTTTATAGGAAAGTTTCCTCATGAATTTATCTTGAATTTTCAATTTGATTTGCATTTTTCCTTTTGCATCACCCAAAAACCCTAGAAAACTTAGGAAAATCATAACTTTTGATAGGTTATGCTTCTGACCTTCTCCTTTGGGGTGTGACCTAATATGGGATTAGGGTTTGTTTGAGCTTGATTGCAAATTTTTATCATGTCATTTGCTTCTGTCTTTGTCATTTGCATCTCACATGTCCATAAAACCCTACTTTCTCATGTTCATTTGCATTCATCTTGCATATGCATCAATACATGAACTTGACATGAAATTTCTTGCATTTATATGTCATATTAGACATCTTAGAACATGTTAGAATCATGCTTGATCATTTCTTCATTCATTTGCCATGATTAGCTTTTATTTCATTTCATAAACTTTCATGTGTTTTCAAACTTCAAAGCATGCCTCCTTTGCATCTCATCTTTGTATGATCACACATATTCATTTTGCATGCCTTTGCATCATCTTACATGACATTTACATTGCATAAACACTTATGACTTTGGTCATTTCATCTCATTTCATTTCATTTCTTTATGCCTTATATCTTATGCATTCATGCTAATATTTTCAGGTGGTAAGTTACTTTGAGAAGTGGATTTGTCTTCACTTCTCACTTCTTCTTATCTCTTTCATATACATTATTACTTGTCTTTAAAGTGAACTTGTTCACTTGTGTTTCATCTCTCTCACTTTCTTTATTTAAGTTACTTATCTTCTTCAGTGAAGTAAGTAACTTATTCTTCTGCTTCCTCCTCCTTTCATCTGCTTCTTCCATTGGTGGAATCCTTGAAGATCTCTCTTAAGCTACACAATTAGGGTTGTGATTAGTCCCCTTTATATTTTTACCTTTGAGTCTCCTTGAGTCTCTCTTCTCATCTCAATATTCAGAGACTAAACTTTTAAAGTTTTAGGACTTTGGAATTAGGGTTATGCCTATATCCTTCTCTTAGGATGGAGTGTATAACTTTAATCCTAAGTGTCAATCCTTTAATTTGTTTAAACCTCTCAATAAAATCATCTTAATAACAATTAAGACTTTATCTTGTAACTTGGACCTTACATTAGGGTTCTAATTCTTCCTTATGGTTAAGAAGGACTAACCCTAGTGTTTAATGGACAAGTCCTCCTCAAGTTGTCTTACAAATCATAAAATCCACTTCTTAATTTCATCCTTTTATTAAAATCCACTTAATAAAGGCTTGTTATATAATGAATTTAATCCCTAACCATGGATTAAGTTGAGGTATCTTCCTCAGCTTAAGTGTTCTCATCTATCATCCTTCTATTAGGATGGTGTAATGAGTTCACTAGTCTGTGATTAGAGATTAAACTCATTACTTAACACTAAACAAAAACCCAAAACATCTAAATAATCACAAGTAGGTTAATGATCTTAACCCTACATCTTCATGGCAATTAAGTTGAGATGCTTATCTCATTCTTAAGCAGGCTCATTATCCCTAATCAGGGAGGATATAATGAGTTTATAAGCCCTTGATTTCGGCTTAAGCTCATAATCTTATTGCAAAAAAGCAATAACAAAACTGAAAACACAAAAACAAACAATAATCGTCTCTGTAAACACCCCAAATTTTCCCTCACCCATTCACACCATGGCTTGTGATCTTTTCATATGCATAAATTCAATCATAGCATCACTACATTGCTCCTAAGTCATCTGCATCTAAGGTTTGTGATCTGAGCAATCCCTGAGCCATTTGAGCCACTTCAAAGGTCTTCAATCACTTCAAAGGGGTCCATGTATGTTCAAGCATCATATTATATCCTCACAAAGTCAAGGAAGTCAAAGAATCACAAGAACTGAGAAAGGCATGGAAGCAGAGCCAGGTTTAACTGCACAGATGACCTAGAATTAGGGTTTTGGTTTCAGAGGCCATAAATCCAAATTTTTTGGTCATTCTTGTTTCTATTGGTCTCTATATGTTATAAGGATCATGCATATCAATTTTCATGAAGAAATTCCATGGGGAAGGCATCTAATCAAGGGTTGACATCTTGAACAAGTCAGTGCAAAATCAGGGCATCTGAGGCCCCCAATGACCCAACCAAAGGGTGTTCTCCATCATTTTGAATGTGTATGATCTTTATTTGATCATAGCAGATGTTAGAAGTTCACAAAATTGAGGAATTTCAAGCCATTTGCAAAGTTGCCTTTTGGGGAAAGTGACTTGTAATGGAAACTTGCCATTTTGGGAAAGTTTTTCAACCTCCTCAAATTGATTCAAAAATGCTTCAAATGAGAAAACTTTGGTCATGAAAGTTGTAGAATGGATCATTCCCTTTTCAAAAAGTACAAGAACTCATTTTAATTCATTTTGGATCAAGAGTTATGGCTTGTCAAAGTTGGGAAAAATCACATAATTTCAAGTTTTGTACCAAAGAGGCAAAGTTGCAAAACCTCTTGCCAAGGCAAATTGTAACTTCAAATGGACTTCTAATCTTTGCACAAACATAAACCAATGCCTAAACGTCAGAATGCATCAAGGATTTGCCCATTTTCATGACTTATGCTTCAAGAAATCACAAAAGGGCAAAAGGATCACAAAGTTGCAAAACATCATACAAACCCTAATCCACTTGCTAATTGGCCTCAAGACTGATTCTATGGCTCTCCTCAAACCTTGCTGCGCAGGACACCCCTTTGTCCTTGGCCTACCATTGACCCATACCTCTCTTACACCTAGACTTGACTTTTTGCAAAAAAAACCCATACCAATCAGCCTGTGCCACCACCAACTCTCTGCCCTATCACAGTTTGATAAGTGGACAAAATGAAACAAAAACCACACAAGAGGCAAGCCTGAAGACACACACAAGTCAGCATACACAAAAATCCCTCCCTTTGCATTTTCTATCGAATCTCTCAACTCAGCAACTAAAACTTAAAAATTCTTCCACCATTCAACTCACCATGATCCACTGATCATTTCCCACCCCTCATTTGTCCCTGAAACCACCACAATCAAAAACACGATTTCAACACTCCATTGACCTGAGCTTCTGCAAACTTTCTCTGGAGGCCATATAAACTCCAGCTAAGTGTCAAAATCTTCTGAGGAGGATCATTGGAGCTTGTTTGGACCAAAGAAGCAGCCAGAAAGCACCTAAGGCAAAAGCTCCAGCTCAGGTATCTCAAGAACTTTTTTTTCCAGAAATTGCTTTTTATGTTATAGAATTGTTGTTTATGCTCCACTGATCATTCTGGTGTTCTTAGTTTTTAAAATGATTGAGTTTTGAGCCTGAACCATGTCTCTGAAAGTTTGACCTGAAAACTTCTTTGATTCGATTCGTGTTTGTGTTGAAAGATAAACATGATTTTGTGTTTGATTCATGTTTGGGGTGGGTAGAAGATGAATTCTGGAGAGTTAGAGCTTTTGAAACAGCCTAGGGAGTGATTTTGATTTTCGGTTGGCCGGAGAAGATGACCGGAACATTGTTCCGGTCATCTGAAAGTCATTAGGGCTTCTGATTAGGGCTTAATCATAATTACGTAGGTTTGAATGTGAGCCGTTCGTTTGCGCGCCAGGTCAACTCCCGCCTCTGTGAATTTGAATCTCAGCCTTCAGATTGTTTGACTTTCCCTTTTTCTATTTAAATTCATTTTAATTTTATTTGTTTCATATTTATTTTGCACGAATTATTAAAAATAGCAAAAATCATTTGAAAATTATGAAAAATTTTATCAAAGATTTCATTAATTTTTAAAACCCAAAAATATTTTTATTTTTATTTTTTACATTAAAATTTATTTTTAAATCATTTAAATGTTTATTTTTAATTAGTTAATGAAAATTAATTAATTAAAAATATATTTAGGTATTTAAAAAACCCAAAAAAATTCACATTGCATTTAGAAACATTTAGAAACATTGTCCAACTCTCAAACCAAATTTCTTTTTTGTTCTTGATGCCTTTTGATCATTTTCATTGGGATTAAATTCATTTTAAGGCATTATTTTGGTTCAAACTTTGAAAAATTCATTCTGCCTAACCCTTGAGAGTTTGATGATGATTCTTCTTGCATTGCACTCTTCATAGCATGTAGTTTATAGGATAAATTTGGTTTGATTTGATCTTGAATTTTCAATTTGTTTAGCATTTTTCTTGATAAGGTACCTTAAAACCCTAGCAATCTTAGGAAATTCATAACTTTCAATAGGTTAAGAGTTGGATCCTCTCCTTTGGGCAGTGAGCTTGTATAGGTTTAGGGTATCTTTTATTGTATTTTCAAATTTTTATCATGTCATTTGCTTCTGGTTTTGGATTTTTGCATTGCATGATGCATGTAACCCTAATTTGTGCCTTCCTTTGCATCCATTTTTCATTTGCTTGCATCCAATGACTTGCCATGACATTTTGTGCATTCACATGATTCATAATACATCTTAGGACATATTAGAATCATGATTGATCATTGCATCTTTCATTTGCCATGTTGTATGTCCATTACATTTCATAAACTTTTCATGTACTTTCATGGTTCAAAGCATACCTCATTTGCATCCTTATGCTTGTTTGATCATTCTCATCTCTTGTCTTGTGTTTGCATCATCCCTTAGCATCATTAATATCATGTTATTTCTTCTGACTTTGGTTTGCATCATGAAATTTCATCTCCTTTGCATTGCATTTCATTTCTTTTGGCTAACTTTTCAGGTGGTAAGTTGTTTTGAGAAGTGAATTTGCCTTCACTTCTCACAATCTCTTCTCATCTCTTTTGCATCTTTGCTGCATTTTATCTTATGTATTGGATTGAGCTTGCTCATTCATGTTCATTTTACTTTCTTTCTTCAAGCAACTTGTCTTCTTAAGTGAAGCAAGTTGTTTTGCTTCTTATTGCTTCTTCCTCCTTTCATCTGCTTCCTTCCTGGTGGTTTCTCTGAAGATCTTCTTGCAAACCTCATTAACCCTAGGAATAACCAAGCATGATAATAATTAGGGTTTAATTAGTCCCCCATTTAGCTTTTACCTTTGTGTCATCTTTGAGTCTTCTCTTCTCATCTCATAATCAGGGACTAAACACTAAAGGCTTTAAGGCTTTGTGATTAAGCTTATGCCTGCATCCTTCTATTAGGATGGAGTGTATAACTTTAATCCTAAGTGTTAAACCCTTAATGTGTTTAAATCCTTTAATCAATCCACCTAATAATCACTAAGACATCAAGCTTGTAACTTGGGCCTTGCATTAGGGTTCTAATTCTTCCTTAATTGGTTAAGAAGGACTAACCCTAGTGTTAATGGACAAGTCCCCCTCAAGTTGTCTTACAAACCATAAAATCCACTTCTTAATCTCATCATTAACTTAAAATACATTTAATAAAGGCGTTGTTTTGTCATGAGGTTAATCCCTAATCATGGATTAAGTTGAGGAGTTTTTCTCAGCTTAAATGCTCTCATCTATTATCCTTCTATTAGGATGGTGTAATGAGTCCATTAAATCCTTGATTATGGCTTAAACTCATTACTTAACACTAAACAAAAACAACAAAAACATCTAAATAAATGCAAGTAGGTTAATGATCTTAATCCTACATCATGGTGATTAAGTGTGAGATGCTGACTTCACACTTAAGGTATTCTCATTACCCCTAATCAGAGGGAGGATGTGATAAGTTTACTAACCCATTGGTTTAGGTTTAAGCTCATTAACTTATGACAAATCCAAAAGCAATAAAAGATTGAAAACACCAAAAACAAACAATAATCGTCTCCTCCGGGATTCTTTTCTCATCTCATTCATTCACAAACGGGAACTTGCTTCTTCCGTCTAATGCAAGACAGTTTGCACCTGAGTCAGACAGGTCATACACTTGAGCATAGGCAAGTAAGCAGTTCATCAGTCAATTTACCTTTCAGTCTCTTTGAGTCGAACTACGGTGTTCTGACTTCCTCATTGCACGAGAGGATACGTAGGCATAACTTAACAGTTATCGAACAAAAGTCTCTGTATATTCCCCCTCTTTCCAGCACTACTCTTTAAGCCTCATGGTCTTTAGCATTTCATTCTTGTTCTTACACTGACACTTCTCTTATTCACCTCACTTTTCTTTGACACTGACACTTGCATTCTTTCCAGCTTTGATACACAAATTGCACTGACAATACCCCTTTAAAACACAAATCTTTTAAGCGTGGATCCCGTCGAGTACGGCGGACAATCTGGGTGCTAATACCTTCCCAGGTTGTAACCAACCCCCTTTCTCAGTCTCTCTGGTTCGCAACCATCTTATCCATATCTTTTCCTAGGTTTATGCAGCATTACCTTTCCTTCGGGATAAAAATGCCTAGCTGGAGACTCTATTCATTCCTTCTCTCTTTCGCCGACCGTTCGCGTCTGTATCCCTCTTGGCCCCGTGTCATTCAGGTGGGAGCGACAGCTTGGCGACTCTGCTGGGGACCCTTATGCTGTAACCAGGGCTTCTGGTTCTTTTTGTGGGTTCCTCCTAGCACTTGTTTTAGTTGTGTTTACAGGGGTGTTATGTGCTAATTGTGTTTATATATTTGCTTTATTTACTGCTTTATGTACAGTTATTTATTGCTTTCTTTACAGCTTTATACATCATACTGTCATACTGTCATCTTGCTGGATCTGGTTTTTGTTTTGGTGGGTGGGGTTCTACTGAGAGTTTAAGGTCCTATACCGGGGACCTGAGTGATACCTAGGCTAGAGTGGTTCATGTTCTTTCCCATTCCATTTCGGTCTGGTGCGGGAATATGAAACACGGTTCAGATGTGGGTTTCTTCTTGAGAACTCTGTGCTACAGATTTCCTGTAGTGCTAGGGCTGTCTGGGAAGCCTGCTATGTCTGGATGACCTTTATTATGACCTTCAGAAACTGAGGTGAATTAGAGGAGGATCCTTTATGGTTATTATAAACAATGTACCTCCGGGTTAGAAGTGTTTACACTTCTCATAACTGATCCAAGTCTGAGGATCCTTGTTTTAGAACACCACTTGTGAGGGGGTTGTGCTATTTACAGGTTTGCAGGTACCCTTGGCCACATCATACCCTGATACTTGTTTTGATTAAGAGTACCTCACTTTGGATGGTTCTTGTGATTTAACCCTGGACATGTGACTCTTTATTTGAGTCCCCCACCTTGGTTATTGGATTTCTGAACCTCCATCTGGACTTCTTGAACATACATGGACTTATATCAAGACAGTTAATCAGATCCAGCTTGATCACAAACCCTTGCATATCATTTGCATACTCATCATTTGCATCATTTAACATTTGTTTATTTGCTTTTTAGGGTATCCACATTATGTCTGGCTTGGTTTTGACCCCTTCATCTGCATAGACTCCTGTTTCATCAGCTATCTGCTTCAGCTATTCTCTTCAGTTGTTTGCTTCAGCCATCTTCATCATCAGCAGCATCAGCCTATCAGTGGCCCATCTCCAGTACCAGTCTTGATCTTCACCAACACTTATCTTCAGCAGTTATGGCTCCTCCCAGGAAAAGCAACATTTCATACCATTTCTTTGAGCCTGTGTTGACTGGTATCAGGCAGGTCCAAGCACTTATCACTCCAGACCACATCCCATTATTCAGAGAGCATTATGGAGGCATCCTTGATATGGTTATGGACTTGGATCCTTCTCAGAGGAGTATGATCCACACCTGTCTACAATTTTATGACCCTCCTTTGAGATGCTTCACTTTCCAGAACTTTCAGTTAGGACCTCTGCTGGAGGAGTCTCATCATTGATTGGAGTACCTGTCAGGGGTGGTGTCCCTTTCAACCCAGAGATGACTTCTCCCAGCAATGGAGAAGTGGAAAAGGCACTGTACCTAGAACCTATTTTGATTGAGCAGAACATGACAACAAAGGCTGGGATCCCTGGTTTGCACGTAGACTTTCTGACTTCTCAGGCCATCCTGAAGGCCTCCTTGGGAGAATGGAAGGCAGTTTGTGCATTGTTAGCCCTCAGCATATATGGGGTTATACTGTTTGCAGATGAGCCCAAGTTTATCAGCAAGAATGCCATTCATCTTTTCCTTCTGAGGAACCCAGTACCCACCTTGCTGGGAGATTTCTATTATTCCATTCATCATAGGAATGAGAAGCAAAGAGGAAAGTTGGTGAGATGATGTGCTCCTCTATTTTACACCTGGCTGCTCAAACACTTACCTAGGACTGATGCCTTCCTGAATCCTCACCAACAGAAGAATTGGGCTAAGAGACTTATTGCTCTGACTTCAGATGACATCAGATGGTGTGCCCAGAGCACCAAGGGCAAAGACATAATCACTAGTTGTGGGCAGTACCCCAATGTACCTCTAGTAGGAGTGAAGGGTTGCATCAACTACAATCCTTTGTTGTTTAAGAGACAATTGGGCTATGCTTTGGTCCACCCTCCTAGAGTGCAAGATTTAGCTGAGACCCTGTATTGTGAGATAAAGCCTAATCTAGCTGTTGTCAGACAAGCATCCTGGGCTTGGGACAACATCCAGACCAAAGGGATGGCCATTCTTGGGAGGTGCAATAATGTGGCTTCAGCTCAGTACTATGAATGGTCTCATGCTAGAGCTCAGATTTCTGGGATGCCTTTCACCATTGAGGATATACCTAGACCATCCACAGTACTTCCACCAGCCACTGTCAGCCTGGAAGAATTTGAGAAGCTGAAGGAAAGGAATGAGAATCTGTCTCAAGCTCTGAAGAAGACCCTCTGGGAGAGGAGTGATGGTCGTCTGGACATTGAGAGGTTGGAGAAGCTTAAAATGGAGCATCTGGCCAAGATTGAGAAAGCAGAAGACTACATCAAGAATCAAGAGCTGGGGAGCAAATATTGAAGAATGCCTGTAAGGAGGCCAAGCATCAGAAGGCTAGGACTGATCTCTATCTGCAAGAAAGTCAAGCTAGGTGGGCCAGGATCACTGAAGCTCGGACACAAGAAGATAAGAAAACTCAAGCCAGGATTGAGCAGTTGGAGGCCAATGAAAAGAAACAGCAGGAAGCTTTGCTGGCAGCCCAGAAGGAGATTTCAGAGTTGAAGCTTAGGGCTGGCTTGAAAAGGTCAAAGGACCAAGACAGGCACAAGAAGCTGACCACTGTTATTGCCACTAGAAACCTTCTTATCAGGACTATTACAGAGCATCCGGCTGGTCCTGTAACTGAAGCACTTTTGAAGGAGGTTAAGGAGGATGAGTTTGGATTAGATGTTTGACTTCTTTGCTTGTTGTTATTTCCATTTGATGTAATTTTCTTTTATGTTGTATTTTGACCCTTCAGGGGCATATGTTGTAAAAAAAAAAACTATGTATGATCCACCATTTGTAATGTATTTGTTAGTTTGTTTCAATGATTTTCTTTTCTCAAGCAACATCAGAGCATATTCCTCAGGGTCTGGAAAGGTCAAAACCAAGAGCCAAGCCGGATACCTTGGAAAGCAAATAAGCATACTGCATTGCATACTAACTTTTGTTTTGTTTTGTAGGTTTTGTTATTGGTTTGTTTGTTACTAACTCTGTTGTAGCTCAGGAATTATTGCTCGCCGCCGGGTGTTCCCTCTCAACCGTCCGCACCGGTATCCTACTCGCAACAATCTTCCTGGTATCCAAATGGATCAAGTACAGCAGGACCTGACAGAGGTTAGAACTCAGATGGCTAACGAAAGGGTGGAGATGAGGGACCAAATGGCCCAATTCATGACTGTAATGACTAACTTGGCCCAATGTCAAGAGAGGTTAAGGGCATTGGTAGAAAGACAAAACCCCGAGGAACCTCATCCTGGCACTTGAGGAACCAGCAACAATGAGGGAGGTCAGCCTGATGTTAACCCACCAGTATTTGGACCTCATCTGGATCCAGAGGCCAACATCCCAAGGAATGTACAGGGCAATACTGCTGCAGGCAGGATCTAGCAAGAAGATCCTCAAGAGGAGCAGTTTACTGTAATGGGAGCTGGGGATGAAGTCTATGATAGGAGGTTTGATGAAATTGCTGAGAAGTTGAGATCTCTGGAGTCTCAAAACTCTCTAGGCTTCGATGTAATGGATATGGGGTTAGTGGATGGGGTAAGGATTCCCCACAAGTTTAAACCCCCGTGCTTCGAGAAGTACAATGGAACTTCCTGTCCACGAACTCACTTACAGTCCTTCCTGGGAAGACTTAAAGCATATACCATGGATGAAAAACTGTGGATGTTTTACTTTGAAGATAGTTTGATTGGGGCTTCCAGGGAGTGGTATTCACACTTGACAAGAGCCACTATCAGGTGCTGGAAGGACCTAGCTGAAGCTTTCATCAGGCAGTACCAATACAATCTGGACATGGCTCCTAACAGGACCCTTCTGATGGGAATGTCTCAATCCTCCAAGGAAAGCTTCAGGGAATATGCCCAAAGGTGGAGACAGCTTGTTGCTGCTGTCCAGCCACCCATGTCGGAAAGAGAGATGGCCGACATGTTCATGAATACTCTGCAAGGAACATATATTGATAGGCTAGCTGACTTTCTTCCACCAGTTTCGCTAACGTAGTCATAGCTGGGGAAAGGATTGAAAGCCTTTTGAAGATGGGTAAGATTTCTGATAACGGTGCAAGTTCGTCCAGTAATCCCAGGAAGCCTTTTGTGGGACCTAGAAGGACCGGTGAGACAAATTCCATTCATGCCAGCAGGGGCAGACCTCAGTATGTTCACAGATCAGTGGTAGCTGTCACTATTCCAGCTCCGATTCCTCAGCAACCAGCATATCAACCACAACAACAACCACGTTATCAACAGCAAGTTCAGTATCCGCCACAAAGAACCTACAACAACAACAATAGCAATCAACAGCAAAGACCTTTTCAACAAAGACCATCACAGGCAAATAGGGTGATTGACCCTATCCCTATGCCTTATGCTGCCTTATTGCCACAACTCCTGAAACTCAACTTGGTTGAATTAAGGACATTGGCACCACCAGATCCCTCCAACCTCCCAAGAAATTATGATGTCAACGCCAGATGTGCTTTCCACTTCAATGCACCTGGCCACAATACTGAGAAATGCAGGGCTTTGCAAATGAAAGTCCAAGATCTGGTGGATTCTAAAGCCCTCAACTTTGCACCCCCTCCAAATGTCAACAAGAATCCTATGCCTAACCATGGTGGGCCAAGAATTAATGCCATTGAGGAAGACAAGCCATCTTTCTTGATAACCAGTGTTGGACAGATTCGAACACCTCTGGTTGAGATTAAAGCTCAGCTCCTAGAATGCCAGATGTTCCCCGGGTGTGAGCTCGGTTGTGGGTATTGCAACATTGCAGTCAATGGGTGTGATAACTTAAGAAGTGGCATAGATGGTCTTATCAAAGATGGCATACTTCAGATCTCAACAACGGCGCCTACAAATCCAGCAATTCCTTTGACAACAATCCATGATTCTCCTACAACTGCAGCAACAATCATTCCGACCGATTCATCAATATCATCAACAATGGCTTCGTCCATCACTTCAACAAATCAAATGACAACAACCCTTTCTTCTACAACATCAGCATCCTTTCTACCAGCAGAATCTTCTACAACGCCAACAGAAATTAATGAAGATATCTCAGCAGTCACCATTTACTATGACCCATCAAATGTTCCTCCGAACAACAACTTTCAACAACAAACAGTGGCACCTCCTGCCAGGTCACCAGTCACCATTTACTACGATCCGCACACCATTTCAGTACCCTCCTTTGCTGCAGTCAGTCCAGTTACTATCACGGTGCCTGGACCTGTTCCATATGAAAGCAGTAATGCCATATCTTGTCATTATGGCTCTGATCTTTACTGCAACGGGGAGAAAATCACTTTGGATCCTTCAAACTCTTCTCCACAAATTGATAATGTTGGGGGAGGCGGAGGCTTCACCAGAAGCGGACGCCTTTTTGCCTCACAAGTGCAAAGACCTAATGCTGAAGCAGAAGCTGCTGCCAAAGAAAAGGGAAAGAGTGTGGTATTTGAAGAGCCAGCTGTCAAAGAAACTCAGAAGACATCTTTTGAGCAAGATGTAGACGAGTTTATGAGAATCATAAAGAGAAGTGATTACAAGGTGGTGGATCAGCTTCACCAAACTCCCTCGAAGATCTCCATATTATCACTATTGATGTGTTCTGAAGCTCACAGGAATGCATTACTAAAAGTTGTGCACGCAGCATACGTGCCAGAGGAGATCACTGTTAATCAGCTAGAAACTGTGGTGGCAAATGTCAACACCAGTCATGGACTGGGCTTTACCAATACTGACTTAACAACTGAGGGACGTAACCACAACAAGGCTTTACATATCACCTTGGAATGCAAAGGTGCTGTTCTATCTCATGTACTGGTGGACACTGGGTCTTCGCTCAATGTTCTACCAAAGAAATCCTTAGTGAAGCTGGAGTACGATGGCTTGGCACTTCGTCCGAGTAATTTGGTGGTGAGAGCATTTGATGGCTCTAAAAGATCAGTGCTTGGGGAGATTGATCTGCCTGTGATGATTGGCCCGCAGACCTTCAAAATTACCTTCTATGTGATGGACATTCAGCCGGCCTACAGCTGTTTGTTGGGTAGACCCTGGATCCATGCCGCTGGCGCTGTTACGTCTACCCTTCACCAGAAGCTGAAATTCGAGTGGGAAGGCCAGATCATCACCATCTGTGGGGAAGAAGACATCTTTGTTAGCCATCTGGCTACGTATAAGTATATTGAGATGGATGGAGAAATCCATGAAACCATGAGCCAGGGGTTTGAGGCCCTAAACATTAATGAAGTATCTGTTGTACTGGGAACTTCCATGACTTCTTATCAGCAAGCCAAGAAGGTTATTGATGAGGGTACTGCCCAAGGCTGGGGCAAGCTGCTGCCTGTGGAAAAGGAGGACAGATTTGGGTTGGGTTACAAACCAACTCAACAAGATCAATCAGAGGCTGCCAAGAAGCCCAATTTTGTCAGCGGGGGAATGCTCACCCCGGATGCAGTAAACAACTTGGAAGACGAGGAGGAAAGCGACCGTAACCTGGAGAGCTGGATACGTCCAAGGATCCCGGGGAGCCAAGTCCTTAACTGGTCTTCCCAGGAAATTATAAGGGTTACTCCTGCAGAGTAATTATTATTTCCTGTATTTTTAAGCATGCATCAAAGTCTTGCATCTTGCCCAAGATGTCAAGACTCATTTTGTAATCGGGCCATCTTGTAATTTTGTGCAAATGGATTAATCAATGAATATCGGACATCTTTTGCAAATGAGTCTTTTCCTTTTCCGCTCACTGTTTTTCTTTTTGTAAAAAAATAAAAATGGCAATGTTTTCCAAAATGATAATTTCTTTTCACTTTTTCTAAACAAGATTAAAATCGATCACTAAAATGAACAATCTAAACCCTTGCAGAGAGTGCCTTTCAGACTGCACCTACAACAAAACAGCTATGGCTTCGTTCGTATGACTTTGACAATCCAATCAATCAAGCTGATGAAGGGGTCGAAGAAGACTATGAGCTACCTGAAGAGCTAGCCAGGTTGTTAAGGCAGGAGGAAAAGGTTATCACTCCTCATCAGGAGGAGATCGAAGAGGTTAATCTTGGTACAGAAGAAGACGTAAAAGAAGTTAAAATCGGAGCCTGCTTACAAGATTCAGTAAAAGAGCAACTGATTGATATGCTTCGAGAGTATGTGGATGTGTTTGCTTGGTCTTATCAGGATATGCTAGGGTTGGACACCGATATTGTCATGCACAAGCTACCACTGAAAGAAGACTGCCCACCGGTAAAACAGAAACTGCGTCGTACTCGCCCGGATATGGCAATGAAGATTAAAGAAGAGGTACAAAAACAGTGGGACGCCGGTTTCCTTACTGTGACTAGCTATCCGCCGTGGGTTGCTAATATTGTACATGTGCCTAAGAAAGACAGCAAGGTGAGAATGTGTGTGGATTACCGGGATCTTAACAGAGCCAGCCCGAAAGATGATTTCCCCTTACCTCACATTGATGTATTGGTGGATAATACAGCTCAGTTCTCGGTGTTCTCCTTCATGGATGGATTTTTAGGATATAATCAGATCAAGATGTCACCTGAAGACATGGAGAAAACAACTTTTATCATACCCTGGGGCACGTTCTGTTATAAGGTGATGCCATTCGGACTGAAGAATGCGGGTGCAACTTATCAACGGGCTATGGTAACAGTATTCCATGACATGATCCATAAAGAAATTGAATGTTATGTGGATGACATGATTGCCAAGTCCCTCACAGAAGAAGACCACCTGGTAAATTTGCTAAAGTTATTCAAGCGTCTGAGGAAGTACCAACTGAAGTTAAACCCCAACAAGTGCACATTCGGGGTGCGATCTGGTAAGCTGCTGGGATTTATTGTAAGTGAGAAAGGGATTGAAGTTGACCCTGACAAAGTTAAAGCCATTCAAGAAATGCCTGCATCGAAGACTGAAAAAGAAGTTAGAGGGTTTCTAGGTAGATTGAACTACATTTCACGATTCATATCTCACCTTACTTCAACCTGTGAACCCTTGTTCAAATTGTTAAGAAAAGAATAAACGGTCAGGTGGAACGAAGACTGCCAGAGGGCCTTTGACAAAATCAAGGAATACTTACAAGAGCCTCCAATCCTTATGCCTCCAGTTGAAGGAAGATCTCTAATAATGTACTTGACATTATTAGAAGAGTCAATGGGGTGTGTGCTGGGCCAGCATGACGAGTCTGGTCGAAAAGAGTATGCAATATACTAACTAAGCAAAAAGTTTACCGACTGTGAACAACGTTATTCACTGCTCGAGAAAATTTGATGTGCTTTAGCGTGGGCTGCTCGCCGACTAAGGCAGTATATGTTGACCCACACTACTCTATTGATCTCAAAGATGGATCCAGTTAAGTACATTTTTGAGAAGCCAGCACTTACCGGACGGGTTGCAAGATGGCAAATGATCCTCATAAAATACGACATTCAGTACACATCTCAGAAAGCCATCAGGGCAGTGTATTGTCTGATTATCTTGCTGAGCAACCCATTGATGATTACCAGCCTATGAGATTTGACTTCCCTGATGAAGACATCATGTTCATAAAAGCAAAAGATCATGAAGAGCCCGTTCACACTGAAGGGCCTGACCCAGAAGAAGAATGGACTATGATGTTTGACGGGGCTGTTAATATGAATGGTCGTGGTGTTGGTGCAGTACTCATTACACCTAAAGGAGTTCACATGCCTTTCTCGGCAAAACTCACCTTTAACTGCACTAACAACGAAGCTGAATACGAAGCTTGTATTATGGGTCTTGAGGAAGCCATTGACCTCAGGATCAAGACTTTGACTGTATTCGGAGATTCAGCTCTGGTAATTAATCAAACCAACGGCAAATGGTACACCCACCAAGATCATCTGATACCTTACCGGGATTATACAAGAAGGTTACTAACTTTCTTCACAACAGTCAAGCTTGAGTATATCCCTCGAGATGAGAATCAGTTTGTGGATGCTCTTGCTACCATTTCATCCATGATCAAAGTTCAAGCTGCCAACTTTGTGCCTCGAATTTCAGTGTCCAGACTTGACAGACCAGCATATGTGTTCTTAGCAGATGTTGCCAAAGATGACAAGCCTTGGTTCCATGACATTAAGTGCTTCTTGGAGGATCAAACATACCCACCCGGGGCATCTTCCAATGAAAAGAAGACATTAAGAAGGCTAGCTGGTAGTTTCTTCTTGAATGCTGACGGTTCCCTGTATAAGAGAAACTTTGATATGGTACTCCTCAGATGCGTTGATAGAACAGAAGCAGGCTTGTTGATGCACGAGGTGCACGAAGGATCCTTTGGTACCCATGCAGGAGGGCATGCCATGGCTAAAAGGTTGTTAAGATCAGGCTATTACTGGATCACAATGGATGCAAACTGTTGTGCCTATGCCAGAAAATGCCATAAATGCCAGATTTATGCAGATAAAGTGCATGTACCTCCCAATCCTTTGAATGTGATGTCTTCACCCTGGACCTTTGCCATGTGGGGCATTGATATGATTGGTAAGATTGAACCAACTGCTTCGAACAGCCACAAATTCATCCTGGTTGCTATCGACTATTTCACCAAGTGGGTTGAAGCGGCTTCCTATGCAAATGTTACAAGGCAAGTGGTAGCCCGATTTCTGAAAAGGGACATCATCTGTCGATACGGAGTTCCCGAGCGAATCATTACTGATAATGGTTCCAACTTAAACAACAAAATGATGGCAGAGCTATGCCGGGACTTCAAGATCCAACACCACAATTCTTCTCCTTACAAGCCAAAGATGAACGGCGCTGTTGAGGCAGCTAACAAGAATATCAAGAAGATTGTGCAGAAGATGGTAGTTACCTATAAAGACTGGCATGAAATGCTACCATTTGCCTTGCATGGGTACCGAACGTTAATCAGAACGTCCATTGGGGCAACACCGTATCAGCTTGTGTATGGAATGGAGGCAGTCCTACCTGTTGAAGTTGAATTACCCTCCTTACGGGTGTTGATGGATGTTAAGCAGAATGAAGCAGAATGGGTCCGGTCCCGATACGAACAACTGAATCTGATTGAAGAGAAGAGATTAGCTGCAATCTGTCATGGGCAGCTGTATCAGAAGAGAATGAAGAAAGCCTTCGATCAGAAAGTTAGGCTCCGAGAGTACCAAGTAGGAGATCTTGTGCTGAAAAGACTCCTCCCTCCTCATACAGACCACTGGGGCAAGTGGACTCCGAATTATGAAGGACCATTCGTAGTAAAGAAAGTTTTCTCTGGTGGAGCACTGATGCTCAGTACTATGGGTGAAGACTTCCCGTCCCCTGTAAATTCAGATGCAGTTAAAAAATACTTCGCATAAAATGACCCGCTGGACATAAAAACAGAATGTAAGTCCAGGAAAAAATAGGGCATCCTGGCGAGTCAAAAACAGAATAAAAGACTCGGGCAAAAATAAGGGAAAATAAACAAAAAAATGTACACCCGCTGAGTTGAAAAGCCGCATTGGACGACTCAGGCAAAAATGGGTATCCCGGTGGATTGAGAACATGGAAAGGCGATCCACGCAAAATAAGGGAATAAGTGAACAACTGCATTCTGAATTCATCTGTATCACTTACAACATGGTAAACTTTAAAAGGGTCAAGCTTCGTTTAGAATCAGCCTTCTTCAGAAAGCAAGACGAGAAGAACGTCAAATGTCATACGAGTCATAGCAAAAAGGAAGCTCCTTGAAGCGTCATCAACATTGCCAGCATCTTTTTGTTTCTCAATTTGTAACAATCTCCTCATTTCAGGGGATTTGTTTCTTTGACTGTATCTTGCCAATTCAGGGCACAAGAATCAATAAAATCAGATTTTAAGTCACACACTGCCTCATACTCTTTTATTTGCAAAAATGTCCGATGTCATTAATTTGTTGATCGCGTAAATACAGATGCGTCTTTCCTAAACTACATGCTTGCAGGAAATATGCTTACTCCCGGGAGTGTCTAGACTCCTATGATGGATTCCAGTAAGGGATACCTCGGGATTACTTGTGCGTTTCTCTGTATTTTTAAGATTGCAGGTATTCAAAGCACAACATGGGGCATGAAAGCTTCACCCCAGCAAGCTGGAAAATCATTATCTACTCAGTCTATCTCCCAATTAGCACCGGAGTTGTTTTCTCCCCAGCTGAGTTGTCAAGTATCATCCTCAGCAGGATCCCCACAGAAATCTCTAGGAAGATCTTCCAGTGATTTCTCTTCTTCCCCAGCCAAGTGCTAGACAGGGAACCATCACCCCACAGAGTTTCAGCCCCTATCCAGAAGAGCAACGCCTGAAGATCTCACAACAGAGTGACGAAAGCTTCTACAGACCCCAGTTGGGTCCCTCATTACTGAGATAGGTCTGTCATTGATCTATTTCCCCATGCAGAGTCATATATGTCAAATCTACCAATGATCTCATCCCCAGCTGGGATATCCACTTCAAGCAGATCAGCCAGAGATCTTCGCAGCAACGGGATCCGAATCCCGAATCGGTATCTTTGCATAATCATAGCATTCGCATCATATTCTCCCCACAAAGCGTAGCATTCCGTCTAATACGGAGCATTACGGCAAAAATCAAACATATTGCATAATCATAAGCCATGTTCTGAATCAAACACTTGTAAGTACTGACAATCCATCAACGATATACAGAAAACTCCCCAGATTCCCCGGCAGAGAGCCAAGGCACTTTCCCTAAAGATACAGATACTTCCTGACACCCGTCCGTGTCATATCCCCAGTAGAAAGCCAAAGCGCCCCCTTTGCACTCACAGATACACACCTATACAAATTCCCTGACACCCGTCCGTGTCACCTTCCCCAGCATAGTTACCTAAACACTTTGTAAACCATACACTTGTTTATATTACACTTTTCTCTTTTGACACTCGTCCGTGTCACCCTCCCCAGCAAGTTGGACACTCGTCTGTACACCACTCATACTTGTTACTCCTGTTTACTCATACAGATACTCGTCCGTATCTTGTATACACCACTTATATCCCCTCAGATTCGACACTCGTTCGTGTTCTTTGTTAACCAGTTGGTACTCATCCGTATCAGCATCTCCGAACATGCGTCAGCGTTTGTTTCTACCTGATACCCGTCCGTATCATAGTCTTAAGGATGCTCGTACGCGTCTTTAATCTATACACCGTGTCAAATACTTATGTCTTTTTTAGAGTTTAGACATTCATCTGTGTCTATTATTCCCTAGAAGAGTCCCCGCAGAATCAATACTCGTCCGTGTTCTTTGTTAACTAGTTGATACTCGTCCGTATCGTCATCTCCGAACATGTGTCAGCATTTGTTTCTACCTGATACTCGTCTGTATCATAATCTTAAGGATGTTTGTCCGCATCTTTAGTCTATACACAGTACCCAAACGCTTATACCTCTCATTTCTTGGATTTAGGCACTCGTCCGTGTTTAGTTTTCCCCAGCGAAGTCCCCAACAAAACTGGTTAAACTTCCTTTCTATCTGACATCTGTCCTATGTCATGATACCTTTTCGGCAGCCGTACCCTGCCAGGTGATCATCCTTCACCCTCTGATGATCGTCCTTCATCATTCCCAGTGGAGTCTCTATTCATTAGAACCCCTTTTCCATCATACATTCGTCCTATGTCGTGATATTTTCAGCAGCCGTCCCCTGCTAGGTGATCGTCCTTCACCTCTTGATGATCGTCCTTCATCATTTTATCTGATGGACGTCCCCATCGTTGATCTTGTTATCTGACATTCGTCTTGTGTCATGATAAACCCTGAGGGCAGCAGTACCCTGCTAGGTGATCGTCCTTCACCTCTTGATGATCGTCCTTCATCATGCTTATCCGATGGCCGTCCCCATCGTCGACCTTTTTATCCGGCATTCGTCCTATGTCGTGATACTTTTGGAAACTGTACCTGGCCAGGTGATCGTCCTTCACCTTGGATGGTCGTCCCTCATCTTATTCCCAACAGAGCAGCCGTCCCCTGCTAGGTGATCGTCCTTCACCCTTTGATGATCGTACCTCATCATTTATTTCATTTACCTCTAATCCCCAGGAAGTCTTATAGCTTTACCCGATGGCCGTCCCCATCACAATCTCTCATATCCCCAGCTTATCGACCATCCCCGTCATTGCTTTATTTCCCGCATCTTCCCCAGCATGTCGGTCGTCCCCGTCATCGCTTTATCCCCAGCAGTCGTCCTCTGCTCAACGGTCGTCCTCCGTCGCCCGCACTTTATAGTATACTTTATTTTCTTTTACAATCTATATCGGTTTTCTTCTTCATTCTGTGAGTGCAAATTTTTGACTGTCTTGGGTATTCAACCACAAGTTATCTTGTTTGCCTGTTAAGCCGTTGCTTACATCCGGAACAGCTAACTCATGCTTGAATAGGGGAAGCTGTAAACACCCCAAATTTTCCCTCACCCATTCATACCATGGCTTATGATCTTTTCATATGCATAAATTATATCATAGCAACACTGCATTGCTCCTAAGTCATCTGCATCTAAGGTTTGTGATCTGAGCAATCCCTGAGCCATTTGAGCCACTTCAAAGGTCTTCAATCACTTAAAAGGGGTCCATGTATGTTCAAGCATCATATTATATCCTCACAAAGTCAAGGAAGTCAAAGAATCACTAGAACTGAGAAAGGCATGGAAGCAGAGCCAGGTTTAACTGCACAGATGACCTAGAATTAGGGTTTTGGTTTCAGAGGCCATAAATCCAAATTTTTTGGTCATTCTTGTTTCTATTGGTCTCTATATGTTATAAGGATCATGCATATCAATTTTCATGAAGAAATTCCATGGGGAAGGCATCTAATCAAGGGTTGACATCTTGAACAAGTCAGTGCAAAATCAGGGCATCTGAGGCCCCCAATGACCCAACCAAAGGGTGTTTTCCATCATTTTGAATGTGTATGATCTTTATTTGATCATAGAAGATGTTAGAAGTTCACAAAATTGAGGAATTTCAAGCCATTTGCAAGGTTGCCTTTTTAGGAAAGTGACTTGTAATGGAAACTTGCCATTTTGGGAAAGTTTTTCAACCTCCTCAAATTGATTCAAAAATGCTTCAAATGAGAAAACTTTGGTCATGAAAGTTGTATAATGGATCATTCCCTTTTCAAAAAGTACAAGAACTCATTTTAATTCATTTTGGATCAAGAGTTATGGCTTGTCAAAGTTGGGAAAAATCACATAATTTCAAGTTTTGTACCAAAGAGGCAAAGTTGCAAAACCTCTTGCCAAGGAAAATTGTAACTTCAAATGGACTTCTAATCTTTGCACAAACATAAACCAATGCCTAAAAGTCAGAATGCATCAAGGATTTGCCCATTTTCATGACTTATGCTTCAAGAAATCACAAAAGGGCAAAAGGATCACAAAGTTTCAAAACATCATACAAACCCTAATCCACTTGCTAATTGGCCTCAAGACTGATTCTATGGCTCTCCTCAAACCTTGCTGCGCAGGACACCCCTTTTTCCTTGGCCTACCATTGACCCATACCTCTCTTACACCTAGACTTGACTTTTTGCAAAAAAAAACCATACCAATCAGCCTGTGCCACCACCAACTCTCTGCCCTATCACAGTTTGATAAGTGGACAAAATGAAACAAAAACCACACAAGAGGCAAGCCTGAAGACACACACAAGTCAGCATACACAAAAATCCCTCCCTTTGCATTTTCTATCGAATCTCTCAACTCAGCAACTAAAACTTAAAAATTCTTCCACCATTCAACTCACCATGATCCACTGATCATTTCCCACCCCTCATTTGTCCCTGAAACCACCACAATCAAAAACACGATTTCAACACTCCATTGACCTGAGATTCTGCAAACTTTCTCTGGAGGCCATATAAACTCCAGCTAAGTGTCAAACGCTTCTGAGGAGGATCATTGGAGCTTGTTTGGACCAAAGAAGCAGCCAGAAAGCACCTAAGGCAAAAGCTCCAGCTCAGGTACCTCAAGAACTTTTTTTCCAGAAATTGCTTTTTACGCTATAGAATTGTTGCTTATGCTCCAATGATCATTCTGGTGTTCTTAGTTTTTAAAATGATTGAGTTTTGAGCCTGAACCAAGTCTCTGAAAGTTTGACCTGAAAACTTCTTTGATTCGATTCGTGTTTGTGTTGAAAGATAAACATGATTTTGTGTTTGATTCGTGTTTGGGGTGGGTAGAAGATGAATTCTGGAAAGTTAGAGCTTTTGAAACAGCCTAAGGAGTGATTTTTATTTTCGGTTGGCCGGAGAAGATGACCGGAACACTGTTCCGGTCATCTGAAAGTCATTAGGGCTTCTGATTAGGGCTTAATCATGATTACGTAGGTTTGAATGTGAGCCGTTTGTTTGCGCGCCAGGTCAACTCCCGCCTCTGTGAATTTGAATCTCAGCCTTCAGATTGTTTGACTTTCCCTTTTTCCATTTAAATTCATTTTAATTTTATTTGTTTCATATTTATTTTGCACGAATTATTAAAAATAGCAAAAATCATTTAAAAATTATGAAAATTTTTGTTAAAGATTTCATTAATTTTTAAAACCCAAAAATATTTTTATTTTTATTTTTTACATTAAAATTTATTTTTAAATCATTTAAATGTTTATTTTTAATTAGTTAATGAAAATTAATTAATTAAAAATATATTTAGGTATTTAAAAATCCCAAAAAAATTCACATTGCATTTTGAAACATTTAGAAACATTGTCCAACTCTCAAACCAAATTTATTTTTTGTTCTTGATGCCTTTTGATCATTTTCATTGGGATTAAATTCATTTTAAGGCATTATTTTGGTTCAAACTTTGAAAAATTCATTCTGCCTAACCCTTGAGAGTTTGATGATGATTCTTCTTGTATTGCACTCTTCATAGAATGTAGTTTGTAGGATAAATTTGGTTTGATTTGATCTTGCATTTTCAATTTGTTTAGCATTTTTCTTTATAAGGTACCTTAAAACCCTAGCAATCTTAGGAAATTCATAACTTTCACTAGGTTAAGAGTTGGATCCTCTCCTTTGGGCAGTGAGCTTGTATAGGTTTAGGGTATCTTTGATTGTATTTTCAAATTTTTATCATGTAATTTGATTCTGGTTTTGGATTTTTGCATTGCATGATGCATGTAACCCTAATTTGTGCCTTCCTTTGCATCCATTTTTCATTTGCTTGCATCCAATGACTTGCCATGACATTTTGTGCATTCACATGATTCATAATACATCTTAGGACATATTAGAATCATGATTGATCATTGCATCTTTTATTTGCCATGTTGTATGTCCATTACATTTCATAAACTTTTCATGTACTTTCATGGTTCAAAGCATACCTCATTTGCATCCTTATGCTTGTTTGATCATTCTCATCTCTTGTCTTGTGTTTGCATCATCCCTTAGCATCATTAACATCATGTTATTTCTTCTGACTTTGGTTTGCATCATGAAATTTCATCTCCTTTGCATTGCATTTCATTTCTTTTGGCTAACTTTTCAGGTGGTAAGTTGTTTTGAGAAGTGAATTTGCCTTCACTTCTCACAATCTCTTCTCATATCTCTTGCATATTTGCTGCATTTTATCTTGTGTATTGGATTGAGCTTGCTCATTCATGTTCATCTTAATTTCTTTCTTCAAGCAACTTGTCTTCTTAAGTGAAGCAAGTTGTTTTGCTTCTTATTGCTTCTTCCTCCTTTCATCTGCTTCCTTCCTGGTGGTTTCTCTGAAGATCTTCTTGCAAACCTCATTAACCCTAGGAATAACCAAGCATGATAATAATTAGGGTTTGATTAGTCACCTATTTAGCTTTTACCTTTGTGTCATCTTTGAGTCTTCTCTTCTCATCTCATAATCAGGGACTAAACACTAAAGGCTTTAAGGCTTTGTGATTAAGCTTATGCCTGCATCCTTCTATTAGGATGGAGTGTATAACTTTAATCCTAAGTGTTAAACCCTTAATGTGTTTAAATCCTTTAATCAATCCACCTAATAATCACTAAGACATCAAGCTTGCAACTTGGGCCTTGCATTAGGGTTCTAATTCTTCCTTAATTGGTTAAGAAGGACTAACCCTAGTGTTAATGGACAAGTCCCCCTAAAGTTGTCTTACAAACCATAAAATCCACTTCTTAATCTCATCATTAACTTAAAATCCATTTAATAAAGGCTTTGTTTTGTCATGAGGTTAATCCCTAATCATGGATTAAGTTGAGGAGTCTTTCTCAGCTTAAATGCTCTCATCTATTATCCTTCTATTAGGATGGTGTAATGAGTCCATTAAATCCTTGATTATGGCTTAAACTCATTACTTAACACTAAACAAAAACAACAAAAACATCTAAATAAATGCAAGTAGGTTAATGATCTTAATCCTACATCATGGTGATTAAGTGTGAGATGCTGACTTCACACTTAAGGTATTCTCATTACCCCTAATCAGAGGGAGGATGTGATGAGTTTACTAACCCATTGGTTTAGGTTTAAGCTCATTAACTTATGACAAATCCAAAAGCAATAAAAGATTGAAAACACCAAAAACAAACAATAATCGTCTCCTCCGGGATTCTTTTCTCATCTCATTCATTCACAAACGGGAACTTGCTTCTTCCGTCTAATGCAAGACAGTTTGCACCTGAGCCAGACAGGTCATACACTTGAGCATAGACAAGTAAGCAGTTCATCAGTCAATTTACCTTTCAGTCTCTTTGAGTCGAACTACGGTGTTCTGACTTCCTCATTGCACGAGAGGATACGTAGGCATAACTTAACAGTTATCGAACAAAAGTCTCTGTATATTCCCCCTCTTTCCAACACTACTCTTTAAGCTTCATGGTCTTGAGCATTTCATTCTTGTTCTTACACTGACACTTCTCTTATTCACCTTACTTTTCTTTGACACTGACACTTGCATTCTTTCCAGCTTTGATACACAAATTGCACTGACACTACCCCTTTAAAACACAAATCTTTTAAGCGTGGATCCCGTCGAGTACGGCGGACAATCTGGGTGCTAATACCTTCCCAGGTTGTAACCAACCCCCTTTCTCAGTCTACCTGGTTCTCAACTGTCTTATCCATATCTTTTCCTAGGTTTATGCAGCATTACCTTTCCTTCGGGATAAAAATGCCTAGCTGGTGACTCTATTCATTCCTTCTCTCTTTCGCTGACCGTTCGCGTCTGTACCCCTCTTGGCCCCGTGTCATTCAGGTGGGAGCGATAGTCTCCTTCAGGATTCTTTTCTCATCACACTAATTCATAAACGAGAACTTGCTTCTTCCGTCTCATGCAAGACAGTTAGCACTCGAGCCAGATGAGTCATACACTTGAGCATAGGCAAGCAAGCAGTTCACAGTCAATTTATCTCTCAGTCTCTTTGAGTCGAACTACGGTGTTCTGACTTCCTCATTGCACGAGAGGATACGTAGGCATAACTTAATTGTTATCGAACAAAAGTCTCTGTGTCTTCCCCCCCCCCCCTTTCAGCATTCTTTAAAAGCCTCGGTCCTGAGAAATTCACCCTTTTGCACTGACACTTGTATATTCTTTTCTAGCTTTTGCACACAGATAGCACATACACTACCCCTTTAAACACAATCTTGTAAGCGTGGATCCCGTTGAGTACGACGGACAATCTGGGTGCTAATACCTTCCTAGGTTGTAACCAACCCCCTTTCTCAGTTTCTCTGGTTCGCAACCGTCTTATCCATCTTTGGTTCTAGGTTTATGCAGCATTACTTTTCCTTCGGGATAAAAATGCCTAGTTGGCGACTATTTTCAGTTCATTTCATTTTCTCTCTTCGCCGACCGTTCGCGTCTGCACCCTGTCTGACCCGGTGTCTTTTCGGGGGAGCGACAGCTTGGCGACTCTGCTGGGGAGTTTTATCTTGCAACCAGGGCTTCTGGTTCTTTTTGTGGGTTTCTCCTAGCGCTTGTATGATTTGTGTTTATGGGGGTGTTATTTGCTACTTGTGCTTGTTGTTTATTGCTTTATTTATTGCTTTCTGTACAGCTTTATTTACTGCTTTTGTTTACTGTATATATGCATTTCATACTGTTATCATATCATCTGTGTTGGATCTGCTGTTTCCTTTGGTGGGAGGGTTATTGAGTGAGTAAAATTCCATACCGGGAGCCTGAGTGACACATAGGATAGAGTGGCTTCATATTATTTCACATTCCATTTAGGTCTGGTGCGGGAATATGAAACACGGTTCAGACATGGGTTTCTTCTTGAGAACTCTGTGCTACGGATTTCCTGTAGTACTAGGGCTATCTGGGAAGCCTGCTAAGTCTCGATGACCTTTTATGACCTTCAGCATCTGAGGTGAATTAGAGGAGGAACCTTTATGATTATTGTAAACATTGTACCTCCGGGTTTAAAGTGTTTACACTTCTCATAACTGATCAAAGTCTAAGGATCCTTGTTCTAGAACAATACCTGTGAGGGGGATGGGATGTTTATAGGTTTGCAGGAACCCATGGCCTCATCATACCCTTGTTACTATTGTTGTTCTAAGGTTGTATCATTTTGGACTGTTCTTGTGAAACCTTGGATTTATGACTCTTTATTTGAGTCCCCCACCTGGTTACTGGTTTTCTAAGTCTTCATCTGGACTTATGAACACACGTGGACCCTATCAAGGCAGATAACAAATCCAGCACTTGATCACAAACCCTTTGCATATCATTTTGCATACATCATTTTGCATCATTTAACATTTGTCTATTTGTTTTACAGGGTATCCACATCTTATCTTTGGTTTGGTTTTGACATGTTCTGGTACTCAGATTCTTTCAGCCATATGCACCAGCCTCTGCATCAGTTATCTTCAACAGAGATTCTTCTTCAGCACCTTCTCCAGTTATCTTCATCAGTTTTCAGCAGTTGCCTTCATCGGTGATTCTCCTCAGTTTTCTTCACCAACATCCATTGTCAGCATGGACACATCCAGGAAGAGAAACATCACTTATCATTTCTTTGAGCCCACTCTGACAGGCATCAGATAGATTCAGACACTCATCACTCCTGATCATGTCCCTTTATTCAGGGAACATTATGGTGGCATTATGGACATGATCATGGACCTGGATGCATCGCAGAGGAGCATGATCCACACATGTCTCCAGTTCTATGATCCTCCTCTCAGATGTTTCACTTTCCCAGATTTTCAGTTGGGACCATTGATGGAAGAGTTCTCCATGTTGTTGGGTGTCCCTATCAGGAGAAGGATTCCCTTCAACCCTGAGATGGTTGCTCCCAAGAATGAAGATGTAGCTAAGGATTTTCACTTAGAGTCCACCCTCATTGACCAGAGCATGACCAATAAGGCTGGAATCCCAGGCCTTCACTTGGATTTATTGATCTCCCAGGCCACCCTGCATGTTGCAGCAGGGAAGTGGGACACTGTTTGTGCTCTTCTAGCCCTCAGCATATATGGAGTCATCTTGTTTGCAGACGAGCCTAAGTTTGTAAGCAAGAGTGCTATTCACCTGTTCTTATTGAGGAATCCAGTTCCTACCTTGCTTGGAGACTTTTACTACTTAGTACATCAAAGGAATGAGAAGCAAATGGGAAGATTGGTCAGATTTTGTGCACCTCTCTTCTACTGTTGGTTGTTAAGGCACTTGCCAAAGTCAGACACTTTCCTGAATCCTCATCAGCCAAGGAACTGGGCTAAGAGAATGATTGCCCTTACATCAGAATACATTAGATGGTGCACTCAGAGCACCAAGGGCAAAGATATCATCACCAGTTGTGGGCAGTATCCCAATGTACCCCTGATTGGAGTAAAGGGATGCATCAACTACAACCCTTTTCTTTTCAAGAGGCAATTAAGGTATGCTTTGGTACATCCCCCAAGGGAGCAAGATTTGACAGAAACCCTCTATTGTGACATCCAGCACAACCTTGCCATTATCAGACAAGCTGCCTGGGCTTGGGACAACATTCAGACTAAGGGGACAGCTATTCTTGGCAAGTGTAACAACATAGCTTCACTCAATATCTTGATTGGTCTCGTACCAGGGGATGGATCACCCGTATGCCATTCACCTTAGAGGATATACATGAACCATCAGCAGTAGAACCTACAGCTACTGTCAGTCTGGAGGAGTTTGAGAAATTAAAGGAAAGGAATACTCAACTCTCTAAAGCTTTGAAGAAGACCCTCTGGGAAAGGAATGACAGCCGTCTGGATAATGAAAGGTTAGAGAAGCTCCGAGTTGAGCATATGACCAAGATTGAGAAGACAGATGACTACATCAGAAGGGCTAGAGCAGGGGAGTTAGTGCTGAAGAATGCTTGCAAGGAGACTAAGACTCAGAAGGCCAGGGCTGAAGATTACTTAGAGGAGAGTCAGGCTAGGTGGATCAAGATCACTGAGGCTCGTGCACAGGAAGATCAGAGAACCCAAGCTAGGATAGAGCAGCTGGAGGCTAGTGAAAAGAAGAGTCAGGAGGCCTTGTTAGTTGCACAAAAGGAGATCTTTGAGTTGCAACTCTGGGCGGGGTTGAAGAGATCAAATGTCCAGTACAAGTATAAGAAGTTGACGAGTGCCATAGCCACCAGGAACCTTCTTATCAGGACCATCACAAAGCACCCAGTTGGCCCAATGACTGAGGCTCTCCTGAAAGAAGTCAGAGAGGATGACTTTGGACTAGATGTTTGATTTCCTTGCACTTATATTTCCCTTTGTTTGTACTTTTGATTTTGTTGTTGTATTTTGACCCACCATGGGGACTTTGTAGTAATCAAACTATTTATCTTCACATTGTTGTAATATATGATTTGTATTATTTCATGGGCTTTATCTCTCTGCAACATCATCATTTCCTCAAGATCTGGAAGGTCAAAACCAAAGAACCAAGCCGGATACCCTTGGAAGACAAATAGGCATCATGCATTGCATACTAACATCTTTTCTTTGTTTTGTAGGTTTTTGTTTTTGTTGTTGTTCCTCACTTTGTTGTGGTTTCAGGAAACATTGCTCGTAGAAGAGTGTTCCCTGTCAATAGAGTGCACCGGTATCCGACAAGAAACAACATTCCAGGAATACAAAATGGATCAGGTTCAACAAGGCTTGACTGAAGTGAGAACCTAAATGGCCAATGAGAGGACTGAGATGAGGACCCAAATGAATCAATTTATGGCAGTGATGACTAGTTTGGCTCAGAGCCAGGAGAGACTGAGAGAGTTAGTTGAGCGGCAAACTCCCGAGGAAAACCACCCAGGTACAGGGGGTACCAGCAACAACGATCACGTAAAACCTCGTACTGATCCCCCAGAGTTTGGACCTCATATGAACCACGAAATCAATGTTATAAGAAACGCCAAAGGCAACACTAGAGGGAGGGCTTTGCAGGAAGACCCTCAAGAAGAGCAGTTTACTGTGGTTGGGGCAGGAGACAAAGTCTACGATCTTCGGCTGGACGAGATAGCAGAAAAGATAAGGTCTCTGGAGTCTCAAAACTCTCTGGGTTTTGATGTCATGAACATGGGATTAGTGGAAGGGGTTAGAATTCCTCACAAGTTCAAACCTCCTTGTTTTGAAAGATACAATGGCACATCCTGCCCACGTACTCATCTTCAGTCTTTCCTAGGGAGATTGAAAGCCTACACCATAGATGAAAAACTGTGGATGTTTTACTTTGAGGATAGCTTGACAGGGGCATCCCGGGAATGGTACTCTCACTTGACCAGGGCCACAGTAAGGAATTGGAAAGAATTGGCCGAAGCCTTCATTCGTCAATATCAATATAATCTGGACATGGCCCCAAACAGAACCCTTCTGATGGGAATGTCACAGTCTTCCCGAGAAAGCTTTAGAGAGTACACCCAAAGATGGAGGCAACTAGTTGCTGCCTTTCAACCCCTGATGTTAGAAAGGGAAATGGCAGATATGTTCATGAATACTCTCCAGGAGACTTATATTGATAGATTGGCTACATTCTCGTACACCAGCTTTGCAGATGTGGTGATAGCTGGGGAAAGAATTGAGAGCTTACTGAAGATGGGAAAGATTTCTGACAACGGCGCCAGCTCAAGCAGTGCAAGGAAGCCATTTGCAGGGCCCCGCAGATCCGGTGAAACAAATTATGTACATATGAGGAGAGGGAGACCCCAGTATCTGCCGAGATCAATTGTCGCTGTCACTATTCCCGCTCCACCTCCTCAATACACTCAACAACCACAACATTTTCCTCAACAGCCACAGTTTCCTCAGCAAAGATCCTACAACAACAACCAACAACAACGACCTTTCTAGCAGCGGCCATCTCAGATCAATAGGGTGTTTGACCCTATACCAATGCCTTATAACACATTATTGCCACAACTCCTAAAGCTTAATCTTGTCGAGCTAAGGACATTGGCTCCACCAGATCCTCAGAACCTTCCGAGAAATTACGATGTCAACGCCAGGTGTGCTTTTCATTCTAATGCACCTGGTCACTCCACAGAAAAGTGCAGGGCTCTGCACATGAAGGTCCAGGATCTGGTAGATTCAAAGGCCCTGAATTTTGCACTACCTCCTAACTTCACGAAGAATCATATTCCCAGTCATGGTGGGCCAAGGATAAATGAAATAGAGGAGGGCTCACCCATGAGTTTGATTGAAGATACTGCAAGTATTCAGACACCTCTGGCATAGGTTAAAGCTCAGCTTTTAAAATGCCAGGTGTTTCCAGGTTGTGAGGCCTATTGTGAATCTTGCAAGACTTCCGTGAATGGGTGTGCAAGCTTGAGGAATGGCATCAATGGTTTGATCAAAGAAGGTATTCTGCAAATAACAACAACTGCTTCTAAAACACCAGCAACTCCATTTTCAACAACAAGTGTTTCTCCTACAACTACAAAGACAATTGTTCCTACAGACTCGTCTACAAAATCAGCAACCACTTCTTCCATCACTTCAACAAACAACAGTTCCATTGCATCTACTTCTACAACTACAGCAACCACCAACAACGACGTTTCCACGGTGACCATCTATTACGACCCTGCAACGGTCCCTGTTTCCAACAATTATCAACAACAATCTCAACAACAAATTCAGCAATAACCAAGCTTCAATCAATCACCACCACCATCAATCAGAAGTCCTGTCACCATCTTTTATGACCCACAGACAATAACGGTCCCCACCTCTACTGCAGTTAGCCCAGTCACCATCACAGTACCAGGGCCCATTCCATATGACAAAGATAATGTTGTACCATGGCACTATCTTTAGTTCACACCCCCCAAGTGGATAATGTCGGGGGAGGCGGAGGCTTCACCCGAAGCGGACGCCTCTTCGCCTCACAAGCTCCAAGAACCAATACTGGGGCAATGGTTGCTGCCAAAGCCAAAGGAAAAAGTGTGGCACCTGAAGAACCTGCACCAAAAGAGACCTATAAATCATCCTTTGATCAGGATGTGGATGAATTTATGAGGATAATTAAAAGAAGTGACTACAAGGTTATGGATCAGCTCCACCAGACTCCTTCCAAGATCTCTATCTTATCCCTATTGTTGTGTTCCGAAGCTCATCGGGATGCACTACTTAAAGTCTTGCACGCTGCCTACGTGCCGAAAGAGATCATAGTGAATCAGCTCGAGACAGTGGTATCTAATGTTAATACTAGCCATGGGCTAGGTTTCACCAATGCTGACTTAACAACGGAAGGACGTCACCACAACAAGGCTTTACACATCACTTTGGAGTGTAAAGGAGTTGTGCTCTCTCATGTTCTTGTTGACACTGGGTCTTCACTCAATGTCTTGCCGAAGAAGGATCTTGTCAAGCTCGAATATGATGGAATAGCTCTCCGACCAAGTAATCTGGTGGTTAGGCCTTTTGATGGCTCCAAGAGGTCTGTTCTTGGAGAGGTAGAGTTGCATGTGATAATCAGTCCACAGGTCTTTCAGACTACTTTCTATGTGATGGACATTCAGCCGGCCTACAGCTGTTTGTTGGGTCGACCATGGATTCACGCTGCTGGCGCAGTTATGTTGACCCTTCATCAGAAATTGAAATATGAGTGGGAAGGACAGATTATCACCATCTGTGGTGAAGAGGACATCTTTGTTAGCCATTTGGTTACGCATAAATACATTGAGATGGATGGTGAAATCCATGAAACCATAAGCCAAGGGTTCGAGGCACTGAACGTCAATGAAGCGACAACGAAACTATTTGCTGCATCCCAGGAAGATAGGATGGGTATTTCAATTATCTCATATCAGCAAGCCCGGAAGGTTGTTGAAGATGGAAACGCCCAAGTCTGGGGAAAGTTGCTACCGGTGGAGAAGAAGGAGGACATATTCGGTTTGGGTTACAAACCATTCCGACAAGATCAAGCTGAGGCTTCTAAGGAGCCCAAGTTCATCAGTGGGGGGATGCTCACCCCAGATGTTGTTAATAACGTGGAAGATGAGGTGGAAAGCAATCTCAACCTGGAGAGTTGGATTCGTCCAAGGATCCCGGGTCACCAAGTCCTTAATTGGTCTTCCCAGGAAATTATAAGGGTTACTCTTGCAGAGTAATTATTATTTCCTGCTTTTTTCAGCATGCATCAAGTCCTACATCTTGCCCAAGGTGTCAGGACTCATTTTGTAATAGGGCCATATTTGTAATTTTGTGCAAATGGAATATCAATGAATATCGGACATCTTTTGCAAACAATTCTCTCTTCCGCTCACTGTCTTTTCATTTTTTACATTTGTACAAAACAATAAAATGGCAATGTTTTCAAAATAAATAACTTCATTTTTCTGAACAAGATTAAAATTGATCACTAAAACGAACCAATCTAAACCTTGCAGAGATTATCCTCCAGATTGCACCAACCACAGCATTGTTATGACCTTGTATGACTTCGACAATCCAATTAATCAAGTTGATGAAGGGGTTGAAGAAGACTATGAGTTAGCTGAAGAATTAGCCAGGTTGTTAAGGCCATAAGAGAAAGTGATTACTCCTCATCAGGAGGAGGTTGAAACAATTAATCTTGGTACCGAAGAGGATTTGAAAGAAGTAAAGATTGGGGCTGGTTTGCAAGCTTCAGTAAAAGAACAACTTATTGACATGCTTCGAGAATACGTTGACGTCTTTGCTTGGTCCTATCAAGACATGCCAGGTCTAGATACGGATATTGTTATGCATAAGCTACCACTGAAAGAAGATTGCCCTCCAAGAGCATCTGATTCCATACCGTGACTATATGAGGAAATTATTGACTTTCTTCACAACAGTCAAACTTGAGTACATCCCTCGAGATGAAAATCAGTTTGCAGATGCTCTAGCTACCATTTCCTCCATGATCAAGGTTCAAACTGCTAATTATGTGCCTCGAATTTCGGTATCCAAACTAGACCGACCAACATACGTTTTCTCTGTGGACATTGCTGAAGATAACAAGCCTTGGTTCCATGATATAAAATGCTTCTTAGAGGATCAAACATACCCACCTAGGGCATCATCCAATGGTAAGAAGACATTAAGAAGGCTGGCCGGTAGTTTCTTCCTTAATGCTGATGGTTCATTATACAAGTGAAACTTTGACATGGTTCTACTCAGATGTGTTGATAAGAAAGAAGCAGACTAGCTGATGCACGAGGTGCATGAAGGATCTTTCGGTACCCATGCTGGAGGACATGCAATGGCTAAGAAATTATTAAGATCAGGTTACTACTAGATCACAATGGATGCCGACTGTAGTGCCTATGCCAGAAAGTGCCACAAATGCCAGATCTATGCAGACAAAGTGCATGTGCCTCCAAATCCTTTGAACGTGATGTCTTCACCTTGGCCCTTTGCCATGTGGGGCATTGATATGATTGTAAAGATCGAGCTGACTGCTTCAAATGGCCACAGATTCATCCTAGTAGCCATTGATTACTTCACCAAATGGGTCGAAGCAGCTTCGTATGCAAACGTCACCAGGCAAGTGGTAGCCAGGTTTCTAAAAAAAGACACCATCTATCGATATGGAGTACCCGAGCGGATCATTACTGATAATGGGTCTAATTTGAACAACAAAATGATGGCAGAACTATGTCGGGACTTCAAAATCCAACATCACAACTCTTCTCCTTACAGGCCAAAGATGAATGGCGTTGTTGAGGCAGCTAACAAAAACATCAAGAAGATTGTGTAGAAGATGGTGGTTACTTACAAAGACTGGCATGAAATGCTATCATTTTCCTTGCATGGGTACCGAACCTCAATCAGAACGTCTACTGGGGCAACGCCTTATCAACTTGTGTACGGTATGGAAGTTGTCCTACCTGTTGAAGTTGAGCTACCCTCCTTACGGGTAATGAGGGATGTAAAGATGGACGAAGTAGAATGGGTCCGTTCTCGGTATAATCAATTGAGTCTGATCGAAGAAAAGAGATTAGCTGCTATCTGTCATAGGCAGTTATATCAGAAAAGGATGAAGAAAGCCTTCGATAAGAAAGTCAGGCTTCGGAAATACCAAGTAGGAGATCTCGTGTTGAAAAGACTCCTTCCTCCTCATACAGACCAAAGGGGCAAGTGGACTCTAAATTACGATGGCCCATTCATAGTAAAGAAGGTTTTCTCTGGTGGAGCACTGATGCTCATTACTATGGATGGTGAAGATTTCTTATCCCCTGTGAATTCAAATGCAGTTAAAAAATACTTCGCATAAAATGACCCGCTGGACATAAAAACAGAATGTGAGTCCAAGCAAAAATAGGGCATCCCGGCGAGTCAAAAACAGAATAAAAGACTCGAGCAAAAATAAGGGAAAAATCAAAAAAATGTGTACACCCGCTGATTTGAAAAGCCGCATTAGACAGCTCAGGAAAAAATGGGTATCCCGGTGGATTGAAAACCCGAAAGGGTGATCCACGCAAAATCAGGGAATAAGCGAACAACTGATTCTGAATTCGTCTGTATCACTCACAACACGGCAAGCTTCGAAAGGATAAAGCATCAGTCAGAATCAACCTTCTTCAGAAAGCAAGATGAAAAGAACGTCAAGGTCATACAGGTCATAGCAAAGGAAGCTCACCGGAGCTTCGTCAACATTGCCAACACCTTTACTTTTCTCAATTTATAGCAATCTCCTCATTCTAGGGGATTTGTTTCTTTGATTGTATTTTCCAATTCAAGGCACCCAGATTAATAAAATCAGAGTTTCCAGTCACATCTCGTTTTGTACATTTTTGTTTCATTTGCAAAATGTCCAATATTCATAATATAGTACTTGCATAAGACAAATGAGCCGTTTTTAATAAATGCTTGCAGAAAATGAATTTACTTTCTGGAAAGCCTAACTCCTATGATGGAATCCAGTAAGGGATACCTCGGTATACTTGTGCGTTTCTTTTGTCTTAACAGATTGCATGTATTCAATACACAACATGGGGCATGCCAAGCATCACATCCCCAGCATGCCACTCCCAGAAGTTACTTCCTCCTCAAGAAGGATCTCTCGAATAATATCTGAACCGCTCTTCCCCAACGAAGTGGCCAAAGCGTCTTCATCCCCAATACAAGTCTACTCAACATGAGCTTCCCCAACCGAGATCCCCACCAGAGTACCAGATCTCTCATCCTCAGCAAGGTTAAAATAACTATCTCCCCACAGAGTCTCCATTCCTTCCCCAGAAGAGCAATGCCTAAAACTCTTACAGAACAAAGTGACGAAAATTTCCTTCTCCCCGGCTGAGTTCTCCTTACAGATAGATCTACCAATGATCTATTTCCCCAAGCTATAAACACCCCAAATTTTCCCTAACTAATTTCACACCATGTCTTGTGATCTTTCATATTTGCATTAGTTTAATCATATCATATCATGTTGCATTTTTGCCTCACTGCATTAGTTTAAGTCATCTGCATCTGGGGTTTGTGATCTGAGAAATCCAAAGATCCATTTGAGCCAATCCAAAGGTCATCAATCATCTCAAGAGGGTCCATGTATGTTCAATCATCATATTTTATCCTCCAAAGATCAAGGAAGTCAAGAAATCACAAGAGCTTGCAAAGCATGGAAGCAGAGCTAGGGTTTCACTGCACAGATGACCTGAAATTAGGGTTTTGGTTTCAGAGGCCATAACTCCAAAATATTTGGTCATTCTTGTTTCTAATGGTCTCAATATGTTATAAGGATCATGTGTACCAAGTGTGATGAAGGAATTCATTGTGGAAGTCATTTGTTCATTGGGTAACTTCTTGAGCAAGTCAGAGCAAAATCAGGGCATCTGAGGCCCCCATCCATGAGGCCCCCATCTGAGGCCCCCATCTGTTCATTGGGTAACTTCTTGATCATTGAAGTGCTTATAAGTTCACAAAATTGAAGAAAAATGAGCTAAACCAAAAGTTGCCAAAAATGGAAATGATTTGTAATGTAAACTTTCCATTTTGGGAAAGTTTCTCAACCTCCTCTTTCTCAACCAAAAATGCTTCAAATGAAAAATTATTGGTCATGAAAGTTGTAGATTGGATCATTCCCTTTCCAAAAAGTAAAATAACAAGATCTAATTCATTTTTGAACTCAAGTTATGGCTTGTCAAAGTTGGCAAAAATCACATAAATTTCAAGAATGCACAAAGAGGGATTCTTTGCAAAACCACTTGCCAAGGCTTTTTGTGACTTCAAACACACTTCAATACATCATAACACCATAGTGCATTGCTTCTAGGTCAGAATTGCCCAAGGAATTTCAAGATCACATGCCTTGAACATCAAGATTCCACAAAAGGGCCAAACTTTGTCAAAATTGCAAAACACCCCATAACTTATTTCCCACATGCTGAATTGCCTCAAAGTGAATTCCATGGACCTCCTTGATCGTTACTGAACCAGACATGCCCTTGTACCACCTCTGAACCAGCCCATACCTCAAGGACAAGAACTTTTGAATTTTTTGCAAGAAGGCCATACCAATCACAATAGGGCACAACCACTCCACAGACCTATCACAAGTTGATATGTGGATCAAACCCAAGCCATAAAACACAAGAACACAGCCTGAAACCTCAGCATTCTCAAGTTACCAAAAATTCTCCGTCTTGCAAAAGATTTCGAAACTCCCAACTCAGCCACTCAATCTTCAAACAAACACCACCATTCATTTCTAAATCATTCACTGACCCAAAACCACCCATCAAAACAGCCAAGAACACACCACAAGCCAGATACGATTTTATGACCAGTGGAGTACAAACTCACAAACCAGCCTTCCTCAAAGCTCTCCAAGCATCAAAGCTTCTTCAAGGAAGTCATTAGAGGCATTTTGCACCAAGGAAGCAGCCAGGAAGCTCAAGGGTTGAAAGCTCCATCTCAGGTAGCCATTCAAATTAATTTTTCCAGAACTTCTAATTTATGTTAAAAGATGATTAAGCATGCTTCACTGATCACACTGAACTTGAAATTATTGAAAATGGTTGAGAAATGAGAATGTATTGCTAGTCTGAAATTTTTGCCATATTTGTTGTTTTCTCCGAATCATGAGATTGAGTGAAAAGAAATGAGGTTTGAGGTTGGATTTAGGTTCAGGGGAGGGAGAGGAGTGAATCTGGAGCTTTAGAGCTCCAGAGAGTGCCTAGGGAAGAAGTTGAGAATTTCCAGGTGAAGGTCTGGCCGGAGAAGATGACCAAAGGTCTTCTCCGGCCACCTGAATGTCATTAGTGGCTTAATTAGGGTTAGGGCAAACTTTGAACGTGGACCCTTTGATCTGTCTTCCCGCGCGTGTTTGAGTGGCTAGGATCTTCTCATTAATTATTAAACTGGATTAATTAAATAATTAAATAGGATTAATGAAGTTTGAATGAGAGCCTTTAGATCTGGCACGCAGTCAACCAGTCTAAACCTAGAATCAATCTTGGCCCTTCCCTCTGCATACTTCTCATTTATTTTATTTTTAATTCATTTTTCTTATTTATTTTGTACATTTTATTTAAAATAGTTAGAAAATCCCAAAAATATTTTTATTCAGCATTTTAATTCCAAATAATTTTCTTAACCCAAAAATATTTTTATTTTTATTTTCACATTTAAAAATCATTTTTTAAGCATTTAAATGTTTATTTTAATTAATTAACGAAAATTAATTAATTAAAATATCATTTATGTTTCTAAAAATCCCAAAAAAATGCATATAGCATCTTTAGACATTTAGACACATTGTCATGCCATCCACACAAATTTCCTTTTGGTTTTGAATCATTTTGACATTTTTTCTTTGAATTTAGAGTTCATAAAATCCTATTTTTGAACCCTAACTTCAAGAATTATTTTCTTCCTAACCAAGAATGGTATGACAATGGTTCTTTTTGCATTGATCTTAGTTTGAAATGTATTTTCTAAAATAATTTTGTCATGAATTTCTTCTGCCTTTTTGAATTGATTGGCATTTTTCCCCTTTAGGTACTTTAAAACCCTAGATAACTTAGAAAAATCATAACTTCCTTAGGGTTAAGAGTTAGGTCTCCTCCTTTGGGATGTGATATCATACGGTGTTAGGGTTATTTTGATTGCATTTTAAATTTTTTATCTTATCATTTGCTTCTGTTTTTGAGTTTTGCATCTCATGTTGCATGAAAACCCTAATTTCTCATCTTCCTTTGCATACATCTTGCATAAGCATTCATATAAAAACTTACCATGACATTTCTTGCATCCATATGACTTCTAAGACATCTTAGAGAACATTAGAACCATGTTTGATCATTTCTTCATCCATTTGCCATGTTATGCATTCATTTCATTTCATGTGCATTCATGAACTTTCATGATCCTTTCATGCTTCATTTGCATCCTCATTACTTGTATGATCATTAACATATCTTGACATACATTTGCATCATCTCTTAGCATCATTTCATTTTCATTTCATTTCATTTCCTTTTACTAACTTTTCAGGTGGTAAGTACTTTGAGAAGTGAATTTTCCTTCACTTCTCACATTCTCTTCTCATCTCTCTTATGCATCCTTGCTGAATTTTGTATTTGTCTTAGAGTGAGCTTGCTCATTCATGTTCTTTCTTCACCTTCTCTGTTCAAGCGACTTATCTTCTTAAGTGAAGTAAGTTGACTTGTTTCTTCTACTTCTCCTCCTTTCATCTGCTTCTTCCTTGGTGGCTCTTCTTGGAGATCTCTTGCAGGTTTCATGAACCCTAGGAACACCCAAGCATGATAACAATTAGGGTTGATTAGTCCCCCATTAGTTTTACCTTGGTGTCATCTTTTGTGTCTCTCTTCTCATCTCTTAATCAAGGACTAAACCATCAAGGTAATAAGGCTTTGTGATTAAGATTATGCCTGCATCTTTCTCTTAGGATGGAGTGTATAATCTTAATCCTAAGTGTTAAACACTTAATGTGTTTAAATCCTTTAATCAATTCATCTAATAATCACTAAGACAATAAGCTTGTAACTTGGGCCTTGCATTAGGGTTCTAATTCTTCCTTAATTGGTTAAGAAGGACTAACCCTAGTGTTAATGGACAAGTCCCCCTCAAGTTGTCTTACAAACCATAAAATCCACTTCTTAATCTTATCATTAACTAAAATCCACTTTAATAAAGGCTTTTATTGTCATGAGGTTAATTCCTAATCATGGATTAAGTTGAGGTATCTTCCTCTGCTTAAATGTTCTCATCTATTATCCTTCTATTAGGATGGTGTAATGAGACCATTAAATCCCTGATTATGGCTTAAACTCATTACTTAACACTAAACAAAAAGTACCAAAACATCTAAATAATTGCAAGTAGGTTAATGATCTTAATCCTAAATCATGGTGGTTAAGTGTGAGGTGTTTACTTCATACTTAAAGTATTCTCATTACCCCTAATCAGAGGGAGGATGTGATGAGTTCACTAACCCTTGGTTTAGGCTTACGCTCATTATCTTATGACAAACACAAAATAAAGATTGAAAATACCAAAAACAAACAATAATCGCCTCCTCCGGGATTCTTTTCTCATCATCTTCGCTCACAAACGAGAACTCGCTTCTTCCACCTAATGCAAGACAGTTAGCACCTGAGCCAGACAAGTCATACACTTGAGCATAGACAAGCAAGAAGTTCACAGTCAATTTATCTTTCAGTCTCTTTGAGTCGAACTACGGTGTTCTGACTTCCTCATTGCACGAGAGGATACGTAGGCATAACTTAACTGTTATCGAACAAAAGTCTCTGTATATTCCCCCTCTTCCAGCATTATTCTTTAAGCTTCATTGTCTTGAGCATTGCACTCTTTTCTTACACTGACACTCCTTTTCTTCACTCCACATTTCTTTTGCACTGACACTTGTATTCTTTTCCAGCTTTTGCACACAGAATAACACTGACACTACCCCTTTAAACACAAATCTTTCAAGCGTGGATACCGTCGAGTACGACGGATAATACCTTCCCAGGTTGTAACCAACCCCCTTTCTCAGTTTCTCTGGTTCGCGACCATCTTATCCATTTCTTTCCTAGGTTTATGCAGCATTACCTTTCCTTCGGGATAAAAATGCCTAGCCAGCGACTCTTTTCAGTTCATCTTCATGTTCTCTCTTTCGCCGACCGTTCGCGTCTGTACCCACTTCTGGCCAGGTGTCATTTGGTGGGAGTGACACAAGCAGAGCTACGTCTACTGACAGATCCCAATGATCTCTCCCTAGCTGGGTTAGCCTTCCGAGCAGATCAACCAGAGATCTTCAGCGGGATCCGAAACCCGGATTGGTTTTCTCTTTTGCATAATCATGGCATTTGCATCATATTCACAAAATAAGCATAGCATTCTGTTTAAAATGAAGCATTACGGCAAAAAAATCAAACATTTGCATGATCACAAGTCAGGTTCGAGCCAGTCACCTGCATTTACCATCAGTATTTTATCAGCAATGTATATAAAAACTCATATCCCCTACAGATACAAGCCAAAGCATCCCCTTTGCACTCTCAAATACAAATACACGTACATGCTCTTTTTGACACTTGTTTGTGTCATACTTCCCCATCATGGTTTCCAAAACACTTTCTACAAACCACAAACTTATTTATAACACACTCTTTTCGACACCCATCTGTGTCATCCTATCCCCACAGAAAGCCAAAGCATCTCCTTTGCATTCCTAAAACAGATGCCTGTTTATATTTGACACTCATCCGTGTCATACATTCCCCAACAAGTCGAACACTCGTCCGTGTCTTGCTCATACTTCACCAATAAACCAATACTCACTCATACTTATACAAAAGTCTTTGATACTCGTTCGTATCTTGTTTATATATCACTCCTCAATAGATTCGACACTCGTCCATGTTCCTTGTTAACCAGTTGATACTCGTCCGTATCATCTTCTCTGAACACGCGTCAATGTTTGTTTCTATCGATACTCGTCTGTATCATGGTCCTAAGGATGCTCGTCCGCATCTTTAATCTATACACATCGTCAAAACACTTATACCTTTTATTCTTGAGTGTAAGCACTCGTCCGTGTTTACCGTTCCCCAATACTCCAACAAAACAACTTTCTTCTATCTGACATTCGTCCTATGTCGTGATGTTTTCGGCAGCCACCCCCTGCCAGGTGATCGTCCTTCACCTTTGGATGATCGTCCCTCATCCATTTCCCCAACAGAGTCCCTGTTAATGAACCCCTTTTCTATCCGACATTCGTCCTATGTCGTGATAAAGAGCAGCCGTCCCCTGCTAGGTGATCGTCCTTCACCTCTTTTGATGACTGTCCCTCATCATTTTCCGATGGTCGTCCCCATCGTTGATCTGGTTTTCCGAAATTCGTCCTATATCGTGATAAACCCCGAGAGCAGCCGTACCCTGCTTGGTGATCGTCCTTCACCTCTTGATGATCGTCCTTCATCATGTTTATCCGATGGCCGTCCCCATCGTCGACCTTTTCTATCTGGTATTCGTCCTATGTCGTGATACATTTTAGCAGCTGTCCCCTGCTAGGTGATCGTCCTTCACCTCTTGATGATCGTCCTTCATCATGTTTATCCGATGGCCATCCCCATCGTTGACCTTTTCTATCCGGCATTCGTCCTATGTCGTGATAAAGAGCAGCCGTTCCCTGCTAGGTGATCATCCTTCACCTTTGATGATCGTCCTGCATCATTTATTTCATTTATTCGTTAAAACCGATGGTCGTCCCCATTGTTGTTCGCTTTACTTTCCAGGCTTGATGGCCGTCCCCATCATTGCTTGTCCCTTTACTTCTAACCCCCATAGAATCTTGTTTCTTTACCCGATGGCCGTCCCCATCATGATCCCTTTATTTCCCCAGCTTGTCGGTTGTCCCCGTCATTGCCTTACTTACCACTTTATCCCCAGCAGTCGTCCTCTGCTCGATGGTCTTCCTCCATTGCTTTCATTTTGATAATCATACTATACTACCTTTAACAATTTATATCCCTTTTCTTCTTCTATCCAGCGAGTGCAAATTTCGGACTGTCTTTGGTATTCAACCACAAGTTATCTTGTTTGTCTGTTAAGTCAGGCGCTTACATCCTGCACAACTAACTCATGCTTGAATAGGGGCAGATGTAAACACCCTAAATTTTCCCTCATTCATATCACACCATGGCTTGTGATCTTTCATTTTTGCATAAGCATAAGCATACCATCATATTGCAGTTTTGTTTCATCTGCATAGTTCAAGTTCATCTGCATCTAGGGTTTGCGATCTGAGCAATCCAAGAATCCATATGAGTCATCCCAAAGGACTCAAAGCTTTCCAAGATGTTCCATGTGTTTTCTATCATCATATTATACTCCTCAAAGTTCATGGAAGTCAAGAGATCACAAGAACTGGCAAGGCATGGAAGCACAGCTAGGGTTTTCACTGCACAGATGACCAAAATTAGGGTTTTGGTTTCAGAGGCCTTAACTCCATATTTTTGGGCCATTCTTGTTTCTAATGTTCTTAATATGTCATAAGGATCATGTGTACCAAGATTTATGAAGAAAATCATTGTGGAAGTCATTTGTTCACTAGGTAACTTCTTGAGCAGGTTAAGTCAAAATCAAGGCATCTGAGGCCCCCAACAATGGAACCAAAGGGGTATTTTCATCAAATTGAAGTTCAATGATCTTTATTTGATCTTATAAGAGGTTAGAAGTTCAAAATATTGAAGAATTTTGAGCCATTTGCAAACTTGCCAAAAATGGAAATGACTTGAAATGCAAACTTTCCATTTTGGGAAAGTTTTTCAACCTCCTATTGCTTAACCAAAAATGCTTCAAATGAAAATTTTTTGATCATGAAAGTTGTAGATTAGGTCTTTCCCTTTTCAAAAAGTACAAGAACATGTCTTGATTCATCCTAGAACTCAAGATATGGCCTTTCAAAGTTGGCAAAAATCCTAAAATTTCATGTTTCATGTCAAAGAGGGATTTTGCAAAATGGCATGTTCAAGAATTCTAATGACTTCAAATGTACACAAACACTTCACAATATGTCAAAGCAACCTCTAAACATCATAATTGGCCCAAGTTTACATTGCTTTCATGCCTTGAACTTCAAGAAATCACAAAAGGGCCAAAACTTTCAAGAATTGCAAAATGATATGAAACTCTTCATCCACTTGTGCCAGCTCATGTAATCTGATTCCATGGCTCTCCACAAAGTCAGTTGAGGCCAGACACCCCAAGAAATCAAACCTGCACCATGCCTATACCTCAAGTACACAAAGTTGACAATTTTGCATTTCCTCCCATACCAATCACACTAGGCCACAACAACTCTCTGAACCAATCACTACACATTATACAAACCTCAAGCAACACAAAACACATAACACACAAGCCTGAATCTTCCCCACACTCAGAATCCACATAAATTTTCAAAACCTTCAAGCTTTCGAAACTCACCCCTCAGCCACTCAAACTTCAATTTTCTTTCACCAATCATCTCTACATGGCCTAAGGATCATTTACCACCCTTCACCATAGCCTAAAATCCACTGAATCAGAAATACGATTTTTGCATCCTCAGAACCAAAACCTTCGAAACAGCCATCACAAGCTTGCTCTAAGCTCATCTTCATCATCAGGAAGATCATTGGGGTGGTTTTGAACCAAGGAAGAGGCCAAAAAGCTCAAGAACACAAAGCTCCATCTCAGGTAGCTATGATGAACAATTTTTCCAGAACCTTTCTTTTAAGTTTCTAATTGATTCCTTATGCTTCCTTGATCATGCTGATGTCTTTACTTTTGAAAATGGTTGAGTTTTAAGCATTTCATGATGTTCTGAAATTTTTGCCGTTTTGATGTTTTGATTCGAATCTTGTTGATGATGAATGATAAATGATTTTTGAGGCCGGATTATTGTTTAGGGTAGTTAGTTGATTAATTCTTAAGGTTTTGGGGGCTTGGGGTGGTGATTTGAGGAAGTTCAGGTGAAGGGTTGGCCGGAGAAGATGACCGGAGGTTTTCTCCGGCCACCTGAAAGTGATTAGGGCTAATCCATGTTTAGTTTCCCAGATGCGTTTATGGTCGTTAGATGAGGATTAGGGTTAGTGAGCGTGTGCTCCAGATGAGTCATTAACTTTTAATCCTGTTTAATTAATTATAAAACTTAATTAAAAGCCAGTTTGAATGTGTGCCACTGGATTGCGCGCCAGTCAATTCCCTCCTTTTCCATTTGAATCTGGGCCTTCAGATCTGCATACTTTTTATTTTAAATCATTTTTATTTCATTTTAACTCATTTTTTCTTGCATAATTAATTTAAAATAGCAAAAAGCATCCAAAAAATATTTTCTTTGGCATTCTGACTTTAAATATTTTTCTCATTCCAAAAATACTTATTATTTTATTTTTTGCATTTAAAAAGTATTTTTAAAATATTTAAATGTTATTTTTAATTAATTAAAGTCTTTTAATTAATTAAAAATACATTTAGGTTTCTAAAAATCACCAAAAAAATCATGAATCATCCCAAGGCATTTAGAAACATTTTCAAACCCTTCACACAAATTTCTTTTTAGGTTTGATCATAATTTGTGAATTTGCTTTGAATTAAGGGTCATTAAAATCCTATTTTTGAACCCTAACTTTGAAAATTCATTTATTCCTAACAAAGAAGAGTTTAAAGTTGATTCTTTTTGCATTGCTTTGCATATTGCATGTAGTTTATAGGACATTTTCCTCATGAATTTATCTTGCATTTTCAATTTGATTTTCATTTTTCCTTTTGCATCACCCAAAAACCCTAGAAAACTCAGGAAAATCATAACTTTTGATAGGTTAGGCTTCTGACCTTCTCCTTTGGGGTGTGACCTAATATGGGATTAGGGTTTGTTTGAGCTTGATTGCAAATTTTTATCATGTCATTTCCTTTTGTCTTTGTCATTTGCATCTCACATGTCCATAAAACCCTAATTTCTCATGTTCATTTGCATTCATCTTGCATATGCATCAATACATGAACTTGACATGACATTTCTTGCATTTATATGTCATCTTAGACATCTTAGAACATGTTAGAATCATGCTTGATCATCTATTCATTCATTTTCCATGATTAGCTTTCATTTCATTTCATAAACTTTCATGTGTTTTCAAACTTCAAAGCATGCCTCCTTTGCATCTCATCTTTGTATGATCACACATTGTAAACACCCGAAATTTGCCCTCACTCATTTCACCATGGCTTGTGATTCTTTTCATTTGCATAAGTTCAATCATATCATCTCATATTGCATTTTGCTTCACTGCATTGGTTCAAAGTCATTTGCATCTAGGGTTTGTGATCTGAGCAATCCAAGAGCCATCTAAGTCACTCCAAGGGTCTCCAATCATCTCAAGAGGGTCCATGTATGTTCAAGCATCATATTATATCCTCCCAAGATCAAGAAAGTCATAAAATCACAAGAACTGAGAAAGGCATGGAAGCAGAGCTAGCTTTAACTGCACAGATGAACTAAAATTAGGGTTTTGGTTTCAGAGGCCATAACTCCAAATTTTTTGGTCATTCTTGTTTCTATTGGTCTCTATATGATGTAAGGATCATGCATACCAATTTTCATGAAGAAATTCAACGGGGAAGGCATCTGATCAATAGATGACTTCTTGAACAAGTCAGGGTAAAATCAGGGACTCTGAGGCCCCATATCATCCAACCAAAGGGTCTTCTCCATCATTTTGGGTGTATATGATCTTTATTTGGTCTTAGAAGAAGTTAGAAGTTCACAAAATTGAATAATTTCAAGCCATTTGCAAAGTTGCCATTTTGGGAAAGTGACTTGTAATGCAAACTTGCCATTTTGGGAAAGTTCTTCAACCTCCTTTTTTTGATTCAAAAATGCTTCAAATGAAAAATTCTTGGTCATGAAAGTTGTAGATTGGATCATTCCCTTTTCAAAAATTACAAGAACTTGACCTAATTCATTTTGGAACTCAAGTTATGGCTTGTCAAAGTTGGGAAAAATCACATAAATTTCACTTTTACACCAAAGAGGGAAGTTTGCAAATTCTCATGCCAAGCATTTTTGTGACCTCAAACACACTTCTACATGTCTTAACATCATAATGTATTGCCTAAGGATCAGAATTGGCCCAAGAATCACAACTTTTCATGCCTTACACATCAAGAAATCACAAAGGGGCCAAAGTTGCACCAATTTGCAAAAGCTCATGTAACCATGCCTCCACTTGTTACAACTCATCAAATCTAATCCATAAGCCTTCCTTGATCTTTGTTGCGCACAGCCATGCCCAAATCCAAGCCTGCCATGTGCCCATACCTCAAGTACACCAACTCTTGACTTTATGCATTTTGCTCCATACCAATCACACTGCTCCACAACAACTCTCTGACCTATCAAGGATTGATATGTGGACCTCAAGCAACTCAACACACATCACAACACAAGCCAAGAGCTCCAAGAACTCAGCATTCCACAAAACTCTCCAATTTGCAAAACCCTTCGAAACTCATAGCTCAGCCAACAAATCTCCAAACTTTTTCCACCATTCAACTCCACATTCATCACTGATCATTTCCCACCCTTCATTTTGCCTTGAAACACCCCATATCAAAAACACGATTTTCACATTCCTTGACCTGAGCTTCAGCCAAATGTACATAGAGGCCACATGAACTCCAACCAAGCATTGCAAACTCTTGAGGGAGATCATTGGAGGGGTTTTGAAGCAGAGAAGCAGCCAGACAGTGCCATTTTCGAAAGCTTCAGTTCAGGTAACCTCAAGAACAAATTTTCCAGAAATGATTTCTTAAGTTCTTAGATTGTTCTCCATGCTTCATTGATCACACTGCACCTTTTGGTTTTGAAAATGATTAAGTTTTAAGCATGTATGAAGCTTCTGAAATTTCTGAAAGATTTTCCGTTTTGCTTCGAATCTCATTGTTCATGTGAAATAAATGTTGTTTGATGGCTGAATCTTGTTTAGAATGGGGTGGGGATCATTTCTGGAGAATTTGGTGGTTTGATTTTACGGATTGAGTGAGATAGCAAGAGTGGATGGCCGGAGAAGATGACCGGAACACTGTTCCGGTCACCTGAAAGTTATTAGGGTTCAGATTAGGGCTTTAATCATAATTAGCGTAGTTTGAATGTCAGCCATCCAGATGCGCGCAAAGTCAATTCCCTCCAATCTAACTTTAAACCTCAACCCTAGGATTAGCTGACTTTCCCTTTTTCTCATTTATTTAATATTTATTTCATTTGTTTTCTATTTTATTTGAACGAATTTTTAAAAATAGAAAATGTTATCAAAAAATTCTAAAATTTTTTATCCAAGCTTCTATTTATTTTCAGAAACCAAAAATATTTTTATTTTTATTTTTTGCATTAAAAATTATTTTTAAATCATTTAAATGATTATTTTTAATTAGTTAATGAGAATTAATTAATTAAAAATACATTTAGGTATTTAAAAATTCCAAAAAAATTCAGAGAGCATTTTAAAACATTTACAAACATTTCCAAACTCACAAGACAAATTTCTTTTTGGTTTTGATCATGCTTTGACAATTTTCATTTGAATTAGGGTTCTTTAATTTGAATATTTTTAACCCTAACTTCAAAAATTCATAACTTTTGATCCAAGTTGAGTTTATGAAAGGTTCTTTTTGCATTGTGTTCTACATAATTTCAAGCCTCTAAAAACATTTTTGTTTCATTTTTATCTTGAATTTTCAAATTGTTTGGCATTTTCCCTTTAGGATCACCCTTTAAACCCTAGAAACTTAGAAAAATCATAAGTCTTTTAGGGTTTAGCTTCTGACCTTCCCCTTTGGGCAGTGAACTTGTATGGGTTTAGGGTACCTTTGATTCCATTTTCAATTTTTTATCTTGTACTTTGCTTCTGATTTTGAATTTTGCATTGCATCTTGTTCATAAACCCTAATCTTTGCCTTCATTTGCATTCATTCTTCATATGCTTGCATACATGAACTTGCCATGACATTTTGTGCATCCACATGACATATAAGACATCCTAGGACACATTAGACTCATGTTTGATCATTGCATCATCCATTTTCCATGCTTTTGCTTTCATTTGATGTCATATGCATTCATGATCTTTCATGCTTCCTTTCATGTCCCATTTGCATCTTCATTGCTTGTATGATCATCCACATCTCATGACAACCATTTGTATCATCTCTTAGCATCATTTACATCTTCATATGCTTATGACTTTGGTTTTCATCTTTGCATTCCATCTCATTTTCATTCCATTTCATTTCCTTCTGCTAACTTTTCAGGTGGTAAGTGTTTGAGAAGTGAATTTGCCTTCACTTCTCACAATCTTTTCTCATCTCTCTTATGCATCATTGCTACATTTTACTTGTTAATTAGAGTGAGCTTTCTAATTCATGCTCTTCCTCCTCTTTCTTTCTTCAAGCAACTTGTCTTCCTAATTGAAGCAAGTTGTCTTGCTTCTTCTTGCTTCTCTTCCTTCATCCTGCTCCTTCCTTGGTGGCTTTTCCTTGAAGATCTCTTGCAAGCCTCATTAACCCTAGGAGCACCCAAGAATGATCAAAATTAGGGTTTGATTAGTCCCCCCATTAGTTTTACCTTTGTGTCATCTCTTGTGTCTTCTCTTCTCATCTCATAATCAGGGACTAAACCTTTAAGGTTTTAAGGCTTTGTGATTAAGGGTATGCCTGCATCCTTCTCTTAGAATGGAGTGTATAACTTTAATCTTAAGTGTTAAACCCTTAATGTGTTTAAATCTCTTAATCAATTCATCTAATAATCACTAAGACATCAAGCTTGTAACTTGGGCCTTGCATTAGGGTTCTAATTCTTCCTTAATTGGTTAAGAAGGACTAACCCTAGTGTTAATGGACAAATCCCCCTCAAGTTGTCTTACAAACCATAAAATCCACTTCTTAATCTTATCATTAACTAAAATCCACTTTAATAAAGGCTTTGTTTTGTCATGAGGTTAATCCCTAATCATGGATTAAGTTGAGGTATCTTCCTCAGCATTAATGTTCTCATCTATTATCCTTCTATTAGGATGGTGTAATGAGTCCATTAAATCCTTGATTATGGCTTAAACTCATTACTTAACACCAAACAAAAATCCCAAAAACATCTAAATAAACACAAGTAGGTTAATGATCTTAATCCTACATCATGGTGATTAAGTGTGAGGTGTTTATTTCACACTTAAGGTATTCTCATTACCCCTAATCAGAGGGAGGATGTGATAAGTTTACTAACCCTTGATTTAGGCTTAAGCTCATTTTCCTATGACAATCTCCAAAAAGCAATAAAATATTAAAAACACCAAAAACAAACAATAATTGTCTCCTTCGGGATTCTTTTCTCACCTCACTCACTCACAAACGATAACTCGCTTCTTCCGTCTAACGCAAGACAGTTTGCACCTGAGCCAGACAGGTCATACACTTGAGCATAGACAAGCAGGCAGTTCATCAGTCAATTTATCTTTCAGTCTCTTTGAGTCGAACTATGGTGTTCTGACTTCCTCATTGCACGAGAGGATACGTAGGCATAACTTAACAGTTATCGAACAAAAGTCTTTGTATATCCCCCCTCTTCCAGCATTATTCTTTAAGCCTCATTGTCTTGAGCATTGCACTCTTTCCTTACACTGACACTCCTTTATTTCACTTCACATTTCTTTTGCACTGACACTTGCATTCTTTTCCAGCTTTGATACACAGAATAGCACTGACACTACCCCTTTAAAACACAATCTTTCAAGCGTGGATCCCGTCGAGTACGGTGGTTAATCTGTGTGCTAATACCTTCCCAGGTTGTAACCTACCCCCTTTCTCAATTTCTCTAGTTCGCAACCGTCTTATCCATCTTTCCTTAGGTTTATGCAGCATTACCTTTCCTTCGGGATAAAAATGCCTAGCTGGCGACTCTTTTCATTTCTTTTCTTTCGCCGACCGTACGCGCTTGTACCAGGATGCAAATCTTTGGGAGCGACAGCTTGGCGACTCTGCTGGGGACCCTTATATGGCAACCAGGGCTTATGGTTCTTTTTTGTGGGTTCCTCCTAGCGCTTGTTTGATTTGTGTTTACTGGGGTGTTATGTGCTATGTGTCTTTATTTATTTTGATTTATTTACTTCTTTATGTACAGCTTTATTTATTGCTTTCTTTACAGTTTTGCATATTTCATACTGTCATTGCTGGATCTGGCTTGTTGTCTTGGTGGGTGGGGATTCCATTGAGAGATTAAGGTCCTATACCTGGGACCTTAGTGACTTTTAGGCTAGAGTTGTTCATGTTCTTTCCCATTCCATTTCGGTCTGGTGCGGGAATATGAAACACGGTTCAGATGTGGGTTTCTTCTTGAGAACTCTGTGCTACAGATTTCCCGTAGTTCTAGGGCTATCTGGGAAGCCTGCTAAGTCTGGATGACCTTTTATCATGACCTTCAGAAGCTGGGGTGAATTAGAGGAGGATCTTTTATGGTTATTGTAAACACTATACCTCCGGGTTAGAAGTGTTTACACTTCTCATAACTGATCCAAGTCTGAGGATTCTTGTTCTAGAACATTACCTGTGAGGGGGGTTGGGTTGTTTACAGGTTTGCAGGAATCCTTGGCCACATCATACCCTGTTACTGTTTTGTTTAAGAGTACTCCACTTTGGACAATTCTAGTGATTAACCTAGGATATGTGACTCTTTATTTGAGTCCCCCACCCTGGTTACTGGACTTCTAAGCCTCCATCTGGACTTTTGAACATACATGGGCCTTATATCAAGACAGACTATCAGATCCAGCTTGATCACAAACCCTTGCATATCATTTGCATATATCATCATTGCATCATTTAACATTTGTTTATTTGTTTTTCAGGGTATCCACCTCATTATATCTTGGTTTTGGTTTTGACCCCTTCTTCTGCATAGACCTCTGCTTCAACTGTCTTCATCAGTTATCTGCTTCAGTTATCTCCATCACCACCAGCACCAGTCTGTCAGTGGTCCACCCTCAGCATCAGTCTGTGATCTTCATCAACATTTGTCTTCAGCTTCTTCAGCAGCACTCATGGCTACTCCCAGGAAAAGCAACATATCCTATCACTTCTTTGAGTCTGTATTGACTAGTATCAGGCAGGTCCAGTCACTCATCACCCCTTGACCCTTCTCAGAGGAGCATGATCCACACATGCTTGCAGTTTTATGACCCACCACTAAGAAGCTTCACATTTCCAGACTTCCAGTTAGGGCCTCTGCTGGAAGAGTTTTCTTTACTGATTAGAGTGCCTGTCAGAGGAGGGATCCCCTTCAACCTAGAGATGACTGCTCCCAGAAATGAAGAAATAGCAAGGGCACTGTACTTGGAGCCTGCCCTTATTGAGCAAAGTATGACAACAAAAGCTGGGATTCCTGGTTTGCATCTGGACTTCTTGATTTCTCAGGCCATCCTGAAGGCTTCATTGGGAGAGTGGAAGGCAGTCTGTGCACTGTTGGCCCTCAGCATATATGGGGCTATACTGTTTGCAGATGAGCCTAAAGTTGTCAGCAAGAACGCCATCCATCTGTTTCTTCTGAAGAACCCAGTACCTACATTGCTAGGAGATTTTTACTACTCCATTCATCAGATGAATGAGAAACAAAGGGGGAAGTTGGTAAGATGTTGTGCTCCTTTGTTTTATACCTAGCTGCTCAGACATCTGCCTAATTCAGATGCCTTCTTGAACCCACACCAACAGAAGAACTGGGCCAAGAGGTTCATTGCCTTGACTTCAGATGATATCAGATGGTGCACCCAGAGCACCAAGGGCAAGGACATTATCACCAACTGTGGACAATACCCTAATGTGCCTCTGATAGGAGTAAAGGGTTGCATCAACTACAACCCCTTACTGTTCAAGAGACAATTAGGCTATGCCTTAGTTCACCCTCCCAGAGGACAGGATTAACTGAGACCCTATATTGTGAAGTACAACCTAATTCAGTTGTTGTCAGACAAGCATCCTGGGCTTGGGACAACATCCAGACAAAAGGGGTAGCTATTCTTGGAAGATGTAACAATGTTGCTTCAGCTCAGTACTATGACTGGTCCCGTACTAGAGCTCAGATTATCAGGATGCCTTTCACCTTGGAAGACATACCTGGGCCATCCACAGTACAGCCTGCAGCAACAGTTAGCCTGGAGGAATTTGAAAAGTTGAAGGAAAGGAATGAGAAGCTATCCCAGGCTTTGAAAAAGACTCTTTGGGAAAGAAGTGATGGTCGTCTGGACATTGAGATATTGGAAAAGCTCAGGGTGGATCATCTTGCCAAAATTGAGAGGACAGAAGACTACATAAGGAAAGCAAGGGCTGGGGAACAGATATTGAAGAATGCCTGTAAGGAGGCCAAGATTCAGAAAGCTAGGGCTGAGCACTATCTGCAAGAGAGTCAGGCTAGGTGGGTCAGGATCACCGAAGCCCGTACACAAGAAGACCAGAAGACTCAAGCCAAGATTGAACAGTTGGAGGCCAATGAGAAGAAGCAGCAGTAAGCTTTGTTGGCAGCTCAGAAGGAGATATCAGAGTTGAAGCTCAGAGCAGGATTGAAGAGATCAAAGGACCAGGACAGGCATAAGAAGTTGACTACTGCCATTACTACCAGGAACCTCCTCATTAGGACCATTACAGAGCACCCAGCTGGTCCAGTGAGTGAGGCACTCCTGAAGGAGGTCAGAGAAGATGAGTTTGGACTGGATGTATGACTTTTTGCTTGTTGTTTGTTTCCATTTGATGTACTTTTTTCTCTTTTGTTGTATTTTGACCCTCAATGGGCATGTATTGTTAAACAAACTATGTATTGTTCATCATTTGCAATATATTTTAGTTTGATTTTCATTTGGGCTTTCTCTCAACAACATCAAGCATCTTCCTCGAGGTCTGGAAAGGTCAAAACCAAGAATCAAACCGGATACCTTGGAAAACAAATAAGCATAATGCATTGCATACTAACTTTGTTTTTGTTTTGTAGGTTTTGTTATTATTCTCGTTTCTAACTTTGTTGTGATCTCAGGAAACATTGCTCGATGTCGAGTGTTCCCTGTCAACCGCATGCACCGGTACCCGAATCGTAACAACCTTCCCGGCATTCAAATGGAACAAGTACAACAGGATCTGACTGAGGTCAGAAATCAGATGGCCAATGAGAGAGTAGAGATGAGAAATCAGATGTCTCAGTTCATGGCAGTGATGACTGGCTTAGCCTAGAGTCAAGAAAGGTTAAGAGAGCTGGTGGAAAGACAAACTCCCGAAGAACCTCATCTGGGAACAGGGGGAACTAGAAACAATGAACGGGGCCAGCCTCGTATTGATCCACCAGAGTATGGACCTCACTTGAATCCAGAAGTCAACATCCCGAGGAATGGTCAAGGTAATACTGCTGGGGGCAGAATCCTGCAAGAGGATCCCCAAGAAGAATAGTTTACTGTTATAGGGGCTGGAGATAAGGTATATGACAGAAGATTAGACGAGATTGCTGAAAAGTTAAGATCTTTGGAATCTCAGAATTCTTTGGGCTTCGATGTGATGGACATGGGCCTAGTAGATGGGGTGAAAATTCCCCACAAATTCAAACCCCCATGCTTTGAAAAGTACAATGGTACATCCTGTCCTCGCACTCATCTGCAATCTTTCTTGGGTAGGCTCAAGGCTTATACTATGGATGAAAAGTTATGGATGTTCTACTTCGAGGACAGTCTGACTGGAGCTTCCAGAGAATGGTATTCGCACTTGACTAGGGCCACCATAAGATATTGGAAGGATCTGGCCGAAGCTTTCATCCGGAAATATCAGTACAACCTGGACATGGCTCCCAATAGGACTCTCCTAATGGGTATGTCTCAGTCATTCAGAGAGAGATTCCGGGATTACGCTCAAAGATGGAGACAACTTGTTGCTGCTGTCCAACCACCCATGTCAAAAAGGGAAATGGCTGAAATGTTCATGAACACATTGCAAGGGACTTATATTGATAGGTTGGCTGCTTTCTCCTCTACCAGTTTTGCTGACGTGGTCATAGCTGGTGAGAGGATTGAAAGTCTCTTGAAGATGGGCAAAATCTCCGACAGTGGTGCGAGTTCCTCCAGCAATCCCAGAAAACCATTTGCAGGATCCCGAAGGGCAGGTGAAACTAATTCCATTCATGCAAGCTGGGGCAGGCCCCAGTATTCTCACAGGTCAGTAGCAGCTGTCACTATCCCAGCTCCAATTCCACAACAATCATTGTATCCTCAACAACAACAAGCTCATTATCCGCAACAAAGGTCGTATAACAACAATAACAGTAATCAACAACAGCGTCCTTTCCAACAGAGGCCATCACAAGAAAACAGGGTAATTGACCCAATCCCAATGTCGTACGCTGCACTCTTGCCACAACTCCTAAAGCTCAACCTAGTTGAGTTAAGGACGTTGGCTCCTCCAGATCCTCTTAATCTGCCAAAGAACTATGATGCAAATGCCAGGTGTGCATTCCACTCAAACGCACCAGGGCATAATACTGAAAAATGCAGGGCCCTACAGATGAAAGTCCAGGATTTGGTGGACTCAAAAGCTCTCAATTTTGCACCTCCTCCGAACGTCACAAGAAATCCAATGCCTAGTCACAACGGGCCTAGAATTAATTCTATTGAGGAGGGCAAACCATACACATTAATTAGTAGTGTTGCACATATCCGAACACCTTTGGTTGAGATCAAAGCTCAGTTGTTAGAATGCCAAGTGTTCCCCGGGTGTGAGATCAGCTGTGGATATTGCAATATTGCCGTTAATGGATGTGAGAGACTGAGAAACAACATAGATTGCCTCATTAAAGATGGCATTCTTCAGATTACAACAACAGCGACTATAACTCCAACAATTCCTTCATCAACAATCACAGATACTCCTATAACATCAGCAACCCTTGTTCCAACAGATTCTACTACAACTCCAACAATTACTCAATCAATCACTTCAACGGATACAAGTTCAGTCACAATTCCTTCTACAACGACAACACCCATCACTCCATCAGTGCCTACTACAACTTCAACACCCGTCCAGTCAACAATACCGTCTACAACATCAACAACAGTTAATGAAAGCGTCTCAACGGTTACGATATACTACGATCCCGCAAATGTTCCTTCCAATAACTCACAACAAAATGCTATTCCTGTCAGAACTCCAGTTACCATATATTATGATCCACACACCATTGTGGTCCCCTCTGCAGCTGCTATCAGTCCGGTCACTATCACAGTACCTGGGCCAGTTCCTTACGAAAGCAATAATGCCATCCCTTGGCATTATGGCTCAGATTTGTACTGCGAGGGGCAGAAAATCACTTTAGATTCATCAACTTCTTCACCTCAGATAGACAATGTGGGGGGAGGCGGAGGCTTCACTAGAAGTGGACGTCTCTTTGCCTCGCAAATACCAAGACCCATTGCTGAAGCAGAAGCTGCTGTTAAGGCAAAAGGGAAGAGTGTGGTGCAAGAAGAACCAGTTGCTAAAGAAACTTTGAAAACTCCTTTTGATCAAGAGGTTCATGAATTCATGCGGATATTCAAGAAGAGCGATTATAAGGCGGTGGATCAGCTTCACCAGACTCCTTCCAAAATCTCCATACTATCATTGCTAATGTGCTCCGAGGCTCATCGGAACGCACTATTAAAGGTCCTGCGCGCAGCTTATGTGCCGGAGGTGATTACTGTCAATCAGTTAGAGGCTGTGGTCGGAAATGTCAACGCTAGTCATGGGCTAGGATTTACCAACGCCGATCTGATAACGGAAGGTCACAATCACAACAAGGCTTTGCACATTACCTTGGAGTGTAAGGGTGCAGTTCTTTCTCACGTATTGGTGGACACATGGTCATCACTCAATGTCCTACCCAAGAAAGCCCTTGTGAAGCTGGAACATGATGGATTGGCACTACGCCCAAGCAACTTGGTAGTGAGAGCCTTTAAAGGTTCTAAAAGATCAATTCTGGGAGAGATAGAGTTGCCCATAATGATTGGCCCACAGTTTTTCAAAACGACCTTCTTTGTGATGGATATACAGCCTGCCTACAGCTGTCTATTGGGTAGACCATGGATACACGCCGCTGGCGCCGTGACGTCAACCCTTCACCAGAAGTTAAAATTCGAGTGGGAAGGCCAAGTCATTACCATTTGTGGGGAGGAGGATATCTTTGTTAGCCAGCTGGCTACTTTCAAATACATTGAAATGGACGGGGAAATTCACGAAACAATGAGTCAGGGGTTTGAGGCCCTTAATATTAATGAAACATCTGCTGTGTCTGGGACTTCCATCACATCATATCAACAGGCCCGGAAGGTTGTTGAGGAAGGTACCGCTCAAGGCTGGGGCAAGCTACTACCAGTTGAAAAGAAAGAAGACCGATTCGGGTTGGGTTACAGACCAACTCAACAAGATCAACCAGAGGCTGCAGCGGAGCCCAAGTTTGTCAGCGGGGGGATGCTCACCCTAGATGCTGTGAATAGTTTGGAAGATGAGTCAGAAGACGAGCGCAACCTGGAAAGCTGGATACGTCCAAGGATCCCGGGGAACCATGTCTCAAACTGGTCTTCCCAGGAAATTATAAGAGTTACTCCTGCAGAGTAATCATTATTTCCTGTCCTTAAGCATGCATCAAGTCCTGCATCTTGCCCAAGATGCCAGGGCTCATTTTGTAATCGGCCCATCTTGTATTTTATGCAAATGATCAATTAATGAATATCAGGACATCTTTTGCAAATGAGTCTTTTCTTTTCCTCCCACTGTTTTTCATTTTTCATTTGTTGTACAAAAATAAAATGGCAATGTTTTTCAAAATAATAACTTCATTTTCACTTTTTTCTAAAAAGATAAAACTGATCACTAAAATGAACAAATCTAAACCCTTGCAGAGAGTGCCCTCCAGACTGCATCGACAACAACACCGCTATGACTTCGTTTGACTTTGACAATCCGATTAATCAAGCAGATGAAGAGGTTGAAGAAGATTATGAGCTACCTGAGGAACTAGCCAGGTTGTTTAGACAAGAGGAGAAGGTTATAACTCCTCATAGGTTGAAACAGTTAATCTTGGTAAAGAAGAAGACTTGAAAGAAGTGAAAATCGGGGCCCGTCTGCAAGATTCAGTAAAAGAGAAACTTATTGACATGCTTCGGGAGTATGTGGATGTTTTTGCTTGGTCTTATCAGGATATGCCAGGGTTGGACACCGACATTGTTATGCACAAGCTGCCTCTGAAATAAGATTGTCCGCCAGTAAAACAGAAGTTGTGTAACGCCCCAATTTTATAAAATATTTTTATAAAATAAATATCCAGAGTATGATGGTGTATTTTGAATAATAAGTGGATGAGGTATTTTATTTAAATAATGATAATATAATGAGGTGGTATTATTATTATAATATTGTTATTTAATAAATAAAATAAAATATAAGTTGGAGGTTTGAGGGGCAAGGTTGTAATTTGATTATGTTATGAAAAGGGGAGAACACGATACATTTTCTCATTATCGTATTTTGACGAAGGAAAGAGGGCTCTGGAGAAAAAGGGAAAGGAGAAGGAAAATCAAGAATCGTAAAGCTTCAAGATCAAGGCTTTGCAAGGATTTTGTCAAATTCGAGGTAAGGGGGGAGAAAGGGTTCTTTATTGGTGATCTAACATGAAAGGGTAATTGAGAAGTCCTTACTCTCTTAGGGATTATATGAATTTGATTGTTGTTGATGAGTTCATGATATGAGTATGAATATTATGATTATTAATTGTATATTCTTGAAGTTTGATAATTAAATTTCTTGATGTGTGTATTATGAGAACTTGGTCACAATTGTGGTTGTGGATGATGTAAATTGAGAAGAAGAAGATAAACCTAGAATTTTCCTAATTTAATTTGTGACGTTAGGTTGAGAAGATAATGAGGGATTAGATGCATAAAATAAGTATAAGGACAATATTTGGAGTGTTTTGGGTGATAAAAGTGAGAGATAAGTGATAGAATTCGAACTGGTACGAAATTGGGAGAGAAAAGTGAGTTTTAGAAAAAGCTGAATTTTGGGTGCAGGTGCCACAACACGGGCAGTGTTGTACAACACGGGCGGCCGTGTTGTCCTCCTGGAAAATGAGTTTTTGTGGATTTTGAGGGGCGTGTCCCAGGCCACCCAACACGGGCCGTGTCAGGCAACACGGGCGGCCGTGTTAGGCCCCTGTAAATGCAAATTTTCGTCCGTTTTAAGGTGGATTTGAATCATTCTTCCAACGTAGGATTATATTAATGAAATAAGACTTTGAGGATGTTCGTATAGTGAATATAGGACTTGATGATTAGTTGCATTAGAAATCCTAAGTGTTTAATTGAATTATATGAATATGTAGATTGTTATAATTGTGAATAACATGAGATATATGTATTGTGATATAGTATGCGTGTTATGTGATTAGTGGGGATATTATAACCTTATTAACATGTCAATTAGAAGATGTTGATGATGGAAATGTTTACTATAAGTCTTGCACAATTATATGAAGGAATAGTGATAAACGAAGAGGATCGTGATGATTGGTAACATAGTTGATTATATGTCTTGCTTAGACCCCATGATGTAAGTGTTGGTAGCGGTGAGGATCGGAAGGATCGTGTGGTATTGGAATATATGTATAGGGAATAAGTGAGAGTGGAATTAATGATGAATTCAGAAGATATGACATTTGGTAATTAGCGTGTATGAATATACGTGCTTATGTTGTTTTGCATGACTCTTAATGGTGAACCATATTAATGGTGTTGACAATGTGTATGGATATTGTTGGACTATCTATGTGACCCACGTGATGGGATATGTGTTAGATCATGAGGATCGTGTTGACATGATTGTATTCATGTGTAATTATGTTGATGTGTACTATGTGTTTAGTGCTATTTATATGATGAAATGACATATATGTTTTGATGAGGATCATGAGGATCGTAAAGCATGATGTGTTCATGTATGTTATGATATGGTCTGCATTGTTGTGTCTGCATGCGCATACGTTTGATGGAATAATCATGTCGTGGATGTGATTATTCGGGATTCGTTGAGAATCGTGGTTGCAGGCTTGATCGTGTCTTGTTGGAGACGTTAACGATGCATTCGGGGTTCTATTTGATGAACCGTTATTGTGAGTCGGTACCGCATTTGCATTGTGTCATTGGGTCACTTTGCATTGATTGAATTAATGATGTATGATATGTGTTGATGAACTATTTGAGATATTGATTAATTGTATGATGTATGATGTGTATTTGATGAATAGAGGTGAGACTACCCTGTAAGATGTTATTTGCACCGTTAATATATTGAATTGTTTTCTCACCCCCTTTGTTGTTTGGTTGCGTCTGTGCTTCTTCGGAAGTACAGATGATTCAGGTACTTGATTATGCTCGGAGTACAAGTGGTTTGGTCGAGTCCTAGGAGTCGCTCTGATACGCAACACGGGAAATGGGGATATTTGTTATTTAATTATCCTTGTTAGTAATAGTTACGTATCATATTTTGTTGAAACTTATAAATTAAGTGAATTGATGAATTTGTGGATATTTGGCGAATTGCCGATTGTTGAATAAAAAGATATTTCCGCTGTTTTTAATAAATGATTATACTTTTGATTGATTTTGCAAATGTAGCTACTCACTTGTTAATTAAACTCTGATTTATCTGAAAACTTATGTTATTTTAGAAAATGGGAAAAGTGGGTGTTACAAGTTGCGCCGTACTCGCCCAGATATGGCCATGAAGATAAAAGAAGAGGTACAAAAACAGTGGGACGCCGGTTTCCTTGCTGTGACTACTTACCTGCCGTGGGTTGCTAACATTGTACCTGTGCCCAAGAAGGATGGCAAGGTGAGGATGTGTGTGGATTACCAGGACCTGAACAGAGCCAGCCCGAAAGATGACTTCCCATTACCTCACATTGATGTATTGGTCGACAATACGGCTCAGTTCTCGGTGTTCTCCTTCATGGATGGATTTTCAGGATATAATCAGATCAAGATGTCACCTGAAGACATGGAGAAGACAACTTTCATCACACCCTGGGGCATGTTCTGTTATAAGGTGATGCCATTTGGACTGAAGAATGTCGGTGCCACTTATCAACGGGCTATGGTAACATTATTCCATGACATGATCCACAAAGAAATTGAATGTTATGTGGATGACATGATTGCCAAGTCCCTCACAGAAGAAGACCACCTGGTGAATCTGTTGAAGCTATTCAAGCGTCTGAGAAAGTACCAACTGAAGTTAAACCCCAACAAATGCACCTTCGGGGTGCGATCCGGTAAGCTGCTGGGATTTATTGTAAGTGAGAAAGGGATTGAAGTTGACCCTGACAAAGTCAAAGCCATTCAAGAAATGCCTGCACCAAAGACTGAGAAAGAAGTTCGGGGGTTTCTAGGTAGATTGAACTACATTTCACGGTTCATATTTCACCTTACAGCGACCTGTGAGCCTTTGTTCAAGCTATTAAGAAAGGAACAAACAGTCAGGTGGAACGAAGACTGCCATAGGGCTTTTGACAAAATCAAGGAATACTTACAAGAGCCTCCAATCCGTATGCCTCCAGTTGAAGGAAGACCTCTAATAATGTACTTGACAGTATTAGAAGAATCAATGGGGTGTGTGCTGGGCCAGCATGACGAGTCTGGTCGAAAAGAGTATGCAATATACTACCTAAGCAAAACGTTTACCGACTGTGAACAACGTTATTCGCTGCTCGAGAAAACTTGATGTGCTTTAGCGTGGGCTGCTCGCCGACTAAGGCAGTATATGTTGACCCACACTACCTTGTTGATCTCCAAGATGGACCCAGTCAAGTACATTTTTGAGAAGCCAGCACTTACCGGACGGGTTGCAAGATGGCAAATGATTCTCAGAGAATATGACATTCAGTACACATCTCAAAAAGCCATCAAAGGCAGTGTATTGTCTGACTATCTAGCTGAGCAACCCATTGATGATTACCAGCCTATGAGATTTGACTTCCCTGATGAAGACATCATGTTCATAAAAGCAAAATATCACGAAGAGCCTATTCACACCGATGGGCCTGACCCAGAAGAAGAATGGACAATGATGTTCGATGGCGCCGTTAATACGAATGGTCGTGGTGTTGGTGCAGTACTCATTACACCTAAGGGAGTTCACATGCCTTTCTCAGCAAAACTCACTTTTAACTGCACTAACAACGAAGATGAATATGAAGCTTGTATTATGGGTCTTGAGGAAGCCATTTACCTCAGGATCAAGACTTTAACTGTATTCGGAGATTCAGCTTTGGTAATCAATCAAACCAACGGAAAATGGTATACTCACCAGGAGCATCTGATACCTTACCGGGATTATACGAGGAGATTACTAGCTTTCTTCACCACAGTCAAGCTTGAGTATATCCCTCGAGATGAAAATCAGTTTGCAGATGCTCTGGCTACCATTTCATCCATGATCAAAGTTCAAGCTGCCAACTTTGTGCCACGGATTTCAGTGTCCAGACTTGACAGACCAACGTACGTATTCTCTGCAGACCTTGCTAAAGATGATAAGCCTTGGTTCTATGACATCAAATGCTTCTTGGAAGATCAAACATACCTATCTGGGGCATCATCCAATGATAAGAAGACATTGAGAAGTCTAGTTGGTAGTTTCTTCCTGAATGCTGATGGTTCCGTGTACAAGAGAAACTTTGATATGGTGCTTCTCAGATGTGTTGATAAGACAGAAGCAGACTTGTTGATGCACGAGGTGCACGAAGGATCTTTTGGTACCCATGCTGGAGGGCATGCAATGGCTAAAAAGTTGCTAAGATCAGGCTACTACTGGATCACAATGGATGCAGACTGTTGTGCTTATGCCAGGAAATGTCATAAATGCCAGATTTATGCAGATAAAGTGCATGTGCCTCCCAATCCTTTGAATGTAATGTCTTCACCTTGGCCCTTTGCCATGTGGGGCATTGATATGATTGGCAAGATTGAACCGACTGCTTCAAATGGACACAGATTCATCCTGGTTTCCATTGACTATTTCACCAAGTGGGTTGAAGCAGCTTCATATGCAAACGTCACCAGGCAAGTGGTAGCCCGATTCCTGAAGAGAGACGTCATCTGTCGGTATGGAGTGCCCGAGCGAATCATTACTGATAATGGTTCTAACTTGAATAACAAAATGATGGCAGAGCTGTGCCGGGACTTCAAAATCCAACACCATAATTCTTCTCCTTACAAGCCAAAGATGAATGGCGTTGTTGAGGCAGCTAACAAGAATATCAAGAAGATTGTGCAGAAGATGGTGGTCACCTACAAAGACTGGCATGAAATGCTACCATTTGCTTTGCATGGGGTACCGTACATCAATCAGAACATCCACTGGGGCAACACCATATCAGCTTGTGTATGGCATGGAGGCAGTCCTATCTGTTGAAGTTGAATTACCCTCCTTGCGGGTACTAATGGATGTCAAACTGAATGAAGAAGAATGGATCTGATCCCGGTACGAACAACTAAGTCTGATCGAAGAGAAGAGGTTAGCTGCAATCTATCATGGGAAGCTGTATCAGAAGAGAATGAAGAATGCCTTCAATCAGAAAGTCAGGCTTCGGGAATACCAAGTAGGAGATCTAGTGTTGAAAAGACTCATCCCTCCTCATATAGACCACAGGGGCAAGTGGACTCCGAATTATGATGGTCCATTCGTAGTAAAGAAGGTTTTCTCTGGTGGAGCACTGATGCTCAGTACTATGGATGGCGAAGATTTCCTGTCCCCTGTGAATTCAGATGCAGTTAAAAAATACTTCGCATAAAATGACCCGCTGGACATAAAAACAGAATGTAAGTCCAGGCAAAAATAGGGCATCTCGGCGAGTCAAAAACAGAATAAAAGACTCGGGCAAAAATAAGGGAAAATAATCAAAAAAATGTGTTCACCCGCTGAGTTGAAAAGCTACATTGGACAGCTCAGGCAAAAATGGGTATCCCAGTGGATTGAAAACCCGAAAGGGCGATCCACGCAAAATAAGGGAATAAGCGAACAACTGCATTCTGAATTCGTCTGTATCACTTACAACATGGCAAGTTTCGAAAGGTTAAAGCATTGGTCAGAATCAACCTTCTTCAGAAAGCAAGACGAGAAGAGCGTCAAATGTCATACGGGTCATAGCAAGGGGAAGCTCACTGAAGCATCAACAACATTGCCAGCATCTTTTTGTTTCTCAATTTTGTAACAATCTCCTCATTTCAGGGGATCTGTTTCTTTGACTGTACTTGCCAAATCAGGGCACACAAATTAATAAAATCAGATCTTCAGTCACATTTTGTCTCGTACGTTTTATATTTATTTGCAAAAAAATGTACGATGTCCTTAAAATATTAATTGCATAAATACAGATGCGCTTTTTTCCTAAATTACATGCTTGCAGGAAATATTTACTCCCGGGAGTGTCTAAATTCCTATGATGGAATCCAGTAAGGGATACCTTGGGGTACTTGTACGTTTCTTTGTCATAACAGGATTGCAGGTATTCAAAGTGTAACATGGGGGCATGAAAGCTTCTCCCCAGCAAGCTGCCCAACCATTATTTCCTCAACACATCTTCCAAACAGCACCAGAGCTGCTTTCTCCCCATCAGAGCAGCCAGACATCACTTCTCCAGCATTTCCTTCAGAGCAGCACCAGAAGGTGTTCATTTCCCCAACTGAGTTGTCAGATATTATCATCCTCGGCAGGGTCCCTACAAAGATCACTAGGAAGATCGTTCAGTGATTGTTCCTCCCCAGCCAAGTGCAAAGATAGGGAACCATCTCCCCGCAGAGCTCCAGCCTCTATCCAGAAGAACAATGTCTGAAGATCTCATAACAAAGTGACAGAAGCTTCCACAAGACCCCGACTGGGCTCCTCATTACCAAGATAGGTCTAGCAGTGACTTATTTCCCCAAGCCGAATCATATATCAGATCTACCAATGATCTCACCCCCAGCTGGGATATCCATTGCAAGCAGATCAATTGGAAATCTTCACAGCAACGGGATCCAAATCCCAGATCGGTATCTTTTGCACAATCATAGCATTCACATAATATTTACCCCCCCCCCAGAGCGTAGCATTCCATCTAATATGGAGCATTACGGAAAAAGTCAAACATACTGCATAATCATAAGCCATTTGAGTCAAACACATGTTTATACCAACATTTCGTCAACAACATACAAGATACCTCTCAAATTCCCCGCCAGAATGCCAAAACATCCTCCTTGCACTCTCAATTACAGATACTTTTTGACACTCATCTGTGTCATATCCCCAGTAGAAGGCTAGAGCATCTCCTTTGCACTCCTAAAAGCAAATACATGCTCCTTTTGGCACTCGTCCGTGTCATCATTCCCCAGTAAAGTCGCCCGGGCATTCTCTACAGACAGATACATCTATGTACACTCATTCGACACCCGTCCGTGTCACCATTTCCCAGCATGGTTACCTAAACACTTGTTTATAACACACTTCTTCCGACACCCGTCCGTGTCATCCTATCTCCTCAGATCTTCAGAAATATCTCCTATAACTTATACACTTCCCCTTAAGATACTCGTCCGTATCATACTCTCTCCAGCAAGTTGAACACTCGTCTGTGTCTCACTCATGTTTACTTTTACTCATATAGACACACTCAATTCCCTTCAGAGTCGACACTCGTCCGTGTTCTTTGTTAACCAGTTGGTACTCGTCTGTACCCTCATCTCTAAGCATGCGTCAGCGTTTGTTTCTACCAATACTCGTCCGTATCGTAGTCTTAAGGATGCCCGTCCGCATCTTTAATCTATACACAGTGTCAAACACTTTTACCTTTTCTTTCTTGAATTTAGACACTCGTCTGTGTCTACCACTCCCCAGAAGAGTCCCCAGCAAATCCCCAGTAAAAAGCAAATTTTCTTTTTTATCTGACATTCGTGCTATGTCATGATACTTCTGACAGCCATACCCTTCCAGGTGATCGTCCTTCACCTTTTGATGATTGTCCTTCATCATCCCTAGTGGAGTCTCCATTATTGGAACCATTCCCTATCCGACATTCGTCCTATGTCGTGATATTTTCAGAGCAACCGTACCCTGCTAGGTGATCGTCCTTCACCCTTTGATGATCGTCCTTCATCATTTTATCCGATGGCCGTCCCCATCGTTGATCTTATTATCTGACATTCGTCCTATGTCATGATATACCCTGAGAGCAGCCGTACCCTGCTAGGTGATCGTCCTTCACCTCTTGATGATCGTCCTTCATCATGCTTATCCGATGGCCGTCCCCATCGTCGACCTTTTCAATCCGACATTTGTCCTATGTCGTGATGCTTTCGACAACCGTATCTTTCCAGGTGATCTTCCTTCGCCTTAGATGACCGTCCCTCATCTTATCCCCAACAGAGTAGCCGTCCCCTGCTAGGTGATCGTCCTTCACCTTTGATGACCGTCCCTCATCATTTATTTCTTCAACCCGATGGCCGTCCCCATCATTGTTTACCCTTATTTTACAAACCTGATGGTCTTCCCCATCATTGACCTTATCTATAATCCCAAGAGAGTTTTGTTCCTTCACTTGATGGTCGTCCCCATCATGATACCTCCATTTCCCCAGCATGTCGGCCGTCCCCGTCATTGCTTTATCCCCAGCAATCGTCCTCTGCCCGATGGTCGTCCTCCATCGCCCGCACTTTAAAATCATACCTTTCTTCCTTTTACAATCTATATCCCTTTTCTTCTTCCTTCAGTGAGTGCAAATTCTGGACTGTCTTTGGTATTCAACCACAAGTTATCTTGTTTGCCTATTAAGTCGTTGCTAACACCCTGCACAGCTAACTCATGTTTGAATAGGGGCAGCTGTAAACACCCCAAATTTTCCCTCACTCATTTCACCATGGCTTGTGATTCTTTTCATGTGCATAAGTTCAATCATATCATCTCATATTGCATTTTGCTTCACTGCATTGGTTCAAAGTCATCTGCATCTAGGGTTTATGATCTGAGCAATCCAAGAGCCATCTGAGCCACTCCAAGGGTCTCCAATCATCTCAAGAGGGTCCATGTATGTTCAAGCATCATATTATATCCTCCCAAGATCAAGAAAGTCAGAAAATCACAAGAACTGAGAAAGGCATGGAAGCAGAGCCAGCTTTAACTGCACAGATGACCTAAAATTAGGGTTTTGGTTTCAGAGGCCATAACTCCAAATTTTTTGGTCATTCTTGTTTCTATTGGTCTCTATATGATGTAAGGATCATGCATACCGATTTTCAAGAAGAAATTCAATGGGGAAGGCATCCAACCAAAGGGTCTTCTCCATCATTTTGGGTGTATATGATCTTTATTTGGTCTTAGAAGAAGTTAGAAGTTCACAAAATTGAAGAATTTCAAGCCATTTGCAAAGTTGCCATTTTGGGAAAGTGACTTGTAATGCAAACTTGCCATTTTGGGAAAGTTTTTCAACCTCCTCTTTTTGATTCAAAAATGCTTCAAATGAAAAATTCTTGGTCATGAAAGTTGTAGATTGGATCATTCCCTTTTCAAAAATTACAAGAACTTTACCTAATTCATTTTGGAACTCAAGTTATGGCTTGTCAAAGTTGGGAAAAATCACATAAATTTCACTTTTACACCAAAGAGGGAAGTTTGCAAATTCTCATGCCAAGCATTTTTGTGACCTCAAACACACTTCTACATGTCTTAACATCATAATGTATTGCCTAAGGATCAGAATTGGCCCAAGAATCACAACTTTTCATGCCTTACACATCAAGAAATCACAAAGGGGCCAAAGTTGCACCAATTTGCAAAAGCTCATGTAACCATGCCTCCACTTGTTACAGCTCATCAAATATAATCCATAAGCCTTCCTTGATCTTTGTTGCGCACAGCCATGCCCAAATCCAAGCCTGCCATGTGCCCATACCTCAAGTACACCAACTCTTGACTTTATGCATTTTGCTCCATACCAATCACACTGCTCCACAACAACTCTCTGACCTATCAAGGATTGATATGTGGACCTCAAGCAACTCAACACACATCACAACACAAGCCAAGAGCTCCAAGAACTCAGCATTCCACAAAACTCTCCAATTTGCAAAACCCTTCGAAACTCATAGCTCAGCCAACAAATCTCCAAACTTTTTCCACCATTCAACTCCACATTCATCACTGATCATTTCCCACCCTTCATTTTGCCTTGAAACACCCCATATCAAAAACACGATTTTCACATTCCTTGACCTGAGCTTCAGCCAAATGTACATAGAGGCCACATGAACTCCAACCAAGCATTGCAAACTCTTGAGGGAGATCATTGGAGGGGTTTTGAAGCAGAGAAGCAGCCAGACAGTGCCATTTTCGAAAGCTTCAGTTCAGGTAACCTCAAGAAAAAATTTTCCAGAAATGATTTCTTAAGTTCTTAGATTGTTCTCCATGCTTCATTGATCACACTGCACCTTTTGGTTTTGAAAATGATTAAGTTTTAAGCATGTATGAAGCTTCTGAAATTTCTGAAAGATTTTCCGTTTTGCTTCGAATCTCATTGTTCATGTGAAATAAATGTTGTTTGATGGCTGAATCTTGTTTAGAATGGGGTGGGGATCATTTCTGGAGAATTTGGTGGTTTGATTTTACGGATTGAGTGAGATAGCAAGAGTGGATGGCCGGAGAAGATGACCGGAACACTGTTCCGGTCACCTGAAAGTCATTAGGGTTCAGATTAGGGCTTTAATCATAATTAGCGTAGTTTGAATGTCAGCCATCCAGATGCGCGCAAAGTCAATTCCCTCCAATCTAAATTTAAACCTCAACCCTAGGATTAGCTGACTTTCCCTTTTTCTCATTTATTTAATATTTATTTCATTTGTTTTCTATTTTATTTGAACGAATTTTTAAAAATAGAAAATGTTATCAAAAAATTCTAAATATTTTTATCCAAGCTTCTATTTATTTTCAGAAACCAAAAATATTTTTATTTTTATTTTTTGCATTAAAAATTATTTTTAAATCATTTAAATGATTATTTTTAATTAGTTAATGAGAATTAATTAATTTAAAATACATTTAGGTATTTAAAAATTCCAAAAAAATTCAGAGAGCATTTTAAAACATTTACAAACATTTACAAACTCACAAGACAAATTTATTTTTGGTTTTGATCATGCTTTGACAATTTTCATTTGAATTAGGGTTCTTTAAATTGAATATTTTTAACCCTAACTTCAAAAATTCATAACTTTTGATCCAAGTTGAGTTTGTGAATGGTTCTTATTGCATTGTGTTCTACATAATTTCAAGCCTCTAAAAACATTTTTGTTTCATTTTTATCTTGCATTTTCAAAATTTTTGGCATTTTCCCTTTAGGATCACCCTTTAAACCCTAGAAACTTAGGAAAATCATAAGTCCGTTAGGGTTTAGCTTCTGACCTTCCCCTTTGGGCAGTGAACTTGTATGGGTTTAGGGTACCTTTGATTCCATTTTCAATTTTTTATCTTGTCATTTGCTTCTGATTTTGAATTTTGCATTGCATCTTGTTCATAAACCCTAATCTTTGCCTTCATTTGCATTCATTCTTCATATGCTTGCATACATGAACTTGCCATGACATTTTGTGCATCCACATGACATATAAGACATCCTAGGACACATTAGACTCATGTTTGATCATTGCATCATCCATTTGCCATGCTTTTGCTTTCATTTGATGTCATATGCATTCATGATCTTTCATGCTTCCTTTCATGTCCCATTTGCATCTTCATTGCTTGTATGATCATCCACATCTCATGACAACCATTTGTATCATCTCTTAGCATCATTTACATCTTCATATGCTTATGACTTTGGTTTTCATCTTTGCATTCCATCTCATTTTCATTCCATTTCATTTCCTTCTGCTAACTTTTCAGGTGGTAAGTGTTAGAGATGTGAATTTGCCTTCACTTCTCACAATCTTTTCTCATCTCTCTTATGCATCATTGCTGCATTTTACTTGTGAATTAGATTGAGCTTGCTCATTCAAGCTCTTCCTCCTCTTTCTTTCTTCAAGCAACTTGTCTTCCTAATTGAAGCAAGTTGTCTTGCTTCTTCTTGCTTCTCTTCCTTCATCCTCCTCCTTCCTTGGTGGCTTTTCCTTGAAGATCTCTTGCAAGCCTCATTAATCCTAGGAGAACCCAAGCATGATCACAATTATGGTTTGATTAGTTCCCCCATTAGTTTTACCTTTGTGTCATCTCTTGTGTCTTCTCTTCTCATCTCATAACCAGGGACTAAACCTTTAAGGTTTTAAGGCTTTGTGATTAAGGGTATGCCTGCATCCTTCTCTTAGGATGGAGTGTATAACTTTAATCCTAAGTGTTAAACCCTTAATGTGTTTAAATCTCTTAATCAATTCATCTAATAATCACTAAGACATCAAGCTTGTAACTTGGGCCTTGCATTAGGGTTCTAATTCTTCCTTAATTGGTTAAGAAGGACTAACCCTAGTGTTAATGGACAAATCCCCCTCAAGTTGTCTTACAAACCATAAAATCCACTTCTTAATCTTATCATTAACTAAAATCCACTTTAATAAAGGATTTGTTTTGTCATGAGGTTAATCCCTAATCATGGATTAAGTTGAGGTATCTTCCTCAGCTTAAATGTTCTCATCTATTATCCTTCTATTAGGTTGGTGTAATGAGTCCATTAAATCCTTGATTATGGCTTAATCTCATTACTTAACACCAAACAAAAATCCCAAAAACATCTAAATAAACACAAGTAGGTTAATGATCTTAATCCTACATCATGGTGATTAAGTGTGAGGTGTTTATTTCACACTTAAGGTATTCTCATTACCCCTAATCAGAGGGAGGATGTGATGAGTTTACTAACCCTTGATTTAGGCTTAAGCTCATTTTCCTATGACAAACTCCAAAAAGCAATAAAAGATTAAAAACACCAAAAACAAACAATAATCGTCTCCTCCGGGATTCATTTCTCACCTCATTCACTCACAAACGAGAACTCGCTTCTTCCGTCTAACGCAAGACAGTTTGCACCTGAGCCAGACAGGTCATACACTTGAGCATAGACAAGCAGGCAGTTCATCAGTCAATTTATCTTTCAGTCTCTTTGAGTCGAACTACGGTGTTCTGAATTCCTCATTGCACGAGAGGATACGTTGGCATAACTTAACAGTTATCGAACAAAAGTCTCTGTATATCCCCCCTCTTCCAGCATTATTCTTTAAACCTCATTGTCTTGAGCATTGCACTCTTTCCTTACACTGACACTCCTTTATTTCACTTCACATTTCTTTTGCACTGACACTTGCATTCTTTTCCAGCTTTGATACACAGAATAGCACTGACACTACCCCTTTAAAACACAAACTTTCAAGCATGGATCCCGTCGAGTACGGCGGACAATCTGGGTGCTAATACCTTCCCAGGTTGTAACCAACCCCCTTTCTCAGTTTCTCTGGTTCGCAACCGTCTTATCCATCTTTCCTTAGGTTTATGCAGCATTACCTTTCCTTCGGGATAAAAATGCCTAGCTGGCGACTCTTTTCATTTCTTTTCTTTCGCTGACCGTTCGCGCTTGTAACAGGATGCAAATCTTTGGGAGCGACACACATATGCATTTTGTTTGCCTTTGCATCATCTTACATGACATTTAAATTGCATAAACACTTCTGACTTTGGTCACTTCATCTCATTTCATCTCATTTCATTTTATTTCTTTATGCCTTATATCTTATGCATTCATGCTAACATTTTCAGGTGGTAAGTTACTTTGATAAGTGGATTTGTCTTCACTTCTCACTTCTTCTTATCTCTTTCATATACATTCTTACTTGTATTTTAAGTGAACTTGTTCACTTGTGTTTCATCTCTCTCACTTTCTTTCTTTAAGTTACTTATCTTCTTCAGTGAAGTAAGTAACTTATTCTTCTGCTTCCTCCTCCTTTCATCTGCTTCTTCCATTGGTGGCTTCCTTGAAGATCTCTCTTAAGCCACACAAACCATAGGATATTCAAGTATGATAATAATTAGGGTTGTGATTAGTCCCCCTTAGATTTTTACCTTTGAGTCTCCTTGAGTCTCTCTTCTCATCTCAATAATCAGAGACTAAACTTTTAAAGTTTTAGGACTTTAGAATTAGGGTTATGCCTGCATCCTTCTCTTAGGATGGAGTGTATAACTTTAATCTGAAGTGTTAAACCTTTAATTTGTTTAAACCTCTCAATAAAATCATCTTAATAACCAATAAGACTTTATCTTGTAACTTGGGCCTTACATTATGGTTCTAATTCTTCCTTATGGTTAAGAAGGACTAACCCTAGTGTTTAATGGACAAGTCCTCCTCAAGTTGTCTTACAAATCATAAAATCAACTTCTTAATTTCATCCTTTAATTAAAATCCACTTAATAAAGGCTTGTTATATAATGAATTTAATCCTAACCATGGACTAAGTTGAGGTATCTTCCTCAGCTTAAGTGTTCTCATCTATCATCCTTCTATTAGGATGGTGTAATGAGTTCACTAATTTGTGATTAGAGATTAAACTCATTACTTAACACTAAACAAAAACCCAAAAACATCTAAATAATCACAAGTAGGTTAATGATCTTAATCCTACATCATCATGGAAATTAAGTTGAGATGCTTATCTCATACTTTAGTAGGCTCATTATCCCTAATCAGGGAGGATATAATGAGTTTACAAGCCCTTGATTTAGGCTTAAGCTCATAATCCTATTGCAAAACACCAAAAGCAATAACAAAACTGAAAACACAAAAACAAACAATAATCGTCTCCTTCAGGATTCTTTTCTCATCACACTAATTCATAAATGAGAACTTGCTTCTTCCGTCTCATGCAAGACAGTTAGCACTCGAGCCAGACGAGTCATACACTTGAGCATAGGCAAGCAAGTAGTTCACAGTCAATTAATCTCTCAGTCTCTTTGAGTCGAACTACGGTGTTCTGACTTCCTCATTGCACGAGAGGATACGTAGGCATAACTTAACTGTTATCGAACAAAAGTCTCTGTGTCTTCCCCCCTTTTCAGCATTCTTTAAAAGCCTCGGTCCTGAGCAATTCACCCTTTTGCACTGACACTTGTATATCCTTTTCTAGCTTTTGCACACAGATAGCACATACACTACACCTTTAAACACAATCTTGTAAGCGTGGATCACGTCGAGTACGACGGACAATCTGGGTGCTAATACCTTCCCAGGTTGTAACTGTCGCTCCCACCAAATGAGGCTAGGTCAAATGGGGTACAGACGCGAACTGTCGGCGAAAGAAGAAAAGAAAAGAGTCACCAGCTAGGAATTTTTATCCCGGAGGAAAGGTAATGCTGCATAGACCTAGGAAAGAATATGGATAAGACGGTTGCGAACCAGAGAGACTGAGAAAGGGGTTGGTTACAACCTGGGAAGGTATTAGCACCCAGATTGTCCGCCGTACTCGACGGGATCCACGCTTAAAAGATTTGTGTTTAAAAGGGGTAGTGTTTGTGCAATTTGTGTATCAAAGCTGGAAAGAATGCAAGTGTCAGTGCAACAGAAATGTGAAGTGAGATGAAAAAGTGTCAGTGTAAGAACAGAAGTGAAATGCTCAAGACTATGAGGCTTAAAGAATAAAGCTGAAAGAGGGGGGGGGGGTATATAGAGACTTTTGTTCGATAACTATTAAGTTATGCCTACGTATCCTCTCGTGCAATGAGGAAGTCAGAACACCGTAGTTCGACCCAAAGAGACTGAAAGATGAATTGACTTGTGAACTGCTTGCTTGTCTATGCTCAAGTGTGTGACCTGTCTGGCTCAGGTGCAAACTGTCTTGCATTAGACGGAAGAAGCAAGTTCTCGTTTGTGAGTGAATGAGATGAGAAGAGAATCCCGGAGGAGACGATTATTGTTTGTTTTTTGTTTTCAGTCTTTTATTGTTTTTGGAAATGTGTCATAAGTTAATGAGCTTAAGCCTAAACCAATGGGTTAGTAAACTCATCACATCCTCCCTCTGATTAGGGGTAATGAGAATACCTTAAGTGTGAAGTCAGCATCTCACACTTAATCACCCTGATGTAGGATTAAGATCATTAACCTACTTGTGATTATTTAGATGTTTTTGTTGTTTTTGTTTAGTGTTGAGTAATGAGATTAAGCCATAATCAGGGATTAAACAGACTCATTCACCATCCTATTAGAAGGATAATAGATGAGAATGTCTAAGCTGAGGAAGACTCCTCAACTTAATCCATGATTAGGGATTTACCTCATGACAAAACAAGGCCATTATTAGATGGATTTTAGTTAATGATAAGATGAAGAAGTGAGTTTTATGGTTTGTAAGACAACTTGAGGGGGACTTGTCCATTAACACTAGGGTTAGTCCTTCTTAACCAATTAAGGAAGAATTAGAAACCTAATGCAAGGCCCAAGTTACAAGCTTGGTGTCTTGATGATGATTAAGTGAATTGATTAAAAGGTTTAAACACATTAAGGGTTTAACACTTAGGATTAAAGTTATACACTCCATCCTAATAGAAGGATGCAGGCATAAGCTTAATCACAAAGCCTTAAAACCTTTAGGGTTGAGTCCTGGATTATGAGGTGAGGAGAGAAGACTCAATGATGACACAAAGGTAAAAACTAAGTGGGGGACTAATCAACCCTAATTGTTATCATGCTTGGTCATTCCTAGGGTTTGTGGGGTTTAAGAAAGAAATCTTCAAGGAACCACCAAGGAGAGAAGCAGGTGAGAGGAGCAAAGAGAAGCAAAACAACTTGCTTCACTTAAGAAGACAAGTTGCTTGAAGAAAGAAGGTAAGATGAACAAGAATGAGCAAGCTCAATCCAATACACATACAAAATGCAGCAAAGGAAGTGTGAAAGAGATGAAAAGAGATTGTGAGAAGTGAAGTCAAATTCACTTCTCTATCAACTTACCACCTGAAAAGTTAGCCAAAAGAAATGAAATGTAATGCAGATGAGATGAAATGTGATGATGCAAACCAAAACCAGAAGCATGAGTATGATGTTAATGATGCTAAGAGATGATGCAAACATGAGCCAAGGCATTAGAATGATCATACAAACATATGGATGCAAGAGAAGCATGTTTTAAACTATGGATGTACATGAAAAGTTATGGAATGCAAAAGACATATAACATGGAAAATGAAAGATGCAATGATCAAACATGATTCTAATATGTCTTAAGATGCATCATGAATCAAATGAATGCATAAAATGTCATGGCAAGTCATGGTATGCAAGCAAATGGAAGATGGATGCAAAGAAAGGCATGAATTAGGGTTATACGCAACATACAAAGCAAAAATCCAAAACCAGAAGCAAATGACATGATAAAAATTTGAAAATGCAATCTAAGGAACCCTAAACCTATACAAACTCACTGCCCAAAGGAGGGGATCCAACTCTTAACCTAGTGAGAGTTATGAATTTCCTAAGATTGCTAGGGTTTTAAGGTACCTTGTCAAGAAAAATGCAAAACAAATTGAAAATGCAAGATCAATTCATGCCAATTTTATCCTATAAACTACATGTTATGCAAGATGCAATGCAAAAAGAATCATGATCCAACTCTCAAAGGTTAGACAGAAATGAATTTTCAAAGTTTGAACCAAAATATTACCTCAAAATGAATTTAATTCCAAAGAAAATAATCAAAAGGCATCAAGAACAAAAAATAAATTTGGTTTGAGAGTTGGACAATGTTTTTAAATGCTATGTGAATTTTTTTGTGATTTTTAAATACCTAAAAGTATTTTTAATTAATTAATTTTCATTAATTAATTAAAAATAAACTTTTAAATGATTTAAAAATAAATTTTAATGCAAAAACTAAAAATAAAAATATTTTTGTGTTCTGAAAAATAATGAAAACCTTGACAAAAATTTTCATAATTTTTAAACATTTTTTTCTATTTTAAATTAAATGAGGAAAAGAAAATGAAATTAAATGAAATAAAAATAGAATAAAATGAAAGTATGCGTAATGGAGGGATCAGATTCAATCCGGGCTTGGAGGGTTTGACTTGGCGCGCAATCATACGACCCAAGTTCAAACCTGGCTAATTCTGGTTTTAAAATTAATTAAACTGAATTAATTAAGTTAATTGAGGATTAGGGTTTCTAATGACGCATCCTGGCCATCAAAACGCGCGCGGGTCAAAGGAAGTCAAACGCATCTACGGCCAGAATTCAAAGTTCATTAATTACACAGATTAGGGTTAATGAGTTTCAGGTGGCCGGAGAAGACTTCCGGTCGTCTTCTCCGGCGAACCAAAACCCTAGATTTCGCTACAGGTCACTAAACAAGCAATTTCTTCCACAGAAATGATCCTCTCTCCAATCTAAACCTAACCCCTCTTTTAAAAATCATTTATTTTCACTCACCAGCATGAATCGAATGAGAATACGAAACACGAGCAAACTATCAGAGTGACATGAAATGGTCATCTCTTACTTATTTTCAAATCTAAATACATCCAGATGATCAGTGCAACATGCAGATTCATTTTGTAACAAGAAAATGAAGTTCTGAGAAAAAAGTTCTTGAGCTATACCTGAGATGGAGACCTTCAAAAATGAGCTTTCTGAGCCTTTCCTTTGTGCAAACCACCTCTACTGAACCTCCTGAGCTCAATGGAATGCTTCAAAACTTTTGTTGATGGCTGATTTGTGAAGATGAGTTCTGGTGTAGCAGATTTTACAGTTGTGTTCTAGGGGGTTTCAGGCTGTTTTAATGGTGGGTTTTTGTTCCATGGAGGATTTGTAGTTCACTGGTGAAGAAAGAACTGAGGTTTCATGGCTGTGTAAGGAAATTCGAAGAGGAAGTGTTTTTGACAGAATTTTGTGGATGCAAGAAAGTGGGAGTGTTCAGCTTGTGTGTGGTCTCATTTTGGATTGCTTGATGTCCACATATCATGCTCTGGTTGGACAGAGAGTTGGTGTGTCACTGTGGGATTGGTATGGGCCTTTGTGTAAAAAGTCAAGATATGGTGTACCTTAGGCATGGCTCGGGTCAGAGGCAATCTAGAGGCTTGTCCTGCCTCAGCTTGAGTCAAGGATGGCCCTTGGATGGTTCATGAGAGGCTGCTGCATTTGGATCATGAGTTGGAAAGGTTTTTGCAACATGACAACTTGTTACTTCTCATGACTTTTGGTTATGTACATGTGAGAAAACTTTGCTGAATTTTGGTGTGTGATGCCTCATGAAGTCATGGCAATGTATTGAAACCAGCTAGAGGTCAAACAAACCCTTTGAGAATCAATTTGCAAGAAATCCCTCTTTGCACTTTCATGAAAAATGACTTATGGCTATGTGAAAATCAAGGCATAGAAATGGAAAATTCTTCGGGCCAAACTGATTTTTAGACATTGTTTTATGTTTGTATGAAGATTAGAAGTCCATTTGATAGCACAATTTGTCTTGGCAAGTGGTTTTGCAACTTTGCCTCTTTGATCCAAAATGAGTTAGGACAAGTTCTTGTACTTTTTGAAAAGGGAATGATCCATTCTACAACTTTCATGACCAAAGTTTTCTCATTTGAGGCATTTTTGAATCAAAAAGCAAGGGTTGAAAAAGTTTCCCAAAATGGCAATTTTCCATTACAAGTCACTTTCCCAAAAAGTCAACTTTGCAAATGGATTGAAATCCTTCAATTTTGTGAACTTATAACATCTTCTATGATCAAATAAAGATCATACACAATCAAAATGATGAAGAACACCCCTTGGTTGGGTCATTGGGGGCCTCAGATGCCCTGATTTTGCACTGACTTGCTCAAAAAGTCAACTCTTGATTAGATGCCTTCCCCATGGAATTTCTTCATGAAAATTGATATGCATGATCCCTATACCATATAGAGACCAATGGAAACAAGAATGACCAAAAAAAAATTGGAGTTATGGCCTTTGAAACCAAAACCCTAATTCTAGGTCATCTGTGTAGTCAATCCTGGCTCTGCTTCCATGCCATTCTCAGTTCTTGTGATTCTTTGACTTTTTTGACTTTGTGGGGATATAATATGATGCTTGAACATACATGGACCCCTTTGAAATGAGTGATGACCTTTGGAGTGGCTCAAGTAGCCCTTGGATAGCTCAGATCACAAACCCTAGATGCAGATGACTTAGAATCAATGCAGTGAATCAAAAATGCAATATGAGATGCTATGATTGAGTTTATGCATATGAAGAGATCACAAGCCATGGTGTGAATGGGTGAGGGAAAATTTGGGGTGTTTACAGCTGCCCCTATTCAAACATGAGTTAGCTGTGCAGGATGTAAGCAACGACTTAACAGGCAAACAAGATAACCTGTGGTTGAATATCAAAGACAGTCCAAAATTTGCACTCACAGAATGAAGAAGAAAAGGGATATAGATTGTAAAAGAAAATAAAGTATATTATAAAGTGCGGGTGACGGAGGACGACCGTCGAGCAGAGGTCGACTGCTGGGGAAAGAGCAATGACGGGGACGGCCGACATGCTAGGGAAGATGCGGGAAACACAGTAGTGACGGGGACGGCCGACAAGCTGGGGATATGAGAGATAGTGATGGGGACGGCCATCAAGCAAAGCTATAAGACTTTCTGGGGGATTATAGGTAAAATAAATGATGAGGTACGGTCATCAAAGGTGAAGGACGATCACCTAGCAGGGGACGGCTGCTCTGTTGGGGATAAGATGAGGGACGATCATCTATGGTGAAGGACGATCACCTGGCAGGGTACGGCTGCTCAAAGTATCACGAAATAGGACGAATGTCGGATAAAGAAGGTCGACGATGGGGACGACCATCGGATAGGAATGATGAAGGACGATCATCAAGAGGTGAAGGACGATCACCTAGCAGGGTACGGCTGCTCAAAGTATCACGACATAGGATGAATGTCGGATAAAGATCAACGATGGGGATGGCCATCGGATAAAATGATGAAGGAAGATCATCAGGAGGTGAAGGACGATCACCTAGAAGGGGACGGCTGCTGAAAATATCACGACATAGAACGAATGTCGGATAGGAAGGGGTTCTAATGAATAGAGACTCCACTGGGGATGATGATGAAGGATGATCATCAAAAAGGTGAAGGACGATCACCTGGCAGGGTATGGCTGCCGAAAAGGTATCATGACATAGGACGAATGTCAGATAGAAGAAAGTAGTTTAACATGTTTTGTTGAGGATTCTTCTGGGGAAGGGTAGACACAGATGAGTGTCTATATTCAAGAAGACATGAGTGTTTGACACGGTGTATAGATTAAAGACGCGGACGAGCATCCTTAAGACTATGATTCGGACGAGTATCGGTAGAAACAAACGCTTGACGCATGTTCAGAGATGATGATACGGACGAGTACCAACTGGTTAACAAAGAACACGGACGAGTGTCGAATCTGAGGGGATTTAAGGTGGTATATACAAGATACGGACGAGTATCTGTATGAGTGAAAAGTGATGAGTGAGATATAGACGAGTGTCCAACTTGCTGGGGAGGGTGACACGGACGAGTGTCAGAAAAAGTGTATTATAAACAAGTATTTGGTTTACAAAGTGTTCAGGTAACTATGTTAGGGAAGGTGACACGGACGAGTGTCAAGGATTTGTATATATATGTATCTGTGCTGTGAGTGCAAAGGGGACGCTTTGGCTTTCTGCTGAGGTATGACACAGACGGGTGTCAAGAAGCATTTGTAGTATAAGTGTTTGTTTGCTCGGGCATCTTTACTGGGGAATGATGACTTCGACGGGTGCCAAAAGGAGTGTGTTTCCGTATTTGTGAGTGTAAAGGAAATGTTTTGGCTCTCCGGTGGGGAATTGGGGAGTATTCTATATATTGTTGATGGATTGTCAGTATTCATAAGTGTTCGGTTTGACACATGGCTTATGATTATGCAATATGTTTGATTTTTGCCGTAATGCTCCGTATTAGACGGAATGCTACGCTCTGTGGGGAGAATATGATGTGAATGCTATGTTTATGCAAAGACTGATCCGGGATTCGGATCCCACAGCTGCGAAGATCTCTGGCTGATCTGCTTGAAGTGGATATCCCAGCTGGGGATAAGATCATTGGTAGATCTGATAAGATGTATCTGCATGGGGAAACAGATCATTGATAGACATATCTCAATAATGAGGGACCCAGCTGGGGTTTGTAGAAGCTTTCTTCACTCTGTTGTGATTTCTTTACACGTTGCTTTTCCGGATAGAGGTTGAAACTCTGTGGGGAGATGGTTCCCTGGCTTTTGTACTTGGCTGAGGAGGAATAATGGATGGCAACTCAGCTGGGGAGAAAACACCTCCGGTGCTAAGACTGAGTAGATACTGGTTTGCCAGCTTGCTGGGGTGAAGCTTTCGTGCCCCAGGCCGTGCTTTGAATACCTGCAATCCTGAAAAGACAGAGAAACGCACAAGTAATCCCAAGGTATCCCTTACCGGATTCCATCATAGGAGTTTAGACACTCCCGGGAGTAAGCATATTTCCTGTAAGCACGTATTCTTAGTAGAAAGAGCATTTGTATTCATGCAATCGGTATCTTAGGGATATCGGACATTTTTTTGCAAAAAAAATAAAATATATGAGACGAAACATGACTGAAAATCTGATTTTATTAATTCATGTGCCCTGAATTGGCAAGATACAGTCAAAGAAACAAATCCCCTAAAATGAGGAGATCGTTACAAATTGAGGAATAAGATGTTGGCAATGTTGACGACGCTTCAAGGAGCTTCCCTTCTGGCTATGACTCGTATGACATTTGACGTTCTTCTCGTCTTGCTTTCTGAAGAAGACTGATTCTGAAAGAAGCTTGATCCTTTCGAAGCTTACCAAGTTGTAAGTGATACAGACGAATTCAGAATGCAGTTGTTCGCTTATTCCCTTATTTTTGCATGGATCGCCCTTTCGGGTTTTCAATCCACCGGGATACCCATTTTTGCCTGAGTTGTCCAATGTGGCTTTTCAACTCAGCGGGTATACATTTTTTTGTTTATTTTCCCTTATTTTTGCCCGAGTCTTTTATTCTGTTTTTTGACTCGCCGGGATGCCCTGTTTTTGCCTAGACATACATTCTGTTTTTATGTCCAGCGGGTCATTTTATGCGAAATATTTTTTAACTGCATCTGAATTCACAGGGGACGGGAAGTCTTCACCATCCATAGTGCTGAGCATCAGTGCTCCACCAGAGAAAACTTTCTTTACTACGAATGGTCCTTCATAGTTCGGAGTCCATTTGCCCCTGTGGTCTGTATGAGGAGGGAGGAGTCTTTTCAACACAAGATCTCCTACTTGATACTCTCGGAGCCTGACTTTCTGATCGAAGGCTTTCTTCATTCTTTTCTGATATAACTGCCCATGACAGATTGCAGCCAATCTCTTCTCTTCAATCAGACTCAGTTGTTCGTATCGGGATCGGACCCATTTTGCTTCGTTCAGCTTAACATCCATCAGTACTCGTAGGGAGGGTAACTCAACTTCAACAGGTAGGACTGCCTCCATACCATACACAAGTTGATATGGTGTTTCCCCAGTGGATGTTCTGATTGACATGCGGTACCCATGCAAGGAAAACGGTAGCATCTCATGCCAGTCTTTGTAGGTGACTACCATCTTCTGCACAATCTTCTTGATATTCTTATTAGCTGCCTCAACAGCGCCATTCATCTTGGGCCTGTAAGGAGAAGAATTGTGGTGTTGGATCTTGAAGTCCCGGCATAGCTCTGCCATCATTTTGTTGTTTAAGTTGGAACCATTGTCAGTAATGATTCGCTCGGGAACTCCATATCGGCAGATGATATCTCTCTTCAGAAATCGGGCTACCACTTGCCTTGTAACATTTGCGTAGGCAGCTGCTTCAACCCACTTGGTAAAATAATCAATAGCAACCAGGATGAATTTGTGGCCGTTTGAAGCAGTCGGTTCAATCTTGTCAATCATATCAATGCCCCACATGGAAAAAGGCCAGGGTGAAGACATCACATTCAAAGGGTTTGGTGGCACATGCACTTTATCCGCATAGATCTGGCATTTATGGCACTTTCTGGCATAAGCACAACAGTCTGCATCCATTGTGATCCAGTAATAGCCTGATCTTAACAACTTTTTTGCCATTGCATGCCCTCCAGCATGGGTACCAAAGGAACCTTCGTGCACCTCGTGCATTAACAAGTCTGCTTCTGTTTTATCGACGCATCTGAGAAGTACCATATCAAAGTTTCTCTTGTACAGGGAACCGTCAGTATTCAGGAAGAAACTACCAGCTAGCCTTCTTAAAGTCTTCTTATCATTGGAAGATGCCCCAGGTGGGTATGTTTGATCCTCCAAGAAGCACTTAATGTCATGGAACCAAGGCTTATTATCTTTAACAACATCTGCTGCAAATACATATGCTGGTCTGTCCAGTCTGGACACTGAAATCCGAGGCACAAAGTTGGCATCTTGAACTTTGATCATGGATGAAATGGTAGCCAGAGCATCTGCAAACTGATTCTCGTCCCGAGGGATATACTCAAGTTTGACTGTTGTGAAGAATGTCAATAACCTCCTTGTATAATCCCTGTAAGGTATCAGATGATCCTGGTGTGTGTACCATTTGCCATTGGTTTGATTAATTACAAGAGCTGAATCTCCAAATACAGTCAAAGTCTTGATCCTGAGGTCAATGGCTTCCTCAAGACCCATAACACAAGCTTCGTATTCAGCTTCGTTGTTAGTGCAGTTAAAGGTGAGTTTTGCCGAGAAAGGCATGTGAACCCCCTTAGGTGTAATGAGTACTGCACCAACACCACAACCATTCATATTAACAGCCCCATCAAACATCATAGTCCATTCTTCTTCCGGGTCAGGCCCTTCAGTCTGAACAGGCTCTTCATGATCTTTTGCTTTTATGAACATGATGTCTTCATCAGGGAAGTCAAATCTCATAGGCTGGTAATCATCAATAGGTTGCTCAGCAAGATAATCAGACAATACACTGCCCTTGATGGCTTTCTGAGATGTGTATTGGATGTCATATTCTGTGAGGATCATTTGCCATCTTGCAACCCGTCCGGTAAGTGCGGGCTTCTCAAAAATGTACTCAACTGGGTCCATCTTTGATATCAATAAAGTAGTGTGGGTCAACATATACTGTCTCAGTCGGCGAGCAGCCCACGCTAAAGCACAACAAGTTTTCTCGAGCAGTGAATAACGTTGTTCACAGTCGGTAAACTTTTTGCTCAGGTAGTATATTGCATACTCTTTTCGACCAGACTCGTCATGCTGGCCCAGCACACACCCCATTGACTCTTCTAATACTGTTAAATACATTATCAGAGGTCTTCCTTCAACTGGAGGCATAAGGATTGGAGGCTCTTGTAAGTATTCCTTGATCTTGTCAAAAGCCTTCTGGCAGTCTTCATTCCACCTGACCGTTTGTTCTTTTCTCAATAGCTTGAACAAGGGTTCACAAGTTGCAGTAAGGTGAGATATGAACCTTGAAATGTAGTTCAATCTACCCAGAAACCCTCGAACTTCTTTTCTCAATTTTCGGTGCAGGCATTTCTTAAATGGCTTTAACTTTATCAGGGTCAACTTCAATCCCTTTCTCACTTACAATAAATCCCAGCAACTTACCAGATCGCACCCCGAATGTGCACTTGTTAGGGTTTAACTTCAGTTGGTACTTCCTCAGACGCTTGAACAGTTTCAGCAGATTTACCAGGTGGTCTTCTTCTATGAGGGACTTGGCAATCATGTCATCCACATAACATTCAATTTCTTTATGGATCATGTCGTGGAATAATGTTACCATAGCTCGTTGATAGGTTGCACCAGCATTCTTCAGTCCGAATGGCATCACCTTATAACAGAACGTGCCCCAGGGTGTGATGAAAGTTGTCTTCTCCATGTCTTCAGGTGACATTTTGATCTGATTGTATCCTGAAAATCCATCCATGAAGGAGAATACCGAGAACTGAGCCGTATTATCCACCAATACATCAATGTGAGGTAATGGGAAATCATCTTTCGGGCTGGCTCTGTTCAGGTCCCGGTAGTCCACAGACATTCTCACTTTGCCGTCTTTCTTAGGCACAGGTACAATATTAGCGACCCACGGCGGATAACTAGTCACAGCAACGAACCCGACGTCCCACTGCTTTTGTACCTCTTCTTTTATCTTCATTGCCATATCCGGGCGAGTACGGCGCAGTTTCTGTTTTACTGGCGGGCAGTCTTCTTTTAAAGGCAGCTTGTGCATGACAATATCGGTGTCCAACCCAGGCATATCCTGATAAGACCAAGCAAACACATCCACATACTCTCGAAGCATATCAATCAGTTGCTCCTTCACTGAATCTTGTAGGCAGGCCCCGATCTTGACCTCTTTTACGTCTTCCTCCGTACCAAGATTAACTGTTTTGACCTCCTCCTGATGAGGAGTGATAACCTTCTCCTCTTGCCTTAACAACCTGGCTAGCTCTTCAGGAAGCTCATAATCTTCTTCAACCCCTTCATCAGCTTGATTGATTGGACTGTCAAAGTCATACGAAGTCATAGCTGTGTTGTTGTCGGTGCAGTCTGAAAGGCACTCTCTGCAAGGGTTTAGATTGTTCATTTTAGTGATTGATTTTAATCTTGCTTAGAAAAAGTGAAATGAAGTTTATCATTTTGGAAAACATTGCCATTTTATTTTTTGTACAAAAGAAAAATGAAAAACAGTGAGCGGAAAAGGAAAAGACTCATTTGCAAAAGATGTCCGATATTCATTGATTGATCTGTTTGCACAAAAATTACAAGATGGCCCGATTACAAAATGAGTCTTGTCATCTTGGGCAAGATGCAAGACTTGATGCATGCTTAAAAATACAGGAAATAATAATTACTCTGCAGGAGTAACCCTTATAATTTCCTGGGAAGACCAGTTAAGGACTTGGCTCCCCGGGATCCTTGGACGTATCCAGCTCTCCAGGTTGCGGTCGCTTTCATCCTCGTCTTCCAAGTTGTTCACTGCATCCGGGGTGAGCATTCCCCAGCTGACAAAATTGGGCTTCTTGGCAACCTCTGATTGATCTTGTTGAGTTGGTTTGTAACCCTACCCAAATCTGTCCTCCTTCTTTTCCACAGGCAGTAGCTTGCCCCAGCCTTGGGCAGTACCCTCTTCAACAACCTTCCTGGCTTGCTGATAAGATGTCATGGAGGTTCCCAGTACAGCAGATGCTTCATTAATGTTCAGGGCCTCAAACCCCTGGCTCATATTTTCATGGATCTCTCCATCCATCTCAATATACTTATACGTAGCCAGATGGCTAACAAAGATATTGTCGCTCCCACCAAATGACACCCGGAGGTCAGAAGGGGTACAGACGCGAATTGTCGGCGAAAAGAGGAAATGAAATGAATAGAGTCGCCAGCTAGGCATTTTTATCCCGAAGGAAAGGTAATGCTGCATAGACCTAGAAAGATGTGGATAAGACGGTTGCGAACCAGAGAGACTGAGAAAGGGGGTTGGTTACAACCTGGGAAGGTATTAGCACCCAGATTGTCCGTCGTACTCGACGGGATCCACGCTTAAAAGATTTATGTTTTAAAGGGGTAGTGTCAGTGCAATTTGTGTATCAAAGCTGGAAAAAATGTAAGTGTCAGTGTAAAAGAAGTGAAGTGAAGTATGTGAAGTGTCAGTGTAAGAAATGAATGGAATGCTCAAGAATATGAGGCTAAAAGAATGATACTGAAAAAAGGGGGAATATACAGAGACTTTTGTTCGATAACAGTTAAGTTATGCCTATGTATCCTCTCGTGCAATGAGGAAGTCAGAACACCGTAGTTCGACCCAAAGAGATTGAAAGGAAGATTGACTTTTGAACTACTTACTTGTCTATGCTCAAGTGTATGACCTGTCTGGCTCAGGTGCAAACTGTCTTGCATTAGACGGAAGAAGCAAATTCCCGTTTATGAGTGAATGAGATGAGAAAAGAATCCCGGAGGAGACGATTATTGTTTGTTTTTGTATTTTCAGTCTTTTATTGCTTTTTGAAGTTTGTCATAAGTTAATGAGCTTAAGCCTAAACCAATGGATTTAGTAAACTCATCACATCTTCCCTCTGATTAGGGGTAATGAGAATGCCTTAAGTGCGAAGTCAGCTTCTCACACTTAATCACCCTGAAGTAGGATTAAGATTATTAACCTACTTGTTGTTATTTAGATGTTTTTGGTGTTTTTGTTTAGTGTTTAAGTAATTAGATTAAGCCATAATCAAGGATTAAACAGACTCATTACACCATCCTAATAGAAGGAAAAAAAATGAGAATGTTTAAGCTGAGGAAAGCTCCTCAACTTAATCCATGATTAGGGATTAAACTCATGACAAAACAAAGCCTTTATTAAGTGGATTTTAGTTAATGGTAAGATTAAGAAATGAGTTTTATGGTATGTAAGACAACTTGAGGAAGACTTGTCCATTTACACTAGGGTTAGTCCTTCTTAACCAATTAAGGAAGAATTAGAACCCTAATGCAAGGCCCAAGTTACAAGCTTGATTGTCTTGATGATTATTAATTGGATTGATTAAAGGATTTAAACACATTAAGGGTTTAACACTTAGGATTAAAGTTATAAACTCCATCCTAATAGAAGGATGCAGGCATAAGCTTAATCACAAAGCCTTAAAGCCTTTAGGGTTTAGTCCTTGATTATGAGATGAGAAGAGAGGACTCAAAGAGACACAAAGGTAAAATCTAAATGGGGGGCTAATCAAAACCCTAATTATTGTCATGCTTGGTTGTTCCTAAGGTTTGTGAGGTTTACAAGAAAGATCTTCAGAGAAACCACCAGGAAGCAGATGAAAGGAGCAAAGAGAAGCAAAGTAACTTGCTTCATTTAAGAAGACAAGTCACTTGGAGAAAGAAAGTAAGAGATGAACAAGAATGAGCAACCTCAATCCAAGCACAAGATAAAATGCAGCAATGATGCATAAGAGAGATGAAAAGAGATTATAAGAAGTGAAGGCAAATTCACTTCTCAAAGTAACTTACCACCTAAAAAGTTAATGAAAGAAATGCAATGCAATGCAAAATGAGATGAAATGGCATGATGCAAACCAAAACCAGAAGCATGAGTATGATGATAATGATGCTAAGAGATGATGCACATATGAGGCAAGGCATGAGAATGATCATACAAACATATGGATGCAAGAGAAGCATGCTTAGAACCAGAAGAAGAATGGACTATGATGTTTGATGGGGCTGTTAATATGAATGGTCGTGGTGTTGGTGCAGTACTCATTACACCTAAGGGAGTTCACATGCCTTTCTCGGCAAAACTCACCTTTAACTGCACTAACAACGAAGCTGAATACGAAGCTTGTATTATGGGTCTTGAGGAAGCCATTGACCTCAGGATCAAGACTTTGACTGTATTCGGAGATTCAGCTCTGGTAATTAATCAAACCAACGGCAAATGGTACACCCACCAAGATCATCTGATACCTTACTGGGATTATACAAGAAGGTTACTAACTTTCTTCACAACAGTCAAGCTTGAGTATATCCCTCGAGATGAGAATCAGTTTGTGGATGCTCTTGCTACCATTTCATCCATGATCAAAGTTCAAGCTGCCAACTTTGTGCCTCGAATTTCAGTGTCCAGACTTGACAGACCAGCATATGTGTTCTTAGCAGATGTTGCCAAAGATGACAAGCCTTGGTTCCATGACATTAAGTGCTTCTTGGAGGATCAAACATACCCACCCGGGGCATCTTCCAATGAAAAGAAGACATTAAGAAGGCTAGCTGGTAGTTTCTTCTTGAATGCTGACAATTCCCTGTATAAGAGAAACTTTGATATGGTACTCCTCAGATGCGTTGATAGAACAGAAGCAGGCTTGTTGATGCACGAGGTGCACGAAGGATCCTTTGGTACCCATGCAGGAGGGCATGCCATGGCTAAAAGGTTGTTAAGATCAGGCTATTACTGGATCACAATGGATGCAAACTGTTGTGCCTATGCCAGAAAATGCCATAAATGCCAGATTTATGCAGATAAAGTGCATGTACCTCCCAATCCTTTGAATGTGATGTCTTCACCCTAGACCTTTGCCATGTGGGGAATTGATATGATTGGTAAGATTGAACCAACTGCTTCAAACAGCCACAAATTCATCCTGGTTGCTATCGACTATTTCACCAAGTGGGTTGAAGCGGCTTCCTATGCAAATGTTACAAGGCAAGTGGTAGCCCGATTTCTGAAAAGGGACATCATCTGTCGATACGGAGTTCCCGAGCGAATCATTACTGATAATGGTTCCAACTTAAACAACAAAATGATGGCAGAGCTATGCCGGGACTTCAAGATCCAACACCACAATTCTTCTCCTTACAGGCCAAAGATGAACGGCGTTGTTGAGGCAGCTAACAAGAATATCAAGAAGATTGTGCAGAAGATGGTAGTTACCTATAAAGACTGGCATGAAATGCTACCATTTGCCTTGCATGGGTACCGAACGTTAATCAGAACGTCCATTGGGGCAACACCGTATCAGCTTGTGTATGGAATGGAGGCAGTCCTACCTGTTGAAGTTGAATTACCCTCCTTACGGGTGTTGATGGATGTTAAGCAGAATGAAGCAGAATGGGTCCGGTCCCGATACGAACAACTGAATCTGATTGAAGAGAAGAGATTAGCTGCAATCTGTCATGGGCAGCTGTATCAGAAGAGAATGAAGAAAGCCTTCGATCAGAAAGTTAGGCTCCGAGAGTACCAAGTAGGAGATCTTGTGCTGAAAAGACTCCTCCCTCCTCATACAGACCACTGGGGCAAGTGGACTCCGAATTATGAAGGACCATTCGTAGTAAAGAAAGTTTTCTCCGGTGGAGCACTGATGCTCAGTACTATGGGTGAAGACTTCCCATCCCCTGTAAATTCAGATGCAGTTAAAAAATACTTCGCATAAAATGACCCGCTGGACATAAAAACAGAATGTAAGTCCAGGAAAAAATAGGGCATCCTGGCGAGTCAAAAACAGAATAAAAGACTCGGGCAAAAATAAGGGAAAATAAACAAAAAAATGTACACCCACTGAGTTGAAAAGCCGCATTGGACGACTCAGGCAAAAATGGGTATCCCGGTGGATTGAAAACATGGAAAGGCGATCCACGCAAAATAAGGGAATAAGCGAACAGCTGCATTCTGAATTCATCTGTATCACTTACAACATGGTAAACTTTAAAAGGGTCAAGCTTCGTTCAGAATCAGCCTTCTTCAGAAAGCAAGACGAGAAGAACGTCAAATGTCATACGAGTCATAGCAAAAAGGAAGCTCCTTGAAGCGTCATCAACATTGCCAGCATCTTTTTGTTTCTCAATTTGTAACAATCTCCTCATTTCAGGGGATTTGTTTCTTTGACTGTATCTTGCCAATTCAGGGCACAAGAATCAATAAAATCAGATTTTAAGTCACACACTGCCTCGTACTCTTTTATTTGCAAAAATGTCATATGTCATTAATTTGTTGATCGCGTAAATACAGATGCGTCTTTCCTAAACTACATGCTTGCAGGAAATATGCTTACTCCCGGGAGTGTCTAGACTCCTATGATGGATTCCAGTAAGGGATACCTCGGGATTACTTGTGCGTTTCTCTGTCTTTTTAGGATTGCAGGTATTCAAAGCACAACATGGGGCATGAAAGCTTCACCCCAGCAAGCTGGAAAATCATTATCTACTCAGTCTATCTCCCAATTAGCACCGGAGTTGTTTTCTCCCCAGCTGAGTTGTCAAGTATCATCCTCAGCAGGATCCCCACAGAAATATCTAGGAAGATCTTCCAGTGATTTCTCTTCTTCCCCAGCCAAGTGCTAGACAGGGAACCATCACCCCACAGAGTTTCAGCCCCTATCCAGAAGAGCAACGCCTGAAGATCTCACAACAGAGTGACGAAAGCTTCTACAGACCCCAGCTGGGTCCCTCATTACTGAGATAGGTCTGTCAGTGATCTATTTCCCCATGCAGAGTCATATATGTCAGATCTACCAATGATCTCATCCCCAGTTGGGATATCCACTTCAAGCAGATCAGCCAGAGATCTTCGCAGCAACGGGATCCGAATCCCGGATCAGTATCTTTGCATAATCATAGCATTCGCATCATATTCTCCCCACAAAGCGTAGCATTCCGTCTAATACGGAGCATTACGGCAAAAATCAAACATATTGCATAATCATAAGCCATGTTCTGAATCAAACACTTGTAAGTACTGACAATCCATCAATGATATACAGAAAACTCCCCAGATTCCCCGGCAGAGAGCCAAGGCACTTTCCCTAAAGATACAGATACTTCCTGACACCCGTCCGTGTCATATCCCCAGTAGAAAGCCAAAGCGCCCCCTTTGCACTCACAGATACACACCTATACAAATTCCCTGACACCCGTCCGTGTCACCTTCCCCAGCATAGTTACCTAAACACTTTGTAAACCATACACTTGTTTATATTACACTTTTCTCTTTTGACACTCGTCCGTGTCACCCTCCCCAGCAAGTTGGACACTCGTCTGTACACCACTCATACTTGTTACTCCTGTTTACTCATACAGATACTCGTCCGTATCTTGTATACACCACTTATATCCCCTCAGATTCGACACTCGTCCGTGTTCTTTGTTAACCAGTTGGTACTCATCCGTATCAGCATCTCCGAACATGCGTCAGCGTTTGTTTCTACCTGATACCCGTCCGTATCATAGTCTTAAGGATGCTCGTACGCGTCTTTAATCTATACACCGTGTCAAATACTTATGTCTTTTTTAGAGTTTAGACATTCATCTGTGTCTATTATTCCCTAGAAGAGTCCCCGCAGAATCAATACTCGTCCGTGTTCTTTGTTAACTAGTTGATACTCGTCCGTATCGTCATCTCCGAACATGTGTCAGCATTTGTTTCTACCTGATACTCGTCTGTATCATAATCTTAAGGATGTTTGTCCGCATCTTTAGTCTATACACAGTACCCAAACGCTTATACCTCTCATTTCTTGGATTTAGGCACTCGTCCGTGTTTAGTTTTCCCCAGCGAAGTCCCCAACAAAACTGGTTAAACTTCCTTTCTATCTGACATCTGTCCTATGTCATGATACCTTTTCGGCAGCCGTACCCTGCCAGGTGATCATCCTTCACCCTCTGATGATCGTCCTTCATCATTCCCAGTGGAGTCTCTATTCATTAGAACCCCTTTTCCATCAGACATTCGTCCTATGTCGTGATATTTTCAGCAGCCGTCCCCTGCTAGGTGATCGTCCTTCATCTCTTGATGATCGTCCTTCATCATTTTATCTGATGGACGTCCCCATCGTTGATCTTGTTATCTGACATTCGTCTTGTGTCATGATAAACCCTGAGGGCAGCAGTACCCTGCTAGGTGATCGTCCTTCACCTCTTGATGATCGTCCTTTATCATGCTTATCCGATGGCCGTCCCCATCGTCGACCTTTTTATCCGGCATTCGTCCTATGTCGTGATACTTTTGGAAACTGTACCTGGCCAGGTGATCGTCCTTCACCTTGGATGGTCGTCCCTCATCTTATTCCCAACAGAGCAGCCGTCCCCTGCTAGGTGATCGACCTTCACCCTTTGATGATCGTACCTCATCATTTATTTCATTTACCTCTAATCCCCAGGAAGTCTTATAGCTTTACCCGATGGCCGTCCCCATCACAATCTCTCATATCCCCAGCTTATCGACCGTCCCCGTCATTGCTTTATTTCCCGCATCTTCCCCAGCATGTCGGTCGTCCCCGTCATCGCTTTATCCCCAGCAGTCGTCCTCTGCTCAACGGTCGTCCTCCGTCGCCCGCACTTTATAGTATACTTTATTTTCTTTTACAATCTATATCGGTTTTCTTCTTCATTCTGTGAGTGCAAATTTTTGATTGTCTTGGGTATTCAACCACAAGTTATCTTGTTTGCCTGTTAAGCCGTTGCTTACATCCTGAACAGCTAACTCATGCTTGAATAGGGGAAGCTGTAAACACCCCAAATTTTCCCTCACCCATTCATACCATGGCTTATGATCTTTTCATATGCATAAATTATATCATAGCATCACTGCATTGCTCCTAAGTCATCTGCATCTAAGGTTTGTGATCTGAGCAATCCCTGAGCCATTTGAGCCACTTCAAAGGTCTTCAATCACTTCAAAGGGGTCCATGTATGTTCAAGCATCATATTATATCCTCACAAAGTCAAGGAAGTCAAAGAATCACTAGAACTGAGAAAGGCATGGAAGCAGAGCCAGGTTTAACTGCACAGATGACCTAGAATTAGGGTTTTGGTTTCAGAGGCCATAAATCCAAATTTTTTGGTCATTCTTGTTTCTATTGGTCTCTATATGTTATAAGGATCATACATATCAATTTTCATGAAGAAATTCCATGGGGAAGGCATCTAATCAAGGGTTGACTTCTTGAACAAGTCAGTGCAAAATCAGGGCATCTGAGGCCCCCAATGACCCAACCAAAGGGTGTTTTCCATCATTTTGAATGTGTATGATCTTTATTTGATCATAGAAGATGTGAGAAGTTCACAAAATTGAGGAATTTCAAGCCATTTGCAAGGTTACCTTTTTGGGAAAGTGACTTGTAATGGAAACTTGCCATTTTGGGAAAGTTTTTCAACCTCCTCAAATTGATTAAAAAATGCTTCAAATGAGAAAACTTTGGTCATGAAAGTTGTATAATGGATCATTCCCTTTTCAAAAAGTACAAGAACTCATTTTAATTCATTTTGGATCAAGAGTTATGGCTTGTCAAAGTTGGGAAAAATCACATAATTTCAAGTTTTGTACCAAAGAGGCAAAGTTGCAAAACCTCTTGCCAAGGAAAATTGTAACTTCAAATGGACTTCTAATCTTTTCACAAACATAAACCAATGCCTAAAAGTCAGAATGCATCAAGGATTTGCCCATTTTCATGACTTATGCTTCAAGAAATCACAAAAGGGCAAAAGGATCACAAAGTTGCAAAACATCATACAAACCCTAATCCACTTGCTAATTGGCCTCAAGACTGATTCTATGGCTCTCCTCAAACCTTGCTGCGCAGGACACCCCTTTGTCCTTGGCCTACCATTGACCCATACCTCTCTTACACCTAGACTTGACTTTTTGCAAAAAAGACCCATACCAATCAGCCTGTGCCACCACCAACTCTCTGCCCTATCACAGTTTGATAAGTGGACAAAATGAAACAAAAACCACACAAGAGGCAAGCCTGAAGACACACACAAGTCAGCATACACAAAAATCCCTCCCTTTGCATTTTCTATCGAATCTCTCAACTCAGCAACTAAAACTTAAAAATTCTTCCACCATTCAACTCACCATGATCCACTGATAATTTCCCACCCCTCATTTGTCCCTGAAATCACCACAATCAAAAACACGATTTCAACACTCCATTGACCTGAGCTTCTGCAAACTTTCTCTGGAGGCCATATAAACTCCAGCTAAGTGTCAAACGCTTCTGAGGAGGATCATTGGAGCTTGTTTGGACCAAAGAAGCAGCCAGAAAGCACCTAAGGCAAAAGCTCCAGCTCAGGTACCTCAAGAACTTTTTTTTCTAGAAATTGCTTTTTACGCTATAGAATTGTTGCTTATGCTCCACTGATCATTCTGGTGTTCTTAGTTTTTAAAATGTTTGAGTTTTGAGCCTGAACCAAGTCTCTGAAAGTTTGACCTGAAAACTTCTTTGATTCGATTCGTGTTTGTGTTGAAAGATAAACATGATTTTGTGTTTGATTCGTGTTTGGGGTGGGTAGAAGATGAATTCTGGAAAGTTAGAGCTTTTGAAACAGCCTAAGGAGTGATTTTTATTTTCGGTTGGCCGGAGAAGATGACCGGAACACTGTTCCGGTCATCTGAAAGTCATTAGGGCTTCTGATTAGGGCTTAATCATGATTACGTAGGTTTGAATGTGAGCCGTTTGTTTGCGCGCCAGGTCAACTCCCGCCTCTGTGAATTTGAATCTCAGCCTTCAGATTGTTTGACTTTCCCTTTTTCCATTTAAATTCATTTTAATTTTATTTGTTTCATATTTATTTTGCACGAATTATTAAAAATAGCAAAAATCATTTAAAAATTATGAAAATTTTTGTCAAAGATTTCATTAATTTTTAAAACCCAAAAATATTTTTATTTTTATTTTTTACATTAAAATTTATTTTTAAATCATTTAAATGTTTATTTTTAATTAGTTAATGAAAATTAATTAATTAAAAATATATTTAGGTATTTAAAAATACCAAAAAAATTCACATTGCATTTTGAAACATTTAGAAACATTGTCCAACTCTCAAACCAAATTTCTTTTTTGTTCTTGATGCCTTTTGATCATTTTCATTGGGATTAAATTCATTTTAAGGCATTATTTTGGTTCAAACTTTGAAAAATTCATTCTGCCTAACCCTTGAGAGTTTGATGATGATTCTTCTTGCATTGCACTCTTCATAGCATGTAGTTTATAGGATAAATTTGGTTTGATTTGATCTTGCATTTTCAATTTGTTTAGCATTTTTCTTGATAAGGTACCTTAAAACCCTAGCAATCTTAGGAAATTCATAACTTTCACTAGGTTAAGAGTTGGATCCTCTCCTTTGGGCAGTGAGCTTGTATAGGTTTAGGGTATCTTTGATTGTATTTTCAAATTTTTATCATGTAATTTGATTCTGGTTTTGGATTTTTGCATTGCATGATGCATGTAACCCTAATTTGTGCCTTCCTTTGCATCCATTTTTCATTTGCTTGCATCCAATGACTTGCCATGACATTTTGTGCATTCACATGATTCATAATACATCTTAGGACATATTAGAATCATGATTGATCATTGCATCTTTTATTTTCCATGTTGTATGTCCATTACATTTCATAAACTTTTCATGTACTTTCATGGTTCAAAGCATACCTCATTTGCATCCTTATGCTTGTTTGATCATTCTCATCTCTTGTCTTGTGTTTGCATCATCCCTTAGAATCATTAACATCATGTTATTTCTTCTGACTTTGGTTTGCATCATGAAATTTCATCTCCTTTGCATTGCATTTCATTTCTTTTGGCTAACTTTTCAGGTGGTAAGTTGTTTTGAGAAGTGAATTTGCCTTCACTTCTCACAATCTCTTCTCATATCTCTTGCATATTTGCTGCATTTTATCTTGTGTATTGGATTGAGCTTGCTCATTCATGTTCATCTTAATTTCTTTCTTCAAGCAACTTGTCTTCTTAAGTGAAGCAAGTTGTTTTGCTTCTTATTGCTTCTTCCTCCTTTCATCTGCTTCCTTCCTGGTGGTTTCTCTGAAGATCTTCTTGCAAACCTCATTAACCCTAGGAATAACCAAGCATGATAATAATTAGGGTTTGATTAGTCACCTATTTAGCTTTTACCTTTGTGTCATCTTTGAGTCTTCTCTTCTCATCTCATAATCAGGGACTAAACACTAAAGGCTTTAAGGCTTTGTGATTAAGCTTATGCCTGCATCCTTCTATTAGGATGGAGTGTATAACTTTAATCCTAAGTGTTAAACCCTTAATGTGTTTAAATCCTTTAATCAATCCACCTAATAATCACTAAGACATCAAGCTTGTAACTTGGGCCTTGCATTAGGGTTCTAATTCTTCCTTAATTGGTTAAGAAGGACTAACCCTAGTGTTAATGGACAAGTCCCCCTCAAGTTGTCTTACAAACCATAAAATCCACTTCTTAATCTCATCATTAACTTAAAATCCATTTAATAAAGGCTTTGTTTTGTCATGAGGTTAATCCCTAATCATGGATTAAGTTGAGGAGTCTTTCTCAGCTTAAATGCTCTCATCTATTATCCTTCTATTAGGATGGTGTAATGAGTCCATTAAATCCTTGATTATGGCTTAAACTCATTACTTAACACTAAACAAAAACAACAAAAACATCTAAATAAATGCAAGTAGGTTAATGATCTTAATCCTACATCATGGTGATTAAGTGTGAGATGTTGACTTCACACTTAAGGTATTCTCATTACCCCTAATCAGAGGGAGGATGTGATGAGTTTACTAACCCATTGGTTTAGGTTTAAGCTCATTAACTTATGACAAATCCAAAAGCAATAAAAGATTGAAAACACCAAAAACAAACAATAATCGTCTCCTCCGGGATTCTTTTCTCATCTCATTCATTCACAAACGGGAACTTGCTTCTTCCGTCTAATGCAAGACAGTTTGCACCTGAGCCAGACAGGTCATACACTTGAGCATAGACAAGTAAGCAGTTCATCAGTCAATTTACCTTTCAGTCTCTTTGAGTCGAACTACGGTGTTCTGACTTCCTCATTGCACGAGAGGATACGTAGGCATAACTTAACAGTTATCGAACAAAAGTCTCTGTATATTCCCCCTCTTTCCAACACTACTCTTTAAGCTTCATGGTCTTGAGCATTTCATTCTTGTTCTTACACTGACACTTCTCTTATTCACCTTACATTTCTTTGACACTGACACTTGCATTCTTTCCAGCTTTGATACACAAATTGCACTGACACTACCCCTTTAAAACACAAATCTTTTAAGCGTGGATCCCGTCGAGTACGGCGGACAATCTGGGTGCTAATACCTTCCCAGGTTGTAACCAACCCCCTTTCTCAGTCTCTCTGGTTCGCAACTGTCTTATCCATATCTTTTCCTAGGTTTATGCAGCATTACCTTTACTTCGGGATAAAAATGCCTAGCTGGTGACTCTATTCATTCCTTCTCTCTTTCGCCGACCGTTCGCGTCTGTACCCCTCTTGGCCCCGTGTCATTCAGGTGGGAGCGATAGTCTCCTTCAGGATTCTTTTCTCATCACACTAATTCATAAACGAGAACTTGCTTCTTCCGTCTCATGCAAGACAGTTAGCACTCGAGCCAGATGAGTCATACACTTGAGCATAGGCAAGCAAGCAGTTCACAGTCAATTTATCTCTCAGTCTCTTTGAGTCGAACTACGGTGTTCTGACTTCCTCATTGCACGAGAGGATACGTAGGCATAACTTAATTGTTATCGAACAAAATTCTCTGTGTCTTCCCCCCCCCCTTTCAGCATTCTTTAAAATCCTCGGTCCTGAGAAATTCACCCTTTTGCACTGACACTTGTATATTCTTTTCTAGCTTTTACACACAGATAGCACATACACTACCCCTTTAAACACAATCTTGTAAGCGTGGATCCCGTTGAGTATGACGGACAATCTGGGTGCTAATACCTTCCCAGGTTGTAACCAACCCCCTTTCTCAGTTTCTCTGGTTCGCAACCGTCTTATCCATCTTTGGTTCTAGGTTTATGCAGCATTACTTTTCCTTCGGGATAAAAATGCCTAGTTGGCGACTATTTTCAGTTCATTTCATTTTCTCTCTTCGCCGACCGTTCGCGTCTGCACCCTGTCTGACCCGGTGTCTTTTCGGGGGAGCGACAGCTTGGCGACTCTGCTGGGGAGTTTTATCTTGCAACCAGGGCTTCTGGTTCTTTTTGTGGGTTTCTCCTAGCGCTTGTATGATTTGTGTTTATGGGGGTGTTATTTGCTACTTGTGCTTGTTGTTTATTGCTTTATTTATTGCTTTCTGTACAGCTTTATTTACTGCTTTTGTTTACTGTATATATGCATTTCATACTGTTATCATATCATCTGTGTTGGATCTGCTGTTTCCTTTGGTGGGAGGGTTATTGAGTGAGTAAAATTCCATACCGGGAGCCTGAGTGACACATAGGATAGAGTGGCTTCATATTATTTCACATTCCATTTAGGTCTGGTGCGGGAATATGAAACACGGTTCAGACATGGGTTTCTTCTTGAGAACTTTGTGCTACGGATTTCCTGTAGTACTAGGGCTATCTGGGAAGCCTGCTAAGTCTCGATGACCTTATATGACCTTCAGCATCTGAGGTGAATTAGAGGAGGAACCTTTATGAATATTGTAAACATTGTACCTCCGGGTTTAAAGTGTTTACACTTCTCATAACTGATCAAAGTCTAAGGATCCTTGTTCTAGAACAATACCTGTGAGGGGGATGGGATGTTTATAGGTTTGCAGGAACCCATGGCCTCATCATACCCTTGTTACTATTGTTGTTCTAAGGTTGTATCATTTTGGACTGTTCTTATGAAACCTTGGATTTATGACTCTTTATTTGAGTCCCCCACCTGGTTACTGGTTTTCTAAGTCTTCATCTGGACTTATGAACACACGTGGACCCTATCAAGGCAGATAACAAATCCAGCACTTGATCACAAACCCTTTGCATATCATTTTGCATACATCATTTTGCATCATTTAACATTTGTCTATTTGTTTTACAGGGTATCCACATCTTATCTTTGGTTTGGTTTTGACATGTTCTGGTACTCAGATTCTTTCAGCCATCTGCACCAGCCTCTGCATCAGTTATCTTCAACAGAGATTCTTCTTCAGCACCTTCTCCAGTTATCTACATCAGTTTTCAGCAGTTGCCTTCATCGGTGCTTCTCCTCAGTTTTCTTCACCAACATCCATTGTCAGCATGGACACATCCAGGAAGAGCAACATCACTTATCATTTCTTTGAGCCCACTCTGACAGGCATCAGATAGATTCAGACACTCATCACTCCTGATCATGTCCCTTTATTCAGGGAACATTATGGTGGCATTATGGACATGATCATGGACCTGGATGCATCGCAGAGGAGCATGATCCACACATGTCTCCAGTTCTATGATCCTCCTCTCAGATGTTTCACTTTCCCAGATTTTCAGTTGGGACCATTGATGGAAGAGTTCTCCATGTTGTTGGGTGTCCCTATCAGGAGAAGGATTCCCTTCAACCCTGAGATGGTTGCTCCCAAGAATGAAGATGTAGCTAAGGATTTTCACTTAGAGTCCACCCTCATTGACCAGAGCATGACCAATAAGGCTGGAATCCCAGGCCTTCACTTGGATTTAATGATCTCCCAGGCCACCCTGCATGTTGCAGCAGGGAAGTGGGACACTGTTTGTGCTCTTCTATCCCTCAGCATATATGGAGTCATCTTGTTTGCAGACGAGCCTAAGTTTGTAAGCAAGAGTGCTATTCACCTGTTCTTATTGAGGAATCCAGTTCCTACCTTGCTTGGAGACTTTTACTACTTAGTACATCAAAGGAATGAGAAGCAAATGGGAAGATTGGTCAGATTTTGTGCACCTCTCTTCTACTGTTGGTTGTTAAGGCACTTGCCAAAGTCAGACACTTTCCTGAATCCTCATCAGCCAAGGAACTGGGCTAAGAGAATGATTGCCCTTACATCAGAATACATTAGATGGTGCACTCAGAGCACCAAGGGCAAATATATCATCACCAGTTGTGGGCAGTATCCCAATGTACCCCTGATTGGAGTAAAGGGATGCTTCAACTACAACCCTTTTCTTTTCAAGAGGCAATTAAGGTATGCTTTGGTACATCCCCCAAGGGAGCAAGATTTGACAGAAACCCTCTATTGTGACATCCAGCACAACCTTGCCATTATCAGACAAGCTGCCTGGGCTTGGGACAACATTCAGACTAAGGGGACAGCTATTCTTGGCAAGTGTAACAACATAGCTTCACTCAATATCTTGATTGGTCTCGTACCAGGGGATGGATCACCCGTATGCCATTCACCTTAGAGGATATACATGAACCATCAGCAGTAGAACCTACAGCTACTGTCAGTCTTGAGGAGTTTGAGAAATTAAAGGAAAGGAATAATCAGCTCTCTAAAGCTTTGAAGAAGACCCTCTGGGAAAGGAATGACAGCCGTCTGGATAATGAAAGGTTAGAGAAGCTCCGAGTTGAGCATATGACCAAGATTGAGAAGACAGATGACTACATCAGAAGGGCTAGAGCAGGGGAGTTAGTGCTGAAGAATGCTTGCAAGGAGACTAAGACTCAGAAGGCCAGGGCTGAAGATTACTTAGAGGAGAGTCAGGCTAGGTGGATCAAGATCACTGAGGCTCGTGCACAGGAAGATCAGAGAACCCAAGCTAGGATAGAGCAGCTGGAGGCTAGTGAAAAGAAGAGTCAGGAGGCCTTGTTAGTTGCACAGAAGGAGATCTTTGAGTTGCAACTCTGGGCGGGGTTGAAGAGATCAAATGTCCAGTACAAGTATAAGAAGTTGACGAGTGCCATAGCCACCAGGAACCTTCTTATCAGGACCATCACAGAGCACCCAGTTGGCCCAATGACTGAGGCTCTCCTGAAAGAAGTCAGAGAGGATGACTTTGGACTAGATGTTTGATTTCCTTGCACTTATATTTCCCTTTGTTTGTACTTTTGATTTTGTTGTTGTATTTTGACCCACCATGGGGACTTTGTAGTAATCAAACTATTTATCTTCACATTGTTGTAATATATGGTTTGTATTATTTCATGGGCTTTATCTCTCTGCAACATCATCATTTCCTCAAGATCTGGAAGGTCAAAACCAAAGAACCAAGCCGGATACCCTTGGAAGACAAATAGGCATCATGCATTGCATACTAACATCTTTTCTTTGTTTTGTAGGTTTTTGTTTTTGTTGTTGTTCCTCACTTTGTTGTGGTTTCAGGAAACAATGCTCGTAGAAGAGTGTTCCCTGTCAATAGAGTGCACCGGTATCCGACAAGAAACAACATTCCAGGAATACAAAATGGATCAGGTTCAACAAGGCTTGACTGAAGTGAGAACCTAAATGGCCAATGAGAGGACTGAGATGAGGACCCAAATGAATCAATTTATGGCAGTGATGACTAGTTTGACTCAGAGCCAGGAGAGACTGAGAGAGTTAGTCGAGCGGCAAACTCCCGAGGAAAACCACCCAGGTACAGGGGGTACCAGCAACAACGATCACGTAAAACCTCGTACTGATCCCCCAGAGTTTGGACCTCATATGAACCACGAAATCAATGTTATAAGAAACGCCAAAGGCAACACTAGAGGGAGGGCTTTGCAGGAAAACCCTCAAGAAGAGCAGTTTACTGTGGTTGGGGCAGGAGACAAAGTCTACGATCTTCGGCTGGACGAGATAGCAGAAAAGATAAGGTCTCTGGAGTCTCAAAACTCTCTGGGTTTTGATGTCATGGACATGGGATTAGTGGAGGGGGTTAGAATTCCTCACAAGTTCAAACCTCCTTGTTTTGAAAGATACAATGGCACATCCTGCCCACGTACTCATCTTCAGTCTTTCCTAGGGAGATTGAAAGCCTACACCATAGATGAAAAACTGTGGATGTTTTACTTTGAGGATAGCTTGACAGGGGCATCCCGGGAATGGTACTCTCACTTGACCAGGGCCACAGTAAGGAATTGGAAAGAATTGGCCGAAGCCTTCATTCGTCAATATCAATATAATCTGGACATGGCCCCAAACAGAACCCTTCTGATGGGAATGTCACAGTCTTCCCGAGAAAGCTTTAGAGAGTACACCCAAAGATGGAGGCAACTAGTTGCTGCCTTTCAACCCCTGATGTTAGAAAGGGAAATGGCAGATATGTTCATGAATACTCTCCAGGAGACTTATATTGATAGATTGGCTACATTCTCGTACACCAGCTTTGCAGATGTGGTGATAGCTGGGGAAAGAATTGAGAGCTTACTGAAGATGGGAAAGATTTCTGACAACGGCGCCAGCTCAAGCAGTGCAAGGAAGCCATTTGCAGGGCCCCGCAGATCCGGTGAAACAAATTATGTACATATGAGGAGAGGGAGACCCCAGTATCTGCCGAGATCAATTGTCGCCGTCACTATTCCCGCTCCACCTCCTCAATACACTCAACAACCACAACATTTTCCTCAACAGCCACAGTTTCCTCAGCAAAGATCCTACAACAACAACCAACAACAACGACCTTTCTAGCAGCGGCCATCTCAGATCAATAGGGTGTTTGACCCTATACCAATGCCTTATAACACATTATTGCCACAACTCCTAAAGCTTAATCTTGTCGAGCTAAGGACATTGGCTCCACCAGATCCTCAGAACCTTCCGAGAAATTACGACGTCAACGCCAGGTGTGCTTTTCATTCTAATGCACCTGGTCACTCCACAGAAAAGTGCAGGGCTCTGCACATGAAGGTCCAGGATCTGGTAGATTTAAAGGCCCTGAATTTTGCACTACCTCCTAACTTCACGAAGAATCATATTCCCAGTCATGGTGGGCCAAGGATAAATGAAATAGAGGAGGGCTCACCCATGAGTTTGATTGAAGATACTGCAAGTATTCAGACACCTCTGGCATAGGTTAAAGCTCAGCTTTTAAAATGCCAGGTGTTTCCAGGTTGTGAGGCCTATTGTGAATCTTGCAAGACTTCCGTGAATGGGTGTGCAAGCTTGAGGAATGGCATCAATGGTTTGATCAAAGAAGGTATTCTGCAAATAACAACAACTGCTTCTACAACACCAGCAACTCCATTTTCAACAACAAGTGTTTCTCCTACAACTACAAAGACAATTGTTCCTACAGACTCGTCTACAAAATCAGCAACCACTTCTTCCATCACTTCAACAAACAACAGTTCCATTGCATCTACTTCTACAACTACAGCAACCACCAACAACGACGTTTCCACGGTGACCATCTATTACGACCCTGCAACGGTCCCTGTTTCCAACAATTATCAACAACAATCTCAACAATAAATTCAGCAATAACCAAGCTTCAATCAATCACCACCACCATCAATCAGAAGTCCTGTCACCATCTTTTATGACCCACAGACAATAACGGTCCCCACCTCTACTGCAGTTAGCCCAGTCACCATCACAGTACCAGGGCCCATTCCATATGACAAAGATAATGTTGTACCATGGCACTATCTTTAGTTCACACCCCCCAAGTGGATAATGTCGGGGGAGGCGGAGGCTTCACCCGAAGCGGACGCCTCTTCGCCTCACAAGCTCCAAGAACCAATACTGGGGCAATGGTTGCTGCCAAAGCCAAAGGAAAAAGTGTGGCACCTGAAGAACCTGCACCAAAAGAGACCTATAAATCATCCTTTGATCAGGATGTGGATGAATTTATGAGGATAATTAAAAGAAGTGACTACAAGGTTATGGATCAGCTCCACCAGACTCCTTCCAAGATCTCTATCTTATCCCTATTGTTGTGTTCCGAAGCTCATCGGGATGCACTACTTAAAGTCTTGCACGCTGCCTACGTGCCGAAAGAGATCATAGTGAATCAGCTCGAGACAGTGGTATCTAATGTTAATACTAGCCATGGGCTAGGTTTCACCAATGCTGACTTAACAACGGAAGGACGTCACCACAACAAGGCTTTACACATCACTTTGGAGTGTAAAGGAGTTGTGCTCTCTCATGTTCTTGTTGACACTGGGTCTTCACTCAATGTCTTGCCGAAGAAGGATCTTGTCAAGCTCGAATATGATGGAATAGCTCTCCGACCAAGTAATCTGGTGGTTAGGCCTTTTGATGGCTCCAAGAGGTCTGTTCTTGGAGAGGTAGAGTTGCATGTGATAATCAGTCCACAGGTCTTTCAGACTACTTTCTATGTGATGGACATTCAGCCGGCCTACAGCTGTTTGTTGGGTCGACCATGGATTCACGCTGCTGGCGCAGTTATGTTGACCCTTCATCAGAAATTGAAATATGAGTGGGAAGGACAGATTATCACCATCTGTGGTGAAGAGGACATCTTTGTTAGCCATTTGGTTACGCATAAATACATTGAGATGGATGGTGAAATCCATGAAACCATAAGCCAAGGGTTCGAGGCACTGAACGTCAATGAAGCGACAACGAAACTATTTGCTGCATCCCAGGAAGATAGGATGGGTATTTCAATTATCTCATATCAGCAAGCCCGGAAGGTTGTTGAAGATGGAAACGCCCAAGTCTGGGGAAAGTTGCTACCGGTGGAGAAGAAGGAGGACATATTCGGTTTGGGTTACAAACCATTCCGACAAGATCAAGCAGAGGCTTCTAAGGAGCCCAAGTTCATCAGTGGGGGGATGCTCACTCCAGATGTTGTTAATAACGTGGAAGACGAGGTGGAAAGCAATCTCAACCTGGAGAGTTGGATTCGTCCAAGGATCCCGGGTCACCAAGTCCTTAATTGGTCTTCCCAGGAAATTATAAGGGTTACTCCTGCAGAGTAATTATTATTTCCTGCTTTTTTCAGCATGCATCAAGTCCTGCATCTTGCCCAAGGTGTCAGGACTCATTTTGTAATAGGGCCATATTTGTAATTTTGTGCAAATGGAATATCAATGAATATCAGACATCTTTTGCAAACAATTCTCTCTTCCGCTCACTGTCTTTTCATTTTTTACATTTGTACAAAACAATAAAATGGCAATGTTTTCAAAATAAATAACTTCATTTTTCTGAACAAGATTAAAATTGATCACTAAAACGAACCAATCTAAACCTTGCAGAGATTATCCTCCAGATTGCACCAACCACAGCATTGTTATGACCTTGTATGACTTCGACAATCCAATTAATCAAGTTGATGAAGGGGTTGAAGAAGACTATGAGTTAGCTGAAGAATTAGCCAGGTTGTTAAGGCCATAAGAGAAAGTGATTACTCCTCATCAGGAGGAGGTTGAAACAATTAATCTTGGTACCGAAGAGGATTTGAAAGAAGTAAAGATTGGGGCTGGTTTGCAAGCTTCAGTAAGAGAACAACTTATTGACATGCTTCGAGAATACGTTGACGTCTTTGCTTGGTCCTATCAAGACATGCCAGGTCTAGATACGGATATTGTTATGCATAAGCTGCCACTGAAAGAAGATTTCCCTCCAAGAGCATCTGATTCCATACCGTGACTATATGAGGAGATTATTGACTTTCTTCACAACAGTCAAACTTGAGTACATCCCTCGAGATGAAAATCAGTTTGCAGATGCTCTAGCTACCATTTCCTCCATGATCAAGGTTCAAACTGCTAATTATGTGCCTCGAATTTCGGTATCCAAACTAGACCGACCAACATACATTTTCTCTGTGGACATTGCTGAAGATAACAAGCCTTGGTTCCATGATATCAAATGCTTCTTAGAGGATCAAACATACCCACCTAGGGCATCATCCAATGGTAAGAAGACATTAAGAAGGCTGGCCGGTAGTTTCTTCCTTAATGCTGATGGTTCATTATACAAGTGAAACTTTGACATGGTTCTACTCAGATGTGTTGATAAGAAAGAAGCAGACTAGCTGATGCACGAGGTGCATGAAGGATCTTTCGGTACCCATGCTGGAGGACATGCAATGGCTAAGAAATTATTAAGATCAGGTTACTACTAGATCACAATGGATGCCGACTATAGTGCCTATGCCAGAAAGTGCCACAAATGCCAGATCTATGCAGACAAAGTGCACGTGCCTCCAAATCCTTTGAACGTGATGTCTTCACCTTGGCCCTTTGCCATGTGGGGCATTGATATGATTGTAAAGATCAAGCTGACTGCTTCAAATGGCCACAGATTCATCCTAGTAGCCATTGATTACTTCACCAAATGGGTCGAAGCAGCTTCGTATGCAAACGTCACCAGGCAAGTGGTAGCCAGGTTTCTAAAAAAAGACACCATCTATCGATATGGAGTACCCGAGCGGATCATTACTGATAATGGGTCTAATTTGAACAACAAAATGATGGCAGAACTATGTCGGGACTTCAAAATCCAACATCACAACTCTTCTCCTTACAGGCCAAAGATGAATGGCGTTGTTGAGGCAGCTAACAAAAACATCAAGAAGATTGTGTAGAAGATGGTGGTTACTTACAAAGACTGGCATGAAATGCTATCATTTTCCTTGCATGGGTACCGAACCTCAATCAGAACGTCTACTGGGGCAACGCCTTATCAACTTGTGTACGGTATGGAAGCTGTCCTACCTGTTGAAGTTGAGCTACCCTCCTTACGGGTAATGAGGGATGTAAAGATGGACGAAGTAGAATGGGTCCGTTCTCGGTATAATCAATTGAGTCTGATCGAAGAAAAGAGATTAACTGCTATCTGTCATGGGCAGTTATATCAGAAAAGGATGAAGAAAGCCTTCGATAAGAAAGTCAGGCTTCGGAAATACCAAGTAGGAGATCTCGTGTTGAAAAGACTCCTTCCTCCTCATATAGACCAAAGGGGCAAGTGGACTCTAAATTACGATGGCCCATTCATAGTAAAGAAGGTTTTCTCTGGTGGAGCACTGATGCTCACTACTATAGATGGTGAAGATTTCTTATCCCCTGTGAATTCAAATGCAGTTAAAAAATACTTCGCATAAAATGACCCGCTGGACATAAAAACAGAATGTGAGTCCAAGCAAAAATAGGGCATCCCGGCGAGTCAAAAACAGAATAAAAGACTCGGGCAAAAATAAGGGAAAAATCAAAAAAATGTGTACACCCGCTGAGTTGAAAAGCCGCATTGGACAGCTCAGGAAAAAATGGGTATCCCGGTGGATTGAAAACCCGAAAGGGTGATCCACGCAAAATCAGGGAATAAGCGAACAACTGATTCTGAATTCGTCTGTATCACTCACAACACGGCAAGCTTCGAAAGGATAAAGCATCAGTCAGAATCAACCTTCTTCAGAAAGCAAGATGAAAAGAACGTCAAGGTCATACAGGTCATAGCAAAGGAAGCTCACCGGAGCTTCGTCAACATTGCCAACACCTTTACTTTTCTCAATTTATAGCAATCTCCTCATTCTAGGGGATTTGTTTCTTTGATTGTATTTTCCAATTCAAGGCACCCAGATTAATAAAATCAGAGTTTCCAGTCACATCTCGTTTTGTACATTTTTGTTTCATTTGCAAAATGTCCAATATTCATAATATAGTACTTGCATAAGACAAATGAGCCGTTTTTAATAAATGCTTGCAGAAAATGAATTTACTTTCAGGAAAGCCTAACTCCTATGACGGAATCCAGTAAGGGATACCTCGGTATACTTGTATGTTTCTTTTGTCTTAACAGATTGCATGTATTCAATACACAACATGGGGCATGCCAAGCATCACATCCCCAGCATGCCACTCCCAGAAGTTACTTCCTCCTCAAGAAGGATCTCTCGAATAATATCTGAACCGCTCTTCCCCAACGAAGTGGCCAAAGCGTCTTCATCCCCAATACAAGTCTACTCAACAGGAGCTTCCCCAGCCGAGATCCCCACCAGAGTACCAGATCTCTCATCCTCAGCAAGGTTAAAATAACTATCTCCCCACAGAGTCTCCATTCCTTCCCCAGAAGAGCAATGCCTAAAACTCTTACAGAACAAAGTGACGAAAGTTTCCTTCTCCCCGGCTGAGTTCTCCTTACAGATAGATCTACCAATGATCTATTTCCCCAAGCTATAAACACCCCAAATTTTCCCTAACTAATTTCACACCATGGCTTGTGATCTTTCATATTTGCATTAGTTTAATCATATCATATCATGTTGCATTTTTTCCTCATTGCATTAGTTTAAGTCATCTGCATCTAGGGTTTGTGATCTGAGCAATCCAAAGATCCATTTGAGCCAATCCAAAGGTCATCAATCATCTCAAGAGGGTCCATGTATGTTCAATCATCATATTTTATCCTCCAAAGATCAAGGAAGTCAAGAAATCACAAGAGCTTGCAAAGCATGGAAGCAGAGCTAGGGTTTCACTGCACAGATGACCTGAAATTAGGGTTTTGGTTTCAGAGGCCATAACTCCAAAATATTTGGTCATTCTTGTTTCTAATGGTCTCAATATGTTATAAGGATCATGTGTACCAAGTTTGATGAAGGAATTCATTGTGGAAGTCATTTGTTCATTGGGTAACTTCTTGAGCAAGTCAGAGCAAAATCAGGGCATCTGAGGCCCCCATCCATGAGGCCCCCATCTGAGGCCCCCATCTGTTCATTGGGTAACTTCTTGATCATTGAAGTGCTTATAAGTTCACAAAATTGAAGAAAAATGAGCTAAACCAAAAGTTGCCAAAAATGGAAATGATTTGTAATGTAAACTTTCCATTTTGGGAAAGTTTCTCAACCTCCTCTTTCTCAACCAAAAATGCTTCAAATGAAAAATTATTGGTCATGAAAGTTGTAGATTGGATCATTCCCTTTCCAAAAAGTAAAATAACAAGATCTAATTCATTTTTGAACTCAAGTTATGGCTTGTCAAAGTTGGCAAAAATCACATAAATTTCAAGAATGCACAAAGAGGGATTCTTTGCAAAACCACTTGCCAAGGCTTTTTGTGACTTCAAACACACTTCAATACATCATAACAACATAGTGCATTGCTTCTAGGTCATAATTGCCCAAGGAATTTCAAGATCACATGCCTTGAACATCAAGATTCCACAAAAGGGCCAAACTTTGTCAAAATTGCAAAACACCCCATAACTTATTTCCCACATGCTGAATTGCCTCAAAGTGAATTCCATGGACCTCCTTGATCGTTACTGAACCAGACATGCCCTTGTACCACCTCTGAACCAGCCCATACCTCAAGGACAAGAACTTTTGAATTTTTTGCAAGAAGGCCATACCAATCACAATAGGGCACAACCACTTCACAGACCTATCACAAGTTGATATGTGGATCAAACCCAAGCCATAAAACACAAGAACACAGCCTGAAACCTCAGCATTCTCAAGTTACCAAAAATTCTCCGTCTTGCAAAAGATTTCGAAACTCCCAACTCAGCCACTCAATCTTCAAACAAATACCACCATTCATTTCTAAATCATTCACTGACCCAAAACCACCCATCAAAACAGCCAAGAACACACCACAAGCCAGATACGATTTTATGACCAGTGGAGTACAAACTCACAAACCAGCCTTCCTCAAAGCTCTCCAAGCATCAAAGCTTCTTCAAGGAAGTCATTAGAGGCATTTTGCACCAAGGAAGCAGCCAGGAAGCTCAAGGGTTGAAAGCTCCATCTCAGGTAGCCATTCAAATTAATTTTTCCAGAACTTCTAATTTATGTTAAAAGATGATTAAGCATGCTTCACTGATCACACTAAACTTGAAATTATTGAAAATGGTTGAGAAATGAGAATGTATTGCTAGTCTGAAATTTTTGCCATATTTGTTGTTTTCTCCGAATCATGAGATTGAGTGAAAAGAAATGAGGTTTGAGGTTGGATTTAGGTTCAGGGGAGGGAGAGGAGTGAATCTGGAGCTTTAGAGCTCCAGAGAGTGCCTAGGGAAGAAGTTGAGAATTTCCAGGTGAAGGTTTGGCCGGAGAAGATGACCAGAGGTCTTCTCCGGCCACCTGAATGTCATTAGTGGCTTAATTAGGGTTAGGGCAAACTTTGAACGTGGACCCTTTGATCTGTCTTCCCGCGCGTGTTTGAGTGGCTAGGATCTTCTCATTAATTATTAAACTGGATTAATTAAATAATTAAATAGGATTAATGAAGTTTGAATGAGAGCCTTTAGATCTGGCACGCAGTCAACCAGTCTAAACCTAGAATCAATCTTGGCCCTTCCCTCTGCATACTTCTCATTTATTTTATTTTTAATTCATTTTTCTTATTTATTTTGTACATTTTATTTAAAATAGTTAGAAAATCCCAAAAATATTTTTATTCAGCATTTTAATTCCAAATAATTTTCTTAACCCAAAAATATTTTTATTTTTATTTTCACATTTAAAAATCATTTTTTAAGCATTTAAATGTTTATTTTAATTAATTAACGAAAATTAATTAATTAAAATATCATTTATGTTTCTAAAAATCCCAAAAAAATTCATATTGCATCTTTAGACATTTAGACACATTGTCATGCCATCCACACAAATTTCCTTTTGGTTTTGAATCATTTTGACATTTTTTCTTTGAATTTAGAGTTCATAAAATCCTATTTTTGAACCCTAACTTCAAGAATTATTTTCTGCCTAACCAAGAATGGTATGACAATGGTTCTTTTTGCATTGATCTTAGTTTGAAATGTATTTTCTAAAATAATTTTGTCATGAATTTCTTCTGCCTTTTTGAATTGATTGGCATTTTTCCCCTTTAGGTACTTTAAAACCCTAGATAACTTAGAAAAATCATAACTTCCTTAGGGTTAAGAGTTAGGTCTCCTCCTTTGGGATGTGATATCATACGGTGTTAGGGTTATTTTTATTGCATTTTCAATTTTTTATCTTATCATTTGCTTCTGTTTTTGAGTTTTGCATCTCATGTTGCATGAAAACCCTAATTTCTCATCTTCCTTTGCATACATCTTGCATAAGCATTCATATAAAAACTTACCATGACATTTCTTGCATCCATATGACTTCTAAGACATCTTAGAGAACATTAGAACCATGTTTGATCATTTCTTCATCCATTTTCCATGTTATGCATTCATTTCATTTCATGTGCATTCATGAACTTTCATGATCCTTTCATGCTTCATTTGCATCCTCATTACTTGTATGATGATTCACATATCTTGACATACATTTGCATCATCTCTTAGCATCATTTCATTTTCATTTCATTTCATTTCCTTTTACTAACTTTTCAGGTGGTAAGTACTTTGAGAAGTGAATTTGCCTTCACTTCTCACATTCTCTTCTCATCTCTCTTATGCATCCTTGCTGAATTTTGTATTTGTCTTAGAGTGAGCTTGCTCATTCATGTTCTTTCTTCACCTTCTCTGTTCAAGCGACTTATCTTCTTAAGTGAAGTAAGTTGACTTGTTTCTTCTACTTCTCCTCCTTTCATCTGCTTCTTCCTTGGTGGCTCTTCTTGGAGATCTCTTGCAGGTTTCATGAACCCTAGGAACACCCAAGCATGATAACAATTAGGGTTGATTAGTCCCCCATTAGTTTTACCTTGGTGTCATCTTTTGTGTCTCTCTTCTCATCTCTTAATCAAGGACTAAACCATCAAGGTAATAAGGCTTTGTGATTAAGATTATGCCTGCATCTTTCTCTTAGGATGGAGTGTATAATCTTAATCCTAAGTGTTAAACACTTAATGTGTTTAAATCCTTTAATCAATTCATCTAATAATCACTAAGACAATAAGCTTGTAACTTGGGCCTTGCATTAGGGTTCTAATTCTTCCTTAATTGGTTAAGAAGGACTAACCCTAGTGTTAATGGACAAGTCCCCCTCAAGTTGTCTTACAAACCATAAAATCCACTTCTTAATCTTATCATTAACTAAAATCCACTTTAATAAAGGCTTTTTTTGTCATGAGGTTAATTCCTAATCATGGATTAAGTTGAGGTATCTTCCTCTGCTTAAATGTTCTCATCTATTATCCTTCTATTAGGATGGTGTAATGAGACCATTAAATCCCTGATTATGGCTTAAACTCATTACTTAACACTAAACAAAAAGTACCAAAACATCTAAATAATTGCAAGTAGGTTAATGATCTTAATCCTAAATCATGGTGGTTAAGTGTGAGGTGTTTACTTCATACTTAAAGTATTCTCATTACCCCTAATCAGAGGGACGATGTGATGAGTTCACTAACCCTTGGTTTAGGCTTACGCTCATTATCTTATGACAAACACAAAATAAAGATTGAAAATACCAAAAACGAACAATAATCGCCTCCTCCGGGATTCTTTTCTCATCATCTTCGCTCACAAACGAGAACTCGCTTCTTCCGCCTAATGCAAGACAGTTAGCACCTGAGCCAGACAAGTCATACACTTGAGCATAGACAAGCAAGAAGTTCACAGTCAATTTATCTTTCAGTCTCTTTGAGTCGAACTACGGTGTTCTGACTTCCTCATTGCACGAGAGGATACGTAGGCATAACTTAACTGTTATCGAACAAAAGTCTCTGTATATTCCCCCTCTTCCAGCATTATTCTTTAAACCTCATTGTCTTGAGCATTGCACTCTTTTCTTACACTGACACTCCTTTTCTTCACTCCACATTTCTTTTGCACTGACACTTGTATTCTTTTACAGCTTTTGCACACAGAATAACACTGACACTACCCCTTTAAACACAAATCTTTCAAGCGTGGATCCCGTCGAGTACGACGGATAATACCTTCCCAGGTTGTAACCAACCCCCTTTCTCAGTTTCTCTGGTTCGCGACCATCTTATCCATTTCTTTCCTAGGTTTATGCAGCATTACCTTTCCTTCGGGATAAAAATTCCTAGCCAGCGACTCTTTTCAGTTCATCTTCATGTTCTCTCTTTCGCCGACCGTTCGCGTCTGTACCCACTTCTGGCCAGGTGTCATTTGGTGGGAGTGACACAAGCAGAGCTACGTCTACTGACAGATCCCAATGATCTCTCCCTAGCTGGGTTAGCCTTCCGAGCAGATCAACCAGAGATCTTCAGCGGGATCCGAATCCCGGATTGGTTTTCTCTTTTGCATAATCATGGCATTTGCATCATATTCACAAAATAAGCATAGCATTCTGTTTAAAATGAAGCATTACGGCAAAAAAATCAAACATTTGCATGATCACAAGTCAGGTTCGAGCCAGTCACCTGCATTTACCATCAGTATTTTATCAGCAATGTATATAAAAACTCATATCCCCTACAGATACAAGCCAAAGCATCCCCTTTGCACTCTCAAATAGAAATACACGTACATGCTCTTTTTGACACTTGTTTGTGTCATACTTCCCCATCATGGTTTCCAAAACACTTTCTACAAACCACAAACTTATTTATAACACACTCTTTTCGACACCCATCTGTGTCATCCTATCCCCACAGAAAGCCAAAGCATCTCCTTTGCATTCCTAAAACAGATGCCTGTTTATATTTGACACTCATCCGTGTCATACATTCCCCAACAAGTCGAACACTCGTCCGTGTCTTGCTCATACTTCACCAATAAACCAATACTCACTCATACTTATACAAAAGTCTTTGATACTCGTTCGTATCTTGTTTATATATCACTCCTCAATAGATTCGACACTCGTCCATGTTCCTTGTTAACCAGTTGATACTCGTCCGTATCATCTTCTCTGAACACGCGTCAATGTTTGTTTCTATCGATACTCGTCCGTATCATGGTCCTAAGGATGCTCGTCCGCATCTTTAATCTATACACATCGTCAAAACACTTATACCGTTTATTCTTGAGTGTAAGCACTCGTCCGTGTTTACCGTTCCCCAATACTCCAACAAAACAACTTTCTTCTATCTGACATTCGTCCTATGTCGTGATGTTTTCGGCAGCCACCCCCTGCCAGGTGATCGTCCTTCACCTTTGGATGATCGTCCCTCATCCTTTTCCCCAACGGAGTCCCTGTTAATGAACCCCTTTTCTATCCGACATTCGTCCTATGTCGTGATAAAGAGCAGCCGTCCCCTGCTAGGTGATCGTCCTTCACCTCTTTTGATGACTGTCCCTCATCATTTTCCGATGGTCGTCCCCATCGTTGATCTGGTTTTCCGACATTCGTCCTATATCATGATAAACCCCGAGAGCAGCCGTACCCTGCTTCGTGATCGTCCTTCACCTCTTGATGATCTTCCTTCATCATGTTTATCCGATGGCCGTCCCCATCGTCGACCTTTTCTATCCGGTATTCGTCCTATGTCGTGATACATTTTAGCAGTTGTCCCCTGCTAGGTGATCGTCCTTCACCTCTTGATGATCGTCCTTCATCATGTTTATCCGATGGCCATCCCCATCGTTGACCTTTTCTATCCGGCATTCGTCCTATGTCGTGATAAAGAGCAGCCGTTCCCTGCTAGGTGATCATCCTTCACCTTTGATGATCGTCCTGCATCATTTATTTCATTTATTCGTTAAAACCGATGGCCGTCCCCATCGTTGTTCGCTTTACTTTCCAGGCTTGATGGCCGTCCCCATCATTGCTTGTCCTTTTACTTCTAACCCCCATAGAATCTTGTTTCTTTACCCGATGGCCGTCCCCATCATGATCCCTTTATTTCCCCAGCTTGTCGGTTGTCCCCGTCATTGCCTTACTTACCACTTTATCCCCAGCAGTCGTCCTCTGCTCGATGGTCTTCCTCCATTGCTTTCATTTGATAATCATACTATACTACCTTTAACAATTTATATCCCTTTTCTTCTTCTATCCAGCGAGTGCAAATTTCGGACTGTCTTTGGTATTCAACCACAAGTTATCTTGTTTGTCTGTTAAGTCAGGCGCTTACATCCTGCACAACTAACTCATGCTTGAATAGGGGCAGATGTAAACACCCTAAATTTTCCCTCATTCATATCACACCATGGCTTGTGATCTTTCATTTTTGCATAAGCATAAGCATACCATCATATTGCAGTTTTGTTTCATCTGCATAGTTCAAGTTCATCTGCATCTAGGGTTTGCGATCTGAGCAATCCAAGAATCCATATGAGTCATCCCAAAGGACTCAAAGCTTTCCAAGATGTTCCATGTGTTTTCTATCATCATATTATACTCCTCAAAGTTCATGGAAGTCAAGAGATCACAAGAACTGGCAAGGCATGGAAGCACAGCTAGGGTTTTCACTGCACAGATGACCAAAATTAGGGTTTTGGTTTCAGAGGCCTTAACTCCATATTTTTGGGCCATTCTTGTTTCTAATGTTCTTAATATGTCATAAGGATCATGTGTACCAAGATTTATGAAGAAAATCATTGTGGAAGTCATTTGTTCACTAGGTAACTTCTTGAGCAGGTTAAGTCAAAATCAAGGCATCTGAGGCCCCCAACAATGGAACCAAAGGGGTATTTTCATCAAATTGAAGTTCAATGATCTTTATTTGATCTTATAAGAGGTTAGAAGTTCAAAATATTGAAGAATTTTGAGCCATTTGCAAACTTGCCAAAAATGGAAATGACTTGAAATGCAAACTTTCCATTTTGGGAAAGTTTTTCAACCTCCTCTTTCTTAACCAAAAATGCTTCAAATGAAAATTTTTTGATCATGAAAGTTGTAGATTAGGTCTTTCCCTTTTCAAAAAGTACAAGAACATGTCTTGATTCATCCTAGAACTCAAGATATGGCCTTTCAAAGTTGGCAAAAATCCTAAAATTTCATGTTTCATGTCAAAGAGGGATTTTGCAAAATGGCATGTTCAAGAATTCTAATGACTTCAAATGTACACAAACACTTCACAATATGTCAAAGCAACCTCTAAACATCAGAATTGGCACAAGTTTACATTGCTTTCATGCCTTGAACTTCAAGAAATCACAAAAGGGCCAAAACTTTCAAGAATTGCAAAATGATATGAAACTCTTCATCCACTTGTGCCAGCTCATGTAATCTGATTCCATGGCTCTCCACAAAGTCAGTTGAGGCCAGACACCCCAAGAAATCAAACCTGCACCATGCCTATACCTCAAGTACACAAAGTTGACAATTTTGCATTTCCTCCCATACCAATCACACTAGGCCACAACAACTCTCTGAACCAATCACTACACATTATACAAACCTCAAGCAACACAAAACACATAACACACAAGCCTGAATCTTCCCCACACTCAGAATCCACATAAATTTTCAAAACCTTCAAGCTTTCGAAATTCACCCCTCAGCCACTCAAACTTCAATTTTCTTTCACCAATCATCTCCACATGGCCTAAGGATCATTTACCACCCTTCACCATAGCCTAAAATCCACTGAATCAGAAATACGATTTTTGCATCCTCAGAACCAAAACCTTCGAAACAGCCATCACAAGCTTGCTCTAAGCTCATCTTCATCATCAGGAAGATCATTGGGGTGGTTTTGAACCAAGGAAGAGGCCAAAAAGCTCAAGAACACAAAGCTCCATCTCAGGTAGCTATGATGAACAATTTTTCCAGAACCTTTCTTTTAAGTTTCTAATTGATTCCTTATGCTTCCTTGATCATGCTGATGTCTTTACTTTTGAAAATGGTTGAGTTTTAAGCATTTCATGATGTTCTGAAATTTTTGCCGTTTTGATGTTTTGATTCGAATCTTGTTGATGATGAATGATAAATGATTTTTGAGGCCGGATTATTGTTTAGGGTAGTTAGTTGATTAATTCTTAAGGTTTTGGGGGCTTGGGGTGGTGATTTGAGGAAGTTCAGGTGAAGGGTTAGCCGGAGAAGATGACCGGAGGTTTTCTCCGGCCACCTGAAAGTGATTAGGGCTAATCCATGTTTAGTTTCCCAGATGCGTTTATGGTCGTTAGATGAGGATTAGGGTTAGTGAGCGTGTGGTCCAGATGAGTCATTAACTTTTAATCCTGTTTAATTAATTATAAAACTTAATTAAAAGCCAGTTTGAATGTGGGCCACTGTATTGCGCGCCAGTCAATTCCCTCCTTTTCCATTTGAATCTGGGCCTTCAGATCTGCATACTTTTTATTTTAAATCATTTTTATTTCATTTTAACTCATTTTTTCTTGCATAATTAATTTAAAATAGCAAAAAGCATCCAAAAAATATTTTCTTTGGCATTCTGACTTTAAATATTTTTCTCATTCCAAAAATACTTTTTATTTTATTTTTTGCATTTAAAAAGTATTTTTAAAATATTTAAATGTTATTTTTAATTAATTAAAGTCTTTTAATTAATTAAAAATACATTTAGGTTTCTAAAAATCACCAAAAAAATCATGAATCATCCCAAGGCATTTAGAAACATTTTCAAACCCTTCACACAAATTTCTTTTTAGGTTTGATCATAATTTGTGAATTTTCTTTGAATTAAGGGTCATTAAAATCCTATTTTTGAACCCTAACTTTGAAAATTCATTTATTCCTAACAAAGAAGAGTTTAAAGTTGATTCTTTTTGCATTGCTTTGCATATTGCATGTAGTTTATAGGACATTTTCGTCATGAATTTATCTTGCATTTTCAATTTGATTTTCATTTTTCCTTTTGCATCACCCAAAAACCCTAGAAAACTTAGGAAAATCATAACTTTTGATAGGTTAGGCTTCTGACCTTCTCCTTTGGGGTGTGACCTAATATGGGATTAGGGTTTGTTTGAGCTTGATTGCAAATTTTTATCATGTCATTTCCTTTTGTCTTTGTCATTTGCATCTCACATGTCCATAAAACCCTAATTTCTCATGTTCATTTGCATTCATCTTGCATATGCATCAATACATGAACTTGACATGACATTTCTTGCATTTATATGTCATCTTAGACATCTTAGAACATGTTAGAATCATGCTTGATCATCTATTCATTCATTTTCCATGATTAGCTTTCATTTCATTTCATAAACTTTCATGTGTTTTCAAACTTCAAAGCATGCCTCCTTTGCATCTCATCTTTGTATGATCACACATTGTAAACACCCGAAATTTGCCCTCACTCATTTCACCATGGCTTGTGATTCTTTTCATTTGCATAAGTTCAATCATATCATCTCATATTGCATTTTGCTTCACTGCATTGGTTCAAAGTCATTTGCATCTAGGGTTTGTGATCTGAGCAATCCAAGAGCCATCTAAGCCACTCCAAGGGTCTCCAATCATCTCAAGAGGGTCCATGTATGTTCAAGCATCATATTATATCCTCCCAAGATCAAGAAAGTCAGAAAATCACAAGAACTGAGAAAGGCATGGAAGCAGAGCTAGCTTTAACTGCACAGATGAACTAAAATTAGGGTTTTGGTTTCAGAGGCCATAACTCCAAATTTTTTGGTCATTCTTGTTTCTATTGGTCTCTATATGATGTAAGGATCATGCATACCAATTTTCATGAAGAAATTCAACGGGGAAGGCATCTGATCAATAGATGACTTCTTGAACAAGTCAAGGTAAAATCAGGGACTCTGAGGCCCCATATCATCCAACCAAAGGGTCTTCTCCATCATTTTGGGTGTATATGATCTTTATTTGGTCTTAGAAGAAGTTAGAAGTTCACAAAATTGAAGAATTTCAAGCCATTTGCAAAGTTGCCATTTTGGGAAAGTGACTTGTAATGCAAACTTGCCATTTTGGGAAAGTTCTTCAACCTCCTTTTTTTGATTCAAAAATGCTTCAAATGAAAAATTCTTGGTCATGAAAGTTGTAGATTGGATCATTCCATTTTCAAAAATTACAAGAACTTGACCTAATTCATTTTGGAACTCAAGTTATGGCTTGTCAAAGTTGGGAAAAATCACATAAATTTCACTTTTACACCAAAGAGGGAAGTTTGCAAATTCTCATGCCAAGCATTTTTGTGACCTCAAACACACTTCTACATGTCTTAACATCATAATGTATTGCCTAAGGATCAGAATTGGCCCAAGAATCACAACTTTTCATGCCTTACACATCAAGAAATCACAAAGGGGCCAAAGTTGCACCAATTTGCAAAAGCTCATGTAACCATGCCTCCACTTGTTACAACTCATCAAATCTAATCCATAAGCCTTCCTTGATCTTTGTTGCGCACAGCCATGCCCAAATCCAAGCCTGCCATGTGCCCATACCTCAAGTACACCAACTCTTGACTTTATGCATTTTGCTCCATACCAATCACACTGCTCCACAACAACTCTCTGACCTATCAAGGATTGATATGTGGACCTCAAGCAACTCAACACACATCACAACACAAGCCAAGAGCTCCAAGAACTCAGCATTCCACAAAACTCTCCAATTTGCAAAACCCTTCGAAACTCATAGCTCAGCCAACAAATCTCCAAACTTTTTCCACCATTCAACTCCACATTCATCACTGATCATTTCCCACCCTTCATTTTGCCTTGAAACACCCCATATCAAAAACACGATTTTCACATTCCTTGACCTGAGCTTCAGCCAAATGTACATAGAGGCCACATGAACTCCAACCAAGCATTGCAAACTCTTGAGGGAGATCATTAGAGGGGTTTTGAAGCAGAGAAGCAGCCAGACAGTGCCATTTTCGAAAGCTTCAGTTCAGGTAACCTCAAGAACAAATTTTCCAGAAATGATTTCTTAAGTTCTTAGATTGTTCTCCATGCTTCATTGATCACACTGCACCTTTTGGTTTTGAAAATGATTAAGTTTTAAGCATGTATGAAGCTTCTGAAATTTCTGAAAGATTTTCCGTTTTGCTTCGAATCTCATTGTTCATGTGAAATAAATGTTGTTTGATGGCTGAATCTTGTTTAGAATGGGGTGGGGATCATTTCTGGAGAATTTGGTGGTTTGATTTTACGGATTGAGTGAGATAGTAAGAGTGGATGGCTGGAGAAGATGACCGGAACACTGTTCTGGTCACCTGAAAGTCATTAGGGTTCAGATTAGGGCTTTAATCATAATTAGCGTAGTTTGAATGTCAGCCATCCAGAGGCGCGCAAAGTCAATTCCCTCCAATCTAACTTTAAACCTCAACCCTAGGATTAGCTGACTTTCCCTTTTTCTCATTTATTTAATATTTATTTCATTTGTTTTCTATTTTATTTGAACGAATTTTTAAAAATAGAAAATGTTATCAAAAAATTCTAAATATTTTTATCCAAGCTTCTATTTATTTTCAGAAACCAAAAATATTTTTATTTTTATTTTTTGCATTAAAAATTATTTTTAAATCATTTAAATGATTATTTTTAATTAGTTAATGAGAATTAATTAATTTAAAATACATTTAGGTATTTAAAAATTCCAAAAAAATTCAGAGAGCATTTTAAAACATTTACAAACATTTACAAACTCACAAGACAAATTTATTTTTGGTTTTGATCATGCTTTGACAATTTTCATTTGAATTAGGGTTCTTTAATTTGAATATTTTTAACCCTAACTTCAAAAATTCATAACTTTTGATCCAAGTTGAGTTTGTGAATGGTTCTTATTGCATTGTGTTCTACATAATTTCAAGCCTCTAAAAACATTTTTGTTTCATTTTTATCTTGCATTTTCAAAAATTTTGGCATTTTCCCTTTAGGATCACCCTTTAAACCCTAGAAACTTAGGAAAATCATAAGTCCTTTAGGGTTTAGCTTCTGACCTTCCCCTTTGGGCAGTGAACTTGTATGGGTTTAGGGTACCTTTGATTCCATTTTCAATTTTTTATCTTGTCATTTGCTTCTGATTTTGAATTTTGCATTGCATCTTGTTCATAAACCCTAATCTTTGCCTTCATTTGCATTCATTCTTCATATGCTTGCATACATGAACTTGCCATGACATTTTGTGCATCCACATGACATATAAGACATCCTAGGACACATTAGACTCATGTTTGATCATTGCATCATCCATTTGCCATGCTTTTGCTTTCATTTGATGTCATATGCATTCATGATCTTTCATGCTTCCTTTCATGTCCCATTTGCATCTTCATTGCTTGTATGATCATCCACATCTCATGACAACCATTTGTATCATCTCTTAGCATCATTTACATCTTCATATGCTTATGACTTTGGTTTTCATCTTTGCATTCCATCTCATTTTCATTCCATTTCATTTCCTTCTGCTAACTTTTCAGGTGGTAAGTGTTTGAGATGTGAATTTGCCTTCACTTCTCACAATCTTTTCTCATCTCTCTTATGCATCATTGCTGCATTTTACTTGTGAATTAGATTGAGCTTGCTCATTCAAGCTCTTCCTCCTCTTTCTTTCTTCAAGCAACTTGTCTTCCTAATTGAAGCAAGTTGTCTTGCTTCTTCTTGCTTCTCTTCCTTCATCCTCCTCCTTCCTTGGTGGCTTTTCCTTGAAGATCTCTTGCAAGCCTCATTAACCCTAGGAGAACCCAAGCATGATCACAATTATGGTTTGATTAGTTCCCCCATTAGTTTTACCTTTGTGTCATCTCTTGTGTCTTCTCTTCTCATCTCATAACCAGGGACTAAACCTTTAAGGTTTTAAGGCTTTGTGATTAAGGGTATGCCTGCATTAGGGTTCTAATTCTTCTAATAATCAATTCATCTAATAATCACTAAGACATCAAGCTTGTAACTTGGGCCTTGCATTAGGGTTCTAATTCTTCCTTAATTGGTTAAGAAGGACTAACCCTAGTGTTAATGGACAAATCCCCCTCAAGTTGTCTTACAAACCATAAAATCCACTTCTTAATCTTATCATTAACTAAAATCCACTTTAATAAAGGATTTGTTTTGTCATGAGGTTAATCCCTAATCATGGATTAAGTTGAGGTATCTTCCTCAGCTTAAATGTTCTCATCTATTATCCTTCTATTAGGTTGGTGTAATGAGTCCATTAAATCCTTGATTATGGCTTAAACTCATTACTTAACACCAAACAAAAATCCCAAAAACATATAAATAAACACAAGTAGGTTAATGATCTTAATCCTACATCATGGTGATTAAGTGTGAGGTGTTTATTTCACACTTAAGGTATTCTCATTACCCCTAATCAGAGGGAGGATGTGATGAGTTTACTAACCCTTGATTTAGGCTTAAGCTCATTTTCCTATGACAAACTCCAAAAAGCAATAAAAGATTAAAAACACCAAAAACAAACAATAATCGTCTCCTCCGGGATTCTTTTCTCACCTCATTCACTCACAAACGAGAACTCGCTTCTTCCGTCTAACGCAAGACAGTTTGCACCTGAGCCAGACAGGTCATACACTTGAGCATAGACAAGCAGGCAGTTCATCAGTCAATTTATCTTTCAGTCTCTTTGAGTCGAACTACGGTGTTCTGAATTCCTCATTGCACGAGAGGATACGTTGGCATAACTTAACAGTTATCGAACAAAAGTCTCTGTATATCCCCCCTCTTCCAGCATTATTCTTTAAACCTCATTGTCTTGAGCATTGCACTCTTTCCTTACACTGACACTCCTTTATTTCACTTCACATTTCTTTTGCACTGACACTTGCATTCTTTTCCAGCTTTGATACACAGAATAGCACTGACACTACCCCTTTAAAACACAAACTTTCAAGCATGGATCCCGTCGAGTACGACGGACAATCTGGGTGCTAATACCTTCCCAGGTTGTAACCAACCCCCTTTCTCAGTTTCCCTGGTTCGCAACCGTCTTATCCATCTTTCCTTAGGTTTATGCAGCATTACCTTTCCTTCGGGATAAAAATGCCTAGCTGGTGACTCTTTTCATTTCTTTTCTTTCGCTGACCGTTCGCGCTTGTAACAGGATGCAAATCTTTGGGAGCGACACACATATGCATTTTGTTTGCCTTTGCATCATCTTACATGACATTTAAATTGCATAAACACTTCTGACTTTGGTCACTTCATCTCATTTCATCTCATTTCATCTCATTTCATTTTATTTCTTTATGCCTTATATCTTATGCATTCATGCTAACATTTTCAGGTGGTAAGTTACTTTGAGAAGTGGATTTGTCTTCACTTCTCACTTCTTCTTATCTCTTTCATATACATTCTTACTTGTATTTTAAGTGAACTTGTTCACTTGTGTTTCATCTCTCTCACTTTCTTTCTTTAAGTTACTTATCTTCTTCAGTGAAGTAAGTAACTTATTCTTCTGCTTCCTCCTCCTTTCATCTGCTTCTTCCATTGGTGGCTTCCTTGAAGATCTCTCTTAAGCCACACAAACCATAGGATATTCAAGTATGATAATAATTAGGGTTGTGATTAGTCCCCCTTAGATTTTTACCTTTAAGTCTCCTTGAGTCTCTCTTCTCATCTCAATAATCAGAGACTAAACTTTTAAAGTTTTAGGACTTTAGAATTAGGGTTATGCCTGCATCCTTCTCTTAGGATGGAGTGTATAACTTTAATCCGAAGTGTTAAACCTTTAATTTGTTTAAACCTCTCAATAAAATCATCTTAATAACCATTAAGACTTTATCTTGTAACTTGGGCCTTACATTATGGTTCTAATTCTTCCTTATGGTTAAGAAGGACTAACCCTAGTGTTTAATGGACAAGTCCTCCTCAAGTTGTCTTACAAATCATAAAATCAACTTCTTAATTTCATCCTTTAATTAAAATCCACTTAATAAAGGCTTGTTATATAATGAATTTAATCCTAACCATGGATTAAGTTGAGGTATCTTCCTCAGCTTAAGTGTTCTCATCTATCATCCTTCTATTAGGATGGTGTAATGAGTTCACTAATTTGTGATTAGAGATTAAACTCATTACTTAACACTAAACAAAAACCCAAAAACATCTAAATAATCACAAGTAGGTTAATGATCTTAATCCTACATCATCATGGAAATTAAGTTGAGATGCTTATCTCATACTTTAGTAGGCTCATTATCCCTAATCAGGGAGGATATAATGAGTTTACAAGCCCTTGATTTAGGCTTAAGCTCATAATCCTATTGCAAAACACCAAAAGCAATAACAAAACTGAAAACACAAAAACAAACAATAATCGTCTCCTTCAGGATTCTTTTCTCATCACACTCATTCATAAATGAGAACTTGCTTCTTCCGTCTCATGCAAGACAGTTAGCACTCGAGCCAGACGAGTCATACACTTGAGCATAGGCAAGCAAGTAGTTCACAGTCAATTAATCTCTCAGTCTCTTTGAGTCGAACTACGGTGTTCTGACTTCCTCATTGCACGAGAGGATACGTAGGCATAACTTAACTGTTATCGAACAAAAGTCTCTGTGTCTTCCCCCTTTTCAGCATTCTTTAAAAGCCTCGGTCCTGAGCAATTCACCCTTTTGCACTGACACTTGTATATCCTTTTCTAGCTTTTGCACACAGATAGCACATACACTACACCTTTAAACACAATCTTGTAAGCGTGGATCACGTCGAGTACGACGGACAATCTGGGTGCTAATACCTTCCCAGGTTGTAACTGTCGCTCCCACCAAATGAGGCTAGGTCAAATGGGGTACAGACGCGAACTGTCGGCGAAAGAAGAAAAGAAAAGAGTCACCAGCTAGGCATTTTTATCCCGGAGGAAAGGTAATGCTGCATAGACCTAGGAAAGAATATGGATAAGACGGTTGCGAACCAGAGAGACTGAGAAAGGGGTTGGTTACAACTTGGGAAGGTATTAGCACCCAGATTGTCCGCCGTACTCGACGGGATCCACGCTTAAAAGATTTGTGTTTAAAAGGGGTAGTGTCTGTGCAATTTGTGTATCAAAGCTGGAAAGAATGCAAGTGTCAGTGCAACAGAAATGTGAAGTGAGATGAAAAAGTGTCAGTGTAAGAACAGAAGTGAAATGCTCAAGACTATGAGGCTTAAAGAATAAAGCTGAAAGAGGGAGGGGGTATACAGATACTTTTGTTCGATAACTGTTAAGTTATGCCTACGTATCCTCTCGTGCAATGAGGAAGTCGGAACACCGTAGTTCGACCCAAAGAGACTGAAAGATGAATTGACTTGTGAACTGCTTGCTTGTCTATGCTCAAGTGTGTGACCTGTCTGGCTCAGGTGCAAACTGTCTTGCATTAGACGGAAGAAGCAAGTTCTCGTTTGTGAGTGAATGAGATGAGAAGAGAATCCCGGAGGAGACGATTATTGTTTGTTTTTTTGTTTTCAGTCTTTTATTGTTTTTGGAAATGTGTCATAAGTTAATGAGCTTAAGCCTAAACCAATGGGTTAGTAAACTCATCACATCCTCCCTCTGATTAGGGGTAATGAGAATACCTTAAGTGTGAAGTCAGCATCTCACACTTAATCACCCTGATGTAGGATTAAGATCATTAACCTACTTGTGATTATTTAGATGTTTTTGTTGTTTTTGTTTAGTGTTGAGTAATGAGATTAAGCCATAATCAGGGATTAAACAGACTCATTCACCATCCTATTAGAAGGATAATAGATGAGAATGTCTAAGCTGAGGAAGACTCCTCAACTTAATCCATGATTAGGGATTAACCTCATGACAAAACAAGGCCATTATTAGATGGATTTTAGTTAATGATAAGATGAAGAAGTGAGTTTTATGGTTTGTAAGACAACTTGAGGGGGACTTGTCCATTAACACTAGGGTTAGTCCTTCTTAACCAATTAAGGAAGAATTAGAAACCTAATGCAAGGCCCAAGTTACAAGCTTGGTGTCTTGATGATGATTAAGTGAATTGATTAAAAGGTTTAAACACATTAAGGGTTTAACACTTAGGATTAAAGTTATACACTCCATCCTAATAGAAGGATGCAGGCATAAGCTTAATCACAAAGCCTTAAAACCTTTAGGGTTTAGTCCTGGATTATGAGGTGAGGAGAGAAGACTCAATGATGACACAAAGGTAAAAACTAAGTGGGGGACTAATCAACCCTAATTGTTATCATGCTTGGTCATTCCTAGGGTTTGTGGGGTTTAAGAAAGAAATCTTCAAGGAACCACCAAGGAGAGAAGCAGGTGAGAGGAGCAAAGAGAAGCAAAACAATTTGCTTCACTTAAGAAGACAAGTTGCTTGAAGAAAAAGGTAAGATGAACAAGAATGAGCAAGCTCAATCCAATACACATACAAAATGCAGCAAAGGAAGTATGAAAGAGATGAAAAGAGATTGTGAGAAGTGAAGTCAAATTCACTTCTCTATCAACTTACCACCTGAAAAGTTAGCCAAAAGAAATGAAATGTAATGCAGATGAGATGAAATGTGATGATGCAAACCAAAACTAGAAGCATGAGTATGATGTTAATGATGCTAAGAGATGATGCAAATATGAGCCAAGGCATTAGAATGATCATACAAACATATGGATGCAAGAGAAGCATGTTTTAAACTATGGATGTACATGAAAAGTTATGGAATGCAAAAGACATATAACATGGCAAATGAAAGATGCAATGATCAAACATGATTCTAATATGTCTTAAGATGCATCATGAATCAAATGAATGCATAAAATGTCATGGCAAGTCATGGTATGCAAGCAAATGGAAGATGGATGCAAAGAAAGGCATGAATTAGGGTTATATGCAACATACAAAGCAAATATCCAAAACCAGAAGCAAATGACATGATAAAAATTTGAAAATGCAATCTAAGGAACCCTAAACCTATACAAACTCACTGCCCAAAGGAGGGGATCCAACTCTTAACCTAGTGAGAGTTATGAATTTCCTAAGATTGCTAGGGTTTTAAGGTACCTTGTCAAGAAAAATGCAAAACAAATTGAAAATTCAAGATCAATTCATGCCAATTTTATCCTATAAACTACATGTTATGCAAGATGCAATGCAAAAAGAATCATGATCCAACTCTCAAAGGTTAGACAGAAATGAATTTTCAAAGTTTGAACCAAAATATTACCTCAAAATGAATTTAATTCCAAAGAAAATAATCAAAAGGCATCAAGAACAAAAAATAAATTTGGTTTGAGAGTTGGACAATGTTTTTAAATGCTATGTGAATTTTTTTGTGATTTTTAAATACCTAAAAGTATTTTTAATTAATTAATTTTCATTAATTAATTAAAAATAAACTTTTAAATGATTTAAAAATAAATTTTAATGCAAAAACTAAAAATAAAAATATTTTTGTGTTCTGAAAAATAATGAAAACCTTGACAAAAATTTTCATAATTTTTAAACATTTTTTTCTATTTTAAATTAAATGAGGAAAAGAAAATGAAATTAAATGAAATAAAAATAGAATAAAATGAAAGTATGCGTAATGGAGGGATCAGATTCAATCCGGGCTTGGAGGGTTTGACTTGGCGCGCAATCATACGACCCAAGTTCAAACCTGGCTAATTCTGGTTTTAAAATTAATTAAACTGAATTAATTAAGTTAATTGAGGATTAGGGTTTCTAATAACGCATCCTGGCCATCAAAACGCGCGCGGGTCAAAGGAAGTCAAACGCATCTACGGCCAGAATTCAAAGTTCATTAATTACACAGATTAGGGTTAATGAGTTTCAGGTGGCCGGAGAAGACTTCCGGTCGTCTTCTCCGGCGAACCAAAACCCTAGATTTCGCTACAAGTCACTAAACAAGCAATTTCTTCCACAGAAATGATCCTCTCTCCAATCTAAACCTAACCCCTCTTTTAAAAATCATTTATTTTCACTCACCAGCATGAATCGAATGAGAATACGAAACACGAGCAAACTATCAGAGTGACATGAAATGGTCATCTCTTACTTATTTTCAAATCTAAATACATCCAGATGATCAGTGCAACATGCAGATTCATTTTGTAACAAGAAAATGAAGTTCTGAGAAAAAAGTTCTTGAGCTATACCTGAGATGGAGACCTTCAAAAATGAGCTTTCTGAGCCTTTCCTTTGTGCAAACCACCTCTACTGAACCTCCTGAGCTCAATGGAATACTTCAAAACTTTTGTTGATGGCTGATTTGTGAAGATGAGTTCTGGTGTAGCAGATTTTACAGTTGTGTTCTAGGGGGTTTCAGGCTGTTTTAATGGTGGGTTTTTGTTCCATGGAGGATTTGTAGTTCACTGGTGAAGAAAGAACTGAGGTTTCATGGCTGTGTAAGGAAATTCGAAGAGGAAGTGTTTTTGACAGAATTTTGTGGATGCAAGAAAGTGGGAGTGTTCAGCTTGTGTGTGGTCTCATTTTGGATTGCTTGATGTCCACATATCATGCTCTGGTTGGACAGAGAGTTGGTGTGTCACTGTGGGATTGGTATGGGCCTTTGTGTAAAAAGTCAAGATATGGTGTACCTTAGGCATGGCTCGGGTCAGAGGCAATCTAGAGGCTTGTCCTGCCTCAGCTTGAGTCAAGGATGGCCCTTGGATGGTTCATGAGAGGCTGCTGCATTTGGATCATGAGTTGGAAAGGTTTTTGCAACATGACAACTTGTTACTTCTCATGACTTTTGGTTATGTACATGTGAGAAAACTTTGCTGAATTTTGGTGTGTGATGCCTCATGAAGTCATGGCAATGTATTGAAACCAGCTAGAGGTCAAACAAACCCTTTGAGAATCAATTTGCAAGAAATCCCTCTTTGCACTTTCATGAAAATTGACTTATGGCTATGTGAAAATCAAGGCATAGAAATGGAAAATTCTTCGGGCCAAACTGATTTTTAGACATTGTTTTATGTTTGTATGAAGATTAGAAGTCCATTTGATAGCACAATTTGTCTTGGCAAGTGGTTTTGCAACTTTGCCTCTTTGATCAAAAATGAGTTAGGACAAGTTCTTGTACTTTTTGAAAAGGGAATGATCCATTCTACAACTTTCATGACCAAAGTTTTCTCATTTGAGGCATTTTTGAATCAAAAAGCAAGGGTTGAAAAAGTTTCCCAAAATGGCAATTTTCCATTACAAGTCACTTTCCCAAAAAGTCAACTTTGCAAATGGCTTGAAATCCTTCAATTTTGTGAACTTATAACATCTTCTATGATCAAATAAAGATCATACACAATCAAAATGATGAAGAACACCCCTTGGTTGGGTCATTGGGGGCCTCAGATGCCCTGATTTTGCACTGACTTGCTCAAAAAGTCAACTCTTGATTAGATGCCTTCCCCATGGAATTTCTTCATGAAAATTGATATGCATGATCCCTATACCATATAGAGACCAATGGAAACAAGAATGACCAAAAAAAAATTGGAGTTATGACCTTTGAAACCAAAACCCTAATTCTAGGTCATCTGTGTAGTCAATCCTGGCTTTGCTTCCATGCCATTCTCAGTTCTTGTGATTCTTTGACTTTTTTGACTTTGTGGGGATATAATATGATGCTTGAACATACATGGACCCCTTTGAAATGAGTGATGACCTTTGGAGTGGCTCAAGTGGCCCTTGGATAGCTCAGATCACAAACCCTAGATGCAGATGACTTAGAATCAATGCAATGAATCAAAAATGCAATATGAGATGCTATGATTGAGTTTATGCATATGAAGAGATCACAAGCCATGGTGTGAATGGGTGAGGGCAAATTTGGGGTGTTTACAGCTGCCCCTATTCAAACATGAGTTAGCTGTGCAGGATGTAAGCAACGGCTTAACAGGCAAACAAGATAACCTGTGGTTGAATATCAAAGACAGTCCAAAATTTGCACTCACAGAATGAAGAAGAAAAGGGATATAGATTGTAAAAGAAAATAAAGTATATTATAAAGTGCGGGTGACGGAGGACGACCGTCGAGCATAGGTCAACTGCTGGGGAAAGAGCAATGACGGGGACGGCCGACATGCTAGGGAAGATGCGGGAAACACAGTAGTGACGGGGACGGCCGACAAGCTGGGGATATGAGAGATAGTGATGGGGACGGCCATCAAGCAAAGCTATAAGACTTTCTGGGGGATTATAGGTAAAATAAATGATGAGGTACGGTCATCAAAGGTGAAGGACGATCACCTAGCAGGGGACGGCTGCTCTGTTGGGGATAAGATGAGGGACGATCATCTATGGTGAAGGACGATCACCTGGAAGGGTACGGCTGCTCAAAGTATCACGAAATAGGACGAATGTCGGATAAAGAAGGTCGACGATGGGGACGACCATCGGATAGGAATGATGAAGGACGATCATCAAGAGGTGAAGGACGATCACCTAGCAAGGTACGGCTGCTCAAAGTATCACGACATAGGACGAATGTCGGATAAAGATCAACGATGGGGATGGCCATCGGATAAAATGATGAAGGAAGATCATCAGGAGGTGAAGGACGATCACCTAGAAGGGGACGGCTGCTGAAAATATCACGACATAGGACGAATGTCGGATAGGAAGGGGTTCTAATGAATAGAGACTCCACTGGGTTTGATGATGAAGGATGATCATCAAAAAGGTGAAGGACGATCACCTGGCAGGGTATGGCTGCCGAAAAGGTATCATGACATAGGACGAATGTCAGATAGAAGAAAGTAGTTTAACATGTTTTGTTGAGGATTCTTTTGGGGAAGGGTAGACACAGACGAGTGTCTATATTCAAGAAGACATGAGTGTTTGACACGGTGTATAGATTAAAGACGCGGACGAGCATCCTTAAGACTATGATTCGGACGAGTATCGATAGAAACAAACGCTTGACGCATGTTCAGAGATGATGATACGGACGAGTACCAACTGGTTAACAAAGAACACGGACGAGTGTCGAATCTGAGGGGATTTAAGGTGGTATATACAAGATACGGACGAGTATCTGTATGAGTGAAAAGTGATGAGTGAGATATAGACGAGTGTCCAACTTGCTGGGGAGGGTGACACGGACGAGTGTCAGAAAAAGTGTATTATAAACAAGTATTTGGTTTACAAAGTGTTCAGGTAACTATGTTAGGGAAGGTGACACGGACGAGTGTCAAGGATTTGTATATATATGTATCTGTGCTGTGAGTGCAAAGGGGACGCTTTGGCTTTCTGCTGAGGTATGACACAGACGGGTGTCAAGAAGCATTTGTAGTATAAGTGTTTGTTTGCTCGGGCATCTTTACTGGGGAATGATGACACGGACGGGTGCCAAAAGGAGTGTGTTTCCGTATTTGTGAGTGTAAAGGAAATGTTTTGGCTCTCCGGTGGGGAATTGGGGAGTATTCTGTATATTGTTGATGGATTGTCAGTATTCATAAGTGTTCGGTTTGACACATGGCTTATGATTATGCAATATGTTTGATTTTTTCCGTAATGCTCCGTATTAGACGGAATGCTACGCTCTGTGGGGAGAATATGATGTGAATGTTATGTTTATGCAAAGACTGATCCGGGATTCGGATCCCACAGCTGCGAAGATCTCTGGCTGATCTGCTTGAAGTGGATATCCCAGCTGGGGATAAGATCATTGGTAGATCTGATAAGATGTATCTGCATGGGGAAACAGATCATTGATAGACATATCTCAATAATGAGGGACCCAGCTGGGGTTTGTAGAAGCTTTCTTCACTCTGTTGTGATTTCTTTACACGTTGCTTTTCCGGATAGAGGTTGAAACTCTGTGGGGAGATGGTTCCCTGGCTTTTGTACTTGGCTGAGGAGGAATAATGGATGGCAACTCAGCTGGGGAGAAAACACCTCCGGTGCTAAGACTGAGTAGATACTGGTTTGCCAGCTTACTGGGGTGAAGCTTTCGTGCCCCAGGCCGTGCTTTGAATACCTGCAATCCTGAAAAGACAGAGAAACGCACAAGTAATCCCAAGGTATCCCTTACCGGATTCCATCATAGGAGTTTAGACACTTCCGGGAGTAAGCATATTTACTGTAAGCATGTATTCTTAGTAGAAAGAGCATTTGTATTCATGCAATCGGTATCTTAGGGATATCGGACATTTTTTTGCAAAAAAAGTAAAATATATGAGACGAAACATGACTGAAAATCTGATTTTATTAATTCATGTGCCCTGAATTGGCAAGATACAGTCAAAGAAACAAATCCCCTAAAATGAGGAGATCGTTACAAATTGAGGAATAAGATGTTGGCAATGTTGACGACGCTTCAAGGAGCTTCCCTTCTGGCTATGACTCGTATGACATTTGACGTTCTTCTCGTCTTGCTTTCTGAAGAAGACTGATTCTGAAAGAAGCTTGATCCTTTCGAAGCTTACCAAGTTTTAAGTGATACAGACGAATTCAGAATGCAGTTGTTCGCTTATTCCCTTATTTTTGCATGGATCGCCCTTTCGGGTTTTCAATCCACCGGGATACCCATTTTTGCCTGAGTTATCCAATGTGGCTTTTCAACTCAGCGGGTATACAGTTTTTTGTTTATTTTCCCTTATTTTTGCCCGAGTCTTTTATTCTGTTTTTTGACTCGCCGGGATGCCCTGTTTTTGCCTGGACATACATTCTGTTTTTATGTCCAGCGGGTCATTTTATGCGAAATATTTTTTAACTGCATCTGAATTCACAGGGGACGGGAAGTCTTCACCATCCATAGTGCTGAGCATCAGTGCTCCACCAGAGAAAACTTTCTTTACTACGAATGGTCCTTCATAGTTCGGAGTCCATTTGCCCCTGTGGTCTGTATGAGGAGGGAGGAGTCTTTTCAACACAAGATCTCCTACTTGATACTCTCGGAGCCTGACTTTCTGATCGAAGGCTTTCTTCATTCTTTTCTGATATAACTGCCCATGACAGATTGCAGCCAATCTCTTCTCTTCAATCAGACTCAGTTGTTCGTATCGGGATCGGACCCATTTTGCTTCGTTCAGCTTAACATCCATCAGTACTCGTAGGGAGGGTAACTCAACTTCAACAGGTAGGACTGCCTCCATACCATACACAAGTTGATATGGTGTTTCCCCAGTGGATGTTCTGATTGACATGCGGTACCCATGCAAGGCAAACGGTAGCATCTCATGCCAGTCTTTGTAGGTGACTACCATCTTCTGCACAATCTTCTTGATATTCTTATTACCTGCCTCAACAGCGCCATTCATCTTGGGCCTGTAAGGAGAAGAATTGTGGTGTTGGATCTTGAAGTCCCGGCATAGCTCTGCCATCATTTTGTTGTTTAAGTTGGAACCATTGTCAGTAATGATTCGCTCGAGAACTCCATATCGGCAGATGATATCTCTCTTCAGAAATCGGGCTACCACTTGCCTTGTAACATTTGCGTAGGAAGCTGCTTCAACCCACTTGGTAAAATAATCAATAGCAACCAGGATGAATTTGTGGCCGTTTGAAGCAGTCGGTTCAATCTTGTCAATCATATCAATGCCCCACATGGCAAAAGGCCAGGGTGAAGACATCACATTCAAAGGGTTTGGTGGCACATGCACTTTATCCGCATAGATCTGGCATTTATGGCACTTTCTGGCATAAGCACAACAGTCTGCATCCATTGTGATCCAGTAATAGCCTGATCTTAACAACTTTTTTGCCATTGCATGCCCTCCAGCATGGGTACCAAAGGATCCTTCGTGCACCTCGTGCATTAACAAGTCTGCTTCTGTTTTATCGACGCATCTGAGAAGTACCATATCAAAGTTTCTCTTGTACAGGGAACCGTCAATATTCAGGAAGAAACTACCAGCTAGCCTTCTTAAAGTCTTCTTATCATTGGAAGATGCCCCAGGTGGGTATGTTTGATCCTCCAAGAAGCACTTAATGTCATGGAACCAAGGCTTATTATCTTTAACAACATCTGCTGCAAATACATATGCTGGTCTGTCCAGTCTGGACACTGAAATCCGAGGCACAAAGTTGGCATCTTGAACTTTGATCATGGATGAAATGGTAGCCAGAGCATCTGCAAACTGATTCTCGTCCCGAGGGATATACTCAAGTTTGACTGTTGTGAAGAATGTCAATAACCTCCTTGTATAATCCCTGTAAGGTATCAGATGATCCTGGTGTGTGTACCATTTGCCATTGGTTTGATTAATTACAAGAGCTGAATCTCCAAATACAGTCAAAGTCTTGATCCTGAGGTCAATGGCTTCCTCAAGACCCATAACACAAGCTTCGTATTCAGCTTCGTTGTTAGTGCAGTTAAAGGTGAGTTTTGCCGAGAAAGGCATGTGAACCCCCTTAGGTGTAATGAGTACTGCACCAACACCACGACCATTCATATTAACAGCCCCATCAAACATCATAGTCCATTCTTCTTCCGGGTCAGGCCCTTCAGTCTGAACAGGCTCTTCATGATCTTTTGCTTTTATGAACATGATGTCTTCATCAGGGAAGTCAAATCTCATAGGCTGGTAATCATCAATAGGTTGCTCAGCAAGATAATCAGACAATACACTGCCCTTGATGGCTTTCTGAGATGTGTACTGGATGTCATATTCTGTGAGGATCATTTGCCATCTTGCAACCCGTCCGGTAAGTGCGGGCTTCTCAAAAATGTACTCAACTGGGTCCATCTTTGATATCAATAAAGTAGTGTGGGTCAACATATACTGTCTCAGTCGGCGAGCAGCCCACGCTAAAGCACAACAAGTTTTCCCGAGCAGTGAATAACGTTGTTCACAGTCGGTAAACTTTTTGCTCAGGTAGTATATTGCATACTCTTTTCGACCAGACTCGTCATGCTGGCCCAACACACACCCCATTGACTCTTCTAATACTGTTAAATACATTATCAGAGGTCTTCCTTCAACTGGAGGCATAAGGATTGGAGGCTCTTGTAAGTATTCCTTGATCTTGTCAAAAGCCTTCTGGCAGTCTTCATTCCACCTGACCGTTTGTTCTTTTCTCAATAGCTTGAACAAGGGTTCACAAGTTGCAGTAAGGTGAGATATGAACCTTGAAATGTAGTTCAATCTACCCAGAAACCCTCGAACTTATTTTCTCAGTTTTCGGTGCAGGCATTTCTTAAATGGCTTTAACTTTATCAGGGTCAACTTCAATCCCTTTCTCACTTACAATAAATCCCAGCAACTTACCAGATCGCACCCCGAATGTGCACTTGTTGGGGTTTAACTTCAGTTGGTACTTCCTCAGACGCTTGAACAGTTTCAGCAGATTTACCAGGTGGTCTTCTTCTATGAGGGACTTGGCAATCATGTCATCCGCATAACATTCAATTTCTTTATGGATCATGTCGTGGAATAATGTTACCATAGCTCGTTGATAGGTTGCACCAGCATTGTTCAGTCCGAATGGCATCACCTTATAACAGAACGTGCCCCAGGGTGTGATGAAAGTTGTCTTCTCCATGTCTTCAGGTGACATTTTGATCTGATTGTATCCTGAAAATCCATCCATGAAGGAGAATACCGAGAACTGAGCCGTATTATCCACCAATACATCAATGTGAGGTAATGGGAAATCATCTTTCGGGCTGGCTCTGTTCAGGTCCCGGTAGTCCACACACATTCTCACTTTGCCGTCTTTCTTAGGCACAGGTACAATATTAGCGACCCACGGCGGATAACTAGTCACAGCAACGAACCCGGCGTCCCACTGCTTTTGTACCTCTTCTTTTATCTTCATTGCCATATCCGGGCGAGTACGGCGCAGTTTCTGTTTTACTGGCGGGCAGTCTTCTTTTAAAGGCAGCTTGTGCATGACAATATCGGTGTCCAACCCAGGCATATCCTGATAAGACCAAGCAAACACATCCACATACTCTCGAAGCATATCAATCAGTTGCTCCTTCACTGAATCTTGTAGGCAGGCCCCGATCTTGACCTCTTTTACGTCTTCCTCCGTACCAAGATTAACTGTTTTGACCTCCTCCTGATGAAGAGTGATAACCTTCTCCTCTTGCCTTAACAACCTGGCTAGCTCTTCAGGAAGCTCATAATCTTCTTCAACCCCTTCATCAGCTTGATTGATTGGACTGTCAAAGTCATACGAAGTCATAGCTGTGTTGTTGTCGGTGCAGTCTAAAAGGCACTCTCTGCAAGGGTTTAGATTGTTCATTTTAGTGATTGATTTTAATCTTGCTTAGAAAAAGTGAAATGAAGTTTATCATTTTGGAAAACATTGCCATTTTATTTTTTGTACAAAAGAAAAATGAAAAACAGTGAGCGGAAAAGGAAAAGACTCATTTGCAAAAGATGTCCGATATTCATTGATTGATCTGTTTGCACAAAAATTACAAGATGGCCCGATTACAAAATGAGTCTTGTCATCTTGGGCAATATGCAAGACTTGATGCATGCTTAAAAATACAGGAAATAATAATTACTCTGCAGGAGTAACCCTTATAATTTCCTGGGAAGACCGGTTAAGGACTTGGCTCCCCGGGATCCTTGGACGTATCCAGCTCTCCAGGTTACGGTCGCTTTCATCCTCGTCTTCCAAGTTGTTCACTGCATCCGGGGTGAGCATTCCCCAGCTGACAAAATTGGGCTTCTTGGCAACCTCTGATTGATCTTGTTGAGTTGGTTTGTAACCCTACCCAAATTTGTCCTCCTTCTTTTCCACAGGCAGTAGCTTGCCCCAGCCTTGGGCAGTACCCTCTTCAACAACCTTCCTGGCTTGCTGATAAGATGTCATGGAGGTTCCCAGTACAGCAGATGCTTCATTAATGTTCAGGGCCTCAAACCCCTGGCTCATATTTTCATGGATCTCTCCATCCATCTCAATATACTTATACGTAGCCAGATGGCTAACAAAGATATTGTCGCTCCCACCAAATGACACCCGAAGGTCAGAAGGGGTACAGACGCGAATTGTCGGCGAAAAGAGGAAATGAAATGAATAGAGTCGCCAGCTAGGCATTTTTATCCCGAAGGAAAGGTAATGTTGCATAGACCTAGAAAGATGTGGATAAGACGGTTGCGAACCAGAGAGACTGAGAAAGGGGGTTGGTTACAACCTGGGAAGGTATTAGCACCCAGATTGTCCGTCGTACTCGACGGGATCCACGCTTAAAAGATTTGTGTTTTAAAGGGGTAGTGTCAGTGCAATTTGTGTATCAAAGCTGGAAAAAATGTAAGTGTCAGTGTAAAAGAAGTGAAGTGAAGTATGTGAAGTGTTAGTGTAAGAAATGAATGGAATGCTCAAGAATATGAGGCTAAAAGAATGATACTGAAAAAAGGGGGAATATACAGAGACTTTTGTTCGATAACAGTTAAGTTATGCCTACGTATCCTCTCGTGCAATGAGGAAGTCAGAACACCGTAGTTCGACCCAAAGAGACTGAAAGGAAGATTGACTTTTGAACTACTTACTTGTCTATGCTCAAGTGTATGACCTGTCTGGCTCAGGTGCAAACTGTCTTGCATTAGACGGAAGAAGCAAATTCCCGTTTATGAGTGAATGAGATGAGAAAAGAATCCCGGAGGAGACGATTATTGTTTGTTTTTGTATTTTCAGTCTTTTATTGCTTTTTGAAGTTTGTCATAAGTTAATGAGCTTAAGCCTAAACCAATGGATTTAGTAAACTCATCACATCTTCCCTCTGATTAGGGGTAATGAGAATGCCTTAAGTGTGAAGTCAGCTTCTCACACTTAATCACCCTGAAGTAGGATTAAGATCATTAACCTACTTGTTGTTATTTAGATGTTTTTGGTGTTTTTGTTTAGTGTTTAAGTAATTAGATTAAGCCATAATCAAGGATTAAACAGACTCATTACACCATCCTAATAGAAGGATAATAGATGAGAATGTTTAAGCTGAGGAAAGCTCCTCAACTTAATCCATGATTAGGGATTAAACTCATGACAAAACAAAGCCTTTATTAAGTGGATTTTAGTTAATGGTAAGATTAAGAAATGAGTTTTATGGTATGTAAGACAACTTGAGGAAGACTTGTCCATTTACACTAGGGTTAGTCCTTCTTAACCAATTAAGGAAGAATTAGAACCCTAATGCAAGGCCCAAGTTACAAGCTTGATTGTCTTGATGATTATTAAGTGGATTGATTAAAGGATTTAAACACATTAAGGGTTTAACACTTAGGATTAAAGTTATAAACTCCATCCTAATAGAAGGATGCAGGCATAAGCTTAATCACAAAGCCTTAAAGCCTTTAGGGTTTAGTCCTTGATTATGAGATGAGAAGAGAGGACTCAAAGAGACACAAAGGTAAAATATAAATGGGGGGCTAATCAAAACCCTAATTATTGTCATGCTTGGTTATTCCTAAGGTTTGTGAGGTTTACAAGAAAGATCTTCAGAGAAACCACCAGGAAGCAGATGAAAGGAGCAAAGAGAAGCAAAGTAACTTGCTTCATTTAAGAAGACAAGTCACTTGGAGAAAGAAAGTAAGAGATGAACAAGAATGAGCAACCTCAATCCAAGCACAAGATAAAATGCAGCAATGATGCATAAGAGAGATGAAAAGAGATTATGAGAAGTGAAGGCAAATTCACTTCTCAAAGTAACTTACCACCTGAAAAGTTAATGAAAGAAATGCAATGCAATGCAAAATGAGATGAAATGGCATGATGCAAACCAAAACCAGAAGCATGAGTATGATGATAATGATGCTAAGAGATGATGCACATATGAGGCAAGGCATGAGAATGATCATACAAACATATGGATGCAAGAGAAGCATGCTTAGAACCATGAATGTTCATGACAAGTTATGAAATGTAAATGACATACAACATGACAAATGAAAGATGCAATGATCAAACATGATTCTAACATGTCCTAAGAGGTATTATGAATCAAATGGATGCACAAAATGTCATGGCAAGTCATGGTATGCAAGCAAATGGAAGATGGATGCAAATGAAAGCCCAAAATTAGGGTTTATGATCAATGCACACAACAAAAATCAAAACCAGAAGCAAACATCATGATAAAAATTTGAAAATGCACTCAAAGGAACCCTAGACCTATACAAACTCACTGCCCAAAGGAGGGGTTCTAACTCTTAACCTAATGAGGGTTATGAATTTCTTAAGATTGCTAGGGTTTTAAGGTACCTTGTCAAGAAAAATGCAAAACAAATAGGAAATGTAAGATCAATTCATGCCAATTTAATCCAACAAACTACATGCTATACAAGATGCAATGCAAGAAGAATCATTGTCCAACTCTTAATGGCTAGGCAGAAATGAATTTTTGAAGATTGGACCAAAATAATGCCTTGAAATGAAATTAATTCCTTTGAAAATTGTCAAAAGGGATCAAAAACAAAAAATAAATTTGGGTTGAGAGTTGGACAATGTTTCTAAATGATTTTAAATACTTCATGAATTTTTTTGTGATTTTTAAATACCTAAAAGTATTTTTAATTAATTAATTCTCATTAATTAATTAAAAATAATCTCTTAAATGATTTAAAAATATTTTTTAATGCAAAAAATAAAAATAAAAATGTTTTTGGTTTCTGAAAATTAATTGAACCTTTGACAAAAAATTTCAGAATTTTTAAAGATGTTTTACTATTTTTAATAAATTGTAGAAAACAAGTGAAATTAAATGAAAATAAAATTGAATTTAATGAGAAGTAATCAGAATCAAGGGCTGAGGTTTGAATGGATTGCGCGCGCATTGACTGGCGCCAGATCCAAGGGCTGTAATTCAAATTGGATGGATTTTAATTAAGCCTGATTAATTAAATTAATAAAACAGGATTAGGGTTAAGTGAGAAATCTGGTCCACACGTTTGCGCGCCAGTCAGCCCTAGTCAACTCATCCTACGCTCCAAATTCAAACTCACATTAATGACTCTGATTAGCCCTAAACAAATTCAGGTGGCCGGAGAAGACTTCCGGTCGTCTTCTCCGGCGAGACCTTCATCCAAACTCTCTCAAAACTTCACTAAATCATGCCAAACTCTCCAGATCAACTCAACTAAACACCCTAGACAACAATCCAGCAACAAAATCCATTTCTTTCTACTCAAAATCCAAATATGAATCAAACATCAAAAACTGCAAATATTTCAGAAACACGATACAAGCTCATTTCTCAATCTTTTTCAAAAGTAAATGGCTCAGTGAACTCAGGGAAGCATGCTTTATAATTTAGAAACAAGAAATAAAGGTTCTGGAAAAATGAATTTCCATGGCTACCTGAATCGAAGCTTTGATTTCTGGAACTTTCTGGCTGGCCCTTTGATCCAAAACACCTCTAATGGACCTCCTGAGAAGCTTGCAACACTTGGTTGGAGTTTAAAATGGCTGGTTTGAAAGATTGCTGAAGTTCTGTTCAAAGAGGGGCAGAAATCGTATTTTGCTTTCAGTGAGTTTCAGGCTATGGTGATGGGTGGTTTGTGATCAGTGAGACATGTTGAGATTGTTTGTGAAGTTTGTTTGTGTGTTTGAGGCTTGTGGAGGGTGTTTCGAAGAGTTTTGCCAATGAAGCATAAACTTGGAACTAGGGCTTTGGGTGTGTTTCAGCCTGAATGGTGTGGTGTGTTATGCTGGCTTTGGTCCACTTATCACAACTAGAGAGGTCAGAGGAGTTGGTGTGCCCTATTGTGATTGGTATGGGTCTTTGGCCAAAATGTCAACTTGATTTGTACTTGAGGTATGGGCAATGGTACAACTTGCTTTTTGGCTTGTCTTGGTTCAGCTGAGTTTAGGGAGAACCATAGAATTGTTTATGAGATGATTCAGCAAGTTGATCAAGGTTTGTGTAGTGTTTTGCAAATTTCACAAAGCTTGGCCCCTTTGGAAATTCTTGAGATTCAAGGCATCAAAATGCAAAGTTCTTTGGCCCATTCTGAATTTTAGAAGTCATGTGATCATGTTGTGAAGAATTTGTACACTTTTGAAGCCTTTAGAACACTTGATCATAGCATTTTGCAAAATGCCTCTTTGGTAGAAAACTTCAAATTTTGTGATTTTGGCCAACTTTGACAAGCCATAACTTTTGATCCAAAATGAATTAGGTCAAGTTCTTGTACTTTTAGAAAAGGGAATGATCCATTCTACAACTTTCATGACCAAAGTTTTTCCATTTGAAGCATTTTTGAATCAAAAAGCAAGGGTTGAAAAAGTTTCCCAAAATGGCAATTTTCAATATAAGTTAACTTTCCCAAAAAGTCAACTTTGCAAATGGCTTGAAATTCTTCAAATTTGTGAACTTTCAACACATTCTATGATCAAATAAAGATCATACACAATCAAAATGATGAAGAACACCCTTTGGTTGGGTCATTGGGGGCCTCAGATGCCCTGATTTTGCACTGACTTGCTCAAAAAGTCAACTCTTGATTAGATGACCTCCTCATGGAATTTCTTCATGAAAATTGATATTCATGATCCCCATACCATATAGAGACCAATAGAAACAATAATGACCAAAAAATTTGGAGTTATGGCCTCTGAAACCAAAACCCTAATTCTAGGTCATCTGTGCAGTTAAACCTGGCTCTGCTTCCATGCCATTCTCAGTTCTTGTGATTCTTTGACATTATTGACTTTGAGGGGATATAATATGATGCTTGAACATGCATGGACCCCTTTGAAGTGATTTATGACCTTTGGAGTGGCTCAAGAAGCTCTTGGATTGCTCAGATCACAAACCCTAGATGCAGATGACTTAGAAGCAATGCAGTGAATCAAAATGCAATATGGGATGCTATGATTGAACTTATGCATATGAAAAGATCACAAGCCATGGTGTGAATGGGTGAGGGCAAATTTGGGGTGTTTACAGCTGCCCCTATTCAAGCATGAGTTAGTCGTGCAGGATGTAAGCGACGGCTTATCATTCAAACAGGATAACTTGTGGTTGAATACCAAAGACAGTCCAAAATTTGCACTCACAGAATGAAGAAGAAAAGGGATATAGATTGCAAAGGAAAATACAGTATAATATAAAGTGCGAGCGACGGAGAACGACCTCCGAGCAGAGGACGACTGCTGGGGAAAGAGCAATGACGGGGACGGCCGACATGCTGGGGATACGAGAGATCATGATGGGGACGGCCATCAAAATAAAGCTATAAGATTCTCTGGGGATTAAAGGTAAAAATAAATGATGAGGTACGGTCATCAGGTTCATAAAGTAATACAAACAACGATGGGGACGGCCATCGGGCTAAACTGATGAAGGACGATCATCAGGAAAAGGAAAAGGGACCACGACGGGGACGACCATCGGGTTAAAGAATAAATGAAATAATGATGAGGGACGGTCATCAAAGGTGAAGGACGATCACCTGGCAGGGTACAGCTGTCGAAAGTATCGCGACATAGAACGAATGCCGGATAAAAGGTCAACGATGGGGACGACCATCGGACGAGCATGATGAAGGACGATCATCAAGAGGTGAAGGACGATCACCCAGTAGGGGACGGCTGCTCTCAAGGTTTATCATGACATAGGACGAATGTCAGATAACGAAATCAACGATGGGGACGGCCATCAGATAAAATGATGAAGGACGATCATCAAGAGGTGAAGGACGATCACCTAGCAGGGGACGACTGCTAAATATCACGACATAGGACGAATGCCGGATAAAAAGATCAACAATGGGGACGACCATCGGATGAGCATGATGAAGGACGATCATCAAGAGGTGAAGGACGATCACCCAGCAGGGTACGGCTGCTCTCAGGATTTATCATGACATAGGACAAATGTCAGATAAAAAAGATCAACGATGGGGACGGCCATCGGATGAGCATGATGAAGGACGATCATCAAGAGGTGAAGGACGATCACCCAGCAGGGTACGGCTGCTCTTAGGGTTTATCATGACATAGGACGAATGTCAGATAAAAAAGATCAACGATGGGGACGGCCATCGGATAAAATGATGAAGGACGATCATCAAGAGGTGAAGGACGATCACCTAGCAGGGGACGGCTGCTAATTATCACGACATAGGACGAATGCCGGATAAAAAAAAATCTTGCTTTGCTGGCGACCTACTAGGGGATAGTAAACACGGACGAGTTTTTATATCCAAGAAACAAAAGGTATAAGTGTTTTGACGTTGTGTATAGATTAAAGATGCGGACGAGCATCCCTAAGACTACGATACGGACGATTATCGGGTAGAAACAAATACTGACACGTGTTCAGAGATGATGATACGGACGAGTATCAACTGGTTAACAAGGAACACGGACGAGTGTTGATTCTGAGGGGACTCTTCTGGGGAATAGTAGACACAGACGAGTGTCTAAATTCAAGAAGACATGAGTGTTTGACACGTGTATGGATTAAAGATGCGGACGAGCATCCCTAAGACTATGATACGGACGAGTATCAGGTAGAAACATACGCTTGACGCATGTTCTGAGATGATGGTACGGACGAGTACCAACTGGTTAACAAAGAACACGGACGAGTGTCGACTCTGAGGGGATTTAAGTGGTATATATAAGATACGGACGAGTATCTGTATAAGTGAAATAAGAGTAATAAGTATGAGTGGTGTATGGATGAGTGTTTAACTTGTTGGGGGGGGGGGTGATACGGACGAGTGTCAAAAGGAGAAAGGTATAGTATAAACAAGTATCTGATATACAAAGTGTTCGGGTTACTGTGCTGGGAAAGCGACACGGATGGGTGTCGGGAAACTTGCATAAAGAGGTATCTGTGAGTGCAAAGAGGACGCTTTGGCTTCCTGCTGGGGGTATGACACGGACGGGTGTCAAGAAGTGTCTGTAAATATATAAGTGGTTTGTTTGTAAAGAGTGCTCGAGCGACTTTTACTGGGGAATGATGACACGGACGGGTATCAAAAAGGAGTGGTGTTTGCATTCACGAGTGTAATGCAAATGCTTTTGGCTCTCTGGTGGGGATATGACACGGGCGGGTGCCAATAAATATTTGTATTTGTGAGAGAAATGTCTGGGCTCTCTGCCTGGGAATCTGGGGAGTTTTTCTGTATATCTTTGATGGATTGTCAGTATTTACAAGTGTCTGATTCAGAACATGGCTTATGATTATGCAATATGTTTGATTTTTGCCGTAATGCTCCGTATTATACGGAATGCTACGCTTTGTAGGGTGAATATGATGCGAATGCTATGTTTATGCAAAAGAAACGATCCGGGACTCGGATCCCGTTGCTGCAAAGATCCTTGGTTGATCTGCTTGAAGTGGACATCCCAGTTGGGGATGAGATTATTGGTAGATCTATCATATATGACTCTGCTTGGGGAAATAGGTCACTGATAGACCCATCTTGGTAATAAGGGAACCAGCTGGGGTTTGTAGAAGCTTTTGTCACTCTGTCGTGGTTCCTTCGCGTGTTGCTCTTCTGGATAGAGGTTGAAGCTCTGCGGGGAGATGGTTTCCTGGCTTTTGCACTTGGCTGTGGAGGAAAGATGATTGGCAACTCGGCTGGGGAAGAAGGAAGATCACTGATAGGTCTCCCTATGGGTTCCTGTAGGGATCCTGCTGAGGATAATACTTGACGACTCAACTGGGGATATGAGCACCTTCTCGTGCTGGTCTGACAGATGTGCTGGAGAAATAATGATTTGGCAACTTCGCTGGGGAAATGGACACCTTCTGGTGCCAATTGGGAGATAGACTGAGTAAATAATGATTTGCCAGCTTGCTGGGGTGAAGCTTTCATGCCCCATGCCGTGCTTTGAATACCTGCAATCCTGAAAAAGACATAGAAACGCACAAGTAATCCCGAGGTATCCCTTACCGGATCCCATCATAGGAGTTTAGACACTCTCGGGAGTAAGTATATTTCCTGCAAGCACGTAGTTTCAGAAAGGCGCATCTGTATTTATGCAATCAATATGTTAATGACATCAGACATTTTTTGCAAATAAAAGAGTACGAGACAATGTGTGACTGAAAATCTGATTTTATTAATTCGAGTGCCCTGAATTGGCAAGATACAGTCAAGGAAACAGATCCCCTGAAAGGAGGAGATTGTTACAACTTGAGAAAAAAGATGTTGGCAATGTTGATGACGCTTCGAGGAGCTTCCCTTTTGCTATGACTCGTATGACATTTGACGTTCTTCTCGTCTTGCTTTCTGAAGAAGGCTGATTCTGAAAGAAGCTTGATCCTTTCGAAGCTCACCAAGTTGTAAGTGAAACAGATGAATTCAGAATGCAGTTGTTCGCTTATTCCCTTATTTTGCATGGACCGCCCTTTCGGGTTTTCAGTCCATCGGGATACCCATTTTTGTCTGAGTTGTCCAATGCGGCTTTTCAACTCAGCGGGTGTACATTTTTCTTGTTTATTTTCCCTTACTTTTGCCCGAGTCTCTTATTCTGTTTTTGACTCGCCGGGATGCCCTATTCTTGCCTGGACTTACATTCTGTTTTTATGTCCAGCGGGTCATTTTTATGCGAAGTATTTTTTAACTGCATCTGAATTCACAGGGGACGGGAAGTCTTCACCATCCATAGTGCTGAGCATCAGTGCTCCGCCAGAGAAAACTTTCTTTACTACGAATGGCCCTTCATAGTTCGGAGTCCATTTGCCCCTGTGGTCTGTATGAGGAGGGAGGAGTCTTTTTAGCACAAGATCTCCTACTTGGTATTCTCGGAGCCTGACTTTCTGATCGAAGGCTTTCTTCATTCTTTTCTGATACAACTGCCCATGACAGATTGCAGCCAATCTCTTCTCTTCAATCAGACTCAGTTGTTCGTATCGAGATCGGACGCATTCTGCTTCGTTCAGCTTAACATCCATCAGTACCCGTAGGGAGGGTAATTCAACTTCAACAGGTAGGACTGCCTCCATACCATACACAAGCTGATACGGTGTTGCCCCAGTGGATGTTCTGATTGACGTGCGGTACCCATGCAAGGCAAACGGTAGCATCTCATGCCAGTCTTTATAGGTGACTACCATCTTCTGCACAATCTTCTTGATATTCTTATTAGCTGCCTCAACAGCGTCGTTCATCTTTGGCCTGTAAGGAGAAGAATTGTGGTGTTGGATCCTGAAGTCCCGGCACAGCTCTGCCATCATTTTGTTGTTTAAGTTGGAACCATTGTCAGTAATGATTCGCTCGGGAACTCCGTATCGACAGATGATATCTCTCTTCAGAAATCGGGCTACCACTTGCCTTAAGACATTTGCATAGGAGGCTGCTTCAACCCACTTGGTAAAATAGTCAATGACTACCAGGATGAATCTGTGACCATTTGAAGCAGTCGGTTCAATCTTGCCAATCATATCAATGCCCCACATGGCAAAGGGCCAAGGTGAAGACATCACATTCAGAGGATTGGGAGGCACATGCACTTTATCTGCATAGATCTGGCATTTATGGCATTTTCTGGCATAGGCACAACAGTCGGCATCCATTGTGATCCAGTAATAGCCTGATCTTAACAACTTTTTAGCCATGGCATGCCCTCCTGCATGGGTACCAAAGGATCCTTCGTGCACCTCGTGCATCAACAAGTCCGCTTCTGTTCTATCAACGCATCTGAGGAGTACCATATCAAAGTTTCTTTTGTACAGGGAACCATCAGTGTTCAGGAAGAAACTACCAGCAAGCCTTCTTAAAGTCTTCTTATCATTGGAAGATGCCCCAGGTGGGTATGTTTGATCCTCCAAGAAACACTTAATGTCATGGAACCAAGGCTTACCATTTTTGACAACGTCTGCTGCAAATACATATGCTGGTCTGTCGAGTCTGGAGACTGAAATCCGAGGCACAAAGTTGGCAGCTTGAACTTTGATCATGGATGAAATGGTAGCAAGAGCATCTGCGAACTGATTCTCGTCCCGAGGAATATACTCAAGCTTGACCGTTGTAAAGAAAGTTAATAACCTCCTTGTATAATCCCTGTAAGGTATCAGATGATCCTGGTGCGTGTACCATTTGTTGTTGGTTTGATTAACTACCAGAGCTGAATCTTCGAATACAGTCAATGTTTTGATCCTGAGGTCAATGGCTTCCTCAAGACCCATAATGCAAGCTTCGTATTCGGCTTCGTTATTAGTGCAGTTGAAGGTGAGTTTTGCCGAGAAAGGCATGTGAACTCCCTTAGGTGTAATGAGTACTGCACCAACACCACGACCATTCATATTAACAGCCCCATCAAACATCATAGTCCATTCTTCATCCGGGTCAGGCCCTTCAGCGTGAACAGGCTCTTCATGATCTTTTGCTTTTATGAATATGATGTCTTCATCAGGGAAGTCAAATCTCATAGGCTGGTAATCATCAATAGGTTGCTCAGCAAGATAATCAGACAATACACTGCCCTTGATGGCTTTCTGAGATGTGTATTGGATGTCATATTCTGTGAGGATCATTTGCCATCTTGCAACCCGTCCGGTAAGAGCTGGCTTCTCAAAAATGTACTTAACCGGGTCCATCTTTGATATCAATAAGGTAGTGTGGGTCAACATATACTGTCTCAGTCGGCGAGAAGCCCACGCTAAAGCACATCAAGTTTTCTCGAGCAGTGAATAACGTTGTTCACAGTCGGTAAACTTTTTGCTCAGGTAGTAAATTCCATACTCTTTTCGACCAGACTCGTCATGCTGGCCCAGCACACACCCCATTGACTCTTCTAATATTGTTAAGTACATTATCAGAGGCCTTCCTTCAACTGGTGGCATAAGGATTAGAGGTTCTTGCAAGTACTCCTTGATCTTGTCAAAATCCCTCTGGCAGTCTTCGTTCCACCTGACCGTCTGTTCTTTTCTTAACAGCTTGAACAAAGGTTCACAAGTTGCTGTAAGGTGAGATATGAACCTTGAAATATAGTTCAATCTACCTAGAAACCCCTGAACTTCTTTCTCAGTTTTCGGTGCAGGCATTTCTTGAATGGCTTTGACTTTATCAGGGTCAACTTCAATCCCTTTCTCGCTTACAATAAATCCCAGCAGCTTACCAGATCATACCCCGAATGTGCACTTGTTGGGGTTCAATTTCAGTTGGTACTTCCTCAGACGCTTGAATAGCTTCAGAAAATTTACCAGGTGGTCTTCTTCTGTGAGGGACTTGGCAATCATGTCATCCACATAACATTTGATTTCTTTATGGATCATATCGTGGAATAATGTTACCATAGCCCGTTGATAGGTTGCACCAGCATTCTTCAGTCCGAATGGCATCACCTTATAACAGAAAGTGCCCCAGGGTGTGATGAAAGTTGTCTTCTCCATGTCTTCAGGTGACATCTTGATCTGATTGTATCCTGAAAATCCGTCCATGAAGGAGAATACCGAGAACTGAGCCGTATTATCAACCAATACATCAATGTGAGGTAATGGGAAATCATCCTTTGGGCTGGCTCTGTTCAGATCCCGGTAGTCAACACACATTCTCACTTTGCCGTCTTTCTTAGGCACAGGTACAATATTAGCAACCCACGGCGGATAGCTAGTCACAGCAAGGAACCCGGCGTCCCACTGCTTTTGTACCTCTTCTTTTATCTTCATCGCCATATCTGGGCGAGTACGGCGCAGCTTCTGTTTAACCGGTGGGCAGTCCTCTTTCAAAGGCAGTTTGTGCACGACAATATCGGTGTCCAACCCTGGCATGTCCTGATAAGACCAAGAAAACACATCCACATACTCCCGAAGCATATCAATCAGTTGTTCTTTCACTGAGTCTTGTAGGCAGGCCCCGATCTTAACTTCTTTTACGTCTTCTTCCGTACCAAGATTAACCGTTTCAATCTCCTCCTGATGAGGAGTGATAACCTTCTCCTCTTGTCTTAACAACCTGGCTAGCTCTTCAGGAAGCTCATAATCTTCTTCAACCCCTTCATCATCTTGATTGATTGGATTGTCAAAGTCATACGAAGTCATAGCTGTGATGTTGTCGGTGCAGTCTGAGAGGCACTCTCTGCAAGGGTTTAGATTGTTCATTTTTAGTGATTGATTTTAATCTTTGTTTTAGAAAAAGTGAAATAAAGTTATCATTTTGAAAACATTGCCATTTTATTTTTGTACAAAAAGAAAAATGAAAAACGGTGAGCGGAAAAGAGAAAGACTCATTTGCAAAAGATGTTTGATATTCATTGATTGATCTGTTTGCACAAAATTACAGGATGGCCCGATTACCAAATGAGTCTTGTCATCTTGGGCAAGATGAAAGACTTGATGCATGCTTAAAAAAAATACAGGAAATAATAATTACTCTGCAGGAGTAACCCTTATAATTTCCTGGGAAGACCAGTTTGAGATACGGCTCCCCGGGATCCTTGGACGTATCCAGCTCTCCAGGTTGCGTTCATCTTCCGACTCATCTTCCAAGTTGTTTACTGCATCCGGGGTGAGCATCCCCCCACTGATAAAACTGGGCTTCTTAGCAGCCTCTGATTGATCTTGTTGAGTTGGTTTGTAACCCAACCCAAATCTGTCCTCTTTCTTCTCCACGGGCAGCAACTTGCCCCATCCTTGGGCAGTCCCTTCTTCAACAACCTTCCTGGCTTGCTGATAAGATGTCATGGAAGTCCCAAGTACAGCAGTTGCTTCATTAATGTTCAGGGCTTCAAATCCATGGCTCATGGTTTCATGGATCTCTCCATCCATCTCAATGTATTTGTACGTAGCCAGATGGCTAACAAAGATATCTTCTTCACCACAGATGGTGATGATCTGACCCTCCCACTCGAATTTCAGCTTCTGGTGAAGGGTAGACGTAACTGCGCCAGCGGCATAGATCCAAGGTCTACCCAACAAACAGCTGTAGGCCGGCTGAATGTCCATCACATAGAAGGTAATTTTAAAAGTCTGTGAGCCAATCATCACAGGCAAATCAATCTCTCCTAGCACTGATCTCTTAGAGCCATCAAATGCTCTCACCACCAAATTACTTGGACGTAATGCCAAGCCATCATACTCCAGCTTCACCAAGGCTTTCTTTGGTAAAACATTGAGTGAAGACCCAGTGTCTACCAGTACATGTGATAGGACAGCACCCTTGCATTCTAGGGTGATGTGTAAAGCCTTATTGTGGTTACATCCCTCAGTCGTTAAATCAACATTGGTAAAGCCCAATCCATGGCTGGTATTGACATTTTCTACCACGGTCTCCAACTGATTAACGGTGATCTCCTCTGGCACATATGCTGCGTGCAAGACTTTTAGTAATGCATTCCGGTGAGCTTCGGAACACATCAGCAGGGATAATATGGAGATTTTTGAGGGAGTTTGGTGAAGCTGATCCACCACTTTGTAATCACTCCTCTTTATAATTCTCATAAGCTCGTCTAAATCTTGTTCAAAAGATGTCTTCTGAGTTTCCTTGAGAATGGGTTCTTCAGATATTACACTCTTTCCCTTTGCTTTGGCAGCAGCTTCTGCTTCAGCATTAGGTCTTTGTGCTTGCGAGGCAAAAAGGCGTCCGCTTCTGGTGAAGCCTCCGCCTCCCCGACATTATCAATCTGTGGAGAAGAGGTTGAAGAGTCAAGAGTGATTCTCTCCCCATTGCAGTAAAGGTCAGAGCCATAATGCCAAGGGATGGCATTACTGCTTTCATACGGAACTGGTCCAGGTACCGTGATGGTAACCGGACTGACTGCAGCAGAGGAGGGTGTTGAAATAGTGTGCGGATCGTAGTAGATGGTAACTGGTGACCTGGCAGGAGATGCCACTGCTTGTTGTTGAAAATTGTTGTTAGGAGGAACATAGGACGGATCTTAATAGATGGTGACTGCTGAAATATCTGTTGGCGTTGTAGAAGATTCGAAATGAAGGGGTATTGATGTTGTAGAAGGAGTGGTTGTTGATATATGGTTTGTTGAAGTGATAGATGAAGCATTTGTTGATGAAATTGAAGAATTGTTTGGAATGATTGTTGTTGCAGTTGTAGGAGACTCAGGAATTGTTGTCAAAGAGATCGCTTGATTTGAAGGTGTTGATGTTGTGATTTGAAGTATGCCACTCTGGATAAGACCATCTATGCTGCTTCTCAAGTTATCGCACCCATTTACCGAAATGTTGCAATAACCGCACCCGAGCTCACACCCGGGGAACATCTGGCATTGTAGGAGTTGAGCTTTAATCTCTACCAGGGGTGTCCGGATCTGCCCAACATTGGTTATTAAGAAAGACGGCTAATCTTCCTCAATAGCATTAATTCTTGGCCCTCCATGGTCGGGCATGGGGTTCTTGTTGACATTTGGCGGGGGTGCGAAATTGAGGGCTTTGGAATCCACTAGATCCTGTACCTTCATTTGTAAAGCTCTGCACTTCTCTGTACTGTGGCCAGGTGCATTGGAGTGAAAAGCACATCTGGCGTTGGCGTCATAATTTCTTGGCAGACTGGAAGGATCTGGTGGTGCCAATGTCCTTAACTCAACCAAGTTGAGCTTCAGGAGTTGTGGCAATAGAGTGGCATAAGGCATAGGGATTGGATCAATCACCCTATTGGCCTGAGATGGTCTCTGCTGAAAAGGTCTTTGTTGATTGTTGTTGCTGGTGTTGTTGTTGTAGTTTCTCTGAGGCGGATACTGAAATTGTTGCTGGTAGTGGGGTTGTTGTTGTGGTTGATATGCTGGTTGCTGAGGCATTGGAGTGGGAATAGTGACAGCTGCCACTGACCTATGAACATATTGAGGTCTGCCCCTGTTGGCATGAATAGCATTAGTCTCACCTGTTCTTCTAGGCCCCACAAAAGGCTTTTTGGGGTTGCTGGACGAGCTCGCACCATTGTCAGAAATCTTGCCCATATTTAATAGGCTTTCAATCCTTTCTCCAGCTATGACTACGTCAGCGAAGCTGGTGGAAGAAAAGGCAGCCAGCCTGTCAATGTATGTCCCTTGAAGGGTGTTCATAAACGTGTCGGCCATTTCCCTTTCCGACATGGGTGGCTAGACAGCAGCAGCAAGCTGTCTCCACCTCTGGGCGTATTCCCGGAAGCTTTCCCTGGATGATTGAGACATTCCCATCAGGAGGGTCCTGTTAGGAGCCATGTCCAAGTTGTACTGGTACTGTCTGATGAAGGCCTCAGCTAGGTCCTTCCAGCATCTGATGGTTGCTCTAGTCAAGTGAGAGTACCATTCCCTTGAAGCCCCTATCAAACTGTCTTCAAAGTAGAACATCCACAGTTTTTCATCCATGGTGTATGCCTTCAGCCTCCCCAGAAAGGATTGCAAGTGGGTTCGTGGACAGGAAGTTCCGTTGTACTTTTCGAAGCACGGAGGTTTAAACTTGTGGGGAATCCTTACCCCGTCCACTAAACCCATGTCCATGACATCAAAGCCCAGGGAATTCTGAGACTCCAGGGATCTCAATTTCTCAGCAATTTCATCTAGCCTTCTGTCATAGGCTTCATCCCCAGCTCCCATCACAGTGAATTGATCCTCTTGGGGGTCTTCTTGTAATACTCTGCCCGCAGTAGCATTCCCTTGTACATTAGCAGGGATGTTGATCTCTGGATGAAGATGAGGCCCATACACTGGTGGATTGACATGAGGTTGAACCCTCTCATTGTTGCTCGTTCCTCCAGTCCCTAGATGGGGTTCTTCATGGGTCTGCCTTTCTACCAATGCCCTTAATCTTTCTTGGCTTTGAGCCAAGCCATTCATCACTTCCATGAACTGGGTCATCTGGTTTCTCATTTCCAGCCTCTCATTGGCCATTTGAGTCCTGACTTCAGTAAGGCCCTGCTGTACTTGGTCCATTTGTATACCCGGAAGGTTGTTGCGAGTGGGATATCAGTGCGGACGGTTGAGTGGGAACACCCGACGGCGAGCAATAGTTCCTGAACCAAAACAGAGTTAGTAACAAACAAGACAAAAACCTACAAAACAAAACAAAAGTTAGTATGCAATGCAGTATGCTTATTTGTTTCCAAGGTATCCGGCTTGGCATTTGGTTTTGACCTTTCCAGACTCCTGAGGAAGATGCTTTGATGTTGCTTGGGAGAAAGAGACTCAAATGAAACAAACTAATGAATGTATTACAAAAGGTGAATCATACATAGTTTGTTTTTTACAATACATGCCCCTGAGGGGTCAAAATACAACATGAAAAAGAAAAGTACATGAAATGAAAGTAACAACAAGCAAAAGTCAGACACCAAGACCAAACATATCCTCTTTAACCTCCTTTAGAAGTGCTTCAGTTACAGGGTCAGCTGGATGCTCTGTGAGGTTTCTGATAAGAAGATTCCTGGTGGAGATAGCAGTGGTTAGCTTCTTGTATCTGCTTTGGTCCTTTGACCTCTTCACACCAGCCCTAAGCTTCAATTCTGAGATCTCCTTCTGGGCTGCTAGCAGGGCTTCCTGTTGCTCCTTTGCACTGGCCTCCAACTGCTCAATCCTGTCCTGAGTTCTCTTATCTTCCCGAGTGCGAGCTTCAGTGATCCTGACCCACCTAGCTTGACTTTCATTCAGATAGAGATCAGTCCTAGCTTTCTGAAACTGGGCCTCTTTACAGGCATTCTTCAAAATCTGCTCCCCAGCTCTTGACTTCTTGATGTAGTCCTCTGCTTTTTCAATCTTGGCTAGGTGCCTCACCTTAAGCTTTTCTAACCTTTCAATGTCTAGACGACCATCACTCCTCTCCCAGAGGGTTCTCTTCAGGGCTTGAGACAAATTCTCATTCCTCTCTTTTAGCTTCTCAAACTCTTCCAGGCTGACAGTGGCTGGAGGTGGTGTTGTGGATGGTCCAGGTGCATCCTCAATGGTGAAGGGCATCCCAGAAGTTTGAGCCCTAGCATGGGACCACTCATAATACTGTGCTGAAGCCACATTATTGCATCTCCCCAGAATGGCCATCCCTTTGGTCTGGATATTGTCCCAAGCCCAGGATGCTTGCCTGACAACAGCTAGATTAGGCTTAATATCACAATAAAGGGTTTCAGCCAAGTCTTGTACTCTAGGAGGGTGGACCAATGCATAGCCCAATTGTCTTTTGAATAGCAGAGGGTTATAGTTGATGCAACCTTTCACTCCTATCAGAGGTACATTGGGAATTGCCCACAACTAGTAATGATGTCTCTGCCTTTGGTGCTCTGGGTGCACCACTTGATGTCATCTGAGGTCAAAGCAATAAGTCTCCTAGCCTAATTCTTCTGTTGATGAGGATTCAGGAATGCATCAGTCTTGGGCAGGTGTTTGAGCAGCCAAGTATGGAATAGGGGAGCACAGCATCTCACCAACCTTCCTCTTTGCTTTTCATTCCTTTGGTGAACAGAGTAGTAGAAATCTCCCAGCAAGGTGGGCACTGGGTTCCTCAGAATGAAAAGATGAATGGCATTCTTGCTGATAAACTTGGGCTCATCTGCAAAAAGTATAACCCCATATATACTGAGGGCTAACAATGCATGGACTGCCTTCCATTCTCCCAAGGAGGCCTTCAGGATAGCCTGAGAAGTCAAGAAATCCAAGTGTAGACCAGAGATTCCAGCCTTTGTTGTTATGTTCTGCTCAATCAGAATGGGTTCCAGATACAGTGCTTTTGCCACTTCTTCATTACTGGGAAAAGCCATCTCAGGGTTGAAGGGGACACCACCCCTGACAGGTACACCAATCAGTGATGAATATTCTTCCAACAAGGGTCCCAACTGAAAATTCTGGAAGGTGAAGCATTTCAAAGGAGGATCATAGAACTGTAGACAAGTGTGAATCAAGCTCCTATGAGAAGGGTCCAAATCCATAACCACATCAAGGATGCCTCCATAATGTTCTCTAAATAGTGGTATATGGTCTGGAGTGATAAGGGCCTGGACCTTCCTGATGCCAGTCAGCTCAGGCTCAAAGAAATGATATGAGATGTTGCTCTTCTTGGGTGCCATGTCTGCTGATGAAGAGCTGAGACAGATACTGATGATGATGACTGATACTAGAAGATGAGCCACTGATAGGCTGATACTGGTGATGCAGGTGACTGAAGCAGGTAGCTGATGAAGATAGCTGAAGTAGATACTGATGAAGATAGGTCTATGCAGATGAAGGGGTCAAAACCAACCCAAATATGATGTGGACACCCTGAAAAACAAATAAGCAAATGTTAAATGATGCAATGATGATGTATGCAAATGATATGCAAGGGTTTGTGATCAAGCCGGATCTGATTACTGCTTTGGTATAAGTCCATGTATGTTTAAGAAATCCGGATGGAGGTTCATAAGTCCAGTAACCAAGGTGGGGGACTCAAATAAAAAGTCACATGTCCGGGGTTAAAATCACAAGAACTGTCCCAAAATGGAGTACTCTTAATCAAAAAAAAGTAACAGGGTATGCTGAGGTCAAGGGTACCTGCAAACCTGTAAACAGCCCAACCCCCTCACAGGTGATGTTCTAAAACAAGGATCCTCATACTTGGATCAGTTATGAGAAGTGTAAACACTTCTAACCCGGAGGTACAGTGTTTACAATAACCATAAAAGATCCTCCTCTAATTCACCTCAGTTTCTGAAGGTCATAATAAAGGTCATCCAGACTTAGCAGGCTTCCCAGATAGCCCTAGCACTACAGGAGATCTGTAGCACAGAGTTCTCAAGAAGAAACCCATATCTGAACCGTGTTTCATATTCCCGCCCCAGACTGAAATGGAATGGGAAAGAACATGAACCACTCTAGCCTAGGTGTCACTCAGGTCCCAGGTATAGGACCTTAAACTCTCAGTAGGACCCCACTCACCAAAACAAGAAACAGATCCAACCAGATGACAATATGACAGTATGATGTATAAAACTGTAAAGAAAGCAATAAATAACTGTACATAAAGCAGTAAACAAAGAAAATATACAAACACAAATAGCACATAACACCCCAGTAAACACAAATCAAACAAGCGCTAGGAGGAACCCACAAAATGAACCAGAAGCCCTGGTTACAATATAAGGATTCCCCAGCAGAGTCGCCAAGCTGTCGCTCCCACCAAATGACACCCGGAGGTCAGAAGGGGTACAGACGCGAACTGTCAGTGAAAAGAGGAAATGAAATGAATAGAGTCGCCAGCTAGGCATTTTTATCCCGAAGGAAAGGTAATGCTGCATAGACCTAGAAAGATGTGGATAAGACGGTTGCGAACCAGAGAGACTGAGAAAGGGGGTTGGTTACAACCTGGGAAGGTATTAGCACCCAGATTGTCCGTCGTACTCGACGGGATCCACGCTTAAAAGATTTGTGTTTTAAAGGGGTAGTGTCAGTGCAATTTGTGTATCAAAGCTGGAAAAAATGTAAGTGTCAGTGTAAAAGAAGTGAAGTGAAGTATGTGAAGTGTCAGTGTAAGAAATGAATGGAATGCTCAAGAATATGAGGCTAAAAGAATGATAATGAAAAAAGGGGGAATATACAGAGACTTTTGTTCGATAACAGTTAAGTTATGCCTACGTATCCTCTCGTGCAATGAGGAAGTCAGAACACCGTAGTTCGACCCAAAGAGACTGAAAGGAAGATTGACTTTTGAACTACTTACTTGTCTATGCTCAAGTGTATGACCTGTCTGGCTCAGGTGCAAACTGTCTTGCATTAGACGGAAGAAGCAAATTCCCGTTTATGAGTGAATGAGATGAGAAAAGAATCCCGGAGGAGACGATTATTGTTTGTTTTTGTATTTTCAGTCTTTTATTGCTTTTTGAAGTTTGTCATAAGTTAATGAGCTTAAGCCTAAACCAATGGATTTAGTAAACTCATCACATCTTCCCTCTAATTAGGGGTAATGAGAATGCCTTAAGTGTGAAGTCAGCTTCTCACACTTAATCACCCTGAAGTAGGATTAAGATCATTAACCTACTTGTTGTTATTTAGATGTTTTTGGTGTTTTTGTTTAGTGTTTAAGTAATGAGATTAAGCCATAATCAAGGATTAAACAGACTCATTACACCATCCTAATAGAAGGATAATAGATGAGAATGTTTAAGCTGAGGAAAGCTCCTCAACTTAATCCATGATTAGGGATTAAACTCATGACAAAACAAAGCCTTTATTAAGTGGATTTTAGTTAATGGTAAGATTAAGAAATGAGTTTTATGGTATGTAAGACAACTTGAGGAAGACTTGTCCATTAACACTAGGGTTAGTCCTTCTTAACCAATTAAGGAAGAATTAGAACCCTAATGAAAGGCCCAAGTTACAAGCTTGATTGTCTTGATGATTATTAAGTGGATTGATTAAAGGATTTAAACACATTAAGGGTTTAACACTTAGGATTAAAGTTATACACTCCATCCTAATAGAAGGATGCAGGCATAAGCTTAATCACAAAGCCTTAAAGCCTTTAGGGTTTAGTCCTTGATTATGAGATGAGAAGAGAGGACTCAAAGAGACACAAAGGTAAAATCTAAATGGGGGGCTAATCAAAACCCTAATTATTGTCATGCTTGGTTGTTCCTAAGGTTTGTGAGGTTTACAAGAAAGATCTTCAGAGAAACCACCAGGAAGCAGATGAAAGGAGCAAAGAGAAGCAAAGTAACTTGCTTCATTTAAGAAGACAAGTCACTTGGAGAAAGAAAGTAAGAGATGAACAAGAATGAGAAAGCTCAATCTAAGCACAAGATAAAATGCATCAATGATGCATAAGAGAGATGAAAAGAGATTATGAGAAGTGAAGGCAAATTCACTTCTCAAAGTAACTTACCACCTGAAAAGTTAGTGAAAGAAATGCAATGCAATGCAAAATGAGATGAAATGGCATGATGCAAACCAAAACCAGAAGCATGAGTATGATGATAATGATTCTAAGAGATGATGCACATATGAGGCAAGGCATGAGAATGATCATACAAACATATGGATGCAAGAGAAACATGCTTAGAACCATGAATGTTCATGACAAGTTATGAAATGTAAATGACATACAACATGACAAATGAAAGATGCAATGATCAAACATGATTCTAACATGTCCTAAGAGGTATTATGAATCAAATGGATGCACAAAATGTCATGGCAAGTCATGTTATGCAAGCAAATGGAAGATGGATGCAAATGAAAGCCCAAAATTAGGGTTTATGATCAATGCACACAACAAAAATCAAAACCAGAAGCAATCATCATGATAACAATTTGAAAATGCACTCAAAGGAACCCTAGACCTATACAAACTCACTGCCCAAAGGAGGGGTTCTAACTCTTAACCTAATGAGGGTTATGAATTTCTTAAGATTGCTAGGGTTTTAAGGTACCTTGTCAAGAAAAATGCAAAACAAATAGGAAATGTAAGATCAATTCATGCCAATTTAACCCAACAAACTACATGCTATACAAGATGCAATGCAAGAAGAATCATTGTCCAACTCTTAATGGCTAGGCAGAAATGAATTTTTGAAGATTGGACCAAAATAATGCCTTGAAATGAAATTAATTCCTTTGAAAATTGTCAAAAGGGATCAAGAACAAAAAATAAATTTGGTTTGAGAGTTGGACAATGTTTCTAAATGATTTTAAATACTTCATGAATTTTTTTGTGATTTTTAAATACCTAAAAGTATTTTTAATTAATTAATTCTCATTAATTAATTAAAAATAATCTCTTAAATGATTTAAAAATATTTTTTAATGCAAAAAATAAAAATAAAAATGTTTTTGGTTTCTGAAAATTAATTGAACCTTTGACAAAAAATTTCAGAATTTTTAAAGATGTTTTACTATTTTTAATAAATTGTAGAAAACAAATGAAATTAAATGAAAATAAAATTGAATTTAATGAGAAGTAATCAGAATCAAGGGCTGAGGTTTGAATGGATTGCGCGCGCATTGACTGGCGCCAGATCCAAGGGCTGTAATTCAAATTGGATGGATTTTAATTAAGCCTGATTAATTAAATTAATAAAACAGGATTAGGGTTAAGTGAAGAATCTGGTCCACACGTTTGCGCGCCAGTCAGCCCTAGTCAACTCATCCTACGCTCCAAATTCAAACTCACATTAATGACTCTGATTAGCCCTAAACAAATTTAGGTGGCCGGAGAAGACTTCCGGTCGTCTTCTCCGGCGAGACCTTCATCCAAACTCTCTCAAAACTTCACTAAATCATGCTAAACTCTCCAGATCAACTCAACTAAACACCCTAGACAACAATCCAGCAACAAAATCCATTTCTTTCTACTCAAAATCCAAATACGAATCAAACATCAAAAACTGCTAAAATTTCAGAAACACGATACAAGCTCATTTCTCAATCTTTTTCAAAAGTAAAAGGCTCAGTGAACTCAGGGAAGCATGCTTTATCATTTAGAAACAAGAAATAAAGGTTCTGGAAAAATGAATTTCCATGGCTACCTGAATCGAAGCTTTGATTTCTGGAACTTTCTGGCTGGCCCTTTGATTCAAAACACCTTTAATGGACCTCCTGAGAAGCTTGCAACACTTGGTTGGAGTTTAAAATGGCTGGTTTGAAAGATTGCTGAAGTTCTGTTCAAAGAGGGGCAGAAATCGTATTTTGCTTTCAGTGAGTTTCAGGCTATGGTGATGGGTGGTTTGTGATCAGTGAGACATGTTGAGATTGTTTGTGAAGTTTGTTTGTGTGTTTGAGGCTTGTGGAGGGTGTTTCGAACAGTTTTGCCAATGAAGCATAAACTTGGAACTAGGGCTTTGGGTGTGTTTCAGCCTGAATGGTGTGGTGTGTTATGCTGGCTTTGGTCCACTTATCACAACTAGAGAGGTCAGAGGAGTTGGTGTGCCCTATTGTGATTGGTATGGGTCTTTGGCCAAAATGTCAACTTGATTTGTACTTGAGGTATGGGAAATGGTACAACTTGCTTTTTGGCTTGTCTTGGTTCAGCTGAGTTTAGGGAGAACCATGGAATTGTTTATGAGATGATTCAGCAAGTTGATCAAGGTTTGTGTAGTGTTTTGCAAATTTCACAAAGCTTGGCCCCTTTGGAAATTCTTGAGATTCAAGGCATCAAAATGAAAAGTTCTTTGGCCCATTCTGAATTTTAGAGGTCATGTGATCATGTTGTGAAGAATTTGTACACTTTTGAAGCCTTTAGAACACTTGATCATAGCATTTTGCAAAATGCCTCTTTGGTAGAAAACTTCAAATTTTGTGATTTTGGCCAACTTTGACAAGCCATAACTTTTGATCAAAAATGAATTAGGTCAAGTTCTTGTACTTTTTGAAAAGGGAATGATCCATTATACAACTTTCATGACCAAAGTTTTTCCATTTGAAGCATTTTTGAATCAAAAAGCAAGGGTTGAAAAAGTTTCCCAAAATGGCAATTTTCAATATAAGTTAACTTTCCCAAAAAGTCAACTTTGCAAATGGCTTGAAATTCTTCAAATTTGGGAACTTTCAACACCTTCTATGATCAAATAAAGATCATACACAATCAAAATGATGAAGAACACCCTTTGGTTGGGTCATTGGGGGCCTCAGATGCCCTGATTTTGCACTGACTTGCTCAAAAAGTCAACTCTTGATCAGATGACCTCCTCATGGAATTTCTTCATGAAAATTGATATGCATGATCCCCATACCATATAGAGACCAATAGAAACAAGAATTACCAAAAAATTTGGAGTTATGGCCTCTGAAACCAAAACCCTAATTCTAGGTCATCTGTGCAGTTAAACCTGGCTCTGCTTCCATGCCATTCTCAGTTCTTGTGATTCTTTGAAATTCTTGACTTTGAGGGGATATAATATGATGCTTGAACATTCATGGACCCCTTTGAAGTGATTGATGACCTTTGGAGTGGCTCAAGAAGCTCTTGGATTGCTCAGATCACAAACCCTAGATGCAGATGACTTAGAAGCAATGCAGTGAATCAAAATGCAATATGGGATGCTATGATTGAACTTATGCATATGAAAAGATCACAAGCCATGGTGTGAATGGGTGAGGGAAAATTTGGGGTGTTTACAGATATCTTCTTCACCACAGATGGTGATGATCTGGCCTTCCCACTCGAATTTCAGCTTCTGGTGAAGGGTAGACGTAACAGCGCCAGCGGCATGGATCCAAGGTCTACCCAACAAACAGCTCTAGGCCGACTGAATGTCCATCACATAGAAGGTAATCTTAAAAGTCTGTGGGCCAATCATCACAGGCAGATCAATCTCTCCAAGCACTGATCTCTTAGAGCCATCAAATGCTCTTACCACCAAATTACTCGGACGCAGTGCCAAGCCATCATACTCCAGCTTCACCAAGGCTTTCTTTGGTAGAACATTGAGTGAAGACCCAGTGTCTACCAGTACATGGGATAAAACAGCACCCTTGCATTCTAGAGTGATATGTAAAGCCTTGTTGTGGTTACGCCCCTCAGTTGTTAAGTCAGCATTGGTAAAGCCCAGTCCATGACTGGTGTTGACATTTCCCACTACAGTTTCTAGCTGATTAACAGTGATCTCCTCTGGCACGTATGCTGCGTGCAAGACTTTCAGTAATGCATTCCTGTGAGCTTCAGAACACATTAGCAGGGATAATATGGAGATCTTTGAGGGAGTTTGGTGAAGCTGATCTACCACCTTGTAATCACTTCTCTTTATAATCCTCATAAACTCGTCTACATCTTATTCAAAAGATGTCTTCTGAGTTTCTTTGACAGTCGGCTCTTCAAATACCACACTCTTTCCTTTTGCTTTGGTAGCAGCTTCTGCTTCGGCATTAGGTCTTTGTAGTTGTGAGGCAAAAAGGCGTCCGCTTCTGGTGAAGCCTCCGCCTCCCCCAAAATTATCAATCTGTGGAGATGAAGTTGAAGAGTCCAAAGTGATTTTCTCCCCATTGCAGTAGAGATCAGAGCCATAATGCCAATGTATGGCATTGCTGCTTTCATATGGAACTGGTCCAGGTACCGTAATGGTAACTGGACTGACTACTGCAGAGGAGGGTACCGAAATGGTGTGCGGATCGTAGTAGATGGTGACTGGTGACCTGGAAGGAGGTGCCACTGTTTGTTGTTGAAAGTTGTTGTTTGGAGGAACATCTGATGGATCATAGTAAATGGTGACTGCTGAGATATCTTCATTAATAGTTGTTGGCGTTGTAGAAGATTCTGCTGAATAAATAGGTGCTGATGTTGTAGAAGAAATGGTTGTTGACATCTGATTTGTTGAAGTGATGGATGAAGCCATTGTTGATGATATTGATGAATTAGTTGGAATGATTGTTGTTGCAGTTGTAGAAGAGTCAGGAATTGTTGTCAAAGGGATTGCTGGATTTGTAGGCACCGATGTTGTGATCTGAAGTATACCACTTTTGATAAGACCGTCTATGCCGCTCCTCAAGTTATCACACCCGTTGACCCAAATGTTACAATACCCACAACCGAGCTCACACCCGGGGAACATCTGACATTCTAGGAGCTGAGCTTTAATTTCGACCAGAGGTGTCCGAATCTGTCCAACACTGGTGATTAAGAAAGATGGCTTGTCTTCCTCAATGGCATTAATTCTTGGTCCTCCATGATTGGGCATGGGATTCTTGGTGACACTTGGAGGGAGTGCAAAGTTGAGGGCTTTAGAATCCACCAGGTCTTGTACCTTCATTTGCAAAGCCCTGCATTTTTCCGTATTGTGGCCAGGTGCATTGGAATGGAAAGCACATCTGGCGTTGACATCATAATTTCTTGGAAGATTGGAGGGATCTGGTGGTTCCAATGTCCTTAATTCAACCAAGTTGAGTTTCAGGAGTTGTGGCAATAAAGCGGCATAAGGCATAGGGATTGGATCAATCATCCTATTGGCCTGTGATGGTCTTTGCTGAAAAGGTCTTTGCTGCTGATTGTTGTTACTGTTGTTGTAGGTTCTTTGTGGCGGATACTGAACTTGCTGTTGATAGTGTGGTTGTTGTTGTGGTTGATATGTTGGTTGCTGAGGAGTCGGAGCTGGAATAGTGACAGCTGCTACTGATCTGTGGACATACTGAGGTCTGCCCCTGCTGGCATGGATGGCATTTGTCTCACCGGTTCTTCTTGGTCCCACAAAAGGCTTCCTGGGATTACTGGACGAGCTTGCACCATTATCAGAAATCTTACCCATCTTCAGAAGGCTTTCAATTCTTTCCCCAGCTATAACTACGTCTGCGAAGCTGGTGGAAGAAAAGGCAGCTAGCCTATCAATATATGTTCCTTGCAGAGTATTCATGAACATGTCGGCCATTTCTCTTTCCGACATGGGTGGCTGGACAGCAGCAACAAGCTGTCTCCACCTCTGGGCATATTCCCTAAAGCTTTCTCTGGAGGACTGAGACATTCCCATCAAAAGGGTCCTGTTAGGAGCCATGTCCAGATTGTATTGGTACTGCCTGATGAAGGCCTCAGCTAGGTCTTTCCAGCATCTGATTGTAGCTCTAGTCAAGTGTGAGTACCACTCCCTGGAAGCCCCGGTCAAAATGTCTTCAAAGTAAAACATCCACAGTTTTTCATCCATTATGTATGCTTTAAGTCTCCCTAGAAAGGATTGCAAGTGAGTTCGTGGACAGGAAGTTCCATTGTACTTCTCGAAGCACGGGGGTTTAAACTTGTGGGGAATCCTTACCCCATCTACTAAACCCATATCCATGACATCAAAACCCAGGGAATTTTGAGACTCCAGAGATCTCAACTTCTCAGCAATTTCATCAAGCCTTCTATCATAAACTTCATCCCCAGCTCCCATTACAGTGAATTGCTCCTTTTGAGGATCTTCTTGCAAGATCCTGCCTGCAGTTGTATTTCCTTGCACGTTACCCAGGATGTTGACTTTCGGATGTAGATGAGGCCCAAATACTGGTGGGTTAACATGAGGCTGACCTCTTTCATTGTTACTTGTTCCTCCAGTCCCCAGATGGGGTTCCTCCGGGGTTTGTCTTTCTACCAATGCCCTCAATCTTTCTTGACTCTGGGCCAAGCCATTCATTACTTCCATGAACTGGGTCATTTGGTTTCTCATCTCCAGCCTTTCGTTAGCCATCTGGGTTCTGACCTCTGTCAGATCTTGCTGTACTTGGTCCATCTGGATACCAGGAAGATTGTTGCGAGTAGGATATTTGTGCGGACGGTTGAGAGGGAACACCCGACGGCGAGCAATAATTCCTGAACCACAACAGAGTTAGTAACAAACAAAACAAAAACCTACAAAACAAAACAAAAGTTAGTATGCAATGCAGTATGCTTATTTATTTTCCAAGGTATCCGGCTTGGTTCTTGGTTTTGACCTTTCCAGACCCCTGAGGAAGATGCTTTGATGTTGCTTGAGAGAAAGAAAACTCAATGAAACAAACATACAAATACATTACAAATGGTGCATCATACATAGTTTGTTTTTACAACACACTCCCCTGAGGGGTCAAAATAAAAAGAAAAGTACATGAAATGGAAATAACAACAAGCAAAGAAGTCAAACATCTAATCCAAACTCATCCTCATTAACCTCCTTCAGAAGTGCTTCAGTTACAGGACCAGTCGGATGCTCTGTGATGTTCCTGATAAGAAGGTTTCTGGTGGCAATAGCAGTGGTCAACTTCTTGTGCCTGTCTTGGTCCTTTGACCTCTTCACACCAGCCCTAAGCTTCAATTCTGAAATCTCCTTCTGGGCTGCTAGCAGAGCCTCCTGTTGCTTCTTTTCGTTGGCCTCTAAATGCTCAATCCTGTCTTGAGTTCTCTTATCTTCTTGGGTACGAGCTTCAGTGATCCTGACCCACCTAGCTTGACTTTCTTTCAGATAGAGATCAGTCCTAGCCTTCTGAAACTGGGCCTCTTTACAGGCATTCTTCAAAATCTGCTCTCCATCTCTTGATTTCTTGATGTAGTCGTCGGCTTTCTCAATCTTGGCTAGATGCTCCACCTTAAGCTTTTCCAACCTCTCAATGTCTAGACGACCATCACTCCTCTCCCAGAGGGTCCTCTTTAGAGCTTGAGACAGATTCTCATTCCTCTCCTTCAGTTTCTCAAATTCTTCCAGGCTGACTGTGGCTGGAGGTGGTACTGTGGATGGTCCAGGTGCATCCTCAATGGTGAAGGGCATTCCAGAAATCTGAGCCCTAGCATGAGACCATTCATAATATTGAGCTGAAGCCACATTATTGCATCTCCCCAGAATGGCCATCCCTTTGGTCTGGATGTTGTCCCAAGCCCAGGATGCTTGCCTGACAACATCTAGATTAGGTTTTATCTCACAATACAGGGTTTCAGCCAAGTCTTGCACTATAGGAGGGTGAACCAAAGCATAGCCCAACTTTCTCTTAAACAACAAAGGATTGTAGTTGATACAACCCTTCACTCCTATCAGAGGTACATTGGAGAACTGTCCACAGCTAGTAATTATGCCCCTGCCTTTGGTGCTCTGGGTGCACCATCTGATGTCATCTGAAGTCAAAGCAATAAGTCTTCTAGCCCAATTCTTCTGTTGGTGGGGATTCAAGAAAGCATCAGTCTTGGGTAAGTGTTTAAGCAGCCAGGTATGAAATAGGGGAGCACAACATCTCACCAACCTCCCTCTTTGCTTCTCATTTCTTTGGTGAACAGAATAATAGAAATCTCCCAGCAAGGTGGGCACTAGGTTCCTCAGAAGGAAAAGATGAATGGCATTCTTGCTGATAAACTTGGGCTCATCTGCAAATAATATAATCCCATAAACACTGAGGGCTAACAATGCACAAACTGCCCTCCATTCTCCCAGAGAGGCCTTCAGGATGGCCTGAGAAGTCAAAAAGTCCAAGTGTAGGCCAGGGATTCCAGCCTTTGTTGTCATATTCTGATCAATCAAAATAGGCTCCAGGTACAGTGCTTTTGCCACTTCTTCATTGCTGGGAGAAGTCATCTCTGGGTGGAAGGGGACACCACTCCTGACAGGTACTCCAATCAATGATGAGAACTCCTCCAGCAGAGGTCCTAGCTGAAAGTTCTGGAAAGTGAAACATCTCAAAGGAGGGTCATAAAACTGTAGGCATGTGTGAATCAAACTCCTCTGAGAAGGGTCCAAGTCCATAACCATATCAAGGATGCCTCCATAATGCTCTCTGAATAGTGGGATGTGGTCTGGAGTGATAAGTGCCTGGACCTGTCTGATGCCAGTCAGCACAGGCTCAAACAAATGGTATGAGATGTTGCTCTTCTTGGGTGCCATGACTGCTGATGAAGAGATGAAACAAATGCTGATGATGAAGACTGATACTGGAGATGAGCCACTGATAGGCTGAAGCTGGTAGTAAGAGTAGCTGAAGATGGCAACTGATGAAGATAGTTGAAGCAGATAACTGATGAACAGGGGCTTATGTAGATGAAGGGGTCAAAACCAAGCCAAATAGGATGTGGATACCCTGAAAAACAAATAAACAAATGTTAAATGATGCAAATGATGAGTATGCAAATGATATGCAAGGGTTTGTGATCAAGCTGGATCTGATTACTGCCTTGATATAAGTCCATGTATGTCTAAGAAGTCCAGTAACCAAGGTAGGGGACTCAAATAAAGAGTCACATGTCCATGGTTCAAATCACAAGAACTGTCCCAAAATGGAGTACTCTTAATCAAAACAAAGTATCAGGGTATGCTGTGGTCAAGGGTACCTACAAACCTGTAAACAGCCCAACCCCCTCACAGGTGGTGTTCTAAAACAAGGATCCTCAGACTTGGATTAGTTATGAGAAGTGTAAACACTTCCAACCCGGAGGTACAGTGTTTACAATAACCATAAAAGATCCTCCTCTAATTCACCTCAGTTTCTGAAGGTCATAATAAAGGTCATCCAGACATAGCAGGCTTCTTAGATAGCCCTAGCACTACAGGAGATCTGTAGCACAGAGTTCTCAATAAGAAACTCATATCTGAACCGTGTTTCATATTCCCGCACCAGACCGAAATGGAATGGGAAAGAACATGAACCACAATAGCCTAGGTGTCACTCGGGTCCCAGGTATTGGACCTTAAACTCTCAGTAGAACCCCACCCACCAAAACAAAACCAGATCCAGCCAGATGACAATATGACAGTATGATATATAAAGCTGTAAAGAAAGCAATAAATAACTGTACATAAAGTAGTAAATAAAACAAATATACAGACACAATTAGCACATAACACCCCAGTAAAAAAAAATCAAACAAGCGCTATGAGGAACCCACAAAAAGAACCAGAAGCCATGGTTACAGTATAAGGGTCCCCAGCAGAGTGGCCAAGCTGTCGCTCCCACCAAATAAGGCTAGGTCAAATGGGGTACAGACGCGAACTGTCGGCGAAAGAAGAAAAGAAAAGAGTCGCCAGCTAGGCATTTTTATCCCGGAGGAAAGGTAATGCTGCATAGACCTAGGAAAGAATATGGATAAGACGGTTGTGAACCAGAGAGACTGAGAAAGGGGGTTGGTTACAACCTGGGAAGGTATTAGCACCCAGATTGTCCGCCGTACTCGACGGGATCCACGCTTAAAAGATTTGTGTTTAAAAGGGGTAGTGTCTGTGCAATTTGTGTATCAAAGCTGGAAAGAATGAAAGTGTCAGTGCAACAGAAATGTGAAGTGAGATGAAAAAGTGTCAGTGTAAGAACAGAAGTGAAATGCTCAAGACTATGAGGCTTAAAGAATAAAGCTGAAAGAGGGGGGGGGGTATACAGAGACTTTTGTTCGATAACTGTTAAGTTATGCCTACGTATCCTCTCGTGCAATAAGGAAGTCAGAACACCGTAGTTCGACCCAAAGAGACTGAAAGATGAATTGACTTGTGAACTGCTTGCTTGTCTATGCTCAAGTGTGTGACCTGTCTGGCTCAGGTGCAAATTGTCTTGCATTAGACGGAAGAAGCAAGTTCTCGTTTGTGAGTGAATGAGATGAGAAGAGAATCCCGGAGGAGACGATTATTGTTTGTTTTTTTGTTTTCAGTCTTTTATTGTTTTTGGAAATGTGTCATAAGTTAATGAGCTTAAGCCTAAACCAATGGGTTAGTAAACTCATCACATCCTCCCTCTGATTAGGGGTAATGAGAATACCTTAAGTGTGAAGTCAGCATCTCACACTTAATCACCCTGATGTAGGATTAAGATCATTAACCTACTTGTGATTATTTAGATGTTTTTGTTGTTTTTGTTTAGTGTTGAGTAATGAGATTAAGCCATAATCAGGGATTAAACAGACTCATTCACCATCCTAATAGAAGGATAATAGATGAGAATGTCTAAGCTGAGGAAGACTCCTCAACTTAATCCATGATTAGGGATTAACCTCATGACAAAACAAGGCCATTATTAGATGGATTTTAGTTAATGATAAGATGAAGAAGTGAGTTTTATGGTTTGTAAGACAACTTGAGGGGGACTTGTCCATTAACACTAGGGTTAGTCCTTCTTAACCAATTTAGGAAGAATTAGAAACCTAATGCAAGGCCCAAGTTACAAGCTTGGTGTCTTGATGATTATTAAGTGAATTGATTAAAAGGTTTAAACACATTAAGGGTTTAACACTTAGGATTAAAGTTATACACTCCATCCTAATAGAAGGATGCAGGCATAAGCTTAATCACAAAGCCTTAAAACCTTTAGGGTTTAGTCCTGGATTATGAGGTGAGGAGAGAAGACTCAATGATGACACAAAGGTAAAAACTAAGTGGGGGACTAATCAACCCTAATTGTTATCATGCTTTGTCATTCCTAGGGTTTGTGGGGTTTAAGAAAGAAATCTTCAAGGAACCACCAAGGAGAGAAGCAGGTGAGAGGAGCAAAGAGAAGCAAAACAACTTGCTTCACTTAAGAAGACAAGTTGCTTGAAGAAAGAAGGTAAGATGAACAAAAATGAGAAAGCTCATTCCAATACACATACAAAATGCAGCAAAGGAAGTATGAAAGAGATGACAAGAGATTGTGATAAGTGAAGGCAAATTCACTTCTCTATCAACTTACCACCTGAAAAGTTAGCCAAAAGAAATGAAATGTAATGCAGATGAGATGAAATGTGATGATGCAAACCAAAACCAGAAGCATGAGTATGATGTTAATGATGCTAAGAGATGATGCAAACATGAGGCAAGGCATTAGAATGATCATACAAACATATGGATGCAAGAGAAGCATGTTTTAAACTATGGATGTACATGAAAAGTTATGGAATGCAAAAGACATATAACATGGAAAATGAAAGATGCAATGATCAAACATGATTCTAATATGTCTTAAGATGCATCATGAATCAAATGAATGCATAAAATGTCATGGCAAGTCATGGTATGCAAGCAAATGGAAGATGGATGCAAAGGAAGGCATGAATTAGGGTTATATGCAACATACAAAGCAAAAATCCAAAACCAGAAGCAAATGACATGATAAAAATTTGAAAATGCAATCTAAGGAACCCTAAACCTATACAAACTCACTGCCCAAAGGAGGGGATCCAACTCTTAACCTAGTGAGAGTTATGAATTTCCTAAGATTGCTAGGGTTTTAAGGTACCTTGTCAAGAAAAATGCAAAACAAATTGAAAATGCAAGATCAATTCATGCCAATTTTATCCTATAAACTACATGTTATGCAAGATGCAATGCAAAAATAATCATGATCCAACTCTCAAAAGTTAGACAGAAATGAATTTTCAAAGTTTGAACCAAAATATTACCTCAAAATGAATTTAATTCCAAAGAAAATAATCAAAAGGCATCAAGAACAAAAAAGAAATTTGGTTTGAGAGTTGGACAATGTTTCTAAATGTTTTTAAATGCTATGTGAATTTTTTTGTGATTTTTAAATACCTAAAAGTATTTTTAATTAATTAATTTTCATTAATTAATTAAAAATAAACTTTTAAATGATTTAAAAATAAATTTTAAGGCAAAAAATAAAAATAAAATTATTTTTGTGTTCTGAAAAATAATGAAAACCTTGACAAAAATTTTCATAATTTTTAAACATTTTTTGCTATTTTAAATTAAATGAGGAAAAGAAAATGAAATTAAATGAAATAAAAATAGAATAAAATGAAAGTATGCGTAATGGAGGGATCAGATTCAATCTGGGCTTGGAGGGTTTGACTTGGCGCGCAATCCTACGGCCCAAGTTCAAACCTGGCTAATTCTGGTTTTAAAATTAATTAAACTGAATTAATTAAGTTAATTGAGGATTAAGGTTTCTAATGACGCATCCTGGCCATCAAAACGCGCGCGGGTCAAAGGAAGTCAAACGCATCTATGGCCAGAATTCAAAGTTCATTAATTACACAGATTAGGGTTAATGAGTTTCAGGTGGCCGGCGAACCAAAACCCTAGATTTCGCTACAGGTCACTAAACAAGCAATTTCTTCCACAGAAATGATCCTCTCCCCAATCTAAACCTAACCCCTCTTTCAAAAATCATTTATTTTCACTCACCAGCATGAATCGAATGAAAATACGAAACACGAGCAAACTTTCAGAGTGACATGAAATGGTCATCTCTTACTTATTTTCAAATCTAAATACATCCAGATGATCAGTGCAACATGTAGATTCATTTTGTAACAAGAAAATGAAGTTTTGAGAAAAAAGTTCTTGAGCTATACCTGAGATGGAGACCTTCAAAAATGAGCTTTCTGAGCCTTTCCTTTGTGCAAACCACCTCTCCTGAACCTCCTGAGCTCAATGGAATGCTTCAAAACTTTTGTTGATGGCTGATTTGTGAAGATGAGTTCTGGTGTAGCAGATTTTACAGTTGTGTTCTAGGGGGTTTCAGGCTGTTTTAATGGTGGGTTTTGTTCCATGGAGGATTTGTAGTTCACTGGTGAAGAAAGAACTGAGGTTTCATGGCTGTGTAAGGAAATTCGAAGAGGAAGAGTTTTTGACAGAATTTTGTGGATGCAAGAAAGTGGGAGTGTTCAGCTTGTGTGTGGTCTCATTTTGGATTTCTTGATGTCCACATATCATGCTCTGGTTGGGCAGAGAGTTGGTGTGTCACTGTGGGATTGGTATGGTCCTTTGTGCAAAAAGTCAAGATATGGTGTACCTTAGGCATGGCTCAGGTCAGAGGCAATCTAGAGGCTTGTCCTGCCTCAGCTTGAGTCAAGGATGGCCCTTGGATGGTTCATGAGAGGCTGCTGCATTTGGATCATGAGTTGGAAAGGTTTTTGCAACTTGACAACTTGTTACTTCTCATGACTTTTGGTTATGTACATGTGAGAAAACTTTGCTGAATTTTGGTGTGTGATGCCTCATGAAGTCATGGCAATGTATTGAAACTAGCTAGAGGTCAAACAAACCCTTTGAGAATCATTTTGCAAGAAATCCCTCTTTGCACTTTCATGAAAAATGACTTATGGCTATGTGAAAATCAAGGCATAGAAATGGAAAATTCTTTGGGCCAAACTTATTTTTAGACATTGGTTTATGTTTGTATGAAGATTAGAAGTCCATTTGATAGCACAATTTGTCTTGGCAAGTGGTTTTGCAACTTTGCCTCTTTGGTAGAAAACTTGAAATTATGTGATTTTTCCCAACTTTGAGAACCCATAACTTTTGATCCAAAATGAATTAGGACAAGTTCTTGTACTTTTTGAAAAGGGAATGATCCATTCTACAACTTTCATGACCAAAGTTTTCTCATTTGAGGCATTTCTGAATCAAAAAGCAAGGGTTGAAAAAGTTTCCCAAAATGGCAATTTTCCATTACAAGTCACTTTCCCAAAAAGTCAACTTTGCAAATGGCTTGAAATCCTTCAATTTTGTGAACTTCTAACATCTTATATGATCAAATAATGATCATACACAATCAAAATGATGAAGAACACCCCTTGGTTGGGTCATTGGGGGCCTCAGATGCCCTGATTTTGCACTGACTTGCTCAAAAAGTCAACTCTTGATTAGATGCCTTCCCCATGGAATTTCTTCATGAAAATTGATATGCATGATTCCTATACCATATAGAGACCAATAGAAACAAGAATGACCAAAAAAAAATTGGAGTTATGGCCTTTGAAACCAAAACCCTAATTCTAGGTCATCTGTGTAGTCAATCCTAGCTCTGCTTCCATGCCATTCTCAGTTCTTGTGATTCTTTGACTTTCTTGACTTTGTGGGGATATAATATGATTCTTGAACATACATGGACCCCTTTGAAATGAGTGATGACCTTTGGAGTGGCTCAAGTGGTCCTTGGATAGCTCAGATCACAAACCCTAGATGCAGATGACTTAGAATCAATGCAGTGAATCAAAAATGCAATATGAGATGCTATGATTGAGTTTATGCATATGAAGAGATCACAAGCCATGGTGTGAATGGGTGAGGGCAAATTTGGGGTGTTTACAGTAACCAACCCCCTTTCTCAGTTTCTCTAGTTCGCAACCGTCTTATCCATCTTTTTTTCTAGGTTTCTGCAGCATTACCTTTCCTTCGGGATAAAAATGCCTAGCTGGCGACTCTTTTCATTTCATTTCATTTTATCTCTTCGCCGACCGTTCGCGTCTGCACCCTGTCTGACCCGGTGTCTTTTCGGGGGAGCGACACCCGTCATTATTTTTGTCTTTTCTTTAATACCTAGGAAGTTTTATTTCTTTACCCGATGGCCGTCCCCGTCGTGGTCTCTTTATTTTCCAGCATGATGGCCATCCCCGTCATTGCTTTACTTACCGATTTTTCATCCCTCCGCAGTCGTCCTCTGCTCGATGGTCGTCCTCCATCGCTTTCATTTGATACTCATACTATACTGCCTTTTTCAATTTATATCCCTTTTCTTCTTCTCCCTAGCGAGTGCAAATTTCGAACTGTCTTTGGTATTCAACCACAAGTTATCTTGTTTGTCTGTTAAGCCAAACGCTTACACCCTGCACAACTAACTCATGCTTGAATAGAGGCAGCTGTAAACACCCCAATTTTTCCCTCACTTTTTCTCACACTATGTCTTATGATCTTTCATATTGCATTTGCATAAGCATATCATCTCACATTGCATATTTGTTTCATCTGCATAACTGCATAACTAGGGTTTGTGATCAGGTGAATCCAAGAAGTGATCTAAGCCATCTCAAAGGTCTTGAAGCATGCCAAGTGGGTTCATGAGTGTTCTATGATCATCTTATGCTCCCCAAGGTTCATTAAAGTCAAGAAACCACAAAGCATTGCAAAGGCATAGAGGCACACTGAAGATTTCCTGCACAGATGACCTAAAATTAGGGTTTTGGGTTTGAGGCCCTTAACCTCAAATTTTTTGGTCATTCTTGGTTCTAATAGTCTTAATATGTTATAAGGAGCATGTGTACCAAATTTGATGAAGAAATTCATTGTGGAAGTCATCTGATCAACTGGTAACTTATTGTGCAAGAAAAGTCAGAATCGGGGCATCTGAGGCCTCCACCAATGGTACCAAAGGGTCACATTCATCAATTTGAGGTTCTATGATCTTTATTTGATCTTAGAAGTGGTTATAAGTTCACAAGATTGAAGAATTTCAAGCCATTTGCAAACTTTCCATTTTTGGACATGACTTGTAATGGAAACTTTCCATTTTGGGAAATATTTTCAACCTCCTCTTTCTTAATCAAAAATCCTTCAAATAAAAAATCTTCAAACATGAAAGTTGTAGATTAGATCTTCCCATTTTCAAAAAGTACAAGAACTCCTCTTGATTCATCCTAGAACTCAAGATATGATGTTTCAAAGTTGGGAAAAATCTTGTAATTTTCAAGTATGTGCCAAAGAGGGATTTTTGCAAAATCAAGTTTCAAGACCTCTTATGACCTCTAATCCACTTCTAAGCTTCGTTACATGATAACACAACATTGCAAGACCAAAATCATGCCTTAGATCACAAGTTTCTATGAGCAATCTTCACAAAATATCCAAAGAGGGAAAATTGCAAAACACATGCTATCTCTTGCATCAAGCCATCCAGATCCTCAAATCCAATCCTAGGGCCATCCTTGAATGAAACTGAGGCAGGATAACCCAAGGAGCCAGCTCTGACTCATGCCATGTGTTGCTCCCCAGATTTCCATCCTGGTACAAACACGAAAGTGGCGCGGAAAAGAATAGAGTCGCCAGCCAGGCATTTTTATCCCGAAGGAACGGGAATGGTAATGCTGCACAAACCAGAAGAAAAGAAAAGGAAGGACACAGGTCCTGCGAACCAAAGAGACTGAGTTCGGGAGTCGGTTACGACCTGGGTAGGTATTAGCACCCAGATCGTCCACCGTACCCGACGGGATCCATGCTTGCAAAGAAACTGTTTTAAAGGGTGAAGAAATAAAAGCTGTTGCAAAGAAGATGAACTGAACTGGATAAAAGAAACGAAAATGGAACTGAAAAAGAAATGAAAAGGAAAAAATGTAGGGAAAATAAAGATTGCGCTCGAACGGGCCCTACCCCGCTTCCTACGTACCTCATCAGGACAATGAGGATCAGAGACGCCATAGTTCCCCTAACTAGGGGTAGAAAAGAAATTGCTTGTGAATTAAGGCTTGAACTGCCTATGCCATTGCTCAGGTGTTGCAGACTCGGACGTCGAGTGCCTAACCGTCTTGCAAAATGACAAGTAGCAGCAAGTTCGCGTACGGAGCGAAGGAGGTGAGAAAAGAATTCCCGAAGGAGAGACGCTTATTGTTTGTATGTGTTTTTTATGAAGTTTTTTATGAGTGTGTCACAAGGAAGTGAACTCAAGCTCTTTTCCATGGAATGTATACTTGTCACTACATTCCAAGATGGAATAATAGAACAAGCACACTCAAGTAAGGAGAAGATCCCCAAAACTTGAATCCAGAGATTAGGGCCTAATCTCACTAACTCATTAACTTATTAAGTGTTTTTGGTATTTACAATGAAGAAGTGTTTTTTATGATTTTCTTTGTGAAGAAGATATCTTGATCAGACTTGTGCATCACAAGATAAGCTTGTACTATCCCAAGATGGGAAGACTACAAGTACCTCATGGGATAAGGCTATTTCTCAAGGTATCACTTCAAAATTTATTAAGTGTTTTTTAAGGTTTTGAGATGAGAAGAGAAAAGAAACCAAAAGGATCACAAAGGCAAAAGTCTAATGGGGGACTAAAGATTCCTAAGTGTTGTCATGCATGGATATCCTAAGGTTAGTGTGGTTTTCTATCCTAAAAAAGAAAGGAAGAAGAAGAGAAGAAGAAGAACGAAGAAGGGATGATTAAGGCCTAAGCCCAACAAACAAAGGTTAGCACAATAAAGAATAAGAAGAGAAGAGATGAGATTTGGAGATGTGGGAATCACTTCCACATCTCTCACTTACCATAGCATCTGAAAGGTTAGCAACATAAGCATAAAAGTGAAACAAAATGAACCTAATGACATGCCAACATCATACAAACAGAAGTGAAGTCATATCTACAAATGCTCAATGCAAATGCAATAAACAAGAATGAGAGAAGAAACATGCAAGTTAATTATGAAGCAACATGAATCACATGGCAAAGCAAAACAACTTAAGAAGGATGCAAAGAAAAATGCACACAACATGAACTCAAGGCACAAGACCAGAACCAAAACAAGTCAAAGAAGAGCTTAAGAAGCAAAAGAGATGAAGAGAAGAGAGGCACAAGACCAAACAAACAACTCATGAGATGGAAAGGAGCAAAGAAGTGAAGTGAATACACTTAAGAAAGGTAAACTTAAAAGGTAAGCCAAACACAAAATTTACAAGACATAAACCCTAAACCAAGACCAGAAAGGTACCCATACCCCAAAGAGACCCCAAATGAGAAGAATAAGTTGGCACAAGTGCCCTTCTAAGCTAAAGAGAGAGCTTGTGATCAAAAGGAAGCAAAATGGGACAAGGTAAGAACAAATATTCAAATCAAATCAACAATGCATCTAAAAATTCCACAACTTAGGAAAAATGATCCTCAAACATGATATAACAATGAGCCAAAAGGGTTGGGAGAAATTTAGAAGCTAGATAGGTCAAATTAGGACAAGAACATGAATTAGGGTTAAGAAACCTCACTTACAAGGCAAGGACCAAAACCCAATGAACAAATTTCTAAAATTCAGGACAAAAATCACACATGAACTAAATCCTCGTATGAATCCAGAGCAAAAAGAACCAACACAAAAATCAAAATGATGAACACTATGGAAATTGGACAAGGCAGGATGCTCAAAAAGGACTTAAAAAGAATTAATCAAATGGAAGAATTAATTGACACCTGGCTGATGAAAATAAATGGAAAAGAAAAATATAGAAAATTAGAGAAAACTCAAATGAATAACCATGAATTAATTTGGAATTTTTTGATGATTGGAAGTATTTTTATAAAAAGAAAACCAAAATGGAATAAAAGAAATAAAAGAAAAGAAAATTAAAATATGAGAAAAGGGGAGGAGGTGTGGATAGTCAGGAATTCAGTTACAATCAGTTGAGATTGGAAGGAAATGGGTGCGAATAGGCATATGAGCCCAATGGATTTGCGCCGGATCACATAAGCAAGGGTGGATATTCAGGAAAATAAAGGAAAAACAATTGGGCGTGAGATGAAATGGACGCATCTGGTGACAAGGCTCATTAATTGACGTGGCTAATTCATTGGATGAGGGCTGAGTAACACGCAAGTTATAGTGGTATGCGCAACATGAATAATAATTAGAAACAAAAATAGAAAAGAAAGTCACGTGAAGGGGATGGTGTTCTCATTATAAACGTGGCATGATCTGGAGTGAGGGGATAAGAGATCCAAGGGTGGTAGACTTGTCTTCAAGCTTGCGAAACCCTAACACATGTTTTCCAGATTCCGGTGACCGGAGCTAGGGCTCCGGCATCGGAAATTGCACCAGATGAACAAATCACAATAAAAATAAACATGAATCTCCAGGTTAGGTAAACAAGGTGCCCTGAGTTCAAATATGGGCATGAAAAATTCAATTGATCCATGGATCTTCTGGATCGAGTAAAAACAGGTGAGACCATGAAATTTCAAATCCATAATACACACTCAATAAGGTACCAAATTCCAAACCAAAACACGCAGAGTGATCAGTGAACATCAAGGATTACAAAGCACACCTCAAAAATCATTTCTAGATCTGAAGATTCAGAGGCATACTTGAGCTTGCAGATCTTGAGTAAGCTTGTTAGAAGTCCAGATGATGAAGCCAAAGCACTCCAAATGCACTCTAGTTGAAAAATAAATGCAACTAGAGCCTTGAATCTTGCTGGATCTGAGGATTTGCAAGCAACTGCCCTGAAATGGCAAGGTTGTGATTCTTGAGAGATAGCTTGCACAATGGTGAGATTAATGATCCTGAGCTGCCAAGGATGAAGGATCTACAATTTGTTTTTGGAGAGAGCTAGTGTGTGAGGAGATTCAAGAGAAAATGCAAGTTGTGCAAGAACTTGGAAACTGAAGAATGAGAGAGAACTGAGCCCTTGTAAAACCTAATTTGTTTTATATCATGTCATGAGCAAATGCTGAAGAAATGAAGAAGTTTGCACGTGGGAATGAAAAGTATTTGTGATTTTGCAAATTTTGCAAGTTTGGTGTGATATCGTGTAATCCTCATGCCTTCCCTTGCCTTCAGCCCATGTGCACTCTAATCTGACCCCTTAATCACAATCCAAAAGAATCCTGACCATTAGATGAAGTTGTCACACTTTTTTCATGTTCATGCACAAATTGCATTTTTTTGAATGAAATTCTTATTTGGCACAAATTTGTTGCATTTCTTTGAGCAAAGTGAACCAAATGCTTTGTATTTTAAAATTGAAACCTCACTTGATCCATTCCAATACTCAAAATTGAGTTTCATGTCATTTGGCTCTTGGTGCATGCATGAAAATTAACATTTGCCCTAATTTTGAAGGAATTTTCGAGGGGCATAACTCCCTAACCAAGAATGCTATGAAAAAGTACTTGTACTTTTTGAAAATGGGAGGCCTTAATCTCCAACTTTCATGTTTTACTTTGGTCCATTTGAAGAATTTTTCACCAAGTTATGATCATTTGAATTTTAGGGCAAAACATGCCAAAAATGACATTTTCTCAAAACCAACTTTGCACCAATTTTGCAAAACCCCTCAAAACTTCATGATTCTTGATCTTTGAACTTGCAAAACCTCTTATAACATTAAAAGAACATCCCTTGGCTAGAAAAAATGGATTGGACCCCTTGAAATCACACAGTTGACTTTTAAAAGGCATAGTTGACCAGTTACTTCATCTGCAAGCAACTGAAGAAATCCTTGACTTCCACAAGGAATTTTCTCACCAAAATTGGTACCTAGGATCCTCTTAACATGTAAAAGACTTTTACCAAATGAAATGGCCAAAGTCTTGAGGTTTTCATGCTTGAATCTCAAACCCTAGTTAAGGACCATTGTGTAGGAGCTTTGCCTTAGCCTGGAATCCCTGATGATCTTCCAACCTTCTGAGCTTTTGTAAATGAACTTGAGCTTGTAAATGCAATGTAGACCCCTCATGGGACTTGTACAAAACCAATGGGCTCCTTTTCATAGCTTATGATGCTTCAAGAACCTCCACAGATGGTCATATGCCTAATGCTAGGTCATGAGCAATGTTATGCCTCATCTTTCCATGCTAGGATGCTAAAAATATGATATGTTCATGATAAATATGATGTGATATGATGCTTAAAATGAAGAGGGAAAATTTGGGGTGTTACAGCTTCCCCTATTCAAACAACTGTTAATCTGAAAAGGACGGTAGCACGGGCTATCGACCGTTCAAGATAAATTGTGGTTGAATACCAAGAAGACCTGAAATTTGCACTCTGACGAAGAATGCAACCCTGGGAAATAAACCCAACCAAATGAAGCTTTGGAGACTGCAGGGAAGGGAGAGCAGACGAGCTCCTTCTAAGTTGAAACTGTTATCTGGAATCAGAATACTTTGACAGACGAGTCTTCTTCGAACAATCCTGTTATGCCAAGAGATGGACATACGAGTCCTCACTGCAAAAACATATGACTTGAGACAGAAGAATCTCCTTCGGATAAACCTGTTACGCCAGGACCGGGATGCATTAAAGTCTGTGGGATAGACATGAATAATCAAGGTAGACTAACCTTCTTCATATATTATTCGTGGATATATGGTATAAGACAGACGAGTCTTCTTCGAGCGAACCTGTTACGCCAGGTGCAACATTAATAAGTGGTGCTTGAGACAGACGAGCCTCCTTCGGATATACCTGTTACGCCAGGAGCTGGTATCCATTTTGAAATTTATTCCCACAGTCAGGATTTTAAACCTCCTCAATACATACGAGTATTGGATAATCATCGAGATAACACAGACGAGTGTCATAACTCAATGATACAGACGAGTATCAGACGATGATCTAAGAAACACAGACGAGCGCTTCAGGCAATGATACAGACGAATATCAGCCACTGGTACAGAAGAATATCAGAAATTCAAACACAGACGAGCATTTGGAGTTGCAAAACAGACAAGTACCAAGATAATCAGCAAATCCACACATACAGGTATAAGCTAACACAGACGAGTGTTAGGGATGATACGGACGAGTATCCAAACAAAGCAGACGAGCTTCAAATAGATAACACACAGACGAGTGCCGAAGAATGCAGACGAGCAAACAACAAAGTGATAGCACAGACGAGTGTTGGAAATTGCAGACGAGCACTAACAGCAAAGTGATAACACAAACGAGTGTTGGAAATTGCCGACGAGCAATATCAAGGTAATCATAGGTCACTGCTGGGGAAAGCAAACGAGCAATACCAAAGTGACAACACAGACGAGTGTTGAGAGATGCAGACGAGCAGCTATAAAGCATGCACACAGACGAGTGCTGGAGAAGTGCAGACGAGCAACAAACAAATGCCTGATTGGCCCCAAAAGTTACAACCCTGTAGGGGAAAACAAGTCGAGAGGCCTTGACACCTAACTATGACTGGGATGATGAATGCCTGCCTGTATCATCATATTGCCCAAAAGGATGGCGACTTCGCTGGGGAATATTTCACTGATGGGAGTGAAAATCAAACATGAACTCTGTGGGGAAGAATCATCTTCAGACTTGGCTGGGAAAGATGCCTCAACAATGCTCTAGCTGGGGAGAGAATTTTGCTAATTCTAAGCTCTGTGGGGACATCAGACATTCCGTTTCCTGTTGGGCATACTCCACTGGGGAAGAATAAACTGCTTGGACTGCCTGCCAAGACTTAGCTGGGGAATAATTCTGCTTGGGAGAATGTGACGCCATCCTGCAACCTGCAACAACAGAAAACATATATGTGCCCCGGGGACTTACATGGTTTGATTTGTTCATCCATCATCACCCGACACTCAAAGAGGTTTTACAGTGTTTCCCTGCAATGTCGTTTTCTTTCCAATTAACACCATGTTTAAATGCAATGCTATTTTTGCCAAAAATTCAGGACATTTTGTTCACAAAAATAAACACAACACAACTTTTTGACTGAATATTCTTTTTATTGAAAGGCCTCTGAATAGGCAAAGATTTACATTAGGAAGCAACCACCTGGAAAGAGGTAGCCACCATAAAATTGAGAAAATAAACTATCCTAATGGTAATGGGCACGACATCCCAATGAGTTCCATTTCTGTTATGACCAGCATGTCTTCAAAACTCTCCATTCTTGCCTTTGCTTTTTGAGAAGATGAGGGGACTGATTCATACCCTTCTGATATTGTCACGCTGTGTGAAACAATGATGTGGTTCAGATTACTCGGATCGCAGTTGTCCTCTTATTCCCTTGTTTTGCATGGATCGCCCTTTCGGGTTTTCAATCCACCGGGATACCCATTTTTGCCTGAGCTGTCCAATGTGGCTTTTCAACTCAGCGGGTGTACTTTTTTTTTAAATTTATTTTCCCTAACTTTTGCCCGAGCTTTTTATTCTGTTTTTAGCTCGCCGGGATGCCCTTTTTTTGCCTGGACTTTAATTCTATTTTTGTGTCCAGCGGATCTCTTTATGCGAAGTATTTTTTAACTGCGTCCGAGTTAACAGGGGATTGGAAATATTCTCCATCCATAGTGGTGAGCATCAGTGCTCCGCCTGAGAAAACTTTCTTCACTATGAATGGTCCTTCGTAGTTTGGGGTCCACTTGCCCCTGTGATCTGAACCTGGAGGAACAATACTTTTGAGCACAAGCTCTCCTACTTGATACTCCCGAGTACGTACTCGTTGGTCGAATGCACGCTTCATTCTCCTCTGATAAAGTTGACCATGACAGATAGCCGCTAATCTCTTTTCCTCAATTAGACATAGCTGATCATAACGAACACGCACTCATTCAGCCTCATCAAGCTTCACATCCATCATCACACACAATGAAGGAATCTCTATTTCAACAGGCAAGACTGCCTCCATGCCATATACCAAAGAGAAGGGAGTTGCCCCAGTTGACATCCTGACTGACGTTCAGTACCCATGCAGCGCAAACGGTAACATCTCATGCCAATCTTTGTAAGTGACAACCATCTTCTGCACAATCTTCTTGATATTCTTGTTTGCTGCCTCTACCGCACCATTCATCTTTGGTCGTTAAGGAGAAGAATTGTGATGCTGGATCTTGAAGTCCTGACACAACTCTGCCATCATCTTATTGTTGAGATTAGAACCATTGTCAGTAATGATCCTTTCGGGCACTCCGTATCTGCAAATAATGTCTCTTTTCATAAATCTGGCAACCACTTGACGAGTGACGTTGGCATAAAATGTTGCTTCAACCCATTTTGTGAAGTAATCAATCGCAACCAAGATGAAGCGATGACCATTTGAAGTAGTAGGCTCTATCTTCCCGATCATGTCAATGCCCCACATAGAAAAGGGCCAAGGAGATGACATGACGTTGAGCGGGCTAGGAGGAATATGCACCTTGTCTGCATAAATCTGGAACTTGTGACACTTACAAGCGAATGAACAACAGTCTGCATCCATTGTCATCCAATAATACCCCGATCTCAGCAATTTCTTAGCCATAGCATGCCCTCCTGCATGGGTACCGAAAGATCCTTCGTGGACTTCCTGCATTAACAGGCTTGCTTCGTGTCTATCCACGCATCTAAGCAAGACCATGTCAAAGTTTCTCTTGTACAAAACCCCGTCTGTATTCAAGAAGAAACTAGTAGCAAGTCGCCTCAAGGTCTTCTTGTCATTGGAAGATGCCCCAGCTGGGTGTAAACACCCCAAATTTGCCCTCACCCATTCACACCATGGCTTGTGATCTTTTCATATGCATAGATTCAATCATAGTATCTCATACCACATTTTTGATTCATTGCATTGCTTCTAAGTCATCTGCATCTAGGGTTGGTGATATGAGCCATCCCAGAGCCATTTGAGCCACCCCAAAGGTCTCCAATCACTTCAAAGGGGTCCATGTATGTTCAAGCATCATATTATATCCCCACAAAGTCAAGAAAAGCCAAAGAATCACAAGAACTGAGAAAGGCATGGAAGCAGAGCCAGGTTTAACAGCACAGATGACCTAGAATTAGGGTTTTGGTTTCAAAGGCCATAACTCCAAATTTTTTGGTCATTCTTGTTTCTATTGGTCTCTATATGTTATAAGGATCATGCATATAAATTTTCATGAAGAAATTCCAAGGGGAAGGCATTTGATCAAGAGTTGACTTCTTGAGCAAGTCAATACAAAACCAGGGCATCTGAGGCCCCCAATGACCCAACCAAAGGATGTTCTTCATCATTTTGATTGTGTATGATCTTTATTTGATCATAGAAGATGTTAGAAGTTCACAAAATTGAAGAATTTCAAGCCATTTGCAAAGTTGCCTTTTTGGGAAAATGACTTGTAATGGAAACTTGCCATTTTGGGAAACTTTTTCAACCCTTGCTTTTTGATTCAAAAATGCCTCAAATGAGAAAACTTTGGTCATGAAAGTTGTAGAATGGATCTTTCCCTTTTCAAAAAGTACAAGAACTCATTCTAATTCATTTTGGATCAAAAGTTATGGCATGTCAAAGTTGGGAAAAATCACATAATTTCAATTTATGTACCAAAGAGGCAAAGTTGCAAAACCACTTGCCAAGTTGAAATGAGACCTCAAAGTGACTTCTAAACTTTTTACAAACATAAATCATTGCCTAAAGTTCAGAATGCACCAAGACTTTGTCCATCTTCATGACTTGTGGATCAAGAAACTTCAAAAGGACCAAAGTTGATTAAAGTTGCAAAACATCATACAAACCCTAATCCATTTGTTAATTGGCTTCAAAACTGATCCCATGGCCCTCCTCATTCCTTGCTGCACAGGACACCCCTCTTGTACTTGGCCTACTATTGACCCATACCTCTCTTACATAAAACTTGACTTTTTGCATAAAGACCCATACCAATCACAGTAGGGCACACCAACTCCTCTGACCTCTCTAGTTGTGATAAGTGGACCAAATGCAACATAACACAACACCCAACACAAGCTGAAACCTCAGATTGCCATAGTTATCAAAAATCCTCCAACTTGCAAAACCATTCGAATCTCTCAGCTCACTCAACCATTCTTCAAACCAACTTCACCATTGATCTCAAAATGACTCACTGATCACAAACCAACCATTAAAACAACCAAAAACCTCACATAAACCAAATACGATTTCTGACCAGTTGGCTTGCAATCTTACAAACCAGCCAAAAGAAATTTCTTCCAAGCATCAAAACTTCATCAGGAGGTCAAGGGGAGTGGTTTGCACAAAGAGAGGAGGCCTGAAAGTCCAGAACTGAGAAAGCTCAAGCTCAGGTACCTTCTTGAAACATTTTTCCAGAACTTGTTTCTTTAGTTATAGAATGGTAGAGTGTGTTCCACTGATCACAATGAACTTTGAATGGTGAAAAATGGTTGAGTTTTGAGTGTGTATGCATGTTCTGAAATTTTGTTCAGTTTTAGGTTTTTGTTCGAATCTTGTTGTTGATGAAAAATAAATGACATTTGGTGCTGCATTCTTGCTCTAGGGGGTTTGGGGATCATTTCTGGAGATTTGGGGGGTTTGATTTGACCTAGGGAGTGAGTTTGAGTTTTTCAGGGAAGGGGGTCACTGGAGAAGACGACCGGAGCTCGTCTCCGGTGACCTGAGAATAATTAGGGTTAGCCCAGTTTGAATGTGGACCCTTGATCTGGTTGACTAAGTCTGACTCCCGCGCGTTTCAATGGCCAGGATGTGTCATTAAAACCCTAATCTCACTTAATTAATTTAATTAATCCAGTTTAATTTAATTGGCCCAGTTTGAATGAGAGCCGTAGGATCTGGCGCGCAGTCTTTCCCTCCACTCCCAGTTCAAATGCAACCCTTAGGATGCGCTGACTTTTCTTTTTGTTCATATTTATTTTATTTTCTTGTCATTTATTTTGTGCATTTATTTTAAAATAGCTAAATTCATTACAAAATTATGAAAATTTTTGTCAAGGGTTTCATGAATTTTCAGAACACAAAAATATTTTTATTTTTATTTTTTGCATTGAAAATTATTTTTAAATCATTTAAATGTTTATTTTTAATTAGTTAATGGAAATTAATTAATTAAAAATACATTTAGGTATTTAAAAATCACAAAAAAAATTCACATAGCATTTAAAAACATTTAGAAACATTGTCCAACCCTCAAACCAAATTTCTTTTTTGTTCTTGATGCCTTTGATCATTTTCATTGGATTTAATTCCATTTCAAGGAAATATTTTGTTCCAAACTTCAAAAATTCATTGCTGCCTAACCATTGAGAGTTGGATGATGATTCTTTTGGCATTGCATCTTGCATAGCATGTAGTTTATAGGATAAATTTGATTTGAGTTGATCTTGCATTTTCAATTTGTTTGGCATTTTTCTTGACAAGGTACCTTAAAACCCTAGCAATCTTAGGAAATTCATAACTTTCAATAGGTTAAGAAATGGATCCCTTTCTTTGGGCAGTGAACTTGTGTAGGTTTAGGGTATCTTTGATTGAATTTTCAAATTTTTATCATGATGTTTGCTTCTGGTTTTGGATTTTTGCTTTGCATGATGCATGAAACCCTAATTTGTGCTTCCTTTTGCATCCATTTCTCATTTGCTTGCATCCATTGACTTGCCATGACATTTTGTGCATTCATTTGATTCATAATACATCTTAGGATATTTTAGAATCATGTTTGATCATTGCATCTTTCATTTACCATTGTTGTATGTCCATTGCATTTCATAACTTTTCATGTGCACTCATGGTTCAAAGCATGTCTCATTTGCATCCTTATGCTTGTTAGATCATTCCCATGCCTTGCCTCATGTTTGTATCATCTCTTAGCATCATTGACATCATGTTCTTGCTTCTGGTTTTGGTTTGCATCATCACATTGCATCCCATTTTCATTGCATTTCATTTCTTTTGCTAACTTTTCAGGTGGTAAGTTATTTGAGAAGTGAATTTGCCTTCACTTCTTACAATCTCTTTTCATCTCTCTCTTGCATCTTTGATGCATTTTATCTTGTGTATTGGATTGAGCTTGCTCATTCTTGTTCATCTTACTTTCTTTCTTCAAGCAACTTGTCTTCTTAAGTGAAGCCAGTTGTTTTGCTTCTCTTTGCTTCTTGCTTCTTTCATCTGCTTCACTCCTGGTGGTTCTTTGAAGATTCTTTCTCTCTTAAGCCTCACAAACCCTAGGAACAACCAAGCATGATAATAATTAGGTTTTGATTAGTCCCCCATTTAGATTTTACCTTTGTGTCATCTTTGAGTCTTCTCCTTTCATCTCATAATCAGGGACTAAACCCTAAAGGCTTTAATGCTTTGTGATTAAGCTTATGCCTGCATCCTTATATTAGGATGGAGTGTATAACTTTAATCCTAAGTGTTAAACAATTAATGTGTTTAAAATCCTTTAATCAATCCATCTAATAATCACTAAGACATCAAGCTTGTAACTTGGGCCTTGCGTTAGGGTTCTAATTCTTCCTTAATTGGTTAAGAAGGACTAACCCTAGTGTTAATGGACAAGTCCTCCTCAAGTTGTCTTACAAATCATAAAATCCACTTCTTCATCTTATCATTAACTAAAATCCACTTTAATAAAGGCTTTGTTTTGTCATGAAGTTAATCCCTAATCATGGATAAAGTTGAGGAATCTTCCCCAGCTTAAATGTTCTCATCTATTATCCTTCTATTAGGATGGTGTAATGAGTTCATTAAATCCCTGATTATGGCTTAAACTCATTACTTAACACTAAACAAAAACAACAAAAAAACATTTAAATAATCACAAGTAGGTTAATGATCTTAATCCTACTTCAGGGTGATTAAGTGTGAGATGCTGACTTCACACTTAAGGTATTCTCATTACCCCTAATCAGAGGGAGGATGTGATGAGTTTACTAAATCCATTGGTTTAGGCTTAAGCTCATTAACTTATGACAAACTTTCAAAAGCAATAAAAGACTGAAAACACAAAAACAAACAATAATCGTCTCCTTCAGGATTCTTTTGTCACCTCATTCACTCATAAACGAGAACTTGCTTCTTCCGTCTAATGCAAGACAGTTTGCACCTGAGCCAGACAAGTCATACACTTGAGCATAGGCAAATAAGCAGTTCAGAAGTCAATCTATTTCCAGTCTCTTTGAGTCGAACTACGGTGTTCTGACTTCCTCATTGCACGAGAGGATACGTAGGCATAACTTAACAGTTATCGAACAAAAGTCTCTGTATATCCCCTCCTCTTTCTAGCTTTATTCTTTTAGCCTCATTGTCTTGAGCACTTCATTCATTTCTTTTGCACTGACACTTCACTTATACACTCCACATTTCTTTTACACTGACACTCGCATTCTTTCCAGCTTTGATACACAAATTGCATTGACACTACCCCTTTTAAACACAAATATTTTAAGCGTGGATCCCGTCGAGTACGACGGACAATCTGGGTGCTAATACCTTCCCAGGTTGTAACCAACCCCCTTTCTCAGTCTCTCTGGTTCGCAACCGTCTTATCCATATATTTTCTTAGGTCTATGCAGCATTACCTTTCCTCCGGGATAAAAATGCCTAGCTGGCGACTCTTGTCTTCTGAGTTCACCCCTGTGTGTTCTCTCCTCCTTTCACCGACCGTTCGCGTTTGTACCCCTTCTGACCTTGGGTGTCATTTTGGTGGGAGCGACAGCTTGGCGACTCCGCTGGGGAACCTTTATACTGTAACCAGGGCTTCTGGTTCTTTTTGTGGGTTCCTCCTAGCGCTTGTTTGATTTGTGTTTACTGGGGTGTTATGTGCTATTTGTGTTTGTATATTTGCTTTATTTACTGCTTTATGTACAGTTATTTATTGCTTTCTTTACAGCTTTATATATCATACAGTCATATTGTCATCTGGCCGGATCTGGTTTTTGCTTTGGTGGGTGGGGTTCTACTGAGAGTTTAAGGTCCTATACCTGGGACCTGAGTGACACCTAGGCTAGAGTGGTTCATGTTCTTTCCCATTCCATTTCGGTCTGGTGCGAGAATATGAAACACGGTTCAGATGTGGGTTTCTTCTTGAGAACTCTGTGCTACAGATTTCCTGTAGTGCTAGGGCTATCTGGGAAGCCTGCTAAGTCTGGATGACCTTTATTATGACCTTCAGAAACTGAGGAAAATTAGAGGAGGATCTTTTATGGTTATTGTAAACACTGTACCTCCGGGTTAGAAGTGTTTACACTTCTCATAACTGATCCAAGTTTGAGGATCCTTGTTCTAGAACACCACCTGTGAGGGGGTTGGGTTGTTTACAGGTTTGCAGGTGCCATTGGCCACATCATACCTTGATACTTTGTTTGATTAAGAGTACCCCACTTTGGATAGTTCTTGTGATTTAACCCTGGACATGTGACTCTCTATTTAAGTCCCCCACCTTGGTTACTGGACTTTTAAACCTCCATTTGGACTTCCTGAACATACATGGACTTATATCAAGGCAGTAATCAGATCCAGCTTGATCACAAACCCTTGCATATCATTTGCATACTCATCATTTGCATCATTTAACATTTGCTTATTTATTTTTCAGGGTATCCACATTTTATCTGGCTTGGTTTTGACCCCTTCATCTGCATAGACCTCTGTTCATCAGTTATCTGCTTCAACTATCTTCATTAGTTGCCTGCTTCAGCTACTCATCTCCAGTATCAGTCTTCATCATCAACATCTGTTTTCAGCTCTTCATCAGCAGTCATGGCACCCAAGAAGAGCAACATTTCATACCATTTCTTTGAGCCTGTGCTGACTGGCATCAGGCAGGTCCAGGCACTTATCACTCCAGACCACATCCCATTATTCAGAGAGCATTATGGGGGCATCCTTGACATGGTTATGGACTTGGACCCTTCTCAGAGGAGTTTGATCCACACCTGCTTACAGTTTTATGACCCTCCTTTGAGATGCTTCACCTTCCAGAACTTTCAGCTAGGACCTCTGCTGGAGGAGTTCTCATCACTGATTGGAGTACCTGTCAGGGGTAGTCTCCCCTTCAACCCTGAAATGACTTCTCCCAGCAATGAAGAAGTGGCAAAAGCACTGTACCTAGAACCTATTTTGATTGAGCAGAGCATGACAACAAAGGCTGGGATCACTGGTTTGCACCTAGACTTTCTGACTTCTCAGGCCATCCTGAAGGCCTCTTTGGGAGAATGGAGGGCAGTTTGTGCATTGTTGGCGCTCAGTATATATGGGGTTATACTATTTGCAGATGAGCCCAAGTTTATCAGCAAGAATTCCATTCATCTTTTCATTCTGAGGAACCCAGTACCCACATTGCTGGGGGATTTCTATTATTCTGTTCACCAAAGAAATGAGAAGCAGAGAGGGAGGTTGGTGAGATGTTGTGCTCCCCTATTTCATACCTGGCTGCTGAAGCACTTACCCAAGACTGATGCCTTCCTGAATCCTCACCAGCAGAAGAATTGGGCTAAGAGACTTATTGCTTTGACTTTAGATGACATCAGATGGTGCACCCAGAGCACCAAAGGCAGGGACATAATTACTAGCTGTGGACAGTTCCCCAATGTACCTCTAATAGGAGTGAAAGGTTGCATCAACTACAACCCTTTGCTGTTTAAGAGACAGTTGGGCTATGCTTTGGTTCACCCTCCTAGAGTGCAGGACTTGGCTGAAACTCTGTATTGTGAGATAAAGCCTAATCTAACTGTTGTTAGACAATCATCCTGGGCTTGGGACAACATCCAGACCAAGGGGATGGCCATTCTTGGAAGGTGCAATAATGTAGCTTCAACTCAGTACTATGAATGGTCCCATGCTAGAGCTCAGATTTCTGGGATGCCTTTAACCATTGAGGATACACCTGGACCATCCATAATACCACCTCCAGCCACTGTCAGCCTTGAAGAATTTGAGAAACTGAAAGAGAGGAATGAGAATCTGTCTCAATCTCTGAAGAAGACCCTCTGGGAGAGGAGTGATGGTCGTCTAGACATTGAGAGGTTGGAAAAGCTTAAGGTGGAGCATCTAGCCAAGATTGAGAAAGCAGAGGACTACATCAAGAAATCAAGAGTTGGGGAGCAAATTTTGAAGAATGCATGTAAAGAGGCCCGATTTCAGAAGGCTAGGACTGATCTCTATCTGAAGGAAAGTCAAGCTAGGTGGGTCAGGATCACTGAAGCTCGTACTCAAGAAGATAAGAGAACTCAAGCCAGGATTGAGCAATTGGAGGCCAATGAAAAGAAACAACAGGAGGCCCTGCTAGCAGCCCAGAAGGAGATTTCAGAGTTGAAACTTAGGGCTGGTGTGAAGAGGTCAAAGGACCAAGACAGGCACAAGAAGCTGACCACTGCTATCGCCACCAGAAACCTTCTTATCAGAAACATTACGGAGCATCCGGCTGGTCCTGTAACTGAAGCACTTTTGAAGGAGGTTAAGGAGGATGAGTTTGGATTAGATGTTTGACTTCTTTGCTTGTTGTTATTTCCATTTCATGTACTTTTCTTTTTATGTTGTATTTTGACCCCTCAGGGGCATGTGTTGTAAAAACCAAACTATGTATGATCCACCATTTGTAATGTATTTGTAAGTTTGTTTCATTGAGTTTTCTTTCTCTCAAGCAACATCAAAGCATCTTCCCTAGGGTCTGGAAAGGTCAAAACCAAGAGCCAAGCCGGATACCTTGGAAAATAAATAAGCATACTGCATTGAATGCTAACCTTTGTTTTGTTTTGTAGGTTTTTGTTTTGATTTTTTACTAACTCTGTTGTGGTTCAGGAATTATTGCTCGTCGTCGGGTGTTCCCTCTCAACCGTCCGCACAGGTATCCTACTCGCAACAATCTTCCTGGTATCCAAATGGATCAAGTACAGCAAGATCTGACAGAGGTCAGAACTCAGATGGCTAATGAAAGGCTGGAGATGAGAAACCAAATGACCCATATCATGGAAGTAATGAATGGCTTGGCCCAAAGTCAAGAGAGATTGAGGGCATTGGTAAAAAGACAAACCCCGGAAGAACCTCCTCTAGGAACTGGAGGAACAAGTAACAATGAGAGGGGCCAGCCTCATGTTAATCCACCAGTATATGGGCCTCATCTACATCCGGAAGTCAACATCCCGGGTAATGTGCAAGGAAATACTACTGCAGGAAGGATCTTACAAGAAGACCCCCAAGAGGAGCAGTTCACTGTAATGGGAGCTGGGGGTGAAGTTTATGATAGGAGGTTTGATGAAATTGCTGAGAAGTTGAGATCTCTGGAGTCTCAAAATTCCCTAGGTTTTGATGTCATGGATATGGGATTAGTGGATGGGGTAAGGATTCCCCACAAGTTTAATCCCCCGTGCTTCGAGAAGTACAATGGAACTTCCTATCCACGAATTCACCTACAGTCCTTTCTGGGGAGACTTAAGGCATACACCATGGATGAAAAACTGTGGATGTTTTACTTTGAAGACAGTTTGACTGGGGCTTCAAGGGAGTGGTACTCACACTTAACCAGGGCTACTATCAGATGCTGGAAAGACCTAGCTGAAGCTTTCATCAGACAGTACCAATACAATTTGGCCAGGGCTCCTAACAGAACCCTTCTGATGGGAATGTCTCAATCCTCCAGAGAAAGCTTCAGGGAATATGCCCAGAGGTGGAGACAACTTGCTGCTGCAGTCCAGCCACCCATGTCGGAAAGAGAAATGGCCGACATGTTTATGAACACTTTGCAAGGAACATATATTGATAGGCTAGCTGCCTTTTCTTCCACCAGCTTCGCTGACGTAGTCATAGCTGGAGAAAGAATTGAGAGCCTTCTGAAGATGGGTAAGATTTCTGATAATGGTGCAAGTTTGTCTAGTAACCCTAGGAAGCCTTTTGTGGGACCTAGAAGGACTGGTGAGACAAATGCCATTCATGCCAGCAGGGGCAGACCTCAGTATGTCCACAGATCTGTAGCATCTGTCACAATTCCAGCTCCGATCCTTCAGCAACCAGCATATCAACCACAACAACCACGCTATCAGCAGCAAGTTCAGTATCCGCCACAGAGGACCTACAACAACAATAACAACAATCAACAACAAAGACCTTTTCAGCAAAGACCATCGCAGGCAAATAGGGTGATTGACCCTATCCCTATGCCTTATGCTGCCTTATTGCCACAACTCCTGAAACTCAACTTGGTTGAATTAAGGACATTGGCACCACCAGATCCCTCTAATCTCCCAAGAAATTATGATGTCAACGCCAGATGTGCTTTCCATTCCAACGCACCTGGCCACAATACTGAGAAATGCAGGGCTTTGCAAATGAAGGTACAAGATCTGGTGGATTCTAAAGCCCTCAACTTTGCACCCCCTCCAAGTGTCACCAAGAATCCCATGCCCAATCATGGAGGACCAAGAATTAATGCCATTGAGGAAGACAAGCCATCTTTCTTAATCACCAGTGTTGGACAGATTCGGACACCTCTGGTCGAAATTAAAGCTCAACTTCTAGAATGCCAGATGTTCCCCGGGTGTGAGCTCGGTTGTGGGTATTGCAACATTTCGGTTAACGGGTGTGATAATTTGAGAAGCGGCATAAATGGTCTTATCAAAAGTGGTATACTTCAGATCACAACAACGGCGCCTACAAATCCAGCAATCCCTTTAACAACAATCCCTGATTCTTCTACAACTGCAACAACAATCATTCCGACCAATTCATCAATATCATCAACAATGGCTTCATCCATCACTTCAACAAACCAGATGTCAACAACCATTTCTTCTACAACATCAGCATCTATTTATTCACCAGGATTTTCTACAACACCAACAGAAATCAATGAAGATATCTCAGCAGTCACTATCTACTATGATCCGTCAAGTGTTCCTCCAAACAACAATTTCCAGCAACAAACAGTGGCACCTCTGGCCAGGTCACCAGTCACCATTTACTACGATCCGCACACCATTTCAGCACCCTCCTCTGCAGCAGTCAGTCCAGTTACTATCACGGTACCTGGACTAGTTCCATATGAAAGCAGTAATGCCATACCTTGGCATTATGGCTCTGACCTCTACTACAACAGGGAGAAAACCACTCTGGACTCTTCAACTTCTTCTCCACAGATTGATAATGTTGGGGGAGGCGGAGGCTTCACCAGAAGCGGACGTCTTTTTGCCTCACAATTGCAAAGATCTAATGCCGAAGCAGAAGCTGCTGCTAAAGCAAAAGGGAAGAGTGTGATACCTGAAGAACCAATTATCAAAGAAACTCAGACATATTTTGAGCAAGATGTAGACGAGTTTATGAGGATTATAAGGAGAAGTGATTATAAGGTGGTGGATCAGCTTCACCAAACTCCCTAGAAAATCTCCATATTATCCCTGTTGATGTGTTATGAAGCTCACAGGAATGCATTATTGAAAGTCTTGCACGCAGCATACGTGCCAGAGGAGATCACTGTTAATTAGCTAGAGACTGTGGTGGCAAATGTCAACACCAGTCACGGACTGGGCTTTACCAATGCTGACTTAACAACTGAGGGATGTAACCACAACAAGGCTTTACATATCACCCTGGAATGCAAAGGTGCTGTTCTATCACATGTACTGGTGGACACTGGGTCTTCGCTCAATGTTCTACCAAAGAAAGCCTTAGTGAAGCTGGAGTATGATGGCTTGGCATTGCGCCCGAGTAATTTGGTGGTAAGAGCATTTGATGGCTCTAAAAGATCAGTGCTTGGAGAGATTGATCTTCCTGTGATGATTGGCCCGCAGACTTTTAAGATTACCTTCTATGTGATGGACATTCAGCCGGCCTACAGCTGTTTGTTGGGTAGACCCTGGATCCATGCCGCTGGCGCTGTTACGTCTACCCTTCACCAGAAGCTGAAATTCGAGTGGGAAGGCCAGATCATCACCATCCGTGGTGAAGAAGACATCTTTGTTAGCCATCTGGCAACATACAAGTACATTGAGATGGATGGAGAAATCCATGAAACCATGAGCCAGGGGTTTGAGGCCCTAAACATTAATGAAGCATCTACTGTACTGGGAACCTCCATGACATCTTATCAGCAAGCCAGGAAGGTTGTTGAAGAGGGTACTGCCCAAGACTGGGGCAGGCTGCTGCCCGTAGAGAAGAAGGAGGACAGATTTGGGTTGGGTTACAAACCAACTCAACAAGATCAATCAGAGGCTGCCGAGAAGCCCAACTTTGTCAGCGGGGGAATGCTCACCCCTGATGCAGTGAACAACTTGGAAGACGAGGATGAAAGCGACCGCAACCTGGAGAGCTGGATACGTCCAAGGATCCCGGGGAGCCAAGTCCTTAACTGGTCTTCCCAGGAAATTATAAGGGTTACTCCTGCAGAGTAATTATTATTTCCTGTATTTTTAAGCATGCATCAAGTCTTGCATCTTGCCCAAGATGACAAGACTCATTTTGTAATCGGGCCATCTTGTAATTTTGTGCAAACAGATAAATCAATGAATATCAGACATCTTTTGCAAATGAGTCTTTTCCTTTTCCGCTCACTGTTTTTCATTTTTTCTTTTTGTACAAAAATAAAATGGCAATGTTTTCCAAAATGATAACTTTACTTCACTTTTTCTAAACAAAGATTAAAATTGATCACTAAAATGAACAATCTAAACCCTTGCAGAGAGTGCCTTTCAGACTGCACCGACAACAGCACAGCTATGACTCTGTATGACTTTGACAATCCAATCAATCAAGTTGATGAAGGGGTTGAAGAAGATTATGAGCTTCCTGAAGAGCTATCCAGGTTGTTAAGGCAAGAGGAGAAGGTTATCACTCCTCATCAGGAGGAGGTTGAAACGGTTAATCTTGGTACGGAAGAAGACGTGAAAGAGGTTAAGATCGGGGTCTGCCTGCAAGACTCGGTGAAAGAACAACTGATTGACATGCTTCGAGAGTATGTGGATGTGTTTGCTTGGTCTTATCAGGATATGCCAGGGTTGGACACCGATATTGTCATGCACAAGCTGCCTTTAAAAGAAGATTGCCCACCGGTAAAACAGAAACTGCGTCGTACTCGCCCAGATATGGCAATGAAGATTAAAGAAGAGGTACAAAAGCAGTGGGACGCCGGTTTCCTTGCTATGACTAGCTATCCTCCGTGGGTTGCTAATATTGTACCTGTGCCTAAGAAAGATGGCAAGGTGAGGATGTGTGTGGACTACCGGGATCTGAACAGAGTCAGCCCGAAAGATGACTTCCCATTACCTCACATTGATGTATTGGTTGATAATACGGCTCAGTTCTCGGTGTTCTCCTTCATGGACGGATTTTCAGGATACAATCAGATCAAAATGTCACCTGAAGACATGGAGAAGACAACTTTCATCACACCTTGGGGCACGTTCTGTTATAAGGTGATGCCATTCGGACTGAAGAATGCGGGTGCAACGTATCAACGGGCTATGGTAACATTATTCCACGACATGATCCATAAAGAAATTGAATGTTATGTGGATGACATGATTGCCAAGTCCCTCACAGAAGAAGACCACTTGGTGAATTTGTTGAAGTTATTCAAGCGTCTAAGGAAGTACCAACTGAAGTTGAACCCCAACAAGTGCACATTCGGGGTGCGATCTGGTAAGCTGCTGGGATTTATTGTAAGCGAGAAAGGGAATGAAGTTGACCCAGATAAAGTCAAAGCCATTCAAGAAATGCCTGCACCGAAGACAGAAAAAGAAGTTCGAGGGTTTCTAGGTAGATTGAACTACATTTCAAGGTTCATATCTCACCTTACTGCAACCTGTGAGCCTTTGTTCAAGCTGTTAAGAAAAGAACAAACGGTCAGGTGGAACGAAGACTGCCAGAGGGCTTTTGACAAAATCAAGGAATACTTGCAAGAGCCTTCAATCCTTATGCCTCCAGTTGAAGGAAGACCTCTGATAATGTATTTGACAGTATTAGAAGAGTCAATGGGGTGTGTGCTGGGCCAACATGACGAGTCTGTTCGAAAAGAGTATGCAATTTACTACCTAAGCAAAAGGTTTACCGACTGTGAACAATGGTATTCACTGCTCGAGAAAACTTGCTGTGCTTTAGCGTGGGCTGCTCGCCGACTAAGGCAGTATATGTTGACCCACACTACTTTATTGATCTCCAAGATGGATCCAGTTAAGTACATTTTTGAGAATCCAGCACTTACCGGACGGGTTGCAAGATGGCAAATGATCCTCACACAATATGACATACAGTACACATCTCAGAAAGCCATCAAGGGCAGTGTATTGTCTGATTATCTTGCTGAACAACCCATTGATGATTACCAGCCTATGAGATTTGACTTCCCTGATGAAGACATCATGTTCATAAAAGCAAAAGATCATGAAGAGCCTGTTCACACTGAAGGGCCTGACCCGGAAGAAGAATGGACTATGATGTTTGATGGGGTTGTTAACATGAATGGTCGTGGTGTTGGTGCAGTATTCATTACACATAAGGGGGTTCACATTCCTTTCTCGGCAAAGCTCACCTTCAACTGCACTAACAACGAAGCTGAATACGAAGCTTGCATTAAGGGTCTTGAGGAAGCCATTGACCTCAGGATCAAAATTTTAACTGTGTTTGGAGATTTAGCTTTGGTAGTCAATCAATCCAACGGCAAATGGTACACACACCAGGATCACCTGATACCTTACAGGGATTATACAAGGAGGTTATTGACTTTCTTTACAATGGTCAAGCTTGAGTATATCCCTCGAGATGAAAATCAGTTTGCAGATGCTCTGGCTACCATTTCATCCATGATCAAAGTTCAAGCTGCCAACTTTGTACCCCGGATTTCAGTGTCCAGACTCGACAGACCGGCATTTGTATTTGCAGCAGACGTTGTAAAAGATGACAAACCTTGGTTCCATGACATTAAGTGCTTCTTGGAGGATCAAACATACCCACCTGGGGCATCTTCCAATGACAAGAATACACTAAGAAGGCTAACTGGTAGTTTCTTCCTGAATACTGATGGTTCCCTGTACAAGAGAAACTTTGATATGGTACTCCTCAGATGCGTTGATAGGACAGAAGCAGACTTGTTGATGCACGAAGTGCACGAAGTATCCTTTGGTACCCATGCAGGAGGGCATGCAATGGCTAAAAAGTTGTTGAGATCGGGCTATTACTGGATCACAATGGATGCTGACTGTTGTGCCTATGACAGAAAATGCCATAAATGCCAGATTTACGCGGATAAAGTGCATGTGCCTCCCAATCCTCTGAATGTGATGTCTTCACCCTGGCCCTTCACCATGTGGGGCATTGATATGATTGGCAAGATTTAACCGACTACTTCGAACGGCCACAGATTCATCCTGGTTGCTATTGACTATTTTACCAAGTGGGTTGAAGCAGCCTCCTATGCAAATGTTACCAGGCAAGTGGTAGCTCGATTTCTGAAAAGAGATATCATCTGTCGGTATGGGGTACCCGAGCGGATCATTACTGATAATGGTTCCAATCTAAATAACAACATGATGGCAGAACTATGCCGGGACTTCAAGATCCAACACCACAATTCTTCTCCTTACAGGCCAAAGATGAATGGTGCTGTTGAGGCAGCTAACAAGAATATCAAGAAGATTGTACAAAAGATGGTAGTAACCTACAAAGACTGGCATGAAATGCTGCCATTTGCCTTGCATGGGTACCGTACGTCAATCAGAACATCTACTGGGGCAACGCCGTATCAGCTTGTGTATGGTATGGAAGCGGTCCTACCTGTCGAAGTTGAATTACCCTCCCTGCGGGTACTGATGGATGTTAAGTTGAATGAAGCAGAATGGGTCCGATCCCGATACGAACAATTGAGTCTGATTGAAGAGAAAAGATTAGCTGCAATTTTCCATGGGCAGTTATATCAGAAAAGAATGAAGAAAGCCTTCGATCAGAAAGTCAGGCTCCGAGAGTACCAAGTAGGAGATCTTGTACTGAAAAGACTCCTCCCTCCTTATACAGACCATAGGGGAAAGTGGACTCCGAACTATGAAGGACCATTCGTAGTAAAGAAAGTTTTCTCTGGTGGAGCACTGATGCTCAGTACTATGGATGGTGAAGACTTCCTGTCCCCTGTGAATTCAGATGCGGTTAAAAAATACTTCGCATAAAAATGACCCGCTGGACATAAAAACATAATGTATGTCCAGCCAAAATAGGGCATCCCGGCGAGTCAAAAAACAGAATAAAAGACTCGGGCAAAAATAAGGGAAAATAAACAAAAAAAATGTGTACACCCGCTTTGTTGAAAAGCCGCATTGGACAACTCAGGCAAAAATGGGTATCCCGGTGGATTGAAAACCCGAAAGGGCGATTCACGCAAAATAAGGGAATAAGCGAACAACTGCATTCTGAATTCATCTGTATCACTTACAACATGGTAAACTCTGAAAAGGTCAAGCTTCTTTCAGAATCAGCCTTCTTCAGAAAGCAAGACGAGAAGAACATCAAATGTCATACGAGTCATAGCAAAGGGAAACTCCTTGAAGCGTCGTCAACTTTGCCAACATCTTTTGTTTCTTAATTTGTAACGATCTCCTCATTTTAGGGGATTTGTTTCTTTGACTGTATCTTGCCAATTCAGGGCACATGGATTAATAAAATCAGATTTTCAGTCATGTTTCGTCTCGTACATTTTATTTTCGTTTGCAAAAATGTTCGATGTCTTTAAAATATTGATTGCATAAATACAGATGCTTCTCTTCTAAAAATATGTGCTTGCAGGAAATATACTTACTCCCGGGAGTGTCTAAACTCCTACGATGGAATCCGGTAAGGGATACCTCGGGATTACTTGTGCGTTTCTATACCTTTTCAGGATTGCAGGTTTTCAAAGGACAATATGGGGCATGAAAGCTTCACCCCAGCAAGTTGGCAAATCATTATCTACTCAGTCGCAGCACCGGAGGTGTTTTCTCCCCAACTGAGTTGCCATTTGTTATTTCCTCCTCAGCCAAGTACAAAAGCCAGGGAATCGTCTCCCCACAAAGTTTCAGCCTCCATCCAGAAAAGCAACGCCTGGAAAAATCACAACAGAGTGAAGAAGGCTTCTACAAACCCCCAACTGGGTCCCCCATTACAAGGATATGTCTACCAATGACCTATTCCCCAAGCAGAGCCATACATGACAGATCTACCGATGATCTTATCCCCAGCGGATGTCCACTTCAAGCAGATCGGTCAGAGATCTTCACAACAACGGGATCCGAATCCCGGATCGGTACCTTTGCATAATCATAGCATTCGCATCATAGTCTCCCCACAAAGCGTAGCATTCCGTCTAATACGGAACATTACGGCAAAAATCAAACATATTGCATAATCATAAGCCGTGTGTCGAACTGAACACTTGTGAATACTGACAATCCATCAACAATATACAGAATGCTCCCCAAAATTCCCCGGCAGAGAGCCAAGGCATTTTCCTTAAAGATACAGATACTCCCTGACACCCGTCCGTGTCATACCCCCAGTAGAAAGCCAAAGCGTCCCCTTTGCACTCACAAATACACATATATACAATTCCTTGACACCCGTCCGTGTCACCTCCCCAGCATAGTCACCCAAACACTTCGGAAACCATACACTTGTTTATAATACACTTTCTCCGACACTCATACTTGTTACTCATCATCTTTTTTACTCATACAGATACTCGTCCGTATCTTATATACACCACCTAAATCCCCTCAGATCCGACACTCGTCTGTGTTCTTTGTTAACCAGTTGGTACCCGTCAATATCATCATCTCTGAACATGTGTCGAGCGTTTGTTTCTACCCGATACTCGTCCGTATCACGTTCTTAAGGATGCTTGTCCGCATCTTTAATCCATACACAGTGCCAAACACTTATACCTTTCATTTCTTGGATGTAAACACTCATCCGTGTTTACCTTTCCCCAGCAAAGTCCCCAACAAAACTTGTTAAACTATTTCCTTTCTATCTGACATTCGTCCTATGTCATGATACCTTTTCGGCAGCCATACCCTGCCAGGTGATCGTCCTTCACCTTTGGATGGTCGTCCCTCTTCCTTTCCCTAGCGGAGTCTCCATTATTGGAATCCTTTTCTGTCCGGCATTCGTCCTATGTCGTGACATTTTTAGCAGTCGTCCTCTGCTAGGTGATCGTCCTTCATCACTTTATCCGATGGCCGTCCCCATCGTTGATCTGGTTATCTGACATTCGTCCTATGTCATGGTAAACCCCGAGAGCAGCCTTACCTTGCTAGGTGATCTTCCTTCACCTCTTGATGATCGTCCTTCATCATGCTTATCCGATGGCCGTCCCCATCGTCGACCTTTTTATCCGACATTCGTCCTATGTCGTGATACTTTTGGCAGCCGTACCCTGCCCGGTGATCGTCCTTCACCTTGGATGACCGTCCCTCATCTTATCCCCAACAGAGCAGCCGTCCCCTGCTAGGTGATCGTCCTTCACCCTTGATGACCGTACCTCATCATTTATTTCATTTATGCTTTGAGTTTGATGGTTGTCCCCATCATTTACCTATAATCCCCAGAGAGCCTTATAGCTTTACTTGATGGCCGTCCCCATCATAATCTCTTATATCCCCAGTTTGTCGGTCGTCTCAATCATTGCTATATCCCCAGCAGTCGTCCTCTGCTCGACGGTCGTCTTCCGTCGCCCGCATTTTATAATTATACTTTATTTTCCTTTACAATCTATATCCCTTTTCTTCTTCATTCTGTGAGTGCAAATTTTGGACTGTCTTTGGTATTCAACCACAAGTTATCTTGTTTGCCTGTTAAGTCGTTGCTTACATTCTACACAGCTAACTCATGTTTGAATAGGGGCAGCTGTAAACACCCCAAATTTGCCCTCACCCATTCACACCATGGCTTGTGATCTTTTCATATGCATAGATTCAATCATAGCATCTCATACCACATTTTTGATTCATTGCATTGCTTCTAAGTCATCTGCATCTAGGGTTGGTGATCTGAGCCATCCCAGAGCCATTTGAGCCACCCCAAAGGTCTCCAATCACTTCAAAGGGGTCCATGTATGTTCAAGCATCATATTATATCCCCACAAAGTCAAGAAAAGCCAAAGAATCACAAGAACTGAGAAAGGCATGGAAGCAGAGCCAGGTTTAACAGCACAGATGACCTAGAATTAGGGTTTTGGTTTCAAAGGCCATAACTCCAAATTTTTTGGTCATTCTTGTTTCTATTGGTCTCTATATGTTATAAGGATCATGCATATCAATTTTCATGAAGAAATTCCATGGGGAAGGCATCTGATCAAGAGTTGACTTCTTGAGCAAGTCAATACAAAACCAGGGCATCTGAGGCCCCCAATGACCCAACCAAAGGATGTTCTTCATCATTTTGATTGTGTATGATCTTTATTTTATCATAGAAGATGTTAGAAGTTCACAAAATTGAATAATTTCAAGCCATTTGCAAAGTTGCCTTTTTGGGAAAATGACTTGTAATGGAAACTTGCCATTTTGGGAAACTTTTTCAACCCTTGCTTTTTGATTCAAAAATGCCTCAAATGAGAAAAATTCGGTCATGAAAGTTGTAGAATGGATCTTTCCCTTTTCAAAAAGTACAAGAACTCATTCTAATTCATTTTGGATCAAAAGTTATGGCATGTCAAAGTTGGGAAAAATCACATAATTTCAAGTTATGTACCAAAGAGGCAAAGTTGCAAAACCACTTGCCAAGTTGAAATGAGACCTCAAAGTGACTTCTAAACTTTTTACAAACATAAATAATTGCCTAAAGTTCAGAATGCACCAAGACTTTGTCCATTTTCATGACTTGTGGATCAAGAAACTTCAAAAGGACCAAAGTTGATTAAAGTTGCAAAACATCATACAAACCCTAATCCATTTGTTAATTGGCTTCAAAACTGATCCCATGGCCCTCCTCATTCCTTGCTGCAAAGGACACCCCTCTTGTACTTGGCCTACTATTGACCCATACCTCTCTTACACAAAACATGACTTTTTGCATAAAGACCCATACCAATCACAGTAGGGCACACCAACTCCTCTGACCTCTCTAGTTGTGATAAGTGGACCAAATGCAACATAACACAACACCCAACACAAGCTGAAACCTCAGATTGCCATAGTTATCAAAAATCCTCCAACTTGCAAAACCATTCGAATCTCTCAGCTCACTCAACCATTCTTCAAACCAACTTCACCATTGATCTAAAAATGACTCACTGATCACAAACCAACCATTAAAACAACCAAAAACCTCACATAAACCAAATACGATTTCTGACCAGTTGGCTTGCAATCTCACAAACCAGCCAAAAGAAATTTCTTCCAAGCATCAAAACTTCATCAGGAGGTCAAGGGGAGTGGTTTGCACAAAGAGAGGAGGCCTGAAAGTCCAGAACTGAGAAAGCTCAAGCTCAGGTACCTTCTTGAAACATTTTTCCAGAACTTGTTTCTTTAGTTATAGAATGGTAGAGTGTGTTCCGCTGATCACAATGAACTTTGAATGGTGAAAAATGGTTGAGTTTTGAGTGTGTATGCATGTTCTGAAATTTTGTTCAGTTTTAGGTTTTTGTTCGAATCTTGTTGTTGATGAAAAATAAATGACATTTGGTGTTGGATTCTTGCTCTAGGGGGTTTGGGGATCATTTCTGGAGATTTGGGGGGTTTGATTTGACCTAGGGAGTGAGTTTGAGTTTTTCAGGGAAGGGGGTCACCGGAGAAGACGACCGGAGCTCGTCTCCGGTGACCTGAGAATAATTAGGGTTAGCCCAGTTTGAATGTGGACCCTTGATCTGGTTGACTAAGTCTGACTCTCGCGCGTTTCAATGGCCATGATGTGTCATTAAAACCCTAATCTCACTTAATTAATTTAATTAATCCAGTTTAATTTAATTGGCCCAGTTTGAATGAGAGCCGTAGGATCTGGCGCGCAGTTTTTCCCTCCACTCCCAGTTCAAATGCAACCCTTAGGATGCGCTGACTTTTCTTTTTGTTCATATTTATTTTATTTTCTTGTCATTTATTTTGTGCATTTATTTTAAAATAGCTAAAATCATTAAAAAATTTTGAAAATTTTTGTCAAGGGTTTCATGAATTTTCAGAACACAAAAATATTTTTATTTTTATTTTTTGCATTGAAAATTATTTTTAAATCATTTAAATGTTTATTTTTATTTAGTTAATGGAAATTAATTAATTAAAAATACATTTAGGTATTTAAAAATCACAAAAAAATTCACGTAGCATTTAAAAACATTTAGAAACATTGTCCAATCCTCAAACCAAATTTCTTTTTTGTTCTTGATGCCTTTGATCATTTTCATTGGATTTAATTCCATTTCAAGGTAATATTTTGTTCCAAACTTCAAAAATTCATTTCTGCCTAACCATTGAGAGTTGGATGATGATTCTTTATGCATTGCATCTTGCATAGCATGTAGTTTATAGGATAAATTTGATTTGAGTTGATCTTGTATTTTCAATTTGTTTGGCATTTTTCTTGACAAGGTACCTTAAAACCCTAGCAAACTTAGGAAATTCATAACTTTCAATAGGTTAAGAATTGGATCCCTTTCTTTGGGCAGTGAACTTGTGTAGGTTTAGGGTATCTTTGATTTCATTTTCAAATTTTTATCATGATGTTTGCTTCTGGTTTTGGATTTTTGCTTTCCATGATGCATGAAACCCTAATTTGTGCTTCCTTTTGCATCCATTTCTCATTTGCTTGCATCCATTGACTTGCCATGACATTTTGTGCATTCATTTGATTTATAATACATCTTAGGATAGTTTAGAATCATGTTTGATCATTGCATCTTTCATTTACCATTGTTGTATGTCCATTGCATTTCATAACTTTTCATGTGCACTCATGGTTCAAAGCATGTCTCATTTGCATCCTTATGCTTGTTAGATCATTCCCATGCCTTGCCTCATGTTTGTATCATCTCTTAGCATCATTGACATCATGTTCTTGCTTCTGGTTTTGGTTTGCATCATCACATTGCATCCCATTTGCATTGCATTTCATTTCTTTTGCTAACTTTTCAGGTGGTAAGTTATTTGAGAAGTGAATTTGCCTTCACTTCTTACAATCTCTTTTCATCTCTCTCTTGCATCTTTGCTGCATTTTATCTTGTGTATTGGATTGAGCTTGCTCATTCTTGTTCATCTTACTTTCTTTCTTCAAGCAACTTGTCTTCTTAAGTGAAGCCAGTTGTTTTGCTTCTCTTTGCTTCTTGCTTCTTTCATCTGCTTCACTCCTGGTGGTTCTTTGAAGATTCTTTCTCTCTTAAGCCTCACAAACCCTAGGAACAACCAAGCATGATAATAATTAGGTTTTGATTAGTCCCCCAATTAGCTTTTACCTTTGTGTCATCTTTGAGTCTTCTCCTTTCATCCAATAATCAGGGACTAAACCCTAAAGGCTTTAATGCTTTGTGATTAAGCTTATGCCTGCATCCTTCTATTAGGATGGAGTGTATAACTTTAATCCTAAGTGTTAAACCCTTAATGTGTTTAAAATCCTTTAATCAATCCATCTAATAATCACTAAGACATCAAGCTTGTAACTTGGGCCTTGCATTAGGGTTCTAATTCTTCCTTAATTGGTTAAGAAGGACTAACCCTAGTGTTAATGGACAAGTCCTCCTCAAGTTTTCTTACAAATCATAAAATCCACTTCTTCATCTTATCATTAACTAAAATCCACTTTAATAAAGGCTTTGTTTTGTCATGAAGTTAATCCCTAATCATGGATAAAGTTGAGGAATCTTCCCCAGCTTAAATGTTCTCATCTATTATCCTTCTATTAGGATGGTGTAATGAGTTCATTAAATCCCTGATTATGGCTTAAAATCATTACTTAACACTAAACAAAAACAACAAAAAAACATTTAAATAATCACAAGTAGGTTAATGATCTTAATCCTACTTCACGGTGATTAAGTGTGAGATGCTGACTTCACACTTAAGGTATTCTCATTACCCCTAATCAGAGGGAGGATGTGATGAGTTTACTAAATCCATTGATTTAGGCTTAAGCTCATTAACTTATGACAAACTTTCAAAAGCAATAAAAGACTGAAAACACAAAAACAAACAATAATCGTCTCCTTCAGGATTCTTTTCTCACCTCATTCACTCATAAACGAGAACTTGCTTCTTCTGTCTAATGCAAGACAGTTTGCACCTGAGCCAGACAAGTCATACACTTGAACATAGGCAAATAAGCAGTTCAGAAGTCAATCTATTTCCAGTCTCTTTGAGTCGAACTACGGTGTTCTGACTTCCTCATTGCACGAGAGGATACGTAGGCATAACTTAACAGTTATCGAACAAAAGTCTCTGTATATCCCCTCCTCTTTCTAGCTTTATTCTTTTAGCCTCATTGTCTTGAGCACTTCATTCATTTCTTTTGCACTGACACTTCACTTATACACTCCACATTTCTTTTACACTGACACTCGCATTCTTTCCAGCTTTGATACACAAATTGCACTGACACTACCCCTTTTAAACACAAATCTTTTAAGCGTGGATCCCGTCGAGTACGAAGGACAATCTGGGTGCTAATACCTTCCCAGGTTGTAACCAACCCCCTTTCTCAGTCTCTCTGGTTCGCAACCATCTTATCCATATATTTTCTTAGGTCTATGCAGCATTACCTTTCCTCCGGGATAAAAATGCCTAGCTGACGACTCTTGTCTTCTGAGTTCACCCCTGTGTGTTCTCTCCTCCTTTCACCGACCGTTCGCGTCTGTACCCCTTCTGACCTTGGGTGTCATTTTGGTGGGAGCGACAGCTTGGCGACTCCGCTGGGGAACCTTTATACTGTAACCAGGGCTTCTGGTTCTTTTTGTGGGTTCCTCCTAGCGCTTGTTTGATTTGTGTTTACTGGGGTGTTATGTGCTATTTGTGTTTGTATATTTGCTTTATTTACTGCTTTATGTACAGTTATTTATTGCTTTCTTTACAGCTTTATATATCATACTGTCATATTGTCATCTGGCCGGATCTGGTTTTTGCTTTGGTGGGTGGGGTTCTACTGAGAGTTTAAGGTCCTATACCTGGGACCTGAGTGACACCTAGGCTAGAGTGGTTCATGTTCTTTCCCATTCCATTTTGGTCTGGTGCGGGAATATGAAACACGGTTCAGATGTGGGTTTCTTCTTGAGAACTCTGTGCTACAGATTTCCTGTAGTGCCAGGGCTATCTGGGAAGCCTGCTAAGTCTGGATGACCTTTATTATGACCTTCAGAAACTGAGGAGAATTAGAGGAGGATCTTTTATGGTTATTGTAAACATTGTACCTCCGGGTTAGAAGTGTGTACACTTCTCATAACTGATCCAAGTTTGAGGATCCTTGTTCTAGAACACCACCTGTGAGGGGGTTGGGTTGTTTACAGGTTTGCAGGTGCCATTGGCCACATCATACCTTGATACTTTGTTTGATTAAGAGTACCCCACTTTGGACAGTTCTTATGATTTAACCCTGGACATGTGACTCTCTATTTGAGTCCCCCACCTTGGTTACTGGACTTTTAAACCTCCATTTGGACTTCCTGAACATACATGGACTTATATCAAGGCAGTAATCAGATCCAGCTTGTATAAACCCTTGCATATCATTTGCATACTCATCATTTGCATCATTTAACATTTGCTTATTTATTTTTCAGGGTATCCACATTTTATCTGGCTTGGTTTTGACCCCTTCATCTGCATAGACCTCTGTTCATCAGTTATCTGCTTCAACTATCTTCATCAGTTGCCTGCTTCAGATACTCATCTCCAGTATCAGTCTTCATTATCAGCATCTGTTTTCAGCTCTTCATCAGCAGTCATGGCACCCAAGAAGAGCAACATTTCATACCATTTCTTTGAGCCTGTGCTGACTGGCATCAGGCAGGTCCAGGCACTTATCACTCCAGACCACATCCCATTATTCAGAGAGCATTATGGGGGTATCCTTGACATGGTTATGGACTTGGACCCTTCTCAGAGGAGTTTGATCCACACCTGCTTACAGTTTTATGACCCTCCTTTGAGATGCTTCACCTTCCAGAACTTTCAGCTAGGACCTCTGCTAGAGGAGTTCTCATCACTGATTGGAGTACCTGTCAGGGGTAGTCTCCCCTTCAACCCTGAAATGACTTCTCCCAACAATGAAGAAGTGGCAAAAGCACTGTACCTGGAACCTATTTTGATTGAGCAGAGCATGACAACAAAGGCTGGGATCACTGGTTTGCACCTAGACTTTCTGACTTCTCAGGCCATCCTGAAGGCCTCTTTGGGAGAATGGAGGGCAGTTTGTGCATTGTTGGCGCTCAGTATATATGGGGTTATACTATTTGCAGAAGAGCCCAAGTTTATCAGCAAGAATGCCATTCATCTTTTCATTCTGAGGAACCCAGTACCCACATTGCTGGGGGATTTCTATTATTCTGTTCACCAAAGAAATGAGAAGCAGAGAGGGAGGTTGGTGAGATGCTGTGCTCCCCTATTTCATACCTGGCTGCTGAAGCACTTACCCAAGACTGATGCCTTCCTGAATCCTCACCAGCAGAATAATTGGGATAAGAGACTTATTGCTTTGACTTTAGATGACATCAGATGGTGTACCCAGAGCACCAAAGGCAGGAACATAATTACTAGCTGTGGACAGTTCCCCAATGTACCTCTAATAGGAGTGAAAGGTTGCATCAACTACAACCCTTTGCTGTTTAAGAGACAGTTGGGCTATGCTTTGGTTCACCCTCCTAGAGTGTAGGAGTTGGCTGAAACTCTGTATTGTGAGATAAAGCCTAATCTAACTGTTGTTAGACAATCATCCTGGGCTTGGGACAACATCCAGACCAAGGGGATGGCCATTCTTGGAAGGTGCAATAATGTAGCTTCAACTCAGTACTATGAATGGTCCCATGCTAGAGCTCAGATTTCTGGGATGCCTTTCACCATTGATGATACACCTGGACCATCCACAATACCACCTCCAGCCACTGTCAGCCTTGAAGAATTTGAGAAACTGAAAGAGAGGAATGAGAATCTGTCTCAAGCTCTGAAGAAGACCCTCTGGGAGAGGAGTGATGGTCGTCTAGACATTGAGAGGTTGGAAAAGCTTAAGGTGGAGCATCTAGCCAAGATTGAGAAAGCAGAGGACTACATCAAGAAATCAAGAGTTGGGGAGCAAATTTTGAAGAATGCCTGTAAAGAGGCCCAGTTTCAGAAGGCTAGGATTGATCTCTATCTGAAGGAAAGTCAAGCTAGGTGGGTCAGGATCACTGAAGCTCGTACTCAAGAAGATAAGAGAACTCAAGCCAGGATTGAGCAATTGGAGGCCAATGAAAAGAAACAACAGGAGGCCCTGCTAGCAGCCCAGAAGGAGATTTCAGAGTTGAAACTTAGGGCTGGTGTGAAGAGGTCAAAGGACCAAGACAGGCACAAGAAGCTGACCACTGCTATCGCCACCAGAAACCTTCTTATCAGAAACATTACGGAGACTCCGGCTGGTCCTGTAACTGAAGCACTTTTGAAGGAGGTTAAGGAGGATGAGTTTGGATTAGATGTTTGACTTCTTTGCTTGTTGTTATTTCCATTTCATGTACTTTTCTTTTTATGTTGTATTTTGACCCCTCAGGGGCATGTGTTGTAAAAACCAAACTATGTATGATCCACCATTTGTAATGTATTTGTAAGTTTGTTTCATTGAGTTTTCTTTCTCTCAAGCAACATCAAAGCATCTTCCCTAGGGTCTGGAAAGGTCAAAACCAAGAGCCAAGCCGGATACCTTGGAAAATAAATAAGCATACTGCATTGAATGCTAACCTTTGTTTTGTTTTGTAGGTTTTTGTTTTGATTTTTTACTAACTCTGTTGTGGTTCAGGAATTATTGCTCGCCGTCGGGTGTTCCCTCTCAACCGTCCGCACAGGTATCCTACTCGCAACAATCTTCCTGGTATCCAAATGGATCAAGTACAGCAAGATCTGACAGAGGTCAGAACTCAGATGGCTAATGAAAGGCTGGAGATGAGAAACCAAATGACCCAATTCATGGAAGTAATGAATGGCTTGGCCCAAAGTCAAGAGAGATTGAGGGCATTGGTAAAAAGACAAACCCCGGAAGAACCTCCTCTAGGAACTGGAGGAACAAGTAACAATGAGAGGGGCCAGCCTCATGTTAATCCACCAGTATATGGGCCTCATCTACATCCGGAAGTCAACATCCCGGGTAATGTGCAAGGAAATACTACTGCAGGAAGGATCTTACAAGAAGACCCCCAAGAGGAGCAGTTCACTGTAATGGGAGCTGGGGGTGAAGTTTATGATAGGAGGTTTGATGAAATTGCTGAGAAGTTGAGATCTCTGGAGTCTCAAAATTCCCTAGGTTTTGATGTCATGGATATGGGATTAGTGGATGGGGTAAGGATTCCCCACAAGTTTAATCCCCCGTGCTTCGAGAAGTACAATGGAACTTCCTATCCACGAACTCACCTACAGTCCTTTCTGGGGAGACTTAAGGCATACACCATGGATGAAAAACTGTGGATGTTTTACTTTGAAGACAGTTTGACTGGGGCTTCAAGGGAGTGGTACTCACACTTAACCAGGGCTACTATCAGATGCTGGAAAGACCTAGCTGAAGCTTTCATCAGACAGTACCAATACAATTTGGACAGGGCTCCTAACAGAACCCTTCTGATGGGAATGTCTCAATCCTCCAGAGAAAGCTTCAGGGAATATGCCCAGAGGTGGAGACAGCTTGCTGCTGCAGTCCAGCCAACCATGTCGGAAAGAGAAATGGCCGACATATTTATGAACACTTTGCAAGGAACATATATTGATAGGCTAGCTGCCTTTTCTTCCACCAGCTTCGCTGACGTAGTCATAGCTGGAGAAAGAATTGAGAGCCTTCTGAAGATGGGTAAGATTTATGATAATGGTGCAAGTTTGTCTAGTAACCCTAGGAAGCCTTTTGTGGGACCTAGAAGGACTGGTGAGACAAATGCCATTCATGCCAGCAGGGGCAGACCTCAGTATGTCCATAGATCAGTAGCAGCTGTCACAATTCCAGCTCCGATCCCTCAGCAACCAGCATATCAACCACAACAACCACGCTATCAGCAGCAAGTTCAGTATCCGCCACAGAGGACCTACAACAACAATAACAACAATCAACAACAAAGACCTTTTCAGCAAAGACCATCGCAGGCAAATAGGGTGATTGACCCTATCCCTATGCCTTATGCTGCCTTATTGCCACAACTCCTGAAACTCAACTTGGTTGAATTAAGGACATTGGCACCACCAGATCCCTCTAATCTCCCAAGAAATTATGATGTCAACGCCAGATGTGCTTTCCATTCCAACGCACCTGGCCACAATACTGAGAAATGCAGGGCTTTGCAAATGAAGGTACAAGATCTGGTGGATTCTAAAGCCCTCAACTTTGCACCCCCTCCAAGTGTCACCAAGAATCCCATTCCCAATCATGGAGGACCAAGAATTAATGCCATTGAGGAAGACAAGTCATCTTTCTTAATCACCAGTGTTGGACAGATCCGGACACCTCTGGTCGAAATTAAAGCTCAACTTCTAGAATGCCAGATGTTCCCCGGGTGTGAGCTCGGTTGTGGGTATTGTAACATTTCGGTTAATGGGTGTGATAATTTGAGAAGCGGCATAGATGGTCTTCTCAAAAGTGGTATACTTCAGATCACAACAACGGCGCCTACAAATCCAGCAATCCCTTTAACAACAATCCCTGATTCTTCTACAACTGCAACAACAATCATTCCGACCAATTCATCAATATCATCAACAATGGCTTCATCCATCACTTCAACAAACCAGATGTCAACAACCATTTCTTCTACAACATCAACATTTATTTATTCACCAGGATTTTCTACAACACCAACAGAAATCAATGAAGATATCTCAGCAGTCACTATCTACTATGATCCGTCAAGTGTTCCTCCAAACAACAATTTCCAGCAACAAACAGTGGCACCTCTGGCCAGGTCACCAGTCACCATTTACTACGATCCGCACACCATTTCAGCACCCTCCTCTGCAGCAGTCAGTCCAGTTACTATCACGGTACCTGGACTAGTTCCATATGAAAGCAGTAATGCCATACCTTGGCATTATGGCTCTGACCTCTACTACAACGGGGAGAAAACCACTCTGGACTCTTCAACTTCTTCTCCACAGATTGATAATGTTGGGGGAGGCGGAGGCTTCACCAGAAACGGACGTCTTTTTGCCTCACAATTGCAAAGATCTAATGCCGAAGCAGAAGCTGCTGCTAAAGCAAAAGGGAAGAGTGTGATACCTGAAGAACCAATTATCAAAGAAACTCAGACATCTTTTGAGCAAGATGTAGACGAGTTTATGAGGATTATAAGGAGAAGTGATTATAAGATGGTGGATCAGCTTCACCAAACTCCCTCAAAAATCTCCATATTATCCCTGTTGATGTGTTATGAAGCTCACAAGAATGCATTATTGAAAGTCTTGCACGCAGCATACGTGCCAGAGGAGATCACTGTTAATCAGCTAGAGACTGTGGTGGCAAATGTCAACACCAGTCACGGACTGGGCTTTACCAATGCTGACTTAACAACTGAGAGACGTAACCACAACAAGGCTTTACATATCACCCTGGAATGCAAAGGTGATGTTCTATCACATGTACTGGTGGACACTGGGTCTTCGCTCAATGTTCTACCAAAGAAAGCCTTAGTGAAGCTGGAGTATGATGGCTTGGCATTGCGCCCGAGTAATTTGGTGGTAAGAGCATTTGATGGCTCTAAAAGATCAGTGCTTGGAGAGATTGATCTGCCTGTGATGATTGGCCCGCAGACTTTTAAGATTACCTTCTATGTGATGAACATTCAGCCGGCCTACAGCTGTTTGTTGGGTAGACCCTGGATCCATGCCGCTGGCGCTGTTACGTCTACCCTTCACCAGAAGCTGAAATTCGAGTGGGAAGGCCAGATCATCACCATCCGTGGTGAAGAAGACATCTTTGTTAGCCATCTGGCAACATACAAGTACATTGAGATGGATGGAGAAATCCATGAAACCATGAGCCAGGGGTTTGAGGCCCTAAACATTAATGAAGCATCTGCTATACTGGGAACCTCCATGACATCTTATCAGCAAGCCAGGAAGGTTGTTGAAGAGGGTACTGCCCAAGACTGGGGCAAGCTGCTGCCCGTAGAGAAGAAGGAGGACAGATTTGGGTTGGGTTACAAACCAACTCAACAAGATCAATCAGAGGCTGCCGAGAAGCCCAACTTTGTCAGCGGGGGAATTCTCACCCCTGATGCAGTGAACAAATTGGAAGACGAGGATGAAAGCGACCGCAACCTGGAGAGCTGGATACGTCCAAGGATCCCGGGGAGCCAAGTCCTTAACTGGTCTTCCCAGGAAATTATAAGGGTTACTCCTGCAGAGTAATTATAATTTCCCGTATTTTTAAGCATGCATCAAGTCTTGCATCTTGCCCAAGATGACAAGACTCATTTTGTAATCGGGCCATCTTGTAATTTTGTGCAAACAGATAAATCAATGAATATCAGACATCTTTTGCAAATGAGTCTTTTCCTTTTCCGCTCACTGTTTTTCATTTTTTCTTTTTGTACAAAAATAAAATGGCAATGTTTTCCAAAATGATAACTTTACTTCACTTTTTCTAAACAAAGATTAAAATTGATCACTAAAATGAACAATCTAAACCCTTGCAGAGAGTGCCTTTCAGACTGCACCGACAACAGCACAGCTATGACTCTGTATGACTTTGACAATCCAATCAATCAAGCTGATGAAGGGGTTGAAGAAGATTATGAGCTTCCTGAAGAGCTATCCAGGTTGTTAAGGCAAGAGGAGAAGGTTATCACTCCTCATCAGGAGGAGGTTGAAACGGTTAATCTTGGTACGGAAGAAGACGTGAAAGAGGTTAAGATCGGGGCCTGCCTGCAAGACTCAGTGAAAGAACAACTGATTGACATGCTTCGAGAGTATGTGGATGTGTTTGCTTGGTCTTATCAGGATATGCCAGGGTTGGACACCGATATTGTCATGCACAAGCTGCCTTTAAAAGAAGATTGCCCACCGGTAAAACAGAAATTGCGCCGTACTCGCCCAGATATGGCAATGAAGATTAAAGAAGAGGTACAAAAGCAGTGGAACGCCGGTTTCCTTGCTGTGACTAGCTATCCTCCGTGGGTTGCTAATATTGTACCTGTGCCTAAGAAAGATGGCAAGGTGAGGATGTGTGTGGACTACCGGGATCTGAACAGAGCCAGCCCGAAAGATGACTTCCCATTACCTCACATTGATGTATTGGTTGATAATACGGCTCAGTTCTCGGTGTTCTCCTTCATGGACGGATTTTCAGGATACAATCAGATCAAAATGTCACCTGAAGACATGGAGAAGACAACTTTCATCACACCTTGGGGCACGTTCTGTTATAAGGTGATGCCATTCGGACTGAAGAATGCGGGTGCAACGTATCAACGGGCTATGGTAACATTATTCCACGACATGATCCATAAAGAAATTGAATGTTATGTGGATGACATGATTGCCAAGTCCCTCACAGAAGAAGACCACTTGGTGAATTTGTTGAAGTTATTCAAGCGTCTAAGGAAGTACCAACTGAAGTTGAACCCCAACAAGTGCACATTCGGGGTGCGATCTGGTAAGCTGCTGGGATTTATTGTAAGCGAGAAAGGGAATGAAGTTGACCTAGATAAAGTCAAAGCCATTCAAGAAATGCCTGCACCGAAGACAGAAAAAGAAGTTCGAGGGTTTCTAGGTAGATTGAACTACATTTCAAGGTTCATATCTCACCTTACTGCAACCTGTGAGCCTTTGTTCAAGCTGTTAAGAAAAGAACAAACGGTCAGGTGGAACGAAGACTGCCAGAGGGCTTTTAACAAAATCAAGGAATACTTGCAAGAGCCTTCAATCCTTATGCCTCCAGTTGAAGGAAGACCTCTGATAATGTATTTGACAGTATTAGAAGAGTCAATGGGGTGTGTGCTGGGCCAACATGACGAGTCTGGTCGAAAAGAGTATGCAATTTACTACCTAAGAAAAAGGTTTACCGACTGTGAACAACGGTATTCACTGCTCGAGAAAACTTGTTGTGCTTTAGCGTGGGCTGCTCGCCGACTAAGGCAGTATATGTTGACCCACACTACTTTATTGATCTCCAAGATGGATCCAGTTAAGTACATTTTTGAGAAGCCAGCACTTACCGGACGGGTTGCAAGATGGCAAATGATCCTCACAGAATATGACATACAGTACACATCTCAGAAAGCCATCAAGGGCAGTGTATTGTCTGATTATCTTGCTGAACAACCCATTGATGATTACCAGCCTATGAGATTTGACTTCCCTGATGAAGACATCATGTTCATAAAAGCAAAAGATCATGAAGAGCCTGTTCACACTGAAGGGCCTGACCCGGAAGAAGAATGGACTATGATGTTTGATGGGGCTGTTAACATGAATGGTCGTGGTGTTGGTGCAGTACTCATTACACATAAGGGGGTTCACATTCCTTTCTCGGCAAAGCTCACCTTCAACTGTACTAACAATGAAGCAGAATACAAAGCTTGCATTAAGGGTCTTGAGGAAGCCATTGACCTCAGGATCAAAATTTTAACTGTGTTTGGAGATTCAGCTTTGGTAGTCAATCAAACCAACGGCAAATGGTACACACACCAGGATCATCTGATACCTTACAGGGATTATACAAGGAGGTTATTGACTTTCTTTACAACGGTCAAGCTTGAGTATATCCCTCGAGATGAAAATCAGTTTGCAGATGCTCTGGCTACCATTTCATCCATGATTAAAGTTCAAGCTGCCAACTTTGTACCCCGGATTTCAGTGTTCAGACTCGACAGACCAACATTTGTATTTGCAGCAGACGTTGTAAAAGTTGACAAACCTTGGTTCCATGACATTAAGTGCTTCTTGGAGGATCAAACATACCCACCTGGGGCATCTTCCAATGACAAGAAGACACTAAGAAGGCTAACTGGTAGTTTCTTCCTGAATACTGATGGTTCCCTGTACAAGAGAAACTTTGATATGGTACTCCTCAGATGCGTTGATAGGACAGAAGCATACTTGTTGATGCACGAAGTGCACGAAGGATCCTTTGGTACCCATGCAGGAGGGCATGCAATGGCTAAAAAGTTGTTGAGATCGGGCTATTACTGGATCACAATGGATGCTGACTGTTGTGCCTATGCCAGAGAATGCCATAAATGCCAGATTTACGCGGATAAAGTGCATGTGCCTCCCAATCCTCTGAATGTGATGTCTTCACCCTGGCCCTTCACCATGTGGGGCATTGATATGATTGGCAAGATTGAACCGACTGCTTCGAACGGCCACAGATTCATCCTGGTTGCTATTGACTATTTTACCAAGTGGGTTGAAGCAGCCTCCTATGCAAATGTTACCAGGCAAGTGGTAGCTCGATTTCTGAAAAGAGATATCATTTGTCGGTATGGGGTACCCGAGCGGATCATTACTGATAATGGTTCCAATCTAAACAACAAGATGATGGCAGAACTATGCCGGGACTTCAAGATCCAACACAACAATTCTTCTCCTTACAGGCCAAAGATGAATGGCGCTGTTGAGGCAGCTAACAAGAATATCAAGAAGATTGTACAAAAGATGGTAGTTACCTACAAAGACTGGCATGAAATGTTGCCATTTGCCTTGCATGGGTACCGTACGTCAATCAGAACATCTACTGGGGCAACGCCGTATCAGCTTGTGTATGGTATGGAAGCGGTCCTACCTGTCGAAGTTGAATTACCCTCCCTGCGGGTACTGATGGATGTTAAGTTGAATGAAGCAGAATGGGTCCGATCCCGATACGAACAATTGAGTCTGATTGAAGAGAAAAGATTAGCTGCAATTTTCCATGGGCAGTTATATCAGAAAAGAATGAAGAAAGCCTTCGATCAGAAAGTCAGGCTCCGAGAGTACCAAGTAGGAGATCTTGTACTGAAAAGACTCCTCCCTCCTTATACAGACCATAGGGGAAAGTGGACTCCGAACTATGAAGGACCATTCGTAGTAAAGAAAGTTTTCTCTGGTGGAGCACTGATGCTCAGTACTATGGATGGTGAATACTTCCTGTCCCCTGTGAATTCAGATGCGGTTAAAAAATACTTCGCATAAAAATGACCCGCTGGACATAAAAACAGAATGTATGTCCAGCCAAAATAGGGCATCCCGGCGAGTCAAAAAACAGAATAAAAGACTCGGGCAAAAATAAGGGAAAATAAACAAAAAAAATGTGTACACCCGCTGAGTTGAAAAGCCGCATTGGACAACTCAGGAAAAAATGGGTATCCCGGTGGATTGAAAGCCCGAAAGGGCGATTCACGCAAAATAAGGGAATAAGCGAACGACTGCATTCTGAATTCATCTGTATCACTTACAACATGGTAAACTCTGAAAAGGTCAAGCTTCTTTCAGAATCAGCCTTCTTCAGAAAGCAAGACGAGAAGAACATCAAATGTCATACGAGTCATAGCAAAGGGAAACTCCTTGAAGCGTCGTCAACTTTGCCAACATCTTTTGTTTCTCAATTTGTAACGATCTCCTCATTTTAGGGGATTTGTTTCTTTGACTGTATCTTGCCAATTCAGGGCACATGGATTTATAAAATCAGATTTTCAGTCATGTTTCGTGTCGTACACTTTATTTTCGTTTGCAAAAATGTCCGATGTCTTTAAAATATTGATTGCATAAATACAGATGCTTCTCTTCTAAAAATATGTGCTTGCAGGAAATATACTTACTCCCGGGAGTGTCTAAACTCCTACGATGGAATCCGGTAAGGGATACCTCGGGATTACTTGTGCGTTTCTATGCCTTTTCAGGATTGCAGGTTTTCAAAGGACAATATGGGGCATGAAAGCTTCACCCCAGCAAGTTGGCAAATCATTATCTACTCAGTCGCAGCACCGGAGGTGTTTTCTCCCTAGCTGAGTTGCCATTTGTTATTTCCTCCTCAGCCAAGTACAAAAGCTATGGAATCGTCTCCCCACAAAGTTTCAGCCTCCATCCAGAAAAGCAACGCCTGGAAAAATCACAACAGAGTGAAGAAGGCTTCTACAAACCCCCAACTGGGTCCCCCATTACAAGGATATGTCTACCAATGACCTATTCCCCAAGCAGAGCCATACATGACAGATCTACCAATGATCTTATCCCCAGCTGGGATGTCCACTTCAAGCAGATCGGTCAGAGATCTTCACAACAACGGGATCCGAATCCCGGATCGGTACCTTTGCATAATAATAGCATTCGCATCATAGTCTCCCCACAAAGCGTAGCATTCCGTCTAATACGGAACATTACGGCAAAAATCAAACATATTGCATAATCATAAGCCGTGTGTCGAACTGAACACTTGTGAATACTGACAATCCATCAACAATATACAGAATGCTCCCCAAAATTCCCCGGCAGAGAGCCAAGGCATTTTCCTTAAAGATACAGATACTCCCTGACACCCGTCCGTGTCATACCCCCAGTAGAAAGCCAAAGCGGCCCCTTTGCACTCACAAATACACATATATACAATTCCTTGACACCCGTACGTGTCACCTCCCCAGCATAGTCACCCAAACACTTCGGAAACCATACACTTGTTTATAATACACTTTCTCCGACACTCATACTTGTTACTCATCATCTTTTTTACTCATACAGATACTCGTCCGTATCTTATATACACCACCTAAATCCCCTCAGATCCGACACTCGTCCGTGTTCTTTGTTAACCAGTTGGTACCCGTCAATATCATCATCTCTGAACATGTGTCGAGCGTTTGTTTCTACCCGATACTCGTCCGTATCACGTTCTTAAGGATGCTTGTCCGCATCTTTAATCCATACACAGTGCCAAACACTTATACCTTTCATTTCTTGGATGTAAACATTCATCCGTGTTTACCTTTCCCCAGCAAAGTCCCCAACAAAACTTGTTAAACTATTTCCTTTCTATCTGACATTCGTCCTATGTCATGATACCTTTTCGGCAGCCATACCCTTCCAGGTGATCGTCCTTCACCTTTGGATGGCCGTCCCTCTTCCTTTCCCCAGCGGAGTCTCCATTATTGGAACCCTTTTCTGTCCGGTATTCGTCCTATGTCGTGACATTTTTAGCAGTCGTCCTCTGCTAGGTGATCGTCCTTCATCTCTTGATGATCGTCCTTCATCACTTTATCCGATGGCCGTCCCCATCGTTGATCTGTTTATCTGACATTCGTCCTATGTCATGGTAAACCCCGAGAGCAGCCTTACCTTGCTAGGTGATCGTCCTTCACCTCTTGATGATCGTCCTTCATCATGCTTATCCGATGGCCGTCCCCATCGTCGACCTTTTTATCCGACATTCGTCCTATGTCGTGATACTTTCGGCAGCTGTACCCTGCCCGGTGATCGTCCTTCACCTTGGATGACCGTCCCTCATCTTATCCCCAACAGAGCAGCCGTCCCCTGCTAGGTGATCGTCCTTCACCCTTGATGACCGTACCTCATCATTTATTTCATTTATGCTTTGAGTTTGATGGTTGTCCCCATCATTTACCTATAATCCCCAGAGAGTCTTATAGCTTTACTTGATGGCCGTCCCCATCATAATCTCTTATATCCCCAGTTTGTCGGTCGTCTCAATCATTGCTTTATCCCCAGCAGTCGTCCTCTGCTCGACGGTCGTCTTCCGTCGCCCGCATTTTATAATTATACTTTATTTTCCTTTACAATCTATATCCCTTTTCTTCTTCATTCTGTGAGTGCAAATTTTGGACTGTCTTTGGTATTCAACCACAAGTTATCTTGTTTGCCTGTTAAGCCGTTGCTTACATTCTACACAGCTAACTCATGTTTGAATAGGGGCAGATGTAAACACCCCAAAATTGCCCTCACCCATTCACACCATGGCTTGTGATCTTTTCATATGCATAGATTCAATCATAGCATCTCATACCACATTTTTGATTCATTGCATTGCTTCTAAGTCATCTGCATCTAGGGTTGGTGATCTGAGCCATCCCAGAGCCATTTGAGCCACTTCAAAGGGGTCCATGTATGTTCAAGCATCATATTATATCCCCACAAAGTCAAGAAAAGCCAAAGAATCACAAGAACTGAGAAAGGCATGGAAGCAGAGCCAGGTTTAACTGCACAGATGACCTAGAATTAGGGTTTTGGTTTCAAAGGCCATAACTCCAAATTTTTTGGTCATTCTTGTTTCTATTGGTCTCTATATGTTATAAGGATCATGCATATCAATTTTCATGAAGAAATTCCATGGGGAAGGCATCTGATCAAGAGTTGACTTCTTGAGCAAGTCAATACAAAACCAGGGCATCTGAGGCCCCCAATGACCCAACCAAAGGATATTCTTCATCATTTTGATTGTGTATGATCTTTATTTGATCATAGAAGATGTTAGAAGTTCACAAAATTGAATAATTTCAAGCCATTTGCAAAGTTGCCTTTTTGGGAAAATGACTTGTAATGGAAACTTGCCATTTTGGGAAACTTTTTCAACCCTTGCTTTTTGATTCAAAAATGCCTCAAATGAGAAAAATTCGGTCATGAAAGTTGTAGAATGGATCTTTCCCTTTTCAAAAGTACAAGAACTCATTCTAATTCATTTTGGATCAAAAGTTATGGCATGTCAAAGTTGGGAAAAATCACATAATTTCAAGTTATGTACCAAAGAGGCAAAGTTGAAAAACCACTTGCCAAGTTGAAATGAGACCTCAAAGTGACTTCTAAACTTTTTACAAACATAAATAATTGCCTAAAGTTCAGAATGCACCAAGACTTTGTCCATTTTCATGACTTGTGGATCAAGAAACTTCAAAAGGACCAAAGTTGATTAAAGTTGCAAAACATCATACAAACCCTAATCCATTTGTTAATTGGCTTCAAAACTGATCCCATGGCCCTCCTCATTCCTTGCTGCAAAGGACACCCCTCTTGTACTTGGCCTACTATTGACCCATACCTCTCTTACACAAAACTTGACTTTTTGCATAAAGACCCATACCAATCACAGTAGGGCACACCAACTCCTCTGACCTCTCTAGTTGTGATAAGTGGACCAAATGCAACATAACACAACACCCAACACAAGCTGAAACCTCAGATTGCCATAGTTATCAAAAATCCTCCAACTTGCAAAACCATTCGAATCTCTCAGCTCACAAACCAGCCAAAAGAAATTTCTTCCAAGCATCAAAACTTCATCAGGAGGTCAAGGGGAGTGGTTTTCACAAAGAGAGGAGGCCTGAAAGTCCAGAACTGAGAAAGCTCAAGCTCAGGTACCTTCTTGAAACATTTTTCCAGAACTTGTTTCTTTAGTTATAGAATGGTAGAGTGTGTTCCACTGATCACAATGAACTTTGAATGGTGAAAAATGGTTGAGTTTTGAGTGTGTATGCATGTTCTGAAATTTTGTTCAGTTTTAGGTTTTTGTTCGAATCTTGTTGTTGATGAAAAATAAATGACATTTGGTGCTGGATTCTTGCTCTAGGGGGTTTGGGGATCATTTCGGGAGATTTGGGGGGTTTGATTTGACCTAGGGAGTGAGTTTGAGTTTTTCAGGGAAGGGGGTCACCGGAGAAGACGACCGGAGCTCGTCTCCGGTGACCTGAGAATAATTAGGGTTAGCCCAGTTTGAATGTGGACCCTTGATCTGGTTGACTAAGTCTGACTCTCGCGCGTTTCAATGGCCAGGATGTGTCATTAAAACCCTAATCTCACTTAATTAATTTAATTAATCCAGTTTAATTTAATTGGCCCAGTTTGAATGAGAGCCGTAGGATCTGGCGCGCAGTCTTTCCCTCCACTCCCAGTTCAAATGCAACCCTTAGGATGCGCTGACTTTTCTTTTTGTTCATATTTATTTTATTTTCTTGTCATTTATTTTGTGCATTTATTTTAAAATAGCTAAAATCATTAAAAAATTATGAAAATTTTTGTCAAGGGTTTCATGAATTTTCAGAACACAAAAATATTTTTATTTTTATTTTTTGCATTGAAAATTATTTTAAAATCATTTAAATGTTTATTTTTATTTAGTTAATGGAAATTAATTAATTAAAAATACATTTAGGTATTTAAAAATCACAAAAAAATTCACATAGCATTTAAAAACATTTAGAAACATTGTCCAACCCTCAAACCAAATTTCTTTTTTGTTCTTGATGCCTTTGATCATTTTCATTGGATTTAATTCCATTTCAAGGCAATATTTTGTTCCAAACTTCAAAAATTCATTTCTGCCTAACCATTGAGAGTTGGATGATGATTCTTTTGGCATTGCATCTTGCATAGCATGTAGTTTATAGGATAAATTTGATTTGAGTTGATCTTGTATTTTCAATTTGTTTGGCATTTTTCTTGACAAGGTACCTTAAAACCCTAGCAAACTTAGGAAATTCATAACTTTCAATAGGTTAAGAATTGGATCCCTTTCTTTGGGCAGTGAACTTGTGTAGGTTTAGGGTATCTTTGATTGCATTTTCAAATTTTTATCATGATGTTTGCTTCTGGTTTTGGATTTTTGCTTTGCATGATGCATGAAACCCTAATTTGTGCTTCCTTTTGCATCCATTTCTCATTTGCTTGCATCCATTGACTTTCCATGACATTTTGTGCATTCATTTGATTTATAATACATCTTAGGATAGTTTAGAATCATGTTTTATCATTGCATCTTTCATTTTCCATTGTTGTATGTCCATTGCATTTCATAACTTTTCATGTGCACTCATGGTTCAAAGCATGTCTCATTTGCATCCTTATGCTTGTTAGATCATTCCCATGCCCTGCCTCATGTTTGTATCATCTCTTAGCATCATTGACATCATGTTCTTGCTTCTGGTTTTGGTTTGCATCATCACATTGCATCCCATTTGCATTGCATTTCATTTCTTTTGCTAACTTTTCAGGTGGTAAGTTATTTGAGAAGTGAATTTGCCTTCACTTCTTACAATCTCTTTTCATCTCTCTCTTGCATCTTTGCTGCATTTTATCTTGTGTATTGGATTGAGCTTGATCATTCTTGTTCATCTTACTTTCTTTCTTCAAGCAACTTGTCTTCTTAAGTGAAGCCAATTGTTTTGCTTCTCTTTGCTTCTTGCTTTTTTCATCTGCTTCACTCCTGGTGGTTCTTTGAAAATTCTTTCTCTCTTAAGCCTCACAAACCCTAGGAACAACCAAGCATGATAATAATTAGGTTTTGATTAGTCCCCCATTTAGCTTTTACCTTTGTGTCATCTTTGAGTCTTCTCCTTTCATCTCATAATCAGGGACTAAACCCTAAAGGCTTCAAGGCTTTGTGATTAAGCTTATGCCTGCATCCTTCTATTAGGATTGAGTGTATAACTTTAATCCTAAGTGTTAAACCCTTAATGTGTTTAAAATCCTTTAATAAATCCATCTAATAATCACTAAGACATCAAGCTTGTAACTTGGGCCTTGCATTAGGGTTCTAATTCTTCCTTAATTGGTTAAGAAGGACTAACCCTAGTGTTAATGGACAAGTCCTCCTCAAGTTGTCTTACAAATCATAAAATCCACTTCTTCATCTTATCATTAACTAAAATCCACTTTAATAAAGGCTTTGTTTTGTCATGAAGTTAATCCCTAATCATGGATAAAGTTGAGGAATCTTCCCCAGCTTAAATGTTCTCATCTATTATCCTTCTATTAGGATGGTGTAATGAGTTCATTAAATCCCTGATTATGGCTTAAACTCATTACTTAACACTAAACAAAAACAACAAAAAAACATTTAAATAATCACAAGTAGGTTAATGATCTTAATCCTACTTCAGGGTGATTAAGTGTGAGATGCTGACTTCACACTTAAGGTATTCTCATTACCCCTAATCAGAGGGAGGATGTGATGAGTTTACTAAATCCATTGGTTTAGGCTTAAGCTCATTAACTTATGACAAACTTTCAAAAGCAATAAAAGACTGAAAACACAAAAACAAACAATAATCGTCTCCTTCAGGATTCTTTTCTCACCTCATTCACTCATAAACGAGAACTTGCTTCTTCCGTCTAATGCAAGACAGTTTGCACCTGAGCCAGACAGGTCATACACTTGAGCATAGGCAAATAAGCAGTTCACAAGTCAATCTATTTCCAGTCTCTTTGAGTCGAACTACGGTGTTCTGACTTCCTCATTGCACGAGAGGATACGTAGGCATAACTTAACAGTTATCGAACAAAAGTCTCTGTATATCCCCTCCTCTTTCTAGCTTTATTCTTTTAGCCTCATTGTCTTGAGCACTTCATTCATTTCTTTTGCACTGACACTTCACTTATACACTCCACATTTCTTTTACACTGACACTCGCATTCTTTCCAGCTTTGATACACAAATTGCACTGACACTACCCCTTTTAAACACAAATCTTTTAAGCGTGGATCCCGTCGAGTACGAAGGACAATCTGGGTGCTAATACCTTCCCAGGTTGTAACCAACCCCCTTTCTCAGTCTCTCTGGTTCGCAACCGTCTTATCCATATCTTTTCTTAGGTCTATGCAACATTACCTTTCCTCCGGGATAAAAATGCCTTGCTGGCGACTCTTGTCTTCTGAGTTCACCCCTGTGTGTTCTCTCCTCCTTTCGCCGACCGTTCGCGTCTGTACCCCTTCTGACCTTGGGTGTCATTCTGGTGGGAGCGACACTGGGTATTCTTGCTTTTCCAGGAATAACTTGATATCAAAATACCAAGGTTTCTCATCAGACACGGCGTCTACAGAGAAGGCATGAGCTGGAGTGTCAAGCCTGGAAATGTCAATTCTGGGCACATAATTCCAACACAAGACTTTGATAGACGAAGAAAGAGTGGCCAATGCGTCGACAAACTGATTTTCATCACGTGGTATGTACTGAAGCTTAACTGTTGTGAAGAACATCAACAGTTTTCTAGCATAATCCCTGTATGGAATTAGATGCTCTTGATGCGTATACCACTTGCCGGTAACCTGGTTAATGACGAGGGCTGAATCTCCGAATATATCGAGGTTCTTAATTCGAAGATTAATAGCCTCCTCTATTCCCATTATGCATGCCTCGTATTCCGCTTCATTGTTGGTGCAGCCAAATGTAATTCTGGCAGCGATGGGAAAGTGAACACCTTCAGGAGTGATAAGAACAACACCAACTCCACGTCCATTAATATTGACTGCCCCATCAAACATCAACTTCCATTTGGATTCAGGGTCTGGCCCCTCCTCCGGAAGTGGTTCCTCGCAATCGTTTGCTTTGAGGTACATGATGTCCTCATCAGGGAAATCAAACTTCATTGGCTGATAATCATCTTCAAGAGGTTGTTGTGCAAGGTAATCTGACAATATACTTCCTTTGATGGCTTTCTGAGAAGTATACTGGATGTCGTAATCTGTTAAAATCATTTGCCACCTAGAAACCCTTCCGGTTAACACTGGTTTCTCAAAGATGTACTTGACAGGATCCATTTTGGAAATTAGCAGTGTGGTATGAGTCAACATGTACTGTCTCAGTCGGCGAGTAGACCATACCAAAGCGCAGCAAGTTTTCTCGAGCAGTGAGTAACGGGATTCGCAGTCGGTAAATGTTTTGCTAAGGTAATAAATAGCGTACTCTTTACGACCAGACTCGTCATGTTGGCCTAGAACACACCCCATTGACCCTTCTAGCACGGTCAAGTACATGATTAAAGTTCTTCCTTCCACTAGAGGCATTAGAATTGGAGGCTCCTGCAAATATTCTTTTATCTTGTCAAAAGCTCTTTGGTAGTCTTCATTCCACCTGACCGTTTGCTCTTTTCTTAGAAATTTGAATATTGGCTCGCACGTGGCAGTTAGATGAGATATGAACCGAGAAATGTAGTTCAACCTCCCTAAAAACCCGCGCACTTCTTTTTCTGTTCTCGGTGCAGGCATGTCTTGAATTGCTTTTACCTTTGCAGGATCTACCTCAATTCCTTTCTAACTAACAATGAAACCCAGCAGTTTCCCGGAACGCACTCCGAAAGTGCACTTGTTTGGATTCAACCTCAGCTTGTATTTTATCAGTCTATCAAACAACTTCTTGAGATTGACCAGATGCTCTTCTTCGTGTCGGGACTTAGCAATCATATCGTCCACATAACACTTTATCTCCTTGTGTATCATGTCGTGGAAAAATGTGACCATCGCCCGCTGATAAGTTGCCCCGACGTTCTTCAAACCAAAAGTCATGACCTTATAGCAGAATGTACCCCACGGGATAATGAACGTTGTTTTCTTCATGTCCTCCGGTGCCATCTTGATCTGATTATATCCGGAGAATCCATCCATGAAGGAAAATACCGAGAATTGAGCAGTATTGTCTACCAACACGTCAATGTGAGGTAACGGAAAATCATCTTTTGGGCTCGCTCTATTCAAATCCCGGTAGTCAACGCACATCCGGAACTTGCCGTCCTTCTTTGGTACAGGTACAATGTTAGCTACCCAAGGTAGGTAACTAGTTACGACAAGGAACCCGACATCCCATTGCTTCTGAACCTCCTCTTTGATCTTCATCGCCATGTCAGGATGAGTTCTTCTCAATTTCTTTTTCACAGGAGGACAATCTTTTCTCAAAGGTAGCTTATGCACAATGATGTCGGTATCCAACCCTGGAATATCTTGATACGACCAGGAAAAGATATCCACATACTCTCGCAGCATAGTGATCAGCTCTTTCTTGACTTCGGCCTGCAGACTGGCCCCAATCTTGATCTCTTTCTTCACATCTTCAGTACCGATGTTGATGATCTCAATTTCCTCCTGATGAGGCTGAATAACCCGTTCCTCTTGTTTCAACAATCTGACCAATTCTTCAGGGAGTTCACAGTCTTCCTCAACCCCTTTATCAGCTTGGTAGACAGGATTGTCAAAGTCATGTGTGGTCATAGTAGGAACGTTATCAATGGAATCCGGATGATCAACACTGCACAAATGATGTGCTTATTTCAGAATCGGCTTATTTTTAAAAGACGCAAACACAAAACAAAAAGGAAAAACACATTGCCATTTTTATATTTTTTGTGAAAAATTTAAAACAAAAGAAAGAGAACACAATTTGTCTGAAAATGTCCTTTATTTCATGGTAAAATAAATGCATAACAAACTTGGTGGCCCAATACAATGGATCCTAGCATCTTGGGCAGAATGCTGGATTTGACAATGCAGCATGATAAAGAAAAGGAAACAAATAAATTACTCTGAGTGCCAGGTAACTTGAACAATGTCTTCAGCAGATCAGTTCCTCAGCTCCTCTCCGGGTGCACACGGATGTATCCAATTGTCCCAGTCACCATCACTGTTTCCCTCTTGGCTTGTTGCACAAATTTGGTCGCGGTCGAGCATCCCAGCACTTGTAAAGGTAATGGCCTTACCACTTGGAGTAGACCCATCAGGCTGATATCCCAAACCAAACTTGTCGTCTTTCTTTTCTAATTCTAGCAATTTGCCCCAGCCTTGGGCGCTTCCTGACTGAACCACCTCCTTTTCCTGCTTGTAGGAATGAATGGAGGTACCTTCTTTCTCACTTCTTCTCTCTACAGGAGTCAGAATGCTGACGTTAACTGCTTCGAAGGCCTGACACAGCGTCTCGTGGATCTCTCTGTCCATCTCTACATATTTGAATGTTGAAAGTGGATTACAAAGATGTCTTCCTCTCTGCACACTGTGATTACCTGGCCATCAACCACATATTTGAGCTTTTGATGCAGAGTGGAGGTAACAGCTCCGGCAGCATGAATCCATGGGCATTCCAACAAGCAGCTGTACGCGGGCTGAATGTCCATGACGTAGAAGATACACTTGACCCATCGAAAGCTTTGACAATCAAATCACTGGGTCTTAGGACGATACTATCAACATTGAGCTTCATTAATGCTTTCTTCGGAAGTACATTAAGAGAAGAGCCTGTGTCGACAAGGACATGCGACAAACAGCACCCTTGCACTCCATAGTAATGTGTAGTGCTTTGTTATGGTTATGGCCCTCTGACGTAAGGTCTCTATTTGTGAAGCCCAGCCCGTGGCTTGCATTCACGCTGCCCACTACAGCTTCCAGTTGATTGACAGTTATTTCTTGAGGAACATACTGTCATACCCCAAATTTGTCCTACTTTTTTTTCTCTAGGATCATCGGGCAGTTGGAAACGATCTTCAAAGAATTAGACCGTGAAGTATTGTTATTGAGAACTAACAAGTTTGTGTAGATGCATTGGGTTCAGGGCTGGATCAATTAATGTCGGTTTTAGCATTTCAAAGTAGTCTTGGGACTATATGTTTTAGAGTATTTGCCAAGATTTTCTCAAGATGACTTTGGACCTAGATTTTAGATCATGGTTCATTTCAAGAGTTCTCATAAGGCGCATTTTTAAACATGGATAAAGCAAGCGATATCTCATTGGTGCTTGGGTCATCATTTAAAAAAAAAGGTTTTTTTTAAGACACTTCAAGAATATGTTCAGAGTGGACTTCAAGACATGTTGGGATTTTGATTCATGGTTTCTCAAAGTGACCTTTTTCAATAATTTTGATTCACAATTCCAATTATTCTCAATTAGCTTTCAAGTTGTAATTGCCATCCTATTCTCAAGTCATGGTTTAATTCATCATGATTCAGGTGACAAGAATTAAGAACCAAGGTTAAGAAATTCGTATGGGCGGGCTTTTATTTTCAAATTCTAATTAAGTTTTAGATGGAGCCATATCCATTTCAGAGTTCAAGAAGTGTTTTCATTATATTTTGTCCAAAGGGATACTAAATGGTAATTACAAAGTCATTATTCAAGCAAAGAATTATGAGTGTCAATACACAAATCTAATTACATTTTAAAGGAGTTTATCTCATTCATAGTACAACATCAACACCAATGAATCCAGTATTGGCCTAGAAAAATGTGCGCTCTTTTGGAACTGAAGAAAGGAAAAAGGACGGTCCACAGATTCTACCAGGTGACAAGGTCTATGAGTATATACTCTTCCGTGGGACGGACATCAAGGATTTACAGGTGAAATCTTCTCCACCTGTCCAGCCTGTTGTACCAACAAATACTGACCCAGCTATTATTCAGTCTCAGTATCCTCGCTTAGTCACACCTTCCGCAAGTTTACCAGCTGCAAGTGGATCTTTGACTGATGCTAGTCCTCATACGGCACAGCTTGGACACCCAGGGTCAAATTTTCAAGGGCCTGTGTATCAACCTGGAGGAAATGTAGTATCATGAGAAACTTCTTCGCCTTCTCCAAATGTAAACGGTGGTAGGCTTGCTACGCCAACAAATGGGCTTCCTCAGTTACATCAGCAAACTTTGCTATGACCTCCTGGCTTATCCATGCCTTCATCTTTGCAGCAACCTATGCCTTCATCATTGCAGCAGCAGAATGCCAATCCACAGCAGCAACAGTAGCCGTCACAGAATCCGAAAAACCGTATCTGTACAACCAACAACTTTTGAGGCATAAGCTTCAGATGCAATCTTCAACAGCAGCGACAACATGTTAGTTTCTCCTGATAACTTTGTTCAAGCCAAAGTTTCTTCTGTGGCTGCTCAGTTGATGAAAAGGGGTTGGCTTGAGGAAGTAGCTGCAGAGAAAGAGACACTCTTTTATCAGTTGAACCAGGCTATTTTGGGCACTCATGGAGTAGATATGCAGTTTGCTGGAATCAAATTCCTCGAATCATTGGTATCTGAATTTTCTCCTTCCACTTCAAGTGCTATGGGTCTTCCAAGGGAATTTCATGAGCAACATAGGAGATCACTTGAGCGAGATTACCTGAAGACATTTTACCAATGGACCCTGCAAGAAGGCATAACAGGTGTTACAATTTATAGTTAAATCAGTTCGAAGTAACAAAGTCAATAAACTTCAGCAGAAATTGTACATGGCAAAGCAGTAAAGTCACAGGTTCAAAGAAAGTGTTATGTACCGTTCAATTCGCAAATTACCTGTTGCTCATCTTGTTATCGAAGCCATCAATCCCACAAATTCAGAGACATCATGATTGCGCCAAGCCTGATCTAATAGAGAGTCATTAATAAGTCATGAGCTTCAAAGAAACATCAAGGAATCGTGAGAAACGAATCAGAAAAGCAAACAATTGAAAGTCATAAACATGAATCAATGTGAATGAAGTTCAAGTGCCTATGAAGAAATATCACAAAGAAAACTAGAATCCTCACCATGTTCAGCCCATCTCAGGTTTTCATATTGCCTCATGTTTTGTTTGTTTCCTTCGCATCAAGGTTGAGTTTTTGTTTTGCTCCCATAGTGCCAAGCTACAACTTAGTAACCATCACCATTCCAAACTAGTTGCCATCTTCACAATAATAACCTGCAGTAAACATCGAGGAAATTCAAGTCATCATGATTTCAAATTGTGCAGTCAGATTAATAGCAAGACTCGAAGAAAGAATGGGACCAATTGATGTTTCACCTTGCAGCATCCAGTTGGAACAAGAGCCGAAGTCTGCGAAAGGGCTGCAGTTGCCTAATAGATCTCTCCACCACCTGGCGTTTGGCATAAACCATCAACCTGCTAGGAGATCCACATCAGTTCCGCCAAAGCGCTGATCATACGACTATACCGAGACCTGTCAAAAGTCACTACAGCAAAAGAAATCAAGACTTTAATTATATGCTTTTGCTGCAGCCTGGAAATAGTACTTTGTGATCAATAAAACAGTACGAGCAGTAGGGTCATCCAGCACGAATACGAAAATTCAGAGCTTAGTGCATTACCTCCAAATCGTGATTTCCTGAAACATCCTAGCAAGGCTTTTCCTTTGGCATTCACCAGAATCCGTGTGTGGTCATTGAAGACTTGAAATGGTTAGAAACCATCAGCTAGCTTTAGGTCTGCAACATCAGATTCAAGTGCAACGATGAATTTCCAAGAGCATCACAAACCAGTCATTCAATTCAAAATTCATATCACAATCAATCCATTTGATTCATAACAATTCTATCATGTTCAAAGAAACTATCTCAGTTCATATCATACATAAACAACACAACATGAAGAAATGAGGCAGCACTCAAACCAAAAGCACATACAAGATAAAAGCAAATGATAAAAACAAATCAGGGCAAGGACAAGATCAAACAAGCAGTAAATATCAAGTTCAATTCAATGGGACTGAAAACACTTTCATATTCACTACAGACAAAAATTCAACCTGTCATAATCAGGTCAGGACCCACACAATTTCTCTCAAAAATCCTCTCAACTGATTGCAATAGCCAGCTCACGATTTCTCTCACGTACCAAATAACAACCTCACAGAAATTCCTTTTTGCTCACACGTATGACCCTCATTGTTCCATTATAAAAAGCCAATCATTGTCACAGAAAGGAGGGACACACAAGAAGAAAAAGAGAAAACCTAGCCGCTCTATACAAAAAACGTTCCTCAACCAACCCTAAACCCTCAAAACACAAAAAAAAAAACGCACCTGAAGAAAAACCTAGCCACCACACCATTCTGAAATTGCATCTCCACTGAATCACCACAAGCCTACTGCCAAAATCATTGCGCGAGACAAACCGTGAATCCAAAAGCTTAACCGAAACCGCGAGCAAACCTCGAACGGATCTGAAATCCAAACCCGCCACCCTCCATCGTGAAATACTGACCCAAACATACAACCTCGCACAAAATCCAAACGAAAATCAAATCGAGAAAATCCAAAAACCGTGGGATGAACCGAACCTGCATCAACACAAACCAAAAAAACCTCGCCGTCGTGGAGAGTGTAAATCCGAGCACTAATGAGTCAAATGAACCGAGAAGGATGAGGTCGAAGCTTTGGTTCCAAAATCGTTTGAGAGAGATTGACGGGAAACCATACGAACGAGAAGGAGCCGTAAGTTGTTTCTAACGGTGAATCGCCTTGAGGTTGAGCCTTGTTCTTCTGTTTTCATTCTAATGTTTGTTTATGTTTTTATGAACAAATGGCTGACTTTTTTTATTTTTTTTAATAATAAATCTTGTTGTAAGTCAGGATTAAGTGCAAAGAGGATATTATTACACACGCCACTAACCCAATCAGTATACCTCTCTTTGTTTAAGTAATTAATTTCTTAAGATTAGTAAAAAAAAGAAATTTCTATTGTTTTATGTGATTTTTATTAAGTTTGATTTTATTCACATTTTGTGTATCATTCTTTTTTAGTTAACCATTATTTTTTATTTTATTTTATTTTTATGGCCTATGATAAGAATAGATGGTTATTGACATTTGACTTTGTCAACATTGTCCAAACCAATTTGAGGCAATTTTTCTATTTCTTTATCATTTATCGATTTCTCGTTTTATACTTTATTATTATAGGGCCAATGATATAATAAACGGCCGATTTTTCGCCCGATTTTAATCGGTGATATTCGGTCAATATGAGGCCTTTCTCTTTTTTTTAATTTTATCTAATTATCTTATTTTGAACAAAATTTGTAATTTAATTTATTTTATTCATTTATTATTCATATTTATTTTTCTATTTTAATATTCAATTCATTTATTTATTTTCGTATTTCAAATAATGTTCGACTCCTCATAGAATGATTCTAACCTTGAATCGATTCTAAGGAAGTAAATGAACCAAATTCCGACGCGTCCCAAAAAGGTCCAACGCCTTCGAATAATTGCGCTCGATTAAAAGGTCTAACGCCTTCGAATAGTTGTGTCCCGATGAAACAGGCCGAATCCTTCGAATAGTTCAAAAACACTGCACACACGCTTCCTCTTGGGCAAACTACAATGATACCATTTATTTCGCGCAATCCCCTGTATTTATTTTGTATCCCTCTCCCATTAATTTGTACGTACTTTATTTTCCGCATTTTATTTAATCCTGAATCCTTGGTCCAACGCCAAGCGATTGCACTTGCACACTCGCACTTTATTATTCAGTTATTATTTCGTTTAGGATCCACCTTACTTTGCGAGCCGAGCGCTTCGTGCCTCGCTAACAAACCACAAAAATAACCTCCACTTGCATTTACCCTTTTAACCTCAAAGAACCAAAACGTTTCGATTAGATCCAAACCCTTGATCCAACGTCAAGCGGCTTTAGGAAATAAAACACATTCTAATATTACGAGAAGATCTGTACGCCACGAGCCTTAAGCGGTAGAAAGGAGGATAACGAGCTCTCGTTACTCGCTCCGATTATTTCGACGCAAGACACTCGTCTTGTTGGGCGAGATAAAATATCCATAGTCTTTAGTGCATTTCAACTCCTAAACCCTTTCATCGACGAAAGGTAATAAAATCAAACAACCATTACCCTTAGTAGGCCGAACTACGAGGCTCTGACTTTCCCATTGCACACGGGAGTACGTAGGCACGAGGATCTCAATCCTTGCCGAGCACCTAGGTTCAATCTAACTTATAATTCAACTCATTTCCCTCTAGCAAGCAATTCGTTTAAGCATAGACATCCTTTCTCGCGCGTTAACTTAGATGGTTCCTATCGAGTACGATGGATGTAGGGGGTGCTAATACCTTCCCCCTGCATAACCGACTCCCGAACCCAGGCAATGGTTCCGTTGACCTTTGTCCTCATCCTTTTCTTCCCGGGTATTATCTATATCTCCCCTTTCCCACTTCGGGAATAAATAGAATTAGGTGGCGACTCTTCAGTCTGTCCGGCGCGTGACTCCGTCCTTTCGGATCGCGTGAGGTCGTATTTTTCGGGGTACGACACATACGCCATCTGCATCATTTTCAACAAGGCTTCTCTATGTGCAGGAGAACACATCAACAAGGATAGAATGGATATCTTGGAAGGTGTCTGGTTCAACTGCTCGACCACCTTATAATCACTCTTTTTAATTGAAATTCTGTGATCAGGTATGAGATGTCCTAAGAGATGTCCCAACACTTAATAGGACATTTGACAAATTTAACCAAAACTTAAACAGCAAGAAAACTAAACAACACAGAAGTTTGTTAACCCAGTTCAGTGTATAACCACACCTACATCTGGAGGCTACCAAGCCAGGAGGAAATCCACTATTAGTAATATTAATTCTAGACTTAAACCACCCTGTTTAATCTATCACTTAATACTTACCCAATGCAATTTCTACCTAAGACTCACTTAGATAAGAGTACCCTACTCACTCCCCCTCAATCACACAGTGATCAAGTTTACAAGTTTACAGAAATTGAAGACATCCTTCAAACAATACAGCTTGATCTTACTTAACAGTTTCAATCAAGTCACAAATGCACTTTTGCTTAAAAGCTCATAAAGTGGTACATAAAATACAACCTGCTATTAAAACACTAGACACCCTATTTAGTCTTCTGAAATTCGTACTCAATTCTATGAGTTTCTGTTGTTTAAATAGGTATCTGAATTTTGGGCTTTCTGTAGAATAATCTAGCCCTAATGTGCAGCAACTGTCACCTTGAATTTAGGGTTTGTTACCTCCTATATTCTAGGTGATTTAGATCTTCTGTTTTAATCTGAATCTTCAATATAAAACACCCTACAGATTCGCCTTGTTCTGTTTTTATCCATCATTAATTAATTCCAGATACTTCTCCTTAAATATCTTTGATCAGTTAATCATTAATTAATTCTGGTAGCAGGTCTGAGATGTCTCAACATCTGTTGGGACATCCTGAAAAAACTGAACTTAATTTATTTACACAATGTCCCAACATCTGGTAGGACATCCTGAAATAAGTTCACATACTCTGTTTGATAATGTCCCAACATCTGATAGGACATTCTGAACTGAATTCAACATTTCTTGTTTGGTCAAAAATTCTGCCAATTCTCAAACATCTACAAACTCCCCCTTTGGCTAATTTTTGGCTAACATCTTTCCTGGTTTTCAGAGTGCAGCAGAAGTTCTTTTTATCAGAGTATATCATAACTTTTCTGTTGATTCTTATTTGAGATTACTCCCCCTCAAACAAATATGTGTCCAGTCTTGTTGCAACAGAAATACACACTGATTCAGTTCAGACAGAAACAAACAGATTTCATTAAAAAAAATTAAACAGCAGTACAAATTTGTTGTTGTTCTCCCCCTTGGTAGACACAAAATTAGGGGCCAAAGACACTATTACTGTCATTATATTGCTGTCATTACATTTGCCTCACATACATTGATCACTCAGATTCATCACTCTCAGTTGCTTCCTCCACTTCAGTGTCTTCATCCTTATCAGCTTCACTTTCTTCATCAGCCTCACTGTCTTTACCAGCTTCACTGTCTTCATCAAATGCAACATTCTGATCTTCTTCACTTTCCAATCTTTTAATTATTTCTTCAAGCTTCTGCTTTCTAGCTTCAAGCTCTTTGCAGGTGCTTTTGAGTTCAGCAATTAAGGCCTTCTTAGAGATTGGATTTTTAGCAGTTGAGGGACCAGCAGATGTCCCAGCAGGTGCTTCAACATCTGCAGCATGGTGACTGAGAAATAATTTGTAGTGAAAAGCCAGGGGGATTTCTCTTTTGCATGCTGTATCCTTGTCAGTGAGAATGCCAGGGTATTGATTGAGCACTATCCCACACAGCAATGATGGGAAGGCTATTGGAAGCTTTGTTGCAGTAGAGATGGCATGCTTTATAGTCTGATCAAAAATATATTCTCCATAATCCATCTTGGTTTGAGTTCCCACAGCATAGATGAATCTGGCCAGACCAGTTGAGATTGAAGAGGTGTGGTTGGTAGGCACCCAGTTAGCAATTCCAATCCTGTTCAGCATGGCATACTTCCTGGTAAGCATGCTCACAGAGAGCTTTCCCTTCACAGGCCAAGCCTTGACCTGGTTTGCAGTGATCACCTTACAGATTTGATTATCTGTCTTGCCTAGCTCATTGGGTCCATCTGTGTCCCTTCCTAGATACTGATTTATGATTTGGGGAGAGAACTCAACACACTTACCTCTCACAAATACCTTTCTGAACTCTGAGGACTTACCATTTGAGCAATCTTCCTGAAGATTCACAATGAACTCTTTGACAAGAAGTTCATAGCAGGGAGAGAACTCTGAGACTGTCTTGAATAGTCCTGCAGCAGAGATGAGGTCTATCAGTTCTGTGCACTCAAGTGCATTGCTGCTCAGTTCTCTTTCCAGGGCAACCCTTCTTTGGTACACATACTTCCATCTGTTGACACTAGAGACAAGATGAAATGATATGTTGTCCAAGGGAGCTTCTGGAACAGCAGTTGAAGCTCTTGCTGGTGTTGGTCTTTTCTTGGGAGGAGATGTTGGGACATCTGATCCAACATCTGAATCTGATGGTGTGGCAGCTTTTCTCTTCTGAGTTTGGACTTTGCTCCATTGTTTTGATGGCCCAAAAGTGACTTTAGCCTTCCCTTTCTTTGGAGAGGCTTTCTTCTTTTCAGGAATTTCTGCTTCAGCTTGCATCTTGCCCTTCCTGGACCTGAGTCTTTTAGCAATGCTGGGTTTCACAGATGCTATGATCTCTGCATCAGAGTCCTGCTCCAGATTGACCACTGGAGGAGATTGAGCAGTCTCCTCTTCAGCTTGTTGATCAGCAGGGATTTGATCTTCATTTGAGTCTTTAGCCTGTTCTTCAGAGACCTCTTCATCATTTTCATTTGAGGCTTTGTCCTTAGTTTGTTCCAGATCAACATCAGATGAGTTCTTTTTCTTATCTTCAGATGTTCCAACATCTGTTGGGACATCTTGTTCTGCAGCAGTGTCCTCTGTATCTTGAGCTGGTTCTTCTTGAGGTGCAGGAATGGTGTTCAAAGGAACAGAGATCCCTCTCACCACTCTTTGTTCAGAAAAGACTTGGTTGACAATCTCCTTGATGGAATCATCAACATATTTGGAGTATCTTGTAGACATGTTAGCAGGAGAGGGAATGCCTTTAGCTTTGCTTCTGATTTGATCTTTACATCTCTTTGGTGTTCTTGCCTTTTTAGTGTGAGAGGCGCTTCCCTTGAGCTCGTCCAATGGTGTTGATTGCATTGGCACAACAGAGATTGGAGTGACATGAATCACGTCTTCCTTGTTGAGAATTTCCTCAGCTGTTTTAGGGTTTTGAGACATTGTTGAGGAAGATGGATGAACAGCTTTAGGGTTTATGATTTCTGAAGGATTGAGAGTTAATGTGATTCGCTTGTGATGGTATGATGAGAATCTTGATAGCTTCTTATAAGTAGTTACTAAATAAGTAGCCGTTACAATCCAAATGATTAAGACTGGAATTCCCAAGGATCTTGTCCAGACTAGCTTTGCCATCTGGAACTTATGCCATGCAATGTCATATGACATGTTGGCACATCTCATTAACTGCTAAATATCACATAAACAGATTCCAAGTTTGCCCCTTAAATTCTCAAATTGTGTAGCATTCAATGCTTTGGTAAAGATATCAGCTAATTGCAGATCTGTAGCAACATGCTCCAATGAAATCACCTTCTCTTCTACAAGATCTATGATGAAATGATGTCTGATATCAATATGTTTTGTCCTGCTATGTTGAATGGGATTCTTTGATATGTTGATTGCACTTAAGTTGTCACAGTACAATGTCATGACATCTTGTGGGACATTGTACTCAGTGAGCATCTGCTTCATCCAAACCAACTGAGAACAACTGCTACCTGCTGCTATGTACTCAGCTTCAGCTGTAGATAAGGATACACAATTCTGTTTCTTACTGAACCAAGAAATCAGATTGTTTCCTAGAAAGAAGCATCCTCCTGAAGTGCTTTTTCTGTCATCAGCACTTCCTGCCCAATCAGCATCACAGAAGCCAGTGAGAATTGGTTTGCAACCATGAAAGTACATTATGCCATAGTCACTAGTACCATTAACATATTTAATGATTCTCTTGACTTGATTGAGATGACTGACTTTTGGATCAGCTTCATATCTTGCACAAACTCCTACTGCAAAAGCAATGTCTGGTCTGCTAGCAGTCAAGTATAGCAAGCTTCCAATCATGCTTCTGTATAAGCTTTGGTCTACATTCTCACCCTTTTCATCTTTAGTCAGCTTTAAATGTGTGGGGGCAGGAGTTCTCTTGTGAGCAGCACTTTCCATTCCAAATTTCTTGACTATGTTCTTGGAGTACTTGCTTTGTGAGATGAACATTGAGTCTTCCATTTGCTTTATTTGCAGCCCAAGAAAGTAGGTTAATTCACCTACTAGACTCATTTCAAATTCAGATTCCATCTGCTTGACAAAATGTTTGACCATCTTATCAGACATCCCACCAAATACAATGTCATCAACATATATTTGTGCAATCATGACATTACCTTCTTCATCTTTAACAAACAGGGTTTTATCAATCCCACCTTTTCTGTATCCTTGCTTGATAAGATATGTGGTCAATCTTTCATACCATGCCCTTGGAGCTTGCTTCAATCCATAAAGTGCTTTCTTTAATTTGTATACATGATTTGGACAGCTTGGATCAACAAATCCTTTAGGCTGTTCTACATATACCTCTTCATTAAGATAACCATTAAGAAAGGCACTTTTCACATCCATTTGAAATAGCTTGAACTTTAAGATACAAGCAATTCCCAACAGTAGTCTTATTGATTCAAGCCTTGCTACTGGTGCAAAGGTTTCATCAAAGTCTACCCCTTCAATTTGAGTGTATCCTTGAGCCACAAGTCTAGCTTTGTTCTTTGTAACAATTCCTTGTTCATTTGACTTGTTCTTATACACCCATTTTGTACCAATCACATTTATGTCATCAGGTCTAGGTACAAGATTCCACACTTCATTCCTTGTGAATTGACCTAATTCCTCTTGCATAGCACAAATCCAGTATTCATCAGTGAGAGCTTCCTTGACATTTTTAGGTTCTATTTTGGAAACAAAACAAGACCCTGAAATCACTTCTCTTGATCTAGTGCTTACACCTCTGTTGGGATCACCAATTATTAAGTCTTTGGGATGATCTTTCTGTATTCTGATGGAAGGAGGTTTGCTTGATTCTTCTGTCCTTGTATCAGTTTGAGTGAAGTTATATTGATCATTCTTTTCTTCAGCTTCAATCTTGATATCAGCAGATGTTCCAACATCCTCTGGGACATTTGTAGGAGCATCATCAATTATCACATTTATGGATTCCATGATAACCTTGGTTCTAGAATTAAATACTCTGTATGCTCTGCTGTTTATGGAGTATCCAAGAAAGATCCCTTCATCACTTTTAGGATCCATTTTTCTTCTTTGCTCCCTATCTGCCAGAATATAACATATACTTCCAAAAACATGGAAGTACTTCACTGTGGGTTTTCTGCCCTTCCAGACTTCATATAATGTGGACAAAGTTCCTTTCCTTAAAGTAACTCTGTTATGGATGTAACAGGCAGTGTTCATAGCTTCAGCCCAGAAGTATAGAGGTAACTTTTTAGCATGGATCATAGCTCTTGCTGATTCTTGAATGGTTCTATTCTTCCTTTCAACTATCCCATTCTGTTGAGGAGTGATAGGTGAAGAATACTCATGATTGATTCCTTCTGAAGAACAGAAATCTAAGAACTTTTGATTCTCAAATTCTTTTCCATGATCACTTCTTATTCTGATCACACAGCTGGATTTTTCTCTTTGCAATCTTTGACATAATTCTTTGAATACATCAAATACATCTGACTTTTCTTTGATAAAGTTTATCCATGTATATCTTGAGAAGTCATCAACCACCACATAGGCATACCTCTTACCACCAAGACTTTCAACCTGCATAGGTCCCATAAGATCCATATGTAGAAGTTCCAAAACTTTGGAAGTTGTCAGATGTTGGAGCTTTGGATGGGACATCTTGGTTTGCTTGCCTATTTGACATTCACCACATATTTTGCCATCATCAATCTTCAGTTTAGGAATACCTCTTACAGCATCCATAGATATGATCTTCTTTATGCCTCTAAAATGAAGATGACCTAGTCTTTGATGCCACAGTTTCACTTCTTCTTCTTTAGCTAGAGAGCAGGTTGAAGTGAGACTGAGATTTTGGGATTCCCACATGTAACAGTTGTCTTTAGATCTGGCTCCTTTCATGACAACCTCTTGTTCTTTGTTAGTCACTATACATTCAGATTTGGTAAAGTTTACACTGTATCCTTGATCACATAGTTGACTTATGCTAATCAGGTTAGCAGTTAAACCTTTAACTAGCAGCACATCATCTAGTCTTGGAACATCTTGACAATCCAAGGTTCCAACTCCCTTGATTTCTCCTTTAGCTCCATCTCCAAAGGTAACATACCTGGATGAATGTGATTTTAAGTTTACTAGCAAATTCTTCAATCCAGTCATGTGTCTTGAGCATCCACTGTCAAAGTACCAGTCTTCTTTAGCTGATACTCTCAGAGATGTATGTGCTATGTATGCAGTACTTTTCTTTGACCAGATGAGTTGAGATTTCTTTTGATGCCTCTGCTCTGAGTGTTGTTCAGCTGATCTCCAAACTTGATTGTTGATTTTGTTCTTGGGTATGTGGCTTTGATCAGTCTGAATGTCTGCTTTTGGTCTCCAAACCTTCTTGATGACCTCTGTCTTCTGCTTAGGAGGTTGTTGATTTCTTTGAAGTCTATGCATCACTTTCTTGGTGCCTTCTACTTTCTGCTTAGGAGGTTGCTGATACATCTGATTTGGATAACCATGTAGCTTATAACAGTGAGGTTTGATATGCCCAAATCTTCCACAGTGATGGCATCTCCATCTTTGATACTTCTTCTTCATTTTGTTCTTTCCAGAATGTTGAGACATCTGTTGGAACATTATGTTTGTCTTTGTGTTCTGATGTTGGAGCATCTGTTGGGACATCTTGTTTGACTGTGTAATTTTTGAAGTAGTTTTGCTGGAGCTGGCTTCATCTCTGTTATATCCCAGTCCACTTTTGTCCCCTGAATGTTTATTATTGCTGAGAATAACATCCAGTGTGTTTGAGCTGCTGTTCAACATTCTAACAGATTTGGACATATGTTCCAACTTAGAGTTGAGAAGGCTTACTTCACTTTTTAAGGTGTCAATGATCTCCTGATCATTTGCTTTGTCATCTTCTAATGCCTTATTCTGCTTCTTTAGCTTTATAACTTCACTGCATATTTTAGAGCTTCTTTTGTATAGATCTTTGAAAGCTTGCTCATGTTCTTCATAAGTAAGTTCTTCACAACTGGAATCACTGTCATATTCACACAGTCCAGCTAAAGCAGTAATATACTTAGCTGATTCTTCTTCTGACTCTCCTGAGTCTTCATCAGACCAGGTCACAGAGAGTCCTTTCTTTTGCCTCTTTAAGTAGGTAGGACATTCAAACTTGATGTGTCCATATCCTTCACATTCATGGCATTTGACTCCTTTATCTTGACTGGTCTTTTCAGCATATTTTAACCTTTTGTTAGCATCATAAGGTCTTCTGTTCTCAGAGTTTGTGTTTCTTCCACTAGGTTTGGATTTGCCTTCCATTCCTCTGAGAATCTGTTTGAATTGTCTTCCAATCAAGGCAAGGTTTTCTGATAAGCTTTTATCATTTGATGGTTCATCATCTTCTTCTTCATCTGTATTTGACACCAAGGCTATGCTTTTGTTCTTTTTGGCATTTGTGTCATTCATTCCCATCTCAAAAGTTTGTAGTGAACCAATGAGTTCTTCAACTTTCATGGAGCATATGTCTTGAGCTTCTTCTATTGCAGTGACTTTCCTGTCAAATCTTTTTGGCAAAGATCTGAGAATCTTCCTTACAAGCTTTTCATCAGTCATCTTTTCTCCCAAAGCTCCAGAAGTATTGGCTATATCCAAGATGTTCATATAGAACTCATGAATAGATTCATCTTCCTTCATTCTCAAATTTTCAAACTTGGTGGTGAGAAGTTGAAGTCTTGACATTTTTACTTTTGATGTTCCTTCATGAGTTGTTTTGAGAGTATCCCAAACATCTTTGGCCAGCTCACAATGATGCACAAGTCTGAAAATGTTCCTATCAATGCCATTGAATAAAGCATTTAAGGCTTTTGAGTTTCCTAGTGCTGAGTCTTCTTCCTCCTTACTCCATTCTTCTTCAGGTTTCAGCACTTTAGATCCATCTTTGGTGTCTTGGATAGGATGATCCCATCCAACATTGACTGCTCTCCATGCCCTGTTGTCAAGAGACCTTAAGAATGCAATCATTCTTGGCTTCCAGTAGTCATAATTAGATCCATCCAGAATAGGTGGTCTATTTACTGACCCTAAGTCTCTGTCCATGTTACAGAATTTTTATTCCCTAGATCTCACCCAGTATAAACAGGCAGGGTGCCTGCTCTGATGCCAATTGAAATTCTGTGATCAGGTATGAGATGTCCTAAGAGATGTCCCAACACTTAATAGGACATTTGACAAATTTAACCAAAACTTAAACAGCAAGAAAAGTAAACAACACAGAAGTTTGTTAACCCAGTTTAGTGTATAACCACACCTACATCTGGAGGCTACCAAGCCAGGAGGAAATCCACTATTAGTAATATTAATTCTAGACTTAAACCACCCTGTTTAATCTATCACTTAATACTTACCCAATGCAATTTCTACCTAAGACTCACTTAGATAAGAGTACCCTACTCACTCCCCCTCAATCACACAGTGATCAAGTTTACAAGTTTACAGAAATTGAAGACATCCTTCAAACAATACAGCTTGATCTTACTTAACAGTTTCAATCAAGTCACAAATGCACTTTTGCTTAAAAGCTCATAAGTGGTACATAAAATACAACCTGCTATTAAAACACTAGACACCCTATTTAGTCTTCTGAAATTCGTACTCAATTCTATGAGTTTCTGTTGTTTAAATAGGTATCTGAATTTTGGGCTTTCTATAGAATAATCCAGCCCTAATGTGCAGCAACTGTCACCTTGAATTTAGGGTTTGTTACCTCCTATATTCTAGGTGATTTAGATCTTCTGTTTTAATCTGAATCTTCAATATAAAACACCCTACAGATGCGCCTTGTTCTGTTTTTATCCATCATTAATTAATTCCAGATACTTCTCCTTAAATATCTCTGATCAGTTAATCATTAATTAATTCTGGTAGCAGGTCTGAGATGTCTCAACATCTGTTGGGACATCCTGAAAAAACTGAACTTAATTTATTTACACAATGTCCCAACATCTGGTAGGACATCCTGAAATAAGTTCACATACTCTGTTTGATAATGTCCCAACATCTGATAGGACATTCTGAACTGAATTCAACATTTCTTGTTTGGTCAAAAATTCTGCCAATTCTCAAACATCTACATTAATGATGTGCATGAATTCCTCGACCTCCTTCTCGAAGGTACCCTGTCCAGCAGTAGGAGTTGTTGCTTCTTCAGTCGCAGTTTGCTTTCCTTTAGCCTTTGACGAAGCCTCAGCCTCAGGATCTCCTCTCAGAACTAGGGGAGCAAATAGACGACCACTTCTTGTAAAGCCTCCAACTCCTCCGACGTTCACTACAGTCGGGTCAACAGCAACAAACTTGCTCTCAACTTTCTGTCCAGCCACGTATACATCTAAGCCGTAATGCCATGGAATGGCTTTATCATTTGTATAAGGAACATGCTTAAAAGATTTGTGTTTTAAAGGGGTAGTGTCAGTGCAAATGACACCTGGTCAAGAGGGGGTACAGACGCGAACGGTCGGCGAAAGGGAAGGAATGAATAGAGTCACCAGCTAGGCATTTTTATCCCGAAGGAAAGGTAATGCTGCATAGACCTAAGAAATGATGGATAAGACGGTTGCGAACCAGAGAAACTGAGAAAGGGGGTTGGTTACAACCTGGGAAGGTATTAGCACCCAGATTGTCCGCCTTACTCGACGGGATCCATGCTTAAAAGATTTGTGTTTTAAAGGGGTAGTGTCAGTGCAATTTGTGTATCAAAGCTGGAAAGAATGCAAGTGTCAGTGCTGGAAGAAAGTGGAGTGAAATATGTGAGGTGTCAGTGTAAGAGAAAGAGTGCAAAGCTCAAGACCATGAGGCTAAAAGAATAATGCTGGAGGAGGGGGAATATACAGAGACTTTTGTTCGATAACTTTTAAGTTATGCCTACGTATCCTCTCGTGCAATGAGGAAGTCAGAACACCGTAGTTTGACTCAAAGAGACTGAAAGATAAATTGACTTGTGAACTGCTTACTTGTCTATGCTCAAGTGTATGGCCTATCTAGCTCAGGTGCAAATTGTCTTGCATTAGACGGAAGAAGCAAGTTCTCGTTTTTGTGAGTGAATGAGGGGAGAAAAGGAATCCCGGAGGAGACGATTATTGTTTGTTTTTGTGCTTTCAGTCCTTTATTGATTTTTTGTGTTTGTCATAAATTGATGAGCGTAAGCCTAAACCAAGGGTTAGTAAACTCATCACATTTTCCCTCTGATTAGGGGTAATGAGAATACCTTAAGCATGAAGTAAACACCTCACCCTTTATCACCATGATGTAGGATTAAGATCATTAACCTACTTGCCATTATTTAGATGTTTTTATTGGAGTTTTGTTTAGTGTTAAGTAATGAGTTTAAGCCATAATCAAGGATTTAATAGACTCATTACACCATCCTAATAGAAGGATAATAGATGAGAATATTTAAGTTGAGGAAGGCTCCTCAACTTAATCCATGATTAGGGATTAACCTGATGACAAAACAAAGCCTTTATTAAAGTGGATTTTAGTTAATGATATGGTTAAGAAGTGGATTTTATGGTTTGTAAGGCAACTTGAGGGGGACTTGTCCATTAACACTAGGGTTAGTCCTTCTTAACCAATTAAGGAAGAATTAGAACCCTAATGCAAGGCCCAAGTTACAAGCTTGATGTCTTAGTGATTATTAAGTGGATTGATTAAAGGATTTAAACACATTAAGGGTTTAACACTTAGGATTAAAGTTATACACTCCATCCTAATAGAAGGATGCAGGCACAAGCTTAATCACAAAGCCTTAAAACCTTTAAGGTTTAGTCCTTGATTATGAGGTGAGAAGAGAAGACTCAAGAGATGACACAAAGGTAAAACTAATGGGGGGAACTAATCAAACCCTAATTATTAACATGCTTGGGTGTTCCTAGGGTTTATGAGGCTTGCAAAAGAGCTTCAGGAGAGAAAGCCACCAAGGAAGAAGCAGATGAAAGGAGAAGGAAGCAGAAAAAAGCAAGCCAACTTACTTCACTTAAGAAGATAAGTTGCTTGTAGAAAGAAGATGAGAAGGGAGCATGAATGAGCAAGCTCACTCTAATAGACAAGTAAAATGCAGAAATGAGGTATAAGAAAGATGAGAAGAGATTATGAGAAGTGAAGGAAAATTCACTTCTCAATGACTTACCACCTGAAAAGTTAGTAACAAGAAATGAAATGAAATGACAATGAGATAAGATGCAAAGGTGCAAACCAAAACCAGAAGCATAAACATGATGTTAATGATGCTAAGATATAATGCAAACACATGTCAAGAGTTGGGGATGATCACACAAGGATGAAGGTGCAAATGAAACATGCATTGAACCATGAAAGTTCATGAAAGTTTATGAAATGGAATGAATGAATAACATGGCAAATGAATGATGCAATGATCAAACATGATTCTAATATGTCCTAAGATGTCTTAGAAGTTATGTGAATGCACAAAATGTCATGGCAAGTTCATGAATACAAGCATATGAGAGATGAATGCAAATGAAGGCAAGAAATTAAGGTTTATGCACATGACACAAAGCAAAATTCAAAATCAGAAGAAAATGACAAGATAAAAATTTGAAAATTGAATCAAAGGAACCCTAACCCTACCCAAGTTCACTGCCCAAAGGAGGGAACCTAACTCTTAACCTAGTGGGAGTTATGATTTTCTTAAGTTTGCTAGGGTTTTAAGGTACCTCAAAAGGAAAAATGCACATCAAATTGAAAATGATAGATAAATTCAAACAAATTTTACCCTAGAAACTACATGATATGAAGAATGTAACGCAAAAAGAATCAACATCAAACTCTTCATGGTTAGGCAGAATGAATTTTTCTAAGTTAGGACCAAAATATTGCCTTTTAAGAATTTAAATTCCAAAGAAAAATGTCAAAACATGTCAAGAACCAAAAATAAATTTGTTTGAAGAGTTTGATAATGTTTCTAAATGTATCAAAATGCAATGTGAATTTTTTGGTGATTTTTAAATACCTAAATTCATTTTTAATTAATTAATTTTCATTAACTAATTAAAAATAAACATTTAAATGATTTAAAAATAATTTTTAATGCAAAAAATAAAAATAAAAATATTTTTGGGTTGTGAAAATTAATTAAAGTCTGGACAAAAAATTTCAGAATTTTTTGATGTCTTTTTCTATTTTTAAAAATTCGTGCAAGTTTAAATAAAGAAAATGAAATAAAAATTAAAAATAATGAAAGTATGCTGGATGGAGAGCCAGGATCTAATCTGGGCCTGAAAAGTTTGACCTGGCGCGCATCTGGACGGCCCAGGTTCAAACCTGCCTAAACTTAACTAATTATTTAATTAATCCTGATTAATTGTTAATGATAAGATCTGGACCTCACAAATGCGCGCAGGAACACTCATCCAACGGCCCGTATTCAAACGAAACCCTAATCCTGATTAAAAGCCCTAATGATTTTCAGGTGGCCGGAAATGACCTCCGGTCATATTCTCCGGCCACACCCTTCCCTGAAAATCTCTATCTCACTCTCTAAGCTATAAAAACATGCCAAAATCTCCAGAACTCTTCTCCTAACATCAAATAACAAGAATCCAGCATCAATAACAATTTATTTTACTCACACAAGGAGAATCGAAGAAGAACATATTTAGGGCAAACGTTTTAGATCAACATAAAATGCTTGTCTTTGGCTCATTTTCAAAAATAAACACATCCCCATGACCAGGGCAACACATAGAACAATATTTTAACAAGAAATCTGAGTTCTGGAAAAATTGTTCATCATGTTACTTGAGGTTGAGCTTTCGAATCCTGGGCTTTCTGACCTTGTGCTTTTCCACTCTAATGAACTCCTTGATGCTTCTGCTAAGCTTGGAATGGGTTTATATGGAGGGTTTTGAAGCTTTCAGTTTAGGGGTGGTGAAAATCGTATTTCTGTTTGGGGTAGTTTTAGGCTGTTTTGATGGGTGAGAAATGATCAGTGAAGCATTCTGAAATGAATGGTGGAAGAAGTTTGGAGAATAATTGGCTGAGTTATGGGATTCGATAGAAAAATGCAAAATAGGGAGTTTTTGTGAACTATGGTGATGCTATGGTTTCAGGCTTGCTTCTTGTGTGTTTTGAGTTCCATTTTGCCCACATATCAAGCTGTGATAGGTCTGTGGAGTTGGTGTGGGCTATGCTGATTGGTATGGCCTTCTTGCAAAAAAGTCAACAAAGTTGTACTTTGAGGTATGGGCTGGTTCAGTTCAAGGACAAAGGCATGTCTGGTGCAGCTGTGATCAAGGAGAACCATGGAAGTGAGATTGAGGCAAACCAGCAAGTGGATTGAAGCTTGTGGGGGGTTTTGCAATTTTCATTAAGTTTGGCCCTTTCTTGATTTCTTCATGCACAAGTCATGAAACTTGGAAATTCTTGGGCCAATTCTGAGTTTTAGGCAATGTGTTATGATGTGTAGAAGTCCATTTGAAGTCATAAAAATGCTTGGCATGAGAATTTGCAAGTTTCCCTCTTTGGTGTAAAAGTAAAATTTATGTGATTTTTCCAAACTTTGACAAGCCATAACTTTTGTTCTAAAATGAATTAGAGTGAGTTCTTGTACTTTTTGAAAATGGGAGGATCCAATCTACAACTTTCATGACCAAGAATTTTTCATTTGAAGCATTTTTGGATCAAAAAGAGGAGGTTGAAAAACTTTCCCAAAATGACAAGTTTTCATTACAAGTCACTTCCCAAAATGGCAACTTTGCAAATGGCTTGAAATTCTTCAATTTTGTGAACTTATAACATCTTCTAAGATCAAATAAAGATCACACACATTCAAAATGATGGAGAATATTCTTTGGTTGGATGATTGGGGGCCTCAGATGCCCTGATTTTGCACTAACTTGCTCAAGAAGTCATCTTGTGATCAGATGCCTTCCCCATTGAATTTCTTCATGAAAATTGGTATGCATGATCCTTATATCATATAGAGACTAATAGAAACAAAAATGACCAAAAAATTTGGAGTTATGGCCTCTGAAACCAAAACCCTAATTTTAGGTCATCTGTGCAGTTAAGCTTGGCTCTGCTTCCATGCCTTCCTCAGTTCTTGTGATTCCTTGACTTCCTTGATCTTGGGAGGATATAATATGGTGTTTGAACATACATGGACCCTCTTGAGTTGATTAAAGGCCTTTGGAGTGGCTCAAATGGCTCTTGGGTTGCTCAGATCACAAACCCTAGATGCATATGACTTTGAACCAATGCAGTGAAGCAAAAATGCAATATGAGATGATATGATTGAACTTATGAAAATGAAAAGAATCAAAAGCCATGGTGAAATGAGTGACAGCAAATTTGGGGTGCTTACAGCTGCCCCTATTCAAACATGAGTTAGCTGTGCAGGATGTAAGTGACAGCTTATCATTCAAACAAGATAACTTGTGGTTGAATACCAGAGACAGTCCTAAATTTGCACTCACTTAATAAAGAAGAAAAGAGATATAGATTGTAAAAGAAAATAAAGTATGATTAAAAGGTGCGGGCGACGGAGGACGACCGTCGAGCAGAGGACGACTGCCGGGGAAGAAGCAATGACGGGGACGACCGACATGCTGGGGAAACGAAGGTATCATGATGGGGACGGCCATCAGGTAAGATAGCAAAATTCTCCGGGGATTAAAGGTAAATGATGGGGACGACCATTGAGTTGAAGGAATAAATGATGAGGAACGGTCGTCAAAGGTGAAGGACGATCACCTAGCAGGGGACGGCTGCTTTGTTGGGGATAAGGGTGAGGGACGGTCATCCAAGGTGAATGACGATCACCTGGCAGGGTACGGCTGCCGAAAGTACCACGACATAGGACGAATGTCGGGTAAAAAGGTCGACGATGGGGACGACCATCGGATAAGCATGATGAAGGACGATCATCAAGAGGTGAAGGACGATCACCTAGCAGGGTACGGCTGCTCTCGAGGTCTATCATGACATATGACGAATGTCAGATAACAGGATCAGCGATGGGGACGGCCATCAGATAAAATGATGAAGGACGATCATCAGAAGGGTGAAGGACGATCACCTAGCAAGGACGGCTGCTAAAATACCACGACATAGGACAAATGTCGGATAGAAAAGGGTTCCAATAGTGGAGACTCCGCTGGAGGAATGATGAAGGACGGTCATCAAAAGGTGAAGGACGATCACCCGACAGGGTACGACTGCCGAAAGTATCATGATACAGGACGAATGTCAGATAGAAATGAAATTTTCTTTTTACTGGCGATTTGCTGAGAACTCTTCTGGGGAATGGTAGACACAGACGAGTGTCTAAATGCAAGAAAGGGCATAAGTGTTTGACATTGTGGATATATTAAAGATGCGAACAAGCATCCTTAAGACTATGATACGGACGAGTATCGATAGAAACAACTGTTGACGCATGTTTAGAGATGATGATACGGGCGAGTACCAACTAGTTAACAAAGAACACGGACGAGTGTCGACTCTGAGGGGATTTAAGTGGTGTATACAAGATACGGACGAGTATCTGTATGAGTAAAAAGTGATGAGTGAGACATAGATGAGTGTCCAACTTGCTGTGGAGAACACGACACAGACGGGTGTCGGAAGAAGTGTATTATAAACAAGTATTTGGTTTACAAAGTGTTTAGGCAACTATGCTGGGGAAGGTGACACGGACGGGTGTCAGGGAATTGTATATATATGTATCTGTCTATAGAGAATGTTCGGGCGACTTTACTGGGGAATGATGACACAGACGAGTGCTAAAAGGAGCATGCATCTGCATTCGTGAGTGTAAGGGAAATGCTTTGATGTTCTGTCGGGGAGTTTGAGAAGTATTTTGTATATTTGCAAATGGAGTGTTGGTATACACAGCTGTTTGATTCAGAACACGGCTTATGATTATGCAATATGTTTGATTTTTGCCATAATGCTCCGTATTAGACAGAATGCTACGCTCTGGGGGAAAATATGATGCGAATGCTATGATTATGCAAAGGTACCGATCCGGGATTCGGATCCCCTTGCTGTGGAGATCTCCGACTGATCTGATTGAAGTGGATATCCCAGCTGGGGATGAGATCATTGGTAGATCTGATATATGACTCTTCATGGGGAGATAGGTCACTGATAGACCTATCTTGGTAAAGAGGAGCCCAGCTGGGGTCTGCGGGAGCTTTCGTCACTTTGTTGTGAGATCTTCAGGCATTGCTCTTCTGGATAGAGGCTGGAGCTCTGCGGGGAGATGGTTCCCTGCCTGACACTTGGCTGGGGAGGAATGATCACTAGACGATCTTCCTAGAGATTTCTGTGGGGGGATCCTACTGAGGATGATGAATTCAGTTGGGGAAATGAGCCCCTTATGATACTGTTTGGAAGACATGTTGAGGAAATGATGATTTGACAGCTTGCTGGGGAAAAGCTCTCATGCCCCATGTCGTACTTTGAATACCTGCAATCCTGTATGACAAAGAAACGTACAAGTATCCCGAGGTATCCCTTACTGGATTCGATCATAAGAGTTTAGACACTCCCGGGAGCAAATATATTTCCTGTAAGCATGTCAGAAAAGGCGCATCGGTATTTATGCAATCACTATATTAAGGATATCGGACATTTTTGCAAAGGAAAATAGAGGGTACGAGACGAAATGTGACTGAAAATCTGATTTTATTAAGTTGTGTGCCCTGAATTGGCAAATACAGTCAAAGAAACAGATCCCCTGAGATGAAGAGATTGTTACAAAATTGAGGAACAAAAAGATGCTGGCAATGTTGGTGACGCTTCAGTGCTTCCCTTTTGCTATGACTTGTATGACATTGACATTCTTCTCATCTTGCTTTTTTTTGAAGAAAGCTGATTCTGACCGATGCTTTATACTTTCGAAGTTTGTCGTGTCGCAAGTGATACAGACGAATTCAGAATGCAGTTGTTCGCTTATTCCCTTATTTTGCGTGGATCGCCCTTTCGGGGTTTCAATCCACCGGGATACCCTTTTTTGCCTGAGTTGTCCAATGTGGCTTTTCAACTCAGCGGGTGTACACATTTTTTTTATTTATTTTCCCTTATTTTTGCCCGAGTCTTTTATTCTGTTTTTGACTCACCGGGATGCCCTATTTTTTCCTGGACTTACATTCTGTTTTTATGTCCAGCGGGTCATTTTTATGCGAAGTATTTTTTAACTGCATCTGAATTCACAGGGGACAGGAAATCTTCACCATCCATAGTACTGAGCATCAGTGCTCCACCAGAGAAAACTTTCTTTACTATGAACGGACCATCATAATTCGGAGTCCACCTGCCCATATGGTCCATATGAGGAGGGAGGAGTCTTTTCAGCACAAGATCTCCTACTTGGTATTCCCGAAGTCTAACCTTCTGATCGAAGGCTTTCTTCAATCTTTTCTGATACAGCTGCCCATGACAGATTGCAGCTAACCTCTTCTCTTCGATCAGACTCAGTTGTTCGTACCGGGATCGGACCCACTCTGCTTCATTCAACTTGACATCCATCAGTACCCGTAAGGAGGGTAATTCAACTTCAACAGGTAGGACTGCTTCCATACCATACACAAGCTGATACGGTGTTGCCCCAGTGGATGTTCTGATTGAAGTACGGTACCCATGCAAGGCAAATGGTAACATTTAATGCCAGTCTTTGTAGGTGACCACCATCTTTTGCAAAATCTTCTTGATGTTCTTGTTAGCCGCCTCCACAGCGCCATTCATCTTTGGCCTGTAAGGAGAAGAATTGTGGTGTTGGATCTTGAAGTCCCGACACAGTTCTGCCATCATTTTGTTGTTCAAGTTGGAACCATTATCAGTAATGATTCGCTCGGGAACTCCATACCGACAGATGATGTCTCTTTTTAGGAATCGGGCTACCACTTGCCTTGTAACATTTGCATAAGAAGCTGCTTCGGCCCACTTGGTAAAATAGTCAATGGCTACCAGGACGAATCTGTGGCCATTTGAAGCAGTCGGTTCAATCTTGCCAATCATATCAATGCCCCACATGGCATAGGCCCAGGGTGAAGACATCACATTCAAAGGATTGGGAGGCCCATTCACTTTATCTGCATAGATCTGACATTTATGGAATTTCCTAGCATAAGCACAACAGTCTGCGTCCATTGTGATCCAGTAATAGCCTGATCTTAGCAACTTTTTAGCCATAGCATGCCCTCCAGCATGGGTACCAAAAGATCCTTCGTGCACCTCGTGCATCAATAAATCTGCTTCTGCCCTATCAACACATCTGAGAAGCACCATATCAAAGTTTCTCTTATATAGGGAAACATCAGCATTCAGGAAGAAACTACCAGCTAGCCTTCTTAAAGTCTTCCTATCATTGGAAGATGCCCTAGGTGGGTATGTTTGATCCTCCAAGAAGCATTTGATGTCATGGAACCAAGGCTTATCATCTTTAGCAATGTCTACCGAGAATACGTATGCTGGTCTGTCGAGTCTGGATACTGAAATCCGAGGCACAAAGTTGGCAGCTTGAACTTTGATCATGGATGAAATGGTTTCCAGGGAATCTGCAAACTGATTTTCATCTCGAGGGATATACTCAAGCTTGACCGTCGTGAAGAAAGTCAACAACCTCCTTGTATAATCCTGATAAGGTATCAGATGATCCTGGTGAGTGTATCATTTGCCATTGGTTTGATTAATTACCAGAGCCGAATCTCCGAGCACAGTCAAAGTCTTGATCCTGAGGTCAATGGCTTTCTCAAGATCCATAATGCAAGCTTCGTATTCAGTTTTGTTGTTAGTGCAGTTAAAGGTGAGTTTTGCTGAGAAAGGCATGTGAACTCCCTTAGGTGTAATGAGTACTGCACCAACACCACGACCGTTCATATTAACAGCCCCATCAAACATCATAGTCCACTCTTCTTCCGGGTCAGGCCCTTCAGTGTGAATAGGCTCTTCATGATCTTTTGCTTTTATGAACATGATGTCTTCATCGTGGAAGTCAAATCTCATAGGCTGGTAATCATCAATGGGTTGCTCAGCAAGATAATCAGACAATACACTGCCTTTGATGGCCTTTTGAGATGTTTACTGAATGTCATACTCTATGAGGATCAAATGCCATCTTGCAACCCGTCCGGTAAGTGCTGGCTTCTCAAAAATGTACTTGACTGGATCCATCTTCGAGATCAATAAAGTGGTGTGGGTCAACATATACAGCCTTAGTCGGCGAGCAGCCCACGCTAAAGCACAACAAGTTTTCTCGAGCAGTGAATAACGTTGTTCACAGTCGGTAAACTTTTTGCTTACTAGTGCAGAAATGACTTTTTACATCGGGCGAAAATGACTTTTTACATCGGTTCCGAGTCCGATGTAAAGGCAGCCGATGTAATAAGTCATAGACATTTTACATCGGTTTTAGGACCGATGTAAAAAATATATCAACCACATCGGTCAATTTTTAAGTCTGATGTAAAAAAAAATATATAATTTTTTTTTCTAATGTAAAAGGGACTTTTTACATCGGTTGGTAGATAAAACCGATGTAATAGGTTGGCTATTACATCGGTGCTTTTAAATAACCGATGTAAAAAGTGTGCCATACAGGGTACTTTTTACATCGGTTATCCTTTCGTCCGATGTAAAAAGTGTGCCATATAGTACTTTTTACATCGGTTACCCTTTCGCCCGATGTAAAAAGTACTGTAGAAAATTTATATAATTTTACTATTTTTTAGCAGTTCCTGTAAATTTTTTTGGTACCTAATTATTTAGCAATTCCTGTAAAAAATTTTGGTACCTAATATTTCCTTCACATAGACCATATATTTTTAGGTCGCTATTTTCATATATTTCTCACCAATATTCAATAAACCAAATATCTAGTACACATATATTCTTCCAAATGTACAAGTACACATAACGTTCTTCCAAATGTACTAGTACACATATAATCATCTCAATATATATGAGGTTTATACTAAAATTTACTACTACAACAACAACAACAAAAAATACACATTCAACCAATATTTCCCCCACTTGAATATCAACTTACAATATCCACAAGAATATGAGTTGTAACTTCGGTAGAAAACACAAAAATCAAATTTCCTGAAAATAAATAATAACACCAATTAACCAAAAGACAACACCAAAGTCAATATCTTCAAATAGAGAATTCTATATATCTTACCAGATAAAGCTTAACTTTTATACAACTCAAAGAAACATGTTACCCAACGGAGTCGCAAATCATACAAATCATCTTCTTTTAATTTTGTTGGGTCATTAAATACCTACAACACATAAATAACAATATAGAGTTATTTTGGAAAATTCACATTAAGTTGCAAAATGCAAAGTAAATAACAAAGTAAAGTTATATTTATTACCGTCATCCAATTATCGGTTATCTTTGCAGAGACAATATCCAACATATTTTTCATCACATAGTACCCACAATCATCAGAGTTATTTTGTTTCCTTTTCTACAAATGAATATATGACATCATTAGTGAATACTTATATGATAAAAATAAATTTATACTTATAATTTACACCACTTACTTTGGGTCGAAGCCATGTAGGCTTTCTTCTAATGCCATGTGCCGCTTGATGAACCCCTAAAGCACTAATAAAGAAGGCAAAAATTGGGACCTCTAACTCTTTTTTTTGTAGGGTCACTAGATGAAGAAGGGTTGTCTGTTGAATCAGCCATGTATCTGTTCACATAAAATAAAAAAAATTAGACATCAAATTAGACAAAAAAATATAGCAAAAATATAAAAAATTAGACATTAAATTAAGCAAAAATATAAACAATTCGACATCAAAGCAAGCACAAAATAAATAAATAAATAACTTACTAGTCCTCCCATATCCCTTCTCCATGATCTGTGCGAATAGCATGCACATCATCCTCTTCATTTTCTTCAATGAAGGTAGGCACATTTATTGAGAAAGGAGGAGTTTCAGAAATATCAAGGTTGACATCTTGATTTTCATCACTATCTTGCATCTTTCCTTGTATAACCACCGACCACCTTTTATCAGAAGGATTTGTGACATAAAACACTTGTTTTGCTAGAGATGCCATAATGAAAGGTTCGTCCGCATAAGCTAACTTGCTAAGATCAACCAATGTAACTCCAAATTCATCGATTCTTACATCACTATTGATATCAATCCATTTGCATTTAAAAACGGGAACTTTAAACACAACATAATCAACTTCCCAAATCTCTTCAATCACCCCAAAGTAGGGTGTAGATGCCATAACCGGATTTTTATCTTTAGCACTAGAGAAGTGCATGGACTCGGCCACAATCATCACCCCACTATTTTGTGTGGTACTACAGTCATCCTTTGACTTTGTATAAAAGCAAGTTTTATTTATATCATATCCACTCCAAGTTATTATGTTACATTTCGGCTCATAAGACAACCACTTAATTGTATTAGATGCACTATCATCATTAGCAATTTTCTCTTTAAACCACTCAGAGAAACTCTTATTGTGCTCTTTTAACAACCATCTTTCATTCATCTTGGGGTGCCTTTTCTTTATGATGCTTTTGTGAGCAGATAAGTAAGGTTGAACTTCATCCGTGTTATTCAAAATATACAGATGAGCTTGAACAACCACATCAATACTTAAACTCTTGACATTTAAACCTTGTGTACCCATACCCTCACATCTTCCATCATGACGAGACTTAGGAACCCCTACAGCATCCACTTCTGACAAATAGTTTGAACAAAACTCAATTGCCTCTTCTGCAATGTACCTCTCAACAATCGATGCTTCCGGCCGGTGTGGATTTTTTGTATAACCTTTTAGGATCTTCATGTATCGTTCTGTTGGATACATCCATCGTAAAAAAATTGGGCCACAAATTCTAATCTCCCTTACTAGGTGAACAATCAAGTGAACCATAATGTCGAAAAATGAAGGAGGAACATACATCTCTAATTGGCACAAGATAACTGAAGCCTCATTTTCCAAAACATCTAACTTTGATGGATCAATGGATTTACAACAAATTGCATTGAAAAATAAGCACAACCTGGTTATAGTCTTCCTAACATTGTTAGGCAATATTCCACGAATAGCAACTAGTAGTAGTTGTTGCATTAAGACATGACGGTCATGAGATTTTAAGCCAATTAGTTTGAGATCTTTAACAGATACAAGCCTCTTGACATTTGATGAGTAACCATGCGGAACTTTAATACTTTGTAAACACTCACAAAAACTTGTTTTCTCTTTTTTAGACAAAGTGTAGCAGGCAGGAGGCAAATATATCTTGTTGCCTATATGTTGTGGAGTTAACTCTTCTCGTATACCCATCAAACCCAAATCCACACGAGCATTATAACCATCTTTTTTTTTGCCATGAATGTTGAGAAGTGTTCCGAGTAAACTATCACATACATTTTTCTCCACGTGCATCACATCAATACAATGTCTTACATCAAGACTAGACCAATATGGAAGATCGAAGAAAACTGACCTCTTTTTCCATAAATTTTTCGTATTTGATTTCTTTTTGTATTTACCAAACTCAACATTAATGCCCTGTTGTCGTTGATAAACTTCCTCTCCAGTTAAGGGCTTTGGAGCTTCACCATGCTCTTGTTCCCCATTGAAAGCTTTTCGCAATCTACGATATGGATGATAACGAGCTAGAAATTTTCTATGTCCAAGATAAACAGTTTTGTTTCCTTTCTCAAGTTGGAGGTAACTTGTGTCTTCTTCACATATAGGACATGCATTATGCCCTTTAACTTTATAACCAGACAAATTACCATACGCCGGAAAATCGTTGATGGTGCAAAACAACATGGCATGCATATTGAAATGTTCACCAGAATACGCATCAAAAACATCCACCCCTTTATCCCATAATACTCTTAAATCATCAATCAAGGGACTTAGATAAACATCTATGTCATTTCCCGGTTGTTTTGGCCCATAAATCATCATGGATAACATAATATATTTACGCTTCATGCATAACCTAGGAGATAGGTTGTAAATCATCAGGAGAACAGGCCAAGAAGAATGATTAGTACTTAGATTACCAAACGGATTCATTCCATCAGTAGAAAGTCCAAGTCTAAGGTTTCTTGACTCTTTGCCAAAATTTGGAAACAAAGAATCTATTTTCTTCCACTGCAAAGAATCAGCTACATGACGAATTTGTCCATCACATTTTCTTTCTTCGGCATGCCATCTAAGATTCCTTGCGTCATTTGCATTTGCGAAGAGTCTCTTGAACCTTGGAATTATTGGTAGGTACCATACCACTTTCGCGGGAGGACCCTTTTTGACAACCTCATCATCACTAGAATCACCATCTTTCTTTTTGTAGCGTGACGCCTTGCACTTCGGACAATGATCATAGTTTACATACTCTTTTCTGTATAATATGCAATCATTAGGACATGCATGTATCTTTTCATACTCCAAACCCATTGGACACAATATCTTTTTTGCCTCGTAATAACGATTTGGCAATACGTTACCTTCTGAAAGCATCTGTGTCAACAATTCAAGCAATTCGGTAAAACTTTTGTCACTCCACCCATTATTTGACTTCAAATTAAACAATTTTAACACGGCTGACAAACGTGTAAAATTCGTGCATCCCGGGTACAAAGGTTGATCCTTGTCACTGCATAAAGTATCATACGCATGTGCCTTTTTAAACGAATCTTGTCCAATATCACGCATCATGTCTTCCAGACGATCATCATCCATTTCTACACTAATATTATCTTTTTGGGACACATTTGACTTTTCTACTACCTCACCGTGCCATATCCATTGTGTATAACTTTGACAAATCCCATGACAAATTAGATGATCCATGATTGCCTTCTTATTAAGTTTTGGTTCCCGATTTGCGCAACGAACACATGGACAGAGAAAAAGCACATCAACATTTTTTTCACCATTACTTTTAGGAGGAGGAAGATTCTTTTTAGCATTGCTTTCAGCAAACTGTAGAAATTCCTTCACTCCATGTTCGGACTCAACACTTAATCGATTAGCTTTTATCCAACTACGATTCATACCTATGTTCCGGAATTAATGCATACAGATCAAATAAATTATTTAGACACCTATATTAAAGTAATGTATATAAAACTATATATAATATATATATATATATATATATATATATATATATATATAGTTATATAGTTATATAGTTATATATATATATATATATATAGTTATATATATATATATAACTATATATATATACACAAAACTATATATATATATATATATAACTATAACTATATATATAAATATATATATATATATATATATATATATTTATTCAAGCAGGCAAACAGTATATATATATATATATATATATTCAAACAGCAGCAAACAGTATATATATATATATATATATATATATATATATATATATATATATATATTAAAGAAAACAGTATGTAATACCTAGCAAAGATGGTGGAGGGCGGCGGGGACGGAGGAGGGAGACGGCGGCGGGCTGAACCAGTTCAACGGCGGCGGCGAACTGAAGTGACGCGGGCGAACGGCGGAGGAAGTGACGCGGCGAAGGAAGGTGAGGACGTGACGCGGGCGAACTGCGGAGGAAGTGACGCTTACGGCGGAAGGACGTGCGGATGGCGAACGACGTGTGGTGGTGACGGCGTGGGGTGGTGACGACGAGGGGGGTGGCGGCGACGAGGGGTGGCGGCGACAAGGGTGGAAGCGTGAAGACAGCAAAGGAGTATGGCGGCGGCGGCTGAAGGAGGAAACTGTTTGGGAAGAAGAATAGAAAAAATGAGCTACAGTAAAGAAGGAATAGTTTTATGTTTAGGGTTAAAAAAATTTAAAACATTTATTACATCGGTTTAAATTTGCACCGATTTAATAGGGTTATATTTTTTTTTTAATTACATTTATTACATCGGTTTATACAAAAACCGAGTTAATATGTTTAATGTTTTTGTAATTTTATTTTTTATGGATTTATTACATCGGTTTAACCTTAAACCGATTTAATATGTTTTTATTTTTTTTTCAATTTAATGTTTTTTTAATTTTATTTTTTATGGATTTATTACATCGGTTTAACCTTAAACCGATTTAATATGTTTTTATATTTTTTTCAATTTAATTTTTTATATATTTATTACATCGGGTTCTTTCCCCACCGATGTAATAAGTTGTTATAATTTTTTTTTAATTATTTTTAATACACATATTACATCGGGTTTCCTAATAACCGATGTAATAGATATACTTTTTTTTTTAAATTTTTTTTATTTGTTTTTTAATTTTTTTTAATTATTTTTAAGAAACATCTTACATCGGTTTTCCTAATAACCGATGTAATAGATTTTTTTATTTTTTTATTTTTTTTATTTATTTTTTAATATGGTTTTTACATCGGTTTTGGAAAAACCGATGTAAAAGGCTTTAGATCAATTTTTTTATTATTTACAAAAATGCCACCGCATTACTTTTTACATCAGTTTTATTATATACCCGATGTAAAATCCCTTATAACAATTTATGTTATTATTTACGAAACTGCCACCGCGTTATTTTTTACATCATTTTTAATAAATACCTGATGTAAAATCATTTAACCAAATGTCTTTTTTTTAGTAGTGTTAGGTAGTATATTGCATACTCTTTTCGACCAGAATCGTCATGTTGGCCCAGCACACACCCCATTGACTCTTCTAATATTGTCAAGTACATTATTAGAGGTCTTCCTTCAACTGGAGGCATAAGGATCGGAGGCTCTTGTAAATATTCCTTGATTTTTTCAAAAGCCCTCTGGCAGTCTTCGTTCCACCTGATCGTTTGTTCTTTTCTTAACAGCTTGAACAAGGGCTCACAGGTTGCTGTAAGGTGAGATATGAACCGTGAAATGTAGTTCAATCTACCTAGGAACCCCCGAACTTCTTTTTCAGTCTTCGGTGCAGGCATTTCTTGAATGGCTTTGACTTTGTCAGGGTCAACTTCAATCCCTTTCTCACTCACAATAAATCCCAGCAGCTTACCGGATCTCACCCCGAATGTGCATTTGTTGGGGTTCAACTTCAGTTGGTACTTCTTCAGGCGCTTGAACAATTTCAACAGATTCGTCTGGTGGTCTTCTTCTGTGAGGGACTTGGCAATCATATCATCCACCTAACATTCAATTTCTTTGTGGATCATGTCATGGAATAATGTTACCATAGCCCGTTGATAAGTGGCACCAGCATTCTTTAGTCCAAATGGCATCACCTTATAACAGAATGTACCCCAGGGTGTGATGAAAGTTGTCTTCTCCATGTCTTCAGGTGACATCTTGATCTGATTATATCCTGAAAATCCATCCATGAAGGAGAATACCGAGAACTGAGCCGTATTGTCAACCAATACATCTATGTGAGGTAAAGGGAAGTCATCTTTCGGGCTTGCTCTGTTTAGATCCCGATAATCCACACACATCCTCACCTTGCCATCCTTCTTAGGCACAGGTACAATATTAGCAACCCACGGCGGGTAACTTGTCACAACAAGGAAACCGGTGTCCCACTGTTTTTGTACCTCTTCTCTTATCTTCATTGCCATATCTGGGCGAGTACGGCGCAACTTCTGTTTTACCGGTGGACAGTCTTCTTTCAGAGGCAGCTTGTGCATAACAATGTCGGTGTCCAACCCGGGCATGTCCTGATAAGACCAAGCAAAAACATCCACATATTCCCGAAGCATGTCAATCAGTTGCTCTTTCACTGAATCTTGCAGGCAGGCCCCGATCTTAACTTCTTTCAAGTCTTCTTCCGTACCAAGATTAATCGTTTCAACCTCCTCCTGATGAGGAGTGATAACCTTCTCCTCTTGTCTCAATAACCTGGCTAGCTCTTCAGGAAGCTCATAATCTTATTCAACCCCTTCATCAGCTTGATTAATCGGATTGTCAAAGTCATACGAAGTCATAGCGATGTTGTTGTCAGTGCAGTCTGGAGGGCACACTCTGCAAGGGTTTATATTTGTTCATTTTAGTGATCAGTTTTATCTTATTTAGAAAAAATTGAAAATGAAGTTATTTATTTTGAAAAGCATTGCCATTTTATTTTTGTACAAAAAATGAAAAATGAAAAACAGTGAGTGAAAAAAGAAAAGACTCATTTGCAAAAGATGTCCTGATATTCATTAATTGATCTTTGCATAAAATACAAGATGGCCCGATTACAAAATGAGTCCTGACATCTTGGGCAAGATGCAGGACTTGATGCATGCTTTAAAATACAGGAAATAATAATTACTCTGCAGGAGTAACCCTTATAATTTCCTGGGAAGACCAGTTTGAGACATGGCTCCCCGGGGTCTTTGGACGTATCCAGCCTTCCAGGTTGCGCTCGTCTTCCGACTCATCTTCCAAGCTATTCACAGCATCCGGGGTGAGCATCCCCCCACTAATAAACTTGGGCTTTGTCGCAGCCTCTGATTGATCTTGTTGAGTTGGTCTGTAACCCAACCCAAATCGGTCTTCTTTATTTTCCACGGGCAGCAGCTTGCCCCAGCCTTGGGCGGTACCTTCCTCAACAACCTTTCGGGCTTGTTGATATGATGTGATGGAGGTCCCAAGCACAACAGATGTTTCATTTATATTAAGGGCCTCAAACCCTTGGCTCATGGTTTCATGGATCTCCCCATCCATCTCAATGTATTTGAAAGTAGCCAGCTGGCTAACAAAAATATCCTCCTCCCCACAAATAGTAATGACTTGTCCTTCCCACTCGAATTTTAACTTCTGGTGAAGGGTTGACGTCACGGCGCCAGCGGCGTGTATCCATGGTCTACCCAATAGACAGCTGTAGGCAGGCTGTATATCCATCACAAAGAAGGTCGTTTTGAAAACTTGTGGGCCAATCATTATAGGCAACTCTATCTCTCCCAGAACTGATCTTTTAGAACCATCAAAGGCTCTCACTACCAAGTTACTTGGGCGTAGTGCCAATCCATCATACTCCAGCTTCACAAGGGCTTTCTTGGGCAGGACATTGAGGGATGACCCTGTGTCCACCAATACATGAGAAATAACTGCACCCTTATGTCGCTCCCACCGAATGACACCTGGTCAGAAGGGGTACAGACGCGAACGGTCGGCGAAAGAGAAGGAATGAATAGAGTCGCCAGCTAGGCATTTTTACCCCGAAGGATAGGTAATGCTGCATAAAACTAGGAAAAGATGGATAAGACGGTTGCGAACCAGAGAGACCGAGAAAGGGGGTTGGTTACAACCTGGGAAGGTATTAGCACCCAGATTGTCCTCCGTACTCGACGGGATCCACGCTTAGAAGACTTGTGTTTTAAAGGGGTAGTGTCAGTGCAATCTGTGTATCAAAGCTGGAAAAGAATGCAAGTGTCAGTGTAAGAGAAAAGTGAAGTGTATAAGAGAAGTGTCAGTGTAAGAACAGGAGTGAAATGCTCAAGATAATGAGGCTTGAAGAATGATACAGGAAGGAGGGGGAATATACAGAGACTTTTGTTCGATAACTGTTAAGTTATGCCTACGTATCCTCTCGTGCAATGAGGAAGTCAGAACACCGTAGTTCGACCCAAAGAGACTGAAAGAAAATTTACTTGTGAACTGCTTACTTGTCTATGCTCAAGTGTATGACCTGTCTGGCTCAGGTGCAAACTGTCTTGCATTAGACGGAAGAAGCAAGTTCTCTGTTATGAGTGAAGATGATGAGAAAAGAATCCCGAAGGAGACGATTATTGTTTTTTTTTGTGTTTTCAATCTTTTATTGCTTTTGTATTTTGTCATAGGAAAATGAGCTTAAGTCTAAACCAAGGGTTAGTAAACTCATCACATCCTCCCTCTGATTTGGGGTGATGAGAATACCTTAAGCATGAAGTAAACACCTCACACTTAGTCACCATGGTGTAGGATTAAGATCACTAACCTACTTGTGATTATTTAGATATTTTTGTTGTTTTTGTTTAGTGTTAAGTAATGAGTTTAAGCCATAATCAAGGATTTAATGGGCTCATTACACCATCCTAATAGAAGGATAATAGATGAGAACATTTAAGCTGAGGAATGCTCCTCAACTTAATCCATGATTAGGGATTAACCTCATGACAAAACAAAACCTTTATTAAATGGATTTTAGTTAATGGTGGGATTAATAAGTGATTTTTATGGTTTGTAAGACAGCTTGAGGAGGACTTGTCCATTAACACTAGGGTTAGTCCTTCTTAACCAATTAAGGAAGAATTAGAACCCTAATGCAAGGCCCAAGTTACAAGCCTGGTGTCTTGATGATTATTAGGTGAATTGATTAAAAGATTTAAACACATTAAGGGTTTAACACTTAGGATTAAAGTTATACACTCCATCCTAATAGAAGGATGCAGGCATAAGCTTAATCACAAAGCCTTAAAGCCTTTAGGGTTTAGTCCCTGATTATGAGATGAGAAGAGAAGACTCAAAGATGACACAAAGGTAAAAGCTAAATGGGGGACTAATCAAACCCTAGTTATTGTCATGCTTGGTCATTCCTAGGGTTAATGAGGTTTGCAAGAAGATCTTCAGAGAAACCACCAGGAAGGAAAGCAGATGAAGGGAGAGAGGAGCAGAGAGAAGCAAGACAACTTGCTTCACTTAAGAAGACAAGATGCTTGAAGAAAGAAAATAAGATGAACATGAATGAGCAAGCTCAATCCAATACACAAGATAGAATGCAACAATGATGCAAGAGAGAGATGAAAAGAAATTGTGAGAAGTGAAGGCAAATCCACTTCTCAAAACAACTTACCACCTGAAATGTTAGCATAAGAAAAATGAAATGCAATTCAAATGAGGTGCAATGTCATGATGAAAACCAAAACCAGAAGCATAAGTATGATGTAATGATGTTAAAAGATGATACAAACACATGACAAGAGATGAGCATGATCAAACAAGCATAAGAATGCAAATGAAGCATGCATTGAAACATGAATGTACATGAAAAGTTTATGAAATGCAAAGGACATACAACATGGCAAATGAATGATGCAATGATCAAACATGATTCTAATATGTCCTAAGATGTATTATGAATCATGTGGATGCACAAAATGTCATGGCAAGTCATGGGATGCAAGCAAATGAAAGATGAATGCAAAGGAAGGCACAAATTAGGGTTACATGCATCATGCAAAGCAAAAATCCAAAATCAGAAGCAAATGAAATGATAAAAATTTGAAAATGCAATCAAAGATACCCTAAACCTATACAAGCTCACTGCCCAAAGGAGAGGATCCAACTCTTAACCTATTGTAAGTTATGAATTTCCTAAGATTGTTAGGGTTTTAAGGTATCTTGTCAAGAAAAATGCTAAACAAATTGAAAATACAAGATCAATTCAAACCAATTTTATCCTATAAACTACATGCTATGAAGAGTGAAATGCAAGAAGAATCATCATCCAACTCTCAATGGTTAGGCAGAATGAAATTTTTGAAGATTGAACCAAAATAATGCCTTGAAATGAAATTAATTCCAATGAAAATGATCAAAAGGCATCAAGAACAAAAAAAAAATTTGGTTTGAGAGTTGGACAATGTTTCTAAATGTTTCTAAATGCAATGTGAATATTTTTGGTGATTTTTAAATACCTAAATGCATTTTTAATTAATTAATTTTCATTAACTAATTAAAAATAAACATTTAAATGATTTAAAAATAATTTTTAATGCAAAAAATGAAAATAAAAATATTTTTGGGTTTTAAAAATTAATGAAATCTTTGACAAAAAATTTCATAATTTTTAAATGGTTTTTGCTATTTTAAATAAAATGTAAAAGATAAATCAAATTAAATGAAATAAAAATAAAAATAAATGAAAGTATGCAAAGGGGAGGGCCAGGATTTGATCTGGGTTTGGACTGGTTGACTACGCGCCAGATCCAAAGGCCCAGATTCAAATCTGGCTAAATTTGTTTTAATAATTAAATAAACAGGATTAAGTTTTTTAATTGGAGATTAGGGTTTTAATGACAAATCCTGGCCACACACGCGCGCGGGAGTCAATGGAGGTCAACATCATCTAAGGTCCAGATTCAAAGTTTCATTAATGACATAATTAGGGCTAATGAACTTCAGGTGACCGAAACAGTGGTTCCGGTCATCTTCCCCGGCGAGCACAAACCCTAAAATCTTCTACAGGTCACTAAACATGAAATTTCTTCCACCAAAACAAACCTCTCATCAATCTAAACCTAACCCCTCATCTCAAATCCATTTATTTTCACTCACAAGCCTGAATCGAAGGAAAACATGAAACACGGGCAAATTTTCAGAACAACATGAAATGGTCATTTCTTGCTTATTTTCAATTCTAAACACATCTGGATGATCAATGCAACATGTAGATTCATTTTGTAACAAGAAAATGAAGTTCTGAGAAAAAAGTTCTTAGGATATACCTGAGCTGGATACCTTCGAAAGTGAGCTTTCAGAGCCTCCCTCTTGTGCAAATGATCTCCTTTGAACCTCCTGAGGCTAATGGAATGCTTGAATGGGGTTGAAAGTGGCTAGTTTTTGTGGTTCAGTTCTGATATGGCAGGAAATGAAGTTCTTGTGTGTTGTGTTTCAGATCATTGTGAGGGGTGGGATCTGTTCTATGGATGATTTGTGGTTTGTGGGTGAAGAAATTTTGGTTGTTTGAAGGCTGTGTTGAGTGATTCGAAGAGGGAAAGGTTTTTGACAGAATTTGTGTGTGCTGCAATGTGGGAGGATTCAGCTTGTGTATGGTGTGTTTTTGGATTGCTGGATGTCCACATATCATGCTCTGGTTGGGCAGAGAGTTGGTGTGTCACTGTGGGATTGGTATGGGCAAAATGCAAGAAAGTCAAGATATTGTGTACCCTAAGCATGGCTTGGGTCAGAGGCAATCTTGAGGCTTATCCTGCCTCAGCTTGAGTCAAGGAAGGCCCTAGGATCAAGAGAAGACAGCTGGGTGCAATGGATCACATGTTTGTAGTGTTCTTGCAATATGGTAACTTGTTACATTTCATGATTTTTGTCCATGTACATGTGAGAAGTCTTGCTGAATTTTTGGTGTGGTATGCTTCATTAGGTCATGGAAATGTCTTGAAACCAGCTAGAGGTCAAACAATCCCTTTGAGAATCAATTTGCAAGAAATCTCTCTTTGCACTTTCATGAAGAATGGCTTATGGTTACTTGAAAATCAAGGAATAGAAATGGGAAATTCCTTGGGCCAAATTGATTTTTTAGGTCATGCATTGCATTGGTATGATGATTAGAGGTCACATTGAAGTCACATGAAGGCTGGCCATGAGAATTTGCAAGTTTTCCATTTTGTGCAAAAGTGGAATTTTAATGATTTTATCCAACTTTGCAAGGCCATAACTTTTGATCCAAAATGAATTAGAATGAGTTCTTGTACTTTTTGAAAAGGGAATGATCCATTCTACAACTTTCATGACCAAAGTTTTCTCATTTGAAGCATTTTTGAATCAAAAAGAAAGTGTTGAAAAAATTTCCCAAAATTGAAAGTTTCCATTACAAGTCATTTTCCCAAAAAGGCAACTTTGCAAATGGCTTGAAATTCTCCAATTTTGTGAACTTCTAACATCTTCCATGATCAAATAAAGATCATACACATTCAAAATGATGATGAACACCCTTTGGTTGGGTCATTGGGGGCCTCAGATGCCCTGATTTTACACTGACTTGTTCAAGAAGTCAACTCTTGATTAGATGCCTTCCCCATGGATTTTCTTCATGAAAATTGATATGCATGATCGTTGTAACATATAGAGACTAATAGAAACAAGAATGACCAAAAAATCTGGAGTTATGGCCTCTGAAACCAAAACCCTAATTCTAGGTCATCTGTGCAGTTAAACCTGGCTCTGCTTCCATGCCTTTCTCAGTTCTTGTGATTCCTTGACTTCCTTGACCTTGTGGGGATATAATATGATGCTTGAACATACATGGACCCCTTGTAGATGATTGAAGACCTTTGGAGTGGCTCAGATGGTTCAAGGATGGCTCAGATCACAAACCCTGGATGCAGATGACTTAGAACCAATGCAGTGAAGCAAAAATGCAATATGAGATGGTATGATTGAATTTATGCAATATGAAAAGAACAAAAGCCATGGTGAAATGGGTGAGGGAAAATTTAGGGTGTTTACAGCTGCCCCTATTCAAGCATGAGTTAGTTGTGCAGGATGTAAGCAGCGGCTTAACAGGCAAACAAGATAACTTGTGGTTGAATACCAAAGACAGTCCAAAATTTGCACTCACAGAATGAAGAAGAAAAGGGATATAGATTGTAAAAGGAAAATAAAGTATTTATAAAGTGCGGGCGACGGAGGACGACCGTCGAGCAGAGGAAGACTGCTGGGGAAAGAGCAATGACGGGGACGACCGACATGCTGGGGAAGATGTGGGGGATAAAGCTATGACGGGGACGGCCGACAAGCTGGGGATATGAGAGATTATGATGGGGATGGCCATCAGACGAAGCTATAAGACTCTCTGGGGATTATAGGTAAATGAAATAAATGATGAGGTACGGTCATCAAAGGTGAAAGACGATCACCTAGCAGGGGACGGCTGCTCTGTTGGGGGATAAGATGAGGGACGGCCATCTAAGGTGAAGGACGATCACCGGGCAAGGTACGGTTGCCAAAAGCATCACGACATAGGATGAATGCCGAATAAAAGGTCAACAATGGGGACGGCCATCGGATAAAATGATGAAGGACGATCATCAAGAGGTGAAGGACGATCACCTAACAGGGGACGGCTGCTAAAAATATCACAACATAGGACGAATGTCGGATAAGAAGGGGTTCTAATGAATAGAGACTCCACTGGGGGTGATGAAGGACGATCATCAAAAAGGTGAAGGACGATCACCTGGTAGGGTACGGCTGCCGAAAAGGTATCATGACATAAGACGAATGTCAGATAGAAAGGAAATAATTCATTGGGATTTGCTGGGACTCTTCTGGGGGAATAGTAGACACAGACGAGTATCTAAATCCAAGAGATGAAGGTATAAGTGTTTGACACGGTGTATAGATTAAAGATGCGGACGAGCATCCTTAAGACTATGATACGGACGGGCATCAGGTAGAAACAAACGCTTGACGCATGTTCAGAGATGATGATACTGACGAGTACCAACTGCTTAACAAAGAACACGGACGAGTGTCGGATCTGAGGGGATTTAAGTGATATATATAAGATACGGACGAGTATCTGTATGAGTAAAAAGATGATGAGTAACAAGTATGAGCGGTGCACAGACAAGTGCTTAATTTGCTGGGGAGAATGACACGGACGAGTGTCAAAAAGAGAAAAGTGTAGTATAAACAAGTATATGGTTTACCAAATATTTAGGGAACTATGCTGGGGAAAGTGACACGGACGGGCGTCAAGGAATTGTATATATATATATGTATCTGTGAGTGCAAAGGGGACGCTTTGGCTTTCTACTGGGGATATGACACGGACGGGTGTCAGGAAGTATCTGTATCTCTAGGGAAAGTGCCTTGGCTCTCTGGTGGGGAATCTGGGGAGTTTTCTGTATATTGTTGATGGATTGTCAGTATTTATAAGTGTTCGATTCAGAACATGGCTTATGATTATGCAATATGTTTGATTTTTGCCGTAATGCTCCGTATTAGACGGAATGCTACGCTCTGCGGGGAGAATATGATGCGAATGCTATGACTATGCAAAGATAACGATCCAGGATTCGGATCCCGTTGCTGTGGAGATCTTTGGCTGATCTGATCGAAGTAGACATCCCCAGCTGGGGGTGATATCCTTGGTAGATCTGTTGAGATATATGACTCAGCTTGGGGAAATAGGTCACTGATAAACCTGTCTTGGTGATGAGAGACCCAGCTGGGGGTTTGTAGAAGCTTCCTTCACTCTGTTGTGATTTCTTCGCGCGTTGCTTTTCTGGATAGAGGTTGACACTCTGTGGGGGGATGGTTCCCTGGCTTTTGTACTTGGCTGAGGAGGAAATAACAAATGGCAACTCAGCTGGGGAGAAAGCACCTCTGGTGCTAAGACTGAGTAGATAATGATTTTCCAGCTTGCTGGGGTGAAGCTTTCATGCCCCATGTTGTGCTTTGAATACCCGCAATCCTGAAAAGACAGAGAAACTCACAAGTAATCTCGAGGCATCCCTTACTAGATTCCATCAAAAGATTTTAGACACTCCTGGGAGTGAGTATATTTCCTGCAAGCACGTATTTTTAGAAGAAAAGCATTTGTATTTATGCAATCAATATCTTAAAAACATCGGACATTCTTTGCAAACAAAAATAAAATGTACGAGACGAAACATGACTGAAAATCTGATTTTATTAATTTGTGTGCCCTGAATTGGCAAGATACAGTCAAAGAAACGGATCCCCTGAAATGAGGAGATCGTTACAAATTGAAAGACAAAGAGATGCTGGCAATGTTGATGATACTTCAAGGAACTTCCCTTTTGCTATGACTCGTATGACATTTGACGTTCTTCTTATCTTGCTTTCTGAAGAAGGTTGATTCTGAACGAAGCTTGAACCTTTCGGAGCTTACCATGTTGTAAGTGATACAGATGAATTCAGAATGCAGTTGTTCGCTTATTCCCTTATTTTGCGTGTATCGCCCTTTCGGGTTTTCAATCCACCGGGATACCCATTTTTGCCTGAGTTGTCCAATGCGGCTTTTCAACTCAGCGGGTGTACATTTTTTGTTTATTTTCCCTTATTTTTGCCCGAGTCTTTTATTCTGTTTTTGACTCGCCGGGATGCCCTATTTTTGCCTGGACTTACATTCTGTTTTTATGTCCAGCGGGTCACTTTATGCGAAGTATTTTTTAACTGCATCTGAATTCACAGGGGACGGGAAGTCTTCACCATCCATAGTGCTGAGCATCAGTGCTCCACCCGAGAAAACATTCTACACTACGAATGGCCCTTCATAGTTCGGAGTCCACTTGCCCCTGCGGTCTGTATGAGGAGGGAGGAGTCTTTTCAGCACAAGATCTCCTACTTGGTACTCTCGGAGAATGACTTTCTGATCGAAGGCTTTCTTCATTCTTTTCTGATATAACTGCCCATGACAGATTGCAGCCAATCTCTTCTCTTCAATCAGGTTCAGCTGTTCGTATCGGGATCGGACCCACTCTGCTTCGTTCAGCTTAACATCCATCAGTACCCGTAGGGAGGGTAATTCAACTTCAACAGGTAGGACTGCCTCCATACCATACACAAGTTGATACGGTGTTGCCCCAGTGGATGTTCTGATTGATGTACGGTACCCATGCAAGGCAAACGGTAGCATTTCATGCCAGTCTTTGTAGGTAACTACCATCTTCTGCACAATCTTCTTGATATTCTTGTTAGCTGCCTCAACAACGCCATTCATCTTTGGCCTGTAAGGGGAAGAATTATGGTGTTGGATCTTGAAGTCCCGGCATAGTTCTGCCATCATTTTGTTGTTTAAATTGGAACCATTATTAGTAATGATTCGCTCGGGCACTCCATACCGACAGATGATGTCCCTCTTCAGAAATCTGGCTACCACTTGTCTTGTAACATTTGCATATGAAGCTGCTTCAACCCACTTGGTAAAATAGTCAATAGAAACCAGGATGAATCTGTGGCCGTTCGAAGCAGTCGATTCAATCTTGCCAATCATATCAATGCCCCACATGGCAAAGGGCCAGGGTGAAGACATCACATTCAAAGGATTCGGAGGCACATGCACTTTATCCGCATAAATCTGGCATTTATGACATTTTCTGGCATAAGCACAACAGTCTGCATCCATTGTGATCCAGTAATAGCCTGATCTTAGTAATTTCTTAGCCATGGCATGCCCTCCTGCATGGGTACCAAAGGATCCTTCGTGCACCTCGTGCATCAACAAGTCTGCTTTTGTTCTATCAACGCATCTGAGGAGTATCATATCGAAGTTTCTTTTGTACAAGGAACCGTCAGTATTCAGGAAGAAACTACCAGCTAGCCTTCTTAGTGTCTTCTTGTCATTGGAAGATTCCCCAGGTGGGTATGTTTGATCCTCCAAGAAGCACTTAATGTCATGGAACCAAGGCTTATCATCTTTAACAACATCTGCTGCAAATACATATGCCGGTCTATCAAGTCTGGACACTGCAATATGAGGTACAAAGTTGGCAGCTTGAACTTTGATCATGGATGAAATGGTAGCAAGAGCATCCGCAAACTGATTCTCATCTCGAGGGATATACTCAAGCTTGACTGTTGTGAAGAAAGTCAATAACCTTCTTGTATAATCCCTGTAAGGTATCAGATGATCTTGGTGGGTGTACCATTTGCCGTTGGTTTGATTAATTACCAGAGCTGAATCTCCGAACACAGTCAAAGTCTTGATCCTGAGGTCAATGGCTTCCTCAAGACCCATAATGCAAGCTTCGTATTCAGCTTCGTTGTTAGTGCAGTTGAAGGTGAGATTTGCCGAGAAAGGCATGGGAACTCCTTTAGGTGTAATGAGTACTGCACCAACACCACGACCATCCATATTGACAGCCCCATCAAACATCATAGTCCATTCTTCTTATGGGTCAGGCCCTTCAGTGTGAATAGGCTCTTCATGATCTTTTTCTTTTATGAACATGATGTCTTCATCAGGGAAGTCAAATCTCATAGGCCGGTAATCATCAATGGGTTGCTCAGCAAGGTAATCAGACAATACACTGCCCTTGATGGCTTTTTGAGATGTGTACTGAATGTCATATTCCGTGAGGATCATTTGCCATCTTGCAACCCGTCTGGTAAGCGTTGGCTTCTCAAAAATGTACTTAACTGGATCCATTTTTGAAATCAACAAGGTAGTGTGGGTCAACATATACTGCCTTAGTCGGCGAGCAGCCCACCCTAAAGCACAGCAAGTTTTCTCGAGCAGTGAATAACATTGTTCACAGTCGGTAAACTTTTTGCTTAGGTAGTATATTGCATACTCTTTTCGACCAGACTCGTCATGCTGGCCCAGCACACACCCCATTGACTCTTCTAATACTGTCAAGTACATGATTAGAGGTCTTCCTTCCACTGGAGGCATAAGGATTGGAGGCTCTTGTAAGTATTCCTTGATTTTGTCAAAAGCCCTCTGGCAGTCTTCGTTCCACCTGACCGTTTGTTCTTTTCTTAACAACTTGAACAAGGGTTCACAGGTTGCAGTAAGGTGAGATATGAACCGTGAAATGTAGTTCAATCTACCTAGAAACCCTCGAACTTCTTTTTCAGTCTTCGGTGCAGGCATTTCTTGAATGGCTTTAACTTTGTCAGGGTCAACTTCAATCCCTTTTTAACTTACAATAAATCCCAGCAGCTTACCAGATCGCACCCCGAATGTGCACTTGTTGGGATTCAACTTCAACTAGTACTTCCTCAGACGCTTGAATAACTTCAACAGATTTACCAGATGGTCTTCTTCTGTGAGGGACTTAGAAATCATGTCATCCACATAACATTCAATTTCTTTATGGATCATGTCGTGGAATAATGTTACCATAGCCCGTTGATAAGTTGCACCAGCATTCTTCAGTTCGAACGACATCACCTTGTAACAGAATGTGCCCCAGGGTGTGATGAAAGTTGTCTTCTCCATGTCTTCAGGTGACATCTTGATCTGATTGTATCCTGAAAATCCGTCCATGAAGGAGAATACCGAGAACTGAGCCGTGTTATCAACCAATACATCAATGTGAGGTAAAGGGAAATCATCTTCCGGGCTGGCTCTGTTCAGATCCCGGTAGTCCACATACATTCTCACTTTGCCGTCTTTCGTAGGCACAGGTACAATATTAGCAACCCACGGCGGATAGCTAGTTACAGCAAGGAAGTCGGCGTCCCACTGTTTTTGTACCTCCTCTTTTATCTTCATTGCCATATCTGGGCGAGTACGGCGCAGCTTCTGCTTTACTGGTGGGCAATCTTCTTTTAAAGGCAGCTTGTGCATGACAATATCGGTGTCCAACCCTGGCATATCCTGATAAGACCAAGCAAAGACATCCACATACTCCCGAAGCATATCAATCAGTTGCTCTTTTACTGAATCTTGTAGGCAGGCCCCGATCTTAACCTCTTTCACGTCTTCTTCCATACCAGGATTAACCGTTTCGACCTCCTCCTGATGAGGAGTGATAACCTTCTCCTCTTGCCTTAACAACCTGGCTAGCTCCTCAGGAAGCTCATAATCTTCTTCAACCCCTTCATCAACTTGATTGATTGGATTGTCAAAGTCATACGAAGTCCTAGCAGTGTTGTTGTCGGTGCGATCTGAAAGGCACTTTCTGCAAGGGTTTAGATTGTTCGTTTTAGTGATCAATTTTAATCTTGTTTAGAAAAAGTGAAATGAAGTTACCATTTTGGAAAACATTGCCATTTTATTTTCTGTACAAAAAGAAAAATGCAAAACAGTAAGCGGAAAAGAAAAAGACTCATTTGCAAAAGATGTCCGATATTCATTGATTGATCTGTTTGCACAAAATTACAAGATGGCCCGATTACAAAATGAGTCTTATCATCTTGGGCAAGATGCAAGACTTGATGCATGCTTAAAAATACAGGAAATAATAATTACTCTGCAGGAGTAATCCATTGTAAACACCCCAAATTTGCCCTCACCCATTCACACCATGGCTTGTGATCTTTTCATATGCATAAATTCAATCATAGCATCTCATATCACTTTTTTGATTCACTGCATTGCTTCTAAGTCATCTGCATCTAGGGTTTGTGATCTGAGCAATCCAAGAGCCATTTGAGCCACTCCAAAGGTCTTAAATCACCTCAAGAGGTTCCATGTATGTTCTAGCATCATGTTATATCCTCTCAAGATCAAATAAGTCAAAAAATCACAAGAACTGAGAAAGGCATGGAAGCAGAGCCAGGCTTAACTGCACAGATGACCTAGAATTAGGGTTTTGGTTTCAAAGGCCATAACTACAATTTTTTTGGTCATTCTTGTTTCTATTGGTCTCTATATGGTATAAGGATAAGGCATATCAATTTTCATGATGAAATTCCATGGGGAAGGCATTTAATCAAAAGTTGACTTCTTGAGCAAGTCAGTGCAAAATCAGGGCATCTGAGGCCCCCAATGACCCAACCAAAGGGTGTTATTCATCATTTTGATTGTATATGATCTTTATTTGATCATAGAAGATGTTAGAAGTTTAAAAAATTGAAGAATTTCAAACCATTTGCAAAGTTGCCTTTTTGGGAAAATGACTTGTAATGGAAACTTGCCATTTTGGGAAACTTTTTCAACCCTTTCTTTTTGATTCAAAAATGCTTCAAATGGGAAAACTTTGGTCATGAAAGTTGTAGAATGGATCATTCCCTTTTCAAAAAGTACAAGAACTCATTCTAATTCATTTTGGATCAAAAGTTATGGCTTGTCAAAGTTAATAAAAATCACATAATTTCAAGTTATGTACCAAAGAGGCAAAGTTGCAAAACCACTTGCCAAGGCAAAATGAGACCTCAAAGTGACTTCTAATCTTTGTACAAACATAAACCAATGTCTAAAAATCAGTTTGGCCCAACGAATTTCCCATTTCCATGCCTTGTCTTTTAAGTAACCATAAGTCATTCTTCATTAAAGTGCAAAGAGGGATTTCTTGCAAATTGATTCTCAAAGGGTTTGTTTGACCTCTAGCTGGTTTCAAAACTTTACCATGACCTAATGAAGCATGCCACACCAAAAATTCAGCAAGATTTCTCACATATGCATAACCAAAAACCATGAAATGTGACAAGTTGTCAAGTTGCAAAAACACTTCCAACTTATGATCCAAATGCTGCAGTCATTCATGAAGCATCCAAGGGCCATCCTTGACTCAAGCCGAGGCAGTATAGGCCAAGAAACCATCTCTGCCACAGCCCATGCTGCAAGTACACCATTTTTGACTTTTTGGCCAATCATCCCATACCAATCCCACAGTGCACACCTGCTCTCCAGATTTGTTGGGATAGCTTATGGATCACCTAAGGATCATAAAACACAAAGAGAAGAGGCTCAGGACACACACATTGCAGCATCCAACAAAAACTGTCAAAACCTTTCCCTCTTCGAAACACCCAGCACAGCCATCAAACTTCAGTAATTCCTTCACCAATCAACCACAAATCATCCATAGAACAGATCCCACCCCTCACAATGATCTGAAACACAACACATAAGAACCTCATTTCCTGCTATATCAGAACTGAACCACAAAAACCAGCCACTTTCAAAGCATTCTAAGCTTCATTCTATCATCAGGAGGATCAAGGGAGAAGGATTGCACAAAGCTTGAGGCCAGAAAGCTCAAAATCAGAGAAGCTTCATCTCAGGTAACATGAAGAACTTTTTTCCCAGAAACTGATTTTTAAGTTCTTTTATGATGCTATGTCTTCTCCTGATCATGAAAATGTGTTTAGTTTTTAAAATGGTGAAGAAACCAGCATGTATGGTACCTCTGAATATTTGCCCGTGTTTCATACTTTGCTTCGATTCAAGCTTGTGAGTGAAAATAAATGAATTTTGGGAGAGGGGTTAGGTTTAGATTGAGGAGAGGATCATTTTGGTGGAAGAAATTTCATGATTGGTAACCTGTAGCGAAATCTAGGGTTTATGCTCGCCGGAGAAGATGATCGGAACCACTGTTCCGGTCACCTGAAACTCATTAACCCTAATTGTGTCATTAATGAAATTTGAATGTGGACCCTTGATTCTGTGGACTTTTGTTGACTCCCGCGTGAACGTGTGGCCAGGATGTGTCATTAAAGCCCTAATCCTCATTTAATTATTTAAATTATGTTTAATTAATTTGTAAAACAAAATTAGCCAAATTTGAATCTGGGCCCTTGGATCTGGCGCGCAGTCAACCAGTCCAAGCCCAGATCAAATCCTGGCCCTCCCCTTTGTATACTTTCATTTAATTTCTTTTTATTTCATTTTTTATTCATTTGTTTTGCATATTTATTTTAAAATAGCTAAAATCATTAAAAAATTATGAAAACTTTTGTCAAGGGTTTCATGAATTTTCAGAACACAAAAATATTTTTATTTTTATTTTTTGCATTAAAAATTATTTTTAAATCATTTAAATGATTATTTTTAATTAGTTAATGGAAATTAATTAATTAAAAATACATTTAGGTATTTAAAAATCACAAAAAAATTCACATAGCATTTAGAAACATTTAGAAACATTGTCCAACTCCCAAACCAAATTTCTTTTTTGTTCTTGATGCCTTTTGATCATTTTCATTGGATTTAATTTCATTTCAAGGCAATATTTTGTTTAAATCTTCAAAAATTCCTTTCTGCCTAACCATTGAGAGTTGAATGATGATTCTTTTGGTATTGCATCTTGCATAACATGTAGTTTATAGGATAAATTTGATTTGAATTGATCTTGCATTTTCAATTTGTTTAGCATTTTTCTTGTTGAGGTACCTTAAAACCCTAGCAATCTTAGGAAATTCATAACTTTCACTAGGTTAAGAATGGGATCCCCTCTTTTGGGCAGTGAGTTTGTATAGGTTTAGGGTATCTTTGATTGCATTTTCAAATTTTTATCATGTCACTTGCTTCTGGTTTTGGATTTTTGCATTGTGTGATGCATATAACCCTAATTTGTGCCTTCCCTTGCATCCATCTTGCATTTGCTTGCATCCATTGACTTGCCATGACATTTTGTGCATTCTTTTGATTCATAATACATCTTAGGACATATTAGAACCATGTTTGATCATTGCATCTTCCATTTGCCATGTTGTATGTTCATTACATTTCATAACTTTTCATGTACTTCCATGGTTCAAAGCATGTTTCCTTTGCATCCATGTGCTTGTTTGATCATTCTCATGTCTTGCCTCATGTTTGTATCATCTCTTAGCATCCTTAACATCATGTAAATTCTCCTGGTTTTGGTTTGCATCATCATTTCATCTCTTTTGCATTGCATTTCATTCCTTATACGAACATTTCTGGTGGTAAGTTGTTTGAGAAGTGAATTTGCCTTCACTTCTCATAATCTCCTTTCATCTCTTTCATACTTCCTTTGATGAATTTTTGTATGTGTATTGGATTGAGCTTGCTCATTCTTGTTCATCTTACCTTCTTTCTTCAAGCAACTTGTCTTCTTAAGTGAAGCAAGTTGTTTTGCTTCTCTTTGCTTCTTGCTCCTTTCATCTGCTTCTCTCCTTGGTGGTTCTTTGAAGATTTCTTTCTTGAGCCTCATTAACCCTAGGATCTCCAAGCATGATAACAATTAGGGTTTTGATTAGTCCCCCATTAGTTTTACCTTTGTGTCATCTTTGAGTCTTCTCTTCTCATCTCATAATCAGGGACTAAACCCTAAAGGTTTTAAGGCTTTGTGATTAAGCTTATGCCTGCATCATTCTATTAGGATGGAGTGTATAACTTTAATCCTAAGTGTCAAACCCTTAATGTGTTTAAATCCTTTAATCAATTCACTTAATAATCATCAAGACATTAAGCTTGTAACTTGGGCCTTACATTAGGGTTCTAATTCTTCCTTAATTGGTTAAGAAGGACTAACCCTAATGTTAATGGACAAGTCCTCCTCAAGTTGTCTTACAAACCATAAAAATCACTTCTTCATCTTATCATTAACTAAAATCCACTTTAATAAAGGCTTTGTTTTGTCATGAGGTTAATCCCTAATCATGGATTAAGTTGAGGAGCTTTCCTCAGCTTAAATGTTCTCATCTATTATCCTTCTATTAGGATGATGTAATGAGTCATTAAATCCTTGATTATGGCTTAAACTCATTACTTAACACTAAACAAAAACACCAAAAACATTTAAATAATCACAAGTAGGTTAATAATCTTAATCCTACATCAGGGTGATTAAGTGTGAGATGCTGACTTCACACTTAAGGTATTCTCATTACCCCTAATCAGAGGGAGGATGTGATGAGTTTACTAATCCTTTGGTTTAGGCTTAAGCTCATTTTCTTATGACAAATTTCCAAAAGCAATAAAAGATTGAAAACACAAAAACAAACAATAATCGTCTCCTTCGAGATTCTTTTCTCACCTCATTCACTCATAAACGAGAACTCGCTTCTTCCGTCTAATGCAAGACAGTTTGCACCTGAGCCAGACAAGTCATACACTTGAGCATAGATAAGTAAGCAGTTCACAAGTCAATTTATCTTTCAGTCTCTTTGAGTCGAACTACGGTGTTCTGACTTCCTCATTGCACGAGAGGATACGTAGGCATAACTTAACAGTTATCGAACAAAAGTCTCTGTATATTCCCCCTCCTCCAGCATTATTCTTTAATTCTCATAGTCTTGAGCTTCATTCTTTCCTTTCACTGACACTTCTTTATTCCACTTCACATTTCTTTTACACTGACACTTGCATTCTTTTCCAGCCTTTGTACACAAATTGCACTGACACTACCCCTTTAAACACAAATCTTTTAAGCGTGGATCTCGTCGAGTAAGAAGGACAATCTGGGTGCTAATACCTTCCCAGGTTGTAACCAACCCCCTTTCTCAGTCTCTCTGGTCCGCAACCGTCTTATCCATATCTTTCTAGGTTTATGCAACATTACCTTTCCTCCGGGATAAAAATGCCTAGCTGGCGGCTCTATTCATTCCTTCTCCTTCGCCGACCGTTCGCGTCTGTACCCCTTCTGGCCAGGTGTCATTTGGTGGGAGCGACACCCTTATAATTTCCTGGGAAGACCAGTTAAGGACTTGGCTCCCCGGGATCCTTGGACGTATCCAGTTCTCCAGGTTGCGGTCACTTTCCTCCTCGTCTTCCAAGTTGTTTACTGCATCCGGGGTGAGCATTCCCCCGCTGACAAAGTTGGGCTTCTTGGCAATCTCTGATTGGTCTTGTTGAGTCGGTCTGTAACCCAACCCAAATCTGTCTTCCTTCTTTTCCACGGGCAGCAGCTTGCCCCAGCCTTGGGCAGTACCCTCTTCAACAACCTTCCGGGCTTGCTGATAAGACATCATAGAGGTTCCCAGTACAGCAGATGCTTCATTTATGTTCAGGGCCTCAAACCCTTGGCTCATAATTTCATGGATCTCTCCATCCATTTCTATGTACTTGTACGTAGCCAGATTGCTAACAAAGATGTCTTCTTCACCACATATGGTGATGATCTGGCCTTCCCACTCGAATTTCAGCTTCCGGTGAAGGGTAGACGTAACAGCGCCAGCGGCATGAATCCAAGGTCTACCCAACAAACAGCTGTAGGCTGGCTGAATGTCCATCACATAGAAGGTAATTTTAAAATTTTGCGGGCCAATCATCACAGGCAGATCAATCTCTCCAAGCACTGATCTTTTAGAGCCATCAAATGCTCTCACCACCAAATTACTTGGACGCAGTGCCAAGCCATCGTACTCCAGCTTCACCAAGGCTTTCTTTGGTAGAACATTGAGCGAAGACCCAGTGTCCACCAGTACATGGGATAGAACAACACCCTTGCATTCTAGAGTGATGTGTAAAGCCTTGTTGTGGTTACGTCCCTCAGTTGTTAAGTCAGCATTGGTGAAGCCCAATCCGTGATTGGTATTGACATTCGCCACCACAGTTTCTAGCTGATTAACAGTGATCTCCTCTGGCACGTATGCTGCGTGCAAGACTTTCACTAATGCATTCCTGTGAGCTTCAGAACACATCAACAGGGATAATATGGAGATTTTTGAGGGAGTTTGGTGAAGCTGATCCACCACCTTGTAATCACTTCTCTTTATAATTCTCATGAACTCATTTACATCTTGCTCAAAAGATGTTTTCTGAGTTTCTTTGATAATTGGTTCTTCAGGTATCACACTCTTCCCCTTTGCTTTTGCAGCAGCTTCTGCTTCGGCATTAGGTCTTTGCAATTGTGAGGCAAAAAGGCGTTCGCTTCTGGTGAAGCCTCCGCCTCCCCCAACATTATCAATCTGTGGAGAAGAAGTTGAAGAGTCCAAGGTGATTTTCTCCCCGTTGCAGTAGAGGTCAGAGCCATAATGCCAAGGTATGGCGTTACTGCTTTCATAGGGAATTGGTCCAGGTACCGTGATGGTAACTGGACTGACCGCTGCAGAGGAGGGTACTGAAATGATGTGCGGATCGTAGTAGATGGTGACTGGTGACCTGGCAGGAGGTGCCACTGTTTGTTGCTGGAAATTGTTGTTTGGAGGAACATTTGATGGATCATAGTAGATGGTGACTGCTGAGATATCCTCATTAATTTCTGCTGGTGTTGTAAAAGATTCTGCTGAATAAAGGGATGCTGATGTTGTAGAAGAAATGGTTGTCGACATTTGATTTGTTGAAGTGATAGATGAAGCCATTGTTGATGATATTGATGAATCGGTTGGAATGATTGTTGCTGCTGTTGTAGAAGAATCAGGAATTGTTGTCAAAGTAATTGCTGGATTTGTAGGCGCCGTTGTTGAGATCTGAAGTATACGACTTTTGACAAGACCATCTATGCCGCTTCTCAAATTATCACACCCGTTGACCGAAATGTTGGAATACCCACAACCGAGCTTACACCCGGGGAACATCTGGCATTCTAGAAGTTGAGCTTTAATTTCGACCAGAGGTATCCGAATCTGTCCAACACTAGTGATTAAGAAAGATGGCTTGTCTTCCTCAATGGCATTAATTCTTGGCCCTCCATGATTGGGCATGGGATTCTTGGTGACACTTGGAGGGGGTGCAAAGTTGAGGGCTTTAGAATCCACCAGGTCCTGGACTTTCATTTGCAAAGCCCTGCATTTCTCGGTATTGTGGCCAGGTGCATTGGAGTGGAAAGCACATCTGGCGTTGACATCGTAATTCCTCGGAAGATTGGAGGGATCTGGTGGTGCCAATGTCCTTAATTCAACCAAGTTGAGTTTCAGGAGTTGTGGAAATAAGGCAGCATAAGGCATAGGGATAGGGTCAATCACCCTATTTGCCTGTAATGGTCTTTGCTGAAAGGGTCTTTGCTGTTGATTGCTGTTATTGTTGTTGTAGGCCCTCTGTGGCGGATACTGAACTTGTTGTTGATAGTGTGGCTGTTGTTGTGCTTGATATGTTAGTTGCTGAGGAATCGGAGCTGGAATAGTGACAGCTGCTACTGATCTGTGGATATACTGAGGTCTGCCCCTGCTAGCATGAATGGCATTTGTCTCACCGGTTCTTCTAGGTCCCACAAAAGGCTTCCTGGAGTTGCTGGACGAACTTGCACCATTATCAGAAATCTTACCCATTTTCAAAAGGCTTTCAATCCTTTCCCCGGCTATAACTACGTCTGCGAAGCTGGTGGAAGAAAAGGCAGCTAGCCTATCAATATATGTTCCTTGCAGAGTATTCATAAACATGTCGGCCATTTCTCTTTCCGACATGGGTGGCTGGAATGCAGCAGCAAGCTGTCTCCACCTCTGGGCATATTCCCTGAAGCTTTCTCTGGAGGACTGAGACATTCCCATCAAGAGGGTCCTGTTAGGAGCCATGTCCAGATTGTATTGGTATTGTCTGATGAAGGCTTCAACTAGGTCCTTCCAACATTTGATAGTAGCTCTGGTCAAGTGTGAATACCACTCCCTTGAAGCCCCAGTCAAACTGTCTTCAAAGTAAAACATCCATAGTTTTTCATCCATGGTGTATGCCTTAAGTCTCCCCAGAAAGGACTGTAAGTGAGTTCGTGGACAGGAAGTTCCATTGTACTTCTCGAAGCACGGGGGTTTGAACTTGTGGGGAATCCTTACCCCATCCACTAACCCCATATCCATGACATCAAAACCTAGGGAATTTTGAGACTCCAAAGATCGCAATTTCTCAGCAATTTCATCAAACCTTTTATCATAGACTTCATCCCCAGCTCCCATTACAGTAAACTGCTCCTCTTGAGGGTCTTCTTGTAAGATCCTGCCTGCAACAGTGTTGCCCGGTACATTTCTTGGGATATTGACCTCTGGATCTAGATGAGGTCCAAATACTGGTGGGTTAACATGAGGCTGACCTCCCTCATTATTTCTAGTTCCTCCAGTCCCAGGATGGGGTTCCTCGGGGTTTTGTCTTTCTACCAATGCCCTCAGCCTTTCCTGACTCTGAGCCAAGCCAGTCATTACAGTCATGAATTGGGCCATTTGGTTTCTCATCTCCACTCTTTCGTTAGCCATTTGTGTCCTGACCTCTGTCAGGTCCTGCTGTACTTGATCCATTTGGATACCCGGAAGATTGTTGCGAGTAGGATACCTGTGCGGACGATTGAGAGGGAACACCCGACGGCGAGCAATAATTCCTGAATCACAACAGAGTTAGTAACAAACAAAACAAAAAACCTACAAAACAAAACAAAAGTTAGTATGCAATGCAGTATGCTTATTTATTTTCCAAGGTATCCGGCTTGGCTCTTGGTTTTGACCTTTCCAGACCTCGAGGAAGATGTTTTGATGTTGCTTTGAGAGAAGAAGATCCAAATGGAAACAAACTAACAAATATATTACAAATGGTGCATAACACATAGTTTGTTTTTACAACACATGCCCCTGAGGGGTCAAAATACAACATAAAAGAAAAGTACAATCAAATGAAAGCAACAACAAACAAAAAGTCAGACATCAAGTCCAAACTCATCCTCCTGAACTTCCTTGAAAAGTGCCTCAGTTACAGGACCAGCCGGATGCTCTGTAATAGTCCTGATAAGAAGGTTTCTGGTGGCAATAGCAGTGGTCAGCTTCTTGTGCCTGTCTTGGTCCTTTGACCTCTTCAAACCAGCCCTAAGCTTCAATTCTGAAATCTCCTTTTGGGCTGCCAGCAGAGCTTCCTGTTGCTTCTTTTCATTGGCCTCCAACTGCTCAATCCTGGCTTATGTTCTCTTATCTTCTTGAGTGCGAGCTTCAGTGATCCCGACCCACCTAGCTTGACTTTCTTGTAGATAGAGATCAGTCCTAGCCTTCTGATGCTTGGCCTCCTTACAGGAATTCTTCAATATTTGCTCCCCAGCTCTTGATTTCTTGATGTAGTCCTCTGCTTTCTCAATCTTGGCTAGATGCTCTACTTTAAGCTTCTCCAACCTCTCAATGTCTAGACGACCATCACTCCTCTCCCAGGCATAGTGCTTTTGCCACTTCTTCATTGCTGGGAGAAGCCATCTTAGGGTTGAAGGGGACACCACCCCTGACAGGTACTCCAATCAATGATGAGAACTCCTCCAGCAGAGGTCCTAACTGAAAGTTCTGGAAAGTGAAGCATCTCAAAGGAGGGTCATAGAACTGTAGGCAAGTGTGGATCAAACTCCTCTGAGAAGGGTCCAGGTCCATAACCATATCAAGGATGCCTCCATAATGCTCTCTGAATAATGGGATGTGGTTTGGAGTGATAAGTGCCTGGACCTGTCTGATGCCAGTCAGCACAGGCTCAAAGAAATGGTATGAAATGTTGCTCTTCTTGGGTGCCATGACTGTTGGTGAAGAGCTGAAAACAAGTGCTGATGATGATCAAAGCCAATACTGGGGATGAGCCACTGATAGGCTGATGCTGGTGATGAAGGCAACTGAAGCAGGCAGCTGATGAAGATAGCTGAAGCAGATAACTGATGAACAAAGGTCTATGCAGATGAAGGGGTCAAAACCAAGCCAGATGTAATGTGGATACCCTGAAAAACAAATAAACAAATGTTAAATGATGCAAATGATGAGTATGAAAATGATATGCAAGGGTTTATGATCAAGCTGGATCTGATTAACTGTCTTGATATAAGTCCATGTATGTTCAGGAAGTCCAGATGGAGGTTCAGAAATCCAGTAACCAAGGTAGGGGGACTCAAATAAAGAGTCACATGTCCATGGTTTAAATCACAAGAACTGTCCAAAGTGAGGTACTCTTAAACCAAACAGTAACAGGGTATGATGTGGCCAATGGTACCTGCAAACCTGTAAACAGCCCAACCCCCTCACAAGTAGTGTTCTAAAACAAGGATCCTCAGACTTGGATCAGTTATGAGAAGTGTAAACACTTCTAACCCAGAGGTACAGTGTTTACAATAATCATAAAAGATACACCTCCAATTCACCTCAGTTTCTGAAGGTCATAATAAAGGTCATCCAGACTTAGCAGGCTTCCCAGATAGCCCTAGCACTACAGGAGATCTGTAGCACAGAGTTCTCAAGAAGAAACCCATATCTGAACCGTGTTTCATATTACCGCACCAGACCGAAATGGAATGGGAAAGAACATGAACCACTCTAGCCTAGGTGTCACTCAGGTCCCAGGTATAAGACCTTAAACTCTCAGTAGAACCCCACCCACCAAAACAAAAACCAGATCCAGCCAGATGACAATATGACAGTATGATGTATAAAGTTGTAAAGAAAGCAATAAATAACTGTACATAAAGCAGTAAATAAAGAAAATATATAAACACAATTAGCACATAACACCCCAGTAAACACAAATCAAACAAGCGCTAGGAGGAACCCACAAAAAGAACCAGAAGCCCTGGTTACAGTATAAGGGTCCCCAGTAGAGTCGCCAAGCTGTCGCTCCCACCGAATGACACTTGGTCAGAAGGGGTACAGACGCGAACGGTCGGAGAAAGAGAAGGAATGAATAGAGTCGCCAACTAGGCATTTTTACCCCGAAGGATAGGTAATGCTGCATAAACCTAGGAAAAGATGGATAAGACGGTTGCGAACCAGAGAGACTGAGAAAGGGGGTTGGTTACAACCTGGGAAGGTATTACCACCCAGATTGTCCGCCGTACTCGACGGGATCCATGCTTAGAAGACTTCTGTTTTAAAGGGGTAGTGTCAGTGCAATCTGTGTATCAAAGCTGGAAAAGAATGCAAGTGTCAGTGTAAGAGAAAAGTGAAGTGTATAAGAGAAGTGTCAGTGTAATAACAGGAGTGAAATGCTCAAGATAATGAGGCTTGAAGAATGATACAGGAAGGAGGGGGAATATACAGAGACTTTTGTTCGATAACTGTTAAGTTATGCCTACGTATCCTCTCGTGCAATGAGGAAGTCAGAACACCGTAGTTCGACCCAAAGAGACTGAAAGAAAATTGACTTGTGAACTGCTTACTTGTCTATGCTCAAGTGTATTCCAATTGTTTTTAATTTTCCTTACCAAGTTCAAACTCCATTTCAAATCTCTAAACTCCTTCTCAATTTCTATTACCTAATTTCAAGATGTCAAGTTTCAAAAAAACTCATTCCATTCCAAGTTTAATTGCAAATCACCATTCAACTTCCAATATTAATTTCAAACTCCCAAATATGTTGTTACTTTAAGATTTACAAATCAATTTTAGTTGCACATTCTCAATACAATTTGAAATTTAAAATTACATTCAAGGAAAATCTATTACAAGATTAAAAATCCTAAGTTATGCTTGTTTGAGGATGCAAGTTTCCGAGAAAACTCCAAGTTCCCGCGCCGTCTTGATCATCCTAGTAGACAACCCCTTGTGTTTTTGAACAAATAAGGTTTAGAAAAATACATATGTAAGCTTCAATTTGCATCATTCGATTTGCATCATCCTTCAAGTAATATAATTCATATCCATATCATAAGCAAAATCATCTAACAATTCAAGGTCCATTCATAGCAAATTATGTTAAAACTTGTAATCCATTCAAGTTCATAGCATATTCAATTTCATTCAATTTTTCATAAGAATTTCTAAATCATACCATATTCATAGTCATTCACCATAATTCATACTTTCTTCAATACATATCCATCATAGTTTTTTTATTTCATCATTCCAAACCTCATTCAATTTTAGCATTCCATTCACATATCAATTCATCCTTTTCATTCATGACAAGTTGTTAGTATTCATGCTTTTTTAAAAAAAATCATAATATCACAATCACAGTTTTTTTTGCATATTCAGTACCTTATCCAACATGTTCATTTTATTACCATTATATTTTCTAAGTCACAAAAAAAAGAAAGACGAAATTCACCAGGTCAGTACCTTTGAAAGGGCAGCGGCACAAACAGGTTCTAAAAGATGGGAAGTATAGAAAAGGGTAGGTTCAGACCTGCTCCAAGCAAGGCAGGGCAGCAGGGTGCTATTTCGGTATATCCCTTGGGTCCTTTAGTATTTTTCACAGTCAACCACATGCCTGCAGCCCTGACCCTTACACCAAAACGTGGCAAGACTCTTCATCCTATTGCTTTGAGACCAGCATTGATGGAGACACCAATTCAGTACCAGACAAAATCCTGAGTTATATTTTTAATCAGCAAATAATGTCAATGGGGAAGTGTGGAAAAAGAGCCCTAATCCCCACTGTATTTAGAGCTGATATGAGGGAAAGTGCCAAGGGAAAGAGAAAAAGACAACATTAACAAGCTTTTAAAAAAAAGGTGGAAAGAGCAAATATACAAAGACAATACAGCAGAGTCAGTAAAAGGGCCATGGAGTCCATACCAGACAAAATGCAGAGTAATGATAATAGGTATGCTGCGGTTTCAGACTTACCCTAGCCTGCTGTAAACACCCCAAATTTTCCCTCACCCATTCACACCATGGCTTGTGATCCTTTCATATGCATAAAGTCAATCATGACACCTCATATTGCATATTTGCTTCACTGCATTGTTCCTAAGTCATCTGTATCTAGGGTTTGTGATCTGAGCCATCCAAGAGCCATTTGAGCCACTCCAAAGGTCATCAATCATTTCAAAGGGGTCCATGAATGTTCAAGCATCATATTATATCCCCACAAAGTAAAGGAAGTCAAAGAATCACAAGAACTGAGAAAGGCATGGAAGCAGAGCCAGGCTTAGCTGCACAGATGACCTAGAATTAGGGTTTTGGTTTCAGAGGCCATAACTCCAAATTTTTTGGTCATTCTTGTTTCTATTGGTCTCCATATGTTATGAGGATCATGCATATCAAGTTTCATGAAGAAATTCAATGGGGAAGGCATCTGAACAAGAGTTGACTTCTTGGGCAAGTCAGTGCAAAATCAGGGCATCTGAGGCCCCCAATGACCCAACCAAAGGGTGTTCTTCATCATTTTGAATGTGTATGATCTTTATTTGATCATAGAAGATGTTATAAGTTCACAAAATTGAATAATTTCAAGCCATTTGCAAAGTTGCCATTTTGGGAAAGTGACTTGTAATGGAAACTTTCCATTTTGGGAAAGTTTTTCAACCTCCTCAAATTGATTCAAAAATGCTTCAAATGAGAAAACTTTTGTCATGAAAGTTGTAGAATGAATCATTCCCTTTTCAAAAAGTACAAGAACTCATTCTAATTCATTTTGGATCAAAAGTTATGGCTTGTCAAAGTTGGGAAAAATCACATAATTTCAAGTTTTACACCAAAGAGGCAAAGTTGCAAAACCTCTTGCCAAGGCAAAATGAGACCTCAAAGTGACTTCTAACCTTTGCACAAACATGAACCAATGTCTAAAGATCAGAATGCACCAAAGATTTGTCCATTTTCATGACTTATGCTTCAAGTAATCACAAAAGGGCCAAAAGATCACAAAGTTGCAAAACGTCTCACAAACCCTAATCCACTTGCTAATTGGCCTCAAGACTGATTCCATGGCTATCCTCAATCCTTGCTGCGCAGGACACCCCTTTGTCCTTGGCCTGCCATTGACCCATACCTCTCTTACACAAAAAGTTGACTTTATGCAAGATGGCCCATACCAATCAAGCTAGGCCACACCAACTCCACAGACCTATCACAGTGTGATACATGGACAACATGAGACTCAACACATAGCACAACTCATCCTGATCTCTCCCACAATCCAGAATCCTCCAAACTCACCTCTTATGCACTTTCATTCGAATCTCCTCACACAAGCATCAAACACCAAAACAAACTTCATAGAATCACTCAACATGTTCCTCTGATCATCTCCCAAGCCTCATTTGTCCCTGAAACCTCCTCAATCAGAAACACGATTCTCACCCCTCACTGAACAGAACTTCATCAAACTCACAAACCAGCCACTCTAAACTCCAACCAAGCTTCAAAGCTTCATCAAGAGGATCATTGGAGCCATTTTGAAGCAAAGAAGCAGGCAGAAAGCTCCTGGATTGAAAGCTTAACCTCAGGTAACATGATGAACAAATTTTCCAGAACCCTGATTTCTTGTTAGAATATTGTTCTATGTGTTGCCCTGATCATGGGGATCTATTTATTTTTGAAAATGAGCCAGAAATGAGCATTTGGTGTTGCTCTGAAACTTTTTCCCCAGGATTTGTTTTCTTCGATTCTCACTGTGTGGTTAATATAAATTGTTTTTGGCCCTGGATTCTTGTTACCCATTGTTGGGGGATTGATTCTGGAGATTTGGGAGTCTTGGGGATGCGTTTTGAGTGATTCAGGTGAGGATGATGGCCGAAGAAGACGACCGGAGCTTATCTTCGGTCGCCTGAGGTTAATTAGGGCTAAGTGTGATTAATTAGGAACTTTGAATATGGACCCTTAGATCTTCCTTCCCGCGCGTGAATGAGTGGACTGGATCTTGCCATTAAGCCCTAATCCCTAATTAATTAATTAAATCCAGTTTATTTAATTATAAAACAAAAATTAGCCAGGTTTGAACTTGGGCCATTGGATGTGGCACCAAGTCAACCCCTCCTAGCCCAGACTCAATTTGATCCCTTCATTTTGCATACTTCTCAATAATTCAATTTTTATTCATTTATATTATAATTAACTTGTGCGAATTATTTAAAATAGCTAAAATCATTTAAAAATTATGAAAATTTTTGTCAAAGATTTCATTAATTTTTAGAACCCAAAAATATTTTTATTTTTATTTTTTGCATTAAAAAGCATTTTTAAATTATTTAAATGTTTATTTTTAATTAGTTAATGGAAATTAATTAATTAAAAATACATTTAGGTATTTAAAAATCACTAAAAAATTGACATTGCATTTAGAAACATTATCAAACCCTCAAACCAAATTTCTTTTTTGTTCTTGATGCCTTTTGATCATTTTCATTGGAATTAATTTCATTTTAAGGCAATATTTTGATGATGGTTCTTCTTGCATTGCATTCTTCATGGCATGTAGTTTATAGGATAAATTTGGTTTGATTTGATATTTCATTTTCAATTTATTTTGCATTTTTTGTGATGAGGTACCCCAAAACCCTAGTAATCTTAGGAAATTCATAACTTTCACTAGGTTAAGAGTTGGATCCCCTCCTTTGGGCAGTGAACTTGTATAGGTTTAGGGTATCTTTGATTGCATTTTCAATTTTTTATCATGTCATTTGCTTCTGATTTTGAGTTTTTTTTTTGCATGTTGTATGTAACCCTAATTTGTGCCTTCCTTTGCATCCATCTTTCATTTGCTTGCATCCAATGACTTGCCATGACATTTTGTGCATCTTCATGATTCATAATACATCTTAGGACATATTAGAATTATGTTTGGTCATTGCATCTTTCATTTGTCATGTTATGTGTGCATTTCATTTCATAAACATTCATGAACTTCCATGGTTCAAAGCATGCCTCATTTGCATCCTTATGCTTGTATGATCATTCTCATCTCTTGTCATGTGTTTGTATCATCTCCTAGCATCATTAACTTCATGTTCTTGCTTCTGGTTTTGGTTTGCATCATGACATTGCATCTCATTTGCATTGCATTTCATTTCTTGAGCTAACTTTTCAGGTGGTAAGTTGTTTTGAGAAGTGAATTTGCCTTCACTTCTCACAATCTCTTTTCATCTCCCTTATGCATGATTGCTGCATTTTATTTTGTGCTTTGGAGTGAGCTTGCTCATTCATGTTCATCTCTTACTTTCTTCCTTCAAGCAACTTGTCTTCTTAAGTTAAGCAAGTTGTTTTGCTTCTCTTTGCTCCTTGCTCCTTTCATCTGCTTCCTTCCTGGTGATTTCTCTGAAGATCTTCTTGCAAACCTCATTAACCCTAGGAATGACCAAGCATGATAATAATTAGGGTTTGATTAGTCCCCCATTTAATTTTGCCTTTGTGTCATCATTGAGTCTTCTTTTCTCATCTCATAATCAGGAATTAAACCTTAAAGGTTTTAAAGCTTTGTGATTAAGCTTATGCCTGCATCCTTCTATTAGGATGGAGTGTATAACTTTAATCCTAAGTGTTAAACCCTTAATGTGTTTAAATCCTTTAATCAATCCATCTAATAATCACTAAGACAAATAGCTTGTAACTTGGGCTTGCATTAGGGTTCTAATTCTTCCCTAAATGGTTAAGAAGGACTAACCCTAGTGTTAATGGACAAGTCCCCCTCAAGTTGTCTTACAAACCATAAAATCCACTTCTTAATCTTATCATTAACTAAAATCCACTTTAATAAAGGCTTTGTTTTGTCATGAGGTTAATCCCTAATCATGGATTAAGTTGAGGAGCCTTCCTCAGCTTAAATGTTCTCATCTATTATCCTTCTATTAGGATGGTGTAATGAGTCCATTAAATCCTTGATTATGGCTTAAACTCATTACTCAACACTAAACAAAAACCACAAAAACATCTAAATAAATGCAAGTAGGTTAATGATCTTAATCCTACATCATGGTGATTAAGTGTGAGGTGCTTAATTCATACTTAAGGTATCCTCATTACCCCTAATCAGAGGGAAGATGTGATGAGTTTACTAACCCATTGGTTTAGACTTAAGCTCATTAACCTACGAAAAATGAGTAATAAAAGATTGAAAACACAAAAACAAACAATAATCGTCTCCTCCGGGATTCTTTTCTCATCTCATTCACTCACAAATGAGAACTTGCTTCTTCCGTTTAATGCAAGACAGTTTGCACCTGAGCCAGACAGGTCATACACTTGAGCATAGGCAAGCAAGCAGTTCACAAGTCAATTCATCCTTCAGTCTCTTTGGGTCGAACTACGGTGTTCTGACTTCCTCATTGCACGAGAGGATACGTAGGCATAACTTAACAGTTATCGAACAAAAGTCTCGGTATATTCCCCCCTCTTCCAGCATTATTTTAAGCCTCATAATCATGAGCATTTCACTCCTGTTCTTGCACTGACACTTCACTTATACATTTCACATTCCCTTTTGCACTGACACTTGCATTCTTTTCAGCTTTGATACACAAGTTGCACTGACACTACCCCTTTAAACACAAATATTTTAAGCGTGGATCCCGTCGAGTACGGCGGACAATCTGGGTGCTAATACCTTCCCAGGTTGTAACCAACCCCCTTTCTCAGTCTCTCTGGTTCGCAACCGTCTTATCCATTCCTTTCTTAGGTCTATGCAGCATTACCTTTCCTCCAGGATAAAAATGCCTAGCTGGCGACTCTTTTCTCTTGAGTTCACCCTTGTGTGTTCTCTCCTCCTTTCGCCGACTGTTCGCGTCTGTACCCCTTCTGACTAGGTGTCATTTGGTGGGAGCGACACCTGCACAAGAGCTTTCCAAAATTATGAAGGTTGTTTCTGATAAAGTACAAGGATAGTCTATTACCTGAACTGTGTCATGAGGGACTGTAAACACCCCAAATTTGCCCTCACCCATTCACACCATGGCTTGTGGTCATCTCATATGCATAAACACAATCATACAATCTCATATCTCATGTTTGATTCACTGCATAGTTTCTAAGTCATCTGCACCTAGGGTTTGTTGATTTGAGCAATCCCAAAGCTTCTTGAGCCACTCCAAAGGCCACCAATCATCTCAGAAGGGTCCATGTGTGTTCTTGTATCATGTTACATCCTCATAGAGTCAAAATTGCAGAGGAATCACAAGAACTAGGGTTTGAGTGGATGCAGAGCCAGGTTGAACTGCACAGTTGACTGAAAATTAGGGTTTTGGTTTCAGAGGCCATAACTCCAAATTTTTTGGTCATTCTTGTTTCCATTGATCTCTATATGGTATAGGGAGTATGCATATCAATTTTCATGAAGAAATTCCATGGGGAAGTCATCTGATCAAGAGTTGACTTTTCAGACAAGTCAGTGCAAAATCAGGGCATCTGAGGCCCCCAATGACCCAACCAATAGGTGATCTTCATCATTTTGAGTGTATATGATCTTTATTTGATCATGGAAGAAGGTTGAAGTGCATAAAATCAAGAATTTAGGGTTTTTGCAAAAGTTGACTTTTTGAGGCATAGTTGACTTTTCAAGAATGCCTCATTTTAGGTCAATTTTCAAGCCTTGATTCATGATCCAAAAAGGCTTCAAATGAAAAAACTTTGGTCATGAAAGTTGTAGATCTCATCTTTCCCTTTCCAAAAAGTACAAGAACATGATCAAACTCTTCATGGATCAAAAGTTATGGCATTGCAAAGTGAGCAAAAATCATTGATTTTCAAGTTATGCACCAAATGGAAATTTTGCAAAGTCTTGAACAAATGCATTATGCAGCCTCTAATTCACTTCAAACCATTATGTAAACATCCTCTAAGTCACAAAAATCAGATTTGGATCAAGTTTGCTCATGGTTTGGTTCATGTAACTTGACTTTTCTCATGAAAATCCATAAAGCTAACCAAGTTGCAAAACACTCATGACCTTTTCACCAACTTGCTGCATTGATCCTTGAGTCAAGCCAGCCTCTCACACTCACCATGCTGCACCAGAACCCAACTTGTACTTGCCTAAACTTGAGCCATGCCCTATCTTACACAAAAGTGGACTTTGAGCAAAAGTAGCCACACCTATCTCTGCAGGCCAGGTCACATCCACCAGCCACTTGCAATTGTTTATTGAATCAATTTGCTGGCCATAACACATGAGAACCAAGGCTGAAGCACACACATTCACCACTTACACAAAAACCTCCCACATTGTAACTTCATTCGAATCACTCTCCACAGTCTTCAAACACTCAAACTCTCATCATCACTCAACTCACCACACCTCATAGACAAGAAACACCCCAAGCATAAGCCTGAAACAAGCCTGAAAACTCCATTGCCATCATTCACCTCAAGCTGCAGTTTCATTCGAAACTCTTATCCTAGCTCACAAACACACCAACCAACACCACAAACCTTCTCAACACACTTCATAGATCACAAACAACCCCTTTTCACAGCCTGAAAGTGCCAGAATCTCATCTGCCATTGTTAACTGAACTGAAGCAGTTCCTTTCGAATCTTCTTCTCCAGCCAACACAAACTCATTTTGAGCATTCAAACACACTTGGGGGATCAAGTGGAGTAGCTTGCATCAAAGGAAACAGCCAGAAAGTCTCAAAACTGAAAGCTCCAAATCTCAGGTAGCTCGAAATTAATTTTTCCAGAAATGACTTTTATTGTTACAAACTTGTTCTTTATGCTCTCCTGATCATCCTGATGCTTTTAGTTTTTGAAATGGTTGTGTTTTGAGAATTTAATTTGTGTTTGAAGCTTACGAACCCTAGAACTTTCCCTCTTCGATTCAGCTTATTTAGGTAAGATAAATTTGTTTTAGGTTAGGGGTTTGATTCGTGAGAGTGAGAGGATCATTTCCCTGGTCTTAGATTTCATTTATGTTACGTTTTTAGGAAGTTTGAAGATTTTCAGGTGAGCTTCTGGCCGGAGAAGACGACCGGAAGTCTTCTCCGGCCACCTGAGTGTGATTAGGGTTTAATCCCATAATTAGTGCTGGTTTGAATATTGGCCGTAGGATGCGTTGAATTTGTTGACTACGCGCGCAAGGGAAGGGCCAGGATCTCTTTGATTAACCCTAATCCACGTGTTAGGGTTAATTAATCATATTTTAGTTAATTTAATCAGAAACAATCTGGGCCTCTCATTCTGGCGCGCAGTCAATGCTTTTAAACTCAGGAGCAATCCTGGCCATCCAATCTGTTTACTTTCATTTTCTTTTAATTTTTATTCATATTTATTTCATTTAAATTGCACAATTTGTTTAAAATAGTTAAAAAATCATAAAAATTATGAAACTTTTTCTTTAAGGTTTTATTAATTTTTATGACACAAAAACATTTTTATTTTATTTTTTATCATTTAAAAAGTATTTTTAAATATTTAAAAGTTTATTTTTTAATTGATTAATGAGAATTAATTAATAAAAAATACTTTTAGGTATTTAAAAATTACAAAAAAATTCATGAAATGTTCTAAGACATTTAGAAACATTGTCCAACCTTCAAACCAAATTTCTTTTTTGATCTTGATGCATTTTAAGAATTCTTCATTGAATTAAATCTCATTTTGTGCATTATTTTGATCACAAGTTTAAAAATTCATTTCTGCCTATTGGTGAAGGTTGAGACATTGATTCTTCTTGCATTGTTTTCCATTTTGCATGTATTTTCAAGGATAAAAAGGCCATGATTTGATCTTGCATTTTCTAATTGATTGGCATTTGTTTTGATAAGAACCCTAAAAAACCCTAATAACTTGCAAAAATCATATCTTGAGATTGGTAAAGAGTTGGGAGTTCCCCTTTGGGCAGGGATTCATCATAGGTCTAGGGTTTCTTTAGGTGCCATTTTCCATTTTTTATCTTAGGGTTTGCTTCTGTTTTTGGTTTGTGTTTGATGTTTGATCCATAAACCCTAATTTGGGCTTTCTCTTGCATCCTTCTTGCATTTCCTTGCATAACATGACTTGCCATTGCATTTTGTGCATTCTTATGATTCATTTGACATCTTAAGACATGTGTGAAGCATCATTGATCATTGCATTACATCTTTGCCATGCCATTTGTCTTGTATGCTTCATGACATTTTATGTTTATTCATGTTCCTTAACTTGCATCATTGGCATCCATGACTTTGTATGAACATCCCTATGCCTTGTCTCATGTTTGCAGTACTTCATAACATCATAATCATCATGTGCATGCTTCTGGTTTGGCCTAGCATCATGTCATTTCATTTCATTTAGCATTGCATTGCATTTGTTTCTAACATTTCAGGTGGTAAGTAAACTTGAGGAGTGAATTTGCCTTCACTTCTCATAACTTTTCTTCTCATCTCTCTTGCATAGCATGCTGCATTTATACATGTGTTTGAGTTTGAGCTTGCTCATTCTTGCTTCTCCCACTTTCTTTCTTCAAGTGACTTGACTTCTTGAATGAAGCAAGTCACTTTGCTTCTCTTGATCTTGTTCATCTGCTTCCTGGTGGCTCCTTTGAAGATTGTTCTTGAAAACCTCACAAACCTTAGGATCAACCAAGCATGACAATGAATTAGGGTTTTGATTAGTTCCCCCATAGTTTTGCCTTTGTGTCTCTCTTTGTGTCTCTCTTCTCATCTCATAATCAGGGACTAAACCCTAAAGGCTTTAAGACTTTGTGATTAAGCTTATGCCTGCATCCTTCTCTTAGGATGGAGTGTATAACTTTAATCCTAAGTATTAAACCCTTAAGGTGTTTAAATCTCTTAATCAATTCATTTAATAAATATTAAGACATCACACTTGTAACTTGGGCCTTGCATTAGGGTTCTAATTCTTCCTTAAGTGGTTAAGAAGGACTAACCCTAGTGTTAATGGACAAGTCCCCCTCAAGTCGTCTTACAAATCATAAAATTCACTTCATCATCATATCATTAACTAAAATCCACTTAATAAAGGCTTGTTTTGTCATGGGTTTAATCCCTAATCATGGATTAAGTTGAGGAGTCTTCCTCAGCTTAAACATTCTCATCTATTATCCTTCTTTTAGGATGGTGTAATGGGTCTGTTTAATCCTTGATTGTGGCTTAACTTCATTACTTAACACTAAACAAAATCACAAAAACATCTAAATAATCACAAGTAGGTTAATGATCTTAATCCTACATCAAAGGTGATTAAGTGTGAGAATCTGACTTCACACTTAAGGTATTCTCATTACCCCTAAACAGAGGGAAGATGTGATGAGTTTACTAAATCCATTGGTTTAGACTTAAGCTCATTAACTTATGACAAACTCCAAAAAGAAATAAAAGACTGAAAACTCAAAAACAAACAATAATCGTCTCCTCCGGGATTCTTTTCTCATCTCATTCACTCACAATCGAGAACTTGCTTCTTCCGTCTGATGCAAGACAGTTAGCATCTGTGCCAGACAGATCATACACTTGAGCATAGGCAAGCAAGCAGTTCACAAGTCAATTCATTTTCCAGTCTCTTTGGGTCGAACTACGGTGTTCTGACTTCCTCATTGCACGAGAGGATACGTAGGCATAACTTAACAGTTATCGAACAAAAGTCTCTGTATATTCCCCTTCTTTCCAGCCTCCTTCTTTAAGCCTCATTATCATGAGCATTTCACCTCTTTCTCTTTTACACTGACACTTTCATACTTCACATCACTTATACACTTTACACTGACACCTGTACATATTGCTTTCAGCTCTTTATACACAAACTACACTGACACTACCCCTTTAAAACACAAGTCTTCTAAGCGTGGATCCCGTCGAGTACGGCGGACAATCTGGGTGCTAATACCTTCCCAGGTTGTAACCAACCCCCTTTCTCAGTCTCTCTGGTTCGCAAACCGTCTTATCCGTATCTTTCTAGGTTTATGCAGCATTACCTTTCCTCCGGGATAAAAATGCCTAGCTGGCGACTCTATTCATCTCCAGTGAGGTCACGGCTGTGTGTTCTCATTGTCCCTTCGCCGACCGTTCGCGTCTGTACCCTATCTGACCCTGTTTCATTTAGTGGGAGCGACAGCTTGGCGACTCTGCTGGGGACCCTTATGCTGCAACCAGGGCTTCTGGTTCTTTTTGTGGGTTCCTCCTAGCGCTTGTTTGATTTGTGTTTACTGGGGTGTTATGTGCTTGTTTGTGCTTGTATTTATTTTTGTTTATTGCTTTATGTACAGTTACTTTACTGCTTTCTTTACTGCATTTATTTATATCATACTGTCACTGCTGCTGGCTGGATCTGGTTGTTTGCCTTGGTGGGTGGGTGATTCATTGAGAGTTAAGGTCCTATACCTGGGACCTGAGTGACACCTAGGCTAGAGTGAATCATATTCTTTCCCGTTCCATTTCGGTCTGGTGCGGGAATATGAAACACGGTTCAGATATGGGTTTCTTCTTGAGAACTCTGTGTTGCAGATTTCCTGCAATGCTAGGGCTATCTGGGAAGCCTGCTAAGTCTGGATGACCTTTTAGTATTGACCTTCAGAAACTGAGGTGAATTAGAGGAGGAACTTTTATGGTTATTGTAAACACTGTACCTCCGGGTTGGAAGTGTTTACACTTCTCATAACTGATCCAAGTCTGAGGATCCTTGTTTTAGAACACCACCTGTGAGGGGGTTGGGCTGTTTACAGGTTTGCAGGTACCTTGACCTCAGAATACCCTGTTACTTTGACTTTGTTAAGAATGCTCCATGTTGGACAGTTCTTGTGATTCTAAAACCTTGGACTTGTGGCTCCTTATTTGAGTCCCCCTACCCTGGTTACTGGATTTATAGACCTCCATCTGGAATTCTTGAACACACATGGATCTAGACCAAGGCAGTTAATCAGATCCAGCTCAGTCACAAACCCTTGCATATCATCTGCATACATACTCATTGCATCATATTAACATTTGCTTATTTGTGTTTCAGGGTATCCACCTTCATCTGGTTTTGGTTTTGACCCCATCTGCAGTTTTGACCTGTTTCCACCAGCACTTGCTTCAGCTTGTCAGCCACATACTTCAGTTACTTGCACTAGCCAGCCAGTGGCCCACTCCTCAGCATTTTCATCAGCACTTATTCTACTCAGTCCTCAGCATCATGGCTCCAAAGAAAAGCAACATCACCTATCATTTCTTCCAACCAGACTTATCAGACATCAGGAGGATCCAAACCCTGATCACTCCAGAGCACATACCCTTGTTCAGGGAAAGTTATGGAGACATACTGGACATGGTCATGGATCTGGACCCATCTCAGAGGAGCCTCATCCACACCTGCATTCAGTTTTATGATCCTCCATTAAGATGTTTCACCTTTCAAGACTTTCAGTTGGGTCCTCTTTTGGAAGAATACTCATATTTGGTTGGTTTGCCTATCAAGAGAGAAATCCCTTTCAACCCTGAAATGGTCTTTCCCAGCAATGGAGAGATAGCAAAAGCTTTGCACCTGGAACCTCTGTTGATTGAACAACACTTGACCTCTAAAGCTGGGATCCTTGGATTTCATCTGGACTTCCTGATTTCTCAAGCTAGTTTGAAGGCCTCCTTGGGGGAGTGGAAAGCTGTTTGTGCTCTGTTGGCCTTAAGTGTATATGGAATTGTGCTGTTTGCAGATGAGCCTCGATTCATCAGCAAAAGTGCAATCCATTTGTTCATCCTGAAGAACCCGGTGCCAACTTTACTGGGTGATCTCTATTACTCAGTACATCAGAGAAATGAGAAGCAGAGGGGGAGATTAGTAAGAATTTGTGCTCCATTATTCCATACTTGGCTCCTCAGGCGTCTACCCAGGACAGATGCATTTCTCAACCCTCATCAGCAAAGCAACTGGGCTAAGAGACTCACTGTCCTAACTTCAGCAGATATCAGATGGTGTACTCAGAGCACCAAGGGCAAAGATATGATCACCAGCTGTGGGCACTTTCCCAATGTGCCTCTAATAGGAGTTAAGGGAAGTATCAATTACAACCCTCTGTTGTTCAGAAGGCAATTGGGCTATGCACTAGTTCATACTCCTAGGGAGCAGGATCTAGCTGAGACCCTCTACTGTGAGAACAAGATTAGTCTGACAACTGTTAGGCAGGCTGCCTGGGCCTGGGATCATGTTCAGACTAAGGGAATCACCATTTTGGGGAAGTGCAATAATGTGGCATCAGTCCAATATTATGAGTGGTCCCATGCTAGGGCCCAATTCTCTGGAATGCCTTTCACCATAGAAGATATGCCTGAGTCATCTTCAGCACCACCCCCTGCCACTATCAGTCTGGAGGAGTTTGAAAGCCTGAAGGAAAGGAATGAGAAGTTATCCCAAGCCTTGCAGAAGACCCTCCGGGAGAGGAGTGAAGGTATGAGGGAGATTGAGAGATTGGAGAAATTGAGGATAGAACACTTGACCAAGATTGAGAGGTCTGGGGAGTATATCAACAAGTCTAAAGCTGGTGAGCAGATTCTGAAGAATGCTTGTAAAGAAGCCCAGTTCCAAAGAGCAAGAACAGACTTGTATTTGAAAGAGAGTCAGGCCAGGTGGGTCCGGATCACTGAGGCTCGTACTCTAGAAGACAAGAGAGCTCAAGACAAGATGGAGCAGATGGAAAAGGCCCTGGCAGCAGCCCAGGAAGAAATATCAGAGCTGAAAATCAAAGCAGGATTGAAGAGGTCTAAGGACCAAAGTCAGAGCAAGAAATTGACTGCAGCTGTTGCAACAAGAAACCTTCTCATCAGAAGTCTCACGGAGCGTCCGACTGATCCTGTGACCGAAGCACTTCTCAAGGAAGTTCGTGAGGATGAGTTTGGCCTTGGAGTTTGACCATTTGCTTGTTGTTGTTCCTTTTCCTTGTACTTTTGCTTTTGTGATGTATTTTGGCCCCTTTGAGGGTTTGTGTTGTAAAATGAACAAATTGTATTATTTCACCTTTGTAATATATTTGTGTTAGTTTCTATCTGGGTTCGCATCAAAAGCAACTTCAACGGCATCACCTTCAAGGGTCTGGAAGGGTCAAAACTGAAGACCAAACCGGATACCTTGAGAGCAAATAAGCATAACTGCATTGCATGCTAACCCCTTTGTTTGTTTTGTAGGTTTTTGTTTTGTTGTTGCTAACCTCTGTTGTGATGTTCAGGAATTATTGCTCGCCGCCGGGTATTTCCTCTCAACAGGCCACACAGGTATCCAACTAGAATCAACCTTCCGGGAATTCAGATGGATCAAGTTCAGCAAGATCTTGCTGATGTCAGAAATCAGCTAGCCAATGAAAGATTGGAGATGAGAACACAGATGACGCAGTTCATGGAGGTTATGAACAACATGGCTCAGAGCCAGGAGAGACTGAGAGCTATGGTGGAAAGGCAGAACCAAGATGAGCCTCATGTGGGGACTGCAGGCACAAGTAATAATGAAAGGGTGCAGCCACATGTTACCCCCCCGGTGTTTGGTCCACATCTACATCCTGAGATTAATATCCCTGCAAACGTTCAAGGGACAGCCACCGCGGCCAGAGTACTTCAAGAAGATCCTCAGGAGGACCAATTTACTGTAATGGGTGCTGGAGAGGAAACTTATGACAGGAGATTGGAAGAAATAGCTGAGAAGTTAAGATCCTTAGAATCTCAAAATTCTTTGGGTTTTGACGTGATGGATATGGGCTTAGTAGACGGGGTCAGGATTCCCCACAAGTTCAAGCCTCCATGCTTTGAAAGGTATAATGGGACTTCTTGTCCTCGAACCCATCTGCAATCTTTTCTCGGAAGATTAAAAGCTTACACCATGGACGAGAAATTGTGGATGTTCTACTTCGAAGATAGCTTGACTGGAGCTTCTAGGGAATGGTATTCCCATCTGACGAGAGCAACTGTGAGATGCTGGAAGGACCTGGCAGAGGCCTTCATCAGACAGTACCAGTATAATCTAGATATGGCACCTAACAGGACCCTCCTAATGGGAATGTCACAGTCTTCGAGGGAGAGTTTCCGAGAGTATGCCCAAAGGTGGAGGCAACTGGCTGCTGCTGTTCAACCACCAATGTCTGAGAGAGAAATGGCAGACATGTTTATGAACACTCTTCAGGGAACGTATATTGACAGGTTGGCTGCTTTCTCTTCCACCAGCTTCGCAGATGTTGTCATAGCTGGGGAGAGAATTGAAAGCCTGTTAAAGATGGGTAAGATCTCAGACAACGGTGCAAGCTCGTCCAGTAGTACAAGAAAGCCTTTTGCAGGCCCGAGAAGAACTGGCGAGACCAATGCCATCCACACCAACAGGGGTAGGCCCCAATATGCTCAGAGGTCAATAGCAGCAGTCACTATCCCTGCTCCAGCTCATCCTCAGCCAGTCTATCAACCTCCTCAACAAAACTTCCAACAACAACCTCAGTATCATCAGAATCAATATCCTCCAAGAAACAACTACAACAACAACAATAGCAACAACAATCAACAGAGGCCATTTCAACAGAGGCCCTCCCAAGCTAACCGAGTGATCGACCCGATCCCAATGCCATACGCTGCTTTGCTGCCACAACTTCTGAAACTCAACCTGGTTGAGCTAAGAACGTTGGCACCGCCGGATCCCAACAGTCTACCAAGAAACTATGACTCCAATGCTAGGTGTGCTTTTCATTCAAACGCACCTGGTCACAGTACAGAAAAATGCAGGGCTCTGCATATGAAGGTACAAGACTTGGTAGACTCCAAGGCTCTGAATTTTGCACCTCCGCCCAATGTCAACAAAAATCCAATGCCACACCACGGTGGTCCTCGAATTAATGCTATTGAAGAAGACCAACAGTCTTATTTGATAACTAGTGTGGATCAGATCAGGACACCATTGGTGGAAATCAAAGCTCAGCTCCGTGAAAACAATATATTTCCGGGGTGTGAACTAGGATGCCCCTACTGCAATATTTCTTGGAATGGGTGTGAAGACTTGAGGAACGGCATTGACAGCCTTATTCAGAATGGCCTACTGCAGATCACTACATCATTTCCGGCAACTCAAGCAACTTCATCAACAACAGTTTCAGACCCTCCTACAAATACAGCAACTATTGTTCCCGATAATTCATCAGCACCATCAACAAGTACTTCACCTGTCCTTCCGAATGATCAGTTTTCAACAGTTTCTCCTGCTACAACATCAGCTTCATTCCATTTCGACTCTCCATCAACAACAGCAACAGTCCTTCCGACAGAACCTCCTACAACTCCAGCAAACAATCATGAAGATGTCTCCACAGTTACCATATTCTACGATCCAGAAAATAACTCCGCCTACCATTCAGAAGGTGCTGCTCCCGCTAGAGCACCAGTCACAATCTTTTATGATCCACAAACAATAACAGTCCCTTCAGCAGCAGCAATCAGTCCGGTCACTGTCACGATGCCTGGACCTGTACCATATGAAAGCGATAGGGCCATCCCTTGGCACTATGGCTCTGACTTGTATTGCGAGGGGAAAAGAATCACTCTTGGAACATCAGCACCTGCACCACAAATTGATAATGTGGGCAGAGGCGGAGGCTTCACCCGAAGCGGACGTCTCTTTGCTTCACAAGTCCAAAGACCTACCGCTGAGGCAGAAGCTGCTGCTAAGGCAAAAGGAAAAAGCCCGGTGCAGGAAGATCCCGCTGCCAAAGAAGCCCTGAAGACTCCATTCGATCAGGAAGTTGATGAGTTTATGAGAATCATCAAAAAGAGTGACTACAAAATTGTGGATCAACTTCACCAGACGCCATCCAAAATCTCCATCCTCTCACTGCTTATGTGCTCCGAAGCCCATCGGAATGCACTACTGAAAGTACTGCACGCAGCTTACGTGCCCGAGGAGATTACTGTCAACCAATTGGAAACCGTTGTTGGAAATGTTACTGCTAGCAATGGGCTAGGGTTTACCAATTCTGACCTGACAGTGGATGGCCGCAATCACAACAAAGCCTTGCACATAACCATGGAATGCAAAGGAGCTGTCCTTTCACATGTGCTGGTGGACACAGGATCATCCCTGAATGTCTTACCAAAGAAGGCTCTGGTGAAGCTTGAATATGATGGACTGGCATTGAGACCCAGCAACCTGGTGGTTAGAGCTTTTGATGGCTCGAAGAGATCGGTTCTGGGAGAGATTGAGCTGCCCGTGACAATTGGCCCGCAGACCTTTAAAACTATCTTTTATGTGATGGACATTCAGCCCGCCTACAGCTGTTTGTTGGGTAGACCCTGGATTCACGCCGCCGGCGCAATAACGTCTACCCTTCACCAAAAGTTAAAATTTGAGTGGGAAGGTCAAGTTGTCACTATCTGTGGAGAGGAGGACATTTTTGTCAGCCACCTGGCGACCTACAAATACATTGAAATGGATGGAGAGATCCATGAAACAATGAGCCAGGGGTTTGAGGCTTTGAATGTGAATGAAGCATCTGCTATATCTGGTACTCCAATGTCATCTTACCAACAAGCCCGGAAGGTTGTTGAGGAAGGAACGGCCCAAGGCTGGGGCAAGGTCTTAGCTGTGGAGGAGAAGAAGGACAAATTTGGGTTGGGTTACAAACCAACTCAACATCAAGCAAAGGCTGCTGCAGAGCCTGGTTTTGTCAGTGGGGGGATGCTTACCCCTGATGCTATCAACTGTCTGGAAGACGAGCTGGAAGAGGAGCGCAACCTGGAGATTTGGATTCGTCCGAAGGTCCCGGGGAGCAGTGTCTCGAACTGGTCTTCCCAGGAAATTATAAGTGTTACTCGAGCAGAGTAATTATTATTTCCTGTATTTTTATAAGCATGCATCAAAGTCTTGCATCTTGCCCGAGATGACAAGACTCATTTTGTAATCAGGGCCATCTGTACTTTTGTGCAAACAAGATTAAATTATTGAAATATCAGACAATCTTTTTGCAAACGAGTCTTTTTCTTTCTGCTCACTGTTTTTTCCATTTTTCTTTTTGTACAAAAATAAATGGCGGTGTTTTCAAAATGATAACTTCATTTTACTTTTTTCTAAAGCAAGATTAAAATCAATCACTAAAATGAACCAACTTAACCCTTGCAGAGAGTGCTTTCCTGACAGCACCGACAACAGCACGGCTATGACATCGTATGACTTTGACAATCCAATCAATCAAGCTGATGAAGGGGTTGATGAAGAATATGAGCTTCCTGAAGAGCTAGCCAGATTGTTAAGGCAAGAGGAAAAGGTTATTACTCCTCACCAGGAGGAGGTTGAAGTGATTAATCTTGGTACAGACGAAGACGTGAAAGAAGTTAGAATCGGGGCTTGCCTGCAAGACTCAGTGAAGAGACAACTGATAGATCTGCTTCAAGAGTATGTTGATGTGTTTGCTTGGTCGTACCAAGACATGCCAGGGTTGGATACCGATATAGTTGTGCACAAGCTGCCTTTGAGGGAAGAATGCCCACCAGTCAAACAGAAGCTGCGCCGAACTCGTCCAGACATGGCTATGAAAATTAAGGAAGAGGTACAAAAGCAATGGGACGCCGGGTTCCTTGCCGTAACTAGCTATCCGCCGTGGGTTGCTAACATAGTACCTGTGCCTAAGAAGGATGGCAAAGTAAGAATGTGTGTTGATTACCGAGATCTGAACAGAGCTAGCCCGAAAGATGACTTCCCATTACCTCACATTGATGTATTGGTGGATAACACGGCTCAGTTCTCGGTATTCTCCTTCATGGACGGATTTTCAGGGTACAATCAGATCAAAATGTCACCTGAAGACATGGAGAAGACGACATTCATTACACCTTGGGGCACGTTCTGTTATAAGGTGATGCCATTCGGACTGAAGAATGCCGGTGCAACGTATCAACGGGCTATGGTAACGTTATTCCACGATATGATCCATAAGGAAATAGAATGCTATGTGGATGACATGATTGCCAAGTCCCTTACAGAGGAAGACCATCTGGTGAATCTGCTCAAGTTATTCAAGCGTCTGAGGAAGTACCAGCTGAAGTTGAACCCCAACAAATGCACATTCGGGGTGCGATCCGGTAAGCTGCTGGGCTTTATTGTAAGCGAGAAAGGGATTGAAGTTGACCCTGATAAAGTCAAAGCTATTCAAGAGATGCCTGCACCGAAAACTGAGAAAGAAGTTCGAGGGTTCTTAGGTCGATTGAACTACATCTCACGGTTCATATCTCACCTCACAGCAACCTGTGAACCCTTGTTCAAACTGTTAAGGAAGGAACAAATGGTCAGGTGGAACGAAGACTGCCAAAGGGCTTTTGACAAGATCAAAGAATATCTGCAAGAACCTCCAATCCTCATGCCTCCAGTTGAAGGAAGACCTCTGATTATGTACTTGACAGTATTAGAAGAGTCGATGGGGTGTGTGTTGGGCCAGCATGACGAGTCTGGTCGAAAAGAGTATGCAATATACTACCTAAGCAAAAAGTTTACCGACTGTGAACAACGTTATTCACTGCTCGAGAAAACTTGCTGCGCTTTAGCGTGGGCTGCTCGCCGACTGAGACAGTATATGTTGACCCACACTACTTTGTTGATATCCAAAATGGACCCAGTTAAGTACATTTTCGAGAAGCCAGCTCTTACCGGACGGGTTGCAAGATGGCAAATGATTCTCACAGAATACGACATCCAGTACACGTCTCAGAAAGCCATCAAGGGCAGTGTACTATCCGAATATCTTGCTGAGCAACCCATTGATGACTACCAGCCAATGAGATTTGACTTCCCTGATGAAGACATCATGTTCATTAAAGCAAAAGACCACGAAGAGCCTATTCACACTGAAGGGCCCGACCCGGAAGAAGAATGGACTATGATGTTTGATGGGGCTGTTAACATGAATGGCCGTGGTGTTGGCGCAGTACTCATTACACCTAAAGGAGTTCACATGCCCTTCTCGGCAAAACTCACTTTCAACTGCACTAACAACGAAGCTGAATACGAAGCTTGCATTATGGGTCTTGAGGAAGCCATTGACCTCAGGATCAAGACATTGACCGTATTCGGAGATTCAGCTTTGGTAATCAATCAGACCAACGGAAAATGGTACACCCACCAAGATCATCTGATACCTTACAGGGATTATACAAGAAGGTTACTGACTTTCTTCACAACAGTCAAACTTGAGTATATCCCTCGGGACGAGAATCAGTTTGCGGATGCTCTTGCTACCATTTCGTCCATGATCAAAGTTCAGACTGCTAACTTTGTGCCTCAGATTTTAGTATCGAGACTTGATAGACCAGCATATGTATTTGCGGCAGATATTGCCAAAGATGATAAGCCTTGGTTCCACGACATCAAGTGCTTCTTAGAGGATCAGACATACCCACCTGGGGCATCTTCCAATGATAAGAAGACTTTAAGAAGGCTTGCTGGGAGCTTCTTTCTGAATACTGATGGATCTTTATACAAGAGGAACTTTGACATGGTACTCCTCAGATGTGTTGACGAGACGGAAGCAGATCTACTGATGCATGAAGTGCATGAAGGCTCTTTCGGTACCCATGCCGGAGGGCATGCAATGGCTAAGAAGCTGTTAAGATCAGGCTATTACTGGATCACGATGGATACAGACTGTTGTGCCTATGCCAGGAAATGTCATAAATGCCAGATCTACGCAGATAAAAGTGCATGTACCTCCCAATCCTTTGAACATAATGTCTTCACCCTGGCCCTTTGCCATGTGGGGCATCGATATGATTGGTAAGATTGAGCCAACTGCTTCAAATGGCCACAGATTCATCCTGGTCGCCATCGACTATTTCACAAAGTGGGTTGAAGCAGCCTCATATGCAAATGTCACCAGGCAAGTGGTAGCGCGATTTTTGAAAAGAGATATCATCTGTCGGTATGGAGTGCCCGAGCGAATCATTACTGATAATGGTTCCAATCTAAACAACAAAATGATGGCAGAATTATGTCGGGACTTCAAGATCCAACATCACAATTCTTCTCCTTACAGGCCAAAGATGAACGGCGCTGTCGAGGCAGCAAATAAGAATATCAAGAAGATTGTGCAAAAGATGGTAGTCACCTACAAAGACTGGCATGAAATGCTACCGTTCGCCTTGCATGGGTACCGCACATCAATCAGAACATCCACTGGGGCAACGCCGTATCAGCTCGTGTATGGTATGGAAGCAGTCCTACCTGTTGAAGTTGAATTGCCTTCCTTACGGGTGTTGATGGATGTTAAACTGAGTGAAGCAGAATGGGTACGGTCCCGATTCGAACAACTGAGTCTGATCGAAGAGAAGAGATTGGCCGCAATCTGTCATGGGCAGTTATATCAGAAGAGAATGAAGAAAGCCTTCGATCAGAAAGTCAGGTACCGAGAGTACCAAGTGGGAGATCTTGTGTTGAAAAGAATCCTCCCTCCTCATACAGACCACAGGGGCAAATGGACTCCAAATTATGAAGGACCATTCGTGGTGAAGAAAGTTTTCTCTGGTGGAGCACTGATGCTCAGCACCATGGATGGTGAAGATTTCCCATCCCCTGTGAATTCAGATGCAGTTAAAAAATACTTCGCATAAAATGACCCGCTGGACATAAAAACAGAATGTAAGTCCAGGCAAAAATAGGGCATCCCGGCGAGTCAAAAAACAGAATAAAAGACTCGGGCAAAAGTAAGGGAAAATGAATAAAAAATGTACACCCGCTGAGTTGAAAAGCCGCATTGGACAGCTCAGGCAAAAATGGGTATCCCGATGGATTGAAAACCCGAAAGGGCGATCCATGCAAAATAAGGGAATAAGCGAACAACTGCATTCTGAATTCGTCTGTATCACCTACAACTTGGTAAGCTTCAAAGGATCAAGCTTCAATCAGAATCAACTCTCTCCAGAAAGCAAGACGAGAAGAACGTCATTGTCATACGAGTCATAGCAGGAGAGGAAGCTCCTCAAAGCGTCGTCAACACCGCCAGCACTTTATTTCTCAATTTGTAACAATCTCCTCATTTCAGGAGATATGTTTCTTTGACTGTATCTTGCCAATTCAGGGCACATGAATTAATAAAATCAGATTTTCAGTCATGTTTCGTTTTTTACATTTACGTTTTGCAAAGAGTCGTCTGATATCTCTAAAATACAATGGCATAAGTACAGATGCCTTCTCTAAAAACAAAACACATGCTTACAGGGAATGTGATTATTCTCGAAAGCACTTAACTCCTATGACGGAATCCAGTAAGGGATACCTCGGGACCTTTTGTACGTTTCATTATCTTTGCAGGATTACAGGTATCCAGAACGCAACCTGGGGCATGCAGGTTACGTCTCAACAGGTAGGCGAATCATGATCAACTTGGTCTATCTTCCACATGGCACTAGAAGGTGCCCATTTCCCCAGCGGAGCTGCCGAATCAACATGCACTCAATCTCAGCATCTGAAATGCTCTTCCCCCAGCTGAGTAGCTCCCCATTGCCTTCCCCAGCAAAGTTGCCAAGTCAACAAACAAGCTTAACACTCAGAATGCTCTATCCCCAGCGGAGTTGCCTCTTGTTACTCTCCCCAGCTGAGTTATCAACAGCATTCCCCAGCCGAGTTGCCATCCTTCCTCAGCAGAATGCAGAAATCAGGGAATCATCTCCCCACAAAGTCCCCAGCCTCTATTCAGAAGAGCAACGCACGAAGAAGTCACAACAGAGTGAAGAAAGCTTCTACGAACCCCAGCTGGGTCTCCCATATTATAAGGATATGTCGATCAGTGACCTATATCCCCCAAGCAGATACACCAATGATCTCATCCCCAGCTGGGATGTCTTCCTCAGCAGATCAGCCAGAGATCTTCGCGGCAACGAGATCCGAATCCCGGATCTGTGCTTCTTTGCATAATCATAGCATTTGCATCATAATATACCCTCAAAGCGTAGCATTCCGTCTAATACGGAGCATTACGGCAAAAATCAAACGCATAGCATAATCATAAGTCATGTTGTGAATTAAACACTTGTAAATATTGGCAATCCGTCGCTATACAGAATAGTCCCCCCAAAATCCCCCAGAATCCCAGCAAAAGCAGTTGCCCCATATTCAAATACCAGCATGCACCTTTTGGTACCCGTCCGCGCCATTGTTCCCCAGTAAAGTCGCCTGAACAAACAAGATCACCCGTATTACAGATACTCCCTGACACCCATCCGTGTCAAATCACCAACAGAAAGCCAAAGACACCCTCTTTGCACTCACACATACTTGTATATACACTTTCTTGACACCCGTCCGTGTCATATCCCCAGCGCAGTCGCTTACACCTTTATCACTCATATACTTGTTAATATCATACTTTTCTCTCTTGACACCCGTCCGTGTCACTCTCCCCAGCAGATAAACACTCGTCTATACAATACAATACTCGCTACTCATTGGTACACTTATGCAGATGCTCGTCCGTATCTTGTATACATCACCACCCATATCCCCACAGATTCAACAGTAGTCCTTGTTCTTTGTTAACCAGTTGGTACTCGTCCGTACCATCATCTCAGAGCATTGCGTCTAATGTTTGTTCTACATGATACTCGTCCGTATCATAGTCTTAAGGATGCTCGTCCGCATCTTTGATCCATACACCATGTCAAACACTTATGTCTTCCTGAATATAGATACTCGTCTGTGTCTACTATTCCCCAGAAAAGTCCCTTCAGATGCAACACTCGTCCGTGTTCTTTGTTAACCAGTTAATACTCGTCCGTATCATCATCTCTGAACATGTGTCAGTTTGTTTCTACGTGATACTCGTCCGTATCATAACCTTAAGGATGCTCGTCCGCATCTTTAATCTATACACAATACCAAACACTTATGCCTTCTGTTTCTTGGATGTAAACGCTCGTCCGTGTTTACTATCCCCAGTAGATCACCAACAAATTATCTTTTTATCTAACACTCGTCCTGTGTTATGATACCCTGAGAGCAGCCGTACCCTGCTGAGTGGTCGTCCTCCACTTCTTGATGGTCGTCCTCCATCATGCTCATCCGATGGCCGTCCCCGTCGTTGATTTTAGCAGCCGTCCCCTGCTAGGTGGTCGTCCTCCACCTCTTGATGATCATCCCTCATCATTTTATCCAATGGCCGTCCCCATTGTTGATTTTGGTTATCTGGCATTCGTCCTATGTCACGATAAACCTTGAGAGCAGCCGTCCCCTGCTGAGTGGTCGTCCTCCACTTCTTGATGGTCGTCCTCCATCATGCTCGTCCGATGGCCGTCCCCATCGTTGACCTTTTCTATCCGATGGCCGTCCCCATCGTCGATATCTTCGGCAGCCGTACCCTGCCAGGTGGTCGTCCTCCACCTTTGATGGCCGTCCCCATCATATTTACTTTTTATTCCCAACAGAGCAGCCGTCCCCTGCTAGGTGATCGTCCTTCACCTTTGATGGCCGTACCCCATAATCTGTTTATTTCATTTATTCTTTAACCCGATGGCCGTCCCCGTCGTGGTCCCTTTTCCTTTTAGCCCGATGGCCGTCCCCATCGTTGGTTACTTTACCTTTATGAACTTGATGGCCGTCCCCGTCATGTTTCATTAATTCCCAGAGAACCCTACTTTATCTTGATGGCCGTCCCCATCATATTTTGACTTTCCCCAGCTAGTCGGCCGTCCCCGTCTTAGCTTTTCCTTATATCCCCAGCATGTCGGCCGTCCCCGTCATCGCTTTACTTTACACACTTTCCCCAGCATGTCGGCCGTCCCCGTCATTGCTATTTACCCAGCAGTCGTCCTCTGCTCGACGGTCGTCCTCCGTCGCCCACACTTACAATATACCTTACTTAATCTATATCCCTTTTCTCCTCCATTTTGTGAGTGCAAATTTTGGATTGTCTTTGATATTCAACCACAAGTTATCTTGTTTGGCCTGTTAAGCCATCGCTTACATCCTGCACAGCTAACTCATGTTTGAATAGGGGCAGCTGTAAACACCCCAAATTTGCCCTCACCCATTCACACCATGGCTTGTGGTCATCTCATATGCATAAACACAATCATACAATCTCATATCTCATGTTTGATTCACTGCATAGTTTCTAAGTCATCTGCACCTAGGGTTTGTTGATTTGAGCAATCCCAAAGCTTCTTGAGCCACTCCAAAGGCCACCAATCATCTCAGAAGGGTCCATGTGTGTTCTTGTATCATGTTACATCCTCACAGAGTCAAAATTGCAGAGGAATCACAAGAACTAGGGTTTGAGTGGATGCAGAGCCAGGTTGAACTGCACAGTTGACTGAAAATTAGGGTTTTGGTTTCAGAGGCCATAACTCCAAATTTTTTGGTCATTCTTGTTTCCATTGATCTCTATATGGTATAGGGAGTATGCATATCAATTTTCATGAAGAAATTCCATGGGGAAGTCATCTGATCAAGAGTTGACTTTTCAGACAAGTCAGTGCAAAATCAGGGCATCTGAGGCCCCCAATGACCCAACCAATAGGTGATCTTCATCATTTTGAGTGTATATGATCTTTATTTGATCATGGAAGAAGGTTGAAGTGCATAAAATCAAGAATTTAGGGTTTTTGCAAAAGTTGACTTTTTGAGGCATAGTTGACTTTTCAAGAATGCCTCATTTTAGGTCAATTTTCAAGCCTTGATTCATGATCCAAAAAGGCTTCAAATGAAAAAACTTTGGTCATGAAAGTTGTAGATCTCATCTTTCCCTTTCCAAAAAGTACAAGAACATGATCAAACTCTTCATGGATCAAAAGTTATGGCATTGCAAAGTGAGCAAAAATCATTGATTTTCAAGTTATGCACCAAATGGAAATTTTGCAAAGTCTTGAACAAATGCATTATGCAGCCTCTAATTCACTTCAAACCATTATGTAAACATCCTCTAAGTCACAAAAATCAGATTTGGATCAAGTTTGCTCATGGTTTGGTTCATGTAACTTGACTTTTCTCATGAAAATCCATAAAGCTAACCAAGTTGCAAAACACTCATGACCTTTTCACCAACTTGCTGCATTGATCCTTGAGTCAAGCCAGCCTCTCACACTCACCATGCTGCACCAGAACCCAACTTGTACTTGCCTAAACTTGAGCCATGCCCTATCTTACACAAAAGTGGACTTTGAGCAAAAGTAGCCACACCTATCTCTGCAGGCCAGGTCACATCCACCAGCCACTTGCAATTGTTTATTGAATCAATTTGCTGGCCATAACACATGAGAACCAAGGCTGAAGCACACACATTCACCACTTACACAAAAACCTCCCACATTGCAACTTCATTCGAATCACTCTCCACAGTCTTCAAACACTCAAACTCTCATCATCACTCAACTCACCACACCTCATAGACAAGAAACACCCCAAGCATAAGCCTGAAACAAGCCTGAAAACTCCATTGCCATCATTCACCTCAAGCTGCAGTTTCATTCGAAACTCTTATCCTAGCTCACAAACACACCAACCAACACCACAAACCTTCTCAACACACTTCATAGATCACAAACAACCCCTTTTCACAGCCTGAAAGTGCCAAAATCTCATCTGCCATTGTTAACTGAACTGAAGCAGTTCCTTTCGAATCTTCTTCTCCAGCCAACACAAACTCATTTTGAGCATTCAAACACACTTGGGGGATCAAGTGGAGTAGCTTGCATCAAAGGAAACAGCCAGAAAGTCTCAAAACTGAAAGCTCCAAATCTCAGGTAGCTCGAAATTAATTTTTCCAGAAATGACTTTTATTGTTACAAACTTGTTCTTTATGCTCTCCTGATCATCCTGATGCTTTTAGTTTTTGAAATGGTTGTGTTTTGAGAATTTAATTTGTGTTTGAAGCTTACGAACCCTAGAACTTTCCCTCTTCGATTCAGCTTATTTAGGTAAGATAAATTTGTTTTAGGTTAGGGGTTTGATTCGTGAGAGTGAGAGGATCATTTCCCTGGTCTTAGATTTCATTTATGTTACGTTTTTAGGAAGTTTGAAGATTTTCAGGTGAGCTTCTGGCCGGAGAAGACGACCGGAAGTCTTCTCCGGCCACCTGAGTGTGATTAGGGTTTAATCCCATAATTAGTGCTGGTTTGAATATTGGCCGTAGGATGCGTTGAATTTGTTGACTACGCGCGCAAGGGAAGGGCCAGGATCTCTTTGATTAACCCTAATCCACGTGTTAGGGTTAATTAATCATATTTTAGTTAATTTAATCAGAAACAATCTGGGCCTCTCATTCTGGCGCGCAGTCAATGCTTTTAAACTCAGGAGCAATCCTGGCCATCCAATCTGTTTACTTTCATTTTCTTTTAATTTTTATTCATATTTATTTCATTTAAATTGCACAATTTGTTTAAAATAGTTAAAAAATCATAAAAATTATGAAACTTTTTCTTTAAGGTTTTATTAATTTTTATGACACAAAAACATTTTTATTTTATTTTTTATCATTTAAAAAGTATTTTTAAATATTTAAAAGTTTATTTTTTAATTGATTAATGAGAATTAATTAATAAAAAATACTTTTAGGTATTTAAAAATTACAAAAAAATTCATGAAATGTTCTAAGACATTTAGAAACATTGTCCAACCTTCAAACCAAATTTCTTTTTTGATCTTGATGCATTTTAAGAATTCTTCATTGAATTAAATCTCATTTTGTGCATTATTTTGATCACAAGTTTAAAAATTCATTTCTGCCTATTGGTGAAGGTTGAGACATTGATTCTTCTTGCATTGTTTTCCATTTTGCATGTATTTTCAAGGATAAAAAGGCCATGATTTGATCTTGCATTTTCTAATTGATTGGCATTTGTTTTGATAAGAACCCTAAAAAACCCTAATAACTTGCAAAAATCATATCTTGAGATTGGTAAAGAGTTGGGAGTTCCCCTTTGGGCAGGGATTCATCATAGGTCTAGGGTTTCTTTAGGTGCCATTTTCCATTTTTTATCTTAGGGTTTGCTTCTGTTTTTGGTTTGTGTTTGATGTTTGATCCATAAACCCTAATTTGGGCTTTCTCTTGCATCCTTCTTGCATTTCCTTGCATAACATGACTTGCCATTGCATTTTGTGCATTCTTATGATTCATTTGACATCTTAAGACATGTGTGAAGCATCATTGATCATTGCATTACATCTTTGCCATGCCATTTGTCTTGTATGCTTCATGACATTTTATGTTTATTCATGTTCCTTAACTTGCATCATTGGCATCCATGACTTTGTATGAACATCCCTATGCCTTGTCTCATGTTTGCAGTACTTCATAACATCATAATCATCATGTGCATGCTTCTGGTTTGGCCTAGCATCATGTCATTTCATTTCATTTAGCATTGCATTGCATTTGTTTCTAACATTTCAGGTGGTAAGTAAACTTGAGGAGTGAATTTGCCTTCACTTCTCATAACTTTTCTTCTCATCTCTCTTGCATAGCATGCTGCATTTATACATGTGTTTGAGTTTGAGCTTGCTCATTATTGCTTCTCCCACTTTCTTTCTTCAAGTGACTTGACTTCTTGAATGAAGCAAGTCACTTTGCTTCTCTTGATCTTGTTCATCTGCTTCCTGGTGGCTCCTTTGAAGATTGTTCTTGAAAACCTCACAAACCTTAGGATCAACCAAGCATGACAATGAATTAGGGTTTTGATTAGTTCCCCCATAGTTTTGCCTTTGTGTCTCTCTTTGTGTCTCTCTTCTCATCTCATAATCAGGGACTAAACCCTAAAGGCTTTAAGACTTTGTGATTAAGCTTATGCCTGCATCCTTCTCTTAGGATGGAGTGTATAACTTTAATCCTAAGTATTAAACCCTTAAGGTGTTTAAATCTCTTAATCAATTCATTTAATAAATATTAAGACATCACACTTGTAACTTGGGCCTTGCATTAGGGTTCTAATTCTTCCTTAAGTGGTTAAGAAGGACTAACCCTAGTGTTAATGGACAAGTCCCCCTCAAGTCGTCTTACAAATCATAAAATTCACTTCATCATCATATCATTAACTAAAATCCACTTAATAAAGGCTTGTTTTGTCATGGGTTTAATCCCTAATCATGGATTAAGTTGAGGAGTCTTCCTCAGCTTAAACATTCTCATCTATTATCCTTCTTTTAGGATGGTGTAATGGGTCTGTTTAATCCTTGATTGTGGCTTAACTTCATTACTTAACACTAAACAAAATCACAAAAACATCTAAATAATCACAAGTAGGTTAATGATCTTAATCCTACATCAAAGGTGATTAAGTGTGAGAATCTGACTTCACACTTAAGGTATTCTCATTACCCCTAAACAGAGGGAAGATGTGATGAGTTTACTAAATCCATTGGTTTAGACTTAAGCTCATTAACTTATGACAAACTCCAAAAAGAAATAAAAGACTGAAAACTCAAAAACAAACAATAATCGTCTCCTCCGGGATTCTTTTCTCATCTCATTCACTCACAATCGAGAACTTGCTTCTTCCGTCTGATGCAAGACAGTTAGCATCTGTGCCAGACAGATCATACACTTGAGCATAGGCAAGCAAGCAGTTCACAAGTCAATTCATTTTCCAGTCTCTTTGGGTCGAACTACGGTGTTCTGACTTCCTCATTGCACGAGAGGATACGTAGGCATAACTTAACAGTTATCGAACAAAAGTCTCTGTATATTCCCCTTCTTTCCAGCCTCCTTCTTTAAGCCTCATTATCATGAGCATTTCACCTCTTTCTCTTTTACACTGACACTTTCATACTTCACATCACTTATACACTTTACACTGACACCTGTACATATTGCTTTCAGCTCTTTATACACAAACTACACTGACACTACCCCTTTAAAACACAAGTCTTCTAAGCGTGGATCCCGTCGAGTACGGCGGACAATCTGGGTGCTAATACCTTCCCAGGTTGTAACCAACCCCCTTTCTCAGTCTCTCTGGTTCGCAAACCGTCTTATCCGTATCTTTCTAGGTTTATGCAGCATTACCTTTCCTCCGGGATAAAAATGCCTAGCTGGCGACTCTATTCATCTCCAGTGAGGTCACGGCTGTGTGTTCTCATTGTCCCTTCGCCGACCGTTCGCGTCTGTACCCTATCTGACCCTGTTTCATTTAGTGGGAGCGACAGGGACCTCAACAAGTCAAGAGATTTCCCGCAGCATACACAAAAGTGGATTATGAAAATCTGCAATCACAGACCTACTATGGCTCAGAAGCACCAACCCTGCATCTACCTCGGTTACAACACCGAACATACAGCAAATTTGGACTCAATAATTCTGCAGTTCAATAACCCAGGAGCACTGGCCTCAACTTATACCAAAATGTGTAAAAGCTCCTTGCTCGAAAAATAGGCCCTGCAATAGAAACAGACAGGACATCAAAAGCAAAAAGACTCCTGATACAAGTGATACTAGTTCAAAAACTAACACAGGGAGGAACCCTAAATCGATGAGAATATAAGAAGAGGACATCAACAACAAAGAGGGGGGGCCGAAAACCAGAAACGATTTTGACAAAGGGGAGAGATTTTTCGAAATAGAAAAAGAGTTCAAAAAACCTAAATATTGAAAAAAATACGAAACTCACCTCTCTTGATTACGGATTTCTGCCTCCATTTTCACGACTCCGAACACCCACACATCACAGCCACCATCCTTACGCCTCAGCCACCTTCACCATCTTCCATCACCCTTACGCCTCAGCCACCTTCACCATCTTCCATTATCCTCACCGCCGCTCTACCTATAACGAACAAGAGAACCTTCGCCTCTCCAAGACCATAACGCCGAACAACAAACGAACACACCCACCGCGCAATCCAAGCGAACAAGTGAAGGAGGAAGGAGATCGCGGCGGAGGAAGAAGCGAATCACATCCTTCCGCGAGCTCTTATCGAGTTCTCCGTCGGAGGTAGTCCCTTTTCATTCGTTTTGTTTGCTGGAACTTCCATTTTTGTCAATTAATTTTTGTAGCATGATGTGAACTGACGAAGAAAAGGGTTTAGGGTTTACAAAAGAGATTTATTTTATTTTTCGTGAGGTTTCTGCGTTTCAATATTAAGCATGATGAATCTCAGCTTTTGTTTGTGTTTTTTTTCCGATTAAGTAACTAAGTTTTTGTTTTAAATTCCATCATAATGTTCAACCATGCCACATGTCTTTGATCCGTTGGTTTTGCTTGCTGTTCATTTTTTAAGATTGATCTTTGTATCCCTTGCGGCTAGGGTTTGTGGGGAGATGGGCGTCCCCTTCCACTCGCGGGTCGGATCCGACCCGGTCCAACCATTAGTCTTAAACTAACCAGCCCTCATATTGGGCCTCTCTTTGTTTATCTCTAACCCCCTTGTTTCCTTTTTGTTGTGTTTATTTTTAAGTATCATTCTAAAAAGGTTTCTCTTAAGTTTTAAAAAAAAACAATATTTCTTTCCATTTTTTTAATACTTTACATTGGCTTAAAAAAAAAGGGTTAAACATTTCTTCATCATTTATTTTGTTAATTAGTTTTGTTAAATAATTATATTTTAGTTTAGCTTGGTTAATTTTTGGGAGGAGTTCATTGATTTTTTTTCCTTGTTTATTATTTAGTTATATTAAATAATGTATAATTGGTACAACGTGGATCTCATTCTCATTTTTCGACTATAATTTATGACATTAACAATACCTCAAATAAGAAATTAGATCGTTTCAAAGTAATAAAATTACTTGGTCCAATGCCAAGTAAAAATCATCACGCCTACACTGCACACACGTAAGTCGGTCTTATGATCGCCATTTGCACAATCCTTTTTACGCTCCTTAACTAATTTAACAAGGAATAGAGCTCCGGAGTCTAGCTCTCCGCACATTCTAGAACGAACTACAAATGGGCTAACCCCACGCGTATTGTTCGTTCACTCCTTCGTTATTAATTACACATCAATTTTTAAAACGTTTAAAAAAACAATTATCCAATTTATTTAATTAATATACGAAAACAGAACTCCGGAGTCTAGCATTCCGCACGTTCTGGATTGAACCGCAATTGGGCTAGCCTCACGCGATGGTTCAATCACCATTCGTATATCAAAACATTCAAATCATTTATTTAAATTAAATTACGAAAACAGAACTCCAGAGTCTAGCATTCCGCACGTTCTGGATTGAACCGCAACTGGGCTAGCCCCACGCGATGGTTCAATCGTCATTCGTATCCTAAAACATTTATTCCATTTATTAATTTAAATTATGAAAACAGAACTCCGGAGTCTAGCATTCCGCACGTTCTGGATTGGACCGCAACTGGGCTAGCCCCACGCGATGGTTCAATCATCATTCGTATACCAACATATTTAAACTATTTTCAAATTAATTATCGAAAGACAGAACTCCGGAGTCTAGCACTCCGCACGTTCTGGATTGGACCGCAACTGGGCTAGCCCCACGCGATGTGTTCATTCGCCCTTTCGTTTAAAACATCTTAACAAAATTCAAACACCTTTTCTCTAAAACGAACATTGTTTAAATCATTCTATATCTCGAACAAGCTAGTGCTTCAGCCTCCACCGCGAGTATAAGCCTACGCTTAGCAGTAGAATGCGTTTTAAACAACTGTTCAATAAAAACCACAAACCGTAGTAGCACGAACTACGAAGCTCTGACTTTCCCATTGCACAAGGGAATACGTACGCACGGGGATTTTAATCCTTCGCGAGCACCCTAATAAAAAATCTAATTATTTTTCCGTTTGAAACACAATAATAAAAAACTTTTAATCATTTCTCCGTCTTAATAATAATAATTTATAACTTTAGAACAAGCATATTAATAACCATTTAGAAGACATAGACTTAAGATCAAACATTTAATCGCATAATTAGCTAAGAGGTTCCCGTTGAGTACAACGGACGTGAGGGGTGCTAATACCTTCCCCTTGCGTAACCGACTCCCGAACTTAGAATTTGGTTTCGTAAACCATTTCTTATCCTTCCTTTAGGTTGTATCTATATCTCCCTTTTCTCTCGTAGAATAAATAGAATTAGGTGGTGGCTCTGTTGTTTTGTTTTAGGATCGTATTTTTCGAGGTACGACAGTTGGCGACTCTGCTGGGGAATAGCTCCATGCTAGAGAGGGTCGAGCCTAACATAGCTTTGTGTGTTCATTTGTTTGATCTTATCTCTTCTTGTCTTCTTTATGTTTATTATTTATGTTTGTTTATTTGTTTCTTTTATCGCTTTCCTTTTATTTCCTCATTATATTATTTGTTTGTGGGATCTCGGGGTCACTTTACAAGTAAATTTTGAAGTGGTGGAAAAAGTAGAGGGAAAACCTAAGTTTAGAATTGGATGTTATTAGTGTTAGTCTCCAAGGACTCGCTCCTTGCACGCCTAGCATGAAAGCTCCCCCAGATAGTTAGACTTTTCGTAGATCTTGTCGCAACGCAGCTAGCCTGTCGCGTGACCTGATTCACGAAAGGGCTGTGATTCTGGGACCCCCTAGGACCTGTTTCAATTTTGGTAGTTGAGTAATATTAGGCTCCAAGGACTCGCTCCTTGCACTCCTAGTATGAGAACTCCACTCAAGGTAGACCTTATCGTTATTATCGTCACAATGCAGCTAGCCTGCGGCGGGGCGTTAATACGATAAACGTCCGTGACCTTGAGTTTCCTTAAACCATCGCCGTAGAAACCCTCCCATGAGTGGGACTTATGGGTAGTAAAACATAGAACAACTCTCTTACAGCCCACCTGTTAGGAAGGTTCTAAATTTACCTGCAGCACCTTGCATCCTCACATCCCTGCATCTTTGCATCTTAGCATCATATGCATCATTTTAGCAAATGCTTCAAGGAACAAAGAAGTTTTGTTGCAAACCTCATAAATTTTACCTGGAATGGATTTCAGTTCATTAGTTTTGGGAAATAACAAGAAAATTTACCCATTTTGACATTTTGCAACATCTTCTTAAGTCCCTTGAGGCATTTACTAAATTTTGTTTTTTACTCATGTTTGCATCTCTGCATCTGCATTCTGTCAAAACTCATTCTCGTCAACTCCTTTCCAGCTGTCACACTGAGGATCTCACGCAAGTATTCAACCCGAGCCCAGGCCAAGAAGAAGATGGCCGACAAGGACCCCGAAATGGACAAAGTGAATGAAGAGCTTTCTGATCTTCGTGGAAATATGGGTCAGATGATGGAAATGCTGCAGGTCATCCGAGCAAAATTAGACACCGAACAGACTGTAGTGTTAGAGATTGTCACTGCAACGACTGATCCTACATCATCAGTCACTACTCCCGTGACCTGGCCTCCTTTTGGGCTTCCTCATGGATTCGTACCTCCTCCTCAGGGTTTCGCTTCTCAAAGTTTTATCCATCCTTCCCAAGGACTTTCTGCTCAGGGTTTTTTCCCTCCTTCCCAAGGCTTCACTTCTCAAAGTTTAATTCCTTCTTCTCAAGGACTTGCTGCTCAGGGTTTCTTCCCTCCTTCCCAAGGTTTCGCTTCCCAAAGCTTCGCACCTCCTTCTCAGGGTCTTGCATTTCCTTCCCAAGGTTTTGTACCTCCCCCTCAAGGATTTGCTGCTCAGCAGACTATTCCTGTGACTAATGAAGAGAACCATATGGTTACTAATTTTACACCAGACATTGTGCACACCCGTGCTCAACCATACTTCAATGACCCTCAGGTGTATGACGTGCCAGATATGTCGGAGAATGGAAATGAGAAACATGAGAAGATGCAAGAGAATTTTGAGACCATTGAGAAAAGGTTAAGAGCAATCAAAGGCGACCAGATCTTCGGGGCTACTGCTAGAGAGATGTGCCTGGTGTCTGGATTGGTAATTCCTCCAAAGTTCAAGATACCCACTTTTGACATGTACGAAGGCGCGACATGTCCTAAGAACCACCTCTTGATGTATTATCGAAGAATGGCTGCACAGGTGGACAATGACAAATTAATGATCCACTGTTTCCAGGACAGTCTGAAGGGAATCTCCTCCAAGTGGTATCTAACGCTAGACCAGTCGAAGATTCGTAGTTTTCAAGACTTGACAGATGCTTTCATCCAGCAATACAAATACAATATGGACCTCGCTCCCGATAGAAGGCAGTTGTTGAGTATGTCACAGAAGGATTCTGAATCATTTAAAGAATATGCTCAGCGGTGGAGAGGGACCGCTTCTCAGGTAGATCCCCCGTTGTCTGAAAAGGAGTTAGCTGATTGGTTTGTTGACACGGTGCGACCAGAATTCTTCGAGAGAATGGTGGGAAGCGTAACAGCTAGCTTCTCTGACCTTGTAGCTGTGGGGATTAAGGTTGAACTTGGACTGAAAAGTGGAAGGATGAGTGGTGCGTCTGGCAGTTCAAGCAATGGTAGTGGAAATAATATCAAGAAATTTACCAGTAACTTCCACAAGAAGAAAGAGGGTGAGACAAACACAATAATGGCGAGTCAAAGGAGAAATCCGTTGTGGTAGAGGCCTCCACATGTGGCTCAACCCCAGTATGTCTACCCACCACAGTATGTCCAACATCCTTATGTGGCGGCGGTTCAACCGTCATATAATCCACAAGTCCCGATGTATCGGCCAACTCAAGCAGTACCGATGTATCAGCAAGCGGCTCCAGTGATTCCAGCTTATCAACCAATGCTCAACAATTCAGGCTATCAACGAGCGCCCAATGCTCCAGCCTACCAGCAGAGGACTCCAGCTCCTCATCCAAATTCCAACTTTCAGAATAGAAGACTAGGAGGAAGACCTCCTCATCCTCGGATCCCTATGACCTATACTGAATTGTATCCCTCACTATTGAAGAAAGGCTTGGTTACTCCAAGGCCTTTGGGTCCTCCACCAGATCCGCTTCCACCAGGTTACAACTCAAGTGCCCACTATTTATTCCATGAAGGTGCTCCGGGGCACGACTTGGAAAATTGTATTGCTTTGAGGTATGTGGTGAAGGATCTAATGGATAAGATCATTTTGTCATTTGGAGATACGGGTCCGAATGTTAAAAATAATCCTTTACCTAAGCATGGGTCCATAAATGCCATTGTTGACGAGTCTGATGAAGATTTGATTTTCAACGCTACAGAGATCAAAACCCCGCTTAGAGACTTCCATGCGAAGTTGGTAGAAGTGGGTATACTGAAGAATTGTCATAAGAATTGTGAAGCTTGTGTGAATAATCCAAAGGGATGTGATTTGGTCTTGAGAGATGTTCAAAGTTTGATTAATCTGGGTGTTTTACAAGTAAGCGGTCGTGTGAAGAAGAATGAAGTGGCAATGATTGAACCCATTTTCAACTTGCCTGAATCTGATTCTACTTTGGTGCCAATGTTCAACCTGCCTGAGTCCTCCAGGGTTCAACCTATCTTTAATATGCCAGAACCTATGGTACCCATTTTCAATATACCTGAACCAGGGATTGAGCAAAGGAGGAACCCTTTCCTTTATGAAGATACCAAAGCCGTTCCGTGGAAGTATGATACAGGGAGAGTTCATCAGAAGTTTGAACAAGCCAGTTCAAAAGTGGCAAGTGCTGACATAGCAGGTGCAGGTCGTTTAACTCGCAGTGGTCGTGTTTACACTCAGCAAGTCAATGTCACTCCAGCAGTTCCACCTAAAGAAGTCATTCCCGCTGTTGTCAACCAGGATAAAGGGTTGGTCTTGGAAGAAGAGGATGCAAAGTTTCTCAGAATCATTAAGAAGAGTGATTATAAGGTTATTGATCAGCTACATCAAACACCTTCCAAAATATCTATCCTATCACTTCTAATGCATTCGCCGGCCCATCGAGGTGCTCTCCAGAAATTACTAGCCCAAACTCATGTTACGCATGATATAACTGTGAATCAGTTTGATGGAGTCATTGCCAATATTACTGCATGTAACAATCTCAACTTCAGTTTGGAGGATCTTCCAAAGGATGGCTTGGACCATAATCGTGCTCTTCACATATCTGTAAAATGTCAGGAGGATACTTTAGCGAGAGTTCTTGTGGATACAGGGTCTTCATTGAATGTTTTTCCGAAAAGAACGCTTGCCAAGTTATCTTATCAAGAGGCAGAGATGAGGCCCAGTGCACTGATTGTAAAAGCCTTTGATGGGTCAAGGAGGACTGTTATCGGGGAGGTAGACCTACCGATCTTGATTGGACCACAGGTTTTCAAAATCACTTTCCAGGTTATGGACATTAACCCTAATTACAGTTGTTTGCTGGGAAGACCTTGGATCCATGCTGCTGGGGCAGACACTTCTACCTTACACCAGAAGCTGAAGTTTGTGGTCGATAATAAGCTGGTAACTGTGTCTGGGGAAGAAGATCTCATGGTCAGCAACCTTTCTTCCTTTAGTTACATTGAGGCTAATGAAGATGCTTTGGAAACTGCTTTCCAAGCTCTAGAGATAGCCAATGTCATCCTTATGGAAGTAGAGGAACCAAAGGAGAAAGGTATTCCATCTTTTGCATCATTGAAAAGTACCATTTCCACAATCGAAGAAGGAAGCCATGAAGGTTGGGGTGATGTCATTAAAGTCAAGCAGAAGCTAGATCGCTACGGGTTGGGTTACAAACCAACTCATGTGAAGGAAGGAGCGTCAACCTCCGTCAAAGGACGTCCAAAGACCATTCAAGAGGTGTTTTCCAGTGCCGGCTACCAGATCAATGCAATTAATGGGGATGCCGAAGATGAAGATGTGGATCATTTGGTTTATCAGTGTGAAGCAGCTTTGGGAAATTGGGAGGCAGTTGAGATCCCAGAATTTTTTCCACTGTCAAAGTAATTTATTTGTTTTCTTTAAGTGTTTTCAAAGTTCCCTAGCTCTGCCCAAGGCTATGGGATCATTTTGCAGGGCCCCTTCTCATTTTCAAGTTATTCAATCAATGAAGGAATTTTGTTAAATTCTTACTTTGTTTTTATTTACTGTTTTTCTCTTTTCACTTTTAAAATGAAAATGGCAATCTTTCAAAGCTAATAAATAGTTTTTTCTTGCATCCCTCTATTTTCACTTTTAATAAAAGCAAATCATTCCCATATGCAGAACAAATGAAAACCCTGTTGAATCCAATGACTCTATATTCTCTCCTAACTTCGATTCGCCCATCTACCAAGCGGAAGATGAAAGTGAGGAAGATTGTGACATTCCTGAAGAACTGGCAAGATTAGTTGAGGATGAGCACACAGATCTTCAGCCACATAAGGAGCAGGTTGAGACCATCAACCTTGGCACTGATGAAGATAAGAAGGAAGTCAAGATTGGTACAACACTTGGGGCAGACATTAGAGAGAGATTGGTCAAGCTTCTCAAAGAGTATGTGGATGTGTTTGCATGGTCGTACCAGGATATGCCCGGTTTGGACACGGACATAGTTGTTCATAAGTTGCTGCTTCGACCAGATTGCCCGCCAGTAAAGCAAAAGCTCCGAAGAACAAGACCGGACATGGCTCTGAAGATTCGAAAAGAGGTCAAAAGACAGTTTGATGCTGGATTCCTCGCAGTTGCAAAGTACCCTGAGTGGGTAGCTAACATTGTGCCAGTCCCCAAGAAGGATGGCAAGGTTAGGATGTGCGTGGATTATAGAGATTTGAACAAAGCCAGCCCAAAGGATGATTTCCCTCTTCCGCACATTGATACTTTGGTTGACAACACTGCTAAGTTCGCTGTTTTCTCCTTCATGGATGGATTTTCAGGATATAACCAGATCAAGATGGATCCTGAGGATATGGAAAAGACCACTTTTATCACACCATGGGGCACTTATTGTTACAAAGTTATGCCATTCGGTCTTAGAAATGCAGGAGCCACTTATCAAAGGGCAATGGTCACCCTCTTCCATGATATGATGCATAAGGAAATAGAAGTTTATGTGGATGTTATGATTGCCAAATCACAAAGTGAGGAGGATCATTTGAATCATCTCCTGAAGTTATTTGAGCGTCTCAGAAAGTTCCAACTGCGTCTTAATCCAGCTAAGTGTACCTTTGGTGTCCGATCAGGAAAGTTACTTGGTTTTATTGTTAGTCAGCAAGGAATTGAAGTAGATCCAGATAAGGTCAGAGCAATTCAAGAGATGCCAGCTCCAAAAACAGAAAAGCAAGTCAGAGGCTTCCTTGGAAGATTGAATTACATCTCCAGATTTATCTCCAACATGACTGCTACTTGTGAGCCTTTATTCAAGTTACTCCGGAAGAATCAAGCAATTGAGTGGAGTCCTGATTGTCAACTGGCTTTTGAGAAGATTAAGGTTTATCTACAGGAACCTCCTATCTTGATCCCACCTACTCCAGGGAAGCCTCTCTTCATGTACCTAACTGTACTCGAGGGATCTATGGGTTGCGTATTAGGCCAACAAGACGAAACTAGTCGTAAGGAGCATGCCATTTATTACTTAAGCAAGAAGTTCACAGATTGTGAAAGCCGATATTCGCTTTTAGAAAAGACTTGATGTGCTTTGGCATGGGCGGCCAGACGTCTCAGGCAGTACATGATTTGTCATACTACTTTGTTGATCTCGAAAATGGATCCAATAAAGTACATTTTGGAAAAGCCTGCCTTGACTGGAAGACTTGCCTGTTGGCACATGTTGTTATCCAAATATGACATCCAGTATGTAACCCAGAAGTCTATTAAAGGCAGTGTTTTGTCTGAATACCTTGCTGATCATCCTGTCGAAGATTATGAACCTTTGATGTTTGATTTCCCGGACGAGGACATTATGTTGATAAAGGACTGTGAAGTTCCAGGTCCAGATGAAGGTCCCGAGCCAGGTTCTCGTTGGAAGATGATGTTTGATGGTTCCTCTAATTATATGGGGCATGGTGTGGGAGCTGTTTTGATGAATCCTGATGGTGGATACACCCCCTTCACGGCCAGATTATGCTTTGAATGTACAAACAACATCGCTGAGTATGAAGCATGTGTTTTGGGTATCGAAGCTACAATTGATACCAGAATAAAGGTCCTTGAAGTATATGGAGACTCAGCTTTAGTAATCTACCAAGTTAAAGGTGAGTGGGAGACCCGTGACGAGAAGTTGATCCCTTACCGTGCCCACATTGTGGAGTTAATTAAATACTTTGACAAAGTCACTTTCCATCATGTTCCAAGGGCAGAGAATCAAATTGCAGACGCTTTATCTATGTTGGCATCTATGTTTCAAGTCAGATTTCTTAATGAAGCTCCACTCATTATAATCGAGCGAAAAACTGCACCAGCCTACTGTCTACTGGTCGAGGAAGAAACTGATGAGAAACCATGGTTCTATGACATCAATAACTTCTTGCAAAATCAGGAGTACCCAGCTGATGCAACAACTCTGGACAAGAAGACTCTGAGAAGATTGGAATCCAAGTTCTTCCTCAGCAACAACGTGCTTTACAAGAGAAATCATGATATGGTTCTGCTCAGGTGTGTGGATAAGCGTGAAGCAGACTTATTGATCAGGGAAATCCATGAAGGATCATTTGGAACACATGCCAATGGACATGCCATGTCCAGGAAGATTTTGAGAGCTGGATATTTCTGGTTGACCATGGAGTCAGATTGTTTCAAATACGCCAGGAAGTGTCATAAATGCCAGATTTATGCCGACATGGTGCACGTACCTCCGACCCTTTTGAATGTTCTGTCATCACCTTGGCCTTTCTCAATGTGGGGCATCGACATGATAGGGGAAATTGAGCCTAAAGCTTCCAACGGTCACCGGTTTATCTTGGTTGCAATCGATTACTTTACCAAATGGGTAGAAGCAGCTTCCTACACCAACGTGACGAAGCAAGTGGTTGCCCGTTTCATCAAGAACCAAATTATCTGCCGATATGGGATCCCAAGCTTAATCATCACAGATAATGGAACTAATTTGAACAACAAGACAATGAAGGAGTTGTGTGATACATTCAAAATTGAACATCATAACTCTTCTCCGTATCGTCTGAAGATGAACGGAGCTGTTGAAGCTACAAACAAGAACATCAAAAAGATATTGCAGATGATGGTGAAGACTTAAAAAGACTGGCACGAAATGTTACCGTATGCCTTACACGGATATAGAACATCAGTTCGCACTTCAACAGGGGCAACCCCTTTCACTTTGGTGTATGGGATGGATGCAGTTCTCCCTATCGAAGTAGAGATACCCTCTTTGAGGATTTTGATGGAAACCAAACTGGAAGAAGCTGAGTGGGTCCAGAGCAGATATGACCAACTGAACCTCATTGATGAGAAGAGAATGACTGCCATGTGTCATGGCCAATTGTACCAGAAGCGCATCAAGAGAGCATTTGACAAGAAAGTCCATCTCAGAGAATTCAAAGAAGGAGACCTGGTACTCAAGAAAATCTTTCCAGTCTACAAATACATGCGTGGAAAATGGAGTCCTAACTATGAAGGCCAATATGTTGTGAATGTGGCATTTTCCGGAGGTTCCTTAATCCTCATAACTATGGATGGTGAACAACTGAAACACCCGGTGAATTCTGATGCAGTCAAAAAATATTATGCCTAAATAAAGCCCGCTAGGTCGAAAAGCAGAAATGGCGACCTAGGCAAAAATGGGTATCCTGGTGGATCATAACCTATGAAGGAGATCCAGGAAAAAGTTAGGGATAAAAAAAATTAGAGCTCGCTGAGTTGAAAACCCGAAAGGGCGGCTTAGGCAAAAAAATAGCGTCCCGGTGGATTGAAAACCTGAAAGGGCGGTCCAGGAAAAAGTTAGGGACAAAGGCATCTGACTGTATCAGGTGGTGTTTACCATTACTGAAGAGCATCACTTGAAGATCAATCCAGTCGCTCTTGTCAGAAGCAAGGTGTTGGGCGGTTTTAGTCATTAGGGATTATAGTGGTCGCTGGATTCAATGTAAACCTTTCCCCATTGCCATTTTCAAATTGTAATTTTCCATGGAGCTTTTGCTATTGGCAAGCTACCATTCTTGAATGAAATACAACCTTTGCCTTTAAACTCTTTCTTTCAGCTTCTTATTTTCTTTGTTATGCAAAATGTTTTTACTGAATTACAATTTAACTTTGAAAATGACAAAAAAATTTGAACAGTTTTTGAAAACATACTGAAAACATTCAATTTTCTTTGACTTTAGAAAGAAAATTAAAAGCTTTTCTGTCTTCTAAAAGCCCTCTGGCTTGCAGCAACACTCCCATGTAATTATTACAGAAATCCCCACAGAGAATTAAAAGCTGATAGCGCTCTTGGATGGATCCTTGGACCAAACACCGATTTCCAAGTTCGAAGACATCTCCCATCATCTTTCTTATTGCTCGTCTGAGTATTTGTGCTGAGATCCTACTTTTCTTGCTTTATCAAAACTCTCTGTCTCTCCATAGGGTCAGCATTTGCATATCATGGTCATTCGCATCATGTGCATCGCATACGCATTTGACATAATCATCTGTCTATTCCCAGTTGTCGTCTGTCTAACTCTAGATCCAGATTACTGTCTTTTGTTTATTTAAAGTCCACTGTTGTTGGTACCCCGCAGTGTGGTTGACCAAGATTTCTTTTCCCAGCAACACTGGTATCCCCTACAAAGACTCTTCTTGATGTACCTTAATACAACCAATACTTCTTTTTAAGACCAATTATCATTGGCATGAATCCTTTAAGCTGTTTGCTTAAGACTTTAGAACTGTCTAATTCAAATGCATCTGTGTTCCCCTGATAGTTCCTTAGAGTTCTTCTAAAAGTTCTTTGTTTTAAGAATTTCCTGCGGTTGGTCGTTTATCTCGCTGAAAACCCCAACATTTATTCTTATTTTCCAGCTTGGTCGCTTAGAGCCATCTGATTTATCTTCAAACGCTTCGCAGTGTCAGTGTGTATGCACAGAGCAACTGCCTGAATACTATTTTCATTTTCCAATCGTTGGTTTCAACAGTTACACTTGAACCTGCTGATTTGCTATTTTAGATTTATGACAGTTATTTTATTTCCAAACCACCGCGTCTATGCCTATTATTTTATTTCCAGACCACCGTGTCTTTGTCTATTATTTTATTTCCAGACCACCGTGTCTTTGTCTGTTATTTTATTTCCAGGCCACCGCGTATATGCCTGTTATTTTATTTCCAGACCACCGCGTCTATGCCTATTATTTTATTTCCAGACCACGGTGTCTTTGTCTGTTATTTTATTTCCAGACCACCGTGTCTTTGTCTGTTATTTTATTTCCAGACCACCGTGTCTTTGTCTATTATTTTATTTCCAGACCACCGCGTCTTTGTCTATTATTTTATTTCCAGACCACCGTGTCTTTGTCTGTTATTTTATTTCCAAACCACCGCGTCTTTGTCTGTTATTTTATTTCCTGACCACCATGTCTCTATCTGTTATTTTATTTTCCTGACCACCGCGTCAATACCTGTCTTTTATTTCCCGACCACCGTGTCATTGCCTGTCTTTTATTTTCCTAACCACCGTGTCGATATCTGTTACTTTATTTCACGAACACTGTGTCAATATTTGTTTATTCCTGACCATCGTGTCAATGTCTGTTATTTTTGTTCTCCTGACTACCAAGTCGAGATCATTTCCATTTTCTCTCAATCACTGAGTTGCTGTATTGGGACCCCCAGCAACCACTTTGAACTTGCTAACTCTTCACTTTAGATGGTCTGTCTTTATTCTCGCGTTTTGTTTTCCGTCTTCTGTCTTTCTTAGTGCCAGCAGTTACACTTGAACCTGCTGATTTATCGCTTTGAATACATCCCATTTTCGTCTTATCATCCCCAGCATATTATTATCCCCAGTGAGTCTTCACTCTCATTTGCGTTTCTGTAGGTCACCGTTGAGTCATCATACCATTTTTAGCATATATTCATCATTTAAAAAATCAGCATGTTAGGTTTCCTTGCATCTCGCATATCAGATCCCCGGCAGGAGTCCCTCATAGTTCATAGCATGTCATTGCATTTAGGGGCAAAATTTTCGGTTATTTCTATATTTAAATACCTTTCACTCCGATTTTATGAGGATTAACATCACTCATTCTATCTGGTCAAGTTATTTAAATAGGGGCAACTGTCACACCCCAAATTTTACCCCTAACCTTCATTCACGCATTTCGTCTCATCATTAACGTATCATTGTGCATATTAGTCATGTTGGGAATGTCAGGGTAAGATTTTAGCTGTGAAGTAAGAGGTAGGGTTTGGTTCGTTTGTGTATTCATTTATGATCTAATTTAAATGAGAGATTGACCTAATTCATGGTTACATAGTGTAAACACCCCAAATTTTCCCTCACCCATTCACACCATAGCTTGTGATCATTTCATATGCATAAACACCTTCATAGCATCTCATATCACATTTTTGGTTCACTGCATAGATTCACAGTCACCTGCATCTAGGGTTTGTGATCTGAGCAATCCAAGGGCTTCTTGAGCCACTCCAAAGGTCAACAATCACTTCAAAGGGGTCCATTAATGTTCTAATATCATATTACATCCTCTCAAAGTCAAGAATGTCAAAAAATCACAAGAGCTGAGAATGGCATGGAGGCAGAGTCAGGCTTGACTGCACAGATGACCCAAAATTAGGGTTTTGGTTTCAGAGGCCATAACTCCAAATTTTTGGGTCATTCTTGTTTCTATTGGTCTCTATATGGTATAGGGAGTATGCATATCAATTTTCATGAAGAAATTCCATGGGTAAGTCATCTGATCAAGAGTTGACTTTTCAAGCAAGTCAGTGCAAAATCAGGGCATCTGAGGCCCCCAATGACCCAACCAAAGGGTGTTCTTCATCATTTTGATTGTGTATGATCTTTATTTGGTCATAGAAGAGGTTGGAAGTTCACAAAATTTAAGAATTTCAAGTTTTTGCAAAGTTGACTTTTTGGACATGTTTGACTTTTAATGAAAATGCCATTTTAAGCAACTTTTTCAACCCTTACTTTTTGATTCAAGAAAGCTTCAAATGAAAAAACTTTGGTCATGAAAGTTGTAGAATAGATCTTTCCCTTTTCAAAAAGTACAAGAACATGACCTAATTCATTTTGGATAAAAAGTTATGGTTTGTCAAAGTTGGCAAAAATCACTAAATTTCAAGTCATGCACCAAAGAGGCAAAGTTGCAAATTCACTTCTCAAGGCCAATCAAGTCATCAAATGGGCTTCTAATCCACACAACATGATCACACAACATTCAAAAGTCAGATTGCACCCAAAGAATCACATGTTTTATGGCCCATGGATCAAGTTTCTCTCATGAAAACCAAAGGCAAGGCAAGTTGCAAAAGTCATGATATCTCCTCACCCACTTGCTGCCTAGTTTGCTGAACCATCCTAGCCCTTTTCCCTCACCATGCTGCGCAGCACACCCTTGTTGTACTAGGCTAGCAAGTTGCCCATGCCCTTCTTACACAAAAGTTGACATTTTGCAAAAGTAACCATACCTATCACAAAAGGACATGTCATGTCATCTGACCTATAGCATTTGTTTATACAAATCAATTGCAAGCAAAACATAACAAGAGGCCAGCCTGAAACACACCATAGCACCACATTCACATTTTCACTCCATTGAGCAAAAGCATTCGAAACACACAACACAGCTCACAAACACACAAGAAAACTTCATACATCAACTCAACTGATCTTCCTGGTCACAAAGCACCCATCATCCTTGCCTTAAACTGCCAGAATCACAAACACGATTCTCACCTGAGCTTGAACAGAACTTGTTCAAACTTTCAAACCAGCCAACACAAACTCTTTCTAAGCATCAAGAGTTCATCAGGGGCCTAAGAGGAGTGGATTGCACAAAGAGAAGGGGTCAGAAAGTGGCAAACTGAAAAGCTTCAAACTCAGGTAGCTTCATGAACATTTTTTCCAGAAATGATTTTTAAAGTTCCTAAGTTGTTCTTCATGATTCACTGGTCACTCTGGTGTCTTGGGTTTTGAAAATGGTGAAGAAATGAGAGTTTAATCTTACTCTGAAACTTTTGCCCTAGAAAATGTTTTGTTTCGATTCAGTTGATTGAGGAAGAATAAATGAGTTTTGAGTTAGGGTTTTGATTCAGTGAGGTGTGGGAATGGTTTATGTTCTTTTAGATTTCGTTTTAGTAGAGTTTTGAAGGTTTTAGGGATTTTCAGGTGGGGTTCCCACCGGAGAAGACGACCGGAGGTCTTCTCCGGCCACCTGAAAATAATTAGGGTTTAATCCTGTCATTAATTGTGATTTGAATGCTGAGCGTTGGATGCGTTGACTAGGGAAGACTGGCGCGTGTTTGGAGGGCTGAGATTTGTCATTAGAAACCCTAACCTTTAATTAACTTAATTAATTCATTTTAATTAATTTAAATCAGAAATTAAGAAGTTTGAATGTGGGCCTTTGGATTGCGCGCGCAGTCAACAACCCTCTCCCCAGTTCCAATCTGATCCGTCCATTGTGATTACTTTCATTTATTTTCATTTTAATTCATTTCTTTTATATTTCTTTTGTCCATTTATTTTAAAATAGCAAAAATTATTCAAAAATTCTGAAATTTTTTATACAAACTTTTATTAAAAATCAGAAACCAAAAACATTTTTATTTTTATTTTTTGCATTAAAAATGTATTTTTAAATATTTAAAAGTTTATTTTTAATTAATTAATATTAATTAATTAAAAATGCTTTTAGGTATTTAAAAATCACCAAAAAATTCATGAAACCTTTAAAAACATTTAGAAACATTTTTCAACCCTCAAACCAAATTTCTTTTTTGATCTTGATGCATTTTGAGAACTTTCCATGGAATTAATTCATTTTCAAGGCATTATTTTGATCCAAACTTCCAAAAATCATTTCTGCCTAACCATTGAGAGTTGGACCTTGATTCTTTTTGCATTGCATTGTGTATAGCATGTAGTATGTGAGATTAAATGGGTATAATTTGATCTTTCATTTTCCTTTTGTTTGACATTTTTCTTGTTAAGGAACCCTAAAACCCTAGAAATTTTAGGAAATTCATAACTTTTATTAGGTTAAGAGTTGGGACTTCTCCTTTGGGCAGTGAGTTAGTATAGGTTTAGGGATCCTTTTAATGCATTTTCAATTTTTTATCTTGATGTTTGCTTCTGATTTTGGGTTTTGTTTGATGCTTTGATCATAAACCCTAATTTGGGCTTCCATTTGCATCCATCTTGCATTTGCATCCACACTTTGATTTGCCATAGCATTTTGTGCATCCATTTGATTCATTTGACATCTTAAGACATATTGAAAGCATGATTGATCATTGCATCTTGCATTTGCCATGTTGTATGCCATTTGCATTCCATAACATTTCATGTATGATCATGGTTCTTAACTTGTTCCATTTGCATCCATAAGTTTGTATGATCATCACCATGCCTTGTTTCATGTTTGCATCATCCCATAGCATCATTATCATCATGAATATGCTTCTGGTTTTGATTTTCATCATGCCATTTCATCTCATTTTGCATTGCATTGCATTTCTTTCACTAACATTTCAGGTGGTAAGAAATCTTGAGAAGTGAATTTGCCTTCACTTCTCACAACTTCTTTTCATCTCTCTTATGCATCCATGCTGCATTTTGTTATGTGTTTGAGATTGAGCTTGCTCTTTCTTCCTCTTCTTACTTTCTTTCTTCAAGTGACTTGACTTCTTGAATGAAGCAATTTACTTTGCTTCTCCTGATCCTTTCATCTGCTTCCTGGTGTTTCCATTGAAGATCTTCTCTTGTAAACCTCACAAACTTTAGGAACTTCCAAGCATGACAATAATTAGGGTTTGATTAGTCCCCCATTAGTTTTACCTTTTGTGTCTCCTTTGTGTCTCTCTTCTCATCTCATAATCAGGGACTAAACCCTAAAGGCTGTAAGGCTTTGTGATTAGGCTTATGCCTGCATCCTTCTATTAGGATGGAGTGTATAACTTTAATCCTAAGTGTTAAACCCTTAATGTGTTTAACTCCTTTAATCAATTCACATAATAATCATCAAGACATTACACTTGTAACTTGGGCCTTGCATTAGGGTTCTAATTCTTCCTTAACTGGTTAAGAAGGACTAACCCTAGTGTTAATGGACAAGTCCCCCTCAAGTTGTCTTACAAACCCTAAAAATCACTTCATCATCATATCATTAAATAAAATCCGCTTAACTAAAGGCTTGTTTTGTCACGAGTTTAATCCCTAATCATGGATTAAGTTGAGGAGCTTTCCTCAGCTTAAACATTCTCATCTATTATCCTTCTATTAGGATGGTGTAATGAGTCTGTTTAATCCCTGATTATGGCTTAATCTCATTACTCAACACTAAACAAAAACACCAAAAACATCTAAATAATCACAAATAGGTTAATGATCTTAACCCTACATCATGGTGATTAAGTGTGAGAAGCTGACTTCACACTTAAGGTATTCTCATTACCCCTAATCAGAGGGAAGATGTGATGAGTTTACTGAATCCATTGGTTTAGGCTTAAGCTCATTAACTTATGACAAACTTTCAAAAGCAATAAAAGACTGAAAACTCAAAAACAAACAATAATCGTCTCCTTCGGGGTTCTTTTCTCATCACCTTCACTCATAAACGAGAACTTGCTTCTTCCGTCTAATGCAAGACAGTTTGCACCTGAGCCAGACGGGTCATACACTTGAGCATAGATAAGCAAGCAGTTCACAAGTCAATTCATCTTTCAGTCTCTTTGGGTCGAACTACGGTGTTCTGGCTTCCTCATTGCACGAGAGGATACGTAGGCATAACTTAACAGTTATCGAACAAAAGTCTATGTATATTCCCCCTCTTTCCAGCTTCATTCTCTAAGCCTCATGATCTTGAGCATCTTATCCCTGTCCTTACACTGACACTGTATATTTATCACACTTCACTTTCCTTACACTGACACCTGTATCCTTTTCCAGCTCTTTTATACACAAATTGCACTAACACTACCCCTTTAAAACACAAATCTTTTAAGCGTGGATCCCGTCGAGTACGACGGACAATTTGGGTGCTAATACCTTCCCAGGTTGTAACCAACCCCCTTCCTCAGTCTCTCTGGTTCGCAACCGTCTTATCAATATCTTTTCTAGGTCTATGCAGCATTGCCTTTCCTCCGGGATAAAAATGCCTAGTTGGCGACTCTTTCTTTCCCAGTGGGTTCACTCCTGAGTGTTCTCATTGTTCCTTTCGCCGACCGTTCGTGTCTATACCCCATTTGACCCGGCTTCATTTGGCGGGAGCGACAGCTTGGCGACTCTGCTGGGGAACCTTGTACTGTAACCAGGGCTTCTGGTTCTTTCTGCGGGTTCCTCCTAGCGCTTGATTGATTTGTGTTTACGGGGGTGTTATGTGCTATTTGTGTTTGTGTATTTATTTTGTTTATTGCCTTATGTACAGTGGTTTTATTGCTTTCTTTATAGCTTTACATATATCATACTGTCATATTGTGCTGGCTGGATCTATTTTGTTGCTTTGGTGGGTGGGTGTTCCATTGAGAGTTGAGGTCCTATACCTGGGACCTGAGTTACACCTAGGCTAGAGTGGTTCATGTTCTTTCCCATTCCATTTCGGTCTGGTGCGGGAATATGAAACACGGTTCAGATATGGGTTTCTTCCTGAGAACTCTGTGCTACAGATTTCCTGTAGTGCTAGGGCTATCTGGGAAGCCTGCTAAGTCTGGATGACCTTTATTATGACCTTCAGAAACTGAGGTGAATTAGAGGAGGATCTTTTATGGTTATTGTAAACACTGTACCTCCGGGTTAGAAGTGTTTACACTTCTCATAACTGATCCAAGTCTGAGGATCCTTGTTTTAGAACACCACCTGTGAGGGGGTTGGGCTGTTTACAGGTTTGCAGGTACCCTTGATCTCAGCATACCCTGTTACCTTGTTTGATTAAGAGTACTCCATTTTGGAACAGTTCTTGTGATTTTTTAACCCGGGACATGTGACTCTTTATTTGAGCCCCCCACCTTGGTTACTGGACTTATGAACCTCCATCTGGATTTCTTGAACACATATGGACTTATGTCAGAGCACTTGATTAGATCCAGCTCAGTCACAAACCCTTGCATATCATTTGCATACATCCTCATTGCATCATTTTTAACATGTGTTTATTTGTTTTTCAGGGTATCCATCCTACATTTTGGCTTGGTTTTGACCCCTTCTTCAGCATAGACCTATCTTCATCAGTATCTTGCTTCAGCTGTCAGCTACCCTGCTTCAGTCACCTGCATCACCAGTCTCAGCCTGTAAGTGGCCCATCTTCAGTGTTATTCTCAGCATCTGTCTCAGTTCTCCTTCAGCAGCATGGCACCTAAGAAGAGTAACATCTCCTATCATTTCTTTGAGCCAGAGTTGGCTAGCATCAGGAAGATTCAGACCCTGATTACTCCAGACCATATACCACTTTTCAGAGAACATTATGGAGGAATCCTTGATGTGGTTATGGATTTGGACCCTTCACAGAGGAGCTTGATTCATACTTGCTTGCAGTTCTATGATCCCCCTCTGAGGTGCTTCACCTTCCAGAATTTTCAGTTGGGACCATTGTTGGAAGAGTATTCATCACTGATAGGTGTACCTATCAGGGGTGGAGTCCCCTTCAACCCTGAGATGGTTTTCCCTAGTAATGAGGAGGTAGCAAAGGCATTATATCTGGAACCAGTTCTGATTGGGCAGAATATGATTACCAAAGCTGGAATCTCTGGTCTACATCTGAATTTCTTGATCTCTCAAGCTATTCTGAAGGCCTCCTTGGGGGAGTGGAAGGCAGTCTGTGCTCTGTTGGCCCTCAGCATATATGGGGTCATACTTTTTGCAGATGAGCTTAGGTTTGTTAGCAATAATGCAATCCATCTTTTCATCCTGAGAAACCCAGTGCCCACCTTACTGTGAGATCTTTACTACTCTGTTCATCAAAGGAATGAAAAGCAAAGGGGAAGATTAGTAAGATGTTGTGCTCCTTTGTTCCATACTTGGCTGCTCAGGCATTTGCCAAAGACTGATGCATTCTTGAACCCTCACCAGCAGAAGAACTGGGCTAGGAGGCTTGTTGCTCTAACCTCAGATGACATCAGGTGGTGCACTCAGAGCACTAAGGGCAGAGACATCATTACTAGTTGTGGGCAATTTCCCAATGTGCCTCTGATAGGAGTGAAGGGTTGCATCAACTACAACCCTCTTCTATTCAAAAGACAGCTGGGCTATGCATTAGTCCATCCTCCTAGAGCACAGGATCTGACTGAGACCTTTTATTGTGAGAACAAGCCCAATCTGGCTATTGTCAGGCAAGCATCCTGGGCTTGGGACAATGTCCAGACTAAGGGGGTAACCATTCTTGGGAGATGCAACAATGTGGCCTCAGCTCAGTACTATGAGTGGTCCCATGCCCGGGCTCAAATCACTGGGATGCCCTTCACTATTGAAGATGTGCCTGGACCTTCCGCAGCACCACCTCCAGCAACTGTCAACTTAGAGGAGTTTGAGAATTTGAAAGAGAGAAATGAGAAGTTGACTCAGGCCCTACAGAAGACCCTCTGGGAGAGGAGTAATGGTAGGCTGGACATTGAGAGGCTAGAAAAGCTAAAGGTGGAGCATCTGGCTAGAATTGAGAAGTCAGAGGATTACATTAAGAAGTCTAGGGCTGGAGAGCAGATTCTGAAGAATGCCTGCAAGGAAGCCCAGTTCCAGAAGGCCAGGACTGATCTATATCTAAAGGAGAGTCAGGCTAGGTGGGTCAGGATCACCGAAGCCCGTACTCAGGAGGATAAGAGGACTCAGGATAAGATTGAGCAGTTGGAAGCTAGTGCAAAGGAGCAACAGGAAGCCCTGGCAGCAGCCCAGAGGGAGATCTCAGAATTGAAAATTAGAGCTGGTGTGAAGAGGTCAAAGGACCAGAGTCAACACAAGAGGCTAACTGCAGCTGTTACTACCAGAAATCTCCTTATCAGGAATCTTACAGAGCGCCCAGCTGATCCTGTGACTGAAGCACTTCTCAAGGAAGTTCAGGAGGATGAGTTTGGTCTTGGTGTCTGACTTTTGCTTGTTGTTGTTTTCATTTTATGTACTTTTCTTTATGTTGTATTTTTGACCCCTCAGAGGGCATGTATTGTAAGAAAACAAACTATGTATCATTTACTATTTGTAATATATGTGTTAGTTTGTTTTATCTGGGTTTCTTTCAAGCAACATCACAAGCATCTTCTTCAGGGGTCTGGAAAGGTCAAAACCAAGTGCCAAGCCGGATACCTTGGATACAAATAAGCATGCTGCATTGCATACTAACCTTTTGTTTGTTTTGTAGGTTTGTGTTTTATTGTTACTAACTCTGTTGTGAACTCAGGAATTATTGCTCGATGACGGGTGTTTCCACTCAACCGTCCACACAGATATCCAACCCGCAACAACCTTCCGGGTATACAAATGGACCAAGTACAGTAGGACCTTACAGAGGTCAGGACTCAAATGGCCAACGAAAGGTTGGAAATGAGGACTCAGATGACTCAGTTTATGGAGGTGATGAATAACATGGCTCAAAGCCAAGAGAGGTTAAGAGCACTGGTAGAAGGAAGGAATCAGGAAGACCATCATCCAGGGACTGCTGGGACAAGCAACAATGAGAGAGTTCAACCTCATGTTAATCCCCCAGTCTATGGACCCCACCTGCATCCAGAAATCAACATCCCTGTTAATGTGCCAGGGACTGCCACTGCAGGTAGAGTGCTGCAAGAAGACCCCCAGGAAGATCAATTCACAGTGATGGGAGCTGGGGAGGAAGCCTATGACAGAAGACTAGATGAGATTGCTGAGAAACTGAGATCCCTGGAGTCTCAAAACTCCTTGGGTTTTGATGTTATGGACATGGGCTTAGTGGACGGGGTCAGGATTCCCCACAAATTTAAACCACCATGCTTTGAGAAGTATAACGGAACTTCCTGTCCCCGGACCCATTTACAATCTTTTCTGGGGAGGCTGAAAGCATATACCATGGACGAAAAGCTATGGATGTTTTATTTTGAAGATAGCTTAACAGGAGCTTCAAGGGAATGGTACTCTCACCTGACTAGAGCAACCATTAGATGCTGGAAGGACCTGGCTGAGGCCTTTATCAGACAGTACCAGTACAACTTGGATATGGCTCCCAATAGGACCCTCCTGATGGGAATGTCTCAATCATCCAGGGAAAGCTTCCGAGAGTACGCTCAGAGGTGGAGACAGCTTGCTGCTGCCGTCCAGCCACCCATGTCAGAGAGGGAGATGGCTGATATGTTTATGAACACCCTCCAAGGGACATACATTGATAGGCTAGCTGTCTTTTCTTCCACTAGCTTTGCTGACGTAGTCATAGCCGGAGAAAGAATTGAGAGCCTATTAAAGATGGGCAAAATTTCTGACAACGGTGCAAGCTCGTCCAGCAACCCCAGAAAACCTTTTGTGGGTCCAAGAAGAACCGGTGATACTAATGCTATTCAGGCCAGCAGGGGCAGACCACAATATGTTCACAGGTCAGTGGCAGCAGTCACCATTCCCTTTCCAATGCCTCAACAACCAGCTTATCAACCTCAGCAACAGAATTACCAGCAACAAACTCAGTATCCTCCTCAGAGAAATTATAACAACAACAACACCAACAACAACAATCAGCAAAGACCGTTCCAACAGAGACCTTCTCAGGCCAATAGGGTGATCGATCCGATCCCTATGCCCTATGCCACATTATTGCCACAACTCCTAAACCTCAACCTGGTTGAGCTAAGGACATTGGCACCTCCAGATCCTACCAGTCTGCCCAGAAATTATGACGCCAGCGCCAGATGTGCTTTTCACTCAAATGCACCTGGCCATAGTACAGAAAAGTGCAGAGCTTTGCACATGAAAGTACAAGACCTGGTAGACTCCAAAGCTCTAAACTTTGCACCACCACCAAATGTTAACAAGAACCCTATGCCACACCATGGTGGTCCCCGAATCAATGCTATTGAAGAAGACAAGCCGTCTTACTTGATAACCAGTGTGGGTCAGATTCGGACACCCTTGGTGGAGATTAAAGCTCAACTCCTTGAATGTCAAATATTCCCGGGATGTGAGCTAGGGTGCGCTTATTGCAACATTTCGGTGAATGGATATGATAACTTGAGGGATGGCATAGATGGTCTCATCCAGAGTGGCCTGCTACAAATCACAACATCAATACCTACCAATCCAGCAATCTCCTTAACAACAGTTCCCGAGTCTTCTACAACCGCAACAACCATTGTTCCTAACAACTCTTCGATCTCATCAACAAATGCTTCATCTGTTACTTCAACGGACCAAATATCAACGAACGTCCCTTCTACAACTACAACACCCTTTTATTCAGAGTCTCCTACAACAACAACACCCATCCTTCCAACAATGTCTCCTACAACATCAACAACAAACAATGCCAGTGTCTCAACAGTTACAATTTATTATGATCCTGCCAATGATTCTGCCTACAACTCACAAAATGCCACTCCCATCAGAGCACCAGTCACAATATATTATGATCCACAGACTATCATGGTCCCTTCTGCAGCTGCCATCAGTCCAGTCACTATTACAGTGCCTGGGCCAGTACCTTATGAAAGCAGTAATGCCATCCCTTGGCATTACGGCTCCGATCTATACTGCGAAGGACAGAAAATCACTCTTGAATCATCAACTTCTCCACCACAAATAGACAATGTGGGAGGAGGCGGAGGCTTCACTCGAAGCGGACGTCTCTTTGCCCCGCAAATTCAAAAACCCACTGCTGAAGCAGAAGCTGCTGCCAAGGCAAAAGGGAAGAGCATGGTGCAAGAAGAGCAAACTGTTAAAGAAGCTTTGAAAACACCCTTTGATCAAGAAGTTGATGAGTTCATGAGAATCATCAAGAAAAGTGATTACAAGATAGTGGACCAGCTTCACCAGACACCTTCCAAGATCTCCATTCTATCATTGCTTATGTGCTCCGAGGCTCATCGGAACGCACTACTAAAGGTCTTGCACGCTGCTTATGTGCCAGAAGAGATCACAGTCAATCAGTTGGAAGCTGTGGTTGGAAATGTTAATGCTAGTAATGGACTAGGATTCACCACTCCTGATTTGACTACGGAAGGCCGCAATCATAACAAGGCTTTGCACATTACCATGGAATGTAAAGGTGCAGTTCTTTCCCATGTGCTGGTAGACACAGGATCATCCCTCAATGTCTTACCTAAAAAAGCCCTTGTGAAGCTGGAATATGAAGGATTGGCATTACGTCCCAGCAACCTGGTAGTGAGAGCTTTTGACGGCTCTAAGAGATCAGTTCTGGGAGAAATTGAGTTGCCTGTAACGATTGGCCCACAAACTTTCAAAACGACCTTTTTCGTGATGGATATACAGCCTGCCTACAGTTGTCTATTGGGTAGACCATGGATACACGCCGCTGGCGCCGTGACCTCCACCCTTCACCAGAAGTTAAAATTCGAGTGGGAGGGCCAAGTCGTTACTGTTTGTGGAGAAGAGGATATTTTTGTCAGCCATCTGGCTACTTACAAATACATTGAGATGGATGGGGAGATCCACGAGACAATGAGTCAAGGGTTTGAGGCCCTGAATGTTAATGAAACATCTGCTGTACTTGGGACTTCCATGACCTCCTACCAGCAAGCCCGGAAGATTGTGGAAGAAGGAAACGCTCAAGGCTGGGGCAAACTGTTGCTTGTGGAGAAGAAAGAGGATAGATTTGGGTTGGGTTACAAACCAACTCGACAAGATCAAGCAGAGGCTGCTAAAAAGCCCAACTTTGTTAGTGGGGGGATGCTCACCCCTGATGCTGTCAACAACTTGGAAGATGAGTCGGAAGATGAACGCAACCTGGAAAGCTGGATTCGTCCAAGGATCCCGGGGAGCCGTATCTCAAACTGGTCTTCCCAGGAAATTATAAGGGTTACTCCTGCAGAGTAATTATTATTTCCTGTATATTTTAAGCATGCATCAAGTCTTGCAACTTGCCCAAGATGACAAGGCTCATTTTGTAATCGGGCCATCTGTAATTTTTGTGCAACAAGATTAATCAATGAAATATCAGACATCTTTTTGCAAACGAGTCTTTTTCTTTTTCGTTCACTGTTTTTCCATTTTTCTTTTTGTACAAAAAATAAATGGCAATGTTTTCAAAATGACAACTTTATTTCACTTTTCTAAACAAGATTAAAATCAATCACTAAAATGAACAAACTGAACCCTTGCAGAGAGTGCCTTCCAGACCGCACCGACAACAGCACGGCTATGACTTCGTATGACTTTGACAATCCGATCAATCAAGCTGATGAAGGGGTTGAAGAAGATTATGAGCTTCCGGAAGAGCTAGCCAGGTTGTTAAGACAAGAGGAGAAGGTTATCACTCCTCATCAGGAGGAGGTTGAAACAATTAATCTTGGTACGAATGAAGATGTGAAAGAAGTTAAAATCGGGGCCTGCTTACAAGACTCAGTGAAGAAACAACTGATTGACCTGCTTCAAGAGTACGTGGATGTGTTTGCTTGGTCTTACCAGGATATGCCAGGGTTGGACACCGATATTGTTATGCACGAGCTGCCTTTGAGAGAAGATTGCCCACCGGTCAAACAGAAACTGCGCTGTACTCGCCCAGACATGGCAATGAAAATTAAAGAAGAGGTACAGAAGCAGTGGGATGCCGGATTCCTTGCTGTGACTAGCTATCCATAGTGGGTTGCTAATATTGTACCTGTGCCTAAGAAAGACAGCAAGGTGAGGATGTGTGTTGATTACCGGGATCTGAACAGAGCCAGCCCGAAAGATGATTTCCCATTACCTCACATTGATGTATTGGTTGATAATACGGCTCAGTTCTCGGTATTCTCCTTCATGGACGGATTTTCGGGGTACAATCAGATCAAAATGTCACCTGAAGACATGGAGAAGACAACCTTCATCACACCCTGGGGCACGTTTTGTTACAAGGTGATGCCATTCGGATTGAAGAATGCTGGTGCAACATATCAACGGGCTATGGTAACATTATTCCACGATATGATCCATAAGGAAATCGAGTGTTATGTGGATGACATGATTGCCAAGTCCCTTACAGAGGAAGACCACCTGGTAAATCTGCTAAAGCTATTCAAACGTCTGAGGAAGTACCAACTGAAGCTGAACCCCAACAAGTGCACATTCGGGGTGCGGTCCGGTAAGCTGCTGGGTTTTATCGTGAGCGAGAAAGGGATTGAGGTTGACCCTGATAAAGTCAAAGCCATTCAAGAAATGCCTGCACCGAAGTCTGAAAAAGAAGTTCGAGGGTTTCTAGGTAGATTGAACTACATCTCAAGGTTCATATCTCACCTTACAGCAACTTGTGAACCCTTGTTTAAACTGTTAAGAAAAGAACAGACGGTCAGGTGGAACGAAGACTGCCAGAGGGCTTTTGACAAGATCAAGGAGTACTTGCAAGAACCACCAATCCTTATGCCTCCAGTTGAAGGAAGACCTCTGATAATGTACTTGACAGTATTAGAAGAGTCAATGGGGTGTGTGTTGGGCCAGCATGACGAGTCTGGTCGAAAAGAGTATGCAATTTACTACCTGAGCAAAAAGTTTACCGACTGTGAACAACGTTATTCACTGCTCGAGAAAACTTGCTGTGCTTTGGCGTGGGCTGCTCGCCGACTGAGACAGTATATATTGACCCACACTACTCTGTTGATATCCAAAATGGACCCAGTTAAGTACATTTTTGAGAAGCCAGCTCTTACCGGACGGGTTGCAAGATGGAAAATGATCCTTACAGAATATGACATCCAATACACATCTCAGAAAGCCATCAAGGGCAGTGTACTGTCTGAATATCTTGCTGAGCAACCTATTGATGACTACCAGCCTATGAGATTTGACTTCCCTGATGAAGACATCATGTTCATTAAAGCAAAAGATCATGAAGAGCCCATTCACACTGAAGGGCCTAACCCGGAAGAAGAATGGACTATGATGTTTGATGGGGCTGTTAACATGAATGGTCGTGGTGTTGGTGCAGTACTCATTACACCTAAAGGAGTTCACATGCCTTTCTTGGCAAAACTCACCTTCAACTGCACTAACAACGAAGCTGAATTCGAAGCTTGTATTATGGGTCTTGAGGAAGCCATTGACCTCAGGATCAAGACATTAACCGTGTTCGGAGATTCAGCTCTGGTAGTTAATCAAACCAACGGCAAATGGTACACCCACCAGGATCATCTGATACCTTACAGGGATTATACAAGAAGGTTACTGACTTTCTTTACCACGGTCAAGCTTGAGTATATCCCTCGGGACGAGAATCAGTTTGCAGATGCTCTGGCTACCATTTCATCAATGATCAAAGTTCAAGCTGCCAACTTTGTACCGCAGATTTCAGTGTCCAGACTAGACAGACCGGCATACGTATTTGTAGCAGATATTGCCAAAGATGATAAGCCTTGGTTCCATGACATTAAGTGCTTCTTGGAGGATCAAACATACCCACCTGGGGCATCTTCCAATGACAGGAAGACTTTGAGAAGGCTTGCTGGTAGTTTCTTTCTGAACACTGATGGTTCCCTCTACAAGAGAAACTTTGATATGGTACTCCTCAGGTGTGTTGATAGAACGGAAGCAGACTTGTTGATGCACGAGGTGCACGAAGGATCCTTTGGTACCCACGTAGGAGGGCATGCTATGGCTAAAAAGTTGCTAAGATCAGGCTATTACTGGATCACAATGGACGCCGACTGTTGTGCCTATGCCAGAAAATGCCATAAATGCCAGATTTATGCGGATAAGGCGCATGTGCCTCCCAATCCTTTGAATATAATGTCGTCACCCTGGCCCTTTGCTATGTGGGGCATTGATATGATTGGTAAGATTGAGCCAACTGCTTCAAACGGCCACCGATTCATCCTGGTAGCCATTGACTATTTCACCAAGTGGGTTGAAGCAGCCTCATATGCAAACGTTACAAGGCAAGTGGTAGCTAGATTTCTGAAGAGAGATATCATCTGTCGATACGGAGTTCCCGAGCGAATCATTACTGATAATGGTTCCAACTTAAACAACAAAATGATGGCTGAGCTATGCCGGGACTTCACGATCCAACACCACAATTCTTCTCCTTACAGGCCGAAGATGAACGACGCTGTTGAGGCAGCTAATAAGAATATCAAGAAGATTGTGCAGAAGATGGTAGTCACCTACAAAGACTGGCATGAGATGCTACCATTTGCCTTGCATGGGTACCGCACGTCAATCAGGACATCCACTGGGGCAACACCGTATCAGCTTGTGTATGGTATGGAGGCAGTCCTACCTGTTGAAGTTGAATTACCCTCCCTGCGGGTACTGATGGATGTTAAGCTGAACGAAGCAGAATGGGTCCGGTCCCGATACGAACAACTGAGTCTGATCGAGGAGAAAAGATTGGCTGCAATCTGTCATGGGCAGTTGTATCAGAAAAGAATGAAGAGAGCCTTCGATCAGAAAGTCAGGCACCGAGAATACCAAGTGGGAGGTCTTGTGTTGAAAAGAATCCTCCCTCCTCATATAGACCACATGGGCAAATGCACTCCGAACTATGAAGGACCATTCGTGGTAAAGAAAGTTTTCTCTGGTGGAGCACTGATGCTCAGCACCATGGATGGTGAAGATTTCCCGCCCCCTGTGAATTCAGATGCCGTTAAAAAATACTTCGCATAAAAATGACCCGCTGGACATAAAAACAGAATGTAAGTCCAGGAAAAAATAGGGCATCCCGGCGAGTCAAAGACAGAATAAAAGACTCGGGCAAAAATAAGGGAAATAAACAAAAAAACGTACACCCGCTGAGTTCAAAAGCCGCATTGGACAGCTCAGGCAAAAATGGGTATCCCGATGGATTGAAAACCCGAAAGGGCAATCCATGCAAAATAAGGGAATAAGCGAACAACTGCACTTTGAATTCGTCTGTATCACCTACAACTTGGTAAGCCTCGAAGGGATCAAGCTTCTATCAGAATCAGCCTTTTTCAGAAAGCAAGACGAGAAGAACGTCAAAAGTCATACGAGTCATAGCAAGAGGGAAGCTCCTTGAAGCGTCGACAACATTGCCAACATTTTTGTTTCTCAATTTGTAACAATCTCCTCATTCCAGGAGATATGTTCCTTTGACTGTATCTTGCCAATTCAGGTCACATGAATTAATAAGAACAGATTTTTCAGTCACACAGTGTCTCGTACATTTTTGTTTGCATGAATACAGATGCTTACCCTTAAAAATAAAGAAAATGAAACACGTGCTTGCAGGGAATATACTTACTCTCAGAAGTGTCTAACTCCCATGATGGAATCCAGTAAGGGATACCTCAGGGTTACTTGTACGTTTTTCTGTCTTTACAGGATTGCAGATATCCCCAGCTGAGTTGCCACTTTTTGTTTCTCCCAGCCGAGTTGCCAATCATTCTTCCACAGCTAAGCACAAAAAGCCCGGGAAGCCATCTCCCACAGAATCTCAGCCTCTATCCAGAAGGGCAACGCACGAAGGAATCACGACAGAGTGAAGAAAGCTTCTACAAACCCCAGCTGGGTCCCGTTTTACAGGAATAAGTCTATCACTGACCCATTTCCCCAAGCAGAATCATCTCATCAGATCTACCAATGATCACAACCCCAGCTGGGATGTTCACTTCAACAGATCGACCAGAGATCTTCGCAGACAGTGGGATCCAAATCCCGGATTGGTTTTCTTTTGCATAATCATAGCATTCGCATCATATTCACCCCACGAAGCGTAGCATTCCATTTAATACGGAGCATTACGGCAAAAATCAAACATATTGCATAATCATAAGTCATGGTCTGAATCAAACACTTGTGAATATTATCAACCCGTCAACAATATACAGAATACCACCCAGATTCCCCAACAAAAGCAGTTGCCTCACATTCACCAATACAAATACACACTCCTTGTGACACCCGTCCGTGTCATCATTCCCCAGTAAGGTCGCCCGAGCTTTTCCTTACAAACAAACACTTGTATATTACAGATAATTCTCGACACCCGACCGTGTCTCATCCTCAGCAGAAAGCCAAAGCATCTCCTTTGCACTCACAGATACTTATATACATAATTTCCTTGACATCCGTCCATGTCATTGTCCCCAGTACAGTAGCATAGACACTTTGTATACCAGATATTTGTTTATACTATACTCTTCTCCTTTTGACACTCGTCCGTGTCACTCTCCCCAGCAGGTGGAACACTTATATACACCAATCATACTTATACAGATACTCGTCCGTATCTTGTATACACCATTTATATCCCCGCAGATTCAACACTAGTCCGCGTTCTTTGTTAACCCGTTGGTACTCGTCCGTACCATCATCTCAAGACATGTGTCAAGCGTTTGTTTCTACATAATACTCGTCCGTATCGTAGTCTTAAGGATGCTCGTCCGCATCTTTAATCCATACACTGTGTCAAACGCTTTTGTCTTCTTGAATATAGACACTCGTTCGTGTCTACTATTCACCAGAAGAGTCCCTTCAGATTCAACACTTGTCCGTGTTCATTGTTAACTAGTTGATACTCGTCCGTATCATCATCTCTGAACACGTATCAATACTTGTTTCTACCTGATACTCGTTCGTATCGCGGGTCCTAAGGATGCTCGTCCGCATCTTTAATCTATACACAATACCAAACACTTATACCTTTTATTTCTTGGATGTAAACACTCGTCCATGTTTACCTTTCCCCAGTAAAACATTTTCTTCTTATCTGACATACGTCCTATGTCATGATAAACCCTGAGAGCAGCCGTACCCTGCTAGGTGGTCGTCCTCCACCTCTTGATGATCGTCCTTCATCATGCTCGTCCGATGGCCGTCCCCATCGTTGACCTTTTATCCGACATTCGTCCTATGTCGTGATATTTAGCAGCCGTCCCCTGCTAGGTGATCGTCCTTCACCTTTTGATGATTTTCCTTCATCATTTTATCCAATGGCCGTCCCCATTGTTGATTTTGGTTATCTGGCGTTCGTCCTACGTCATGATAAACCTTGAGAGCAGCCGTCCCCTGCTAGGTGGTCGTCCTCCACCTCTTGATGGTCGTCCTCCATCATGCTCATCCGATGGCCATCCCCATCGTTGATCTTTTATCCGGCATTCGTCCTGTGTCGCGATATTTTCGGCAGCCGTACCCTGCCAGGTGGTCGTCCTCCACCTAAGATGACCGTCCCTCATCTTCTCCCCAACAGAGCAGCCGTCCCCTGCTAGGTGATCGCCCTTCACCTTTGATGATCGTACCTCATCATCTGTTTATTTCATTTATTCTTTAACCCGATGGCCGTCCCCGTCGTGGTTCCCTTTTTCTTTCAGTATTAGCCCGATGGCCGTCCCCATCGTTGGTTACTTTACTTTATGAACTTGATGGCCGTCCCCATCATAATCTCTTATTTTTCCCAACTAGTCGGCCATACCCGTCTTTGCTTTACCTTTTTATCCCCAGCATGTCGGTCGTCCCCGTCATTGCTTTATTTTATACAGTTTCCCCAGCATGTCGGTCGTCCCCGGCATTGCCCTTTACCCGGCAGTCGTCCTCTGCTCGACGGTCGTCCTCCGTCTCCCACGCCTTACAATATACTTTATTTTTCTTTTACAATCTATATCCATTTTCTTCTTCATTCTGTGAGTGCAAATTTTGGACTGTCTTTGGTATTCAACCACAAGTTATCTCGTTTGCCTGATAAGCCATCACTTACATCCTGCACAGCTAACTCATGTTTGAATAGGGGCAGCTGTAAACACCCCAAATTTTCCATCACCCATTCACACCATGGCTTGTGATCATTTCATATGCATAAACACCTTCATAGCATCTCATATCACATTTTTGGTTCACTGCATAGATTCACAGTCACCTGCATCTAGGGTTCGTGATCTGAGCAATCCAAGGGCTTCTTGAGCCACTCCAAAGGTCAACAATCACTTCAAAGGGGTCCATGAATGTTATAATATCATATTACATCCTCTCAAAGTCAAGAATGTCAAAAAATCACAAGAGCTGAGAATGGCATGGAGGCAGAGCCAGGCTTGACTGCACAGATGACCCAAAATTAGGGTTTTGGTTTCAGAGGCCATAACTCCAAATTTTTGGGTCATTCTTGTTTCTATTGGTCTCTATATGGTATAGGGAGTATGCATATCAATTTTCATGAAGAAATTCCATGGGGAAGTCATCTGATCAAGAGTTGACTTTTCAAGCAAGTCAGTGCAAAATCAGGGCATCTGAGGCCCCCAATGACCCAACCAAAGGGTGTTCTTCATCATTTTGATTGTGTATGATCTTTATTTGGTCATAGAAGAGGTTGGAAGTTCACAAAATTGAAGAATTTCAAGTTTTTGCAAAGTTGACTTTTTGGACAAGTTTGACTTTTAATGAAAATGCCATTTTAAGCAACTTTTTCAACCCTTACTTTTTGATTCAAGAAAGCTTCAAATGAAAAAACTTTGGTCATGAAAGTTGTAGAATAGATCTTTCCCTTTTCAAAAAGTACAAGAACATGACCTAATTCATTTTGGATAAAAAGTTATGGTTTGTCAAAGTTGGCAAAAATCACTAAATTTCAAGTCATGCACCAAAAAGGCAAAGTTGCAAATTCACTGCTCAAGGCCAATCAAGTCATCAAATGGGCTTCTAATCCATACAACATGATCACACAACATTCAAAAGTCAGATTGCACCCAAAGAATCACATGTTTTATGGCCCATGGATCAAGTTTCTCTCATGAAAACCAAAGGCAAGGCAAGTTGCAAAAGTCATGATATCTCCTCACCCACTTGCTGCCTAGTTTGCTGAACCATCCTAGCCCTTTTCCCTCACCATGCTGCGCAGCACACCCTTGTTGTACTAGGCTAGCAAGTTGCCCATGCCCTTCTTACACAAAATTTGACATTTTGCAAAAGTAACCATACCTATCACAAAAGGACATGTCATGTCATCTGACCTATAGCATTTGTTTATACAAATCAATTGCAAGCAAAACATAACAAGAGGCCAGCCTGAAACACACCATAGCACCACATTCACATTTTCACTCCATTGAGCAAAAGCATTCGAAACACACAACACAGCTCACAAACACACAAGCAAACTTCATACATCAACTCAACTCATCTTCCTGGTCCCAAAGCACCCATCATCCTTGCCTTAAACTGCCAGAATCACAAACACGATTTTCACCTGAGCTTGAACAGAACTTGTTCAAACTTTCAAACCAGCCAACACAAACTCTTTCTAAGCATCAAGAGTTCATCAGGGGCCTAAGAGGAGTGGATTGCACAAAGAGAAGGGGTCAGAAAGTGGTAAACTGAAAAGCTTCAAACTCAGGTAGCTTCATGAACATTTTTTCCAGAAATGATTTTTAAAGTTCCTAAGTTGTTCTTCATGATTCACTGGTCACTCTGATGTCTTGGGTTTTGAAAATGGTGAAGAAATGAGAGTTTAATCTTACTCTGAAACTTTTGCCCTAGAAAATGTTTTGTTTCGATTCAGTTGATTGAGGAAGAAAAAATGAGTTTTGAGTTAGGGTTTTGATTCAGTGAGGTGTGGGAATGGTTTCTGTTCTTTTAGATTTCGTTTTAGTAGAGTTTTGAAGTTTTTAGGGATTTTCAGGTGGGGTTCCCACCGGAGAAGACGACCGGAGGTCTTCTCCGGCCACCTGAAAATAATTAGGGTTTAATCCTGTCATTAATTGTGATTTGAATGATATGCGTTGGATGCGTTGACTAGGGAAGACTGACGCGTGTTTGGAGGGCTGAGATTTGTCATTAGAAACCCTAACCTTTAATTAACTTAATTAATTCATTTTAATTAATTTAAATCAGAAATTAAGAAGTTTGAATGTGGGCCTTTGCATTGCGCGCGCAGTCAACAACCCTCTCCCCAGTTCCAATCTGATCCGTCCATTGTGATTACTTTCATTTATTTTCATTTTAATTCATTTCTTTTATATTTCTTTTGTCCATTTATTTTAAAATAGCAAAAATTATTCAAAAATTCTGAAATTTTTTATACAAACTTTTATTAAATTTCAGAAACCAAAAAAATTTTTATTTTTATTTTTTGCATTAAAAATGTATTTTTAAATATTTAAAAGTTTATTTTTAATTAATTAATGGGAATTAATTAATTAAAAATGCTTTTAGGTATTTAAAAATCACCAAAAAATTCATGAAACCTTTAAAAACATTTAGAAACATTGTCCAACCCTCAAACCAAATTTCTTTTTTGATCTTGATGCCTTTTGAGAACTTTCCATGGAATTAATTCATTTTCAAGGCATTATTTTGATCCAAACTTCCAAAAATCATTTATGCCTAACCATTGAGAGTTGGACCTTGATTCTTTTTGCATTGCATTGTGTATAGCATGTAGTATGTGAGATTAAATGGGTATAATTTGATCTTTCATTTTCCTTTTGTTTGACATTTTTCTTGTTAAGGAACCCTAAAACCCTAGAAATTTTAGGAAATTCATAACTTTTATTAGGTTAAGAGTTGGGACTTCTCCTTTGGGCAGTGAGTTAGTATAGGTTTAGGGATCCTTTTAATGCATTTTCAATTTTTTATCTTGATGTTTGCTTCTGATTTTGGGTTTTGTTTGATGCTTTGATCATAAACCCTAATTTGGGCTTCCATTTGCATCCATCTTGCATTTGCATCCACACTTTGATTTGCCATAGCATTTTGTGCATCCATTTGATTCATTTGACATCTTAAGACATATTTAAAGCATGATTGATCATTGCATCTTGCATTTGCCATGTTGTATGCCATTTGCATTCCATAACATTTCATATATGATCATGGTTCTTAACTTGTTCCATTTAGATCCATAAGTTTGTATGATCATCACCATGCCTTGTTTCATGTTTGCATCATCCCATAGCATCATTATCATCATGAATGTGCTTCTGGTTTTGATTTTCATCATGCCATTTCATCTCATTTTGCATTGCATTGCATTTCTTTCACTAACATTTCAGGTGGTAAGAAATCTTGAGAAGTGAATTTGCCTTCACTTCTCACAACTTCTTTTCATCTCTCTTATGCATCCATGCTGCATTTTGTTATGTGTTTGAGATTGAGCTTGCTCTTTCTTCCTCTTCTTACTTTCTTTCTTCAAGTGACTTGACTTCTTGAATGAAGCAAGTTACTTTGCTTCTCCTGATCCTTTCATCTGCTTCCTGGTGTTTCCATTGAAGATCTTCTCTTGTAAACCTCACAAACTTTAGGAACTTCCAAGCATGAAAATAATTAGGGTTTGATTAGTCCCCCATTAGTTTTACCTTTTGTGTCTCCTTTGTGTCTCTCTTCTCATCTCATAATCAGGGACTAAACCCTAAAGGCTGTAAGGCTTTGTGATTAGGCTTATGCCTGCATCCTTCTATTAGGATGAAGTGTATAACTTTAATCCTAAGTGTTAAACCCTTAATGTGTTTAACTCCTTTAATCAATTCACATAATAATCATCAAGACATTACACTTGTAACTTGGGCCTTGCATTAGGGTTCTAATTCTTCCTTAACTGGTTAAGAAGGACTAACCCTAGTGTTAATGGACAAGTCCCCCTAAAGTTGTCTTACAAACCCTAAAAATCACTTCATCATCATATCATTAAATAAAATCCGCTTAACCAAAGGCTTGTTTTGTCACGAGTTTAATCCCTAATCATGGATTAAGTTGAGGAGGTTTCCTCAGCTTAAACATTCTCATCTATTATCCTTCTATTAGGATGGTGTAATGAGTCTGTTTAATCCCTGATTATTGCTTAATCTCATTACTCAACACTAAACAAAAACACCAAAAACATCTAAATAATCACAAATAGGTTAATGATCTTAACCCTACATCATGGTGATTAAGTGTGAGAAGCTGACTTCACACTTAAGGTATTCTCATTACCCCTAATCAGAGGGAAGATGTGATGAGTTTACTGAATCCATTGGTTTAGGATTAAGCTCATTAACTTATGACAAACTTTCAAAAGCAATAAAAGACTGAAAACTCAAAAACAAACAATAATCGTCTCCTTCGGGGTTCTTTTCTCATCACCTTCACTCATAAACGAGAACTTGCTTCTTCCGTCTAATGCAAGACAGTTTGCACCTGAGCCAGACGGGTCATACACTTGAGCATAGATAAGAAAGCAGTTCACAAGTCAATTCATCTTTCAGTCTCTTTGGGTCGAACTACGGTGTTCTGACTTCCTCATTGCACGAGAGGATACGTAGGCATAACTTAACAATTATCGAACAAAAGTCTCTGTATATTCCCCCTTTTTCCAGCTTCATTCTCTAAGCCTCATGATCTTGAGCATCTTATCCCTGTCCTTACACTGACACTGTATATTTATCACACTTCACTTTCCTTACACTGACACCTGTATCCTTTTCCAGCTCTTTTATACACAAATTGCACTGACACTACCCCTTTAAAACACAAATCTTTTAAGCGTGGATCCCGTCGAGTACGACGGACAATCTGGGTGCTAATACCTTCCCAGGTTGTAACCAACCCCCTTCCTTCATTCAATTTATCATAAGAATTTCTAAATCATACCATATTCATAGTCATTCACCATAATTCATACTTTCTTCAATACATATCCATCATAGTTTTTTTATTTCATCATTCCAAACCTCATTCAATTTTAGCATTCCATTCACATATCAATTCATCCTTTTCATTCATGACAAGTTGTTAGTATTCATGCTTTTGAAAAAAAAATCATAATATCACAATCACAGTTTTTTTTTGCATATTCAGTACCTTATCCAACATGTTCATTTTATTACCATTATATTTTCTAAGTCACAAAAAAAAGAAAGACGAAATTCACCAGGTCAGTACCTTTGAAATGGCAGCGGCACAAACAGGTTTAAAAAGATGGGAAGTATAGAAAAGGGTAGGTTCAGACCTGCTCCAAGCAAGGCAGGGCAGCAGGGTTCTATTTCGGTATATCCCTTGGGTCCTTTAGTATTTTTCACAGTTAACCACATGCCTGCAGCCCTGACCCTTACACCAAAACGTGGCAAGACTCTTCATCCTATTGCTTTGAGACCTGCATTGATGGAGACACCAATTCAGTACTAGACAAAATCCTGAGTTATATTTTTAATCAGCAAATAATGTCAATGGGGAAGTGTGGAAAAAGAGCCCTAATCCCCACTGTATTTAGAGCTGATATGAGGGCAAGTGCCAAGGGAAAGAGAAAAAGACAACATTAACAAGCTTTTAAAAAAAAGGTGGAAAGAGCAAATATACAAAGACAATACAGCAGAGTCAGTAAAAGGGCCATGGAGTCCATACCAGACAAAATGCAGAGTAATGATAATAGGTATGCTGCGGTTTCAGACTTACCCTAGCCTGCACAAGAGCTTTCCAAAATTATGAAGGTTATTTCTGATAAAGTACAAGGATAGTCTATTACCTGAACTGTGTCATGAGGGACCTCAACAAGTCAAGAGATTTCCCGCAGCATACACAAAAGTGGATTATGCAAATCTGCAATCACAGACCTGCTATGGCTCAGAAGCACCAACCCTGCATCTACCTCGGTTACAACACCGAACATACAGCAAATTTGGACTCAATAATTCTGCAGTTCAATAACCCAGGAGCACTGGCCTCAACTTATACCAAAATGTGGAAAAGCTCCTTGCTCGAAAAACAGGCCCTGCAATAGAAACAGACAGGACATCAAAAGCAAAAAGACTCCTGATACAAGTGATACTAGTTCAAAAACCAACACAGGGAGGAAGCTTAAATCGATGAGAATATAAGAAAAGGACATCAACAACAAAGAGGGGGGGCCGAAAACCAGAAACGATTTTGACAAAGGGGAGAGATTTTTCGAAATAGAAAAAGAGTTCAAAAAACCTAAATATTGAAAAAAATACGAAACTCACCTCTCTTGATTACGGATTTCTGCCTCCGTTTTCACGACTCCGAACACCCACACATCACAGCCACCATCCTTACGCCTCAGCCACCTTCACCATCTTCCATCACCCTTACGCCTCAGCCACCTTCACCATCTTCCATTACCCTCACCGCCGCTCTACCTGTAACGAACAAGAGAACCTTCGCCTCTCCAAGACCATAACGCCGAACAACAAACGAACACACCCACCGCGCAATCCAAGCGAACAAGTGAAGGAGGAAGGAGATCGCGGCGGAGGAAGAAGCGAATCACATCCTTCCGCGAGCTCTTATCGAGTTCTCCGTCGGAGGTAGTCCCTTTTCATTCGTTTTGTTTGCTGGAACTTACATTTTTGTCAATTAATTTTTGTAGCATGATGTGAACTGACGAAGAAAAGGGTTTAGGGTTTACAAAAGAGATTTATTTTCTTTTTCGTGAGGTTTCTGCTTTTCAATATTAAGCATGATGAATCTCAGCTTTTGTTTGTGTTTATTTTCGATTAAGTAACTAAGTTTTTGTTTTAAATTCCATCATAATGTTCAACCATGCCACATGTCTTTGATCCATTGGTTTTGCTTGCTGTTCATTTTTTAAGAATGATCTTTGTATCCCTTGCGGCTAGGGTTTGTGGGGAGCAGGGCGTCCCCTTCCACTCGCGGGTCGGATCCGACCCAGTCCACCCATTAGTCTTAAACTAACCAGCCCTCATATTGGGCCTCTCTTTGTTTATCTCTAACCCCCTTGTTTCCTTTTTGTTGTGTTTATTTTTATGTATCATTCTAAAAAGGTTTCTCTTAAGTTTTAAAAAAAAAAAACAATATTTCTTTCCATTTTTTTTAATAATTTACATTGGCTTAAAAAAAAGGGGGTTAAACATTTCTTCATCATTTATTTTGTTAATTAGTTTTGTTAAATAATTATATTTTAGTTTAGCTTGGTTAATTTTTGGGAGTTCATTGATTTTTTTTTCCTTGTTAATTAGTTTTTTTTTTCGACTATAATTTATGACATTAACAATACCTCAAATAAGAAATTAGATCGTTTCAAAGTAATAAAATTCCTTGGTCCAATGCCAAGTAAAAATCATCACGCCTACACTGCACACACGTAAGTCGGTCTTATGATCGCCATCTGCACAATCCTTTTTACGCTCCTTAACTAATTTAACAAGGAATAGAGCTCCGGAGTCTAGAACTCCGCACGTTCTAGAACGAACTACAAATGGGATAGCCCCACGCGTATTGTTCGTTCACTCCTTCGTTATTAATTACACATCAATTTTTAAAACGTTTAAAAAAACAATTATCCAATTTATTTAATTAATATACGAAAACAGAACTCCGGAGTCTAGCATTCCGCACGTTCTGGATTGAACCGCAACTGGGCTAGCCTCACGCGATGGTTCTATCACCATTCGTATATCAAAACATTCAAATCATTTATTTAAATTAAATTACCGAAACAGAACTTCGGAGTCTATCATTCCGCACGTTCTGGATTGAACCGCAACTGGGCTAGCCCCACGGGATGGTTCAATCGTCATTCGTATATCAAAACATTCAAATCATTTATTTAAATTAAATTACCGAAACAGAACTTCGGAGTCTAGCATTCCGCACGTTCTGGATTGGACCTCAACTGGGCTAGCCCCACGCGATGTGTTCATTCGCCCTTTCGTTTAAAACATCTTAACAAAATTCAAACACCTTTTCTCTAAAACGAACATTGTTTAAATCATTCTATATCTCGAACAAGCTAGTGCTTCAGCCTCCACCGCGAGTATAAGCCTACGCTTAGCAGTAGAATGCGTTTTAAACAACTGTTCAATAAAAACCACAAACCGTAGTAGCACGAACTACAAAGCTCTGACTTTCCCATTGCACAAGGGAATACGTAGGCACGGGGATTTTAATCCTTCGCGAGCACCCTAATAAAAAATCTAATTATTTTTCCGTTTGAAACACAATAATAAAAAACTTTTAATCATTTCTCCGTCTTAATAATAATAATTTAGAACTTTAGAACAAGCATATGAATAACCATTTAGAAGACATAGACTTAAGATCAAACATTTAATCGCATAATCAGCTAAGACGTTCCCGTTGAGTACAACGGACGTGAGGGGTGCTAATACCTTCCCCTTGCGTAACCGACTCCCGAACTTAGAATTTGGTTTCGTAAACCATTTCTTATCCTTCCTTTAGGTTGTATCTATATCTCTCTTTTCTCTCGTAGAATAAATAGAATTAGGTGGCGGCTCTGTTGTTTTGTTTTAGGATCGTATTTTTTGAGGTACGACAAGACGCTTTCATCAATTGTTGCTGATGTTGTAGGGGGTACCATTGAATGGATGGGTGTTGAAGTTGTAGCAGGAATGGTGACTGAACTTGTATCCGTTGAAGTGATTGATTGAGCAGTCGTTGGAGTTGTAGTAGAATCCGTTGGAACAATGGTTGCTGACATTATAGGAGTATCTGTGATTGCTAGTGAAGGAATTGCTGGATTTGTAGGCGCTGTTGTAGTAATCTGAAGAATACCATCCTTAATAAGACCATTTATGCCGTCTTTCAGCCTTTCACACCCGTTGACTGCAATACCCACAGCCGAGCTCACACCCAGGGAACACTTGGCATTCTAAAAGTTGGGCTTTGATTTCAACCAAAGGCGTTCGAATCTGTGCAACACTGGTGATCAAGGTGGATGGTTTGCCTTCCTCAATAGCATTAATCTTAGGCCCGTTGTGACTAGGCATTGGATTCCTTGTGACATTCGGAGGAGGTGCAAAGTTGAGAGCTTTTGAGTCCACCAGGTCTTGGACTTTCATCTGTAAGGCCCTGCATTTTTCAGTATTATGCCCCGGTGCGTTTGAGTGGAATGCACACCTGGCATTGGCATCATAATTCTTTGGCATATTGGTGGGATCCGGAGGTGCCAATGTCCTTGACTCAACCAGGTTGAGCTTTAGGAGTTGTGGCAAGAGTGCAGCATACGGCATCGGGATTAGGTCAATTACCCTATTTGCCTGTGATGGTATTTACTGGAAAGGACGCTGTTGTTGGTTGTTATTGCTGTTGTTGTAGGTTCTTTGTTGCGGATACTGAATTTGTTGTTGATACTGTGGTTGTTGTTATTGAGGATATGCTGATTGTTGAGGAATCGGAGCTGGAATGGTAACAGCTGCTACTGACCGGTGAACATACTGAGGTCTTCCCCTGCTTGCATGAATGGAATTGGTCTCACCGGCTCTTCAGGGTCCCACAAAATGCTTTCTGGGATTACTGTTGCACCACTGTCGGAAATCTTGCCCATCTTTAAGAGGCTTTCAATCCTCTCACCAGCTATGACCACATCAGCAAAACGGGTAGAGGAGAAGGCAGCCAACCTATCAATATATGTCCCTTGCAATGTATTCATGAACATGTCAGCCATTTCCCTCTCTGACATGGGTGGTTGGACAGCAGCAACAAGCTGTCTCCACCTTTGGGCATATTCCCTGAAGCTTTCTCTGGAAGATTGAGACATTCCCATTAGGAGGGTCCTGTTAGGAGCCATGTCCAGATTGTACTGATATTGTCTGATGAAAGCTTCAGTTAAATCCTTCCAGCATCTAATAGTGGCCCTAGACAAATGTGAATACCACTCTCTTGAAGCCTCAGTCAGTCTGTCTTCAAAGTAGAACATCCACAGTTTCTCATCCATAGTATAAGCTTTAAGTCTTCCCAGGAAAGACTGCAGGTGAGTGCGAGGACAGGAGGTACCATTGTACTTCTCAAAGCATGGGGGTTTGAATTTGTGGGGAATTCTCACCCCATCCACTAGTCCCATATCCATCACATCGAAGCCCAAGGAATTCTGAGACTCTAGAGATCTTAACTTCTCAGCAATTCCGTCCAATCTCCTGTCATAAATTTCATTTCCAGCTCCCATAACAGTAAACTGCTCTTCTTGGGGATCCTCTTGCAAGATTCTCCATCTAGTAGTATTACCCTGCACATTCCTTGGGATGTTGGCTTCTGGATCCAGATGAGGTCCAAATACTGGTGGATCAATACGGGGCTGGCCCCGTTCATTTTTACTAGTTCCCCCTGTTCCAAGATGAGGCTCCTCAGGAGTTTGTCTTTCTACCAGTTCTCTTAACCTTTCTTGACTCTGGGCTAAGCCAGTCATCACAGCCATGAATTGAGACATCTGATTTCTCATCTCTACTCTCTCATTATCCATCTGATTTCTGACCTCAGTCAGATCCTGTTGTAGTTGTTCCATTTGAATACCGGGAAGGTTGTTGCGAGTCTGGTACCAGTGCGCGCGGTTGACAAGGAATACTCGGCGACGAGCAATGTTTCCTAAGATGGCAACAAAGTTAGAGACAATAATAATTATAAAACCTACAAAACAAAACAAAAGTTAGTATGCAATGCAGTATGCCTATTTGTTTTCCAAGGTATCCGTTTTGGTTCTTGGTTTTGACCTTTCCAGACCTCGAGGAAGATGCTTGATGTTGTTGAGAAAAGAAACCTCATGAAAGCAAACTAATATATTACAAATGATGAACAATACATAGTATGTTTTTACAACACATGCCTGTGGAGGGTCAAAATACAACAAAAGAAAAAAAGTACATCAAATGGGAGTGAACAACAAACAAAAAGTCAGACATCCAGTCCAAACTCATCCTCTCTGACCTCCTTCAGGAGTGCCTCAGTCATTGGACCAGCTGGGTGCTCTGTAATGGTCCTAATGAGGAGATTCATGGTAGCAATGGCAGCGGTCAGCTTCTTATGCCTATCCTGGTCTTTTGATCTCTTTAATCCTGCTCTAAGCTTCAACTCTGAAATCTCCTTCTGGGCTGCCAACAAAGCTTCCTGCTGCTTCTTCTCATTGGCCTCTAGCTGTTTAATCTTGGCTTGAGTTTTCTGGTCTTTTTGTGTACGGGCTTCAGTGATCCTGACCCATCTAGCCTAACTCTCTTGCAGATAGAGCTCAGTCCTAGCCTTCTGAACCTTGGCTTATTTACAGGCATTCTTCAATATTTGTTCCCCAGCTCTCGCTTTCCTGATATAGTCCTCTGTCTTCTCAATTTTGGAAAGATGCTCCACCCTGAGCTTCTCCAATCTCTCAATGTCCAGACGACCATCACTTCTTTCCCAGAGAGTTTTCTTCAAGGCTTGAGATAAGTTCTCATTCCTTTCTTTCAATTTCTCAAATTCTTCTAGGCTGACAGTTGCTGCAGGTTGTGTTGTAGATGGTCCAGGTATGTCCTCCAAGGTGAAAGGCATTCCAGTAGTCTGAGCTCTAGTACGTGACCAGTCATAGTATTGAGCTGAAGCAACATTATTACACCTTCCCAGAATAGCCATCCCTTTTGTCTGGATGTTGTCCCAAGCCCAGGATGCTTGTCTGACAGCAGTTGAATTAGGTTTTACTTCACAATACAGGGTCTCAGCCAAATCTTGCACCCTGGGAGGGTGAACCAAAGCATAGCCCAGTTGTCTCTTAAACAGCAAAGGATTGTAGTTGATGCAACCTTTCACTCCTATCAGAGGTACATTTAGGTATTGTCCACAGCTGGTGATAATGTCCTTGCCTTTGGTGCTTTAGGTGCACCACCTGATATCATCTGAAGTCAAAGCAATGAGCCTCTTGGCCCAATTCCTCTGTTGGTGGGGATTCAGGAAAGCATCTGACTTAGGTAGGTGTCTGAGTAGCCAGGTGTAAAACAAAGGAGCACAACATCTCACCAATTTCCCCCTTTGTTTCTCATTCCTCTGATGGATGGAACAGTAGAAATTTCCCAGCAATGTAGGCACTGGGTTCTTCAGAAGAAACAGATGGATGGCATTCTTGCTGACAAATTTGGGCTCATCTGCAAACAGTATAGCCCCATATATGCTGAGGGCTAACAGTGCACAGACTGCCCTCCATTCTCCCAATGAGGCCTTCAGGATGGCCTGAGAAATCAAGAAATCCAAATGCAAACCAGGGATCCCAGCCTTTGTTGTCATACTTTGCTCAATCAAGGCAGGCTCCAAGTATAGTGCCTTTGCTACTTCTCCATTGCTGGGAGCTGGCATTTCTGGGTTGAAGGGGATTCCACCCCTGACAGGTATTCCAGTCAATGAGGAAAACTCTTCCAGTAGAGGCCCTATCTGAAAGTTTGGGAAGGTGAAGCATCTCAAAGGAGGATCATAAAACTGCAAGCAGGTGTGGATCATGCTTCTCTGAGAAGGGTCAAGGTCCATAACCATATCCAGGATACCTCAATAATGCTCTCTAAACAGGGGGATGTGGTCAGGGGTGATAAGTGACTGGACCTGCTTGATACCAATGAACACAGGCTCAAAGAAATGGTAGGATATGTTGCTCTTCCTGGGAGTAGTCATGAGTTCTGCTGAAGAAGATGAAGATAGGTGCTGGTGAAGATCACAAACTGATACTGGAAGTGAGCCACTGACAGGCTGATGCTGGTGATGATGAAAGTAGCTGAAGCAGATAACTGATGAAGCAGAGGTCTATGCAGAAGAAGGGGTCAAAACCAAACCAGATATAATGTGGATACCCTGAAAAACAAATAAACAAATGTTAAATGATGCAATGATGATATATGCAAATGATATGCAAGGGTTTATGATCAAGCTGGATCTGATTATCTGTCTTGATACAAGGCCCATGTATGTTCAAAAAGTCCAGATGGAGGCTTAGAAATCCAGTAACCAAGGTGGGGGACTCAAATAAAGAGTCACATGTCAGGGGTTAATCACAAGAACTGTCCAAAGTGGAGTACTCTTAAACAAAACAAAAATAGGGTATGATGTGGCCAAGGGTACCTGCAAACCTGTAAACAGCCCAACCCCCTCACAGGTAGTGTTCTAGAACAAGGATCCTCAGACTTGGATCAGTTATGAGAAGTGTAAACACTTCTAACCCGGAGGTACAGTGTTTACAATAACCATAAAAGATCCTCCTCTAATTCACCTCAGCTTCTGAAGGTCATAATAAAGGTCATCCAGACATAGCAGGCTTCCCAGATAGCCCTAGCACTACAGGAAATCTGTAGCACAAAGTTCTTAAGAAGAAACCCATATCTGAACCGTGTTTCATATTCCCGCACCAGACCGAAATGGAATAGGAAAGAATATGAACCACTCTAGCCTAGGTGTCACTCAGGTCCCAGGTATAGGACCTCAAACTCTCAATGGAACCCCACCCACCAAAACAGAAGCCAGATCCAGCAATGATAATGACAGTATGAAATATGAAAAACTGTAAAGGAAAGCAATAAATAAAGCTGTACATAAAGCAGTAAATAAAGCAAATAAGTAAACACAATTAGCATATAACACCCCAGTAAACACAAATCAAACAAGCGCTAGGAGGAACCCACAAAAAGAACCAGAAGCCCTGGTTGCAGTATAAGGGTCCCCAGCAGAGTCGCCAAGTTGTCGCTCCCAACAAATGACACCTGGTCAAGAGGGGGTACAGACGCGAACGGTCGGCGAAAGGGAAGGAATGAATAGAGTCGCCAGCTAGGCATTTTTATCCCGAAGGAAAGGTAATGCTGCATAGACCTAAGAAATGATGGATAAGTCGGCTGCGAACCAGAGAAACTGAGAAAGGGGGTTGGTACAACCTGGGAAGGTATTAGCACCCAGATTGTCCGCCGTACTCGACGGGATCCACGCTTAAAAATTTGTGTTTTAAAGGGGTAGTGTCAGTGAAATTTGTGTATCAAAGCTGGAAAAATGCAAGTGTCAGTGCTGGAAGAAAGTGGAGTGAAATATGTGAGGTGCCAGTGTAAGAGCAAGAGTGCAAAGCTCAAGACCATGAGGCTAAAAGAATAATGCTGGAGGAGGGGGAATATACAGAGACTTTTGTTCGATAACTGTTAAGTTATGCCTACGTATCCTCTCGTGCAATGAGGAAGTCAGAACACCGTAGTTCAACTCAAAGAGACTGAAAGATAAATTGACTTGTGAACTGCTTACTTGTCTATGCTCAAGTGTATGACCTGTCTAGCTCAGGTGCAAACTGTCTTGCATTAGACGGAAGAAGCGTGTTCTCGTTTATGAATGAAAGAGATGAGAGAAGAATCCCGGAGGAGACGATTATTGTTTGTTTTTGTGCTTTAAGTCTTTTATTGATTTTTTGTGTTTGTCATAAATTGATGAGCTTAAGCCTAAACCAAGGGTTAGTAAACTCATCACATCTCCCCTCTGATTAGGGGTAATGAGAATACCTTAAGCATGAAGTAAACACCTCACCCTTTATCACCATGATGTAGGATTAAGATCATTAACCTACTTGCCATTATTTAGATGTTTTTTTTTGGAGTTTTTGTTTAGTGTTAAGTAATGAGTTTAAGCCATAATCAAGGATTTAATAGACTCATTACACCATCCTAATAGAAGGATAATAGATGAGAATATTTAAGCTGAGGAAGGCTCCTCAACTTAATCCATGATTAGGGATTAACCTCATGACAAAACAAAGCCTTTATTAAAGTGGATTTTAGTTAATGATATGGTTAAGAAGTGGATTTTATGGTTTGTAAGGCAACTTGAGGGGGACTTGTCCATTAACACTAGGGTTAGTCCTTCTTAACCAATTAAGGAAGAATTAGAACCCTAATGCAAGGCCCACGTTACAAGCTTGATGTCTTAGTGATTATTAAGTGGATTGATTAAAGGATTTAAACACATTAAGGGTTTAACACTTAGGATTAAAGTTATACACTCCATCCTAATAGAAGGATGCAGGCACAAGCTTAATCACAAAGCCTTAAAACCTTTAAGGTTTAGTCCTTGATTATGAGGTGAGAAGAGAAGACTCAAGAGATGACACAAAGGTAAAACTAATGGGGGGAACTAATAAAACCCTAATTATTAACATGCTTGGGTGTTCCTAGGGTTTATGAGGCTTGCAAAAGATCTTCAGGAGAGAAAGCCACCAAGGAAGAAGCAGATGAAAGGAGAAGGAAGCAGAAAAAAGCAAGCCAACTTACTTCACTTAAGAAGATAAGTTGCTTGAAGAAAGAAGATGAGGAGGGAGAATGAATGAGCAAGCTCACTCTAATACACATGTAAAATGCAGAAATGATGTATAAGAGAGATGAGAAGAGATTATGAGAAGTGAAGGCAAATTCACTTCTCAATGACTTACCACCTGAAAAGTTAGTAACAAGAAATGAAATGAAATGAGAATGAGATAAGATGCAAAGGTATAAACCAAAACCAGAAGCATAAACATGATGTTAATGATGCTAAGAGATAATGCAAACACATGTCAAGAGTTGGGGATGATCACACAAGGATGAAGGTGCAAATGAAGCATGCATTGAACCATGAAAGTTCATGAAAGTTTATGAAATGGAATGAATGCATAACATGGCAAATGAATGATGCAATGATAAAACATGATTCTAATATGTCCTAAGATGTCTTAGAAGTTATGTGAATGCACAAAATGTCATGGCAAGTTCATGAATACAAGCATATGAGAGATGAATGCAAATGAAGGCAAGAAATTAGGGTTTATGCACATGACACAAAGAAAAATTCAAAATCAGAAGAAAATGACAAGATAAAAATTTGAAAATGGGATAAAAGTAACCCTAACCCTACCCAAGTTCACTGCCCAAAGGAGGGGACCTAACTCTTAACCTAGAGGGAGTTATGATTTTCTTAAGTTTGCTAGGGTTTTAAGGCACCTCAAAAGGAAAAATGCACATCAAATTGAAAATGAAAGATAAATTCAAACCAATTTTACCCTAGAAACTACATGATATGAAAAATGTAATGCAAAAATAATCAACATCAAACTCTTCATGGTTAGGCAGAATGAATTTTTCTAAGTTAGGACCAAAATATTGCCTTTTAAGAATTTAAATTCCAAAGAAAAATGTCAAAACATGTCAAAACCAAAAAGAAATTTGTTTGAAGAGTTTGATAATGTTACTAAATGTATCAAAATGCAATGTGAATTTTTTGGTGATTTTTAAATACCTAAATGCATTTTTAATTAATTAATTTTCATTAACTAATTAAAAATAAACATTTAAATGATTTAAAAATAATTTTTAATGCAAAAAATAAAAATAAAAATATTTTTGGGTTCTGAAAATTAATTAAAGTCTGGACAAAACATTTCAGAATTTTTTGAAGTCTTTTTCTATTTTTAAAAATTCGTGCAAGTTTAAATAAAGAAAATGAAATAAAAATTAAAAATAATGAAAGTATGCTGGATGGAGAGCCAGGATCTAATCTGGGCCTGAAAAGTTTGACGTGGCGCGCATCTGGACAGCCCAAGTTCAAACCTGCCTAAACTTAATTAATTATTTAATTAATCCTGATTAATTGTTAATGACAAGATCTGGACCTCACAAATGCGCGCGGGAACACTCATCCAACGACCCGTATTCAAACGAAACCCTAATCCTGATTAAAAGCCCTAATGACTTTCAGGTGGCCGGAAATGACCTCCGGTCATCTTCTCCGGCCACACCCTTCCCTGAAAATCTCTATCTCACTCCCTAAGCTATAAAAACATGCCAAAATCTCCAGAACTCTTCTCTTAACATCAAATAACAAGAATCCAGCATCAATAACAATCTATTTTACTCACACAAGGAGAATCGAAGAAGAACAGATTTAGGGCAAACGTTTCAGAGCAACATAAAATGCTTGTCTTTGGCTCATTTTCAAAAATAAACACATCCCCATGATCAGGGCAACACATAGAACAATATTTTAACAAGAAATCTGAGTTCTGGAAAAATTGTTCATCATGTTACCTGAGGTTGAGCTTTCGAATCCTGGGCTTTCTGACCTTCTGCCTTGTGCTTTTCCACTCTAATGAACTCCTTGATGCTTCTGGTAAGCTTGGAATGGGTTTATATGGAGGGTTTTGAAGCTTTCAGTTCAGGGGTGGTGAAAATCGTATTTCTGTTTGGGGTAGTTTTAGGCTGTTTTGATGGGTGAGAAATGATCAGTGAAGCATTCTGAGATGAATGGTGGAAGAAGTTTGGAGAATAATTGGCTGAGTTATGGGATTCGATAGAAAAATGCAAAATATGGAGTTTTTGTGAACTATGGTGATGCTGTGGTTTCAGGCTTGCTTCTTGTGTGTTTTGAGTTCCATTTTGCCCACATATCAAGCTGTGATAGGTCTGTGAAGTTGGTGTGGGCTATGCTGATTGGTATGGCCTTCTTGCAAAAAAGTCAACAAAGTTGTACTTTGAGGTATGGGCTGGTTCAGTTCAAGGACAAAGGCATGTCTGGTGCAGCTGTGATCAAGGAGAACCATGGAAGTGAGATTGAGGCAAACCAGCAAGTGGATTGAAGCTTATGGGAGGTTTTGCAATTTTCATTAAGTTTGGCCCTTTCTTGATTTCTTCATGCACAAGTCATGAAACTTGGAAATTCTTGGGCCAATTCTGAGTTTTAGGCAATGTGTTATGATGTTATGATGTGTAGAAGTCCATTTGAAGTCATAAAAATGCTTGGCATGAGAATTTGCAAGTTTCCCTCTTTGGTGTAAAAGTAAAATTTATGTGATTTTCCCAACTTTGACAAGCCATAACTTTTGTTCTAAAATGAATTAGAATGAGTTCTTGTAATTTTTGAAAATGGGAGGATCCAATCTACAACTTTCATGACCAAGAATTTTTCATTTGAAGCATTTTTGGATCAAAAAGAGGAGGTTGAAAAACTTTCCCAAAATGACAAGTTTTCATTACAAGTCACTTCCCAAAATGGCAACTTTGCAAATGGCTTGAAATTCTTCAATTTGGTGAACTTCTAACATCTTCTAAGATCAAATAAAGATCACACACATTCAAAATGATGGAGAATATCCTTTGGTTGGATGATTGGGGGCCTCAGATGCCCTGATTTTGCACTGACTTGCTCAAGAAGTCATCTTGTGATCAGATGCCTTCCCCATTGAATTTCTTCATGAAAATTGGTATGCATGATCCTTATATCATATAGAGACTAATAGAAAAAAAAATGACCAAAAAATGAGTTATGGCCTCTGAAACCAAAACCCTAATTTTAGGTCATCTGTGCAGTTAAGCTTGGCTCTACTTCCATGCCTTCCTAAGTTCTTCTGATTCCTTGACTTCCTTGATCTTGGGAGGATATAATATGGTGTTTGGACATACATGGACCCTCTTGAGATGATTAAAGGCCTTTGGAGTGGCTCAAATGGCTCTTGGGTTGCTCAGATCACAAACCCTAGATGCAGATGACTTTGAACCAATGCAGTGAAGCAAAAATGCAATATGAGATGATATGATTGAACTTATGCAAATGAAAAGAATCACAAGCCATGGTGAAATGAGTGAGGGAAAATTTGGGGTGTATACAATAGTCACAGGGCTGACTTCAGGAGCATAAATGGTCACAGGCTCTCTTCTGACAGGCATCTCTATTGCATCATAGAATATGGTTATAGTAGACACATCATCAACTTCATTATCAACCTTGTTAAACTGCAAGGATCCTTCATCAATCAAACTCTGTAATCCCATCTTCAGATTCTCACACCCATTCTCTGAATTCACACATCTTGCACAATCAGAACTGCATCCTGGAAACACCTGACCTTTCAGCAATCTCTCCTTCACTAGCAACAGCGGAGTCTTCACTTCTTGTATGCTCAGGATAAGACTTAACTTCTCACCACTATCAACAGCATTGATTCTAGCCCCTCCGTGATTCAGAATAAGGTTTGAAGTAACATTCGGCGGTGGTGCGAAGTTAATCGCCTTGGAGTCTATTAGATCTTGAACTTTGTGCTGTAGCACCCTGCACTTCTCAGTTGAGTGCCCGGGTGCCCCTGAATGGAAAGCGCATCTAGCATTAACATCGTACCCCACAGGAAGCTCTCCGGGTAGTGGTGGTGCCAAAGTCCTCAGTTGAATCAAATTCAGGTCCAGCAATCTTGGTAGCAAAGCAGCATATGTCATGGGAATTTCCTCAAGCACCCTATTAGTCGGGCGAGTTTGCCTTGGCTGATAAGGTCTTTGTTGATAGTTGTTACGTTGTGGCTGTTGTTGTTGTTGAGGTTGTACCTGCTGCACAGGGCTGGAAGGAATTGTGACTGCTGCCACATGCTCATACGGTCTTCCATATCCACGGCCTCGTCCTCTGCAAAATACAGAATTGGTCTCACCTTCCCTTCTTCTCAGGGGTCCTCTGAAAGCTTTTCTTGCTCCATTAGAACTGCTCGCACTTGTATCCTGAATCTTACCCATCTTTAGCAAAGTCTCGACCCTCTCTCCAGCAATTACTATATCGTTGAACTTGGTAGCCGAACAAGACGCTAATCTTTCGATAAACACACCTTGCAATGTCCCCATAAACATATCAACCATCTCATTCTCCAGCAGTGGTGGTTGCACTTTGGCAGCAAGCTGACGCCACCTCTGAGCATATTCTTTGAAACCCTCCTTAGCAGTTTGAGACATGTGTTGCAATTGAGTGCGATTTGGAGCCATGTTCAAATGGTACTGGTATTGCTTCACGAAAGCCTATGCCAGGTCCTTCCATCTCTTAATATTGACTCTGCTTAGCTTCATATACCATTCCAAAGAAGCCCCAACCAGGCTGTCCTGGAAATAGTACATCCATAACTTTTCATCATCAGTGTGGGCAGCGATCCTTCCTACAAAGGACTGAAGATGAGTCTTTGGACACACTGTGCCGTTGTATTTCTCAAAATTCGGGACATTGAACTTGTAAGGGATTCTAACCCCTAGAACCAAGCCCAGGTTAGTAATGTCGAACCCCAAAGAGTTCTGAGATTGAATAGCCCTGATTTGTTCTGCCATCTCCTCAAATTTCCTGTTCATTTCAGCCCCTTGGCCTTCAGTTTCGTCCAGCAGAGTGAACTGTTCGTCTTGACCGTCCATTTGCACATTGTTCAGTCCATCATTGATTATGGTAACCCCTGGCTGTGTTACAGGGACTTCAACTTGACGTGCGCCCGCACCGTTACGATTACCTCCCTCAGCAGTACCGTTGTTCCTAGCTTGACCATTTTCAATCAACTCACGTAGACGTTCTTGATTCTGACCCATGCCTTCCATCAAGGTCATAAAATTGTCCATCCTCAGCCTTAAGTCAGCTAAGTCAGCTTGCATTTGATCCATGACTCTTTCTTTGTTGATCTTTGTTGGATATCTGTGTGCGATTGGCTGTTCTCGAACTTTCCTGGGAGCTATAGTGCCTGAAACAACAAGAACGTTAGAAACTGAAGCACTACCTGCAAAACAAACAAACATGTCATATGCAATGCAATGTAACTGCTCATGTTTCCAAGTTTTAAGCATTTGCATGCCCCAGTTCTGGTATCTACTCCAGACAGTCACTTTGAGTATTAACTTTCAAGCTTTCTCTATGAAGGGTGTTCAGATATTAGCAGTATCAGACAAACAAGCCTTGCACATTCAGAAAAGATAATTTGCACATTAACACTGTATATCATGGACAAACCACTGCCGGCCAAAAGTTAGAGCACAAAACAGAAATATTCCCCTAAGGGTTACAAGTCATTACATGAATAAAAGACAAAAGAAATAAAGCAAGACTCCTACAACAAGTCTGTAGGTAGTCTGAAAAATAAACTAAACTAAAGACCTAGGCTCCTCTGCTCTGCCCTTCTTTACACCCGCTCTCAGCTTGAGCTCTTCAATCTCCTTCAGTGCTTCCTCCAAGGCTAAATGGCTTTGTGTTAACTGCTGAGTCTTTTCCCTCCGAATGTTGTGGACTTGCTCCACATCTTCCTTCTTGAAGGTCATTTGCACTTCAAAGAACTCTTATTTTTCTTTGAACTTCTTTTTCTCTTCCTCCCTTTGGCCTTGCAACCAAACAATGAACTGGCGAGCTTCCTTGAGAGTCTTCAAAGTCTTTTTGCATTCAGCTTCTCTTTTTGCTTCCATCAGACCCAACCTGTGAAAGTGAGCTTCCCTTCCAGCAAAGTCTTTCTCTTTAGCTTCCAAGGATGCTTGGATCTTCTGCAGCTTTCCCTCTGCTTCATTCTTGGCCCTGTTGGCAAGATGATACAGGTTGACCATTTCAGCATTCTCCACTCTAACTTCATGCAGCTGAGCTTCCAACTTCTTGTACTCTCCAAGGGAGACAATACTTTGGCTTGGAACTTCTCTGGGATAAAGTGGAGCTTCTACAGAGAAAGGCATGATAACTTCTTCTACATGTATTTGCAACCATGCAGCAAAGGGTGGATCTCTCAAAGGGTAACCAAATTGCTTCCTGGCTAATGTTGGATGATAACTGATCACACCCTTCCTTCCCAGCAAAGGCACTCCAGCAAATCTTCCACAACTGACTAGCAACTCTTTTCCTAGCAGATCTCTGTCATATCCCCAAGCAATATCTTCAGCAGTTAGCCCCATCAACCTTCTTGACCATCTCCACTCATCCCTCATCTCCTTGAAAGCACCTGAATTTGGCAGTTGTCTGGAAAACCACTCAGCAAACAAAGAAGCACAGCAGCTTACTGGTCCACCCCTACCTTTCTCATTCCTGTAATGAACACTGTAGTAGAAGTCACCTAACAGAGTAGGAACAGGATTGCCTTTAGATAAGATGGAGATCACTTCCAAGCTTACAAATTCCTTCTCTCCTGGGAACAAGCTAGACCCATACACCATCAAAGCCAGCAAAGCACCAAAGTCACCCCAACTACCCTCTTTAGCATACTTCTCTGCCTCTGGTATGAGCACACTCCAAGGGAGTCCTTTACCTTCACTATCCTTCAGAGCTTTCATGACTGTAGCAGCTGGTAAACGACAAACTCTGGCTATGTCTTCTTCTTTAAGCACCACCTCAGACCCATAGAAAGGCAAGGTCTCTCTGACTGGAACATTCAGAATGCTGGCAATCTCCTCCAAGGTAGGAGCTATGATGTAACCTGGAAACACAAAGCAACGCAGCAAGGGATCATAAAACTGCAACAAGGTATGCAAACTTTCCTTCTGGTCTGCAGTGGGTTTGTCCCCATTTAAAAAGGAACTTTTCACATCCATTTGAAATAGCTTGAACTTTAAGATATAAGCAATTCCCAAAAGTAGTCTGATTGATTCAAGCCTTGCTACTGGTGCAAAGGTTTCATCAAAGTCTACTCCTTCAATTTGCGTGTATCCTTGAGCTACAAGTCTAGCTTTGTTCTTTGTAACAACTCCTTGTTCATTTGACTTATTCTTATACACCCATTTTGTTCCAATCACATTTATGTCATCAGGTCTAGGAACAAGACTCCACACTTCATTCCTTGTGAATTGACCTAATTCCTCTTGCATAGCACAAATCCAGTATTCATCAGTAAGAGCTTCCTTGATGTTTTTAGGTTCTATTTTAGAAACAAAACAGGAACCTGAAATCACTTCTCTTGATCTATTGCTTACACCTCTGTTGGGATCACCAATTATCAAATCTTTGGGATGATCCTTCTGTATTCTGATGGAGGGAGGTTTGCTGGATTCTTCTGTCCTTGTATCAGTTTGAGTGAAGTTATAATGATCATTCTTTTCTTCAGCTTCAATCTTGATATCAGCAGATGTTCCAACATCTTCTGGGACATCTGTAGGAGTATCATCAATTATCACATTTATGGACTCCATGATAAGCTTGGTTCTAGAATTAAATACTCTATATGCTCTGCTGTTTATAGAGTATCCAAGAAAAATCCCTTCATCACTTTTAGGATCCATTTTTCTTCTTTGCTCCCTGTCTGCCAGAATATAACATTTACTTCCAAATACATGGAAGTACTTAACTGTGGGTTTTCTGCCCTTCCAGACTTCATATATTGTGGACAAAGTTCCTTTCCTTAGAGTAACTCTGTTATGGATGTAACAAGCTGTGTTCATAGCTTCAGCCCAGAAGTACAAAGGTAACTTTTTAGCATGGATCATAGCTCTTGCTGATTCTTGAATAGTTCTATTCTTCCTCTCAACTATCCCATTTTGTTGAGGAGTGATTGGTGAAGAATATTCATGATTGATTCCTTCTGAAGAGCAGAAATCTAAGAACTTTTGGTTCTCAAATTCTTTTCCATGATCACTTCTTATTCTGATCACACAGCTGGCTTTTTCCCTTTGTATTCTTTGGCATAAGTCTTTGAATACATCAAATACATCAGACTTTTCTTTGATAAAATTTATCCATGTATACCTTGAAAAGTCATCAACCACCACATAGGCATACCTCTTGCCACCAAGGCTTTCAACCTGCATAGGTCCCATAAGATCCATATGCAATAGTTCCAAAACTTTGGAAGTTGTCAGACGTTGGAGCTTTGGATGGGACATCTTGGTTTGCTTGCCTATTTGACATTCACCACATATTTTGCCATCATCAATCTTCAGTTTAGGAATACCTCTTACAGCATCCATAGATATTATCTTCTTTATGCCTCTGAAATGAAGATGACCTAGTCTTTGGTGCCATAGTTTTACTTCTTCTTCTTTAGCTAAAGAGCAAGTTGAAGTGAGACTGAAGTCTTGAGATTCCCACATATAACAGTTGTCTTTAGATCTGGCTCCTTTCATGACAACCTCTTGTTCTTTGTTAGTCACTATGCATTCAGTTTTGGTAAAGTTTACACTGTACCCTTGATCACATAATTGACTTATGCTGATCAGATTTGCAGTTAAACCTTTAACTAGCAGCACATTATCTAGTCTTGGAACATCTTGACAATCCAAGGTCCCAACTCCCTTGATTTCTCCTTTAGCTCCATCTCCAAAGATTACATATCTAGATGAATGTGACTTTAAGTTTACTAGCAGATTCTTCAATCCAGTCATGTGTCTTGAACATCCACTGTCAAAGTACCAATCTTCTTTAGCTGATACTCTTAGTGATGTATGTGCTATATATGCAACACTTTTCTTTGACCATTTAAGTTGAGATTTCTTTTGATGCCTCTGCCCTGTGTATTGTTCATCAGTAGATCTCCAAGATTGATTGTTGATTTTGTTCTTGGTTATGAATCTTTGATCAGCCTGAATGCTAGCTTTTGGTCTCCATATCTTCTTGATTACCTCTGTTGTCTGCTTAGGAGGTTGCTGATTTCTTTGATGTCTATGCAGCACTTTCTTGGTAACTTCTATTTTCTGCTTAGAAGGTTGCTGATACATCTGATTTGGATATCCATGCAGCTTATAACAATGAGGTTTGATATGTCCAAATCTTCCACAATGATGACATCTCCATCTTTGATACTTCTTCTTCATTTTGTTCTTTTCAGAATGTTGAGACATCTGTTGGAACATTATGTTTGACTTTGTGTTCTTTTCTTGATGTTGGAGCATCTGTTGGGACATCTTGTTTGACTGTATGGATTTTGAAGTAGTTTTGCTAGAGCTAGCTCCATCTTTATGTACTTTGTTAAATCCCAGTCCACTTTTATCCCCTGAATGCTTATTGTTGTTGAGAATAACATCCAGTGTACTGGAACTGCTGTTCAGCATTCTAACAGATTTTGACATGTGTTCCAACTTGGAGTTGAGAAGACTTACTTCACTTTTCAAGGTGTCAATGATCTCTTGATCACTAGCTTTTTCATCTTCTAGTGCCTCATTCTGCTTCTTTAGCTTTATAACCTCACTGCATATTTCAGTACTTCTTTTGTATAGATCTTTGTAGGCTTGCTCAAGTTCTTCAACAGTAAGCTCCCCATCACTGGAATCACTTTCAGATTCACATAGTCCAGCTAAAGCAGTGATATGCTTAGCTAATTCTTCTTCTGAATCACCTCCTAAGTCTTCATCAGACCAGGTTACAGAAAGTCCTTTCTTTTGCCTTTTTAAGTAGGTAGGACATTCATTCCTGATGTGTCCATATCCTTCACATCCATGGAATTTGACTCCTTTTTCTTGACTGGTCTTTTCATCATAATTTGACCTTCTGTTAGCATCATAAGGCCTCTTGTTCTCAGAAGAGTTTGTGTATCTTCCACTGGGTTTGGATTTGCCTTCCATCCCTCTGAGAATCTTTTTGAATTGTCTTCCAAGCATAACAATGTTGTCTGATAAGCTTTTACCAGTTTCTGATTCATCATATTCTTCTTCATCAGTATTTGTCACCAAGGCTATGCTTTTGTTCTTCTTAACATTTAAGTCATTCATTCCCATCTCAAATGTTTGAAGGGAACCAATGAGTTCTTCAACTTTCATAGTGCATATGTCTTGAGCTTCTTCTATTGTTGTGACTTTCATGTCAAATCTTTTTGGCAAAGATCTGAGGATCTTTCTTACAAGTTTTTCATCAGTCATCTTTTCTCCCAAAGCTCCAGAAGTATTAGCTACTTATAAGATGTTCATGTAGAATTCATGAACTGTCTCATCTTCCTTCATTCTCAAGTTTTCAAACTTGGTGGTGAGAAGTTGAAGTCTTGACATCTTTACCTTTGATGTTCCTTCATGAGTTGTTTTGAGAGTATCCCATACATCTTTAGCTAGCTCACAGTGATGCACAAGTCTAAATATGTTCCTATCAATGTCATTGAATAGAGCATTTAAGGCCTTGGAGTTGCCTAGTGCTGAATCTTCTTCCTCCTTACACCATTCTTCTTCAGGTTTCAACACTTTTGATCCATCTTTGGTGTCTTGGATAGGATGTTCCCATCCAATGTTGACTGCTCTCCAGGCCCTGTTGTCAAGTGATCTTAAGAATGCAATCATTCTTGGTTTCCAGTAGTCATAATTAGATCCATCCAGTATAGGTGGTCTATTTACTGATCCTATATCTCTGTCCATGTTTCCAGAATTTTTATTCCCTAGATCTCACCCAGTATAAATAGGCAGGGTGCCTGCTCTGATGCCAATTGAAATTCTGTAATCAGGTATGAGATGTCCTATGAGATGTTCCAACACTTGACAGATTTAACCAAAACTTAAAGTGCAAGAAAAATTAAACAACACAGTAGTTTGTTAACCCAGTTCAGTGTATAACCACACTTACATCTGGAGGCTACCAAGCCAGGAGGAAATCCACTATAAGTAATATTAATTCTAGACTTAAACAACCCAGTTTAATCTTTCACTTAATATCTACCCGATGCAATTTCTATCTAAGACACAACTTAGATATGAGTACCAACTCACTCCCCCTCAATCACACAGTGATCTTGTTTACAAGTTTAATAAAATTGAAGACATTCTTCAAACAAAACAGCTTGATCTTACTTCACAGTTTCAATCAAGTCACAAATGCACTTATGCTTAAAAGCTCATAAAGTGGTACAATAAAACAACCTGCTATTAAAACAATAAACACCCTATTTGGTCTTCTGGAATTCGTGCTCAATTCTGTGAGTTTCTGTTGATTAAATAGGTGTTTGTAATTTGGGCTTTCTGTAAGTTAATCCAGTCCTAAAACACAGCAGCTTCCACCTAGAATTAGGGTTTGTTACTTCCTAGATTCTAGGTGATTTAGTTCTTCTGTTTAAACTGAATTCTCATAATAAAACTCCCTACAGATGCGCCTTGTTCTGTTTTTATCCATCCATAATTAATTCCAGATAACTCTCCTTAAATATCTCAGATCAGTTAGTCAATAATTAATTCTGGTAGCAGGTTTGAGATGTCTCAACATCTGTTGGGACATCCTGAAAAACTGAACTTAAGTCATTTATACAATGTCCCAACATCTGGTGTGACATCCTGAAATAAGTTTTTATACTCTGTTTGATAATGTCCCAACATCTGATAGGACATTCTGAACTGAATTCAATATTTCTTGTTGGTCAAAAATTCTGCCAATTCTAAACATCTACAAAAAGAAATGAAAAGGAAAAAATGTAGGGAAAATAAAGATTGTTCTCGAACGGGCCCTATCCCGCTGCCTACGTACCTCATCAGGACAATGAGGATCAGAGACGCCGTAGTTCCCCTAACTAGGGGTAGAAAAGAAATTGCTTGTGAATTAAGGCTTGAACTGCCTATGCCATTGCTCAGGTGTTGCAGACTCGGACGACGAGTGCGTAACCGTCTTGAAAAATGACAAGTAGCAGGAAGTTCGCGTACGGAGCAAAGGAGGTGAGAAAAGAATTCCCGAAGGAGAGACGCTTATTGTTTGTTTGTGTTTTTTATGAAGCTTTTTATGAGTGTGTCACAAGGAAGTGAACTCAAGCTCCTTTCCATGGAATGTATACTTGTCACTACATTCCAAGATGGAATAATAGAACAAGCACACTCAAGTAAGGAGAAGATCCCCAAAACATGAATCCAGAGATTAGGGCCTAAGCTCACTAACTCATTAACTTATTAAGTGTTTTTGGTATTTACAATGAAGAAGTGTTTTTTATGATTTTCTTTGTGAAGAAGATATCTTGATCAGACTTGTGCATCACAAGATAAGCTTGTACTATCCCAAGATGGGAAGACTACAAGTACCTCATGGGATAAGGCTATTGCTCAAGGTATCACTTCAAACTTTATTAAGTGTTTTTTAAGGTTTTGAGATAAGAAGAGAAAAGAAACCAAAAGGATCACAAAGGCAAAAGTCTAATGGGGGACTAAAGATTCCTAAGTGTTGTCATGCATGGATATCCTAAGGTTAGTTTGGTTTTCTATCCTAAAGAAGAAAGGAAGAAGAAGAAGAAAGAAGAAGGGATGAGTAAGGCCTAAGCCCAACAAACAAAGGTTAGCACAATAAAGAATAAGAAGAGAAGAGATGAGATTTGGAGATGTGGGAATCACTTCCACATCTCTCACTTACCATAGCATCTGAAAGGTTAGCAACATAAGCATAAAAGTGAAACAAAATGAACCTAATGACATGCCAACATCATACAAACAGAAGTGAAGTTATATGTACAAATGCCCAATGCAAATTCAATAAAAAGGAATGAGAGAAGAAACATGCAAGTTAATTATGAAGCAACATGAATCACATGGCAAAGCAAAACAACTTAAGATGGATGCAAAGCAAAATGCACACAACATGAAATCAAGGCACAAGACCAGAACCAAAACAAGTCAAAGAAGAGCTTAAGAAGCAAGAGAGATGAAAAGAAGAGAAGCACAAGACCAAACAAACAACTCATGAGATGGAAAGGAGCAAAGAAGTGAAGTGAATACACTTAAGAAATGATGAACTTAAAAGGTAAGCCAAACACAAAATTTACAAGACATAAACCCTAAACTAAGACCAGAAAGGTACCCATACCCCAAAGAGACCCCAAATGAGAAGAAGAAGTTGGCACAAGTGCCCTTCTAGGCTAAAGAGAGAGCTTGTGATCAAAAGGAAGCAAAATGGGACAAGGTAAGAACAAATATTCAAATCAAATCAATAATGCATCTAAAAATTCCACAACTTAGGACAAATGATCCTCAAACATGATATAACAATGAGCCAAAAGGGTTGGGAGAAATTCAGAAGCTAGATAGGTCAAATGAGGTCAAGAACATGAATTAGGGTTAAGAAACTTCACTTACAAGGAAAGGACCAAAACCCAATGAACAAATTTCTAAAAATCAGGAAAAAAATCACATATGAACTACATCCTCTTATGAATCCAGAGCAAAAAGAACCAACACAAAACTCAAAATTATGAACACTATGGAAATTGGACAAGGCAGGATGCTCAAAAAGGACTTAAAAAGAATTAATCAAATGGAAGAATTAATTGACACGTGGCTGATGAAAATAAATGGAAAAGAAAAATATAGAAAATTAGAGAAAACTAAAATGAATAACCATGAATTAATTTGGAATTTTTTGATGATTGGAAGTATTTTTATAAAAAGAAAACCAAAATGGAATAAAAGAAATAAAAGAAAAGAAAATTAAAATATAAGAAAAGTGGAGGAGGTGTGGATAGTCAGGAGTTCAGTTACAATCAGTTGGGATTGGAAGGAAGGGGGTGCGAATAGGCATATGCGCCCAATGGATTTGCACTGGATCACATAAGCAAGGGTGGATATTCAGGAAAATAAAGGAAAAACAACTTGTCGTGAGATGAAATGGACGCATCTGGTGACATGGCTCATTAATTGACGTGGCTAATTCATTGGATGAGGGCTGAGGAACACGCAAGTTATAGTGGTATGCGCAACATGAATAATAATCAGAAACAAAAATAGAAAAGAAAGTCACGTGAAGGGGATGGTGTTCTCATTAAAAACGTGGCATGATATGGAGTGAGGGGATAAGAGATCCAAGGGTGGTAGACTTGTCTTCAATCTTGCGAAACCCTAACACATGTTTTCCAGATTCCGGTGACCGGAACTAGGGCTCCGGCATCGGAAATTGCACCAGATGAACAAATCACAATAAAAATAAACATGAAGCTCCAGATTAGGTAAACAAGGTGCCCTGAGTTCAAATATGGGCATGAAAAAGTCAATAGATCCATGGATCTTCTGGATCGAGTAAAAACAGGTGAGACCATGAAATTTCAAATCCATAATACACACTCAATAAGGCACCAAATTCCAAACCAAAACAAGCAGAGTGATCAGTGAACATCAAGGATTACAAAGCACACCTCAAAAATCATTTCTAGATCTAAAGATTCAGAGGCATACCCGAGCTTGCAGATCTTGAGTTAGCTTGTTAGAAGTCCAGATGATGAAGACAAAGCACTCCAAATGCACTCTAGTTGCAAAATAAATGCAACTAGAGCCTTGAATCTTGCTGGATCTGAGGATTTGCAAGCAACTGCCTTGAAATGGCAAGGTTGTGATTCTTGAGAGATAGCTTGCACAATGGTGAGATTAATGATCTTGAGCTGCCAAGGATGAAGGATCTACAATTTGTTTTTGGAGAGAGCTAGTGTGTGAGGAGATTCAAGAGAAAATGAAAGTTGTGCAAGAACTTAGAAACTGAAGAATGAGAGAGAACTGAGCCCTTGTAAAACCCTAATTTGTTTTATATCATGTCATGAGTAAATGCTGAAGAAATGAAGAAGTTTGCACGTGGGAATGAAAAGTATTTGTGATTTTTCAAATTTTGCAAGTTTGGTGTGATATCGTGTAATCCTCATGCCTTCCCTTGACTTCAGCCCATGTGCACTCTAATTTGACCCCTTAATCACAATCCAAAAGAATCCTGACCATTAGATGAAGTTGTCACACTTTTTTCATGTTCATGCACAAATTGCATTTTTTTGAATGAAATTCTTATTTGGCACGAATTTGTTGCATTTATTTGAGCAAAGTGAACCAAATTATTTTTATTTTAAAATTGGAACCTCACTTGATCCATTCCAATACTCAAAATTGAGTTGCATGTCATTTGGCTCTTGGTGCATGCATGAAAATTAACATTTGCCCTAATTTTGAAGGAATTTTCGAGGGGCATAACTCCCTAACCAAGAATGCTATGAAAAATTACTTGTAATTTTTGAAAATGGGAGGCCTTAATCTCCAACTTTCATGTTTGACTTTGGTCCATTTGAAGAATTTTTCACCAAGTTATGATCATTTGAATTTTAGGGCAAAACTTGCCAAAAATGGCATTTTCTCAAAACCAACTTTGCACCAATTTTGCAAAACCCATCAAAACTTCATGATTCTTGATCTTTGAACTTTCCAAACCTCTTCTAACATTAAAATAACATACCTTGGCTAGAAAAAATGGATTGGACCCCTTGAAATCACACAGTTGACTTTTTAAAGGCACAGTTGACCAGTTACTTCATCTGCAAGCAACTGAAGAAATCCTTGACTTCCACAAGGAATTTTCTCACCAAAATTGGTACCTAGGATCCTATTAACATGTAAAAGACTACGCCCAAATGAAATGGCCAAAGTCTTGAGGTTTTCATGCTTGAATCTCAAACCCTAGTTAAGGACCATTGTGTAGGAGCTTTGCCTTAGCCTGGAATCCCTGATGATCTTCCAACCTTCTGAGCTTTTTTAAATGAACTTGAGCTTGTAAATGCAATGTAGACCCCTCATGGGACTTGTACAAAACCAATGGGCTCCTTGTCATAGCTTGTGATGCTTCAAGAACCTCCACATATGGTCATATGCCTAATGCTAGGTCATGAGCAATGTTATGCCTCATCTTTCCATGCTAGGATGCTAAAAATATGATATGTTCATGATGCATATGATGTGATATGATGCTTAAAATGAAGAGGGCAAATTTGGGGTGTTACACCATGCTTGAGGTACACCTTCATTGACTTTTTTTTGCAAATTAGCCCATACCAATCAAACTATGTCACTACCAACTTTATGACCAATCAAGACCTCTTATGCAAACCCTAAGGAACTCATTTCATACATCACACAAGCCTGAAAGCTCACACACTCAGAAATCCCAAAAATTTCCATAACACTTCCTCTCTTCGAATTTCACAACACATCCATCAAAACTCGGATCTTTTTCCACCAATCATCTCCACATAACCTATAGAACACAAACCAACCATTAAAATGGCCTGAATCACCACACACACAAACCTCCATTTCTACTACATCAGAGCTGGACCACACAAACTAGCCACTCTCAAAGCCTTTCAAGCATTCCACTAGCATCAGGAGGACCAAAGGTGACTTTTTGCATAAGGGAGGAGCTCTGAAAGTCCATATTTGAAGATCATCAACTCAGGTAAGCTCAAGAACAAAATCTTTCAGACCTTTGATTTCTTGTTATAAAATGAAACTACATGTTATGGGGATCACTCTGATGTTTTTAGAATCGAAAATAGTTGAGAAATAAGCATTTCATGAGCTTCTGAAATTTTTCCCAGATATATGTTTTGATTCGATTCTCTCTGATTGTGTGATATAAATGTTGTTTATTGATTGATTTGAGTTGCATTTGATGTGGGGACCATTTCTGGGTGGTTTTGATGTTTAGATTTTTCCTAAGGAGGAAGATAAGGTTTTGAGTGATCGGAGAAGATGACCGGAACACTGTTCCAGTCACCTAAGGGTCATTAGGGTTTAATCTCCAGATGCATTTTGGGCCATTGGATCATGTTTTGTTTAGCGCGTGGACGGATCAGATTCACTCATTAATTATAATCTTTAATTAATTAGTTTAATTAGGTTTAATTAAATTAATTTAATCTGAAATAATCACAGCCTTTCATCTGCGTGCGCAATCAACCCCAATTTGAATTTGGACCATCAGATTGGTTTACTTCTCATTTTATTTAATTTTTATTTTATTTCCTTTCATTTCTTTCACATATTTATTAAAAATAGCAAAAAAAAACATTTTTAAAATACCATTTTCTGCATTTTCACTTTAAATATTTTTCTTAACTCAAAAATATTTTTTATTTTAATTTTTGCATTAAAAAAGTATTTTTATATCATTTAAATGTTTTAGTTAATTAATTAATTGATTTTAATTAATTAAAAATACATTTAGGTTTCTAAAAATCACAAAAAAATTTATGAAGCATTCTTAGGAATTTAGAAACATTTAAAAACTCATCACACAAATTCCGGTTTAGGTTTGATCATGTTTTCACAATTATCTTTGAATTAGGGTTCATAAATTTCACATTTTGAACCTTAACCTGAAAAATTCACTTCTGATCAACCATGATGAGTTTGAACTTGGTTCTTTTTGCATCTTTCAAATATTGCATCTAGTATTTAGGTTATTTAACTCATAAATTTGCATTTCATTTTCAATTTGATTTGTATTTTTCCCTTAGAAGTATCCAAAAACCCTAGCAAACTTAGGAAATTCATAACTTTCACTAGGTTTAGCTTCTGACCTTCTCCTTTGAGTAGTGATCTTGTATATGTTTAGGGTTTGTTTGAGTTCAATTTCAATTTTTTATCATAATGTATGCTTCTGTTTTGGTCATTTGTATCTCATACATTCATAAAACCCTAATTTCTCATGTTCATTTGCATTCATCCTTACATAGCTTCATCACATGAACTTGCCATGAGATTCCATGCTTTTGTATGCCATATTAGACATCTTAATACATGCTTGAACATTTCTTGAGCATTTCTTCATTCATTTGGTATGCTTTGAATTCATTGCATTTCATGAACATCCATGTGTTTTCATGCTTCTGACATGCTTCCTTTGCATCTCATCCTTGTATGAACATTCATATGCATCATGCATGAATTTGTACCATTGCATAACAGATTTGCATCATGTTTGCACTTACGGTTTTGGTCATTGCACCTTCATTTACTTTATTGCCTTTTGCTTTGCATCTTATGCATTCACACTAACATTTCAGGAGCTTATGGTAAGTTGTTTGGGTTGTGGATTTTCCTTCACATCCCACATCTTCTTATCTCTTTATATGCATTTTTATTTGTCTTTGAAGTGAACTAGCTTCACTTATGCTCTTTCCTTCTTATTTTATTTCTTTTAGGTTACTTATCTTCTTCAGGAAGTAAGTAACCTATTTTCTTCCTTCTTCTCTTTTCATCTGCTTCTCTTCCTTGGTGGCCTCCTGAAGATCTTTCTTTAAGCCTCACAAACCATAGGAACCACTAAGCATGATAATTTTAGGGTTGTATATAGTCTCCCTTAGCTTTTTACCTTTGAGTCTCCTTAAGTCTCTCTTCTCATCTCATAATCAGGGGCTAAACACTTAAAGCTTTAGGACTTTGAATTAGGGTTATGCCTGCATCCTTATCTTAGGATGGAGTGTATAACTTTAATCCTTAGTGTTAAACCTTTAATTTGTTTACACCTCTTAATCAAAACACCTAATAACTATTAAGACTTAAGCTTGTAACTTGGGCCTTACATTAGGGTTCCATCTGTTCCTTTTTGTTAAGAGGGACTAACCCTAGTGTTTAATGGACAAGTCCCCCTCAAGTTGTCTTACAAACTTAAAATCCATTTCTTAACCTCACTGTTTAATTAAAATCCACTTAATAAAGGCTTGTCATCTAATGAATTTAGTCTCTAACCATGGATTAAGTTGAGGAGTCTTCCTCATCTTAATTGTTCTCATCTATCATTCTTCTCTTAGGATGGTGTAATGAGTTCACTAATCCCTGATTAGAGATTAAACTCATTTCTTAACACTAAACAAAAACCCAAAAACACTTAATAATCACAAGTAGGTTAATGATCTTAATCCTACATCATCATGGTAATTAAGTTGAGATGCTTAATTATATCACACTTAAGTAGGCTCATTATCCCTAATTAGGGAGGATATAATGAGTTTGCAAACCCTTGATTTAGGCTTAAGCTCATTATCCTATGCAAAACACCAAAAACAATAAAAAAAAACTGAAAACACAAAAACAAACAATAATCGTATCCTCTGGGATTCTTTTCTCATCACACTCATTCTATAAACGAGAACTCGCTTCTCTCGTCTAATGCAAGACAATTAGCACTCGAGCCAGACGAGTCACACACTTGAGCATAGACAAGTAAGCAGATCACAACAAATCATCCAGTCTCTTTGAGTCGAACTATGGTGTTCTGACTTCCTCATTGCACGAGAGGATACGTAGGCATAACTTAACAGTTATCGAACAAAAGTCTTTGTGTCATCCCCCTCGTTCGGCTTTCTTTTCTAAGCCTCAGTCTTGAGCATCTCACTCTCTTTTGCACTGACACACTGTACATTCATTCCTAGATTTTCATACAAAGTCAGCACATACACTTACCCCTTTTAAACACAATCAAGTAAGTATGGATCCCGTCGAGTACGACGGACGATCTGGGTGCTAATACCTTCCCAGGTCGTAACCAACCCCCTTTCTCAATTTCTCTGGTTCGCAACCGTCTTATTGTTGCACCCCAAAATTTGCCCTCCACAAGACAATACATTGTGTCCCAAGAGGTTCACAAGGTTCACAATATTCACAAGACATCTCATGAGGTTCACAAGGTTCACAATTAGTCAGAAAGTTTGACAATTCCCTCAGACAATGCATCTTCCTAAACAATGCATCTTAAAATAGGGTTTTGACTTTCATCAGGATAAATGGACTTCTAAGACTTCAAGTGAGCTTCATAACATCCTATATGTGTTCAATAATCCCCATGTCAAAGTTTCAAGACTTTTCCCAGAGGTTTGCTCAGTCAGATGATCGGATAGGTTAAAATCAGGCAAGGCAGTCAAAAAGTCAAACTGAGGCCAACTGTGGTCAAATCAAAGTCAAACATCATGATTTTTTGCCAACATCAAGTATATGAAGTAAAATTCATCATTTGATCAAGGGTTGATCATGATTCATCAAGAAGATTTCAGATCATCAAGAATCAAGAGTTTCTAAACTAGGGTTTTCACAGGAAAAGTCAACTGAACTTTGACCAGCCATAACTTTCACATGCTTCATCAAAATTTTTCCATCCAAAGCTTATTTTGAAGGAAATTGAATTCTCTACAACTTTGTGTCTCACAAGCTAAGCCCAAAAATGCTTCATTTGGAAGGTATGAGCTAAGACATTATAGGTCCTTTTAAAAGTCAACAAAAAGTCAAAAACTTCCAAAGAGCATAACTTGAGAATGGTAAAAGATATGGACATGAGAACAAAGAGGTTGGTTATAGGACTCTTTAAGCTTTCCAAAATTTCCAATAACACCTTCATAGCATTAAAATTGAAGGATTTATGCCCTTGCAAAATTGGGAAATTTTTGAGAGGTTTATGAAGCAAATGGGGTCTTAAAACCATAATTCACCAAATGGGCTTGCTTTTTTATGATCCAAACACTTCCATGACATCATGCACGAATTAAAATTTATTTATTCATAATTTTATTCATATTATTTTATTTATTATGATTTTTTATGTTAAAAATCATTTTAAATTAAAATAAAATATAAAAGGATGGATATTTGATTTGATTTTGGTTCTAGAAAGTCTTAACACTCATTTAAACTGGATTGATAACAATATAATTCAGATCACACCAATATGGCAATGTTAGATCAAGAAAATTCAAGTTTTAAGATCAAATCTTTTTCAATCTCTATGGATCAAAAAGTCCAAAGGATGGATCAAATCTCTATGGTATATAAACAACACATATCAAACAAGAATACACGAATTCAGAGCCTCCAAGTGCACATTCAAACTTCAAAATTTCATTCAAAAACTCACTTTTGGATTTCAAGTTAGAGGTGATTTCAAAGTGTTCTAAGGATTGCAATGCATTCTATGATGTTCATTTAACATGTCTGGATCATAAACAACATCAAAAACACCCTCATTCGCATAAACCGAATGGATGTTCATGCCGTATTTGATTTTTTCGATTTCACGATTTTGTTGTTTCTTAATTGATTTTGATTGATTAATCTTGTTTGTTTCATTGTACTGAAGCTTTCTGGACAATCGAATTGGAGTTTCATGGACTGAATCCGCATATGCCACTGTTAGGGTTTTCGGACCTCATTTAGGGTTTCATCATTTAGCCCAAATAAATGAATTCTAAAGACATAGAAGAATAGTAGAAGTCATTAGGAACTTAATGGCACTGTTAATTTCATGAAATTTTACCGTTTGGATGAAGTTTGAGATTCGCAGGTTGTGTTCGCATAAAAAAACACAGGAGAATCCCCATCAAATTTCGCAGGTAAACCTGCGAAATTCTGAGGAAGAAGACGATTGAATTGGCGCGAATTAGGATTCAAATATTTGACTTCTTTTATTTAGATTTTGTTTGGTATTATTATCACAAACGTGCGTTTGTCCCAGTGGTTGAGACTCTGTGTTGGTAAGCTTGGGGGGCGAGTTCGATCCCCAGGTTTTTCTTTTTTGCTTGGAAATTCTCTTATTTTGCAGGTTATTTACAAAAGGATTGCTACCTGGTTACTATCACAAACGCGCGCGCAGCCTGGTGGTAGCCCTGCGCGTCTAAGGGAAGCAAAACCTAGGGCGTGGGTTCAATCCCTACCCCAGGTAAGTTTTGGATTTTATTTTTCTTAATTATTCTGTTTTGTTATTATTATTTTATAATTAATTTTAATTGCAATACAAATATATTTAGATCATTATATGTAAATATATTAACTTTATGCTTTCTAAAAAAAAACTTCTAATTTATTTTCTAAAATCTTAATTCTAGTTTTTTTATTTATTTAAATTAAAATATGTATATATTATTATCATATATTTATTTTTGTAAACAATTAACTAAATATTGTAATTTAAATTATAAACCCTAATTCTATTTTCTAAAATTTCTAAAACCCTAAATTCTAAAACCCTAATTTTTTTTAAAACCTTAATTTATTACCTTAATTATTTTGTTTAAATATTAAATTTAATAAATTTTTCTAATGTATATAATTAAATAATTAATCATGTTTTATTTTGTAAATAAATTAGTATATGGTTTATTATTATTATCTTTATTATTTTATTTTCATCTCAAAAATTCTTCAAATTTGTTTATTTAATTTAAATATGTTTTATATCTTTGTGCTAACATTTTCTTTCTTATAATTATTTTTATTACTAACCCTTTTTATTATTTAGTTATATATTTATTATTTAATCGTTTCTATATTTTATGTAAATTCGAAAGCCTTGTGATAGTTGTAGGTTTTATTTTCTCTCCTTATTTTATTATCTATAAATGTTTATATCGCCGTGGTTAGTAAATATAGGGAGTGATAACTTATTTGTATTTTAAAATTAATTTAAAATCACTAATTTAATAAGATAAATATATGAACCTATACACCCACACACGTAAGTCGATCTTTGATCGCCATCTCACTTCCTAAGGTTATCCTTCATGTTGCCTAAATCAAAAGGTCAAGTAAGGTGTCTAAAAAGCAAAGTCCCTTCTCATGAAATATCATCAAGTCCCTTTAAAGATTATAAGATCAAGTCCCTTCGATGTTGCCTACGTAAATGATCTTGTCCCTTTCGAATAAAAGATGATAAGTCCCTTCGTATTGCTAAGACACCTTACATTTGCCTAAACACAGATGACCCTTCACATGTCCCTTATAAAATCCAAGGTAATGACTACCTATTCCTTAATAATAGGGATAGTCTTACCATTGAAAGAACATTTAAGAACAGTAAAGATTCAAATTAGGGTAGGTTCCTCTTAAGTACTTGCTCACTTTTCATCAAATTACTTCATTACACTTCACATTTTCAAACAAATTTTCAAAACAAAGTCTTTATATACATCCATACAAGGATTATTATAAAGTACTTAAGAAAATTTTTAATCACACATTACACTTCTCAAAACAGTTTAAAGTGAGCTAAGTAACTAAGAGCCCATGGATAACCATGGATGTAAAGGGTGCTAACACCTTCCCTTTACATAACCTACCCCCCGAACTCAAAAATCTTTTAAGGTCTTTCCTGTTCTTTTATGCCCTTTCCTTTGGATAAAGTAAAAGTCGGTGGCAACTCTTGCTATCCGCAACATAACTAAAGTCAGTTCTCTCACCGTGTTACACTTATCCATACCCTTCCAGGTTTATGCAGCATTACCTTTTCTTCGGGATAAAAATGCCTAGCTGGCGACTCTATTCAACCTCAACCTCTTTTGCCTCGTCCGTTCACGTTTTCACCGGGATGTAAAATCTTTTGGGAGTGACATGTACCAAATAGAGAATGATCATGCCTTTCTTGCTAGGTTTGCATGTGGGAATAATCACATGGGCACAATATTGCAAATTTTCATTTTGATCCAAATATTTCATTGTTAAGTCCTCACATTCCCAAAACCCTAATGAAATTCATAAACCCTTTATATAAAAGCCAAACATTCAATTCTTAGAGGCTCATGCACTCTCCTGGTTTTCTATGAATAATTTTGCTTCAGATCACTCTTTAGGTGAGCTTCCTTTTGCTTCATATTTCTATGAATGCTTGTGTGTATGTTGATCCTTGAGTGTCACTGATCATAATATTGTGTTTCATTTTGTGTTTGGACGTATATTATGAGTGTTTGGTTGAATTTTAGTCTTGTTCCTGATGGTGAATAGAGTAGATCTAGATATCTGTATGAGTTTTTGGACAGGTTTGTTCTTGAGCATGAGTTTTCCGGTGACCGGAGCTAGGGCTCCATCACTGGATCATTTGCAGTGATCAAGACGACTTAAGGAGGAAGATGTAATCGTAGGCGTTCATTTCCCTGATCTGATAGTTATCCTCTTGACAACGCATTAAAAAGGGGTGTTGTATTGAACTTGTTTTCTTTTTTTATAATTAATCAGCTTGTGTGGCTTTCCATGATTCTTACCATTCAGGTGTGATCTCAATCCTCCATCTGGCTGACTTGTATGCTTGTTTGACTTTCTTAAGTGTGTTTGATTCATCCTAGGGAGCATATTTAGGTCAACATTATTGGAATGTGATCACCATAAGCTTGCTGACTTGTGTTTGGACCTGGACTTGTTGTTTGCTTTGCACGCCCCCTCCCTTGGCCCATTCTTTGTTTTGAACGTATCTGGATCACTCTTGGCACCCCTTCCCCTTTTATTTCAATTTTATTTTCTTATTTTCTCGCCATTTCAAATCTAAGTTTTTAAAAATAGTTTCATCATTCCAAAAAGTACCAAAAAAATTCACAAGTCATCTTTGACATTTTATAAAAAAATTCCAAATTTTATTTTCCATTTTTATTTTATTTTAATGCTTTGAATTAATTTCCCATTTAATTTCTTTTGTATTGTTTTATACCATGAACACCTTAACTTCTTGATTTTATATCTTGAGTTTTAAAATAGTTTTGGTCTTGGTTCTTTTTTCCTTATGTCACTAACATGTTGAGGTCTCTTGTTTGATTTTGTGATGATTTTTAAACATTGTTTGGTTGAGTTTAAAGTTGTTGCTTTGTTCTTAAGTATGTGATACCCTAACCTTGTTTTGCCTAATTATTTGAATGACTTTTATTCTAATTTTTTATTTGTGACTTTGGCTTGATGTTTGTACATGTTTGAGGTGCTTTGATACTAAATTTCATATATTTTTGAAACATGCTTACTATTGGTTTGAGGATTGAACTTTGAAGTGCCCAATTTGTGAAGGCTTTGGCCATGCTTTACTTGCTTTCTTAGGAAGGCACTTGTGCCATCATATAAGAACTTGTTTGAGGTTGATAACATGTTGTATAATCTCTGGTTGTGATGTATGAACCTCATATTTACTTGTTATATGCTTACCTTGGGCACCAAGTCACATTTTTTCACAAGTATGAACCATGATTCACTTCACTTCACATTTCTTCCTATCTTCTCCATTTGCCTTAGTATGTGCCTATATGCTTTCTTTGATGATTGAATCTTCTTTTTAGGCACATGATTAAGATGTTTAGGTTCTGAATTTGACATTACTTGTTGAACTTTGACTTGTATGCCTCACTTAATCACTTATTTCCATCCTACTTCCTCCTCAGTGCTTTGCTTGTTGTTTGTGTGACTTCTCATTTTCTTTTTTGTGTGAGCTTGCATGAATAACATTAGAGGTCGTATATGATCATTAGGTTCTGACTTGTGTGTGCTTTGATATTTAGAACATTTTTCTTCCATAACTTGAAATTGTTTGAACTTCCTTTAGTATTATGTGAATACTTCTAACCTTTTCAAGGGCTATGGTAAGTGTGAGAGGTGTGGATGACGCTTCCACATCTCAATTTCATCCTTCACATTATTTTATGCTTTCTTAACTTTTGATTGTGATGTTGTTAGGCCATCAATGTCTAATCTCTTCTTCATTCCCCTTTAGGATCAACTTATCTTCTCTTAAGAAGTAAGTCGAATCCTTTGCTCCCTTCTTTTCTTCTTTCCTTCTTTTTCATTAGGATAGACTTCAAACCACACTAACCTAGGACTTCTATGCATGATAACATTTAGGATTGTTAGTCCCCTATTTAGTCTTTTACCTTTGAGATCCTTCTGGTGCTCTCTCTTTTTCATCTTCAAACAAAAACCTAAAAGACACGTAATAATGGTTGAGGTAGTCTTGTGTGTATGGACTTATTCCATGGGGCACTTGTATTCATCCCATCTTGGGATAATACAAGCTTGTCTAGCATGATGTACAAGTCTAATCATGAGATCATCCTCACAAAGAAAATCATAAAAAATACTTCTTCATTTCAAATCACAAAAACACTTAATAAATTCAATGAGTTAGTGAGCTTAGGACCTAATCTCTGGAACCAAGTCTTGGAGGTCTTATCCTTACTTGGATGTACTTATTCCTCATTCCATTTTGGAATATAGTAATAAGTACACATTCCATAGAAAAGGACTTAAGTTCACTTGCTTGTGCCAAACACCAAGAACGATTCTAAAAGCCACTGAACAAATAATAATCGTCTTTCCTTAGGGACTTCTTTTCTCATCGCCTTAATTCATAACTTAAGAACTTGCTCCTACTTGTCTCTTTGCAAGACGGTAACGCATTCGTTCCAGACCAGCCTCCAACACTTGAGCATTGACATAAGCAGTTCAAGCTTCAAAACACAAGCCATTTTCTTCCCTAGTTTGGGGAACTACATCGACTCTGATCCTCATGTCCAGATGAGGTACGTAGGCAGCGGAGTAGGGCCCGTTAGAGCACTCTTTTATTTTCCCTACATTTTCCCCTTTTCTTTTCTTTTCTTCCATTTATTTCCACTATCAATCTTTGTAGCAACTTTTATTTTCTTCACCCTTTGAAACATTTTCTTTGCAAGCGTGGATCCTGTCGGGTACGGCGGATGATCTGGGGTGCTAATACCTTCCCAGGTCATAACCGACTCCCAAACCCAGTTTCTTTGGTTCTAAGACCTTTGTCCTTCCTTTTCTTTTCTTCGGTTTGTGCAACATTACCATGCCTGTTCCTTCGGGATAAAAATTCCTGGATGGAAACTCTAACCTCTTCCACGCCACTTTCGCATTTGTACCAGGATGGAAATCCATGGAGCGATACTATGTATGTCTCTAACTTTTTCTTGGACTTCCCTTTCAAGTTTGCAATCCACCGAGACACTCTTTTTTTGCCTAAGCCTCCCTTTCAAGTTTTCAACTTAGCGAGCTATTCGTTTTCTTTTTTTAGGCGAAGTATTTCTTGACTGCATCAACATTCACAAGACGCATGATCTCCTCACCATCCATAGTTTCAAGAAACAATGAGCCGCCAGAGAAGGCTTTCTTAACAACATATGGACCATCATAGTTAGGAGTCCACTTGCCCCTAGAATATGTAATGAAAGACTAGATCTTTTTTAGCACGAGGCTGCCTTCTCCGAATACACGAGGTTTGACCTTCTTGTCAAAAGTTTTCTTCATTCTTTGCTGATACAAACGACTATGGCACAAATTCATTATCCTTTTCTCCTCAATCAAATTCAACTGATCAAATCTACTTTGACACCATTCAACCTCAGTTAACTTGGCTTCCATCAGAACTCTCATAGATGGGATCTCAACCTTAATAGGGAGTATTACTTGTATACCATAAACAAGTGAGAAAGGGGTTGCCCCTATTGTAGTGCAGACAGATGTATAATACCCATGCAAAGCAAAATGGAGCATCTCATGCTAGTCCTTATATGTCACAACCATCTTCTGAATAATCTTCTTGATGTTCTTATTTGCAGCTTCAACAACCCAATTCATCTTCGATCTATAAGGAGAAGAATTATGTTGTTGATTCCTTAATTCTTCAAAAATCTCTTTCATCATATTATTATTCAAGTTCGAACCATTATCAATAATGATTGATAATTGATAAACTGAAACACCACTTTCTTGGTCACATTAGCGTAAGATGTCGCTTCTACCCACTTCGTGAAGTAACCAATAGCCATAAGGATAACACGATATCCATTTGATGCTTTGGGTTCAATCATGCCAATCATATCAATTCCCCATACGGAGAAAGGCGTTAGGGAAGAAATAACATTAAGATGAGTTGGTGCCACGTGAATCTTATCAGCATACACTTGGCACTTATAACACTTCTTCACATACTTACAACAGTCAGATTCCATTGTCAGACAATAGTAACCTACTCTCAACATCTTCTTAACCATTTCATGCTCATTGGCATGAATACAAAAAGATCCTTCATGAGTTTCTTTCATTAACATGTCTGCTTCGTGTCTATCCATGCATCTGAGTTGAACCATGTAAAAATTCCATTTGTAAAGCACATTCCCATTCAAGAAGAAATTACATGCTAATCTCCTCAAAGTCCTCCTATCTATACTCGATGCCCCAATTGGGTATTCCTTACTCTGGAGAAAACATTTAATATTGTGATACCAAGGCTTGTCATTGTGGACTTCTTCAATTGCAAACACATGAGTTGGTTGTTAGAACAAGATTTTTGATTCTACCCTCTCTAATAAGTTTTGATGATAACAAATATTTTAATATTATAAAAATAAAATATACTACCTAAAAATGTTAATCTTTTGATATGCAAGATTAGAAGTTCTCATAAATTGAAAGAAATTATGAAGCAGTATCTTCTACTCTAAAGCTAAAGTTCTACAACAAGAAGATCTGGCAAATTCCCCTAGAAGATCTTACTCAGCAACAACACTCAGAATAGCTGCCTAGCATGCAAACTCTGATACATGAATTAACACAAGTTCTGATTCTCAGAATCAGTCACATTTATTGAAGATCAAGAATTAACGGCTCCAGACAAGATCTATATTTTTGGAAACTCTTAATGACGTTTACCATCATCCAAAAATAAGTAAAGTCGTCTCTAACAGATCATTTTCATAATATCTATATAAGGAGTCCACTGAAGAATTTTGGCAACAACAACTCTCGCGCATATACAAAGTCAAAATCATTATTTCATAATCTTTGTATTTCATCTTGTAAAAACTATCACAGTTGTGATAACTACTTTCTAGAAGCATTTATTTGTTACACCTTTTTGTAAAGAATTTGATATATCTTGAGTGACTAAGTATAGTCAGTACACTCAAGAAGACTTTGACAGTAGGTCATTGTGATTGTAATCATTATTTTATTAGTGGATTAAGACCTTGTTGAGAGAGGCGAAATCACCTTGGTGGGTAGACTGGATTTAGTTTGAGTTCTAACGAACTAGGATAAATCAATTGTGTTGATCGCTTTATTTTTTGAAAACCTCAATTCAATCTCGCCCTTTCTTGTATTTTTCTCCTTCAATTGGTATTAGAGCGCCAGGTTCTGGGTGCAAGCACTTAATCGTGTCAGAAAAAGATCTAGAAGAAAAATCCAATGGCAGAACCAGTTCAGAACAACAACAACTAACAGAATGACAAAATCAATGGCAAACCTCTAGTGTTCAATGGTGAGAACTTTGATTACTGGAAGGATGTTCTGGAAATTTTCTTTCGGGCTATGGATGGAGATCTCTGGGATATGGTAACTAATGGCTACACCCATCCTGTTGGAGGCGATGGTCAAAAGATTGAAAGAAGAAATATGACAGCCCAACAGAAGAAAGAGTTCAGAAATCATCACAAGGCTAGAACAATGCTTCTAAGGGCTATATCATACACAGAGTATGAACAGATCACAAACAGAGAATCTGCCAAACACATGTTTGACTATCTAAGGATGAAACATGAAGGCAACACTCAAGTCAAGGAGACCAAAGCTCTGGAACTTATCTAGAAGTATGAAGCGTTCAAGATGGAAGAAGATGAAATGACTGAGAAAATGTTTTCAAGGTTTCAAATTCTGGTTGTTGGAATGAAAGTTTTGGACAAAGGCTACTCAACAGCAGATCATGCGAAGAAGATCATCAGAAGCTTGACAAAGGCTTGGAGAACTATGGTCACTGCACTTAAGCTGTGAAAGAATTTGAATGAGATATCTCTTGAAGAATTAATCAGCTCCTTGAGAAGTCACAAGATAGAACTTGAAGAAGATGAAACTCAGAAGAAAGATAAGTTTCTTGCTCTTAAATCTAACAAATCTGAATCTAAAGCTTTTCAGCTAGAAAAAGAAAGCTCTAGAGGCTCATCAGAAGAAGATGAACTATAACTTCTTTCCAGAAGGGTCCAACAACTCTGAAAGCACCGACAGAAGAAATTCAGGAATCCCAGAAGATCAAGAAATAACTTTGAATCATCCTCTAGTTACAAGAAGTCCAGAAGCAAAGAAGTAGCATGCTATAAATGCAAGGAACATGGACATTACAAAAGTGATTATCCTAAACTTCAAAAAGAAAAGCCTAAAATGAAATTCAACAGAGAGAAGAAGAAAAGTCTTATGGCTACATGGGATGATTCAGAATCTCCTGAAGCTGAATCAGAATCAGAAGATCAATATGCTAATATAGCTTTAATGGCTAATATATCAGATGATATCAACTCATCAGAATCAGATTTAGAAACAGAAAAGGTATTCCCTAAACTTTCTAGAAGAAATTACAAGATAGTCTCTCAGAAATTCTTGAAAAATATCATAAACTTCAATTCAAATACAAAAACCTGAAACAAGGTTTAGTATCTGAATCTGCAGAAACTAGGAAACTAAAAATAAAAACTCTGAGCTTAAAGAAAACACTTCAAAACTTGAAAATTCTTTTGAAAATCATAACGCTCTGAAAAAATCTGAATCATAAGTTTCATCTAGTTCTGATAGTATCATAAAGCAATATGATCACATTTTTCAAAAATTTCTAGCTAAAAACATATATAGAAGCGAAATTGCCTCAATGATCTTTGGAGTTAGCAGAAATGGTAGAAGAGGCATATGATATGTTAAACCTATAGGAGAAGAACTACAAAAATTTAAACAAGTTGATGGACATAATCATGATTTAAAATATACTAGTGAGTAATCTTGTTCTACAAATTCTATTGAGAGATTCAAACTAAATCAGAAGTTTGTAAGTTCTAACAAACAACGACCCAAAACGATATGGGTACCTAAGGATAAAATTGTGTATGTTGCAGATGTCTTTAATAGAAAGATTGAAACACCAATCTTGGTACCTAGACTCTGGATGCTCGCGGCACATGATGGGAAGAAAGCATATGTTCCAATGTCTTATGTCTATTAACAATGAGTAATGGTCTAGCACAGAAGATTTTGACATGTTAATATGAGAAGACTATCTCAGATTAACAAATTCAATCTGGTCAAAGGACATCCAAATTTGAAGTTCAACTCAGAAGCTCTGTGTGAAGCATGTCAGAAAGGCAAATTTGCTAAACCAACTTTTAAATCTAAGAATGTTGTTTCTTCCTCTAGACCATTAGAACTTCTGCACATTGATTTGTTTGGACCAATGAAAATTGCGTCAATCAGTGGTAAGAAGTATGGATTAGTGATCGTAGATGACTATAGCAGATGGACATGGGTAAAGTTCCTTAGACACAAGGATGAGTCAATCTCTGTATTTTTTAACTTTTGCAAACAAATTAAAAATGAAAAAGAGTTTAGAATTGTAAAAGTCAGAAGTGATCACGGTGGAGAATTTTGAAACAAAAATTGGAATTATTTTTTAATGAAATGTCATGTCTCATGATTTTTCTTGTCCTAGAACTCCTCAACAAAATGGAGTTGTAGAACATAAGAACAGAACTTTACAAGAGATGGCCATAACCATGATCAATGAGACTAACATGGCTAAATACTTTTGGGCAGAAGCAATAAATACAACATGTTATATTCAGAATAGAATCTCTATAAGTCCTATTCTAGAAAATACTCCTTATGAATTGTGGAAGGATAGAAAGCCCAACAATTCATATTTTTCATCCTTTCAGATGCACTGTTTTTATTCTGAATACTAATGATCCTCTAAACAAGTTTGATTCTAAGGCACAAAAATGTTTCATGTTAGGATACTCTGAATGTTTGAAAGGATACAGAGTATACAATACAGAAACACGAATTTGATGGAATCCATTTGTGTCAGATTTGATGATAATTTTGGTCTTGAAAAGCCAAAGAAGAATGAATCTCTTGAAGATATAGAAGTTCAAATTATTGAAGCCATGACATCTAAAGAACAACCTAGAGAAAAAGATAACACAATTACCACAACAAGTTAAGAAGAACTCTGTCAGAAGAGACAATCCAGAAGCACGTTAAATCATCCAGAAGATAAAATTCTGGGAAAGAAAGATCATCCAATCAGAACAAGATCCCTTTCAGAAACTCTGAAGAATCACTAATGGGATTAGTTTCGCTGATTGAACATACTTCTATTGACGAAGCTCTCAAAGAAAATGATTGGATACTTACAATGCAGGAATAACTAAGTCAATTCACCATAAATGACGTATGGGATCTAGTTCCTAGACCCAGAGGATTCAATATCATTTGAACCAAATGGGTCTTCAGAAACAAACTCAATGAACATGGTGAAGTTGTCAGAAACAAAGCATGACTGGTTGCACAAGGTTATAGTCAGCAAGAGGGAATAGACTACACATAAACCTTTGCATCAGTCGTAAAGTTAGAATCTATCAGACGCTTAATTTCCTTTGCAGTAAATTATGACATCACTCTATATCATATGGATGTCAAGAGTGTGTTTTTAAATGGTTACATTGATGAAGAAGTTTATGTGCACCAACCCCCTGGTTTTGAAAACAATAAACATCCAGAACATGTTTATAAACTTAAAAAATCTTTATATGGTTTGAAACAAGCTCCCAGAGCTTGGTATGAAAAATTAAGTAATTTTCTTTTAGAAAATAATTTTACCAGAGGAAAGGTAGACACAACTCTTTTCTGTAAAACATTTAAAAATGATATTCTGATTTGTCAAATTTACGTACATGATATAATATTTGGATCTACTAAAAGCTCTTTGGGCAAGGAATTTGCTAAGACTATGCAGGCAGAATTTGAAATGAGTTTAATGGGAGAATTGGAGTTCTTTCTGGGAATCCAAATCAATCAAACATCTGAAGGAACCTACATTCACCAAAGCAAATATGTCAAAGAAATTCGATATGTCAGAAAATAAACTTTCTAAAACTCCAATATGCAAGGTAATGTTGCACAAAGCTAAGAGAGAAGGAAATGACGAGGCCTTGCGAACCAAAGATTTGGGTTCGGGAGTCGGTTACGACCTGGGAAGGTATTAGCACCCCAGATCGTCCGACGTACCCGACGGGATCAACACTTGCTTGTTTTGTTTCAAAGGATAAAAGAATATAATTGTTGCTGAACAAAGAACTGCTAACTGGGCCTGGAATGGAAATGAGAACTGGAAAAGAGAATGGAAAGAAATGGGGAAATGTAGGGAAAATAAAGAATGTGCTCGAACGGGCCCTACCCCGCTGCCTACGTACCTCATCAGGAAAATGAGGATCAAAGTCGACGTAGTTCGCCTAACTAAGGCGGGAACTATTTGTTTGTGTTTTTTATAGGTGGAACTGGGCATGTCTATGCTCAGGTGCTGCAGGCTCATCTGGTACGAGTGCGTTTACCGTCTTGCATGCGAGACAAGTAGTCGCAAGTTCGCGTTGTGAGTGAATGAGATGAGAGGAGAAGTTCCCGCATGATAGTCGCTTATTATTTGTTATTTGCTTTTTAAGAGTTTTGTATGAATTTGGCACAAGGAAGTGAATTCAAAATCTTTTCCATGGAATGTGTACTTGCTAATACATTCCAAGATGGAATAGTAGAACAAGCACACCAAGTAAGGAGAATTTATCCAAGACTTGTTTCCAAGAATTAGGGTCTAAGTTCACTAGCTTGTTGAACTTATTACATGTTTTTGTAGCTTGTGAAGAAGTATCTTTTAGATTTTCTTTGCGAAAATAACCTCTTGATCAGACTTGTACATCATGCTAGACAAGCTCACACTATTCCAAGATGGAATGAATGTAAGTGCCCTATGGAATAAGGCTATACATAAGAGATTCTTTCATGCCTTTATTAAGTGTTTTTTGATTTGGTCTGAAGATGAGAAAAGAAGACTCAAGAGGCAAAAGGTCAAAGCTAATGGGGGACTAAGACACAACCCTAAGTTATCTTATTATGTACAAGAGTTGGTCTTATGTTTTGTGAGGTAATCTAAACCTAAGGAGGAAAGGAAAAGAAAGTTAGAATTCAACTTACTTCCTAAGGAAGTTAAGTTGAATCTAAAGAACAAAAGGGAAACCTACGAACAAAGCACCAAGTGCTAAGGCAAGCATAATTAAAATGCATAAGAGATAGGAATGAAGTAATATTTAACTCAATCTTCCCCCCTACAAAACAAATGTTAGCTTAACAATGCATATTGAAAGCAAAATCAAAGCATAAAAGCCATTAAGTACCACACACGTCCTAGAATGGAACTAGGGTTCAAAATAATACCTAAGTCTAAAGGTGAAGGTACCTAAAGGTTATATGACTTCTAAAGTTAGTAGCTACATCATTTTGAAATTATCTAAAGGGATTAAGTGAATTGAAGTCAAACTATGCCCTAAAGTACTACTAAACCCTAATGAGACATAAGGATGAAGTTAAAAGGGAAACCTAAGTGTTTAGCAATACTAAAATCTCCTAAAAAGGTAAAGGAAAAATCCAGAACTTAACACTATATGTAAGTGAAGGATGAGATTAGATCAAATGAGAAAAAATAAATTCAAGTCAAAGATGTTCAAACATTAGATTGAAAGGTGAAAGAATGCATATAGAAACATGGTTCTAAAGGTGAAACAAAATGACTTAGAAAAAAAAATTCAAAAATGACCATAGGGACTTGAGCTCCCCATACAAAAACCAGAGGCTTGACAACAAGTTAGAATGGAAATTATACTTGAAAAATATTCACAAATGATGTGGTAAGAGGCTTCCTAAGGCTAGGTGTCCAAATTAGGGTTTTTAAGGTCCTTTAGATGGCAAATGAAGTTCAAAAGGATGCAAAAGGTTCTAAACTTAGGATGAACATATGGGAATGATCACAAAACAATTATGGGACACAAAACAAAGATATAATGAAGTTATCTTATGCACAAATTGGATTTGAGATGTTTAAGATGGAAGGAAGAAGTGAAATTAGGTTAAAATGGGACATAGGTGACTTATGACTCAAGGCAAACCTAAAAATCAAAGGTGAAAACCCAAAGATTGTACTTAACAGTTAAATACATCCCCAAAGACCTAAGAGACTCAAAATTAAGACCTCAAGGTAATGTCATAAATGCCTCATTCTAATGGGATCAAAGGAAGTGAAGTAAATGAACAAAAATGTGACTTGTGAACCAAGCAACTTGGAAAAATACCAAATGATCATGAAAAATTATGAAAATTGACACTTGAATACAAAATCCAGAGGGTGACTTATATAAAAAAAATCTCACAAAAAATCTTATTTTTGAGTGGTCAAATGAAGTGTAGAAGTGAATTAGGGTTCATATGCATATGTGTGAAATAATGGAACCAAAACTTGATTTCCAATTTCCTAAAAATCCAAACAAAAATATTTTGGAGAAACTTAATGAGTCCTCTGACTAATGCAAAAAGAATGAATTATTTATATTTTGTGGTTTGGGAGAAAGAAAATGGACAAACAAATTGGTCAAAAATGGAGAAAATGGGAAATTAATTCATTGGGAAATTAATTCTGGTTAAAAAAAAAGAAAAATGGGAACAAAAATTATGGGAAAATAGGAAAAAATGTAAGGATCTTTCATGAATTAAACTGGAATTTTTTATGAGGTTTTGATATTTTTAAAAATAAAAAACGATAAATGAAATAAAGTGATAAAAAAGAAATAAAATGAAATTGGTCGAATTAGATGAATGGGCCTGGGGGGTGCTTTTAGTCAGAAAATACACTGCAATGGGCCTTAAAAAAACACGCATGGGGTGTGATTAGAAACCTGAGAATTTGTTCACAAAATTTTGCACGTGGTTGGCATATGGTTCATTAATGTGTTGGCTGAACTATGACCCTAGGATATCCAAGATCCAATGGTTGCGTTATATTCTAACATAAATGCTAGGGCTACTGTTCAGGTCATCGGAGGACGTTTCCGGTCGTCTTCTCCGGTGACCCCTGGCTAGGGCTTACATCAATCCTCCATGAAAATGAAAACTAAAGGCACAGAAAGACTCTTCTCACTCCACATGTTCATAATCCAGTCTCAAATTAAACCCTAGGTTCAAGAAATGGGCAAATCGAAGGCAACAAAAACCAATCCTAAAACTGAAACTATGCCTCTAAGAGGCCTATCAACTATCCAAAACCATTAAAGCTTCTATTAAGCTTGCATCACCATAAAACGCCTAAAAAACAATTGAATTCGTGCAAGATAGATCAAGTATGAAAACCTGAAATGCAGTGTACTCAAGGTTGAAGAAAACCAGAGAGGAGAATCCTATTGCTTAAGTGCTTGATCTGGATCCTTTGCAGAGTGAAATAAACACTCTATTGAAGCCAAAATCTTGATGAAAAAGAACTGGTGTAGAGGATATGCAGAGACACGATCTTGATGCTTCAAGCCATTGCCACCATAGAATATCCTTGTGATGATGCTGAACCTGGATTGATGATGAACTCAATGCTGGAAATGGAAATCAGAGAGATTCTCATAAAATGCAGGAATGTGTAGTGATATCAATTGGGAGATTCAATGGAATATAGCCATGGAAGTTGTGCAGTTCATGATGAAGATGATGAATAAATGAAGATTGAGCTATGTTAATGGAAGTTGAAGCTAGCTCAAAGCAAAATGCAGAAGAAGATCTTCAATGCAGAGAGAAAAACTAGAGGGAAAGTGATGAACTCTTAAGTGATTTGGATTAAATGGCAAAAGTTGTTAGGATTCAGTTATTGGTGATCGTATATAGGCCTGGTTAGAAGCTAACTCATCCAGTTGATGGTTAGAACCATGGTTAGAAGTTAACTTGGGGTTAATTGTGTAATTTGAAGATGAAGATCAATGATATGAAGCTGCATTGGCTTGGCTCGAATCTGATTGAGTATGATGATGTTCATGTTGCTTACAATGAGGGTGAGTGTGATGTAAGGAGACTGGCTTAATCCAATGTAGAAGTTGGATGTATCATGTGATGAAATTTTCACTTAGCTTGAATTTTCAAAGAGTACATGATAGTTAACATGATCTTGTAGGTATGAGATAATTTGAAGCCTTTAATGCAATGCATAGTGATCCCTGCATGATGAATGAAGCAAATACACTTGGACTGAATTGAATCAAGCATGAGATACATTGCCTTAGACTACAAGAAAACCAGGTTGCACCCATTGATCTCCATGGAGTGTTTCTTCAAGCTCAAGTCATTAATTCATGTGGTCCTTGTGCTCAATTTGAAGGAAATGTTGCATACAACCAATTTGTAGTTCAAACCAAAGTGGAACATGGACTATAGACACTTCAAATATCCCGTTGAACATCATGTCATAATGCTGCATTATGATCCTGCATAGCCTTGCCTTGGCTTGTGCAAGATGCCTTGTGCATTTCAGTTTGAACATCCACCTTTTTCCCCTCCATAACTTTTAATCCTTTGATCAAATGAAAAATCTTTGAACATCAAAGTTGTTGGAAACATGGCAATAAACAACTTTGTAGTTCAAAGAAATTTCATTTGAGGCCTTTAACATGGAGAAAAATAACTTGCATTATGGAACACCACCTATTTGATGGAAAACCTTGCCTGGCGCGCGCGCAGGATGCAAGGCCTGCCTTGGTTTTGCCCTAACTTGCCTTAATTTGCACTAACTTTGAATGATCATAGATCTCTCAATTTTAATGCTATGAGTGAGTTTCACATATGGATTTGAAGCTTAAGATGTCCTATTTAATTAGCTCAAGGTAGAATTTTGATAGTCCTTGTATTTTGGGAGAAGGCCTCTCTTGAAGTTGCTGCAAAAATGGCCAAAACTTGCCATTTTTGGAAACCCTAATTTTCCAAAAATGGTAAGTTTTAGTTTTCTTGATTTCTCTTGATTCCTCCATCATTTCTTGATCAAATTTGAACCATATGATCCTTGTAACCCTAATTTCATTATTTTGATCTCAAAAAGTCAGGAGTTGACTTTTTCTTCAGCATGGTTGACTTTTCCCCAATTCCCTGCTTTTCGATCATCTAGCCAATAGAACCTCTTCCAAAATGTTCCTATGGATAAAATTTGAACCTTAGGCACTTGACTTCATATATAATACAATGGAATCCACTTTGGATCAAAATTTCATGGAGAAGCCCAGTAGAAATGAAACCCTAATTTGGCCCCTTTTCATCAGGAGATGTTGCACTACTTGCCTCCTTTGATCAATTCAATTCTTCTCATGAGTTGTGGCTTCAAGTGAAGTCTTGTGGGATGTTGTGAACCCTTTGCACAAGGTTGAGAAGCTTTGTGGCTCCTTGGTTGCCTTTGTATAGCCTTCAATTTCCCCAATCAATGATCACACACCTATGCCTCAGCTATGATGCACATGATGTAATGCTTTTGATTATTTCATAAATTTGTTTATGCCCAATGCTATGCAAAATGTTGAGGAAATGAGAGGGAAAATTTTGAGGTATTACATGTTCACTTTCACCCCACAAACACTTTTCACCTCTCACATTCACTGTCACTCTTTTCTTGTTTCTTATTTTCTTGCTCTCTGCATTTGTTATCAAAACCCCTTCTTATGAACAATGGACTCATCTTCAAAGCAAGTTCAACCATCTTCATCTTCTCAACAAGCTTCTGCGACTCAAGCTTTAGAAGAAACCCAGGTCACTCCAGTCAGAACTCTTCTCACTCTAGTTGATAAACTAGAAGTTCTCTATGAACTGTTCGTCGAATTTGAAAGCATGAAGGAAAATGGTTATGATCTCACTCCTGAAGTAAATTTTCAAGGCTGGACAAAGTACTTTGATAGTCTTATGGGTCCCATTTTCTCTAAGTTGGTTAAAGTGTTCTGGATTTTTTCTTCAACTTCAAACAACCAGGTAACTTCTTATGTCATGGGGAAGAAGATTGTCATCACTGAAGATCTTATTGCAAGACTCATTGAATCTGATGGCAATGGGATCAAATGCAACGACATGGACAAAAGCTCGGACCTAACCCTAGTGTCCAGAGAAGTCTTTACTTCTGGGCAACATTCTAACAAGATTAAGGATCTCAAGGATCGTTAGAGAATATGGGCAAAGATAATTATGGGTTACATTAGTCAAAGAAAACCCACAAGTTCTCCAAATTACATCAACCTTGATCAACAATATCTTATCTACTTCATCTCAACAAATAAGAAAATCAAACTTGCTCATAGTTTGTTAATTCATATGAAGAACAATGTCAAAGAAACAAGAGAGGATGAGAATACCAAAAGAGACTAGATTCCTCTGGAAAGGCTAATCTCAGATATTCTAACAGAGAACAAACTAGTAGAATATCTAATTGAAGCCCAGCAAGTTGATGTTCTGGAAGAAATTGCTGGAAAACCACTCAACACGAAGAATCTCAAGACAATGAAGTTCATAGACAACATCAATAAGGATCTCGTTCTGCATTTTAAGGAGGTAATCACTACAAGGAAGATTCCTCAGAAGGACTTTCCTCTGTTCTATGCTGATACTCATCCAGAAATCATCGTCAGATATTTGGAATACTGTAAACAAGATGGAACTTATCATGGGTTCAATCCAGAAGAACTTCGAAAACCTGATCCAAAAGGTTCTTTGAAGAAGACAAAGAAAATGAAAGCTTCTGAAGGAACTTCTCAGAAGACACCAAAGGTTTCCAAAAATAAAGGTAACTCTTCTGCTTTTGTTTTTGTGGTTGAGTCAGTGATAACATCATCATCTAAAATTCCCCCACCTGAAAACTCTCCTTCTGCTACACCTTCTTTTGAGATCCCTGTGTCTTCCAACCCCAATACTTCTGAAGCCCCATCTTCTGAAAACCCAAACTCTGGCATTCCTCAACCCTCTGATAATCTACAAACTGAAAACATTCAACCAGAAAACCCTTCACCTTCTCCCAGACCTTCTGAACATTATTCACCTCAAACACTTGATGACTTCGACATGCCTATTAGCCCAAATCCTACGTCTGACCTAAACTCCACATCTTTTCATGAGTGTTTTTTTGAATCAAAGATGTGTGTTTTTCTTTGGAGAGTGAGAGCTGAGTGAAGGTAGTATCAAGCGAATATGAGTTGTGGAATCTGTTACTAGTGATGGCTGTAGTGTGGAATGAATTATGTGTGTACGGTTTCAATCGTTGGCTGGAAATTGTGAGTGTGTATTGTGTAAAATGCATGGTAGTACGAAAGCTTTATGGAATTGTGTAGTGTCATTTGTTTTGTTGTGAGTAGAATGTTGTTAACAGTAGGTATGTAATGTGAATTGGGTGGTGGGGCCAAGTGAGTGTAGCTCGGTGGGAATTGCTACCATAGCTGAAGGGAGCATAATTTTGGCATTTGGGCTGATGTGTGGAGCTGGGTTTAAGCACATAACTTGTTTTATTATTTTTGAAAATTTGTTTGTTTGGTAATGGAAAAAAATTTATATAATAAGAATAAATGGACAATGGGCTTAAAGATAATGGCCTTGAAATTTTTACTTGCACCTCTAACTTTGCCAAATTGGAATATCCTTGATTAAAAAATTAATGTGGAACGATCATTTGCACCGAATTTAAATTTCTTCATTAAGAACCAAATTTAAAATGCATGATTTAAACCTTGAGATTTCCCTGAATCAATGCCTCATACATATACACGCATAATCATTACTTGAAATTTGAGCTTCGGTACACTGCCTAAAACCCTAATATAAAAATAATTTGATCCTTGATAATCTTCAATCACGGAACCTTTGAATTTAATCACACTTGTCTTCAACATAACCCATAGCACAAATAACTTGTAAAATGAAACTAAATCCACCTCGTCTGACCAAGATTAGATCAAGACTTAAGTGAACTTCAACCAATCATTGCGCATTCTCTTGACCTGAATATCCACCAAGCTTGATCCGCTCAGAAAAATATCTAAATCTCTTATAAATCTTGAACCATGAATTTGTCTGAACCAATCTCTCACATGAACCACATATACAAATAACTTTGACCTTGTGTACACACTCTCTAAGAAATAAACCACTGAAACATATAACTCGCAATTGAAACATTCTCCAGATAGTTTTACCAAGATTATGTCAAACATCCATCTGAACTGGATCATAAATGAATAAGCACCTCTGACTTGAAGTCACAACTCTTGAGATGTTGATAAATACGAATAGCCTGAGATGCTGAGAAGAAGAAAATGTCCTTGTAACTTGATGAAAAAGAGACCCCTGATTCACACTTCAATGCTGATGATGGGCCAGATGAATCAGTGAATAGTCTCCAGACATGAAATCCTTGAATACCACTTAATCAAGAAAATAAACCCCAATCAAATGACGCAAGCATAGGAAGATGATGTTACAACTTTGAATTCTCCTGATAACCAAAAATAGGACGTGAAACCCTAATTCTTCAGATGACATTGATCCCATGTCTTAGGAGTTTATGCAAATGAATGAATGCAAAGTATGACCTAAAGAGGATGCATATGAATGTGAAATGAAAAGTCAATTAAATTTATAAAAATCAGAGGGTAAATTTTGGGGTGCAACATTTGCCCCTATTCAAACAACTTAAACCTGAAAGGATGAAAGATGGTTGAATACTAAAAGAACAAAATATTTTGCACTATCTGGGTAAAAGAAAAATATGGTGAGAAAATGTTTGGAAAAATCTATAATGAGATGATTCTATTAGGGATAAGATAAGGAAAGAAGATTGACCGCAGACGGACTCTCGGGGGATGAATGTTGGCCTCGATCAACAACACTAGGAAACACAAAAGTAACAAGACCGATCTTATACAATCTTGGAAAAGAATACCATCCTCGAATGATAAACTCGAAATAAATGAAACCAACCTCAGACGGAATCAAAAGGTACATCAATTGCAGAAAATGACCAAAAATATAAAGACCAACCTCAGACGGACTCTGGAAGGTGAAATAATGATCAAAATAATGAAACCGGCCTTAAACAGAATCAAGCATCTATTGACCTCAGAAGATAAACAAACGGAAGGAAGACCGACCTCAGACGGACTTAAAATGGTGTGTCAACCTCAGAAGACAACAAAATAGGGACAAACATTGACCTTGATCAGACCTTGTAGGGAGAAATATTGACTTTGATCAATAAACTCAAAATGGCCTATCATCCTCGAATGATAGCAAAGACAAAAAAGACCAACATCGAAAGGACTTGAAAAGAGAATGCCATCCTCAAATGACAACTCAAAATAAACGAAACTGACCTCAGACAGAATCGAAACGGTATATCGGCCTCGGCCGATAACCAAAAGATACAAAGACTGGCCTCGACCAGACTTTGAAAAATACAAATACGGACCACGATCAATAAACTCAAAATGGTCTAACATCCTCGAATGATAGCCAAAAAACAAGACCAATTCAGAAGGAATTGAAAGAGAATGTCAACCTCGACTGACAAATTTAAAGAGACGAAATCGACCTCGGACAAAATCGAAATGGTATATCCACCTCAGAAGATAACCGAAAGATACAAATACTAACCTCGACCAGACTTTGAAAAAGAGAAATATTGACCTCGATCAATAAAATCAAAATGGTCTAACATCCTCGAATGATAGCCAAAACAACAAGACCAACCTCGGCAGGACTTGAAAAGAGAATGCCATCCTCGAATGACAACTCAAAATAAACGTTTTCCACAGAGAACCCAACAAAAGACTCGACTGGGAAAGAAATAGGACACCATAAAGATCCGCGGATCTTCACACCTGGGTATAGATTAAAAATTAACTGCTGAGGAATAAAGTGAACAACACTTGGGGATGTCACTGTCTTATTAAGGAATTATTCAAAATTCTAGTGTACGAAACCAAAACTGACTTATGCTTCACATGCATGTTTGAAATTTTTTTATGGCGTAATGCTCCATATGAAATAGAAATGCTACGAATTTTGAGGATGCAATGTAATGATGATTACTATATGCAAAATGCAAAGAGAATCTCCTGCTAGGGAAGATAACAAATAACTCTGGTAGGGAAATAATCACTGAGATGTGTAACACCCCAAATTTTCCCTCTTCCTTTTAAGCATCATCATCATATCATAATCATCATGAGCATATCATATCTTTGGCATCTTTGCATAGGAAAATGAAGCATAACATTCTCATGGTCTAGCACCAGGCATATGATCAACTATTGGTGAATTTGAAGCATTACAAGCTATAGTAAGAGGCCAAGAGGACTTGTCCAAGTCTCATGAAGATTCTACATGACATTCACAAGTTCAAGATCCTTTACAAGAGCCCAGAAGGTTGAGGGATCATCAGAGAAGTTCAAGCTAGGGCAAGCTCCTACACAATGGTTCTCAAATTAGGGTTTCACCTTCAAGCATGAATCCTTTGTGACTTTGGCCATTTAATCTGGGAAAAGTCTCTCATATGATAAGAGGTTCCTATGGATGAAATTTGGTAAGAAAATTCCTTGTGGAAGGCAGTTATTTCATCAGATGCTTGCATAAGAAGAAATTGGTCAACTGTGCATTTTAAAGGTCAACTATGAAAATTCAAAGGGTCCAACCTCATGTTTTAAGTCAAGGGATGCCCTTAAGACCTTATAAGAGATTTGGCAAAGTCAAGGATCAAGAATCAAAGGGTTTTGAAGAACTTTCCATTTTTGGCATATGGTTTGTTTTGAAACTTTCCATTTTTGGCAACTTTTGCCCTAATTTTCAAAGGCTTCTTTCATGGTGAAAATGATCTCATTTGAATTTCCAATAAACACGAAATTTTTAGGGTAGGTTCTCCCATTTTCAGAAAGTACAAGTGCATTTTCATAGCCTTCATGGATCAAATGTTTTTGCCTTCGAAAGTTCACTTGCTTTTAGGGTTTCACATGAAATATCACTTTCCACCAAGTTGCAAATTGACATGTAATTTATTTTCAAGCCATTTTATGAGTCATTTATGATCATAGTATTCAAAGGCAAGGCATGAGAGCTACTTTTGTTCCAAAAGGCAAGGAAATTCGTGGTTTGATGAGTGTGTATTTCACAAAATGCAATTTGTGCAACTTCATCCAAAGGACATGATTCACTCAATTTTAAACTGCAAGTTTAATCCAAGGGTGATGAGCGCATCATAGAAAGTCAGTGTGTGTACATGGGCCAGGCTTTGCATGCATGAATGAGGGTATCACACTTTTCTTGCCAAATTGCATTTTCACTCCCATCACACTCTACATGCTTCCATTTGATCCAAAACCCTAATCAGTATTCTAAGGGCATGATATAAAGGCAACACACACGAATTTGGCAGCCAACACTCTCTCATTTCACCATTTCCATTCTTCTTGCATTTGAGATCTTCCCTTCGAATCTCCTCATACATTCACACATTGCCAAAACAAACCACACAATCTTGATCCCTGAAGTCTAAGGAACACTCTCCTACCATTGATTCAAGAAGAGAGTAAGGTTTTCACCAAGTGCCATTCAAGAGCAGCAGGGGTCGAATCTCAAGATCTAGGAGAATTCAAGGCTTCTTTTGCATTTATTTTGCAATATGAAGTTAAAAGGAGTAGATCTGCAGCTGGAGGGATCTTTTTTTGGTGTTTTGAAGGATTTTCGAGTTCAGGTATGCTCTAGAATTTTGAGATCTGGATTTGGAATTGGATGCTTGCATTGTGTTTTGTTTGTTGTGCTGATGATTCTGTGATGTCTAGATTTGAAAATGAGTGAATATTGAGTGTATTATGTTGATCTGAAGTTTGATGCATAAAACTGATTGTGTTTGATTAGTTTGATTCTTGGATCTAATGAAAATTTTGAATGCATATTTGAAATCAGCATGTTCTAATTGGTTGATCTGGAGGTTTGTATGAATTTTTGTTCATGTTTGTTCTTGTGTATGAGTTTTCCGGTGCCGGAGCTAGGGCTCCGGTCACCGGATTCTGGAAATGTTTGATTGAAGAAGATGAGTTCGTCACCCTTGGATCTCTCATCTGGATGGATGTGGTTTTTCCAGCAAATTAAAAACCCACCCTCCCTGGCACGTGCTTCAGTTCTTATATTTTATTGTTTTGGTTTGTTGATCTGTTGACTTGTCTCATCCTGTTGACCTGGCTGTGTGCGTTAGATTGATCCAGTGGTCCTCTCTTTTTCCAGATATTGTTTTAATTTCCATCATAATTGTGTGAGCCTGCGCAAGCCTTTGGGCCTCCCCCTTCTATTCGCACCCCCTTTGTTTGTAAGCCCATTAGAATTGAACTGAGTTTCTCACTAATTGCACCCCTGGCCTTGTTTTTTCATTTTGTTATTTTATTTTTATTTCAGTTTGATTTGTAATTAATTAAAATAGTTATAAGTTATTAAAAATTCCAAAATAAATCATGAATGATATTTTGAGTTTTCTTTAATTTGTGATATTTTTATTTTCCATTTATTTTCATTTACCACGCTGGAATTAATTTCTTCTTTTATTATTTTTTTTATTCACTTTTAAAGCATGCTGTCTTGTAGAATTTATATCTTGACCATTAATTTGAATTTTGAATTGATTCTTTTTGCTTTGGATTCAAATTGAAATTTAGTTTGTTGATGATTTTTCTTTTGATTTTTAGAAGTTTGCTTGATTATTTTTGGTCCTTAACTTGTGCATGAAGTTTCATAAACCTAATCCATGTTTAGGCATATATTTGACCTACTTAGGTTCTGATTTTGATCCTTTTCTTTTGGCATGCTAATATTAGATGTTTGAAGAGTCTTTGTGAAAATTTGTGGAATTTTTGGATGAATGATTGATTTGATTTGAATTTTGTTCTTTGCTTATCCTCTTTTGCACCCTTTTTGGTCATATGTTTAGTCCTTAGGTTGGGAGGGCACTTGTGCCAACTCCCTTAGGTTGTTTAGAGCCCTTCTAAGATGTGGGTACCCTTCTGGTCTTTGAATGGTGTTTGTACTTTGAGAAATTTTGTGGTTGCTTGCCTTTGAAGTTCATTCACTTATGTACATGTTCACCTCACTTCTTATGATCATTTGTTTCTCATGTTGCTAATGTTTAAACTTGTTTGCTTCTATTCTTAATTTCTTGTGATGCTTAGGCACATTCTTGACATGTTAGGGTTCTTGTCTTTGTGATGTTTGTTTGCTTTGTTTGCTTTGTGTTATCTCATGTTTGTTTTGTTTTGTCATGATAATCTGTATTGCTTTATGTTGAACTGTGTAGTCCATTTCTCATTCTTGTGTTGTGTGTTTGAATTTGACACTTGTAATTGAGATTCATATTCTGGTTGTGTTGGTTTGGTTTGATCTTATGCCCATTTTGTGTTTCATTTGTTCTTATTTGCTTTTGTCTTGATATTTGCTTATGTTATTAACCATTTCAGGGGCTCTGGTAAGTGAGAGGTGTGGATGTGAGTCCCACATCTCCAATTCTCATCTCTTCTCTTTCCATGACTTTTTCTTATTTGTGTTTGAGGGGCTTAGGCCATCCTTTCTTCTTCTCCTTTTCTACTTGTTCCTCTTATCTCTTCCTTCATTAGGATAGTAAACCTCACTAACCTAGGATTTTCTATGCATGATAACAATTAGGTATTAGTGCCCCATTAGACTTTGACCTTTAAGATCCTTTTGGTTCTCTTCTCTTCTCATCTCAAAACCAAAACCTAAAAAAACACTTAATAATGGTTGAGGTCTCCTGTGCAATAGCCTTATTCCATGAAACACTTGTAGTTTTCCCATCTTGGGATAGTACAAGCTTGTTCATCATGATGCACAAGTCTGATCATGAGACCATCTTCATCAAGAAAATCATAAAAAAACACTTCTTCATTTTAAAAATACAAAAAACACTTAATAAATTCAACAAGTTAGGGAGCTTAGGCCCTAATCTCTGGAATCAAGTTTTGGGGATCTTCTCCTTACTTGAGTGTGCTTGTTCTATTATTCCATCTTAGAATGTGGTAGTAAGTACATGTTCCATGGAAAAGAGCTTGAGTTCACTTCCTTTTGCCACACTCATAGAAAGCTCATAAAAAACACTGGACAAACAATAAGCGTCTCTCCTTCGGGAATTCTTTTCTCATCTCCTTCGCTCCGTCCGCGAACTTGCTCCTACTTGTCATTTTGCAAGACGGAAACACACTCATCTTCGTAGGACCTTTGTCCTTCCTCTACTTTTCCTTGGTTTGTGCAGCATTATCATTACCAAGGCTCGAGTGCACCTTAGGACTTAGAGTGGTTCCACTTTGGCCTCATGAGATCTTGTCATGGGGGTAGTAGTGAGTTCCACGCCCAGATTTACGACCGTCTTGGAAATGTATTGATTTGGGGATCTTCCTCTTTCATTTCATGATCTTGATAATTATGTGCAGCTGGGGATCGATTATTGAGAACCTTGTGGAAACATCCCTCTCTAGTGGTGACAGTGGCAGACCACATTGTGTGGCAAACGCATTCGCACCCGAGGGCCAACCTGGAACTCACATAGGATGACCTTGTTTTCCCGGACTCAGTTGAGGCCTCCCTAGGTAGTACATAATGCCAAACCGATTCCCCGATTTGGTCATGAGCCATTTCTCGGAAATGGTGAACGTATTATTGCTATTCGGCTTTGAAAGTCCGTGATGTTTGACCCGGAGCACACCCGTGAGATTGGGAGGGGTTTACAGGTTTGCAGGAACCCTTGACCTCTACATACCCTCATTGTCAATTGGTCCCTGTATGATTTGACCCTTATGGTTCTGGATTTCTTGATATGTTGGTTCTGAGGGTTTCTATCAGATGGTTATGGTTCAGAAAATTCTGGTTTTCAGTTACTTAGGGGGTCCCAATATCCAGTATCCAGATGGTCCTGAATTGATCATATGCCTGCATTGCATTTGCATCGTATCATACTCGCATTAACCATTTATGTTTCCATTTTCAGGTTTTGTTTACAGTTTAGCACCCAGTTCTGGTAATTGTAAGCTTTACAGATGGCAGAAGTTAAGAAAATTACAAGAAAGAAGAATGTCCATTACACTTTTCTCCAACCAGAAGTTAAGAGTGTTCAGAGACTAGCAGGGCTGATGAATGATCAAGTTTTAGGGAACTTCAGAAAGAGGTATGGTCAGATTTTGAAGTATGTGGATAAACCTACTACATACCAGAAGGATAGTTTGCACATTTTGCTTCAGTTCTATGATCCCTTGCTGCGGTGTTTTGTGTTTCCAGATTATATCTTGGCTCCTACCTGTTAGAACAAATGTGGTTCTGATCCTCTAAGTGTTTTGATGATAACAAAGCCTTTCATATTAAAAGCTCTAATGAATATACTTACTCTCGTGTAGAAGATAATATTGTTTGAGTAATCCGTACAAGCTAAGGTGAACCTTTATAGAAGATACGCTCAAAGAAGAATCCAGCATTAAATGACACATTTATTGGCTGCGCATATATTATTCATTATCTCTGATTTCCGCTTAGAAGATGCTGATATCCTTATTAAAAAGCTTTAATTAAAGAATATGGTCTTTAATATGCAAAGACAAGTATCTCTTCTTTTGGAAAGAAATTAAGGTATTAAAGTATATCCTAATTTGGTTCAAGATGTCTCCAACGGCTACTTTATCAAGAACTATATAAAGGACATCATTTGAAGAAATCAAGAGAACGCAACGCATTACAACGTATATCATATACTCAAGCAAATCATTTTATCTTGTTCTTATTGCTGTAACTATCACTTAGTGATACCTGCTTACCTAGAAGCATTTTAAGTTACGTCTTTATCATTCTTGTAATAATTATCTTTTTCCTTGAGTGACTAAGTTTAGTCAGAAGACTCAAGAAGACATTGACTATAGGTCTTTGTGTGTATTCTTATTGAATAGTGGATTAAGACCTCAGTAGAGGCAAAATCACCTTGGCGGGTGGACTGGATGTAGTTTGAGTTCAAACGAACCAGGATAAAGTAAAACGTGTCTTTAGAAGTTAATTTTAATTATACAGAAAACCCAATTCCAACCCCCCTTCCTTGTGTTTTGCCACCTTCAATTGGCATCAGAGCTCTAGGTTCTGAGTATTACACTTTACCGTGTCAGTAAAAGATCCAGAAGATAAACACATGGCAGAAACTGGAATTAACAATGACTATCAGAATGACAAGATCAATGCTAAACCACCAATGTTCAATGGCGACAATTTCGACTACTGGAAGGATGTTCTAGAGAGTTTCTTCCTAGCTCTAGATGGAGATCTCTGGGACATGGTGACAGATGGATATATTCATCCTGTTGGAGAAGATGGTCAGAAGATCGAAAGGAAAAATATGACAGTTCAACAGAAGAAGGAATTCAGAAATCATCACAAAGCTAGGACCATACTTCTAAGTGCCATCTCGTACACAGAATATGAGAAGATCACAAACAGGGATTCAGCCAAACACATGTTTGATTCTCTAAGGATGACACATGAAGGCAACTCTCAAGTCAAGGAGACCAAAGCTCTAGCTCTCATCCAGAAGTATGAAGCTTTCAAGATGGAAGAAGATGAAACCATTGAAAAAATGTTTTCAAGGTTTCAAATTTTGGTCGCTGGACTAAAAGTTCTGGACAAAGGCTACTCAACAGCAGATCACGTGAAGAAAATCATCAGAAGTTTACCAAAAGCCTGGAGACCCATGGTCACTGCTTTAAAGTTATCAAAAAATCTGAATGAAATTTCCTTAGAAGAACTGATCAGCTCCTTGAGAAGTCATGAGATTGAATTAGAAGAAGATGAGCCCCAGAAGAAAGGTAAGTCTGTAGCTCTTAAATCTAACAAACATGTTTCTAAAGCTTTACAGGCAGAAGAAGAAGAAAGCTCTGGATGCTCATCAGAAGAAGATGAATTATCTCTCTTGTCAAGAAGAGTTCAACAACTCTGGAAGCATCGTCAGAAGAAGTTCAGAAATACCAGAAGATCAAACAATTATTCTGAATCAACATCCAGTCACAAGAAACCCAGAAGCAAAGAAGTTGTGTGCTACGAATGCAAAGAACCAGGACACTACAAAAGTGAATGTCCAAAACTTCAGAAAGACAAACCTAGAAACAGATTCAGCAGAGAAAAGAAAAAGAGTCTCATGGCAACATGGGATGATTCTGAATCATCTGAAGCAGAGTCAGATTCTGAAGATGAACAAGCTAATATTGCATTAATGGCAAATATACCAGAAGATGATCACTCATCAGAATCAGAGTTAGAATCAGACTCAGAAGAGGTATTTTCTAGATTCTCTAGATCTGAGTTAGAAGCTAGTCTTTCAGAAATTCTTGAAAAATATCAGAAGCTTCAATTCAAATACAAAGACGTCAAACAAAATCTTGTATCTGAATTAGAAGATATTAGAAAACTGAAAACAGAAAACTCTGAGCTGAAAGAAAATCTCTTTGAATGTAAAAACTCTTTTGAAAAGCTCAAAGCTCAGAAGAAATCTGAATTAGAAGATCTAATCAATTCTGATAATATCATAAAACAATATGATTATAGTTTTCAACAATTTCTTACTAAAAGTTTAGATAGAAGTAAGATTGCTTCTATGATCTATGGTGTTAGCAGAAATGAAAGAAGAGGCATTGGCTATGTGAAAAATAATGAAACTCTGAAATTAAAAAATATTGATGACATTGTCATAAATACCAATACTCCTCTAAGTTCTCATTTCACCTACGGTCATAATCATGATCTTATATACACTAGTGAGTCATCTTGCTCTACAAGTTCTGATTTAAAACCCAAAATAAATCAGAAGTTTGTAAAATCTAACAAACAAGGACCCAGAAGAATATGGGTACCCAAGGATAAAATTGTGTATGTTGCAGATGTCTTTAACAGCAAAACTGAAACACCAATCATGGTACCTGGACTCTGGATGCTCACGTCACATGACGGGAAGAAAGCATATGTTCCAAAGTCTTGAATTAAAAGATGGAGGCCATGTAGGTTTTGGAGGCAATCAAAAAGGAAGAATTATTGGCTCCGGAACTATTGGTAACGGAAATCTTCCTTCTATATCTAATGTTCTGCTTGTAGAAGGATTAATGCATAATCTATTATCTATAAGTCAATTAAGTGATAATGGCTATGACATAATCTTTAATCAAAAGTTCTGTAAAGCTGTTAGTCAGAAAGATGGAACAATCCTCTTTAGTGGAAAGAGAAAGAACAACATTTATAAAATAAAGCTTTCTGAATTAAAAATTCAAAATGTAAAATGTCTAATGTCTGTAGAAACTGAGCAATGGGTCTGGCACAGAAGATTGGGACATGTTAATATGAGAAGAATATCTCAACTTAACAAACTCAATCTAGTCAGAGGACTTCCAAATTTGAAGTTCAACTCAGAAGCTCTATGTGAAGCATGTCAGAAAGGCAAATTTTCAAAAACTGGATTCAAAGCTAAAAATGTTGTATCTTCCTCTAGACCATTAGAACTTCTGCACATTGACTTATTTGGACCAGTGAAAACTGCTTCTGTCAATGGCAAGAAGTATGGATTGGTGATCGTAGATGACTTCAGCAGATGGACATGGGTAAAGTTTCTTAGACACAAGGATGAGTCAATTGCTGTATTTTCTAACTTCTGTAAACAAGTTCAAAATGAAAAAGAATCAAAGATCATAAAAGTCAGAAGTGATCATGGTGGAGAATTTGAAAATAAACAATTAGAATCATTTTTTAATGAAAATGGCATCTCTCATGATTTTTCTTGTCCTAGAACTCCACAACAAAATGGGGTTGTAGAACGTAAAAATAGAACTTTACAAGAGATGGCCAGAACCATGATCAATGAGACTAATATGGCTAAACATTTTTGGGCAGAAGCAGTAAATACAGCATGTTACATTCAGAATAGAATCTCTATAAGACCTATTCTTGAAAAGACTCCTTATGAATTGTGGAAGAACAGAAAGCCCAACATTTCTTACTTTCATCCTTTTGGATGTATTTGTTTTATGCTAAACACTCTTGATACTCTGAATAAATTTGATTCTAAGGCACAAAAGTTTTATATGTTAGGATACTCTGAACGTTCTAAGGGATACAGAGTATACAATACAGAAACACGTATTGTGATAGAATCAATTCACGTCAGATTTGATGATAAGCTTGGTTCTGAAAAACCAAAGCAAAAAGAATTTACTGCAGATATAGAAGTAGAAATCTCTACAAACAGAACTTCTAAAGATCAATCTTCTAAAGTTCAAAACAATACAACTGCTCCATCAACACCTGAAGAACCCATCCAGAAGAAGCTCTCCAGAAGCAATATTAATCATCCAGAGGATAAAATCTTGGGAAAGAAAGATGAACCAATCAGAACAAGATCCTCATTCAAAAACTCTGAAGAGACACTACTAGGACTTGTCTCTCTGATTGAACCATCTTCTGTAGAAGAAGCTCTATCAGAAAATGATTGGATTCTGGCTATGCAAGAAGAACTTAATCAATTCACCAGAAATGATGTGTGGGATCTAGTTCCTAGACCCAGAGGATTCAACATCATTGGCACCAAATGGGTATTCAGAAACAAACTCAATGAGAAAGGAGAAGTTGTCAGAAACAAAGCAAGACTGGTTGCACAAGGGTATAGTCAACAAGAAGGAATTGACTATACAGAAACCTATGCACCAGTCGCCAGGTTAGAATCAATAAGACTTCTAATATCATTTGCTGTAAATCATAATATCATTCTGTATCAAATGGATGTCAAAAGTGCATTTTTAAATGGTTATATTGATGAAGAAGTATATGTACACCAACCCCCTGGTTTTGAAAATACAAAATTTCCAGAACATGTTTACAAACTCAAAAAATCATTATATGGTTTAAAACAAGCTCCCAGAGCTTGGTATGAAAGATTAAGTAATTTTCTACTGGAAAATAAATTCATCAGAGGGAAAGTGGATACAACTCTTTTCAGTAAAAACATTAAAAATGATCTTCTGATATGCCAAATTTATGTAGATGATATAATTTTTGGTTCTACTAAAAGTGCCTTGGGAAAGGAATTTGCTAAATCTATGCAGGCAGAATTTGAAATGAGCATGATGGGGGAATTAAAGTTCTTTCTGGGAATTCAAATAAATCAAACATCAGAAGGAACATATATCCATCAAAGCAAATATGTAAAAGAACTTCTGAAGAAATTTGATTTATCAGAAAGTTCAATATCCAAAACTCCTATGCATCCTACGTGTATCTTGGAGAAAGAAGAGGTAAGTAAGAAAGTAGATCAGAAGCTCTACAGAGGTATGATTGGATCACTTCTCTATCTTACTGCTTCTAGACCAGACATTCTATAGAGTGTATGTTTATGTGCTAGATTCCAATCAGATCCTAGAGAAACTCACTTAACTGCAGTTAAGAGAATCTTTAGATATCTGAAAGGTACTACTAATCTTGGTCTGTTTTACAGAAGATCAGAAAAGTATAAACTTGTAGGATATTGTGACGCTGACTTTGCTGGAGATAGAACAGAAAGAAAAAGTACTTCTGGCAGTTGTCAATTTCTAGGAGACAACCTAATCGCTTGGTCTAGCAAAAGACAACCAACCATAGCATTATCAACTGCAGAAGCTGAATACATTGCAGCAGCTGGATGCAGTACTCAGATGCTCTGGATGAAAAATCAGCTAGAAGATTTCAATATCTATGAGAGTAACATTCCAATCCTCTGTGACAATACTTCTGCTATTTGTCTCTCTAAAAATCCTATTTTACATTCTAGAGCTAAACACATAGAAGTTAAACATCACTTCATTAGGGACTATACTCAGAAGGGAATTTTAATGTTAAAATTTATAGACACAAATCACCAATGGGCTGATATTTTTACTAAACCCCTTTCTGAAGATAGATTTAATTTCATTCTAACTAACCTTAGCATGAAGTTATGTCCAGAATGAAAATGCTTTAATCATATGTCTTATCTCTAGAAGTTCTACTATTTATATTCTATCTGATTGTCTCAGAAGATTCAATGCTCTAACGTTTACTCTTAGAACTTCTGTTCAAAAGATCAATTTGTAGATCTTCATATCAAACACTTGTCAACAAAGCTCTAAGGACTTCCATCAGAATCACAACACGTGTTCAAATTCTGAAGAGTGACAGAACGTGCCTTAGCAACTGTTCGCTCAGAAGGATAACTGTTGAGATTCTGGAATCTGATACGGCTAGGTTTGACACCAAAAAGGCAAGAAAATCTCTTGGGTAACTGTTCCAGAATCATTTACGCTTTACCCCATGTCAGCGCATTTAATGTTGTTAATGATTATGTTTTCAAACTTAATTGTTTCCCACTAATTTCTCAATTAATAAATTGATTTAATTTTTTTTCTATAAATATCAGTGTATTCCTCTTTTTCAAATTTTACCCGCATCTTACTCTCTCTAAAGTTTTTTTTTCTCAGTCTCTTGTGCTTCCTCATTTTTTTCTAAAAACCCTAAACCCTAAAAGTTCATCTTAGTCACTAAATGGCTTCATCATCTTCACGCAAAGATTTCTCTGATGATTACTACGTTGAACCATCAAAGACTCTTTCCACTACTCCTGAGAAACTGGAAGTACTATGTGAGTTGTTCGTTGATTTCGCAAGCTTGAAGGATAATGGTTTTGACCTCCTCCCACAGGTTGAAGCTCAAGGCTGGGAAAAATACTTTGACAGGCTAATGGGACCAGTTTTCCCTAAACTGGTTAAAGAATTTTGGATGTACGCATACCAAAATGATGCACAAGTTACCTCCTATGTGCTTGGTAAACAGATTATCATCTCTGAAGATCACATTGCCAAACTCTTTGAAACTGATGGCAATGGTATCAAATGTAGTGATATGGATAGAGTATCTGATGCTGTCGTGATTGCTAAAGAAATTTTCACCGCTGGAAAACCATCAAACAAGATCAAAGACCTAAAGACTCCTCTGCGTATTTGGGCAAAAATAATTCTTGGGACAATCTGTCACAGGAAACCTACAAATTCTCCAGACTACATCAATCTGGATCAACAATTCCTCCTTTACTTCATTTCCAAGCAAAAGAAAATCAATCTTGCCCACACACTCTTTCAAAATCTTCGCATCGCTGTGAAAGAAACAAGGGACGGTGAGAAGACCAAAAGGGACTGGATACCTTTTGGACGATTAATTTCTGATATTCTTTGTCAGAACAAGCTAGTGGACTTCCTAGCAGAAATAAACCAATCTGAACTTTTGGAAACAGACGTTGGAAAACCCTTGAATGCCAAAAATCTGAAGAAAATGAGATTCATCACATCCATTCAGCAAGAACCCATTCTTCACTCTAGAGAAGTTATTAGCACCAGAAGGATACCTCTGGAAGGCTTTCCTCTCTTTTCTTCTGATACACCAGCAGATGTTGTTCTCAACTATATGGATATCTGCAAGCGTCAAGGTACGGTACCTGATTTCAACCCAAAAGAACTCCACCAACAAATTCCAGATGTTGCCTCTCTCAGATTAAAGAAAAGGAAGACTGCTGAAGACCCCTCTCAGAAGATGCAAAAATCATCTAAGACAACAGGTAAGTCTTCTGCTTCTAATCCTGATTCCATTACTGTTGTAGAAGCTGTAACTGTAGAAGTGTCTGAACAACCTTCTAACACCTTACACTCTAGCCAACCATCTTCTGATACCAACTCTGAACAAATGCATGATTCTGAACCAACCCAAAATATTAGTCCCATTCAAACTGAAGTTCTCACAACTTCTGCTGTTGCATCCATCCTATCCTCTTTAAATCCACCAGAAACAGAAACAGAAAATCATCAACCCCAAACTATTGCTGATTTTGACATACCAATTGATGACACTCCACCTTCTGATATTGACTGCTCCTTTACAAATGAACCACAATCTGCTTTGAAAGCTGTCCTTGACCTTGATCTTGAACACTACCAAGACTCAGATGCTGCCTCAATTTCCCATAACATTTCAACATCCCAAAATTCACCTTCTATCATAAACATTCCTGATTCACCCGAAGAAACTCTGACTGAAAATGACAATCCCCTTATAACCACAATTGACTTTGAAGCACTTCAAAAACTGTCCTCTATGTCCAACAAAAGAGCTATTCCTGTTCCAAAACCCAAACCATCCAAATCAGACATTTCTACTTTACTGCTGGCTTTTGAAACAGTTCTGAAATTAAAATTAGAAGATCTGAAGACTGCTTGTGCAGAGCTTACTGATCCTGCTGCATCTGATTTTCTATGGGCTGACCTCAGAAAATGGTTTACTGCTGAGTCCAAAAGACTCAAGGACATCTGCTATGATGTTGCTCATCAGAACTTCTGTGAGTACCTTCAAGCAGTAGTCTCAAATGTTGCACAAACTAAACCACTTCTGCTGGACAGCAAGCCCTGGAAAGAACCAGAACCTCTGGATAAGATCTCAGCACTTCAGATGATTTTAGTATCCTCTGTTGAGGAAAATGCTAATAGTCCTGACAATCAAGCTGCCCCTCAAACAGAAGAACCTCTGGGAACAAATTTTGTGTTACAAACTCTGCAAGAATTGAAGAAAGAAAATCAACTAGTGAAGGAACGTCTAGACAAGCAAGAAGAAACAACTGCTGAAATGAAGACTCTACTCACCAAGCAAGTGGAATCTTCATCAGACATTAAATCTTTGCTGGAGACTTTAGTCACTAAGATGAAACCCTGATTTTCTTCTCTCATGCTTTATTTTTTTGCTATTTTAACTTCTGCTTCTGCATAACTATTTGAACTTCTACTGGTTGTTTGCGTTTGCTTCTAAGTACTTTAACTCTACTGGTTTTGGTTTATTATTTTTTTTCTCTTTTGCTCTTTCTCTTTTTATCTTTTTGATTATGACAAAAAGGGGGAGAAACGAAAATGATTCTGATCCATAGCAGCTTACTATAATCTGCCTTTTACATATTCTGATAAAAGTATTTGAGTTGATATCTTAAAAAGAAACAGGTCAAGTAATCAACTCAGGGGGAGCTAAGGATCATAGAACATCTGAAAGAAATTTTTCTTCAAATCAAAGGGAGTACATTTAAATTCATTAAACTCTATTCTTGTTAAATTAAAATGTTTTTGTCATCATCAAAAAGGGGGAGATTGTTAGAACAAATGTGGTTCTGATCCTCTAAGTGTTTTGATGATAACAAAGCCTTTCATATTAAAAGCTCTAATGAATATACTTACTCTCGTGTAGAAGATAATATTGTTTGAGTAATCCGTACAAGCTAAGGTGAACCTTTATAGAAGATACGCTCAAAGAAGAATCCAGCATTAAATGACACATTTATTGGCTGCGCATATATTATTCATTATCTCTGATTTCCGCTTAGAAGATGCTGATATCCTTATTAAAAAGCTTTAATTAAAGAATATGGTCTTTAATATGCAAAGACAAGTATCTCTTCTTTTGGAAAGAAATTAAGGTATTAAAGTATATCCTAATTTGGTTCAAGATGTCTCCAACGGCTACTTTATCAAGAACTATATAAAGGACATCATTTGAAGAAATCAAGAGAACGCAACGCATTACAACGTATATCATATACTCAAGCAAATCATTTTATCTTGTTCTTATTGCTGTAACTATCACTTAGTGATACCTGCTTACCTAGAAGCATTTTAAGTTACGTCTTTATCATTCTTGTAATAATTATCTTTTTCCTTGAGTGACTAAGTTTAGTCAGAAGACTCAAGAAGACATTGACTATAGGTCTTTGTGTGTATTCTTATTGAATAGTGGATTAAGACCTCAGTAGAGGCAAAATCACCTTGGCGGGTGGACTGGATGTAGTTTGAGTTCAAACGAACCAGGATAAAGTAAAACGTGTCTTTAGAAGTTAATTTTAATTATACAGAAAACCCAATTCCAACCCTCCTTCCTTGTGTTTTGCCACCTTCACTACCTTGGAGGAGATTGCTAGTATTTTAGATATTCCTGTCAGAGATACTTTACCTTACTATGGATCAGAGATAGTTCTCAAGGAAGAAGACATATCCCGAGTCTGTCGTATACCAGTTTCTAAGGTCAAGAAAGCCTTGAAGGACAGTGAGGGCAGAGGAATTCCCTGGGATGTGCTTATACCAGAAGCTGAAGGGTATGCCAAAGAGAGTAAGTAGGGAGATTTTGGTGCTGTGGTGGCCCTGATGGTATATGGATCTAGTCTTTTTCCGGGAGAATAGGAGTTTGTGAGTTTAGAGGTGATCTCCATTTTTGCTAAGGGTAACCCTGTACCATCCTTGTTGGGAGATTTCTACTACAATGTTCATTACCGGAATGAGAAAGGCAGAGGTGGACCAATGAGTTGTTGTGCTCCTTTATTTGTTGATTGGTTTTCTAAGCAATTACCCAAGTCAGGCCCTTTCAAAGAGATGAGAGATGAATGGAGGTGGTCCAGGAGACTAATGGGACTAACTTCTGAGGATATAGCTTGGGGTTATAATAGGGATTTGTTGGGAAAGGAGTTACTGGTTAGTTGTGGAAGATTTTCTAATGTGCCCTTGCTAGGGAGAAAGGGTGTGATAAGTTACCATCCAGTCTTAGCCAGGAAACAATTTGGCTATCCTCTGAGGGATCCACCAGGTGTTGAAGAAATAGTTGAGTCTTTGTACTTTTCTGTGGAGGGAAACAAAGAGTTAGTCATACAAGCATCTCAGGCTTGGGCTCACAGGGTGAAGAAAGGAAAGAAGGATTTTGGAAGGGTAGATCCCAAGACATATCCTCCTTTTACTACTTGGTTGCAGAAGCGTGTAGAGGAAGTGCTCATGCCTTTTTCAGTGGAAGATCCATTGTATCCCAAAGAGGTGCCATGTCAGGATATTGTTCCTCTTGAAGAATATAAGAAGTTGGAAGCTCAGTTGCACGAGGTCCGGGTAGAGAATGTTGAAATGGTTAACTTGTACCACCTTGCCAATCGTGCTAAGAATGAAGCAGAGGAAAAGCTACAGAAGATGCAGGTTACCTTAGAAGCTAAAGAAAAGGAGTTTGCTGGAAGAGAAGCTCATTTTCAGAGATTGGGTCTGATGGAATCAAAAAGAGAAGTGGAGCGTAAGAAGACTTTGAAGACTCTTAAAGAAGCTCGCCAGTCCATTGTTTGGTTATAGGGCCAAAGGGAACAGGAGCAGAAGAAGTACAAAGAAAAGGAGGAGTTTTTCGAGGTACAGATGGCCTTCAAGAAAGAAGAAGTAGAACAAGTTCATAAAATACGAAGAGAGAAGACTCAACAATTGGCGCAGAGCCAGATGGCCTTGGAGGAGACATTGAAAGAGATTGCAGAGCTTAAGCTAAGAGCATGCGTGAAGAAGAACCAGACAGAGGTGATAGCTACAGAAGAAGAACTTGAGTCTTTCCTTTAGTCTAGGATTTTAGTTTATTGTTGCTCAGACTACCTACAGGCTTCTTGTAGGAGTTGTGCTTTATTTTTCTTTATTCATGTATTGACTTGTAACCCTCCAGGAAATTTGTTTGTGCTCTAACTTTGGCTTCCAGTGGGTTATCCATGTTATGCAATGTTAAATTCTAGTTACCATTTCTGAGTACGCAAAGTTTGTTTGTTTGAGACTGCTGAGATCTGAACACTCTTCAAAGGGAGAGTTTGAAAATTAATGCTCAAAGGGGCTATCTGGAGTAAATACCAGAACTGGGGCATATAAATGCCTAAATCTGGAAACATGAATAGTTACATTGAATGCATATGACGTGTTTGCTGTTTTGCAGGTGGTTCATCAGTTTTCTAATGTTTATGTCCTTTCAGGCACTATAGCTCCCAGGAAGGTTCGAGAATAGCCAATGGTTCACAAATATCCTACGAGAGTAAACAGAGAGAGTAATGGATCAGATGCAAGCAGATCTGGCTGATTTAAGGACAAGGATGGACAACTTCATGACCCTCATGGCTGGGATGGGTCAAACTCAGGAGCGCTTGCGCGAGATGGTGGAAAATAATCAGGCCAGGAACAATGGGACAACGGATGGAGGTAATCGCAATGGGGTTGGCACCCGTCAAGTTGAGATCCCTGTGGTGCAACCAGGGGTTAATATTGTCAATGATGTAATGAATAACATGCAGATGGATGGACAAGATGAGCAGTTTACTTTGCTGGACGAGGCAGAAGGCCAAGGAATTGACATGAATAGAAAGTTTGAAGAGATGGCTGAGCAGATTTGTGTCATTCAATCTCAGAGCTCTCTGGGTTTGATATCACTGACTTGGGCTTGGTTCCAGGGGTTAGAATTCCCTACAAGTTCAAGGTTCCTACTTTCGATAAGTACAACGGCACGACGTGCCCGAAGACTCACCTCCAGTATTTTGTAGGAAGAATAGCTGCACATACAAATGACGAGAAGTTGTAATGTATTACTTCCAGGATATCCTTGTGGGGGCCTCCTTAGAGTGGTACATGAAGCTGAGCAGGGTTAATATTCGAAGCTGGAAGGATTTAGCAGAGGCATTTGTGAAACAGTATCAGTACAATTTGGATACGGCTCCAAATCATACTCAGTTGTGTAAACACCCCAAATTTGCCCTCACCCATTCACACCATGGCTTGTGATATCTTCATATGCATAAGTTCAATCATAGTATCTCATACCACATTTTTGATTCACTGCATTGCTCCTAAGTCATCTGCATCTAGGGTTTGTGATCTGAGCCACCCTGAGCCATTTGAGCCACTCCAAAGGTCATCAATCACTTCAAGGGGGTCCATGTATGTTCAAGCATCATATTGTATCCCCATAAAGTCAAGAAAGTCAAAGAATCACAAGAACTGAGAATGGCATGGAAGCAGAGTCAGGTTTGACTACACAGTTGACCTAGAATTAGGGTTTTGGTTTCAAAGGCCATAACTCCAAATTTTTTTGTCATTCTTGTTTCTATTGGTCTCTATATGTCATAGGGATCATGCATATCAAGTTTCATGAAGAAATTCCATGGGGAAGGCATTTGATCAAGAGTTGACTTCTTGAGCAAGTCAGTGTAAAATCAGGGCATCTGAGGCCCCCAATGACCCAACCAAAGGGTGTTCTTCATCATTTTTAATGTGTATGATATTTATTTGATCATAGAAGATGTTGGAAGTTCACAAAATTGAAGAATTTCAAGCCATTTGCAAAGTTGCCTTTTTGGGAAAATGACTTGTAATGGAAACTTGCCATTTTGGGAAACTTTTTCAACCCTTTATTTTTGATTCAAAAATGCTTCAAATGGGAAAACTTTGGTCATTAAAGTTGTAGAGTGGATCATTCCCTTTTCAAAAAGTACAAGAACTCATTCTAATTCATTTTGGATCAAAAGTTATGGCTTGTCAAAGTTGGGAAAAATCACATAATTTCAAGTTATGTACCAAAGAGGCAAAGTTGCAAAATCCCTTGCCAAGGTGAAATGAGACCTCAAAGTGACTTCTAATCCTTGCACAAACATAAACCAATGCCTAAAATTCAGAATGCACTAAGAGATTGTCCATTTTCATGACTTATGGATCAAGAAATCACAAAAGGGGCAAAATTGGACAAAGTTGCAAAACATCATACAAACCCTAATCCACTTGCTAATTGGCTTCAAGATTGATCCCATGGTTCTCCTCATTCCTTGCTGCGCAGGACACCCCTTTGTCCTTGGCCTACCAATGACCCATACCTATTTTACACAAAACATTGACTTTATGCAAAAGGGCCATACCAATCAAGCTAGGCCACACCAACTCCTCTGACCTGTCCAAGAGTGATAAGTGGACCATAAGAGACATAACACAACACACACACAAGCCTGAAACACTCTCCAAGCCATAGCTCCAAGCTTACACCTCTTATGCATTTTCATTCGAAACACATCACACAAGCATCAAACACCAAAACAAACTCCATAGAACATCTCAGCATGTCTCACTGATCATCCCTGACCCTTCACCTTGCCCTGAAACCCCCTGAAATCAAAACACGATTCCTTCCCCTCTCTGAACAGAACCTCTTCAAACTCACAAATCAGCCATTCTAAACTCCAACCAAGCTTCATAACTTCATCAAGAGGCTCATTGGGACCATTTTGAAGCAAATAGGCAAGCAGAAAGCTCCTGGACTGAAAGCTCAATCTCAGGTAACAAGATGAACAAATTTTCCAGAACCTTGGTTTCTTGTTAGAATGTTGTTCTATATGTTGCCCTGATCATGGGGATCTATTTATTTTTGAAAATGAGCCAGAAACAAGCATGTTGTGATGTTCTGAAATTTTTGCCCTAAGTTTTGTTTCCTTCGATTCTCACTATGTAGTCAGTATAAATTGTTTTTTGCCATGGATTCTTGTTACCCATTGTTGAATGATTGATTCTGGAGATTTGTGGGCCTTGGGGATGTGTTTTGAGCGTTTCTGGTGAGAGAGGTAGCCGGAGAAGACGACCGGAGCTTATCTCCGGTCGCCTGAGTTTAATTAGGGTTAAGTGAGTTCAATTAGCAATTTTGAATCCTGGCCATAGGATCCCCTTTCCCGCGCGCGAACGAGTGGCCTGGATGCTTCATTAAAGCCCTAATCCCTGATTAATTAATTAAAATCTTGTTTAATTAATTTATAAAACAAATTAGCCAAATTTGAATCTGGGTCTTTGGATTTGGCGCGCAGTCAACCAGTCCAAACCCAGATCAAATCCTGGCCCTCCCCTTTGCATACTTTCATTCTTTTTATTTTTTATTTCATTTAATTGGATTTATCTTTTACATTTTATTTAAAATAGCAAAAACCATTTAAAAATAATGAAATTTTTTGTCAAAGATTTCACTAATTTTTAAAACCCAAAAATATTTTTATTTTTATTTTTTGCACTGAAAATTATTTTTAAATCATTTAAATGTTTATTTTTAATTAGTTAATGAAAATTAATTAATTAAAAATACATTTAGGTATTTAAAAATTACAAAAAAATTCACATTGCATTTAGAAACATTTAGAAACATTGTCCAACTCTCAAACCAAATTTATTTTTTGTTCTTGATACCTTTTGATCATTTTCATTGGATTTAATTTCATTTCAAGGCAATATTTTGTTTCAAACTTCAAAAATTCCTTTCTGCCTAACCATTGAGAGTTGAATGATGATTCTTTTTGCATTGCATCTTGCATAACATGTAGTTTATAGGATAAATTTGGTTTGATTTGATCTTGCATTTTCAATTTGTTTAGCATTTTTCTTGACAAGGTACCTTAAAACCCTAGTAATCTTAGGAAATTCATAACTTTCACTAGGTTAAGAGTTGGATCCTTTCCTATGGGCAGTGAACTTGTATAGGTTTAGGATATCTTTGATTGCATTTTCAAATTTTTATCATGTCATTTGCTTCTGGTTTTGGATTTTTGCTTTGCATGATGCATGTAACCCTAATTTGTGCCTTCCTTTGCATCCATTTCTCATTTGCTTGCATCCAATGACTTGCCATGACATTTTGTGCATCCACATGATTCATAATGCATCTTAAGACATATTAGAATCATGTTTGATCATTGCATCTTTCATTTGCCATGTTATATGTCCATTGCATTTCATAACTTTTCATGTACATTCATGGTTCAATGCATGCTTCATTTGCATCCTTATGCTCGTTTGATCATTCTCATGTCTTGCCTCATTCTTGTATCATCTCTTAGCATCATTAACATCATGTAAATGCTTCTGACTTTGGTTTGCATCATGACATTTCATCTCATTTGCATTGCATTTCATTTCTTTTGGCTAACTTTTCAGGTGGTAAGTTGTTTTGAGAAGTGAATTTGCCTTCACTTCTCACAATCTCTCCTCGTCTCTCTTGCATCATTTCTGCATTTTGTATTTGTCTTAGAGTGAGCTTGCTCATTCATGCTCTCTCCTTACTTTCTTTCTTCAAGCAACTTGTCTTCTTAAGTGAAACAAGTTGTTTTGCTTCTTATTGCTTCTTCCCCCTTTCATCTGCTTCCTTCCTGGTGGTTTCTCTGAAGATCTTTCTCTCTTAAGCATCATAAACCCTAGGATCTCCAAGCATGATAACAATTAGGGCTTGATTAGTCCCCCCATTTAGCTTTACCTTTGTGTCATCATTGAGTCTTCTCTTCTCATCTCATAATCAGGGACTAAACCCTAAAGGTTTTAAGGCTTTGTGATTAAGCTTATGCCTGCATCCTTCTATTAGGATGGAGTGTATAACTTTAATCCTAAGTGTTAAACCATTAATGTGTTTAAATCCTTTAATCAACTCACTTAATAATCATCAAGACATCAAGCTTGTAACTTGGGCCTTGCATTAGGGTTCTAATTCTTCCTTAATTGGTTAAGAAGGACTAACCCTAGTGTTAATGGACAAGTCCCCTTCAAGTTGTCTTACAAATCATAAAAATCACTTCTTCATCTTACCATTAACTAAAATCCACTTTAATAAAGGCTTTGTTTTGTCATGAGGTTAATCCCTAATCATGGATTAAGTTGAGGATTCTTTCTCAGCTTAAATGTTCTCATCTATTATCCTTCTATTAGGATGGTGTAATGAGTCCATTAAATCTTTGATTATGGCTTAATCTCATTACTTAACACTAAACAAAAACCACAAAAACATCTAAATAATTGCAAGTAGGTTAATGATCTTAATCCTACATCTTGGTGATTAAGTGTGAGGTGTTTACTTCATACTTAAGGTATTCTCATTACCCCTAATCAGAGGGAGGATGTGATGAAGTTTACTAACCCTTGGTTAAGGCTTAAGCTCATTTTCTTATAACAAACACCAAAAGCAATAAAAGATTAAAAACACAAAAATAAACAATAATCGTCTCCTCCGGGATTCTTTTCTCATCATATTCACTCACAAACGGGAACTTGCTTCTTCCGTCTAATGCAAGACAGTTTGCACCTGAGCCAGACAGGTCATACACTTGAGCATAGACAAGTAAGCAGTTCACAAGTCAATTTATCTTTCAGTCTCTTTGGATCGAACTACGGTGTTCTGACTTCCTCATTGCACGAGAGGATACGTAGGCATAACTTAACAGTTATCGAACAAAAGTCTCTGTATATTCCCCCCTCTTCCAGCATTATTCTTTAAGCCTCATTATCTTGAGCATTTCACTCCTTGTTCTTACACTGATACTTCACATATTTCACTTCACATTTCTTTTACACTGACACTTGCATTCTTTCCAGCTTTGATACACAAATAGCACTGACACTACCCCTTTAAAACACAAATCTTTTAAGCGTGGATCCCGTCGAGTACGACGGACAATCTGGGTGCTAATACCTTCCCAGGTTGTAACCAACCCCCTTTCTCAGTCTCACTGGTTCGCAACCGTCTTATCCATATCTTTTTCTAGGTTTATGCAGCATTACCTTTCCTTCGGGATAAAAATGCCTAGCTGGCGACTCTATTCATTCCTTTCTCTTTCGCCGACCGTTCGCGTCTGTACCCCATTTGACTTAGCCTCATTTTGGTGGGAGCGACAGCTTGGCGACTTCACTGGGGATCCTTATACTATAACCAGGGCTTCTGGTTCTTTTTGTGGGTTCCTCCTAGCCCTTTTTGATTTGTGTTTACTGGGGTGTTATGTGCTAATTGTGTTTATATATTTGCTTTATTTACTGCTTTATGTACAGTTATTTATTGCTTTCTTTACAGCTTTATATACATCATAATGTCATATTGTCATCTGGCTGGATCTGGTTTTTGTTTTGATGGGTGGGGTTCTAATGAGAGTTTAAGGTCCTATACCTGGGACCTGAGTGACACTTAGGCTAGAGTGGTTCATGTTCTTTCCCGTTCCATTTCGGTCTGGTGCGGGAATATGAAACACGGTTCAGATGTGGGTTTCTTCTTGAGAACTCTGTGCTACAGATTTCCTGTAGTGCTAGGGCTATTTAGGAAGCCTGGTAAGTCTGGATGACCTTTATTATGACCTTCAGAAACTGAGGTGAATTAGAGGAGGATCTTTTATGGTTATTATAAACACTGTACCTCCGGGTTAGAAGTGTTTACACTTCTCATAACTGATCCAAGTCTGAGGATCCTTGTTTTAGAACACTACCTATGAGGGGGGTTGGGCTGTTTACAGGTTTGCAAGTACCATTGGCCACATCATACCCTGTTACTATTTGGTTTAAGAGTACCTCACTTTGGACAGTTCTTATGATTTAAACCATGGACATGTGACTCTTTATTTGAGTCCCCCCCACCTTGGTTACTGGATTTTTGAACCTCCATCTGGACTTCTTAAACATACATGGACTTATATCAAGGCAGTAATCAGATCCAGCTTGATCACAAACCCTTTCATATCATTTGCATACTCATCATTGCATCATTTAACATTTGTTTATTTGTTTTTCAGGGTATCCACATTACATCTGGCTTGGTTTTGACCCCTTCATCTGCATAGACCCCTGTTCATCAGTTGCCTGCTTCAGCTACTTCCATCATCAGCCTCAGCATATCAGTGGCTCATCTCCAGTATCAGTCTTCATCATCAGCATCTGTTTCAGCTCTTCATCAGCAGTCATGGCACCCAAGAAGAGCAACATTTCATACCATTTCTTTGAGCCTGTGCTGGCTGGCATCAGACAGGTCCAGGCACTTATCACTCCAGACCACATCCCATTATTCAGAGAGAATTATGGAGGCATCCTTGATATGGTTATGGACCTAGACCCTTCTCAGAGGAGTTTTATCCACACCTGCCTACAGTTTTATGACCCTCCTTTGAGATGCTTCACCTTTCAGAACTTTCAGTTGGGACCTCTGTTGGGGGAGTTCTCATCATTGATTGGGGTACCTGTCAGGGGTGGTGTCCCCTTCAACCCTGAGATAATTTCTCCCAGCAATGGAGAAGTGGCAAAGGCACTGCATTTGGAGCCTATTCTGATTGAGCAGAACATGACAACAAAGGCTGGGATCCCTGGTCTACACTTGGACTTTCTGACTTCTCAGGCCATCCTGAAGGCCTCCTTGGGAGAATGGAGGGCAGTTTGTGCATTGTTAGCCCTCAGTATATATGGGGTTATACTATTTGCAGATGAGCCCAAGTTTATCAGCAAGAATGCCATTCATCTCTTCCTTTTGAGGAACCCAGTACCCACATTGCTGGGGGATTTCTATTATTCTGTTCACCAAAGAAATGAGAAGCAGAGAGGGAAGTTGGTGAGATGTTGTGCTCCTCTATTTCACACTTGGCTGCTTAAACACTTACCTAGGACTGATGCCTTCCTGAATCCTCACCAACAGAAGAATTGGGCCAAGAGACTTATTGCTCTGACTTCAGATGACATCAGATGGTGCACCCAGAGCACCAAGGGCAGAGACATAATCACTAGTTGTGGGCAGTACCACAATGTACCTCTAGTAGGAGTGAAGGGTTGCATCAACTACAATCCTTTGCTGTTTAAGAGACAATTGGGCTATGCTTTGGTCCACCCTCCTAAAATACAAAACTTGGCTGAGACTCTGTATTGTGAGATAAAACCTAATCTAGCTGTTGTCAAACAAGCATCATGGGCTTGGGACAACATCCACACCAAAGGGATGGCCATTCTTGGGAGGTGCAATAATGTGGCTTCAGCTCAGTATTATGAAAGGTCTCATGCTAGGGCTCAAATTTTTGGGATGCCCTTCACCATTGAGGATGCACCTGGACCATCCACAGTACCACCTCCAGCCACTGTCAGCCTGGAAGAATTTGAGAAGCTGAAAGGAAGAAATGAGAATCTGTCTCAAGCTCTGAAGAAGACCCTCTGGGAGAGGAGTGATGGTCGTCTGGACATTGAGAGGTTAGAGAAGCTTAAGGTGGAGCATCTTGCCAAGATTGAGAAAGCAGAGGACTACATCAAGAAATCAAGAGCGGGGGAGCAAATATTGAAGAATGCCTGTAAGGAGGCCAAGCTTCAGAAGGCTAGGACTGATCTCTATCTGCAAGAAAGTCAAGCTAGGTGGGTCAGGATCACTGAAGCTCGTACTCAAGAAGATAAGAGAACTCAGGCCAGGATTGAGCAGTTAGAGGCCAATGAAAAGAAACAACGGGAAGCTTTGCTGGCAACCCAGAAGGAGATTTCAGAGTTGAAGCTTAGGGCTGGTTTGAAGAGGTCAAAGGACCAGGACAGGCACAAGAAGCTGACCACTGCTATTGCCACTAGAAACCTTCTTATCAGGACTATTACAGAGCATCCAGCTGGTCCGGTTACTGAGGCTCTTCTGAAGGAGGTTAAGGAGGATGAGTTTGGATTAGATGTTTGACTTCTTTGCTTGTTTTTCATTTCCATTTCATGTACTTTTCTTTTTATGTTGTATTTTGACCCTTCAGGGGCATATGTTGTAAAAATCAAACTATGTATGATCCACCATTTGTAATGTATTTGTTAGTTTGTTTCAATGAGTTCCTTTTCTCAAGCAACATCAAAGCATACTCCTCAGGGTCTGGAAAGGTCAAAACCAAGAGCTAAGCCGGATACCTTGGGAAACAAATAAGCATACTGCATTGCATACTAACTTTTGTTTTGTTTTGTAGGTTTTGTCATTATTTTGTTTGTTTCTAACTTTGTTGTGACTCAGGAATTATTGCTCGCCGCCGGGTGTTCCCTCTCAGCCGTCTGCACCGGTATCCTACTCGCAACAACCTTCCTGGTATCCAAATGGATCAAGTACAGCAGGACCTAACAGAGGTCAGAACTCAGATGGCTAACGAAAGAGTGGAGATGAGGAACCAAATGGCCCAATTCATGACTGTAATGACTAACTTGGCCCAAAGTCAAGAGAGGTTAAGGGCATTGGTAGAAAGACAAAACCTAGAGGAACCTCATCCTGGAACAGGAGGAACAAGTAATAATGAGGGAGGTCAGCCTCATGTTAACCCACCAGTTTTTGGACCTCATCTAGATCCGGAAGTCAACATCCCGAGGAATGTACCGGGCAATACTGCTGTAGGCAGGATCTTGCAAGAAGATCCTCAAGAGGAGCAGTTTACTGTAATGGGAGTTGGGGATGAAGTCTATGATAAAAGGTTTGATGAAATTGCTGAGAAGTTGAGATCTCTGGAGTCTCAAAACTCTCTGGGCTTCGATGTAATGGATATGGGGTTAATGGATGGGGTAAGGATTCCCCACAAGTTTAAACCCCCGTGCTTCGAGAAGTACAATGGAACTTCCTGTCCACGAACTCACTTACAGTCCTTCCTGGGAAGACTTAAAGCATATACCATGGATGAAAAGCTGTGGATGTTCTATTTTGAAGACATCTTGACTGGAGCTTCAAGAGAGTGGTATTCACACTTGACCAAAGCTACTATCAGATGCTGGAAGGACCTAGCTGAAGCCTTCATCAGGCAGTACCAATACAATCTAGATATGGCTCCTAACAGGACCCTCTTGATGGGAATGTCTCAATCTTCCAGAGAAAGCTTCAGAGAGTATTCCCAAAGGTGGAGACAGCTTGCCGCTGCTGTCCAGCCACCCATGTCGGAAAGAGAAATGGCCGACATGTTTATGAACACTCTGCAAGGAACATATATTGATATGCTAGCTTCCTTTTCTTCCACCAGTTTTGCTGACATAGTTATAGCTGGGGAAAGGATTGAAAGCCTTTTGAAAATGGGTAAAATTTCTGATAATGGTGCAAGTTCGTCCAATAATCCCAGGAAGCCTTTTGTGGGACCTCGAAGGACCGGTGAGACAAATGCCATTCATGCCAAGAGGGGTAGACCTCAGTATGTCCACAGATCAGTAGCAGCTGTCACTATTCCAGCTCCAATTCCTCAGCAACCAACATATCAACAGCCACAACAACCGCATTATCAACAGCAAGTTCAGTATCCACCACAGAGGACCTACAACAACAACAACAACAACAATCAACAACAAAGACCTTTTCAGCAAAGACCGTCACAGGCAAATAGGGTGATTGACCCTATCCCTATGCCTTATGTTGCCTTATTGCCACAACTCCTGAAACTCAACTTGGTTGAATTAAGGACATTGGCACCACCGGATCCCTCCAATCTTCCAAGGAATTATGATGTCAACGCCAGATGTGCTTTCCACTCCAATGCACCTGGCCACAATACGGAGAAATGCAGGGCTTTACAAATGAAAGTACAAGATCTGGTGGATTCCAAAGCCCTCAACTTTGCACCCCCTCCAAGTGTCACCAAGAATCCCATGCCCAATCATGGAGGGCCAAGAATTAATGCCATTGAGGAAGACAAGCCATCTTTCTTAATCACCAGTGTTGGACAGATTCAGACACCTCTGGTCGAAATTAAAGCTCAGCTCTTAGAGTGCCAGATGTTCCCCGGGTGTGAGCTCGGGTGTGGGTATTGCAACATTTCGGTCAACGGGTGTGATAATTTGAGAAGTGGCATAGATGGTCTTATCAAAAGTGGTATACTTCAGATCTCAACAACGGTGCCTACAAATCCAGCAATCCCTTTGACAACAATTCCTGATTCTTCTACAACTGCAACAACAATCATTCCAACCAATTCATCAATATCATCAACAATGACTCCGTCTATCACTTCCACAAATCAGATGTCAACAACCATTTCTTCTACAACATCAGCACCCATTCATTCAGCAGAATCTTCTACAACGCCAACAGAAATTAATGAAGATATCTCAGCAGTCACCATTTACTATGATCCATCAGATGTTCCTCCAAACAACAACTTTCAGCAACGAACATTGGCACCTCCTGCCAGGTCACCTGTCACAATTTACTACGATCCGCACACCATTTAAGTACCCTCCTCTGCTGCAGTCAGTCCAGTTACTATCACGGTACCTGGACCAGTTCCATATGAAAGTAGTAATGCCATACCCTGGCATTATGGCTCTGATCTTTACTGCAACGGGGAGAAAATCACTTTGGATTCTTCAAACTCTTCTCCACAGATTGATAATGTTGGGGGAGGCGGAGGCTTCACCAGAAGCGGACGCCTTTTTGCCTCACAATTGCAAAGACCTAATGCCGAAGCAGAAGCTGCTGCGAAAGCAAAGGGGAAGAGTGTGATATCTGAAGAACCAATCATCAAAGAAACTCAGAAGGCATCTTTTGAACAAGATGTAGACGAGTTTATGAGGAATATAAAGAGAAGTGATTACAAGGTGGTGGATCAGCTTCACCAAACTCCCTCAAAGATCTCAATATTATCCCTGCTGATGTGTTCTGAAGCTCACAGGAATGCATTACTGAAGGTCTTGCACGCAGCATACGTGCCAGAAGAGATCACTGTTAATCAGCTAGAATCTGTGGTGGCAAATGTCAACACCAGTCATGGACTGGGCTTTACCAATGCTGACTTAACAACTGAGGGGCGTAACCACAACAAGGCTTTACACATCACTCTAGAATGCAAGGGTGCTGTTCTATCCCATGTACTGGTGGACACTGGGTCTTCACTCAATGTTCTACCAAAGAAAGCCTTGGTGAAGCTGGAGTACGATGGCTTGGCACTGCGTCCAAGTAATCTGGTGGTGAGAGCATTTGATGGCTCCAAAAGATCAGTGCTTGGAGAGATTGATCTGCCTGTGATGATTGGCCCGCAGACTTTTAAGATTACCTTCTACGTGATGGACATTCAGCCGGCCTACAACTATTTGTTGGGTAGACCCTGGATCCATGCCGCTGGCGCTGTTACGTCTACCCTTCACCAGAAGCTGAAATTCGAGTGGGAAGGCCAGATCATCACCATCTGTGGGGAAGAAGACATCTTTGTTAGCCATCTGGCTACGTATAAGTACATAGAGATGGATGGAGAAATCCATGAAACTATGAGCCAGGGATTTGAGGCCCTGAACATTAATGAAGCATCCGCTGTACTGGGAACTTCCATGGCGTCTTATCAGCAAGCCAGGAAGGTTGTTGAAGAGGGTACTGCCCAAGGCTGGGGCAAGCTGCTGCCCGTAGAGAAGAAAGAGGACAGATTTGGGTTGGGTTACAGACCAACTCAACAAGATCAATCAGAGGCTGCCAAGAAGCCCAGTTTTGTCAGCGGGGGAATGCTCACCCCGGATGCAGTGAACAACTTGGAAGACGAGGAGGAAAGCGACCGCAACCTGGAGAGCTGGATACGTCCAAGGATCCCGGGGAGCCAAGTCCTTAACTGGTCTTCCCAGGAAATTATAAGGGTTACTCCTGCAGAGTAATTATTATTTCCTGTATTTTTTAAGCATGCATCAAGTCTTGCATCTTGCCCAAGATGACAAGGCTCATTTTGTAATCGGGCCATCTTGTAATTTTGTGCAAACAGATCAATCAATGAATATCGGACATCTTTTGCAAATGAGTCTTTTTCTTTTCCTCTCACTGTTTTTCATTTTTCTTTTTGTACAAAAATAAAATGGCAATGTTTTCCAAAATGACAATTTCATTTCACCTTTTTCTAAACAAGATTAAAATCGATCACTAAAATGAACAATCTAAACCCTTGCAGAGAGTGCCTTTCAGACTGCACCGACAACAACACAGCTATGACTTCATATGACTTTGACAATCCAATCAATCAAGCTGATGAAGGGGTTGAAGAAGACTATGAGCTACCTGAAGAGCTAGCCAGGTTGTTAAGGCAAGAGGAGAAAGTAATCACTCCTCATCAGGAGGAGATTGAAACGGTTAATCTTGGTACGGAAGAAGACGTGAAAGAAGTTAAGATCGGGGCCTGCCTACAAGATTCAGTAAAAGAGCAACTGATTGATATGCTTCGGGAGAATGTGGATGTCTTTGCTTGGTCTTATCAGGATATGCAAGGGTTGGACACCGATATTGTCATGCACAAGCTGCCTTTAAAAGAAGACTGCCCGCCAGTAAAACAGAAGCTGCGCCGTACTCGCCCGGATATGGCAATGAAGATCAAGGAAGAGGTACAAAAGCAGTGGGACGCCGGTCTCCTTGCTGTAACTAGCTATCCGTCGTGGGTTGCTAATATTGTACCTGTGCCCAAGAAGGATGGCAAGGTAAGGATGTGTGTGGATTACCGAGATCTGAACAGAGCCAGCCCGAAAGATGACTTCCCCTTACCTCACATTGATGTATTGGTTGACAATACGGCTCAGTTCTCGGTATTCTCTTTCATGGATGGATTTTCAGGATACAATCAGATCAAGATGTCACCTGAGGACATGGAGAAGACAACTTTCATCACACCCCGGGGCACATTCTGTTATAAGGTGATGCCATTCAGACTGAAGAATGCTGGTGCCACTTATCAACGGGCCATGGTAACATTATTCCATGACATGATCCATAAAGAAATTGAATGTTATGTGGATGACATGATTGCCAAGTCCCTCACAGAAGAAGACCACCTGGTAAACCTGCTGAAGCTATTCAAGCGTCTGAGGAAATACCAACTGAAATTAAACCCCAACAAGTGCACATTCGGGGTGCGATATGGTAAATTGCTGGGATTTATTGTAAGTGAGAAAGGGATTGAAGTTGATCCTGATAAAGTCAAAGCCATTCAAGAAATGCCTGCACCAAAGTCAGAAAAAGAAGTTCGGGGGTTTCTAGGTAGATTGAACTACATTTCAAGGTTCATATCTCACCTTACAGCAACCTGTGAGCCCTTGTTCAAATTGTTGAGAAAAGAACAAACGGTCAGGTGGAACGAAGACTGCCAGAGGGCCTTTGACAAGATCAAGGAATACTTACAAGAGCCTCCAATCCTTATGCTTCCAGTTGAAGGAAGACCTCTAATAATGTACTTAACAGTATTATAAGAATCGATGGGGTGTGTGCTGGGCCAGCATGACGAGTCTGGTCAAAAAGAGTATGCAATATACTACCTAAGCAAAAAGTTTACCGACTGTGAACAACGTTATTCACTGCTCGAGAAAACATGCTGTGCTTTAGCGTGGGCTGCTCGCCGACTGAGACAGTATATGTTGACCCATACTACCTTATTGATATCCAAGATGGATCCGGTTAAGTACATTTTTGAGAAGCCAGCACTTACCGGACGGGTTGCAAGATGGTAAATGATCCTCACAGAGTATGACATTCAATACACATCTCAAAAAGCCATCAAGGGCAGTGTATTGTCTGATTATCTTGCTGAGCAACCTATTGATGATTACCAGCCTATGAGATTTGACTTCCCTGATGAAGACATCATGTTCATAAAAGCAAAAGATCATGAAGAGCCTGTTCACACTGAAGGGCCTGACCCGGAAGAGGAATGGACTATGATGTTTGACGGGTGTCACACCCCAAATTTTACCCCTAACTGCTCGCATCATAAATTCATTGCATTTAAAAGAGAATTCCAAGATTTATTTTTTTGTTGCTTTCAACTCATTTTCAAGTTATTTATAATTTTAATTTTTAATTTCTTCTCACTTATAAGCTTCCATTTTTAATTTAATTTCTATTTCTCATTTATAACTTTTTAGTTCATTTTTGTGTTTTTTAGTTTTAATTTCTATTTTTGTTTCTATTTTCAAGTTCCTATTTTAAAATTTTATTTCATTTTCTACTTCTAATTTTTAGTTCATTTTCAAATTTTTTCTAAACTTATTTGTTATTTCTATTCATTTTCAAGTTCTCATTTCTAAATTAATTTTTTATTTCATTTTCAAGTTTATTTTTGAATTTATTTTCTATTTTTCTATTTTTAATTTTATTTCATTTTCAAGTTTTTATTACTAAATTTAATGTCAATTTCTATTTGTAATTTTCAATTCATGTTCAAGTTTCCATTTTCATTCCAAGTCCTATTTCAAATTTCATTTTCAATCTCAATCATTCATAGTTTCAAAGTTCTTTTCTAAAATTCAAGTTTATAAGTCATTTTCAAAAGCTCAAGTGTTAATTCCAAATTTTCAACCCAAGTTCCATTTCCAATTATATTTCCATTCTTAATTCAAATTTTATTTTCAATTCAATTGCAAGTTCTAAATCCAAATTTCCAATTCAATTTATTTCCCAACTCCTTTCTAATTTTTATCCCAATTTTCCATTTCAATTCATATTCATGTATTTATTTTCTAAACTCTAAATTTATTTCTTAAGTTCTAAGTCAATTTTAATTCCAAGTTTAATTTTTTAGTTTCTAAGTTATTTTCAATTTTAAGTTTAATTCCTAATTTTTAATTCACTTCCTATTCAAGTTCATATTTAATTTCTAATTCGAAGTTCCCATTTCAATATTAAGTTTCGATTTCAATCCTAATTATAATCACATTTCAAATATCCAACTTCATTCCAAATAAATGTTTATGTTACAACCACACAAAATGCACAACACAGCCACCCACAAGGCACAATTCCAGCCTGCTCCATACAGCAGCCACCCACAAGGCACAATTCAGCCTGCTCCACAGCCACCCACAGCAGGTCTGCAGCACACAAACTCTGCTCCACTATTGCAGCAGCATTCAAATGTTGTCTCCTTTCCTCCAACCCTTCACCTACAAGTTATCACAGTACATAATTTCAAATCAAAAAAACCATGAACCAAGTCCTATAATAGGCACTGTTACATTAGAGAAAACGGACTGTATCAAGAGACCTAGCCACTAAATCAAATAAAAAAACCAGCACTGTGTTTCGTTCATCAAGGGGACAGCACAGAAAAAAACTAACAGCAACATCCCCAGAAAACCCAAAAAAAAAAGAGTCCTTTTTGCATTTTTAGCGAAAAATTCAAATAGAAGAAGAAGGTTCAAACATAGAACAAAAGGAAGAAAAAAGTTAAAGAAATACCTGGAGGAGAAACCGCCCCTCTGAGAACATTCAGAGTAGGTAAAACTTTGTTTCCTCCTTTTTGCTTCTTTGCGAGCTTCTATTTTTTTTTCGTTTACCTTCGTTTCCATATCCATGCTTTATTGTTGTTTTAGTGTTTGTTTGGGTGGTATTGATGAATGTTTGGGGGCTAGGTTTTCTTTGTGATTAATGAACGATCTTGTTTGATTCGGTTCTCACTTGGTGTGTGATGGTTGTTCATGTTTCTCAATCTTCCAAAATCAAAACCTTAAACATCCCAGCACCACAGTGTCATCCTCCCAACACCAATAACTCACAGGCCTTTAAATCCCTTCACGAAACAGACCGCGTGAACACCCGGAAAAACAACCATCACCGCCACCTTTGTATCCTCACAGAACAAACAACCAAACCGTTCCGCTCTGTCATCACCGTCAATCCGCACTCCTTGTATCAAACCTGCAGAACCAAAACAAAAACAGAAAAAGAGATGAGAGTGATTTCGAACAGAACACAGGAATTAGAAAGAGAAGAACTGAACCATGGTTCAATACAAACCGTAAAACCACCACTGTGAATCACTAACCAAACCACCTTCTTGCCAAAATCTTCAACCAAAGCTGCTTCCATTCCACCGCTCCAAACCGAAGACACGAAGCCACCACCTCAACCGAAATCTGAAACTCACTAACGAGAATACCGAAAGCCACAGAGAGACCTGCAAACAAAAAAAACCTTCACACCTTCAAACCTGTTAACAACCAAACTTCACAAACCTTCAAAAAAAAAAACTTAAACTTCATCTATACCATAACCAACCTCACCGTTTACAAATTCAAACATCAAACCAAGACTGCACCTTCATTCATCATCCGCATCCTTGACAAATCCGCCAAACACCTCAAATCCACCGAAAGCCAAACACTCACCTCCACTGCGCCGCCCAACCCCACCTCATCACACATAACCCTCATCAAAAACAGCAGCACAACAAAACACACCGCTGCATAACTAAAACAGAAACAATCAACCAAAAAGCCACAAAGAAAAAGATCAATCCAAAAAACCAAACTCGTTTTCATCCCTCCGCTATCTCCTACAAAATCTGAGAAAGCCAAAGCCATCGCTGCACCGACGCGAAGGCCTCCCATAAACTCTTCAAACAATCACGCCTCTATAAAACTCTTCATCCATAAACCAAGCTCACAAACCGAAAACAGAAAAAAAGATGAAGCAGAAATCTGATACAAAGAGAAAGAATGAACCGTAAAAAAAAAAACCTTCACAATGTGAACGAACTGCACAAAACTGATATCAAAAAAACAAATCTGTGAAAAACCTTACCACCACCCTTTCAAACGACCCCTTAAAAAAAATCCTGCTCAACCATCTTTCTAAAAACCGCAGCAAGCAATCGCAACACCGACAAACGATCCACCACATCACAGCGGATCATTGTCACGACCAAAAAGAACCGATTCCGAATCCAAACACAACCATATCCCAGCCATTTCTTCATTCTCTTCAACCCTGTAACAACCCAGAAACTGAATCACAACAACAACAATATACCCAACTCTCATTAAAACCATATTTCACAGCAACATAACCCTTCTTCATCACCTTTCAGCCTTACTCCATACTCTTTCAACACAGACAGCAAAATGAAACTTCCTCCATTTATTTCCTCTCAGCCTCAACAACCAAACACGAAATCCGGCCACTACAAACCATCAAATCGAGACACCAAACGTAGTGAGATCTGAAACAATAACCGTGTTGTTAAAACTAAGAGAGTTGTATAAGGTGGAGCAACGCCGCGAGAAGCACCGAGAGAGAGAGTGAGTTAACTGAAACTAACCTTTTAAAACCCACACGTCGCGAAACCATACCGAGATCAGAGCCGAGCAAACCGAGAGAGACAAAGTGAGTCGCGAGCGAGAAATCGCCGTTCATCATCTTCAATCTTTCGTCCTTCGCCATCCTTTCCAAACAGAACCGTAAACCTCCGCCGCCCTTCCCTTTCTTGACAACAACTGCTACCATTTTCTTTCGCCGGAAACGGAATCACAACGAAACCAACGCAACCATTCACGCACCCTTCATAACCGAAGAAACCTCCAGAAGCTGCTGTAAGAGAACCGCGGGTTCACCACCTCCGCGAAGCCATGAGCGTTGAGAGAGAGAGCTTCGTGAGAGAGATTTGATAGAGATTTGGGATAGAGGCGGACGAGTGAGAGAGAGGGCTGGATATCGCGAATTTTCGCGAGAGTTTCCGCTTGATTTTCGTTTGGCCGTTCCCACCGGTTTTAGGTTTTTTTCAATTTGGGGATGAGGGTTGATCTCTGTTTGTGCATGTGATGTTTCATTTTTTTGATTTCCTGTTGGTTTCTGAAACGCAAAATGAAAAGAGGAACAACGTTTTCTCATTTTAATTTCTGAATTTGTTTTATATTATCATCCTCTTAGAAAATTATTATTTTGGTTGCAAAAAAACTCTTTTATTATCATTTTAACTTGGAATCAGCCCTTTTCTTTTTCTATTCTTTACAAAAAAAATCTAAAAAATATTTTTATAATTCAATATTAACTAATCTATTTATTAGGTAAAATTTTTATTAAATATTTAGTTAATTAATTATTTTCTCATTTAAATACATATAAATAAATAAATAAACATTTTAATATTTTCTTTTTCTATTATTATTATAATTAGTTAAAAATGTATATACAAAATAAATAAATAAGCATTTTAACTTTAATATTTTCTTTTCTATTATTATTATTATATTTAGTTAGAAATCTATACATATAAAATAAATAAATAAACATTTCAATTTCAAAAGTTTCTTTTCTATTTTCTTTTTATTATTATATTTAGATATTGATACATATAAAAAAATATATAACACAAAAAATATTTCGAATTTAATTTCTTCTTTTCTATCTTATTTTTTAGTACATATTTAATTAATCATTTATTTATTTTTATAAAAAAAAATCCAAAAATATTTGTTTAGTTCTTCTTCGTTTAAGATAGAGATTGTTTAGCATAGGTTTAGATCCTATTAGTGTGAGAGGTTTAGATTTAAGTTTATCTCTTAGTGTGAGGTTTTAATTTAATCTTTTGATGTCTTGGTTGTATGCACGCTATGTTTATATTTATTTAATTTTGCATCATGACCATATACCTGTTAAAATAGAATTGAAAGCGCACATTAATTTTCAAGATAATAAATCCTTGGTCCAACGCCAAGTGAACTTTACACACTTCACTCACACACGTAAGTCGGTTGTTTTACGATCGCCATCTGCACGTTCCTTACACTTCACAGCTTTTCAACTTAAACAAATTGACGCACCACGCTTGTTTTCCACCTCAGCATTCTCGATCCATATATCGAGCCATAGTCCAGTTACTAAGCCTTTTATCTTGCATTTCTATTTACTTTATCCAATTTATTTTTGCAAGTAGCAACCTATGCCTTAGACTTAGGAGCTTGCACCCTCATTTATTTACTTTCGTTTATGCTTTTTCAATCCAAAGGAAAAGAACTCCTGCAGTTGAGTTAATGTCATAGGAAGTTTAGCCATCCCTAGTTCCATTTTCAACCTTAACCATTAGGACTTTTTATTTTACAACTTTTTGTGACTTTCCTAAAGTCACGTGAGTGTTTGCCATAACACTTACCTTCCCCCGCGAACCTTGAGCGTAACCAAGTGTTCGTTAATCCTTAGGAGAACTACGAGTGCTCTGATTCTATACCCGATACGTAGGCATCGATGCGATGTTGTGCGAGCACCATTAGAAATAAAACCTTAGGTTCCCATAATTTTATCAAGCAATAAATAACAATAATACAAATATTAACAAGAGGTTCCCGTAGGATACTGCGGATGCTTAGGATGCTAACACCTTCCCTAGGTATAACCAACCCCCGAACCTAGTTTCTCCTCATTTAGGGTTTTTACGATCTTTTTCCCTTTTCCCTTTGGATTAAATTAAAGTCGGTGGTGAACATAAAAGTTTTGCGATTCAAGCTCACTTAATAGCTTGGTATCCGATTCTCACCGCGACAGAAATGGCGACTTCACTGGGGACATTATTTTTGAGGGTTAAGCCCACCTTGTATATTTGTATATTTGTTGTTGTATTGCTTGTTATTATTTGGGTTTTTTGTTGGGTGTTCCATGTGTGGTAAGATAAGTCCTAACCCGGACTTGAGTGAGAAATAAGATAGGACGGTGGTATATTCAAAAAGGCTTGTAGGGAGTTGAGTCCCAACCAAGTTGATTTGAGACACCACCACTCAGCGGAGGCCTCCTCGGATGTAGTTTTATTGATCGAGTTCAGTCGTGAAAGCATTACTATATTCGACCTGAGAGCCATTAATGTTGAGGACCGTAGAACATTTACCCCCACTTGGCCTTTTAGGGATGTAGTGCGATGACTATGAGGGTGCAAATCCAAAATAGTTGATACGCGATACTACACTCGGATGAGACTCTCTTGAGAATATTATTGATTACCAAGTTGAGTTGGGAAGTCGGTAATATCTGAAAGATGGGACAATGATTCTGGGAACTTTTAGAACCCGTTGTACAGGTACAAATAAACTCATAGTACATACCTTTTGGGAGGGTTGAACCTTCGACCTCATGCAAGCTTTGAACCTAAGCCTTGTTTGTGTTTGTGTATTCATTGCATTCACGCATCATGAAGCATCATTTTTACCATTTATTCAAGGAACTCAGAAACTCTATCTTTGCAAATATCGTAGGTATCATCGTGGACTTTGGAAGAAGAAAGACTGTCAAGTACACGTTCAAAACTCCCAAACTCGAAGACCTAAGGAAATTAAGAGATTTGGTTTTGGATCAAGAAGCCTTCCTGGAGAAGCATAGGAGACTTTTAGCCTTACTTAAGACTGAGTGGGATGGAAGGTTGCTCTCTGTGATGCTCCAGTTTTATGATCCTCTCTACCACTGTTTTACGTTCCCTGATTACCAATTGGCGCCTACTTTGGAAGAGTATTCATTTCTGGTGGGATCACGTGTTAAGGGTGAGTTTCCATTCCCTGTTCAAGAGAAGGACCCTGAAGAAGCGGAGACTGCAAAGGCAACATATTTGAGTGTTCCTGAGGTCAAGGCAAATATGACCTATAAAGGAAATATTTTTGGATTCCCTACAAAGTTTTTGGTAGAAAAGGCCAAGAATTTTGTTAGTGTGAAGGATATGAAAGCTTTTGAGGCGACCTTTATTCTGCTAATATATGGAGTGTTGCTTTTCCCAAACTTTGAAGACTTTGTCGACCTGAACGCCATTAAAATCTTTCTGAAGAAGAACCCGGTCCCTACTTTGCTCGGAGACACTTACCATTCCATCCATCTGAGGAATCTCCATAAGGGAGGGATGATTACTTGTTGTGCATCATTGTTGTATGAGTGGTTTATTTCGCACTTGCCTAAGTCAGGTTCATTTTGGAACCTTAAGGATGGTTTGTGGTGGTTACAAAGGATCATGTCTCTTACCCACTCTGACATTAGTTGGTACAATCGTGTTTATGATAGAGCCTTGATTATTGATAGTTGTGGTGATTTTGCTAATGTGCCTCTTCTTGGCACTAAGGGAGGAGTCAGCTACAATCCAGTTTTGGCTCGCCGCCAACTCGGGTATCCGTTGAAGGACAAACCTAAGAGTGTTGAAGTGGAAGGAATTTTCTTTAAGGATGACGAAGAACCAGAGCTCAAGAAACAGATTATGCAAGCTTGGAAGTACATCCATAGGAAGGGGAGGAGTAGCTTGGGGAAGCCAAATTGTGTTTCTATGGAACCCTATCTCCAATGGGTACGAGATAGGGTAATCAGTCTGAAGATGCCTTACCCTCGCCAGGATCCTATGACCTTCAAGAAACCCATTCTAATCTTTATGGGCGATGTAGAGAAGTTGAAGATTGATTTGGAGAAAGAGCTTCGAGAGAAGAATGCATGGAAGAATCGACATCAGATCATCAGTAGTGAGAATGAAGAACTTAGAAGAAAACTGAAGATGAAGGAAGAAGAAGAGCTCTCCAACAAGAAGAGGAAAGCACAAGAGGATTTATTTTCCTCCAGCACTCAAGGGGATACTTCTTGGAAGTCGATCGTGGACCAACTTATGCTTGAAAGGGCTCAGATGAAGGCACAAATCGAGAAGCTCAACTTGAGGCTTTTAGGAGAATCTCCTTAGGACTTTGTCTTTGTCTTTATTAAGCTTTGTTTGGGATTTTTGAAGATGTACTCAAGACTTTGTATCACTTTTTGAATTTAATGAAATCATATCCTTTTGATTATTATGTGTTCCTTGGTATTTGCAAATTGTTTCTTAAGTTCCTTGAATAAAATTTAATTTTTCGCATTGCACTCATACATTTGGCATTTCATTTGCATTTTTCATATAAAACTCATTCCCGTCATCTGCTCTCAATTCAGCTTTCACACTGAGGCTCTCACGCAAATACTACACTCGAGCTCAAGCCAGAAAGAGGATGGATGAAAGAGACCTAGAGATGGACAGAGTTAATGAGGAGCTTACTGATATTCGTGGAAATATGGGTCAGATGATGGAAATGTTGCAGGTCATTCGAGCAAAGATGGATACCCAACAGACTGTAGTGTCAGAAATTGTCACTGCAACGACTGAGCCTACATCATCAGTCACTACCCCTGTGACCTGGCCTCCTTTCGGACTTCCTCATGGATTCGTCCCTCCTCCTCAAGGTTTTGCTTCTCAAAGTTTTATTCCTTCTTCCCAAGGACTTGCTGCTCAGGGTTTTTTCCCTCCTTCTCAAGGCCTTGCTTCTCAAAGTATTATTCCTTCTTCCCAAGGACTTGCTGCTCAGGGTTTTTTCCCTCCTTCTCAAGGTTTTGCTTCTCAAAGTTTTATCCCTTCCTCCCAAGGACTTGCTGCTCAGGGTTTCTTCCCTCTTTCCCAAGGTTTAGCTTCTCAAAGTTTCGCACCTTTTTCTCAGGGTATTGCATTTCCTTCCCAAGGTTTTGTGCCTCCCCCTCAAGGATTTGCTGCTCAACAGACTATTCCTGTGACTAATGAAGAGAACCATGCAGTTGCTAATTTTACACCAGACATTATGCACACCCGTGCTCAACCATACTTTAATGACCATTAGGTGTATGAAGCGCCCGACATGTCTGAAAACGGAGACGAGAAACATGAGAAGATGCAAGAGAATTTTGATACCCTTGAAAAAAGGTTAAGAGCGATTGAAGGTGACCAGATCTTTGGGGCCGCTGCTAGAGAGATGTGTCTGGTGTCTGGATTGGTAATACCTCCAAAGTTCAAGATACCCACTTTTGATATGTATGAGGGCGCAACTTGTCCTAAGAACCATCTCTTGATGTACTATCGAAGAATGGCTGCGCAGGTGGACAATGATAAATTAATGATCCACTGCTTCCAGGACAGTCTGAAGGGAATCTCCTCTAAATGGTATCTAACGCTAGACCATTCGAAGATTCGCAGTTTCCAAGACTTGGCAGATGCTTTCATCCAGCAGTACAAATACAATATGGACCTTTCTCCCGATAGGAGGCAACTGTTGAGTATGTCACAAAAAGATTCTGAATCATTTAAAGAATATGCTCAGAGGTGGAGAGGGACCGCTTCTCAGGTAGAGCCCCCATTGACTGAAAGAGAATTAGCTGACTGGTTTGTTGACACTGTGCGACCAGAATTCTATGAGAGAATGGTGGGGAGCATAACTGCTAGCTTCTCTGACCTTGTAGCCGTGGGAATCAAAGTTGAACTTGGACTAAAAAGTGGAAAGATGAGTGGTGCATCTGGCAGTTCCAGCACTGGCAGTGGAAATAATGTCAAGAAATTTACCAGTAATTTCCACAAGAAGAAAGAGGGTGAGACGAATGCAATAATGACAAGTCAAAGAAGAAATCCGCTTTGGCAGAGACCTCCACCTATGGCTCAATAGCAATATGCTCATCCACCACAGTATTCCCAACATCCTTATGTAGCGGCGGTTCAACCGTCATATAATCCACAAGTCCCGATGTATCGGCCAACTCAAGCAGTACCGATGTATCAGCAAGCGGCTCCAGTGATTCCAGCTTATCAGCCAATGCTCAACAATCCAAGCTATCAACAAGCGCCCAATGCTTCAGCCTACCAGCAGAGGACTCCAGCTCCTCATCCGAATCCCAACTTTCAGAATAGAATACCGGGAGGAAGGCCTCCTAATCCTCGAATCCCTATGACCTATACTGAATTATATCCTTCACTGCTGAAGAAGGGTTTGGTTACTCCAAGGCCTTTGGGTCCTCCACCAAATCCGCTCCCACCAAATTACAACTCAAATGCCCACTGTTTATTCCATGAAGGTGCCCCAGGGCACGATTTGGAGGGTTGTTATGCTTTGAAGTACATAGTGAAAGATTTGATGGAGAAAAACATTTTGTCATTTGGGAATACTGGTCCGAATGTTAAAGATAATCCTTTACCCAAGCATGGGTCCATAAATGCCATTGTTGACGAGTCTGACGAAGGTTTGATTTTCAACGCCACAGAGATCAAGACCCCGCTTAGAGACTTCCATGCGAAGTTAGTAGAAGTGGGTATGTTGAAGAACTGTCATAAGAATTGTGAAGCTTGTGCGAATAACCCAAAGGGATGTGAATTGGTCTTAAAAGACGTTCAAAATTTGATTAATCTGGGTGTTTTACAAGTAAGCGGTCGTGTGAAGAAGAATGAAGTGGCAATGATTGAACCCATTTTCAACTTGCCTGAATCTGATTCTACCTTGGTGCCAGTGTTCAACCTGCCTGAGTCCTTAAGAGTTCAACCCATCTTTAATATGCCAGAGCCTGTGATACCCATTTTCAATATACCTGAGCCAAGGTTTGAACAAAGGAGTAACCCTTTCCTCTATGAAGACACTAAAGCAGTTCCATGGAAGTATGACACAGGGAGAGTTCATCAGAAGATTGATAAAGCTAGTCATAAGGAAGGTTCAAAAGTTGCAAGTGCTGACATAGCGGGTGCAGGTCGTTTAACTCGCAGTGGTCGTGTTTATACTCAGCAAGCCAATACGGTTCCACCTAAAGAAGTCATTCCAGCTGTTGCCAACCAGGATAAAGGGGTAGTCTTGGGAGAAGAGGATGCAGAATTTCTCAGAATCATTAAGAAGAGTGATTATAAGGTTATTGATCAGCTACATCAAACGCCTTCCAAAATATCTATCCTATCACTTCTTATGCATTCACCGGCCCATCGGAGTGCTCTCCAGAAATTACTAGCCCAAGCCCATGTTACACATGATATAACAGTGAATCAGTTTAATGGAGTCATTGCCAATATCACTGCATGTAACAATCTCAGCTTCAGTATGGAGGATCTTCCAAAAGATGGCTTGGACCATAACCGTGCTCTCCACATATCTATAAAATGTCAAGAGGATACTTTAGCAAGAGTTCTCGTGGATACAGGATCTTCATTGAATGTTTTGCCGAAAAGAACGCTTGCCAAGTTATCTTACCAAGGGGAAGAGATGATGCCCAGTGCACTGATTGTGAAAGCTTTTGATGGGTCAAGGAGGATTGTTATTGGAGAAGTAGACTTACCGATCTTGATTGGGCCACAGGTCTTCAAAATCACTTTCCAGGTTATGGACATCAACCCCAATTATAGTTGCTTGCTCGGGAGACCTTGGATCCATGCCGCTGGTGCAGTCACTTCTACCCTACATCAGAAGATGAAGTTTGTGGTCGATAATAAGCTAGTAACCGTGTCTGGGGAAGAAGATCTCATGGTTAGCAACCTTTCATCCTTTAGCTATATTGAGGCCGATGAAGATGCGTTGGAAACTTCTTTCCAAGCTCTTGAGATAGCCAGTGCTATCCTTTTGGAAGTAGAGGAACCAAAAGGGAAGGGTATCCCATCTTTTGCATCGCTGAAGAGTATCATTTCCACCATTGAAGAAAGAAGCTATGAAGGTTGGGGTGATGTCATTGAAGTCAAGCAGAAGTTAGATCGTTGCGGGTTGGGTTACAAACCAACTCATGTGAAGGAAGGAGCGTCAACCTCCGTCGAAAGACGTCCAAAGACCATTCAAGAAGTGTTTTCCAGTGCTGGTTATCAGGTCAATGCAATTGATGGAGTTTCTGAAGAGGAAGATGTGAATCATTTGGTGTATCAGTGTGAAGAGGCCTTGGGCAATTGGGAGGCAGTCGAGATCCCAGAGTTTTTTCCATTGTCAAAGTAATTTATTGTTTTTTTTAAAGTGTTTTCAAAGTTCCCTAGTTTTGCCCGAGGCTATGGGAGTATTTTGTAGGGCCCCTTCTCATTTTCAAAGTTATTATCAATGAAGGCATTTTGTTAAACTCTTATTTTGATCATTTACCGTTTTTTTCTTTTTCTCTTTTTTCACTTTTAAAAGAAAATGGCAATCTTTCAAAACCAATAAAAAAAAAGAAGAGCTTTTTCTCTTGCATTTCTCTATTTTCCACTTTTAATAAAAGCAAATCATTCTCATATGCAGAATAAACGAAAACCCTGTTGAATCCAATGACTCTACATTCTCTCCTAACTTTGATTCGCCTATCTACCAAGCGGAAGATGAAAGTGAGGAAGATTGTGACATTCCCGAAGAACTGGCAAGATTAGTTGAGTATGAGCACACAGAGCTCCAGCCACATAAGGAGCAGGTAGAGACCATCAATCTTGGCACTGATGAAGACAAGAAGGAAGTCAAGATTGGTACAGCACTTGGGGCAGACATCAGAGAAAGATTGGTCAAGCTTCTCAGAGAATATGTAGATGTGTTTGCATGGTCGTATCAAGATATGCCCGGTTTAGACACAGATATAGTGGTCCACAAGTTGCCTCTTCGACCAGATTGTCCTCTAGTAAAGCAAAAGCTCCGAAGAACAAGACCAGACATGGCTTTGAAGATTCGAGAAGAGGTCAAAAGGCAGTTTGATGCTGGATTCGTCGCAGTTGCGAAGTACCCTGAGTGGGTAGCTAATATTGTGCCAGTCCCTAAAAAGGATGGCAAAGTCAGAATGTGTGTGGACTATAGGGATTTGAACAAAGCCAGTCCGAAGGACGATTTCCCTCTTCCGCATATTGATACTTTGGTTGACAACACTACTAAATTTGCTGTTTTCTCCTTCATGGATGGGTTTTCAGGATACAACCAGATCAAGATGGATCCTGACGATATGGAAAAGACTACATTCATCACACCATGGGGCACTTATTGTTACAAGGTTATGCCATTCGGTCTCAGAAATCCAGGAGCCACTTATCAGAGGGAAATGGTCACCCTTTTCCATGATATGATACATAAAGAGATAGAAGTCTACGTGGATGATATGATCGCCAAATCACAGAGTGAGGAGGATCATTTGAATCATCTCTTGAAGTTATTTGAGCGTCTCAGAAAGTTCCAACTGCGTCTGAATCCAGCTAAGTGTACTTTTGGTGTCCGATCAGGAAAGTTACTTGGTTTTATTATTAGTCAGCAAGGAATTGAAGTAGATCCAGATATGGTCAGAGCAATTCAAGAGATGCCAGCTCCCAAAACAGAGAAGCAAGTCAGAGGCTTCCTTGGAAGATTGAACTATATCTCCAGATTTATCTCCAACATGACCGCTACTTGTGAGCCTTTATTCAAGTTACTCCGGAAGAATCAAGCAATTGAGTGGAGTCCCGATTGTCAACTAGCTTATGAGAAGATTAAGGTTTATCTACAAGAACCTCCTATCTTGATCCCACCTACTCCAGGGAAGCCTCTTTTCATGTACCTGACTGTACTCGAGGGATCTATGGGTTGCGTATTAGGCCAACAAGATGAAACCGGTCGTAAGGAGCACGCCATTTATTACTTAAGCAAGAAGTTCACAGCCTGTGAAAGCAGATATTCGCCTTTAGAGAAGACTTGTTGTGCCTTGGCATGGGCTTCTAGACGCCTCAGGCAGTACATGATTTGCCACACTACTTTGTTGATCTCGAAAATGGATCCAATAAAGTACATCTTTGAGAAGCCTGCTTTGACTGGAAGACTCGCCCGTTGGCACATGTTGTTATCCGAATATGATATCCAGTATGTAACCCAGAAGTCTATCAAGGGAAGTGTTTTGTCTGAATACCTTGCTGATCATCCTGTCGAAGATTATGAACCTTTGAAATTCGATTTCCCGGACGAGGACATTATGTTGATAAAGGACTGTGAAGTTCCAGGTCCAGATGAAGGTCCCGAGCCAGGTTCTCGTTGGAAGATGATGTTTGATGGTTCCTCTAACTACATGGGGCATGGTGTAGGATTTATTTTGATGAATCCTGATGGTGGTTATACTCCTTTCACAGCCAGATTATGTTTCGAATGTACAAACAACATCGCAGAGTATGAAGCATGTGTTTTGGGTATCGAAGCTGCAATTGATACCAGAATCAAGATTCTTGATGTGTATGGAGACTCAGCTTTGCTGATATACCAAGTTAAAGGTGAATGGGAGACCCGTGATGAGAAGTTGATCCCATATCGTGCCCACATTGTGGAATTGATCAAATACTTTGATGAAGTCACTTTTCATCATGTTCCAAGGGCGGAAAATCAAATTGCAGATGCCTTGGCAATGTTGGCCTCTATGTTTCAAGTCAGATTTCTTAATGAAGCTCCACTCATTACAATCGAGCGAAGAACTGCACCCGCCTACTGTCTACTGGTCGAAGAAGAAACTGATGAGAAACCGTGGTTCTATGACATCAAGAACTACTTGCAAAATCAGGAGTACCCAGCGGATGCAACAACTCTGGATAAGAAGACTCTGAGAAGATTGGCGTCCAGGTTCTTCCTCAGCAACAATGTGCTTTACAAGAGAAATCACGATATGGTTCTGCTCAGATGTGTGGACAAGCGCGAAGCAGACTTATTGATAAGGGAAATCCATGAAGGATCATTTGGAACACATGCCAATGGACATGCCATGTCCAGGAAGATTTTGAGAGCTGGATACATCTGGTTGACCATGGAATCAGATTGTTTCAAGTATGCCAGGAAGTGTCATAAATGCCAGATTTATGCCGACAAGGTGCACGTACCTCCAACACTTTTGAATGTTCTGTCATCGCCTTGGCCTTTCTCAATGTGGGGCATTGACATGATAGGGGCAATTGAGCCTAAAGCTTCCAATGGTCATCGGTTTATCTTGGTCGCAATCGATTACTTCACCAAATGGGTAGAAGCAGCTTCCTACGCCAATGTGACAAAGCAAGTGGTTGCCCGTTTCATCAAGAACCAAATTATCTGCCGTTATGGAATCCCAAGCCGAATCATCACAGATAATGGGACCAATTTGAACAACAAAACAATGAAAGAGTTGTGTGAGACATTCAAGATTGAACACCATAACTCTTCTCCGTATCGTCCGAAGATGAATGGAGTTGTTGAAGCTGCAAACAAGAACATCAAAAAGATTCTGCAGAAGATGGTAAAAACTTACAAAGATTGGCACGAGATGTTACCATATGCTTTACACGGATACAGAACATCAGTTCGCACTTCAACAGGGGCAACCCCTTTCTCTCTGGTGTATGGAATGGATGCAGTTCTCCCTATTGAAGTAGAGATACCCTATTTGAGAATCTTGATGGAAACCAAACTGGAGGAAGCTGAGTGGGTCCAGAACAGGTTTGACCAACTGAACCTCATTGACGAGAAGAGAATGACCGCCATGTGCCATGGCCAGTTGTACCAAAAGCGCATCAAGAGAGCGTTTGACAAGAAAGTCCGTCTCCGAGAATTCAAAGAAGGAGATCTTGTACTTAAGAAAATCTTGCCAGTCCACAAAGACACGCGTGGAAAATGGAGTCCTAACTACGAAGGCCCGTATGTTGTGAAGATGGCTTTCTCCGGAGGTTCCTTAATCCTTACAACTATGGATGGTGAACAACTGAAGCACCCGGTGAATTCTGATGCAGTCAAAAAATATTATGCCTAAATAAAACCTGATAGGTCGAAAACCAGAAATGGCGATCTAGGAAAAAATGGGTATCCCGGTGGATCAAAACCTATGAAGGAGATCCAGGCAAAAGTTAGGGATAAAAATGAAAAAATAAGAGCTCTCTAAGTTGAAAACCCGAAAGGGCGGCTTAGGCAAAAAAGAGCGTCCCGGTGGATCGAAAACCCGAAAGGGCGGTCCAGGCAAAAGTTAGGGACAAAGGCATTTGACTGTGTCAGATGGTGTTTACCATTACTGAGAAATCATAATGGAAGATCAATCCATTTGCTCTTGTCAGAAGCAAGGTGTCGGGCAGCCTTAGTTATTAGGGATTGTAGTGGTCGTTGGATTCAATGTAGACCTTTCCCCTTTGCCATTTTCAAAATTGTAATTTCCCATGGAGTTTTTGCCATTAGCAAGCTACCATTCTTGAATAAAATACAAACTTTGCCTATGAATTTTGTTGTTCAACCTCTTATTTTCTTTTATTATGCAAAATGCCATCACTTGATTACAATTTAACTCTGAAAATGACAAGTTTTTTAAAAAAAAGGAAATATTTTTTTGAAAACACACTGAAAAACTTTCAAGTTTCTTTGACTTTGGGAAAATTGGAAAAACCTTCTGTTTCCCCAAGAAGCCCTGATTTGCAACAACACTTTTACACTATTATTACAGAAATCCCCATAGAAGTTCAAAACTGATAACACTCTTGGATGGATCCTTGGACCAAGCATTGATTTCCAAGTTCGAAGACATCTCCCCGGTGTTTTTCATGTTGCTCATCTGAGTATTGGTGTTGAGAGCCTACTCCTCTTTGAGTCTTGTCAAAACTCTTTGTCTCTTTAGAGTCAGCATTTGCATATCATGATCATTCGCATCATGCTCAATCATGCGCATTTGACATTAGCATTTGTCTTTCCCCGGTTGTCGTCTGTCTATCTCCTAGTCCAAATATCATTAGTGTTCAATTTGAAAATTCATTGTTGTTGGTACCCGAAGTTTGGTTTACCAATGTTTTTTGTTCCCAGTAATTGCTGGTGTCCCCTGTGGAATTCTAATTGTGGTTGGTATTTGTCTTTATGACCACCAATATCTCCTTGAAGTCCAATTGTCATTGGCACAAATATTTTAAGCGGGTCGTGAAACCTGTTTGCTTAAAATCCAAGTCCATTTGATTTTGGCACATACTTGTACCTTTCTCCTGATGGTTCCTGAAGGAATTTCCAGAGGTTGGATGTTTTGTCTTATTTGAAAACTCCAACATATTTTGTTGTTACTTTTTTGCGTTAGCCGGTCGCTTAGAGCCGTTGATCTATCTTTGGGTGATTTTCATTCTATTCCCAATGTTAGTCGGTCGCATGGAGCCACTACTAAATCAATGTGATTTCCTTCCTTATGCTCAGTGTTAGCAGTTACATTTGAACCTGCTAATTTACCGTTTTGAATACTTTATATTTATCATTCTTAGTGTCAACCGGTTTTTTTAACCTGTTGCGCATTCACTTTGAGTGTATCTTGGCTTCTATTCTTAGTGTCAATAGTTCTCGAACCTATTGCGTTTTCACTTCGAATATTTTGTTGTTATTCATGGTGTCAGTTGGTCGCATCGAGCCACTGGGCATTCACTTTGAATAAGTTTGTTGTTGTCATTCTCAGTGTCAACCGGCAATGACCGTTGCGTTTCCGCTTTGAATGTTTATTTTATCTTTATTCTTGGTGTCAGTTGGTCGCATCGAGCCGGTGCGCATTCACTTTGAATATTATGTCGTTTCTATTCTTAGTGTTAGTTGACCGGCAATGGTCGCTTCACATTCACTTTGAATGTTTATTTTGTTGTATTCTTAGTGTCGGTTGGTCGCATAGAGCCGCTGCGCATTCACTTTAAATGTTTTGTTTATCATTTCCAGTGTCAGTTGGTCGCATCGAGCCGCTGCGCATTCACTTTGAATATTATGTTTATCATTTCCAATGACAGTTGGTCGCATCGAGCCGCTGCGCATTCACTTTGAATGTTTTGTTTATCATTTCCAGTGTCAGTTGGTCGCATCGAGCCGCTGCGCATTCACTTTGAATGTTTTGTTTATCATTTCCAGTGACAGTTGGCCGCATAGAGCCGCTGCGCATTCACTTTGAATGTTTATTTTGTTGTATTCTTAGTGTCAGTTGGTCGCATCGAGTCGCTGCGCATTTACTTTGAATATTATGTTTATCATTTCCAATGACAGTTGGTCGCATCGAGCCGCTGCGCATTCACTTTGAATATGTTGTTGCTTTTTACTTCTCAAAGTCAATCGGTCGCATAGAGCCATTGATTTACCACTTCGACTTATTTCCTTGTCTTATTTGTATTCTTGGTGTCAGTTGGTCGCATCGAGCCACTGTGCAGTCACTTTGAATTTTATTTTGTTTTGTCTGTGTTCGTTGATCCAACGCTTTGGATTTCCTTTTGTTCCCGTCTTTTGTTATTCTTAGTGTCAACAGTTACACTTGAACCTGTTGATTTATCACTTTGAATACTTCCCGTTTTCGTTTCTGTATCCCCAGTGTATGTCATCCCCAGTGAGTCTTGGCTTGTGGTCGTCGATATATCTCATTCTAATCATTCATACCATAATCACCATTCATTGCATAAGAGTTATAGAGTTAGATAATTTGTAGTTCAGCATAACATTGCATTTAGGGGAAAAATTTCCGGTTATTTATATATTTAAATACCTTTCACCCTGATCGCCTGAGTGTCTATCGTCATTCACGTCATCTGGTAAAGTTATTTAAATAGGGGCAACTGTCACACCCCAAATTTTACCCCTAACTGCTCGCATCATAAATTCATTGCATTTAAAAGAGAATTCCAAGATTTATTTTTCTGTTGCTTTCAACTCATTTTCAAGTTATTTATAATTTTAATTTTTAATTTCTTCTCACTTATAAGCTTCCATTTTTAATTTAATTTCTATTTCTCATTTATAACTTTTTAATTCATTTTTGTGTTTTTTAGTTTTAATTTCTATTTTTGTTTCTATTTTCAAGTTCCTATTTTAAAATTTTATTTCAATTTCTACTTCTAATTTTTAGTTTATTTTCAAATTTTTTCTAAACTTATTTGTTATTTCTATTCATTTTCAAGTTCTCATTTCTAAATTAATTTTTTATTTCATTTTCAAGTTTATTTTTGAATTTATTTTCTATTTTTCAATTTTTAATTTTATTTCATTTTCAAGTTTTTATTACTAAATTTAATGTCAATTTCTATTTGTAATTTTCAATTCATGTTCAAGTTTCCATTTTCATTCCAAGTCCTGTTTCAAATTTCATTTTCAATCTCAATCATTCATAGTTTCAAAGTTCTTTTCTAAAATTCAAGTTTATAAGTCATTTTCAAAAGCTCAAGTGTTAATTCCAAATTTTCAACCCAAGTTCCATTTCCAATTATATTTCCATTCTTAATTCAAATTTTATTTTCAATTCAATTGCAAGTTCTAAATCCAAATTTCCAATTCAATTTATTTCCCAACTCCTTTCTAATTTTTATCCCAATTTTCCATTTCAATTCATATTCATGTATTTATTTTCTAAACTCTAAATTTATTTCTTAAGTTCTAAGTAAATTTTAATTCCAAGTTTAATTTTTTAGTTTCTAAGTTATTTTCAATTTTAAGTTTAATTCCTAATTTTTAATTCACTTCCTATTCAAGTTCATATTTAATTTCTAATTCGAAGTTCCCATTTCAATATTAAGTTTCGATTTCAATCCTAATTATAATCACATTTCAAATTTCCAACTTTATTCCAAATAAATGTTTATGTTACAACCACACAAAATGCACAACACAGCCACCCACAAGGCACAATTCCAGCCTGCTCCATACAACAGCCACCCACAAGGCACAATTCAGCCTGCTCCACAGCCACCCACAGCAGGTCTGCAGCACACAAACTCTGCTCCACTATTGCAGCAGCATTCAGATGTTGTCTCCTTTCCTCCAACCCTTCACCTACAAGTTATCACAGTACATAATTTCAAATCAAAAAAACCATGAACCAAGTCCTATAATAGGCACTGTTACATTAGAGAAAACAGACTGTATCAAGAGACCTAGCCACTACATCAAATAAAAAAACCAGCACTGTTTTTCGTTCATCAAGGGGACAGCACAGAAAAAAACTAACAGCAACATCCCCAGAAAACCCAAAAAAAAAAGAGTCCTTTTTGCATTTTCAGCGAAAAATTCAAATAGAAGAAGAAGGTTCAAACATAGAACAAAAGGAAGAAAAAAGTTAAAGAAATACCTGGAAGAGAAACCGCCCCTCTGAGAACATTCAGAGTAGGTAAAACTTTGTTTCCTCCTTTTTGCTTCTTTGCGAGCTTCTATTTTTTTTCCGTTTACCTTCGTTTCCATATCCATGCTTTATTGTTGTTTTAGTGTTTGTTTGGGTGGTATTGATGAATGTTTGGGGGCTAGGTTTTCTTTGTGATTAATGAACGATCTTGTTTGATTCGGTTCTCACTTGGTGTGTGATGGTTGTTCATGTTTCTCAATCTTCCAAAATCAAAACCTTAAACATCCCAGCACCACAGTGTCATCCTCCCAACACCAAAAACTCACAGGCCTTTAAATCCCTTCACGAAACAGACCGCGTGAACACCCGGAAAAACAACCATCACCGCCACCTTTGTATCCTCACAGAACAAACAACCAAACCGTTCCGCTCTGTCATCACCGTCAATCCGCACTCCTTGTATCAAACCTGCAGAACCAAAACAAAAACAGAAAAAGAGATGAGAGTGATTTCGAACAGAACACAGGAATTAGAAAAAGAAGAACTGAACCATGGTTCAATACAAACCGTAAAACCACCACTGTGAATCACTAACCAAACCACCTTCTTGCCAAAATCTTCAACCAAAGCTGCTTCCATTCCACCGCTCCAAACCGAAGACACGAAGCCACCACCACAACCGAAATCTGAAACTCACTAACGAGAAAACCGAAAGCCACAGAGAGACCTGCAAACAAAAAAAACCTTCACACCTTCAAACCTGTTAACAACCAAACTTCACAAACCTTAAAAAAAAAACTTAAACTTCATCCATACCATAACCAACCTCACCGTTTACAAATTCAAACATCAAACCAAGACTGCACCTTCATTCATCATCCGCATCCTTGACAAATCCGCCAAACACCTCAAATCCACCGAAAGCCAAACACTCACCTCCACTACGCCGTCCAACCCCACCTCATCGAACATAACCCTCATCAAAAACAGCAGCACAACAAAACACACCCCTGCATAACCAAAACAGAAACAATCAACCAAAAATCCACAAAGAAAAAGATCAATCCAAAAAACCAAACTCGTTTTCATCCCTCCGCTATCTCCTACAAAATCTGAGAAAGCCAAAGCCATCGCTGCACCGACGCGAAGGCCTCCCATAAACTCTTCAAACAATCACGCCTCCATAAAACTCTTCATCCATAAACCAAGCTCACAAACCGAAAACAGAAAAAAAGATGAAGCAGAAATCTGATACAAAGAGAAAGAATGAACCGTAAAAAAAAAACCTTCACAATGTGAACGAACTGCACAAAACTGATATCAAAAAAACAAATCTGTGAAAAACCTTACCACCACCCTTTCAAACGACCCCTTAAAAAAATCCTGCTCAACCATCTTTCTAAAAACCGCAGCAAGCAATCGCAACACCGACAAACGATCCACCACATCACAGCGGATCATTGTCACGACCAAAAAGAACCGATTCCGAATCCAAACACAACCATATCCCAGCCATTTCTTCATTCTCTTCAACCCTGTAACAACCCAGAAACTGAATCACAACAACAACAATATACCCAACTCTCATTAAAACCATATTTCACAGCAACATAACCCTTCTTCATCACCTTTCAGCCTTACTCCATACTCTTTCAACACAGACAGCAAAATGAAACTTCCTCCATTTATTTCCTCTCAGCCTCAACAACCAAACACGAAATCCGGCCACTACAAACCATCAAATCGAGACACCAAACATAGTGAGATCTGAAACAATAACCGTGTTGTTAAAACTAAGAGAGTTGTATAAGGTGGAGCAACGCCGCGAGAAGCACCGAGAGAGAGAGAGTGAGTTAACTGAAACTAACATTTTAAAACCCACACGTCGCGAAACCATACCGAGATCAGAGCCGAGCAAACCGAGAGAGACAAAGTGAGTCGCGAGCGAGAAATCGCCGTTCATCATCTTCAATCTTTCGTCCTTCGCCATCCTTTCCAAACAGAACCGTAAACCTCCGCCGCCCTTCCCTTTCTTGACAACAACTGCTACCATTTTCTTTCGCCGGAAACGGAATCACAACGAAACCAACGCAACCATTCACGCACCCTTCATAACCGAAGAAACCTCCAGAAGCTGCTGTGAGAGAACCGCGGGTTCACCACCTCCGCGAAGCCATGAGCGTTGAGAGAGAGAGCTTCGTGAGAGAGATTTGAGAGAGATTTGGGATAGAGGCGGATGAGTGAGAGAGAGGGCTAGATATCGCGAATTTTCGCGAGAGTTTCCGCTTGACTTTCGTTTGGCCGTTCCCACCGGTTTTAGGTTTTTTTCAATCTGGGGATGAGGGTTGATCTCTGTTTGTGCATGTGATGTTTCATTTTTTTGATTTCCTGTTGGTTTCTGAAACGCAAAATGAAAAGAGGAACAACGTTTTCTCATTTTAATTTCTGAATTTGTTTTATATTATCATCCTCTTAGAAAATTATTATTTTGGTTGCAAAAAAACTCTTTTATTATCATTTTAACTTGGAATCAGCCCTTTTCTTTTTCTATTCTTTACAAAAAAAATCTAAAAAATAATTTTTATAATTCAATATTAACTAATCTATTTATTAGGTTAAATTTTTATTAAATATTTAGTTAATTAATTATTTTCTCATTTAAATACATATAAATAAATAAATAAACATTTTAATATTTTCTTTTTCTATTATTATTATAATTAGTTAAAAATGTATATACAAAATAAATAAATAAGCATTTTAACTTTAATATTTTCTTTTCTATTATTATTATTATATTTAGTTAGAAATCTATACATATAAAATAAATAAAAAAACATTTCAATTTCAAAATTTTCTTTTCTATTTTATTTTTATTATTATATTTAGATATTGATACATATAAAAAAATATATAACACAAAAAATATTTCGAATTTAATTTCTTCTTTTCTATCTTATTTTTTAGTACATATTTAATTAATCATTTATTTATTTTTATAAAAAAAAATCCAAAAATATTTGTTTAGTTCTTCTTCGTTTAAGATAGAGATTGTTTAGCATAGGTTTAGATCCTATTAGTGTGAGAGGTTTAGATTTAGGTTTATCTCTTAGTGTGAGGTTTTAATTTAATCTCTTGATGTCTTGGTTGTATGCATGCTATGTTTATATTTATTTAATTTTACATCATGACCATATACCTGTTAAAATAGAATTGAAAGCGCACATTAATTTTCAAGATAATAAATCCTTGGTCCAACGCCAAGTGAACTTTACACACTTCACTCACACACGTAAGTCGGTCGTTTTACGATCGCCATCTGCACGTTCCTTACACTTCACAGCTTTTCAACTTAAACAAATTGACGCACGACGCTTGTTTTCCACCTCAGCATTCTCGATCCATATATCGAGCCATAGTCCAGTTACTAAGCCTTTTATCTTGCATTTCTATTTACTTTATCCAATTTATTTTTGCAAGTAGCAACCTATGCCTTAGACTTAGGAGCTTGCACCCTCATTTATTTACTTTCGTTTATGCTTTTTCAATCCAAAAGGAAAAGAACTCCTGCAGTTGACTTAATGTCATAGGAAGTTTAGTCATCCCTAGTTCCATTTTCAACCTTAACCATTAGGACTTTTTATTTTACAACTTTTTGTGACTTTCCTAAAGTCACGTGAGTGTTTGCCATAACACTTACCTTCCCCCGCGAACCTTGAGCGTAACCAAGTGTTCGTTAATCCTTAGGAGAACTACGAGTGCTCTGATTCTATACCCGATACGTAGGCATCGATGCGATGTTGTGCGAGCACCATTAGAAATAAAACCTTAGGTTCCCATAATTTTAGCAAGCAATAAATAACAATAATACAAATATTAACAAGAGGTTCCCGTAGGATACTGCGGATGCTTAGGATGCTAACACCTTCCCTAGGTATAACCAACCCCCGAACCTAGTTTCTCCTCATTTAGGGTTTTTACGATCTTTTTCCCTTTTCCCTTTGGATTAAATTAAAGTCGGTGGTGAACATAAAATTTTTGCGATTCAAGCTCACTTAATAGCTTGGTATCCGATTCTCACCGCGACAACGGGGCTGTTAATATGAATGGTCATGGTGTTGGTGCAGTACTCATTACACCTAAAGGAGTTCACATGCCTTTCTCGGAAAAACTCACCTTTAACTGCACTAACAACGAAGCTGAATACGAAGCTTGTATTATGGGTCTTGAGGAAGCCATTGACCTCAGGATCAAGACTTTGACTGTGTTCGGAGATTCAGCTCTGGTAATTAATCAAACCAACGGCAAATGGTACACACACCAAGATCATCTGATACCTTATCGGGATTATACAAGGAGGTTATTGACCTTCTTTACAACAGTCAAGCTTGAGTATATCCCTCGGGACGAAAATCAGTTTGCAGATGCTCTGGCTACCATTTCGTCAATGATCAAAGTTCAAGCTGCCAACTTTGTGCCTCGGATCTCAGTATCCAGACTCGACAGACCAGCGTATGTATTTGCAACAGATGTTGCCAAAGATGATAAGCCTTGGTTCCATGACATTAAGTGCTTCTTGGAGGATCAAACATACCCACCTGGGGCATCTTCCAATGATAAGAAGACATTAAGAAGGCTAGCTGGTAGTTTCTTCCTGAATACTGACGGTTCCCTGTACAAAAGAAACTTTGATATGGTACTCCTCAGATGCGTTGATAGGACAGAAGCAGACTTATTGATGCACGAGGTGCACGAAGGATCCTGTGGTACCCATGCAGGAGGGCATGCCATGGCTAAAAAGTTTCTAAGATCAGGCTATTATTGGATCACAATGGATGCAGACTGTTGTGCTTATGCCAGGAAATGCCACAAATGCCAGATCTACGCGGATAAAGTGCATGTGCCTCCGAATCCTCTGAATGTGATGTCTTCACCCTGGCCCTTTGCTATGTGGGGCATTGACATGATTGGCAAGATTGAACCGACTGCCTCAAATGGCCACAGATTCATCCTGGTTGCCATCGACTATTTTACCAAATGGGTTGAAGCAGCTTCCTATGCAAATGTTACAAGGCTAGTGGTAGCCCGATTTCTGAAAAGAGATATCATCTGTCGGTATGGAGTGCCCGAGCGAATCATTACTGATAATGGTTCCAACTTGAATAACAAAATGATGGCAGAGCTATGCCGGGACTTTAAGATCCAACACCATAATTCTTCTCCTTACAGGCCGAAGATGAACGGCGCTGTTGAGGCAGCTAATAAGAATATCAAGAAGATTGTGCAGAAGATGGTAGTCACTTACAAAGACTGGCATGAAATGCTACCGTTTGCCTTGCATGGGTACCGCACGTCAATCAGAACATCCACTGGGGCAACACCGTATCAGCTTCTATATGGTATGGAAGCAGTCCTACCTGTTGAAGTTGAATTACCCTCCCTGCGGGTACTGATGGATGTTAAGTTGGACGAAGCAGAGTGGGTCCGGTCCCGATACGAACAACTGAGTCTGATTGAAGAGAAGAGATTAGCTGCAATCTGTCATGGGCAGCTGTATCAGAAAAGAATGAATAAAGCCTTCGATCATAAAGTTAAGCTCCGAGAGTACCAAGTAGGAGATCTTGTGCTGAAAAGACTCCTTCCTCCTCATACAGACCACAGGGGCAAGTGGACTCCGAATTATGAAGGGCCATTCGTAGTCAAGAAAGTTTTCTCTAGTGGAGCACTAATGCTCAGTACTATGGATGGTGAAGACTTCCCGTCCCCTGTGAATTCAGATGCAGTTAAAAAATACTTCGCATAAAAATGACCCGCTGGACGTAAAAACAGAATGTAAGTCCAGGAAAAAATAGGGCATCCCGGCGAGTCAAAAACAGAATAAAAGACTCGGGCAAAAATAAGGGAAAATAAACAAAAAATGTACACCCGCTGAGTTGAAAAGCCGCATTGGACAACTCAGGCAAAAAAGGGGTATCCCGATGGACTGAAAACCCGAAAGGGCGATCCATGCAAGATAAGGGAATAAGCGAACAACTGTACTCTGAATTCATTTGTATCACTTACAACTTGGTAAGCTTCGAAAGGATCAAGCTTCTTTCAGAATTAGCCTTCTTTAGAAAGCAAGACGAGAAGAACGTCAAATGTCATACAAGTCATAGCAAAGGGAAGCTCCCTGAAGCGTCATCAACATTGCCAACATCTTTTGTTTCTCAATTTGTAACAATCTCCTCATTTTAGGCGATTTGTTTCTTTAATTGTATCTTGCCATTTCAGGGCACACGAATTAATAAAATCAGATTTTCAGTCATGTTTTGTCTCGTACATTTTATTTTCTTTTGCAAGAATGTCCGATGTCTTTAAGATACTGGTTGCATAAATACAGATGTTTATCTCCTAAAAAAATACGTGCTTGCAGGAAATATACTTACTCTCGGGGGTGTCTAAACTCCTATGATGGAATCCAATAAGAGATACCTCGGGATTACTTGTGCGCTTCTCTATCTTTTCAGGATTGCAGGCATTCAAAGCACAACATGGGGCATAAAAGTTTCGTCCCAGCAAGCTGGCAAATCATTATCTACTCAGTTTTAGCACCGGAGGTACTTTCTCCCCAGCTGAGTTGCCATTTGTTATTTCCTCCTCAGCCAAGTGCAAAAGCCAGGGAACTACTTCCCCACAGAGTCTCAACCTCTATCCAGCAAAGCAATACCTGAAGATCTCACAACAGAGTAACGAAAGCTTCTACAAACCCCAGCTGGGTCTCTCATTATCAGGATAGGTCTATCAGTGACCTACTTCCCCATACAGAGTCATACATGACAGATCTACCAATGATCTCATCCTCAGCTGGGATATCCTTCCAGTAAATCAGCCAGAGATCTTCGCAGTAACGGGATCCGAATCCCGGATCGGTATCTTTGCATAATCATAGCATTCGCATCATATTCTCCCCGCAGAGCGTAGCATTCCGTCTAATACGGAGCATTACGGCAAAAATCAAACATATTGCATAATCATAAGCCATGTTCTGAATCAAACACTTGTAAATACTGACAATCCATCAACGATATACAGAAAACTTCCCAGATTCCCCGGAAAAGAGCCAAGGCACTTTCCCTAAGGACACCGATACTTCCTGACACCCGCCCGTGTCGTATCCCCAGTAGAAAGCCAAGACGTCCTCTTTGCGCTCACAGATACATATATATATACAACTCCTTTGGCACTCGTCCGTGTCACCCCCAACATAGCTACCTAAACACTTTGTAAATCATACACTCGTTTATAATATACTTTTTTTTCGACACTCGTCTGTGTCATACTCTCCCCAGCAAGTTAAAAACTCGTGTACACCACTCATACTTATTACTCCTGTTTCACTCATACAGATACTCATCCGTATCTTGTATACACCACTTATATCCCCTCAGATTCGACACTCATCTGTGTTCTTTGTTAGCCAGTTGGTACTCGTCCGTATCATCATCTCTGAACATGCGTCAGCGTTTGTTTCTACTGATACTCGTCTGTATCATGGTCTTAAGGATGCTCGTTCGCATCTTTAATCCATACACAATTTCAAGCACTTATGTCTTCTTGAATTTAGGCACTCGTCTGTGTCTATTATTCCCCAGAGAATTCCCCGCAGAATCAATACTCATCCGTGTTCTTTGTTAACTAGTTGATACTCGTCCGTATCATCATCTCTGAACATGTGTCAGCATTTGTTTCTACCTGATACTCGTCCGTATCATAGTCTTAAGGATGCTCGTCCGCATCTTTAGTCTATACACAGTACCCAAACACTTATACCTCTCATTTCTTGGGTGTAGACACTCGTCCGTGTTTACTTTTCCCCAACGAAGTCACCAACAAAACTTGTTGAACTATTTCCTTTCTATCTGACATTCGTCCTATGTCATGATACCCGTTTGGCAGCCGTACCCTGCCAGGTGATCGTCCTTCACCTTTTTGATGATCGTCCTTCATCACCCCCGGTGGAGTCTCTATTTCATTAGAACCCTTTCCTATCTGACATTCGTCCTATGTCGTGATATTTTTTTAGCAGCCGTCCCCTGCTAGGTGATCATCCTTCACCCTTTGATGATTGTCCTTCATCATTTTATCCGATGGTCGTCCCCATCGTTGATCTTGCTATCTAACGTTCTTCCTATGTCATGATAAACCCTGAGAGCAGTCGTACCCTGCTAGGTGATCGTCCTTCACCTCTTGATGATCGTCCTTCATCATGCTTATCCGATGGCCTCCCCCATCGTCGACCTTTGTAATCCGACATTCGTCCTATGTCGTGATACTTTCGGCAGCCGTACCCTGCCAGGTGATCGTCTTTCACCTTAAATGACCGTCCTTCATCTTTTCCTCAACAAGAGCAGCCGTCCCCTGCCAGGTGATCGTCCTTCACCTTTGATGACCGTACCTCATCATTTACCTATAATCCCCAGAGAGTCTTATGGTTTTACTTGATGGTCGTCCCCATCACGATCTCTTATATCCCCAGCTTGTCGGTCGTCCCCGTCCTTGTTTTATTTCCTGCATTTTCCCAGCATGTCGGTCATCCCCAGCATTGCTTCATTCCCAGCAGTCGTTCTCTGCTCGACGGTCGTCCTCCGTCGCCCGCACTTTATAAATATACTTTATTTTCCTTTTACAATCTATATCCCTTTTCTTCTTCATTCTGTGAGTGCAAATTTTGGACTGTCTTCGGTATTCAACCACAAGTTATCTTGCTTGCCTGTTAAGCCGTTGCTTACATCTTGCACAGCTAACTCATGTTTGAATAGGGGCAGCTGTAAACACCCCAAATTTTCCCTCACCCATTCACACCATGGCTTGTGATATCTTCATATGCATAAGTTCAATCATAGTATCTCATACCACATTTTTGATTCACTGCATTGCTCCTGAGTCATCTGCATCTAGGGTTTGTGATCTGAGCCATCCTGAGCCATTTGAGCCACTCCAAAGGTCATCAATCACTTCAAGGGGGTCCATGTATGTTCAAGCATCATATTGTATCCCCATAAAGTCAAGAAAGTCAAAGAATCACAAGAACTGAGAATGGCATGGAAGCAGAGCCAGGTTTGACTGCACAGTTGACCTAAAATTAGGGTTTTGGTTTCAAAGGCCATAACTCCAAATTTTTTGGTCATTCTTGTTTCTGTTGGTCTCTATATGTCATAGGGATCATGTATATCAAGTTTCATGAAGAAATTCCATGGGGAAGGCATCTGATCAAGAGTTGACTTCTTGAGCAAGTCAGTGTAAAATCAGGGCATCTGAGTCCCCCAATGACCCAACCAAAGGGTGTTATTCATCATTTTGAATGTGTATGATCTTTATTTGATCATAGAAGATGTTGGAAGTTCACAAAATTGAAGAATTTCAAGCCATTTGCAAAGTTGCCTTTTTGGGAAAATGACTTGTAATGGAAACTTGCCATTTTGGGAAACTTTTTCAACCCTTTCGTTTTGATTCAAAAATGCTTCAAATGGGAAAACTTTGGTCATGAAAGTTGTAGAGTGGATCATTCCCTTTTCAAAAAGTACAAGAACTCATTCTAATTCATTTTGGATCAAAAGTTATGGCTTGTCAAAGTTGGGGGAAATCACATAATTTCAAGTTATGTACCAAAGAGGCAAAGTTGAAAAATCCCTTGCCAAGGTGAAATGAGACCTCAAAGTGACTTCTAATCCTTGCACAAACATAAACCAATGCCTAAAATTCAGAATGCACCAAGAGATTGTCCATTTTCATGACTTATGGATCAAGAAATCACAAAAGGGGCAAAATTGGACAAAGTTGCAAAACATCATACAAACCCTAATCCACTTGCTAATTGGCTTCAAGATTGATCCCATGGTTCTCCTCATTCCTTGCTGCGCAGGACACCCCTTTGTCCTTGGCCTACCAATTACCCATACCTCTCTTACACAAAACATTGACTTTATGCAAAAGGGCCATACCAATCAAGCTAGGTCACACCAACTCCTCTGACCTATCCAAGAGTTATAAGTGGACCAAAAGAGACATAACACAACACACACACAAGCCTGAAACACTCTCCAAGCCATAGCTCCAAGCTTACACCTCTTATGCATTTTCATTCGAAACACATCACACAAGCATCAAACACCAAAACAAACTCCATAGAACATCTCAGCATGTCTCACTGATCATCCCTGACCCTTCACCTTGCCCTGAAACCCCCTGAAATCAAAACACGATTCCTTCCCCTCTCTGAATAGAACCTCTTCAAACTCATAAATCAGCCATTCTAAACTCCAACCAAGGTTCATAACTTCATCAAGAGGCTCATTGGGACCATTTTGAAGCAAAGAGGCAAGCAGAAAGCTCCTGGACTGAAAGCTCAATCTCAGATAACAAGATGAACAAATTTTCCAGAACCTTGGTTTCTTGTTAGAATGGTGTTCTATATGTTGCCCTGATCATGGGGATCTATTTATTTTTGAAAATGAGCCAGAAACAAGAATGTTGTGATGTTCTGAAATTTTTGCCCTAAGTTTTGTTTCCTTCGATTCTCACTATGTAGTCAGTATAAATTGTTTTTTGCCATGGATTCTTGTTACCCATTGTTGAATGATTGATTCTGGAGATTTGTGGTTCTTGGGGATGTGTTTTGAGCGTTTCTGGTGAGAGAGGCAGCCGGAGAAGACGACCGGAGCTTATCTCCGGTCGCCTGAGTTTAATTAGGGTTAAGTGAGTTTAATTAGCAATTTTGAATCCTGGCCATAGGATCCCCTTTCCCGCGCGCGAACGAGTGGCCTGGATGCTTCATTAAAGCCCTAATCCCTGATTAATTAATTAAAATTTTGTTTAATTAATTTATAAAACAAATTAGCCAGATTTGAATCTGGGCCTTTGGATCTGGCACGCAGTCAACCAGTCCAAACCCAGATCAAATCTTGGCCCTCCCCTTTGCATACTTTCATTCTTTTTATTTTTTATTTCATTTAATTGGATTTATCTTTTACATTTTATTTAAAATAGCAAAAACCATTTAAAAATTATGAAATTTTTTGTCAAAGATTTCACTAATTTTTAAAACCCAAAAATATTTTTATTTTTATTTTTTGCACTGAAAATTATTTTTAAATCATTTAAATGTTTATTTTTAATTAGTTAATGAAAATTAATTAATTCAAAATACATTTAGGTATTTAAAAATTACAAAAAAATTCACATTGCATTTAGAAACATTGTCCAACTCTCAAACCAAATTTCTTTTTTGTTCTTGATACCTTTTGATCATTTTCATTGGATTTAATTTCATTTCAAGGCAATAGTTTGTTTCAAACTTCAAAAATTCCATTCTGCCTAACCATTGAGAGTTGAATGATGATTCTTTTGGCATTGCATCTTGCATAACATGTAGTTTATAGGATAAATTTGGTTAATTTGATCTTTCATTTTCAATTTGTTTAGCATTTTTCTTGACAAGGTACCTTAAAACCCTAGTAATCTTAGGAAATTCATAACTTTCACTAGGTTAAGAGTTGGATCCTCTCCTTTGGGCAGTGAACTTGTATAGGTTTAGGATATCTTTGATTGAATTTTCAAATTTTTATCATGTCATTTGCTTCTAGTTTTGGATTTTTGCTTTGCATGATGCATGTAACCCTAATTTGTGCCTTCCTTTGCATCCATTTCTCATTTGCTTGCATCCAATGACTTGCCATGACATTTTGTGCATCCACATGATTCATAATGCATCTTAAGACATATTAGAATCATGTTTGATCATTGCATCTTTCATTTGCCATGTTATATGTCCATTGCATTTCATAACTTTTCATGTACATTCATAGTTCAATGCATGCTTCATTTGCATCCTTATGCTCGTTTGATCATTCTCATGTCTTGCCTCATGCTTGTATCATCTCTTAGCATCATTAACATCATGTAAATGCTTCTGACTTTGGTTTGCATCATGACATTTCATCTCATTTGCATTGCATTTCATTTCTTTTGGCTAACTTTTCAGGTGGTAAGTTGTTTTGAGAAGTGAATTTGCTTTCACTTCTCACAATCTCTCCTCGTCTCTCTTGCATCATTTCTGCATTTTGTATTTGTCTTAGAGTGAGCTTGCTCATTCATGCTCTCTCCTTACTTTCTTTCTTCAAGCAACTTGTCTTCTTAAGTGAAGCAAGTTGTTTTGCTTCTTATTGCTTCTTCCCCCTTTCATCTGCTTCCTTCCTGGTGGTTTCTCTGAAGATCTTTCTCTCTTAAGCATCATAAACCCTAGGATCTCTAAGCATGATAACAATTAGGGCTTGATTAGTCCCCCCTGAAGATCTTTCATTGGATTTAATTTCATTTCAAGGCAATATTTTATGTCAAACTTCAAAAATTTCTTTCTGCCTAACCATTGAGAGTTGGATAATGATTCCTTTTGCATTGCATCTTGTATAGCATGTAGTTTATAGGATAAAATTGGTTTGAATTGATCTTGCATTTTCAATTTGATTAGCATTTTTCTTGACAAGGTACCTTAAAACCCTAACAATCTTAGGAAATCCATAACTTTCATTAGGTTAAGAGTTGGATCCCCTCCTTTGGGCAGTGAGTTTGTGTAGGTTTAGGGTATCTTTGATTGCATCTTCAAATTTTTATCATATCATTTGCTTCTGGTTTTGGATTTTTGCTTTGTATGGTGCATGTAACCCTAATTTGTGCCTTCCTTTGCATCCATTTCTCATTTGCTTGCATCCATTGGCTTGCCATGACATTTTGTGCATTCTTTTGATTCATAGTACATCTTAGGACATATTAGAACCTTGTTTGATCATTGCATCTTTCATTTGTCATGTTATATGTCCATTGCATTTCATAACTTTTCATGTACATTCATGGTTCAAAACATGCTTCATCTGCATCCATTGCCTTGTATGATCATTCTCATGTCTTGCCTTATGTTTGCATCATCTCTTAGCATCATTAACATCATGTATATGCTTCTGACTTTGGTTTTCATCATGACATTCCATCTCATTTGCATTGCATTTCTTTTTCTTATGCTAACATTTCAGGTGGGAAGTTGTTTAGAGAAGTGAATTTGCCTTCACTTCTCACAATTTCTTTTCACCTCCTTCACACTTTCTTTGCTGCATTTTGTATGTGTATTAGAGTGGGCTTGCTCATTCATGTTCATATCTTACTTTCTTTCTTCAAGCAACTTGTCTTCTTAATTGAAGCAAGTTGTTTTGCTTCTCTTTTCTCCTTTCATCTGCTTCCTTCCTGGTGGTTTCTCTGAAGATTCTTCTTGTAAACCTCACTAACCCTAGAAATAACCAAGCATGATAACAATTAGGGTTTTGATTAGTCCCCCATTTAGCTTTTTCCTTTGTGTCATCATTGAGTCTTCTCTTCTCACCTCATACTCCAGGACTAAACCCTAAAGGTTTTAAGGCTTTGTGATTAAGCTTATGCATGCATCCTTCTATTAGGATGGAGTGTATAACTTTAATCCTAAGTGTTAAACCCTTAATGTGTTTAAATCCTTTAATCAACTCACTTAATTATCATCAAGACATCAAGCTTGTAACTTGGGCCTTGCATTAGGGTTCTAATTCTTCCTTAATTGGTTAAGAAGGACTAACCCTAGTGTTAATGGACAAGTCCCCTTCAAGTTGTCTTACAAATCATAAAAATCATTTCTTCATCTTACCATTAACTAAAATCCACTTTAATAAAGGCTTTGTTTTGTCATGAGGTTAATCCCTAATCATGGATTAAGTTGAGGAGTCTTTCTCAGCTTAAATGTTCTCATCTATTATCCTTCTATTAGGATGGTGTAATGAGTCCATTAAATCTTTGATTATGGCTTAATCTCATTACTTAACACTAAACAAAAACCACAAAAACATCTAAATAATCACAAGTAGGTTAATGATCTTAATCCTACATCATGGTGATTAAGTGGGAGGTGCTTACTTCACACTTAAGGTATTCTCATTACCCCTAATCAGAGGGAGGATGTGATGAAGTTTACTAACCCTTGGTTTAGGCTTAAGCTCATTTTCTTATAACAAACACCAAAAGCAATAAAAGATTAAAAACACAAAAACAAACAATAATCGTCTCCTCCGGGATTCTTTTCTCATCATATTCACTCACAAACGGGAACTTGCTTCTTCCGTCTAATGCAAGACAGTTTGCACCTGAGCCAGACAGGTCATACACTTGAGCATAGACAAGTAAGCAGTCACAAGTCAATTTATCTTTCAGTCTCTTTGGGTCGAACTACGGTGTTCTGACTTCCTCATTGCACGAGAGGATACGTAGGCATAACTTAACAGTTATCGAACAAAAGTCTCTGTATATTCCCCCCTCTTCCAGCATTATTCTTTAAGCCTCATTATCTTGAGCATTTCACTCCTTGTTCTTACACTGATACTTCACATATTTCACTTCACATTTCTTTTACACTGACACTTTCATTCTTTCCAGCTTTGATACACAAATAGCACTGACACTACCCCTTTAAAACATAAATCTTTTAAGCGTGGATCCCGTCAAGTACGACGGACAATCTGGGTGCTAATACCTTCCCAGGTTGTAACCAACCCCCTTTCTCAGTCTCACTGGTTCGCAACCGTCTTATCCATATCTTTTTCTAGGTTTATGCAGCATTACCTTTCCTTCGGGATAAAAATGCCTAGCTGGCGACTCTATTCATTCCTTTCTCTTTCGCCGACCGTTCGCATCTGTACCCCATTTGACTTAGCCTCATTTTGGTGGGAGCGACAAGTTGCAGACCATGTCTCAGAATGATAAAGAAGGGTTCAAGGAGTACGCACAGAGGTGGCGTCAGCTTGCTGCTAGAGTACAACCTCCCTTGTTGGAAAATGAAACGGCGGATATGTTCATGGGAACACTGCAAGTTGTTTATTGAGAGGCTGGCGTCTTGTTCAGCAACAAAGTTCAATGACATTGTGATAGTCAGAGAGAGGGTTGAAACTCTTTTGAAGATGGGGAAAATTCAAGACACTGGTGTAGGTAGCTCCAGTGGTGTTCGAAAAGCTTTTATTGGACCTCCAAGAAGAAGAGAGGGGGAAACTAATGATGTGTACAGTCGAGGCAGGGGCCGGGGATACATAGGATCTTTTGAGCAAGTTGCAACTGTCACTATTCCATCAAGTCCTGTGCAACAAACTCAATAACAGCAACAACAACAACAAACGCAGCGCAATAATTATTAGCAAAGACCCTATCAACAGAGACAGGCTCGTCCAGCTAACAGGGTGCTTGAAGCCATCCCAATGACATACACGGCATTGCTGCAAAGGTTGTTAGATTTGAACTTAGTCCAGTTGAGTACATTAGCACCACCTCCACCTGGTGAGCTTCCAGTGGGGTATGATGCTAACACAAGATGCGCGTTTCATTCAGGAGCTCCCGGGAATTCAACCGAGAAGTGCAGGGCACTACAACATAAAGTTCAAGACTTGATTGATTCAAAGGCGATTAACTTTGCATCGCCTCCTAATGTTACATCAAATCCCATTCCAAACCATGGAGGGGCAAGGATAAATGTTGTGGACGGTGGTGAGAGGTTAAGCTTAATTTTGAATGTGGAGGAGGTGAAGACTTCATTGCTGGTTGTGAAAGATAGATTGCTGAAAGGGCAAGTATTCCTAGAGTGTGGTTATGACTGTGAAGGGTGTTTGAGTTCAATTAATAGCTGTGAGGACTTGAAGGTTGGACTACGGTATCTGATTGACGAGGGGTCGCTACAGTTTGATAAAGTTGATGATAGAAACAACTGTGTGTATACCATAACAATTTACTTTGATCCTGCTGAAGTTCCTGTCCAGAGGGAGCCTGTGACTATCTATGTTCCAGAGGTTAGTCCTGTTACCATTACTGTTCCAGGGCCAGTTCCTTATGCTAATGACAAGGCCATCCCATGGCACTATGGCTCGGATGTATACGTAGAAGGTCAGAAGGTGGAAAGTAAGGCAGTGACAATTGACCCGACTGTGGTGAATATCGGAGGAGTTTGTGGATTTACAAGAAGTGGGCGTCTTTTTGCTCCTTAAGCTCTTAGAGGGGATCCTGAAGCCGAAGTTGCTGCAAAGGCTAAGGGTAAACAGATAGCGACCGAGGAAGTGACAACTCCTGCTGCCGGACAAGGCACTTTTGGAAAGGAAGTCGAAGAGTTTATGAGGATAATAAAGAAGAGTGACTATAAAGTAGTGGAACAGCTAAATCAGACTCCGTCCAAAATATCTATTCTGTCCTTGTTGATGTGTTCTCCAGCTCATAGGGAAGCTCTGTTGAAAGTCTTACAAATGGCATATGTACCACAGGAGATAACGGTTAACCAGTTGGAGGCTGTAGTAGGCAGTGTAAACGCCAGCCATGGGTTGGGTTTCACGGATAGAGATCTTACTTCTGAAGGCCGCAATCACAACAAGGCCCTGCACATCACCATGGAGTGTAAAGGTGCTATCCTGTCACATGTCTTAGTAGATACCAGCTCTTATCTCAATGTGCTCCCTAAGAAGGCCTTGATGAAGTTGAATATTGATGGCATTTTGTTAAGACCCAACGATTTAATTGTGAAAGCCTTTGATGGGTCCCGGAGGTCTGTGTTCAGGGAGGTTGAGCTACCTGTGAAGATAGGATCTCAAGTGTTCAAGAGCACGTTCTATGTCATGGATATTCAACCTGCTTATAGTTGCTTGCTAGGACGTCCCTGGATCCATGCTGCAGGCGCAGTGACATCCACATTGTATCAGAAGCTGAAGTATGAGGTAGATGGTCAGGTGATCACTGTGTGCGGAAAAGAAGATATTTTTGTGAGTCATCTGTCAACTTTTAAGTACGTGGAAATGGACGGGGAAATTCATGAAACATTGTGTCAAGGTTTTGAAACGGTCAATGTTAGTACTTTGGCTCCAGTAGATCGGAATAACGAGAAAGAAGGGACCTCTATCTACTCCTACAAGCAAGCCAAAGAAGTGGTCCAATCCGAAAGTGCCCAGGGCTGGGGCAAGCTGCTTGAGTTGGAAAATAAAGACGACAAGTTCGGTCTTGGTTACCAGCCTGGTGGGTCCAACTGCCCCTAGAGAAGTAAGGCCATAACTTTCACAAGTATCGGAATGCTCGATCGCAACGACATCTGTGCAACAGGTGAAGAGGGAGATAGTGATTGCGAATGGGATAGCTAGATTCACCCATGTGCCTGGGGAGGAGCTCCGGAACTGGTCTGCTGAGGATTTCGTTCAAGTTACCAGGAAATCAAAGTAGTTTACTTGTTTCTTTTTATCATGCTGCATGTCAATCCTACACTCTGCCCAAGGTGCACAGATCCATTTGTAGGGCCACCATGCTTTTAATGCATTTACTTTTTCCATGAAATAAAGGACATTTTTCAAGAAAATTTTGTTCTCTTTCTTTCATTTTAAAATTTTTTCACACCAAAAAAATAAAATGGCAATGTTTTTCCTTTTGTTTGTGTGTTTGCGTCTCTTTTGAAAGAGAACAGATTCTGAAATATGCACATCATCTGTGCAGTGGTGATCATCCGGATTCTAGTGATAATGTTCCTGCTATGACCATGCATGACTTCGATAATCCTATCTACCAAGCTGATGAAGGGGTTGAGGAAGACTGTGAACTCCCCAAAGAATTGGTCAGGTTGTTGAAACAAGAGGAAAGGGTCATTCAGCCTCATCAGGAAGAGTTAGAGATCATCAACATCGGGACTGAAGATATAAAGAGAGAGATAAAGATTGGGGCCAGTCTGCAGGCCAAGGTAAAGAAGGAGTTGATTGGTATGCTACGTGAGTATGTGGATATCTTCGCCTGGTCATATCAAGATATGCCAGGACTAGATACTGACATTGTTGTGCACAAGCTGCCACTAAGAGAAGATTGTCCTCCAGTGAAGCAAAAGCTGAGAAGAACTCGTCCTGATATGGAGATGAAGATCAAGGAGGAAGTTTAGAAGAAGTGGGATGCCAGATTCCTTGTCGTAACTAGTTACCCACCTTCGGTAGCTAACATTGTGCCTGTACCAAAGAAAGATGGCAAAGTTCAGATGTGCGTTGATTATCGGGATCTAAACAGAGCAAGTCCAAAGGATGAATTTCCATTACCTCACATTGATGTGCTGGTAGACAACACCGCTCAATTCTCGGTATTTTCTTTCATGGATGGCTTCTCCAGGTATAATCAGATCAAAATGGCACCGGAAGACATGGAGAAAACAACGTTCATTACCCCGTGGGGTACATTCTGTTACAAGGTGATGCCCTTTGGGTTGAAGAACGCTGGGGCAACGTATCAGCGGGCTATGGTCACATTGTTCCACGACATGATACACAAAGAAATTGAATGCTATGTGGATGACATGATTGCCAAGTCTCGAGACAAAGAGGAGCATTTGGTCAATCTCAAAAAGCTGTTTGATAGATTGATAAAGTATAAGCTGAGGTTGAATCCAAACAAGTGTACTTTCGGAGTGCGTTCCGGAAAATTGCTGGGTTTTATTGTTAGCCAGAAAGGAATCGAGGTGGATCCTGCAAAAGTAAAAGCAATACAAGATATGCCTGCACCGAAAACAGAAAAAGAAGTGCGCGGGTTTTTAGGGAGATTGAACTACATTTCACGGTTCATATCTCATCTAACTGCCACGTGTGAGCCAATATTCAAGTTATTGAGAAAAGAGAAAACGGTCAGGTGGAATGAGGACTGTCAAAGAGCCTTTGAAAAGATAAAAGAATATTTGCAGACACCTCCGATTCTAATGCCTCCAGTTCCAGGACGGCCACTTATAATGTACTTGACTGTTCTAGAAGGGTCGATGGGGTGTGTTCTAGGCCAACATGACGAGTCTGGTCGAAAAGAGTATGCTATTTATTACCTTAGCAAAAAGTTTACCGACTGTGAATCTCGTTACTCACTTCTCGAGAAAACTTGTTGCGCTTTGGTATGGGCTGCTCGCCGACTGAGACAGTATATGTTGACCCATACCACACTGCTAATCTAAAAAATGGACCCTGTCAAGTATATTTTCGAGAAACCAGCGTTAACCGGAAGGGTTGCAAGGTGGAAAATGATCTTAACAAAGTATGATATACAATATACTTCCCAGAAAGCCATCAAAGGAAGTGTATTGTCAGAGTATCTTGCACAGAAACCTCTTGAAGATGACTATCAGCCGATGAAATTTGATTTCCCTGATGAGGACATCATGTACCTCAAAGCAAAAGATTGCGAGGAACCACTTCCAGAGGAGGGGCCAGACCCTGAATCCAAATGGAATCTGATGTTTGATGGGGCAGTCAATATTAATGGACGTGGAGTTGGTGTTGTTCTTATCACTCCTGAAGGAGTTCACTTTCCCTTTGCTGCCAGAATTACGTTTGGTTGCACCAACAATGAAGCGGAATACGAGGCATGCATAATGGGAATAGAGGAGGCTATTAATCTTCGGATTAACACCCTCGATATATTCGGAGACTCAGCCCTCTTTATCAATCAGATTACTGGAAAGTGGTATACACATCAAGAACACTTAGTTCCTTATAGGGATTATGCCACAAGATTGTTGACGTTCTTCACGATAGTTAAGCTGCAGTATATACCACATGATGAGAATCAGTTTGCCGATGCATTGGCTACTCTTTCTTCGTCCATCAAAATCTTGTGTTGGAATTATGTACCCAGGATTGACATTTCCAGGCTTGACGCACCAGCTTATGCTTTCTCTGTAGATGCAGTGTCTGACGAGAAACCTTGGTATTTCGATATCAAGCTTTTCCTAGAAAAACAAGAATACCCAGCTGGGGCAATATCCAATGACAAGAAGACCTTAAGACGACTTGATGCTAGCTTCTTCTTGAATACAGATGGGGTTTTGTATAAGAGGAACTTTGACATGGTCTTTCTCAGATGCGGGGATAGACACGAAGCAAGCTTGTTAATGCAAGAAGTCCACGAGGGATCTTTCGGTACTCATGCAGGAGGGCATGTTATGGCTAAGAAGTTGTTGAGGTCGGGGTATTATTGGCTAACAATGAATGCAGATTGTTGTTTGTACGCCCGTAAGTGTCACAAATGCCAGATTTATGCAGACAAGGTGCATGTTCCTCCCAGCCCGCTCAACGTCATGTCATCTCCTTGGCCCTTTGCTATGTGGGGCATTGACATGATCGGGAAAATAGAGCCTACTGCTTCAAATGGGAATCGTTTCATTCTGGTTGCGATTGATTACTTCACCAAATGGGTTGAAGCAGTATCTTATGCCAATGTCACTCGCCAGGTGGTAGCTAGGTTTCTGAAAAGAGACATCATTTGCAGATACGGAGTACCCGAGCGAATCATTACCGATAATAGTTCCAATTTGAACAACAAGATGATGGCAGAATTGTGTCGGGACTTCCAGATTCAGCATCATAACTCTTCTCCTTACCGACCAAAGATGAATGGTGCGGTAGAAGCAACAAATAAGAATATTAAGAAGATTTTGCAAAACATGGTTGTCACTTACAAAGATTGGCACGAGATGCTACCATTTGCGCTGCATGGGTAACGAACGTCAGCCGGGACGTCAACTGGGTCAACTCCTTTCTCATTAGTATATGGCATGGAGGCAGTCTTGCCTATCGAGGTAGAAATTCCTTCATTGCGGGTGATGATGGATGTGAAGCTTGATGAGGCTGAGTGGGTACGTGCTTGATACAATCAGTTATGTCTAATTGAGGAAAAGAGATTAGTTGCTATCTGTCATGGTCAGCTTTATTAGAGGAGAATGAAGTGAGCCTTCGATCAACGAGAACGTACTCAAGAGTACCAAGTAGGAGAGCTCGTGCTCAAGAGGATCGTTCCTCCAGGTTCAGACCACAGGGGCAAGTGGACCCCAAACTACGAAGGCCCATTCATAGTGAAGAAAGTTTTCTCGGGTGGAGCACTGATGCTCACCACTATGAATGGAAAGATTTCCAATCCCCTGTTAACTCGGACGCAGTTAAAAAATACTTCGCATAAAAAGACCCGCTAGACACAAAAACAGAATTAAAGTCCAGGCAAGAAAAGGGCATCCCGGCGAGCTAAAAACAGAATAAAAAGCTCGGGCAAAAGTTAGGGAAAACAAATAAAAAAATGTACACCCGCTGAGTTGAAAAGCAACATCGGACAGCTCAGGCAAAAAAGGGTATCCCGGTGGATTGAAAACCCGAAAGGGCGATCCACGCAAAACAAGGGAATAAGCGAACAACTGTGATTCGGGTAATCTGAACCAAATCACCGTTTCATACATCCTGACAATATCAGAAGGATAGGAATCAGTCCCCTCATCTTTCTTTTAGAAAGCAAAGGCAAAAACGAAACGTTTTGAAGACATGTTGGTCATAGCAAGAAGGAAACGCATTGGAATGTCGTGCCCATTGCCATTAGGATAGTTTATTTTCTCAATTTTATGGTAGCTACCTCTTTCCAGGTAGTTACTTTCTAATGTAAAAACTCTACCTATTCAGAGGCCTCCCAATAAATTAATATTCAGTCAAAAGTTGTGATGTGTTTTATTTACTTTGTTTGCAAAAATGTCCTGAATTTTTGGCGAAAAGAACATTACATTTGAAACATTGTGATTTTTTTTTAAATGATATTGCAGGGAAACATTTAAAACCATCTTTGAGTGTCGGGTGACGAGGGATGAGCAGATCATACCATGCAAGTCCCCGGGGCACATATGTGTATTCTGTTGTTGCATGTTTTGCAGGATGATATCATACTTTCCTAAGCAGAATATTCCCCAGCTGAGGATGATCAGATGAAATGAAATTGATTCCCAGCAGATTCTCAACACTGTGTGAAGAGCTGGTTTTCCCCAAGCGAATTACCTTTCCACAAGTGAAGTGCCTAGCAGGCAGCTGAAGGCCCAATTTCCCCACAGAGTTCATGTTTGGGTTTCACTCCCATCATTGAAATATTCCCTAGAGAAGTCGCCAATTTATTTTTGGTCAATATGATGATACAAACATTTATTCATCCCCATAATCAGAGTTAAGTGTCAAAGCCTCTTGACCTGGTTCTCCCCTGCAGAGTTGTGATTCTTGTTGCCAATCAGGCATTTGTTTGATGCTCGTATGAGCCCCCCAACACTCGTCAGTGTTTGATAGTTGTTTTTGCTTGTATGCACTCACCAACACTCGTTGGTGTTTGATAGTTGCTTTTGCTCGTATGCACGCCCCATCACTCGTTTGTGTATGATATTTGCTTGTTGCTCGTCTGCATTCCCCAACACTCGTCTGTGTTTGTTATTTGTTCGAAGCTCGTTTGCATTGTTTGGATACTCGTCCGTATCATCCCTCACACTTGTTTGTGTTAGCTTATATCCATATGTGTTGATTTGATAATCACTCTGGTACTCGTCTATATTGCTACTCTAAATGCTCGTCTGTGTTGGATTTCTGGTACTCGTCTGTATTGCTACTCCAAATGCTCGTCTGTGTGGGGTTTCTGGTATTCGTTTGTACCAGTGGCTGATATTCGTCTGTATCATCGCCTGAAGTGCTCGTCTGTGTTTCTTAGATCATCGTCTGATATTCGTTTGTATCATTGACTTATGGCACTCGTTTGTGTTCTCTTGATGATCATCCAATATTCGTCTGTATTGAAGAGGTTTGAAGACCTGACGGTGGGATTAAACATCAAAATGGTTACCGGTCATGGCGTAACAGGTTATCCGAAGGAGGTTCGTCTGTCTTAGACACCACTTATCTACACAAGATTTGTGAAGAGGGTTCATCCAATCCTAATGCCTCACCTAGCGTAACAGGTTATCTGAATAAGACTTGTTTTTCTTAGACCATATATCTACGGAGAATATATGAAGAGTGTTCGTCTATCCTGATTATGCATGTCTATCCCGCAGACTTAAGTGCATCACCGGTATTGGCGTAACAGGTTTATCCGAAGGAGATTCGTCTGTCTCAGATCATATATTTTCTTGAAAAGTGTATGAAGAGGGCTCGTATGTCCAGTGCCTGGCGTAACAGTTTTTCTTGATGAGGGCTCGTATGTCCAGCACCTGATGTAACAGGTTTGCATTCGAAGAAGACTCGTCTGTCTTAGTTTTCCTTATTTGGCGTAACAGTTCAACTTGGAAGGAGCTCGTCTGCTTTCTCCCCATTTCAGTCGCCAAAGCATCATTTGGTTAGGCTTATTTCCCACTGATGGCATTCTCCGGCATAGTGCAAATTTCAGGGTTTCTTAGTATTCAACAACAGTTCATCTTGAACGGTCGATAGCCCGTGCTATCATCCTTTTCAGATTAACAGTTGATTGAATAGGGGCAGTTGTAACACCCCAAATTTTCCCTCTTCCTTTTAAGCATCATCATCATATCATAATCATCATGAGCATATCATATCTTTGGCATCTTTGCATAGGGAAATGAAGCATAACATTCTCATGGTCTAGCACCAGGCATATGATCAACTATTGGTGAATTTGAGGCATTACAAGCTATAGTAAGAGGCCAAGAGGACTTGTCCAAGTCTCATGAAGAGCCTACATGACATTCACAAGTTCAAGATCCTTTACAAGAGCCCTGAAGGTTGAGGGATCATCAGAGAAGTTCAAGCTAGGGCAAGCTCCTACACAATGGTTCTCAAATTAGGGTTTCACCTTCAAGCATGAATCCTTTGTGACTTTGGCCATTTCATCTGGGCAAAGTCTCTCATATGATAAGAGGTTCCTATGGATGAAATTTGGTAAGAAAATTCCTTGTGGAAGGCAGTTATTTCATCAATTGCTTGCATAAGAAGAAATTGGTCAACTGTGCATTTTAAAGGTCAACTGTGAAAATTCAAAGGGTCCAACCTCATGTTTTAAGTCAAGGGATGCCCTTAAGACCTTAGAAGAGATTTGGCAAAGTCAAGGATCAAGAATCAAAGGGTTTTGAAGAACTTTCCATTTTTGGCATATGGTTTGTTTTGAAACTTTCCATTTTTGGCAACTTTTGCCCTAATTTTCAAAGGCTTCTTTCATGGTGAAAATGATCTCATTTGAATTTCCAATAAACATGAAAGTTGTAGGGTAGGTTCTCCCATTTTCAGAAAGTACAAGTGCATTTTCATAGCCTTCATGGATCAAATGTTATGGCCTTCGAAAGTTCACTTGCTTTTAGGGTTTCACATGAAATATCACTTTCCACCAAGTTGCAAATTGACATGTAATTTATTTTCAAGCCATTTTATGAGTCATTTATGATCATAGTATTCAAAGGCAAGGCATGAGAGCTACTTTTGTTCCAAAAGGCAAGGAAATTCGTGGTTTGATGAGTGTGTATTTCACAAAATGCAATTTGTGCAACTTCATCCAAAGGACATGTTTCACTCAATTTTAAACTGCAAGTTTAATCCAAGGGTGATGATGGCATCATAGAAAGTTAGTGTGTGTACATGGGCCAGGCTTTGCACGCATGAATGAGGGTATCACACTTTTCTTGCCAAATTGCATTTTCACTCCCATCACACTCTACATGCTTCCATTTGATCCAAAACCCTAATCAGTATTCTAAGGGCATGATATAGAGGCAACACACACGAATTTGGCAGCCAACTCTCTCTCATTTCACCATTTCCATTCTTCTTGCATTTGAGCTCTTCCCTTCGAATCTCCTCATACATTCACTAATTTCCAAAACAAACCATACAATCTTGATCCCTGAAGTCTAAGGAACACTCTCCTACCATTGATTCAAGCAGAGAGTAAGGTTTTCACCAAGTGCCATTCAAGAGTAGCAGGGGTCGAATCTCAAGATCTAGGAGAATTCAAGGCTATTTTTGCATTTATTTTGCAATAAGAAGTTAAAAGGAGTAGATCTGCAGCTGGAGGGATCTTTTTTTGGTGTTTTGAAGGATTTTCGAGTTCAGGTATGCTCTGGAATTTTGAGATCTGGATTTGGAATTGGATGCTTGCATTGTGTTTTGTTTGTTGTGCTGATGATTCTGTGATGTCTAGATTTGAAAATGAGTGAATATTGAGTGTATTATGTTGATCTGAAGTTTGATGCATAGAACTGATTGTGTTCGATTTGTTTGATTTTTGGATCTAATGAAAATTTTGAATGCATATTTGAAATCAGCATGTTCTAATTGGTTGATCTGGAGGTTTGTATGAGTTTCTGTTCATGTTTGTTCTTGTGTATGAGTTTTCCGGTGCCGGAGCTAGGGCTCCGGTCACCGGATTCTGGAAATGTTTGATTGAAGAAGATGAGTTCGTCACCCTTGGATCTCTCATCTGGACGGATGTGGTTTTTCCAGCAAATTAAAAACCCACCCTCCCTGGCACGTGCTTCAGTTCTTATATTTTATTTCCAATAATGCTTCATGTGTGTAGGCCTACCATACTTATCATGCGCGTGTGTTTTGGTTTGTTGATCTGTTGACTTGTCTCATCCTGTTGACCTGGTTGTGTGCGTTAGATTGATCCAGTGGTCCTCTCTTTTTCCAGATATTGTTTGAATTTCCATCATAATTGTGTGAGCCTGCGCAAGCCTTTGGGCCTCCCCCTTCTATTCGCACCCCCTTTGTTTGTAAGCCCATTAGAATTGAACTGAGTTTCTCATTAATTGCACCCCTGGCCTTGTTTTTTCATTTTGTTATTTTATTTTTATTTCAGTTTGATTTGTAATTATTTAAAAGTTATAAGTTCTTAAAAATTCCAAAAAAAATCATGAATGATATTTTGAGTTTTTTTTAATTTGTGATATTTTTATTTTCCATTTATTTTCATTTTCAACGCTGGAATTAATTTCTTCTTTTATTATTTGTTTTTTATTCACTTTTAAAGCATGTTGTATTGTAGAATTTATATCTAGACCATTAATTTGAATTTTGAATTGATTCTTTTTGCTTTGGATTCACATTGAAATGTAGTTTGTTGATGAATTTTCTTTTTATTTTTAGAAGTTTGCTTGATTATTTTTGGTCCTTAACTTGTGCATGAAGTTTCATAACCCTAATCCATGTTTAGGCATATATTTGACCTACTTAGCTTCTGATTTTGATCTTTTTCTTTTGGCATGCTAATAATAGATGTTTGAAGAGTCTTTGTGCAAATTTGTGGAATTTTTGGATGAATTATTGATTTGATTTGAATTTTGTTCTTTGCTTATCCTCTTTTGCACCCTTTTTGGTCATATGTTTAGTCCTTAGGTTGGGAGGGCACTTGTGCCAACTCCCTTAGGTTGTTTAGAGCCCTTCTAAGATGTGGGTACCCTTATGGTCTTTGAATGGTGTTTGTATTGTGAGAAATTTTGTGGTTGCTTGCCTTTGAAATTCATTCACTTATGTACATGTTCACCTCACTTCTTATGCTCATTTGTTTCTCATGTTGCTAATGTTTAAACTTGCTTGTTTCTATTCTTAATTTCTTTTGATGCTTAGGCACATTGTTGACATGTTAGGTTTCTGGTCTTTGTGATGTTTGTTTGCTTTGTGTTATCTCATGTTTGTTTTGTTTTGTCATGATAATCTGTATTGCTTTATGTTGAACTGTGTAGTCCATTTCTCATTCTTGTGTTGTGTGTTTGAATTTGACACTTGTAATTGAGATTCTAATTCTGGTTGTGTTGCTTTGGTTTGATCTTATGCCCATTTTGTGTTTCATTTGTTCTAATTTGCTTTTGTCATGATATTTTCTTATTTTATTAACAATTTCAGGGGCTTTAGTAAGTGAGAGGTGTGGATGTGAGTCCCACATCTCCAATTCTCATCTCTTCTCTTTCCATGACTTTTTCTTATTTGTGTTTGAGGGGCTTAGGCCATCCTTTCTTCTTCTCCTTTTCTACTTGTTCCTCTTATCTCTTCCTCCATTAGGATAGTAAACCTCACTAACCTAGGATTTTCTATGCATGATAACAATTAGGTGTTAGTCCCCCATTAGACTTTGACCTTTAAGATCCTTTTGGTTCTCTTCTCTTCTCATCTCAAAACCAAAACCTAAAAAAACACTTAATAATGGTTGAGGTCTCCTGTGCAATATCCTTATTCCATGAAACACTTGGGATAGTACAAGCTTGTTCATCATGATGCACAAGTCTGATTATGAGACCATCTTCATCAAGAAAATCATAAAAAACACTTCTTCATTTTAAAAAATACAAAAAACACTTAATAAATTCAACAAGTTAGGGTGCTTAGGCCCTAATCTCTGGAATCAAGTTTTGGGGATCTTCTCCTTACTTGAGTGTGCTTGTTCCATTATTCCATATTGGAATGTGGTAGCAAGTACACGTTCCACGGAAAAGAGCTTGAGTTCACTTCCTTGTGCCACACTCATAGAAAGCTCATAAAAAACACTAGACAAACAATAAGTGTCTCTCCTTCGGGAATTCTTTTCTCATCTCCTTCGCTCCGTCCGCGAACTTGCTCCTACTTGTCAATTTGTAAGACGGTAACACATTCGTCATTCGAGCTTGCAACACCTGAGCATTAACATAGGCAGTTCAAGCCTTAAGACACAAGTAATCTTTTCCACCCCTAGTTAGGGGAACTACGGCGACTCTGATCCTCATTGTCCAGATGAGATACGTAGGCAGCGGGGTAGGGCCTGTTCGAGCGCAATCTTTATTTTCCCTACATTTTTCGTTTTCATTTCTTTTTCAGTTCCCTTTTCGTTTCTTTTATCCAGTTCAGTTCCTTTTCTTTTGCAGCAGCTTTCTTCTCTTCACCCTTTGAAACAATTTCTTTGCAAGCGTCGATCCCGTCGAGTACGGCTGATGATCTGGGGTGCTAATACCTTCCCAGGTTGTAACCGACTCCCGAACTCAGTCTCTTTGGTTCGTAGGACCTTTGTCTTTCCTCTGCTTTTTCCTTGGTTTGTGCAGCATTGCCATTCCCGTTCCTTCGGGATAAAAATGCCTGGCTGGCGACTCTACCTCTTTTCGCGCCACTTTCTCGTTTGTAACAGGATGGATATCCAGGGAGCGACAAGATGATCTTCTGAATCTTTGTGGGTAGTAACATCTCTTCTAGGGAGAATGCTAACAATAAATAGGCTCTGAACTGTCAAAAGAATGATGACCTTGTTGGGGAGGCCTCATTTGAAAAAACTCTACTTGGGAAGAACTATAACCATAGGACTCCGTTGGGGAAATGACAATCTTCTGATCTGCTTGAGGAAAGGATCTGTCAATAATCTGTTGAGAAGAAACTTTGTTGGTGAATTAGAGATCAAAATAAGCCTCCTGCTGGGGAAGACCTTTGAACCCCACACATGCTGATCAAATTGAAACAAATTATGCCCCAAGTATATTATGACAATTGTGTTGGGAAGATATGCGAATGCAAATTGGACTTTAACTAGATGAGAATGACCAACTCTTCATGAAGAAACCTTATCGGCTGAAGGGAGATTCTATGCTCGGGGAAGAATACACTTCCAATACTCTGCTAGGAAAATAAATACTAAACATTCATCTTGTGGATTAACTCGGTGCTTAAAGCCAATGAGCTCAATAATTGCATACTAATTATCATGAGTGAACGATAATTCCTTTACTCCTCAATTTTTCCTCCAGACTGCATCTTCTTCAAAAAGACTATCTCTGGAGGATTTTACAGAAAACCTGGCATCCAAAATTCTCTAGCATCTTCAAACTCTCGAAGATGTGCTTATGATTAAACATATTTTGGACAAAGTGACTTATTGGGATGGCTTACCCCCAGAATGAGTCTTGTAATGATCTCTCCCCACATTAAAATGGAAATCCCATGCATATGAAGATGTTATGCAAAGATGCAAGATGTCAATGTATGCTAGGGCTACTGAGGATATGAAGATATGTGAGCTATCGGAGAAGATTAAACCAAGTATGATTAGGAGTTGGTTGGGCGTAGACTAAGTGATAGTGATTTATTTTTTCCTTTTTGGTTGCCAAATAATTGGATTTAAAAGTTGGTTACCAGATGAGAACCAATTTATTGAAGGTAGACCAACAGACAAGAACTGATACGCAAATAATAAGTCTCTAGACGAGAACTGACTCCTTGTTGGTTCATTGTCAAATGAGAATTGACTCTGAAAAAGAATGACTACCAGACGAAAACTGGAGTTCAAAAGGCTAAATGAAAAGGTGAACAGACGAGAACTGGTTAAAAAGTTCGCCTACCAGAAGAGAACTGGTATTTGAAGTTAGTTTTCCAAACAAGAACTAGACTTTGACTTGGTTTGCGAGATGAGAACTGGACTTTGGGTTGGTTTTCATATGAGAATTAGAATTTGAACTGTCAAGTGAAGTTGGGTTACGAGGCCTTTTAGTTTGAGATTCAAGGTGTGGGGTTATGCCCAATGATTGATATGATATGCGTGGCTCTATAGTCGAGAGAAGTGGCATGAAAAATGAATGCAAATGATTTATGCAATGATTATGAAGATTTCCATAAATGCCACTGAAATGGGTAAGAAGGTTGTTTATGGCAAGGCTTCTTGTTGAGAAGGGTGACATGGCGAGGGTGGGTAGCATGATTTCTCGACACTCGTCTCTGAACTTTGAGATTACCAATGAAACTTGCTCTGTGTAGCTTCACTTTTCCCTTGTCTAAAGGATCTTTGATGAATTTTCCCTTGAAAGAAAGTTTGGAAATAAATCCCATAGAAAGATTTGTCGCAATATTCTGAACTATGAACGGATTGTTGCCCTGATTATACAAACCTTGGAAATGACCGTGTTATGCCCTCGAGCTCTTGAAGTATCTTATCCCGGTATGAGAATGCAAGCGACTTAACTCGTTCTGACTAAGCGTTAAAGGGATTCACCCTTAGTCAACAAAATCTCTGGGTGGCCTGTGTAACGCCCCAAATGTTATTTAATTATTTAAATTGGATTTGTGGTATTTTATGTTGTGGAAGAAAGAACTATTATTCAATATGATATTTAATTATAAGAGTTATTTTATATGGAATAATTATTTGGTGAATAATAAAATAATTGGAATAATAAGAGGTAAGGGGTAAGGTGGTCATTTGGTGATATTAGTAAGGGTAAAAGTGGAAGTTCATAGATTGGGTCTAAGGGGTTATGTTGGAATAAGGAAAAAGGTGAAAAGAATCGTGTTTGTGGGAATCATAGACCGATCGTGAATAGAGAGAAGGAAGAAGAAGAAGAAAGGGCTAAGACTTGAATAGGAGAATCTGCGAGGAAGAAAAGTTTTCTCGTCAAAACCAAGGTAAGGGTGGGATTCTTCTGTCTCTTAAGGGTTCTATAATATGAATTAGGTTGTGTTGTTGATTAGAGGGTTTGGGGTTTTGGTGTTTCAACAGGAATTGGGTTGATTAGTTGATAATTAATTGTTGTTATATACTAATTATATGAAATAGATTATGATAAGAGTAATTCTGGATTATGAATATATTAGGTTGTGTATTTTGAGTAATTTGAGGTGTTTGATAACATAACTTGAAGTAGCAAGGTATGAATTTATAAAATAGAATGAAATTGGTCGGTACTTGTTGATATATGTTTAATTGGTGGTTTATTTGATGCATTTTTGTACATGAATACTTGAGAAATTGGGGGTTTTTGGGGTTTGAGTCGTAGCAGGAAATTATGCATTGGGAGAAAGATTTTTGTGAGTGCAAGCTTCCTGACACGGGCGTGTCAGGCTACTGACAAAGTAATTTTTTCTATTTTAGAAAAGTGGCTATAGAGCTCCTGGCCGTGTCACAGGACACGGGCGGCCATGTCAGAGCATTGTATTTGTTGTTTTTGACTGTTTTGGGATTTTGGGACGCAGGTGTCTGACATGGGTCGTGTCACAGGACACTGGCGGCCGTGTCAGGTGTCTGTTTTCGGTGATTTTTGTTGATTTTGGATGTTTTCGTGCTGATTTTTTAGTTGAGTTGTTTATTGTTGTATAGCCGGTAAAACATGATTGTTCTGATGAATATTTGGTTATTATGAAATGGATGATGCACATGTTAACATATGTCGTGGTATGCTAAAATATGCATGATGTTGATGAAAATTGTTGTTGTTATGTGTTCTTGTTGTTGTTACCATATGTTATTATAGTTAAATATACATGTTGTAGGTGTTGATAGGTGTTGTTGTTATCATCATATGTTATTTTAGTTGAAGATGCATGTTGTAGGTGTTGATAGGTGTTGTTGTTGTCATCGTATGTCGTTATAGTTGAAGATGCATGTTGTAGGTGTTGATAGGTCTTGTTGTTATTATTAGATGTTGTTATAGTTGAAGATGCATGTTATAGGTGTTGATATATGTTGTTGTTGTTACCATATGTGTTATAGTTGAAGAAGCATGTTGTAAACAGTCAGACCCATCTGCATGTTATTCTTTTAACACATAAGTCTGAGAAGTAAACAGTCAGATAAAAAAATACTTCTAAAATATATTATACAGAACTTCTTAGAGTTAAATGCATAAATTTAAACTTTTTCATTATGGACATAATTCCATACTAAGATTAGTCAGAATGAAATTAAATCTATCTTCAGCCAGGGGTTTTGTAAAAATATCAGCCCATTGGTGATTTGTATCTATAAATTTTAAAAACAAAATCCCCTTCTGAGTATAGTCCCTAATGAAATGATGTTTAACTTCTATGTGTTTAACTCTAGAGTGTAAGATAGGGTTTTTAGAAAGACTGATAGAAGAAGTATTATCACAGAGGATGTGAATGTTACTCTCATAGATATTAAAGTCCTCAAGCTGGTTTTTCATCCAGAGCATCTGAGAACTGCATCCAACTTCAACTATGTATTCAGCCTCAGCAGTTGATAGTGCTATGGTTGATTGTTATTTGCTGGACTAAGATATTAAATTGTCTCTCAGAAATCGACAACTTCCAGAAGTACTCTTTCTTTATGTTCTATCTCCAGCAAAATCAGCGTCACAGTATCCTACGAGTTTGTAATTTTTGGACTTTCTGTAGCATAAACCAAGATTAGTAGTATCTTTCAGATATCTAAAGATTCTCTTAACTGCAGTTAAGTGAGTTTCTCTAGGATCTTATTGGAATCTAGCACATAAACATAAGCTATACAAAATATCTGGTCTTGAGGAAGTTAAATAGAGAAGAGAGCCAATCATACCTCTGTAGATCTTCTGATTTACTTTCTTACTTACCTTTTCCTTTTCCAGAATACACGTGGGGTGCATAGGAGTTTTGGAAATCTTACTATCTGACATGTCAAATTTTTTCAGAAGTTCCTTGACATATTTTCTTTGATGTATATGTGTTCCTTCTGGTGTTTGATTGATTTGTATTCCTAGAAAGAACTTTAATTCTCCAATCATACTCATTTTAAATTATGTCTGCATAGACTTAGCAAATTCCTTTCCCAAAGCACTTTTAGTGGAACCAAAAATAATATCATCTACATATATTTGACAAATTAGAATGTCATTTTTAAAGGTTTTGCAAAAGAGAGTTGTGTCCACTTTCCCTCTGATAAAATTATTTTCCAGAAGAAAATTACTTAGTCTTTCATACCGAGCTCTAGGAGCATGTTTCATACCGTATAAAGTTTTTTTAAGTTTGTAAACATGTTCTGGAAATTTGGTATTTTCAAAGCTATGGGGTTGGTGTACATAAACTTCTTCATTAATATAACCATTCAAAAATGCACTCTTGACATCCATCTGATAAAGAATGATGTCATGATTAATAGCAATGAGATTAAGAGTCTAATTGATTCTAACCTTGCAACTGGTGAAAATGTTTTTGTGTAGTCTATTCCTTCTTGTTGACTATAACTTTGTGCAACCAGTCGTTCTTTGTTTCTGACGACTTCACCTTGTTCATTGAGCTTGTTTCTAAAGACCCATTTTGTGCCAATAATGTTGAATGCTTTTGGTCTGGGAACTAAATCCCATACGTCGTTTATGGTGAATTGATTTAGTTCTTCTTGCATTGCAAGTATCCAGTCATTTTATGAAAGAGCTTCTTCTATAGAGGTTGGTTCAATCAGAGAGACTAATCCCATTAGAGATTCTTCAGAGTTTCTGAATGATGACCTTGTTCTGATTGGATCATCCTTCTTTCCCAGAATCTTATCTTCTGGATGATTCAATGTGCTTCTGGATTGTTTCTTCTAAATGGGTTCTTCAGTATTAGTAGAGGTGATTGTCTTATCTTGTTCTATGGATGGTTGATCTTCAGATGTTATATCTTCAATGATTTGAACTTCTATATCTGCAAGAGATTCATTCTGCTTTGGTTTTTCAGAACTAAGCTTATCATCAAATCTGACATAGATGGATTCTATCACAATTTGTGTTTCTGTATTGTATACTCTGTATCCTTTTGAACGTTCAGAGTATCCTAACATATAACATTTTTATGCCTTAGAATCAAACTTGTTCAGAGGATCGTTAGTATTCAGAATAAAACAAGTGCATCCAAATGGATGAAAGTAAGAAATGTTGGGCTTTATGTTCTTCCACAATTCATAAGGAGTCTTCCCATGAATAGGTCTTACAAAGATTCTATTCTAAATGTAGCATGCTATATTTACTGCTTCTGCCCAAAATGTTTAGCCATGTTTGTCTCATTGATCATGGTTTTGGCCATCTCTTGTAATGTTCTGTTCGTATGTTCTACAACTCCATTTTTTTGTGGAGTTCTAGGGAAAGAGAAATTATGAGATATGCCATTTTCATTAAAAAATAATTCCAATTTTTTGTTTTCAAATTCTTCACCATGATCACTTCTTACTTTAACAATTCTAAACTCTTGTTCATTTTGAACTTGTTTGTAGAAATTTGAAAATACACCAATTGACTCATCCCTGTGTCTAAGAAACTTTACCCATGTCCATCTGCTATAGTCATCTACGATCACTAATCCATACTTCTTACCACTGATAGAGGCAGTTTTTACTAGGCCAAATAAATCAATGTGTAGAAGTTCTAGTGGTCTAGAGGAAGAGACAACATTTTTAGGTTTAAAAGCGGGTTTAGAAAATTTTCCTTTTTGACATGCTTCACATAAAGCTTCTGAGTTGAACTTCAAGTTGGGAAGTCCTCTGACCAGATTGAGTTTGTTAATCTGAGACAATCTTCTCATATTAACATGTCCCAATCTTCTGTGCTAGACCCATTGCTCAGTGTCCAGAGACATTAGGCATTTTACATTCTGACTTTTCAATTCAGAAAGTTTTATTTTATATATGTTGTTCTTTCTCTTTCCACTAAATAGGATTGTTCCATCTTTCTGACTAACAGCCTTACAAAACTTTTGATTGAAGATTATGTCATAACCATTATCACTTAATTGACTTATAGATAACAGATTATGCATTAATCCTTCTACTAACAAAACATTAGAGATAGAGGGAAGTGTACCATTACCAATAGTTCCAGAGCCAATAATATTTCCTTTTTTAATACCTCTGAAGCCTACGAATCCTCCAGCTTACAGCTTAAGACTTTGGAACATATGCTTTCTTCCCGTCATGTGTCGTGAGCATCTAGAGTCCAGGTACCAAGATTGGTGTTTCAGTTTGGCTGTCAAAGACATCTGCAACACACACAATTTTATCTTTAGGTACCCATTTCTTTCTAGGTCCTTGTTTGTTAGATTTTACAAATTTCTGATTGAATTTGAATTTCTCATCAGAACTTGTAGAACCAGATGACTCACTGGTATATTTCAGATCATGATTATGGCCATATGTGAAATGAGAACTTAAAGGAGTATTAACTTTTATAATCATGTCATCAACTTGTTTAAACTTCAGAGGTTCTTCTCCTTTAGTTTTCACATAACCTATACCTCTTCTACCGTTTCTGCTAACTCCATAGATCATTGAGGCAATTTTGCTTCTATCTATGTTTTTAGCTAGAAATGTTTTAAAACTGTAATCATATTGCTTTACTATATTATCAGAACTGGGTAGAATTTCTAATTCAGATTCCTTATGAGTTCTAAATTTTTCAAGGGAAACTTTGCATTTTAAAATACTTTCCTTTAACTCAGAGTTTTCTGACCTCAATTTTCTAACTTCCTCCGATTCAGATACTAGACTTTGTTTTATGTCTTTGTATTTGAATTGAAGTTTCTGATATTTTTCAAGAATTTCTGAGAGGCTATCTTCTAATTGAGACCTAGTAAGTTTAGAGAATACCTCTTCTGGGTCAGAATCTGATTCTGATTCTGATGAGTTGACTTCTTCTGGTATCTTTGCCATTAATGCAATGTTGGCATGTTCATCTTCTGAGTCTGAATCTGCTTCAGAAGATTCTGAATCATCCCATGTTGCCATGAGACATTTCTTCTTATCTCTGTTGAATTTCTTTCTAGGCTTCTCTTTCTGAAGTTTTGGGCATTCACTCTTGTAGTGTCCAGGTTCCTTGCATTCATAGCACACTACTTATTTGCTTATGGGTTTCCTGTGACCAGAGGATGATTATGAATGATTGCTTGATCTTTTGTGATTGTTGAACTTCTTCTGACGATGCTTCCAAAGTTGTTGAACTCTTCTGGATAAAAGAGATAGTTCGTCTACTTTTGATGAGCCTCCAGAACTTTCTTCTTCTTCTACCTGCAAAGCTTTAGAATCATATTTGTTAGATTTAAGAGCAATAGACTTACCTTTCTTCTGAGGTTCATCTTCTTCTAGTTCTATCTCATGAATTCTCAGTGAGCTAATCAATTCTTCAAGATATATCTCATTCAGATTCTTTGATAGCCTCAAAGTAGTGACCATGGGTCTCCAAGCCTTTGGAAAGCTTCTAATGATCTTCTTCACATGATCTTCTATTGAGTAGCCTTTGTCCAGAACTTTTAGTCCAGCAACCAGAATTTGAAACCTTGAAAATATTTTTTCAATTGTTTCATCTTCTTCCATCTTGAAAGATTCATACTTCTGGATGAGAGCCAGAGCTTTTGTCTCCTTGACTTGAGTATTGCCTTTGTGTTTCATCCTCAGAGAGTCGAACATGTGTTTGGTTGATTCTCTGTTAGTGATCTTTTCATATTCTTTGTAGGAAATATCACTCAGAAGTATGGTTTTTGCCTTGTGATGGTTTCTGAATTCCTTCTTCTGTTGGGCTGACATATTCTTTCTTTCGATCTTCTGACCATCTGCTCCAACAGGATGAACGTATCCATTTGTCACCATATCCCAGAGATCTCCATCCAGAGCCAGAAAGAAACTCTCTAGAACATCCTTACAGTAGTCAAAGTTGTCGCCATTGAACACTGGAGATTTTCCGTTGATCTTCTCATTTTGACAATCATTGTTGTTGTTGACTGAATATGCCATTATGTTTGTTTTCTGGATCTTCTACTGACATGGTTAAGTGTATTTCTCAGAACCTAGAGCTCTGATGCCAATTGAAGGAGCCAAAAACACAAGGAAGGGGGGTTGTAATTGGGTTTTATAAAAACAATGACTGTAATAGACACTTTGATTTATCCTGGTTCATTTAAACTCAAACTACATCCAGTCCACCCACCAAGGTGATTTTGCCTCTTTCAACGAGGTCTTAATCCACTATTCAAAAAATATGAATACAATCACTAAGACCTATAGTCAAAGTCTTCTTGAGTCTACTGACTAAACTAGTCACTCAAGGAAATCACAAAGAGTTTACAAAATGTTGTAACAATAATTGACTCATAAAGCTATTATCACTAGGTGATAGTTTTTATAGAACTTAAGCACAAAGTAAGAAATTGATTTAAAGTTTATACGCGTGTGTGATAGAGCTTCAATTTCTTCAAGATATCTCCTTTATATAGGCGATTGAATAGGAGATCTGTTGGGAATATCTGATGCCATATTTGGATGATGGTAAAGAGCCATAAAGTCCTTCCAAAAATAAAGATTATATTCTCAGTCGTTATTCTTGATTCCCTCTTGATTATCCTTTATTATGAGAATCAGAATATAATAAATTCCCAACAGAGTGTGTTTGGAATTACACAGCAATGAAAGCTTATTTGATGAGAACCTCTTTCTATCATCAGAAATTCTATAGAAGATGTATTTGGCTTGAGTACCATTAGAAGATGCTAATCAATCTGAGAAACATCCTTTTCTTGAGAAATTCTATCCTGCACATAGAGAAAGATTTATTGCTATAATTTGTTCTTATAAAATATTGTTATCATCAAAACTATATAAGAGAACTAGAATCAAAATCTTGTTCTAACAGTGAGTTGGTCGTAGAGTGCACTGCATGAGAAATGTGCCTTGTTGTGATTGTCGTCAATAAGTTGTACTGTGTTTGCATTGTTGTGGTGTTGCTTTCCAGGAAGCGATGGTTGACTAGTGGTTGTCAGGGAGTATCAGAAGTAGTTCGTATTCGGTGAATTTTCGAGGACGAAAATATTCTAAGTGGGGGAGAGTTGTAACGCCCCAAATTTTATTTAATTATTTAAATTGGATTTGTTGTATTTTGTGTTGTGGAAGAAAGAACTATTATTCAATATGATATTTAATTATAAGAATTATATTATATGGAATAATTATTTGGTGAATAATAAAATAATTAGAATAATAAGAGGTAAGGGGTAAGGTGGTCATTTGGTAAAATTAGCAAGGGTAAAGGTGGAAGTTCATAGATTGAGTCTAAGGGGTTATGTTGGAATAAGGAAAAAGGGGAAAAGAATCATGTTTGTGGGAATGATAGAACAATCGTGAATAGAGAGAAGGAAGAAGAAGAAAGGGCTAAGGCTTGAAGAGGAGAATCCGCGAGGAAGAAGAGTTTTCTCGTCAAAACCAAGGTAACTGTGGGATTTTTTTGTATCTTAAGGGTTCTATAATATGAATTAGGTTGTGGTGTTGATTAGAGGGTTTGGGGTTTTGGTGTTTAAACAGGAATTGGGTTGATTAGTTGATAATTAATTGTTGTTGTATACTAATTATATGAAATAGATGATGATAAGAGTAACTCTGGATTATGAATATATTAGGTTGTGTATTTTAAGTAATTTGAGGTGTTTGATGACATAACTTGAGTTAAGAAGGTATGAATTTATAAAATAGAATGAATTGGGTAGGTACATGTTGATATATGTTTAATTGGTAGTTTATTTGATGCATTTTCGTACATGAAAACTTGAGAAATTGGGGTTTTTGGGGTTTGAGTCATAGTAGGAAATTCTGCATTGGGAGAAAGATATTTTTTGTAAGTGCAGGCTTCCTGACACGACCGTGTCATAGGACACGGGCGGCCGTGTCAGGCTACTGACAAAGTCATTTTTTTGTTTTAGAAAAGTGGCTACAGAGCTCCTGACACATGTCGTGTCACAGGACATGGGCGGCCGTGTCAGAGCATTGTATTTGTTGGTTTTTACTATTTTGGGATTTTGGGACGCAGGTGTCTGACACATCCTTTGTTACAGGACACGGGCGGCCGTGTCAGGTGTCTTTTTTTGGTGTTTTTTGCTGATTTTTGATGTTTTCGTGTTGAGTTTTTTAGTTGAGCTGTTTATTGTTTTATAGCTGGTAAAACATGATTGTTCTTATGAATATTTGGTGATTATGAAATGGATGATGCACATGTTGACCTATGTTGTGGTATGCTAAAATATGCATGATGTTGATGAAAATTGTTATTTATGTGTTGTTGTTGTTGTTATCATATGTTGTTATTGTTGAAGATGCATGTTGTAGGTGTTGATAGGTGTTGTTGTTATTATCATACGTTGTTATAGTTGAAGATGCGTGTTGTAGGTGTTGATAGGTGTTGTTGTTGTCATCATATGTTGTTATAGTTGAAAATGCATGTTATATGTGTTGATAGGTGTTGTTGTTATTATCATATGTTGTTATAGTTGAAGAAGTATGTTGTAGGTGTTGATGAATATTTTGTGATGTAAGTATCTCACCCCTTCTGTTTTAATGTTATCCTTATGTTGGTAACATGCAGGTGATTAGGATTAGTAGAGTGGACGTCGGTGAAGTCAGTGTACTTCACACTTAGATGAGTCGGCTCTGATACGTGCTTTGGGTCGTCGGGTCGACGATATTTCTATTGTTTACTCATTTTAGAAAAAAACATCTTGTAAATGAATATTACTTCAGTTATCTTTGAGTTTTCCGCTGCAACTTAAAATGGTTTGTAAGACGTATCACATTGAGCCATGAGCATTTGTTGATTGTGACACTGAAAATAAAATTATGATTTTTACTTACTCTGATTTTAAACGTAAATTTGCGGGAAGTATTTTGGGTGTTACAACCTGCCCCTGTTTGATAGATTAAGTTTTAATCAACTGAATCTTGAATGATATTTCCCTCAACCAACTGATGCTTAGGGACTTTCTTCAGACTCAATGATTCCTTGATCAACATAATCACTGGATGACCAACCCTTGATTCATAGGATTACAAGATGCTCTTAATTTCGGTCACTGCTGAAAGATCATGTTCTCTTTGATTGCTCTTTGTAGGAACTTCCCTGATGTCGCATACCAACTTGCAATTAAAATTGTTCATTGACAAATGGTAATTTTAATGCGACGCTCATGCAAGTTTTGAAAATTTATTTATTTTAATGTTGTGATAGTGTGTGACGAATGTACCATTAGTCCAAATGTAGTGATGATTTAGCAAAATCTTTAGGAGTCGTTTTACGCAACCTTGTGGTAGTACACTTTCAGAATTGACCCTGCTTCAATTAGGATTTTCAAGGGTTGTAATGTTGTTTGGCTCACGATTTTAGAAAGAAGGATTTAAGGCTCAAAGTTATTTATACCCACTCATTCTCCTTGATGTTCTCCAGTCCTACGTTTAGCTAATTTGGCACAATTGCTCACTTCTAAAAGGTTTTTTGATGGTTGAGGAACCAATGACACTAATAACTTAAGCACCAATGAGGTTGTTGGAGTAACATTCACCCCTTCTTGTCTTTGTGTATGGTCACACGATTTTGTTCTTATTGAATTTTTTTCTTTCAGATTCCCTAACTTTTTCCTGGACTGATTCTTTTGAATTTTTCAATTTTGAAGTCCAGCGGGATGCCCTAGCTTTTTCCTAATTCATTTATTTATTTTTTTCGACTTAGTGGGCTTTCGTTCTCTTTTTTTTCTCGTTTATATTCTTTTTTCTCTTTTTTGAACAAATCGTGTGACATTGGTTGTCTGACTTGCTTGAAGGGTTTTGACTGCCTCATTCCTTGGTTGGTGAGGGATAAACATTGTGGTTTCACATCTCTTGACCTCTTGAGGTGAAATGAATATAAGGTAATGGATCCTCTGATGCACACTCCTTTGGAAATTTGAACGCTTTGTTAAATTAACTGACGAGTACCCTACCCCGAGTTGAATGTGAGGGTTTTTTCGCTCAAAAAAGAAACTCCTACTTCAAGGCTCAAAGGGGTTCAACTTTTATTCCCATAAGAAAATTACTCTATGGGGTTCTCGTCACAAATGAAATATTTTAAAAGGGAAACAAGCAAGGTAACCCATTGTCTCCATTTATATCCGTTCTCGTTGTAGAATGTTTATCTATGTTGGTTAAAAGGGAAGTAAACATGAACATTTTAAGAGGGATGTAGATTGATGAAGTTACTTCAATTAATGTCTTACAATTCGAATGATACACTGATTGTGTGTGATGATTCTTGGTCAAATCTTTTGGCCATTAAATCTACTCTCAGGGGATTTAAAATATTATCTGGATTGATGATTAATTTTTGGAAAATTAATTTGATTGGAGTGGGTTTGGATGAGTCGATTCTTAGGGAAGCATCACAATTCTTGGCTTGTAAGCTTGTTAAGTACCCTCTCAAGTTTTTGGGACTGAGTTTCGGTGGCAATTATAAGAGAATTTTATTTTGGAAATATATTATCGATACCTTTAAGGCATGACTATCATCTTGGAGAGGTAAAATGTTATCTATCAGAGGCAGAAGAACATTGATAAACTCAGTTTTATCTAACTTACCGATGCATTATTTCTCATTTTAGTTGGCTCCTATCAAAGTTCTGAAGGAGATTAAGTCCATCCAGAGTCGTTTTTTGTGGGCTAGAAGTGGCGATAAGAAAACTATATCATGGATAAAATGGTCTCAAGTGTGCAAACCAAAGAATAAGGGTGGATTGGGCATCAAAGATGTTGCCATTTTTCAATAAAGCGTTAGTTTCAAAGTGGTTATGGAGATTGGTTAGTGAACCTACTACTTTGTGGAGTAGGATTATGAGGGCCATGGTTTAAAAATGTGGTTGTGGCTGCAAATGCGGTTGCAATTGTGGATGTTGTGATTGCGGTCATTACGGGTATTGCGATGCGCATTGCGGCCGTTGCAGTGTGAATTTTTATAAGGAGATGATTGAAACACAATGTTGAAAAACACTTAATGTTATGTTTTTCATCACATAAGAGGTAAATTGAGTTTTAGGATTCTAATATTTTGATTTTTGATGAAAATACATTAAACAACATGATTTAAATTGTCTGATGTGGTTCCTAGTATAACCGGAGTCGTAATTTTGAAATCACACTATAATTGTTGTCTGATGCAGTTGTGGAAGCAATCGCGTCTGCAATATTGCGGGTGCAATTGCGGTTGCGGGCCGCAATTTAAAACCATGATGATGGCTAAATATGTGTATTTGAAGAGTAGGATCCTATCAAGACAAGGTCTTAATGGTTCCAGGTTGAATTCTACTTGGTGGAAAGATTTAATGGCATTGGGTGATCCTTGTCATGAGGATGGATTCTATAATTTTTTATCTTGGAAATTGGATGATGGTTGTAATAATGTATTTTGGTATTCAAGATGGAGTGTATCTTTATCTTTAATGCGGATTTTTCTAATCTTATTTGAGAATTTGAACAATAATCTAATGCTTGTTAAGGATTGTGGTAGGTGGGAAGGAACTAGTTGGTTGTAGGATTTGGTGGGACAAAATGTTGTTCAAGAAGACGTGGCAGTGGAGTCTCTGCGTGAACTACAACAGCTATTGATGGACATCTTCCAGTCATCTCATTTGGAGGAAACACTTAGGTGGTCTAGAGGTAAATTTGGTATATGCTCTATTAAACCTTGTTATGTGGATTTTGCTTTAGAGAATGAGGATGGTGTTCTTGAAACAAAAACATTAGAAGCGTTGAACATTCTTTGGAAGTCTAGGATCCCTTTTAAGGTTCAAATTTTTTGTAGGAGATTATTGTTAAATCGACTTCCTACTTGTGACAAACCTTGCACATAGAAGAGTGGTGACCAGTTCACATGATATGGTGTGTGTGTGTGTGTGTGTTTTGATTTTAAGTGGATGAAAATACTAACCATCTTGTTGGGTCTTGCTCTAAATCTTTTCTAGTTTGGCAAGATATTGAGTTGTGGGTAGGCCTTCGTATTCTTCCCGCTTCTAATTGTGTTGATCACTTCTTAAATTGGTCCAAATCGTCGATGTATCTTTCTTCTTGTTTTATTTGGTTGGTGTCTTGTTAGTGTCTATGGTGGACTAGGAACCAAAGTTATTTACAATGGTTTGGTGCCTGTCCCAAATGAAGTTTTTCATAGAGTAATTCATTTCTCATGGAAATGGAAGGATTTGGATGGCAAGAAAAACTTTAGGTGCAACTTGTATGATTGGCATAAATTACCTTTATATTTCCTATAATTGATTGTTGTGATTTTGGCTATCTATTGCATGCTTGTGTTGGTTTTTGCTGCCCTTATGCAGTTTGTATAATGTTGGGTTTGAGATCCCCTTATACGAAGCTTTTGATTATCCGGAAAAAAATTATATCATTGTTAATAAAATATTTATAAAATTTATTTTCACATGTTCTTCAAGATAATGTTGGGTTTGAGATCCCCTTATACGTAGGCATTCAGCATCCCTACATTCACTTCCTTATAAAAATCCAACAACTGCATTTATTAGAAATCGGTGAGCATCTACCATTTAAACGAGCCATCTCATAACAATATCGTAAGCATTCAGCATCCCTACATTCACTTCCTTCAGTTTCAATCACCATATCAACATCTATTGATGAATCAAATATTATGATAAACCCAAAAGATACATTTAAAAACTTTTTGTTTATTATTTTTAAAAATGGTATATTTTTAAGATGAATTAATTGTTTCGTAAAACACTTTTGTCTCTTTTTAAAAATGATTGTATTTTAGTATTTGTAATAATAATTAATTGAAAATATTAACTAAAAAGTATCATTAAAAAATTAAAATTGAAATTGCATTGAACCATAATTAATTAAAATTTATTTTAAAAATGAAGAGATAGACTTACGTGAAGGAAGGAGAATAAACAAAATGAAAAACAAATTAAAATGTCATGTTTATGATAACCACATACTTAATACAATCATCGTTTATCTATTTATAAAGGTGGAGCGTGTAAACACTTATTAACTTGGCTTTTAACTTCATTTAATAATTGTTGTTCATTCGGTTATATAATCTATTAAAACTCTTGGAACACCCAAAACATGTGTTTCATGAATATAATAATTAATTATAGTTACACATGCTTTAAAAATATTTAGAAATGTAAAACTTTAGGATAATTGAATAAAATTTATTTTTGTAACTTAAACTGCATGCAATTTTTTTTAGAAACAATTAAATAAAATTCCACTTTATTATAAGAATGTTAAACAAATTTATTTGGTAATTTTGAGCCGAAAAAAATACATGAATAATCCAAATTTTTTAATTAAAAATACTCTTGAAATTTTATTTTTAAATATTGCAATGAACAATAGTAGATGACTTATTCAAGAATACCGCATAATTAGCTTTTACATAAAAACATATTTTGGCTTTTATTAAACTAACCTACATGAAACACCTTTCAATATACATAAAAGCATATTTTGGCTTTTAAATTAAATTCCTAGATGGTGTTCCTTCGGTTGTGGAATTAATTACGAGTAATAATATATTAGGACTATTCGAGCATCCAAAATAGATGCATATGTTTTACACCATTTTACATATGTTCTATGAATATAAGAATCAATTAGAGATATATATGCTTGAAGAAAATTATAAAAATAAAAGTTTTAGACTAAAAAAAATGAGAGAAAAAGGAGAGTGGACTTTTTTGCAACTAAGAAAGAGGAAAGATTTTAGATCGGAAATACACATTGGCAAGACTGAAATGATTAAGGAAGGATGCATAACATGTTACTTTAACAACTTACAGGATATCAACGAAAAGGAAATGGAAAGAACTTTCAAAAGGTGGGGAAAGGTGATTGATGTATATATCACAAGGAAACGAAACGAGATGGGACGAATATTTAGATTCATCATATTTGACGGGGTAAAAGATGCAGAAATGTCGGCTAGAGAATCAAATGAGAGACATATGGTTTGGATCTTATAAAGTATGGGTTAACATATCCAAATTCTCAATACCAGGAAAGGAAAAGTATGCGCAGACAAGTCACAAGGAGAATGTAGAAAAGTCCATTATAGGAAAAAGAAAACCCAATGAAAGCATACAGAGAAGTAACAAAGCAGAAATATGAAAAAATCGACGACAAGAAGGAAGAAGATAAAACAAAAGAGTGTCGCTCCCACCAAATGACACCTGGTCAGATATGGTACAGACGCGAACGGTCGGCGAGGAAAAAGAATGAAAAGAGTCGCCAGCTAGGCATTTTTATCCCGAAGGAAAGGTAATGCTGCATAAACCTAAGAAAAGATGAATAAGACGGCTGCGAACCAGAGAAACTGAGAAAGGGGGTTGGTTACAACCTGTGAAGGTATTAGCACCCAGATTTTCCGTCGTACTCGACGGGATCCACGCTTAAAAGATTTGTGTTTAAACGGGTAGTGTCAGTGCTGTCTGTGTGCAAAAGCTGGAAGAGAATGCAAGTGCTAGTGTAAAAGAAATGTGAAGTAAATGGAAGAGTGTCAGTGTAAGAAACAGGAGTATGAAGCTCAAGACTATGAGGCTTAAAGAATAATGATGGAAGAGGGGGAATATACAAAGACTTTTGTTCGATAACTGTTAAGTTATGCCTACGTATCCTCTCGTGCAATGAAGAAGTCAGAACACCGTAGTTCGAATCAAAGAGACTGAAAGATAAGTTGACTTGTGAACTGCTTGCTTGTCTATGCTCAAGTGTATGACCTGTCTGGCTCAGGTGCAAACTGTCTTGCATTAGGCAGGAGAAGCAAGTTCTCGTTTATGAGTGAAGATGATGAGAAAAGAATCCCGAAGGACACGATTATTGTTTGTTTTTGATATTTTTAATCTTTTATTGCTTTTGGAATTTGTCACAAGAAAATGAGCTTAAGCCTAAACCAAGGGTTAGTAAACTCATCACATCCTCCCTCTTATTAGGGGTAAGGAGAATACCTTAAGTGTGAAGTAAACACCTCACACTTAATCACCATGATGTAGGATTAAGATCATTAACCTACTTACCTTTATTTAGATGTTTTTGGAGTTTTTTGTTTAGTTTTAAGTAATGAGTTTAAGCCATAATCAAAGATTTAATGGACCCATTACACCATCCTAATAGAAGGATAACATATGAGAACATTTAAGCTGACGAAGATACCCCAACTTAATCCATGATTAGGGATTAACCTCATGACAAAACAAAACCTTTATTAAAGTGGATTTTAGTAAATGGTAAGATTAAGAAGTGAATTTTATGGTTTTTAAGACAACTTGAGGGGGACTTGTTCATTAACACTAGGGTTAGTCCTTCTTAACCAATTAAGGAAGAATTAGAACCCTAATGCAAGGCCCAAGTTACAAGCTTGATGTCTTAGTGATTATTAGGTGGGTTGATTAAAAGAATTAAACACATTAAGGATTTAACACTTAGGATTAAAGTTATACACTCCATCCTAATAGAAGGATGCAGGCATAAGCTTAATCACAAAGCCTTAAAACCTTTAAGGTTTAGTCCTTGATTATGAGGTGAGAAAAGAAGACACAAAATATGACACAAAGGTAAAACTAATGGGGGACTAATCAAACCCTAATTGTGATCATGCTTGGTTATTCCTAGGGTTTATGAAGCTTGCAAGAAGATTTCAAAGGGAAAGCCACCAAGGAAGAAGCAAATGAAAGGAGGAGAAGCAGAAGAAGCAAGACAACTTACTTCACTTAAGAAGATAAGTTGCTTGAAGAAAGAAAGAGGGGAGGGAACATGAATGAGCAAGCTCACTCTAATACAAATACAAAATGCAGAAATGATGCATAAAAGAGATGAGAAGAGATTATGAGAAGTGAAGGCAAATTCACTTCTCATACACTTACCACCTCCAAAGTTAGCAACAAGCAATGAAAAGAAATGAAAATGGGATAAAATGCAAATGCAAACCAAAACCATAAGAATATTAAGATGTAAATGATGCTAAGAGATTATGCAAATGGTAGGCATGAGATGTGGATGATCATACAAGGGATGAGAATGCAAATGAGACAAATAAGAAGCATGAAAGTTCATGAAAACTTATGAAATGAAATGGATACATGACATAGCAAATGAATGGTGAAATGATCAAACATGATTATAATGTGTCTTAAGATGTCTTATATGTCATGTGGGTGCACAAAATTTCATGGCAAGTTCATGTATGCAAGCATATGAAGGATGAATGCAAATGAAGGCAAAAATTAGGGTTTATGAACAAGATGCAATGCAAAATTCAAAATCAGAAGCAAATGACAAGACACAAAATTGAAAATAGGATCAAAGGAACCTTAAACCTATACAAGTTCACTGCCTAAAGGAGGAGACCTAAATCTTAACCTAGTGGAAGTTATGATTTTCTCAAGTTTGCTAGGGTTTTAAGGTATCTCTCAAGGAAAAATGCACAACAAATTGAAAATGAAAGATAAATTCATGCCCATTTTATCCTAGGAACTACATGATATGAGGAATGCAATGCAAAAAGAACCATTATCAAACTCTTCATGGTTAGGCAGAAAGGATTTTTCTAAGTTAGGGTCAAAACATTGACTTTTAAGAACCTTAAATCCAAAGAAAAATGTCAACATAGGTCAAAAACCAAAAAGAAATTTGTGTGAAGGGTTTGATAATGTCTCTAAATGTGTCAAGATGCAATATAATTTTTTTGGTGATTTTTAGAAACTTAAATGGTATTTTAATTAATTAATTCTCATTAATTAATTAAAATAAATATTTAAATATTTTTAAAATATGAAATTTATGCAAAAAATAAAATAAAAATTATTTTCAGAGTGAGAAAAATATTTGAAAGGGAAATGCAAAAGATAAAATTTTTTGAAAGTGTTTTGCTATTTTTATTAAAATGTAGAAAGAAATGCAATAAAAATGAAAATTAAATGAATTAAAATGAAAGTCAACTGATCCAGTGGTCCAGATTTTAATGAGAAAGGGAGGGAATTGACCAGCGCGTGCATCTGGATGGCTGAGATTCAAACTACGCTAATTACGTCATTAAGCCCTAATCTGAACCCTAAACACTTTCAGGTGACTGGAACAGTGTTCCAGTCATCTTCTCTGGCTATCCTCTCAAGCTATCTCACTCAATACGCAACCCTAAGCCCTAAAACTCTCCAGAAATGATCCCCACATCAACCCCAACAAGAATCAACCATCAAAATTCATTTATTCATCATCAAAAACATGAATCAGAGCAAAACGGAAAACATCTCAAAAATTTCAGAAGCTTATGAAATGCTTATTTCTCAACTATTTTCGAAACCAAACACATCATGGCAATCAGGGGAACACATAGAATCATTCTATAACATAAAATGAAGGTTCTGGAAAAATAAATGCCATGGCTACCTGAAGTTGAGCTTTCAAACCAGGAGCTTTCTGGCCAGTTCTTTGCCTCAAATCCACTCCAATGACTCCCCTCAAGAGCTTGTGATGCTTGGTTGGAGTTTAAATGGCCTCAAAATGAAGTTGGCAGAAGTTCAGTTCATGAAATGTCAAAATCGTGTTTTTGATTCTGGGTGTTTTAGGGCAAAATGAAGGGTGGGAAATGATCAGCAATGAGTGTGTAGTTGAATGGTGGAAGAAATTTTGATGTTTGTTGGCTGAGTTATGAGATTCGATAGCTTTTGCAAATTTGGAGGATTTTGTGTATGTTGTGTTCTTGGAGGTTTTTGCTTGTTTTGTGTTATGGAATGGCTTGCTTTTGGTACACATATCATGTTGGGATAGGTCAGAGGGTGGGTGCTGGCCTATGTTGATTGGTATGGGCAAGTTGCAAAAATGTCAAGAGTTGGTGTACTTGAGGTATGGGCTGGTTCAGTGGCTGTTTCAAGGCATGGCTCGAGTCAGCTTGGTTCAAGGATAACCATGGAAAAGGTTTTATGGTGATTCAGCAAGTGTGTGAGAGGTTTTGATTCATTTTGCAAATTCATGATGTTTTGGCCCCTTTTGGATTTTGTAAAGTTCAAGGCATGAAACTTGGAATTTCTTTGGGCAATTCTGAATTATAGGTCATGTGTGATGTTTGTGCAATGGTTAGAAGTCAAATTGAGGTCACAAAATGCTTTGGCAAGTGTTTTTGCAAACTTCTCTCTTTGGTGCATAAGTGAAATTTTGTGATTTTTCCCAACTTTGCAAGGCCATAACTTGAGTTCTATGATGAATTAGATCAAGTTCTTGTACTTTTTGAAAAGGGAATGATCCAATCTACAACTTTCATGACCAAGAATTTTTCATTTGAAGCATTTTTGAATCAAAAAGAGGAGGTTGAAAAACTTTCCCAAAATGGCAAGTTTGCATTGCAAGTCACCTTCCCAAAATGGCAACTTTGCAAATGGCTTGAAATTCTTCAATTTTGTGAACTTCTAATCTCTTCTAAGATCAAATAAAGATCATATACACCCAAAATGATGGAGAAGACATCTATTGATCAGATGCCTTCCTCATTGAATTTCTTCATGAAAATTGGTATGTATGATCCTTAAAACATATATAGACCAATAGAAACAAGAATGGCCAAAACATTTGGAGTTATGGCCTCTGAAACCAAAACCCTAATTTTAGGTCATCTGTGTAGTTAACCCTGGCTCTGCTTCCATGCCTTCCTCAGTTCTTGTGATTTCCTGAATTTCTTGATCTTGGGAGAATATAATATGATGCTTGAACATACATGTACCCTCTTGGGATGATTGGAGGCCTTTGGAATGCCTCAGATGGCTCAGGAATTGCTCAAATCACAAACCCTAGATGCAGATGACTTAGAACCAATGCAGTGAAGCAAAGATGCACTATGGGATGATATGATTGAACTTATGTAATATGAAAAGAATCACAAGCCATGGTGAAATGAGTGAGGGCAAATTTGGGGTGTTTACAAAGAGAAACAGGAAGAAGGAATGTTTATATTAGTTGATGAGAAAGAGATGAAGTGGGCAAAAGAAGGGTACACATGATTTATGTATAACGTTAACCAAATCGAATCTTTGCAAACCCTTATGGATGAAGAAGGAATTACTTCAATCAAGGTGATTGCACTAGGAGGGGACAAAGTGTTTTTAAAAGTTAATGAAGACGAAGACATGAAAGAGTTAGTGAAGGAATGTGAAGGGACGTTCAAGCAATGGTTCATAGTTCTGAGGGAATGGGAACCAAGAGATTCAAGGGGACCAAGATTCACGTGGGTTCAATTATATGGGATACCAGTGCATGCCTAGAGGAGAAAAGTATTCTCAGATATAGTTATGAAATTTGGAACAATAATAGAAGTGGATTCAAATACAAAAAACATGGAGAGATTAGACATGGCTCATATCCTTGTAAAAATAATGGCAATGGAGTATATTAACAAAATTTGCAGAGTTAAAATAAATGAAGATAATTTTGCGATTAGAGCCACAGAGGAAATGTGAAGTTGCTTAATGAGACGGCCGCAAGTGCACGGCTATATTGAAGTAATAAAAAGTATCGATCCACAGAGACAAATTATTAAGTATCAGATTCTATTTAATCATTGTAAGCCTAGAGCGACCGAAAAGTTGTTTGTTAAGGAGGATTCAAATAAAAGTAAGAAAATTAAAATATAACGAGATAATAATATGATAAAAACTGAATTTAGGATCATGATCACCACTCTAACGTCTATGTATGATTTGGTTCAAAGCGCCACAATTGTCTTTTATACGCCTTATAGGAGATAGATTTGATTGACAACGCTGACTCTCGCAATCCATTGTCATAATAAATTCCTTAGAATAAATAGTCTACTAATGACCTATTAAGTGTGACTTAGTCTTGAGACCTCATTAAACATAAGGATGTTATTCTTAAAGTATCTCTAATAAAACTTTATCGTCAAATATGACAACAGTAATGCGTAGAGACTATTATGTGAGTATACTGATAACTGAATCTCACAGGTTATGGATATGGGATATCAAGTCTTCACATAGGTATAAATATTAGGAGTAATATTTATACTGGATTGACCCACCATGAGAATACTACATAGTTTGTTATGTAAGTGTCATAAGTTATTCTCATAGTGATAGTCGTGTATACAACCCTTCGACCTGAAACCACTATGGACCCTAGATGTGGAGTCGAGTACTTTATTGCCAATCAAATGTTGTCTGTAACAGAATGACCATAAAGATGGTTGATGGGTACTTCACAAATCATGTTGAGGGACATGAGTGACCTAGATGAGATTTTCCCCTCCTACATATACGAGAGTAATATCTATGGGCCCCTTGATAGAGTATGACTTTTAAATGCATGGTCGTGCTCAAATAAGTCAATATGAGATATTATGCGTATTTATTATTATCAAGTATATTCGGGGATCAAGAAATAAAATATTAGACTATACAAGGGTGACACATTTTATACCTTGTGTTCAATATAGATATAAGGACAAAAGGGTATTTGTACACATGATCATTATCACAGAAAGGTTATGTCAGATCACACGACATTCTCGTCACTTGGGTATCAATGATGTGTTGCTAGATACCGCTCACTGTTTATAATATTAAACAGGTGATTTAATAGTATTGCCAACGTTACGAGAACCTATAGGGTCACACGCATAAAGTACTGATAGTGGAACAAATGATTAAATTAAATAAGACTTAATTTAATTATGTGTTAATTGTATTATTTAATAAATTAACAAAAAATTAATTAATTTGATTAAATATAATTTAATTAAATATTGATTAAATTAAATATAATTTAATTTAATTAATATTTAATTTAAAAAGTTTATTTAAATATAATAGTATTTTATTTAATTAAAATAGTTTAATTAAATAAGATTGAGCTTATTTTGGAAAAGTCCAAAATAAGAGCATTAAGGTTTAAGTAGCTCTCTATAAATAGAGGATCTATTTCCCTTGTCAATCCTAATTGTCAATTTTCTTAAAACAAGAGACAGCTAGCACCGCGTTCCATTTTGTGCTCTTGTGGACTATGTAGAAACGTAACAGTATTTTTCGTCGTTTGTGATCGAATATAAAGCATATTTCAAGAGGTATTATTTGAATCTTTTGAAATTATGGTTTAATCAAGATCCTTTCATTGGGATTGTTCCATTAAGAGGTTAATTTTTTTGAAAACCCCTCATAAATATCAATAGTTCGTTGTTGGTGGGGTCAAGTTCAAATTTCTCTAGAGACCGTTGGACCCATCTTTTGGAAGAGGACTGCACATATTTGACCAATTTGTCCAAGCATGCCCTGGAAAAGGATGTGGAGAATTTGACTCAATATATTCATGATGTCTTAATTGCTTTGGCTCTTGATAAAATTGTGCCTTGAAAATTAAACTTTCAACAACCTATGTCGAAATTGTGCTTTGAGAAAGAATTGCACTTTCAACAACATATACACCTTAATATAATCAAATAAAAAGAAGAAAAAGCTAGATATAATATAAATAAGGTTTTAAGTTCTTCTAACAATGATAGGAAGGAACTAGGGGTTGGAATAGATTGAGCCGAGTAAGGTTTTGCCAAGTCTGATTATGGTCTCCTAAACATTTCAAAGTTTAAGGCTGTCCTATGATCTATTGTAGGGTTATTTAGGCTTTAACCTGACCTTTTTAAGGATTGATTAGTGTATTATCCTACATAAAAGCCTATTTTATTTAAACATTTAAAAATAAGCAATTCAATTCATGTTTAAGTTAACTAACATTTTAAAAAATGAACACAATGATTATTTATTTCCATTTACTTATTCAAGTTTACATATTGTTTTGTGATACTATTAATTTGAGAGAACATAAGAAAACAACTTATAACATTATTAATGAAATATTTATAAAACTTATTCTTACAAGTTCTTCAAGATAATCGAGTTTTATTTAATATTTTAATTCAAAATACAAATACAATGTAATAATTATTAAAAATTATTCATATTTATCTAAATAAGTTGATCTAATAGACATAAAATTACTTTTTATGGCGTGTGATTTAACTTTTTATTTAAATATACTTATAAGAAAAACCTAAATATTCTCTATTTGAAAATCTGAACTGATCTGAGCCTGTGTAGGCTAGGTCGTAGGCCCTTAATAATTGATATTTTCTATTCCTATCCCTAGATACTACCCGCCGCCACAAAGGCATTTGTCAGTAACCGGAGAGCATCTACCATATAAATGAGCTTTCTGATAACAATACTTTTTGCATTCAACATCGTTACATTTTCTTCCATCTGTTTTTGTCACCATTTCTGCATCTATAGGTCAATCAAACATTATCATCAAACCAAAAAAATACATTGAACATTTTTTTAATAATTATTTCTAAAGAAAGGTATATTTTTAAGATGAATTAATTATTTCATAAAACACGTTTGTCCTAAAAAATATTTGTATTGTACTATTTGTAAGAATAATGAATAATTAATTGAAAATATTAATTAAAAATTATCATTAAAAATTAAAATTGAATTGCATTGAACCATAATTAATTAAAAATTATTTTAAAAATGAAGAGATAGACTTACGTGAAGGAAGGAGAATAAGCAAATTGAAAAACAACTTAAAATATGTCATGTTCATGATAACCACATACTTAATACAATCATTGTTTATCTATTTATAAAGGTGGAGGGTGTAAACACTTATTAACTTGGATTTTAACTTCATTTCATAATTGTTGTTCATTTGGTTATATAATCTATTAAAACTCTTGGAACACCCAAAAGATATGCTTCATAAATATAATAATTAATTATAGGTACACATGCTTTAAAAAAAGATTAGAAAATGTAAAAGATGGATACACAATCAAAACTTTTAACAAATAAAATAAAAATTTAACAAACTAACCTACATGAAACACCTTTCAAAATACATTAAAACATATTTTGACTGTTAACTTTATTTCCTAGATGGTGATCTTTCGGTTATATAATTAATTAAAAGTATTAATTAAAAGTATCAATTTGCAAATGACACCGTCATAGTATGGGAAAATATATGGAGCATTAAAGCAATAATGAGGGGGTTTGAAATCACTACAACATTTATTAATTATGGCAACAATTTGTTATGCAACATGTGTGTATTGTTGTCTAAAAAAGATCATGTAATGAAGTCTTTCTGTTGCTAAGATAATTCTCACATCTCACAAACCTTCCCTAAATATTTCCGGGAATGATTTTCAAATGTTCCTATAACTTATCTTTGACAGTAGTTGATAAACGTTCATTAAAATTTTTACGGAAATAATTTTAGATTGTTGCATTATTTCTAACAAAAGATTACATTTTTAAATTGTCGGACAAAAATTTCCGAAAAAAAAATGTTGGTGGATAGTTTTCCTCAAACATCATTATATGTTTTCTTGTAAATTTTCTATAAAGATTATTGGAAATTATATATATTTATTAAATAATTTTTTTCATACGTGTTCAAATTACTATAAAATATTTATTTATCAAATTATATAATTTTTTAAAATGAGAATAATTAAATTTGAATTTTTTAAATTTCAAAAAATAATGATAAAAGTAATGAAAATCACGACTTAGAAATCAAAATTTGAATTCTTTTTTTTTCGAGGAACTTTTTATAACGTTTTAAACATATTTCCAAGAGAATTATTACATTGGTTTAATAGTAGAGACTAAAACTACGTGCATAATGATTTTATAGGGACCAAAGATTATTTTCGCTATTGCAAGTAGTTTAGGTACTCCTATTTGTTCGATTCTTCGTCGAACCGTCCGCTTTTCGATCTACCATTTGGGCACTTCGTCAGGGTTCTCTTTGACATGGACCTTTGAAACGAGTTGAGAGGCAAGATTTTGGTAGAGCGCATAGGCTTTGCGTTCTTTGTCGTCATTGAATATGAGAAGATCCCATACTACTGCAACTATTGCAAAAGTTTAGGGCATTTGGAATCTAATTGCAGAAGAAAGAAAAACATGGTTTCTTCTAACACTGATAAAAAAACTGTCCTTGAGAAAAATCCTCCTCCACCTATAGAATCTAATGTTCTGCAGCTTGTTGATGACAATATTGGTGTGATTCCTATTGTTCCCCATAGCAGTCCTACATTAGAACCATCTGCTGGTGTGGCTGCCAATGTTTTTCAAAGTCTTGTTCTCCAACCTATTGACCTGTATAATGCTGAAAAATACTGGTGGCACTGATATTGTGAGTTCTACTGAGTCTACGAAATTCATTGATGAAACTCAAGAAATCTGCAATGATCAGATTTGCAGTGCATATTTCTTGAAATAGTCTCTTGTGTATAGCCTTATTCCATGGGGCACTTACATTCATTCCATCTTGGAATAGTGTGAGCTTGTCTAGCATGATGCACAAGTCTGATCAAGAGATTAGTTTCGCAAAGAAAACATAAAAAATACTTCTTCACAAAAGCTACAAAGACATCTAATAAGTTCATCAAGCTAGTGAACTTAGACCCTAATCCTTGGGAACAAGTCTTGGATAAATTCTCCTTACTTTGTGTGCTTGTTCTACTATTCCATTTTGGAATGTAGTAGCAAGTACACATTCCATGGAAAAGAGTTTGAATTCACTTCCTTGTGCCAAATTCATACAAAACTTTTAAAAAGCAAACAAAAAACAATATGCGACTTTCCTGCGGGAATTCTCTTACTCATTTCATTCATTCTGAACGCGAACTCGCGACGACTTGTCTCGCATGCAAGACGGTAAAACGCACTTGTACCAGACGAGCCTGCAACACCTGAGCATAGACATAAGCAGTTCCAGCGATATAAAACACAAACAAAGTTCCTTCCTGGTTAGGCGAACTACGTCGACTCTGATCCTCATTTTCCCGATGAGGTACGTAGGGAGCAGGGTAGGGCTTGTGCGAGCACATTCTTTATTTTCCCTATATTTTCCCCATTCTTTCTTTTCTTTCTCTTTTTCAAGATCCCTTTCTCATTCCAGTTCCAGTCAGCAATTCATTTGTTCAGCAGCAGTTATATTTTCTTACCCTTTGAAACAAACTTACAAGCGTGGATCCCGTCGGGTACGGAGGACGGTCTGGGGTGCTAATACCTTCCCAGGCCGTAACCGACTCCCGAACCCAGATCCTTGGTTCGCAGGACCTTATCCTTTCCTTTTTCCTCAGGTTTGTGCAACATTACCTTTCCCAATCCTTCGGGATAAAAATGCCTGGCTGGCGACTCTACCTTTTTCGCGCCACTTTCGCATTTGTATTAGGATGAAAATCCCGGGAGCGACACAGAGTGATAGGAATTGGTGAATAAACATGAATGTATATGTTTATGTGAAATTGTGAAATTATGCATGATGAATATGCTTGGTTTGTATATATACATTGTGATGTATATGTGTGATGAGAAATGAATTGTGGCGAGAATATGTATATGTGCATTTTTATGTTAAGATGTATAATTATATGCATTGTTATTATGATAATATTTCTCACCCTTCTATTGTTTTATGATGCTCTATGAGGCATTGCAGAGTAGGTTTGCTGGAAGTCTTTTTGTGAAGCGTGTCTTCAATCTTTTGGTCGGTCGGCTCTGATATGTAGCACTGGGTAGCTAGGGTTGGCTTGATGCCTTTTTGTGATGCATTTGTATATGTATCTTGATGATATATGTTTTTGTAAACATGAATTATTGGTGAATCAAACTTTATATATGTATATATATATATATATATATATATATATATATATATATATATATATATATATATGTATATATGTTTGATGTTAATTAATGTTTAGTTTTCGCTGTTATTTTAATTTTGAAGTACGGGTGTAAGGATTAAATTCCTCTGTTGCAAGTTACCCCATTGTTGCATATCGTTAAATGAACAGGTATTGGATGTTTTAATTTCATGTATAATGTGACATGCCTCTTTTATACTATGTTTAAATTATACTCTGATGAATATTTAATATGTGCCTAAATGATTATTTGATTATTTGGGGGTATAGAAAGGGGGTGTTACAACTTGTATAGCTTAGCATCACCTCATAACATGTTAATTGTGTATGCTTCTGTTTTTTTTGCATTGCATTTGAAGTCAATTCTCATCTTGATTCAATCATGTGCATGAATGAAAATTGCATAATGTAAAAAACTCCAAAAACTCATTTAGTTTGCATCATTTAGTTGCATGTTGATGTTGCATTCCATTGTTAATAATTCATTGCATATTATTACATTAACTTGAATAAATTTTTCATTACTTGATTTGCATTAAAATTCATGTTTTGTGCATTGAAAAATAATTGAAATCTTCCTGATTTTCATAGCTGCATTTTGAAACAAGAGCTGTAAAAACATGCTAATTATTCTGTTTTGACACTTTTTACACTTGTTTTCATGTTGTTTGATAGCTGTAATAGGTTGTTTGCATTTTGCATTGCATTTAGTAGCTGTTTATGCTATAGGAGTTGTAGTAGCTGCTGGATTTTTGCTTTGCATATTTTTTAGGTCCCTTAGACTTAGGATTGAGTATAGATTAGGTCTTATATGAATTAGGATTTGTTTGGTACTTGTTTGCCTCATTCCTTTTATCATGTTTATCCTACTAACCTTTGTTTTTAGGGAGGCGGAGGTAAGTTCACACTACGTTTTCCTTTTTTAATTATTTATGCTTTCAAAGTGTGTGTGCTTTAGCATCTTGTTTAGTTTGATTAACTTCATGCTAATCCCCTTTGGAAATAACTTAGCTTCCTTCGGATTGTTTTCTAATTCCTTTATTTTCTCTCCTTTTCTTCATTGGGATTAGAAAACCCCACAAACCGTTAGGATCTCCTTTTGCATGCAATAAACAACTTAGGGTTGGTCTTAGTCCCCTCAGTTTGTCCTTTTGCAAGTTGAGTCACTCTTTCTCATATCATAAAGAAAAACAATAAAACACCTAATAAAGGTTGAATATTCTCGTATGACAGGAGACTTTGTCGTGGGCTACTTATACACGTCCCATTTCGGGGCAATGTGTAAGGCATCTACCATGATGAACAAGTCTTAGTATGAGAATGTTTCACAAACAAATTCAAAACACTTCTCTAAAGGACAAACAACAAATAATAAACGTCTTTTCTCGTGGGGATTCTCTTTTCAGCTCACTCACTCTAAACGTGAACTTGCGACGACTTGTCTCATTTGTAAGACGGTAAACACACTCGTTCAAATCGAGCCTGCAACACCTGAGCATGGACATAAGCAGTTCCAGCTCATAAAAAATAAAAATAAATATTTTTTTCCTTAGTTAGGCGAACTACGTCGACTTTGATCCTCATTTTCCCGATGAGGTACGTAGGCAGCGGGGTAGGGCCCGTTCGAGCACATTCTTTATTTTCCCTAGATTTTCCCCGTACCTTTCCGATCTCTTTTTCTAGTTCTCTCTCATTTCAGTCCCAGTTAGCAGTTCTTTTTGTTCAGTAGCATCTAATTTCTCACCCTTTGAAACAGAAAAACAAGCGTGGATCCCGTAGAGTATGGCGGACGATCTGGGGTGCTAATACCTTCCCAGTTCGTAACCGACTCCCGAACCCAGATCTTTGGTTCATAGGACCTTGTCCTTTCCTTTTCTATTAGGTTTGTGCAACATTACCTTTCCTATTCACTCGAGATAAAAATGTCTGGCTGGCGACTCTACCTTTTCCGAGCCACTTTTGTGTTTGTACTAGGATGAAAATCCCGGGAGCGACACTATCCAACAAGAATATGGAAGAAGAAGAATACCTTATTTTCCATAGCTACACAAAAAATATGTACCATATCCAAAGTATGGCCTTTGTTAATAAGTTGGAATGGAAGGTGAGGGGGACGATTAAGTCTTCGAAAGTATTATTAGAGGGATTGAAGCTACAGATAGAAGGAGATTTGAGAAAAAAGTGGATACTGAGTTCAGAGTACCATGAATTTATTAATCTTTAATATATGAGGGAGAAACTCTTTCATTAAAAAGCTAAGAGTAAGACAATTGGTCTCAAATGGAAAGGTTGAATTTTGCATGTTACAAGAAACAAACTGTCAAGTTGTTAATAACAATCTGTTAGAAGTTTATGGGGCAGGGATGACAATCTGGGAGTATTCTTCCTTTCTGGAAAAGCAATGTATTTAGCCCGTTGTTCAGTTTTTCTGGGATTGGTTTCCTTAGAGTTCATGTATTATGGCGAGGTATGTATTGTTATTTGAGTAATATCTATTATCCATGTAATTTGTGTGAGAAAAGAAAAGTTTGGGCTAAACTTCTTAGGTTGAAGAGAAATTTTCCTCTGGGTGAATGGATATTAAGGGGAGATTTCAATGCTGTGAAATCTGAAAGTTAGAAGAAGGGAAGGGTTCGAAATAATTTGATGGAAATGGAGGATTTCAACTCCTTCATTGATGCTATGGATCTCGTGGATTTACCTGTCATCGGAAACAGATTCCCTTTGTTTAATTCATGTGAATCCTGTAAAAATAGATTAGATATGATAGTTTTATCTGAAGAATTAGTAATAGTTTGGAAGGTTAATGCACAAAAAGTGGGAGACAAAGACGTATCGTATCATAAACCAATGTGGTTAATTGCGAACAGTAAGGATTAGGGGTTAAAAACTTAAAAAACTTTCAATGATTGGTTTGATCATCCATAATTCCTTAAATTTGTCAAAGAATGTTGGGAGTCCTCTGCAGCTTCTGGAAGTGCGTGTAACATTCTCATCCAGAAATTGAAAGCTCTTAAGGTTAAGCTGAAATGGTGAAACATTCATGTATTTGGGTGGATTGATTTGAGAGTGGTAGGAGAGGTAGATAAGTTAAATCACATTAAATGAATCATGGTCGATACTGACGAGGTAATTTCTGATGAGATGCTAAAAGAATAGAAATAAAGCTTAAGAATAGTTGTGAGTCAATATTCATCTAAAATAAAGTTTGTTAAACCAAAAATCGAGATAAAGGGCGGCTAAAGGTGATATCAGTTCAAAATATTTTCACTCTGTCGTTAATATAAGGAAAAGGGAAAATTCCATTTCAGCAATGAATGTTGGGCTTCATATGAATGACAATATTGGAAAGGTTAAACAAGTTATTCATGATCATTTTGCAACTATTTTTAAGGACAATCAACAGTGCAGGCTTGGCATCTATTTAAGTTATTTATCAAAACTGTCTGATACGAATAATAGTATGTTGCAAGAGCCTTTCACCATAGAGGAAATTCTTGAGGCTATTAACTCGTGCGATGGTAATAAAATTACAGGACTTGATGAGTTCAACCGGCATTTTATCGAGAAGAATTGGGAGATCATTGGTGATGAGGTTGTTAGATGTATTTTGGACTTTCACCGCACTTACTACCTTTCTAAGGTTGCTTGTTCGTCCTTTGTTGCTTTGATTCCATAAAGATAAAATCTATAAAACTTGAATGAATTTAGGCCAATTAGTCTAATTGGTAGTATCCATAAAATTATCTCCAAAATCCTGGTCGTAAGGTTAATATTAGTGATTGGTAAATTGGTATCTCCCTCGCAATCAACTTTTATTCCCATAAGAAAATTACTCGATGTGGTTCTCGTCACAAATGAAATATTTTAAAAGGGCAATAAGCAAGGTAACCCATTGTCTCCATTTATATCTGTTCTCGTTGAAGAATGTTTATCTATGTTGGATAAAAGGGAAGTAAACATGAATATTTTAAGGGGGGTGGAGATTGATGAATTACTTCTATTAATGTCTTACAATTCAAATGATACACTAATTGTGTGTGATGATTCTTGGTCAAATCTATGGGCCATTAAATATACTTTTAGGGGATTTGAACTATTATCCGGATTGAAGATTAATTTTTGGAAAATTAATTTGATTGGAGTGGGTTTGGATGAGTTGATTATTAGGGTAGCATCACAATTCTTGGCTTGTAAGCTTGTTAAGTACCCTCTCAAGTTTTTGGGACTGAGTTTCGGTGGCAATTATAAGAGAATTTTGTTTTGGAAATATATTATCGATACCCTTAAGGCATGACTATCATCTTGGAGAGGTAAATTGTTATCTATCAGAGGCAGAAGAACATTGATAAACTCAGTTTTATCTAACTTACCGATGCATTATTTCTCATTTTAGTTGGCTCCTATCAAAGTTCTGAAGGAGATTAAGTCCATCCAGAGTCGTTTTTTGTGGGCTAGAAGTGGAGATAGGAAAACCATATCTTGGGTAAAATGGTCTCAAGTGTGCAAACTAAAGATTAGAGGTGGATTGGGCATCAAAGATGTTGCCATTTCTCAATAAAGCGTTAGTTTCGAAGTGGTTATGGAGATTGGTTAGTGAACCTACTACTTTGTGGAGTAGGATTATGAGGGTCATGGTTTTAAAATGTGGTTGTGGTTGCAGATGCGGTTGCGGTTGTGGATGTTGTGATTACGGCCATTGTGGGTGCTGCGATGCGCATTGCGGCCGTTGCGGTGTGAATTTTTATAAGAAGATGATTGAAACACAATGTTGAAACACACTTAATGTTAAGTTTTTTCATCACATAAGAGGTAAATTGAGTTTTAGGATTCTAATATTTTGATTTTTGATGAAAATACATGAAACAATATGATTTGAAATCACACTGCGATTGCGGTCTGATGCAGTTGCGGAGGCAACTGTGTTTGCAATATTGCGGGTGCAATTGCGGTTGTGGGCTGCAATTTAAAACCATGATGAGGGCTAAATATGCGTGTTTGAAGAGTAGGATCCTATCAAGAGAAGGTCTTAATGGTTCCAGGATGAATTCTACTTGGTGGAAAGATTTAATGGCATTGGGTGATCCTTGTCATGAGGATGGATTCTATAATTTTTTATCTTGGAAATTGGATGATGGTTGTAATAATGTATTTTGGTATTCAAGATGGAGTGTATCTTTATCTTTAATGCGGATTTTTCTAATCTTATTTGAGAATTTGAACAATAATCTAATGCTTGTTAAGGATTGTGGTAGGTGGGAAGGAACTAGTTGGTTGTAGGATTTGGTGGGACAAAATGTTGTTCAAGAAGACGTGGCAGTGGAGTCTCTGCGTGAACTACAACAGCTATTGATGGACATCTTCCAGTCATCTCATTTGGAGGAAACACTTAGGTGGTCTAGAGGTAAATTTGGTATATGCTCTATTAAACCATGTTATGTGGATTTTGCTTTAGAGAATGAGGATGGTGTTCTTGAAACAAAAACATTAGAAGCATTGAACATTCTTTGGAAGTCTAGGATCCCTTTTAAGGTTCAAATTTTTTGTAGGAGATTATTGTTAAATCGACTTCCTACTTGTGACAACCTTGCACATAGAAGAGTGGTGACCAGTTCACATGATATGGTGTGTGTATGTGTGTGTGTGTGTGTTTTGATTTTAAGTGGATGAAAATACGAACCATCTTGTTGGGTCTTGCTCTAAATCTTGTCTAGTTTGGCAAGATATTGAGTTGTGGGTAGGCCTTCGTATTCTTCCGGCTTCTAATTGTGTTGATCACTTCTTGAATTGGTCCAAATCGTCGATGTCTCTTTCTTCTTATTTGGTTTGGTTGGTGTCTTGTTGGTGTCTATGGTAGACTAGGAACCAAAGTTATCTACAATGGTTTGGTGCCTGTCTCAAATGAAGTTTTTCATAGAGTAATTCATTTCTCATTGAAATGGAAGGATTTGGATTGCAAGAAAAATTCTAGGTGCAACTTGTATGATTGGCATAAAATACCTTTAGATTTCCTATAATTGATTGTTGTGATTTTGGCTATCTATTGCATGTTTGTGTTGGTTCTGGCTACCCTTATGCAGTTTGTATAATGTTGGGTTTGAGATCCCCTTATACGAAGCTTTTGATTATCCGAAAAAAAATTATATCATTGTTAATAAGATATTTATAAAATTTATTTTCTCAAGTTCTTCAAGATAATTATGATTTACTTATATATATATTTATATATATATATATATATATATATATATATATATATATATATATATATATATATATATATATATATATATATATATATTTAATTCAAAATACAAATAAAATATAATAATTATAAGAAATTATTTATATTTATTTAAATAGATTGAACTAATAGACATAAAAGATTTTTTTATGGCATATCACATAACCTTTTTAACTAAATACACTTATAAAAAAATCCCACAACTGCATTTATTAGAAATCGGTGAGCATTTACCATTTAAACGAGCCATCTCATAACAATATCTTAGGCATTCAGCATCCCTACATTCATTTCCTTCAGTTTTAATCACCATATCTGCATCTATAGATGAATCAAATATTATGATAAACCCAAAAGATACATTTAAAAACTTTTTGTTTATTATTTTTAAGAAAGATATATTTTTAAGATGAATTAATTGTTTCCTAAAACACTTTTGTCTCTTTGTAAAAATGATTGTATTTTAGTATTTGTAAGAATAATTAATTGAAAATATTAACTAAAAAGTATCATTAAAAAATTAAAATTGAAATTGCATTGAACCATAATTAATTAAAATTTATTTTAAAAAGGAAGAGAAAGACATACGTGAAGGAAGGAGAATAAGCAAAATGAAAAACAACTTAAAATATGTCATGTTCATGATAACCACATACTTAATACAATCATCGTTTATCTATTTATAAAGGTGGAGGGTGTAAACACTTATTAACTTGCCTTTTAACTTCATTTCATGATTGTTGTTCATTCGGTTATATAATCTATTAAAACTCTTGGAACATCCAAAACATGTGCTTCATGAATATAATAATTAATTATAGGTACACATGCTTTAAAAATATTTAGAAATGTAAAACTTTAGGATAATTGAATATAATTTATTTTTGTAACATAAACTGCATGCAATTTTTTTTAGAAACAATTAAATAAAATTCCACTTTATTATAAGAATGTTAAACAAATTTATTTGGTAATTTTGAGCCGAAAAAAATACATGAATAATCCAAAATTTTTAATTAAAAATACTCTTGAAATTTTATTTTTAAATATTGCAATGAATAATAGTAGATGACTTATTCAAGAATACCGCATAATTAGATTTTACATAAAAACATATTTTGGCTTTTATTAAACTAACCTACATGAAACACCTTTCAATATACATAAAAACATATTTTGGCTTTTAAATTAATTTCCTAGATGGTGTTCCTTCGGTTATTGAATTAATTACGAGTAATAATTTATAAGGACTATTCGAGCATCCAAAATAGATGCATATAATTTACACCATTTTACATATGTTATATGAATATAAGAATTAATTAGAGGTATATATGCTTGAAAAAAAATTATAAAAATAAAAGTTTTAGACTAAAAAAAAATGAGAGAAAAAGGAGGGTGGACTTTTTTGCAACCAAGAAAGAGGAAAGATTTTAGATCGGAAAGACACATTGGCAAGACTGAAATGATTAAGGAAGGATGCATAACATGTTACTTTAACAATTACAGGATATCAACGAAAAGGAAATGCTAAGAACTTTCAAAAGGTGGGGAAAGGTGATTGATGTATATATCACAAGAAAAAGAAACGAGATGGGACGGATATTTAGATTCATCAGATTTGACGGGGTAAAAGATGCAGAATGGCCGGCTAGAGAATCAACTGAGAGACATATGATTTGGATCTTATAAAGTATGGATTAACATATCCAAATTCTCAAGACCAGGAAAGGAAAAGTATGCGCAGACAAGTCACAAGGAGAATGTAGCAAAGTCCATTATAGGAAAAAGAAAACCCAAGGAAAGCATACAGAGAAGTAACAAGGCAGAAATATGGAAAAATCAAAGACTAGAAGGAAGAAGATAAAACAAAAGAGAAATAGGAAGAAGGAATGTTTATATCAGTTGATGAGAAAGAGATGAAGTAGGCAAAAGAAGGGTACATTTGTGTATAACGTTAACCAAATCGAATCTTTGCAAACCCTTATGGATGAAGAAGGAATTACTTCAATCAAGGTGATTCCACTAGAAGGGCACAAAGTGTTTTTAAAAGTTAATGAAGACGAAGACATGAAAGAGTTAGTGAAGGAATGTGAAGGGACGTTCAAGCAATGGTTCATAGTTCTGAGGGAATGGGAACCAAGAGATTCAAGGGGACCAAGATTCACGTGGGTTCGATTATATGGGATACCAGTGCATGCCTAGAGGAGAAAAGTATTCTCAGATATAGTTATGAAATTTGGAACAATAATAGAAGTGGATTCAAATACAAAAAACATGGAGAGATTAGACATGGCTCATATCCTTGTAAAAATAATGGCAATGAAGTATATTAACAGAATTTGCAGAGTTAAAATAAATGAAGATAATTTTGCGATTAGAGCCATAGAGGAAATGTGAAGTTGCTTAATGAGACGGCCACAAGTGCACGGCTATATCGAAGTAATAAAAAGTATCAATCCACAGAGACAAATTGTTAAGTATCAGATTATATTTAATCGTTGTAAAGCTAGAGCGACCGAAAAGTTGTTTGTTAAGGATGATTCAAATAAAAGTAAGAAAATTAAAATATAACGAGATAATAATATGATAAAAACTGAATTTAGGATCATGATCACCACTCTAACGTCTCTGTATGATTTGGTTCAAAGCGCCACAATGGTCTTCTATACGCCTTATAGGAGGTAGATTTGATTGACAACGCTGACTCTCGCAATCCATTGTCATAATAAATTCCTTAGAATAAATAGTCTACTAATGACCTATTAAGTGTGACTTAGTCTTGAGACCTCATTAAACATAAGGATGTTATTCTTAAAGTATCTCTAATAAAACTTTATCGTCAAATATGACAACAGTAATGCGTAGAGACTATTATGTGAGTATACTGATAACTGAATCTCACAGGTCCTGGATATGGGATATCAAGTCTTCACATAGGTATAAATATTAGGAGTAATATTTATACTGGATTGACCCACCATGAGAATACTACATAGTTTGTTATGTAAGTGTCATAAGTTATTCTCATAGTGATAGTCGTGTATACAACCCTTCGACCTGAAACCACTATGGACCCTAGATGTGGAGTCGAGTACTTTATTGCCAATCAAATGTTGTCTGTAACAGAATGACCATAAAGATGGTTGATGGGTACTTCACAAATCATGTTGAGGGACATGAGTGACCTAGATGTGATTTGCCCCTCCTACATATACGAGAGTAATATCTATGGGCCCCTTGATAGAGTATGACTTTTAAATGCATGGTCGTGCTCAAATAAGTCAATATGAGATATTATGCGTATTTATTATTATCAAGTATATTCGGGGATCAAGAAATAAAATATTAGACTATACAAGGGTGACACATTTTATGCCTTGTGTTCAATATAGATATAAGGACAAAAGGGTATTTGTACACATGATCATTATCATAGAAAGGTTATGTCAGATCACACGACATTCTCGTCACTTAGGTATCAGTGATGTGTTGCTAGATACCGCTCACTTTTTATAATATTAAACAGATGATTTAATATTATTGCCAATGTTACGAGAACCTATAGGGTCACACGCATAAAGTACTGATAGTGGAACAAATGATTAAATTAAATAAGATTTAATTTAATTATGTGTTAAATGTATTATTTAATAAATTAACAAAAAATTAATTTATTTGATTAAATATAATTTAATTAAATATTGATTAAATTAAATATAATTTAATTTAATTAATATTTAATTAAAAGAGTTTATTTAAATATAATAGTATTTTATTTAATTAAAATAGTTTAATTAAATAAGATTGAGCTTATTTTGGAAAAGTCCAAAATAAGGGCATTAAGATTTAAGTAGCTCTCTATAAATAGAGGATCTATTTCCCTTGTCAATCATAATTGTCAATTTTCTTAAAACAAGAGACAGCTAGTACCGCGTTCCATTTTGTGCTCGTGTGGACTATGTAGAAACGTCACAATATTTTTCGTCGTTTGTGATCGAATATAAAGCATGTTTCAAGAGGTATTATTTGAATCTTTTGAAATTATGGTTTAATCAAGATCCGTTCATCGGGATTGTTCCATTAAGAGGTTAATTTTTTTGAAAACCCCTTATAAATATCAATAGTTCGTTGTTGGTGGGGTCGAGTTCAAATTTCTCTGGAGACCGTCAGACCCATCCTTTGGAAGAGGACTGCACATATTTGACCAATTTGTCCAGGCATGCCCTGGAAAAGGATGTGGAGAATTTGGCTCGATATATTCATGATGTCTTAATTGCTTTGGCTCTTGATAAAATTGTGCCTTGAAAATTAAACTTTCAACAGACTATGTCGAAATTGTGCTTTGAGAAATAATTGCACTTTCAACAACATATACACCTTAATATAATCAAATAATAGAAGCAAAAGCTAGATATAATATAAATAAGGTTTTAAGTTCTTCTAATAATGATAGGAAGGAACTAGGAGTTGGAATAGATTGAGCCGAGTAAGGATTTGCCAAGTCTGATTATGATCTCCTAAACATTTCAAAGTTTAAGGTTGGCCTATGATCTATTGTAGGGTTATTTAGGCTTTAACCTGACCTTTTTTAAGGATTGATTAGTGTATTAGCCTACATAAAAACCTATTTTATTTGAACATTTATAAATAAGCAATTCAATTCATGTTTATGTTAACTAACATTTTAAAAAATGAACACAATGATTATTTATTTCCATTTACTTATTCAAGTTTACATATTGTTTTGTGATACTATTAATTTGAGAGAACATAAGAAACAACTTATAACATTATTAATGAAATATTTATAAAACTTTTTCTTACAAGTTCTTCAAGAAAATTGAGTTTTATTTAATATTTTAATTCAAAATACAAATACAATGTAATAATTATAAAAAATTATTCATATTTATCTAAATAAGTTGATCTAATAGATATAAAATTATTCTTTATGGCGTGTGATTTAACTTTTTAATTAAATATATTTATAAGAAAAACCTAAATATTTTCTATTTGAAAGAAGTCTGAACTAATCTGAGCCTGTGTAGGCTAGGTCGTAGGCCCTTAAAAATTGATTTTTTCTATTCCTATCCCTAGATAGTAACCGCCACAATTGCATATGTCAGTAACCAGAGAGCATCTACCATGTAAACGAGCTTTCTCATAACAATACTTTTTGCATTCAGCATCCTTACATTCACTTCCTTATGTTTTTGTCACCATTTCTGCATCTATAGGTCAATCAAACATTATGATCAAACCAAAAAAATACATTGAACATTTTTTTTTATAATTATTTTTAAAGAAAGGTATATTTTTCAGATGAATTAATTATTTCATAAAACAAGTTTGTCCTAAAAAATATTTGTATTGTACTATTTGTAAGAATAATGAATAATTAATTGAAAATATTAATTAAAAATTATCATTAAAAATTAAAATTGAAATTGTATTGAACCATAATTAATTAAAAAATATTTTAAAAATGAAGATATAGACTTACGTGAAGGAAAGAGAATAAGCAAAATGAAAAACAACTTAAAATATATCATGTTCATGATAACCACATACTTAATACAATCATCGTTTATCTATTTATAAAGGTGGAGGGTGTAAACACTTATTAACTTGGCTTTTAACTTCATTTCATAATTTCTATTCATTTGGTTATATAATATATTAAAACTCTTGGAACACCCAAAACATATGCTTCATGAATATAATAATTAATTAGAGGTAAACATGCTTTAGAAAAGATTAGAAATATAAAAGATGGATACACAATCAAAACTTGTAAAAAAATCAAATAAAATATTAACAAACTAACCTACATGAAACACCTTTCAAAATGCATAAAAACATATTTTGGCTTTTAACTTTATTAGAACTATTCGATAATCCGAAAATATGTATATTTTCTACATCATTAGAGATGATCTATGAATATAAGAATTAATTATAGGTATATATACTTAATAATTAGAAGGAAAAAAAATTTAGATTAATTAAATAAAATTTTTAAAATCCAATTTTTAAAGGCCTGTTTTGAAATGGATGAATGCTCACATTTTCACTATAAACATTGTCCTTCTTATTTGCAATAAAAATGTAAGGTCTAGTCAGTCTTATAAGTAAAGCGGTTAGTAATCATGAATTTTAGAATTTTCAATTTGCAAATGACACCGTCATAGTATGGGAAAATATATGGAGCATTAAAGCAATAATGAGGAGCATTGAAATCACTACAACATTTATTACTTATGACAACAACTTGTTATGCAACATGTGTCTATTGTTGACTAAAAAAGATCATGCAATGAATTCTGTCTGTTACTAAGATAATTCTCACATCTCACAAACGTTCCCTAAAATATTTCCGGGAATAATTTTCAAATGTTCCTATAACTTATCTTTGACAGTATTTGATAAACGTTCATTAAACTTTTTACGGAAATAATTTTAGATTGTTGCATTATTTCTAACAAAAGATTACATTTTCAAATTGTCGGACAAAAATTTCCGAAAAAAAAATGTAGGTGGAAAGTTTTCCTCAAACATCATTATATGTTTTCTTGTAAATTTTCTATAAAGATTATTGAAAATTATATATATATATATATATATATATATATATATATATATATATATATATATATATATATATATATATATATATATATATATATATATATATATATATATATATATATATATATATATATATATATATATATATATATATATCATAAGAGCATTTTATAATGAAATAATATTTTAAAAAATTAAGTTAATTAAAATACCTTTAATAATAAACCAACGAAACCAATTTGAAATTTAAAAACAAATTTATATTTAAATACTAAATCATTTTTAAATGAGTTTTTAAAAAAAATTGCCTCACAACAATTATACGTGGTTGTGTTGTTGTACGTTATATTCCAATTTGGGTTAAATATGTGTTTCGTCCTATAAATATCTCACATTTAATTTTTAGTTCGTATTAAAAAAATAAAAAATTTTAGTGTCTAAAATTTTTTATGAATGCAGTTTTAGTTCTTGTTATTTTCTAAAATTTTATAAACTATTTAATTAGTCCTACATTTTTAAACTTTTAAATAATTTTTTTCATACGTGTTCAAATTACTATAAAATATTTATTTATTAAATTATATAATTTTTTAAAATGAGAATAATTAATTTTGAATTTTTTAAATTTCAAAAAATAATGATAAAAGTAATGAAAATCACGACTTAGAAATCAAAATTTGAATTCTTTTTTTTTTTCCGAGGAACTTTTTATAACGTTTTAAACATATTTTCAAGAGAATTATTACATTGGTTTAATAGTAGGGACTAAAACTACGTGCATAATGATTTTATAGGGACCAAAGATTATTTTCGCTATTGCAAGTAGTTTAGGTACTCCTATTTGTTCGATTCTTCGTCGAACCGTCCGCTTTTCGATCTACCATTTGGGCACTTCGTCAGGGTTCTCATTGACATGGACCTTTAAAACGAGTTGAGAGGAAAGATTTTGGTAGAGCGCATAGGCTTTGCGTTCTTTGTCGTCATTGAATATGAGAAGATCCCATACTACTGCAACTATTGCAAAAGTTTAGGGCATTTGGAATCTAATTGCAGAAGAAAGAAAAACATGGTTTCTTCTAACACTGATAAATAAACTGTCCTTGAGAAAAATCCTCCTCCACCTATAGAATCTAATGTTCTGTAGCCTGTTGATGACAATATTGGTGTGATTCCCATTGTTCCCCATAGCAGCCCTACATTAGAACCATCTGCTGGTGTGGCTGCCAATATTTTTCAAAGTCTTGTTCTCCAACCTATTGACCTGTATAATGCTGAAAAATATTGGTGGCACTGATATTGCGAGTTCTACAGAGTCTACGAAATTCATTGATGAAACTCAAGAAATCTGCAATGATCAGATTTGCAGTGCATATTTCTTGAAATACTCATGGGAAAATCTGGTTGGATAGGTTTATTTGGTGGATGATGTTAACGACTCAGGCCTTGAACCAGCTGTGAACAAATCTCTAAAGAAACATGCTAAGAAACAAACAACGAAATTCAAAGAGGCTTTTGGTGCTAGATTCACTTCTGGTTTGAAAAAGTCGTCCCGATGAAGTGTCTTTTTTGGCGCTAGATTTGCAGGTGACAATTCTATCAATCTAGATATTTTCGATGTCATTCTGAGCTTAGTTATAGATAGTATGAACAACATTCTTACGCAACTTCCCTCTTCTGAAGAAATTAGTTGTATTGTCTTTGATCTTAAGAAAAATAGCACTCCTGGTCCTGACAGCTTCAGAGGTATTTTCTTTCATTCCTTTTGTGATATCATTCATGCAGACATTTGTGTCGCGATGATTCTGTTTTTTTAAGTATGGATGGATCCTTCCTAATTATAACGCTAGCAACATATTCTCATTCCTGAAACGTAAAGGCTACTTCCATGAATCTTTTCAGGCTGATCACACTGTCAAATTTCAAATTTAAAATTATTACCAAGATTATAGCTTCCAGGTTGTCTTTAATCACCCATTTCATTGTCTCTAAGGAACAAATGGGTTTCATCAAGGATAGATTGATTCAGGTTTGCGTTTGTTTGATGTCTGAGGCTTTTAATATGTTGGATAAGAAATCTAAGTTTGGTAATATTGCGCTTAAAATGGATATCGCTAAAGCTTTTGATACTATCTGTTGGGACTTCTTGCTTAAGGCTCTTGATTGATTTGGCTTCTATTCTACCTTATGTAAATGGGTCCACAATATTGTAAACTTGGCTTACCTTTCTATCATTTTCAATGATTCCTCTTACGGTTATTTTAAGTGCTCTAGGGGAGTTTGGCAGGGGATCCGTTATCTCCCATTCTTTTCTACATTGCGGAGGACATTCTTAGAAGACTTATTTCTAATGATGTCACGGGGGGTTTGGTCTCAACTTTTAATGCTTCCATGAATAATCCTTTTCCTTCTCATTTAATGTATACAGACGATATTCTTCTTTTATGCTCAACAAAAACTTCAATTGTCAAAAATTTAAAGTCTATTTTCATAAATTATGCTCTTGCCTCCGGTCAGATTGTTAATGATGATAAATATTATGTCTATGTTGGTTCGACTTTGAGCATAAGGCCTGGAAAGATCCTTCGTATCACTGGTTTTAAAAAGGATCTCTTCCTCTGAACTATCTTGGAATTCCTCGTTTTAAAGGAAAAGTGAGGAAATGCTACTTGACACCCCTCACCGACAAAATCATCTCCAAGTTTTCAAGTTGGAAAGGTTCTTATATTTCTATGGCTGGTAGAATTACACTTATAAAATTCGTCATTCATGGTATGATCTCTTATTCGATTAATGTCTACTATTGGCCGACTTAGATTTTGTAAAAGCTGAACCCCGCTTGTAGAAATTTCATCTGGGTGGCATCTTCACCACTCGGAAACTTTTCACTGTTTCTTGGAATCAAGTCTGTCAACCTTTTTTGAATGGTGGCTTAGGCATGTGATCGCTTTTGACTCTGAATGATGCCCCCACCTTAGGCTTCTTTGGAATCTAGTTAACAACAACGATATTTGTGCCATTATTCTACGACGCCGAATACATCGCCCTCACGGTTTTATTTCTTACCAAATTAATTCTTCTATTTGGTCTAGCATTAAAGTCGAGATCCTGTATTTATTGTCAAACTCCAGCTGGTCTTTGGGTAATGGTAGAAGAATTCAACTTTGGATTGATTCTTGGGATGGGGACCCTCTGATTAATTAGTCTTCCATTGAATTTTTGCGGCTGAATAGCATGAATCCGCATATTCTTATATCGGATTTGATGCTACAAAATCATTGGAATTTCCCTTCTACCTGGTTTTTGTTGTTTCTTTTCCTGTAAAAATATTCTGACACGGTTTTGATGCAAGGTGCTTACGAGGATGATTTTTTTTATTGGAAGTCTAATGTTTACGGGTTTCTCGACCTCGAAGAAACGGTTAGATGTAAAATTTTCATGCTGCCTAAAGTTCTCTAGTGCAAGCAGCTTTGGAATCCACACATCCCTCATAGTCGTGCCTTGGTTATGTGGCGTTTGATTCACCGTAAACTCCCTACGAATGATTTTCTCAAATCTAAGGGAATTTACATGGCTTCAAGATGTCCACTCTGTCGTAATGATGAGGATTCAATTCTGCACTTATTTTTTAAGTGTGATTTTGCATCTAATATTTGGAATTGGGTTTGTTCCTTACTGAATTCTCACCCTCGTTTCACTTCTATTGAGGATTGTATTTAGTTATGCATTAAACCTTCCTCCTCCCAATCTGCAGTAATGGATTCTACGACGATAATCCATACTTTATTTCAGCTTTGGTATGCTCGCAACAGTGGGATTCATGGGAATTTTGCTGTTGATTTGGTTTAAGTTCAGAGTTTAATTTTGCAACAGGTTCAACTTTCCGGCAAGATTACTACGAAAACAAATTTCATTAATTTACAAGAATTCACTCTCATTAAAGCGTTTAAGGTTTCTGTAACACTCCATTTCTACCCGACTTTAATTATTAAATCAGTTATAAAATTTCATCAACAAACATGGGATATCACATTTTTTCAACGTTATAACCAAATAACGACTTCATTAATATAATTACTTTGAAAACAATGCAGCGGATCGACATGTTCAACTTTAGTTCAACTTCAAATAAATCAACATCAAACATCTCAACTGGGTTCTTCAACATAAAACAACTTAAAACCAGTTCGTAAACTTAAACAAAATCACAAAGATAAAACACACGTTTATCCCCCCGAAGTGCTACATATCAGAGCGACAAACACCGACACAAAGCTACTAAGTACTGGACTCTTTGTTACCTGCACATTACCAACAAATGACAACATTCAAACATAAGGGGTGATATATCTAATAACATAAACAAGATACGATAATCAATATGTAGACAAGATAATCATATACTCATACCACTTCACACCATAACAACATCAACATTGCAACTTTCAACCAACAAACAACATAATCATTATGCAACTCGATGCGACTCAACTTATATGCACGTGGTACCATTTGGAGCAAACTTCTAACTTAAAACATTGCAAGGTTATCGAGGCATCATCAACTTATTTTCCAATCCAGGCCAACTTGATTCGAGCATACGCTTTGTGATACCTCAAAATTTTCCCTCTCATTTCCTCAACATTTTGCATAGCATTTAACATATATAAGTTCACAAGTAACCAAAAACATTGCATCATGTGTAGCATAGCTGAGGCATAGGTATGTGGTCAATGACTGGAGAAACTGAGGGCTATACAAAGACAATCAAAGGGCCACAAAGCTTCTCAACATTGGGCAAAGGGTCCACAAAATCCCACAAGTTCTCATTTGAAGCCAAAAGTCATGGAAAGTTTTGGTTTGATCAAGGAAGGCCATCAGTGCAACACCTCCTGATGAAAATGGCCAAATTAAGGTTTCATTTCTACTGGGCTTTTGCATGAAGTTTTGATTCAAAGTGGATTTCATTGTCTTATATATGATGACAAGTGCCTAGGTTTCAAATTTCATCCACAATTTCATTATGGAAGAGGTTCAATTGGCCAGATGATTGGAAATCAGGGATTTGAGGAAAAGTCAACCATGCTGAAGAAAATGTCAACTCCTAACTTTTTGAGATCAAAATCATGAAATTAGGGTTACAAGGGTCCTATGATTCAAATTTGATCAAGAAATGATGGAGGAATCAAGAGAAATCAAGAAAACCAAAACTTACAATTTTTGGAAAATTAGGGTTTCCAAAAATGGCAAGTTTTGGCCATTTTTGCAGCATCTTTGAGAGAGGCCTTCTCCCAAAATATGAGGGATATCAAAATTATACTTGGAGCCAATTAAAGAGGGCATCTTGAGCTTCTAATCCATAGGTGGAACTCCTTTATAACATAAAAAATGAGTGAGATATGATCTTGGCAAGTTGGAACAATTCAAGGCCCAAGGCAAGTCATGGGCAGGGCAAGTGCAGGCCAGCGTGCGCGCCCTGCAAGGCATATGATTAAACAGGTGGAAGGTCAAATTTCATGCCATTTTTTTTGGTAAAAAATGCTTCAAATCAACTTTTGGTGAACTACAAAGTTGTTCCCCTATATGATTGCTACAACTTTCATGTTCAACAATTTTTCATCTGATCAAAGGGTTGAGAGTTATGAATGGCTAAAGGGAGAAGGTTGCAACTGGTCAGGCCTAGGGCATCATGGTGAATGACAAGGCAAGGCATGCAGGCCCATAATGCAGCATTGGAGTGTGATTTTCAAGGGGATATTTGAGGTCTCTATAGGTCACATTCCATGATTGTGTGAATTACAAACTTGGACTATGGAACATTCACTTCAGATTGAGCACAAGATTGCCATCATTTGATGCCTTGAGGAGGAAGAAACACCTCATGGAAGATCACAATATGAAATTTGATTGCTTGCAGGCTAAGTCATTAGATCATGAGAAGATTCCACTTCAACTCAGCTGGTACACTTCAAATAGTATGCTACAATCACAAACCTCATGTCCAAGAGCTCAAGTTATCATGTGTATGCATGATCATACCAATTGCTTTGCATCTTCCCTAATCCAAGAAAAATGATGAGCTGCTAAGGGATGCAAGCAAGCTGCACAATCAGATCAGTTTAGTTTCTTGGCATCACATTAAACCATACCATAAGTAACATGAAGCTTGCAACATATGATCCAGCTTGAGTATGGAAACTTCTAGTGAGTTCTATGGCATAACTAACTTGACTCACCTTCTAACTAATTCAACTCAGTTGACCATTGCTAGAACCCTAGTTCTAACTGTTAACCTGAGGTTAAGGAGCCTATAAAAGTGAAAAGTGCACTGCATTTTGAGCTCTCTCATCATTTTTGCTCATTTCACACCATATGAGTTCACACAAATCCTCTCTGCATTCTCTCTGCATTTTGCCTCGATCAAGCATCATCATCACCAATTCATCCTCATTCTTCATCAAGCTATCATCTTCATCATCTCAAGATCAATCTACAAGCATTGCACAACTTGATTCTTCAAAGATCACATACTGCACCATTGTTGATCTTCACTGCAACTTAGATTCAAGTTCCTCAAATTTCCATAATCTTGCTCTGATTTACATCCATTCATCATTATCATCATGTATAGCTTCATCTCTATAGCTTGATCACCTCAAATCATCAAGGATTCAATATTGCACAATTGAAGATTTTCACTGCATTTTCATCAATCTCTCAAGATCCACGCATCACAGAGTGTTTATTTCACTCTTGTTGATCAAGATCAAGATCAAGTAAGCTAAGGATCCTCATCTCTGGTCTTCTAGAAACATCTTTCCATCTCTGCAACTCAGGTATGTCATGAAATTCCACTTGCTCGAATTGCATGTTTCCAACTGTTTTTATGTGGATTAAGGCCTGATAGAGGTTACTAGATATCTGGCTAGTGGATAGACACCCTAGGTGTGTAGTTTTAGTTTCATAGGTCAAGTTGTTCGTCTTCGATTTTGCTATTTTAGGAACCTTAAATGGATTATGAGGGTAGATTCTTGATTAGTGATGAGAGGTGAGTGCAATGGTGTTCTTGGAATTCGTTTTCATGGAGGATTAGAGAAACCCTAGGTCAGGGGTGACCGGAGGTCACTTCCGGTCACGTGAACAGTAACCCTAGGCCGGAGCAAAGATTATAATGTGGCCATTAGATTAGAATGATCCAAGAGCCCAGAGAGTGCCAGCGCATAAATGAAACGCATGCCTAGCACATGACCAAGTCAACACAAAAGTCTTCAGTTTGATCTTCACACCCCCTGAGCAATTCACCTAAGCCCATTTAGTTCTTTTTTTTTTGCTTTTCAGACCCCCCAGGCCCAATGTCTTTTAATTCTATTTTATTTTATTTTTTATTTTATATCAATTTCGTTTCTTATTTTTAAAAATACTAAATTACATCAGAAAATTCCAAATAAATTCATATTGGATCCTCTCAATTTTCTATAATTTTCCTTATTTTTAGATTTTATTTTTATTCATTGTTTAGATCAGAATTAATTTTCACATTAATTGTTTTCTTATTTTCTCATATTTTGACCAATCACCTTGTACAATTTCCTTCTTTCAAACCATAAAACATAAAGACCCCATTCTTTTTGCATTCTTTTAAGAGCTCATGTAAATCCCTCAAAAGATTTTTCTCTGGATTTTTAGGTCATTTTTTGGGTCTTTTTTTAGTCCATTTTTCCACATTGATCATGTAAACCCTAATTGTATTCTAATGAACCTTTCACCACTCAAAAATACGAATTGTCAAGAGAATTTTTGTACACATGCCACTCTCTGGATTTTGTATTGAGTTGTCAAATTTCATAATTTTTCTAGGTCATTTGATATTTTTTCCAAGTTACTTAAGCCTTAAGTCATTTTTGGTCCCTTTTAGAAACCTCCCTCATTCCATTTGAATAAGGCATTCATGTCATTGTTATAAGTTCTTGATTTTGAGTCTTTCAGGTCTTATTATAGGTCCTAGAATGATGTATGTCCACCTTGGGTTATCGACTTTTTTATTTTGTTGATTACTTGCTTCATAAGTCACACATGTGTCCATTTGCCCTAATTTTTCTTCTCTTTCCCTATTAAGACTTCCAAATCTATCTCATGAGTATGTCAACTATGTTACATCATTTTTATTCATCTTATAAGTGTTCCACAATCATCTTTATGCATTCACTTCTTCTCATAAGTATTCATGCTTCATTTAGTTCCATATGACACTTTGAAACTCCAAAATCAAACATTTTGTTCCCTTAATCCTAATGGTATTTACCCTAGCTCATTTGTGGTTAATTTTTGGGACTAAGCTTCATTCTAAAAATTCATTAAGCCCCTGGTTTTTTTATGGGGAAGGCAAACCCTCTTGTTCATATTTGAGTTTTACTTTAATTGTTTCTTCCTTTTGAAGTTTCATATGCATTCTTTCTTATGTTCGCATCATCACTCATAGAGCTTGCATCTCTTTTACTTAGATCTATTCATCCCTTGTAGTATGACCTCTTAGGAGACTTTAGTGAGATGTTAACCCCTGGATTTTTCATTCACTTTAGGGTTTAAGCCTTTTTAGATTACTTAATCCTTTAGGTTTCTTCATGTAACTTTACCTTAGATATTATTAGGGTTTAGCTTCCTTTTAGGGCATAGTTTGAAGTTTTCAACCTTTGTAGCTTTAGAATACCTTTGATTTGAATTAGCTACTGACTTTTTAAGTTTACCATCTTATAAGTTGCCTTAGTCTTAGATAATAGTCTTAGGAGTTCACTAATCTCTTCCTTAGATAGTATGAATTGTTTGTGAAGATTTACCATGTAATAATGATTCATTTTGCTTCATCATACTAATATTTTTTTTGTAGGGGGGGGGGGGGGGAAGATGAGGTAATCACTTCATTCCTTATCCCTTATGCATCATTTTGTTTTGCCTTAGCACCTTTGTGCTTTGTTCATAAGTTCCCTTTTCTCTCTTTAGATTCAACTTAACTTCCTTAGGAAGTAAGTTGAATTCTAACTTGTTCTTTCTTTTCCTTAAGATAGAATACCTCATTAACCATAGGATCACACTTGTACATGATAAGACGACTTAGGGTTATGTCTTAGTCCCCCGTTAGCTTTGACCTTTTCCTTTTGAGTTTTCTCTCTTCTTATCTTCAAACAAACACCAAAAGACTTAATAAATGCTTAAAAGGATCCCTTGTGTATAGCCTTATTCCATGGGGCACTTGCATTAATTCCATCTTGGAGTGGTGTAGGATTTTCTAGCATGATGTACAAGTCTCATCAAGGGGTTGTTTCACAAAGAAAAATCTAAAAGATACTTCTTGACAAAAGCAACAAAAACATGTAATAAGTTCAACAGGCTAGTGAACTTAGACCCTAATCCTTGGAAACAAGTCATGGATAAATTATCCTTACCTGGTGTGCTTGTTCTATTATTCCATCTTGAAATGTAGTGGCAAGTACACATTCCTTGGAAAAGAGTTTGAATTCACTTCCTTGTGCCAAATTCATATAAAACTCTTAAAAAGCAAACAACAAACAATAAGCGACTTTCTTGCGGGAACTTCTCTTCTCACCTCATTCACTCTAAACGCGAACTCGCGACGACTTGTCTCGCATGCAAGACGGTAAATGCACTCGTACCAGACGAGCCTGCAAAACCTGAGCATAGACATACGCAGTTCCAGCCATAAAAACATAAACAGATAGTTCCTGCCTTTAGTTAGGCGAACTACATCGACTCTGATCCTCATTTTCCCGATGAGGTACATAGGCAGCGGGGTAGGGCCCGTTCGAGAACATTCTTTATTTTCCCTACATTTCCCCCTTTTCTTTTCATTCTCCTTTTCCAGTTCCTTTCTCATTCCATTCCAGTAGCAGTCTTGTTCAGCAGCATCTTATTTCTCACCCTTTGAAACAAACAAACAAGCGTGGATCCCGTCGGATACGGCGGACGATCTGGGGTGCTAATACCTTCCCAGGTCGTAACCGACTCCTGAACCCAAATCTTTGGTTCGTAGGACCTTGTCCTTTCCTTCTTCCTCAGGTTTGTGCAGCATTACCTTTCTCGTTCCTTCGGGATAAAAATGCCTGGTTGGCGACTCTATCTTTTCTGCGCCACTTTCACGTTTGTACTAGGATGAAAATATCGGGAGCGACAACTAGCAACTCTGCTGGGGATTGAACTCAGAATCTCTAGTTTCCCTTGTAGAGTCGATCCTAGCGCTTGTTTGGTTTTGATTTCTTTGGGTGTTTATATATGTGTTGTGTGCTGTTATATTTATTTACTGTTTTCATTTACAGTTTACTTTACAACTTTATTTACTGCTTTCAATATTTATTTTCACATGCATCATATGCTGGACTGTGCTGGTTTCATTTTTTTTTTCTGTGGGATGGGTTTTGTTACTGTGAGATAAGCCAAATACCCGGCTTGAGTGCACCTAGGATTTAGAGTGGTTCCACGATGGCTTCATGGCATCTTGCTATGTTGGTATTAGTGAGTTCCACGCCTTAACTTGCAACCTTCTTGGAAATGTATTGACGCCAGAATCTTTCTGGGGCAATACACTACCTTGATAGTTATGTGCAGTCAGAGGACTGATCATTGAGAACCTTTGTGGAAACATCCCTCTCCAGTGATGATAGTGGTAGACCACATTTGTTGGCAAACCCACTCGCATCCGAGGGCCCACTGGGAACTCGCATAAGATGGCCTGGTTCTCTCATAAGAATCCAGTTAAGGAAAAATGTTTGTATGACGATAGTATTGTACCCTTCGGGATGAATGTACTATTGTTTCCTTATTCAGTGCTTGAAACTGAGGACTTATGAGGGATGCTTGTTTCCTTGGACTCAGCTGAGACCTCCCTGAGTAGTACATAATGCCAAACCGATTCCCTAATTTGGTCATGAGCCATCTCTCAGAGATGGTAAACGTATTATTGTTATTCGGCTTTGAGAGTCCGTGATGTTTGACCCGAGTAGCACACCCCTGAGATGGGGAGGGGTTTACAGGTTTGTAGGAATCCTAAACTTCAACATACCCATTATGCCAGCATGCTTCAGTGATATGTTCCTGTTCTACTAATTATAGATTCTGAAATCATGAACTCCTGATCAGAGAGATACTTGTGATGATGTTGTGGCCTTGCACAGACACTTGATTACCTGATTCACTACACAAACACATCACTGATCAAATTCCTTGCCTTGCATAACATCATGACATCATTAATCATTATACTTTCCTGGTCATATTTGTTGCTTCAACATGGAGACTCCAAGGAAGAGAAATGTCCATTATACTTTTCCACATCCAGAGACAGATGGTATTCAGAAGTTAATTAGCTTGATGGGTGACAAAGTGCTTGATGATTTCAGAAAAGAGTTTGGAAAGATCCTAGACTATGTGAATAAGCCAACCACTGACCAGAGGGATAACTTGCATTCTCTACTGCAGTTCTATGATCCACAGTTGAGGATCTTTGTTTTCCCTGGCTACATTCTGGTTCCCACATTAGAAGAGATATCCAACATCCTCAGAATCCCCATAAAAAATGGTGTTCCTTACTATGGCTTAGAGAAGGTGCTTTCATCCAAAGAAATAGCTGACTCTTTTCTTCTAGACTTATCCAATGTTAGCAGAGGATTAGATGCCACCAAAGGTAAAGGACTTTTCTTAGATTTTCTTATCAAGGAAGCTCAGGATCTGGCCTCTGAGAACAAATGGGCTAAGTTCAGTACCTTGCTTGCTTTGATAGTGTATGGGACCATTTTGTTTCCAGGAGAAAAGGGTTTGATCAACATGGAAGCTATCACTATATTTTACAGAAGAAATCTAGTACCCACTTTGCTAGGTGTCGCTCCCACCAAATGAGGCTAAGTCAAATAGGGTACAAACGCGAACGGTCGGCGAAAAGAGAAATGAATAGAGTCGCAAGCTGGGCATTTTTATCCCGAAGGAAAGGTAATGCTGCATAGACCTAGGAAGATATGGATAAGACGGTTGCGAACCAGAGAAACTGAGAAAGGGGGTTGGTTACAACCTTGGAAGGTATTAGCACCCAGATTGTCCGCCGTACTCGACGGGATCCACGCTTAAAATATTTGTGTTTTAAAGGGGTAGTGTCAGTGCAATTTGTGTATCAAAATTGGAAAAGAATGCAAGTGTTAGTGTAAAAAGAAGTGTGAAGTGTATAAGAGAAGTGTCAGTATGAGAACAAGAATGAAATGCTTAAGACTATGAGGCTTAAAGAATAATGCTGGAAAGAGGGGGAATATATAGAGACTTTTGTTCGATAATTGTTAAGTTATGCCTACGTATCCTCTCGTGCAATGAGGAAGTCAGAACACCGTAGTTCGACTCAAAGAGACTGAAAGATAAATTGACTGATGATCTGCTTACTTGCCTATGCTCAAGTGTATGACCTGTCTGGCTCAGGTGAAAACTTTCTTGCATTAGACAGAAGAAGCGAGTTCTCGTTTGTGAGTGAATGAGGTGAGAAAAGAATCCTGGAGGAGACGATTATTGTTTGTTTTTGTGTTTTCAATCTTTTATTACTTTTGGGATCTGTCATAAGAAAATGAGCTTAAGCCTAAACCAAGGGTTAATAAACTCATCACATCTTCCCTCTGATTTGGGGTAATGAGAATACCTTAAGTATGAAGTAAACACCTCACACTTAATCACCATGATGTAGGATTAAGATCATTAACCTACTTGCATTTATTTAGATGTTTTTGGTATTTTTGTGTAGTGTTAGGTAATGAGGTTAACCCATAATCAGGGATTTAATGGACTCATTACACCATCCTAATAGAAGGATAATAGATGAGAACATTTAAGCTGAGAAAGGCTCCTCAGCTTAATCCATGATTAGGGATTAACCTCATGACAAAACAAGGCCTTTATTAAATGGATTTTAGTTAATGGTGAGATGAAGAAGTGAATTTTATGGTTTGTAAGACAGCTTGAGGGGGACTTGTCCATTAACACTAGGGTTAGTCCTTCTTAACCAATTAAGAAAGAATTAGAACCCTAATGCAAGGCCCAAGTTACAAGCTTGATGTCTTGATGATTATTAGGTGGATTGATTAAAGGATTTAAACACATTAAGGGTTTAACACTTAGGATTAAAGTTATACACTCCATCCTAATAGAAGGATGCAGGCATAAGCTTAATCACAAAGCCTTAAAACCTTTAAGGTTTTAGTCCTTGATTAAAAGATGAGAAAAGAAGACTCAAGGATGACACAAAGGCAAAACTAAATGGGGGACTAATCAAACCCTAATTATGATCATGCTTGGTTATGCCTAGGGTTTATGAGGCTTAAGAAAGAAAGAGATCTTCAAAGGCCACCAAGGAAGAACAAGATAGAAAAGAGATTAGATGAGAAGAGAAAAGAGGGAAGAGAGGCACAAGTGAGCAAGCTCACTCCAAGACAAGTAAAAATGCAGCAAGGATGTAAAATGATGAGGTGAGAAGAGGTAGGAGGTGAAGGCAAATTCACCTCCCAAACAAACTTACCATTAACCTGAAAAGTTAGTACAAGATGCATAAGGGAAGGAATGAGATGAAACAATGCATATGGATGGGCAAAGGCCAAAGTCAGAAATATACACATGATGCAAATGATGTCAAGAGATGGTGCAAAGTCATACAAGATGCACATATGTGAGCATACAAGAGAATGGATGCATATGGAGCATGCCTTGAACCATGAAAGTTCATGAAAGCTTATGAAGTGCAATGAAGGTATGACATGTCAAATTAATGATGCAATGATCAAACATGATTCAAATATGTCCTAAGATGTCTTATGAGTCATGTGGATGCACAAAATGTCATGGCAAGTTCTTGTATGCAAGCAAATGAAAAATGGATGCAAAGGGAGGCAAGAATTAGGGTTTATGTATAACATGTAACCCAAAATTCAAAATCAGAAGCAAATGACATGATAAAAAATTGAAAATGGGATCAAAGGAACCCTAACCCTACACAAGTTCACTGCCCAAAGGAGGAGACCTAAATCTAAACCTAATGGAAGTTATGGTTTTTCTAAGTCAACTAGGGTTTCAAGGCACTTCAAAAGGAAAAATGCACATCAAATTGAAAATGAAAGATAAATTCAAACCAAATTTACCCTAGAAACTACATGCTATGAAGGATGCAATTCAAGAAGAACCATCATCAAACTCCTCATGGTTAGGCAGAATGAATTTTTCCAAGTTTGAACAAAAATATTGCCTTTAAACAACTTTAATTCCAATGAAAATTGTCAAAATACATCAAGGACCAAAAAGAAATTTGTTTTGAGAGTTTTATAATGTTTCTAAATGTTTTAAAATGCAATGTGAATTTTTTTGGTGATTTTTAAATACCTAAATGCATTTTTAATTAATTAATTTCCATTAACTAATTAAAAATAAACATTTAAATGATTTAAAAATAATTTTTAATGCAAAAAATAAAAGTAAAAATATTTTTGGGTTCTGAAAATTAATAAAAGGTTTGACGAAAAATTTCAGAATTTTTCAATATGTTTTGGTATTTTTAAAAATTCGTGGAAGTTAAATATAAAACAAATGAAATTAAAATGAAATTAATGAGAAAATGGGAAAGCCAAACAATCCAAGGGCTGTGGTTCAAACTCAGGGAAGCGGGAATTGACTACGCGCGCTAATGGACGGCCAGAATTCAAACTCACTTAATTATGTCATTAGCCCTAATCCTGGGCCCTAATCACTTTCAGATGACCGGAACAGTGTTCCGGTCATCTTCTCCGGCAAGCCATTTCTCCAATCTCACTCAATACGCATCAAAACTTCATCAAACTCTCCAGAAAGGATTAATGAACAACAATAAACAAGATCCCAGGCACAAAAATCATTTATATTACATCAACAACAAGAATCGAAGCAATCAAGTTTCACGGGCAAAATTTCAGAACAAGCATACATGGTCATTTTTCACTCATTTTCAAAATAAATCATATCATGGTGATCAGTGAAGCATAAGGAATCATTTAGAAAGCTAAAAATGGGAGTTCTGGAAAAAAAAGTTCTTGAGCTCACCTGAACTGGAGCTTTCACTTTTGGCACTTTCTGACCAGGTTTTTGCTTCAAAATGGCTCCAATGATCTTCTTGAGGAAGCTTTGATGCTTAGTTGGAGTGTATTGTGGCTGGTTTGTGAGATTGATGAAGTTCTGACCAAGGGGAGTGAAAAATCGTATTTTTGTTTGTGGGCTTTTCAGGGCAAGATGAAGGGTGGTTTATGCTCTATGAAGCTTTTCTGAATGAACGGTGAAGTTGGTTTTGAGGTTTGTGGCTTGTGTATTGAGATTCGAAGAAAAATGCATAAAGAGGGATTTTTGAGAATGTTGAATTGTGGGAGAACTCAGGCTATGTTGTGTGTTGTGTTGAGTTGCTTTTGGTCCATGTATCAAGTTGGGATAGGTCAGAGAGTTGTTGCTGGCCTATGTTGATTGGTATGGTCCATTTTGCCAAAAGTCAATGTTAGGTGTCCTTTGAGGTATGGATCATGGCAGGCTTGGATTTGGGCATGGCTGTGTGCAGCAAAGATCAAGGAAGGCTTATGGATTAGATTTGATGAGCTGTAACAAGTAGAGGCATGGTTTCATGAGCTTTTGCAAATTGGTACAACTTTGGCCCCTTTGTGATTTCTTAATGATCAAGGTATGAGAATGAGCAATTCTTTGGTGCATTCTGAATTTTAGGGGTCACATGAGCATGTTGTGAAGTGTTTGTGCATATTTGAGGCCTTTAGAATTCCTTATCATACCATTTTGCAAAATGCCTCTTTGGTGTAAAACATGAAATTATGTGATTTTATCCAACTTTGCAAGGCCATAACTTTTGATCCATAATGAATTAGAATGAGTTCTTGTACTTTTTGAAAATGGGAGGATCCATTCTACAACTTTCATGACCAAAGTTCCCTCATTTGAAGCATTTTTGAATCAAAAAGAGGAGGTTGAAAAACTTTCCCAAAATGGCAAGTTTACATTATAAGTCACTTTCCCAAAAAGGAAACTTTGCAAATGGCTTGAAATTCTCCAATTTTGTGAACTTCTAACATCTTCTATGATCAAATAAAGATCATACACATTCAAAATGATGGAGAATACCCTTTGGTTGGGTCATCGGGGGCCTCAGATGCCCTGATTTTGCACTGACTTGCTCAAGAAGTCATCTCTTGATCAAATGCTTTCCCCATTGAATTTCTTCATGAAAATTGATATGCATGATCCTCATAACATATAGAGACCAATAGAAACAAGAATGACCAAAAAATTTGGAGTTATGGCCTCTGAAACCAAAACCCTAATTTCAGGTCATCTGTGCAGTTAAACCTGGCTCTGTTTCCATGCCTTTCTCAGTTCTTGTGATTCTTTGACTTTCTTGACCTTGTGAGGATATGATATGATGCTTGAACATACATGGACCCCTTTGAAGTGATTGATGACCTTTGGAGTGGCTCAGATAGCTCAGGAAAGGCTCAGATCACAAACCCTAGATGCAGATGACTTTGAATCAATGCAGTGAATCAAAAATGTAGTATGAGATGCTATGATTGAATTTATGCAAATGAAAAGATCACAAGCCATGGTGTGAATGGGTGAGGGAAAATTTGGGTTGTTTACAGCTGCCCCTATTCAAGCATGAGTTAGCTGTGCAGGATGTAAGTAACGGCTTAACAGGCAAACAAGATAACTTATGGTTGAATACCAAAGACAGTCCAAAATTTGCACTCACAGAATGAAGAAGAAAAGGGATATAGATTGTAAAAGGAAGTAAGATATAATTATAAAGTGCGGGTGACGGAGGACGACCGTCAAGAAGAGGACGACTGCTGGGGATAAAGCAATGACGGGGACGGCCGACATGCCGGGGATATAAGAGACTATGAAGGGGACGGCCATCAAGTAAAGAAATAAGACTTTCTGGGGATTATAGATAAATTCAATGATAGGGACGACCATCGCGTTAATAAATGATGAGGGACGGTCATCAAAGGTGAAGGACGATCACCTAGCAGGGGACGACTGCTCTGTTGGGGATAAGATGAGGGACGATCATCTAAGGTGAAGGACGATCACCTGGCAGGGGACAGCTGCCAAAAGTATCACGACATAGGATGAATGTCGGATAGAAAAGGTCGACGATGGGGACGATCATCAAGAGGTGAAGGACGATCACCTAGCAGAGTACAGCTGCTCTCGGGGTTCATCATGACATAGGACGAATGTCAGATAACAAGATCAACGATGGGGACGACCATCAGATAAAAATGATGAAGGATAATCATCAAGAGGTGAAGGACGAACACCTAGCAGGGGACGACTGCTGAAAATATCACGACATAGGACGAATGTCGGATAGGAAGGGGTTCTAATGAATAGAGACTCCACTGGGGGTGATGAAGGTCGATCATCAAAAAGGTGAAGGACGATCACCTGGCAGGTGTGGCTGCCGAAAGTATCAAGACATAGGACGAATGTCAGATAGAAAAGAAGCTTTGCTAAGGATTTGCTGGGAACTCTTCTGGGGAATATTAGTCACAGACGAGTGTCTAAGTTCAAGAAAATATAAGTGTTTTGACACGGTGTATAGATTAAAGATGCGGACGAGCATCCTTAAGACTATGATACGGACGAGTATCAGTAGAAACAAACGCTTGACGCATGTTCAGAGATGATGATACGGACGGGTATCAACTGGTTAACAACGAACACTGATGAGTGTCGAATCTGAGGGGATTTAAATGGTATATACAAGATACGGATGAGTATCTGTATGAGTAAAAAGTAAGAGTGAGACACAGACGAGTGTTTAACTTGCTGGGGAGAGCACGACACGACGGGTGTCGGAAAAAGTGTATTATAAACAAGTATATGGTTCCCGAAGTGTTTAGGTACTATGCTGGGGGGGGGGTGACACGGACGAGTGTCAAGGAAGTTGTATATATATGTATCTGTGTTAGTGAGTGCAAAGGGGACGCTTTGGCTTTCTGCTGAGGTATGACACAGACGAGTGTCAAGAAGCGTCTGTAATATAAGTGTCTGTTTGCTCAGGCAATTTTACTAGGGAATGATGACACGGACGAGTGACAAAAGGAGTGTGTATCTGTATCTGTAAGGGAAATGCTTTGGCTCTCTGGTGGGGAATTGGGAAATATTCAGTATATTGTTCAGTTCGACACATGGCTTATGATTATGCAATATGTTTGATTTTTGCCGTAATGCTCCGTATTAGACGAAATGTTACGCTCTGTGGGGAAAATATGATGCGAATGCTATGATTATGCAAAGATACCGATCCGGAATTCGGATCCCGTTGCTGTGGAGATCTTTGGTTGATCTGCTTGAAGTGGATATCCCAGCTGGGGATAAGATCATTGGTAGATCTGACATATATGATTCTGCTTGGGGAAATAGATCACTGATAGACCTATCTTAGTAATGAGGGACCCAACTGGGGTTTGTAGAAGCTTTCTTTACTCTGTCGTGAGACCTTCAGGCATTGCTCTTCTGGATAGAGGCTGAAACTCTATGGGGAGATGGTTCCCTGTCTGGCACTCGGCTGGGGAAGAAGAAAAATCACTGAAAGATCTTCCTAGAGATTTCTGTAGGGATCCTGCTGGGGATGATAATATCTGACAATTCAGCTGGGGATATGAACACCTTCTGGTGTTGCTCTTTGAAGGAAATGTTGGAGAAGCGATGCCTGGCAACTCTGATGGGGAGAAAGCATCTCTGGTGTTGTTTGGAAGGTGTGCTGAGGAAACAATGACTTGGCAGCCTACTGGAGAGAAGCTCTCATGCCCCATGTGGCGCTTTGGATACCTGCAATCCTGTAAAGACAAAGAAACGCACAAGTACCCCGAGGTATCCCTTACTGGATTCCATCATAAGAGTTTAGACACTCCCGGGAGTCAATATATTTCCTGTAAGCATGTAGTTTAGGAAAGACGCATCTGTATTTATGCGATCAGTATATTAATAACATCAGACATTTTGCAAATAAAAGAGTTCGAGACAGTGTGTGACCGAAAATCTAATTTTATTAATTTGTGTTCCCTGAATTGGCAAGATACAGTCATAGAAACAAATCCCCTAAAATGAGGAGATTGTTACAAATTGAGAAACAAAAGATGCTGGCAATGCTGATGACGCTTCAAGGAGCTTCCCTTTTGCTATGACTCGTATGACATTGACGTTCTTCTCATCTTGCTTTCTGAAGAAGGATGATTCTGATCAACGCTTGAACCTTTCGAAGCTTACCATGTTGTAAGTGATACAGATGAATTCAGAATGCAGTTGTTCGCTTATTCCCTTATTTTGCGTGGATCGCCCTTTCAGGTTTCCAATCCACCGGGATACCCATTTTTGCCTGAGTTGTCCAATGCGGCTTTTCAACTCAGCGAGTGTACATTTTTTATATTTTCCCTTATTTTTGCCCGAGTCTTTTATTCTGTTTTTTGACTCGCCGGGATGCCCTATTTTTTCCTGGACTTACATTCTGTTTTTATGTCCAGCGGGTCTTTTCATGCGAAGTATTTTTTAACTGCATCTGAATTTACAAGGGACAAGAAGTCTTCACCATCCATAGTACTGAGCATCAGTGCTCCACCGGAGAAAACTTTCTTTACTACGAATGGCCCTGTGGTCTGTATGATGAGGGAGGAGTCTTTTCAGCACAAGATCTCCTACTTGGTACTCTCGGAGCCTGACTTTCTGATCAAAGGCTTTCTTCATTCTTTTCTGATACAACTGCCCATGACAGATTGCAGCTAATCTCTTCTCTTCAATCAGATTCAGTTGTTCGTATCGGGATCGGACCCACTCGGCTTCATTCAACTTAATATCCATCAGTACCCGCAAGGAGGGTAATTCAACTTCAACAGGTAGGACTGCCTCCATACCATACACAAGCTGATACGGTGTTGCCCCAGTGGATGTTCTGATTGACGTACGGTACCCATGCAAGGCAAATGGTAGCATTTCATGCCAGTCTTTGTAGGTGACTACCATCGTTTGCACAATCTTCTTGATATTCTTGTTAGCTGCCTCAACAGCGCCATTCATCTTTGGCCTGTAAGGAGAAGAATTGTGGTGTTGGATCTTGAAGTCCCGACATAGTTCTGCCATCATTTTATTGTTCAAGTTGGAACCATTATCAGTAATGATTCGCTCGGGCACTCCATACCGACATATGACGTCTCTATTCAGAAATCGGGCTACTACCTGCCTTGTGACATTTGCATAAGAAGCTGCTTCAACCCACTTGGTAAAATAGTCAATGGCTACCAGGATGAACCTGTGGCCATTTGAAGCAGTCGGTTCAATCCTTCCAATCATATCAATGCCCCACATGGCGAAGGGCCAGGGTGAAGACATCACATTCAAAGGATTCGGAGGCACATGCACGTTATCCGCATAAATCTAGCATTTATGGCACTTTCTGGCATAGGCACAACAGTCAGCATCCATTGTGATCCATTAATAGCCTGATCTTAACAGCTTTTTAGCCATAGCATGCCCTCCTGCATGGGTACCAAAGGATCCTTCGTGCACCTCGTGCATCAACAAGTCTGCTTCTGCCCTATCAACGCATCTGAGGAGTACCATATCAAAGTTTCTCTTGTACAGGGAACCATCAGTATTCAGGAAGAAACTACCAGCTAGCCTTCTTAATGTCTTCTTGTCATTGGAAGATGCCCCAGATGGGTATGTTTGATCCTCCAAGAAGCATTTGATATCATGGAACCAAGGCTTATCATCTTTAACAACATCTGCTGAGAACAGATATGTTGGTCTGTCAAGTCTGGACACTGCAATTCGAGGCACAAAGTTGGGAGCTTGAACTTTGATCATGGATGAAATGGTAGCCAGAGCATCCGCAAACTGATTTTCGTCTCGAGGGATATACTCAAGCTTGACCGTTGTGAAGAAAGTCAATAACCTTCTTGTATAATCCCGGTAAGGTATCAGATGATCTTAGTGGGTGTACCATTTGCCGTTGGTTTGATTAATTACCAGAGCTGAATCCCCGAACACAGTTAAAGTCTTAATCATGAGGTCAATGGATTCCTCAAGACCCATAATACAAGCTTCGTATTCAGCTTCGTTGTTAGTGCAGTTGAAGGTGAGCTTTGCCGAGAAAGGCATGTGAACTCCCTTAGGCGTAATGAGTACTGCCCCAACACCACGACCATTCATATTAACAGCCCCATCAAACATCATAGTCCATTCCTCTTCCGGATCAAGCCCTTCAGTGTGAATAGGCTCTTCATGATCTTTTGCTTTTATGAACATGATATCTTCATCGGGGAAGTCAAATCTCATAGGCTGGTAATCATCAATGGGTTGCTCAGCGAGGTAATCAGACAATACACTGCCTTTGATGGCCTTCTGAGATGTGTATTGAATATCATATTCTGGGAGGATCATTTGCCATCTTGCAACCCGTCCGGTAAGTGCTGGCTTCTCAAAAATGTACTTAACTGGATCCATCTTTGAGATCAATAAAGTAGTGTGGGTCAATATATACTGCCTTAGTCGGCGAGCAGCCCACGCTAAAGCACAACAAGTTTTCTCGAGCAGTGAATAACGTTGTTCACAGTCGGTAAACTTTTTTCTTAGGTAGTATATTGCATACTCTTTTCGACCAGACTCGTCATGCTGGCCCAGCACATACCCCATTGAATCTTCTAACACTGTCAAGTACATGATTAGAGGTCTTCCTTCAACTGGAGGCATAAGGATTGGAGGCTCTTGTAAGTATTCCTTAATTTTGTCAAAAGCCCTCTGACAGTCTTCATTCCATCTGACCGTTTGTTCTTTTCTTAACAACCTGAACAAAGGTTCACATGTTGCTGTAAGGTGAGATATGAACCGTGAAATGTAGTTCAATCTACCTAGAAACCCCCGAACTTCTTTTTCTGAATTCGGTGCAGGCATTTCTTGAATGGCTTTGACTTTGTCAGGGTCAACTTCAATCCCTTTCTCACTTACAATAAATCCCAGCAGCTTACCGGATCGCACCCCGAATGTGAATTTGTTGGGGTTTAGCTTCAGTTGGTACTTCCTCAAACGCTTGAACAACTTCAACAGATTTACCAGGTGGTATTCTTCTGTGAGGGACTTGGCAATCATGTCATCCACATAACATTCAATTTCTTTGTGGATCATGTCATGGAATAATGTTACCATAGCCCGTTGATAAGTTGCACCAGCATTCTTCAGTCCGAATGGCATCACCTTATAACAGAATGTGCCCCAGGGTGTGATGAAAGTTGTCTTCTCCATGTCTTCAGGTGACATCTTGATCTGATTGTATCCCGAAAATCCGTCATGAAGGATAACACCGAGAACTGAGCCGTATTATCAACCAATACATCAATGTGAGGTAAAGGGAAGTCATCTTTCAGGCTGGCTCTGTTCAGATCCCGGTAATCCACACACATCCTTACCTTGCCGTTTTTCTTAGGCACAGGTACGATATTAGCGACCCACGGCGGAAAGCTAGTCACAGCAAGGAAATCGGCGTCCCACTTCTTTTGCACCTCTTCCTTTATCTTCATTGCCATATCTGGGCGAGTACGGCGCAGCTTCTGTTTTACTGGCGGGCAGTCTTCTTTCAAAGGCAGCTTGTGCATGACAATATCGGTGTCCAACCCTGGCATATCCTGATAAGACCAAGCGAAAACATCCACATACTCCCGAAGCATGTCAATCAGTTGCTCTTTCACTAAATCTTGCAGGCAAGCCCCGATCTTCACCTCTTTCACGCCTTCTTCCGTACCAAGATTAACTGTTTCAATCTCCTCCTGATGAGGAGTGATAACCTTCTCCTCTTGCCTTAACAACCTGGCTAGCTCTTCAGGTATCTCATAATCTTCTTCATCCCCTTCATCGGCTTGATTGATTGGATTGTCAAAGTCATACGAGGTCATAGCAGTGTTGTTGTCGGTGCAGTCTGAAAGGCACTTTCTGCAAGGGTTTAGATTGGTTTATTTTAGTGATCAGTTTTATCTTATTTAGAAAAAGTGAAAATGAAGTTGTTTTATTTTGAAAAACATTGCCACTTTATTTTTTTTGTACAAAAAGAAAAATGAAAAGACAGTGAGCAAAAAAGAGACTCGTTTGCAAAAGATGTCCGATATTCATTAATTGATCTATTTGCACAAAAATACAAGATGGCCCGATTACAAAATGAGTCTTGACATCTTGGGCAAGATGCAAGACTTGATGCATGCTTTAAAATACAGGAAATAATAATTACTCTGCAGGAGTAACCCTTATAATTTCCTGGGAAGACCAGTTAAGGACTTGGCTCCCCGGGATCCTTGGACGTCTCCAGCTCTCCAGGTTGCGGTCGCTTTCCTCCTCGTCTTCCAAATTGTTCACAGCATCCGGGGTGAGCATTCCCCCGCTGACAAACTTGCGCTCCTTGGCAGCCTCTGATTGATCTTGTTGAGTTGGTTTGTAACCCAACCCAAATCTATCTTCTTTCTTTTCCGCGGGCAACAGCTTGCCCCAGCCTTGGGCGGTACCCTCTTCAACAACCTTCCGGGCTTGCTGATATGATGTTATGGAAGTTCCCAATACAGTAGATGCTTCGTTAATGTTCAGGGCCTCAAACCCCTGGCTCATGGTTTCATGGATTTCTCCATCCATTTCTATGTACTTATATGTAGCCAGATGGCTAACAAAGATGTCTTCCTCCCCACAAATGGTGATGATCTGGCCTTCCCACTCGAATTTCAACTTCTGGTGAAGGGTAGACATAACAGTGCCAGCGGCGTGGATCCAGGGTCTACCCAACAGACAGCTGTAGGCCAGCTGAATGTCCATCACATAGAAGGTAGTTTTGAAGGTCTGCGGGCCAATCATCACATGCAGATCAATCTCTCCGAGCACTGATCTTTTAGAGCCATCAAATGCTCTCACCACCAAATTACTTGGACGCAGTGCCAAGCCATCATACTCCAGCTTCACTAAGGCTTTCTTTGGTAGGACATTGAGTGATGACCCAGTGTCCACCAGTACATGAGATAGAACAGCACCCTTGCATTCCAAGGTGATATGTAAAGCCTTGTTATGGTTGCGACCCTCCGTTGTTAAGTCAATATTGGTAAAGCCCAGTCCATGACTGGTGTTGACATTTGCCACCACGGTTTCTAGCTGATTAACGGTAATCTCCTCTGGCACGTATGCTGCGTGCAGGACTTTCAATAATGCATTCCTGTGAGCTTCAGAACACATCAACAGGGATAATATGGAGATTTTGGAGGGAGTTTGGTGAAGCTGATCCACCACCTTGTAATCACTTCTTTTTATGATTCTCATGAACTCGTCTACATCTTGTTCAAAAGATGTCTTCTGAGTTTCTTTGACAGCTGGCTCTTCAGATACCACACTCTTTCCTTTTGCTTTGGCAGCAACTTCTGCTTCAACATTAGGTCTTTGTGTTTGTGAGGCAAAAAGGTGTCCGCTTCTGGTGAAGCCTCCGCCTCCCCCAACATTATCAACATGTGGAGAAGAGGTTGAAGAATCCAGAGTGATTTTCTCCCCATTGCAGTAGAGATCAGAGCCATAATGCCAAGGTATGGCATTACTGCTTTCATAAGGAACGGGTCCAGGTACCGTAATAGTAACTGGACTGACTGCTGCAGAGGAGGGTACTGCAGTAGTGTGCGGATCATAGTAAATTGTGACTGGTGACCTGGCAGGAGGTGCCACTTTTTGTTGCTGGAAATTGCTGCTGGGAGTAACCTCTGATGGGTCATAGTAGATTTTAACTGCTGAGACATCTTCGTTAATTTTTGCTGGCGTTGTAGAAGATAAAGCTGATAAAATGGATGCTAATGTTGTAGAAGAAATGGTTGTTGAAATCTGACTTGTTGAAGTGATGGACGGAGCCATTGCTGATGATATTGATGAATCGGTAGGAATGATTGTTGCTGCTGTTGTAGAAGAATCAGTAATTGTTGTCAAAGGAATTACTGGATTTGTAGGCGCCGTTGTTGAGATCTGAAGGATTCCATCCTTAATAAGACCATCTATGCCACTTCTCAAATTTTCACACTCGTTGACCGCAATGTTGCAATACCCACAACCGAGTTCACACCCGGGGAACACTTGGCACTCTAGAAGCTGAGCTTTAATTTCGACCAGAGGTGTTCGAATTTGTGCAACACTGGTGATCAAGGTAGATGGCTTGTCTTCCTCAACCGCATTAATCCTCGGCCCGCCATGATTAGGCATAGGATTTTTGTTGACATTCGGAGGAGGTGCAAAGTTGAGGGCTTTAGAATCCACTAGATCTTGGACTTTCATTTGTAAGGCCCTGCATCTTTCTGTATTGTGGCCAGGTGCATTGGAGTGGAAAGGACATCTGGCATTGACATCATAATTCTTCGGGAGGTTGAGGGGATCTGGAGGTGCCAATGTCCTTAACTCAACCAAGTTAAGCTTCAGGAGTTGTGGCAATAAGGCAGCATAAGGCATAGGGATAGGGTCAATCACCCTGTTTGCCTGTGATGGTCTTTGTTGGAAGGGTCGTTGTTGTTGATTGTTATTGCTGTTGTTGTAGGTTCTCTGTGGCGGGTACTGAACTTGCTGTTGATAATGTGGTTGTTGTTGTTGTTGATATGCTGATTGCTGAGGAATCGGAGCTGGAATGGTGACAGCTGCTACTGATCTGTGAACATACTGAGGTCTGCCCCTGCTGGCATGAATGGCATTTGTCTCACCGGTCCTCCGGGGTCCCACAAAAGGCTTCATGGTATTACTGGATGAACTTGCACCATTATCAGAAATTTTGCCCATTTTTAACAGACTTTCGATCCTTTCACCGGCTATGACGACATCAGCAAAGCTGGTGGAAGAAAAGGCAGCCAGTTTACCAATTTATGTTCCTTGCAAAGTATTCATGAACATGTCGGCCATTTCTCTTTCCAACATGGGTGGCTGGACAGCAGCAGCAAGCTGCCTCCACCTCTGGGCATATTCTCTGAAGCTTTCTCTGGAGGACTGGGACATTCCCATCAAAAGGGTCCTGTTGGGAGCCATGTCCAGATTGTATTGATATTGCCTGATGAAGGCTTCAGCTAAGTCCTTCCAGTATCTGATAGTAGCTCTGGTCAGGTGTGAATACCACTCTCTTGAAGCCCCAGTCAAATTGTCTTCAAAGTAGAACATCCACAGCTTTTCATCCATGGTATATGCTTTAAGTCTTCCCAGGAAAGACTGCAGGTGAGTTCGTGGATAAGAGGTTCCATTGTATTTCTCAAAGCATGGGGGTTTGAATTTGTGGGGAATTCTCACCCCATCCACCAGCCCCATATCCATTACATCGAAACCCAAGGAGTTTTGAGACTCCAAAGATCTCAACTTCTCAGCAATTTCATCAAACCTCCGGTCATAGACTTCATCTCCTGCTCCCATGACAGTTAATTTCTCTTCTTGGGGATCTTCTTGCAAGATTCTCCCCCTGGTAGTATTTCCTTGCACATTACCCGGGATGTTGACTTCCGGATCTAGATGAGGTCCAAATACAGGTGGATTAACATGAGGCTGACCCCTTTCATTATTACTTGTTCCTCCAGTTCCAGGATGAGGTTCCTCGGGAGTTTGTCTTTCTACCAATTCCCTTAACCTTTCTTGACTCTGGGCCAAACCAGTCATTACAGCCATGAATTGGGTCATTTGGTTTCTCATCTCCACTCTTTCATTAGCCATCTGGGTTCTGACCTCAGTCAGGTCCTGCTGTACTTGCTCCATTTGGATACCTGGAAGGTTGTTGCGAGTAGGATACCGGTGCGTACAGTTGACAGGGAACACTCTTCTGCGAGCAATGTTTCCTGAGACCACAACAGAGTTAGAAACAAATAAATACAAAACCTACAAAACAAAACAAGGTTAGTATGCAATGCAATATGCTTATTTGTTTTCCAAGGTATCCGACTTGGTTCTTGGTTTTGACCCTTCCAGACCTCGAGGAAGATGCTTGATGTTGTTTGAGAAAAGAAACCCAATAAAAGCAAACTAATATATTACAAATGATGAACAATACATAGTTTGTTTTACGACATATGCCCCTCGAGGGTCAAAATACAACAAAAAGAAAAGTACATAAAATGGAAATGAACAACTAGCAAAGGAGTCAAACATCTAATCCAAACTCATCCTCCTTAACCTCCTTCAGAAGTGCCTCAGTCACTAGACCAGCTGGATGCTCTGTAATGGTCCTAATAAGGAGGTTCCTGGTGGCAATGGCAGTGGTCATCTTCTTGTGCCTGTCCTGATCCTTTGATCTCTTCAACCCAGCCCTAAGCTTCAACTCTGAAATCTCCTTCTGGGCTGCTAGCAAAGCTTCCTGCTGCTTCTTTTCATTGGCCTCTAACTGCTCAATCTTGGCTTGAATTTTCTGATCTTCTTGTGTCCGGGCTTCAGTGATCCTGACCTGTAAACACCCCAAATTTGCCCTCACCCATCCACACCATTGCTTGTGATCTCTTCATATGCATAAGTTCAATCATAGCATCCCATACCACATTTTTAATTCACTGCATTGTTTCTAAGTCATCTGCATCTAGGGTTTATGATCTGAGCCATCCCTGTGCCATTTGAGCCACTCCAAAGGTCATCAATCACTTCAAAGGGGTCCATGTATATTCAATCATCACATTGTATCCTCACCAAGTCAAGAAAATCAAAGAATCACAAGAACTGAGAATGGCATGGAAGCAGAGTCAGGTTTAACTGCACAGATGACCTAGAATTAGGGTTTTGGTTTCAAAGGCCATAACTCCAATTTTTTTGGTCATTCTTGTTTCTATTGGTCTCTATATGGTATAGGGATCATGCATATCAATTTTCATGAAGAAATTCCATGGGGAAGGTATCTAATCAAGAGTTGACTTCTTGAGCAAGTCAGTGCAAAATCAGGGCATCTGAGGCCCCCAATGACCCAACCAAAGGATGTCCTTCATCATTTTGAGTGTGTATGATCTTTATTTGATCATAGAAGATGTTAGAAGTTTACAAAATTGAAGAATTTCAAGCCATTTGCAAAGTTGCCTTTTTGGGAAAATGACTTGTAATGGAAACTTGCCATTTTGGGAAACTTTTTCAACCCTTGCTTTTTGATTCAAAAATGCTTCAAATGAGAAAACTTTGGTCATGAAAGTTTTATAATGAATCATTCCCTTTTCAAAAAGTACAAGAACTCATTCTAATTCATTTTGGATCAAAATTTATGGCTTGTCAAAGTTGGGAAAAATCACATAATTTCAAGTTATGTACCAAAGGGACAAAGTTGCAAAACCACTTGCCAAGACAAATTGTGCTTTCAAATGAACTTCTAATCTTTGTACAAACATAAACCAAGGCCTAAGATTCAGAATGCACCAAAGGTTTGCCCATTTCCATGACTTGTGGATCAAGAAACTTCAAAAGGGCCAAAGTTGGATAAAGTTGCAAAACATCATACAAACCCTAATCCACTTGCTAATTGGCTTCAAGACTGATCCCATGGCTCTCCTCATTCCTTGTTGCGCAGGACACCCCTATTGTCCTTGGCCTACCATTGACCCATACCTCTCTTACACAAAACTTGACTTTTTGCATAAAGACCCATACCAATCAAGCTAGGCCAGACCAACTCCTCTGACCTATCCAAGAGTGATAAGTTGACCAAATGCAACATAACACACCACATACACAAGCCTGAAACACTCTCCAAGCCATAGCACCAAGCTTTGCCCTCTTATGCATTTCCATTCGAAACACATCACACAAGCATCAAACATAAAAACAAACTTCATAGAACATCTCAGCATGTCTCACTGATCATCCCTGACCCTTCACCTTGCCCTGAGACTCCCTGAAATCAAAGCACGATTTCTCTCCTTCACTGAACAGAACTTCATCAAACTCCCAAACCAACCATTTTAAACTTCAACCAAGCTCCAAAGTTTCATCAGGAGGATCATTGAAGCCATTTTGAAGTAGAAAAGCAAGTAGAAAGTTCCTGGATTGAAAGCTCCATTTCAGGTGAGCTCAAGAACTTTTTTTCCAAAAATGCATTTTTAAGTTCTTAAATGAATCTATGTGATGTGTTGATCATGCTGATATGTTTAGTTTTGCAAATGGTTAAGTATTGAGTATGTATGAAGCTTCTGAAATTTTTTGACCTAAAAACCTTTTGATTCGATTCAGCTTTGACACGAAAAATAAATGCGTTTTGTTTGATGATTCTTCTTATATGATGTGTGGGGATGGATTCTGGGCAGAGAAATCAAGTTTTAGAGACCTAGGGAGTGAGTTAGCAATTTTCAGGGAAGGAGGTGGCCGGAGAAGATGACCGGAGGTCATTTCCGGCCACCTGAGAGTCATTAGGTCATTAAACGCGTTTAGGGCAAAGTTTGAATTTGGACCCTTGATCTGGCTGACTTTAGTTGACTCCCGCGCGAATGGATGGCCTGGATCACTCATTAAAACCCTAATCTCCATTTAATTAATTAAAATCAGTTTAATTAAATCATAAAACCAAATTAGCTAGGTTTGAATCTGGGCCTTTGGATCTGGCGCGCAGTCAACCAGTCCAAACCCAGATCAAATCATGGCCCTCCCCCTTGCATACTTTCATTTTCTTTTATTTTTATTTGTATTTAAATTGTTTTATCTTTCATATTTTATTTAAAATAGCAAAAATCATTTTAAAATTATGAAATTTTTTGTCAAAGGTTTCATGAATTTTCAGAACACAAAAATATTTTTATTTTTATTTTTTGCATAAAAAATTATTTTTAAATCATTTAAATATTTATTTTTAATTAGTTAATGAAAATTAATTAATTAAAAATACATTTAGGTATTTAAAAATCACAAAAAAATTCACATAGCATTTAAAAGCATTTAGAAACATTGTCCAACTCTCAAACAAAATTTCTTTTTTGTTCTTGATGCCTTTTGATCATTTTCATTGGATTTAATTTCATTTCAAGGCAATATTTTATGTCAAACTTCAAAAATTTCTTTCTGCCTAACCATTGAGAGTTGGATAATGATTCCTTTTGCATTGCATCTTGTATAGCATGTAGTTTATAGGATAAAATTGGTTTGAATTGATATTGCATTTTAAATTTGTTTAGCATTTTTCTTGACAAGGTACCTTAAAACCCTAGCAATCTTAGGAAATTCATAACTTTCATTAGGTTAAGAGTTGGATCCCCTCCTTTGGGCAGTGAGTTTGTGTAGGTTTAGGGTATCTTTGATTGCATCTTCAAAATTTTATCATATCATTTGCTTCTGGTTTTGGATTTTTGCTTTGTATGGTGCATGTAACCCTAATTTGTGCCTTCCTTTGCATCCATTTCTCATTTGCTTGCATCCATTGGCTTGCCATGACATTTTGTGCATTCTTTTGATTCATAGTACATCTTAGGACATATTAGAACCTTTTTTGATCATTGCATCTTTCATTTGTCATGTTATATGTCCATTGCATTTCATAACTTTTCATGTACATTCATGGTTCAAAACATGCTTCATCTGCATCCATTGCCTTGTATGATCATTCTCATGTCTTGCCTCATGTTTGCATAATCTCTTAGCATCATTAACATCATGTATATGCTTCTGACTTTGGTTTTCATCATGACATTCCATCTCATTTGCATTGCATTTCTTTTTCTTATGCTAACATTTCAGGTGGTAATTTGTTTAGAGAAGTGAATTTGCCTTCACTTCTCATAATTTCTTTTCACCTCCTTCACACTTTCTTTGCTGCATTTTGTATGTGTATTAGAGTGGGCTTTCTCATTCATGTTCATATCTTACTTTCTTTCTTCAAGCAACTTGTCTTCTTAATTGAAGCAAGTTGTTTTGCTTCTCTTTGCTCCTTTCATCTGCTTCCTTCCTAGTGGTTTCTCTGAAGATTCTTCTTGTAAACCTCACTAACCCTAAGAATAACCAAGCATGATAACAATTAGGGTTTTGATTAGTCCCCCATTTAGCTTTTTCCTTTGTGTCATCATTGAGTCTTCTCTTCTCACCTCATACTCCAGGACTAAACCCTAAAGGTTTTAAGGCTTTGTGATTAAGCTTATGCCTGCATCCTTCTATTAGGATGGAGTGTATAACTTTAATCCTAAGTGTTAAATCCTTAATGTGTTTAAATCCTTTAATCAATCCACCTAATAATCACTAAGACATCAAGCTTGCAACTTGGGCCTTTCATTAGGGTTCTAATTCTTCCTTAACTGGTTAAGAAGGACTAACCCTAGTGTTAATGGACAAGTCCCTCTCAAGTTGTCTTACAAATCATAAAATCCATTTCTTCATCTTATCATTAACTAAAATCCATTTAATAAAGGTTTTGTTTTGTCATGAGGTTAATCCCTAATCATGGATTAAGTTGAAGAGTCTTTCTCAGCTTAAATGTTCTCATCTATTATCCTTCTATTAGGATGGTGTAATGAGTCCATTAAATCCTTGATTATGGCTTAATCTCATTACTTAACACTAAACAAAAACACCAAAAACATCTAAATAATCACAAATAGGTTAATGATCTTAATCCTACATCGTGGTAATTAAGTGTGAGATACTGACTTCACACTTAAGGCATTCTCATTACCCCTAATTAGAGGGAGGATGTGATGAGTTTACTAATCCATTGGTTTAGGCCTAAGCTCATTTTCTTATGACAAACTCCAAAAGCAATAAAAAACTGGAAACACAAAAACAAACAATAATCGTCTCCTCCGGGATTCTTTCCTAATCTCATTCACTCACAAACGAGAACTTGCTTCTTCCGTCTAATGCAAGACAGTTTGCACCTGAGCCAGACAGGTCATACACTTGAGCATAGACAAGTAAGCAGTTCACAAGTCAATTTATCTCTCAGTCTCTTTGAGTCAAACTACGGTGTTCTGACTTCCTCATTGCACGACAGGATACGTAGGCATAACTTAACGGTTATCGAACAAAAGTCTCTGTATATTCCCCCCTCCTTCCAGTATTATTCTTTTAGCCTCAAAATCTTGAGCTTCACTCTTGTTCTTACACTGACACTTCTCTTATACACTTCACATTTCTTTTACACTGACATTTGCATTCTTTCCAGCTTTGATACACAGAATAGCACAGACACTACCCCTTTAAAACACAAACTTTCAAGCGTGGATCCCGTCGAGTACGGCGGACAATCTGGGTGCTAATACCTTCCCAGGCTGTAACCAACCCCCTTTCTCAGTCTCTCTGGTTCGCAACCGTCTTATCCATATCTTTTCTTAGGTTTATGCAGCATTACCTTTCCTTCGGGATAAAAATGCCTAGCTGGCGACTCTATTCATTCCCTCCTCCTTCGCCGACCGTTCGCGTCTGTACCCCTTCTGACCCAGGTGTCATTTGGTGGGAGCGTCAGCTTGGTGACTCTGCTGGGGTGTTCTTATACTGTAACCAGGGCTTCTGGTTCTTTCTGTGGGTTCCTCCTAGCACTTGTTTGATTTGTGTTTACTGGGGTGTTATGTGCTACTTATGTTTATATAGTTGCTTTATTTATTGATTTATGTACAGTTACTTATTGCCTTCTTTACAGCTTTATATATATATCATACTGTCATATTGTCATCTGGCTGGATCTGGTTTATTGTTTTGATGGGTGGGGTTCATTGAGAGTTTAAGGTCCTATACCTGGGACCTGAGTGACACCTAGGCTAGAGTGGTTCATGTTCTTTCCCATTCCATTTCGGTCTGGTGCGGGAATATGAAACACGGTTCAGATGTGGGTTTCTTCTTGAGAACTCTGTGCTACAGATTTCCTGTAGTGCTAGGGCTATCTGGGAAGCCTGCTATGTCTGGATGACCTTTATTATGAACTTCAGAAACTGAGGTGAATTAGAGGAGGATCTTTTATGGTTATTGTAAACACTGTACCTCCGGGTTAGAAGTGTTTACACTTCTCATAACTGATCCAAGTCTGAGGATCCTTGTTTTAGAACATCACCTGTGAGGGGGTTGGGCTGTTTATAGGTATGCAGGTACCATTGGCCCCATCATACCCTGATACTTGTTTTGATTAAGAGTACCTCACATTCGACAGTTCTTGTGATTTAACCCTGGACATGTGACTCTTTATTTGAGTCCCCCATCTTGGTTACTGGATTTCCGAACCTCCATCTGGACTTCTTGAACATACATGGACTTTATATTAAGACAGATAATCAGATCCAGCTTGATCACAAACCCTTGCATATCATTTGAATACTCATCATTTGCATCATTTTAACATTTGTTTATTTGTTTTTCAGGGTATCCACATTACATCTGGCTTGGTTTTGACCCCTTCATCTGCATAGACCCCTGTTCATCAGCTATCTGCTTCAGCTATCTTCATCAGTTGCCTGCTTCAGCTACTTTTATCACCAGCCTCAGCCTATCAGGGGCCCATCTCCAGTATCATTCTTCATCATCAGCATTTGTCTTCAGCTCTTCATCAGCAGTCATGGCACCCAAGAAGAACAACATTTCATATCATTTCTTTGAGCCTGTGCTGACTGGCATCAGGCAGGTCCAGGCACTTATCACTCCAGACCACATCCCATTATTCAGAGAACATTATGGAGGCATCCTTGATATGGTTATGGACCTAGAACCTTCTCAGAGGAGTTTGATCCACACTTTCCTACAGTTTTATGACCCTCCTTTGAGATGTTTCACTTTCCAGAACTTTCAGTTAGGACCTTTGCTGGAGGAGTTCTCAACTTTGATTGGAGTACCTATCAGGGGTGGTGTCCCCTTCAACCCAGAGATGACTTCTCCCAGCAATGGAGAAGTGGCAAAAGCACTGTGCCTGGAACCTATTTTGATTGAGCAGAACATGACCACAAAGGCTGGAATCCCTGGTTTGCACTTAGACTTTCTAACTTCTCAGGCCATCCTGAAGGCCTCCTTGGGAGAGTGGAGGGCAGTTTGTGCATTGTTAGCCCTCAGTATCTATGGGGTTATACTATTTGCAGATGATCCCAAGTTTATCAGCAAGAATGCTATTCATCTCTTCCTTTTGAGGAACCCAGTACCCACATTGCTGGGAGATTTCTATTATTCTGTTCACCAAAGAAATGAGAAGCAAAGAGGAAAGTTGGTGAGATGTTGTGCTCCTCTATTTCACACTTGGCTGCTTAAACACTTACCCAAGACTGATGCCTTCCTGAACCCTCACCAATAGAAGAATTGGGCTAAGAGACTTATTGCTTTGACTTCAGATGACATCAGATGGTGCACCCAGAGCACCAAAGGCAGGGACATAATTACTAGCTGTGGACAGTTCCCCAATGTACCTCTAATAGGAGTGAAGGGTTGCATCAACTACAATCCTTTGCTGTTTAAAAGACAATTGGGCTACGCTTTGGTTCACCCTCCTAGAGTGCAAGACTTGGCTGAAACCCTGTATTGTGAGATAAAACCTAATATAGCTGTTGTCAGACAAGCATCCTGGGCTTGGGACAACATCCAGACCAAAGGGATGGCCATTCTTGGAACATGCAATAATGTGGCTTCAACTCAGTATTATGAATGGTCTCATGCTAGGGCTCAGATTTCTGGAATGCCCTTCACCATTGAGGATGCACCTGGACCATCCACAGTACCCCCTCCAGCCACTGTCAGCCTGGAAGAATTTGAGAAGCTGAAGGAGAGGAATGAGAATCTGTCTCAAGCTCTGAAGAAGACCCTCTGGGAGAGGAGTGATGGTCGTCTAGACATTGAGAGGTTGGAGAAGCTTAAGATGGAGCATCTGGCCAAGATTGAGAAAGCAGAGGACTACATTAAGAAATCAAGAGCTGGAGAGCAGATATTGAAGAATGCTTGTAAAGAGGCCCAGTTTCAGAAGGCTAGGACTGATCTCTATCTGGAGGAAAGTCAAGCTAGGTGGGTCAGGCTAACTGAAGCTCGCACTCAAGAAGATAAGAGAACTCAAGCCAGGATTGAGCAGTTGGAGGCCAATGAAAAGAAGCAACAGGAAGCTTTGCTGGCAGCCTAGAAGGAGATTTCAGAATTGAAGCTTAGGGCTGGTGTGAAGAGGTCAAAGGACCAAGACAGGCACAAGAAGCTGACCACTGCTATTGCCACCAGAAACCTTCTTATCAGGAACATCACAGAGCATCCGGCTGGTCCTGTAACTGAAGCACTTTTGAAGGAGGTTAAGGAGGATGAGTTTGGTTTAGATGTTTGACTACTTTGCTTGTTGTTATTTCCATTTGGTGTACTTTTCTTTCATGTTGTATTTTGACCCTTCAGGGGCATATGTTGTAAAAACAAACTATGTATGATCCACCTTTTGTAATGTATTTGTCGGTTTGTTTCATTGAGTTTTCTTTCTCTCAAGCAACATCAAAGCATCTTCCTTAGGGTCTGGAAAGGTCAAAACCAAGAGCCAAGCCGGATACCTTGGAAAATAAATAAGCATATTGCATTGCATGCTAACTTTTGTTTTGTTTTGTATGTTTTTATTTTGTTTGTTACTAACTCTGTTCTGCTTCAGGAATTATTGCTCGCCGTCGGGTGTTCCCTCTCAACCGTCCGCACAGGTATCCTACTCGCAACAATCTTCCTGGTATCCAAATGGATCAAGTACAACAAGATCTGACAGAGGTCAGAACTCAGATGGCTAATGAAAGGCTGGAGATGAGAAACCAAATGACCCAATTCATGGAAGTAATGAATGGCTTGGCCCAAAGTCAAGAAAGGTTGAGGGCATTGGTAGAAAGACAAACCCCGGAAGAACCTCATCTGGGAACCGGAGGAACAAGTAACAATGAAAGGGGTCAGCCTCATGTTAATCCACCAGTATATGGGCCTCATCTACACCCGGAAGTCAACATCCCGGGTTATGTGCAAGGAAATACTACTGCAGGCAGGATCTTACAGGAAGACCCCCAAGAAGAACAGTTTACTGTAATGGGAGCTGGGGACGAAGTTTATGATAGGAGGTTTGATGAAATTGCTGAGAAGTTGAGATCTCTGGAGTCTCAAAATTCCCTAGGCTTTGATGTCATGGATATGGGGTTAGTGGATGGGGTAAGGATTCCCCACAGGTTTAAACCCCCGTGCTTTGAGAAGTACAATGGAACTTCCTGTCCACGAACTCACTTACAGTCCTTTCTGGGGAGACTTAAGGCATACACCATGGATGAAAAACTGTGGATGTTCTATTTTGAAGATAGTTTGACTGGGGCTTCAAGGGAGTGGTACTCACATTTAACCAGAGCTACTATCAGATGCTGGAAGGACTTAGCTGAAGCCTTCATCAGACAATACCAATACAACCTGGACATGGCTCCTAACAGAACCCTTCTGATGGGAATGTCTCAATCCTCCAGAGAAAGCTTCAGGGAATATGCCCAGAGGTGGAGACAGCTTGCTGCTGCTGTCCAGCCACCCATGTCGGAAAGAGAAATGGCCGACATGTTTATGAACACTTTGCAAGGAACATATATTGATAGGCTAGCTGCCTTTTCTTCCACCAGCTTCGCTAACGTAGTCATAGCTAGAGAAAGAATTGAAAGCCATCTGAAGATGGGTAAAATTTCTGATAATGGTGCAAGTTCATCAAGTAATCCCAGGAAGCCTTTTGTGGGACCTAGAAGAACCGGTGAGAGAAATGCCATTCATGCCGGCAGGGGCAGACCTCAGTATGTCCAAAGATCAGTAGCAGCTGTCACTATTCCAACTCCGATTCCTCAGCAACCAACATACCAACCACAACAACAACCACATTATCAGCAGCAAGTTCAGTATCCGCCACCGAGGACCTACAACAACAACAACAGCAATCAACAACAAAGGCCTTTTCAGCAAAGACCATCACATGCAAACAGGGTGGTTGACCCTATCCCCATGCCTTATGCCGCCTTATTGCCACAACTCCTGAAACTCAACCTGGTTGAATTAAGGACATTGGCATCGCCAGATCCTTCCAATTTGCCAAGAAATTATGATGTCAACGCCAGATGTGCTTTCCACTCCAATGCACCTGGCCATAATACTGAGAAATGCAGGGCTCTGCAAATGAAAGTACAAGATCTGGTGGATTCTAAAGCCCTCAACTTTGCACCCCCTCCAAGTGTCACCAAGAATCCCATGCCCAATCATGGAGGGCCAAGAATTAATGCCATTGAGGAAGACAAGCCATCTTTCTTAATCACCAGTGTTGGACAGATTCAAACACCTCTGGTCGAAATTAAAGCTCAGCTTCTAGAATGCCAAATGTTCCCCGGGTGTGAGCTCGGTTGTGGGTATTGCATCATTTCGGTCAACGGGTGCGATAACTTGAGAAGCGACATAGACGGTCTTATCAAAAGTGGTATACTCCAGATCACAACAACGGCACCTACAAATCCAGCAATCCCTTTGGCAACAATTCCTGACTCTCCTACAAATGCAACAACAATCATTCCGACCAATTCATCAGTACTATCAACAATGGCTCCATCCATCACTTTGACAAATCAAATGTCAACTACCCTTTCTTCTACAACATCAGCATCCATTTATTCGGCAGGATCTTCTACAACACCAGCAGAAATTAATGAAGATATCTCAGCAGTCATCATCTACTATGATCCATCAAATGTTCCTCCAAACAACAACTTTCAACAACAAACAGTGGCACCTCCTGCCAGATCACCAGTCACCATTTACTACGATCCGCACACAATTTCAGTACCTTCCTCTGCAGCAGTCAGTCTAGTTACCATCACGGTGCCTGGACCAGTCCCATATGAAAGCAGTAATGCCATACCCTGGCATTATGGCTGTGACCTCTACTGCAACGGGGAGAAAATCACTTTGGATTCTTCAACCTCTTCTCCACAAATTGATAATGTTGGGGGGGGGGGGGGGCGGAGGCTTCACCAGAAGCGGACGCCTTTTTGCCTCACAATTGCAAAGACCTAATGCCGAAGCAGAAGCTGCTGCCAAAGCAAAGGGGAAGAGTGTGATATCTGAAGAGCCAATTATCAAAGAAACTCGGAAGACATCTTTTGAGCAAGATGTAGACGAGTTTATGAGAATTATAAAGAGAAGTGATTACAAGGTGGTGGATCAGCTTCACCAAACTCCCTCAAAGATCTCCATATTATCCCTGTTGATGTGTTCTGAAGCTCACAGAAATGCATTATTGAAAGTCTTGCACGCAGCATACGTGCCAGAGGAGATCACTGTTAATCAACTAGAAACTGTGGTGGAAAATGTCAACACCAGTCATGGACTGGGCTTTACCAATGTTGACTTAACAACTGAGGGACGTAACTACAACAAGGCTTTACACATCACTCTGGAATGCAAGGGTGCTGTTCTATCTCATGTACTGGTGGACACTAGGTCTTCACTCAATGTTCTACCAAAGAAAGCCTTAGTGAAGCTGGAGTATGATGGCTTGGCATTGCGTCCAAGTAATTTGGTGGTGAGAGCATTTGATGGCTCTAAAAGATCAGTGCTTGGGAAGATTGATCTGCCTGTGATGATTGGCCCGTAGACTTTTAAAATTACCTTTTATGTGATGGACATTCAGCCGGCCTACAGCTGTTTGTTGGGTAGACCTTGGATCCATGCCGCTGGCGCTGTTACGTCTACCTTTCACCAGAAGCTGAAATTCGAGTGGGAAGGCCAAATCATCACCATCTGTGGGGAAGAGGACATCTTTGTTAGCCATCTGGCTACGTACAAGTACATTGAAATGGACGGAGAAATCCATGAAACCATGAGCCAGGGATTTGAGGCCCTGAACTTTAATGAAGCGTCTGCTGTACTGGGAACCTCCATGACTTCTTATCAGCAAGCCAGGAAGGTTGTTGAAGAGGGTACTGCCGAAGGCTGGGGCATGTTGCTGCCCGTGGAGAAGAAGGAGGACAGATTTGGGTTGGGTTACAAACCAACTCAACAAGATCAATCAGAGGCTGCCAAGAAGCCCAGTTTTGTCAGCGGGGGAATGCTCACCCCGGATGTAGTAAACAACTTGGAAGATGAGTCGGAAGATGAGCGCAACCTGGAGAGCTGGATACGTCCATGGATCCCGGGGAGCCAAGTCCTTAACTGGTCTTCCCAGGAAATTATAAGGGTTACTCCTGCAGAGTAATTATTATTTCCTGTATATTTTAAGCATGCATCAAGTCTTGCATCTTGCCCAAGATGTCAAGACTCATTTTGTAATCGAGCCATCTTGTAATTTTGTGCAAACAGATCAATCAATGAATATCAGACATCTTTTGCAAATGAGTCTTTTTCTTTTCCGCTCACTGTTTTTCATTTTTCTTTTTGTACAAAAATAAATGGCAATGTTTTCCAAAATGATAACTTCATTTCACTTTTTCTAAACAAGATTAAAATCGATCACTAAAATGAACAATCTAAACCCTTGCAGAGAGTGCCTTTCAGACTGCACCGACAACAGCACAGCTATGACTTCGTATGACTTTGGCAATCCAATCAATCAAGCTGATGAAGGGGTTGAAGAAGATTATGAGCTTCCTGAAGAGCTAGCCAGGTTATTAAGGCAAGAGGAGAAGGTTATCGCTCCCCATCAGGAGGAGGTCGAAATGGTTAATCTTGGTACAGAAGAAGATGTGAAAGAGGTTAAGATCGGGGCCTGCCTACAAGATTCAGTAAAGGAACAACTGATTGATATGCTTCGGGAATATGTAGATGTCTTTGCTTGGTCTTATCAGGATATGCCAGGGTTGGACACCGACGTTGTCATGCACAAGCTGCCTTTAAAAGAAGACTGCCCACCGGTAAAACAGAAACTGCGCCGCACTCGCCCAGATATGGCGATGAAGATTAAAGAAGAGGTACAAAAGCAGTGGGACGCCGGGTTCCTTGCTGTGACTAGCTACCCACCATTGGTTTCTAATATTGTACCTGTGCCTAAGAAAGACGACAAGGTGAGGATGTGTGTGGATTACAGGGATCTGAATAGAGCCAACCCGAAAGATGACTTCCCTTTACCTCACATTGATGTATTGGTTGATAATACGGCTCAGTTCTCGGTGTTCTCCTTCATGGATGGATTTTCAGGATACAATCAGATCAAGATGTCACCTGAGGACATGGAGAAGACAACTTTCATCACACCCTGGGGCACGTTCTGTTACAAGGTGATGCCGTTCGGACTGAAGAATGCTGGTGCAACTTATCAACGGGCTATGGTAACATTGTTCCATGACATGATCAAAAACGAAATTGAATGTTATGTGGATGACATGATTGCCAAGTCCCTCACAGAAGAAGACCACCTGGTAAATCTGCTGAAATTATTCAAGCGCCTGAGGAAGTACCAGTTGAAGTTAAACCCCAACAAATGCACATTCGGGGTGCGATCCGGTAAGTTGCTGGGATTTATTGTAAGTGAGAAAGGGATTGAAGTTGACCCTGATAAAGTCAAAGCAATTCAAGAAATGCCTGCACCGAAGACTGAAAAAGAAGTTCAGGGGTTTCTAGGTAGATTGAACTACATTTCAAGGTTCATATCTCACCTTACTGCAACATGTGAGCCTCTTTTCAAGCTGTTAAGAAAAGAACAAACGGTCAGTTGGAATGAAAACTGCCAGAGGGCTTTCGATAAAATCAAGGAGTACTTGCAAGAGCCTCCAATCCTTATGACTCCAGTTGAAGGAAGACCTCTAATCATGTACTTGACAGTATTAGAAGAGTTAATGGGGTGTGTGCTGGGCCAGCATGACGAGTCTGGTCTAAAAGAGTATGCAATATACTACCTAAGCAAAAAGTTTACCGACTGTGAACAACGTTATTCACTGCTCGAGAAAACTTGCTGTGCTTTAGCGTGGGCTGCTCGCCGACTAAGATAGTATATGTTGACCCACACTACTTTATTGATATCAAAGATGGACCCAGTTAAGTACATTTTTGAGAAGCCAGCACTTACCGGACGGGTTGCAAGATGGCAAATGATTCTCATGGAATATGACATTCAGTACACATCCCAAAAAGCCATCAAGGGCAGTGTATTGTCTGATTATCTTGCTGAGCAACCCATTGATGATTACCAGCCTATGAGATTTGACTTCCCTGATGAAGACATCATGTTCATTAAAGCAAAAGATCATGAAGAGCCTGTTCACACTGAAGGGCCTGACCCAGAAGGAGAATGGACTATCATGTTTGACGGGGCTGTTAATATGAATGGTCGTGGTGTTGGTGCAGTACTCATTACACCTAAGGGAGTTCACATGCCTTTCTTGGAAAAACTCACTTTCAACTGCACTAACAACGAAGCTGAATACGAAGCTTGCATTATGGGTCTTGAGGAAGCCATTGACCTCAGGATCAAAACTTTGACTGTATTCGGAGATTCAGCTATGGTGATTAATCAAACCAACGGCAAATGGTACACACATCAGGATCATCTGATACCTTACAGGGATTATACAAGGAGGTTATTGACTTTCTTTACAACGGTCAAGCTTGAGTATATCCCTCGAGACGAAAATCAGTTTGCAGCAGATGTTACCAAAGATGATAAGCCTTGGTTCCATGATATCAAATGCTTCTTGGAGGATCAAACGTACCCACCTGGGGCATCTTCCAATGATAAGAAGACTTTGAGAAGGCTAGCTGGTAGTTTCTTCCTGAATACTGATGGTTCCCTGTACAAGAGGAACTTTGATACGGTACTTCTCAGATGCGTTGATAAAACAGAAGCAGGCTTGTTGATGCACGAAGTGCACGAAGGATCCTTTGGTACCCATGCAGGAGGGCATGCCATGGCCAAGAAGTTGTTAAGATCAGGCTATTACTGGATCACAATTGATGCAGACTCTTGTGCCTATGCCAGAAAATGTCATAGATGCCAGATTTATGCGGATAAAGTGCATGTGCCTCCCAATCCCCTGAATGTGATGTCTTCACCCTGGCCCTTTGCTATGTGGGGCATTGATATGATTGGCAAGATTGAACCAACAGCTTCAAATGGCCACAGATTCATCCTGGTAGCCATTGACTATTTTACCAAGTGGGTCGAAGCAGCTTCCTATGCAAATGTTACAAGGCAAGTGGTAGCCCGATTTCTGAAGAGAGATATCATCTGTCGATACGGAGTTCCCGAGCGAATCATTACTGATAATGGTTCCAATTTAAACAACAAAATGATGGCATAACTATGTCGGGACTTCAAGATCCAACACCACAATTCTTCTCCTTATAGGCCAAAGAGGAACGGCGCTGTCGAGGCAGCTAATAAGAATATCAAGAAGATTGTGCAGAAAATGGTGGTTACCTATAAAGACTGGCATGAAATGCTACCGTTTGCCTTGCATGGGTACCGTACGTCAATCAGAACATCCACTGGGGAAACACCGTATCAACTTGTGTATGGTATGGAGGCAGTCCTACCTGTTGAAGTTGAATTACCCTCCCTGCGGGTATTGATGGATGTTAAGCTGAGTGAAGCAGAGTGGGTCCGATCCCGATACGAACAACTGAATCTGATTGAAGAGAAGAGGCTGGCTGCAATTTGTCATGGGCAGTTATACCAGAAAAGAATGAAGAAAACCTTCAATCAGAAAGTCAGGCTCCGAGAATACCAAATTGGAGATCTTGTGTTGAAAAGACTCCTCCCTCCTCATACAGACCACAGGGGCAAATGGACCCCGAACTATGAAGGACCGTTCGTAGTAAAGAAAGTTTTCTCCGGTGGAGCACTCATGCTCAGTACTATGGATGGCGAAGACTTCCCATCCCCTGTGAATTCAGATTCAGTTAAAAAATACTTCGCGTAAAAATGACCCGCTGGACATAAAAACAGAATGTAAGTCCAGGCAAAAATAGGGCCTCCCGGCGAGTCAAAAACAGAATAAAAGACTCGGGCAAAAATAAGGGAAAATAAATAAAAAATGTACACCCGCTGAGTTGAAAAGCCGCATCGGACAACTCAGGCAAAAATGGGTATCTCGGTGGATTGAAAACCTGAAAGGGAGATCCACGCAAAATAAGGGAATAAGCGAACAATTGCATTCTGAATTCGTCTGTATCACTTACAACTTGGTAAGCTTCAAAAGGATCAAGCTTCTTTCAGAATCAGCCTTCTTCAGAAAGCAAGATGAGAAGAACGTCAAATGTCATACGAGTCATAGCAAAGGGAAGCTCCTTGAAGCGTCATCAACATTGCCAATACCTTTTATTTCTCAATTTGTAACAACCTCCTCATTTTAGGGGATTTTTTTCTTTGACTGTATTTTGCCAATTCAGGGCACACGAATTAATAAAATCAGATTTTCAGTCATGTTTCGTCTTGTACATTCTATCTTCGTTTGCAAAAATGTCCGATGTCTTTAAGATACTGATTGCATAAATACAGGTGCTTCTCTTCTAAAAAATACGTGCTCGCAGGATATATACTTACTCCCGGGGGTGTCTAAAACTCCTATGATGGAATCTGGTAAGGGACACCTCGGGATTACTTGTGCGCTTCTCTATCTTTTCAGGATTACAGGCATTCAAAGCGCAACACGGGGCATAAAAGCTTCATCCCAGCAAGCTGGAAAATCATTATCTACTCAGTCTTAAGCACCAGAGGTGCTTTCTCCCCAGTTGAGTTGCCAAGTTGTTATTTCCTCCTCAGCCAAGTGCAAAATCCAGGGAACCACCTCCCCACAGAGTTTCAGCCTCTATCCAGAAGAGCAACGTCTGAAGATCTCACAACAGAGTGAAGAAAGCTTCTACAAACCCCAGCTGGGTCCCTCGTTACCAAGATAGGTCTATTAGTGACCTATTTTCCCCAAACAGAGTCATATATGTCAGATCTACCAATGATCTCATCCCCAGCTAGGATGTCCACTTCAAGCAGATCAGCCGGAGATCTTCGCAGCAACGGGATCCGAATCCCAGATCGGTATCTTTTGCATAATCATAGCATTCACATCATATTCTCCCCGCAGAGCGTAGCATTCCGTCTAATACGGAGCATTACGGCAAAAATCAAACATATTTCATAATCATAAGCCAGTTTCTGAATCAAGCACTTGTGAATACTGACAATCCGTCAGCGATATACATAAAACTCCTCGGATTCCCCGGCAGAAAGCCAAGGCATCTCCCTTAAAGATACAGATACTTCCTGACACCCGTCCGTGTCATATCCCCAGTAGAAAGCCAAAGCGTCCTCTTTGCACTCATAGATACATATATCTATACAAATTCCCTGACGCCCGTCTGTGTCACTTTCCCCAACATAGATACTGGAAACATTTTGTAAACCATACACTTGTTTATTACACTTTCCTCTTTTGACACTCGTCCGTGTCACTCTCCCCAACAAGTTAAACATTCCTGTACACCACTCATACTTATTACTCCTGTTTCACTCATACAGATACTCGTCCGTATCTTTTATACACCGCTTATATCCCTTCAGATTCGACACTCGTCCGTGTTCTTTGTTAACCAGTTGATACTTGTCCGTATCATCATTTCAGAACATGCGTCAAGCGTTTGTTTCTACCCGATACTCGTCCGTATCGTAGTCTTAAGGATGCTCGCCCGCATCTTTAATCTATGCACCGTGCCGAACACTATTGTCTTCTTGAATTTAGACATTCGTCTGTGTCTACTATTCCCCAGAAGAGTCCCCGCAGATCCGATACTCGTCCGTTTTCTTTGTTAACCAGTTGGTACTCGTCCGTATCATCATCTCTGGACATGTGTCAGTATTTGTTTCTACCTGGTACTCGTCCGTATCATTGTCTTTAGGATGCTCGTCCGCATCTTTAGTCTATACACAGTACCCAAACACTTGTACCTCTCATTTCTTGGATGTAGACACTCGTCCGTGTTTACTTTTCCCTAACGAAGTCCTCAGCAAAACTTCCTTTCTATCTGACATTCATCCTATGTCGTGATATTCGGCAGCCGTACCCTGCCAGGTGATCGTCCTTCACCTTTGGATGACCGTCCCTCATCCTTTCCCCAGCGGAGTCTCCATTATTGGAACCCTTTTCTATCCGACATTCGTCCTATGTCGTGATACAGAGCAGCCGTCCCCTGCTAGGTGATCGTCCTTCACCCTTTGATGATCGTCCTTCATCATTTTATCCGATGGTCGTCCCCGTCGTTGATCTTGTTATCTGGAATTCGTCCTATGTCATGATAAACCCTGAGAGCAGTCGTACCCTGCCAGGTGATCGTCCTTCACCTCTTGATGATCGTCCTTCATCATGCTTATCCGATGGCCGTACCCATCGTCGACTTTTTTATCCGGCATTCGTCCTATGTCGCGATACTTTTGGCAACCATACCTTGCCCGGTGATCGTCCTTCACCTTAGATGACCGTCCCTCATCTTATCCCCATCAGAGCAGCCGTCCCCTGCTAGGTGATCGTCCTTCACCTTTGATGACCGTACCTCATCACTTATTTTTACCTCTAATCCCCAGAGAGTCTTATAGCTTTACCTGATGGCCGTCCCCATCATAATCTCTTATATCCCCAGCTTGTCGGTCGTCCTTGTCATTGCTTTATTTCCCGCATTTTCCCCAGCATGTCGGTCGTCCCCGTCATTGCTTTATCCCCAGCAGTCGTCCTCTGCACTACGGTCGTCCTCCGTCGCCCGCATTTTATAATATACTTTATTTTCCTTTACAATCTATATCCCTTTTCTTCTTCATTTTGTGAGTGCAAATTTTGGACTGTCTTTGGTATTCAACCACAAGTTATCTTGTTTGCCTGTTAAGCCGTCGCTTACATCCTGCACAGCTAACTCATGCTTGAATAGGGGCAGCTGTAAACACCCCAAATTTTCCCTCACCCATCCACACCATGGCTTGTGATCTCTTCATATGCATAAGTTCAATCATAGCATCTCATACCACATTTTTAATCCACTGCATTGTTTCTAAGTCATCTGCATCCAGGGTTTGTGATCTGAGCCATCCCTGTGCCATTTGAGCCACTCCAAACGTCATCAATCACTTCAAAGGGGTCCATGTATATTCAATCATCATATTGTATCCTCACCAAGTCAAGAAAATCTAAGAATCACAAGAACTGAGAATGGCATGGAAGCAGAGCCAAGTTTAACTGCACAGATGACCTAGAATTAGGGTTTTGGTTTCAAAGGCCATAACTCCAATTTTTTTGGTCATTCTTGTTTCTATTGGTCTCTATATGGTATAGGGATCATGCATATCAATTTTAATGAAGAAATTCCATGGGGAAGGCATCTAATCAAGAGTTGACTTCTTGAGCAAGTCAGTGCAAAATCAGGGCATCTGAGGCCCCCAATGACCCAACCAAAGGATGTCCTTCATCATTTTGAGTGTGTATGATCTTTATTTGATCATAGAAGATGTTAGAAGTTTACAAAATTGAAGAATTTCAAGCCATTTGCAAAGTTGCCTTTTTGGGAAAATGACTTGTAATAGAAACTTGCCATTTTGGGAAACTTTTTCAACCCTTGCTTTTTGATTCAAAAATGCTTCAAATGAGAAAACTTTGGTCATGAAAGTTGTAGAATGAATCATTCCCTTTTCAAAAAGTACAAGAACTCATTCTAATTCATTTTGGATCAAAATTTATGGCTTGTCAAAGTTGGGAAAAATCACATAATTTCAAGTTATGTACCAAAGGGACAAAGTTGCAAAACCACTTGCCAAGACAAATTGTTCTTTCAAATGAACTTCTAATATTTGTACAAACATAAACCAAGGCCTAAGATTCATAATGCACCAAAGGTTTGCCCATTTCCATGACTTGTGGATCAAGAAACTTCAAAAGGGCCAAAGTTGGATAAAGTTGCAAAACATCATACAAACCCTAATCCACTTGCTAATTGGCTTCAAGACTGATCCCATGGCTCTCCTCATTCCTTGCTGCGCAGGACACCCCTATTGTCCTTGGCCTACTAAAGACCCATACCAATCAAGCTGGGCCAGACCAACTCCTCTGACCTATCTAAGAGTGATAAGTGGACCAAATGCAACATAACACACCACATACACAAGCCTGAAACACTCTCCAAGCCATAGCACCAAGCTTTTCCCTCTTATGCATTTCCATTCGAAACAAATCACACAAGCATCAAACATAAAAACAAACTTCATAGAACATCTCAGCATGTCTCACTGATCATCCCTGACCCTTCACCTTGCCCTGAAACTCCCTGAAATCAAAGCACGATTCTCTCCTTCACTGAACAGAACTTCATCAAACTCCCAAACCAACCATTTTAAACTTCAACCAAGCTCCAAAGCTTCATCAGGAGGATCATTGAAGCCATTTTGAAGCAGAAAAGCAAGTAGAAAGTTCCTAGATTGAAAGCTCCATTTCAGGTGAGCTCAAGAACTTTTTTTCCAGAAATGCATTTTTAAGTTCTTAAATGAATCTATGTGATGTGCTGATCATGCTGATATGTTTAGTTTTGCAAATGGTTAAGTATTGAGTATGTATGAAGCTTCTGAAATTTTTTGACCTAAAAACCTTTTGATTCGATTCAGCTTTGATACGAAAAATAAATGCGTTTTGTTTGATGATTTTTGTTATATGATGTGTGGGGATGGATTTTGGGCAGAGAAATCAAGTTTTAGAGACCTAGGGAATGAGTTAGCAATTTTCATGGAAGGAGGTGGCCGGAGAAGATGACCGGAGGTCATTTCCGGCCACCTGAGAGTCATTAGGTCATTAAACGCGTTTAGGGCAAAGTTTGAATTTGGACCCTTGATCTGGCTGACTTTAGTTGACTCCCGCGCGAATGGATGACCTGGATCACTCATTAAAACCCTAATCTCCATTTAATTAATTAAAATCAGTTTAATTAAATCATAAAACCAAATTAGCTAGGTTTGAATCTGGGCCTTTGGATCTGGCGCGCAGTTAACCAGTCCAAGCCCAGATCAAATCCTGGCCCTCCCCCTTGCATACTTTCATTTTCTTTTATTTTTATTTGTATTTAAATTGTTTTATCTTTCATATTTTATTTAAAATAGCAAAAATCATTTTAAAATTATGAAATTTTTTGTCAAAGGTTTCATGAATTTTCAGAACACAAAAATATTTTTATTTTTATTTTTTGCATAAAAAATTATTTTTAAATCATTTAAATGTTTATTTTTAATTAGTTAATGAAAATTAATTAATTAAAAATACATTTAGGTATTTAAAAATCACAATAAAATTCACATAGCATTTAAAAACATTTAGAAACATTGTCCAACTCTCAAACCAAATTTCTTTTTTGTTCTTGATGCCTTTTGATCATTTTCATTGGATTTAATTTCATTTCAAGGCAATATTTTATGTCAAACTTCAAAAATTTCTTTTTGCCTAACCATTGAGAGTTGGATAATGATTCATTTTGCATTGCATCTTGTATATCATGTAGTTTATAGGATAAAATTGGTTTGAATTGATCTTGCATTTTCAATTTGTTTAGCATTTTTCTTGACAAGGTACCTTAAAACCCTAGCAATCTTAGGAAATTCATAACTTTCATTAGGTTAAGAGTTGGATCCCCTCCTTTGGGCAGTGAGTTTGTGTAGGTTTATGGTATCTTTGATTGTATCTTCAAATTTTTATCATATCATTTGATTCTGGGTTTGATTCTTGTATGGTGCATGTAACCCTAATTTGTGCCTTCCTTTGCATCCATTTCTCATTTGCTTGCATCCATTGGCTTGCCATGACATTTTGTGCATTCTTTTGATTCATAGTACATCTTAGGACATATTAGAACCTTGTTTGATCATTGCATCTTTCATTTGTCATGTTATATGTCCATTGCATTTCATAACGTTTCATGTACATTCATGGTTCAAAACATGCTTCATTTGCATCCATTGCCTTGTATGATCATTCTCATGTCTTGCCACATGTTTGCATCATCTCTTAGCATCATTAACATCATGTATATGCTTCTGACTTTGGTTTTCATCATGACATTCCATCTCATTTGCATTGCATTTCTTTTTCTTATGCTAACATTTCAGGTGGTAAGTTGTTTAGAGAAGTGAATTTGCCTTCACTTCTCACAATTTCTTTTCACCTCCTTCATACTTTCTTTGCTGCATTTTGTATGTGTATTAGAGTGGGCTTGCTCATTCATGTTCATCTCTTACTTTCTTTCTTCAAGCAACTTGTCTTCTTAATTGAAGCAAGTTGTTTTGCTTCTCTTTGCTCCTTTCATCTGCTTCCTTCCTGGTGGTTTCTCTGAAGATTCTTCTTGTAAACCTCACTAACCCTAGGAATAACCAAGCATGATAACAATTAGGGTTTTGATTAGTCCCCCATTTAGCTTTTGCCTTTGTGTCATCATTGAGTCTTCTCTTCTCACCTCATACTCCAGGACTAAACCCTAAAGGTTTTAAGGCTTTGTGATTAAGCTTATGCCTGCATCCTTCTATTAGGATGGAGTGTATAACTTTAATCCTAAGTGTTAAATCCTTAATGTGTTTAAATCCTTTAATCAATCCACCTAATAATCACTAAGACATCAAGCTTGTAACTTGGGCCTTTCATTAGGGTTCTAATTCTTCCTTAACTGGTTAAGAAGGACTAACCCTAGTGTTAATGGACAAGTCCCTCTCAAGTTGTCTTACAAATCATAAAATCCATTTCTTTATCTTATCATTAACTAAAATCCATTTAATAAAGGTTTTGTTTTGTCATGAGGTTAATCCCTAATCATGGATTAAGTTGAGGAGTCTTTCTCAGCTTAAATGTTCTCATCTATTATCCTTCTATTAGGATGGTGTAATGAGTCCATTAAATCCTTGATTATGGCTTAATCTCATTACTTAACACTAAACAAAAACACCAAAAACATCTAAATAATCACAAATAGGTTAATGATCTTAATCCTACATCGTGGTAATTAAGTGTGAGATGCTGACTTCACACTTAAGGCATTCGCATTACCCCTAATCAGAGGGAGGATGTGACGAGTTTACTAATCCATTGGTTTAGGCCTAAGCTCATTTTCTTATGACAAACTCCAAAAGCAATAAAAAACTGGAAACACAAAAACAAACAATAATCGTCTCCTCCGGGATTCTTTCCTCATCTCATTCACTCACAAACGAGAACTTGCTTCTTCTTTCTAATGCAAGACAGTTTGCACCAGAGCCAGACAGGTCATACACTTGAGCATAGACAAGTAAGCAGTTCACAAGTCAATTTATCTCTCAGTCTCTTTGAGTCGAACTACGGTGTTCTGACTTCCTCATTGCACGAGAGGATACGTAGGCATAACTTAACGGTTATCGAACAAAAGTCTCTGTATATTCCCCCCTCCTTCCAGTATTATTCTTCTAGCCTCAAAATCTTGAGCTTCACTCTTGTTCTTACACTGACACTTCTCTTATACACTTCACATTTCTTTTACACTGACACTTGCATTCTTTCCAGCTTTGATACACAGAATAGCACAGACACTACCCCTTTAAAACACAAACTTTCAAGCGTGGATCCCGTCGAGTACGGCGGACAATCTGGGTGCTAATACCTTCCCAGGCTGTAACCAACCCCCTTTCTCAGTCTCTCTGGTTCGCAACTGTCTTATCCATATCTTTTCTTATGTTTATGCCGCATTACCTTTCCTTCGGGATAAAAATGCCAAGCTGGCGACTCTATTCATTCCCTCCTCCTTCGCCGAACGTTCGCGTCTGTACCCCTTTTGACCCAGGTGTCATTTGGTGGGAGCGACATAACCCACCTTGGCCTCTTTACATGCATTCTTCAATATTTGTTCCCCAACTCTTGCTTTTCTGATGTAGTCCTCTGTTTTCTCAATCTTGGCCAGATGCTCCACCCTAAGCTTTTCCAACCTCTCAATGTCCAGACGACAATCACTCCTTTCCCAAAGGGTTTTCTTCAGAGCTTGAGACAGATTCTCATTCCTTTCCTTCAGCTTCTCAAATTCTTCTAGGCTAACAGTTGCTGCAGGTTGTATTGTAGAGGGTCCAGGTATGTCCTCTAAGGTGAAGGGAATTCCAGTAATCTGAGCTCTGGCATGAGACCAGTCATAGTACTGAGCTGAAGCAACATTATTACACCTCCCAAGAACAGCCATCCCTTTTGTCTGGATGTTGTCCCAAGCCCAGGATGCTTGTCTGAAAATAGTTGAATTAGGTTTTACTTCACAATACATGGTCTCAGCTAAATCTTGCACTCTAGGAGGGTGAGCCAAAGCATAGCCCAGTTGTCTCTTAAAAAACAAAGGATTGTAATTGATGCAACCCTTTACTCGTATCAGAGGTACATTTGGGTATTTCCCACAGCTAGTGATAATGTCTTTGCCTTTGGTGCTCTGGGTGCACCATCTGATATCATCTGAAGTCAAAGCAATGAGCCTCTTAGCCCAATTCTTCTGTTGGTGGGGATTTAGGAAGGCATCTGATTTAGGTAGGTGTCTGAGCAGCCAGGTGTGAAACAAAGGAGCACACCATCTCACCAACTTCCCCCTTTGTTTCTCATTTCTCTGATGGATGGAATAATAGAAATCTCCCAGCAAGGTGGGTACTGGGTTCCTTAGAAGAAAAAGATGAATGGAATTCTTGCTGACAAATTTGGGCTCATATGCAAACAGTATAACCCCATATATGCTGAGGGATAACAGTGCACAGACTGCCCTCCATTCTCCCAAGGAGGCCTTTAGGATGGCCTGAGAAACCAAGAAGTCTAAGTGCAAACCAGGGATCCCAGCCTTTGTTGTCATATTTTGCTCAATCAAAGTAGGCTCCAGGTACAGTGCTTTTGCTACTTCTCCATTGCTGGGAGAAGTCATTTCTGGGTTGAAGGGGACCCCACCCCTGACAGGTACTCCAATCAATGATGAGAACTCCTCCAGCAGAGGTCCTAGCTGAAAGTCTGAGAAGGTGAAGCATCTCAAAGGAGGGTCATAAAACTTAGGCAGGTGTGGATCATGCTCCTCTGAGAAGGGCCTAGGTCCATAACCATATCCAGGATACCTCCATAATTCTCTCTAAATAATGGGATGTGGTCAGGGGTGATAAGTGACTGGACCTGCCTGATACCAGTCAACACAGGCTCAAAGAAATGGTAAGAGATGTTGCTCTTCCTGGGAGTAGCCATGAGTGCTGATGAAGAGCTGAAGATAAGTGCTGATGAAGATCAAGACTGATACTGGAGATGAGCCACTGATAGGCTGATGCTGGTGATGGTGAAGATGGATGAAGCAGATAACTGATGAAGCAGAGGTCTATGCAGGAGAAGGGGTCAAAACCAAACCAGATATAATGTGGATACCCTGAAAAACAAATAAACAAATGTCAAATGATGCAATGATGATGTATGCAAATGATATGCAAGGGTTTGTGATCAAGCTGGATCTGATTATCTGTCTTGATATAAAGCCCATGTATGTTCAAGAAGTCCAGATGAGGTTCAGAAATCCAGTAACCAAGGTGGGGGACTCAAATAAAGAGCCACATGTCCAGGGTTAAATCATAAGAACTGTCCAAAATGAGGTACTCTTAATCAAAACAAGTAACAAGGTATGATGTGGCCAAGGATACCTACAAACCTGTAAACAGCCCAACCCCCTCACAGGTAGTGTTCTAAAACAAGGATCCTCAGACTTGGATCCGTTATGAGAAGTGTAAACACTTCTAACCCGGAGGTACATTGTTTACAATAACCATAAAAGACCCTCCTCTAATTCACCTCAGTTTCTGAAGGTCATGATAAAGGTCATCTAGACTTAGCAGGCTTCCCAGATAGCCCTAGCACTACAGGAAATCTGTAGCACAGAGTTCTCAAGAAGAAACCCACATCTGAACCGTGTTTCATATTCCCGCACCAGACCGAAATGGAATGGGAAAGAACATGAACCACTCTAGCCTAGGTGTCACTCAGGTCCCAGGTATAGGACCTTAAAATCTCAATAGAACCCCCACCCTACCAAAACAGAAGCCAGATCCAGCAATGATAATGACAGTATGAAATATGAAAGACTGTAAAGGAAAGCAATGACTAAAGCTGTACATAAAACAGTAAATAAAGCAAACAAATAAACACAATTAGCACATAGCACCCCAGTAAACACAAATCAAACGAGCGCTAGGAGGAACCCACAAAAAGAACCAGAAGCCCTGGTTACAGTATAAGGATCCCCAGCAGAGTCGCCAAGCTGTCGCTCCCACCAAATGAGGCTAAGTCAAATAGGGTACAGACGCGAACGGTCGGTGAAAAGAGAAATGAATAGAGTCGCCAGCTAGGCATTTTTATCCCGAAGGAAAGGTAATGCTTCATAGACCTAGGAAGATATGGATAAGACGGTTGCGAACCAGAGAAACTGAGAAAGGGGGTTGGTTACAACCTGGGAAGGTATTAGCACCCAGATTTTCCGCCGTACTCGACGGGATCCACGCTTAAAAGATTTGTGTTTTAAAGGGGCAGTGTCAATGCAATTTGTGTATCAAAACTGGAAAAGAATGCAAGTGTCAGTGTAAAAAGAAGTGTGAAGTGTATAAGAGATGTGTCAGTATGAGAACAAGAATGAAATGCTCAAGACTATGAGGCTTAAAGAATAATGCTGGAAAGAGGGGGAATATACAGAGACTTTTGTTCGATAACTTTTAAGTTATGCCTACGTATCCTCTCGTGCAATGAGGAAGTCAGAACACCATAGTTCGAATCAAAGAGACTGAAAGATAAATTGACTGATGAACTGCTTACTTGCCTATGCTCAAGTGTATGACATGTCTGGCTCAGGTGCAAACTGTCTTGCATTAGACAGAAGAAGCGAGTTCTCGTTTGTGAGTGAATGAGGTGAGAAAAGAATCCCGGAGGAGACGATTATTGTTTGTTTTTGTGTTTTTAATCTTTTATTGCTTTTGGGATTTGTCATAAGAAAATGAGCTTAAGCCTAAACCAAGGGTTAATAAACTTATCACATCTTCCCTCTGATTTGGGGTAATGTGAATACCTTAAGTATGAAGTAAACACCTCACACTTAATCACCATGATGTAGGATTAAGATCATTAACCTACTTGCATTTATTTAGATGTTTTTGGTATTTTTGTGTAGTGTTAGGTAATGAGTTTAAGCCATAATCAGGGATTTAATGGACTCATTACACCATCCTAATAGAAGGATAATAGATGAGAACATTTAAGCTGAGAAAGGCTCCTCAGCTTAATCCATGATTAGGGATTAACCTCATGACAAAACAAGGCCTTTATTAAATGGATTTTAGTTAATGGTGAGATGAAGAAGTGAATTTTATGGTTTGTAAGACAACTTGAGGGGGACTTGTCCATTAACACTAGGGTTAGTCCTTCTTAACCAATTAAGGAATAATTAGAACCCTAATGCAAGGCCCAAGTTACAAGCTTGATGTCTTGATGATTATTAGGTGGATTGATTAAAGGATTTAAACACATTAAGGGTTTAACACTTAGGATTAAAGTTATACACTCCATCCTAATAGAAGGATGCAGGCATAAGCTTAATCACAAAGCCTTAAAACCTTTAAGGTTTTAGTCCTTGATTAAAAGATGAGAAAATAAGACTCAAGGATGACACAAAGGCAAAACTAAATGGGGGACTAATCAAACCCTAATTATGATCATGCTTGGTTATGCCTAAGGTTTATGAGGCTTAAGAAAGAAAGAGATCTTCAAAGGCCACCAAGGAAGAACAAGATAGAAAAGAGATGAGATGAGAAGAGAAAAGAGGGAAGAGAGGCACAATTGAGCAAGCTCACTCCAAGACAAGTAAAAATGCAGCAAGGATGTAAAATGATGAGGTGAGAAGAGGTAGGAGGTGAAGGCAAATTCACCTCCCAAACAAACTTACCATTAACCTGAAAAGTTAGTACAAGATGCATAAGGGAAGGAATGAGATGAAACAATGCATATGGATGGGCAAAGGCCAAAGTCAGAAACATACACATGATGCAAATGATGTCAAGAGATGGTGCAAAGTCATACAAGATGCACATATGTGAGCATACAAGAGAATGGATGCATATGGAGCATGCCTTGAACCATGAAAGTTCATGAAAGCTTATGAAGTGCAATGAAGGTATGCCATGTCAAATGAATGATGCAATGATAAAACATGATTCTAATATGTCCTAAGATGTCTTATGAATCATGTGGATGCACAAAATGTAGTGGCAAGTTCTTGTATGCAAGCAAATGAAAAATGGATGCAAAGGGAGGCAAGAATTAGGGTTTATGTATATGATTTAAGAATTAGGGTTTATGACATGATAAAAAATTGAAAATGGGATCAAAGGAACCCTAACCCTACACAAGTTCACTTCCCAAAGGAGGAGACCTAAATCTAAACCTAATGGAAGTTATGGTTTTTCTAAGTCAACTAGGGTTTCAAGGCACTTCAAAAGGAAAAATGCACATCAAATTGAAAATGAAAGATAAATTCAAACCAAATTTACCCTAGAAACTACAAGCTATGAAGGATGCAATGCAATAAGAACCATCATCAAACTCCTCATGGTTAGGCAGAATGAATTTTTCCAAGTTTGAACAAAAATATTGCCTTTAAACAACTTTAATTCCAATGAAAATTGTCAAAATACATCAAGGACCAAAAAGAAATTTGTTTTGAGAGTTTGATAATGTTTCTAAATGTTTTAAAATGCAATGTGAATTTTTTTGGTTATTTTTAAATACCTAAATGCATTTTTAATTAATTAATTTCCATTAACTAATTAAAAATAAACATTTAAATGATTTAAAAATAATTTTTAATGCAAAAAATAAAAATTAAAATAGTTTTGGGTTCTGAAAATTAATAAAAGGTTTGACAAAAAATTTCAGAATTTTTCAATATGTTTTGCTATTTTTAAAAATTCGTGGAAGTTAAATATAAAACAAATGAAATTAAAATGAAATTAATGAGAAAATGGGAAAGTCAAACAATCCAAGGGCTGTGGTTCAAACTCAGGGAAGCGGGAATTGACTACGCGCGCTAATGGACGGCCAAAATTCAAACTCACTTAATTATGTCATTAGCCCTAATCCTGAGCCCTAATCACTTTCAGATGACCGGAACAGTGTTCCGGTCATCTTCTCCGGCAAGCCATTTCTCCACTCTCACTCAATACGCATCAAAACTTCACCAAACTCTCCAGAAATGATTAATGAACAACAATAAACAAGATTCCAGGCACACAAATCATTTATATTACATCAACAACAAGAATCGAAGCAATCAAGTTTCACGGGCAAAATTTCAGAACAAGCATACATGGTCATTTTTCACTCATTTTCAAAATAAATCATATCATGGTGATCAGTGAAGCATAAGGAATCATTTAGAAGCTAAAAATGGGAGTTTTGGAAAAAAGTTCTTGAGCTCACTTGAACTGGAGCTTTCACTTTTGGCACTTTCTGACCAGGTTTTTGCTTCGAAATGGCTCCAATGATCTTCTTGAGGAAGCTTTGAGGCTTAGTCGGAGTGTATTGTGGCTGGTTTGTGAGATTGATGAAGTTCTGACCAAGGGGAGTGAAAAATCGTATTTCTGTTTGTGGGCTTTTCAGGGCAAGATGAAGGGTGGTTTATGCTCTATGAAGCTTTTCTGAATGAATGGTGAAGTTGGTTTTGAGGTTTGTGGCTTGTGTATTGAGATTCGAAGAAAAATGCATAAAGAGGGATTTTTGAGAATGCTGACTTGTGGGAGAACTCAGGCTGTGTTGTGTGTTGTGTTGAGTTGCTTTTGGTCCATGTATCAAGTTGGGATAGGTCAGAGAGTTGTTGCTGGCCTATGTTGATTGGTATGGTCCATTTTGCCAAAAGTCAATGTTAGGTGTCCTTTGAGGAATGGGTAATGGCAGGCTTGGATTTGGGCATGGCTATGTGCAGCAAAGATCAAGGAAGGCTTATGGATTAGATTTGATGAGCTGTAACAAGTAGAGGCATGGTTTCATGAGCTTTTGCAAATTGGTACAACTTTGGCCCCTTTGTGATTTCTTAATGATCAAGGTATGAGAATGAGCAATTCTTTGGTGCATTCTGAATTTTAGGGGTCACATGAGCATGTTGTGAAGTGTTTGTGCACATTTGAGGCCTTTAGAATGCCTTATCATACCATTTTGCAAAATGCCTCTTTGGTGTAAAACATGAAATTATGTGATTTTATCCAACTTTGCAAGGCCATAACTTTTGATCCATAATGAATTAGAATGAGTTCTTGTACTTTTTGAAAATGGGAGGATCCATTCTACAACTTTCATGACCAAAGTTCCCTCATTTGAAGCATTTTTGAATCAAAAAGAGGAGGTTGAAAAACTTTCCCAAAATGACAAGTTTACATTATAAGTCACTTTCCCAAAAAGGCAACTTTGCAAATGGCTTGAAATTCTCCAATTTTGTGAACTTCTAACATCTTCTATGATCAAATAAAGATCATACACATTCAAAATGATGGATAATGCCCTTTGGTTGGGTCATTGGGGGCCTCAGATGCCCTGATTTTGCACTGACTTGCTCAAGAAGTCATCTCTTGATCAGATGCTTTCCCCATTGAATTTCTTCATGAAAATTGATATGCATGATCCTCATAACATATAGAGACCAATAGAAACAAGAATGACCAAAAAATTTGGAGTTATGGCCTCTGAAACCAAAACCCTTATTTCAGGTCATCTGTGTAGTTAAACCTGGCTCTGTTTCCATGCCTTTCTCAGTTCTTGTGATTCTTTGACTTTCTTGACCTTGTGAGGATATGATATGATGCTTGAACATACATGGACCCCTTTGAAGTTATTGATGACCTTTGGAGTGGCTCAGATAGCTCATGAAAGGCTCAGATCACAAACCCTAGATGCAGATGACTTTGAATCAATGTAGTGAATAAAAAATGTAGTATGAGATGCTATGATTGAATTTATGCAAATGAAAAGATCACAAGCCATGGTGTGAATGGGTGAGGGCAAATTTGGGGTGTTTACACTAGGTGACTTTTACTAAAGAGTTCACCACAGGAATGAAAAGAGGAAGGGGCATATAAATTGTTGTGCTCCCCTATTTGATTATTTGTTTGTAAGGCAACTCCCTAAATCAGGACCTTTCCAGGATTTGAAACAATCTTGGAAGTGGTCCAAAAGATTAATGGGATTAACTTCAGCTGACATTACTTGGGGATGCAACAGGGATCTTATGGGCAAATAAATTTTGGTCAGTTGTGGTAGTTTCCTAAATGTGCCTTTGATAGGAAGGAAAGGTGGGATCAGTTACAATCCTGTTTTATCCAGGAAACAATTTGGTTATCCTTTAAGAGCTGTACCTTTGATGGAAGAGACAAATGAGTCTTTATACTTTCCAGTAGAAGGAAATCTCAAGATGAGCATACTAGCATCCCAAGCTTGGGAGGTTAGAGTGATGAAAGGGAAGAAAGACTTTGGGAGAGTAGCACCCATAACTTCAGTTCCTCTTCAGGAATATCAAAAATTGGAAGCCTTGGTTCAACAACTCAGGTTGGAGAATCAAGAAGCCTACAATTCATGCCAGAAATTAAAGATTCAAAACCAAAAATTGGAGGAAAGAGCTCACAAAGCTGAAGAGATGGTTAGGCTCAAGCAGCAAGACTTTCAAGAGAGAGAGCTCTACTTCAAGAAAAGGGGCCTAGTCCCTGGGGTGGTTATTCCTCACAAATTCAGGCCACCTACTTTTGACAAGTATAATGGTAGCTCCTTCTCTAAGACTCACTTGCAGGCGTTCTACCAAAAAATTGTTGCCCATACTAGGGATGAAAAGCTCCGGATGTACTACTTCCAGGATAGTCTCTCCGGAGGATCCTTGGAATGGTATATGAAGTTAGAAAGAAGCTCCGTGAGAAGCTGGAAGGAATTGGGAGAAGAATTCCTCAAGTAATATCAGTATAATATCGACATGGCGCCCAGTCGCACTCAACTTCAGAGTCTGACTCAGAAAAACTCGGAGTGCTTCAAAGATGGAGAGAGAAATGGTAGACCTGTTCCTGGATACTCTCCCTTAGCATTTCATGGAGAGGCTAGCTGGATGTTCCTCAAGTGGCTTTTCAGATATCATCTTGACTGGCGAGAGGATAAAAAGCTGGATCAAGCAAGGGAAGATTTAGAATGGGGGCGCTTCAGCCTCTGGTGTCAAGAAACCCTTCCGGAAGAGGAGAGAAGGAGAGACTAGGGCAGTGTACGCACAGAGGGGAGGAGGTAACAGAGGTATTTATCAGCAAGTGGCCCCTATCATTATATCAGCTCAACCTGTTCAACAGCAAGTCCAACAACCACAGCAGTAACGCTAACAGGGGTACCAACAGAGAGCTCCTCGTTCGTATTACCCCCAGAAGACCAGAGAAATACATCTTGAAACTCCGCCGATGTCTTACTCACAGCTTTTGAAGAATCTCTTACAACTCCAAATGATCCAACTCCGAACTCTACAACCTCTAAGGCCAGGACAACTCCCCGAAGGTTACGATACGAACGCCCGATGTGAGTTTCATTCCAGAGCCCCCGGACATACCACATAAAATTGCAAGGCTCTGAAGCATGTTGTTCAAGACCTATTAGATTCTAAAGCGAATAATTTCGCTCCTACTCCTAATGTAATACAGAACCCCATGCCTCCTCACGGGGGTACAGTTGGGGCAGTTGACGATGGGGAGAATCTAAACTTGGTGTGTGATATCGACGACCTGCAAACTCCGTTGAAGGTTGTTAATGCTTGTTTGGCCCAGAGGGGTGTGTTTACAGGTTGTGGAAGTGATTGTCCAGGGTGTATTTGAGCTCCAAACGGTTGTGAGCAGTTAAAAAAGAGGATCCAAAGTATGATTAATGAAGGGGTTTTACAGTTTGACAAAGTTGTAAGGGAAAGCGAAGTCTCCACAGTAACCATTTTCTACGATCCATCTCAAGTTTCTCCACGGGCCAGAGTGGCACCGATAATGATTACCACTGCAGGGCCAATAATGTATCAGAGTGATAAGGCTGTTCTCTGGAATTATGGTGGCGAAGTATATTGTAACAGCCAGAAATAAGATTTGGCCACGTCTAGCACGACCCCAGCTCAAGTAGAAAATGTTGGAGTAGGGGGCTTTACTAGAATTGGAAGGTTATTTGCGCTGGAAACACTAAGAAATAGTGTGATACCACCCAGGGACATTGCAGAAGCCCAGGCTAGGGCAAGAGAGAAGCAGCCAGTGGTTGCCAATGAGCCCATACCAGTGACTGATCCAGACATTACATTTGATAAAGAAGCTGAAGAATTTTTGAAAATGATCAAAAAGAGTGATTACAAGATTGTGGACCATTTGCAGCAGACCCCATCGAAGATTTCCATCTTGTCTTTGCTAATGTGTTCCGACTCCTACAGGAAAGCTCTCTTGAATATCCTGAACAAGGCTTATGTGCCTGAGGATATTTCGGTAAATCAATTAGAAGCGGTGGTATCTAGTGTCAATGCTAGTCAGGGATTGGGTTTTACGGACATGGATTTAACATCTAAAGGTCGTGCTCATAATCGGGAACTGCACATCTCTTTAGAGTGTAAAGGTGCAGTACTTTCTCACGTGTTGGTAGATACCGGATCATCGCTGAATGTTCTGCCCAAGAAGGCATTGATGAAGTTGGATTATGATGGAGTAATTCTAAAGCCCAGCGACCTGGTGGTTAGATAATTTGATGGGTCGATGAGATCAATGTTTGGGGAGGTGGATTTACCAATTAAAGTAGGTCCACAAATCTTCAATACCACATTCTACGTGATGGATATATAGCCTGCATATAGTTGTTTGCTGGGAAGGCCTTGGATACATTCAGTAGGGTAAGTATCATCCACACTTCATCAAAAACTGAAATTCGTCTGGGAGGGCCAAATTGTAACAGTCTGTGTGGAAGAGGACATCTTCGTCAGTCATCTGGCTTCGTTCAAGTATGTGGAGATGGATGGCGAGATAGTTGAGACTCCATGTCAGGCTTTTGAGCCCCTGAAAACTGAACTAGCATCTTCATTAGAAGTTTCTTCTGAAGAACCAAAGAAGGGGGTTTCCATAGCCTCTTATAAGCAAGCTCTTGAGGTGGTAGAGTCGGGGATGCGAGAAGGTTGTGGCAGTCCAGTAGAAGTGCCAGAAAAGAAGGATATGTTTGGTGTTGGCTACCATCCTGGGCAGTCATTATCTGGACAAAGCGCTAGAGGTCGTCAAGGCCCGATTACCTTCACGAGTGCGGGAATGATGGATTACGGAAGCATCAGTGTCGTGCAGGACGACGCAATTGATAGTGACTGTGACTTAGATGAGTGGATCAGACCTTCTGTTCCAGGGGCTCAACTTAGCAACTGGTCGTCTGAAAGGCTTATCTCATTCACCTCCTTCGAAGAGTAATAATTTTTGTTTTTTGTCTTTCCTGTACTCAAGCACCATGTCTTGCCCGGGGCATAGTAGCTTTTTGTAAGGGTTCTTTTGTTCCTAACACAATTCATAATCATAAATAAAGCTGATGTTTCACATTCATCCATGTTGTTCTTTGTCTTTCATTTTGCTTTTGTTTTTCAAAAAGAAAGAAAAGTTTTAAAATGACAATGTTTCTCATTTTCTCAAGCTTTTTCTAAAAGCCTTTCATGAATCCCATTCATGCAGGTGCTCGTCACCGGATCTTATTAATGACGACCCTGTTATGGCTAAGTATGACTTTGACAATCCAATTTATCAAGCTGATATGGAAGGTGAAGAAGATTGCGAACTACCTAAAGAGTTAGCCAGACTGCTTAAACAGGAGGAAAAGATGATTCAGCCGTATGAAGAGGCCATCGAAGTGATAAACCTGGGTACCGAAGAAGACAAGAAAGAAGTTAATATCGGGGCCTCATTAGAGGAATCTATCAAGACTCGTTTAATTGCCATGCTTCGAGAGTATGTTGATGTCTTTGCATGGATGAATGTTGATATGCCTGGTTTAGACACCAACATTGTGGTACACAAGCTGCTTCTGAAAGAAGATTGCCCGCCACTGAAGCAAAAGTTGAGGCGCACGCGTCCTGATATGGCAATCAAGATCAAAGAGGAAGTACAAAAGCAATTTGATGTTGGTTTCTTGGCCGTGACTAGTTACCCTCTGTGGGTTGCCAATATTGTGCCGGTCCCTAAAAAAGACGGTAAAGTCAGGATGTGTGTAGACTACAGGGATTTGAACAGGGCCATCCTCAAAGACGATTTCCCTCTGCCTCACATGATGTGCTTGTTGATAATATTGCTCAGTTTTCCGTGTTCTCTTTCATGGGCGGGTTTTCAGGTTATAACCAGATTAAGATGTCTCTCGATGATATGGAAAAGACCACCTTCATCACGCCTTGGGGCACCTTCTGTCATAAGGTCATGCTGTTTGGTCTGAAGAATGCTGGGGCCACTTACCAACGGGCGATGGTGACGCTATTTCACGACATGATTTATCATGAAATTGAGGTTTATGTTGATGATATGATAGAAAAATCCCAAACAGAAGAAGAGCACTTGGTCAATCTAGCAAAGCTGTTTGATAGACTCCGGAAGTTCAGATTGAGGTTGAATCCAAACAAGTGCACCTTTGGGGTCCGTTCCGGAAAGCTACTGGGCTTCATTGTTAGTGAGCGGGGAATTGAGGTTGATCCAGCCAAAGTAAAAGCCATCCAAGAGATGCTTGAGCCAAAGACTAAAAAGGAAGTGTGTGGTTTGTTAGGGAGACTAAACTACATTGCACGATTTATCTCTCACTTAACAGCCACGTGTGAGCCCATATTCAAACTTCTGAGGAAGAATCAGGCCATTAAATGGAATGAAGACTGTCAGCAAGCCTTTGACCGAATCAAGGAGTACCTGCTAGAACCTCCAATTCTCATGCCTCCAGTGCCAGGGAGACCCTTGATCATGTATCTTACTGTGCTCGAAGGATCGATGGGATGTGTGCTGGGTCAGCAAGACGAGTCTGGTCGAAAAGAGCATGCCATTTATTACCTTAGCAAAGCGTTTACCGACTGTGAGACACGATACTCACTATTCGAGAAAACTTGATGCGCTTTAGCATGGGCTGCTCGCCGACTAAGACAATACATGATGACTCACACAACTCTCTTAATTTCCAAGATGGATCCTGTGAAATATATCTTCGAGAAGCCAGCTCTGACAGGAAGGGTAGCCCAATGGCAAATGATCTTAACAGAATATGATATCCATTACACTTCTCAAAAAGCAATCAAAGGGAGTGTGTTGTCAGAATACTTGGCTCAGCAGCCAATTGACGATAATCAACCCATGAAGTTCGAGTTTCCGGATGAAGACATCATGTTCCTCAAGTTGAAAGACTGTGAAGAACCACTTCCGGAGGAGGGGCTAGACCCTGAATCCAAATGGAAATTAATGTTTGACGGAGCTGTGAACATGAATGGAAGCGAAGTAGGTGTTGTTATCATCTCACCAGAAGGGGTCCATACACCTTTAGCTGCTCGGTTGACTTTCGAATGCACTAACAATGAGGCAGAGTATGAAGCTTGTATCATGGGGGTTGAAGAGGCAATCAACTTGCGAGTCAAGAACCTCGAGATCTTCGGAGATTTTGCATTGGTGGTAAACCAAGTTAATGGCAAATGGTTAGTTCATCAACCTCAATTGGTTCCTTACAGGGATTATACCAGGAGGCTGCTGACTTTCTTCACCAAGGTCAAGTTGAGTTATATTCCCCGAGACGAAAATCAGTTTGCTGATGCTCTAGCAACTTTGTCGTCTATGATTAAAGTTTGTCAAGAGAATTTCGTGCCTCGAATCATGATCTCCCGTCTTGAAAGGCCTGCTTATGTCTTTGTAGTTGATAGTGGTGAAGATAACAAACCTTGGTATCATGATATCAAGCAATTCTTGAAAACTCAAGAGTACCCGACTGGGGCATCCAGTAAAGACAAGAAGACCCTTAGAAGACTAGCAAGCGGCTTCTTCTTGAATCAAGATGGTGTGCTATACAAACGAAACTTCGACATGGTTCTGCTCAGATGCGTGGATAGACACGAAGCATACTTGTTGATGCAAGACGTTCATGAAGGCTCCTTTGGTACCCATGCTGGAGGACATGCTATGGCCAAGAAATTGTTGAGATCGGGATATTATTGGATCACCATGGAATCCGATTGCTGTAAATATTCCCGCAAATGTCACAAGTGCTAGATTTATGCTGATAAGGTCCATGTGCCTCCGAATCCATTGAGTGTCATATCTTCACCATGGCCGTTCGCCATTTGGGGCATTGATATGATTGGCAAGATCGAGCCGATAGCTTCCAATGGGCACCACTTCATCCTGGTTGCCATATACTATTTCACGAAGTGGGTCGAAGCGGCGTCTTATGCCAATGTTACTAAGCAAGTGGTAGCCCAGTTTATTAAAAGAGACATTATTTGCTGGTATGGAATTTCCGAAAGAATCATTAGTGATAATGGTTCTAATCTCAACAACAAGATGATGACTGACTTGTGTAGGGATTTCAAAATGGAGCATCACAACTCTTCTCCATATCGCCCGAAGATGAATGGCGTCGTCGAGGCAGCCAAAAAGAACATCAAGAAGATCGTGCAGAAGATGGTTGTGACATACAAATATTGGCATGAGATGCTACCATTCGCTTTACATGGGTACAGAACGTCAGTGCGTACCTCAACAGGGGCAACCCCGTTCTCATTGGTATATGGTATGAAGGCAGTCCTACCAATCGAATTGGAGATCCCCTCGCTGAGGTTAATGATGGACATTAAGCTAGATGAAGCTGAGTGGCTCTGATCCAGATACGATCAACTAAGCCTCATTAAAGAAAAACGCCTAACAGATGTATGCCATGGACAGTTGTATCAGCGGCGGATGAAGCAGGCTTTTGACAAGAAGGTACGACCACAAAGGTACATACCAGGTGACCTGGTTCTGAAAAGGATTCTTCCTCCTCTTAACGATCAAAGGGGAAAATGGACACCTAATTATGAAGGACCGTTCGTTGTTAAAAAGGTTTTCTCAGGTGGAGCCTTGATGCTGACAACCATGGATGGAGAAGACTTCCATTCCCCTGTCAACGCAGACGCAATAAGAAAATACTTTTTGTAAGAACATCCGCTGGATAAAAACAGAATAAAGATGCAGGCAAAAATGGGCATCCCGGCGAGCCAAAAACAGAATAAAAGGCTCGGGAAAAAATTAGGGAAATATTGAAAAAAATGTACACCCGCTGAGCTGAAAAGCCACATCGGACAGCTCAGGCAAAAAAGGGTATCCCGGAGGATTGAAAACCCGAAAGGGCGATCCACGCAATAGAGGGACTAACACGAACGATTGCGATCCGTGAAATTCATAACCCATCTACAACTGAGGTTATTTTAAGGGTTGAAGACCAGTTCAATCACCTTACTCAAGGGGCAGAGTGAGCGGATAGTCTTGAAGATATACGAGTCATAGCCGGGTCAAAACATGATAAGATCCACTTCTCACATTGCCAGTAGGATAGTTTGTTTTCCTTTTTGACTATTTCCTCTTTCCAGAGAATTACTTCCTTTGTAATGCATATCATGGCCATTTTCCAAAACAATAAAATTCAATTTCAGTCAACTTGCGACTATTTGCTTCTGGTTTTTGTTTTTCATCTAGCATTGACTGATTGCGAAAACGTCCAGCAAATTGTGATTTATATTGTGTTGTGAACATTTGAATGATTTCTAAATCATGCAGGAAGACAGAAACATTTAGTACAACTCTAAAAAGGGTGTTAAGAGGCCCAGATAATGATTCATGCTATGAGCCTGGGGCATACAGGTCCAAACTAACTCTCCATGTTGCAGGCACTATCAATTGTGTTTACGCAGGTGCAGGTACAGGTGTTGCTAATGGAGCTAAAGCAGATTTCCAGGAAGAACATTTCATTATGCTTGAACGAGAACAGGGGTTTTCCCGGGTGTCTCCAGTTATCCTCAGTAGAAGTGAAGTTGAAGTTCTTTTCCAGCATTAATGGCAAGAGATGTTTTCCCTCCCCAAGAAGAAGTTTTCTTTAAACACAGGGGAAATCCCCAACAGTGCAAGGAGTGTCTTTCCTCTCCCAGCAGTTTTCTTCCTCAACAATACCAACCCTCTGGTTCACAGCAAAATCAGGAGGTTTTCACTTCCCCGTCAGACTTCAAGAAGGGTCCATCTCCAGCAGGGTCTTGGCTCTCCGATCTCAAAGTCCAATTTAATTTTGGCAATGACAGAAGTTCAGAGCCGGTGCATCATTAACAACGTTCCCCGCGGAGTTGTTTCTTCCTCACCAGGACTAACCAAATGTCGCTCTCCCGAAAAGACACCAGGGTCCCAGGGTGCAGATGCGAACGATCGGCGAAGAGAGAAAATGAAATGAAGTGGATAGAGTCGCCAGCAAGGCATTTTTATCCTAAAGGAAAGGTAATGCTTCATAAACCTAGAAAGAAATGGATAAGACGGTTGCGAACCAGAGAAACTGAGAAAGGGGGTTGGTTACAACCTGGGAAGGTATTAGCACCCATATTGCCCGTCGTAATCGACGGGATCCACGCTTAAAAGATTGTGTTTAAAAGGGGTAGTGTACGTGCTATTTGTGTGCAAAAGCTAAGGAAAGAAATGTACAGGTGTCTGTGAAAAGGATGAATGCTCGGGAACTAAGGCTTTAGAAAGAATGCTGAAAGAGGGGGATGACAAAGAGACTTTTGTTCGATAACTGTTAATTTATGCCTACATCTCCTCGCGTGCAATGAGGAAGTCAGAACACCGTAGTTCGACTCAAAGAGACTGGAAAATAAATTGACTGTGAACTGCTTTCTTTTCTATGCTCAAGTGTGTGACTCGTCTGGCTCGAGTGCTAATTGTCTCGCATTAGACGGAAGAAGCAAGTTCTCGTTTGTGAATGAGTGTGATGAGAAAAGAGTCCCGAAGGAGACGATTATTTTTTTTTTATGCTTTCCGTATTATTATTGTGTTTGGTGTTTTGCATAAGTTAATGAGCTTAAGCCTAAATCAAGGGCTTGTAAACTCATTATATCCTCCCTAATTAGGGATAATGAGTCTACTTAAGTATGAGATAACCATCTTAACTTAATTACCATGATGATGTAAGATTAAGATCATTAACCTACTTGTGATTATTTAGGTGTTTTTGGGTTTTTGTTTAATGTTAAGTAATGAGTTTAATCTCTAATCACAGATTAGTGAACTCATTACACCATCCTAATAGAAGGATAATAGATGAGAGCACTTAAGCTGAGGAAGATACCTCAACTTAATCCATGGTTAGGGATTAAATTCATTATATAACAAACCTTTATTAAATGGATTTTAATTAAAGGGTAAGATTAAGAAGTGGATTTTATGGTTTGTAAGACAACTTGAGGGGGACTTGTCCATTAAACACTAGGGTTAGTCCCTCTTAACCATAAGGAAGAGTTAGAACCCTAATGTAAGGCCCAAGTTACAAGATAAAGTCTTGGTGATTATTAATACGTTTTGATTAAGAGGTTTAAACAAATTAAAGGTTTAACACTTAGGATTAAGGTTATACACTCCATCCTAAGAGAAGGATGCAGGCATAACCCTAATTCCAAAGTCCTAAAACTTTAAGAGTTTAGTCTCTGATTATTGAGATGAGAAGAGAGACTCAAGGAGACTGAAAGGTAAAAAGCTAAGGGGGAATAATTACAACCCTAATCATTATCATGCTTGGGCATCCCATGGTTTATGAGGCTAAAAGAAAGATCTTCAAGGAAGCCACCAATGGAAGAAGCAGATGAAAGGAGGATGAGAAAGAATAACAAGTTACTTACTTCAATGAAGAAGGTAAGTAACTTGAAGGAAGAAAGTGAGAGAAAAGGAACACAAGTGAATCCAATTCACTTCAAAGACAAGCTAAAATGCATATGAAAATGATAAGAAGAAGTGAGAGGTGAAGGCAAATCCACCTCCCAAGTAACTTACCAAAAGTACCTGAAAGTGTTAGCATGGATACATAAGACATAAAGCATGAAAAAATGAAATGAAATGTGATGAAATGAGATGCAATGATCAAAGTCAGAAGTGTTTATGCTATGCAAATTTCATGTAAGATGATGCAAAGTCATACAAAATTCATATGTGTGATCATACAAGGATGAGATGCAGAGGAAACATGCTTTGAAGTTTGAAAACACATAAAAGTTCATGAAATGAAATGAATGCTAAACATGGAAAGTGAATGAAGAAAAGATGGAGAAAGGTTCTAACATGTCCTAAGATGTCTAAGATGACATATGAATGCATGAAATGTCATGTCAGGTTCATCTAATGATGCATATGCAAGGAGAATGCAAATGAACATGAGAAATTAGGGTTTTATGGACATGTGAGATGCAAATGACAAAAACAGAAGCTATCAACATGATAAAAATTTGAAATCAAGCTCCAACAAACCCTAATCCCATATTAGGTCACACCCCAAAGGAGAAGGTCAGAAGCCTATCCTATCAAAAGTTGTGATTTTCCTAAGTTTTCTAGGGTTTTTGGGTGGTTCAAAAGGAAAAATGCAAATCAATTTGAAAATGCAAGATAAATTTATAAGAAAAATGACCTATAAACTACATGCAATATGTAACACAATGCAAAAAGAATCAAATTCAAACTCTTCTTGGTTAGGCATAAATGATTTTTCAAAGTTAGGGTTTCAAAAAGGTGATTTTAATGACCCTTAATTCAAAGAAAATTGGTAAACTATGATCAAACCTAAAAAGAAATTTGTGTGAAGAGTTTGAAAATGTTTCTAAATGCATTGGAATGAATCATGATTTTTGGTGATTTTTAGAAACCTAAATGCATTTTTAATTAATTAAAAATAACATTTAAATATTTTAAAAATACTTTTTAATGCAAAAATAATAAAATAAAAATTGGTTTTGGATTGAGAAAAATATTTGAAATCAGAATGCAAAGTTTCATATTATTTGAATGCTTTTTGATATTTTAAAATAATTATGCAAAAGAAATGGAAATAAAATGAAAATAAATGACAAAAATGAGAAGTATGCGCATCTGAAGGCCGAGATTCAAATAAAAAAAAGGTGGGAATTGACCACGCGCGCATCTGGACGGCTCTCATTCAAACTGGGTTAATTATCACAATTAAATTAATTAAACAGAAATTAACTTAAGTGAGCTAATCTGGGCCGTACACACACTAACCTAATCAGGATCCAAAGGTCAAGAATGAGTCTGGGCAGCTAACCCTAATTAGGATTCTAATGACTTTCAAGTGACTGGAGCTAGCACCGATCATCTTCCCCGGCCAACCAAAAACTTCAACTTCTTCCCTAGGTCAAATTAAAAGCTCTAAAGCTCCAGAAATGATCTACTACCCTCCCTTAACAAGAATCCATCATCAAACAACATTTATCATTCACACAAAACATGATTCGAAGTAAATCGTGAAAACATACAAAACTTTCAGAAGTTCAATACATGCTTGTTTCTCAACCATTTTCAAAAATAAACATATCAGGGTGATCAGCTAAACATGTAGAATCATTTAGAAACTTAAAACAAGAGTTCTGGAAAAAAAGTTCATCATGGCTACCTGAATTGAAGCTTTGCAAACTGGAGCTTTCTGACCTCTTCCTTTGTGCAAAATGCCTCCAATGATCCCTCTAATGCTTCTAGAAAGCTCAAATGGAGTTTAAATGGCCTCCTTTGTGAGTTTCAGTTATGGTTTGGCAGAATTCGTGTTTTTGCTTGAGTGTATTTTAGGCTATGGTGATGGGTGAGAAATGATCCTGAGGTGTTTTTGAGTTGATTGGTGAAGGAAGTTTGTGGTTTGAGTGGCTGATCTATGAAATTCGATGAAGGGAAGGTTTTTGCAAGTTTTTGTGATTCTGATTGTGTGTGTGGATTTAGGCCTCAATGTTGTATGAAATGAGTTGCTTATTGTCCACATAAACAATGTTGATTGGCCAGAGAGTTGTTGTGGCATAGGCTGATTGGTATGGGAGTTTTTTTGCAAAAAGTCAAGATTGTGTACTATGAGGTATGGGCACGGGTCAGAGGTGATTTCATGGGGTGTCTGGCCTCAGCTTGGTTCAAGGATGGCCATGGGATTGATTTTGATGTGCTGGAAGGCTTGGATGAAGAGATTTCACATGTTTTGCAACTTTCCCTCTTTGAAGTTTCTTGGATCACAAGTCATGAAAACCCTAGGTTCAATGCACAGTTCTGATCTCTTGAAGTTCATTTGACATGTTGTGAAGTATTTGTGCACATTATAGGTCATTAGAATGCTTGAATATGCAAAAATACAAAATCCCTCTTTGACATGAAACTTGAAATTATAGGATTTTTGCCAACTTTGCAAGGCCATATCTGGAGTTCTAGGATGAATCAAGACATGTTCTTGTACTTTTTGAAAAGGGAAATACATAATCTACAACTTTCATGGACAAGAATTTTTCATTTGAAGGAAGCATTTTTTGTCATGAAAGAGGAGGTTGAAAAACATTCCCAAAATGGAAAGTTTGCATTTCAAGTCATTTCCAAAAATGGCAACTTTGAATTTGGCTCAAAATTCTTCAATATTATGAAATTCCAACCGCTTCTAAGATCAAATAAAGATCATATAACTTCAATTTGATGAAAATACCCCTTTGGTTCCATTGTTAGGGGCCTCAGTTGCCCTGATTTTGACTTAACTTGCTCAGGAAGTTACCCAGTGAACAAATGACTTCCACAATGAATTTCTTCATCAAACTTGGTACACATGATCCTTATAACATATTAAGTCCATTAGAAACAAGAATGACCAAAAAAATTGGAGTTAAGGCCTCTGAAACCAAAACCCAAATTTTAGTCATCTGTGTAGTGAAAACCCTAGCTCTGCTTCCATGCCTTTTCCAGTTCTTGTGATCCCTTGACTTTCATGAACTTTGAGGAACATAATATGATGGTAGAAAACACATGGACCCTCTTGGAAAGCTTTGAGACCTTTGGGATTGCTCAGATGGATTCTTGGATTGCTCAGATCACAAACCCTAGATGCAGATGAACTTGAACTATGTAGTGAAACAAAAATGCAATATGAGATGTAATGCTTATCAAAAATGAAAGATCACAAGCCATGGTGTGATAAAGAGTGAGGGAAAATTTGGGGTGTTTACAACTGCCCCTATTCAAACATGATTTAGCTATGCAGGGTGTAAGCGCCTGGCTTAACAGACAAGCAAGATAACTTGTGGTTGAATACCAAAGACAGTCTGAAATTTGCACTCGCTGGATAGAAGAAGAAAAGGGATATAAATTGTAACGGTAGTATAGTATGATTATCAAATGAAAGCGATGGAGGACGACCATCGAGAAGAGGATGACTGATGGGGGTAAAACGGTAAGTAAAGCAATGACGGGGACGACCGACAAGCTGGGGAAATAAAACGAACATGATGGGGACGACCATCGGGTAATGAAATAAGAGTTTCTGGGGACTTGAGAAAAGCATTGACGGGGACGACCGTCAAGCTTGAAAAGTAAAGTAAACAATGATGGGGACGACCATCGGGTGAAAGAATAAATGAAATAATGATGAGGGACGGTCATCAAAGGTGAAGGACGATCACCTAGCAGGGGACGGCTGCTGAAAATATCACGACATAGGACGAATGCCGGATAGAAAAGATCAACGATGGGGATGACCATCGGGTAAGCATGATGAAGGACGATCATCAAGAGGTGAAGGACGATCACCTAGCAGGGTACGACTGCTCTCGGGGTTTATCACGACATAGGACGAATGTCGAATAACAAGATCAACGATGGGGACGACCATCAGATAAATGATGAGGGACGGTCATCAAAAGGTGAAGGACGATCACCTAGAAGGGGACGATTACTAAAATATCACGACATAGGACGAATGCCAGATAGAAGGTTCCAATAATGGAGATTCCACTGGGGAAGGATGAGGGACAGTCATCCAAAGGTGAAGGACGATCACCTGGTAGGGGACGGCTGCCGAAAGTATCACGACATAGGACGAATGTCGGATAGGAGGAAGTTATTTTGTTGATGACTTACTGGGGAATGGTAAACATGGACGAGTTCTTACGCTTTCAAGAAATAAAGGATATAAGTGTTTGATGACGTGTATAGATTAAAGATGCGGACGAGTACCGGTAGAAACAAACGTTGACGCGTGTTCAGAGATGATGATACGGACGAGTACCAACTGGTTAACAAAGAACACGGACGAGTGTCAGATCTGTTGAGGAGTGATATAAACAAGATACAGACGAGTATCATAGACTCCTGTATAAGTATGAGTGAGTATTGGTTTGTTGGTGAAGTATGAGCAAGACACGGACGAGTGTTTGACTTGTTGGGGAAGGTATGACACGGACGAGTGTCGAGCATGTATAAATATAAACAAGCATTTATTTTGAGAGTGTAAAGGAGATGCTTTGGCTTTTCTGTGGGGATACTACAATGACACAGACGAGTGTCGAGAAAAGCATGCTATGGACAAATGTTTGTATTTGAGAGTGCAAAGGGGCCGCTTTGGCTTTTTTATGTGCAAGGGATGTATTTTGTATATTGCTGATGAAATATTGATGGTGTTTGAAGGTGACTGGCTCGAACCTTGCTTGTGATCATGCAAATGTTTGATTTTTGCCGTAATGCTCCGTATTAGACGGAATGCTACGCTTATTTGGTGAATATGATGCAAATGCTATGATTATGCAAAAGAGAAACTGATCTGAGACTCGGATCCTGCTGGGATGAAGATCTCTAGCTGATCTGCTTGGAAGAATAATTCGGCTGGGGAGAGATCAATGAAGGATCTGTCCAAAGGGAGTGCTCTGCTTGGGGAATAGATCAATGGTAGATCTATCCGTATGGAGAACTCAGCTGGGGAGAAGGAGACTCCAGTCACTTTGTTGGGGAATGGGTTTCAGGCATTGCTCTATTGGGGAGAGAATGGAAACTTTGTGGGGAGTCAGTTCCCTTAACCTTGCTGAGGATGAGAGAGATCCGGCACTCTGGTGAGGGAGGAAAGATCATTGAATGATCTTACTAGAGAACTCTATGGGGATCTCGGATGGGGAAGCTTCTGTTGAGTAGACTTATGCTGGGGATGAGGAGGCTTTGGCAACTCCGCTGGGGAAGAGCAGTTCATGCATTGCTCGGGAGATCCTGCTTGGGGAGGAGGTAACTTCCGGGAAGTAGCATGCTGGGGGTCCAATGCTTGGTATGACCCATGTTGTGTACTGAATTCCTGCAACCTGTTAAGACAAAAGAAGCGCACAAGTATCCCGAGGTATCCCTAACCGGATTCCGTCATAGGTGTTAGACTTGCCTGAAAGTAATATATTTCCTGCAAGCATTTATTAAAAATGGCTTATTTGTTTTATGCAAGTGTTGTATTATGAATATTGGACATTTTGCAAATGAAACAAAAATGTACAAAACGAGGTGTGACTGAAGACTCTGATTTTATTACTTTGGGTGCCCTGAATTGGCAAATACATGTCGAAGTTTCTCTTGTATAATGAACCATCATCATTAAGGAAGAAACTACCGGCTAGCCTTCTTAATGTCTTCTTATCATTGGATGATACCTCAGGTGGGTATGTCTGATCCTCTAAGAAGCCTTTTATGTCATGGAACCAAGGCTTGTCATCTTTGGCAATGTCCACAGAGAATACGTATGATGGTCGGTCTAGTATGGATACCAAAATCCGAGGCACATAATTGGTAGTCTGAACCTTGATCATGGAGGAAATGGTAGCTAAAGCATTCGCAAACTGATTTTCGTCTCTCGGGATGTACTCAAGTTTGACTGTTGTGAAAAAAGTCAATAATCTCCTCGTATAGTCACGGTACGGAATCAGATGCCCTTGGTGAGTATACCATTTGCCGTTAGTCTGATTGATTACCAAAGCTGAATCTCCGAATACATTCAATGTCTTGATCATGAGGTCAATTGCTTCCTCAAGACCCATGATACATGCTTCGTATTCTGCTTCGTTGTTAGTGCAGGCAAAGGTGAGTTTTGCTGAGAAAGGCATATGAACTCCTTTAGGTGTAATGAGCACTGTACCAACTCCACAACCATTCATATTGACAGCCCCGTCAAACATCATAGTTCATTCTTCTTCAGGATCAGGCTCTTCAGTGTGAACTGGCTCTTCACAATATTTTTCTTTTAAGAACATAATGTCTTCATCAGGGAAGTCAAATCTCATGGGCTGATAATCATCAATGGGTTGCTCAGCCAGATAGTCAGACAATACACTTCCTTTGATGGCCTTTTGAGATGTGTACTGAATGTCATACTCTGTCAGAATCATTTGCCATCTTGCAACCCTTCCAGTAAGTGTTGGCTTCTCAAATATGTACTTGACAGGGTCCATTTTTGAGATTAACAAAGTAGTGTGAGTCAGCATATATTGTCTTAGTCGGCGAGCAGCCCACGCTAAAGCATAGCAAGTTTTCTCGAGCAGTGAATAACGTTGTTCACATTCGGTAAACCTTTTTCTTAGGTAGTAGATTGCATACTCTTTTCGACCAAACTCGTCATGCTGGCCCAACACACACCCCATTGATCCTTCTAATATTGTCAGGTACATTATTAGAGGTCTTCCTTAAATCAGAGGCATGAGAATTTGAAGTTCTTGCAGGTACTCCTTGATCTTGTCAAAAGCTTTATGACAATCGTCTTTCCACCTGACTGTTTGTTCCTTTCTTAACAGCTTGAACAGGGGTTCACAGGTTGCAGTGAGGTGAGATATGAACCTTGAGATGTAGTTCAATCTACCCAAGAACCCCCGAACTTCTTTTTCAATCCTAGGTGCAGGCATCTCCTGAATGGCTTTGACTTTGTCGGGATCAACCTCAATTCCCTTTTCACTTACAATAAATCCCAGTAACTTACTAAAACGTACCCCGAATGTGCATTTGTTGGGTTTTAACTTCAACTGATACTTCCTCAGACGTTTGAACAAATTTACTAGATGATCTTCTTCAGTAAGGGACTTGGCGATCATATCATCCACGTAGCATTAAATTTCCTTGTGGATCATATCGTGGAATAACATTAACATAGCCCGTTGATAAGTTGCATCGGCATTCTTCAGTCCAAACGACATTACCTTGTAACAAAATGTGCCCCAAGGTGTGATGAAGGTTGTTTTCTTCAGGTCTTCGGGTGACATCTTGATCTGATTATACCCAGAAAATCCATCCATGAAAGAAAATACCGAGAACTGAGATGTTTTGTCGACCAATACATCAATGTGAGGTAATGGGAAATCATCCTTCGGGCTAGCTCTGTTCAGATATCGGTAGTCCACACACATGCGCACCTTGCCATCATTCTTTGGCATAGGTACAATGTTAGCAACCCACGGCGGGTAACTAGTCACAGCAAGGAAACCGACATCCCACTGTTTTTGTACTTCTTCTTTAATCTTCATGGCCATATTCGGGCGAGTACCACGTAGCTTCTATTTAACCGGTGGGCAATCCTCTTTCAATGGTTGCTTGTGCATGACAATATCTGTATCTAGACCTGGCATGTCTTGATAGGACCAAGCAAAGACGTCGACATATTCTCGAAGCATGTTGATAAGATGTTCTTTTATTGAAGCTTGCAGACTGGCCCCAATCTTCACTTCTTTCAAATCCTCCTCGGTACCAAGATTAACAGTTTCAACCTCCTCCTGATGAGGAGTAATCACTTTCTCTTCTTGCCTCAACAACATGACTAACTCTTCAGGCAACTCATAGTCTTCTTCAACCCCTTCATCAGCTTAATTAATTTGATTGTCGAAGTCATACAAGGTCATAGCAGTGTTGTTGTCGGTGCAATCTGGAGGATTATTTCTGCAAGGGTTAAGATTTGTTTGTTTTAGTGATCAATTTTAATCTTGTTTAGAAAAGTGTAAAATGAAGTTATTATTTTGAAAACATTGTCATTTTATTGTTTTGTACAAAAGTGAAAAATGAAAAGACAGTGAGCGAAAGAGAGAGTTGTTTGCAAAAGATGTCTGATATTCATTGATATTCCATTTGCACAAAATTACAAATATGACCCTATTACAAAATGAGTCCTGACACCTTGGGCAAGATGCAGGACTTGATGCATGCTGAAAAAAAGTAGGAAATAATAATTAATCTGCAGGAGTAACCCTTATAATTTTCTGGGAAGACCAGTTAAGGACTCGGTGACCCGGGATCCTTGGACGAATCCAGCTCTCCAGGTTGAGGTCGCTTTCCGCCTCGTCTTCCATGTTATTAACAGCATTTGGGGTGAGCATCCCCCCACTGATGAACTTGAGCTCCATAGCAGCCTCTGCTTGATCTTGTCGGAATGGTTTGTAACCCAAACTGAATATGTCCTCCTTCTTCTCCACCGGTAGCAACTTGCCCCAACCTTGGGCATTTCCATCTTCAACAACCTTTCGAGCTTGTTGATAGGAAACAATTGAAGTACCCATCCTATCCTCCTGGGATGCAGCAAATACTTCGGTTGTCGCCTCATTGACGTTCAGTGCTTCGAACCCTTGGCTCATGGTTTCATGGATTTCACCATCCATCTCAATGTATTTGTATGTAGCTAGATGGCTAACAAAGATATCCTCTTCACCATAGATGGTGATAATCTGCCATTCCCACTCATATTTCAATTTCTGGTGAAGGGTCGATGTAACTGCGCCAGCGGCGTGAATCCATGGTCGACCCAACAAACAACTATATGTCGGCTGAATGTCCATCACAAAGAAAGTAGTCTGAAAGAACTGCGGATCGATTATCACATGAAGCTCCACCTCTCCAAGGACAGACCTCTTGGAGCCATCAAAAGCTCTAACCACCAGATTGCTTGGTCGGAGAGTTATACCATAATATTCAAGCTTGACAAGGGCTTTCTTTGGCAAGACATTGAGTGAAGACCCAATGTCAATAAGAACATGTGAAAGCACATCCCCTTTACACTCCAGAGTTATGTGTAAAGCTTTGTTGTGGTGACGAACTTCCGTTGTCAAATCAGCGTTGGTGAAACCTAGCCCATGGCTGGTATTAACATTAGACACCACTATCTCGAGCTGACTCACTGTGATCTCCTCTGGTACGTAGGCTGCATGCAAGACTTTAAGTAGTGCATCCCGATGAGCTTCGAAACACAACAGCAGGGATAAGATAGAGATCTTGGAAGGAGTCTGGTGGAGCTGATCCACAACCTTGTAATCGCTTCTTTTGATTATCCTCATAAATTCATCCGCATCCTGATCAAAGGATTATTTATGGGCTTCTTTTGGTATTGGCTCTTCAGGTGCCACACTGTTACCTTTGGCTTTAGAAGCAACCTCTGCCACAGCATTAGCTCTTGGAACTTGTGACGCGAAGAGGCGTCCGCTTCGGGTGAAGCCTCCGCCTCCCCCGACATTATCCACTTGTGGTGTACAAACTGAAGAATCAAGAAGGACCCTCTCTCCGTTGTAGTAAAGGTCAGAAGCATGAAAATGATGTCAATGATGCTAAGAGATGATGCAAACACATATCAAGAGTTGGGGATGATCATACAAGGATGAGGATGCAAATGAAGCATGCTTTGAACCATAAAAGTTCATGAAAGTTTATGAGATGCAATGGATACATAACATGGAAAATGAAAGATGCAATGATCAAACATGATTCTAATATGTCCCAAGATGTATTACATGTCATAAGGATGCACAGAATATCATGGCAAGTTCATGAATGCAAGCAAATGAAAGATGGATGCAAAGGAAGGCAAGAATTAGGGTTTATGCATAACATGCAACACAAAACTCAAAATCAGAAGCAAATGACATGATAAAAAATTGAAAATGGGATCAAAGGAACCCTAACCCTACACAAGTTCACTGCCCCAAAGGAGGAGACCTAAATCTAAACCTAATGGAAGTTATGATTTTTCTAAACCAACTAGGGTTTCAAGGTACTCGAAAAGGAAAAAAAGCCCATCAAATTGAAAATGAAAGATAAATTCAAACCAATTTTACCCTAAAAAATACATGCTATGAAGGATGCAATGCAAGAAGAACCATTATCAAACTCTTCATGGTTAGGCAGAATGAATTTTTCTAAGTTTGAACAAAAATATTGCATTTAAACAACTTTTATTCCAATGAAAATTGTCAAAATACATCAAGGACCAAAAAGAAATTTGTTTTGAGAGTTTGATAATGTTTCTAAATGTTTTACAATGCAATGTGAATTTTTTTGTGATTTTTAAATACATAAATGCATTTTTAATTAATTAATTTCCATTAACTAATTAAACATAAACATTTAAATGATTTAAAAATAATTTTTAATGCAAAAAATAAAAATAAAAATATTTTTGGGTTCTGAAAATTAATAAAAGGTTTGACAAAAAATTTCAGAATTTTTTAATATGTTTTGCTATTTTTAAAAATTCGTAGAAATAAAATACAAAACCAATAAAATAAAAATGAAATTAATGGGAAAATGAGAAAGTCAGCTAATCTAAAGGCCAGGATTTAAACCTACGGAGGCGGGAATTGACTACGCGCGCTATCCAACGGCCAGAATTCAAACTCACTTAATTATGTCATTAACCCTAATCCTGAGCCCTAATGACTTTTAGATGACCGGAACAGTGTTCCGGTCATCTTCTCCGGCCAACCATTTTCCAATCTCACTCAATACGCATCAAAACTTCATCAAACTCTCCAGAATCAACCCTTTAACATCATTAAACATAAACCCCACAACAAAAATCATTTATTTTTCATGAATCAAGAGAAACAAACAAAATCATTTTTACGGGCAAAGTTTCAGACAGTCAGTACATGCTTATTTCTTGGCCATTTTCAAAACCAAACACATCAAGATGATCAATGCAACTCATAGAATCATTCTATAACAAGACATCAAAGTTCTGGAAAAAATGTTCTTGAGCTCACCTGAACTGGAGCTTTCACTTTTGGTACTTTCTGGCCAGGTCTTTGCTTCAAATCAGCTCCAATAATCCTCCTGAAGAGTTTGTGATGTTTGGTTGGAGTTTAGATGGCCTCTATGTGAAGTTTGCAGAAGCTCAGGTCAATGGGGGAGGGAAATCGTGTTTTTGATATGGGAGGTTTCAGGGCAAAGTGATGGTTGGGAAATGATCAGAGGGTCATGGTGAGTTGTTCTATGGAGTTTGTTTTGAGGTTTTAGGCTTGTGTGATGAGATTCGAAGAAAAATGCATAAGAGAGGATTTTGATGAATACTGAGTTATGAGAGGCTTCAGCTTGTGTTGTGTATTGTGTTGAGTTGCTTTTGGTCCATGTATCATGTTTGGATAGGTCAGAGAGTTGTTGGTGGCCTATGGTGATTGGTATGGGCAAGTTGCCAAAATGTCAAAAGTTGTGTACTTGAGGTATGGGCTGGTTTTGCAGCTGGCTCTTGGCTTGTCCTGGCTCAGCATGGATTAAGGATGTCCATAGAATTAGTCTTGAGGCAATGCAGCAAGTGGATTGAAGTTTATGGGTGGTTTTGCAAATTTGTCCAACTTTGGCCCTTTTGGAAATTCTTGAAGTTCAAGGCACCAAAATGCATAATTCTTGGGCCAATTCTGATCTTTAAAGGTCACATGAGCATGTTGTGAAGTGTTTGTGTACATTTGAAGCCTTTAGAATGCCTTATCATACCATTTTGCAAAATGCCTCTTTGGTGTAAAACATGAAATTATGTGATTTTTCCCAACTTTGCAAGGCCATAACTTTTGATCCAAGATGAATTAGAATGAGTTCTTGTACTATTTGAAAAGGGAATGATCCATTCTACAACTTTCATGACCAAAGTTTTCTCATTTGAAGCATTTTTGAATCAAAAAGAGGAGGTTGAAAAACATTCCCAAAATGGCAAGTTTACATTATAAGTCACTTTCCCAAAAAGGCAACTTTGCAAATGGCTTGAAATTCTTCAATTTTGTGAACTTATAACATCTTCTATGATCAAATAAAGATCATACATATTCAAAATGATGGAGAAACCCCTTTGGTTGTGTCACTGGGGGCCTCAGATGCCCTGATTTTGCACTGACTTGCTCAAGAAGTCACCTCTTGATCAGATGCCTTCCCCATTGAATTTCTTCATGAAAATTGATATGCATGATCCTCATAACATATAGAGACCCATAGAAACAAGAATGACCAAAATAAATTGGAGTTATGGCCTCTGAAACCAAAACCCTAATTCTAGGTCATCTGTGCAATTAAAACTGGCTCTGCTTCCATGCCTTTCTCAGTTCTTGTGATTCTTTGACTTCCTTGACCTTGTGGGGATATAATATGATGCTTGAACATACATGGACCCCTTTAAGATTATTGAAGACCTTTGGAGTGGCTCAAATGGCTCAGGGATGGCTCAGATCACAAACCCTAGATGCAAATGGCTTTGAATCAATGCAGTGAATCAAAAATGTGGTATGAGATGCTATGATTGAATTTATGCAAATGAAAAGATCACAAGCCATGGTGTGAATGGGTGAGGGCAAATTTGGGGTGTTTACAGCTGCCCCTATTCAAGCATGAGTTAGCTGTGCAGAATGTAAGCAACGACTTAACAGGCAAACAAGATAACTCGTGGTTGAATACCAAAGACAGTCCAAAATTTGCACTCACGGAATGAAGAAGAAAAAGGATATAGATTGTAAAAGGAAGTAAAGTATAATTATAAAGTGCGGGCGACGGAGGACGACCGTCAAGCAGAGGACGACTGATGGGGATGAAGCAATGACGGGGACGACCGACATGCTGGGGAAAATGCGGGAAATAAAGCAATGACGGGGATGGCCAACAAGCTGGGGATATAAGAGATTATGATGGGGACGGCCATCAAGTTCAAGGCATGAATGAAATAAATGATGAGGTACGATCATCAAAGGTGAAGGACGATTACCTAGCAGGGGACGGCTGCTCTGTTGGGGATAAGATGAGGGACGGTCATCTAAGGTGAAGGACGATCACCTGGCAGGGGACGGCTGCCGAAAGTATTACGACATAAGACGAATGCCGGATAGAAAAAGTCGACGATGGGGACGGCCATCGGATAAGCATGATGAAGGACGATCATCAAGAGGTGAAGGACGATCACCTAGCAGGGTACGGCTACTCTCAGGGTTTATCATGACATAGGACGAATGCCAGATAACAAGATCAACGATGGGGACGACCATCGGATAGAATGATGAAGGACGATCACCTAGCAGGGGACGGCTGCTGAAAATATCACGACATAGGACGAATGTCGGATAGGAAGGGGTTCTAATGAATAGAGGCTCCACTGGGGGTGATGAAGGACGATCATCAAAAAGGTGAAGGACGATCACCTGGCAGGGTACGGCTGCCGGAAGGTATCATGACATAGGACGAATGTCAGATGAAAGGAAATAGATCAATGGGGTTTGCTGGGGACTCTCCTGGGGAAGGGTAGACACAGACGAGTGTCTAAATTCAAGAAGACATAAGTGTTTGACACGGTGTATAGATTAAAGATGTAGACGAGCATCCTTAAGACTATGATACGGACGAGTATCAATAGAAAAAACGCTTGACGCATGTTCAGAGATGATGATACGGACAAGTATCAACTGGTTAACAAAGAACACGGACGAGTGTTGATTCTGAGGGGATTTAAGTGGTATATATAAGATACGGACGAGTATCTGTATGAGTAAAAAGTATGAGTGAGACATAGACGAGTGCTCAACTTGCTGGGGAGAGCATGACACAGACGGGTGTCAAGGAAGTGTATGGATATATGCACACAGGTGTTGTGAGTGCAAAGGGGATGTTTTGGATTTCTGCTGGGGGTATGACACATACGAGTGTCAAGAAGCATCTGTAATATAAGTGTCTGTTTGTAAAGAATGCTCGGGCGACTTTACTGGGGAACGATGACACGGACGAGTGCCAAAAAGAGTGTGTATATATGTATCTGTATTTGTGAGTGTAAAGGAAATGCTTTAATTTTCTGCCGGGGAATTTGGGGGGTATTTGGTATATTGCTGATGGTATTGTTAGTATTTACAAGTGTTTGATTCAGAACATGGCTTATGATTATGCAATATGTTTGATTTTTTCCGTAATGCTCCGTATTAGACGGAATGCTACGCTCTGTGGGGAAAATATGATGCGAATGCTATGATTATGTAAAGATACCGATCCGGGATTCGGATCCTGTTGCTGAGGAGATCTCCGACTGATCTACTTGAAGCTGATATCCAAGCTGGGGATGAGATCATTGGTAGATCTGATAAGATGTATGATTCTGCTTGGGGAAATAGGTCATTTTGAAAGACCTATCTCGGTAATGAGGGATCCAGCTGAGGTTTATGTGAGCTTTCGTCACTTTTTTGTGAGATCTCCAGGCGTTGTTCTTCTGGATAGAGGTTGAAACTCCGCGGGGAGATAGTTCCCTGTCTGACACTCGACTGGGGAAGAAGCAATATCACTGAAAGATCTTCCTAGAGATTTCTGTGGGGATCCTGCTGAGGATGATACTTGACAACTCAGCCGGGGATACGAACACCTTCAGGTGCTGCTCTTTGAAGGAAATGTTGGAGAAGTGATGCCTGGCAACTCTGATGGGAAGAAAGCATCTCTGGTGCTGTTTGGAAGGTGTGCTGAGGAAGCAATGATTTGGCAGCCTACTGGGGAGAAGCTTTCATGCCCCATGTTGCGCTTTGGATACCTGCAATCCAGTAAAGACAAAGAAATGCACAAGTACCCCGAGGTATCCCTTACTGGATTCCATCGTAGGAGTTTAGACACTCCCGGGAGTAAGTATATTTCCTGTAAGCACGTATTTTTAGAAGGAAAGCATCTGTATTTATGCAATCAATATCTTAAAGACATCGGACATTTTGCAAGCGAAAATAAAATGTACGAGACGAAACATGACTGAAAATCTGATTTTATTAATTCGTGTGCCCTGAATTGGCAAGATAAAGTCAAAGAAACGGATCCTCTGAAATGAGGAAATCGTTACAAATTGAGAAACAAAAAGATGCTGGCAATGCTGATGACGCTTCAAGGGGCTTCCCTTTTGCTATGACTCGTATGACTTTTGTCGTTCTTCTCATCTTACTTTTGAAGGAGGATGATTCTGACCGACGCTCGAACCTTTCGGAGTTCACCTTGTTGTAAGTGATACAAACGAATTCAGAATGCAGTTGTTCTCTCATTCCCTAATTTTGCGTGGATCGCCCTTTCGGGTTTTCAATCCACCGGGATACCCATTTTTGCCTGAGTCGTCCAATGCGGCTTTTCAACTCAGCGGGTGTACACATTTTTTATTCATTTTCCCTTATTTTTTCCTGAGCCTTTTATTCTGTTTTTGACTCGCCGGGATGCCCTATTTTTGCCTGGACTTACATTCTGTTTTTATGTCCAGCGGGTCATTTTTACGCGAAGTATTTTTTAACTGCATCTGAATTCACAGGGGACAGGAAGTCTTCACCATCCATAGTATTGAGCATCGGTGCTCCACCCGAAAAAACTTTCTTTACTATGAACGAACCATCATAATTCGGAGTCCACTTGCCTCTGTGGTCTGTATGAGGAGGGAGGAGTCTTTTCAGCACAAGATCTCCTACTTGGTACTCTCGGAGCCTGACTTTCTGATCGAAGGCTTTCTTCATTCTTTTCAGATACAGCTGCCCATGACAAATTGCAGCCAATCTCTTCTCTTCAATCAGATTCAGTTGTTCGTATCGGGATCGGACCCACTCTGCTTCATTCAACTTAACATCCATCAGTACCCGCAGGGAGGGTAATTCAACTTCAACAGGTAGGACTGCCTCCATACCATACACAAGCTGATACGGTGATGCCCCAGTGGATGTTCTGATTGACTTACGGTACCCATGCAAGGCAAACGGTAGCATTTCATGCCAATCTTTATAGGTAACCACCATCTTCTGTACAATCTTCTTGATATTCTTGTTAGCTGCCTCAACGACGCCATTCATCTTTGGCCTGTAAGGAGAAGAATTGTGGTGTTGGATCTTGAAGTCCCGGCATAATTCTGCCATCATTTTGTTGTTCAAGTTGGAACCATTATCGGTAACGATTCGCTCGAGAACTCCATACCGACAGATGATATCTCTCTTTAGAAATCGGGCTACCACTTGCCTTGTAACATTTGCATAGGAAGCTGCTTCAACCCATTTGGTAAAATAATCAATGGCAACCAGGATGAATCTGTGGCCATTTGAAGCAGTCGGTTAAATCTTGCCAATCATATCAATGCCCCACACAGCAAAGGGCCAGGGTGAAGACATCACATTCAGAGGATTCGGAGGCACATGCACTTTATCCGCATAGATTTGGCATTTAAGGCATTTTCTGGCATAGGCACAACAGTCTGCGTCCATCGTAATCTAGTAATAGCCTGATCTTAGCAACTTTTTAGCCATTGCATGCCCTCCAGCATGGGTACCAAAGGATCCTTCGTGCACCTCGTGCATCAACAAGTCTGCTTCTGTCCTGTCAACGCATCTGAGGAGTACCATATCAAAGTTTCTCTTGTACAGGGAACCGTCAGTATTCAGAAAGAAACTACCAGCTAGCCTTCTTAATGTCTTCTTATCATTGGAAGATGCCCCAGGTGGGTATGTTTGATCCTCCAAGAAGCATTTGATATCATGGAACCAAGGCTTATCGTCTTTGACAACATCTGCTGAGAACACGTATGCTGGTCTGTCAAGTCTGGACACTGGAATCCGAGGCACAAAGTTGGCAGTTTGAACTTTGATCATGGATGAAATGGTAGCCAGAGCGTCTGCAAACTGATTCTCGTCTCGAGGGATATACTCAAGCTTAACTGTTGTGAAGAAAGTCAACAACCTCCTTGTATAGTCCCGATAAGGTATCAGATGATCTTGGTGAATGTACCATTTGCCGTTGGTTTGATTGATTACCAGAGCTGAATCTCCGAATACAGTCAAAGTCTTGATCCTGAGGTCAATGGCTTCCTCAAGACCCATAATGCAAGCTTCGTATTCAGCTTCGTTGTTAGTGCAATTGAAGGTGAGCTTTGCCTAGAAAGGCATGTGAACTCCCTTAGGTGTAATGAGTACTGCACCAACACCATGACCATTCATATTAACAGCCCCGTCGAACATCATAGTCCATTCTTCCTCTCGGTCAGGCCCTTCAGTGTGAACAGGCTCTTCATGATCTTTCCCTTTTTTGAACATGATGTCTTCATCACGGAAGTCAAATCTCATAGGCTGGTAATCATCAATAGGTTGCTCAGCAAGATAATCAGACAATACACTGCCCTTGATGGCTTTTTGAGATGTGTATTGAATGTCATATTCTGTGAGGATCATTTGCCATCTTGCAACCCATCCGGTAAGTGCTGGCTTCTAAAAAATGTACTTAACTGGATCCATCTTTGAGATCAATAAAGTAGTGTGGGTCAACATATACTGTCTTAGTCGGCGAGCAGCCCACGCTAAAGCACAACAAGTTTTCTCGAGCAGTGAATAACGTTGTTCACAGTCAGTAAACTTTTTGCTTAGGTAGTATATTGCATACTCTTTTCGACCAGACTCGTCATGTTGGCTCAACACACACCCCATTGACTCTTCTAATACTGTCAAGTACATGATTAGGGGTCTTCCTTCAACTGAAGGCATAAGGATTGGAGGCTCTTGTAAGTATTCCTTGATTTTGTGAAAAGCCCTCTGGCAGTCTTCATTCCACCTGACCGTTTGTTCTTTTCTTAGCAGCTTGAACAAAGGCTCACAGGTTGCTGTAAGGTGAGATATGAACCTTGAAATGTAGTTCAATCTACCTAGAAACCCCCAAACTTCTTTTTCCGACTACGGCGCAGGCATTTCTTGAATGGCTTTGTCTTTATCAGGGTCAACTTCAATTCCTTTTTCACTTACAATAAATCCCAGCAACTTACCAGATCGCACCCCGAATGTGCATTTATTGGGGTTTAACTTCAGCTGATACTTCCTCAGACGCTCGAATAACTTCAACAGATTTACCAGGTGGTCTTCTTCTGTGAGGGACTTGGCAATCATGTCATCCACATAATATTCAATTTCTTTATGGATCATGTCATGGAATAATGTTACCATAGCCCGTTGATAAGTTGCGCCTGCATTCTTCAGCCCGAATGGCATCACTTTATAACAGAATGTGCCCCAGGGTGTGATGAAAGTTGTCTTCTCCATGTCTTCAGGTGACATCTTGATCTGATTGTATCCTGAAAATCCGTCCATGAAGGAGAATACCGAGAACTGAGCCGTATTGTCGACCAATACATCAATGTGAGGTAAAGGGAAGTCATCTTTCGGGCTGGCTCTGTTCATATCCCGGTAGTCCACACACATCCTCACCTTACAGTCTTTCTTAGGCACAGGTACAACATTAGTAACCCACGACAGATAGCTAGTCACAGCAAGGAAATCGGCGTCCCACTGCTTTTGTACCTCTTCTTTTATCTTCATTGCCATATCTGGGTGAGTACGGCGCAGCTTCTGTTTTACTGGTGGGCAGTCTTCTTTCAGAGGTAGCTTGTGCACGACAATGTCGGTGTCCAACCCTGGCATATCCTGATAAGACCAAGCAAAAACATCCACGTATTCCCGAAGCATATCAATCAGTTGCTCTTTCACTGAATCTTGTAAGCGGGCCCCGATCCTAACTTCTTTCACGTCTTCTTCCGTACCAAGATTAACCGTTTCAATCTCCTCCTGATGAGGAGTGATAACCTTCTCCTCCTGCCTCAACAACCTGGCTAGCTCTTCAGGTAGCTCATAATCTTCTTCAACCCCTTCATCAGCTTGATTGATTGGATTGTCAAAGTCATACGAAGTCATAGCAGTGTCGTTGTCGGTGCAGTCTGGAGGGAACTTTCTGCAAGGGTTTAGATTGGTTTATTTTAGTGATCAGTTTTATCTTATTTAGAAAAAGAAGGTGAAAATGAAGTTATTTTATTTTGAAAAACATTGCCATTTTATTTTTGTACAAAAGGAAAAAATGAAAAAAACAGTGAGCGGAAAAGACTCATTTGCAAAAGATGTCCTAATATTCATTAATTGATCTTTGCACAAAATACAAGATGGACCGATTACAAAATGAGTCTTGACATATTGGGCAAGATGCAAGACTTGATGCATGCTTTAAAACACAGGAAATAATAATTAATCTGCAGGAGTAACCCTTATAATTTCCTGGGAAGACCAGTTAAGGACTTGGCTCCCCGGGATCCTTGGACGTATCCAGCTCTCCAGGTTGCGGTCGCTTTCCTCCTCGTCTTCCAAATTGTTCACAGCATCCGGGGTGAGCATTCCCCCGCTGACAAAATTGGGCTCTTTTGCAGCCTCTGATTGATCTTGTTGAGTTGGTCTGTAACCCAACCCAAATCGGTCCTCTTTCTTTTCCACGGGCAACAGCTTGCCCCAGCCTTGGGCGGTACCTTCCTCAACAACCTTCCGGGCTTGCTGATATGACATTATGGAAGTTCCCAGTACAGCAGATGCTTCATTAATGTTGAGGGCTTCAAACCCTTGGCTCATAGTTTCATGGATCTCCCCATCCATCTCAATGTACTTATACGTAGCCAGATGGCTAACAAAGATGTCTTCCTCCCCACAGATGGTGATGATCTGGCCTTCCCACTCGAATTTCAACTTCTGGTGAAGGGTAGACGTAACAGTGCCAGCGGCGTGGATCCAGGGTCTACCCAACAGACAGCTGTAGGCCGGCTGAATGTCCATCACATAGAAGGTAGTTTTGAAGGTCTGCGGGCCAATCATCACAGGTAGATCAATCTCTCCGAGCATTGATCTTTTAGAGCCATCAAATGCTCTCACCACCAAATTACTTGGACGTAGTGCCAAACCATCATACTCCAGCTTCACTAAGGCTTTCTTTGGTAGAACATTGAGTGATGATCCAGTGTCTACCAGTACATGAGACAGAACAACACCCTTGCATTCCAAGGTGATATGTAAAGCCTTGTTATGGTTGCGTCCCTCCGTTGTTAAGTCAGCATTGGTAAAGCCTAGTCCGTGACTGGTGTTGACATTTGCCACCACAGTTTCTAGCTGGTTAACAGTAATCTCCTCCGGCACGTATGCTGCGTGCAGGACTTTCAATAATGCATTCCTGTGAGCTTCAGAACACATCAACAGTGATAATATGGAGATTTTTGAGGGAGTTTGGTGAAGCTGATCCACCACCTTGTAATCACTCCTTTTTATGATTCTCATGAACTCGTCTACATCTTGCTCAAAAGATGTCTTCTGAGTTTCTTTGACAGTTGGCTCTTCAGGTACCACACTCTTTCCTTTTGCTTTGGCAGCAGCTTCTGCTTCAACATTAGGTCTCTGTATTTGTGAGGCAAAAAGGCGTCCGCTTCTGGTGAAGCCTTCGCCTCCCCTAACATTATCAACTTGTGGAGAAGAGGTTGATGAATTCAGAGTGATTTTCTCCCCGTTGCAGTAGAGATCAGAGCCATAATGCCAAGGTATGGCATTACTACTTTCATAAGGAACTGGTTCATGCACCGTAAATGTAAATGGACTGACTGCAGTAGAGGAGGGTACTGTAATGGTGTGCGAATCATAGTAAATTGTGACTGGTGACCTGGCAGGAGGTGCCACTGTTTGTTGCTGGAAATTGTTGCTGGGAGGAACATCTGATGGGTCATAGTAGATTGTAACTGTGGAAACATCTTGTTAATTTTTGTTGGCGTTGTAGAAGATTCTGCTAATAAAATGGATGCTGATGTTGTAGAAGAAATGGTTGTTGAATTTTGACTTGTTGAAGTGATGGACGGAGTAACTGCTAATGATATTGATGAATCGGTAGGAATGATTGTTGCTGCTGTTGTAGAAGAATCAGGAATTGTTGTTAAAGGAATTGTTGGATTTGTAGGCGCCGTTGTTGTGATCTGAAGGATACCATCCTTAATAAGACCATCTATGCCGCTTCTCAAATTTTCACATCCGTTGACTGCAATGTTGCAATACCCACAACCGAGCTCACACCCGGGGAACACTTGGCACTCTAGAAGCTGAGCTTTAATTTCGACCAAAGGTGTTCGAATTTGTGTAACACTGGTGATCAAGGTAGATGATTTGTCTTACTCTATGGCATTAATCCTCGGCCCGCCATGATTAGGCATAGGATTTCTGTTGACATTCGGAGGAGGTGCGAAGTTGAGGGCTTTAGAATCCACCAGATCTTGGACTTTCATTTGTAAGGCCCTGCATTTTTCCGTATTGTGGCCAGGTGCATTGGAATGGAAAGCACACCTGGCGTTGACATCATAATTCTTTGGGAGGTTGGAGGGATCTGGAGGTGCCAATGTCCTTAACTCAACCAAGTTAAGCTTCAGGAGTTGTGGCAATAAGGCAGCATAAGGCATAGGGATAGGGTCAATCACCCTGTTTGCCTGTGATGGTCTTTGTTGGAAGGGTCGTTGTTGTTGATTGCTATTGCTGTTGTTGTAGGTTCTTTGTTGCGGGTACTGAACTCGCTGTTGATAATATGGTTGTTGTTGTTGATATGTTGATTGCTGAGGAATCGGAGCTGGAATGGTGACAGCTGCTACTGATCTGTGAACATACTGAGGTCTGCCCCTGCTGGCATGAATGGCATTTGTCTCACCGGTCCTTCGAGGTCCCACAAAAGGCTTCCTGGGATTACTGTACGAACTTGCACCATTATCAGAAATTTTGCCCATTTTTAAAAGGCTTTCAATCCTTTCCCCGGCTATAACTACGTCAGCAAAACTGGTAGAAGAGAAGGCAACCAATCTATCAATATATGTTCCTTGCAAACTATTTATGAACATATCGGCCATTTCTCTTTCCGACATGGGTGGTTGGACAGCAGCAGCAAGCTGTCTCCACCTTTGGGCATATTCCCTAAAGCTTTCTCTGGAAGATTGAGACATCCCCATTAGGAGGGTCCTGTTGGGAGCCATGTCCAGATTGTATTGATATTGCCTGATGAAGGCTTCAGCAAAGTCCTTCCAGCATCTAATGGTAGCTCTGGTCAAGTGTGAATACCACTCTCTTGAAGCCCCAGTCAGACTGTCTTCAAAGTAGAACATCCACAACTTCTCATCCATAGTATAAGCTTTAAGTCTTCCCAGAAAAGACTGCAGGTGAGTTCGTGGACAAGAGGTTCCATTGTATTTCTCAAAGCATGGGGGTTTGAATTTGTGGGGAATTCTCACCCCATCCACTAGCCCCATATCCATTACATCGAAGCCCAAGGAGTTTTGAGACTCAAAAGATCTCAACTTCTCAGCAATTTCATCTAACCTTCTATCATAGACTTCGTCTCCAGCTCCCATGACAGTAAATTGCTCTTCTTGGGGATCCTCTTGCAAGATTCTCCCCCCAGCAGTATTTCCTTGCACATTTCCCGGGATGTTGACTTCCGGATCTAGATGAGGTCCAAATACTGGTGGATTAACATGAGGCTGACCCCTTTCATTATTACTTGTTCCTCCAGTTCCAAGATAAGGTTCCTCGGGAGTTTGTCTTTCTACCAATGCCCTTAACCTTTCTTGGCTCTGGGCCAAGCCAGTCATTACAGCCATGAATTGAGTCATTTGGTTCCTCATTTCCACTCTTTCATTAGCCATCTGAGTTCTGACCTCTGTCAGGTCCTGCTGTACTTGCTCCATTTGGATACCAGGAAGGTTGTTACAAGTAGGGTACCGGTGCGTACGGTTGACGGGGAACACCCGGCGACGAGCAATATTTCCTGAGATCACAACAGAGTTAGAAACAAACAAAACCTACAAAACAAAACAAAAGTTAGTATGCAATGCAGTATGCTTATTTGTTTTCCAAGGTATCCGGCTTGGTTCTTGGTTTTGACCTGTCCAGACCTCGAGGAAGATGCTTGATGTTGCTGAGAAAAGAAACCCAATGAAGGCAAACTAGTATATTACAAATGATGAACAATACATAGTTTGTTTTACAACACATGCCCCTAGAGGGTCAAAATACAACAAAAAGAAAAGTACATCAAATGGAAATGAACAACAAGCAAAGAAGTCAAACATCTAATCCAAACTCATCCTCCTTAACCTCCTTCAGAAGTGCCTCAGTTACTGGACCAGCTGGAAGCTCTGTAATGGTCTTAATGAGGAGGTTTTTGGTGGCAATGGCAGTGGTCAGCTTCTTGTGACTGTCCTGATCTTTTGATCTCTTCAATCCAGCCCTAAGCATCAACTCTGAAATCTCCTTCTGGGCTGCCAGCAAAGCTTCCTGCTGCTTCTTTTCATTGGCCTCTAACTGTTCAATCTTGGCTTGAATTCTCTGATCTTCTTGTGTCCGGGCTTCAGTAACCCTGACCCACCTTGCCTGACTTTCTTGCAGATAGAGCTCAGTCATAGCCTTCTGAATCTTGGCCTCCTTACAGGCATTCTCAATATTTGCTCCCCAGCTCTTGCTTTCCTGATATAGTCCTCTGTTTTCTCAATCTTGGCCAGATGCTCCACCCTAAGCTTCTCTAACCTCTCAATGTCCAGACGACCATCACTCCTTTCCCAAAGGGTTTTTTTTAAAGCTTGAGACAGATTCTCATTCCTTTCCTTCAGCTTCTCAAATTCTTCTAGGCTGACAGTTGCTGCAGGTTGTACTGTAGAGGGTCCAGGTATGACCTCCAAGGTGAAGGGCATTCCAGTAATCTGATCTCTAGCATGGGACCAGTCATAGTACTAAGCTGAAGCAACATTATTACACCTCCCAAGAATAGCCATCCCTTTTGTCTGGATGTTGTCCCAAGCCCAGGATGCTTGTTTGACAATAGCTGAATTAGGTTTTACTTCACAATACAGGGTCTCAGCTAAATCTTGCACTCTAGGAGGGTGAACCAAAGCATAGCCCAGTTGTCTCTTAAACAACAAAGTATTGTAGTTGATGCAACCCTTTACTCCTATCAGAGGTACATTTGGGTATTGTCCACAACTGGTGATAATGTCCTTGCCTTTGGTGCTCTGGGTGCACCATCTAATATCATCTGAAGTCAGAGCAATGAGCCTCTTAGCCCAATTCTTCTGCTGGTGAGGGTTCAAGAAGGCATCTGATTTAGGCAGGTGTTTGAGCAGCCAGGTGTGAAACAAAGGAGCACAACATCTCACTAACTTCCCTCTTTGTTTCTCATTCCTCTGATGAATGGAGTAATAGAAATCTCCCAGCAAGGTGGGCACTGGGTTCCTCAGAAGAAAAAGATGAATGGCATTCTTGCTGACAAATTTGGGCTCATCTGCAAACAGTATAACCCCATATATGCTGAGGGCTAACAGTGCACAGACTGCCCTCCATTCTCCGAATGAGGCCTTCAGGATGGCCTGAGAAATCAAGAAATCCAAGTGCAAACCAGGGATCCCAGCTTTTGTTGTCATGCTTTGCTCAATCAAGGCAGGCTCCAAGTGCAGTGCTTTTGCCACTTCTCCATTGCTGGGAGAAGTCATTTCTGGGTTGAAAGGGATTCCACCCCTGACAGGTACTCCAATCAATGATGAAAACTCCTCCAACAGAGGTCCTAGCTGAAAGTCTGAAAATGTGAGGCATCTCAAAGGAGGGTCATAAAACTGCAAGCATGTGTGGATCATGCTCCTCTGAGAAGGGTCAAGGTCCATAACCATATCCAGGATACCTCCATAATGCTCTCTAAATAATGGGATATGGTCAGGTGTGACAAGTGACTGGACCTGCCTGGTACCAGTCAACACAGGCTCAAAGAAATGGTAGGATATGTTGCTCTTCCTGGGAGTGGTCATGAGTGCTGATGAAGAGCTGGAGACAAGTGCTGATGAGGATTAAGACTGATACTGGAGATGAGCCACTGATAGGCTGATGCTGGTGATGATGAAGATGGATGAAGCAGATAACTGATGAAGCAGAGGTCTATGCAGGAGAAGGGGTCAAAACCAAACCAGATATAATGTGGATACCCTGAAAAACAAATAAACAAATGTCAAATGATGCAATGATGATGTATGCAAATGATATGCAAAGGTTTGTGATCAAGCTGGATCTGATTATCTGTCTTGATATAAAGCCCATGTATGTTCAAGAAGTCTAGATGGAGGCTCAGAAATCCAGTAACCAAGGTGGAGGACTCAAATAAAGAGTCACATGTCCAGGGTTAAATTACAAGAACTGTCCAAAAATGAGGTACTCTTAAACCAAATAGTAACAGGGTATGATGTGGCCAAGGGTACCTGCAAACCTGTAAACAGCCCAACCCCCTCACAGGTAATGTTCTAAAACAAGGATCCTCAGACTTGGATCAGTTATGAGAAGTGTAAACACTTATAACCCGGAGGTACAATGTTTACAATAACCATAAAAGATCCTCCTCTAATTCACCTCAGCTTCTGAAGGTCATAATAAAGGTCATTCAGACTTAGCAGGCTTCCCAGATAGCCCTAGCACTACAGGAAATTTGTAGCACAGAGTTCTCAAGAAGAAACCCATATCTGAACCGTGTTTCATATTCCCACACCAGACCGAAATGGAATGGGAAAGAACATGAACCACTCTAGCCTAGGTGTCACTCAGGTCCCAGGTATAGGACCTTTAAACTCTCAATGAAACCCCACCCACCAGAACAGAAAACCAGATCCAGCAATGATAATGACAGTATGAAATATGAAAAACTGTAAAGCAAAGCAATACATAAGGCTGTACATAAATTAATAAATAAAGAAAAATAAATAAACACACATAGCACATAACACCCCAGTAAACACAAATCAAACAAGCGCTATTAGGAATCCACAAAAAGAACCAGAAGCCCTGGTTACAATATAAGGGTCCCCAACAGAGTCGCCAAGCTGTCGCTCCCACCAAATGACACCTGGTCAGAAGGGGTACAGACGCGAACGATCGGCGAAAGGAGAGAGAATACACAAGGGTGAACTCAAAAGACAAGAGTCGCCAGCTAGGCATTTTTATCCCGAAGGAAAGGTAATGCTGCATAAACCTGAGAAAAGATGGACAAGACGATTGCGAACCAGAGAAACTGAGAAAGGGGGTTGGTTACAACCTGGGAAGGTATTAGCACCCAGATTGTCCGCCGTACTCGACGGGATCCGCGCTTAAAAGATTTGTGTTTTAAAGGGGTAGTGTCAGTGCAATTTGTGTATCAAAGCTGGAAAAGAATGCAAGTGTCAGTGTAAAAGAAGTATGAAGTGAAACAAAGAAGTGTCAGTGTAAGAACATGAGTGAAATGCTCAAGACAATGAGGCTAAAGAATAAAGCTGAAAGAGGGGGGAATATACAGAGACTTTTGTTCGATAATAGTTAAGTTATGCCTACGTATCCTCTCGTGCAATGGGGAAGTCAGAACACCGTAGTTTGACTCAAAGAGACTGAAAGATAAATTGACTTGTGAACTGCTTACTTATCTATGCTCAAGTGTATGACCTGTCTGGCTCAGGTGCAAACTGTCTTGCATTAGACGGAAGAAGCGAGTTCTCGTTTATGAGTGAATGAGGTGAGAAAAGAATCCCGAAGGAGACGATTATTGTTTTTTTTTTTTTGAGTTTTCAATCTTTTATTGCTTTTTGGTGGTTTGTCATAAGATAATGAGCTTAAGCCTAAACCAAGGGTTAGTAAACTCATCACATCCTCCCTTTGATTAAGGGTAATGAGAATACCTTAAGTGTGAAGTAAGCACCTCACACTTAATCACCATAATGTAGGATTAAGATCATTAACCTACTTGTAATTATTTAGATGTTTTTGGAGTTTTTGTTTAGTGTTAAGTAATGAGTTTAAGCCATAATCAAGGATTTAATGGACCCATTACACCATCCTAATAGAAGGATGATAAATGAGAACATTTAAGCTGAGGAAGGCTCCTCAACTTAATCCATGATTAGGGATTAACCTAATGAGAAAACAAGGCCTTTATTAAGGTGGATTTTAGTTAATGATAAGGTTAAGAAATGGATTTTATGGTTTGTAAGACAACTTGAGGGGGACTTGTCCATTAACACTAGGGTTAGTCCTTCTTAACCAATTAAGGAAGAATTAGAACCCTAATGCAAGGCCCAAGTTACAAGCTTGATGTATTAGTGATTATTAAGTGAATTGATTAAAGGGTTTAAACACATTAAGGGTTTAACACTTAGGATTAAAGTTATACACTCCATCCTAATAGAAGGATGCAGGCATAAGCTTAATCACAAAGCCTTAAAACCTTTAGGGTTTAGTCCTTGATTATGAGATGAGAAGAGAAGACTCAAAAGATGACACAAAGGTAAAAGCTAAATGGGGGACTAATCAAACCCTAATTGTTATCATACTTGGAGATCTTAGGGTTTGTGAGGCTTAAGAGAGAAAGAATCTTCAAAGAGCCACCAAGGAAGGAAACAGATGAAAGGAGAAAGAAACAGAGAGAAGCAAGACAACTTGCTTCACTTAAGAAGACAAGTTGCCTGAAGGAAGAAAGTGGGAAAGAGCATGAATGAGCAAGCTCACTCTAATATAAATATAAAATGCAGCAATGATGCATAAGAGAGATGAGAAGAGATTATGAGAAGTGAAGGCAAATTCACTTCTCAAAACAACTTACCACCTGAAAAGTTAGCAAAAGAAATGAAATGCAATGAAAATGAGATGAAATGCAATGATGCAAACCAAATTAAGAAGAATGAACATGATGTCAATGATGCTAAGAGATTATGCAAACACATATCAAGAGTTGGGGATGATCATACAAGGATGAGGATGCAAATGAAGCATGCTTTGAACCATAAAAGTTCATGAAAGTTTATGAGATGCAATAGATACATAACATGGAAAATAAAAGATGCAATGATCAAACATGATTCTAATATGTCCCAAGATGTATTACATGTCATAAGGATGCACAAAATATCATGGCAAGTTTATGAATGCAAGAAAATGAAAGATGGATGCAAAGGAAGGCAAGAATTAGGGTTTATGCATAACATGCAACACAAAACTCAAAATCAGAAGCAAATGACATGATAAAAAATTGAAAATGGGATCAAAGGAACCCTAACCCTACACAAGTTCACTGCCCCAAAGGAGGAGACCTAAATCTAAACCTAATGGAAGTTATGATTTTTCTAAACCAACTAGGGTTTCAAGGTACTCCAAAAGGAAAAAAAAGCCCATCAAATTGAAAATGAAAGATAAATTAAAACCAATTTTACCCTAAAAACTACATGCTTTGAAGGATGCAATGCAAGAAGAACCATTATCAAACTCTTCATGGTTAGGCAGAATGCATTTTTCTAAGTTTGAACAAAAATATTGCCTTTAAACAACTTTTATTCCAATGAAAATTGTCAAAATACATCAAGGACCAAAAAGAAATTTGTTTTGAGAGTTTGATAATGTTTCTAAATGTTTTAAAATGCAATGTGATTTTTTTTGTGATTTTTAAATACCTAAATGCATTTTTAATTAATTAATTTCCATTAACTAATTATAAATAAACATTTAAATGATTTAAAAATAATTTTTAATGCAAAAAATAAAAATAAAAATATTTTTGGGTTCTGAAAATTAATAAAAGGTTTGACAAAAAATTTCAGAATTTTTTAATATGTTTTGCTATTTTTAAAAATTCGTATAAATAAAATATAAAACAAATAAAATAAAAATGAAATTAATGGGAAAATGAGAAAGTCAGCTAATCTAAAGGCCAGGATTTAAACCTAAGGATGCGGGAATTGACTACGCGCGCTATCCAACGGCCAGAATTCACACTCACTTAATTATGTCATTAACCCTAATCCTGAGCCCTAATGACTTTCAGATGACCGGAACAGTGTTCCGATCATCTTCTCCGGCCAACCATTTTCCAATCTCACTCAATACGCATCAAAACTTCATCAAACTCTCCAGAATCAACCCTTGAACATCATTAAACATAAACCCCACAACAAAAATCATTTATTTTTCATGAATCAAGAGAAACAAACAAAATCATTTTTACGGGCAAAGTTTCAGACAGTCAGTACATGCTTATTTCTTGGCCATTTTCAAAGCCAAACACATCAAGATGATCAGTGAAACTCATAGAATCATTCTATAACAAGACATAAAAGTTCTGGAAAAAATGTTCTTGAGCTCACCTGAACTGGAGCTTTCACTTTTGGTACTTTCTGGCCAGGTCTTTGCTTCAAATCAGCTCCAATAATCCTCCTGAAGAGTTTGTGATGTTTGGTTGGAGTTTAGATGGCCTCTATGTGAAGTTTGCAGAAGCTCAGGTCAATGGGGGAGGGAAATCGTGTTTTTGATATGGGAGGTTTCAGGGCAAAGTGATGGTTGGGAAATGATCAGAGGGTCATGGTGAGTTGTTCTATGGAGTTTGTTTTGAGGTTTTAGGCTTGTGTGATGAGATTCGAAGAAAAATGCATAAGAGAGGATTTTGATGAATGTTGAGTTATGAAAGGCTTCAGCTTGTGTTGTGTATTGTGTTGAGTTGCTTTTGGTCCATGTATCATGTTTGGATAGGTCAGAGAGTTGTTGGTGGCCTATGGTGATTGGTATGGGCAAATTGCCAAAATGTCAAAAGTTGTGTACTTGAGGTATGGGCTGGTTTTGCAGCTGGCTCTTGGCTTGTCCTGGCTCAGCATGGATTAAGGATGTCCATAAAATTAGTCTCGAGGCAATGCAGCAAGTGGATTGAAGCTTATGGGTGGTTTTGCAAATTTGTCCAACTTTGGCCCTTTTGGAAATTCTTGAAGTTCAAGGCACCAAAATGCATAATTCTTGGGCCAATTCTGATCTTTAAAGGTCACATGAGCATGTTGTGAAGTGTTTGTGCACATTTGAATCCTTTAGAATGCCTTATCATACCATTTTGCAAAATGCCTCTTTGGTGTAAAACATGAAATTATGTGATTTTTCCCAACTTTGCAAGGCCATAACTTTTGATCCAAGATGAATTAGAATGAGTTCTTGTACTATTTGAAAAGGGAATGATCCAATCTACAACTTTCATGACCAAAGTTTTCTCATTTGAAGCATTTTTGAATCAAAAAGAGGAGGTTGAAAAAATTTCCCAAAATGGCAAGTTTACATTATAAGTCACTTTCCCAAAAAGGCAACTTTGCAAATGGCTTGAAATTCTTCAATTTTGTGAACTTCTAATATCTTCTATGATCAAATAAAGATCATACATATTCAAAATGATGGAGAAACCCCTTTGGTTGTGTCACTGGGGGCCTCAGATGCCCTGATTTTGCACTGACCTGCTCAAGAAGTCACCTCTTGATCAGATGCCTTCCCCATTGAATTTCTTCATGAAAATTGATATGCATGATCCTCATATCATATAGAGACCCATAGAAACAAGAATGACCAAAAAAATTGGATTTATGGCCTCTAAAACCAAAACCCTAATTCTAGGTCATCTGTGCAGTTAAACCTGGCTCTGCTTCCATGCCTTTCTCAGTTCTTGTGATTCTTTGACTTCCTTGACCTTTTGGGGATATAATATGATGCTTGAACATACATGGACCCCTTTGAGATGATTGAAGACCTTTGGAGTGGCTCAAATGGCTCAGGGATGGCTCAGATCACAAACCCTAGATGCAGATGGCTTTGAATCAATGTAGTGAATCAAAAATGTGGTATGAGATGCTATGATTGAATTTATGCAAATGAAAAGATCACAAGCCATGGTGTGAATGGTTGAGGGAAAATTTGGGGTGTTTACAACCGTGTTTCATATTCCCGTACCAACCCGAAATGGAATGGGAAAGAATATGAAGCCACTCTATCCTATGTGTCACTCAGGTCCCCTGTATGGAACCTTACTCACTCAAACTCCCTCCCACCAAAATAGACAGAAGATCCAACACAAATGATATGATGATAACAATATGAAATGCATAAAGACAGTAAATGAAAGCAATAAATAGAGTTGTACAGAAAGCGATAAATAAAGCAATAAACAACAAGCACAAGTAACACATAACACCCCCGTAAACACAAATCAAACAAGCGTTAGGAGAAATCCACAAAAAGAACCAGAAGCCCTGGTTGCAAGATAAATTCCCCAGCAGAGTCGCCAAGCTGTCGCTCCCCCGAAAAGACACCAGGGTCCCAGGGTGCAGACGCGAACGGTCGGCGAAGAGAGAAAATGAAATGAACTGGATAGAGTCGCCAGCTAGGCATTTTTATCCCGAAGGAAAGGTAATGCTACATAAACCTAGAAAGAAATGGATAACACGGTTGCGAACTAGAGAAACTGAGAAAGGGGGTTGTTTACAACCTGGGAAGGTATTAGCACCCAGATTGTCCGTCGTAATCGACGAGATCCACGCTTAAAAGATTGTGTTTAAAAGGGGTAGTGTACGTGCTATCTGTGTGCAATAGCTAAGAAAAAAATGTACAGGTTTCTGTGAAAAGGGTGAATGCTCAGGAACTGAGGCTTTAGAAAGAATGCTGAAAAAGGGGGATGACAAAGAGACTTTTGTTCGATAACTGTTAAGTTATGCCTACGTATCCTCGCGTGCAATGAGGAAGTCAGAACACCGTAGTTCGACTCAAAGAGACTGGAAAATAAATTGACTGTGAACTGCTTGCTTGTCTATGTTCAAGTGTGTGACTCGTCTGGCTCGAGTGCTAACTGTCTTGCATTAGACGGAAGAAGCAAGTTCTCGTTTGTGAATGAGTGTGATGAGAAAAGAATCCCGAAGGAGACGATTATTGTTTTTTTTTATGCTTTCAGTCTTGTTATTGTTTTTGGTGTTTTGCATAATTTAATGAGCTGAAGCCTAAATCAAGGGCTTGTAAACTCATTATATCCTCCCTGATTAGGGATAATGAGTCTACTTAAGTATGAGATAAGCATCTCAACTTAATTACCATGATGATGTAGGATTAAGATCATTAACCTACTTGTGATTATTTAGGTGTTTTTGGGTTTTTGTTTAGTGTTAAGTAATGAGTTTAATCTCTAACCACAGATTAGTGAACTCATTACACCATCCTAATAGAAGGATAATAGATGAGAACACTTAAGCTGAGGAAGATACCTCAACTTAATCCATGGTTACAGATTAAATTCATTATATAAAAAACCTTTATTAAATGGATTTTAATTAAAGGGTAAGATTAAGAAGTGGATTTTATGGTTTTTAAGACAACTTGAGGGTGACTTGTCCATTAAACACTAGGGTTAGCCCTTCTTAACCCTAAGGAAGAGTTAGAACCCTAATGTAAGGCCCAAGTTACAAGATAATGGTCTTGGTGATTATTAATGTGTTTTGATTAAGAGGTTTAAACAAGTTAAAGGTTTAACACTTAGGATTAAAGTTATACACTCCATCCTAAGAGAAGGATGCATGCATAACCCTAATTCCAAAGTCCTAAAACTTTAAGAGTTTAGTCTCTGATTATTGAGATGAGAAGAGAGACTCGAGGAGACTCAAAGGTAAAAAGCTAAGGGGGAATAATTACAACCCTAATAATTATCATGCTTGGGCATCCTATGGTTTATGAGGCTTAAAGAAAGATCTTCAAGGAAGCCACCAATGGAAGAATCAGATGAAAGGAGGATGAGAAAGAAGAACAAGTTACTTACTTCAATGAAGATGGTAAGTAACTTGAAGGAAGAAATTGAGAGAAAAGGAACACAAGTGAATCCAATTCACTTCAAAGACAAGCTAAAATGCATATTAAAATAATGAGAAGAAGTGAGAGGTGAAGGCAAATCCACCTCTCAAGTAACTTACCAAAAGTACCTGAAAGTGTTAGCATGGATACATAAGACATAAAGCATGAAGAAATGAAATGAAATGTGAGGAAATGAGATTTTATGATCAAATTCAGAAGTGTTTATGCTATGAAAATGTCATGTAATATGATGCAAAGTCATACAAAATGCATATGTGTGATCATACAAGGATGAGATGCAGAGGAAGCATGCTTTGAAGTCTGAAAACACATGAAAGTTCATGAAATGAAATGAATGCTAAACATGGAAAATGAATGAAGAAAAGATGGAGCAAGGTTCTAACATGTCCTAAGATGTCTAAGATGACATATGAATGCATGAAATGTCATGGCAATTTCATGTAATGATGCATATGCAAGGAGAATGCAAATGAACAAGAGAAATTAGGGTTTTATGGACATGTGAGATGCAAATGACAAAAGCAGAAGCAATCAACATGATAAAAATTTGAAATCAAGCTCCAACAAACCCTAATCCCTTATTAGGTCACACCCCAAAGGAGAAGGTTAGAAGCCTATCCTATCAAAAGTTATGATTTTCCTAAGTTTTCTAGGGTTTTTGGGTGGTTCAAAAGGAAAAATGCAAATCAATTTGAAAATGCAAGATACATTTATGAGAAAAATGACCTATAAACTACATGCAATATGTAACACAATGCAAAAAGAATCAAATTCAAACTCTTCTTGGTTAGGAAGAAATGATATTTCAAAGTTAGGGTTTCAAAAGTGTGATTTTAATGACCCTTAATTCAAATAAAATTGGTAAACTATGATCAAACCTAAAAAGAAATTTGTGTGAAGAGTTTGAAAATGTTTCTAAATGCATTGGAATGATCCATGATTTTTTGGTGATTTTTAGAAACCTAAATGCATATTTAATTAATTAAAATACTTTAATTAATTAAAAATAACATTTAAATATTTTAAAAATACTTTTTAATGCAAAAAAAACAAAAAAAAAATTGTTTTTGGATTGAGAAAAATATTTGAAATCAGAATGCAAAGTTTCATATTTTTTTGAATGCTTTTTGATATTTTAAAATAATTATGCAAAAGAAATGGAAATAAAATGAAAATAAATGACAAAAATGAGAAGTATGCGCATCTGAAGGTTGAGATTCAAATAAAAAAGGTGGGAATTGACCACGCGCACATCTGGACGGCTCTCATTCAAATTGGGTTAATTATCACAATTAAATTAATTAAACATAAATTAACTTAAGTGAGCTAATCTGGACCGTACGCACGCTAACCTAATCAGGATCCAAAGGTCAAGAATGAGTCTGGACAGCTAACCCTAATTAGGGAATTAGGTTCTAATGACTTTCAGGTGACCGGAGCTAGCCCCGGTCATCTTTCCCGGCCAACCAAAAACTTCAACTTCTTCCCTAGGTCAAATTAAAAGCTCTAAAGGTCCAGAAATGATCTACTACCTTCCCTTAACAAGAATCCAACATCAAACAACATTTATCATTCACACAAAAAATGATTCGAAGCAAATCGTGAAAACATACAAAACTTTTAGAAGTTCAATACATGCTTGTTTCTCAACCATTTTCGAAAATAAACATTTTAGGGTGATCAGCTAAACATGTAGAATCATTTAGAAACTTAAAACAAGAGTTCTGGAAAAAAAGTTCATCATGGCTACCTGAGTTGAAGCTTTGCAAACTGGAGCTTTCTGACCTCTTCCTTTGTGCAAAATGCCTCCAATGATCCCTCTGATGCTTCTAGAAAGCTCAAATGGAGTTTAAATGGCCTCCTTTGTGAGTTTCAGTTCTGGTTTGGCAGAATTCGTGTTTTTGCTTGAGTGTGTTTTAGGCTATGGTGATGGGTGAGAAATGATCCTGAGGTGTTTTTGAGTTGATTGGTGAAGGAAGTTTGTGGTTTGAGTGGATGAGCTATGAAATTCGATGAAGGGAAGGTTTTTGCAAGTTTTTGTGATTATGATTGTGTGTGTGGATTCAGGCGTCAATGTTGTATGAAATGAGTTGCTTATTGTCCACATAAACAATGTTGATTGGCCAGAGAGTTGTTGTGGCACAGGCTGATTGGTATGGGAGTTTTTTAGCAAAAAGTCAAGATTGTGTACTATGAGGTATGGGCATGGGTCAGGGGTGATTTCATGGGGTGTCTGGCCTCATCTTGGTTCAAGGATGGCCATGAGATTGATTTTGATGTGCTGGAAGGCTTGGATGAAGAGTTCTCACATGTTTTGCAACTTTCCCTCTTTGAAGTTTCTTGGATCACAGGTCATGAAAACCCTAGGTTCAATGCACAATTCTAATCTCTTGAAGTTCATTTGACATGTTGTGAAGTATTTGTGCACATTAGAGGTCATTAGAATGCTTGAATATGCAAAAATACAAAATCCCTCTTTGACATGAAACTTGAAATTATAGGATTTTTGCCAACTTTGCAAGGCCATATCTTGAGTTCTAGGATGAATCAAGACATGTTCTTGTACTTTTTAAAAGGGAAAACCTAATCTACAACTTTCATGACCAAGAATATTTCATTTGAAGCATTTTTGGTCATGAAAGAGGAGGTTGAAAAACTTTCCCAAAATGGAAAGTTTGCATTTCAAGTCATTTCCAAAAATGGAAACTTTTCATTTGGCTCAAAATTCTTCAATCTTGTGAACTTCCAACCCCTTCTAAGATCAAATAAAGATCATATAACTTCAATTTGATGAAAATACCACTTTGGTTCCATTGTTGGGGGCCTCAGTTGCCCTGATTTTGACATAACTTGCTCAGGAAGTTACCCAGTGAACAGATGACTTCCACAATGAATTTCTTCATAAAACTTGGTACACATGATCCTTATAACATATTAAGTCCATTAGAAACAAGAATGACCAAAAAAATGGAGTTAAGGCCTCTGAAACCAAAACCCTAATTTTGGTCATCTGTGCAGTGAAAACCCTAGCTCTACTTCCATGCCTTTGCCAGTTCTTGTGATCCCTTGACTTTCATGAACTTTGAGGAACATAATATGATGGTAGAACACACATGGACCCTCTTGGAAAGCTTTGAGACCTTTGGGATGGCTCAAATGGATTCTTGGATTGCTCAGATCACAAACCCTAGATGCAGATGAACTTGAACTATGCAGTGAAACAAAAATGCAATATGAGATGTAATGCTTATCAAAAATGAAAGATCACAAGCCATGGTGTGATAAAGAGTGAGGTCAAATTCGGGGTGTTTACACCAGATCAATACAGTGATCATCGTTTCTCCCCAGTCAAGCCACCTGGGATACTTGCAGTCTCCTTATCAGGGGATCTCTTTGCATTTGCATTTAGTAATCATCATTACATTTGCATCCTCCAAAGCGTAGAATTTCCATCATCATGGAGCATTACACCATAAATCCAAACATATGCATGCCAGCATGGGCCAATTTTGAGATATATTACATATGACATATAACATCTTCTCAACCTGAAGTACTCCACAGAAGATACTTTTACCATTTGCCAGACATCTTTGTCTTTCCAAGTCAATGTTGTCATTTTTCTTTGTGGCTTGATTCACTCAGCAGTCACATTTTTGAGTTCCGTTTTGTACAATGGTCTCGTTCAAAGCCATGTTTTGTACAACAGGCTCCCTTTTCGTGGCTTGATTCGCTCAGCAGTCGCATTGTTTTTCTTTGTGGCTTGATTCGCTCAGCAGTCATATTTCCGAGTTCTGTTTTGTACAATGGTCTCATTCAAAGCCATGTTTTGTACAACAGGCTCCCTTTCCGTGGTTTGATTCGCTCAACAGTCACATTTTCGAGTTCCGTTTTGTACAATGGTCTCATTCAAAGCCCTATTTTGTACAACACTATCCCTTTTTGTGGCTTGATTCGCTCAGCAGTCACATTGTTTTTTTGTGTGGCTTGATTCGCTCAGCAGTCACATTTTCGAGTTCCATTTTGTACAATGGTCTCGTTCAAAGCCCTGTTTTGTACAACAGGCTCCCTTTTCGTGGCTTGATTCGCTCAGCAGTCACGTTGTTTTTCTTTGTGGCTTGACTCGCTCAGCAGTCACATTTCCGAGTTCCGTTTTGTACAATGGTCTCTTTCAAAGCCCTGTTTTGTACAACAGGCTCCCTTTCCGTGGCTTGATTCGCTCAGCAGCCGCGTCGCAGGTTATTGTTTTGTACAAAGATCCTATTTTCCTGGGCTCTCCTTTATATACAACGATCTCGTTCCACCTTGTTCTATTCCCGCTACCTATTCAGAGGTCAAAACAAAAAAAAACAAAAAACAAAAAAAAAACAAATAAAAGGCAGATGGCATTTCTATTATCCACCGAGTTCAAATTTCCAGGTTTTATTCGAGTATTCAATCACTCCATATGTTGAATGTCTAAAAGCTTTTGCAATTATTCATTCAATCTTGAAGTTGATTGAATAGGGGAAGCTTTTATACCTCAAAATTTACCCTCTCATATCCTCAACATTTTGCATAGCATTTAACATATATAAGTTCACAAGTAACCAAAAACATTGCATCATGTGTAGCATAGCTGAGGCATAGGTATGTGGTCAATGACTGGAGCAACTGAGGGCTAAACAAAGACAATCAAAGGGCCACAAAGCTTCTCAACATTGGGCAAAGGGTCCACAACATCCCACAAGTTCACATTTGAAGCCACAAGTCATGGAAAGTTTTGGTTTGATCAAGGAAGGCAAACAGTGCAACACCTCCTAATGAAAATGGCCAAATTAGGGTTTCATTTCTACTGGGCTTTTGCATGAAGTTTTGATTCAAAGTGGATTTCATTGTCTTATATATGATGACTAGTTCCTAGGGTTCAAATTTCATCCACAAATTCATTATGGAAGAGGTTCAATTGGCCAGATAATTGGAAATCAGGGATTTGGGGAAAAGTCAACCATGCTAAAGAAAAAGTCAACTCCTGACTTTTTGAGATCAAAATCATGAAATTAGGGTTACAAGGGTCATATGATTCAAATTTGATTAATAAATGATGGAGGAATCAAGAGAAATCAAGAAAACCAAAACTTACCATTTTTGGAAAATTAGAGTTTCCAAAAATGGCAAGTTTTGGCCATTTTTGCAGCATCTTTGAGAGAGGCCTTCTCCCAAAATATGAGGGCTATCAAAATTCTACTTGGAGCCAATTAAAGAGGGCATCTTAAGATTCAAATCTATAGGTGGAACTCCTCCATAGAATCAAAAATGTGTGAGATATGATCTTGGCAAGTTCGAACAATTCAAGGCCCAAGGCAAGTCATGGGCAGGGAAAGTGCAGGCCAGCGCGCGCACCCTGCAAGGCATATGATCAAACAGGTGGAGGGTCAAATATTATGCCATTTTTCTTGGTCAAAAATGCTTCAAATCAACCTTTGGTGAACTACAAAGTTGTTCCTCTATATGATTGCTACAACTGTCATGTTCAACAATTTTTCATCTGATCAAATGGTTGAAAGTTATGAGTGGCCAAAGGGAGAAGGTTGCAACTGGTCAGGCCTAGGACATCATGGTGCATTACAAGGCAAGGCATGCATGCCTATAATGCAGCATTGGAGTGTGATGTTCAAGGGGATATTTGAGGTCTCTAGAGGTCACATTCCATGATTGTGTGAATTACAAACTTGGAGTATGGAACATTCACTTCAGATTGAGCACAAGATTGCCATCATTTGATGCCTTGAGGAGGAAAAAACACCTCCTGGAAGATCACAATATGAAATCTAATTGCTTGCAGGATAAGTCATTGGATCATGAGAAGATTCCACTTCAGTTTAGTTGGTACACTTCAAATAGTATGCTACAATCACAAACCTCATGTCCAAGAGCTCAGGTTATCATGTGTATGCATGATCATACAAACTGCTGTGCATCTTCCCTAATCCAAGCAAAATAATGAGCTGCTAAGGGATGCAAGCAAGATGCACAATCAGATCAATTCAGTTTCTTGGCATCACATTAAACCATACCATAAGTAACATGAAGCTTGCAACATATGATCCAGCTCGAGTATAGAAACTTCTAGTGAGTTCTATGGCATAACTAACTTGAATCACCTTGTAACTAATTCAACTCAGTTAACCATTGCTAGAACCCTAGTTCTAACTGTTAACCTGAGGTTAAGGAGCCTATGAAAGTGAAGAGTGCACTGCATTGTGAGCTCTCTCATCATTTTTTCTCAATTCACACCATAGGAGTTCACACAAATCCTCTCTGCATTCTCTATGCATTTTGCCTCGAGAAAGTATCATCATCACCAATTCATCCTCATTCTTCATTAAGTTATCATCTTCATCATCTCAAGATCAACCTACAAGCATTGCACAACTTGATTCTTCAAAGATCACATACTGCACCATTGTTGATCTTCACTGCAACTTGGATTCAAGTTCCTCAAATTTCCATAATCTTGCTCTGATTTACATCCATTCATCATCATCATCATCATCATGTATAGCTTCATTTCCATGGCTTGATCACCTCAAATCATCATGGATTCAATATTGCACAATTGAAGAGTTTCACTACATTTTCATCAATCTCTCAATATCCACGCATCACAGAGTGTTTATTTCACTCTTGTTGATCAAGATCAAGATCAAGTAAGCTAAGGATCCTCATCTCTGGTCTTCTAGCAACATCTTGCCATCTCTGCAACTCAGGTATGTCATGAAATTCCACTTGCTCGAATTGCATGTTTCCAATTGTTTTTATGTGGATTAAGGCCTGATCGAGGTTACTGGATATCTGGCTAGTGGATAGACACCCTAGGTGTGTAGTTTCAGTTTCATAGGTCAAGTTGTTCGTCTTCGATTTGGCTATTTTAGGAACCCTAAATGGATTATGAGTGTAGATTCTTGATCAGTGATGAGAGGCGAGTGCAATGGTGGTCGTGGAATTCGTTTTCATGGAGGATTAGAGAAACCCTAGGTCAGGGGTGACCGGAGAAGGTGACCGGAGGTCACTTCCAGTCACCTGAACAGTAACCTTAGGCCGGAGCAAAGATTATAACGTGGCTATTAGATTAGAATGATCCAAGAGCCCAGAGAGTGCCAGCGCATAAATGAAACGCGTTCCTAGCACATGACAAAGTCAACACAAAAGTCTTCAGTTTGTTCTTCACACCCCCCTGCGTAATTCACCTAAGCCCATTTAGTTCTTTTTTTTTTGCTTTTCAGACCCCCTAGGCCCAATGTCTTTTAATTCAATTTTATTTTCTTTTTCATTTTATATCAATTTCGTTTCTTATTTTTAAAAATACCAAATTACATCAGAAAATTCTAAATAAATTCATATAGGATCCTCTCAATTTTATATAATTTTCCATATTCTTAGATTTTATTTTTATTCATTTCTTAGATCAGAATTAATTTTCACATTAATTGTTTTCTTATTTTCTCATATTTTGACCAATCACCTTGTATAATTTCCTTCTTTCAAAACATAAAACATAAAGACCCCATTCTTTTTGAATTATTGTAAGAGCTCATGGAAATCCCTCAAAATATTTTTCTCTAGATTTTTAGGTCATTTTTTGGGTCTTTTTTGAGTCCATTTTTCCACATTGATCATGTAAACCCTAATTGTATTCTAATGAACCTTTCACCACTCAAAAATAGGAAGTGTCAAAAGATTTTTTGTACACATGCCACTCTCTGGATTTTGTATTGAGTTGTTAAATTTCATAATTTTTCTAGTTCATTTGATATTTTTCCCAAGTTACTTAAGCCTTAAGTCATTTTTGGTCCCTTTTAGAAACCTCCCTCATTCCATTTGAATAAGGAATTCATACCATTGTTATAAGGTCTTTATTTTGAGTCTTTCAGGTCTTATTATAGGTCCTAGAATGATGTATGTCCACCTTGGTTTATCACCTTTTTGATTTTGTTGATTACTTGCTTCATAAGTCACACATGTGTCCATTTGCCGTAATTCTTCTTCTCTTTCCCTATTAAGACTTCCAAATCTATCTCATGAGTATGTAAACTATGTTAAATCATTGTTATTCATCTTATAAGTGTTCCACAATCATCTTTATGCATTCACTTCTTCTCATAAGTCTTCATGCTTCATTTAGTTCCATATGACACTTTGAAACTCCAAAATCAAACCTTTTGTTCCCTTAATCCTAATGGTATTTACCCTAGCTAATTTGTGGTTAATTTTTGGGCCTAAGGTTCATTCTAAAAATTAATTAAGCCCCTGGTTTTTGTATGGGGAAGTCAAACCCTCTTGTTCATATTTGAGTTTTACTTTAATTGTTTCTTCCTTTTGAAGTTTCATATGCATTCTTTCTTATGTTCACATCATCACTCATAGAGCTTGCATCTCTTTTACTTATATCTCTTCATCCCTTGTAGTATGACCTCTTAGGAGACTTTAGTGAGATGTTAACCCCTATATTTTTCATTCACTTTAGGGTTTAAGCCTTTTTAGATTACTTAATCCTTTAGGTTTCTTCATGTAACTTTACCTTAGATCTTATTAGGGTTTAGCTTCCTTTTAGGGCATAGTTTGAAGTTGTCCACCTTTGTAGCTTTAGAATACTTTTGATTTGAGTTATCTACTGACTTTTTAAGTTTACCATCTTATAAGTTGCCTTAGGCTTAGATAATAGTCTTAGGATTTCACTAATCTCTTCCTTAGATAGTATGAATTGTTTGTGAAGATTTACCATGTAATAATGATTCGTTTTGCTTCATCATACTAATATTTGTTTTGTAGGGGAGAAGATGAGGTAATCACTTCATTCCTTATCCTTTATGCATCATTTTGTTTTGCCTTAGCACCTTTGTGCTTTGTTCATAGGTTCCCTTTTCTCTCTTTAGATTCAACTTAACTTCCTTAGGAAGTAAGTTGAATTCTAACTTGTTCTTTCTTTTCCTTAAGATAGAATACCTCATTAACCATAGGATCACACTTGTACATGATAAGATGACTTAGGGTTATGTCTTAGTCCCCCATTAGCTTTGACCTTTGCCTTTTGAGTTTTTTCTCTTCTTATCTTCAAACAAACACCAAAAGACTTAATAAATGCTTAAAAGGATCCCTTGTGTATAGCCTTATTCCGTGGGGCACTTGCATTAATTCCATCTTGGAATGGTGTAGGCTTGTCTAGCATGATGTACAAGTCTCATCAAGGGGTTGTTTCACAAAGAAAAATCTAAAAGATACTTCTTTACAAAAGCAACAAAAACATGTAATAAGTTCAACAAGCTAGTGAACTTAGACCCTAATCCTTGGAAACAAGTCTTGGATAAATTCTCCTTACTTGGTGTGCTTGTTCTATTATTCCATCTTGGAATGTAGTGGCAAGTACAAATTCCATGGAAAAGGTTTGAATTCACTTCCTTGTGCCAAATTGATATAAAACTCTTAAAAAGGAAACAACAAACAATAAGCAACTTTCCTGTGGGAACTTCTCTTCTCACCTCATTCACTCTAAACGCGAACTCGCGACGACTTGTCTCGCATGCAAGACGGTAAACTTACTCGTACCAGACGAGCCTGCAACACCTGAGCATAGACATACGCAGTTCCGGCCATAAAAAACATAAACAAATAGTTCCTGCCTTAGTTAGGCGAACTACGTTGACTCTGATCCTCATTTTCCCGAAGAGATACATAGGCAGCGGGGTAGGGCCCGTTCGAGAACATTCTTTATTTTCCCTACATTTCCCCCTTTTATTTTCATTCTCCTTTTCCAATTACTTTCTCATTCCATTCCAGTAGCAGTATTGTTCATCAGCGTCTTATTTCTCACCCTTTGAAACAAACAAACAAGCGTGGATCCTGTCGGGTACGACAGACGATCTGGGGTGCTAATACCTTCCCAAGTCATAACCGACTCATGAACCCAGATCTTTCTTTCGCATGACCTTGTCCTTTCCTTCTTCCTCAGGTTTGTGTAGTATTATCTTTCCCGTTCCTTCGGGATAAAAATGCCTGGCTGGCGACTCTACCTTTTCCGCGCCACTTTCGCGTTTGTACTAGGATGAAAATCCTGGGAGCAACACGCTCCAACTTGAAATATGCACATATATGCAACTATGAATGGCATACAACAATGACAACATAATCAACAACTTAACAACATACAACTTGAACAACTCATCAACATGGATCAACATTGGTCATAGGACCTACAACATATTAATCTTCCCAAAATCGGGACAATGCAGCTTATAACGACTTCAACACGAAAACGACAAAATTACGGCTTAATCGGTTAGATTACTAAATTATCATTTTTAAATCTTCCAATCTACTATAATTAACTTATTGCATCCCTACTTTAAGTCTAAGATCAATCTAACTTGAAACGGATGCGAAAACAGGTCGAATCGCCAAAAGCCGCATTTTTCTGCACATGCCATGTCCATACGCGTATTGCCATCTCCATACGCGTATTGCCTAGTTGCGTTACGCGTAACGCCTGTGTATATGGGCCTTGCTACACGTATCGCCTTGCCTGATACGTGTAACACCATATCTGTTACGTAAATGACCATAATGCCTCAAATTCCAATTCTGCTACGATTTCTCACACTTTCATCATTCTGTTGAATCTTAATTGAGTTTCTACATCAATTTTACTCTCAAAAACTCATGTATCAATTCATCTATCAAATTCTATGATCAATTTTAAGAACCCTAACTTCTTCTACACGAATTTTGCAACAACAGTCCAACAACAACACATACAACAGATACAACAGTAATTATATCAACAATACAATAAGAACAACATGCTTCTTCATCAGATATCAACAAGAAATCGACAATAACAATCATATCACAAAACACAACAATGAAATTACACGAAAAACCTAACCTACATAAGATCATCTAGTCTCGGTTATGGAATTCGAACCCCACCCTTACCTTGGATTGAAGGCAGCTCGAATTCACCGCAAACATTCCCACGAAAATCTTCAACCTAGCCTCTTATGTATCTCCTCTAAGACTTGTTCTTCCTCCTCTTACAATTTCCGATTATTCTATCTAATTAGGTTTCTTTTGTCTAAAGGTCCCAAACTCTTGCTCATGAAATCGAACCCCACCCTTACCTTGATGAAGAATTGAAGGTAGGCATCCACAATGCCGAAAGGGCCCAAACTCTTGCTCATGAAATTGAAAATCTTTCGACCAACAAGAGTTTTTGTGATCGTCGACTTCAAATTTAAAGGAAGAAATTTGATTACCTGAAGAAATCTTTTGCTAATATTTGATTGTAATAGGGATATCTCTTTATGTACTAGTTTTTTGCTCAAGTTACTTTGCCAGTAAACTATTTGTAATGAATCTAATGCAATTTTTTTGGCAAAGTACACTATCTTTTCATTTATTTGCAATTTTACTCTTTGGCTATTCTTACTTCTTGCAATATTGGTATGTACCTTTTTAAGTACTTTCCATTTATTTTGAATATTTTTTCGTCTTTCCCTATTTCTCCGATTTCATAAAAGTTGTTCGAAATTTTCAAAACATGGAAAGGTCCTTCCCACTTAGGGGACCACTTTCCCAATGCTCTATCTTTTTGATCCATAGGAAGAATTACCTTCTGTCGCTCCCACCAAATGACACCCGGTCAAGAGGGGTACAGACGCGAACGGTCGGCGAAAGAGAAAAGGAAAGAGTCGCCAGCTAGGCATTTTTATCCCAAAGGAAAGGTAATGCTGCATAAACCTAAGAAAAGATATGGATAAGACGGTCGCGAACCATAGAAACTGAGAAAGGGGGTTGGTTACAACCTGGGAAGGTATTAGCACCCAGATTGTCCGTCTTACTCGACGGGATCCAGGCTTAAAAGATTTGTGTTTTAAAGGGGTAGTGTCAGTGCAATCTGTGTATCAAAGCTGGAAAGAATGCAAGTGTCAGTGTAAAAGAAATGTGAAGTGAAATAAAGAAGTGTCAATGTAAGGAAAGAAAGTGAAGCTCAAGACTATGAGGCTTAAAGAATAATGCTGGAAGAGAGGGGAATATACAGAGACTTTTGTTCGATAACTGTTAAGTTATGCCTACGAATCCTCGCATGCAATGAGGAAGTCAGAACACCGTAGTTCGACTCAAAGAGACTGAAAGATAAATTGACTTGTGAACTGCTTACTTGTCTATGCTCAAGTGTATGACCTGTCTGGCTCAGGTGCAAACTGTCTTGCATTAGACGGAAGAAGCAAGTTCTCGTTTGTGAGTGAATGAGATGAGAAAAGAATCCCGGAGGAGACGATTATTGTTTGTTTTTGTGTTTTCAGTCTTTTATTGCTTTTTGGAGTTTGTCATAAGAAAATGAGCTTAAGCCTAAACCAAGGGTTAGTAAACTCATCACATCCTCCCTCTGATTAGGGGTAATGAGAATACCTTAAGCATGAAGTAAGCACCTCACACTTAATCACCATGATGTAGGATTAAGATCATTAACCTACTTGTGTTTATTTAGATGTTTTTGTGGTTTTTGTTTAGTGTTAAGTAATGAGATTAAGCCATAATCAAGGATTTAATGGACTCATTACACCATCCTAATAGAAGGATAATAGATGAGAACATTTAAGCTGAGGAAAGCTCCTCAACTTAATCCATGATTAGGGATTAACCTCATGACAAAACAAAGCCTTTATTGAAGTGGATTTTAGTTAATGATAAGATGAAGAAGTGAATTTTATGGTTTGTAAGACAACTTGAGGGGGACTTGTCCATTAACACTAGGGTTAGTCCTTCTTAACCAATTAAGGAAGAATTAGAACCCTAATGCAAGGCCCAAGTTACAAGCTTGGTGTCTTAGTGATTATTAGATGGATTAATTAAAGGAGTTAAATACATTAAGGGTTTAACACTTAGGATTAAGTTTATACACTCCATCCTAATAGAAGGATGCAGGCATAAGCTTAATCACAAAGCCTTAAAACCTTTAGGGTTTAGTCCTTGATTATGAGGTGAGAAGAGAAAACTCGAAGAAAACTCAAAGGAAAGAGTCTAAGGGGGGACTAAACAATCCTAAAATGTTATCATGCTTGGAAGTCCTAGGGTTTGTGAGGCTTAAGAGGAGAAATCTTCAAGGAAGCCACCAAGGAGGAGCAAGATAGAAAAGGGATGAGATGAGAGGAGAAAAGAGGGAAGAGAGGCACAAGTGAGCAAGCTCACTCCAAGACAAGTAAAAATGCATCAAGGATGTAAAATGATGAGGGGAGAAGGGGTAGGAGGTGAAATCAAATTCACCTCCCAAACAAACTTACCATTAACCTGAAAAGTTAGTACAAGATGCATAAGGGAAGGAATGAGATGAAACAATGCATATGGATGGGCAAAGGCCAAAGTCAGAAACATACACATGATGCAAATGATGTCAAGAGATGGTGCAAAGTCATACAAGATGCACATATGTGATATTACAAAAGAATGGATGCATACGGAGCATGCCTTGAACCATGAAAGCTCATGAAAGTTTATGAAATGAAATGAAGGTATGACATGTCAAATGAATGATGCAATGACCAAACATGATTCTAATATGTCCTAAGATGTCTTATGAATCATGTGGATGCACAAAATGTCATGGCAAGTTCTTGAATGCAAGCAAATGAAAGATGGATGCAAAGGAAAGCAAGAATTAGGGTTTATGCATAACATGCAACACAGAACTCAAAATTAGAAGCAAATGACATGATAAAAAATTGAAAATGGGATCAAAGGAACCCTAACCCTACACAAGTTCACTGCCCAAAGGAGGGGACCTAACTCTTAACCTAGTGGAAGTTATGAATTTCTCAAGTCAACTAGGGTTTTGGGATACCTCACAATGAAAAATACAAAACAAAATGAAAATGAAAGATAAATTCAAACCAATTTTACCCTAAAAACTACATGCTATGAAGGATGCAATGCAAGAAGAACCATTTTCAAACTCTTCATGGTTAGGCATAATGAATTTTTCTAAGTTTGAACAAAAATATAGCCTTTAAACAACTTTAATTCCAATGAAAATTGTCAAAATAGGTCAAGAACCAAAAAGAAATTTGTTTTGAGAGTTTGATAATGTTTCTAATTGTTTTAAAATGCAATGTGAATTTTTTGGTGATTTTTAAATACCTAAATGCATTTTTAATTAATTAATTTCCATTAACTAATTAAAAATAAACATTTAAATGATTTATAAATGATTTTTAATGCAAAAAATTAAAATTAAAATATTTTTGGGTTCTGAAAATTAATGAAATGTTTGACAAAAAAAAATCAGAATTTTTTAATATGTTTTGCTATTTTTTAAAATTCATGGAAGTTAAATACAAATAAAATAAAATAAAACTAAATAAAATGGAAAGTATGCCAAAGGGAAGGTCAGGATTTGATTTGGGCCTGGAACGTTTGACTGGGCGCGCATCTGGACGGCCCAGGTTCAGACTTCCTTAATCTGACTTAATTAAATATTAATCACATAATTAAAATTAAACACAAGATCCAGCCCACTCAAATGCGCGCGGGAACACTCATCCAATGGCCTATATTCAAACGAAACCCTAATCACAATTAAAAGCCCTAATGACTTTCAGGTCACCGGAGAAGAGCTCCGGTCGTCTTCTCCGGTGACATCCCTCCCTGAAAAACTCTATCTCACTCCCTAGGTCATGAAACCTCACCACAATCTCCAGAACTCATCTCTTAACACCAAATAACAAGAATCCATGGACAAAAAAATTTTATTTTAGCTACACAGAGAGAATCGAAGAAAAATAAATTTAGGGCAAAAGTTTCAGAGCATCATAAAATGCTTGTTTCTGGCCCATTTTCGAAAATAATTACATCCCCATGATCAGGGCAACACATAGAACAACTTTGTAACTAAAAAACAAGATTCTGGAAAAAATGTTCATCATGTTACCTGAGATGGAGCTTTTGCTTCTGGAGCTTTCTGGCTGCTTCTTTGGTCCAAGATGCCTTTAATGAACCTCCTGAGAAGTTTGCAATGCTTGTTTGGAATTTCTTATGGCTGGTTTAAGAGATTGATGAAGTTCTGACCAAGGGGAGTGAAAAATCGTATTTCTGTTTGTGGGCTTTTAAAGGCAAGATGAAGGGTGGTTTATGCTCTATGAGGCTTTTCTGAATGAATGGTGAAGTTGGTTTTGAGGTTTGATGATTGTGTGATGAGATTCAAAGAAAAATGCATAAAGAGGGATTTTTGTGAACTCTAGCAATGCTATGGTTTCAGGCTCCAAGATTATGTGAGAAATGATCCTTGATGCATGTATGTGAAGCTGTGATTGGTCAGAGTAGTTGGTGTGGCTCAGCTTGATTGGTATGGCTCAAATTGCATAAAGTCAACTTTTATGTAAGTGATGGTATGGGCTGGTTCAGTCATTGTACAAGGGCATGGTTCGAATCAGCATGCTTCAATGAGGTCCATGGAAGTCACTTTTGGCAGCTGGCACAAGTGGATGAGAAGCTTTGATCCATTTTGCAATTTTGGGGATGTTTGGCCCCTTTTGAAATTTGTGAAGTTCATGGCATGAAACTTGAGAAATTCTTGTGCAATTCTGAGTTTTAGGTCATGACTTATATTTGTGCAATGCTTAGAAGTTGATTTGAAGTCACAATTAGCCTTGGCATGAAGTTTTGCAACTTTCCCTCTTTGTGCAAAAGTGAAAATTTCATGATTTTTCCCAACTTTGCAAGGCCATAACTTTTGATCCAAAATGAATTAGAATGAGTTCTTGTACTTTTTGAAAATGGGAGGATCCATTCTACAACTTTCATGACCAAAGTTTTTCCATTTGAAGCATTTTTGAATCAAAAAGTGGAGGTTGAAAAACTTTCCCAAAATGGCAAGTTTGCATTATAAGTCACTTTCCCAAAAAGGCAACTTTGCAAATGGCTTGAAATTCTTCAATTTTGTGAACTTCTAACATCTTCTATGATCAAATAAAGATCATACACATTCAAAATGATGGAGAACACCCTTTGGTTGGGTCACTGGAGGCCTTAGATGCCCTGATTTTGCACTGACTTGCTCAAGAAGGCACCTTTTGATCAGATGCCTTCCCCATGGAATTTATTCATGAAAATTGATATGCATGATCTTCATAACACATAGAGACCAATAGAAACAAGAATTACCAAAATTTTTGGAGTTATGGCCTCTGAAACCAAAACCCTAATTCTAGGTCATATGTGTAGTTAAACCTGGCTCTGCTTCCATGCCTTTCTCAGTTCTTGTGATTCTTTGACTTCCTTGACCTTATGAGGATATAATATGATGCTTGAACATACATGGACGCCTTTGAAGTGATTGATGACCTTTGGAGTGGCTCAAATAGCTCAAAGATTGCTCAGGTCACAAACCCTAGATGCAGATGACTTTGAAACAATGCAGTGAAGCAAAAATGTAATATGAGATGATATGATTGAACTTATGCACATGAAAAGATCACACGCCATGGTAAAATGAGTGAGGGAAAATTTGGGGTGTTTACAGCTGCCCCTATTCAAACATGAGTTAGCTGTGCAGGATGTAAGCAACGGCTTAACAGGCAAACAAGGTAACTTGTGTTTGAATATCAAAGACAGACCAAAATTTGCAATCACAGAATAAAGAAAAAAAAGGGATATAGGTTGTAAAAGAAAATAAAGTATGTTTATGAAGTGCGGGCGACGGAGGACAACCATCGAGCAGAGGACGACTGCTGGGGAAAAAACAATGACGGGGACGACCGACATGCTGGGGATATAAGAGATTATGATGGGGACGGCCATCAAGTTCAAGGCATGAATGAAATAAATGATGAGGTACGGTCATCAAAGGTGAAGGACGATCACCTGGCAGGGGACGGCTGCTCTATTAGGGATAAGATGAGGGACGGTCATCTAAGGTGAAGGACGATCACCTGGCAAGGGACGGCTGCCGAAAGTATTACGACATAGGACGAATGTCGGATAGAAAAGGTCGACGATGGGGACGGCCATCGGATCAGCATGATGAAGGACGATCATCAAGAGATGAAGGACGATCACCTAGCAGGGGACGGCTGCTGAAAATATCACGACATAGGACGAATGTCGGATAGGAAGGGGTTCTAATGAATAGAGACTCCTCTGGGGATGATGAAGGACGATCATCAAAAAGGTGAAGGACGATCACCTGGCAGGGTACGGCTGCCGAAAGTATCATGACATAGGACGAATGTCAGATAGAAAAGAAGCTTTGATAAGGATTTGCTGGGAACTCTTCTGGGGAATAGTAGACACGGACGAGTGTCTAAATTCAAGAAAATATAAGTGTTTTGACATGGTGTATAGATTAAAGATGCGGACGAGCATCCTTAAGACTATGATACGGATGAGTATCAGTAGAAACAAACGCTTGACGCGTGTTCAGAGATGATGATACGGACGAGTATCAACTGGTTAACAAAGAACACGGACGAGTGTTGATTCTGAGGGGATTTAAGTGATATATACAAGATACGGACGAGTATCTGTATGAGCAAAAAGTATGAGTGAGACATAGACGAGTGTTCAATCTGCTGGGGAGGGTGACACGGACGAGTGTCGAAAGAGGAAGTGTATAAATTATGAACTGGAGTGTACTCTGCGGGGATAGGGTGACACAGACGGGTGTCAATGAGAGCGTATTATAAACAAGTATATGGTTCCCAAAGTGTTTAGGCAACTATGCTGGGGGAGGTGACACAGACGAGTGTCAAAAGAGAAAGTGTAGATATATGTACACATGTGTTGTGAGTGCAAAGGGGAATCTCTGTCTTTCTGCTGGGGGTATGACACAGACGAGTGTCAAGAAGCATCTGTCATGTGTAAGTATCTGTTTGGGTGATTTTACTGGGGAATGATGACACGTACTAGTGCCAAAAGGAGTGTGTTCCTGTATTTGTAAGGGAAATTCTTTGGCTCTCTGGTGGGGAGTTTGAGAAATATTCTGTATATTGTTGATGGATTGTCAGTATTTACAAGTGTTCAGTTTGACACATGGCTTATGATTATGCAATATGTTTGATTTTTGCCGTAATGCTCCGTATTAGACGGAATGCTACGCTCTGTGGGAAAATATGATGCAAATGCTATGATTATGCAAAGACACCGATCCGGGATTCGGATCCCGTTGCTGCAGAGATCTCTGGCTGATCTGCTTGAAGTGGATATCCCAGCTGGGGATGAGATCATTGGTAGATCTGACATATATGACTCTGCTTGGGGAAATAGATCACTGATAGACCTATCTCGGTAATGAGGGACCCAGCTGGGGTTTGCGGGAACTTTCGTCACTCTGTTGGGAGATCTCCAAACATTGCTCTTCTGGATAGAGACTGGAGCTTTGCAGGGAGATGGTTCCCTGTCTAGCACTTGGCTGGGGAAGAAAAAAGATCACTGAAAGATCTTCCTAGAGAATTTTGTGGGGATCCTACTGAGGATGATACTTGACAACTCAGCCGGGGATATGAACACCTTCAGGTGCTGCTCTTTGAAGGAAATGTTGGAGAAGTAATGCCTGGCAACTCTGATGGGGAGAAAGCATCTCTGGTGATGTTTGGAAGGTGTGCTGAGGAAACCATGATTTGTCAGTCTACTGGGGAGAAGCTTTCATTCCCCATGTTGCGCTTTGGATACCTGCAATCCTGTAAAGACAAAGAAACGCACAAGTACCCCGAGGTATCCCGTACTGGATTCCATCATAGGAGTTTGGACACTCCCGGGAGTAAGTATATTTCTTGTAAGCACGTATTTTAAGAAGGGAAGCGTTTGTATTTATGCAGTCAATATCTTAAAGACATCGGACATTTTTGCAAACGAAAATAAAATGTACGAGACGAAATATGACTGAAAATCTGATTTTATTAATTCGTGTGCCCTGAATTGGCAAGATACAGTCAAAGAAACGGATCCCCTAAAATGAGGAAATCGTTACAAATTGAAAAAAACAAACAGGTGCTGGCAATGTTGATGACGCTTCAAGGAGCTTCCCTTTTTCTATGACTCGTATGACTTTTGTCGTTCTTCTCATCTTGCTTTTGAAGGGAGGCTGATTCTGACCGCAGCTCGAACCTTTCGAAGCTTACCATGTTATAAGTGATACAGATGAATTCAGAATGCAGTTGTTCGCTCATTCCCTTATTTTGCGTGGATCTCCCTTTCGGGTTTTCAATCCACCGGGATACCCATTTTTGCCTGAGTTGTCCAATGCGACTTTTCAACTCACCGGGTGTACATTTTTTATTTATCTTCCCTTATTTTTTCCCGAGTCTCTTATTCTGTTTTTGACTCGCCGGGATGCCCTATTTTTTCCTGGACTTACATTCTGTTTTTATGTCCAGCGGGTCATTTTATGCGAAGTATTTTTTAACTGCATCTGAATTCACAGGGGATAGGAAGTCTTCACAATCCATAGTACTGAGCATCAGTGCTCCACCAGAGAAAACTTTCTTTACTACGAATGGCCCATCATAATTCGGAGTCCACTTGCCCCTGTGGTCTGTATGAGGAGGGAGGAGTCTTTTCAGCACAAGATCTCCTACTTGGTACTCTCGAAGCCTGACTTTCTGATCGAAGGCTTTCTTCATTCTTTTCTGATATAGCTGCCCATGACAAAGCGCAGCCAATCTCTTTTCTTCAATCAGACTTAGTTGCTCGTATCGGGATCGGACCCATTCTGCTTCATTTAGTTTAACATACATTAGTACCCGTAATGAGGGTAATTCAACTTCAACAGGTAGGACTGCTTCCATACCATATACAAGCTGATACGGTGTTGCCCCAGTGGATGTTCTAATTGACGTATGGTACCCATGCAGGGCAAATGGTAGCATTTCATGCCAGTCTTTGTAGGTAACTACCATCTTCTGCACAATCTTCTTGATATTCTTGTTAGCTGCCTCAACAACGCCATTCATCTTTGGCCTGTAAGGAGAAGAATTGTGGTGTTGGATTTTGAAGTCCTGGCACAGCTCTGCCATCATTTTGTTGTTCAAGTTAGAACCATTATCAGTAATGATTCGCTCGGGTACTCCATACCGACAAATGATGTCTCTCTTCAAGAATCGTGCTACCACTTGCCGGGTGACATTTGCATAAGAAACTGCTTCAACCCACTTGGTAAAATAGTCAATGGCTACCAGGATGAATCTGTGGCCATTTGAAGCAGTTGGTTCGATCTTGCCAATCATATCAATGCCCCACATGGCAAAGGGCCAAGGTGAAGACATCACATTCAAAGGATTGGGAGGCACATATACTTTGTCTGCATAAATCTGGGATTTATGACATTTTCTGGCATAGGCACAACAGTCGGCGTCCATTGTATTCCAATAATAGCCCGATCTTAACAGCTTTTTAGCCATATCATACCCTCCTGCATGGGTACCAAAGGATCCTTCGTGCACCTCGTGCATCAACAAGTCTGCTTCTGTCTTATCAACACATCTGAGGAGTACCATATCAAAGTTTCTCTTGTGCAGGGAACCATCAGTATTCAGGAAGAAACTACCAGCTAGCCTTCTTAATGTCTTCTTATCATTGGAAGATGCCCCAGGTGGGTATGTTTGATCCTCCAAGAAGCATTTGATGTCATGGGAACCAAGGCTTATCATCTTTGACAATATCTTCTGAAAATACATATGCTGGTCTGTCAAGTCTGGACACTGAAATCCGAGGCACAAAGTTGGCAGCTTGAACTTTGATCATGGATGAAATGGTAGCCAGAGCATCTACAAACTGATTTTCGTCTCGAGGGATATACTCAAGCTTGGTTGTCGTGAATAAAGTCAACAACCTTCTTGTATAATCCCGATAAGGTATCAGATGATCTTGGTGGGTGTACCATTTGCCGTTGGTTTGATTGATTACCAGAGCTGAATCTCCGAACACAGTCAAAGTCTTGATCCTGAGGTCAATGGCTTCCTCAAGATCCATAATACAAGCTTCGTATTCAGCTTCGTTGTTAGTGCAGTTGAAGGTGAGTTTTGCCGAGAAAGGCATGTGAACTCCTTTAGGTGTAATGAGTACTGCACCAACACCACGACCGTTCATATTAACAGCCCCGTCGAACATCATAGTCCATTCTTCTTCTGGGTCAGGCCCTTCAGTGTGAACAGGCTCTTCATGATCTTTTGCTTTTATGAACATGATGTCTTCATCAGGGAAGTCAAATCTCATAGGCTGGTAATCATCAATAGGTTTCTCAGCAAGATAATCAGACAATACACTGCCCTTGATGGCTTTCTGAGATGTGTACTGAATGTCATATTCTGTGAGGATCATTTGCCATCTTGCAACCCGTCCGGTAAGTGCTGGCTTCTCAAAAATGTACTTAATTGGATCCATCTTTGAGATCAATAAGGTAGTGTGGGTCAACATATACTGCCTTAGTCGGCGAGCAGCCCACGCTAAATTACATCAAGTTTTCTCGAGCAGTGAATAACGTTGTTCACAGTCGGTAAACTTTTTGCTTAGGTAGTAAATTGCATACTCTTTTCGACCAGACTTGTCATGCTGGCCCAGTACATACCCCATTGACTCTTCTAATACTGTCAAGTACATTATTAGAGGTATTCCTTCCACTGGAGGCATAAGGATTGGAGGCTCTTGCAAGTACTCTTTGATTTTGTCAAAAGCCATCTGGCAGTCGTCGCTCCACCTGACCGTTTGTTCTTTTCTTAACAGCTTGAACAAAGGCTCACAGGTTGCTGTAAGGTGAGATATGAACCTTGAAATGTAGTTCAATCTACCTAGAAACCCCCGAACTTCTTTTTCTGTCTTGGGTGCAGGCATTTCTTGAATGGCTTTGACTTTGTCAGGGTCAACTTCAATCCCTTTTTCACTTACAATAAATCCCAGCAGCTTACCGGATCGCACCCCGAATGTGCACTTGTTGGGGTTAAACTTCAGTTGGGATTTCCTCAGACGCTTGAATAACTTCAACAGATTCACCAGGTGGTCTTCTTCTGTGAGGGACTTGGAAATCATGTCATCCACATAACATTCTATTTCTTTGTGGATCATGTCATGGAATAATGTTACCATAGCCCGTTGATAAGTTGCACCAGCATTCTTCAGTCCGAATGGCATCACCTTGTAACAGAATGTGCCCCAGGGTATGATGAAAGTTGTCTTCTCCATGTCTTCAGGTGACATCTTGATCTGATTATATCCTGAAAATCCATCCATGAAGGAGAACACCGAGAATTGAGCTGTATTATCAACCAATACATCAATGTGAGGTAAAGGGAAGTCATCTTTTGGGTTGGCTCTGTTCAGATCCCTGTAGTCCACACACATTCTCACCTTGCCGTCCTTCTTAGGCACAGGTACAATATTAGCAACCCACGGCAGATAGCTAGTCACAGCAAGGAACCCGGCGTCCCACTATTTTTGTACCTCTTCTTTAATCTTCATTGCCATATCTGGGCGAGTACGGCGCAGCGTCTGTTTTACTGGTGGGCAGTCTTCCTTCAAAGGCAGCTTGTGCATGACAATATCGGTGTCCAACATTGGCATATCCTGATAAGACCAAGCGAAAACATCCACATACTCCCGAAGCATATCAATCAGTTCCTCTTTCACTGAATCTTGTAGGCAGGCCCCGATCTTAACTTATTTTACGTCTTCCTCTGTACCAAGATTAACCGTTTCAATCTCCTCCTGATGAGGAGTGATAACCTTCTCCTCTTTCCTTAACAACCTGGCTAGCTCTTCAGGTAGCTCATAATCTTCTTCAACCCCTTCATCAGCTTGATTGATTGGATTGTCAAAGTCATACGAAGTCATAGCAGTGTTGTTGTCAATGCAGTCTGAAAGGCACTCTCTGCAAGGGTTTAGATTGGTTTATTTTAGTGATCAATTTTAATCTTGTTTAGAAAAAGTGAAAATGAAGTTATTTATTTTGAAAAACACTGCCATTCTATTTTTGTACAAAAATAAAAATGAAAAGACAGTGAGCGAAAAAGAGACTCGTTTGCAAAAGATGTCCGATATTCATTGATTGATTTATTTGCACAAAATTACAAGATGGCCCGATTACAAAATGAGTCTTGACATCTTGGGCAAGATGCAAGACTTGATGCATGCTTTAAAATACAAGAAATAATAATTACTCTGCAGGAGTAACCCTTATGATTTCCTGGGAAGACCAGTTAAGGACTTGGCTCCCCGGGATCCTTGGACGTGTCCAGCTCTCCAGGTTGCGGTCATTTTCCTCCTCATCTTCCAAATTGTTTACAGCATCCGGGGTGAGCATTCCCCCGCTGACAAACTTGGGCTCCTTTGCAGCCTCTGATTGATCTTGTTGAGTTGGTTTGTAACCCAACCCAAATCGGTCTTCTTTCTTTTCCACGGGCAACAGCTTGCCCAGTCCTTGGGCGGTACCTTCCTCAACAACCTTCCGGGCTTGTTGGTACGATGTTATGGAAGTTCCCAGTACAGCAGATGCTTCATTAATGTTTAGGGCCTCAAACCCCTGGCTCATGGTTTCATGGATCTCCCCGTCCATTTCAATGTACTTATACGTAGCCAGATGGCTAACAAAGATGTCTTCCTCCCCACAAATGGTGATGATCTGGCCTTCCCACTCGAATTTCAACTTCTGGTGAAGAGTAGACGTAACAGCGCCAGCGGTGTGGATCCAGGGTCTACCCAACAAACAGCTGTAGGCCGGCTGAATGTCCATCACGAAGAAGGTAGTTTTAAAAGTATGCGGGCCAATCATCACAGGCAGATCAATCTCTCCAAGCACTGATCTTTTAGAGCCATCAAATGCTCTCACCACCAAATTACTTGGACGCAGTGCCAAGCCATCATACTCCAGCTTCATTAAGGCTTTCTTTGGTAGAACATTGAGTGATGACCCAGTGTCCACCAGTACATGAGATAGAACAGCACCCTTGCATTCCAAGGTGATATGCAAAGCCTTATTATGGTTGCGTCCCTCCGTTGTTAAGTCAGCATTGGTAAAGCCCAGTCCATGACTGGTGTTGACATTTTCCACCATAGTTTCTAGCTGATTAACGGTAATCTCCTCTGGCACGTATGCTGCGTGCAGGACTTTTAACAATGCGTTCCTGTGAGCTTCTGAACACATCAATAGTGATAATATGGAGATTTTTTGAGGGAGTTTGGTGAAGCTGATCCACCACCTTGTAATCACTTCTTTTTATGATTCTCATGAACTCGTCTACATCTTGTTCAAAAGATGTCTTCTGAGTTTCTTTGACAGTTGGCTCTTCAGGTACCACACTCTTTCCTTTTGCTTTGGCAGCAACTTCTGCTTCAACATTAGGTCTCTGTATTTGTGAGGCAAAAAGGCGTCCGCTTCTGGTGAAGCCTCCGCCTCCCCCAACATTATCAATTTGTGGAGAAGAGGTTGATGAATCCAGAGTGATTTTCTCCCCGTTGCAGTAAAGATCAGAGCCATAATGCCAAGGTATGGCATTACTGCTTTCATAAGGAACTGGTCCAGGCACCGTAATGGTGACCGGACTGATTGCTGCAGTGGAGGGTACTGTAATGGTGTGCGGATCGTAGTAAATTGTGACTGGTGACCTGGCAGGAGGTGCCACTGTTTGTTGCTGGAAATTGTTGCTAGGAGGAACATTTGACAGGTCATAGTAGATTGTAATTGCTGAGACATCTTCATTAACTTTTGTTGGCGTTGTAGAAGATTCTGTTGATAAAATGGATGCTGATGTTGTAGAAGAAAGGGTTGTTGAAATTTGACTTGTTGAAGTGATGGACGGAGCCATTGCTGATGATATTGATGAATCAGTAGGAATGATTGTTGCTGCTGTTGTAGAAGAATCGGGAATTGTTGTTAAAGGAATTGTTGGATTTGTAGGTGCCGTTGTTGAGATTTGAAGGATACCATCCTTAATAAGACCATCTATTTCGCTTCTCAACTTTCCACACCCGTTGACTGCAATGTTGCAATACCTACAACCGAGCCCACACCCGGGGAACACTTGGCACTCTAGAAGCTGAGCTTTAATTTCGACCAGAGGTGTTCGAATTTGGGCAACACTGGTGATCAAGGTAGATGGTTTGTCTTCCTCATAGGATTTTTGTTTACATTTGGAGGAGGTGCAAAGTTGAGGGCTTTAGAATCCACCAGATCTTGGACTTTCATTTGTAAGGCCCTGCATTTTTCAGTATTGTGACCAGGTGCATTGGAGTGGAAAGCACACCTGGCATTGACATCATAATTCCTTGGGAGATTGAGGGGATCTGGTGGTGCCAACGTTCTTAACTCAACCAAGTTAAGCTTCAGGAGTTGTGGCAATAAGGTAGCATAAGGCATAGGGATAAGGTCAATCACCCTGTTTGCCTGTGATGGTCTTTGCTGGAAGGGTCGTTGTTGTTGATTGCTATTGTTGTTGTTGTAGGTTCTTTGTTGTGGGTACTGAACTTGTTGTTGATAATGTGGTTGTTGTTGTTGATGATATGCTGATTGTTGAGGAATCGGAGTTGGAATGGTGACAGTTGCTACTGATCTGTGGGCATACTGGGGTCTGCCCCTGCTGGCATGAATGGCATTGGTCTCACCGGTTCTTCGGGGTCCCACAAAAGGTTCCTAGGATTACTGGATGAACTTGCACCATTATCAGAAATTTTGCCCATTTTTAAAAGGATTTCTATCCTTTCCCCAGCTATAACTATGTCTGCGAAGCTGGTAGAAGAAAAGGCAGCCAATCTATCAATGTATGTTCCTTGCAGAGTATTCATGAACATGTCGGCCATTTCTCTTTCCGACATGGGTGGTTGGACAACAGCAGCAAGCTGTCTCCACCTTTGGGCATATTCCCTAAAGCTTTCTCTGGAGGATTGAGACATTCCCATTAGGAGGGTCCTGTTAGGAACCATGTCCAGATTGTATTAATAATGCCTGATGAAGGCTTCAGCTAAGTCCTTTCAGCATCTAATAGTAGCTATGGTCAAGTGTGAATACCACTCTCTTGAAGCCCCAGTCAGACTGTCTTCAAAGTAGAACATCCACAGCTTTTCATCCATGGTATATGCTTTAAGTCTTCCCAGGAAAGACTGCAGGTGAGTTCGTGGACAAGAGGTTCCATTGTATTTCTCAAAGCACGGGGGTTTGAATTTGTGGGGAATTCTAACCCCATCCACTAGCCCCATATCCATTACATCGAAACCCAAGGAGTTTTGAGACTCCAAAGATCTCAACTTCTCAGCAATTTCATCAAACCTCCTATCATAGACTTCGTCTCCAGCTCCCATGACAGTAAATTGCTCTTCTTGGGGATCCTCTTGCAAGATTCTCCCCCCAGCAGTATTTCCTTGCACATTTCTCGGGATGTTGACTTCCGGATCTAGATGAGGTCCAAATACTGGTGGATTAACATAAGGCTGACCCCTTTCATTGTTACTTGTTCCTCTAGTTCCAGGATGAGGTTCCTCGGGAGTTTGTCTTTCTACCAATGCCCTTAACCTTTCTTGGCTCTGGGCCAAGCCAGTCATTACAGCCATGAATTGGGTCATTTGGTTCCTCATCTCCACTCTTTAATTAGCCATCTGAGTTCTGACCTCAGTCAGGTCCTGCTGTACTTGCTCCATTTGGATACCAGGAAGGTTGTTGCGAGTAGGGTACCGGTGCGTACGGTTGACAGGGAACACTCTTCTGCAAGCAATGTTTCCTGAGATGATAACAGAGTTAGAAACAAATAATAATGAAACCTACAAAACAAAAACAAGGTTAGTATGCAATGCAGTATGCTTATTTGTTTTCCAAGGTATCCGGCTTGGTTCTTGGTTTTGACCTTTCCAGACCTCGAGGAAGATGCTTTGATGGTGTTGAGAAAAGAAACCCAAATGAAAGCAAACTAAATATATTACAAATGATGAATAATACATAGTTTGTTTTACAACACATGCCCCTGGGGGGTCAAAATACAACTGTAAACACCCTAAATTTGCCCTCACCCATTCACACCATGGCTTGTGATCATTCTCATATGCATAAACACAGTCATATCATCTCATATCATATTTTGATTCACTGCATAGTTTCTAAATCATCTGCACCTAGGGTTTGTGATCTGAGCAATCCAAGAGCCTCTTGGGCCACCCCAAAGGCAACTAATCACTTCAAAGGGGTCCATGTGTGTTCAAGCATCATGTTACATCCACTCAAAGTCAATAATGCCAAAGGATCACAAGAACTGAGGTTTGCATGGATGCAGAGCCAAGTTTGACTGCATAGTTGACCTAAAATTAGGGTTTTGGTTTCAGAGGCCATAACTCCAAATTTTTTTGGTCATTCTTGTTTCCATTGATCTTTATATGGTATAGGGAGTGTGCATATCAATTTTCATGAAGAAATTCCATGGGGAAGTCATCTGATCAAGGGTTGACTTTCTGGACAAGTCAGTGCAAAATCAGGGCATCTGAGGCCCCCAATGACCCAACCAATGGTTGATCTTCATCATTTTGGGTGTATATGATCTTTATTTGATCATGGAAGAAGGTTGAAGTTCACAAAAATCAAGAATTTGGAGTTTTTGCAAATGTTGACTTTTTGGGCATAGTTGACTTTTCAAGAATGTGTCATTTTAGGTCATTTTTCAAGCCTTGATTCTTGATCCAAAAATGCTTCAAATGGAAAAACTTTGGTCATGAAAGTTGTAGAATACATTTTTCCCTTTTCAAAAAGTACAAGAACATGATCTAATTCTTCTTGGATCAAAAGTTATGGTGTGACAAAGTTGGCCAAAATCACTAATTTTCAAGGCATGCCTCAAATGAGAATTTTGCAAAACCATGAACCAAGGCCATTTGTAACCTCTAGTTGACATCAAACCATGACACAAACATTCTATGTGACCTAAAAGTCAGAATTGAACCAAGAATTCTCATGTTTCATGGCTTATGGAATGAGAAAATCACATGTGAACCAAAGTTGAAGCAACTTGCAAAACTCATGATCACTCCTCCTACCACTTGCTACATTGGATGCTGAACCATGCTAGCCTCTCACCTCATCTTGCTGCGCAGCCCATGCCTCTTGTACCAAGCTATAGCTCAAGCCATGCCTTCCTTACACAAAGTGGACTTTTTTGCAAAAGTGGACTTACCAATCAATAAAGGCCAGGTCACATCATCTGACCTATAGGATTATTTTATACTATCCAAATGCAGGCCATTTCATATACCAAGCCAAGCTGAAACACACCACAACAAGACATACACAAAAACACCCCATCAAGCAAAATTCTTCGAAACTCTCTGCCCAGTTCACAAACATTCAAACTATTTCCACACATCAACTCACCATGCCTCATTGAGTAGAAACCAACAAGATTCAAGCCTGAAACCAGCCTGAACATAGCTCTACCATTTTTCACCTCAGCCTGCATTTCTCTTCGAATCACCTTCCACAGCCATCAAACATCCAAACTCTTTTCACCAACAGATCAAACACCTCAAAAGGAACCAAAACCACCACTCACATTGGCCTGAAACAGCTTGCATCACCATTGCCATTTTCAACTGAGCTTGAGCAGAAGCTGCTCAAACTCTTCATCTAGCCAGCATAAACTTCTCCAAAGCATTCAAGCATCATCAAGAGGTCATAGGGAGTGGATTGCACAAGGAGAGGAGGTCTGAAAGTTGCTGGAGTGAAAGCTTCGAATCTCAGGTAGCTCAAGAACTTTTTTTCCAGAAATGGATTTTTAAGTTCTAAACTTGTTCTCCATGCTTCACTGATTATCCTGATGCTTTTAGTTTTGAAAATGGTGATGAAATGAGAATTTAATTGCTTCCTGAAACTCTGTTGACCTAAAAATTGTTTGGTTCGATTCATGTTTCTGGGGAAAAATAAATGAGTTTGGGCATGGGGTTTTGATTCAGTAGGTTGTGGGGAGCATTTCCATGTTTTTAGATTTCATTTTAGTTAGGGTTTGAGAGTTTTAGGGATTTTCAGGTGGGCTTCCCACTGGAGAAGACGACCGGAGGTCTTCTCCGGCCACCTGAAAATCATTATGCCCTAATCCAGTCATTAATTTCCATTTGAATGTGGAGCGTAGATTTCCCTTGACCCGTTGACTACCCGCGCGCATGTGTGGCCTGGATCCTCCCAATTAGCCCTAATCCACTTAATTAGATTTAATTAATTATAATTAAACTAATTTAGTCAGAAGCAACCATAGCCCTTGGATAGCGCGCGCGGTCAAACATTTCAAATCCAGACTCAATCTCAGCCACTCTTTCTGTTGACTTCATTTAAAATTCATTTTTATTTCTTTTTCTTTCATTTAATTTGCCTAATTTATTTAAAATAGTAAAACTTGTTTAAAAATTATGAAATTTTTTATCCTGAGTTTCATTAATTTTTCAAACACAAAAAATATTTTTATTTTCATTTTTGCATTTAAAAAAGTATTTTTAAATATTTAAAAGATTATTTTTAATTGATTAATGAGAATTAATTTATTAAAAATACTTTTAGGTATTTAAAAATCACCAAAAAATTCATGAAATGTTCTAAGACATTTAGAAACATTGTCCAACCTTCAAACCAAATTTCTTTTTTGATCTTGGTGCATTTTGAGAATTTTTCATTGAATTAAAATCATTTTTATGCATTAATTTGATCCAAAGTTCAAAAAATCATTTCTGCCTATTCATGAGGAATTGGACATTGATTCTTCTTGCATTGCATTGTGTTTAGCATGTAGTTTGTAAGGTTAAATGGCCATGATTTGATCTTTCATTTTCAATTTGTTTGTTAATTTTCTTGTTTAGAACCCTAAAAAACCCTAGAATCTTGTAAGAATCATATCTTGAACTTGGTTAGGAGTTGAGACTTCTCCTTTGGGCAGTGGTTTGGTATAGGATTAGGGGTTCTTTGAGTAGCATTTTCCATTTTTTATCTTAGGGTTTGCTTCTGTTTTTGGTTCTTGTTTGATGTATGATTCATAAACCCTAATTTGTGCTTTCATATGCATCCATCTTGCATTCTCTTGCATAACATGACTTGCCATGACATTTCATGCATCCATTTGATTCATTTGACATCATAAGACATATAGAAAGCATGTTTGATCATTGCATCATGTATTTGCCATGTTGTATGCCATGTGCACTTCATAACTTTTCATGTATATCCATGCTCCTAAGCTTGCTTCATTTGCATTCATGAACTTGTATGATCATCCCCATGCCTTGTTTCATGTTTTGTATCACTTCATAGCATCATTATCATCATCAACATGCTTCTGGTTTTGTTTCTCATCATGTCAGCTCATCCCATTTTGCATTGCATTGCATTTCTTTTCTAACATTTCAGGTGGTAAGTGAATTTGAGAAGTGAATTTGCCTTCACTTCTCATAACTTTTCTTTTCATCTCTCTTGCATCCATTGCTGCATTTTTGTTTGTGTATGAGATTGAGCTTGCTCATTCTTGTTCCTACCACTTTCTTTCTTCAAGTGACTTGACTTCTTGAATGAAGCAAGTCACTTTGCTTCTCTTGATCCTGTTCATCTGCTTCCTGGTGGTTCCATTGAAGATTGTTCTTGCAAACCTCACAAACCTTAGGAACAACCAAGCATGACAATGATTAGGGTTTTGATTAGTCCCCCACTTAGCTTTTACCTTTGTGTCTCTTTGAGTCATCTCTTCTCACCCCATAATCAGGGACTAAACCCTAAAGGCTTTAAGGCTTTGTGATTAAGCTTATGCCTGCATCCTTCTATTAGGATGGAGTGTATAACTTTAATCCTAAGTGTTAAACCCTTAATGTGTTTAAATCTCTTAATCAATTCACATGATAATCATCAAGACATTACACTTGTAACTTGGGCCTTGCATTAGGGTTCTAATTCTTCCTTAACTGGTTAAGAAGGACTAACCCTAGTGTTAATGGACAAGTCCCCCTCAAGTTGTCTTACAAACCATAAAATTCACTTCATCATCAAATCATTAAATAAAATTCACTTAATCAAAGGCTTGTTTTGTCATAAGTTTAATCCCTAATCATGGATTAAGTTGAGGAGCTTTCCTCAGCTTAAACATTCTCATCTATTATCCTTCTATTAGGATGGTGTAATGAGTCTGTTTAATCCGTGATTATGGCTTAACCTCATTACTCAACACTAAACAAAAACACCCAAAAACATATAAATAATCACAAGTAGGTTAATGATCTTAATCCTACATCAAAAGGTGATTAAGTGTGAGAATCTGACTTCACACTTAAGGTATTCTCATTACCCCTAATCAGAGGGAAGATGTGATGAGTTTACTAAATCCATTGGCTTAGGCTTAAGCTCATTAACTTATGACAAACTTTCAAAAGCAATAAAAGACTGAAAACTCAAAAACAAACAATAATCGTCTCCTCCGGGATTCTTTTCTCATCTCATTCACTCACAACCGAGAACTTGCTTCTTCCGTCTAATGCAAGACAGTTTGCATCTGTGCCAGACAGATCATACACTTGAGCATAGGCAAGTAAGCAGTTCACAAGTCAATTCATCTATCAGTCTCTTTGGGTCGAACTACGGTGTTCTGACTTCCTCATTGCACGAGAGGATACGTAGGCATAACTTAACAGTTATCGAACAAAAGTCTCTGTACATTCCTCCCTCTTTCAGCTTCATTCTTTAGCCTCATTATCATGAGCAATTCATTCTCATTCTTACACTGACACATCATTTACACACTTTACACTTCCTTTACACTGACACCTGTACATCCTTTTCCAGCTACTTTATACACAGATTGCACTGACACTACCCCTTTTAAACACAAATCTTTTAAGCGTGGATCCCGTCGAGTACGGCGGACAATCTGGGTGCTAATACCTTCCCAGGTTGTAACCAACCCCCTTTCTCAGTCTCTCTGGTTCGCAACCGTCTTATCCATCCTTTTCTAGGTCTATGCAGCATTGCCTTTCCTCCGGGATAAAAATGCCTAGCTGGCGACTCTATTCATCTCCAGTGAGTTCACGACTGTGTGTTCTCATTGTCCCTCTCGCCGACCGTTCGCGCTTGTACCTGGATGCGAATCTTTGGGAGCGACAACAACAAAAGAAAAGTACATCAAATGGAAATGAACAACAAGCAAAGAAGTCAAACATCTAATCCAAACTCATCCTCCTTAACCTCCTTCAGAAGTGCCTCAGTCACTGGACCAGCTGGATGCTCTGTAATGGTCCTAATGAGGAGGTTCCTGGTGGCAATGGCAGTGGTCAGCTTCTTGTGCCTGTCCTGATCCTTTGATCTCTTCAATCTAGCCCTAAGCTTCAACTCTGAAATCTCCTTCTGGGCTGCCAGCAAAGCTTCCTGCTGCTGCTTCTTGTGTCCGGGCTTCAATGATCCTGACCCACCTAGCCTGACTTTCTTGCAGATTGAGCTCAGTCTTAGCCTTCTGAATCTTGGCCTCCTTGCAGGCATTCTTCAATATTTGCTCCCCAGCTCTTGCTTTCCTGATATAGTCCTCTGTTTTCTCAATCTTGGCCAGATGCTCCACCCTAAGCTTCTCCAACCTTTCAATGTCCAGATGACCATCACTCCTTTCCCAAAGGGTCTTCTTCAGAGCTTGAGACAGATTCTCATTCCTTTCCTTCAGCTTCTCAAATTCTTCCAGGCTGACAATTGCTGTTGGCTGTGCTGTAGATGGTCCAGGTATGTCCTCAATGATGAAAGGCATTCCAGTAATCTGAGCTCTAGCATGGGACCAATCATAGTACTGAGCTGAAGCAACATTATTACACCTTCCAAGAATAGCCATCCCTTTTGTCTGGATGTTGTCCCAAGCCCAGGATGCTTGTCTGACAACAGCTGAATTAGGTTTTACTTTACAATACAGGGTCTCAGCTAAATCTTGCACTCTAGGAGGGTGGACCAAAGCATAGCCCAATTGTCTCTTAAACAACAAAGGATTGTAGTTGATGCAACCCTTCACTCCTATTAGAGGTACATTTGGATATTGCCCACAGCTGGTGAATAATGTCTTTGCCTTTGGTGCTCTGGGTGCACCATCTGATATCATCTGAAGTCAAAGCAATGAGCCTCTTGGCCCAATTCTTCTGTTGGTGGGGGTTCAGGAAGGCATCTGACTTAGGTAAGTGTTTGAGCAGCCAAGTGTGAAACAAAGGAGCACAACATCTCACCAACTTCCCCCTTTGTTTCTCATTCCTCTGATGAATGGAGTAATAGAAATCTCCCAGCAATGTAGGCACTGGGTTCTTCAGAAGGAAAAGATGAATGGCATTCTTGCTGACAAATTTGGGTTCATTTGCAAACAGTATAACCCCATATATGCTGAGGGATAGCAGTGCACAAACTGCCCTCCATTCTCCCAAAGTGGCCTTCAGGATGGCCTGAGAAACCAAGAAGTCTAAGTGCAAACCAGGGATCCCAGCTTTGGTTTTCATGCCTTGCTCAATCAAGGCAGGCTCCAGGTACAGTGCTTTTGCTACTTCTCCATTGCTGGGAGCTGGCATCTCTTGGTTGAAGGGGACTCCACCCCGGACAGGTACTCCAATCAATGATGAAAACTCCTCCAGCAGAGGTCCTAACTGAAAGTCTGGGAATGTGAAGCATCTCAAAGGAGGGTCATAAAACTGTAGGTAGGTGTGGATCATACTCCTCTGAGAAGGGTCCAGGTCCATAACCATGTCCAGGATACCTCCATAATTCTCTCTGAACAAAGGGATGTGGTCAGGGGTGATAAGTGACAGGACCTGCCTGATACCAGTCAACACAGGCTCAAAGAAATGGTAAGATATGTTGCTCTTCCTGGGAGTGGTCATGAATGTTGATGAAGAACTGAAGACAAGTGCTGATGAGGATCAAGACTGATACTGTAGATGAGCCACTGATAGGCTGATGCTGGTGATGATAAAGATTACTGAAGCAAACAACTGATGAAGATAGCTGAAGCTGAGGTCTATGCAGAAGAAGGGGTCAAAACCAAGCCAGATATAATGTGGATACCCTGAAAAACAAATAAACAAATGTTAAATGATGCAATGATGATGTATGCAAATGATATGCAAGGGTTTGTGATCAAGCTGGATCTGATTATCTGTCTTGATATAAAGCCTATGTATGTTCAAGAAGTCCAGACGGAGGTTTAGAAAACCAGTAACTAGGGTGGGGGACTCAAATAAAGAGTCATATGTCCAAGGTTAATCACAAGAACTGTCCAAAATGAGGTATTCTTAAACCAAATAGTAACAGGGTATGATGTGGCCAAGGGTACCTGCAAACCTGTAAACAGCCCAACCCCCTCACAGGCAGTGTTCTAAAACAAAGATCCTCAAACTTGGATCAGTTATGAGAAGTGTAAACACTTCTAACCCGGAGGTACAGTGTTTACAATAACCATAAAAAATCCTCCTCTAATTCACCTCAGTTTCTGAAGGTCATAATAAAGGTCATCCAGACTTAGCAGGCTTCCTAGATAGCCCTAGCACTACAGGAAATCTGTAGCACAGAGTTCTCAAGAAGAAACCCATATCTGAATCGTGTTTCATATTCCCGCACCAGACCGAAATGGAATGGGAAAGAACATGAACCACTCTAGCCTAGGTGTCACTCAGGTCCCAGGTATAGGACCTCAAACTCTCAATGGAACCCCACCTACCAAACCAGAAACCAGATCCAGCAATGATAATGACAGTATGAAATATGAAAAGCTGTAAAGGAAAGCAATAAATAAAGCTGTACATAAAGCAATAAATAAAGCAAATAAACACAATTAGCACATAACACCCCAGTAAACACAAATCAAACAAGCGCTAGGAGGAACCCACAAAAAGAACCAGAAGCCCTGGTTACAATATAAGGGTCCCCAGCAGATTCGCCAAGCTGTTGCTCCCACCAAATGACACCCGGTCAAGAGGGGTACAGACGCGAACGGTCGGCGAAAGAGAAAAGGAAAGAGTCGCCAGCTAGGCATTTTTATCCCGAAGGAAAGGTAATGCTGCATAAACCTAAGAAAAGATATGGATAAGACGGTCGCGAACCAGAGAAACTGAGAAAGGGGGTTGGTTACAACCTGGGAAGGTATTAGCACCCAGATTGTCCGTCGTACTCGACGGGATCCATGCTTAAAAGATTTGTGTTTGAAAGGGGTAGTGTCAGTGCAATCTGTGTATCAAAGCTGGAAAGAATGCAAGTGTCAGTGTAAAAGAAATGTGAAGTGAAATAAAGAAGTGTCAGTGTAAGGAAAGAAAGTGAAGCTCAAGACTATGAGGCTTAAAGAATAATGCTGGAAGAGAGGTGTCGCTCCCACCAAATGAGGCTAGGTCAAATGGGGTACAGACGCGAACGGTCGGCGAAAGGAGAAGGGAAAGAATAGAGTCTCCAGCTAGGCATTTTTATCCCGAAGGAAAGGTAATGCTGCATAAACATGGAAAGATATGGATAAGACGGTTGCGAACCAGAGAGACTGAGAAAAGGGGTTGGTTACAACCTGGGAAGGTATTAGCACCCAGATTGTCCGTCGTACTCGACGGGATCCACGCTCAAAATATTTGTGATTTAAAGGGGTAGTGTCAGTGCAATTTGTGTATCAAAGCTGGAAAAGAATGCAAGTGTCAGTGTAAGAGAAAGTGTGAAGTGTAGTATGTACAGTGTCAGTGTAAGAAAAGGAATGAAATGCTCAAGACTATGAGGCTAAAAGAATAAAGCTAGAAAGAGGGGGAATGTACAGAGACTTTTGTTCGATAACTGTTAAGTTATGCCTACGTATCCTCTCGTGCAATGAGAAAGTCAGAACACCGTAGTTCAACTCAAAGAGACTGAAAGGTAAATTGACTTAATGAACTGCTTACTTGTCTATGCTCAAGTGTATGACCTATCTGGCTCAGGTGCAAACTGTCTTGCATTAGACGGAAGAAGCAAGTTCTCGTTTGTGAATGAATGAGGTGAGAAAAGAATCCCGAAGGAGACGATTATTGTTTGTTTTTGAGTTTTCAGTCTTTTATTGCCTTTGGAAGTGTGTCATAAGTTAATGAGCTTAAGCCTAAACCAAGGGTTAGTAAACTCATCACATCCTCCCTCTGATTAGGGGTAATGAGAATACCTTAAGTTTGAAGTCAGCATCTCACACTTAATCACCCTGATGTAGGATTAAGATCATTAACCTACTTGTGATTATTTAGATGTTTTTTTTGTTTTTGTTTAGTGTTAAGTAATGAGATTAAGCCATAATCAAGGATTTAATTGACTCATTACACCATCCTAATAGAAGGATAATAGATGAGAACATTTAAGCTGAGGAAAGCTCCTCAACTTAATCCATGATTAGGGATTAACCTCATGACAAAACAAAGCCTCTATTAAATGGATTTTAGTTAATGGTAAGATTAAGAAGTGATTTTTATGATTTGTAAGACAGCTTGAGGGGGACTTGTCCATTAACACTAGGGTTAGTCCTTCTTAACCAGTTAAGGAAGAATTAGAACCCTAATGCAAGACCCAAGTTACAAGCTTGATGTCTTGATGATTATTAGATGGATTGATTAAAGGATTTAAACACATTAAGGGTTTAATACTTAGGATTAAGGTTATACACTCCATCCTAATAGAAGGATGCAGACATAAACTTAATCACAAAGCCTTAAAGCCTTTAGGGTTTAGTCCCTGATTATGAGGTGAGAAGAGAATACTCAAAGATGACACAAAGGTAAAAGCTAAATGGGGAGACTAATCAAACCCTAATTGTGATCATGCTTGGGTATCCCTAAGATTTGTGAGGCTTAAGAGAGAACGAAATCTTCAAAGAGCCACCAAGGAGGAACAAGATGAAAGGAGAAGAAGCAGAGAAGCAAAACAACTTGCTTCACTTAAGAAGACAAGTTGCTTGAAGGGAGAAAGTAAGATGAAAAATAATGAGCAAGCTCAATCCCATACACATACAAAAATGCAGCAAATGAATTATGAAAGAGATGAAGAGAGAATATGAGAAGTGAAGGCGAATTCACTTCTCAAACAAACTTACCACCTGAAATGTTAGCAAAAGAAATGAAATGCAATGCAAATGAGATGAAATGCCATGATGAAAACCAAAACCAGAAGCAAGATCATGAAGTTAATGATTCTATGAGTTGATACAAACATGAGGCAAGGCATGAGAATGATCAAGTGAACATAAGGATGCAAATGAGGCATGCTTTGAATCATGAACATACATGAAAAGTTATGAAATGCAAATGACATACAACATGACAAATGAAAGATGCAATGATCAAACATGATTCTAACATGTCCTAAGATTCATTATGAATCATGTAGATGCACAAAGTATCATGGCAAGTCATAGTATGCAAGTAAATGAGAAATGGATGCAAAGGAAAGCACAAATTAGGGTTTCATGCATCACACAAAGCAAAAATTCAAAACCAGAAGCAAGAGACATGATAAAAATTTGAAAATGAAATCAAAGGTACCCTAAACCTATACAAACTCACTGCCCAAAGGGGGGAATCCAACTCTTAACCTAGTGAAAGTTATGAATTTTCTAAGATTGCTAGGGTTTTGAGGTGCCTTATCAAGAAAAATGCCAAACAAATTGAAAATGCAAGATCAATTCAAACCAATTTTACCCTATGAACTACATACTATGAAGAGCATAATGCAAAAAGAATCATCATCCAAATCTCAATGGTTAGGCAGAAAAGAATTTTCAAAGTTTGAACCAAAATATTACCTCAAAATGAAATTAATTCCATTGAAAATTATCAAAAGGTGTCAAGAACAAAAAAAGAAATTTGGTTTGAGAGTTGGACAATGTTTCTAAATGTTTTTAAATGCTATGTGAATTTTTTGGTGATTTTTAAATACCTAAATGCATTTTTAATTAATTAATTTCCATTAATTTATTAAAAATAAACATTTAAATGATTTAAAAATAATTTTTAATGCAAAAAATAAAAATAAAAATATTTTTGTGTTTTAAAAATTAATGAAAACCTTGACAAAAATTTTCATAATTTTTAAATGATTTTTACTATTTTAATTAATTCGTACAAAATAATGCAATAAAAATGAATAATAAAATTAAAGTAAAGAGAAGTATGCACAAGGGATGGCCAGGATTTGATCTGAGCTTGGACTGGTTGACTGCGCGCCAGATCCAAGGGCCCAGATTCAAATCTGGCTAAAATTGGTTTATGAATTAATTAAACAAGATTTTAATTAATTAAACAAGGTTAGGGTTTTAATGATGCATCCTGGCCATCAAAACGCGCGCGGGTCAAACAAAGTCAAACGCATCTACAGCCAGAATTCAAAGTTGCATTAATGACATAATTAGGGTTAATGAGTTCTCCGGCGAGCAAAAACCCTATATTTCGCTACAGGTTACCAATCATGAAATTTCTTCCACCAAAATGATCCTCTCCTCAATCTAAACCTAAACCCTCTCCCAAAATTCATTTATTTTCACTCACCAGCCTGAATCGAAGGAAAATACGAAACACGAGCAAACTTTCAGGGTGACATGAAATGGTCATCTCTTACTTATTTTCAAATCTAAATACATCCAGATGATCAGTGCAACATGTAGATTCATTTTGTAACAAGAAAATGAAGTTCTGAGAAAAAAGTTCTTAGGTTGTACCTGAGCTGGAGACCTTCGAAAATGAACTTTCAGAGCCTTCCTTTTGTGCCAATGATCTCCCTTGATCCTCCTGAGGTTGATGGAACACTTGAATGAGGTTGAGAGTGGCTAGTTTTTGTGGTTCAGTTCTGGTGTAGTAGGAAATGAGGTTCTTGTGTGTGCTGTTTCAGATCATTGTGAGGGGTGGGATCTGTTCTATGGATGATTTCTGGTTGATTGGTGAAGGAATTATTGAAGTTTGATGGCTGTGTTGTGTGATTCGAAGAGGGAAAGGTTTTGACAGTTTTTGGAGTGTGCTGCAATGTGTGTGTTTCAGGCTTGTGTATGTTGTGTTTTATGATCCTTAGGTGATCCATAAACTATCCCAACAAATTTGGAGAGCATGTGTGCACTGTGGGATTGGTATGGGATGATTGGCCAAAAAGTCAAGTTTTATGTACTTGCAGCATGGGCTGTGGCAGAGATGATTTCTTGGCCTATACTGCATCAGCTTGGGTCAAGGATAGCCCTTGGATGATTCATGAATGACTGCAGCATTTGGATCATGAGTTGGAAGTGTTTTTGCAACTTGATAACTTGTCACATTTCATGGTTTTTTGGCTATGCATATGTGAGGAACCTTGCTGAATTTTTGGTGTAGCATGCTTCATTAGGTCATGGCAAAGTTTTGAAACCAGCTAGAGGTCAAACAATCCCTTTGAGAATGATTTTGCAAGAAATCCCTCTTTGCACTTTCATGAAGAATGGCTTATGGTTATGTGAAAATCAAGGCAAATAAATGGGAAATCCCTTGGGCCAATTCTGATTTTAGGATCATGCATTGCATTGGTATGATAATTAGAAGTCACATTGAAGTCACATAAAGGCTTGTCATGAGAAAATGCAAGTTTTCCATTTTGTGCAAAAGTGAAATTTCAATGATTTTATCCAACTTTGCAAGGCCATAACTTTTGATCCAAAATGAATTAGAATGAGTTCTTGTACTTTTTGAAAATGGGAGGATCCATTCTACAACTTTCATGACCAAAGTTTTCTCATTTGAAGCATTTTTGAATCAAAAAGAAAGGGTTGAAAAACTTTCCCAAAATGGAAAGTTTCCATTACAAGTCATTTTCCCAAAAAGGCAACTTTGCAAATGGCTTGAAATTCTTCAATTTTGTGAACTTCTAACATCTTCCATGATCAAATAAAGATCATACACAATCAAAATGATGAAGAACACCCTTTGGTTGGGTCATTGGGGGCCTCAGATGCCCTGATTTTATACTGACTTGCTCAAGAAGTCAACTCTTGATCAGTTGCCTTCCCCATGGAATTTCTTCATGAAAATTGATATGAATGATCCTTATAACATATAGAGACCAATAGAAACAAGAATGACCAAAAATTTGGAGTTATGGCCTTTGAAACCAAAACCCTAATTCTAGGTCATCTGTGTAGTTAAACCTGGCTCTGCTTCCATGCCAACCTCAATTCTTGTGATTCTTTGATTTCCTTGACTTTGTGGGGATATAATATGATGCTTGAACATACATGGACCCCTTTGAAGTGATTGAAGACCTTTGGAGTGGCTCAAATTGCTCAGGGATTGCTCAGGGATGACTTAGAAACAATGTAGTGAATCAAAAATGTGATATGAGATGCTATGACTGAATTTATGCATATGAAAAGATCACAAGCCATGGTGTGAATGGGTGAGGGAAAATTTGGGGTGTTTACAGCTGCCCCTATTCAAACATGAGTTAGCTGTGCAGGATGTAAGCAACGGCTTAACAAGCAAACAAGATAACTTGTGGCTGAATACCAAAGACAGTCCAAAATTTGCACTCACAGAATGAAGAAGAAAAGGGATATAGATTGTAAAAGAAAAATAGATCATGTATATAAAGTGCGGCCGACGGAGGACGACCGTCGAGCAGAGGACGACTTCTGGGGAAAGAGCAATGACGGGGACGGCCGACATGCTGGGGATATAAGATTATGATGGGGACGGCCATCAAGTAAAGCCATAAGACTTTCTGGGGATTATAGGTAAAATAACATGATGAGGTACGATCATCAAAGGTGAAGGACGATCACCTAGCAGGGGACGGCTGCTCTGTTGGGAATAAGATGAGGGACGGTCATCTAAGGTGAAGGACGATCACCGGGCAAGGAACGGTTGCCAAAAGCATCGCGACATGGGACGAATGCCGGATAAAAAGGTCGACGATAGGGACGGCCATCAGATAAGCATGATGAAGGACGATCATCAAGAGGTGAAGGACGATCACCTAGCAGGGTACGGCTGCTCTCAGGGTTTATCATGACATAGGACGAATGTCAGATAACCAGATCAACGCTGGGGACGGCCATCGGATAAAGTGATGAAGGACGATCATCAAGAGGTGAAGGACGATCACCTAGCAGGGTACGACTGCCAAATATCACGACATAGGACGAATGCCGGATATGAAAGGGTTCCAATGATGGAGACTCCACTGGGGAATGATGAAGGACGATCATCAAAAAGGTGAAGGACGATCACCTGGCAGGTTACGGCTGCCGAAAAGGTATCATGACATAGGACGAATGTCAGATAGAAAGGAAATAGTTTGACAAGTTTTGTTGGGGACTTTGCTGGGGAATAGTAAACACGGACGAGTGTTTACATCCAAGAAATGAAAGGTATAAGTGTTTGGACATTGTGTATAGATTAAAGATGCAGACGAGCATCCTTAAGACTACGATACGGACGAGTATCGGGTAGAAACAAACACTGACACATGTTCAGAGATGATGATACGGACAAGTATCAACTGGTTAACAAAGAACACAGACGAGTGTCGGATCTAAGGGGATTCTTCTGGGGAACAATAGACACAGACGAGTGTCTAAACACAGACGAGTATCAAGTAGAAACAAAAGCTTGACGCGTGTTCTGAGTTGATGATACAGACGAGTACCAACTGGTTAACAAAGAACACGAACAAGCGTCGAATCTGAGGGGATATAAGTGGTATATACAAGATAATGACGAGTATCTGTATGAGTAAAAAGAGGATGAGTAACACGGACGAGTGTCGGAGAAAGTGTATTATAAATAAGTGTATGGTTTCCAAAGTGTTTGGGTGACTATGCTGGGGAGGTGACACGGACGGGTGTCAAGGAATTGTATAGATGTGTATTTGTGAGTGCAAAGGGGACGCTTTGGATTTCTACTGGGGATATGACACGGACGGGTGTCAGGGAGTATCTGTATCTTTAGGAAAAATGCCTTGGCTCTCTGTCGGGGAATCTGGGGAGATTTCTGTATATTGTTGATGAATTGTCAGTGTTCAGAACATTGCTTATGATTATGCAATATGTTTGATTTTTGCCGTAATGCTCCGTATTAGACGGAATGCTACGCTCTGTGGGGAGAATATGATGCGAATGCTATGATTATGCAAAGATAACGATCTGGGATTCAGATCACGTTGCTGCGAAGATCTCTAGCTGATCTGCTTGAAGTGGACATCCCAGCTGGGGATAAGGTCATTGGTAGATCTGTCATGTATGGCTCTGCTTGGGGGAATAGGTCACTGATAAACCTATCTCATTAATGAGGGACCCGGCTGGGGTTTGTAGAAGCCTTCTTCACTCTGTTGTGATTTCTTCGCGCGTTGTTCTTCCAGGTAGAGGTTGACATTCTGCGGGGAGATGGTTCCTTGGTTGGCACTTGGCTGAGGAGGAAATGACAAATGGCAACTCAGCTGGGGAGAAAACACCTTCGGTGCTGCGACTGAGTAGATAATGATTTGCCAGCTTGCTGGGGTGAAGCTTTCATGCCCCATGTTGTGCTTTGAATACCTGCAATCCTGAAAAGACAGAGAAACGCGCAAGTAATCCCGAGGTATCCCTTACTGGATCCCATCCACACTCCCGGGAGTAAGTATATTTCCTGCAAGCGCGTATTTTTAGAAGAGAAGCATATGAACTTATGCAATCAGTATTTAAAAGACATCGGACATTCTTTGCAAGCAAAATAAAAAGTACGAGACGAAACATGACTGAAAATCTGATTTTATTAATCTGTGTGCCCTGAATTGGCAAGATACAGTCAAAGAAACAAATCCCCTAAAATGAGGAGATTGTTATAAATTGAGAAACAAAAGGTATTGGCAATGTTGATGACACTTCAGGGAGCTCCCCTTTGCTATAACTCGTATGACATTTGACGTTCTTCTTATCTTGCTTTCTGAAGAAGGTTGATTCTGAACGAAGCTTGAACCTTTCGGAGCCTACCATGTTGTAAGCGATACAGATGAATTCAGAATACAGTTGTTCGCTTATTCCCTTATTTTGCATGGATCGCCCTTTCGGGTTTTCAATCCACCGGGATACCCATTTTTGCCTGAGCTGTCCAATGTGGCTTTTCAACTCAGCGGGTGTACATTTTTTATTTATTTTCCCTTATTTTTGCCCGAGTCTTTTATTCTGTTTTTGACTCGTCGGGATCCCCTATTGTTGCCTGGACTTACATTCTGTTTTTATGTCCAGCGGGTCATTTTATGCGAAGTATTTTTTAACTGCATCTGAATTCACAGTGGACGGGAAGTCCTCACCATCCATAGTGCTGAGCATCAGTGCTCCACCAGAGAAAACTTTCTTCACTACGAATGGCCCTTCATAGTTCGGAGTCCACTTGCCCCTGTGGTCTGTATGAGGAGAGAGGAGTCTTTTCAGCACAAGATCTCCTACTTGGTACTCTCGGAGCCTGACTTTCTGATCGAAGGCTTTCTTCATTCTCTTCTGATATAACTGCCCATGGCAGATTGCGGCTAATCTCTTTTCATTCAGATTCAGTTGCTCGTATCGGGATCGGACCCACTCGGCTTCGTTCAGCTTAACATCCATCAGTACCCGCAGGGAGGGTAATTCAACATCAACAGGTAGGACTGCCTCCATACCATACACAAGCTGATACGGTGTTGCCCCAGTGGACGTTCGGATTGATGTACGGTACCCATGCAAGGCAAACGGTAGCATTTCATGCCAGTCTTTGTAGGTGACTACCATTTTCTTCACAATCTTCTTAATGTTTTTATTAGTTGCCTCAACAGCGCCATTCATCTTTGGCCTGTAAGGAGAAGAATTGTGGTATTGGATCTTGAAGTCCCGACACAGTTCTGTCATCATTTTGTTGTTCAAGTTGGAACCATTATCAGTAATGATTCGCTCGGGAACTCCATACCGACAGATGATATCTCTCTTCAAAAATCGGGCTACCACTTTCCTAGTAACATTTGCATAGGAAGCTACTTCAACCCACTTGGTAAAATAGTCAATGGCTACCAGGATGAATCTGTGGCCATTTGAAGCAGTCGGTTCAATCTTGCCAATCATATCAATGCCCCACATGGCAAAGGGCCAGGGTGAAGACATCACATTCAGAGGATTCGGAGGCACATGCACTTTATCCGCATAAATCTGGCATTTATGGCACCTCCTGGCATAAGCACAGCAGTCGGCATCCATTGTGATCCAGTAATAGCCTGATCTTAGCAACTTCTTGGCCATGGCATGCCCTCCTGCATGGGTACCAAAGGATCCTTCGTGCACCTTGTGCATCAACAAGTCTGCTTCTGTTCTATCAACGCAATGGAGAAGTATCATATCAAAGTTTCTCTTGTACAAGGAACCGTCAGCATTCAGAAAGAAACTACCAGCAAGCCTTCTTAAAGTCTTCTTATCATTGGAACCAAGGCTTATCATCTTTGACAACATCTGCTGCAAATACATATGCTGGTCTGTCAAGTCTGGACACTGAAATCCGAGGCATAAAGTTGGAAGCTTGAACTTTGATCATGGATGAAATGGTAGCCAGAGCATCTGCAAACTGATTCTCGTCCCGAGGGATATACTCAAGCTTGACCGTTGTGAAGAAAGTCAATAACCTCCTTGTATAATCCCGGTAAGGTATCAGATGATCCTGGTGGGTGTACCATTTGCCGTTGGTTTGATTGATTACCAGAGCTGAATCTCCGAATACAATCAATGTTTTGATCCTGAGGTCAATGGCTTCCTCAAGACCCATAATACAAGCTTCGTATTCAGCTTCGTTGTTAGTGCAGTTGAAAGTGAGCTTTGCCGAGAAAGGCATGTGAACTCCCTTAGGTGTAATGAGTACTACACCAACACCACGACCATTCATATTAACAGCCCCATCAAACATCATAGTCCATTCTTCTTCCGGGTCAGGCCCTTCAGTGTGAACATGCTCTTCATGATCTTTTGCTTTTATGAACATGATGTCTTCATCAGGGAAGTCAAATCTCATAGGCTGGTAATCATCGATGGGTTGCTCAGCAAGATAATCAGATAATACACTACCCTTGATGGCCTTCTGAGATGTGTAATGGATGTCATATTCTGTGAGGATCATTTGCCATCTTGCAACCCGTCCGGTAAGTGCTGGCTTCTCAAAAATGTACTTAACTGGGTCCATCTTTGATATCAATAAAGTAGTGTGGGTCAACATATACTGCCTTAGTCGGCGAGCAGCCCACGCTAAAGCACAACAAGTTTTCTCGAGCAGTGAATAACGTTGTTCACAGTCGGTAAACCTTTTGCTTAGGTAGTAAATTGCATACTCTTTTCGACCAGACTCGTCATGCTGGCCCAGCACACACCCCATTGACTCTTCTAATACTGTCAAGTACATTATCAGAGGTCTTCCTTCAAATGGATGCATAAGGATTGGAGGCTCTTGTAAGTATTCCTTGATTTTGTCAAATGCCCTCTGGCAGTCTTCGTTCCACCTGACCGTTTGTTCTTTTCTTAACAGTTTGAACAAGGGTTCACAGGTTGCTGTGAGATGAGATATGAACCGTGAAATGTAGTTCAATCTTCCTAGGAACCCTCAGACTTCTTTCTATGTTCTCGGTGCAGGCATTTCTTGAATGGCTTTAACTTTATCAGGGTCAACTTCAATCCCTTTCTCACTTACAATAAATCCCAGCAGCTTACCAGATCGCACCCCGAATATGCACTTGTTGGGGTTCAACTTTAGTTGGTACTTCCTCAGACGCTTGAATAACTTCAGCAGATTCACCAGGTGGTCTTCTTCTGTGAGGGACTTGGCAATCATGTCATCCACATAACATTTGATTTCTTTATGGATCATGTCGTGGAATAATGTTACCATAGCCCGTTGATAGGTTGCACCAGCATTCTTCAGTCCGAATGGCATCACCTTATAACAGAACGTGCCCCAGGGTGTGATGAAAGTTGTCTTCTCCATGTCTTCAGGTGACATCTTGATCTGATTGTATCATGAAAATCCGTCCATGAAGGAGAACACCGAGAACTGAGCCGTATTATCAACCAATACATCAATGTGAGGTAATGGGAAGTCATCTTTCGGGCTGGCCCTGTTCAGATCCCGATAATCCACACACATTCTCACCTTGCCGTCTTTCTTAGGTACGGGTACAATATTAGCAACCCACGGTGGATAGCTAGTCACAGCAAGGAATCCGGCGTCCCACTGCTTTTGTACCTCTTCTTTAATCTTCATTGCCATATCTGGGCGAGTACGGCGCAACTTATATTTTACTGGCGGGCAGTCTTCTTTTAAAGGCAGCTTGTGCATTACAATATCGGTGTCCAAGTCTGGCATATCCTGATAAGACCATGCGAAAACATCCACATACTCTCGAAGCATATCAATCAGTTGTTCTTTCACTGAGTCTTGTAGGCAGGCCCCGATCTTAACCTCTTTCACGTCTTCTTCCGTACCAAGATTAACCGTTTCAATCTCCTCCTGATGAGGAGTGATAACCTTCTCCTCTTGCCTTAACAACCTGGCTAGCTCTTCAGGAAGCTTATAATCTTCTTCAACCCCTTCATCAACTTGATTGATTGGATTATCAAAGTCATACGAAGTCATAGCGGTGTTGTTGTCGGTGCAGTCTGAAAGGCATTCTTCTGCAGGAGTAACCCTTATAATTTCCTGGGAAGACCAGTTAAGGACTTGGCTCCCTGGGATCCTTGGACATATCCAGCTCTCCAGGTTGCGGTCGCTTTCCTCCTCGTCTTCCAAGTTGTTTACTGCATCTGGGGTGAGCATTCCCCCGCTGGCAAAATTGGGCTTCTTGGCAGCCTCTGATTGATCTTGTTGAGTTGGTTTGTAACCCAACCCAAATCTGTCCTCCTTCTTCTCCACGGGCAGCAGCTTGCCCCAGCCTTGGGCAGTCCCCTCTTCAACAACCTTCCTGGCTTGCTGATAAGACGTCATGGAGGTTCCCAGTACAGCAGATGCCTCATTAATGTTCAGGGCCTCAAACCCCTGGCTCATGGTTTCATGGATTTCTCCATCCATCTCGATATACTTATACATAGCCAGATGGCTAACAAAGATATCTTCTTCACCACAGATGGTGATGATCTGGCCTTCCCACTCGAATTTCAGCTTCTGGTGAAGGGTAGACGTAACAGCGCCAGCAGCATGGATCCAAGGTCTACCCAACAAACAGCTGTAGGCCGGCTGAATGTCCATCACATAGAAGGTAATTTTAAAAGTCTGTGGGCCAATCATCACAGGCAGATCAATCTCTCCAAGCACTGATCTTTTAGAGCCATCAAATGCTCTCACCACTAAATTACTTGGACGCAGGGCCAAGCCATCATACTCCAGCTTTACTAAGGCTTTCTTTGGTAGAACATTGAGTGAAGACCCAGTGTCCACCAGTACATGGGATAGAACAGCACCCTAGCATTCTAGAGTGATGTGTAAAGCCTTGTTGTGGTTACGTCCCTCAGTTGTTAGGTAAGCATTGGTAAATCCCAGTCCATGACTGGTGTTGACATTTGCCACCACAGTTTCTAGCTGATTAACAGTGATCTCCTCTGGCACGTATGCTGCGTGCAAGACTTTCAGTAATGCATTCCTGTGAGCTTCAGAACACATTAACAGGGATAATATGGAGATCTTTGAGGGAGTTTGGTGAAGCTGATCCACCACCTTGTAATCACTTCTCTTTATAATTCTCATGAACTCGTCTACATCTTGTTCAAAAGATGTCTTCTGAGTTTCTTTGATAATTGGTTCTTCGGATATTACACTCTTTCCCTTTGCTTTGGCAGCAGCTTCTGCTTCAGCATTAGGTCTTTGCAATTGTGAGGCAAAAAGGCGTCCGCTCCTAGTGAAGCCTCCGCCTCCCCCAACATTATCAATCTGTGGAGAAGAAGTTGAAGAATCCAAAGTGATTTTCTCCCCGTTGCAGTAGAGGTCAGAGCCATAATGCCAAGGTATGGCATTGCTGCTTTCATATGGAATTGGTCCAGGTACTGTGATAGTAACTGGACTGACTGCTGCAGAGGAGGGTACTGAGATGGTGTGCGGATCGTAGTAAATGGTGACTGGTGACCTGGCAGGAGGTGCCACTGTTTGTTGAAAGTTGTTGTTTGGAGGAACACTTGACGGATCATAGTAGATAGTGACTGTTGAGATGTCTTCATTAATTGCTGTTGGCGTTGTAGAAGATCCTTCTGAGTAAATGGATGTTGATGTTGTAGAGGAAATAGTTGTTGAAACTTGATTTGTTGAAGTGGTGGATAAAGCCATTGTTGATGATATTGATGAATTGGTCGGAATGATTGTTGTTGCAGTTGTAGAAGAGTCAGGAATTGTTGTCAAAGGGATTGCTGGATTTGTAGGTGCCATTGTTGTGATCTGAAGTATACCAATTTTGATAAGACCGTCTATGCCGCTTCTCATGTTATCACACCCGTTGACTGAAATGTTGCAGTACCCACAACCGAGCTCACACCCGGGGAACATCTGGCACTCTAGAAGCTGAGCTTTAATTTCTACCAGAGGTGTCCGAATCTGTCCAACACTGGTGATTAAGAAAGATGGCTTGTCTTCCTCAATGGCATTAATTCTTGGTCCTCCATGATTGGGCATGGGATTCTTGGTGACACTTGGAGGGGGTGCAAAGTTGAGGGCTTTAGAATCTACCAGGTCTTTTTCGCTCCCACTAAATGAAGCCGGGTCAAATAGGGTACAAACTAGAACGGTCGGCGAAAGGAGGATGTGAGAACACACAGGAGTGAACTCACGGGAAATGAATAGAGTCGCCAGCTAGGCATTTTTATCCCGAAGGAAAGGTAATGCTGCATAAACCTGGAAAAGGTATGGATAAGACGGTTGCGAACCAGAGAGACTGAGAAAGGGGGTTGGTTACAACCTAGGAAGGTATTAGCACCCAGATTGTCCGTCGTACTCGACGGGATCCACGCTTAAAAGATTTGTGTTTTAAAGGGGTAGTGTCAGTGCAATTTGTGTATAAAAGAGCTGGAAAAGGATGTACAGGTGTCAGTGTAAAAGAAGTGAAGTGTGATATGTATAGTGTCAGTGTAAGGACAAGAGTGAAATGCTTGAGATCATGAGGCTAAGAATAATGCTGGAAGGAGGGGGAATAGACAGAGACTTTTGTTCGATAACTGTTAAGTTATGCCTACGTATCCTCTCGTGCAATGAGGAAGTCAGAACACCGTAGTTTGACCCAAAGAGACTGAAAGATGATTTGACTTGTGAACTGCTTGCTTGTCTATGCTCAAGTGTATGACCTGTCTGGCTCAGGTGCAAACTGTCTTGCATTAGACGGGAGAAGCAAGTTCTCGCTTGTGAATGAATGAGATGAGAAAAGAATCTTGGAGGAGACGATTATTGTTTGTTTTTGGTGTTTTCAGTCTTTTATTGCTTTTTGAAGTTTGTCATAAGTTAATGAGCTTAAGTCTAAACCAATGGATTTAGTAAACTCATCACATCTTCCCTCTAATTAGGGGTAATGAGAATACCTTAAGTGTGAAGTCAGCTTCTCACACTTAAACACCCTTGATGCAGGATTAAGATCATTAACCTATTTGTGATTATTTAGATGTTTTTGTTGTTTTTGTTTAGTGTTAAGTAATGAGATTAAGACATAATCAAGGATTAAACAGACTCATTACACCATCCTAATAGAAGGATGATAGATGAGAAAGTTTAAGCTGAGGAAAGCTCCTCAACTTAATCCATGATTAGGAATTAAACTCATGACAAAACAAAGCCTTGATTAAGTGGATTTTATTTAATGATATGATGATGAAGTGAGTTTTAGGGTTTGAAAGACAACTTGAGGAGGACTTGTCCATTAACACTAGGGTTAGTCCTTCTTAACCAGTTAAGGAAGAATTAGAACCCTAATGCAAGGCCCAAGTTACAAGTGTGATGTCTTAATGATTATTATGTGAATTGATTAAAGGAGCTAAACACATCAAGGGTTTAACACTTAGGATTAAAGTTATACACTCCATCCTAATAGAAGGATGCAGGCATAAGCTTAATCACAAAGCCTTAAAACCTTTAGGGTTTAGTCCCTGATTATGAGGTGAGAAGAGAAGACTCAATGAGACACAAAGGTAAAAACTAAGTGGGGGACTAATCAAAACCCTAATCATTGTCATGCTTGGTTGTTCCTAGGGTTTGTGAGGTTTACAAGAGACATCTTCAGAGGAACCACCAGGAAGCAGATGAAAGGAGCAAAGGGAAGCAAAGTAACTTGCTTCATTTAAGAAGTCAAGTCACTTGAGGAAAGAAAGTAAGAAGAAGAAGAAAGAGCAATCTCAATCTCAAACTCAAAACAAAATGCAGCAAGGATGCATAAGAGAGATGAAAGGAAGTTGTGAGAAGTGAAGGCAAATTCACTTCTCAAAGTTACTTACCACCTGAAAAGTTAATGAAAGAAATGCAATGCAATGCAAAATGAAATGGAATGGCATGATGTAAATCAAAACCAGAAGCACATACATGATGTTAATGATGCTATGAGATGATACAAACATGAAACAAAGCATGGGGATGATCATACAAACTTATGGATGCAAATGGAACAAGTTAAGAACCATGATCATACATGAAATGTTATGGAATGCAAATGGCAAATCACATGGCAAATGCAAGATGCAGTGATCAAACATGCTTCTAATATGTCTTAAGATGTCAAATGAATCAAATGGATGCACAAAATACTATGGCAAGTCATGTTATGCAAGCAAATGCAAGATGGATGCATATGGAAGTCCAAATTAGGGTTTATGATCCATGCATCAAACAAAAAACCAAAATCAGAAGCCAACATCAAGATAAAAAATTGAAAATGCATTCAAAGGATCCCTAAACCTATACTAACTCATTGCCCAAAGGAGAGGTCTTAACTCTTAACCTAATTGGGGTTATGAATTTCCTAAGTTTTCTAGGGTTTTAGGGTTCCTTAACAAGAAAAATGCCAAACAAATGGAAAAAGAAAGATCAAATCATGCCAATTTAATCTCACAAACTAAATGCTAAACAAAATGCAATGCAAGAAGAACCAAAGTCCAACTCTCAATGGTTAGGCAGAAATGATTTTTTGAAGTTTGGATCAAAATAATGCCTTGAAATGATTTTAATTCCATGAAAAATTCTCAAAATGCATCAAGATCAAAAAAGAAATTTGGTTTGAGGGTTGGACAATGTTTCTAAATGGTTTTAAATGTTTCATGAATTTTTTGGTGATTTTTAAATACCTAAAAGTATTTTTAATTAATTAATTCTCATTAATTAATCAAACATAAACTTTTAAATGATTTAAAAATATTTTTTAATGCAAAAAATAAAAATAAAAATGTTTTTGGTTTCTGAAATTAAATAAAAGTTTGTATAAAAAATTTCTGAATTTTAAAAATGATTTTGCTATTTTAAAATAAATGGACAAAAGAAATACAAAATAAATGAATTAAAATTAAAATAAAAGAAAGTAAACGCATTGGACGGATCAGATTGAAACTGGGGGAGAGGCTGTTGACTGCGCGCGCAATCCTAAGGTCCACATTCAAACTGAGTTAATTCCTATTTACGAATTAATTAATCCAGATTAATAAAGTCAACTAGGATTAGGGCAAAATAGAGTGATCCTGGGCGTCCAAACGCGCGCGAGTCAACACATCCAAGGGACCAAATTCAAACTTCATTAAACATAGGGATTAGCCCTAATCATTTTCAGGTGGCCGGAGAAGACCTCCGGTCGTCTTCTCCGGTGGGAACCCCACCTGAAAATCCCTAAAATCTTCAAAACTTCACTAAAACGAAAACTAAAAGCCCAGAAATCATCCCCACATCCCCCTGAATCAAAACCCCCACTCAAATCTCATTTATCTTTCATCAATCAACTGAATCGAAACAAAACATTTTTTAGGGCAAAAAGTTTCAGACATTGCATACATCCTCATTTTTCACTCATTTTCAAAAGTAAACATATATTCATGATCAGGGAAGCATGTAGATTCATTTAGGAACTTAAAATACACGTTCTGGAAAAAATGTTCATGAAGCTACCTGAGTTTGAAGCTTTTCAGTTTGGAGCTTTCTGACCTCCTCTCCTGTGCAAAACCACTCCTATGACTTCCCTTGAGCTTCTGAAAGGCTTGGAGCAAGTTTATTTTGGCTGGTTTGAGAGATTGAACATGTTCTGTTCAGTGCAGTGAGGGAATCGTGTTTTTGATGCTTTGAGTTTCAGGTTGTTTTGAAGGGTGCTTTGTGACCAGGAAGATGTATTGAGTTGGTTTATGAAGTTTGTTTGTGTGTTTGTCACTTGTGTGATGAGTTTCGAAAGATTTTGCTCAAGCGGGTGAAAATGAGAATGCTGGCTTGTGGTGTGTTTCAGGCTTGCTTCTTGTTATGTTTGGCTTGCATTTGATTTGTATAAACAATCCCCATTGGTCAGAAGAAGTGACATGTGCTTTATTGATTGGTATGGGTGCTTTTGCAAAAATGTCAAAGTTGGTGTAAGAAGGCATGGGCTACTTTCTAGCTAAGTACAAGGAGGGTGTGCTGCGCAGCATGATGTGGGGAAGGGCCTAGGATTGATCAGCAAACTAGCCAGCAAGTGGATGAGAAGCTATCATGAGTTTTGCAACTTGCCTTGCCTTTGGTTCCTATGAAAGAAACTTGATTCATGGGCCATAAAACATGTGATTCCTTGGGTGCATTCTGAACTTTAAATGTTGTGTGATCATGTTGTGTGGATTAGAAGTCCATTTGACAGCTCTAGAACACTTGATCAAGTCATTTTGCAAAATACCTCTTTGGTAGAAACTTTAAAATTTTGTGATTTTAGCCAACTTTGACAAGCCATAACTTTTGATCAAAAATGAATTAGGTCATGTTCTTGTACTTTTTGAAAAGGGAAAGATCTATTCTACAACTTTCATGACCAAAGTTTTTCCATTTGAAGCTTTCTTGAATCAAAAAGTAAGGGTTGAAAAAGTTGCCTAAAATGGCATTTTCATTAAAAGTCAAACTTGCCCAAAAAGTCAACTTTGCAAAAGACTTGAAATTCTTTAATTTTGAGAACTTCTAATGTCTTCTATGATCAAATAAAGATCATATACAATCAAAATGATGAAGAACACCCTTTGGTTGGGTCATTGGGGGTCTCAGATGCCCTGATTTTGCACTGACTTGCTTGAAAAGTCAACTCTTGATCAGATGACTTCCCCATGGAATTTCTTCATGAAAATTGATATGCATACTCCCTATACCATATAGAGACCAATAGAAACAAGAATGACCAAAAAATTTGGAGTTATGGCCTCTGAAACCAAAACCCTAATTTTAGGTCATCTGTGCAGTCAAACCTGGCTCTGCTTCCACACCAATTCCAGTTCTTGTGATCCTTTGACATTCTTGACTTTGAGAGGATGTAATATGATACTTGAACACACATGGACCTCTTTGAAGCGGTTGTTGACCTTTGGAGTGGCTCAAGAGGCTCTTGGATTGCTCAGATCACAAACCCTAGATGCAGATGACTTAGAAATAATGCAGTGAATCAAAATTGTGGTATGAGATGATATGATTGAGCTTATGCATATGAGAATGATCACAAGCCATGGTGTGAATGGGTGAGGGAAAATTTGGGGTGTTTACAGCTGCCCCTATTCAAACATGAGTTAGCTGTGCAGGATGTAAGCGACGGCTTAACAAGCGAACAAGATAACTTGTGGTTGAATACCAAAGACAGTCCAAAATTTGCACTCACAGAATGAAGAAGAAAAGGGATATAGATTGTAAAAGAAAATAAAGTATAATATAAAGTGTGGGCGACGGAGAACGACCGCCGAGCAGAGGACGACTGCTGGGTAAAGAGCAATGACGGGGACGGCCGACATGCTGGAAAAGTGCGGAAAATAAAGCAATGACGGGGACGGCCGACATGCTGGGGATAAAAGGTAAAGCAAAGACGGGGACGGCCGACTAGCTGGGAAAAATAAGAGATTATGATGGGGACGGCCATCAAGTAAAACTGTAAGATTCTCTGGGGATTTAATGAAAAATGATGGGGACGGCCATCAAGTTCATAAAGTAAAGTAACCAACGATGGGGACGGCCATCGGGCTAAAAAGAAAAGGGACCACGACGGGGACGGCCATCGGGTTAAAGAATAAATGAAATAAACAGATGATGAGGTACGGTCATCAAAGGTGAAGGACGATCACCTAGCAGGGGACGACTGCTCTGTAAGGGTTAAGATGAGGGACGGTCATCTAAGGTGGAGGAAGACCACCTGGAAGGGTACGACTGCCGAAAATATCGCGACATAGGACGAATGCCGGATAAAAGGTCAACGATGGGGACGACCATCGGACAAGCATGACGGAGGACGACCATCAAGAGGTGGAGGACGACCACCTAGCAGGGGACGGCTGATCTCAAGGTTTATCATGACGTAGGACGCACGCCAGATAACCACAATCAACAATGGGGACGGCCATTGGATAAAATGATGAAGGACGATCATCAAAAGGTGAAGGACGATCACCTAGCAGGGGACGGCTGCTCTGTAAGGGTTAAGATGAGGGACGGTCATCTAAGGTGGAGGACGACCACCTGGCAGGGTACGGCTGCCGAAAATATCGCGACATAGGACGAATGCCGGATAAAAGGTCAACGATGGGGACGGCCATCGGACAAGCATGACGGAGGACGACCACCTAGCAGGGGACGGCTGCTCTCAAGGTTTATCATGACGTAGGACGCACGCCAGATAACCACAATCAACAATGGGGACGGCCATTGGATAAAATGATGAAGGACGATCATCAAAAGGTGAAGGACGATCACCTAGCAGGGGACGACTGCTAACTATCACAACACAGGACGAGTGTTGGATAAAAAGATCAACGATGGGGACGGCCATCGAATGAGCATGATGAAGGACGATCATCAAGAGGTGGAGGACGACCACCTAGCAGGGTACGGCTGCTCTCAGGGTTTATCATGATATAGGACGAATGTTAGATAAGAAGAAAATGTTTTACTGGGGAATAGTAAACACAGACGAGTGTTTACATCCAAGAAACAAAAGGTATAAGTGTTTGGTATTGTGTATAGATTAAAGATGCGGATGAGCATCCTTAAGACTAAGATACGGACGAGTATCAGGTAGAAACAAACGCTTGACGCATGTTCTGAGATGATGATACGGACGAGTACCAACTGGTTAACAAAGAACAAGGACTAGTGTCGAATCTGTGAGGATATGAATGGTGTATACAAGATTCTGACGAGTGTCTGTATAAGTATGGGTAACATGAGTAGTAAGTACGAGTGATGTATAGATGAGCGTTCAAAATGCTGGGGAGAGTGACACGGACGAGTGTCAAAAGGAGAAGAGTATAGTATAAACAAATATCTGGTATACAAAGTGTTTATGTTACTGTGCTGGGGAAAATGACATGGACGGATGTCAAGGAATTATATACAAGTATCTGTGAGTGCAAAGGGGACGCTTTGGCTTTCTGCTGGGGATGAGACACGGACGGGTGTCGAGAAGTATCTGTAATATACAAGTGTTTGTTTGCAAAGAAAAGCTCGGGCGCCCTTACTGGGGAATGATGACACGGACGGGTGCCACAAGGAGTGTGTATTCGTATTGGTGAATGTGAGGCAACTGCTTTTGCTGGGGAATCTGGGCGGTATTCTGTATATTGTTGATGGGTTGATAATATTCACAAGCGTTTGATTCAGACCATGGCTTATAATTGTGCAACATGTTTGATTTTTGCCGTAATGCTCCGTATTAAAAGGAATGCTACGCTTTGTGGGGTGAATATGATGCGAATGCTATGATTATGCAAAAGAAAACCAATCCGGGATTCGGATCCCATTGTGTAAATCTCTGGTCGATCTGTTTGAGGTGGACATCCCAGCTGGGGATAAGATCGGTGGTAGATCTGATGAGATGATTCTGCTTGGGGAAATGGGTTGATGATAGACCTATTCCTGTAAATGAGGGACCCAACTGGGGTTTGTAGAAGCTTTCGTCACTCTGTTGTGATTCCTTCGTGCGTTGCTCTTCTGGATAGAGGCTGAAACTCTGTGGGGGGATGGTTCCCTGGCTTTTGTACTTGACTGAGGAAGAATGATTGGCAACTCAACTGGGAGAGGCAAGAAGTGGCAACTCAGCTGGGGAGAAAACACCTTGAGTGCTAAGACTGAGTGAGTGTTGATTTGCCAGCTCGCTGGGGTGAAGCTTTCATGCCCCATGTTGCGCTTTTGAATACCTGCAATCCCGCAAAGACAAGAGACGCACAAGTAATCCCGAGGTATCCCTTACTGGATTTCGTTATAGGAGTCAGACACTCCCGGGAATAAATATATTTCCTGTAAGCACGTAGTTTTTATTTTTGAGGATAAGCATCTGTATTCGTGCAATCAGTATTTTAAAGATACCAGACATTCTTTGCAAACAAAAATGTACGAGACATTGTGTGACTGAAAAATCTGTTCTTATTAATTCATGTGCCCTGAATTGGCAAGATACAGTCAAAGGAACATATCTCCTGAAATGAGGAGATTGTTACAAATTGAGAAACAAAATGCCGCCAATGTCGACGACGCTTCAAGGAGCTTCCCTCCTTGCTATGACTCGTATGACTTTTGACGTTCTTCTCGTCTTGCTTTCTGAAGAAGGCTGATTCTGATAGAAGCTTGATCCTTTTGAAGCTTACCAAGTTGTAAGTGATACAGACGAATTCAGAATGCAGTTGTTCGCTTATTCCCTTATTTTGCATGGATCGCCCTTTCGGGTTTTCAATCCATCGGGATACCCGTTTTTGCCTGAGCTGTCCAATGCGGCTTTTCAACTCAGCGGGTGTACATTTTTTTGTTTATTTCCCTTATTTCTGCCCGAGTCTTTTATTTTGTTTTTGACTCGCCGGGATGACCTATTTTTGCCTGGACTTACATTCTGTTTTTATGTCCAGCGGGTCATTTTTATGCGAAGTATTTTTTAACTGCATCTGAATTCACAGGGGACAGGAAGTCTTCACCATCCATGGTGCTGAGCATCAGTGCTCCACCAGAGAAAACTTTCTTTACTACGAATGGTCCTTCATAGTTTGGAGTCCATTTGCCCCTGTGGTCCGTGTGAGGAGGGAGGATTCTCTTCAGCACAAGATCTCCTACTTGGTACTCTCGGTGCCTGACTTTCTGATCGAAGGCTCTTTTCATTCTTTTCTGATACAACTGTCCATGACAGATTGCAGCCAATCTCTTCTCTTCAATCAGACTTAGTTGTTCGTATCGGGATCGGACCCACTCAGGTTCGTTCAGCTTAACATCCATCAGTACCCGTAGGGAGGGTAATTCAACTTCAACAGGTAGGACTGCTTCCATACCATACACAAGCTGATACGGTGTTGCCCCAGTGGATGTTCTGATTGACGTGCGGTACCCATGCAAGGAAAATGGTAGCATTTCATGCCAGTCCTTATAGGTGACTACCATCTTCTGCACAATCTTCTTGATATTCTTATTAGCTTCCTCGACAACGCCATTCATCTTTGGCCTGTAAGGAGAAGAATTGTGGTGTTGGATCTTGAAGTCCCGGCACAGCTCAGTCATCATTTTGTTGTTTAAGTTGGAACCATTATCAGTAATGATTCGCTCGGGCACTCCATATCGACAGATGATATCTCTCTTCAGAAATCTGGCTACCACTTGCCTTGTGACATTAGCATAAGATGCTGCTTCAACCCACTTGGTAAAATAGTCAATGGCTACCAGGATGAATCTGTGGCCATTTGAAGCAGTCGGTTCGATCTTGCCAATCATATCAATGCCCCACATGGCAAAGGGCCAGGGTGACAACATTATATTCAAAGGATTGGGAGGCACATGCACCTTATCCGCATAAATCTGGCATTTATGGCATTTTCTGGCATAGGCACAACAGTCGGCATCTATTGTGATCCAGTAATAACCTGATCTTAGCAATTTCTTAGCCATGGCATGCCCTCCCGCATGGGTACCAAAGGAGCCTTCATGCACCTCGTGCATCAACAAGTCTGCTTCTGTTCTGTCAACGCATCTGAGGAGTACCATATCAAAGTTTCTCTTGTACAAAGAACCATCAGCGTTCAGAAAGAAACTACCAGCAAGCCTTCTTAAAGTCTTCTTATCATTGGAAGATGCCCCAGATGGGTATGTCTGATCCTCCAAGAAGCACTTAATGTCATGGAACCAAGGCTTATCATCTTTGACAATATCTGCTGCAAATACATATGCTGGTCTGTCAAGTCTGGACACTGAAATCTGCGGTACAAAGTTGGCAGCTTGAACTTTGATCATAGATGAAATGGTAGCTAGAGCATCTGCAAACTGATTCTCGTCCCGAGGGATATACTCAAGGTTGACCGTTGTGAAGAAAGTCAATAACCTTCTTGTATAATCCCTGTAAGGTATCAGATGATCCTGGTGGGTGTACCATTTGCCGTTGGTTTGATTAACTACCAGAGCTGAATCTCCGAATACAGTTAATGTCTTGATCCTGAGGTCAATGGCTTCCTCGAGACCCATAATGCAAGCTTCGTATTCAGCTTCGTTGTTAGTGCAGTTGAAGGTGAGTTTTGCCGAGAAAGGCATGTGAACTCCCTTAGGTGTAATGAGTACTGCACCAACACCACGACCATTCATATTAACAGCCCCATCAAACATCATAGTCCATTCTTCTTCCGGGTCAGGCCCTTCAGTGTGAATAGGCTCTTCATGATTTTTCGCTTTTATGAACATGATGTCTTCATCAGGGAAGTCAAATCTCATAGGCTGGTAGTCATCAATAGGTTGCTCAGCAAGATATTCAGACAATACACTGCCCTTGATGGCTTTCTGAGATGTGTACTGAATGTCATATTCTGTGAGAATCATTTGCCATCTTGCAACCCGTCCGGTAAGAGATGGCTTCTCGAAAATGTACTTAACTGGGTCCATTTTTGAGATCAATAAAGTAGTGTGGGTCAACATATATTGTCTCAGTCGGCGAGCAGCCCACGCTAAAGCACAGCAAGTTTTCTCGAGCTGTGAATAACGTTGTTCACAGTCGTCATGCTGGCCCAGCACACATCCCATTGACTCTTCTAATACTGTCAAGTACATTATCAGAGGTCTTCCTTCAACTGGAGGCATAAGGATTGGAGGTTCTTGTAGGTATTCTTTGATCTTGTCAAAAGCCTTCTGGCAGTCTTTGTTCCACCTGACCGTCTGTTCTTTTCTTAACAGCTTGAACAAAGGTTCACATGTTGCTGTAAGGTGAGATATGAACCTTGAGATGTAGTTTAATCTACCTAGGAACCCCCGAACTTCTTTTTCTGTCTTCGGTGCAGGCATTTCTTGAATGGCTTTGACTTTATCAAGATCAACCTCAATCCCTTTCTCGCTCACAATAAAACCCAGCAGCTTACCAGATCTTACCCCGAATGTGCATTTGTTGGGGTTCAGCTTCAGTTGGTACTTCCTCACACGCTTGAATAGCTTCAGCAGATTTACCAGGTGGTCTTCTTCTGTGAGGGACTTGGCAATCATGTCATCCACATAACACTCGATTTCTTTATGGATCATATCGTGGAATAATGTTACCATAGCCCGTTGATATGTTGCACCAGCATTCTTCAATCCGAATGGCGTCACCTTGTAACAGAACGTGCCCCAGGGTGTGATGAAAGTTGTCTTCTCCATGTCTTCAGGTGACATCTTGATCTTATTGTATCCTGAAAATCCGTCCATGAAGGAGAATACCGAGAATTGAGCCGTATTATCAACCAATACATCAATGTGAGGTAATGGGAAGTCATCTTTTGGGCTGGCTCTGTTCAGGTCCCGGTAGTCAACACACATCCTCACTTTTCCGTCTTTCTTAGGCACAGGTACTATATTGGCAACCCACGGTGGATAGCTAGTTACAGCAAGGAACCCGGCGTCCCACTGCTTTTATACCTCTTCTTTGATCTTCATTGCCATGTCTGGGCGAGTGCGGCGCAGTTTTTGTTTAACCGGTGGGCAATCTTCTCTTAAAGGCAGCTTGTGCACGACGATATCGGTGTCCAACCCTGGAATATCCTGGTAAGACCAGGCAAACACATCCACGTACTCTTGAAGCAGGTCAATCAACTGTTTCTTCACTGAATCTTGTAAGCAGGCCCCGATTTTAACTTCTTTCACATCATCATCTGTACCAAGATTAATCGTTTCGACCTCCTCCTGATGAGGAGTGATAACCTTCTCCTCTTGTCTTAACAATCTGGCTAGCTCTTCAGGGAGCTCGTAATCTTCTTCAACCCCTTCATCAGCTAGATTGATTGGATTGTCAAAGTCATACGAAGTTATAGCCGTGCTGTTGTCGGTGCTGTCTGGAAGGCGCTCTCTGCAAGGGTTCAGTTTGTTCATTTTAGTGATTGATTTTAAGCTTGTTTAGAAAAGTGAAATAAAAGTTGTCATTTTGAAAACAATGCCATTTATTTTTTTGTACAAAAAGAAAAATGGAAGAACAGTGAGCAGAAAAGAAAAAGACTCATTTGCAAAAGATGTCTGATATTTCATTGATTAATCTTGTTGCACAAAAATTACAGATGGCCCGATTACAAAATGAGCCTTGTCATCTTGGGCAAGATGCAAGACTTGATGCATGCTTAAAATATACAGGAAATAATAATTACTCTGGAGGAGTAACCCTTATAATTTCCTGGGAAGACCAGTTTGAGATACGGCTCCCCGGGATCCTTGGACGAATCCAGCTTTCCAGGTTGCGTTCATCTTCCGACTCATCTTCCAAGTTGTTGACAGCATCAGGGGTGAGCATCCCCCCACTAACAAAGTTGGGCTTCTTAGCAGCCTCTGCTTGATCTTGTTGAGTTGATTTGTAACCCAACCCAAATTTATCCTCTTTCTTCTCCACAGGCAACAGTTTGCCCCAGCCTTGAGCGTTTCCTTCTTCCACAACCTTTCGGGCTTACTGGTAGGATGTCATGGAAGTCCCAAGTACAGCGGATGTTTCATTAATATTCAGGGCCTCAAACCCTTGACTCATTGTCTCGTGGATCTCCCCATCCATCTCAATGTATTTGTATGTAGCCAGATGGCTAACAAAAATATCTTCCTCTCCACAAATAGTAACGACCTGGCCCTCCCACTCGAATTTTAACTTCTGGTGAAGGGTAGACGTAACTGCGCCAGCGGCATGAATCCATGGTCTACCCAACAAACAACTGTAGGAAGGCTGAATGTCCATCACGTAGAAGGTCGTTTTGAAAGTTTGTGGGCCAATCGTTACAGGCAACTCAATTTCTCCCATAACTGATCTCTTAGAGCCGTCAAAGGCTCTCACCACCAAGTTGCTGGGACGTAATGCCAATCCCTCATATTCCAGCTTCACAAGGGCCTTTTTAGGTAAGACATTGAGGGATGACCCCGTGTCTACCAGTACATGTGAAAGAACTGCACCCTTACACTCCATGGTAATGTGCAAAGCCTTGTTGTGATTGCGGCCTTCTGTAGTCAAATCAGTGTTAGTAAATCCTAGTCCATTACTAGCATTAACATTTCCAACCACAGCTTCCAACTGATTGACTGTAATCTCTTCTGGCACATAAGCTGCGTGCAAGACCTTTAGTAGTGCGTTCCGATGAGCCTCGGAGCACATAAGCAATGATAGAATGGAGATCTTGGAAGGCGTTTGGTGAAGCTGGTCCACTATCTTGTAATCACTTTTCTTGATGATTTTCATGAATTCATCAACTTCTTGATCAAAAGGTGTTTTCAAAGCTTCTTTAACAATTTGCTCTTCTTGCACCATGCTCTTCCCTTTTGCCTTGGCAGCAGCTTCTGCTTCGGCAATGGGTCTTGGAATTTGCGGGGCAAAGAGACGTCCGCTTCGAGTGAAGCCTCCGCCTCCTCCCACATTGTCTATTTGTGGTGAAGAAGTTGATGATTCGAGAGTGATTTTCTGTCCTTCGCAGTATAGGTCGGAGCCGTAATGCCAAGGGATGGCATTACTGCTTTCATAAGGTACTGGCCCAGGCACTGTGATAGTGACTGGACTAATGGCAGCTGCAGAAGGGACTATGATAGTCTGTGGATCATAATATATTGTGACTGGTGCCCTGATGGGAGTGGCATTTTGTGAGTTGTAGGCAGAATCATTTGTAGGATCATAATAGATTGTAATTGTTGAGACACTTGCTGTTGAAGTTGTAGGAGACATTGTTGGAATGATGGGTGTTGTTGTTGTAGGAGACTCTGAATGAAGGGGTGTTGTAGTTGTAGAAGGGATGTTTGTTGATATCTGGTCCGTTGAAGTAACAGATGAAGCATTTGTTGATGAGATTGAAGAGTTGTTTGGAACAATGGTTGTTGCAGTTGTAGGAGATTCTGGGACTGTTGTTAAGGAGATTGCTGGATTGGTAGGTATTGATGTTGTGATTTGAAGCAAGCCATTCTGGATGAGACCATCTATGCCGTCCCTCAAGTTATCACAACCATTCACTGAAATGTTGCAATAAGCACACCCTAGCTCACACCCCGGGAATATTTGACATTCAAGGAGTTGAGCTTTAATCTCCACCAAGGGTGTCCGAATCTGACCCACGCTGGTTATCAAGTAAGACGGTTTGTCTTCCTCAATAGCGTTGATTTTGGGTCCTCCGTGGTGTGGCATAGGGTTCTTGTTAACATTTGGTGGTGGTGCAAAGTTTAGAGCTTTGGAGTCTACCAGGTCTTGTACCTTCATGTGCAAGGCTCTGCACTTCTCTGTACTATGGCCAGGTGCATTTGAGTGAAAAGCACATCTGGCGCTGGCGTCATAATTTCTGGGTAGACTGGTAGGATCTGGAGGTGCCAATGTCCTTAGCTCAACTAGGTTGAGTTTTAGGAGTTGTGGCAATAATGTGGCATAGGGCATAGGAATCGGATCGATCACCCTATTGGCCTGAGAAGGTCTCTGTTGAAATGGTCTTTGCTGATTGCTGTTGTTGGTGTTGTTGTTGTTGTAATTTCTCTGAGGAGGATACTGAGTTTGTTGCTGGTAATTCTGTTGCTGAGGTTGATAAGCTAGTTGAGGATGAATTGGAGCGGGAATAGTGACTGCTGCCACAGACCTATGAACATATTGGGGTCTGCCCCTGCTGGTATGGATAGCATTGGTCTCACCAGTTCTTCTTGGGCCCACAAAAGGCTTTCTTGTGTTGCTGGATGAGCTTGCACCGTTGTCAGAAATCTTGCCCATCTTTAATAGGCTTTCAATTCTTTCCCCAGCTATGACTACATCAGCAAAGCTAGTGGAAGAAAAGGCAGCTAGCCTGTCAATGTATGTCCCTTGGAGGGTGTTCATAAACATATCAGCCATCTCCCTCTCTGACATGGGTGGCTGGACAGCAGCAGCAAGCTGTCTCCACCTTTGAGCATACTCTCAGAAGCTTTCCCTGGATGATTGAGACATCCCCATCAGGAGGGTCCTGTTGGGAGCCATATCCAAGTTGTACTGATACTGTCTGATAAAGGCCTCAGCCAAGTCCTTCCAGCACCTGATGGTGGCTCTGGTCAGGTGAGAGTACCATTCCCTTGAAGCTCCTGTTAAGCTATCTTCAAAATAAAACATCCATAGCTTTTCGTCCATGGTATGTGCCTTCAGCCTCCTCAGAAAAGATTGTAAATGGGTCCGGGGGCAGGAAGTTCTGTTGTACTTCTCAAAGCACGGCGGTTTAAATTTATGGGGAATCCTGACCCCGTCCACTAGACCCATGTCCATAACATCAAAGCCCAAAGAATTCTGGGACTCCAGGGATCTTAGTTTCTCAGCAATCTCATCTAGCCTTCTGTCATAGGCTTCCTCCCCAGCTCCCATCACTGTGAACTGATCTTCCTGGGGGTCTTCTTGCAGCACTCTACCTGCAGTGGCAGTCCCTTGCACATTAACAGGGATGTTGATCTCTGGATGAAGGTGGGGTCCATAGACTGGAGGATTAACATGGGGTTGAACTCTCTCATTATTGCTTGTACCAGCAGTCCCTGGATGGGGGTCTTCCTGATTCCTCCCCTCTACTAGTGCCCTTAATCTCTCTTGGCTTTGAGCCATATTATTCATTACCTCCATAAACTGAGTCATCTGAGTCCTCATTTCCAACCTCTCGTTGGCCATTTGAGTCCTGACCTCTGTAAGGTCCTGCTGTACTTGGTCCATTTGTATACCCGGAAGGTTGTTGCGGGTTGGATATTTGTGTGGACGGTTGAGTGGAAACACCCGACGCCGAGCAATAGTTCCTGAAGTCACAACAGAGTTAACAACAATAAAACAAAAACCTACAAAACAAAACAAAAGGTTAGTATGCAATGCAGTATGCTTATTTGTATCCAAGGCATCCGGCTTGGCACTTGGTTTTGACCTTTCCAGACCCCTGAGGAAGATGCTTTTGATGTTGCTTGAAGAATTCCGATAAAACAAACCGACACATATATTACAAAAAGTAAATGATACATAGTTTGTTTCTTTTTACAAAACACGCCCCCTGAGGGGTCAAAAATACAACATAAAGAAAAGTACATGAAACGAAAGCAACAACAAGCAAAAGTCAGACACCAAGACCAAACTCGTCCTCCTGAACTTCTTTGAGGAGTGCTTCAGTCACAGGATCAGCTGGACGCTCTGTAAGATTCCTGATGAGGAGATTCCTGGTAGTAACAGCTGCAGTTAGCTTCTTGTATTGACTCTGGTCCTTTGACCTCTTCACACCAGCTTTAATCTTCAATTCTGAGATCTCCCTCTGGGCTGCTGCCAGGGCTTCCTGTTGCTCTTTTGCACTAGCTTCCAGCTGCTCAATCTTATCCCGAGTCCTCTTATCCTCCTGAGTACGGGCTTCGGTGATCCTGACCCACCTAGCCTGACTCTCCTTCAGATACAAATCAGTCCTGGCCTTCTGGAACTGAGCTTCCTTGCAGGCATTCTTCAAGATCTGCTCTCCAGCCCTAGATTTCTTAATGTAGTCCTCTGACTTCTCAATTCTGGCTAGATGCTCCACCTTTAGCTTTTCTAACCTTTCAATGTCCAGCCGACCATCACTCCTCTCCCAGAGGGTCTTCTGTAGAGCCTGAGTCAGATTCTCATTTCTCTCTTTCAACTTCTCAAAACTCCTCTAAGCTGACAGTTGCTGGAGGTGGTGCTGTGGAAGGTCCAGGCACATCTTCAATAGTGAAGGGCATCCCAGAAATTTGAGCCCTTGCATGAGACCACTCATAGTACTGAGCAGAGGCTACATTGTTGCATCTCCCAAGAATGGTTACCCCCTTAGCCTGGACATTGTCCCAAGCCCAGGATGCTTGCCTGACAATAGCCAGATTAGGCCTGTTCTCACAATAAAGAGTCTCAGCTAGATCTTGTACTCTAGGAGGGTGGACTAATGCATAGCCCAGTTGTCTTTTGAATAGCAGAGGGTTGTAGTTGATGCAACCCTTCACTCCTACCAGAGGCACATTGGGAAATTGCCCACAACTAGTAATGATGTCTCTACCTTTGGTGCTCTGAGTGCACCACCTGATATTATCTGAGGTTAAAGCAACAAGCCTCCTAGCCCAGTTCTTCTGCTGGTGAGGGTTCAAGAATGCATCAGTCTTTGGCAAATGCTTGAGCAGCCAGGTATGGAACAAAGGTGCACAGCATCTCACTAATCTTCCCCTTTGTTTTTCATTCCTTTGGTGAACAGAGTAGTAGAGATCTCCCAGTAAGGTGGGCACTGGGTTCCTCAGGATGAAAAGATGGATTGCATTCTTGCTAACAAACTTAGGCTCATCTGCAAATAATATGACCCCATATATGCTAAGGGCCAATAATGCACAGACTGCCTTCCACTCCCCCAAGGAGGCCTTCAGGATGGCCTGAGAGATCAAGAAATCCAGATGTAGACCAGAGACTCCAGCTTTGGTGGTCATATTCTGCCCAATCAGAACTGGTTCCAGATATAATGCCTTTGCTACCTCTTCATTACTAGGAAAAACCATCTCAGGGTTGAAGGGGACTCCACCTCTGATAGGTACACTAATCAGTGATGAATACTCTTCCAACAAGGGTCCCAGCTGAAAATTCTGAAAGGTGAAGCACCTCAGAGGGGGATCATAGAAATGCAGGCAAGTATGAATCAAGCTCCTCTGTGAAGGGTCCAAATCCATAACCACATCAAGGATTCCTCCATAATGTTCTCTGAAAAGTGGTACATGGTCTGGAGTAATCAGGGTCTGAATCTTCCTGATGCTAGCCAACTCAGGCTCAAAGAAATGATAGGAGATGTTGCTCTTCTTAGGTGCCATATTGCTGAAGAAGAGTTGAGTCAGATGCTGAGAATAACACTGAAGATGGGCCACTGACAGGCTGAGACTGGTGATGCAGGTGACTGAAGCAGGTAGCTGATAACTGAAGCAAGTACTGATGAAAATAGGTTTATGCTGATGAAGGGGTCAAAACCAAGCCAAAATATAGTATGGATACCCTGAAAAACAAATAAGCAAATGTCAAAATGATGCAATGATGATGTATGCAAATGATATGCAAGGGTTTATGACTGAGCTGGATCTGATCAAGTGCTCTGATATAAGTCCATGTATGTTCAAGAAATCCAGATGGAGGTTCATAAGTCCAGTAACCAAGGTGGGGGACTCAAATAAAGAGTCACATGTCCAGGGTTAAAATCACAAGAACTGTTCCAACATGGAGTACTCTTAATCAAAACAAAGTAACAGGGTATGCTGAGGTCAAAGGTACCTGCAAACCTGTAAACAGCCCAACCCCCTCACAGGTGGTGTTCTAAAACAAGGATCCTCAGACTTGGATCAGTTATGAGAAGTGTAAACACTTCTAACCCGGAGGTACAGTGTTTACAATAACCATAAAAGATCCTCCTTAATTCACCCCAGTTTCTGAAGGTCATAATAAAGGTCATCCAGACTTAGCAGGCTTCCCAGATAGCCCTAGCACTACAGGAAATCTGTAGCACAGAGTTCTCAAGAAGAAACCCATATCTGAACCGTGTTTCATATTCCCGCACCAGACCGAAATGGAATGGGAAAGAACATGAACCACTCTAGCCTAGGTGTCACTCAGGTCCCAGGTATAGGACCTCAACTCTCAATAGAACACCCACCCACCAAAGCAACAAAACAGATCCAGCCAGCACAGTATGACAGTATGATATATGTAAAGCTATAAAGAAAGCAATAAAACAACTGTACATAAAGCAAAAATAAATACAAATATAAGCACAAATAGCACATAACACCCCAGTAAACACAAATCAAACAAGCGCTAGGAGGAACCCACAAAAAGAACCAGAAGCCCTGGTTACAGTATAAGGTTCCCCAGCAGAGTCGCCTAGCTGTCGCTCCCACTAAATGAAGCCGGGTCAAATAGGGTACAGACGCGAACGGTCGGCGAAAGGAGGATGCGAGAACACACAGGAGTGAACTCACGGGAAATGAATAGAGTCGCCAGCTAGGCATTTTTATCCCGAAGGAAAGGTAATGTTGCATAAACCTGGAAAAGGTATGGATAAGACGGTTGCGAACCAGAGAGACTGAGAAAGGGGGTTGGTTACAACCTGGGAAGGTATTAGCACCCAGATTGTCCGTCGTACTCGACGGGATCCACGCTTAAAAGATTTGTGTTTTAAAGGGGTAGTGTCAGTGCAATTTGTGTATAAAAGAGCTGGAAAAGGATGTACAGGTGTCAGTGTAAAAGAAGTGAAGTGTGATATGTATAGTGTCAGTGTAAGGACAAGAGTGAAATGCTTGAGATCATGAGGCTAAGAATAATGCTGGAAGGAGGGGGAATAGACAGAGACTTTTGTTCGATAACTTTAAGTTATGCTTACGTATCCTCTCGTGCAATGAGGAAGTCAGAACACCGTAGTTCGACCCAAAGAGACTGAAAGATGATTTGACTTGTGAATTGCTTGCTTGTCTATGCTCAAGTGTATGACCTGTCTGGCTCAGGTGCAAACTGTCTTGCATTAGACGGAAGAAGCAAGTTCTCGCTTGTGAATGAATGAGATGAGAAACGAATCTTGGAGGAGACGATTATTGTTTGTTTTTGGTGTTTTCAGTCTTTTATTGCTTTTTGAAGTTTGTCATAAGTTAATGAGCTTAAGTCTAAACCAATGGATTTAGTAAACTCATCACATCTTCCCTCTGATTAGGGGTAATGAGAATACCTTAAGTGTGAAGTCAGCTTCTCACACTTAAACACCCTTGATGCAGGATTAAGATCATTAACCTATTTGTGATTATTTAGATGTTTTTGTTGTTTTTGTTTAGTGTTAAGTAATGAGATTAAGCCATAATCAAGGATTAAACAGACTCATTACACCATCCTAATAGAAGGATGATAGATGAGAAAGTTTAAGCTGAGGAAAGCTCCTCAACTTAATCCATGATTAGGAATTAAACTCATGACAAAAAAAAGCCTTGATTAAGTGGATTTTATTTAATGATATGATGATGAAGTGAGTTTTAGGGTTTGAAAGACAACTTGAGGAGGACTTGTCCATTAACACTAGGGTTAGTCCTTCTTAACCAGTTAAGGAAGAATTAGAACCCTAATGCAAGGCCCAAGTTACAAGTGTGATGTCTTAATGATTATTATGTGAATTGATTAAAGGAGCTAAACACATCAAGGGTTTTACACTTAGGATTAAAGTTATACACTCCATCCTAATAGAAGGATGCAGGCATAAGCTTAATCACAAAGCCTTAAAACCTTTAGGGTTTAGTCCCTGATTATGAGGTGAGAAGAGAAGACTCAATGAGACACAAAGGTAAAAACTAAGTGGGGGACTAATCAAAACCCTAATCATTGTCATGCTAGGTTGTTCCTAGGGTTTATGAGGTTTACAAGAGACATCTTCAGAGGAACCACCAGGAAGCAGATGAAAGGAGCAAAGGGAAGCAAAGTAACTTGCTTCATTTAAGAAGTCAAGTCACTTGAGGAAAGAAAGTAAGAAGAAGAAGAAAGAGCAAGCTCAATCTCAAACTCAAAACAAAATGCAGCAAGGATGCATAAGAGAGATGAAAGGAAGTTGTGAGAAGTGAAGGCAAATTCACTTCTCAAAGTTACTTACCACCTGAAAAGTTAATGAAAGAAATGCAATGCAATGCAAAATGAAATGGAATGGCATGATGTAAATCAAAACCAGAAGCACATACATGATGTTAATGATGCTATGAGATGATACAAACATGAAACAAAGCATGGGGATGATCATACAAACTTATGGATGCAAATGGAACAAGTTAAGAACCATGATCATACATGAAATGTTATGGAATGCAAATGGCAAATCACATGGCAAATGCAAGATGCAGTGATCAAACATGCTTCTAATATGTCTTAAGATGTCAAATGAATCAAATGGATGCACAAAATACTATGGCAAGTCATGTTATGCAAGCAAATGCAAGATGGATGCATATGGAAGTCCAAATTAGGGTTTATGATCCATGCATCAAACAAAAAACCAAAATCAGAAGCCAACATCAAGATAAAAAATTGAAAATGCATTCAAAGGATCCCTAAACCTATACTAACTCACTGCCCAAAGGAGAGGTCTTAACTCTTAACCTAATTAGGGTTATGAATTTCCTAAGTTTTCTAGGGTTTTAGGGTTCCTTAACAAGAAAAATGCCAAACAAATGGAAAAAGAAAGATCAAATCATGCCAATTTAATCTCACAAACGACATGCTAAACAAAATGCAATGCAAGAAGAACCAAAGTCCAACTCTCAATGGTTAGGCAGAAATGATTTTTTGAAGTTTGGATCAAAATAATGTCTTGAAATGATTTTAATTCCATGAAAAATTCTCAAAATGCATCAAGATCAAAAAAGAAATTTGGTTTGAGGGTTGGACAATGTTTCTAAATGGTTTTAAATGTTTCATGAATTTTTTGGTGATTTTTAAATACCTAAAAGTATTTTTAATTAATTAATTCTCATTAATTAATCTAACATAAACTTTTAAATGATTTAAAAATATTTTTTAATGCAAAAAATAAAAATAAAAATGTTTTTGGTTTCTGAAATTAAATAAAAGTTTGTATAAAAAATTTCAGAATTTTAAAAATGATTTTGCTATTTTAAAATAAATGGACAAAAGAAATACAAAATAAATGAATTAAAATTAAAATAAAAGAAAGTAAACGCATTGGACGGATCAGATTGAAACTGGGGGAGAGGCTGTTGACTGCGCGCGCAATCCTAAGGTCCACATTCAAACTGAGTTAATTCCTATTTACGAATTAATTAATCCAGATTAATAAAGTCAACTAGGATTAGGGCAAAATAGAGTGATCCTGGGCGTCCAAACGCGCGCGAGTCAACACATCCAAGGGACCAAATTCAAACTTCATTAAACACAGGGATTAGCCCTAATCATTTTCAGGTGGCCGGAGAAGACCTCCGGTCGTCTTCTCCGGTGGGAACCCCACCTGAAAATCCCTAAAATCTTCAAAACTTCACTAAAACGAAAACTAAAAGCCCAGAAATCATCCCCACATCCCCCTGAATCAAAACCCCCACTCAAATCTCATTTATCTTTCATCAATCAACTGAATCGAAACAAAACATTTTTTAGGGCAAAAAGTTTCAGACATTGCATACATCCTCATTTTTCACTCATTTTCAAAAGTAAACATATATTCATGATCAGGGAAGCATGTAGATTCATTTAGGAACTTAAAATACACGTTCTGGAAAAAATGTTCATGAAGCTACCTGAGTTTGAAGCTTTTCAGTTTGGAGCTTTCTGACCTCCTCTCCTGTGCAAAACCACTCCTATGACTTCCCTTGAGCTTCTGAAAGGCTTGGAGCAAGTTTATTTTGGCTGGTTTGAGAGATTGAACAAGTTCTGTTCAGTGCAGTGAGGGAATCGTGTTTTTGATTCTTTGAGTTTCAGGTTGTTTTGAAGGGTGCTTTGTGACCAGGAAGATGTATTGAGTTGGTTTATGAAGTTTGTTTGTGTGTTTGTCACTTGTGTGATGAGTTTCGAAAGCTTTTGCTCAAGAGGGTGAAAATGAGAATGCTGGCTTGTGGTGTGTTTCAGGCTTGCTTCTTGTTATGTTTGGCTTGCATTTGATTTGTATAAACAATCCCCATTGGTCAGAAGAAGTGACATGTGCTTTATTGATTGGTATGGGTGCTTTTGCAAAAATGTCAAAGTTGGTGTAAGAAGGCATGGGCTACTTTCTAGCTAAGTACAAGGAGGGTGTGCTGCGCAGCATGATGTGGGGAAGGGCCTAGGATTGATCAGCAAACTAGCCAGCAAGTGGATGAGAAGCTATCATGAGTTTTGCAACTTGCCTTGCCTTTGGTTCCTATGAAAGAAACTTGATTCATGGGCCATAAAACATGTGATTCCTTGGGTGCATTCTGAACTTTAAATGTTGTGTGATCATGTTGTGTGGATTAGAAGTCCATTTGACAGCTCTAGAACACTTGATCAAGTCATTTTGCAAAATACCTCTTTGGTAGAAACTTTGAAATTTTGTGATTTTAGCCAACTTTGACAAGCCATAACTTTTGATCAAAAATGAATTAGGTCATGTTCTTGTACTTTTTGAAAAGGGAAAGATCTATTATACAACTTTCATGACCAAAGTTTTTCCATTTGAAGCTTTCTTGAATCAAAAAGTAAGGGTTGAAAAAGTTGCCTAAAATGGCATTTTCATTAAAAGTCAAACTTGCCCAAAAAGTCAACTTTGCAAAAGACTTGAAATTCTTTAATTTTGAGAACTTCTAATGTCTTCTATGATCAAATAAAGATCATATACAATCAAAATGATAAAGAACACCCTTTGGTTGGGTCATTGGGGGTCTCAGATGCCCTGATTTTGCCCTGACTTGCTTGAAAAGTCAACTCTTGATCAGATGACTTCCCCATGGAATTTCTTCATGAAAATTGATATGCATACTCCCTATACCATATAGAGACCAATAGAAACAAGAATGACCAAAAAATTTGGAGTTATGGCCTCTGAAACCAAAACCCTAATTTTAGGTCATCTGTGCAGTCAAACCTGGCTCTGCTTCCACACCAATTCCAGTTCTTGTGATCCTTTGACATTCTTGACTTTGAGAGGATGTAATATGATACTTGAACACACATGGACCTCTTTGAAGCGGTTGTTGACCTTTGGAGTGGCTCAAGAGGCTCTTGGATTGCTCAGATCACAAACCCTAGATGCAGATGACTTAGAAATAATGAAGTGAATCAAAATTGTGGTATGAGATGATATGATTGAGCTTATGCATATGAGAATGATCACAAGCCATGGTGTGAATGGGTGAGGGCAAATTTGGGGTGTTTACAGTCTTGTACCTTCATTTGTAAAGCCCTGCATTTTTCCGTATTGTGGCCAGGTGCATTGGAATGGAAAGCACATCTGGCGTTGACAACATAATTTCTTGGGAGATTAGAGGGATCTGGTGGTGCCAATGTCCTTAATTCAACCAAGTTGAGTTTCAGGAGCTGTGGCAATAAAGCGGCATAAGGCATAGGGATTGGATCAATCACCCTATTTGCCTGTGATGGTCTTTGCTGAAAAGGTCTTTGCTGTTGATTGTTGTTATTGTTGTTGTAGGTCCTCTGTGGCGGATACTGAACTTGCTTTTGGTAATGAGGTTGTTATGGTTGATATGTTGGTTGCTGAGGAATCGGAGCTGGAATGGTGACAGCTGCTACTGATCTGTGGACATACTGAGGTCTGCCCCTGCTGGCATGAATGGCATTTGTCTCACCGGTTCTTCTAGGTCCCACAAAAGGCTTCCTGGGGTTACTGGACGAACTTGCACCATTATCCGAAATCTTGCCCATTTTCAGAAGGCTCTCAATTCTTTCTCCAGCTATAACTACGTCAGCGAAGCTGGTGGAAGAAAAGGCAGCTAGCCTATCAATGTATGTTCCTTGCAGAGTATTCATAAACATGTCAGCCATTTCTCTTTCCGACATGGGTGGCTGGACAGCAGCAGCAAGCTGTCTCCACCTCTCGGCATATTCCCTGAAGCTTTCTCTGGAGGACTGAGACATTCCCATCAAAAGGGTCCTGTTAGGAGCCATGTCCAGATTGTATTGGTACTGCCTGATGAAGGCTTTAGCTAGGTCCTTCCAGCATCTGATAGTAGCTCTGGTCAAGTGAGAGTACCACTCCCTTGAAGCTCCAGTCAAACTGTCTTCAAAATAAAACATCCACAGTTTTTCATCCATGGTGTATGCCTTAAGTCTCCCCAGAAAGGACTGCAAGTGAGTTCGTGGACAGGAAGTTCCATTGTACTTCTCGAAGCACGGGGATTTAAACTTATGGGGAATCCTTACCCCATCCACTAACCCCATATCCATGACATCAAAACCCAGGGAATTTTGAGACTCCAGAGATCTCAATTTCTCAGCAATTTCATCAAACCTTCTATCATAAGCTTCATCCCCAGCTCCCATTACAGTGAATTTCTCCTCTTGAGGATCTTCTTGCAAGATCCTGCCTACAGTAGTATTTCCTTGTACATTACCCGGGATGTTAACTTCCGGATGTAGATGAGGCCCGTATACTGGTGGGTTAACATGAGGCTGACCCCTTTCGTTGTTACTTGTTCCTCCAGTTCCCAGATGGGGTTCTTCCGGGGTTTGTCTTTCTACCAATGCCCTCAACCTTTCTTGACTTTGGGCCAAGCCATTCATTACTTCCATGAATTGGGTCATTTGGTTTCTCATCTCTAGCCATTCATTAGCCATCTGAGTTCTGACCTCTGTCAGATCTTGCTGTACTTGGTCCATCTGTATACCAGGAAGATTATTGCGATTAGGATACCTGTGCGAACGGTTGAGAGGGAACACCCGACGGCGAGCAATAATTCCTGAATCACAACAGAGTTAGTAACAAACAAAACAAAACCCTACAAAACAAAACAAAAATTAGTATGCAATGCAGTATGCTTATTTATTTTCCAAGGTATCCGGCTTGGCTTTTGGTTTTGACCTTTCCGGACCCCTGAGGAAGATGCTTTGATGTTGCTTGAGAAAATAAACTCAAATGAAACAAACTGACAAATACATTACAAATGGTGGATCATACATAGTTTGTTTTTACAATACATGCCCCTGAGGGGTCAAAATACAATCATAAAAAGAAAAGTACATGAAATGGAAATAACAACAAGCAAAGAAGTCAAACATCTAATCCAAACTCATCCTCCTTAACCTCCTTCAGAAGTGCTTCAGTTACAGGACCAGCCGGATGCTCTGTAATGTTTCTGATAAGAAGGTTTCTGGTGGCAATAGAAGTGGTCAGCTTCTTGTGCCTATATTGGTCCTTTGACCTCTTCACACCAGCCTTAAGCTTCAATTCTGAAATCTCCTTCTGGGCTGCTAGCAGAGCCTCCTGTTGTTTCTTTTCATTGGCCTCTAACTGCTCTATCCTGGCATGAGTTCTCTTATCTTCTAGAGTGCGAGCTTCAGTGATCCTGACCCACCTTGCTTGACTTTCTTTCAGATAGAGATCAGTCCTAGCCTTCTGAAACTGGGCCTCTTTATAGGCATTCTTCAAAATTTGCTCCCCAGCTCTTGATTTCTTGATGTAGTCCTCTGCTTTCTCAATCCTAGCTAGATGCTCCACCTTTAGCTTTTCCAACCTCTCAATGTCTAGTCGACCATCACTCCTCTCCCAGAGGGTCTTTTTCAGAGCTTGAGACAGATTCTCATTCCTCTCCTTCAGTTTCTCAAATTCTCCCAGGCTGACAGTGGCTGGAGGTGGTATTGTGGATGGTCCAGGTGCATCCTCAATGGTGAAGGGCATCCCAGAAATTTGAGCCATAGCATGAGACCATTCATAATATTGAGCCGAAGCCACATTATTGCATCTCCCCAGAATGGCCATCCCTTTGGTCTGGATGTTATCCCAAGCCCAGGATGCTTGTCTGACAACAGCTAGATTAGGCTTTATCTCACAATACAGGGTTTCAGCCAAGTCTTGCACTCTGGGAGGGTGAACCAAATCATAGCCCAGTTGTCTCTTAAACAGCAAATGATTGTAGTTGATGCAACCATTCACTCCTACCAGAGGTGCATTGGGGTACTGCCCACAACTGGTGATTATGTCTCTGCCTTTGGTGCTCTGGGTGCACCATCTGATGTTATCTGAAGTCAAAGCAATAAGTCTCTTAGCCCAATTCTTCTGTTGGTGAGGATTCAGGAAGGCATCAGTCCTGGGTAAGTGTTTAAGTAGCCATGTGTGAAATAGAGGAGCACAGCATCTCACCAACCTCCCTCTCTGCTTCTCATTCCTTTGGTGAACAGAATAATAGAAATCCCCCAGCAAGGTGGGCAATAGGTTCCTCAGAAGGAAAAGATGAATGGCATTCTTGCTGATAAACTTGGGCTCATCTGCAAATAGTATAACCCCATATATACTGAGGGCTAAAAATGCACAAACTGCCCTCCATTCTCCCAAAGAGGCCTTCAGGATGGCCTGAGAAGTCAGAAAGCCTAGGTGCAGGCCAGGGATCCCAGCCTTTGTTGTCATGTTCTGCTCAATCAAAATAGGTTCCAGGTATAGTGCTTTTGCCACTTCTTCATTGCTGGGAGAAGTCATCTCAGGGTTGAAGGGGAGACCACCCTTGACAGGTACTCCAATCAATGATGAGAACTCCTCCAGCAAAGGTCCTAGCTGAAAATTCTGGAAAGTGAAGCATCTCAAAGGAGGGTCATAGAACTGTAGGCAAGTGTGAATCAAACTCCTCTGAGAAGGGTCTAAGTCCATAACCATATCAAGGATGCCTCCATAATGCTCTCTGAATAATGAGATGTGGTCTAGAGTGATAAGTGACTGGACCTGTCTGATGCCAGTCAGCACAGGCTCAAAGAAGTGGTATGAAATGTTGCTCTTCTTGGGTGCCATGAATGCTGATGAAGAGTTGAAACAAATGCTGATGATGAAGATTGACACTGGAGATGAGCCACTGATAGGCTGAGGCTGGTGATAAAAGCAGCTGAAGCAGGCAACAGGGGTCTATGCAGATGAAGGGGTCAAAACCAAGCCAAATATGATGTGGATACCCTGAAAAACAAATAAACAAATGTTAAATGATGCAAATGATGATGTATGAAAATGATATGCAAGGGTTTGTGATCAAGCTGGATCTAATTACTGCCTTGATATAAAGTCCATGTATGTTCAAGAAGTCCAGATGGAGGTTCAGAAGTCCAGTAACCAAGGTGGGGGACTCAAATAAAGAGTCACATGTCCAGGGTTCAAATCACAAGAACTGTCCCAAAATGGAGTACTCTTTATCAAAACAAAGTATCAGGGTATGCTGTGGTCAAGGGTACCTGCAAACCTGTAAACAGCCCAACCCCCTCACAGGTGGTGTTCTAAAACAAGGGTCCTCAGACTTGGATCAGTAATGAGAAGTGTAAACACTTCTAACCCGGAGGTACAGTGTTTACAATAACCATAAAATATCCTCCTCTAATTTACCTCAGTTTCTGAAGGTCCTAATAAAGGTCATCCAGACTTAGCAGGATTCCCAGATAGCCATAGCACTACAGGAAATCTGTAGCACAGAGTTCTCAAGAAGAAACCCACATCTGAACCGTGTTTCATATTCCTGCACCAGACCGAAATGGAATGGGAAAGAACATGAACCACTCTAGCCTAGGTGTCACTCAGGTCCCAGGTATAGGACCTTAAACTCTCAATAGAACCCCACCCACCAACACAAAAACCAGATCCAGCCAGATGAAAATATGACAGTATGATATATAAAGCTGTAAAGAAAGCAATAAATAACTGTACATAAAGCAGTAAATAAAGCAAATATACAAACACAAATAGCAAATAACACCCAGTAAACACAAATCAAACAAGCGCTAGGAGGAACCCTCAAAAAGAACCAGAAGCCCTGGTTACAGTATAAGGGTCCCCAGCAGAGTCGCCAAGCTGTCGCTCCCACCAAATGAGGCTAGGTCAAATGGGGTACAGACGCGAACGGTTGGCGAAAGGAGAAGGGAAAGAATAGAGTCGCCAGCTAGGCATTTTTATCCCGAAGGAAAGGTAATGCTGCATAAACCTGGAAAGATATGGATAAGACGGTTGCGAACCAGAGAGACTGAGAAAGGGGGTTGGTTACAACCTGGGAAGGTATTAGCACCCAGATTGTCACTCAAAAGATTTGTGTTTTAAAGGGGTAGTGTCAGTGCAATTTGTGTATCAAAGCTGGAAAAGAATGCAAGTGTCAGTGTAAGAGAAAGTGTGAAGTGTAGTATGTACAGTGTCAGTGTAAGAAAAGGAATGAAATGCTCAAGACTATGAGGCTAAAAGAATAAAGCTAGAAAGAGGGGGAATGTACAGAGACTTTTGTTCGATAACTGTTAAGTTATGCCTACGTATCCTCTCGTGCAATGAGGAAGTCAGAACACCGTAGTTTGACTCAAAGAGACTGAAAGGTAAATTGACTTAATTAACTGCTTACTTGTCTATGCTCAAGTGTATGACCTGTCTGGCTCAGGTGCAAACTGTCTTGCATTAGACGGAAGAAGCAAGTTCTCGTTTGTGAATGAATGAGGTGAGAAAAGAATCCCGAAGGAGACGATTATTGTTTGTTTTTGAGTTTTCAGTCTTTTATTGCCTTTGGAAGTGTGTCATAAGTTAATGAGCTTAAGCCTAAACCAAGGGTTAGTAAACTCATCACATCCTCCCTCCGATTAGGGGTAATGAGAATACCTTAAGTGTGAAGTCAGCATCTCACACTTAATCACCCTGATGTAGGATTAAGATCATTAACCTACTTGTGATTATTTAGATGTTTTTGTTGTTTTTGTTAAGTGTTAAGTAATGAGATTAAGCCATAATCAAGGATTTAATGGGCTCATTACACCATCCTAATAGAAGGATAATAGATGAGAACATTTAAGCTGAGGAAAGCTCCTCAACTTAATCCATGATTAGGGATTAACCTCATGACAAAACAAAGCCTCTATTAAATGGATTTTAGTTAATGGTAAGATTAAGGAGTGATTTTTATGATTTGTAAGACAGATTGAGGGGGACTTGTCCATTAACACTAGGCTTAGTCCTTCTTAACCAGTTAAGGAAGAATTAGAACCCTAATGCAAGGCCCAAGTTACAAGCTTGATGTCTTGATGATTATTAGATGGATTGATTAAAGGATTTAAACACATTAAGGGTTTAATACTTAGGATTAAAGTTATACACTCCATCCTAATAGAAGGATGCAGGCATAAACTTAATCACAAAGCCTTAAAGCCTTTAGGGTTTAGTCCCTGATTATGAGGTGAGAAGAGAATACTCAAAGATGACACAAAGGTAAAAGCTAAATGGGGAGACTAATAAAACCCTAATTGTGATCATGCTTGGGTATCCCTAAGGTTTGTGAGGCTTAAGAGAGAAAGAAATCTTCAAAGAGCCACCAAGGAGGAACAAGATGAAAGGAGAAGAAGCAGAGAAGCAAAACAACTTGCTTCACTTAAGAAGACAAGTTGCTTGAAGGGAGAAAGTAAGATGAAAAATAATGAGCAAGCTCAATCCCATACACATACAAAAATGCATCAAATGAATTATGAAAGAGATGAAGAGAGAATATGAGAAGTGAAGGAAAATTCACTTCTCAAACAAACTTACCACCTGAAATGTTAGCAAAAGAAATGAAATGCAATGCAAATGAGATGAAATGCCATGATGAAAACCAAAACCAGAAGCAAGATCATGAAGTTAATGATGCTATGAGTTGATACAAACATGAGGCAAGGCATGAGAATGATCAAGTGAACATAAGGATGCAAATGAGGCATGCTTTGAATCATGAACATACATGAAAAGTTATGAAATGCAAATGACATACAACATGACAAATGAAAGATGCAATGATCAAACATGATTCTAACATGTCCTAAGATGCATTATGAATCATGTAGATGCACAAAGTATCATGGCAAGTCATAGTATGCAAGTAAATGAGAAATGGATGCAAAGGAAAGCACAAATTAGGGTTTCATGCATCACACAAAGATTGCAGGGTTTTGAGGTGCCTTATCAAGAAAAATGCCAAACAAATTGAAAATGCAAGATCAATTCAAACCAATTTTACCCTATGAACTACATGCTATGAAGAGCACAATGCAAAAAGAATCATCATCCAACTCTCAATGGTTAGGCAGAAAAGAATTTTCAAAGTTTGAACCAAAATATTACCTCAAAATGAAATTAATTCCATTGAAAATTATCAAAAGGTGTCAAGAACAAAAAAAGAAATTTGGTTTGAGAGTTGGACAATGTTTCTAAATGTTTTTAAATGCTATGTGAATTTTTTGGTGATTTTTAAATACCTAAATGCATTTTTAATTAATTAATTTCCATTAATTTATTAAAAATAAACATTTAAATGATTTAAAAATAATTTTTAATGCAAAAAATAAAAATAAAAATATTTTTGTGTTTTAAAAATTAATGAAAACCTTGACAAAAATTTTCATAATTTTTAAATGATTTTTACTATTTTAATTAATTCGTACAAAATAATGCAATAAAAATGAATAATAAAATTAAAATAAAGAGAAGTATGCACAAGGGATGGCCAGGATTTGATCTGGGCTTGGACTGGTTGACTGCGCGCGAGATCCAAGGGCCCAGATTCAAATCTGGCTAAAATTGGTTTATGAATTAATTAAACAGGATTTTAATTAATTAAACAAGGTTAGGGTTTTAATGATGCATCCTGGCCATCAAAACGCGCGCGGCTCAAACAAAGTCAAACGCATCTATGGCCAGAATTTAAAGTTGCATTAATGACATAATTAGGGTTAATGAGGTTCAGGTGACCGGAACAGTGGTTCCGGTCATCTTCTCCGGCGAGCAAAAACCCTAGATTTCGCTACAGGTTACCAATCATGAAATTTCTTCCACCAAAATGATCCTCTCCTCAATCTAAACCTAAACCCTCTCCCAAAATTCATTTATTTTCACTCACCAGCCTGAATCGAAGGAAAATACGAAACCCGAGCAAACTTTCAGGGTGACATGAAATGGTCATCTCTTATTTTCAAATCTAAATACATCCAGATGATCAGTGCAACATGTAGATTCATTTTGTAACAAGAAAATGTAGTTCTGAGAAAAAAGTTCTTAGGTTGTACCTGAGCTGGAGACCTTCGAAAATGAACTTTCAGAGCCTTCCTTTTGTGCCAATGATCTCCCTTGATCCTCCTGAGGTTGATGGAACACTTGAATGGAGTTGAGAGTGGCTAGTTTTTGTGGTTCAGTTTTGGTGTAGCAGGAAATGAGGTTCTTGTGTGTGCTGTTTCAGATCATTGTGAGGGGTGGGATCTGTTCTATGGATGATTTCTGGTTGATTGGTGAAGGAATTATTGAAGTTTGATGGCTGTGTTGTGTGATTCGAAGAGGGAAAGGTTTTGACAGTTTTTGGAGTGTGCTGCAATGTGTGTGTTTCAGGCTTGTGTATGTTGTGTTTTATGATCCTTAGGTGATCCATAAACTATCCCAACAAATCTGGAGAGCAGCTGTGCACTGTGGGATTGGTATGGGATGATTGGCCAAAAAGTCAAGTTTTGTGTACTTGCATCATGGGCTGTGGCAGAGATGATTTCTTGGCCTATACTACATCAGCTTGGGTCAAGGATAGCCCTTGGATGATTCATGAATGACTGCAGCATTTGGATCATGAGTTGGAAGTGTTTTTGCAACTTGATAACTTGTCACATTTCATGGTTTTTTGGCTATGCATATGTGAGGAACCTTGCTGAATTTTTGGTGTAGCATGCTTCATTAGGTCATGGCAAAGTTTTGAAACCAGCTAGAGGTCAAACAATCCCTTTGAGAATGATTTTGCAAGAAATCCCTCTTTGCACTTTCATGAAGAATGGCTTATGGTTATGTGAAAATCAAGGCAAATAAATGGGAAATCCCTTGGGCCAATTCTGATTTTAGGATCATGCATTGCATTGGTAAGATAATTAGAAGTCACATTGAAGTCACATAAAGGCTTGTCATGAGAAAATGCAAGTTTTCCATTTTGTGCAAAAGTGAAATTTCAATGATTTTATCCAACTTTGCAAGGCCATAACTTTTGATCCAAAATGAATTAGAATGAGTTCTTGTACTTTTTGAAAATGGGAGGATCCATTATACAACTTTCATGACCAAAGTTTTCTCATTTGAAGCATTTTTGAATAAAAAAGAAAGGGTTGAAAAACTTTCCCAAAATGGAAAGTTTCCATTACAAGTCATTTTCCCAAAATGGCAACTTTGCAAATGGCTTGAAATTCTTCAATTTTGTGAACTTCTAACATCTTCCATGATCAAATAAAGATCATACACAATCAAAATGATGAAGAACACCCTTTGGTTGGGTCATTGGAAGCCTCAAATGCCCTGATTTTATACTGACTTGCTCAAGAAGTCAACTCTTGATCAGATGTCTTCCCCATGGAATTTCTTCATGAAATTGATATGCATGATCCTTATAACATATAGAGACCAATAGAAACAAGAATGACCAAAAAATTTGGAGTTATGGCCATTGAAACCAAAACCCTAATTCTAGGTCATATGTGCAGTTAAACCTGGCTCTGCTTCCATACCAACCTCAATTCTTGTGATTCTTTGATTTCCTTGACTTTGTGGGGATATAATATGATGCTTGAACATACATGGACCCCTTTGAAGTTATTGAAGACCTTTGGAGTGGCTCAAATGGCTCAGGGATAGCTCAGATCACAAACCCTAGATGCAGATGACTTAGAAACAATGTAGTGAATAAAAATTGTGATATGAGATGCTATGACTGAATTTATGCATATGAAAAGATCACAAGCCATGGTGTGAATGGGTGAGGGATAATTTGGGGTGTTTACAAGAGGGGAATATACAAAGACTTTTGTTCGATAACTGTTAAGTTATGCCTACGTATCCTCTCGTGCAATGAGGAAGTCAGAACACCGTAGTTCGACTCAAAGAGACTGAAAGATAAATTGACTTGTGAACTGCTTACTTGTTTATGCTCAAGTGTATGACCTGTCTGGCTCAGGTGCAAACTGTCTTGCATTAGACGGAAGAAGCAAGTTCTCGTTTTTGAGTGAATGAGATGAGAAAATAATCCCGGAGGAGACGATTATTGCTTGTTTTTGTGTTTTCAGTCTTTTATTGCTTTTTGGAGTTTGTCATAAGAAAATGAGCTTAAGCCTAAACCAAGGGTTAGTAAACTCATCACATCCTCCCTCTGATTAGGGGTAATGAGAATACCTTAAGCATGAAGTAAGCACCTCACACTTAATCACCATGATGTAGGATTAAGATCATTAACCTACTTGTGTTTATTTAGATGTTTTTGTGGTTTTTGTTTAGTGTTAAGTAATGAGATTAAGCCATAATCAAGGATTTAATGGACTCATTACACCATCCTAATAGAAGGATAATAGATGAGAACATTTAAGCTGAGGAAAGCTCCTCAACTTAATCCATGATTAGGGATTAACCTCATGACAAAACAAAGCCTTTATTGAAGTGGATTTTAGTTAATGATAAGATGAAGAGGTGAATTTTATGGTTTGTAAGACAACTTGAGGGGGACTTGTCCATTAACACTAGGGTTAGTCCTTCTTAACCAATTAAGGAAGAATTAGAACCCTAATGCAAGGTCCAAGTTACAAGCTTGGTGTCTTAGTGATTATTAGATGGATTGATTAAAGGAGTTAAACACATTAAGGGTTTAACACTTAGGATTAAGGTTATACACTCCATCTTAATAGAAGGATGCAGGCATAAGCTTAATCACAAAGCCTTAAAACCTTTAGGGTTTAGTCCTTGATTATGAGGTGAGAAGAGAAGACTCAAAGAAAACTCAAAGGAAAGAGTCTAAGGGGGGACTAAACAATCCTAAAATGTTATCTTGCTTGGAAGTCCTGGGGTTTGTGAGGCTTAAGAGGAGAAATCTTCAAGGAAGCCACCAAGGAGGAGCAAGATAGAAAAAGGATGAGATGAGAAGAGAAAAGAGGGAAGAGAGGCACAAGTGAACAAGCTCACTCCAAGACAAGTAAAATGCAGCAAGGATGTAAAATGATGAGGTGAGAAGGGGTAGGAGGTGAAGGCAAATTCACCTCCCAAACAAACTTACCATTAACCTGAAAAGTTAGTACAAGATGCATAAGGGAAGGAATGAGATGAAACAATGCATATGGATGGGTAAAGGCCAAAGTTAGAAACATACACATGATGCAAATGATGTCAAGAGATGGTGCAAAGTCATACAAGATGCACATATGTGAGCATACAAGAGAATGGATGCATATGGAGCATGCCTTGAACCATGAAAGCTCATGAAAGTTTATGAAATGCAACGAAGGTATGACATGTCAAATGAATGATGCAATGACCAAACATGATTCTAATATGTCCTAAGATGTCTTATGAATCATATGGATGCACAAAATGTCATGGCAAGTTCTTGAATGCAAGCAAATGAAAGATGGATGCAAAGGAAAGCAAGAATTAAGGTTTATGCATAACATGCAACACAAAACTCAAAATCAGAAGCAAATGACATGATAAAAAATTGAAAATGGGATCAAAGGAACCCTAACCCTACACAAGTTCACTGCCCAAAGGAGGGGACCTAACTCTTAACCTAGTGGAAGTTATGAATTTCTCAAGTCAACTAAGGTTTTGGGATACCTCACAATGAAAAATACAAAACAAAATGAAAATGAAAGATAAATTCAAACCAATTTTATCCTAAAAACTACATGCTATGAAGGATGCAATGCAAGAAGAACCATTATCAAACTCTTCATGGTTAGGCAGAATGAATTTTTCTAAGTTTGAACAAAAATATTGCCTTTAAACAACTTTAATTCCAATGAAAATTGTCAAAATAGGTCAAGAACCAAAAAGAAATTTGTTTTGAGAGTTTGATAATGTTTCTAAATGTTTTAAAATGCAATGTGAATTTTTTGGTGATTTTTAAATACCTAAATGCATTTTTAATTAATTAATTTCCATTAACTAATTAAAAATAAACATTTAAATGATTTAAAAATGATTTTTAATGCAAAAAATTAAAATTAAAATATTTTTGGGTTCTGAAAATTAATGAAATGTTTGACAAAAAAATCAGAATTTTTTAATATGTTTTGCTATTTTTTAAAATTCAAGGAAGTTAAATACAAATAAAATAAAATAAAACTAAATAAAATGGAAAGTATGCCAAAGGGAAGGTCAGGATTTGATCTGGGCCTGGAACGTTTGATTGGGCGCGCATCTGGACGGCCCAGGTTCAAACTTCCTTAATCTGACTTAAATAAATATTAATCACATAATTAAAATTAAACACAAGATCCAGACCACTCAAATGCGCGTGGGAACACTCATCCAATGACCTATATTCAAACGAAACCCTAATCAAAATTAAAAGCCCTAATGACTTTCAGGTCACCGGAGAAGAGCTCCGGTCGTCTTCTCTGGTGACATCCCTCCCTGAAAAACTCTATCTCACTCCCTAGGTCATGAAACCTCACCACAATCTCCAGAACTCATCTCTTAACACCAAATAACAAGAATCCATGGACAAAAACAATTTATTTTAGCTACACAGAGAAAATCGAAGAAAAATAAATTTAGGGCAAAAGTTTCAGAGCATCATAAAATGCTTGTTTCTGGCCCATTTTCGAAAATAATTACATCCCCATGATCAGGGCAACACGTAGAACAACTTTGTAACTAAAAAATAAGATTCTGGAAAAAATGTTCATCATGTTACCTGAGATGGAGCTTTTGCTTCTGGAGTTTTCTGGCTGCTTCTTTGGTCCAAGATGCCTTTAATGAACCTCCTAAGAAGTTTGCAATGCTTGTTTGGAATTTCTTATGGCTGGTTTAAGAGATTGATGAAGTTCTGACCAAGGGGAGTGAAAAATCATATTTCTGTTTGTGGGCTTTTAAAGGCAAGATGAAGGGTGGTTTATGCTCTATGAAGCTTTTCTGAATGAATGGTGAAGTTGGTTTTGAGGTTTGATGATTCTGTGATGAGATTCAAAGAAAAATGCATAAAGAGGGATTTTTGTGAACTTTAGCAATGCTGTGGTTTCAGGCTCCAAGATTATGTGAGAAATGATCCTTGAGGCATGTATGTGAAGCTGTGATTGGTCAGAGTAGTTGGTGTGGCTCAGCTTGATTGGTATGGCTCAAATTGCATAAAGTCAACTTTTGTGTAAGTGAAGGTATGGGCTGGTTCAATCATGGTATAAGGGCGTGGTTCGAATCAGCATGCTTCAAGGAGGTCCATGGAAGTCACTTTTGGCAGCTGGCACAAGTGGATAAGAAGCTTTGATCCATTTTGCAATTTTGGGGAAGTTTGGCCCCTTTTGAAATTTGTGAAGTTCATGGCATGAAACTTGAGAAATTCTAGTGCAATTCTGAGTTTTAGGTCATGACTTATGTTTGTGCAATGCTTAGAAGTTTATTTGAAGTCACAATTAGCCTTGGCATGAAGTTTTGCAACTTTCCCTCTTTGTGCAAAAGTGAAAATTTCATGATTTTTCCCAACTTTGCAAGGCCATAACTTTTGATCCAAAATGAATTAGAATGAGTTCTTGTACTTTTTGAAAATGGAAGGATCCATTCTACAACTTTCATGACCAAAGTTTTTCCATTTGAAGCATTTTTGAATCAAAAAGAGGAGGTTGAAAAACTTTCCCAAAATGGCAATTTTGCATTATAAGTCACTTTCCCATAAAGGCAACTTTGCAAATGGCTTGAAATTCTTCAATTTTGTGAACTTATAACATCGTCTATAATCAAATAAAGATCATACACATTCAAAATGATGGAGAACACCCTTTGGTTGGGTCACTGGGGGCCTTAGATGCCCTGATTTTGCACTGACTTGCTCAAGAAGTCACCTTTTGATCAGATGCCTTCCCCATGGAATTTCTTCATGAAAATTGATATGAATGATCCTCATAACACATAGAGACCAATAGAAACAATAATGACCAAATTTTTTGGAGTTATGGACTCTGAAACCAAAACCCTAATTCTAGGTCATCTATGCAGTTAAACCTGACTCTGCTTCCATGCCTTTCTCAGTTCTTGTGATTCTTTGACTTCCTTGACCTTGTGAGGATATAATATGATGCTTGAACATACATGGACCCCTTTTAAGTGATTTATGACCTTTGGAGTGGCTCAAATAGCTCAAAGATTGCTCAGGTCACAAACCCTAGATGCAGATGACTTTGAAACAATGCAGTGAAGCAAAAATGTAATATGAGATGATATGATTGAACTTATGCACATGAAAAGATCAAAAGCCATGGTAAAATGAGTGAGGGCAAATTTGTGGTGTTTACACCTTCCAAACCAAATCACCAACAAAAAGAGTTTTATGTTTTACTTTTTTGTTATAAAACTTTTCACCTCTTTCTTTTTGCCTTTTTAACAAATCCAGCGCATGCAATCTTTCTTCATCTAAATCAACCAATTCGTCCATCATCATATTCCAATATATGTCTGATGGAATTTCATGATGCCTATGGACTCGAATCGACTGTAAATAAATTTCGACTGGCTAGACTACATCATGACCATACGTCAGCCTAAATGGGGCTGAGTTCGTAGCCTCTTTGGGAGACGTTCGACAAGCTCATAAAGCATGATTTAAAGTCTTATGTCAATTCTTAGGTTTTTTACCCACATGCTTTTTAATCAAGTTAATCACCACTTTATTAGCCATTTCAAATTGTCCATTCGCCTGAGTGTAGTAGGGTGTCGAAGTAAGGAGTTTGAACCCTACTTCTTTTGCAAACGCTTGCATATTATTTCCAGTAAACACTGATCCCGGATCTGTGGTTATTGTTTCTGGAATTCTAAACCTATAAATTATATTTCGTCGAATAAATTTGATGACTATTTCCTGGTCTACATTCACTAAAGGTATATCTTCAATCCATTTAGTAAAATAATCTATTCCAACAAGAATGTATTTTTGTCCCTTTGAAGAAGCTGTTCGAATTTTACCAATTAGGTCTAAAGCCCAACCCCTGAATGGCCAAGGCTTTACAATCGAATACAATTCACTTGCAGGAACGTGTGGTATGCCTGCATGCAATTGAAATTCTTGACATCCTTTAGCAAAATCCATACAGTCTTTCAGCATTGTTGGCCAGTACATTCCCTATCAAAACAACAACCATTTCATTTTATGTCATACTTGATGCGCACCACAGGATCCACTATGTACGTTGACAAAGCGACATAAGCCTCTTCTTCGCCTAAGAATTTTAACAAAACCCCTTCTGAGGTTTTCTTGAAGAGCACATTTCCGAAAAGTACATAGCTTATGTAAACACCCCAAATTTCCCTCTCTTTTTTCTCACACCTTGGCTTGTGATCCTTCATGTTGCATTGCATAAGCATACCATCTCACACTGCATAGCTGCATAGTTAGGGTTTGTGATCAGATGAATCTTAGAAATGGTTTGAGCTATCTCAAAGGCCATGAAGCATGCCAAGAGGGTCCATGAGTGTTCTATGATCATATTATACCTCTAAGTTTTCTTTGAAGTCACAAAATCTCAGGGGATTGCACAGTTACCCAGGCAGGCTCAGGGCTCCTGCACATATGACCAGAAATTAGGGTTTTAGGTTTGAGGCCCTTACACTCAATTATTTTGGCCATTCTTTATTCTATTGGTCTATGTATGTTATAAGGAGCATGTGTATCAAATTTGAAGCACATATTCATTGTGGAAGTCATCTGATTAAGTGGTAACTTGTTGTGCAAGAAAAGTCAAAATCAGGGCATTTGAGGCCACCAACAAGGGTTCTAAAGGGTCATCTTCATCATTTTGAGGTCCTAGAACCTTTATTTGGTCTTAGGAATGGTTGGAAGTCCACAAAATTAAAGAATTTTGAGCCATTGCAAAAGTTGCCATTTTTGGACATTACTTGTAATGAAAAATTTCCATTTTGGGAAAGAATTTCAACCTCCTCTTTCTTGATCAAAAAGGCTTGAAATGAAATTTCTTCAAACATGAAAGTTGTAGATTGGATGTTCCCATTTTCAAAAAGTACAAGAACTTCTCTTGATTCATCCTAGAACTCAAGATATGGCAAGTCAAAGTTGGGAAAAATCACATAATTTTCAAGTTCATGTCAAAGAGGGAAATGTGCAAAATGGTATTTCAGGCCTTTATGTGACCTTTAATCCACTCAAATACATCATGCCCTGATCAAGCAACTTCTAAAGATCAGAATTGGGCCAAGAACCTAGGGTTTTCATGACTTGCTTCTCAAGAAATGTCAAAGTTGGAAAAATGTAAAATCTATGAGAACTCTTGAATCAAGCTGCACAGCTCATAACATTTGATCCAAATGCCCTCCTTGAAGCCAGCTGAACACAATCCAGCCAAAAAGTCAATTCTGCACCATGCCATACCTCAATTACACCAAACCTTGACTTGTTAAAATTTCTCCCATACTCTTGAAATAGTGATCAACAACCTCTACAAACCTGCTCCATGACCTACTCAAACATTATGGGAGTGATATAGCAACTCATTCAGCCTTAGAACATACACAAGCTCAGATTGCAAAAATCCTCTCAAAACTTCATCTCTTCGAATCTCATTACACAACCATCAAACGTCAAATTTTCTTTCACCATTCAATCATACATGACCTAAGGAACATTTCCCACCCATCACCATAACCTGAAATAGCCTCAAACAAAAACACGATTTTTGCCATATTAGAACTGAACACTTCAAAATAGCCCCTCTCAACTCCATTCTAGCATTCCATTAGTTGCAGGAGGACCAGAGGAGTCATTTTTTACCAAGGAAAGGCTCAGAAAGCTCTAGTTTGAAGAACTTCAGTTCAGGTATCCATCAAGAACAAATTTTCTAGAACTTCATTTACTTGTTATAAATTGATTCTACATGTTATCCTGATCATCATGATGTGTTTAGAATTGAAAATGAGTGGAAAATGAGTATGTATTGATGTTCTGAAGTTTTTCCCATGAAAAATGTTTGCTTCGATTTGCTTGATGCATGTAGTTTAAATGTTGTTTGATGTTTGATTCATGTTCCATGATGTTAGAGGATCATTTCTGGGCAAGTTTGATGCATTTTAGTGAGCTATAGAGGAATTTAGGGTTGGGATTTGTCGCTCCCAAAGATTTGCATCCTGGTACAAGCGCGAACGGTCGGCGAGAGGAGAAATGAAATGAACTGAAATGAGTCGCCAACTAGGCATTTTTATCCCGAAGGAAAGGTAATGCTGCATAAACCTTGGAAAAGATGGATAATACGGTTGCAAACCAGAGAAACTGAGAAAGGGGGTTGGTTACAACCTGGGAAGGTATTAGCACCCAGATTGTCCGTCGTACTCGACGGGATCCACGCTTGAAAGATTGTGTTTAAAGGGGGAGTGTATGTGCTATCTGTGTGCAAGAGCTGGAAAAGGAATATACGAGTGTCAGTGCAAAAAGGTGATTGCACAGGAATGAGGCTTTTAAAAGAAAGCTGGAAAGAGGGGGATGACAAAGAGACTTTTGTTCGGTAACCGTTGAGTTATGCCTACGTATCCTCTCGTGCAATGAGGAAATTCAGAACACCATAGTTTGACTCAAAGAGACTAAAAATAAATTGACTATGAACTGCTTGCTTGTGTATGCTCAAGTGTATGACTCGTCTGGCTCGAGTGCTAACTGTCTTGCATTAGACGGAAGAAGCAAGTTCTCGTTTGTGAATGAGTGTGATGAGAAAAGAATCCCGGAGGAGACGTTTATTGTTTGTTTTTGGGTTTTCAATCTTTTATTGTGTGTGGTGTTTTGCATAAGTAAATGAGCTTAAGTCTAAATCAAGGGTTAGTAAACTCATTATCCTCCCTTTGATTAGGGATAATGAGAATACTTTAAGTATGAGATAAACATCTCAACCTAATTACCATGATGATGTAGGATTAAGATCATTAACCTACTTGTGATTAATTAGATGTTTTTTGGGTTTTTGTTTAGTGTTAAGTAATGAGTTTAAGCTATAATCAAGGATTATTGAACTCATTACACCATCCTAATAGAAGGATAATAGATGTGCACACTTAAGTTGAAGAAGATACCTCAACTTAATCCATGATTAGGGATTAACCTCATGACAAAACAAATCCTTTATTAAAGTGGATTTTAATTAAGGGTGAGATTAAGAAATGATTTTTATGGTTTGTAAGACAACTTGAGGGGGACTTGTCCATTAAACAATAGGGTTAGTCCTTCTTAACCATAAAGGAAGAATTAGAACCCTAATGTAAGGCCCAAGTTACAAGTTAGTGTCGTAGTGGTTATTAAGTGGATTGATTAAGTGGTTTAAACAAATAAAGGGTTTAACACTTAGGATTAAAGTTATACATTCCATCCTAAGAGAAGGATGTAGGCATAACCCTAATTCCAAAGTCCTAAAACCTTAAAGGTTTAGTCTCTAATGATGAGATGAGAAGAGATACACAAAGAAGACACAAAGGTGAAAACTAAGGGGGAACTAATCACAACCCTAATTATTATCATGCTTGGATGTTCCTAAGGTTTGTAAGGCTTGAGAAAGATCTTCAGAGAAGCCACCAATGGAAAAAGAAGATGAAAGGAGGAAGAAGCAGATGAATAAGTTACTTACTTCATTGAAGAAGATAAGTAACTTAGAGAAAGAAAGTAAGAGATGAACATGAATGAGCAAGCTCACTCAAAGGCAATGAAAAATGCAGCAAGGATGCATATGAAGAAGATGAAGAGAAATGATAAGTGAAGGCAAATTCACTTCTCAAATTACTTACCACCTGAAAATGTTAGTACAAGGTGCATAAAGAAAGAAATGACATGAAAAGATGCATATGTAATGACAAATAAACAAAACCAGAAGCAAACACATGATGTAAATGATGATATGAGATGATGTGAGAGCATACAAGGTGCACATGTGTGATCATACAAGGGAATGAATGCATATGAGGCATGTGGGAAGCATGAAAACACATGGATGTTTATGAAATGAAATGGATGCAAAGCATAGCAAATGTATGAATAAATGACCAAGAAATGTTCAAGCAATGTCTTAAGATGTCTAAGATGGAATACAAGTGCTTAGAATGTCATGGCAAGTTCATATGTTCATGCAATGCAATGTAAGATGCAAGTAAGGATGCAAAATTAGGGTTACATGAAAGGATGAGATGCAAATGATCAAAACAGAAACAATTCACATGATAAAAATTTGCAAATGAGCTCAAACAAACCCTAACCCCATATGATATCACACCCCAAAGGAGAAGGTCTAAATCTTAACCTAAAGGAAGTTATGATTTTTCTAAGTTAACTAGGGTTTTTGGGTACCTTAAGAGGAAAAATGCAAATCAATTTGAAAATGAAAGATAAATTCATGATAAAAATATCCTAGAAACTACATGTTATATGGAAAGCAATGCAAAAATAATCATCATCAAACCCTTCATGGTTAGGCAGAAAAGATTTTTCTAAGTTAGGGTTCAAAAAATAGGATTTAAATGACCCTTAATTCAAACAAAATTCTCAAATGATCATCAAACCTAAAAAGGAATCTGTATGAAGGGTTTGAAAATGTTTCTAAATGCAAAGGGATGATTCATGATTTTTTTGGTGATTTTTAGAAACCTAAATGATATTTTAATTAATTAATTTTCATTAATTAATTAAAGTAAACATTTAAATATTTTAAAAATGTTTTTTTAATGCAAAAATAAAAAAATAAAAATGTTTTTGGGTGAAGAAAAATATTTGAATCAGAAATGCAAAGTTTGAAATTTTTTTGATAAGTTTTGATATTTTAAAATAATTATGCAAGAAAATGAAATAAAATGAAAATAAAATCAATTTATATGGAAAGTAATCCAATATGATGGATGAGATTCAAATTGGGGAGAGAACCATTGACTGCGCACGCAATCCAGTGGTCAAGATTCAAACTGGCTTAATTATCTAATTAATTTAATTAATTGAAAATTGGGGTTAACTGAAATGATCCAGGCCACACATTCACGCGCTAATCCCCATCCTACGGCCAAAATTCAAACTGGGCAACTAAACCCTAATTAGGGTTCTAATTATTTTCAGGTGACCGGAGCAAGCTCCGGTCATCTTCTCCGGTGACCCCAAACATCAAACTTCTTCCCTAGGCTATTTTAGAAGCTCTAAAGCTCCAGATCAACTCCCCAAACCTCCCTGAGCATGAATCTACCCTCAAAACAAGTTTCTAATGGATCATGAACAAGATACGAATCAAAACTCAAAAATGGCAAAACTTTCAGAAGCACAATACAGACTCAATATTCAATCATTTTCAAAACCAACAAGTGCAGTGTGATCAGTGAAGCATATAGATCATTTCTATAACATAAAAAACAAGTTCTGGAAAATTTGTTCTTGAGGTATACCTGAGATGAAGCTTTTTAGTTTGGCACTTTCTGGACCTCTCTCTTGTGCAAATAACCTCCACTTGATCCCCTGATGTTGTTGCAAGGCTTTGAATGAGTTGAAGTGAGCTGGTTTGAGGGGTTGCAACTCAACTGGTCCAGAATCATGTTTTGCTTTCAGGGGCTTTCAAGCTTGTTTAATGGTTGGGAAAGGTTCTATTGATGATGGGGAGTTGAATGGTGAAGTTTGTTTTGAGGTTTGAGGCTTGTGCTGTGAGAATCGAAGAAAGGAAAGTCTTGAGTGATTTTGTGAAACTTGGTGTCTGATCTGATACAATCTTGTGTGATGTGTGTTATGACTTGCTTTGAGTCCACATAACAAGTCTCTATTGGCTAGAGAGTGGGTGGTGGCTGCAGCTGATTGGTATGGGTCCAATTGCAAAGAGTCAACAACTTGTGTACTTGAGGTATGGGCTTGTGCAGAAGCCGTTTTATGGCATGTATGGCCTCAGCATGAATCAAGGAGGTACATGGAATTGAAATTATGCAGCTGGATGTCTTGGAGGGAAAGATTTCATAGGTTTTGCAAGACTTTGCATTTTTGCCCCCTTTGAGAAATCTTGTGATGCAAGGCATGAAAACAAGTGATTCTTTGGGAAATTCTAGTCACAATGCAACGTATTATGTTTGTATGATTCCTAGAGATGCATTAGAGGTCACAAAATGGCTTGGCAAGTGGTTTTGCAAAACATCCTCTTTAGTGTGAAAGTGAAAATTATAGGATTTTTGCCAACTTTGTAAGGCCATAACTTGAGTTCCATAATGAATTAGGACATGTTCTTGTACTTTTTGAAAAGGGAATGATCCAATCTACAACTTTCATGACCAACAATTTTTCGTTTGAAGCATTTTTAGTTGAGAAAGAGGAGGTTGAAGAACTTTCCCAAAATGGAAAGTTTCCATTACAAGTCATTTCCATTTTTGGCAACTTTTGGTTTAGCTCAAATTTCTTCAATTTTGTGAACTTCCAAGCACTTCAATGATCAAATAAAGATCATATAACTTCAATTTGATGAAAATATCACTTTGGTTCCATTGTTGGGGGCCTCAGATGCCCTGATTTTGCACTGACTTGCTCAAGAAGTTACCTAGTGAACAGATGACTTCCACAATTAATTTCTTCATCAAACTTGGTACACATGATCCGTATAAGATATTGAGACTATTAGAAACAAGAATGACCAAAAAATTTGGAGTTATGGCCTTTGAAACCAAAACCCTAATTTCAGGTCATCTGTGAAGTGAAACCCTAGCTCTGCTTCCATGCTCTCCAAGTTCTTGTGATTTCTTAACTTCCTTGATCTTTGAGGGATATAATATGATGATAGAACACACATGGACCCTCTTGGAATGATTGGAGACCTTTGGAGTGGCTCAAATGGATCCTTGGATTGCTTAGATCATAAACCCCAGATGCAGATGAACTTGAACCATGCAGATGAAACAAATATGCAATATGAGATAGTATGCTTAAACTAATGCAAATATGGAAGATCACAAGCCATGGTGTGAAATTAGTGAGGGCAAATTTGGGGTGTTTACAGCTGCCCCTATTCAAGCATGAGTTAGCTGTGAAGGATGTAAGCGCCTGGCTTAACAGACAAACAAGATAACTTGTGGTTGAATACCAAAGACAGTCCAAAATTTGCACTCACTGGGGAGAAGAAGAAAAGGGATATAAATTGTAAAAGGTTGTATTGCATGATTATAAATTGCGGGCGATGGAGGACGACCATCGAGCAGAGGACGACTGCTGGGGATAAAGCAATGACGGGGACAACCGACATGCTGGGGAAATAAAGAGATCATGATGGGGACGACCATCAAGTAAAGGAAATAAGATTTTCTGGGGATCAAAGTAAAGGAGATGATGGGGACGGCCATCAGGGTTGAAAAAGTAATGTAAACAACGATGGGGACGACCATCGGTTCAAAGAATAAATGAAATAATGATGAGGGACGGTCATCAAAGGTGAAGGACGATCACCTAGCAGGGGACGACTGCTCTTTATCATGACATAGGACGGATGTAAGATAGAAAAGGTCGACGATGGGGACGGCCATCGGATAAGCATGATGAAGGACGATCATCAAGAGGTGAAGGACGATCACCTAGCAGGGGACGGCTGCTCTCAGGGTTTATCACGACATAGGACGAATCTTGGATAACAAGATCAACGATAGGGACGATCATCGAATAAAATTGATGAGGGACGGTCATCAAAGGGTGAAGGACGATCACCTAGCAGGGTACGGATGCTCTTAGGGTTTACCACGACATAGGATGAATGTCGGATAACAAGATCAACGATGGGGACGACCATCAGATATAAATGATGAGGGACGATCATCAAAAGGTGAAGGGCGATCACCTAGCAGGGGACGGCTGCAACAATATCACGACATAGGACAAATTTCGGATAGAAAAGGGTTCCAATAATGGAGACTCCATTGGGGAAAGGATGAGGGACGATCATCCGAAGGTGAAGGACAATCACCTGGCAGGGTACGGCTGCCGAAAGTATCACGACATATGACGAATGCCGGATAGGAGAAAAGTTGCTCTGCTGGCGACTTACTGGGGAATAGTAAACACGGACGAGTGCTTACGCCTGAGAAATAAAAGGTATAAGTGTTTGACGCTGTGTATAGATTAAAGATGCGGACGAGTATCCTTAAGACCATGATACGGACGAGTATCGGTAGAAACAAACGCTGACGCATGTTCAGAGATGATGATACGGACGAGTATCAACTCGTTAACAAAGAACATGGACGAGTGTCGGATCTGTTTGAGGAGTGATAATATATACAAGATACGGACGAGTATCTGTATAAGTATGAATGAGTATTGTGAAGTGTGAGCAAGACACGGACGGGTGTTCAACTTGCTGGGAAGAGTTTGACACGGACGGGTGTCAGAAAGTGTATAAGTTATGAACAAACATTTGTATATGAGAGTGTAAAAGGTGTTCTGGTGACCTGTGGGGATATGATGACATGGACGGGTATCGACAAGAGTGTATTATGAAGAAGTGTTTGGTTTGCAACAGGTGTTTCGGCAACTGTACCGGGGAAAGGTGACACGGACGAGTGTCAGAAGAGTACATAAGTATCTGCATCTGAGAATGCAAAGAGGGTATTTGGCTTATATCTGCAGGGGAATAGTATGACACGGACGAGTGTCGAAAGAGTATATATGAGCAGGTATTTATGTTGGAGAGTGCAAAGGGGACGCTTTGGCTTTTATTTGTAGGGGAAATGAGCTTTTATATATACATTGCTGATGAACTACTGAGGGTTTTTGTAGGTGACTGGCTCGAACCTGGCTTGTGATCATGCAAATGTTTGATTTTTGACGTAATGCTCCGTATTAGACAGAATGCTACGCTCTATGGGGAAAAATGATGCAAATGCTATGATTATGCAAAGGGAAACCGATCCGGGATTTGAATCCCGCTGTTGTGAAGATCTCTGGCTAATCTGCTTGGAGGAGTATCCCAGCTGGGGAAGATCATTGATAGATCTGCTAAGATATATAGCTTTGCTTGGGGAACTAGGTCATTGATAGACCTATCCTATAAGGAGAAGTCCAGCTGGGGATAAGGAAGCTTTCGTCACCTTGTTGTGTGAGAAATTCAGGCATTGCTCTTCTGAGGAGAGGCTGGAACTCTGCGGGGAGATAGTTATTTTGTCTTTGAGAGTCCTGGCACTCTGTTCGGGGAAGAAAAGATCACTGAACGATCTTCCTAGAGAACTCTGTGGGGATCCCGACTGGGGAAGCTTCTGTTGAATAGACTTATGCTGATGATGAGGAGGTTTTGACAACTCTGCTGGGGAAAAGCATTTCAGATACTGCTTGGGGAGACGGTAACTTCTGGAAATAGCACGCTAGGGAAGTGATGCTTGGCATGCCCCATGCTGCGTATTGAATACCTGCAATCTGTTAAGACAAGAAACACACACGCATCCCGAGGTATCCCTTACCGGATTCCGTTATAGGAGTTAGATATTTCTGAGAGTAAATACATTTCCTGCAAGCATTTATTAAGAATGGCTCATTTGTTTTATTCAAATATTAGATCATGGATATCGGACATTTGCGAACGAAACAAAAATGTACAAGACAAGGTGTGACTGAAAATCTGATTTTATTAATTTGGGTGCCCTGAGTTGGTAGATACAATCAAAGAAACAGATCCTATGGAATGAGGAGATTGTTACAAATTGAAAAAGTAAAAGTGTTGGCAATGTTGACGACGCTCCGGCGAGCTTCCTTTGCTATGACCTGTATGACCTTGACGCTCTTCTCATCTTGCTTTCTGAAGAAGGTTGATTTCGACCGATGCCTTAACTCTTTAGAAGCTTGTCGTGTTGTAAGTGATACAGACGAATTCAGAATGCAGTTATTTGCTTATTCCCTGATTTTGCATGGATCGCCCTTTCGGGTTTTCAATCCACCGGGATAACCATTTTTGCCTGAGCTGTCCAATGCGGCTTTTCAACTCAGCGAGTGTACATATTTTTTCAATTTTCCCTTATTTTGCCCGAGTCTTTTATTCTATTTTTGACTCGCCGGGATGCCCTATTTTTTCCTGAACGTGTATTCTGTTTTTATGTCCAGCGGGTCATTTATGCGAAGTATTTTTTAACTGCATCTGAATTCACAGGGGGCAAGAAATCTTCACCATCCATAGTAGTGAGCATCAGTGCTCCACCAGAGAAAACATTCTTTACTATGAATGGACCGTCGTAATTTGGAGTCCACTTGCCCCTGTGGTCTGTATGAGTAGGAAGAAGTTTTTTTAGCACAAGATCTCCCACTTGGTATTCCCGAAGCCTGACTTTCTGATCGAAGGCTTTCTTCATCCTTTTCTGATATAACTGCCCATGAAAAATTGCAGCTAATCTCTTTTCTTCGATCAGATTCAGTTGATTGTACCGAGATCGGACCCATTCTGCTTCGTTCAACTTTACATCCATCAGTACCCGTAAGGAGGGTAGCTCAACTTCAACAGGTAGGACAACTTCCATACCGTACACAAGCTGATACGGTGTTGCCCCAGTAGATGTTCTGATTGAGGTATGGTACCCATGCAAGGCAAATGGTAGCATCTCATGCCAGTCTTTGTAGGTGACTACCATCTTCTGCACAATCTTCTTGATGTTCTTGTTAGCCGCCTCAACAGCGCCATTCATCTTTGGCCTGTAAGGAGAAGAGTTGTGATGTTGAATTTTGAAGTCTCGGCACAGTTTTGCCATCATTTTGTTGTTCAAATTGGAACCATTATCAGTAGATTCGCTCGGGAACTCCATATCGACAGATGATGTCTCTTTTCAGAAATCTGGCTACCACTTGTCTGGTGACGTTTGCATACGAAGCTGCTTCAACCCACTTGGTGAAGTAATCAATGGCTACCAAGATGAATCTATGGCCATTTGAAGAAGTTTGTTCGATATTTCCAATCATGTTAATGCCCCACATGGCAAAGGGCCAAGGTGAAAACATTACGTTCAAAGGATTTGGAGGCACATGCACCTTATCTGCATAAATCTGGCATTTATGGCACTTTCTTGCATAGGCACAACAGTCAACATCCATTGTGATCCAGTAGTAACCTGATCATAACAACGTTTTAGCCATTGCATGTCCTCCAGCATAGGTATCGAAGGATCCTTCATGCACCTCGTGCATCAGCAAGTCTGCTTCTTTCTTATCAACACATCTGAGAAGCACCATGTCAAAGTTTCGCTTGTATAATGAACCATCCGCATTAAGGAAAAAACTACCGGAAAGCCTTCTTAATGTCTTCTTATCATTGGATGATGCCCCAGGTGGGTATGTTTGATCCTCTAAGAAGCATTTGATGTCATGTAACCAAGGCTTGTCATCTTTTGTAATGTCCATGGAGAATACGTATGCTGGTCGGTCTAGTCTGGATACCGAAATCCGGGGCACAAAATTGGAAGTTTGAACCTTGATCATGGAGGAAATGGTAGCTAAAGCATCCACGAACTGATTTTCGTCTCGAGGGATATACTCCAGTTTGACTATTGTGAAGAAAGTCAATAATCTCCTCGTATAGTCACGGTATGGGATCAGATGCTCTTGGTGAGTGTACCATTTGTCGTTGGTCTAATTGACTACCAAAGCTGAATCTCCGAATACAATTAATATCTTGATCCTGAGGTCAATGGCTTCCTCAAGACCCATGATACAGGCTTCATATTCAGCTTCGTTGTTAGTGCATGTAAAGGTGAGTTTCGCCGAGAAAGGCATATGAACTCTTTTTGGTGTAATGAGCACTACACCAACTCCACGACCATTCATATTGATAGCCCCATCAAACATCATTGTCCACTCTTCTTCTGGGTCAGGCCCTTCAGTGTGAACCGGCTCTTCATGATCTTTTGCTTTCAGGAACATGATGTCTTCATCAGGGAAATCAAATCTCATTGGTTGGTAATCATCAATAGGTTGCTCAGCCAGATAGTCAGACAGTACACTGCCTTTGATGGCCTTTTGAGATGTGTACTAAATGTCATACTCTGTCAGAATCATTTGCCATCTTGCAACCCTTCCGGTAAGTGCTGGCTTCTTAAATATGTACTTGACGGGGTCCATTTTTGAAATCAACAAAGTAGTGTGAGTCAACATATACTGTCTCAGTCGGCGAGCAGCCCACGCTAAAGCACAACAAGTTTTCTTGAGCAGTGAATAACGTTGTTCACAGTCGGTAAACTTTTTGCTTAGGTAGTATATTACATACGCGTTTCGACCAGACTCGTCATGTTGGCCCAGCGCACACCCCATTGATCCTTCTAATACTGTCAGGTACTTTTTTAGAGGTCTTCCTTCAACTAGAGGCATGGGAATTGGAGGTTCTTGTAAGTACTCCTTGATTTTGTCGAAAGCCTTCTAACAATATTCGTTCCACCTAACCGTTTGTTCCTTTCTTAACAATTTGAACAGGGGTTCACAGGTTGCCGTGAGATGAGATATGAACCTTGAAATGTAGTTCAATCTACCTAGGAACCCCCGAACTTCCTTTTTCAGTCCTAGGTGCAGGCATCTCCTGGATGGCTTTGACTTTGTCAGGATCAACTTCAATCCCATTTTCACTTACAATAAATCCCAGCAACTTACCAGACCGCACCCCGAATGTGCATTTGTTGGGGTTTAACTTCAATTGATACTTTCTCAGACGTTTGAACAACTTCAGAAGATTTACCAGATGATCTTCTTTAGTGAGAGACTTAGCAATCATGTCATCCACGTAGAATTCAATTTCTTTGTGGATCATATCATGGAACAATGTTACCATAGCCTGTTGATACGTCGCACCGGCATTCTTCAGTCCAAAAGGCATTACCTTATAACAAAATGTGCCCCAAGGTGTGATGAAGGTTGTTTTCTCCATATATTTGGGTGACATTCTGATCTGATTATACCCAGAAAAACCATCCATGAAGGAAAACACCGATAACTGAGCTGTGTTGTCGACCAATACATCAATGTGAGGTAATGGGAAGTCATCCTTCGGGCTAGCTCTGTTCAGATCCCGGTAATCCACACACATTCGTACTTTGTCATTCTTCTTAGGCACTGGTACAATATTAGCGACCCACGGCGGGTAACTATTTACGGCAAGGAAACCGGCATCCCACTGATTTTGTACTTCTTCTTTAATCTTCAAGGCCATATCCGGGCGAGTACGACGTAGCTTCTGTTTCACTAGAGGGCAATCTTCTTTCAAAGGCAGCTTGTGCATAACAATATCCGTATCTAAACCCGGAATATCTTGATAGGACCAAGCAAAGACGTCAACGTATTCTCGAAGCATGTCAATGAGTTATTCTTTTACTGAAGCTTGCAGACTGGCCCCAATCTTCACTTCTTTCAAATCCTCTTCGATACCAAGATTAACTGTCTCAACCTCCTCCTGATGAGGAGTGATCTCTTTCTCCTCTTGCCTCAACAACCTGGATAACTCTTCAGGTAACTCATAGTCTTCTTTAATCCCTTCATCAGCTTGATTAATTGGATTGTCGAAGTCATACAAGGTCATACAAGGTCATAGCAGTGTTGTTGTCGGTGCAATCTGGAGGATAATCTCTGCAAGGGTTGAGATTTGTTCGTTTTAGTGATCAATTTTAATCTTGTTTTAGAAAAGTGTAAATGAATTTATTTTGAAAACATTGTCATTTTATTGTTTTGTACAAAAGTGAAAAATGAAAAGGTAGTGAGCAAAAAAGAGACTTGTTTGCAAAAGATGTCCGATATTCATTGATTAATCCATTTGCACAAAATTACAATATGGCCCTATTACAAAATGAGTTCTGACACCTTGGGCAAGATGCAGGACTTGATGCATGCTAAAAAGACAGGAAATAATAATTACTCTGCAGGAGTAACCCTTATAATTTCCTGGGAAGACCAGTTAAGGACTTGGTTCCCCGGGATCCTTGGACATATCCAGCTCTCCAGGTTGCGGTCGCTTTCCGCCTCGTCTTCCAAGTTGTTAACAACATCTGGGGTGAGCATCCCCCCACTGATGAACTTGGGCTCTTTGGAAGCCTCTGATTGATCATGTCGGAATGGTCTGTAACCCAAACCGAATCTATCCTCCTTCTTTTCTACTGGCAACAGCTTGCCCCAGCCTTGAGCATTACCATCTTCAACAACCTTCCGGGCTTGCTGATAGGAGACAATTGAAGTACCCATCCTGTCTTCCTGGGAAGCAGCAAATACTTCAGTTGTCGCCTTATTGACATTCAGGGCCTCGAACCCTTGGCTCATAGTTTCATGGATTTCACCATCCATCTCAATATACTTGTATGTAGCCAGCTGGCTAACAAATATGTCCTCCTCACCACAGATGGTGATAATCTGTCATTCCCATTCATATTTCAGTTTCTGGTGAAGAGTCGACGTTATTGCGCCTGCGGCATGAATCCATGGTCGACCTAACAAACAGCTGTATGTCGGCTGAATGTCCATCACATAGAAAATGGTCTTAAAGACTTGCGGACCGATTATCACTGGTAGCTCCACCTCTCCAAGAACAGATCTTTTGGAGCCATCAAAAGCCCTGACCATAAGATTGCTTGGCCGGAGAGCTATTCCATCATATTCGAGCTTGACAAGAGCTTTCTTGGGTAAGACATTGAGTGAGGATCCAGTGTCTACAAGAACATGAGATATTACAACTCCTTTGCACTTAAGGGTTATGTGCAAAGCTTTGTTGTGGTGACGTTATTCTGTTGTCAAATCAGCATCAGTGAAACCTAGCCCATGGCTAGTATTGACATTTGACACAACTGTTTCCAGCTGATTCACTGTGATCTCTTCTAGCACGTAGGCAACGTGCAGTACTTTGAGTAGTGCATCCCGATGGGCTTCGGAACACAACAGCAGGGATAAGATAGAAATCTTAGAAGGAGTCTGGTGGAGATGATGCACAACTTTATAGTCACTTCTTTTAATTATTCTCATAAATTCATCCACATCCTGATCAAAGGATGATTTATGAGTCTCTTTTGATGCTGGTTCTTCAGGTATCACACTTTTCCCTTTGGCTTTGGCGGTAGCCTCTGCCTCAGTATTGGTTCTGGGAGCTTGTGACTGTCGCTCCCCGGATTTCCATCCTGGTACAAACGCGAAAATGGCGCGGGAAGAGGTAGAGTCGCCAGCCAGGCATTTTTATCCCGAAGGAACGGGAATGGTAATGCTGCACAAACCAGAAGAAAGAAGAAGGAAGGACACGGGCCTTGCGAACCAAAGAGACTGGGTTCGGGAGTCAGTTACGACCTGGGAAGGTATTAGCACCCCAGATCGTCCGCCGTACCCGATGGGATCCACACTTGCAAAGAAACTGTTTCAAAGGGTGAAGAAATGAAAGCTGCTGCAAAAAGAATGACTAGAACTAGAAAAGAAAAGAAAAGAAAGGGGGAAAATGTAGGGAAAATAAAAGAGTGTTCTCGAACGGGCCCTATCCCGCTGCCTACGTACCTCATCTGGACAATGAGGATCAGAGTCGCCGTAGTTCCCCTAACTAGGGGTGGAAAAGATTGCTTGTGTCTTAAGGCTTGAACTGCCTATGTCAATGCTCAGGTGTTGCAGGCTCGGACGATGAGTGTGTTACCATATTGCAAAGTGACAAGTAATAGCATGTTCGTACGTAAGGAGTGAGTGGGATGAGAAAATAAGTCCCGAAGGAGAGACGCTTATTGTTTGTTTTGTGTATTTTAGAATCTTTTATGAGTGTGTCACAAGGAAGTGAACTCAAGCTCTTTTCCATGGAATGTGTACTTGCTACTACATTCCAAGATGGAATAACAGAACAAGCACACTCAAGTAAGGAGAAAATCCCCAAAACTTGAATCCAGAGATTAGGGCTTAAGCTCACTAACTCATTAAACTTATTAAATGTTTTTTGTATTTACAATGAAGAAGTGTGTTTTATGATTTTCTTGGTGAAGATGATATCCTGATCAGACTTGTACATCACAAGACAAGCTTGTACTATCCCAAGATGGGAAGACTACAAGGGTCTCATGGGATAAGGCTATTTCTCAAGATATCACTTCAATCTTTATTAAGTATCTTCTTTAGGGTGTTGAGATGAGAAGAGAAGAGGAACCAAAGGATCACAAAGGTAAAAGTCTAATGGGGGACTAATGAATCCTAATTGTTATCATGCATAGAAAATCCTAGGTTAGTGAGGTTAACTATCCTAAAGAAGAAAGAAAGAAGAAGAGAAAGAGAAGAATGAAGAATAGAAGAGGGAGGAAGTAAGGCCTAAACCCAACAATCACAAGATTAGAATTAATGAAGAAAAGAGAAGAGATAAGAATAGGAGATGTGGGAATCACATCCACACCTCTCACTTACCAAAGCCCCTAAAATGGTTAGTGACACAAGCATAAATGCAACACAAAATGAACATAATGTCAAAACAAAGTCACACAACCAGAAGTGAAGTCATAAACACCAATGCCAAGTGCAAACTCAAAGCACAAGAATGAGAAAAGAATACAACTCACAATGAAGCATTATGAATCACCATGACAAAACAAAGTAAACATGAGAAGATGCAAAGCAAAATAGTCAAAGAAATGTCACAAAGTGCCAAACCAGAATCCTAACATGTTAGAAAGGTTCCTAAGGAACACATGAGATGAAGAGAAGAAGTGCACATAGTCAAATATTCACATCATGAGAAGAAAGAAGCAAACGAAGTGAAGTGAGCATGCATAAGTGTGGAAAAACTTCAAGAGCAACCAAACACAAACTTCTCCAAGGTACAAGCATCAACTTAAGACTATAGGGGTATCAACAATCTAAGATGGCCCTAAACATCCTAAATAAGTTGGCACAAGTGCCCTTCTAAGCTAAGGAGAGAACAAATGATCCAAAAGAAGCAAAAAAGGACAAGCAAGGAACAAAAATTCAAAACAAAACAAATTAGCATTCAAAAATTCCACAACCTTGCACAAATGATCTTCAATCATACCATAACAACATGCCAAAAGGAGGGGATCAAAATCAGAAGCCTAACCATTCAAATGAGGGTTCAAACATGGATTAGGGTTAGAAAGCTTCATGCACAAGTTAGAGACCAAAATCAATTAAACAAAATTATAAAAATCAGAACAAAAATCACCAATAAACTACATCTCATCATGAATCCAGAGCAAAAATAATCACTTAAAAATTCAAAATAATGATCAAGATGGAAAATGAACAAGTCAGCATGCTTAAAAATGGAATAAAAACAATTAATTAAATGAGACAATTAATTTCCACCTGACAATTAAAAATAAATGAAAAATAAAAATACCAAAAATTAGAGAAAACTCAAAGGACCTTTCATGAATTTTTTTATAATATTTGGAGACCAAAAACTATTTTTTAAAAATTAAAAAGCAAACTAAAATTAAAATAAACAAAATAAAAGAAATGATGAAGCTGTGGTGCAAATAGCAAACAAATCCAGTTCAAATAAAATGGGCCTAATGAGAGGGGGGTGCGAATAAAACAAAGAGGCCCAGGATCCAGCGCAGGTTCATAAGAATTATTGTGGAAATTCAGAATAATCAAGGAAAATGGACAACCAGTGGATCAGATGAACGCATGAGATGGAGTCACTCATTAAAACAAGTATGCAAAATGATTGGCCAGGGTGTGAGAACACGTTAGTTATGGTGAGGTGAGACACAAAATGATTAATTCAGATTATAATTTGAAATAGAAAACACGTGCAAGGGAGGGTGTGTTTTAATGTGTTGGCAAGAGGTCATCCGTTCAGATCCTTCATCCTACGGATGTGCTTCATCTTCCTCATTAAAACTCAGGTGAACAAAATGCAGAATCCGGTGACCGAAGCTAGGGCTCCGGCACCGGAAAATTCAAACTAAGAACAAAACACCATAAAAACAATTAAAAAATGCACTTAGATTTTTCATTATATCACCACACAATCCGGATCGAAACAAAACAAAATCATACACCAAACTTTAGATCCACATATTTCACTCAATAATGCATCAAAATCAAATCTAAAGAGTGCAGAATACTCAACAAAGTTCACATATCACAATGCATACAAGAAAAACAAGTTTCAGATGTATGAATTTCAAGTCATACCTGAGATGGAACCACTGCAAAATCACCAAAATAGAACTCCAGATGCTGCAGATCTGTGTACTTTGATCTCCTCTTGCAAAATAAATCCAAGAGGAATATTGAGAGAGCTTGAATTTGAAACTTCGAAGAAACCTGCTCTGAATGGCAACTCTCTAATTCTTCACTTTCATCTTTGATTGATGAGAGAAATGTGTTCCTTGAAACTTGTAGAGGAGGAATATGAAGAGAAATGAGAGAGGTGTGGCTTGAGGAGAGAGATTCGAAACCTTTTGCTCTTGTGCAAGAAATTTTGAATATGAAAAATGAGAGGGTGCTAGCTTGCATTTAGGGTTTGGTTAGCTTTTATATCATGCACATATCACACTGATTAGGGTTTAGTGGCAAGTGGTGGCATGAATTGTGTGATAGGGATTGATTTTCAAAATTGCATGAAGAAGAAGAATGACCAATTTGCTCGTGCATTTTATTCCTCTTTGCACATGCTGATCTCTCATCCCAGTCCTTGATTCATGATGAGATGATCCTGCCCCTTGGTTGTTTGGGTCATGCCTTTTTCATGATCATGCATTTTTTGCCTTTTATGAACTACACCATATTCCATGCACGAATTTTCTTTCTTCCTTGGGCAACAAATCTTCTCATGCATTTCCTTGAAGCATTATGATCTTAATTTGTCCATCACACCACTTGAAAATAAGTTTCATGAGGTTTTGCATGTGTGGAAGGCTTGAAATTCATGCCATGCCCTAAAAAACAAGTGATTTTCGAAGGCCTCATCTCACAAACCATGAGGGCTATGTAAAAGTACTTGTACTTTTTAAAAATGGGAGACTTTAATCTTCAATTTTCATGTTTGGTGGAAATCCATTTGAAGCTTTCTTCACCAAGTTATGTATACTTGAAAATTAGGGCAAAAGGTTACTAAAAATGGCAAATTTCATGACCAATCCTATGCAAAAAATGCAAAACACCTCAAAACCTCTTGATTCTTGATCTTTGATCTTGCCAAACCTCTTCTAAGGTTATAAGAACATCCATTGACTAGAAAAATAGGGTTGGACCCCTTAAATTCCCACAGTTGACTTCTAGAATGCACAGTTGACCAATTTCTTCATTTACAAGCAACTGAAGAAATACTTGACTTCCACAAGGAATTTTCTCACCAAATTTCATCCCTAGGATCCTCTTATCATATGAAAGAATTTTCCCAAATGAAATGGCCAAAGTCACAAAGATTTCATGCTTGAAACTCAAACCCTAATTTGGGATCATTGTGTAGGAGCTTTGCCCTAGCTTGAATTCTCTGATGATCCTCCAACCTCTTGGGATTTTGTGAATGATCTTGAGCTTGTGAATGCAATGTAGACTCCTAATAGGACTTGAAAAAATCCATTGGGCCTCTTGTTATAGTTTGTGATGCTTCAAATCCCTCCACAAATGATCATATGCCTAATGTTAGGTCATGAGAATGTTATGCCTCATCTTTCCATGCAAAGATGCCAAGAAAATGATATGCTTATGAAGACTATGGTATGATGATGATGCTTAAAAAAGAAGAGGGCAAATTTGGGGTGTTACAGCTGCCCCTATTCAAACAACTGTTGATCTGAAAAGGACGGTAGCACGGGCTATCGACTGTTCAAGATGAACTGTGGTTGAATACCAAGAAAACCTAAAATTTGCACTCTGCTAGAGAATGCAAGAACTGGGAAATAAACCCAACCAAATGACGCTTTGGTGACTGAAGTGGAGAGAAAGCAGACGATCTCCTTCCAAGTTGAAACTGTTATTTGGAACCGGAAAACTATGACAGACGAGTCTTCTTCGAAGAATCCTGTTACGCCAGGAACTGGACATACGAGTCCTCACATACTTTGCAAAACATATGACTTGAGACAGACGAATCTCCTTCGGATACACCTGTTACGCCAGGACCAATGATGCACTTAAGTCTGTGGGATAGACATGCATAATCTAGGTAGACGAACCCTCCCTATATATTATCCGTGGATATATGGTCTAAGACAGACGAGCCTTCTTCAGATAACCTGTTACACCAGGTGCAACATTAATAAGTGGTGTTTGAGACAGACGAATCTCCTTCGGATAGACCTGTTACGCCAGGACCGATAACCATTTTGACGTTTAATCCCACCATCAGGATTTCAAACCTCTTCAACACAGACGAGCATTGGATGATCATCAAGAGAAACACAGACGAGTGCCATAAGTCAATGATACAAACGAATATCAGACGATGATCTAAGAAACACAAACGATCGCTTCAGGTGATGATACAGACGAATATCAACTACTGGTGTAGACGAATACCAGGAATTCAACACAGACAAGAAATTGGAGTAGCAATACAGACGAGTACCAGGGTAATTATCCAATCAACACATATAGTTGTAAGCTAACACAGACGAGTGTAAGGGATGATACAGACGAGTATCCAAACAAAGCAGACGGGCTTCAAACAGATAACAAACACAGACGAGTGTTGGGAATTGCAGATGAGCAACAAGCAACTACAACCATGGGCAACTGTTGGGGAAAGCAAACGAGCAATACCAAAGTGAGAACACGGACGAGTGTTGGGAAATGCAAACGAGCAACAATAAAGTGTGAACACAGACGAGTGTTGGGGAATATTTCAATGATGGTTGTATCTCAATCATGAAACTCTGCGGGGAAATGACGATCTTCCAACACGGCTGGGGAGATGCTTCCTCAAATATCCCATGCTTTGGGAAGAAACGTTCTGACAGTTAAACTCTGTGGGGAATGGGTCTCCCACTGCCTGCTGGGCATACTCCAATGATGAAAAATAATCTGCTTGGGGATCCCACCTGCCATGACTTAGTTGGGGAAAACTCTGTTTGGGGAGAATGTGACGCCATCCTGCAAAACCTACAACAACAGAAAACACATATGTGCCTCGGGGACTTGCATGGTATGATCTGTTCATCCATTGTCACCCGACACTCAAAGAAAATTTCAAATGTTTCCCTGCAGTGTCATTTTTCTTTCAAATATCACCATGTTTTAAATGCAATGCTATTTTTTGCCAAAAATTCAGGACATATTTGCAAGCAAAAGTAAACACAACACAACTTTTGACTGAATATTCTTTTATTGAAAAGCCTTTGAATAGGCAGAGTTTTTTACATCAGGAAGCAACCACCTGGAAAGAGGTAGCTACCATAAAATTGAGAAAATAAACTATCCTAATAGCAATGTACACGGCATTCCAATGAGTTTCCTTCTTGCTATGACCAGCATGCCTTCAAAACTCTCCATTCTTGCCTTTTCTTTCTGAGAAGATGAGAGGACCGATTCCTATCCTTCTGATATTGTCAGGTTGTACGAAACGATGACTTGATTCAGATTACTCGGATCGCAGTTGTTCGCTTATTCCCTTGTTTTGCGTGGATCGCCCTTTCGGGTTTTCAATCCACCGGGATACCCTTTTTTTCCTGAGCTATCCGATGTGGCTTTTCAACTCAGCGGGTGTACATTTTTTTTTATTTTCCCTAACTTTTGCCCGAGCTTTTTATTCTGTTTTTAGCTCGTCGGAATGCCCTTTTCTTGCTTGGACTTTAATTCTGTTTTTGTGTCCAGCGGGTCTCTTTATGCGAAGTATTTTTTAACTGCGTCCGAGTTAACAGGGGATTGGAAATCTTCTCCATCCATAGTGGTGAGCATCAGCGCTCCTCCTGAGAAAACATTCTTCACTATGAATGGTCCTTCGTATTTCGGGGTCCACTTGCCCCTGTGATCTGAACCTGGAGGAACGATCCTCTTGAGCACAAGCTCTCCTACTTGATACTCTCGAGTACGTACCCATTGGTCGAATACTCGCTTCATTCTCCTCTGATAAAGCTGACCATGACAGATAGCCGCTAATCTCTTTTCCTTAATTAGACATAGCTGATTGTATCGAGCACGCACCCACTCAGCCTCATCAAGCTTCACATCCATCATCACACGCAATGAAGGAATTTCTACCTCGACAGGAAAAACTGCCTCCATACCATTTACCAATGAGAAAGGAGGTTCCCCTGTTGACGTCCTGACTGACGTTCGGTACCCATGCAGCGCAAACGGTAACATCTCATGCCAATCTTTGTAAGTGACAACCATCTTTTGCACAATCTTCTTAATGTTCTTGTTTGCCGCCTCTACCGCACCATTCATCTTTGGTCGGTAAGGAGAAGAATTGTGATGCTGGATCTGGAAGTCCCGGCACAATTCTGCCATCATCTTGTTGTTCAAATTAGAACCATTGTCAGTAATGATTCTTTCGGGCACTCCGTATCTGCAAATGATGTCTTTTTAAAAAAAATTGGCTACCACTTGACGAGTGACATTGGCATAAGATGCTGCTTCAACCCACTTAGTGAAGTAATCAATCGCAACCAAGATGAAACGATGGCCATTTGAAGCAATAGGCTCTATCTTCCCGATCATGTCAATGCCCCACATAGAAAAGGGCCAAGGAGATGACATGACGTTGAGCGGGCTTGGAGGAACATGCAGCTTGTCTGCATAAATCTGGCATTTATGGCACTTACGGGCGTATGAACAACAGTCTGCATCCATTGTCATCCAATAATACCCCGATCTCAGCAACTTCTTAGCCATAGCATGCCCTCCTCCATGAGTACCGAAAGATCCCTCGTGGACTTCCTGCATTAACAGGCTTGCTTCGTGTCTATCCATGCATCTGAGCAAGACCATGTCAAAATTCCTCTTATACAAAACCCCATCTGTATTCAAGAAGAAGCTAGCAGCAAGTCGTCTTAAGGTCTTCTTGTCATTGGATGATGCCCCAGCTGGGTATTCCTGTCTTTCCAGGAAAAGCTTAATATCAAAGTACCAAGGTTTCTCATCAGACATAGCGTCTACAGAGAAAACATAAGCTGGTGCGTCGAGCCTGGAAATGCCAATCCTGGGCACATAATTCCAACACAAGACTTTGATGGACGAAGAAAGAGTAGCCAATGCATCGGCAAATTGATTCTCATCACGTAGTATATACTGAAGCTTAACCGTTGTGAAGAACATCAACAATTTTCTGGCATAATCCCTATAAGGAATTAAGTGTTCTTGATGCGTATACCACTTGCCGGTAACCTGATTGATAACGAGGGTTGATTCTCCGAATATATCGAGAGTCTTAATCCGAAGATTAATAGCCTCCTCTATTCCCATTATGAACGCCTCGTATTCCGCTTCATTGTTGGTACAACCAAAAGTAATTCTGGCAGCGAAGGGAAAGTGAACACCTTCGGGAGTAATAAGAATAGCACCAACTCCACGTCCATTGATATTGACTGCCCCATCAAACATCAACTTCCATTTGGATTCAGGGTCTGGCCCCTCCTCCGGAAGTGGTTCCTCGCAATCTTTGGCTTTGAGGTACATGATGTCCTCATCAGGGAAATCAAACTTCATTGGCTGATAGTGATCTTCAAGAGGTTGTTGTGCAAGATAATCCGACAATACACTTCCCTTGATGGCTTTTTGAGAAGTATATTGTATGTCATACTCTGTTAAGATCATTTGCCAAGATCCATTTTGGAAATTAGCAGTGTGGTATGGGTCAACATATATTGTCTCAGTCGGCGAGCAGCCCATACCAGAGCGCAGTAAGTTTTCTCGAGCAGTGAGTAACGGGATTCACAGTCGGTAAACTTTTTGCTAAGGTAATAAATAGCGTACTCTTTTCGACCAGACTCGTCATGCTAGCCTAGAACACACCCCATTGACCCTTCTAGCACAGTCAAGTACATGATAAGCGGCCGTCCTGGAACTGGAGGCATTAGAATCGGAGGTGACTGCAAATATTCTTTTATTTTTTCAAAGGCTCTTTGACAGTCCTCGTTCCACCTGACAGTTTGTTCTTTTCTTAGCAATTTGAATATTGGTTCACACGTGGCAGTTAGATGAGATATGAACCGTGAAATGTAGTTCAGTCTCCCTAAAAACCCGCGCACTTCTTTTTTTGTTTTCGGTGCAGGCATATCTTGTATTGCTTCTACTTTTGCAGGATCCACCTCGATTCCTTTCTGGCTAACAATAAATCCCAACAATTTTCCGGAACACACTCCGAAAGTGCACTTGTTTGGATTCAACCTCAGCTTATACTTTATCAGTCTATCAACCAGCGTCTTGAGATTGACCAGATGTTCTTCTTCGTCTCGGGACTTGGCAATCATATTGTCCATATAGCATTCTATCTCCTTGTGTATCATGTCGTGGAAATATGTGACCATAGCCCACTGATACATTGCCTCGGCGTTCTTCAAACCAAATGGCATCACCTTGTAGCAGAATGTACCCCACGGGGTAATGAACGTTGTTTTCTCCATGTCTTTCGGTGCCATCTTAATCTGGTTATACCCGGAGAAGCCATCCATGAAAGAAAATACCGAGAATTGAGCAGTGTTATCTACCAGCACATCAATGTGAGGTAATGGAAAGTCATCATTTGGACTTGCTCTGTTTAGATCCCGGTAATCAACGCACATCCGGACTTTACCGTCCTTCTTTGGTACGGGCACAATGTTAGCTACCCAAGGTGGATAACTAGTTACGACAAGGAATCTGGCATCCCACTGCTTCTGAACTTCCACCTTGATCTTCATTGCCATATCAGGACGAGTTCTTCTCAACTTCTATTTCACAGGAGGACAATCATCTCTTAATGGTAGTTTATGCACAACAATGTCAGTATCTAGTCCTGGCATATCTTGATACGACCAGGCGAAGATATCCACATATTCACGCAGCATACTAATCAACTCTTTCTTTACTTCGGCCTGCAGACTGGCCCCAAACTTTATCTCCTTCTTTGACTCTTCTATCCCAATGTTGATGATCTCTATTTCTTCCTGATGAGGCTGAATAACCCTTTCCTCTTGTTTCAACAATCTGACCAATTCTTCAGGGAGTTCACAGTCTTCCTCAACCCCTTCATCAGCTTGGTAGATAGGATTGTCAAAGTCATGTGTGGTCATAGCAGGAACATTATCACTAGAATCCGGATGATCAACACTGCACAGACGATGTGCTTATTTCAGAATCTGTTTATTTTCGAAAGAGACGCAAACACACAAACAACAAGGAAAAAACACATTGCCATTTTTATTTTTTGTGAAAAATTTAAAAACGAAAGAAAGAGAACACAATTTTTCTGAAAAATCTCCTTTATTTCATGGTAAAATAAATGCATTCAAAGCATGGTGGCCCTACAAATGGATCCTTGCACCTTGGGCAGAGTGCAGGATTGACATGCAGCATGATAAAAAAGGAAATAAGTAAATTACTTTGGTTGCCAGGTAACTTGGACGATGTCTGCAGCAGACCAGTTCTTGAGCTCCTCTCCGGGTGCACACGGATGAATCCAGTTGTCCCAGTTGCAGTCACTGTCTCCATCTTCACTTGTTGCACAGATGTGTTTGCGGTCGATCATCCCAGCGCTTGTGAAAGTAATAGCTTTACCACTTGGAGACCAATTGGACCCACCAGGCTGATATTCCAGACCAAACTTGTCATCCTTCTTCTCTAATTCCAACAACTTGCCCCAGCCCTGGGCGCTTCCCAACTGAACCACTTCCTTAGCCTACTTGTAGGAATGAATGGAGGTACCTTCTTTCTCATTGCTCCTCTCTACTGGAGTCAAAATACTGACATTAACCGCTTCGAAGGCCTGACACAATGTCTCATGGATCTCTCTGTCCATCTCCACACATTTGAAGGTTGATAGGTGGCTCACAAATATATCTTCCTCCCCACACACACTGATTACTTGGCCATCAACCACGTATTTTAGCTTTTGATGCAAAGTGGAAGTTACTGCTCCGGCAGCGTGAATCCAAGGACGTCCCAGCAAGCAATTGTACGCGGGCTGAATATCCATGACGTAGAATGTGCTCTTAAATACTTGAGACCCTATTTTCACAGGTAACTCAACTTCTCCGAACACAGACCTTCTAGACCCATCAAAGGCTTTAACCATTAGATCACTGGGTCGCAAGACGATGCCATCGACATTTAATTTCATTAAGGCTTTCTTCGGGAGTACGTTAAGAGAAGATCCTGTGTCAACCAGGACATGCGACAAAACAACACCCTTACACTCCATAGTAAAATGCAGTGCTTTGTTGTGGTTACGACCCTCTGACGTAAGGTCTCTATCTGTGAAGCCCAATCCGTGGCTTGCATTCAAACTGCCCACTACGGCTTCCAGTTGATTAACAGTTATCTCTTGAGGAACGTATGCCATCTGCAACACTTTCAGCAAGGCTTCTCTATGTGTTGGAGAACACATCAGCAAAGACAGAATTGATATTTTGGACGGTGTCTGGTTCAACTGTTCAACTACCTTGTAGTCACTCTTCTTTATTATTCGCATAAATTCCTCCACTTCTTTCTCAAAGGTACCTTGTCCAGGAGCAGGAGTTGTCATTTCTTCAGTTGCTGTTTGCTTTCCTTTAGCCTTTGCCACAGCCTCAGCTTCAGGATCTCCTCTCAGAACTGGGGGAGCAAAAAGATGACCACTTCTCGTAAAACCACCAACCACTTTGACATTCACTACAGTCGGGTCAACTGCTACTGACTTACTCTCGACCTTTTGTCCCTCCACATACACATCTGAGCCATAATGCCATGGGATGGCTTTATCATCAGTATAAGGAACAGGCCCAGGAACAGTAATAGTAACGGGACTGACTTCAGGAGCATAAATAGTCACAGGTTTTCTTCTAACAAGCATCTCAGCTGGATCATAGTAGATGGTTATAATGGACACACAATCACCTTTATTATCAACTTTATCAAACTGCAACGACCCTTCATCAATCAGATTCTGCAACCCCACCTTCAGGTCTTCACAACTGTTCACTGAATTCAAACACTTTTCACAATCAGAAACACATCCCGGAAACACTTGTCCTCTTAACAGTCTCTCCTTCACCACCAGCAGTGGAGTCTTCACTTCTTCTATGCTCAGAATCAAACTTAACTTCTCACCTCCGTCGACAACATTTATTCTAGCCCCTCCATGGTTTGGGATAGGGTTTGAAGTCACATTAGGCGGTGGTACGAAGTTAATCGCCTTGGAGTCGATCAAATCTTGAACTTTATGCTGTAGCGCCCTGCACTTCTCAGTTGAGTGCCTGGGTGCCCCTGAATGGAATGCGCATCTAGCATTTGAATCATACCCCACTGGAAGTTCTCCAGGTGGTGGTGGTTCTAATGTCCTCAGTTGTATCAAGTTCAGGTCTAGCAATCTCTACAACAATGCAGTGTATGTCATGGGAATTGCTTCAAGCACCCTATTAGTCGGACGAGCTTGTCTTGGCTGATAAGGTCATTGCCGATAATTGTTACGTTGTGGTTGTTGTTGTTGTTGTTGTTGAGTCTGTACCTGCTGCACAGGACTGGAAGGGATAGTGACAGCTGCCACTTGCTCATATGATCTTCTATATCCTCGACCCCGTCCCCTACCATACATAGCATTGGTTTCACCTTCCCTTCTTCTCGGAGGCCCGTTGAAAGCTTTTCTTACACCGCTCGAGCTACTCACACTGGTATCCTGAATCTTCCCCATCTTTAACAGAGTCTCGACCCTTTCTCCAGCTATTACTATATCATTGAACTTGGTAGCTGAACAAGACGCCAACCTTTCGATAAACACCCCTTGCAATGTTCCCATGAACATATCAGCCATCTCATTCTCCAGCAATGGTGGTTGTACTCTGGCAGCAAGCTGACACCACCTTTGAGCATACTCCTTAAACCCTTCCTTAGCATTTTGAGACATGTTCTGCAGTTGAGTGCGACTTGGAGCCATGTCCAAATTGTACTGGTATTGCTTCACGAACGCCTCTGCCAAGTCCTTCCAGCTCTTAACATTGACCCTACTTAGCTTCATATACCATTCCAAGGAGGCCCCAACCAGGCTGTCCTGGAAATAATACATCCATAGCTTCTCATCGTCAGTATGGGCAACAATTCTTTCTACAAAGGACTGAAGGTGAGTCTTTGGACACGCTGTGCCATTGTACTTCTCGAAAGTAGGAACCTTGAACTTGTAAGGGATTCTAACCCCTGGAACCAATCACAAGTCAGTAATTTCGAACCCCAGAGAGCTCTGAGATTGAATGGCTCTGATCTGCTCAGCCATCTCTTCAAATTTCCTGTTCATTTCAGCCCCTTGGTCTTCCGTTTCGTTAGCAGAGTGAACTATTCGTCTTGACCGTCCATCTGTACATTGTTAAGTCCATCATTGATAATGATAACTGTCGCTCCCAACAAATGACACCTGGTCAAGAGGAGGTACAGACGCGAACGGTCGGCGAAAGGGAATGAATGAATAGAGTCGCCAGCTAGGCATTTTTATCCCAAAGGAAAGGTAATGCTGCATAGACCTAAGAAATGATGGATAAGACGGTTGCGAACCAGAGAAACTGAGAAAGGGGGTTGGTTACAACCTGGGAAGGTATTAGCACCCAGATTGTCCGCCGTACTCGACGGGATCCACGCTTAAAAGATTTGTGTTTTAAAGGGGTAGTGTCAGTGCAATTTGTGTATCAAAGCTGGAAAGAATGCAAGTGTCAGTGCTGGAAGAAAGTGAGTGAAATATATGAGGTGTCAGTGTAAGAGCAAGAGTTCAAAGCTCAAGACCATGAGGCTAAAAGAATAATGCTGGAGGAGGGGGAATATACAGAGACTTTTGTTCGATAACTGTTAAGTTATACCTACGTATCTTCTCGTGCAATGAGGAAGTCAGAACACCATAGTTCGACTCAAAGAGACTGAAAGATAAATTAACTTGTGAACTGCTTACTTGTCTATGCTCAAGTGTATGACCTATCTAGCTCAGGTGCAAACTGTCTTGCATTAGACGGAAGAAGCAAGTTCTCGTTTGTGAGTGAAAATGAGGTGAGAAAAGGAATCCCGGAGGAGACGATTATTGTTTGTTTTTGTGCTTTCAGTCTTTTATTGATTTTTTTTGTGTTTGTCATAAATTGATGAGCTTAAGCCTAAACCAAGGGTTAGTAAACTCATCACATCTTCCCTCTTATTAGGGGTAATGAGAATACCTTAAGCATGTAGTAAACACCTCACCCTTTATCACCATGATGTAGGATTAAGATCATTAACCTACTTGCCATTATTTTGATGTTTTTTTTGGAGTTTTTGTTTAGTGTTAAGTAATGAGTTTAAGCCATAATCAAGGATTTAATAGACTCATTACACCATCCTAATAGAAGGATAATAGATGAGAATATTTAAGCTGAGGAAAGCTCCTCAACTTAATCCATGATTAGGGATTAACCTCATGACAAAACAAAGCCTTTATTAAAGTGGATTTTAGTTAATGATATGGTTAAGAAGTGGATTTTATGGTTTGTAAGGCAACTTGAGGTGGACTTGTCCATTAACACTAGGGTTAGTCCTTCTTAACCAATTAAGGAAGAATTAGAACCCTAATGCAAGGCCCAAGTTACAAGATTGATGTCTTAGTTATTATTAAGTGGATTGATTAAAGGATTTAAACACATTAATGGTTTAACACTTAGGATTAAAGTTATACACTCCATCCTAATAGAAGGATGCAGGCACAAGCTTAATCACAAAGCCTTAAAACCTTTAAGGTTTAGTCCTTGATTATGAGGTGAGAAGAGAAGACTCAAGAGATGACACAAAGGTAAAACTAATGGGGGGAACTAATCAAACCCTAATTATTAACATGCTTGGGTGTTCCTAGGGTTTATGAGGCTTGCAAAAGATCTTCAGGAGAGAAAGCCACCAAGGAAGAAGCAGATGAAAGGAGAAGGAAGCAGAAAAAAGCAAGCCAACTTACTTCACTTAAGAAGATAAGTTGCTTGAAGAAAGAAGATGAGGAGGGAGCATGAATGAGCAAGCTCACTCTAATACACAAGTAAAATGCAGAAATGATGTATAAGAGAGATGAGAAGAGATTATGAGAAGTGAAGACAAATTCACTTCTCAATGACTTACCACCTGAAAAGTTAGTAACAAGAAATGAAATGAAATGAGAATGAGATAAGATGCAAAGGTGCAAACCAAAACCAGAAGCATAAACATGATGTTAATGATGCTAAGAGATAATGCAAACACATGTCAAGAGTTGGGGACGATCACACAAGGATGAAGGTGCAAATGAAGCATGCATTGAACCATGAAAGTTCATGAAAGTTTATGAAATGGAATGAATGCATAACATGGAAAATGAATGATGCAATGATCAAACATGATTCTAATATGTCCTAAGATGTCTTAGAAGTTATGTGAATGCACAAAATGTCATGGCAAGTTCATGAATACAAGCATATGAGAGATGAATGCAAATGAAGGCAAGAAATTAGGGTTTATGCACATGACACAAAGCAAAATTCAAAATCAGAAGAAAATGACAAGATACAAATTTGAAAATGGGATCAAAGGAACCCCAACCCTACCCAAGTTCACTGCCCAAAGGAGGGGACCTGACACTTAACCTAGTGGGAGTTATGATTTTCTTAAGTTTGCTAGGGTTTTAAGGCACCTCAAAAGGAAAAATGCACATCAAATTGAAAATGAAAGATGAATTCAAACCAATTTTACCCTAGAAACTACATGATATGAAGAATGTAATGAAAAAAGAATCAACATCAAACTCTTCATGGTTAGGCACAATGAATTTTTCTAATTTAGGACCAAAATATTGCTTTTTAAGAATTTAAATTCCAAAGAAAAATGTCAAAACATGTCAAGAACCAAAAAGAAATTTGTTTGAAGAGTTTGATAATGTTTCTAAATGTATCAAAATGCAATGTGAATTTTTTGGTGATTTTTAAATACCTAAATGCATTTTTAATTAATTAATTTTCATTAACAAATTAAAAATAAACATTTAAATGATTTAAAAATAAGTTTTAATGCAAAAAATAAAAATAAAAATATTTTTGGGTTCTGAAAATTAATTAAAGTCTGGACAAAAAATTTCAGAATTTTTTGAAGTCCTTTTCTATTTTTAAAAAATCATGCAAGTTTAAATAAAGAAAATGAAATAAAATTAAAAATAATGAAAGTATGCTGGATGGAGAGCCAGGATCTAATCTAGGCCTGAAAAGTTTGACCTGGCGCGCATCTGGACGGCCCAGGTTCAAACCTGCCTAAAGATAATTAATTATATTAATTAATCCTGATTAATTGTTAATGACAAGATCTGGACCTCACAAATGCGCGCGGGAACACTCATCCAACGACCCGTATTCAAACGAAACCCTAATCCTGATTAAAAGCCCTAATGACTTTCAGGTGGCCGGAAATGACCTCCGGTCATCTTCTCTGGCCACACTCTTCCCTGAAAATCTCTATCTCACTCCCTAAGCTATAAAAACATGCCAAAATCTCCAGAACTCTTCTCCTAACATCAAATAACAAGAATCCAACATCAATAACAATTTATTTTACTCACACAAGGAGAATCGAAGAAGAACAGATTTAGGGCAAAAGTTTCAGAGCAACATAAAATGCTTGTCTTTGGCTCATTTTCAAAAATAAACACATCCCCATGATCAGGGCAACACATAGAACAATATTTTAACAAGAAATCTGAGTTCTGGAAAAATTGTTCATCATGTTACCTGAGGTTGAGCTTTCGAATCCTGGGCTTTCTGACGTTCTGCCTTGTGCTTTTCCACTCTAATGAACTCCTTGATGCTTCTGGTAAGCTTGGAATGGGTTTATATGGAGGGTTTTGAAGCTTTCAGTTCAGGGGTGGTGAAAATCGTATTTCTGTTTGGGGTAGTTTTAGGCTGTTTTGATGGGTGAGAAATGATCAGTGAAGCATTATGAGATGAATGGTGGAAGAAGTTTGGAGAATAATTGGCTGAGTTATGGGATTCGATAGAAAATGCAAAATAGGGAGTTTTTGTGAACTATGGTGATGATGTGGTTTCAGGCTTGCTTCTTGTGTGTTTTGAGTTCCATTTTGCCCACATATCAAGCTGTGATAGGTCTGTGGAGTTGGTGTGGGCTATGCTGATTGGTATGGCCTTCTTGAAAAAAAGTCAACAAAGTTGTACTTTGAGGTATGGGTTGGTTCAGTTCAAGGACAAAGGCATGTCTGGTGCAGCTGTGATCAAGGAGAACCATGGAAGTGAGATTGAGGCAAACCAGCAAGTGGATTGAAGCTTATGGGGGGTTTTGCAATTTTCATTAAGTTTGGCCCTTTCTTGATTTCTTCATGCACAAGTCATGAAAATTGGAAATTCTTGGGCCAATTCTGAGTTTTAGGCAATGTGTTATGATGTTATGATGCGTAGAAGTCCATTTGAAGTCATAAAAATGCCTGGTATGAGAATTTGCAAGTTTCCCTCTTTGGTGTAAAAGTAAAATTTATGTGATTTTTCCCAACTTTGACAAGCCATAACTTTTGTTCTAAAATGAATTAGAATGAGTTATTGTACTTTTTGAAAATGGGAGGATCCAATCTACAACTTTCATGACCAAGAATATTTCATTTGAAGCATTTTTGGATCAAAAAGAGGAGGTTGAAAAACTTTCCCAAAATGGCAAGTTTTCATTACAAGTCACTTCCCAAAATGGCAACTTTGCAAATGGCTTGAAATTCTTCAATTTTGTAAACTTCTAACATCTTCTAAGATCAAATAAAGATCACACACATTCAAAATGATGGAGAATATCCTTTGGTTGGATGAATGGGGGTCTCAAATGCCCTGATTTTGCACTGACTTGCTCAAGAAGTTATCTTGTGATCAGATGCCTTCCCCATTGAATTTCTTCATGAAAATTGGTATGCATGATCCTTATATCATATAAAGACTAATAGAAACAAAAATGACCAAAAAATTTGGAGTTATGGCCTCTGAAACCAAAACCCTAATTTTAGGTCATCTGTGTAGTTAAGCTTGGCTCTGCTTCCATGCCTTCCTCAGTTCTTGTGATTCCTTGACTTCCTTGATCTTGGTAGGATATAATATGGTGTTTGAAAATACATGGACCCTCTTGAGATGATTAAAGGCCTTTGGAGTGGCTCAAATGGCTCTTGGGTTGCTCAGATCACAAACCCTAGATGCAGATGACTTTGAACCAATGCAGTGAAGCAAAAATGCAATATGAGATGATATGATTGAACTTATGCAAATGAAAAGAATCACAAGCCATGGTGAAATGAGTGAGGGAAAATTTGGGGTGTTTACAGCTGCCCCTATTCAAACATGAGTTAGCTGTGCAGGATGTAAGTGACGGCTTATCATTCAAACAAGATAACTTGTGGTTGAATACCAAAGACAGTCCTAAATTTGCACTCACTGAATAAAGAAGAAAAAGGATATAGATTGTAAAAGAAAATAATGTATGATTATAAGGTGCGGACGACGGAGGACGACCTTCGAGCAGAGGACGACTGCCGGGGATGAAGCAATGACGGGGACGACCGACATGCTGGGGAAACGAAGGTATCATGATGGGGACGGCCATCAGGTAAGATAGCAAAATTCTCCGGGGATTAAAGGTAAATGATGGGGACGACCATCGGGTTGAAGGAATAAATGATGAGGAACGGTCATCAAAGGTGAAGGACGATCACCTAGCAGGGGACGGCTGCTTTGTTGGGGATAAGGGTGAGGGACGGTCATCCAAGGTGAAGGACGATCACCTGGCAGGGTACGGCTGCCGAAAGTACCACGACATAGGACGAATATCGGGTAAAAAGGTCGACGATGGGGACGGCCATCGGATAAGCATGATGAAGGACGATCATCAAGAGGTGAAGGACGATCACCTAGCAGGGTACGGCTGCTCTCGGGGTCTATCATGATATAGGACGAATGTCAGATAACAGGATCAGCGACGGGGACGGCCATCGGATAAAATGATGAAGGACGATCATCAGAAGGGTGAAAGACGATCACCTAGCAGGGACGGCTGCTAAATTACCACGACATAGGACGAATGTCGGATAGAAAAGGGTTCCAATAGTGGAGACTCTGCTGGAGGAATGATGAAGGACGATCATCAAAAGGTGAAGGACGATCACCCGGCAGGGTACGACTGCCTAAAGTATCATGATACAGGACGAATGTCAGATAGAAAGGAAATTTTCTTTTTACTGGCGATTTGCTGAGAACTCTTCTGGGGAATGGTAGACACAGACGAGTGTCTAAATGCAAGAAAGGGCATAAGTGTTTGACATTGTGTATAGATTAAAGATGCGGACGAGCATCCTTAAGACTATGATACGGACGAGTATCGATAGAAATAACTGTTGACGCATGTTTAGAGATGATGATACGGGCGAGTACCAACTAGTTAACAAAGAACACGGACGAGTGTCGACTCTGAGGGGATTTAAGTGGTGTATACGAGATACAGACGAGTATCTGTATGAGTAAAAAGTGATGAGTGAGACATAGATGAGTGTCCAACTTGCTGTGGAGAACACCACACGGACGGGTGTCGGAAGAAGTGTATTATAAACAAGTATTTGGTTTACAAAGTGTTTAGGCAACTATACTGGGGAAGGTGACACGGACGGGTGTCAGGGAATTGTATATATATGTATCTGTCTGTAGAGAACGTTCGGGCGACTTTATTGGGGAATGATGACACGGAAGAGTGCTAAAAGGAGCATGCATCTGCATTTGTGAGTGTAAGGGAAATGCTTTGATGTTCTGCCGGGGAGTTTGAGAAGTATTTTGTATATTTGCAAATGGAGTGTTGGTATACACAGCTGTTTGATTCAGAACACGGCTTATGATTATGCAATATGTTTGATTTTTGCCGTAATGCTCCGTATTAGACGGAATGCTACGCTCTGGGGAAAATATGATGCGAATGCTATGATTATGCAAAGGTACCGATCCGGGATTCAGATCTCGTTGCTATGGAGATCTCTGACTGATCTGCTTGAAGTGGATATCCCAGCTGGGGATGAGATCATTGGTAGATCTGATATATGACTCTTCATGGGGAGATAGGTCACTGATAGACCTATCTTGGTAAAGAGGAGCCCAGCTGGGGTCTGTGGGAGCTTCCGTCACTTTGTTGTGAGATCTTCAGGCATTGCTCTTCTGGATAGAGGCTGGAGCTCTGCGGGGAGATGGTTCCCTGCCTGACACTTGGCTGGGGAGGAATGATCACTAGACGATCTTCTAGAGATTTCTGTGGGGGGATCCTGCTGAGGATGATGAGTTCAGTTGGGGAAATGATCCCCTTATGATACTGTTTGGAAGACATGTTGAGGAAATGATGATTTGAAATCTTGCTGGGGAAAAACTCTCATGCCCCATGTCGTACTTTGAATACCTGCAATCCTGTATGACAAAGAAACGTACAAGTATCCCGAGGTATCCCTTACTGGATTCGATCATAAGAGTTTAGACACTCCCGGGAGCAAATATATTTCCTGTAAGCATGTCAGAAAAGGCGCATCGGTATTTATGCAATCACTATATTAAGGATATCGGACATTTTTGCAAAGGAAAATAGAAGATACGAGACGAAACGTGACTGAAAATCTGATTTTATTAATTTGTGTGCCCTGAATTGGCAAATACAGTCAAAGAAACAGATCCCCTGAGATGAGGAGATTGTTACAAAATTGAGGAACAAAAAGATGCTGGCAATGTTGGTGACGCTTCGGTGCTTCCCTTTTGCTATGACTTGTATGACATTGACGTTCTTCTCATCTTGCTTTTTTTTGAAGAAAGTTGATTCTGAACGATGCTTTATACTTTCGAAGTTTGCCGTGTCGCAAGTGATACAGACAAATTCAGAATGCAGTTGTTTGCTTATTCCCTTATTTTGCGTGGATCGCCCTTTCGGGGTTTCAATCCACCGGGATACCCTTTTTTGCCTTGAGTTGTCCAATGTGGCTTTTCAACTCAGCGGGTGTACACATATTTTTTATTTATTTTCCCTTATTTTTGCCCGAGTCTTTTATTCTGTTTTTGACTCTCCGGGATGCCCTATTTTTGCCTGGACTTACATTCTGGTTTTATGTCCAGCGGGTCATTTTTATGCGAAGTATTTTTTAACTGCATCTGAATTCACAGGGGACAGGAAATCTTCACCATCCATAGTACTGAGCATCAGTGCTCCACCATAGAAAACTTTCTTTACTATGAACGGACTATCATAATTCGGAGTCCACTTGCCCCTATGGTCCGTATAAGGAGGGAGGAGTCTTTTCAGCACAAGATCTCCTACTTGGTATTCCCGAAGCCTAACCTTCTGATCGAAGGCTTTCTTCAATCTTTTCTGATACAGCTGCCAATGACAGATTGCAGCTAACCTCTTCTCTTTGATCAGACTCAGTTGTTCGTACCGGGATTGGACCCACTCTGCTTCATTCAACTTGACATCCATCAGTACCCGTAAGGAGGGTAATTCAACTTCAACAGGTAGGACTGCTTCCATACCATACACAAGCTGATACGGTGTTGCCCCAGTGGATGTTCTGATTGAAGTACGGTACCCATGCAAGGCAAATGGTAACATTTCATGCCAGTCTTTGTAGGTGACCACCATATTTTGCACAATCTTCTTGATGTTCTTGTTAGCCGCCTCCACAACGCCATTCATCTTTGGCCTGTAAGGAGAAGAATTGTGGTGTTGAATCTTGAAGTCCCGACACAGTTCTGCCATCATTTTGTTGTTCAAGTTGGAACCATTATCAGTAATGATTCGCTCGGGAACTCCATACTGACAGATGATGTCTCTTTTTAGGAATCGGGCTACCACTTGCCTTGTAACATTTGCATAAGAAGCTGCTTCGACCCACTTGGTAAAATAGTCAATGGCTACCAGGACGAATCTGTGGCCATTTTGAAGCAGTCGGTTCAATCTTGCCAATCATATCAATGCCCCACATGGCAAAGGGCCAGGGTGAAGACATCACATTCAAAGGATTGGGAGCCACATGCACTTTATCTGCATAATCTGACATTTATGGCATTTCCTAGCATAAGCACAACAGTCTGCGTCCATTGTGATCCAGTAATAGCCTGATCTTAGCAACTTTTTAGCCATAACATGCCCTCCAGCATGTGTACCAAAAGATCCTTCGTGCACCTCGTGCATCAACAAATCTGCTTCTGCCCTTTCAACACATCTGAGAAGCACCATATCAAAGTTTCTCTTATACAGGGAAACATCAGCATTCAGGAAGAAACTACCAGCTAGCCTTCTTAAAGTCTTCCTATCATAGGAAGATGCCCCAGGTGGGTATATTTGATCCTCAAAGAAGCATTTGATGTCATGGAACCAAGGCTTATCATTTTTAGCAATGTCTATCGAGAATACGTATGCTGGTTTGTCGAGTCTGGATACTGAAATCCGAGGCACAAAGTTGGCAGCTTGAACTTTGATCATGGATAAAATGGTGGCCAGGGCATCTACAAACTGATTTTCATCTCGAGGGATATACTCAAGCTTGACCGTCGTGAAGAAAGTCAACAACCTCCTTGTATAATCCCGATAAGGTACCAGATGATCCTGGTGAGTGTACCATTTGCCATTGGTTTGATTAATTACCAGAGCCGAATCTCCGAGCACAGTCAAAGTCTTGATCCTGAGGTCAATGGCTTCCTCAAGACCCATAATGCAAGCTTCGTATTCAGCTTCGTTGTTAGTGCAGTTAAAGGTGAGTTTTGCTGAGAAAGGCATGTGAACTCCCTTAGGTGTAATGAGTACTGCACGAACACCACGACCGTTCATATTAACAGCCCCATCAAACATCATAGTCCACTCTTCTTCCGAGTCAGGGCCTTCAGTGTGAATAGGCTCTTCATGATCTTTTGCTTTTATGAACATGATGTCTTCATCGGGGAAGTCAAATCTCATAGGCTGGTAATCATCAATGGGTTGCTCAGCAAGATAATCACACAATACACTGCCTTTGATGGCCTTTTGAGATGTGTACTGAATGTCATACTCTGTGAGGATCATTTTCCATCTTGCAACCCATCCGGTAAGTGCTGCCTTAGTCGGCGAGCAGCCCACGCTAAAGCACAACAAGTTTTCTCGAGCAGTGAATAACGTTGTTCATAGTCGGTAAACTTTTTGCTTAGGTAGTATATTGCATACTCTTTTCGACCAGACTCGTCATGTTGGCCCAACACACACCCCATTGACTCTTCTAATACCATCAAGTACATTATTAGAGGTCTTCCTTCAACTGGAGGCATAAGGATCAGAGGCTCTTGTAAATATTCCTTGATTTTGTCAAAAGCCCTCTGGCAGTCTTCGTTCCACCTGACCGTTTGTTCTTTTCTTAACAGCTTGAACAAGGGCTCACAGGTTGCTGTAAGGTGAGATATGAACCGTGAAATGTAGTTCAATCTACCTAGGAACCCCCGAACTTCTTTTTCAGTCTTCGGTGCAGGCATTTCTTGAATGGCTTTGACTTTGTCAGGGTCAACTTCAATCCCTTTCTCACTCACAATAAATCCCAGCAGCTTACCGGATCGCACCTGGAATGTGCATTTGTTGGGGTTCAACTTCAGTTGGTACTTCCTCAGGCGCTTGAACAATTTCAACAGATTCGTCAGGTGGTCTTCTTCTGTGAGGGACTTGGCAATCATATCATCCACATAACATTCAATTTCTTTGTGGATCATGTCATGGAATAATGTTACCATAGCCCGTTGATAAGTGGCACCAGCATTCTTTAGTCCAAATGGCATCACCTTATAACAGAATGTACCCCAGGGTGTTATGAAAGTAGTCTTCTCCATGTCTTCAGGTGACATCTTGATCTGATTATATCCTGAAAATCCATCCATGAAGGAGAATACCGAGAACTGAGCCGTATTGTCAACCAATACATCAATGTGAGGTAAAGGGAAGTCATCTTTCGGGCTTGCTCTGTTCAGATCCCGATAATCAACACACATCCTCACCTTGCCATCCTTCTTAGGCACAGGTACAATATTAGCAACCCACGGCGGGTAACTAGTCACAGCAAGGAAACCGGCGTCCCACTGTTTTTGTACCTCTTCTTTTATCTTCATTGCCATATCTGGGCGAGTACGGCGCAACTTCTGTTTTACCGGTGGACAGTCTTCTTTCAGAGGCAGCTTGTTCATAACAATGTCGGTGTCCAACCCGGGCATGTCCTGATAAGACCAAGCAAAAACATCCACATATTCCCGAAGCATGTCAATCAGTTGCTCTTTCACTGAATCTTGCAGGCAGGCCCCGATCTTAACTTCTTTCAAGTCTTCTTCCGTACTGTAAAACCCCAAATTTGCCCTCTTCATTTTAAGCATCATAATACACCATTTGCATCATAAGCATATCATATATATAGCATTATATCATAGAAAAATAAAGCATGACAAGCATCAAGCCCTAGCATGAGGCATATGGCCATCTGGGGAGGTGTTGAAGGCCATTTAAGCCAAGACAAGGGTTCCAATGGATTTGTGAGAGGCCTATGATGAGTCTAGACTCCTTTGGCAAGGCCAAGTTCACTTGCAAAAGCTCAGAAGATTGCTTAATCACCACAAGTTTCAAGACAATACAAGGCTCCTAGGCAGTGCAACCAAATTATGGTTTTGGTTTCAAGGGCCTTAAACTCATAATTTTGGCCAACTCTTTTGGGAAATGTCTTCTATATGATAAGAGGTTCCTACATGTCAATTTTCAAGGAAAAATTCCAAGTGGAAGTCAGTCATTGCCTCAGTTACTTGCAGATGAGGCAGAAAGTCAACTGGGCCAAGAAAAAGTCAACTGTGCCATTCCAAGGGGTCCAACCCAACTTTTTTGGCCAAATGAGGTCTATTCAATGTTATAAGATGTTTGGTGAGCTTAAAGTCCAAGAATTTTGGTGGTTTGAGGGGTTTTGGCAAAAGTGCACAAATTTGGTTATGGAAAAGTTACTATATTTGGCTATTTTGACCTAAAACTTCACAAGGCCTTAACTTGATCAAAAAATCTTCAAATGGACCAAAGGTAAACATGAAAGTTGGAGAGTAAGGGCTTCCATTTTCAAAAATTACAAGAGCATTTTCTGGAGATTCATAGATTTTCCTCTAAGGCCTTCGAAAAATGGCTGTCCTAGGGCAAAATTCAAAAAATTCAAGGCCAAGCCATTTGCACAAAGGCTCAAAAGTGGATAGTTTGTTATGCCATGTCCAAAGTAAGTTTACACAATCAAAATGCATCTCATTTAGGTCATTTGGCTCAAAGAAAAGTGGAAAAATTCGTGCACATGAGAAAGTTCCATAAAACTTGCATTTTACACTTGGATTTGCACAAGGCATGACAATTGTGTGATAGCTTACATCCAAGGGCTGAAATTTCCTGCTTTGAATCATTGGTGGGATGGTGAATGCACATGCAAAAGAGGCCAGCAAATCATGAGCTTGGCATGCTTATGGCACACTTGGGCCAAATTTGCATTTTCACAAAAATCAGCTCTCTCTCACGTGCAATTGATCTAATCCTTTTGCATTGCCTTATCCATTCCATAACAACCAGAATTAGGGTTAGAGGCAGCCAGAATACACATTGACTCTCTCATTCTCATCTCTTGTGCAAAATTGCTCATTCTCCACAAACTTTTGCTACAAGACTCCATTCACAAAACTCTTGCTAGATTCTTGATCCTCATCACTCATAGATCATTTCCATACCATTTGTTTGGGTTATTATTCAAGAATCATCCATTTCCCATTTCTTGTGCACATTTGCATTTTGTGCCATAACTTTTGATCTAGGCAAGCTTTCTTCAATCCAAGACCATATCCATACTCCTCTCATCTCAAGGATCATTAAGCACCCATGGATCTAGATTTATAGTGGAGTTTGCTCAAATGGCCATTTGAAGAGCTTTGGAGCACAAGGAGGCTTATTGATGGATTCACAAGCTTGCAAAGCCTTAGATGCATTTATTTTGCATCTAAGGGGATAAGGAGACCATTTGCCATCATTCTATACCACTCTTGACTCCTAATTTTGGACAACACCTCAGGTATACTCAAAATTCGCATCTCATAGAAATGTGTTTGATTGTGTGCTTTAGAATCCTCATGTTGCGCTGGTTATCCTGCTGTTTGTAGTTTGTGAAATGGTTAAGTATTCACAGAGTTATGTTGATTTTAAGTTTGGTGGACAATTTTGTTTTCACTCATATCTTGAGATTCTTTGAGTTTTGTTCCAATCCAAGCATGTGTTCGTGTTTAGGGATGTTAGGTTATCCATTCTGGAAAGTTTGATGGCTTGCCGTGGCTTGGTTTGGGTTTTCGTATGGCTGGGGTTAGGGTTAGGGTTCATAGTTCATTAATGGTGGAGAAGCTTAGGTTTAGGGTTTGCATGAAGGAGAAGGTTCAGCAGCCATTAGTTCTATTTGCACCTCCCCTTCAAGGCCCATTGAGAATTTTAACTGAGCGCATATGCTTTTAACACCCCCCTGGCCCATTTGTTTATTTTTATTTCTTTTTTCTCTACCAATTTATTTCATTTGCTTTTAATTCATTTTAAATAATTCCTTAACTCTAAAAAATCTAAAAAAAATCATATACACTCCTTGATTCATCTAGTTTTTTATCATGATATTTCCGAATTTTTATTTTCATCTCACGTGGCCAAGTAAATTCAACATTGAGCATTGCTTTCTTGTGAACTCTCATAGACCAATCTGCCTTGTCCAATTTCTATTTTTCTCATCCTTTAAGCTATGAACCCCATTCGTTTTGTACTCAAATCCTAAGACACTCTACTATCTTCATGATTTATCTTGGATTTTTCACAAACTTACTTGCTGGACTTTGCTTGAGTTACTTGTGCCTTAAGTTTCAAAACCCTAAATGGTGATACCTTACATCCTTGAGCTTCATTGACCTAGTTTGGTGCTTTATTTTTGCAAACCCTTTTGGATTCTCATTTCCTTGTGTTTGGAGAGTGCTTTTCTGGTTGGGTAGAATTTATAAGTGCTTGGATCTTTTTCTTGGGTATTTTCTTCCTCACCTTGCCTTGTTTTGCATCCTTTGAGTCTTCTAGTCTCTTTTAAGCTTAGAAGGGCACTTGTTCCAACTTCTCTTAATCTTTTGGGTTCCTTTAGAGGTCTACGGTTGCTCCTGGTCTTAGGATAGGGTTTGAATCTCCTTGAGTCTTGGTGTTGAGTCTCTTTTATGTGCTTTATTTCTTTAAGTGTTATGCATGTCTTCTTTACACTTGTTTCACTTCTAATCATCTCAATATGATCTTGTGTTGCTTTGCTTATCATCTTGTGAACTCTTTGCCATGCCTATATGCTTGTGTAGCTTCTGACTTGTTGGTTTATCCCTTGATTTTATGTTATTACACTAACCTTGCAGGGGCTATGGTAAGTTTGAGATGTGGGAATTGAGTTTCACATCTCCATTTCTCATCTCTTCTCATATTGTTTATATGGACTAACATCTTCTTGTTGGGCTTAGGCCTTTCTCATCTCTCCTCTTATCTTCTTCTTCTTCTCTTGAGATTTTTTTTAGGTTAGAAAGACCTCACAAACCCTAGGAACTCCATGCATGCTAACTTAAGATAGAAACTTCCCCCTAGTTTTTCCTTTTTGCTCCTTTGGTTCTCTTTCTCTTCTCATCTCATAACTCTTAAAAAACACTTTAATAACTTTGAAGTGATGCATTGATCCATAGCCTTATTCCATGAGGTATGCTTGTAGTCTTCCCATCTTGGGATAGTACAAGTTTACCTTGTGATGCACAAGTCTGATCAAGGTATCTTCTTCATAAAAGAAAAGCATAAAAATACACTTCTTCATCAAAAATACAAAAACACTTAATAAGTAAACAAGTTAGTGAGCCTAGGCCCTAATCTTTGGGTTCAAGTTTTGGGGATCTTCTCCTTACATGAGTGTGCTTGTTCTATTATTCCATCTTGGAATGTAGTGACAAGTGTACATTCCATGGAAAAGAGCTTGAGTTCACTTCCTTGTGACACACTCATAAAAGCTTCTAAAAAACACAAACAAACAATAAGCGTCTTTCCTTCGGGAATTCTTTTCTCATCTCCTTCGCTCTGTACGCGAACTTGTTCCTACTTGTCATCTTGCAAGACGGTTACGCACTCGTCGTCCGAGTCCGCAACACCTGAGCAATGGCATAGGTAGTTCAAGCCTTTAATTCACAAGAAATCTTTTCCACCCCTAGTTAGGGTAACTACGGCGTCTCTGATCCTCATTGTCCTGATGAGGTACGTAGGCAGCGGGGTAGGCCTCGTTCGAGCATAATCTTTATTTTCCCTACATTTTTTCTCTGTCTTTTCTTATTCAGTTCTTTTCCAGTTCCAGTTTCTTTTCATTCTCATTTCTTTTGCTTCAGCTTTCATCCCCTCACCCTTTGAAATAGTTTCTTTTACAAGCGTGGATCCCGTCGGGTACGGCGGACGATCTGGGTGCTAATAACTTCCCAGGTCGTAACCGACTCCCGAACTCAGTCTCTTTGGTTCGTAGGACCTGTGTCCTTCCTCTTCTTTCTTCTGGTTTGTGCAGCATTACCATTCCCTTTCTTCGGGATAAAAATGCCTGAATGGCGACTCTATTCTTTTCCGCGCCACTTTCGCGTTTGTACCAGGATGGAAATCCGGGGAGCGACAGCTGGCGACTCTGCTGGGGACATGACACCAGAGATCTCTGGTTCCCTTGTGAGTCTCTCCTAGCGCTTGTTTGTTTCTGTTTCACTGGGCGATGCTTGTTTGCTGTGACTTGTTGTATTTTATTGTTGTTTATTTACAGCTTTATTTACAGTTTTCAGTCTTTATTTACTGCATCATGTATATACTGGACTGTCTGGACTGGTTTTCTTTGGTGGGATGGGTGTTACTTGTTCTTGAGAGATGAGCCAAGTACCCGGCTTGAGTGCACCATAGGACTTAGAGTGGTTCCACTTTGGCCTCATGAGATCTTGTCATGGGGGTAGTAGTGAGTTCCACACCCAGGTTGCGATTGTCTTGGAAATGTCTTGATTTGGGGATCTTCCTCTCTCATTACATGACCCTGACAGTTATGTGCAGCTGGGGACCGATCATTGAGAACCTTGTGGAAACATCCCTCTTTAGTGATGACAGTGGCAGCCCACATTTTGTGGCAAACCCATTTGCATCCGAGGGCCCACCTGGTGATCGCATAGGATGACCATATATCCTGGACTCAGCTGAGGCCTCCCTGCGTAGTATATAATGCCAAACCGATTCCCTGATTTGGTCATGAGTCATTTCTCGGAGATGGTGACAGTATTATTGCTATTCGGCTTTGAGAGTCCGTGATGTCTGACCCGGAGCCTTTTACCTGTGAGTTTGGGGGGGGGGTGTTTACAGGTGTGCAGGAACCCATGACCTCAACATACACTCATCTATTCAGTGGCTCTTATTATGATATGTGGTCCTGTGATTATGATCTACGGTTCTATGATTCTATGGTTCCGGAGTTCTGGTTCTGGAGTTCTGGTTTTCTTGATACTGGTTTTCTTGGTTCTGGATTTCTTGATATTGTGGTCCTGAGGTCTTCTTCAGTGGATTATGATTATCAGAGAGTGTGACTCAGTGGACTTTTGGGTTTGCCAGTTATTCAGAGGGGACCTTGTCAGTGATCCAGTTCAGACGGTCCCAGTTGATCATATGCTTGCATTGCATTACATTTGCATCATTCTTTGCATTAACTGTTTATGTTTCCCATTTTTCAGGTCATTGCTCATATCTGTTCCCAGTTCTGGTAGTCTTATCTCCATGGCAGAAATCAGAAGAGATCCGAGAAAAAAGAATGTGCATTATACCTTTCTTCAGCCGGAAGTTAAGAGTGTTCAGAGGTTAGCGGGTCTGATGAACGATCAAGTCTTGGGTAATTTCAAGAAAAGATATGGCCAGATACTGAAGTTTGTGGACAAGCCCAATGCAGACCAGAAAGACAGCTTGCATACCATGTTGCAATTTTATGATCCCCTGCTGCGCTGCTTTATTTTTCCAGGTTACATCTTAGCTCCGACATTAGAAGAGATCTCCAGCATGCTGAGTGTTCCGATCAGAGAGACATTGCCGTTCTACGGGTCAGAGGTTGTGCTCAGAGATGAAGACATAGCCAAGTGTCGCTCCCACCAAATGAGGCTAGGTCAAATGGGGTACATACGCGAACGGTCGGCGAAAGGAGAAGGGATAGAATAGAGTCGCCAGCTAGGCATTTTTATCCCGAAGGAAAGGTAATGCTGCATAAACCTGGAAAGATATGGATAAGACGGTTGCGAACCAGAGAGACTGAGAAAGGGGGTTGGTTACAACCTGGGAAGGTATTAGCACCCAGATTGTCCATCGTACTCGACGGGATCCACGCTCAAAAGATTTGTGTTTTAAAGGGGTAGTGTCAGTGCAATTTGTGTATCAAAGCTGGAAAAGAATGCAAGTGTCAGTGTAAGAGAAAGTGTGAAGTGTAGTATGTACAATGTTAGTGTAAGAAAAGGAATGAAATGCTCAAGACTATAAGGCTAAAAGAATAAAGCTAGAAAGAGGGGGAATGTACAGAGAGTTTTGTTCGATAACTGTTAAGTTATGCCTACGTATCCTCTCGTGCAATGAGGAAGTCAGAACACCGTAGTTCGACTCAAAGAGACTGAAAGGTAAATTGACTTAATGAACTGCTTACTTGTCTATGCTCAAGTGTATGACCTGTCTGGCTCAGGTGCAAACTGTCTTGCATTAGACGGAAGAAGCAAGTTCTCGTTTGTGAATGAATGAGGTGAGAAAAGAATCCCGAAGGAGACGATTATTGTTTGTTTTTGAGTTTTCAGTCTTTTATTGCCTTTGGAAGTGTGTCATAAGTTAATGAGCTTAAGCCTAAACCAAGGGTTAGTAAACTCATCACATCCTCCCTCTGATTAGGGGTAATGAGAATACCTTAAGTGTGAAGTCAGCATCTCACACTTAATCACCCTGATGTAGGATTAAGATCATTAACCTACTTGTGATTAGTTAGATGTTTTTGTTGTTTTTGTTTAGTGTTAAGTAATGAGATTAAGCCATAATCAAGGATTTAATGGACTCATTACACCATCCTAATAGAAGGATAATAGATGAGAACATTTAAGCTGAGGAAAGCTCCTCAACTTAATCCATGATTAGGGATTAACCTCATGACAAAACAAAGCCTCCATTAAATGGATTTTAGTTAATGGTAAGATTAAGAAGTGATTTTTATGATTTGTAAGACAGCTTGAGGGGGACTTGTCCATTAACACTAGGGTTAGTCCTTCTTAACCAGTTAAGGAAGAATTAGAACCCTAATGCAAGGCCCAAGTTACAAGCTTGATGTCTTGATGATTATTAGATGGATTGATTAAAGGATTTAAACACATTAAGGGTTTAATACTTAGGATTAAAGTTATACACTCCATCCTAATAGAAGGATGCAGGCATAAACTTAATCACAAAGCCTTAAAGCCTTTAGGGTTTAGTCCCTGATTATGAGGTGAGAAGAGAATACTCAAAGATGACACAAAGGTAAAAGCTAAATGGGGAGACTAATCAAACCCTAATTGTGATCATGCTTGGGTATCCCTAAGGTTTGTGAGGCTTAAGAGAGAAAGAAATCTTCAAAGAGCCACCAAGGAGGAACAAGATGAAAGGAGAAGATGCAGAGAAGCAAAACAACTTGCTTCACTTAAAAAGACAAGTTGCTTGAAGGGAGAAAGTAAGATGAAAAATAATGAGCAAGCTCAATCCCATACACATACAAAAATGCAGCAAATGATTTATGAAAGAGATGAAGAGAGAATATGAGAAGTGAAGGCAAATTCACTTCTCAAACAAACTTACCACCTGAAATGTTAGCAAAAGAAATGAAATGCAATGCAAATGAGATGAAATGCCATGATGAAAACAAAAACCAGAAGTAAGATCATGAAGTTAATGATGCTATGAGTTGATACAAAAATGAGGCAAGGCATGAGAATGATCAAGTGAACATAAGAGTGCAAATGAGGCATGCTTTGAATCATGAACATACATGAAAAGTTATGAAATGCAAATGACATACAACATGACAAATGAAAGATGCAATGATCAAACATGATTCTAACATGTCCTAAGATGCATTATGAAGCATGTAGATGCACAAAGTATCATGGCAAGTCATAGTATGCAAGTAAATGAGAAATGGATGCAAAGGAAAACACAAATTAGGGTTTCATGCATTACACAAAGCAAAAATTCAAAACCAGAAGCAAGAGACATGATAAAAATTTGAAAATGCAATCAAAGGTACCCTAAACCTATAAAAACTCACTGCCCAAAGGGGGGAATCCAACTCTTAACCTAGTGAAAGTTATGAATTTTCTAAGATTGCTAGGGTTTTGAGGTGCCTTATCAAGAAAAATGCCAAACAAATTGAAAATGCAAGATCAATTCAAACCAATTTTACCCTATGAACTACATGCTATGAAGAGCACAACGCAAAAAGAATCATCATCCAACTCTCAATGGTTAGGCAGAAAAGAATTTTCAAAGTTTGAACCAAAATATTACCTCAAAATGAAATTAATTCCATTGAAAATTATCAAAAGGTGTCAAGAACAAAAAAAGAAATTTGGTTTGAGAGTTGGACAATGTTTCTAAATGTTTTTAAATGCTATGTGAATTTTTTGGTGATTTTTAAATACCTAAATGCATTTTTAATTAATTAATTTCCATTAATTTATTAAAAATAAACATTTAAATGATTTAAAAATAATTTTTAATGCAAAAAATAAAAATAAAAATATTTTTGTGTTTTAAAAATTAATGAACACCTTGACAAAAATTTTCATAATTTTTAAATGATTTTTACTATTTTAATTAATTCGTACAAAATAATGCAATAAAAATGAATAATAAAATTAAAATAAAGAGAAGTATGCACAAGGGATGGCCAGGATTTGATCTGGGCTTGGACTGGTTGACTGCTCGCCAGATCCAAGGGCCCAGATTCAAATCTGGCTAAAATTGGTTTATGAATTAATTAAACAGGATTTTAATTAATTAAACAAGGTTAGGGTTTTAATGATGCATCCTGGCCATCAAAACGCGCGCGGGTCAAACAAAGTCAAACGCATCTACGGCCAAAATTCAAAGTTGCATTAACGACATAATTAGGGTTAATGAGTTTCAGGTGACCGGAACAGTGGTTCCGGTCATCTTCTCCGGCGAGCAAAAACCCTAGATTTCGCTACAGGTTACCAATCATGAAATTTCTTCCACCAAAATGATCCTCTCCTCAATCTAAACCTAAACCCTCTCCGAAAATTCATTTATTTTCACTCACCAGCCTGAATCGAAGGAAAATACGAAACACGAGAAAACTTTCAGGGTGACATGAAATGGTCATCTCTTACTTATTTTCAAATCTAAATACATCCAGATGATCAGTGCAACATGTAGATTCATTTTGTAACAAGAAAATGAAGTTCTGAGAAAAAAGTTCTTAGGTTGTACCTGAGCTGGAGACCTTCGAAAATGAACTTTCAGAGCCTTCCTTTTGTGCCAATGATCTCCCTTGATCCTCCTGAGGTTGATGGAACACTTGAATGAGGTTGAGAGTGGCTAGTTTTTGTGGTTCAGTTCTGGTGTAGCAGGAAATGAGGTTCTTGTGTGTGTTGTTTCAGATCATTGTGAGGGGTGGGATCTATTCTATGGATGATTTCTGGTTGATTGGTGAAGGAATTATTGAAGTTTGATGGTTGTGTTGTGTGATTCGAAGAGGGAAAGGTTTTGACAGTTTTTGGAGTGTGCTGCAATGTGTGTGTTTCAGGCTTGTGTATGTTGTGTTTTATGATCCTTAGGTGATCCATAAACTATCCCAACAAATCTGGAGAGCAGGTGTGCACTGTGGGATTGGTATGGGATGATTGGCCAAAAAGTCATGTTTTGTGTACTTGCAGCATGGGTTGTGGCAGAGATGATTTCTTGGCCTATACTGCATCAGCTTGGGTCAAGGATAGCCCTTGGATGATTCATGAATGACTGCAGCATTGGATCATGAGTTGGAAGTGTTTTTGCAACTTGATAACTTGTCACATTTCATGGTTTTTTGGCTATGCATATGTGAGGAACCTTGCTGAATTTTTGGTGTAGCATGCTTCATTAGGTCATGGCAAAGTTTTGAAACCAGCTAGAGGTCAAACAATCCCTTTGAGAATGATTTTGCAAGAAATCCCTCTTTGCACTTTCATGAAGAATGGCTTATGGTTATGTGAAAATCAAGGCAAATAAATGGGAAATCCCTTGGGCCAATTCTGATTTTAGGATCATGCATTGCATTGGTATGATAATTAGAAGTCACATTGAAGTCACATAAAGGCTTGTCATGAGAAAATGCAAGTTTTCCATTTTGTGCAAAAGTGAAATTTCAATGATTTTATCCAACTTTGCAAGGCCATAACTTTTGATCCAAAATGAATTAGAATGAGTTCTTGTACTTTTTGAAAATGGGAGGATCCATTCTACAACTTTCAGGACCAAAGTTTTCTCATTTGAAGCATTTTTGAATCAAAAAGAAAGGGTTGAAAAACTTTCCCAAAATGGAAAGTTTCCATTACAAGTCATTTTCCCAAAAAGGCAACTTTGCAAATGGCTTGAAATTCTTCAATTTTGTGAACTTCTAACATCTTCCATGATCAAATAAAGATCATACACAATCAAAATGATGAAGAACACCCTTTGGTTGGGTCATTGGGGGCCTCAGATGCCCTGATTTTATACTGACTTGCTCAAGAAGTCACCTCTTGATCAGATGCCTTCCCCATGGAATTTCTTCATGAAAATTGATATGCATGATCCTTATAACATATAGAGACCAATAGAAACAAGAATGACCAAAAAATTTGGAGTTATGGCCTTTGAAACCAAAACCCTAATTCTAGGTCATCTGTGCAGTTAAACCTGGCTCTGCTTCCATGCCAACCTCAATTCTTGTGATTCTTTGATTTCCTTGACTTTGTGGGGATATAATATGATGCTTGAACATACATGGACCCCTTTGAAGTGATTGAAGACCTTTGGTGTGGCTCAAATGGCTCAGGGATAGCTCAGATCACAAACCCTAGATGCAGATGACTTAGAAACAATGTAGTGAATAAAAAATGTGATATGAGATGCTATGACTGAATTTATGCATATGAAAAGATCACAAGCCATGGTGTGAATGGGTGAGGGAAAATTTGGGGTGTTTACAGCTGCCCCTATTCAAACATGAGTTTGCTGTGCAAGATGTAAGCAACGGCTTAACAGGCAAACAAGATAACTTGTGGCTGAATACCAAAGACGGTCCAAAATTTGCACTCACAGAATGAAGAAGAAAAGGGATATAGATTGTAAATGAAAAATAGATCATGTATATAAAGTTCGGACGACGGAGGACAACCGTCGAGCAGAGGACGACTGTTGGGGAAAGAGCAATGACGGGGACGGCCGACATGCTGGGGATATAAGATTATGACGGGGACGGCCATCAAGTAAAGCCATAAGACTTTCTGGGGATTATAGGTAAAATAACATGATGAGGTACGGTCATCAAAGGTGAAGGACGATTACCTAGAAGGGGACGGCTGCTCTGTTGGGAATAAGATGAGGGACGGTCATCTAAGGTGAAGGACGATCGTCGGGCAAGGTACGGTTGCCAAAAGCATCGCGACATGGGGCGAATGCCGGATAAAAAGGTCGACGATGGGGACGGCCATCGGATAAGCATGATGAAGGATGATCATCAAGAGGTGAAGGACGATCACCTAGCAGGGTACAGCTGCTCTCAGGGTTTATCATGACATAGGACGAATGTCAGATAACCAGATCAACACTGGGGACGGCCATCGGATAAAGTGATGAAGGACGATCATCAAGAGGTGAAGGACGATTACCTAGCAGGGTACGGCTGCCAAATATCACGACATAGGACGAATGCCGGATATGAAAGGGTTCCAATGATGGAGACTCCACTGGGGAATGATGAAGGACGATCATCAAAAAGGTGAAGGACGATCACCTGGAAGGGTACGGCTGCCGAAAAGGTATCATGACATAGGACGAATGTCAGATAGAAAGGAAATAGTTTGACAAGTTTTGTTGGGGACTTTGCTGGGGAATAGTAAACACGGACGAGTGTTTACATCCAAGAAATGAAAGGTATAAGTGTTTGGACATTGTGTATAGATTAAAGATGCGGACGAGCATCCTGAAGACTACGATACGGACGAGTATCGGGTAGAAACAAACACTGACACATGTTCAGAGATGATGATACGGACGATTATCAACTGGTTAACAAAGAACACAGACGAGTGTCAGATCTAAGGGGATTCTTCTGGGGAACAATAGACACAGACGAGTGTCTAAACTCTGAAAAGAGGTAAAAGTAACCGACATTGTGTATGGATTAAAGATGCGAACGAGCATCCTTAAGACTATGATACGGGCGAGTATCAAGTAGAAACAAAAGCTTGACGCATGTTCTGAGATGATGATACAGACGAGTACCAATTGGTTAACAAAGAACACGAACAAGCATCGAATCTGAGGGGATATAAGTGGTATATACAAGATACTGACGAGTATCTGTATGAGTAAAAAGAGGATGAGTAACACGGACGAGTGTCGGAGAAAGTGTATTATAAATAAGTGTATGGTTTCCAAAGTGTTTGGGTGACTATGCTGGGGAGGTGACACGGACAGGTGTCAAGGAATTGTATAGATGTGTATTTGTGAATGCAAAGGGGACGCTTTGGCTTTCTACTGGGGATATGACACGGACGGGTGTCAGGGAGTATCTGTATCTTTATCTACTGGGGATATGACACGGACGGGTGTCGGGGAATCTGGGGAGCTTTCTGTATATTGTTGATGAATTGTCAGTGTTCAGAACATGGCTTATGATTATGCAATATGTTTGATTTTTGCCGTAATGCTACGCTCTGTGGGGAGAATATGATGCGAATGCTATGATTATGCAAAGATAACGATTCAGGATTCGAATCCCGTTGCTGCGAAGATCTCTGGCTGATCTGCTTGAAGTGGACATCCCAGCTGTGGATAAGGTCATTGGTAGATCTGTCATGTATGGCTCTGCTTGGGGGAATAGGTCACTGATAAACCTATCTCATTAATGAGGGACCTGGCTGGGGTTTGTAGAAGCCTTTTTCACTCTGTTGTGATTTCTTCGCGCGTTGTTCTTCCGGGTAGAGGTTGACATTCTGCGGGGAGATGGTTCCTTGGTTGGCACTTGGCTGAGGAGGAAATGACAAATGGCAACTCAGCTGGGGAGAAAACACCTTCGGTGCTGCGAATGAGTAGATAATGATTTGCCAGCTTGCTGGGGTGAAGCTTTCATGCCCCATGTTGTGCTTTGAATACCTGCAATCCTGAAAAGACAGAGAAACGCGCAAGTAATCCCGAGGTATCCCTTACTGGATCCCATCCTAAAAGTTTGGACACTCCCGGGAGTAAGTATATTTCCTGCAAGCGTGTATTTTTAGAAGAGAAGCATCTGAACTTATGCAATCAGTATTTAAAAGACATCGGACATTCTTTGCAAGCAAAATAAAAAGTACGAGACGAAACATGACTAAAAATCTGATTTTATTAATCCGTGTGCCCTGAATTGGCAAGATACAGTCAAAGAAACAAATCCCCTAAAATGAGGAGATTGTTATAAATTGAGAAACAAAAGGTATTGGTAATGTTGATGACGCTTCAGGGAGCTCCCCTTTGCTATAACTCGTATGACATTTGACGTTCTTCTTATCTTGCTTTCTGAATAAGGTTGATTCTGAACGAAGCTTGAACCTTTCGGAGCCTACCATGTTGTAAGCGATACAGATGAATTCAGAATACAGTTGTTCGCTTATTCCCTTATTTTGCATGGATCGCCCTTTCGGGTTTTCAATCCACCGGGATACCCATTTTTGCCTGAGCTGTCCAATGTGGCTTTTCAACTCAGCGGGTGTACATTTTTTTATTTATTTTCCCTTATTTTTGCCCGAGTCTTTTATTCTGTTTTTGACTCGTCGGGATGCCCTATTGTTGCCTGGACTTACATTCTGTTTTTATGTCCAGCGGGTCATTTTATGCGAAGTATTTTTTAACTGCATATGAATTCACAGGGGACGGGAAGTCCTCACCATCCATAGTGCTGAGCATCAGTGCTCCACCAGAGAAAACTTTCTTCACTACGAATGGCCCTTCATAGTTCGGAGTCCACTTGCCCCTGTGGTCTGTATGAGGAGGGAGGAGTCTCTTCAGCACAAGATCTCCTACTTGGTACTCTCGGAGCCTGACTTTCTGATCGAAGGCTTTCTTCATTCTCTTCTGATATAACTGCCCATGGCAGATTGCGGCTAATCTCTTTTCTTCAATCAGATTCAGTTGCTCGTATCGGGATCGGACCCACTCGGCTTCGTTAAGCTTAACATCCATCAGTACCTGCAGGGAGGGTAATTCAACTTCAACAGGTAGGACTGCCTCCATACCATACACAAGCTGATACGGTGTTGCCCCAGTGGATGTTCGGATTGATGTACGGTACCCATGCAAGGCAAACGGTAGCATTTCATGCCATGATCAAAGTTCAAGCTGTCAAAGATGATAAGCCTTGGTTCCATGACATTAAATTCGAGGCATAAAGTCGGCAGCTTGAACTTTGATCATGGATGAAATGGTAGCCAGAGCATCTGCAAACTGATTCTCGTCCCGAGGGATATACTCAAGCTTGACCGTTGTGAAGAAAGTCAATAACCTCCTTGTATAATCCCGGTAAGGTATCAGATGATCCTGGTGGGTGTACCATTTGCTGTTGGTTTGATTGATTACCAGAGCTGAATCTCTGAATACAGTCAAAGTTTTGATCCTGAGGTCAATGGCTTCCTCAAGACCCATAATACAAGCTTCGTATTCAGCTTCGTTGTTAGTGCAGTTGAAAGTAAGCTTTGCCGAGAAAGGCATGTGAACTCCCTTAGGTGTAATGAGTACTGCACCAACACCACGACCATTCATATTAACAGCCCCATCAAACATCATAGTCCATTCTTCTTCCGGGTCAGGCCCTTCAATGTGAACAGGCTCTTCATGATCTTTTGCTTTTATGAACATGATGTCTTCATCAGGGAAGTCAAATCTCATAGGCTGGTAATCATTGATGGGTTGCTCAGCAAGATAATCAGACAATAAACTACCCTTGATGGCCTTCTGAGATGTGTACTGGATGTCATATTCTGTGAGGATCATTTGCCATCTTGCAACCCGTCCGGTAAGTGCTGGCTTCTCAAAAATGTACTTAATTGGGTCCATCTTTGATATCAATAAAGTAGTGTGGGTCAACATATACTGCCTTAGTCGGCGAGCAGCCCACGCTAAAGCACAACAAGTTTTCTCGAGCAGTGAATAACGTTGTTCACAGTCGGTAAACTTTTTGCTTAGGTAGTAAATTGCATACTCTTTTCGACCAGACTCGTCATGCTGGCCCAGCACACACCCTATTGACTCTTCTAATACTGTCAAGTACATTATCAGAGGTCTTCCTTCAACTGGAGGCATAAGGATTGGAGGCTCTTGTAAGTATTCCTTGATTTTTTCAAATGCCCTCTGGCAGTCTTCGTTCCACCTGACCGTTTGTTCTTTTCTTAACAGTTTGAACAAGGGTTCACAGGTTGCTGTGAGATAAGATATGAACCGTGAAATGTAGTTCAATCTTCCTAGGAACCCTCAGACTTCTTTCTCTATTCTCGGTGCAGGCATTTCTTGAATGGCTTTAACTTTATCAGGGTCAACTTCAATCCCTTTCTCACTTACAATAAATCCCAGCAGCTTACCAGATCGCACCCCGAATGTGCACTTGTTGGGGTTCAACTTTAGTTGGTACTTCCTCAGACGCTTGAATAACTTCAGCAGATTCACCAGGTGGTCTTCTTCTGTGAGGGACTTGGCAATCATGTCATCCACATAACATTCGATTTCTTTATGGATCATGTCGTGGAATAATGTTACCATAGCCCGTTGATAGGTTGCACCAGCATTCTTCAGTCCGAATGGCATCACCTTATAACAGAACGTGCCCCAGGGTGTGATGAAAGTTGTCTTCTCCATGTCTTTAGGTGACATCTTGATCTGATTGTATCCTGAAAATCCGTCCATGAAGGAGAACACCGAGAACTGAGCCGTATTATCAACCAATACATCAATGTGAGGTAATGGGAAGTCATCTTTCGGGCTGGCCCTGTTCAGATCCCGATAATCCACACACATTCTCACCTTGCCGTCTTTCTTAGGTACGGGTACAATATTAGCAACCCACGGTGGATAGCTAGTCACAGCAAGGAATCCGGCGTCCCACTGCTTTTGTACCTCTTCTTTAATCTTCATTGCCATATCTGGGCGAGTACGGCGCAGCTTCTGTTTTACTGGCGGGCAGTCTCCTTTTAAAGGTAGCTTGTGCATAACAATATCGGTGTCCAACCCTGGCATATCCTGATAAGACCAAGCGAAAACATCCACATACTCTCGAAGCATATCAATCAGTTGTTCTTTCACTGAGTCTTGTAGGCAGGCCCCGATCTTAATCTCTTTCACGTCTTCTTCCGTACCAAGATTAACCGTTTCAATCTCCTCCTGATGAGGAGTGATAACCTTCTCCTCTTGCCTTAACAACCTGGCTAGCTCTTCAGGAAGCTCATAATCTTCTTCAACCCCTTCATCAGCTTGATTGATTGGATTGTCAAAGTCATACGAAGTCATAGCGGTGTTGTTGTCGGTGCAGTCTAAAAGGCATTCTCTGCAAGGGCTTAGATTGTTCATTTTAGTGATCATTTTTAATCTTGTTTAGAAAAAAGTGAAATGAAGTTTTCATTTTGGAAAACATTGCCATTTTATTTTTTGTACAAAAAGAAAAGTGAAAAACAGTGAGCGGAAAAGACTCATTTGCAAAAGATGTCCGATATTCATTGATTGATCTGTTTGCACAAAATTACAAGATGGCCCGATTACAAAATGAGTCTTGTCATCTTGGGCAAGATGCAAGACTTGATGCATGCTTAAAAATACAGGAAATAATAATTACTCTGCAGGAGTAACCCTTATAATTTCCTGGGAAGACCAGTTAAGGACTTGGCTCCCTGAGATCCTTGGACATATCCAGCTCTCCAGGTTGCCGTCGCTTTCCTCCTCGTCTTCCAAGTTGTTTACTGCATCTAGGGTGAGCAATCCCCCGCTGACAAAATTGGGCTTCTTTGCAGCCTCTGATTGATCTTGTTGAGTTGGTTTGTAACCCAACTCAAATTTGTCCTCCTTCATCTCCACGGGCAACAGCTTGCCCCAGCCTTGGGCAGTCCCCTCTTCAACAACCTTCCTGGCTTGCTGATAAGACGTCATGGAGGTTCCCGGTATAACAGATGCCTCATTAATGTTCAGGGCCTCAAACCCCTGGCTCATGGTTTCATGGATTTCTCCATCCATCTCGATATACTTATACGTAGCCAGATGACTAACAAAGATATCTTCTTCACCACAGATGGTGATGATCTGGCCTTCCCACTCGAATTTCAGCTTCTGGTGAAGGGTAGACGTAACAGCGCCAGCGGCATGGATCCAAGCTCTACCCAACAAACAGCTGTAGGCCGGCTGAATGTCCATCACATATAAGGTAATTTTAAAAGTATGCGGGCCAATCATCATAGGCAGATCAATCTCTCCAAGCAATGATCTTTTAGAGCCATCAAATGCTCTCACCACTAAATTACTTGGACGCAGGGCCAAGCCATCATACTCCAGCTTTACTAAGGCTTTCTTTGGTAGAACATTGAGTGAAGACCTAGTGTCCACAAGTACATGGGATAGAACAACACCCTTGCATTCTAGAGTGATGTGTAAAGCCTTGTTGTGGTTACGTCCCTCAGTTGTTAGGTCAGCATTGGTAAAGCCCAGTCCATGACTGGTGTTGACATTTGCCACCATAGTTTCTAGTGTATTAACAGTGATCTCCTCTGGCACGTATGCTGCGTGCAAGACTTTCAGTAATGCATTCCTATGAGCTTCAGAACACATTAACAGGGATAATATGGAGATCTTTGAGGGAGTTTGGTGAAGTTGATCCACCACCTTGTAATCACTTCTCTTTATAATTCTCATGAACTCGTCTACATCTTGTTCAAAAGATGTCTTCTGAGTTTCTTTGATAATTGGTTCTTCGGATATTACACTCTTTCCCTTTGCTTTGGCAGCAGCTTCTGCTTCAGCATTAGGTCTTTGCAATTGTGAGGCAAAAAGGCGTCCGCTCCTGGTGAAGCCTCCGCCTCCCCCAACATTATCAATCTGTGGAGAAGAAGTTGAAGAATCCAAAGTGATTTTCTCCCCGTTGCAGTAGAGGTCAGAGCCATAATGCCAAGGTATGTCATTGCTGCTTTCATATGGAATTGGTCCAGGTACTGTGATAGTAACTGGACTGACTGCTGCAGAGGAGGGTACTGAGATGGTGTGCGGATCGTAGTAAATGGTGACTGGTGACCTGGCAGGAGGTGCCACTATTTGTTGAAAGTTGTTGTTTGGAGGAACACTTGACGGATCATAGTAGATAGTGACTGCTGAGATGTCTTCATTAATTGCTGTTGGCGTTGTAGAAGATCGTGCTGAGTAAATGGATGTTGATGTTGTAGAGGAAATAGTTGTTGAAACTTGATTTGTTGAAGTGGTGGATGAATCCATTGTTGATGATATTGATGAATTGGTCGGAATGATTGTTGTTGCAGTTGTAGAAGAGTCAGGAATTGTTGTCAAAGGGATTGCTGGATTTGTAGGCGCCGTTGTTGTGATCTGAAGTATACCACTTTTGATAAGACCGTCTATGCCGCTTCTCAAGTTATCACACCCGTTGACTGAAATGTTGCAGTACCCACAACCGAGCTCACACCCGGGGAACATCTGGCACTCTAGAAGCTGAGTTATAATTTCTACCAGAGGTGTCCGAATCTGTCCAACACTGATGATTAAGAAAAATGGCTTGTCTTCCTCAATGGCATTAATTCTTGGTCCTCCATGATTGGGCATGGGATTCTTGGTGACACTTGGAGGGGGTGCAAAGTTGAGGGCTTTAGAATCCACCAGGTCTTGTACCTTCATTTGTAAAGCCCTGCATTTTTCCGTATTGTGGCCAGGTGCATTGGAATGGAAAGCACATCTGGCGTTGACATCATAATTTCTTGGGAGATTAGAGGGATCTGGTGGTGCCAATGTCCTTAATTCAACCAAGTTGAGTTTCAGGAGCTGTGGAAATAAAGCGGCATAAGGCATAGGGATTGGATCAATCACCCTATTTGCCTGTGATGGTCTTTGCTGAAAAGGTCTTTGCTGTTGATTGTTGTTATTATTGTTGTAGGTCCTCTGTGGCGGATACTGAACTTGCTGTTGGTAATGAGGTTGTTGTGGTTGATATGTTGGTTGCTAAGGAATCGGAGCTGGAATGGTGACAGCTGCTACTGATCTGTGGACATACTGAGGTCTGCCCCTGCTGGCATGAATGGCATTTGTCTCACCGGTTCTTCTAGGTCCCACAAAAGGCTTCCTGGGGTTACTGGACGAACTTGCACCATTATCCAAATCTTGCCCATTTTCAGAAGGCTCTCAATTCTTTCTCCAGCTATAACTACGTCAGCGAAGCTGGTGGAAGAAAAGGCAGCTAGCCTATCAATGTATGTTCCTTGCAGAGTATTCATAAACATGTTGGCCATTTCTCTTTCCGACATGGGTGGCTGGACAGCAGCAGCAAGCTGTCTCCACCTCTGGGCATATTCCCTGAAGCTTTCTCTGGAGGACTGAGACATTCCCATCAAAAGGGTCCTGTTAGGAGCCATGTCCAGATTGTATTGGTACTGCCTGATGAAGGCTTCAGCTAGGTCCTTCCAGCACCTGATTGTAGCTCTGGTCAAGTGAGAGTACCACTCCCTTGAAGCTCCAGTCAAACTGTCTTCAAAATAAAACATCCACAGTTTTTCATCCATGGTGTATGCCTTAAGTCTCCCCAGAAAGGACTGCAAGTGAGTTCGTGGACAGGAAGTTCCATTGTACTTCTCGAAGCACGGGGGTTTAAACTTATGGGGAATCCTTACCCCATCCACTAACCCTATATCCATGACATCAAAACCCAGGGAATTTTGAGACTCCAGAGATCTCAATTTCTCAGCAATTTCATCAAACCTTCTATCATAAGCTTCATCCCCAGCTCCCATTACAGTGAATTGCTCCTCTTGAGGATCTTCTTGCAAGATCCTTCCTGCAGTAGTATTTCCTTGTACATTACACGGGATGTTGACTTCCGGATGTAGATGAGGCCCGTATACTGGTGGGTTAACATGAGGCTGACCCCTTTCGTTGTTACTTGTTCCTCCAGTTCCCAGATGGGGTTCTTCCGGGGTTTGTCTTTCTACCAATGCCCTCAACCTTTCTTGACTTTGGGCTAAGCCATTCATTACTTCCATGAATTGGGTCATTTGGTTTCTCATCTCTAGCCTTTCATTAGCCATCTGAGTTCTGACCTCTGTCAGATCTTGCTGTACTTGGTCCATCTGTATACCAGGAAGATTGTTGCGAGTAGGATACTTGTGCGGACGGTTGAGAGGGAACACCCGATGGCGAGCAATAATTCCTGAATCACAACAGAGTTAGTAACAAACAAAACAAAACCCTACAAAACAAAACAAAAATTAGTATGCAATGCAGTATGCTTATTTATTTTCCAAGGTATCCGGCTTGGCTTTTGGTTTTGACCTTTCCAGACCCCTGAGGAAGATGCTTTGATGTTGCTTGAGAAAAGAAGCTCAAATGAAACAAACAGACAAATACATTACAAATGGTGGATCATACATAGTTTGTTTTTACAACACATGCCCCTGAGGGGTCAAAATACAATCATAAAAAGAAAAGTACATGAAATGGAAATAACAACAAGCAAAGAAGTCAAACATCTAATCCAAACTCATCCTCCTTAACCTCCTTCAGAAGTGCTTCAGTTACAGGACCAGCCGGATGCTCTGTAATGTTTCTGATAAGAAGGTTTATGGTGGCAATAGCAGTGGTCAGCTTCTTGTGCCTGTCTTGGTCCTTTGACCTCTTCACACCAGCCTTAAGCTTCAATTCTGAAATCTCCTTCTGGGCTGCTAGCAGAGCCTCCTGTTGTTTCTTTTCATTGGCCTCTAACTGCTCTATCCTGGCATGAGTTCTCTTATCTTCTTGATTGCGAGCTTCAGTGATCCTGACCCACCTTGCTTGACTTTCTTTCAGATAGAGATCAGTCCTAGCCTTCTGAAACTGGGCCTCTTTACAGGCATTCTTTAAAATTTGCTCCCCAGCTCTTGATTTCTTAATGTAGTCCTCTGCTTTCTCAATCCTGGCTAGATGCTCCACCTTTAGCTTTTCCAACCTCTCAATGTCTAGTCGACCATCACTCCTCTCCCAGAGGGTCTTTTTCAGAGCTTGAGACAGATTCTCATTCCTCTCCTTAAGTTTCTCAAATTCTCCCAGGCTGACAGTGGCTGGAGGTGGTATTGTGGATGGTCCAGGTGCATCCTCAATGGTGAAGGGCATCCCAGAAATTTGAGCCCTAGCATGAGACCATTCATAATACTGAGCCGAAGCCACATTATTGCATCTCCCCAGAATGGCCATCCCTTTGGTCTGGATGTTGTCCCAAGCCCAGGATGCTTGTCTGACAACAGCTAGATTAGGCTTTATCTCACAATACAGGGTTTCAGCCAAGTCTTACACTCTGGGAGGGTGAACCAAAGCATAACCCAGTTGTCTCTTAAACAGCAAAGGATTGTAGTTGATGCAACCCTTCACTCCTACCAGAGGTACATTGGGGTACTGCCCATAGCTGGTGATTATGTCTCTGCCTTTGGTGCTCTGGGTGCACCATCTGATGTCATCTGAAGTCAAAGCAATAAGTCTCTTAGCCCAATTCTTCTGTTGGTGAGGATTCAGGAAGGCATCAGTCCTGGGTACGTGTTTAAGCAGCCAAGTGTGAAATAGAGGAGCACAGCATCTCACCAACCTCCCTCTCTGCTTCTCATTCCTTTGGTGAACAGAATAATAGAAATCCCCCAGCAAGGTGGGCACTGGGTTCCTTAGAAGGAAAAGATGAATGGCATTCTTGCTGATAAACTTGGGCTCATCTGCAAATAGTATAACCCCATATATACTGAGGGCTAACAATGCACAAACTGCCCTCTATTCTCCCAAAGAGGCCTTCAGGATGGCCTGAGAAGTCAGAAAGTCTAGGTGCATGCCAGGGATCCCAGCCTTTGTTGTCATGTTCTGCTCAATCAAAATAGGTTCTAGGTATAGTGCTTTTGCCACTTCTCCATTGCTGTGAGAAGTCATCTCAGGGTTGAAGGGGAGACCACCCTTGACAGGTACTCCAATCAATGATGAGAACTCCTCCAGCAAAGGTCCAAGCTGAAAATTCTGGAAAGTGAAGCATCTCAAAGGAGGGTCATAGAACTGTAGGCAAGTGTGAATCAAACTCCTCTGAGAAGGGTCTAAGTCCATAACCATATCAAGGATGCCTCCATAATGCTCTCTGAATAATAAGATGTGGTCTGGAGTGATAAGTGCCTGGACCTGTCTGATGCCAGTCAGCACAGGCTCAAAGAAGTGGTATGAAATGTTGCTCTTCTTGGTTGCCATGACTGCTGATGAAGAGTTGAAACAAATGCTGATGATGAAGACTGACACCGGAGATGAGCCACTGATAGGCTAAGGCTGGTGATAAAAGCAGCTGAAGCAGGCAACAGGGGTCTATGCAGATGAAGGGGTCAAAACCAAGCCAAATATAATGTGGATACCCTGAAAAACAAATAAACAAATGTTAAATGATGCAAATGATGATGTATGCAAATGATATGCAAGGGTTTGTGATCAAGCTGGATCTGATTACTGCCTTGATATAAAGTCCATATATGTTCAAGAAGTCCAGATGGAGGTTCAGAAGTCCAGTAACCAAGGTGGGGGACTCAAATAAAGATTCACATGTCCAGGGTTCAAATCACAAGAACTGTCCCAAAATGGAGTACTCTTAATCAAAACAAAGTATCAGGGTATGCTATGGTCAAGGGTACCTGCAAACCTGTAAACAGCCCAACCCCCTCACAGGTGGTGTTCTAAAACAAGGGACCTCAGACTTGGATCAGTTATGAGAAGTGTAAACACTTCTAACCCGGAGGTACAGTGTTTACAATAACCATAAAAGATCCTCCTCTAATTCACCTCAGTTTCTGAAGTTCATAATAAAGGTCATCCAGACTTAGCAGGCTTCCCAGATAGCCCTAGCACTATAGGAAATCTGTAGCACAGAGTTCTCAAGAAGAAACCCACATCTGAACCGTGTTTCATATTCCTGCACCAGACCGAAATGGAATGGGAAAGAACATGAACCACTCTAGCCTAGGTGTCACTCAGGTCCCAGGTATAGGACCTTAAACTCTCAATAGAACCCCACCCACCAAGACAAAAACCAGATCCAACCAGATGACAATATGACATTATGATATATAAAGCTGTAAAGAAAGCAATAAATAACTGTACATAAAGTAGCAAATAAAGAAAATATACAAACACAAATAGCAAATAACACCCCAGTAAACACAAATCAAACAAGCGCTAGGAGGAACCCACAAAAAGAACCAGAAGCCCTGGTTACAGTATAAGGGTCCCCAGCAGAGTCGCCAAGCTGTCGCTCCCACCAAATGAGGCTAGGTCAAATGGGGTACATACGCGAACGGTCGGCGAAAGGAGATGGGAAAGAATAGAGTCGCCAGCTAGGCATTTTTATCCCGAAGGAAAGGTAATGCTGCATAAACCTGGAAAGATATGGATAAGACGGTTGCGAACCAGAGAGACTGAGAAAGGGGGTTGGTTACTACCTGGGAAGGTATTAGCACCCAGATTGTCCGTCGTACTCGACGGGATCCACGCTCAAAAGATTTGTGTTTTAAAGGGGTAGTGTCAGTGCAATTTGTGTATCAAAGCTGGAAAAGAATGCAAGTGTCAGTGTAAGAGAAAGTGTGAAGTGTAGTATGTACAGTGTTAGTGTAAGAAAAGGAATGAAATGCTCAAGACTATGAGGCTAAAAGAATAACGCTAGAAAGAGGGGGAATGTATAGAGACTTTTGTTCGATAACTGTTAAGTTATGCCTACGTATCCTCTCGTGCAATGAGGAAGTCAGAACACCGTAGTTCGACTCAAAGAGACTGAAAGGTAAATTGACTTAATGAACTACTTACTTGTCTATGCTCAAGTGTATGACCTGTCTGGCTCAGGTGCAAACTGTCTTGCATTAGACGGAAGAAGCAAGTTCTCGTTTGTGAATGAATGAGGTGAGAAAAGAATCCCGAAGGAGACGATTATTGTTTGTTTTTGAGTTTTCAGTCTTTTATTGCCTTTGGAAGTGTGTCATAAGTTAATGAGCTTAAGCCTAAACCAAGGGTTAGTAAACTCATCACATCCTCCCTCTGATTAGGGGTAATGAGAATACCTTAAGTGTGAAGTCAGCATCTCACACTTAATCACCCTGATGTAGGATTAAGATCATTAACCTACTTGTGATTATTTAGATGTTTTTGTTGTTTTTGTTTAGTGTTAAGTAATGAAATTAAGCCATAATCAAGGATTTAATGGACTCATTACACCATCCTAATAGAAGGATAATAGATGAGAACATTTAAGCTGAGGAAAGCTCCTCAACTTAATCCATGATTAGGGATTAACCTCATGACAAAACAAAGCCTCTATTAAATGGATTTTAGTTAATGGTAAGATTAAGAAGTGATTTTTATGATTTGTAAGACAGCTTGAGGGGGACTTGTCCATTAACACTAGGGTTAGTCCTTCTTAACCAGTTAAGGAAGAATTAGAACCCTAATACAAGGCCCAAGTTACAAGCTTGATGTCTTGATGATTATTAGATGGATTGATTAAAGGATTTAAACACATTAAGGGTTTAATACTTAGGATTAAAGTTATACAATCCATCCTAATAGAAGGATGCAGGCATAAACTTAATCACAAAGCCTTAAAGCCTTTAGGGTTTAGTCCCTGATTATGAGGTGAGAAGATAATATTCAAAGATGACACAAAGGTAAAAGCTAAATGGGGAGACTAATCAAACCCTAATTGTGATCATGCTTGGGTATCCCTAAGGTTTGTGAGGCTTAAGAGAGAAAGAAATCTTCAAAGAGCCACCAAGGAGGAACAAGATGAAAGGAGAAGAAGCAGAGAAGCAAAACAACTTGCTTCACTTAAGAAGACAAGTTGCTTGAAGGGAGAAATTAAGATGAAAAATAATGAGCAAGCTCAATCCCATACACATACAAAAATGCAGCAAATGAATTATGAAAGAGATGAAGAGAGAATATGAGAAGTGAAGGCAAATTCACTTCTCAAACAAACTTACCACCTGAAATGTTAGCAAAAGAAATGAAATGCAATGCAAATGAGATGAAATGCCATGATGCAAACCAAAACCAGAAGCAAGATCATGAAGTTAATGATGCTATGAGTTGATACAAACATGAGGCAAGTCATGAGAATGATCAAGTGAACATAAGGATGCAAATGAGGCATGCTTTGAATCATGAACATACATGAAAAGTTATGAAATGCAAATGACATACAACATGACAAATGAAAGATGCAATGATCAAACATGATTCTAACATGTCCTAAGATGCATTATGAATCATGTAGATGCATAAAGTATCATGGCAAGTCATAGTATGCAAGTAAATGAGAAATGGATGCAAAGGAAAGCACAAATTAGGGTTTCATGCATCACACAAAGCAAAAATTCAAAACCAGAAGCAAGAGACATGATAAAAATTTGAAAATGCAATCAAAGGTACCCTAAACCTATACAAACTCACTGCCCAAAGGGGGGAATCCAACTCTTAACCTAGTGAAAGTTATGAATTTTCTAAGATTGCTAGGGTTTTGAGGTGCCTTATCAAGAAAAATGCCAAACAAATTGAAAATGAAAGATCAATTCAAACCAATTTTACCCTATGAACTACGTGCTATGAAGAGCACAATGCAAAAAGAATCATCATCCAACTCTCAATGGTTAGGCAGAAAAGAATTTTCAAAGTTTGAACCAAAATATTACCTCAAAATGAAATTAATTCCATTGAAAATTATCAAAAGGTGTCAAGAACTAAAAAAGAAATTTGGTTTGAGAGATGGACAATGTTTCTAAATGTTTTTAAATGCTATGTGAATTTTTTGGTGATTTTTAAATACCTAAATGCATTTTTAATTAATTAATTTCCATTAATTTATTAAAAATAAACATTTAAATGATTTAAAAATAATTTTTAATGCAAAAAATAAAAATAAAAATATTTTTGTGTTTTAAAAATTAATGAAAACCTTGACAAAAATTTTCATAATTTTTAAATGATTTTTACTATTTTAATTAATTCGTACAAAATAATGCAATAAAAATGAATAATAAAATTAAAATAAAGAGAAGTATGCACAAGGGATGGCCAGGATTTGATCTGGGCTTGGACTGGTTGACTGCGCGCCAGATCCAAGGGCCCAGATTCAAATCTGGCTAAAATTGGTTTATGAATTAATTAAACAGGATTTTAATTAATTAAACAAGGTTAGGGTTTTAATGATGCATCCTGGCCATAAAAATGCGCGCGGGTCAAACAAAGTCAAACGCATCTACGGCCAAAATTCAAAGTTGCATTAACGACATAATTAGGGTTAATGAGTTTCAGGTGACCGGAACAGTGGTTCCGGTCATCTTCTCCGGCGAGCAAAAACCCTAGATTTCGCTACAGGTTACCAATCATGAAATTTCTTCCACCAAAATGTTCCTCTCCTCAATCTAAACCTAAACCCTCTCCCAAAATTCATTTATTTTCACTCACCAGCCTGAATCGAAGGAAAATACGAAACACGAGCAAACTTTCAGGGTGACATGAAATGGTCATCTCTTACTTATTTTCAAATCTAAATACATCCAGATGATCAGTGCAACATGTAGATTCATTTTGTAACAAGAAAATGAAGTTCTGAGAAAAAAGTTCTTAGGTTGTACCTGAGCTGGAGACCTTCGAAAATGAACTTTCAGAGCCTTCCTTTTGTGCCAATGATCTCCCTTGATCCTCCTGAGGTTGATGGAACACTTGAATGAGGTTGAGAGTGGCTAGTTTTTGTGGTTCAGTTCTGGTGTAGCAGGAAATGAGGTTCTTGTGTGTGCTGTTTCAGATCATTGTGAGGGGTGGGATCTGTTCTATGGATGATTTCTGGTTGATTGGTGAAGGAATTATTGAAGTTTGATGGCTGTGTTGTGTGATTCGAAGAGGGAAAGGTTTTGATAGTTTTTGGAGTGTGCTGCAATGTGTGTGTTTCAGGCTTGTGTATGTTGTGTTTTATGATCCTTAGGTGATCCATAAACTATCCCAACAAATTTGGAGAGCAGGTGTGCACTGTGGGATTGGTATGGGATGATTGGCCAAAAAGTCAAGTTTTGTGTACTTGCAGCATGGGCTGTGGCAGAGATGATTTCTTGGCCTATACTGCATCAGCTTGGGTCAAGGATAGCCCTTGGATGATTCATGAATGACTGCAGCATTTGGATCATGAGTTGGAAGTGTTTTTGCAACTTGATAACTTGTCACATTTCATGGTTTTTTGGCTAGCATATGTGAGGAACCTTGCTGAATTTTTGGTGTAGCATGCTTCATTAGGTCATGGCAAAGTTTTGAAACCAGCTAGAGGTCAAACAATCCCTTTGAGAATGATTTTGCAAGAAATCCCTCTTTGCACTTTCATGAAGAATGACTTATGGTTATGTGAAAATCAAGGCAAATAAATGGGAAATCCCTTGGGCCAATTATGATTTTAGGATCATGCATTGCATTGGTATGATAATTAGAAGTCACATTGAAGTCACATAAAGGCTTGTCATGAGAAAATGCAAGTTTTCCATTTTGTGCAAAAGTGAAATTTCAATGATTTTATCCAACTTTGCAAGGCCATAACTTTTGATCCAAAATGAATTAGAATGAGTTATTGTACTTTTTGAAAATGGGAGGATCCATTCTACAACTTTCATGACCAAAGTTTTCTCATTTGAAGCATTTTTGAATCAAAAAGAAAGGGTTGAAAAACTTTCCCAAAATGGAAAGTTTCCATTACAAGTCATTTTCCCAAAAAGGCAACTTTGCAAATGGCTTGAAATTCTTCAATTTTGTGAACTTCTAACATCTAACATGATCAAATAAAGATCATACACAATCAAAATGATGAAGAACACCCTTTGGTTGGGTCATTGGGGGCCTCAGATGCCCTGATTTTATACTGACTTGCTCAAGAAGTCAACTCTTGAGCAGATGCCTTCCCCATGGAATTTCTTCATGAAAATTGATATGCATGATCCTTATAACATATAGAGACCAATAGAAACAATAATGACCAAACAATTTGGAGTTATGGCCTTTGAAACCAAAACCCTAATTCTAGGTCATCTGTGCAGTTAAACCTGGCTCTGCTTCCATGCCAACCTCAATTCTTGTGATTCTTTGATTTCCTTGACTTTGTGGGGATATAATATGATGCTTGAACATACATGGACCCCTTTGAAGTGATTGAAGACCTTTGGAGTGGCTCAAATGGCTCAGGGATAGCTCAGATCACAAACCCTAGATGCAGATAACTTAGAAACAATGTAGTGAATCAAAAATGTGATATGAGATGCTATGACTGAATTTATGCATATGAAAAGATCACAAGCCATGGTGTGAATGGGTGAGGGAAAATTTGGGGTGTTTACACCAAGGTTTGTAGGTTGCCAGTTGTTTCAGTCAGAAAGGCTCTGCAAGAGAGTGAAGGCAGAGGTTTACCCTGGAGTATGCTTATCCCAGAGGCTGAGAAGTATGCTACAGAGGCTAAGTGGAATACTTTGGAGGTTTGCTTGCGTTGATGGTATATGGGTCTAGCCTGTTTCCTGGAGAGAAAGAGTTTGTCAGCTTAGAGGTGATCTCAATCTTTTCAAAAGGCAATCCAGTGCTTACTTTATGGGGTGACTTTTATTTCAGTGTCCATTACAGAAACGAGAAAGGTAGAGGTGGTCCAGTGGTCTGCTGTGCTCCTTTGTTTGCCGAATGGTTTGCTAGACAGTTGCCTAAGTCAGGTGCCTTTAAGGATATACGAGACGAATGGAGATGGTCCAGAAGACTGATGGGATTGACTGAAGAAGACATTGCTTGGGGTTATGACAGGGATTTGCTAGGAAAGGAGTTGATGGTTAGTTGCAGAAGGTTTGCTGGAGTACCTTTGCTGGGAAGGAAAGGTGTCATCAGTTACTACCCAACATTATCCAGAAAGCAGTTTGGCTACCCTTTGAAAGATCCTCCTCAGATGGAAATGTTTGCTGAATCTTTGTACTTTCCTGCTGACGGAAACAAAGAGTTAGTTCAACAAGCAGTCCAATCCTGGGCTCACAGGATAAAAAAGGGGAAGAAAGACTTCGGCCGAGTTGATCCCAAGACATATCCACCATATGTTGAATGGTTGCAAAGACATATCGAGTCAGTTCTCATGCCTTTTTCAGTCGAGGCTCCACTTTATCCCCGAGAGGTACCAAGTCAGAGCAGTACGGTTTCCTTGGAGGAGTACAAGAAGCTAGAAGCTCAGCTGCATGAGGTCAGAGTAGAGAATATTGAGATGGTAAGCCTGTACCACCAGGCCAATAGAGCCAAGAAGGAAGTTGAAGACAAGCTGCAGAAGCTCCAAGCCTCTCTAGAAGACAAAGAGAAGGATTTTGCCAGTAGAGAAGCCCATTTCCACAGATTGGGTATGATGGAAGCTCAAAGAGAAGCTAAGCGCAAGGAGACTTTAAAGACTCTCAAAGGTGCTCGTCAGTCCATTGTTTGGCTGCAAGGCCAAAGAGATGAAGAGCAAAAGAAATTCAAAGAGAAGGAGGAGTTCTTTGAAATTCAGATGGCTTTCAAGAAGGAGGAAGTGGAACAAGCCCACGCCATCCGGAGGGAGAAGACCCAACAGCTAGCCCAAAGTCAATTAGCCCTGGAGGAAGCAAGGAAAGAAATCGAAGAACTCAAGTTGAGAGCGGGTGTCAAGAAGAGTAGGGCAGAGATAGCAGGTCCTGGGTCCTTGGCTTAGTTGTTTATTGTTCAGGCTACCTACAGGCTTGTTGTAGGAGTTTTGCTTTTATTTCATTTCTTTTGTCTTTATGTACTAGCATGTAACCCTTCGGGGAATATTTCTGGTTGTATTCTGACTCTTAGCCTACAGTGGTTTGTTCACATTCAGTATTAATGTGCAAATTATCATTCTGAATGTGCAAGACTCGTTTGTCTGGATACTGCTAATGTCTGAACACTTATCAAAGAGAAAGTTTGAAAGCTAAGCACTGAAAGTGATTGTTTGAGATAGATGCCAGAACTGGGGCATGCCAAATGCTTAAAATTGGGAACATGAACAGTTACATTGCATTGCATATAACCTGTTTGTATGTTTTGCAGGTGTTGTCTCAATTACTAACGTGTTTTGTGACCTCAGGCACTATAGCTCCTCGTAAAGTTCGGGGACAACCAGCAGTGCACAGATATCCAACCAAGATTAACAGAGAACGGGCCATGGACCAAATGCAAGCGGACTTGGCAGATCTGAGACAGAGAATGGATAACTTTATGACGTTAATGGCCGGCATGGGGCAGAACCAAGAGCGTCTGCGGGAGATGGTTGAGAATCAGAACAGGAACACTGCTGCTGCTGCTACTGCTGACAATCGTACCGGTGCGGGCGCACGTCAGTTTGAACCTCCTGTTGCACAGCTAGGAGTGACAATAATCAATGATGGGTTGCACAATATTCAGATGGACAATCATGACGACTAGTTCACTCTACTTGATGAAGCTGAAGGTCAAGGAGCAGAGATGAACAAGAGGTTCGAAGAGATGGCTGAGCAAATCAAAGCTATTCAGTCCCAAAGCTCTTTGGGGTTTGACATAACCGACTTGGGCCTGGTTCCTGGGGTCAGGATTCCGTATAAGTTCAAAGTTCCAACCTTCGAGAAGTATAATGGCACTGCCTGCCCAAAAACCCATCTTCAGTCATTTGTTGGGAGAATTGCCGCTCACACAGATGACGAGAAACTCTGGATGTATTATTTTCAAGACAGTTTGGTGGGAGCTTCTCTTGAATGGTACATGAAGCTCAGTAGGGTCAATATCAAGAGTTGGAAGGATCTAGCTGAAGCCTTTGTGAGGCAGTATCAATATAACATGGACATGGCTCCGAACCGCACGCAGTTGCAGCACATGGCTCAGACGGAAAAAGAAGGTTTAAAATAATATGCCCAGAGGTGGCGCCAGCTAGCTGCCAGGGTGCAACCACCCCTCTTAGAGAACGAAATGGCCGACATGTTTATGGGCACTCTCCAAGGTGTTTTTCTGGAGAGGTTGGCGTCTAGCTCGGCCACCAAGTTCAATGATATAGTGATTGCTGGAGAGAGAGTTGAGACTCTGTTAAAGATGGGGGGGAAGATTCAGGACCCTAATACTGCTAGTAGCTCTGGAGGAGCGAGGAAAGCCTTTGGCGGACCTCCTAGAAGAAGAGAAGGGGAAGCTAATGCAGTATATGGTCGAGGCAGAGGCAGAGGTTATAGACGAGAATACAATCAGATAGCTGCAGTCACAATTCCCACTACACCAATTCAACCAGCTCAACAGGCTCTACAACAGCCTCAGCAACAACAGCAGCGCAACTATCAACAGAGACCGTATCAGCAGAGGCAGCCACGCCAAGCTAATAGGGTTATTGATGTGATCCCAATGACTTACACAGATTTACTCCAGAGATTGTTGGAACTGAACTTAATTCAACTGAGGACCTTGGCTCCACCTACTGGAACTCTTCCTCTAGGTTACGACGCCAATGTTCGATGCGCTTTCCATTCTGGGGCACCCGGGAACTCAACGGAGAAGTGCAGGGCTTTGCACTATAAAGTTCAGGATTTGATCGACTCCAAAGCAATCAATTTTGCGCTGCCTCCGAATGTCACGACTAACCCTATCCCTAATCATGGAGGAGCCAGGGTTAATGCTATTGAGATGGAGGAGAGGCTGAACTTGGTGGAGAGGGTTGAAGAAGTGAAGACCTCCTTGTTGCTGGTCAAGGAGAGATTGTTTAAGGGTCAGATTTTCCCGGGTTGTGGGCTCGATTGCGAAGACTGTGCTGAGTCGAAGAATGGTTGTGACAGATTGAAGACTGGTTTACAGAGACTGATGGATGATGGGTTGTTACAGTTCGACAGGGCTAATAAGAGGACTGATGAAGTGTCAACGGTGACCATATACTATGATCCTGCTGAAATGCCAGCGCGAGGAGAGCCGATTACTATTTATGTCCCAGAAGTAAGTCCCGTCACCATCACGGTGCCTGGACCTATTCCGTATTCAGATGAGAAGGCTATTATGTGGCATTACGGATCAGAAGTGTATGTCGGAGGACAGAAAGTAGAAGATAAGACAGTAACCATGGACCCAGCTGTGGTGAATGTTGGGGGAAGTGGAGGTTTCACGAGAAGTGGTCGCTTATTCGCTCCCCAGACTTTGAGAGAAGACACTGATGCTGAGGCTTCTGCTAAATCCAAAGGGAAGCAAATAGCAACTGACGATAATGCCACTCCCGCTACTGGTCAAAGTACTTTCGAGAAGGAAATGGAGGAGTTCATGAGGATTATTAAGAAGAGAGACTACAAGGTAGTCGAGCAGCTAAATCAAACTCCCTCCAAAATCTCTATCTTGTCACTGCTGATGTGCTCACCAGCTCATAGAGAAGCCCTTCTGAAGGTGTTGCAGATGGCGTATGTTCCTTAGGAGATTACTGTGAATCAGTTAGAAGCTGTGGTGGGAAGTGTAAATGCGAGCCATGGTCTGGGATTTACTGATAGAGACCTTACTACTGAAGGGAGGAATCATAACAAGGCTCTCCACATCACAATTGAGTGCAAAGGGGTTGTGTTGTCCCATGTCCTGGTTGATACTGGGTCATCTCTTAATGTCTTGCCGAAGAAGGCGTTAATGAAACTCAATGTGGAAGGGGTTGTTTTGAGGCCAAGTGATTTGGTGGTAAAGGCTTTCGACGGTTCTCGGAGGTCTGTCTTTGGAGAGGTTGAGTTGCCAATCAAGGTTGGGTCGCAAGTGTTTAAGAGCACGTTCTACGTGATGGACATCCAACCTGCTTATAGTTGTCTACTTGGTCGACCCTGGATTCATGCCGCAGGGGCTGTGACGTCAACCTTGCACCAGAAGCTCAAGTACGTAGAGGATGGTCAAGTTGTGACTGTGTGCGGTGAAGAGGACATATTTGTGAGCCATTTATCTACATTCAAATATGTGGAGATGGATGGTGAAATTCATGAAACCCTGTGTCAGGCATTCGAAGCAGTGAATGTTAGTTCCTTGTCTCCTCTGAGTAGGGCTGAAGATAAAGAAGGTACGTCTATTACCTCCTACAAGCAGGCCAAGGAGGTTCTGCAATCAGGCAGTGCCCAGGGCTGGGGAAGACTACTGGACCATTACCTTTACTAGTGCTGGGTTGCTGGACAACAAGACCATTACCTTTACTAGTGCTGGGTTGCTGGACCGCAATCATATCTGTGCTACCAGTGAAGACGGAGATAGCGAGTGCGATCTGGATAATTGGATCCGCCCGTGTGCACCGGGAGAGGAGCTGCCCAATTGGTCTGCGCAAGACATCTTCGAAGTCACCTGGATCACAAAGTAATTGTTTATTTGTCATTTTTCTACATACTGCATGTCAAATCCTGTACTCTTCCCAAGGTACAAGGATCCATTGTATGGACCTCCGTGTTTTGAAAGCATTTATTTGTCATAAATAAAGGACATTTTTCAATCAAATCGTTCCTTTTCTTTCAATTTTAATTTTTGCACAAATAAAGAAAATGGCAATGTGTTTTTTTCTTTCTTGCTTTTGGGTGTGCATTTTCTCTAAACAGATTCTGAATGAGCACATCACTTGTGCAGTGTCGATCAACCGGATTCCACTGACAACTCTCCTGCTATGACTGAGCATAACTTCGACAATCCAATCTACCAAGCTGATGAAGGGGTTGAGGAAGATTATGAACTCCCTGAAGAACTGGTCAGGTTGTTGAAGCAAGAGGAAAGAGCTATTCAGCCTTATCAGGAGGAAATCGAGGTTATCAACATCGGCACAAAAGAGGTTAAGAAGGAAATCAAGATAGGTGCCAGCCTGCAGACTAAAGTTAAGAAGGGGTTGATTGAAATGTTGCATGAATATGTTGACATCTTTGCCTGGTCATATCAGGACATGCCAGGGTTGGATACATACATAGTTGTGCATCGACTACCGTTAAAAGAAGACTGTCCTCTTGTTAAGCAAAAACTGAGAAGAACTCGCCCTGACATGGCGATGAAGATCAAAGAGGAGGTACAGAAACAGTGGGACGCCGGGTTCCTTGCCGTGACTAGTTACCCACCTTGGGTAGCTAACATTGTTCCAGTTCCAAAGAAGGACGGAAAGGTCCGGATGTGCGTCGATTACCGAGATCTGAACAGAGCGAGCCCTAAAGATGATTTTCCTCTACCACACATTGACGTGTTGGTAGACAATACCGCTCAGTTCTCGGTGTTTTCATTCATGGATGGCTTCTCCGGTTACAACCAAATCAAAATGGCACCGGAAGACATGGAGAAAACGACGTTCATTACCCCGTGGGGTACGTTTTGCTACAAAGTGATGCCCTTTGGACTGAAGAACGCAAGGGCAACTTATCAGCGGGCAATGGTCACGTTGTTCCACGACATGATTCACAAGGAGATTGAATGCTATGTGGACGACATGATCGCTAAGTCCCGGGACGAAGAAGAGCATCTGGTTAATCTCAGGAAGCTTTTTGATAGACTGATCAAGTACAAGCTGAGATTGAACCTGAACAAGTGCACTTTCGGAGTGCGTTCCGGGAAATTGCTGGGTTTCATTGTAAGTCAAAGAGGGATCGAGGTGGATCCTGCAAAAGTCAAAGCTATTCAAGAAATGCCTGCACCAAGGAGCGAAAAAGAAGTACGTGGGTTCTTAGGGAGGTTAAACTACATTTCACGGTTTATCTCTCACCTAACGGCCACATGTGAGCCAATATTCAAGTTATTGCGCAAAGAGCAAACGGTAAGGTGGAACGAAAACTGCAAACAAGCTTTTGACAAGATCAAAGAATACTTACAAACACCTCTGATTCTGATGCCTCCAGTTCCAGGACGGCCATTGATCATGTACTTGACCGTGCTAGACGGGTCAATGGGGTGTGTTCTCGGACAGCATGACGAGTCTGGTCGAAAAGAGCATGCAATCTATTACCTTAGCAAAAAGTTTACCGACTGTGAATCTCTTTATTCACTGCTCAAGAAAACTTGTTGCGCTTTGGCATGGGCTGCTCGCCGACTGAGACAGTACATGCTGACTCACACCACATTGCTAATTTCCAAGATGGACCCCGTCAAGTACATCTTCGAGAAACCAGCATTGTCCGGAAGGGTTGCCCGGTGGCAAATGATTATCACAGAGTATGACATACAATATACTTCTCAGAAGGCCATGAAAGGAAGTGTATTGTCAGAATATCTTGCCGGGCAACCGCTTGATGACTATCAGCCAATGAAGTTTGAGTTCCCCGATGAGGACATCATGTACCTCAAAGCTAACGATTGCGAGGAACCACTTCCGGAGGAGGGGCCTGACCCTGAATCCAAATGGAAGTTGATGTTTGATGGGGCCGTCAACATTAATGGACGTGGAGTTGGTGCTGTACTTATTACTCCTGAAGGTGTTCATTTTCCCTTCGCTGCCAGAATCAGTTTTGGCTGCACCAACAATGAAGCGGAATACGAGGCGTGTATAATGGGAATAGAGGAGGCTATTAATCTTCGGATTAAGACCCTCGATATATTTGGTGATTCAGCCCTCATCATTAATCAGATTACCGGCAAGTGGTATACGCACCAAGAGCATTTAATTCCATACCGGGATTATGCTAGAAGATTGCTAACGTTCTTCATAACTGCTAAGCTGCAGTATATACCACGTGATGAAAATCAGTTTGCCGATGCATTGGCTACACTCTCTTTGTCAATTAAAGTCTTGTGTTGGAATTATGTGCCCAGAATCGACATTTCTAGGCTTGACATACCGGCATATGTGTTCTCTGTAGACGCTGTGTCTAATGAGAAGCCATGGTATTTTGATATCAAGCGATTCCTGGAATGTAAAGAATATCCAGATGGGGCAACTTCCAAAGACAAGAAAACCCTGCGACGACTTGCAGCAAGTTTCTTCTTAATCACAAACGGGGTCCTGGATAAGAGGAACTTTGATATGGTTCTGCTCAGATGCGTGGATAGACACGAAGCAGACCAGTTGATGCAAGAAGTCCATGAAGGTTCTTTCGGTACCCATGCAGGCGGACATGCCATGGCAAAGAAATTATTGAGATCGGGATATTACTGGCTTACAATGGATTCTGACTGTTGTACGTATGCCCGAAAGTGCCACAGGTGCCAGATTTACGCAGATAAGGTGCATGTTCCTCCAAGCCCACTCAATGTCATGTCATCTCCTTGGCCCTTTTCTATGTGGGGCATTGACATGATCGGAAAAATAGAGCCAATGGCGTCAAACGGACATCGCTTCATCTTGGTCGCGATTGATTACTTCACCAAATGGGTAGAAGCTGCATCTTATGCCAATGTTACTCGCCAGGTGGTAGAAAAATTCCTGAAAAGAGATATCATATGCAGATATGGAGTGCCCGAGCGAATCATTACTGATAATGGTTCTAATCCGAACAATAAGATGATGGCAGAACTGTGCCGGGACTTCAAAATCCAGCATCACAATTCCTCTCCTTACCGACCAAAGATGAACGGTGCGGTAGAGGCAGCTAACAAGAATATCAAGAGGATTGTACAGAAAATGGTTATCACCTACAAAGATTGGCATGAGATGCTACCGTTTGCGTTACATGGGTACCGAACGTTAGTCAGGACGTCAACTGGGGCAACCCCCTTCTCTTTAGTCTACGACATGGAGGCAGTTTTGCCTGTTGAAGTGGAAATCCCTTCACTGCGGGTGTTGATGGATGTCAAGCTTGATGAGGCTGAATGGGTGCGTGCTCGATACGATCAACTATGCCTAATTGAGGAAAAGAGATTAGCAGCTATCTGTCATAGCCAACTTTATCAAAGGAGTATGAAGCGAGCCTTCGACCAACGAGTACGTACTCGGGAGTACCAAGTAGGCGAGCTTGTACTCAAGAGGATCATTCCTCCCAGTTCAGATCACAGGGGCAAGTGGACCCAAAAATATGAAGGACCATTCATAGTGAAGAAAGTATTCTCAGGCGGAGCACTGATGTTCACCACTATGGATGGCGAAGACTTCCAATACCCTGTTAACTCGGACGCAGTTAAAAAATACTTCGCATAAAAGACCCGCTGGACACAAAAACAGAATTATAGTCCAGGCAAAAAAAGGGCATCCCGGCAAGCTAAAAACAGAATAAAATCTCGGGCAAAAATTAGGGAAAAAATAAAAAATGTACACCCGCTGAGTTGAAAAGCCACATCGGACAACTCAGGCAAAAAAGGGTAGCCCGGTGGATTGAAAACCCGAAAGGGCGATCCACGCAAAATCAGGGAATAAGCGAACAACTGCGCTCCGGGTTATCTGAACCACATCACCGCTTCAAACAGCTTGACCATATCAGAAGGGTAGAGATCAGCCCCCTCATTCTCTTCATAAGGCCGAAGACGGAATGAAAAGTTTTGAGGATATGCCAGTCATAGCAGGAAGGAAACTCTTTGGAATGCCGTGCCATTGCCATTAGGATAGTTTCTTTTCTCAATTTTACAGTAGCTACCTATTTCCAGGTGGTTACTTCCTGATGTAAAATTTTGCCTATTCAGAGGCCAATCAATAAAAAGAATATTCAGTCAAACACCGTGTTATGTTTATTTTGTTTGCAAAAATGTCCTGAATTTTTGACAAATAATATTGCATGCGACACATGTTGCTTTTCAAACTGATAAAAATGACATTGCAGAGACACTTAACATCGCTTTGAGTGTCAGGTGACGGCAGATGAATAGATCAGGCCGTACCAATCTTTGTGCATACGTGTGTATTCTGTTATTGCAGGTTGTAAACACCCCAAATTTTCCCTCACCCATTCACACCATGGCTTCTGATATCTTCATATGCATAAGTTCAATCATAACACCTCATGTTGCATTTTTGATTCAATGCATTGCTCCTAAGTCATCTGCATCTAGGGTTTGTGATCTAAGCAATCCAAGAGCTTCTTGAGCCACTCCAAATGCCATCAATCACTCAAAAGGGGTCCATGTATGTTCAAACATCATATTATATCCCCACAAAGTCAAGAAAGTCAAAAAATCACAAGAACTGAGAATGGCATGGAAACAGAGCCAGGTTTAACTGCACAGATGACCTAAAATTAGGGTTTTGGTTTCAAAGGCCATAACTCCAAATTTTTTGGTCATTCTTGTTTATATTGGTCTCTATATGGTATAGGGATCATGCATATCAATTTTCATGAAGAAATTCCATGGGGAAGTCATCTGATCAAGAGTTGACTTCTTGAGCAAGTCAGTGCAAAATCAGGGCATCTGAGGCCCCCAATGACCCAACCAAAGGGTGTTCTTCATCATTTTGATTGTGTATGATCTTTATTTGATCATGGAAGATGTTAGAGGTTCACAAATTTGAAGAATTCCAAGCCATTTGCAAAGTTGACTTTTTGGGAAAATGACTTGTAATGGAAACTTGCCATTTTGGGAAACTTTTTCAACCCTTGCTTTTTGATTCAAAAATGCTTCAAATGGGAAAACTTTGGTTATGAAAGTTTTAGAATGGATCATTCCCTTTTCAAAAAGTACAATAACTCATTCTAATTTATTTTGGATCAAAAGTTATGGCTTGTCAAAGTTGGACAAAATCACATAAATTCATGTTTTACACCAAAGAGGCAATTTGCATAATGGTTTGATAAGGCATTCTAAAGACTTCAAATGTACACAAACACTTCATAACATGTCAAATGGACCTCTAAGGATCAGAATGGTACTTTGAATTATTCCATTTCATGCCTTAAACTTGAAGAATTTCCAAAAGGGGCAAAGTTGTGCCAATTTGCAAAAGGGATCAAAGCTTCTCATCCACTTGCCTCAGTTCACAAAATCTGATCCACAAGCATTCCATGATCTCAGCTGAACCAAGCCATGCCCCTAAACCAGCCTGCCATGACCCATACCTCAAGTACACCAACTTTTGACATTTTGGCAACTTTCCCATACCAATCAGCATAGGCCAGCACCCACTCTCTGACCTATCACAACTCTTTATGTGGATCAAATACAAGCAAAAGCACATAACAACTAAGCCTGAAGCTCCAAAAACACAACATACTAAAAAATCCTCACATTTGCAAAAGCCTTCGAATCCTTTGATTCAGCCATCAAACCTTCAAACTTTTTCCACCATTCAACTCCATAAACCTCACTGATCATTTCCCACCCTCCATCTTTCCCTAAAACCTCCACAATCAAAAACACGATTTTCACATTTCATGAACTGAGATTCTGCAAATTCTCTCTAGAGGCCATTTAAACTCCAGCTAAGCATCACAAACACTTGGAGGGAATCATTGGAGTGGATTTGAAGCAAAGAACTGGCTAGAAAGTCCCTGATTCGAAAGCTCAAGCTCAGGTAGCCATGGCATTTATTTTTCCAGAACTCTCATTTTATGTTAAAGGATGATTCTACATGTTTCACTGATTTCCATGATGTGTTTAGTTTTGAAAATAGTTGAGAAATAAACATTTCATGAGCTTCTGAAATTTCTGAGTTCTTTTCCGTTTTGCTTTGATTCATGGATTTGATGATGAATAAATGGATTTTGATGACTGATTCTTGTTGGGGTTGGGGAGAGGATCATTTCTGGAGAGTTTTAGGGCTTGGGGATGCGTATTAAGAGAGATAGCATGAATGGTTGGCCGGAGAAGATGACCGGAACACTGTTCAGGTCATCTGAAAGTGATTATGGTTCAGATTAGGGTTAATGACTTAATTTGCGTAGTTTGAATGTGAGTCGTCCGTTTGCACGCGCTGGTCAATTCCCTCCCTTTCTTGTTTGAATCCTGGCCCTCAGATCAGATTACTTTCATTAATTCGTATTTTTAATTCATTTTTATTGCATTTTCTTTCCCATTTATTTTAAAATATCAAAACACTTTATTAAAATTTCATTTTTTGCATGCTGGCTTAAAATATTTTTCTCATTCTGAATATATTTTTATTTTTATTTTTTGCATTAAAAATTATTTTTAAATCATTTAAAAGTTTATTTTTAATTAATTAATGAGAATTAATTAATTAAAAATACTTTTAGGTATTTAAAAATCACAAAAAAAAATGCATGTAACATTTAAAAACATTTAGAAACATTGTCCAACTCTCAAACCAAATTTCTTTTTTGTTCTTGATGCCTTTTGATCATTTTTAATGGAATTAAATTCATTTCAAGGCATTATTTTGTTTCAAACTTCAAAAATTCATTTCTGTCTAACCTTTGAGAGTTGGATCATGATTCTTTTTGCATTGCATCTTGCATAACATGTAGTTTATAGGATAAAATTGGCATGAATTGATCTTGCATTTTCAATTTGTTTTACATTTTTCTTGATGAGGTACCTTAAAACCCTAGCAATCTTAAGAGATTCATAACTCTCACTAGGTTAAGAGTTGGATCCCCTCCTTTGGGAAGTGAGTTTGTATAGGTTTAGGGTTCCTTTGATTGCATTTTCAAATTTTTATCATGTCATTTGCTTCTGGTTTTGGATTTTGCCTTGTGTGTTGATCATAAACCCGAATTTATGCCTTCCTTTGCATTCATCTTCCATTTGCTTGCATACCATGACTTGCCATGACATTTTGTGCATTCATTTGATTCATAAAACATCTTAGGACATATTAGAATCATGTTTGATCATTTCATCTTTCATTTGCCATGTTGTATGTCATTTGCATTTCATAACTTTTCATGAACTTTCATGGTTCAAAGCATGCTTCTCTTGCATCCATATGTTTGTATGATCATTCTCATGCCTTGTTTCATGTTTGCATCATCTCTTAGCATCATTAACATCATGTATTTGCTTCTGGCTTTGTCTTGCATCATGCCATTTCATCTCATTTGCATTGCATTTCATTTATTTCACTAACTTTTCAGGTGGTAAGTTACTTTGAGAGGTGAATTTGCCTTCACTTCTCATGCTCTCTTTTCATCTCTTTCATAATTCATTGCTGCATTTCATCTTGTGCTTTGGATTGGGCTTGCTCATTCTTGTTCATCTTACCTTCTTTCTTCAAGCAACTTGTCTTCTTAAGTGAAGCAAGTTGTTTTGCTTCTTTTTGCTCCTTTCATCTGCTTCCTGGTGGTTTCTCTGAAGATCTTTCTTGCAAACCTCATAAACCCTAGGAACAACCAAGCATGACAATAATTAGGGTTTTGATTAGTCCCTCATTTAGCTTTTACCTTTGTGTCTCATTGAGTCTTCTCTTCTCATCTCACAATCAGGGACTAAACCCTAAAGGCTTTAAGGCTTTGTGATTAAGCTTATGCCTGCATCCTTCTATTAGGATGGAGTGTATAACTTTAATCCTAAGTGTTAAACCCTTAATGTGTTTAAATCCCTTAATCAATTAATCTAATAATCATCAAGACATCAAGCTTGTAACTTGGGCCTTGCATTAGGGTTCTAATTCTTCCTTAATTGGTTAAGAAGGACTAACCCTAGTGTTAATGGACAAGTCCCCCTCAAGTTGTCTTACAAATCATAAAACTCATTTCTTAATCATACCATTAACTAAAATCCACTTTAATAAAGGCCTTGTTTTGTCATGAGGGTAATCCCTAATCATGGATTAAGTTGAGGAGCTTTCCTCAGCTTAAACATTCTCATCTATTATCCTTCTATTAGGATGGTGTAATGAGTCTGTTTAATCCCTGATTATGGCTTAGTCTCATTACTTAACACTAAACAAAAACAACAAAAACATCTAAATAATCACAAGTAGGTTAATGATCTTAATTCTACATCAGGGTGATTAAGTGTGAGATGCTGACTTCACACTTAAGGTATTCTCATTACCCCTAATCAGAGGGAAGATGTGATGAGTTTACTAACCCATTGGTTTAGGCTTAAGCTCATTTTCCTATGACAAATCTCAAAAGCAATAAAAGACTGAAAATACAAAAAAATAAACAATAATCGTCTCCTCCGAGATTCTTTTCTCATCTCATTCACTCACAAACGAGAACTTGCTTCTTCCGTCTAATGCAAGACAGTTAGCACCTGAGCCAGACAGGTCATACACTTGAGCATAGACAAGTAAGCAGTTCACAAGTCAATTCTTCTTTCAGCCTCTTTGGGTCGAACTACGGTGTTCTGACTTCCTCATTGCACGAGAGGATACGTAGACATAACTTAACAGTTATCGAACAAAAGTCTCTGTATATTCCCCTTCTTCCAGTATCATTCTTTAAGCCTCTTAGTCTTGAGCATTTCACTCCTGTTCTTACACTGACACCTCTCTTGTACACTTCACTTTCTTTTTACACTGTCACTTGCATTCTTTCCAGCTTTGATACACAAATTGCACTGACACTACCCCTTTAAAACACAAATCTTTTAAGCGTGGATCCCGTCGAGTACGGCGGACAATCTGGGTGCTAATACCTTCCCAGGTTGTAACCAACCCCCTTTCTCAGTCTCTCTGGTTCGCAACCGTCTTATCCATATCTTTCTAGGTCTATGCAGCATTACCTTTGCTCCGGGATAAAAATGCCTAGCTGGCGAATCTTTTCTTTTCCCTTGAGTTCACTCCTGTGTGTTCTCATCCCCCTTTCACCGACCGTTCGCGTCTGTACCCCTCTTGACCTTTGGTGTCATTTTGGTGGGAGCGATAGCTTGGCGACTCTGCTGGGGACCCTTATATTGTAACCAGGGCTTCTGGTTCTTTTTGTGGGTTCCTCCTAGCGCTTGTTTGATTTGTGTTTACTGGGGTGTTATGTGCTATTTGTGTTTGTATATTTGTATTTATTTTTGCTTTATGTACAGTTATTTATTGCTTTCTTTACAGCTTTATATACATCATACTGTCATACTGTTATCTGTCTGGATCTGGTTTTGTTGCTTTGGTGGGTGGGTTTCTATTGAGAGTTTAAGGTCCTATACCTGGGACCTGAGTGACACCTAGGCTAGAGTGGTTCATGTTCTTTCCCATTCCATTTCGGTCTGGTGCGGGAATATGAAACACGGTTCAGATGTGGGTTTCTTCTTGAGAACTCTGTGCTACAGATCTCCTGTAGTGCTAGGGCTATCTGGGAAGCCTGCTAAGTCTGGATGACCTTTATTATGACCTTCAGAAACTGAGATGAATTAGAGGAGGATCTTTTATGGTTACTGTAAACACTGTACCTCCGGGTTAGAAGTGTTTACACTTCTCATAACTGATCCAAGTCTGAGGATCCTTGTTCTAGAACATCACCTGTGAGGGGGGTTGGGCTGTTTACAGGTTTGCAGGTACCCTTGACCACAACATACCCTGAAACTTTGTTTTGATTAAGAGTACTCCACTTTGGACAGTTCTTGTGATTTTAACCCTGGACATGTGGCTCTTTATTTGAGTCCCCCACCTTGGTTACTGGACTTCTGAACCTCCATCTGGATTTCTTAGACATACATGGACCTATACCAAGGCAGTAATCAGATCCAGCTTGATCACAAACCCTTGCATATCATTTGCATACTCATCATTTGCATCATTTAACATTTGCTTATTTGTTTTTCAGGGTATCCACATTTCATTTGGTTTGGTTTTGACCCCTTCATTTGCATAGACCCTTGTTCATCAGTGATCTGCTTCAGCTATCTGCATCAGGTGTCTGCTTCAGCTTCAGCCTATTAGTGGTTCATCTCCAGTATCAGTCTTCATCATCAGTACTTGTTCTCAGCTCTTCATCAACAGTCATGGCACCCAAGAAAAGCAACATCTCCTACCATTTCTTTGAGCCTGAGCTGACTAGCATCAGGCAGGTCCAAGCACTTATCACTCCAGACCATATCCCATTATTCGGAGAACATTATGGAGGCATCCTTGATATGGTTATGGATTTGGACCCTTCTCAGAGGAGTTTGATTCACACCTGCCTACAGTTCTATGACCCTCCTTTGAGATGTTTCACTTTCCAGAACTTTCAGCTAGGACCTCTGCTGGAGGAGTTCTCATCATTGATTGGAGTACCTGTCAGGGGTGGTGTCCCCTTCAACCCTGAGATGGCTTTTCCCAGCAATGAAGAAGTGGCAAAAGCACTGTACCTGGAACCTGTTTTGATTGAGCAGAACATGACAACAAAAGCTAGCATCCCTGGTCTACACTTAGATTTTCTGACTTCTCAGGCCATCCTGAAGGCCTCCTTGGGAGAATGGGGGGCAGTTTGTGCATTGTTAGCCCTCAGCATTTATGGGGTGATATTATTTGCAGATGAGCCCAAGTTTATCAGCAAGAATGCCATTCATCTTTTCATTTTGAGGAACCCAGTGCCCACATTGTTGGGAGATTTCTATTATTCTGTTCACCAAAGAAATGAGAAGCAGAGAGGGAGGTTGGTGAGGTGCTGTGCTCCTCTATTTCATACTTGGTTGCTCAAGCACTTACCAAAAACTGATGTTTTCCTGAATCCTCACATACAGAAGAATTGGGCTAGGAGACTTATTGCTTTGACTTCAGATGACATCAGATGGTGCACCCAGAGCGACAAAGGCAGGGACATAATTACTACCTATGGGCAGTTCCCCAATGTACCTCTAATAGGAGTGAAGGGTTGCATCAACTACAATCCTTTGTTGTTTAAAAGACAATTGGGCTATGCTCTAGTTCACCCTCCTAGAGTACAAGACTTGGCTGAAACCCTGTATTGTGAGATAAAGCCTAATCTAGCTGTTGTCAGACAAGCATCCTGGGCTTGGGACAACATCCAGACCAAAGGGATGGCCATTCTGGGAAGGTGCAATAATGTGGCTTCAGCTCAGTATTATGAATGGTCTCATGCTAGGGCTCAGCTTTCTGGGATGCCTTTCACCATTGAGGATACACCTAGACCATCCACAGCACCTCCTCCATCCACTGTCAGCCTGGAAGAATTTGAGAAACTGAAAGAGAGGAATGAGAATCTGTCTCAAGCTCTAAAGAGGACCCTCTGGGAGAGGAGTGATGGTCGTCTAGACATTGAGAGGTTGGAAAAGCTTAAGGTGGAGCATCTAGCCAGGATTGAGAAAGCAGAGGACTACATCAAGAAATCAAGAGCTGGGGAGCAAATTTTGAAGAATGCCTGTAAAGAGGCCCAGTTTCAGAAGGCTAGGATTGATCTCTATCTGAAAGAAAGTCAAGCTAGGTGGGTCAGGATCACTGAAGCTCACACTCAAGAAGACAAGAGAACTTAAGACAGGATTGAGCAGTTGGAGGCCAATGAAAAGAAACAACAGGAGGCTCTGCTTGCAGCCCAGAAGGAGATTTCAGAATTGAAGATTAGGGCTGGTGTGAAGAGGTCAAAGGACCAAGACAGGCACAAGAAATTGACCACTGCTATTGCCACCAGGAACCTTCTTATCAGAAATATTACAGAGCATCCGGCTGGTCCTGTAACTGAAGCACTTCTGAAGGAGGTTAAGGAGGATGAGTTTGGTCTTGCTGTCTGACTTTTTGCTTGTTGTTGCTTTCATTTCATGTACTTTTCTTTTCATGATGTATTTTGACCCCTCAGGGGCATGTGTTGTAAAAAAACAAACTATGTGTTGTGCACCATTTGTAATGTATTTTGTCAGTTTGTTTCATTTGAGTTTCTTTTCTCAAGCAACATCAAAAGCATCTTCCTCAGGGTCTGGAAAGGTCAAAACCAAGAGCCAAGCCGGATACCTTGGAAAATAAATAGGCATACTGCATTGCATACTAACTGTTGTTCTGTTTTGTAGGTTTTATTTTGTTTGTTACTGTAAACACCCCAAATTTGCCCTCACACATTCACACCATGGCTTGTGATCATTCTCATATGCATAAATACAAACATATCATCTCATACCTCATTTTTGATTCACTACATAGTTTCTAAGTCATCTGCACCTAGGGTTTGTGATCTGAGCTATCCAAGAGCTTCTTGAGCCTCTCCAAAGATCACCAATCACTTCAAAGGGGTCCATGTGTGTCCATATATCATATCACATCCTCTCAAAGTCAAGATTTCAAAAGAATCACAAGAACTGGGTTTGGAATGGATGCAGAGCCAGGTTTGACTGCACAGTTGACTGAAAATTAGGGTTTTGGTTTCAGAGGCCATAACACCAATTTTTTTGGTCATTCTTGTTTCCATTGGTCTCTATATGGTATAGGGAGTATGCATATCAATTTTCATGAAGAAATTCCTTGGGGAAGTCATCTGATCAAAGGTTGACTTTCAGACAAGTCAGTGCAAAATCAGGGCATCTGAGGCCCCCAATGACCCAACCAATGGGTGATCTTCATCATTTTGAGTGTATATGATCTTTATTTGGTCATGGAAGAGGGTTGAAGTTTACAAAAATCAATAATTTAGGGTTTTTGCAAATGTTGACTTTTTGGGCATAGTTGACTTTTCAAGAATGCTTCATTTTAGGTCATTTTTCAAGCCTTGATTCTTGATCCAAAAATGCTTCAAATGGAAAAACTTTGGTCATGAAAGTTGTAGATCTCATCTTTCCCTTTTCAAAAAGTACAAGAACATGGTCAAACTCTTCTTGGATCAAAAGTTATGGTGTGACAAAGTTGGCAAAAATCATTGATTTTCAAGGCATGCTTCAAATGAGAATTTTGCAAAATCATGTACCAAGGCAAATTGCAACTTCTAATTGGCATCAAACCATCACATAAACATTCTATAAGTCATAAAATTCAGAATGAACCAAGAATGCCCATGGTTTATGGTTTGTTGGACAAGGAAATCACATGTGAACCAAAAAGTCACAACTTGCAAAATCTTCATGATCACTTCCTACAGCTTGCTGCATTGGTTACTGCACTTTGCTAGCCTCTCACCACACCATGCTGCACCAGAACCATATCTTGTACTAGCCTAGATCATGAGCCATACTTTCCTTACACAAAATTTGACTTTTTGCAAAAGCAAACTTACCTATCATTGCAGGCCATGTCACATCATCCAGCCAATGGGATTAGTTTATACTTTTCATTTGCAAGCCATAACACTGGGCAAGCAAGGCTGAAACCACACACACCATCACATTCACAAAACTCACCATTTTTGCAAAACCATTCGAATCTGCCTCCACAAGCTTCAAACATCCAAATCTTTTCCACACATCATCTCACCTGATCTCATTGAGTAAAAACCACCAAGGTTCAAGCCTGAAACCAGCATGGATTGAGCTTCACCATTCTTCACCTCAGCCTGCATATCTCTTCGAATCTCACTATCCAGCCAACAAACACATCATTTCTCTTCACCAACAAATCAGAAACATTCAAAGGAGTCAAAACCACCCTTTACTTTGAGCTGAAGCAGCCTGTACACAAAGCTCATTTCCTGCTACACCAGAACTGGTTCTCACAAATCAGCCATCCACAAGAGCTTTGAAGCCTTCCATTAGCATCAAGGGATACAAGGGAGTCCATTTGCACGCAAGGAAAGCTCTGGAAGCTCAGTTTTGAAGCTTTCCAGCTCAGGTATGATCATGGAAACTCTTCTCTCAAAGCTTGATTTTTGAGTTACAAATTGATTATTCATGTCTTGCTGGTCATGGGGTTGGTTTCAGAATCAAAAATGAGTGAAAACTGAGCTTGTATGGTCCCTCTGAAATTTTGCCCGTGAATTTCATTTCCTTCGATTTGCATGATTCTGGGGGATTAAATGTTGTTTGAAGGTGGATTCATGACCTAGGTAGTTAGAGGATCATTTAGGTGTGCTTAATTTGTAGAATAGGTACCTGAATCGTGTTCTAGGGTTTTTGTGCAGCCGGAGAAGATGACCGGAGCTTCTCTCCGGTCACCGGATTGTGTTTAACCCTAAACTCAGGTCATTATGGCCATTTGAATGTGGAGCGTAGATCCCCTTTGACTTGTTGACTTCCCGCTAGTTTGGATGGCCCAGATTTCTTCGTTTGCCCTAATCCTCATACTTAACTTAATTAATCATTAATTAAATTAATTTGATCTGGATCAACCACAGCCACTGGATCTGGCGCCAGTCAACCATTTCAAACTCAGAGCTCATCCTGGCCCTCCATCCTGATTACTTTCCCTTTTATTTAATTTTAATTCATTTTCTTTTCATTTTATTTGCATAATTTATTAAAAATAGCAAAAATGTCTTAAAAATTATGAAACTTTTTCTCATAAGTTTTAATAATTTTTATGACCCAAAAACATTTTTATTTTATTTTTATCATTTAAAAAAGTATTTTTAAATATTTAAAAGATTATTTTTAATTGATTAATGAAAATTAATTTATTAAAAATACTTTTAAGTATCTAAAAATCACCAAAAAATTCATGAAATGTTCTAAGACATTTAGAAACATTGTCCAACCTTCAAACCAAATTTCTTTTTTGATCTTGATGCATTTTGAGAATTTTTCATTGAATTAAATCATTTTTTATGCATTAATTTGGTCCTAAGTTCAAAAATTCATTTCTGCCTATCTAGGAAGAGTTGGACATTGATTCTTCTTGCATTGCATTGTGTTTAACATGTAGTTTTTGAGATAAAATGGTCATGATTTGATCTTGCATTTTTCATTTGTTTGGCATTTCTTTTGTTTAGGAACCCTAAAAACCCTAATAACTTGTAAAAATCATAACTTGAGATGGGTTAAGAGTTGAGACCTCCCCTTTGGACATTGGTTTAGTATAGGTTTAGGGTTTCTTTGGGTGGCATTTTCCATTTTTTATCTTAGGGTTTGCTTCTGTTTTGGGTTTTTGTTTGATGTATGATCCATTAACCCTAATTTGGGCTTCCTTTTGCATCTTTCTTGCATTCCCTTGCATAACATGACTTGCCATGACATTTCAAGCATCCATTTGATTCATTTGACATCATAAGACATATAGAAAGTATGTTTGATCATTGCATCTTGCATTTGCCATGTTGTTTGCCTTGTATGCTTCATAACTTTTCATGTGTATCCATGCTCCTTAGCTTGCTTCATATGCATTCATAATCTTGTATGATCATCTCCATGACTTGTCTCATGTTTGTAGCATCTCATAGCATCATTATCATCATCAACATGCTTCTGGTCTTGTTCATCATCATGTCATCTCATCACATTTAGCATTGCATTGCTTTTCTTTCTAACATTTCAGGTGGTAAGTGAACTTGAGAGGTGAATCTGCCTTCACTTCTCATAACTTTTCTTCTCATATCTCTTGCATCCATTGCTGCATTTTGTTTGTGTTTGAGTTTGAGCTTGCTCATTCTTCTTCTTCCCACTTTCTTTCTTCAAGTGACTTGACTTCTTGAATGAAGCAAGTCACTTTGCTTCTCTTGATCCTTTCATCTGCTTCCTGGTGGCTCCTTTGAAGATTGTTCTTGTTTATCCTCACAAACCTTAGGAACAACCAAGCATGACAATGAATTCGGATTTGGATTAGTTTCCCCTCTTAGTTTTTACCTTTGTGTCATCTTTTGAGTCTTCTCTTCTCACCTCATAATCAGGGACTAAACCCTAAAGGCTTTAAGGCTTTGTGATTAAGCTTATGCCTGCATCCTTCTATTAGGATGGAGTGTATAACTTTAATCCTAAGTGTTAAACCCTTAATGTGTTTAAATCTCTTAATCAATTCACATAACAATCATCAAGACATCACACTTGTAACTTGGGCCTTGCATTAGGGTTCTAATTCTTCCTTAATTGGTTAAGAAGGACTAACCCTAGTGTTAATGGACAAGTCCCCCTCAAGTTGTCTTACAAACCCTAAAAATCACTTCATCATCATATCATTAACTAAAATCCATCTAATAAAGGCTTTGTTTTGTCATGAGTTTAATCCCTAATCATGGATTAAGTTGAGGAGCTTTCCTCAGCTTAAACATTCTCATCTATTATCCTTCTATTAGGATGGTGTAATGAGTCTGTTTAATCCTTGATTAAGGCTTAACCTCATTACTTAACACTAAACAAAAACACCAAAAACATCTAATTAATCACAAGTAGGTTAATGATCTTAATCCTACACCAAAGGTGATTAAGTGTGAGAATCTGACTTCACACTTAAGGTACTCTCATTACCCCTAATCAGAGGGAAGATGTGATGAGTTTACTAACCCATTGGTTTAGGCTTAAGCTCATTAACTTATGACAAACTTTCAAAAGCAATAAAAGACTGAAAACTCAGAAACAAACAATAATCGTCTCCTTCGGGATTCTTTTCTCATCTCACTCACTCATAACCGAGAACTTGCTTCTTCCGTCTAATGCAAGACAGTTTGCATCTGTGCCAGACAGATCATACACTTGAGCATAGGCAAGCAAGCAGTTCATCAAGTCAATTCACCTTTCAGTCTCTTTGGGTCGAACTACGGTGTTCTGACTTCCTCATTGCACGAGAGGATACGTAGGCATAACTTAACAGTTATCGAACAAAAGTCTCTGTACATTCCCCCTATTCTCAGCATTATTTCTCAGCCTCATGGTCTTGGGAATTTCATTCTCATTCCTGATATCACACTGACACTTTCATACTTCACATCACTTATACACTTTACACTGACACCTATACATTCTTTTCCAGCTGTTTACACACAGATTGCACTGACACTACCCCTTTAAGACACAAATCTTTTAAGCGTGGATCCCGTCGAGTACGACGAACAATCTGGGTGCTAATACCTTCCCAGGTTGTAACCAACCCCCTTTCTCAGTCTCTCTGGCTCGCAACCGTCTTATCCATCTTTTTCTAGGTCTATGCAGCATTGCCTTTCCTCCGGGATAAAAATGCCTAGCTGGCGACTCTATTCATCTCCAGTGAGTTCACTGCTGTGTGTTCTCATTGTCCCTCTCGCCGACCGTTCGCGCTTGTACCTGGATGCAAATCTTTCGGGAGCGACAGTTACTAACTCTATTGTGATTCAGGAATTATTGCTCGCCGTCGGGTGTTTCCTCTCAACTGTCCGCACAGATATCCTACTCGCAACAATCTTCCTGGTATCCAGATGGACCAAGTACAGCAAGATCTGACAGAAGTCAGAACTCAGATGGCTAACGAAAGGCTGGAGATGAGAAACCAAATGACCCAGTTCATGGAGGTAATGAATGGCTTGGCCCAAAGTCAAGAGAGGTTGAGGGCATTGGTAGAAAGGCAAACCCCGGAAGAACCCCATCTAGGAACTGGAGGAACAAGTAACAATGAGAGGGGTCAGCCTCATGTTAACCCACCAGTATATGGGCCTCATCTACATCCGGAAGTCAACATCCCGACTAATGTGCAAGGGAATACTACTGCAGGCAGAATTTTACAAGAAGACCCCCAGGAGGAGCAATTCACTGTGATGGGAGCTGGGGATGAAACCTATGATAGAAGGTTTGATGAAATTGCTGAGAAGTTGAGATCTCTGGAGTCTCAAAATTCCCTAGGCTTTGATGTCATGTATATGGGGTTAGTGGATGGGGTAAGAATCCCTCATAAGTTTAAACCCCCGTGCTTCGAGAAGTACAATGGAACTTCCTGTCCACGAACTCACCTACAGTCCTTTCTGGGGAGACTTAAGGCATATACTATGGATGAAAAACTGTGGATGTTTTACTTTGAAGACAGTTTGACTGGGGCTTCAAGGGAGTGGTACTCACACTTAACCAGAGCTACAATCAGGTGCTGGAAGGACCTAGCTGAGGCCTTCATCAGGCAGTACCAATACAATTTGGACATGGCTCCTAACAGGACCCTTTTGATGGGAATGTCTCAGTCCTCCAGAGAAAGCTTCAGGGAATATGCCCAGAGGTGGAGACAGCTTGCTGCTGCTGTCCAGCCACCCATGTCGGAAAGAGAAATGGCCGACATGTTTATGAATACTCTGCAGGGAACATATATTGATAGGCTAGCTGCCTTTTCTTCCACCAGCTTCGCTGACGTGGTTATAGCTGGAGAAAGAATTGAGAGCCTTCTGAAGATGGGCAAAATTTCTGATAATGGTGCAAGTTCGTCAAGTAATCCCAGGAAGCCTTTTGTGGGACCCAGAAGAACTGGAGAGACAAATGCCATTCATGCCAATAGGGGCAGACCTCAGTATGTCCACAGATCAGTAGCAGTTGTCACTATTCCATCTCCGATTCCTCAGCAACCAGCATATCAACAACCACAACAACCCCACTATCAACAGCAAGTTCAGTATCCGCCACAAAGAACCTACAACAACAGTAACAACAATCAGCAGCAAAGACCTTTTCAGCAAAGACCATCACAGGCAAATAGGGTGATTGATCCAATCCCTATGCCTTATGCCGTTTTGTTGCCACAACTCCTGAAACTCAACCTGGTTTAATTAAGGACATTGGCACCACCAGATCCTTCCAATCTTCCAAGAAATTATGATGTCAACGCCAGATGTGCTTTCCATTCCAATGCACCTGGCCACAATACGGAGAAATGCAGGGCTTTACAAATGAAGGTACAAGACCTGGTGGATTCTAAGGCCCTCAACTTTGCACCCCCGCCAAATGTCAACAAGAATCCCATGCCCAATCATGGAGGACCAAGAATTAATGCCATTGAGGAAGACAAGCCATCTTTTCTGATAACTAGTGTTGGACAGATTCGGGCACCTCTAGTAGAAATTAAAGCTCAGCTCCTAGAATGCCAGATGTTCCCCGGGTGTGAGCTCGGTTGTGGTTATTGCAACATTTCGGTCAACGGGTGTGATAATTTGAGAAGCGGCATAGATGGTCTTATCAAAAGTGGTATACTTCAGATCACAACAACGGCGCCTACAAATCCAGCAATCCCTTTGGCAACAATTCCTGACTCTTCTACAACTGCAACAACAATCATTCCAGCTAATTCATCAATATCATCAACAATGGTTTCATCCATCACTTCAACAAGTCAAATGTCAACAATCATCTCTTCTACAACATCAGCATCCATTTATTCAGCAGGATCTTCTACAACGCCAACATAAATTAATCAAGATATCTCAACAGTCACCATTTACTATGATCCGTCAAGTATTCCTCCAAACAACAACTTTCAACAACAAACAGTGGCACCTCCAGCCAGGTCACCAGTCACCATTTACTACGATTCGCACACCATTTCAGTACCCTCCTCTGCAGCAGTCAGTCCAGTTACCATCACGGTGCCTGGACCAGTTCCATATGAAAGCAGTAATGCCATACCTTGGCATTATGGCTCTGACCTCTACTGCAACGGGGAGAAAATCACTTCGGACTCTTCAACTTCTTCTCCACAGATTGATAATGTTGGGGGAGGCGGAGGCTTCACCAGAAGCGGACGCCTTTTTGCCTCACAATTGCAAAGACCTAATGCCGAAGCAGAAGCTGCTGCCAAAGCAAAGGGTAAGAGTGTGGTATTTGAAGAGCCGGCTGTCAAAGAAACTCAGAAGACATATTTTGAACAAGATGTAGATGAGTTTATGAGAATTATAAAGAGAAGTGATTACAAAGTGGTGGATCAGCTTCACCAGACTCCCTCAAAGATCTCCATATTATCCATGCTAATGTGTTCTGAAGCTCACAGGAATGCATTATTGAAAGTCTTGCACGCAGCATACGTGCCAGAGGAGATCACAGTTAATCAACTAGAAACTGTGGTGGCAAATGTCAACACCAGTCATGGACTGGGTTTTACCAATGCTGATTTAACAACTGAGGGACGTAACCACAACAAGGCTTTACACATCACTCTGGAATGCAAGGGTGCTGTTCTATCCCATGTACTGGTGGACACTGGGTCTTCACTCAATGTTCTACCCAAGAAAGCCTTGGTGAAGCTGGAGTATGATGGCTTGGCACTGCGTCCAAGTAATTTGGTGGTGAGAGCATTTGATGGCTCTAAAAGATCAGTGCTTGGGGAGATTGATCTTCCTGTGATGATTGGCCCGTAGACTTTTAAGATTACCTTCTATGTGATGGACATTCAGCCGGCCTACAGCTGTTTGTTGGGTAGACCTTGGATCCATGCCGCTGGCGCTGTTACGTCTACCCTTCACCAGAAGCTGAAATTCGAGTGGGAAGGCCAGATCATCACCATCTGTGGTGAAGAAGACATCTTTGTTAGCCATCTGGCTACGTATAAGTATATTGAGATGGACGGAGAGATCCATGAAACCATGAGCCAAGGGTTTGAGGCCTTGAACATAAATGAAGCATCTTCTGTACTTGGAACCTCCATGACATCTTATCAGCAAGCCAGGAAGGTTGTTGAAGAGGGTACTGCCCAAGGTTGGGGCAAGCTGTTGCCCGTGGAGAAGAAGGAGGACATATTTGGGTTGGGTTACAAACCAACTCAACAAGATCAATCAGAGGCTTCCAAGAAGCCCAGTTTTGTCAGCGGGGGAATGCTCACCTCAGATGCAGTGAACAACTTGGAAGACGAGGATGAAAGCGACCGTGACCTGGAGAGCTGGATACGTCCAAGGATCCCGGGGAGCCAAGTCCTTAACTGGTCTTCCCAGGAAATTATAAGGGTTACTCCTGCAGAGTAATTATTATTTCCTGTATTTTTAAGCATGCATCAAGTCTTGCATCTTGCCCAAGATGTCAAGACTCATTTTGTAATCGGACCATCTTGTAATTTTGTGCAAACAGATCAATCAATGAATATCAGACATCTTTTGCAAATGAGTCTTTTCCTTTTCCGCTCACTGTTTTCCATTTTTCTTTTTGTACAAAAATAAAATGGCAATGTTTTCCAAAATGATAAACTTCATTTCACTTTTTTCTAAACAAGATTAAAATCAATCACTAAAATGAACAATCTAAACCCTTGCAGAGAGTGCCTTTCAGACTGCACCGACAACAACACTGCTATGGCTTTGTATGACTTTGACAATCCAATCAATCAAGCTGATGAAGGGGTTGAAGAAGATTATGAGCTTCTTGAAGAGCTAGCCAGGTTGTTAAGGCAAGAGGAGAAGATTATCACTCATCATCAGGAGGAGATTGAAACGGTTAATCTTGGTACGGAAGAAGATGTAAAAGAAGTTAAGATCAGGGCCTGCCTACAAGACTCAGTGAAAGAGCAACTGATTGATATGCTTCGGGAGTATGTGGATGTGTTTGCTTGGTCTTACCAGGATATGCCAGGGTTGGAGCCCGATATTGTCATGCACAAGCTACCTTTAAAAGAAGACTGCCCACCAGTAAAACAGAAGCTACGCCGTACTCGCCCTGATATGGCAATAAAGATAAAGGAAGAGGTACAAAAGCAGTGGGACGCCGGATTCCTTGCTGAAACTAGCTATCCGCCGTGGGTTGCTAATATTGTACCTGTGCCTAAGAAAGACGGTAAGGTGAGGATGTGTGTGGATTACCGGGATCTGAACAGAGCCAGCCCGAAAGATGATTTCCCATTACCTCACATTGATGTATTGGTGGATAATACGGCTCAGTTCTCGGTATTCTCCTTCATGGACGGATTTTCAGGATACAATCAGATTAAAATGTCACCTGAAGACATGGAGAAGACAACTTTCATCACACCCTGGGGCACGTTCTGTTATAAGGTGATGCCATTCGGACTGAAGAATGCTGGTGCAACCTATCAACGGGCTATGGTAACATTATTCCACGACATGATCCATAAAGAAATCGAATGTTATGTGGATGACATGATTGCCAAGTCCCTCACAGAGGAAGACCACCTGGTAAATCTGCTGAAGCTATTCAAGCGTCTGAGGAAGTACCAACTGAAGCTGAACCCCAACAAATGCACATTAGGGGTGCGATCCGGTAAGTTGCTGGGATTTATTGTAAGTGAAAAAGGGATTGAGGTTGACCCTGATAAAGTCAAAGCCATTCAAGAAATTCCTGCACCAAGGACAGAAAAATAAGTTCGGGGGTTTCTAGGTAGATTGAACTACATTTCAAGGTTCATATCTCACCTTACAGCAACCTGTGAACCCTTGTTCAAACTGTTAAGAAAAGAACAAACGGTCAGGTGGAACGAAGACTGCCAAAGGGCTTTTGACAAGATCAAGGAGTACTTACAAGAGCCTCCAATCCTTATGCCTCTAGTTGAAGGAAGACCTCTGATAATATACTTGACAGTATTAGAAGATTCAATGGGGCTGTGTGCTGGGCCAGCATGACGAGTCTGATCGAAAAGAGTATGCAATATACTACCTAAGCAAAAAGTTTACCGACTGTGAACAACGATATTCACTGCTCGAGAAAACTTGCTATGCTTTAGCGTGGGCTGCTCGCCGACTGAGACAGTATATACTGACCCACACTACTTTATTGATATCAAAGATGGACCCAGTTAAGTACATTTTTGAGAAGCCAGCACTCACCGGACGGGTTGTAAGATGGCAAATGATCCTCACAGAATATGATATCCAATACACATCTCAGAAAGCCATCAAGGGCAGTGTATTGTCTGATTACCTTGCTGAGCAACCCATTGATGATTACCAGCCTATGAGATTTGACTTCCCTGATGAAGACATCATGTTCATAAAAGCAAAAGATCATGAAGAGCCTATTCACACTGAAGGGCCTGACCCGGAAGAAGAATGGACTATGATGTTTGATGGGGCTGTTAATATGAATGGTCGTGGTGTTGGTGCATTACTCATTACACCTAAGGGAGTTCACATGCCTTTCTCGGCAAAACTCACTTTCAACTGCACTAACAACGAAGATGAATACGAAGCTTGTATTATGGGTCTTGAGGAAGCCATTGACCTCAGGATCAAGACTTTAACTGTGTTCGGAGATTCAACTCTGGTAGTTAATCAAACCAATGGCAAATGGTACACCCACCAAGATCATCTGATACCTTACAGGGATTATACAAGGAGGTTATTGACTTTCTTTACAACGGTCAAGCTTGAGTATATCCCTCGAGACGAGAATCAGTTTGCAGATGCTCTGGCTACCATTTCATCCATGATCAAAGTTCAAGCTGCCAACTTTGTGCCTCGGATTTCAGTGTCCAGACTTGACAGACCAGCGTATGTATTTGCAGTAGATGTTGTTAAGGATGATAAGCCTTGGTTCCATGACATTAAATGCTTCTTGGAGTATCAAAAATACCCACCTTGGGCATCATCCAATGATAAAAAGACTTTGAGAAGGCTTGCTGGTAGTTTCTTTCTGAATACTGACGGTTCCTTGTACAAGAGAAACTTTGATATGGTACTTCTCAGATGCGTCGATAAGGCAGAAGCAGACTTGTTGATGCACGAAGTGCACGAAGGATCCTTTGGTACCCATGCAGGAGGGCATGCCATGGCTAAAAAGTTGCTAAGATCAGGTTATTATTGGATCACGATGGATGCCGACTGTTGTGCCTATGCCAGAAAATGCCATAAATGCCAGATTTATGCGGATAAGGTGCATGTGCCTCCCAATCCTCTGAATGTGATGTCTTCACCTTGGCCATTTGCTATGTGGGGCATTGATATGATTGGCAAGATTGAAACGACTGCTTCAAACGGCCACAGATTCATCCTGGTTGCTATTGACTATTTTACCAAGTGGGTTGAAGAAGCTTCTTATGCAAATGTTACAAGGCAAGTGGTAGCTCGATTTCTAAAGAGAGACATCATCTGCCGGTATGGAGTTCCCGAGCGAATCATTACTGATAATGGTTCCAACTTAAACAACAAAATGATGGCAGAGCTATGCCGGGACTTCAAGATCCAACACCATAATTCTTCTCCTTACAGGCCAAAGATGAATGGTTCTGTTGAGGCAGCTAATAAGAATATCAAGAAGATTGTGCAGAAGATGGTAGTTACCTATAAAGACTGGCACGAAATGCTACCATTTTCCTTGCATGGGTACCGTACGTCAATCAGAACATCCACTGGGGCAACACCGTATCAACTTGTGTATGGTATGGAGGCAGTCCTACCTGTTGAAGTTGAATTACCCTCCCTGCGGGTACTGATGGATGTTAAGCTGAACGAAGCAGAATGGATCCGATCTCGATACGAACAACTGAGTCTGATTGAAGAGAAGAGATTAGCTGCAATCTGTCATGGGCAGCTGTATCAGAAAAGAATGAAGAAAGCCTTCGATCAGAACGTCAGGCTCCGAGAATACCAAGTAGGAGATCTTGTGCTGAAGAGACTCCTCCCTCCTCATACAGACCACAGGGGCAAGTGGACTCCGAACTATGAAGGACCATTCGTAGTAAAGAAAGTTTTCTCCGGTGGAGCACTCATGCTCAGTACTATGGATGGTGAAGACTTCCCGTCCCCTGTGAATTCAGATGCAGTTAAAAAATACTTCCCATAAAATGACCCGCTGGACATAAAAACAGAATGTGAGCCCAGGCAAAAATAGGGCATCCCGGCGAGTCAAAAACAGAATAAAAGACTCGGGAAAAAATAAGGGAAAATAAATAAAAATGTACACCCGCTGAGTTGAAAGCTTCACCCCAGCAAGCTGGCAAATCATTATCTACTCAGTCTTAGCACCGAAGGTGTTTTCTCCCCAGCTGAATTGACATCCATTATTCCTCCTCAGCCAAGCACAAAAGCCAGGGAACCATCTCCCCACAGAGTGTCAACCTCTATCCAGAAGAGCTACGCGCGAAGGAATCACAACAGAGTGAAGAAAGCTTCTACAAACCCCAGCTGGGTCCCTCTTTAAAGAGCTAGGTTTATCAATGATCTATTTCCCCAAGCAAAGTCATACATGACAGACCTACCAGTGATCTCAACCCCAGCTGGGATGTCCACTTCAAGCAGATCAGCCAGAGATCTTCGCAACAACGGGATCCGAATCCCAGATCTGTATCTTTGCATAATCGTGGCATTCGCATCATATTCTCCCCACAGAGCATAGTGTTCCGTCTAATACGGAGCATTACGGCAAAAATCAAACATATTGCATAATCATGAGCCATGTGTTGAATCAAACACTTGTGAATATTGACAATCCATCAACAATGTACAGAAATTCCCCAGATTCCCCGGCAGAGAGCCAAGGCACCTCCCATAAAGATACAGATACTCCTTGACACTCGTCCGTGTCATATCCCCAGCAGAAAGCTAAAGCATTTACCTTTTACCCACAAATACAAATACATACTCCTTTGGCACCCGTCCGTGTCATGATTCCCTAGTAAGGTCGCCCGAGCTTTCTTTACAAACAGACACCCATATATTACAAATACTTCCTGACACCCGTCCGTGTCATATCCCCAGTAGAAAGCCAAAGCGTCCCCTTTGCACTCACAGATATGCATATACAATTCCTTGACACCCGTCCGTGTCACCTTCCCCAGCATAATTACCTAAACACTTTGTAAACCATACACCTGTTTATAATACACTTTTCTCTTTCTTGACACTTGTCCGTGTCACTCTCCCCAGCGGGTTAGACACTCGTCTGTGTTTCACTCATACTTTTTACTCATACTTTTTACTCATACAGATACTCGTCCGTATCTTGTATACACTACCTATATCCTCTAAGATTCGACACTCGTCTGTGTTCTATGTTAACCAGTTGGTACTCGTCTGTATCATCATCTCAGAACATGCGTCAAGCGTTTGTTTCTACCTGATACTCGTCCGTATCACAGTCTTAAGGATGCTCGTCCGCATCTTTAATCCATACACGTGTCAAACACTTATGTCTTCTTGAATTTAGACACTCGTCTGTGTTTACTATTCCACAGAAGAGTCCCCGCAGAATCAATGCTCGTCCGTGTTCTTTGTTAACCAATTGATACTCGTCCGTATCATCATCTCTGAACATGTGTCAGTTTTTGTTTCTACATGATACTCGTCCGTATCATAGTCTCAAGGATGCTCGTCCGCATCTTTAATCTATACACAGTGCCAAAACACTTATACCCTTCATTTTCTTGGATATAAACACTCGTCTGTGTTTACTATTCCCCAGCAAGGTCCCCAACAAAGCTTGTTGAACTATTTCCTTTTTATCTGGCATTCGTCCTATGTCATGATACCTTTTCGGCAGCCGTACCCTGCCAGGTGATCGTCCTTCACCTTCGGATGACCGTCCCTCATCCTTTCCCCAGCGGAGCCCCTATTCATTAGACCCCTTTTCTATCCGGCATTCGTCCTATGTCGTGATATTTTTAGCAGCCGTCCCCTGCTAGATGATCGTCCTTCACCTCCTGATGATCGTCCTTCATCATGCTTATCTGATGGTCGTCCCCATCGTTGATCTTGTTATCTGGCATTCGTCCTATGTCATGATAAACCCCGAGAGCAGCCGTCCCCTGCTAGGTGATCGTCCTTCACCTCTTGATGATCGTCCTTCATCATGCTTATCCGATGGCCGTCCCCATCGTCGACCTTTTCATCTGACATTCGTCCTATGTCGTGATACTTTCGGCAGCCGTACCCTGCCAGGTGATCGTCCTTCGCCTTAGATGACCGTCCCTCATCTTATCCCTGACAAAGCAGCCGTCCCCTGCTAGGTGATCGTCCTTCACCTTTGATGACCGTACCTCATCATTTATTTTACCTATAATCCCTAGAGAGTCTTATAGCTTTACTTGATGGCCGTCCCCATCATGATCTCTCATATCCCCAGCTTGTCGGCCGTCCCCGTCACTGCTGTATTTCCCGCATCTTCCCCAACATGTCGGTCGTCCCCGTCATCGCTGTATCCCCAACAGTCGTCCTCTGCTCGACGTTCGTCCTCCGTCACCCGCACTTTATAACATACTTTATTTTCTTCTACAATCTATATCCCTTTTCTTCTTCATTCTGTGAGTGCAAATTTTGGACTGTCTTTGGTATTCAACCACAAGTTATCTTGTTTGCCTGTTAAGCCGTTGCTTACATCCTGCACAGCTAACTCAAGTTTGAATAGGGGCAGCTGTAAACACCCCAAATTTGCCCTCACCCATTCACACCATGGCTTTTGATATCTTCATATTCATAAGTTCAATCATAACACCTCATGTTGCATTTTTGATTCAATGCATTGCTCCTAAGTCATCTGCATCTAGGGTTTGTGATCTGAGCAATCCAAGAGCTTCTTGAGCCACTCCAAAGGCCATCAATCACTCCAAAGGGGTCCATGTATGTTCAAACATCATATTATATCCCCCACAAAGTCAAGAAAGTCAAAAAATCACAAGAACTGAGAATGGCATGGAAGCAGAGCCAGGTTTAACTGCACAGATGACCTAAAATTAGGGTTTTGGTTTCAAAGGCCATAACTCCAAATTTTTTGGTCATTCTTGTTTCTATTGGTCTCTATATGGTATAGGGATCATGCATATCAATTTTCATGAAGAAATTCCATGGGGAAGTCATCTGATCAAGAGTTGACTTCTTGAGCAGGTTAGTGCAAAATCAGGGCATCTGAGGCCCCCAATGACCCAACCAAAGGGTGTTCTTCATCATTTTGATTGTTTATGATCTTTATTTGATCATGGAAGATGTTATAGGTTCAAAAATTTGAAGAATTCCAAGCCATTTGCAAAGTTGACTTTTTGGGAAAATGACTTGTAATGGAAACTTGCCATTTTGGGAAACTTTTTCAACCCTTGCTTTTTGATTCAAAAATGCTTCAAATGGGAAAACTTTGGTCATGAAAGTTGTAGAATGGATCATTCCCTTTTCAAAAAGTACAAGAACTCATTCTAATTCATTTTGGATCAAAAGTTATAGCTTGTCAAAGTTGGACAAAATCACATAAATTCATGTTTTATACCAAAGAGGCAATTTGCATAATGGTTTGATAAGGCATTCTAAAGACTTTAAATGTACACAAACACTTCATAACATGTCAAATGGACCTCTAAGGATCAGAATGGTACTTTGAATTATTCCATTTCATGCCTTAAACTTGAAGAATTTCCAAAAGGGGCAAAGTTGTGCCAATTTGCAAAAGGGATCAAAGCTTCTCATCCCCTTGCCTTAGTTCACAAAATCTGATCCACAAGCATTCCATGATCTCAGCTGAACCAAGCCATGCCCCTAAACCAGCCTGCCATGACCCATACCTCAAGTACACCAACTTTTGACATTTTGGCAACTTGCCCATACCAATCAGCATAGGCCAACACCCACTCTCTGACCTATCACAACTCTTTATGTGGATCAAATACAAGCAAAAGCACATAACAACTAAGCCTGAAGCTCCAAGAACACAGCATACTCAAAAATCCTCACATTTGCAAAAGCCTTCGAATCCTTTGATTCAGCCATCAAACCTTCAAACTTTTTCCACCATTCAACTCCATAAACCTCACTGATCATTTCCCACCCTCCATCTTGCCCTAAAACCTCCACAATCAAAAACACGATTTTCACATTTCATGAACTGAGATTCTGCAAATTCTCTCTAGAGGCCATTTAAACTCCAGCTAAGCATCACAAACACTTGGAGGGAATCATTGGAGTGGATTTGAAGCAAAGAACTGGCCAGAAAGTCCCTGATTCGAAAGCTCAAGCTCAGGTAGCCATGGCATTTATTTTTCCAGAACTCTCATTTTATGTTATAGGATGATTCTACATGTTTCACTGATTGCCATGATGTGTTTAGTTTTGAAAATAGTTGAGAAATAAGCATTTCATGAGCTTCTGAAATTTCTGAGTTCTTTTCCGTTTTGCTTTGATTCATGGATTTGATGATGAATAAATGGATTTTGATGATTGATTCTTGTTGGGGTTGGGGAGAGGATCATTTCTGGAGAGTTTTAGGACTTGGGGATGCGTATTAAGAGAGATAGCATGAATGGTTGGCCGGAAAAGATGACCGGAACACTGTTCCGGTCATCTGAAAGTGATTAGGGTTCAGATTAGGGTTAATGACTTAATTAGCGTAGTTTGAATGTGAGCCGTCCGTTTGCGCGCGCTGGTCAATTCCCTCCCTTTCTTTTTTGAATCCTGGACCTCAGATCAGATTACTTTCATTAATTCGTATTTTTAATTCATTTTTATTGCATTTTCTTTCCCATTTATATTAAAATATCAAAACACTTTATAAAAATTTCATTTTTTGCATGCGGGCTTAAAATATTTTTCTCATTCTGACTATATTTTTATTTTTATTTTTTGCATTAAAAATTATTTTTAAATCATTTAAAAGTTTATTTTTAATTAATTAATGTGAATTAATTAATTAAAAATACTTTTAGGTATTTAAAAATCACAAAAAAATTCATGTAACATTTAAAAACATTTAGAAACATTGTCCAACTCTCAAACCAAATTTATTTTTTGTTCTTGATGCCTTTTGATCATTTTTAATGGAATTAAATTCATTTCAAGGCATTATTTTGTTTCAAACTTCAAAAATTCATTTCTGTCTAACCTTTGAGAGTTGGATCATGATTCTTTTTGCATTGCATCTTGCATAACATATAGTTTATAGGATAAAATTGGAATAAATTGATCTTGCATTTTCAATTTGTTTTGCATTTTTCTTGATGAGGTACCTTAAAACCCTAGCAATCTTAAGAGATTCATAACTCTCACTAGGTTAAGAGTTGGATCCCCTCCTTTGGGTAGTGAGTTTGTATAGGTTTAGGGTTCCTTTATTTCATTTTCAAATTTTTATCATGTAATTTGCTTCTGGTTTTGGATTTTGCCTTGTGTGTTGATCATAAACCCTAATTTATGCCTTCCTTTGCATTCATCTTCCATTTGCTTGCATACCATGACTTGCCATGACATTTTGTGCATTTATTTGATTCATAAAACATCTTAGGACATATTAAAATCATGTTTGATCATTGCTTCTTTCATTTGCCATGTTGTATGTCATTTGCATTTCATAACTTTTCATGAACTTTCATGGTTCAAAGCATGCTTCTCTTGCATCCATATGTTTGTATGATCATTCTCATGCCTTTTTTCATGTTTGCATCATCTCTTAGCATCATTAACATCATGTATTTGCTTCTGGATTTGTCTTGCATCATGCCATTTCATCTCATTTGCATTGCATTTCATTTATTTCACTAACTTTTCAGGTGGTAAGTTACTTTGAGAGGTGAATTTGCCTTCACTTCTCATGCTCTCTTTTCATCTCTTTCATAATTCATTGCTGCATTTCATCTTGTGCTTTGGATTGGGCTTGCTCATTCTTGTTCATCTTACCTTCTTTCTTCAAGCAACTTGTCTTCTTAAGTGAAGCAAGTTGTTTTGCTTCTTTTTGCTCCTTTCATCTGCTTCCTGGTGGTTTCTCTGAAGATCTTTCTTGCAAACCTCATAAACCCTGGGAACAACCAAGCATGACAATAATTAGGGTTTTGATTAGTCCCCCATTTAGCTTTTACCTTTGTGTCTCATTGAGTCTTCTCTTCTCATCTCACAATCAGGGACTAAACCCTAAAGGCTTTAAGGCTTTGTGATTAAACTTATGCCTGCATCCTTCTATTAGGATGGAGTGTATAACTTTAATCCTAAGTGTTAAACCCTTAATGTGTTTAAACCCCTTAATCAATTCATCTAATAATCATCAAGACATCAAGCTTGTAACTTGGGCCTTGCATTAGGGTTCTAATTCTTCCTTAATTGGTTAAGAAGGACTAACCCTAGTGTTAATGGACATGTCCCCCTCAAGTTGTCTTACAAATCATAAAACTCATTTCTTAATCATACCATTAACTAAAATCCACTTTAATAAAGGCCTTGTTTTGTCACGAGGTTAATCCCTAATCATGGATTAAGTTGAGGAGCTTTCCTCAGCTTAAACATTCTCATCTATTATCCTTCTATTAGGATGGTGTAATGAGTCTGTTTAATCCCTGATTATGGCTTAGTATCATTACTTAACACTAAACAAAAACAACAAAAACATCTAAATAATCACAAGTAGGTTAATGATCTTAATCCTACATCAGGGTGATTAAGTGTGAGATGCTGACTTCACACTTAAGGTATTCTCATTACCCCTAATCAGAGGGAAGATGTGATGAGTTTACTAACCCATTGGTTTAGGCTTAAGCTCATTTTCCTATGACAAATCTCAAGAGCAATAAAAGACTGAAAATACAAAAAAAACAAACAATAATCGTCTCCTCCGGGATTCTTTTCTCATCTCATTCACTCACAAACGAGAACTTGCTTCTTCCGTCTAATGCAAGACAGTTAGCACCTGAGCCAGACAGGTCATACACTTGAGCATAGACAAGTAAGCAGTTCACAAGTCAATTCTTCTTTCAGTCTCTTTGGGTCGAACTACGGTGTTCTGACTTCCTCATTGCACGAGAGGATACGTAGGCATAACTTAACAGTTATCTGAACACCTGCACTCCCCAGAGGTCGTGTCAATTCCCCAGCGGGTATCTGAACACCTGCACTCCCCACAGAGTCATCGGGATTCTCATTTCCAGGGGAGTTCCCCAGCAGAACAAGAAGTAGTCCCTTCCCCAGTAGAGCAAGAAGAAATTCTCCCCAGTGGAGTCAGAGCAGGGTGATCAGATCCTCAGTAGATGTTCAAAGCAGTTGAACGAAGTATACCCTACGCAGAGTCGTCTTTCTTCCAGTGAAAGCCTCTCCAGCAAGCATCAGGTTGCCAACACTTCGTTCCCATCAGAGTTAAAGGTTTTGAGTCCCCAACAGGTTGCCGAAATCTTCTCCCACAGGTCGCTAGGACTTCATTCCCCAGCCAGAGTGGAATTGTCTACTTCTCCAACATAATCAGCCCTTGTCTGTGTTGATGCTTATTCAGTGTTCGTTCGCACTCTTAGACACTTATCTGATGATTCAGTTTGCTCATCCGCAGTCTCCAGAAGAATTAGCACCTTGTGGCACTCGTCTGTGCAGTTTCCCCAGTAGAGTCTATATCTACTAGCACTCGTCTGTGCTCACATCTTTATTTGATGCTCATCCTCTTTCAGCACTCATCCGTGCCTTTTCCTTAGCAGATTCCTCTTTATTTGAGGTATTCCCCAGCACTCGTCCGTGCTAGCATCTTTATTTGATGACCGTCTGCAGCTCTCGGCACTCATCCGTGCTTACTAGTTCTTTGAAGTTTTTCCCCAGCGAAGTTGCCTGTACTCGTCTGTGCGCGCATCTTCATTTGGTGCTCGTCCGCATCCCTGCAGCACTCGTCCGTGCATTTTTATTTCCGATTCCTCTTTATTTGAGGCATATCCCCAAGAAAGTCGCCAGTACTCGTCCGTGCTCGCATCTTTATTTGATACTCGACCGCATCTCTTAGCACTCGTACGTGCTTGTTACTCCTTTGAAGATTGCTCGTCCGCATCCTTCGACACTTGTCCATGCCTATTACTTATCTAGTGCTTGTCTGCACGCCCCGACACTCGTCCGTGTTTGGTATTTTCTTTTGAAGATCGCCTAAAATAAGCTGATACTCGTCTGTATCTTTTCTGACACTCGTCTGTGTTAGATTGTTCCCTATTGAAGATTCTAATGCTCGTCTGTGTTGGATTTCTGGTATTCGTCTATATCAGGGATTGATACTCGTCCGTATCATTATCAGAGGCACTCGTCCGTGTTTCTTGGATCATCGTCCGGTACTCGTCCGTATCGTCGACTTATGACACTTGTCTGTGTTTCTTTGATGATCATTCCAATGCTCTTCCGCATTGAAGAGGTTGAAAATCCTGACGGTGGGATTAAAATGTCAAAACAATTACCGGTACCTGCGTAAGAGTTATCCGAAGAAGACTCGTCTGTCTTATGCCACTTATCCGCGTAAGGATTCATGAAGAGGGTTCGTCTATCCTATATTGTTGAACCTGGCGTAACAGGTTGTTGGAAGACTCGTCCGTCTCAACTCATATATTTTCAGGAAATATATGTAGAGGATTCGTCTATCCTAGTTGCATGTCTATCCCACAGACTTATATGCATTTCCGGAACCTGCGTAAGGGGTTATCCGAAGAAGACTCGTCCGTCTTATTCCACTTATCTGCGTAAGGATTAGTGAAGGAGATTCGTCTATCTCAGGTTACTTTGAAGATTCTTAAGGGCTTGTCCGCTCTCTGCACCTGGCGTCACAGGTCATTCGAAGACTCGTCCGTCTCATGATTCATCAGAACCTTTAGTTTCGTTGGAAGGAGCTCATCTGCTCATCTCTCAGCTCAGTCGAAACGTCATTGGATTGGGTTTATTTCCCATTTCTTGTTTTCTGCATCAGGGCGCAAATTTCCGTTTTTCTTGGGTATTCAACCACAATTTATCTTAAACGGCCGAAAGCGGAAGCAATCGTCCTTTTCAGATCAACAGTTGCTTGAATAGGGGCAGCTGTAAAACTCCAAATTTTCCCTCTTCATTTTAAGCATCATAATACACCATTTGCATCATAAGCATATCATATATATAGCATTATAGCATAGAAAAATAAAGCATGACAAGCATCAAGCCCTAGCATGAGGCATATGGCCATCTGTGGAGGTGTTGAAGGCCATTTAAGCCAAGACAAGGGTTCCAATGGATTTGTGAGAGTCCTATGATGAGTCTAGACTACTTTGGCAAGGCCAAGTTCACTTGCAAAAGCTCAGAAGATTGCTTAATCACCACAAGTTTCAAGACAATGCAAGGCTCCTAGGCAGTGCGACCAAATTAGGGTTCTGGTTTCAAGGGCCTTAAACTCATAATTTTGGCCAACTCTTTTGGGCAATGTCTTCTATATGATAAGAGGTTCCTACATGTCAATTTTCATGGAAAAATTCCAAGTGGAAGTCAGTCATTGCCTCAGTTACTTGCAGATGAGGCAGAAAGTCAACTGGGCCCAGAAAAAGTCAATTGTGCCATTCCAAGGGGTCCAACCCAACTTTTTTGGCCAAATGAGGTCTATTCAATGTTATAAGATGTTTGGTGAGCTTAAAGTCCAAGAATTTTGGTGGTTTGAGGGGTTTTGGCAAAAGTGCACAAATTTGGTTATGGAAAAGTTACTATATTTGGCTATTTTGACCTAAAACTTCACAAGGCCTTAACTTGATCAAAAAATCTTCAAATGGACCAAAGGTAAACATGAAAGTTGGAGAGTAAGGGCTGCCATTTTCAAAAATTACAAGATCATTTTCTGGGGATTCATAGATTTTCCTCTAAGGCCTTCGAAAAATGGCTGTCCTAGGGCAAAATTCAAAAAATTCAAGGCCAAGCCATTTGCACAAAGGCTCAAAAGTGGATAGTTTGCTATGCCATGTCCAAAGTAAGTTTACACAATCAAAATGCATCTCATTTAGGTCATTTGGCTCAAAGAAAAGTGGCAAAATTCGTGCACATGAGAAAGTTCCATAAAACTTGCATTTTACACTTGGATTTGCACAAGGCATGACAATTGTGTGATAGCTTACATCCAAGGGCTGAAATTGCTTGCTTTGAATCATTGGTGGGATGGTGAATGCACATGCAAAAGAGGCCAGCAAATCATGAGCTTGGCATGCTTATGGCACACTTGGGCCAAATTTTCATTTTCACAAAAATCAGCTCCCTCTCACGTGCAATTGATCTAATCCTTTTGCATTGCCTTATCCATTCCATAACAACCAAAATTAGGGTTAGAGGCAGCCATAATACACACTGACTCCCTCATTCTCATCTCTTGTGCAAAATTGCTCATTCTCCACAAACTTTTGCTACAAGACTCCATTCACAAAACTCTTGCTAGATTCTTGATCCTCATTACTCATAGATCATTTTCATACCATTTGTTTGGGTTATTCTTCAAGAATCATCCATTTCCCATTTCTTGTGCACATTTGCATTTTGTGCCATAACTTTTGATCTAGGCAAGCTTTCTTCAATCCAAGACCATATCCATACTCCTCTCATCTCAAGGATCATTAAGCACCCATGGATCTAGATTTATAGTGGAGTTTGCTCAAATGGCCATTTGAAGAGCTTTGGAGCACAAGGAGGCTTATTGCTGGATTCACAAGCTTGCAAAGCCTTAGATGCATTTATTTTGCATCTAAGGGGATAAGGAGACCATTTTCCATAATTCTATACCACTCTTGACTCCTAATTTTGGACAACACCTCAGGTATACTCAAAATTCGCATCTCATAGAAATGTGTTTGATTGTGTGCTTTAGAATCCTCATGTTGCGCTGGTTATCCTGCTGTTTGTAGTTTGTGAAATGGTTAAGTATTCACAGAGTTATGTTGATTTTAAGTTTGGTGGACAATTTTGTTTTCACTCATATCTTGAGATTCTTTGAGTTTTGTTCCAATCCAAGCACGTGTTCATGTTTAGGGATGTTAGGTTATCCATTCTGGAAAGTTTGATGGCTTGCCGTGGCTTGGTTTGGGTTTTCGTATGGCTGGGGTTAGGGTTAGGGTTCATAGTTCATTAATGGTGGAGAAGCTTATGTTTAGGGTTTGCATGAAGGAGAAGGTTCAGCAGCCATTAGTTCTATCCGCACCTCCCCTTCAAGGCCCATTGAGAATTTTAACTGAGCGCATCTGCTTTTAACACCCCCTGGCCCATTTGTTTATTTTTATTTCTTTTTTCTCTACCAATTTATTTCATTTGCTTTTAATTCATTTTAAATAATTCATTAACTCTAAAAAATCCAAAAAAATTCATATACACTCCTTGATTCATCTAGTTTTTTATCATGATTTTTCTGAATTTTTATTTTCATCCCACGTGGCCAAGTAAATTCAACATTGAGCATTGCTTTCTTGTGAACTCTCATAGACCAATTTGCCTTGTCCAATTTCTATTTTTCTCATCCTTTAAGCTATCAACCCCATTCTTTGCACTCAAATCCTAAGACACTCTACTATCTTCATGATTTATCTTGGATTTTTCACAAACTTCCTTGCTGGACTTTGCTTGAGTTACTTGTGCCTTAAGTTTCAAAACCCTAAATGGTGATACCTTGCATCCTTGAGCTTCATTGACCTAGTTTGGTGCTGTATTTTTCCAAACCCTTTTGGATTATCATTTCCTTGTTTTTGGAGAGTGCTTTTCTGGTTGGGTAGAATTTATAAGTGCTTGGATATTTTTCTTGGGTATTTTCTTCCTCACCTTGCCTTGTTTTGCATCCTTTGAGTCTTCTAGTCTCTTTTAAGCTTAGAAGGGCACTTGTGCCAACTTATCTTCATCTTTTGGGGTCCTTTAGAGGTCTACGGTTGCTCCTGGTCTTAGGATAGGGTTTGAATCTCCTTGAGTCTTGTTGTTGAGTCTCTTTTATGTGCTTTATTTCTTTAAGTGTTATGCATGCCTTCTTTACACTTGTTTCACTTCTAATCATCTCAATATGATCTTGTGTTGCTTTGCTTATCATCTTGTGAACTCTTTGCCATGCCTATATGCTTGTGTAGCTTCTGACTTGTTGGTTTATGCCTTGATTTTATGTTATTACACTAACCTTGCAGGGGCTATGGTAAGTTTGAGATGTGGGAATTGAGTTTCACATCTCCATTTCTCATCTCTTCTCATATTGTTTATATGGACTAACATCTTCTTGTTGGGCTTAGGCCTTTCTCATCTCTCCTCTTATCTTCTTCTTCTTCTCTTGAGATTTTTTTTAGGTTAGAAAGACCTCACAAACCCTAGGAACTCCATGCATGCTAACTTAAGATAGAAACTTCCCCCTAGTTTTTCCTTTTTGCTCCTTTGGTTCTCTTTCTCTTCTCATCTCATAACTCTTAAAAAACACTTTAATAACTTTGAAGTGATGCATTGATCCATAGTCTTATTCCATGAGGTATGCTTGTAGTCTTCCCATCTTGGGATAGTACAAGTTTACCTTGTGATGCACAAGTCTGATCAAGGTATCTTCTTCATAAAAGAAAAGCATAAAAAACACTTCTTCATCAAAAATACAAAAACACTTAATAAGTAAACAAGTTAGTGAGCCTAGGCCCTAATCTTTGGGTTCAAGTTTTGGGGATCTTCTCCTTACTTGAGTGTGCTTGTTCTATTATTCCATCTTGGAATGTAGTGACAAGTGTACATTCCATGGAAAAGACCTTGAGTTCACTTCCTTGTGACACACTCATAAAAGCTTCTAAAAAACAAACAAACAATAAGCGTCTTTCCTTCGGGAATTCTTTTCTCATCTCCTTCGCTCTGTACGCGAACTTGTTCCTACTTGTCATCTTGCAAGACGGTTACGCACTCGTCGTCCGAGTCCGCAACACCTGAGCAATGGCATAGGCAGTTCAAGCCTTTAATTCACAAGCAATCTTTTCCACCCCTAGTTAGGGGAACTACGGCGTCTCTGATCCTCATTGTCCTGACGAGGTACGTAGGCAGCGGGGTAGGGCCCGTTCGAGCACAATCTTTATTTTCCCTACATTTTTTCTCTGTCTTTTCTTATTCAGTTCTTTTCCAGTTCCAGTTTCTTTTCATTCTCATTTCTTTTGCTGCAGCTTTCATCCCCTTACCCTTTGAAATAGTTTCTTTTGCAAGCGTGGATCCCGTCGGGTACGGCGGACGATCTGGGTGCTAATACCTTCCCAGGTCGTAACCGACTCCCGAACTCAGTCTCTTTGGTTTGTAGGACCTGTGTCCTTCCTCTTCTTTCTTCTGGTTTGTGCAGCATTACCATTCCCTTTCTTCGGGATAAAAATGCCTGGCTGGCGACTCTATTCTTTTCCGCGCCACTTTCGCGTTTGTACCAGGATGGAAATTCGGGGAGCGACACGTACCAAGATTAATCGTTTCAACCTCCTCCTGATAAGGAGTGATAACCTTCTCCTCTTGTCTCAATAACCTGGCTAGCTCTTCAGTAAGCTCATAATCTTCTTCAACCCCTTCATCAGCTTGATTAATCGGATTGTCAAAGTCATACGAAGTCATAGCGGTGTTGTTGTCAGTGCAGTCTGGAGGGCACACACTGCAGGGGTTTAGATTTGTTCATTTTAGTGATCAGTTTTATCTTATTTAGAAAAAAGTGAAAATGAAGTTATTTATTTTGAAAAGCATTGCCATTTTATTTTTGTACAAAAAATGAAATATGAAAAACAGTGAGCGAAAAAAGAAAAGACTCATTTACAAAAGATGTCCTGATATTCATTAATTGATCTTTGCACAAAATACAAGATGGCCCGATTACAAAATGAGTCCTGACATCTTGGGCAAGATGCAGGACTTGATGCATGCTTTAAAATACAGGAAATAATAATTACTATGCAGGAGTAACCCTTATAATTTCCTGGGAAGACCAGTTTGAGACATGGCTCCCCGGGGTCTTTGGACGTATCCAGCCTTCCAGGTTGCGCTCGTCTTCCGACTCATCTTCCAAGCTATTCACAGCATCCGGGGTGAGCATCCCCCCACTAATAAACTTGGGCTTTGTTGCAGCCTTTGATTGATCTTGTTGAGTTGGTCTGTAACCCAACCCAAATCGGTCTTCTTTCTTTTCCACGGGCATCAGCTTGCCCCAGCCTTGGGCGGTACCTTCCTCAACAACCTTCCGGGCTTGTTGATATGATGTGATGGAGGTCCCAAGCATAGTAGATGTTTCATTAATATTAAGGGCCTCAAACCATTGGCTCATGGTTTCATGGATCTCCCCATCCATCTCAATGTATTTGAAAGTAGCCAGCTGGCTAACAAAAATATCCTCCTCCCCACAAATAGTAATGACTTGGCCTTCCCACTCGAATTTTAACTTCTGGTGAAGGGTTGACGTCACGGCTCCAGTGGCGTGTATCCATGGTCTACCCAATAGACAACTGTAGGCAGGCTGTATATCCATCACAAAGAAGGTCGTTTTGAAAACTTTTGGGCCAATCATTATAGGCAACTCTATCTCTCCCAAAACTGATCTTTTAGAACCGTCAAAGGCTCTCACTACCAAGTTACTTGGGCGTAGTGCCAATCCATCATACTCCAGCTTCACAAGGGCTTTCTTGGGCAGGACATTGAGGGATGAGCCTGTGTCCACCAATACATGAGAAAGAACTGCACCCTTACACTCCAAGGTAATGTGCAAAGCCTTGTTGTGGTTGCGACCTTCCGTTGTTAAATCAGTGTTGGTAAATCCTAGTCCATGACTGGCGTTAACATTTCCAACCACAACCTCCAACTGATTGACGGTAATCTCCTCCGGCACATAAGTTGCGTGCAGGACTTTCAAAAGTGCGTTCCGATGGGCCTCGGAGCACATTAGCAATGATAATATGGAGATCTTGGAAGGTGTTTGGTGAAGCTGGTCTACCACCTTGTAATCACTTTTCTTTATGATTCTCATGAATTCATCAACCTCTTGATCAAAAGGAGTCTTCAAAGCTTCTTTGACAACTTGTTCTTCTTGCACCATACTCTTCCCTTTTGCCTTAGCATCAGCTTCTGCTTCGGCAATGGGTCTTGGAATTTGCGAGGCAAAGAGACGTCCGCTTCTAGTGAAGCCTCCGCCTCCCCTCACATTGTCAATATGAGGTGAAGAAGTCGATGATTCCAAAGTGATTTTCTGCCCCTCGCAGTATAGATCTGAGCCATAATGCCAAGGGATGGCATTACTGCTTTCGTAAGGAACTGGTCCCGACACTGTGATAGTGACTGGACTGATAGCAGCTGCAGAAGGGACCACAATGGTGTGTGGATCATATTATATGGTAACCGGTGCTCTGACAGGAGTAGCATTTTGTGGGTTGTTGGCAGGGATGTGTGCAGGGTCATAGTATATTGTAATCATTGAGACGCTTTCATCAATTGTTGCTGATGTTGTAGGGGTATCTGTGATTGTCGGTGAAGGGATTGTTGGATTTGTAGGCGCCGTTGTAGTAATCTGAAGAATACCATCCTTAATAAGACCATTTATGTCGTCTCTCAGCCTTTCACACTCGTTGACTGCAATATTGCAATACCCACAGCCGAGCTCACACCCAGGGAACACTTGGCATTCTAAAAGCTGGGCTTTGATTTCAACCAAAGGCGTTCAAATCTGTGCAACACTGGTGATAAAGGTGGATGGTTTGCCTTCCTCAATAGCATTAATCCTACGCCCGTTGTGACTAGGAATTGGATTCCTTGTGACATTCGGAGGAGGTGCAAAGTTGAGAGCTTTTGAGTCCACCAGGTCTTGGACTTTCATCTGTAAGGCCCTGCATTTTTCAGTATTATGCCCCGGTGCGTTTGAGTGGAATGAACACCTGGCATTGGTATCATAATTCTTTGGCATATTGGTGGGATTCGGAGGTGCCAATGTCCTTGACTTAACCAGGTTGAGCTTTAGGAGTTGTGGCAAGAGTGCAGCATACGGCATCGGGATTGGGTCAATTACCCTGTTTGCCTGTGATGGTCTTTCCTAGAAAGGACGCTGTTGTTGGTTGTTATTGCTGTTGTTGTAGGTTCTCTGTTGCAGATACTGAATTTGTTGTTTATACTGTGGTTGTTGTTGTTGAGGATATGCTGATTGTTGAGGAATCGGAGCTGGAATGGTAACAACTGCTACTGACCGGTGAACATACTGAGGTCTGCCCCTGCTTGCATGAATGGAATTGGTCCCACCGGCTCTTCGGGGTCCCACAAAAGGCTTTCTGGGATTACTGGATGAACTTGCACCACTGTTGGAAATCTTTCCCATCTTTAAGACGCTTTTAATCCTCTCACCAGCTATGACCACATCAGCAAAACTGGTAGAGGAGAAGGCAACCAACCTATCAAAATATGTCCCTTGCAATGTATTCATGAACATGTCAGCCATCTCCCTCTCTGACATGGGGTTGGACAGCAGCAGCAAGCTGTCTCCACCTTTGGGCATATTCCCTGAAGCTTTCTCTGGAAGATTGAGCCATTCCCATTAGGAGGGTCCTGTTAGGAGCCATGTCCAGATTGTACTGATATTGTCTGATGAAAGCTTCAACTAAATCCTTCCAGCATCTAATAATGGCCCTAGACAAATGTGAATACCACTCTCTTGAAGCCCCAGTCAGACTGTCTTCAAAGTAGAACATCCACAGTTTCTCATCCATAGTATAAGCTTTAAGTTTTCCCAAGAAAGACTGCAGGTGAGTGCGAGGACAGGAGGTACCATTATACTTCTCAAAGCATGGGGGTTTGAATTTGTGGGGAATTCTCACCCCATCCACTAGTCCCATATCCATCACATCGAAGCCCAAAGAATTCTGAGACTCTAGAGATCTTAACTTCTCAGCAATTTCGTCCAATCTCCTGTCATAAATTTCATCTCCAGCTCCCATAACAGTAAACTGCTCTTCTTGGGGATCCTCTTGCAAGATTCTCCCTCCAGTAGTATTACCCTGCACATTCCTTGGGATGTTGGCTTCTGGATCCAGATGAGGTCCAAATACTGGTGGATCAATACGGGGCTGGCCCCGTTCATTGTTACTAGTTCCCCCTGTTCCAAGATGAGGCTCCTCAGGAGTTTGTCTTTCTACCAGTTCTTTTAACCTTTCTTGACTCTGGGCTAAGCCAGTCATCACAACCATGAATTGAGACATCTGATTTCTCATCTCTACTCTCTCATTAGCCATCTGATTTCTGACCTCAGTCAGATCCTGCTATACTTGTTCCATTTGAATACCAGGAAGGTTGTTGCGAGTCGGGTACCGGTGCGCGCGGTTGACAGGGAACACTCGGCGACGAGAAATGTTTCCTGAGATGGCAACAAAGTTAGAGACAATAATAATTACAAAACCTACAAAACAAAACAAAAGTTAGTATGCAATGCAGTATGCCTATTTGTTTTCCAAGGTATCCGGTTTGGTTCTTGGTTTTGACCTTTCCAGACCTCGAGGAAGATGCTTGATGTTGTTGAGAAAAGAAACCTCATGAAAGCAAACTAATATATTACAAATGATGAACAATACATAGTCTGTTTTTACAACACATGCCCGTGGAGGGTCAAAATACAACAAAAGAAAAAAAGTACATCAAATGGGAGTGAACAACAAACAAAAAGTCAGACATCCAGTCCAAACTCATCCTCTATGACCTCCTTCAGGAGTGCCTCAGTCACTGGACCAGCTGGGTGCTCTGTAATGGTCCTAATGAGGAGATTCCTGGTAGCAATGGTAGTGGTCAGCTTCTTATGCCTGTCCTGATCTTTTGATCTCTTTAATCCTGCTCTGAGCTTCAACTCTGAAATCTCCTTCTGGGCTGCCAACAAAGTTTCCCGCTGCTTCTTCTCATTGGCCTCTAGTTGTTCAATCTTGGCTTGATTTTTCTGGTCTTCTTGTGTACGGGCTTCAGTGATCCTGACCCATCTAGCCTGACTCTCTTGCAGATAGAGCTCAGTCCTAGCCTTCTGAATCTTGGCTTCTTTACAGGCATTCTTCAATATTTGTTCCCCAGCTCTCGCTTTCCTGATATAGTCCTCTGTCTTCTCAATTTTGGCAAGATGCTCCACCCTGATCTTCTCCAATCTCTCAATGTCCAGACGACCATCACTTCTTTCCCAGAGAGTTTTCTTCAAGGCTTGAAATAAGTTCTCATTCCTTTCTTTCAATTTCTCAAATTCTTCTAGGCTGACAGTTTCTGCAGGTTGTGTTGTAGATGGTCCAGGTATGTCCCCCAAGGTGAAAGGCATTCCAGTAGTCTGAGCTCTAGTACGGGACCAGTCATAGTATTAAGCTGAAGCAACATTATTACACCTTCCCAGAATAGCCATCCCTTTTGTCTGGATGTTGTCCCAAGCCCAGGATGCTTGTCTGACAGCAGCTGAATTAGGTTTTACTTCACAATACAGGGTCTCAGCCAAATCTTGCACCCTGGGAGGGTGAACCAAAGCATAGCCCAGTTGTCTCTTAAACAGCAAAGGATTGTAGTTGATGGAACCCTTCACTCCTATCAGAGGTACATTTAGGTATTGTCCACAGCTGGTGATAATGTCCTTGCCTTTGGTGCTTTGGGTGCACCACCTGATATCATCTGAAGTCAAAGCAATGAGCCTCTTGGCCCAATTCCTCTGTTGGTGGGGATTTAGGAAAGCATCTGACTTAGGTAGGTGTCTGAGTAGCTAGGTGTAAAACAAAGGAGCACAACATCTCACCAATTTCCCCCTTTGTTTCTCATTCCTCTGATGGATGGAATAGTAGAAATCTCCCAGCAATGTAGGCACTGGGTTCTTCAGAAGAAATAGATGGATGGCATTCTTGTTGACAAATTTGGGCTCATCTGCAAACAATATAGCCCCATATATGCTGAGGGCTAACAGTGCACAAACTGCCCTCCATTCTCCCAATGAAGCCTTCAGGATGGCCTGAGAAATCAAGAAATCCGAATGCAAACCAGGGATCCCAGCCTTTGTTGTCATACTTTGCTCAATCAAGGCAGGCTCCAGGTATAGTGCCTTTACTACTTCTCCATTGCTGGGAGCTGGCATTTCTGGGTTGAAGGGGATTCCACCCCTGACAGGTATTCCAGTCAATGAGGAAAACTCTTCCAGTAGAGGCCCTAACTGAAAGTCTGGGAAGGTGAAGCATCTCAAAGAAGGATCATAAAACTGCAAGCAGGTGTGGATCATGCTTCTCTGAGAAGGGTCAAGGTCCATAACCATATCCAGGATACCTCCATAATGCTCTCTAAACAGGGGGATGTGGTCAGGGGTGATAAGTGACTGGACCTTCTTGAAACCAATCAACACAGGCTCAAAGAAATGGTAGGATATGTTGCTCTTCCTGGGAGTAGTCATGAGTGCTGCTGAAGAAGATGAAGATAGGTGCTGGTGAAGATCACAGACTGATACTGGAAGTGAGCCACTGATAGGCTGATGCTGGTGATGATGAAAGTAGCTGAAGCAGATAACTGATGAAGCAGAGGTCTATGCAGAAGAAGGGGTCAAAACCAAACCAGATATAATGTGGATACCCTGGAAAAAAAATAAACAAATGTTAAATGATGCAATGATGATATATGCAAATGATATGCAAGGGTTTGTGATCAAGCTGGATCTGATTATCTGTCTTGATACAAGGCCCATGTATGTTAAAAAAGTCCAGATGGAGGCTTAGAAATCCAGTAACCAAGGTGGGGGACTCAAATAAAGAGTCACATGTCCGGGGTTAATCACAAGAACTGTCCAAAGTGGAGTACTCTTAAACAAAACAAAAACAGGGTATGATGTGGCCAAGGGTACCTGCAAACCTGTAAACAGCCCAACCCACTCACAAGTAGTGTTCTAGAACAAGGATCCTCAGACTTGGATCAGTTATGAGAAGTGTAAACACTTCTAACCCGGAGGTATAGTGTTTACAATAACCATAAAAGATCCTCCTCTAATTCACCTCAGCTTCTGAAGGTCATAATAAAGGTCATCCAGACTTAGCAGGCTTCCCAGATAGCCCTAGCACTACAGGAAATCTGTAGCACAGAGTTCTCAAGAAGAAACCCATATCTGAACCGTGTTTCATATTCCTGCACCAGACCGAAATGGAATGGGAAAGAATATGAACCACTCTAGCCTAGGTGTCACTCAGGTCCCAGGTATAGGACCTCAAACTCTCAATGGAACCCCACCCACCAAAACAGAAGCCAGATCCAGCAATGATAATGACAGTATGAAATATGAAAAACTGTAAAGGAAAGAAATAAATAAAGCTGTACATAAAGCAGTAAATAAAGCAAATAAGTAAACACAATTAGAATATAACACCCCAGTAAACACAAATCAAACAAGCGCTAGGAGGAACCCACAAAAAGAACCAGAAGCCCTGGTTGCAGTATAAGGGTCCCCAGCAGAGTCGCCAAGCTGTCGCTCCCAACAAATGACACCTGGTCAAGAGGGGGTACAGATGCGAATGGTCGGCGAAAGGGAAGGAATGAATAGAGTCGCCAGCTAGGCATTTTTATCCCGAAGGAAAGGTAATGCTGCATAGACCTAAGAAATGATGGATAAGACGGTTGCGAACCAAAGAAACTGAGAAAGGGGGTTGGTTACAACCTGGGAAGGTATTAGCACCCAGATTGTCCGCCGTACTCAACGGGATCCACACTTAAAATATTTGTGTTTTAAAGGGGTAGTGTCAGTGCAATTTGTGTATCAAAGCTGGAAAGAATGCAAGTGTCAGTGCTGGAAGAAAGTGGAGTGAAATATGTGAGGTGTCAGTGTAAGAGCAAGAGTGCAAAGCTCAAGACCATAAGGCTAAAAGAATAATGCTGGAGGAGGGGGAATATACAGAGACTTTTGTTCGATAACTATTAAGTTATGCCAACGTATCCTCTCGTGCAATGAGGAAGTCAGAACACCATAGTTCGACTCAAAGAGACTGAAAGATAAATTGACTTGTGAACTGCTTACTTGTCTATGCTTAAGTGTATGACCTGTCTAGCTCAGGTGCAAACTGTCTTGTATTAGAGGGAAGAAGCAAGTTCTCGTTTGTGAGTGAATGAGGTGAGAAAAGGAATCCCGGAGGAGACGATTATTGTTTGTTTTTGTGCTTTCAGTCTTTTATTGATTTTTTTGTGTTTGTCATAAATTGATGAGCTTAAGCCTAAACCAAGGGTTAGTAAACTCATCACATCTTCCCTCTGATTAGGGGTAATGAGAATACCTTAAGCATGAAGTAAACACCTCACCCTTTATCACCATGATGTAGGATTAAGATCATTAACCTACTTGCCATTATTTAGATGTTTTTTTGGAGTTTTTGTTTAGTGTTAAGTAATGAGTTTAAGCCATAATCAAGGATTTAATAGACTCATTACACCATCCTAATAGAAGGATAATAGATGAGAATATTTAAGCTGAGGAAGGCTCCTCAACTTAATCCATGATTAGGGATTAACCCCATGACAAAGCAAAGCCTTTATTAAAGTGGATTTTAGTTAATGATATGGTTAAGAAGTGGATTTTATGGTTTGTAAGGCAACTTGAGGGGGACTTGTCCATTAACACTAGGGTTAGTCCTTCTTAACCAATTAAGGAAGAATTAGAACCCTAATACAAGGCCCAAGTTACAAGCTTGATGTCTTAGTGATTATTAAGTGGATTGATTAAAGGATTTAAACACATTAAGGGTTTAACACTTAGGATTAAAGTTATACACTCCATCCTAATAGAAGGATGCAGGCACAAGCTTAATCACAAAGCCTTAAAACCTTTAAGGTTTAGTCCTTGATTATGAGGTGAGAAGAGAAGACTCAAGAGATGACACAAAGGTAAAACTAATGGGGGGAACTAATCAAACCCTAATTTAACATGCTTGGGTGTTCCTAGGTTTTATGAGGCTTGCAAAAGATCTTCAGGAGAGAAAGCCACCAAGGAAGAAGCAGATGAAAGGAGAAGGAAGCAGAAAAAAGCAAGCCGACTTACTTCACTTAAGAAGATAAGTTGCTTGAAGAAAGAAGATGAGGAGGGAACATGAATGAGCAAGCTCACTCTAATACACAAGTAAAATGAAGAAATGATGTATAAGAGAGATGAGAAGAGATTATGAGAAGTGAAGGCAAATTCACTTCTCAATGACTTACCACCTGAAAAGTTAGTAACAAGAAATGAAATGAAATGAGAATGAGATAAGATGCAAAGGTGCAAACCAAAACTAGAAGCATAAACATGATGTTAATGATGCTAAGAGATAATGCAAACACATGTCAAGAGTTGGGGATGATCACACAAGGATGAAGGTGCAAATGAAGCATGCATTGAACCATGAAAGTTCATGAAAGTTTATGAAATGGAATGAATGCATAACATGGAAAATGAATGATGCAATGATCAAACATGATTCTAATATGTCCTAAGATGTCTTAGAAGTTATGTGAATGCACAAAATGTCATGGCAAGTTCACGAATACAAGCATATGAGAGATGAATGCAAATGAAGGCAAGAAATTAGGGTTTATGCACATGACACAAAGCAAAATTCAAAATCAGAAGAAAATGACAAGATAAAAATTTGAAAATGGGATAAAAGGAACCCTAACCCTACCCAAGTTCACTGCCCAAAGGAGGGGACCTAACTCTTAACCTAGTGGGAGTTATGATTTTCTTAAGTTTGCTAGGGTTTTAAGGCACCTCAAAAGGAAAAATGCACATCAAATTGAAAATGAAAGATAAATTCAAACCAATTTTACCTTAGAAACTACATGATATGAAGAATGTAATGCAAAAAGAATCAACATCAAACTCTTCATGGTTAGGCAGAATGAATTTTTCTAAGTTAGGACCAAAATATTGCCTTTTAAGAATTTAAATTCCAAATAAAAATGTCAAAACATGTCAAGAACCAAAAAGAAATTTGTTTGAAGAGTTTGATAATGTTTCTAAATGTATCAAAATGCAATGTGAATTTTTTGGTGATTTTTAAATACCTAAATGCATTTTTAATTAATTAATTTTCATTAACTAATTAAAAATAAACATTTAAATGATTTAAAAATAATTTTTAATGCAAAAAATAAAAATAAAAATATTTTTGGGTTCTGAAAATTAATTAAAGTCTGGACAAAAAATTTCAGAATTTTTTGAAGTCTTTTTCTATTTTTAAAAATTCGTGCAAGTTTAAATAAAGAAAATGAAATAAAAATTAAAAATAATGAAAGTATGCTGGATGGAGAGCCAGGATCTAATCTGGGCCTGAAAAGTTTGACCTGGCGCGCATCTGGACGGCCCAGGTTCAAACCTGCCTAAACTTAATTAATTATTTAATTAATCCTGATTAATTGTTAATGACAAGATCTGGACCTCACAAATGCGCGCGGGAACACTCATCCAACGGCCCGTATTCAAACGAAACCCTAATCCTGATTAAAAGCCCTAATGACTTTCAGGTGGCCGGAAATGACCTCCGGTCATCTTCTCCGGCCACACCCTTCCCTGAAAATCTCTATGGGTGAGAAATGATCAGTGAAGCATTCTGAGATGAATGGTGGAAGAAGTTTGGAGAATAATTGGCTGAGTTATGGGATTCGATAGAAAATGCAAAATAGGGAGTTTTTGTGAACTATGGTGATGCTGTGGTTTCAGGCTTGCTTCTTGTGTGTTTTGAGTTCCATTTTGCCCACATATCAAGTTGTGATAGGTCTGTGGAGTTGGTGTGGGCTATGCTGATTGGTATGGCCTTCTTGCAAAAAAGTCAACAAAGTTGTACTTTGAGGTATAGGCTGGTTCAGTTCAAGGACAAAGGCATGTCTGGTGCAGCTGTGATCAAGGAGAACCATGGAAGTGAGATTGAGGCAAACCAGCAAGTGGATTGAAGCTTATGGGGGTTTTGCAATTTTCATTAAGTTTGGCCCTTTCTTGATTTCTTCATGCACAAGTCATGAAACTTGGAAATTCTTGGGCCAATTCTGAATTTTATGCAATGTGTTATGATGTTATGATGTGTAGAAGTCCATTTGAAGTCATAAAAATGCTTGGCATGAGAATTTGCAAGTTTCCCTCTTTGGTGTAAAAGTAAAATTTATGTGATTTTTCCCAACTTTGACAAGCCATAACTTTTGTTCTAAAATGAATTAGAATGAGTTCTTGTACTTTTTGAAAATGGGAGGATCCAATCTACAACTTTCATGACCAAGAATTTTTCATTTGAAGCATTTTTGGATCAAAAAGAGGAGGTTGAAAAACTTTCCCAAAATGGCAAGTTTTCATTACAAGTCACTTCCCAAAATGGCAACTTTGCAAATGGCTTGAAATTCTTCAATTTTGTGAACTTCTAACATCTTCTAAGATCAAATAAAGATCACACACATTCAAAATGATGGAGAATATCCTTTGGTTGGATGATTGGGGGCCTCAGATGCCCTGATTTTGCACTGACTTGCTCAAGAAGTCATCTTGTGATCAGATGCCTTCCCCATTGAATTTCTTCATGAAAATTGGTATGCATGATCCTTATATCATATAGAGACTAATAGAAACAAAAATGACCAAAAAATTTGGAGTTATGGCCTCTGAAACCAAAACCCTAATTTTAGGTCATCTGTGTAGTTAAGCTTGGCTATGCTTCCATGCTTTCCTCAATTCTTGTGATTCCTTGACTTCCTTGATCTTGGGAGGATATAATATGGTGTTTGAACATACATGGACCCTCTTGAGATTATTAAATGCCTTTGGAGTGGCTCAAATGGCTCTTGGGTTGCTCAGATCACAAACCCTAGATGCAGATGACTTTGAACCAATGCAGTGAAGCAAAAATGCAATATGAGATGATATGATTGAACTTATGCAAATGAAAAGAATCACAAGCCATGGTGAAATGAGTGAGGGCAAATTTGGGGTGTTTACAGTAACCCCTGGTTATGCCACAGGGATATCAACTTGACGTGCGCCTGCACCGTTACGATTACCTCCATCAACAGCCCCGTTGTTCCTGACTTGATTATTTTCTACCAACTCACGCAAACGTTCCTGATTCAGACCCATCCCGGCCATAAGGGTCATAAAATTGTCCATCCTCAGTCTCAAGTCAGCTAAATCAGCCTGCATTTGATCCATGACTCTTTCTCTGATGACTCTTGTGGGATATCTGTGTACGATCGGCTGTTCTCGAACCTTCCTGGGAGCTATAGTGCCTGAAACGACATAAATGTTAGAAACTGAAGAACTACCTGCAAAACAAACAAACATGTTATATGCATGTAATGTAACTGCTCGTGTTTCCAAGTTTTAGGCACTTGTACGCCCCAGTTCTAGTATTTGCTCCAGATAGCCACTTTGAGTATTAGTTTTCAATCTTTCCCTTTGAAGAGTGTTCAGATCTTAGCAGTATCAGACAAACAAGCTTTGCATATTCAGAAATGGTAATTTTCATATTAACACCGCATAACATGGATAACCCACTGCTGGCCAAAAGTTAGTGCACAAACAAAATATTCCCCGAAGGGTTACAAGTCAATACATGAACAAAAGACAAAAGATAAAGCAAGACTCCTACAACAATCATGTAGGTAGTCTGAAAAATAATTAAAAAAATTTAAGCTAAAGACCCAGGTCCTTCTGCAGCCACCTCTGTCCTGCTCTTCTTCAAACCTGCCCTCAGCTTGAGCTCTTCAATCTCCTTCAGTGCCTCCTCCAAGGCTATCTGGCTCTGTGCCAACTGTTGAGTCTTTTCCCTTCGTATGTTGTGGACTTGTTCCACTTCTTCTTTATTGAAGGCCATTTGTACCTCTAAGAACTCTTCTTTTTCTTTATACTTCTTCTGCTCCTGTTCCCTTTGGCCTTGCAACCAAACAATGGACTGGCGAGCTTCGTTAAGAGTCTTCAAAGTCTTCTTGCACTCCGCTTCTCTTTTAGATTCCATCAGACCCAACCTCTGAAAGTGAGCTTCTCTTCCGGCAAACTCTTTCTCTTTAGCTTCCAAGGAGGCTTGCATCTTCTGCAGCTTTCCCTCTGCCTCATTTTTGGCCCGGTTGGCAAGATGGTATAAGTTAACCATTTCAGCATTCTCCACTCGGACCTCGTGCAACTGAGCTTCCAGTTTCTTATATTCTTCAAGAGTGACAGTACTCTGACATGGAACTTCTTTAGGATATAATGGAGCTTCTACTGAGAATGGCATGAGAACTTCCTCTACACGTTTCTGCAACCAAATAGCAAAAGGAGGATATGTCTTGGGATCTACTTTGCCAAAGTCTTTCTTACCTTTCCTCACTCTGTGAGCCCAAGCCTGAGATACTTGTATAACTAACTCCTTGTTTCCCTCCACAGGAAAATAGAAAGACTCAGCAAATTCTTCCATATTGGGTGGATCTCTCAGAGGATAGCCAAGTTGCTTCCTAGATAATGTTGGATGATAACTGATCACACCTTTCCTTCCTATCAAAGGCACTCCAGCAAATCTTCCACAACTGACCAACAACTCCTTTCCCAGCAGATCTCTGTCATATCCCCAAGCTATATCCTCAGACATTAGCCCCATTAGCCTCCTAGACCACCTCCACTCATCTCTCATCTCCTTGAAAGAGCCTGACTTTGGCAATTACCTGGCAAACCACTCAGCAAACAATGAAGCACAACAGCCCACTGGTCCACCTCTACCTTTCTCATTCCGGTAATGAACGTTGTAGTAGAAATATCCCAATAGAGTTGGCACATGATTGCCTTTAGCAAAGATAGAGATCACTTCCAAGCCCACAAATTCCTTTTCTCCCAGGAAAAGACTAGATCCATACACCATTAAAGCCAGCACAACACCAAAATCTCCCCATTTACCCTCTTTGGCATATTCTTCAGCCTCTGGTATAAGCACATTCCAAGGGAGTCCTCTGCCTTCACTGTCCTTCAAAGCCTTCTTGACTTTAGCAACTGGTAAACGACAGACTCTAGCTATGTCTTCTTCCTTAATAACCACCTCAGACCCATAGTAAGGCAAGGTATCTCTGACTGGAACACCCAAAATGTTGGAAATCTCCTCCAAGGTAGGAGCCAAGATGTAATCTGGAAACACAAAACACCGCAGCAGGGGATCATAAAACTGAAGCAAGGTGTGCAACCTGTCCTTCTGGTCTGCAGTAGGTTTGTCCATGTACTTCAATATCTGACCATACCTCTTTCTGAAATTCCCCAAGACTTGGTCATTCATCAGCCCTGCTAATTTCTGAATACTCCTGACTTCTGGTTGAAGAAACGTATAGTGAACATTCTTTTTCCTTGTGATTCTCTTAACTTCTGCCATCTGGAGAGCTTAAGATTACCAGAAATGGGTGCTAACTGTGAACAATAACTTGAAAAATGGAAACATAAACAATTAATGCAAGAATGATGCAATGCAAATGCAATGTAGGCATATGATCAATCTGGGACCATCTGGATACTCGACTCTGAATATCAGGACCCTCTGAACAACTGAAAACCAAGATCCTCTGAGCCATAACCCTCTGATAGAAACTCTTAGAACCAAGAGACTAAGAAATCCAGAACCATAAGGACCAAATCATAACAAGGACCACTGATAATGAGGGTATGTAGAGGCCAAGGGTTCCTACAAACCTGTAAACCCCTCCCAATCTCACTGATATGCTCCGGGTCAAACATCACAGACTCTCAAAGCCGAATAGCAATAATACTTTCACCATTTCCGAGAAATGGCTCATGACCAAATCAGGGAATCAGTTTGGAATTATATACTACGCAGGGAGGCCTCAGCTGAGTCTGGGAAAACAAGGTCATGCTATGCAAGTCCCAAATGGGCCCTCGGATGCGAATGGGTTTGCCACAAAATGTGGTCTTCCATTGTCATCACTAGAGAGGGATGTTTCCATGAGGTTCTCAATGATCGGTCCCCAGCTGCACATAACTGTCAAGGTTATGAAATGAGAGAGGAAGATCCCCAAATCAAGACATTTCCAAGACGGTCGCAAATCTGGGCGTGGAACTCACTACTACCCCCATGACAAGATCTCATGAGGCCAAAGTGGAACCACTCTAAGTCATAAGGTGCACTCGAGCCGTGGTAATGAGCTCATCTCTCAGAAACAGTATCACCCAAACCCACCAGACAGAAGATCCAGTCCAGAAAGTCCAGTATATAATATGATGCAGAAAATAAATACCGAAAACTGTAAATAAAACTGTAAATAAACAACAGGAAAAATACAACACACAAAAGTAAACAATCAACACACAAAGAAACAGAAACACGCAAGCGCTAGGAGAGACTCACAGGGGAACCAGAGATTCTGGGTTCGGTCCCCAGCAGAGTCGCCAGTTGTCGCTCCCCGGATTTCCATCCTGGTACAAACGCGAAAGTGGCGTGGAAAGAGGTAGAGTTGTCAGCCAGGCATTTTTATCCCGAAGGAACGGGAATGGTAATGCTGCACAAACCAGAAGAAAGAAGAAGAAAGGACACGGGCCTTGCGAACCGAAGAGACTAGGTTCGGGAGTCGGTTACGACCTGGGAAGGTATTAGCACCCCAGATCGTCCGCCGTACGCGACGGGATCCATGCTTGCAAAGAAACTGTTTCAAAGGGTGAAGAAATGAAAGCTGCTGCAAAAAGAATGACTAGAACTGGAAAAGAAAAGAAAAGAAAGGAGGAAATGTAGGGAAAATAAAAGAGTGTGCTCGAACGGGCCCTACCCCGCTGCCTACGTACCTCATCTGGACAATGAGGATCAGAGTCGTCGTAGTTCCCCTAACTAGGGGTGGAAAATATTGCTTGTGTCTTAAGGCTTGAACTGCCAATGTCAATGCTCAGGTGTTGTAGGCTCGGACGACGAGTGCGTTACCGTCTTGAAAAGTTACAAGTAGTAGCAAGTTCGTACGTAAGGAGTGAGTGGGATGAGAAAAGAAGTCCCGAAGGAGAGACGCTTATTGTTTGTTTTGTGTATTTTATAATCTTTTATGAGTGTGTCACAAGGAAGTGAACTCAATCTTTTTTCCATGGAATGTGTACTTGCTACTACATTCCAAGATGGAATAACAGAACAAGCACACTCAAGTAAGGAGAAGATCCCCAAAACTTGAATCCAGAGATTAGGGCTTAAGCTCACTAACTCATTAAACTTATTAAATGTTTTTTGTATTTACAATGAAGAAGTGTGTTTTATGATTTTCTTGGTGAAGATGATATCCTGATCAGACTTGTACATCACAAGACAAGCTTGTACTATCCCAAGATGGGAAGACTACAAGGGTCTCATGGGATAAGGCTATTGCTCAAGATATCACTTCAATCTTTATTAAGTGTCTTCTTTAGGGTGTTGAGATGAGAAGAGAAGAGGAACCAAAGGATCACAAAGGTAAAAGTCTAATGGGGGACTAATGAATCCTAATTGTTATCATGCATAGAAAATCCTAGGTTAGTGAGGTTAACTATCCTAAAGAAGAAAGAAAGAAGAAGAGAAAGAGAAGAATGAAGAATAGAAGAGGGAGGAAGTAAGGCCTAAACCCAACAATCACAAGATTAGAATTAATGAAGAAAAGAGAAGAGATAAGAATAGGAGATGTGGGAATCACATCCACACCTCTCACTTACCAAAGCCCCTAGAATGGTTAGTGACACAAGCATAAATGCAACACAAAATGAACATAATGTCAAAACAAAGTCACACAACCAGAAGTGAAGTCATAAACAAAAATGCCAAGTGCAAACTCAAAGCACAAGAATGAGAAAAGAATACAACTCACAATGAAGCATTATGAATCGCCATGACAAAACAAAGTAAACATGAGAAGATGCAAAGCAAAATAGTCAAAGCAATGTCATAAAGTGCCAAACCAGAATCCTAACATGTTAGAAAGGTGCCTAAGGAACACATGAGATGAAGAGAAGAAGTGCACATAGTCAAATATTCACATCATTAGAAGAAAGAAGCAAAGGAAGTGAAGTGAGCATGCATAAGTGTGAAAGAACTTCAAGAGCAACCAAACACAAACGTTTCCAAGGTACAAGCATCAACTTAAGACCAGAGGGGTATCAACAATCTAATATGGCCCTAAACATCCTAAATAAGTTGGCACAAGTGCCCTTCTAAGCTAAGGAGAGAACAAATGATCCAAAAGAAGCAAAAAGGGACAAGCAAGGAACAAAAATTCAAAACAAAACAAATGAGCATTCAAAAATTCCACAACCTTGTCCAGGTCAAGCAAACAAACCTCACTGAATCCAAAAATGCACTTAGATTTTTCATTAGATCACCACACAATCCGGATCGAAACAAAACAAAATCATACACCAAACTTTAGATCCACATATTTCACTCAATAATGCATCAAAATCAAATCTAAAGAGTGCAGAATACTCAGCAAAGTTCACAGATCACAATGCATACAAGAAAAACAAGTTTCAAATCTATGAATTTCAAGTCATACCTGAGATGGAACCACTGCAAAATCACCAAAATAGAACTCCAGATGTTGCAGATATGTGTAATTTGATCTCCTCTTGCAAAATAAATGCAAGAGGAAGCTTGAGAGAGCCTGAATTTGAAGCTTCGAAGCAACCTGCTCTGAATGGTAACTCTCCAATTCTTCACTTTCAACTTTGATTGATGAGAGAAATGTGTTCCTTGAAACATGTAGAGGAGGAATATGAAGAGAAATGAGAGAGGTGTGGCTTGAGGAGAGAGATTCGAAACCTTTTGCTCTTTGTAAACACCCCAAATTTGCCCTCACCCATTTCACCATGGCTTGTGATCTTTTCATATGCATAAATTCAATCATAGCATCTCATACCACATTTTTGATTCACTTCATTGCTTCTAAGTCATCTGCAGCTAGGGTTTGTGATCTGAGCCATCCCTGAGCCATTTGAGCCACTTCAAAGGTCTTCAATCACTTCAAAGGGGTCCATGTATGTTCAAGCATCATATTAGATCCTCACAAAGTCAAGGAAGTCAAAGAATCACAAGAATTGAGAAAGGCATGGAAGCAGAGCCAGGTTTAACTGCACAGATGACCTAGAATTAGGGTTTTGGTTTCAGAAGCCATAACTCCAAAATTTTTGGTCATTCTTGTTTCTATTGGTCTCTATATGTTATAAGGATGATGCATATCAATTTTCATGAAGAAATTCAATGGGGAAGGCATCTGATCAAGAGATGACTTCTTGAGCAAGTCAGTGCAAAATCAGGGCATCTGAGGCCCCCAATGACCCACCAAAGGGCATTCTTCATCATTTTGAATGTGTATGATCTTTATTTGGTCATAGAAGATGTTAGAAGTCCACAAAATTGAAGAATTTCAAGCCATTTGCAAAGTTGCCTTTTTGGGAAAGTGACTTGTAATGAAAACTTGCCATTTTGGGAAAGTTTTTCAACCTTCTCTTTTTGATTCAAAAATGCTTCAAATGAGAAAACTTTGGACATGAAAGTTGTAGAATGGATCCTCCCATTTTCAAAAAGTACAAGAACTCATTCTAATTCATTTTGGATCAAAAGTTATGGCCTTGCAAAGTTGGATAAAATCGTTGAAATTTCACTTTTGCACAAAATGGAAAACTTGCAAATTCTCATGAGAAGCCTTTATGTGACTTCAATGTGACCTATAATTATCATACAAACACAATGCATGACCTAAAATTCAGTTTGGCCCAAAGAATTGTCCATTTTCATGACTTGTGCATTAAGAAACTTCAAAAGGGCCAAGACTTTGTGAAATTGCAAAACACTACATGAACTTCAATCCACTTGCTGCATTGCCTCAAATTCATTTCCATGGTTCTCCTTGATTCAAGCTGCAGCCAAGCCATGCCTTGTACCTTGACTGAAATGGCCCATACCTCTCTTACACAAAAAGTTGACTTTATGCAAAAAGACCCATACCAATCAAGCTAGGCCAGCAACAACTCTCTGACCTATCCCAACTTGATACATGTACCAAAAGAGACTCAACACATAACACAACACAGCCTGATCTCTCCCACAAGCCATAGTTTCCAAAAATTGACCTCTTATGCATTTTGTTTCGAAACTCATCACACGAGCCACAAACATCAAAATAAACTTCATAGAATCACTCAACATGATCCTCTAATCATTTCCCAACCATCAATTTGCCCTGAAAAGCCCACAAACAGAAACACGATTCTTCACTCCCCTTGGTCAGAACTACATCAATCTCAAAAAACAGCCACATTAAACTCCAACTAAACCTCAAAACATCTTCAGGGAGACCATTAGAGAAGCTTTGAAGCAAGGAGGCAGTCTGAAAGCTCCAAATTGAAAGCTTCACCTCAGGTAGCTTCGAAAATTTATTTTTCGAGAAGCTCTATTTTAAGTTCTCAACTTGTTAAGTTTGATTCCCTGAGTGCATTGAACCTTTTACTTTTGAAAATGATGAAGAATTGAGAGTGTATTGCTTGTCTGAAAGTTCCACCATTTTTGTTCATATCTTCGAATCTTAAGAATGGCTGGAAATAAATTCTGTTTGAGGGTGGATTTGGGCTTAGGGGAGTGAAAGGAACGAATCTGGAGCTTTAGAGCTCCAGAAATGGCCTAGGGAGTGAGTTGAAAATTTCTCATGGGAGGTGTGGCCGGAGAAGATGACCGGAGGTCATTTCCGGCCACCTGAAAGTCATTAGTTAATTAAATGCGTTTAGGGCTCAGTTTAAATTTGGACCATGGATTTGTTTGACTGGCGTTGACTCCCGCGCGTTTGGAGGGCCCAAATCTTTCATTAAAACCCTAATCCTAATTAATTAGATTAATTAATTAAGTTTAATTTAATTCAGTCAGTTCAAATGTGGGCCGTCCAGATGCGCGCGGGTCAATTCCCTCCTTTTCTCTTTGAATCTCAGCCAGTGGATTTGCATACTTCACATAAATTCAATTTTTATTTCATTTAATTTGATTTATATTTTACGAATTATTTAAAATAGCAAAATACATTTGAAAATTCTGAAAATTTTTGTCAAACATTTCATTAATTTTCAAAACCCAAAAATATTTTTATTTTTATTTTTTGCATTAAAAATCATTTTTAAATCACTTAAATATTTATTTTTAATTAGTTAATGGAAATTAATTAATTAAAAAATGCATTTAGGTATTTAAAAATCACAAAAAAATTCACATTGCATTTAAAAACATTTAGAAACATTATCCAACTCTCAAAACAAATTTCTTTTTGGTTCTTGATGCATTTTGACAATTTTCATTGGAATTAAATTCATTTTAAGGCAATATTTTTGTTCAAACTTGAAAAAATCCATTCAGCCTAATCATTGAGAGTTTGATGATGGTTCTTCTTGCATTGCATCCTTCATGGCATGTAGTTTATAGGGTAAATTTGGTTTGAATTGATTTTCCATTTTCAATTTGTTTTGCATTTTTCATGTTGAGGTACCTTAAAACCCTAATTGACTTAAGAAAACCATAACTTTCACTAGGTTAAGAGTTAGGTCCCCTCCTTTGGGCAGTGAACTTGTGTAGGGTTAGGGTTCCCTTGATCCCATTTTCAATTTTTTATCATGCCAATTGCTTCTGGTTTTGATTTTTGCATTGTATGTTGTGTGTAAACCCTAATTTTTGTCTTCCTTTGCATCCATCTTTCATTTGCTTGCATCCAAGGACTTGCCATGACATTTTGTGCATCCACATGATTCATAAGACATCTTAGGATATCTTAGAATCATGTTTGATCATTGCATCTTTCATTTTCTATGTTATATGTCCATTCCATTTCATAAACTTTCATGAACTTCCATGGTTCAAAGCATGCTTCATTTGCATCCTCATCCTTGTTTAATCACTCTCATCTCTTGTCATGTGTTTGCATCATCTCTTAGCATCATTAACATCATGTTTATGCTTCTGGATTTGGTTTGCATCATGACATTTCATTTCATTTGCATTGCATTTCATTTCTTTGGCTAACTTTTCAGGTGGTAAGTTGTTTTGAGAAGTGAATTTGCCTTCACTTCTCACAATCTCTTTTCATCTTTCTTATGCATCATTGCTACATTTTATCTTGTGATTTGGAGTGAGCTTGCTCATTCATGTCCATCTTACTTTCTTCCTTCAAGCAACTTGTCTTCTTAAGTGAAGCAAGTTGTCTTGCTTCTCTCTACTTCTTTCTCCTTTCATCTGCTTCTTTCCTGGTGGCTTCTTCTCTGAAGATCTTCTTGCAAGCCTCATTAACCCTAGGAACAACCAAGCATGATAACAATTAGGGTTTGATTAGTCCACCATTTAGCTTTTACCTTTGTGTCATCTTTGAGTCTTTTCTTCTCATCTCATAATCAGGGACTAAACCCTAAAGGTTTTAAGGCTTTGTGATTAAGCTTATGCCTGCATCCTTCTATTAGGATGGAATGTATAACTTTAATCCTAAGTGTTAAACCCTTAATGTGTTTAAATCCTTTAATAAATCCACCTAATAATCACTAAGACATCAAGCTTGTAACTTGGGCCTTGCATTAGGGTTCTAATTCTTCCTTAACTGGTTAAGAAGGACTAACCCTGGTGTTAATGGACAAGTCTCCCTCAAGTTGTCTTACAAACCATAAAACTCACTTCTTCATCTTATCATTAATTAAAATCCACTTAATAAAGGCTTTTTTTGTCATGAGGTTAATCCCTAATCATGGTTTAAGTTGAGGAGTCTTTCTCAGCTTAAATGTTCTCATCTATTATCCTTCTATTAGGATGGTGTAATGGGTCCATTAAATCCTTGATTATGGCTTAAACTCATTACTTAACACTAAACAAAAACAAAAAAAACATCTAAATAAATACAAGTAGGTTAATGATCTTAATCCTACATCATGGTGATTAAGTGTGAGGTGCTCACTTCACACTTAAGGTATCCTCATTACCCCTAATCAGAGGGAGAATGTGATGAGTTTACTAACCCATTGGTTTAGGCTTAAGCTCATTTTCTTATGACAAACTTTCAGAAGCAATAAAAGATTGAAAACACAAAAACAAACAATAATCGTCTCCTCCGGGATTCTTTTCTCATCATCTTCACTCACAAACGAGAACTAGCTTCTTCCGTCTAATGCAAGACAGTTTGCACCTGAGCCAGACAGGTCATACACTTGAGCATGGACAAGCAAGCAGTTCACAAGTCAATTCACCTTTCAGTCTCTTTGGGTCGAACTACGGTGTTCTGACTTCCTCATTGCACGAGAGGATACGTAGGCATAACTTAACAGTTATCAAACAAAATTTCTCTGTAAATTCCCCCCACATCCAGCTTTATTCCTTAATCCTCATGGTCTTGAGCATTTCATTCTTGTTCTTACACTGACACTTCTCTTATACACTTCACTTTTCTTTTGCACTGACACTTGCATTCTTTCCAGCTTTGTTACACAAATTGCACTGACACTAACCCTTTAAAACACAAATCTTTTAAGCGTGGATCCCGTCGAGTACGACGAACAATTTGGGTGCTAATACCTTCCCAGGTTGTAACCAACCCCCTTTCTCAGTCTCTCTAGTTTGCAACCGTCTTATCCATCTTTTTCCTAGGTTTATGCAGCATTACCTTTCCTCCGGGATAAATATGCCTAGCTGGCGACTCTTTTCCCTTGAGTTCACCCTTGAGTGTTCTCTCCCCTTTCGCCGACCGTTCGCGTCTGTACCCCTCTTGGCCCCGTGTCATCAGGTGGGAGCGACACTCTTGTGCAAGAAATTTTGAATCTGAAGAATGAGAGGGTGCTAGCTTGTATTTAGGGTTTGGTTAGCTTTTATATCATGCACATATCACACTGATTAGGGTTTAGTGGCAAGTGATGGCATGAATTGTGTGATAGGGATTGATTTGCAAAATTGCATGAAGAAGAATAATTACCAATTTGCTCGTGCATTTTATTCCTCTTTTCACATGCTGATCTCTCATCCCAGTTCTTGATTCATGATGAGATGATCCTGCCCCTTGGTTGTTTGGTTCATGCCTTTTTCATGATCATGCATTTTTTGCCTTTTATGAACTACACCACATTCCATGCACGAATTTGCTTGCTTCCTTGGGTAACAAATCTTCTCATGCATTGCCTTGAAGCATTATGATCTTAATTTGTCCATCACACCACTTGAAAATAAGTTTCATGAGGTTTTGCATGTGTGGAAGGCTTGAAATTCATGCCATGCCCTAAAAAACAAGTGATTTTCGAAGGCCTCATCTCACAAATCATGAGGGCTATGAAAAAGTACTTGTACTTTTTAAAAATGGAAGACTTTAATCTTCAATTTTCATGTTTGGTAGCAATCCATTTGAAGCTTTTTTCACCAAGTTATGTATACTTGAAAATTAGGGCAAAAGGTTACTAAAAATGGCAAATTTCATGACCAATCCTATGCAAAAAATCCAAAACACCTCAAAACCTCTTGATTCTTGATCTTTGATCTTACCAAACCTCTTATAAGGTTATAAGAACATCCCTTGACTAGAAAAATAGGGTTGGACCCCTTAAATTCCCACAGTTGACTTCTAGAATGCATAGTTGACCAATTTCTTCATTTACAAGCAACTGAAGAAATACCTGACTTCCACAAGGAATTTTCTCACCAAATTTCATCCCTAGGATCCTCTTATCATATGAAAGAATTTTCCCAAATGAAATGGCCAAAGTCACAAAGATTTCATGCTTGAAACTCAAACCCTAATTTGGGATCATTGTGTAGGAGCTTTGCCCTAGCTTGAAATCTCTGATGATCCTCGAACCTCCTGGGCTTTTGTGAATGATCTTGAGCTTGTGAATGCAATGTAGACTCCTCATAGGACTTGAGCAAATCCATTGGGCCTCTTGTTATAGCTTGTGATGCTTCAAATCCCTCCACAGATGATCATATGCCTAATGTTAGGTCATGAGAATGTTATGCCTCATCTTTCCATGCAAAGTTGCCAAGAAAATGATATGCTTATGAAGACTATGGTATGATGATGATGCTTAAAAAAGAAGTGGTCAAATTTGGGGTGTTACAGCTGCCCCTATTCAAACAACTGTTGATCTGAAAAGGACGGTAGCACGAGCTATCGACCGTTCAAGATGAACTGTGGTTGAATACCAAGAAAACCTAAAATTTGCACTCTGCTAGAGAATGCAAGAACTAGGAAATAAACCCAACCAAATGACGCTTTGGTGACTGAAGTGGAGAGAAAGCAGACGAGCTCCTTCCAAGTTGAAATTGTTATTTGGAATCGGAAAACTATGACAGACGAGTCTTCTTCGAAGAATCTTGTTACGCCAGGAACTCGACATACGAGTCCTCACATACTTTGCAAAACATATGACTTGAGACAGACGAATCTCCTTTGGATACACCTGTTACGCCAGGACCAATGATGCACTTAAGTCTGTGGGATAGACATGCATAATCTAGGTAGACGAACCCTCCCCATATATTATCCGTGGATATATGGTCTAAGACAGACGAGCCTTCTTTAGATAACCTATTACACCAGGTGCAACATTAATAAGTGGTGTTTGAGACAGACGAATCTCCTTCGGATAGACCTGTTACGCCAGGACCGGTAACCATTTTGACGTTTAATCCCACTGTCAGGATTTCAAACCTCTTCAACACAGACGAGCATTGGATGATCATCAAGAGAAACACAGACGAGTGCCATAAGTCAATGATACAAACGAATATCAGACGATGATCTAAGAAACACAAACGAGTGCTTCAGGCGATGATACAGACGAATATCAGCCACTGGTGTAGACAAATATCAGCCACTGGTGTAGACGAATACCAGGAATTCAACACAGACGAGCAATTGGAGTAGCAAGACAGACGAGTACTAGGGTAATTATCCAATCAACACATATAGTTATAAGCTAACACAGATGAGTGTAAGGGATGATACAGACGAGTATCCAAACAAAGAGGACGGGCTTCAAACAGATAACAAACACAGACGAGTGTTGGGAATTGCAGACGAGTAACAAGCAACTATAACCATGGGCAACTGTTGGGGAAAGCAAACGAGCAATACCAAAGTGAGAACACGGACGAGTGTTGGGAAATGCAAATGAGCAACAATAAAGTGCAAACATAGACGAGTGTCGGGGAATATTTCAATGATGGTTGTATCTCAAGCATGAAACTCTGCGGGGAAATGACGATCTTCCAACACGGCTGGGGAGATGCTTCCTCAAATATCCCATGCTTTGGGAAGAAACGTTCTGACTGTTAAACTCTGTGGGGAATGGGTCTCCCACTTCCTACTAAGAATACTCCAATGATGAAAAATAATCTGCTTGGGGATCCCACCTACCATGACTTAGCTGGGGAAAACTCTGTTTGGGGAGAATGTGACACCATCCTGCAAAACCTGCAACAACAGAAAACACATATGTGCCCCGGGGACTTGCATGGTATGATCTGTTCATCCATTGTCACCCGACACTCAAAGAAAATTTCAAATGTTTCCCTGCAGTGTCATTTTTATTTCAAATATCACCATGTTTTAAATGCAATGCTATTTTTTGCCAAAAATCAGGACATATTTGCAAGCAAAAGTAAACACAACACAATTTTTGACTGAATATTCTTTTATTGAAAAGCCTTTGAATAGGAAGAGTTTTTTACATCAGGAAGCAACCACCTGGAAAGAGGTAGCTACCATAAAATTGAGAAAATAAATTATCCTAATGGCAATGTACACGGCATTCCAATGAGTTTCCTTCTTGCTATGACCAGCATGCCTTCAAAACTCTCCATTCTTGCCTTTGCTTTCTGAGAAGATGAGAGGACCGATTCATATCCTTCTGATATTGTCAGGTTGTACGAAACAATGACTTGATTCAGATTACTCGGATCGCAGTTGTTCACTTATTCCCTTGTTTTTTGTGGATCGCCCTTTCGGGTTTTCAATCCACCGGGATACCCTTTTTTGCCTAAGCTGTCCGATGTGGCTTTTCAACTCAGTGGGTGTACATTTTTTTTTTATTTTCCCTAACTTTTGCCCGAGCTTTTTATTCTGTTTTTAGCTCGCCAGGATGCCCTTTTCTTGCCTGGACTTTAATTCTATTTTTGTGTCCAGCGGGTCTCCTTATGCGAAGTATTTTTTAACTGCGTCCGAGTAAACAGCACTCCTCCTGAGAAAACTTTCTTCACTATGAATGGTCCTTCGTAATTCGGGGTCCACTTGCCCCTGTGATCTGAACCTGGAGGAATGATCCTCTTGAGCACAAGCTCTCCCACTTGATACTCTCGAGTACGTACCCGTTGGTCGAATAATCGCTTCATTCTTCTCTAATAAAGCTGACCATGACAGATAGCCGCTAATCTCTTTTCCTCAATTAGACATAGCTGATTGTATCGAGTAGGCACCCACTCAGCTTCATCAAGCTTCACAACCATCATCACACACAATGAAGGAATTTCTACCTCGACAGGCAAAACTGCCTCCATACCATATACCAATGAGAAAGGAGTTGCCCCTGTTGACGTCCTGACTGGCGTTCGCTACCCATGCAGCGTAAACGGTAACATCTCATGCCAATCTTTCTAAGTGACAACCATATTTTGCACAATCTTCTTAATGTTCTTGTTTGCCGCCTCTACCGCACCATTCATCTTTGGTCGGTAAGGAGAAGAATTGTGATGCTGGATCTGGAAGTCCCGGCACAATTCTGCCATCATTTTGTTGTTCAAATTAGAACCATTGTCAGTAATGATTCTTTCGAGCACTCCGTATCTGCAAATGATGTCTCTTTTCAAAAATCTGGCTACCACTTGACGAGTGATATTGGCATAAGATGCTGCTTCAACCGACTTAGTGAAGTAATCAATCGCAACCAAGATGAAACGATGACCATTTGAAGCAACAGGCTTTATCTTCCCGATCATGTCAATGCCCCACATAGAAAAGGGACATGGAGATGACATGACGTTGAGCGGGCTTGGAGGAACATGCACCTTGTCTTCATAAATCTGGCATTGCGGCACTTACGGGCGTATGAACAACAGTCTGCATCCATTGTCATCCAATAATACCCCGATCTCAGCAACTTCTTAGCCATAGCATGCCCTCCTGCATGAGTACCGAAAGATCCCTTGTGGACTTCCTTCATTAACAGGCTTGCTTCGTGTCTATCCACGCATCTGAGCAAGACCATGTCAAAATTTCTCTTATACAAAACCCCATCTGTATTCAAGAAGAAGCTAGCAGCAAGTCGTCTTAAGGTCTTCTTGTCATTGGATGATGCCCCACCTGGGTATTCATGTCTTTCCAGGAAAAGCTTAATATCAAAGTACCAAGGTTTCTCATCAGACACAACGTCTACAGAGAAAACATAAGCTGGTGCGTCGAGCCTGGAAATGTCAATCCCGGGCACATAATTCCAACACAAGACTTTGATGGACGAAGAAAGAGTAACCAATACCTCTTGCCAAACCTCTTCTAAGGTTATAAGAACATCCCTTGACTAGAAAAATAGGGTTGGACCCCTTAAGTTCCCACAGTTGACTTCTAGAATGCACAGTTGACCAATTTCTTGATTTACAAGCAACTGAAGAAATACCTGACTTCCACAAGGAATTTTCTCACCAAATTTCATCCCTAGGATCCTCTTATCATATGAAAGACTTTGCCCAAATGAAATGGCCAAAGTCACAAAGATTTCATTCTTGAAACTCAAACCCTAATTTGGGATCATTGTGTAGGAGATTTGCCCTAGCTTGAATTCTCTGATGATCCTCCAACCTCCTGGGATTTTGTGAATGATCTTGAGCTTGTGAATGCAATGTAGACTCCTCATAGGACTTGAGCAAATCCATTGGGCCTCTTGTTATAGCTTGTGATGCTTCAAATCCCTCCACAGATGATCATATGCCTAATGCTAGGTCATGAGAATGTTATGCCTCATCTTTCCATGCAAAGATGCCAAGAAAATGATATGCTTATGAAGACTATGGTATGATGATGATGCTTAAAAAAGAAGAGGGAAAATTTGGGGTGTTACAGTGACGCGAAGAGACGTCCACTTCGGGTGAAGCCTCCGCCTCCCCCGACATTATCCACTTGGGGAGTGAGAATTGGAGAATCAAGAAGGACTTTCTCTCCGTTGCAGTAAAGGTCAGCACCATAATGCCATGGTACAACACTGTCTTTATCATATGGAATTGGCTCGGGCACCTTGATAGCGACTGGGCTTACTGCAGCAGATGTTGGAACCGTAATTGTATGTGGTTCATAGAAAATAGTAACATGACCTCTGGTGGGTGTTGGTGGTGGTGAATTGAAGCTTGGTTGAAACTGTTGTTTAGTTTGTTGAAAGTTGTTGGAATTCGGGACCGTTGTCGGGTCATAATAAATAGTAACTGTGGAAACGTCGTTGTCGGTGGTTGCTGGAGTTGTAGAAGGGGATGAAATGAAATTGTTGTTTGTTAAAGTGAAGGAAGAAATGGTTGCTGAAGTTGTAGATGAATCAGTAGGAACAATCGTTGTTGCAGTTGTAGAAGAATCAATAGGAGCAATGGCTGTTGCAGTTGTAGAAGATTCACTTGTTGTTGACAAAGGAGTTGCTGGTGTTGTAGGAGCTATTGTGGTAATTTGCAGAATTCCTTCTTTAATCAAGCCACTGATGCCATCTCTCAAGCTTGCACACCCATTCTCGGAAAGTTTGCATGATTCACAACAGGCCTCACAACCTAGAAACACTTGGCATTTCAAAAGCTGGGCTTTAACCTCTGCCAGAGGTGTCTGGATACTTGCAATGTCTTCTACAAAACTCATGGGTGAGCCTTCTTCTATAGCATTAATCCTCGGCCCACTTTGACTTGGCATAGTATTTTTCATGACATTGGGAGGTGGTGCAAAGTTCAGGGCCTTTAAATCTACCAGATCCTGGACCTTCATATGCAGAGCTCTGCATTTTTCCGTAGAGTGACCAGGTGCGTTGGAATGAAAAGCACACCTAGCGTTGACATCGTAGTTTCTTGGAAGGTTCTGAGGATCAGGTGGAGCCAATGTCCTCAACTCAACAAGATTAAGCTTTAGGAGTTGTGGCATCAGTGTAGCATATGGCATTGGAATAGGGTCAATCACCCTGTTGATCTGAGATGGCCGCTGTTGAAAAGGGCGTTGTTGTTGATTGTTGTTATTGTTATTTTAGGATCTTTGTTGAGGAAATTGTTGTTGTTGCGGAAAGTGTTGTGGTTGTTGAGTATACTGAGGAGGTGGAGCAGGGATAGTAACAGCAGCAACTGTTTTGGGCATGTATTGGGGTCTCCCTCTTCCCATGTGCACAGAGTTTGTCTCACCAGACCTACGGGGCCCAGCAAATGGCTTCCTTGCACTGCTTGAACTGGCACCGTTGTCGGAGATCTTCCCCATATTTAATAGGCTCTCTATTCTTTCCCCAGCTATCCACATCTGCAAAGCTGGTGGAATAAAATGCAGCCAATCTGTCAATGTAGGTACCCTGGAGAGTATTCATGAACATGTCTGCCATCTCCCTTTCAGACATAGGGGGTTGAACTGCAACAGCCAGTTGCCTCCATCTTTGGGCATATTCTCTAAAGCTTTCACGGGAAGATTGTGATATTCCCATCAGAAGGGTTCTGTTTGGAGCCATGTCCAGGTTATACTGATATTGACGGATGAAAGCTTCAGCCAAGTCTTTCCAACTCCTTATTGTGGCTCTGGTCAAATGAGAATACCACTCTCGGGATGCCCTTGTCAAGCTATCCTCGAAGTAAAACATCTGCAGTTTCTCATCCATAGTGTAGGCATTCAATCTCCTCAGGAAAGACTGAAGGTGGGTACATGGGCAGGATGTGCCATTATATCTTTCAAAACACGGGGGTTAGAACTTGTGAGGAATTCTCACCCCTTCCACTAATCCCATGTCCATGACATCAAAACCTAGAGAGTTTTGGGATTCAAGAGACCTTAGCTTCTCCACAATCTCATCCAATTGGCGGTCATAAACTTCGTCTCCAGCCCCAACCACTGTAAACTGCTCTTCTTGAGGATCCTCCTACAAGACCCTTGCTCCAGCAGTTTTACCCTAGGTATTTCTTATGGCATTGATCTCTAGATTCAGATGGGGTCCAAACTCTGGTGGATCAGTACGAGGTTGCACGTGATCGTTGTTACTCGTACCCCCTGTACCTGGATGGTGTTCTTCAAGAGTTTGTCGCTCAACCAATTCCCTCAGTCTTTCCTGGATCTGAGCTAGACCAGTCATTACAGTCATGAATTGAGTCATCTGGTTTCTTATCTCAACCCTTTCATTGGCCATTTGGGTCCTCACTTCATTCAAGTCTTGCTGAACTTGATCCATCTAGAGTCCCGGAAGGTTGTTTCTTGTCGGGTACCGGTGTATTCTGTTGACAGGGAACACTCTTCTACGAGCAATGTTTCCTGAAACCACAACAAAGTGAGAAACAATAATAAAACAAAACCCTACAAAACAAAGAAAATGTTAGTATGCAATGCAGGATGCCTATTTGTCTTCCAAGGGTATTCGGTTTGGTTCTTTGGTTTTGACCTTTCCAGACCTTGAGGAAATGTTGATGATGAAGAGAGATTAATCCCACCAAAAATAACTCAAACCACATATATTACAAAGAGTGAAAATACATAGTTTGATTAGAATAACATCCCCATGGTGGGTCAAAATACCACAACAAATTCAAAAGTACAGCAAAAGAAAAGTACAAGAAAAAAGAGTCAAACATCTAATCCAAAGTCATCCTCTCTGACTTCCTTCAGGAGGGCCTCAGTCACTGGACCTACTGGTTGCTCTGTGATAGTCCTGATGAGAAGGTTCCTGGTAGTAATGGCACTGGTCAAATTCTTATGCTTATCCTGATCCTTTGACCTCTTCAACCCTGCTCGGAGTTTTAATTCAGAGATCTCCTTCTGTGCTGCCAACAAAGCTGCCTGATGCTTCTTTTCACTAGCCTCCAGTTGCTCTATCTTAGCCTGAGTTCTTTGATCTTCTTGTGCACGAGCTTCAGTGATCCTGATCCACCTAGCCTGGCTCTCCTCTAAGTAATGCTATGTCCTGGCCTTCTGAGTCTTTGCTTCCTTACAAGCATTCTTCAGTACTAACTCCCCTGCTCTAGCCTTTCTGATGTAGTCATCCATCTTCTCAATCTTGGTCAATTGCTCAATCCGGAGCTTCTCTAACCTCTCATTATCTAGACAGCTGTCATTCCTCTCCCAGAGGGTCTTCTTCAAGACTTCAGAGAGCTGAGTATTCCTCTCTTTCAGTTTCTCAAACTCTTCCAAACTGACAGTAGCTGCAGGTTGCACTGTTGAAGGTCTAGGTGCATCTTCTAAGGTGAATGGCATCCAGGTGATCTGAGCCCTAGTACGAGACCAATCAAGATACTGTGTTGAAGTTATATTGTTGCATTTTCCAAGGATGGTTGTTCCCTTAGTCTGGATGTTGTCCCAAGCCCAGGCAGCTTGTCTGACAACAGCAGAGTTGTGCTGGATTTCACAGTAGAGGGTCTCAGTCAGGTCTTGTCCTTTGGGAGGATGAACCAAAGCATACCCCAATTGTCTCTTAAAAAGTAAAGGGTTGTAGTTGATGCAACCTTTTACTCCAATCAAAGGCACATTAGGATACTGCCCACAGCTAGTAATGATGTCCTTGCCCTTGGTGCTCTGAGTGCACCACCTGATGTCTTCTGATGTCAAGGCAATCAATCTCTTAGCCCAGTTCCTTGGCTGATGAGGGTTCAGGAAAGTATCTGATTTTGGCAAGTGTCTTAGCAGCCAACAGTAATAGAGGGGAGCACAGCATCTGACCAATCTTCCTTTTTGCTTCTCATTCCTCTGGTGTACTGAATAATAGAAGTCTCCAAGCAAGGTAGGAACTGGGTTCCTTAGTAAGAACAGGTGAATAGAATTCTTTCTCACAAACTTTGGCTCGTCTGCAAACAAGATAATTCCATATATGATGAGGGCCAATAGTGCACAAACAGCATCCCACTTCCCTACTGCAGCATGCAGGGTGGCCTGGGAGATCAGGAAATCTAGGTGGAGGTCTGGAACTCCAACCTTGGTGGTCATGCTATGATCAATGAGGGCAGGCTCCAAATGCAATTCCCTGGCTATGTCTTCATTTTTGGGAGCAACCATCTCAGGGTTGAAAGGAATCCCTCTCCTGATAGGAACTCCTAACAACATGTAAAATTCTTCTAGCAATGGTCCCAACTGGAAATCAGGGAATGTGAAGCATCTGAGTGGAGGATCATAAAACTGCAAGCAAGTATGGATCATGCTCCTTTGAGATGCATCCAGGTCCATGATCATGTCCAATATGCCTCCATAATGTTCTCTTAATAATGGGACATGATCAAGAGTAATGAGAGACTGGATCTGCTTGATGTCTGTCAGGGTAGGCTCAAAGAAGTGGTATATGATGTTGCTCTTTTTGGAGGTGTCCATGCTGATAATGGATGCTGGTGCAGAAGCTGAGATAAACCCTGATGAAGGTAACTGCTGAAGACTGATGAAGACAACTGGAGGAGAGTCTCTGACAAATTGATGAAGGTGCTGGAGAAGATAACTGAAGAAGTCTGAGCAGAAGAATGGGTCAAAACCAAACCAAATATAATAAGGTGGATACCCTGTAAAACGAATAGGCAAATGCTAAATGATGCAAAATTGATGTATGCAAAATGATATGCAAAGGGTTTGTGATCAGGTGTTGGATCTGGTATCTGCCTTGATAAGGTCTATGTGTGTTCATAAGTCCGGATGGAGGCTTAGAAATCCAGTAACCAGGGTTTCACAAGTCCAGGGTTTCACAAGAACTGTCGAAAGTGATGCATTCTTAAAACAAAACTGGTAATAGGGTATGATGAGACCAAGGGTTCCTGCAAACCTGTAAACATCCCAACCCCCTCACATGTATTGTCCTAGAACAACGATCCTCAGGCTTGGATCAGTTATGAGAAGTGTAAACACTTCTAACCCGGAGGAAGTATTTACAATAACCATAAAAGATCCTCCTCTAATTCAACTCAGAAGCTGAAGGTCGTAAAAGGTCATCCAAACTTAGCATGCTTCCCAGATAGCCCTAGTACTACAGGAAATCCGTAGCACAGAGTTCTCAAGAAGAAACCCATGTCTGAACCGTGTTTCATATTCCCGCACTAGACCGAAATGGAATGGGAAATAATATGAAGCCACTCTAGCCTATGTGTCACTCAAGTCCCCGGTATAGGACCTTAATCACTCAATGATCCCCACCCACCAAGGAAACAGTAGATCCAGCACATGATAATGACAATGTGAAATGTATAAAAACTGTAAATGAAAGCAGTAAATAAAACTATACAGAAAACAATAAATAAAGCAATAAATAAGCACAAGTAGCACATAACACCCCCATAAACAAAAATCAAACAAGCGCTAGGAGGAACCCACAAAAAGAACCAGAAGCCCTGGTTGCAATATAAGGGTCCCCAGCAGAGTCGCCAATCTGTCGCTCCCAAAGATTTGCATCCCGGTACAAGCGCGAACGGTCGGCGAGAGGAGAAATGAAATGAACTGAAATGAGTAGCCAGCTAGGCATTTTTATCCCGAAGGAAAGGTAATGCTGCATAAACCTGGGAAAATATGGATAAGACGGTTGCAAACCAGAGAAACTGAGAAAGGGGGTTGGTTACAACCTGGGAAGGTATTAGCACCCAGATTGTCCGTCGTAATCGACGGGATCCACGCTTGAAAGATTGTGTTTAAAGGGGGAGTGTATGTGCTATTTGTGTGCAAGAGCTGGAAAAGGAATATACGAGTGTCAGTGCAAAAAGGTGATTGCTCAGGAATGAGGCTTTTAAAAGAAAGCTGGAAAGAGGGGGATGACAGAGAGACTTTTGTTCGATAACAGTTGAGTTATGCCTACGTATCCTCTCGTGCAATGAGGAAGTCAGAACACCGTAGTTCGACTCAAAGAGACTAAAAATAAATTGACTGTGAAATGCTTGCTTGTCTATGCTCAAGTGTATGACTCGTCTGGCTCGAGTGCTAACTGTCTTGCATTAGACAGAAGAAGCAAGTTCTCGTTTGTGAATGATTGTGATGAGAAAAGAATCCCGGAGGAGACATTTATTGTTTGTTTTTGGGTTTTCAATCTTTTATTGTTTGTGGTGTTTTGCATAAGTAAATGAGCTTAAGCCTAAATCAAGGGTTACTAAACTCATTATATCCTCCCTTTGATTATGGATAATGAGAATACTTTAAGTATGAGATAAACATCTCAACCTAATTACCATGATGATGTAGGATTAAGATCATTAACCTACTTATGATTAATTAGATGTTTTTTGGGTTTTTGTTTAGTGTTAAGTAATGAGTTTAAGCCATAATCAAGGATTAGTGAACTCATTACACCATCATAATAGAAGGATAATAGATGAGCACACTTAAGCTGAAGAAGATACCTCAACTTAATCCATGATTAGGGATTAACCTCATGACAAAACAAGCCTTTATTAAAGTGGATTTTAATTAAGGGTGAGATTAAGAAATGAGTTTTATGGTTTGTAAGACAAATTGAGGGAGACTTGTCCATTAAACACTAGGGTTAGTCCTTCTTAACCATAAAGGAAGAATTAGAACCCTAATGTAAGGCCCAAGTTACAAGTTAGTGTCGTAGTGGTTATTGTCGCTCCCACCAAATGATACGGGGCCAATAGGGGTACAGACTCGAACGGTCGGTGAGAGGAGAGAGAACACACAAGGGTGAACTCAAAAGACAAGAGTCGCCATCTAGGCATTTTTATCCCGGAGGAAGGGTAATGCTGCATAAACCCGAGAAAAGATATGGATAAGACGGTTGCGAACCAGAGAGACTGAGAAAGGGGGTTGGTTACAACCTGGGAAGGTATTAGCACCCAGATTGTCCGCCGTACTCGACGGGATCCACGCTTAAAAGATTTGTGTTTTAAAGGGGTAGTGTCAGTGCTGTTTTGTGTGCAAAACCAGAAAGAATGCAAGTGTCAGTGTAAAATAAAAGTGAGGTGAAATATATGAAGTGTCAGTGTAGGAACAAGAAAGAAATGCCCAAGATTATGAGGCTAAAAGAATAATGCTGGAAGAGGGGGAATGGACAGAGACTTTTGTTCGATAACTTATAAGTTATGCCTACATATCCTCTCGTGCAATGAGGAAGTCAGAACACCGTAGTTCGACTCAAAGAGACTGAAAGATGAATTGACTTGTGAACTGCTTGCTTGTCTATGCTCAAGTGTATGACCTGTCTGGCTTAGGTGCTAATTGTCTTGCATTAGACGGAAGAAGCGAGTTCTCGTTTGTGAGTGAAAATGATGAGAAAAGAATCCCGGAGGAGACGATTATTGTTTGTTTTCGTGTTTTCAGTCTTTTATTGCTTTTGGAATTTTGTCATAAGAAAATGAGCTTAAGCCTAAACCAAGGGTTAGTAAACTCATCACATCCTCCCTCTGATTAGGGGTAATGAGAATACCTTAAGTGTGAAGTAAGCACCTCACACTTAATCACCATGATGTAGGATTAAGATCATTAACCTACTTGTAATTATTTAGATGTTTTTGGTGTTTTTGTTTAGTGTTAAGTAATGAGTTTAAGCCATAATCAAGGATTTAATGGACCCATTACACCATCCTAATAGAAGGATAATAGATGAGAACATTTAAGCTGAGGAAAGCTCCTCAACTTAATCCATGATTAGGGATTAACCTCATGACAAAACAAACCTTTATTAAAGTGGATTTTAGTTAATTATGGGATTAAGAAATGGATTTTATGATTTGTAAGACAACTTGAGGGGGACTTGTCCATTAACACTAGGGTTAGTCCTTCTTAACCAATTAAGGAAGAATTAGAACCCTAATGCAAGGCCCAAGTTACAAGCTTGATGTCTTAGTGATTTATTAGATGGATTGATTAAAGGATTTAAACACATTAAGGGTTTAAGACTTAGGATTAAAGTTATACACTCCATCCTAATAGAAGGATGCAGGCATAAGCTTAATCACAAAGCCTTAAAACCTTTAGGGTTTAGCCCTGGATTATGAGATGAGAAGAGAAGACTCAATGATGACACAAAGGTAAAGGCTAAATGGGGGACTAATCAAACCCTAATTATTATCATGCTTGGTTGTTCTTAGGGTTTGTGAGGCTTAAGAGAGAAAGAATCTTCAAAGAGCCACCAAGGAGAGAAGCAGATGAAAGGAGAAAGAAGCAGAGAGAAGCAAGACAACTTGCTTCACTTAAGAAGACAAGTTGCTTGAAGGAAGAAATTAGGAAAGAGCATGAATGAGCAAGCTCACTCTAATACAAGATAAAATGCAGCAATGATGCAAGAGAGGGATGAGAAGAGATTGTGAGAAGTGAAGGCAAATTCACTTCTCAAAACAACTTACCACCTGAAAAGTTAGCAAAAGAAATGAAATGCAATGCAAATGAGATGAAATTCCATGGTGCAAACCAAAGTCAGAAGTATAAACATGATTTCAATGATGCTAAGAGATGATGCAAACACATGACAAGAGATGAGAGTGATCAAACAAACATAAGGATGCAAATGAGGCATGCTTTGAACCATAAAGATTCATGAATGTTTATGAAATGAAATGAACATATAACATGGCAAAGGAATGGTGCAATGATCAAACATGATTCTAATATTTCCTAAGATGTATTATGAATCATGTGGATGCACAAAATGTCATGACATGTTCTTAAATGCAAGCAAATGAGAGATTGATGCAAAGGAAGGCACAAATTAGGGTTTACCTACAACATACAATGCAAAAATTCAAAACCAGAAGCAAATGATATGACAAAAAATTGAAAATGGGATCAAAGGAACCCTAACCCTACACAAGTTCACTGCCCAAAGGAGGGGACCTAACTCTTAACCTAGTGCAAGTTATGAATTTCTCAAGTCAATTAGGGTTTTGGGATACCTCACAATGAAAAACGCAAAACAAATTGAAAATGAAATATGAATTCAAACCAATTTTACCCTAGAAACTACATGATGTAAAGGATGCAATGCAAGAAGAACCATCATCAAACTCCTCATGGTTAGGCAGAATGAATTTTTCTAAGTTTGAACAAAAATATTGCCTTTAAACAAATTTAATTCCAATGAAAATTGTCAAAATAGTTCAAGAACCAAAAAGAAATTTGTTTTGAGAGTTTGATAATGTTCCTAAATGTTTTGAAATGCAATGTGAATTTTTTGGTGATTTTTAAATACCTAAATGCATTTTTAATTAATTAATTTCCATTAACTAATTAAAAATAAACCTTTAAATGATTTAAAAATAATTTTTAATGCAAAAAATTAAAATTAAAATATTTTTGGGTTCTGAAAATTAATGAAATGCTTGACAAAAAAATTCAGAATTTTTAAATGTTTTTTACTATTTTAAATAATTCGTAGAAGTTAAATGAAAAGAAAATGAAATAAAATAAAATAAAATGAAAAGTAAGCAAATCTAATGGCTGGTGTTCAAACTTGGGGGTAAATGGTTGACTGCGCGCGCAAACCCACGGCTAGGATTCCTTCTGGCTTAGTTAACTTAAATATGATTTATTAAATTAATAAAAACAGATTAGGGTTTAATGAAATGATCTGGGCCACTCAAAACTTAAGCTAATCCGAATCCAATGGCCACGAATGCATCTGGCAAACTAATTAGGGTTAGGGCTTAATGATTTTCAGGTGACCGGAGGGAAGCTCCAGTCATCTTCTCCGGCGGGTCAAAAACCCTAAATCATGCTACAGGCCACCCCACCTCATATTGAACACAGGGAAATGATCCTCTACCCAAACCCCATTCAAATCACCCCTCAAACATCATTTCTAAACCAAGAACAGAGGGAATCGAAGCAAACAAGTTTTGCGGGTGAAATTTCAGAGAGCCATGAAATGGTCATTTCTTCACCATTTCAAAAAATAAATACATATTCATGATCAGGAGAACACATAGCATCATAAAAGAACTCAAAAATTAGTTTCTGGGAAAAATGTTCTTCATGTTACCTGAGATGGAGCCTTTCTGACTTTGAGCTTTCTGGACTTTTCTTTTGTGCAAGCCTACTTCCTTGAACCTCCTGATGATGGAATGAAGCTTAGAAAACCTGGGGAGTAGCTGGTTTGAAAGATTCAGCTCTAGTGTAGCAGAAATGGAGGTCTTTGTGTGTGATGTTTCAAGCTGTTTTAAGGGGTGATTCTTGTTCTGAGAGTGGTTTGTGGTTTGTGGTTTGTGGGTGAAGAAATTTTTGATGTTTGAAGGCTGTGTGAAGAGATTCGAAGAGGAGAAGTTTTTTGACAGATTTTGTGGATGCTGGAATGTGGGAGCTTTCTGGCTTGTGTATTGTGTACTTTAGGATGCTTGAAGTCCACATATTAGACTCTGATTGGGCAGAGAGTTGTTGGTGGCACAGTGTGATTGGCATGGGCAAAAATGCAAAAGTCAAAAGTTTGTGTACTACAAGCATGGGCTGGGACAGAAGAGATCTAAAGGGGTGTCTTGCCTCAGCATGATTTATGGTGAACCATAGGATCAACAAAATGCAGCTGGATGGCTTGGATAGCAAAATGGTATGAGTTTTGCATTTTGCGCTCTTTGAAGTTTCTTGTGAATCAAGGCATGACACCTCATGATTTCTTGGGCAATTTGTGACAAAATGAGTTATGTGATATTGTTATGATGTTTTGATACCAATTGGAGTTCAAGTCAAGCATGAAAGGTCCCTTTTGCAAAGTTTCAATTTTGAAGCCTTCATGAAAAATGCCTTATGCAACTTGTAATTCAAGGCATGGAAATGAAAGATCCTTGGCACAAATCTGACCTTTAGGCATTGCAATGTGTTTGTATGATGGTTAGAAGCCACTTTGAAGTCATGAGAATGCTTGGCATGTGAAATTGCAAGTTTCCCTCTTTGTGCAAAAGTGAAATTTTAATGATTTTATCCAACTTTGCAAGGCCATAACTTTTGATCCAAAATGAATTAGAATGAGTTCTTGTACTTTTTGAAAAGGGAATGATCCATTATAAAACTTTCATGACCAAATTTTTCTCATTTGAAGCATTTTTGAATCAAAAAGAGAAGGTTGAAAAACTTTCCCAAAATGGCAAGTTTACATTATAAGTCACTTTCCCAAAAAGGCAACTTTGCAAATGACTTGAAATTTTCCAATTTTGTGAACTTCTAACATCTTCTATGATCAAATAAAGATCATACACATTCAAAATGATGGAGAACACCCTTTGGTTGGGTCATTGGGGGCCTCAGATGCCCTGATTTTGCACTGACTTGCTCAAGAAGTCATCCCTTGATCAGGTGCCTTCCCCATGGAATTTCTTCATGAAAATTGATATGCATGATCCTTATAACATATAGAGACCAATAGAAACAATAATGACCAAAAAGTTTGGAGTTATGGCCTCTGAAACCAAAACCCTAATTTTAGGTCATCTGTGTAGTTAAACCTGGCTCTGCTTCTATGCCTTTCTCAGTTCTTGTGATTCTTTGACTTCTTTGATCTTAAGAGGACATAATATGATGCTTGAACACACATGGACCCCTTTGAAGTGATTGATGACCTTTGGAGTGGCTCAAAAGGCTCAGGGATGGCTCAGATCACAAACCCTAGATGCAGATGACTTGGAACCAATGCAGTGAAGCAAAAATGCAATATGAGATGCTATGATTGAACTTATGCACATGTAAAGATCACAAGCCATGGTGAAATGGGTGAGGGAAAATTTGGGGTGTTTACAGCTGCCCCTATTCAAACATGGGTTAGCTGTGTAGGATGTAAGCAACGGCTTAACAGGCAAACAAGATAACTTGTGGTTGAATACCAAAGATAGTCCAAAATTTGCTCTCACAGAATGAAGAAGAAAAGGGATATAGATTGTAAAAGAAAATAAAGTATGATTATAAGGTGCGGGCGACGGAGGACGACAGTCGAGCAGAGGACAACTGCTGGGGATGAAGCAATGACGGGGACGACCGACATGCTGGGGAAAATGTGGGAAATAAAGCAATGACGGGGACAACCGACAAGCTGGGGATATAAGAGGTTTTGATGGGGACGGCCATCGAGTTCAGAAATAAGACTCTCTGGGGATTAAAAAAAATAAATGATGGGGACGGCCATCGGGTTGAGGAAATGAATGAAACAGATGATGAGGTACGATCATCAAAGGTGAAGGACGATCACCTAGCAGGGGACGGCTGCTCTGTTGAGGATAAGATGAGGGAAGGTCATCTATTGGTGAAGGATGATCACCTGGCATGGGACGACTGCTCTGTTGGGAGTAAGATGAGGGACGATCATCTAAGGTGAAGGACGATCACCTGGCAAGGTACGATTGCCGGAAGTATCACGACATAGGACGAATGTCGGATGAAAAGGTCGACGATGGAGACGGCCATCAGATAAGCATGATGAAGGACGATCATCAAGAGGTGAAGGACGATCACCTAGAAGGGTACGGCTGCTCTCGGGGTTTATCATGACATAGGACGAATGTCAGATAACAAGGTCAACGATGGGGACGACCATCAGATAGAATGATGAAGGACGATCATCAAGAGGTGAAGGACGATCACCTAGCAGGGGACAGCTGCTGAAAATATCACGACATATGACGAATGTCGGATAGGGAGGGGTTCTAATGAATAGAGACTCCACTGGGGGTGATGAAGGATGATCATCAAAAATGTGAAGGACGATCACCTGGCAGGGTACGACTGCCGAAAGGGTATCATGACATAGGACGAATGTCAGATAGAAAGAAAATAGTTTAACAAGTTTTGTTGGGGATTCTTATGAGGGAAGGGTAAACACAGACGAGTGTCTAAATTTAAGAGGACATACGTGTTTGACACGGTGTATATATTAAAGATGCGGACGAGCATCCTTAAGACTATGATACGGACGAGTATCAGTAGAAACAAACGCTTGACGCATGTTCAGAGATGATGATACGGACGAGTACCAACTAGTTAACAAAGAACACGGACGAGTGTCGAATCTGAGGGGATATAAGTGGTATATACAAGATACGGACGAGTATCTGTATGAGTAGAAAGTGATGAGTGAGACGCAGACAAGTGTTTAACTTGCTGGGGAGAGTGTGACACGGACGAATATCGGAAGAAGTATACTATAAACAAGTATTTGATTTACAGAGTGTTTAGGCAACTATGCAGGGGAGGGTGACACGGACGGGTGTCGAGGAATTGTATATATATGTATCTGTGAGTGCAAAGGGGACGCTTTGGCTTTCTGATGGGGATATGACACGGACGGGTGTCGAGAAGTGTGTTTCCGTATTTGTAAGGGAAATGATTTGGCTCCCTGGTGAGGAATTGGGAAATATTCTGTATATTGTAGATGGATTGTCTGTATTTACAAGTGTTTGATTCAGAACATGGCTTATGATTATGCAATATGTTTGATTTTTGCCGCAATGCCCCGTTTTAGACGGAATGCTACGCTCTGGGGGAAAATATGATGCGAATGCTATGACTATGCAAAGATACCGATCCGGGATCGGATCCCGTTGCTGTGGAGATCTCTGGCTGATCTGCTTGAAGTGGATTTCCCAGCTGGGGATGAGATCCTTGGTAGATCTTACATATCCGACTCTTCATGGGGAAATAGATCACTGATAGACCTATCTCAGTAATAAGGGACCTAGCTGGGGTTTGTGGAAGCTCTCGTCACTCTGTTGTGAGGTCTTCGGGCGTTGTTCATCTGGATAGAGGCTGAAACTCTGTGGGGAGATGAATCCCGGTCTTTGCACTTGGCTTAGGAGGAATGATGAATGGCAACTCAGCTGGGGAGAAAGCACCTCCGGTGCTAATCGGAATATAGACTGAGCAGATAATGATTTGACTGCTTGCTGGGGAGAAACTTTCATGCCCCATGTTGTGCTCTGAACACCTGCAATCCTGTAAAGACAAAGAAACGTACAAGTATCCCGAGGTATCCCTTACTGGATTCTGTCATAGGAGTTTAGACACTCCTAGGAGTAAGTAGTAAATTTCCTGTAAGCATGTAGTTTAGAAAAGACACATCTATACTTATGCAATCAATATTTTAAGGACATCGGACATTTTGCAAATGAAAATAAAATGTACGAGACGAAATATGACTGAAAATCTGATTTTATTAATTTGTGTGCCCTAAATTGGCAAGATACAGTCAAAGAAACGGATCCCCTGATATGAGGAGATCGTTTACAAATTGAGAGACAAAAAGATGCTGGCAATGTTGATGACGCTTCAAGGAGCCTCCTTTGGGCTATGACTCGTATGACTTTTGTAGTTCTTCTCATCTTGCTTTTGAAGGAGGCTGATTCTGACCGACGCTCAAACCCTTCGAAGCTTATCATGTTGCAAGTGATACAGATGAATTCATAGTGCAATTGTTCGCTTATTCCCTTATTTTGCGTGGATCGCCATTTCGAGTTTTCAATCTACCGGGATACCCATTTTTGCCTGAGCTGTCCAATGCGGCTTTTCAACTCAGCGGGTGTACATTTTTTTATTTATTCTCCCTTATTTTTGCCCGAGTCTTTTATTCTGTTTTTGACTAGCCGGGATGCCCTATTTTTGCCTGGACTTACATTCTATTTTTATGTCCAGCGGGTCATTTTATGCGAAGTATTTTTTAACTGCATCTGAATTCACAGGGGACAAGAAGTCCTCGCCATCCATAATACTGAGCATTAGTGCTCCACCCGAGAAAACTTTCTCTACTATGAACGGACCATCATAATTCGGAGTCCACTTGCCCCTGTGGTCTGTATAAGGAGGGAGGAGTCTTTTCAGCACAAGATCTCCTACTTGGTATTCTCGGAGCCTGACCTTCTGATCGAAGGCTTTCTTCATTCTCTTCTGATACAGCTGCCCATGACAGATTGCAGCTAATCTCTTCTCTTCGATCAGATTCAGTTGTTCGTATCGGGATCGGACCCACTCTGCTTCATTCAACTTAACATCCATCAGCACTCGCATGGAGGGTAATTCAACTTCAACAGGTAGGACTGCCTCCATACTGTAAACACCCCAAATTTGCCCTCACCTATTCACACCATGGCTTGTGATCTTTTCATATGCATAAATACAATCATATCATCTCACATCTCATTTTTGATTCACTGCATAGTTTCTAGGTCATCTGCACCTAGGGTTTGTGATCTAAGCAATCCAAAGGCTTTTGAGTCATTCCAAAGGCTACCAATCACTTCAAAGGGATCCATGTGTGTTCAATCATCATAATACATCCTCTCAAGGTCAAAAATGCAAAGGAATCACAAGAACTAGGGTTTGAGTGGATGCAGAGCCAGGATAGACTGCACAGTTGACCTAAAATTAGGGTTTTGGTTTCAGAGGCCATAACCCCAAATTTTTTGGTCATTCTTGTTTCCAATGGTCTCTATATGGTATAGGGAGTATGCATATCAATTTTCATGAAGAAATTCCATGGGGAAGTCATCTGATCAAGGGTTGACTTTTCAGACAAGTCAGTGTAAAATCAGGGCATCTGAGGCCCCCAATGACCCAACCAATGGGTGATCTTCATCATTTTGAGTGTATATGATCTTTATTTGATCATGGAAGAAGGTTTAAGTTCATAGAAATCAAGAATTTAGGGTTTTTGCAAATGTTGACTTTTTGGGCATAGTTGACTTTTCAAGAATGCTTCATTTTAGGTCATTTTTCAAGCTTTGATTCTTGATCCAAGAAGGCTTCAAATGGAAAAACTTTGGTCATGAAAGTTGTAGATCTCATCTTTCCCTTTTCAAAAAGTACAAGAGCATGACCAAACTCTTCTTGGATCAAAAGTTATGGTGTGACAAAGTTGGCTAAAATCATTGATTTTCAAGGCATGCTTCAAATGGAAATTTTGCAAAGTCATGAGCCAAATCCAATTGTGACCTCTAATTCATTTCAAACCATGACATAAACATTCTACATGTCTTAAAAAGTCAGAATTGGACCAAAGATCACATGTGTTTAGTTCATGTAACAAGGCATTTTTTCATGAAATTCCATAAAGCAACAACTTGCAAAAGCACTCATAACATTTCACCAACTTGCTGCCTTGAATGCTGGACCAAGCCTAGCCTTTCCCTTCACTTTGCTGCGCAGACCATGCCCTTGTACCAAGCTAGCACCTCACCATACTTCTCTTACACAAAAGGTGGACTTTGAGCAAAAGGTGACTTACCTATCATAGCAGGCCATGTCACATCATCCAGCCAATCAGATTTGTTTATACTTTCCATTTGCAAGCTAGACACAACACCAAGCAAGGCTGAAACCATTCATACACACACATTCACAAAAGCATACCAAGTTGCAAGTTGCTTCGAATCTGCCTACACAGCCTGCAAACACTCCAACCATTTCCACCATTCAACTCATCACACTTCATAGACCTCAAACCACCAAGAACCTGGCCTGAAACAAGCAAGAACATCTCACTGCCATTCTTCACCTCATTTTGCAGTTCCTTTCGAATCTCCCTCCCTAGCTCACAAACAGCCAAACAAACCTTGCAAAGCTTCTCCATACATCATCTGGGCCACAAACCATCATTCACAATGGCTTGAAACTACCAGAATCACCATAGCCATTTCTGACTGAGCTTGAAGCAGGAGCTTTCGAAACTCATTATCCAGCCAACATAAACTCTTCTTGAGCATTCAAACATCTTCTGGGGATCAAGTGGAGTGGTTTGCACTGAAAGAAGAGGCCAAAAAGTCATCAAGGTGAAAGCTCCAAATCTCAGGTAGCATGAAATTTATTTTTCCAGAAATCACTTTGCATGTTATAAACTTGTTCTATGTGCTTCACTGATCATCCTGATGTCATTGGTTTCGAAAATGGCTTTGAGATGATCATTTAATTTCTCTCTGAAACTTGCGTGCCCTAGTTCTCATTTCCTTCGATTCAGCTTGTTTAGGAAGAAGAAATTTGTTTTGGGAGAGGGGTTTGATTCGTGAGGGTGTGAGAAACATTTCCCAGTTCTTAGTTTTCATTTTTGATACGATTTGAGTGGTTTGGGAAGTTTTCAGGTGAGCTGCTCGCCGGAGAAGACAACCGGAAGTCTTCTCCGGCAGCCTGAATGTGATTAGGGCTAATTGTCATTAATTAGTGAACTTTAAACTTGGGCCCTTGGATGCTGTTTCCCGCGCGCTAGTGAATGGTCCAGATCATGTCATTTTGCCCTAATCCACTTAATTAGTATTAATTAATTCATAATTAAATTAATTTGGTCAGATTGCATCCACACCCTCCATTCACGCGCCAGTCAACCAATTTAAACCCAGATTGCATCTCAACCATCCTTTCCTTTGACTTTCATTTTTATTTAATTTTTATTCATTTTCTTTTCAATTAATTTGCACAATTATTTTAAAATAGTTAAAAATTCTTAAAAATTATGAAACTTTTTCCTAAAAGTTTTATTAATTTTTAAGACCCAAAAATATTTTTATTTTATTTTTTATCATTAAAAAAGTATTTTTAAATATTTAAAAGATTATTTTTAATTGATTAATGGGAATTAATTAATTAAAAATACTTTTAGGTATTTAAAAATTACAAAAAAATTCATGAAATGTTCTAAGACATTTAGAAACATTGTCCAAACTTCAAACCAAATTTCTTTTTTGATCTTGATGCATTTTAAGAATTTTCCATTGAATTAAAACATTTTTGGTGCATTATTTTGATCATAAGTTCAAAAATTCATTTCTGCCTATCTAGGAAGAGTTGGACATTGATTCTTCTTGCATTGTGATATGTTTAGCATGTAGTTTCTAGGATTAAATGGCCTTGATTTGTTTCCTCAATTTCAATTTGTTTGGCATTTCTTTTGTTAGGAACCCTAAAAACCCTAATAACTTAGAAAATTCATATCTTGAGATTGGTTAAGAGTTGAGACCTCCCCTTTGGACCTTGGTTTAGTATAGGGTTAAGGCTTCTTTGGATAGCATTTTTCCATTTTTTATCTTAGGGTTTGCTTCTGTTTTGGGTTTTTGTTTGTTGTTTGATTCATAAACCCTAATTTGGGCTTTCATTTGCATCCTTCTTGCATTCTCTTGCATAACTTGACTTGTCTTTGCATTTTGTGCATTCTTGAGTTTCATATGACATCTTAAGACATGTAGGAAGCATGTTTGATCATTGCATCACATATTTGCCATGTCATTTGCCTTGTATGTTTCATAACTTTTCATGTGCATTCATGCTCCTTAGCTTGCATCATTTGCACCCATGATCTTGTATGAACATCTCCATGTCTTGCCTCATGTTTGCAGCACCTCATAACATCATAATCATCATCAACATGCTTCTGGTTTTGCTTAGCATCATACCATTTCATCTCATCTTGCATTGCATTGCATTTCTTTCTAACATTTCAGGTGGTAAGTAAACTTGGGAAGTGAATTTGCCTTCACTTCTCATAACTTTTCTTTTCATCTCTCTTGCATTCATTGCTGCATTCCTATATGTGTTTGAGTTTGAGCTTGCTCATTCTTGCTCCTCCCACTTTCTTTCTTCAAGTGACTTGACTTTTTGAATGAAGCAAGTCACTTTGCTTCTTTTGATCTTGTTCATCTGCTTCCTGGTGGCTCCTTTGAAGACTTCTCTTGCAAACCTCACAAACCTTAGGAACAACCAAGCATGATAATGAATTAGGGTTTTGATTAGTCTCCCCTCATAGTTTTTACCTTTGTGTCTCTCTTTGAGTCTTCTCTTCTCATCTCATAATCAGGGACTAAACCCTAAAGGCTTTGAGACTTTGTGATTAAGCTTATGCCTGCATCCTTCTTTTAGGATGGAGTGTATAAATTTAATCCTAAGTGTCAAACCCTTAATGTGTTTAAATCTCTTAATTAATCCACCTAATAATCACAGACATCAAGCTTGTAACTTGGGCCTTGCATTAGGGTTCTAATTCTTCCTTAATTGGTTAAGAAGGACTAACCCTAGTGTTAATGGACAAGTCCCCCTCAAGTTGTCTTACAAACCCTAAAACTCACTTCTTAATCATACCATTAACTAAAATCCATTTAATAAAGGCTTTGTTTTGTCATGAGTTTAATCCCTAATCATGGATTAAGTTGAGGAGTCTTCCTCAGCTTAAACACTCTCATCTATTATCCTTCTATTAGGATGGTGTAATGAGTCTGTTTAATCCTTGATTATGGCTTAACCTCATTACTTAACACTAAACAAAAACACCAAAAACATCTAAATAATCACAAGTAGGTTAATGATCTTAATCCTACACCAAAGGTGATTAAGTGTGAGAATCTGACTTCACACTTAAGGTACTCTCATTACCCCTAATCAGAGGGAGGATGTGATGAGTTTACTAACCCATTGGTTTAGGCTTAAGCTCATTAACTTATGACAAACTTTCAAAAGCAATAAAAGACTGAAAACTCAAAAACAAACAATAATCGTCTTCTTCGGGATTCTTTTCTCATCACCTTCACTCATAAACGAGAACTCGCTTCTTCCGTCTAATGCAAGACAGTTTGCATCTGTGCCAGACAGATCATACACTTGAGCATAGGCAAGTAAGCAGTTCACAAGTCAATTCATCTTTCAGTCTCTTTGGGTCGAACTACGGTGTTCTGACTTCCTCATTGCACGAGAGGATACGTAGGCATAACTTAACAGTTATCGAACAAAAGTCTCTGTACATTCCCCCTCTTTCAGCATTATTCTTTAGCCTCATTATCATGAGCATTTCATCTGTGTTCTTACACTGACACTTCATTTATACATTTCACATTCTTTTTACACTGACACCTGTACATCCTTTCCGGCTATTCTATGCACAAATTGCACTGACACTACCCCTTTAAAACACAAATCTTTTAAGCGTGGATCCCGTCGAGTACGACGGACAATCTGGGTGCTAATACCTTCCCAGGTTGTAACCAACCCCCTTTCTCAGTCTCTCTGGTTCGCAAACCGTCTTATCCATCTTTTTTCTAGGTCTATGCAGCATTGCCTTTCCTCCGGGATAAAAATGCCTAGCTGGCGACTCTATTCATCTCCAGTGAGTTCACGGCTGTGTGTTCTCATTGTCCCTCTCGCCGACCGTTCGCGTCTGTACCTTCATCTGATCCAGTTTTCATTTGTCGGGAGCGACAGCTTGGCGACTCTGCTGGGGATCCTTAAACTGCAACCAGGGCTTCTGGTTCTTTTTGTGGGTTCCTCCTAGCGCTTGATTTATTTGTGTTTATTGGGGTGTTATGTGCCTATTTGTGTTTGTATATTAGTTTTATTTTTGCTTTATGTACAGTTTGCTTTACTGCTTCCTTTATTGCTTTTGCATTATATCATGTTGTCATACTGTACTGCTGGCTGGATCTGGTTGTTTGCTTTGGTGGGTGGGTGTTTCATTGAGAGTTAAGATCCTATACCTGGGATCTGAGTGACACCTAGGCTAGAGTGAATCATATTCTTTCCCATTCCATTTCGGTCTGGTGCGGGAATATGAAACACGGTTCAGATGTGGGTTTCTTCTTGAGAACTCTGTGTTGCAGATTTCCTGCAATGCTAGGGCTATCTGGGAAGCCTGCTAAGTCTGGATAGTTTTGACCTTCAGAAACTGAGGTGAATTAGAGGAGGAATTGTTATGGTTATTGTAAACACTGTACCTCCGGGTTAGAAGTGTTTACACTTCTCATAACTGATCCAAGTCTGAGGATCCTTGTTCTAGATCATCACCTGTGAGGGGGTTGGGCTGTTTACAGGTTTGCAGGTACCTTGACCTCAGAATACCCTGTTACTTTGATTTTGTTAAGAATACTCCATGTTGGACAGTTCTTGTGATTCTAAAAACCCTGGACTTGTGGCTCTTTATTTGAGTCCCCCACCTTGGTTACTGGACTTATAGACCTTCATCTGGAATTCTTGAACACACATGGATCTATACCAAGGCAGTTAATCAGATCCAGCTCGGTCACAAACCCTTGCATGTCATTTGCATACATACCATTGCATCATATTAACATTTGCTTATTTGTGTTCCAGGGTATCCATTTTCATCTGGTTTTGGTTTTGACCCCATCTGCTGTATTGACCTGTCTCCACCAGCACTTGCTTCAGCTTGTCAGCCATATACTTCAGTTACTTGCACTAGCCAGCCATTGGCCCACTCCTCAGCATCTTCATCAGCACTTATTCTACTCAGTCTCAGCACTTATGGCTCCAAAGAAAAGCAACATCACTTATCATTTCTTCCAACCAGACTTATCAGACATCAGGAGGATCCAAACCCTGATCACCCCAGATCACATACCTTTGTTCAGGGAGCACTATGGGGATATACTTGACTTGGTTATGGATATGGACCCGTCACAGAGAAGTTTGATCCACACTTGTATTCAGTTCTATGACCCCCCATTGAGATGTTTCACCTTTCAGGACTTTCAGTTGGGCCCTCTTTTGGAAGAATATTCATCATTGATTGGTTTGCCTATCAAGAGAGAAATCCCTTTCAACCCTGAAATGGTCTTTCCCAGCAATGGAGAAATAGCCAAGGCTTTGCACCTGGAACCTGTTTTGATTGAGCAGCATATGACCTCTAAAGCTGGGATCCCTGGTTTTCATCTGGACTTCTTAATTTCTCAAGCTAGTCTGAAGGCCTCCCTGGGGGATTGGAAAGCTGTTTGTGCTTTGTTGGCTTTAAGTGTATATGGAATTGTGTTGTTTGCAGATGAGCCTCGATTCATTAGCAAGAATGCAATCCATTTGTTCATCCTGAAGAACCCAGTGCCAACCTTGTTAGGAGATCTCTATTACTCAATACATCAGAGGAATGAGAAGCAGAGGGGTAAGTTAGTGAGGTGTTGTGCTCCATTATTCCATGCTTGGCTTCTCAGGTATCTACCCAGGACAGATGCATTTCTAAACCCTCATCAGCAAAGCAACTGGGCTAAGAGACTCACTGTCCTAACCTCAGCAGATATCAGATGGTGTACTCAAAGCACCAAGGGCAGAGATATAATCACCAGCTGTGGGCACTTTCCCAATGTGCCCTTAATAGGAGTTAAGGGAAGTATCAATTACAACCCTCTGCTGTTCAGGAGACAACTGGGCTATGCACTGGTCCACACTCCTAAGGCACAAGACTTGGTAGAGACTCTTTACTGTGAGAACAAGATTAGTTTGGCAACTGTTAGGCAGGCTGCCTGGGCCTGGGATCATGTTCAAACTAAGGGAATCACCATTCTGGGGAAGTGCAATAATGTGGCATCAGCCCAATATCATGAGTGGTCCCATGCCAGGGCCCAATTCTCTGGATTGCCCTTCACCATAGAAGATATGCCTGAGTCATCTTCAGCACCACCCCCTGCCACTATCAGTTTGGAGGAGTTTGAAAGCTTGAAGGAAAGAAATGAGAAGCTAACCCAGGCTTTGCAGAAGACCCTCCGGGAGAGGAGTGAAGGTATGAGGGAGGTTGAGAGATTGGAGAAGTTGAGGGTGGAACACTTGACTAAGATTGAAAAGTCCGGGGATTATATTAAGAAGTCTAAGGCTGGTGAACAAATCCTGAAGAATGCTTGCAAAGAAACCCAGTTCCAGAGAGCAAGGATAGACTTGTATCTAAAAGAGAGTCAAGCCCGGTGGGTCAGGATCACCGAGGCTCGTACTCTGGAGGACAAGAGAGTTCAAGACAAGATGGAACAGATGGAAGAAGCCCTGGCAGCAGCCCAAAGGGAAATATCAGAGCTAAAAATCAAAGCTGGAGTGAAGAGGTCCAAAGACCAAAGTCAGAACAAGAAGTTGACTGCAGCTGTTGCAACAAGAAACCTTCTCATCAGGAATCTCACGGAGCGTCCGGCTGATCCTGTGACCGAAGCACTTCTCAAGGAAGTTCGTGAGGATGAGTTTGGCTTTGGAGTTTGATCATTTGCTTGTTGTTTTTCCTATTCCATGTACTTTTGTTTTTTGTGATGTATTTTGACCCCTTAGGGGGCTGGTGTTATAAAATGAACAAGTTGTATTATTTCATTTTATGTATTATATTTGTGTCCATCTGGGTTTACTTCGAAAGAAACTTCAACAGCAGCATCTTCGAGGGTCTGGAAGGGTCAAAACTGAAGGCCAAACCGGATACCTTGAGGGCAAATAAGCATAACTGCATTGCATGCTAACCCTTTATTTGTTTTGTAGGGTTTTGTTTTGTTGTTGCTAACCTCTGTTGTGATACTCAGGAATTATTGCTCGCTGCCGGGTATTTCCCCTCAACAGGCCACACAGGTACCCAACTAGAAACAACCTTCCGGGAATTCAAATGGATCAGATGCAGCAAGACCTCACGGAGGTCAGAAACCAGATGGCAAACGAAAGATTGGAGATGAGAACCCAGATAACACAATTCATGGAAGTGATGAACAACTTAGCTCAAAGCCAGGAGAGGCTCAGGGCTTTGGTAGAAGGGAGGAATCAAGATGACCCCCATGTGGGGACTGATGGCACAAGTAACAATGAAAGGGTGCAACCACATGTTAACCCCCCTGTGTTTGGCCCACATCTCCATCCTGAAGTTAATATTCCTGCAAACATTCAAGGAACAGCCACTGCAGCCAGGGTACTTCAAGAAGATCCTCAGGAGGACCAATTTACAGTAATGGGTGCCGGAGAGGAAGCCTATGATAGGCGATTGGATGAAATAGCTGAGAAGTTGAGATCACTGGAGTCTCAAAATTCTTTGGGCTTCGACGTCATGGACATGGGTTTGGTAGATGGGGTCAGGATCCCCCATAAGTTCAAGCCTCCTTGTTTCGAAAAGTATAATGGGACTTCATGCCCCCGGACTCATTTGCAATCATTTCTGGGAAGGCTGAAGGCCTATACAATGGATGAGAAGCTCTGGATGTTCTACTTCGAAGACAGCTTGACTGGAGCATCAAGGGAATGGTATTCCCATTTGACAAGGGCAACTGTGAGATGCTGGAAGGACCTGGCAGAGGCCTTCATCAGACAGTATCAATACAACTTAGACATGGCACCCAACAGGACTCTCCTAATGGGTATGTCACAGTCGTCAAGGGAAAGTTTCTGAGAATATGCCCAGAGATGGAGGCAATTGGCTGCTGCCGTTCAACCACCTATGTCTGAGAGAGAAATGGCAGACATGTTTATGAACACTCTTCAGGGAACGTATATTGACAGGTTGGCTGCTTTTTCTTCCACTAGCTTCGCAGATGTTGTCATAGCTGGGGAGAGAATTGAAAGCCTGTTAAAAATGGGAAAGATCTCTGATAATGGTGCCAGCTCGTCCAGTGGTACAAGAAAGCCTTTTGCAGGCCCGAGAAGAACCGGCGAGACCAATGCCATTCACACCAACAGGGGTAGGCCCCAGTACGTTCAAAGGTCAATAGCAGCAGTCACCATTCCTGCTCCGGCTCATCCTCAGCCAGTCTATCAACCTCCGCAACAAAACTTCCAACAACAACCTCAGTATCAGCAGAATCAATACCCTCCAAGGAACTACAACAGCAACAGCACCAACAACAATCAACAAAGGCCGTTCCAACAAAGGCCCTCTCAAGCTAACAGAGTGATCGACCCGATCCCAATGCCGTATGCTGCCTTGCTGCCACAACTTTTGAAACTCAACCTGGTTGAGCTAAGAACGTTGGCACCTCCGGATCCCAACAGTCTACCAAGGAACTATGACTCCAATGCTAGGTGTGCTTTTCACTCAAACGCACCTGGTCACAGTACAGAAAAATGCAGGGCTCTGCATATGAAGGTACAAGACTTGGTAGACTCCAAGGCTCTGAATTTTGCACCGCCGCCCAATGTCAATAAAAACCCTATGCCAAACCATGGTGGTCCCCGAATTAACGCTATTGAAGAAGACCAACCGTCTTATTTAATAACCAGTGTGGATCAGATCCGGACGCCATTGGTGGAAATCAAAGCTCAACTCCGTGAAAGCCAAATATTTCCGGGGTGTGAACTAGGGTGTCCCTACTGCAATATTTCATGGAATGGGTGTGAGGACCTAAGGAATTGCATTGACAGCCTTATTCAGAGTGGCCTGCTACAGATCACTACATCATTCCCGACAAATCCGGCAACTTCATCAACAACGGTTTCAGACCCTCCTACAACTGCAGCAACTATTGTTCCCGACAATTCTACGACAACATCAGCAAGTACTTCATCAATTCTCTCAAATGATCAGTTTCCAACAGTTTCTCCTGCTACAACTTCAGCTTCATTCCATTTCGAATCTCCATCAACAACAACATCAGTCCTTCCAACAATACCTCCTACAACACCAGCAATCAATCATGAAGATGTCTCTACTGTTACCATATTCTATGATCCTGAAAATAACTCCGCCTACCATTCAGAAGGTGCTGCTCCCATCAGAGCACCAGTTACAATCTTTTATGATCCACAAACAATTACAGTCCCTTCAGCAGCAGCAATCAGTCCAGTCACTGTCACGGTGCCTGGACCAGTACCATATGAAAACAATAGGGCCATCCCTTGGCACTACGGCTCTGACGTGTACTGTGAAGGAAAAAGAATCACTCTTGAAACATCAACACCTGCACCACAAGTAGATAATGTGGGGGGAGGCGGAGGCTTCACTCGAAGCGGACGTCTCTTTGCTCCACCAATTCAAAGACCTACTGCCGAAGCAGAAGCTGCTGCCAAAGCAAAGGGAAAGAGCCCGGTGCAGGAAGATCAAGCTGCCAAAGAAGCCTTGAAGACTCCATTCGATCAGGAAGTTGATGAGTTTATGCGAATCATCAAAAAGAGTGATTATAAAATTGTGGATCAGCTTCATCAGACGCCATCCAAGATCTCTATCTTATCTCTGCTTATGTGCTCCGAAGCCCATCGGAATGCACTACTTAAAGTCTTGCACGCAGCTTACGTGCCTGAAGAGATTACTGTCAACCAGTTGGAGACCGTGGTTGGAAATGTTACTGCTAGCAATGGGCTAGGGTTCACCAACACTGACTTGACAGCGGATGGCCGCAACCACAACAAAGCCTTGCACATAACCATGGAATGCAAAGGAGCTGTCCTTTCTCATGTGCTGGTGGACACAGGTTCTTCCCTGAATGTCTTACCAAAGAAGGCTCTGGTGAAGTTAGAATATGATGGATTGGCATTGAGACCCAGCAACCTGGTGGTAAGAGCCTTTGATGGTTCGAAGAGATCGGTTCTGGGAGAGATTGAGCTGCCCGTGACAATTGGCCCACAGACTTTTAAAACTATCTTTTATGTGATGGACATTCAGCCCGCCTACAGCTGTTTGTTGGGTAGACCCTGGATTCACGCCGCCGGCGCAATAACGTCTACCCTTCACCAAAAGTTAAAATTTGAGTGGGAAGGTCAAGTTGTCACAATCTGTGGGGAAGAGGATATATTTGTTAGTCATCTGGCTACTTATAAATACATTGAGATGGATGGGGAGATCCATGAAACAATGAGCCAAGGTTTTGAAGCCTTGAATGTCAATGAAGCATCTGTTGTATCGGGGATCTCCATGTCGTCTTATCAACAAGCCCGGAAGGTTGTTGAGGAAGGAACTGCCCTAGGCTGGGGCAAGGTTTTAGCTGTGGAGGAGAAGAAGGACAAATTTGGGTTGGGTTACAGACCAACTCAACATCAAGCAAAGGCTGCTGAGAAGCCAGGTTTTGTCAGTGGGGGGATGCTCACCCCCGATGCTATCAACTGTCTGGAAGACGAGCTGGAAGAGGAGCGCAATCTGGAGACTTGGATTCGTCCAAAGATCCCGGGGAGCAGTATCTCGAACTGGTCTTCCCAGGAAATTATAAGGGTTACTCATGCAGAGTAATTATTATTTCCTGTATTTTTATAGCATGCATCAAAGTCTTGCATCTTGCCCAAGATGACAAGACTCATTTTGTAATCAGGGTCATCTGTACTTTTGTGCAAACAAGATTAAATTAATGAAATATCAGACATCTTTTTGCAAACGAGTCTTTTTCTTTTCTGCTCACTGTTTTTCTTTTTGTACAAAAATAAATGGCGGTGTTTTCAAAATGATAACTTCATTTCACTTTTTCTAAAGCAAGATTAAAATCAATCACTAAAATGAACAAACTTAACCCTTGCAGAGAGTGCCTTCCAGACAACACCGACAGCAGCACGGCTATGACATCGTATGACTTTGACAATCCGATCAATCAAGCTGATGAAGGGGTTGAAGAAGAATATGGGCTTCCTGAAGAGCTAGCCAGGTTGCTGAGACAAGAGGAAAGGGTTATTACTCCTCACCAGGAGGAGATCGAAGTGATTAATCTTGGTACAGACGAAGACGTGAAAGAAGTTAATATCGGGGCCTGCCTGCAAGACTCAGTGAAGAGACAACTGATAGATCTGCTTCAAGAGTATGTTGATGTGTTTGCTTGGTCGTATCAAGACATGCCAGGGTTGGACACCGATATAGTTGTGCACAAGCTGCCTTTGAGGGAAGAATGCCCACCGGTCAAACAGAAGTTGCGCCGTACTCGCCCAGACATGGCTATGAAAATCAAGGAAGAGGTACAAAAGCAATGGGACGCCGGGTTCCTTGCTGTGACTAGCTACCCGCCGTGGGTTGCTAATATAGTACCTGTGCCTAAAAAGGACGGCAAAGTAAGGATGTGTGTTGACTACCGGGATCTGAATAGAGCCAGCCCGAAAGATGACTTCCCATTACCTCACATTGATGTATTAGTGGATAATACGGCTCAGTTCTCGGTATTCTCCTTCATGGATGGATTTTCAGGATATAATCAGATCAAGATGTCACCTGAAGACATGGAGAAGACAACATTCATCACACCTTGGGGCACGTTCTGTTACAAAGTGATGCCATTCGGACTGAAGAATGCTGGTGCAACATATCAACGGGCTATGGTGACATTATTCCACGATATGGTCCATAAAGAAATCGAGTGTTACGTGGATGATATGATCGCCAAGTCCCTTACAGAGGAAGAACACCTGGTAAATCTGCTGAAGTTATTCAAGCGCCTGAGGAAATACCAACTAAAGCTAAACCCCAACAAATGCACATTCGGGGTGCGATCCGGTAAGCTGCTGGGCTTTATTGTGAGCGAGAAAGGGATTGAAGTTGACCCTGATAAAGTCAAAGCTATTCAAGAAATGCCTGCACCGAAGACTGAGAAGGAAGTTCGAGGTTTCTTAGGTCGATTGAACTACATTTCAAGGTTCATATCTCACCTTACAGCAACCTGTGAACCTTTGTTCAAGCTGTTAAGAAAGGAACAAACGGTCAGGTGGAACGAAGACTGCCAGAAGGCTTTTGACAAGATCAAGGAGTACTTACAAGAACCTCCAGTCCTTATGCCTCCAGTTGAAGGAAGACCTCTGATAATGTACCTGACTGTATTAGAAGAGTCAATGGGGTGTGTGCTGGGCCAACATGACGAGTCTGGTCGAAAAGAGTATGCAATATACTACCTAAGCAAAAAGTTTACCGACTGTGAACAGCGTTATTCACTGCTCGAGAAAACTTGTTGTGCTTTAGCGTGGGCTGCTCGCCGACTGAGACAGTATATGTTGACCCACACTACCTTGTTAATCTCAAAGATGGACCCAGTCAAGTATATTTTCGAGAAGCCAGCTCTTACCGGACGGGTTGCAAGATGGCAAATGATCCTTACAGAATACGACATACAGTACACATCTCAGAAAGCCATCAAGGGCAGTGTACTATCTGAATATCTTGCTGAGCAACCCATTGATGACTACCAGCCTATGAGATTTGACTTCCCTGATGAAGACATCATGTTCATTAAATCAAAAGATCATGAAGAGCCTGTTCACACTGAAGGGCCTGACCCAGAAGAAGAATGGACTATGATGTTTGACGGGGCTGTTAACATGAATGGCCGTGGTGTGGGTGCAGTACTCATTTCACCCAAAGGAGTTCACATGCCTTTCTCGGCAAAACTCACTTTCAACTGCACTAACAACGAAGCTGAATACGAAGCTTGCATTATGGGTCTTGAGGAAGCCATTGACCTCAGGATCAAGACATTGACTGTGTTCGGAGATTCAGCTTTGGTAGTCAATCAAACCAACGGAAAATGGTACACCCACCAGGATCATCTGATACCTTATAGGGATTATACAAGGAGGTTATTGACTTTCTTCACAACAGTCAAGCTTGAGTATATCCCTCGGGACGAGAATCAGTTTGCAGATGCTCTTGCTACCATTTCATCCATGATCAAAGTTCAAGCTGCTAACTTTGTACCTCAGATTTCAGTGTCCAGACTAGACAGACCAGCATATGTATTTGCAGCAGATGTTGTCAAGGATGATAAGCCTTGGTTCCATGACATTAAGTGCTTCTTGGAGGATCAAACATACCCACCTGGGGCATCTTCCAATGATAAGAAGACTTTGAGAAGGCTTGCTGGTAGTTTCTTTCTGAACACTGATGGGTCTTTATACAAAAGGAACTTTGATATGGTACTCCTCAGATGTGTTGATAAGACGGAAGCGGATTTGTTGATGCATGAAGTGCATGAAGGATCCTTTGGTACCCATGCTGGAGGACATGCCATGGCTAAGAAGCTGTTGAGATCAGGGTATTACTGGATTACAATGGACGCAGACTGTTGTGCCTACGCCAGAAAATGCCACAAATGCCAGATCTACGCAGATAAGGTGCATGTGCCTCCCAATCCTTTGAACATCATGTCTTCACCATGGCCCTTTGCCATGTGGGGCATTGATATGATCGGCAAGATTGAGCCAACTGCTTCGAATGGCCACAGATTCATCCTGGTCGCCATCGACTATTTTACCAAGTGGGTTGAAGCAGCCTCATATGCAAATGTTACGAGGCAAGTGGTAGCCAGATTTCTAAAGAGAGATATCATCTGTCGATACGGAGTTCCCGAGCGAATCATTACTGATAATGGTTCCAACTTGAACAACAAAATGATGGCAGAGCTGTGCCGGGACTTCAAGATCCAACACCACAATTCTTCTCCTTACAGGCCAAAGATGAACGGCGCTGTTGAGGCAGCTAATAAGAATATCAAGAAGATTGTGCAGAAGATGGTAGTCACTTACAAAGACTGGCATGAAATGCTACCATTTGCCTTGCATGGGTACCGCACATCAATCAGAACATCCACTGGGGCAACACCGTATCAGCTTGTGTATGGTATGGAAGCGGTCCTACCTGTTGAAGTTGAATTACCCTCTCTACGGGTATTAATGGATGTTAAACTGAGTGAAGCAGAATGGGTTCGGTCCCGGTTCGAACAACTGAGTCTGATCGAAGAGAAAAGATTGGCTGCAATCTGTCATGGGCAGTTATATCAGAAGAGAATGAAGAAAGCCTTCGACCAGAAAGTCAGGCACCGAGGGTACCAAGTAGGAGATCTTGTGCTGAAAAGAATCCTCCCTCCTCATACAGACCACAGGGGCAAATGGACTCCAAATTATGAAGGACCATTCGTAGTGAAGAAAGTTTTTTCCGGTGGAGCACTGATGCTCAGCACCATGGATGGTGAAGATTTCCCGTCCCCTGTGAATTCAGATGTAGTTAAAAAATACTTCGCATAACAATGACCCGCTGGACATAAAAACAGAATGCAAGTCCAGGCAAAAATAGGGCATCCCGACGAGTCAAAAACAGAATAAAAGACTCGGGCAAAAATAAGGGAAAATAAACAAAAAAATGTACACCCGCTGAGTTGAAAAGCCGCATTGGACAACTCAGGCAAAAATGGGTATCCCGATGGATTGAAAACCCGAAAGGGCGATCCATGCAAGATAAGGGAATAAGCGAACAACTGCATTCTGAATTCGTCTGTATTAACTACAACTTGGTAAGCTCCAAAGGATCAAGCTTCAATCAGAATCAACTCTCTCCAGAAAGCAAGACGGGAAGAACGTCATTGTCATACGAGTCGTAGCAGAAGAGGAAGCTCCTTGAAAGCGTCGTCAACATCGCCAGCATTTTGTTTCTCAATTTGTAACAGTCTCTTCATTTCAGGAGATATGTTTCTTTGACTGTATCTTGCCAATTCAAGGCACACGAATTAATAAAATCAGATTTTCAGTCATGTTCCGTTTTTACATTTATGTTTTGCAAAGAATTGTCTGATATCTCTAAAAATACAATTGCATAAGTACAGATGCCTTTCTCTAAAAATAAAAAACACATGCTTACAGGGAATATACTTACTCTCGAAAGTACTTAAACTCCTATGACGGAATCCAGTAAGGGATACCTCGGGACCATTTGTGCGTTTCCTTATCTTTGTAGGATTGCAGGTATCCGGAACGCAACTTGGGGCATGCAAGTTACTTCTCAGCAGGCTGGCGGATCAACAAATAATCTCAGCACCTGAAATACTCTGTCCCTAGCTGAGTTGCCTCCCATTGCTCTCCCCAGCTGATTTGTTTCCTCCCCAGCTGAGTTACCAATAACTATCCCCAGCCGAGGTGCCAATCATTTTTCCTCAGCAGGATGCAAAGTCAGGGAATTATCTCCCCGCAGAATCATCAGCCTCTGATCAGAAGAGCAACGCATGAAGAAGTCACAACAGAGTACAGAAGACTTCTGCAAACCCCAGCTGGGTCCCATATTACAAGGATATGTCATCCAATGACATGTATCCCCAAGCGATTACATCTCGTCAGATCTATCAATGATCTCATCCCCAGCTGGGATGTTCACTTCAACAGATCAACCAGAGATCCTTGCGGCAACAGGATCCGCGTTCCGGATCTGCATCTTTTTGCATAATCATAGCATTCGCATCATATTATCCCCTTAAAGCGTAGCATTCCGTCCAATACGGAGCATTAAGGCAAAAATCAAATGCATAGCATAATCATAAGTCATGTTGTGGATTGAACACTTGTGAATAATAAACAGTTCATCATCACTGTGCAAAATCCCCACCAGAGTTCCCAGCAAAAGCAGCTGCCTCTCCAATCACAAGCACCAGTATATACATCTTTGAACACCCGTCCGTATCAAATCACCAGCAGAAAACCAAAGACATCCTCTTTGCACTCACACATACTTATATATACACTTTCTTGACACCCGCCTGTGTCATATCCCCAGTGCGGTCGCTTACACTTTCATCACCCATATACTTGTTATTTTTGACGCTCGTCCGTGTCACCTTCCCCAGCAGATAAACACTCATCTATACAATACTTACTACTCATAGGTGCACTTATACAGATGCTCGTCCGTATTTTGTATACATCATCTATATCCCCACAGATTCGACAGTAGTCCTTGTTCTTTGTTAACCAGTTGGTACTCGTCTGTACCATCATCTCAGAACATTGCGTCTAGTGTTTGTCTCTACATGATACTCGTCCGTATCATAGTCTTAAGGGTGCTCGTCCGCATCTTTAATCCATACACCGTGTCAAACACTTGTGTCTTCTTGAATATAGATACTCGTCTGTGTCTATTATTCCCCAAAAGAATTCTTTCGGATTCAACACTCGTCCGTGTTCTTTGTTAACCAGTTGATACTCGTCCGTATCATCATCTCTGAACATGTGTCAGTTTGTTTCTACATGATACTCGTCCGTATCATAGTCTTAAGGATGCTCGTCCGCATCTTTAATCTATACACAATACCAAACACTAATACCTTTTGTTTCTTGGATGTAAACGCTCGTCCGTGTTTACTATATCCCCAGTAGATCGCCAACAAATTTTCTTTTTTATCTAACACTCGTCCTGTGTTATGATAACCTTGAGAGCAGCCGTACCCTGCTAAGTGGTCGTCCTCCACTTCTTGATGGTCGTCCTCCATCATGCTCATCCGATGGCCGTCCCCATCGTTGATATTTTCGGCAGCCGTACCCTGCCAAGTGGTCGTCCTCCACCTTTTGATGATCGTCCTTCATCACTTTATCCAATGGCTGTCCCCATTGTTGATTTTGGTTATCTGACATTCGTCCTATGTCATGACAAACCTTGAGAGCAGCCGTCCCCTGCTGAGTGGTCATCCTCCACTTCTTGATGGTCGTCCTCCATCATGCTCGTCCGATGGTCGTCCCCATCGTTGACCTTTTCTATCCGGCATTCGTCCTATGTCGCGATATTTTCGGCAGCCGTCCCCTGCCAGGTGGTCGTTCTCCACCTTTGATGGCCGTCCCCATCATACTTCCTTTAACCCCAACAGAGCAGCCGTACCCTGCTAGGTGATCGTCCTTCACCTTTGATGACCGTACCTCATCATCTGTTTATTTCATTTATTCTTTAACCCGATGGCCGTCCCCGTCGTGGTCCCTTTTCTTTTTAGCCCGATGGTCGTCCCCGTCGTTAGTTACCTTACCTTTCTTGAACTTGATGGTCGTCCCCATCATAATCTTTTTTTCCCAGCTAGTCGGCCGTCCCCGTCTTAGCTTTACCTTTTATCCCCCAGCATGTCGGCCGTCCCCGTCATTGCTTTACTTCACATGCTTTTTCCAGCATGTCGGCCGTCCCCGTCATTGCTCTTTACCCAGCAGTCGTCCTCTGCTCGACGGTCGTCCTCTGTCGCCCACTTTACAATATACTTTATTTTCTTTTACAATCTATATCCCTTTTCTTCTTCATTCTGTGAGTGCAAATTTTGGACTGTCTTTGGTATTCAACCACAAGTTATCTTGTTTGCCTGATAAGCCGTCGCTTACATCCTGCACAACTAACTCATGTTTGAATAGGGGCAGCTGTAAACACCCCAAATTTGCCCTCACCTATTCACACCATGGCTTGTGATCTTTTCATATGCATAAATACAATCATATCATCTCACATCTCATTTTTTATTCACTGCATAGTTTCTAGGTCATCTGCACCTAGGGTTTGTGATCTAAGCAATCCAAAGGCTTTTGAGTCATTCCAAAGGCTACCAATCACTTCAAAGGGATCCATGTGTGTTCAATCATCATAATACATCCTCTCAAGGTCAAAAATGCAAAGGAATCACAAGAACTAGGGTTTGAGTGGATGCAGAGCCAGGATAGACTGCACAGTTGACCTAAAATTAGGGTTTTGGTTTCAGAGGCCATAACCCCAAATTTTTTTGTCATTCTTGTTTCCAATGGTCTCTATATGGTATAGGGAGTATGCATATCAATTTTCATGAATAAATTCCATGGGGAAGTCATCTGATCAAGGGTTGACTTTTCAGACAAGTCAGTGTAAAATCAGGGCATCTGAGGCCCCCAATGACCCAACCAATGGGTGATCTTCATCATTTTGAGTGTATATGATCTTTATTTGATCATGGAAGAAGGTTGAAGTTCATAGAAATCAAGAATTTAGGGTTTTTGCAAATGTTGACTTTTTGGGCATAGTTGACTTTTCAAGAATGCTTCATTTTAGGTCATTTTTCAAGCTTTGATTCTTGATCCAAGAAGGCTTCAAATGGAAACACTTTGGTCATGAAAGTTGTAGATCTCATCTTTCCCTTTTCAAAAAGTACAAGAGCATGACCAAACTCTTCTTGGATCAAAAGTTATGGTGTGACAAAGTTGGCTAAAATCATTGATTTTCAAGGCATGCTTCAAATGGAAATTTTGCAAAGTCATGAGCCAAAGCCAATTGTGACCTCTAATTCATTTCAAACCATGACATAAACATTCTACATGTCTTAAAAAGTCAGAATTGGACCAAAGATCACATGTGTTTAGTTCATGTAACAAGGCATTTTTTCATGAAATTCCATAAAGCAACAACTTGCAAAAGCACTCATAACATTTCACCAACTTGCTGCCTTGAATGCTGGACCAAGCCTAGCCTTTCCCTTCACTTTGCTGCGCAGACCATGCCCTTGTACCAAGCTAGCACCTCACCATACTTCTCTTACACAAAAGGTGGACTTTGAGCAAAAGGTGACTTACCTATCATAGCAGGCCATGTCACATCATCCAGCCAATCAGATTTGTTTATACTTTCCATTTGCAAGCTAGACACAACACCAAGCAAGGTTGAAACCATTCATACACACACATTCACAAAAGCATACCAAGTTGCAAGTTGCTTCGAATCTGCCTACACAGCCTGCAAACACTCCAACCATTTCCACCATTCAACTCATCACACTTCATAGACCTCAAACCACCAAGAACCTGGCCTGAAACAAGCAAGAACATCTCACTTCCATTCTTCACCTCATTTTGCAGTTCCTTTCGAATCTCCCTCCCTAGCTCACAAACAGCCAAACAAACCTTGCAAAGCTTCTCCATACATCATCTGGGCCACAAACCATCATTCACAATGGCTTGAAACTACCAGAATCACCATAGCCATTTCTGACTGAGCTTGAAGCAGGAGCTTTCGAAACTCATTATCCAGCCAACATAAACTCTTCTTGAGCATTCAAACATCTTCTGGGGATCAAGTGGAGTGGTTTGCACTGAAAGAAGAGGCCAAAAAGTCATCAAGGTGAAAGCTCCAAATCTCAGGTAGCATGAAATTTATTTTTCCAGAAATCACTTTGCATGTTATAAACTTGTTCTATGTGCTTCACTGATCATCCTGATGTCATTGGTTTCGAAAATGGCTTTGAGATGAGCATTTAATTTCTCTCTGAAACTTGCGTGCCCTAGTTCTCATTTCCTTCGATTCAGCTTGTTTAGGAAGAAGAAATTTGTTTTGGGAGAGGGGTTTGATTCGTGAGGGTGTGAGAAACATTTCCCAGTTCTTAGTTTTCATTTTTGATACGATTTGAGTGGTTTGGGAAGTTTTCAGGTGAGCTGCTCGCCGGAGAAGACAACCGGAAGTCTTCTCCGGCAGCCTGAATGTGATTAGGGCTAATTGTCATTAATTAGTGAACTTTAAACTTGGGCCCTTGGATGCTGTTTCCCGCGCGCTAGTGAATGGTCCAGATCATGTCATTTTGCCCTAATCCACTTAATTAGTATTAATTAATTCATAATTAAATTAATTTGGTCAGATTGCATCCACACCCTCCATTCACGCGCCAGTCAACCAATTTAAACCCAGATTGCATCTCAACCATCCTTTCCTTTGACTTTCATTTTTATTTAATTTTTATTCATTTTCTTTTCAATTAATTTGCACAATTATTTTAAAATAGTTAAAAATTCTTAAAAATTATGAAACTTTTTCCTAAAAGTTTTATTAATTTTTAAGACCCAAAAATATTTTTATTTTATTTTTTATCATTAAAAAAGTATTTTTAAATATTTAAAAGATTATTTTTAATTGATTAATGGGAATTAATTAATTAAAAATACTTTTAGGTATTTAAAAATTACAAAAAAATTCATGAAATGTTCTAAGACATTTAGAAACATTGTCCAACCTTCAAACCAAATTTCTTTTTTGATCTTGATGCATTTTAAGAATTTTCCATTGAATTAAAACATTTTTGGTGCATTATTTTGATCATAAGTTCAAAAATTCATTTCTGCCTATCTAGGAAGAGTTGGACATTGATTCTTCTTGCATTGTGATATGTTTAGCATGTAGTTTCTAGGATTAAATGGCCTTGATTTGTTTCCTCAATTTCAATTTGTTTGGCATTTCTTTTGTTAGGAACCCTAAAAACCCTAATAACTTAGAAAATTCATATCTTGAGATTGGTTAAGAGTTGAGACCTCCCCTTTGGACCTTGGTTTAGTATAGGGTTAAGGCTTCTTTGGATAGCATTTTTCCATTTTTTATCTTAGGGTTTGCTTCTGTTTTGGGTTTTTGTTTGTTGTTTGATTCATAAACCCTAATTTGGGCTTTCATTTGCATCCTTCTTGCATTCTCTTGCATAACTTGACTTGTCTTTGCATTTTGTGCATTCTTGAGTTTCATATGACATCTTAAGACATGTAGGAAGCATGTTTGATCATTGCATCACATATTTGCCATGTCATTTGCCTTGTATGTTTCATAACTTTTCATGTGCATTCATGCTCCTTAGCTTGCATCATTTGCACCCATGATCTTGTATGAACATCTCCATGTCTTGCCTCATGTTTGCAGCACCTCATAACATCATAATCATCATCAACATGCTTCTGGTTTTGCTTAGCATCATACCATTTCATCTCATCTTGCATTGCATTGCATTTCTTTCTAACATTTCAGGTGGTAAGTAAACTTGGGAAGTGAATTTGCCTTCACTTCTCATAACTTTTCTTTTCATCTCTCTTGCATTCATTGCTGCATTCCTATATGTGTTTGAGTTTGAGCTTGCTCATTCTTGCTCCTCCCACTTTCTTTCTTCAAGTGACTTGACTTTTTGAATGAAGCAAGTCACTTTGCTTCTTTTGATCTTGTTCATCTGCTTCCTGGTGGCTCCTTTGAAGACTTCTCTTGCAAACCTCACAAACCTTAGGAACAACCAAGCATGATAATGAATTAGGGTTTTGATTAGTCTCCCCTCATAGTTTTTACCTTTGTGTCTCTCTTTGAGTCTTCTCTTCTCATCTCATAATCAGGGACTAAACCCTAAAGGCTTTGAGACTTTGTGATTAAGCTTATGCCTGCATCCTTCTTTTAGGATGGAGTGTATAACTTTAATCCTAAGTGTCAAACCCTTAATGTGTTTAAATCTCTTAATTAATCCACCTAATAATCACAGACATCAAGCTTGTAACTTGGGCCTTGCATTAGGGTTCTAATTCTTCCTTAATTGGTTAAGAAGGACTAACCCTAGTGTTAATGGACAAGTCCCCCTCAAGTTGTCTTACAAACCCTAAAACTCACTTCTTAATCATACCATTAACTAAAATCCATTTAATAAAGGCTTTGTTTTGTCATGAGTTTAATCCCTAATCATGGATTAAGTTGAGGAGTCTTCCTCAGCTTAAACACTCTCATCTATTATCCTTCTATTAGGATGGTGTAATGAGTCTGTTTAATCCTTGATTATGGCTTAACCTCATTACTTAACACTAAACAAAAACACCAAAAACATCTAAATAATCACAAGTAGGTTAATGATCTTAATCCTACACCAAAGGTGATTAAGTGTGAGAATCTGACTTCACACTTAAGGTACTCTCATTACCCCTAATCAGAGGGAGGATGTGATGAGTTTACTAACCCATTGGTTTAGGCTTAAGCTCATTAACTTATGACAAACTTTCAAAAGCAATAAAAGACTGAAAACTCAAAAACAAACAATAATCGTCTCCTTCGGGATTCTTTTCTCATCACCTTCACTCATAAACGAGAACTCGCTTCTTCCGTCTAATGCAAGACAGTTTGCATCTGTGCCAGACAGATCATACACTTGAGCATAGGCAAGTAAGCAGTTCACAAGTCAATTCATCTTTCAGTCTCTTTGGGTCGAACTACGGTGTTCTGACTTCCTCATTGCACGAGAGGATACGTAGGCATAACTTAACAGTTATCGAACAAAAGTCTCTGTACATTCCCCCTCTTTCAGCATTATTCTTTAGCCTCATTATCATGAGCATTTCATCTGTGTTCTTACACTGACACTTCATTTATACATTTCACATTCTTTTTACACTGACACCTGTACATCCTTTCCGGCTATTCTATGCACAAATTGCACTGACACTACCCCTTTAAAACACAAATCTTTTAAGCGTGGATCCCGTCGAGTACGACGGACAATCTGGGTGCTAATACCTTCCCAGGTTGTAACCAACCCCCTTTCTCAGTCTCTCTGGTTCGCAAACCGTCTTATCCATCTTTTTTCTAGGTCTATGCAGCATTGCCTTTCCTCCGGGATAAAAATGCCTAGCTGGCGACTCTATTCATCTCCAGTGAGTTCACGGCTGTGTGTTCTCATTGTCCCTCTCGCCGACCGTTCGCGTCTGTACCTTCATCTGATCCAGTTTTCATTTGTCGGGAGCGACACATACCATACACAAGCTGATACGGTGTTGCCCCAGTGGATGTTCTGATTGACGTACGGTACCCATACAAGGCAAATGGTAGCATTTCATGCCAGTCTTTATAGGTAACCACCATCTTTTGTACAATCTTCTTGATATTCTTGTTAGCTGCCTCAACAGCACCATTCATATTTGGCCTGTAAGGAGAAGAATTGTGGTGTTGGATCTTGAAGTCCCGACACAGTTCTGCCATCATTCTGTTGTTTAAGTTGGAACCATTATCAGTAATGATTCTCTCGGGCACTCCATACCGACAGATGATGTCTCTCTTCAGAAATCGGGCTACCACTTGCCTTGTAACATTTGCATATGAAGCTGCTTCGACCCACTTGGTAAAATAGTCGATGGCTACCAGGATGAATTTGTGGCCATTTGAAGCAGTCGGTTCAATCTTGTCAATCATATCAATGCCCCACATGGCAAAGGGCCAGGGTGAAGACATCACATTCAGAGGATTCAGAGGCACATTTATGGCATTTTCTGGCATATGCACAACAGTCTGCATCCATTGTAATCCAGTAATAACCTGATCTTAACAACTTTTTAGCCATTGCATGCCCTCCTGCATGGGTACCAAAGGATCCCTCGTGCACTTCGTGCATTAGCAAGTCTGCTTTTGTCTTATCAACACATCTGAGAAGTACCATATCAAAGTTTCTCTTGTACAGGGAACCATCAGTATTTAGGAAGAAACTACCAGCTAGCCTTCTTAATGTCTTCTTGTCATTGGAAGATGCCCCAGGTGGGTATGTCTGATCCTCCAAGAAGCATTTGATATCATGGAACCAAGGCTTATCATCTTTAACAACATCTGCTGCAAATACGTATGCTGGTCTGTCAAGTCTGGACACTGCAATTTGAGGCACAAAGTTGGCAGCTTGGACTTTGATCATGGATGAAATGGTAGCCAGAGCATCTGCAAACTGATTCTCGTCTCGAGGGATATACTCAAGCTTGACCATTGTGAAGAAAGTCAATAACCTCCTTGTATAATCCCGATAAGGTATCAAATGATCTTTGTGCGTGTACCATTTGCCATTGGTTTGATTAATTACCAGAGCTGAATCTCCGAACACAGTCAAAGTCTTGATCCTGAGGTCAATGGCTTCCTTAAGACCCATAATGCAAGCTTTGTATTCAGCTTCGTTGTTAGTGCAGTTAAAGGTGAGTTTTGGCGAGAAAGGCATGTGAACTCCCTTAGGTGTAATGAGTATTGCACCAACACCACGACCATTCATATTAACAGCCCCATCAAACATCATAGTCCATTCTTCTTCTGGGTCAGGCCCTTCAGTGTGAATAGGCTCTTCGTGATCTTTTGCTTTTATGAACATGATGTCTTCATCAGGGAAGTCAAATCTCATAGGCTGGTAATCATCAATGGGTTGCTCAGCGAGATAATCAGACAATACACTGCCCTTGATGGCTTTCTGAGATGTGTACTGAATGTCATATTCTGTGAGGATCATTTTCCATCTTGCAACCCGTCCGGTAAGTGCTAGCTTCTCAAAAATGTACTTAACTGGGTCCATCTTTGAGATCAATAAGGTAGTGTGAGTCAACATATACTGCCTCAGTCGGCGAGCAACCCACGCTAAAGCACATCAAGTTTTCTCGAGCAGTGAATAACGTTGTTCACAGTCGGTAAACTTTTTGCTTAGGTAGTATATTGCATACTCTTTTCGACCAGACTCGTCATGCTGGCCCAGGACACACCCCATTGATTCTTCTAATACTGTCAAGTACATGATTAGAGGTCTTCCTTCAACTGGAGGCATAAGGATCGGAGGCTCTTGTAAGTATTCCTTGATTTTGTCAAAAGCTCTCTGGCAGTCTTCGTTCCACCTGACCGTTTGTTCTTTTCTTAACAGCTTGAACAAAGGCTCACAGGTTGCTGTAAGGTGAGATATGAACCTTGAAATGTAGTTCAATCTACCTAAGAACCCCCGAACTTCTTTTTCTGACTTCGGTGCAGGCATTTCTTGAATGGCTTTAACTTTATCAGGGTCAACTTCAATCCTTTTCTCACTTACAATAAATCCCAGCAGCTTACCGGATCGCACCCCGAATGTGCACTTGTTAGGGTTTAACTTCAGTTGGTACTTCCTCAGACGTTTGAATAACTTCAACAGATTCACCAGGTGATCTTCTTCTGTGAGGGACTTGGCAATCATGTCATCCACATAACATTCAATTTCTTTGTGGATCATGTCATGGAATAATGTTACCATAGCCCGTTAATAAGTGGCACCAACATTCTTCAGTCCGAATGGCATCACCTTATAACAGAATGTGCCCCAGGGTGTAATGAAGGTTGTATTCTCCATGTCTTCAGGCGACATCTTGATCTGATTGTATCCTGAAAATCCGTCCATGAAGGAGAACACCGAGAACTGAGTCGTATTATCGACCAATACATCAATGTGAGGTAAAGGGAAGTCGTCTTTCGGGCTGGCTCTGTTCAGATCCCGGTAGTCCACACACATCCTCACCTTACCGTCTTTCTTAGGAACAGGTACAATATTAGCGACCCAAGGCGGATAGCTAGTTACATCAAGGAAACCAGCGTCCCACTGCTTTTGCACCTCTTCCTTTATCTTCATTGCCATATCTGGGCGAGTACGGCGCAACTTCTGTTTCACTGGTGGGCATTCTTCTTTTAAAGGCAGCTTGTGCATGACAATATCGGTGTCCAACCCTGGCATATCCTGATAAGACCAGGCAAAAACATCCACGTACTCCCGAAGCATATCAATCAGTTGTTCTTTTACTGAATCTTGTAAGCAGACCCCGATCTTAACCTCTTTCGCGTCTTCTTCCGTACCAAGATTAACCGTTTCAATCTCCTCCTGATGAGGAGTGATAACCTTCTCCTCTTGCCTTAACAACCTGGCTAGCTCTTCAGGTAGCTCATAATCTTCTTCAACCCCTTCATCAGCTTGATTGATTGGATTGTTAAAGTCATACGAAGTCATAGCAGTGTTGTTGTCGGTGCAATATGGAGGGAACTTTCTGCAAGGGTTTAGATTGGTTTATTTTAGTGATCAATTTTAATCTTGTTTAGAAAAAGTGAGAATGAAGTTATCATTTTGAAAAACATTGCCATTTTATTTTTCTACAAAAAGAAAAAATGAAAAGACAGTGAGCGAAAAAAGAAAAGACTCATTTGCAAAAGATGTCTGATATTCATTGATTAATCCATTTGCACAAAATTACAAGATGGCCCGATTACAAAATGAGTATTGACATCTTGGGCAAGATGCAAGACTTGATGCATGCTTTAAAATACAGGAAATAATAATTACTCTGCAGGAGTAACCCTTATAATTTCCTGGGAAAACCAGTTAAGGACTTGGCTCCCCGGGATCCTTGGACGTATCCAGCTCTCCAGGTTGCGGTCGCTTTCCTCCTCGTCTTCCAAGTTGTTCACAGCATCCGGGGTGAGCATTCCCCCGCTGACAAAGTTGGGCTCCTTGGCAGCCTCCGATTGATCTTGTTGAGTTGGTTTGTAACCCAACCCAAATCTGTCTTCTTTCTTTTCCACGGGCAGCAGCTTGCCCCAGCCTTGGGCAGTCCCCTCTTCAACAACCTTCCGGGCTTGCTGATATGACGTTATGGAGGTTCCCAGTACAGCAGATGCTTCATTAATATTCAGGGCCTCAAACCCTTGGCTCATAGTTTCATGGATCTCCCCATCCATTTCTATGTACTTATATGTTGCCAGATGGCTGACAAAGATGTCTTCCTCCCCACAGATGGTGATGATCTGGCCTTCCCACTCGAATTTCAGCTTCTGGTGAAGGGTAGATGTAACAGCGCCAGCGCCGTGGATCCAGGGTCTACCCAACAAAAAGCTGTAGGCCGGCTGAATGTCCATCACATAGAAGGTAATTTTGAAGGTCTGCGAGCCAATCATCACAGGCAGATCAATCTCCCCAAGCACTGATCTTTTAGAGCCATCAAATGCTCTCAGCACCAAATTACTCGGGCGCAGTGCTAAGCCATCGTACTCCAGCTTCACTAAGGCTTTCTTTGGTAGAACATTGAGTGAAGACCCAGTGTCCACCAGTACATGAGATAGAACAACACCTTTACATTCCAAGGTGATATGTAAAGCCTTGTTGTGGTTACGTCCCTCAGTTGTTAAGTCAGCATTGGTAAAGCCCAGTCCATGACTGGTGTTGACATTTTCCACCATGGTTTCTAGCTGATTAACGGTAATCTCCTCTGGCACATATGCTGCGTGCAGGACTTTCAATAATGCATTCCTGTGAGCTTCAGAACACATCAACAGGGATAATATGGAGATTTTTGAGGGAGTTTGGTGAAGCTGATCCACCACCTTGTAATTACTTCTCTTTATGATTCTCATAAACTCGTCTACATCTTGCTCAAAAGATGTCTTCTGAGTTTCTTTAATAATTGGCTCTTCGGGTACCACACTCTTCCCTTTTGCTTTGGCAGCAGCTTCTGCTTCAGCATTAGGTCTTTGCAATTGTGAGGCAAAAAGGCGTCCGCTTCTGGTGAAGCCTCCACCTCCCCCAACATTATCAATTTGTGGAGAAGAGGTTGATGAATCCAGAGTGATTTTCTCCCCGTTGCAGTAGAGATCAGAGCCATAATGCCAAGGTATGACATTATTGCTTTCATATGGAACGGGTCCAGGCACCATAATAGTAACTGGACTGACTGCTACAGAGGAGGGTACTGAAATGGTATGCGGATCGTAGTAAATTGTGACTGGTGACCTGATAGGAGGTGCCACTGTTTGTTGCTGAAAGTTGTTGTTTGGAGGAACATTTGATGGATCATAGTAGATGGTGACTGCTGAGACATCTCCATTCATTTCTGTTGGCATTGTAGAAGATTCTGCTGATAAAAAGGATGATGATGTTGTAGAAGAAATGGTTGTTGAAATTTGATTCGTTGAAGTGATGGATGGAGCCATTGCTGATGATATTGACGAATCGGTTGGAATGATTGTTGCTGCTGTTGTAGAAGAATCAGGAATTGTTGTCAAAGGAATTGCTGGATTTGTAGGCGTCGTTGTTGAGATCTGAAGGATACCATCTTTGATATGACCATCTATGCCGCTTCTCAGATTATCACACTCGTTGACTGCAATGTTGCAATACCCACAACCGAGCTCACACCCGGGGAACACCTGGCATTCTAGAAGCTCACACCAGAGGTGTTCGAATTTGTGCAACACTGGTGATCAAAGTAGATGGTTTGTCTTCCTCAATGGCATTAATCCTCGGCCCCCCATGATTAGGCATAGGATTTCTGTTGACATTCGGAGGCGGTGCGAAGTTGAGGGCTTTAGAATCCACCAGATCCTGAACTTTCATTTGCAATGCCCTGCATTTTTCCGTATTGTGGCCAGGTGCATTGGAATGGAAAGCACACCTGGCGTTGACATCATAATTCTTCGGGAGATTAGAGGGATCTGGTGGTGCCAATGTCCTTAACTTAACCAAGTTAAGTTTCAGGAGTTGTGGCAATAAGGCATCATAAGGCATAGGAATAGGGCCAATCACCCTGTTTGCCTGTGATGGTCTTTGTTGAAAGGGTCTTTGTTGTTGATTGCTATTGTTGTTGTTGTAGGTTCTTTGTGGCGGATACTGAACTTGCTGTTGATAATGTGGTTGTTGTGGTTGTTGATATGTTGATTGCTGAGGAATCGGAGCTGGAATAGTGACGGCTGCCACTGATCTGTGGACATACTAAGGTCTGCCCCTGCTGGCATGAATGGCATTTGTCTCACCGGTCCTTCGAGGTCCCACAAAAGGCTTCCTGGGATTACTGGATGAACTTGCACCATTATCAGAAATTTTTCCCATTTTTAATAGACTTTCAATTCTTTTACCGGCTATAACTACGTCTGCGAAGCTGGTAGAAGAAAAGGCAGCCAATCTATCAATGTATGTTCCTTGCAAAGTATTCATGAACATGTCGGCCATTTCTCTTTCCGACATGGGTGGCTGGACAGCCGCAGCAAGCTGTCTCCACCTTTGGGCATATTCTCTAAAGCTTTCTCTGGAAGATTGAGACATCCCCATCAGAAGGGTTCTGTTAGGAGCCATATCCAGATTGTATTGATACTGCCTGATGAAAGCTTCAGCTAGGTCCTTCTAGCATCTGATAGTAGCTCTGGTTAAGTGTGAATACCACTCCCTTGAAGCCCCAGTCATGCTATCTTCAAAGTAGAACATACACAGTTTTTCATCCATGGTATATGCTTTAAGTCTTCCCAGAAAAGACTGCAGGTGAGTTCGTGGACAGGAGGTTCCATTGTATTTCTCAAAGCACGGGGGTTTGAACTTGTGGGGAATTCTCACCCCATCCACCAACCCCATATCCATTACATCAAAGCCCAGGGAATTTTGAGACTCCAAAGACCTCAACTTCTCAGCAATTTCATCAAACCTTCTAACATAGACTTCATCTCCAGCTCCCATGACAGTAAACTGCTCCTCTTGGGGGTCCTCTTGTAAGATCCTCCCCCCGGTAGTATTTCCTTGCACATTACCCGGAATGTTGACTTCTGGATCTAGATGAGGTCCAAACACTGGTGGATTAACATGAGGCTGACCCCTTTCATTATTACTTGTTCCTCCAGTTCCGGGACGAGGTTCCTCGGGAGTTTGTCTTTCTACCAATGCCCTTAATCTTTCTTGGCTCTAGGCCAAGCCAGTCATCACAGTCATGAATTGGGCCATTTGGTTTCTCATCTCCACTCTTTCATTAGCCATCTGGGTTCTGACCTCAGTCAGGTCTTGCTGTACTTGCTCCATTATAATACCCGGAAGGTTGTTGCGAGTAGGATACCGGTGTGCACGGTTGACAGGGAACACTCTTCTGCGAGCAATATTTCCTGAACCACAACAGAGTTAGAAACAAACAAAAATAATAACAAAACCTACAAAACAAAACAAAAGTTAGTATGCAATGCAGTATGCTTATTTGTTTTCCAAGGTATCCGGCTTGGTTCTTGGTTTTGACCTTTCCAGACCTCGAGGAAGATGCTTTGATGTTGTTGAGAAAAGAAAACCCAAATGAAAACAAACTAAAATATATTACAAAAGATGAATAATACATAGTCTGTTTTTACAACATATGCCCCTGAAGGGTCAAAATACAACACTAAAGAAAATTACATCAAATGAAAACAACAACAATCAAAAAGTCAGACATCTAGTCCAAACTCATCCTCCTTAACCTTCTTCAGAAGTGCCTCAGTTACTGGACTAGCTGGATGCTCTGCAATGGTCCTTATGAGGAGGTTCCCGGTGGCAATGGCAGTGGTCAGCTTCTTGTGCCTATCCTGATCCTTTGATCTTTTCAAACCAGCCCTAAGCTTCAACTCTGAAATCTCCTTCTGGGCTGCCAGCAAAGCTTCCTGCTGCTTCTTTTCATTGGCCTCTAACTGTTCAATCTTGGCCTGAGTTCTCTGATCTTCCTGAGAACGGGCTTCAGTGATCCTGACCCACCTAGCCTGACTCTCTTGCAGATAGAGCTCAGTCCTAGCCTTCTGAAGCTTGGCCTCTTTACAGTCATTCTTCAATATTTGCTCCCCAGCTCTTGCTTTTCTGATGTAGTCCTCTGTTTTCTCAATCTTGGCCAGATGCTCCACCCTAAGCTTCTCCAACCTCTCAATGTCCAGACGACCATCACTCCTCTCCCAGAGGGTCTTCTTCAGAGCTTGAGACAAATTCTCATTCCTTTCCTTCAGCTTCTCAAATTCTTCCAGGCTGACAGTAGTTGCTGGCTGAGCTGTAGATGGTCTTGGTATGTCCTCCAAAGTGAAAGGCATCCCAGTAACCTGAGCTCTAGCATGGGACCAGTCATAGTACTAAGCTGAAGCAACATTATTACACCTCCCCAAAATAGCCATCCCTTTCGTCTGGATGTTGTCCCAAGCCCAAGATGCTTGTCTGACAGCAGCTAGATTAGGCTTTATCTCACAATACAGGGTCTCAGCTAAATCTTGCATTCTAGGAGGGTGAACCAAAGCATAGCCCAGTTGTCTCTTAAACAGCAAAGGATTGTAGTTGATGCAACCCTTTACTCCTATTAGAGGTACATTTGGGTATTGCCCACAGCTAGTGATGATGTCCTTGCCTTTGGTGCTCTGGGTGCACCATCTGATATCATCTGAAGTCAAATCAATAAGTCTCTTAACCCAATTCTTCTGTTGGTGGGGATTCAGGAGGGCATCTGTCTTAGGCGGGTGTTTGAGCAGCCAAGTGTGAAAGGAGCACAGCATCTCACCAACTTCCCTCTTTGTTTCTCATTCCTCTGATGAATGGAGTAATAGAAATCTCCCAGCAATGTGGGTACTGGGTTCCTCAGAAGGAAAATATGAATGGCATTCTTGCTGACAAATTTGGGCTCATCTGCAAACAGTATAACCCCATATATGCTGAGGGCTAACAAAGCACAAACTGCCCTCCATTCTCCCAAAGAGGCCTTCAGGATGGCCTGAGAAATCAAGAAATCCAAGTGCAAACCAGGGATCCCAGCCTTTGTTGTCATGTTTTGCTCAATCAAAGTAGGCTCCAGGTACAGTGCTTTTGTCACTTCTCCATTGCTGGGAGAAGTCATCTCTGGGTTGAAGGGGACTCCACCCCTGACAGGTACTCCAATCAATGATGAAAACTCCTCCAGCAGAGGTCCTAGCTGAAAGTCTGGGAAAGTGAAGCATCTCAAAGGAGGGTCATAAAACTGTAGGCAGGTGTGGATCATGCTCCTCTGAGAAGGGTCCAGGTCCATAACCATATCAAGGATACCTCCATAATGCTCTCTGAATAATGGGATGTGGTCAAGGGTGATAAGTGACTGGACCTGCCTGATACTAGTCAACACAGGCTCAAAGAAATGGTAAGATATGTTGCTCTTCCTGGGTGTAGCCATGAATGCTGATGAAGAGCTGAGGACAAGTGCTGATGAGGATCAAGACTGATACTGGAGATGAGCCACTGTCAGGCTGATGCTGATGATGATGAAGACAGCTGAAGTAAACAGCTGATGAAGATAACTGAAGCAGAGGTCTATGCAGAAGAAGGGGCCAAAACCAAACCAGATATAATGTGGATACCCTGAAAAACAAATAAACAAATGTTAAATGATGCAATGATGATGTATGCAAATGATATGCAAGGGTTTGTGATCAAGCTGGATCTGATTATCTGTCTTGATATAAAGCCCATGTATGTTCAAGAAGTCCAGATGGAGGTTCAGAAATCCAGTAACCAAGGTGGGTGACTCAAATAAAGAGCCACATATCCAGGGTTAAATCACAAGAACTGTCCAAAATGAGGTACTCTTAATCAAATAATAACAGGGTATGATGTGGCTAAGGGTACCTGCAAACCTGTAAACAACCCAACCCCCCTCACAGGTAATGTTCTAAAACAAGGATCCTCAGACTTGGATCAGTTATGAGAAGTGTAAACACTTCTAACCCGGAGGTACAATGTTTACAATAACCATAAAAGATCCTCCTCTAATTCACCTCAGTTTCTGAAGGTCATAATAAAGGTCATCCAGACTTAGCAGGCTTCCCAGATAGCCCTAGCACTACAGGAAATCTGTAGCACAGAGTTCTCAAGAAGAAACCCACATCTGAACTGTGTTTCATATTCCCGCACCAGACCGAAATGGAATGGGAAAGAACATGAAACACTCTAGCATAGGTGTCACTCAGGCCCCAAGTATAGGACCTTAAACTCTCAATGAAACCCCACCCATCAAGACAACAAACTAGATCCAACAATGATAATGACAGTATGAAGTATGAAAAACTGTAAAGAGAGAAATAAATAAAGTTTTACATAAAGCAATAAATAAAGCAACTATATACACACAAATAACACATAACACCCCAGTAAACACAAATCAAACAAGCGCTAGGAGGAACCCACAAAAAGAACCAGAAGCCCTGGTTACAGTATAAGGGTCCCCAGCAGAGTCGCCAAGATGTCGCTCCCACCAAATGACATGGGGCCAATAGGGGTACAGACGCGAACGGTCGGCGAGAGGAGAGAGAACACACAAGGGTGAACTCAGAAGACAAGAGTCGCCAGCTAGGCATTTTTTATCCCGGAGGAAGGGTAATGTTGCATAAACCCGAGAAAAGATATGGATAAGACGGTTGCGAACCAGAGAGACTGAGAAAGGGGGTTGGTTACAACCTGGGAAGGTATTAGCACCCAGATTGTCCGCCGTACTCGACGGGATCCACGCTTAAAAGATTTGTGTTTTAAAGGGGTAGTGTTAGTGCTGTTTTGTGTGCAAAACTAGAAAGAATGCAAGTGTCAGTGTAAGAGAAAAGTGAGGTGAAATATATGAAGTGTCAGTGTAGGAACAAGAATGAAATGCCCAGGATTATGAGGCTAAAAGAATAATGCTGGAAGAGGGGGAATGGACAGAGACTTTTGTTCGATAACTGTTAAGTTATGCCTACATATCCTCTCGTGCAATGAGGAAGTCAGAACACCGTAGTTCGACTCAAAGAGACTGAAAGATGAATTGACTTGTGAACTGCTTGCTTGTCTATGCTCAAGTGTATGACCTGTCTGGCTCAGGTGCTAACTGTCTTGCATTAGACGGAAGAAGCGAGTTCTCGTTTGTGAGTGAAAATGATGAGAAAAGAATCCCGGAGGAGACGATTATTGTTTGTTTTTGTGTTTTTCAGTCTTTTATTGCTTTTGGAATTTTGTCATAAGAAAATGAGCTTAAGCCTAAACCAAGGGTTAGTAAACTCATCACATCCTCCCTCTGATTAGGGGTAATGATAATACCTTAAGTGTGAAGTAAGCACCTCACACTTAATCACCATGATGTAGGATTAAGATCATTAACCTACTTGTAATTATTTAGATGTTTTTGGTGTTTTTGTTTAGTGTTAAATAATGAGTTTAAGCCATAATCAAGGATTTAATGGACCCATTACACCATCCTAATAGAAGGATAATAGATGAGAACATTTAAGCTGAGGAAAGCTCCTCAACTTAATCCATGATTAGGGATTAATATCATGACAAAACAAACCTTTATTAAAGTGGATTTTCGTTAATGATGGGATTAAGAAATGGATTTTATGATTTGTAAGACAACTTGTGGCGGACTTGTCCATTAACACTAGGGTTAGTCCTTCTTAACCAATTAAGGAAGAATTAGAACCCTAATGCAAGGCCCAAGTTACAAGCTTGATGTCTTAGTGATTTATTAGATGGATTGATTAAAGGATTTAAACACATTAAGGGTTTAACACTTAGGATTAAAGTTATACACTCCATCCTAATAGAAGGATGCAGGCATAAGCTTAATCACAAAGCCTTAAAACCTTTAGGGTTTAGCCCTGGATTATGAGATGAGAAGAGAAGACTCAATGATGACACAAAGGTAAAGGCTAAATGGGGGACTAATCAAACCCTAATTATTATCATGCTTGGTTGTTCTTAGGGTTTGTGAGGCTTAAGAGAGAAATAATCTTCAAAGAGCCACCAAGGAGAGAAGCAGATGAAAGGAGAAAGAAGCAGAGAGAAGCAAGACAACTTGCTTCACTTAAGAAGACAAGTTGCTTGAAGGAAGAAAGTAGGAAAGAGCATGAATGAGCAAGCTCACTCTAAGACAAGATAAAATGCAGCAATGATGCAAGAGAGGGATGAGAAGAGATTGTGAGAAGTGAAGGCAAATTCACTTCTCAAAACAACTTACCACCTGAAAAGTTAGCAAAAGAAATGAAATGCAATGCAAATGAGATGAAATGCCATGGTGCAAACCAAAGTCAGAAGTATAAACATGATTTCAATGATGCTAAGAGATGATGCAAACACATGACAAGAGATGAGAGTGATCAAACAAACATAAGGATGCAAATGAGGCATGCTTTGAACCATAAAGATTCATGAATGTTTATGAAATGAAATGAACATATAACATGGCAAAGGAATGGTGCAATGATCAAACATGATTCTAATATGTCCTAAGATGTATTATGAATCATGTTGATGCACAAAATGTCATGACAAGTTCTTAAATGCAAGCAAATGAGAGATTGATACAAAGGAAGGCACAAATTAGGGTTTACCTACAACATACAATGCAAAAATTCAAAACCAGAAGCAAATGATATGACAAAAAATAAAAAATGGGATCAAAGGAACCCTAACCCTACACAAGTTCACTTCCCAAAGGAGGGGACCTAACTCTTAACCTAGTGCAAGTTATGAATTTCTCAAGTCAATTAGGGTTTTGGGATACCTCACAATGAAAAATGCAAAACAAATTGAAAATGAAATATGAATTCAAACCAATTTTACCCTAGAAACTACATGATGTAAAGGATGCAATGCAAGAAGAACCATCATCAAACTCCTCATGGTTAGGCAGAATGAATTTTTCTAAGTTTGAACAAAAATATTGCCTTTAAACAAATTTAATTCCAATGAAAATTGTCAAAATAGTTCAAGAACCAAAAAGAAATTTGTTTTGAGAGTTTGATAATGTTCCTAAATGTTTTGAAATGCAATGTGAATTTTTTGGTGATTTTTAAATACCTAAATGCATTTTTAATTAATTAATTTCCATTAAATAATTAAAAATAAACCTTTAAATGATTTAAAAATAATTTTTAATGCAAAAAATTAAAATTAAAATATTTTTGGGTTCTGAAATTAATGAAATGCTTGACAAAAAAATTCAGAATTTTTAAATGTTTTTTACTATTTTAAATAATTCGTAGAAGTTAAATGAAAAGAAAATGAAATAAAATGAAATAAAATGAAAAGTAAGCAAATCTAATGGCTGGTGTTCAAACTTGGGGGTCAATGGTTGACTGCGCGCGCAAACCCACGGCTAGGATTCCTTCTGGCTTAATTAACTTAAATATGATTTATTAAATTAATAAAAACAGATTAGGGTTTAATGAAATGATCTGGGCCACTCAAAACTTAAGCTAATCTGAATCCAATGGCCACGAATGCATCTGGCAAACTAATTAGGGTTAGGGCTTAATGATTTTCAGGTGACCGGAGGGAAGCTCCGGTCATCTTCTCCGGCGGGTCAAAAACCCTAAATCATGCTACAGGCCACCCCACCTAAAATTGAACACAGGGAAATGATCCTCTACCCAAACCCCATTCAAATCACCCCTCAAACATCATTTCTAAACCAAGAACAGAGGGAATCGAAGCAAACAAGTTTTGCGGGTGAAATTTCAGAGAGCCATGAAATGGTCATTTCTTTACCATTTCAAAAAATAAATACATATTCATGATCAGGAGAACACATAGCATCATAAAAGAACTCAAAAATTAGTTTATGGGAAAAATGTTCTTCATGTTACCTGAGATGGAGCCTCTCTGACTTTGAGCTTTCTGGACTTTTCTTTTGTGCAAGCCTGCTTCCTTGAGCCTCCTGATGATGGAATGAAGTTTAGAAAACCTGGGGAGTAGCTGGTTTGAAAGATTCAGCTCTGGTGTAGCAGAAATGGAGGTCTTTGTGTGTGATGTTTCAAGCTGTTTTAAGGGGTGATTCTTGTTCTGAGTGTGGTTTGTGGTTTGTGGTTTATGGGTGAAGAAATTTTTGATGTTTGAAGGCTGTGTGAAGAGATTCGAAGAGGAGAAGTTTTTTGACAGATTTTGTGTATTGTGTACTTTAGGATGCTTGAAGTCCACATATTAGACTCTGATTGGGCAGAGAGTTGTTGGTGGCACAGTGTGATTGGCATGGGCAAAAATGCAAAAGTCAAAAGTTTGTGTACTACAAGCATGGGCTGGGACAGAAGAGATCTAAAGGGGTGTCTTGCCTCAGCATGATTTATGGTGAACCATAGGATCAACAAAATGCAGCTGGATGGCTTGGATAGCAAAATGGTATGAGTTTTGCATTTTGCCCTCTTTGAAGTTTCTTGTGAATCAAGGCATGACACCTCATGATTTCTTGGGCAATTTGTGACAAAATGAGTTATGTGATATTGTTATGATGTTTTGATACCAATTGGAGTTCAAGTCAAGCATGAAAGGTCCCTTTTGCAAAGTTTCAATTTTGAAGCCTTCATGAAAAATGCCTTATGCAACTTGTAATTCAAGGCATGGAAATGAAAGATCCTTGGCACAAATCTGACCTTTAGGCATTGCAATGTGTTTTTATGATGGTTAGAAGCCACTTTGAAGTCATGAGAATGCTTGGCATGTGAAATTGCAAGTTTCCCTCTTTGTGCAAAAGTGAAATTTTAATGATTTTATCCAACTTTGCAAGGCCATAACTTTTGATCCAAAATGAATTAGAATGAGTTCTTGTACTTTTTGAAAAGGGAATGATCCATTATACAACTTTCATGACCAAATTTTTCTCATTTGAAGCATTTTTGAATCAAAAAGAGAAGGTTGAAAAACTTTCCCAAAATGGCAAGTTTACATTATAAGTCACTTTCCCAAAAAGGCAACTTTGCAAATGACTTGAAATTTTCCATTTTTGTGAGCTTCTAACATCTTCTATGATCAAATAAAGATCATACACATTCAAAATGATGGAGAACACCCTTTGGTTGGGTCATTGGGGGCCTCAGATGCCCTGATTTTGCACTGACTTGCTCAAGAAGTCATCCCTTGATCAGGTGCCTTCCCCATGGAATTTCTTCATGAAAATTGATATGCATGATCCTTATAACATATAATGACCAATAGAAACAAGAATGACCAAAAAATTTGGAGTTATGGCCTCTGAAACCAAAACCCTAATTTTAGGTCATCTGTGCAGTTAAACCTGGCTCTGCTTCTATGCCTTTCTCAGTTCTTGTGATTCTTTGACTTCTTTGATCTTGAGAGGACATAATATGATTCTTGAACACACATGGACCCCTTTTAAGTGATTGATGACCTTTGGAGTGGCTCAAAAGGCTCAGGGATGGCTCAGATCACAAACCCTAGATACAGATGACTTGGAACCAATGCAGTGAAGCAAAAATGCAATATGAGATGCTATGATTGAACTTATGCACATGTAAATATCACAAGCCATGGTGAAATGGGTGAGGGCAAATTTGGGGTGTTTACAGTTATTAAGTGGATTTATTAAGAGGTTTAAACAAATCAAGGGTTTAACACTTCGGATTAAAGTTATACACTCCATCCTAAGAGAATGATGCAGGCATAACCCTAATTCCAAAGTCCTAAAACCTTAAAGGTCTAGTCTCTAATGATGAGATGATAAGAGATACACAAAGAAGACACAAGTGAAAACTAAGGGGGAACTAATCACAACCCTAATTATTATCATGCTTGGATGTTCCTATGGTTTCTAAGGCTTGAGAAAGATCTTCAGAGAAGCCACCAACGGAAGAAACAAATGAAAGGAGGAAGAAGCAGATAAACATGAATGAGAAAGCTCACTCAAAGGCAATGAAAAATGCAACAAGGATGCATATGAAAAAGATGAAGAGAAATGAGAAGTGAAGGCAAATTCACTTCTCAAATTACTTACCACCTGAAAAATGTTAGTACAAGGTGCATAAAGAAAGAAATGACATGAAAAGATGCATATGTAATGACAAAGAAACAAAACCAAAAGAAAACACATGATGTAAATGATGTTATGAGATGATTTGAGAGCATACAAGGTGCACATGTGTGATCATACAAGGGAATGAATGCATATGAGGCATGTGGGAAGCATGAAAACACATGGATGTTTATGAAATGAAATGGATGCAAAGCATAGCAAATGTATGAATAAATGACCAAGAAATGTTCAAGCAATGTCTTAAGATGTCTAAGATGGCATACAAGTGCTTAGAATGTCATGTCAAGTTCATATGTTCATGCAATGCAATGTAAGATGCAAGTAAGGATGCAAAATTAGGGTTACATGAAAGGATGAGATGCAAATGATCAAAACAGAAACAATTCACATGATAAAAAATTTCAAATGAGCTTAAACAAACCCTAACCCCATATGATATCACACCCCAAAGGAGAAGGTCTAACTCTTAACCTAAAGGAAGTTATGATTTTTCTAAGTTAACTAGGGTTTTTGGGTACCTTAAGAGGAAAAATGCAAATCAATTTGAAAATGAAAGATAAATTCATGACACAAATATCCTAGAAACTACATGTTATATGGAAAACAATGCAAAAAGAATCATCATCAAACCCTTCATGGTTAGGCAGAAAAGATTTTTCTAAGTTAGGGTTCAAAAAATAGGATTTAAATGACCCTAAATTCAAACAAAATTCTCAAATGATCATCAAACCTAAAAAGAAATTTGTATGAAGGGTTTGAAAATGTTTCTAAATGCAAAGGGATGATTCATGATTTTTTTGGTAATTTTTAGAAACCTAAATGATATTTTAATTAATTAATTTTCATTAATTAATTAAAATAAACATTTAAATATTTTAAAAATTCTTTTTTAATGCAAAAATATAAAATAAAAATGTTTTTGGGTGAAGAAAAATATTTGAGTCAGAAATGCAATGTTTGAAATTTTTTTGATAAGTTTTGATATTTTAAAATAATTATGCAAGAAAATGGAATAAAATGAAAATAAAATCAATTTAAATGGAAAGTAATCCAATCTGATGGATGAGATTCAAACTGGGGAGAGAACCATTGACTGCACGCGCAATCCAGTGGTCAGGATTCAAATTGTCTTAATTATCTAATTAATTTAATTAATTGAAAATTAGGGTTAACTGAAATGATCCAGGCCACACATTCACGCGCTAATCACTATCATACGGCCATAATTCAAACTGGTTAACTAAACCCTAATTAGGGTTCTAATTATTTTCAGGTGACCGGAGCAAGCTCCGGTCATCTTCTCCGGTGACCCCAAACATCAAACTTCTTCCCTAGGCTATTTTAGAAGCTCTAAAGCTCCAGATCAACTCCCCAAACCTCCATGAGCATGAATCTACCCTCAAAACAAGTTTCTAATGGATCATGAACAAGATACGAATCAAAACTCAAAAATGGCAAAACTTTCAGAAGCACGATACAGGCTCAATATTCAATCATTTTCAAAACCAACAAGTGCAGTGTGATCAATGAAGCATATAGATCATTTCTATAACATAAAAAACAAGATCTAGAAAATTTGTTCTTGAGGTATACCTGAGATGAAGCTTTTCAGTTTGGCACTTTCTGGACCTTTCTCTTGTGCAAATAACCTCCACTTGATCCCCTGATGTTGTTGCAAGGCTTTGAATGAGTTGAAGTGAGCTGGTTTGAGGGGTTGCAACTCAACTGGTCCAGAATCGTGTTTTGCTTTCAGGGGCTTTCAAGCTTGTTTAATGGTTGGGAAAGGTTCTATTGATGATGGTGAGTTGAATGGTGAAGTTTGTTTTGAGGTTTGAGGTTTGAGGCTTATGATGTGAGAATCGAAGAAAGGAAAGTCTTGAGTAATTTTGTGAAACTTGGTGTCTGATCTGATTCAGGCTTGTGTGATGTGTGTTATGGCTTACTTTGAGTCCACATAACAAGTCTCTATTGGCCAGAGAGTGGGTGGTGGCTGCAATTGATTGGTATGGGTCCAATTGCAAAAAGTCAACAACTTGTGTACTTGAGGTATGAGCTTGTGCAACAGCTGTTTTATGGCATGTCTGGCCTCCGGCATGAATCAAGGAGGTCCATGGAATAGAAATTATGCAGCTGGATGGCTTGGAGGGAAAGATTTCATAGGTTTTGCAAGACTTTGCATTTTTGCCCCCTTTGAGAAATCTTGTGATGCAAGGCATGAAAACAAGTGATTCTTTGGGCAATTCTGGTCACAATGCAATGTATTATGTTTGTATGATGCCTAGAGATGCATTAGAGGTCACAAAATGGCTTGGCAAGGGTTTTGCAAAACATCCTCTTTGGTGTGAAAGTGAAAATTATAGGATTTTTGCCAACTTTGCAAGGCCATAACTTGAGTTCCATAATGAATTAGGACATGTTCTTGTACTTTTTGAAAAGGGAATGATCCAATCTACAACTTTCATGACCAACAATTTTTCATTTGAAGCATTTTTGGTTGAGAAAGAGGAGGTTGAAGAACTTTCCCAAAATGGAAAGTTTCCATTACAAGTCATTTCCATTTTTGGCAACTTTTGGTTTAGCTCAAATTTCTTCAATTTTGTGAACTTCCAAGAACTTAAATGATCAAATAAAGATCACTTTGGTTCCATTGTTGGGGGCCTCAGATGCCCTGATTTTGCACTGACTTGCTCAAGAAGTTACCCAGTGAACAGATGACTTCCACAATGAATTTCTTCATCAAACTTGGTACACATGATCCTTATAACATATTGAGACTATTAGAAACAAGAATGACCAAAAATATTGGAGTTATGGCCTTTGAAACCAAAACCCTAATTTCAGGTCATCTGTGTAGTGAAACCCTAGCTCTACTTCCATGCTTTCCAAGTTCTTGTGATTTCTTGACTTCCTTGATATTTGAGGGATATAATATGATGATATAATACACATGGACCCTATTGGAATGATTGGAGACCTTTGGAGTGGCTCAGATGGATCCTTGGATTGCTCAAATCACAAACCCTAGATGCAGATGAATTTGAACCATGCAGATGAAACAAATATGCAATATGAGATGGTATGCTTAAACTAATGCAAATATGGAAGATCACAAGCCATGGTGTGAAATTAGTGAGGGAAAATTTGGGGTGTTTACAGGGTTGGCCGGAGAAGATGACCGGAGCTTATCTCCAGTCACTTGAAAGTGATTAGGGTTAGCATTACCAAATTGAATGAGAGCCATAGGATCTTGATTAGTTTAGGGGACGGTGGATCCAGATTATTTCATTAATCCTTATTCTAATTAATTAAAATTAATTAAAATTAAATTCCCAAATTGAACTTGAGCCATTGGATAGCGACGCGTGTGGTAGATTTGAATCTATGCCCTTAGATCTTCATAACTCAAGTCAAGTTGACTTGAGATCTCAGCCCTTTATCCCCTTGCCACGCAATCCTGGCCCTCCATTCAGCATACTTTGCATTTTATTTTATTTTTATTTCATTTCATTTTCTTTATTTATTTAAAATAGCAAAACATTTTAAAAAATTATGATATGTTGCATTTTGTCTCTAAATAATTTTCAGAAACCAAAAACATATTTATTTTTAATTTTTGCATTAAAAATATATTTCTAAATCATTTAATGGTATTATTTAATTAATTCATTCATTTTAATTAATTAAAGATACTTTTAGGTATTTAAAAATCACAAAAAAAATCATGAAGCATTCTTACATATTTAGAACAATTTACAAACTCGTCTTACAAATTTCTTTTAGGGTTTGATCATGTTTTGACAATTAACCATGAATTAGGGTTTCCAAATTTCCTATTTTTCTAACCCTAACTTCAAAAATCCATTTCTGATCAACCAAGATGAGTTCTTACATGGTTCTTTTTGCATCCTTTCATACTTTGCATGTAGTATCTAGGATATTTAACTCATATTTTTGCATTGCATTTTCCATTTGTTTGGAATTTTTCATGAAGAAGTACCCAAAACCCTAGCCTAACATAGAAAAACCATAACTTGACTTTGGTATAGCTTCTGACTTCCATCTTTGGGGAGTGATCTTATGTGTATTTAGGGTAATTTGGTTGCAATTTCAATTTTTTTATCATGTTTTTTGCTTCTATTTTGATCATATGCATCTCATACTTTCTTAAAACCCTAATTTGCCATGTTCATTTTCATTCATCTTTGCATACCTTCATCATAAGAACTTGTCATGACATCTCATGCATCTGTATGTCATTTTAGACACCTTAGGACATGTGTGAACATTGGTTGATCATTGTTGCATCCATTTGGTATGTTTTGCATTCATTACTTCTTATGTGTATTCATGTGATTTTAAGCTTCTAACATGCTTTCCTTTGCATCTCATCTCTTGTATGATCATACATAAACATTGTACATGTCTTTGCATCATTTCATAACACATTTGCATTATGTTTTCACTTCTGGTCTTGATCATTGCATCTTCATTTGTCTTATTTCCTCTTGTTTCATATCTTATGCATTCATACTAACTTTTCAGGAGCTTTAGGTAAGTTGTTTAGGATGTGGATTTGCCCCCACATCCAATCTCTTCTTATCTTTTCATTTTCATCTTTATTTGTCTTTGAAGTGAGTTTGACTCACTTGTGCTCTCTCTTGCTCCTTTTCTTTCTCTTAGGTTACTTAACTTCTTCAGGAAGTAAGTAACCTATTCTCCTTCCTCTTCTCTTTTCATCTGCTTCTTCTTCCTTGGTGGTCATCTGAAGATCTTTCTCTAAGCCTCAAAAACCATAGGAATATCCAAGCATGATAACTTTAGGGTTGTACATAGTCTCCCCTAGTTTCTTACCTTTGAGTCTCCTTGAGTCTCTGTTTCTCATCTCATAATCAAGGCTAAATAGTTAAAGTTTTAAGACTCTGAATTAGGGTTATGCCTGTATCCTTATCTTAGGATGGCGTGTATAACTTTAGTACTTAGTGTTAAAATTTTAAGTTGTTTACACCTCCTAATCAAAACACCTAATAATCATTAAGACTTAAGCATATAACTTGGGCCTTATATTAGGGTTACATCTCTGCCTGTTGGTTCAGAGGGACTAACCCTAGTATTCAACGGACAAGTCCCCCTCAGGTTTAGTCTTACAAAGGTTTTTTATATAATGATTTTAATCCCTGACCATGGATTAAGTTAAGGATTCTTCCTCATCTTAAGTGTTCTCATCTATCATCCTTCTCTTAGGATGGTGTAATGAGTTTACTAATCCCTGATTATAGATTAAACTCATTACTTAACATAAAACAAAATCCAAAAACACTTAATAATCACAAGTAGGTTAATGACCTTAATCCTGCACCATTAGGGTAATTAATTTGAGATTTTCATCTCATGCTTAAGTAGACTCATTATCCCTATTCAGGGGTGATATAATGAGTTTACGACCCTTAATTAAGGCTTAAGCTCATTATCTTATGCAAAGCACCAAAAACAATAAAAAAATGAAAACACAAAAACAAACAATAAACGTCTCCTCCGGGATTCTTTTCTCATCACACTCACTATGAAAACGAGAACTCGCTTCTTCCGTCTAATGCAAGATAGTTAGCACTCGAGCCATACGAGTCATACACTTGAGCATAGACAATTAAGCAATTCACAACAAAATCATCAAAGTCTCTTTGAGTCGAACTACGGTGTTCTGACTTCCTCATTGCACGAGAGGATACGTAGGCATAACTTAATAGTTATCGAACAAAAGTCTCTTTGTCTCCCCCTCTCCTCCTCCCAGTTTCTCTTTCCTTAGCCTCAGTTTTGAGCATTCACTTTCTTTCTGCACTCACACTCTGTACATCCTTTTCTCCCTAGCTTTTTATGCACAGTTTAGAACATACACTATCCCCTTTTAAACACAATCAAGTAAGTGTGGATCCCGTCGAGTATGACGGATGATCTGGGTGCTAATACCTTCCCAGGTCGTAACCTACCCCCTTACTCAGTCTCTTTGGTTCACAACCGTCCTATCCATATATTTTTAGGTTTATGCAGCATTACCTTTCCTTTGGGATAAAAATGCCTAGCTGGTGACTCTATTCAACCTCAACCTCCAACATCACCGACGGTTCACGTTCACACCGAGATGAAAATCCGGGGAGCGACAGCTTGGCGACTCTGTTGGGGATCTTTGCAACCAGGGCTTCTGGTTCTCTTGTGGGTTTCTCCTAGCATTTGTTTGTTTGTGTTTATTAGGGGTGTTATGTGCTATTTGTGTTTATGTTTTTGCTTTATTTATTGCTTCCTGTACAACTTTATTTATTGCATTTACTTTATCGCTTTCATTTACTGCTTTCTGCATTTCATTTATTATTATCATATCATTATGCTGGATTTATGGTTTTGGTGGGAGGGGTATTCTAGTGAGAAAGGTCCAACACAAAGGCCTGAGTGACACATAGGATTAGAGTCGTTTTGTATTCTTTCCCATTCCCTTTCGGTCTGGTGCGGGAATATGAAAACACGATTCAGACATGGGTTTCCTTTTGAAAACTCTGTGCTACAGATTTCCTATTGTGCTAGGGCTATCTGGGAAGCCTGCTAAGTCTGGATGACCTTTTTTAGATGACCTTCAGCATCTGAGGTAAATTAGAGGAGGATCCTTTATGATTAGGGTAAACACTGTACCCCGAAGTGTTTACACTTCTCATAATAGATCCGGATCTGAGGATCCTTGTTCTATAACAATACCTGTGAGTGGGTTGGGTTGTTTAGAGGTTTGCAGGAACCCTTGACCTCAACATAACTTGCTACTGGAATTTGTTCTTAAGGTTGTACTATTTTGGACTAGTTCTTTGAAACCCTGGATTATTGACTCTTTATTTGAGTCCCCCACCCGGTTACTGGTTCTCAGACTTCCATCCAAAACTATGAACACTCATGGATCCTGTCAAAAGGCAACTGATAATCCAGCACATGATCACAAACCCTTGTATATCATAAGCATACATCATATTGCATCATTTAACATTTGTCTATTTTTTTTATAGGGTATCCATCTTCCCGTCATTTGGTTTTGACCGTTCTTATGCTCAACTTATCTGCTTCAACACTTCTTCAGCTATCTTCTTCAGCTATCTTCTTCAGTTATCCTCTTCAGTTATCCCCTTCAGCACACATCTTCAACATGGATTCAACCAAGAAAAGAAACATCACCTACCATTTCTTTGAGTATCCTCTAGCAGGCATCAGGAAGATACAGGCCCTTATCACCCCTGATCATGTTCCCTTATTCAGAGAGTATTATGGTGGAATCCTGGACATGATCATGGACTTGGACACATTGAAAAGGAGCATGATTCACACCTGTCTTCAGTTTTATGACCTCCTTTACGTTGCTTCACTTTCCTATATTTTCAGATAGGTCCTTTGCTGGAAGAATACTCTAAGCTATTGGATGTCCCTATCAGAAGAGGAATTCCTTTCAATCCTGAAATGAATCCTCCAAAGAATGAAGACATAACCAAGGCATTACATCTGGAGGCAACTATCATTGATGAGCACGTGACTTCCAAAGCTGGAATCCCAGGCCTTCATCTGGATTTCTTGATTATTCAGGCTACAAAGCAAGCTGCAATAGGGAATTAAGGAATTGTCTGTGCTCTCCTAGCCCTCAGCATTTATGGTATCATTTTGATTGCAGACGAGCCTAAGTTTGTAATTAAGAATGCCATCCACATCTTCATGCTAAAGAACCCGGTTCCCACCTTATTGGGATACTTCTACTACTCAGTTCATCAGAGGAATAAGAAATAGAGGGGAAGACTGGTAAGGTTTTGTGCCCCTCTCTTTTACAGTTGGTTGATGAAACATATGCCGAAGACGGAAGCTTTCCTAAACCCACATTAGTCAAGGAATTGGGCTAAGAGGATGATTTCCCTTACTTCAGAAGATATCAGATGGTGTACTCAGAATACCAAGGGCCGAGACATGATAACAAGCTGTGGGCAATACCCAAATGTGCCACTTATTGGAGTAAAGGGTTGCATCAATTACAATCCTTTACTGTTCAAAAGACAGTTGGGGTATGATTTGATACATCCACCTAGGGAGCAGGACTTAGCAGAGTCTCTTTATTGTGCTTTTCAGAATAATCATGCCATTGTCCAACAAGCAGCCTGGGCTTGGGACAACATACAGACTAAAGAGACTACTATTCTGGGGAAATGCAACAACATAGCCTCTGCTCAGTACACTGAATGGTCATGCATCAGAGATCAAATTACTCGTATGCCATTCACCCTGGAAGATATACCAGGGCCATCAGCAGTTGAGCCCACAACTACAGTAAAACTGGAAGAGTTTGAAACATTAAAGGAAAGAAACACCCAGCTGGCTGAAGCTTTGAAGAAGACCCTTTGGGAAAGGAATGATAGTCGTCTAGACATCAAGAGGTTAGAGAAGCTACGCATCGAGCATGTAACCAAAATTGAGAAGACTGAAGACTTCATCAGGAAAGCCCGAGCAGGAGAACTTGTGTTGAAGAATGCATGCAAGGAAGCAAAGATTCAAAGGGCAAGAGCTGAGCATTATCTGGAGGAGATTTAGGATAGATGGGTCAGGATAACTGAGGCTCGTCTGAAAGAAGACCAGAAGATGCAAGCCAAGATAGAGCAGTTGGAAGCTAATGAGAAAAGAAGCCAATAAGCAATGCTAGTAGCTCAGAAGGAGATCTCAGAGTTGAAACTCAGGGCGGGGTTAAAGAGATCCAAAGAACATGACAAGTATCTGAAGATGAAAAATGCCATTGCAACCAGAAACCTTCTAATCAGAACCATTACAGAGCACCCAGTTGGACCGTTAACTGATGCTCTCTTGAAGGAAGTCAAGGAGGATGCTTTTGGACTGGATGTCTGATTTTCTTCACTTGTATCCATTTGATTGTACTTTAGCTCACCGTGGTGATTTTGTTTGTTGTATTCTTGAATTTGATTGTATTTTGATTCACCATGGGAGTTTGCTTGGTTATAATTCATGAACTATTTGTATTTTGACAGTGCCACTTGTATTTTTATGGTTATGTATTGGATTTTATTATGGACTTCGTTTGCTTCAACATCTTCATCTTCTCAAGAGAAGTATGGAAGGTCAAAACCAAGAACCAAACCGGATACCCTCTGAAGACAAATAGACATATTGCATTGCATGATAACTTCATACCTTTTATTTTTGCAGGTGATTTTGTTGTTATCTTCTCACTTTGTTGATTGCTTAAGGAAATATTGCTCGCATGAGGGTCCTGTCAATCGCATCTGTTGCACCCTAAAATTTGCCCTCCCACAATCAAGACAACCTCTCTCAATACTTCTAAATGATCATAAGGTCCTCAAGACTCCCAATTGGTCAAGAAGTGTAGAAGTTTCCCCAGACAATGCCTCATCCTAAGCAAAGTGTCTAAAACTAGGGTTTTGGTTTCCTCAGGTTAAAATGAGTTTCAAGGCCTTAAGTGAGCTTCATAACATCCCACATATATTCAAGAATCCCCATGTCAAGTCTCAAGGCTTTCCCAAAGAGTTTGCCCAGTCAGATGATCAGATATGCAAAAATCAGTCAAAGCAGTTAAAAAGTCAAACTGAGGTCAACTGTAGTCAAATCAAAGTCAAACCTCAGTATTTTTTGCAAACATCAAGTTTATGAATTAAAATTCATCATTTGATCAAGGGTTGATCATGATTCATCAAGGAAGTTTCAGATCATCATGAATCAAGAGTTTCTAAATTAGGGTTTTCTTAAGAAAAGTCAACTGAACTTTGACCAGCCATAACTTTCACATGCTTCATCAAAAAATTTCCATCCAAATCTCATTTTGAATTAAATTGAATTATCTACAACTTTGTGTCTCACAAGCCAAGCCTAAAAATGCTTCATTTAGAAGGTATGAGCTAAAACATTATAGGTCTCTTCAAAAGTCAACAAAAAGTCAACATCTTCCAAAGGGCATAATTTGAAAATGGTAAAGGATATGAACATGAGACCAAAGAGGTTGGTTAGAGGACTCTTTAAGATTTCCAAAGTGTCCAAGAACACCTTCATAGCCTTAAAATTGAGGGATTTATGCCTTGGCAAAGTTGGGAAATTTTTGAGGGGTATATTGAGCAAATGAGGTCTTAAAACCAAAATTTTCCAAGTGGGCTTGCAATTTTGTGATCCAATCTTTACAATGACATCATGCACGACCCAATGCTTATTTTTTCAGATTTTTATAGTTTATTTTATATTTATTTGGATTTTATTCATTAAAATTCAATTTAAATATATATAAAATATGAAAAATCAAATAAAGCATGAAATCTTTGATTGAAAATCATTTGAATTATATTTAGAATGATTGGTAATCAGCTAAAGTCAAACTGAACCTAAAATAGCAAGTTTTCATATAATTTTTGACCTTTTATGGTGATTGGAAACTTCATGATCAAGTTATCTTCATAAGCCCATAAATCCACAAGTTTTTGACCTAATTTGAATCCCTACATATACACAAACCTAAGGAAAGCAAGAGGGACAAATTTTTCTGCCTCCAAGAACAAGAACAAAGCCAAAAAAATTCAACAAAAAGTGAGATTCGCTTTTGGAGTTAGAGAGGATTTTAGGTTATTCTGAAGGTTGCAATACATTCTCCAATGATCACTGAACATGTAGCGATCATTTGCATCATCAAGAACACCCTCATATGACTAAATTGAATCCTCATAGCTTGTGTTTTTTAATTTTTTCGATTCTGTTCATTTATGCATTGTTATTGATTTTTGACTCTGTGTTATTGTTTGTGATGATCCATAGATCGTTTATGGGCAAAGAAATTGAAGAAACCATGGCTAATACGCTAAACGCCATTATTAGGGTTTGAACCTTCAATTAGGGGCTTTGCGTTTTACCTTGTTTTTGAACATTCTAAAGACATGGCTATGACGTATAAACTATGAGCAATTGATCTGGGTTATTAATTTTTATTATTATTGTGTTTTGCATGATGTTTCAAAAACATAGGTTCTTCTGGTTAAACATATACGCAGGTAAATTCGCAGGAAAAAGCATAATAAAATTCGCAGGTAAATCGAAGAAGATGATGAAGGCTGGCGCGAAATCCAGAATTCAAAAATTCATTTGTTTTTTTTATTATTTATGTTTCATGGTATTTCACAAGTGTGTAGTTGACTTATTGGTATTGATACGCGCGTTATGAGCATGAGAACCTGAGTTCGAACCTGGATGAGGCTATTCCTTTTTCTCATTATTTTCATTATTCAACAAGTTTATTATATAATTATTTGTTGTTGTTTATTAGCAGACACACCCCATGTGGCTTGATGACAAGGACTAAGCTTTGGAATGTGCAAGACATGAGTTCAATTCTGGCTAAGGCCAATATTTTTTACATATTTATTCTTGTTTGCAGGTTGAAAATATAATGGCTTCGTCTCATAGAAATATCATCAGCGCATGCTGGCCTGGTTGGTTTTGTGTTGTGTTATTGAGGTAAAGGACTTGGGTTCAATTCCCAGGTCCAATCTTTTTGGCCATTTTCTCATTTTTGTTATATTTTCTTATATTTCTTTTATAACTTTATTTTAATTAATTAATTTATTAAATCTAAAACCAATATTGTTTTTTTATAAATCTTATATTTTTAAACTCACAATTTTTCTTAATATTTATTTTAATTAATCTTATTTTTCCTAATAATATTTTTTTATATATTTTTTATTATATATATATATATATATATATATATATATATATATATATATATATATATATATATATATATATATATATATATATATATATATATATATATATATATATATATATTGTAAATAGAAACAAATTTATTTTAAAACCCTAATTATTTTCTAACCTTAAGTTTTTTCATTAACCTTAAAAATTTAACCTAATTTTCTCTAACCCTAAATTTTTTTTTATAATAACTTTCTTTTATCTTGTATAAATTTTTAATACATTATCTTTTTTTTTTATTATTAAATCCTTTAAACTTATATTATTTTTCTTATAAACTCTAAAATTCTAACTTATTTAACTTAAAATATTTCTTTTAAAATTCTAATTTTTCTTTATTTCTTCATTATTATTATTATTTTTTTAAATTCTAATATTTATTGCTTCATTATTATTTTCTTTTCTAATTGCTTATTTATATTTGCTTTATTATTATTATTATATATTTTTATCCGATTATATTGTAACTATGCCAAAGCCATGTAATAATTCGTAGATTTATTTTCCTTCATTATTTTCATTATAAGTATTTATTACGTGGTTAGTAAATAGGGTGTGGAAACTATTTGTATTTAAAATTAATTTAGATAGCAACACTTTGGAGGCAAAGTATTCTATTCCTATGGAGCCTTATCTCAGATGGGTGCGATCTCGTGCTCAAACTCTTATGATGCCATATCCTGTTGTTCTACCAATCACTATGGAGCCTGTTGCTGAAGGAGATGTTCCTTATACTATCCTTCATCCAGACATGCCCACTGATTTGAAAGAATTGTAGAAGTCCTGGATTCAGTTGGAGGAGCAAATGGATACTTTTGAGACTCACTTCAGAGCTGGTCAAGAAAGAATTATGGAGCTAACAAGGTAACTTCACGAGGAGAAAAACCTCAACAAGTACCTCCACACAAAGAGGAAGCGTCCATGGGAGACTTAAAACCCCATATTTTTATCTTTTGTACTTTATTGTTATTTCCTTGTAAGCCCAAGGGGAAAAACTTATATTAAATATTTACTAATAAAATTTTGTTTTTGTTTTCTTTAAATAAATTTAAATCCTGCGGTCCTTGAAAACATTGCATAAACATATACATACCATATCATTACATCATAGGTTTCTTATAAACATGTATCTTATCGTCTCGCTGTTTATTTCAGCAGAAATGGCTCTCAAACAAACTGTTAAAGATCTCCTGACTCAGAATGCACAATTTCAAGAGATGATTCTGAATTTTTCCAGGGGACAAGATGAGCTGAAGGCACTTTTGACTAAGAAAAAGAAGAAGACTAGAAAATCAGTGGGCCTCATCAACCTGGGTAGAAGATTCAGAGGTCCTGTCAAGACAGAAGAAGAGATTGAGAATCTTGAGTCTGAAAATTCTGAGAGAGAAGGAGGCAGTCTCCATGATACTGTGGAAGATTCTGATTCTGTGGAGAACTATTATCATGATCCTGCTAGTAAGGAGAAGTATAAGATGCTGGTAGACATAATGAATGCTATGGAACTACAAAAGAATTTTGGGCTTGACTTTGAAGATTTGAGTTTGACTTCTGGAGTCTCCATCCCTATAGGTTTCAAGGTTCCTACTTTTGTGGTGTATGATGGTGTGTCTTGCCCAAAACTGCATTTAAGGTCTTATGTCAGAAGAATTCAACCCCATACTCCTGATAAGAAGTTATGGATACATTTCTTTCAAGAGAGTTTGTCTGGATCCCAACTGGAATGGTATTATCAACTGTAGAGTACTAACATTCGCAACTGGAATGATCTTGCTGAAGCTTTCTATAAGCAGTACCAATACAATTCTGATTTAGCACCAACTCGCATGCAACTCCAAAGCATGTCCATGGATGCCAAAGAAAGCTTCAAGGAGTATGCTCAGAAATGGAGAGATCTAGCAAGTAGAGTTCAACCCCCTTTGACTGACAGGGAATTAGTTAATATGTTAATGAGTACGTTGACATGTCCTTTCTATAGTCATCTCATTGGAAGCTCATCATCTGGCTTCACTGAGCTGATAATGACTGGAGAACGTGTGGAAAGTGGGATACGAACTGGAAAGATTCAGATAGTTGCTTCTTCAAGTATCACCAAGAAGCCCTCTCTTGGGAAGAAGGAGTCCAATGTTGTGTAAAGCTAGCGTGGTCGTAATGATCGTAACCAATCTGTGGGAGCTATTTTAATTTCTAATCCTACACCTCCACCACAAGAGCAACAACAACATAGTTATCCCAAGCCTAGGAGGCAAATTACCAAGCTCAATAAGTCATTGGCTCAGGCTTTGCAGCATATGTTGAAAGGAGAATTGATTACATTGAAGGACCCACCATAGAATATCAATACCTCATCTTCTCGTTACAATCCCAATGCAAGGTGTGCATACCCTTCTAATATCCCTGGCCATGATACTAACAGTTGCTGGTCATTAAAGAACAAAATCTAGGATATGATTGAGAATGGAGAAATTGAGTTTGACCCTCCGGAGACTCCTAATGTGATTACTGCTCCTATGCCTAAACATGAGAAGACTGTTAATGTTGTTGATGAGGTTGTTTATGTTCGTACTGTGGCTGAAATAACTACTCCTCTAGCTATTGTCAAGAAAAAACTTGTGCAAGCCGGTTTATTTTCGGGTTGCAGGGAAGATTATTTTTACTGTGCCTATAAACCTGATAGTTGTTGGAGGTTGAGGTCAGGTATTCAACGCCTGATAGATAACTATACTATACTATTTGAGAGGACCCCTTCTATAGAGAGTCTATGTGGAGGTTTGACTCAAGATTTGAAAATTGAAGATGTGGCTATGGTTAACAAGATTCCTGTGAAAATTACTTCCAATGGTCCAGTGAGGGTCACTTCTAAAGGTCCTGTGAAGATTACTGCTGAGCCAAAGGTGGCTCCAATGATTATTACTACTCCTGGTCCTATCCCATACACTTTTGACAAGGCTATACCCTGGAATTATGGTTCTGATGTTTATATCCATGTGTAAACACCCCAAATTTGCCCTCACTAAGTTCACACCATGGCTTTTGATCTTTCATCTTTGCATTAGTTTAAGCATATCATATCATATTGCATTTTTGTTTCATCTGCATAGTTCAAGTTCATCTGCATCTAGGGTTTGTGATCTGAGCAATCCAAGGATTCATCTGAGCCACTCCAAAGGTCTTAAATCACTCCAAGAGGGTTCATGTATGTTCAATCATCATTTTATATCCCTCAAAGATCAAGGTAGTCAAAGAATCACAAGAACTTGCAAAGCATGGAAGCAGAGCTAGGGTTTCACTACACAGATGACCTGAAATTAGGGTTTTGGTTTCAGAGGCCATAACTTTAAATTTTTTGGTCATTCTTGTTTCTAATGGTCTCAATATGTTGTAATGATCACATGTACCAAGTTTGATGAAGAAATTCATTGTGGAAGTCATCTGTTCACTAGGTAACTTCTTGAGCAAGTCAGAGCAAAATCAGGGAATCTGAGGCCCCCATCATGGGAACCAAAGTGGATTTTTCATCAAATTGAAGTTATATGATCTTTATTTGATCATTTAAGTGCTTGTAAGTTCACAAAATTGAAGAAAAGTGAGCTAAACCAAAAGTTGCCAAAAATGGAAATGACTTGTAATGTAAACTTTCCATTTTGGGAAAGTTTTTCAACCTCCTCTTTCTCAACCAAAAATGCTTCAAATGAAAAATTGTTGGTCATGAAAGTTGTATATTGGATCATTCCCTTTTCAAAAATTATAAGAACAAGTTCTAATTCATTATGGAACTCAAGTTATGATCTTGCAAAGTTGGCAAAAATCCTATAATTTTCAAGAATGCACCAAAGAGGGATTTTTGCAAAACCACTTGCCAAGCCATTTTGTGACTTCAAATACACTTCTATGCATCATACCAACATAGTACATTTCCTAAAGATCAGAATTGCCCAAAGAACCATACCATTTCATGTCTTTCACTTCAAGAATTTCAAAAGGGGCCAAACTTTCTCAAATTTGCAAAAGAGCATAGAACCTTTCACAAACTTGCTGCATCACCACAAAACCAATTCTATGACTCTCCTTGATCAAAGCTGAGGCCAGACATGCCCTTGTACCACCTCTGAACTAGCCCATACCTCAAGGACAAGCTTTGTTGACTTTTTTGCAAGAAGCCCATACCAATCACCATAGGCCACAACCATTTCTCTGACCTATCACAACTTGTTATGTGGAACAAACCCAAGCAATAACACACAAGAAGCCAGCATGAAACCTCGGATTGCTCAAGTTCCCAAAATCACTCCATTTTGCAAAAGCATTCGAAACTCTCTGCTCACACACTCAAACTTCAAACTCTTTTCACCAAACAACTCAGCAACACAAGAGGACCATTTCCCACCCTTCACACAAGCCTCAAAGCACCCATAGCCAAAACACGATTTCTGACCAGCAAAAGTTCAAGCTCTCATTTCAGCCACTACAAACTCCTTCCAAGCATCAAAGCTTCATCAGAGGGATCATTGGAGTGTTTTTGCACAAGAGGGGAGGTTCAGAAGCTTCAAACTGAGGAAGCTCAAGCTCAGGTAACCTCTTCAAACTTTTTTCCTGAAATGCTATTTTAAGTTCTTAGAATGTTCTTCATGCTTCACTGATCACTCTGCACTTCTTATTTTTGAAAATGATTGATTATTAAACCTGTATCGCATCTCTGAAAGTTTTGCCATTTTTGAGTTTTGATTCGTATCTTGTTCTAGAGGTAACATAAATTTTTTTTGAGGATAGATTCGTGCTTAGGAAGGTTTGGGGGTTTGATCTGGAGCTTTACAGCTCTTAAAATGGCCTAGGGAATATTTTGTTCTCGGGGTGTTGCCGGAGAAGATGACCGGAACACTGTTCCAGTCACCTGAAAATGATTAGGGCTAATGACGTGTTTAGGGCAGATCTTGAACTTGGACCGTAGGATCTGGATTAGGGTTAGGTCACAGAGGGCTCAGATTAGTTCATTTACTTTAAATCAGGTTTAATTAATTATTTAATCAGGATTTAATATATTTGAATTGTGGTCATTGAGATGCGCGCCAGGTCTTCCCTCCATCTCCAGATTTGAATGTGAGGCACAGGATGCGCTGACCTTCACTTAATTCATTTTTAATTTCATTTTTTATCATTTGTTTTGCATCATTTATTTAAAATACCTAGAAAATCCTAAAAATATTTTCCTTTTGCATTTTCCTTTCAAATATTTTTCTCAACCAGAAAACATTTATATTTATATTTTTTGCATTAAAAACCCATTTTAAAATTATTTAAATGTTTATTGTAATTAATTAATGGAAATTAATTAATTAAAATATCATTTAAGTTTCTAAACATTCCAAAAAAATTCACATTGCATCTTAGGACATTTAAAAACATTGTCAAACCATTCATACAAATTTCTTTTTGGTTTTAAATCAATTTTGACATTTTTCTTTGAATTTTGGGTTCATAAAATCCCATTTTTGAACCCTAACTTCAAGAATTATTTTCTGCCTAACCATGAAGGATTTGACATTGTTTCTTTTTGCATTGATCTTCATATGACATGTAGTATCTAGCATATTTTTGTCACAAATTTATCTTGCATTTTCCATTTGATTTGCATTTTTCCTCTTAAGGTACCTTAAAACCCTAGATAACTTAGAAAATTCACAACTTTCTTTAGGTTAAGAGTTAGACCTCCTCCTTTGGGATGTGATATCATATGGGGTTAAGGTTCCTTTGAGTTAATTTGCAATTTTTTATCTTATGTTTTGCTTGTGTTTTTGACTTTTGCATCTCATGTTGTCATAAAACTCTAATTTCTCATGTTCATTTGCATACATCTTGCATAAGCATCCATTCATGAACTTGCCATGACATTTCATGCATTCACATGACATCTAAGACATCATAGGACACATTAGAATCATGCTTGATCATTTCTTCATCCATTTGCCATGATGTGCATTCATTTCATTCCATGAACTTTCATGTGCTTTCATGCTTCCTACATGCTTCATTTGCATCATCATCTCTTGTATGAACATTCATAGCACTTGACATGTCTTTGCATCATCTCATAGTATCATTTGCATCATGTTTATGCTTCTAGTTTTGGTTTTCATCTTTGCATACATTTCATTTTCTTTTCATTCCTTTCTTTATGCTAACCATTTCAGGTGGTAAGTAATTTGAGAAGTGAATTTGCCTTCACTTCTCATTCCTCTTCTCATCCTTCTTATACATCATTGCTGCATTTTTTATTTCTTTATAGTGAGATTGCTCATTCATGTTCGTCATTCACTTTCTTTCTTCAAGTAACTTATTTTCTTCAATCAAGTAAGTTAACTTGCTTCTTCTGCTTCTCCTCTTTTCATCTGCTTCTTCCATTGGTGGCTTCTTTGAAGGTCTCTTGCAAGCCTTACAAACCATAGGAACATCCAAGCATGACAATAATTAGGGTTTTGATTAGTCACCGTTTAGCTTTTACCTTTGTGTTTTAATTTGTGTCTCTCTTCCCATCTCATAATCAGAGATTAAACCTTTAAGGTTTTATGGCTTTGTGATTAAGGGTATACCTGAATCCTTCTCTTAGGATGGAGTGTATAACTTTAATCCTAAGTGTTAAACCCTTAATGTGTTTAAACCTATTAATCAATCCATCTTAATAATCACTAAGACAATGGCTTGTAACTTGGGCCTTGCATTAGGGTTCTAATTCTTCCTTAATTGGTTAAGAAGGACTAACCCTAGTGTTAATGGACAAGTCCTCCTCAAGTTCTCTTACAAATCATAAAATTCACTTCTTAATCTCACCCCTAATTAAAATCCACTTTAATAAAGGCTTGTTTTGTCATGAGGTTAATCCCTAATCATGGATTAAGTTGAGGTATCTTCCTCAGCTTAAGTGAGCTCATCTATTATCCTTCTATTAGGATGGTGTAATGGGTCCATTAAATCCTTGATTATGGCTTAAACTCATTACTTAACACTAAACAAAAACACAAAAACATCTAAATAATCACAAGTAGGTTAATGATCTTAATCCTACATCATCATGGTAATTAAGTTTGAGATGTTTATTTCATACTTAAGGTATTCTCATTATCCCTAATCAGAGGGAGGATATGACGAGTTTACTAATCCTTGGTTTAGGCTTAAGCTCATTAACTTATGACAAACAAAAAAGCAATAAAAGATTGAAAACACAAAAACAAAGCAATAATCGTCTCCTCCGGGATTCTTTTCTCATCATCTTCACTCACAAGCGAGAACTTGCTTCTTCCGTCTAATGCAAGACAGTTAGCACCTGAGCCAGACAGGTCATACACTTGAGCATAGACAAGCAAGCAGTTCATCAGTCAATTTATCTTTCAGTCTCTTTGAGTCGAACTACGGTGCTCTGACTTCCTTATTAAACGAGAGGATACATAGGCATAACATAACTGTTATCGAACAAAAGTCTCTGTGTCTCTCCCCCTCTTTCAGCATTATTCTTTTAAGCCTCATTCCTGAGCAATTCACTTCACTTTCCTGCACTGACACTTGTACTTCTTTTTTCAGCTTTTGCACACAGATAGCATAGACACTACCCCTTTAATCACAAACTTTCCAGCGTGGATCCCGTCGAGTACGACAGACAATCTGGGTGCTAATACCTTCCCAGGTTGTAACCAACCCCCTTTCTCAGTTTCTCTGGTTCTCGACCGTCTTATCCATATCTTTCTAGGTTTATGCAGCATTACCTTTCCTTCGGGATAAAAATGCCTAGCTGGTGACTCTATTAATTTCATTCATTTCTCTTTTGCTGATCGTTCGCGCTTGTACCGGGATGCAAATCTTCGGAAGCGACAGCTTGGCAACTCTGCTGGGGACTCTAATATTGCAACCAGGGCTTTTGGTTCTTTTTGTGGGTTCCTCCTAGCGCTTGTTTGATTTGTGTTTACGGGGGTGTTATGTGCTACTAGTGCTTATTTATTTTCTTTATTTATTGCTTTATGTACAACTTTATTTATTGCTTTCATTTACAGTTTTATGCATTTTCATACTGTCATTATCATTATGCTGGATCTCTTGTCTGTCTTGGTGGGTGGGGATTCATTGAGTGATTAAGGTACTATACCGGGGATCTGAGTGACACATAGGCTAGAGTGGCTTCATATTCTTTCCCATTCCATTTCGGTCTGGTGCGGGAATATGAAACACGGTTCAGACATGGGTTTCTTCTTGAGAACTCTGTGCTACAGATTTTCTGTAGTACTAGGACTATCTGGGAAGCATGCTAAGTATGGATGACCTTTTTATGACCTTCAGCATCTGAGGTGAATTAGAGGAGTATTTTTTATGGTTATTGTAGACACTATATCTCCGGGTTAGAAGTGTTTACACTTCTCATAACTGGTCCAAGTCTGAGGATCCTTGTTCTAGAACATTACATGTGAGGGGGGTTGGGATATTTGCAGGTCTACAGGAACCCTTGGCCACATCATACCCTGTTACTTGCTTTGTTTTAAGAATGCATCACTTTGGACAGTTCTTGTGATTACCCAGGACTTGTGACTCTTTATTTGAGTCCCCCACCCAGTTAAGGGATTTCTAAGCCTCCATCCGGACTTATGAACGTACATGGACTTTTACTAAGGCAGATAAACAGATCCAGCTCTTGATCACAAACCCTTTGCATATCATTTGCATACATCATTTCTGCATCATTTAACATTTTCTTATTTGTTTTACAGGGTATCCATCTTTTTCTTTGGTTTGGTTTTGACCCCTTCTGCTGCTCAGACTGCTTCAGTTATCTTCTTCAGCACCTTCATTCGCTTTGTCAGAGACCCATCTCCAGCATCTCAGTCAGTGACCTTCATCAGCAGTTTCTCTCAGCTTCTTCATTATCACCCATTATCAGTATGGATACTTCAAGAAAGAGCAACATCACATACCACTTCTTTGAGCCCACCCTGACTGGCATCAGGCAGATCCAGACCTTTATCACTCCTGACCATATCCCACTATTTAGAGAGCACTATGGAGGAATATTGGATATGGTCATGGACTTAGATGCATCTCAGAGGAGCATGATCCATACATACTTGCAGTTTTATGATCCTCCACTCAGATGCTTCACATTTCCTGATTTCCAGTTGGGACCCTTGATAGAAGAGTTTTCCTTGTTGTTAGGAATTCCTATCATGAGAGGGATTCCTTTCAACCCTGAGATGATTGCTCCCATAAATGAAGACATAGCCAGGGCATTGCATTTGGAGCCTTCCCTCATTGATCAGAACATGACAACTAAGGCTGGAGTTCCAGGCCTCCACCTAGACTTCTTGATTTCCCAGGATACCCTGCATGCTGCTATAGGGGAATGTAAGGTTGTCTGTGCACTTTTAGCCCTCAATATATATGGGGTTATCTTGTTTGCAGATGAGCCCTAGTTTATGAGCAAGAATGCCATTCACATGTTCTTATTGAGGAACCCAGTTCCTACATTGCTAGGAGACTTCTACTACTCAGTACACCAGAGGAATGAGAAGCAAAGAGGAAGACTGGTCATATGATGTGCTCCTCTTTATTACTCTTGGCTGCTAAGACACTTGCCAAAATCAGACACCTTCTTGAACCCTCATCAGCAGAACAATTGGGCTAAGAGGTTCATTGCCTTGACATCAGATGGTGCACTCAGAGCACCAAGGGCAAGGACATCATTACTAGCTATGGGCAATATCCTAATGTGCCTTTTATATGAGTGAAGGGTTGCATCAACTACAACCCTTTACTGTTTAAGAGAAAATTGGGATATGCTTTGGTTCATCCTCCTAGAGGACAAGATTTGGCTGAGACCCTTTACTGTGAAATCCAACCTAACTCTGTTGTTGTCAGACAAGCTGCCTGGGCTTGGGATAACATTCAGACCAAGGGAACAACCATCCTTGGAAAGTGCAAAAACATTGCTTCAGCACAGTATTCTGATTGGTCTCGTACCAGAGCTCTGATCACCCGGATGCCATTTACTTTGGAAGATGTGCCTGGACCTTCTACTGTGCAACCTGCAGCTACTGTCAGCCTGGATAAGTTTGAAAAGCTGAAAGAGAGGAATAACCAGCTATCTGAAGCCTTGAAGAAGACTCTATGGGAGAGAAATGACAGTCGTCTAGACAATGAGAGATTGGAAAGGCTCAGGGTTGAGCATTTAGCCAAAATTGAGAAGACATATGACTACATCAGGAAGGCAAGGGCAGGGGAGTTAGTACTAAAGAATGCTTGCAAAGAGGCAAGGACTCAGAAGGATAGGGCAGAGCACTATCTGGAAGAGAGCCAGGCTAGGTGGATTAGGATCACTGAAGCCCGTGCACAAGAAGACCAAAGGACTCAGGCTAAGATAGAGCAGCTAGAGGCTAGTGAGAAGAAGCAGCAAGAGGCATTATTGGCAGCTCAGAGAGAGATATCTAAATTGAAACTTCGGGCGGGGGTGAAAAGGTCAAAGGATCAGGATAAGCATAAGAAGCTAACCAGTGCCATAGCTACCAGGAATCTCCTCATCAGGACTATTACAGAGTACCCAGTAGGGCCAGTGACTGAAGCCCTCCTGAAGGAAGTTAGGGAGGATGACTTTGGATTGGATGTCTGACTCTTTTGCTTGTACTTTTCTTTTATTGTACTTTTCTTTTGTTGTTGTATTTTGACCCACCATGGGGATGTACTGTAATCAAACTATGTATTTTCGTCTTTTGTAATATATCAGTTTGTGTTATTTATGGTGGACTTTATCTCTCAACGTCATCAGCATTTCCTCGAGGTCTGGAAAGGTCAAAACCAAAGAACCAAACCGGATACCCTTGGAAGACAAATAAGCATATTGCATTGCATACTAACATTTTCTTTGTTTTGTAGGTTTTTGTTTGTTATTGTTTCTCACTATGTTGTGGTTTCAGGAAACATTGCTCGCAGAAGAGTGTTCCCTGTCAACAGAATACACCGATACCCGACCAGAAACAACCTTCCGGGACTCCAGATGGATCAAGTTCAGCAAGACTTGAATGAAGTAAGGACCCAAATGGCAAATGAGAGGGTTGAGATGAGGAATCAGATGACCCAATTCATGACTGTAATAACTGGCTTGGCTCAAAGCCAGGAAAGGCTAAGGGAATGGTTGAAAGGAAGACTCCTGAAGAACACCATCCAGGTACAGGAGGTTCCAGTAACAATGATCACGTGCAGCCTCGCACTGATCCACCAGAATTTGGGCCTCATCTAAATCCAGAAGTTAATGCCATAAGGAATACTCAAGGTAACACTGCTGGAGGCAGGATCTTGCAAGAGGATCCTCAAGAAGAGCAGTTTACAGTTGTTTGGGCTGGGGATGAAGTTTACGACCGTAGGCTAGATGAAATTGCTGAGAAGCTGGGGTCTCTGGAATCCCATAATTCCCTAGGGTTTGATGTAATGGACATGGGACTAGTGGAAGGGGTGAGAATTCCTCACAAGTTCAAACCCCCGTGTTTTGAAAGTTATAATGGCACATCCTGCCCACACACCCACCTCCGATCATTCTTGGGAAGATTAAAAGCATACACCATGGACGAAAAGTTGTGGATGTTTTACTTCGAGGACAACCTAACAGGGGCATCCCGAGAATGGTATTCCCATTTGACCAGAGCCATAATGAGAAACTGGAAAGACATGGCTGAAGCTTTTATCCGTCAGTATCAGTATAACTTGGACATGGCCCCAAACAGGACCCTCATAATGGGAATGTCTCAATCCTCCCGTGAAAGCTTCAGGGAATATGCCCAAAGGTGGAGGCAACTTGCTGCTGCAGTTCAACCCCCTATGTCTGAAAGAGAAATGGCTGACATGTTCATGAATACCCTTCAAGGAACCTACATTGACAGATTGGCCGCTTTTTCTTCTACCAGCTTCGCAGATGTGGTAATAGCTGGGGAAAGAATAGAGAGCCTGTTGAAGATAGGAAAGATCTCCGATAACGGTGCCAGTTCCAGCAGTACAAGAAAACCATTTGCTGGGCCCCGTAGAGCTGGTGAGACAAATTTTATGCACATGGGAAGAGGGAGACCCCAATACTTGCCCAAAACATTTGCTGCTGTTACTATCCCTGCTCCACCTCCTCAGTATGTTCAACAACCTCAACACTTTCCGCAACAATAATAGTTTCCATAACAGAGATCTTACAGCAACAATAACAACAACAATCAACAACAACGCCCGTTTCAACAATGGCCATCTCAGGTCAACCGGGTAATTGACCCCATTCCAATGCCGTATGTTACATTATTGCCATAACTCCTAAAGCTCAATCTGGTTGAGTTGAGGACATTGGCTCCACCTGATCCTCAAAACCTTCCTAGGAACTATGATGTCAATGCTAGGTGTTCTTTTCATTCAAATGCACCTGGCCACTCTACGGAAAAATGCAAAGCCCTGCATATGAAGGTTCAGGATCTAGTAGATTCAAAACCCTAAACTTTACACCTCCTCCGAATGTAATGAAAAATCCTATGCCAAGCCACAGCGGGCCAAGGATTAATGCTGTTGAGGATGGTTCACCCCTGAGTTTGATAGAAGACATTGCATATATTCAAACACCCCTGGCAGAGGTTAAAGCCCAGCTTTTAAAATGCCAAGTGTTTCCAGGATGTGAGGCCTGTTGCGAATCATGCAAACTTTCTGAGAATGGGTGTGCCAGCTTGAGGAGAGGCATCAATGACTTGATTAAGGAAGGCATTCTGCAAATTACAACCACAACTGCTACAACACTAACAACCCTTTTGTCAATGACAAGTGAATCTTCTACAAATGTAACAACCATCTTCCCAAGTGTTTCTTCTACAACTGCAACAACCATTGTTCCAACTGATTCAGCAACAACTTCAGCAATCATTCCATCTGTCACTTCAACACGCAACAATTCATTTACACCGGATGCTACAACTTCAACAACCAACAATGATGTTTCCACTGTCACAATTTATTATGACCCGACAACGGTCCCAAATTCCTGCAACTTTCAGCAAAATCAACAACAGTCTCAACAAAGCTTAAATTCACCTTCACCAACATCCACCAGAGGTCCTGTAACAATCTTCTATGACCCACAGACTATTACAGTCCCAACAACAGCTGTAGTGAGCCCAGTCACTATCACGGTGCCCGGGCCGAACCCATATGACAAAGACAGTGTTATACCATGGCATTATGGTGCTGATCTATACTGCAATGGAGAGAACGTCCTTCTTGATTCTCCAGTTCTCACTCCCCAGGTGGACAATGTTGGGGGAGGCGGAGGCTTCACCCGAAGCGGACGTCTCTCTGCATCACAATTCCCTAGAACCAACAATGAGGCAGAAGCTGTTACCAGAGCCAAGGGAAAGAGTGTGATACCGGAAGAATCTGCACCAAAAGAAACCCATAAATCATCCTTCGATCAAGATGTGGATGAGTTTATGAGAATCATCAAAAGAAGTGACTATAAAGTTGTGGACCAGCTCCACCAGACTCCTTCAAAGATCTCAATCCTATTATTGCTGCTGTGTTCCGAAGCCCATCGGGATGCACTCCTCAAAGTTCTGCATGCTGCCTACGTGCCAGAAGAGATCACTGTAAATCAGCTGGAAACAGTAGTATCAAATGTCAATACTAGCCATGGGCTAAGGTTCACTAATGCTGATTTAGCTTCAGAAGGACGTCTTCACAACAAAGCTTTGCATATAACCTTGGAGTGCAAAAGAGCTGTCTTATCTCATGTGCTTGTAGACACTAGGTCCTCACTCAATGTCTTACCCAAGAAAGCCCTTGTCAAGCTAGAGTATGATGGGATAGCTCTCCAGCCAAGTAACCTTGTGGTCCGGGCTTTTGATGGTTCTAAAAGATCTGTTTTGGGAGAGGTGGAGTTGCCAGTGATGATCGGTCCACAAGTATTCAAGATTGTTTTCTATGTGATGGACATACAACCTGCTTATAGCTGTTTGTTAGGTCGACCCTGGATTCATGCCGCAGGCGCTGTAACATCGACCATTCACCAGAAATGTAAGTACGAATGGGAAGGACAGATTATCACCATCTGTGGTGAGGAAGACATTTTTGTTAGCCAGCTGGCTACGTACAAGTATATTGAGATGGATGGTGAAATCCATGAGACAATGAGCCAAGGGATTGAGGCCCTAAATGTTAATGAGGCTACTGGAGTATTGGCTGAATCTCAGGAAGACAAGATGGGTACTTCAATCATCTCTTATCAGCAAGCCCAGAAGGTTGTTGAAGAAGGTACTGCTCAAGGCTGGGGCAAGCTGCTGCTAGTGGAAAAGAAGGAAGACAGATTCGGATTGGGGTACAGACCAATCCGACAAGATCAATCAGAGGCTGCCAAAGAGCCCAAATTCATCAGTGGGGGGATGCTCACCCCAGATGTTGTTAACAATCTGGAAGACGAGGAAGAAAGCGACCGCAACCTGGAGAGCTGGATACGTCCAAGGATCCCGGGGAGCCAAGTCCTTAACTGGTCTTCCCGGGAAATTATAAGGGTTACTCCTGCATAGTAATTATTATTTCCTGTCTTTTTAGCATGCATCAAGTCCTGCATCTTGCCCAAGATGTCAGGACTCATTTTGAATAGGGCCATATTGTAATTTTGTGCAAATGATTAATCAATGAGTATCAGACATCTTTTGCAAACGAGTCTCTTTTCCGCTCACTGTCTTTTCATTTTTCACTTTTGTACAAAACAATAAAATGGCAATGTTTTCAAAATAAATAACTTCATTTTCACTTTTTTATAAACAAGATTAAAACTGGTCACTAAAACGAACCAATCTCAACCCTTGCAGAGATTATCCTCCAGATTGCACCGACAACAGCACTGCTATGACCTTGTATGACTTCGACAATCCGAATAATCAAGCTGATGAAGGGGTTGAAGAAGACTATGAGTTACCTAAAGAGTTAGCCAGGTTGTTGAGGCAGGAAGAGAAAGTGATTACTCCTCATCAAGAGAAGGTTGAAACAGTTAATCTTGGTACCAAAGAAGACTTGAAAGAAGTAAGGATTGGGGCCAGTCTACAGGTTTCGGTAAAAGAACAGCTTATTGGCATGCTCCGAGAATACGTCGACGTCTTTGCATGGTCCATTCAAGATATGCCAGGGTTGGACACCGACATTGTTATGCACAAGCTGCCTTTGAAAGAAGATTGTCCTCCAGTAAAACAGAAGCTACGCCGTACGCGTCCGGATATGGCCATGAAGATAAAAGAAGAGGTACAGAAATAGTGGGACGCCGGTTTCCTTGCTGTGACTAGTTACCCGCCGTGTGTTGCTAACATTGTACCAATGCCTAAGAAGGATGGAAAAGTACGGATGTGTGTGGATTACCGGGATCTGAATAGAGCTAGCTCGAAGGATGACTTCCCATTACCTCACATTGATGTATTGGTTGATAACACAACTCAGTTCTCGGTATTCTCTTTCATGGATGGATTTTCCGGGTATAATCAGATCAGGATGTCACCCGAAGACATGGAGAAGACTACCTTCATCACACCTTGGGGCACATTTTGTTATAAGGTAATTCCTTTTGGATTGAAGAATGTCGGTGCTACTTATCAACGGGCTATGGTACCATTATTCCACGACATGATCCACAAAGAAATTGAATGTTACGTGGATGACATGATTGCCAAGTCCCTCACTGAAGAAGACCATCTGGTAAATCTGCTGAAGTTGTTCAAGCGTCTGAGGAAGTATCAGTTGAAGCTAAACCCCAACAAATGCACATTCGGGGTACGGTCCGTAAGCTGCTGGGATTCATCGTAAGTGAAAAAGGAATTGAAGTTGATCCTGACAAAGTCAAGGCCATTCAGGAGATTCCTGCACCTAGGACTGAAAAGGAAGTTCGGGGGTTTCTAGGTAGATTAAACTACATATCGAGGTTCATATATCATCTTACTGCAACCTGTGAGCCCCTATTCAAATTGTTAAGAAAAGAACAAACGGTCAGGTGGAATGAAGATTGTCAGAAGGCTTTTGACAAAATCAAGGAGTACCTGCAAGAACCTCCAATTCTTATGCCTCCAGTTGAAGGAAGACCTCTAATAATGTACCTGACAGTATTAAAAGAATCAATGGGGTGTGTGTTGGGCCAGCATGACGAGTCTGGTCGAAAAGAGTATGCAATATACTACCTAAGCAAAACGTTTACCGACTGTGAACAACGTTATTCACTGCTCGAGAAAACTTGCTGTGCTTTAGCGTGGGCTGCTCACCGACTAAGACAGTATATGTTGACTCACACTACCTTGTTGATCTCAAAAATGGATCCAGTCAAGTACATATTTGAGAATCCAGCATTTACCGGAAGGGTTGCAAGATGGCAAATGATTCTGACAGAGTATGACATTAAGTACACATCTCAAAAGGCCATCAAGGGCAGTGTACTGTCTGACTATCTGGCTGAGCAACCCATTGATGATTACCAGCCAATGAGATTTGACTTCCCTGATGAAGATATCATGTTCCTGAAAGCAAAAGATCATGAAGAGCCTGTTCACACTGAAGGGCCTGACCCAGAAGAAGAATGGACAATGATGTTTGATGGGGCTGTCAACAGGAATGGTCGAGGAGTTGGTGCAGTGCTCATTACACTTAAAAGAGTTCATATGCCTTTCTCGGCAAAACTCACCTTTGCATGCACTAACAACGAAGCTGAATACGAAGCATGTATCATGGGTCTTGAGGAAGCCATTAACCTCAGAATCAAGACTTTAACTGTATTCGGGGATTCCGCTTTGGTAATCAATCAGACCAGTGGAAAATGGTACACTCACCAAGAGCATCTAATTCCATACCGTGACTATACGAGGATATTATTGACTTTCTTCACAACAGTCAAACTTGAGTATATCCCTCGAGACGAAAATCAATTTGCAGATGCTTTAGCTACCATTTCCTCCATGATCAAGGTTCAAACTGCCAATTTCGTGCCTCGAATTTCAGTATCCAGACTAGACCGACCGGCGTACGTATTCTCCGTGGACATTGCTAAAGATGACAAGCCTTGGTTCCATGACATCAAATGTTTCTTAGAGGATCAGACATACCCACCCGGGGCATCATCCAATGATAAGAAGACATTAAGAAGGTTAGTTGGTAGTTTCTTCCTGAATGTTGATGGTTCATTATACAAGAGAAACTTTGACATGGTGCTTCTCAGATGCGTTGATAAGAAAGAAGCAGAATTGCTGATGCACGAGGTGCATGAAGGATCCATCGGTACCCATGCTGGAGGACATGCAATGGCTAAGAAATTGTTAAGATCAGGTTACTACTGGATCACAATGGATGCAGACTGTTGTGCCTATGCCAGGAAATGCCACAAGTGCCAAATCTACGCAGACAAAGTGCATGTACCTCCAAATCCTCTGAACGTAATGTCTTCACCTTGGCCCTTTGCCATGTGGGGAATTGACATGATTGGAAAGATTGAACCAACTACTTCAAATGGCCACAGATTCATCCTAGTAGCCATTGATTACTTCACCAAATAGGTTGAAGCAACTTCGTATGAAAATGTCACCAGACAAGTGGTAGCCAGATTCTTGAAGAGAGACATCATCTGTCGATATGGAGTACCCGAGCAAATCATTACTGACAATGGTTCCAATTTGAACAACATAATGATGGCAGAACTGTGCTGGGACTTCAAAATCCAACATCACAACTCTTCTCCTTACAGGCCAAAGATGAATAGTGCTGTTGAGGCAGCTAACAAGAATATCAAGAAGATTGTGCAGAAGATGGTAGTCACATACAAAGACTGGCATGAAATGCTACCATTTTCCTTGCATGGGTACCGAACCTCAATCCGAACATCCACTGGGGCAACGCCTTATCAGCTTGTGTATGGTATGGAAGTTGTCCTACTTGTTGAAGTTGAACTGCCCTCCTTATGGGTACTGATGGATGTGAAGTTGAATGAAGCAAAATGGGTTTGATCTCGGTACAATTAACTGAATCTGATCGAAGAGAAGAGATTAACTGCAATCTGTCATGGGCAGTTATATCAGAAAAGAATGAAGAAAGCCTTCGTTCAGAAAGTAAGACTTCGGGAATACCAAGTAGGAGATCTTGTGTTGAAGAGACTTCTTCCTCCACATACAGACCACAGGGGCAAGTGGACTCCGAATTACGATGGTCCATTCATAGTAAAGAAGGTCTTCTCTGGTGGAGCACTGATGCTCACTACTATGGATGGTGAAGATTTCTTATCCCCTGTGAATTCAGATGCAGTTAAAAAATACTTCGCATAAAATGACCCGCTGGACATAAAAACAGAATGAAAGTCCAGGCAAAAATAGGGCATCCCGGCAAGTCAAAAACAGAATAAAAGACTCGGGAAAAAATAAGGGGAAAATTGAAAAAATGTACACCCGCTGAGTTGAAAAGCCGCATTGGACAGCTCAGGCAAAAAAGGGTATCCCGGTGGGTTGAAAACCCGAAAGGGCGATCCACGCAAAATCAGGGAATAAGCGAACAACTGCATTCTGAATTCGTCTGTATTACTCACAACATGGCAAGCTTCGAAAGGCTAAAGCATCGGTCAGAATCAACCTTCTCCAGAAAGCAAGATAAGAAGAACATCAAGGTCATACAGGTCATAGAAGGGGAAGCTCACCGAAGCATCGTCAACATTGCCAGCACCTTTACTTTTCTCAATTTGTAACAATCTCCTCATTCCAGGGGATTTGTTTCTTTGACTGTATTTTCCAATTCAGGGCACCCAGATTAATAAAATCAGAATTTTTAGTCACACTTCATCTTGAACATTTTTGTTTCATTTGCAAAATGTCCAATATCCATGATATAATATTTGCATAAAACAGATGTGCCTTTTTAACTAAATGCTTGCAGGAAATGTATTTACTCTCAGGAATATCTAACTCCCATGACGGAATCTGATAAGGGATACCTCGAGACACTTGTGCGCTTCTTTGTCTTAACAGGTTGCAGGTATTCAAATACACAACATGGGGCACGCCAGGTGTCACTTCCCCAACACATCTCCTTCAAGCAGCATCTGTAATGCTCTTTCCCCAGCGGGGCATGCCAAGCATCATTTCCCCAATACATCTTCTTCAAGCAACCTCTGAAAAGCCTTCTCCCCAGCTGAGTTGTCAGGCCTCCTCATCCTTAGCCGGGGTCCCCACAGATATCTTTAGGAAGATCGTTCAATGATATTTCCTCCCCCGAACAGAGTGTCAGATCTTTTATCCTCAGCAGAGTGCCATGTCTTGAAGACAAGGGAACTATCTCCCCACAGAGTTACAACCTCTACCCGGAAGAGCAATGCCTGAATTTCTTACACAACAAAGTGACGAAAGCTTCCTCATCCCCGGCTGGGTTATTTCCTAGCAGGATAGGTCTGTCAGTGATCTAGTTCCCCCAAGCAGAACCATATATCTTATCAGATCTACCAATGATCTCATCCCCAGCTGGGATATTCTTCTAAGCAGATCAGCCATAGATCTTCACAGCAGCGGGATCCGAGTCCCAGATCGGCTTCTCTTTTGCATAATCATAGCATTCGCATCATTTTTCCCCGCAGAGCATAGCATTCCATCTAATACGGAGCATTACGTCAAAAATCAAACATATTGCATGATCATAAGTCAGGTTCGAACCAGTCACCTGTAAATACCAACAATACCTCATCAGCAATATACGAAATACATTTCCCCAACAGAAAGCCAAAGCGTCCCCTTTTGCACTCTCCAACACAAATACATGTTCATATATACCTCTTTCGACACTCGTCCGTGTCATTTTATCCCCCGCAGATAAGCCATAAACATCCTTTTTGAATACAGAAACCTATATACACTCTCTCGACACCCGTCCGTGTCACCACACCCCAGCATGATTGCCAAACACTCTCATCGACACCCGTCCGTGTCATCCTATCCCCACAGGTCGCTGAAATACATTTTACACACATAAGTTCATAAGTCTATACACTTTCTATTTTGACACCCGTCTGTGTCACTTTTTCCCAGAAAGTTGAACACTCGTCCGTGTCTTGCTCATACTTCACAATACTTGTTTTTACTTATACAGATACTCGTCTGTATCTTATATACACTTATTCCCCACAGATTCAACACTCGTCCGTGTTCTTTGTTAACCAGTTGGTACTCGTCTGTATCATCATCTCTGAACACGCGTCAGCGTTTGTTTCTACCGATACTCGTTCGTATCATAGTCTTAAGGATGTTCGTCTGCATCTTTAATCTATACACAGCGTCAAAACACTTATACCTTTTATTTCATAGGCGTAAGCACGCGTCCGTGTTTACCATTCCCCAGTAAAAGTAGCTTTTCTTCTATCCGACATTCGCCCTATGTCGTAATACTTTCGGCAGCCGTACCCTGCCAGGTGATCGTCCTTCACCTATGGATGACCGTCCCTCATCCTTCCCCCAGCGGAGTCTCCATTATTGGAACCCTTTTCTATCCGACATTCGTCCTATGTCGTGATATCTTTCGGCAGCCGTCCCCTGCTAGGTGATCGTCCTTCACCTTTTGATGATCGTCCTTCATCATTTTATCCGATGGCCGTCCCCATCATTGATCTTGTTATCTGACATTCGTCCTATGTCATGTTAAACCCTGAGAGCAGCCGTCCCCTGCTAAGTGATCGTCCTTCACCTCTTGATGATCGTCCTTCATCATGCTTATTCGATGGTCATCCCCATCGTCGACCTTTTTCTATCCGACATTCGTACTATGTCGTGGTAAAGAGCAGCCGTCCCCTGCTAGGTGATCGTCCTTCACCTTTTGATGATCGTCCCTCATCATTTATTTCATTTATTCTTTAAACCGATGGCCGTCCCCATCATTGTTTATCTTTACTTTGCAAACCTGATGGCCGTCCCCATCATTGCCTTTACTTTAATCCCCAGAGAGTTTTATTTCCTTACCTGATGGCCGTCCCCATCATGGTATCTACCCTTTCCCAGCTTGTCGGCCGTCCCCGCCATTGCTTTATTTACCGTTTTATTTCCCCAGCGTGTCGGCCATCCCTGTCATTGCTTTTTTCCCCAGCGTGTCGGTCGTCCCCGTCATTGCTTTCCCCAACAGTCGTCCTCTGCTTGATGGTCGTCCTCCATTGCCCGCATTTTGATAATCATACTATACTTTCTTTTGCAATTTATATCCCTTTTCTTCTTCTCCCCAATGAGTACAAATTTCGGACTGTCTTTGGTATTCAACCACAAGTTATCTTGTTTGTCTGTTAAGCCAGGCGCTTACATCCTGCACAGCTAACTCATGTTTGAATAGGGGCAGCTGTAAACACCCCAAATTTTCCCTCACTAAGTTCACACCATGGCTTGTGATCTTTCATCTTTGCATTAGTTTAAGCATATCATATCATATTGCATTTTTGTTTCATCTGCATAGTTCAAGTTCATCTGCATCTAGGGTTTGTGATCTGAGCAATCCAAGGATTCATCTGAGCCACTCCAAAGGTCTTCAATCACTCCAAGAGGGTCCATGTATATTCAATCATCATTTTATATCCCTCAAAGATCAAGGAAGTCAAAGAATCACAAGAACTTGCAAAGCATTGAATCAGAGCTAGGGTTTCACTACACAAATGACCTAAAATTAGGGTTTTGGTTTCAGAGGTCATAACTTCAAATTTTTTGGTCATTCTTGTTTCTAATGGTATCAATATGTTGTAAGGATCACCTGTACCAAGTTTGATGAAGAAATTCATTGTAGAAGTCATCTGTTCACTGGGTAACTTCTTGAGCAAGTCAGAGCAAAATCAGGGCATCTGAGGCCCCCATCATGGGAACCAAAGTGGATTTTTCATTAAATTGAAGTTATATGATCTTTATTTGATCATTGAAGTGCTTGTAAGTTCACAAAATTGAAGAAAAGTGAGCTAAACCAAAAGTTGCCAAAAATGGAAATGACTTGTAATGTAAACTTTCCATTTTGGGAAAGTTTTTCAACCTCCTCTTCCTCAACCAATAATACTTCAAATGAAAAATTGTTGGTCATGAAAGTTGTATATTGGATCATTCCCTTTTCAAAAAGTACAAGAACAAGTTCTAATTCATTATGGAACTCAAGTTATGATCTTGCAAAGTTGGCAAAAATCCTATAATTTTCAAGAATGCACCAAAGAGGGATTTTTGCAAAACCACTTGCCAAGCCATTTTGTGACTTCAAATACACTTCTATGCATCATACCAACATAGTACATTGTCTAAAGATCATAATTGCCCAAAGAACCATGCCATTTCATGTCTTGCACTTTAAGAATTTCAAAAGGGGCCAAACTTTCTCAAATTTGCAAAAGAGCAAAGAACCTTTCACAAACTTACTGCATCACCACAAAACCAATTCTATGGCTTTCCTTGATCAAAGCTGAGGCCAGACATGCCCTTGTACCACCTCTGAACCAGCCCATACCTGAAGGACAAGCTTTGTTGACTTTTTTGCAAGAAGCCCATACCAATCACCATAGGCCACAACCACTTCTTTGACCTATCCCAACTTGTTATGTGGATCAAACCCAAGCCATAACACACAAGAAGCCAGCCTGAAACCTCAGATTGCTCAAGTTCCCAAAATCACTCCATTTTGCAAAAGCATTCGAAAATCTCTACTCACTCACGCAAACTTCAAACTCTTTTCACCAAACAAATCAGCAACACAAGAGGACCATTTCCCACCCTTCACACAAGCCTCAGAGCACCCATAGCCAAAATACGATTTCTGACCAGCAAGAGTTCAAGCTCTCATTTCAGCCACTACAAACTCCTTCCAAGCATCAAAGCTTCATCAGAGGGATAATTGGAGTGTTTTTGCACAAGAGAGGAGGTTCAGAAGCTTCAAACTGAGGAAGCTCAAGCTCGGGTAACCTCTTCAAACTTTTTTCCAGAAATGCTATTTTAAGTTCTTAGAATGTTCTTCATGCTTCACTAATCACTCTGCACTTCTTATTTTTGAAAATGATTGATTATTGAGCCTGTATCGCATCTCTGAAAGTCTTGCCATTTTTGAGTTTTGATTCGTATCTTGTTCTAGAGGCAACATAAATTTGTTTTGAGGATAGATTCAAGCTTAGGAAGGTTTGGGGGTTTGATCTGGAGCTTTACAACTCTTAAAATGGCCTTGGGAAGATTTTGTTCTTGGGGTGTTGCCGGAGAATATGACCGAAACACTGTTCCGGTCACCTGAAAATGATTAGGGCTAATGACGTGTTTAGGGCAGATCTTGAACTTGGACAGTAGGATCTGGATTAGGGTTAGGTCACGGAGGGCTCAGATAAGTTCATTAACTTTAAATCAGGTTTAATTAATTATTTATACAGGATTTAATAAATTTGAATTGTGGCCGTTGAGATGCGCGCCAGGTCTTCCCTCCATCTCCAGATTTGAATGTGAGCCACAGGATGCGCTGACCTTCACTTAATTCATTTTTATTTTCATTTTTTATCATTTGTTTTGCATCATTTTATTTAAAATACCTTGAAAATCCTAAAAAAAAATTCCTTTTGCATTTTCGTTTCAAATATTTTTCTCAACCAGAAAACATTTTTATTTTTATTTTTTGCATTAAAAAACCTTTTTAAAATTATTTAAATGTTTATTGTAATTAATTAATGGAAATTAATTAATTAAAATATCATTTAAGTTTCTAAAAATTCCAAAAAATTTACATTGCATCTTAGCACATTTAGAGACATTGTCAAACAATTCATACAAATTTCTTTTTGGTTTTGAATCAATTTTGACATTTTTCTTTGCATTTAGGGTTCATAAAATCCCATTTTTGAACCCTAACTTCAAGAATTCGTTTCTGCCTAACCATGAAGGATTTGACATTGTTTCTTTTTGCATTGATCTTCATATGACATGTAGTATCTAGCATATTTTTGTCACAAATTTATCTTGAATTTTCCATTTGATTTGCATTTTTCCTCTTAAGGTACCTTAAAACCATAAATAACTTAGAAAATTCACAACTTTCTTTAGGTTAAGAGTTAGACCTCCTCCTTTGGGGTGTGATATCATATGGGGTTAGGGTTCCTTTGAGTTCATTTTCAATTTTTTATCTAATGTTTTGCTTGTGTTTTTGACTTTTGCATCTCATGTTGTCATAAAATCCTAATTTCTCATGTTCATTTGCATACATCTTGCATAAGCATCCATTCATGAACTTGCCTTGACATTTCATGCATTCACATGACATCTAAGACATCATAGGACAAATTAGAATCATGTTTGATAATTTCTTCATCCATTTGCCATGATGTGCATTCATTTCATTCCATGAACTTTCATGTGCTTTCATGCTTCCTACATGCTTCATTTGCATTCTCATCTCTTGTATGAACATTCATAGCACTTGACATGTCTTTGCATCATCTCATAGTATCATTTGCATCATGTTTATGCTTCTGGTTTTGGTTTGCATCTTTGCATACATTTCATTTTCTTTTCATTCCTTTCTTTATGCTAACCATTTCAAGTGGTAAGTAATTTGAGAAGTGAATTTGCCTTCACTTCTCATTCCTCTTCTCATCCTTCTTATGCATCATAGATGAATTTTTTATTGCTTTAGAGTGATATTGCTCATTCATGTTCATCATTCACTTTCTTTCTTCAAGTAACTTATCTTCTTCAATCAAGTAAGTTAACTTGCTTCTTCTGCTTCTCCTCCTTTCATCTGCTTCTTCCATTGGTGGCTTCTCTGAAGGTCTCTTGCAAGCCTTACAAACCATAGGAACATCCAAGCATGAAAATAATTAGGGTTTTGATTAGTCCCCCTTTATCTTTTATCTTTGTGTTTTCTTTGTGTCTCTCATCTCATCTCATAATCAGAGATTAAACCTTTAAGGTTTTAATGCTTTGTGATTAAGGGTATGCCTACATCCTTCTCTTAGGATGGAGTGTATAACTTTAATCCTAAGTTTTAAACCCTTAATGTGTTTAAACCTCTTAATCAATCCATCTTAATAATCACTAAGACAATGGCTTGTAACTTGGGCCTTGCATTAGGGTTCTAATTCTTCCTTAATCGGTTAAGAAGGACTAACCCTAGTAATAATGGACAGGTCCTCCTCAAGTTGTCTTACAAATCATAAAATTCACTTCTTAATCTCACCCCTAATTAAAATCCACTTTAATAAAGGCTTGTTTTGTCATGAGGTTAATCCCTAATCATGGATTAAGTTGAGGTATCTTCCTCAGCTTAAGTGAGCTCATCTATTATCCTTCTATTAGGATGGTGTAATGGGTCCATTAAATCCTTGATTATGGCTTAAACTCATTACTTAACACTAAACAAAAACACAAAAACATCTAAATAATCACAAGTAGGTTAATGATCTTAATCCTAAATCATCATGGTAATTAAGTTTGAGATGTTTATCTCATACTTAAGGTATTCTCATTATCCCTAATCAGAGGGAGGATATGATGAGTTTACTAATCCTTGGTTTAGGCTTAAGCTCATTAACTTATGACAAACAAAAAAGCAATAAAAGATTGAAAACACAAAAACAAAGCAATAATCGTCTCCTCCGGGATTCTTTTCTCATCATCTTCACTCACAAGCGAGAACTTGCTTCTTCCGTCTAATGCAAGACAGTTAGCACCTGAGCCAGACAGGTCATACACTTGAGCATAGACAAGCAAGCAGTTCATCAGTCAATTTATTTTTCAGTCTCTTTGAGTCGGACTACGGTGTTCTGACTTCCTCATTGCATGAGAGGATACGTAGGCATAACGTAACTGTTATCGAACAAAAGTCTCTGTGTCTCTCCCCCTCTTTCAGCATTATTCTTTTAAGCCTCATTCCTGAGCAATTCACTTCACTTTCCTGCACTGACACTTGTACTTTTTTTTCTAGATTTTGCACACAGATAGCACAAACACTACCCCTTTAAACACAAACTTTCCAGCATGGATCCCGTCGAGTACGACGGGCAATCTGGGTGCTAATACCTTCCCAGGTTGTAACCAACCTGTCGTACCTCGAAAAATATGATCCTCGCGCCGACCGTGGAATAGATGGAAATAACAGAGTCGCCACCTAATTCTATTTATTCTAATGAAAGAATAGGAAGATATAGATAAAACCTAATAAAGAGAGATGGATAGAACAAGGTCATCAAAACCAAATTCTAAGTTCGGGAGTCGGTTACATAAGGGGAAGGTATTAGCACCCCTTATGTCTGTTGTACTCAACAGGAACCTCTTAGTTTCACTTGCGATTAAATATTAACTTATGCTTTCTGTTTTCTTCGAATAATAAATGCGAATGATTCTAAATTAGGGTTAATAAGAGAAAGGGGTTATTTTATTCCTAGGGTGCTCGGCAGGGAACAAGATCCGTGTGCCTACGTATTCCCTTGTGCAATGGGAAAGTCAGAGCCTCGTAGTTCGCGGTACTATGGTTCGTTGGTTATTTTGTTTTAATGAACAATTGTTTGAACCGCATTCTGACTGCTAAGCGTTGTCTTATCTGCTCGCGATAGGAGGCGGAAGCGCTAGCTTGTTTTGCAAGTACAGAAAGGATTCAAACAGTTCTCTTTTAAAAGATGTTTGATTTGATTAAGGTTTTTTAAGAATGAAAGGGTAAATAAATCGCGTCCTGAGGGGCGAGCCTCAAGAGAATTTATTCGAGAATTCGAGGAATGCTAGATTCCATAATTCAATTCTTTCATAACTTGAAATGTCTATTAAAAGTTTTAATTACGGAAAGTCGGATGAACCGCATCCCGCAGGGCGAGCCTCGGGAGTGTTCATTCAAGAATTCGAGGAATGCAAGACTCCAGAATTCAGTTATTCCGTTATTTAATTATGAAAATATTTGAATGTCGAGTTCGGAAAAGTTTGATGACGAGGCACGATGCGCTCGGCTTACGTGATTTGCGAATTGATTAAAGCGTTAACAAAAGAATTAAATTAAATCGTGACAATTAAATCGGAATATAATATATATATATATATATATATATATATATATAAATAATTAAATTTAATCGAATTTAATAAGATACTTGAATAATGGAAATAAAGTAATAAATATAAATTACTAAATTAGATTGTTTGTCAAAATGGAGTAATTAAATAAAAGGCCTCATATTGATTAAATTTCCCGATTTTACAATATCGGAAATAATTTAATCGTTTATTATATCATTGGCCATAAAAATAAAATAAAATAAATAATAAACATGAATCTAATAATAAATTAAAAACTATAAAAACAAAAGACGGTCTCATATCGATTCGGACAACGTCGATAAATTGAATGTCGCGAATCGGAAGGTTATATCATAGACCCCCTAATAAATATAAATAGATCAATAAATTGATAAAATAATAAATGCATAAAAATCGGCCTCAAATTGATTTAGACAACGTCGCGAAATGGAATGTCGATAAATCATATTTTTTATCATAGGCCCGAATAATAAAATGAAATAACGGATAAAAAATGGAATCGGTCTCAATTTAATGGATAACTTCGATTAAATAATCGAATATCTCATTTTAACATCAACCAAATAAATCGCATAATCGATTAAATAATAACGGAAAAATAAAAGTTGGCCTCATATCAGTATTTATAACGTCGGATCGCAAGGATCAAATATCTATACATTAGTTATATCATCGACCCCAATAAATCGAGATAGAAACAAAATTAGTGATAAAAAGAATATAGATAAAAAAAAATCTACCAATATTTAGAAATATAAAATACATAAAACAGCAAGGTATCATCAATTGTGCTAGTGTTTAAATAGCAACTCATATGGGCTATGGGCCCAGAATAAAAATAATTTAGGGTTTATATTATTAAAAAAAAACAAAAAAATAAGTAAATAAAATTAGAAAAAAACAAAAAGGAGACCTTAATATCAGAACCAAGAAGACCATCATATTCGCAACACAGTTATTAAGAAAAAACGAAAAAAAAACACCCACCCCTTCAAAAATGGCTTGCGGTGACCTCGCCGTTTGAACTCATGGAACCCTCACGCTCACGTCCTCACTCACTCGGTGGCTTCTTCGCGGTGATCCTCTTGGTCCTCCGTCTCGATGTCGCGCCGGTTCTCCCTCAGCGCTCGGGATCCACAAAAGACCTTGCAGCGGTGGTTTCTGCGGCGGTTAGCGGTTGTCGGTGGTTCAAGATCCGGCGCGTTTGTTACGGTGATTTTGGTGGTTATGAGCAGCGATTTGGATTTCGGCTTCCGTGACCTTTTCGGTTCAAGGTTTTGATTCTTGTGAGTGGTGAGTTAAGGATTTTAATTTGGATTTACAACTTGCAGATTTTTTTGGATGTTATAGTAGAATGAAGATTGGTATTTGAAGGTATGTTTTTTGTAGAGAATTTTTAATTTTCCTCTTCCTTGGAATGTATGGAATGAGTTGGATTTTCAGAGAAATTTTAAAAGGGCATTCGGTAAAATCGTTGCTGCGCTTCCTAGATTATGGAAAGAATACGTGTACTTATAGGAGAGAAAAAAAATAACTCTTTCAAGTCATCATTTTTTTGTTTTGGCTTCCGTTTTGGTATCGTTAGAAAATTCACATGACGTGTATTGCCGTTGGAAACAAAAGTAGCGGAATTGCAACAACCAATTTGTTACTGATGGAAAGAAACTAATATTCATTTTCTGTTGTACATGTGGGCCATGGAATGAGGTTGTTGAGGTGCGGAAAAATCTGCGTGTGGAAACGTTGAGACCGTGGCCCCTTATTCTACATACCTCTTTGTTGGTGTAAAGGGAAAAATAGTGAATGCACAACATCTTTGTGGACCAATAATAATACAAGTAGTAGTACTAATATTAAAAGACTTAAAAGAATAATAATAGTAATAATAATAATAAAAGACTTAAGAGAATAATAATAAAAATAATAATAGACTTGTATAAGTAATAATAAAAATAATAATAATAAACAGGTATAATAATAAATTGTAGAAGTGAAAAATAAAAATAAAAAGTATTAATAATGGTATAATAGAAAACAAAATGTTAATAACAAAAAATAGGAATCTCTATTTTGTATTTTTGTGCGAATAAAGGAAAATGATAAAAAAGTGGACAATAGCAAAAGGGGAAAACAAATAGCATATTAATAACATTAAAATAAGAAAAAATAATAATAGTAAGAATAACAATTTTTGTAATTTTGTGTAAATGAAGAAAATAGGCTAATGGTATTTTTAATAAAAATAATACTTTTTTGTTATTTTTTTATTTTTGGATAATAATAAAAAAAAGGATAAAAAACGTGTGACAAGCAAAAACTTGAAATTTTTAGATAAATGCATTTTTTTACTTGCTTAATAACAGTTAAACGACAATGAAATGATAGGACAAATTTGGGGTATGACAGATGCCCCTATCTAATTGACTTGGATCCGAAGAATTGAATTATTGCAAGATATTCAATTTTCAGGATAAAAGTTCATTAGATATAAGAATCCCCACAAATTTGTCCAATGCAATGTGATAATGAGATATGTTACGCTAGTGTGGATGCAATTGCTATGAGACATAAAGTCTGTGGGAATGATGAAATGATTGAAAAACCGAAAAACAGTGATGAGAAAATTGGTTGGAAAGAACAAGATACTTCTGAAAATCTGTCTGGGTAACAGAGAAAAGTCAGAGATACTTGAAATGAGAAAAATAAACCATGAGAAAGGTAATAAAGACATCCAGAAAAAACTATGGATGTACAAACACCAAATTTGGAAATCAACGCCCGAAACATCTAGAAGAGTACTAGATGTGGAATGACACCAAATTATGAAGGTACCGAGGGAAAGATCAAACCTTTCAACAAGACATTCAGAGAGATGCTACTTGAAGTAAAGACTCAAGCCAAACTTCTCAATGGGATGAACCAGGGAGAGACAATTGAAAAAAAAGGATCCACGTCAAACTTCACACAGTTTGAAGGAAAATAAAATATCCACGCCAAATTTATCAATAAATTTGAAGGAAAAGAATTCCACGCCAAACATAACACAGTTTGAAGGAAAAGGGTTCCACGCCAAACTTAACACAGTTTGAAGGAAAATAAAATATCCACGCCAAATTTATCAATAAGAAAAATTTGAAGGAAAAGAATTTCACGCCAAACTTAACACAGTTTGAAGGAAAAGAAAATATCCACGCCAAATTTATCAATAAGACAAATTTGAAGGAAAAGAATTCCACGCCAAACTTAACACAGTTTGAAGGAAAAGGGTTCCACGCCAAACTTAACACAGTTTGAAGGAAAAGAAAATATCCACGCCAAATTTATCAATAAGAAAAATTTGAAGGAAAAGAATTCCACACCAAACTTAACACAGTTTGAAGGAAAAGAGTTCCACGCCAAACTGAACATAGTTTGAAGGAAAAGGGTTCCACGCCAAACTTAACACAGTTTGAAGGAAAAAAGTTTCACGCCAAACTGAACATAGTTTGAAGGAAAAGAGTTCCACGCCAAACTTGACACAGTTTGAAGGAAAATAAAATATCCATGAAAGACAGGGTGACTGACACGACTGCTTTGGTAGGTGCCAAGTGAGTTGGACTTTGATTTTTTGTGGTTTCCAAATAGAAATTGGACTTTAAGGATGCCAAACGAAATTGGACTTTGATCATAAGGTAAGATGACAAAACCTCGGGAAATGCATATGAACATGAAGTGAACCTCGTGCTATGCTTGATATGAAATTGTATGATGCAAATGGTTCAATGACTGCAATGCAGATGCTAAGACCACATGATAAGACTCTTTTGGAGAGGTGCGGCTGAAACAGTTGATTCCAACACACAGTGAACTCTGCCAGCTATGCCCCTTGAAAGATATCCTGAACACAACTTCTATCACACTTGTTAGAAGTATCATGATGTTGATCCTTTTGGGAAGGAGTGATAAGCTTTGCTTGGGGATTGCTTGAAGTAGACTGCCCCATGTTGAATGATTCTGAAGTGACTGCTTGACTGGTCGCTTGAAATGTTTACCCCAGTGCGAGTCCAAAAAGAAAACTTTCTTTGAATAACAAAATCTTTGATTGCGATATGCCCCTGATAGGATCACTGGTTAAGTTTCTTAACAGTTTAGGATTCCTTGATAATGAGTGCTTACTTGCAGATAAAACATTCTTTCAGAAATGTTAATTTTTAATGCAACGTTTAAGCACAAATTTTTGAAATCAAAATCATTACCGGAATGATATTGGTATAAAGAAAATGAAACACTGGTAAGAAAATGCACTGTTTTATCATATATTCAATGTGAAAGGATAATGCAAAGTGAAAGATAACGCACAAGGTATAATACCAAAGCGAATGATTGGCAAATCTCATGGGGAGTCAGCTTACGCAACTTTGCTGCGATATGCTTTCAAAACAAACCTAGCTTCAATTAGGTCTTTAAAGGGTTGTAACGTGGCTTGGTTCACGGTTTATGAAACAAAGGATATAAGGCTCAAAATTGAATTTTTACCCAACCCATTCTCCATGATGATCTTCAGTCCTACGCTCAATAAATTCCACCTATACATTCAGGTTATTTGATGTTACATCAATGAGGATGGCTCAAAAGACAAAGGTTTATTGGATAGCAGTCATTGCTTCTTCACAACACTTTGTGGCCTTGTTTTATGAGAACTTTGGATCAACTCATCCTTGTATTTGTTGAGGAGTTTTGGTGACTGTCGCTCCCACCAAATGAAGCCGGGTCAAATGGGGTACAGACGCGAACGGTCGGCGAAAAGAACAATGAGAACACACAGCAGTGAACTCACTGGAAAAGAAGAGTCGCCAGCTAGGCATTTTTATCCCGGAGGAAAGGCAATGCTGCATAGACCTAGAAAGATATGGATAAGACGGTCGCGAACCAGAGAGACTGAGAAAGGGGGTTGGTTACAACCTGGGAAGGTATTAGCACCCAGATTGTCCATCGTACTCGACGGGATCCACGCTTAAAAGATTTGTGTTTTAAAGGGGTAGTGTCAGTGCAATTTGTGTATAAAATAGATGGAAAAGGATGTACAGGTGTCAGTGTAAAAGAATGTGAAGTGTGATATATACAGTGTCAATGTAAGAATGAGAATGGATTGCCCATGATAATGAGGCTGAGGAAATGATACTGGAAGGAGGGGGAATATACGGAGACTTTTGTTCGATAACTGTTAAGTTATGCCTACGTATCCTCTCGTGCAATGAGGAAGTCAGAACACCGTAGTTCGACCTAAAGAGACTGAAAAATGATTTGACTTGATGAACTGCCTGCTTGTCAATGCTCAAGTGTATGACCTGTCTGGCTCAGGTGCAAATTTTCTTGCATTAGACGGAAGAAGCAAGTTCTCGGTTGTGAATGAATGAGATGAGAAAAGAATCCCGAAGGAGACAATTATTATTTGTTTTTGAGTTTTCAGTCTTTTATTGCTTTTGGAGATTTGTCATAAGTTAATGAGCTTAAGCCTCAACCAATGGATTTAGTAAACTCATCACATCTTCCCTCTGATCAGGGGTAATGAGAATACCTTAAGTGTGAAGTCAGATTCTCACACTTAATCACCTTTGATGCAGGATTAAGATCATTAACCTACTTGTGATTATTTAAATGTTTTTGTTGTTTTTGTTTAGTGTTAAGTAATGAGATTAAGCCATAATCAGGGATTAAACAGACTCATTACACCATCCTAATAGAAGGATAATAGATGAGAATGTTTAAGCTGAGGAAAGCTCCTCAACTTAATCCATGATTAGGGATTAAACTCATGACAAAACAAAGCCTTTATTAGATGGATTTTAGTTAATGATATGATGAAGAAGTGTTTTTTATGATTTGTAAGACAACTTGAGGAGGACTTGTCCATTAACACTAGGGTTAGTCCTTCTTAACCAATTAAGGAAGAAATAGAACCCCAATGCAAGGCCCAAGTTACAAGCTTGATGTCTTGGTGATTATTATGATGGATTGGTTAGAGGATTTAAACACATTAAGGGTTTAACACTTAGGATTAAAGTTATACACTCCATCCTAATAGAAGGATGCAGGCATAAGCTTAATCACAAAGCCTTAAAGCCTTTAGGGTTTAGTCCCTGATTGTGAGATGAGGAGAGAAGACTCAAAAGAGACACAAAGGTAAAACTAAATGGGGGACTAATCAAAACCCTAATCATTGTCATGCTTGGTTGTTCCTAAGGTTTGTGAAGTTTACAAGAGAAGTCTTCAATGGAACCACCAGGAAGCAGATGAAAAGATCAGGAGAAGCAAAGTAACTTGCTTCATTCAAGAAGTCAAGTCACTTGAAGAAAGAAAGTAAGAAGAAGAAGAATGAGCAAGCTCAAACTCAAATATAAACAAAAATGCAGCAAGGATGCATAAAAGAAATGAAGAGAAGTTATGAGAAGTGAAGGCAAATTCACTTCTCAAACAACTTACCACCTGAAAAGTTAGCGAAAGGAATGCAATGCAATGCAAAATGGGATGAAATGACATGAGTCAAACCAAAACCAGAAGCATATATGGGATGATAATGATACTATGAGATGATGCAAACATGAAACAACACATGGGGATGATCATACAAACTTATGGACGCAAATGAAACAAGTTAAGAACCATGAACATACATGAAAAGTTATGAAATGCATATGGCATACAACATGGAAAATGCAAGATGCAATGATCAAACATGCTTTCAATATGTCTTATGATGTTAAATGAATCACATGGAGGCATAAAATGTCATGGCAAGTCAAGGTATGAATGCAAATGCAAGGTGGATGCACATGGAATCCCAAATTAGGGTTTATGATCAAAGCATCAAACAAAAACCAAAATCAGAAGCAAACATCAAGATAAAAAATTGAAAATGCACTCAAAGGACCCCTAATCCTATACTAACTCACTGCCCAAAGGAGAGGTTTCAACTCTTAACCTAATTCAAGTTGTGATTTTCCTAAAATTTCTAGGGTTTTAGGGTTCCTTAACAAGAAAAATGCCAAACAAATGGAAAATGAAAAATCAAATCATGGCCATTTAATCTCACAAACTAAATGCTAAACACAATGCAATGCAAAAAGAATCAAGGTCCAACTCTCAAGGGTTAGGCAGAAATGATTTTTGGAAGTTTGGATCAAAATAATGCATTAAAATGGTTTTAATTCCATGAAAAATTCTCAAAATGCATCAAGATCAAAAAAGAAATTTGGTTTGAAGGTTGGACAATGTTTCTAAATGTTTTTAAATGTTTCATGAATTTTTTGGTGATTTTTAAATACCTAAAAGTATTTTTAATTAATTAATTCTCATTAATTAATTAAAAAGAAACTTTTAAATATTTAAAAATACTTTTTTAATGCTAAAAATAAAAATAAAAATATTTTTGTGTTCTGAAATTAAATAATACCTTGTATAAAAAATTTCAGATTTTTTGAATGAATTTTACTATTTTTAATAAATTGTAGAAAACAAATGAATTAATATGAAAATAAATTGAATTTTAAACTGAAAAAGGAAAAGTCAACAGATCTGATGGTCCTCATTCAAACTCACACGCGCGCGCTTTGACTTGGCGCCACATCCAAGGGCCAGAATTCAAACTTGCTAATTACACTGATTAAGCCCTAATTCGTGCCCTAATGACTTTCAGGCGACCGGAACACTGTTCCGGTCGTCTTCTCCGATCAACCAAAATCACCAACTCACTCTACACACAACGAAAATGAAAACTAACTATCCAGAAATCATCCCCAACCCAAAACGAATCAAAACCCTCACTCAAACATTATTTATCATTCATAATCAGAGAGAATCGAATCAAAACAGTTTCTAGGGTAAAAATTTCAGAAACAGATTAAACTCTCATCTCTCCACCATTTCCAAAACCAAAGACATATTCATGATCAGGAAGGCATGTAGAAGCTATTAAGAACTTAAAAATTCATTTCTGGAAAAAAAGTTCTTGAGCTACCTGAGTTTTGAAATTTTCGGTTTTGCAACTTTCTGGCCTCTTCTCTTGATGCAATCCACTCCTCTTGGTCCCTTGATGATGTCTGGATGCTTAGAAGGAGTTTATGTGGGCTGGTTTGAAAGTTTACAGAGGTTCTGCTCAGTGGAGTGAAGGAATCGTGTTTTTGATTCAATGGCTTTCAGGCTGTTTTGAGGGTTGCTTTGTGTTCAGTGAAGCATGGTGGGAAGGTTTGTGGAGTTTGTTTGAGTGTTTATGGCCTGTGGAGTGAGTTTCGAATGCTCTTGCAAGGGAGATTGAAAATGTGAATCTGTTGTTCTTGCTGGTTTCAGGCTCTTGTGTTATGTTGTTTGGCTTGCCATTTGTTTGTATAAACAATGCTGATTGGTCAGAGGATGTGACCTGCCCTTTCTTGATAGGTGTAGTAGCTTTTGCCAAAATGTCAACTTCTTGTAAGAGAGGCATGGGTCATGTTCCAGCCAAGTACAAAAGGTGTGGGCTGCGCAGCAAGGTGAGGGAGAAAGGCTAGGATTGGTCAGCAGGCTAGGCAGCAAGTGGATGAAGTGTTATGATGGTTTTTGCAAGTTGGTTCCTTTTAGTTCTCATGGAAAAATCTTGTTCCAAACACCATAAAACATGTGATCTTTTTGGTTCAATCTGAACTTTAGGACTTGTATGATGCTTGTGTCATGGTTTGATATCAATTTAGAAGTCACAAATGCCTTTGGTACAAGATTTTGCAAATTTCTCATTTGGTGCATAACTTAAAATTTAATGATTTTAGCCAACTTTGATGCACCATAACTTTTGATCCAAAATGAATTAGGTCATGTTCTTGTACTTTTTTAAAAGGGAAAGATCTAATCTACAACTTTCATGACCAAAGTTTTTCCATTTGAAGCTTTTTTGGATCAAAAAGTAAGGGTTGAAAAAGTTGCATAAAATGACATTTCATTAAAAGTCAACCATGCCCAAAAAAGTCAACTTTGCAAAAACTTCAAATTCTTGAATTTTGGTGAACTTCCAACTTCTTCTATGATCAAATAAAGATCAAATACACTCAAAATGATGAAGATCACCCCTTGGTTGGGTCATTGGGGGCCTCAGATGCCCTGATTTTGTACTGCCTTGCCCAGAAAGTCAACTCTTGATCAGATGACTTCCCCATGGAATTTCTTCATGAAAATTGATATGCTTACTCCCTATACCATATAGAGACCAATGGAAGCAAGAATGAATAAAAAATTTGAGGTTATGGCCTCTGAAACCAAAACCCTAATTTTAGGTCATCTATGCAGTCAAGCCTAGCTCTGCTTCCATACCCTTCCCAGTTCTTGTGGTTCTTTTGGCATTTTTGATTTTGAGAGGATATAAAATGGTATAAGAACACACATGGACCCCTTTGAAGTGATTGATGGCCTTTGGAGTGGCTCAGGAGGCTCTTGGATTGCTCAGATCACAAACCCTAGATGCAGATGACTTTGAATCTATGCAGTGAATCAAAAAATGTGGTATGAGATGCTATGATTGTGTTTATGCATATGAAATGATCACAAGCCATGGTGTGAATGGGTGAGGGAAAATTTGGGGTGTTTACAGCTGCCCTTATTCAAACACGAGTTAGCTGTGCAGGATGTAAGCGACGGCTTATCAGGCAAACAAGATAACTTGTGGTTGAATACCAAAGACAGTCCAAAATTTGCACTCACAGAATGAAGAAGAAAAGGGATATAGATTGTAAAAGAAAATAAAGTATATTGTAAAGTATGGGCGACGGAGGACGACCGTCGAGCAGAGGACGACTGCTGGGTAAAGAGCAATGACGGGGACGGCCGACATGCTCGGAAAAGTGCGGAAAATAAAGCAATGACGGGGACGGCCGACATGCTGGGGATAAAAGGTAAAGCAAAGACGGGGACGGCCGACTAGCTGGGAAAAATAAGAGATTATGATGGGGACGGCCATCAAGTAAAGCTGTAAAATTCTCTGGGGATCAATGAAAAATGATGGGGACGGCCATCAAGTTCATAAAGTAAAGTAACCAACGATGGGGACGGCCATCGGGCTCAAAAGAAAAGGGACCACGACGGGGACGGCCATCGGGTTAAAGAATAAATGAAATAAACAGATGATGAGGTACGGTCATCAAAGGTGAAGGACGAACACCTAGCAGGGGACGGCTGCTCTGTTGGGGTTAAGATGAGGGACGGTCATCTAAGGTGGAGGACGACCACCTGGCAGGGTACGGCTACCGAAAATATCGCGACATAGGACGAATGCCAGATAAAAGGTCAACGATGGGGACGGCCATCGGATGAGCATGATGGAGGACGACCATCAAGAGGTGGAGGACGACCACCTAGCAGGGGACGGCTGCTCTCAAGGTTTATCATGACATAGGACGAATGCCAGATAACCAAAATCAACAATGGGGACGGCCATTGGATAAAATGATGAAGGACGATCATCAAGAGGTGAAGGACGACCACCTAGCAGGGGACGGCTGCTAAATATCACGACATAGGACGAATGTCGGATAGAAAATCAACGATGGGGACGGCCATCGGATGAGCATGATGGAGGACGACCATCAAGAGGTGGAGGACGACCACCTAGCAGGGTACGGCTGCTCTCAGGGTTTATCATGACATAGGATGAATGTCAGATAAAAGGAAATTTTGCTTTGCTGGCGATCTACTGGGGATATAGTAAACACGGACGAGTGTTTACAACCAAGAAATGGAAGTATAAGTGTTTAGATGTTGTGTATAGATTAAAGACGTGGACGAGCGTCCTTAGGACCTACGATACGGACGAGTATCGGGTAGAAACAAACTGACACGTGCTCAGAGATGATGATACGGACGAGTATCAACTGGTTAACAAGGAACACAGATGAGTGTTGAATCTGAGGGGATTCTTCTGGGGAATAGTAGACACAGACGAGTATCTATATTCAAGAAGACAAAAGTGTTTGACACAGTGTATGGATTAAAGATGCGGACGAGCATCCCTAAGACTTTGATACGGACGAGTATCAGGTAGAAACAAACGCTTGACGCATGTTCTGAGATGATGATACGGACGAGTACCAACGGGTTAACAAAGAACACGGACTAGTGTCGAATCTGCGGGGGTATAAATGGTGTATACAAGATACGGATGAGTATCTGTATAAGAGTAACAAGTATGAGTGGTGTATAGATGAGTGTTTAACCGCTGGGGAGAGTGACACGGACGAGTGCCAAAAGATGAAGAGTATAATATAAACAAGTATCTGGTATAAAAAGTGTTTATGTTACTGTGCTGGGGAAAATGACATGGACGGATGTCAAGGGAATATACATACAAGTATATGTGAGTGCAAAGAAGATGTCTTTGGCTTTCTGCCGGGGGTATGACACGGACGGGTGTCAGGAAGTATCTGTAATACGAATGGCCTACTTGTAAAGGGTGCTCGGGCGACTTTACTGGTGAATGGTGACACGGGCGGGTGCCAAAAGGAGTGTGTATATTGGTGTTTGTGAAGGTGAGGCAACTGTTCTTTGTTGGGGACTCTGGGGGAAAGCTTTCTGCATACTGATGGATTTGTTAATATTCACAAGTGTTTGATTCAACACATGGCTTATGATTATGCTATATGTTTGATTTTTACCGTAATGCTCCGTATTAGACGGAATGCTACGCTTTGTGGGTGAATATGATGCGAATGCTATGATTATGCAAAGATACCGATCCGGGATTCGGATCCCAATGCTATGAAGATCTCTGGTCAATCTTGAAATGAACATCCCAGCTGGGGTTGAGATCGTTGGTAGATCTGATGAGATGATTCCGCTTGGGGAAATGGGTCGATGATAGACCTATTCCTGTAAATGAGGGACCCAGCTGGGGTTTGTAGAAGCTTTCCTCGCTCTGTTGTGATCCTTCACGCGTTGCTCTTCTGGATAGAGGCTGAAACTCTGTGGGGAGATGATTCCCTGGCTGTTGTATTCTGCTGAGGAAGAATGATTGGTAACTCGGCTGGGAGAAGCAGCAAGTGGCAACTCAGCTGGGGAGAAAACACCTTGAGTGCTAAGACTGAGTGAGTATTGATTTGCCAGCTTGCCAGGATGAAGCTTTCATGCCCCATGTTGCGCTTTTGAATACCTGCAATCCTGCAAAGACAAGAGAAACGTACAAGTAACCCCGAGGTATCCCTTACCAGATTCCGTCATAGGAGTGAGGCACTTCTGAGAGTAAGCATATTCCCTGCAAGCACGTGCTTTACTTTCTTTATTTTTAAAAGATAAACATCTGTATTCATGCAATCAGTTTTTCTTAAGACATCAGACATTCTTTGCAAACAAAAATGTACAAGACGAAACATGACTGAAAAATCTGATTTTATTAATTCATGTGCCCTGAATTGGCAAGATACAGTCAAAGAAACATATCCCCTGAAAGGAGGAGATTGTTACAAATTGAGAAACAAAATGTTGGCAATGTTGTCGACGCTTTAAGGAGCTTCCTCTTGCTATGACTCGTATGACATTTGACGTTCTTCTTATCTTGCTTTCTGAAGAGACTGATTCCGATAGAGGCTTGATCCGTTCGAGGTTTACCAAGTTGTAAGTGATACAGACGAATTCAGCATGCAGTTGTTCGCTTATTCCCTTATTTTGCATGGATCGCCCTTTCGGGTTTTCAATCCATCGGGATACCCATTTTTGCCTGAGCTGTCCAATGCGGCTTTTCAACCCAGCGGGTGTACATTTTTTGTTTATTTCCCTTATTTTTGCCCAAGTCTTTTATTCTGTTTTTTTTACTCGCCGGGATGCCCTATTTTTGCCTGGACTTTCATTCTGTTTTTGTGTCCAGCGGGTCATTTTTATGCGAAGTATTTTTTAACTGCATCTAAATTCACAGGGACGGGAAATCTTCACCATCCATGGTGCTAAGCATCAGTGCTCCACCAGAGAAAACTTTCTTTACAACAAATGGTCCTTCATAATTTGGAGTCCATTTGCCCCTGTGGTCTGTATGAGGAGGGAGGATTCTTTTCAGCACAAGATCTCCTACTTGGTACTCTCGGTGCCTGACTTTCTGATCGAAGGCTCTCTTCATTCTTTTCTGATACAGCTGCCCATGACAGATTGCAGCCAATCTTTTCTCTTCAATCAGACTCAGTTGTTCGAATCGGGACCGGACCCATTCTGCTTCATTCAGCTTAACATCCATCAATACTCGCAAGGAGGGTAATTCAACTTCAACAGGTAGGACTGCCTCCATACCATACACAAGCTGATACGGTGTTGCCCCGATGGATGTTCTGATTGACGTGCGGTACCCATGCAAGGCAAATGGTAGCATTTTGTGCCAGTCTTTGTAGGTGACTACCATCTTCTGCACAATCTTCTTGATATTTTTATTAGCTGCCTCAACAGCGCCATTCATCTTTGGCCTGTAAGGAGAAGAATTGTGGTGTTGGATTTTGAAGTCCCGGCATAGCTCAGCCATCATTTTGTTGTTCAAGTTGGAACCATTATCAGTAATGATTCGCTCGGGAACTCCGTATCGACAGATGATATCTCTCTTCAGAAATCTGGCTACCACTTGCCTTGTAACATTTGCATATGAGGCTGCTTCAACCCACTTGGTGAAATAGTCAATGGCCACCAGGATGAATCTGTGTCCATTCGAAGCAGTTGGCTCAATCTTGCCAATCATATCAATGCCCCACATGGCAAAGGGCCAGGGTGAAGACATTATATTCAGAGGATTGGGAGGCACATGCACCTTATCCGCATAAATCTGGCATTTATGGCATTTTCTGGCATAGGCACAGCAGTCAGCATCCATTGTGATCCAATAATAACCTGATCGTAGCAACTTCTTAGCCATGGCATGCCCTCCTGCATGGGTACCAAAGGATCCTTCATGCACTTCGTGCATCAACAAGTCTGCTTCTGCTCTATCAACACATCTGAGAAGTACCATATCAAAGTTTCTTTTGTATAGGGACCCATCAGTGTTCAGGAAGAAACTACCAGCAAGCCTTCTCAAGGTCTTCTTATCATTGGAAGATGCCCCAGGTGGGTACGTCTGATCCTCCAAGAAGCATTTAATGTCATAGAACCAAGGCTTATCATCTTTGGCAATATCCGCTGTAAATACATATGCTGGTCTATCAAGTCTGGACACTGATATCTGGGGTACAAAGTTGGCAGCTTGAACTTTGATCATAGATGAAATGGTAGCCAAGGCATCCGCAAACTGATTCTCGTCCCGAGGGATATACTCAAGCTTGACCGTTGTGAAGAAAGTCAATAGCCTCCTTGTATAATCCCTGTAAGGTATCAGATGATCCTGGTGGGTGTACCATTTGCCATTGGTTTGATTGACTACCAAAGCTGAATCTCCGAACACGGTTAATGTCTTGATCCTGAGGTCAATGGCTTCCTCAAGACCCATAATGCAAGCTTCGTATTCAGCTTCGTTGTTAGTGCAGTTGAAGGTGAGTTTTGCCGAGAAAGGCAGGTGAACTCCCTTAGGTGTAATGAGTACTGCACCAACACCACGACCATTCATATTAACAGCCCCATCGAACATCATAGTCCATTCTTCTTCCGGGTCAGGCCCTTCAGTGTGAACAGGCTCCTCATGATCTTTCGCTTTTATGAACATGATGTCTTCATCAGGGAAATCAAATCTCATAGGCTGGTAGTCATCAATAGGTTGCTCAGCAAGATATTCAGACAATACACTGCCCTTGATGGCTTTCTGAGAGGTGTACTGGATGTCATATTCTGTGAGAATCATCTGCCATCTTGCAACCCGTCCAGTAAGAGCTGGCTTCTCGAAAATGTACTTAACTGGGTCCATTTTTGAGATCAACAAGGTAGTGTGGGTCAACATATACTGTCTCAGTCGGCGAGCAGCCCACGCTAAAGCACAGCAAGTTTTCTCGAGCAGTGAATAACGTTGTTCACAGTCGGTAAACTTTTTGCTCAGGTAGTATATTGCATACTCTTTTCGACCAGACTCGTCATGCTGGCCCAGCACACATCCCACTGACTCTTCTAATACTGTCAAGTACATGATCAGAGGTCTCCCTTCAACTGGAGGCATAAGGATTGGAGGTTCTTGCAAGTACTCCTTGATCTTGTCAAAAGCCCTCTGGCAGTCTTCATTCCACCTGACCGTCTGTTCTTTTCTTAAAAGCTTGAACAAGGGTTCACAGGTTGCCGTAAGGTGAGATATGAACCTTGAAATGTAGTTCAATCTACCTAGGAATCCTCGAACTTCTTTTTCAGACTTTGGTGCAGGCATCTCTTGAATGGCTTTGACTTTATCAGGGTCCACTTCAATCCCTTTCTCGCTTACAATAAAACCCAGCAGCTTACCGGATCGCACCCCGAATGTGCATTTGTTGGGGTTCAGCTTCAATTGGTACTTCCTCAGACGCTTGAATAGCTTCAGCAGATTTACCAGGTGATCTTCCTCTGTAAGGGACTTGGCAATCATGTCATCCACATAACACTCGATTTCCTTATGGATCATGTCGTGGAATAATGTTACCATAGCCCGTTGATATGTTGCACCAGCATTCTTCAATCCGAATGGCATCACCTTGTAACAGAACGTGCCCCAGGGTGTGATGAATGTTGTCTTCTCCATGTCTTCAGGTGACATCTTAATCTGATTGTATCCTGAAAATCCGTCCATGAAGGAGAATACCGAGAACTGAGCCGTATTATCAACCAATACATCAATGTGAGGTAATGGGAAATCATCTTTTGGGCTGGCTCTGTTCAGGTCCCGGTAATCAACACACATCCTTACTTTGCCGTCCTTCTTTGGCACAGGTACTATGTTAGCAACCCACGGTGGATAGCTAGTTACAGCGAGGAACCCGGCGTCCCACTGCTTTTGTACCTCTTCCTTGATCTTCATTGCCATGTCTGGGCGAGTATGGCGCAGTTTCTGTTTAACTGGCGGGCATTCTTCTCTTAAAGGCAGCTTATGCACAACGATGTCGGTGTCCAACCCTGGCATGTCTTGGTAAGACCAAGCAAACACATCCACATACTCTTGAAGCAGGTCAATCAGCTGTTTCTTCACTGAGTCTTGTAGGCCGGCCCCGATTTTAACTTCTTTCACATCTTTATTTGTACCAAGATTAATTGTTTCCACCTCCTCCTGATGAGGAGTGATAACCTTCTCCTCTTGTCTCAACAACCTGGCTAGCTCTTCAGGAAGCTCGTAATCTTCTTCAACCCCTTCATCAGCTTGATTGATCGGATTGTCAAAGTCATACGAAGTCATAGCCGTGTTGTTGTCGGTGCGGTCTGGAAGGCACTCTCTGCAAGGGTTCAGTTTGTTCATTTTAGTGATTGATTTTAATCTTGTTTAGAAAAGTGAAATAAAATTATCATTTTGAAAACATTGCCATTTTATTTTTGTACAAAAAGAAAAAAATGGAAAAAACAGTGAGCGGCAAAGAAAAAGACTCATTTGCAAAAGATGTCTGATTATCATTAATTGATCTGTTTTGCACAAAAATTACAGATGGCCCGATTACAAAATGAGTCTTGTCATCTTGGGCAAGATGCAAGACTTGATGCATGCTTAAAATATACAGGAAATAATAATTACTCTGCAGGAGTAACTCTTATAATTTCCTGGGAAGACCAGTTTGAGATACTGCTCCCCGGGATCTTTGGACGAATCCAGCTTTCCAGGTTGCGTTCATCTTCCGACTCATCTTCCAAGTTGTTGACAACATCGGGGGTAAGCATCCCCCCACTAACAAAGTTGGGCTTCTGAGCAGCCTCTGCTTGATCTTGTTGAGTTGGTTTGTAACCCAACCCAAATCTATCTTCTTTCTTCTCCACAGGCAACAGTTTGCCCCAGCCTTGAGCGTTTCCTTCTTCCACCACCTTCCGGGCTTGTTGGTAGGATGTCATGGAAGTCCCAAGTACAGCAGAGGTTTCATTAACATTCAGGGCCTCAAACCCTTGACTCATTGTTTCGTGGATCTCCCCATCCATCTCAATATATTTGTATGTAGCCAGATGGCTAACAAAAATATCTTCCTCTCCACAAATAGTAACGACTTGGCCTTCCCACTCAAATTTTAACTTCTGGTGAAGGGTAGACGTTACTGCGCCAGCGGCATGAATCCATGGTCTACCCAACAAACAGCTGTAGGCAGGCTGAATGTCCATCACGTAGAAGGTCGTTTTGAAAGTTTGTGGGCCAATTGTTACAGGAAACTCAATTTCTCCCAGAACTGATCTCTTAGAGCCGTCAAAAGCTCTCACTACTAAGTTGCTGGGACGCAATGCCAATCCTTCATATTCAAGCTTCACAAGGGCCTTTTTAGGTAAGACGTTGAGGGATGATCCTGTGTCTACCAGCACATGGGAAAGGACTGCACCTTTACATTCCATGGTAATGTGCAAGGCCTTGTTATGATTGCGGCCTTCCGTAGTCAAATCAATGTTGGTGAACCCTAGTCCATTGCTAGCATTAACATTCCCAACCACAGCTTCCAACTGATTGACGGTGATCTCTTCTGGCATATAAGTGGCGTGCAAGACCTTGAGTAGTGCGTTCCGATGAGCTTCGGAGCACATAAGCAATGATAGAATGGAGATCTTGGAAGGCGTCTGGTGAAGCTGGTCCACTATTTTGTAATCACTTTTCTTGATGATTCTCATGAATTCATCAACTTCTTGGTCAAAAGGTGTTTCAAAGCTTCTCTAACAACCTGCTCCTCTTGCACCATGCTCTTCCCTTTTTCCTTGGCAGCAGCTTCTGCTTCGGCAGCGGGTCTTTGAATTTGCGGGGCAAAGAGACGTCCGCTTCGAGTGAAGCCTCCGCCTCCCCCCACATTGTCTATTTATGGTGAAGAAGTTGATGATTCGAAAGTGATTTTCTGTCCTTCGCAGTATAGATCAGAGCCGTAATGCCAAGGGATGGCATTACTGCTTTCATAAGGTACTGGCCCAGGCACTGTGATAGTGACTGGACTGATGGCAGCTGCAGAAGGGACTGTGATAGTCTGTGGATCATAATATATTGTGACTGGCGCTCGGATGGGAGTAGCACTTTGTGAGTTGTAGGCAGAATCATTTTCAGGATCATAATAAATTGTAACTGTTGAGACACTTGCACTGTTTGTTGCTGGTGTTGTAGGAGACATTGTTGGAAGGATGGGTGTTGTTGTTGTAGGAGTTTCAAAATGAAGTGGTGCTGAAGTTGTAGAAGGAATGTTCGTTGACACCTGGTCAGTTGAAATGACAGATGAAAAATTCGTTGATGAAGCTGAAGAGTTGTCTGGAACAATGGTTGTTGCAGTTGTAGGAGGTTCTGGAGCCGTAGTTAAGGAGATTGCTAGATTTGTTGGAATTGATGTTGTAATTTGGAGCAGGCCACTCTGGATGAGGCCATCTATGCCATCTCTCAGGTTATCACAACCATTCACTGAAATGTTGCAATAAGCACACCCTAGCTCGCATCCTGGGAACATTTGACATTCCAAAAGTTGAGCCTTAATCTCCACCAAGGGTGTCCGAATCTGACCCACACTGGTTATCAAGTAAGACGGCTTGTCTCCTTCAATAGCATTGATTCGGGGACCACCATGGTGTGGCATAGGGTTCTTGTTGACATTTGGTGGTGGTGCAAAGTTTAAAGCCTTGGAATCCACTAGATCCTGCACTTTCATGTGCAAAGCTCTGCACTTTTCCGTACTATGACCAGGTGCATTTGAGTGAAAAGCACATCTGGTGCTGGCGTCGTAGTTTCTGGGCAGACTGTTAGGATCTGGAGGGGCCAATGTCCTTAGCTCAACTAGGTTGAGTTTCAAGAGTTGTGGCAGCAATGTGGCATAGGGCATAGGGATCGGATCGATCACCCTATTGGCCTGAGAGGGCCTCTGTTGGAATGGTCTCTGCTGATTATTGTTGTTGGTGCTGCTGTTGTTGTAATTTCTCGGAGGATACTGAGTTTGTTGCTGGTACTGAGGTTGTTGCTGATAATTTTGTTGCGGTGGTTGATAAGCTGGTTGTGGATGAGCTGGAGCGGGAATGGTGACTGCTGCCACAGACCTATGAACATATTGGGGCCTGCCCCTGTTGGTGTGGATAGCATTGGTCTCGCCAGTTCTTCTTGGGCCTGCAAAAGGCATTCTTACGTTACTGGATGAGCTTGCACCGTTATCTGAGATCTTACCCATCTTCAATAGGCTTTCAATTCTCTCCCCGGCTATGACAACATCCGCAAAGCTGGTGGAGGAGAAGGCAGCTAGCCTATCAATGTAAGTCCCCTGGAGGGTGTTCATGAACATGTCAACCATCTCCTTCTCTGACATGGGTGGCTGGACAGCAGCAGCAAGCTGTCTCCACCTTTGAGCGTATTCACGGAAGCTTTCCCTGGATGACTGAGACATCCCCATCAGGAGGGTCCTGTTGGGAGCCATATCCAGGTTGTACTGATACTGTCTGATAAAGGCCTCTGCCAGGTCCTTCCAGCACCTAATAGTTGCTCTTGTCAGGTGGGAGTACCATTCCCTCTATGCTCCAGTTAAGCTATCCTCGAAATAAAACATCCATAGCTTTTCGTCCATGGTATAAGCCTTCAGCCTCCCCAGAAAAGATTGTAAATGGGTCCGGGGACAGGAAGTCCCATTATACTTCTCAAAGCATGGTGGTTTAAATTTGTGGGGAATCCTGACCCCGTCCACTAAGCCCATGTCCATAACATCAAAACCCAAAGAGTTCTGGGACTCCAAAGACCTTAGTTTCTCAGCAATCTCTTCCAGCCTTCTGTCATAGGCTTCTTCCCCAGCTCCCATCACTGTGAACTGATCTTCCTGGGGGTCTTCTTGCAGTACTCTACCTGCTGTAGCAGTCCCTGGCACATTAGCAGGGATATTGACCTCTGGATGTAGGTGGGGTCCAAAGACTGGGGGATTGACATGAGGTTGAACTCTCTCATTGTTGCTTGTCCCAGCAGTCCCTGGCTGATGGTCTTCCTGGTTTCTCCCCTCTACTAGTGCCCTTAACCTCTCTTGGCTTTGAGCCATGTTGTTCATCACCTCCATAAATTGTGTCATCTGATTCCTCATTTCCAACCTCTCGTTGGTCATTTAATTCCTGACCTCTGTAAGGTCCTGCTGCATTTGGTCCATTTGTATACCCGGAAGGTTGTTGCGGGTGGGATATCTGTGTGGACGGTTGAGTGGAAACACCCGACGTCGAGCAATAGTTCCTGAGATCACAACAGAGTTAGTACCAATAAAACAAAACCTACAAAACAAAGCAAAAGGTTAGTATGCAATGCAGTGTGTCTATTTGTTTCCAAGGTATTCGGCTTGGTACTTGGTTTAGACCTTTCTAGACCCCTTGAAGAAGATGCTTGTGATGTTGCTTGAAGAATTCAGATGAAACAAACCAACACATATATTACAAAAAGGTAAATGATACATAGTTTGTTTCTTTTTACAGTACATGCCCTCTGAGGGGTCAAAAATACATCATAAAGAAAAAGTACATAAAATGAAAGTAACAACAAGCAAAAGTCAAACACCAAGGCCAAATTCATCCTCCTGAACTTCCTTGAGAAGTGCTTCAGTCACAGGATCAGCTGGACGCTCTGTAAGATTCCTGATAAGGAGATTCCTTGTGGCAACAGCTGCAGCTAGCTTCTTGTGCTGACTCTGGTCCTTTGACCTCTTTACTCCAGCTCTGATCTTCAACTCTGAGACCTCCCTCTGGGCTGCTGCCAGGGCTTCCTGTTGCTCTTTTGCATTAGCTTCCATCTGTTCAATCTTATCCTGAGTCCTTTTATCCTCCTGAGTGCGAGCTTCGGTGATCCTGACCCACCTAGCCTGACTCTCCTTCAGATACAAATCAGTCCTAGCCTTCTGGAATTGAGCTTCCTTGCAGGCATTCTTCAAGATCTGCTCTCCAGCCCTAGACTTCTTAATGTACTCCTCTGACTTCTCAATTCTGGCCAGATGCTCCACCTTTATCTTTTCTAGCCTCTCAATGTCCAACCTACCATCACTCCTCTCCCAGAGGGTCTTCTGTAGAGCCTGAGTCAACTTCTCATTTCTTTCTTTCAATCTCTCAAACTCCTCTAAGCTGACAGTTGCTGGAGGTGGTGCTGTGGAAGGTCCAGGCATATCTTCAATAGTGAAAGGCATTCCAGAAATTTGAGCCCTGGCATGAGACCACTCATAGTACTGGGCTGAGGCTACATTATTGCATCTTCCAAGAATGGTTACCCCCTTAGTCTGCACATTGTCCCAGGCCCAGGATGCTTGCCTGACAATTGCCAGATTAGGCTTGATTTCAACATAAAGGGTCTCAGTCAGATCTTGTGCTCTAGGGGGATGGACCAATGCATAACCCAGTTGTCTTTTGAATAACAGAGGGTTGTAGTTGATGCAACCCTTCACTCCAATCAAAGGCACATTGGAAAATTGCCCACAACTTGTAATGATGTCTCTGCCCTTGGTGCTCTGAGTGCACCATCTGATGTCATCTGAGGTTAGAGCAACAAGCCTCCTAGCCCAGTTCTTCTGCTGGTGAGGGTTCAAGAATGCATCAGTCTTTGGCAAATGCCTGAGCAGCCAAGTATGGAACAAAGGTGCACAGCATCTCACTAATCTCCCCCTTTGCTTTTCATTCCTTTGATGAACTGAGTAGTAAAGATCTCCTAGTAAAGTAGGCACTGGGTTTCTCAGGATGAAAAGATGGACTGCATTCTTGCTAACAAACCTAGGCTCATCTGCAAAAAGTATGACCCCATATATGCTAAAGGCCAACAGAGCACATACTGCCTTCCACTCCCCTAGGGAGGCCTTCAGACTAGCCTGAGAGGTCAAGAAATCCAGATGAAAACCAGAGATTCCAGCCTTAGATGTCAAATTCTGCCCAATCAGAACTGGTTCTAGATGTAATGCTTTGGCTATCTCCTCATTACTTGGGAAAGTCATCTCAGGGTTGAAGGGGATTCCACCCTTGATAGGTACACCAACTAATGATGAATATTCCTCCAGCAGGGGTCCCAACTGAAAATTCTGAAATGTGAAGCACCTCAGAGGGGGATCATAGAACTGCAGGCAAGTATGTATCAGGCTCCTCTGTGAAGGGTCCAAATCCATAACCATGTCAAGAATTCCTCCGTAATGTTCTCTGAAAAGTGGTATATGGTCTGGAGTAATCAGGGTCTGAATCCTCCTGATGCTGGCTAGCTCAGGCTCAAAGAAGTGATAGGAGATATTACTTTTCTTAGGTGCCATGTTGCTGAAGACTGGGTGCTGATGATGATGACTGAGGATAATACTAAAGATAGGCCACTGATAGGCTGAGACTGAGGATGCAAGTGACTGAAGCAAGTGACTGATAGCTGAAGCAAGTGCTGGTGAAGATAGGTCTAAGCTGAAGAAGGGGTCAAAACCAAGCCAAAATGATAGAATGGATACCCTGAAAAACAAATAAACATATGTTAGAATGATGCAATGAGGATGTATGCAAATGATATGCAAGGGTTTGTGACTGAGCTGGATCTGATCAAGTGCTCTGATATAGGTCCACATATGTTCAAGAAATCCAGATGGAGGTTCATAAGTCCAGTAACCAAGGTGGGGGACTCAAATAAAGAGTCACATGTCCAAGGTTAAAAATCACAAGAACTGTTCCAACATGGAGTACTCTTAATCAAATCAAAGCAACAGGGTATGCTGAGGCCAAGGGTACCTGCAAACCTGTAAACAGCCCAACCCCCCTCACAGGTGATGTTCTAAAACAAGGATCCTCAGACTTGGATCAGTTATGAGAAGTGTAAACACTTCTAACCCGGAGGTACAGTGTTTACAATAACCATAAAAGTTCCTCCTCTAATTCACCTCAGTTTCTGAAGGTCATAATACTAAAGGTCATCCAGACTTAGCAGGCTTCCCAGATAGCCCTAGTATTGCAGGAAATCTGCAACACAGAGTTCTCAAGAAGAAACCCATATCTGAACCGTGTTTCATATTCCCGCACCAGACCGAGATGGAATGGGAAAGAATATGAACCACTCTAGCCTAGGTGTCACTCAGGTCCCAGGTACAGGACCTCAACTCTCAATAGAACACCCACCCACCAAAGCAAAACCAGATCCAGCCTAGACAGCATGACAGTATGATATATGTAAAGCTATAAAGAAAGCAATAACAACCGTACATAAAGCAGTAAATAAAGCAACTATACAAACACAAATAACACATAACACCCCAGTAAACACAAATCAATCAAGCGCTAGGAGGAACCCACAAAAAGAACCAGAAGCCCTGGTTACAGTATAAGGGTCCCCAGCAGAGTCGTCAAGCTGTCGTTCCCACCAAATGAAGCCGGGTCAAATGGGGTACAGACGCGAACGGTCGGCGAAAAGAACAATGAGAACACACAGTAGTGAACTCACTGGAAAAGAAGAGTCGCCAGCTAGGCATTTTTATCCCGGAGGAAAGGCAATGCTGCATAGACCTAGAAAGATATGGATAAGACGGTCGCGAACCAGAGAGACTGAGAAAGGGGGTTGGTTACAACCTGGGAAGGTATTAGCACCCAGATTGTCCGTCGTACTCGACGGGATCCACGCTTAAAAGATTTGTGTTTTAAAGGGGTAGTGTCAGTGCAATTTGTGTATAAAATAGCTGGAAAAGGATGTACAGGTGTCAGTGTAAAAGAATGTGAAGTGTGATATATACAGTGTCAATGTAAGAATGAGAATGGATTGCCCATGATAATGAGTCTGAGGAAATGATACTGGAAGGAGGGGGAATATTCGGAGACTTTTGTTCGATAACTGTTAAGTTATGCCTACGTATCCTCTCGTGCAATGAGGAAGTCAGAACACCGTAGTTCGACCTAAAGAGACTGAAAAATGATTTGACTTGATGAACTGCCTGCTTGTCAATGCTCAAGTGTATGACCTGTCTGGCTCAGGTGCAAACTGTCTTGCATTAGACGGAAGAAGCAAGTTCTCGGTTGTGAATGAATGAGATGAGAAAAGAATCCCGAAGGAGACGATTATTATTTGTTTTTGAGTTTTCAGTCTTTTATTGCTTTTGGAGATTTGTCATAAGTTAATGAGCTTAAGCCTCAACCAATGGATTTAGTAAACTCATCACATCTTCCCTCTGATCAGGGGTAATGAGAATACCTTAAGTGTGAAGTCAGATTCTCACACTTAATCACCTTTGATGCAGGATTAAGATCATTAACCTACTTGTGATTATTTAAATGTTTTTGTTGTTTTTGTTTAGTGTTAAGTAATGAGATTAAGCCATAATCAGGGATTAAACAGACTCATTACACCATCCTAATAGAAGGATAATAGATGAGAATGTTTAAGCTGAGGAAAGCTCCTCAACTTAATCCATGATTAGGGATTAAACTCATGACAAAACAAAGCCTTTATTAGATGGATTTTAGTTAATGATATGATGAAGAAGTGTTTTTTTATGATTTGTAAGACAACTTGAGGAGGACTTGTCCATTAACACTAGGGTTAGTCCTTCTTAACCAATTAAGGAAGAAACAGAACCCCAATGCAAGGCCCAAGTTACAAGCTTGATGTCTTGGTGATTATTATGATGGATTGGTTAGAGGATTTAAACACATTAAGGGTTTAACACTTAGGATTAAAGTTATACACTCCATCCTAATAGAAGGATGCAGGCATAAGCTTAATCACAAAGCCTTAAAGCCTTTAGGGTTTAGTCCCTGATTGTGAGATGAGGAGAGAAGACTCAAAAGAGACACAAAGGTAAAACTAAATGGGGGACTAATCAAAACCCTAATCATTGTCATGCTTGGTTGTTCCTAAGGTTTGTGAAGTTTACAAGAGAAGTCTTCAATGGAACCACCAGGAAGCAGATGAAAAGATCAGGAGAAGCAAAGTAACTTGCTTCATTCAAGAAGTCAAGTCACTTGAAGAAAGAAAGTAAGAAGAAGAAGAATGAGCAAGCTCTAACTCAAATATAAACAAAAATGCAGCAAGGATGCATAATAGAAATGAAGAGAAGTTATGAGAAGTGAAGGAAAATTCACTTCTCAAACAACTTACCACCTGAAAAGTTAGCGAAAGGAATGCAATGCAATGCAAAATGGGATGAAATGACATGAGTCAAACCAAAACCAGAAGCATATATGGGATGATAATGATACTATGAGATGATGCAAACATGAAACAACACATGGGGATGATCATACAAACTTATGGACGCAAATGAAACAAGTTAAGAACCATGAACATACATGAAAAGTTATGAAATGCATATGGCATACAACATGGCAAATGCAAGATGCAATGATCAAACATGCTTTCAATATGTCTTATGATGTTAAATGAATCACATGGAGGCATAAAATGTCATGGCAAGTCAAGGTATGAATGCAAATGCAAGGTGGATGCACATGGAAGCCCAAATAAGGGTTTATGATCAAAGCATCAAACAAAAACCAAAATCAGAAGCAAACATCAAGATAAAAAATTGAAAATGCACTCAAAGGACCCCTAATCCTATACTAACTCACTGCCCAAAGGAGAGGTTTCAACTCTTAACCTAATTCAAGTTGTGATTTTCCTTAAATTTCTAGGGTTTTAGGGTTCCTTAACAAGAAAAATGCCAAACAAATGGAAAATGAAAAATCAAATCATGGCCATTTAATCTCACAAACTACATGCTAAACACAATGCAATGCAAAAAGAATCAAGGTCCAACTCTCAAGGGTTAGGCAGAAATGATTTTTGGAAGTTTGGATCAAAATAATGCATTAAAATGGTTTTAATTCCATGAAAAATTCTCAAAATGCATCAAGATCAAAAAAGAAATTTGGTTTGAAGGTTGGACAATGTTTCTAAATGTTTTTAAATGTTTCATGAATTTTTTGGTGATTTTTAAATACCTAAAAGTATTTTTAATTAATTAATTCTCATTAATTAATTAAAAAGAAACTTTTAAATATTTAAAAATACTTTTTTAATGCTAAAAATAAAAATAAAAATATTTTTGTGTTCTGAAATTAAATAATACCTTGTATAAAAAATTTCAGATTTTTTGAATGAATTTTACTATTTTTAATAAATTGTAGAAAACAAATGAATTAATATGAAAATAAATTAATTTTAAACTGAAAAAGGAAAAGTCAACAGATCTGATGGTCCTCATTCAAACTCACACGCGCGCGCTTTGACTTGGCGCCACATCCAAGGGCTAGAATTCAAACTTGCTTATTACACTGATTAAGCCCTAATTCGTGCCCTAATGACTTTCAGGCGACCGGAACACTGTTCCGGTCGTCTTCTCCGATCAACCAAAATCACCAACTCACTCTACACGCAACGAAAATGAAAACTAACTATCCAGAAATCATCCCCAACCCAAAACGAATCAAAACCCTCACTCAAACATTATTTATCATTCATAATCAGAGAGAATCGAATCAAAACAGTTTCTAGGGTAAAAATTTCAGAAACAGATTAAACTCTCATCTCTCCACCATTTCCAAAACCAAAGACATATTCATGATCATGAAGGCATGTAGAAGCTATTAAGAACTTAAAAATTCATTTCTGGAAAAAAAGTTCTTGAGCTACCTGAGTTTTGAAGCTTTCGGTTTTGCAACTTTCTGGCCTCTTCTCTTGATGCAATCCACTCCTCTTGGTCCCTTGATGATGTCTGAATGCTTAGAAGGAGTTTATGTGGGCTGGTTTGAAAGTTTACAGAGGTTCTGCTCAGTGGAGTGAAGGAATCGTGTTTTTGATTCAATGGCTTTCAGGCTGTTTTGAGGGTTGCTTTGTGTTCAGTGAAGCATGGTGGGAAGGTTTGTGGAGTTTGTTTGAGTGTTTATGGCCTGTGGAGTGAGTTTCGAATGCTCTTGCAAGGGAGAGTGAAAATGTGAATCTGTTGTTCTTGCTGGTTTCAGGCTCTTGTGTTATGTTGTTTGGCTTGCCATTTGTTTGTATAAACAATGCTGATTGGTCAGAGGATGTGACCTGCCCTTTCTTGATAGGTGTAGTAGCTTTTGCCAAAATGTCAACTTCTTGTAAGAGAGGCATGGGTCATGTTCCAGCCAAGTACAAAAGGTGTGGGCTGCGCAGCAAGGTGAGGGAGAAAGGCTAGGATTGGTCAGCAGGCTAGGCAGCAAGTGGATGAAGTGTTATGATGGTTTTTGCAAGTTGGTTCCTTTTAGTTCTCATGGAAAAATCTTGTTCCAAACACCATAAAACATGTGATCTTTTTGGTTCAATCTGAACTTTAGGACTTGTATGATGCTTGTGTCATGGTTTGATATCAATTTAGAAGTCACAAATGCCTTTGGTACAAGATTTTGCAAATTTCTCATTTGGTGCATAACTTAAAATTTAATGATTTTAGCCAACTTTGATGCACCATAACTTTTGATCCAAAATGAATTAGGTCATGTTCTTGTACTTTTTGAAAAGGGAAAGATCTAATCTACAACTTTCATGACCAAAGTTTTTCCATTTGAAGCTTTTTTGGATCAAAAAGTAAGGGTTGAAAAAGTTGCATAAAATGACATTTCATTAAAAGTCAACCATGCCCAAAAAAGTCAACTTTGTAAAAACTTCAAATTCTTGAATTTTGGTGAACTTACAACTTCTTCTATGATCAAATAAAGATCAAATACACTCAAAATGATGAATATCACCCCTTGGTTGGGTCATTGGGGGCCTCAGATGCCCTGATTTTGTACTGCCTTGCCCAGAAAGTCAACTCTTGATCAGATGACTTCCCCATGGAATTTCTTCATGAAAATTGATATGCTTACTCCCTATACCATATAGAGACCAATGGAAGCAAGAATGACTAAAAAATTTGAGGTTATGGCCTCTGAAACCAAAACCCTAATTTTAGGTCATCTATGCAGTCAAGCCTAGCTCTGCTTCCATACCCTTCCCAGTTCTTGTGGTTCTTTTGGCATTTTTGATTTTGAGAGGATATAAAATGGTATAAGAACACACATGGACCCCTTTGAAGTGATTTATGTCCTTTGGAGTGGCTCAGGAGGCTCTTGGATTGCTCAGATCACAAACCCTAGATGCAGATGACTTTGAATCTATGCAGTGAATCAAAAAATGTGGTATGAGATGCTATGATTGTGTTTATGCATATGAAATGATCACAAGCCATGGTGTGAATGGGTGAGGGCAAATTTGGGGTGTTTACAGTGACCTCTCATGATTTGAAATTCTTATTATCCCTAACTTTTGTCTGGACTGTATCCTTAAAGTTTTTAGTCCACCGGGATGCTTTTATCTTGCCTAAATCGCCTTTTAGGTATTGACTTAGCGGCTTTTTTCATTTGATTTGGACGATGACTGCCATCAACTTCTTCGACAATTATTTGATGTGTGCGAAGACAAAATTGGGCTTGAAACCCTTATTGAAAGGTATAAGGAATGATTCCCCTGAAATTGAATACATATTTGAATTAATTGAGAACTACCCTGCCCCGGGATAAGATTACGATTTTTTCGTGTAGAAAGAAACTCCAACTTCTAGGCTCAAAGGGGTTGACAATGGATTAACTTCCTTATTTCTCCAGTGTTTGGGAGTTGAAACAATGCCTGTATATCATCAGCAAGGTTTTATTTTGAAAGCATACCATTCAACAATTTGGGTATTTTTCGTCATCCTCCCTCCAATCATTGCTTAAACAACAAATGAATAAGAGAAACAATGGTATATATATTCTCTTGGAATTTTTGAAAAATGAAAAGCATGAATACGCACAAATATGAAGGTGAATGAATTGATTCAAAAACATGCGATGCTCATTTCATTAACATTAACATTAAAGAACAAACAAAGTCTTTAAACAAGTACACATAAAACAAACAAGGAAATTAAAACTAAAAAGAAACAAGGCCTAGTGTCTAATCAGTAGCAAGGATGAGCTTTCCCGTCTGATCCACTGGCTTTAGGTAATAACTTGTGATTCTTTGACCAAATCTTCAGCCACTTTGTTTTGGCATGGGATCTATTTCAACCCTGGGAACCTTTCTCGGTGTAAAGGTGAGCAAGTCTCCCCTGACCAAGTCCTGAACTCGAGCTTGGAAAGCAAAACAGTTCTCAATATCATGACCTGCAGCTCCTTCATGAAACGGGCAATGGAGGTCACTCCTAAATCCCGGTGGAAGAGGATTTGGAGGGTTGAGAGGTCTAGTGGTAACAAGACCTTATTTGCACAAGGAAGGGAAAATCTCAGCATACTTCATGAGAATAGGATCAATAGGAGTCCTGGGCCTAGGATTGCGAGTCTGATTCTGACCAACATTCCTTTGTGGATGAGCTCGAGCTGGTGGAGCATTAACCATAGGAGCAACTGCGGCTACTTGGGCTTCACCATACTGTTGTTGCCTGTAGTAGGGTCTTCTTTCAGTGTTGACAGCATGAGTATCACCCTCTTTCTTCTTTTGAAAGTTCCCAGCGGACTTTCTCGCAGCATTAGAAGCTTCAGCACTTCCAAACTTGCCTTTTCTAATTCCTTCCTCTAGCCTTTCTCCAATAGTGACTAGGTCAACAAAACTAGATGATACACTGCCAATCATCCTTTCCCAGTAAAGAGGTTGAAGAGTGTCCATGAACAGACCAGTTAACTCTTTCTCTGCCAAGGGAGGTTCAACCTGAGCAGCTAGCTCTCTCCAGCGCTGAGCATACTCTTTGAATGATTCCTTTTCTTTCTGAGACATGTTTTGAAGCTGACGGTGATCAGGAGCCATGTCCAGATTATATTTGTATTGTCTTAGGAATGCATCAAGCAAATCCTTCCAGCACTGGATACGACTTTTCTCGAGTCCCATATACCATTTCAAAGATGCCCCACTCAAACTATCTTGGAAGCAATGGATGTGCAATTTGTCCTTATCAGCATGGGCGGACATTTTGCGGCAATACATGATCATGTTGCTTTTTGGGAAAGTGTCTCCCTTATATTTTTCAAATACTGGCATTTTGAACTTGTCTGGCTTAACCAAATTTGAAACCAAGCAAATGTCTGATGCGGAAACGTTGAAGACATCAAATCCCTCAACAGCTCTTATCATTTTCTCCAAAGTCATACATTGTTCCCTAACATCCTCGATATTTCCAGCCTCTCCTTGTACTGAAGATGGTGGATTATGCACGAAGAGAGGATTCATATAAGCAGCTCGGGCAATAGTATGCACATTAGGTTGAGAGTCAGCGAACACTCCAGGTTCAAAAAAAGTGGATGCACCAGTCATCTGAGTAGTTGCAAATGGCGGAGTATAACCCTGTGGCAATCCAAATTCTGGCCATGTGCTAGCAGGTTTTGAAGACTCTGTGTTAATGACGAAACTACTGACCTCGGAGTTAACGGTCCTTTGAGCTGGAGTGTCCTTAGTAGCCAAGGCTTGGAGCATTTCCATAATCTTGCTCACACTGCTTTTCAGGACATCAATGTCTTCCCTGACTCGCTTGTTGTGTTCTTCTTGTTCAGCCATTAATCTTCTTTTGTGGGCCCTAGTTCTGTATCTGCGTGGAGGAATAAGCTTGACGGGTACTCAACAACTCTGAAGATGAGAACGAATGAACATGAGCGACCATGACGTATGCAAAAATGAATGCAAATATGAATGCAGTAAAATGCAATGAGTAATTGTAATTCAAAGAATGATAAATCAAATCCAAAGTTAATCACCAAAACGAGAGAATAATCAATATCTATAAAAAGGAACTTCACAGGTATGCACTTAGAAGGATAGTTCTAAGCTCTTTACCGACACAAACCTCTCACATGATAGTTTCTACGGTTATGGATAACGTACTCAAGGTCACGGACGCTAATCGTAATAACATCCTGCCACATGCTAGCTGTATTATGATGATAGTGACGATAGAATCTACCTTGAGTGGAGTTCTCATGTGAGGCACACAAGGAGCGGATCCTCGGAGACTAACACTACACAACTACCAATAATGAAACTGGTTCTAGGAGTTCCCCGAGTCACAGCCCTTTCACGAATCAAGTCATGCAACAGGCAAGCTGTGTTATGACGAGATCTACGAATAGGTCTACTCTCAGGGGGAGCTTTCATGTTAGGCTTGCAAGGAGCGAGTCCTCGAAGACTAACACTAATAACTTCCAATTCTAGACTAGGTGTTCCCTCTTCTTTTTCAGAGACTCAGGTGTCATCCCAGGATCAACCAAGCAAATATGATAATAATCATAATAAGAAGAACGAATAAACAAGCTTAAATAAAAGCATGAAGAAAACAGATAAGCAATGTAAACATTGATCGCCAAGTGCACTAAGTTAGGCTTGACTCTCTGAAGTCCCCAACAGAGTCGCCAGCTGTCGTACCTCGAAAAATACGATCCTCGCGCCGACCGCGGAACAGATACAAATAACAGAGTCGCCACCTAATTCTATTTATTCTAATGAAAGAATAGGAAGATATAGATAAAACCTAATAAAGAGAGATGGATAGAACAAGGTCATTGAAACCAAATTCTAAGTTCGGGAGTCGGTTACATAAGGGGAAGGTATTAGCACCCCTTATGTCTGTTGTACTCAACAGGAACCTCTTAGTTTCACTTGCGATTAAATATTAACTTATGCTTTCTGTTTTCTTCGAATAATAAATGCGAATGATTCTAAATTAGGGTTAATAAGAGAAATGGTTTATTTAATTCCTAGGGTGCTCGGCAGGGAACAAGATCCGTGTGCCTACGTATTCCCTTGTGCAATGGGAAAGTCAGAGCCTCGTAGTTCGCAGTACTAAGGTTCGTTGGTTATTTTGTTTTAATGAACAGTTGTTTGAACCGCATTCTGACTTCTAAGCGTTGGCTTATCTGCTCGCGATAGGAGGCGGAAGCGCTAGCTTGTTTTGCAAGTACAGAAAGGATTCAAACAGTTCTCTTTTAAAAGATGTTTGATTTGATTAAGGTTTTTTAAGAATGAAAGGGTAAATAAATCGCGTCCTGAGGGGCGAGACTCAAGAGAATTTATTCGAGAATTCGAGGAATGCTAGATTCCAGAATTCAATTCTTTCATAACTTGATATGTATATTAAAAGTTTTAATTACGGAAAGTCGGATGAACCGCATCCCCGGGGCGAGCCTCGGGAGTGTTCATTCAAGAATTCGAGGAATGCAAGACTCCAGAATTCAGTTATTCCGTTATTTAATTATGAAAATATTTGAATGTCGAGTTCGAAAAAGTTTGATGGCGAGGCACGATGCGCTCGGCTTACGTGATTTGCGAATTGATTAAAGCGTTAACAAAAGAATTAAATTAAATCGTGACAATTAAATCGGAATAGAATATATATATATATATATATATATATATATATATATATAATTAAATTTAATCGAATTTAATAAGATACTTGAATAATGGAAATAAAGTAATAAAAATAAATTACTAAATTAGATTGTTTGTCAAAATGGAGTAATTAAATAAAATGCCTCATATTGATTAAATTTCCCGATTTTACAATATCGAAAATAATTTAATCGTTTATTATATCATTGGCCATAAAAATAAAATAAAATATATAATAAACATGAATCTAATAATAAATTAAAAACTATAAACACAGAAGACGGACTCATATCGATTCGGACAACGTCGATAAATTGAATGTCGCGAATCGGACGGTAATATCATAGACCCCCTAATAAATACAAATAGATCAATAAATTGATAAAATAATAAATGGATAAAAATCGGCCTCAAATTGATTTAGACAACGTCGCGAAATGGAATGTCGATAAATCATATTTTTTATCATAGGCCCGAATAATAAAATGAAATAACGGATAAAAAATGGAATCGGTCTCAATTTAATGGATAACTTCGATTAAATAATCGAATATCTCATTTTATCATCAACCAAATAAATCGCATAATCGATTAAATAATAACGGAAAAATAAAAGTTGGCCTCATATCGGTATTGATAACGTCGGATTGCAAGGATCAAATATCTATACATTAGTTATATTATCGGCCCCAATAAATCGAGATAGAAACAAAATTAGTGATAAAAAGAATATAGATAAAAAAAAATCTACCAATATTTAGAAATATAAAATACATAAAACAGCAAGGTATCATCAATTGTGCTAGTGTTTAAATAGCAACTCATATGGGCTAAGACGTGGGCCCAGAATAAAAATAATTTAGGGTTTATATTATTAAAAAAAAAAAAGTAAATAAAATTAGAAAAAAACAAAAAGGAGACCTTAATATCAGAACCAAGAAGACCATCATATTCGCAACACAGTTATTAAGAAAAAACGAAAAAAAACACCCACCCCTTCAAAAATGGCTTGCGGTGACCTCTCCGTTTGAACTCATGGAACCCTCATGCTCACGTCCTCACTCACTCGGCGGCTTCTTCGCGGTGATCCTCTTGGTCCTCCGTCTCGATGTCGCGCCGGTTCTCCCTCAGCGCTCGGGATCCACAAAAGACCTGGCAGCGGTGGTTTCTGCGGCGGTTAGCGGTTGTCGGTGGTTCAAGATCCGGCGCGTATGTTACGGTGATTTGTGGTGGTTATAAGCAGCGATTTGGATTTCGGCTTCCGTGACCTTTTCGGTTCAAGGTTTTGATACTTGTGAGTGGTGAGTTAAGGATTTTAATTTGGATTTACAACTTGCAGATTTTGTTGGATGTTATAGTAGAATGAAGATTGGTATTTGAAGGTAAGTTTTTTGTAGAGAATTTTTAATTTTCCTCTTCCCTGGAATGTATGGAATGAGTTGGATTTTCAGAGAAATTTTGAAAGGGCATTCGGTAAAATCGTTGTTGCGCTTCCTAGATTATGGAAAGAATACGTGTACTTATAGGAGAGAAAAAAAATAACTCTTTCAAGTCATCATTTTTTTGTTTTGGCTGCCGTTTTGGTATCGTTAGAAAATTCACGTGACATGTATTGCCGTTGGAAACAAAAGTAGAGGAATTGCAACAACCAATTTGTTACTGATGGAAAGAAACTAATATTCATTTTCTGTTCACTACGCCAAAAATGACTTTTAACAGCGCATCTTAGACAGCGCTTTTAAAAGAAAGCGCTGTCTAAGGTTAAAATTAAAATAAAACACGGAAAATGTTCCAAAAAAATAATGAAAGCGTTGTCTAAGGGGGGGTCTTAGACAACGCTTTCTAAAAGCGCTGTCTAAGACCCTCCCTTAGACAGCGCTTTTAGAAAGCTCTTTTAAATATAGACCTTAGTCAGTGCTTTTGATAAAGCGCTGTTTAAAGTCTTTAAATTAAAAAAAAAATTAAAACCAAAAGCGTTGTCTAAGGGGGGGGGGGGTTAGAAAGCGCTTTTGGAAAGCGTTGTCTAAGGCATACCTTAGAAAGCGCTTTCCACAAAAGCGCTGTCTAAGGTCTAATTAAAATAAAATTTCAGACTTCTATTTTCGTTCTCTGTTCTTTTGTTTTCCCTCCTGCGAACAAACCCTAACAGCGAAACCCATTACAGCGAACTTGAGTACACTGTCATCCTTCAGTTTCAATCATTGAACGTGTTTGAAGAATCGTACATTTGGGTGTTGACTTCGTTTTTCTTTCTACTATTCTTCATTCTTGCGGTATGTTCTACATTTCTTCATTTTTCGTTTCTACTGTTTGGTGTATTATTCTTGTTTAAGTTGTTTTGATTCATAAAAATTGAGTTTAGAAGGTACATTGTTGTTTTGATTCATAAAAACTGAGTTTAGTGTATTATCCTTTGTTTTAGTTGTTTTGATTCATAAAATCTGAGTTTAGTGTATCATTCTTGTTTAAGTTGTTTTGATTCATAAAAATTGAGTTTAGAAGGTACATTGTTGTTTTGATTCATAAAAACTGGGTTTAGTGTATTATCCTTTGTTTTAGTTGTTTTGATTCATAAGGTACATTGAGTTTAGAAGGTACATTGTTGTTTTGATTCATAAAAACTGAGTTTAGTGTATTATCCTTTGTTTAAGTTGTTTTGATTCATAAGGTACATTATTGTTGTTATGTTTGATAAGTAATAATGTTGATAATAGAAAAATGTTTATAATAGAATAATGTTTATAAGAGAAAAGTAATGGAAGAAAAAGTTTGATTCTTGTAATAGAAAAAATGAAAGTGATAAGGTAATTAAAGTTGTTATGTTTGATAAGTAATAATGTTGTAATAGAAAAATGTTCTTCCTTGAAAAATGTTGTAATACAAAAATGTTTGTAATAGAAAATGTTTATAAGTATAGTTATAGGTATAGTTATAGGTATATTCTAATAGAAAATTAAAGTTAGTTATAGAAAAATTAACATGTTATAGGTATAGTTATAGGTATATTGTAATAGAAAAAGTTTGATTCTTGTAATATAAAAAATGAAAGTGATGAGGTAATTAAAGTTGGTATATCGGCGTATCGGATACGTTATTGAAGTTTATATTAACATTGGTTATGTATACGTTATTGAAGTTTAAAATGAATTGAACTTTAAAATTTTTAGGATATTCAAAGATACTACCTTAGTTAGGTATTTTCATCTGGATTGATTGTTTACCTTAATAAGTAGGAAAACCATGGATAAAACATGGATTTGTGCCGATCGAATGACCAAAGAGTACGAGAGTGGGGTTGCGGAATTCGTTAAGTATGTTGTTCAACACGCTGAAAACCCCAGACGAATGCATTGTCCTTGCTTGCGTTGTTGTTATATTGGTAAGGTTGACGCACATGGATTGAAATCGCATTTGCTGAGGCATGAAATTGATCAAAGTTATCAGTGTTGGATATTTCATGGTGAGAAAATTAACGAGAATGTTGAATCGAGTGGAAAAAGTAATACGACCTATGCTTCATACGACAAAGACACAGAAACATACGATTGTGATCGAGTTGAAGAGATTGTAGAAGCACTAGAAGAAGATCTTCATGATTGTCCTGAAATGTTTGAGAGGATGGTAAGTGATGCAGAGAAACCGTTGTACAAAGGTTACACTAAACTCTCAAGACTTTCTGCGGTATTAAAGTTGTACAACTTAAAGGCGAGCAATGGATGGTCGGATAAAAGTTTCACATAGTTGTTGGCCCTTATGAGAGAAATGCTACCGAATGATAATGTTCTTCCTAATCGAACGTATGAGGCAAAAAAAAGTTGTGCTCTATTGGCATGAGCTATGATAAGATACATGCTTGTCCTAACGATTGCATTTTGTTTCGTAACGAATATGCAACATTAACTGAGTGCCCTAAATGCGGTTTGTCTCGATATAAGAAAAGATTATCTCCCGCAAAAGTCTTATGGTATTTTCCGATAATTCCAAGATTTAGGCGCATGTTTCGTAGTGAAACCGATGCAAGACATCTTACTTGGCATCCAGATGAAAGAATTATTGATGGAAAGTATCGGCATCCGGTTGATTCACCACAGTGGTCGAAGATTGATAATGATTATCCTGAGTTTGGATCAGAAGCAAGAAACCTTCGATTGGCATTATCTACTGATGGAATGAACCCACATGGTCTTCAAAGTATCTTACATACCACATGGCCTGTGATTCTTATGATTTATAACCTACCTCCGTGGCTATGTATGAAGCGTAAGTACATGATGTTATCTATGTTAATCTCTGGGCCTAAACAACCAGGGAATGACATAGACGTATACTTGACACCTTTGATCGAAGATTTAAAGATTTTGTGGGAGAACGGTGTGGAGGTTTATGATGGATATAGGAAAGAAAGTTTCAATTTGAGGGCGATGTTGTTTGGCACAATTAATGATTTTCCAGCATACGGGAATCTATCTGGGTATAGCATTAAAGGTCAATGTGCGTGTCCTGTTTGTGAAGACGGAACCGATACGATTCGATTGGAACTTTGCCAGAAGAATGTGTTTCTCGGTCATCGTAGATTCTTACATTCTAAACAGCACTACCGTGGGTGGAGAAAAGCATTCAATGGAGACACCGAACATCGTAGAGCTCCACCCGCATTGTCAGGTGACCAAGTTTTTGAAAAGGTGAAAGATGTGCGTACTGAGTTTGGCAAGCCTTTTGCACATAAGATTGTGAAAGGTGGGTGGAAGAAAAGGTCGATATTTTTTGAATTGCCATATTGGAAGTCTTTGTACGTGAGACATTTTCTCGATGTTATGCATATTGAAAAAAACGTATTTGAAAGTGTTATCGGTACATTACTCAATATAAAAGGCAAGTCTAAGGATGGCCTTAAAGCAAGGGAGGACATGTTAAAAATGGGAATGAGAACTGAATTAGCACCCGTTAAGAAAGGAAGACGAACATATCTACCACCTGCTGCTTTTACTTTATCTAGAAAGGAGAAAAAAATTTGTGTAAGTCTCTGAGTGAAGTTAAGGTTCCAGAAGAATACTCATGAGATATCAGAAGACTTGTTTCTATGAAAGACCTCAAGTTGAAGAATTTGAAGACACATGATTGCCATGTTATAATGGAACATTTTCTACCGATAGGTATATGTTCTATTTTTCCAGAAAAAGTAAAAAGTGCCATAACTAAATTGTGTTTTTTCTTTAGGTCAATCTGTAGTAAGGTGACTGATCCCGAGATCTTACCAACACTACAAAACGAGATTGTAATTACCTTATGTGAGCTTGAAATGTATTTTCCACCATCTTTTTTTGACATAATGGTTCATTTAGTTGTTCATCTTGTGAAAGAGACACAGTTGTGTGGACCAGCTTATATGAGATGGATGTACCCTGTTGAACGGTATATGAAAATATTAAAAGGGTACGTGAAATCCCGAAGTCGACCAGAGGGTTGTATTGTTGAACGATACATTGTTGAAGAAGCTGTTGAGTTTTGTACTGAATATTTGTCTAACGTTCAATCGATTGGACTCCCCAGAGCTCAGATTTTCGAAAAAATGGAAGGTAAAAAATTAATTGGGAATAAAATTGTTACAATATCAAGGGATGAACGGGATCAAGTTCATTTGTATGTTCTGCACAATAATAATGAGGTTGAGCCATATGTTGAAATGCACAAGGATGTACTCCGAAGGTTAAATCCGAACAGAAATGAAAATTGGACAGTTATAGAGCACAATCAAAGTTTCATACAATGGTTGAAGGATCATATTTATTCGAAGCGCTCTTCAGATCCTTCTTCAGTAACATAAAGGTTGAGATGTTTGGCATATGGTCCAAGTTTGCATGTGTTTTCTCATAGCGCATACTCAATTAATGGATACACATTTTATACCAAAGAACAAGATGATAAGAGTAATATGCAAAATAGTGGTGTCACCGTGCTAGCTGAAGCAATGCATATATCAAGTATGAAGGACTTAAACCCCAAATATGCAAATTTGTCATATTTTGGAGTTATTGAGCACATTTGGGTGTTTGATTACGAGAAGTTTCAGATTCCCATCTTTGGTTGCAAGTGGGTGAAAAGTAGTGGCATACGAATGGATAAGTCTGGATTTTTGCAAGTTGATCTTACTAGGGTGGGGTACAAAGATGAACCTTTTATTCTAGCATCTCAAGCTAAACAAGTGTTCTATGTGAATAACCCGAAGAGTACAAAATGGTCTATAGTGCTTTTCTCTAACAAAGTGACTAATGATAGCGGTGTCGATCAATGTGATATTGATGTTGAGAATGAGTCATGCATTAGACGGAATGAGTTGAATAGAAATGATGAAGTTGAGGATCTTATACCGGATGAGTCATATATAAGAAATGATCATAATGAGGGAATTTGGATCAATTCATCTGTACGCATTGCTAAGAAACAAGTGATTAATATTCCAACAAAGTAAAGAAAGAGATGTTAGTGACTGAGGTAAATTATGCATGGTTTCTTTATTTTTTTGTTTTCAATTGCTTTGATTATAAGTTATATCTGATAATGCATGATTTCGTTATATTTTTGTTTTCAATTGCTTTGATTATAAGTTATATCTGATAATGCATGATTTTGTTATATTTTTGTTTTCAATTGCTTTGATTATTAGTTATATCTGATAATGCATGATTTCTTAATTTTTTTGTTTTCAATTGCTTTGATTATAAGTTATATCTGATAATGCATGATTTCGTTATATTTTTGTTTTCAATTGCTATGATTATAAGTTATATTTGATATTTGATGGTTTCCTTGGTTTATTACAGGTTAGACATGGCTGATGACCAACATGAGGAAGTTAGTAAAAAAGTATCCGCGGAAGAAGAAATTCGAAGAGGCATCACAGTAATGAGAAGGGTGGTCCAAGGAAGATCTTGAGGCATCATACTAGATGTCTATTGGAGCCACCAGGGATAGCTTATAGAACCTAATGGGCATACCTTAACTAGTTTTATTGGTGCACTAGTAAGGAATGAAATTCCCATTACCTGTGATGATTGGAGAAACAAAGAGCTGAATGACTCCAAAGAAAAAATTTGGAGTGAGATAAAGGTACAATCAGTTGGCCCTTAATTATACGGTATCAATTATGTTTTTTCAATTACCGGTACTAACTATCAATCTGTATGTTTTTCTTAGCGATGTTTTAACATCGAAGAAGAAAGAAGAGGTTTTTGTATGAAATTGGCCGGAAAGCTTTTAAGAGGGTTTCGAACATTTTTATCATCCAAGTTCCTTAGGGATGCGGATGGTAATTATGTGGATGCGGAGCTTCCTAAAAAATATGAAAGTTTGATATCAGCTGAAGAATGGGAAGCTTTCAAATCCAAACGACAAGACCCGGTTTTTAAAAGAATAAGTGCCACAAATCAGGAAAGAGCATCAAGTCCCGCATATCCGTACCGAAAAGGACGTGTCGGATATGGACGCTTAGAACAATCCATGGTAAGTATTTATAAATTGCGATAACAAATTTTTTCATCATATATTAGTTTTATCTGATCATATTGTATGACTTAATGTGTAGCTGCAGAAGGAGAAAAGTTCAGAAACATCTCTTCCTGCACATGTTTTGTGGAAGGAAGCCCGCGTGGGCAAATCTGGAGTTCCTCAAGAAGAAGTTTTACACGTATACCAGAAATGTGTAAGTATAACATTTTTTCATTAATTGAATAACATTTTTATACACAAATATTTGACAAGTATACGGTATTCATCTGATTTTTCAGGAGGCACTATCTCAGTCTTTATCTCCCGATGATAGTAGGAGCATACTTAGTCAGGCATTAGATGTCCCTGAGTATTCTGGTCGGGTGAGGGGTAAGGGATTTGGAGTCACTCCGACCTCCCTGAGTGTTAAAAAAGGAAAAGGCTCCTAGTAATCGGGAGCTTCATGCAAGATTGGAAGCCATGCAAGCTGAGCTTGATGCATTGAGGAGAGAAAGAGAGGCTAGCGCCTCAGCATGTTTCAAAGATGGTTCGGACAAAGACAGTATCAACTGTACCTTTCAGCCGAACATTCCAGAGGTAATTACATATAATTGTCTTAAATTGAACTATTTGCTTAAATTATGTATTTGACATATATACACATTAACAATTTCTTGTTATTATTGGTTTTAGGGCATTTCCCATTGTCAGCTATATTTGTCGTCACCATACTATCGGATGGTTGGCAAGGGAAAAGTGCATAACGTTAGCGGAGTATTTCTCCACACTAGAGAGCTCCCTTTTGGATGTTTGAAGGTATCGGTTGATATTGCAGTTGAGCCAAATGCATCATTACCATATCCTAACGATGATTCGGATGCAACAACGGTGGACGAAGCAGTAGGTTCGTTTGTTGCATGGCCGACAAACCTCATATGCGTAGGATATGAGGTATGCCTAAAACTTATGTTAACTTTAATGTGTATATTCAAAGTTTTTACGCGCATTTTACGTACATATTTTCCTTGGTTATGTTAAATAGACTCCCACAAAATCCAAATCAAAAGATAATGCGATTCTGCGGCATACCGAGTCCGTGGGTTCAAGAAAAGAGGTAATATACAATTATATGACATATATTCATGGAAGTTGTTACATTCTTAATTTGATCTAACTATTTATATGACATGTAGCTTCAAGAAAATGAGGTTAGTAATGCCTCCGCACAACAAAAAAAGGAGGTTAGCAATGCCTCCGCAGGGGTAAAAAGTGTTGGTGCTAAGAAGACCGTAGCTAGGAAAAAACCTACCACCAAGTATAGGTCGTGCCTCAGGACATTTCTAGAGATGACCGATATACCGACCGGAGGTGTTCGAACTGTACATATGGAGGTAGGGATTTTCGGCTTTGATTACGACCAAATGATTGGTAATGAAGACTTCATGCAAGTTTTTGGTCGTGAAGAAATCGGCGTCAACGTTGTCAATACATATATTAGGTAAATCCGGTCTACTTTGTTTTATTAATTGAACAACTTATGTTAATGATGTTTACTTTATGTTAATCCAGTCTACTTTGTTTTATTAATTGAACAACTTATGTTAATGATGTTTACTTTATGTTAATCCGATTTACTTTGTTTTATATTAGGTTTTTGTATGACAAATTGATGCGCCCTAATGGTTTGGACGTTTCATTCGGATTCTTAGCACCCGGGACCGTCAACTTAAGTTTAATCTTAAGTAGACCGGATACCGTGACGGAGTACGTTCTTCAGATCCTCATGGACAATAAAGATGCGGAGAAGTTGTTTTTTATACCGTTTAATACCGGGTTAGAATTTCATTCTAAATTCATCTATTATAATTTTTGTAGATGTTTAGAATTGGCAGAATTTTTGACCAACAAGAAGTGTTGAATTTAGTTCAGGATGTCACACCAGATGTTATGACATTATCAAACAGAATATAAGTAAATGAACTTAATTCAGGATGTCACACCAGATGTTGTGACATTGTATCAGTAAATGAAGTAAGTTTAGTTTTCAGGATGTCACACCAGATGTTGTGACATCTCATACCTGCTACCAGAATTAATTAATGATTAACAGAACTGAGTAAATTAAGGGAAGTTATCTGGAATTAATTATGGATGGATGAAACAGAAGAAGGCGCATCTGTAGGGAGATTTGTTATGTGACTTCAGCATAATCAGAAGAACTGAATCACCTATAATCTAGGAAGTAACAAACCCTAATTCAAGGTGATGACAACATGTGTATCAGGATTGGATAAACCTACAGAAAGCCCAAAAATCCAACACCTATTTAAGCAACAGAAACTCTCAAAATAGAGTACGAAATCAAGAAGACTAAATAGGGTGTTTATGTTTTTAATAGCAGGTTGTTTTTTGTGTACCACTTTATGAGCTTTTAAGCAAAAGTGTATTTGTGTCTTGATTGAAACTGTGAAGTAAGATCAAGCTGTTTTGTTTGAAGTATGACTTTAATTTCATTAAACTTGTAAACACATCACTGTGTGATTAAGGGGGAGTGAGTTGGTACTCATATCTAAGTTGTGTCTTAGGTAGAAATTGCCTTGGGTAGATATTAAGTGAAAGATCAAACTGAGTGGTTTAAGTCTAGAATTAATATTACTTATATTGGATTTCCTTCCTGGCTTGGTAGCACCCAGATGTAAGTGTGGTTATACAGTGAACTGGGTTAACAATTTCCTGTGTTGTTTAATTTTCCTCCACATTAAGTTTTGGTCAAGTTGTCAAGTGTTTAAACATCTCATTCGACATCACGTACCTGATCATAGAATTTCAATTGGCATCAGAGCAGGCACCCTGCCTGTTTAACTGGGTGAGATCTAGGGACTGCAAATTCTGGAAACATGGACAGAGATGTAGGATCTGTAAACAGACCACCTATACTGGATGGATCTAATTATGACTACTGGAAGCCAAGAATGGTAGCATTCTTAAGATCACTTGACAATAGGGCCTGGAAAGCAGTCAACTATGGATGGGAGAACCCTGTCCAAGACACCAAAGATGGAAAAAAAGTGTTGAAACCTGAAGAAGAATGGAGTAAGGAGGAAGAAGATTCAGCACTTGGCAACTCCAAGGCCTTAAATGCCTTATTCAATGGCATTGATAGGAACATCTTCAGACTTGTGCATCACTGTGAGCTGGCCAAAGATGTTTGGGACACTCTCAAAACAACTCATGAAGGAACATCAAAGGTGAAGATGTCAAGACTTCAACTTCTCACCACCAAGTTTGAAAACTTGAGAATGAAGGAAGATGAAACAATTCATGAGTTCTACATGAACATCTTAGAAATAGCCAATACTTCTGGTGCTTTGGGAGAAAAGATGACTGATGAAAAACTTGTAAGAAAGATTCTGAGATCTTTGCCAAAAAGATTTGACATGAAGGTCACAGCAATAGAAGAAGCTCAAGACATATGCAAAATGAAAGTTGAAGAACTCATTGGTTCCCTTCAAACATTTGAAATGGGAATGAATGACACAATTGTAAAGAAGAACAAAAGCATAGCCTTGGTGTCAAATACTGATAAAGAAGAAGAAAATAATGAAGTAGAACCTGAAGAAAATTTATCAGAAACCATTGCAATGCTTGGAAGACAATTCAAAAAGATTCTCAGAAAGATGGAGGACAAGTCCAGACCAAGTGGAAGATACACAAACTCTTCTAAGAACAAAAGACCTTATGAGGCTAATAGAAGGTCAAATTATGATGAAAAGACCAATCAAGAAAAAGGGATTAAATGTCATGGATGTGAAGGATATGGACACATCAGAAATAAATGTCCTACCTATTTAAAAAGGCAGAAGAAAGGTCTCTCTGTAACCTGGTCTGATGAAGACTCAGGATGTAATTCAGAAGAAGAATCAGCTAAGCATATCACTGCTCTAGCTGGATTATGTGAATCTGAAAGTGAATCCAGTGATGGAGAGTTTACCTTTGAAGAGCTTGAGCAATCATACATAGAACTGGTTAAAAGGAGCACTGAAATATGCATGGAGAGTATAAAGCAGAAGAAGCAGATTGAGGCACTAAAGGATGAAAAAACAAGTGATCTAGAGATCATTGACACCTTGAAAAGTGAAGTAAGCCTTCTCAACTCCAAGTTGGAGCATATGTCAAAATCTGTTAGAATGTTAAACAGTAGCTCAAACACACTGGATGTTATTCTCAACAACAATAAGCATTCAGGGGATTGAAGTGGTCTAGGATTTAACAAAGTTCATAAGGTTGAAGCTAGCACTAGAAAAACTACTTCAAATTCCATACAGTCAAACAAGATGTCCCAACAGATGCTTCAACATCATGAAAAGAACACAAAGTCAAACATAATGTTCCAACAGATGTCTCAACATCATGAAAAGAACATAATGAAGAAGAAGTATCAAATATGGAGATGTCATCACTGTGGAAGGTTTGGACACATCAAACCTCATTGCTACAAGTTGCATGGATATCCAAATCAGATGTATCAGCAACCTCCTAAGCAGAAGACAGAGGCCATCAAGAAAGTATAGGTACCTAAAGCTAGTCTTCATGCTGATCAAAGTTACATGCCCAAGAACAAGTTCAACAAACAACCTTGGAGCTCTGCTAATGGACACTACACAGAGAAGAGATATCAAAAATCTCAACACAAATGGTCAAAGAAGGGTGTTGCATATATAGCTCATACATCTCTAAGAGTATCAGCTAAAGAAGACTGGTACTTTGACAGTGGATGTTCAAGACACATGACTGGATTGAAGAATCTGCTAGTAGACTTAAAGTCATATTCATCCAGATATGTAACATTTAGAGATGGAGCTAAAGGAGAAATCAAGGGAGTTGGGACCTTGAACTGTCCAGATGTACCAAGACTAGATGATGTACTGCTAGTAAAAGGATTAACTGCTAACTTGATCAGCATAAGTCAATTATGTGATCAAGGTTACAGTGTAAACTTTACCAAAACTGAATGCATAGTGTCTAATAAAGAACAGAAGGTTGTCATGAGAGGAGCCAGATCTAAAGACAACTATTATATGTGGGAACCTCAAGATTTCAGTCTCACTTCAACTTGCTCTTTTGCCAAAGAAGAAGAAATGAAACTATGGCACCAAAGACTGGGTCATCTTCATTTCAGAGGCATAAAGAAAATCATATCTATGGAAGCTGTGAGAGGTATTCCTAAACTGAAGATTGATGATGGCAAAATATGTGGTGAATGTCAAATAGGCAAGCAAACCAAGATGTCCCATCCAAAGCTCCAACATCTGACAACTTCCAAAGTTTTGGAATTATTGCATATGGATCTTATGGGACCTATGCAGGTTGAGAGCCTTGGTGGTAAGAGGTATGCCTATGTGGTGGTTGATGAATTTTCAAGGTATACATGGATAAATTTTATCAAAGAAAAGTCTGATGTATTTGATGTATTCAAAGATTTATGCCAAAGAATACAAAGAGAAAAAGCAAGCGGTGTGGTCAGAATAAGAAGTGACCATGGAAAGGAGTTTGAGAATCAAAAATTATCAGAATTCTGTTCTTCAGAAGGAATCAATCATGAATACTCTTCACCTATCACCCCTCAACAAAATGGGATTGTTGAGAGGAAGAACAGAACTATCCAAGAATCAGCCAGAGCTATGATCCATGCCAAAAAGTTACCATTGTACTTCTGGGCTGAAGCTATGAACACAACTTGTTACATTCATAATAGAGTCACTCTAAGGAAAGGAACCTTGTCCACAATTTATGAAGTCTGGAAGGGCAGAAAACCTACAGTTAAGTACTTCCATGTGTTTGGAAGTAATTGTTATATTCTGGCTGATAGGGAGCAAAGAAGAAAAATGGATCCTAAAAGTGATGAAGGGATTTTTCTTGGATACTCTATAAACAGCAGAGCCTATAGAGTATTTAAATCTAGAACCAAGGTTATCATGGAGTCTATAAATGTGATAATTGATGATGCCCCTGCAGATGTTACAGAGGATGTTGGAACATCTGTTGACAGTCAAACTGAAGCTGAAGAAAAGAGTGATCATTCTGATTTCACTCAAACTGATGAAAGGACAGAACAATCCAGCAAACCTCCCTCCATAAGAATCCAGAAGGATCATCCCAAAGATTTGATAATTGGGGATCCCAACAGAGGTGTAAGCACTAGATCAAGAGAGGTGATTTCAGGTTCTTGTTTTGTCTCAAAAATAGAACCTAAAAACATCAAGGAAGCTCTTACTGATGAGTACTGGATTTGTGCGATGCAAGAAGAATTAGGTCAATTCACAAGGAATGAAGTGTGGGATCTTGTTCCTAGACCTGATGACATAAATGTGATTGGCACTAAATGGGTGTATAAGAATAAGTCAAATGAGCAGGGAGTTGTTACAAAGAACAAAGCTAGACTTGTGGCTCAAGGATACACACAAATTGAGGGAGTAGACTTTGATGAAACCTTTGCACCAGTAGCAAGGCTTGAATCAATCAGACTACTTTTAGGAATAGCATGTATCCTGAAGTTCAAGCTATTTCAAATGGATGTGAAAAGTGCTTTTCTGAATGGATATCTTAATGAAGAGGTATATGTAGAACATCCCAAAGGATTTGTTGATCCAAGCTATCCAAACCATGTGTACAAACTAAGGAAGGCTCTTTATGGACTGAAGCAAGCCCCAAGAGCATGGTATGAAAGACTGACTACTTTTCTTATCAAGCAAGGGTACAGGAAAGGTGGAATAGACAAAACCTTGTTTGTGAAGGATGATAAAGGAAATGTCATGATTGCTCAAATATATGTAGATGACATTGTCTTTGGTGGGATGTCAGACAGGATGGTTAAACATTTTGTCACTCAAATGGAATCTTAATTTGAGATGAGCCTAGTAGGAGAACTAACCTACTTCCTTGGATTGCAAATAAAGCAAATGGAGGATTCCATGTTCATTTCCCAAAGCAAGTATGCTAAGAACATTGTCAAGAAATTTGGGATGGACAATGCTACTCATAAAAGAACTCCTGCCCCCACACATTTAAAGTTGACTAAAGATGACAATGGTGAGAATGTAGATCAAAGTCTATACAGAAGTATGATTGGAAGCTTATTATATCTGACTGCTAGCAGACCAGACATAACCTTTGCAGTAGGTGTATGTGCAAGATATCAAGCTGATCCAAAAGTTAGTCATCTAAACCAAGTCAAGAGAATTCTGAAATATGTCAATGGTACTTGTGACTATGGCATAATGTACTTTCATGGATGCAAACCAATTCTCACTGGCTTCTGTGATGCTGATTGGGCTGGAAGTGCTGATGACAGAAAAAGCACATCAGGAGGATGCTTCTTTCTAGGAAAAAATTTGATTTCTTGGTTCAGTAAGAAACAATATCTACTGCTGAAGCTGAATATATTGCAGCTGGAAGCAGTTGCTCACAGTTGGTTTGGATGAAGCAAATGCTCACTGAGTACAATGTCCCACAAGATGTCATGACATTGTACTGTGACAACTTAAGTGTTATTAACATATCAAAGAATCCTATCCAACATAGCAGGACCAAGCATATTGATATCAGGCATCATTTCATCAGAGATCTTGTGGAAGAGAAAGTGATCTCATTGGAACATGTAGCTACAAATCTGCAATTGGCTGATATATTTACTAAAGCTTTGGATGCTACCCAATTTGAAAACCTAAGGGGTAAATTGGGAATCTGTTTATGTGAAATATAACAGTTATGGAGATGTGCCAACATGTCATATGACATCGTGTGGCATGATCACCAGATGGCAACACCAGTCTGGTCAAGGACTCTGGGTATTCCACTCCTAAAATTTCTCCAAGTAACGGCTACTTATAAAAATATCAGCTTGTTCTCAGTTATCCATCTTCTCATCATCCTCTCAAAACGAATTGCATACCCTAACTGCTTTTTCAGAACTCATCAAAATCATTCAAACCAAATCTCTTCATTCACTTCTTTCGAAAATGTCTCAACATCAAAACCCTAATCTCTCTGAAGAAATTCTCAACCAAGAAGATGTGGTGCATGAAACCCCCATCTCTGTGGTACCTATGGATTCAAATCCAATAGACGAAATCAGAGGAAGTGTTCCTCTTGCTCAAAAGCCAAGAACACCTACTGTGAGAAGGGCAAAGGAACCTATATTCAGCAAAGCCAAAGGCATGCTTTCATCCTCAAACACTACTCCAAAAGCTTTTGAATATGTGGATGACTCTATAAAGGAACTGGTGAACAGGATCTTGTCTGAACAAAGAGTTGTGAGTGGCATATCTATCCCTCTGAACACCATGCCAGCTCCACAAGAAGAACAACAAAATCAGGCTGAAGAGGAAACTCTTGCTCAACAGGATGTCCCAATAGATGTTGAAACATCTGAGGACCAACGAAAGGACTCCACTGATGATGCTGATGAAACATCTGAGGATCAGCAAAAGGCCTCCATTGATGGTGATGATGGAACATCTGAGGACCAGCACAAGGCATCCACTAAAGATCAAGCATCTGTTGATCCACCTGCTGAAGAGGAGACTGCTCAACCTCCTCCTGTTGTAAACTTAGAGCATGATTCTGACACAGAAATCATTGCTTCTGTAAACCCTAGCATAGCCAAAAGGCTTAGGACTAGGAAGGAAAAGAAGACTGCAGGACATGCAACTCCTGAGAAAAAGCAACCCACACCAAAGAAGGATAAAGCTAAAGTTGTTTTTGGTCCTACCAAACAATGGAGCAAGGTGAATACACAGAAGAGGAAAGCTGTCACCCCTCCAAATTCAGATGTTGAAGAGGATGTCCCAACATCCCCACCAAAGAAGAAACCAGCTCCCTCAAGGTCCTCCCATGCTGTTCCAGAAGCTCCTCTGGACAACATTTCTTTCCATCATGTGTCAAGTGTGAACAGATGGAAATTTGTCTATCAAAGAAGGGTAGCACTTGAAAGAGAGCTGAGCAGTAATGCACTTGAGTGCACAGAGGTAATTGATCTCATCTCTTCTGCTGGCTTGTTCAAAACAGTGTGCAACTTTTCTCCTTGCTATGAGCTGCTAGTCAAGGAATTCATTGTAAATCTTCAAGAAGACTGTGTTGATGGTAAGTCAATTGACTTCAGAAAAGTATATGTAAGAGGGAGATGTGTGGAATTCTCTCCTAGGGTTATCAACCACTATCTAGGAAGAGAATTTGATGGACCTAATGAGCTGGGAAAGACAGATAACCAGGTGTGCAAGGTCATCACTGCAAATCAGGTAAAGACTTGGTCAGTTAAAGGGAAACTTTCTGTGAGCTTGCTGATAAGGAAGTATGCAATGTTGCATAGGATTGGCACTGCAAACTGGGTCCCTACCAACCATACCTCCTCATTAGCAACTGGATTGGGCAGGTTTATATATGATGTGGGCACCCAAACAAAGCTGGATTTTGGGGCTTATATTTTTGATCAGACATTGAAGCATGCTGGATCATCTGCAACAAAATTGCCTATTGCCTTCCCCTCTCTGCTGTGTGGAATAATACTCAGCCAGTATCTAGGTATCCTCACTGAGAAGGATTCAATCTGCAAAAGAGAGAGTCCCCTGGCCTTCCACTACAAGTTGTTCTTAAGTCATCATGCAGCTGATGTTGAAGCTCCCTCTGGGACATCTGCTGGATCTTCAAAGGCAAAGAATCCAATCTCCAAAGCTGCTTTGATTGCTGAGCTGAAGACCACATGCAAAGAACTGGATGCCAGGAAGCAGAAGCTTGAGGAGATTATCCAAAGGCTGGAGATTGAAGAGAGTGCTCAGAAAGCTGCTGCTTCTGATGAAGAAACTGAAGAAGAGGAAGACATTGAATATGAGGATTCTGAGTGAAACATGTATGTGAGGAATATGTAATGTCTGCTCCAGCATTGTATTTTGTTTTTGCTTGTGTAATTCTTCTGTAATCCTTTGGCCCCAATTTATGTCTAACAAGGGGGAGAAGAGAACTAAACAATGTATGATGCAGCTTACTGATTAATGAAAAAACTTTTGTTTACTTCTGAACTAAAGATGTCTTTTTGATGAAAAATTTCTGTTGCAACAAGTCTGAACACATGTAGGTTTGAGGGGGAGTAAACTCTCACATGACTCAACAGAAAAGAACCGCTGTACTCTGATATAAGAAATTCTGCTGCACTCTGATAAACCAGAAAAGTATGTTAGCCAAAAATTAGCCAAAGGGGGAGTTTGTAGATGTTTAGAATTGGCAGAATATTTGACCAACAAGAAGTGTTGAATTTAGTTCAGGATGTCACACCAGATGTTGTGACATTATCAAATAGAATATAAGTAAATGAACTTAATTCAGGATGTCACACCAGATGTTGTGACATTGTATCAGTAAATGAAGTAAGTTCAGTTTTCAGGATGTCACACCAGATGTTGTGACATCTCATACCTGCTACCAGAATTAATTAATGATTAACAGAACTGAGTAAATTAAGGGAAGTTATCTGGAATTAATTATGGATGGATGAAACAGAAGAAGGCGCATCAGTAGGGAGATTTGTTATGTGACTTCAGCATAATCAGAAGAACTGAATCACCTAGAATCTAGGAAGTAACAAACCCTAATTCAAGGTGATGACAACATGTGTATCAGGATTGGATAAACCTATAGAAAGCCCAAAAATCCAACACCTATTTAAGCAACATAAACTCTCAGAATAGAGTACGAAATCAAGAAGACTAAATAGGGTGTTTATGTTTTTAATAGCAGGTTATTTTTTGTGTACCACTTTATGAGCTTTTAAGCAAAAGTGTATTTGTGTCTTGATTGAAACTGTGAAGTAAGATCAAGTTGTTTTATTTGAAGTATGACTTCAATTTCATTAAACTTGTAAACACATCACTGTGTGATTGAGGGGGAGTGAGTTGGTAATCATATCTAATTTGTGTCTTAGGTAGAAATTGCCTTGGGTAGATATTAAGTGAAAGATCAAACTGAGTGGTTTAAGTCTAGAATTAATATTACTTATATTGGATTTCCTTCCTGGCTTGATAGCCCCCCAGATGTAAGTGTTGTTATACACTGAACTGGGTTAACAATTTCCTGTGTTGTTTAATTTTCCTCCACATTAAGTTTTGGTCAAGTTGTCAAGTGTTTAAACATCTCATTCGACATCACGTACCTGATCACTGAATTTCAATTTTTTTCCAAGTTAACATCTAACATTTGCTTAATCATTACAGTGGACATTGGTTGTTGCTCGCAATCAATCCTATCCGAGAAATCGTGTATTATCTTGACTCGTTAGGAAATGATTGGACAACATACCCGGATATGAAGGTCATAATTGACACGTAAGTGAGAATGTTCAACATTTTTCTTAGTTTATGTGAATTGTTCTAATTGCTTCATTTTTATTTTATTAGCATCACAAGCTTTTCGGGCCCAACGAGATATCCAAACCTCAAGGAGGGGCGCCAACTCCATTACATGGATTCAAGTGGCGGTATATTTTTAATTATCACATTTTTTATTATATTAGTGATGACACTTGATAAAACTTAGGATTTATAATCCATATTTTTTTTTCATATGTAGTGTCCTCAACAACGTAATCAAATAGATTGCGGGTATTTCATGTTGAGGTTTATGCGAGATACTCTTGTTTTGGACCGATTAGAGATTCCCACCGATGTATGTATTTCTAACTTATGAGTTATTTTTATATTTACACATATCTCATATAATTAAATAGTTGAAATTAATTCAAACTATGTTATATTATTATGTAGTACTTTGATGAATTCAAGTGTGCATTTTATACAAAGGATCAAGTGGACGAAATCAAAGAGGAATGGTGTCAATTCATGATAGAGCTCAATGTTTTAAGTAATGACTTGTAAATTTGTAGTATATTGTACATGACTTGTAACTTTGTACATAAATTTGTGTAATTATATTGTACATTTGTAGTATATGTAATGACTTGTAAATGTGTACATAAATTTGTATATATTTTGATACATTTAAGGCAAAATTGGTAGAAAAAAGGCCAAAATGGTTTGAAATGGCATATATAAAATGTGATATTTGTCTGCCAAAATTTGATTGAAAACAGGTAGAAATTCTGGTTTATAAACCTGGAAAAAATGTGGTTTAAAACAAAAGCTGCAAAAAATTTCGTATACCTTAGACAGCGCTTTTGGCAAAAGCGCTGTCTAAGGGGGGGCTTAGAAAGCGCTTTTCGCAAAAGCGCTGTCTAAGGGGGGGACTTAGACAGTGCTTTTGAAAAGCGCTGTCTAAGGTATACCTAAAAAAATTAAAATAGGAGGGGCTTAGAAAGCGCTTTTGGCCAAAGCGCTGTCTAAGGGGGCGGGGGGGCTTAGACAGCGCTTTTGAAAAGCGTTGTCTAAGGTATACCTAAAAAAATTAAAATAGGAGGGGATTAGACATAGCTTTTTCAAAAGAGCTGTCTAAGGTATTCCTAAAAGCGCTGTCTAAGGGTACCTTAGACAACTCTTAGACAGCGCTTTTAAGATTTAAAAAAGCGTTGTCTTAACCTTTAGCAGCGGAGGTTTAGACAACGCTTTAAAGTGCCGTCTAAGGCTAAAAAAAGCGTTGTCTAAGGTCTTGTTTGTCATAGTGGTTGTACATGTAGGCCATGGAATGAGGTTGTTGAGGTGCGGCAAAATCTGCGTGTGGAAAAGTTGAGACCGTGGCCCCTTATTCTACATACCTCTTTGTTGGTGTAAAGGGAAAAATAGTGAATGCACAACATCTTTGTGGACCAATAATAATACAAGTAGTAGTACTAATATTAAAAGACTTAAAAGAATAATAATAATAATAATAATAATAATAATAATAAAAGACTTAAAAGAATAATAATAAAAATAATAATAGACTTGTATAAGTAATAATAAAAATAATAATAATAAACAGGTATAATAATAAATTGTATAAGTGAAAAATAAAAATAAAAAGTATTAATAATGGTAGAATAGAAAACAAAATGTTAATAACAAAAAATAGGAATCTCTATTTTGTATTTTTGTGCGAATAAAGGAAAATGATAAAAAAGTGGACAATAGCAAAAGGGGAAAACAAATAGCATATTAATAACATTAAAATAAGAAAAAATAATAATAGTAAGAATAACAATTTTTGTAATTTTGTGTAAATGAAGAAAATAGGCTAATGGTTTTTTTAATAAAAATAATACTTTTTTTATTTTTTTATTTTTGGATAATAATAAAAAAATAGGATAAAAAACTTGTGACAAACAAAAACTTGAAATTTTTAGATAAATGCATTTTTTTTACTTGCTTAATAACAGTTAAACGACAATGAAATGATAGGACAAATTTGGGGTATGACACAACCCCCTTTCTCAGTTTCTCTGGTTCACGACCGTCTTATCCATATCTTTCTAGGTTTATGCAGCATTACCTTTCCTTCGGGATAAAAATGCCTAGCTGGAGACTCTATTCATTTCATTCATTTCTCTTTCGCCGACCGTTCCCGCTTGTACCGGGATGCAAATCTTCGGGAGCGACACCATAGTGTCAAACAAGAACCTTTGACTGATGCACCTGTTACTGATGTTAATCTTGATGTGGACAATATTGCTGGATCCAGTAAGGTTACCAGGAGTGGAAGAATTTTCTCTCCAGAAGACACTTCAAAAGCTGCTGCTACTCCAGTTCATATCTATAACTCTGGGCCAAGTACTGAGGCTCGGGGCAAAGGACCATTGATTAAATCTATTCAAGCTGAGGCACCAATTAATGAAGATATCTCTAAGTAGATGGAAGAAGTACTGAAGATCATTCGCAAGAGTGATTATTATGTAGTTGACCAGTTGGGGCATACTCTGTTAGACGCTGTGGCTAGTGATCTAGAGGGGGTGAATGGATCACCTCCTTGTTTACAAGGATTTAAAAGATTTTTCAGAGTTTTTTAAAGATTAACGAAAACCACGGTCCTAAATATACTAGCGTCTATTCTGGACCAGCCACTAGAAGACCGGACATGTGATAACGTGTTGGATTTATGATTGAGATGATAAAGGTTTAAACACACAAGCTGTAAAAGTGTTGAATGCACCTATCACAAAAGCTATTTCCAATTAATCAAAACGATTAAAAACGTAAATAGAGATGGAGAAGGAATACAATACGCAGAGATTTGGTAAGGAAGTTCCCCACATTCGTCCTCACGTGTGGGTACGTCTCCCTCTCAATTTCAAACCGAAATTGAGAACTTTTATATCAATATTGCTGAAATCATCGTTTACAAGGTTGCTATACAAACACCAGAAATATATACACCTAGATCTTCCTATTGTATCAACCTTCACTTGATCTGAGCCAAATCAAGATTCCCTGCAAGTAATACAAACAATTCACTGGTTCCACGATCTATTTGCAAAATCTCCCAATTTCCAAATCTTACGCATCGGCTGAATCTGTCTTGTAAACGTGACTAACAAACCCTCAAGAACATGCCCGTTCTTGAAGGAAAACCCAACTGGTTTTTCCTTGAAACCTTCTTTCACTCTTCAACTCAGCTGGATCTCCGATCGTACCACTGAATGTTATCTCATGAACCTTTAATTCACAGAACATCACTAATTCCTTGTTAATGTTCTTGAATTAAGGTATTTGAGAAGATGATGAAGATGAGTTTGATTCTAGGTTTCAATCCTGCTCAACATTGAATTGTCCACACTCAAAATTTCTTTTCTGATGTGTTCTTCAATGATCCTTGACTTTCAAATTCGTAAGCAATTCTTCTGTAACTCTGCACTAACAGACACACTAAAACATATACTATGCAGATTCTGTTAGAAGTAAAAACAGAAAAATGAATCGATTCAAGACACGAATGAATCGATACATAATGGTATTTATATTGTTATGTATCAATGCATAATAACATGAATCGATACATACTGAACAGATAAACAAAAGCAGAGAAATGAACATACAATGAATCGATGCATGTTTGTATGTGTTGATTCATAGAAGAAATTCCAGAACCATTCTTACAGCATGAATCGATGCATGATGGAATGAATCGATTCATTTTGCGAATTTCCAGAATTATTTCTACAGCATGAATTGATGCATGATGGAATGAATCGATTCATTTTGCGTATTTTCAGAAATACAAAGACATTATTAAAAATGAGACAAGAGATATAAAGGCTAGCAATGCATACAAAGACATAATTAATATGAAGCATATGACAAAAGCACAAACACCTAAAATTTATAATCATACAAAACTAGAGTTGCTCGCAAACTCCCCCTTTTTTATGATGACAAATTTTTGAAGTGTGAGAACCACTCCCCCTGAGTTTGTGCATGCCTGTCATTTGTCACACTCGCCTTTCTCCCCCTTTGTCAACATCAAGAAAGATTGCATAGGTGAAGCAAGATTTCAGCAATACCAAGATATATAAGTAGAATTCACTCACAAAGAATGAAACATAAAGGGCAAACAAATTAGTCGAAAGCAGCAAACAAGCATAGGCATTGAAATTGTTAATTAGAGTTGCGAATTACAGAAACAAACCAAACTCATACAGTGTTTAAACATAAAAAAAACTTAAGCAAGAAACAATGATGTTATGCAAAATGAAATGCAGCCTCAGTGAGGAAAGTAGCCACCACAAGACTCCGCATCATCTTTATCGGGATCTCGGAAACTTGGAGGAGGAGGTGGAGGAGACATCTCATCAGGATTCTGCCCCATGAAGGTGTAACGCCTGAACCGTTTCTGAACCTCTGTGCTTTGAAATCTTTCCATAATCCCCGGATGCGAACGACAATCATCCATGAAACCAGACATCTCATTGTAGAAAACTTGATGCCACTTAACCAAGTCGGTATGCCATGAGTGCTGATTATGATACATCCTTGTGTGTTAATCATGCCATTCTTGGTGCTCTTTATGCCATTTCGTTTGTTGGACATGCCACGCACAGGCCTCTTCATGTCGGGCATTGTTTGCAATTTCCATTTGCTCAAACATTTGAGTAAGATATGTTGGAGCAGTAGTAGATGAAGTCGGTGGAACCGATGAAGGAGCCGGTTCATAGTTAGTAGGAGACCACCTTTGTGGCACCCACTCACCCCAAGAAGTGTTGGCATTTGCGTCAGGAGGATTTTATGCATCCTCCATATCTTCATCTCTTTGTTCTTCAACATAAATCTGTTCAGAAGGAATATCAAAGTTGTAGATTCGGGTTCTAGTGTTGCATTCAAAGAAGTAATAGCAGCGACGCACGATGTCCCATCTATATCCCATAGGAGAGAGAGTAGCATTGTTGAATTCTTGAACACTAGAAGAAGATAAGAGAGGCACAGGAGGGAAAACCACTTTCCAAAACTTAAGAATCCTCATAATCTGGGCGGCATATGCAAGAGTGATGTTCTTTGAACTATTCCGCGTAAGAAAGATACACTTTACAAAGTAATTGGGCCAGTTCAATGGGATCGTCTTCTGCAGAATATACAATAGATGGATGTCCGGCTTATCCAATCGAGAGTGCCCACCGGACCTTGGACGCAAGATATGTGAAAGATTCCAATGCAGAATTCTGGGAACGCTTTTAATCATACCAGAAGTCAGAGGCTCATCATCACCAAGAGGTCTTTCTAATTTTGAAATGGATGTACAATATGCCTTCAGATTAAACTGTGTTTCAAAAATTCTGATCATGCCACATCTGCAACTCAGGCAACAGAGATGGAAGTTTGAACACTTTGGGCCAATCATCAGCCTCAAAACGGTAAGTTCTGGTTCCAATAGAACACTTGAACATGTAACCTTTACCAGTTTTCACACCAGCATAAAACGCACGAATAAAGTCCTCATGGTAAACATCATTAGCAGTTAAAAAGGACCCCATATTTTATGCATCGATTAAATCAGCAACTTCTTCTAAACAAAGAGTACGTACATCACTAGTATTGTAAACATGTGGTTTCATGACTAACCTCAACTTAAGAAACCTCAAACTCTTCAACAATGGCAGAAGGGAGAATGGAGGCCCCAGAGGGAGGAATTTCGGGAACAGAAGGAGCTTGATGGGAAGCCTCAACAGGTTCTTTGCCTTTACCTTTTCCTTTTGCTCTAGGAAGCATGACTCTTGGAGGCATAATGATGAATTTAGGGTTTTTGAGAGAAAAGGGGTTTTTGTGGCAGTTAGGGTTAAGAAACGAAAATGATGCAAATGGGATGAAGAGGAAGACATAATGGTGTTTTATAACTGATGGACATGTGTCGCTCCCACCTGATGACACAGGGGCCAAGAGGGGTACAGACGCGAACGGTCGGTGAAAGGAGAGAGAACACACAAGGGTGAACTCAAAAGACAAGAGTCGCCAGCTAGGCATTTTTATCCCGAAGGAAAGGTAATGCTGCATAAACCTAGAAAAGAATGGATAAGACGGTTGCGAACCAGAGAAACTGAGAAAGGGGGTTGGTTACAACCTGGGAAGGTATTAGCACCCAGATTGTCCGTCGTACTCGACGGGATCCACGCTTAAAATATTTGTGTTTAAAAGGCGTAGTGTCAGTGCAATTTGTGTATCAAAGCTGGAAAGAATGCAAGTGTTAGTGCTGGAAGAAAGTGAAGTGAAATATGTGAAGTGTCAGTGTAAGAACAAGAGTGAAATGCTCAAGACTATGAGGCTTAAAGAATAATGCTGGAAAGAGGGGGAATATACAGAGACTTTTATTCGATAACTGTTAAGTTATGCCTACGTATCCTCTCATGCAATAAGGAAGTCAGAACACCGTAGTTCGAGTCAAAGAGACTGAAAGATAAATTGACTTGTGAACTGCTTACTTGTCTATGCTCAAGTGTATGACCTGTCTGGCTCAGGTGCAAACTGGCTTGCATTAGACGGAAGAAGCGAGTTCTCGTTTGTGAGTGAATGAGGTGAGAAAAGAGTCCCGGAGGAGACGATTATTGTTTGTTTTTGTGTTTTCAATATTTTATTGCTTTTGGAGTTTGTCATAAGAAAATGAGCTTAATCCTAAACCAAGGGTTAATAAACTCATCACATCCTCCCTCTGATTAGGGGTAATGAGAATACTTTAAGTATGAAGTAAACACCTCACACTTAATCACCATGATGTAGGATTAAGATCATTATCCTACTTGCAATTATTTAGATGTTTTTGGAGATTTTGTTTAGTGTTAAGTAATGAGTTTAAGCCATAATCAAGGATTTAATGGACCCATTACACCATCCTAATAGAAGGATAATAGATGAGAACATTTAAGCTGAGGAAGACTCCTCAACTTAATCCATGATTAGGGATTAACCTCATGACAAAACAAAGCCTTTATTAAGGTGGATTTTAGTTAATGGTGAGATTAAGAAATGGATTTTAGGGTTTGTAAGAGAGCTTGAGGGGGACTTGTCCATTAACACTAGGGTTAGTCCTTCTTAACCACTAAGGAAGAATTAGAACCCTAATGCAAGGCCCAAGTTACAAGCTTGATGTCTTAGTGATTATTAGGTGGATTGATTAAAGGAGTTAAACACATTAAGGGTTTAAAACTTAGAATTAAAGTTATACACTCCATCCTAATTGAAGGATATAGGCATAACCCTAATCACAAAGCCTTAGAACCTTTAAGGTTTAGTCCTTGATTATGAGATGAGAAGAGAAGACTCAAAGATGACACAAAGGTAAAACTAGTGGGGGGACTAATCAAACCCTAATCATGATCATGCTTGGTTGTTCCTAGGGTTTATGAGGCTTGCAAAAGATCTTCAGGAGAAAAGCCACCAGGAAAGAAGCAGATGAAAGGAGAAAGAAGCAGAGAGAAGCAAGACAACTTGCTTCACTTAAGAAGACAAGTTGCTTGAAGGAAGAAAGTGGGAAAGAGCATGAATGAGCAATCTCACTCTAATACACAAGATAAAATGCAGCAATGGTGCATAAAAGAGATGAGAAGAGATTGTGAGAAGTGAAGGCAAATTCACTTCTCAAAACAACTTACCACCTGAAAAAGTTAGCAAAAGAAATGAAATGCAATGAAGGTGAGATGAAATGCCATGCTGCACACCAAAGTCAGAAGCATAAACATGACTTCAATGATGCTAAGAGATGATGCAAACACATGTCAAGAGTTGTGGATGATCATACAAGGATGAGGATGCAAATGAAGCAGGTTTTGAACCATGGAAGTTCATGAAAGTTTATGAAATGATATGAATGCACAACATGGCAAATGAAAGATGCAATGATCAAACATGATTCTAATATGTCCTAAGATGTCTTATATGTCATGAGGATGCACAAAATATCATGGCAAGTTCATGAATGCAAGCAAATGAAAGATGGATGCAAAGGAAGGCAAGAATTAGGGTTTATGAACAACATGCAACACGAAAATTCAAAACCAGAAGCAAATGACATGATAAAAAATTGAAAATGGGATCAAAGGAAACCTAACCCTACACAAGTTCATTGCCCATAGGAGGGGACCTAAGCCTTAACCTAAAGGAAGTTATGATTTTCTTAAGCCAACTAGGGTTTCAAGGCACCTCAAAAGGAAAAATGCTCATTAAATTGAAAATGAAAGATAAATTCAAACCAATTTTACCCTAAGAACTACATGATATGAAGGATGCAATGCAAGAACAACCATCATCAAACTCTTCATGATTAGGCAGAATGATTTTTTCCAAGTTAGGACCAAAATATTGCCTTTAAACAACTTTTATTCCAATGAAAAATGTCAAAATACATCAAGGACCAAAAAGAAATTTGTTTTGAGAGTTTGATAATGTTTCTAAATGTTTTAAAATGCAATGTGAAGTTTTTTGTGATTTTTAAATACCTAAATGCATTTTTAATTAATTAATTTCCATTAACTAATTAAAAATAAACATTTAAATGATTTAAAAATAATTTTTAATGCAAAAAATAAAAATAAAAATATTTTTGGGTTCTGAAAATTAATAAAAGGTTTGACAAAAAATTTCAGAATTTTTTAATGTGTTTTGCTATTTTTTAAAATTCGTGGAAATAAAATACAAATAAAATTAAATTAAATTAAATAAATGGAGAAGTATGTGCAATGGAGAGTCCAGATTGAATATGGGCTTGGGAAGTTTGACCTGGCGCGCATCTGGACGGCCCAGGTTCAAACTTCCCTAAACTTTATTAAATATTTAATTAATCCTAAATTTATCTAATTAATGACTGATTAGGGTTTAATGAGCCATCTGGACCATCCATTCACGCGCGGGAAAGCCAGATCAAGGGCTATTATTCAAACTGGCTAATTAAATGCAATTAGGGCTAATCACTCTTAGGCAACCGGAACAGTGTTCCGGTCGTCTTCTCCGACGACACAAAACCCTAGCTTCTTCTACAGGTCACCAATCTTCAAATTTCTTTCACAAAAATCATCCTTTAATCATTATAAACCTAAACCCTCATCTAAAACTCATTTATTTCACCTCACAAGCATGAATCGAAGCAAAATGTAAAACACAGGAAAATGTTCAGAGACATCATACATGATGGTTTCGCAACCATTTTCAAAAGTAAATGCATCCCCATGATCAGGGGAACATGCAGAATCATAAAAGAACTTAAAACTTAGCTTCTGGGAAAAAAGTTCTACATGTTACCTGAGATGAAGACTCTCTGGTTCTGAGCTTTCTGGACTCTCCCTTTGTGCAAGCCCACTTCTTTGAACACCCTGATGATGAAATGAAGCTTAGAAAGTTTTGGTAATGGCCGGTTTGAATGTTTCAGTTCTGGTATAGCAGAAATGGAGGTTTGTGTCTGTGGGGATTCAGGCTGTTTCAGGGGGTGGGTTTTGTTCTGTGAGTGATATGTGATTTGTTGGTGAAGGAAATTTTGATTTTTGATGGCTGAGGAAGGAGTTTCGAAGAGATGAAGGTTTGGACAGATTTTGTGCAAGCTGGTTGTGTGTGTGTTCTCAGCCTCTTCCCTTTTGTGTTTTATGATCCTCATGTAATCCATAAGCAATCCCAACAATTCTGGAGGGCAGGTATGCACTGTGGGATTGGTATGGGATGATTGGCCAAAAAGTCAAAAATGGTGTACTATAGGTATGGGCCATGGCAAAGAAGATTTCTGTGTTTGGATTGCCTCAGCCAGCTTCAAGGAAGGCCCTTAGATGTTCTGATGTGAGCTGGGGTGGATGAAGGGTGAGATGCCACATGTTTTGCAATTTTGCAACTTGTTACATTGTGTGGTTTTTGGTCATGGACATGTGACTTTCCTTGCTGAATTTTTGGTGTGAGATGCTTCATGAGGTTATGGTAATGTCTTGAGACCAGCTAGAGACCATACAAACCCTTGGGAATCATTTTGCAAGAATTCCTCCTTTTGCACTTTTATGGAAAATGGCTTATGGTTACTTGGAATTCAAAACATGAAAGTGAGAAATTTCTTGGGCAAATCTGAATTATGAGCCATGAATTATGTTTGTGTGATGATTAGAAGCTGGTTTGAAGTCACATTTGGCCTTGGCATGAGGTTTTGCAACTTTCTTCCTTTGATGTAAAAGTGAAATTTTAGTGATTTTGTCTAATTTTGCAAGGCCATAACTTTTGATCCAAGATGAATTAGAATGAGTTCTTGTACTTTTTGAAAAGGGAATGATCCAATCTACAACTCTCATGACCAAAGTTTTTCCATTTGAAGCAATTTTGAATCAAAAAGAGGAGGTTGAAAAACTTTCCCAAAATGGCAAGTTTGCATTATAAGTCACTTTCCCAAAATGGCAACTTTGCAAATGGCTTGAAATTCTTCAATTTTGTGAACTTCTAACATCTTCTATGATCAAATAAAGATCATACACATTCAAAATGATGGAGAAACCCCTTTGGTTGGGTCACTGGGGGCCTCAGATGCCCTGATTTTGCACTGACTTGCTCAAGAAGTCACCTCTTGATCAGATGCCTTCCCCATTGAATTTCTTCATAAAAATTGATATGCATGATCCCCATAACATATAGAGACCAATAGAAACAAGAATGACCAAAAAATTTGGAGTTATGGCCTTTGAAACCAAAACCCTAATTTCAGGTCATCTGTGTAGTTAAGCCTGGCTCTGCTTCCATGCCTTTTTCAGTTCTTGTGATTATTTGATTTTCTAGACCTTGTGAGGATATAATATAATGCTTGAACATATATGGACCCTCTTGAGATGATTGATGACCTTTGGAGTGGCTCAAATGGCTCAGGGATTGCTCAGATCACAAACCCTAGATGCAGATGGCTTTGAAACAATGCAGTGAAGCAAAAATGCAATATGAGATGACATGATTGATCTTATGCAGATGAAAAGATCACAAGCCATGGTGAAATGAGTAAGGGAAAATTTGGGGTGTTTACAGCTGCCCCTATTCAAACATGAGTTAGCTGTGCAGGATGTAAGCAACGGCTTAACAGGCAAACAAGATAACTTGTGGTTGAATATCAAAGACAGTCCAAAATTTGCACTCACTGAATGAAGAAGAAAAGGGATATAGATTGTGAAAGAAAATAAAGTATGATTATGAAGTGCGGGCGACGGAGGACGACCGTCGAGCAGAGGACGACTGGTGGGGATGAAGCAATGGCGGGGACGATCGACATGCTGGGGAAATAGAGGGATCATGATGGGGACGACCATCAAGTAAAGTTATAAGACTCTCTGGGGATTTAAAGGTAAAGTTAATGATGGGGATGACCATCAAGTTTAAAGCATAAATGAAACAAATGATGGGGTACGGTCATCAAAGGTGAAGGACGATCACCTGGCAGGGGACGGCTGCTCTGTTGGGTATAAGATGAGGGAAGGTCATCTAAGGTGAAGGACGATCACCTGGCAAGGTACGGTTGCCAACGGTATCACGACATAGGACGGATGCCGGATAGAAAAGGTCAATGATGGGGACGACCATCGGACAAGCATGATGAAGGACGATCATCAAGAGGTGAAGGACAATCACCTAGCAGGGTACGGCTGCTCTGAGGGTTTATCATGACATAGGACGAATGTCAGATAACAAAAACAACGACGAGGATGGCCATCGGATAGAATGATGAAGGACGATCATCAAAAGGGTGAAGGACGATCACCTGGCAGGGTACGGCTGCCGGAAGTATCGTGACATAGGACGAATGTCAGATAGAAGAAAATCGATTCTACTGGGGAATGGTAAACACGGACGAGTGTCTACATGAAAGGTATAAGTGTTTGACACTGTGTATAGATTAAAGATGCGGACGAGCATCCTTAAGACTATGATACAGACGAGTATCAGTAGAAACAAATGCTTGACGCATGTTCAGAGATGATGATACGGACGAGTACCAACTAGTTAACAAAGAACACGGATGAGTGTCGGATCTGAGGGGATTTAAGTGGCGTATACAAGATACAGACGAGTATCTGTATGAGTAAAAAGTGATGAATGAGACATAGACGAGTGCCAAACTTGCTGGGGAGGGTGACACGGACGAGTGTCGAAAGAGGAAGTGTATAACTTATGAACTGGAGTGTAATCTGTGGGGATAGGATGACACGGACGGGTGTCAATGAGAGTGTATTATAAACAAGTATATGGTTCCAAAAGTGTTTGTTTAGGCAACTATGTTGGGGAAGGTGACACGGACGGGTGTCAGGGAAGTATGTAGATATACGTAGACATGTGTTGTGAGTGCAAAGGGGACGTTCTGGCTTTTTGTTGGGGATATGACACAGACGAGTGTCAAGAAGCATCTGTAATGTATAAGCATCTGTTTGTAAAGAACGCTCGGGCGACTTTACTGGGGAATGATGACACGGATGGGTGCCAAAAAGAGCATGTATCTGTATTTGTGAGTGTAAAGGAAATGCTTTGGCTTTCTGCCGGGGAATTTGGGGAGTATTTGGTATATTGTTGATGGTATGTTAGTATTTACAAATGTGATTCAGAACATGGCTTATGATTTATGCAATATGTTTGATTTTTGCCGTAATGCTCCGTATTAGACGGAATGCTACGCTCTGGGGGAAAAATATGATGTGAATTCTATGATTATGCAGAGATACCGATCCGGGATTCGGATCCCGATGCCGTGGAGATTTCTGGCTGATCTACTTGAAGTGGATATCCCAGCTAGGGATGAGATCATTGGTAGATCTGACATATATGACTCTGCTTGGGGAAATAGATCACTGATAGACCTATCTTAGTAATGAGGGACCCAGCTGGGGTCCGCAGAAGCTTTCATCACTATGTTGTGAGATCTTCAGGCATTGCTCTTCTGGATAGAAACTGAAACTCTGTGGGGAGATAGTTCCCTGTCTGACACTTGGCTGAGGATGAATGATGACTGGCAACTCGGCTGGGGAGAAAGCACCTCTGGTGCTAATTGGAAGATGGACTGAGTAGATAATGATTTGACAACTTGCTGGGGATTTGTTTTTCGTGCCCCATGTTGCGCTTTGAACACCTGCAATCCTGTATGACAAAGAAACGTACAAGTATCCCGAGGTATCCCCTACTGGATTCCATCATAGGAGTTTAGACACTCCCGGGAGTAAGTATATTTCCTGTAAGCATGTAAGTTTTCAGAAAAGACGCATCTGTATTTATGCAATCATTATATTAAGGATATCGGACATTTTTGCAAATAAAAATGAAAATGTACGAGACGAAATGTGACTGAAAATCTGATTTATTAATTTGTGTGCCCTAAATTGGCAAGATACAGTCATAGAAACAAATCCCCTAGGATGAGGAGGTTGTTACAAATTGAGAGAAGTAAAGGATGCTGGCATTGTTGATGACGCTTCGCAGAGCTTCCCTTTTACTATGACTCGTATGACATTGACGTTCTTCTCATCTTGCTTTCTGAGGGAGGCTGATTCTGACCGATGCTTTAACCTTTCGAAGCTCGCCATGTTGTAAGTGATACAGATGAATTCAGAATGCAGTTGTTCGCTTATTCCCTTATTTTGCGTGGATCGCCCTATCGGGTTTTCAATCCACCGGGATACCCATTTTTGCCTGAGTTGTCCAATGCGGCTTTTCAACTCAGCGGGTGTACATTTTTTATTTATTTTGCCTTATTTTGCCCGAGTCTTGTATTCTGTTTTTGACTCGCCGGTGTAAACACCCCAAATTTGCCCTCACCCATTCACACCATGGCTTGTGATCATCCTCATATGCATAAACACAATCATATCATCTCACATCTCATTTTTGGTTCACTGCATAGTTTCTAAGTCATCTGCACCTAGGGTTTGTGATCTGAGCAATCTCAGGGCATCTTGAGCCACTCCAAAGGCAACCAATCAATTCAAAGGGGTCTACATGTGTTCAAGCATCATAGTACATCCTCTCAAGGTTAAAAATTCAAAAGAATCACAAGAACTGGGATTGGTATGAATGCAGAGACAGGCTAGACTGCACAGTTGACCTAAAATTAGGGTTTTGGTTTCAGAGGCCATAACTCCAAATTTTTTGGTCATTCTTGTTTCCATTGCTCTTTATATGGTATAGGGAGTATGCATATCAATTTTCATGAAGAAATTCCATGGGGAAGTCATCTGATCAAGGGTTGACTTTCTGGACAAGTCAGTGTAAAATCAGGGCATCTGAGGCCCCCAATGACCCAACCAATGGTTGATCTTCATCATTTTGGGTGTATATGATCTTTATTTGATCATGGAAGAAGGTTGAAGTTCATAAAAATCAAGAATTTAGGGTTTTTGCAAATGTTGACTTTTTGGGCATAGTTGACTTTTCAAGAATGCATCATTTTAGGTCATTTTTAAAGCCTTGATTCTTGATCCAAAAAGGCTTCAAATGGAAAAACTTTGGTCATGAAAGTTGTAGATCTCATTTTTCCCTTTTCAAAAAGTACAAGAACATGATCAAACTCTTCTTGGATCAAAAGTTATGGCAATGCAAAGTTGGCTAAAATCATTGATTTTCAAGGCATGCCCTAAGTGAGAATTTTGCAAAATCTTGGACCAATGCATATTGCAGCCTCTAATTCATTTCAAACCATTGCACAAACATTCTATGAGCCTTAAAAATCAGAATTGGACCAAGTTTCCCCATGGTTTGGTTTGTGTAACAAGACTTTCTCACATGTGAACCAAAGTTACAACAACTTGCAAAACCACTCATCATGCTTCCTACAACTTGTGACATTGGATGTTGAGCTTTGCTAGACCTCTCCCTCACCCTTGCTGCGCCAGCCCATGCCATGTACTTGCCTAGACCTTGAGCCATGCTTCTCTTACACATTATTTGACTTTTTGCAAAAGGTAACTTACCAATCAATAAAGGGCATGTCTTGTCAACTGACCAATGAGAGAGAGTTATGTGGACAATTTGCAAGCTAGACATAACACAAGGCAAGGCTGAAACATCCTCATTCATCACATACACAAAAACCTACCAAGTTGCAAGTTGCTTCGAATTCCTCTCCACAGCTTGCAAACACAAAAGCCATCTTCACCATTCAACTCACCTTGCTCCATAGACCACAAAGCACCAAGAACACAGGCCTAAAACCAACCACAAAGCATCTTCACCATTTTCATCTCAGCCTGCATTTTCCTTCGAATCTCTCTCCATAAGCCATGAACACTTAAACAAACTCCACCAACAATCTCCACTCACCTCACTGACCAGAAACCACCCTTTGTTTTGGCCTGAAACACCCTATATCTCAAATACGATTTTCATCCTCCCTTGGTCAGAGCTGTTGCAAACTCACTCAGGAGGTTGTCTAAACTCCAACTAAGCATCCAAAGCTTCAAAGGTGGACCATTGGGACCAGATTGAGCCAAAGAATCATCCAAAGAGCTCCTGAATCAAGAGCTCCATCTCAGGTGACACCATGAACTTTTTTCCCAGAACTTGTTTCTCTTGTTAAAATCTTGTTGTGCATGTTACACTGATCATTGGGATCTCTTTACTTTTGAAAATAAGCCAGAAATGAGCATGTAATGGTCTTCTGAAAGTTTGACCTAGAATTTTATTTGCTTCGATTCTTGTTTGTGTGTGAGTTTAAACATGATTTGATGATGGATTCGTGCTTAGGGTAGTTGGTAGATGGTTTCTGGAGATTTAGGGCTTCTGATTTGGCCTAGGGAGAGAGATTGATTTTGGGGATGGCCGGAGAAGACGACCGGAACACTGTTCCGGTCGCCTGATTGTGATTAACGGCAGGGTTAGGGTTTTAAGCATTAATTAACAAGTTTGAATTTGGGCCGTGAGATGTGGCGGGCAGTCAATTCGCGCGCAGGCAATTTTAAATCTGGACCTTAGGATTAGCTTACTTTTCTTTTAATTCAGATTAAATCAATTTTATTTTCATTTCTTTTCAATTAATTTGCATATTTGTTTTAAAATAGTAAAAATTTCTTAAAAATTATGAAACTTTTTCTTAAAAGTTTTATTAATTTTTAAGACACAAAAACATTTTTATTTTATTTTTTATCATTAAAAAAGTATTTTTAAATATTTAAAAGATTATTTTTAATTGATTAATGGGAATTAATTAATTAAAAATACTTTTAGGTATTTAAAAATTACAAAAAAATTCATGAAATGTTCTAAGACATTTAGAAACATTGTCCAACCTTCAAACCAAATTTCTTTTTTGATCTTGATGCATTTTAAGGATTTTTCATTGAATTAAATCATTTTTTATGCATTAATTTGATCATAAGTTTAAAAATTCATCTCTGCCTATTGAAGAAGGTTGAGACATTGATTCTTCTTGCATTGTTTTGTGTTTAGCATATAGTTTCTAAGATAAAATGGCCATGATTTGATCTTGCATTTTCCAATTGTTTGACATTTCTTTTGTTAAGAACCCTAAAAAACCCTAATAACTTAGAAAATTCATATCTTGAGTTTGGTTGAGAGTTGAGAGCTCCCCTTTGGGCAGTGGTCTATTATAGGTTTAGGGTTTCTTTGGGTAGCATTTTCCATTTTTTATCTTAAGGTTTGCTTCTGTTTTGGGTTTTGGTTTGATGTTTGATTCATAAACCCTAATTTGGGCTTTCTTTTGCATCCTTCTTGCATTTCCTTGCATAACTTGACTTGTCTTTGCATTTTGTGCATTCTTGTGATTCATTTGACATCTTAAGACATATAGAAAGCATGTTTGATCCTTGCATTGCATATTTGCCATGCCATTTGTCTTGTATGCTTCATAACTTTCCATGATTGTTCATGCTCCTTTACTTGCATCATTTACATCCATGATCTTGTATGAGCATCTCCATGCCTTGCCTCATGTTCATAGCACCCCATAACATCATTTTCATCATCAACATGCTTCTGGTTTTGTGTAGCATCATACCATTTCATTTCATTTGGCATTGCATTGCATTTCTTTCTAACATTTCAGGTGGTAAGTGACCTTGAGAAGTGAATTTGCCTTCACTTCTCATAACTTTTCTTTTCATCTCTCTTGCATGCATTGCTGCATTTCTATATGTGTTTGAGATTGAGCTTGCTCATTCTTGTCTCTCCCACTTTCTTTCTTCAAGTGACTTGACTTCTTGAATGAAGCAAGTCACTTTGCTTCTCTTGATCCTGTTCATCTGCTTCCTGGTGGCCTTTGAAGATTGTTCTTGGAAACCTCACAAACCTTAGGAACAACCAAGCATGACAATGATTAGGGTTTTGATTAGTCCCCCCTTCCTAGTTTTTACCTTTGTGTCTCTCTTTGAGTCTTCCCTTCTCATCTCATAATCAGGGACTAAACCCTAAAGGCTTTAAGGCTTTGTGATCAAGCTTATGCCTGCATCCTTCTTTTAGGATGGAGTGTATAACTTTAATCCTAAGTGTTAAACCCTTAATGTGTTTAACTCCTTTAATCAATCCATCTAATAATCATCAAGACATCACACTTGTAACTTGGGCCTTGCATTAGGGTTCTAATTCTTCCTTAATTGGTTAAGAAGGACTAACCCTAGTGTTAATGGACAAGTCCCCCTCAAGTTGTCTTACAAATCATAAAATTCACTTCATCATCTATATCATTAAATAAAATCCACTTAATCAAAGGCTTGTTTTGTCATGAGTTTAATCCCTAATCATGGATTAAGTTGAGGAGCTTTCCTCAGCTTAAACATTCTCATCTGTCATCCTTCTCTTAGGATGGTGTAATGAGTCTGTTTAATCCTTGATTATGGCTTAACCTCATTACTCAACACTAAACAAAAACCACAAAAACATCTAAATAATCACAAGTAGGTTAATGATCTTAATCCTACACCAAGGTGATTAAGTGTGAGAACCTGACTTCACACTTAAGGTATTCTCATTACCCCTAATCAGAGGGAAGATGTGATGAGTTTACTAAATCCATTGGTTTAGGCTTAAGCTCATTAACTTATGACAAACTTTCACAAGCAATAAAAGACTGAAAACTCAAAAACAAACAATAATCGTCTCCTTCGGGATTCTTTTCTCATCTCACTCACTCATAAACGAGAACTTGCTTCTTCCGTCTAATGCAAGACAGTTAGCATCTGTGCCAGACAGATCATACACTTGAGCATAGGCAAGTAAGCAGTTCACAAGTCAATTCATCTTTCAGTCTCTTTGGGTCGAACTACGGTGTTCTGACTTCCTCATTGCACGAGAGGATACGTAGGCATAACTTAACAGTTATCGAACAAAAGTCTCTGTATATTCCCCCTCTTTCTAGCTTTATTCCTTAGCCTCATGATCTTGAGCATTCCACTCCTTTCTTACACTGACACTTTCATACTTCACATCACTTATACACTTCATTTCTTTTACACTGACACCTGTACATCCTTTTTCCAGCTATTTTTTTTACACAGATTGCACTGACACTACCCCCTTTAAAACACAAATCTTTTAAGCGTGGATCCCGTCGAGTATGACGGACAATCTGGGTGCTAATACCTTCCCAGGTTGTAACCAACCCCCTTTCTCAGTCTCTCTGGTTCGCAACCGTCTTATCCATCTCTTTCTAGGTCTATGCAGCATTGCCTTTCCTCCGGGATAAAAATGCCTAGCTGGCGACTCTTTTCATTTCCAGTGAGTTCACGGCTGTGTGTTCTCACTGTTCCTCTCGCCGACCGTTCGCGTCTGTACCTTTATTTGGGGCCATTTCCCTTTATCGGGGAGCGACAGCTTGGCAACTCTGCTGGGGAGCCTTATACTGCAACCAGGGCTTCTAGTTCTTTTTGTGGGTTCCTCCTAGCGCTTGTTTGATTTGTGTTTACTGGGGTGTTATGTGCTTGTATTTATTTTTGTTTATTGCTTTATGTACAGTTACTTTACTGCTTTCTTTATTGCATTTATTTATATCATACTGTCATTGCTGCTGGCTGGATCTGGTTGTTTGCCTTGGTGGGTGGGTGATTCATTGAGAGTTAAGGTCCTATACCTGGGACCTGAGTGACACCTAGGCTAGAGTGAATCATATTCTTTCCCATTCCATTTCGGTCTGGTGCGGGAATATGAAACACGGTTCAGATATGGGTTTCTTCTTGAGAACTCTGTGTTGCAGATTTCCTGCAATGCTAGGGCTATTTGGGAAGCCTGCTAAGTCTGGATGACCTTTTAGTATTGACCTTCAGAAACTGAGGTGAATTAGAGGAGGAATTGTTATGGTTATTGTAAACACTGTACCTCCGGGTTAGAAGTGTTTACACTTCTCATAACTGATCCAAGTCTGAGGATCCTTGTTCTAGATCATCACCTGTGAGGGGGTTGGGCTGTTTACAGGTTTGCAGGTACCTTGACCTCAGAATACCATGTTACTTTGACTTTGTTAAGAATACTCCATGTTGGACAGTTCTTGTGATTCTAAAACCTTGGACATGTGGCTCTTTATTTGAGTCCCCCACCCTGGTTACTGGATTTTTAGACCTCCAACTGGAATTCTTGGACACACTTGGACCTATATCAGGGCATTTTGATCAGATCCAGCTCAGTCACAAACCCTTTGCATATCATTTGCATACATAACCATTGCATCATATTAACATTTGCTTATTTGTGTTTCAGGGTATCCATTCTCATCTGGTTTTGGTTTTGACCCCATCTGCATTATTGACCTATCTCCACCAGTACTTGCTTCAGCTTGTCAACCATATACTTCAGTTACTTGCACTAGCCAGCCAGTGGCCCACTCCTCAGCATCTTCATCAGCACTTATGGCTCCAAAGAAAAGCAACATCACCTATCATTTCTTCCAACCAGACTTATCAGACATCAGGAGGATCCAAACCCTGATCACTCCAGATCACATACCTTTGTTCAGGGAGCATTATGGGGATATACTTGACTTGGTCATGGATCTAGACCCATCCCAGAGGAGTTTGATCCACACCTGCATTCAGTTTTATGACCCCCCATTGAGATGTTTCACCTTTCAAGACTTTCAGTTGGGGCCTCTTCTAGAAGAATACTCATCTTTGGTTGGTTTGCCTATCAAGAAGGAAATCCCTTTCAACCCTGAAATGGTCTTTCCCAGCAATGGAGAGATAGCAAAAGCTTTGCACCTGGAACCTGCTTTGATTGAGCAGCACATGACCTCTAAAGCTGGGATCCCTGGTTTTCATCTTGACTTCCTGATTTCTCAAGCTAGTCTGAAGGCTTCCCTGGGGGAATGGAGAGCTGTTTGTGCTCTGTTGGCCTTAAGTGTATATGGAATTGTGTTGTTTGCAGATGAGCCTCGATTCATTAGCAAGAATGCAATCCATTTGCTCATCCTAAAGAACCCAGTGCCAACTTTGCTAGGAGATCTCTATTACTCAGTGCACCAGAAGAATGAGAAGCAGAGGGGAAGGCTAGTGAGGTGTTGTGCTCCATTATTCCATGCTTGGCTTCTAAAGCATCTACCCAGGACAGATGCATTCCTAAATCCTCATCAGCAAAGCAACTGAGCTAAGAGGCTCACTACCCTCACTTCAGCAGACATCAGATGGTGTACTCAAAGCACCAAGGGCAGAGATATCATTACAAGCTGTGGGCACTTTCCCAATGTGCTTTTGATAGGTGTTAAGGGCAGTATTAATTACAATCCTCTGCTGTTCAGAAGGCAATTGGGCTATGCACTGGTCCATGCTCCTAGGGCACAGGACTTGGCTGAGACTCTCTATTGTGAGAACAAGATTAGTTTGGCTGTTGTTAGGCAGGCTGCCTGGGCCTGGGATAATGTTCAAACCAAGGGAGTCACCATTCTGGGGAAGTGCAACAATGTGGCATCAGCACAATATTATGAATGGTCCCATGCCAGGGCCCAATTCTCTGGAATGCCCTTCACCATAGAAGACATGCCTGAGTCATCTTCAGCACCACCCCCTGCCACTATCAGTTTGGAGGAGTTTGAGAGCTTGAAGGAAAGAAATGAGAAGTTAACCCAGGCTTTGCAGAAGACCCTCCGGGAGAGGAGTGAAGGTATGAGGGAGATTGAGAGATTGGAGAAGTTGAGAGTAGAGCATCTGGCTAAAATTGAGAAGTCTGGAGATTATATCAACAAGTCTAGTGCTGGTGAACAAATTCTGAAGAATGCTTGCAAAGAAGCCCAGTTCCAAAGAGCAAGGACAGACTTGTATTTGAAAGAGAGTCAGGCCAGGTGGGTCCGGATCACTGAGGCCCGTACTCTAGAAGACAAGAGAGTTCAGGACAAGATAGAGCAGATGGAAAAAGCCCTGGCAGCAGTCCAGAAGGAAATATCAGAGTTAGAAATCAGAGCTGGAGTGAAGAGGTCTAAGGACCAAAGTCAGAACAAGAAATTGACTGCAGCTGTTGCAACAAGGAACCTTCTCATCAGAAGTCTCACGGAGCGTCCGGCTGATCCTGTGACCGAAGCACTTCTTAAGGAAGTTCGTGAGGATGAGTTTGGCCTTGGAGTTTGATCATTTGCTTGTTGTTTATTCCTATTCCATGTACTTTTGTTTTTTGTGATGTATTTTGACCCCTTTGAGGGCTGGTGTTGTAAAATGAACAAGATGTATTATTTCACCTTCTGTAATATATTTGTGTTAGTTTCCATCTGGGTTTATTTCGAAAGCAACTTCAACAGCATCATCTTCAAGGGTCTGGAAGGGTCAAAACTGAAGGCCAAAACCGGATACCTTGAGAGCAAATAAGCATAACTGCATTGCATACTAACCCTTTTGTTGTTTTGTAGGTTTTTTGTTGTCACTAACCTCTGTTGTGATATTCAGGAATTATTGCTCGCCGCCGGGTATTTCCCCTCAACAGGCCACACAGGTACCCAACTAGAAACAACCTTCCGGGAATTCAGATGGATCAGATGCAGCAGGACCTTACGGAGGTCAGAAACCAGATGGCCAACGAAAGGTTGGAGATGAGAACGCAGATAACACAATTCATGGAAGTGATGAACAATTTAGCTCAAAGCCAGGAGAGGCTCAGAGCTTTGGTAGAAGGGAGGAATCAAGATGAGCCCCATGTGGGGACTGCTGGCACAAGTAACAATGAACGGGTGCAACCCCATGTTAACCCTCCTGTGTTTGGCCCACATCTACATCCTGAGATTAACATTCCTGCAAATGTTCAAGGGACAGCCACTGCAGCCAGGGTACTTCAAGAAGACCCTCAGGAGGACCAATTTACAGTAATGGGCGCTGGAGAGGAAACTTATGATAGACGGTTGGAAGAAATAGCTGAGAAGTTGAGGTCCTTAGAATCTCAAAATTCCTTGGGTTTCGACGTCATGGACATGGGTTTGGTATACGGGGTCAGGATCCCCCATAAGTTCAAGCCTCCTTGTTTCGAAAAGTATAATGGGACTTCATGCCCCCGGACTCATCTACAATCATTTCTGGGAAGGCTGAAGGCCTATACAATGGATGAGAAATTGTGGATGTTCTACTTTGAAGACAGCCTGACTGGAGCATCAAGGGAATGGTATTCCCATTTGACAAGGGCAACTGTAAGATGCTGGAAGGACCTGGCAGAGGCCTTCATCAGACAGTATCAGTATAATCTAGACATGGCACCCAACAGGACTCTCCTGATGGGAATGTCACAGTCGTCAAGGGAAAGTTTCCGAGAATATGCCCAAAGATGGAGGCAATTGGCTGCTGCCGTTCAACCACCAATGTCTGAGAGAGAAATGGCAGACATGTTTATGAACACTCTCCAGGGGACGTATATTGACAGGTTGGCTGCTTTCTCCTCCACTAGCTTCGCAGATGTTGTCATAGCTGGGGAGAGAATTGAAAGCTTGTTAAAAATGGGAAAGATCTCAGACAACGGTGCAAGCTCGTCCAGTAGTACAAGAAAGCCTTTTGCAGGCCCGAGAAGAGCTGGCGAGACCAATGCCATTCACACCAACAGGGGTAGGCCCCAATATGTTCAGAGGTCAATAGCAGCAGTCACTATCCCTGCTCCAGCTCATCCTCAGCCAGTCTATCAACCTCCTCAACAAAACTACCAACAACAACCTCAGTATCACCAGAATCAATATCCTCCAAGAAACTACAACAGCAATAACACCAACAACAACAATCAACAGAGGCCATTCCAACAAAGGCCATCCCAAGCTAACCGAGTGATCGACCCGATCCCAATGCCGTATGCTGCCTTGCTGCCACAACTTCTGAAACTCAACCTAGTTGAGCTAAGAACGTTGGCACCTCCGGATCCCAACAGTCTACCAAGGAATTATGACTCCAATGCTAGGTGTGCCTTTCATTCAAATGCACCTGGCCACAGCACAGAAAAATGCAGGGCTCTGCATATGAAGGTACAAGACTTGGTAGACTCCAAGGCTCTGAATTTCGCGCCTCCGCCCAATGTCAATAAAAACCCTATGCCAAATCATGGTGGTCCTCGAATTAACGCTATTGAAGAAGACAGACCGTCTTATTTAATAACCAGTGTGGATCAGATCAGGACACCATTGGTGGAAATCAAAGCTCAACTCCGTGAAAACCAGATATTTCCGGGGTGTGAACTAGGGTGTCCATATTGCAATATCTCATGGAATGGGTGTGAGGACCTGAGGAATGGCATTGACAGCCTTATTCAGAGTGGCCTGCTCCAGATCACTACATCATTCCCGACAAACCCAACAACTTCATCAACAACGGTTTCAGAACCTCCTACAAATGCAGCAACTATTGTTCCCGACAATTCACCAGCAACATCAAGAAGTACTTCGCCTGTCCTCCCAAATGATCAGTTTTCAACAGTTTCTCCTGCTACAACTTCAGCTTCATTCCATTTCGAATCTCCATCAACAACAACAACAGTCCTTCCAACAATACCTCCTACAACACCAGCAATCAATCATGAAGATGTCTCTACTGTTACCATATTCTACGATCCTGAAAATAATTCCGCCTACCATTCAGAAGGTGCTGCTCCCGCCAGAGCACCAGTTACAATCTTTTATGATCCACAAACGATAACAGTCCCTTCAGCAGCAGCAATCAGTCCAGTCACTGTCACGGTGCCTGGACCAGTACCATATGAAAGCAATAGGGCCATCCCTTGGCACTATGGCTCTGACGTGTACTGCGAAGGAAAAAGAATCACTCTTGAAACGTCAACACCTGCACCACAAGTAGATAATGTGGGGGGAGGCAGAGGCTTCACCCGAAGCGGACGTCTCTTCGCTCCACCAATTCAAAGACCTACAGCCGAAGCAGAAGCTGCTGCCAAGGCAAAAGGAAAGAGCCCGGTGCAGGAAGATCAAGCTGTTAAAGAAGCCCTGAAGACTCCATTCGATCAGGAAGTTGATGAGTTTATGAGAATCATCAAAAAGAGTGATTACAAAATTGTGGATCAACTTCACCAGACGCCATCCAAAATCTCCATCCTCTCACTGCTTATGTGCTCCGAAGCCCATCGGAATGCACTGCTTAAAGTCTTGCACGCAGCTTACGTGCCTGAGGAGATTACTGTCAACCAATTGGAAACCGTGGTTGGAAATGTTACTGCTAGCAATGGGCTAGGGTTTACCAATTCTGACTTGACAGCGGATGGCCGCAATCACAACAAAGCCTTGCACATAACCCTGGAATGCAAAGGAGCTGTCCTTTCTCATGTGCTGGTGGACACAGGTTCTTCCCTGAATGTCTTACCAAAGAAGGCTCTGGTGAAGTTAGAATACGATGGTTTGGCATTGAGACCCAGCAACCTGGTGGTAAGAGCCTTTGATGGTTCTAAGAGATCGGTTCTGGGAGAGATTGAGCTACCCGTGACAATTGGCCCACAGACCTTTAAAACTATCTTTTATGTGATGGACATTCAGCCCGCCTACAGCTGTTTGTTGGGTAGACCCTGGATTCACGCCACCGGCGCAATAACGTCTACCCTTCACCAAAAGTTAAAATTTGAGTGGGAAGGTCAAGTTGTCAAAATCTGCGGGGAAGAGGATATTTTCGTTAGCCATCTGGCTACGTATAAATACATTGAGATGGATGGAGAGATCCATGAGACAATGAGCCAAGGTTTTGAGGCCTTGAATGTCAATGAAGCATCTGCTGTATCTGGAACTCCAATGTCGTCATACCAACAAGCCCGGAAGGTTGTTGAGAAAGGAACTGCCAAGGCTGGGGCAAACTGCTGTCGGTGGAGAAAAAGGAAGACAAGTTTGGGTTGGGTTACAAACCAACTCAACATCAAGCAAAGGCTGCTGAAGAGTCTGGTTTTGTCAGTGGGGGGATGCTTACCCCCGATGCTATCAACTGTTTGGAAGACGAGCTGGAAGAGGAGCGCAATCTGGAGAATTGGATTCGTCCAAAGATCCCGGGGAGCAGTGTCTCGAACTGGTCTTCCCAGGAAATTATAAGAGTTACTCATGCAGAGTAATTATTATTTCCTGTATTTTTTATAGCATGCATCAAAGTCTTGCATCTTGCCCAAGATGACAAGACTCATTTTGTAATCAGGGCCATCTGTACTTTTGTGCAAACAAGATTAAATTAATGAAATATCAGACATCTTTTTGCAAACGAGTCTTTTTCTTTTCTGCTCACTGTCTTTCCATTTTTCTTTTTGTACAAAAATAAATGGCGGTGTTTTCAAAATGATAACTTCATTTCACTTTTTTTTCTAAAGCAAGATTAAAATCAATCACTAAAATGAACAAACTTAACCCTTGCAGAGAGTGCCTTCCAGACAGCACCGACAACAGCACGGTTATGACATCGTATGACTTTGACAATCCAATCAATCAAGCTAATGAAGGGGTTGATGAAGAATATGAGCTTCCTGAAGAGCTAGCCAGGTTGTTAAGACAAGAGGAAAAGGTTATTACTCCTCACCAGGAGGAGATTGAAATGATTAATCTTGGTACAGACGAAGACGTGAAAGAAGTTAAAATCGGGGCCTGTCTGCAAGACTCAGTGAAGAGACAACTGATAGATCTGCTTCAAGAGTATGTTGATGTGTTTGCTTGGTCGTATCAAGACATGCCAGGGTTGGATACCGACATTGTTGTGCACAAGCTGCCTTTGAGAGAAGAATGCCCTCCAGTCAAACAGAAACTGCGCCGTACTCGTCCAGACATGGCTATGAAAATTAAGGAAGAGGTACAAAAGCAATGGGACGCCAGGTTCCTTGCTGTAACTAGCTATCCGCCGTGGGTTGCTAATATAGTACCCGTGCCTAAGAAAGACGGCAAAGTAAGAATGTGTGTTGACTACCGGGATCTGAACAGAGCCAGCCCGAAAGATGACTTCCCATTACCTCACATTGATGTATTGGTGGATAACACGGCTCAGTTCTCGGTATTCTCCTTCATGGACGGATTTTCAGGATACAACCAGATCAAGATGGCACCTGAAGACATGGAGAAGACAACATTCATTACACCTTGGGGCACGTTCTGTTACAAAGTGATGCCATTCGGACTGAAGAATGCTGGTGCAACATATCAACGGGCTATGGTGACATTATTCCACGATATGATCCATAAGGAAATCGAGTGTTATGTGGATGACATGATTGCCAAGTCCCTTACAGAGGAAGATCACCTGGTGAATCTGCTGAAGTTGTTCAAGCGACTGAGGAAGTACCAACTAAAGCTGAACCCCAACAAATGCACATTCGGGGTGCGGTCCGGTAAGCTGCTGGGCTTTATTGTAAGCGAGAAAGGGATTGAAGTGGACCCTGATAAAGTCAAAGCCATCCAAGAGATGCCTGCACCGAAAACTGAGAAAGAAGTTCGAGGGTTCTTAGGTCGATTGAACTATATCTCACGGTTCATATCTCACCTCACAGCAACCTGCGAACCCTTGTTTAAGTTGTTAAGAAAAGAACAAACGATCAGGTGGAATGAAGATTGCCAGAAGGCTTTTGACAAGATCAAAGAGTACTTACAAGAACCTCCAATCCTCATGCCTCCAGTAGAAGGAAGACCTCTGATTATGTACTTGACAGTGTTAGAAGAGTCGATGGGGTGTGTGCTGGGCCAGCATGACGAGTCTGGTCGAAAAGAGTATGCAATATACTACCTAAGCAAAAAGTTTACCGACTGTGAACAACGTTATTCACTGCTCGAGAAAACTTGCTGTGCTTTAGCGTGGGCTGCTCGCCGACTGAGACAGTATATGTTGACCCACACTACCTTATTAATCTCAAAAATGGATCCAGTTAAGTACATTTTCAAGAAGCCAGCTCTTACCGGACGGGTTGCAAGATGGCAGATGATTCTCACAGAATACGACATACAGTACACATCTCAGAAGGCCATCAAGGGTAGTGTACTATCTGAATATCTTGCTGGGCAACCCATTGATGACTATCAGCCTATGAGGTTTGACTTCCCTGATGAAGACATCATGTTCATTAAAGCAAAAGATCACGAAGAGCCTATTCACACTGAAGGGCCTGACCCAGAAGAAGAATGGACTATGATGTTTGATGGGGCTGTTAACATGAATGGCCGTGGTGTTGGTGCAGTACTCATTACACCTAAAGGAGTTCACATGCCTTTCTCGGCAAAACTCACTTTCAACTGCACTAACAACGAAGCTGAATACGAAGCTTGCATTATGGGTCTTGAGGAAGCCATTGACCTCAGGATCAAGACATTGATCGTATTCGGAGATTCAGCTTTGGTAATCAATCAAACCAACGGGAAATGGTACACCCACCAGGATCATCTGATACCTTACAGGGATTATACAAGAAGGTTATTGACTTTCTTCACAACGGTCAAACTTGAGTATATCCCTCGGGACGAGAATCAGTTTGCGGATGCTCTTGCTACCATTTCATCCATGATCAAAGTTCAAGCTGCTAACTTTGTACCCCAGATCTCAGTGTCTAGACTTGATAGACCAGCATATGTATTCGCAGCAGATGTTGTCAAAGATAATAAGCCTTGGTTCCATGACATTAAGTGCTTCTTGGAGGATCAAACATACCCACCTGGGGCATCTTCCAATGATAAGAAGACTTTGAGAAGGCTTGCTGGAAGTTTCTTTCTGAACACTGATGGGTCTTTATACAAAAGGAACTTTGATATGGTACTCCTCCGATGTGTTGACAAGACGGAAGCAGATTTACTGATGCATGAAGTGCATGAAGGATCTTTTGGTACCCATGCTGGAGGACATGCCATGGCCAAAAAGTTGTTAAGATCAGGCTATTACTGGATCACAATGGATGCAGACTGTTGTGCTTACGCCAGAAAATGCCACAAATGCCAGATCTACGCAGATAAGGTGCATGTGCCTCCTAATCCTTTGAACATAATGTCTTCACCGTGGCCCTTTGCCATGTGGGGCATTGATATGATTGGCAAGATTGAGCCAACTGCTTCGAATGGTCACAGATTCATCCTGGTCGCCATTGATTATTTCACCAAGTGGGTTGAAGCAGCCTCATATGCAAATGTCACAAGACAAGTGGTAGCCAGATTTCTGAAGAGAGATATCATTTGTCGGTATGGAGTTCCCGAGCGAATCATTACTGATAATGGTTCAAATCTAAACAACAAAATGATGGCAGAGCTGTGCCAGGACTTCAAGATCCAACACCACAATTCTTCTCCTTACAGGCCAAAGATGAATGGCGCTGTCGAGGCAGCAAATAAAAATATTAAGAAGATTGTGCAGAAGATGGTAGTCACCTACAAAGACTGGCATGAAATGCTACCGTTTGCCTTGCATGGGTATCGCACGTCGATCAGGACATCCACTGGGGCAACACCGTATCAACTTGTGTATGGTATGGAAGCAGTCCTACCTGTTGAAGTTGAACTACCCTCGTTACGGGTATTAATGGATGTTAAACTGAGTGAAGCAGAATGGGTTCGGTCTCGATTCGAACAACTGAGTCTGATTGAAGAGAAAAGATTGGCTGCAATTTGTCATGGGCAATTGTATCAGAAGAGAATGAAGAGAGCCTTTGATCAGAAAGTCAGGCATCGAGAGTACCAAGTAGGGGATCTTGTGCTGAAAAGAATCCTCCCTCCTCATACAGACCACAGGGGCAAATGGACTCCAAACTATGAAGGACCATTCGTTGTAAAGAAAGTTTTCTCTGGTGGAGCACTGATGCTCAGCACCATGGATGGTGAAGATTTCCCATCCCCTGTGAATTCAGATGCAGTTAAAAAATACTTCGCATAAAATGACCCGCTGGACATAAAAACAGAATGTAAGTCCAGGCAAAAATAGGGCATCCCGGCGAGTCAAAAACAGAATAAAAGACTCGGGCAAAAATAAGGGAAATAAACAAAAATGTACACCCGCTGAGTTGAAAAGCCGCATTGGACAGCTCAGGAAAAAATGGGTATCCCGATGGATTGAAAACCCGAAAGGGCGATCCATGCAAAATAAGGGAATAAGCGAACAACTGCATTCTGAATTCGTCTCTATCACTTACAACTTGGAAAGCTTCAACAGAGTCAAGCTTCAATCAGAATCAACTCTCTCCAGAAAGCAAGACGAGAAGAACGTCATTGTCATACGAGTCATAGCAGAAGAGGAAGCTCCTCAAAGCGTCGCCAACACTGCCAGCACTTTTGTTTCTCAATTTGTGACAGTCTCCTCATTTCAGGAGATATGTTTCTTTGACTGTATCTTGTCAATTCAGGGCACATGAATTAATAAAATCAGATTTTCAGTCATGTTTCGTTTTTTACATTTATGTTTTGCAAAGAATTGTCTGATATCTCTGAAAATACAATTGCATAAGTACAGATGCCTTTCTCTAAAAATAAAAAAATAAAAAAAAAACACATGCTTGCAGGGAATATACTTACTCTCAAAAGTGCTTAACTCCTATGACGGAATCCAGTAAAGGATACCTCGGGACCTTTTGTGCGTCTCCTTATCTTTGCAGGATTGCAGGTATCCAGAACGCAACCTGGGGCATGCAAGTTACGTTTCGGCAAGCTGGTGAATCATTATCAACTCGGTCTATCTCCCACGTGGCACTGGAGGGTGCCCACTTCCCCAGCAAAGTTGTCAAATCAACATACACTCAATCTCAGCATCTGAAATGCTCTATCCCCAGCTGAGTTGCCTCTTGTTGCTATCCCCAGCTGAGTTGCCTCTCACAATTCCCCAGCCGAGTTACCATTTCATCCTCAGCTGAGTACAGGAGTCAGGGAATCATCTCCCCACAGAATCTTCAGCCTCTATTCAGAAGAGCAACGCACGAAGAGATCACAACAGAGTGAAGAAAGCTTCTACAAACCCCAGCTGGGTCCCATATTATAAGGATATGTCAATCGGTGACCTATATCCCAAGCAGATACGTCATCAGATCTATCACTGATCTCATCCCCAGCTGGGATGTTCACTTCAAGCAGATCAACCAGAGATCTTCGCAGCAATGGGATCCGAATCCCGGGTCTTTGTATCTTTGCATAATCATAGCATTCGCACCATACTATCCCCTCAGAGCGTAGCATTCCGTCTAATACGGAGCATTACGGCAAAAATCAAATGCATAGCATAATCATAAGTCATGTTGTGAATAGAACACTTGTGAATAACAAACCGTTCATCATCATTATACAGAAATCCCCACCAGGGTCCCAGCAAAAGCAGTTGCCTCACAAATCACAAACACCAGTATATACACCTTTGGACACCCGTCCGTGTCACATCACCAGCAGAAAGCCAAAGACATCCTCTTTGCACTCACTTATATATACACTTTCTTGACACCCGTCCGTGTCATATCCCCAGCGCAGTCGCTTACACCTTTACCACCCATATACTTGATAATGCTACTTTTCTCTTTTGACACTCGTCTGTGTCACTCTCCCCAGCAGATAAACACTCATATATATACTCACTACTCATTGGTACGCTTATACAGATACTCGCCCGTATCTTGTATACACCATCACTCGTACCCCCACAGATTCGACAATAGTCCTTGTTCTTTGTTAACCAGTTGGTACTCGTCTGTACCATCATCTCAGAACATTGCGTCTAGTGTTTGTTTCTACGTGATACTCGTCCGTATCATAGTCTTAGGGATGCTCGTCCGCATCTTTAACCCATACACCGTGTCAAACACTTGTGTCTCCTTGAATATAGATACTCGTCTGTGTCTGTTATTCCCTAGAAGAGTCCCTTCAGATTCAACACTCGTCCGTGTTCTCTGTTAACCAGTTGATACCCGTCCGTATCATCATCTCTGAACACGTGTCAGTATTTGTTTCTACATGATACTCGTCCGTATCATAGTCTAAGGATGCTCGTCCGCATCTTTAATCTATACACAATACCAAACACTTATACCTTTTGTTTCTTGGATGTAAACGCTCGTCCGTGTTTACTACTCCCCAGTAGATCGCCAACAAAGCAAATTTCCTTTTTATCTGACACTCGTCCTGTGTCATGATAAACTTTGAGAGCAGCCGTACCCTGCTGAGTGGTCGTCCTCCACTTCTTGATGGTCGTCCTCCATCTTGCTCATCCGATGGCCGTCCCCATCGTCGATTTTAGCAGCCGTCCCCTGCTAGGTGGTCGTCCTCCACCCTTTGATGATCGTCCTTCATCATTTTATCCAATGGCCGTCCCCATTGTTGATTCTGGTTATCTGGCATTCGTCCTATGTCATGAGAAACCTCGAGAGCAGCCGTACCCTGCTGAGTGGTCGTCCTCCACTTCTTGATGGTCGTCCTCCATCATGCTCGTCCGATGGCCGTCCCCATCGTTGACCTTTTCTATCCGATGGCCGTCCCCATCGTTGATACTTTCGGCAGCCGTACCCTGCCAGGTGGTCGTCCTCCACCTTTGATGGCCGTCCCCATCATATTTTCTTTTATCCCCAACAGAGCAGCCGTACCCTGCTAGGTGATCGTCCTTCACCTTTGATGGCCGTCCCCCATCATCTGTTTATTTCATTTATTCTTTAACCCGATGGCCGTCCCCGTCGTGGTCCCTTTTCCTTTTAGCCCGATGGCCGTCCCCATCGTCGGTTATTTTGCTTTGTGAACTTGATGGCCGTCCCCGTCATGTTTCATTAATTCCCAGAGAATTTTACAACTTTATCTTGATGGCCGTCCCCATCATAATTTCTTATTTTATTCCCCCAGCTAGTCGGCCGTCCCCGTCTTGGCTTTACCTTTTATCCCCAGCATGTCGGCCGTCCCCGTCATCGCTTTGTTTTCCGCACCTTTACAATATACTTTGTTTTCCTTTTACAATCTATATCCTTTTTCTTCTTCATTCCGTGAGTGCAAATTTTGGACTGTCTTTGGTATTCAACCACAAGTTATCTTGTTTGCCTGATAAGCCGTCGCTTACATCCTGCACAGCTAACTCATGCTTGAATAGGGGCAGCTGTAAACACCCCAAATTTGCCCTCACCCATTCACACCATGGCTTGTGATCATCCTCATATGCATAAACACAATCATATCATCTCACATCTCATTTTTGGTTCACTGCATAGTTTCTAAGTCATCTGCACCTAGGGTTTGTGATCTGAGCAATCTCAGGGCATCTTGAGCCACTCCAAAGGCAACCAATCAATTCAAAGGGGTCTACATGTGTTCAAGCATCATAGTACATCCTCTCAAGGTTAAAAATTCAAAAGAATCACAAGAACTGGGATTGGTATGAATGCAGAGACAGGCTAGACTGCACAGTTGACCTAAAATTAGGGTTTTGGTTTCAGAGGCCATAACTCCAAATTTTTTGGTCATTCTTGTTTCCATTGCTCTTTATATGGTATAGGGAGTATGCATATCAATTTTCATGAAGAAATTCCATGGGGAAGTCATCTGATCAAGGGTTGACTTTCTGGACAAGTCAGTGTAAAATCAGGGCATCTGAGGCCCCCAATGACCCAACCAATGGTTGATCTTCATCATTTTGGGTGTATATGATCTTTATTTGATCATGGAAGAAGGTTGAAGTTCATAAAAATCAAGAATTTAGGGTTTTTGCAAATGTTGACTTTTTGGGCATAGTTGACTTTTCAAGAATGCATCATTTTAGGTCATTTTTCAAGCCTTGATTCTTGATCCAAAAAGGCTTCAAATGGAAAAACTTTGGTCATGAAAGTTGTAGATCTCATTTTTCCCTTTTCAAAAAGTACAAGAACATGATCAAACTCTTCTTGGATCAAAAGTTATGGCAATGCAAAGTTGGCTAAAATCATTGATTTTCAAGGCATGCCCTAAGTGAGAATTTTGCAAAATCTTGGACCAATGCATATTGCAGCCTCTAATTCATTTCAAACCATTGCACAAACATTCTATGAGCCTTAAAAATCAGAATTGGACCAAGTTTCCCCATGGTTTGGTTTGTGTAACAAGACTTTCTCACATGTGAACCAAAGTTACAACAACTTGCAAAACCACTCATCATGCTTCCTACAACTTGTGACATTGGATGTTGAGCTTTGCTAGACCTCTCCCTCACCCTTGCTGCGCCAGCCCATGCCATGTACTTGCCTAGACCTTGAGCCATGCTTCTCTTACACATTATTTGACTTTTTGCAAAAGGTAACTTACCAATCAATAAAGGGCATGTCTTGTCAACTGACCAATGAGAGAGAGTTATGTGGACAATTTGCAAGCTAGACATAACACAAGGCACGGCTGAAACATCCTCATTCATCACATACACAAAAACCTACCAAGTTGCAAGTTGCTTCGAATTCCTCTCCACAGCTTGCAAACACAAAAGCCATCTTCACCATTCAACTCACCTTGCTCCATAGACCACAAAGCACCAAGAACACAGGCCTAAAACCAACCACAAAGCATCTTCACCATTTTCATCTCAGCCTGCATTTTCCTTCGAATCTCTCTCCATAAGCCATGAACACTTAAACAAACTCCACCAACAATCTCCACTCACCTCACTGACCAGAAACCACCCTTTGTTTTGGCCTAAAACACCCTATATCTCAAATACGATTTTCATCCTCCCTTGGTCAGAGCTGTTGCAAACTCACTCAGGAGGTTGTCTAAACTCCAACTAAGCATCCAAAGCTTCAAAGGTGGACCATTGGGACCAGATTGAGCCAAAGAATCATCCAAAGAGCTCCTGAATCAAGAGCTCCATCTCAGGTGACACCATGAACTTTTTTCCCAGAACTTGTTTCTCTTGTTAAAATCTTGTTGTGCATGTTACACTGATCATTGGGATCTCTTTACTTTTGAAAATAAGCCAGAAATGAGCATGTAATGGTCTTCTGAAAGTTTGACCTAGAATTTTATTTGCTTCGATTCTTGTTTGTGTGTGAGTTTAAACATGATTTGATGATGGATTCGTGCTTAGGGTAGTTGGTAGATGGTTTCTGGAGATTTAGGGCTTCTGATTTGGCCTAGGGAGAGAGATTGATTTTGGGGATGGCCGGAGAAGACGACCGGAACACTGTTCCGGTCGCCTGATTGTGATTAACGGCAGGGTTAGGGTTTTAAGCATTAATTAACAAGTTTGAATTTGGGCCGTGAGATGTGGCGGGCAGTCAATTCGCGCGCAGGCAATTTTAAATCTGGACCTTAGGATTAGCTTACTTTTCTTTTAATTCAGATTAAATCAATTTTATTTTCATTTCTTTTCAATTAATTTGCATATTTGTTTTAAAATAGTAAAAATTTCTTAAAAATTATGAAACTTTTTCTTAAAAGTTTTATTAATTTTTAAGACACAAAAACATTTTTATTTTATTTTTTATCATTAAAAAAGTATTTTTAAATATTTAAAAGATTATTTTTAATTGATTAATGGGAATTAATTAATTAAAAATACTTTTAGGTATTTAAAAATTACAAAAAAATTCATGAAATGTTCTAAGACATTTAGAAACATTGTCCAACCTTCAAACCAAATTTCTTTTTTGATCTTGATGCATTTTAAGGATTTTTCATTGAATTAAATCATTTTTTATGCATTAATTTGATCATAAGTTTAAAAATTCATCTCTGCCTATTGAAGAAGGTTGAGACATTGATTCTTCTTGCATTGTTTTGTGTTTAGCATATAGTTTCTAAGATAAAATGGCCATGATTTGATCTTGCATTTTCCAATTGTTTGACATTTCTTTTGTTAAGAACCCTAAAAAACCCTAATAACTTAGAAAATTCATATCTTGAGTTTGGTTGAGAGTTGAGAGCTCCCATTTGGGCAGTGGTCTATTATAGGTTTAGGGTTTCTTTGGGTAGCATTTTCCATTTTGTATCTTAAGGTTTGCTTCTGTTTTGGGTTTTGGTTTGATGTTTGATTCATAAACCCTAATTTGGGCTTTCTTTTGCATCCTTCTTGCATTTCCTTGCATAACTTGACTTGTCTTTGCATTTTGTGCATTCTTGTGATTCATTTGACATCTTAAGACATATAGAAAGCATGTTTGATCCTTGCATTGCATATTTGCCATGCCATTTGTCTTGTATGCTTCATAACTTTCCATGATTGTTCATGCTCCTTTACTTGCATCATTTACATCCATGATCTTGTATGAGCATCTCCATGCCTTGCCTCATGTTCATAGCACCCCATAACATCATTTTCATCATCAACATGCTTCTGGTTTTGTGTAGCATCATACCATTTCATTTCATTTGGCATTGCATTGCATTTCTTTCTAACATTTCAGGTGGTAAGTGACCTTGAGAAGTGAATTTGCCTTCACTTCTCATAACTTTTCTTTTCATCTCTCTTGCATGCATTGCTGCATTTCTATATGTGTTTGAGATTGAGCTTGCTCATTCTTGTCTCTCCCACTTTCTTTCTTCAAGTGACTTGACTTCTTGAATGAAGCAAGTCACTTTGCTTCTCTTGATCCTGTTCATCTGCTTCCTGGTGGCCTTTGAAGATTGTTCTTGGAAACCTCACAAACCTTAGGAACAACCAAGCATGACAATGATTAGGGTTTTGATTAGTCCCCCCTTCCTAGTTTTTACCTTTGTGTCTCTCTTTGAGTCTTCCCTTCTCATCTCATAATCAGGGACTAAACCCTAAAGGCTTTAAGGCTTTGTGATCAAGCTTATGCCTGCATCCTTCTTTTAGGATGGAGTGTATAACTTTAATCCTAAGTGTTAAACCCTTAATGTGTTTAACTCCTTTAATCAATCCATCTAATAATCATCAAGACATCACACTTGTAACTTGGGCCTTGCATTAGGGTTCTAATTCTTCCTTAATTGGTTAAGAAGGACTAACCCTAGTGTTAATGGACAAGTCCCCCTCAAGTTGTCTTACAAATCATAAAATTCACTTCATCATCTATATCATTAAATAAAATCCACTTAATCAAAGGCTTGTTTTGTCATGAGTTTAATCCCTAATCATGGATTAAGTTGAGGAGCTTTCCTCAGCTTAAACATTCTCATCTGTCATCCTTCTCTTAGGATGGTGTAATGAGTCTGTTTAATCCTTGATTATGGCTTAACCTCATTACTCAACACTAAACAAAAACCACAAAAACATCTAAATAATCACAAGTAGGTTAATGATCTTAATCCTACACCAAGGTGATTAAGTGTGAGAACCTGACTTCACACTTAAGGTATTCTCATTACCCCTAATCAGAGGGAAGATGTGATGAGTTTACTAAATCCATTGGTTTAGGCTTAAGCTCATTAACTTATGACAAACTTTCACAAGCAATAAAAGACTGAAAACTCAAAAACAAACAATAATCGTCTCCTTCGGGATTCTTTTCTCATCTCACTCACTCATAAACGAGAACTTGCTTCTTCCGTCTAATGCAAGACAGTTAGCATCTGTGCCAGACAGATCATACACTTGAGCATAGGCAAGTAAGCAGTTCACAAGTCAATTCATCTTTCAGTCTCTTTGGGTCGAACTACGGTGTTCTGACTTCCTCATTGCACGAGAGGATACGTAGGCATAACTTAACAGTTATCGAACAAAAGTCTCTATATATTCCCCCTCTTTCTAGCTTTATTCCTTAGCCTCATGATCTTGAGCATTCCACTCCTTTCTTACACTGACACTTTCATACTTCACATCACTTATACACTTCATTTCTTTTACACTGACACCTGTACATCCTTTTTCCAGCTATTTTTTTTACACAGATTGCACTGACACTACCCCCTTTAAAACACAAATCTTTTAAGCGTGGATCCCGTCGAGTATGACGGACAATCTGGGTGCTAATACCTTCCCAGGTTGTAACCAACCCCCTTTCTCAGTCTCTCTGGTTCGCAACCGTCTTATCCATCTCTTTCTAGGTCTATGCAGCATTGCCTTTCCTCCGGGATAAAAATGCCTAGCTGGCGACTCTTTTCATTTCCAGTGAGTTCACGGCTGTGTGTTCTCACTGTTCCTCTCGCCGACCGTTCGCGTCTGTACCTTTATTTGGGGCCATTTCCCTTTATCGGGGAGCGACAGCCGGGATGCCCTATTTTTGCCTAGACTTACATTCTGTTTTTGTGTCCAGCGGATCTTTTTATGCGAAGTATTTTCTAACTGCATCTGAATTCACAGGGGACAGGAAGTCTTCACCATCCATAGTACTGAGCATCAGTGCTCTACCAGAGAAAACTTTCTTTACTACGAATGGCCCATCATAATTTGGAGTCCACTTGCCCCTGTGGTCTGTATGAGGAGGAAGGAGTCTTTTCAGCACAAGATCTCCTACTTGGTACTCTCGAAGCCTGACTTTCTGATCGAAGGCTTTCTTCATCCTTTTCTAATATAGCTGTCCATGACAAATTGCAGCTAATCTTTTTTCTTCAATCAGATTCAGTTGTTCGTATCGGGATCGGACCCATTCTGCTTCGTTCAATTTGACATCCATCAACACTCGTAAGGATGGTAATTCAACTTCAACAGGTAGGACTACCTCCATACCATACACAAGCTGATACGACGTTGCCCCAGTGGATGTTCTGATTGATGTACGGTACCCATGCAAAGCAAATGGTAGCATTTCATGCCAGTCTTTTTAGGTAACTACCATCTTCTGCACAATCTTCTTGATATTCTTATTAGCCACTTCTACAGCGCCATTCATCTTTGGCCTGTAAGGAGAAGAATTATGGTGTTGGATCTTGAAGTCTCGGCATAGTTCTGCCATCATTTTGTTGTTCAAATTGGAACCATTATCAGTAATGATTCGCTCGGGCACTCCATACCGACAGATGATGTCTCTCTTTAGGAATCTGGCTACCACCTGTCTTGTAACATTCGCATACGAAGCTGCTTCGACCCACTTGGTAAAATAATCAATGGCTACCAGGATGAATCTGTGGCCATTTGAAGCAGTCGGTTCAATCTTGCCAATCATATCAATGCCCCACATGGCAAAGGGCCAGGGTGAAGACATCACATTCAAAGTATTGGGAGGCACATGCACTTTATCCGCGTAAATCTGGCATTTATGGCATTTTCTGGCATAGGCACAACAGTCGGCATCCATTGTGATCCAGTAATAGCCTGATCTTAACAACTTTTTAGCCATAGCATGCCCTCCTGCATGGGTACCAAAGGATCCTTCGTGCACCTCGTGCATCAACAAGTCTGCTTCTGTCCTATCAACGCATCTGAGGAGTACCATATCAAAGTTTCTCTTGTACAGGGAACCGTCAGTATTCAGGAAGAAATTACCAGCTAACCTTCTTAATGTCTTCTTATCATTGGAAGATGCCCCAAGTGGGTATGTTTGATCCTCCAAGAAGCATTTGATATCATGGAACCAAGGCCTATCATCTTTGACAACATCTGCTGAGAACATGTATGCTGGTCTGTCAAGTCTGGACACTGAAATCCGAGGCACAAAGTTGGCAGCTTGAACTTTGATCATGGATGAAATGGTAGCCAGAGCATCTGCGAACTGATTTTCGTCTCGTGGGATATACTCAAGCTTGACCGTTGTGAAGAAAGTCAATAACCTCCTTGTATAATCCCGATAAGGTATCAGATGATCTTGGTGGGTGTACCATTTGCCGTTGGTTTGATTAATTACCAGAGCCGAATCTCCGAACACAGTCAAAGTCTTGATCCTGAGGTCAATGGCTTCCTCAAGCCCCATAATACAAGCTTCATATTCGGCTTCGTTGTTAGTGCAGTTGAAGGTGAGTTTTGCCGAGAAAGGCATGTGAACTCCCTTAGGTGTAATGAGTAATGCACCAACACCACGACCATTCATATTAACAGCCCCATCAAACATCATAATCCATTCTTCCTCTGGGTCAGGCGCTTCAGTGTGAACAGGCTCTTCATGATCTTTTGCTTTTATGAACATGATGTCTTCATCAGGGAAGTCAAATCTCATAGGCTGGTAATCATCAATGGGTTGCTCAGCAAGGTAATCAGACAATACACTGCGTTTGATGGCCTGTTGGGATGTGTATTGAATGTCATATTCTGTGAGGATCATTTGCCATCTTGCAACCCGTCCGGTAAGTGCTGGCTTCTCAAAAATGTACTTAACTGGATCCATCTTCGAGACCAATAAAGTAGTGTGGGTCAACATATACTGTCTTAGTCGGCGAGCAGCCCACGCTAAAGCACAGCAAGTTTTCTCGAGCAGTGAATAACGTTGTTCACAGTCGGTAAATTTTTTGCTTAGGTAGTAAATTGCATACTCTTTTCGACCAGACTCATCATGCTGGCCTAGCACACACCCTATTGACTCTTCTAATACTGTCAAGTACAAGATTGGGGGTCTTCCTTCAACTGGAGGCATAAGGATCGGAGGCTCTTGTAAATATTCCTTGATTTTGTCAAAAGCCCTTTGGCAGTCTTCGTTCCACCTGACCGTTTGCTCTTTTCTTAGCAATTTGAACAAGGGTTCACAGGTTGCTGTAAGGTGAGATATGAACCGTGAAATGTAGTTCAATCTACCTAGAAACCCCCGAACTTCTTTTTCAGTCTTCGGTGCAGGCATTTCTTGAATGGCTTTAACTTTATCAGGGTCAACTTCAATTCCTTTCTCACTTACAATAAATCCCAGCAGCTTACCAGATCGCACCCCGAATGTGCACTTGTTGGGGTTTAGCTTCAATTGGTACATCCTCAGACGCTTGAATAACTTCAACAGATTTACCAGGTGGTCTTCTTCTGTGAGGGACTTGGCAATCATGTCATCCACATAACATTCAATTTCTTTGTGGATCATGTCATGGAATAATGTTACCAATGCCCGTTGATAAGTGGCACCAGCATTCTTTAGTCCGAATGGCATCACCTTATAACAGAATGTGCCTCAGGGTGTGATGAAAGTTGTCTTCTCCATGTCTTCAGGTGACATCTTGATCTGATTGTATCCTGAAAATCCATCCATGAAGGAGAACACCGAGAACTGAGCCGTATTATCAACCAATACATCAATGTGAGGTAAAGGGAAGTCATCTTTCGGGCTGGCTCTGTTCAGATCCCGGTAATCCACACACATCCTCACCTTGCCGTCTTTCTTAGGCACAGGTACAATATTAGCAACCCACGGAGGATAGCTAGTCACAGTAGGGAAACCAGCGTCCCACTGCTTTTGTACCTCTTCTTTTATCTTCATTGCCATATCTGGGCGAGTACGACGCAGCTTCTGTTTTACTGGTGGGCAATCTTCTTTCAGAGGCAGCTTGTGCATGACAATGTCGGTGTCCAACCCTGGCATATCCTGATAAGACCAAGCGAAAACGTCCACATATTCCCGAAGCATGTCAATCAGTTGCTCTTTCACTGAATCTTGCAGGCAGGCCCCGATCTTAACCTCTTTCACGTCTTCTTCCGTACCAAGATTAACTGTTTCAATCTCCTCCTGATGAGGAGTGATAACCTTCTCCTCTTGCCTTAACAACCTGGCTAGCTCTTCAGGTAGCTCATAATCTTCTTCAACCCCTTCATCAGCTTGATTGATTGGATTGTCAAAGTCATACGAAGTCATAGCAGTGTTGTTGTCGGTGCAATCTGGATGGCACTTTCTGCAAGGGTTTAGATTGGTTTATTTTAGTGATCAGTTTTATCTTATTTAGAAAAAGTTAAAATGAAGTTATTTTATTCTGAAAAACATTGCCATTTTATTTTTGTACAAAAAGAAAAATGAAAAACATTGAGCAGAAAAGAAAAGACTCATTTGCAAAAGATGTCCTGATATTCATTAATTGATCTTTGCACAAAATAGAAGATGGCCCGATTACAAAATGAGTCTTGACATCTTAGGCAAGACGCAAGACTTGATGCATGCTTTAAAATACAGGAAATAATAATTACTCTGTAGGAGTAACCCTTATAATTTCCTGGGAAGACCAGTTAAAGACTTGGCTCCCCGGGATCCTTGGACGTATCCAGCTCTCCAGGTTGTGGTCGCTTTCCTCCTCGTCTTCCAAATTGTTCACAGCATCCGGGGTGAGCATTCCCCCGCTGACAAACTTGGGCTCCTTAGCAGCCTCTGGTTGATCTTGTTGAGTTGGTCTGTAACCCAACCCAAATCGGTCTTCTTTCTTTTCCACGGGCAACAGCTTGCCCCAGCCTTGGGCGGTACCTTCCTCAACAACCTTCCGGGCTTGCTGGTACAATGTTATGGAAGTTCCAAGTACAGCAGATGCTTCATTAATGTTCAAGGCCTCAAACCCTTGGCTCATGGTTTCATGGATTTCTCCAGCCATTTCTATGTACTTATACGTAGCCAGCTGGCTAACAAAGATGTCCTCCTCCCCACAGATGGTGATGATTTGGCCTTCCCACTCGAATTTCAACTTCTGGTGAAGGGTAGACGTAACAGCGCCAGCGGCGTGGATCCAGGGTCTACCCAACAGACAGCTGTAGGTCGGCTGAATGTCCATCACAAAGAAGGTAGTTTTGAAGGTCTGCGGGCCAATCATCACAAGCAAATCAATCTCCCCAAGCACTGATCTTTTAGAGCCATCAAATGCTCTCACCACCAAGTTACTTGGACGCAGTGCCAAGCCATCATACTCCAGCTTCACTAAGGATTTCTTTGGTAGAACATTGAGTGATGACCCAGTGTCTACTAGTACATGAGACAGAACAGCTCCCTTGCATTCCAAGGTGATATGCAAAGCCTTATTATGGTTGCGTCCCTCCGTTGTTAAGTCAGCATTGGTAAATCCCAGTCCATGACTGGTGTTGACATTTGCAACCACAGTTTCTAGCTGATTAACAGTAATCTCTTCCGGCACGTACGCTGCGTGCAAGACTTTCAATAGCGCATTCCTGTGAGCTTCAGAACACATCAATAATGATAATATGGAGATTTTTGAGGGAGTTTGGTGAAGCTGATCCACCACCTTGTAATCACTCCTTTTTATGATTCTCATGAACTCATCTACATCTTGTTCGAAAGATGTCTTCTGAGTTTCTTTGGCGGTTGGCTCTTCAGATACCACACTTTTTCCTTTTGCTTTGGCAGCAGCTTCTGCTTCAACATTAGGTCTTTGTGTTTGTGAGGCAAAAAGGCGTCTGCTTCTGGTGAAGCCTCCGCCTTCCCCAACATTATCAACTTATGGAGAAGAGGTTGATAATCCAGAGTGATTTTCTCCCCGTTGTAGTAGAGATTAGAGCCGTAATGCCAGGGTATGGCATTACTGCTTTCATAAGGAACGGGTCCAGGCACCGTAATGGTGACTGGACTGACTGCTGCAGAGGAAGGTACTGTAATGGTGTGCGGATCATAGTAAATTGTGACTGGTGATCTGGTAGGAGGTGCCATGATTTGTTGTTGGAAATTGCTGCCGGGAGGAGCATCTGATGGGTCATAATAGATTGTAACTGTTGAAACATCTTCGTTAATTTTTGTTGGCGTTGTAGAAGATTCTACTAATAACATGGATGCTGATGTTGTAGAAGAAAGGGTTGTGGACATTTGATTTGTTGAAGTGATGGATGGAGTAACTGCTGATGATATTGATGAATCGGTAGGAATGATTGTTGCTGCTGTTGTAGAAGAATCGGGGATTGTCGTTAAAGGAATTGCTGGGTTTGTAGGCGCCGTTGTTGAGATCTGAAGGATACCATCCTTAATAAGACCATTTATGCCGCTTCTCAACTTTTCACATCCGTTGACTGCAATGTTGCAATACCCACAACCGAGCTCACACCCAGGGAACACTTGGCACTCTAGAAGCTGAGCTTTAATTTCGACCAAAGGTGTTAGAATTTGTGCAACACTAGTGATCAAGGTAGATGGTTTGTCTTCCTCAATGGCATTAATCCTCGGCCCGCCATGATTAGGCATAGGATTTCTGTTGACATTCGGAGGAGGTGCAAAGTTGAGGGCTTTAGAATCCACCAGATCTTGAACTTTCATTTGCAGGGCCCTGCACTTCTCAGTATTGTGACCAGGTGCATTGGAGTGAAAAGCACACCTGGCGTTGACATCATAATTCTTTGGGAGATTGAGGGGATCTGGTGGTGCCAACGTCCTTAACTCAACCAAGTTAAGCTTCAGGAGTTGTGGCAATAAGGCAGCATAAGGCATAGGGATAGGGTCAATCACCCTGTTTGTCTGTGATGGTCTTTGTTGGAAGGGTCGTTGTTGTTGATTGCTATTGTTGTTGTTGTTTTAGGTTCTCTGTTGCGGATACTGAACTTGCTGTTGATAATGTGGTTGTTGTTGTTGTTGATATGCTGATTGCTGAGGAATCAGAGCTGGAATGGTGACAGCTGCTACTGATCTGTGAACATACTGAGGTCTGCCCCTGCTTGCATGAACGGATTTTGTCTCACCGGCTCTTCGGGGTCCCACAAAAGGCTTCCTGGGATTACTGGATGAACTTGCACCACTATCAGAAATTTTGCCCATTTTTAACAGACTTTCAATCCTTTCACCGGCTATGACGACATCAGCAAAGCTGGTGGAAGAAAAAGCAGCCAGTCTATCAATATATGTTCCTTGCAGAGTATTCATGAACATGTCGGCCATTTCTCTTTCCGACATGGGTGGTTGGACAGCAGCAGCAAGCTGTCTCCACCTTTTGGCATATTCCCTGAAGCTTTCTCTAGAGGACTGGGACATTCCCATCAGAAGGGTCCTGTTAGGAGCCATGTCCAGATTGTATTGATACTGCCTGATGAAGGCTTCAGCTAAGTCCTTCCAGCATCTAATGGTAGCTCTGGTCAAGTGTGAATACCACTCCCTTGAAGCCCCAGTCAGACTGTCTTCAAAGTAGAACATCCACAGCTTCTCATCCATGGTATATGCTTTAAGTCTCCCCAGAAAAGACTGCAGGTGAGTTCGTGGACAAGAGATTCCATTGTATTTCTCAAAGCACGGGGGTTTGAATTTGTGGGGAATTCTCACCCCCTCCACTAGTCCCATATCCATTACATCGAAGCCCAAGAAATTCTGGGACTCCAAAGATCTCAACTTCTCAGCAATTTTGTCCAACCTCCTATCATAGACTTCGTCTCCTGCTCCCATGACAGTAAACTGCTCCTCTTGGGGATCCTCTTGTAAGATCTTCCCCCCAGCAGTATTTCCTTGCACATTTCCCGGGATGTTGACTTCCGGATCCAGATGAGGTCCAAATACTGGTGGATTAATATGAGGCTGGCCCCGCTCATTGTTGCTAGTTCCTCCAGTTCCAGGATGAGGTTCCTCGGGAGTTTGTCTTTCCACCAATGCCCTTAACCTTTCTTGACTCTGGGCCAAGCCAGTCATCACAGCCATGAATTGAGTCATTTGGTTTCTCATCTCCACTCTTTCATTAGCCATCTGAGTTCTGACCTCAGTCATGTCCTGCTGTACTTGCTCCATTTGGATACCAGGAAGGTTGTTGCGAGTAGGGTACCGGTGCGCACGGTTGACAGGGAACACTCGGCGACGAGCAATGTTTCCTGAGATCACAGCAAAGTTAGAAACAGAGATAATAACAAAACCTACAAAACAAAACAAAAGTTAGTATGCAATGCAGTATGCTTATTTGTTTTCCAAGGTATCCGGCTTGGTTCTTGGTTTTGACCTTTCCAGACCTCGAGGAAGATGCTTGATGTTGTTGAGAGAAAGCCCAAATGGAAAACAAACTTCAATATATTACAAATGGTGAACAATACATTGTTTGTTTTACAACATATGCTCCTAGAGGGTCAAAATACATCAAAAAAGAAAAGTACATCAAAGGGAAATAAACAACAAGTAAAGGATCAGACATCCAATCCAAACTCATCCTCCTTGACCTCCTTCAGGAGTGCCTCAGTCACTGGACCAGCTGGGTGCTATGTAATGGTCCTAATGAGGAGGTTCCTGGTGGTAATGGCAGTGGTCAGCTTCTTATGTTTGTCCTGGTCCTTTGATCTCTTCAATCCAGCTCTGAGCTTTAACTCTGAAATCTCCTTTGGGGCTACCAACAAAGCTTCCTGCTGCTTCTTTTCATTGGCCTCTAACTGTTCAATCTTGGCTTGAATTCTCTGATCTTCTCGTGTCCGGGCTTCAGTGATCCTGACCCACCTAGCCTGACTTTCTTGCAGATAGAGCTCAGTCTTAGCCTTCTGAATTTTGGCCTCCGCCTTTGTTGTCATACTTTGCTCAATCAAGGCAGGCTCCAGGTACAGTGCTTTTACTACTTCCCCATTGCTGGGAGCTGGCATTTCTGGGTTGAAGGGGACTCCACCCCTGTCAGGTACTCCAATCAATGATGAAAACTCCTCCAGCAGAGGTCCTAGCTGAAAATCTGGAAATGTGAAGCATCTCAAAGAAGGGTCATAAAACTGTAGGCAGGTGTGGATCATGCTCCTCTGAGAAGGGTCAAGGTCCATAACCATATCCAAGATACCCCCATAATGCTCTCTAAACAAAGGGATGTGGTCTGGTGTGATAAGTGACTGGACCTGCCTGATACCATTCAATACACGCTCAAAGAAATGGTAAGATATGTTGCTCTTCCTGGGAGTAGTCATGAATGTTGCTGAAGATGATGAAGATAGGTGCTGATGAAGATCAAGACTGATACTGGAAATGAGCCACTGACAGGTTGGTGCTGGTGATGATGAAGATTGCTGAAGCAGACAACTGATGAAGATAGCTGAAGCTAAGGTCTATACAAAAGAAGGGGTCAAAACCAAACCAGATATGATGTGGATACCCTGAAAAACAAATAAACAAATGTTAAATGATGCAAATGATGAGTATGCAAATGATATGCAAGGGTTTGTGATCAAGTTGGATCTGATTATTTGTCTTGATATAGGTCCATGTATGTTCAAGAAGTCCAGATGGAGGTTCAGAAATCCAGTAACCAAGGTGGGGGACTCAAGTAAAGAATCATATGTCCAGGGTTAAATCGCAAGAACTATCAAAAATGAGGTACTCTTAAACCAAATAGTAACAGGGTATGATGTGGCCAAGGGTACCTGCAAACCTGCAAACAGCCCAACCCCCTCACAGGTAGTGTTCTAAGACAAGGATCCTCAGACTTGGATCAGTTATGAGAAGTGTAAAAACTTCTAACCCGGAGGTACAATGTTTACAATAACCATAAAAGATACTCCTCTAATTCACCTCAGCTTCTGAAGGTCATAATAAAGGTCATCCAGACTTGGCAGGCTTCCCAGATAGCTCTAGCACTACAGGAAATCTGTAACACAGAGTTCTCAAGAAGAAACCCATATCTGAACCGTGTTTCATATTCCCGCACCAGACCAAAATGGAATGGGAAAGAACATGAACCACTCTAGCCGAGGTGTCACTCAGGTCCCAGGTATAGGACCTTAAACTCTCAATGAAACCCCACCCACCAAAACAGAAACTAGATCCAGTAATGATAATGACAGTATGAAAAATGGAAAACTGTAAAGGAAAGCAATAAACAAGACTGTACATAAAACAATAAACAAAGCAAATAAATACAATTAGCACATAACACCCCAGTAAACACAAATCAAAAAAGCGCTAGGAGGAACCCACAAAAAGAACCAGAAGCCCTGGTTACAGTATAAGGGTCCCCAGCAGAGTCGCCAAGCTGTCGCTCCCACCTGATGACACAGGGGCCAAGAGGGGTACAGACGCGAACGGTCGGCGAAAGGAGAGAGAACACATAAGGGTGAACTCAAAAGACAAGAGTCGCCAGCTAGGCATTTTTATCCCGAAGGAAAGGTAATGCTGCATAAACCTAGAAAAGAATGGATAAGTGGGTTGCGAACCAGAGAAACTGAGAAAGGGGGTTGGTTACAACCTGGGAAGGTATTAGCACCCAGATTGTCCGTCGTACTCGACGGGATCCACGCTTAAAAGATTTGTGTTTAAAAGGGGTAGTGTCAGTGCAATTTGTGTATCAAAGCTGGAAAGAATGCAAGTGTCAGTGCTGGAAGAAAGTGAAGTGAAATATGTGAAGTGTCAGTGTAAGAACAAGAGTGAAATGCTCAAGACTATGAGGCTTAAAGAATAATGCTGGAAAGAGGGGGAATATACAGAGACTTTTGTTCGATAACTGTTAAGTTATGCCTACGTATCCTCTCGTGCAATGAGGAAGTCAGAACACCGTAGTTCGACTCAAAGAGACTGAAAGATAAATTGACTTGTGAACTGCTTACTTGTCTATGCTCAAGTGTATGACCTGTCTGGCTCAGGTGCAAACTGTCTTGCATTAGACGGAAGAAGCGAGTTCTCGTTTGTGAGTGAATGAGGTGAGAAAAGAGTCCCGGAGGAGACGATTATTGTTTGTTTTTGTGTTTTCAATCTTTTATTGCTTTTGGAGTTTGTCATAAGAAAATGAGCTTAATCCTAAACAAAGGGTTAATAAACTCATCACATCCTCCCTCTGATTAGGGGTAATGAGAATACTTTAAGTATGAAGTAAACACCTCACACTTAATCACCATGATGTAGGATTAAGATCATTATCCTACTTGCAATTATTTAGATGTTTTTGGAGATTTTGTTTAATGTTAAGTAATGAGTTTAAGCCATAATCAAGGATTTAATGGACCCATTACACCATCCTAATAGAAGGATAATAGATGAGAACATTTAAGCTGAGAAAGACTCCTCAACTTAATCCATGATTAGGGATTAACCTCATGACAAAACAAAGCCTTTATTAAGTGGATTTTAGTTAATGGTGAGATTAAGAAGTGGATTTTAGGGTTTGTAAGACAACTTGAGGGGGACTTTTCCATTAACACTAGGGTTAGTCCTTCTTAACCACTAAGGAAGAATTAGAACCCTAATGCAAGGCCCAAGTTACAAGCTTGATGTCTTAGTGATTATTAGGTGGATTGATTAAAGGAGTTAAACACATTAAGGGTTTAACACTTAGGATTAAAGTTATACACTCCATCCTAATAGAAGGATACAGGCATAACCCTAATCACAAAGCCTTAGAACCTTTAAGGTTTAGTCCTTGATTATGAGATGAGAAGAGAAGACTCAAAGATGACACAAAGGTAAAACTAGTTGGCGGACTAATCAAACCCTAATCATGATCATGCTTGGTTGTTCCTAGGGTTTATGAGGCTTGCAAAAGATCTTCTGGAGAAAAGCCACCAGGAAAGAAGCAGATGAAAGGAGAAAGAAGCAGAGAGAAGCAAGACAACTTGCTTCACTTAAGAAGACAAGTTGCTTGAAGGAAGAAAGTGGGAAAGAGCATGAATGAGCAAGCTCACTCTAATACACAAGATAAAATGCGGCAATGGTGCATAAAAGAGATGAGAAGAGATTGTGAGAAGTAAAGGCAAATTCACTTTTCAAAACAACTTACCACCTGAAAAAGTTAGCAAAAGAAATGAAATGCAATGAAGATGAGATGAAATGCCATGCTGCAAACCAAAGTCAGAAGCATAAACATAACTTCAATGATGCTAAGAGATGATGCAAACACATGTCAAGAGTTGTGGATGATCATACAAGGATGAGGATGCAAATGAAGCAAGTTTTGAACCATGGAAGTTCATGAAAGTTTATGAAATGATATGAATGCACGACATGGCAAATGAAATATGCAATGATCAAAAATGATTCTAATATGTCCTAAGATGTCTTATATGTCATGAGGATGCACAAAATATCATGGCAAGTTCATGAATGCAAGCAAATGAAAGATGGATGCAAAGGAAGGGAAGAATTAGGGTTTATGAACAACATGCAACACAAAAATTCAAAACCAGAAGCAAATGACATGATAAAAAATTGAAAATGGGATCAAAGGAAACCTAACCCTACACAAGTTCACTGCCCATAGGAGGGGACCTAAGCCTTAACCTAAAGGAAGTTATGATTTTCTTAAGCCAACTAGGGTTTCAAGGCACCTCAAAAGGAAAAATGCTCATTAAATTGAAAATGAAAGATAAATTCAAACCAATTTTACCCTAAAAACTACATGATATGAAGGATGCAATGCAAGAAGAACCATCATCAAACTCTTCATGATTAGGCAGAATGATTTTTTCCAAGTTAGGACCAAAATATTGCCTTTAAACAACTTTTATTCCAATGAAAAATGTCAAAATACATCAAGGACCAAAAAGAAATTTGTTTTGAGAGTTTGATAATGTTTCTAAATGTTTTAAAATGCAATGTGAATTTTTTTGTGATTTTTAAATACCTAAATGCATTTTTAATTAATTAATTTTCATTAAATAATTAAAAATAAACATTTAAATGATTTAAAAATAATTTTTAATGCAAATAATAAAAATAAAAATATTTTTGGGTTGTGAAAATTAATAAAAGGTTTGACAAAAAATTTCAGAATTTTTTAATGTGTTTTGCTATTTTTAAAAATTCGTGGAAATAAAATACAAATAAAATTAAATTAAATTAAATAAATGGAGAAGTATGTGCAATGGAGAGTCCAGATTGAATCTGGGCTTGGGAAGTTTGACCTGGCGCGCATCTGGACGGCCCAGGTTCAAACTTCCCTAAACTTTATTAAATATTTAATTAATCCTAAATTTATCTAATTAATGACTGATTAGGGTTTAATGAGCCATCTGGATCATCCATTCACGTGCGGGAAAGCCAGATCAAGGGCTATTATTCAAACTGGCTAATTAAATGCAATTAGGGTTAATCACTCTTAGGCGACCGGAACAGTGTTCCGGTCGTCTTCTCCGACGACACAAAACCCTAGCTTAACTACTCTAATCTACACCCAAAGTTCATTGAAATTAAGGAGAAATCGCTCCCAAAAGTGCTTCCCAAGGTAAAAATAAAAAGGAAGAAGAAGAAGAAGAAGAAAGAGGAACCAAAAAGGGGCTTGAAACAAGCCAAAAACACTATTCTGACTTGTGTTAATCGGTTAACCAATTGGTTAACCGGTTAACGCAAGCAGATTTTGAATAATTTGCGCTGTTTTGAAGATGGTTAACCGGTTAACCAAATGGTTAACCGGTTTACGCTGTACCAGAAGCTGAAAAATGCAGAAAATTCAGCATGATCCATTTTGGAACCTTTTCTCAAACATTGGATGATCATGATCTGAATTTGCACGAATTTTAAAACCAAAATACAGTGGAATCCCTGCAATCAAACAACAAATAAAGATCCAAAGGATCTAAAAACAAAGGCACCAAAGATCTACATCTTGAATGTTGATGGTGAATATGGGTTTATGGAGGAAGATGAATTACCAAAAGCTCTTCTTCAAATTAGACCAACACAAGCTTAGATCTACTGAAATTGATGAACAAAAGAATGAAAGGATGAAGGTTTAGCTCAAGTTAATCAAGAATTCAATGTGAATTCTTGATAACTTAAAAAGAAAGAAAGTGAGCTTTTGAGAATTTCGGTGTTGGGGGAGTATTTTGCAAGATGTTTTGTGGCTATCAAAAGCTTATAGAAATTTTTGCAAGGTGAATTTGGCTCTCTAAAGCTTGTGGAATGAATGAAATTGTTCTCCTATTTAAAGGCCTTAGGTATGGAAATTTGGTGGAATGGAGCTTGCTTTGGTAATTTGAATTTAGGTTTGGTAATTGAAAATTTGGTGGGAAATGGTAAAGAGTGGTGATTAGTGAGGGTTTATGGTAGGAAATGATCAAAGTGATGTAGAGAAATCAGAAACCAATGGATCTAGAATATTCCAATTAAATCAATGATCTACGGGTGCTGAATTTGAATAAAATATTCAAATTTCGCACTGGTTAACTAGTTAACCAAGCCAAAATTTGAATATTTTATTCAAATGAGGTTGCTTGGTTATTCTGGCCCGATTCTTGTTGTACGTCGAAGAAGTAAACACATGATCCTTGGAAACCCTTTGAGTGAATCAATTAACTTGAGAAATCTTCGATCAGATAAATTTGAATTATTTGCGGATCAACTTCGACTTTTGTCTGCGAAATTTCGCTCGAGCTGCAGGATTACTATTTTTGGCATTTTCAATGGTTCCTCTTCCTAAAAAAATGTTAGCAAAAGGAAACAAAATATTTTTGGATTTTGATTAATAGTTAGTTAACATAAACAAATAAAGTAATTAAAGGCAACGGTGATCCCCTGCGAGGCATAAACCTAACCCGAGAATAACCGAGTAACCAGTGCGATCTTGTTTGTATGCAAGATGAAGATGAAAATGCAAAGAAAAATTAGGGCAAAAATTAGGGTGCAACACCAGGGCCTCGGCTTCGATCCACTTTGTAAAATAGTCCACCCCTACGATGAGGTATTTGTTCTGGAAAAAGCCGATCACAAAAGGTCCGAGGATATCCATTCCCCACTACGTAAATGGCCACGGGGAGGAGAGTGTTTTTAGATCGTTGGGGGAGCGAGGTGCATATCCGCATGTCTTCAGCACTTGTCACATTTCTTGACATGTTCTTTGGCATCGTGTTGCATTGTCGGCCAGTAATAGCCTACTTGGAAAGCTTTACGTGTGAGTGACCTCCGACCAATATGTTGGGCGTTGATCCCCCTGTGGATTTCTCCCAGGATACCGGGGACTTTAACCTCTTCGACGCATTTGAGTAATGGAATGGAGAAGCCACACCGGTAGAGTTTGCCTTCGAGGAAGGCGTACGAGCATGCCCTTCTTTTGGTCGATGTCGCTTCTTTAGGGTCCATAGGGAGTTCATCTCTCGTGAGGTAGTTGTGGATGGGCGTCATCCAACAATGAGCGTCTCCGATGGCGTTTACTTCGGGCGGAGAAGGTGACTTCTTGATGCTACGTCGGGGAAGGATTTCCTAAATCACGGACTTGTTCCCGCCCTTCTTTCGCGTACTTGCCAATTTAAATAGGACATATGCTCGCTTGTTGTGTTCGCGGGGGATGTGTTGGACCTCCCATGCGTCGAATTTTTCAAGTTTATCTTTTACTAGAGCTAAGTATTCAATGAGATTGTCGTTTTTAGCCTGGTATTCTCCTTGTACCTGTGACGCCACGAGTTGAGAGTCGGTTGATATCTTCACTTCTTTCGCTCCCAAGTCTTCGACTAATCTTAGACCCGCGTGGAATGCTTCATATTTGGCCTGGTTATTAGAGGTCGGGAAGGCCAATTCCAGGGATACCTCGATCAGAATACCATCTTCATTCTCGAGGATGATACCTACGATGCTGCTTGTCGAGCTGGAAGCGCCTTCCACAAAGATTGTCCATTTGTGGGCGCCATTAGCTGGGACCGGGTTATGCGTTATTTCGGCATAAAAGTCAGCTAGGACCTGGGCCTTTAGAGCTTTCCTTCTCTCATACTGGATGCCGAACTCTGATAGTTCTAGCGAGCATTTCAGCATTCAGTCGGCCATGTCTGGCCGGCCGAGTAGTTGTTTGACGGGTTGGTCTGTTCGGACTTTGATCGTATGGGCAAGGAAGTAATGTTGCAGTCTCCTCGTGGCGTTTATTAAGGCTAAGGCGACTTTCTCGATCTGTTGATACCTGAGCTCGGGGCCCTGGAGGGCTTTGCTCATGAAGTAAATAGGTTTTTGCTCGTCAGTGGTTTCTCATATGAAGACGGCTGATCAGTCACCATTTATGCTAGACATTCCACTATTTAACCGTAAATAAATCAGGTAAACTGTGTAAACTGAAGCATTTTTCGTTAGAAATAAGCTCAATTCCATGATAGTAAGTGTGTTGTTACTGATGAGTTTCTTGAGGATATTTTACACTTTTTGGTATGTCAGCAGGTAAAAAGCTAGTTTGGAAGCTCAGGGGATCAAACGTCAGATGAGAAATCGAGCCCGAGCAAGAAAACGGAAGAAAAAGTCAATTTTTGGAGAACCTGCTGTCCATACGCGTATGACCTTACTTGATACGCGTATGGACCTTCCCAGTACGCGTACCATACGCAAATGACCAGAGGGAAGGAAAATTCAGCCAAAATACAAGCTTCTAGTGATACGCGTAACAACTTGGTGATACGCGTAACAACTTGGGCAATACACGTAACTGGCTGGCCAATACGCGTACCAGATGCTGTGTTACGTCCAATACGCGTTTCCTACTAGGCAGTACGCGTATGGGACAGCGCAGTACGCGTATGGAGCACAAATTCAGGAAAAATCCAACTGAATAGCTATTAAAAGGCCAGACCACAATTTTCCGGTGGTTGGGACATTTTTGGAGAGAAAAGATACGCGTTTTGAGAGCTGGAGACTCAAGGAAGATCACGGGATTCATATGTTCAAGAGTTTTCCGACTATTGAAGATTGATTCCTCACGAAATTCTGTAATGACAACAATATTCATCTTTGTTTTTACTTTTATTATGAGTAGCTAAAACCCCCATTGCTAGGGGGTGACCCTGATTCTGAATGTGACAGTATTGAGGTTTATGAAAGTATTGCTTATTTCTTCTTTTCCATTAATTTGTTCTTATCTCCGTTCTTTATGCGTTATTTGTCGGACCAACGAATGATGATTCTTATGAATAGTGTAAGCGGGACAGCAATTATTCATTGACCTGGATAAGAACTTTGGATAGTAAAAATAACCTAGGACTAGGGATTTTCTATCTGACCGGTAATTCTTGATATGTGAATGCTTGAGTATGAACCTAATTGTTTATGGACATAGTAATTAGGTTACATAATCAAAGGTCTATTACTAAGGACTTAAGAATAGATACCCTTGAGGACCGGAATTAATTTGACAGGAATAGCTCTACGCCGTCATAAATTATATCTGTTACAAGAAGTTTCATTCACCGAACCCTAGCAATCTTCTCTCATTTGTATCTCGTTCAACCTTTTTACTTGTTTTATTTATTTGCAATTGGTAGTATAATTACACCACAACACAAAAACCAAAGGCTTTTGTCTAATTGAAACAATCTATAAACTCTGTATCGTCAAGCAGTCCTTGAGATCGACAAACGGGGAATTTCCCTTTTATTACTACAGTGAGAAAAATAGTACACTTGCTATTTTCACATCAAGTTTTTGGCGCCGTTGCCGGGGACTGCCAAAGATAGTAGAGTTTATTAATTTATTTTCAATTAGAATTTTGTTGCTCTGCATCCAAAATTTTATTTATTGTTAATTTTATTTTTATTATTATAATAACTAACTTCTTCTAAGCTGTGTATGCGAGGTAAGGCCTCAGCTCATTTTCATTTTGACGCAGAACCAGAGAGAACACTGCGCAAAAAGCTCAGAGAAGCAAGAAGAAAGAAACCGGCCAATTCTGACACCGAAGAACCGGCCACACCTGTTACTCCAGTTTCTGTTCACTCCGAAAACATGGCTGCAGACCCACCTCCAGCAGAGAGACTTTTAGGTGATTATGGCAGACAGAATAACCCAGCAGTGCGGTTGACCATTGTTAACCAACCTGTTAATGTTGCTCACTTCCAGTTACATCCCTCAACCATCCGCCAGTTAGAAAGTAAACCTTTTGCAGGAAAAATCAATGAGGATGCAAACAAGCATCTGCAGAGGTTTCTGACTATGACCACATCATTAAAAATTGATGGGCATTCTGAAGAGGCAAAGAGATTGGTCATGTTCCCATTCACCTTATCTGAGGACGCTGAGGAATGGTTCTATTCCCTACCCGCCGGAAGCATTACTACTTGGCAACAAATGGAAACAACATTCTTGAACGAGTATTTTCCTGCTTCTGTGTATATCCGTAAGAGGTATGACATTGTGAATTTTAAACAGAAAGACGGAGAGACACTTGGAGATGTATACAAAAGATTCAAGAGATGTTTAGTTGCATGTCCTACACATAATTTGGATGAAACTGAACAAATGCAGAATTTTGTAAACGGGCTGAAAATGAAAACTAAGCAACTCATTGATACAGCTGCTGGTGGCTCATCTAATTTTTCAACAGCAACCGGTATTAAAAAGATCATCGAAGCTATTGCAGCAAATGAGCATTTGGAATTATATGACCGCACTGTGAATCAGCCGGAAGGAAAAATTGACTTGAAATTAGCAAATCAGGTAGTGAAAATGGAAGACCAAATTGCAGCTGAGGTTGAAAGAAGATTGAAAGCTATGAATATAGGTACCCAGACTGTTGCTCAAGTGCAACCGGTTCCGACCATGATTTGTGAGATTTGTAGTGGACCACATTTTACCATGCATTGTGTTGCAACCGCAGAACAAGTGCAAGCTATAAATTACCTGAGACAGAATAATCCCTACTCAAATACTTATAATCCGGGGTGGAAAAATCATCCTAATTTCTCTTGGAAAGATCAACAAGGTAATATTCAAGGACCTCCACAACAACAACCACCGTACCAACAGCAACAGGTACCGAAGAAAGCGGATTGGGAGATTGCTATAGAGAAGATGGCAACTCATAATATGCAATTTCAGGAGGAAACCAGGAATAATCAGAAAAGCACCAATGCATCAATTAAAAATCTGGAGATTCAATTGGGTCAGATAGCACAACAGATAACAAATTCCCAAATACCAGGCGCATTACCTAGTGCAACAGTGACAAATCCAAGGGAGCACAATAATGTGAGTGCGGTAACAACAAGAAGCGGAAAATCTGTTGAAGATCTTAAGAAGAAGGATGAAGAAGAAGATACATTGTGTGAAGTGGACCTGGAAATCTTAGAGAATAAGACACCACCTGAGGAAGAAAGTGTGAAAATGTCGGTGGTACAAGAAAAGCTACCTGAACCAAAACCCATCATTAAGCTTCCTTTCCCACAAAGAAACAAAAAGAAGAAGCAAGATGAGAAAAATTTTCAGAAATTCATGGAATTGTTCAAGAAATTAGAAATCAATATTCCATTCTCTGAAGCACTCGAGCAGATGCCTATCTATGCGAAGTTCATGAAAGACATCATCTCCAAGAAGCGCACCACTGACGCTGACCCTGTTATATTAACTGAAACTTGTAGTGCTATTTTGCAGGGTATGAAGATTCCAGTAAAGAAGCCAGATAGAGGGTCTGTGACCATCCCGTGTACCATTGGAGATAGGTCTTTTAAAAGGGCGCTGATTGATTTGGGTGCTAGTGTTAGCCTTATGCCTTTGTCTATTTACAGGAAGCTGGGAATTGGCAATGTTCAGGATACCAGAATGACACTTCAGTTTGCTGACCACTCAGTGAAGAGACCTTTTGGGGTGGTTGAGGATGTTCTGGTCAAAGTTGATAAATTTGTTTTTCCTGTTGATTTTGTAATTTTGGAAATGCCAGAAGATGAAGAGATACCTCTGATTCTGGGAAGACCGTTCTTAGAAACAGGTAGATGCATGATAGACATTGAGGGAGGTACCTTGACCCTAAAGGTATATGATGAAGAGCTCAGAATTGATGTCCGGGATACTATGAAACATAAAGAGGAAATGTGTACAAACCACTTTGTTGATGTAATTGATCAAATAGTGACTAGCACAATGCAAAGAAAGTTTCCTGAATTACCATTGGAAAGAGTTCTGAGTCTGTCAGTCAGAGAGATTGAAGAGAATGATGATGAAAAAGAAAAAGAAGTGCTTGCCATGCTGGATACACAACCTCTTTGGATGAAATCCAAACCACGTCGGTGGGAGGACCTGAGATCTTCACCAGAATTAGAAAATGAAAAGGTACTAAAGAAGCATAAGAGTGCTATTGGGTGGACTATTGAGGATTTAAAAGGTATTAGCCCCACAGTATGCATGCATAAGATACTGATGGGGGATAATCAGAAACCGGTAGTGCAACCACAGAGGAGGTTAAACCCATACAATCCCGGTGAAGGGGGGCCAATTGAATCCGTTAAACTCCTCTGAGTATGAGGTGTCCCGTCGAGCCATGCGACGTTAAACGAAGCGCTGCTTGGGAGGCAACCTAAGGGAGGTTTGATTTTTTCTTTCGTTTGATTGTTGTTTCTGTACTTTTGGTTTTATTTGTTTAATTTTTGTTTTTTTTAGTTATGCAGTTTAATTTCTGTTGCTTTGATGTAACCACCTATTATGGGTTGGAGAATTCTAATGAATGTGATTTGGTTTATCTCAATTTTCCTGTTTATTTCCTTAGATACGTGACTATGTCTGGCTATTGGTTTCGCGATCACTTACACCAACTACTTGGGCATCCTCCCTTTCAGTCCCCTGACGTTAGATACTGTTGTTTATGATTGGACGCACTGGTTAAGATTAACATCAAAACCACGAGCATGAGCTTTGAACTCAGAGGTATGATAGAACAAGTCAGCTTAACCCGTCCTGGTGAGTTCATAAAAAGCCAAACACTTATTATCATATGAGCGATATCAGGTATGTCTTTATCAATCTTGGTTTGCGTACGTTCTTTTGTTATTATTAGCTGTACGAATACACACACTGAGGCATGTTTTTTGTTATCACCTAGAACCTTTCTAGCCATCCCATTATTATCATTATTATCCATTGTTTTACCCCGTTGAGCCTTTAATCATTTATTGTTGATATACCCGTTTTTTTTCTAAACCCATGACCCTGGACCTATCTTACCCTGTTCAGAGTATGTGAGAAGTGATTTCATATCTACGTTTCTAACTAAGTTTGGGGTTGCTGTTGGTATAGCAACCTTTAAGTTTGGGGTAGCTTTGCAGTCAATGAATAGTAAGTGAATGTCGTATAAAAAAAAAGTAATAATAACCAAAAGAAAGAAAGAGAAAAGCGAAGAACAGCTTTTGAAAGATGCTACATTCACTAGAAATAAAAGGAAAAGAGGATTGCATAACCCTACAGGAATAATAACAAAGAAACGTAGTAAGAGAATGATTTCATGTACTCTGAACCAAAAAAAAATAAATAAATAAATAAATAAATAAATATAATAAACATAAACCTTAGGTTCCACCTTCATATCCTACATAAACCCAAGCCCCGTTACAACCCTAAAAGACCTCAAAAAGTGTGTGTGATTGTACATGTTGATAGGATGAGAGAATTTATTCAAACTGTTGATTTGATATTGCATATTGTGATTTGAGAGTGATAAAACTTTAACCCAGAGAGACTTGGTGAGAGTGTGATATAAGCTGACAGGTGAAGTCATATCTCTGAGGGAAAGAGTTTCTAGCTCGTTGGCTATGTGGAAGAATCAGAAAACCTGAAAAAACATCAAGAGGTCCAGTGCGAAAGATTTCAGCAGTATTGTGGTAAGAACTGTTTTACAGTAAGTTTGGGGTGACATGATTTTTGAAGGAAATAAGATGTTACTTGAGGACAAGCAACAAGCTAAGTTTGGGGTTGTGATCAGTCACCATTTATGCTAGACATTCCACTATTTAACCGTAAATAAATCAGGTAAACTGTGTAAACTGAAGCATTTTTCGTTAGAAATAAGCTCAATTCCATGATAGTAAGTGTGTTGTTACTGATGAGTTTCTTGAGGATATTTTACACTTTTTGGTATGTCAGCAGGTAAAAAGCTAGTTTGGAAGCTCAGGGGATCAAACGTCAGATGAGAAATCGAGCCCGAGCAAGAAAACGGAAGAAAAAGTCAATTTTTGGAGAACCTGCTGTCCATACGCGTATGACCTTACTTGATACGCGTATGGACCTTCCCAGTACGCGTACCATACGCAAATGACCAGAGGGAAGGAAAATTCAGCCAAAATACAAGCTTCTGGTGATACGCGTAACAACTTGGTGATACGCGTAACAACTTGGGCAATACGCGTAACTGGCTGGCCAATACGCGTACCAGATGCTGTGTTACGTCCAATACGCGTTTCCTACTAGGCAGTACGCGTATGGGACAGCACAGTACGCGTATGGAGCACAAATTCAGGAAAAATCCAACTGAATAGCTATTAAAAGGCCAGACCACAATTTTCCGGTGGTTGGGACATTTTTGGAGAGAAAAGATACGCGTTTTGAGAGATGGAGACTCAAGGAAGATCACGGGATTCATATGTTCAAGAGTTTTCCGACTATTGAAGATTGATTCCTCACAAAATTCTGTAATGACAACAATATTCATCTTTGTTTTTACTTTTATTATGAGTAGCTAAAACCCCCATTGCTAGGGGGTGACCCTGATTCTGAATGTGACAGTATTGAGGTTTATGAAAGTATTGCTTATTTCTTCTTTTCCATTAATTTGTTCTTATCGCCGTTCTTTATGCGTTATTTGTCGGACCAACGAATGATGATTCTTATGAATAGTGTAAGCGGGACAGCAATTATTCATTGACCTGGATAAGAACTTTGGATAGTAAAAATAACCTAGGACTAGGGATTTTCTATCTGACCGGTAATTCTTGATATGTGAATGCTTGAGTATGAACCTAATTGTTTATGGACATAGTAATTAGGTTACATAATCAAAGGTCTATTACTAAGGACTTAAGAATAGATACCCTTGAGGACCGGAATTAATTTGACAGGAATAGCTCTACGCCGTCATAAATTATATCTGTTACAAGAAGTTTCATTCACCGAACCCTAGCAATCTTCTCTCATTTGTATCTCGTTCAACCTTTTTACTTGTTTTATTTATTTGCAATTGGTAGTATAATTACACCACAACACAAAAACCAAAGGCTTTTGTCTAATTGAAACAATCTATAAACTCTGTATCGTCAAGCAGTCCTTGAGATCGACAAACGGGGAATTTCCCTTTTATTACTACAGTGAGAAAAATAGTACACTTGCTATTTTCACATCAACGGCCTCCGTCGCTACAGATGGATATAGATATAGAGTCTCTTTCTCTAATGGTCGGGATAGGACCGGTGGTTCGGAGAGTGCCTTCTTTAGGTGGGGAAATGCATGTTCGCACTCTTCGGTCCACTCGAAGGTGGCTTCTTTCCGTAATAGTTTGAAGAAAGGGAGGGCGTGTTGAGCGGTCTTGGAGACGAAGTGGGACAAAAAGGTGAGCATGCCATTGAGGGATTGGATGGATTTCTTCGAGTTTAGGGTTGGGAACTCCGAAAACTCCCGGCATTTGTCAGGGTTGGCTTCATTCCGCATTCGGTTAGGTAGAAGCCGAGGAATTTCCTTGCTCGAACACCGAAGGTGCATTTTTCAAGGTTGAACCTCATTTTGCATTGTCTCTCCTGCTCGAAAACCTTTCGGAGATGATGTGTATGGTCGACCTCTTTGTGCGATTTCACGATCATGTCGTCCATGTATACTTCGACCATGTCTCCAATCTCTCCTTAAAAGACCTTGTTCATTATTCGTTGGTATGTGGCCCCATCGTTCTTCAGTCTGAAGGGCATTACGTTGTAGTAGTAATTGCCCATCGGGGTCATGAAGGTCGTGTGCCTTTTATCTGTGTCTGACATAGGGATTTGATTGTATCCACTATATGCGTCCATAAAAGGCAAGAGTTTGAAACCTGCAGAATTGTCGACCAGTTTATATATGTTAGGTAGAGGAAAAGCATCTTTGGGACAAGCCCTATTGAGATCAGTATTGTCAACACACATACGCAATTTTCCATTATTTTTCTTAACGAGAACTAGATTAGAGATCCAGATTGTGTACTGGGCTTCAAAAATAAAATTTGCCTCTAAGAGGTCTTTTACAGCTTGTTCAGCACCTCCGCTTTCTCGGGAGACTATTTGCGCCTACGCTGTGCTACAGGCTTAATGGCCTGGTCTAAAGCTAATTGATGGCAGGAGACCTCAGGGTCGATGGTGTTGATCCCCTGGGGGAGGTTGCTCTTCGACCCAAGGTTTCTTGTTATTCTTGGTGTTGATTATGGCATGTCCTTTGACCGCAACATCATAGCATCTTCGAGCGGCCTCGATGTCACTGTCGATTGTGACTACACGGCCTAGCTATGTGTAGTACTTCATTTTCATATGAACGGTGATGGGACTGATATCAATTCGGCAAGAGTTGGGCAGCCAAGGATGCAGTTGTATAGGAATGGGCATGCAATCACCAGAAACTGGACTTTGACCTCCCTAGTTGTCTCTTGCTCCCAAAATTTGACGAGGAGTTCGACATATCCCCATGGTCTTGTAGTGGCTCCATTAAATCCTTGAAGGTCGGACCCGACGTACGGGGATAAGTTGGTTCTGTCCAGCTTGAGAGTCTTGAATAGGTGGATGTACGTGATGTCCATTAAACTGCCTTGGTCGATTAGGATGCGTCGGACATCAAAACACGCCATTTTGGCCCTTATCAATAAGGGGATGCTCGAGTTAGGTGATCCTCCTGGAAGCTCCTCGAGGAAGAAAGATATTGAGTTGGATTTTCCCCGATATTTTGTCAAGGTTGTCAACTGCTCTGGTGCGGTCAGTATGAACTCGTCGAATTTGTGTTTTACCAAAATGGCAGCGTTCTCGTTGTTTACTCCTCCTCTTGATATGACCAAGGCCGCTGAGAATTTCTCCCAATGGCTGAGGGCGGCAAATCGTTCTCCCATGTAGGTGTCAGAGAGGTGGAAATCTTCTAGGCGGGATACGCACATGGCCACCTGATATGGTGAATCGTCGGGTGGTGTGCCCTCGTGAGCTCTCTATGCTGCTTGATCTTCATGCCGAGGGGCATCGTTCCTCTTAGCATACTGTTTGAGATGGCCCTCTTGGATCGGTATCTCAATTGCGTCCTTCAGATGGATGCATTCTTCGGTCACATGTCCATGACTTCTGTGAAAACGGCAGTATTTGGACTTGTCTGTGTGAAGCTTGGGTGCATAAGGTTTGGGAAACCTCACATTGCCCTGCTTAAACTCGGAATTGATGCATTTGGAGAGGATGTGTTCGTAGGGAGCTGTCAATAACGTGCATTCGCTGAAACGTCATGCGGGCCCTCTACCTTCACGGGCGTCGCGGGGTTTCTCCTCCTTTCACTTATCCCCATTGCGGAAGGGAGCTTCGGGGTCCTCGCATTTGGGGTGACTGGTGTCATCGGGATTGCGGTTGCTTCGAGCATTGTGAGCAACCTGTTTCTCTTCGTACCTGATGTAAGCTTGGGCTTTGTGAAGGAACTCGTCTAGGGTACGGGGAGGTTCTATTCTAAATGCCCTGCTGAGTTCTCTTCCAAGGAGGAGTCCCCTCTCAAGGAGGTATTTCTTCATGTAGTCTGTTGTATCTACCTCGACAGCTTCTTGGTTGAATCGCACGATGTACGAGCGCAACGTCTCATTTTTCTTCTGTACGATGGCTTCAAGGGCTTCCTCAGTCTTGGGATGACGTCGGGAGGCCGTGAAGTGCCTCGTGAATGCGGATTTAATGACTCTCCAGGACGTGATTGACTAAGGGGCCAGGTTTTTCTACCAGGCCATGGTGTCACTCCCACCAAATGAACACATGGCCAAGAGGGGTACAGACGCGAACGGTCGGCGAAAGAGGAAGAGAACACACAGGGGTGAACTCAAAAGACAAGAGTCGCCAGCTAGGCATTTTTATCCCAGAGGAAAGGTAATGCTGCATACACCTAGGAAAGATATGGATAAGACAGTTGCGAACCAGAGAGACTGAGAAAGGGGGTTGGTTACAACCTGGGAAGGTATTAGCACCCAGATTGTCCGTCGTACACGACGGGATCCACGCTTGAAAGATTTGTGATTAAAGGGGTAGTGTCAGTGCTATTCTGTGTATCAAAGCTGGAAAAGAATGCAAGTGTCAGTGTAAAAGAAATGTGAAGTGAAATATGTGAAGTGTCGGTGTAAAGAAATAATACAATGCTCAGGACTATGAGGCTTAAAGAATAATGCTGGAAAGAGGGGGAATATACAGAGACTTTTGTTCGATAACTGTTAAGTTATGCCTACGTATCCTCTCGTGCAATGAGGAAGTCAGAACACCGTAGTACGACTCAAAGAGACTGAAAGATAAATTGACTTGATGAACTGCTTACTTGCCTATGCTCAAGTGTATGACCTGTCTGGCTCAGGTGCAAACTGTCTTGCATTAGACGGAAGAAGCAAGTTCTCGTTTGTGAGTGAGTGAGATGAGAAAAGAATCCCGGAGGAGACGATTATTGTTTGTTTTTGTGTTTTCAATCTTTTATTTGTTTTTGGATTTGTCATAAGTTAATGAGCTTAAGCCTAAACCAATGGGTTAGTAAACTCATCACATCCTCCCTCTGATTAGGGGTAATGAGAATACCTTAAGTATGAAGTAAATACTTCACACTTAATCACCATGATGTAGGATTAAGATCATTAACCTACTTGTGATTATTTAGATGTTTTTGTTATTTTTTTTTAGTGTTAAGTAATGAGATTAAGCCATAATCAAGGATTTAATGGACTCATTACACCATCCTAACAGAAGGATAATAGATGAGAACATTTAAGCTGAGAAAGACTACTCAACTTAATCCATGATTAGGGATTAACCTCATGAAAAAACAAAGCCTTTATTAAGTGGATTTTAGTTAATGATAAGGTTAAGAAGTGGATTTTATGGTTTGTAAGACAACTTGAGGGGGACTTGTCCATTAACACTAGGGTTAGTCCTTCTTAACCAATTAAGGAAGAATTAGAACCCTAATGCAAGGCCCAAGTTACAAGCTTGATGTCTTAGTGATTATTAAGTGAATTGATTAAAGGATTTAAACACATTAAGGGTTTAACACTTAGGATTAAAGTTATACACTCCATCCTAATAGAAGGATGCAGGCATAAGCTTAATCACAAAGCCTTAAAGCCTTTAGGGTTTAGTCCCTGATTATGAGATGAGAAGAGAAGACTCAAAGATGACACAAAGGTAAAACTAAATGGGGGACTAATCAAACCCTAATTGTGATCATGCTTGGTTGTTCCTAGGGTTTATGAGGCTTGCAAAAGATCTTCAAGAGAAACCACCAGGAAGGAAGCAGATGAAAAGAGCAAAGAAAAGCAAAACAACTTGCTTCACTTAAGAAGACAAGTTGCTTGAAGAAAGGAGGTAAGAGCTGAACATGAATGAGCAAGCTCACTCTAATACACATACAAAATTCAGCAAAGAAAGTATGAAAGAGATGAAAAGAGATTGTGAGAAGTGAAGGCAAATTCACCTCTCAAACAACTTACCACCTGAAAAGTTAGCACAAGCAAATGAAATGCAATGAGAATGGGATGAAATGCCATGGAGCAAACCAAAACCAGAAGCATAAGTATGATGTTAATGATGCTAAGGGATGATGCAAACACATGACAAGAGATGAGAATGATCATACAAGCATAAGGATGCAAATGAGGCATGTTTTGAACCATGAAAGTTTATGAAATGCAATGGACATATAACATGGCAAATGAAAGATGCAATGATCAAACATGATTCTAATATGTCCTAAGATGTATTATGAATCATGTGGATGCACAAAATGTCATGGCAAGTCATTGGATGCAAGCAAATGAAAGATGGATGCAAAGGAAAGCACAAATTAGGGTTTATGATCAACACACAAAGCAAAATTCAACATCAGAAGCATATGACATGATAAAAAATTGGAAATGCAATCAAAGATACCCTAAACCTATACAAACTCACTGCCCAAAGGAGAGGATCCAACTCTTAACCTAGTGCAAGTTATGAATTTCCTAAGATTACTAGGGTTTTGGGGTACCTCATCAAGAAAAATGCTAAACAAATTGAAAATGCAAGATCAAATCAAACCAAATTTATCCTATAAACTACATGCTATGAAGAGTGCAATGCAAGAAGAATCATCATCCAACTCTCAATGGTTAGGCATAATGAAATTTTTAAAGTTTGAAACAAAATATTGCCTTAAAATGAATTTAATTCCAATGAAAATGATTAAAAGGCATCAAGAACCAAAAAGAAATTTGGTTTGAGAGTTGGATAATGTTTCTAAATTTTTCTAAATGCAATGTGAATTTTTTGGTGATTTTTAAATACCTAAATGCATTTTTTATTAATTAATTTTCATTAACTAATTAAACATTTAAATGATTTAAAAATAATTTTCTATGCAAAAAATAAAAATAAAATATTTTTGGGTTTTAAAAATTAATGAAATCTTTGACAAAAATTTTCATAATTTTTAAATGAATTTTGCTATTTTAAATAAAATGTATAAAACAAATGAGAAAAAAAAAAGAATTAAAACTGAATTTAATAAAAGTAAACGCAATGGAAGGATGGGATTGAATCTGGGTTTGGACTGGTTGACTGCGCGCCAGATCCAAAGACCCACATTCAAACCTGGCTAAATTAAGTTTTATAATTAATTAAACTGGATTTAATTAATTAATCAGGGATTATGGTTTAATGGCAAGATCCTGGCCACACACACGCGCGGGAGTCAACCCCAGTCTACCTCATCTATGGCCCAAATTCAAACTCCCATTAATGACACAATTAGGGCTAATGATTTTCAGGTGACCGGAACAGTGGTTCCGGTCATCTTCTCCGGCGAGCATAAACCCTAGAATCTTCTACAGGTCACTAAACATGAAATTTCTTCCACCAAAACAAACCTCTCATCAATCTAAACCTAACCCCTCATCTCAAATCCATTTATTTTCACTCACAAGTATGAATCGAAGGAAAATATAAAACACGGGCAAACTTTCAGAACAACATGAAATGGTCATTTCTTGCTTATTTTCAATTCTAAACACATCTAGATGATCAGTGGAACATGTAGATTCATTTTGTAACAAGAAAATGAAGTTCTGAGAAAAAAGTTCTTAGGTTATACCTGAGCTGGAGACCTTCGAAAGTGAGCTTTCAGAGCCTCCCTCTTGTGCAAATGGTCTCCTTTGAACCTCCTGAGGCTAATGGAATGCTTGAATGGGGTTGAAAGTTGCTAGTTTGAGAGGTTCAGTTCTGATATGGCAGGAAATGAGGTTCTTGTGTGTTATGTTTCAGACCATTGTGAGGGGTGGGATTTGTTCTATGGGTTGTGTGTGGTTGATTGGTGAAGGAATTATTGAAGTTTTATGGTTGTGTTGAGTGTTTCGAAGAGGGAATGGTTTGGACAGATTTTTGTGCGTGCTGCAATGTGGGAGGATTCAGCTTGTGTATGGTATATTTTTGGGTTGCTTCATGTCCACATATCATACTCTGGTTGGGCAGAGAGTTGGTGGTGGCACTATGGGATTGGTATGGGAAAAATGCAAGAAAGTCAAGGTTTGTGTACTCTAAGCATGGCTCGGGTCAGAGGCAATCTTAGGGCTTGTCCTGCCTCAGCTTGAGTCAAGGATGGCCCTTGGATGATTCATGAAGGACTGCAGCATTTGGATCATAAGTTGGAAGGGTTTTTGCAACTTGACAACTTGTTACATTTCATGATTTTTGGCCATGTACATGTGATAAGTCTTGCTGAATTTTTGGTGTGAGATGCCTCATGAGGTTATGGCAATGTCTTGAAACCAGCTAGAGATCATACAATCCCTTTGAGAATGATTTTGCAAGAAATCCCTCTTTGCACTTTCATGAAGAATGGCTTATGGTTACTTGAAAATCAAGGCATAGAAATGGGAAATTCCTTGGGCCAAACTGATTTTTAGGTCATGCATTGTATTTGTATGATGATTAGAGGTCACATTGAAGTCACATAAAGGCTGGCCATGAGAATTTGCATGTTTTCCATTTTGTGCAAAAGTGAAATTTCAATGATTTTATCCAACTTTGCAAGGCCATAACTTTTGATCAAAAATGAATTAGAATGATTTGTACTTTTTGAAAAGGGAATGATCCATTCTACAACTTTCATGACCAAAGTTTTCTCATTTGAAGCATTTTTGAATCAAAAAGAAAGGGTTGAAAACTTTCCCAAAGTGGCAAGTTTCCATTACAAGTCACTTTCCCAAAAAGGCAACTTTGCAAATGGCTTGAAATTCTTCAATTTTGTGAACTTATAACATCTTCTATGATCAAATAAAGATCATACACATTCAAAATGATGAAGAACACCCTTTGGTTGGGTCATTGGGGGCCTCAGATGCCCTGATTTTGCACTGACTTGCTCAGGAAGTCAACTCTTGATTAGATGCCTTCCCCATGGAATTTCTTCATGAAAATTGATATGCATGATCCTTATAACATATAGAGACCAATAGAAACAAGAATGACCAAAAAATTTGGAGTTATGGCCTTTGAAACCAAAACCCTAATTCTAGGTCATTTGTGCAGTTAAACCTGGCTCTGCTTCCATGTCTTTCTCAGTTCTTGTGATTCTTTGACTTCCTTGAATTTGTGAGGATATAATATGATGCTTGAACATACATGGGCCCCTTTGAAGTGATTGATGACCTTTGGAGTGGCTCAAATGGCTCAGGATGGCTCATATCACAAACCCTAGATGCAGATGACTTAGAAGCAATGCAGTGAATCAAAAATGTGGTATGAGATGCTATGGTTGAATTCATGCATATGAAAAGATCACAAGCCATGGTGTGAATGGGTGAGGGCAAATTTGGGGTGTTTACAGCTGCCCCTATTCAAGCATGAGTTAGCTGTGCAGGATGCAAGCAACGGCTTGACAGGCAAACAAGATAACTTGTGGTTGAATACCAAAGACAATCCAAAATTTGCACTCACAGAATGAAGAAGAAAATGGATATATATTGTAAAAAGGAAAATAAAGTATAATTGTAAAGTGCGGGTGACGGAGGACGACCGTCGAGCAGAGGACGACTACTGGGGATAAAGCGATGACGGGGACGATCGACATGCTGGGGAGGATGCGGGAAATAAAGCAATGACGGGGACGGCCGACAAGCTGGGGATATGAGAGATTGTGATGGGGACGGCCATCAGGTAAAGCTATAAGACTCTCTGGGGGTTATAGGTAAGCGAAATAAAATGATGAGGCATGGTCATCAAAGGTGAAGGACGATCACCTAGCAGGGTACGGCTGCTCCCTTGGGGATAAGATGAGGGACGGTCATCTAAGGTGAAGGACGATCACCGGGCAGGGTACGGCTGCCGAATGTACCACGACATAGGACGAATATCGGGTAAATAAGGTCAACGATGGGGACGACCATCGGATAAGCATGATGAAGGACGATCATCAAGAGGTGAAGGACGATCACCTAGCAGGGTACGGCTGCTCTCGGGGTTAAGATGAGGGACGGTCATCTAAGGTGAAGGACGATCACCTAGCAGGGGACGGCTGCTAAAGATATCATGACATAGGACGAATGTCGGATAAGAAGGGGTTCTAATAAATAGAGACTCCACTGGGGGTTGATGAAGGACGATCATCAAAAGGGTGAAGGACGATCACCCGGCAGGGTATGACTGCCGCAAAGGTATCATGACATAGGACGAATGTCAGATAGAAAGGAAATAGTTTAACAAGTTTTGTTGGGGACTTCGCTGGGGAAAAGTAAACACGGAAGAGTGTCTACATCCAAGAGGTATAAGCGTTTGGGTACTGTGTATAGACTAAAGATGCGGACGAGCATCCTTAAGACTATGATACGGACGGGTATCAAGTAGAAACAAATGCTGACACATGTTCGAAGATGATATTACGGACGAGTATCAACTAGTTAACAAAGAACACGGACGAGTATTGATTCTGTGGGGACTCTTCTGGGGAGTAATAGACACAGACGAGTGTCTAAACTCTAAAAAGAGGTAAAAGTATCTGACATTGTGTATGGATCAAAGATGTGGACGAGCATCCTTAAGACTATGATACGGACGAGTATCAGTAGAAACAAACGCTGACACATGTTCAGAGATGATGATACGGACGAGTATCAACTAGTTAACAAAGAACACGGACGAGTTTCGAATTTAAGAAAGATAAGTGGTGTATACAAGATACGGACGAGTATCTGCATGAGTAAAAAGTATGAGTAACAAGTATGAGTAAAACATGGACGAGTGTCTATCTTGCTGTGGAGAGCACGACACGGATGGGTGTCGGAAAAAGTGCATTATAAACAAGTGTATGGTTTACAAAATGTTTAGGTAACTATGCTGGGGAGGTGACACGGACGGGTGTCAAGGAATTGCGTACATATGTATCTGTGAGTGCAAAGGGGACGCTTTGGCTTTCTACTGGGGATATGACACGGACGGGTGTCAGGAAGTATCTGTATCTTTAGGGAGAACACCTTGGCTCTCTTCCGGGGAATTTTGGGGAGCATTCTGTATATCGCTGATGGATTGTCAGTATTTGGAACATGGCTCATGATTATGTAACATGTTTGATTTTGCCGTAATGCTCCGTATTAGACGGAATGCTACGCTTTATGGGGAAAATATGATGTGAATGCTATGATTATGCAAAGAACGATCCGGGACTCGGATCCCGTTGCCGTGAAGATCTCTGGCTGATCTGCTTGAAGTGAATATCCCAACTGGGGATGAGATCATTGGTAGATCTAACATATATGACTCTGCTTGGGGAAATAGATCACTGATAGACCTATCTTGGTAATGAGGGACCCAGCTGGGGGTTTGTAGGAGCTTTCTTCACTCTGTTGTGATTTCTTCATGCGTGGCCCTTCTGGATAGAGGTTGAAACTCTGTGGGGAGGTAGTTCCCTGGTCGGCACTTGGCTGGAGAAGAAGAAGGATCACTGGAAGACCTTCCTAGAGATTTTTGTATGGATCCTGCTGAGGGTGATACTCGACAACTCAGCTGGGGAGGAAACACCTCCGGTGCTAATCTGGAAGACGGACTGAGTAGACAATGATTTGACAGCTTGCTGGGGGAGAAGCTTTCATGCCCCATGTTGCGCTTTGAATACCTGCCATCCTGTAAAGACAAAGAAACGCACAAGTACCCCGAGGTATCCCTTACCGGATTCCGTCATAAGAGTTCAGACACTCCTGGGAGTAAGTATATTTTCCTGTAAGCATGTAGTTTCAGAAAAACGCATCCGTGTTTATGCGATCGACAAATTAATGACATCGGACATTTTTGCAAAATAAAAGAGTACGAGACAGTGTGTGACTGAAAATCTGATTTTATTAATTCGAGTGCCCTGAATTGGCAAGATACAGTCATATAAACGAATCCCCTGAAATGAGGAGATTGTTACAAATTGAGAAACAAAAAGATGCTGGCAATGTTGATGACGCTTCAAGGAGCTTCCCTTTTGCTATGAATCGTATGACTTTTGACGTTCTTCTTATCTTGCTTTCTGAAGAAAGTCGATTCTGAACGAAGCTCGAACCTTTCGGAGCTTGCCAGGTCGTAAGTGATACAGACGAATTCAGAATGCAGTTGTTCGCCTATTCCCTTATTTTGCATGGATCTCCCTTTCGGGTTTTCAATCCATCGGGATACCCATTTTTGCCTGAGTTGTCCAATGCGGCTTTTCAACTCAGCGAGTGTACATTTTTTATTTATTTCCCTTATTTTTGCCCGAGTCTTTTATTCTGTTTTTGACTCGCCGGGATGCCCTATTTTTGCCTGGACTTACATTCTGTTTTTATGTCCAACGGGTCATTTTATGCGAAGTATTTTTTAACTGCATATGAATTCACAGGGGACGGGAAGTCTTCACCATCCATAGTGTTGAGCATTAGTGCTCCACCAGAGAAAACTTTCTTTACTACGAATGGCCCTTCATAGTTCGGAGTCCACTTGCCCCTGTGGTCTGTATGAGGAGGAAGGAGTCTTTTCAGCACAAGATCTCCTACTTGGTACTCCCGAAGCCTGACTTTCTGATCGAAGGCTTTCTTCATTCTTTTCTGATACAGCTGCCCATGACAAATTGCAGCCAATCTCTTTTCTTCGATCAGATTCAGTTGTTCGTATCGGGATCGGACCCATTCTGCTTCATTCAGCTTAACATCCATCAGTACCCGCAAGGAGGGTAATTCAACTTCAACAGGTAGGACTGCCTCCATACCATACACAAGCTGATACGGTGTTACCCCTGTGGATGTTCTGATTGACGTACGGTACCCATGCAAGGCAAATGGTAGCATTTCGTGCCAATCTTTATAGGTAACCACCATCTTCTACACAATCTTCTTGATATTCTTGTTAGCTGCCTCTACAAAACCATTCATCTTTAGCCTGTAAGGAGAAGAATTGTGGTGTTGGATCTTGAAGTCCCGGCACAGCTCTGCCATCAATTTGTTGTTTAAATTGGAACCATTATCAGTAATGATTCGCTCGGGAACTCCATACCGACAGATGATGTCTCTCTTCAGAAATCGGGCTACCACTTGCCTGGTAACATTTGCATAGGAAGCTTCTTCAACCCACTTGGTAAAATAGTCAATGGCTACCAGGATGAATCTGTGACCATTTGAAGCAGTCGGTTCAATCTTGCCAATCATATCAATGCCCCACATGGCAAAGGGCCAGGGTGAAGACATCACATTCAAAGGGTTGGGAGGCACATGCACCTTATCCGCATAAATTTGGCATTTATGGCATTTTCTGGCATAGGCACAACAGTCGGCATCCATTGTGATCCAGTAATAGCCTGATCTTAACAGTTTTTAGCCATTGCATGCCCTCCTACATGGGTACCAAAGGATCATTCGTGCACTTCGTGCATCAACAAGTCTGCTTCTGTCTTATCAACGCATCTGAGAAGTACCATGTCAAAGTTTCTCTTGTACAGGGAACCGTTAGTATTCAGGAAGAAACTACCAGCTAGCCTTCTTAATGTCTTCTTGTCATTGGAAGATGCCCCAGGTGGGTATGTTTGATCCTCCAAGAAGCACTTAATGTCGTGGAACCAAGGCTTATCCTCTTTAACAACATCTGCTGAGAATACATATGTTGGTCTGTCAAGTCTGGATACTGAAATCCGAGGCACAAAGTTGGCAGCTTGAACTTTGATCATGGATGAAATGGTAGCCAGAGCATCTGCAAATTGATTTTCGTCTCGAGGGATATACTCAAGCTTGACCGTTGTGAAGAAAGTTAATAACCTCCTTGTATAATCCCGGTAAGGTATCAGATGATCTTGGTGCGTGTACCATTTGCCGTTGGTTTGATTAATTACCAGAGCTGAATCTCCGAATACAGTCAAAGTCTTGATCCTGAGGTCAATGGCTTCCTCAAGACCCATAATACAAGCTTCGTATTCAGCTTCGTTGTTAGTGCAGTTAAAGGTGAGCTTTGCCGAGAAAGGCATGTGAACTCCCTTAGGTGTAATGAGTACTGCACCAACACCACGACCATTCATGTTAACAGCCCCATCAAACATCATAGTCCATTCTTCTTCCGGGTCAGGCCCTTCAGTGTGAACAGGCTCTTCATGATCTTTTTCTTTTATGAACATGATGTCTTCATCAGGGAAGTCAAATCTCATAGGCTGTTAATCATCAATAGGTTGCTCAGCAAGATAATCGGACAGTACACTGCCCTTGATGGCTTTCTGAGATGTGTACTGGATGTCATATTCGGTGAGGATCATTTGCCATCTTGCAACCCGTCCGGTAAGTGCTGGCTTCTCGAAAATGTACTTAACTGGGTCCATCTTTGATATCAATAAAGTAGTGTGGGTCAACATATACTGTCTCAGTCGGCGAGCAGCCCACGCTAAAGCACAACAAGTTTTCTCGAGCAGTGAATAACGTTGTTCACAGTCGGTAAACGTTTTGCTTAGGTAGTATATTGCATACTCTTTTCGACCAGACTCGTCATGCTGGCCCAGCACACCCCCCATTGACTCTTCTAATACTGTCAAGTACATGATCAGAGGTCTTCCTTCAACTGGAAGCATAAGGATAGGAGGCTCTTGCAAGTATTCCTTGATTTTCTCAAAAGCCCTCTGGCAGTCTTCGTTCCACCTGACCGTTTGTTCTTTTCTTAGCAGTTTGAACAAAGGCTCACAGGTTACTGTAAGGTGAGATATGAACCGTGAAATGTAGTTCAATCTACCTAGAAAACCCCGAACCTCTTTTTCTGACTTCGGTGCAGGCATTTCTTGAATGGCTTTGACCTTATCAGGGTCAACTTCAATCCTTTTTTCACTTACAATAAATCCCAGCAGCTTACCAGACCGCACCCCAAATGTGCATTTGTTGGGGTTCAACTTCAGTTGGTACTTCCTCAGACGCTTGAATAACTTCAACAGATTCACCAGGTGGTCTTCTTCTGTGAGGGACTTGGCAATCATGTCATCCACATAACATTCAATTTCTTTATGGATCATGTCGTGGAATAATGTTACCATAGCCCGTTGATAAGTTGCACCAGCATTCTTCAGTCCGAATGGCATCACCTTGTAATAGAACGTGCCCCAGGGTGTGATGAAAGTTGTCTTCTCCATGTCTTCAGGTGACATCTTAATGTGATTGTATCCTGAAAATCTGTCCATGAAGGAGAACACCGAGAACTGAGCCGTATTATCAACCAATACTTCAATGTGAGGTAATGGGAAGTCATCTTTCGGGCTGGCTCTGTTCAGATCCCGGTAATCCACACACATCCTCACCTTGCCGTCTTTCTTAGGCACAGGTACAATATTAGCAACCCACGGCGGATAGCTAGTTACAGCAAGGAAACCGGCGTCCCACTGTTTTTGTACCTCTTCTTTTATCTTCATTGCCATATCTGGGCGAGTACGACGCAACTTCTGTATTACTGGCGGGCAGTCTTCTTTCAAAGGCAGCTTGTGCATGACAATGTCGGTGTCCAACCCTAGCATGTCCTGATAAGACCAAGCAAAGACATCCACATACTCCCAAAGCATATCAAACAGTTTCTCTTTCACTGAATTTTGTAGGCAGGCCCCGATCTTAACCTCTCTTACGTCTTCCTCCGTACCAAGATTAATCGTTTCGATCTCCTCCTGATGAGGAGTGATAACCTTCTCCTCTTGCTTTAACAACCTGGCTAGCTCTTCAGGAAGCTCATAATCTTCTTCAACCCCTTCATCAGCTTGATTGATTGGATTGTCAAAGTCATACGAAGTCATAGCGGTGTTGTTGTCGGTGCAGTCTGAAAGGCACTCTCTGCAAGGGTTTAGATTGGTTTATTTTAGTGATCAATTTTAATTTTGTTTAGAAAAAGTGAAATGAAGTTTTCATTTTGGAAAACATTGCCATTTTATTTTTGTACAAAAAGAAAAATGAAAAACAGTGAGCGAAAAAGGAAAAGACTCATTTGCAAAAGATGTCCGATATTCATTGATTAATCCATTTGCACAAAATTACAAGATGGCCCGATTAAAAAATGAGTCTTGTCATCTTGGGCAAGATGCAAGACTTGATGGATGCTTAAAAATACAGGAAATAATAATTACTCTGCAGGAGTAACCCTTATAATTTCCTGGGAAGACCAGTTAAGGACTTGACTCCCCGGGATCCTTGGACGTATGCAGCTCTCCAGGTTGCGGTCGCTTTCCTCCTCGTCTTCCAAGTTGTTCACTGCATCCGGGGTGAGCATTCCCCCACTGACAAAATTGGGCTTCTTGGCAGCCTCTGATTGATCTTGTTGAGTTGGTCTGTAACCCAACCCAAATTTGTCTTCCTTCTTCTCCACGGGCAACAGCTTGCCCCAGCCTTGGGCAGTACCCTCTTCAACAACCTTCCGGGCTGGCTGATAAGATGTCATGGAGGTTCCCAGTACAACAGATGATTCATTTATGTTCAGGGCCTCAAACCCCTGGCTCATGGTTTCATGGATTTCTCCATCCATCTCTATATACTTATACGTAGCCAGATGGCTAACAAAGATGTCCTCTTCACCACATATGGTGATGATTTGGCCTTCCCACTCGAATTTCAGCTTCTGGTGAAGGGTAGACGTAACAGCACCAGCGGCATGGATCCAAGGTCTACCCAACAAACAGCTGTAGGCCGGCTGAATGTCCATCACATAGAAGGTAATTTTAAAAGTTTGCGGGCCAATCATCACAGGCAGATCAATCTCCCCAAGCACTGATCTTTTAGAGCCATCAAATGCTCTCACCACCAAATTACTCGGACGCAGTGCCAAGCCATCATACTCCAGCTTCACTAAGGCTTTCTTTGGTAAAACATTGAGCGAAGACCCAGTGTCCACCAGTACATGTGATAGAACAACACCCTTGCATTCCAGGGTGATATGTAAAGCCTTGTTGTGGTTACGCCCCTCAGTTGTTAAGTCAGCATTGGTAAAACCCAGTCCATGGCTGGTGTTGACATTTGCTACCACAGTTTCTAGCTGATTAACAGTGATCTCCTCTGGCACGTATGCTGCGTGCAGGACTCTCAATAATGCATTCCTGTGAGCTTCAGAACACATCAACAGGGATAATATGGAGATTTTTGAGGGAGTTTGGTGAAGCTGATCCACCACCTTGTAATCACTTCTCTTGATGATTCTCATAAACTCGTCTACATCTTGTTCAAACGATGTCTTCTGAGTTTCTTTGATAACCGGCTCTTCAAGCACCACACTCTTTCCTTTTGCTTTGGCAGCAGCTTCTGCTTCAGCATTAGGTCTTTGTACTTGTGAGGCAAAAAGGCGTCCACTTCTGGTGAAGCCTCCGCCTCCCCCAACATTATCAATATGTGGAGAAGAGGTTGAAGAATCAAAAGTGATTTTCTCCCCGTTGCAGTAAAGATCAGAGCCGTAATGCCAAGGTATGGCATTACTGCTTTCATATGGAACTGGTCCAGGCACTGTAGTGGTAACTGGACTGACTGCTGCAGAGGAGGGTACTGAAATGGTGTGCGGGTCGTAGTAAATGGTGACTGGTGACCTGGCAGGAGGTGCCACTGTTTTTGTTGAAAGTTGTTGTTTGGAGGAACATCTGATGGATCATAGTAGATGGTGACTGCTGAGATGTCTTCATTAATTTTTGCTGATGTTGTAGAAGATTCTGCTGAATAAATGGGTGTTGATGTTGTAGAAGAAAGGGTTGTTGACATTTGATTTGTTGAAGTGATGGATGAAGCCATTGTTGATGATATTGATGAATCGGTTGGAATGATTGTTGCTGTAGTTGTAGGAGAATCAGGAATTGTTGTCAGAGGAATTGCTGGATTTGTAGGTGCCGCTGTTGAAATCTGAAGGATACCATCCTTGATAAGACCATCTATGCCGCTTCTCAAATTATCACACCCGTTGACCGCAATGTTGCAATACCCACAACCGAGCTCACACCCGGGAAACACCTGGCACTCTAGAAGCTGAGCTTTAATCTCGACCAGTGGTGTTCGAATCTGTGCAACACTGGTGATCAAAGTAGATGGTTTGTCTTCCTCAATGGCGTTAATCCTTGGCCCACCATGATTAGGCATAGGATTTCTATTGACATTTGGAGGAGGTGCGAAGTTGAGGGCTTTAGAATCCACCAGATCTTGCACTTTCATTTGCAAAGCCCTGCATTTCTCTGTGTTGTGACCAGGTGCATTGGAATGGAAAGCACACCTGGCGTTGACGTCGTAATTCTTTGGGAGATTGGAGGGATCTGGTGGTTCCAATGTCCTTAGCTCAACTAAGTTAAGTTTCAGGAGTTGTGGCAATAAAGCGGCATAAGGCATAGGGATTGGATCAATCACCCTATTTGCCTGTGATGGTCTTTGCTGGAAGGGTCTTTGCTGTTGATTGCTGTTATTGTTGTTGTATGCTTTTTATGGCGGATACTGAACTTGTTGTTGATAATGGGGTTGTTGTGTTTGTTGATATGCTGGTTGCTGAGGAATCGGAGCTGGAATAGTGACAGCTGCTACTGATCTGTGGACATACTGAGGTCTGCCCCTGTTGGCATGAATGGCATTTGTCTCACCGGTCCTTCGAGGTCCCACAAAAGGCTTCCTGGGATTACTAGACGAACTTGCACCATTATCAGAAATCTTACCCATTTTTAACAGACTTTCGCTTCTTTCACCGGCTATAACTACGTCAGCGAAACTGGTGGAAGAAAAGGCAGCTAGCCTATCAATATATGTTCCTTGCAGAGTATTCATGAACATGTCGTCCATTTCTCTTTCCGTCATGGGTGGTTGGACAGCAGCAGCAAGCTGTCTCCACCTTTGGGCATATTCCCTGAAGCTTTCCTTGGAGGATTGAGACATTCCCATCAAGAGGGTTCTGTTAGGAGCCATGTCCAGATTGTATTGGTACTGCCTGATGAAGGCTTCAGCTAGGTCCTTCCAGCATCTGATTTTAGCTCTGGTCAAGTGTGAATACCACTCCCTTGAAGCCCCAGTCAAACTGTCTTCAAAATAGAACATCCACAGCTTTTCGTCCATGGTATATGCTTTGAGTCTCCCCAGAAAGGACTGCAGGTGAGTTCGTGGACAGGAGGTTCCATTGTATTTCTCGAAGCACGGAGGTTTGAACTTGTGGGGAATTCTTACTCCGTCTACTAACCCCATATCCATGACATCAAAACCCAAGGAATTTTGAGACTCCGGAGATCTCAACTTCTCAGCAATTTCATCAAACCTCCAATCATAGACTTCATCACCAGCTCCCATGACAGTGAATTGCTCCTCTTGGGGGTCTTCTTGTAAGATCCTCCCCCCAGTAGTATTTCCTTGCACATTAGCCGGGATGTTGACTTCCGGATCTAAATGGGGTTCAAATACAGGTGGATTAACATGAGGCTGACCCCTCTCATTGTTGCTTGTGCCTCCAGTCCCAGGATGAGGTTCCTCGGGAGTTTGTCTTTCTACCAATGCCCTTAGCCTTTCCTGACTCTGGGCTAAGCCAGTCATTACTGTCATGAATTAGGCCATTTGGTTCCTCATCTCCACTCTTTCGTTAGCCATCTGTGTCCTGACCTCTGTCAGGTCCTGTTGTACTTGATCCATTTGGATACCAGGAAGGTTGTTGCGAGTGGGATACCGGTGCGGACGGTTGAGAGGGAACACCCGACGGCGAGCAATAATTCCTGAGTCACAACAGAGTTAGTAACAAACAAACTAAAAACAAAAACCAACAAAACAAAACAAAAGTTAGTATGCAATGCAGTATGCTTATTTATTTTCCAAGGTATCCGGCTTGGCTCTTGGTTTTGACCTTTCCAGACCCCGAGGAAAATGTTCTGATGTTACTTGAGAAAAGAAACTCATTGAAACAAACTAACAAATACATTACAAATGGTCGATCATACATAGTTTGTTTTTTACAACACATGCCCCTGAGGGGTCAAAAATACAACGTAAAAGAAAAGTACATCAAATGGAAATAACAACAAGCAAAGAAGTCAAACATCTAATCCAAACTCATCCTCCTTAACCTCCTTCAAAAGTGCTTCAGTTACAGGACCAGCCAGATGCTCTGTAATAGTCCTGATAAGGAGGTTTCTAGTGGCAATAGCAGTGGTCAGTTTCTTGTGCCTGTCCTGGTCCTTTGACCTTTTCAAACCAGCCCTAAGCTTCAACTCTGAAATCTCCTTCTGGGCTGCTAGCAAAGCTTCCTGTTGTTTCTTTTCATTGGCCTCTAACTGCTCAATCCTGGCTTGAGTTCTCTTATCTTCTTGAGTACGAGCTTCAGTGATCCTGACCCACCTAGCTTGACTTTCTTGCAGATAGAGATCAGTCCTAGCCTTCTGAAGCTTTGCCTCCTTACAGGCATTCTTCAATATTTGCTCCCCAGCTCTTGATTTCTTGATATAGTCCTCTGCTTTCTCAATCCTGGCCAAATGCTCCACTTTAATCTTCTCCAACCTTTCAATGTCTAGACGACCATCACTCCTCTCCCAGAGGGTCTTCTTCAGAGCTTGAGACAGATTCTCATTCCTTTCCTTCAGCTTCTCAAACTCTTCCAGGCTAACAGTGGTTGTTGGCTGTGCTGTGGATGGTCCTGGTACATCTTCAATGGTGAAGGGCATCCCAGAAATCTGAGCTCTAGCATGAGACCATTCATAATACTGAGCTGAAGCCACATTATTGCACCTTCCAAGAATGGCCATCCCTTTAGTCTGGATGTTGTCCCAAGCCCAGGATGCTTGCCTGACAACAGCTAGATTAGGCTTTATCTCACAATACAGGGTCTCAGCTAGATCTTGCACTCTAGGAGGGTGGACCAAAGCATAGCCCAATTGTCTCTTAAACAGCAAAGGATTGTAGTTGATGCAACCCTTCACTCCTACTAGAGGTACATTGGGGTACTGCCCACAGCTAGTGATGATGTCCTTGCCCTTGGTGCTCTGGGTGCACCATCTGATGTCATCTGAAGTTAAAGCAATAAGTCTCTTAGCCCAATTCTTCAGTTGGTGAGGATTCAGGAAGGCATCAGTCCTAGGTAAGTGTTTGAGCAGCCAGGTGTGAAATAGAGGAACACAACATCTCACCAACTTTCCTCTTTGCTTCTCATTCCTCTGATGGATGGAATAATAGAAATCCCCCAGCAAGGTGGGTACTGGGTTTCTCAGAAGGAAAAGATGAATGGCATTCTTGCTGATAAACTTAGGCTCGTCCGCAAATAATATAACCCCATATATACTGAGGGCTAACAATGCACAAACTGCCTTCCATTCTCCCAAGGAGGCCTTCAGGATGGCCTGAGAAATCAAGAAATCTAAATGCAAACCAGGGATCCCAGCCTTTGTTGTCATGTTCTGCTCAATCAAAATAGGCTCCAGGTACAGTGCTTTTGCCACCTCTCCATTGCTGGGAGAAGTCATTTCTGGGTTGAAGGGGACACCACCCCTGACAGGTACTCCAATCAATGATGAAAACTCCTCCAAAAGAGGCCCTAGCTGAAAGTTCTGGAAAGTGAAGCATCTCAAAGGAGGGTCATAGAACTGTAAGCAGGTGTGAATCATACTCCTCTGAGAAGGATCCAGGTCCATAACCATATCAAGGATGCCTCCATATTGCTCTCTGAATAATGGGATATGGTCTGGAGTGATAAGTGCCTGGACCTGCCTGATACCAGTCAACACAGGCTCAAAGAAATGGTATGAAATGTTGCTCTTCCTGGGTGCAGACATGAGTGCTGATGAAGAGCTAAAGACAAGCGAAAAAATCAATACTGGAGATGAGCTACTGGTAGGCTGGTGCTGGTGATGAAGGCAGCTGAAGCAGACAACTGATGAAGATAGCTGAAGCAGATACCTGATGAAACAGAGGTCTATGCAGATGAAGGGGTCAAAACCAAGCCAAATATGATGTGGATACCCTGAAAAACAAATAAACAAATGTTAAATGATGCAATGATGATGTATGCAAATGATATGCAAGGGTTTGTGATCAAGCTGGGTCTGATTAACTGTCTTGATATAAGTCCATGTATGTTCAAGAAGTCCAGATGGAGGTTTAGAAGTCCAGTAACCAAGGTGGGGGACTCAAATAAAGAGTCACATGTCCAGGGTTAAATCACAAGAACTGTCCAAAGTGAGGTACTCTTAATCAAATAAGTAACAGGGTATGATGTGGCCAATGGTACCTGCAAACCTGCAAACAGCCCAACCCCCTCACAGGTAGTGTTCTAAAACAAGGATCCTCAGACTTGGATCAGTTATGAGAAGTGTAAACACTTCTAACCCGGAGGTACAGTGTTTACAATAACCATAAAAGATCCTCCTCTAATTCACCTCAGTTTCTGAAGGTCATAATAAAGGTCATCCAGACTTAGCAGGCTTCCCAGATAGCCCTAGCACTACAGGAGATCTGTAGCACAGAGTTCTCAAGAAGAAACCCACATCTGAACCGTGTTTCATATTCCCGCACCAGACCGAAATGGAATGGGAAAGAATATGAACCACTCTAGCCTAGGTGTCACTCAGGTCCCAAGTATAGGACCTTAAACTCTCAATGAAACCCCACCCATCAAAACATAAACCAGATCCAGCCAGACAGCATGACAGTATGAAAAATGTAAAACTGTAAAAAAAGCAATAAATAAAGCTGTACATAAAGCAATAAATAAAGCAACTATATAAACACAATTAGCACATAACACCCCAGTAAACACAAATCAAACAAGCGCTAGGAGGAACCCACAAAAAGAACCAGAAGCCCTGGTTATAGTATAAGGCTCCCCAGCAGAGTCGCCAAGCTGTCGCTCCCACCAAATGAACACATGGCCAAGAGGGGTACAGACGCGAACGGTCGGCGAAAGAGGAAGAGAACACACAGGGGTGAACTCAAAAGACAAGATTCTCCAGCTAGGCATTTTTATCCCGGAGGAAAGGTAATGCTGCATAGACCTAGGAAAGATATGGATAAGACGGTTGCGAACCAGAGAGACTGAGAAAGGGGGTTGGTTACAACCTGGGAAGGTATTAGCACCCAGATTGTCCGTCGTACTCGACGGGATCCACCCTTGAAAGATTTGTGCTTAAAGGGGTAGTGTCAGTGCTATTCTGTGTATCAAAGCTGGAAAAGAATGCAAGTGTCAGTGTAAAAGAAATGTGAAGTGAAATATGTGAAGTGTCAGTGTAAAGAAAGAATACAATGCTCAAGACTATGAGGCTTAAAGAATAATGCTGGAAAGAGGGGGAATATACAGAGACTTTTGTTCGATAACTGTTAAGTTATGCCTACGTATCCTCTCGTGCAATGAGGAAGTCAGAACACCGTAGTTCGACTCAAAGAGACTGAAAGATAAATTGACTTGATGAACTGCTTACTTGCCTATGCTCAAGTGTATGACCTGTCTGGCTCAGGTGCAAACTGTCTTGCATTAGACGGAAGAAGCAAGTTCTCGTTTGTGAGTGAGTGAGATGAGAAAAGAATCCCGGAGGAGACGATTATTGTTTGTTTTTGTGTTTTCAATCTTTTATTTGTTTTTGGATTTGTCATAAGTTAATGAGCTTAAGCCTAAACCAATGGGTTAGTAAACTCATTACATCCTCCCTCTGATTAGGGGTAATGAGAATACCTTAAGTATGAAGTAAACACTTCAGACTTAATCACCATGATGTAGGATTAAGATCATTAACCTACTTGTGATTATTTAGATGTTTTTGTTGTTTTTGTTTAGTGTTAAGTAATGAGATTAAGCCATAATCAAGGATTTAATGGACTCATTACACCATCTTAATAGAAGGATAATAGATGAGAACATTTAAGCTGAGAAAGACTCCTCAACTTAATCCATGATTAGGGATTAACCTCATGACAAAACAAAGCCTTTATAAAGTGGATTTTAGTTAATGATAAGGGTAAGAAGTGGATTTTATGGTTTGTAAGACAACTTGAGGGGGACTTGTCCATTAACACTAGGGTTAGTCCTTCTTAACCAATTAAGGAAGAATTAGAACCCTAATGCAAGGTGTCGCTCCCACTAAATGAGCCTAAGTCAAATAGGGTACTGACGCGAACGGTCGGCGAAAGAGGAAGGAAATGAATAGAGTCGCCAGCTAGGCATTTTTATCCCGAAGGAAAGGTAATGTTGCATAAACCTAGAAAGATATGGATAAGACGGTTGTGAACCAGAAAGACTGAGAAAGGGGGTTGGTTACAACCTGGGAAGGTATTAGCACCCAGATTGTCCGTCGTACTCGACAGGATCCACGCTTAAAAGATTTGTGTTTTAAAGGGGTAGTGTCAGTGCAATTTGTGTATCAAAGCTAGAAAGAATGCAAGTGTCAGTGCAAAAGAAAAGTGAAGTGTATAAAAGAAGTGTCAGTGTAATAACAAGGAGTGAAATGCTCAAGACAATGAGGCTTAAAGAATAATGTTGGAAGAGGGAGGAATATACAGAGACTTTTGTTCGATAACTGTTAAGTTATGCCTACGTATCCTCTCGTGCAATGAGGAAGTCAGAACACCGTAGTTCGACTCAAAGAGACTGAAAGATGAATTGACTTGTGAACTGCTTACTTGTCTATACTCAAGTGTATGACCTGTCTGGCTCAGGTGCAAACTGTCTTGTATTAGACAGAGGAAGCAAGTTCTCGTTTGTGAGTGAATGAGATGAGAAAAGAATCCTGGAGGAGACGATTATTGTTTGTTTTTGTGTTTTCAATCTTTTATTGCTTTTAGATTTGTCATAAGTTAATGAGTTCAAGCCTAAACCAAGGGTTAGTAAACTCATCACATCCTCCCTCATATTATGGGTAATGAGAATACCTTAAGTGTGAAGTAAGCACCTCACACTTAATCACCATGATGTAGGATTAAGATCATTAACCTACTTGCATTTATTTAGATGTTTTTATTGTTTTTAATTAGTTTTAAGTAATGAGATTAAGCCATAATCAAAGATTTAATGGACTCATTACACCATCCTAATAGAAGGATAATAGATGAGAACATTTAAGCTGAGAAAGACTCCTCAACTTAATCCCTGATTAGGGATTAACCTCATGACAAAACAAAGCCTTTATTAAAGTGGATTTTAGTTAATGGTAAGATGAAGAAATGGATTTTATGATTTGTAAGACCACTTGAGGGGGACTTGTCCATTAACACTAGGGTTAGTCCTTCTTAACCAATTAAGGAAGAATTAGAACCCTAATGCAAGGCCCAAGTTACAAGCTTGATATCTTGATGGTTATTAAGTGAATTGATTAAAGGATTTAAACACCTTAAGGGTTTAACACTTAGGATTAAATTTATACACTCCATCCTAATAGAAGGATGCAGGCATAAGCTTAATCACAAAGCCTTAAAGCCTTTAGGGTTTAGTCCCTGGATTATGAGGTGGGAAGAGAAGACTCACAGATGACACAAAGGCAAAAGCTAAATTGGTAACTAATCAAGCCCTAATTATTATCATGCTTGGTCATTCCTAGGGTTAATGAGGTTTGCAAGGAGATCTTCAGAAGAACCACCAGGAAGGAAGCAGATTAAAGAGGAAGAAGCAATAAGAAGCAAAACAACTTGCTTCACTTAAGAAGACAAGTTGCTTGAAGGGAGGAAGTAAGATGAACATGAATGAGCAAGCTCAATCCAATACACAAGATAAAATGCAGCAAAGATGCAAGAGAGATGAGAAGAGATTGTGAGAAGTGAAGGCAAATTCACTTCTCAAAGCAACTTACCTCCTGAAAAGTTAGCCAAAAGAAATGAAATGCAATGCAAATGAGATGAAATGTCATGATGCAAGCCAAAGTCAGAAGCAATTACATGATGTTAATGATGCTATGAGATGAAACAAACATGAGGCAAGACATGAGAATGATCATACAAGGCAATGGATGCAGATGAAACATGCATTGAACCATGAATGTACATGAAAAGTTATGAAATGCAATGGACCTATAACAATGGCAAATGAAAAATGCAATGATCAAACATAATTATAATATGTCCTAAGATTTATTATGAATCAAGAAGATACACAAAATGTTATGACAAGTCTTTGAATGCAAGCAAATGAAAGAAGGATGCAAAAGAAGGCACAAATTAGGGTTTATGATCAACACACAATGCAAAATTCAAAATCAGAAGCATATGACATGATAAAAAAAATGAAAATGCAACCAAAGATACCCTAAACCTATACAAGCTCACTTCCCAAAGGAGAGGATCCAACTCTTAACCTAGTGTAAGTTATGAATTTCTCAAGATTGCTAGGGTTTTGGGGTACCTCATCAAGAAAAATGCTAAAAAAATTGAAAATGCAAGATCAAATCAAACCAAATTTATCCTATAAACTACATGCTATGAAGAGTGCAATGCAAGAAGAATCATCATCCAACTCTCAATGGTTAGGCAGAAGGGATTTTTCAAAGTTTGCACAAAAATATTGCCTCAAAATGAATTTAATTCCAATGAAAATGATTAAAAGGCAACAAGAACAAAAAAGAAATTTGGTTTGAGAGTTGGACAATGTTTCTAAATGTTTTAAAATGCAATGTGAATTTTTTGGTGATTTTTAAATACCTAAATGCATTTTTAATTAATTAATTTTCATTAACTAATTAAAAATAAACATTTAAATGATTTAAAAATGATTTTCAATGCAAAAATAAAAATAAAAATATTTTTGGGTTTTAAAAATTAATGAAATCTTTGACAAAAATTTTCATAATTTTTAAATGATTTTTGCTATTTTTAATAATTCGTATAAATAAAATGAAAAGAAAATGAATTTAAAATGAAAATAATGGAAAGTAATCTAGAAGGAGGGCCAGGATTTGATCTGGGTTTGGACTGGTTGACTGCGCGCCAGATCCAAAGGCCCAGAATCAAATCTGGCTAATTTTGTTTTATAATTTAATTAAACAGGATTTAATTAATTAATTGGAGATTAGGGCTTTAATGAGACATCCAGGCCACTCATTCGCGCGCGGGAAAGCACATCTAAGGGTCCATATTCAAAACTCCTAATTAATTACACTTAACCCTAATTAATCTCAGGCGACCGGAGATAAGCTCCGGTCGTCTTCTCCGACTGCCTCTCTCACCAGAATCACCCAAAACGCATCCCCAAGACCCCCAAAACTCCATAATCAATCCCCCAACAATGGGTAACAAGAATCCAGGGCCAAAAACAATTTACATCAACTACACAGTAAGAATCGAAGAAAACAAATCCTAGGGCAAAAGTTTCAGAACATCACAACATGCTTGTTTCTGGCTCATTTTCAAAAATAAATAGATCCCCATGATCAGGGCAACACATAGAACAATATTCTAACAAGAAATCAAGGTTCTGGAAAATTTGTTCATCATGTTACCTGAGGTTGAGCTTTCAATCCAGGAGCTTTCTGCTTGCCTCTTTGCTTCAAAATGGCCCCAATGATCCTCTTGATGAAGCTTTGAAGCTTGGTTGGTGTTTAGAGTGACTGGTTTGTGAGTTTGAAGAGGTTCTGTTCAGTGAGGGGTGAGAATCGTATTTCTGATTATGGTGGTTTTGGGTTGCTTTGAGGGGTCAGGGATGATCAGTGGAGTGTTTTGAGATGGATGGTGGAAGAAATTTGAGGAATGGATGGCTGAGTTTAGTGATTCGATAGAAAATGCAAGATGGAGGATTTTTGTGAACTATGGCTTATGTGCTGCCTCAGGCTCCAATATCATATGAAATGGCTTGCTTGAAGTGTGTTTGTAAAGTCTTGATTGGTCAGAATAGTTGGTGTGGCACAGGCTGATTGGTATGGGTGTTCTTGCATAAAGTCCAAGTTAGGTGTACTTGAGGTATGGGCAAGTGTGAGATTGTGATAGGGGCATGGTTGGGCTCAGCTGAGATCATGGAGTTCTTGTGGATCAGATTTTATGAGCTGTAGCAAGTAGAGGCATGGCTTCATGAGTTTTTGCAAGTTGGTACATCTTTGGCCCCTTTGTGAATTCATGAAGTTCAAGGCACCAAAATGCATAATTCTTGGGCCAATTATGATTTTTAGAAGTCACATGAGCATGTTATGAAGAGTTTGTGCACATTTGAAGTCTTTAGAATGCTTGATCATACCATTTTGCAAAATGCCTCTTTGGTACAAAACTTGAAATTATGTGATTTTTCCCAACTTTGACAAGCCATAACTTTTGATCCAAGATGAATTAGAATGAGTTCTTGTACTTTTTGAAAAGGGAATGATCCATTCTACAACTTTCATGACCAAAGTTTTCTCATTTTAAGCATTTATGAATCAAAAAGAAAGGGTTGAAAAACTTTCCCAAAATGGAAAGTTTCCATTACAAGTCACTTTCCCAAAAAGGCAATTTTGCAAATGGCTTGAAATTCTTCAACTTTGTGAACTTCTAACATCTTATAATGATCAAATAAAGATCACACACACTCAAAATGATGAAGAACACTCCTTGGTTGGGTCATTGGGGCCTCAGATGCCCTGATTTTGCACTGACTTGCTTAAGAAGTCAACTCTTGATCAGATGCCTTCCCCATGGAATTTCTTCATGAAACTTGATATGCATGATCCCTATACCCTATAGAGACCAATAGAAACAAGAATGACCAAAAAATTTGGAGTTATGGCCTTTGAAACCAAAACCCTAATTCTAGGTCATCTGTGCAGTTAAACCTGGCTCTGCTTCCATGCAATTCTCAGTTCTTGTGATTCTTTGACTTTCTTGACTTTGTGGGGATATAATATGATGCTTGAACACACATGGAAACCTTTGAAGTGATTGAAGACCTTTGGAGTGGCTCAAATATCTCTTGAATTGCTCAGATCACAAACCCTAGATGCAGATGACTTTGAACCAATGCAGTGAAGTAAATATGCAATATGAGATGATGTGATTGAACTTATGCATATGAAAAGATCACAAGCCATGGTGTGAAATGGGTGAGGGAAAATTTGGGGTGTTTACAGCTGCCCCTATTCAAGCATGAGTTAGCTGTGCAGGATGTAAGCGAAGGCTTATCAGGCCAACAAGATAACTTGTGGTTGAATACCAAAGACAGTCCAAGATTTGCACTCACCGAATGAAGAAGAAAAGGGATATAGATTGTAAAAGGAAGATAAGGTATAATTATAAAGTGCGGGCGACGGAGGACAACCGTCGGGAAGAGGACGACTGTTGGGGATAAAACAATGACGGGGACGACCGACATGCTGGGGAAAAATGCGGAAAACAAAACAATGACGGGAACGGCTGACAAGCCGGGGATATAAGAGATTATGATGGGGGACGGCCATCAAGTAAAGCTAAAAGACTCTCTGGGGATTATAGGTAAATGAAATAAATTATGAGGTACGGTCATCAAAGGTGAAGGACGATCACCTAGCAGGGGACGGCTGCTCTGTTGGGGATAAGATGAGGGATGGTCATCAAAGGTGAAGGACGATCACCTGGAAAGGTACGGTTGCCAAAAATATCACAACATAGGACGAATGCCGGATAGAAAAGAGCCGACGATGGGGACGGCCATCGAATAAGCATGATGAAGGACGATCATCAAGAGGTGAAGGATGATCACCTAGCAGGGTACGGCTGCTCTCAGGGTTTATCATGACATAGGACGAATGTCAGATAACAAGATCAACGATGGGGATGACCATCGGATAAAACGATGAAGGACGATCATCAAGAGGTGAAGGACGATCACCTAGCAGGGGACGGCTGCCAAAGATATCACGACATAAGACGAATGTCGGATAAGAAGGGGCTCTAATGAATAGAGACTCCACTAGGGGTTTGATGAAGGGCGATCATCAAAAAGGTGAAAGATGATCACCTGGCAGGGTACGGCTGCCGCAAAGGTATCATGACATAGGACGAATGTCAGATAGAAAAGAAGTTTTGCTGGGGACTTACTGGGGAATAGTAAACACGGACGAGTGTCTACATCCAAGAAATGAGAGGTATAAGTGTTTGGGCATTGTGTATAGATTAAAGATGCGGACGAGCATCCTTAAGACTATGATACGGACGAGTATCGGGTAGAAACAAACGCTTGACACATGTTCAGAGATGATGATACGGACGAGTATCAACTGGTTAACAAAGAACACGGACGAGTGTCGGATATGAGGGGACTCTTCTGGGGAATAATAGACACAGACGAGGGTCTAAATTCTAAAAAGAGGTAGAAGTATCTGACATTGTGTAGGGATTAAAGATGCGAACGAGCATCCCTAAGACTATGATACGGACGAGTATCAGTAGAAACAAACGCTGACACATGTTTAGAGATGATGATACGGACGAGTACCAACTGGTTAACAAAGAACACGGACGAGTGTCGAATCTGAGGGGATATAAATGGTGTATACAAGATACGGACGAGTATTTGTATGAGTAAAACAGGAGTAACACGGACGAGTGTCTATCCTGCTGGGGAGAGTGTAAATACCCCAAATTTTCCCTCACCCATTCACACCATGACTTGTGATCATTCTCATATGCATAATCTCAATCATACCATCTCATATCACCTTATTGATTCACTGCATAGATTCTAAGTCATCTACATCTAGGGTTTGTGATCTGAGCAATCCAAGAGCTTCTTGAGCCACTCTAAAGGCCATCAATCATTTCAAAGAGGTCCATGTGTGTTCAAGTATCATATTATATCCTCTCAAAGTCAAGAATGCCAAAGAATCACAAGAATTGGGAATGGTATGGAAGGAGAGCCAGGTTTGACTGCACAGATGACCTAGAATTAGGGTTTTGGTTTCAGAGGCCATAACTCCAAATTTTTTGGTCATTATTGTTTCTATTGGTCTCTATATGGTATAGGGAGTATGCATATCAATTTTCATAAAGAAATTCCATGGGGAAGTCATCTGATCAAGAGTTGACTTTTCAAGCAAGTCAGTGCAAAATCAGGGCATCTGAGGCCCCCAATGACCCAACCAAAGGGTGTTCTCCATCATTTTGATTGTATATGATCTTTATTTGATCATGGAAGAGGTTGGAAGTTCACAAAATTGAAGATTTTCAAGTCTTGTGCAAAGTTGACTTTTTGGGCAAGTTTGACTTTTAATGAAATGGTCATTTTAAGCAACTTTTTCAACCCTTACTTTTTGATTCAAAAAAGCTTCAAATGGAAAAACTTTGGTCATGAAAGTTGTAGAATAGATCTTTCCCTTTTCAAAAAGTACAAGAACATGACCTAATTCATTTTGGATCAAAAGTTGTGGTTTGTCAAAGTTGGCAAAAATCACAAAATTTCAAAGTTTCTACCAAAGAGGTATTTTGCAAAATGACTTGATCAAGTGTTCAAAAGCTATCAAATGGACTTCTAAACCACACAACATGATCATGTGACATCTAAAGTTCAGAATGGACCAAAGAATTACACATTTTTATGGTTTATGGAACAAGATTTTTCATAAGAGGCAAAAGTGAACCAAGTTGCAAAACTCATCATAGCTTCTCATCCACTTGCTGGCTAGCTTGCTGATCAATCCTAGGCCTTTCCTCACATCATGCTGCGTAAGACACACTCCTTGTACTTGGCTAGAAAGTAGCCCATGCCTTCTTACACCAACTTTGACATTTTGGCAAAAGCACCCATGCCAATCAATAAAGCACATGTCACTTCATCTGACCAATGGCAATTGTTTATACTAATCAAATGCAAGCCAAACATAACAAGAAGCAAGCCTGAAACAAGCCATAGCACAGCATTCCCATTTTCACCTTCACTTGCAAGAGCATTCGAAACTCATCACACAGGCCACAAACACACAAACAAACTTCACCAATCATCTCACCATGCTTCACTGAACACAAACCAACCCTCAAAACAGCCTGAAAGCCATTGAATCAAAAACACGATCACCACACCACCTGGAACAGAACTTGTTCAATCTCTCCAGCCAGCTAAAATAAACTTGCTCCAAGCCTTTCAGAAGAACAAGGGAGGTCATAGGAGCAGTTCTGCACAAGAGGAGAGGTCTGAAAGTTCCAAACTGAAAAGCTTCAAACTCAGGTAGCTTCATGAACTTTTTTTTCCAGAATGTGTATTTTAAGTTTCTAAATGAATCTACATGCTTCCCTGGTCATGAATATATGTTTACTTTTGAAAATGAGTGAAAAATGAGGATGTATGCAATGTCTGAAACTTTTGCCCTAAAAAATGTTTGATTCGATTCTCTCTGATTTTGAATGATAAATGTTGTTTGATTGAGGGGTTTGATTCGTTTTTGAGTGGGGATGAGTTCTGGGCAGTTAGATTTTGTTTTCATTGCGTGTAGAGAGAGTTAGAAGTTTGAGCCTGCCGGAGAAGACGACCGGAACAGTGTTCTGGTCGCCTGAAAGTCATTAGGGCATAATTAATTAGGGTTAATCATAATTAGCCAGGTTTGAATGCCAGCCCTTGGATGTGGCGCCAAGTCAAACGCGCGCGTGTTTCATTTGAATCTGGACCTTTAGATTTGCATACTTTTCTTTTTTCAGTTTAATTCATTTTCATTTTTCATATTAATTCATTTCTTTTCTCCATTTTATTTAAAATAGCAAAACCTTTTTAAAAATTCTGAAAATTTTTATACAAACTTTTATTTAATTTCAGAACCCAAAAACATTTTCATTTTTATTTTTTGCATTAAAAAATATTTTTAAATCATTTAAAAGTTTATTTTTAATTAATTAATGAGAATTAATTAATTAAAAATACTTTTAGGTATTTAAAAATCACCAAAAAATTCAGGAAACCTTTGAAATCATTTAGAAACATTGTCCAACCCTCAAACCAAATTTCTTTTTTGATCTTGATGAATTTTGACAAATTTCCATGGAATTAATTCATTTTCAAAGAATTATTTTGATCCAAACTTCAAAAAATCATTTCTGCCTAACCATTGAGAGTTGGACTTTGATTCTTTTTGCATTGTGTTTTGCATATCATGTAGTTTGTAAGATTAAATTGGCATGATTTGATCTTTCATTTTCCATTTGTTTGACATTTTTCTTGTCAAAGTACCCTAAAACCCTAGAAATCTTAGGAAATTCATAACCCTAATTAGGTTAAGAGTTAGAACCCCTCCTTTGGGCAGTGAGTTTGTGTAGGGTTAGGGTCCCTTTGAGTGCATTTTCAATTTTTTATCTTGATGTTTGCTTCTGGTTTTGGTTTTTGTTTGTTGCATTGATCATAAACCCTAATTTGGGCTTCCTTTTGCATCCATCTTGCATTTGCTTGCATACCATAACTTGCCATAGCATTTTGTGCATCCATTTGATTCATTTGACATCTTAAGACATATTTTAAGCATGTTTGATCATTTCATCTTGCATTTGCCATGTGGTATGTCATTTGTATTTCATAACTTTTCATGTATGTTCATGGTTCTTAACTTGCTTCATTTGCATCCATAAGTTTGTATGATCATCCCCATGTGTTGTTTCATGTTTGCATCATCCCATAGCATCATTATCATCATGTATATGCTTCTGGTTTTGGTTTGTACCATGTCATCTCATCTCATTTTGCATTGCATTGCATTCCTTTTACTAACTTTTCAGGAGGTAAGTAACTTTGAGAAGTGAATTTGCATTCACTTCTCACAATTTCTTTTCATCTCTCTTATGCATCATTGCTGCATTTTGTTATGTGTTTGAGATTGAGCTTGCTCATTCCTCTTCTCCTTACTTTCTTTCCTCAAGTGACTTGACTTCTTGAATGAAGCAAGTTACTTTGTTTCTCCTTGCTCCTTTCATCTGCTTCCTGGTGGTTCCATTGAAGACTTCTTTCTTAAACCTCACAAACCTTAGAAACAACCAAGCATGACAATGATTAGGGTTTTAATTAGTCCCCCCACTTAGTTTTACCTTTGTGTCTCTTTGAGTCTTCTCTTCTCACCTCATAATCAGGGACTAAACCCTAAAGGTTTTAAGGCTTTGTGATTAAGCTTATGCCTGCATCCTTCTATTAGGATGGAGTGTATAACTTTAATCCTAAGTGTTAAACCCTTAATGTGTTTAAATCCTCTAATCAATTCACATAATAATCATCAAGACATCACACTTGTAACTTGGGCCTTGCATTAGGGTTCTAATTCTTCCTTAATTGGTTAAGAAGGACTAACCCTAGTGTTAATGGACAAGTCCCCCTCAAGTTATCTTACAAACCCTAAAAATCACTTCATCATTATACCATTAATTAAAATCCACTTAATCAAAGGCTTGTTATGTCATGAGTTTAATCCCTAATCATGGATTAAGTTGAGGAGCTTTCCTCAGCTTAAACATTCTCATCTATTATCCTTCTATTAGGATGGTGTAATGAGTCTGTTTAATCCCTGATTATGGCTTAATCTCATTACTTAACACTAAACAAAAACACCAAAAACATCTAAATAATCACAAGTAGGTTAATGATCTTAATCCTACATCAGGGTGATTAAGTGTGAGAATCTGACTTCACACTTAAGGTATTCTCATTACCCCTAATCAGAGGGAAGATGTGATGAGTTTACTAAGTCCATTGGTTTAGGCTTAAGCTCATTACTTATGACAAATTCTCAAAAGCAATAAAAGACTGAAAACCCAAAAACAAACAATAATCGTCTCCTACGGGATTCTTTTCTCATCTCATTCATTCATAAACGGGAGCTAGCTTCTTCCGTCTACTGCAAGAAAGTTTGCACCTGAGCCAGACAGGTCATACACTTGAGCATAGACAAGTAAGCAGTTCACAGTCAATTTATTTTTCAGTCTCTTTGGGTCGAACTACGGTGTTCTGACTTCCTCATTGCACGAGAGGATACGTAGGCATAACTTAACAGTTATCGAACAAAAGTCTCTGTATATTCCCCCTCTTTCCAACTTTATTCTTTTAGCCTCATAATCTTGAGCATCTTATCCTTGTCCTTGCACTGACACTGTACACATTACACTTCACTTCCTTTACACTGACACCTGTACATTTTCTTCCAGCCCTTTGTACACAGATTGCACTGACACTACCCCTTTGAAACACAAATCTTTTAAGCGTAGATCCCGTCGAGTACGACGGACAATCTGGGTGCTAATACCTTCCCAGGTTGTAACCAACCCCCTTTCTCAGTCTCTCTGGTTCGCAACCGTCTTATCCATATCTTTCCAGGTTTATGCAGCATTACCTTTCCTCCGGGATAAAAATGCCTAGCTGGCGACTCTTTTCATTCCCTGTGAGTTCACTCCTGTGTGTTCTCACATTCCTCCTCTCGCCGACCGTTCGCGTCTGTACCTTTATCTGGGCCATTTCCCATTTATCGGGAGCGACAGAGAGTGACACGGACGAGTGTCAAAAAGAGGAAAGTGTAATATAAACAAGTGCATGTGTACCAACGAAGTTGTGCATAAGTATTCGTGAGTGCAAAGGGGACGCTTTGGCTTTCTACTGGGGATATGACACGGACGGGTGTCAAGGAGTATCTGTATCTTTAGGGAAAATGCCTTGGCTCTCTGCCGGGGAATTTGGGAAGTTTTCTGTATACGGTTGATGGGTTGTCAGTATTTACAAGTGCTCGATTCGGAACATGGCTCATGATCATGCAATATGTTTGATTTTTGCCGTAATGCTCCATATTAGACGGAATGCTACGCTCTGCGGGGAGAATATGATGTGAATGCTATGATTATGCAAAGATACCGATCCGGGATTCGGATCCCAATGCCGTGAAGATCTCTGGCTGATCTGTTTGAAGTGGACACCCCAGTTGGGGATAAGATCATTGGTAGATCTGATAAGATATCTGCATGAGGAAACAGATCACTGATAGATCCATCTCAGCAATGGGGGACCCAGCTGGGGTCTGCACAAGCTTTCTTCACTCTGTTGTGATTTCTTCACGCGTTGCTTTTCCGGGTAGAAGTTGAAACTTTGTGGGGAGGTAGTTCCCTGGTTGGCACTTGACTGGGGAATAAGAAAGATCACTGGAATATCTTCCTAGAGATTTTTGTAGGGATCTTGCTGAGGATGATACTCGACAACTCAGCTGGGGAGAAAACACTTCCGGTGCTAATTTGGAAGACGGACTGAGTAGATAATGATTTGACAGCTTGCTGGGGAGAAGCTTTCATGCCCCATGTCGCGCTTTGAATGCCTGCGATCCTGTAAAGACAAAGAAGCGCACAAGTACCCCGAGGTATCCCTTACTGGATTCCATCATAGGAGTTTAGACACTCCCAGGAGTAAGTATATTTCCTGTAAGCATGTAATTCAGGAAAGACGCATCTGTATTTATGCGATCGACAAATTAATGACATCGGACATTTTTTGCAAATAAAAGAGTACAAGACAGTGTGTGACTGAAAATCTGATTTTATTAATTCGGGTGCCCTGAATTGGCAAGATACAGTCATATAAACAAATCCCCTGAAATGAGGAGATTGTTACAAATTGAGAAACAAAAAGATGATGGCAATATTGGTGACGCTTCAAGGAGCTTCCCTTTGCTATGACTCGTATGACATTTGACGTTCTTCTCGTCTCACTTTCTGAAGAAGGCTGATTCTGACTGAAGCTCGAACCTTTCAAAGCTTGCCATGTTGTAAGTGATACAGACGAATTCAGAATGCAGTTGTCCGCTTTTTCCCTTACTTTGCATGGATCGCCCTTTCGGGTTTTCAATCCATCGGGATACCCTTTTTTTGCCTGAGTCGTCCAATGCGGCTTTTCGACTCAGCGGGTGTACATTTTTTATTTATTTCCCTTATTTTTGCCCGAGTCTTTTATTCTGTTTTTGACTCGCCGGGATGCCCTATTTTTGCCTGGACTTACATTCTGTTTTTATGTCCAGCGGGTCATTTTATGCGAAGTATTTTTTAACTGCATCTGAATTCACAGGGGACGGGAAGTCTTCGCCATCCATAGTACTGAGCATGAGTGCTCCACCGGAGAAAACTTTCTTTACTACGAATGGTCCTTCATAGTTCGGAGTCCACTTGCCCCTGTGGTCGACAAGAGGAGGGAGGAGTCTTTTCAGCACAAGATCTCCTACTTGGTACTCTCGGAGCCTGACTTTCTGATCGAAGGCTTTCTTCATTCTTTTCTGATACAACTGCCCATGACAGATTGCAGCTAATCTCTTCTCTTCAATCAGACTCAGTTGTTCGTATCGGGATCGGACCCATTCTGCTTCATTTAGTTTAACATCCTTCAATACCCGCAGGGAGGGTAATTCAACTTCAACAGGCAGGACTGCCTCCATACCATACACAAGCTGATACGGTGTTGCCCCAGTGGATGCTCTGATTGAGGTACGGTACCCATGCAAGGAAAATGGTAGCATTTCATGCCAGTCTTTATAGGTAACCACCATCTTTTGCACAATCTTCTTGATATTCTTATTAGCTGCCTCAACAATGTCGTTCATCTTTGGCCTGTAAGGAGAAGAATTGTGGTTTTGGATCTTGAAGTCCCGACATAGCTCTGCCATTATTTTGTTGTTTAAGTTGGAACCATTATCAGTAATGATTCGCTCGGGAACTCCGTACCGACAGATGATGTCTCTCTTTAGAAATCGGGCTACCACTTGCCTTGTAACATTTGCATATGAAGCTGCTTCAACCCACTTGGTAAAATAGTCGATGGCAACCAGGATGAATCTGTGGCCATTTGAAGCAGTCGGCTCAATCTTGCCAATCATATCAATGCCCCACATGGCGAAGGTCCAAGGTGAAGACATCACATTCAAAGGATTGGGAGGCACATGCACTTTATCCGCATAAATCTGGCATTTATGACATTTTCTGGCGTATGCACAACAGTCTGCATCCATTGTAATCCAGTAATAGCCCGATCTTAGCAACTTTTTAGCCATGGCATGCCCTCCTGCATGGGTACCAAAAGATCCTTCGTGCACTTCATGCATCAACAAGTCTGCCTCCTTTCTATCAATGCATCTGAGGAGTACCATATCAAAGTTTCTCTTGTACAGGGAACCGTCAGTATTCAGGAAGAAACTACCAACAAGCCTTCTTAATGTCTTCTTATCTTTGGAAGATGCCCCAGGTGGGTATGTTTGATCCTCCAAGAAGCACTTAATGTCATGGAACCAAGGCTTATCATCTTTAACAACATCTGCTGAGAATACATATGCTGGTCTGTCAAGTCTGGATACTGAAATCCGAGGCACAAAGTTGGCAGCTTGAACTTTAATCATGGATGAAATGGTAGCCAGAGCAGCTGCAAACTGATTTTCGTCTCGAGGGATATACTCAAGCTTGACCATTGTGAAGAAAGTCAATAACCTCCTTGTATAATCCCGATAAGGTATCAGATCATCTTGGTGGGTGTACCATTTGCCGTTGGTTTGATTGATTACCAGAGCTGAATCTCTGAATACAGTCAAAGTTTTGATCCTGAGGTAAATGGCTTCCTCAAGACCCATAATACAAGCTTCGTATTCAACTTCGTTGTTAGTGCAGTTGAAGGTGAGTTTTGCCGAGAAAGGCATGTGAACTCCCTTTGGTGTAATGAGTACTGCACCAACACCACGACCATTCATATTAACAGCCCCGTCAAACATCATAGTCCATCCTTCTTCTGGGTCGGGCCCTTCAGTGTGAACAGGCTCTTCATGATCTTTTGCTTTTATGAACATGATGTCTTCATCAGGGAAGTCAAATCTCATAGGCTGGTAATCATCAATGGGTTGCTCAGTAAGATAATCGGACAGTACACTGCCTTTGATGGCTTTCTGAGATGTGTACTGGATGTCATATTCGGTGAGGATCATTTGCCATCTGGCAACCTGTCCGGTAAGTGCTGGCTTCTCAAATATGTACTTAACTGGGTCCATCTTCGAGATCAATAAGGTAGTGTGGGTCAACATATACTGTCTCAGTCGGCGAGCAGCCCACGCTAAAGCACAACAAGTTTTCTCGAGCAGTGAATAACATTGTTCACAGTCGGTAAACTTTTTGCTTAGGTAGTAAATTGCATACTCTTTTCGACCAGACTCGTCATGCTGGCCCAGCACACACCCCATTGACTCTTCTAATACTGTCAAGTACATAATTAGAGGTCTTCCTTCAACTGGAGGCATAAGGATCAGAGGCTCTTGTAAGTATTCCTTGATTTTATCAAAAGCCTTCTGGCAGTCTTCATTCCACCTGACCGTTTTTTCTTTTCTTAACAGTTTGAACAAAGGCTCACAGGTTGCTGTAAGGTGAGATATGAACCGTGAAATGTAGTTCAATCTACCTAGGAACCCTCGAACTTCTTTCTCAGTTTTTGGTGCAGGCATTTCTTGAATGGATTTGACTTTATCAGGGTCAACTTCAATCCATTTCTCGCTCACAATAAATCCCAGCAGCTTACCGGATCGCACCCCGAATGTGCACTTGTTGGGGTTTAACTTCAGCTGGTACCTTCTCAGACGCTTGAATAACTTCAACAAATTTACCAGGTGGTCTTCTTCTGTGAGGGACTTGGCAATCATGTCATCCACATAACACTCGATTTCTTTATGGATCATGTCATGGAATAATGTTACCATAGCCCGTTGATAAGTTGCGCCAGCATTCTTCAGTCTGAATGGCATCACCTTATAACAGAACGTGCCCCAGGGTGTGATGAAAGTTGTCTTCTCCATGTCTTCAGGTGACATCTTGATCTGATTATATCCTGAAAATCCATCCATGAAGGAGAACACCGAGAACTGAGTCGTATTATCCACCAATACATCAATGTGAGGTAAAGGGAAATCATCTTTCGGGCTGGCTCTGTTCAGATCCCGGTAGTCCACACACATCCTTACCTTGCCATCTTTCTTAGGCACAGGTACAATATTAGCAACCCACGGCGGATAGCTAGTTACAGCAAGGAAACCGGCGTCCCACTGCTTTTGTACCTCTTCCTTTATCTTCATTGCCATATCTGGGCGAGTACCGCGCAGCTTCTGTTTTACCGGTGGGCAGTCTTCTTTGAAAGGCAGCTTGTGCATGACAATATCGGTGTCCAACCCTGGAATATCCTGATAAGACCAAGTAAACACATCCACATACTCCCGAAGCATATCAATCAATTGCTCTTTCATTGAGTCTTGTAGGCAGGCCCCGATCTTAACCTCTTTTATGTCTTCTTCCGTACCAAGATTAACCGTTTCAACCTCCTCCTGATGAGGAGTCATTACCTTCTCCTCTTGCCTTAACAACCTGGCTAGCTCTTCGGGAAGCTCATAACCTTCTTCAACCCCTTCATCAGCTTGATTGATTGGATTGTCAAAGTCATACAAAGTCATAGCGGTGTTGTTGTCGGTGCAGTCTGAAAGGCACTCTCTGCAAGGGTTTAGATTGTTCATTTTAGTGATCGATTTTAATCTTGTTTAGAAAAAAGTGAAATGAAGTTATCATTTTGGAAAACATTGCCATTTTTATTTTTGTATAAAAAGAAAAATGAAAAACAGTGAGCGAAAAAGGAAAAGACTCATTTGCAAAAGATGTCCGATATTCATTGATTGATCTGTTTGCACAAAATTACAAGATGGCCCGATTACAAAATGAGTCTTGTCATCTTGGGCAAGATGCAAGACTTGATGTATGCTTAAAAATACAGGAAATAATAATTACTCTGCGGGAGTAACCCTTATAATTTCCTGGGAATACCAGTTAAAGACTTGGCTCCCCGGGATCCTTGGACATATCCAGCTCTCCAGGTTGCGGTCGCTTTCCTCCTCGTCTTCCAAGTTGTTCACTGCATCCGGGGTGAGCATTCCCCCGCTGAAAAAATTGGGCTTCTTGGCAGCCTCTGATTGATCTTGTTGAGTTGGTCTGTAACCCAACCCAAATCTGTCTTCCTTCTTTTCCACGGGCAACAGCTTGCCCCAGCCTTGGGCAGTACCCTCTTCAACAACCTTTCGGGCTTGCTGATAAGACGTCATGGAGGTTCCCAATACAGCAGATGCTTCATTTATGTTCAGGGCCTCAAACCCCTGGCTCATAGTTTCATGGATTTCTCCATCCATTTCTATGTACTTGTACGTAGCCAGATGGCTAACAAAGATATCTTCCTCCCCACAGATGGTGGTGATCTGGCCTTCCCACTCAAATTTCAGCTTCTGGTGAAGGGTAGACGTAACAACGCTAGCGGCATGGATCCAAGGTCTACCCAACAAACAGCTGTAGGCCGGCTGAATGTCCATCACATAGAAGGTAATCTTAAAAGTCTGCGGGCCAATCATCACAGGCAGATCAATCTCCTCAAGCACTGATCTCTTAGAGACATCAAATGCTCTCACCACCAAATTACTTGGACGCAGTGCCAAGCCATCGTACTCCAGCTTCACTAAGGCTTTCTTTGGTAGAACATTGAGTGAAGACCCAGTGTCCACCAGTACATGGGATAGAACAGCACCCTTGCATTCTAGAGTGATGTGTAAAGCCTTGTTGTGGTTATGTCCCTCAGTTGTTAAGTCAGCATTGGTAAAGCCCAGTCCATGACTGGTGTTGACATTTGCCACCACAGTTTCTAGCTAATTAACGGTAATCTCCTCTGGCACGTATGCTGTGTGCAAGACTTTCAATAATGCATTCCTGTGAGCTTCAGAACACATCAACAGGGATAATATGGAGATTTTTGAGGGAGTTTGGTGAAGCTGATCCACCACTTTGTAATCACTTCTTTTTATGATTCTCATAAACTCGTCTACATCTTGCTCAAAAGATGTCCTCTGAGTTTCTTTGATAGCTGGCTCTTCAAATACCACACTCTTTCCTTTTGCTTTGGCAGCAGCTTCCGCTTCGGCATTAGGTCTTTGCACTTATGAGGTAAAAAGGCGTCCGCTTCTGGTGAAGCCTCCGCCTCCCCCAACATTATCAATTTGTGGAGAAGAGGTTGAAGAATCCAAAGTGATTTTCTCCCCGTTGCAGTAGAGATCAGAGCCATAATGCCAAGGTATGGCATTGCTGCTTTCATAGGGAACTGGTCCAGGTACCGTAATAGTAACTGGACTGACTGCTGCAGAGGAGGGTACTGAAATGGTGTGCGGATCGTAGTAAATTGTGACCGGTGATCTGGCAGGAGGTGCCACTGTTTGCTGCTGAAAGTTGTTGTTTGGAGGAACATTTGATGGGTCATAGTAGATGGTGACTGCTGAGATATCTTCATTAATTTCTGTTGATGTTGTAGAAGATTCGGCTGAATAAATGGGTGCTGATGTTGTAGAAGAAAGGGTTGTTGACATCTGATTTGTTAAAGTGATGGGCGGAGCCATTGTTGATGATATTGATGAATTGGTTGGAATGATTGTTGCTGCAGTTGTAGGAGAATCAGGAATTGTTGTCAAGGGAATTGCTGGATTTGTAGGCGCCGTTGTTGTGATCTGAAGTATACCACTTTTGATAAGACCATCTATGCCGCTTCTCAAATTATCACACCCATTGACTGCAATGTTGTAATACCCACAACCGAGCTCACACCTGGGGAACATCTGGTACTCTAGAAGCTGAGCTTTAATTTCGACAAGAGGTGTCTGGATCTGTCCAACACTGGTGATTAAGAAAGATGGCTTGTCTTCCTCTATGGCATTAATTCTTGGCCCTCCATGATTGGGCATGGGATTCTTGGTGACACTTGGAGGGGGTGCAAAGTTGAGGGCTTTGGAATCCACCAGGTCTTGGACTTTCATTTGCAAGGCCCTGCACTTCTCCGTATTGTGGCCAGGTGCATTAGAGTGGAAAGCACATCTGGCGTTGACATCATAATTTCTTGGAAGATTGGAGGGATCTGGTGGTGCCAATGTCCTTAATTCAACCAAGTTGAGTTTCAGGAGTTGTGGCAATAAGGCAGCATAAGGCATAGGGATAGGGTCAATCACCCTATTTGCGTGTGACGGTCTTTGTTGGAAGGCTCTTTGTTGTTGATTGCTGTTATTGTTGTTGTAGGCTCTCTGTGGCGGATACTAAACTTGTTGTTGATAATGTGGTTGTTGTGGTTGTTGGTATGTTGGTTGCTGAGGAATCGGAGCTGGAATAGTGAAAGCTGCTACTGATCTGTGAACATACTGAGGTCTGCCCCTGCTGGCATGAATGGCATTTGTCTCACCGGTCCTTCGAGGTCCCACAAAAGGCTTCCTGGGATTACTGGATGAACTTGCACCATTATCAGAAATTTTTCCCATTTTTAATAGACTCTCAATTCTTTCACCGGCTATAACTACGTCTGCGAAGCTAGTAGAAGAAAAGGCAGCCAACCTATCAATGTATGTTCCTTGCAGGGTATTCATAAACATGTCGGGCATTTCTCTTTCCGTCATGGGTGGCTGAACAGCAGCGGCAAGCTGTCTCCACCTTTGGGCATATTCCCTGAAGCTTTCCCTGGAGGATTGAGACATTCCCATCAAGAGGGTCCTGTTAGGAGCCATGTCCAGATTGTATATGTACTGCCTGATGAAGGCTTCAGCTAGGTCCTTCCAGCATCTGATAGTAGCTCTGGTCAAGTGTGAATACCACTCCCTTGAAGCCCCAGTCAAACTGTCTTCAAAATAGAACATCCACAGTTTTTCATCCATGGTATATGCTTTAAGTCTTCCCAGAAAGGACTGCAAATGAGTTCGTGGACAAGAAGTTCAATTGTATTTTTCGAAGCACGGGGGTTTAAACTTGTGGGGAATTCTTACCCCATCCACTAACCCCATATCCATGACATCAAAACCCAGGGAATTTTGAGACTCCAGAGATCTCAACTTCTCAGCAATTTCATCAAACCTCCTATCATAGACTTCATCCCCAGCTCCCATTACAGTAAACTGCTCCTCTTGAGGATCTTCTTGCAAGATCCTGCCCGCAGCAGTATTGCCTGGCACATTTCTTGGGATGTTGACTTCCGGATCTAGATGAGGTCCAAATACTGGTGGGTTAACATGTGGCTGACCTCCCTCATTATTACTAGTTCCTCCAGTTCCAGGATGAGGTTCCTCGGGGTTTTGTCTTTCTACCAATGCCCTTAACCTTTCTTGGCTCTGAGCCAAGCCAGTCATTACTGTCATGAATTGGGCCATTTGGTTCCTCATCTCCACTCTTTCGTTATCCATTTGTGTCCTAACCTCTGTCAGGTCCTGCTGTACTTGATCCATTTGGATACCAGGAAGGTTGTTGCGCGTAGGATACCGGTGCGGACGGTTGAGAGGGAACACCCGGCGGCGAGCAATAATTCCTGAACCACAACAGAGTTAGTAACAAACAAACTAATAACAAAAACCTACAAAACAAAACAAAAGTTAGTATGCAATGCAGTATGCTTATTTGCTTTCCAAGGTATCCGGCTTGGCTCTTGGTTTTGACCTTTCCAGACCCCGAGGAAGATGTTCTGATGTTGCTTGAGAAAAGAAACTCATTGAAACTAACAAATACATTACAAATGGTGGATCATACATAGTTTGTTTTTACAACACATGCCCCTGAGGGGTCAAAATACAACATAAAAGAAAAGTACATCAAATGAAAGCAACAACAAACAAAAAGTCAGACATCAAGTCCAAACTCATCCTCCTTAACCTCCTTCAAAAGTGCTTCAGTTACAGGACCAGTCGGATGCTCTGTAATAGTCTTGATAAGAAGGTTTCTGGTGGCAATAGCAGTAGTCAGCTTCTTGTTCCTGTCTTGGTCCTTAGACCTCTTCAGTCCAGCCCTAAGCTTCAACTCTGAAATCTCCTTCTGGGCTGCCAGCAAAGCTTACTATTGTTTCTTTTCATTGGCCTCTAACTGCTCAATCCTGGCTTGAGTTCTCTTATCTTCTTGAGTACGAGCTTTAGTGATCCTGACCCACCTAGCTTGACTTTCTTGCAGATAGAGATCAGTCCTAGCCTTCTGATGCTTGGCCTCCTTACAGGCATTCTTCAATATTTGCTCCCCAGCTCTTGATTTCTTGATGTAGTCCTCTGCTTTCTCAATCTTGGCTAGATGCTCCACTTTAAGCTTCTCCAACCTCTCGATGTCCAGACGACTATCACTCCTCTCCCAGAGGGTCTTCTTCAGAGCTTGAGCCAGATTCTCATTCCTTTCCTTCAGCTTCTCAAATTCTTCCAGGCTGACAGTGGCTGCTGGATGTACTGTGGAGGGTCCAGGTGTATCCTCAATGGTGAAAGGCATCCCAGAAATCTGAGCTCTAGCATGAGACCATTCATAATACTGAGCTGAAGCCACATTATTGCACCTCCCAAGAATGGCCATCCCCTTGGTCTTGATGTTGTCCCAAGCCCAGGATGCTTGCCTGACAACAGCCAGATTAGGCTTTATCTCACAGTATAGGGTTTCAGCTAAATCTTGCACTCTAGGAGGGTGGACCAAAGCATAGCCCAATTGCCTCTTAAACAACAAAGGATTGTAGTTGATGCAACCCTTCACTCCTACCAGAGGTACATTGGGGTACTGCCCACAGCTAGTTATTATGTCCCTGCCTTTGGTGCTCTGGGTGCACCATCTGATGTCATCTGAAGTCAAAGCAATAAGTCTCTTAGCCCAATTCTTCTGTTGGTGAGGATTCAGGAAGGCATCAGTCTTTGGTAAGTGCCTAAGCAGCCAAGTATGAAACAGAGGAGCACAGCATCTCACCAACTCCCCTCTTTGCTTCTCATTTCTTTGGTGAACAGAATAATAGAAATCCCCCAGCAATGTGGGTACTGGGTTCCTCAAAAGGAAGAGATGAATGGCATTCTTGCTGATAAACTTGGGCTTTGCAAATAGTATAACCCCATATATACTGAGGGCTAACAATGCACAAACTGCCCTCCATTCTCCCAAGGAGGCCTTCAGGATGGCCTGAGAAGTCAGAAAGTCTAAGTGCAAACCAGGGATCCCAGCCTTTGTTGTCATGTTTTGCTCAATCAAAGTAGGCTCCAAGTACAGTGCTTTTGCCACCTCTCCATTGCTGGGAGAAGTCATCTCTGGGTTGAAGGGGACACCACCCCTGACAGGTACTCCAATCAAAAACGAGAACTCCTCCAGCATAGGTCCTAACTGAAAGTTCTGGAAAGTGAAGCATCTCAAAGGAGGGTCATAAAACTGTAGGCAGGTGTGGATCATACTCCTCTGAGAAGGGTCCAGGTCCATAACCATATCAAGGATGCCTCCATAATGCTCTCTGAATAATGGGATGTGGTCTGGAGTGATAAGTGCCTGGACCTTCCTGATGCTAGTCAACACAGGATCAAAGAAATGGTACGAAATGTTGCTCTTCCTGGGTGCAGACATGAGTGCTGATGAAGAGCTGAAGATGAGTGCCGATGAAGATCAAAACTGATACTGAAGATGAGCCACTAATAGGCTAGTGCTGGTGATGATGAAGATAACTGAAGAAAATAACTGATGAACAGAGGTCTATGCAGATGAAGGGGTCAAAACCAAGCCAGATATAATGTGGATACCCTGAAAAACAAATAAACAAATGTTAAATGATGCAATGATGATGTATGCAAATGATATGCAAGGGTTTGTGATCAAGCTGGATCTGATTAACTGTCTTGATATAAGTCCATGTATGTTCAAGAAGTCCAGATGGAGGTTCAGAAATCCAGTAACCAAGGTAGGGGGACTCAAATAAAGAGTCACATGTCCATGGTTTAAATCACAAGAACTGTCCAAAGTGGGGTACTCTTAAACCAAATAGTAACAGGGTATGATGTGGCCAATGGTACCTGCAAACCTGTAAACAGCCCAACCCCCTCACAGGTGGTGTTCTAAAACAAGGATCCTCAGACTTGGATCAGTTATGAGAAGTGTAAACATTTCTAACCCGGAGGTACAGTGTTTACAATAACCATAAAGGATCCTCCTCTAATTCACCTCAGTTTCTGAAGGTCATAATAAAGGTCATCTAGACTTAGCAGGCTTCCCAGATAGCCCTAGTACTACAGGAGATCTGTAGCACAGAGTTCTCAAGAAGAAACCCACATCTGAACCGTGTTTCATATTCCCGCACCAGACCGAAATGGAATGGGAAAGAACATGAACCACTCTAGCCTAGGTGTCACTCAGGTCCCCGGTATAGGACCTTAACTCTCAATAGAACCCCACCCACCAAAGCAAGAACCAGATCCAGCAAGATGACAATATGACAGTATGATGCATAAAGCTGTAAAGAAAGCAATAACTAACTGTACATAAAGCAGTAAATAAAGCAAATATATAAACACAATTAGCACATAACACCCCAGTAAACACAAATCAAACAAGCGCTAGGAGGAACCCACAACAAGAACCAGAAGCCTTGGTTACAGTATAAGAGTCCCCAGCAGAGTCGCCAAGCTGTCGCTCCCACTAAATGAGGCTAAGTCAAATAGGGTACAGACGCGAACGGTCGGCGAAAGAGGAAGGAAATGAATAGAGTCGCCAGCTAGGCATTTTTATCCCGAAGGAAAGGTAATGCTGCATAAACCTAGAAAGATATGGATAAGACGGTTGCGAACCAGAAAGACTGAGAAAGGGGGTTGGTTACAACCTGGGAAGGTATTAGCACCCAGATTGTCCGTCGTACTCGACGGGATCCACGCTTAAAAGATTTGTGTTTTAAAGGGGTAGTGTCAGTGCAATTTGTGTATCAAAGCTGGAAAGAATGCAAGTGTCAGTGCAAAAGAAAAGTGAAGTGTATAAGAGAAGTGTCAGTGTAAGAACAAGGAGTGAAATGCTCAAGATAATGAGGCTTAAAGAATAATGTTGGAAGAGGGAGGAATATACAGAGACTTTTGTTCGATAACTGTTAAGTTATGCCTACGTATCCTCTCGTGCAATGAGGAAGTCAGAACACCGTAGTTCGACTCAAAGAGACTGAAAGATGAATTGACTTGTGAACTGCTTACTTGTCTATACTCAAGTGTATGACCTGTCTGGCTCAGGTGCAAACTGTCTTGCATTAGACGGAGGAAGCAAGTTCTCGTTTGTGAGTGAATGAGATGAGAAAAGAATCCCGGAGGAGACGATTATTGTTTGTTTTTGTGTTTTCAATCTTTTATTGCTTTTAGATTTGTCATAAGTTAATGAGCTCAAGCCTAAACCAAGGGTTAGTAAACTCATCACATCCTCCCTCAGATTAGGGGTAATGAGAATACCTTAAGTGTGAAGTAAGCACCTCACACTTAATCACCATGATGTAGGATTAAGATCATTAACCTACTTGCATTTATTTAGATATTTTTATTGTTTTTGTTTAGTGTTAAGTAATGAGATTAAGCCATAATCAAAGATTTAATGGACTCATTACACCATCCTAATAGAAGGATAATAGATGAGAACATTTAAGCTGAGAAAGACTCCTCAACTTAATCCCAGATTAGGGATTAACCTCATGACAAAACAAAGCCTTTATTAAAGTGGATTTTAGTTAATGGTAAGATGAAGAAATGGATTTTATGATTTGTAAGACCACTTGAGGGGGACTTGTCCATTAACACTAGGGTTAGTCCTTCTTAACCAATTAAGGAAGAATTAGAACCCTAATGCAAGGCCCAAGTTACAAGTTTGATGTCTTGATGGTTATTAAGTGAATTGATTAAAGTATTTAAACACCTTAAGGGTTTAACACTTAGGATTAAAGTTATACACTCCATCCTAATAGAAGGATGCAGGCATAAGCTTAATCACAAAGCCTTAAAGCCTTTAGGGTTTAGTCCCTGGATTATGAGGTAGGAAGAGAAGACTCACAGATGACACAAAGGCAAAAGCTAAATGGGGGACTAATCAAGCCCTAATTATTATCATGCTTGGTCATTCCTAGGGTTAATGAGGTTTGCAAGGAGATCTTCAAAAGAACCACCAGGAAGGAAGCAGATGAAAGAGGAAGAAGCAATAAGAAGCAAAACAACTTGCTTCATTTAAGAAGACAAGTTGCTTGAAGGGAGGAAGTAAGATGAACATGAATGAGCAAGCTCAATCCAATACACAAGATAAAATGCAGCAAAGATGCAAGAGAGATGAGAAGAGATTGTGAGAAGTGAAGGCAAATTCACTTCTCAAAGCAACTTACCACCTGAAAAGTTAGCCAAAAGAAATGAAATGCAATGCAAATGAGATGAAATGTCATGATGCAAGCCAAAGTCAGAAGCAATTACATGATGTTAATGATGCTAAGAGATGAAACAAGCATGAGGCAAGACATGAGAATGATCATACAAGGCAATGGATGCAGATGAAACATGCATTGAACCATGAATGTACATGAAAAGTTATGAAATGCAATGGACCTATAACAATGGCAAATGAAAAATGCAATGATCAAACATAATTCTAATATGTCCTAAGATGTATTATGAATCATGAAGATACACAAAAGTTATGACAAGTCTTTGAATGCAAGCAAATGAAAGAAGGATGCAAAAGAAGGCACAAATTAGGGTTTATGATCAACACACAAAGCAAAATTCAAAATCAGAAGCATATGACATGATAAAAAAATGAAAATGCAACCAAAGATACCCTAAACCTATACAAGCTCATTGCCCAAAGGAGAGGATCCAACTCTTAACCTAGTGTAAGTTATGAATTTCTCAAGATTGCTAGGGTTTTGGGGTACCTCATCAAGAAAAATGCTAAACAAATTGAAAATGCAAGATCAAATCAAACCAAATTTATCCTATAAACTACATGCTATGTGTCGCTCCCGGGATTTTCATCCTAGTACAAACGCGAAAGTGGCGCGGAAAGGTTAGAGTCGCCAGCCAGACATTTTTATCCCAAATGAATGGGAAAGGTAATGTTGCACAAACCTGAGGAAGAAGGAAAGGACAAGGTCCTGCGAACCAAAGATCTGAGTTCGGGAGTCGGTTACGACCTGGGAAGGTATTAGCACCCCAGATCGTCCGTCGTACCCGACGGGATCCACGCTTGCTTGTTTTGTTTCAAAGGGTGAGAAGAATAACTGCTGCTGAATAAAACCACTAACTGGAAATTGGAAATGAGAAAAGGAACTAAAATAAGAGAATGAAAGAATGGGGAAAATGTAGGGAAAATAAAGAATGTGCTCGAACGGGCCCTACCCCGCTGCCTACGTACCTCATCAGGATAATGAGGATCAGAGACGCCATAGTTCCCCTAACTAGGGGTACCAAAAGGAAATTGCTTGTGAATTAAAGGCTTGAACTTCCTATGTCAATGCTCAGGTGTTGCAGGCTCGGACGACGAGTGCGTAACCGTCTCGCAAAGTGACAAGTAGGAGCACTTCGCGTACGGAGCGAATGAGGTGAGAAAAGAATTCCCGAAGCAAAGACGCTTATTGTTGGTTTGTGTTTTTTTATGAAGCTTTTATGAGCGTGTCACAAGGAAGTGAACTCAAGCTTTTCTCCATGGAATGTACACTTGTCACTACATTCCAAGATGGAATAATAGAACAAGCACACTTAAGTAAGGAGAAGATCCCCAAAACTTGAACCCAAAGATTAGGGCTTAGGCTCACTAACTTGTTGAATTATTAAGTGTTTTGGTATTTACAGATGAAGAAGTGTTTTTTATTCTTTTCTTTATGAATAAGATACCTTGATCAGACTTGTGCATCACAAGGTAAACTTGTACTATCCCAAGATGGGAAGACTACAAGCATACCTCATGGGATAAGGCTATGGATCAAGACATCACTTCACATTTATTAAAGTATCTTTTAAGAGTTATGAGATGAGAAGAGAAGAAGAACCAAAAGGATCTCAAAGGAAAAATTCTAAAGGGGGACTAAAATAATCCTAAGTATTCACATGCATGGATGTCCTAAGGGTTATTGAGGTTTCTATCCTAATGAAGAAGGAAAGAAGAAAAGAAGAAGATAGAAGAAGGGATGAGAAAGGCCTAAGCCCAACAACAAAGGGTTAATAACAAATAAACATAAGAGGAAGAGATAAGAATTAGAGATGTGGAACTCAATTCCCACATCTCACACTTACCATAGCCCTTCCAAGGTTAGTATGCACAAGTGAAACGAAAAATGAGCAAATTAACATGACATCACCCAACAATCAGAAGTGAAATGAAATTAACAAATGCTTAATACCAATTCAACTCAAATAAATGAAAATGAGAGACTTATGACTTAAAATGAAGCAACATGAATACATATGGAAACAAGTGTGCACTTATGAAAACGTAATACAAAACACACCAAATACAAGCACAAAGTTCAAAACCAGAATCAAAATGATATAAATAATGGCCTAAGAGGCCATCAAGATGAAGAGAGAAGTCACACAATACCAAACAATGTCAAAATAAAAGCAACGGAATCAAAAGATTGAATTTAAACACTTAAGGAAACAAATGACTTGAATAAGAAGCAAACCTAAAAATTAAAAAAAAAGCACAAGACCTATCCTAGGACCAGGAAGGTACCCACACCCCAAAGTAACCCCAAATGAGAAGAAGAAGTTGGCACAAGTGCCCTTCTAAGCCTATAAGAGATCTTATGAACCAAACGAGGCAAAATGGGATAAGGTGAGAACAAAAATCCACAAATAAACAACCAGCCATCTAAAAATTCTACAACTGAAACCAAATGATCTTCAAACACATCATATTAACTTTCCAAAAGGATTTGCAAAAATTCAGAAAGAAACTAGGTCAAATGGAGGTACAAATACAAGTTAGGACAGACAACTTACATCACAAGATACCAGACCAAAACTCAAGAAATAATTCTCTAAAAATTATGAGAAAAATCACATGAAAACTACAAGATCTTAGGAACACAAATCAAAAAGAATGGGATCAAAACTCCAAATATTGAAGTCTATAGAAAATAAACAAGACAGACTGGTCAAGAAAAGAAACAAAAGAAGCTATGCACATTGGTGAATTATTCCTGGCACGTGGATCAATGAAAAAAATAAAATAAAAATGTGATAAAAAACTAGAAACATAAAGGAATATTCATGATTTATTTGAGAATTTTTAGATTAATAGAACTATTTTATTTGAATTAAAAGCAAACTGAATTAGATGAAAATAAAAATAAGAAAAAAGAAAAAAAAACAAGGAAATGAGGGTGGTGTTGATAGCATACTCTGCACGCTGGAAATCCATTGGGCTTAGAGGGTGAGGTGCGAACAGCACCTGGCGAAGGCCCATGCGCTGATGGTTCATGCTGCTATTACTATGGATAGGGAAAAACAACACATGCTGGATTCAAAATCAGGAGGTCCTACCGGACGGTGACAAGTGTCACCGCCGGTATGGACAGAATCATGGAAATCTCCTCAATCCTTATCTCTTATCCCCTCAGAATCTTTTTATTTCCTTCTTAATAATTTTCATGAAACTTCCTAAAACTTCTTTATGATAGAATTAAAGGGAAATTAAAGCAAATCAAATACTCATTGAACCAACATAATGCTGCAAAAGGCAAACAACTCTCACCTCACCCAAACCCCTCACTTCGTCTTCCTCCTTACTCTTTAGGATAATACTCCCCCGTCACCGTTCACCTTCAACCTGATGAACCAAATCCGCCGCCCCTTTCCATTTCCCGGCCAGCCTCCTTCTCCGTCTCTCAACTTTTCCATCTCCCGGCCATCACCTATATCCCTCAATGACCTAACCTACCCGCCGCCGTCTCTTCTTCTTCGACCTCACAACAGCCACCATCATTCACCTCATTCACCTTCCGGCCAAGCCTGTGAACATCCAGAATCGTCATTCTCTCCCCTTCCTCGTTCAGCTTCTCCCTCCTCTAACTCACCGAATCGAAGCCGACGACCCCCTCTCTCTCACATCCTTCTTCGTCTCTCATTCACCACCGACCACCCTCAAAACATCCAAACGCCACCAAACACCTTCACCTTCACCTTCACCTAGCCACACCTACCGACGCCGACACCTCTTTTCACAACCTAGCTCGCCGGAAATCCTTCGAACCATCACCTCCTTCTTCTCTCACGAGCCTAACTAACCGCCACCATTAACAACCCTAACCTAAACCTCTCGCAAGCTCCTTCGGCTTCCACTTCAATCCAACTCTAACCTAACCCTAACATTTCTTTACAAACGAAACAAACCTAGCTAAAAGAATCCTCCCTGCAATTCGGACTCGCACAACGAAACGCAAAGCAATACCAATCGACAATCACAACCAGCTATACCAAATTCAACACACAGCCAGCAATTGTATCAAATAGCGGAACCGAAAGCGTACCTGTTACACGATGATGCGACGAACGATACGTAAGTCAACCTCAATTCAATAATGCTTCTCCTTCAACTTGCACTTCTGATTCGATCTTCTTTCTTTTTTCGCGAATCCGGCTTGCCTCTCCTTCTTGAAAATTTGTGTATTGAATCAATTTGCAGGTCCGTCACTGCTATGGTGAAAACTTCATTCAATTGAAGAGGCTGAATCGATTGAAGAGGTTGAAACAGATTGCCGAATATTGAAGCTTGGATCGGAAACTGAAGCCTAATCCACAGTGTTGATGAAGATGCTACTTGATGACGGTTACGCGATGAGAAGTGAATCAATGAATCTGATTGTTGATGTGAATATTAGAGTCTAATCTGTGAAGAAAATCGATGAAGATTGCGAAGAATTGATGAAGCTAGAATCAGTTATGTGCGTTCTTGGTGATGAAGATTGAAGAGAATGGATGAAAATTGTGATGAATTGATGAGGATTCTCAAGAATTGGTGAAGCTGGAATCGGTTATGGAGAGAAAACTGAGGCTGGAATTGGTTACGTGTGTTATGGGTGATGAAGATTAGTGAGTGATTCCTTCAAAATGAGAAGAGTGATTCTATTATTGGTGATTTTCGTGACCTCTCCTCCCTTCTCCAATTCTCAAATTCTGTTATCTTTTTTTTGTTTTGAAAACAGAATTCTGTTATATGAAAAACTCCCTCTCCATTCCGTTTTTTTTTCTTTAATTTCTGATATTATTTTTTCAATTTTTCTGTTATCATTTTCTTCCTGTTTTTTCCTTTTGAATTTTTTTTACAAATTATTGCACGGTTTGTGCGTGTTGGAGGCCTGCATTTTGTCTCACAATTTTTTTTGAGCTTTGGTGAGGTGAAGGAAACGTGACTCTTTTGTGTGGATGAACGTGAAATTGGTGGGTCATGGTTCACATCACAAGCTGGGTTGTATGGAAAAGGCAAAGTCCTCCTTCTTTTCTTTTTTGTTGAAGTTATTTTGGAAAATGGTGTATTATTGTAACAACATAAAATATGGGCTTTATAATGGTTAGCAGGTGACTTTCACATACTTGGAAAAAGATGTATATGGTACTAAAAAAAAAGAATATAGTTTTTGCCAACAAAGTAGAAATTTGGAAAATAAATGAAATGGATTAAAAAGAATGGATTTGAATTTGGGAAATATTGGATAAAGGAAATTTAATTAAAATTAATGAATATCATGAAAATTGGAAGTGTTAAAAAAAGGAAAAAGGAAAAAAAATACATAAATGGGAAGTAATGGTGGTCTAATATGGAATATGAATGGATCATTGGCTACTAAAAGAAAATGGTAATTGGAATAATCAACTGGAAAATGGTTTATGGATCAAATGATAAAATTAAGTAGAAACGGATATGGACTTAGATATTTTTTTGTGAACCGAACCAATTGCCACCAATCATGCATATAATCACGAAATCTCACTCGATCAGTTCATTCAACTCAACCATCTTGCATCACTTCCACAGTAACCATTTAATTCAAGAGAACACCACTACCACTGAACAATTTGCAAGTGAAACAACAACCATCTGAATAGATCAGTCTTTGAGCATCTGACCAGAATCGCTTCACATTAATCTGAATCATCCTCTGGGAAAATAAATCCGCAAGCGAACTGCTGATGAACTGATGCACGCTCCACCAATATAAATTGGACCAAGCTTCTCACAAACCACGCCTGATAATCTGATGAATTTAGACACAACACCATGAACCTTGAATGCACACTGTCTGGGCAATGGTCACCAATGCAGGTGACTTGAAATTAAAGGAATCCTAGCGGTTTGGCCACGTTAGGTCAAGTGTCCATCTGAATCAAATCGCGAACTGAACAACTGCAATCAGAGTGAAACCCTTGCCAGCTTCATGCTATGATATGGAGGTTATGCTTCATCTTTCTATGCTAATGATGCAGCACGAAATATGAAAATGATGTGAGTATGATGAATATGATATTATATGATGCTCAAAAGGAGGAGGGCAAATTTGGGGTGTTACAGCTGCCCCTATTCAATCATCAGTTAATCTGAAAAGGACGGTAGTACAGGTTATCGACCATTCAAGATAAACTGTGGTTGAATACCAAGAAGACCAGAAATTTGCACTCTGACGAAGAATGCAACACTGGGAAATAAACCCAACCAGATGACGCTCTGGGAACTGCAGGGGAGAAAGAAGCAGACGAGATTCTTCCAAGTTGAAAACTGATATCTGGAATAAGAACAAGTTGACAGACGAGTCCTCAAACAACCCTGTGACGCCAGGAGCTAGACATACGAGTCCTCAACACACTTTAATAACAATAACTGAGACAGACGAGTCTTCAAACCATCCTGTGACACCAGGAGCTGGACATACGAGTCCTCAAAACAATGCATATAGCATGAGACAGACGAGTCTCCTTCGGATTTACCTGTGACGCCAGGACTGGTAATGCACTTAAGTCTGTGGGATAGACATGCAATCAAGGTAGACGAACCTTCTTCATATATTATCCGCGGATATATGGTATAAGACAGACGAGTCTTCTTAGTAAACCTGTTACGCCAGGTGCAGCAACAACAATAATTGGTGCCTGAGACAGACGAGCCTCCTTCGGATTTACCTGTTACGCCAGGACCAGTAACCATTTTGACATTTAATTCCCACTGTCAGGATTCGAAACCTCTTCAATACAGACGAGTATTGGATGATCATCAAGATAACACAGACGAGTGTTATAGGTCAATGATACAGACGAGTATCAGACGATGATCTGAGAAACACAGACGAGTGTCTCAGGCAATGATACAGACGAGTATCAGCCACTGGTATAGACGAATACCAGAAATTCAAACACAAACGAGCATTTGAAGTAGCAATACAGAAATACCAGGGTAAACAGCAAATCTTCACATATAGGTGTAAGCTAGCACAGACGAGTGCTGGGGATGATACAGACGAGTATCCAAGCAAAGCAGACGAGCTTCAGAACACAAACGACCTCTGGGGAATAAAAGCAGACGAGCCTCAAACAACCACAAACGAGTGTCGGACAGTTGCAGACGAGCAACAACAGAGAATACATATCAAGGCACGGACGAGTGCAGCGAAGGATCCAATACCAAACACAGACGAGTGTTGGGAGGTTGCAGACGAGCAACAACAAATATCATGTCAAAACCCAGACGAGTGTTGAGGAATTGCGGACGAGCAACTATCATAACCAAACACAGACGAGTGCTGGAAATTGCAGATGAGCAATAACAAAGGTATCGTAACACAGACGAGTGTTGAGAATCAACAGCAAAATAATACATCTCAAAGCACAGACGAGTGCTGGAATTTGCAGACGAGCAATCAACAACTGATATAATCAAACACAGACGAGTATTTGAAATTGCAGACAAGTTAAATCGAAGTAATCAAGGACCACTGCTGGAGAAAGCAAATGAGCAATACCAACAGGCTAACACGGACGAGTGTAGAAAGATGCAGACGAGTAGCAATAAAGTAGTGATATGTCCCTGCTGGGGAAAATTTGCTTAGGGATAACACATACGAGTGTTGAAGATTGCAGACGAGCAACAAACGAATGCCTGATCAGCAACAAGAGATACAACTCTGCAGGGGAAGACAAGTCAAGAGGTCTGGATACCCACTCTGACTGAGGTGATGAATACCTGGCTATATCATCAAATACCCAAAAGTATGGCAACTTGGCTGAGAAATATTTCACGGACGGAGGTGAAAATCAAATATGAACTCTGTGGGGACAGGATCATCTTCAACCCTGGCTGGGGAAGCTTCTTGGTCAAATACTCTGGCTGGGGAGAGCATCTGATGATTCAAGACTCTGAGGGGATATCAGGCTTTCAGGTACCTGCTAGGCAAGGACTCTTGCTGGGGATAGGATTCTGATAACTCCAACCCTGGTGATGTCATGCTCTCAGGTACCTGCTAGGCATACTCCGCTGGGGAAGAATGGACTGCTACTTCACTGGGGAAGGAGAACCTGCTTGGGCTGCTGCCAAGGCTTGGTTGGAGGAAAATCTCTGCCGGAGATGAGTCAGGCTTTCAGATACCTGCTGGGAGAAGAAATCTCTGCTTGGGGAGATACTCTACTGGGGAAGAGTAAATTGCTTGAGAGAATGTGACGCCATCCTGCAACCTGCAACAACAGAAAACACAAGTGTGCCCCGAGGATTTGCATGGAATGATCTGTTCATCCATCGTCACCCGACACTCAAAGAGGGTTACAGTTTCCCTGCATGTCAGTTTTCTTTTCAAAATTATTACCATGTTTAGATGCAATGCTATTTTTTCCAAAAATTCAGGACATTTTGCAAACAAAAATATACACACACAGCTCTTTGACTGAATATTATTTTTATTGAATGGCCTCTGAATAGGCAAAGATTTTACATCAGGAAGCAACCACCCGGAAAGAGGTAGCCACTATAAAAATTGAGAAAAGAAACTATCCTAATGGCAATGTACACGGCATTCCAAGGAGTTCCATTTCTGCTATGACCTGCACGTCTTTGATACTCTCCATTCTGCTTTGGCTTTCTGAAAGGACGAGGGAACTGTTTCCTATCCTTCCGACCTTGTCAAGCTGTACGAAACGATGACGTAGTTCAGATAACTTGGATCACAGTTGTTCGCTTATTCCCTTATTTTGCGTGGATCGCCCTCTCGGGTTTTCAATCCACCGGGATACCCCTTTTTGCCTGAGCTGTCCAAGGTGGCTTTTCAACTCAGCGGGTGTACATTTTTTATATTTATTTCCCTAATTTTTGCCCGAGCTTTTTATTCTGTTTTTAACTCGCCGGGATGCCCTTTTCTTGCCTGGACTTACATTCTGTTTTTGTATCCAGCGGGTCTCTTTATGCGAAGTATTTTTTAACTGCGTCCGAGTTAACAGGGGATGGGAAGTCCTCTCCATCCATAGTGGTGAGCATCAGTGCTCCTCCTGAGAAGACTTTCTTCACTATGAATGGTCCTTCGTAATTTGGGGTCCACTTGCCCTTGTTATCTGAACCTGGAGGAACGATCCTCTTCAATACAAGCTCTCCCACTTGATACTCTCGAGTACGTACTCGTTGATCAAATGCCCGCTTCATTCTCCTCTGATAAAGCTGACCATGACAGATAGCCGCTAATCTCTTTTCCTCAATTAGACATAGTTGATTGTAACGAGCACACACCCATTCAGCCTCATCCAGCTTGACATCCATCATCACGCGCAGTGAAGGAATCTCTACTTCAACAGGCAGGACTGCTTCCATACCATACACTAGAGAGAAGGGAGTTGCCCCTGTTGACGTCCTGACTGACGTTCGGTACCCATGCAAAGCAAACGGTAACATCTCATGCCAATCTTTATAGGTGACAACCATTTTCTGCACAATCTTCTTGATATTCTTGTTAGCTGCCTCTACCGCACCATTCATCTTTGGTCAGTAAGGAGAAGAATTGTGATGTTGTATTTTGAAGTCCCGACATAAGTCTGCCATCATCTTATTGTTGAGATTAGAACCATTATCAGTAATGATCCTTTCGGGCACTCCATATCTGCATATGATATCTCTTTTCAGAAATCTTGCCACCACTTGACGAGTGACACTGGCATAAGACGCTGCTTCTACCCACTTGGTAAAGTAATCAATTGCGACCAAGATGAAGCGATGACCGTTCGAAGCAATTGGCTCAATCTTCCCGATCATGTCAATGCCCCACATAGAGAAAGGCCAAGGAGATGACATGACATTGAGCGGGTTAGGAGGAACATGCACTTTATCTGCATATATTTGGCACTTGTGGCACTTTCGAGCGAATGAACAACAGTCTGCATCCATTGTCATCTAGTAATACCCTGATCTCAGCAGTTTCTTTGCCATAGCATGCCCTCCTGCATGGGTACCAAAAGATCCTTCATGGACTTCCTGCATTAATAGGCTTGCTTCGTGTCTATCCACGCATCTGAGCAAGACCATGTCGAAGTTCCTCTTGTACAAAACCCCGTCTATGTTCAAGAAGAAACTAGCAGCGAGTCGTCTCAAGGTCTTTTTGTCCTTGGAAGACGCCCCGGTTGGGTATTCTTGCTTCTCCAGGAATAACTTGATATCAAAATACCAAGGTTTCTCGTCAGACACGGCGTCTACAGAGAAAGCATAAGCTGGAGAGTCAAGCCTGGATATGTCAATTCTGGGCACAAAATTCCAACACAGGACTTTAATCGACGAAGAGAGAGTGGCCAAAGCATCGGCAAACTGATTTTCGTCACGTGGTATGTATTTGAGCTCAACTGTCGTGAAGAATGTCAACAGTTTTCTAGCATAATCCCTGTATGGAACTAGATGCTCTTAATGCGTATACCACTTGCCGGTAATTTGGTTCATGACGAGGGCTGAATCTCCGAATATATCGAGGTTCTTAATCCGAAGATCAATTTCCTCTTCTATTCCCATTATACACGCCTCGTATTCCGCTTTATTGTTGGTGCAGCCAAAAGTAATTCTGGCAGCGAAGGGTAAGTGGACACCTTCAGGAGTAATAAGTATGGCACCAACTCCGCGACCATTGATATTGACTGCCCCATCAAACATCAACTTCCATTTGGACTCAGGGTCAGGCCCCTCCTCCGGAAGTGGTTCCTCATAATCGTTTGTTTTGAGGTACATGATGTCCTCATCAGGGAAATCAAATCTCATCGGCTGATAGTCATCCTCAAGAGGTTGTTGAGCAAGGTATTCCGACAATACACTTCCTTTGATGGCTTTCTGAGAAGTGTACTGGATGTCGTATTCAGTTAAAATCATCTGCCATCTAGCAACCCTTCCGGTCAATGCTGGTTTCTCAAAGATGTACTTGACAGGATCCATCTTGGAAATAAGAAGTGTGGTATGGGTCAACATGTACTGCCTCAGTCGGCGAGCAGCCCATACCAAAGCGCAGCAAGTTTTCTCGAGCAGTGAGTATCGGGATTCACAGTCGGTGAACTTTTTGCTAAGGTAATAAATGGCGTACTCTTTTCGACCAGACTCGTCATGTTGGCCGAGCACACACCCCATCGACCCTTCTAGCACGGTCAAGTACATGATTAACGGTCTTCCTTCCACTGGAGGCATCAGAATTGGAGGTTCCTGTAAATATTCCTTTATTTTGTCGAAAGCTCTTTGGCAATCATCGTTCCACCTGACCGTTTGCTCTTTTCTTAGCAGTTTGAATATCGGTTCGCACGTGGCAGTTAGGTGAGATATGAACCGAGAAATGTAGTTCAATCTACCTAAGAATCCGCGCACTTCCTTTTCTGTCCTCGGTGCAGGCATATCTTGAATAGCTTTCACTTTAGCAGGATCTACCTCAATTCCCCTTTGACTTACAATGAAACCCAGCAATTTTCCGGAACGCACTCCGAAAGTGCACTTGTTCGGATTCAACCTCAGCTTGTACTTGATCAATCTATCAAATAACTTCTTCAGGTTAACCAAATGCTCCTCTTCGTCTTTAGACTTTGCAATCATATCATCCACATAACATTCGATCTCCTTGTGGATCATGTCATGGAACAATGTGACCATCGCCCGTTGATAAGTTGCCCCGGCGTTCTTCAAACCGAAGTGCATGACCTTATAGCAGAATGTTCCCCACGGGGTAATGAACGTTGTCTTCTCCATGTCTTCCGGCGCCATTTTTATCTGATTATAACCGTAGAATCCATCCATGAAGGAGAACACCGAGAATTGAGCTGTATTGTCGACCAACACGTCAATGTGTGGCAACGGAAAATCGTCCTTTGGGCTTGCTCTGTTCAAATCTCGATAGTCAACGCACATCCGGACCTTGCCGTCCTTCTTAGGTACTGGTACGATGTTAGCTACCCAAGGTGGGTAACTAGTCACGGCAAGGAACCCGGCATCCCACTGCTTCTGAACCTCCTCTTTAATCTTCATTGCCATATCCGGGCGAGTTCTTCTCAATTTTTGCTTTACAGGAGGACAGTCTTCTCTCAGGGGTAGCTTATGCATCACGATGTCGGTGTCTAAACTTGGCATATCTTGATATGACCAAGCAAAGATGTCCACATACTCTCTCAGCATACTGATCAACTCTTTCTTGACGTCGGCCTGCAGATTGGCCCATATCTTGATTTCTTTCTTTGCATCTTCACTGCCAATGTTGATGGTCTCAATCTCCTCTTGATGAGGCTGAATAACTCGTTCCTCTTGTTTCAATAATCTGACCAACTCTTCAGGGAGGTCGTAGTCTTCCTCAACCCCTTCATCAGCTTGGTAGACTGGATTATCAAAGTCATGCATAGTCATAGCAGGAACGTTATCCGTGGAATCCGGATGATCAACACTGCACAAATGATGTGCTTATTCAGAATCTGCTTATTTTGAAAAAGAGACGCTAACACAAAACAAAAAGGAAAACACATTGCCATTTTTATATATTGTTTTGTGAAAGAGTTTAAAAACAAAGACAGGGAACACAGTTTGTCTGAAAATGTCCTTTTATTTCATAGCAAAATAACAATGCGATACAAAACATGGTGGCCCAATACAATGGATCCAAACATCCTGGGCAGAATGCTGGATTTGACAATGCAGTATGCTAATAAAAGGAAACAAAACAATTACTTTGAGAGCCAGGTGACTTGAACAATGTCTTCAGCAGACCAATTTCCTAGCTCCTCGCCGGGTGCACACGGGCGGATCCAATTGTTGTCCCAGTCTTCGCTACTATCCCCAACTTGGCTTGCTGTACAGATTTGATCGTGGTTAAGCAACCCAGCGCTTGTGAACGTGATAGCCTTACCACTCTGAGTAGACCCCCCAGGCTGATACCCTAAGCTGAATTTATCATCCTTCTTTTCCAGCTCCAACAGCTTGCCCCAACCCTGAGCACTACCTGACTGCACAACCTCTTTTGCTTCCTGGTAGGAATGAATGGACGTGCCCTCGTTGTTTTTCTTCACCGGAGTCAAGATACTGACATCTGCCTCAAAAGCTTGGCACAAAGTCTCGTGGATTTCTCCATCCATTTCCACATACTTAAACGTCGACAGATGGCTGACAAATATATCCTCTTCCCCACAAACGGTGATGACCTGGCCGTCCACCACGTATTTAAGCTTCTGATGCAGGGTTGAAGTAACGGCTCCAGCTGCATGTATCCACGGTCTGCCCAACAAGCAACTATAAGCAGGCTGGATGTCCATAACATAGAAGACACTTTTGAATACTTGAGAGCCTATCTTGACAGGCAACTCAACCTCTCCGAAAACTGATCTTCTTGAACCATCGAAAGCTTTAACCACCAGATCACTCGGCGTCAGGATAATCCCATCAATATTAAGCTTCATCAACGCCTTCTTCGGAAGCACATTCAAGGAAGAGCCTGTGTCTACAAGAACATGAGACAACACAACGCCCTTGCATTCCATCGTGATATGTAGTGCTTTATTGTGATTCCTTCCCTCCGAAGTGAGGTCTCTGTCAGTGAAGCCTAAGCCATGGCTAGCATTGACACTTCCAACAACAGCCTCGAGTTGGTTGACCGTAATCTCCTGAGGAACATAGGCCATTTGAAGTACTTTCAGTAAGGCTTCTCGGTGCGCGGGAGAGCACATTAGCAGTGACAAGATAGAAATCTTTGAAGGTGTCTGGTTCAGTTGATCAACCACCTTGTAGTCACTCCTTTTGATGATCCTCATGAACTCCTCTACTTCTTTTTCAAACGTCCCCTGCCCAGCCACAGGAGTAGTTGACTCGTCATTCGCAGTCTGCTTTCCTTTGTCTTTGGACGAAGCCTCGGCCTCAGGATCCTTTCTTAGTGCAGGGGGAGCGAACAACCGACCACTTCGGGTAAAACCCCCAACACCTCCTACATTCTCAATAGTCAGGTCAGCAACAGGTCTACTCTCCATCCTCTGTCCAGCTACATAAACCTCGGAGCCATAATGCCAAGGAAGGCTCTATCATCTATGTACGGCACTGGCCCAGGTACAGTAATAGTCACGGGACTAATCTGTGGAGCGTAAATTGTAACCGGCTCTTGTCTGACGGGCATATCAGCTTCATCGTAGAAGATAGTAATGGTTGACACATCATCAGCCTCTTCATTACTAACCTTACTGAACTGCAAGGACCCTTCATCAATCAATTCCTGCAAACCCGTCTTCAATTTCTCACAGCCATTCACAACACTCATACAGTCTTTACAACCAAGATGGCAACCAGGAAATACTTGACCCTTCAACAGTCTCTCCTTCACCACCCTCAAAGGTGTCTTGACTTCATTAATACTCAGCACCAAACTCAACTTGTCATCACCCTCAACAGCATTGACTCTTGCCCCGCCATGATTAGGCATAGGGTTCGAGTTGACATTCGGTGGTGGCGCAAAGTTGATTGCCTTTGAATCTACAAGATCCTGAACTTTGTGATGCAGCGCCCTGCACTTCTCAGTTGAGTGCCCGGGTGCTCCTGAGTGAAAAGCGCATCGCGCGTTGACATTATAACCAACCGGAAGCTCTCCTGGAGGTGGTGGTGCCAAAGTCCTCAGTTGAATGAGGTTCAAATCTAGCAGTTTTGGCAATAAGGCAGCATAAGTCATCGGAATAGCTTCAATCACCCTGTTAGCCGGGTGAGTCTGCCTCGGCTGATATGGTCTCTACTGGTAGTTGGTTCGAGGTTGTTGTTGTTGCTGATGTTGTTGTGGAGGAGGTAGCATCTGTTGTACGGGAGCTGCAGGAATGGTGACAGCAGCCATATGTTCATAGGGTCTTCTGTAACCACGACCTTGGCTTCGGCCGAATACAGCATTCGTCTCACCTTCTCGCCTTCTAGGAGGTCCACTAAAAGGTTTCCTCGCTCCATTTGAGCTACTAGCACTTGGATCTTGTATCTTCCCCATTTTCAGCAATGTTTCAACTCTTTCTCCCGCAATGACAATATCGTTGAACTTAGTAGCAGAACTCGACGCCAATCTCTCAAGAAATACCCCCTGGAGGGTGACCATAAACATATCGGCCATTTCATTCTCTAACAGCGGTGGTTGTACCCTGGCAGCTAGCTGGCGCCACCTCTGGGCATATTTTTTGAAGCCTTCTCTTGCTGTCTGAGCCATATGCTGCAACTGCGTGCGGTTCGGAGCCATATCCATGTTATATTGATACTGCCTCACAAAGGCTTCAGCTAGATCCTTCCAGCTCTTGACATTGACCCTACTGAGCTTCATGTACCATTCAAGAGAAGCTCCCACCAAGTTGTCTTGAAAGTAATACATCCACAGTTTCTCATCGTCTGTATGCGCGGTAATTCTCCCAACAAATGATTGCAGATGGGTCTTTGGGCAAGCAGTGCCATTATACTTCTCGAAGGTTGGAACTTTGAACTTATACGGAATCCTGACTCCAGGAACCAAGCCCAAGTCTGTTATATCGAATCCCAAAGAGCTCTGGGACTGAATAGCCTTGATTTGCTCAGCCATCTCTTCGAACCTCTTGTTCATTTCTACCCCTTGACCTTCAGCTTCATCAAATAGAGTGAACTGGTCATCATGGTTGTCCATCTGAAGGTTATGCAACCCGTCGTTGACTATTGTCACTCCTGGTTGTGTAACTGGAGTTCCACCCTGACGTGCGCCCGCACCGGTATGATTATCAGCATTAGCAGCAGCAGCAGCGTTCCGGTTCTGATTCTCAACCATCTCTCGCAGACGCTCTTGATTTTGCCCCATGCCGGCCATTAACGTCATGAAGTTATCCATTCTCTGCCTCAAATCTGCCAAATCTGCCTGCATCTGGTCCATGGCTCGTTCTCTGTTAATCTTGGTTGGGTATCTGTGTACTGCTGGTTGTTCCCGAACTTTACGAGGAGCTATAGTGCTTGTAACACAAAACACGTTAATAACCGAGACAACACCTACAAAACAAACAAACAGGTTATATGCAATGCAATGTAACTGTTCATGTTCCCAATCTTAAGCATTTGGCATGCCCCAGTTCTGGCATCTATCTCAGACAACCACTTTCAGTGCTTAGCTTTCAAACTTTCTCTTTGATAAGTGTTCAGACATTAGCAGTATCCAGACAAACGAATCTTGCGCATTCAAAATGGTAATTTGCACATTAATACTGAACTTGAACAAACCACTGTAGGCTAAAAGTCAGAATACAACCAGAAATATTCCCTGAAGGGTTACATGTCAGTACATAAAGACAAAAGAAATAAAAGCAAGACTCCTACAACAAGCCTGTAGGTAGCCTGAATAATAAACAACTAATCTAAGGACCCAGGATCCGCCACCTCCACCCTGCTTTTCTTGACACCCGCTCTCAGCTTGAGCTCTTCAATCTCTTTCCTTGCTTCCTCCAGAGCTAATTGGCTTTGGGCTAGCTGTTGGGTCTTCTCCCTCCGGATGGCATGGACTTGCTCCACTTCCTCCTTCTTGAAAGCCATCTGAACTTCAAAGAACTCTTCCTTCTCTTTGAATTTCTTTTGCTCTTCATCCCTTTGGCCTTTCAGCCAAACAATGGACTGTCGAGCACTCTTGAGAGTCTTTAAAGTCTCCTTGCGCTTAGCTTCTCTTTGAGCTTCCATCATACCCAATCTGTGGAAATGGGCTTCTCTTCCGGCAAAATCCTTCTCTTTGTCTTCTAGAGAGGCTTGGAGCTTCTGCAACTTGCCTTCAGCTTCCTTCTTGGCTCTATTGGCCTGGTGGTATAGGCTTACCATCTCAATATTCTCTACTCTGACCTCATGCAGCTGAGCTTCTAGCTTCTTGTACTCCTCCAAGGAAACCGTACTGTTCGGACTTGGTACCTCTCGGGGATAAAGTGGGGCCTCGACTGAAAAAGGCATGAGAACTGACTCGATATGTCTTTGCAACCATTCAGCATATGGTGGATATGTCTTGGGATCAACTCGGCCGAAGTCTTTCTTCCCTTTTCTTATCCTGTGAGCCCAGGATTGGACTGCTTGTTGGACTAACTCTCTGTTTCCGTCAGCAGGAAAATACAAAGATTCAGCAAACATTTCCATCTGAGGAGGATCTTTCAAAGGGTAGCCAAACTGCTTTTTGGATAATGTCGGGTAGTAACTGATGACACCTTTCCTTCCCAGCAAAGGTACTCCAGCAAACCTACCGCAACTAACCATCAACTCCTTTCCTAGCAAATCCCTGTCATAACCCCAAGCAATGTCTTCTTCAGTCAATCCCATCAGTCTTCTGGACCATCTCCATTCGTCTCGTATATCCTTGAAGGCACCTGACTTAGGCAACTGTCTAGCAAACCATTCAGCAAACAAAGGAGCACAGCAGACCACTGGACCACCTCTACCTTTCTCGTTTCTGTAATGGACACTAAAATAAAAGTCACCCAATAGAGTAGGCACTGGATTGCCTTTTGCAAAGATTGAGATCACTTCTAAGCTGACAAACTCTTTCTCTCCGGGGAACAAGCTAGACCCATATACCATCAATGCAAGCAAAGCTCCAAAGTCGTTCCACCTAGCCTCTGTAGCATACTTCTCAGCCTCTGGGATAAGCACACTCCAGGGTAGACCTCTGCCTTCACTCTCTTGCAAAACCTTTCTGACTGAAACAACTGGCAACCTACAAACCTTGGCTATGTCTTCATCTCTGAGCACAACCTCTGACCCGTAGAACGGCAATGTCTCTCTGATCGGAACACTCAGCATGCTGGAGATCTCTTCCAATGTCGGAGCTAAGATGTAACCTGGAAAAACAAAGCAACGCAGCAGGGGATCATAAAATTGCAACAAGGTATGCAAGCTGTCCTTTTGGTCTGCAGTAGGCTTGTCCACAAACTTCAGTATCTGGCCATATCTTTTCTTGAAATTACCTAAGACTTGATCGTTCATCAAACCTGCTAACCTCTGAACACTTTTAACTTCCGGCTGAAGAAAGGTATAATGCACATTCTTTTTTCTCGGATCTCTTCTGATTTCTGCCATGGAGATAAGAATACCAAAACTGGGAACAGATGTGAGCAATGACCTGAAAAATGGGAAACATAAATAGTTAATGCAAAGAATGATGCAAATGTAATGCAATGCAAGCATATGACCAACTGGGACCATCTGAACTGGAACACTGACAAGGGCCCCTCTGAATAACTGGCAAACCCAAAAGTTTACTGAGTCACACCCTCTGATAATCACAACTCTCTGATAGAAGATCTCAGAATCACAGTATCAAGAAATCCAGAATTCCAGAACCATAACTTCGGAACCATAGAATCATAGAACCATGGATTATAATCAAAGGACCAAAGATCATAACAAGAACCACTGAACAGATGAGTGTATGTTGAGGTCATGGGTTCCTGCACACCTGTAAACACCCCCCAATCTCACGGGTAAAAGGCTCCGGGTCAGACATCACGGACTCTCAAAGCCACGTAGCAATAATACTGTCACCATCTCCGAGAAATGGCTCATGACCAAATCAGGGAATCGGTTTGGCATTATATACTACGCAGGGAGGCCTCAGCTGAGTCCGGGAAACAAGGTCATCCTATGCGATCCCCAGGTGGGCCCTCGGATGCGAATGGGTTTGCCACGAAACGTGGGCTGCCATTGTCATCACTAAATAGGGATGTTTCCACAAGGTTCTCAATGATCGGTCCCCAGCTGCACATAACTGTCAGGGTTATGTAATGAGAGAGGAAGATCCCCAAATCAAGACATTTCCAAGACAATCGCAACCTGGGTGTGGAACTCACTACTACCCCCATGACAAGATCTCATGAGGCCAAAGTGGAACCACTCTAAGTCCTATGGTGCACTCGAGTCGGGTACTTGGCTCATATCTCTCAATAACAAGTAACACCCATCCCACCAAAGAAAACCAGTCCAGACAGTCCAGTATATATTCATGATGCAGAAAATAAATACTGAAAACTGTAAATAAAGCTGTAAAGAAAGCTGTAAATAAACAACAATAACATACAACAAGCCACAACAAACAAAACATCACCCAATGAAACAGAAACAAACAAGCGCTAGGAGAGACTCACAGGGGAACCAGAGATTCTGGGTTTACTATTCCCCAGCAGAGTCGCCAGCTGTCGCTCCCGGGATTTTCATCCTAGTACAAACGCGAAAGTGGCGCGGAAAGGTTAGAGTCGCCAGCCAGACATTTTTATCCCGAATGAATGGGAAAGGTAATGTTGCACAAACCTGAGGAAGAAGGAAAGGACAAGGTCCTGCGAACCAAAGATCTGAGTTCGGGAGTCGGTTACGACCTGGGAAGGTATTAGCACCCCAGATCGTCCGTCGTACCCGACGGGATCCACGCTTGCTTGTTTTGTTTCAAAGGGTGAGAAGAATAACTGCTGCTGAATAAAACCACTAACTGGAAATTGGAAATGAGAAAAGGAACTAAAATAAGAGAATGAAAGAATGGGGAAAATGTAGGGAAAATAAAGAATGTGCTCGAACGGGCCCTACCCCGCTGCCTACGTACCTCATCAGGATAATGAGGATCAGAGACGCCGTAGTTCCCCTAACTAGGGGTACCAAAAGGAAATTGCTTGTGAATTAAAGGCTTGAACTGCCTATGTCAATGCTCAGGTGTTGCAGGCTCAGACGACGAGTGCGTAACCGTCTCGCAAAGTGACAAGTAGGAGCAAGTTCGTGTACGGAGCGAATGAGGTGAGAAAAGAATTCCCGAAGAAAAGATGCTTATTGTTGGTTTGTGTTTTTTTATGAAGCTTTTATGAGCGTGTCACAAGGAAGTGAACTCAAGCTTTTCTCCATGGAATGTACACTTGTCACTACATTCCAAGATGGAATAATAGAACAAGCACACTTAAGTAAGGAGAAGATCCCCAAAACTTGAACCCAAAGATTAGGGCTTAGGCTCACTAACTTGTTGAATTATTAAGTGTTTTGGTATTTACAGATGAAGAAGTGTTTTTTATGCTTTTCTTTATGAATAAGATACCTTGATCAGACTTGTGCATCACAAGGTAAACCTGTACTATCCAAAGATGGGAAGACTACAAGCATACCTCATGGGATAAGGCTATGGATCAAGACATCACTTCACATTTATTAAAGTATCTTTTAAGAGTTATGAGATGAGAAGATAAGAAGAACCAAAAGGATCTCAAAAGAAAAATTCTAAAGGGGGACTAAAATAATCCTAAGTATTCACATGCATGGATGTCCTAAGGGTTATTGAGGTTTCTATCCTAATGAAGAAGGAAAGAAGAAAAGAAGAAGATAGAAGAAGGGATGAGAAAGGCCTAAGCCCAACAACAAAGGGTTAATAACAAATAAACATAAGAGGAAGAGATAAGAATTAGAGATGTGGAACTCAATTCCCACATCTCACACTTACCATAGCCCCTGCAAGGTTAGTATGCACAAGTGAAATGAAAAATGAGCAAATTAACATGACATCACCCAACAATCAGAAGTGAAATGAAATGAACAAATGCTTAATACCAATTCAACTCAAAGAAATGAAAATGAGAGACTTATGACTTAAAATGAAGCAACATGAATACATATGGAAACAAGTGTGCACTTATGAAAACGTAATACAAAACACACCAAATACAAGCACAAAGTTCAAAACCAGAATCAAAATGATATAAAGAATGGCCTAAGAGGCCAGCAAGATGAAGAGAGAAGTCACACAATACCAAACAATGTCAAAATAAAAGCAACGGAATCAAAAGATTGAATTTAAACACTTAAGGAAACAAATGACTTGAATAAGAAGCAAACCTAAAAATTAAAAAAAAAAAGCACAAGACCTATCCTAGGACCAGGAAGGTACCCACACCCCAAAGTAACCCCAAATGAGAAGAAGAAGTTGGCACAAGTGCCCTTCTAAGCCTATAAGAGATCTTATGAACCAAACGAGGCAAAATGGGATAAGGTGAGAACAAAAATCCACAAATAAACAACCAGCCATCTAAAAATTCTACAACTGAAACCAAATGATCTTCAAACACATCATATTAACTTGCCAAAAGGATTTGCAAAAATTCAGAAAGAAACTAGGTCAAATGGAGGTACAAATACAAGTTAGGACAGACAACTTACATCACAAGATACCTGACCAAAACTCAAGAAATAATTCTCTAAAAATTCTGAGAAAAATCACATGAAAACTACAAGATCTTAGGAACACAATTCAAAAAGAATGGGATCAAAACTCCAAATATTGAAGTCTATAGAAAATAAATAAGACAAACTGGTCAAGAAAAGAAACAAAAGAAGCTATGCACATTGGTGAATTATTCCTGGCACGTGGATCAATGAAAAAAATAAAATAAAAATGTGATAAAAAACTAGAAACATAAAGGAATATCTATGATTTATTTGAGAATTTTTAGATTAATAGAACTATTTTATTTGAATTAAAAGCAAACTGAATTAGATGAAAATAAAAATAAGAAAAAAAAAACAAGGAAATGAGGGTGGTGTTGATAGCATACTCTGCACGCTGGAAATCCATTGGGCTTAGAGGGTGAGGTGCGAACAGCACCTGGCGAAGGCCCATGCGCTGATGGTTCATGCTGCTATTACTATGGATAGGGAAAAACAACACATGCTGGATTCAAAATCAGGAGGTCCTACCGGACAGTGACAAGTGTCACCGCCGGTATGGACAGAATCATGGAAATCTCCTCAATCCTTATCTCTTATCCCCTCAGAATCTTTTTATTTCCTTCTTAATAATTTTCATGAAACTTCCTAAAACTTCTTTATGATAGAATTAAAGGGAAATTAAAGCAAATCAAATACTCATTGAACCAACATAATGCTGCAAAAGGCAAACAACTCTCACCTCACCCAAACCCCTCACTTCGTCTTCCTCCTCACTCTTTCGGATAACACTCCCCCGTCACCGTTCACCTTCAACCTGACGAACCAAATTCGCCGCCCCTTTCCATTTCCCGGCCAGCCTCCTTCTCCGTCTCTCAACTTTTCCATCTCCCGGCCATCACCTATATCCCTCAATGACCTAACCTACCCGCCGCCGTCTCTTCTTCTTCGACCTCACAACAGCCACCATCATTCACCTCATTCACCTTCCGGCCAAGCCTGTGAACATCCAGAATCGTCATTCTCTCCCCTTCCTCGTTCAGCTTCTCCCTCCTCTAACTCACCGAATCGAAGCCGACGACCCCCTCTCTCTCACATCCTTCTTCGTCTCTCATTCACCACCGACCACCCTCAAAACATCCAAACGCCACCAAACACCTTCACCTTCACCTTCACCTAGCCACACCTACCGACGCCGACACCTCTTTTCACAACCTAGCTCGCCGGAAATCCTCCGAACCATCACCTCTTTCTTCTCTCACGAGCCTAACTAACCGCCACCATTAACAACCCTAACCTAAACCTCTCGCAAGCTCCTTCGGCTTCCACTTCAATCCAACTCTAACCTAACCCTAACATCTCTTTACAAACGAAACAAACCTAGCTAAAAGAATTCTCCCTGCAATTCGGACTCGCACAACGAAACGCAAAGCAATACCAATCGACAATCACAACCAGCTATACCAAATTCAACACACAGCCAGCAATTGTATCAAATAGCGGAACCGAAAGCGTACCTGTTACGCGATGATGCGACGAACGATACGTAAGTCAACCTCAATTCAATAATGCTTCTCCTTCAACTTGCACTTCTGATTCGATCTTCTTTCTTTTTTCGCGAATCCGGCTTGCCTCTCCTTCTTGAAAATTTGTGTATTGAATCAATTTGCAGGTCCGTCACTGCTATGGTGAAAACTTCGTTCAATTGAAGAGGCTGAATCGATTGAAGAGGTTGAAACAGATTGCCGAATATTGAAGCTTGGATCGAAAACTGAAGCCTAATCCACAGTGTTGATGAAGATGCTACTTGATGACGGTTACGCGATAAGAAGTGAATCAATGAATCTGATTGTTGATGTGAATATTAGAGTCTAATCTGTGAAGAAAATCGATGAAGATTGCGAAGAATTGATGAAGCTAGAATCAGTTATGTGCGTTCTTGGTGATGAAGATTGAAGATTATGGATGAAAATTGTGATGAATTGATGAGGATTCTCAAGAATTGGTGAAGCTGGAATCGGTTATGGAGAGAAAAATGAGGCTGGAATTGGTTACGTGTGTTATGGGTGATGAAGATTAGTGAGTGATTACTTCAAAATGAGAAGAGTGATTCTGTTATTGGTGATTTTCGTGACCTCTCCTCCCTTCTCCAATTCTCAAATTCTGTTATTTTTTTTTGTTTTGAAAACAGAATTCTGTTATATGAAAAACTCCTTCTCCATTCCGTTTTTTTTTCTTTAATTTCTGATATTATTTTTTCAATTTTTCTATTATCATTTTCTTCCTGTTTTTTCCTTTTGAATTTTTTTTACAAATTATTGCAAGGTTTGTGCGTGTTGGAGGCCTGCATTTTGTCTCACAATTTTTTTTTGAGCTTTGGTGAGGTGAAGGAAACGTGACTCTTTTGTGTGGGTGAACGTGAAATTGGTGGGTCATGGTTCACATCACAAGCTGGGTTGTATGGAAAAGGCAAAGTCCTCCTTCTTTTCTTTTTTGTTGAAGTTATTTTGGAAAATGGTGTATTATTGTAACAACATAAAATATGGGCTTTATAATGGTTAGCAGGTGACTTTCACATACTTGGAAAAAGATGTATATGGTACTAAAAAAAAGAATATAGTTTTTGCCAACAAAGTAGAAATTTGGAAAATAAATGAAATGGATTAAAAAGAATGGATTTGAATTTGGGAAATATTGGATAAAGGAAATTTAATTAAAATTAATGAATATCATGAAAATTGGAAGTGTTAAAAAAAGGAAAAAGGAAAAAAAATACAAAAATGGGAAGTAATGGTGGTCTAATATGGAATATGAATGGATCATTGGCTACTAAAAGAAAATGGTAATTGGAATAATCAACTGGAAAATGGTTTATGGATCAAATGATAAAATTAAGTAGAAACGGATATGGACTTAGATATTTTTTTGTGAACTGAACCAATTGCCACCAATCATGCATATAATCACGAAATCTCACTCGATCAGTTCATTCAACTCAACCATCTTGCATCACTTCCACAGTAACCATTTAATTCAAGAGAACACCACTACCACTGAACAATTTGCAAGTGAAACAACAACCATCTGAATAGATCAGTCTTTGAGCATCTGACCAGAATCGCTTCACATTAATCTGAATCATCCTCTGGGAAAATAAATCCGCAAGCGAACTGCTGATGAACTGATGCATGCTCTACCAATATAAATTGGACCAAGCTTCTCACAAACCACGCCTGATAATCTGATGAATTTAGACACAACACCATGAACCTTGAATGCACACTGTCTGGGCAATGGTCACCAATGCAGGTGACTTGAAATTAAAGGAATCCTAGCGGTTTGGCCACGCTAGGTCAAGTGTCCATCTGAATCAAATCGCGAACTGAACAACTGTAATCAGAGTGAAACCCTTGCCAGCTTCATGCTATGATATGGAGGTTATGCTTCATCTTTCTATACTAATGATGCAGCACGAAATATGAAAATGATGTGAGTATGATGAATATGATATTATATGATGCTCAAAAGGAGGAAGGCAAATTTGGGGTGTTACAGCTGCCCCTATTCAATCATCAGTTAATCTGAAAAGGACGGTAGTACAGGCTATCGACCATTCAAGATAAAATGTGGTTGAATACCAAGAAGACCAGAAATTTGCACTCTGACGAAGAATGCAACACTGGGAAATAAACCCAACCAGATGACGCTCTGGGAACTGCAGGGGAGAAAGAAGCAGACGAGCTTCTTCCAAGTTGAAAACTGATATCTGGAATAAGAACAAGTTGACAGACGAGTCCTCAAACAACCCTGTGACGCCAGGAGCTAGACATACGAGTCCTCAACACACTTTAATAACAATAACTGAGACAGACGAGTCTTCAAACCATCCTGTGACGCCAGAAGCTGGACATACGAGTCCTCAAAACAATGCATATAGCATGAGACAGACGAGTCTCCTTCGGATTTACCTGTGACGCCAGGACCGGTAATGCACTTAAGTCTGTGGGATAGACATGCAATCAAGGTAGACGAACCTTCTTCATATATTATCCGCGGATATATGGTATAAGACAGACGAGTCTTCTTAGTAAACCTGTTACGCCAGGTGCAGCAACAACAATAATTGGTGCCTGAGACAGACGAGCCTCCTTCGGATTTACCTGTTACGCCAGGACCGGTAACCATTTTGACATTTAATTCCCACTGTCAGGATTCGAAACCTCTTCAATACAGACGAGTATTGGATGATCATCAAGATAACACAGACGAGTGTTATAGGTCAATGATACAGACGAGTATCAGACGATGATCTGAGAAACACAGACGAGTGTCTCAGGCAATGATACAGACGAGTATCAGCCACTGGTATAGACGAATACCAGAAATTCAAACACAAACGAGCATTTGAAGTAGCAATACAGAAATACCAGGGTAAACAGCAAATCTTCACATATAGGTGTAAGCTAGCACAGACGAGTGCTGGGGATGATACAGACGAGTATCCAAGCAAAGCAGACGAGCTTCAGAACACAAACGACCTCTGGGGAATAAAAGCAGACGAGCCTCAAACAACCACAAACGAGTGCCGGACAGTTGCAGACGAGCAACAACAGAGAATACATATCAAGGCACGGACGAGTGCAGCGAAGGATCCAATACCAAACACAGACGAGTGTTGGGAGGTTGCAGACGAGCAACAACAAATATCATGTCAAAACACAGACGAGTGTTGAGGTATTGCGGACGAGCAACTATCATAACCAAACACAGACGAGTGCTGGAAATTGCAGACGAGCAATAACAAAGGTATCGTAACACAGACGAGTGTTGAGAATCAACAGCAAAATAATACATCTCAAAGCACAAACGAGTGCTGGAATTTGCAGACGAGCAATCAACAACTCATATAATCAAACACAGACGAGTATTTGAAATTGCAGACAAGTTAAATCGAAGTAATCAAGGACCACTGCTGGAGAAAGCAAATGAGCAATACCAACAGGCTAACACGGACGAGTGTAGAAAGATGCAGACGAGTAGCAATAAAGCAGTGATATGTCCCTGCTGGGGAAAACTTTGCTTAGGGATAACACATACGAGTGTTGAAGATTGCAGACGAGCAACAAACGAATGCCTGATCAGCAACAAGAGATACAACTCTGCAGGGGAAGACAAGTCAAGAGGTCTGGATACCCACTCTGACTGAGGTGATGAATACCTGGCTATATCATCAAATACCCAAAAGTATGGCAACTTGGCTGAGAAATATTTCACGGACGGAGGTGAAAATTAAATATGAACTCTGTGGGGACAGGATCATCTTCAGCCCTGGCTGGGGAAGCTTCTTGGTCAAATACTCTGGCTGGGGAGAGCATCTGATGATTCAAGACTCTGAGGGGATATCAGGCTTTCAGGTACCTGCTAGGCAAGGACTCTTGCTGGGGATAGGATTCTGATAACTCCAACCCTGGTGATGTCATGCTCTCAGGTACCTGCTAGGCATACTCCGTTGGGGAAGAATGGACTGCTACTTCATTGGGGAAGGAGAACCTGCTTGGGCTGCTGCCAAGGCTTGGTTGGAGGAAAATCTCTGTCGGAGATGAGTCAGGCTTTCAGATACCTGCTGGGAGAAGAAATCTCTGCTTGGGGAGATACTCTACTGGGGAAGAGTAAATTGCTTGAGAGAATGTGACGCCATCCTGCAACCTGCAACAACAGAAAACACAAAACGCATCCCCAAGACCCCCAAAACTCCAGAATCAATCCCCCAACAATGGGTAACAAGAATCCAGGGCCAAAAACAATTTACATCAACTACACAGTAAGAATCGAAGAAAACAAATCCTAGGGCAAAAGTTTCAGAACATCACAACATGCTTGTTTCTGGCTCATTTTCAAAAATAAATAGATCCCCATGATCAGGGCAACACATAGAACAATATTCTAACAAGAAATCAAGGTTCTGGAAAATTTGTTCATCATGTTACCTGAGGTTGAGCTTTCAATCCAGGAGCTTTCTGCTTGCCTCTTTGCTTCAAAATGGCCCCAATGATCCTCTTGATGAAGCTTTGAAGCTTGGTTGGTGTTTAGAGTGACTGGTTTGTGAGTTTGAAGAGGTTCTGTTCAGTGAGGGGTGAGAATCGTATTTCTGATTATGGTGGTTTTGGGTTGCTTTGAGGGGTCAGGGATGATCAGTGGAGTGTTTTGAGATGGATGGTGGAAGAAATTTGAGGAATGGATGAAGGAGTTAAGTGATTCGATAGAAAATGCAAGATGGAGGACTTTTGTGAACTATGGCTTATGTGCTGCCTCAGGCTCCAAGATCATATGAAATGGCTTGCTTGAAGTGTGTTTGTAAAGTCTTGATTGGTCAAAATAGTTGGTGTGGCACAGGCTGATTGGTATGGGTGTTCTTGCATAAAGTCCAAGTTAGGTGTACTTGAGGTATGGGCAAGTGTGAGATTGTGATAGGGGCATGGTTGGGCTCAGCTGAGATCATGGAGTTCTTGTGGATCAGATTTTATGAGATGTAGCAAGTAGAGGCATGGCTTCATGAGTTTTTGCAAGTTGGTACATCTTTGGCCCCTTTGTGAATTCATGAAGTTCAAGGCACCAAAATGCATAATTCTAGGGCCAATTCTGATTTTTAGAAGTCACATGAGCATGTTGTGAAGAGTTTGTGCACATTTAAAGTCTTTAGAATGCTTGATCATACCATTTTGCAAAATGCCTCTTTGGTACAAAACTTGAAATTATGTGATTTTTCCCAACTTTGACAAGCCATAACTTTTGATCCAAGATGAATTAGAATGAGTTCTTGTAATTTTTGGAAATGGAATGATCCACTCTACAACTTTCATGACCAAAGTTTTCTCATTTGAAGCATTTTTGAATCAAAAAGAAAGGGTTGAAAAACTTTCCCAAAATGGAAAGTTTCCATTACAAGTCACTTTCCCAAAAAGGCAATTTTGCAAATGGCTTGAAATTCTTCAACTTTGTGAACTTCTAACATCTTCTAATGATCAAATAAAGATCACACACACTCAAAATGATGAAGAACACTCCTTGGTTGGGTCATTGGGGCCTCAGATGCCCTGATTTTGCACTGACTTGCTCAAGAAGTCAACTCTTGATCAGATGCCTTCCCCATGGAATTTCTTCATGAAACTTGATATGCATGATCCCTTATACCCTATAGAGACCAATAGAAACAAGAATGACCAAAATTTTTGGAGTTATGGACTTTGAAACCAAAACCCTAATTCTAGGTCATCTGTGCAGTTAAACTTGGCTTTGCTTCCATGCCATTCTCAGTTCTTGTGATTCTTTGACTTTATTGACTTTGTGGGGATATAATATGATGCTTGAACACACATGGACCCCTTTGAAGTGATTGAAGACCTTTGGAGTGGCTCAAATATCTCTTGGATTGCTCAGATCACAAACCCTAGATGCAGATGACTTTGAACCAATGCAGTGAAGTAAATATGCAATATGAGATGATGTGATTGAACTTATGCATATGAAAAGATCACAAGCCATGGTGTGAAATGGGTGAGGGCAAATTTGGGGTGTTTACACAAGGCCCAAGTTACAAGCTTGATGTCTTAGTGATTATTAAGTGAATTGATTAAAGGATTTAAACACATTAAGGGTTTAACACTTAGGATTAAAGTTATACACTCCATCCTAATAGAAGGATGCAGGCATAAGCTTAATCACAAAGCCTTAAAGCCTTTAGGGTTTAGTCCCTGATTATGAGATGAGAAGAGAAGACTCAAAGATGACACAAAGGTAAAACTAAATGGGGGACTAATCAAACCCTAATTGTGATCATGCTTGGTTGTTCCTAGGGTTTATGAGGCTTGCAAAAGATCTTCAAGAGAAACCACCAGGAAGGAAGCAGATGAAAGGAGCAAAGAAAAGCAAAACAACTTGCTTCACTTAAGAAGACAAGTTGCTTGAAGGAAGGAGGTAAGAGCTGAACATGAATGAGCAAGCTCACTCTAATACACATACAAAATTCAGCAAAAAAAGTATGAAAGAGATGAAAAGAGATTGTGAGAAGTGAAGGCAAATTCACCTCTCAAACAACTTACCACCTGAAAAGTTAGCACAAGCAAATGAAATGCAATGAGAATGGGATGAAATGCCATGGAGCAAACCAAAACCAGAAGCATAAGTATGATATTAATGATGCTAAGGGATGATGCAAACACATGACAAGAGATGAGAATGATCATACAAGCATAAGGATGCAAATGAGGCATGTTTTGAACCATGAAAGTTTATGAAATGCAATGGACATATAACATGGAAAATGAAATACGCAATGATCAAACATGATTCTAATATGTCCTAAGATGTATTATGAATCATGTGGATGCACAAAATGTCATGGCAAGTCATTGGATGCAAGCAAATGAAAGATGGATGCAAAGGAAAGCACAAATTAGGGTTTATGATCAACACACAAAGCAAAATTCAACATCAGAAGCATATGACATGATAAAATATTGGAAATGCAATCAAAGATACCCTAAACCTATACAAACTCACTGCCCAAAGGAGAGGATCCAACTCTTAACCTAGTGCAAGTTATGAATTTCCTAAGATTACTAGGGTTTTGGGGTACCTCATCAAGAAAAATGCTAAACAAATTGAAAATGCAAGATCAAATCAAACCAAATTTATCCTATAAACTACATGCTATGAAGAGTGCAATGCAAGAAGAATCATCATCCAACTCTCAATGGTTAGGCAGAATGAAATTTTTAAAGTTTGAAACAAAATATTGCCTTAAAATGAATTTAATTCCAATGAAAATGATTAAAAGGCATCATGAACCAAAAAGAAATTTGGTTTGAGAGTTGGATAATGTTTCTAAATGTTTCTAAATGCAATGTGAATTTTTTGGTGATTTTTAAATACCTAAATGCATTTTTTATTAATTAATTTTCATTAACTAATTAAAAATAAACATTTAAATGATTTAAAAATAATTTTCTATGCAAAAAATAAAATAAAATATTTTTGGGTTTTAAAAATTAATGAAATCTTTGACAAAAAATTTCATAATTTTTAAATGATTTTTGCTATTTTAAATAAAATGTATAAAACAAATGAGAAAAAAAAGAATTAAAACTGAATTTAATAAAAGTAAACGCAATGGAAGGATGGGATTGAATCTGGGTTTGGACTGGTTGACTGCGCGCCAGATCCAAAGGCCCACATTAAAACCTGGCTAAATTAAGTTTTATAATTAATTAAACTGGATTTAATTAATTAATCAGGGATTATGGTTTAATGGCAAGACCCTGGCCAAACACACGCGCGGGAGTCAACCCTAGTCTACCTCATCTACGGCCCAAATTCAAACTCCCATTAATGACACAATTAGGGCTAATGATTTTCAGGTGACCGGAACAGTGGTTCCAGTCATCTTCTCCGGCGAGCATAAACCCTAGAATCTTCTACAGGTCACTAAACATGAAATTTCTTCCACCAAAACAAACCTCTCATCAATCTAAACCTAACCCCTCATCTCAAATCCATTTATTTTCACTCACAAGTCTGAATCGAAGGAAAATATAAAACACGGGCAAACTTTCAGAACAACATGAAATGGTCATTTCTTGCTTATTTTCAATTCTAAACACATCTAGATGATCAGTGCAACATGTAGATTCATTTTGTAACAAGAAAATGAAGTCCTGAGAAAAACGTTCTTAGGTTATACCTGAGTTGGAGACCTTCGAAAGTGAGCTTTCAGAGCCTCCCTCTTGTGCAAATGGTCTCCTTTGAACCTCCTGAGGCTAATGGAATGCTTGAATGGGGTTGAAAGTTGCTAGTTTGAGAGGTTCAGTTCTGATATGGCAGGAAATGAGGTTCTTGTGTGTTGTGTTTCAGACCATTGTGAGGGGTGGGATTTGTTCTATGGGTTGTGTGTGGTTGATTGGTGAAGGAATTATTGAAGTTTTATGGCTGTGTTGAGTGTTTCGAAGAGGGAAAGGTTTTGACAGATTTTTCTGTGTGCTGCAATGTGGGAGGATTCAGCTTGTGTATGGTATGTTTTTGGGTTGCTTCATGTCCACATATCATACTCTGGTTGGGCAGAGAGTTGGTGGTGGCACTGTGGGATTGGTATGGGCAAAATGCAAGAAAGTCAAGGTTTGTGTACTCTAAGCATGGCTCGGGTCAGAGGCAATCTTAGGGCTTGTCCTGCCTCAGCTTGAGTCAAGGATGGCCCTTGGATGATTCATGAAGGACTGCAGCATTTGGATCATAAGTTGGAAGGGTTTTTGCAACTTGACAACTTGTTACATTTCATGATTTTTGGCCATGTACATGTGATAAGTCTTGCTGAATTTTTGGTGTGAGATACCTCATGAGGTTATGGCAATGTCTTGAAACCAGCTAGAGATCATACAATCCCTTTGAGAATGATTTTGCAAGAAATCCCTCTTTGCACTTTCATGAAGAATGGCTTATGGTTACTTGAAAATCAAGGCATAGAAATGGGAAATTCCTTGGGCCAAACTGATTTTTAGGTCATGCATTGTATTTGTATGATGATTAGAGGTCACATTGAAGTCACATAAAGGCTGGCCATGAGAATTTGCAAGTTTTCCATTTTGTGCAAAAGTGAAATTTCAATGATTTTATCCAACTTTGCAAGGCCATAACTTTTGATCAAAAATGAATTAGAATGAGTTCTTGTACTTTTTGAAAAGGGAATGATACATTCTACAACTTTCATGACCAAAGTTTTCTCATTTGAAGCATTTTTGAATCAAAAAGAAAGGGTTGAAAAACTTTCCCAAAGTGGCAAGTTTCCATTACAAGTCACTTTCCCAAAAAGGCAACTTTGCAAATGGCTTGAAATTCTTCAATTTTGTGAACTTCTAACATCTTCTATGATCAAATAAAGATCATACACATTCAAAATGATGAAGAACACCCTTTGGTTGGGTCATTGGGGGCCTCAGATGCCCTGATTTTGCACTGACTTGCTCAGGAAGTCAACTCTTGATTAGATGCCTTCCCCATGGAATTTCTTCATGAAAATTGATATGCATGATCCTTATAACATATAGAGACCAATAGAAACAAGAATGACCAAAAAATTTGGAGTTATGGCCTTTGAAACCAAAACCCTAATTCTAGGTCATCTGTGCAGTTAAACCTGACTCTGCTTCCATGCCTTTCTCAGTTCTTGTGATTCTTTGACTTCCTTGACTTTGTGAGGATATAATATGATGCTTGAACATACGTGGGCCCCTTTGAAGTGATTGATGACCTTTGGAGTGGCTCAAATGGCTCAGGATGGCTCAGATCACAAACCCTAGATGCAGATGACTTAGAAGCAATGCAGTGAATCAAAAATGTGGTATGAGATGCTATGGTTGAATTCATGCATATGAAAAGATCACAAGCCATGGTGTGAATGGGTGAGGGCAAATTTGGGGTGTTTACACATGGCTCCTTTCCTGAGAGTTGTCAAAAACAGCCTGCATTTGAGGTGCCCGGTGATGTCGTTGTGGTAGTTGAGCATATCATTGATCTTGTCGACGTGATCATCGGGGTCAGTCGTCCCGTCGTATACAGCCAAATGCGGGGGTTTCTCCATGCCCTTAGGGAGGGGTGCCTCCATAATGGTTCGAGAGAGTGGGAAATGTGGATCTTCCTCGTCACTTCTCAACGGGGGATAGGCGTTGTTTCCAGGACTTTGCTCACGTCGTGGTGAAGGCCTTGACCGGTCGTTCTCATGGCGTATCCTGAATCTGTTCTTCTTTGGTTCGGGGGAGCGCCGACCTCGCCAAGGAGGAGAACGCCCCCGTTTCTTTGCAGCTTCTGGACGTTGCCTCTCGTGCAGCGCCCCGTGTTCCCGTCGGGGATGATCTACCTGCCGGTCAGTTTCTAGAGCCATGATCCTCTCATGTTGTTGGTAGAGCATGTGGTTGGCCTGATTGAGGGCGTTCACCATAGCTATCATGGTGACGTCCCCTTCGACGGGCACTGGGATAGGCTGAAAGGGGACAACTAGCTGAATTTGAGATTGAGGTTGTGGAACCCCATTATCTTCGGGTTCAGGCGACGGGGTAGCAGGTTGCCTGTCCCTGGAATCAACTTCGTTGTAGTTTTGGTTGTCCTCCATCGTGTAATCGACGAGGGTAATGTCGTGGTTGTCACCGTGTTCTCTGGCCATACTGGAAGGATGGAAGACGGATTGGAGCTTTGATCTTCTATTGTGGAAGACAGGGATAACTAGTTTCCCACAAACGGCATCACTGATCTTACCTGATCAGAAAGGCCTTCCAGGGGTCGAGCATAAACAAAGTGAGGTGGGAGAGAAGAGGGGGTGTACCTGCAACACACTCTGAAGCTTAAGTAAGATTGGGTACAAGAAAATGGTAAAGAGAGAATGAATCAGAATACCTGACCCTTTAGTGAAAAAGGGTATTTATAGTGAGCCCCCAATGATGGGCCAAGGTCCTTTCTTGGGTTGGATTAGCTAGGCCCAAGGAAGAACTGTCAAGGTATGCGTAGGAGCGTGTAAGACCTAGCACGTGGTCTTTGTCCCTGGTCCAACTGTCCCTATCTTTCAGGAGATAAAGTGGGGAACAGTTGAATGATGTGGCGCGCGAGGGGAGAACATGGTCTCCCAGACGCCTGTTTAACAGGTCGAGGTGGTTGCCCGACTTCTTTGTGGGATGCTCATGGCATTTGCTTCTGTCCGACTATTGTATGCATCTGTCCGACGTGACTGGACCTTGGTCTTAAAGAGATTTGGGTATGAGTCCAACTATATCTTGGAGGCCCAATTTAGAACAATATTATTTTCTTAATTTATAGACAGAAAAAGTAATAATATTGCATTTATTCTTTAAAAAAATTATAACTTTTTTCTTAAAATTGTTAGGATACCATTTTTAAAAGATACATGAACCAATAAATAATTAATGAACAAGTGACATGTTTTTTTCATTTGGCGAAATTCAATACTAGGAGTATATGCATGAAAAAGGCAATATAAATACTTGCTCATCAAGCACCCTTCCAACCATCCATCCATCCCCCCACCATGACCGAACCCAAAGGTCGAACCGTTGGCGGCACAGAATGCAGCTGGTGCAAGGCTGTTTGCGGCGGCACCGGCGTCGCCGTCATCGCATTACTCACTTCAAAACCCCCAGACACTCACCTTCTTCAAACATCCCTCCACAAACTCCAAAACTCCCACCCTATCCTCAGGTCCACTCTTCTCCAACACACCTCCACCTTCTCCTTCCTCACCTCCCCCACACCTTTCCTCCAACTAACATCACACGACCTCTCATCAAACCAAACCGACACCGTTTCAGTCTCTCCTCTCCAACAAGTCCTAGAACTCGAACTCAACAACGACACCCCATGGCGCAACCCAACACATAACACGAACCACATGTTCTTCGGAAGCATCTACGCTATGCCAAACAACAGTTGGGTCTTGGCGCTGCGGCTCCACGTGGCTGCGTGTGACCGCACAACCGCAGTACTTCTTTTGAGAGAATTACTGGAATTAATGGAAGAGAAAGAACAAGTAGTTGCTTTAGAAAACGATAAGAAAGTTAGCGATGAGATTAGTTTAGCCATTGAGGATCTTGTCCCTCGCGAGAAAACAAAGAAAACTATATTATCACGTGGTTTCGACATGCTTGGTTATTCACTGAAATCTCTTAGGTTAACGAATTTGAAGTTCAATGATACGAAAGCGACAAGGTTTTCACAGGTTGTGAGGTTGCAACTTAGCGAAGATGAAACCAAAGGGGTTCTAGCTGTAAGCAATTGTTATTAATTACGTTCTTTTTTAGTAATGTTCTTTATGTGAATTACTTCAATAAATGGTGATTTGAATTTTGAGATGACAGGGATGTGCATGGAATGGAATAAAAGTGTGTGGGGTATTGAGTGCTGCAGGTCTGATGGCTGCTCATGGCTCCAAACGTGGTTCTAAGAAGTATGGGGTTGTTACTCTCACTGATTGCAGATCAACTTTTCAATCTCGTCTCACTGATGATTTTGGTATGAGATTAATTCGGTTAATTTTGAATAAGATTCCGCTGATAAATGATGACATTAATTCACTTGAATTACTCGGTCATAAAAAATTGATTAGATTGGGACGTTGGGAGATAGATTAAAATTCTGAAAAGGTGGAATAGAAGAAACTAGGAAGAAGTATTTAAGATTAAGAACAATACTATTAAATGGGCATTAAAACGTTTGTGCAATTGAAACTGTGCAGATGTGTACTGTAGTTGGTGTTTTCTTAAATGCTTGAATTCACTACTCATACTGAATGTTAAATTAGGACCACGTGTGTCGGACTAAATATAGAAGATACCAAAAAATTTGAAATAGAACATACATCATTCTTTAATAAATCTCTCCAAAAATAAATAATGTTATTTTTACATATTTAACTCGATTAAAAATGTTAATTCAGTTATTAATATTCAGTAGCCTCATACTCTTTGTAAGTGTGAATCTAACTCTGAATTTTATATTAAATTTATATTTTATTACTTTATGGTATTATTATTATTAATATATATACATGTTGATCTTCATACATTACTTATAATTAATTGAGTCTTGAGTAGTATTTTTTAAATAATTTATTTTGATTTCATACATTACTAATAAGTGACTACTACAAAACTACATCATACTTTTAAAACTCATATATGTTTTATTCAATTGATAAAAAAACTATCCTATATTATTGATGATAAAATATTTTATTATAAATTAAATATTGATGTTGCCATATCATATTTAATTTCTTAAGAATAAAATTGACTTTACCGGAGTTGCCATGTGAAATCTATTAAGCTTTGGTAGGAATATTTATTAAGCTTTGGTAGGAATAAAAAAATTGTTGATGAACATTTATTAAGCTTTGGTAGGAATTAAAAAAAAAATTATTTCTTTTTAATCAATATATACAAAATGGAACAATTTCATTCGTCATAATAAAATAGATTTTAAAAAGTATACAAAAAATTTTACAATTGAATAAAAAATATGCATATATTTTTATTTGCAAAAATATGGAATTGGATTGGTTACCTTTGGTGCATCGTAATTCTGGTATCTTTGGTATAAAAATAGGATACAAGAATAAATAGAATAATATATTTTAGTGAGAGATTGATATTAATTAGATAGAAACACACAAAGTTACCAAAGCTATAGATACCTCCCCAAAAACATGCATATAAATAACACATAACATTGCAAAAAAGAGCACTATTAATAGCCCCTGAAACTCGTAACTTCGATGTGAATATCTAATAGATGATAAAACACAGTAGTAAGGAAATAGTTGATGTAACTTGGATAAACCACTATATGAAATGATAAAATATATCAATTAAAAAAAATCATATGAAATTTAAAATAAGTGTTGTATCATTTGTTAGTAATGTTATTCTTGCATTAAATAATTAAATAATTGTTCATCGTACATAAATACGATTAATATTTCTTTTTATAAAATTTAATTGGTCAGTTAATCGTAACCGTTAAATTTTAATTATAATTTTATTTTGATTTTAATTATTTAAGAAATAATATTTATAAGCAGTTGTGATATACGGACTGTGTAAAAAAATTTACATGCATAACAATTAATTTTTTTTTATAAATTAAAATATATATATATATATATATATATATATATATATATATATATATATATATATGTATGTATATATATTTATATATACGTATACGTATATATATTTATATATACGTATACGTATATATATGTATATATACGTATACGTATATATATATATATATATATATATATATATATATATATATATATATATATATATATATATATATATATATATACGTATATATATCTATATACGTAATACGTATATATATATATATATATATATATATATATATATATATATATATGTATATATATATATATATATATATATATATATATGTATATAGTATATATATATGTATATATATATATATATATATATATATATATATATATATATATATATATATATATATATGTATACATATATATATATATATATATATATATGTATATATATATATATATATATATATATATATATATATATATATGTATACATATATATATATATATATATATATATATATATATATTTATTTATTTATTTATTTATTTTTAAAATTAATTTTATAATATAAATATAAATTTTATCATTATATAATTGTATCACCCACAAAAATATAAGTTATTAATTATATATTTTATTTATAATTCATTAACCAAATTTACTGCTTTATTAACTATAAATATATGATATTAAAATATGAAATATAATAATAGATATTTATATTCTATGCAAGTTCTGATATTAACTTATGAATTATATGAAATAAAATCAATAAGATTTATTAAGAGTGTAAAATGTATGAATTTGGTTAATATTATGTAATTCATTAATTAATGAATTATAAGTAAAATGTTGTTAATATCTTATATTTTTGTGGTGAATACAATAATAAAATTGATTAATGATAAATTTTATATTGATGAAATAAAAAAAAATTATATATAAAAAAAACTATTTACTAATGTTTTGTAAATTATTAAAATAAATATACAGGGCTGGCATTCTTCAACTCATTCACTGTTAAAAAACAAACGAAAAATACAAATAATTATAACACAATACAAGAAAATGGTTCCTAATAAATTGCTATGAATATTCAGGTTTCTACCACTCTGCAATTCTCAATTCCCATGAAATAAAAGGAGGTGAAACTCTATGGGAGCTTGCAAAGAAAACTTACGGAGCTTTTGCAAACTCAAAGAAAAGCAACAAACATTTTTCCGACATGGCAGACTTAAACTATCTCATGTGCAAGGCCATAGAGAATCCAGGATTAACCTCATCTTCTTCTCTGCGAACCGCGGTCATGTCGGTGTTCGAAGACACGGTTGTGGACAACGGTTGTGGACAACAAAGAGAGGTTGGTGTTGAGGACTATTTGGGATGTGCTTCAGTTCATGGAGTGGGGCCATCTATTGCCATTTTTGATACCATAAGAGATGGAAATTTGGACTGTGTTTGTGTGTATCCAGCACCATTGCATTCTAGAGAACAGATGAATGAGGTTGTTGGTAAGATGAAGGATATACTTGTTGATGCTTCTAAGGCTTTCAAGGAATGAACTGTTTGTATTTCATGGATGTGTGATTTAAATTAATTAATGTTGCAGTATATGTTTTTATAGAGTTTATATTGTCAGTATAAAAGAATAATTTCGTGTGTGTTCAACTGTGTATAAGTTACTCAAATTGTTTAAAGTATTTATGTAAGAAATGAGTTTGTGGGAAATGTACGTTCACCTAACATCATTTTTACATTCAATGTAATTTAACAAGTCTTTAATCAAGAGTTTACCTTTTATTTGCACAAGTTATTTTCTGTATTTTACTACTCTTTCGACTTTAGTTTATTTGCATTCAATTCTACTTATATTTTGAAAAACAAACTACCTTAATCATGAGCGTTGTCGAAGTGTTTATTGTTTTTCCATATTTTATATAAAATCAATCACCGCATGTCCTAGGATCAATCTGGTCGATCTTGTGAGTAACCAAAACTTTTCTATTTGGAAAACCAGTGGTTGTTTACCAATTTTCACGGTAAATAAATTGGCACGCCCAGTGGGACAATACTAAGTGATTTCTTTGAAATAATCTTTCTGCCCATTGTGAAAATTTGCTTTATTTCTTCATTCAATTGTTTTTCTCTGTTACAAACTTCGTTGTATGTTATTAAGAAGTGGAAAAGTAGCATCCACTGAGGAAGATAGACCAAGGAGAAGACGTACGATGAAAATGGCAAATTCAAGCCAGACAAATAACCAAAAATCCTCCAAATATACCAAGCAATAGTGAAGATCCACCCAATGTATCTTCGACAGGAGGACCAATGGTTCTAGCAACCGTATTCGAACCAATGTCATTAATGACAAATTCGATGTCAACCCAGTCAATTACACATAGCGAGCCCATCTTGTCGTATATTGGACCAAGGGGACCCCCAGAGACCCCTCCACCAATAGGAACTTCTACCTATAGGCCTTTCCCATCCCCCAGGGTTTTCTATGCCTTTGACCGGTCGAGAATAGCCTTATGGAATGCCAACTTTGGTAATGGCAAGTTTACATAACGCTTCTTCGACATTTTCAGAACCAGTAATAAACATAACTTCGTCGTTACAAGGATCTAATTTTTTTTTGTTAATCTTTTAGATTTGTTTTCTGTTTGTTTTGATCAATTGTTTCTGTTTGCTTTTGGTTTTGCTTTTAATTAATGAAAACTTGTCTTGTTTTGTTCCCTTATACTCATGTTTTCCTTCTGCGTTATTTTACTTTTTGATTAATGACAAAACAGGGGAGAAACATAGAAGATTTTGATCTATAGCAGTTTATCAAGATTAACCTCTAACATATAAATATTCTGATGAAACTGTTTGAGTTGTGATTCTAAATAGAAACAGGTTAAGTAATCAACTCAGGGGGAGCTAAAGCAAAGAACTTCTGATGGAAGAATTAAATTTGCGGAAAGAACTTCTAATGGAAATCTCTGAAAGGATAATTCTCATTAACCAAAGGGAGTCCTTCTAATCCTTTTAACTCTATTCTTAAATCAAAATTAATGTTTTGTCATCATCAAAAAGGGGGAGATTGTTAGAACAATTTTGATTCTAATCCTCTATAGTTTTGATGATAACAATTATTATTATGCAAGAATAGAAGTTCTAATATATGTTGAGAATAACTTACTTATTTATGTATTATAGAAGTTCTTGAAAAGAAAGTTATTGAAAAGAAGGCTTGCTTCAATAGAAGAAGACTTGCGATATCAAATAGAAGTTATATATGTTAAAGAGAATCTCTCATTAAAGGCATTATTAAAAGATGCGTACCAAGAATTAATTCACTATGATTCATGTCTAGAAGATGATGATTCTTTCATTAAAGCCTTAATTAAAGAATATCTGAATTAATGCTGGGAACAAATATCTTTTGTTATGGAAGGTTTTTATGGTATTAACTAATATCCATAATTAGCTCAAGATGTCCCCAACGACCCTATCACTCAAGCACTATATAAAGAAATCAAATTGAAGATTTGAAGCTCTGGCTCTTATGACATATATCATATTTGTTCATATTGCGCCATACATTCTTGTAACAAATCACCTTGTGATTATAACTTTATTAGAAGCAAGTTCGTTACTATTTGTTATCATTGTAAAAGGTAAGTAAATTTCCTTGAGTGACTAGTTTTAGTCAGAAGACTCAAGAGGACATTGACTGTAGGTCATTGTGTGTATTCATATATTGAATAGTGAATTAAGACCTCGTTGATAGAGGCAAAATCACCTTGGCGGGTGGACTGAATGTAGTTTGAGTTCAAATGAACCAGGATAAATTAAATAGTCTTTTAAGTCATTTTTATTAGTTATTGAAAACTCAATTCCAACCTGTAGAAGCACACCTTCAACCTCGAAGATTTTGATGAAGACAACACGGCACATGTTTTTCAGATCTGCAAAAAGTCAAGAGCTCCAACTGATCAAGCTTCAAGCAACCGACTTTGCGATCAAGCTTCGTATGCATCATCGTTCTACTTCATGCTTGGATGCTTTTGTTTAGGTATATCAATCCCTCTTTTAAATTGATGTATAAGTGTTCACGCATTCAATCATATGTTAGCATATTGCATAAAATACTTTGATAAAATTTTCAAACCGTTTAACATTTTTTAAAAACTTTTTGTTTCTGTTTTTAACAGTGTTAACCGGTTAACCATTTGGTTAACCGGTTAACGAGTTCAAATTTTCAGCAAACCAGTTAACGTTTATAGGCGTTAACCGGTTAACCATTTGGTTAACCGGTTAACACCGTAATATTTTTGAAAAATATTTTCTTTGAATTTCAAATTACACCTTTTGATTATACCTCTTCTTAAATTATTTTGTTTCATAATTTTCATACCTTTTCAAAAGGGTGTCTTGAATAATATAAAATATGAATTTTTTTCAAATTCAAAAATATACCTCCTACAATCTTTTATGAAAATCACTTAAATCAAATTCACCAACATTCAAATATTTTCATATTTCCAAAAGTGTTCATAAGATCTTCATCTTTCATAATTCATGTTTTGAACACTTGTATTGATATTTGAAAAGTGAATTGTATACATAGGAGAAGATCTTTATTGATATCCAATCTTTGTATTACTCACTCAATATTATAAAAATATAGAAAAGTATTTCTATTTGTGACTTGTGTTCCAAGGATTGTTTGGACATAAGAGTGAGTGTGGCAAGAAGATTGTTCTTGCACACTTGTTAGTATAGTTTGTTAGAAAGTAGGCCTCACCATTGAAGGTGTGATAGGTTGTACTTTTTCTAAAAACTAGTGGAAATCTCTTTCAAATTGAAAGGGGACTGGATGTACCTTCGGACTGTGAAGGGAACCAGGATAATTCTCTGTGTCACTTTTATTTTCTGCCTTACTGCTTTCCTTCCATACAAACTTAAAAGAAAAACTTTATCCATCAAAGAAAAAGAATCGAGAAAAATTATAAACACCTAATTCACCCCCCCTCTTAGGTGCATTTTGATCCTACAATTGGCATCAAAGCAGGTTTAGGTAACCTGTTCCTATAAGATCCTTATGGCTTTCGCAAACTCGAATCCTGTTTTCAAAGATGGTGGAAGTAGCAACAAGCCTCCGCTCTTCTCCGGCGAATACTTCGATTTCTGGAAAATCAGAATGAGGGCACATCTTGAAGCCCAAGGAGAAGGCATATGGGAAGCAATCGAAGAAGGTCCGCATAATCCCGTCAATGTGATCAACGGTGTTGGAACGGCGAAGTTGAAGAATATGTATGATGAAGATGATAAAAGGAAGATCCTAAATGAGAAGAAAGCAATCAACATACTTCAAAGCGCTCTTAGTATGGACGAATTTTTTCGTGTATCATAATGCAAATCAGCGAAGGAGATCTGGGATACTTTGGTAGAAACACATGAAGGAACAACAGAAGTTAAAAGATCAAGGCTTAACGCGTTGAGTCAAGAATATGAAATGTTCCGCATGCAGCCCGAAGAATCTATTGTGGCTTTACAAAAAAGATTTGTTCATCTAACCAACCATTTGATTGCACTCGGAAAGACCTTCACCAACGATGATCTTAATTTGAAAGTTCTAAGGTCTTTGACAAGAGAATGGCAACCGAAAGTGACCGCAATCTCGGAGAAGAAAAGTCTCTCAACAATGACATCCGCATCTCTATTTGGAAAACTTCAAGAGCACGAGTTGGAACTTGGAAGGCTCGAGAAGCATGAAAGTCAAGAGAAAAAGTCCAAAGGAATTGCTTTAAAGATTGACACGAAGGATGACAAAGATGACGAGATCTCCGAAGATGAGAACTTCATGCTTCTTGTTAAGAAGCTTGGTAAGTTTTTTAACAAAAATAATAATTCTTCTTTTCCTAAAAAGAACAAACATTTCAGGAAGAAGGATGCATCCACATCGAATCAAGAAGTTACATGCTATTAATGTGGAAAGCAAGGTCACATAAAACCGGATTGTCCAAGACTTGCAAAGAAAAGAGGATTCAAAGACAAGAAGGACTTCAAAAATAAAAAGGCTTATGTCGCATGGGATGACAATGAAATTAGTTCCTCATCGGAATCAGAAAGCGACGAATGTGAAAATATGGCATTAATGGCGTCACATCACTCCGATGAAGAAAATGACGAGGTTAGTAGTAACTTTTCAATTTATGAAAATGATGCACAAGAAGTCATAGATGAACTTCTAAAGGAATGTAAGACTTTGTACAAAAATATTTCATCCCAAAAGAATAAAATATTATCTTTAGAAGAACAAAATGCATCTTTTGAAAAATACATTGAAAATGAAAAACAAAAGATAAAGGATGAAAAACAAAGTCTTACATGTAAAAATTGTGAGTCATTGTCCTTTCAAATTGTTCAACTCAAAAGAGTTTTAGAAAGATATGAAAAAGGTCAAATTGGATTGGAGGAAATTCTTAGGCACCAAAGATATCCAAATGATAAAAATGGCCTAGGATATTCTAAGTTTTCCAAACCAAGCACAAGTGAAACCGTTTTCGTAAAAGCTAGTGAACAAATTGTTAAGGAAAAGACTAACAATGCTAAAACTATGCATCAAAGTCATAAAAGTAAAAAGGTTATTAAACAAAAATATGTTTCTAAAATTAAAAGTCAATTTCAACCTATTTGCTTTTATTGTGGAATCAAAGGCCATACACCTAATGCTTGCTATGTGCGCAACATTGGTGTTGCTAAAGGGCATTATGTGTGGGTTGAAAAGGGTACTAACTATCAAGGACCCAAAGCAATTTGGGTACCTAACAAAACTTGACTTTGTTTTGTAGGTATGCTTGAAAACAACTTCTACACAATGGTATCTCGATAGCGGTTGTTCAAAGCATATGACGGGCGATATCAACAAATTTTCAAGTCTAACACTTAAGGCCAAAGGATACATTACTTACGGTGATGATAATAAAGGAAGAATTCTTGGAGTTGGAACCATTGGTGCATCTCCTCATACAATCATCGAAGATGTCCTTTATGTGGAAGGCCTTAAACACAACCTTCTTAGCATAAGTCAACTGTGTGACAAAGGGTTCCGAATCAACTTCACAAAGGAGGAATGTTTGATAGAACACGGAGTCACTCATGAACTCTTGCTAAAAGGTAAACGATTTAATAACATTTTTATGATTTCTTTTGATGACTCTCTCTTGAAGGTGAAGTGCTTAATGGCAAACAACAACGATGCATGGCTTTGGCATAAAAGGATTGCTCACATTCACATGGAGCATTTAAATAAATTATTAAAGCATGATCTAGTTGTTGGTCTTCCAAAGATGAAGTTTATCAAGGATAAGCTTTGTGACGCATGTCAAAAAGGGAAGCAAACCAAAACATCCTTCAAGACCAAGAAAGTGATATCTACTACAAGACCACTACAATTGTTACATATGGATCTTTTCGGTCCATCAAGAACAAAAAGCTTCGGAGGTAACGTTTTTGCACTAGTTATTGTTGATGATTTCTCTAGATATACTTGGACTTTGTTTTTAGTGCAGAAAAGTGATGCCTTTAAAGCATTCAAGAAGTATGCCAAGCAAATTCAAAATGAGAAGTCACTCTCAATTGTTTCCATAAGAAGCGACCATGGTGGCGAATTTCAAAATTCATCATTTGAAGATTTTTGTGAAGAGCATGGAATCTCTCACAACTTCTCCGCACCTAGGACTCCTCAACAAAACGGTGTCGTAGAAAGGAAGAATAGGGCACTAGTGGAACTTGCAAGGATAATGCTTAGTGACTCAAATCTTCCTAAATATTTTTGGGCGGATGCGGTTAGCACGACTTATTTTGTAAGTAACCGTGTCAATATTCGACCTATTCTCAAGAAGACCCCTTATGAGTTATTCAAGGGAAGGAAACCCAACATATCTTTCTTCCACATATTCGGATGCAAATGCTTCGTTCTCAACAACGGTAAGGACAACCTTGGTAAGTTTGATGAGAAATCCGATGAAGGTATTTTTCTTGGATATTCTTTATCAAGTAAAGCTTTTAGAATTTTCAATAAACGTACTCTTACCATTGAAGAATCCATACATGTTTCGTTTGATGAGACTAACCCCTCGAAAGAGGATAATATTATTGTGGATGATGATGATGATGTAATAGATCTATCACAACAACAAAAGGAGATATCAAAAGAACAAGCAATATCACAAGAAGATAAGTCACCAACCATTGAAGAACATCAAGATCTTCCAAAAGAATGGAGAACTCATAGAGATCACCCGATAGATAAAGTGAGTGGTGATATTAGCCAAGGCGTTGCAACTCGACTCAATCTCAAGGATGCTTACCTCAACATGGCGTTCGTGTCTCAAATTGAACCAACAAAAATCGATGAAGCCTTAGGCGACGATCAATGGATAATAGCTATGCAAGAAGAACTCAACCAATTCGAAAGGAACCAAGTTTGGACTCTTGTACCAAGACCGGACAACAAACATATCATAGGCACAAGATGGGTGTTCAAGAACAAACTTGACGAGAATGGGATCATAGTTCGTAACAAAGCAAGATTGGTCGCACAAGGCTACAACCAAGAAGAAGGAATCGACTTTGATGAAACATTCGCTCCGGTAGCAAGGTTAGAAGCAATTAGATTATTACTTGCTTACGCTTGTTCTATGAATTTTGAGTTGTACCAGATGGATGTCAAAAGTGCTTTCCTAAACGGCTACATCAATGAAGAAGTTTACGTAAAACAACCTTCGGGTTTTGAAGACTTCAAGAACCCGTCTCATGTCTACAAGTTGAAGAAGGCTCTTTATGGCTTAAAGCAAGCCCCAAGGGCTTGGTATGATCGCCTTAGCAACTTCCTATGTGAGAAAGGTTTTACGAAAGGAAAAGTTGACAAGACTTTGTTCATCAAGAATCTTAAGGGTAACACCTTACTTGTTCAAGTCTATGTCGACAACATCATCTTCGGTTCAACAAACAAAGATCTCTGCGAAGAATTCTCTCTTATGATGCAAGGCGAATTCGAGATGTCCATGATGGGAAAGATGAACTACTTCCTTGGATTACAAATCAAGCAAACAAAGGATGGCATCTTCATCAACCAATCCAAGTATTGCAAGGAGTTATTGAAAAGATTTGATATGGACAATTGCAAAGAGATGTCTACTCCAATGGGATCCGGAACGTATGTTGATCAAGATCTTTCCGGCACTTCAATAGATATTACAAAGTATCGAGGTATGATCAGTTCACTCTTATATTTGACGGCGAGCCGTCCTGACATTATGTTTAGTGTTTGTTTGTGTGCCCGCTTTCAAGCTAATCCGAAGGAATCACATCTCACTGCCGTGAAGAGGATCATGAAGTATCTCAAAGGAACGACGCACGTCGGACTATGGTATCCTAAAGGTAGTACATGTTCTTTAATTGGTTATTCTGACGCTGATTATGCAGGATGTAAGACCGATAGGAAGAGTAAAAGTGATACTTGTCACATTCTCGGGAATGCACTAGTATCGTGGGCATGCAAGAAGCAAGCATGCGTTGCACTTAGCACGGCCGAAGCAGAGTACATTGCAGCAGGAAGTTGTTGTGCTCAAATCTTGTGGCTTAAACAACAACTTCTCGATTTCGGCATAGATCTCGGTTGTATCCCTCTCCGGTGTGACAACACAAGTGCCATCAATATCACGAAGAACCTGGTCATGCATTCAAGAACAAAGCACATAGATATCCGACATCATTTCCTTCGAGATCATGTTTTAAACGGAGATGTAGATGTTACGTTCGTGGATACACACAATCAACTCGCCGACATATTCACAAAACCGTTGGCTAAGGAGCAATTTTTCAAGATTCGACGAGAACTTGGTATTCTCAATGAAGGTGACATCTAATCTTAACCTAAAAATTGATTGTTATATGTTTTTATTGCATTATGTGTGTTTATATGTGTTTTTGCTCACTTTTATGTCATAAAATGCTAGCACTCACATTTCACCGTTTTCGATTTTTCTCACTTTCGTATACCCGAAATCAATCGGTTTTAAAATATTTTTTGATCGAAAGTTGCGGAATGACAAGTGCTAACACTTTATGAAATTTTTTTTTGAAAATTTCCTCCCAATTTTCCCCCCCAAAGCTGCTGGACTTTTAAAATTTTTTGAAATTTTTTGTCCGTTAACCGGTTAACCGGTTAACACCTTCAAAACAACAGTCCCTGCCTGCGTGACAGGTTCTGTTACTTTTAATTTTTTTTTCTTCTTTTATGTTGTCTTGTGTTTTTTATGTTTAATTGATGCATGGTATCTCTTTCCAACACCTCATAAATCTATTCCTCTTCCTTTGACCTACCATGCTATATCATTTGAAGCAACAACTCTCTTTGAAGACTCGCTTACCGTATGGCCGCCTCCTCTCAAGGATTTTGGAACTTACCGATATGGAAATCGGTCGAGAACCGTTTATTGCTATGACTACTACGGGAAATGAAATCAACAGAGTCACAATCATCAAGAACACCAACATTGTTCAAGCCAATGATGGAACTTATAAGTATGATGACGGATCCTCCACCTCCATCCCACCTATTCCGGAAACCGGCGTTACCAATGACTTCCTCTACTCAACCATGATGTCACACCACCATGAAGCTATGCGTGCCATCAAAAGCCTTCAGAACCTTGTCCTAAGCTCCCGAACCACCACCGAGCATGTTGATGAGGATGCAGACGGTACCGAAGAAGAGGAAGAAGATGATGAGGATGTGTTGGATGAGGAATGAGGACCATATCTCCATGCTGTTTTTATTATGTTGCTTTATCTTTTAATCATGCTATGTTTTGTACTCTCAAACTCAAGTCCTAAGTTTTTAGGCATTTTTGGTTTAAATTGCATTATGTTTTCGTTTTATATGTGTTTGCTTGTATGATTGCTTGTGTGATGCTATACTTTTCATGTCCATGCTTGCTTGTTGGTCCCTTCCTTTTTGCTAATGCCAAAGGGGGAGAAGACCTTGTTTCTCTAATGCCTCTCGATGTAGAATTCTTTTGCTACTGCCGCTATCATTTAGGGGGAGTTGCTGTCCATAGGGGGAGGATTTGCTTAGAGAAACATTGATCAAAGCTCTCGCAGAATTTTCGATTGTCATCATCAAAAAGGGGGAGAATATAGAAGCACGCCTTCAACCTCTAAGATTTTGATGAAGACAACACGACACATGTTTTTCAGATCTGCAAAAAGTCAAGAGCTCCAACTGATCAAGCTTCAAGCAACCGGCTTTGCGATCAAGCTTCGTATGCATCATTGTTCTACTTCATGCTTGGAAGCTTTTGTTTAGGTATATCAATCCCTCTTTTAAATTGATGTACAAGTGTTCACGCATTAAATCATATGTTAGCATATTGCATAAAATACTTTGATAAATTTTTCAAACCGTTTAACATTTTTTAAAAACTTTCTGTTTCTGTTTTTAACAGTGTTAACCGGTTAACCATTTGGTTAACCGGTTAACGGGTTCAAATTTTCAGCAAACCAGTTAACGTTTATAGGCGTTAACCGGTTAACCATTTGGTTAACCGGTTAACACCGTAATATTTTTGAAAAATATTTTCTTTGAATTTCAAATTACACCTTTTGATTATACCTCTTCTTAAATTATTTTGTTTCATAATTTTCATACCTTTTCAAAAGGGTGTCTTGAATAATATAAAATATGAATTTTTTTCAAATTCAAAAATATACCTCCTACAATCTTTTATGAAAATCACTTAAATCAAATTCACCAACATTCAAATATTTTCATATTTCCAAAAGTGTTCATAAGATCTTCATCTTTCATAATTCATGTTTTGAACACTTATATTGATATTTGAAAAGTGAATTGTATACATAGGAGAAGATCTTTATTGATATCCAATCTTTGTATTACTCACTCAATATTATAAAAATATAGAAAAGTATTTCTATTTGTGACTTGTGTTCCAAGGATTGTTTGGACATAAGGGTGAGTGTGGCAAGAGGATTGTTCTTGCACACTTGTTAGTATAGTTTGTTAGAAAGTAGGCCTCACCATTGAAGGTGTGATAGGTTGTACTTTTTCTAAAAACTAGTGGAAATCTCTTTCAAATTGAAAGGGGACTGGATGTACCTTCGGACTGTGAAGGGAACCATGATAATTCTCTGTGTCACTTTTATTTTCTACCTTATTGCTTTCCTTCCATACAAACTTAAAAGAAAAACTCTATCCATCAAAGAAAAAGAATCGAGAAAAATTATAAACACCTAATTCAGCCCCCCTCTTAGGCGCATTCTGATCTTACATAACCCCCTTCCTTGTGTTTTATGCCCCTTCACATGGATTATTTTAGAAAACAAGGAAGACATTCTAATTGAGGTGTCCCTCGCACTCTTGCTTCGAAACTATCCTAAAGCCAAGAAATTATTAAAATCACCATCCTCGCACCAATGCCATGAAAAAGAAGAACTTAAGGGGATTTCAAAATGTCATGGAGATTTCAATATGAGATGCCAATGTTTATAATGTGTGATCTAACATGGTTGCCACATCCTATTGACTAAGACACAACATTAAAAAATGCAACAACGTTAAGGAAAATGATTAAGAATGATAAATTTGAAACAATTAATAAATTTGAATGACTAAACTGGTCGTTTTTAAAATTAAAGAACCAATATAAATCCCGACTTATAAATAGAGGACGAAAATTGATACTAAACATATATTTTAATAAGAAAATGTAATGTTAGAGAAAATTTAAAATGAGTTGGACAAAATTTATTATTTGAATAAAAATATATATATTTTTTAAAACGATTGAAATATATGAAGTATTTTGTCAAAGTTAATTTTAATGATTTTTAAATAATATATAAAATCAAATAATTTGAAATTTCTCTCATTCTCCATAAAATATGAATGTCCAATTAATTATTATTTTTAAATTTTTGTAAATTTCCAAAATTTAAATATAACCTCCAACATTTAAAAAAAAATTAAGCCTTAAATAATTTAAAAAATTTAAAAATTTGTCACTTTAAAATTTTAAACTTTTAAATTAGTCCATAAATTTCAAATTTTAATTCAACCTAAATTTTTTTAAATTTATAAAAATAACACAATAAATAATTTAATACTCTATCAAAAATAATTATTTTCTTTCAATTTAATCATTTGAATGACTTATAATTTTATTTAATTTTTAGATATATGTATTTTTTTTCCAATTATCTCCTCCAAATTAACTCTTAGTATTACTATATTTTGTTGATAAAATGATTTTTAATTATTACAGACGTAAAATATTCCCATTCATTTTCCTACGCCCTATTAAACAGAGAAAACTATATAAACATAGCTTAAACCCTAAACCCTTCACGGCTGAACACCACACCTCGCTTCACAGTTTTTTTCCAACGGAGCTTCTGAATATCATCAAACTCTCGAATTTTCAGCTTTAATCATCTTCTACGCGAACTTTAACACCGAATTTCATCTAACAGAAGAAATTTATCTGTCTTTAATTTTCGATTTTGCTTTCATACACTAATCTATTAACAGTTCAATCTTGTTAGAAAAGTGTTTTCAGCTTCAAATGTCGATTGACGGGAGTTTCAGCGTTCATTCTTCGCTTCGGAGATTGCTTGATCGTTGTCCAAAGCTTCAATCAGTTCCTCAGATTGATTCGTTAGTACAGAAGGCATAGCTTCAATCTTCAATCCTGTTTTGTTATATCCAATTCACTTAGTTTTTCTTCTTCTTTTCTATATGTATATAAGTTCAAGTGCTTTATTAATGTAATTATTTGTAAAATGAAAATTTGAATTCATGCAATTCAACCTATGAAGCACGGATACTATACCGACAATAATAATTTGAAAAAATTGAATAAATTGAATGTAATAACAAGTGTCAGTGTACGGACACACCTTTTTTAGAGGTGTTAGTACTACATAGAATTCAACTACTATCATAATTGTTTTTGGATACCTTAATCCAAACCCTGGTTTAAATACACATGAGCGTTTACGATTTTAATATAAGATGTTATTAGTATGGAACATTTTTTGCTTAAATTTTGTATTTATTTGTTAGTTTATTGTGGTGTTCAGGGGAGCTTGGTTACAGAAGAGGATTTGGTTAATGAGTTAGTGGGGGTTTTTCTGCATCCTAGTTATACAATTCCATTGGCGGGATGTTTTCGGCCAATTGTTCAAAATTTTGTAGATAAAGCTGTTGCTTTACTTTGTCTTGTACCGAATATGAGGTCTAATACTGTGGATGATGCTATGGAAATTGACTCTGACATTGTCTTGGATGATGTTACCAATGTTGTAGAGTATTGTGTTGAACATGGAAGAGGTCTTGAACTTCATGAGCATGCTTGTTTTGCCTTCTGCCGTGCTCTTGAAATGGGTCTTGTATTGCTGAGGTTGGTATATTTCTTTTAAAATGTTGGTATTATGAGACATCTATATGGTACCTCTTATGCTCTTTTTGATTGAGTGGAAAAATTGTTAGTAGTGTTAATTATTGTCATTGTAAATTAGGATTTTAAAATAGCCTTTTGTAATAATTGAACACTTTTATTTGAAGTTTTAATAGTTGCTTCTTTTGTTTCCTAAATGCTTATGCAGTGTTTCTATATTGCAATTACATGGAAAATTTATATTTAAAATACGAAAATATAGATATCTGCATATGCTTGCCTGTGGGGAACTGGAGAGAGATTTATTGCATGATTATTTTTGTTTTCCATTTCTATTTCTATATCTCATCTCTGCACCTTCTCTTAGGAAGATATAATATTTTTTTGGCAATTTTTGTGCTACATAATCCAATGCGTGCTTGTGTGCAGCATCTATACAGGAGTGTATGGATAGTATTTATGTTCATTTGTAATAATTCTTCCATTTTAGCATTGTGAAGAAAACTACTTATAAAAAGAAAAGAAAAGTGATGATTATTAACAACAATTGAACCTTGGTAATAGTTTTCCTTATATATTTGGAAATTTATATTATAATATGCTGGCTCTTTTTGAAGGCCATATACTTGTATTAATTCTAATTTTTGAAGCTATACCGCATACCCTTTTCATAATGGATGGATAATATCTGTTGCGTATTTAAAATTTCTAATAATCCGAATACAGTATTTATAGTGATCTGAATGTACCATTTCTAAATTAATTTGTTATTTGTTAATAAGTTTCAAAATTGTGATTTAATTTGCTCTTTGTGCAGTTCTGTATTAAACTATTTCAATTTTGCACCTTCTCCGTTTGAAAGATTTTCAGGGGAGCAAGTTATGGTCAGTACTTCTGTGATGTTTTTTTTTTTTTTTTTTGTTGAGAAAGAGGGTTAGGATACGCTTCTGTCAGTGTATTACCTAGTAATATTCTCTTTTTTTCAGGGGGAGCCCCATGGATTGCATGTTGCTCGCATATCATACCGCTTCCTTCTTTTGAACCCTGAAAAATTCTCAAAGCTTTGGGACTGGTCTTGTTTTCTAGAACCCTTAAAAAAGCCTTGCGAATCAGACCTGATATGGTGCAGGTTTCATATATTAAAAGTTGTGTTCAAATTAGGTTCAAGAGCTAGTGAAAGTTCGAATATTGAAGCTCAGGAAGCATCTGCCTGTTTATCGCGGTCAGTATTGTATAATTCTTTTTGCTTTGATGTTGTACTCAAAATGCAATGCATGTTCAATGACAATCTTCAACTTGCCTTATTCAGCTGGGAAGAGTTTTGTGGGGACACAACACTAGAGAGAGCTGGTTGGTTGGTTGAACCAACAGCAGACTACATGTCTGATTCTCCTAATAGTAACATGGATTTTAATCAAGAGAACTGTTTAAATTCATTAAGATGTAATTATCATCCTGTTGGTTCACAAAAGGTACACGAGGTGCAACCGCCTTTTAGGACCAAAAGAGCTGTCACAAGGTACACCTTATTTTACTCTATTTTGGTCTATTTCTGCTTTGTGTAATTTTACTCAGTATATAACTTAAACACAGTGCAGCTGCTTCCAATTTATATTGTTTGAACTTTCTCAAATGCTCCTTTTTATGATTTTACTTTTTTTGTTTTTGTTTTGTTGTAGCTTGTCTTTCGACTGATTTATTACTTTATATTTCATTTTAATTACCATTTAATTTTTGATATCTTGTATATAATTTTAGGGATGATATATCTGTAAGTTATACATTCGTATTGACATCAGCTGTAAAGAAAAGTTATGAAAGAGTTCTACTAGCTGCAAGTCAGAAGTGGCCGGTTCTTTTATACGGACCCTCTGGTTCTGGAAAATCTGCTCTTATAGCTAAGCTGGCTGAGGATAGTCGTAACCAAGGTACATTATAATATTTACCTTTTAACTTTAGTAGTTTCTATTTCTTGTTTGCTCATGGCTTTAAATTGACTGAGCAAGTCTAGTTGGAAGATCATATCTCTTAGATTTTCTTTTCCTTTTGTTTCCTCAATTTTGAAGGCTAGCTAGTCATGATATCTTTCTCACCAAAATGATAATAATGTCTGTCTTTATACACATGCTATGGTGGAATTAGTTCAAACCCGTTTTTATTTTTATTTTTTATTTTTTTATTTTTTATTCTAAATTCTCAGTCAAATTAAATTCCATTAGGTTGTAAGCAGATGCGCTATCCTCTAAACTACCTTAAGTATTTTTTTTTCCGGGAAATTATTGTTCATTTTGTGAATTCATGGGTGCAATAAAAAGGTGTGGATTGCTCATGGTATTTCTTACAGGGTTTGTCTAACAAATATGCTGAGGGCGTGAGGAGTTGGAAATCTTTCACCGCTTTTCTCCTTTTTGATGCTTGTTTTCATCTTTAATGTTTTGTTCTTTTTTATGAGGATTTCTTATCCTCTTTAGTCTTCATAATTCTTTCTCTTCAACTCAATAAGTTTCTTCTCCTATCAGTTTATGTTAATAATTGTTTATGCTCTTACTTTCTTATGCAGTTCTGTCTATCCAAATGGATGATCAGATTGATGGTAGAACATTGATTGGGGGATATGTCTGTACGGATAGGCCTGGAGAGTTTAGGTGGCAGCCGGGGTCACTTACTCAGGTTTGGATATGACTATTGCATTCGTATCTAACTCATGCAGATACTTTGATATCTGTCCCAAGACAACTTAACAAGAATTTCATTTCTGTGTACCGTCTTTATTATTGCAGGCTGTGCAGAACGGATTTTGGATTGTTTTTGAGGATATCAACAAAGCACCATCTGATGTTCACTCCATTTTGTTGCCTTTATTAGAAGGGGCAGATTCTTTTATGACAGAACGAGGGGAGGTGATTTTTTTTGCTGTTTCTTCTTTTCTTAAATAAAGTAAATTGTATTCAGTTTTTGGTTTTTTGGTCCATGAACACCAAGCTGATCATTTCATATAATGCAACAATTCTTTGTTATCTAAATTCTTTCATGTTCTACGCTACTTTTGTGTGGATTCCGTGTTGCATTCTATTCTTACCTTATTTAATAAAAAAATATGGCATTTTAAGTCATCATCATTGAAGTGATACAAGTAACAACTAAAGTAGACAAACATTTGGGTGATGAAAAATGTTTGGTTTTAGAGCAATTATGGCATCGTATGCTAGAACATTTCTTTTTTATGATGACTAGAAAAAAACATTGTTCACTACACCCCTAGAAAAATCCAAAAGTTTTATGACAATCAGTTAAGCATGTGGTAACCTGGTAGGTGTCCAACCAACAAGTTTTAGCATTAAGATCATACTTAAATGCATAAAATTCCAACTTTTTGTAGTTTTATTTTTTCGTGACTGAAAAGTTCGAGGCTGTTGGACTTTCCGTCTTAATTGCAGTCCGCCCCTAGTCGCCTTAATTGCGACACTTTGGTTTGCCTCATTGCAGCCCCCTAACACCTTCATTGTGTTAGCTTTGAAGGGGTGGATTTAGTCCCACATTGCTTAGTGATATGGCATGTGTTGTGTTTATAAATGGGGACAATCCTCACCTTACTAGCCGGTTTTGTAAGGTTGAGTTAGGCTCACTCGCAAATTCTTGAGAGAGGCCTTTGCCAAACTTGCACAAGACTTCAAAATTGAAAATTTAGGTCTTTACCTTTCCACGTAGCAGTATTTGATGGTCTTATTATTCACGCAGTTGGTCAATCAAATGACATGTTGCATTTTGTAGGCTGCATCCTTAACATCAATCATTCTGATGTGTGTAACGTGCATCTATTGTTAGTGATCATATTTCATAGGATATTTTCTCTAGGAAATGAATGTACAATGGCCGAATCCCTTGGCATTTTCCACTCTTGCTTTACTAGTGATCATTTTTCATATGATAAATATTTTCTCTAGGAAATGAATGTGCACCTTACTAGAATTCTAGATGGATAAATTCTACCGTTCAATGCCTATTGTCTCATTTCCTCTTTACCGGTCATCAATTGTTTAAGTATTCCAAATTCTGCAGGTAATAAAGGTGGCCGAGAGTTTTAGGATGTTTTCAACTATTGCTATTTCTAAGTTTGACTCTTCTGAGAGTGCAGGTTCTTACCTTCAGAATTCATGATTTTAATTTGTAATATTTGTATTTCTTTCTATGTTGGGGTATATCGTGTTGTTTATTCATTTACTTTCTCACCATAAATTCATTTGATGTTTGGGGATGATAACTATGTATTGTTTTCAAGAGATGGATGAATGTCTGATGAAAGAAAATGCTACCCAAACTCAAGTGAAGCCATCACTTGTTTATCCCAATTTTTTTTAATAAAATGCTACCCAAACTCGAGTGAAGTCATCACTTGATAGTATCGAGTCATTAAAATAAATATCTGCAAGTTCTAATAAATAGTAGCTTTTAAAAGAATTAAACAATTAATAGCCTGTTTTTTTGATATAGCCTAATGATATCTCTTGATCAATGTTGTAGAGTTCATGGAGTGGGAATTATAGGTTGCTATTGTTGATTTAAAATTCTATTGTTTTATGTGTTGGAATTATGAACTAGATCCTGACTTCGGCTGTCCTTTATGGTCAAGGTTCACTTAGTGTCCTTTGGAAAAGAATAATAATTCAACCACCAGAAAATGAAGATTTGCAACAGATAGTCAAAGTCAGGTATCCTGATTTGGAGCTTCATGCACGTGAACTTATAGGTATTGATTTACAATTTTGATAATATATGGTTGGCAATCTGTTTTTTTTTTAATCATAGCCGTTGTTACAAACTCCTTTTCTTATTATCTTGTGATAAAATATTTTGATATTTTTGGCAGAAACCTTTGAAAGGGTCAACAATATTTCCATGTTTCAAATAGCGGGTTTTCACCCTGAAAGCTCTTCTGTCTATTGTCTCGGCAGGTTCTCCTTAAGGTATTAAGAATAATTATATGCTGCCTGTGCTATTGTTACTTTTCTTTTGATTAACGTCCATTTGGTTCTCCGTGGCAGGGATCTCTTAAAATGGTGTAAAAGAATTACTGGGTTAGGTTTCTGTTCTGATCGTAGTTTGTCTAAAGAGCAATGTAATTATATATATACAGAGGTCTGTTTTTATTTTTATTTTTTTGTTTCTTAACTTTTTTATCATATACTTCAGAGTTACTTCATGTGTGTAGTGTGTATTTCATCTCAGGCTGTTGATGTATTTGCGGCCTTTCCATCTTCATTTGACAACCGGTTATCAATAATGAAAGAGATAGGGAAGTTGTGGAAAACATGGGATTCTGCTGCTGAGATCTTATATCCCCTTGACAAACCAATATATCAGGTTTTATTTATTGATGTTAAGCCTTTTCTACATTATTTTGCCTCATCAGTTTCTCATTTATGATGGTAAATGCAGGATTCTGTCGCAGGTTTAAAAATAGGCCGGGTTTTACTCCAGTACAAAAAAGAACCTGTAAGTATAGTCTGCTGACAATTTTTAACGATGATGATATAACTTCTCCAGAAAGGTCTCATGTTTCCTTGACTTTACTTTTATTTTTCATTTGCAGTCAAATGAACGCAGAATACCATTTGTTGAGATCCGTAGTTCTTTGTTTATATTAGAGCGTATAGCTTGCTCTGTCAAGCATAATGAACCTGTACTCTTGGTTGGAGAAACTGGTACCGGAAAGACTACTCTTGTTCAAAATTTGGCTTTAAGGCTTGGTCAGAAGCTTACTGTTTTGGTCTGTTACATATTGCTCTATTATTTGCTCTGTAATTTGAAAGTATCAAGGTTTTTGGGTGAGACATGTTTATCATTTTTTTTCAGAACATGAGTCAGCAAAGTGATGTTGCCGACTTACTTGGAGGATTCAAGCCTGTGGATGAACAGTTTGTCTACTCCCACCTTTATCAGGAATTAAAGGCTCTATTTGCTAGGACATTTTCTATTGAGGTATTTCTTATGTTTATTTGTGTTTTGTGTTTAACTGTTATTAAAGGCTCTATTCACTAGGACATTTTCTCTAGAGGTATTTCTTATATATATTTGTGTTTAACTGTTGTTAATGGCTCTATTTGTTTTTTTGATATATACAGGAAAATTCAAAAGTTCGTAAATATCTAGAGAAGAGTTTAAATAACAAGGATTGGGCAGGTCTACTTCGAGGAATGCAACTAACAGTTGAGGGGTCACAGAAGCATATAAGAGCTAGACCATCCAAAAAGCGTAAAAGGCCTTTAGGAGAAGAAATATTCCAAGCCTGGGAGAGTTTTTCTATAAAACTTGACAGTTTCTGTAAAAATAATCCATCTTCTGGGATGATGTTTTCATTTGTAGAAGGAAGTTTTGTAACTGCTCTTAGAAATGGTGGGTGGATTTTGCTTGATGAGGTGAATTTGGCTCCTCCAGAAACCTTGCAGAGAATAATTGGCGTTCTAGAAGGGGAAAGTGGGGCACTGTGTTTAGCTGAAAGGGGTGATATTGATTATATACACCGCCATCCAAACTTTCGTATATTTGCTTGTATGAATCCAGCAACTGATGCAGGGAAGCGGGATTTGCCCTTGTCATTGAGGAGTAGATTTACTGAATATTTTGTTGACGATGTTCTGGACGATAATGATTTAAGTCTATTTATTAGTCAATTCATTAATAGTGGCCATATACAGCTGGTGAGTAAAATTGTGCGTTTCTATAAAGAATCGAAAAAGGAATCTGACGAGAGGCTGCAGGATGGTGCTAACCAGAAACCTCAATACAGTTTAAGGTCCCTTTATCGTGCTCTAGAGTATACAAGGAAAGCAGAGAGAGATTTTGGATTTCAGAAGGCTTTATATGATGGCTTTAGTTTGTTTTTCCTCACCTTGTTGGATGGATCTAGTGCAGACTTTATGAGGCAAAAGATATTGACTCTTTTATTAGGGGGAAATATGCCTTCACATGTGCCTTTTCACAGATATTTAAGTACCTTCAAATCTGATGGATATTCGGGAAACTATGTCAAAACTAAAAGTGTTGAGGAGCATCTTGGTAATTTGGCTCGAGCTGTTCTAATAAAGAGATACCCTGTTCTCTTACAGGGACCAACGTCTAGTGGGAAAACTAGCCTTGTTCAGTATCTTGCTTCCGTAACTGGGCATGAATTTGTAAGAATCAATAATCATGATCACACCGATTTGCAAGAGTATCTAGGTTCTTATATAACTGATGCTAGTGGAAAGCTTGTTTTCAATGAAGGTGTTCTGGTAAAAGCTGTAAGAAACGGCTACTGGATTGTACTGGATGAGCTTAACTTGGCTCCATCTGATGTGTTGGAAGCATTGAACCGATTACTTGATGATAACAGAGAGCTTTTTGTTCCTGAACTGCAAGAAACAATTAAAGCACATCCGAACTTCATGCTTTTTGGAACTCAAAATCCGCCTACCCATTATGGTGGGCGAAAAATGTTGTCTCGGGCATTTCGCAACCGTTTCATAGAGATTCAAGTTGGTGAGATTCCTGATGACGAGCTGAGCAAGATATTGGGGGAGAGATGTGAAATTCCACTGAGTTATGCCTCAAAAATGGTTGAAGTAATGAAGGAGCTTCGGATGCACAGACAAAGTAGCAGGGTCTTTGCTGGGAAACATGGATTTATAACTCCTCGTGACTTGTTTCGTTGGGCTGATCGTTACAAAAGATTTTGTAAATCTCAAGAAGACTTGGCGAAAGACGGTTATTATCTTTTGGCAGAACGGCTCCGGGACGAGGATGAGAAATCTATTGTTCAAGAAGTTCTAGAAAAACATTTTCGGGTTAAACTAAACATACAAAATTTATATGGTCAGGTATGGTTATTTTTCTTTCTGTATGCTTTGAGCTGCCACTGCTTTTTCCTACCCTTTATTGCAAAGTGCATACTTGTTGCCTAAAGTTTATCTTTACATGAAATAGTTCAAGTTGTAACAAGCCATTTATTGTGAAGTTCCAGTGAAGATTCACTCTATTTGTTTTCCATTATTCGGATTTAAATTCAGAATACCTATTTATTTTAGTGATTACGGGCAATCTATGGTAGTTTTTGTGTTCTAAGGATTGAAAAGAATGAACTATAAATATATCCTCAGCTAGCTTCTTAACTGTTTTTCAGATATTGTCTGGAGAGAGCTCTTCTTCCAATTCAGTTATTGGTTTAGGGGGTTCGGAGAGCCTTGGAAGGTATTGGCTTATTGTTGCATATTCTGTGTTTGACCAAAGTACTTGGCTTATTATCACTTCCTAATGGTTTTGCATATGCAGGGTACTCTTGACTAAAAGCATGAAGAAGCTATACTTCCTCGTGGAGCGTTGCTTTCAATTACGTGAGCCTGTGCTACTTGTTGGGGAAACAGGTGGAGGGAAGACCACTGTTTGTCAGTTGTTAAATGCTTGCTTGCAGTTGAAGTTACATATCTTGAATTGTCATCAGTATACAGAAACATCTGATTTTATAGGGGTTAGTTTTTTATGATTTTTCGTCCAAGTATTCCTATAACTTATAGCGACACTTGAAAAGAGATTTGGATTTGTGTTTTTTTTCTATGCACTATTACTATCAGAAGTATTGACTAGAAGATGTTTTGCAGGGTTTTCGTCCTATACGAGACAGATTTAGATTGATTTCTAACTATGAAGAGACCATTGAACAGTTGAAGAAACTAAAGGCTTTTACACACTATCCTGAAGACCATGTGAGTGTCATCTTTCTTTTGGTTATTTTCCACCCAGACCAGACATGGGATTTTAAGTTGACCTTTAGCATTTAAGTTGACTTTTATATGTATAATACATTTCACTGCATTCAGAAAGCCATTCCTTTCTATGCTTAGCAAGTGCTGATTTGTCATTTTCAGGCACAATTTATTTCTTCTGGCATAGATCAAGCTTCTTCAACTATTGAACTACTGAAAAATATGATAATGAAATATAAAGTGGGCCGAGTTTCTAGTGCTGATGTCAGCAAAGAAGATATATATGCTTTTGAGCAATTAAAGTTGAACCTTGATGTCTTGCATCATAAGTTGCAGAGCATATTTGAGTGGCAGGATGGTCCTCTTGTAAAAGCAATGAAAGATGGTGATCTCTTTCTAGTGGATGAGATATCCTTGGCGGATGATAGCGTACTTGAGAGATTAAATAGTGTGTTGGAGCCAGAAAGGACGCTAGTAAGTCAATTATATATGTAGACATTTTTCTTTGAACTTGCTGTTTAAGCTCGTTTTACATCAAGCTTTATTGTTCATGGTGTATTGAAGTATGGGGTCATTACTTCCTTTGTTTTTGTTTAATGATGATTGTGTTTATACGTGTGTTCAGAGTTGAGTTAATGAACTGGAAATTAAAAGATGAATGAGGCTCCTTGTCCCTGCTTGCCCAAAAAGCGCAACGGGAAGATTTACCTAGGGATATGAGAGCATTAATGTTCATGGTGTATTGAATGATGATCTCAATACTTCTTTCTATTGATTAAATGTACCTAAAGTTAAAATAAGAAAGAGTCTCCTTGTCCCTGATTGCCCAAAAAAGTGCACTATGAGAACTCTTTTGTGCATTATGGCCTATGCTGTCAATAGTGCGCTATAGCGGAATAGTGGAGGTAGTGTTTGGCGCGATAAGAGTTATCAATCCCGACCGCGATCGCCGCTATCCCGGGCGGTCCGGCCGGGGCGGCCACCAGCCGCGTGCGAAGAGAGTAGCGTTTCTCATATTCAAACCGCAGGCGATTTCTCCGGGATCCCGGGTTGTGGGTCGCAGACCGCTACCCGCGTCGAGCGGTGTGGCTTATTTCTTTTGCCCTAACAGCCACCTTCGACGCTCCTCATCTAGCCACCTTCGGTGGTACCCTGCCCAAACGGAAATTGACTCAATAATAATATGATTTTTTTGAAAAAAGTTAAATAATAATAATAATAGAAATAATAATAATTTTTTTATATGTATAATTTTTCATATTTTTATATAAATATTACTTATTCATATATATATATATATATATATATATATATATATATATATAATTATCCTGCTATCCCATTTTGAGTCTGCCGCTCCGCTATCCGGGATTAATAACTCTGGACGCGATGCTTTTGGCCTGCGAGCCGCCACCAACTATAGCAGTTGTAACTGCTATCACAATGCTACTAGGGTATTGGGGAAAATATACTCAAAGCCATTTTTTAAACCCTTGTCTTCTTAAGAGTATAAATTCCTTGTAAGAGTAATATTATGTTCTTTATTCTGTTATGTTTTTTCTCACAAACAATAGTTATGTCTTTTGGTTCAATTCTGTTATGTTTTCTTCTCTGTTTAAGTTTTATTGCTCTGTACTTTAGGTTCTTCAATTGATTAATATGAAGGTCTCTTAATTTTGTGTATTTTTCTATTTTTTAAGTATTTATGTTTACTTTGCACACTTTTTTGGTCATTCATTATCGGCTATCCCGCTATCCTCTATAGCATTTTAGGAGAGCTCTCCCTCCGGATAAGAGCGCTCTCCCTTCAGATTCCATGTCTTCTATTGAAGCTCTGTTAAAATATTATTTTTTGAGCCCATTTTTAACACGAGTATGTACATAATAATCGATAATGTAAATTTAATTAATTTATTTATTGCTGGTGGTAAATATTTTCTTTTCATTATTGTTTGTCATAATTCCTCTCACTCTTTTAGTTTCTGAGTTTTCGTTTCTTTGGCTGCAGTCTTTGGCTGAGAAAGGAGGGCCTGATCTTGAGAAAGTTGTGGCACATTCAAATTTCTTTGTTCTTGCAACAATGAACCCTGGTGGTGATTATGGTAAGAAAGAGCTGTCTCCAGCACTACGCAATCGCTTCACAGAGATATGGGTTCCCCCTGTTATTGATCTAGATGACCTGCAAGGAATTGCTCTGGAAAGGTACCGTTATTTTTAACTATTAGAGTAAAGGTTTTTGGTGAACACATTTATTTATGATTTATTTGATTTAAATGCAGAATTTCCAAGTTCAAAGACCCCACATATCAAGAGAAACTATTACTCATTGTTAATGCTTCGATTAGTTTTTGGGAGGTATGTTACATGGAAATTTACTGTTGAAGTCATTAATCAGACATCTTTACTTGTACAATATTCCCCACTTTGCTGATCACCCTTGGCATTCCATGTGTTTGTCTCTTATGTTAAACAAACCGTACACTTTACATGGCTAGTTAATTAGAAGCTTGTCCTTATCATATCACACACATTTATTTAGGCTAAATTGTAATTTGTGTTTTCCCCTATATTGTTTATTTAGATTTTCTATAGAATATTCTTTAATTCCACATTTCTTATGTCTTAGTATCGTGGTTGGACTTGGACCTAACTCAACCTTATAAGACCAACTTATAAGATGAGAATTACCTCTACTAGCAATATATCGGGCTATATCTCATTCAATGTGGGATTAAATGCTGCAATTCAAATTCCACAATTAGGTAACTAGAGACAAACCAGGCTATATCTCATTCAATGTGGGATTAAATGCTGCAATTCAAATTCCACAATTAGGTACTAGAGACAAACCGCAATGTAGGTGGAATTTCAAATGCAATTCAAATGCTGCAATTAGGAGACTAGGGTGGACCACAACGAGGGTTGAATTTCCAACTTTATGGATGAAACTCTGTGTTGAAATATTTCTTATTTAATACTATTTATTTTCTCATTTAAGTATATTATATTACTCCTAAAATAAAGGAGTTAATGTTGTATTTTCTCTCCTATAAAGTATAATAATATCACCCATATATTTTTCTACATATGGTATCATGAGCTCTGTTTGGGCTAGGGTGATACTGTAAAGCTTTCCCTAACAAGTGGGGTTCGGGGACCCATTTTTTCCGACGACCCGTTTTTTATCCGATCAGATCGATCCAAACTATGGTGGACCCTATCCAAACACCACCTCCTCCCGAAGGAGATCGTGGACGCGGCGGCGTCAACAATTCCGACAGCGGCACCAACAATTCCGGCGGTGGCACCAACAACAACTTCAATAAAGACAACAAGAAATATGGTAAGAAGGATGGTAAACTCTGGTGTGATCACTGCGAATGTTATTATCACACACGTGAGACTTGTAGGAAAATTCATGGAAAGCCATCTAATTGGAAAAAGAAGGAGAGAGTCGTGCACTTCAAGCAACTTCTGATCAAGAGCCACAATCCTCCCCAAACGCATTTCCATTCACTAAGGAACAACTAGACCAAATGTACAAACTCCTCGAGTCTCAAACACCTTCATGCTCCATAGCCCAGAAAGATAATTTCCCAAAATCAGCTCATCTTAGTGTCATTTCTAATCGTACATGGATCGTTGATTCTGGAGCCACCGATCATATTACCAGTGAATCCAGTTTATTTTCTTCATATAAACCATGTGCAGGAAATTCCAAAATTAAAATAGCTGATGACTCTCTTTCAGCCGTGGCAGGAAAAAGTTCTATTGTTCTGTCTCCCTTACCATCCAAGATGTGTTACATGTCCTTGTCTTGCAACTTATTATCTGTCAGTAAGCTAACCACAAATAAAAACTGTCAAGCTCATTTCTTTGATACTCATTGTGTATTTCAGGATTTGATCTCAGGGAGGGTGATTGACACTGCTGAGGAAAGTGGTGGACTCTACTACTTGGAAGATGAACCAAAAACTAGACATCAATTTGGACCAATAAGTTCTTCTGTTAAATCTTTTTTTGTTTCAAATAACAAGGATGACATTATGTTGTGGCATTTTAGGTTAGGGCCACCCTAGTTTTAAGTATTTAAGTTCATTGTTTCCTAAGCTTTTTGTTGAACAAGACATTTCTTCACTTCAATCTGAGGTTTGTGAGTTTGCTAAACATCATCAAAGTTCTTTTCCAAATCGATCATATAAACCTTCAAAACCTTTTTCAATGATTCATAGTGATGTTTGGGGGCCTAATCGAACAAGTACTTTATCCAACAAAAAATGGTTTATCACTTTCACAGATGATCATACTAGACTTTGTTGGTCATATAATTCAAAACTTTTGTAAATTGATGTAGACACAGTTTAACACCAAATACAAGTGTTTAGAACTGACAATGGAACTGAATTTTTTAATAAAATTGTTGGAATTTTTTTCCTTGAAAATGAAATTGTGCATCAAAGTTCATGTGTTAACTCACCCCAACAAAATGGGATTGCAGAGAGGAAAAACCGACACCTTCTTAAAGTTGCACGAACACTACTTTTCTCTACCAACCCTAAATATTTATGGGGTGAAGCTGTCTTGACAACTACACATTTAATAAACCGTATGCCATCCTGTGTTTTGAAATTTAAAGCTCCTTTGCAAAGTTACTTGAAATATTTTTCAATTGCGTCTGTTCTATCTAATTTACCACTTAAAATATTTGGATGCACAACTTTTGTTCATGAACACAAGCATCTTGGTAAACTTGAATCACGTGCAATCAAATGTGTTCTTATTGGGTATTCATCTTCTCAAAAAGGTTATAAATGTTTTGATCCTAATACAAAGAAAATATTTGTAACAATGGATGTTACTTTTTTTGAAAACAAACCTTTTTTTTGGTAATGATCATCTTAGGGGGGAAAACAAATGAAGATTCTCTTGAATTGTTTGAAAACTTAATTATCTCAAAAGATGTTTATATATCACATAATTCTGTTCCATGTACATCTGCTCCTAAAGAAAATGCCTTCGAAAAAATTAGATGAACATACTCCTTCCATGAGTAAGGATCAATCGGAATTTGAGGTAACAAATCAAAACAAAGATCAAACAAATGTTTTTTCTGAAATTAATCAAAATGCAACAGATAAAGATCCTTATAATGAAACAAGAAAAAGATTTGAGGAAGGAAATCCAATTTGGAAAGACAAAATTTATGCCAGAAGAAACAATGATCAAGTAGTAGAAAACCCTATTCCTCAGCTCAGCCAAGAATCTGAACCGAGTGAAAGTCAACCGACTCAGACATGTAAATCTCTCCTTGATCCTGATTCTCTTTATACTGACCTTGATGTCCCCATAAAACTTAGGAAACAATATACTGATCTTAATGTTCCCATAGCCTTTAGGAAGCCAGGTAGGTCATGTACTAGGCACCCCTTGTCTAACTTTGTATCATATTCAAACTTGTCTCCCTCTTTTACTGCATTTACTTCTAATTTATCTAGTGTCAAAATTCCTAAGAATGTACAGGAGGCTCTAGAAATTCCAAAGTGGAAGGAAGCTGTTTTTGAGGAGATTAAAGCTCTTGAAAAGAATAAAACTTGGAGTGCCACAACTCTGCGGGTAGGTAAAAGAACTGTGAGATGTAAGTGGGTGTTCACATTAAAGTACAATTCTGATGGAATCGAAAGGTACAAGGCTCGATTGGTTGTAAAAGGATTCACTCAGACATATGGCATAGATTACTCAGAGACCTTTGCTCCTGTTGCAAAACTTAACACAATCAGAATACTTTTATCCCTTGCTGCTAACTTAGACTGGCCTCTCCATCAGCTAGATGTAAAAAATGTTTTTCTCAACGGTGATTTAGAAGAAGTATATATGGATTGTCCTCCAGGTTTTGAAGAAACCTTTGAGTCACAGGTGTGTAAATTAAAGAAGTCCTTGTACGAGTTGAAACAATCTTCGAGAGCTTGGTTTGAAAAGTTTACTCAGTCTGTGAAGAAACAAGAATATACTCAAGGGCAAGCAGATCATACTTTATTCACAAAGTTAGGTCAAAATGGAATGATAATGTTTTGATAGTCTATGTTGATGATATTATTCTTACAGGTAATGATGAGATAGAAATGGAGAGATTAAAAAGAAACTTAGTAGCAGATTTTGAAATCAAAGACTTGGGTCCCCTTGAGTATTTCCTTGGCATGGAAGTAGCAAGGTCAAAGAAAGGAATTGTTGTTTCTCAGAGAAAATATGTTCTTGATCTCCTACAAGAGACAGGTATGAGTGGTTGTAAGTCTGCTGACACACCGATGGACCAAAGTGCCAAACTTTGGGAGAAAGGGGACACACCAGTTGACACTGAAGATATCAGAAGTTGGTTGAAAATTTAATATATTTGACTCATACTCGTCCTGGCATTGCTTTCTCTGCTGGTGTTGTGAGTCAATTCATACATGCACCATATGAAGAACACCTTGAAGCTGTGAATAGAATCTTGAGATACTTAAAAACAATTTTAACTCCTGGAAAAGGGTTACTCTTCAAGAAGACCAATGATAAAAATGTAGCAATATTCACTGATGCTGATTGGGTAGGGTCCATTATTGATAGAAAATCAACTTCAGGTTATTGCACATATGTGTGGGGGAACCTAGTGACTTGGAGAAGCAAAAAACAAGGAGTAGTTGCAAGAAGTAGTGCTGAAACTGAGTTTAGAGCAATGGCCCAAGGAATTTGTGAAGGTATGTGGATTCTCAGAGTCCTAAAAGAACTGAAGATAGCGGTAGAAATCCCATTAAAATTGTACTGTGACAACAAGGCAGCTATAAGCATAGCTCATAATCCAGTTCAACATGATCGTACAAAACATATCGAGATCGATCGTCATTTCATCAAAGAAAAAATAGATTCGGGTACTCTCTGCTTCCCATTTATCTTTTCCAATCAACAGACCGCTGATATATTGATCAAAAGTTTGGGAAGAACAACATTTGAATACTTATCAGCAAGTTGGGCATGATTGACATCTATGCACCAACTTGAGGGGGGAGTTGAAATATTTCTTATTTAATACTATTTATTTTCTTATTTAAGTGTCATTATATTACTCCTAAAATAAAGGAGTTAATGTTGTATTTTCTCTCCTATAAAAGGAGCCTTTTTTCTTCATAATAAAATATAATAATATCACCCAATTTTATGGATGAAGCTTTGTTTTGTCTTCAGTAACCACTTTAGAGTTTGTTAAGAGTTGACATTAGGATTGATTAGTTTCCTTCCTTCTATGTATCATTGAGGAACCATGTAACTGTCTCTTCCTAATGAAAAAGGCTCAGGTTTTGTTATAGTTGTCTCTAAGTTCTTGCTTTGCATTTTTGCAGTATATAAGTATATTTGTATGTTGCTATTGTGCAATTACTGTTCATTGATTTGTCACATATTATTGTTAATTTGGTTTATTATTCTTATATTTTGCAGTGGTTCAACAGATTACATCCAGGGAGAATGCTTACTGTCAGAGATCTCATTTCCTGGGTTTCTTTTTTCGATGTAATGGAAGGTAGCTTAGGACCCGAACATGCACTTCTTCACGGAGCATTTCTTGTTTTGCTTGATGGGTTAAGTCTAGGTATGCTTAGTTTGTAGTGATTGTTCATTTCTTCAACTTCTCTTATTTCTTGTATCATTACTATATTGAATGATTGATTTTGATTACTTTATGTTTGATATCATACTCAACTTTAGCATCTGTTTCTTTGTATTGTTTATTGAAGCTGAGACATGCATGCTGTTTTTATTGGAATAATATACTCCATACCTGAATGAATTCAGAATCTTGAAAATTAACTTCTTGGGAGAGAATGCTTCTGATGTTGAAAGTACTGTATTTTACTAGAATAAATAATATAATTGGCATCAGGGGGATAATGTTTGTGCAATCTTTCATGTAAGCTCCATTTTATGGACTACAAGATATTCAAGACAGAGACACTATTTAGCTACATAAACATTTCACAAATTGTGTTGTCACAGCATATTTTAATAATTTTATCACACGATTTGAAGTCCTTGAGTAATTACACTTTACTTTCTTCTTTGTTTCTGATCTAGAGTTTTCCAACTTATCAGGGACAGGAATTTCAAAAACCGATGCTGGAGAGCTAAGAGAGAGATGTTTATCCTTTCTTCTACTAAAGCTGGGGGTATGTTTCTCCCCTTGCTATCATCGTACATTATCTCTCTTTCATTTCCAAGTCTTCTAAGGTGAAGTCATTTGATTGGGCAGTGCTACTAATAAGACCAACACTGATGTCTTATTGAAGATTATGAGGAGATCTAATGCCCTTTAACTGTTGATTTTGGTGTGTGTGACATTTGTCAGAATCTTTCCATTAAAATGATTTGCCGCACATGTATAATGTCTTAAATCGGAATCACTTTTATGAAGAGCAATATTACTTACTACTCATTATACATGTGCTCCTGTTTCTCTTGTAATCAATATTTTATTGTTTGCGGTAAATGGCAACTGGATTATTTCTACAGGTTGATGAAAGTAATTTACTATATTCAAAGCTTTCGAGAATGGGGAACTATGGTTGGGGTGAATTTGGCACAAATGTAGATGTGCCTCATAATGATGATAAACAACATGATGATTTATTTGGCATTGACCCATTCTTTATCAAAAAAGGTAATAAATATAAACTTATACTGTTGCTTGATTTAGTTTTGTTTGCTCAGTTCTTTGCTGTCACATTAAAAAGCTTAATTTGTTCCAAGTAGTCTACTAGATATATTTGAGATGCAGTCATCTAGCCGCATTTGTGTGTTTTTGTTAAAGAGATGGAGCGATATTATAGATGAATATATTCTGTTTTATTTATTTATTTATATTTTCTTTTATTGTTAATGAGGATTGACTTTTCTCCCACACTGTAGCTTTTTTTTCTCTCCTTTTTAATAGATTGTTTCTTCTGAAATACAACCTTATAGATAGCCACATGTGCTTTATTCTGCGTGACTTTTGTTTTCTGCTTATATAGGTTTCAGCAGTTGTGAGGATGGTGGGTTTGAATTCAAAGCGCCAACCACCCGCAGGAATGCCTCTAGAGTTTTGCGGGCTATGCAGCTTCCAAAGCCTGGTATGTTTTTTTATCTACATCTTGCTTATCCTTATATTCTGTTATGTAGTGGTTATGTTATCATGGTACTGGTCTCTTGCTAATGCAAGATAAGTCTGTCCTCAGTAGACATAAATCCAGTGTGTCAGACCCTTCTCTATGGAATCCACCATGAATGGAGTGTTATGGCACGGGGTTACTCTTTATTCCATATATGTTCTCTTAAAATTCTATCAGCAAATTTCTCATTTAAATTATTTATATTTGTGTTTTAATGGGATGCTGGTTACCAGTTTTACTTGAAGGTAGTCCAGGTGTTGGGAAAACAAGTTTAATCACTGCCTTGGGAAAATATTCTGGGCATAGAGTTGTGCGGATAAACTTATCTGAGCAGGTCAGTAATAATTTACCTCACTTTGTTTCTGTGACGATATAAAATAAAGGGGGGTGTTAGAATTTGAGCTAACGAGTTAGTTTAGGAAGTTAATAGCTAATGGGGTAGTTAAGATTATTGTGTATAAATAGGCAGGTTATGAAGTTAGAGAGAGTATTATAGACTATTGTAATCTTTGTGAATGGAGTAGTGACTTTATTGTACAAGGGGAAACCTTTGGAGGAGAGGTCTCTCTCATAATATTTTTTTTTTCTTAATAAAGGTGCTCTATCTTTTTCAATACAAATTTTGGGTTACTAACATGTTCTGTCTTTGCAAAGTCCTTTGTGGATTTTAATTTTTCTCTGTATTTTTGGTGCAGACTGATATGATGGATCTGCTGGGGTCTGATTTACCTGTGGAAAGTGATGAAGGGATGAAGTTTTCTTGGTCTGATGGGATTCTATTGCAGGTTGAAATGTCTTAAGAGGATAGTTATTGTGTTCTTCTCTGCTTTTGATATGTATTTAACTTCAAGCTATCATGTCTGTGCAGACCTTGAAGGAAGGCTGCTGGGTTTTGCTGGATGAGCTTAATCTTGCCCCACAGTCTGTTTTAGAAGTAAGTTCTTGACAAATGTTAACCTCTAAATGTTCGTCTGTTTTCATTTTCAGCACCTCTTTATGAGCACCATTATATTCTTTCTACTTTAATTATTGCTTTTCCGATTTCTCCTCAAATTTTGTGTTGGGGAAGGGCAAGGGTTTTTCCAGTATACAGAATGAGTTGTAACACAACTCTTTGACACAGGGTTTGAATGCTATTCTGGACCATCGAGCTGAGGTGTTTATACCGGAGCTGGGTAATACTTACAAGTGTCCTCCATCATTTAGAATTTTTGCGTGTCAGAATCCATCACATCAAGGTGGTGGCCGGAAAGGCCTTCCAAGATCATTCCTAAATCGATTTACCAAGGTATGATTGTTGAATATTACTTTTGTATTTATATGGGGGCCTCGAGAAGTTGGAAGGAGGACTTCAAAACAAGTTTGAGGACTACAAAAATCCAAACTCTAAGTTACTTAAATCTTGCAAAACTATAGGGAAATTTTATTACTTCCTTCTTTCCAAAATATTATGATTGTAGAAATGTCTTTTGATATGTTTTTATTTTTTTGTTAGTAAACATGTTTCTTATGTGCTCAATATACAAGATGCATTAATTGCTCTTTGGTCGTGGATGATAGGTATATGTTGATGAACTAGTTGAGGATGATTATCTGTCAATTTGCAAATCTAAATTTCCAGCTATCCCGGAGCCTTTACTTTCAATGTTGATCTTATTGAATAAAAGGATGCATGAAGAAACCATGTTGAATAAAAAATTTGCAAAGGATGGTTTCCCATGGGAATTTAATCTTCGCGACGTGTTTCGATCTTGTGAGATAATTGAAGGTCTGTTATTTGTATTCATTATGCTTCTGATTTGATATTTCTGTTTTTCCAGCTTTTCCTTTTATTACCAAATCCCATGGAAATTTCTTCTCTTTTATCTTGATTTTTCATTGTGTTTAATTTAGGTGCACCTAAGAATTTGGAGACATTACATTCCTTCTTGAACATTGTTTATATTCAAAGAATGCGTACGGCAGCTGATCGCAAAGAAGTCTTACGGGTCTTTGAAGAGGTATTTAAGGAGACACCATCTATAAATCCATATCCTCGTGTTCAACTCAATTCAGATAAGTTATTTGTGGGGAATGTTGCTATTAAGAGGAATATCACCCAATCTTATGCTACCTCAAGCAGTCATCTCCTGGTACAACCTAAACTTTGTCAAAGTTTGGAAGCTGCAGCTCTTTGCGTAGAGCGTCAATGGTTATGTATCTTGGTTGGCCCATCATGCTCAGGGAAAACTAAATTGTTAAGATTACTTGCTTCCCTAACAGGCAATGTACTGAATGAAGTAAATCTTTCATCCGCCACTGATATTTCTGAATTACTGGGATCTTTTGAACAATATGATGCCCTGCGTAACTTTCGCGCAGTTCTTGCTCAATTCGAGAGCTATGTTAATGAGTTTTGTAGTTTGCAACTGGAGGTTTCAAATGGAGCATCTTTTAAGGAAACAGATTTTTATAGAAGATGGATTGCTTTTTCTTCTAAATTTGAGAACTTAGCTTCTGCTTCAAGTTATCTTGAAAACTGGAGGAATATAATTTGTTCTCTTAGTTTGCTAGACGAGATCATTGAAAAATTGAAGTTGTATATAGAAAATAATTCTCTTCTCTTATCTTATTCAATCCGGGATCTTGATTTGATCAAGCATACAATTTTAAAACTCAAAGAAGATGATAGGTTGGCTTCCACAAAATTTGAATGGGTTACAGGATTACTGATCAGGGCTATAGAGCGAGGGGAATGGATTGTATTGGAGAATGCAAATTTATGTAATCCCACGGTATGTGATGCACATAATATTGATACTTTGTATTTGGGTGTGAAGTTGAGCTTATCAGGGTGTATTTTTATGTTCTATTTTTAGTTATTTTTATTATATTATTCAGTTCTTTTTTGGTAGCTTTTGTGTATTAACTTTTATCGTAGCAGCCATGCTTCTGTGTCATAGGCAACAGTGTGATCTACCTTATTCTTATGGGGATTTTTGGCTGGCCGCCATCATCCACAATCAGCCATTTAAAATATTAAATACAAATTATTTGTCATAAGTTATTGTGCATAGGCAATATTGATCTGTATCTTTAAATTTTTTTACTACTTGTTTTTGTTTCTAGGTTCTTGATAGGATTAATTCTTTAGTTGAGCCTAGTGGATCAATCACGGTCAATGAGCGTGGAATTGTTGATGGAAATCCATTGGTTATCCACCCACACCAAAATTTCCGCATGTTTCTCACAGTTAATCCTCGCTACGGTGAGGTTTCTAGAGCTATGCGTAACAGAGGAGTTGAAATATTTATGATGGAGCCATACTGGGCTTTGGATGATATAAGCGGAAGTCCTGAGAATATTGAATCCAAAGATGTAAAGAGATTTCTCAGTTTATCGGGTATCCCAGTTGCTCAATTGATTGATTCAATGGCCAGAGCCCACATGTATGCTAAAAGTGAAGGTTCCAAGCTCAATGTTCCCATTACATATCTTGAACTTTCACACTGGGTCCATCTATTTTGGCAGCTTCTCATGAACGGATGTCGCCCCATCTGGAGTCTACAGTTGAGTTGGGAGCATACATACCTCTCGTCATTCTATGTCAAAGGGGAAGAAATTATTAATTTTGCAAAATCAAAATATTTATCAGTAAGTGGTTTGTCTAGATATGATCCTTTGGCAGACTGTCATTTGGGCTTGCCAGGAGGATGGCCAGTTACATTAAGGTTAAGAGATTATATATATTACTCGAAAGAAGCTTCAGTCAAACAGAATTGCATGTATCTGGAGTTCCTGGGTTCTCAAAATGCATCACATGAATACCAAGTTTCTCAGAGAAGGTACTCGAGAGATGGTTCACAAACTACCGATGGTCATGTCAGACCATATTTGATGGACATGAGGATGTTGCATGACATTCAGTTTCCTAAGACTTCAATTGGGACAATGTCACACTGTGAAAGTGAATTTGAATTCAATTCAGAATTGGCAAACAAAAGGCTCATATTTGCAGCTAATTGGACAATTGAACAAGCAACGGAAAGTGATTTGGAGTTATATCTTTTCAGGTTTGATTGGTTTAATTCTCAGCTGAAGCCTTTCTGCCCGTCCTTCGGTAACTTCCATAATTTGATAGGAGATATGATCAAACATCCTATTTGGGAGTATATTTTATGCCGTAGGAAACTAGATGTTGATATGCAGTTGATGCCATTGTTATCATTTGATTTTATTGATTTGGAAGCACCAAATAGAGAAGTTAAATATCTCTGTAATGCCATTCGTTGCTTTGATCTGCTAAGGTTAACTTTCCAGCAACGGATTATTGAGAGGCCGAATAGTCTTACAGATGAAATGAGTCACTTTCTTCCAGTTTTGAAGTCTCTTCATGTATTGGAAGACGAATTCCTGAAGAAACTCGTAGAGTCAACTCCTAAGCTCATTGAAGATACATCTTTTGATGATATAATACAGTTATACTCCAACCTTATTGAGGATCATGTATTATTTTGGCATTCCTTGCTGAAAGATGCCGAGAAGTCTGACCAGATGATAATTTCATGGCATTCCTTGCTGAAAGATGCCGAGAAGTTTATGACTATCTGTCCTGAAGCTGCAAACCATTTTTTGGTAAGCTAAGCATAATGTTTATATTTTCTATTATTTTCAGAAAGTAATTCTCTTTTTTTCTTCCCTTAAATAGACGGAGAGCAAAAAGTTGAACAGATTTTCATCTTCGGAAAAATCCTTGCTGTGGATTTATGGTGGTCATCCATTTTTGCCCTCCTCGGTTGATTTACATGATAAAAATCAGCAGCTTTTAAAATTGTCGGAATCACTTTGGCCAAGGAAGAGAGCAAACATTATTAATCAAGGTTTACTTATGCATTCCTTTCTGTTTTATTTTTTATTTTTTTATTTTTTTTCATGGGAAAGTTTAGTATATAGATATTTAGCAACCAATTAACTTCTCTGTTGGGAAAACTCAGGAATGTTGAGCAGTCATCATGCCGATGCTGTCGTAGCATTGGATCATGATCTTCGCTTCCTTGTAATGCAAGGTATGTTGGTATTATATTTTCCCTTATAGTTTTTTCTAGACAGTTAATTGGATTCCCCTCACTCGCACATTAGTAGTTCACTTCTCAATGAGCAATGATAATATCCTTAAGGTTATCGGAGATGGATTCATCTTTTCAAATAGTTTTGTAGTTCCGATAGTTTTCTGGTGTTGCAGCAGCTATCCTTATTATTCGTTTTGGGATGATTCATGATTAGATATTTATTCTGCATATGTGGTTGACTTCATTTCATGTTTGAAAGTTCTCATCAAACACATGTTGAGAGCAGGACTTGGTCAACCAGACAATCAAATTGTTTTTTGTTTTTGATTTTTGGCATATACAATCTCTATGGCAATGTGCTGTACGAATCATGATAGATCATAGTTTGATCGAGATGTCTTAGCCCAATGGATTACAAAGTTATACCCATCCATGATTGTTATTTTTACCTATGTCTGCCTATATATGCTTTTGATGATAAAAATCCATGGAAGATGCGATAACCTCTTAAAATATGTAGCATGGTGGTTTCTGGTTCCATCACTGATTGCCTTTGATATATTATTCATATGATTTAAGAATGACTATTATTTCATAATTCATTCTTTATTCTGTAACCATGTAGATATCTCCAACTCCTCTTTTATGGTAGCGAAACAGAGTCATGAAGATGATGGTGCTCATATTATTGAGAAGTTAGATCAGGCATATCAGGTTCAGTCTTTAATATTGTCATTGAAAACATTAAATGCACGTGTTTCTCTTTGATCTGTTACTGAGCTTGATTTACAGGTGCTGTTAGGAAGGTTAGAATATGAACAGAACAAGGTGAAAATGAAAACAGGATACAAAGATCTTTCAACTTATGCAGAAAGTCTAGCTTCTTGTTGTTCGTCTACATCAGAATTGTTGTGCCGAAAGACTGTATTTGAGGGCTGGCAGGATACGTTACCTCCAGCTGATGCTACCAGTCTATTCTGGGACATGGAATTACTAAAGGAGCTCACATCTGTGCCTTTGGATGAACTTGAAGAGTTACAGAAAGTAATATTCATAACAATTTGCTATTTATGTGTTTATTGGTAGATTTTCTGTTCAGCTACTCAAATAAGTATGCAGGTCTAAATAGTTATTTATTGGTAGATTGTTTCAGTTTTAATGGTATTTCCTTTTTTTCTGGTAGTTACTGTATTTTCCGAGAGAATCTACACTTTGATTCTAAATGAAAAATTGGTTTATTAGATCACACTCTTTATGTTAAAGTAGTTTGTATGCATCATGGATTGTTTTAAACATAATTTTCTCTGTTTATCTGGTTATAGGTAGTGGGACGTCTTTCCAACCTTTTGGACACTGCTTTAAAATTTTCGTTGAGTTCCTCGTCAAGACCTCCACATATGTTTTCACCACATCAAAAAATCTTGTGGACCCTTAATGCATGGACTTCAATGGATGCAGGTTGGTGCAAGTAATCAGACTCGTCCCATTAACGTTTTTCTTTGTGAATAGGCTCACAAGATTATTGAATTTATTTTTCTTCGGGATTTTTCCTGGGGCCGGTTTTACAGTGAATATGAAAATCGCAAGTTTTATTCTCGAGATGTGGTTTAACTGGCATGAGTCTTTGTGGGCATGTTTTCCCGACTTAGTTAAGGTAAGTGTGTGTGCAAGTTCTCTTTTTTCATATTTAGTTTTTCGTGCTTGTGTGCTTTTTGACCCATTTAACGGATTTGTTCTTGCACCAGAATTTCTCCAATATTGAAGGTTTTGATAACAAGAGTATTTCACTATCCCACATGCTCATTCAGCCTGTGTGTGCTTCAACTGTGTTACAGATCACGTGAGTTCTTTTTATTTGTTATTTAAAATATACCAAAGTTTTCCTTTTTCATGTTGGATGCTTTAAAACCTCATTGATCTCATTTTTATTAATCCTTTTCCGGTCCTTAAAAAAATTTAAGTATAGCAATTTTAATTCATAAGTTTTATATTTTTTATTCTCTTTATGCCGTCTCAAGTAAAAAAAGTGAACATTTTGACAATATCACAAAAGTGAAATAATATGAAAGTTTGTTACACTCATGTTCTAAAATTTGTTGAGAATGAAATAATATGAAAGATTTGTTACTCATGTATTCCAAAATTTGTCGAATGTGAAATAAAATGGTAGATGAATTTTGTATGAAATGGTTTATTAATCCGTTCATGTTTTGTTTTACTGATAATAAGCTCTTGGATCTTGCAATAATTGAATGTCACTGAAGCAGAGAGAACATGGATAAGTCTTTCTGATTAAATCTGAGATATTTACCACCATTAAACACTCCTAGTTAATAACCACAATTAAACGCTCCTAATTACGGGATATTAACCCATACTTTTTGTAGACAAATCACTATTGAATTTAAATCTGATGGTATTTTTCTTCCTTATATTCTGGTTAAATACTAGTCAATGTGCATCTTTTTCCTGATTGTATGTTTTGTTGTACACGAGTATTTGTTATCTTTTACTTGAGGATATTGAGTCATGAGATTGTCACATCCATCATTACACACGTCCTACAGAATTTCTCATCATTGTTCATCACATATTCAGGAAAAGCTCACACGCCATCAAGGAGTTTTGGGTGCAATGTCTCAAGTGTAGAGTGTCCTTGTCCAATTTGTGGAATTGCTCTCATCGTGGGGAATATTTTCCTAAATTTCTTATGTCTGGTGCACGTGCCCTTTTCCAGCAGGTAATATTATTGATTTTTTCGTATATATTTTATCATTCATCATTCATTGCACAGACTGTACAGAACTTATCTCAAATTGTTGAACTAATTCATGTTTACTGCTTTGCTTCAATGCAGATTATTTATGCACACAGGAAATCGTTTGACGCGGATCAATATGCTGCAATTAAGTTTAACTTTTCTTCTTTCGAGAGAAACATAGCTACAGTATGTTCTTTTTATTTACTTAAATTCTTGATATTGTTTTGACTTCTTTTGTTGTTTTGAAAAGGAAGAGAGTTATGGGCATTTGGAAAATATCTTATGTTGGTTATATTGATGAAGTACTTAAAAGATGTTGGGCATTGCTTGTTTGTTTCTCAATTATTTAAATGTATTGTGGAAAACAGTGTTGGTCAATGGAACTACTAATTATTTATATATAAATCCAAAACAATGTTTTTGGGTTTATAAACTTTTTTATTTATTTTATATTTTAATAATAATACTGTTAGAGTTGAGCAGTTTGGGTGTGGATGCAGAAGTGCCAACCTAGTTGGGTGCCTTCATCTTTTGCTTCACTTTATCTTTCTTTTGCTTGATTTTTCTTCTTGTTTTTCAACATTTATTTATTGTATATTGTTGGAAATTATGCCTTCATTGCGGTCCGCCCCTAGTTGCCTAGTTGCGGCGTTTGACTTGCCTATTTGCAGGCTCCAACACCTACATTGTGTTGGATTTGAAGGAATAAATTTAGTGTCTCTTTGTTTAGAGATATGACTTGTGTTGTGTATATAAAACTTGGACAATCTTCACCTTACAAGTCGGTTTTGTGGGGATGAGATAAGCTCAATCACACATTCTATGATGGTATCAGAGCCTATCCTTGATCTGTTGTTGTGTTTCCCGCATCATTCACTCTTCAAGCTCATTGAGACCTGAGCGTAAGGGTGTGTGTTGCAAGTTGCACCTTCATTACGGTCCACACCTAGTTGCCTAATTGCAGCATTTGACTTGCCTTAAGTGCAACCTCCGACACCTACATTGTGTTGGGTTTGAAGGGGTGGATTTAGTCCCACACTGCCTAGAGATATGACATATGTTGTGGTTATAAGTGGGGACAATCCTCACATTACAAGCCGGTTTTGTATAGATGAGTTAGGCTCAATCACACACTCTATGATATATTCTCCTCCTTTATGATGAATACCTATAACAACTTATTTATCCGAATAGTGCTAAATGAAGTTAAGCTGTCGTAAATCGTCAACGAGGCTGTTGTCTTATAAAACCACACCCGTGCATGTGCTTATTATATATAAATAATTCACAATTTGCTTTTGAAGAACACCAAACACATAAGGAACTTAATCCAAATTTTGACATAAACCTCATTGGTTCTGTAATTGAAGTTTTAACTCCTGAATGTTTTGAGATAAATATAAATTTTAGTTACAATCTTCATTCAATTTCATATGTTCAGGAAATGAGATAAATATGTTTTGTTGTCATTTAATTATCTGTGTTCTTCTGATATTCTGACCATGTAGTGCTAATCAACTATTGGGATGACATTTGGCTCAAAATTAGTCATGAGCTTTATCCCTTAGTTAACAAATATTTTAGGCTTTTGGGAGGTTTTCACTGCACAAGGAAATCATGGAATACATGGGAGGACATATATTACTCTAGTTTATATTGTACTATTGATACTCTTAGTTGGAGAATACGTGCAAATGTGTATATAAAAGTACATTGATTGTATTGAATACTTTGGTGGTCGTAATCTCATTCCCTTGTTAACTGAATGTAGGAAGAAAGCATCCATTTGGTGAGCACTCTTGTTGCTTCATCACGACACCACAGATTGAAAAACAGTGTGAATAAGTTCGTTGTTCCCCTGCTTAGGGAGCTTTATCTTCAGTCCACTACTTCTGGTAATTATATGTCTCTCCCCCTTAATTAATCAAAATATATATTACTGACTATTTTGTCCTTTATCTATGGCCAGAGAAGTACAAACTTTTTGGTTCATAATTTTAAACCCCGCCACTTCTAAATTTCTTCTTTTTTTTCTTCTTCTTCTTCTCCTCCTTCATATGTAACAGATTTTAATTTCAATTATACTATTGGTTGTGCATGGGCGCACATTGGAGCATTGCGCATTCATCTCTTGCTTAGCTATAATGAAGTTGATCCTGCCATGAAGCACTGTTGCAAGTACACTCAGCTCGAAGAAACAATATCATCACTTGAACTTGAAATTCAGGTATTCCAAAAAGTGCTTTGATTTGACAGCTAACATTGTTTTCAATTATACTAAGGTCTTATTTAGTATTTGCTACATCACCAATAGTTTTCATCTTCGTCATCACAGTTCCTACACGGTATAGCTCTGTACATCTGTCAACTGAATTTGTTTTCATTTATTAAATTATTTTCAGGTGCGGAAAGAGTGCGGGTATTTAGCAGGACAGTTTTTGACAGTAGAAGCTGACAAAAGAAAGGCTGAAAGGCTAGAAAAGCTTCAGGCAGAGCGTAGAAAGCTGCAAAGAAAGGTTTTTATATTCTTATCCCTTGATTTTCTATCTAGTTATTCATACTATTTTTCTCATGCATATTTAAGCATATAATCTTAGTATAAACTAAGTGTTTTTAATAATTGATTCCCATTTATTCTTGTTGATAGATTTTGTTTGTGTGAAGTGCATTGGATTTTAAAAATGTACTGTATCCTTGCTAAAAATATTTAGTCTTTGCTTATACGATGCATTTGCAAAATAAAATGGTGCCTCTTCTCTGAATTGATGGTTCGTGACAAGAAGTTCTTAAAAACATTGCTTTCTCGAGTTGCAACTACCCATTTTTTCTTTTGTCCTATCCTATTTCTGTGATAAATTTGTTTATTCTTATGCTGTGATAAATGGAAATTGGGCTTATTCTTATGTCAATTCCAGACATTACTCTCATATATGCTTGCTGAGTATGCCAGAGTTATTAATGTTTTATTATCTTCTCAAACATATCTGTCAAACTTTATTTCCCAGTTTCTATCTATAATTTGACTGGAAGTGTGGAAATTATCCTGGTTTATGTTTGTGGGTGTGCTTCACTGTTGCTTTCCATTTCTCTTATTATATTTGTATTGTACTCAGATTGTGTTCCGCTCTGAATCCGATAAATACAAGAAGTTGATGAAAGAATGTGATGAGTTTGTCAATCACATTGCTGCTTTGGAAGTTTTGGTGAGTAATGTTGAAGCAGAGGATCTACAACAAGTTATTGACCGCACTCACAGTTGGCAGGTATAACTATCTTGGAATGTCATAAAGATTGACTTAATTTGGATTACTGTGTATAAATATTTTTAGTTTTCTCATTTAAATGTCAGTATTTAGTTTGTAGTCATATGAATATGATAATTTCATATTTTGTTTATAATATTTGAATACAAATTTATTTTTATTTAAATCATCTTGCTGTCAATAGATTTAAAAGCATCATAAAACTGTTAATAAATTTGTCTTATTTATAATAAAAGTAGAAGTTATCAATCAGTTGTGTATTGAAGTGATTAAGAAATGAAATTCAATGGATAGTAGTTTTTAGATTTAATAGAAACGTGAGAAGTTATTAGAAATTTAAGGGAATCAACTTGTTGGACCAAGGACCATCATTCATCTCTCATCTAGTGGTTTGATTATTCCCTTTTATCTACTCTCCTTACTATAAAATGTTTAGGTCTTCTCATTACATGTCCAAACTACCTAAGTTAGTTTTTTTTTATTTTTATTTTTTTTATCTTTTCTACTATAAGTCTTCTTTCTACTAATCTTTTAGACAACCATCGTATAACTTTGTCAAAACTTTGTCAAATTTCTATGACATGAATCAAATACGTAATAATGTGAATGACTCAATTACATGAATCAAATACCTGGATGAGGTGAAAATTTTGGATAGAAACATGGTTTTTGATAGAACATTATGGCATAGTTTGGTCTAAGTAGCCAACTTCACTTAGTTTGATAAAGCTTGGTTGTTTGTTGTTGTTGTTGTTGCTGTAATGTTCACTCAAAATGTCATCAAGCCGACTCAATGTTATCAACCGTGGTGACAATACAGAATGAATAGCCGTTTAGAATTGATCAAGCCACAAGAGATTTGAATTATGAAGTTTATTGGTATTATAATTATGGGAAAAATTGAATTCAAAAGAAAAGGAAGGATTTTGTAAAATTAGCCTGTAATCAGATATTCTTGCAACAAAGGTAGAAACTAAGCAGGTGAAAGAAATTCTCAACCTGCAAATCCTGCCAAAGTCTGATATGTGATTCATAATTGAATTTAGAAGAAACTAAACCATTGTGATATAAATTTTCCAGGACTAGAGTAAGTGTATTGATTATTTTGCATCCCTGCGATCTTGCCAAGCCCTATATTTGCACCAGTCCCACCCTTAGTTCCACCCTTGGTTATTGGTTTGAGACTAACCTTCCATCTAAGCAATCAGATAATCCCGTTTATTGGTTTGAAACTAAACCATTGTGATATAAATTTTCCAGGACTAGAGTAAGTGTATTGATTATTTTGCATCCCTGCGATCTTGCCAAGCCCTATATTTGCACCAGTCCCACCCTTAGTTCCACCCTTGGTTATTGGTTTGAGACTAACCTTCCATCTAAGCAATCAGATAATCCCGTTTATTAAATTCTTCTTGAAACTACATAAAAATTATCATGATAGAAGAAAGGACCAAAGTTGAAAAACAATTCTAATTTCATTGGCAAATTTTAAAATTATATTCATTTGTCATATTCTTAGAGCCACCTCTCGAAGGTTGTACCAAAAGTTATTATCCCTGTGCTGTCATTTATTTTTATTTCTTATTTTGAATTCTAGGAAACAGCAATGTGTTTCATTAATCGGTTGATGGATGAGTACTCTGCATTTAATGACATTATTCAACCAATTCAAGTTGCTGTGTATGAGATGAAATTTGGGTTATCACTTGTTCTATCAAGCACTTTAGAAAAAGAATATCTCAGAAGAATTGGGCATGAAAACATCAACCTCGTTATGGTAATTGTCATTTTTTGAATGTTTTCATGTATAAATTCATTTATTTTACATTTGGAAGCTGACATCATGAGCTTTTCAGGAAACAATATATGTACTTATGCGCTTCCCCCGAGCTGCTTCATTCAAGTTCATTTCCGTTGAGTATGTTGGGTTAGACTTGCATCCGTCATACAGGCTTGATTTTGGGATAGACTTTTATTTGAATGCGGGTTTGATGGAAAGACTTATTGCTCTTTCAAGTGGAATTTCTTCCGATACGAAGGTAAATAAATTATTGGATTAAGTTCAAATTCTAATATAAAAAAAAATTGTGATTGTAGAAGTTTTGTTTTGTTAATTAGTTATCTGAATTTTGAAATCAGGTATCTGTGCGATGTAGAGCTACCATCTACTGGAACATTCTTGTTCAAATTGCATATTCTATAGCAAATGCAAAAATAATTGACCATAAATCTTATATGGTCAGTTTCCATGCTCTTTTTTTGTGTGCCAACTGATTCGTTTTTATTTGAATGTGTTGAAATCATTATTTGCTTATAACACACTATATCTTCTCTACCAGCTTTTGCAAAGAATATTTGATGAGTTTTCCAGCCTTTGGATGAAAATGAAAGTTGATGCTAAATCAAAAAGCGACTATGATGCTCAACAGTTCAAGTTTAAGTCTCGAGAATTCCAAATTGAGAGTGTTATTGAGGTTGAAATACCAGCTCTTGCAAATTCAAGTGCAGCTGAAGCATTTTCCGAATGGAAAGACTTTTCTTTTGAAGAAAAATCCACTGACCAAGTAAGATTTGTTTTGTTTGCTAGATGCCTGTTCGTAATAAATGGATTCTATGTTGTATATATTAGTCATCTGAAATTAATCCTGTTCAATTAATCAGATGGAGTCCTCAGAGGTAAATGAAATATCGGATGAAGAATGGAAGCATCTGGAAGAGTCTATCCTTGACAATGTGGTTCTCATTCACAATCAGTTATTTGGATCTGGTGATCTAGTCCAAGCTGTGAGTTAGTGTAGCCTTGACTTCTTTTCAAGTTAGAATATGATTTGCAATATTGCGCTGAAAGACTTTATGCCTTATTTTTTAACTGGACACATATTGTAAATATGTTAGTCTTATAAATAATGGTCTCTATGGCTGTATTTAATTAAGGAAAAACCCAAGTCTCAAATAGGGTACAGATAAGGTTTGATGAGTTTATAAATAGTGGCACCGCTCACCTTTCAAGCCGGTTTGGTAAGGTTGAGTAAGACTTGTTTGAGATTGAATTTCTTGTAAGGATGAGTTAGTCTGAAAGTTCTGATAGTTCTGATATAAGTGTTGTTTTAATGCCTTGATGCCTTCAGAGTCATCACCTGTAATCACAATGTCATCAACATAGTTCACTAGATAGATATCTCTGTTTGATGAGGAGAACATTTGGTAAGAACAGAGTGATCTGCTACACAACAGATCATCCCAAATTGTTGCAATGCTTTGCTAAATCTTCCAAACCATGTCCAAGGTGATTGTTTCAAGCCATATAAATTTATGCAATTTGCATACTAGGTTACACTCCCAAGAGGTTGCTCCATGTAATTCTCCTTCTCCAAGTCCATACTCTAATAGAGTATGTTTATTTCAATATAAAGGTGCTCCTTTTATAGCAGAGATACATAAAAACGCTCCGCTAATTACGGTGTGATTTCAGGAGTTAAAATAAAAGCACAATAAAAATAGAATCAAATATTATCGAGGCTAATAATGATTAACTATTTCAACATGTATTTTTTTTCATGATCACCTTATACAACGAAGTGAGTCATATGACTTGTATATAAATCTGTGTTGATAATTTGTTTTCAGTGGTCGTTCATCTATTCTAGTGCTGTTTTTTTTTTATTATTATTTTTTTTAATTTTAATTATAATTTTTAATTTGCAGTTTTTTTGTATCTCATAATTATATGACTTCTTTTTTCAGCCTGGAATCTTTAAAATTTCTGATGAAGACCGGTTGCATTCCTTCAGCGAGTCATATAAATTGGGTATCAATTTAATTGAAGGTGATAATAAGTTCTGGTTATAAATTGAACTCGTGTCTGGGCATTGCTTATGATTTTATATTATATTTTCTAATTCTAAATATTTTCGTGTGCTCAGGTGTCCATTCTCCAAATTTGGCCAGTTTAGATGCTAAACTTATTCCAGAGCACTTATTTTATCTCTCTATTGACTTTGAAAGGAAGTTTCTTTCATCATCCAAATCTGCAAATAGATACAATTTTTACAAGGTGTTTCCCAGTTCTGTTATTTTTTATTTGGAGCCTTGGACTATTTTTTCTTTCTATTTAAGGTTGCATTATGACATGTTTATCCTTTTGCTCTTGATGAAACAAGGATTCAAATGCTCACGAGATTGAACAAATGCTGAAAGTACTTGCACCCCTAAGACAGCAGATTCTCTCCAATCTAAATGAGTGGGAAGAACAGAATGATCTTCAAAATTTTTTGGTTGTCATTGACATGCTCCTGACACTTCCATCTGATATCCCTCTAGCAAAGGTAATAATCCGTTAGTGACTACACTTCCATCTCATACAAAACTTGGTTTCCTATGTAGAGATTAATAGAATTGAAAAGGTGTTTGAACCTCTAGTGCTAATGAAGTTGTCATATATACTCATATGCCCTACCACAACTTTGAAAGCAAAATAATTTTACCCCGGATTCAACTGTCTAGTCTTCATTTATTCTTTCCTCTTCAGGCTTTTTCAGGCTTGCAGTTTTTACTTCACAAGGCTCAAGTTATGCAAGAAAATCATTCAAAGTTCTCCTTCGCAAGTATGCACTTCCTTTTAAATAATGTAGCTGCATTTGTCTACTCCGTGTTTTACCAATTTTTTTGGTTTTAATCATCTGCAGATCAGTTGAGATCTGTTTTTGATCTGATGTCATCATGGCAAAAGATAGAACTCGGTTCTTGGCCCGCGTTGCTTGATGAGGTGTCGGATCAGTATGAGAACAATGCTAAAAAAGTAAGTGGCATGTCAATTCATTTTGTTATCATAATTTGTTATATTTGTATCGTAGGACCCCTCAATGATTTGTCGCCTGAAAGCTTTAATAGTGCTAGGTCACTTTTCTCTCTCTCTTATTTGTATTTTGAAATGATAGTCTACAAAAAGAACCAGAAACACACTAGTGATGGCCCTTCTAGGAGTTGCACTTTAAAAGACTACAGGTTTTTCCCACTTTAGGTGGATTGGCCATATAAACTGATAGGCGCAATAAAACCTTGTCCTGGTCATATGTAATGGTAGACCATTCAACTCCAAATCTCTGAAATGATTGCACCTATACCTATTAATTAGTCTTTCACTCTTTGGTTTTATCCAGAAACTAAAAGAAAAGGGAAAATAAGAATAATAGCACTTTAATAAGAAAAGTTAATGAAAACAGGAGTATGGGTTGTATGGTTAATAATAAGTTAATAATCATGAACCTAGTACCTTGGGGGTTAGATTTTAATATTCGACTTACTACTCCAGGGCCGAAAATTATCATTAGCTTCTTTTTCTAGTCATATTAAAATAATGATGCATAAAGTTCTCTGTGTAATTCAGAACCAGGGGAAGTTGTTGATCTAAGTGTTGCTTCATTCTTTTTGATGGTATCTTGATTTATATTATGCCACAATAGCTTATTTCTTTTTGTCTCACTCTTGCTGCAGTTATGGTTTCCTCTGTACTCTCTTCTTCCATCCACTACTTCGGATCAATCAATTGTCGAAAGGTAAGTTATATAATTAAAATTCAGCCTACTATTTGATGTTTCATCTCTTAGATTTTGTTGCTTGTTTTCTGGAGTAACTTTTATTTTCATATGAATCTTGTAGCCTGAAAGATTTCATTGAGTTGTCTAGCATTGGGGAATTTAGAAAACGTCTTCAGCTTCTTTATGCTTTCCTTGGTCAAAATCATATCAGTGCATCCCTGAAAATTAATTCCAGGTATATTTATAGTTCTACAAGTCATGTTTTCCTCTATATAAAAACAATGAAAGCGCTCATGGATGTCAGTAAATAATTTAGTCCATTATGTTTTGCCCATCTCCTCACCCAAAAAACAATTTTTTCAAAATCTCCTAGCACATCATATTTTTCTGCAAGTGTTTATTATTTTGTCATGAAATTACTTTTATTTGCAAATATAATAGTGTTTTTTCTTCATTACTGAATACTGCAGTCCTTGTCGGATGCCAACATTCCTGTACAATACTTTTGGATATTACGTGCAATTCTTACCAAAGTGAGCTCCTTTCGGTTGTTGTTTGTCCGATTTCTTGTCTTATATTTATTTTTTTCATTGAACTTATTATGTGTTTGAATGCATAATTATGCAACTATGCAGTGTATCGAAGTACATTGATGCTAGCAGGAAAGAAATTTTAATCGAACTGAAAGAATTGGTGAAACTATGTCGATGGGAGGATGATAAGAGTTATGCATCAATTGAAAAATTGAAAAAGAGTCGGCAAAAGCTGAAAAAGCTTATACAGAAGTATACCGTAAGTATCAAGCTGTTTATTGAGTTATGTAAATAACATATGTTATATATGTTATAATGATGATTGTTTTTTTTTTTTAACCATATTTCACTGTTCTTTCCCTTGGCTTAGTTTTTTGTATGAACTATTGGCCTCTTTTCTAATTTCAATATGTCCCAAGAACCTTGAATTGACTTTCATGTTTGCGATATAGTGCATTGTTCAAGTACTTAAGTATTCGGTATGTATTTTTCATGTTTGAACTCTGTCTAGATATGTTTTTATCTAGCTTTATTGGCTTCATATTAGGTTTTGGTTTCCTACCAATTTAATTTTTTTTTTTTTATGAATTTTAATATTTTAAGATTTTAGGAGATAGTAAATAATTTTTTATCGGAGTAAAGTTAAACAAGTTTCTTATCTTTTTTATCTTGATCTCAAGCACAACCCTCCTCTCAAGACACTCCTCTCAAGACACACCAAGTTTATGCAGGATATGATATCTTATCCTGTCACATCCCTCTCATCCCGACCATTGAACGGGTCCATTCTATAAATATTGTGTGCCTTTTGCAATTTGTGATACTTCATATTTGTGTAACAGTGTCTATCTATCAGTTTTTCTAATACATGTTAAAAGTGCAGTCTTTGTTTTGATTGTGGATACCTAGTAGCATCCATAATTTATAAATACATTATGAAATTGTAGAGCATTTTTGTTGTGATAGCAGGCAGTTCTTCTTATATTACCATGTTTTCATATCTGTTTTTTAATGCATATTAAAATTGTAGTCTGTGTTGGATTGTGGATACCTAACAGCATCCATAATTTATAAGTCCATTATGAAATTGTAGAGCATTTTTGTTGTGATAGCAGTTCTTATGTTACAGTGTTTTCATAATTTGTATTTTCAGTGATTGTTATAATTTTTTGTATTGGATCTATTTTGATTATATGGTGCTCTCTTATTGGTGAAGGATATTTTGCAAGCACCTTTTCGTGAAGTTTTAATTAAGGGTTCAATCAGTAGTGCTACAGATTTGCCTTTATTCAGTGATGAAAACAGGTTATTTTGTCTGACAGCTCATGGACTTTTGTAATTTAATATTTTGTGTTTTTTTTTTTTAAATTTATTTTTAAAGTTGAACTTGCTGGTGTAGGTCGATGTGGTTTGAGAACTGCAGCATGGCGCTGGACAATGCTTTTCAGAATTTGCAGCTTAAGAAAACATCAGCATTTAATGTTTTGTGCTTACAACAGAAAAATGTTGAAGGTTTTCTTTCTTGTTTTCTTGTCACTTTGTTTTTGGTATTTCTAGTCTTTTTTTTGTCAGTTTTGTTTCTTATTGTAAAATACTGTGAAACTGGTATGTTGTGCAGAAGTTGGAAGCATATTAAGATCTTGTCGTTATTCGCATCACACACTTAACCTTGAAGGATGGAAAGATGCATGGCATATGGTTGAAAATCTTTATATTGAAGCAGTTGACTTCGGTAACATTTGGAAGGACGATAAAAGTAGTTATAGGAAGAGAAAAGCTTTTGATCATCTTCTCAACCACTTTAGAGCGAGTGGGTTGACTTCACAAAAGGTGGGTGAAGTTTAGCCGTTTCTTTAATGATTGTTTTTCCTATGTTGTCAATAGCATGCTATAGCGGAGATGCATAGCGGTAGTAGAGTTTGTGCGACATTTTTGGCCCATGAGCCACCGTTAACAGTTTCGGGTGTAGCGGCTGCTACTGCGGTCCCAAACTTCTATGGCAGTCGCTATTGGGGTTTCGGAGTGTAATTCCTCAAAGCCTTTTGTTTAGTGTCCCACATCGGACAATATATGATTTGAACATGTCTTTATAAGTGAGAGCAATACTCACCTTACAACCTTGTCTTTTTTAAGAATACAAATGCAAATTCACACCTTTTTAAGGGTAAAATTATGTTCTTCATTTTGTTATGTTCACAAACAATTGCTACGCTTCTTCCTACTTTTGGTGCAGTGATGTTTATCTTTGTTTAAGTTTTATGGTTTTGAATATGGTTCTTTAATTATTGAGTATGGAGGTCTCTTCAATTGTGTATTTATGTTTACTTTGCACACTGATTTTTAGTCTTTGCAATAGCGCCCACTCCGCTGTACCGCTATAGCATTTAAGGGGGTCGGCGCTATCCGGCATTAACAACAATTTATTTATATTTAATTTTCTTCCTATCTTTTTATTAAAAAAAAAATACAGGATCAACATGAAGATTGGTGGTTCATTGAGCTTTATGGAAAAATGGAGTGTCTACTTCTAGAAAACAATAGATTCACTAGTCCATCCTTGGGAATTGATGCCAAACTCAATGATAACGAAGTCACTGATGAAAGCTCTCTTATGGAGTGGAAGACAGCTATTGAGCATTACTTCAAGAGTGTTATGTCTGTGCGTCTTCTGAAGGAGATATGTATCAAGCCTCATGGTGATTTAGATATTCAACAGGTAAGCGTATTTTTTCTAAATAATGGTAGTACTCCCTCCGTTTCAAAATGACTGTCGTTTTTAGCAAATATATTTTTTTCAAAATGAATGTTGTTTTCACTTTTCAATGTAGAAATAATTGCTATTTTTTCAATTGTGTTCTTTAATTATTATTCTGTGCACTGCTTCCAATACCTTTATAAGGTTAATTTAGTAAAAGTGTAATGTCTTATGACAATATTATTACATTCCTTAATATATGTGCAAAAACTTTAAGTGACAACCTTTTTGAAACGGAAAACGGAGGGAAGTATAAGTGTACAAGGTCTCTAATTTGTTTCATATAAATTTTTAATGTCATGAATCCTGATCAATAATTCTCTTTATTCTTTTACTTGGTAGGATTGAATATGATAACCCTCCTCTTTCTGTGTGCCTTATTAGTTTATTTTGTTGTCATGGATTTGGTAAATTGAATGTGACCTTGGTTCTGTTTAGGTTCATAGGTCCATTTCTTTCCTCAGTCAACTTGTCCAGATACAAAAGAAGCAACTTGCTGCTGCCAGTGGATTTGGAGAGAAATTGAAACGCTTTAGAGAATGTGCATCTACTATGGGAAAGTTGTTTTCATTTTCCTCTCTCACTGATAACAGTACAGACTTTATGTGCTCTATTGTTCCAAATCAGTTCGCCACTTACAAATGCCTGTGGCAACAGAAGGTAAAATTGTGATGACGATGTTATAGATTTTTGTATCTGCTACAGTATTTTTTGCATCTCATATTAATTATATCTGATCTATTTGATATACTTGTATGCAGCAAATATTTGATAATCTGTGTGCTATATCAAATGGAGAATTGCTTTTACTAAGGATATTAAAAAATAGCCATTTAAACACTTGTCAAAAAACAAGCCTTTCAGTAAGCATGATGAGTGCTTCCATTGAAGAATTCTTACCAGTGTTCTGTAAATCAAAGGTGAATAAATAATGGTTTTTGGTTGAGTTTCTTTAAATTTGCAATATTAACATATGGCCTTGTATTCATGGGAAACATAATCACAGGAGTCATTGGATTGTTACCTAATTGGGGAGTCAAAAGCTGTCACTGCAATGGTTTCTTCACGTTTTTCTGTTGTTACTCAAGAAATGCAGCAGCTGGTTTCTGAAAATTTCAAGGCCATAAAGGATTTTAATGATCTGTTTCTTGTACGACAAGAGCAGGGTACAGATAGAAGCTCAGCTAAAAATGTTCTAGTTCATCATTTCCAAGAAGTAATTGACAAGGTATTTAACCATGGAATTTAACTATCTGAAGTCCAGTAATTTGAATGAGAAACCTAGGACTTACAATCATTATTTTTCCAGGCAAAATCAATTGAGGAAGAATATACCACTGCAATAAAGGCAAATTCTAAACCTGTAGATCCAACTGAGAAGGACCGTTTTTGCGAAAGGCAGTGTGCGGAGCCTAATGCTAGGTTTGATGAAGCCCTTAAGACCACATATCAACACATTGCATCTGTGTTGCAAAATTTATCTGCGCCAATGGATGAAGAGTCAATGGATGAAGAGTTAGAGATTAACATTGGTGAATGTAAAGTCCACCCATTTGTGTCAAATCTCAAGTTGGAAATGCTGTGTGATGATCTTTTCAAAATAATCACTTTTGGAGTAAGTTTTGTTTAGTCACAGGTTATTTTAATTCTTTCTTGCCAGGTGTCTAAAATACTATGGTTGCTTGTAGGAGAAGCTGGTGAATTGCTGTGACGATAAAATTAGCAGTTATTCTTGCAAAGTAGGAGCCCATTTCCAAAATCTACATATGCTCGTTGGTCTAATACTGAAATTCAGTGACGAGCTCTTGAAAAATTTCTTTGCTTTGCACAGATCAGTAAGCTTAATACTCATTCGCCTCATTCTGCGGATCAGCATATTTTTCTCCTTGATAGCATGAAAGATGTTATGCAATTGGCATATTTTAGAACATTTTTATCAATTGTCAGTATCTCATTATCGTTTGAGTCAGATAATCTAATTTTGTATATTGATTTGCAGGTATCAGTAACAACTCACGTGATTGCAAATATTTTAGTTTCTGTATTTTCAAAAGGTTTTGGAACACCAACAGAAAATGAGGATGATGGAACCCTCAATACATCTGAAGATGCAAGTGGGACTGGCATGGGGGAAGGTATTGGACTGAATGATGTCAGTGATCAAATTACTGATGAAGATCAGCTACTGGGAACACGTGAACAGGTTAGTTTATGAATTTTATATTTTTGCTTTGTTTTGACAATTTTTCTTTCAAATTTAGATTCTCAAGCCATGCGTCATGTTCTTTTGTCAATGCTGCAGCAAAAGGAAAAACAAGACGACTCCAAGGAAGTGCCAAACAACAATAATACTGGCATTGAGATGGATCAGGATTTTCAGGCTGATGCAGTAAGTCTTAGTGAAGAGTCTAACGAAAACGAAGATTCCGATGGTGAGAATGAGGAACCTGAGTCTGAAATGGGTCCCACAGGACCTGATGGTGAAGCAGTTGGAGAGAAAATTTGGGATCAGAATGAAGACGAGACTCCCAATGATACAAGAGAAAAGTATGAATCTGGACCTTCAGTTAAGGATAAAGACGAAAGCAACAAAGAGTTAAGAGCCAAGGATGACTCTGCCATCAATGAATCTGGGAATGCTAGTTGTGATGAAGGCGATGCTCAAAATGATGAAGCTGCAACTCAGGATGAGTTTGTAGATGAAGAAAATGCCGACGAGGTAAATATGGACAAAGAAGAAGCGTATTCTGATGCTACTGGATTGAAGCCGGATGAACCGGATCATTCTTCTGACCTGGAGATGGATTTTGATGCAAATGAAGATTTGGATCCTGTTGAAGAAGGAGATCCGGAAGGGCATGATGATTCTGCTGAGAATGAGAACCAGGGTGGTGAGAAATGCCCACCTGATGAAATTATGGAAGAAGCATGTACTGAATTTGATGTATCCTCTGAAAAAGATGATCAAGGTCAGGAACATCAAGAGAATGGTGATATGGATTCCATGGAACCAGAGAAAGATACATCTGAATCTTCTGATGTGGTTAATGCACAAGTTTCCACTGTTGGTTTAGCATCCCAGTCCCAAGGTGATTTGCAGGCATCCGATTCCCAAAATATAGCATCAGAGTTAAATTTGTCAAATAGCCATCAGGATTTTGACAACCCTGCTCTCACGGGAGGCTTTCCTTCTAGTGATATGTCTGAGATGGATCTTACGATGCCAGACTCATCAAATTCTGGGGGAATTAGTAAAACTCAACCTAAGTCACATCTTCCACAGCACGAGCATACATTTTCTCAAGAAAAACAAACTAATCCTTCCCGTAGTACAGGTGATGCGCTTGATTTCAGGAAAGAAAGACTAAGTGTATCTGGTGATCTCCCTGAGGATGACTTAGAGAGTCATGGAGAAATGGATGATGATAATGCAGATGAGTATGGATATGTTTCTGAATTTGAAAAGGGGACAACTCAGGCTTTGGGACCTGCAACGTTGGAACAGGTTGATAGAAACATTGATGATGATATGCTTGATACAGAATGTCGTGCTGGAGATGATGCAAATTTGCAGTTTGAAAAGGAAAAATCAGAAATAGATTCTGTAAGTAATTCTTCTTTACTCCCCAGAAATGAAAAAAGGGATCAAGTGAATATGTCAGCCATAGAGAAGTCTCAAGAGGATGGATCAGGAAAACCTCTTGTTAGTGGGAATTTTGATCCTGAAAGTCGTAGGGAAGATGAAGTCTCTTTCAGTAGATCATACTTGAATGAGAACACACATAAAATAAGTCAACTTTCTGTGCATGATGAAGAAATGGGACAATACCATGAACCTTGTGAGGCTCCTGATCATGTGAAAGATAATGCTAATGCTCTGTGGAGAAGATATGAACTTAGCACTACAAAGTTGTCTCAGGAACTGGCCGAGCAATTGCGCCTTGTATTGGAACCCACGGTGGCCAGCAAGCTCCAAGGGGATTATAAAACCGGCAAAAGGATAAATATGAAAAAGGTAATTGATGTGTTCTTATTAATATGTATGAGCCTTATAATAAATTGTATGAATCTGTTGATTGCTTACTCTCTTCCTTTACCTTTTAACTTAATGCCAGGTTATACAATACATAGCAAGTTATTATCGTAAGGATAAAATATGGCTTAGGCGGACCAGACCCAACAAACGTGATTACCAAGTTGTGATTGCTGTTGATGATTCACATAGCATGTCAGAGACCTGCAGTGGTGATGTTGCAGTTGAAGCTTTGGTTACAGTATGTCGCGCTGTGTCTCAACTCGAAATGGGAAGCTTGGCCGTTGCGAGCTTCGGAACAAAAGGAAACGTAAATTTGCTACATGATTTTGATATGCCATTCACTGGAGAGGCTGGGGTTAAGGTTAGCAGGATTAACTGAAGTCTATTTTATTTTTTCTTTTTCATTGGTATGTGTGCATCTGTTGAAAGGATCTGATTGTTTGTTTTTAACTGAGGAACAGATGATTTCCAATTTGACATTCAAGCAAGAGAATACAATAGCTGATGAGCCAGTTGTGGATCTGTTGAAGTTTTTGACCAACAAGCTAGATGCCGCAGTTGTAAAAGCACGACTTCCATCTGGACGTAACCCCCTACAGCAACTTGTTTTAATAATTGCAGACGGTCGTTTTCATGAAAAGGTAAGTGATTAGTAATCTGTCTGCTTCATTATATATTCATAACAATTGCCTTCTTTCTTTTATTCAATTGTATATTTTTTTCAGGATAACTTAAAGCGGTGTGTTAGAAATGCATTAGCCAGTAACCGAATGGTGGCTTTCTTGCTTCTTGATAACTCTCAGGAGTCAATAATGGATCTCATGGTATTTATTCTCCAGCACATGTGATTTTTATGATATGCAATTTTTCTTTCCTCTGACCTTCGACTTTCTGTACACCAGGAAGCATCCTTTGAGGGTGGGAAGATGAAATTTTCAAAGTACATGGACAACTTTCCCTTTCCCTATTATATTGTGTTGAGAAACATTGAAGCACTGCCTAGGACTCTTGCAAACCTACTGAGACAGGTAAGTTTGAGTTCTCCTTTATAAGGCAGAAAAAAGAAGTGGAAAAGAAAATATTATTACTAAGATAGTGTTTATTTTGTTGTGTTATTTCAGTGGTTGGAGCTTATGCAGCATTCAAATTACTGACTGGTTAAAGACTCATTGAAGACGTTCAAAATCGATTTCTGGTTTCAAGAATGCAGATACAACCTGCTTTATATTGAAGAGGGATTAGAAAATGTCATTGGGGGTACTTGGGTCTGAAATTTGCATAAAAGATACATGAAATCCAATGTACAGATTCTACTTTGATTAAAATTATCATAGTTGCTGCATTCGAAGAAACTTGCTATGAAGTGATTTTGAACTTGAACAATCTTTGATACTGACATGTTCTGACAAGTTGAATACCACTAACGTTTCAATTTAAACGCATCTAAAATCACATCAGGAAGCACTATTATGAGATCCATCTCATGTTATGAGATCCTTGCCCCAACATTGTATTTTTTAGAAGAAAAGTTATTGTTATTTTTTGAAGCAAAGTTATTTTAAAGTAATCTCAATATTAAACTCAAAAGAAAGCTAAATAGTCATACATTATTTAAAAGTTAGATCGAACATAACCTTTGTCCGAAAAATAAAAATAATACACCTAAACATAACCAATTCGGAATCATGTTTTCCACAAGGATCAACTGTGAATTGTCATTCTCGAAGAGTCTTGTGTCCTTGTGTGACAGCACGTCGACAGACTGTTGTCACATCAATGTTGTGGTAATTCTCGACTTAAAGTACCTCATCATTAATTGGTCTTCTTGGAGCGTCTGATGTCATGATAGGGTGTGTGGTGTCATTGTAGAACCATGTCATGTAGCCCTTAGCATAAGTCCATTGAAAAAGAGCTTGCGTCTGACGATACTTCAATGATATTGTTCTGGACCTTTCGGGCACTTGCCCTATAGGTTGGCCAGGTCTAATCCTGTTTAGCGTAAGGGATAATCCAATAAACAATATAGTCGTTGGGCATGTCCCTCACACGATATGACAGTTCATGCGACCAACTGTCTCTCCATGACATTCAAAGATAGTTGGATCAGGTCAAAGATCACACGCTTAATCCTTGATATTTGACAGTCTCTCATTGGTCGACCAGATATTTTAGCCACGTGAGAGATCTTAGCCCCACGCTGAGGATTATTATAAATACCCTATCACTTTTGTACCTATTCTATTCACTTCACTCAAAAACTTTTGTACCTACGTTACTCTGCCCCTTTCTTACATGAGCGTCGTAGTACCTTGCAGGTACACCCTCTTCTCTCCTACATTTGAAGAGCTGTTGTTCTACTGTGAAGGCCACGATGACCCACTCTGATCGGATCAGATCAATGGTGTCGTCTGTGGGAACACATCTTCCCCATTCCTATTGTTTCAAGATCCATCGTCTTTTGCACTTAAGAACCAAAACTTTCCTTACCAAAATTTCTGATAGTCATGACTTCGCACCACAAAGAGGTTCTTCAAGATTCCACCCTCATTGTCATCGTGCATAACGACAACAAGAATCATGAAGCGCTGATCCACGACAACAATACAGACATGGGAAAACCAATTCTCCATCTTCCAACAATGTCAAGCCTACCGTTGTCCAGATTTCTGATAGTGTTTTCGAGCCTATCCTCGTTCCTCATGACGCGGATCCTGTTATCACAACAATTATTGTGTCTTTAAATAAGGCCAATTATGAGAATTTTCAGCAAAGCGAGAAAATCAACATGCTGGAGAGTCTTTTTCGCGAGCGTTCACCATCACGACAACCCCGCAGTAGGTCTCCTCATTCTCCCTCTCCACACAAGAGACGTTTACGAGATGAACCTCGAAGCTCATCCCCGACGAAATAGTGGTCGAAGACAGATGCACCAAGACAAGAGGGGGTCAAGAAGCGCCACCATGCTTCTTCCCGAAGATCACAACATTCTCTCGCTCCAAAGAAAGCCAAAGATTTTGACAGATATCATGATCGTCCTAGTCAACATTGACAGTCTGGTCGATACAGTCGAAGTTCGCGTCATAGCCAGTCTCTGTATGGGTCCTCCAATGACGACGCCGACATGCACAATCCCTTATTCCAAAAGATAATAGATACGCGCATTCTGCGCGGGTTGGAAAACCCCCACTTCTGGCCTTCTATGATGGAACAACAGATCCAAACGACCACATAGAAAACATCGAGACCATGCTCAATTATCAGAATGTCAATAAGGCTATCAAATGTCGTTTCTTTCCGATTAGATTGCGCAAAGGTGTGATGACTTGGTACAAAATTCTGCCCAGGGGTTCGATCACATCCTAAAGAAACCTCAAGAATCAGTTTGCTCGCCAATATACTGCGTCAAGGCGCCATCCTAAGTCCGAAGCTAATCTTGTGGGGATCATTCAAGGGAAGGATGAGCCACTTCGGGCATACATCGAGCGTTTAAACAAGGAAGTTGTGGAAATTCATACGACCGACCACATAGAAAACATCGAGACCATGCTCAATTATCAGAATGTCAATAAGGATATCAAATGTCGTTTCTTTCCGATCAGATTGCGCAAAGGTGCGATGACTTGGTACAAAAATCTACCTAGGGGTTCAATCACATCCTAAAGAAACCTCAAGAATCAGTTTGCTCGCCACTATACTGCGTCAAGGCGCCATCCTAAGTCCGAAGCTAATCTTAAGGGGATCATTCAAGGGAAGGATGAGCCACTTCGGGCATACATCGAGCGTTTCAACAAGGAAGTTGTGGAAATTCATACGACCGACCACATGAAGAAGTACCTTCTAGAGAAGGGGCTGAAACCGAACAACGATTTTTGAAAAGTTGTTGGGATTGAGACTCCGCACTCCCTGGCCGAATTACTCCACAAGGCGCAATAATATATCTAGTATGAAGAAAAAGATGTTACGTACAAAGCTAGAGACTCTAAAAAACACGAGAGTTCCAGATCATCGAAAAGAGATGAGCCAAAAGCTCCTCGACGAGACAAAGAAAAGCGCAGGGACGATTGACCAAGAGATTCTAAAGGGCCACCACGTCTTTTTACAGAATACACATTGTTGACGGCTCCTCGCGAGCGCATTCTAAACGAGTGCATAGAGACTGAGTTCAAGCAGGGGATAATACGCTTCCAAAAACCCACTGCCTCAAAAGGAAACACTGATAAAAACAAATACTGCAGGTTTCATCGCAGCCACGGTCATGTGATCGAGGATTGCATCCATTTAAAGGACGCTATAGAGATTCACATCAAAGAGGGTCACCTAAAGCAATTCACAAAGAAAGGAGAAGCTCACCGACAAGAGACTTCTAAGCTTAAGAAGGATGAGATCGAAGCTTCGTAGTCCATCCCTCTCCCACACGTTGCTATGTGCATTTGGCGGCCAGAAGACTTTGTTATTCCAGATTACCTTAAAAGTTCCTCTTACCTTGCCGCTCACAGTTCGTGGGAGGACTTCCCCACTGCCATGGTTATATCTTATGGAGGATATAGTGAACTCACGGTGGGGTCTATCAAAAGGAAGATCTAACAACTTAAAGGTTCAACTCCCAGCCAGATGTCCACGCACGAGATGTTCAGAGGATGATCCCAACCAATTGCTTTCTACAGGGAAGAGCTTTTAGGAGGTTCTCTGAACTCGCATATCCCTTTTCTCATCAAGGCTAAGTTGTGTAACACTGATATCAGGCGTATCCCCGTCGATGAGGGAAGTTTGGTAGACATAATGTATACTAGTTTTTTCAAGGCCCTTAAACTCAACAAGAAGAATATCTCCCCGCATGGATCTGATCTACAAGGATTCAACTGAGCCACATACAGGTCGTAGGGCTACATGGAACTCCTGGCCACTTACGGCGAAGGAAAAACGACCAAAACCATCAAACCACAATTTATGGTAATCGATTTCCCCTCTCTCTCTATCAGTGTATTATGGAGAGGATGACCTTAGTTGAATTGATCGCAGTTTCATCCACAATCCATTTGAAGATGAAGTATTACACGGACAAAGGCCATGTTGCCATTTTGCACGGGGATATTTGAGGTTGACCAGAGATGCTTCGAGGCCTCGAACAAAGGCAAGACTTCCATCGAGACCAAGGCTATCAAGAGGGAAAGAGAATAACTTCCTGGAAAAGAGGTCTAGCCTAAAAAGAGACATGCATCGCAAGTTCACATAGTCGACCTCGACTGTAGAATTTTAGATGATGATAACAGCCAAAAGGCCTCAGACTCGTCGAGCAGCTTCTCAACCTAATCCCTCATTCGACTAGTACCAGATGGCGAATTTAAAGTTATTGCTTTCGGGGAGGATCCTAACAAAGGAGTTCACATTGGAGTAGGTTTGCTCGAAGATGTGAAAGAGAAATTGAAGAGGTGTCTGAGGGACAATGGTGTCTTGTTCGCATGGAGCGCAAAAAATATGCCTAGCTTAGATCCTGACATTGCATGCCATGAGATCACCCTCGATCCCAGTGTTCGAGCAGTGGCTCAACGCCGCAGAAAGCAGTCCGACGAGAAGATTGAAGCATCTGAAAAACTTGTACAAAATTTGTTAGAGGCTAAGTTCATTTCAGAGATCAAGTATACCACTTGGCTCTCAAATATTGTACTAGTTAAAAAGTCTAATGGAAAGTGGAGAATGTGTACCAACTACATCGATCTTAACTGGGTTTTCCCGAAAGACTCTTATCCTTTGCATAACGTCGACAAACTTGTAGACAACTCCGAGGGTTTTAAACTATTATCCTTCATGCATGTCTACTCGGGGTATAACCAAATCCCCATGCCCGAAAAAGATAAAAAAATATACCGCCTTCATGATTGCGTCAGACAATTTTAACTACAATGTAATGCACTTCGGTCTGAAGAATGTTGGAGCTACGTATTAAAGTATGATGAATAAGGTCTTCCGATCCGAAATCGAGGACATGCTCGAAGTTTATATGGACGACATGATCGTAAAATCCTTAAATGAATCCGATCACACCTTTCATATAAAGAAAGTTTTCTATCAGGCAAGGAAGTGTAGAATGAGATTCAATCTAGAAAAATGCACCTTTGGCGTGCGGACAAGAAAGTTCCTCGAATTTTATCTCACCGAGAGAGGAATTGAGGCAAACCCAGACAAATTTCGGGAATTCTCTGAGTTCCCCACATCAAATTTGAAAAATTCTATACAATCCCTCAACGAGATGCTCACTTCATTATCTCGTTTCGTGGCCAGGTCCGCCCAGCATGCCCTACCCTTTTTCAAGCTTCTCGGAAAGGAAGCAGCCCAGGCCCTCACCCATCTAAAGCAAGTTCTTCCAGAACCACCGGTTCTCTCGCAACCAGACAATGGAGAGATAATCTATCTTTACCTCTCCATCACCAATGAATCTATCAATGTTGCTCTTATCCAAGAAGTGCCTGAAGGGCAGAGACCAATATATTTTACAAGTAAAGCCTTGCAAGGGCCAGAACTCAGGTACCAACAAATTGAAAAGATGGCTTTGACACTCATAAACGCTGCTAGGAAGCTAAAACATTACTTCTCGGCCCATACTATCATAGTACGAACATACCAACCCATAAGATAACTACTTGGTCGACTAGACATGTCCGACAAGATGCTCAAATGTCCTTTGGAGTTGTCAGAGTTCGACATACAATATGAAAGCAAGAAAGGCCTCAAAACATAAATCATGACCAACTTTGAGGCAAAAACGACGCCATCAGTATCTCAGACGAGCAAAACTCATAAGTGGACCATTTTCGTCGACAGAGCATCCAACTCCATAGGCAGTGGGGCCAAAATTATCCTCTAAAACGGAGAGGGAACCCTAGTTGAAGTATCACTAGGGTTATCTTTCCCAACGTCTAACAACCAAGCTGAATATGAGGCCTTCTTAGCAGGGTTATGTTTAGTATATGACTTGGACGCGAATGAGGTCAATGTTTTCACTGACTCACAATTGGTGGCATCCCAGGTAAAACGGGAATACCAGGCCAAAAATGAACACTTGGTCGTATACTTAGCATTAGTCAAAGAAAAGCTTACGCAATTTGACTCATGGGACGTTCAACACATCCACAGAGAAAAGAAATCCCGGGCAGACATCCTATTAAAACTAGAAAGCACCGGGAGGAAAGGAGGAAACAAGTCGGTCATACAGGAGATCCTTCCCCGACTAAGCATAGAAAAACCTATGGGGCTGGTCGAGGTTAATGTCATTAGTGACAACGACTTTTGGATGACCCCAATCATTAACTACCTAACTAATGGTGAGTTGCCCGACGATAGAAAAGAAGCTAGTACAATTAAGAGGCAAGCATTCTTGTATGTTATATTAGAAGGAAAAATCTACATAATAGGTTTCTATATCCAACTATTAACATGCATCAAGTAGAGCAAGGTGCCCGACGTTTTGCAAGAAATTCACGACGGGCTCAATGCACAACATCTGGGTGGGATATCTATTGCGCGCAAGGTCTTAAGGGCATGATACTATTGGCTAACTATGCAGAACGACGCCAAGGATTACATAAAGAAGTGCGACAAATGTCAGTGTCATGGAGACATGCACTTAGGACCCCCTGACAAGCTCAAGACCATGTCTTCTCCTTGGCCCGTTGCATGGTGGGGATTTGACATCCTCAGTCCCTTTCCGACGGGCACTTGCCAGAACAAATACCTAATCATAGCAGTTGACTACTCTACTAAATGGGTCAAAGCAGAAGCTCTTGCTAAAATCATTGCTTTCAATATTCTACGTTTCTACAAACAAAACGTGTTCTCCAGGTTTGGCGTACCTTTAGCCATTGTGAGCGACAACAATACTCAATTCACGGATAAGATGTTCCGAGACTTCGTTGTAAAAACTGGAACCAAGCAATATTTTGCATCCTTCGAGCACCTACAAACCAACGGGCAAGCTGAGATTGCGAACAAAGTCATCCTCTACGACCTGAGACAAAGGCTAGGTGAAAAAAAGAGGTTGGGTCGAGGAGCTAGCTAGCGCGCTATGGATGTACCGAACAACTCCACATTCGACCACTGGGGAAACTCATTTCCGACTAACTTATGGAACAGAGGCGGTGCTCCCCATAGAAATTAGAGAGCCCTCAAGGTGAGTAGAAGCTCCTTTAGACGAGGAACTCCATAATGAAGCTTTAAGGGAAGAGTTCGATTTGGTCGAAGAAGTCCGATCAGGGTCTTCTCTCCGATAAGCTTCACTTAAACAAAAAGTGGCATTATGCTACAATGCGAAGGTCATAAGACGAGAATTCCAAGTAGGCAACTTAAATACCTCAAAATTTTCCCTCTCACTTTTTTCAACATTTTGCATATCATATTGCATAAACAAACTCATATAACAATCAAGAACACTGCATCACATTCATCATGGCGGAGGTATAGGTTTATTATTAGTGATTGAAGCAGTTGAGGGCCATACAAAGGCAGTCAAAAGGGCAAGATAACTTCTCAACCTTGTGCAAAAGGGCTTACACCTTCCCACAAGTCCTTATTTGAGGCCACAAATCTTAGAAAGAAGTAAAATTTCATCCTTAGATTCATTTTGGAAAAGCTTCAATGGATCAGTGGGATGAATATCAACGAATTTGGGAAAAGTCACCCAGACTAGGCAAAAGGTCAGCTTTTGACTTCCTGAGATCAAAATCTTGAAATTGGGGTCACAAGAATCCTAGGGAAAAAATTGGATCAAGAAATGGTGAAACAATCAAGGAAAAAAGCAATTTTGCTCATGCTTGTATCGATACATCCGTGCTTTGCATCGATACAACATTTGCAAATAACAAAGAGGAATGGGCAGTTTTGTATCGATACATAAGACATGGATGCATTGATGCATGCGTGTTATGTGTCAATACATAGATGATTTATTTGGCTGGAAATCAACATTACTTCAGTATGCATCGATGCATACCCTTGTGTCGATACATGCATGTTGTAAAACTAGCATGTGTCGATGTATGTGTGTTATGTATCGATGCAAGATGCTGTTTTTCTGCTAAATTGCTGCTGTATGATACATAGAAAGGGGCAATGACAGTTCTGTCTGGGGGATGAGTTCAGGGGTGATTTGTGCACATACTAAAGCTCATTTAACTTCACATTTGCTTCAATTTAAACTTCAACCATTGCTGCTACATCAGAATGATCCTCACCACAATGATCATGAGCTGGTGTACACTAGATCCATTGGTCTCAAGCTGCATTTAGCTTTGATTTTTTTGCATAAGCAGGCTATCATTAAGTGATTAAGTGTATACAAGACCAATTTAATTGTTGTGCATCTCACAATCAAGTGAGAAAACTCAAGCTGCAATCCTTGGGCAACTAAGCAGGTGTTTCACTTCACTAGTCTTCAGCATAAGCTTCATGTTCCCTGCAACATTGTATTGATTTCAACTGAAGAAGATTCTAGAAATCCATTTGGCATAACTGTTTTAACTAACTTCACTCAGTTAATCAAGTCTTGTTAACCCTGGTTCTAACTATTAACCAGAGGTTCAATGCTCTATAAAAGGATGAGTAGTGATAGAGTTTGGGGTTGAGCTTCATTTTTCAATCAAATCACACCAAAATCTTCCAAATTTGGCTCTGCATTTTCTCTGCAAAATCTCTGCATTTTGAAGGATTAAGCTTCCACAACCATATCATTGATCTTCTTCTTCCTTGTGCTTCTTCAAGCATCATTATTAGGGCATTTTCATGGAGATTTGAAGCTGTAAGTTTGAAGTTGCATCATCACAAGATCTCTGCATTTTGGATTGAACAAGCCAAATTATTATCCAACAAGCCTCATTGAGCATCAATTCATCACCAACATCATGATCTGCAGCATATCCATGGAGTTTATAGCTTGAATCATCAAGAACTCACCTCTGAATTTTTCTTCATCTTCACCAATTCTTCAAGATTCTTCCTCAATAAAGTGTTTATTTCACTCTACAAAATAAGAACCTCCTTTCTAGATTTCTTTAACTATTAACCTCACTACATTTCAGGTTCTTATCCTAACTTTCTTGCTCGATTTCAACGCTTTTTGGTTGTTTTGTGTTGATTGAGCCTTAATAGAAGCAATGTGACCTATGTTTAGTTGATAGGCTTCTTAGAAGCTTAGATTCAAATTTTAGGTTGGAAATGTTTGGCTTCGATTAACATTATTCGTGAACCTTGAGTGAAAACTAAGCCTAAATATGTGATCAGTGCAAGGAGACGAGTTCAACCATGGTCCCATTTTTCATTTTCGTGAAGATTTTTGTAAAGCCCTAACCGGAGCTCACCGGAGAAGATGACCGGAGCTTTACTCCGGTGACCGGAATAGTAGTCTTAGCATTAAGGGGAGAACATAACACAACCATTAGATTACTTTGATCCAACACACCAGAATCTGCCACCACATTAATGAGTCACATGCCATGCACATGTTTCTTTAATGAACAAAAATACGCAGCTTCTATTGACACCCCCTGCGTGTACACTTTAAGCCCAATTCAGTTCATTTTATTCCTATTCGGACCCCCCAGGCCCATTGGCATTTAATTCCGTTATTTCTTTTTCTCATCTTATTACCATTTCCATTTTCAATTTTATAAAATACCAAAATTCATCCAAAAATCCTAAATAAATTCACATGTGTTCTTGAACATTTTCTCTAATTTTCCACATTTTTAATTACATTTTTGTTGTATTTTTGAGTCAGAATTAATTTTGCAATTAATTTCTTCCCCATTTTCCTTATTCTGGACCAATCAGTTTGTCTAATTTTGTTCTCCTAAACCAAAACTGATATAAAGCCATTATTTATGCCCTATCCCTAGGACTCATCAAACTTCCCAAAAATATTTTTTGTTCAATTTTTAGGTCATGTTTGGTCTTTTTTTGAACCCATTCTTTTGCATTGATCCATATGAACCATAATTCAATTCTAGCATTTGTTAGACTAGGCAAAAATTTGAATCTTTGTGAGATTTTGTAGACTTGAATCATCTTCTGGATTTTCATCTTGGATATTATATTTCATAATTTTTCTAGGTCATTTGGTATTTTTCTTAGTCTCTTGCATCATAAGTCACATTTTTGGTCCTTAACCATCATGTGCTTCTCACCACCCCATTTGTGATCATCTTTGTTAATCCAATTTCTATTTTAACTTTTCATCCAACCTCTGGTTTTTGTATGGGAATTTCAAACTTCATTGGTCATGTTTGGTTTTATTTCTAAGTCATTTTTCTTACTTTGAAAACCATGTTTCCATGTTCATTCCTCCATCTTTCTTTCTTGTGTTTGAATCCTTATGATTTGACTCTTAGACCCTAATCCTTGGAAACAAGTCTTGGATAAAGCTAGTGAACTTATACCCTAATCCTTGGAAACAAGTCTTGGATAAATTCTCCTTAGTTGGTGTGCTTGTTCTGCTATTCCATCTTGGAATGTAATAGCAAGTATACATTCCATGGAAAAGAGTTTGAATTCACTTCCTTGTGCCAAATTCATAAAAACCCTTAAAAAGCAAAGACCAAACAATATGCGACTTTCCTGCGAGAATTCTCTTCTCACCTCATTCACTCACAACACGAACTTGCAACGACTTGTCTAGCATGCAAGACGGTAAACGCACTCGTACCGGACGAGCTTGCAACACCTAAGCATAGACATACACAGTTCCATCTATAAAAAACACAAGCAAATAATTCCCGCCTTAGTTAGGCGAACTACGTCGACTCTGATCTTCATTTTCCCGATGAGGTACGTAGGCAGTGAGGTAGGACCCGTTCGAGCACATTCTTTATTTTCCCTACGTTTCCCCCTTTCTTTTCGATGTCACTTTTCCAGTTCCTTTTCTAATTTCCATTCTCATTCCAGTTAGCAGTTTTGTTCAGCAACACTTTTATTTCTCACCCTTTGGAACAAACAAACAAGCGTGGATCCCGTCGGGTACGACAAACGGTCTGGGGTGCTAATACCTTCCCAGGTCGTAACCGACTCCCGAACCCAGATCTTTGGTTTGCAAGGCCTCGTCCTTTCCTTCTTCCTCCGGTTTGTGCAGCATTACCTTTCCTGTTCCTTCGGGATAAAAATGCCTGGCTGGCAACTCTACCTTTTCCGCGCCACTTTCGCGTTTGTACTAGGATGAAAATCCATGGAGCGACAGCTGGGGACCGAACCCAGAAACTCTAGTTTCCCTCATAGAGTCAATCCTAACGCCTGTTTGTTTTTGTTTCTTTGGGTGTTTATATGTGTGGATGTGTGTTTATTAGTGTTTTCATTTACAGTTTACTTTACAACATTTATTTACTGCTTTCAGTATTTATTTTCCATGCATCATATACTGGACTGTGCTGGTTTCATTTTTTCTGTGGGATGTGATTTGTTACTGTGAGATAAGCTAAATACCCGACTTGAGTGCACCTAGGTCTTAGAGTGGTTCCACTTTGGCTTCATGGAAATCTTACTATGTTGGTATTAGTGAGTTCCACGCCTTGACTTGCGACCTTCTCGGAAATGTATTGATGCCAGAATCTTTCTGGGGCAATACACAACCTTGATAGTTATGTGTAGTTAGGGGACCGATCATTGAGAACCTTTATGGAAACATCCCTCTCCAGTGATGACAGTGGCTGACCACATTTGTTGGCAAACCCACTCGCATCCGAGGGCCCACTGGGAACTCGCATAGGATGGCCTGGTTCTCTCATAAGAACCCAATTAAGGAAAACTGTTCGTATGACGATAGTATTGTACCCTTCAGGATGAATGTACTATTATTTCTCGATTTTTAATGCTTGAAGCTGGGGACTTATGAGGGATGCTTGTTTCCTTGGACTCAGCTGAGACTACCCTGAGTAGTACATAATGCCAAACCGATTCCCTGATTTGGTCATGAGCCATTTCTCAGAGATGGTGAACGTATTATTGTTGTTCAACTTTGAGAGTCCATGATGTTGACCCAAGTAGTACACACATGAGATTGAGAGGGGTTTACAGGATTGCAGGAACCTTAACCTTCAACACACCCACTGTGCCAGTATGCTTCAGTATTGTGATATGTTCTCTTTGAACCTCGGATCATAGAAATAATCATTCAGATGTGGTGATGTCGTGACCCCGCACAGACACTTGCTTATATAATTGACACTACACAGACACATCACTGATCACATGCCTTGCCTTGCATAAGCATCATGACATCATTAATCACATGTGTTCTTTTTATTCTCAGGGTTCATATTACTTCTGATTCCCGATCACATTGCTGCTTCAAGATGGAAATTCCAAGGAAGAAGAATGTTCAATATACTTTCCCGCAACCAGAGACAAAGGGTATTTAGAAGTTGGTCAGCCTGATGAATGGCAAAGTTCTGGATGACTTCAAAGGAGAGTATGGAAAGGTTCTGTAATATGCGAATAAGCCAATGGTTGATCAAATGGATAACCTGCACTCTTTGTTACAATTCTATGATCCACAGTTGCGAGTCTTTGTGTTCCCAGATTATCTTTTGGCTCCTACATTGGAAGAGATCTCCAGTATCCTTAGGATTCCCATCAAAAGTGGTGCTCCTTACTATGGCTTAGAGAAGATGCCTTAATGTAGAGACATAGCTGACTCTTTTCATTTGGATTTGTCCAAAGTTAGTAGAGGGCTGGATGTCAGTAAAGGTAAAGGACTTATCTTGGATTTTCTTGTCAAGGAAGCTCAGGATCTAGCCTCCGAAAACAAATGGGCTAAGTTCAGTACATTGCTGGCTTTGATGGTATATGGGAAAAGCTTGTTCCCAGGAGAGAAAGGATTAATCAGCATGGAGGCTATCACCATCTTTGTCAGAAGAAACCCGGTGCCTACATTGTTGGGTGACTTCTACTATGGGGTTCATTACCGGAATGAAAAGAGAAAAGGACTTGTGAACTGTTGTGCTCCCTTGTTTGCTGACTGGTTTGTAAGGCAACTCCCAAAATCAGGACCTTTCCAAGGCTTGAAACAGGATTTGAAGTGGTCCAAAAGATTGATGGGCTTAACCTCAGACAACATAGCTTGGGGATGCAATAAAGACTTGATTGGAAAAGAAATTATTGCTAGCTGTGGAACTTTCCCTAATGTACCCTTGTTGGGAAGAAAAGGGGGAATAAACTACAATCCTTCATTATCAGGAAAACAATTTGGCTACCCTCTAAAGGTTCCACCATCAACTGAAGAGGTATTTAAGTCATTGTATTTCTCGATAGAAGGAAACAAGGAGTTGTGTGTAAAGGTAGCACATGCCTGGGATGTTAGGACAAATAAAGGAAAGAAAGATTTTGGGAAAGTGGACCCAAAAACATATGATCCTTTTGCTGCATGGTTGAAAGATCGTGTAGAAGTATCACTTCTCCCATTCTCCATGGAATCCCCTTTGTACCCTAAGGAGGAGTTACCCGTGGATTCAGTACCTCTCAAGGACTATCATAAATTGGAGGCCTTAGTTAAGCAACTCAGAATGGAGAACCAAGAGGCCAACAACTCATGCCAAAGGTTGAAGATGCAAAATCAGAAGTTGGATGAGAGAGCTCACCAGGATGAAAAGATGGCCAGGCTCAAGAAGCATGACTTCCAAGAGAGAGAACTCTATTTTAAGAAAAAAGGATTAGTTGAAACTCACAAGGCGAGCCAGCGCTGAAAGGATAAGAAAGTGTTGAATGAAGCTAATGAAGCTATAACCTTGTGGCCAGAGAAATGAGAAGATAACTTGAAGAAGCAGAAAGAGTTGGAGGCCAAATACAAGTTAGAGATCAAAGGTCTTCAGGATTATTTAGCAGAACAAGGGGAGCTCCTTCAAAAGGCCCACCACCGAGAGAAGAGTCATCTACAAGATATAGCAAGGAGTCAACAGGCAGTGGAGGATGCTCAGAAAGAGATAGAGGAGTTGAAGCTTAGAGCTTATGTCAAGAAGACAAAGACTTAGTCAAGTGTCAGCAAAGAGAGTGAGAAGGTGTTCCTACAACAAATTGAGGAGTTGCATGCCTCTTTTGACCTTAGGGATCTCCTGATTTAAAAGCTCATACAGGAACCAGACCATCCAGACATAGCCCAGTTGCTTCAAGGTGTCAAACGCCTTAACTGGAGGTTGCATGATGTAGATCTTCATAGGCTTTAGTCTTGTATTCATATATCTGGATTACCCACATGCTTATTGCGAGATTCCTCTCTTGTTGACGTACTTTCCCTTTTTTATGTATGAACGTGCACCCTACGAGGACTTTGATATTCCAAGTTTCTTTTGATTTTCCTTAAATCTATGGTTGATGTCTTTTACATGGACATAGGATATTAGATACTACCACTTCACATCTGAATGTCACACAAGGTCTTCTTTCAAAAGCTTTTCTCTTAATACCGAAATGGGAAAGTAAGACAAAACCTTGAGGATAAGAGGAACAAATCATTGCATACATATCATTTGCATTTTTTCTTTTGTAGGTTTCTATAGGTTACTTAACGTATCTACATTTTAGGCAAAGATTGCGAGAGCTACCAAAACTCGTCACCTCAGACAAAATATTTCTCATTGGTACACAACTCGCAACAACCAAAGGACTATCATGGATGCAGTACATATAGAACTCAATGAATTCCGCACCCGGATGGGGGAATTTATGGTTATGATGTAGGGTATGGCCCAAGGACAGCAGGATATGAGGAACGCCATGCAAAGGCTTACTCCTCCCCAGACTGACCCTCCTGTGGTCACTCCAGATGCTCAAGGGAATTCCCCCAACAACAACAATGGAGCAGGTGGACCTCCAGTTCCAGAGACTGGCATACCAACTCTTATTCCTGTGGAAGACCGACAAGAGGATCAGTTCCCTCCTGTTAATAATGATATGGGTTTTGGCATGGAAGGAAATTTTCAAGACTTTTTGTTGCTGGCTGAAAAGGTTAAGGCCCTTGAGTGTAGAGACCCACTCTTGGGATAAATGTATCTGATATGGGCTTGGTTCCTGGAGTGGTCATTCCTCCCAAGTTCAGGACACCAACTTTTGATAAGTACAATTGTAACACCTGTCCCAAAAGGCATTTGCAGGCTTTTTACCGAAAGATTGCTGCCCATACTAGGGACGAGAAACTTTGGATGTTCTATTTCCAGGACAGTCTCTCTGGAGGCTCACTGGAATGGTATATGAAGTTGGAGAGAATCTCTGTTCGAAAGTGGAAAGAGTTAGGGGAAGCTTTTCTTAAACAATATCAATACAACATTGATATGGCGCCTAGCCACACTCAGCTCCAAAGTTTGACACAGAAGAATTCAGAAAGCTTCAAAGATTAGGCCCAGAGATGGCGTGAGGTGGCCGCCAGGGTACAACCACCGTTGCTAGAAAGAGAAATGGTAGACTTTTTCATGGACACCCTTCCAGGGCACTTCATGGAAAGGTTGGCTGGATGTTCTTCAAGCGTTTTTTTAGACATTATCTTAACTGGCGAGAGGATAGAGAGCTGGATTAAATAGGGAAAGATCCAGAATAGTGGTGCTTTAGCTTCCGGTATCAAGAAACCTTTTATGAAGAAGAGGGAAGGAGAAACTGGAGCTGTGTATGCATAGAGAAACGAAGGTAATAAAGGTGTTTATCAGCAAGTGGCTCCTATTACTATTTCAGCTCAGTCTAATCAACAACAGGTTCAACAACCGCAACAGCAACGCCAATAGGGTTATCAGCAACAGAGGGCTCCTTGTCCCTATTATTCTCAAAAGGCTAGAGAAATGCATCTTGAAACTCCACCCATGTCTTACTCACAGCTCTTGCAGAATCTTCTCCAGCTCCAAATGGTCCAGCTTAGAACTTTACAACCTCCGAGACCAGGACAAATCCCTGAAGGCTATGATGCAAACGCCCGGTGCAAATTCCATTCCGGAGCACCCGGTCACACTACAGAAAATTGTAAGGCACTAAAGCATGTTGTTCAGGATTTAATAGATTCCAAAGCGATTAATTTCTCTCCCACTCCGAATGTGATACAAAACCCCATGCCTCCTCATGGAGGTACAATTGGGGCAATTAATGACAGAGAGAATCTGAATTTGGTGCATGATGTCAATAACCTGCAAACTCCATTGAGTATTGCCAAAGCTTGTTTGTCCCAGAAGGGTATCTTTCTAGGTTGCAAGAATGATTGTCCAAATTGTGCTGAGGCTCCTGATGGTTGCAAGAAATTGAGAACGGGGGTACAAAGCATGATTGATGAAGGGATCCTGCAGTTTGATAGAGTTGCAAAAGAGAAGAAAGTTTCGATGGTGACCATTTTCTATAACCCAACACAGACTCCTCCTCAAGCCAGAGTGGCACCAATAACTATTACTATTGCAGGGCCTGTGATGTACCAAAGTGATAAGGCCATCCCATGGCATTACGGAGGTGAAGTGTATTGTAATGGCCAGAAGCAAGACTTGGCCACACCTAGTATATCTCCTGCTCAGGTGGAGAACGTTGGGGTAGGAGGTTTTACTAGGAGTTGAAGATTGTTTGCGCCTGAAACACTGAGAAACAGTGTAGTGCCACCTAGAGATACTGCTGAGGCCCAAGCTAAGGCTATGGGAAAGCAACTAGTAACTACTAATGAGCCCACGCCTGTGGTTGACCCTGACATTACATTTGACAAAGAAGCAGAATAGTTTTTGAGAATCATCAAGAAGAGCGATTATAAAATCGTAGACCATTTGCAACAGACTCCATCAAAGATTTCCATCTTGTCTCTGTTAATGTGTTCTGACTCTCACATAAAATCTCTCTTAAACATCCTGAACAAAGCCTATGTACCACAGGATATCTCAGTGAACCAATTAGAAACTGTGGTGTCCAGTGTGAACGTCAGTCATGGACTGGGATTTACTGATATGGACCTAACATCGGAGGGTCGTTCCCATAATAGGGCATTGCCTATTTCTTTGGAGTGTAAAGGTGCAATATTATCCCATGTGTTGGTGGAACAAGGTCATCGCTGAACGTACTTCCCAAAAAAGCATTAATGAAACTGGATTATGACGGAGTTATTCTGAAGCCTAGTGACTTGGTTGTTCGAGCGTTTGACGACTCAAGAAGATCAGTGTTTGGAGAAGTGGACTTGTCAATCAAGGTAGGGCCACAAGTCTTCAATACTACGTTCTATGTAATGGACATCCAACCTGCGTATAGCTGTTTACTGGGGAGGCCCTGGATCCATTCGGCAGGGGAAGTATCGTCTACACTTCACCAGAAATTGAAATTCGTCTGGGAAGGGAAAATTGTAACGGTCTGTGGAGAGGAGGATATCTTCATCATCCATATGGCTTCATTTAAATATGTAGAGATGGACAGTGAGATTGTTGAGACTCCATGTTAAGCTTTCGAGCCCCTGAAGACTGAATTAGCATCCTCATCAGCAACTTCTTCCGAAGAGTCAAAGAAAGGAGTCTCCATAGCTTCTTAAAAGTAGGCTCTAAAAGTGGTGGAGTCAGGAATGCGAGAAGGTTGGGGCAAGCCGGTGGAAGTATCAGAAAAGAAGGACATGTTTGGTGTTGGCTACCAGCCTGGGAAGTCATCATCTGAACAGAGCGCTAGAGGTCGAAAATGCCTGATTACCTTCACAAGTGCTGGATGGGTTGATTATAGGAGTATCAGTGCAGTGCAAGTTGAAATAGCGGATAGTGATTGTGACTTTGACGAGTGGATCAGGCCTTGTGCTCCAGGGACACAACTCAATAGTTGGTCATCTGAAAGGCTCATCTCTGTCACTTCCCTTGAAGAGTAATGGTTTTTGTTTTGTCTTTCCTGTATTCAAGCACTATGCCTTTCCCGGGGCATAGCAGCTCATTGTAAGGGTTCCATTATTTATAACATAATACCATGATCATTAATAAAGCGGACGTTTTGCATTCATCCATGTTGTTCCTTGTCTTTCATTTTTTGTCTTTGTTTTTAAAAAAATGGGAAAGAAAAGTCAACGTTTTCATTTGTCAAACTCTTTCTAAAGCCTTGCATGAATCATCATTCATGCAGATGCTCTTCACCGGGTCTCATCAATGATGACCCTGCTATGGCTAAGTATGACTTTGACAATCCGATTTACCAAGCCGATGAGGAAGGTGAAGAAGATTGCGAACTACCTGAAGAGTTAGCCAGGTTGCTTAAACAAGAGAAAAAGATGATTCAGCCACATGAAGAGGCTATTGAAGTGATAAACCTGGGTATCGAAGAAGACAAGAAAGAGGTAAAGACCAGGGCTGCGTTAGAAGAATCAATCAAGATTCGTCTAATTTCCATGCTTCGAGAATATGTTGATGTATTCGCCTGGTCTTATTAAGACATACCTGGTTTAGACACAGATATTGTGGTGCACAAGTTGCCTTTGAGTGAAGACTGCCCACCAGTGAAGCAAACATTGAGACGTACACGCCCTGCTATGGCAATCAAAATCAAAGAGGAGGTACAAAAGAAGTTTGATGCTGAATTCTTAGCAGTAACTAGTTACCCTCCATGGATTGCCAATATTGTACCGGTCCCTAAAAAGGATGGTAAAGTCAGAATGTGTGTAGACTATAGGGACTTGAATCGGGCATGCCCTAAAAGATGATTTCCCTCTGTCTCATATAGATGTGCTAGTTGACAACACTGCTCAGTTTTCCATATTCTCTTTCATGGACGGGTTTTCAGGTTATAACCAGATTAAAATGTCTCCTGATGATATGGAAAAGACTACCTTCATTACGCCTTGGAGCACCTTCTATTATAAAGTCATACCATTTGGTCTTAAGAATGCTGGAGCCACTTACTAACATGCAATGGTGACACTGTTCCAAGATATGATTTATCACGAGATTGAGGTCTACGTTGATGACATGATTGTGAAGTCACAAACAGAAGAAGATCATCTGGTTAACCTAGCCAAGTTGTTTGACAGACTCCGAAAATTCAGATTAAGGTTGAATCCGAACAAATGCACCTTCGAGGTACGTTCCAGTAAGCTTTTGGGTTTCATTGTTAGTGAACGGGGAATCGAAGTCGACCCTGCGAAGGTAAAAGCCATCCAAGAGATGCCTGAACCAAGAAGTGAAAAAGAAGTACGCGATTTCTTAGGGAGACTAAACTACACTGCACGGTTTATCTCGCACAAAAAAGCCACGTGTGAGCCTATTTTCAAGCTTCTGAGGAAGAATTAGGCTATCAAATGGAATGAAGACTGCCAGCAAGCCTTCGACCGAATCAAGGGGTACTTACTAGAACCTCCGATTCTCATGCCTCCAGTGCCAGGGAGACCCTTAATCATGTACCTCACCGTACTCGAAGGATCAATGGGATGTGTGCTAGGTCAGCAAGACGAGTCTGGTCGAAAAGAGCATGCCATTTATTACCTTAGCAAAAAGTTTACCGATTGTGAGACACGATACTCACTACTCGAGAATACTTGTTGCACTTTGGCATGGGCTGCTCGCCGACTAAGATAGTATATGCTGACTCATACCACTCTCCTAATTTCCAAGATGGACCCTGTAAAGTATATCTTCGAGAAGCCAGCTTTAACAGGAAGGGTATCCCGATGGCAGATGATTCTAACAAAATATGATATCCAGTACACTTTGTAAAAAGCAATCAAAGGGAGTGTATTGTCAGAATACATGGCTCAGCAGCCAATGGTCGATTATCAGCCCATGATATTCGAGTTTTCGGATGAGGACATCATGTTCCTCAAGTTGAAAGACTGTGAAGAACCACTTCTGGAGGAGGGGCCAGACCCTGAATCCAAATGGAAGTTGATGTTTGACAGAGCTGTGAACGTAAATGGAAGCGGAGTAGGTGTTGTCATCATCTCACCAGAGGGGGTCCATATGCCTTTCGCTGCTCGGCTGACTTTCGAATGTACCAACAACGAAGCAGAGTATGAAGCTTGCATCATGGGGGTTGAGGAGGCAATCAACTTGCGAATCAAGAACCTCGAGATCTTCAGAGATTCTGCTCTGGTAGTGAACCAAGTCAATGGCAAATGGTTAGTTCATCAACCTCACCTGGTTCCTTACAGGGATTATACCAGGAGGTTTCTAACCTTCTTTACCAAAGTCAAGCTGAGTTATATTCCACGAGATGAAAATTAGTTCGCTGATGCTCTAGCAAATTTATCATCCATGATCAAAGTGTGTCAAGAGAACTACGTGCCTCGAATCATGGTCCCTCGTCTCGAAAGACCTGCCTATGTCTTCGCAGTTGACAATGGTGAGGATAATAAACATTGGTATCATGATATCAAGCAATTCTTGAAGTCTCAAGAGTACCCGACTGGGGTATCCAGTTAAGACAAGAAGACTCTCAGAAGGCTATCAGTTGGATTCATTTTGAATCAAGATGATGTGCTATACAAGCGAAACTTCGACATGGTTCTACTCAGATGCGTGGATAGACACGAAGCAGACCTATTGATGCGAGAGGTTCATGAAGGCTCCTTCGGTACCCATGCTAGAGGACATGCTATGGAAATGAAACTATTAAGATCGGGATATTATTGGATCACCATGGAATCCGATTGCTGTAAATATTCCCGCAAATGTCACAAGTGCCAGATTTATGTTGATAAGGTCCACGTACCTCCAAATCCATTGAGTGACATGTCTTCACCTTGGACGTTCTCCATGTGGGGAATTGATATGATTAGCACGATTGAGCCAATGGCTTCCAACGATCACCGTTTCATCCTAGTTGCTATAGACTACTTCACAAAGTGGGTCGAAGCGACATCCTATGCCAATGCTACAAAACAAGTGGTAGCCCGGTTCATCAAAAGAGACATCATTTGTCGGTATGGAATTCCCGAGAGAATCATTACTGATAATGGTTTTAACCTCAATAACAAGATGATGGATGACTTGTGCCGGGATTTCAAAATAGAGCATCACAACTCTTTGCCATATCGCCCGAAGATGAACGGCACCGTCGAGGCGGCCAACAAGAACATCAAGAAAATCATGCAGAAGATGGTTGTGACATATAAAGATTAGCATGAGATGCTACCATTTGCATTACATGGGTACCGAACGTCTGTGCGTACCTCAACAGGGGTAACCCCGTTCTCATTGGTGTATGGTATGGAGGCAGTCCTACCAGTCGAAGTTGAGATCCCCTCGTTGAGGATAATGATGGACGTTAAGCTAGATGAAGATGAATGGCTCCGGTCCAGGTACAATCAACTGAGCCTCTTTGAAGAGAAACGCCTAACAGCTGTATGTCATGGACAGTTGTACCAACGGCGGATGAAACATGCTTTCGACAAGAAAGTACGGCCTCAACGGTACATACTAGGTGACCTGGTGCTGAAAAGGATTATTCCTCCTCTCAACGATCGTAGGGGGAAGTGGACACCCAACTATAAAGGTCCATACGTGGTTAAAAATGTCTTCTCAGGCGGAGCCTTGATGCTAACAACCATGGATGGCGAAGACTTTCACTCTCCTGTCAACGCAGATGTAGTAAGAAAATACTTCGTGTAAAAAGACCCACTGGATAAAAACAGAATAAAGATCCAGGAAAAAAGGGCATCCCGGCGAGCCAAAAACAAAATAAAAGGCTCGGGCAAAAATGCGGTAAATATCGAAAAAATGTACACCCGTTGAGCTGAAAAGCCACATCGGACAGCTCAAGAAAAAAGGGGTATCCCGGTGGATTGAAAACCCGAAAGGGCGATCCATGCAAAAGGGGGACTAACACGAACGACTGCGGTCTGCGAGATTTGTGATCCATTTGCAACTAAGGTTATTCCAAGGTTTGAGGACCAGTCCAATTACCTTTCTCGAGGGGCAAAGAAAGCGGGGAGTCTTGAAGATATACAAGTCATAACCGGGTTGGAACTTGATGAGATCCATTTTTCACATTGCCAATAGGATAATTTTTTTTTTCCTTTTTAGGCGATTTCCTCTTTCCAGGGATTGCTTCCTGATGTAATTCCTATTCATGGCCGTTTTCTAAATCAATAAAATTCAATTTCAGTCAAACCTGTGACTATTTGCTTTTATTTTTGTTTTTCATCTAGCATTGGTTGATTGCAAAAACGTCCATCAAATTGTGATTTAAAATTGTGTTATGAACATTCAAATTCTTTCTAACTCATGCAGGAGGACAGAAACATTCAATGCAACTCTAAAAAGGGTTAAGTGATCGGGATGATGATTCATACCATAAGCCTGGGGCATATAGATCCAAACCAACTCTCTATGTTACATGCACTATCAGTTATGTTTATGCAGGTGCAGGTACAGGCGTTGCTAGTAGAGCTAAAGCAAACTTCCAGGAAGAATATCTCAACAATATGCTTGAACAAGAACATGTGTCTTCCCGTGTGTCTCCTGTTATCCCCAGTAGAGTAGGAAGTTGAAATCTTACCCAGCAGTAATGACAGAAGGTGGGTGTTCTCCCCAAGCAGAGATTTCCCTTCAATACAAGGGAAATACCCATCAATACAAGGAATTTCCTTCCTCCCCGGCAGGTTGCTACCTCAGCAGTTCTATACATCTGTTTCCCCAACCAAGTCAGAAGGTTATCACTTCCCCAAAGGAGTTCAACGGGTAGCATACCTATCAAGAATAGTCCATCTCCAGCAGGGTCTTGGCTCTCCAATCTCAAAGTCCAATTTATTTTTGGTAGTGGCGGCGGTTCAGAGCAGGTGTTTCATTAACAACATTCCATGCAAAGTTGTTTTCTCCTCAAGGATTAACCCGATCAATGCAGTGATCATCATTTCTCCCCAGTCAAGCCACCTGGGATACTTGTAGTCTCCTTATCAGGAGATCCTTTTGCATTTGCATTTAGTAATCATTATTACGTTTGCATCCTCTAACGCGTAGCATTTCCATCATCATGGAGCATTACACAATAAGTTCAATGGTCTCGTTTTATACAATGGTCTCTTTTTTAAGCCCTGTTTGTTGCAACAGGCCCCAATCCGCGTCTTGTTTGGTACAACCTTCGCGTTGCAGGCTCTCATTTTGTATAACGATCCTGTTTTCCTGGGCTCTCGTTTATGTACAACTATCCAGTTCCACCTTCGAGTTCCGTTTTGTACAATGGTCTCGTTTTTAAGCCCTGTTTGGTACAACAGGCCCCCATTCCGCGTCTTGTTTGGTACAACAGTCGCGTCGCAGGCTCTCGTTTTGTACAACGATCCTGTTTTTCTGGGCTCTCGTTTATGTACAATGATCCCATTCCATCTTCGAGTTCCGTTTTGTACAATGGTATCGTTTTTAAGCCCTATTTGGTACAACAGGCCCCCATTCTGCGTCTTGTTTGGTACAACCGTCGCGTCGCAGGCTCTCGTTTTGTACAATGATCCTGTTTGCCTGGGCTCTCATTTATGTACAACGATTCCGTTCCACCTTCGAGTTCCGTTTTGTACAATGGTCTCGTTTTTAAGCCCTGTTTGGTACAACAGGCCCCCATTCCGCGTCTTGTTTGGTACAACAGTCGCGTCACAGGCTCTCATTTTGTACAACGATCCTGTTTGCCTGGGCTCTCGTTTACGTACAACGATCCCATTCCATATTCGAGTTCCGTTTTGTACAATGGTCTCATTTTTAAGCCCTGTTTGGTACAACAGGCCCCCATTCCGCGTCTTGTTTGGTATAACAGTCGCATCGCAGGCTCTCGTTTTGTACAACGATCTTGTTTACTTGGGCTCTCGTTTATTTACAATGATCCCGTTCCACCTTCGAGTTCTGTTTTGTACAATGGTCTCGTTTTTAAGCCCTGTTTGGTACAACAGGCCCCCATTTCGCGTCTTATTTGGTACAACCGTCGCGTCGCAGGCTCTCGTTTTGTACAACGATCCTGTTTGTATGGGCTCTCATTTATGTACAACGATCTCGTTCCATCGAGTTCTGTTTCCATTGTCTTATCAAAGTTAAATTCAAGATAAAACAAAAACAAAAACAAGAATAAGATGGCATCTTCATGGAGTACAAATTTTCAGGTTTTATTCGGGTATTCAATCACTCCATACCTTGAAATTCTAAAAGCCATTGCAATTATTCATTCAGGTATGCAGATGATTGAATAGGGGAAGCTATAATACCTCAAAATTTGCCCTCTCACTTTTTTCAACATTTTGCATATCATATTGCATAAACAAACTCATATAACAATCAAGAACACTACATCACATTCATCTTGGTTGAGGTATAGGTTTGTGATCAGTGATTGAAGCAATTGAGGGCCATACAAAGGCAGTCAAAAGGGAAAGATAACTTCTCAAATGAAATTCTGGTATGACAGACTCAGATGTCGAATATGATGTTGAGACATCTTATCTGTTACTTATAAACATGGTAAGGCATACATATCAGTACTTAAATAATTCTGATATATCAGAGTCAAACATGCTTCAGGATGTTGGGACATCTGATAGGACATTCAGTTCAGGTACTGCATAAAACATAAAAGATATAAAGAACACAGCAGAATTTGTTAACCCAGTTCAGTGTATAACCACACTTACATCTGGAGGCTACCAAGCCAGGAGGAAATCCACTATAAGTAATATTAATTCTAGACTTAAACCACCCTGTTTAATCTATCACTTAATAACTACCCAATGCAATTTCTACCTAAGACACAACTTAGATAAGAGTACCCTACTCACTCCCCCTCAATCACCCAGTGATCAAGTTTACAAGTTTAATAAAGTTGAAGACATTCTTCAAACAATACAGCTTGATCTTACTTCACAGTTTCAATCAAGTCACAAAACTTCTCTTGCTTACAAGCTTCGAGAATCACAAGTGAAACAGCCACAATAGAGTTACTTGTTACGCACGGCTGCCACAAGAACACAACCCTAATAATGTTTACATTTTCGGTTGATTGGGTTTTTTTTTAAACTAGGTTACAAGGTTTCTTTTATAACCTATTCCCAACTGGATTTGGGCCTAAACAATCACAACAATAGCTGCTACAAATATGCAGAAATATCTGCTACAAATATGCAGAAATATCTGCTACAAATATTCCAAAAGATCTTCAACTCCTAAAATATCTCTAAATATAGAAACCTATATTTTTCAATATTTGTCTTCAATTTAAATTGAGTCTTTAAGATCTTCTAGATCAGCACCACATATGATTGCATAATATCTCCAGAATATTCTGCATAATTCAGATCTGATAAATCCAATGTCATCACCTTGAATTAGGGTTTGTTACTTCCTAGATTCTAGGTGATTTTGTTCTTCTGATTAATCTGAATCTTCATAACAAAACTCCCTACAGATGCGCCTTGTTCTGTTTTTATCCATCCATAATTAATTCCAGATAACTCTCCTTAAATATCTCAGATCAGTTAGTTATTAATTAATTCTGGTAACAGGTCTGAGATGTCTCAACATCTGTTGGGACATCCTGAAAAACTGAACTTACTTCATTTACTGATACAATGTCACAACATCTGATGTGACATCCTGTAACCTGAACTTATTCCATCAACTGATACAATGTCCTAACATCTGGTGTGACATCCTGATATCTTGACTTAAGTTCATTAACTGTTACTCTGTTTGACAGTGTCACAACATTTGGTGTGACATCCTGAACTAAGTTCAACACTTCTTGTTTGATATCTATATGTAACATATGACAGTAATGTTGTCATGACAGTTGCAGATGTTTCAACATTCTCTTTGACATCTGTCATGACATTTGCAGATGTTTCAACATTCTCTTTGACATCTGTCATGACATTTGCAGATGTTTCAACATCTTCTTTGACATCTGTCTGTAGCATATGACAGCAATTCTGTTCATGACATTTGCATCTTCTTTGACATCTGTCTGTAACATATGACAGTAATTCTGTCATGACATTTGCAGATGTTTCAACATCTTCTTTGACATCTGACTGTAACATATGACAACATCTGTTGGGACATCCTGAATTAAGTTCTTCTACTCTGTTTGATAATGTCCCAACATCTGATAGGACATTCTGAACTGAATTCAACATCTTCTTTGACAACTTCCACATTTATGTCAGATGTCAACATCTGTTGGGACATCCTGAATTAAGTTCTTCTACTCTGTTTGATAATGTCCCAACATCTGATAGGACATTCTGAACTGAATTCAACATCTTCTTTGACAACTTCCACATTTATCTGTGCCACCATGTCAGGACATCATGTTTGACATGTTCTTCCAGAGTCTATACTATGTTAATATGGAACTTCTTATTCAACATTTTCCAGCCATATTAGTTTTACCAAACATAATGCCAATCATAAAATAATAGCATTAACAATCTCCCCCTTTGGCTTATTTTGGCTAAAACTAATTTACATACAGGTGTAGTAGTGCCTTATGTAGAAGTTCCTTAACATCACATCTTCATATCAGACCTCACACTATTACTTCTCCCCCTTTTTAGCCATAAAAAGACAAAGGTACCATAAAAATAGAGGTATATAATCTCCATAAGCTTGAAACACACACAATTCCTCAAGAATCAAACATAAACTGCAGAGAGAAGCTTTATGTAATATAGCCTTCTAGACTCTTAGGATTCTCCTTATCTGGTTAAGGTATTACTCCCCCTTAACACCACAAAATCAAGTGCACATAATTGTAACACACTCCCCCTGTCTAGGATACTCCATGCTTCTCTGTACATTGATGAAAGGAAAACATAAGACGCATCTTCATGTCTTCAAGAGCTCACTCTCTGTTCAATTCCCAATCGAACACATTCACTTCTTGTACCAAAGCATACCTGATTCCTTTCTGGGTTTGTAGTTACCACAGACTACACAAGATGAACATCTTCTAGCACACAGGTTCTTGACACTAAGCCTTTACACACCAAAGGCCATACAATCCAGATAAAACACATCCAAACTAATTATGAAATTAGAATGAATGTCCACAAACAAACTTCCAAGCAATCAATACCTGATATACTTCTGGTGAATCAACAGAGATGTGCTATTCAGCTGATCCTCAGATGCTTCTTCATCACAATTATTGAAGGCCTTTTTCTGGTCCTCAGATGTTTCAACATCTATTGGGACATCCTGTTGAGCAGGAGTGTCCTTTGCAGCCTGAGTTTGTTGATCTTCTTGTGGGGCTGGCATAGTGTTCAGAGGGATAGATATGCCACTTACCACTCTTTGCTCAGATAGGATTTTGGTTACCAACTCCTTTATGGAATCATCCACATATTCAGAAGCTTTTGGAGTGATGTACAATGGTGAAGGTATGCCTTTGGTCTTGCTGAAAACTTGATCTTTTTGGAGTTCTTGGCTTTTTTAGCACGAGGAACACTTCCAGTCTCTTCTACATGTTTCTTCCAATATAAATCATCTACTTCATCATTCTCCCATATGATTAGGTAGTCTAATAATAGAAACCATGTAGATAAACACCCCAGATAATGTACTAACACTTAGTTAGAACATTTTTCATACACCAAGACCTTATCACCATGATCCTAGATGTGCTCCACCAACTGGACTTACTATAGCATAGTAATCCAAGAACTGAAAATCTTCAACTACACTGTGCCACCAGTTAGAATCAGAAATCCAGAAAGAGTGATAAACTCTCATCCACCTTCAAGAAGAATAAATCCTCTTGAGTCTTCAACTCATCACTCCTCTGCCCAAGAGCAATTTGTTCCAAGACAATCCTCAAGAACAACCAGCTGCCACACTCTGATTATCTTGATTCTTCGAATCTACTTTAAAGATCAACCAATTACCACATTTTGATAACCTTCTTTATGAATCCTCATATGAAAAAGCCAATTGCCACTTTTGTCTTCTTCACGTTTATAATAAATCTTCCAAAGATATCCTGATCAAAAAAGTTGATCTTCACCAATTAGACTCTGATGTTGAACTAGATGTTTAAACATTATTAGCCCACATCCATCTGTTAAATTCAGTTCCTTCTTCTGCCACTTGAAAGAACCTCCTTCCTTTATAGAACAAGAGTTCCATGCTCTCATAGACTTGATTTATCCATCAAGTTTGAGTAAACAACCTCCATTCTATTGGTTTTGCAGAAGTTCTTACCAATAACACATATTGATGAGAAACTTCCAATGTTTCTCCAAAGTCTTCAAACCTGCCACTGTCTGATTATTCAGAAGGAATAGTTAAGAACTACACCTCAAAACTATACCAAGGATGCCACCTTTCCTTGAGTAAGGCAGTCTAAACAAATTTATGATATCTCCACCTATCTTAACTCCATGATGAGCATTCTGGACTACACCTAGATCAGAAATAAACCAATCCAAGTAGTTACCAAGATTATGATATGTTCATGGTCTTTCATCTCCATCTTTAGCATCAACAATATCCAGACAAGTTCTTGCCAGGGAACTTTCCAGAATTATATAACTCCTGTCACACAAGACTGAAGCCAATGTTACAGTTTATGCAATACCTCTCCCATGATTCTGCACAAACTCTGATGATAAGATGTTCCAACATCTTTTTGAACATCACCAATCTTGAATCACAAGGATAATCAATCAAATATTTGTGAATTCCACAAACAACATTTGATCTTAAATCCTTGTATAATACCTTATCAGATAGTTCTACACAATCTGATCTTTTACTTTTGAAGGATTTTAAGGTTAGCTCCAGATAAGATTAGCAAGATCTCCTCATGTCATGGATAAACAATACTCCAGCTGAGCATGTACTCCACTAATTCTCAATTTCACACCCCTGATGAACATACAAAGAGCACAACTGATAAATATCCACACTTGATTTTATATTCCAAAACAGATGCTCTTAGTTTGCTTGCTACAAAGGGTTTATACTGCCACTATCCATGACTAGTAGTGGAAGAGACTACCAGTTCAACAACCATTCTGATCAGACTTCCCAATCTGACATTCTTCCCTTGCTTCTAGCAATTGTTGGTCACATTGCTAGCTTTAATCATGACCAAAGTCATGCATTTATCACCCACATTTGTAAATACATTTAGAAGCTTCTTCATCTTCAGATTCATCATTAGATTCATCAGTATTCTGAGCAACCTCTTCCAGCTCCAGCCTTTGAAATACTTCCTCAAGCTTTTTCTTCCTGGCATCCAGATTTTTGCAAGTGTTCTTCAGATCTGCAATCAAGGCAGCTTTGGATATGGGAGTCTTTGCTTTTGAAGGTCCAGCAGATGTCCTAGTGGAAGCTTCAACATCAGCAGCATGATGGCTCAAGAAAAGTTTGTAATGGAAGGCTAGAGGACTTTTTCTTTTGCATACTTAATCCTTCTCAGTGAGGATACCTGGATACTGGCTTAGTATGATTCCACATAGCAGAGAGGGAAAAGCAATGGGAAGCTTTGTTGCAGATGTTCCAACATGCTTCAATGTCTGATCAAAAATATAAGCCCCAAAGTCCAGCTTTGCTTGGGTGCCCACAACATATATGAACCTGCTCAATTCAGTTGCTATTGAGGAGGTATGGTTGGTAGGGACCCAATTTGAAGTGCCAATCCTATGCAGCATTGAATACTTCCTTGTCAGCAAGCTAACAGAAAATTTCCCCTTGACTGGCCAAGCTTTGAATTGATTAGCAGTGATGACCTTGCACACATGGTTATTTATCTTTCCCAGCTCATTAGGTCCATCAGATTCTCTTCCTAGATAGTGGTTGATAACCCTAGAAGAGAATTCCACACATCTCCCTCTTACATACACCTTTCTGAAGTCATCTGATTTACCATCATCACAGTCCTCTTGTAGGTTGACAATGAATTCCTTGACTAACAACTCATAGCAAGGTGAAAAGTTTGATACTGTCTTGAATAAACCAGCAGAAGAAATTAGGTCAATTACCTCAGTGCACTCAAGTGCATTTCTGCCCAGCTCTCTTTCAAGTGCTACCCTTCTTTGGTATACAAATTTCCATCTGCTCACACTTGACACATGATGGAATGAAACATTGTCCAGAGGAGCTTCTGGAACAGCAGAGGTGGACCTTGAGGGTGCTGGTTTCTTCTTTGGTTGGGATGTTGGGACATCCTCTTCAACATCTGAATCTGGTGGAGTTACAACTTTCCTCTTTTGGGTATTCACCTTGCTCCATTGTTTAGTAGAACCAAGTATCACTTTGACCTTGTCTTTCTTTGGAGTAGGCTGCTTCTTTTCAGGAGTTGAATGTCCTGCAGTCTTCTTTTCCTTTCTAGCCCTAAGCCTTTTGGCTATGCTAGGGTCCACAGACGCAATGATCTCTGTATCAGAGTCATTATCTAAGTCTTCAACATGTAGCATAGATGCCTCCTCTTCCAGGTTAGGAGTAGGTTCCAAACATATGTGATCATCACACATTTGTCTAGCACCCAAAGCATCCATCATCACACCATTTTCCTTCTTCTGGAACACAAAACTAAGCTTGGTTCATAAACTGTTGATGTGTAGTGTGGTGTCAAGCCATTAGGATTGACATATCAATTCAGCTTCTTTCTTGATGAAACTTCCTTCAGTTCATGATTTAGACAATCATAAACATGTATCTTCACAGGAGAGATTTTCTCCAGCTATACCTAAACAACATAGGACACCATAACCAGGAAGGATATCCTCATTAGGTCACCATAAATAAGCTTAAGAGATAACTTATCAAGATTTTCACTCCCGCATGAAAGATTTGATAATTATACTCTTTTGTTTTGGCTCCAACCTCTTCTTTCATCAAGAACCACAACATTCTGAACTAAGTGTTCTCCAGTTCTCACAGAAAACAAAATACAAGCCTCCTTCAAATATAGATTTCTTTGAACCAAGATGTCAGGACATTCTGTTTGACATCATAGCTACACAGCAATTCACCAGCAAATTTCCAGCCCTGATAACACCAGACTGGTCCAATATACACCATATGATGAATAGTCCATCCTCCACTTCTAGGGACCATTCAAACACCAATATGAACCTCTCAAGTTCAAACAGCTTTTCATTATATCCTCCTTCTTCCTTTACCATGAACCAGAAAGTATCCCCCTTAGATCTCATCCAGAAACAGACCAGGATGCCTGCTCTGATACCAATTGAAATTCTGGTATGACAGACTCAGATGTCGAATATGATGTTGAGACATCTTATCTGTTACTTATAAACATGGTAAGGCATACATATCAGTACTTAAATAATTCTGATATATCAGAGTCAAACATGCTTCAGGATGTTGGGACATCTGATAGGACATTCAGTTCAGGTACTGCATAAAACATAAAAGATATAAAGAACACAGCAGAATTTGTTAACCCAGTTCAGTGTATAACCACACTTACATCTGGAGGCTACCAAGCCAGGAGGAAATCCACTATAAGTAATATTAATTCTAGACTTAAACCACCCTGTTTAATCTATCACTTAATAACTACCCAATGCAATTTCTACCTAAGACACAACTTAGATAAGAGTACCCTACTCACTCCCCCTCAATCACCCAGTGATCAAGTTTACAAGTTTAATAAAGTTGAAGACATTCTTCAAACAATACAGCTTGATCTTACTTCACAGTTTCAATCAAGTCACAAAACTTCTCTTGCTTACAAGCTTCGAGAATCACAAGTGAAACAGCCACAATAGAGTTACTTGTTACGCACGGCTGCCACAAGAACACAACCCTAATAATGTTTACATTTTCGGTTGATTGGGTTTTTTTTAAACTAGGTTACAAGGTTTCTTTTATAACCTATTCCCAACTGGATTTGGGCCTAAACAATCACAACAATAGCTGCTACAAATATGCAGAAATATCTGCTACAAATATGCAGAAATATCTGCTACAAATATTCCAAAAGATCTTCAACTCCTAAAATATCTCTAAATATAGAAACCTATATTTTTCAATATTTGTCTTCAATTTAAATTGAGTCTTTAAGATCTTCTAGATCAGCACCACATATGATTGCATAATATCTCCAGAATATTCTGCATAATTCAGATCTGATAAATCCAATGTCATCACCTTGAATTAGGGTTTGTTACTTCCTAGATTCTAGGTGATTTTGTTCTTCTGATTAATCTGAATCTTCATAACAAAACTCCCTACAGATGCGCCTTGTTCTGTTTTTATCCATCCATAATTAATTCCAGATAACTCTCCTTAAATATCTCAGATCAGTTAGTTATTAATTAATTCTGGTAACAGGTCTGAGATGTCTCAACATCTGTTGGGACATCCTGAAAAACTGAACTTACTTCATTTACTGATACAATGTCACAACATCTGATGTGACATCCTGTAACCTGAACTTATTCCATCAACTGATACAATGTCCTAACATCTGGTGTGACATCCTGATATCTTGACTTAAGTTCATTAACTGTTACTCTGTTTGACAGTGTCACAACATTTGGTGTGACATCCTGAACTAAGTTCAACACTTCTTGTTTGATATCTATATGTAACATATGACAGTAATGTTGTCATGACAGTTGCAGATGTTTCAACATTCTCTTTGACATCTGTCATGACATTTGCAGATGTTTCAACATTCTCTTTGACATCTGTCATGACATTTGCAGATGTTTCAACATCTTCTTTGACATCTGTCTGTAGCATATGACAGTAATTCTGTTCATGACATTTGCATCTTCTTTGACATCTGTCTGTAACATATGACAGTAATTCTGTCATGACATTTGCAGATGTTTCAACATCTTCTTTGACATCTGACTGTAACATATGACAACATTTGTTGGGACATCCTGAATTAAGTTCTTCTACTCTGTTTGATAATGTCCCAACATCTGATAGGACATTCTGAACTGAATTCAACATCTTCTTTGACAACTTCCACATTTATGTCAGATGTCAACATCTGTTGGGACATCCTGAATTAAGTTCTTCTACTCTGTTTGATAATGTCCCAACATCTGATAGGACATTCTGAACTGAATTCAACATCTTCTTTGACAACTTCCACATTTATCTGTGCCACCATGTCAGGACATCATGTTTGACATGTTCTTCCAGAGTCTATACTATGTTAATATGGAACTTCTTATTCAACATTTTCCAGCCATATTAGTTTTACCAAACATAATGCCAATCATAAAATAATAGCATTAACATCAACCTTGTGCAAAAGGCTTACAACATCTCACAAGTCCTTATTTGAGGCCACAAATCTTAGAAATAAGTAAATTTTCATCCTTGGATTCATTTTGGAAAAGCTTAAATGAATCAGTGGGATGAATAGCAAGGAATTTGGGAAATGTCACCTAGACTAGGCAAAAGGCCAGCTTTTGACTTCCTGAGATCAAAATACTGAAATTGGGGTCACAAGAATCCTAGGGACAAAATTGGATCAAGAAATGGTGAAAAAATCAAGGAAAAAACAATTTTGCTCATGCTTGTATTGATACATCCGTGCTTTGCATAGATACAAGATTTGCAAATAACAAAGAGGAATGGGAAGTTATGTATCGATGCATACGATGCTTGTATTGATACATAAGACATGGATGCATTGATGCATGCGTGTTATGTGTCGATACATAGATGATTTATTTGGCTGGAAATCAACATTGCTTCAGTATGCATCGATGCATACCCCCTTGTGTCGATACATGCATGTTGTAAAACTAGCATGTGTCGATGCATGCGTGTTATGTATCGATGCAAGATGTCGTTTTTCTACTAAATTGTTGCTGTATGATATATAGAAAGGGGCAATGACAGTTATGTCTGGGGGCTGAGTTCAGGGGTGATTTGTGCACATACTAAAGCTCATTTAGCTTCACATTTGCTTCCATTTAAACTTCATCTATTTCTGCTACATCAGAATGATCCTCACCACAATGACCATGAGTTGGTGTACACCAGATCCATTGGTCTCAAGATGCATTTAGCTTTGATTTTGTTGCATCAGCAGGCTATCATTAAGTGTATGCAGGACCACTTTAATTGTTGTGCATCTCACAATCAAGTGAGCAAACTCAAGCTGCAATCCTTGGGCAACTAAGCTGGTGTTTCACTTCACTAGTCTTCAGCATAAACTTCATGTTCCCTGCAGCATTGTATTGATTTCAACTGAAGAAGATTCTAGAAATCCAGTTGGCATAACTGTCATAACTAACTTCACTCATTTAACTCACTTCACTCAGTTAACCAAGGCTTGTTAACCTTGGTTCTAACTGTTAACCAGTTGTTCAATGCTCTATAAAAGGATGAGTAGTGATAAAGTTTGGGGTTGAGCTTCATTTTTCACTCAAATCACACCAAAATCCTCCAAATTTGGCTCTGCATTTTCTCTGCAAGATCTCTGCATTTTGAAGGATTAAGCTTCCACAACCATAACATTGATCCTCTTCTTCCTGGTGCTTCTTCAAGCATCATTCTCAGGGCATTTTCATGGAGATTTTAAGCTGGAAGTTTGAAGTTGCATCATCACAAGATCTCTGCATTTTGGATTGAACAAGCCAAATTATCATGCAACAAGCCTTATTGAGCATCAATTCATCACCAGCATCATGATCTGCAACTTATCCATGGAGTTTATAGCTTGAATCATCAAGAATTCACCTCTGAATTTTTCTGGATCTTCACCAATTCTTCAATATTCTTCCTCAATAAAGTGTTTATTTCACTCTACAAAGGATCAAGATCAAGCATAGAAGCCATAGGAACCTCCTCTTTGGATTTCTTCAACTATTAACCTCATTACATTTCAAGTTCTTATCCTAACTTTTTTGCTCGATTTCAACGCGTTTTGGTTGTTTTGTGTTGATTGAGGCTTAATAGAAGCAATGTGACCTCTGTTTAGTTGATAGGCTTCTTAGAAGCTTAGATTCAAATTTTAGGTTGGAAATGTTTGGCTTCGATTAACATTATTCGTGAACCTTGAGTGAAAACTAAGCCTAGATATGTGATCAGTGCAAGGAGACGAGTTCGACCATGGTCTCATTTTTCATTTTAGTGAAGATTTTTGTAAAGCCCTAACCGGAGCTCACCAAAGAAGATGATCGAAGCTTTGCTCCGGTGATTGGAATAATAGCCTTAGCATTAAGGGGACAACATAACACAACCATTATATTACTTTGATCCAACGCACCAGAATCTGCCACCACATTAATGAGTCATATGCCATGCACATGTTTCTTTTATGAACAAAAACACTCAGCTTCTATTGACACCCCTTGCGTGTGCACTTTAAGCCCAATTCAGTTCATTTTATTCCTATTCGGACCCCCCAGGCCCATTGGCATTTAATTCCTTTATTTCTTTTTCTCATCTTATTACCATTTCCATTTTCAATTTTATAAAATACCAAAACTCATCCAAAAATCCTAAATAAATTCACATGTGCTGTTGAACATTTTCTCTAATTTTCCACATTTTTTAATTACATTTTTTGCTGTAGTTTTTAGTCAGAATTAATTTTCCAATTAATTTCTTCCCCATTTTCCATATTCTGGACCAATCCGTTTGTCTTATTTTGTTCTCCTAAACCAAAAATGATATAAAGCCCATTCTTTTTTCCCTATCCATAGGACTCATCAAACTTCCCAAAAATATTTTTTGTTCAATTTTTAGGTCATGTTTGGGCTTCTTTTGAACCCATTCTTTTTCATTGATCCATATGAACCATAATTCAATTCTAGCAATTGTTTGACTAGGAAAAAATTTGAATCTTTGTGAGAATTTTTAGAGTTGAATCATCTTCTGGATTGTGATCTTGGATATTAAATTTCATAATGTTTCTAGGTCATTTGGTATTTTTCTTAGTGTCTTGCATCATAAGTCACATTTTTGGTCCTTAACCATCATGTGCTTCTCACCACCCCATTTGTGATCATCTTTGCTAATCCAATTTTTATTTTAACTTTTCATCTAACCTCTGGTTTTTGTATGGGAATTTCATACTTCATTGGTCATGTTTGGTTTTATTTCTAATTCATTTTTCTTACTTTGAAAACCATGTTTCCATGTTCATTCCTCCATCTTTCTTTCTTGTGTTTGAATCCTTATGATTTGACTCTTGTCTTCCCCATTTGATTTCATGTCATTGAACACTTCCATTTAGTGTTAGGTTCTGGACTTTACATTCATCCTTGACCTTTAGAACTTGACTTTAGGCTTAGAAGTTCATTAGTGCCTTTATTAGCTAATGTGAGTTCTTCTTTGAATTTTGCCATGCTATAATTGTTCAAAATGCTTCATCATGCTAACATTTGTTTTGTAGGGGGGAAGATTGAGGTATGAATTACTTCATTCTCATATCTTATGTATTTTAATTGTGTGTGCCTTAGCACCTTGTGCTTTGATCATAGTCTTTCCCTTCTATTCTCTTAGAAACAACTTATCTTCCTTAAGAAGTAAGTTGGGTTCTAATTCCTTTTTCTTATTAGGTTTAGAATACATCATTAACCATAGGACATCCATTGAATGAATAACTTAGGGCTGTGTCTTAGTCCCACTTAGTTTTGTCCTTTCTCCATTTGAGTCTTCTTCTCTCATCTCAAACAAAAATCCAAAAGACTTAATAACTGCATGAAAGAATCTCTTGTGTATAGCCTTATTCCATGGGGCACTTACATTCATTCCATCTTGGAATAGTGTGGGCTTGTCTAGCATGATGTACAAGTCTGATCAAGAGATTATTTTCACAAAGAAAATCTAAAAGATACTTCTTCACAAAAACTACAAAAACATCTAATAAGTTCAACAAACTAGTGAACTTAGACCCTAATCCTTGGAAACAAGTCTTGGATAAATTCTCCTTACTTTGTGTGCTTGTTCTACTATTCCATCTTGGAATGTAATAGCAAGTATACATTCCATGGAAAAGAGTTTGAATTCACTTCCTTGTGCCAAATTCATAAAAACTCTTAAAAAGCAAACAACAAACAATAAGCGACTTTCCTGCGGGAATTCTCTTCTCACCTCATTCACTCACAACGCGAACTTGCGACGACTTATCTCGCATGCAAGACGGTAAACGCATTCGTACTAGACAAGCCTGCAACACCTGGGCATAGACATACGCAGTTCCAGCTATAAAAAACAAAAACAAATAATTCCCGCCTTAGTTAGGCGAACTACGTCGACTCTGATCCTCATTTTCCCGATGAGGTACGTAGGCAGTGGGGTAGGGCCCGTTCGAGCATGTTCTTTATTTTCCTTACGTTTCCCCCTTTCTTTTCGATCACTTTTCCAGTTCCTTTTCTCATTTCCATTATCATTCAAGTTAGCAATTTTGTTCAGTAACACTTTTATTTCTCACCCTTTGAAACAAACAAACAAGCGTGGATCCCGTCGGGTACGGCAGACGGTATGGGGTGCTAATACCTTCCCAGGCCATAACCGAATCCCGAACCCATATCTTTGGTTCGCAAGGCCTCGTCCTTTCCTTCTTCCTCTGGTTTGTGCAGCATTACCTTTCCTGTTCCTTCGGGATAAAAATGCCTGGCTGGCGACTCTACCTTTTCCGCACCACTTTCACGTTTGTACTAGGATGAAAATCCCGGGAGCGACAGCAGCCTGGTCTTACGCATAAACTAGGGCTGGAAATGAGCCAAGTCGAATCAAACTCGCCTGAACTCGACTTGACTCGTTAATAATTGGTTCAGCTCAAATCTCGGTTCGAGTTCAACACGAACTTTGTTTTAAGCTCAAACTCGACTCGTTATAAGTTCATGAACAGTTTGAATCAACTCGTTAGGTTCATCTCATTAGGTTTAGCTAACTTGGTTCACGAACTTAAAAGCCATTTTTTAGTCTATATTTATATATATTTGAAATTTGAAATTAATATGTTTTTTTAAAAGAAAATATTGAAATAAAATAAATGTTATCATATTGAAATTTAACTTTAAATCTTAAAAATCTACTAATTTAAAAACTAGACAACTTTCAAAAGATACATTTAAAAGTATAATTCAAAACCTACTAAATTGAACTTTAAATTTGTCTAAAAAATCCACAAATTTATTTAGATATTTAGGAACCATACAAATTTAATAAAATAGTACTTCAAAAATTACTAGAAATAGATACATTTCCATCACAGAATGATTAACCACTTGCAACATTTAATACACATGTTGTTTTAGCAAATATCATTATGCCTCCAACAAGGATGATCCTAAATGCAGTTGTCAACTTTACTGCCATAACTAGTACATAAGGGACATATTTAGGATTTTGATTTGAAGTAAATCTTTAAACCAAATCTTAAAGACAATATAATCCTTCTCATATGTAATTGAGTTGACTCATTAACCTAACGAGTCTAACTATGCATAATTCAAGTTCAAATCATTTAGTTAACGAACTTAGTTTTTTGCTCATACTTAGCTCATTTGGTTCATGAACCTAGTTCAATGATTTAATTGTCGAACTAAGTTCCGAACTATTTTCGAGTTGGTTCCGTTCATTGTCAGCCCTAGCAGAAACAAAAAAGATTCACGCGAGGGCAAGTTGGATGCCAACTAAGAAGGGCTTTATAGGGTGACAACAACGACATGCACATAAACCTATTACCTCAAAAATTTATATGGAGAACAACTTGTTTGACCATTGAACGCTGGAAAACTTAAACAATATTACAATTAGGAATGATTACTAATAAGAACTAACTGCCAACGATCTCATCCCATACGGGGAGAAATCGCTTGGCCAAAGGAACGTGCTTTAGTATGAGCATGATCCTAACATCAAGAAAGACAAGCAGGTTGTATTCATGAACATACACACTCTGAACCCAACGAGCATAACTTAATCAAGCTTCACTGTTGTTGTACCATTATGGCAGGACACCAAGCTCGTGATGGAAAAAGTCCAAGCCCGGTGGAATAAAGGCTTCGAACGACACCTTAGTTCCATCTAGAGAAAACCGCTTTTGCCTCCTCGGCCTAGTTATACACAGTCGAGTACGATTACAAAACTAACAAGCAAAACCCATACATAGAAAATATACTTTGAAAAAACCAAATTTCGAGCAAACAAACATACAAAAGCTTCATAGGAATTATAATAAACCGACCCCCAGGCTGAGAAAATTGTATAAAGTCGACCACGAGGTCGAAAAATGTTTAGATGTTACATCAAAAAGGCCAAGCCCACCAAAACATCATAATTAAAGGTGGCACACAGGCCAATAAACATTACATTATCAAAAGGAAAAATCAGCCCTCATCCTCGACACCAGCAGAGGGGACCATTTTTCCACCCACGGCCTCATGAAGGGCTCTCATCCTCTCCATGTTCAGCAAAACACCAGGATTAAGTGCCTGGATTTTCTCAAGGGCATTTTTGAAGCCGAACTCAACAACATTACGATTGTCTTCTTCGAGGAGGCAGAGTTTGCTGATCAGGTCCCCTCTGGTTTGTCAAAGACTTTTCTACATCAGTCTCATCTTCCCCGAAAGTCGTTGCTCCTTCCAACTCAGCAACTCTGCCCTTAAGGACTTCATTCTCCTTCTCTAGTTCGTCCAACTTTACCATTATCTCGGCCATCTCCTGCTGCAGAGCAAGCTTGAATTCCTCTTGACTTTCATATTTTTTTAGCTGATTATAGAGGTCTACAGACTCCTTTTCGAGCTCAACTATTTTGGTCTTTAAGACAATCACATCCTTACTCAAGGTAACTTCAGCATCACCTAATGTCAAAGCAGCTTCGGCCACCCGCATCATCGCTTGCACGTCCTGGCATAACAATCTTCTCCTTCTCGTCGAAGCAGTCCTCAAAATTTCGAACACGCCTCATTCCGTAACTGCCACGAAGTCAAATGCTTTGAACAGGGAAGGCTCTGAGATACATGGTGGGAGCACAAATTGTTTCTCTATAAAACCTCCCAGGATCTCAACTGTAATAGTGTTATGTTCATCACTCTTTCGTTTGTGCCTTTGAGACTTTGGAGTCAAAGGGGTAGAAGATCCGCCATGAGGAGGGGGAACACCTTGGACAAACTTTTCCATTGTTGCCTGTTTCTTAAACTGGTCGACCCGCTGACCAAAAATTTCCTTGCCGCTTTTGGCCACCTTTGAAGTTACCAGACGTTGCCTCATGGTTGTCATTTTAGCTGCAAAACATAAGGCAAAAAGTCAGATCACGATGAACTATGTAACAAATACAAAATTATGTACTAACTACCTAGAACCCCAAAGGCTTCCTTCTCGATCTTGTACTCAAGAAGGGCCTTGGTATGTATATATGTGTCCGTCATTAGAGTTTCTCCCTTGTCACTATACAATTTATTATTGTCTCTATCAACAACAAGCTCATGAGCAAAGCCCTCCACATATTTCTTCAGTACATTAAAAGACTTTTTGTCCTCGTCGCTCAATATCTCTTACTTATACAAATAATCATCAGTCTTCTGGTCGAAGTGAATGTGGACCCACTTCGGGGGAAACTAAGACACAATTTTCACAACCTCTACGTCATATTTAATAAAAACCTCTTCGGTGGTCAGCGATGCCTTGGCCGCATCAGAGACAGGTCGAACCACAATAAACTGGGTTTTGAAGTTTCTAACAGATTCTGAATAAGGCCAAAACAACCTAGTCAATTGCTTGAAGGAGACCCTACTTTACTTCTTCCCAGTCATTCTCCTCTACAACTGGAAGACATGAAAAAAGCGCTCCACGGTAGCTTCAATATGCAGATAGTCGCATACTATCTCAAATGCTCGGATGAAGGCCAGAGATTTTGGATGCAGTTGGATAAGGTACAACTTCAGGTGGAAGAGTATGGCTTCCTGGAAGTCGTTGAAGGTCAGACAAAAACCTACCTCTTTAAAGGAAAATTCGTACATAGGGAAGGGGCATCTCGTGTAAATAGAACAGTTCCTATCATTATCTTGTGGGCAGAAAGCCCTCCAGCCCACAAGAGCATCTTCTGCCCAAACTTCCAACAAATCAAAGGAGGCAGCCTCTTTGTCAGTTATGAAGGACTTCGCTTCTAGAGCCTCTCGAGCAATCCAGCTAAATCCCCATCAACTACTCGAATGTCCAAAAATTCAACATATGGGTCCTTCTCCTCGACATTAATTAGCTCTTTGACAGTTGTTCCAGCGACAAGAATAACTTCAGTATTGTCGACATTAATCACTTCAATTTCGGGGACAACATCCTCAGTATGATCCGCCATTTTACTTGAAAAGAAGAGGAAGAAAAAATGAATTCGACATTCAAATCCACCCTTCCACCAAAAATCTAGTGAAAGGGCGCGATTCTAGTATGAGGATAACTCCTCGACAGAAGCCCTAGCTCGACGAGGAAGGAACATAAAGTAAAGACTCCTTGGGAAATCTACAAGTCTCCGCAATACTAGGCGTGAGGACCAGATTCTCGAACACTCACACTTATGTAATGAAAAACATATTGTCTCCTAGACAAAAGGCCTACTGCCCAACTACAAACATAAACTATTCCTAAATAAAATCCTAGGAAGATCTACAAATTCATCTATGCTAGGTTCCATACATTCATCAACAGACTCATATGTTCTTTAGGGTTCATCATCATTTTTTCAGAAATTCATATGTTCATTTTAAATCATATGAACTTCAACCGAAAAACTCATTAGTTCACTGGAAATGTCAAACTAAATTCATAATCCTATGAACAAAAGCTAGAATCTAGAGGACACGGATGAAGATTACCTGGATTTGATGTTAGAGCTTGAAGGGAAAAAATGAAGACCAACGGTGGAGGGAAAGCTCTGGTAACATTAAGTTACAGAGCACAATAAAAAGAAGAGAGAAAATTGTAAGCGTAAGGATCATAAATGAGCTCCCATCCTCTTTTATAAGCACCTCTAGCCGCATGGAGAAGCGCAAAGGGAAAAAACCATCATGACATAGCTAGCCTAGATTCCCTAGGTATTAGTGAAAGTTAATTGAGCCGTCACACGTTGAAGAAACCCAAGCATTTCATCTTCCATATTTAAAACTATGTGTTTTCCAAGTGACCCTTCAGTCTCTTAAAAGTCTCGTGTCCAACCTTAAGCACTCTTAAGATACTCCGACCAAAGCAAGGGTTCTCGTCAGCTTTTGATAAACTATTTTATCGGTCACATAATCAATTTAGAAATGCTTCCACAACGTAATTATTCGACCAAGAGTGTTCATCCCTAAAAGTAATTACCTCTTCGAGTAGAGGCAACGACTTGGAGGGCTTCTGTTCTGGATCTTTCGGGCACCTTCCCTATAAGTTTTCCAGGCCTAATTCCTTTTAGCGTAAGGGACAACCCAATAAACAATATAGCTATTGGGCATAATATAGCCATTGGGCACAATATAGTTGTAAGTCACGTCCCTCACGCGATATAACAATTCACACGACCAACTACCTATCCGCGACATTCAGGGACAGTTGGACTAGGTAAAGGATCATGCACTTGATCCTCGACATCTGGAAGTCTCTCATTGTTCCACCAGATATTTCGACCACATGAGAGATCTTAGGCCTGCATTGGAGGATCTTTATAAATACCCTCTCATTTAAGAGGGCCTGGTATCAAATCATTATATTCTCTTCACTCTCAAAAACTTGTATACTTGCGTTACTCTTCCCCTTTCTTACTTGATCGTCGGAGTACCTTGCAGGTACACCCCCTCCTCTCCTACATTTGAAGAGATGTTGTCCTATTGTGAAGGCCATGATGACCCACTCTGATCTGACCAGATCAGGTACTAAGTGACTCTTGGAATCATCCAGTATCACACCAAGATCTCTACAGCAGATGTCAGGAGGACTCATAGAGAGGTCTCCGAATAACCTGCAAACTAGTACATCACTCACTCGAGAAGATAATGATACACAAGAGATAACCCATATTCCATCCATCAGGAGATATAAGGAAATGGCGTCAAGCTAACACGTATGGTTATGGGATGAAGCCAACATCATATATATGATCAAGAGAGAGATTGAATGGTTTGACAACATTATTCCTCCTATACAAAACTAATGCAACTGCATGTCTGATCGCGAATTTCTGAGTCTAAATACTCTAACTGCTAGTATACAGCCTAATCACGTAGTAATAAAAGATATCGATCCCACAAATAATCGATAATCAACTTAGCGCTATCAGGTGTTACTATGTTTAGCTAAGGCGAGTGATATTTTAGGTTTAAAGGGCGAGAAAGTAAGAATTAAGGATTAAATTAAATTATAATAATGATATCGGTATGTAATTGGTACGCCTTTGCGAATTCGATAAAGGGTCAGTTTATTAAGGTTTGTCAAGTTATCTTTCCGTAGAAACTGTTGGTTTAAAAGTTATTGACTCACACTCTCGTGGTCTTGCCTATTACTATACTCCTAAATTCAATTGAGCGTTCTCGCTGTGTCAATTCAAGTTAGAAATACTTTTTGGAAACCTAAAGGTTCTAATTGGTTTTAAAGCGCTTCCGCTGTATTTAAAAGCAATGCTCGATTTCAGCTATCCGGTTACAATCTCACACTCCCATGGTCTTAATTCTAACCTTTTATACTTCCTTACTCTCTTAACAAAAGTTGTTTTATAAATAAGAAATTGAAACCAAAAAGGTAACTCGAGTTAAGGTTTTTAGTCTAGGTCTATTGAATTTTTTCCGATTATGCAATCACATAACGATTAAATGGTTTAGCCAGACATGTTAAATAAATGGGAAGAAAGGTAGAAGAAGAAGTGAATAAAAATAAATAACATAATAATTAAATGGTAAAGCATTGAATTAGGAAACCTGTTGAATTACTCTTGATCAATCAATCTTGTTGAAACTTATACTAAAAACAAAATGCAGTGGCTAGAAAGAAAATAAATGGTGATATCTTCCCAAGGAAGGAGACTATCACTTTGGTTCGGTAATGGAAATAAAGTAAATACTGAAAAGAAAATACTAGAAGGCTCTGAACATAAAAAATACGGCTTCAAACTGAAATATGGCAGCAATTCAATATCGTAAATGAAGCTCCCCTTGGAACTTATGGTATATGTTATTTATAGCTTATGTAAATTGAGTTTATTGAGAATAAGTCGGAATCATAATTGTTGGGCCTTAACTAGGAGTGTGGACTGAAACTGTAGGGTTGAGGAAAAACCTTTGTTGAATGAGAAGAATTCGTATACGACTATATGTTATTGACAGCATTGAAACGCGCCTTTTAGGTTTCTGCTAAAACAATTGGGATGATTATCTTGGATGTGTGACGTACATCTGGGTGTTGAGACGATTGTTTGAGAGGTGAGACGGTCGTCATACAGAAGAAACACAAAATCTTCATTTTTGTCTCTGTCTGCTTCATTTCTTGGGCTAAATGTCTTGTTTCTGTCTCATTTTCATTTTTTTCTTCCACTAGTCAAGTATAACTAAATACCTGCAAAAATAAACACAAACTCGCGTAATATTATTCGAAATAAGGAAAATTGAAACTTAAATAAACGGAAAACATGCTAATAAATCGATACAAAATCGTGCTATCAAACTCCCATAGTCTTGAATCTTTGCTTGTCCTCAAGCAAACAATCAATTAGGTTTTGAAAAATATGCTTCAGACACAGACACGGAACACATTGCCTATCCATACATGGTTGTACGACATTCTTCTAAATGAACTTATATTGACGAACACTAAGGATACACTAATGACACTAAAACATATAATATTCATAAACCCATCATACAAACCAGTCTGAATCATTCCATTATAGCTAAACCTAATGATCTTGTTTTTGTTTTACCCAGTTTCATTCTGACGCAATCACATTAAGCCTTTAACCTTTACATTCGCATAGTGGAGTAACATGTTGGATAATTTGATCTCTTTCTAATACGGGGTCTGGTACACAAGTGCGATAACCCTTTAACATACTGAGTGCAAGTTGCGAGGGATCGAACCGTAATCCGCCCTACCAATTTTAGAACCAGATTCCTCTGAACCAACTAACATCAGACTTTGCTTTGTCTCTCTCTCTCTCTCTATCTCTCTCTTATTTTCTTACATTATTTAGAATATGTGCAACTTGATTGTTTTACCAATGACTTACATAATCTCAAGATTCTTCTTTTTTCTTCTTTTTGGCATTTTTAAGATCAATCACTTATTTGCATCGGCTCTCCATGTAGCTTGTGCCTCTGGCGGTGCTGACTTCTAATATAAACTACTCGGGGCTAATTTAGAACCAAAGCTTCAGATTTCGGTATAAAAGGTATCCAAACTGATATCGCATATCTAAGGGTCTAAGGTGTCAAGACTATATCAATCTTGTTAGGTCTTTTCTCAGTTTTTTAACAAAGCCTATCAACCTATATACTCGTAGGGTATGTTGAGTGAAAGCATTCTAAAAGCTCTAAAATTTTTGTTATATCTAAAAATACTAGAGAGAATTTAAATAATGAAATATTTCGATTAATATTAAGTTTTCTTACATGGAAATGAAATATAAATTAGCCTTCTCCCACACTATCTCAGACATTGTCCTCAATGTTGCGAGATATAGGTAAATTACAATAAGAAAAGAAAAAACAATAAGAAAAACAATAAAAGAAATAACTAAACTAAACTAAACTATTGTTGCGGCGACCGTGGTCCTCTGCCTCTAGCTCTACCTCGCAACTTCCTTTGCCCGTACATTGCTACATGATCAGGTATACCCACATGATGGATATAATCATGCAGTTCCTGCACTTGCTGTTGCACAACACCTAATCCCTCAAAAGCACCTGTTATTCTTCTGCCTTATGCTGTTTGTTCTACCTGCAGTTGTCCCATCCGCTCCATCATTGCAGTGTACTGCCTCTGGCTCTGCTCATCACTTTGAACAATCGCCGCAAGGATGTCATCCATAGATTTGGGTTGTTGATTCCTACATTGGCGTCTGGTAGAGGTGCTGGTGCTAGCAAAATCCGTAGCCAGCATATTCTATCATCTGGTTTTTCTTATGGAGCAGCAGCGTCTTGTGAAGGGGTATCGAGATCATAACGTCAGTTGGGTCTGGTCTGTGCATTCGTGTGGGTTGAGCAAGGTAAGATGATACTCCGAACAAGTCAATTATGAATTACCAAGTTGCACCTTCCATCCCTCTGTTGCCTGATGATGTGACTATTCTTGCAGTACTCCATTGTCGCACCCCGAAAAATATGACTTCACGCGATCCGAAAGGACGGGAGCCGTGCGCTGGACAGACCGAAGAGTCGCCACCTAATTCTATTTATTCTCGAAGAGGGAAAGGGAAGATATAGATACAACCCGGGAAGAGAGAGATAAGGACAAAGGTCAACGGAACCATTGCCTGGGTTCGAGAGTCGGTTATGCAGGGGGAAGGTATTAAAACCCCTACATCTATCGTACTCGATGGGAACCATCTAAGTTATCACGTGCGAAAGGATGTCTATGCTTAACGAGTAACTTGCTAGAGGGAAAAGAGTTTAAATTATAAGTTAGATTGATCCTAGGTGCTCGACAAGGATTGAGATCCTTGTGCCTACGTACTCCCGCATGCAATGGGAAAGTCAGAGCCTCGTAGTTCGGCCTACTACGGTTGATGGTTGTTAATTTTATTACCTTTCTTCGATGAAAGGGTCTAGGAGTCGAATTGCACTAAAGACTATGGATAGTTTATTCTGTCCAACAAGACGAGCGTCTTGCATCAAAATAATCGGAGCGAGTAACGAGAGCTCGTTATCCTCCTTTCTACCGCTTAAGGCTCGTGGCGTACATTTCTTCTTGTATTATTAATGTGTTTTATTAACCTACGACCGCTTGACGTTGGATCAAGGGTTTGGATCTAATCGAATCGTTTTGGTTTTTTGAGGTTAGAGGGTGAATGCAAATGGAGGTTTATTTGTGGTTTGTTAGCGAGGCACAATGCGCTCGGCTCGCAAGGTGAAATGGATCCTAGTAAACGAAACGATAACTGAGAAATAAAGTGCAAGTGTGAGAGTACAACCGCTTGGCGTTGGACCAAGGGTTCGCGAACGAAATAATAATCGATAAAATGCGGAAAATAAAATGCGTACAAAGTAATGGGAGAGGGATACAAAATAAATTACAGGGGATTGCATGAAATAAAAGGGCCTCGTTGTAATTTGCCCAAGAGAAAGCGTGTGGCAGTGTTTTTGAACTGTTCGAAGGCGTTCAGCCTTTTTATTCGGAGACAACTATTCGAAGGCGTTGGACCTTTTTGGATGCGTCGAGATTTAGTTCGTTAACTACCTTAGAATCGATTCAAAGTTGGAATCATTCTATGAGGAGTCGAGCAATATTTTTGAAATCTGGAAATAAATAAATAAATTGAATTTAATTCGGATGGTCTCATCATTAATCGAGATATCGAGTCGGCTCGCGACGAATCTAAAAATTAATTTGATGTTCATCGACCATGAAAATAAAAATAATCGAATTAAATAAACTAAATTAAATTACATTGACAAAATGAAAATGAAATAAAATATTAATCGAGACAAAATAATAAACAAAATAAAATTGGCCTCATATTGACCGAATTTTCCGATAACGAAATCGGACGCAATTCGGCCTTTTGGTATATCATCGGCCCGAAAAATACAATAGAAATGAAAATAAGAATCAAACGATTCCGATTAATAAAAAAATATTTTAAGATATTTTTTCTTAATGATAAAATAAAAAACAAAATATTAACAAAACAAAAATAATATTTAAAATATGAAATGAAATAATAGAAATCAATAAATAAATAAAAATATGAAAACAAAGGGTGTATTTGTTAGATCTAGGATGCTGAAAGAAAATCAGTGGGCCTAGCCCACGTTCAACAACAATAATAAAAAAAACAAGGGGGTTAGTGGCCTGGAATAGGGTGTGCACAAGAATAAGATGCAATGATCTATAAGGACCCAATAGAATTTAAAACCTAAAAAAAACTTAAAGGAAATTAATTATGTGAAAACAAAACACAAGGCTTTAGCAGCCACTTTAAAATTAACGAAGGAAATAAAAATAAATAAATAATAAACACATAAATCCAAACACGTTTCCCAAATATCAGAGGTCTTTCTCCTCTCAAAACTCAGTTTCGAAAAAAGCAAAACTCACCCTGAGTTTCATCGGTCGCTGCTCCACTCTCTCACTCGCAAAACCTCTCTCGCGGCGGACTCAAGGCCTGATTCGCGGTTCACGCTCTCGGCTAACGGCGGCGGCGGTTTCGGCCAGAGCTTATTGCGGCTTTAGTTATTCTGTTTCGTGAAGGCTCTCGCTCTCTTCTCTCGCGGACTCGGCTCTCACTCACAATCGCTTTCGCCTCAAGTCTCAAAGCTTTCTCTCAACATGTTCTGTGATTTGGTTTCAAGGTATTACGATGTTGTGTGGTTTTGTGGCTTCTGGATTTATTTTGTGACGGCGGTGATAAGTTGGGTATGGTTCGGTTTGAGTATCGAATGATTGGTGTTTGTGAATGAACTGTTTGTGGCAGATTTGATTGGTTCACGAGGAAGGTGATAGTGGCGGTAGCTTGGTGATAAGGGTTTGGTTGAAATATTTGCGATGGTTATGGTTCTAATGAATTCAGATCTATGTTTTTGGCTTTTTCAGTTTGGTACGTTTGTGATTTGGATAATGTTTCAGAGATTTTTTTAAGGTGGTGATGGCGTGTTTGATGGTTTGGTGTGAGTTTTGTGTTGTTTGAAGAAGAGTTTTCTGAAGTTGGATGAAAGTTAGGCTAGTGGTTTCTTATTTTGTGAGTTTGCAGAGTCATTTTTGTTTGAGGTTTGTGTTTGGAGTTAGATTTATGAAGCTTTTGAAAGGTTGAATGAAAGGAGAGTTCTGCAATTTTGAAAGGCTGAGGTTTTGAGATGGTGACTAAGGTGTAAATGCCATGAAGGTGAATGAGGTATTGATGGGTGAGCTTATTGCAGGCTTTGTGAAATTTATGGGATGCTAATATGTATGAAGATTGTGGTTTATTTGCAGAATTTTTTTGGCTTATTTGAAGCTTGAAAATTGATTTTTTTGCAGAGGTTTAAGGTGTTGTCCAAGCTTGAGGATGTGATGAATGAAGGGCTTATTTTATAGTAGAAATTGTAGAGGGATAGAGTTGGAAATCTTGAGGCAAAAGATTAAAAAAATCTGATTTTGTGAGATTTTGTGAGCTGTTAAAATTTGGAGGATGATGGTTTGTTGCAGAAAATTCTGTGTGGAGAGTGAGTGGAATTGGAATTGAGTGGGTCTTGTGAAATTTTGTTATGCAGGAAGAAATGTTTTTGTCTTTTGTGTGACTAGAAGCTTTTTAGAATAATAATACTAATAGTACTAATAATACCAATAATAATAATAATAATAATAATAATAATAAAATAAGAAATAAAAATAGTAATAATAATAAAAAGATAAAAATAATAATAATAGTAATAATAATGGAAATAATGATAAAAGAGAATAATAATAAAAGATAAGAATATGGAAATTTTTTGTGATGGGGCTTAAAAAAATAAAAGAGAGATAATGGACTTATGTAAAATGGTTTTAATAATAATAATAGATCTTTTTATATATTTTTTCTATGATGACTAAATAATTAAAATAAAATAAAGTAAAAAAAACTTATGATAATATAAAAAGAAAATTTGATTTTTTTTAGTCTGAAAATAATAAATGCATTTTTTGGATTTTTCGAATATCAGATAGAAAAAATAAAGTAGTACATTTTTGGATTTTTGAATAATGGTTAACAAACAGAAAATAAAATAGTAAAGGTAGGACAAATTTGGGGTATGACAGATGCCCCTATCGAATTGGCTTAGACCGAGTAAGATGAACTGGCTCGCGTTCAAACTTTCAAAGTATATGACAATTAGATACTAGCAGACTCCGAATTTGTCCGACAAAAGAAAATGTGTAAAAATAAACGCTAACGATTAAAAACTTGAAAGAACGGGTGACACAACGGAGAAACAAGTTGATTGAAAGTAAATAAATCGCTATCACCGCAAGGATGATAATGCGACCCCAACACTCGAACTAGGTCGATATGGACGCTGAGTGACAGAAAATTAAATAATCGCTTACCACCGCAAGGATGATAATGCGACCCCATCACTCGATGCTAGGTCGATCCTGAGTAACTGAAAATATAAATAAACGCTTACCACCGCAAGGATGATAATGCGACCCCAACACTCGATGCTAGGTCGATGTTGAGTAACAAAAAATTAAATAATCGCTTACTACCGCAAGGATAATAATGCGACCCCAACACTCGATGCTAGGTCGATGCTGAGTAACAGAAAAAATAAAAAAATCACTTACCACCGCAAGGATGATAATGCGACCCCAACACTCGATGCTAGGTCGATGCTGAGTAACAGAAAAAATAAATAATCGCTTACCACCGCAAGGATGATAATGCGAACCCAACATTCGATTCTAGGTCGATGCTGAGTAACAGAAAAAAAATAAATAATCGCTTACCACCGCAAGGATGATAATGCGACCCCAACATTCGATGCTAGGTCGATGCTGAGTAACAGAAAAAAATAAATAATCGCTTACCACTGCAAGGATGATAATGCGACCCCAACACTCGATGCTAGGTCGATGCTGAGTAACAGAAAAAATAAAAAATCGCTTACCACCGCAAGGATGATAATGCGACCCCAAAATTCGATGTTAGGTCGATGCTGAGTAACAGAAAATAAATAATCGCTTACCACCGCAAGGATGATAATGCGACCTCAACACTCGATGCTAGGTCGATGCTGAGTAATAGAGAATAAATAATCGCTTACCACCGCAAGGATGATAATGCGACCTCAACACTCAATGCTAGGTCGATACTGAGTAACAGAAAACAAATAATCGCTTACCACCGCAAGGATGATAATGCAAACTCGGAACTCGAACTAGGTCGATATGGGTGCCGAAAGACAGAAAATTAAAATAATCGCTTACCACCGCGAGGATGATAATGCGAACTCGACACTCGAACTAGGTCGATATGGATGCCGAAAGACAAAAAATTAAAATAATCGCTTACCACCGCGAGGATGATAATGCGACCTCGACACTCGAACTAGGTCGATATGGATGCCGAAAGACAGAAAATTAAAATAATCGCTAGAGAAAAGTCCAATGGGGACGCCCACTGAATTTGCTGAGGAGATGCCTGGAATCTTCAATCGATCCTGGATCCTGACTTATGCACGTATGCTCGATTACTTTGAAATTGTGTTCCATAATGATGGAAGCGATGCAAATGTTTATGCAATGAGTTATAAGTTGAAACTGTTGGGGAACATAAAAAGTCTGATTTATTTATGTATGCAAATGATGCACGCGTTGCAAATGATTAATGTAAATGATGCGTATGACGTTGATGATGCATAATGATGCATATGAGGTGATTGGAAAATGAAAGATGCCAGCTTGGTGGACTTTTGGTTTGGTAGTTGCCAATAATGATTGGACTTTGGGTGGGAGGAGGGATTGATTCCCCGACACTCGATCTTCAACGATGCATGATCAGAAGATAAATCTGATTGCTCCAAGTTGGGTCACTTGCTGATGAGCGGAGCAACTTAATTGACACATGAAGACTGATTTTGCTTTGAATGATTGCTAATGTCTAGCAAGGACTGCCTGTTCAGCTGGGGAAAAGAGAGGAAGATTTGCTCCTTGTTTGCTTGCCCCTTGTAACACCCCAAATTTTCCCTCTTCATTTTAAGCATCATATCACATCATATTCATCATGAACATATCATTTTCTTAGCATCCTAGCATGGAAAGATGAGGCATACCATTCTTCATGACCTAGCATTAGGCATATGATCATCTGTGGAGGTTCTTGAAGCATTTCAAGCCATGACAAGGGGCCCATTGGTTTTGTACAAGTCCTATGAGGGGTATACATTGCATTTAGAAGTTCAAGTTCATTTACAAAAGCTCAGAATATTGTATGATCATCAGAGATTCCAGGATAAGGAGAAGCTCCTGCACAAGGGACCTAAACTAGGGTTTGAGATTCAAGCATAAAAACCTCACAACTTTGGCCATTTCATTTGGGCAAAGTATTCTATATGTCAAGAGGATCCTAGGTATCAATTTTCATGAGAAAATTCCTTGTGGAAGTCAGGAAATTCTTCAGTTGCTTGCAGATGAAGTAATTGGTCAACTGTGCCCTTAAAAAGTCAACAGTGTGATTTCAAGGGATCCAACCCAACTTTTTTGGCCAAGGGGCGTCCTTACAATGTTATAAAAGGTTTAGGATGTTTAAGATCAAGAATCATGGAGATTTGAGGCTTTTTGCAAAATTGGTGAAAACTTGGTTTTTGGAAATTTCCATATTTGACAACTTTTGCCTTAAATTTCAAGTGAGCTTAACATGATCAAAAATTCTTCAAATGGACCAAAGTCAAACATGAAAGTTAGAGATTAAGGTCTCCCATTTTCAAAAAGTACAAGTACTTTTTCATGAGATTCTTGGTTTGTTCTATATGGCCTTCGAAAAAATGCTGCAAATTAGGGCAAATCCAAAAATTCCATGCATGCACAAAAGCAAAAAGTTTCAAAACTTATTTTCAAGACTTGGTATGGATCAATTATGTTTCCAATGTTAAAATACAAGGCATTTGGCACATTTTTCTCCAAAGAATACCACAAATTCGTGCACCACAAGGAAGTTGCTTCAAAAATGCAAAATTTGCAAAGTCATGAGAAAAGTGTGATGACTTGATCCAATGGCCAGGACTTGTTGGATTATAATCAAGGGATGGATTTGGATTGCACATGTGCTGAGAGGCCAAGGAAAGCATGAGGAGTGCATGCTTCCATCAGAAATTGCAAAATTTGCAAATTCACCAAAAACTTGTGATTCCCACGTGCAAACTTCACAATTTTTTCAGCATTGGTTTAGGGCATGATATAAAAGAAGCTAGGGTTTCAGAATTGCACAACTCTCTCTCATTCTCTCATTTCCAATTTTATGCACAACTTGCAATTTCCCTCATATCTCATCACACACTTGCTCATTTCAAAAACCAGTGGTAGATCCTTGATCAGTGCAAGCTAAGGATCATTAATCACACCATCATTCAAGCTTTCCTTCAAGTTCAACAACCTTGCCATTTCAGGGCAGGTGTTGGCAAAGCTTCAGATCCAGCCACATTCAAGGCTTTAGATGCATTTATTTTGCATCTAGAGTGAAATAGGAGTGAATTGCATCCATTATCTGGTCTTCTAACACCTTGAATCAAGATCTGCAACTCAGGTATGGTTCTAAATCTTAAGATCTGAAAATGAAATTGATTGTGCATTTTATGATCTGTGATGTTTGCTGATCATGCTGCAAGTTGTAGTTTCGAAAATGGTGCATTGTAGTGTGAGATATTTGATTTTCATTTTTCATGGTGCAAACTGTTTTGGTTCGATTTATAACATCCATTGATCTATTGCAATTTTCAATGTCATATTTGGATTCAGAGCATGTCAATTAGTGGATCTGGAGCATTTGGTTTATTTATGTTGTTGTTTGTTCATACTAGTTTGAATTCCGGTGTCGGAGCCCTAGCTCCGGTCACCGGAAACTGGAAATGAAGCTAGGGTTTCAGGAGCTTGAAGATAAGCCCTCAGCCCTTGGATCTCTCTCTCAACGCGTAGGATTTTGCCACGTTTCCCTGAAGCACCTCCTCCCTCTCACGTGAAACTTGTTTCTGTTTTAATTCACTTTGTTTGGCACCTCACGATAGTAAGCATGCGTCCTCACTCCTCTGCCAATTGACCAGCCACGTCAATTAATGAAGGAGTTTCCGCGTGTGTTAGATTAATCTCATGGTCTTGTTTATTTTTCTTTAATTTTCACTGAATTTCCATATTATGTTTCATAAACCAGCGCAGCTAATGGGCTCAGTTTCCTATCCACACCCCCTCTAATCCTAAGCCCAGTTCATTTACACGCAAATCCCTTACTATTTCCACCCCTAGCTCTCATTCTCTTTTAATTTCTTTTTCATTTTTATTTCTTTTATTCTATTTTGATTTCCTTTTATTAAAAATAGTTCCAATTATCCAAAAATTCCAAATTAATTCTTGAGTCTTCATTTAAGTTTTCCCTAATTTTCTATATTTTTATTTTCCACTTATTCCTATTATCCACGTGGCAATTAATTCCTCATTACAATTAATTCATTTTTAAGTCCATTTTGAGCAATCTGCCTTGTTCATTTTCCATAGGTTTCATTATTTTGAGTTTTGTGTTCATTCTTTTTGCTCTGGATTCCTAAGATGATGTAGTTCTTGTGTGATTTTCCCCCTAATTTTTTTAGAACCTTTCTCATTGGGTCTTGGTCCTTTGACTTGTGTTGGAAGTTATTAACCCTAGTTCTTGTTTATGTCTTCATTTGACCTACTTGGCTTCTGAATTTCTCCCAATCCTTTTGGCCCATTGTTATATCGTGTTTGAAGATCATTTTGTTTAAGTTGTGGGATTTTTAGATGCATTGTTGAATTAATTTGAATTTTGTCTTGAACCTTGTCCCATTTTGCTTCTTTTGGTTCATTAGGTCTATTATAAGCTTAGAAGGGCACTTGTGCCAACTTCTTCTTCTCATTTGGGGTCTCTTTGGGGTATGGGTTCCATTCTGGTCTTGACTTAGGGTTTGCGTCTTAGAAGTTTTTGTGTTTGCTTACCTTTTAAGTCCTTTCACTTCTTAAGTGTATTCATCTCACTTCTTTGTTCCTTTCACTTCATTATTGTGTTTGTTTGGTTTTGTACCTCTCCTCTCTTCATCTTGCTAGCTTCTTAAGCTCTTCTTTGATTTGTTTTGGTTCTGGTCCTGTGCATTGAGTCCATGTTTGTGCATATTTGCTTTGCATCTTTCTTAAGTTTGCATGTGTTTGTCATTTGTTTCATGTTGCATCATATTGACTTGTATGCTTCATTCCTCATTCTTATAATTTGCATTATCCATTGAGCATTTGTATATATGAATGCACTTCTGTTTGTATGATGTTAGCATGTCATCTTGTTCATTGTATTTCATTTGTATGCTTGTTACTAACCTTGCAGGGGCTATGGTAAGTGTGAGGTGTGGAAGTTGAGTTCCACATCTCCAAATCTCATCTCTCCTTCTTCTCAATTCTTTATTGTGCTAACCCTTTGCTTGTTGGGCTTAGGCCTTTCTCATCTCTCTTCTTCTTCTTCTTCTCTTCTTCTTTATTTTTTCTTTATGATAGTAAACCACACTAACCTTAGGATATCCATGCATGACAACACTTAGGATTCTTTAGTCCCCCATTAGACTTTTACCTTTGTGATCCTTTTGGTTCTTCTTCTCTTCTCATCTCATAACCATAAAAAACATCTTAATAATGTTTGAAGTAATACCTTGAACAATAGCCTTATCCCATGAGGTACTTGTAGTCTTCCCATCTTGGGATAGTACAAGTTTACCTTGTGATGCACAAGTCTGATCAAGGTATCTTCTTCACCAAAGAAAAGCATAAAAAACACTTCTTCATCTGTAAATACCAAAAACACTTAATAAGTTAATGAGTTAGTGAGCTTAGGCCCTAATCTCTGGCTTCAAGTTTTGGGGATTTTCTCCTTACTTGAGTGTGCATGTTCTATTATTCCATCTTGGAATGTAGTGACAAGTGCACATTCCATAGAAAAGAGGTTGAATTCACTTCCTTGTGACACACTCATAAAAGCTTCATAAAAAAACACAAACAAACAATATTCGTCTTTCCTTCGGGAATTCTTTTCTCATCTCATTCGCTCTGTCCGTGAACTTGCTCCTACTTGTCATTTTGCAAGACGGTTACGCACTCGTCGTCCGAGCCCGCAACACCTGAGCATTGACATAGTCAGTTCAAGCCTTAATTCACAAATAATTTCCTTGCCACCCCTAGTTAGGGGAACTACGGCGTCTCTGATCCTCATTATCCTGATGAGGTACGTAGGCAGCGGGGTAGGGCCCGTTCGAGCACAATCTTTATTTTCCCTACATTTTTTCTCTTTGTTTTCTCTTTCATTTCTTTTCTCAGTTTCTTTTCTAGTTCATTTCTTTTCTTTGCAGCAGCTTTCATATCCTCACCCTTTGAAACATTTTCTTTGCAAGCGTGGATCCCGTCGGGTACGGCGGACGATCTGGGTGCTAATACCTTCCCAGGTCGTAACCGACTCCCGAACTCAGTCTCTTTGGTTCGCAGGACCCGTGTCCTTCCTTTTCTTTTCTTCTGGTTTGTGCAGCATTACCATTCCCATTCCTTCGGGATAAAAATGCCTGGCTGGCGACTCTTTTCTTTTCCGCGCCACTTTCGCATTTGTACCATGATGGAAATCCGGGGAGCGACAGCTGGCGACTCTGCTGGGGAATGAATCCTGAATCTCTGGTTCCCCTGTGAGTCTCTCCTAGTGCTTGCTTGTTCCTTTTTCTTTGGGTGATGTTGTTTGCTGTGGCTTGTTGTATTTTATTGTTGTTTGTTTACAGCTTTATTTACAGCTTTATTTACAGTTTTCAGTATTTATTTTCTGCATCATGTATATATATTGGACTGTCTGGAGTGGATTTTCTGTTTGGTGGGATGGGTGTTACTCTGTCTGAGAGATGAGCTCATTACCACGACTCGAGAGCACCTTAGGACTTAGAGTGGTTCCACTTTGGCCTCATGAGATCTTGTCATGGGGGTAGTAGTGAGTTCCACGCCCAAACTTGCGACCGTCTTGGAAATGTCTTGATTTGGGGATCTTCCTCTCTCATTTCATAACCTTGACAGTTATGTGCAGCTGGGGACCGATCATTGAGAACCTTGTGGAAACATCCCTCTCTAGTGATGACAGTGGCATACCATATTATGTGGCAAACCCATTCGCATCCGAGGGCCCACCTGGGACTTTCATAGGATGACCTTGTTGTCCCGGACTCAGCTGAGGCCTCCCTGCGTAATATATAATGCCAAACCGATTCCCTAATTTGGTCATGAGCCATTTCTCGGAGATGGTGAAAGTATTATTGCTATTCGGCTTTGAGAGTCCGTGATGTTTGACCCGGATCCTACCAGTGAGATTGGGAGGGGTTTACAGGTTCGCAGGAACCCTTGGCCTCTACATATCCTCATTATCAGTGGTCCTTATTATTAATTTCTGGTCCTATGGTTCTATGGTTCTGGTATTCTGGTTTTCTTGGTACTGTGGTTCTGAGATCTTCTATCAGAGATTTGTAATTATTTCTATCAAAGAGAGTTGTGATTCAGAGGACTTTTGGTTTGCCAGTATTCAGAGGGTCCTTGTGTTCAGTGATTCAGTATCCAGATGGTCCCAGTTGATCATATGCCTGCATTGCATTGCATTTGCATCATTCTTGCATTAACTGTTTATGTTTCCATTTTTCAGGTCATTGTTCTTACCCAACTCCCAGTTCTGGTAAATCTTATCTCCAAATGGCAGAAATCAGAAGAGTTACAAGGAAAAAGAATGTTCACTATACTTTTCTTCAACCTGAAGTTAGAAGTGTTCAGAAGTTAGCAGGTCTGATGAATGACCAAGTCTTGGGTAATTTCAGGAAAAGATATGGCCAGATATTGAAGTTTGTGGACAAACCCACTGCAGACCAGAAGGACAGTTTGCATACCTTGTTGCAGTTTTATGATTCTCTGTTGCGTTGCTTTGTGTTTCCAGGTTACATCTTAGCTCCTACATTGGAAGAGATTGCCAGCATGCTGAATGTTCCAGTCAGAGATACATTGCCTTTCTATGGGTATGAGGTGGTGCTTAAAGAAGAGGACATAGCCAAAGTTTGTCGTTTTCCAGCTGCTACAGTCAAGAAGGCTTTGAAGGATAGTGAAGGTAAAGGACTCCCTTGGAGTGTGCTCATCCCAGAGGCAGAGAGATATGCTATAGAGGGTAATTGGAATGACTTTGGTGTTGTGCTTGCTTTGATGGTGTATGGGTCCAACTTGTTCCCAGGAGAGAAGGAACTTGTAAGCTTGGAAGTGATCTCAATCTTTGCCAAAGGCAATCCTGTGCCTACTCTTCTGGGTGACTTCTATTACAGTGTTCATTACAGGAATGAGAAAGGTAGGGGTGGAACAGTAGTCTGCTGTGCTTCTTTGTTTGCTTAGTGGTTTGCCAGACAACTGCCAAAGTCAGGTGCCTTCAAGGAGATGAGGGATGAGTGGAGATGGTCAAGAAGGTTGATGGGGTTAACTGCTGAAGATATTGCCTAGGGATATGATAGAGATCTGCTAGGTAAAGAATTGCTGGTCAGTTGTGGAAGATTTGCTGGAGTGCCTTTGCTGGGAAGGAAGGGTGTCATCAGTTATTATCCAACATTATCCAGGAAGCAGTTTGGTTACCCTTTGAGAGATCCTCCACAGATGGAAGAGTTTGCTGAGTCTTTGTATTTTCCCGTGGAAGGAAACAAGGAGTTAGTTCTACAAGCTTCCCAAGCTTGGGCTCATAGGATAAGGAAGGGTAAGAAAGACTTCGGCAGAGTAGATCCCAAGACGTATCCACCATTTGCTGCATGGTTGCAAAAACATGTGGAAGAAGTTCTCATGCCATTCTCAGTTGAAGCTCCACTTTATCCCAGAGAAGTTCCAAGTCAGAGCAGTACTGTCTCCCTTGAAGAGTACAAGAAGCTAGAAGCTCAGCTGCATGAAGTTAGAGTGGAGAATGTAGAAATGGTAAGCCTGTACCATCTTGCCACCAGGGCCAAGAATGAAGCAGAAGGTAAGCTGCAGAAGATCCAAGCCTCCTTGGAAGCTAAAGAGAAATACTTTGCTGGAAGGGAAGCCCACTTTCATAGGTTGGGTCTGATGGAGGCAAAAAGAGAAGCTGAACGCAAAAAGACTTTGAAGACTCTCAAGGAAGCTCGACAATCCATTGTTTGGTTGCAAGGCCAAAGGGAGGAAGAGAAGAAGAAGTTCAAAGAGAAAGAGGAGTTCTTTGAAGTGCAAATGGCCTTCAAGAAGGAAGAGGTGGAGCAAATCCACACCATTCGGAAGGAAAAGACTCAGCAGTTAGCACAAAGTCAGTTAGCCTTGGAGGAAGCAAGGAAGGAGATTGAAGAGCTCAAGCTGAGAGCGGGTGTCAAGAAGAGCAGAGTAGAGGTGGCAGAGCCTGGGTCCTTAGTTTAGTTTATTTTTCAGACTACCTACAGGCTTGTTGTAGGAGTCTTGCTTTATTTGTTTTGTCTTTTATTCATGTATTGGCTTGTAACCCTTCGGGGAATATTTTTGTTTGTGCTCTGACTTTTGGCCGGCAGTGGTTTGTCCATGATATACAGTGTTAATGTGCAAGTTATCTTTTCTGAATGTGCAAGGCTCGTTTGTCTGATACTGCTAATATCTGAACACTCATCAAAGAGAAAAGCTTGAAAGTTAATAACCAAAGTGACTGTCTGGAGTAGATACCAGAACTGGGGCATGCAAATGCTTAAAAACTTGGGAACATGAGCAGTTACATTGCATTGCATATAACATGTTTGTTTGTTTTGCAGGTAGTGCTTCAGTTTCTAACATTCTTGTGGTTTCAGGCACTATAGCTCCCAGAAAAGTCTGAGAACAGCCAGTCGCACACAGATATCCAACAAAGGTCAACATAGAAAGAGTCATGGATCAGATGCAAGCTGACTTAGCTGACTTGAGGTTGAGGATGGACAACTTTATGACTTTGATGGCAGGCATGGGTCAGAATCAAGAACGTCTGCGGGAGATGATTGAAAATGGTCAAGCCAGGAACAACGGTACTGCTGATGGTAATCGTAATGGTGCGGGCGCACGTCAAGTTGAAGTCCCTGTAGCATAGCCAGGGATTACCATAATCAATGATGGGATGAATAATGTTCAAATGGATAATCAAGACAAATAGTTCACTCTGCTGGACGAGACTGAAGGTCAGGGGGCTGAGATGAACTGGAAGTTTGAGGAGATGGCAGAACAAATCAAGCCTATTCAATCCCAGAGCTCTTTGGGATTTGACATTACTGACTTGGGCTTGGTTCCAGGGGTTAGAATCCCTTACAAGTTCAAGGTTCCAAATTTTGAGAAATACAACGGCACAACATGTCCAAAGACTCATCTTCAGTCCTTCGTAGGAAGGATCGCTGCTCACACTGATGATGAAAAGCTGTGGATGTACTATTTCCGGGACAACCTGGTCGGGGCCTCTCTGGAATGGTATATGAAGTTAAGCAGAGTCAATATTAAAAGCTGGAAGGACCTGGCAGAAGCTTTTGTGAGACAATACCAGTATAATTTGGACATGGCTCCAAATCGCACTCAATTGCAACACATGTCTCAAACTGCTAAGGAGGGTTTCAAAGAATATGCTCAAAGGTGGCGTCAGCTCGTTGCCAGAGTGCAACCACCACTGCTTGAGAATGAGATGGCTGACATGTTTATGGGGACCTTGCAAGGTGTGTTTCTTGAAAGATTGGCGTCCAGTTCTGCCACCAAGTTCAACGACATAGTAATTGTTGAATAGAGGGTTGAGACCTTGCTGAAGATGGGAAAGATTCAAGATACAAGTGCGAGCAACTCGAATGGAGCAAGAAAAGCTTTCAGTGGACCTCCAAGGAGAAGAGAACGTGAGACAAATGTTGTGTTTGGCCAAGGACGGGGCCGAGGTTACAAAAGACCTTATGAGCATGTGGCAATAGTCACAATTCCTTCTAGCCCTATGCAGCAGGCACAACCTCAACAACAACAACCACAACAGCAGCCACAATGTAACAACTATCAGCAGAGACCTTATCAGCCAAGGCAAACTCGCCCGGCTAATAGGGTGATTGAAGCAATCCCCATGACATATGCTGCTTTGCTACCAAGGTTGCTGGACCTGAATCTGATTCAATTGAGAACTTTGGCACCACCACCTCCTGGAGAGCTTCCAGTGGGTTACGATGTCAATGCAAGATGCGCTTTCCACTCAGGGGCACCCGGGAACTCAACTGAGAAGTGTAGGGCGCTACAGCACAAAGTTCAGGACCTGATAGACTCCAAGGCGATTAACTTCGCCCCACCGCCGAATGTTACTTCAAACCCTATTCTGAATCACGGAGGGGCTAGAATCCATGCTGTCGAGGGTGGTGAGAAGTTAAGTCTGATGCTGAATATTGAAGAAGTGAAGACTTCTTTGATGGTAGTGAAAGAGAGGCTGCTGAAAGGTCAAGTGTTTCCGGGTTGCAGTGCTAACTGTGAGAAATGTCTGAATTCAGTAAATGGGTATGAGAATCTGAAGATGGGTTTGCAGAGTTTGATTGATGATGGATCTTTACAATTTAACAGAGTTGGTGATGAAGCTGATGATGTATCAACCATAACCATATTCTATGATGAAACTGAGATGCCTGCCAGGAGAGAGTCGGTGACCATTTATGCTCCTGAGGTTAGTCCTGTGACTATCACCGTGCCTGGGCCTGTTCCTTCTATAGACGATAGAGCCATTCCATGGCATTACGGCTCAGAGGTATACGTGGCTGGATAGAAAGTGGAGAGCAAGTCTGTTGCTGTTGACCCGACTGTAGTGAATATCGGAGGAGTTGGAGGCTTTACAAGAAGTGGTCGTCTATTTGCTCTTCCAGTGCTGAGAAGGGATCCGGAGGCTGAGGCTTCGTCAAAGGCTAAAGGAAAGCAAGCTGTGACTGATGAGACAATAACTCCTACTGCTGTACAGGGAACCTTTGAGAAGGAGGTCGAGGAATTCATGCGCATAATCAAAAAGAGTGATTATAAGATGGTCGAGCAGTTGAACCAGACACCTTCCAAGATATCCATTCTATCTTTGCTGATGTGTTCTCCTGTACACAGAGAAGCCTTGTTGAAAGTACTGCAGATGGCCTATGTTCCTCAAGAAATCACTATCAATCAACTCGAAGCAGTAGTGGGCAGTGTAAATGCGAGCCATGGGCTGGGCTTCACAGATCGAGACCTGACGTCAGAAGGTCAAAACCATAACAAAGCACTACATATTACTATGGAGTGCAAGGGTGATGTGTTGTCGCATGTTCTTGTAGACACAAGCTCTTCCCTTAATGTACTTCCGAAGAAGGCATTAATGAAGCTCAATGTTGATGGTATAGTCTTAAGACCCAGTGGTTTGATTGTCAAAGCGTTTGACGGGTCGAGAAGATCAATGTTTGGAGAGGTTGAGTTTCCTGTGAAGATAGGTTCTCAGGTCTTCAAAAGTATCTTCTACGTCATGGACATTCAGCCCGCGTACAGCTGCTTGTTGGGACGCCCGTGGATTCATGCTGCCGGTGTTGTGACGTCCACTCTGTATCAGAAGCTCAAGTATGTGGTTGACGGCCAGGTAATCACAATGTGCAGAGAGGAAGACATCTTTGTAAGCCACTTGTCAACATTCAAGTATGTAGAGATGGATGGGGAGATCCATGAGACTCCGTGTCAAGCCTTCGAAGCAGTCAATGTCAGTATTCTGACTCCTGTAGAGAGAAGCAGTGAGAAATAAGGTACCTCCATCCACTCTTACAAGCAGGCAAAAGAGGTAGTTCAATCAGGAAGTGCCCAAGGCTGGGGCAAATTGCTAGAGCTAGAAAAGAAAGACGACAAGTTCGGTTTGGGATATTAGCCTGATGGATCTACTCCAAGTGGTAAGGCTATCACCTTTATAAGCGCTGGGATGCTCGACCGCAACCAAATCTGTGCAACTATTGAATAGGGAGACAATGATGGTGACTGGGACAACTGGATACATCCGTGTGCGCCCGGAGAGGAGCTGAGGAACTGGTCTGCTGAAGACATTGTTCAAGTTACCTGGCACTCAGAGTAATTTATTTGTTTCCTTTTACTATCATACTGCATTGTCAAATCCAGGATTCTGCCCAAAATGCTAGGATCCATTGTATTGGGCCACCATGTTTTGTGTGCATCTTATTTTACCATGAAATGAAAGGACATTTTCAGACAAATTGCGTTCCCATTCTTTGTTTTTTTAAAAAAAACTTTCACAAAAATATAAAAAATGGCAATGTGTTTTTCCTTTTTGTTTTTGTGTTCGCGTCTCTTTTTCAAAATAAGCAGATTCTGAAATAAGCACATCATCTGTGCAGTGTTGATCATCCGGATTCCATTGATAACATTCCTGCTATGACCACGCATGACTTTGACAATCCTGTCTACCAAGCTGATGAAGGGGTTGAGGAAGACTGTGAACCCCCTGAAGAATTGGTCATATTGTTGAAACAAGAGGAACGGGTTATTCATCCTCATCAGGAGGAGATTGAGATCATCAACATTGGCAGTGAAGATGTGAAGAAAGAGATCAAGATTGGGGCCAGTCTGCAGGCCGAAGTCAAGAAAGAGCTGATCAGTATGCTGCGAGAGTATGTGGATATCTTTGCCTGGTCGTATCAAGATATGCCAGGGTTGTATACCGAAATCGTTATGCATAAGGTACCTTTGAGAGAGGACTGTCCTCCTGTGAAACAGAAATTGAGAAGAACTCGTCCTGACATGGCGATGAAGATCAAAGAGGAGGTTCAGAAGCAATGGGATGCCGGATTCCTTGCTGTAACTAGTTACCCACCTTGGTTAGCTAACATTGTACCTGTACCAAAGAAGGACGACAAGGTCCGGATGTGCGTTGACTACCGGGATTTGAATAGAGCAAGCCCAAAAGATGACTTTCCGTTGCCTCACATTGATGTGTTGGTAGACAACACTGCTCAATTCTCGGTATTTTCCTTCATGGATGGCTTCTCCGGATATAATCAGATTAAGATGGCACCGGAAGACATGTAGAAGACAACGTTCATTACCCCGTGGGGTACATTCTGCTATAAGGTCATGCCCTTTGGTTTGAAGAACGCCGGGGCAACTTATCAGCGGGCAATGGTCACATTGTTCCATGACATGATACACAAGGAGATTGAGTGTTATGTGGACGATATGATTGCTAAGTCCCGAGACAAAGAAGAGCATCTGGTCAACCTGAAGAAGCTGTTTGATAGACTGATCAAGTACAAGCTGAGGTTGAATCCAAACAAGTGCCCCTTCGGAGTGCGTTCCGGGAAACTGCTGGGTTTCATTGTTAGTCAAAGAGGAATTGAGGTAGATCCTGCTAAAGTAAAAGCAATTCAAGATATGCCTGCACCAAGAACAGAAAAAGAAGTGCGCAGGTTTTTAGGGAGGTTGAACTAAATTTCTCGGTTCATATCTCATCTAACTGCCACGTGCGAACCGATATTCAAATTGCTAAGAAAAGAGCAAACGATCAGGTGGAACGAAGAATGCCAAAGAGCTTTCGACAAGATAAAAGAATATTTGCAGGAGCCTCCAATTCTAATGCCTCCAGTTGAAGGAAGACCTTTGATCATGTACTTGACCGTGCTAGAAGGATCAATGGGGTGTGTTCTAGGCCAACATGATGATTCTGGTCGAAAAGAGTATGCTATTTATTACCTTAGAAAAACGTTTACCGACTATGAATCCCGTTACTCACTGCTCGAGAAAACTTGTTGCGCTTTGGTATGGGCTGCTCGCCGACTGAGGCAGTATATGTTGACTCATACCACACTACTCATTTCCAAAATGGATCCTGTCAAGTACATCTTTGAGAAACCAGCGTTAACCGGAAGGGTTGCTAGGTGGAAAATGATTTTAACTGAGTATGACATCCAGTATACTTCTCAGAAAGCTATCAAGGGAAGTGTATTGTCGGATTACCTTGCACAACAACCTCTTGAAGACGATTATCAGCCAATGAAGTTTGATTTCCCAGATGAGGACATCATGTACCTCAAAGAAAACGATTGCGAGGAACCACTTCCGGAGGAGGGGCCAGACCCTGAATCCAAATGGAAGTTGATGTTTGATGGGGAAGTCAATATCAACGGATGTGGAGTTGGTGCCGTTCTTATCACGCCCGAAGGTGTTCATTTTCCCTTCGCTGCCAGAATTACTTTTGGCTGCACCAACAATGAAGCGGAATACGAGGCATGCATAATGGGAATAGAGGAGGCAATTAATCTTCGGATTAAGAACCTCAATATATTCGGGGATTCAGCCCTCGTCATTAACCAAGTTACCGGCAAGTGGTATACGCATCAAGAGCATCTAATTCCATACAGGGATTATGCAATAAAACTGTTGACGTTATTGACGACAGTTAAGCTTCAGTACATACCACGTGATGAAAATCAGTTTTCCGACGCATTGGCCACTCTTTCTTCGTCTATCAAAGTCTTGTGTTGGAATTATGTGCCCAGAATTGACAACTCCAGGCTTGACGCTCCAGCTCATGCCTTCTCTGTAGACGCCGTGTCTGACGAGAAACCTTGGTACTTTGATATCAAGTTATTCCTGGAAAAGCAAGAATACCCAGCTGGGGCATCTTCCAATGACAAGAAGACCTTAAGGCGACTTGCTGCTAGCTTCTTCTTGAATACAGACGAGGTTTTGTACAAGAGAAACTTTGACATAGTCTTGCTCAGATGCGTGGATAGACACGAAGCAAGTTTGTTAATGCAGGAAGTCCACGAAGGATCTTTCGGTACCCATGCAGGAGGGCATGCTATGGCTAAGAAATTGCTGAGATCAGGGTATTACTGGATGACAATGGATGCAGACTGTTGTTCATTCTCTCGCAAGTGCCACAAGTGCCAAATATACGCAGACAAAGTGCATGTTCCTCCAAGCCCGCTCAACTTCATGTCATCTCCTTGGCCCTTTTCTATGTGGGGCATTGACATGATCGAGAAAATAGAGCCTACTGCTTCAAATGGTCATCGATTCATCTTGGTCGCAATTGATTACTTCACTAAGTGGGTGCAAGCAGCATCTTATGCCAACATCACTCGTCAAGTGGTGGCAAGGTTTCTGAAAAGGGATATCATATGCAGATACGGAGTGCCTGAAAGGATCATTACTGACAATGGTTCTAATCTCAACAACAAGATGATGGCAGACTTGTGTCGGGACTTCAAGATACAACATCGCAATTCTTCTCCTTACCGACCAAAGATGAATGGTGCGGTAGAGGCAGCAAACAAGAATATCAAGAAGATTGTGCATAAAATGGTTGTCACCTACAAAGATTGGCATGAGATGTTACCATTTGCGTTGCATGGGTACCGAACGTCAGTCAAGACGTCAACTGGGGCAACTCCCTTCTCTTTGGTATATGGCATAGAAGCAGTCCTGCCTGTTGAAGTTGAGATTCCTTCATTGCGTGTGATGATGGATGTGAAGCTTGACGAGGCTGAATGGGTGCGTGCTCGTTACGATCAGCTATGTCTAATTGAGGAAAAGAGATTAGCGGCTATCTTTCATGGTCAGCTTTATCAGAGGAGAATGAAGCGAGCATTCGACCAATGAGTACGTACTCGGGAGATCATGTGGGAGAGCTTGTGTTGAAGAGGATCATTTCTCCAGGTTCAGATCACAGGGGCAAGTGGACCCCAAATTACGAAGGACCATTCATAGTGAAGAAATTTTTCTCAGGAGGAGCATTGATGCTCACCACTATGGATGGAGATGACTTCCAATCCACTGTTAACTCGGACGCAGTTAAAAAATACTTCGCATAAAGAGACCCGCTGGACACAAAAACAGAATTAAAGTCCAGGCAAAAAAAGGGCATCCCGGCGAGCTAAAAACAGAATAAAAAGCCCGAGCAAAAGTTAGGGAAATAAATTAAAAAATGTACACCCGCTGAGTTGAAAAGCCACATTGGATAGCTTAGGCAAAATGGGTATCCCGGTGGATTGAAAACCTGAAAGGGCGATCCACGCAAAACAAGGGAATAAGCGAACAACTGCGATCCGAGTAATCTGAACCAAGTCAACGTTTCGCACAACTTGACAATATCAGAAGGATAGGAAACAATCCCCTCTCAGAAAGCAAAAGCAGAATGGAGAGTCTCGAAGACATGCTGGTCATAGAAGAAATAGAACTCATTGGGATGCCGTACCCATTGCCATTAGGATAGTTTATTTTCTCAATTTTATGGTGACTACCTCTTTCCAGGTGGTTGCTTCCTGATGTAAATCTTTGCATATTCAGAGGCTTTTCAATAAAAAGAGTATTCAGTCAAAAAGTTGTGTTGTGTTTATTTTTGTTTGCAAAATGTCCTGAATTTTTGGCAAAAATAGCATTGCATTTAAACATGGTGATAATTTGAAAGAAAATGACATTGCAGGGAAACGCTGTAAACCCTCTTTGAGTGTCAGGTGACGATGGATGAACAGATCATACCATGCAAGTCCCCGGGGCACACTTTTGTTTTCTGTTGTTGCAGGTTGCAGGATGGCGTCACATTCTCCCAAGCAGAAATTATTCTCCGCAGGTGGCTCAAGTAGTTTACTTTTCCCCTATGGAGTATGCCCAACAGGTAGCTGAATGCCTGATATGCCCAGCAGAACTTCAAGGCTAGTTGGGCAGTTCTTATCCCCAATCGGAGTTATCTTTCCATAGTGAAGTATTCCCAGCAGGCAGCTGAAGGCCATGCTCCCCTCAGAGTTTAGAATAACAAAATGCTCTCCCCAGCCAGAATATTGTTGAAGCATCTTTCCCAGCCAAGTCTGAAGATGATCCTTTCCCACAGAGTTCATATCTGATTTCACTCCCATCAGTGAAATATTCCTCAGCGAAGTTGCCAATTTATTTTTGGCTAATATGATGATACAGTCAGTTATTCATCTCCCCAATCAGAGTTAAGGGTCAAAGCTTCTTGACCTGGGCCTCCCCTATAGAGTTGTAACTCTTGTGTTCATGTTATTTGCTCATCTGTATCATCTCCAGCACTCGTCTGTGTTCACATGTTATTGCTCGTCTGCATTCTTCAACACTCGTCTGTGTTATTCCCTAAGCAGAGTTTCCCCAACAGTTACCCTTGGTTGGAATTGTTTGTTGTTACTTGGTTGTTGCACGTATGCAAATTTTCAACACTCGTCTGTGTTTGATATTTGACACCTGTCGTTGCTTGTTTGCAATTTTCAACGCTCGTCTGTGTTAATGTTTGAAGTATGTTGCTCATCTGCATTTTTCAGCACTCGTCTGTGTTCGTACTTTATTGCTGCGCGTCCGTATCTTTCAACACTCGTCTGTGTTATCACTTTGGTATTGCTCGTTTGCTTTCCCCAGCAGTGATTCATGATTATGGTTGTTGCCCGCCTGCAATTCCCAGCACTCGTCTGTGTTTAATCTCTGATAGTTTGTTCGTCTGCAACTTTCCAACACTCGTCTGTGTTTGGTATATGATGTGTGCTGCTGCTCGTCTGCAAGTTCCAACACTCGTCTGTGTTTGATATTTGATGTTTGCTATTGCTCGTCTATAACTTCCCAACACTCGTCTGTGTTAGATGGTTGATAATCTTTGTTGTTTGCTCGTCTGCATTCTCCGGCACTAGCCTTCTGCTATGTTTGGATACCCGTCTGTATCATCCCCAACACTCGTCTGTGTTAGCTTATACCTGTATGTGTGGATTTGCTGATTATCCTGGTATTCTTCTGTATTGCTGCTCCAAATGCTCGTCTGTGTTTGAATTGCTGGTATTCGTCTGTACCAGTGGCCGATACTCGTATGTATCATTGCCTAAAGCGCTCGTCTGTGTTTCATAGATCATCGTCTGATACTCGTCTGTATCATTGACTTATGGCACTCGTCTGTGTTATCTTGATGATCATCCAATACTCGTCTGTATTGAAGAGGTTTAAAATCCTGACTGTGGGAACAAATGTCAAAATGGTTACCGGTCCTGGCGTAACAGGATTGTTCGAAGGAGGCTCGTCTGTCTCAAGCACCAATTATTATTGTTGCACATGGCGTAACAGGTTTGCTCGAAGAAGACTCGTCTGTCTTGTACCATATATCCACAGATAATATATGAAGAAGGTTCGTCTACCTTGATTATGCATGTCTATCCCACAGACTTTAGTGCATCCCGGTCCTGGCGTAACAGGTATAACCGAAGGAGATTCGTCTATCTCAGGTCATATGTTTTGCAAAGTGTTTGAGGACTCGTATGTCCAGCTCTTGGCGTAACAGGATTGTTTGAAGACTCGTCTGTCAAAGTATTCTTATTCCAGATACTAGTTTCAACTTGGAAGAAGCTCGTATGCTTTTTTTGCTCCCCTCCAGTCACCAAAGCGTCATTTGGTTGGGTTTATTTCCCAGTTCTGCATTCTTCGTCAGAGTGAAAATTTCAGGTCTTCTTGGTATTCAACCACAGTTTATCTTGAACGGTCGATAGCTCGGGCTATCGTCCTTTTCAGATTAACAGTTGTTTGAATAGGGGCAGCTGTAACACCCTAAATTCGCCCTCTTCATTTTAAGCATCATATCACATCATATTCATCATGAACATATCATTTTCTTAGCATCCTAGCATGGAAAGATGAGGCATAACATTCTTCATGACCTAACATTAGGCATATGATCATCTGTGGAGGTTCTTGAAGCATTTCAAGCCATGAAAAGGGGCCCATTGGTTTTGTACAAGTCCTATGAGGGTTCTACATTGTATTTACAAGTTCAAGTTCATTTACAAAAGCTCAGAAGGTTGTATGATCATCAGAGATTCCAGGATAAGGAGAAGCTCCTGCACAAGGGACCTAAACTAGGGTTTGAGATTCAAGCATCAAAACCTCACAACTTTGGCCATTTCATTTGGGAAAAGTCTTCTATATGTTAAGAGGATCCTAGGTATCAATTTTCATGAGAAAATTCCTTGTGGAAGTCAGGAAATTCTTCAGTTGCTTGCAGATGAAGTAATTGGTCAACTGTGCCCTTAAAAAGTCAATTTTGTGATTTCAAGGGATCCAACCCAACTTTTTTGGCCAAGGGGTGTCCTTACAATGTTATAAAAGGTTTAGGATGTTTAAAGATCAAGAATCATGGAGATTTGAGGCTTTTTGCAAAATTGGTGAAAACTTGGTTTTTGGAAATTTCCATATTTGGCAACTTTTGCCCTAAATTTCAAGTTAGTTTAACATGATCAAAAATTCTTCAAATGGACCAAATTCAAACATGAAAGTTGGAGATTAAGGTCTCCCATTTTCAAAAAGTACAAGTACTTTTTCATGGGATTCTTGGTTTGTTCTATATGGCCTTCGAAAAAATGCTGCAAATTAGGGCAAATCCAAAAATTCCATGCATGCACAAAAGCAAAAAGTTTCAAAACTTATTTCCAAGACTTGGTATGGATCAATTATGTTTCCAATGTTAAAATACAAGGCATTTGGCACATTTTCTCCAAAGAATACCACAAATTCGTGCACCACAAGGAAGTTGCTTCAAAAATGCAAAATTTGCAAAGTCATGAGAAAAGTGTGATGACTTGATCCAATGGCCAGGACTTGTTGGATTATAATCAAGGGATGGATTTGGATTGCACATGTGCTGAGAGGCCAAGGAAATCATGAGGAGTGCATGCTTCCATCACAAATTTCAAAATATGCAAATTCACCAAAAACTTGTGATTCCCACGTGCAAACTTCACAACTTTTTCAGCATTGGTTTAGGGCATGATATAAAAGAAGCTAGGGTTTCAGAATTGCACAACTCTCTCTCATTCTCTCATTTCCAAGTTTATGCACAACTTGCAATTTCCCTCATATCTCATCACACACTTGCTCATTTCAAAAACCAGTGGTAGATCCTTGATCAGTGCAAGCTAAGGATCATTAATCACACCATCATTCAAGCTTTCCTTCAAGTTCAACAACCTTGCCATTTCAGGGCAGGTGTTGGCAAAGATTCAGATCCAGCTACATTCAAGGCTTTAGATGCATTTATTTTTCATCTAGAGTGAAGTAGGAGTGAATTGCATCCATTATCTGGTCTTCTAACACCTTGAATCAAAATCTGCAACTCAGGTATGGTTCTAAATCTTAAGATCTGAAAATGAAATTGATTGTGCATTTTATGATCTGTGATGTTTGCTGATCATGCTGCAAGTTGTAGTTTCGAAAATGGTGCATTGTAGTGTGAGATATTTGATTTTCATTTCTCATGGTGCAAACTGTTTTGGTTCGATTTGTAGCATCCATTGATCTATTGCCATTTTCAATGTCATATTTGGATTCAGAGCATGTCAATTAGTGGATCTGGAGCATTTGGTTTATTTATGTTGTTGTTTGTTCATACTGGTTTGAATTCCGGTGCCGGAGCCCTAGCACCGGTCACCGGAAACTGGAAATGAAGCTAGGGTTTCAGGAGCTTGAAGATAAGCCCTCAGCCCTTGGATCTCTCTCTCAACGCGCAGGATTTTGCCACGTTTCCCTGAAGCACCTCCTCCCTCTCACGTGAAACTTGTTTCTGTTTTAATTCACTTTGTTTGGCACCTCACGATAGTAAGCATGCGTCCTCACTCCTCAGCCAATTGACTAACCACGTCAATTAATGAAGGAGTTTCCGCGTGTGTTAGATTAATCTCATGGTCTTGTTTATTTTCCTTTAATTTTCACTGAATTTCCATATTATGTTTCATAAACCAGCGCAGCTAATGGGCTCAGTTTCCTATCCACACCCCCTCTAATCCTAAGCCCAGTTCATTTACACGCAAATCCCTTACTATTTCCACCCCCAACTCTCATTCTCTTTTAATTTCTTTTTCATTTTTATTTCTTTTATTCTATTTTGATTTCCTTTTATTAAAAATAGTTCCAATTATCCAAAAATTCCAAATTAATTCTTGAGTCTTCATTTAAGTTTTCCCTAATTTGTATATTTTTATTTTCCATTTATTCCTATTATCCACGTGGCAATTAATTCCTCATTTCAATTAATTCATTTTTAAGTCCATTTTGAGCAATCTGCCTTGTTCATTTTCCATAGGTTTCATTATTTTGAGTTTTGTGTTCATTCTTTTTGCTCTGGATTCCTAAGATGATGTAGTTCTTGTGTGATTTTTCCCCTAATTTTTTAGAAACTTTCTCATTGGGTCTTTGTCTTTTGACTTGTGTTGGAAGTTATTAACCCTAGTTCTTGTTTATGTCTTCATTTGACCTACTTGGCTTCTGAATTTATTCCAATCCTTTTGGCCCATTGTTATATCATGTTTGATGATCATTTGGTTTAAGTTGTGGAATTTTTAGATGCATTGTTGAATTAATTTGAATTTTGTCTTGAACCTTGTCCCATTTTGCTTCTTTTGGTTCATTAGGTCTATTATAAGCTTAGAAGGGCACTTGTGCCAACTTCTTCTTCTCATTTGGGGTCTCTTTGGGGTATGGGTTCCATTCTGGTCTTGACTTAGGGTTTGTGTCTTAGAAGTTTTTGTGTTTGCTTACCTTTTAAGTCCTTTCACTTCTTAAGTGTATTCATCTCACTTCTTTGTTCCTTTCACTTAATTATTGTGTTTGTTTGGTCTTGTACCTCTCCTCTCTTCATCTTGCTAGCTTCTTAAGCTCTTCTTTGATTTGTTTTGGTTCTGGTCCTGTGCATTGAGTCCATGTTTGTGCATATTTGCTTTGCATCTTTCTTAAGTTTGCATGTGTTTGTCATTTGCTTCATGTTGCATCATATTGACTTGTATGCTTCATTCCTCATTCTTATAATTTGCATTATCCATTGAGCATTTGTATATATGAATGCACTTCTGTTTGTATGATGTTAGCATGTCATCTTGTTCATTGTATTTCATTTGTATGCTTGTTACTAACCTTGCAGGGGCTATGGTAAGTGTGAGGTGTGGAAGTTGAGTTCCACATCTCCAAATCTCATCTCTTCTTCTTCTCATTTATTTATTGTTCTAACCCTTTGCTTGTTGGGCTTATGCCTTTCTCATCTCTCTTCTTCTTCTTCTTCTTCTTCTTCTCTTCTTCTTTCTTTCTTCTTTAGGATAGTAAACCACACTAACCTTAGGATATCCATGCATGACAACACTTAGGATTCTTTAGTCCCCCATTAGACTTTTACCTTTGTGATCCTTTTGGTTCTTCTTCTCTTATCATCTCATAACCATAAAAAACATCTTAATAATGTTTGAAGTATTACCTTGAGCAATAGCCTTATCCCATGAGGTACTTGTAGTCTTCCCATCTTGGGATAGTACAAGCTTACCTTGTGATGCACAAGTCTGATCAAGGTAACTTCTTCACCAAAGAAAAGCATAAAAAACACTTCTTCATCTGTAAATACCAAAAACACTTAATAAGTTAATGAGTTAGTGAGCTTAGGCCCTAATCTCTGGCTTCAAGTTTTGGGGATTTTCTCCTTACTTGAGTGTGCTTGTTCTATTATTCCATCTTGGAATGTAGTGACAAGTGCATATTCCATAGAAAAGAGCTTGAGTTCACTTCCTTGTGACACACTCATAAAAGCTTCATAAAAAAACACAAACAAACAATAAGCGTCTTTCCTTCGGGAATTCTTTTCTCATCTTATTCGCTCTGTCCTCGAACTTGCTCCTACTTGTCATTTTGCAAGACGGTTACGCACTCTTCGTCCGAGCCTGCAACACCTGAGCATTGACATAGGCAGTTCAAGCCTTAATTCACAAGCAATTTCCTTGCCACCCCTAGTTAGGGGAACTACGACGTCTCTGATCCTCATTATCCTGATGAGGTACGTAGGCAGCGGGGTAGGGCCCGTTCGAGCACAATCTTTTTTTTCCCTACATGTTTTCTCTTTGTTTTCTCTTTCATTTCTTTTCTCAGTTTCTTTTCCAATTCATTTCTTTTCTTTGCAGCAGCTTTCATATCCTCACCCTTTGAAACATTTTCTTTGCAAGCGTGGATCCCGTCGGGTACGGCGGACGATTTCGGTGCTAATACCTTCCCAGGTCGTAATCGACTCCCGAACTCAGTCTCTTTGGTTCGCAGGACCCGTGTCCTTCCTTTTCTTTTCTTCTAGTTTGTGCACCATTACCATTCCCGTTCCTTCGGGATAAAAATGCCTGGCTGGCGACTCTTTTCTTTTCCGCGCCACTTTCGCGTTTGTACCAGGATGGAAATCCGGGGAGCGACACCCCTGTCTGAAGGGTATTTGAAATAAATCTGGTGGGGAAACTTTGAGAGTGACCATGACATGATCTGTCCCAGTGTCTGGATTCGGTCGGTGTCTGCCCCTGATTGAGCCTTTGAAGGTGATCCTGCCCCTGATTGAGCTGTTAAGAATGATTTTGCCCCTGATTAATGGACTTTGAGATAAATTGCCCCTGATTGGGATGTTGAAGATGCTTTGCCCCTGATTGGACTGTTGAGGTAGTCTTGATTCATGTTGGCACCAATGAAGTTCAAATTTCTCTTTTGATTGCCCCTTGTTGGGATTGCACTGATGTCAAGCACTAAATTGCAATTAAATTATTCATACACAAATGGTAGTGTTAATGTAAAGTTCATGTAAGTTCTGAAGAAGTCAATTTATTTGAATGATTGTGATAGTGTGACAGATGGACTATTAGTCCAAACGAGGTGCTGGTTTAGAAAGTGCATGAAAGATGCAACAAGAATATTGTGCAATCGAGATTGAAGATTAGCAAATATATGGGAGTCAATTTACGCAACCTTGTTGGTAGCACGCTTTCAGAATAAACCATGCCTCAATTAGGTCTTTCAAGGGTTGTAACATGGTCTGGTTAATGGTTTGAGAAACAAAGGATATAAGGCTCAAAGTTTGATTTGTACCCACCCCTTCGTAATGTTCTCCAGTCCTACGTTCAGTTAACTCTACATATGCATCTGTTTTTTTTTATGTTGCAAAAGTGAAAATGAAGCTTTAAAGTTCACTTGAAAATGGCAGTCATCTTATTTTGCTGGTGACCCGGGCTCCTGATTTGGTGGTCACTGATATTTGTTTTGCTTTTGCTGAGGATTTGAGTTCCTCTTTTGATTTGTTCTTTTTCAACTAAGTCTCCCTTCGGGTGCTCAACTTAGTGGTTTTTTCTTTTCTATTTTTTTGTATTTTGTTGAATATTGTAACTGCCAAGTCATTTGTTGATGGTCCTCCGACGGGATGTCTCATCTTGCGATTTGAATGTGTAGTCAGGTTAACTGAGCAACTACCCTGCCCCGGGTTAAACGTAAGGGCTGTATCCGAAAGAAACTCATACTTCTAGGCTCGAAGTGGTTGACTAGGGATTAACTCCTTATCTCTCCAGTGTTTGGGGATTTGAAAGAATGCCTGTACATCATTGACGAGGTTTTATCTGAAAGCATACCGCAACAATTATGGGTATTTTGTTTTCATCATCCTCCCTTAAATATTTGCTAAAGTGAAGTGAGGGAATATTTTTGTGATTTTGTGATAAATGATAAATAATGAGCAAATGCGGATAGATTGATTCAAAACATGCATAAACATAACATTAACAAAACCAAGTACACACGATAATGTTCAGAGCAAATAGTACTTAAACAAACAATACAAAATAACAGGAATGCAGAATAATAAATGGCGACGACTGCCTTAATTTGAGGAATTGAACTTCTCTTGATTTGACTTGCTTCTTCAAAGTTGGAGACTACTCAGCTTTGGTCTTCGGCAACTTCTTCAAAAGCATTCGTTGAGGGGCCACTTTCGGCGACACTGGATTGTTCTGGACATTCGGATTCTTCTGAGTAAAGGTGAGATCCTTAGAGTTGACCATATCTTGAACCTTGTGTTTGAAGGCATGACAGTTCTCGATTGTGTGACCTGGAGCGCCTTTGTGATACTCACAACGAGCATTTGCATCATAGTTCCGGTCGTTACCAGCCTGAGGTGGCATATCTTTCAAAGTAAGAGATCCTTTTGCCATCAGCCCATTAAAGATTTCGGAATATGACATAGGTAGGGGATCAATGTTTCTATCATATCCTCTTTGTTGATATGGTGGGCGCTGTTGAGGAGCGCGTTGTTATTGTTGACCAGGCTGTTGTGGATAAGCCGATTGCTGGTATAAATAAGCCGGTTGCTGGTATGGTCCAGGTGCATATTGCGCAGCTGCAACCAGAGAATAAGGACATGGTTGATAAGCCATCGGAGGCGGAAGCAGAGCTTGAATAGCTGGATGATAAGGCATCGGAGGAACAGGCTGATGAGACACAACCATCCTGGCCAAGACTTGTATGGCCTCATAAATATGATCAATCTTGCTTTTGATCGAGTCAATCTTTTCCCTCATAGCAGCTTGTTCTTGTTGAATCTGATCCATCAGTCCTCTAGTGTTGGCTCAAGTTAAATACGGACGTCGAGAAAGATACAGGCGTCGGGAAACCCACTTGATTTACTGAAGATGGAGGAACATGAAATGAGTTCTCGGTTCTGGAATGAAATGAAATATGAATAAATAATGCAAATGAAATGATATGCAATGTCATAATCCAGGATCACAAGATCAAGGTCTCATAAGCCCAAGGTACAGGTGGAGGATACTCTGATCAAGAACTCATTGGGTAAACTCTAAAGTTTTAGGGACCCCAAAGTTGTCAATTCATATGGTTGTTCATCACACACGCCATAAGCATGACGGTTGACTGACTCCCCATATGAATCTATTTTGGGTGAGATCTTCATATCGACAACCCACGAGAGAAACTTTTCTCGGGAGCCCATACTACGCGATCATCGGCTTGAGGTTTAAACAAAGGCCTCAAAGTTATGGACTTTACTCAAATGTTTGATGCACATGTCAGCTCTTGACAGTCAATAAACTCCATTGAGAAAGTCTATTCTTAGTGAGGTCTTCGTATCGACAACCCACTAGAGAAAATTTCTCGGGAGCCAATACTACGCGACCATCAATCGATGTTTTAACCAAAAGGTTCTAAAGGTCCTTAGAGTCGATGACACTAATGAAAACAACTGAGCACATACGCCAAGAACTTGACGATCGTCAGTATTCTCATTAGAATATACTCCGAGTGAGGTTTTCGTATCGACAACCCACGAGAGTGGTTCCCTCGGGAGCCTATACTACAAAACCTCGCTAACTTATGTTTGTACTTGTAAGCCCGAGTATAGAGCCTTTTCCCTCAAGTTTCTTTTGCAAAGTATCGATCCAAATTATAGTACCAAGGAGCCACAAGATATATAAGATGGAATGCGATAAAGAAAATGATAAAAATAAACAAGCAATGCATAAAAGCAAACATCCAAACAAGCGTGGGAACCTAGACTAGGCCTGACTCGCATAGGGGTGAACCAGTCCCCATCAGAGTCTCCAGCTGTCGCACCCCGAAAAATATGACTTCACGCGATCCGAAAGGACGGGAGCCGCGCGCTGGACAGACCGAAAAGTCGCCACCTAATTCTATTTATTCCCGAAGAGGGAAAGGGAAGATATAGATACAACCCGGGAAGAGAGAGATAAGGACAAAGGTCAACGAAACCATTGTCTGGGTTCGGGAGTCGGTTATGCAGGGGGAACGTATTAGCACCCCCTACATCCATCGTACTCGATGGGAACCATCTAAGTTATCACGTGCGAAAGGATGTCTATGCTTAACGAGTTACTTTCTAGAGGGAAAAGAGTTTAAATTATAAGTTAGATTGATCCTAGGTGCTCGAAAAGGATTGAGATCCTTGTGCCTACGTACTCCCGCGTGCAATGGGAAAGTCAGAGCCTCGTAGTTCGGCCTACTACGGTTGATGGTTGTTAATTTTATTACCTTTCTTCGATGAAAGGGTTTAGGAGTCGAATTGCACTAAAGACTATGGATAGTTTATTCCGTCCAACAAGACGAGCGTCTAGCATCGAAATAATCGGAGCGAGTAACGAGAGCTCGTTATCCTCCTTTCTACCGCTTAAGGCTCGTGGCGTACATTTCTTCTCGTATTATTAATGTGTTTTATTAACCTACGACCGCTTGACGTTGGATCAAGGGTTTGGATCTAATCGAATCGTTTTGGTTTTTTGAGGTTAGAGGGTGAATGCAAATGGAGGTTTATTTGTGGTTTGTTAGCGAGGCACAATGCGCTCGGCTCACAAGGTGAAGTGGATCCTAGTAAGCGAAACGATAACTGAGAAATAAAGTGCAAGTGTGAAAGTCAACCGCTTGGCGTTGGACCAAGGGTTCACGAACGAAATAATAATCGATAAAATGCGGAAAATAAAATGCGTACAAAGTAATGGGAGAGGGATACAAAATAAATTATAGGGGATTGCAAGAAATAAAAGGGTCTCGTTGTAATTTGCCCAAGAGAAAGCGTGTGTGCAATGTTTTTGAATTGTTCGAAGGCGTTCGGCCTTTTTATTCGGAGACAACTATTCGAAGGCGTTGGACCTTTTTGGATGCGTCGAGATTTAGTTCGTTAACTACCTTAGAATCGATTCAAAGTTGGAATCATTCTATGAGGAGTCGAGCGATATTTTTGAAAGAGAAAATAAATAAATAAATTGAATTTAAATCGGATGGTCTCATCATTAATCGAGATGTCGACTCGGCTCGCGACGAATCTCAAAATTAATTTGATGTTCATCCACCATGAAAATAAAAATAATTGAATTAAATAAACTAAATTAAATTACATTGACAAAATGAAAATGAAATAAAATATTAATCGAGACAAAATAATAAACAAAATAAAATTGGCCTCATATTAACCGAATTTTCCGATAATGAAATCAGACGCAATTCGGCCTTTTGGTATATCATCGGCCCAGAAAATACAATAGAAATGAAAATAAGAATCAAACGATTCCGATTAATAAAAAAAAATTTAAGATATTTTTTCTAAATGATAAATAAAAAACAAAATATTAACAAAACAAAAATAATATTTAAAATATGAAATGAAATAATAGAAATCAATAAATAAATAAAAATATGAAAACAAAGGGTGTATTTGTTAGATATGGGATGCTGAAAGAAAATCAGTGGGCCAAGCCCACGTTCAACAGCAATAATAAAAAAAATAAGGGGGTTAGTGGCCTGGAATAGGGTGTGCACAAGAATAAGATGCAATGATCTATAAGGACCCAACAAAATTTAAAACCTAAAAAAAACTTAAAGGAAATTAATTATGTGAAAACAAAATACAAGGCTTTAACAGCCACTTTAAAATTAACGAAGGAAATAAAAAAATAAAATAATAATAAACACATAAATCCCAACACGTTTCCCAAATATCAGAGGTCTTTCTCCTCTCAAAACTCAGTTTCGAAAAAAGCAAAACCCACCCTGAGTTTCATCGGCCGCTGCTCCACTCTCTCACTCGCAAAACCTCTCTCGCGGCGGACTCAAGGCCTGATTCACGGTTCACGCTCTCGGCTAACGGCGGCGGAGGTTTCGGCCAGAGCTTATTGCGGCTTTGGTTATTCTGTTTCGTGAAGGCTCTCGCTCTCTTCTCTCGCGGACTCAGCTCTCACTCGCAATCGCTTTCGCCTCAAGTCTCAAAGCTTTCTCTTAACATGTTCTGTAATTTGGTTTCAAGGTATTACGATGTTGTGTGGTTTTGTGGCTTCTGGATTTATTTTGTGACGGCGGTGATAAGTTGGGTATGGTTCGGTTTGAGTATCAAATGATAGGTGTTTGTGATTGAACTGTTTGTGGCGGATTTGATTGGTTCACGAGGAAGGTGATAGTGGCGGTAGCTTGGTGATAAGGGTTTGGTTGAAATTTTTGCGATGGTTATGGTTCTAATGAATTCAGATCTATGTTTTTGGCTTTTTCAGTTTGGTACGTTTGTGATTTGGATAATGTTTCAGAGTTTTTTTTAAGGTGGTGATGGCGTGTTTGATGGTTTGGTGTGAGTTTTGTGTTGTTTGAAGAAGAGTTTTCTGAAGTTGGATGAAAGTTAGGCTAGTGGTTTCTTATTTTGTGAGTTTGCAGAGTCATTTTTGTTTGAGGTTTGTGTTTGGAGTTAGATTTATGAAGCTTTTGAAAGGTTGAATGAAAGGAGAGTTCTGCAATTTTGAAAGGCTGAGGTTTTGAGATGGTGACTAAGGTGTAAATGCCATGAAGGTGAATGAGGTATTGATGAGTGAGCTTATTGCAGGCTTTGTGAAATTTATGGGATGCTAAGATGTATGAAGATTGTTGTTTATTTGCAGAATATTTTTTGGGTTTTTTGAAGCTTGAAAATTGATTTTTTGCAGAGGTTTAAGGTGCTGTCCAAGCTTGAAGATGTGATTAACGAAGGGCTTATTTTATAGCAGAAATTGGAGAGGGATAAAGTTGGAAATCTTGAGGCAAAAGATTAAAAAAAATCTGATTTTGTGAGAATTTGTGAGATGTTAAAATTTGGAGGATGATGGTTTGTTGCAGAAAATTCTGTGTGGAGAGTGAGTGGAATTGGAATTGAGTGGGTCTTGTGAAATTTTGTTATGCAGGAAGAAAAAAATTTGTCTATTGTGTGACTAGAAGCTTTTTAGAATAATAATACTAATAGTACTAATAATACCAATAATAATAATAATAATAATAATAATAATAATAATAATAATAATAAAATAAGAAATAAAAATAATAATAACAATAAAAAGATAAAAATAATAATAATAGTAATAATAATGAAAATAATGATAAAAGAGAATAATAATAAAAGATAAGAATATGGAAATTTTTTGTGATGGGCTTAAAAAAATAAAAGAGAGATAATGGACTTATGTAAAATGGTTTTAATAATAATAATAGATCTTTTTATATATTTTTTCTATAATGACTAAATAATTAAAATAAAATAAAGTAAAAAAAACTTATGATAATATAAAAAGAAAATTTGAATTTTTTTAGTCTGAAAATAATAAATGCATTTTTTGGATTTTTCGAATATCAGATAGAAAAAAATAAAGTAGTACATTTTTGGATTTTTGAATAATGGTTAACAAACAGAAAATAAAATAGTAAAGGTAGGACAAATTTGGGGTACTCCATGTCGAGAAATAAGGCAGAAGTGGTTTGCAAATAACCGAGACGATCACCTAGATTGAGCTTAAGCGCGATGTCGGTGACAATCCCACCACAACATAATGGGGCCTTCCCTCTTGTACAGGAAGACTGTATAGTAGACAACAAGACGACTATTGGGTTCACATGGATGAATTCAAAAGCACAATGGAGTAGAAAGAGTTCCCTTTGGTTCACCTTATGGTTGTTGTATCTCCCGAATACGGTGTTTCTCAACACCCTCTGAAAGTAACGAATGACTGGGTTGTGAATGTGAGTGGCGTAGAGCTTGTCCCTCGCCGAAACTCTTGTACATGTTAGATTCTCCCACAAATCAAAAGCTTCTATCTTCTTGTTTGCATCACTTGGAAGACGGTATTGATAGGAGTAGGGTTTTCCATAATTTAGAGGGTAAAATGAAAATGGATGAAGAGAAAATAAGGTGATGATTTAAGAAGGTGGTGTTGTTGGAAAAAAAACTCGAACTACTGTTATATAAAAACAAAGTGGTGAAAATGGTTACCGAAAATGCTACAGAAGTGGGTGGTGAAAGAGTTGATGAGAAAATGGGTGTGAGGGTACCTATAAATAGGGGTTGAAAATGACCGTTGAGAGGAAGTGGAGGGGATGGTGGTCCAACGTTCTTTTGAAAGTTGCAAATATAACTGTTACTGGTTCTGAATACGCGACAATCGTCTGGAAAAGCTTACGATCGTCAGGATGCCAGGACGATCATCCCAAAGGTGAGACAGTCTTCACCCTTGGATAATGGACAACATGCTAACGGCTCTTTCCTCTTGGTTTTCCTTCCCACTTACTTCAATTAATATTATTAATATTCATCCACATATTTTATGTAGCATATGGCATAATTATATATCAGTAGCAATTACATTAATAGAAGTGCATATGGTATGTGACACATAAGAATAAAAATGACAATAGTAATGCATATAAATAACAGACGTTGATTAAAATGCCTTTGAAGCATAAATATTTATAACACTGTAATTAAATAAAATAATACTGATCACTTATAATTTCAAGAACAAATAAATAAAATAGTACCGACAATTTTTATTGAAGTATAGAGTAACGCAGTAGTCAAAAGAATTTAAACAAACTGAAAAATTTAAAACAATTGAAAATCAAATCGAACTAAAATTAAAATGCTGAATTTAAACAAAAATGCTGGAAAATTCTGAATAGTGCTGGAATCGGATATTAGCCACGATGTTTGTAGATGGACTCTAATGCTTGACTCATATGGTCGGATTGTTCTATGGATATATCTCTCAAAGTAATGATGTCTAAACGTAAGTCGCATATGTCATATTGCATAATTAGCATCTCGGTATATGGAGAGTCTCTAAGGTCATATCAGGATTGGCTGGAGCGGGGGTAGGTGTAGGTACGTCAACTGGGTTAGGTTTTTCCTCTTCTTCTATCATATCCTCATGGTAGTCCGAGTCAAAATAATTCGAAGGAGTCTTAGGATCAATTTCAACCTCAGACCAAGATCTCCTGATTCATAAATTGGCTCATCCAGATCATATAGCCAATTATGCTTATTATGCACACTCGTGCGCTCATGGTCAGGTAAAGTTATATGTGGCACAACTACGCTATTGACCATAAGCTTAAAATGATGTGGTGCACAGTCGTACAACATAGCTCTCTCAAAATAGAAGGTGATGTTCATTGTTCTGAACTCTCCAAGTGGGTTGATCTGAGATAGGCGTGTCCTAAATCCCATTGCATCAACAATCTTGGTAACTAGGACACCTATTAGGATTGGATGGTGTTCATTTTGAATAATCCTACAGAAATTGGCAAACATGAAAGTTGCCCCATTAACCCTTTTGGAAGTAAAAGCACAAAACATGATGAATAATTCATCTCTCGAGACATCGTTATCACTTTCGGTTTTTCCGAACAATGTGTGAGCCAAAATCATATGGAAATACCTAATAGCTGGGTTGTGGATCTTAGTGGACAACATATGGTATAAATCCTGATCAGGTTCTCCTAAGATACTACTCCAAAAGCGTTATAGCTCATCCCGTGCAAGCACATTTTCATGTGCTTCCAAGAAAATAGTAGGGCCATCTGGGAAATCTAAAAGGTTATCCATATCATGAATGTTAAACTCACATGGATATCCAAATAATCGAAATGATATCCTTCCTCTTGTAAAACCTTTTCCATAATTAGGACTGTAAACCAGTGAACTCAGAAATTCTAGAGTCAGCTTATAATAGGTTCTATGTTTCCTAGTTGTAAATCCTTCCCAACCTATCTGATTAAACAAGTAGTCAATGCTTGCACCTATGCCTAAAGCTTTCATAGTAGGTCCATGGGAAAATTTGGGCAGGTCCATCAGTCTCTGAGCTAAGGCTTCATAACGGCGCCTCAGGGTGCCATCTCTAAAGTCTATAGAAAGTTGGTGGTCATTGTCAGAGTCAGTGAGAACGAAAAATATAGAAGGAGTAGAAGGTAGAAAAACTTTAAAAAACCTGGAATAACACAATAAAACAAACCAACACGACAATCAGTGAATTTAAAGCATTTTGAAAATCAGAATTTTGAAAAATAAAAAACAAAATGAAAACATAATAAAAACGAAATTAAAAACGAAAAATAAAATCATGGGTTGCCTCACACAAAGCACTTCATTTAATGTCAAAGGTTTCAGGTGGCAATTCTAGTGGCAATTCTGCTAGTTTAAAACCTGTCGTGAATTCTTTATCCTCTAAGGAATTATAATGCTTAAGGCGTTGCCCATTTACTATAAATGGTTCACTGGACCTACCCTTAATTTCTATAGTGCAACTAACTAAAACTTTAGTTATTTCAAAAGGACCGGACCATCTGGATCGTAATTTTCCAAGAAACAACCTAAGCCTAGAGTTGAATAGGAGAACAATGTCTCCGACACTAAATTATTTTTTAGAAATACGCTTGTCATGCCATTTCTTTGTTTTTTCCTTATATATGCGAGCATTCTCATAAGCGTCTAACCTTAGTTCTTCTAATTCATGTAAGTCTAAAATAAGTTTCTCACATGCGTCAGTATAGTTAAAGTTAAGAGTTTTAATTTCCCAATAGGCTTTGTGTTCTAATTCTACTGGAAAGTGGCAGGATTTTCCGTAGACTAACTTGAAAGGTGTGGTTCCGATGGGTGTCTTAAAGGATATTCTGTAGGCCCATAAAGCTTCAGGTAACTTGGTAGACCAATCTTTCCTAGATGTAGCGACAATTTTCTCTAAAATTTGTTTTATCTCTCTATTTGAAACCTCTACTTGTCCACTAGTTTGCGAATGGTAAGGTGTTGCTTCACAGTGTCTCACTCCATATTTTAATAAGAGTTTATCGAATATTTTAGATATGAAATGAGAGGCTCTGTCACTTATGACGAGTCTTGGCACATCGAATCTAGGGAATATAATACTTTTAAAGAGCTTTATGACTACTCGTGTGTCATTTGTTGAGGAAGCTATGGATTCAATCCACTTTGAAACATAATTGACAACTACGAGTATAAACTTATTTCTAAAAGAAGATGGGAATGGTCCCATAAAGTCAATCCCCCACACATTGAAAACTTATACTTCTAAAATTTCTTATTGGGGCATCTCATCGCACCTCGAGATGTTATCAGTGTGTTGGCATCGGTCGCAATTTTGAATGGCGAGGTGAACATCTTTCCAAAGAGTGGGCCAAAACAGGTCTGATTGAAGGATCTTTGCGCAAGTCTATGAAGTGCTTGCATGTCCATCATAAGGAGAAAAGTGACAATGGGAAATTATGTTTTCCATTTCTTCTTCTGGGACAAATCGACGGAAAATACCATCGGATCCTCGCTTGATAAGCAATGGTTCATCCCAGTAATACTGTTTTAATTCATGGAAGAACTTCTTCTTTTGTTGGTATGTGAGATCTGGTGGAAGTACCCCAACAGCTAAATAGTTGACTATGTCAGCATACCATGGTAGAGTGGTTTGCGCACAAATTTCTTCCACTGTTTCTTCTTAGATTTGTTCATCTAGAGTCAAGGAAGATATCTCACTTTCTAATTGGGCTATAAGACATTCTTTGGGAAAATCATCATTGATTGGTATTTGGTCTGGTTTAATTCCTTCCATACGTGATAAGTGGTCTGCTACTACATTGTCAGATCATTTCTTATCATTAATTTCCAAATCGAATTCTTGTAGAAAAAGGATCCATCTTAGCAATCTAGGTTTCATGTCCTTTTTACTTAGAAGGTACTGTAGCGGTAAAATCGTGAGTGTAAGCTATTGATTAACTTAACTCGATTAACACAGAGTCGCCACCGCACTTTTCTTTATTTCCAAATGGAAAAAGGTAAAAGAATGAATAAAAACCTAGGATTCTAAAAGCAAAGCTAAAAGAAATAAACAGAGATTGGGTAAGGGGATTGGTTATGAACCGGGAAGGTTTTAGGCACCCGACTCATCCGTGGTACTCCACGGGAGCCCTTTGAAATACTTATTGCTTTTGGTCTGAAATTGGTTTGTTTAAAATGATGGAAGATATGAGAAGAAGAATATTTTTTTAATAATTTTGTGTTTGATAAGGTTTTAAAGCCTTATGCCTACGTACCCACAAAGTGCAATGCGAGATCAAAACCTCGTAGTTCGTGGTACAAAGTTTTTAAAAGAATAGATGAGTTGAATTGATTTTAGAATGTAGAGATAAGTCGTCATCCCTTAGAGAATAATTCCGCTAAAAGGGATGAATCATATCTAAACATGTGAGAAAAGAAAAGGTGCACTAAGCACAAAAACAATTGAGTGGATTTGGAGTTTTTTAAAGTATATGAAAAAATGGTTTTAATATATTTACATGAATTAATATTTGGTTAAGAAAAATAAAAGGAAAAGATTAAAAAAAATCGCTTGACCGAAATCAAGGTTTGTTTATGAAAGTGTTTGGAGTTTAAAAGACAAGAAGGTTTTTTGAAATAGAGAGAAGTTTTGAAAATTAAAGAATGGGGAGGAGATGAAGAGACTAGTCCTAATGCTTGAATTAAAAGATAAAGAAAGAAGTTACCAAACTATAATATGCACAATTCTTCAAAGATCGGAATTTCCTCTTCAAAGGTTAATGAAGTAACTTGAGGTCGAGGTTTCTAATCCATTCCAACTTGAGCAAAGGGAAATCCTAGGAGTCTAAGTCCATTCTCCAAAAGCAAAGGGATAGTAACCATAGTCCACAATTATAAGTCACAAGTTTTTTAAGGGTTTAATCCTTTATTAAGTGTTTTAATATCCAAATGGACAAAAATAAAAACAAGCACAATATGAATATAAACAAGCACAATATGAATATAAACAATGATATATGATATAATATGGCAAAATATAATAAGGAGATAAGGGAGCAAGAGATTAAAATAAAAGGATAAGGTGCAAGAGATTAAACTTAAACAATTATATTCACATTATTATATTATTTACAATATAAGGTGGTATGATGAACTTAATCAAGCACAACCACAACAATGAAAATAAAATTGAGGCAACCGGATCCAAGTGGATCTTTAATCGAATCGGGACAACTTTAGGTCTATGTTAAGCAATCGCCGAGTAATTTACGAAGTAATTACCCTACAAATGAGGCCGGCCACCACTAATTAAAGTGGAAAGTATCCGTGTTAATACATGTTAGAGAAATGATATAATGAATCGTTCTCCGAAAACATGCCACACTAAAAGAAAAAGGAAGGTCTAACCTTAATCGAGATTATCGTTGAATTTCTCGATTAGCAACCTATCACGATCTCAAAGTATGGAGAATGATCCAAATGATCATTCATCCATAGATTTGAAATAATGAAGATTAAACTTAATTGGAAATCAACAATCCCGAATCGGAAGATTGTCATCGACCAAAATAAAAAAAGATGAAGAATAATAGATCCAAAAATAGATCCACTAAAAGAATAGAAAATATTTTTTTTAAAATCATATTCTAAACTCTTTCCAAAAATCTTTTTATTAACATATTTCTTCTAAATTGTTTTCTCCCAAAAATTTTCAAAAATATTTTTTCAAATTGTCCTCTTAAAACATTTTCTAAAATTTTCTTTATGTCAAAATAATTGAGATCAAAATCTAAAGGAATTAAAACTAAATAATATAGAAAGAAAAATGAAAAAATAAAAGAAGGGGAGGGGGGAGAGATGAGTAATCCGTAGGTGGATAAAGGAAACGGATCAAAAGATCCTTGGCCCAAACTATATTCCTCTTGCCCCTTTTTTACAGAAATAGAAAAAATAGTTACATAAAATAAATAAATAAAAACAAATAAAAGGAGTCAAAGACTTCCTCTTCTTCCTCACGGTGAAATCAAACGCAAACAGGGGAGAAAGAAACAGAATCACGGCGACGAATTCTCTCAAAGCTCACCTTCAACAAAAATCGAACGGTACAACTCTCTCTTCTCTCTTCTCAAATCGCGATTTCCTTCTTCTTCTTCACAAGATTTCTTTCTCAATTCGGTTTGGTGATTTGGGGATTAGGGATTTGAGAGAAAATTAGAGAGATTTGAAGTTTTGAATTCGGATTCGGCAGCAATTTAGGAGGCTATTGAAGCTTAGATTTGGAGTGAGGAAGCTGTTCAATTTATAGAGTTTTCGAAAGATTTTGAAACTGCCGTTTTGCTTGATTGATGATGCGTTTTGGAATGTCACGGTATTCTCGTGTGCACTGAGTTTTGCATTTTAATTCTTTTGCTCTTGCTGCGTTTTGTTCTCATCTTTATTGCGTTTTGATTTGTAAACTTTAGGTGCTTGACTCGTGTTCTCTGCGTGACGGAAAGTGTGCGTGATGCGGGTTGTGACTGCTGGGCTTGGTGGCGTGCGAAGGGAATTTGCTTAGCTGATGTGGGAAAACGTTTTGGGCCTGCGGCGTGGGGCTGACGGAAAGCGTATCGGCTTGCAGGGCTGGTACTTTGGCTGTTGCTTTAGCTTGTGTTTTGATGTTGTTTGTGAAGCCGATGGAAGTGTGTATTGGGCCTGCGGCGTGGGGTTGTTTTTTTGGGCCTGCTGCGGCTTTTATTTGTGGTGAAGCTGATGATGCTTGGCTGGTGTTGGAACTGTGGCTGATAGAAGCTGTTGTCATGCGTGTTGTACGGCTGGAAGTTGATGCGGGTACGGATGGAAATTTGAATGAGGCTTGGCTTAGCAAATTGCTGTGGGGCCAGCTTTCGTGTGGCTAGGCAAGAGATGACTTGATGTGCTGTGGGCCAAGGTTGGTACGGCCAGATTTGTGTGAGTTGATTGAGCATTGGCTTGAGAAAATACATGGCTGGGAAATGGTTTAAGGATATGGGCCAAAGGCCCCCCTTTCTTTTATTGTTATGAAAAGAAAATAAAGAAAGAAATGGATTATAACAAAAATGTAATATCATTATTTCTTTTTATTATGAGTTTTTTTTTGACAAATGGTTAGGAAAATAATAGAAATGTTTTATGAAATAAAAAAATGAAACTTTGAATTATGTTATGAAGAAAAAATAAAAAAAATGGATATTTGAATTTAAATGGATAAAAGTGAATAACAAAGGAATCGAAAATGGATAGAAAAATAATGGAATTGGAATGAGAGAATTGAAATAATCGAAAAATCGAAAAAATGATTAATGGACTAAATTTGGAATAATGGGAAAAGGGCATATGGATGAGTAAATGGATACAAAAAATGGTTTGATCAAAAAAATAAAAGAAAAGGTATGAAATGATGATTTTTAAAGGCCCACGACCAACTTCCAATTTTTCATAAGCCTCCGATGAAATGAACACAGCCAACCCAAGAATTACTGAATCAACTGAATAATTGCAACTCAAGCCACAACTATCATCTGAAAATCGTCTGATTATGCCTTGATAATTCGAAACCGAACTGAGGAAAATAAATCCTCAAATGAATTACTGATGAACTGAAAACCCGATGACCTGATAGCCACTTGAAGATTCAAACCGCAACACATTGTCTGATAAATGATGAACAAACCCCACTTTGCACAGAAAACAACTGTCACACAACCCAATTTGTATTTTGAAAACGCATTGCCTGATGAATGAATTACTGGCACACACAATTGGCAATCAACACAATCTTTTAATAGTTTGACCAGATTAGGTCAAACGTCCACTTGAAAACGCATTGTGATTGAACAAACGCATCTGAATGAAATTATTGTCTCGTCTTTGCAAACCTGCAACACAGAGAAGAAGAAGAACACTGCAACATATTTTTTTGTATTTTGGTTAGAAGTCAGTAAATATAAACAAATATAAAACAGTAAAAATAATGGTGATCCCCTGCGAAGCATAGACCCGATTTGAGGAGAAACTCGGAACCTGTGCGATCTTGTTTGATATGCAAAATGCAGATGATATGCGAAACAATCTTAGGGCAAAAATTAGGGTGTTACAGCTGCCCCTATTTAAGTTTCTTCAATCCGGAGATATGAAGATTGACATCTTCGTCTCTACAAGATGGGAGAGACTTAAATACAGAAAACCCAATTTTTGTCCTAAGAGAACAAATGATATGATATGAATATGATATGCAAACCCAATATCTCTGTGGGGAAAATGATGACCACCAGAGAAAAGAAAAAACTTGGGGACACGGAAGAAAATCCCGCTGGGGAAACAACAGACAACCAAAGAGTTACCAGGAAAATAAATCACTGGATAACAGACTCACTTGGGAAAAGATATGAAATAATCAGGGAACAATATCAACCAGGGAAAAATAAACATCCTGCCAGAAATATCAACCGAACAAAATATTCGAAACCAAAAATGGAGAAATACTGTGTTGGAAAAGAAATCATAAACTACCTATTTACTGGTAGGAAATATAACAGACTCGACTATCAATTTACTGGATAGGAGTAAAATACAGAGGAATGACCTCAATTACCCTTTTACTGGGTAAGATATATGAGACTCGACTATCGATTTACTGGATAGGAGTATGAAAGGACTCGACTATCGATTTACTGGATAGGAGCAAAAATACAGAGGAATAACCTCAATCACCTTTTTACTGGGTAAGAAAAAATTTCAACTACCTGATTTACTGGGTAGAGAACATAAATGACTCGACTATCAATTTACTGGATAGGAGATATGAAAGGACTCGACTATCGATTTACTGGATAGGAGTATGATCATCTACCTGATTTACTGGGTAGGAACTCAATCAAATGGAAACAGTTTCTATTACCTTTTTACTGGGTAAGAAGAAGAAATATTGGCTACCAGATTTACTGGGTAGGAACTTAATCAAATTACCTTTTTACTGGGTAAGATGAAAATATCTGATTACATTACCTTTTTACTGGGTAAGAAAATAACTTGACTACCGGATTTACTGGGTAGAACAAATTCTCGACTACCTGATTTACTGGGTAGGAGCTCAATCGAAGGGAAACAGACTCTATTACCTTTTTACTGGGTAAGAGGATAAAATCTCGACTACCGGATTTACTGGGTAGGAGCACAAGTGAAAGAAACTTGATCAAATTGGTAATATTACCCACTATCGATTTACTGATAGCTAAATTCCAACATAATAATACTCAAGCTGGAGAAAATATTGCCCACTATCAAATAATGACAGCTTAATTCCAAAGCAAATATATCCACAAAAGGGGGACCAAAGTTCAATCCAAGAACAAATTGGAGAGAAACGGTCAAACAAGACTCATCCCAAGGAGGAAATATCTCAACTGGGGAAAATCCATCCAGATAATAAACTGGGAAGGAAACTGAATCAATATCTTCCACGAGAAATAAACTCAGTGGAGAATTAGAAAGGATTAACTCTTTCTGCTTAATGGTCGACACTCTAAACTTGAGAGGAATACGACACACACATTTTGTGGGGAAAATCCACACCAAAGAGCAGATAACAATGATAAACGCAAAAAATGCAAGCAAACAATGCTATGCTTATGCGTATGAATATGCTTATGAATATGCTGACAAAACAGGCATAAAGATAAGAAACAGGTGACATGAACACCACAACAACCGGATACTCGGCTAATCCCAAGGCAACAATGCAGGGAAACATGCTGGAGATTCAACTTGAAATCTGCAGGGGAATATCATAAGCCATCGAAGGAATAAAATCCTACTACAAGGCTCAAATCATGATAATACAGCATCTGCTAGGACTATCATCCTGCTGAGGAAAAGTAATAATCTGCTGAGGATGGAAATATTATTGATAAACATCAAACTTCACGAGGAATAACTGTCATAACACTCCTGCTCCACTTGGGATAGAGTGAAAAACTTGCTAAAAATCACATAGGAACCTGCTGGAAATCAACACATGCAGACCTACTGGGGATCCATATTGGGATATCAGAAGTTAACATCATAGCCAAAACACAGTTATGAGGGATTTTAAATCAGTACCCAACATAGGGTATAAGAAAACCTCTAAACTGACTGCTATATCAATACTTCTATATTCAAGAATGCAAATAATCAAGCTGAGGAACATGAGCTCAGCTGGGGATTCCCAATACTTCTCAATTCAAAGATAACTTGCTGAGGAAAGGATCAACACTCAGCTAGGGATTCTGAACATCCCTTCCAACAACTCTTCTGAGGAATACATACAATCTCTGTTCAGCATCATGGTTGGGGAACAAAACATCATTAACATCAATCTGTCAAGACTATCCAGGAACTTCACATGGACATAACCGAATCAAACCTTGCTTTGAGAGAGACAAGTTACACACATCCAGACTTTACCATTCTTGGAATCACTATCAACATCCTTTATTTGTTCAGATATCAAAAGAAAAATGTTTTTAAAATCTTCAAAAATTAAATTTATTAAATTTGTTTCAAAAATCATCATCAACAATAAATTGAAATTTTGTAAACAGAAACAATATATAGAATTGCAAACAATTGGATAAAGCTCAAATTCATTGATAGAATGGTAGTCAGCAAATGGCATGACTCCATGGATCGTTACAAGTTTGAAAAATGGTAAATACATGGAAAGGGGCTACATTGAGATACAATGATCACTATTCTCCCTATCAACTTTGAACTCCACTGTGTCCGAAACTTCAGTCAAGGATGAGTGAATAAGAAACTTTGATGAATAATTCTTCTGAGGGATAGAATCTGAAATCCTCGATTGCTTCAAGCGATTCAGTCTGTCGACGCAGTTACTTGCCATGATCCCTAACTTTTGCCTAGATTGCCCTTTCGGGTTTTCAATCTACCGGGATAATTATTTCTGTTTTTGTCTCTAATTTTTGCCTGGATCGCCCTTTCGGGTTTTCAATCCACCGAGACGCTCATTTTTGCCTAAGCCGCCCTTTCGGGTTTTCAACTTAGCGAACTGTTCTTTTATTTTTTAGGCGAAGTATTTCTTGACTGCATCCGCATTCACAGGACGAGTGATCTCCTCACCATCCATAGTTGCAAGAATTAATGAACCGCCAGAGAAGGCTTTCTTAACAACATATGGTCCATCATAGTTCGGAGTCCACTTGCCCCGAGAATCTTTAAGGAAAGACTGAATCTTTTTGAGCACGAGATCGCCTTCTCTGAATACACGAGGTTTGACCTTCTTATCAAAAGCTTTCTTCATTCTTTGCTGGTACAACCGACCATGACACAAAGCTTTAATTCTCTTTTCTTCAATCAAATTCAACTGGTCAAATCTACTCTGACACCATTCAGCCTCAGTCAACTTGGCTTCCATCAGAACTCTCATTGATGGGATCTCAACTTCGACGGGGAGCACTGCTTCCATACCATAAACAAGTGAGAAAGGGGTTGCCCCTGTTGAAGTGCGGACAGATGTACGATACCCATGTAAAGCAAACGGGAGCATCTCATGCCAGTCCTTGTATGTCACAACCATCTTCTGAATAATCTTCTTAATGTTCTTATTCGCAGCTTCAACAGCCCCATTCATCTTCGGTCTATAAGGAGAGGAATTATGGTGTTGAATCTTGAAATCTTCACAAAGCTCTTTCATCATCTTATTGTTCAAGTTCGAACCATTATCAGTAATGATTCTATTCGGAACACCATATCTGCAGATAAGATTATTCTTGATAAACCGAACCACAACTTGCTTGGTCACATTAGCATACGATGCCGCTTCAACCCACTTGGTGAAGTAGTCAATTGCCACGAGAATAAAACGATGTCCATTCGAAGCCTTGGGTTCAATCATGCTAATCATATCAATTCCCCACATAGAGAAAGGCCATGGGGAAGAAATCACATTGAGATAAGCTGGTGGCACGTGAATCTTATCAGCATACACCTGACACTTATGGCACTTTTTCACATATTTGCAACAATCAGATTCCATTGTCAGCCAATAGTAACCTGCTCTCAACATCTTTTTAGCCATTGCATGCCCATTGGCATGAGTGCCAAAAGATCCTTCATGAATTTCTTTCATCAACATGTCTGCTTCGTGTCTATCCACGCATCTGAGCAAGACCATGTCAAAATTTCTCTTATAAAGCACATTTCCATTCAGGAAGAAATTGCCTGCCAATCTCCTCAAAGTCCTCTTATCTTTACCAGATGCCCCAAGCGGGTATTCTTGACTCTGGAGGAAACATTTAATATCGTGATACCAAGGCTTATCATCATGGACTTCCTCAACTGCAAACACATGAGCTGGTCTTTCAAGTCGATTCACACTGATCATGGGAACATCATTCCACTGGTGCACTTTTATCATAGAAGCTATGGTTGCTAAAGCATCAGCCATTTGATTCTCATCACGAGGAATATAATGGAACTCAAATTTGGTGAAGAACGTTGATATCTTCCTGGCATAATCTCTATAGGGGATCAAGTGAGGTTGATGAGTTACCCACGTGCCCTGAATCTGATTAATCACCAAGGCAGAATCTCCATATACATCAAGATGTTTAATCCTTAAATCAACAGCTTCTTCAAGACCCATAATGCAGGCTTCATACTCAGCTTCATTATTGGTACAAGGAAAAGTCAATCTTGCGGCAAAAGGAATATGTGAACCATCGGGAGTAATGATCATTGCCCCAATTCCTCTTCCACGTGCATTCACAGTACCATCAAAAACTAAACCCCATCGAGATCCAGGCTCCGGCCCTTCCTCAATCAAAGGTTCATCATTATCTTTTACTTTCAAAAACATCACATCTTCATCTGGAAAATCAAACTTGACAGGTTGATAATCATCAATCGGTTGATGTGCCAAATAGTCAGCCAAGATACTACTTTTTATAGCTTTTTGAGTTCGGTACTCGATATCATATTCTGATAATAACATTTGCCAACGAGCAATCCTCCCAATTAAAGCAGGCTTTTCAAAGATATACTTGATTGGATCCATTTTGGAGATCAACCAAGTCGTATGATTCAGCATATACTGGCGAAGACGCTTTGCAGCCCAAGCTAAGGCACAACAAGTTTTTTCAAGCATGGAATACCGAGACTCACAATCAGTGAATTTCTTACTCAAGTAGTAAATTGCATGTTCTTTTCTTCCAGTTTCATCTTGCTGACCAAGCACACAACCCATGGAATCTTCCAACACAGTCAAGTACATGATCATCGGTCTACCTTCCACCGGAGGAGACAAGATAGGAGGTTCAAGCAGATATTCTTTAATACTTTCAAACGCCTTCTGGCAATCATCTGTCCAGACACAACCTTTATCTTTCCGAAGCAACTTGAAAATCGGAGCACATGTGGCAGTCATGTGAGAAATAAACCTCGAGATATAATTCAATCGGCCCAAGAATCCTCTGACTTGCTTTTCGGTTCTTGGAGCAGGCATTTCCTGAATAGCTTTTACTTTATCAGGATCAACTTCAATACCTCTTTGGCTAACAATGAAACCTAGCAACTTTCCAGAACGTACACCAAATGTGCACTTGTTCGGATTCAGACGAAGCTTATACTTTCTTAACCTTTGAAACAACTTCAGCAAATGCTCAACATGATCCTCTTCAGTCTTCGACTTGGCGATCATATCATCAACATATACTTCGATTTCTTTGTGCATCATATCATGGAAAAGTGTAGTCATAGCTCTTTGATACGTCGCACCAGCATTCCTCAATCCAAAAGGCATCACTCTGTAACAGAATGTTCCCCATGGTGTAATAAATGTGGTCTTTTCCATATCTTCGGGTGCCATCTTTATTTGATTGTAACCGGAAAATCCGTCCATAAAAGAGAACACATCAAACTTAGCCGTATTATCTACCAACATATCAATGTGTGGCAGTGGAAAATCATCTTTCGGACTAGCTTTGTTCAAATCTCTATAATCTACGCACATTCGGACTTTTCCGTCTTTCTTCGGAACAGGAACAATATTGGCCACCCATTCAGGATAAATTGACGTCACAAGGAAACCTGCATCAATCTGCTTTTGAACCTCCTCTTTGATTTTTAATGCCATGTCTGGATGAGTTCTTCTGAGCTTCTGCTTTACAAGTGGACATTCAGGCTTCAGCGGCAATCTATGCTCCACAATATTAGTATCAAGACCTGGCATGTCCTGATAAGACCAAGCAAATACATCAACATATTCTCTGAGAAGCTCTATAATCCTCCTCTTAACATCAGGATCCAACAATGCTCCTACTTTGACCTCTTTCTTTTCATCTTCAGAACCCAAGTTGACCATCTCTATAGACTCTCCATGAGGCTTAATAATCTTCTCCTCGTGCTCAAGCAACCGAGAAATTTCATCTGGAATCTCTTCATCATCCTCTTCCTCAGCTTCAAACACAGGGAATTCAAAGTTGGGAGAGGGCATAGGATCATTGTTTTCAATGGGTTTATCAATCAATCTGCACAATGATTTTATTTTTATTTTAGAAGATGAGCAAAAGTGCAAACAATATGCAGATACACAATTATTATATTTTTTTGGTTTTTTATGTTACCATTTTTCAGAATAAAGCAAAAATGAAAAAAAAACACATATGGAAATAACAAAATAACATTTTATTGATGATGATCAAATTTGAAACAAAGCCCAACAAGCACCACTTTCACCTTGGGCAGAGTGAAAGGATTTTTGAAAGAAAATAAAAACAATTACTTTGAAGAATGAACGATAAAAGGAACATCAACAGCGATCCAGTTCTGGCAAATCTTTCCATGTGTAACAAAGTCTTGCATTTCTTCGTCTTCATCATCGTCATCAATGATGGCAGCAGCAGAATGGTCGTTGATAAATCCAGCGCTTCGGAAGCCTTCTTGAATAGTCTTTGGATCTTTGATAACTGCACCAGGTGCAAAGCCGATACTGAAACCTTCCTTGTTGTCGACAACATCAATAATTCTTCCCCAACCATCAGACTGACCAGCTTCAATCACTCGCAGAGCGTCTTTGAAAGAGGGCATGGGCATGGCATTCTTCTTAACAACACTATTCACAACAGAAAGAGCTTGAAACGACGTTCCCACCTCTTCCTCGGCATCAAAATAAGAGAAAGAAGACAGATTACTCACAAGCATCGCCCTCTCACCTTCAATGGTCACCAATTTGCCTTCTCTCACAAACTTCAACTTCTGATGAAGAGTGGATGTTACAGCTCCAGCTTTGTGGATCCATGGTCTTCCGAGGAGACAACTATATGCGGGACGTATATCCATTACTTGAAAAGTAATCTTGAATATAAACGGTCCAATAAGAATAGGAAGATCCACCTCTCCAATCACTGTCTTCTTCGACCCATCAAACGCTTTCACTATAATCCCACTGTGCCTCATGGGAGCACCTTGAAATGAAAGCTTTGACAATGTCGATTTAGGCATAACATTCAGAGACGAGCCGGTATCAACTAGTACCTTAGATAAAGCATCTTCTTGACAATTCACCGAGATATGCAGAGCCAGGTTATGATTTCTTCCTTCTTCAGGCAGATCATCATCACAGAAACTCAAATTGTTGCATGACGTGATATTCGCCACAATACTATCGAATTGATCAACCGTCACATCATGGTCAACATAGGCTTGATCCAGAATCTTCTGCAATGACTGCCTATGAGCTTCAGAACTCAACAAGAGAGACAACACTGATATCTTCGAGGGAGTCTGCAATAACTGCTCGGAAATATTATACTCACTCTTCTTTATCAACTTTAGAACCTCATCATCACTATTACCAGATTGGCTCGATTGGACCACAACATCCATAATCTGCTTGCTCGCACTGGTATCTTCAACTCTCCTCGGAGGGTCTGAAGCATACAATCTACCACTTCGGGTAACTTTCGTCACATCGGCAATGCTAACCACAGACTTTGGAGTAAGAAGAGGAACTTCCCTACCATTCTCTATCATCGTAGCATTATACCGGTACGGAACAGCTTTGTCAGACTCATATGGCATTGGACCGGGTACATTGATCACCAATGGAGTAACAGCAGTCTGGCGACTATCAAAAGAAAACACCACTCTCTCAGGAGCAACCCTATCAGGAAGATTGAACTGAGGCATAATGACATTCACTTCATTCTCATATTCATCTCTCTTCGCTGTTACTTCGATCAGCTTATCGTCCATCATCTTCTGAATATCTCTTTTCACAATCACGCAACCACGCGGATTCACCGAGCAGATACAACATCCAGCATAGTCATGAACGATATCGTGATATTCACTCAAAAAAGCGTGCATTTCCACCAAAGATCTTCGGATATGACTGACTTCATAAATTTTGAACAACCCAGGACAACCAGCAACCATATTCACAGACGCATTACCATGCTTCGGCAACGGATCCTTCTGCACATTAGGATTAACATCATTAAAATACAGAACATTGTTCCTCATCAATTTCTGTACTTCGAACTTTAGTGGATAACAATTCTCAACATCATGCCCCGGGGCACCTTGGTGAAAAGCACATCGAGCTTCTGGTTTATACCACTATGGAATAGTCTCTGGAACTGGAGGTGGAGGACGAGTCTGCACAAGATTCTTTGCAATTAAGGATGGAAGCAAGTCTGCATACGGCACAGGAATAGGATCAAAACTTGGCTTAGCCCGAGCTTGTTGATTACCACCTTGTTGCACAGAAGGTTGCTGATAACGAGGTTGGAACTTTGGAACAGCTGGCACAGTCGGAGCCATGTTAATCATTGGTGTTACTGAAGCCACATGCTGCGAATGGTGATTCATACGATTGTGAGGTCTTCTATAACTTTCACGGGATACTGCATTGGTCTCATTTTCTTTCTTTTTCCCGAAATTGAACCTTCTGGAGCTTGAACCATTACCGTTCTCTTGAGTCAACCGTCCCTCACGGACACCTTCTTCTAAATGCATACCCATACTCACCATCTCAGTGAAGTCGGAAGGAGCGCTTGCTATCATTCTCTCATAATAAAAAGAACCCAACGTCTTCAAGAAGATCTTCATCATTTCTTTTTCTTCCATCGGAGGAACAATCTGGGCTGCCAGCTCTCTCCATCTCTGCGCATATTCTTTAAAAGTCTCTTTGTCCTTCTGGGACATAGCACGAAGTTGATCTCTATCTGGAGCCATATCAACGTTGTACTTGTACTGCTTCACAAAAGCTTCTCCCAAATCGTTGAAAGTCTTTATTTGGCTATTATCCAGACTCATATACCACCTCATCGGCGCACCGGTTAAACTGTCCTGGAAATAGTGAATCAGCAGCTTATCATTATCAGTCTGAGTCGACATCTTCCTTGCATACATCGTCAGATGGCTCAATGGACAAGTGTTGCCTTTGTACTTCTCAAACTCAGGCAGCTTGAATTTGTAAGGAACCTTAACATTCGGGACCAGACACAGGTCATAAGCATCTTTTCCGAACAAATCCTTATGCTTCAAAGCTCTCATCTCCCTCTGGATCTCAACAAAGCGTCCCTGGAAGTCATCAAGTCTTTCAGCAACTCCAGCACCTTCACTGGGCTCAGCATGGTAAATCATTTCATCATGATGCGGAACATTGCGCACCCCAGACGGTGCAGTAGTCACAATTGGAGGAAGGGTAGTCCACACTGGCTGTGGGATAGCATTAAATGCAGCATTCTCCGGACGATGAGGAGGACGATATCCAGCAGGAAAAAAGTCAACAGGCATGCCCCAGGGCGTGCTAGCAGGTATACGGTGGCGAGGAGAAACAATAGTCTCCACAGGAATGGATGCGGTAACAACCTCTGAGATGACAATATTCTGAGCAGGAGGACTAGGAGGTGGCTGATTCTGAGCAGCCATCAAATTTTCCATCATAGCAGTCACTCTTTCCAAGCTTTCCCTCAGATAAGTAACCTCTTCGCGCAGCTCGCGATTCTCTTGTTGCAAAGTATCCATCACTCTTCTTCGATTAGCTCGAGTATCAAAGCGGTGAGTCAGCTTGACAGGAACACTGAATGAAGACCAAGAAACAACAATAAGATCCCTGGAGAACACTCAAAAGCAAGACAAAATGCAAATATGATGCATGCTATGTATATGCAAATGCAAAGATTTCAAAGGATTATAAGTTAACTTGCAATATTCATAAAGAAACATTTTTGAAATACTGAAAAACTCATTCTCATTAATATCAAAGTGAGGATTACAAATGAAGTACAAAACATCAATAATCCTAATACATAAGAGAAAGAGTAACCTAAGCCTATGGAATCATATCCGAAGAAGTCCCAAATCCTGGCTGATACTTCATACGAATCCTCTTGATCTCATTCTTGTACCGCTCTTCCATATCTTCCTTATCCTTCACCAACTTGTCGACAATGGCCTTCCAAGCACCGGAAGTAGGAGGAATAGTAGATGGAGTACTAGAGGAAAATAAATCCTCTCTCGGCCTCTTCGTGATGCGTCGCTCAAGTAGCTCAATAAGATCATCCTTCTCCTTAAGCTGCTCCTGCATGGTAGTCCTCTCAAGTAACCAATCTTCCTTTTCTTTCTTCATCTTCTCTAACTCTTCTTGAAGAACCAACTTCTCATCAACAGGAGGTAGAAAAGCAGACAAAGGCAATATAGGAAACATAGGCTCCTCAGGTGGATAAGGCATCTTGAGCTTGGAAGCTCTAGATCGAACCCACTGAATATAACAATCGGAAGGAGGAAGATGTTGTCTACCCAATTGACCTTTCTCTTTCCTATGAACAACATGCCAAGAATGAGCAATCCTTTTCTTCATCTCTATATGATCATCACCATTAAGAAAGAAGAAACGGGATAAGGCAAGATTGTTTGGAACATCCTTCAAACAATAACCGAACTGTCGTCTAGCCAAAATAGGGTTGTAGCTAATTCCCCCACGTGTACCAAGAAGAGGTACATTAGGAAATTCTCCACAACTATCAATGAGAACTCCAGTGTCATAATAAGAGCTATACCACGTCATGTCCTTATGAGAAAGCGACATCAACCTCTGAGACCATCTTCGATTCTCTCTGTTGTCCTTGAAAACATCTGACTTCGGTAGGTGCGAAATAAACCACCTATAAAGAAGAGGCGCACAACAAACAATCTCTCCGTCACCTTTAGAAGTCCTATAGTGAAAGGCATGGTACATATCTCCAAGCAAAGTAGGAATCGGGTTCTTCTTCAAGAAGATTTGAATAGCATTCTCATCCACAATACCATCCAAATTCGGAAACAAGACAATGCCGTAAATGAGCAAAACAAGGATAGCCTCAAATGCATCCTTATGACCCAAAGTAAGCGAAGTGGAAGCCTTTCCCATCAAAAACTTGGCATTAATACCTCGAACACTCCCCTTTGGAAGAAACTTCCCATTAAGCTCGGATTCCTTAAGAAACAATGCTTTGGCGATGACCTTGACAGTAAGCTCCTTCTCTAAACCAGTGAAAAGAAACTCTTTATCCAGAATGGGCAAGCCTAACCAATGAGAATATTCCTCCAAAGTCGGCACAAGCTGATAATCCGGAAAGGTGAAACAATGGTGCAACGGGTCATAAAACTGAGCCAAAGTAGGGAGAATCCCCTCAGGTACATCAAGATCCAACATATGCAACAACTTTCCGTGACATCTTCGGAACTCTTGGGTATCAACAACCAAAGCTCCTAGCTTTCTCAACTCTAAAACATTAGGATTCTTGAAAGTGTACTTCTTTGTGTTCCTCCTTTCAAAAGTCATAGCCATGGACATCTGAAATTTGCAAAAGTTTCTTATAAGTCCTTTGAAATCTTACGGATAATGCTCATGAATGTTATGATGGCATGTATGCAACAAACACAAACAAGATCACACAAGGCACGCGGGCTTAGGTTCCGAGTCACGAGCATGAAGTCAAGGTAACAGAACAACAACCCCACAGGTAAGTACTAAGGTTTTGTCTTCATTGTACCTGCAAGAAACCAAAAGGGTGCTAACAGAGGTGCCCGGAGTTATCAGCCATCTTTAGAATATTATCGGTACGTTGGATTACTCCCCAACCGATAACATTCTTAAAATAGACCTCGTCCGAGTGTAGTATCGCGTGACAACCGCCTTAGATTTACATCCAGACAGCTTCCGCACTACGTTCCTAAATTGGCTTAGATGGGTTAAGGGTTCTAAGGTCCTCAGTATGATCAGCTCAAGGTCGGAAAATAATGCCACGTACGATTACTCGTCATGACATTGATAGTCCAAGAGAGCCTAACCGAGTGGAGATTATCAAATTGATATTGCTTTGGACTACTCCATCACATATCGCTTCGAATATCGCCGTCCTATCATAAGTGTCACTCAGATCCGGGTTAGAATCTATCTCACACAGGGGATCACCAAAACCAAAACGGCACAAACAAATAACAAACAATTCAAACCAAAGCGATAAATAAATCAAAGTAGGCTAAATCCGCTTAGAGATTACTCCCCAGCAGAGTCGCCACTTTTCTGTAGCGGTAAAATCGTGAGTGTAAGCTATTGATTAACTTAACTCGATTAACACAGAGTCGCCACCGCACTTTTCTTTATTTCCAAATGGAAAAAGGTAAAAGAACGAATAAAAACCTAGGATTCTAAAAGCAAAGCTAAAAGAAATAAACAGAGATTGGGTAAGGGGATTGGTTATGAACCGGAAAGGTTTTAGGCACCCGACTCATCCGTGGTACTCCACGGGAGCCCTTTGAAATACTTATTGCTTTTGGTATGAAATTGGTTTGTTTAAAATGATGGAAGAGATGAGAAGAAGAATATTTTTTTAATAATTTTGTGTTTGATAAGGTTTTAAAGCCTTATGCCTACGTACCCACAAAGTGCAATGCGATATCAAAACCTCGTAGTTCGTGGTACAAAGTTTTTAAAAGAATAGATGAGTTGAATTGATTTTAGAATGTAGAGATAAGTCGTCATCCCTTAGCGAATAATTCCGCTAAAAGGGATGAATCATATCTAAACATGTGAGAAAAGAAAAGGTGCACTAAGCACAAAAACAATTGAGTGGATTTGGAGTTTTTTAAAGTATATGAAAAAATGGTTTTAATATATTTACATGAATTAATATTTGGTTAAGAAAAATAAAAGGAAAAGATTAAAAAAAATCGCTTGACCGAAATCAAGGTTTGTTTATGAAAGTGTTTGGAGTTTAAAAGACAAGAAGGTTTTTTGAAATAGAGAGAAGTTTTGAAAATTAAAGAATGGGGAGGAGATGAAGAGACTAGTCCTAATGCTTGAATTAAAAGATAAAGAAAGAAGTTACCAAACTATAATATGCACAATTCTTCAAAGATCGGAATTTCCTCTTCAAAGGTTAATGAAGTAACTTGAGGTCGAGGTTTCTAATCCATTCCAACTTGAGCAAAGGGAAATCCTAGGAGTCTAAGTCCATTCTCCAAAAGCAAAGGGATAGTAACCATAGTCCACAATTATAAGTCACAAGTTTTTTAAGGGTTTAATCCTTTATTAAGTGTTTTAATATCCAAATGGACAAAAATAAAAACAAGCACAATATGAATATAAACAAGCACAATATGAATATAAACAATTATATATGATATAATATGGCAAAATATAATAAGGAGATAAGGGAGCAAGAGATTAAAATAAAAGGATAAGGTGCAAGAGATTAAACTTAAACAATTATATTCACATTATTATATTATTTACAATATAAGGTGGTATGATGAACTTAATCAAGCACAACCACAACAATGAAAATAAAATTGAGGCAACCGGATCCAAGTGGATCTTTAATCGAATCGGGACAACTTTAGGTCTATGTTAAGCAATCGTCGAGTAATTTACGAAGTAATTACCCTACAAATGAGGCCGGCCACCACTAATTAAAGTGGAAAGTATCCGTGTTAATACATGTTAGAGAAACGATATAATGAATCGTTCTCCGAAAACATGCCACACTAAAAGAAAAAGGAAGGTCTAACCTTAATCGAGATTATCGTTGAATTTCTCGATTAGCAACCTATCACGATCTCAAAGTATAGAGAATGATCCAAATGATCATTCATCCATAGATTTGAAATAATGAAGATTAAACTTAATCGGAAATCAACAATCCCGAATCGGAAGATTGTCATCGACCAAAATAAAAAAAAGATGAAGAATAATAGATCCAAAAATAGTTCCACTAAAAGAATAGAAAATATTTTTTTTAAAATCATATTCTAAACTCTTTCCAAAAATCTTTTTATTAACATATTTCTTCTAAATTGTTTTCTCCCAAAAAATTTCTAAAATATTTTTTCAAATTGTCCTCTTAAAACATTTTCTAAAATTTTCTTTATGTCAAAATAATTGAGATCAAAATCTAAAGGAATTAAAACTAAATAATATAGAAAGAAAAATGAAAAAATAAAAGAAGGGGAGGGGGGAGAGATGAGTAATCCGCAGGTGGATAAAGGAAACGGATCAAAAGATCCTTGGCCCAAACTATATTCCTCTTGGACCTTTTTTACAGAAATAGAAAAAATAGTTACATAAAATAAATAAATAAAAACAAATAAAAGGAGTCAAAGACTTCCTCTTCTTCCTCACGGTGAAATCAAACGCAAACAGGGGAGAAAGAAACAGAATCACGGCGACGAATTCTCTCAAAGCTCACCTTCAACAAAAATCGAACGGTACAACTCTCTCTTCTCTCTTCTCAAATCGCGATTTCCTTCTTCTTCACGAGATTTCTTTCTCAATTCGGTTTGGTGATTTGGGGATTAGGGATTTGAGAGAAAATTAGAGAGATTTGAAGTTTTGAATTCGGATTCGGCAGCAATTTAGGAGGCTATTGAAGCTTAGATTTGGAGTGAGGAAGCTGTTCAATTTATAGAGTTTTCGAAAGATTTTGAAACTGCCGTTTTGCTTGATTGATGATGCGTTTTGGAATGTCACGGTATTCTCGTGTGCACTGAGTTTTGCATTTTAATTCTTTTGCTCTTGCTGCGTTTTGTTCTCATCTTTATTGCGTTTTGATTTGTAAACTTTAGGTGCTTGGCTCGTGTTCTCTGCGTGACGGAAAGTGTGCGTGATACAGGTTGTGACTGCTGGGCTTGGTGGCGTGCGAAGGGAATTTGCTTAGCTGATGTGGGAAAACGTTTTGGGCCTGCGGCGTGGTGCTGACGGAAAGCGTATCGGCTTGCAGGGCTGGTACTTTGGTTGTTGCTTTAGCTTGTGTTTTGATGTTGTTTGTGAAGCCGATGGAAGTGTGTATTGGGCCTGCGGCGTGGGGTTGTTTTTTTGGGCCTGCTGCGGCTTTTATTTGTGGTGAAGCTGCTGATGCTTGGCTGGTGTTGGAACTGTGGCTGATAGAAGCTGTTGTCATGCGTGTTGTACGGCTGGAAGTTGATGCGGGTACGGATGGAAATTTGAATGAGGCTTGGCTTAGCAAATTGCTGTGGGGCCAGCTTTCGTGTGGCTAGGCAAGAGATGACTTGATGTGCTGTGGGCCAAGGTTGGTACGGCCAGATTTGTGTGAGTTGATTGAGCATTGGCTTGAGAAAATACATGGCTGGGAAATGGTTTAAGGATATGGGCCAAAGGCCCCCCTTTCTTTTATTGTTATGAAAAGAAAATAAAGAAAGAAATGGATTATAACAAAAATGTAATATCATTATTTCTTTTTATTATGAGTTTTTTTTGACAAATGGTTAGGAAAATAATAGAAATGTTTTATGAAATAAAAAAATGAAACTTTGAATTATGTTATGAAGAAAAAATAAAAAAAATGGATATTTGAATTTAAATGGATAAAAGTGAATAACAAAGGAATCGAAAATGGATAGAAAAATAATGGAATTGGAATGAGAGAATTGAAATAATCGAAAAATCGAAAAAATGATTAATGGACTAAATTTGGAATAATGGGAAAAGGGCACATGGATGAGTAAATGGATACAAAAAATGGTTTGATCGAAAAAATAAAAGAAAAGGTATGAAATGATGATTTTTAAAGGCCCACGACCAACTTCCAATTTTTCATAAGCCTCCGATGAAATGAACACAGCCAACCCAAGAATTACTGAATCAACTGAATAATTGCAACTCAAGCCACAACTATCATCTGAAAATTGTCTGATTATGCCTTGATAATTCGAAACCGAATTGAGGAAAATAAATCCTCAAATGAATTACTGATGAACTGAAAACCCGATGACCTGATAGCCACTTGAAGATTCAAACCGCAACACATTGTCTGATAAATGATGAACAAACCCCACTTTGCACAGAAAACAACTGTCACACAACCCAATTTGTATTTTGAAAACGCATTGCCTGATGAATGAATTACTGGCACATACAACTGGCAATCAACACAATCTTTTAATAGTTTGACCAGATTAGGTCAAACGTCCACTTGAAAACGCATTGTGATTGAACAAACGCATCTGAATGAAATTATTGTCTCGTCTTTGCAAACCTGCAACACAGAGAAGAAGAAGAACACTGCAACATATTTTTTTGTATTTTGGTTAGAAGTCAGTAAATATAAACAAATATAAAACAGTAAAAATAATGGTGATCCCCTGCGAAGCATAGACCCGATCTGAGGAGAAACTCGGAACCTGTGCGATCTTGTTTGATATGCAAAATGCAGATGATATGCGAAACAATCTTAGGGCAAAAATTAGGGTGTTACAGGTACCTAATGGCAGCGTGATCAGTATAGATGATGATTTTGGCTCCTACTAGGTAGGAACAAAATTTGTCGAGTGCGAACACGACGACTAAGAGTTCTTTCTCTGTTGTGGCATAGTTTATCTGAGCAGGGTCTAAATTCCTACTCGCATAATATATTGCGTGAATTTTCTTATCTTTTCGTTGTCCTAAGACTGCGCCTACAACGTAATCACTCGCATTGCACATAATCTCTAATGGTAACGTCAAATCAGGTGGTTGCATGATGGGTGCAGTGATAAAAACTGTTTTGAGTGTTTCAAATGCTTTTAAACAATCTTTGTCAAAGATAAACTCAGAGTCCTTCATTTTCAAACCAGTCAACGACTTAGTGATCTTGGAAAATTCCTTAAGGAATCATTGGTAAAAACCGGCGTATCCTAAGAAACTTCTTATTTCTTTCACGGGTTTCGGCGGTTGAAGGTCTTTTATTACTTCTATTTTTTCTTTATCTACCTCGATGCCTCTGTTGGATATCACATGTTCTAAAACGATTCCTTGTTTGACCATAAAGTGGCACTTTTCCCAATTAAGTACAAGATTTACTTTTACGCATCTCTCGAGTACCATCTCTAAGTTCGATAGACATCCTTCGAAACTTTGTCTGCATACAGAGAAGTCATCCATAAACGCTTCCATGATGTCGTCTATGAAATTTGCAAAACTTTCCATCATATATCGTTGGAATGTCGCAGGAGCGTTACACAAGCCAAAAGGCATACGACGATAAAGAAATGTTACGTAGGGGCATGTGAAGGTGGTTTTCTCTTGGTCGTCAGGATGAATAGGAATTTGGAAGAATCCTGAGTAACCATCTAGGTAGCAAAAATACGAATATTTGGCTAATCTTTTCAACATTTGATCGATGAAGGGTAAAGGAAAATGGTCTTTTCGGGTAGCTCTGTTTAGTTTTCGGTAATCGATACACATTATATTCCCGATCACTACTCTTTGTGTTATGTATTCACGTTTTAATTTCTTAGTGACTGTAATGCCTCCCTTCTTTGGTACGACATGCACTGGGCTACCCCATTGACTGTCGGATATTGGATTTATAATTTTGGCACCTAGTAACTTCTTTAATTCATCTTTGACTACGGTACTTAGAATCAGATTAATCCTTCTTTGAGGTTCTCTAGAGGTCTTACAGTTTTCCTCTAGCATAATGCAGTGCATACATATTGAAGGACTTATTCTCTTCAAATCAGATATGTTGTATCCTAACACAATTAGATATTTTCTTAAGACGTCTAATAGTTTTTCGGTTTCGAGCTGTCCTAAATTTGCATTTACTATAACAGGTCTTTTGAGTTATGAATATAGGAATTCGTACCTAAGATTGTTAGGTAATACCTTGAGTTCTAGGAAGGGTTCTTTTGGGCATGGCTTATGATCTGGTGTAAGAGCTAGGCATTCATTTAGACTATCGTCCTTATAAGGTTCTTGCCAATTATCGTCTTCAAGGATCAGAGGGGATGGGATTTTCATTATATCATAATAGGTAGTCTATTCTTTCTCCATTTCTGTATTGCACTCGTCAATGACGTCTATGAGGTAACATGTATTGTCTATGGCTGGAGCTTGGAGGAATTGGGTTAAAATGAATTTAACTTTCTCTTCTCCTACTTCGAATGTTAGCCTACCTTTCTTCACATCTATGATGGATCCGGTTGTGGCTAAGAATGGTCTTCCTAGTATGATAGGGGTCATAGAATCTTCCTTGATGTCCATGATTATGAAATCAGTTGGGATGTAGAACTGACCTATTCGTACAAGAACATTTTCTAGAATACCAATCGGGAATTTTACTGATCAACCGACAAGTTGAACTGACATTTTGGTCGGTCTTAGTTGTCCCATATCGAGCTTTTTGCAAATTGATAACGACATAACACTTAATTTGGATCCTAAACCGCATAGAGCTTTGTCTATGACGAACTTTCCTATTACACAAGGAATAGAGAAACTTCCTGGATCCTTCAGTTTATTAGGCATGTTATTCTGGATAATAGCGTTATACTCAGCAGTAAGCGTAACTGTTTCATTCTCCTCGATTTACTTTTTGTTGGATAAGATCCCTTTTAGAAATTTAGCATATGAGGGCATCTGAGTAATAACTTTTGTAAAGGGTATCATGATGTTTAACTGTTTCAGAAGCTCTACAAATTTCTTGAATTGTCCCATAGTTTTAGAATTTGTTAACCGTTGGGGGTACGAAATTGGTGGTTTAACCGTCCAATTCTTTTCCGCTGCTTAGTATAACTGTGTATACATGACCTTTAGGATTTGGTTGTGGCTTTCCAGGAAATGTTCCAGCTGGGGCAGTAGTGAATGCTTGTTGTTGGGCTACTTGAGAAATTTGAGTTTCTAGCATCTTGTTATGAGTAGCTAAAGCATATACTTTGGTCACCAATTGTTTGATTTGCTCACTAGTATGGATGTTCTGGTTCAGGAATTCTATATTTGTTTGAGTGTGTGTGACTATGAATTTTCCATCATCAGTTCAAGGTTGGATTTCCTAGGAGTATTTGGATTGGGTGCGATAGCTTTTTGGTATCTTGGTGGTACAACTGGTGCTTGGTTAGGCACATACAAGGCGTTATTGTTCTTGTAAGAGAAACTTGGGTGATTCTTCCATCCTGGGTTATAGGTATTGGAATACGGATTTCCTTGAGCATAGTTCACCTGATATGTGGTTAATCCGGCAAGAAGTTGACATTTTGATGGTGTGTGTCCCGGGATTCCACAAATTTCGCAATTTGGAGTTACGGCAGCCACTGTGGCTGGTGGTGTTATGGTTAAGTTATCGATCTTCTGAGCTATGGCATCCATCTTAGCATTTACGTGATCTATACTATTCACTTCATACATTCCTCCCTTAGTTTGGTTCTTCTCTACATGTGTTCTTTCTCCTCCCCATTGGCAATAGTTTTGAGCCATGTTCTCAATGAGGTTGTAGGCTTCATCGTATAGTTTATCCATAATAGCGTTATCCGCGACAACGTCTACTGTCATCCTCGTGTTGTATAGAAGTCCATTATAGAAAGTAATGATGGTTACCCAATTTTCAAACCCATGGTGTGGACATAGTCTCAATAGATCCTTGTATTGTTCCCACGCTTCATAAAGTGATTCGGCATCTTTCTTTCGAAATCCGTTAATCAGAGCTCTCAGCATAGCTGTCTCGGTTGGCGGGAAATATCGTGATAGAAAGACATTCTTCAGTTTTGCCCATGTTGTAACAGAGTTGGCTGTTAGAGATTGTAACCATGCCCAAGTTCTATCTCTCGAAGAGATCGAGAAAGTCTCAATCTTATTGTGTCTTGAGTTACACCATTTGCTTTCACGGTATCTACGTATTGCACAAACTTCATTAGAAGTCCATTAGGGTCGTCCGTAGGTTTTCCGAAAATCTGGTTCTGTTGTACAGCTTGCAGCAGTGAAGGTTTCAGTTAAAAATAGTTTCGGGTAATGGCTGGTACGAAAATACTATTATGCGGTTCTTGTTGAGTTGGAGTCGCCTAGGACTTGAGTGAACGTTGCGGTGGTGCTCTATTTTCTTCGGCCATGATTGGTTCCTCAACTGGTTCTGGTAATATTTCTTCACGAAAAAGGGTTTCATTGGTTTCGGTTCGACGCCTCGAGCTTAAGAAACGCCCAACCGTGTCGATTTGGGGTTCTAAGTTTTCGCCTCAGGAGCAAGTACTGGGCATACAATTGACAAAGGGTAATTTTTGTTGCCTTAGTCTAGATGGTGCAACAACAAATGGCACTGTTGACTAAATCTAAGTCCCCGACAACGGAGCCAAAAACTTGATCGCGACTTTCTGGGTCTAAAGATTCTAACTGCAAGTATACAACCTAATCGCGTAGTAATAAAAGATATTAATCCCACAGAGACTCGATAATCAACCTAACATTATTGGGTGTTACTATGTTTAGCTAATGCGAGTGACATTTTAGGTTTAAAGGGAGAGAAAGTAAGAATTAAAGATTAAATTAAATTATAATAATGATATCAGTATGTAATTGGTACGCCTTCGAGAATTCGATAAAGGGTCAGCTTATTAAGGTTTGTCAGGTTATCTTTCCGTAGAAACTGTCGGTTTAAAAGTCGTTGACTCACACTCTCGTGGTCTTTCCTATTATTATACTCCTAAGTTCAATTGAGCTCATTTGCTGTGTCAATTCAAGTTAGAAATACTTTTTGGAAACTGTCGCTCCCAAAAGATGAGACCGGGCTCAAATGAGGTACAGACGCGAACGGTCGGCGAAAGGGGGATGTGAGAACACACAGGAGTGAACTCATAGGGAATGAAAAGAGTCGCCAGCTAGGCATTTTTATCCCGGAGGAAAGGTAATGCTGCATAAACCTAGAAAAAGATGGATAAGACGGTTGCGAACCAGAGAGACTGAGAAAGGGGGTTGGTTACAACCTGGGAAGGTATTAGCACCCAGATTGTCCGCCGTACTCGACGGGATCCACGCTTAAAAGATTTGTGTTTTAAAGGGGTAGTGTCAGTGCAATTTGTGTATAAAATAGCTGGAAAGAGGTGTACAGGTGTCAGTGTAAAAGAAATGTGAAGTGTGATATGTACAGTGTCAGTGTGAGAATGAAATGCTCAAGATCATGAGGCTAAAAGAATGAAGCTGGAAGGAGGGGGAATATACAGAGACTTTTGTTCGATAACCGTTAAGTTATGCCTACGTATCCTCTCGTGCAATGAGGAAGTCAGAACACCGTAGTTCGACCCAAAGAGACTGAAAGAAATGACTGGTGAACTGCTTACTTGTCAATGCTCAAGTGTATGACCTGTCTGGCTCAGGTGCAAACTGTCTTGCATTAGACGGAAGAAGCAAGTTCTCGTTTGTGAGTGAATGGGATGAGAAAAGAATCCCGGAGGAGACGATTGTTGTTTGTTTTTGTATTTTCAGTCTTTTATTGCTTGTTGAAGTTTGTCATAAGTTAATGAGCTTAAGCCTAAACCAATGGATTTAGTAAACTCATCACATCTTCCCTCTGATTAGGGGTAATGAGAATGCCTTAAGTGTGAAGTCAGCTTCTCACACTTAACTACCTTTAATGTAGGATTAAGATCATCAACCTACTTGTGATTATTTAGATGTTTTTGGTGTTTTTGTTTAGTGTTGAGTAATGAGATTAAGCCATAATCGGGGATTAAACAGACTCATTACACCATCCTAATAGAAGGATAATAGATGAGAATGTTTAAGCTGAGGAAAGCTCCTCAACTTAATCCATGATTAGGGATTAAACTCATGACAAAACAAAGCCTTTATTAAGTGGATTTTAGTTAATGATATGATGAAGAAGTGAGTTTTATGGTTTGTAAGACAACTTGAGGGGGACTTGTCCATTAACACTAGGGTTAGTCCTTCTTAACCGGTTAAGGAAGAATTAGAACCCTAATGCAAGGCCCAAGTTACAAGTGTGATGTCTTGATGGTTATTAAGTGAATTGATTAAGAGATTTAAACACATTAAGGGTTTAACACTTAGGATTAAAGTTATACACTCCATCCTAATAGAAGGATGCAGGCATAAGCTTAATCACAAAGCCTTAAAGCCTTTACGGTTTAGTCCCTGATTATGAGATGAGAAGAGAAGACTCAAGGAGACACAAAGGTGAAAACTAAGTGGGGGACTAATCAAAACCCTAATCATTGTCATGCTTGGTTGTTCCTAAGGTTTGTGAGGTTTACAAGAGAAGTCTTCAATGGAGCCACCAGGAAGCAGATGAGAGGATCAAAGAGAAAGCAAAGCAACTTGCTTCATTCAAGAAGTCAAGTCACTTGAGGAAAGAAAGTAAGAAGGAAAAGAATGAGCAAGCTCAAACACAAGCACAAGATAAAATGCAGCAAGGAATGCTTAAAAGAGATGAAGAGAAAGTTATGAGAAGTGAAGGCAAATCCACCTCTCAAATTCACTTACCACCTGAAAAGTTAGGAAAGAAATGCAATGCAATGCAAAATGGGATGGAATGGCATGATGAGAGACAAAACCAGAAGCACATACATAATGTTAATGATGTTATGGGATGCTACAAACATGGAACAAACTCATGAGGATGATCATACAAGCTCATGGATGCAAATGGAGCAAGTTAAGACACAAGAACATACATGAAAAGTTATGAGATGCATATGGCATACAATAAGGCAAATGCAAAATGCAATGATCAAACATGCTTTCAATATGTCTTAAGATGTCAAGTGAATCAAATGAATGCATAAAATGCTATGGAAAGTCATGGTATGAGTGCAAATGCAAGATGGATGCATATGGAAGCCCAAATTAGGGTTTATGATCAAAGCATCAAACAAAAACCAAAATCAGAAGCAAACATCAATATAAAAAATTGAAAATGCACTCAAAGGCCCCCTAATCCTATACTAACTCACTGCCCAAAGGAGAAGTTTCAACTCTTAACCTAACTCAAGTTATGATTTTTTCTAAGTTTTCTAGGGTTTTAGGGTTCCTTAACAAGAAAAATGCCAAACAAATGGAAAATGTAAGATCAATTCATGCCAAATTAATCTCACAAACTACATGATATGCATAACACAATGCAAAAAGAATCAAAGTCCAACTCTTTAGGGTTAGGCAGAAATGATTTTTGGAAGTTTGGATCAAAATAATGCATCAAAATGGTTTTAATTCCATGAAAAATTCTCAAAATGCATCAAGATCAAAAAATAAATTTGGTTTGAGAGTTGGCCAATGTTTCTAAATGTTTTTAAAGGTTCCATGAATTTTTTGGTGATTTTTAAATACCTAAAAGTATTTTTAATTAATTAATTCTCATTAATTAATTAAAAAGAAACTTTTAAATATTTAAAAATACTTTTTAATGCTAAAAATAAAAATAAAAAATATTTTTGTATTCTGAAATTAAATAACAACTTGCATAAAAAATTTCAGAATTTTTGAATGAGTTTTGTTATTTTAAATAAAATGTAGAAAACAAATGAATTAATATGAAAATAAAATGAAATTAAATGCTGAAAAAGAAAAGTCAAACAATCTGATGGCCCTCATTCAAACTCAAACACGCGCGCATTGACTTGGCGCCAGATCCCACGGCCAGCATTCAAACTCACTAATTACACTGATTAAGCCCTAATTCGTGCCCTAATGACTTTCAGGCGACCGGAACACTGTTCCGGTCGTCTTCTCCGATCAAACAAAATTGCAATCTCTCTCAAAACGCATCTAAAACGAAATCTAATTGCCCAGAACTCTTCCCCACTCAATCACGAATCAAAACCCCCATTCAAACAACATTTATCATTCAGAAACAAGGAGAATCGAATCAAACAATTTCTAGGGCAAAAATTTCAGACACTGCGTACATCCTCATTTCTCACTCATTTTCAAAAATAAACACATATTCATGATCAGGGAAGCATGTAGAAGCTATTAAGAACTTAAAAATTCATTTCTGGAAAAAAAGTTCATGAAGCTACCTGAGTTTGAAGCTTTTCAGTCTGCAACTTTCTGGCCCTTTCTCTTTGTGCAATCCACTCCTATGACCTCCCTTATGCTTCTGAAAGGCTTAGAACAAATTTATGTGGGCTGGTTTGAGAGTTCACAGAAGTTCTGTTCAAGCTCAGGTGAGAATCGTATTTCTGGTTCTTTGAGTTTCAGGCTAGTTTGAAGGGTGCTTTGTGCTCAGTGAAGCATGGTGAGAAGGTTTGTGAAGTTGGTTTATGAGTTTGTGGCCTGAGGAGAGTGTTTCGAATGCTTTTGCTCTATGGAGTGAAAATGAGAATGTGATGCTATGGCTGTCTTCAGGCTTGTGTCTTGTGTGGTTTGGCTTGCATTTTCTTTGTATAAACAAATGCCATTGGCCAGATGAAGTGACATGTCCTTTATTGATAGGTGTATCTACTTTTGCCAATTTGTCAACTTTTGTGTAAGAGAAGCATGGGTCATGTCTTGGCTAAGTACAAGGGTGTGGGCTGCGCAGCATGGTGTGAGGGAAAGGCTAGGGTAGTTCAGCAATGTAGCTAGCAAGTGGATGAAGTGTTATCATTGGTTTTGCAACTTGCTTGCTTTTGCTTTCCATGAAAATATCTTGTTCCAAACACCATAAAACATGTGATCTCTTTGGTTCAATCTGAACTTTAGGGCTTGTATGGTGCTTGTGAAATGGTTTGATACCAATTAGAAGTCACAAATTGCTTTGGTACAAGTTTTTGCAAGTTTCCCATTTTGTGCATAACTTGAAATTTAGTGATTTTTGTCAACTTTGATGCACCATAACTTTTGATCCAAAATGAATTAGGTCATGTTCTTGTACTTTTTGAAAAGGGAAAGATCTAATCTACAACTTTCATGACCAAAGTTTTTCCATTTGAAGCATTTTTGGATCAAAAAGTAAGGGTTGAAAAAGTTGCATAAAATGACATTTCATTAAAAGTCAACCTTGCCCAAAAAAGTCAACTTTGCAAAAACTTCAAATTCTTGAATTTTGTGAATTTCAAACTTCTTCTATGATCAAATAAAGATCAAATACACTCAAAATGATGAAGATCACCCCTTGGTTGGGTCACTGGGGACCTCAGATGCCCTGATTTTGCACTGACTTGTTCAGAAAGTCAACTCTTGATCAGATGACTTCCCCATGGAATTTATTCATAAAAATTGATATGCATACTCCCTATACCATATAGAGACCAATAGAAACAAGAATGACCAAAAAATTTGGGAGTTATGGCCTCTGAAACCAAAACCCTAATTTTAGGTCAACTGTGCAGTCAAGCCTAGCTCTGCTTCCATATCAATCCCAGTTCTTGTGATTCTTTGGCATTTTTGATTTTGAGAGGATGTAATATGATATAAGAACACATATGGACCCATTTGAATTGATTGGTGGCCTTTGGAGTGGCTCAAGAAGCTCTTGGATTACTCAGATCACAAACCCTAGGTGCAGATGACTTTGAATCTATGCAGTGAATCAAAAATGTGATATGAGATGGTATGATTGAATTTATGCATATGAAATGATCACAAGCCATGGTGTGAATGGGTGAGGGCAAATTTGGGGTGTTTACAGCTGCCCCTATTCAAACATGAGTTAGCTGTGCAGGATGTAAGCAAAGGCTTAACAGGCAAACAAGATAACTTGTGGTTGAATACCAAAGACAGTCCAAAATTTGCACTCACAGAATGAAGAAGAAAAGGGATATAGATTGTAAAAGGAAAATAAAGTATATTGTAAAGTGTGGGCGACGGAGGACGACCGTCGAGCAGAGGACGACTGCTGGGGAAATAGCAATGACGGGGACGGCCGACACGCTGGGGATAAAATGTATTATGATGGGGACGGCCATCAAGATAGCGTTGTAAGATTCTCTGGGAACTAATGAAACATGACGGGGACGGCCATCAAGTTCATAAAGCAAAGTAACCAACGATGGGGACGGCCATCGGGCTGAAAAGAAAAAGGGACCACGACGGGGGCGGCCATCGGGTTAAAGAATAAATGAAATAAACAGATGATGAGGTACGGTCATCAAAGGTGAAGGACGATCACCTAGCAGGGGACGGCTGCTCTGTTGGGATAAGATGAGGGACGGTCATCTAAGGTGGAGGACGACCACCTGGCAGGGTGCGGCTGCCGAAAGTATCGTGACATAGGACGAATGCCGGATAAAAAGGTCAACGATGGGGACGGCCATCGGACGAGCATGATGGAGGACGACCATCAAGAGGTGGAGGACGACCACCTAGCAGGGAACGGCTGCTCTCAAGGTTTATCATGACATAGGACGAATGTCAGATAACCAAAATCAACAATGGGGACGGCCATTGGATAAAATGATGAAGGAAGATCATCAAAAGGTGAAGGACGATCACCTAGCAGGGGACGGCTGCTCTGTTCAACGATGGGGACGGCCATCGGATGAGCATGATGGAGGACGACCATCAAGAGGTGGAGGACGACCACCTAGCAGGGGACGGCTGCTCTCAGGGTTTATCATGACATAGGACGAATGTCAGATAAAGGAAAAAAATTGCTTTGTTGTCTATCCACTGGGGAATAGTAAACACGAACGAGTGTTTATATCTTAGAAAACAAAAGGTATAAGTGTTTAGATGTGTATAGGTCAAAGATGCGGACGAGCATCCTCAAGACTATGATACGGACGAGTATCAGGTAGAAACAAGTACTGACACATGTTCAGAGATGATGATACGGACGAGTATCAACGGGTTAACAAAGAACACGGACGAGTGTTGAATCTGAAAGAATTTTCCTGGGGAATAGTAGACACAGACGAGTATCTATATTCAAGAAGACACGAGTGTTTGACGCAGTGTATGGATTAAAGATGCGGACGAGCATCCTTAAGATTATGATACGGACGAGTATCATGTAGAAACAAACGCTTGACGCATGTTCTGAGATGATGGTACGGACGAGTACCAACTAGTTAACAAAGAACACGGACTAGTGTCGAATCTGCGGGGATATAAATGGTGTATACAAGATACGGACGAGTATCTGTATAAGTATGAGTAGAAGGTATGAGTGATGTATACTTGAGTGTTCAATTTGCTGGGGAGAGTGACACGGACGGACGTCAAGGAAATGTATATATATATGAGTATTTGTGAGTGCAAAGAGAGTGTCTTTGGCTTTCTGCTGGGGATGTGACACGAACGGGTGTCAGAGGGAGTATATACTGGTGTTTGTGAATATGAGGCAACTGCTTTTGCTGGGGACTCTGGGGGGAAAGTTTTCTGCATACTGATGGATTTTTATTATTCACGAGTGTTCGATTCAAAACATGGCTTATGATTATGCTATATGTTTGATTTTTGCCGTAATGCTCCGTTTTAGACGGAATGCTACGCTTTGTGGGGTGGACATGATGCGAATGCTATGATTATGCAAAGATACCAAACCGGGATTCGGATCCCGATGCCGCGAAGATCTCTGGTCGATCTGTCTGAAGTGAAAATCCCAGCTGGGGATGAGATCATTGGTAGATCTGATGAAATGACTCTGCTTGGGGAAATGGGCCAACGATAGACCTATTCCTGTAAGTTGGGGGACCCAGCTGGGGTTTGTAGAAGCTTTCTTTACTCTGTTGTGACTCCTTCATGCGTTGCTCTTCTGAATAGAGGCTGAAATTCTGTGGGGAAGATGGTTCCCTGGTTTTTGTACTTGGCTGAGGAAGAATGATTGGCAACTCGGTTGGGGAGAAGCAACAAGTGGCAACTCAGCTGGGGAGAAAGCACTTTGAGTGTTAAGACTGAGCGAGTGTTGATTTGCCAGCTTGCTGGGATGAAGCTTTCATGCCCCATGTTGCGCTTCGGATACCTGCAATCCTGCAAAGACAGAGAAACGCACACGTAATCCCGAGGCATCCCTTACTGGATTCCGTCATAGGAGTGAGACACTCTCGAGAGTAAGTATATTTCCTGCAAGCATGTGTTTTATTTTCTTTATTTTTAGAGATAAACAACTGTATTCGTGCAACCCGTTTCTTAAGACATCAGACATTCTTTGCAAACAAAAATGTACAAGACAAAACATGATTGAAAAATCTGATCTTATTAATTCACGTGCCTTGAATTGGCAAGATACAGTCAAAGAAACAAATCTCCTGAAATGAGGAGATTGTTACAAATTGTAAAACAAAAATGCTGGCAATGTTGTCGACGCTTTAAGGAGCTTCCTCCTGCTACGACTCGTATAACATTTGACATTCTTCTCGTCTTGCTTTTTGAGGAAGGCTGATTCTGACAGAAGCTTGATCCTTTCGAAGCTTACCAAGTTGTAAGTGATACAGACGAATTCAGAGTGCAGTTGTTCGCTTATTCCCTTATTTTGCATGAATCGCCCTTTCGGGTTTTCAATCCATCGGGATACCCATTTTTGCCTGAGTTGTCCAATGCGGCTTTTCAACTCAGCGGGTGTACATTTTTTTATTTATTTTCCCTTACTTTTGCCCGAGTCTTTTATTCTGTTTTTTGACTCGCCGGGATGCCCTATTTTTGCCTGGACTTACATTCTGTTTTTTGTGTCCAGCGGGTCATTTTTATGCGAAGTATTTTTTAACTGCATCTGAATTCACAGGGGACGGGAAATCTTCACCATCCATGGTGCTGAGCATCAGTGCTCCACCAGAGAAAACTTTCTTGACTACAAATGGTCCTTCATAGTTCGGAGTCCATTTGCCCCTGTGGTCTGTATGAGGAGGGAGGATTCTCTTCAGCACAAGATCTCCTACTTGGTACTCTCGGTGCCTGACTTTCTGATCGAAGGTTCTCTTCATTCTTTTCTGATACAATTGCCCATAGCAAATTGCAGCCAATCTTTTCTCTTCAATCAGACTCAGTTGTTCGTATTGGGACCGGACCCATTCTGCTTCGTTACGCTTAACATCCATCAACACCCTTAAAGAGGGTAACTCAACTTCAACAGGTAGGACTGCTTCCATACCATATACAAGCTGATATGGTGTTGCCCCAGTGGATGTTCTAATTGACGTGCGGTACCCATGCAAGGCAAATGGTAGCATCTCATGCCAATCTTTGTACGTAACTACCATCTTCTGCACAATCTTCTTGATATTCTTATTAGCTGCCTCAACAGCGTCGTTCATCTTTGGCCTGTAAGGAGAAGAATTGTGGTGTTGGATCTTGAAGTCCCGGCACAGCTCTGCCATCATTTTGTTGTTCAAGTTGGAACCATTATCAGTAATGATTCGCTCGGGAACTCCGTATCGACAGATGATATCTCTCTTCAGAAATCTGGCTACCACTTGCCTTGTAACATTTGCATATGAGGCTGCTTCAACCCACTTGGTGAAATAGTCAATGGCGACCAGGATGAATCTGTGGCCATTTGAAGCAGTCGGTTCAATCTTACCAATCATATCAATGCTCCACATAGCAAAGGGCCAGGGTGAAGACATTATATTCAAAGGACTGGGAGGCACATGTACTTTGTCCGCATAGATCTGACATTTATGGCATTTTCTGGCGTAGGCACAACAGTCGGCATCCATTGTGATCCAGTAATAACCTGATCTCAGTAATTTCTTAGCCATGGCATGCCCTCCTGCATGGATACCAAAGGATCCTTCGTGCACCTCGTGCATCAACAAGTCTGCTTCTGTTCTATCAACGCATCTGAGGAGTACCATATCAAAGTTTCTTTTGTACAGGGAGCCATCAGTGTTCAGAAAGAAACTTCCGGCAAGCCTTCTCAAAGTCTTCTTATCATTGGAAGATGCCCCAGGTGGGTATGTTTGATCCTCCAAGAAGCACTTAATGTCATGGAACCAAGGCTTATCATCTTTGACAACATCTGCTGCAAATACATATGTTGGTCTGTCGAGTCTGGATACTGGAATCTGCGGTACAAAATTGGCAGCTTGAACCTTGATCATGGATGAAATGGTAGCCAGAGCATCTGCAAACTGATTCTCGTCCCGAGGGATATACTCAAGCTTGACCGTTGTGAAGACAGTCAATAACCTCCTTGTATAATCCCTGTAAGGTATTAGATGATCCTGGTGTGTGTACCATTTGCCGTTGGTTTGATTAATTACCAGAGCTGAATCTCCGAATACAGTTAATGTCTTGATCCTGAGGTCAATGGCTTCCTCGAGACCCATAATGCAAGCTTCGTATTCAGCTTCATTGTTAGTGCAGTTAAAGGTGAGTTTTACCGAGAAAGGCATGTGAACTCCCTTAGGTGTAATGAGTATTGCACCAACACCACGACCATTCATATTAACAGCCCCATCAAACATCATAGTCCATTCTTCTTCCGGGTCAGGCCCTTCAGTGTGAACAGGCTCCTCATGATCTTTCGCTTTTATGAACATGATGTCTTCATCAGGGAAGTCAAATCTCATAGGCTGGTAATCATCAATAGGTTGCTCAGCAAGATATTCAGACAGTACACTACCCTTGATGGCTTTCTGAGAGGTGTACTGGATGTCATATTCTGTGAGGATCATTTGCCATCTTGCAACCCGTCCGGTAAGAGCTGGCTTCTCGAAAATGTACTTGACTGGGTCCATTTTGGATATCAATAAAGTAGTGTGGGTCAACATATACTGTCTCAGTCGGCGAGCAGCCCACGCTAAAGCACAGCAAGTTTTCTCGAGCAGTGAATAACGTTGTTCACAGTCGGTGAACCTTTTGCTTAGGTAGTATATTGCATACTCTTTTCGACCGGACTCGTCATGCTGGCCCAGCACACACCCCATTGACTCTTCTAATACTGTCAAGTACATTATCAGAGGTCTTCCTTCAACTGGAGGCATAAGGATTGGTGGTTCTTGCAAGTACTCTTTGATCTTGTCAAAAGCCTTTTGGCAGTCTTCATTCCACCTGACCGTTTGTTCCTTTCTTAACAGCTTGAACAAAGGTTCACAGGTTGCAGTAAGGTGAGATATGAACCTTGAAATGTAGTTCAATCTACCCAGAAACCCTCGAACTTCTTTCTCAGTTTTCGGTGCAGGCATTTCTTGAATGGCTTTGACTTTATCAGGGTCAACTTCAATCCCTTTCTCGCTTACGATAAAACCCAGCAGCTTACCAGATCGCACCCCGAATATGCATTTGTTGGGGTTCAGCTTCAATTGGTACTTCCTCAAACGCTTGAATAGCTTCAGCAGGTTTACCAGGTGGTCTTCCTCTGTAAGGGACTTGGCAATCATGTCATCCACATAACACTCGATTTCCTTATGGATCATATCGTGGAATAACGTCACCATGGCCCGTTGATATGTTGCACCAACATTCTTCAATCCGAATGGCATCACCTTATAACAGAAAGTGCCCCAAGGTGTGATGAAGGTTGTCTTCTCCATGTCTTCAGGTGACATTTTAATCTGATTGTATCCTGAAAATCCGTCCATGAAGGAGAATACCGAGAACTGAGCCATGTTATCCACCAATACATCAATGTGAGGTAATGGGAAGTCATCTTTCGGGCTGGCTCTGTTCAGATCCCGGTAGTCAACACACATTCTTACTTTGCCGTCCTTCTTAGGCACAGGCACTATATTAGCAACCCACGGTGGATAGCTAGTTACAGCAAGGAACCCGGCGTCCCACTGCTTTTGTACCTCCTCTTTGATCTTCATTGCCATGTCTGGACGAGTACGACGCAGTTTCTGTTTGACCGGTGGGCATTCTTCCCTCAAAGGTAGCTTATGCACAACAATGTCGGTGTCCAACCCTGGCATATCCTGATAAGACCAAGCAAACACATCCACATCAGGTCAGTCAGCTCTTTCTTCACTGAGTCTTGTAAGCCGGCCCCGATTTTAACCTCTTTCACATCTTCATCTGTACCAAGATTAATCGTTTCCACCTCTTCCTGATGAGGAGTGATAAACTTCTCCTCTTGTCTCAACAATCTGGCTAGCTCTTCAGGAAGCTCGTAATCTTCTTCAACCCCTTCATCAGCTTGATTGATCGGATTGTCAAAGTCATACGAAGTCATAGCCGTGCTGTTGTCGGTGCTGTCCGGAAGGCACTCTCTGCAAGGGTTCAGTTTGTTCATTTTAGTGATTGATTTTAATCTTGTTTAGAAAAGTAAAATAAAAGTTGTCATTTTGAAAACATTGCCATTTATTTTTTTGTACAAAAAGAAAAATGGAAAAACAGTGAGCGGAAAAGAAAAAAAAAACTCATTTGCAAAAGATGTCTGATATTTCATTGATTAATCTTGTTGCACAAAAAGTACAGATGGCCCGATTACAAAATGAGTCTTGTCATCTTGGGCAAGATGCAAGACTTTGATGCATGCTATAAAAATACAGGAAATAATAATTACTCTGCATGAGTAACTCTTATAATTTCCTGGGAAGACCAGTTTGAGACACTGCTCCCCGGGATCTTTGGACGAATCTAGCTTTCCAGGTTGCGTTCTTCTTCCAGCTCGTCTTCCAAGTTGTTGACAGCATCAGGGATGAGCATCCCCCCACTAACAAAGTTGGGCCTCTTGGCAGCCTCTGTTTGATCTTCTTGAGTTGGTTTGTAACCCAACCCAAATCTATCTTCTTTCTTCTCCACTGGCAACAGTTTGCCCCAGCCTTGAGCGTTTCCTTCTTCCACCACCTTCCGGGCTTGTCGGTAGGATGTCATGGAAGTCCCAAGTACAGCAGAGGTTTCATTAACATTCAGGGCCTCAAACCCTTGACTCATTGTTTCGTGGATCTCCCCATCCATCTCAATATATTTGTAAGTAGCCAGATGGCTAACAAAAATATCCTCCTCTCCACAGATAGTAACGACTTGGCCTTCCCACTCAAATTTTAACTTCTGGTGAAGGGTAGACGTTACTGCGCCAGCGGCATGAATCCATGGTCTACCCAACAAACAGCTGTAGGCAGGCTGAATGTCCATCACGTAGAAGGTCGTTTTGAAAGTTTGTGGGCCAATCGTTACAGGCAACTCAATTTCCCCCAGGACTGATCTCTTAGAGCCGTCAAAAGCTCTTACTACCAAGTTACTGGGTCGCAACGCCAATCCTTCATATTCCAACTTCACAAGAGCCTTTTTGGGTAAGACGTTGAGGGATGACCCAGTGTCCACCAGCACATGGGAAAGGACTGCACCTTTACATTCCATGGTAATGTGCAAGGCTTTGTTATGATTGCGGCCTTCCGAAGTCAAATCAGTGTTGGTGAATCCTAGTCCATTACTAGCATTAACATTTCCAACTACAGCTTCCAACTGATTGACCGTGATCTCTTCCGGCACATAAGCTGCGTGCAAGACTTTGAGTAATGCGTTCCGATGGGCTTCGGAGCACATAAGCAATGATAGAATGGAGATCTTGGAAGGCGTCTGGTGAAGCTGGTCCACTATTTTGTAATCACTTTTCTTGATGATTCTCATGAATTCATCAACTTCTTGGTCAAAAGGTGTTTTCAAAGCTTCTCTAACAACCTGCTCTTCTTGCACCATGCTCTTCCCTTTTGCCTTGGCTGCAGCTTCTGCTTCGGCAGTGGGTCTTTGAATTTGCGGGGTAAAGAGACGTCCGCTTCGAGTGAAGCCTCCGCCTCCTCCCACATTGTCTATTTGCGGTGCAGAAGTTGATGATTCAAAAGTGATCTTTTGTCCTTCGTAGTATAGATCAGAGCCGTAATGCCAAGGGATGGCATTACTGCTTTCATAAGGTACTGGCCCAGGCACTGTGACAGTGACTGGACTGATGGCAGCTGCAGAAGGGACTGTGATAGTCTGTGGATCATAATATATTGTGACTGGTGCTCTGATAGGAGTAGCACTTTGTGAGTTGTAGGCGGAATCATTGGCAGGATCATAATAAATCGTAATTGTTGAGACATCTTCATGGTTTGTTGCTGATGTTGTAGGAGACATTGTCGGAAGGATGGGTGTTGTTGTTGTAGGAGATTCAAAATGAAGTGGTGCTGAAGTTGTAGAAGGAATGTTCGTTGACATCTGGTCAGCTGAAATGACAGATGGAACATTTGTTGATGAAGCTGAAGAGTTATCTGGAACAATGGTTGTTGCAGTTGTAGGAGGTTCTGGAGCTGTTGTTAAGGAGATTGCTGGATTGGTAGGAATTGATGTTGTAATCTGAAGCAGGCCACTCTGAATGAGACCATCTATGCCATCCCTCAAGTTATCACAACCATTCACTGAAATGTTGCAGTAAGCACACCCTAACTCACATCCTGGGAACATTTGACATTCTAGGAGTTGAGCTTTGATCTCTACCAAAGGCGTCCGAATCTGACCCACACTGGTTATCAAGTAAGACGGCTTGTCTTCTTCAATAGCATTGATTCGGGGACCACCATGGTGTGGCATAGGGTTCTTGTTGACATTCGGTGGTGGTGCAAAATTTAAAGCCTTGGAATCCACTAGATCCTGCACTTTCATGTGCAAAGCTCTGCACTTTTCCGTACTATGACCAGGTGCATTTGAGTGAAAGGCACATCTAGTGCTGGCGTCGTAGTTTCTGGGCAGACTGTTAGGATCCGGAGGTGCCAACGTCCTTAGCTCAACTAGGTTGAGTTTCAAGAGTTGTGGCAGCAATGTGGCATAGGGCATAGGGATCAGATCGATCACCCTATTGGCCTGAGAGGGCCTCTGTTGGAATGGTCTCTGCTGATTATTGTTGTTGGTGTTGCTGTTGTTGTAATTTCTCGGAGGATACTGAGTTTATTGCTGGTACTGAGGTTGTTGCTGATAATTTTGTTGCGGTGGTTGATAAGCTGGTTGTGGATGAGCTGGAGCGGGGATGGTGACTGCTGCCACAGACCTATGAACATATTGGGGCCTGCCCCTGCTGGTGTGGATAGCATTGGTTTCACCAGTTCTTCTCGGGCCTGCAAAAGGCTTTCTTGCATTACTGGATGAGCCTGCACCGTTGTCTGAGATCTTACCCATCTTCAATAGGCTTTCAATTCTCTCTCCGGCTATAACCACATCTGCAAAGCTGGTGGATGAGAAGGCAGCTAGCCTATCAATGTAAGTCCCCTGGAGGGTGTTCATAAACATATCAGCCATCTCCCTCTCTGACATAGGTGGCTGGACAGCAGCAGCAAGCTGTCTCCATCTTTGAGCGTACTCTCGGAAGCTCTCCCTGGATGACTGTGACATTCCCATCAGGAGGGTCCTATTGGGGGCCATATCCAGGTTGTACTGATACTGTCTGATAAAGGCCTCTGCCAGGTCCTTCCAGCATCTAATAGTTGCTCTCGTCAGGTGGGAGTACCTTTCCCTCGATGCTCCAGTTAAGCTATCCTCAAAATAAAACATCCATAGCTTTTCGTCCATGGTATAGGCCTTCAGCCTCCCCAAAAAGGATTGTAGATGGGTCCGGGGACAGGAAGTCCCATTATACTTCTCAAAGCATGGAGGCTTAAACTTGTGGGGAATTCTGACCCCGTCTACCAAGCCCATGTCCATAACATCAAATCCCAAAGAATTCTGGGACTCCAAGGATCTTAATTTCTCAGCTATCTCATCCAGCCTTCTGTCATAGGCTTCCTCCCCGGCTCCCATCACTGTGAACTGATCTTCCTGGGGGTCTTCTTGCAGTACCCTCCCTGCTGTGGCAGTCCCTTGTATATTGACAGGGATGTTGATCTCTGGATGCTGGTGGGGTCCAAAGACTAGGGGATTGACATGAGGTTGGACTCTTTCATTGTTGCTTGTCCCAGCAGTCCCTGGCTGATGGTCTTCCTGGTTTCTCCCTTCTACCAGTGCTCTTAACCTCTCCTGACTTTGAGCCATATTGTTCATTACCTCCATAAATTGTGTCATCTGATTCCTCATTTCCAACCTCTTGTTGGTCATTTGATTCCTGACCTCTGTAAGGTCCTGCTGCATTTGATCCATCTGTATGCTCGGAAGATTGTTGCGGGTGGGGTATCTGTGTGGACGGTTGAGTGGAAACCCTCGACGTCCAGCAATAATTCCTGAGATCACAACAGAGTTAGTAACAATAAAACAAAAACCTACAAAACAAAACAAAAGGGTTAGTATGCAATGCAGTGTGTCTATTTGTTTCCAAGGTATCCGGCTTGGTACTTGGTTTTGACCTTTCCAGACCCCTGAAGAAGATGCTTGTGATGTTGCTTGAAGAATTCAGATGAAACAAACCAACACATGTATTACAAAAAGATAAATGATACATAGTCTGTTTCTTTTACAATACAAGCCCTCTGAGGGGTTAAAAATACAACATAAAGAAAAATACATAAAATGAAAGCAACAACAAGTAAAAGGTCAAACACCAAGGCCAAATTCATCCTCCTGAACTTCCTTGAGAAGTGCTTTAGTCACAGGATCAGCTGGACGCTCTGTAAGATTCCTGATAAGGAGGTTTCTTGTGGCAACAGCTGCAGTTAGCTTCTTGTGCTGACTCTGGTCCTTTGACCTCTTTACACCAGCCCTGATCTTTAACTCTGAGATTTCCCTCTGGGCTGCTGCCAGGGCTTCCTGTTGTTCTTTTGCACTAGCTTCCATCTGCTCCATCTTATCCTGGGTTTTTTTGTCCTCCTGAGTACGGGCTTCGGTGATCCTGACCCACCTAGCCTGACTCTCCTTCAGATATAGATCAGTCCTGGCCTTCTGGAACTGAGCTTCCTTGCAAGCATTCTTCAAGATCTGTTCCCCAGCCCTAGACTTCTTAATGTAATCCTCAGACTTCTCAATTCTAGCCAAATGCTCCACTTTCAACTTTTCCAGCCTTTCAATATCCAACCTACCATCACTCCTCTCCCAGAGGGTCTTCTGTAGAGCTTGAGTCAGCTTCTCATTTCTCTCCTTCAATTTCTCAAACTCCTCTAAGCTGACAGTTGCTGGAGGTGGTGTTGTGGAGGGTCCAGGCATATCTTCAATAGTGAAGGGCATTCCAGAAATTTGAGCCTTGGCATGAGACCACTCATAGTACTGTGCTGAGGCTACATTATTGCATCTTCCAAGAATGGTTACCCCCTTAGTCTACACATTGTCCCAGGCCCAGGATGCTTGCCTGACATTAGCCAGATTAGGCTTGATTTCAACATAAAAGGTCTCAGTCAGATCTTGTGCTCTAGGGGGATGGACCAATGCATAGCCCAGTTGTCTTTTGAAAAGCAGAGGGTTGTAATTGATGCAACCCTTTACTCCAATCAGGGGCACATTGGGAAACTGCCCACAACTTGTAATGATGTCTCTGCCCTTAGTACTCTGAGTACACCATCTGATATCATCTGAGGTTAGAGCAACAAGCCTTCTAGCCCAGTTCTTCTGCTGGTGAGGGTTCAAGAATGCATCAGTCTTTGGCAAATGCTTGAGCAGCCAAGTATGGAACAAAGGTGCACAACATCTCACTAATCTCCCCCTTTGCTTTTCATTCCTTTGATGAACTGAATAGTAAAGATCTCCCAGTAAGGTAGGCACTGGGTTTCTCAGGATGAAAAGGTGGATTGCATTCTTGCTAACAAACCTAGGCTCATCTGCAAAAAGTATGATCCCATATATGCTAAGGGCCAACAGAGCACAGACTGCCCTCCACTCCCCCAGGGAGGCCTTCAGACTAGCCTGAGAAGTCAAGAAATCCAGATGAAAACCAGAGATTCCAGCTTTAGATGTCAAATTCTGCCCAATCAGAACTGGTTCCAGATGTAATGCTTTGGCTATCTCCTCATTACTTGGGAAAGCCATCTCAGGGTTGAAAGGGATTCCACCTCTGATGGGTACACCAATCAATGATGAATATTCCTCCAGCAAAGGTCCCAACTGGAAATTCTGAAAGGTGAAGCACCTCAGAGGGGGATCATAGAACTGCAGGCAAGTATGTATCAAGCTCCTCTGTGAAGGGTCCAAATCCAATACCACATCAAGGATTCCTCCATAATGTTCTCTGAAATATGGTATATGGTCTGGAGTAATCAGGGTCTGAATCCTCCTGATGCTAGCTAGCTCAGGCTCAAAGAAGTGGTAGGAGATGTTACTTTTCTTAGGTGCCATGTTGCTGAAGAATGGGTGCTGATGATGATGACTAAGGACAACACTGAAGATGGGCCACTGATAGGCTGGGACTGAGGATGCAAGTGATTGAAGCAGGTGGCTGATTGCTGAAGCAAGTGCTGATGAAGATGGGTCTAAGCTGAAGAAGGGGTCAAAACCAAGCCAAAATGATAGGATGGATACCCTGAAAAACAAATAGACACATGTTAGAATGATGCAATGAGGATGTATGCAAATGATATGCAGGGGTTTGTGACTGAGTTGGATCTGATTAACTGTTCTGATACAGGTCCATATATGTTCAAGAAATCCAGATGGAGGTTCATAAATCCAGTAACCAAGGTGGGGGACTCAAATAAAGAGTCACATGTCCTGGGTTAAAAATCACAAGAACTGTTCCAAAGTGGAGTACTCTTAATCAAACAAAGTAACAGGGTATGCTGAGGTCAAGGGTACCTGCAAACCTGTAAACAGCCCAACCCCCTCACAGGTGATGTTCTAAAACAAGGATCCTCAAACTTGGATCAGTTATGAGAAGTGTAAACACTTCCAACCCGGAGGTACAGTGTTTACAATAACCATAACAGTTCCTCCTCTAATTCACCTCAGTTTCTAAAGGTCAATACTAAAGGTCATCCAGACTTAGCAGGCTTCCCAGATAGCCCTAGTATTGCAGGAAATCTGCAACACAGAGTTCTCAAGAAGAAACCCATATCTGAACCGTGTTTCATATTCCCGCACCAGACCGAGATGGAATGGGAAAGAATATGAACCACTCTAGCCTAGGTGTCACTCAGGTCCCAGGTATAGGACCTTATCTCTCAATAGAACCCCACCCACCAAAGCAAAACCAGATCCAGCCAGACAGCATGACAGTATGATATATGTGCACAAAGCTATAAAGAAAGTAATAAACAAAACTGTACATAAAGCAGTAAATAAAACAAATATATAAACACAGATAGCACATAACACCCCAGTAAACACAAATCAAACAAGCGCTAGGAGGAACCCACAAAAAAGAACTAGAAGCCCTGGTTACAGTATAAGAGTCCCCTGCAGAGTCGCCAAGCTGTCGCTCCCAAAAGATGAGACCGGGCTCAAATGAGGTACAGACGCGAACGGTCGGCGAAAGGGGGATGTGAGAACACACAGGAGTGAACTCATAGGGAATGAAAAGAGTCGCCAGCTAGGTATTTTTATCCCGGAGGAAAGGTAATGCTGCATAAACCTAGAAAAAGATGGATAAGACGGTTGCGAACCAGAGAGACTGAGAAAGGGGGTTGGTTACAACCTGGGAAGGTATTAGCACCCAGATTGTCCGCCGTACTCGACGGGATCCACGCTTAAAAGATTTGTGTTTTAAAGGGGTAGTGTCAGTGCAATTTGTGTATAAAATAGCTGGAAAGAGGTGTACAGGTGTCAGTGTAAAAGAAATGTGAAGTGTGATATGTACAGTGTCAGTGTGAGAATGAAATGCTCAAGATCATGAGGCTAAAAGAATGAAGCTGGAAGGAGGGGGAATATACAGAGACTTTTGTTCGATAACCGTTAAGTTATGCCTACGTATCCTCTCGTGCAATGAGGAAGTCATAACACCGTAGTTCGACCCAAAGAGACTGAAAGAAATGACTGGTGAACTGCTTACTTGTCAATGCTCAAGTGTATGACCTGTCTGGCTCAGGTGCAAACTGTCTTGCATTAGACGGAAGAAGCAAGTTCTCGTTTGTGAGTGAATGGGATTAGAAAAGAATCCCGGAGGAGACGATTGTTGTTTGTTTTTGTATTTTCAGTCTTTTATTGCTTGTTGAAGTTTGTCATAAGTTAATGAGCTTAAGCCTAAACCAATGGATTTAGTAAACTCATCACATCTTCCCTCTGATTAGGGGTAATGAGAATGCCTTAAGTGTGAAGTCAGCTTCTCACACTTAACTACCTTTGATGTAGGATTAAGATCATCAACCTACTTGTGATTATTTAGATGTTTTTGGTGTTTTTGTTTAGTGTTGAGTAATGAGATTAAGCCATAATCGGGGATTAAACAGACTCATTACACCATCCTAATAGAAGGATAATAGATGAGAATGTTTAAGCTGAGGAAAGCTCCTCAACTTAATCCATGATTAGGGATTAAACTCATGACAAAACAAAGCCTTTATTAAGTGGATTTTAGTTAATGATACGATGAAGAAGTGAGTTTTATGGTTTGTAAGACAACTTGAGGGGGACTTGTCCATTAACACTAGGGTTAGTCCTTCTTAACCGGTTAAGGAAGAATTAGAACCCTAATGCAAGGCCCAAGTTACAAGTGTGATGTCTTGATGGTTATTAAGTGAATTGATTAAGAGATTTAAACACATTAAGGGTTTAACACTTAGGATTAAAGTTATACACTCCATCCTAATAGAAGGATGCAGGCATAAGCTTAATCACAAAGCCTTAAAGCCTTTACGGTTTAGTCCCTGATTATGAGATGAGAAGAGAAGACTCAAGGAGACACAAAGGTGAAAACTAAGTGGGGGACTAATCAAAACCCTAATCATTGTCATGCTTGGTTGTTCCTAAGGTTTGTGAGGTTTACAAGAGAAGTCTTCAATGGAGCCACCAGGAAGCAGATGAGAGGATCAAAGAGAAAGCAAAGCAACTTGCTTCATTCAAGAAGTCAAGTCACTTGAGGAAAGAAAGTAAGAAGGAAAAGAATGAGCAAGATCAAACACAAGCACAAGATAAAATGCAGCAAGGAATGCTTAAAAGAGATGAAGAGAAAGTTATGAGAAGTGAAGGCAAATCCACCTCTCAAATTCACTTACCACCTGAAAAGTTAGGAAAGAAATGCAATGCAATGCAAAATGGGATGGAATGGCATGATGAGAGACAAAACCAGAAGCACATACATAATGTTAATGATGTTATGGGATGCTACAAACATGGAACAAACTCATGAGGATGATCATACAAGCTCATGGATGCAAATGGAGCAAGTTAAGACACAAGAACATACATGAAAAGTTATGAGATGCATATGGCATACAATAAGGCAAATGCAAAATGCAATGATCAAACATGCTTTCAATATGTCTTAAGATGTCAAGTGAATCAAATGAATGCATAAAATGCTATGGCAAGTCATGGTATGAGTGCAAATGCAAGATGGATGCATATGGAAGCCCAAATTAGGGTTTATGATCAAAGCATCAAACAAAAACCAAAATCAGAAGCAAACATCAATATAAAAAATTGAAAATGCACTCAAAGGCCCCCTAATCCTATACTAACTCACTGCCCAAAGGAGAAGTTTCAACTCTTAACCTAACTCAAGTTATGATTTTTTCTAAGTTTTCTAGGGTTTTAGGGTTCCTTAACAAGAAAAATGCCAAACAAATGGAAAATGTAAGATCAATTCATGCCAAATTAATCTCACAAACTACATGATATGAATAACACAATGCAAAAAGAATCAAAGTCCAACTCTTTAGGGTTAGGCAGAAATGATTTTTGGAAGTTTGGATCAAAATAATGCATCAAAATGGTTTTAATTCCATGAAAAATTCTCAAAATGCATCAAGATCAAAAAAGAAATTTGGTTTGAGAGTTGGACAATGTTTCTAAATGTTTTTAAAGGTTCCATGAATTTTTTGGTGATTTTTAAATACCTAAAAGTATTTTTAATTAATTAATTCTCATTAATTAATTAAAAAGAAACTTTTAAATATTTAAAAATACTTTTTAATGCTAAAAATAAAAATAAAAAATATTTTTGTATTCTGAAATTAAATAACAACTTGCATAAAAAATTTCAGAATTTTTGAATGAGTTTTGTTATTTTAAATAAAATGTAGAAAACAAATGAATTAATATGAAAATAAAATGAAATTAAATGCTGAAAAAGAAAAGTCAAACAATCTGATGGCCCTCATTCAAACTCAAACACGCGCGCATTGACTTGGCGCCAGATCCCACGGCCAGCATTCAAACTCACTAATTACACTGATTAAGCCCTAATTCGTGCCCTAATGACTTTCAGGCGACCGGAACACTGTTCCGGTCGTCTTCTCCGATCAAACAAAATTGCAATCTCTCTCAAAACGAATCTAAAACGAAATCTAATTGCCCAGAACTCTTCCCCACTCAATCACGAATCAAAACCCCCATTCAAACAACATTTATCATTCAGAAACAAGGAGAATCGAATCAAACAATTTCTAGGGCAAAAATTTCAGACACTGCGTACATCCTCATTTCTCACTCATTTTCAAAAATAAACACATATTCATGATCAGGGAAGCATGTAGAAGCTATTAAGAACTTAAAAATTCATTTCTGGAAAAAAAGTTCATGAAGCTACCTGAGTTTGAAGCTTTTCAGTCTGCAACTTTCTGGCCCTTTCTCTTTGTGCAATCCACTCCTATGACCTCCCTTATGCTTCTGAAAGGCTTAGAACAAATTTATGTGGGCTGGTTTGAGAGTTCACAGAAGTTCTGTTCAAGCTCAGGTGAGAATCGTATTTCTGGTTCTTTGAGTTTCAGGCTAGTTTGAAGGGTGCTTTGTGCTCAGTGAAGCATGGTGAGAAGGTTTGTGAAGTTGGTTTATGAGTTTGTGGCCTGAGGAGAGTGTTTCGAATGCTTTTGCTCTATGGAGTGAAAATGAGAATGTGATGCTATGGCTGTCTTCAGGCTTGTGTCTTGTGTGGTTTGGCTTGCATTTTCTTTGTATAAACAAATGCCATTGGCCAGATGAAGTGACATGTCCTTTATTGATAGGTGTATCTACTTTTGCCAATTTGTCAACTTTTGTGTAAGAGAAGCATGGGTCATGTCTTGGCTAAGTACAAGGGTGTGGGCTGCGCAGCATGGTGTGAGGGAAAGGCTAGGGTAGTTCAGCAATGTAGCTAGCAAGTGGATGAAGTGTTATCATTGGTTTTGCAACTTGCTTGCTTTTGCTTTCCATGAAAATATCTTGTTCCAAACACCATAAAACATGTGATCTCTTTGGTTCAATCTGAACTTTAGGGCTTGTATGGTGCTTGTGAAATGGTTTGATACCAATTAGAAGTCACAAATTGCTTTGGTACAAGTTTTTGCAAGTTTCCCATTTTGTGCATAACTTGAAATTTAGTGATTTTTGTCAACTTTGATGCACCATAACTTTTGATCCAAAATGAATTAGGTCATGTTCTTGTACTTTTTGAAAAGGGAAAGATCTAATCTACAACTTTCATGACCAAAGTTTTTCCATTTGAAGCATTTTTGGATCAAAAAGTAAGGGTTGAAAAAGTTGCATAAAATGACATTTCATTAAAAGTCAACCTTGCCCAAAAAAGTCAACTTTGCAAAAACTTCAAATTCTTGAATTTTGTGAATTTCAAACTTCTTCTATGATCAAATAAAGATCAAATACACTCAAAATGATGAAGATCACCCCTTGGTTGGGTCACTGGGGACCTCAGATGCCCTGATTTTGCACTGACTTGTTCAGAAAGTCAACTCTTGATCAGATGACTTCCCCATGGAATTTCTTCATAAAAATTGATATGCATACTCCCTATACCATATAGAGACCAATAGAAACAAGAATGACCAAAAAATTTGGGAGTTATGGCCTCTGAAACCAAAACCCTAATTTTAGGTCAACTGTGCAGTCAAGCCTAGCTCTGCTTCCATATCAATCCCAGTTCTTGTGATTCTTTGGAATTTTTGATTTTGAGAGGATGTAATATGATATAAGAACACATGTGGACCCATTTGAATTGATTGGTGTCCTTTGGAGTGGCTCAAGAAGCTCTTGGATTGCTCATATCACAAACCCTAGGTGCAGATGACTTTGAATCTATGCAGTGAATCAAAAATGTGATATGAGATGGTATGATTGAATTTATGCATATGAAATGATCACAAGCCATGGTGTGAATGGGTGAGGGCAAATTTGGGGTGTTTACAGAAACCTAAAGTTTCTAATTGGTTTTAAAGCGCTTCCGTTGTATTTAAAAGCAATGCTCGATTTCAGCTATCCGGTTACAATCTCACACTCCCGTGGTCTTAATTCTAAGATTTTATACTTCCTTACTCTCGTAAAAAGAGTTGTTTTATAAATAAGAAATCGAAACCAAAAAGGTAACTCGAGTTAAGGTTTTTAGCCTAGGTCTATTTAATTCGTTCCGGTTATGCAATCATATACCGATTAAACGGTTTAGCCAAACATGTTAAATAAATGCGAAGAAAGGTAGAAGAAGAAATGCATAAAAATAAATAACATAATAATTAAATGGTAAATCATTAAATTAGGAAACCTGGTTGAAGTACTCTTGGTCAATCAATCTTGTAGAAACTTAGACTAAAAACAAAATGCAGTAGCTAGAAAGAAAATAAATGGTGATAACTTCCCAAGGAAGGAGACTATCACTTTGGTTCGGTAGTGAAAATAAAGTAAATACTGAAAAGAAAATACTAGAAAGCTCTGAATTTAAAAAATACGGCTTCGAACAAAAATTTGGCAGCAATTCAATATGGAAAACGAAGCTCCCCTTGGAACTTGTGGTAGATGTATTTATAGCTTATGTAAATTAAGTTTATTGAGAATAAGTCAGAATCATAATTGTTGGGCCTTGACTAGGAGTGTGGACTGAGACTGTAGGGTTGAGGAAAAATCTCTGCTGAATGAGAAGAATTCGTATACGGCTATCTGTTATTGACTGCACTGAAACACGCCTTTTAGGTTTCTGCTAAGATAATTGGGACGGTCGTCTTGGATGTGTGACGTACGTCTGGGTGTTGAGACGATTGTCTGAGAGGTGAAACGGTTGTCATACAGAAGAAACACATCATCTTCATTTATGTCTTTGTCAGCTTCATTTCTTGGGCTAAAAGTCTTGTTTCTGTCTCATTTTCATTCTTTTCTTCCACAAGTCAAGTATAACTAAATACTTGCAAAAATAAACATAAAATCGCGTAATATTATTCGAAATAATGAAAATCTTATTTTAAATAAATTCAAAACATGCTAATAAATCGATACAAAATCGTGCTATCCATGTCGCCGGTCCTCACCTTAGGTAGGCACAACTTGCCCCACTTGGTGATGCAAGGGAACTAAGATTATTCATCCCTAAAAATGGTTCAAATACATTATTAATGACAAGTGTAACAAATGAATTATGGAAATATTATTAAAAAAAATATCATAAGCAATGTGCAACTCCCTATTATCTACTTTGTCTTTTAAAGAGAACCATCACCCAACTTCGAGTACAGGTAGACCAAACAGACGCTCCCATAGTTGTACTTGTGAAGTATTTAAGGTAGACCACATTAAGATAGATTTCATTTTTGTCCACAAACATGGAAGTGCCAACTAGGAAAACAGGTAACACCTCAATTCCCATTACTGGTAGTACTCAACTTGCACACCTTTGACATTCAAGATCCCTTGCAGATGTTATTTATAAAATATTTCTAAAAAACTAAATCTTACAAGAGCACCTCTTGTGTCAGCTACCTCCCGTGTGACCTTACCAGGGTCATCCCTAAATGAGTGACTGTCAAATCAAAGACTTCCTCTTCACCGATCCTCTCTTAGTCCAATAACCCCCTTGATGAGAAGATGTAGGAGGCATGAGAAGTCACCCAAGGTGACGACCATCTCTCCTATAGAAAGTAGGAAATATGTCGTCTTTGAATTCCACCTCAATGTAAAAGTTGCATGCATGTTGTGGCTTATGGTCATGTACGCAGCATAACATAAAATGGTAAGATCAGTATAGTAGATAACGTTAATGAACCAAGCAGAAGTAGACTATTCTAGCTCCAATATCTTTTAGCCATGGTTCACCGATTTCAAACACAAATGCTCATGTAAAAAATGTATCACAATCAATATCGATGTAATTACTATAAAACATATGAATTTTAAAACAAATAAATATACCTCTCCTTCCCATTCACGCATAACATCATGGTCGGCATATAGATGAACTTAGGAGGTGTCAAATGGGCCTCATGGGTAACTCTCTAAAGAAGCACTGGAAGCAACTTCCTCCCGCGCTTCAGGAACTTCAGGATCTAGTGTATCATATGAATGAGAGAGTCTTCTACGAGAATCAGATAGGTGGAACCTTAGGACTGCAAAGTAGATGCATCATGAAATGAGTTATCATTAACCCGTGACTTTGTGGTCCTTGTTGTAATCCTATCATGGTGTACCAATGTAGTTTGGGAAACACGCAAGAGACTTATTTAACCAATTAAAGGGGGACAATATATCAATGGATTTTGGGGCTGGGTTGTCGAATACTCCTAGAGAATTTGATGCAATTTAGGTGATTGTGGATAAGATGACTAATTTGGCACATTTTGTTCCTATTAAGACAAGTTTTTCACTATAGAAGCTGGCTGGAATTTATATTGTTGTAGTGGTTAAACTTTATGGTATTCCATCGATTATTGTGTCTGACAGAGACCTGAGACTCACATTAAGGTTTTGGGAGAGTATGAAGGAGACTTTAGAGATCTTATTGAGGGCTTACATTTTAGAGCAAGGAAGTGCTTTGGACAATTTGCTGGCATTCATTGAGTTTACATACAATTACAACTACTTTCTTGTATTGAAATGACACCATTCTAAGCTTTGTATAGGAGGAGGTGTAAGACTCCTTTGCGTTGGTATGGGTCTTGAGAGAGTGTTGTACTTGGACCAGAGATTGTGTGATAGAATATTGAAAAGGTAAATATGATCCAAGAATAAATAAAGGCGTCTCAGAGTAGGCAAAAGAGTTACCATGATAAATGGAGGAAGAATTTTGAGTTCCGAGAAGGTGACCATTTGTTTCTTAGAGTCACTCGTGTGACAAGTGTTGGACGGGATTTGAAATCTAAGAAGTTTACCCCTTGTTTCATTGGCCCATATCATATTATCCAACAGGTTGAAGTTGTTGCCTATAGGATGGACTTGCCACCGTCTCTTTCGAATCTGCATGATATTTTCCATGTAGCCCAGCTCCAGAAGTGTATTCCCGATCAATCCAATATAATCCAATTGAACGATGTACAAGAAGGGGATAATCTAACTATTGAAGCATCATCTATAAGGATTAAAGATTGAGAAGTGAAACAACTAAGGGGTAAAAAGATTGCTCTAGTGAATGTTGTTTGGTGAGGACCTGCTGAAGGGAGTTTGATGTGGGAGCTGGAGAGCCGAATGAAGGATTCTTATACGGGTATGTTTTTGCCAGATAATTTTTTAGTGTAAATATTTTAAGTGGAGGAGAGTTGTAACACCCCGATTTTAATTAAATAATTTCTTTAATTATTGTTGTGTTTATTTCCGTTTTATTCGAATTGGGAGAGTGAGAGCTAGGAAGCCATAACCAAAGGTTGGAAACTCTGCAAATCAAAGGTAATGAGAATATTTCCTTATTGATGAGTGAATTTAAGCAACCAGGGTGGTGAATGTTCCTTACCCACCATCAACACCTTGTTTATTTCACCACAATTTCTTCTGAACTCTACTTCTTAATACAATTTTCTGAATTCTTAATAAAATGTTATTTATAAAAGTAAAATGGTTATAGTTAGAATTAATTAACTAAGTACTACATAATTAAACGACATGATTTGTTTTCATAGATTTATGTTATTAATTTAATTGGTATAAGAAAATCAATTGTCTCCCCCACTTTACAGGGTGGCTTGCGCCACCCTTCAAATAACACTAGTGGCTTGTGCCACTTTAGGTGATACAATGTGGCTCCTGCCACATTTTCAAGTGGCTTGTGCCACTTTAGATGGTCACCACCCACAAAATTTTGTGGCACCCGCCACATGGGCCATGTCTTGTGCCATGTGTCATTAGGGAGCAAGTGCTCCCGTCTGTCTTCCACTATCGGTCTCTGTCATCGTCCCCAACAAGGAATTTTTCCAGAAATTCGTGCAACACAGTAATATCCACAATAATCAACACAACCAAAACAACTTCTAATCAACAAAAATCAACAATCGGACAACAATTTTCACACAACAATCATGGCAATAACAAGGCATAGATTTATTCATACACAACATCAATATCAAAAAAATACACAACAACTTAACTACCCAATCACAATATCGATTTCCATACCCAATTATAAGAATTGAACCCACCCTTACCTCATATTGGATTGAAGGTAGCCCTAGTGATTGGATTCCGACTGTCGTTCCTCTTTTCCCTTTTCTCTCATGATCGTGCAAAAATTGTGTTTTCCTCTTCTACTGACTTCTAATACTTTTATTTTATTTTTATTAAAATAACTAATTCTTATAATTATTAATGGTCCTAACAATAGCACCCCCTAATTTACTAATTCAGACATGATTTCAAGCCCACTAACCCAACTACCACAACAACTATAATATTATTTCTAATAATATTTCTACGGTTTCCGACTTATTTTTCCGACATAGACTTAATGAACCACAACATAAAAATAGACTGACTAAACACAAATAATTAATTAAATATTCAATAAAACAATTAATTAAATATTTGGGCGTTAAAACTCTCCCCCACTTAGAAGATTTTCGTCCTCGAAAATTTACCTGATTCAAACAACTCGGTATAGGAGTCTCGCATCTTGCTCTCCAATTCCCAGGTCGTGCTTTCTCCAGCAGCTCCCAACCAAACAACTTTGACCAACACGATCTCTTTCCCTCGAAGAGTCTTTGTTTCACGAACCTCAACTCGTACAGGCTTCGTCTCCACAGTGAAATTATCCCTCACTTGCACATCGTCCATACTAACCACATGAGATGGATCTGGAATATACTTCTGAAGTTGCAACACATGGAACACATCGTGCAAATTCTAAATATTTGGCGGTAACGCTATCCGATAAGCAATTTTCCCAACTCTCTCCAGAATCTGATATGGACCGATAAAATGAGGAGTGAGCTTCTTAGACTTCAAAGCCCTCCCAACACCAGTCATAGGCGTGACTCTCAAAAACACATGATCACCAGCTTGGAATTCTAAATCCTTCTTTCGCTTATCATGGTAACTCTTTTTCATACTCTGAAAAGCCTTCATCTTCTCTCAGATTAACTTTACTTTCTCGGTAGTTTCTCGAACTAATTTTGGTCCAAGAACTACACTCTCACCAGATTCATGCCAACATAACAGAGTTTTACACCTCCGACCATACAACACTTCAAAAGGTGTCACTCCGATACTAGAAGGGTAACTATTATTATATGTGAACTCGATCAACGGAATATAAGTGTCATACAAACCTCCCTGCTCAAGAACACAAGCTCGTAGCATGTCCTCCAAAGACTGAATAGTTCTCTCTATTTTGCCATCAGTCTGAGGATGATATGTCGAACTCAATCTCAACTTAGAACCAAACGCCTCTTGCAGACTCTTACAAAACTCTGACGTAAACCTCAGATCTCTATCTGACACAATACACAGAGGAACACCATGCAACTTCACAATTACTCGGATATAAATCTCTGCCAACTTCGCAATTGGATATGTGATGTTAATAGGTATGAAATGAGCCGACTTTGTAAGCCTATTAACAATCATCCAAATCGAATCATGCCCTCTTAAAGTAACAGGCATCCCTATCACAAAGTCCATAGAAATGCTATCCCATTTTCATTCTGGAACTTCCAACGGTTGCATCAACCCAACAGACTTCTAATGCTCAATCTTCGATTTTTGACAAGTCAAACACGCATACACAAAATGTGCCACATCTTATTTAATTTCGGACCACCAAAATATTTTCCTTAAGTCTTGATACATTTTAGTAACTCCCGGATGAATACTCAGATTACTCATATGACCCTCTTCAAGAATCTTCTTCTTCATATTTGCATCATCAGGAATACAAATTCGTTCATGCATTCTCAACACACCTCTCGCATAAATCTTAAATTCACTCTTCTCAAATTGACCATAATTACTCATGATGTCCACTAGTTTCACATCAACTGCTGAGCTTCTCAGATACTATCCAGAAAGTCATTATTAATCTTCAACATGGCCAACATCACACTCTGTGGTGTCACTTCGCAAACCAAACTCACATCTCGAAACTGCTCAATTAATTCCAACTCCTTAATCATCATTGTCGACATATGCAAGGTCTTTCTGCTCAAGGCATCGGCCACAACATTCGCTTTGCCTGGATGATAATTCAATCGAAAATCATAGTCTTTCAGCAATTCCAACCATCTACGTTGTCCCATATTCATCTCTTTCTGATTAAACAAATACTTAAGGCTCTTATAATCACTGGAAACTTCGAATCTGGAACCATAGAGATAATGCCTCTAAATCTTCAACACAAAAACAACTGCAGCAAGTTCTAAATCATCCGTAGGATAGTTCTTCTCATTGATCCTCAACTGTCGTGATGCATAAGCAATTAACTTATTATTCTTCATAAGCACACCTCCCAAACCCATCAACTAAGCATCACAATTGTCGCTCCCCAGATTTCCATCCTGGTACAAACGCGAAAGTGGCGCGGAAAGAGGTAGAGTCGCCAGCCAGGCATTTTTATCCCGAAGGAACAGGAATGGTAATGCTTCACAAACCAGAAGAAAAGAAGAGGAAGGGCACAGGTCCAGCGAACCAAAGAGACTGAGTTCGGGAGTCGGTTACGACCTGGGAAGGTATTAGCACCCCAGATCGTCCGTCGTACCCGACGGGATCCACGCTTGCAAAGAAATCTGTTTCAAAGGGTGAGAAATTGAAAATTGCTGCAAAAATGAGACTGGAACTGGAAAAGAAAAGAAAAGAAAGGGAACTGAAAAAGAAATGAAAAAAAGAAAAATGTAGGGAAAATAAAGATTGTGCTCGAACAGGCCCTACCCCGCTGCCTACGTACCTCATCTAGACAATGAGGATCAAATTCGCCGTAGTTCCCCTAACTAGGGGTGGAAAGAATTGCTTGTGAATTAAGGCTTGAACTGCCTATGTCAATGCTCAGATGTTGCAGGCTCAGACGACGAGTGTGTTACTGTCTTGCAATGTGACAAGTATAAGCAAGTTCGCGGACGGACCGAAGGAGATGAGAAGAGAATTCCTGGAGGAAAGACGCTTATTGTTTGTTTGTGTTTTTTAGAAGCTTTTTATGAGTGTGTCACAAGGAAGTGAACTCAAGCTCTTTTCCATGGAATGTGTACTTGTCACTACATTCCAAGATGGAATAATAGAACAAGCACACTCAAGTAAGGAGAAGATCTCCAAAACTTGGTTCCAGAGATTAGGGCCTAAGATCACTAACTCATTGAACTTATTAAGTGTTTTGTAAATTTTGATGAAGAAATCTTTTTTATGTTTTTCTTGATGAAGATGGTATCCTGATCAGACTTGTGCATCATGATGAACAAGCTTGTACTATCCCAAGATGGGAAAACTACAAGTGTTTCATGGAATAAGGCTATTGTACAGGAGACCACTTCAATCTTTATTAAGTGTCTTTTATGGTTTTTGTTTGAGATGAGAAGAGAAGAGAACCAAAAGGATCTTAAAGGTAAAAGTCTAATGGGGAAGTCTAATCCTAAAGTTATCATGCATGGAAAATCCTAGGTTAGTGAGGTTTACTATCCTAAAGGAGGAAGAGATAAGAAAAGAAAGAAGAGAAGAAGAGAAGAGGAAAGGATGGCCTAAGCCCCAACAAACATAAACAAGATAATATCAATAAAGAAAAGAGAAGAGATAAGTATTGGAGATGTGGGAATCACATCCACACCTCTCACTTACCAGAGCCCCTGAAATGGTTAGTAACATAAGCAAATGTCATGACAAAAGCAAATGAGAACAAATAAAACACAAGATGGGCATAAGATCAAACCAAAGCAACACAATCAGAATTGGAAGCTCAATTACACATGTCAAGATCAAACAAGAATGAACAATTCAACATGAAGCATTATGGATTATCATGACAAAGCAAAACAAACATGAGATAACACAAAGTAAACCAAACAAACAAACATCACAAACTTCAAGACCAGAACCCTAACATGTCAAGAATGTGCCTAAGCAACACAAAAGATGAAGAGTAGAAGCATACAAACTTAAACATTATCATCATGAGAAGCAAAGAAGCATAAGAAGTGAGGTGAGCATGTACATAAGTGAATGAACTTCAAAGGTAAGCAACCACAAAATTTCTCAAAGTACAAACATCAAATCATGACCAGAGAGGTATCCACATCCTAAAAGGGTTCTAAACAACCTAAGGGAATTGGCACAAGTGCTCTCCTAACCTAAGGATTAAGCATATGACCAAAAATGATGCAAAAGAAGATAAGCAAAGAACAAAATTCAAATCAAATAAAGCATTCATCCAAAAATTCCACAAACTTGCACAAAGACTCTTCAAACATACAATATTAACATGCCAAAAGAATAGGATCAAAATCAGAAGCTAAGCCAGTCAAATATGAGTCTAAACATGGATTAGGGTTAGGAACCTTCATGCACAAGCTAAGGATCAAAAATAATCAAGCAAGCTTCTAAAAATCAGAAGAAACATCATCAACAAACTAAACTTCAATGTGAATCCAGAGCAAAAAGAATCAATTCAAAATTCAAATTTATGATCAAGATTCAAATTCTACAAGACAACATGCTTTAAAAGTGAAATAAAAGCAATTAAATAAAGAAGAAATTAATTCCAGCATAGAAAATGAAAATAAATGGAAAATAAAAATGTCAAAAATCAAAGAAAACTCAAAACACCACTCATGATTTTTTTTGGAATTTTTATGAACTTATTTCTATTTTTAAAAATTAAAAATCAAATTGCAAACAAAATGAAATAAAAAAAATAAGAACACAAAGCCAGGGGTGAGAATAACAACTACTTCAGTTCAAAATGTTTGGGCTTATAAGAAAGAGAGGTGCGAATAGCACTTAGGCCCAGTGGATCTTGCGTATATACACAATAATATGGTGGAAAATCAGGAAAATCAGGGAAAACAACAGGCCATTGGATCCAGTGAACGCTCCAGATCAAAGTTAGTGATCTCACTAGGTCAAAACATCAACAATCACCACATGCGTGTACACAACAATTACTATGGGTGCGAAACAACATGCATTATTCAGATTCAAATATAAAACCAAAATCACGTGAGAGGGAGGCTGCATTTTTAATACGCTGGCAGTGTGTGGATCGTCCATATCAAAGATCTAACGGCATAAACATCATCTTCCTCATATTCACATTTCCAGAATCCGGTGACGGAGCCCTATCTCAGGTCACCGGAAAATTCATCAGCAAGAACAAATCCACACTAAAATGCATCATAATCTCCAGATCCAGTAATTCAAACATGGTGAATCCAAATATGGCAATGAAAATCACATTAGATCAAAGATCAAGCCAAATCGAAGAGAAACAGTTTTGAGCATCAAATTTCAGATCAACAATACAACCTCAATATTCATTCATTTTCAAATCTAATCATCACATAATCATCAGTGAAACAAGCAGATCACACTGCACATAATTTAAACAATTTCTAGATCCACAGATTTGAAGCTAACCTGAAACTTGCAGAGCTCAAATTAGGTCAAAAGAAAGCTTCCAACGCTGCAAATCTACCTCATCTACCATCTCCTTGCAAAATAAATGCAAGAGAGAGCTTGAATTTCTCTAGATATTGAAATTCGAACTGAACTGCACCTGAACTGCACCTTGTGAAATCCTTAGATTCAGCTTGAATTGATGGTGAATTGATGATCCTTAGAGTTCAAGGATGAAGAATATGAAGTTTGTTTGGTGAATGAGTGAGAGAATCAGAGGATTCGAAGAGAAATGCAAGAGATGCAAAAACTTGAGAGTTATGAAAATGTGATCAATCTTGAGCAAATGGAAACCCTAGTTTCTTATATATGATGTCAATGAACACCGATGCAAAAATGAGAGGGAATGCATGTGAGGAATGAGTGGGAGAATTGATTTTGCAATTGTGCATGGAATGTGCCATCCCTCTATTTGCTCGTGCTTCCCCTCCCTCCTTTGCACATGCTAAACACTCTTGATCCACTAATCCAAAAATGAAACAATCCTGGCCCTTGGATGAATGCATCATGCTTTTTGAATGTTCATGCACTTTTTGCATTTGATGAATTACATCCCTTCTCATGCACGAATTTGGTGAATTATTTGGAGAAAATGTGTCTCATGTAATGAATAATGGTATAGTGACCTTACTTTTCACATAAAACAGCTTGGAATTGAGCTACATGAGTTTTTGCTCTTGGAGGAAACTTGAATTTTAAGGTAAGCCCTAAAAAACAAGTGAACTTTCGAAGGCCATATCTCTTGATCCATGAGGGCTATAAAAATGTACTTGTACATTCTGAAAATGGGAGAACCTACCCTACAACTTTCATGTTTATTGGAAATTCATTTGAGATCTTTTTCACCATGAAAGAAGCCTTTGAAAATTAGGGCAAAAGTTGCCAAAAATGGAAAGTTCCATAACAAACCATATGCCAAAAATGGAAACTTCTTCAAAACCCTTTGATTCTTGATCCTTGACTTTGCCAAATCTCTTCTAAGGTCTTAAGAACATCCCTTGGCTTGAAAAATGGGGTTGGACCCCTTGGATTCTCACAGTTGACTTTTAAAATGCATAGTTGACCAATTTCTTCTTAAGCAAGCAACTGATAAAATAACTGCCTTCCACAAGGAATTTCCTCACCAAATTTCATCCCTAGGATCCTCTTATCATATGAGAGACTTTGCCCACATGGAATGTCCAAAGCCACAAAGGATTCATGCTTGAAAGTGAACCCCTAACCTGGGAACCATTGTGTAGGAGCTTGACCTAGCTTGGATTCCCTGATGATCTCCCCACCTCCTGGGCTTTTGCAAAGGATCTTGAACTTGTGAGTGTCATGTAGACTCTTCATGGGACTTGGACAAGTCCACTGGGCCTCTTGCTATAGCTTGTAATGCCTCAAATCCACCAACAGTTGATCATATGCCTAATGCTAGAACATGAGAATGTTATGCTTTACGTTTCCATGCAAAGATGCCAAAGATATGATATGCTCATGATGATTATGATATGATGATGATGCTTAAAAAGAAGAGGGAAAATTTGGTGTGTTACAGCTGCCCCTATTCAAGCAATTGTTCATCTGAAAAGGACGGTAGCACGGGCTATCGACCGTTCAAGATGAACTGTGGTTGAATACCAAGAAAACCTGAAATTTGCACTCTGCTGGAGAATGCAAGCAGTGGGAAATAAACCCACCCAAAGGACGTTGTGGGTACTTGAAATGAAGAAAAAAAACAGACGAGCTCCTTCCAAGTTGAACTGTTACACCAGATAAGGAAAACTTAGACAGACGAGTCTTCTTCGAACAAACCTGTTACACCAGGTGCTGGACATACGAGCCCTCATCACATATACATGTTACGCCAGGAACTGGGCATACGAGCCCTTTTCATACATTTACGAAATATATGGCTTGAGACAGACGAATCTCCTTCGGATAAACCTTTACGCCAGGACCGGTGGTGCACTTAAGTCTGTGGGATAGACATGCATAATCAGGATAGACGAACCCTCTTCATATATTATCCGTAGATATATGGTCTAAGACAAACGAGTCTTTCTCAGATAACCTGTTACGCCAGGTGCTGGACATACGAGCTCCCTTCACAAATCTTGCGTAGACAATTAGTGTCTGAGACAAACGAACCTCCTTCGGATAACCCTTTACGCCAGGACCGGTAACCATTTTGACGTTTAATCCCACCGTCAGGACTTCAAACCTCTTCAACACAGACGAGTATTGGATGATCATCAAGAGAACACAGACGAGTGCCATAAGTCGATGATACAAACGAATATCAGACGATGATCTAAGAAACGCATACGAGCGCCTCAGGCGATGATACAGACGAATATCAGCCACTGGTACAGACGAATACCAGAAACTCAACACAAACGAGTATTTGGAGCAGCAATACAGACGAGTACCAGAAATCCAACACAGACGAGCAACTGGAGTAGCAATACAGACGAGTACCAAAATGATTATCAAATCAACACATAAGGATATAGGATAACACAAACGAGTGTGAGGGATGATACAGACGAGTATCCAAACAATGCAAACGAGCTTCAAACAGATAAATAACACAGACGAGCGTTGGAGAATGCATACGAGCATCACCTAAGTTCAAACACAGACGAGTGTCGAGCACCAAAAGGAAGTTACACACAGACGAGTGCTGGGAAGTGAAGACGAGCAACAACATCTACCAACCATGGGCGACCGCTGGGGAAAGCAAACGAGCAATAACAAAGTGAACACAGACGAGTGTTGGGGAAATGCTGATGAGTAGCAAGCAAATATCAGACACAGACGAGTGTTGGGGAATGCAGACGAGCAACAAACAGATAACAAACACATACGAGTGATGGGTGTGCATACGAGCAAAAGCGATTAACAAACACAGACGAGTGCTAGGGGGTGCATACGAGCATCAAACCAATGCCTGATTGGCAACAATAAAATGGCGACTCCACTGGGGATATTTCAATGATGGTTGTATCTCATTCATGAAACACTGCGGGGGAAATGACGATCTTCCAACACGGCTGGGGAGATGCCTAGTCAAATAACCTTTGCTAGGGAAAGCGTTCTGACAGTTTGTCGCTCCCCGGATTTCCATCCTGGTACAAACGCGAAAGTGCCGCGGAAAAGAATATAGTCGCCAGCCAGGAATTTTTATCCCGAAGAAAGGGAATGGTAATGCTGCACAAACCAGAAGAAAAGAAAAGGAAGGACACAGGTCCTACAAACCAAAGAGACTGAGTTCGAGAGTCGGTTACGACCTGGGAAGGTATTAGCACCCAGATCGTCCGCTGTACCCGACGGGATCCACGCTTGCAAAGAAAATGTTTCAAAGGGGTGAGGGTATGAAAGCTGCAGCAAAAGAAATGAAAATGAATTGGAAAAGAAACTGAGAAAAGAACTGAATAGGAAACAAAGAGAAAAAATGTAGGGAAAATAAAGATTGTGCTCGAACGGGCCCTACCCCGCTGCCTACGTACCTCATCGGGATAATGAGGATCAGAGACGCCGTAGTTCCCCTAACTAGGGGTACTAAAAGGAAATTGCTTGTGAATTAAGGCTTGAACTGCTTATGCCAATGCTCAGGTGTTGCAGACTCGGACGACGAGTGCGTAACCGTCTTGCAAAGTGACAAGTAGGAGCAAGTTCGCATAAGGAGTGAATGAGATGAGAAAAGAATTCCCGAAGGAAAGACGCTTATTGTTTGTTTGGTGTTTTTTAGAAGCTTTTATGAGTGAAAGTTTGCATAGGTAAGTGTACCTAAGTCTTACTCAATGGGATGTGTACATCTCACATCATCCCGAAATGGAATGCGCAAGAGGCACACCTATCTATGGAGGAAATCCCCAAAGATAGTCCCACAAGTGAAGGCTTGAGCACACTGGCCTATTACCATTATTAAGTATTTTTGTGGTTTTTTGATTAAGAAGTGTTTTTTAAGCTTTTCTTTGTGAAGTACTCATGCTAAGACCTATCCACCACGAGTGATAACTCACACCTCGCCCCGAAACGAAACACGTGCAAGTATCTCATAGCAAAGTCTCATGTCACATGAAAGTACTCAACCTTTATTAAGTGGATTAAAATTGAGTTTGAAGGTGATAATAGAAAGCACCAAAGGATCACAAAGGAAAAATTCTAAAGGGGGACTAAAGAAATCCTAATTGTTACATGCATGGATGTCCTAAGGGTTAGTGAAGTTTCTATCCTAATGAGGAAGGAAGAAGAAAAGAAGAAGATAGAAGAAGGGGTGAGAAAGGACTAAGCCCAACAAGCAAAAGGTTAGCTCAAATAAGCATAAGAGGAAGAGATGAGAGTTGGAGATGTGGAACTCAATTCCCACACCTCACACTTACCATAGCCCCTGCAAGGTTAGTAAAGTAAACACAAATGAAACACAATGAGCAAGATAACATGCTAACATCACACAATCAGAAATGAAATGGTATGAACATATGCACAATGCAAATTCAACTTAAGAGAATGAGAAGATGAAGCTTATGAGCAAAAGAGGCAACATGAAACACATATGAAAACAAATGCACACTTATGAAATATGCAAAGCAAAATGCAAAAGATATGGACTCAAAGCTTACAACCAGAACCAAAACAAGATGAAGAAGGGCTTAAGAAGCCAACAAGATGAAGAGAAAAGAGGTACAAGACCAAACAAATACCAAATGGGAGTGAAAGAAGTAAGGAAGAAATGAATTCAAACTTAAGAAGAGAAAGAACACAAAAGGAAGCAAGACACAAAAACTTCAAAGACAAAAACCCTATCCTAGGACCAGGAAGGTACCCACACCCCAAAAGAACCCCAAATGAGAAGAAGAAGTTGGCACAAGTGCCCTTCTAAACCTATATGAGAGCTAAAGGTCCAAAAGAAGCAAAATGGGACAAGGTTCAAGATAAAATCCACAACAAATCAAACAAGCATCTAAAAATTCCACAATTGAAGCCAAATGACCTTCAAACATGTTATATCAACTAGCCAAAAGGATTTGAAAGAATTAAGAAGCAAACTAGGTCAAGAGGAGGAAAGAACACAAGCTAGGGGTACAAACTTCCATCACAAGTCACAGGATCAAGACTCAAGAAATTAGTTTCTAAAAAACCATAGAAAAATCACATGAGAAGTTCAATGTCTTAAGAATCCAAAGCAAAAAGAATGGGATCAAAATTCAAAATATTGAAGAGTATGGAAAATGGACAAGGCAGTGTGGTCAAAATTGACTTAAAAAGAAGCTAGGTGAAATAATGATTTAATTCAGCCACGTGGAAATGGGAAAAAAATAAAATAAAAATATGACAAAATAAAAGAGACTTAAAATAATGTTCATGATTTTTTTTTGGGATTTTTTGGATGACTAGAACTATTTTAAAATAATTGAAATTGAAACTGAAATAAAAGAAAATAAAAATGGAAAAGAAATTAAATAAAATGGTGAGGAGGTGTGATTAGTAGGGTTTATGCGTTGAATCAATTGGGCCTGGGGACATGGGGGGTGCTCTTAGCACTCTGAAGGCCCAATAGTGCGCTAGTGTATGTGTTTTATGTTGAGAATTTGTGAAAACAAAAGAAATAAAACTGGAAAATGGAGGAGACGTTGGATGGATCCAACGCGTGAGCTTGGCCTCTCATTAATTGAGTTGGCACTTTGGTGTTTTGTGAATGGTTGGCGCACGGTGTAAACACCCCAAATTTGCCCTCACCCATTCACACCATGGCTTGTGATCATCTCATATGCACAATCATATCATCTCACATTTCATTTTTGTTTCACTGGATAGTTTCTAAGGCATCTGCACCTAGGGTTTGTGATTTGAGCAATCCCAAAGCTTCTTGAGCCACTCCAAAGGCCACCAATCATCTCAGAGAGGTCCATGTGTGTTCTTGTATCATGTTACATCCTCACAGAGTCAAAATTGCAGAGGAATCACAAGAACTAGGGTTTGAGTGGATGCAGAGCCAGGATGAACTGCACAGTTGACTGAAAATTAGGGTTTTGGGTTCAGAGGCCATAATCTCAAATTTTTTGGTCATTCTTGTTTCCATTGGTCTCTATATGGTATAGGGAATATGCATATCAATTTTCATGAAGAAATTCTATGGGGAAGTCATCTGATCAAGAGTTGACTTTTCAGACAAGTCAGTGCAAAATTAGGGCATCTGAGGCCCCCAATGACCCAACCAATGGGTGATCTTCATCATTTTGAGTGTATATGATCTTTATTTGATCATGGAAGAAGGTTGAAGTTCATAAAAATCAAGAATTTAGGGTTTTTGCAAATGTTGACTTTTTGGGCATAGTTGACTTTTCAAGAATGCACCATTTTAGGTCAATTTTCAAGCCTTGATTCATGATCCAAAAAGGCTTCAAATGGAAAAACTTTGGTCATGAAAGTTGTAGATCTCATCTTTCCCTTTTCAAAAAGTACAAGAACATGATCAAACTCTTCTTGGATCAAAAGTTATGGCATTGCAAAGTTGGCTAAAATCATTGTTTTTCAAGTTGTGCACTAAGTGGAAATTTTGCAAAACCTTGAATCAATGCATTATGCAGCCTCTAATTCATGTAAAACCATTATGTAAACATCCTCTAAGTCACAAAAATCAGATTTGGATCAAGTTTGCTCATGGTTTGGTTCATGTAACTTGACTTTTTTCATGAAAATCCATAAAGCTAACCAAGTTGCAAAACACTCATGAGCTTTTCACCAACTTGCTGCATTGAGCCTTGGGTCAAGCCAGCCTCTCACACTCGCCATGCTGCACCAGAACCCAACTTGTACTTGCCTAAACTTGAGCCATGCCCTATCTTACACAAAAGTGGACTTTGAGCAAAAGTAGCCACACCTATCTCTGCAGGCCAGGTCACATCCATCAGCCACTTGCAATTGTTTATTGAATCAGTTTGCTGGCCATAACACATGGGAACCAAGGCTGAAACACACACATTGAACACTTACACAAAAACTCACCTCATTGCAAGTTCATTCGAATCACTCTACACAGTCTTCAAACATTCAAACTCTCATCATCACTCAACTCACCACACCCCATAGACAAGAAACACCCCAAGCATAAGCCTGAAACAAGCCTGAAAACTCCATTGCCATCATTCACCTCAAGCTGCAGTTTCATTCGAAACTCTTATCCTAGCTCACAAACACACCAACCAACACCACAAACCTTCTCAACACACTTCATAGATCACAAACAACCCCTTTTCACAGCCTGAGAGTGCCAGAATCTCATCTGCCATTGTTGACTGAACTGAAGCAGTTCCTTTCGAATCTTCTTTTCCAGCCAACACAAACTCATTTTGAGCATTCAAACACACTTGGTGGACCAAGAGGAGTAGCTTGCACTGAAGGAAGAGGCCTGAAAGTTCCTAAATTGAAAGTTGCAAATCTCAGGTAGCTCGAAATTAATTTTTCCAGAAATGATTTTTCTTGTTACAAACTTGTTCTTTATGCTCTCCTGATCATCCTGATGCTTTTAGTTTTTGAAATGGTTGTGTTTTGAGAATTTAATTTGTGTTTGAAGCTTACGAACCCTAGAACTTTCCCTCTTCGATTCAGATGATTTAGGAAAGATAAATTTGTTTTAGGTTAGGGTTTTGATTCGTGAGGGTGTTAGAAACGTTTCCCAATTCATAGATTTCATTTATATTACGTTTTGAGGAAGTTGGGTGATTTTCAGGTGAGCTTCTGGCCGGAGAAGACGACCGGAAGTCTTCTCCGGCCACCTGAATGTAATTAGGGCATAAACCAGTAATTAATGTTAGTTTGAATACGAGCCGTTGATTCCCGTTGACTGGTTGACTTCCCACCCTTTTTGATGGCCAGGATCTGTTTCATTAGCCCTAATCACATTAATTTATTTAATTAATTAGGATTAAGAAGTTTGAATCTGGACCACATGATCACGCGCGCAGTCAACGCTTTTAAACTCAGAATCAATCTCATGCGTCCATTCTGATTACTTCTCATTTTTATTTGTTTTATTTCATTTTTATTTCAATTAATTTGTACAATTTATTTAAAATAGCAGAAAATTCATAAAAATTATGAAACTTTTTCTTTAAGGTTTTATTAATTTTTATGACACAAAAACATTTTTATTTTATTTTTTATCATTAAAAAAGTATTTTTAAATATTTAAAAGTTTATTTTTAATTGATTAATGGAAATTAATTAATTAAAAATACCTTTAGGTATTTAAAAATTACAAAAAAATTCATGAAATGTTCTAAGACATTTAGAAACATTGTCCAACCTTCAAACCAAATTTCTTTTTTGATCTTGATGCATTTTAAGAATTTTTCATGGAATTAAATCATATTTTGTGCATTATTTTGATCATATGTTTGAAAATTCATTTCTGCCTATTGGTGAAGGTTGAGACATTGATTCTTTGTGCATTGTTTTCCATTTGACATGTATTTTCAAGGATAAAAAGGCCATGATTTGATCTTGCATTTTCTAATTGATTGGCATTTGTTTTGATAAGAACCCTAAAAAACCCTAATAACTTGCAAAAATCATATCTTGAGATTGGTAAAGAGTTGGGAGTCCCCCTTTGGGCAGGGATTCACCATAGGTCTAGGGTTTCTTTGGGTGCCATTTTCCATTTTTTATCTTAGGTTTTGCTTCTGTTTTTGGTTTGTGTTTGATGTTTGATCCATAAACCCTAATTTGGGCTTTCTTTTGCATCCTTCTTGCATTCTCTTGCATAACATGACTTGCCATTGCATTTTGTGCATTCTTATGATTCATTTGACATCTTAAGACATGTATAAAGCATCTTTGATCATTGCATCCCATATTTGCCATGTCATTTGTCTTGTATGATTCATAACATTCCATGCTTGTTCATGCTCTTTAGCTTGCATCATTTGCATCCATGATCTTGTATGAACATCTCCATTGCTTTGCCTCATGTTTGCAGCACCTCATAACATCATAATCATCATCAACATGCTTCTGGTTTTGCTTAGCATCATATCATTTCATCCCATCTTGCATTGCATTGCATTTCTTTCTAACATTTCAGGTGGTAAGTAAGCTTGAGAAGTGGATTTGCCTTCACTTCTCATACCTTTTCTTTTCATCTCTCTTGCATTCATTGCTGCATTTCATATGTGTTTGAGATTGAGCTTGCTCATTCTTGTTCTTCCCACTTTCTTTCTCCAAGTGACTTGACTTCTTAAATGAAGCAAGTCACTTTGCTTCTCTTGATCTTGTTCATCTGCTTCCTGGTGGCTCCTCTGAAGATTGTTCTTGGAAACCTCACAAACCTTAGGATCATCCAAGCATGATAATGAATTAGGGTTTTGATTAGTCCCCCATAGTTTTACCTTTGTGTCTCTCTTTGAGTCTTCTCTTCTCATCTCATAATCAGGGACTAAACCCTAAAGGCTTTAAGATTTTGTGATTAAGCTTATGCCTGCATCCTTCTCTTAGGATGGAGTGTATAACTTTAATCTTAAGTATTAAACCCTTAAGGTGTTTAAATCTCTTAATCAATTCACTTAATAATTATCAAGACATCACACTTGTAACTTGGGCCTTGCATTAGGGTTCTAATTCTTCCTTAAGTGGTTAAGAAGGACTAACCCTAGTGTTAATGGACAAGTCCCCCTCAAGTTGTCTTACAAATCATAAAATTCACTTCATCATCATATCATTAACTAAAATCCACTTAATAAAGGCTTGTTTTGTCATGGGTTTAATCCCTAATCATGGATTAAGTTGAGGAGTCTTCCTCAGCTTAAACATTCTCATCTATCATCCTTCTTTTAGGATGGTGTAATGAGTCTGTTAAATCCCTGATTATGGCTTAACCTCATTACTTAACACTAAACAAAAATCACAAAAAACATCTAAATAATCACAAGTAGGTTAATGATCTTAATCCTACACCATAGGTGATTAAGTGTGAGAATCTGACTTCACACTTAAGGTATTCTCATTACCCCTAATCAGAGGGAAGATGTGATGAGTTTACTAAATCCATTGGTTTAGGCTCAAGCTCATTAACTTATGACAAACTTTCAAAAGCAATAAAAGACTGAAAACTCAAAAAACAAACAATAATCGTCTCCTCCGGGATTCTTTTCTCATCTCATTCACTCATAACCGAGAACTTGCTTCTTCCGTCTAATGCAAGACAGTTTGCACCTGAGCCAGACAGGTCATACACTTGAGCATAGACAAGTAAGCAGTTCACAAGTCAATTTATCTTTAAGTCTCTTTGGGTCGAACTACGGTGTTCTGACTTCCTCATTGCACGAGAGGATACGTAGGCATAACTTAACAGTTATCGAACAAAAGTCTCTGTATATCCCCCCTCCTTCCAGCTTTATTCTTTTAGCCTCATGATCTTGAGCATACTCTTTTCCTTACACTGACACTTTCATACTTCACTTATGCACTTCACACTTCTCATACACTGACACCTGTACATTCTTTTCCAGCTATTTTATACACAAATTGCACTGACACTACCCCTTTAAAACACAAATCTTTTAAGCGTGGATCCCGTCGAGTACGGCGGACAATCTGGGTGCTAATACCTTCCCAGGTTGTAACCAACCCCCTTTCTCAGTCTCTCTGGTTCGCAAACCGTCTTATCCATCTTTTTCTAGGCTTATGCAGCATTGCCTTTCCTCCGGGATAAAAATGCCTAGCTGGCGACTCTATTCATCTCCAGTGAGTTCACGGCTGTGTGTTCTCACTGTTCCCTTCGCCGACCGTTCGCGTCTGTACCTTCATCTGACCCAGTTTCATTTGTCGGGAGCGACAGCTTGGCGACTCTGCTGGGGAGATATATACTGCAACCAGGGCTTCTGGTTCTTTTTGTGGGTTCCTCCTAGCGCTTGATTGATTTGTGTTTATTGGGGTGTTATGTGTTATTTGTGTTTGTATATTTGCTTTATTTATTGCTTTCTGTACAGCTTTATTTACCGCTTTCTTTATTGCATTTGTATATATCATACTGTCACTGTTGCTGGCTGGATCTGGTTTCCTTGTTTTTTGGTGGGTGGGTATTTCATTGAGAGTTAAGGTCCTACACCTGGGACCTGAGTGACACCTAGGATAGAGTGAATCATATTCTTTCCCATTCCATTTCGGTCTGGTGCGGGAATATGAAACACGGTTCAGATATGGGTTTCTTCTTGAGAACTCTGTGTTGCGGATTTCCTGCAATGCTAGGGGGATCTGGGAAGCCTGCTAAGTCTGGATGACCTTTTAGTTTGACCTTCAGAAACTAAGGTGAATTAGAGGAGGAATTGTTATGGTTATTGTAAACACTGTACCTCCGGGTTAGAAGTGTTTACACTTCTCATAACTGATCCAAGTCTGAGGATCCTTGTTCTAGATCACCACCTGTGAGGGGGTTGGGCTGTTTACAGGTTTGCAGGTACCTTGACCTCAGAATACCCTGTTACTTTGACTTTGTTAAGAATGCTCCATGTTGGATAGTTCTTGTGATTCTAAAACCCTGGACATGTGGCTCTTTATTTGAGTCCCCTACCCTGGTTACTGGATTTATAGACCTCCATCTGGAATTCTTGAACACACATGGATCTAGACCAAGGCAGTTAATCAGATCCAGCTCAATCACAAACCCTTTGCATATCATCTGCATTCATACTCATTGCATCATATTAACATGTGCTTATTTGTGTTTCAGGGTATCCACCTTTATCTGGTTTTGGTTTTGACCCCATCTGCAGTTTTGACCTGTCTCCACCAGCATCTTGCTTCAGCTTGTCAGCCATATACTTCAGTTACTTGCACTAGCCAGCCAGTGGCCCACTTCTCAGCATCTTCATCAGCACTTATTCTACTCAGTCCTCAGCACTCATGGCTCCAAAGAAAAGCAACATCACTTACCATTTCTTCCAACCAGACTTATCAGACATCAGGAGGATCCAAACCCTGATCACTCCAGAGCACATACCTCTGTTCAGAGAACATTATGGGGATATACTTGACTTGGTTATGGATATGGACCCATCTCAGAGAAGCCTAATCCATACCTGCATTCAGTTCTATGACCCCCCATTGAGGTGTTTCACCTTTAAAGACTTTCAGTTGGGACCTCTTTTAGAAGAATACTCAGCATTGGTTGGCTTGCCTATCAAGAGAGAAATTCCTTTCAATCCTGAAATGGTCTATCCCAGCAATGGAGAGATAGCAAAAGCTTTACACCTGGAGCCTGCTTTGATAGAACAGCATATGACATCTAAAGCTGGGATCCCTGGTTTTCATCTTGACTTCCTGATTTCTCAAGCTAGTTTGAAGGCCTCCCTGGGGGAGTGGAAAGCTGTTTGTGCATTGTTGGCCTTAAGTGTATATGGAATTGTGTTGTTTGCAGATGAGCCTCGATTCATCAGCAAGAATGCAATTCACTTGTTCATCCTGAAGAACCCAGTGCCAACCTTGTTAGGAGATCTCTACTACTCAGTGCATCAGAGGAATGAGAAGCAGAGGGGTAAGTTAGTGAGGTGTTGTGCTCCACTATTCCATGCTTGGCTTCTCAGGCATCTGCCCAGGACAGATGCATTCCTAAATCCTCATCAGCAAAGCAACTGGGCTAAGAGGCTCACTACCCTCACTTCAGCAGATATCAGATGGTGCACTCAGAGCACCAAGGGCAGAGATATTATCACAAGCTGTGGACACTTTCCCAATGTGCCTTTGGTAGGAGTTAAGGGAAGTATCAATTACAACCCTCTGCTGTTCAAGAGGCAGTTAGGCTATGCACTGGTCCATGCTCCTAGGGTGCAGGATTTGGTTGAGACCCTCTACTGTGAGAACAAGATTAGTTTGACAACTGTTAGGCAGGCTGCCTGGGCCTGGGATCATATTCAGACTAAGGGAATTACCATTCTGGGTAAGTGCAATAATGTGGCGTCAGTCCAATATTACGAGTGGTCCCATGCTAGGGCCCAACTCTCTGGATTGCCTTTCACCATAGAAGACAGGCCTGAGTCATCTTCAGCACCACCCCCTGCTACTATCAGTCTGGAGGAGTTTGAAAGCCTGAAGGAAAGGAATGAGAAGTTATCTCAAGCCTTACAGAAGACCCTCCGGGAGAGAAGTGAAGGTGTGAGGGAGATTGAAAGATTGGAGAAGTTGAGGTTGGAACACTTGATCAAGATTGAGAAGTCCGGAGAATATATCAACAAGTCTAAAGCTGGTGAGCAGATTCTGAAGAATGCTTGTAAAGAAGCCCAGTTTCAGAGAGCAAGAACAGACTTGTATTTGAAAGAGAGTCAGGCCAGGTGGGTCCGGATCACTGAGGCCCGTACTCTAGAAGACAAGAGAGCTCAAGACAAGATGGAGCAGATGGAGAAAGCCCTGGCAGCAGCCCAGGAAGAAATATCAGAGCTGAAAATTAAAGCTGGATTGAAGAGGTCTAAGGACCAAAGTCAGAGCAGGAAATTGACTGCAGCTGTTGCAACAAGAAACCTTCTCATCAGAAGTCTCACGGAGCGTCCGGTTGATCCTGTGACCGAAGCACTTCTCAAGGAAGTTCGTGAGGATGAGTTTGGCCTTGGAGTTTGATCATTTGCTTGTTGTTCCTTTTCCATGTACTTTTGCTTTTTGTGATGTATTTTGGCCCCTTTGGGGGTTTGTGTTGTAAAAATGAACAAATTGTATTATTTCACCTTTGTAATATATTTGTGTTAGTTTCTATCGGGGTTCACATCAAAAGCAACTTCAACAGCATCATCTTCAAGGGTCTGGAAGGGTCAAAACTGAAGACCAAACCGGATACCTTGATAGCAAATAAGCATAACTGCATTGCATGCTAACCCTGTTGTTTGTTTTGTAGGTTTTTGTTTTATTGTTACTAACCTCTGTTGTAAATCTCAGGAATTATTGCTCGCCGCCGGGTATTTCCTCTCAACAGGCCTCACAGGTACCCAACTAGAAACAATCTTCCGGGAATTCAGATGGATCAGGTTCAACAAGATCTTGCCGATGTCAGAAATCAGCTAGCCAATGAAAGGTTAGAGATGAGAACGCAGATGACGCAGTTCATGGAAGTTATGAACAACATGGCTCAGAGCCAGGAGAGACTGAGGGCCATGGTGGAGAGGCAAAATCAAGAGGAGCCTCATGTAGGAACTGCAGGCACCAGTAATAATGAAAGGGTGCAACCACATGTTACCCCCCCTGTGTTTGGTCCACATCTACATCCTGAGGTTAACATTCCTGCAAATGTTCAAGGAACAGCAACTGCAGCCAGAGTACTTCAAGAAGATCCTCAGGAGGACCAGTATACAGTAATGGGTGCCGGAGAGGAAACATATGACAGGAGATTGGAAGAAATAGCTGAGAAGTTAAGATCTTTAGAATCTCAGAACTCTTTGGGCTTCGACGTCATGGACATGGGGCTGGTAGACGGGGTTAGGATTCCCCACAAGTTCAAGCCTCCATGTTTTGAAAAGTATAATGGGACTTCTTGTCCTCGAACCCATCTGCAATCTTTTCTCGGAAGATTAAAAGCTTACACCATGGACGAGAAATTGTGGATGTTCTACTTCGAAGATAGCTTGACTGGAGCATCGAGGGAATGGTATTCCCATCTGACGAGAGCAACTGTGAGATGCTGGAAGGACCTGGCAGAGGCCTTCATCCGACAGTATCAATACAACTTAGACATGGCACCCAACAGGACTCTCCTAATGGGAATGTCACAGTCGTCAAGGGAAAGTTTCCGAGAATACGCCCAAAGATGGAGGCAATTGGCTGCTGCCGTTCAACCCCCAATGTCGGAGAGAGAAATGGCAGACATGTTTATGAATACTCTTCAGGGAACGTATATTGACAGGTTGGCTGCTTTCTCTTCCACCAGCTTCGCAGATGTTGTCATAGCTGGGGAGAGAATTGAAAGCCTGTTAAAGATGGGTAAGATCTCAGACAACGGTGCAAGCTCGTCCAGTAGTACAAGAAAGCCTTTTGCAGGCCCGAGAAGAACTGGCGAGACCAATGCCATCCACACCAATAGGGGTAGGCCCCAATATGCTCAGAGGTCAATAGCAGCAGTCACCATCCCTGCTCCAGCTCATCCTCAGCCAGTCTATCAACCTCCTCAACAAAACTTCCAACAACAACCTCAGTATCATCAGAATCAATATCCTCCAAGAAACAACTACAACAACAACAATAGCAACAACAATCAACAGAGGCCATTTCAACAAAGGCCATCTCAAGCTAACCGAGTGATCGACCCGATCCCCATGCCATATGCTGCCTTGCTGCCACAACTTCTGAAACTCAACTTGGTTGAGCTAAGAACGTTGGCACCTCCGGATCCCAATAGTCTACCAAGAAACTATGACTCCAATGCTAGGTGTGCTTTTCATTCCAACGCACCTGGCCACAGTACGGAAAAATGCAGGGCTCTGCATATGAAGGTACAAGACTTGGTAGACTCCAAGGCTCTGAATTTTGCACCTCCGCCCAATGTCAACAAAAATCCAATGCCACACCATGGTGGTCCTCGAATTAATGCTATTGAAGAAGACCAACAGTCTTATTTGATAACTAGTGTGGATCAGATCAGGACACCATTGGTGGAAATCAAAGCTCAGCTCCGTGAAAACAATATATTTCCGGGGTGTGAACTGGGATGTCCCCACTGCAATATTTCATGGAATGGGTGTGAGGACTTGAGGAATGGCATTGACAGCCTTATTCAGAGTGGCCTACTTCAGATCACTACATCGTTTCCTGCAAATCCAACAACTTCATCAGCAACGGTTTCAGACCCTCCTACAACTGCAGCAACTAATGCTCCCAACAATTCATCGGCACCACCAACAAGTACTTCATCAGTTCTTCCAAATGATCAGTTTTCAGCAGTTTCTCCTGCTACAACTTCAGCTTCATTCCATTTCGACTCTCCATCAACAACAGCAACAGTTCTTCCAACGGAACCTCCTACAACACCAGCAAACAATCATGAAGATGTCTCCACCGTCACCATATTCTACGATCCAGAAAATAACTCCGCCTACCATTCAGAAGGTGCTGCTCCCACCAGAGCACCAGTTACAATCTTTTATGATCCACATACAATAACAGTCCCTTCAGCAGCAGCAGTCAGTCCAGTCACTGTCACGGTGCCTGGACCCATACCATATGAAAGCAATAGGGCCATCCCTTGGCACTATGGCTCTGACGTGTACTGCGAAGGAAAAAGAATCGCTCTTGAAACAACAGCACCTGCACCACAAATTGATAATGTGGGCGGAGGCGGAGGCTTCACCCGAAGCGGACGTCTCTTTGCTTCACAAGTACAAAGACCTACTGCCGAAGCAGAAGCTGCTGCCAAGGCAAAAGGAAAAGGCCCGGTGCAGGAAGACCAAGTTGCCAAAGAAGCCCTGAAAACTTCATTTGATCAGGAAGTTGATGAGTTTATGAGAATCATCAAAAAGAGTGATTACAAAATTGTGGATCAACTTCACCAGACGCCATCCAAAATCTCCATCCTCTCACTGCTTATGTGCTCCGAGGCCCATCGGAATGCACTACTTAAAGTCCTGCACGCAGCTTACGTGCCTGAGGAGATTACTGTCAACCAATTGGAAACCGTGGTTGGTAATGTTACTGCTAGCAATGGGCTAGGGTTCACCAATTCTGACTTGACAGCGGATGGCCGCAACCACAACAAAGCCTTGCACATAACCATGGAATGCAAAGGAGCTGTCCTTTCTCATGTGCTGGTGGACACAGGTTCTTCCCTGAATGTCTTACCGAAGAAGGCTCTGGTGAAGCTTGAATATGATGGTTTGGCATTGAGACCCAGCAACCTGGTAGTAAGAGCCTTTGATGGTTCTAAGAGATCGGTTCTGGGAGAAATTGAGTTGCCCGTGACAATTGGCCCACAGACCTTTAAAACTATCTTTTACGTGATGGACATTCAGCCCGCCTACAGCTGTTTGTTGGGTAGACCCTGGATTCACGCCGCCGGCGCAATAACGTCTACCCTTCACCAAAAGTTAAAATTTGAGTGGGAAGGCCAAGTTGTCACAATCTGTGGAGAAGAGGACATTTTTGTTAGCCATCTGGCTACTTATAAATACATTGAGATGGATGGGGAGATCCATGAAACAATGAGCCAAGGTTTTGAAGCCTTGAACGTCAATGAAGCATCTGCTGTATCTGGTACTCCAATGTCATCTTACCAACAAGCCCGGAAGGTTGTTGAGGAAGGAACTGCCCTAGGCTGGGGCAAGGTTTTAGCTGTGGAGGAGAAGAAGGACAAGTTTGGGTTGGGTTACAGACCAACTCAACATCAAGCAAAGGCTGCTGCAGAGCCCGGTTTTGTCAGTGGGGGGATGCTTACCCCCGATGCTATCAACTGTTTGGAAGACGAGCTGGAAGAGGAGCGCAATCTGGAGAATTGGATTCGTCCGAAGATCCCGGGGAGCAGTGTCTCGAACTGGTCTTCCCAGGAAATTATAAGTGTTACTCGAGCAGAGTAATTATTATTTCCTGTATTTTTATATAGCATGCATCCAAGTCTTGCATCTTGCCCAAGATGACAAGACTCATTTTGTAACCAGGGCCATCTGTACTTTTGTGCAAACAAGATTAAATTAATGAAATATCAGACAATCTTTTTGCAAACGAGTCTTTTTTCTTTTCTGCTCACTGTTTTTCCATCTCTCTTTTTGTACAAAAAATAAATGGCGGTGTTTTCAAAATGATAACTTCATTTCACTTTTTTCTAAAGAAAGATTAAAATCAATCACTAAAATGAAAAAACTTAACCCTTGCAGAGAGTGCCTTCCAGACAGCACCGACAACAGCACGGCTATGACATCGTATGATTTTGACAATCCAATCAATCAAGCTAATGAAGGGGTTGATGAGGAGTATGAGCTTCCTGAAGAGCTAGCCAGGTTGTTAAGACAAGAGGAAAAGGTTATTACTCCTCACCAGGAGGAGATTGAAGTGATTAATCTTGGTACGGAAGAAAACGTGAAAGAAGTAAAAATCGGGGCCTGCCTGCAAGACTCAGTGAAGAGACAACTGACAGATCTGCTTCAAGAGTATGTTGATGTGTTTGCTTGGTCGTATCAAGATATGCCAGGGTTGGACACCGATATAGTTGTGCACAAGCTGCCTTTGAGGGAAGAATGCCCACCAGTCAAACAGAAGTTGCGCCGAACTCGCCCAGACATGGCTATGAAAATCAAAGAAGAGGTACAGAAGCAATGGGACGCCGGGTTCCTTGCTGTGACTAGCTACCCGCCGTGGGTTGCTAATATTGTGCCTGTGCCTAAGAAGGATGGCAAAGTAAGAATGTGTGTTGACTACCGGGATCTGAACAGAGCCAGCCCGAAAGATGACTTCCCATTACCTCACATTGACGTATTGGTGGATAACACGGCTCAGTTCTCGGTATTCTCCTTCATGGATGGATTTTCAGGGTATAATCAGATCAAGATGTCACCTGAAGACATGGAGAAGACAACATTTATTACACCTTGGGGCACGTTCTGTTACAAAGTAATGCCATTCGGACTGAAGAATGCTGGTGCCACATATCAACGGGCTATGGTGACATTATTCCATGATATGATCCACAAGGAAATAGAATGTTATGTGGATGATATGATCGCCAAGTCCCTTACAGAGGAAGATCACCTGGTAAATCTGCTCAAGTTATTCAAGCGTCTGAGGAAATACCAATTGAAGCTGAACCCCAACAAATGCACATTTGGGGTGCGATCCGGTAAGCTGCTGGGCTTTATTGTAAGCGAGAAAGGGATTGAAGTTGACCCTGATAAAGTCAAAGCCATACAAGAGATGCCTGCACCGAAAACTGAAAAGGAAGTTCGAGGGTTCCTAGGTCGATTGAACTATATCTCACGGTTCATATCTCACCTTACGGCGACCTGTGAACCCTTGTTCAAGCTGTTAAGAAAAGAGCAAACGGTCAGGTGGAACGAAGATTGCCAGAAAGCTTTCGACAAGATCAAGGAATATCTGCAAGAACCTCCAATCCTTATGCCGCCAGTTGAAGGAAGACCTCTGATTATGTACTTGACAGTATTAGAAGAGTCAATGGGGTGTGTGCTGGGCCAGCATGACGAGTCTGGTCGAAAAGAGTATGCAATATACTACCTAAGCAAAAAGTTTACCGACTGTGAACAGCGTTATTCACTGCTCGAGAAAACTTGCTGTGCTTTAGCGTGGGCTGCTCGCCGACTGAGACAGTATATGTTGACCCACACTACCTTATTAATCTCAAAAATGGATCCAGTCAAGTACATATTTGAGAAGCCAGCTCTTACCGGACGGGTTGCAAGATGGCAGATGATTCTCACAGAATACGACATACAGTACACATCTCAGAAAGCCATCAAGGGCAGTGTACTATCTGAATATCTGGCTGAGCAACCTATTGATGACTACCAGCCTATGAGGTTTGACTTCCCTGATGAAGACATCATGTTCATTAAAGCAAAAGATCACGAAGAGCCTATTCACACTGAAGGGCCTGACCCGGAGGAAGAATGGACTATGATGTTTGATGGGGCTGTTAACATGAATGGCCGTGGTGTTGGTGCAGTACTCATTACACCAAAAGGAGTTCACATGCCTTTCTCGGCAAAACTCACTTTCAACTGCACTAACAACGAAGCTGAATACGAAGCTTGCATTATGGGTCTTGAGGAAGCCATTGACCTCAGGATCAAGACATTGACCGTATTCGGAGATTCAGCTCTGGTAGTCAATCAAACCAACGGGAAATGGTACACCCACCAGGATCATCTGATACCTTACAGGGATTATACAAGGAGGTTATTGACTTTCTTCACAACAGTCAAGCTTGAGTATATCCCTCGGGACGAGAATCAGTTTGCAGATGCTCTTGCTACCATTTCATCCATGATCAAAGTTCAAACGGCTAACTTTGTACCCCAGATTTCAGTGTCTAGACTTGATAGACCAGCATATGTATTTGCAGCAGATGTTGTAAAAGATGATAAGCCTTGGTTCCACGACATTAAGTGCTTCTTGGAGGATCAAACATACCCGCCTGGGGCATCTTCCAATGATAAGAAGACTTTGAGAAGGCTTGCTGGTAGTTTCTTTCTGAACACTGATGGGTCTTTATACAAAAGGAACTTTGATATGGTACTCCTCAGATGTGTTGACAAGACGGAAGCAGATCTACTGATGCATGAAGTGCATGAAGGCTCTTTCGGTACCCATGCTGGAGGGCATGCAATGGCTAAGAAGCTGTTAAGATCAGGCTATTACTGGATCACAATGGATGCAGACTGTTGTGCCTATGCCAGGAAATGTCATAAATGCCAGATCTACGCAGATAAAGTGCATGTACCTCCCAATCCTTTGAACATAATGTCTTCACCCTGGCCCTTTGCCATGTGGGGCATCGATATGATTGGTAAGATTGAGCCAACTGCTTCAAATGGCCACCGATTCATCCTGGTCGCCATCGACTATTTCACAAAGTGGGTTGAAGCCGCCTCATATGCAAATGTCACCAGGCAAGTGGTAGCGCGATTTTTGAAAAGAGATATCATCTGTAGATATGGGGTGCCCGAGCGAATCATTACTGATAATGGTTCCAATCTCAACAATAAAATGATGGCTGAATTATGTCGGGACTTCAAGATCCAACATCACAATTCTTCTCCTTACAGGCCAAAGATGAACGGCGCTGTTGAGGCGGCAAATAAGAATATCAAGAAGATTGTGCAGAAGATGGTAATCACCTACAAAGACTGGCATGAAATGCTACCATTTGCCTTGCATGGGTATCGCACATCAATCAGAACATCCACTGGGGCAACACCGTATCAGCTTGTGTATGGTATGGAAGCAGTCCTACCTGTTGAAGTTGAATTACCCTCTCTACGAGTTTTGATGGATGTTAAACTGAGTGAAGCAGAGTGGGTTAGGTCCCGATTCGAACAACTGAGTCTGATCGAAGAGAAGAGATTGGCCGCAATCTGTCATGGGCAGTTATATCAGAAGAGAATGAAGAAAGCCTTCGATCGGAAAGTCAGGCACCGAGAGTACCAAGTGGGAAATCTTGTGTTGAAAAGAATCCTCCCTCCTCATACAGACCACAGGGGCAAATGGACTCCAAATTATGAAGGACCATTCGTTGTAAAGAAAGTTTTCTCTGGTGGAGCACTGATGCTCAGCACCATGGATGGTGAAGATTTCCCATCCCCTGTGAATTCTGATGCAGTTAAAAAATACTTCGCATAAAATGACCCGCTGGACATAAAAACAGAATGTAAGTCCAGGCAAAAAATAGGGCATCCCGGCGAGTCAAAAAACAGAATAAAAGACTCGGGCAAAAGTAAGGGAAAGTGAATAAAAAAATGTACACCCGCTGAGTTGAAAAGCCGCATTGGACAGCTCAGGCAAAAATGGGTATCCCGATGGATTGAAAACCCGAAAGGGCGATCCATGCAAAATGAGGAAATAAGCGAACAACTGCATTCTGAATTCGTCTGTATCACCTACAACTTGGTAAGCTTCAAAGGATCAAGCTTCAATCAGAATCAACTCTCTCCAGAAAGCAAGACGAGAAGAACGTCATTGTCATACGAGTCATAGCAGGAGAGGAAGCTCCTCAAAGCGTCGTCAACACCGCCAGCACTTTATTTCTCAATTTGTAACAATCTCCTCATTTCAGGAGATATGTTTCTTTGACTGTATCTTGCCAATTCAGGGCACATGAATTAATAAAATCAGATTTTCGGTCATGTTTCGTTTTTATATTTATGTTTTGCAAAGAGTTGTCTGATATCTCTAAAAATACAATGGCATAAGTACAGATGCCTTTCTCTAAAAATAAAAAAAAAACACATGCTTACAGGGAATGTGACTATTCTCGAAAGTACTTGACTCCTATGACAGAATCCAGTGAGGGATACCTCGGGACCTTTTGTACGTTTCCTTACCTTTGCAGGATTGCAGGTATCCAGAACGCAACCTGGGGCATGCAGGTTATGTCTCAGCAAGTGGGCGAATCATTATCAACTCGGTCTATCTTCCACATGGCACAAGAAGATGCCCATTTCCCCAGCGGAGCTGCCAAATCAACATACACTCAATCTCAGCATCCGAAATGCTCTATCCCCAGCTGAGTTGCTCCCCATTGCTTCCCCCAGCAAAATTGCCAAATCAACTAACAGGTTTAATACTCAGGATGTTTTCTCGCCAGCCGAGTTGCCTCTCATTACTCTCCCCAGCTGAGTTATCAACAGCATTCCCCAGCTGTAGTGCCAACCATTCTTCCTCAGCAGAATGCAGAAATCAGGGAATCATCTCCCCACAGAGTTCCAGCCTCTATCCAGAAGAGCAACGCATGAAGAGATCACAACAGAGTGAAGAAAGCTTCTACAAACCCCAGCTGGGTCCCGTATTATAAGGATATGTCAATCAGTGACATATATCCCCAAGCAGATACCTCATTAGATCTACCAGTGATCTCATACCCAGCTGGGATGTCCATTTCAAGCAGATCGACCAGAGATTTTCACAGCAGTGGGATCCTAATCCCGAATCGGTGTCTCTTTGCATAATCATAGCATTCGCATCATACTATCCCTCAGAGCGTAGCATTCCGTCTAATACGGAGCATTACGGCAAAAATCAAATGCATAGCATAATCATAAGTCGTGTTGTGAATTAAACGCTTGTGAATACAGATTACTTTCCCCAAGAGTCCCCATCAGAGTCCCAGCAAAAGCAGCTGCCTCACAAATCACAAACATCGGTATATACACCTTTTGGCACCCGTCCGTGTAATCTTTCCCTAGTAAAGTCGCCTGAACACCCTTTACAAACAAATCACCCTCATTACAGACACTTCAGGACACCCGTCCGTGTCAAATCACCAGCAGAAAGCCAAAGACATCCCCTTTGCACTCACATATACTTGTATATACACCTTTTTTGACACCCGTCCGTGTCATATCCCCAGCGCAGTCGCTTACACTTTTGCAACCCATATACTTGTTAATATTATACTTTTCTTTCTTGGCACCCGTCCGTGTCATTTTCCCCAGCAGATAGACACTCATCAATACATTATATATACACTCGCTACTCATTGGTACACTTATGCAGATGCTCGTCCGTATCTTGTATACATCACCATCCATATCCCCACAGATTCGACAGTAATCCTTGTTCTTTGTTAACCAGTTGGTACTCGTCCGTACCATCATCTCAGAGCATTGCGTCTAATGTTTGTTCTACATGATACTCGTCCGTATCATAGTCTTAGGGATGCTCGTCCGCATCTTTAATCCATACACCGTGTCAAACACTTATGTCTTCTTGAAAATAGATACTCGTCCGTGTCTATTATTCCCCAGAAGAATCCTTTCAGATGCAACACTCGTCCGTGTCCTTTGTTAACCAGTTGATACTCGTCCGTATCATCATCTCTGAACATGTGTCAGTTTGTTTCTACATGATACTCGTCCGTATCATAAGTCTTAAGGATGCTCGTCCGCATCTTTAATCTATACACAATACCCAAACACTTATACCTTTCCTTTCTTGGTTATAAACACTCGTCCGTGTTTACATTATCCCCAGTAGATCGCCAACTAATTTTCCTTTATCTAACACTCGTCCTGTGTTATGATAACTCTGAGAGCAGCCGTACCCTGCTAAGTGGTCGTCCTCCACTTCTTGATGGTCGTCCTCCATCATGCTCATCCGATGGCCGTCCCCATCGTTGTTTTTAGCAGCCGTCCCCTGCTAGGTGGTCGTCCTCCACCTCTTGATGATCGTCCTTCATCATTTTATCCAATGGCCGTCCCCATTGTTGATTTTGGTTATCTGACATTCGTCCTATGTCATGATAAACCCTGAGAGCAGCCGTCCCCTGCTGAGTGGTCGTCCTCCACTTCTTGATGGTCGTCCTCCATCTTGCTCGTCCGATGGCCGTCCCCATCGTTGACCTTTTCTATCCGATGGTCGTCCCCATCGTTGATATTTTCGGCAGCCGTACCCTGCCAGGTGGTCGTCCTCCACCTCTGATGGCCGTCCCCATCACATTTCTTTTATTCCCAACAGAGCAGCCGTCCCCTGCTAGGTGATCGCCCTTCACCTTTGATGGCCGTACCCCATCATCTGTTTATTTCATTTATTCTTTAACCCGATGGCCGTCCCCGTCGTGGTCCCTTTTCCTTTTTAGCCCGATGGCCGTCCCCATCGTTGGTTACTTTACCTTTATGAACTTGATGGCCGTCCCCGTCATGTTTCATTAATCCTCAGAAATTTTACAGTTCTATCGTGATGGCCGTCCCCATCATGATTTTGCTTTCCCCAGCTAGTCGGCCGTCCCCGTCTTAGCTTTACTTGCTTTTCCCCAGCTAGTCGGCCGTCCCCGTCTTAGCTTTACTTTTTATCCCCAGCATGTCGGCCGTCCCCGTCATCGCTTTATTTTCCGCACTTTTCCCAGCATGTCGGCCGTCCCCGTCATTGCTATTTACCCAGCAGTCGTCCTCTGCTCGACGGTCGTCCTCCGTCGCCCACACTTACAATATACCTTACTTAATCTATATCCCTTTTCTCCTCCATTCTGTGAGTGCAAATTTTGGACTGTCTTTGGTATTCAACCACAAGTTATCTTGTTTGCCTGTTAAGCCGTTGCTTACATCCTGCACAGCTAACTCCTGTTTGAATAGGGGCAGCTGTAAACACCCCAAATTTGCCCTCACCCATTCACACCATGGCTTGTGATCATCTCATATGCACAATCATATCATCTCACATTTCATTTTTGTTTCACTGGATAGTTTCTAAGGCATCTGCACCTAGGGTTTGTGATTTGAGCAATCCCAAAGCTTCTTGAGCCACTCCAAAGGCCACCAATCATCTCAGAGAGGTCCATGTGTGTTCTTGTATCATGTTACATCCTCACAGAGTCAAAATTGCAGAGGAATCACAAGAACTAGGGTTTGAGTGGATGCAGAGCCAGGATGAACTGCACAGTTGACTGAAAATTAGGGTTTTGGGTTCAGAGGCCATAATCTCAAATTTTTTGGTCATTCTTGTTTCCATTGGTCTCTATATGGTATAGGGAATATGCATATCAATTTTCATGAAGAAATTCTATGGGGAAGTCATCTGATCAAGAGTTGACTTTTCAGACAAGTCAGTGCAAAATTAGGGCATCTGAGGCCCCCAATGACCCAACCAATGGGTGATCTTCATCATTTTGAGTGTATATGATCTTTATTTGATCATGGAAGAAGGTTGAAGTTCATAAAAATCAAGAATTTAGGGTTTTTGCAAATGTTGACTTTTTGGGCATAGTTGACTTTTCAAGAATGCACCATTTTAGGTCAATTTTCAAGCCTTGATTCATGATCCAAAAAGGCTTCAAATGGAAAAACTTTGGTCATGAAAGTTGTAGATCTCATCTTTCCCTTTTCAAAAAGTACAAGAACATGATCAAACTCTTCTTGGATCAAAAGTTATGGCATTGCAAAGTTGGCTAAAATCATTGTTTTTCAAGTTGTGCACTAAGTGGAAATTTTGCAAAACCTTGAATCAATGCATTATGCAGCCTCTAATTCATGTAAAACCATTATGTAAACATCCTCTAAGTCACAAAAATCAGATTTGGATCAAGTTTGCTCATGGTTTGGTTCATGTAACTTGACTTTTTTCATGAAAATCCATAAAGCTAACCAAGTTGCAAAACACTCATGAGCTTTTCACCAACTTGCTGCATTGAGCCTTGGGTCAAGCCAGCCTCTCACACTCGCCATGCTGCACCAGAACCCAACTTGTACTTGCCTAAACTTGAGCCATGCCCTATCTTACACAAAAGTGGACTTTGAGCAAAAGTAGCCACACCTATCTCTGCAGGCCAGGTCACATCCATCAGCCACTTGCAATTGTTTATTGAATCAGTTTGCTGGCCATAACACATGGGAACCAAGGCTGAAACACACACATTGAACACTTACACAAAAACTCACCTCATTGCAAGTTCATTCGAATCACTCTACACAGTCTTCAAACATTCAAACTCTCATCATCACTCAACTCACCACACCCCATAGACAAGAAACACCCCAAGCATAAGCCTGAAACAAGCCTGAAAACTCCATTGCCATCATTCACCTCAAGCTGCAGTTTCATTCGAAACTCTTATCCTAGCTCACAAACACACCAACCAACACCACAAACCTTCTCAACACACTTCATAGATCACAAACAACCCCTTTTCACAGCCTGAGAGTGCCAGAATCTCATCTGCCATTGTTGACTGAACTGAAGCAGTTCCTTTCGAATCTTCTTTTCCAGCCAACACAAACTCATTTTGAGCATTCAAACACACTTGGTGGACCAAGAGGAGTAGCTTGCACTGAAGGAAGAGGCCTGAAAGTTCCTAAATTGAAAGTTGCAAATCTCAGGTAGCTCGAAATTAATTTTTCCAGAAATGATTTTTCTTGTTACAAACTTGTTCTTTATGCTCTCCTGATCATCCTGATGCTTTTAGTTTTTGAAATGGTTGTGTTTTGAGAATTTAATTTGTGTTTGAAGCTTACGAACCCTAGAACTTTCCCTCTTCGATTCAGATGATTTAGGAAAGATAAATTTGTTTTAGGTTAGGGTTTTGATTCGTGAGGGTGTTAGAAACGTTTCCCAATTCATAGATTTCATTTATATTACGTTTTGAGGAAGTTGGGTGATTTTCAGGTGAGCTTCTGGCCGGAGAAGACGACCGGAAGTCTTCTCCGGCCACCTGAATGTAATTAGGGCATAAACCAGTAATTAATGTTAGTTTGAATACGAGCCGTTGATTCCCGTTGACTGGTTGACTTCCCACCCTTTTTGATGGCCAGGATCTGTTTCATTAGCCCTAATCACATTAATTTATTTAATTAATTAGGATTAAGAAGTTTGAATCTGGACCACATGATCACGCGCGCAGTCAACGCTTTTAAACTCAGAATCAATCTCATGCGTCCATTCTGATTACTTCTCATTTTTATTTGTTTTATTTCATTTTTATTTCAATTAATTTGTACAATTTATTTAAAATAGCAGAAAATTCATAAAAATTATGAAACTTTTTCTTTAAGGTTTTATTAATTTTTATGACACAAAAACATTTTTATTTTATTTTTTATCATTAAAAAAGTATTTTTAAATATTTAAAAGTTTATTTTTAATTGATTAATGGAAATTAATTAATTAAAAATACCTTTAGGTATTTAAAAATTACAAAAAAATTCATGAAATGTTCTAAGACATTTAGAAACATTGTCCAACCTTCAAACCAAATTTCTTTTTTGATCTTGATGCATTTTAAGAATTTTTCATGGAATTAAATCATATTTTGTGCATTATTTTGATCATATGTTTGAAAATTCATTTCTGCCTATTGGTGAAGGTTGAGACATTGATTCTTTGTGCATTGTTTTCCATTTGACATGTATTTTCAAGGATAAAAAGGCCATGATTTGATCTTGCATTTTCTAATTGATTGGCATTTGTTTTGATAAGAACCCTAAAAAACCCTAATAACTTGCAAAAATCATATCTTGAGATTGGTAAAGAGTTGGGAGTCCCCCTTTGGGCAGGGATTCACCATAGGTCTAGGGTTTCTTTGGGTGCCATTTTCCATTTTTTATCTTAGGGTTTGCTTCTGTTTTTGGTTTGTGTTTGATGTTTGATCCATAAACCCTAATTTGGGCTTTCTTTTGCATCCTTCTTGCATTCTCTTGCATAACATGACTTGCCATTGCATTTTGTGCATTCTTATGATTCATTTGACATCTTAAGACATGTATAAAGCATCTTTGATCATTGCATCCCATATTTGCCATGTCATTTGTCTTGTATGATTCATAACATTCCATGCTTGTTCATGCTCTTTAGCTTGCATCATTTGCATCCATGATCTTGTATGAACATCTCCATTGCTTTGCCTCATGTTTGCAGCACCTCATAACATCATAATCATCATCAACATGCTTCTGGTTTTGCTTAGCATCATATCATTTCATCCCATCTTGCATTGCATTGCATTTCTTTCTAACATTTCAGGTGGTAAGTAAGCTTGAGAAGTGGATTTGCCTTCACTTCTCATACCTTTTCTTTTCATCTCTCTTGCATTCATTGCTGCATTTCATATGTGTTTGAGATTGAGCTTGCTCATTCTTGTTCTTCCCACTTTCTTTCTCCAAGTGACTTGACTTCTTAAATGAAGCAAGTCACTTTGCTTCTCTTGATCTTGTTCATCTGCTTCCTGGTGGCTCCTCTGAAGATTGTTCTTGGAAACCTCACAAACCTTAGGATCATCCAAGCATGATAATGAATTAGGGTTTTGATTAGTCCCCCATAGTTTTACCTTTGTGTCTCTCTTTGAGTCTTCTCTTCTCATCTCATAATCAGGGACTAAACCCTAAAGGCTTTAAGATTTTGTGATTAAGCTTATGCCTGCATCCTTCTCTTAGGATGGAGTGTATAACTTTAATCTTAAGTATTAAACCCTTAAGGTGTTTAAATCTCTTAATCAATTCACTTAATAATTATCAAGACATCACACTTGTAACTTGGGCCTTGCATTAGGGTTCTAATTCTTCCTTAAGTGGTTAAGAAGGACTAACCCTAGTGTTAATGGACAAGTCCCCCTCAAGTTGTCTTACAAATCATAAAATTCACTTCATCATCATATCATTAACTAAAATCCACTTAATAAAGGCTTGTTTTGTCATGGGTTTAATCCCTAATCATGGATTAAGTTGAGGAGTCTTCCTCAGCTTAAACATTCTCATCTATCATCCTTCTTTTAGGATGGTGTAATGAGTCTGTTAAATCCCTGATTATGGCTTAACCTCATTACTTAACACTAAACAAAAATCACAAAAAACATCTAAATAATCACAAGTAGGTTAATGATCTTAATCCTACACCATAGGTGATTAAGTGTGAGAATCTGACTTCACACTTAAGGTATTCTCATTACCCCTAATCAGAGGGAAGATGTGATGAGTTTACTAAATCCATTGGTTTAGGCTCAAGCTCATTAACTTATGACAAACTTTCAAAAGCAATAAAAGACTGAAAACTCAAAAAACAAACAATAATCGTCTCCTCCGGGATTCTTTTCTCATCTCATTCACTCATAACCGAGAACTTGCTTCTTCCGTCTAATGCAAGACAGTTTGCACCTGAGCCAGACAGGTCATACACTTGAGCATAGACAAGTAAGCAGTTCACAAGTCAATTTATCTTTAAGTCTCTTTGGGTCGAACTACGGTGTTCTGACTTCCTCATTGCACGAGAGGATACGTAGGCATAACTTAACAGTTATCGAACAAAAGTCTCTGTATATCCCCCCTCCTTCCAGCTTTATTCTTTTAGCCTCATGATCTTGAGCATACTCTTTTCCTTACACTGACACTTTCATACTTCACTTATGCACTTCACACTTCTCATACACTGACACCTGTACATTCTTTTCCAGCTATTTTATACACAAATTGCACTGACACTACCCCTTTAAAACACAAATCTTTTAAGCGTGGATCCCGTCGAGTACGGCGGACAATCTGGGTGCTAATACCTTCCCAGGTTGTAACCAACCCCCTTTCTCAGTCTCTCTGGTTCGCAAACCGTCTTATCCATCTTTTTCTAGGCTTATGCAGCATTGCCTTTCCTCCGGGATAAAAATGCCTAGCTGGCGACTCTATTCATCTCCAGTGAGTTCACGGCTGTGTGTTCTCACTGTTCCCTTCGCCGACCGTTCGCGTCTGTACCTTCATCTGACCCAGTTTCATTTGTCGGGAGCGACACACGGTACTTACAGTGGACTGAGCAACATGATGCAATTAAATGAAACAAAAGAAAAAACACATGGGACGGAAGGAAGCTAGGGCAACGTGGCAGGCCCTGGGACGCAGGATGTGCAGATCTGACGGATACGGCTTCATCTTCTTCATGGGATCAAAACCCTAACAGCAGCCCACCTTCCGGTGACCGGAGCTAGGGCTCCGGCACCAGAATTCATGACAGTCTCACAAATCACTAAATAAATGAATAAAAAAGTGCAGATCCACTAAATCAACATCCCTGATTCAAAAAATGAGGTCAAAAACACCTAAAACCTAATGAAACGAATGGATCGAAGAAAAACATAATTGCCCATGAAAACTGAAATCAATATAACTTAGGATACAATGCACCAATTTCATATCTAAAAGTTGCATTATGCTCAGCAAACATCAAAGAACACAAAACACCATATTAATTCCATTTTTAGATCATGAGATTTTGAGCCATACCTGAAGTGTAGATCCTGATTTAGAGAGAGATCTGAGACTTGCTAAACCCTAATTGTTCTCTTTGTGACCTCACAAGGCAATGCTGAAAGAATGAATTGAAATGCACGAATGAGTCATGAGTTTTGTGTGATTTTTCCTTTTGTGCAACATGTGAGATAAGCATGCTATGCTCATGCTTCTTTGGGCCTCTCAGCACATGGGCAATGCATTTCCCACCCTTGATTCAAATCCAATCACTCCTGACCCTTAGATCAAGCCCTCACACTTGTTTCATGACTTTTGCCAAATATCCTCTTTGTAAGCAACTTTCTAATTGTGCACGAAAATGAACAATTCTTTGGAGAAAATTGGTCATAATGTGATTCATTTTGAGTTTGAAACAAATTAGAACCCATACCAAGTCACAAAAAACAAGTTTGAAGCATTTTGCATTTGGTGGCATACTTGAAAAGTGAAATTGCCCTAGAATACCCAAATTTTCGAAGAATCCTATCAAAATGTACTTGTACTTTTTTGAAAATGGGAGCCCATACTCTTCAACTTTCATGTTTGACTTTGGTCCATTTGAAGAATTTTTGATCATGTTAAGGCCATTTGAAAATTAGGGCAAAAGTTGCCAAATTTGGAAATTCCATAAAACCAACTTTGTACCATTTTTGAAAAACCCTTCAAATCTCCATGATTCTTGAACTTTGATCATTCCAAACCTCTTATAACATTTTAAGGACCCCCCTTGGCCAAAAAAATTGGGTTATACCCCTTGAAATTGCACAGTTGACTTTTTAAGGGCACTGTTGACTTTTTGCTTCATCTGCAAGCAACTGAGGCATTGTCTGACTTCCACATGGAATTTTCTCATGAAAATTGACACCTAGGATCCTCTTAACATATAGAAGACTTTGACCAAATGAAATGGCCAAAGTTGTGAGGTTATGGTGCTTGAATCACAAACCCTAATTTGGGTGCCTTGTATAGGAGCTTTGCCTTGTCCTGAGATATCTGATGATCATGCAATCTTCTGAGATTTTGCCAATGGACTTGATCTTGTAAATGGAGTGTAGACTCACCATAGGACTTGTAAAAACTCATTGGGACCCTTTTCATGGCTTGAAATGCCTCAAGGACCTCCACAGATGACCATATGCTTGATGTTAGGACATGAGGGATGTTATGCCTCATCTTTCCATGATATGATGCTGAGGAAATGATATGTTCATGATGAATATGATGTGATATGATGCCTAAAATGAAGAGGCGAAATTTGGGGTGTTACAGCTGCCCCTATTCAAACATCGGTTAATCTGAAAAGGACGATAGTACGGGCTATCGACCATTCGAGATAAACTGTGATTGAATACCAAGAAGACCAGAAATTTGCACTCTGACGAAGAATGAAACACTGGGAAATAAACCCAACCAAATGACGCTCTAGGGATACGAAGGGGAGAAAAGCAGACGAGCTTCTTCCTAGCTGAAACTGATATCTGGAATAAGAACATGTTGACAGACGAGTCTTCAAACAATCCTGTGACGCTAGGAGCTAGACATACGAGTCCTCAAACACTGCAATAACGTATAACTTGAGACAGACGAGTCTTCAAACAATCCTGTGACGCCAGGAGCTAGACATACGAGTCCTCAAACATTGCAAGAACATAAAAGTTGAGACAGACGAGCCTCCTTCGGATATACCTGTTACGCCAGGACCGGTAATGCACTTAAGTTTGTGGGATAGACATGCAATCAAGGTAGACGAACCTTCTTCATATATTATCCGTGGATATATGGTACAAGACAGACGAGTCTTCTTCGAGCAAACCTGTGACGCCAGGTGCAGCAACCATAATTGGTGCCTGAGACAGACGAACCTCCTTCGGATTTACCTGTTACGTCAGGACCGGTAACCATTTTGACATTAATTCCCACTGTCAGGATTTTAAACCTCTTCAATACAGACGAGTATTGGATGATCATCAAGATAACACAGACAAGTGCCATAAGTCCATGATACAGACGAGTATCAGACGATGATCTGAGAAACACAGACGAGCGCTTCAGGCAATGATACAGACGAGTATCAACCACTGGTATAGACGAATACCAGAAATTCAAACACAGACGAGCATTTGAAGTAGCAACAGCAAGTGTTAGGATAATCAACAAATCCACACAATACATATATAAGTTAGCACAAATGAGTGTCGGGGGTGATACAGACGAGTATCCAAGCAAAGCAGACGAGCTTCAAACATATAATCAACACAGACGAGTGCTGGAAATGATATAGATGAGTATCCACAAATATCAGGCACACCAAACACAGACAAGTGCTGGAAAGTTGCAGACGAGCAACAGTTGAAATTACATATCAAGACACAGACAAGTGCAGCAAAGGATCCAATACCAAACACAAACGAGTGTTGGGAGTTGCAGACGAATAACAGCATATGAGATATATCACAACACAGACGAGTGTTGAGAATTGAAGACGAGCAACAACAAAGAGATAACCAAACACAGACGAGTGTTGGAAATTGCAGACGAGCAACCACATCAGAGTACACGCCAAACACAGACGAGTGTTGGAAAACTGCAGACGAGCAATATCAAGGTAATCATGGACCAAAGCTAGGGAAGGTAAACGAGCAATACCAAAGGGCCAACACAGACGAGTGTTGAAAGATGCGGACGAGCAGCAATAAAGCATGATATATCACTGCTGGGGAGATACTCTGCTTAGGAATAACACAGACGAGTGTTGAAAAAAACAGACGAGCGGTGGACAAATGCCTGATTGGCCACAAGAGTTACAACTCTGCAAGGGAAGACAAGTCAAGAAGTTCTGGACACCTAACTCTGACTGAGGTGATAAATACCTGCTCGTATCATCAAATACCCAAAAGTATGGCAACTTTGCTGGGGAATATTTCACTGACGGGAGTGAAAATCAAATATGAACTCTGTGGGGACAAGATCATCTTCAGCCTTGGTTGGAAAGATGCATCAACAATACTCTAGCTGGGGAGAGCATCTGCTGATTCATAGCTCTGGCTGGGAAAGACTCTTGCTGAGGATAGAATTATGATAATTCCAACTCTGGTGATGTCAGGCTTCCAGATACCTGCTGGGCATACTCCACTGGGGAAGAATGGACTGCTACTTCACTGGGGAAGAAGAAACTGCTTGGGCTGCTGCCAAGGCTTAGCTGGAGAAAATCTCTGCTGGAGATGTCAGGCTTTAAGATACCTGCTGGGAGAAGAAATCTCTACTTGGGGAGATACTCTACTAGGGAAGAGTAAATTGCTTGGGAGAATGTGACGCCATCCTGCAACCTGCAACAAAAGAAAACACAAGTGTGCCCCGGGGATTTTCATGGTATGATCTATTCATCCATAGTCACCCGACACTCAAAGAGGGTTACAGTTTCCCTGCATGTCAGTTTCCTTTTCAAAATTATCACCATGTTTAGATGCAATGCTATTTTTGCTAAACATTCAGGACATTTTGCAAACAAAAATAAACACATACAGCTTTTGACTGAATATTCTTTTAATTGAATGGCCTCTGAATAGGAAAAGATTTACATCAGGAAGTAACCACCTGGAAAGAGGTAGCCACCACAAAATTGAGAAAAGAAACTATCCTAATGGCAATGGACACGGAATTCCAAGGAGTTCCATTTCTAATATGACCGGCATGTCTTCGAGACTCTCCATTCTGCTTTGGCTTTCTGAGAGGATGAGGGGACTATTTCCTATCCTTCTAATAATGTCAAGTTGCACGAAACGATGGCGTGGTTCAGATTACTCAGATCGCAGTTGTTCGCTTATTCCCTTGTTTTGTGTGGATCGCCCTTTCGGGTTTTCAATCCATCGGGATACCCTTTTTTGCCTGAGCTGTCCAATGCGGCTTTTCAACTCAGCGGGTGTACATTTTTTTCATTTATTTCCCTAACTTTTGCCCGAGCTTTTTATTCTTTTTTTAGCTCGCCGGGATGCCCTTTTTTTTCCTGGACTATAATTTTGTTTTTGTGTCCAGCGGGTCTCTTTATGAGAAGTATTTTTTAACTGCATCTGAGTTAACAGGGGACTGGAAGTCATCTCCATCCATAGTGGTGAGCATCAGTGCTCCTCCTGAGAAGACTTTCTTCACTATGAATGGTCCTTCGTAGTTTGGGGTCCACTTGCCCCTGTGATCTGAACCTGGAGGAACGATCCTCTTCAACACAAGCTCTCCCACTTAATACTCTCGAGTACGTACTCATTGGTCGAATGCACACTTCATTCTCCTCTGATAAAGCTGACCATGACAGATAGCCGTTAATCTCTTTTCTTCAATTAGACATAGCTGATTGTAACGAGCACGCACACATTCAGCCTCATCCAGCGTTACATCCATCATCACACGCAATGAAGGAATCTCTACTTCAACAGGCAGGACTGCTTCCATGCCATACACCAGAGAGAAGGGAGTTGCCCCTGTTGACGTCCTGACTGACGTTCGGTACCCATGCAAAGCAAATGGTAACATCTCATGCCAATCTTTGTAAGTGACAACCATTTTCTGCACAATCCTCTTGATATTCTTGTTTGCTGCCTCTACCGCACCATTCATCTTTGGTCGGTAAGGAGAAGAATTGTAATGTTGTATCTTGAAGTCCCGACACAAGTCTGCCATCATCTTGTTGTTAAGGTTAGAACCATTGTCAGTAATGATCCTTTCGGGCACTCCGTATCTGCATATGATATCTCTTTTCAGAAATCTTGCCACAACTTGACGAGTGACGTTGGCATAAGATGCTGCTTCCACCCACTTGGTGAAGTAATCAATCGCGACCAAGATGAAGCGATGACCATTTGAAGCAGTAGGCTCGATCTTCCCGATCATGTCAATGCCCCACATAGAAAAGGGCCAAGGAGATGACATGACGTTGAGCGGGCTTGGATGAACATGCACTTTATCTGCATATATCTGGCACTTGTGGCATTTACGAGTGAATGAACAACAGTCTGCATCCATTGTCATCCAGTAATACCCCGATCTCAGCAATTTCTTTGCCATAGCATGCCCTCCTGCATGGGTATCGAAAGATCCTTCGTGGACTTCCTGCATCAACAAGCTTGCTTCGTGTCTATCCACGCATCTGAGCAAGACCATGTCGAAGTTTCTCTTTTACAAAACCCCATCAGTGTTCAAGAAGAAGCTGGCAGCAAGTCGCCTCAAGGTCTTCTTGTCATTGGAAGATGCCCCAGTTGGGTATTCTTGCTTTTCCAGGAATAACTTGATATCAAAGAACCAAGGTTTCTCGTCAGACACGGCGTCTACAGAGAAGGCATGAGCTGGAGCATCAAGCCTGGATATGTCAATTCTGGACACATAATTCCAACACAAGACTTTGATTGACGAAGAGAGAGTGGCCAATGCGTCGGCAAACTGATTTTCATCACGTGGTATGTGTTTAAGTTCAACTATCGTGAAGAACGTCAACAGTTTTCTAGCACAATCCCTGTATGGAATTAGATGCTCTTGATGCGTATACCACTTGCCTGTAACTTGGTTAATGACGAGGGCTGAATCTCCGAATATATCGAGGTTCTTAATCCGAAGATTAATTGCCTCCTCTATTCCCATTATGCATGCCTCGTATTCCGCTTCATTGTTGGTGCAACCAAAAGTAATTATGGCAGCGAAGGGTAAGTGAACACCTTCGGGAGTGATAAGAACGACACAAACTCCACGACCATTGATATTGACAGCCCCATCAAACATCAACTTCCATTTGGATTCAGGGTCTGGCCCCTCCTCCGGAAGTGGTTCCTCATAATTGTTTGCTTTGAGGTACATGATGTCCTCATCAGGGAAATCAAACTTCATTGGCTGATAATCATCTTCAAGAGGTTGCTGTGCAAGGTAGTCCGACAATACACTTCCCTTGATGGCCTTCTGAGAAGTATACTGGATGTCGTATTCAGTTAAAATCATCTGCCACCAAGCAACCCTTCCGGTTAACGCTGGTTTCTCAAAGATGTACTTGACAGGATCCATTTTGGAAATGAGCAGTGTGATATGAGTCAACATGTACTGCCTTAGTCGGCGAGCAGCCCATACCAAAGCGCAGAAAGTTTTCTCGAGCAGTGAGTAACGGGATTCACAGTCGGTAACCTTTTTGCTAAGGTAATAAATAGCGTACACTTTTCGACCAGACTCGTCATGTTGGCCTAGCACACACCCCATTGACCCTTCCAGCACGGTCAAGTACATGATTAAAGGTCTTCCCTCAACTAGAGGCATTAGAATTGGAGGCTCCTGCAAATATTCTTTTATTTTGTCGAAAGCTCTTTGGCAGTCGTCGTTCCAACTGACCGTTTGCTCTTTTCTTAGCAGTTTGAATATTGGCTCGCACGTGGCCGTTAGATGAGATATGAACCGAGAAATGTAGTTCAACCTCCCTAAAAACCCGCTCACTTCTTTTTCTGTCTTCGGTGAAGGCCTATCTTGAATAGCTTTTACTTTTGCAGGATCTACCTCAATTCCTCTTTGACTGACAATGAAACCCAGCAGTTTCCCGGAACGCACTCCGAAAGTGCACTTGTTTGGATTCAACCTCAGCTTGTACTTGATCAGTCTATCAAACAGCTTCTTCAGGTTGACCAGATGCTCTTCTTCGTCTCGGGACTTTGCAATCATATCGTCCACATAACACTCAATCTCCTTATGCATCATGTCATGGAACAATGTGACCATCTCCCGTTGATAAGTTGCCTCGGTGTTCTTCAAACCAAAGGGCATGACCTTATAGTAGAATGTACCCCATGGGGTAATGAACGTTGTCTTCTCCATGTCTTCTGGCGCCATCTTAATCTGGTTATATCCGGAGAAGCCATCCATGAAGGAAAATACCGATAATTGAGCAGTATTGTCTACCAACACATCAATGTGTGGCAACGGAAAATCATCTTTCGGGCTCGCTCTATTCAAATCCCGGTAGTCAACGCACATCCGGACCTTGCCGTCCTTCTTTGGTACAGGTACAATGTTAGCGACCCAAGGTGGGTAACTAGTCACAGCAAGGAAACCGGCATCCCATTGCTTCTGAACCTCCTTTTTGATCTTCATCGCCATGTCAGGACGAGTTCTTCTCAATTTCCGTTTCACAGGAGGACAGTCCTCTCTCAGAGGTAGCTTATGCACAACGATGTCGGTATCCAACCCTGACATATCTTGATATCACCAAGCAAAGATATCCACATACTCTCTTAGCATACTGATCAGCTCTTTCTTGACGTCGGCTTGCAGACTGGCCCTAATCTTGATCTCTTTCTTTGCATCTTCACTGCCAATGTTGATGATCTCAATTTCTTCTTGATGATGCTGAATAACCCGTTCCTCTTGTTTCAACAATCTGACCAATTCTTCAGGGAGGTCACTGTCTTCCTCAACCCCTTCATCAGGTTGGTAGACAGGATTGCCAAAGTCATGCATAGTCATAGCAGGAACGTTATCAATGGAATATGAATGATCAACACTGCACATATGATGTGCTTATTCAGAATCTGCTTATTTTGAAAAAGAGACGCTAACACAAAGACAAAAAGGAAAACACATTGCCATTTTTACATTTTTGTGAAAAAGTTTTAAAAACAACGAAAGAGAACACAATTTGTCTGAAAATGTCCTTTTATTTCATAGCAAAATAAGATGCAGTACAAAACATGGTGGCCCAAAACAATGGATCCTAGCATCTTGGGCAGAATGCTGGATTTGACAATGCAGTATGCTAATAAAAGGAAACAAAATAATTACTCTGAGAGCCATGTGACTTGGATAATGTCTTCAGCAGACCAATTTGTTAGCTCCTCGCCGGGCACACACGGGTGGATCCAGTTGTCCCAGTCACCGTCATTGTCCCCATCCTGGCTTGTTACACAGATCTGGTTGCGGTCGAGCAATCCAGCGCTTGTAAACGTGATAGCCTTACCACTTGGAGTAGATCCACTAGGCTGATATCCCAAGCCAAACTTATCATCTTTCTTTTCTAGCTCCAGCAGCTTGCCCCAGCCTTGGGCACCACCTGATTGAACAACCTCCTTTGCCTCCTTATAAGAATGGATGGATGTACCCTCTTTCTCGCTGCTCTTCTCCATAGGAGTCAAGATGCTGACGTTGACTGCTTCGAAAGCTTGACATAAAGTTTCATGGATCTCTCCATCCATCTCCACATACTTGAACGTTGACAAGTGGCTTACGAAGATGTCCTCCTCTCCGCAGACTGTGATGACCTGGCCGTCAACCACATACTTGAGCTTCTGATGCAGGGTTGAAGTAACAACTCCAGAAGCATGTATCCACGGGCGTCCCAACAGGAAGCTGTACGCAGGCTGGATGTCCATGACGTAGAAAACACTTTTGAAAACTTGAGAGCCTATCTTGACGGGAAACTCAACCTCTCCAAAATTTGATCTTCTCGAACCATCAAAAGCCTTGACAATCAGATCACTTGGTCTCAGGACAATCCCATCAACATTAAGCTTCATTAGTGCCTTCTTCGGAAGCACATTCAGGGAAGAGCTTGTGTCTACAAGAACATGAGACAACACAGTACCTTTGCACTCCATAGTGATATGTAGTGCTTTGTTGTGGTTTCTGCCCTCTGACGTGAGGTCTCTGTCTGTAAAGCCTAGGCCATGGCTTGCAGTGACACTACCTACAACAGCTTCAAGTTGGTTGACAGTGATTTCCTGAGGAACATAGGCCATCTGTAGTACTTTCAATAAGGCCTCTCTGTGTGCGGGAGAACACATCAGCAATGACAAGATGGATATCTTGGAAGGTGTCTGGTTCAGCTGATCAACCACCTTATAGTCACTCTTTTTGATAATCCGCATGAATTCCTCGACCTCTTTTTCAAATGTACCCTGCCCAGCCACAGGAGTAGTTGATTCATCATTCACAGCTTGCTTTCCTTTGGCTTTGGATGAAGCCTCAGCCTCAGGATCCCCTCTCAACATAGGGGGAGCGAATAAACGACCACTTCTGGTGAAACCCCCAACTCCTACGACATTCTCTACAGTCGGGTCAACAGCAACAGATTTTCTCTCAATCTTCTGTCCAGCTACATATACATCTGAGCCATAATGCCAAGGAATGGCTTTATCGTCTGTGTATGGAACAGGCCCAGGTACGGTGATAGTCACGGGGCTAATCTCTGGAGCATATATTGTTACAGGCTCTCTTCTGACAGGCATGTCAGCTTCATCATAGAAAATAGTAATGGTTGACACATCATCAGCTTCATTATTACTAACTTTGTTGAACTGTAAGGATCCATCATCAATCAAACCATGCAAACCCATCTTCAGCTTCTCACACCCATTCTCAGCATTCAGACAGTCTTTACAATCAAAACAGCAACCAGGAAACACCTGACCATTCAACAGTCTCTCTTTCACTACCCTCAAAGGAGTCTTCACTACTTCAATACTCAGCAAAAGACTCAACTTGTCACCACCCTCAAAAACATTGATTCTTGCCCCTCCATGATTCGGAATAGGGTTCGAATTAACATTCGGCAGTGGCGCAAAGTTGATTACTTTAGAGTCTATAAAGTCCTAAACCTTGTGATGTAAAGCCCTGCACTTCTCAGTCGAGTGCCCGGGTGCTCCAGAGTGGAAAGCGCATCGTGCATTAACATCATAACCCACTGGAAGCTCTCCAGGAGGTGGTGGTGCCAAAGTTCTCAGTTGAATCAGATTCAAATCCAGTAGTCTTGGTAGCAAAGCAGCATAATTCATAGGGATGGCCTCAATCACCCTATTAGCCGGGCGAGTTTGCCTTGGCTGATACGGTCTCTGCTGATAGTTGGTACGAGGTTGTTGTTGTTGTTGTTGTTGTGGAGGAGGTTGCATCTGTTGCACAGGAGCAGAAGGAATTGTGACAGCTGCCACATGCTCATACGGTCTTCTATAACCACGGCCCCGGCCTCGGCCAAATACAACATTTGTCTCACCCTCTCTTTTTCTAGGAGGTCCACTGAAAGCTTTCCTTGCTCCATTTGAGCTGCTAGCACTTATATCTTCCCCATCTTCAGCAAGGTCTCAACTCTTTCTCCAGCAATAACAATGTCATTGAATTTGGTGGCAGAACTGGACGCCAGTCTTTCAAGAAACACACCCTGCAAAGTCCCCATAAACATGTCAGCCATCTCGTTCTCTAGCAGCGGTGGTTGCACTCTGGCAGCAAGCTGGCACCACCTCTGAGCGTATTCTTTGAAACCTTCTTTAGCAGTCTGAACCATGTGCTGCAATTGCGTGCGGTTTGGAGCCATGTCCAAATTATATTGATATTGTCTCACGAAGGATTCTGCTAGATCTTTCCAACTCTTGATATTGACTCTGCTAAGCTTCATGTACCATTCCAGCGAAGCTCCAACCAAGTTGTCTTGAAAATAATACATCCAGAGTTTTTCATCATCCGTGTGAGCAGCAATTCTCCCAACGAAAGATTGAAGATGGGTCTTCGGGCATGCAATGCCATTGTATTTCTCAAAGGTTGGAACTTTGAACTTGTATGGGATCCTGACCCCAGGAACCAAGCCCAAATCTGTTATATCAAATCCCAAAGAGCTCTGGGACTGAATAGCTCTGATTTGCTCAGCCATTTCCTCAAACCTCTTGTTCATCTCAGCTCCCTGACCCTCAGCTTCGTCAAGCAGAGTGAACTGTTCGTCCTGGTTATCCATCTGAATATTATTCAACCCATCATTGATTATTGTCACCCCTGGTTGTGCAATAGGGATTTCCACTTGTCGTGCGCCCGCACCATTACGATTATCAGCAGCAGCAGTGTTGTTCCTGGGTTGACTATTTTCTATCAACTCCCGTAGACGCTCTTGGTTCTGACCCATGCCGGCCATCAATGTCATAAAGTTATCCATCCTTAGCCTTAAATCTGCCAAGTCAGCTTGCATCTGGTCCATGATTCTCTCTCTGTTGATCTTTGTTGGATATCTATGTGCTACCGGTTGTTCCCGAACTTTCCGGGGAGCTATAGTACCTGAAACACAAAACACGTTAGCAACTGAGACACTACCTGCAAAACAAACAAACAGGTTATATGTATGCAATGCAGTTGTTTATGTTCCCAACCCCAGGTCATTCATGCCCCGGTTCTGGTATTTAGCAAAGAAAACCTGATGGGTACTAATCCTCGACTTTCAGAAACCTTCGCGAAAAACCACATTCAAACCATAACAGCAGGCACACCCAGAAGTGGTGAAAAAGTCATAACATAAATCAGCCTATTAGGCAAATAAAACAGAATTCCCCGTAGGGTACAAGTTCTTACAAAAGAAAAACAAACAGCTAGGACTCCTACAACATGTCTGTAGGTAATCCAGATACAAGGAAAACAAACTAAGAAGCAAAACCACTGCTTGAGGACTATGAACCTCCCTCACTAAGCCCCACATCAGACCTAACCTTCTTGACTCCAGCCATCAACTTGAGGTCTTCAATCTCTTTAAATGCTGCTTCGAGGGCTTGTTGACTATCTGCTAACTGCTGAGTTTTCTCCCTACGAATCTTGTGGACTTGCTCCACCTCTTCCTTTTTGTAGGCCATTTGCACTTCGAAGAACTCTTCTTTTTCCTTATATCTCTTCAGCTATTGCTCTCTCTATCCCTGCAACCAGACAATAGACTGACGAGCTTCCTTGAGAGTCTTTGAATTCTTCTTGCGTTCAGCTTCTCTTTTGGCTTCCATCATACCCAACCTGTGGAAGTGAGCTTCCCTTCCAGCAAAGTCTTTCTCTTTAGCCTCCAAGGTAGTCTGCACCTTCAGCAACTTCTCTTCAGCTTCATTCTTGGCCCGTTTGGCAAGATGATACAGACTAACTACTTCAGTGTTCTCCACTCTGACTGCATGCAGCTGGGCTTCCAACTTCTTGAACTCCTCTAAAGACACAGTATCAATGGACTCAGCAACTGGAGGAACTGGTGGTGAGAATGGCAGCAAAACTCTTCTGGCTTTGTCTTTCAACCAAGCTTCGTACTCTGGGAATGTCTGATTGTTGCACTTTCCGAAGCTAGTTATCCCTTCTCCCTTAATGCACTTCCAAGCTCCAGCAACCTTCCTCCCTAAGGGCATATTGTCCTTCACTGGGAAGTAGAAAATAGGGGTCAGCTTCAATTCTTCTGGTACCTCTCTCATGGCATATCCCAATTGTCTTCTTAACAAGATTGGATTGTAATTGATCCCTCCAGTTACTCCCAATAAAGGTACACTAAGATAACTCCCACAGCTAGTGATGAAACGTGCACCTTGCAGCCTTAGAGTAAACCACCTGACATCCTTGGCAAGCAACTTTTCCAGCTTCTGAGCCCATACCGAGGTATGGTCACTAAACACTCCAGTACTAGGCAGATGCCTCATGAACCACATATGAAATAGAGGAGCGCAGCAACGAACTAAACCTCTCCTCTTCTTCTCAGTCTTGTAGTGCACTGAGTAATACAAATCTCCGAGCAATGTAGGCACATGATTCTTAAGCAAAAAGAGATGTATGGAATTCATATCTATGAACTTCTCCATATCAGCAAACAAGATAATGCCATAGATAGAAAGAGCCAAGATAGCACAGACAGCATCCCATTCTTCCTCAACAGCTAACTCTTCCACCTTTTTTACCAGAGCCTCTAAAGAAAATCCAGGTACACCTCCTTTAATGATGGTCAAAGAGTTCACAACAGAAGTGCTCAAATAAAGAGCCCTAGCAATAGCCTCAGGTGCAGGTCTACTCATCTCAGCATTGAATGGAATCTGGTCTCGAACAGGCACTCCCAAGATCAAAGCATACTCCTCCAGCAAAGGACCTAGCTAAAAATCAGGAAAAGTGAAACAACGGAGCTGAGGATCATAATACTGAAGCAGGGTATGAATGACACTTCTCTCAGAAGGATCTAACTCTACCACCACATCCAAAATACTCCCATAAGCCATCCTGAATCTCTCTACATGGTTGGGTGTAATCAGCTTCACCATCTTCTTCAACAGGCCAACCTTGGTGTCAAAGAACTTGAAATGAATATTCTGCTTGCGAGGATCTTCCATCTCTGAAGAGAATACCGGAACCGGAAGCAAAAATATGAACCTGTGAATGAAAACAAAACATGATTAATGATGAAATGATGCAATGCATATGCAAATGCAAAGACATATGATCATCTGGGACTGTCTGGAATCTGGATACCAAGGCCAAGTGATTAGAAACCCAAATCCTCTGAATATCAGCCCATAAACACTCAGATAAGCTCAGATACTCTCAATCAAAGACCAGAGAAACTCAAGAACTCCGGAACCAAAGTAACTGTATCAGAACATGAAACTGTACTGGCAACAAGGGTATGATGAGGTCAAGGGTTCCTACAAACCTATAAACCCCTCCCATTCTCACAGGTATGCTCCGGGTCAAACATCACAGACTCTCAAAGCCGAATAGCAATAATACTTTCACCATTTCCGAGAAATGGCTCATGACCAAATCAGGGAATCGGTTAGGCATTATGTACTACACAGGGAGGCCTCAGCTGAGTCCGGGAAAAACAAGCATCCCTTATAAGTCCCCAGCTTCAAGCGCTGAAATCGAGAAACAATAGTACATTCAGCCCGTATGATACAGTACTAATGTCATACAACCAGATGCTTTGACTGAGTTCCTATAAGAGAACCAGGCCATCCTATGCGAGTCCCCAGTGGACCCTCGGGTGCGAATGGGTTTGCCACAAAATATGGTCTGCCACTACCACCACTGGAGAGGGTTGTTTCCACAAAGGTTCTCAATGATCGGTCCCCAGATGCACATAACTATCAAGGTCCTATCCCGAAGTGGAGGAAATCCCCACACAAGATATTTCCAAGACGATCGCAATCTGGGCGTGAAACACACTGCCACTCATCATGTCACATGTGAGTACAATATGTCCACTCTAATCCTATAGTGCACTCCAGCCGGGTACTTGGCTTATCTCTCAGAAACAGTATCACCCAAGCCCACCAAACAGAAAACCAGTCCAGACAGTCCAGTATGATATACATGATGCGGAAAATAAATACTGAAAACTGTAAATAAAGTTGTAAATAAAGCTGTAAATAAACAACAATAAAATACAACAAGCCACAGCAAACAAACATCACCCAATGAAACAGAATCACACAAGCGCTAGGAGAGACTCACAGGGGAACCAGAGATTCTGGGTTCGGTCCCCAGCAGAGTCGCCAGCTGTCGCTCCCCGGATTTCCATCCTGGTACAAACGCGAAAGTGGCGCGGAAAAGAATAGAGTCGCCAGCCAGGCATTTTTATCCCGAAGAAAGGGAATGGTAATGCTGCACAAACCAGAAGAAAAGAAAAGGAAGGACACAGGTCCTACGAACCAAAGAGACTGAGTTCGGGAGTCGGTTACGACCTGGGAAGGTATTAGCACCCAGATCGTCCGCCGTACCCGACGAGATCCATGCTTGCAAAGAAAATGTTTCAAAGGGGTGAGGGTATGAAAGCTGCAGCAAAAGAAAAGAAAATGAACTGGAAAAGAAACTGAGAAAAGAACTGAATAGGAAACAAAGAGAAAAAATGTAGGGAAAATAAAGATTGTGCTCGAACGGGCCCTACCCCGCTGCCTACGTACCTCATCGGGATAATGAGGATCAGAGACGCCGTAGTTCCCCTAACTAGGGGTACTAAAAGGAAATTGCTTGTGAATTAAGGCTTGAACTGCCTATGCCAATGCTCAGGTGTTGCAGACTCGGAAGACGAGTGCGTAACCGTCTTGCAAAGTGACAAGTAGGAGCAAGTTCGCATAAGGAGTGAATGAGATGAGAAAAGAATTCCCGAAGGAAAGACGCTTATTGCTTGTTTGGTGTTTTTTAGAAGCTTTTATGAGTGAAAGTTTGCATAGGTAAGTGTACCTAAGTCTTACTCAATAGGATGTGTACATCTCATATCATCCCGAAATGGAATGCGCAAGAGGCACACCTATATATGGAGGAAATCCCCAAAGCTAGTCCCACAAGTGAAGGCTTGAGCACACTGGCCTATTACCATTATTAAGTATTTTTGTGGTTTTTTGATTAAGAAGTTTTTTTTAAGCTTTTCTTTGTGAAGTACTCATGCTAAGACCTATCCACCACGAGTGATAACTCACACCTCGCCCCGAAACGGAACACGTGCAAGTATCTCATAGCAAAGTCTCATGTCACATGAAAGTACTCAACCTTTACTAAGTGGATTAAAATTGAGTTTGAAGGTGAGAATAGAAAGCACCAAAGGATCACAAAGGAAAAATTCTAAAGGGGGACTAAAGAAATCCTAATTGTTAACATGCATGGATGTCCTAAGGGTTAGTGAAGTTTCTATCCTAATGAGGAAGGAAGAAGAAAAGAAGAAGATAGAAGAAGGGGTGAGAAAGGACTAAGCCCAACAAGCAAAAGGTTAGCTCAAATAAGCATAAGAGGAAGAGATGAGAGTTGGAGATGTGGAACTCAATTCCCACACCTCACACTTACCATAGCCCCTGCAAGGTTAGTAAAGTAAACACAAATGAAACACAATGAGCAAGATAACATGCTAACATCACACAATCAGAAATGAAATAGTATGAACATATGCACAATGCAAATGCAACTTAAGAGAATGAGAAGATGAAGCTTATGAGCAAAAGATGCAACATGAAACACATATGAAAACAAATGCACACTTATGAAATATGCAAAGCAAAATGCACAAGATATGGACTCAAAGCTCAAAACAAGAACCAAAACAAGATGAAGAATGGCTTAAGAAGCCAACAATATGAAGAGAAAAGAGGTACAAGACCAAACAAATACCAAATGGGAGTGAAAGAAGTAAGGAAGAAATGAATTCAAACTTAAGAAGAGAAAGAACACAAAAGGAAGCAAGAAACAAAAACTTCAAAGAGAAAAACCCTATCCTAGGACCAGGAAGGTACCCACACTCCAAAAGAACCCCAAATGAAAAGAAGAAGTTGGCACAAGTGCCCTTCTAAACCTATATGAGAGCTAAAGGTCCAAAAGAAGCAAAATGGGACAAGGTTCAAGATAAAATCCACAACAAATCAACCAAGCATATAAAAATTCCACAATTGAAGCCAAATGACCTTCAAACATGTTATATCAACTAGCCAAAAGGATTTGAAAGAATTCAGAAGAAAACTAGGTCAAGAGGAGGCAAGCAAACAAGCTAGGGGTACAAACTTTCATCACAAGTCACAGGATCAAGACTCAAGAAATAAGTTTCTAAAAAACCAGAGAAAAATCAAATGAGAATTTCAATGTCTTAAGAATCCAAAGAAAAAAGAATGGGATCAAAATTCAAAATATTGAAGAGTATGGAAAATGGACAAGGAGGTGTGGTCAAAATGGACTTAAAAAGAAGCTAGGTGAAATAATGATTTAATTCAGCCACTTGGAAATGGGAAAAAAATAAAATAAAAATATGACAAAATAAAAGAGACTTAAAATAATGTTCATGATTTTTTTGGGATATTTTGGATGAATGGAACTATTTTAAAATAATTGAAATTGAAACTGAAATAAAAGAAAATAAAAATGGAAAAGAAATTAAATAAAATGGTGATGAGGTGTGATTAGTAGGGTTTATGCGTTGAATCAATTGGGCCTGGGGACATGGGGGGTGCGCTTAGCACTCTGAAGGCCCAATAGTGCGCTAGTGTATGTGTTTTATGGTGAGAATTTGTGAAAATAAAAGAAATAAAACTGGAAAATGGAGGAGACGTTGGATGGATCCAACGCGTGAGCTTGGCCTCTCATTAATTGAGCTGGCACTTTGGTGTTTTGTGAATGGTTGGCGCACGGTACTTACAGTGGACTGAGCAACATGAAGGAATTAAATGAAACAAAAGAAAAAACACATGGGATAGAAGGAAGCTAGGGCAACGTGGCAGACCCTGGGAAGCAGGATGTGCAGATCTGACGGATACGGCTTCATCTTCTTCGTGGGATCAAAACCCTAACAGCAGCCCAGTTTCCGGTGACCGGAGCTAGGGCTCCGGCACCGGAATTCATGACAGTCTCACAAATCACTAAATAAATGAATAAAAAAGTGTAGATCCACTAAATCAACATCCCTGATTCCACAAATGAGGTCAAAAACACCTAAAACCTAATGAAACGAATGGATCGAAGAAAAACATAATTGACCATGAAAATTGAAATCAATATAACTTAGGCTACAATGCACCAATTTCAAATCTAAAAGTTGCCTTATGCTCAGCAAACATCAAGGAACACAAAACACCACATTAAATCCATTTTTAGATCATGAGATTTTGAGCCATACCTGAAGTGTAGATCCTGATTCAGTGAGCTAGAAAACCAAGCAATGCGTGCAAATCACTCCACTTACTCCCTAGATGCAAAATAAATGCATCTAAGGTCTTGAATCAGGTTGGATCTGAGGTTTCAAAGCAAGTTGTTCTGAAATGGCAAGCTGGTCACACTTGAGAATAAGCTTCAATGAGGGAGTGTTTAAGGATCCTGAGCTTGCCTAGATCACAGATCCACAATTGGTTTTGTGTTTGCTTGCTTGGATGAAGAGAAAAGAGAGAAAATGCAAAGTTGCATGAAGTTTGTGAATGAGAGAATGAGAGAGATCTGAGACTTGTTAAACCCTAATTGTTCTCTTTGTGACCTCACAAGGCAATGCTGAAAGAATGAATTGAAATGCACGAATGAGTCATGAGTTTTGTGTGATTTTGCCTTTTGTGCAACATGTGAGATAAGAATTCTATGCTCATACTTCTTTGGGCCTCTCAGCACATGGGCAATTCATTTCCCACCCTTGATTCAAATTCAATCACTCCTGACCCTTAGATCAAGCCCTCACACTTGTTTCATGACTTTTGCAAATATCCTCTTTGTAAGCAACTTTCTCATTGTGCACGAAAATGAACAATTCTTTGGAGCAAATTGGTCATAATGTGATTAATTTTGAGTTTGAAACAAATTAGAACCCATACCAAGTCACAAAAAACAAGTTTGAAGCATTTTGCATTTGGTGGCATACTTGAAAAGTGAAATTTGCCCTAGAATACCCAAATTTTCAAAGAGCCTATAGGGAGTTCTAGGAATCCTATGAAAATGTACTTGTACTTTTTGAAAATGGGAGCCCTTAATCTTCAACTTTCATGTTTGACTTTGGTCCATTTGAAGAATTTTTGATCATGTTAAGGCTATTTGAAAATTAGGGCAAAAGTTGCCAAATTTGGAAATTCCATAAAACCAACTTTGTACCATTTTTGCAAAACCCTTAAAATCTCCATGATTCTTGAACTTTGATCATTCCAAACCTATTATAACATTTTAAGGACCCCCCTTGGCCAAAAAATTTGGGTTAGACCCCTTGAAATCGCACAGTTGACTTTTTAAGGGCACTGTTGACTTTTTGCTTCATCTGCAAGCAACTGAGGCATTGTCTGACTTCCACATGGAATTTTCTCATGAAAATTGACACCTAGGATCCTCTTAACATATAGAAGACTTTTCCCAAATTAAATGGCCAAAGTTGTGAGGTTATGGTGCTTGAATCACAAACCCTAATTTGGGTGCCTTGTATAGGAGCTTTGCCTTGTCCTGAGATCTCTGATGATCATGCAATCTTCTGAGCTTTTTCCAATGGACTTGATCTTGTAAATGGAGTTTAAACTCACCATAGGACTTGTACAAACTCATTGGGACCCTTGTCATGGCTTGAAATGCCTCAAGGACCTCCACAGATGACCATATGCTTGATGCTAGGACATGAGGGATGTTATGCCTCATCTTTCCATGATATGATGCCGAGGAAATGATATGTTCATGATAAATATGATGTGATATGATGCCTAAAATGAAGAGGGCAAATTTGGGGTGTTACACAGTTATAAACTCTGTGGGGAATTGAGCATCCCACTGCCTGCTATGCATACTTCTCTTGTGGAAAGATAATCTGCTTGGGGATTCCACCTGACCTAACTCAGCTGGGGAAAATTCTGTTTGGGAAAATGTGACACCATCCTACAAAACCTGCAACAACAGAATACACATATGTGCCCCGGGGACTTGCGTGGTATGATCTGTTCATCCATCGTCACCCGACACTCAAAGATGGTTTTAAATGTTTCCCTGCAATGTCATTTTAATTTAGAAAACAATCACCATGTTTTAAATGCAATGTTATTTTTTTGCCAAAAATTCAGGACATTTTTGCAAACAAAACACAACACAACTTTTTGACTGAATATTCATTTATTGAAAGGCCTCTGAATAGGCAGAGTTTTACACCAGGAAGCAACCACCTGGAAAGAGGTAGCTACCATAAAATTGAGAAAATAAACTATCCTAATGGCAATGGGCACGGCATCCCAATGAGTTTCCTTCTTGCTATGACCAGTATGTCTTCAAAACTTTCTATTCTTGCCTCTGCTTTTTGAAAAGATGAGGGGACTGATTCCTATCCTTCTGATATTGTCTAGATGTACGAAACGACGATTTGGTACAGATTACCGGATCGCAGTTGTTCGCTTATTCCCTAGTTTTGCGTGGATCGCCCTTTCGGGTTTTCAATCCATCGGGATACCCTTTTTTTGCCTGAGCTGTCCGATGTGGCTTTTCAACTCAGCGGGTGTACATTTTTTTTATTTGCTTTCCCTAACTTTTTCCCGAGCTTTTTATTCTATTTTTAGCTCATCGGGATGCCCTTTTCTTGCCTGGAATTTAATTCTGTTTTTGTGTCCAGCGGGACTTTTTATGCGAAGTATTTTTTAATTGCGGCCGAGTTAACAGGGGATTGGAAATCTTCTCCATCCATAGTGGTGAGCATCAGTGCTCCACCTGAGAAAACTTTCTTCACTATGAATGGTCCTTCGTAGTTTGGGGTCCACTTGCCCCTGTGATATGAACCTGGAGGAACGATCCTCTTGAGCACAAGCTCTCCTACTTGATACTCCCGAGTACGTACTCGTTGGTCGAAAGCTCGCTTCATTCTCCTCTGATAAAGCTGACCATGACAAATAGCCGCTAATCTCTTTTCCTCAATTAGACATAATTGATTGTATCGAGCACGTACCCACTCAGCCTCATCAAGCTTCACATCCATCATCACACGCAACGAAGGAATTTCTACCTCAACAGGAAAGACTACCTCCATACCATATTCCAATGAGAAAGGAGTTGCCCCGGTTGACGTCCTGACTGACGTTCGGTACCCATGCAACGCAAATGGTAACATCTCATGCCAATCCTTATAAGTGACAACCATCTTTTGCACAATCTTCTTAATGTTCTTATTAGCCGCCTCTACCGCACCATTCATCTTTGGTCGGTAAGGAGAAGAATTGTGATGCTGAATCTGGAAGTCCCGGCACAACTCTGCCATCATCTTGTTATTCAAATTAGAACCATTGTCAGTAATGATTCGCTCGGGTACTCCGTATCTGCAAATGATGTCTCTTTTCAGAAACATGGCCACCACTTGACGAGTGACATTGGCATAAGATGCTGCTTCAACCCACTTAGTAAAGTAATCAATCGTGACCAAAATGAAACGATGACCGTTTGAAGTAGTAGGCTCTATTTTCTCGATCATGTCAATGCCCTACATAGAAAAGGGCCAAGGAGATGACATGACGTTGAGCGGGCTGGGAGGAACATGCACCTTGTCTGCATAAATCTGGCACTTGTGGCACTTACGGGCGTACGAACAACAGTCTGCATCCATTGTTATCCAATAGTACCCCGATCTCAACAACTTTTTAGCCATTGCATGTCCTCCTGCATGGGTACCGAAAGATCCCTCGTGGACTTCTTGCATTAACAGGCTTGCTTCGTGTCTACCCACGCATTTGAGCAAGACCATGTCAAAATTCCTCTTATATAAAACCCCATATGTATTCAAGAAGAAGCTAGAAGCAAGTCGTCTTAAGGTCTTCTTGTCGTTGGATGATGCCCCAGCTGGGTATTCTTGCTTTTCCAAGAATAGCTTGATATCAAAGTACCAAGTTTTCTCGTCAGACACTGCGTCTACAGAGAAAGCATACGCTGGTGCGTCGAGCCTGGAAATGTCAATCCTGGGTACATAGTTCCAACACAAGACTTTGATGGACGAAGAAAGAGTAGCCAATGCATCGGAAAATTGATTCTCATCTCGTGGTATATACTGAAGCTTAACTGTCGTGAATAAAGTCAACAATCTTCTGGCATAATCCCTATAAGGAACTAAGTGTTCTTGATGTGTATACCACTTGCCGGTAACCTGATTGATAACGAGGGCTGAATCTCCGAATATATCGAGGGTCTCAATCCGAAGATTAATAGCCTCCTCTATTCCCATTATGCACGCCTCGTATTCCGCTTCATTGTTGGTGCAGCCAAAAGTAATTCTGGAAGCGAAGGGAAAATGAACACCTTCAGGAGTGAAAAGAACAGCACCAACTCCACGTCCGTTGATATTGACTGCCCCATCAAACATCAACTTCCATTTGGATTCAGGGTCTGGCCCCTCCTCCAGAAGTGGTTCCTCGCAATCCTTTGCTTTGAGGTACATGATGTCCTCATCAGGGAAATCAAATTTCATTGGCTGGTAATCATCTTCAAGAGGCTGATGTGCAAGATAATCTGACAATACACTTCCTTTGATGGCTTTCTGAGAAGTATATTGTATGTCATACTTTGTTAAGATCATTTTCCACCTTGCAACCCTTCTGGTTAACGCTGGTTTCTCGAAAATATACTTGACATGATCCATTTTTGAGATTAGAAGTGTGGTATGGGTCAACATATACTGTCTCAGTCGGCGAGCAGCCCATACCAAAGCGCAACAAGTTTTCTCGAGCAGTGAGTAACGGGATTCACAGTCGATAAACGTTTTGCTAAGGTAGTAAATAGCATACTCTTTTCGACCAGACTCGTCATGTTGGCCTAGAACACACCCCATTGACCCTTCTAGCACAGTCAAGTACATGATAAGTGGCCTTCCTGGAACTGGAGGCATTAGAATCGGAGGTGTCTGCAAATATTCTTTTATCTTTTCAAAGGCTTTTTGACAGTCTTCATTCCACCTGACCGTTTGTTCTTTTCTCAACAATTTGAATATTGGCTCACACGTGGCAGTTAGATGAGATATAAACCGTGAAATATAGTTCAATCTCCCTAAAAACCGCGCACTTCTTTTTCTGTTTTCGGTGCAGGCATATCTTGTATTGCTTTTACTTTTGCAGGATCCACCTCGATTCCTTTCTGGCTAACAATAAAACCCAGCAATTTTCCGGAACGCACTCCAAAAATACACTTGTTTGGATTCAATCTCAGCTTATACTTTATCAATCTATCAAACGGATTTTTGAGATTGACCAGATGCTCTTCTTCGTCCCGGGACTTGGCAATCATGTCGTCCATATAGCATTCAATTTCTTTGTGTATCATGTCGTGGAACAATGTGACCATAGCCCATTGATACGCTGCCCCAACGTTCTTCAACCCAAAGGGCATTACCTTGTAACAGAATGTACCCCACGGGGTAATGAACGTTGTTTTCTCCATGTCTTCCGATGCCATTTTAATCTGATTATACCCGGAGAAGCCATCCATGAAAGAAAATACTGAGAACTGAGCGGTGTTATCTACCAGCACATCAATGTGCGGTAACGGAAAGTCATCCTTTGGACTTGCTCTGTTTAGATCCTGATAATCAACGCACATCCGAACTTTTCCGTCTTTCTTTGGTATAGGAACAATGTTAGCTACCCAAGGTGGGTAACTAGTTACTGCAAGTAATCCGGCATTCCACTGCTTCTGAACTTCCTCCTTGATCTTCATCGCCATGTCAGGACGAGTTCTTCTCAACTTTTGCTTCACTGGAGGACAGTTTTCTCTTAGTGGCAGCTTATGCACAACAATGTCAGTATCTAGCCCTGACATATCTTGATACGACCAGGCGAAGATATCAACATATTCACGTAGCATACCAATCAACTCTTTCTTTACCTTGGCCTGCAGACTGGCCCTAATCTTTATCTCTTTCTTTACATCTTAAGTCCCGATGTTGATGATCTTTATCTCTTCCTGATGAGGCTGAATGACCCTTTCCTCTTGTTTCAACAACCTGACCAATTCTTCGGGGAGTTCACAGTCTTCCTCAACCCCTTCATCAGCTTGGTAGATAGGATTGTCGAAGTTATGCATGGTCATAGCAGAAACGTTATCACTAGAATCTGGATGATCAACACTGCACAGATGATGTGCTTATTTCAGAATCTGTCCATTTTCAAAAGAGACGCAAACACACAAACACGAGAAAAGGAAAAACATGCCATTTTATTTTTTTTGTGAAAAATTTTAAAATGAAAGAAATAGAACACAACATTTGCTTGAAAAATATCCTTTATTTCATGGAAAAATAAATGCATTAAAAGCATGGTGGCCCTACAAATGGATCTGTGCACCTTGGGCAGAGTGCAATATTGACATGCAGTATGATAAAAAGAGGAAACAAGTAAATTACTTTGATTGCCAAGTAACTTGAATGAAATCTTCAGCAGACCAGTTCCGGAGCTCCTCCCTAGGTGCACATGGGTGAATCCAGCTATCTCAGTCGCAGTCACTGTCCCCTTCTTCACTTGTTGCACAGATGTTGTTGCGATCTAGCATTCCGGCGCTTGTGAAAGTTATAGCTTTACCACCCTGAGGCCAGTTGGACCCCCCAAGCTGATAACCAAGACCGAACTTGTCATCTTTCTTTTCCAATTCTAGCAACTTACCCCAGCCCTGGGCACTTCCAGATTGGACCACTTCTTTGGCTTGCTTGTAAGAGTAGATGGAGGTCCCTTCCTTCTCGTTGTTCCTCTCTGCCGGAGCCAAAATACTAACATTGACTGCTTCAAAAGCTTGACACAACATTTCATGAATTTCTCCGTCCATTTCCACGTACTTGAAAGTTGACAGGTGACTCACAAAGATATCTTCTTCTCCACACACAGTGATCACCTGGTCATCTACCACATACTTCAGCTTCTGATGCAATGTGGATGTCACTGCGCCTGCAGCATGGATCCAGGGACGTCCTAGCAAGCAACTGTAAGCAGGTTGAATATCCATGACATAGAAAGTGCTTTTAAACACTTGAGATCCTATCTTCATAGGTAGCTCAACCTCTTCGAACACAGACCTCTGGGACCCATCAAAGGCTTTCACGATTAAGTTATTGGGTATTAACACAATACCATCAACATTCAACTTCATCAAGGCCTTCTTAGGGAGCACATTGAGAGACGAACCCGTATCAACCAAGACATGTGACAGGACAACACCCTTACACTCCATGGTGATATGCAGGCCCTTGTTGTGATTGCGGCCTTCAGAAGTAAGATCTCTATCCGTGAAGCCCAACCCATGGCTGGCATTTACGCTGCCTACCACAGCCTCTAAGTGGTTAACAGTTATTTCCTGTGGAACATATGCCATCTGCAAGACTTTCAATAAAGCTTCCCTATGGGCTGGAGAACACATCAACAAGGACATAATTGATATTTTGGATGGAGTTTGATTCAGCTGTTCAACTACTTTATAGTCACTCTTCTTTATTATCCTCATAAACTCTTCGACTTCTTTTTCAAAAGTACCTTGCCCGGCAGCAGGAGTTGTCACCTCTTCGGTCGCTATCTGTTTACCTTTAACCTTTGCAGTAGCTTTAGCTTCAGGATCTCCTCTAAGAGCTTGAGGAGCAAAAAGACGCACGCTTCTTGTAAAACCACCGACTCCTCTGACATTCACCACAGTCGGGTCAATTGTCACTGCCCTACTCTCCACCTTCTGACCTTCCACATACACATCCGAGCCATAATGCCATGGGATGGCTTTGTCATCAGCATAAGGAATAGTCCCTGGAACAGTAATGGTAACAGGACTAACCTCTGGAACAAAGATAGTCACTGGCTCTCTCCGGACAGGAACTTCAGCAGGATCGAAGTAAATTGTTATGGTAGACACACAATTGCTTCTATCACCAACCCTATCAAACTGCAGCGACCCCTCGTCAATCAGATGTTGCAACCCAACCTTCAAGTCTTCACACCCATTAACTGAACTCAAACACCCTTCACAATCATAACCACTCCCCGGGAATACTTGTCCTTTCAACAATCTGTCTTTCACCACCACCAACGAAGTCTTTACCTTTTCCACCTTCAAGACCAAGTTTAACCTCTCACCACCGTCCACAACATTTATCCTCGCCCCTCCATGGTTTGGAATGGGATTTGATGTAACATTAGGAGGCGGTGCAAAGTTAATCGCCTTTGAATCGATCAAATCTTGAACCTTATGCTGTAGTGCCCTGCACTTCTCTGTTGAGTGCCCGGGAGCTCCTGAGTGAAATGTACATCTTGCGTTAGCATCATACCCCACGGGAAGCTCTCCAGGTGGAGGTGGTGCTAATGTCCTCAATTGAACCAAATTCAGGTCTAACAACCATTGCAGCAATGCCGTGTACGTCATGGGAATGGCTTCAAGTACCCTATTAGCGGGACGAGCTTGTCTCTGTTGATAGGGTCTTTGTTGATAATTATTGCGCGGCGGTTGTTGTTGTTGTTGTTGTGGTTTAGTCTGTTGCACAGGGATTGATGGAATAGTGATAGCTGCCACTTGCTCATAGGATCCTCTGTATCCCCGGCCTCGTCCTCGGCCGTACCCAACATTAGTTTCTCCCTCCCTCCTTCTTGGAGGTCCATTAAAAGCTTTTCTCACACCGCTTGAGCTACCTACACCGGGGTCTTGAATCTTCCCCATCTTCAAAAGAGTTTCAACCCTCTCTCTGGCTATCACAATATCATTTAACTTTGTTGCTGAACAAGATGCCAATCTCTCAATAAACACCCCATGTAGTGTTCCCATGAACATGTCTGCCATTTCATTTTCCAGCAAGGGAGGTTATACTCTAGCAGCAAGCTGACGCCACCTCTGAGCGTACTCCTTAAACCCTTCTTTAGCATTCTGAGACATGGTCTGCAACTGAGTACGATTTGGAGCCATATCCTGTACTGATACTGTTTCACAAATGCCTCTGCTAAATCCTTCCAGTTTCGAATATTGACCCTGCTTAGCTTCATGTACCACTCCAAGGAGGCCCCCACAAGGCTGTCTTGGAAGTAATACATCCACAGCTTCTCGTCATCTGTATGTGCAACGATTCTTCCGACAAAAGACTGGAGGTGAGTCTTTGGGCAGGCCGTGCCGTTGTACTTGTCAAAAGTAGGAACCTTGAACTTGTAGGGAATTCTAACCCCTGGCACCAAGCCCAAGTCAGTGATATCAAACCCCAGAGAACTCTGAGATTGAATGGCACGAATCTGCTCAGCCATCTCTTCATGTCAATTCCTTGGCCTTCTGCCTCGTCCAGCAAAGTAAACTGTTCATCTTGCCCATCCATCTGCACGTTATTCATTCCATCATTGACAATAGTAACCCCTGGTTGCACCACAGGGATTTCAACTTGTCGGGCGCCAGCCCCATTGCGATTACCTCCATCTGCGGTCCCATTGTTCCTGGCCTGATTGTTTTCCACCATCTTGCGCAAGCGCTCCTGAGTTTGACCCATCCCAGCCATGAGGGTCATGAAGTTATCCATTCTTGTTCTCAAGTCAGCCAGATCTGCCTGCATCTGATCCATTACTATCTCTCTGTTTACTCTTGTAGGGTATCTGCGGACCGTTAATTGTTCTTGAACCTTCCTGGGAGCTATAGTGCCTGAAAGGACATAAACGTTAGAAAACTGATGAACTACCTGCAAAACAGCAAACACGTTATATGCATGCAATGTAACTATTCATATTTCCAAGTTTAGGCATTCATATGCCCCAGTTCTGGTATTTGCTCCAGATAGCCCCTTGAGCATTACTTTTCAAATTCTTCCTTTGAAGAGTGTTAAGATCTCAGCAGTCTTAGACAACCAAGCTTTGCGTACTCAGAAATGATAATTGGGATTTAACATTGCATAACATGGATGACCCACTGGCAGCCAAAGTTAGAGCACAAACAAATTCCCCGAAGGGTTACAAGTCAATACATGAACAAAAATATAAAGCAAGACTCCTACAACAAGCCTGTAGGTAGTCTGAACAACAATAAATTAAAATCCTAGACTAAAGACTCAGGTTCTTCTTCTGCAGCTATCACCTCTGTCCAATTCTTCTTCACTCCTGCTCTCAGTTTGAACTCTGCAATCTCCTTCATTGCCTCCTCCAAGGCCATCTGGCTCTGTGCCAATTGTTGAGTCTTTTCCCTTCGTATTTTGTGAACTTGTTATACTTATTCTTTCTTGAAGGCCATCTGTACCTCGAAAAACTCTTCCTTTTCTTTATACTTCTTCTGCTCCTGTTCCCTTTGGCCCTGCAACCAAACAATGGACTAACGAGCTTCCTTAAGAGTCTTCAAAGTCTTCTTACCCACCGCTTCTCTTTTTGATTCCATTAGACCCAGCCTCTGAAAGTGAGCTTCTCTTCCAGCAAACTCCTTTTCCTTAGCTTCTAAAGTAACCTGCATCTTCTGTAGCTTTTCTTCCACTTCATTCTTAGTACGATTGGCAAGGTGGTACAAGTTAACCATTTCAGCATTCTCTATCCGGATTTCGTGCAACTGAGCTTCCAATTTCTTATACTCTTCAAGAGAGACAATATTCTGACATGGCACCTCTTTAGGATACAATGGAGCTTCCACTGAAAATGGCATGAGCACTTCCTCTACACGTTTCTGCAACCATGCAGCAAAAGGAGGATATGTCTTGGGGTCTACCTTTCCAAAATCCTTCTTTCCTTTCTTCACCCTGTGAGCCCAAGCCTAAGATGCTTGTATGACCAACTCTTTATTTCCCTCCACAGAAAAGTAAAAAGACCCAGCTAATTCTTCCATACTTGGTGGATCCCTCAGAGGATAGCCAAATTGTTTTCCGGCTAAGACTGGATGGTAACTGATCACACCCTTTCTTCCTAGCAAAGGCACATTAGCAAAGCTTCCACAACTAACCAGTAGCTCTTTACCTAACAAATCTCTGTTATAACCCCAAGCTATATCCTTAGAAGTTAGTCCCATTAGCCTCCTGGACCACCTCCATTCATCTATCATCTCTTTGAAATGGCATGACTTTGGTAATTGCTTAGCAAACCAATCAGCAAATAATGGAGCACAATAACTCACTGGTCCACCTCTGCCTTTCTCATTCCGGTAATGAACATTGTAGTAGAAATCTCCCAACAAGGTTGGTACAGGATTACCTTTAGCAAAAATGGAAATTACCTCCAAGCTTACAAACTCCTTTTCTCCCGGGAAAAGACTAGATCCATATACCATCAAGGCCACCACAGCACCAAAATCTCCCCACTTACTCTCTTTGTCATACTCTTCAGCTTCTGGTATAAGCATATCCCAAGGAATTCCTCTGCCCTCACTATCCTTCAAAGCTTTCTTGACCTTGGCAGCTGGTATACGACAGACTCTGGATATGTCTTCTTCCTTGAGAACCACCTCAGACCCATAGTAAGGCAAAGTATCTCTGACAGGAACACCCAAAATGCTAGAAATCTCCTCCAAGGTAGGAGCTAAAATATAATCTGGAAACACAAAACACCGCAGCAAGGGATCATAGAACTGGAGCAAAGTGTGCAAGCTATCCTTCTGGTCTGCAGTAGGTTTATCCATGTACTTCAAAATCTGACCATACCTCTTTCTGAAGTTCCCTAAAACTTGATCATTCATCAGCCCTGCTAATCTCTAAACACTCTTGACTTCTGGTTGGAGAAAAGTGTAATGAACATTCTTCTTTCTTGTAATTTTCTTAACTTCTGCCATCTGGAGAGCTTACAATTACCAGAACTGGGCGCTAAACTGTAAACAACACCCTGAAAAATGGAAAGACAAATAGTTAATGCGAGTATGATGCGATGCAAATGCAATGCAAGCATATGATCAATCTGGGACCATCTGGATACTGGATATTGGGACCCCCAAATAACTGAAAACCAGAATCCTCTGAACCATAACCATCTGATAGAAACCTTCAGGACCAAAAGATCAAGAAATCCAGAACCATAATGACCAAATCATAACAGAGACCATATTGATAATGAGGATATGTAGAGGCCAAGGGTTCCTGCAAACCTGTAAACCCCTCCCAATCTCACTGGTGTGCTCCGGGTCAAACATCACAGACTCTCAAAGCCGAATAACAATAATACTTTCACCATTTCCGAGAAATGGCTCATGACCAAATCAAGGAATCGGTTCGGCATTATGTACTATGCAGGGAGGCCTCAGCTGAGTCCGGGAAAACAAGGTCATCCTATGTGAGTTCCAGGTGGGCCCTCGGGTGCGAATGGGTTTGCCACACAATTGGTCTGCCACTGTCACCACTAGAGAGGGATGTTTCCACAAGGTTCTCAATGATCGGTCCCCAGCTGCACATAACTATCAAGGTTATGAAATGAGAGAGGAAGATCCCAAAATCAAGACATTTCCAAGACGGACACAAATCTGGGTGTGGAACTCACTACTACCCCCATGACAAGATCTCATGAGGCCAAAGTGGAACCACTCTAGGCCCTAAGGTGCACTTGAGCCTTGGTAATGAGCTCATCTCACAGTAACAGTATCACCCAAGTCCCACCAAACAGAAGAAATCCAGTCCAGACAGTCCAGTATAATATATGATACAGGAAAATAAATACTGAAAACTGTAAATAAAGCTGTAAATAAACTGTAAATAAATAACAGTAAAATATACACACAACAACAAACAATCAACACCCAACGAAACAGAAACATGCAAGCGCTAGGAGAGACTCTCAAGGGAACCAGAGATACTCTGGTTAGGACTCCCCAGCAGAGTCGCCAGCTGTCGCTCCCCGGATTTCCATCCTGGTACAAACGCGAAAGTGGCGCAGAAAGAGGTAGAGTCGCCAGCCAGGCATTTTTATCCCGAAGGAACGGGAATGGTAATGCTGCACAAACCAGAAGAAAAGAAGAGGAAGGACACGGGTCCAGCGAACCAAAGAGACTGAGTTCGGGAGTCGGTTACGACCTGGGAAGGTATTAGCACCCCAGATCGTCTGCCGTACCCGACGGGATCCACGCTTGCAAAGAAATCTGTTTCAAAGGGTGAAGAATTGAAAATTGCTGCAAAAATGAGACTGGAACTAGAAAAGAAAAGAAAAGAAAGGGAACTGAAAAAGAAATGAAAAAAAGAAAAATGTAGGGAAAATAAAGATTTTGCTCGAACGGACCCTACCCCGCTGCCTACGTACCTCATCTGAACAATGAGGATCACAGTCTCCGTAGTTCCCCTAACTAGGGGTGGAAAGAATTTCTTGTGAATTAAGGCTTGAACTGCCTATGTCAATGCTCAGGTGTTGCAGGCTCGGACGACGAGTGTGTTACTGTCTTGCAAAGTGACAAGTAGGAGCAAATTCGCGGACGGAGCGAAGGAGATGAGAAGAGAATTCCCGGAGGAAAGACGCTTATTGTTTGTTTGTGTTTTTTAGAAGCTTTTTATGAGTGTGTCACGAGGAAGTGAACTCAAGCTCTTTTTCATGGAATGTGTACTTGTCACTACATTCCAAGATGGAATAATAGAACAAGCACACTCAAGTAAGGAGAAGATCTCCAAAACTTGGTTCCAGAGATTAGGGCCTAAGATCACTAACTCATTGAACTTATTAAGTGTTTTGTAAATTTTGATGAAGAAATATTTTTTATGTTTTTCTTGATGAAGATGGTATCCTGATCAGACTTGTGCATCATGATGAACAAGCTTGTACTATCCCAAGATGGGAAAACTACAAGTGTTTCATGGAATAAGGCTATTGTACAGGAGACCGCTTTAATCTTTATTAAGTGTCTTTTATGGTTTTTGTTTGAGATGAGAAGATAAGAGAACCAAAAGGATCTTAAAGGTAAAAGTCTAATGGGGAAGTCTAATCCTAAAGTTATCATGCATGGAAAATCCTAGGTTAGTGAGGTTTACTATCCTAAAGGAGGAAGAGATAAGAAAAGAAAGAAGAGAAGAAGAGAAGAGGAAAGGATGGCCTAAGCCCCAACAAACATAAACAAGAGAATATCAATAAAGAAAAGAGAAGAGATAAGAATTGGAGATGTGAGAATCACATCCACACCTCTCACTTACCAGAGCCCCTGAAATGGTTAGTAACATAAGCAAATGTCATGACAAAAGCAAATGAGAACAAATAAAACACAAGATGTGCATAAGATCAAACCAAAGCAACACAATCAGAATTGGAAGCTCAATTACACATGTCAAGATCAAACAAGAATGAACAATTCAACATGAAGCATTATGGATTATCATGACAAAGCAAAACAAACATGAGATAACACAAAGTAAACCAAACAAACAAACATCACAAACTTCAAGACCAGAACCCTAACATGTCAAGAATGTGCCTAAGCAACACAAAAGATGAAGAGTAGAAGCATACAAACTTAAACATTATCATCATGAGAAGCAAAGAAGCATAAGAAGTGAGGTGAGCATGTACATAAGTGAATGAACTTCAAAGGTAAGCAACCACAAAATTTCTCAAAGTACAAACATCAAATCATGACCAGAGAGGTATCCACATCCTAAAAGGGTTCTAAACAACCTAAGGGAATTGGCACAAGTGCTCTCCTAACCTAAGGATTAAGCAAATGACCAAAAAGGATGCAAAAGAAGATAAGCAAAGAACAAAATTCAAATCAAATCAAGCATTCATCCAAAAATTCCACAAAATTGCACAAAGACTCTTCAAACATACAATATTAACATGCCAAAAGAATAAGATCAAAATCAGAAGCTAAGCAAGTCAAATATGAGTCTAAACATGGATTAGGGTTAGGAACCTTCATGCACAAGATAAGGATCAAATATAATCAAGAAAACTTCTAAAAATCAGAAGAAAAATCATCAACAAACTACACTTCAATGTGAATCCAGAGCAAAAAGAATCAATTCAAAATTCAAATTTATGATCAAGATACAAATTCTACAAGACAGCATGCTTTAAAAGTGAAATAAAAGCAATTAAATAAAGAAGAAATTAATTCCAGCGTGGAAAATGAAAATAAATGGAAAATAAAAATGTCAAAAATCAAAGAAAACTCAAAACATCACTCATGAAATTGTTTGGAATTTTTATGAACTTATTTCTATTTTTAAAAATTAAAAATCAAATTGCAAACAAAATGAAATAAAAAAAATAAGAACACAAAGCCAGGGGTGAGAATAGCAACTACTTCAGTTCAAAATGTTTGGGCATATAAGAAAGAGAGGTACGAATAGCACTTAGGCCCAGTGGATCTTGCTTATATACACAATAATATGGTGGAAAATCAGGAAAATCAGGGAAAACAACAGGCCATTGGATCCAGTGAATGCTCCAGATCAAAGCCAGTGATCTCACTAGGTCAAAACATCAACAATCACCACATGCGTGTACACAACAATTACTATGGGTGCGAAACAACATGCATTATTCAGATTCAAATATAAAACCAAAATCCCGTGAGAGGGAGGCTGCATTTTTAATGCGCAGGCAGTGTGTGGATCGTCCAGATCAATGATCTAACGGCATAAACATCATTTTCCTCATATTCACATTTCCAGAATCCGGTGACGGAGCCCTAGCATAGGTCACCGTAAAATTCATCAGCAAGAACAAATCAACACTAAAATGCACCATAATCTCCAGATCCAATAATTCAAACATGGTGAATCCAAATATGGCAATGAAAATCACATTAGATCAAAGATCAAGCCAAATCGAAGAGAAACATTTTTTAGCATCAAATTTCAGATCAACAATACAACCTCAATATTCATTCATTTTCAAATCTAATCATCACAGAATCATCAGTGAAACAAGCAGATCACACTGCACATAATTTAAACAATTTCTAGATCCACGGATTTGAAGCTAACCTGAAACTTGCAGAGCTCAAATTAGGTCAAAAGAAAGCTTCCAATGCTGCAGATCTACCTCTTCTACCCTCTCCTTGCAAAATAAATGCAAGAGAGAGCTTGAATTGCTCTAGATCTTGAAATTAGAATTGAACTGCACCTGAACTGCACCTTGTGAAATCCTTAGATTCAGCTTGAATTGATGGTGAATTGTTGATCCTTAGAGTTCAAGGATGAAGAATATGAAGTTTGTTTGGTGAATGAGTGAGAGAATCAGAGGATTCGAAGAGAAATGCAAGAGATGCAAAAACTTGAGAGTGATGAAAATGTGATCAATCCTGAGCAAATGGAAACCCTAGTTTCTTATATATGATGTCAATGAACACTGATGCAAAAATGAGAGGGAATGCACGTGAGGAATGAGTGGGATAATTGATTTTGCAATTGTGCATGGAATGTGTGATCCCTCTATTTGCTCGTGCTTCCCCTCCCTCCTTTGCACATGCTGACCACTGTTGATCCACTAATCCAAAAATGAAACAATCCTGGCCCTTGGATGAATGCATCATGCTTTTTGAATGTTCATGCACTTTTTGCATTTGATGAATTACATCCTTTCTCATGCACGAATTTGGGGAATTCTTTGGAGCAAAATGTGTCTCATGTAATTAATAATGGTATAGTGACCTTACTTTTCACATAAAACAGCTTGGAATTGAGCTACATGAGTTTTTGCTCTTGGAGGAAACTTGAATTTTAAGGTAAACCCTAAAAAACAAGTGAACTTTCGAAGGCCATATCTCTTGATCCATGAGGGCTATGAAAATGTACTTTTACTTTCTGAAAATGGGAGAACCTACCCTACAACTTTCATTTTTATTGGAAATTCATTTGAGTTCTTTTTCACCATGAAAGAAGCCTTTGAAAATTAGGGAAAAAGTTGCCAAAATTGGAAAGTTCCATAACAAACCATATGCCAAAAATGGAAACTTCTTCAAAACCCTTTGATTCGTGATCCTTGAATTTGCCAAATCTCTTCTAAGGTCTTAAGGACATCCCTTGGCTTGAAAAATGGGGTTGGACCCCTTGGATTCTCACAGTTGACTTTTAAAATGCACAGTTGACCAATTTCTTCTTATGCAAGCAACTAATAAAATAACTGCCTTCCACAAGGAATTTCCTCACCAAATTTCATCCCTAGGATCCTCTTATCATATGAGAGACTTTGCCCACATGGAATGGCCAAAGCCACAAAGGATTCATGCTTGAAAGTGAAACCCTAATCTGGGAACCATTGTGTAGGAGCTTGCCCTAGCTTGGATTCCCTGATGATCTCCCTACCTCCTGGGCTTTTGCAAAGGATCTTGAACTTGTGAGTGTCATGTAGACTTTTCATAGGACTTGGACAAGTCCACTGGGCCTCTTGCTATAGCTTGTAATGCCTCAAATCCACCAACAGTTGATCATATGCCTAATGCTAGAACATGAGAATGTTATGCTTTACTTTTCCATGCAAAGATGCCAAAGATATGATATGCTCATGATGATTATGATATGATGATGAAGCTTAAAAAGAAGAGGGCAAATTTGGGGTGTTACAATAATAAACTACAAACGATTCTTTTGGATTCGGTAAAGTCAAAATCGGCGGCGACGTCAATTTCTTCTTCAATTTAGTAAAACTTTCTTCACACTGAACATCCCACACAAAAGCTTTACTTTTACAAGTTAATCTAGTTAACGGAAGTGCCAACTTAGAAAATCCTTCAATAAACCTTCTAAAATATCCAGGTAACCCCAAAAAGCTTCTAATCTCAGTAGCCGACCTTGAAGTTTCCCATTGCAACGCAACTTCTACCTTTGAAGGATCCTAAAAAATACCATTTCCTGAAATTACATGGCCAAGAAAACTGACCTCTTTCAACCAAAACTCGCATTTGGACAACTTCACATACAATTTCTTATCTTTCAAAACTTCTAACACTAATCTCAAATGTTTCTTATATTCTTCTTCTGACTTAGAGTAAATCAGAATATTATCAATGAATACAACTACATAAAAGTCCAGATAAGTATGAAAAATACGGTTCAAGTATTTCATAAATACTCCTGGCACATTAGTCACACTAAAATGCATCATAGAATACTAAGAATGTCCATAACGTGTTTTGAACATCGTCTTCTGAATATCTTCATCCTTAACTTTGATCTGATGATAACCCGATCTCAAATCAATCTTACTGAACACACAAGCACCCACTAATTGATCCATCAAATAATCTATTCTCGGAAGTGGATACTTATTCTTGATTATCACTTTATTCAACTGTCTATAATCAACACAAAGTCGCATACTACCCTATTTCTTCTTCACTAGTAACATTGGAGTTTCCCACGACGATACACTTGGCCTTACAAACTTCTTCTCAAGTAGATCTTCCAACTACTTCTTTAGTTCAGACAACTCGGATGCCGACATTTGGTACGGTGCCATCGACACAGGCCTAGTACCAGGTACCAGGTCAATAGAAAATTCAACCTCTCTCTCTGGTGGCACGTCAGGAATCTCATCAGGGAAAACTTCAGGAAATTCTTTCACTACCAACAATTCCTCGATCTTAGCTTTACTCTCAACAGACAACGTTGCCATCAAAGAGGGGGCATTACTTACAACCCTTCTTTAGCTCTATGCCAGTTTGGTTATGCTCGGAGTAATGGTCCTCATGACATGCTTATTCAGAGTATTGTGTTCGACTACGACAACGATCTGCAAGGTTACCGTCAAAGGTTCATAAGAGCTTGGGGTAAAGTGAACAGGGTTGACAGCAAGACTCTGGAAGCAAAGTACTCCATTCCTATGGAACCTTATCTCAGATGGGTACGAGCACATGCTCAGACTCTTATGATGCCATATCCTGCTATCCTGCCAGTTACCATGGAGCCTGTTGCTGAAGGAGATACTCCTTATATCATCCTTCATCCAAATATGCCCACTGACATGGAATAGTTGCAGAGGTCCTGGATCCATTTGAAGGAACAAAGGGATACTTTTGAGACTCATTTCAAAGCTAGTCAAGAAAGAATCCTGGAGCTGACAAGACAACTTCACGAAGAGCGAAATCTCAACACATACCTCCATACAAAGAGGAAACGTCCATGGGAGACTTAAAACCCTATCTTTGTATTTATTTCATTTTGTTGTAAGCCTAATAGGCAAACAAGTTTATTGCTTACTAATAAAAGTTTCACTTCTGGTTGTTTACTCAAATTTAAATCATGCGGTCCTTGAAAACATTGCATATGCATCTACATACCATATCATTGCATCATAGGTTTCTTATGAACAAGTATCTTATCTTCTCACTGTTTATTTCAGAAGAAATGTCTCTCGAACAAACTGTTAAGGATCTCCAGGATCAGAATGCACAATTCCAAGAACTGATCCTGAACTTGTCCAAGGGACAAGATGAGCTGAAGGCACTTCTGACTAAGAAGAAGAAGAAGACTAGAAAATCAGGGGGCCTCATCAACCTGGGTAGAAGATTCAGAGGTCCTGTCAAGACAAAAGAAGAGGTTAAGGATTTTGAGTCTGAAAATTCTGAGAAAGAAGGAGGTAGTCTCCATGATACTGTGGAAGATTCTGATTCTGAGGAGAACTATTATCATGATCCTGCTAGTGAGGAGAAGTATAAGATGTTGCTAGATAGAATGAACGCTATGGAACTACAAAAATCTTATGGGCTTGATTTTGAAGATTTGAGTTTAATTTCTGGAGTGGTTATACCTATCGGCTTCAAGGTTCCTGCTTTTGTGGTGTATGATGGTGTTTCATGTCCTAAACTGCACTTGAGGTCCTATGTCTGGAGGATTCAACCACATACTGCTGACAAGAAACTATGTGTAAACACCCCAAATTTTCCCTCACCCATTCACACCATGGCTTATAATATCTTCATATGCATAATTTCAATCATAGCATCTCATATTGCATATTTGCTTCACTACATTGTTTCTAAGTCATCTGCATCTAGGGTTTGTGATCTGAGCAATCCAAGAGCCACTCCAAAGGTCATCAATCACTTCAAAGGGTTCCATGTGTGTTCAAGCATCATATTATATCCTCTCAAAGTCAAGAATGTCAAAAAATCACAAGAACTGAGATTGGCATGGAAGCAGAGCCAGGTTAGACTACACATATGACCTAAAATTAGGGTTTTGGTTTCAGAGGCCATAAATCCAAATTTTTGGGCCATTCTTGTTTCTATTGGTCTCTATATGGTATAGGGATCATGCATATCAATTTTCATGAAGAAATTCCATGGGGAAGTCATCTGATCAAGAGTTGACTTTTTGAGCAAGTCAGTGCAAAATCAGGGCATCTGAGGCCCCCAATGACCCAAACAAAGGGTGTTCATCATCATTTTGATTGTGTATGATCTTTATTTGATCATGGAAGATTTTAGAAGTTCACAAGATTGAAGAATTTCAAGCCATTTGCAAAGTTGACTTTTTGGGAAATGACTTGTAATGGAAACTTGCCATTTTGGGAAACTTTTTCAACTCTTGCTTTTTGATTCAAAAATGCTTCAAATGGGAAAACTTTGGTCATGAAAGTTGTAGAATGGATCATTCCCTTTTCAAAAAGTACAAGAACTCATTCTAATTCATTTTGGATCAAAAGTTATGGCTTGTCAAAGTTGGGAAAAATCACATAATTTCAAGTTTTCCACCAAAGAGACAAAGTTGCAAAATCACTTGCCAAGGCAAATTGTGCTATCAAATGGACTTCTAAACTTCATACAAACATGAACCAATGTCCAAAGATCAGAATTCACCAAGAGTTTGCTCATTTTTGTGACTTGTGGGGCAAGAAATTTCAAAAGGGCCAAAGATGAAGCAAGTTGCAAAACCTCACTCAAACCCTAATCCACTTGCTTGCTGACTTCAGAATTGATCCAAGGGCTCTCCACACTTCTTGCTGCGCAGGACAACCCTCTTGTCCTTGGCTAGCCATGAGCCCATACCTCTCTTACACAAAGTTTGACATTTTGGCAACTTGCCCATACCAATCACAATAGGGCACACCAACTCCTCTGACCTCTCTAGTTGTGATAAGTGGACCAAAGCCAACATAACACACCATACAACTCATGCTGAAACACACTCCAAGCCATAGTTATCAAATTTGCTCCAACTTGCAAAACCATTCGAAACTGACTCCACAAACTTCAAACATACCAATAAACTTCACCATTGATCTCAACATGCCTCACTGATCACAAACCAACCATTAAAATAGCCTGAAACTCACTGAAATCAAAACACGATTTCCTTCCCCCCTTGAACAGAACTCTGCCAATCTCCCAAACTAGCCATCCTCAAAGCTTCCTAAGCTTCATTTCATCATCAGAGGATTCAAAGGAGTGGATTTGCAACAAAGGAAAGGCCAGAAAGCCCAGAACCAGGAGGTTCCATCTCAGGTAGCCATCTCAAACATTTTTCCAGAACTTGCATTTTAATTTATAAACTGATTCTATGTGGTGTGCTGATCATTTTGAGCTTTGAACCTTTGAAAATGGTTGCGTGTGTAGGATGTATTTTATCTCTGAAACTTTTGTGTGTTTTCCGTTTTGATTCGTGTCTCTTGATTCAGTGGAAATAAATGGATTTTGGGGTGGGGTTTAGGTTTAGTGATGTTCAATGAGTGATTCTGGAGAGATTTGAGAGGTTTCATGGCGTATTGAGAGAGATTGAAAGAGGAGCTCGTCGGAGAAGATGACCGGAACACTGTTCCGGTCACCTGAATTTGTTTAGGGTTCAGATTAGGGCACTAATCATAATTAGGGGAATTTGAATGCTGGCCGTCCAGATACGCGCCTAGTCAATTCGCGCGCGTCCCAGTTTGAATCCTGGCCATTTGATCTGTTGACTTTCTCATTTTTCAGTTTAAATTCATTTTTATTTTCACTTTATTTCATTTGTTTTGTTCATTTATTTAAAAATAGTAAAAATCATCAAAAAATTCTGAAATTTTTTATCAAACCTTTTATTAATTTTCAGAAACCAAAAATATTTTTATTTTTATTTTTTGCATAAAAAATTATTTTTAAATCATTTAAAAGTTTATTTTTAGTTAATTAATGAAAATTAATTAATTAAAAATACTTTTGGGTATTTAAAAATCACAAAAAAATTCATGTAACCTTTAAAAACATTTAGAAACATTGCCCAACCCTCAAACCAAATTTTTTTTTTGTTCTTGATGCCTTTTGATCATTTCCAATGGAATTAATTTCATTTCAAGGCATTATTTTGATTCAAACTTCAAAAATTCATTTCTGCCTAACCATTGAGAGTTGGACAATGATTCTTTTTGCATTACATCTTGCATAACATGTAGTTTATAGGATTAAATTGGCATGAATTGATCTTGCATTTTCAAATTGTTTAGCATTTTTCTTGACAAGGTACCTTAAAACCCTAGAAATCTTAGGAAATTCATAACCCTCATTAGGTTAAGAGTTGGATCCTCTCCTTTGGGCAATGAGTTTGTATAGGTTTAGGGTTCCTTTGAATGCATTTTCAAATTTTTATCATGATGTTTGCTTCTGGTTTTATGAATTTTGTTTTGTGCATTGATCATGAACCCTAATTTGGGCTTTCTTTTGCATTCATCTTACATTTGCTTGCATACCATGACTTTCCATGACATTTTATGCATTCATTTGATTCATGATACATCTTAAGACATATTAGAATCATGTTTGATCATTGCATCTTTCATTTTCCATGTTGTATGTCATTTGCATTTCATAACTTTTCATGTATGTTCATGGTTCTAAGCATGTTTCTTTTGCATTCCATATGTTTGTGTGATCATCCTCATGCCTTGTTTCATGTTTGCATCATCTCTTAGCATCATTAACATCATATTCATGCTTCTGGTTTTGGTTTTCATCATCACATTTCATTTCATTTTGCATTGCATTTCATTTTTTTTTGCTAACTTTTCAGGTGGTAGGTTGTTTGAGAAGTGAATTTGTCTTCACTTCTCACAGTCTATTTTCATCTCTTTCATACTTCCCTTGCTGCATTTTGTATTGTGTTTGGATTGAGCTTTCTCATTCTTGTTCATTCTCACCTTCTTTCTTCAAGCAACTTGACTTCTTAAGTGAAGCAAGATGTTTTGCTTCTCTTTGCTCCTTTCATCTGTTTCCTTGGTGGTTCCTTGAAGATCTTTCTCTTAAACCTCACAAACCCTAGGACTCCCAAGCATGATAACAATTAGGGTTGATTAGTCCCCCACTTAGCTTTTACCTTTGTGTCTCTTTGAGTCTTCTCTTCTCATCTCACAATGAAGGACTAAACCCTAAAGGTTTTAAGGCTTTGTGATTAAGCTTATGCATGCATCCTTCTATTAGGATGGAGTGTATAACTTTAATCCTAAGTGTTAAACCCTTAATGTGTTTAAATCCCTAATCAATTCACTTAATAATCATCAAGACATCAAAGCTTGTAACTTGGGCCTTGCATTAGGGTTCTAATTCTTCCTTAACTGGTTAAGAAGGACTAACCCTAGTGTTAATGGACAAGTCTCCCTCAAGCTGTCTTACAAACCATAAAACTTACTTCTTCATCTTATCATTAATTAAAATCCATCTAATAATGGCTTTGTTTTGTCATAAGGTTAATCCCTAACCATGGATTAAGTTGAGGAGTTTTCCTCAGCTTAAACATTCTCATCTATTATCCTTCTATTGGGATGGTGTAATGAGTCTGTTTAATCCCTGGTTATGGCTTAATCTCATTACTCAACACTAAACAAAAACAACAAAAACATCTAAATAATCACAAGTAGGTTAATGATCTTAATCCTGCATCAAAGGTGATTAAATGTGAGAAGCTGACTTCACACTTAAGGTACTCTCATTACCCCTAATCAGAGGGAAGATGTGATGAGTTTACTAACCCATTGGTTTAGGCTTAAGCTCATTTTCTTATGACAAACTTCAAAAAGCAATAAAAGACTGAAAACACAAAAACAAACAATAATCGTCTCCTTTGGGATTCTTTTCTCATCTCATTCACTCACAAACGAGAGCTCGCTTCTTCCGTCTAATGCAAGACAGTTTGCACCTGAGCCAGACAGGTCATACACTTGAGCATAGGCAAGTAAGCAGTTCACAAGTCAATTTATCTTTCAGTCTCTTTGGGTCGAACTACGGTGTTCTGACTTCCTCATTGCACGAGAGGATACGTAGGCATAACTTAACAGTTATCGAACAAAAGTCTATGTATATTCCCCCTTTGTCTAGCCTTATTCTTTTAGCCTCATTATCATGAGCATTTCACTCTGTCTTTACACTGACACTTCACTTATATACACTACACTTTTCTTAAACTGACACTTGCATTCTTTCCAGCTTTGATACACAAATAGCACTGACACTACCCCTTTAAAACACAAATCTTTTAAGCGTGGATCCCGTCGAGTACGGCGGACAATCTGGGTGCTAATACCTTCCCAGGTTGTAACCAACCCCCTTTCTCAGTCTCTCTAGTTCGCAACCGTCTTATCCATATCTTTCTAGGTCTATGCAGCATTACCTTTCCTCCGGGATAAAAATGCCTAGCTGGCGACTCTTTCTTTTCTTGTGAGTTCACTCCCCTGTGTTCTCACACCTCCTTTCGCCGACCGTTCGCGTCTATACCCCTCTTGGCCCCGGTTGTCATTTGGTGGGAGCGACAGCTTGGCGACTCTGCTGGGGAACCTTATACTGTAACCAGGGCTTCTGGTTCTTTTTGTGGGTTCCTCCTAGCGCTTGTTTGATTTGTGTTTACTGGGGTGTTATGTGTTATTTGTGTTTATACAGTTGCTTTTATTTATTGCTTTATGTACAGTTATTTATTGCTTTCTTTACAGCTTTATATGCATCATACTGTCATACTGTTATCTGGCTGGATCTGTTTTCTGTCTTGGTGGGTGGGGTTCTACTGAGAGTTTAAGGTCCTATACCTGGGACCTGAGTGACACCTAGGCTATAGTGGTTCATGTTCTTTCCCATTCCATTTCGGTCTGGTGCGGGAATATGAAACACGGTTCAGATATGGGTTTCTTCTTGAGAACTCTGTGCTACAGATCTCCTGTAGTGCTAGGGCTATCTGGGAAGCCTGCTAAGTCTGGATGACCTTTACTATGACCTTCAGAAACTGAGGTGAATTAGAGGAGGATCTTTTATGGTTATTGTAAACATTGTACCTCCGGGTTAGAAGTGTTTACACTTCTCATAACTGATCCAAGTCTGAGGATCCTTGTTTTAGAACATCACCTGTGAGGGGGTTGGGCTGTTTACAGGTTTGCAGGAACCCTTGGCCACATCATACCCTGTTACCTATTGTGTTTAAGAATGCTTCACCTTGGACAGTTCTTGTGATTTAACCCTGGACATGTGACTCTTTATTTGAGTCCCCCACCTTGGTTACTGGATTTCTGAACCTCCATCTGGACTTCTTGAACATACATGGACCTTTATATCAAGACAGCAATCAGATCCAGCTTGGTCACAAACCCTTGCATATCATTTGCATACATCATCATTGCATCATTTAACATTTGCTTATTTGTTTTTCAGGGTATCCACATTATATTTTGGCTTGGTTTTGACCCCTTTATCTGATTAGACCCCTGTTCATCAGCTATCTGCTTCAGCCATCTTCATCAGTTGCCTGCTTCAGCTACTATTATCACCAGTCTCAGCCTATCAGTGGCTTAATTCCTGTATCAGTCATCATCATCAGCATCTGTTTTCAGCTCTTCATCAGCAGTCATGGCACCCAAGAAGAGCAACATTTCATACCACTTCTTTGAGCCTGTGCTGGCTGGCATCAGGCAGGTCCAGGCACTTATCACTCCAGACCATATCCCACTATTCAGGGAACATTATGGAAGCATCCTTGATATGGTTATGGACTTGGACCCTTCTCAGAGGAGTTTGACTCACACGTGCCTACAATTCTATGATCCTCCTTTGAGATGTTTCACTTTCCAGGACTTTAAGTTGGGACCTTTATTGGAGGAGTTTTCATCATTGGTTGGAGTGCCTGTCAGGGGTGGTATCCCCTTCAACCCAGAGATGCCTTCTCCCAACAATGAAGAAGTGGCAAAGGCACTGTATTTGGAACCTATTCTGATTGAGCAGAACATGACTACAAAGGCTGGAATTCCTGGCCTACATTTGGATTTTCTCACTTCTCAGGCCATCCTGAAGGCCTCCTTGGGAGAATGGAAGGCAGTTTGTGCATTGTTAGCCCTCAGTATATATGGGGTTATACTTTTTGCAGATGAGCCCAAGTTTATCAGCAAGAATGCTATTCATCTCTTCCTTTTGAGGAACCCAGTACCCACCTTGCTGGGAGATTTCTACTATTCTATTCACCAAAGGAATGAGAAGCAGAGAGGGAGGTTGGTGAGATGTTGTGCTCCTCTATTTCATACTTGGCTGCTCAAACACTTACCCAAGACTGATGCTTTCTTGAACCCTCACCAACAGAAGAATTGGGCTAGAAGACTCACTGCTTTGACTTCAGATGACATCAGGTGGTGTACCCAGAGCACCAAAGGAATGGATATAATTACTAGCTGTGGACAGTTTCCCAATGTACCTCTGATAGGAGTGAAGGGTTGCATCAACTACAACCATTTGCTATTCAAAAGACAGTTGGGCTATGCTCTGGTTCACCCCCCTAGAGTGCAAGACTTGGATGAAACCCTTTACTGTGAGATAAAGCCTAATCTAGCTGTTGTCAGACAAGCATCCTGGGCATGGGACAACATCCAGACCAAGGGGATGGCCATTCTTGAGAGATGCAACAATGTGGCTTCAGCTCAGTATTATGAGTGGTCTCATGCTAGGGCTCAGATTTCTGGGATGCCTTTCACCATTGAGGATGCACCTGGACCATCCACAGCACCACCTCCAGCCACTATCAGCCTGGAAGAATTTGAGAAGCTGAAGGAAAGAAATGAAAATCTGTCTCAAGCTCTGCAGAAGACCCTCTGGGAGAGGAGTGATGGTCGTCTAGACATTGAGAGGTTGGAAAAGCTAAAAGTGGAGCACCTAGCCAGGATTGAGAAATCAGAGTATTACATCAAGAAATCAAGAGCAGGAGAGCAAATTTTGAAGAATGCCTGTAAACAGGCCCAGTTTCAGAAGGCTAGAACTGATCTCTATCTGAAGGAAAGTCAAGCTAGGTGGGTCAGGATCACTGAAGCTCGCACTCAAGAAGATAAGAGAACTCAAGACAGAATTGAGCAGTTGGAGGCAAATGAAAAGAAGCAACAGGAGGCCCTGTTAGCAGCCCAGAAGGAAATTTCAGAGTTAAAGCTTAGGGCTGGTGTGAAGAGGTTAAAGGACCAGGACAGGCACAAGAAACTGACTGTTGCTATCGCCACCAGGAACCTTCTCATCAGAAGCATCACAGAGCATCCGGCTGGTCCTGTAACTGAAGCACTTTTGAAGGAAGTTAAGGAGGATGAGTTTGGTTTAGATGTTTGACTTATTTGCTTGTTGTTATTTCCATTTGATGTACTTTTCATTTTATGTTGTATTTTGACCCCTCAGGGGCATGTGTTGTAAAAACAGACTATGTATTATTCACCATTTGTAATATATTTGTTAGTTTGTTTTATTAAGTGCACTTTCTCTCAAGCAACATCAAAGCATCCTCCTCAGGGTCTGGAAAGGTCAAAACCAAGTACCAAGCCGGATACCTTAGAAACAAATAAGCATACTGCATTGCATACTAACTTTTGTTTTGTTTTGTAGGGTTTTTGGTTTGTTTGTTACTAACTCTGTTGTGATTCAGGAATTATTGCTCGCCGTCGGGTGTTCCCTCTCAACTGTCCACACAGATATCCTATTCGCAACAACCTTCCTGGTATCCAGATGGATCAAGTACAGCAAGAGCTGACAGAGGTCAGAACCCAGATGGTTAACGAAAGGCTGGAGATGAGGAACCAAATGACCCAGTTCATGGAGGTAATGAATGGCTTGGCTCAAAGTCAAGAAAGATTGAGGGTATGGGTTGAGAGACAAACCCCGGAAGAACCTCCCCTGGGAACTGGAGGAACGAGTAACAATGAGAGGGGTCAGCCTCATATTAACCCACCCGTATATGGGCCACATCTACACCCGGAAGTCAATATCCCGGTTAATGTGCAAGGAAATACAACTGCGGGCAGAATCTTACAAGAAGACCCCCAAGAGGATCAATTCACTGTGATGGGAGCTGGGGATGAAGCCTATGATAGGAGGCTTGATGAAATTGCTGAGAAATTGAGATCTCTAGAGTCTCAAAATTCCTTGGGTTTTGATGTCATGGATATGGGCTTAGTGGACGGGGTAAGGATACCTCACAAGTTTAAACCCCCGTGCTTCGAGAAGTACAACGGAACTTCCTGTCCACGAACTCACTTGTAGTCTTTTCTGGGAAGACTTAAGGCATACACCATGGATGAAAAACTGTGGATGTTTTACTTTGAAGATAGCTTGACTGGAGCTTCGAGGGAGTGGTACTCTCACTTGACCAGAGCTACTATTAGATGCTGGAAGGACCTAGCAGAGGCCTTCATCAGGCAGTACCAATATGTCGCTCCCGATAAATGGGACTGGCCCAGATAAAGGTACAGACGCGAACGGTCGGCGAGAGGGACAATGAGAACACACAGCCGTGAACTCACTGGAGATGAAAAAGAGTCGCCAGCTAGGCATTTTTATCCCGGAGGAAAGGTAATGCTGCATAAACCTAGAAAGAGATGGATAAGACGGTTGCGAACCAGAGAGACTGAGAAAGGGGGTTGGTTACAACCTGGGAAGGTATTAGCACCCAGATTGTCCGTCGTACTCGACGGGATCCACGCTTAAAAGATTTGTGTTTTAAAGGGGTAGTGTCAGTGCAATCTGTGCATAAAGAGCTGGAAAAGGATGTACAGGTGTCAGTGTAAAAGAAGTGTGAAATGTGATATATACAGTGTCAGTGTAGGAACAAAGATGAGATGCTCATGATAATGAGGCTAAAGAATGAAGCTGGAAAGAGGGGGAATGTACAGAGACTTTTGTTCGATAACTGTTAAGTTATGCCTACGTATCCTCTCGTGCAATGAGGAAGTCAGAACACCGTAGTTCGACCCAAAGAGACTGATAGATGAATTGACTGATGAACTGCTTACTTGCCTATGCTCAAGTGTATGATCTGTCTGGCACAGATGCAAACTGTCTTGCATTAGACGGAAGAAGCGAGTTCTCGTTTGTGAGTGAAGGTGATGAGAAAAGAATCCCGAAGGAGACGATTATTGTTTGTTTTCGAGTTTTCAGTCTTTTATTGCTTTTGAAAATTTGTCATAAGTGAATGAGCTTAAGCCTAAACCAATGGATTAGTAAACTCATCACATCTTCCCTCTGATTAGGGGTAATGAGAATACCTTAAGTGTGAAGTCAGCTTCTCACACTTAATCACCTTTGGTGTAGGGTTAAGATCATTAACCTACTTGTGATTATTTAGATGTTTTTGGTGTTTTTGTTTAGTGTTAAGTAATGAGGTTAAGCCATAATCAAGGATTAAACAGACTCATTACACCATCCTAATAGAAGGATAATAGATGAGAGTGTTTAAGCTGAGGAAAGCTCCTCAACTTAATCCATGATTAGGGATTAAACTCATGACAAAACAAGCCTTTGATTAAGTGGATTTTATTTAATGATATGATGATGAAGTGAGTTTTATGATTTGTAAGACAACTTGAGGGGGACTTGTCCATTAACACTAGGGTTAGTCCTTCTTAACCAATTAAGGAAGAATTAGAACCCTAATGCAAGGCCCAAGTTACAAGTGTGATGTCTTGATAATTATTAAGTGAATTGATTAAGAGATTTAAACACATTAAGGGTTTAACACTTAGGATTAAAGTTATACACTCCATCCTAAGAGAAGGATGCAGGCATAACCCTAATCACAAAGTTTTAAAGCCTTTGGGGTTTAGTCCCTGATTATGAGGTGAGAAGAGAGGACTCAAAGAGAGACACAAAGGTAAAACTATAAGGGGACTAATCAAAACCCTAATTCATTGTCATGCTTGGATGATCCTAAGGTTTGTGAGGTTTGCAAGAACAATCTTCAGAGGAACCACCAGGAAGCAGATGAACAGGATCAAGAGAAGCAAAGTGACTTGCTTCATTCAAGAAGTCAAGTCACTTGAAGAAAGAAAGTGGGAGGAAGAAGAATGAGCAAGCTCAATCTCAAACACATATAAAAATGCAGCAATGGATGCAAGAGAGATGAAAAGAAGAGTTATGAGAAGTGAAGGCAAATTCACTTCTTCAAGTTTACTTACCACCTGAAATGTTAGAAAGAAATGCAATGCAATGCAAGATGAGATGAAATGGTATGATGATGAGCAAAACCAGAAGCATATACATGATGATTATGATGTTATGAGGTGCTGCAAACATGAGACAAGGCATGGAGATGTTCATACAAGATCATGAATGCAAATGATGCAAGTTAAGGAGCATGAACAAGCATGGAAAGTTATGAATCATACAAGACAAATGACATGGCAAATATGAGATGCAATGATCAAACATGCTTCCTATAAGTCCTAAGATGTCAAATGAATCACAAGAATGCACAAAATGCAAAGACAAGTCATGTTATGCAAGAGAATGCAAGAAGGATGCAAATGGAAGCCCAAATTAGGGTTCATGAATCAAACATCAAACAAAAATTCAAAACAGAAGCAAACCTTAAGATAAAAAATGGAAAATGGCAATCAAAGAAACCCTAAACCTATAATAAACCACTGCCCAAAGGGGAGCTCTCAACTCTCAACCAAACTCAAGTTATGAATTTCCTAAGTTATTAGGGTTTTTTAGGGTTCTTAACAAAAGAAATGCCAAACAATTGAAAAATGCAAGATCAAATCATGGCCATTTTACCCTAGAAACTACATGCCAAACACAAAACAATGCAAGAAGAATCAACGTCTCAACCTTCTCCAATAGGCAGAAATGAATTTTTGAACTTATGATCAAAATAATGCATAAAAAATGATTTAATTCAATGAAAAATTCTTAAAATGCATCAAGATCAAAAAAGAAATTTGGTTTGAAGGTTGGAAATGTTTCTAAATGTCTTAGAACATTTCATGAATTTTTTTGTAATTTTTAAATACCTAAAAGTATTTTTAATTAATTAATTCCCATTAATCAATTAAAAATAAACTTTTAAATATTTAAAAATACTTTTTTGATGATAAAAAATAAAATAAAAATGTTTTTGTGTCTTAAAAATTAATAAAACTTTAAAGAAAAAGTTTCATAATTTTTAAGGATTTTTTGCTATTTTAAAATAAATGTGCAAATTAAATGAAAAGAAAATGAATAAAAATTAAATAAAATAAGAAGTATGCAGGATGGAAGGCTCAGATGCAATCTGGGTTAAAATTGTTTGACTGGGCGCGCATCTGGACGGCCCAGGTTCAAACCTGCCTAATCTTAATTAATTAAATCTTAATCCATAATTATCACTTAATGAAATGATCCTGACCCTTCGTACACGCGCGGGAGATGAAATCCAGTGGCTCACATTCAAACCTGGTGCCCTAACCCTAATTAGCAGCTAATCACTTTCAGGTCACCGAAGACGAGCTCCGGTCGTCTTCTCCGGTGACCTCCTTCCCTGAGAATTCCCAAAACCTTCCCTAGGTCATTAAAATGAAATCTAAAACCATGGAAATGTTCCTCAACCTCTCACGAATCAAACCCCTCTCTCAAAACAAATTTATTCTTCCTAAACAAACTGAATCGAAGGAAATGAAAACTAGGGCACGCAAGTTTCAGATACAAATTAAATGCTCAAAACAAAGCCATTTCAAAAACTAAAAGCATCAGGATGATCAGTGAATCACATAGAACAAGTTTGTAACAAGAAAACTGATTTCTGGAAAAATAATTTTCAAGCTACCTGAGATTTGAAGCTTTCAGTTTGAAGACTTTCTGGCCACTTCCTTCAGTGCAAACTCCTCCACTTGGTCCCCAGAAGATGTTTGAATGCTCAAAGAGGATTTAAGTTGGCTGGATAGTGAGTTTCGAAAGCTTCTGCTCAAGCTCAGTCAAAAATGGCAATGGAGTTTTAGGCAGTTTCAGGTCATGGTGATGGGTTCTATGTGATCAGGACAATGAGTAGAGAAGGTCTGAGGTGTTTGTTTTGGTGTTTGAGAGCTGTGGTGAGAGATTCGAATGAATCTGCAGCTTGAGGGGAGAAATGGCAATGGAGTGTTCTTGCTGTTTCAGGCTTGGTTCTTGGTTGCTGGGTGGTCTATGGAGCAAGGTGAGATGATTGGTGAAGATGGTTGAAGTGTTTTATGGCTGTGTAAGCAGATTCGATAGAAAATGCAATGTGGTGTGTTTTTGTGAATGTTGTGAATGAGAGAGCTTCAGCCTTGCTTGAGGTGTGTTATGGCCAGCATTTGATCCACATAAACAAAGCCTATTGGTCAGTTGATGTGACTTGGCCTGCTGTGATAGGTGTGGCTACTTTTGCCAAAATGTCAACTTCTTGTAAGAGAGGCATGGGTCATGTTTCAGCCAAGTACAAGAGGTGTGGGCTGCGCAGCAAGGTGAGGGGGAAAGGCTAGGAGTGGTCAGCAGGCTAGGCAGCAAGTGGATGGAAGTGATCATGAGTTTTTGCAACTTGGCTTCCTTTGTTCACATGTGAAAAATCTTGCTCCAAAGGCCATACAAACATGTGATTCCTTTGGTTCAAATCTGATTTTGGGACTTAGAGAATGTTTATGTGCTGGTTTGAAATGAATTAGAAGTTGCAATTTGACTTAGCACACGATTTTGCAATTTTCACACTTGGTGCATATCTTGAAAATAAGTGATTTTTGCCAACTTTGCATTGCCATAACTTTTGATCCAAGAAGAGTTTGATCATGTTCTTGTACTTTTTGAAAAGGGAAAGATGAGATCTACAACTTTCATGACCAAAGTTTTTCCATTTGAAGCATTTTTGAATCATGAATCATGGCTTGAAAAATGACCTAAAATGATGCATTCTTGAAAAGTCAACTATGCCCAAAAAGTCAACATTTGCAAAAACCCTAAATTCTTGATTTCTATGAACTTAAACCTTCTTCCATGATAAAATAAAGATCATATACACTCAAAATGATGAAGATCACCCATTGGTTGGGTCATTGGGGGCCTCAGATGCCCTGATTTTGCACTGACTTGTTTGAAAAGTCAACTCTTGATCAGATGACTTCCCCATGGAATTTCTTCATGAAAATTGATATGCATACTCTCTATGCCATATAGAGACCAATGGAAACAAGAATGACCAAAAAAATTGGTGTTATGGCCTCTGAAACCAAAACCCTAATTTTCAGTCAACTGTGTAGCCAAACCTGGCTCTGCATCACCTCAAACCCTAGTTCTTGTGATTCCTCTGCAATTTTGACATTGAGGAGATGAAATATGACATAAGAACACACATGGACCCCTTTAAGTTGATTGGTGGCCTTTGGAGTGGCTCAAGAAGCTTTGGGATTGCTCAGATCACAAACCCTAGGTGCAGATGACTTAGAAACTATCCAGTGAAACAAAAATGAGATGTGAGATGATATGATTGTGTTTATGCATATGAGAATGATCACAAGCCAAGGGTGAGGGAAAATTTGGGGTGTTTACAGCTGCCCCTATTCAAACATGAGTTAGCTGTGCAGGTTGTAAGCGACGGCTTAACAGGCAAGCAGGATAACTTGTGGTTGAATACCAAAGACAGTCCAAAATTTGCACTCACGGAATAAAGAAGAAAAGGGATATAGATTGTAAATGACAAAAAGTATATTGTAAGGTGTAGGCGACGGAGGACGACCGTCGAGCAGAGGACGACTGCTGGGTAAAGAGCAATGCCGGGGACGGCCGACATGCTGGGAAAAGTGCAGGAAAATAAAGCAATGACGGGGACGGCCGACATGCTGGGGATAAAAGGTAAAGCTGAGACGGGGACGGCCGACTAGCTGGAAAAAGTAATATAGTATGATGGGGACGGCCATCAAGATAAAGCTGTAAAATTCTCTGGGAGTCGAATGAAGCATGACGGGGACGGCCATCAAGTTCATAAAGGTAAAGTAACCAACGATGGGGACGGCCATCGGGCTAAAAGGGAAAAGGGACCACGACGGGGACGGCCATCAGGTTAAAGAATAAATGAAATAAACAGTTGATGGGGTACGGCCATCAAAGGTGAAGGACGATCACCTAGCAGGGGACGGCTGCTCTGTTGGGGATAAAAGAAATATGATGGGGACGGCCATCAAAGGTGGAGGAACGACCACCTGCAGGGTACGGCTGCCGAAAATATCAACGATGGGGACGGCCATCGGATAGGACAGGTCAACGACGGGGACGGCCATCGGAACGAGCATGATGGAGGACGACCATCAAGAAGTGGAGGACGACCACTTAGCAGGGGACGGCTGCTCTCAAGGTTTGTCGTGACATAGGACGAATGTCAGATAACCAAAATCAACAATGGGGACGGCCATTGGATAAAGTTGATGAAGGACGATCATCAAGAGGTGGAGGACGACCACCTAGCAGGGGACGGCTGCTAAAATCAACGATGGGGACGGCCATCGGATGAGCATGATGGAGGACGACCATCAAGAAGTGGAGGACGACCACTCAGCAGGGTACGGCTGCTCTCAAAGGTATCATAACACAGGACGAGTGTTAGATAAAAAGAAAATTGTTGGTGATCTACTGGGGATAATGTAAACACGGACGAGCGTTTACACCCAAGAAAACAAAAGGTATAAGTGTTTAGTATTGTGTATAGATTAAAGATGCGGACGAGCATCCTTGAGACTATGATACGGACGAGTATCATGTAGAAACAAACTGACACATATTCAGAGATAATGATACGGACGAGTATCAACTGGTTAACAAAGAACACGGACGAGTGTTGCATCTGAAAGGACTCTTCTGGGGAAAAGTAGATACGGACGAGTATCTATATCCAAGAAGACATAAGTGTTTGACACGGTGTACGGATTAAAGATGCGGACGAGCATCCCTAAGACTATGATACGGGCGAGCATCATGTAGAAACAAACACTAGACGCAATGGTCTGAGATGATGGTACGGACGAGTACCAACTGGTTAACGAAGAACAAAGACTACTGTCGAATCTGTGGGGATATGAGTGATGGTGTATACAAGATACGGACGAGTATCTGCATAAGTGTACCATGAGTAATGAGCATTGTATTGTATAGATGAGTGTTAACTGCTGGGGAGAGTGACACGGACGAGTGTCAAGAGAGAAAAGTATAATATTAACAAGTATATGAGTGATAAAGGTGTAAGCGACTGCGCTGGGGATATGACACGAACGGGTGTCAAGAAAAAGTGCATATACAAGGATATGTGAGTGCAAAGAGGACGTCTTTGGCTTTCTGCTGGTGATATGACACGGACGGGTGTCATGAAGTATCCGTAATACGGGTGATCTTGTTTGTAAAGAGTGTTCAGGCGACTTTACTGGGGAAAGATGACACGGACGGGTGCCAAAAGGAGTATATACTGGTGTTTATGATTGTGAGGCAACTGCTTTTGCCGGGGACTCTGGTGGGGATTTTTCTGTATCATGATGATGAACGGTTTATTATTCACAAGTGTTACTTCAGAACATGACTTATGATTATGCTATGCATTTGATTTTTGCCGTAATGCTCCGTATTAGACGGAATGCTACGCTCTGAGGGGTGAATATGATGCGAACGCCATGATTATGCAAAGAGGCACAGATCCGGGATTCGGATCCCATTGCTGCGAAGATCTCTGGATGATCTGCTTGAAGTGAACATCCCAGCTGGGGATGAGATCGCTGGTAGATCTAATGACGTATCTGTTTGGGGATACATGTCGCTGATTGACACATCCTTATAATATGGGACCCAGCTGGGGTTTGTAGAAGCTTTCCGTACTCTGTTGTGACTTCTCCGTGCTTTACTCTTCTGAATAGAGGCTGGGGATTCTGTGGGGAGATAATTCCCTGATTTCTGCATCCTGCTGAGGAAGAATGGTTGGTGCTACAGCTGGGGAATGCTGTTGGTAACTCAGCTGGGGAGAGCAATGAGAGGCAACTCGGCTGGGAGAAAGCCTCCTGAGTGTTAAGCCTGCTTGTTGATTTGGCAACTTTGCTGGGGAAGTGGGCACTCTCCAGTGCCACGTGGAAGATAGACCGAGTTGATAATGATTCGCCAACTTGCTGAGACGTAACCTGCATGCCCCAGGTTGCGTTCTGGATACCTGCAATCCTGCAACGATAAGGAAACGTACAAAAGGTCCCGAGGTATCCCTCACTAGATTCCGTCATAGGACTTAAGTACTTTCGAGAATAATCACATTCCCTGTAAGCATGTGTGTTTTTTTTTTTTAGAGAAAGGCATCTGTACTTATGCAATTGTATTTTTAGAGATATCAGACAACTCTTTGCAAAACATAAATGTAAAAACGAAACATGACCAAAAATCTGATTTTATTAATTCATGTGCCCTGAATTGGCAAGATACAGTCAAGGGAACATATCTCCTGAAATGAAGAGATTGTTACAAATTGAGAAATAAAGTGTTGGCGATGTTGACGAGGCTTTCAAGGAGCTTCCTCTTCTGCTATGACTCGTATGACAACGACGTTCTTCTCGTCTTGCTTTCTGGAGAGAGTTGATTCTGATTGAAGTCTGATCCTTCGTAGCTTACCAAGTTGTAGGCGATACAGACGAATTCAGAATGCAGTTGTTCGCTTATTCCCTTATTTTGCATGGATCGCCCTTTCGGGTTTTCAATCCATCGGGATACCCATTTTTGCCTGAGCTGTCCAATGCGGCTTTTCAACTCAGCGGGTGTACATTTTTATTCATTTTCCCTTACTTTTGCCCGAGTCTTTTATTCTGTTTTTGACTCGCCGGGATGCCCTATTTTTGCCTGGACTTACATTCTGTTTTTATGTCCAGCGGGTCATTTTATGAGAAGTATTTTTTAACTGCATCTGAATTCACAGGGGATGGGAAGTCTTCACCATCCATGGTGCTGAGCATCAGTGCTCCACCAGAGAAAACTTTCTTTACAACGAATGGTCCTTCATAATTTGGAGTCCATTTGCCCCTGTGGTCTGTATGAGGAGGGAGGATTCTTTTCAGCACAAGATCTCCCACTTGGTATTCTCGGTGCCTGACTTTCTGATCGAAGGCCTTCTTCATTCTCTTCTGATATAACTGCCCATGACAAATTGCAGCCAATCTTTTCTCTTCGATCAGACTCAGTTGTTCGAATCGGGACCGAACCCATTCTGCTTCACTTAGTTTGACATCCATTAATACCCGTAACGAGGGTAGTTCAACTTCAACAGGTAGGACTGCTTCCATACCATACACAAGCTGATACGGTGTTGCCCCAGTGGACGTTCTGATTGATGTGCGGTACCCATGCAAAGCAAATGGTAGCATTTCGTGCCAGTCTTTGTAGGTGACTACCATCTTCTGCACAATCTTCTTGATATTCTTATTTGCTGCCTCAACAGCGCCGTTCATCTTTGGCCTGTAAGGAGAAGAATTGTGATGTTGGATCTTGAAGTCCCGGCATAGTTCTGCCATCATTTTGTTGTTTAGATTGGAACCATTATCAGTAATGATTCGCTCGGGCACTCCATACCGACAGATGATATCTCTCTTCAGAAATCTGGCTACCACTTGTCTGGTAACATTTGCATATGAGGCTGCTTCAACCCACTTAGTGAAATAGTCAATGGCGACCAAGATGAATCTGTGGCCATTTGAAGCAGTCGGCTCAATCTTGCCAATCATATCAATACCCCACATAGCAAAGGGCCATGGTGAAGACATGATGTTCAAAGGATTGGGAGGCACATGCACCTTATCTGCATAGATCTGGCATTTATGGCACTTTCTGGCGTAGGTACAACAGTCTGCATCCATTGTGATCCAATAATAGCCTGATCTTAGCAATTTCTTAGCCATTGCATGTCCTCCAGCATGGGTACCAAAGGAGCCTTCGTGCACTTCATGCATCAATAAATCTGCTTCCGTCTTGTCAACACATCTGAGGAGTACCATGTCAAAGTTCCTCTTGTATAAAGACCCATCAGTGTTCAGAAAGAAACTACCAGCAAGCCTTCTTAAAGTCTTCTTATCATTGGAAGATGCCCCAGGTGGGTATGTTTGATCCTCCAAGAAGCATTTAATGTCATGGAACCAAGGCTTATCATCTTTTACAACATCCGCTGCAAATACATATGCAGGTCTATCAAGTCTAGACACTGAAATCTGAGGTACAAAGTTAGCCGTTTGAACTTTGATCATGGATGAAATGGTAGCCAGAGCATCTGCAAACTGATTCTCGTCCCGAGGGATATACTCAAGTTTGACCGTTGTGAAGAAAGTCAATAACCTTCTTGTATAATCCCTGTAAGGTATCAGATGATCTTGGTGGGTGTACCATTTTCCGTTGGTTTGATTGACTACCAAAGCTGAATCTCCGAATACAGTCAATGTTTTGATCCTGAGGTCGATGGCTTCCTCAAGACCCATAATGCAAGCTTCGTATTCAGCTTCGTTGTTAGTGCAGTTGAAAGTGAGTTTTGCCGAGAAAGGCATGTGAACTCCTTTAGGTGTAATGAGTACTGCGCCAACACCACGACCATTCATGTTAACAGCCCCGTCAAACATCATAGTCCATTCTTCTTCTGGGTCAGGCCCTTCAGTGTGAATAGGCTCTTCGTGATCTTTTGATTTAATGAACATGATGTCTTCATCAGGGAAGTCAAATCTCATTGGCTGGTAATCATCAATGGGTTGCTCAGCAAGATATTCAGATAGTACACTGCCCTTGATGGCTTTCTGAGATGTGTACTGTATGTCGTATTCTGTGAGAATCATCTGCCATCTTGCAACCCGTCCGGTAAGAGCTGGCTTCTCGAAAATGTACTTAACTGGATCCATTTTTGAGATTAACAAGGTAGTGTGGGTCAGCATATACTGTCTCAGTCGGCGAGCAGCCCACGCTAAAGCACAGCAAGTTTTCTCGAGCAGTGAATAACGTTGTTCACAGTCGGTAAACTTTTTGCTTAGGTAGTATATTGCATACTCTTTTCGACCAAACTCGTCATGCTGGCCCAGCACACATCCCATCGACTCTTCTAATACTGTCAAGTACATAATCAGAGGTCTTCCTTCAACTGGCGGCATAAGGATTGGAGGTTCTTGCAGATATTCCTTGATCTTGTCAAAAGCCTTCTGGCAATCTTCGTTCCACCTGACCGTTTGTTCTTTTCTTAACAGCTTGAACAAGGGTTCACATGTTGCTGTGAGGTGAGATATGAACCGTGAGATGTAGTTCAATCGACCTAAGAACCCTCGAACTTCTTTCTCTGTTTTCGGTGCAGGCATTTCTTGAATAGCCTTAACTTTATCAGGGTCAACCTCAATCCCTTTCTCGCTTACAATAAAGCCCAGCAGCTTACCGGATCGCACCCCGAATGTGCATTTGTTGGGGTTCAGCTTTAGTTGGTACTTCCTCAGTCGCTTGAACAACTTCAGCAGATTCACCAGGTGATCTTCCTCTGTAAGGGACTTGGCGATCATATCATCCACATAACACTCGATTTCCTTGTGGATCATATCGTGGAACAATGTCACCATAGCCCGTTGATATGTGGCACCAGCATTCTTCAGTCCGAATGGCATCACTTTGTAACAGAACGTGCCCCAAGGTGTGATGAATGTTGTCTTCTCCATGTCTTCAGGTGACATCTTGATCTGATTATATCCCGAAAATCCATCCATGAAGGAGAATACCGAGAACTGAGCCGTGTTATCCACCAATACGTCAATGTGAGGTAATGGGAAGTCATCTTTCGGGCTGGCTCTGTTCAGATCCCGGTAGTCAACACACATTCTTACTTTGCCGTCTTTCTTAGGCACAGGTACTATGTTAGCAACCCATGGCGGATAGCTAGTCACAGCAAGGAACCCGGCGTCCCATTGCTTTTGTACCTCTTCCTTGATTTTCATAGCCATGTCTGGGCGAGTTCGGCGCAACTTCTGTTTGACCGGTGGGCATTCCTCCCTTAGAGGCAGCCTGTGCACAACAATATCGGTATCCAACCCTGGCATATCTTGATACGACCAAGCAAACACATCAACATACTCTTGAAGCAGATCTGTCAGTTGTCTCTTCACTGAGTCTTGCAGGCAGGCCCCGATTCTAACTTCTTTCACGTCTTCGTCAGTACCAAGATTAATCACTTCAATCTCCTCCTGGTGAGGAGTAATAACCTTTTCCTCTTGTCTCAACAACCTGGCTAGCTCTTCAGGAAGCTCATATTCTTCATCAACCCCTTCATCAGCTTGATTGATTGGATTGTCAAAGTCATACGATGTCATAGCCGTGCTGTTGTCGGTGCTGTCTGGAGGGCACTCTCTGCAAGGGTTAAGTTTGTTCATTTTAGTGATTGATTTTAATCTTGCTTTAGAAAAAAGTGAAATGAAGTTATCATTTTGAAAACACCGCCATTTATTTTTTGTACAAAAAGAAAAATGGAAAAAACAGCGAGCAGAAAAGAAAAAGTCTTGTTTGCAAAAAGATGTCTGATATTTCATTAATTTAATCTTGTTTGCACAAAAGTACAGATGGCCCTGATTACAAAATGAGTCTTGTCATCTTGGGCAAGATGCAAGACTTTGATGCATGCTATAAAAAATACAGGAAATAATAATTACTCTGCATGAGTAACTCTTATAATTTCCTGGGAAGACCAGTTCGAGACACTGCTCCCCGGGATCTTTGGACGAATCCAATTCTCCAGATTGCGCTCCTCTTCCAGCTCGTCTTCCAGACAGTTGATAGCATCGGGGGTAAGCATTCCCCTACTGACAAAACCTGGCTCTGCAGCAGCCTTCGCTTGATGTTGAGTTGGTCTGTAACCCAACCCAAATTTGTCCTTCTTCTCCTCCACAGCTAAGACCTTGCCCCAGCCTAAGGCAGTTCCTTCCTCAACAACCTTCCGGGCTTGTTGGTAAGATGACATGGAGATCCCCGACACAGCAGATGCTTCATTGACATTCAAGGCCTCAAAACCTTGGCTCATTGTTTCATGGATCTCCCCGTCCATCTCAATGTATTTATAGGTAGCCAGATGGCTAACAAAGATATCCTCTTCCCCACAGATTGTGACAACTTGACCTTCCCACTCAAATTTTAACTTTTGGTGAAGGGTAGACGTTATTGCGCCGGCGGCGTGAATCCAGGGTCTACCCAACAAACAGCTGTAGGCGGGCTGAATGTCCATCACATAAAAGATAGTTTTAAAAGTCTGTGGGCCAATTGTCACGGGCAGCTCAATCTCTCCCAGAACCGATCTCTTCGAACCATCAAAGGCTCTTACCACCAGGTTGCTGGGTTTCAATGCCAGTCCATCATATTCCAACTTCACCAGAGCCTTCTTCGGTAAGACATTCAGGGACGAACCTGTGTCTACCAGCACATGAGAAAGGACAGCTCCTTTGCATTCCATGGTTATGTGCAAGGCTTTGTTGTGATTGCGGCCATCCACTGTCAGGTCAGAATTGGTAAACCCTAGCCCATTGCTAGCAGTAACATTACCAACCACGGTTTCCAATTGGTTGACAGTAATCTCCTCAGGCACGTAAGCTGCGTGCAGGACTTTAAGTAGTGCATTCCGATGGGCTTCGGAGCACATAAGCAGTGAGAGGATAGAGATTTTGGATGGCGTCTGGTGAAGCTGATCCACAATTTTATAATCACTCTTTTTGATGATCCGCATAAACTCATCAACTTCCTGATCAAATGGAGTCTTCAGGGCTTCTTTGGCAGCTGGATCTTCCTGCACCGGGCCTTTACCCTTTGCCCTGGCAGCAGATTCTGCTTCAGCAGTAGGTCTTTGAACTTGTGAAGCAAAGAGGCGTCCGCTTCGAGTGAAGCCTCCGCCTCCCCCCACATTATCTATTTGTGGTGCAGGCGCTGATGTTTCAAGAGTGATTCTTTTTCCTTCGCAGTATACGTCAGAGCCATAGTGCCAAGGGATGGCCCTATTGCTTTCATATGGTACTGGTCCAGGTACCGTAACAGTGACTGGACTGATTGTTGCTGCTGAAGGGACTATAATTGTTTGTGGATCATAAAAGATTGTAACTGGTGCTCTGGCGGGAGCAGCACCTTCTGAATGGTAGGCGGAATTATTTTCAGGATCGTAGAATATGGTAACAGTAGAGACATCTTCTTGATTGATTGCTGGTGTTGTAGGAGGTTCTGTTGAAAGGACTGTTGTTGTTGTTGATGGAGATTCGGAATGGAATGAAGCTGAAGTTGTAGCAGGAGAAACTGTTGAAAACTGATCATTTGGAAGGACAGGTGAAATACTTGTTGATGGTGCTGGTGAATTGTCGGGAACAATAGTTGTTGTATTTGTAGGAGGGTCTGAAATCGTTGTTGATGAAGTTGCCGGATTTGTCGGGAATGATGTAGTGATCTGTAGCAAACCACTCTGAATAAGGTTGTCGATGCCATTCCTCAGGTCCTCGCACCCATTCCATGAAATATTGCAGTAGGGACACCCTAGTTCACACCCCGAAAATATTTGGTTTTCGCGGAGTTGAGCCTTGATTTCCACCAACGGTGTCCTGATCTGATCCACACTAGTTATCAAATAAGACGGTTGGTCTTCTTCAATAGCGTTAATTCGGGGACCACCATGGTTTGGCATAGGGTTTTTATTGACATTGGGCGGAGGTGCAAAGTTCAGAGCCTTGGAATCTACCAAGTCTTGTACCTTCATATGCAGAGCCCTGCATTTTTCTGTACTGTGACCAGGTGCGTTTGAATGGAAAGCACACCTAGCATTGGAGTCATAGTTTCTTGGTAGACTGTTGGGATCCGGAGGTGCCAACGTTCTTAGCTCAACTAGGTTGAGTTTCAGAAGTTGTGGCAGCAAAGCAGCATACGGCATTGGGATCGGGTCGATCACTCGGTTAGCTTGGGATGGCCTTTGTTGGAATGGCCTCTGTTGATTGTTGTTGTTGGTGCTGTTGTTGTTGAAGTTTCTTGGAGGGTACTGATTCTGCTGATACTGAGGTTGTTGTTGGAAGTTTTGTTGCGGAGGTTGATAGACTGGCTGAGGATGAGCTGGAGCAGGGATAATGACTGCTGCTATTGTCCTTTGAACATATTGGGGCCTACCCCTGTTGGTGTGGATGGCATTAGTCTCGCCAGTTCTTCTCGGGCCTGCAAAAGGCTTTCTTGTACCACTGGACGAACTGGCACCATTATCAGAGATCTTTCCCATTTTTAACAGGCTTTCAATTCTCTCCCCAGCTATGACAACATCTGCGAAGCTAGTGGAAGAGAAAGCGGCCAACCTGTCAATATACGTTCCCTGGAGAGTGTTCATAAACATGTCTGCCATTTCTCTCTCAGACATTGGTGGTTGAACGGCAGCAGCCAATTGCCTCCATCTCTGGGCATATTCCCGGAAACTTTCCCTTGACGACTGTGACATTCCCATTAGGAGAGTCCTGTTGGGCGCCATGTCTAAGTTGTATTGATACTGTCGGATGAAGGCCTCTTCCAGGTCCTTCCAGCATCTCACAGTTGCCCTTGTCAAATGGGAATACCATTCCCTCGATGCTCCAGTCAAGCTGTCTTCGAAGTAGAACATCCAAAGTTTCTCATCCATGGTATAGGCCTTCAGCCTTCCCAGAAATGATTGTAGATGAGTCCGGGGGCATGAAGTCCCATTATACTTTTCGAAACAAGGAGGTTTGAACTTATGGGGGATCCTGACCCCTTCTACCAAACCCATGTCCATGACGTCGAACCCCAGAGAGTTTTGAGATTCTAAGGACCTCAACTTCTCAGCTATTTCTTCCAATCGTCTATCATAAGTTTCCTCTCCAGCACCCATTACTGTATACTGGTCCTCCTGAGGATCTTCTTGAAGTACTCTGGCTGCTGTGGCTGTCCCTTGAATGTTGACTGGGATGTTGGCCTCTGGATGGAGAGGGGGTCCAAAAACTGGGGGATTGACATGAGGTTGGACCCTCTCGTTGTTACTTGTGCCAGCAGTTCCCACATGGGGCTCCTCTTGATTCCTCCCTTCTACCAAAGTTCTGAGCCTCTCCTGGCTTTGAGCTAAGTTGTTCATTACTTCCATGAACTGGGTTATCTGGGTTCTCATCTCCAACCTTTCGTTGGCCATCTGGTTTCTGACCTCCGTAAGGTCCTGCTGCATCTGATCCATCTGAATTCCCGGAAGGTTGTTTCTAGTTGGGTACCTGTGTGGCCTGTTGAGAGGAAATACCCGGCGGCGAGCAATAATTCCTGAATATCACAACAGAGGTTAGCAACAACAAAACAAAAACCTACAAAACAAACAAAAGGATTAGCATGCAATGCAGTTATGCTTATTTGCTATCAAGGTATCCGGTTTGGCCTTCAGTTTTGACCCTTCCAGACCCTTGAAGATGCTGCTGTTGAAGTTGCTTTTGAAGTAACCCAGATGGAAACTAACACAAATATATTACAAAGGTGAAATAATACAATTCGTTCATTTTACAACACAAGCCCTCAAAGGGGTCAAAATACATCACAAAAAGCAAAAGTACATGGAAAGGAACAACAACAAGCAAATGATCAAACTCCAAGGCCAAACTCATCCTCACGAACTTCCTTAAGAAGTGCTTCGGTCACAGGATCAGCCGGACGCTCCGTGAGACCTCTGATGAGAAGGTTTCTTGTTGCAACAGCTGCAGTCAACTTCCTGTTCTGACTTTGGTCCTTAGACCTCTTCACTCCAGCTCTAATTTCTAGCTCTGATATTTCCTTCTGGGCTGCTGCCAGGGCTTTTTCCATCTGTTCCATCTTGTCTTGAACTCTCTTGTCTTCTAGAGTACGGGCCTCAGTGATTCGGACCCACCTGGCCTGACTCTCTTTCAAATACAAGTCTGTCCTTGCTCTCTGGAACTGGGCTTCTTTACAAGCATTCTTCAGAATCTGTTCACCAGCCTTGGACTTGTTGATATAATCTCCAGACTTCTCAATTTTAGTCAAGTGTTCCACTCTCAATTTCTCCAATCTCTCAATCTCCCTCACACCTTCACTCCTCTCCCTGAGGGTCTTCTGCAAGGCTTGGGTTAACTTCTCATTTCTTTCCTTCAAGCTCTCAAACTCTTCCAAACTGATAGTGGCAGGAGGTGGTGCTGAAGATGACTCAGGCACGTCTTCTATGGTAAAGGGCATTCCAGAGAATTGGGCCCTAGCATGGGACCACTCATAATATTGGACTGATGCCACATTATTGCACCTCCCTAGAATGGTGACTCCCTTGGTTTGAACATGATCCCAGGCCCAGGCAGCCTGCCTAACAGCTGCCAGACTAACCTTGTTCTCACAGTAGAGGGTCTCAACCAAGTCCTGTACCCTAGGAGTATGAACCAGTGCATAGCCTAATTGCCTCCTGAACAGCAGAGGGTTATAATTGATACTTCCCTTAACCCCTATCAAGGGCACATTGGGAAAGCGTCCACAGCTTGTGAGGATATCTCTGCCCTTGGTGCTTTGAGTACACCATCTGATGTCTGCTGAAGTGAGAGTAGTGAGCCTCTTAGCCCAGTTGCTTTGCTGATGAGGATTTAGAAATGCATCTGTCCTGGGTAGATGCCTGAGAAGCCAAGCATGGAATAATGGAGCACAACACCTCACTAGCCTGCCCCTCTGCTTCTCATTCTTCTGATGTACTGAGTAATAGAGATCACCCAGTAAAGTTGGCACAGGGTTCTTCAGGATGAACAAGTGGATTGCATTCTTGCTAATGAAGCGAGGCTCATCTGCAAACAACACAATTCCATATACACTTAAGGCCAACAGAGCACAAACAGCTTTCCACTCCCCCAAGGAGGCCTTCAGACTAGCTTGAGAAATCAGGAAGTCCAGATGAAATCCAGGGATCCCAGCTTTAGAGGTCATGTGTTGCTCAATCAAAACAGGTTCCAGGTGCAAAGCTTTTGCTACCTCTCCATTGCTGGGAAAGACCATTTCAGGGTTGAAAGGGATTTCCCTCTTGATAGGCAGACCAATCAATGATGAGTATTCTTCCAAAAGAGGACCCAACTGAAAGTCTTGAAAGGTGAAACATCTCAATGGGGGGTCATAGAACTGAATACAGGTATGGATCAGGCTTCTCTGAGATGGGTCCAGATCCATGACCAAGTCAAGTATATCCCCATAATGCTCCCTGAATAAAGGTGTGCGATCTGGAGTGATCAGGGTCTGGATCCTCCTGATGTCTGATAAGTCTGGTTGGAAGAAATGATAGGTGATGTTGCTTTTCTTTGGAGCCATGATGCTGAGGACTGAGTAGGATAAGTGCTGATGAAGATGCTGAAGAGTGGGCCACTGGCTGGCTAGTGCAAGTAACTGAAGTATATGGCTGACAGGCTGAAGCAAGTGCTGGTGGAGATAGGTCAATGATGCAGATGGGGTCAAAACCAAAACCAGATGAAAAATGGATACCCTGAAACACAAATAAGCACATGTTAAAATGATGCAATGAGTATGTATGCAAATGAAATGCAAGGGTTTGTGACTGAGCCGGATCTGATTAACTGCCTTGATATAGATCCATGTGTGTTCAAGAATTCCAGATGGAGGTCTAAAAATCCAGTAACCAGGGTGGGGGACTCAAATAAAGAGCCACAAGTCCAGGGTTTTAGAATCACAAGAACTATCCAACATGGAGTATCCTTAACAAAGTCAAAGTAACAGGGTATTCTGAGGTCAAGGTACCTGCAAACCTGTAAACAGCCCAACCCCCTCACAGGTGATGATCTAGAACAAGGATCCTCAGACTTGGATCAGTTATGAGAAGTGTAAACACTTCTAACCCGGAGGTACAGTGTTTACAATAACCATAACAATTCCTCCTCTAATTCACCTCAGTTTCTGAAGGTCAATACTAAAAGGTCATCCAGACTTAGCAGGCTTCCCAGATAGCCCTAGCATTGCAGGAAATCTGCAACACAGAGTTCTCAAGAAGAAACCCATATCTGAACCGTGTTTCATATTCCCGCACTAGACCGAAATGGAATGGGAAAGAATATGATTCACTCTAGCCTAGGTGTCACTCAGGTCCCAGGTATAGGACCTTAACTCTCAATGGAACACCCACCCACCAAAACAAGAAACCAGATCCAGCCAGCAACAATGACAGTATGATATATAAATGCAATAAAGAAAGCAGTAAAGTAACTGTACATAAAGCAATAAACAAAAATAAATACAAGCACATAACACCCCAGTAAACACAAATCAAACAAGCGCTAGGAGGAACCCACAAAAAGAACCAGAAGCCCTGGTTGCAGTATAAGATTCCCCAGCAGAGTCGCCAAGCTGTCGCTCCCGATAAATGGGACTGGCCCAGATAAAGGTACAGACGCGAACGGTCGGCGAGAGGGACAATGAGAACACACAGCCGTGAACTCACTGGAGATGAAAAAGAGTCGCCAGCTAGGCATTTTTATCCCGGAGGAAAGGTAATGCTGCATAAACCTAGAAAGAGATGGATAAGACGGTTGCGAACCAGAGAGACTGAGAAAGGGGGTTGGTTACAACCTGGGAAGGTATTAGCACCCAGATTGTCCGTCGTACTCGACGGGATCCACGCTTAAAAGATTTGTGTTTTAAAGGGGTAGTGTCAGTGAAATCTGTGCATAAAGAGCTGGAAAAGGATGTACAGGTGTCAGTGTAAAAGAAGTGTGAAATGTGATATATACAGTGTCAGTGTAGGAACAAAGATGAGATGCTCATGATAATGAGGCTAAAGAATGAAGCTGGAAAGAGGGGGAATGTACAGAGACTTTTGTTCGATAACTGTTAAGTTATGCCTACGTATCCTCTCGTGCAATGAGGAAGTCAAAACACCGTAGTTCGACCCAAAGAGACTGATAGATGAATTGACTGATGAACTGCTTACTTGCCTATGCTCAAGTGTATGATCTGTCTGGCACAGATGCAAACTGTCTTGCATTAGACGGAAGAAGCGAGTTCTCGTTTGTGAGTGAAGGTGATGAGAAAAGAATCCCGAAGGAGACGATTATTGTTTGTTTTCGAGTTTTCAGTCTTTTATTGCTTTTGAAAATTTGTCATAAGTGAATGAGCTTAAGCCTAAACCAATGGATTAGTAAACTCATCACATCTTCCCTCTGATTAGGGGTAATGAGAATACCTTAAGTGTGAAGTCAGCTTCTCACACTTAATCACCTTTGGTGTAGGGTTAAGATCATTAACCTACTTGTGATTATTTAGATGTTTTTGGTGTTTTTGTTTAGTGTTAAGTAATGAGGTTAAGCCATAATCAAGGATTAAACAGACTCATTACACCATCCTAATAGAAGGATAATAGATGAGAGTGTTTAAGCTGAGGAAAGCTCCTCAACTTAATCCATGATTAGGGATTAAACTCATGACAAAACAAGCCTTTGATTAAGTGGATTTTATTTAATGATATGATGATGAAGTGAGTTTTATGATTTGTAAGACAACTTGAGGGGGACTTGTCCATTAACACTAGGGTTAGTCCTTCTTAACCAATTAAGGAAGAATTAGAACCCTAATGCAAGGCCCAAGTTACAAGTGTGATGTCTTGATAATTATTAAGTGAATTGATTAAGAGATTTATACACATTAAGGGTTTAACACTTAGGATTAAAGTTATACACTCCATCCTAAGAGAAGGATGCAGGCATAACCCTAATCACAAAGTTTTAAAGCCTTTGGGGTTTAGTCCCTGATTATGAGGTGAGAAGAGAGGACTCAAAGAGAGACACAAAGGTAAAACTATAAGGGGACTAATCAAAACCCTAATTCATTGTCATGCTTGGATGATCCTAAGGTTTGTGAGGTTTGCAAGAACAATCTTCAGAGGAACCACCAGGAAGCAGATGAACAGGATCAAGAGAAGCAAAGTGACTTGCTTCATTCAAGAAGTCAAGTCACTTGAAGAAAGAAAGTGGGAGGAAGAAGAATGAGCAAGCTCAATCTCAAACACATATAAAAATGCAGCAATGGATGCAAGAGAGATGAAAAGAAGAGTTATGAGAAGTGAAGGCAAATTCACTTCTTCAAGTTTACTTACCACCTGAAATGTTAGAAAGAAATGCAATGCAATGCAAGATGAGATGAAATGGTATGATGATGAGCAAAACCAGAAGCATATACATGATGATTATGATGTTATGAGGTGCTGCAAACATGAGACAAGGCATGGAGATGTTCATACAAGATCATGAATGCAAATGATGCAAGTTAAGGAGCATGAACAAGCATGGAAAGTTATGAATCATACAAGACAAATGACATGGCAAATATGAGATGCAATGATCAAACATGCTTCCTATAAGTCCTAAGATGTCAAATGAATCACAAGAATGCACAAAATGCAAAGACAAGTCATGTTATGCAAGAGAATGCAAGAAGGATGCAAATGGAAGCCCAAATTAGGGTTCATGAATCAAACATCAAACAAAAATTCAAAACAGAAGCAAACCTTAAGATAAAAAATGGAAAATGGCAATCAAAGAAACCCTAAACCTATAATAAACCACTGCCCAAAGGGGAGCTCTCAACTCTCAACCAAACTCAAGTTATGAATTTCCTAAGTTATTAGGGTTTTTTAGGGTTCTTAACAAAAGAAATGCCAAACAATTGAAAAATGCAAGATCAAATCATGGCCATTTTACCCTAGAAACTACATGCCAAACACAAAACAATGCAAGAAGAATCAATGTCTCAACCTTCTCCAATAGGCAGAAATGAATTTTTGAACTTATGATCAAAATAATGCATAAAAAATGATTTAATTCAATGAAAAATTCTTAAAATGCATCAAGATCAAAAAAGAAATTTGGTTTGAAGGTTGGACAATGTTTCTAAATGTCTTAGAACATTTCATGAATTTTTTTGTAATTTTTAAATACCTAAAAGTATTTTTAATTAATTAATTCCCATTAATCAATTAAAAATAAACTTTTAAATATTTAAAAATACTTTTTTGATGATAAAAAATAAAATAAAAATGTTTTTGTGTCTTAAAAATTAATAAAACTTTAAAGAAAAAGTTTCATAATTTTTAAGGATTTTTTGCTATTTTAAAATAAATGTGCAAATTAAATGAAAAGAAAATGAATAAAAATTAAATAAAATAAGAAGTATGCAGGATGGAAGGCTCAGATGCAATCTGGGTTAAAATTGTTTGACTGGGCGCGCATCTGGACGGCCCAGGTTCAAACCTGCCTAATCTTAATTAATTAAATCTTAATCCATAATTATCACTTAATGAAATGATCCTGACCCTTCGTACACGCGCGGGAGATGAAATCCAGTGGCTCACATTCAAACCTGGTGCCCTAACCCTAATTACCAGCTAATCACTTTCAGGTCACCGAAGACGAGCTCCGGTCGTCTTCTCCGGTGACCTCCTTCCCTGAGAATTCCCAAAACCTTCCCTAGGTCATTAAAATGAAATCTAAAACCATGGAAATGTTCCTCAACCTCTCACGAATCAAACCCCTCTCTCAAAACAAATTTATTCTTCCTAAACAAACTGAATCGAAGGAAATGAAAACTAGGGCACGCAAGTTTCAGATACAAATTAAATGCTCAAAACAAAGCCATTTCAAAAACTAAAAGCATCAGGATGATCAGTGAATCACATAGAACAAGTTTGTAACAAGAAAACTGATTTCTGGAAAAATAATTTTCAAGCTACCTGAGATTTGAAGCTTTCAGTTTGAAGACTTTCTGGCCACTTCCTTCAGTGCAAACTCCTCCACTTGGTCCCCAGAAGATGTTTGAATGCTCAAAGAGGATTTAAGTTGGCTGGATAGTGAGTTTCGAAAGCTTCTGCTCAAGCTCAGTCAAAAATGGCAATGGAGTTTTAGGCAGTTTCAGGTCATGGTGATGGGTTCTATGTGATCAGGACAATGAGTAGAGAAGGTCTGAGGTGTTTGTTTTGGTGTTTGAGAGCTGTGGTGAGAGATTCGAATGAATCTGCAGCTTGAGGGGAGAAATGGCAATGGAGTGTTCTTGCTGTTTCAGGCTTGGTTCTTGGTTGCTGGGTGGTCTATGGAGCAAGGTGAGATGATTGGTGAAGATGGTTGAAGTGTTTTATGGCTGTGTAAGCAGATTCGATAGAAAATGCAATGTGGTGTGTTTTTGTGAATGTTGTGAATGAGAGAGCTTCAGCCTTGCTTGAGGTGTGTTATGGCCAGCATTTGATCCACATAAACAAAGCCTATTGGTCAGTTGATGTGACTTGGCCTGCTGTGATAGGTGTGGCTACTTTTGCCAAAATGTCAACTTCTTGTAAGAGAGGCATGGGTCATGTTTCAGCCAAGTACAAGAGGTGTGGGCTGCGCAGCAAGGTGAGGGGGAAAGGCTAGGAGTGGTCAGCAGGCTAGGCAGCAAGTGGATGGAAGTGATCATGAGTTTTTGCAACTTGGCTTCCTTTGTTCACATGTGAAAAATCTTGCTCCAAAGGCCATACAAACATGTGATTCCTTTGGTTCAAATCTGATTTTGGGACTTAGAGAATGTTTATGTGCTGGTTTGAAATGAATTAGAAGTTGCAATTTGACTTAGCACACGATTTTGCAATTTTCACACTTGGTGCATATCTTGAAAATAAGTGATTTTTGCCAACTTTGCATTGCCATAACTTTTGATCCAAGAAGAGTTTGATCATGTTCTTGTACTTTTTGAAAAGGGAAAGATGAGATCTACAACTTTCATGACCAAAGTTTTTCCATTTGAAGCATTTTTGAATCATGAATCATGGCTTGAAAAATGACCTAAAATGATGCATTCTTGAAAAGTCAACTATGCCCAAAAAGTCAACATTTGCAAAAACCCTAAATTCTTGATTTCTATGAACTTCAACCTTCTTCCATGATCAAATAAAGATCATATACACTCAAAATGATGAAGATCACCCATTGGTTGGGTCATTGGGGGCCTCAGATGCCCTGATTTTGCATTGACTTGTTTGAAAAGTCAACTCTTGATCAGATGACTTCCCCATGGAATTTCTTCATGAAAATTGATATGCATACTCTCTATGCCATATAGAGACCAATGGAAACAAGAATGACCAAAAAAATTGGTGTTATGGCCTCTGAAACCAAAACCCTAATTTTCAGTCAACTGTGTAGCCAAACCTGGCTCTGCATCACCTCAAACCCTAGTTCTTGTGATTCCTCTGCAATTTTGACATTGAGGAGATGAAATATGACATAAAAACACACATGGACCCCTTTAAGTTGATTGGTGGCCTTTGGAGTGGCTCAAGAAGCTTTGGGATTGCTCAGATCACAAACCCTAGGTGCAGATGACTTAGAAACTATCCAGTGAAACAAAAATGAGATGTGAGATGATATGATTGTGTTTATGCATATGAGAATGATCACAAGCCAAGGGTGAGGGCAAATTTGGGGTGTTTACACAATACAACTTAGACATGGCTCCTAACAGGACTCTATTAATGGGAATGTCTCAGTCATCCAGAGAAAGCTTCAGGGAATATGCCCAGAGGTGGAGACAGCTTGCTGCTGCTGTCCAGCCACCCATGTCGGAAAGAGAAATGGCCGACATGTTCATGAACACTCTACAAGGAACATACATTGATAGGCTAGCTGCCTTTTCTTTCACCAGCTTCGCTGACGTAGTCATAGCCGGGGAAAGAATTGAAAGCCTTCTGAAAATGGGCAAAATTTCCGATAATGGTGCAAGTTCGTCAAGTAATCCCAGGAAGCCTTTTGTGGGACCTAGAAGAACCAATGAGACAAATGCCATTCATGCCAGCAGGGGTAGACCTCAGTATGTTCATAGGTCAGTGGCAGCTGTCACTATTCCAGCTCCAATTCCTCAGCAACCAACATATCAACAACCACAACAACCACACTATCAACAACAAGTTCAGTATCCGCCGCAAAGAAACTACAACAACAACAACAACAACAGCAGTCAACAGCAAAGACCCTTTCAACAAAGACCATCACAGGCAAATAGGGTGATTGACCCTATCCCTATGCCTTATGCCGCTTTATTGCCACAACTCCTGAAACTCAACCTAGTTGAGCTAAGGACATTGGCACCTCCAGATCCTGCCAGTCTTCCAAGAAATTATGATGTCAACGCCCGGTGTGCTTTTCATTCTAATGCACCAGGCAACAGTACAGAGAAATGCAGGGCTTTACAAATGAAAGTGCAGGATCTGGTGGATTCCAAGGCCCTCAACTTTGCAGCCCCGCCTAATGTCAACAAGAATCCCATGCCTAATCATGGAGGACCAAGAATTAATGTCATTGAGGAAGACAAGCCATCTTTCTTAATCACCAGTGTCGGGAAGATTCGAACACCTCTGGTAGAAATTAAAGCTCAGCTCCTGGAGTGCCAGATGTTCCCCGGGTGTGAGCTCGGTTGTGGTTATTGCAACATTTCGGTCAACGGGTGTGATAACTTGAGAAGCGGCATAGAGGGTCTTATCAAAAGTGGTATACTTCAGATCACAACATCAGCTCCTACAAATCCAGCAATCCCTTTGACAACAATTCCTGACTCTTCTACAACTGCAACAACAATCATTCCAACAAATTCATCAATATCATCAACAGTGGCTCCATCCATCACTTCAACAAATCAGATATCAACAACCATTTCTTCTACAACATCAGCACCCATTCATTCAACGGAATCTTCTACAACGCCAACAGATATCTCAGCAGTCACCATTTATTATGATCCAGCATATGTTCCTCCAAACAACAACTTTCAACAACAAACAATGGCACCTCCTGCCAGGTCACCAGTCACCATCTACTACGATCCGCACACCATTTCAGTACCCTCCTCTGCAGCAGTCAGTCCAGTTACCATCACGGTACCTGGACCAGTTCCATATGAAATCAGTAATGCCATACCTTGGCATTATGGCTCTGACCTCTACTGCAATGGGGAGAAAATCACTTTGGATTCTTCAACCTCTTCTCCACAGATTGATAATGTTGGGGGAGGCGGAGGCTTCACCAGAAGCGGACGCCTCTTTGCCTCATAATTGCAAAGACCTAATGCCGAAGCAGAAGCTGCTGCCAAGGCAAAAGGAAAGAGTGTGGTGGTGGAAGAACCAGCTATCAAAGAAACTCAGAAGACGTCTTTTGAGCAAGATGTAGACGAGTTTATGAGGATTATAAAAAGAAGTGATTACAAGGTAGTGGATCAGCTTCATCAAACTCCCTCAAAGATCTCCATATTATCCCTGCTGATGTGTTCTGAAGCTCACAGGAATGCATTACTGAAAGTCTTGCACGCAACATATGTGCCAGAGGAGATCACTGTTAATCAGCTAGAAACTGTGGTGGTAAATGTCAACACCAGTCATGGACTGGGCTTCACCAATGCTGACTTAACAACAGAGGGACGTAACCACAACAAGGCTTTGCATATCACCTTGGAATGCAAAGGTGCTGTTCTATCTCATGTGCTGGTGGACACTGGGTATTCACTCAATGTCTTGCCAAAGAAAGCCTTAGTGAAGCTGGAATATGATGGCTTGGCACTGCGTCCAAGTAATTTAGTGGTGAGAGCGTTTGATGGCTCTAAAAGATCAGTGCTGGGGGAGATTGATCTGCCTGTGATGAATGGCCCGCAGACCTTTAAGATTACCTTCTATGTGATGGACATTCAGCCGGCCTACAGCTGTTTGTTGGGTAGACCTTGGATCCATGCCGCTGGCGCAGTTACGTCTACCCTTCACCAGAAGCTGAAATTCGAGTGGGAAGGCCAGATCATCACCATCTGTGGTGAAGAAGATATCTTTGTTAGCCATCTGGCTACATACAAATACATTGAGATGGATGGAGAGATCCATGAAACTATGAGCCAGGGATTTGAGGCCCTGAACATAAATGAAGCATCTGTTGTACTGGGGACCTCCATGACATCTTATCAGCAAGCCAGGAAGGTTGTAGAAGAGGGGACTGCCCAAGGTTGGGGCAAGTTGTTGCCTGTGGAGAAGAAGGAGGACATATTTGGGTTGGGTTACAAACCAACTCAACAAGATCAATCAGAGGCTGCCAAGAAGCCCAATTTTGTCAGCGGGGGGATGCTCACCCCAGATGCAGTGAACAACTTGGAAGATGAGTCGGAAGATGAGCGCAACCTGGAGAGCTGGATATGTCCAAGGATCCCGGGGAGCCCTATCTCAAACTGGTCTTCCCAGGAAATTATAAGGGTTACTCCTGCAGAGTAATTATTATTTCCTGTATATTTTAAGCATGCATCAAGTCTTGCATCTTGCCCAAGATGACAAGACTCATTTTGTAATCGGGCCATCTGTAATTTTGTGCAAACAGATCAATCAATGAATATCGGACATCTTTTGCAAATGAGTCTTTTTCTTTTCCGCTCACTGTTTTTTCCATTTTTCTTTTTGTACAAAAATAAAATGGCAATGTTTTCAAAATGACAACTTTATTTCACTTTTCTAAACAAGATTAAAATCAATCACTAAAATGAACAATCTAAACCCTTGCAGAGAGTGCCTTTCAGACTGCACCGACAATAGCACAGCTATGGCTTCGTATGACTTTGACAATCCAATCAATCAAGCTGATGAAGGGGTTGAAGAAGATTATGAGCTTCCTGAAGAGCTAGCCAGGTTGTTAAGGCAAGAGGAGAAGGTTATCACTCCTCATCAGGAGGAGGTCGAAACGATTAATCTTGGTACGGACGAAGATGTGAAAGAGGTTAAGATCGGGGCCTGCTTACAAGACTCAGTGAAAGAACAATTGATTGACCTGCTTCGTGAATATGTGGATGTGTTTGCTTGGTCTTATCAGGATATGCCAGGGTTGGACACCGATATTGTTATGCACAAGCTGCCTTTAAGAGAAGATTGCCCACCGGTTAAACAGAAGTTGCGCCGCACTCGCCCAGACATGGAAATGAAGATCAAAGAAGAGGTACAAAAGCAGTGGGACGCCGGGTTCCTTGATGTGACTTGCTATCCGCCGTGGGTTGCTAATATTGTACCTGTGCCTAAGAAAGACGGCAAGGTGAGGATGTGTGTGGACTACCGGGATCTGAACAGAGCCAGCCCGAAAGATGACTTCCCTTTACCTCACATTGATGTATTGGTGGATAATACGGCTCAGTTCTCGGTATTCTCCTTCATGGACGGATTTTCAGGATACAATCAGATCAAGATGTCGCCCGAAGACATGGAGAAGACAACTTTCATCACACCCTGGGGCACGTTCTGTTATAAGGTGATGCCATTCAGACTAAAGAATGCTGGTGCAACGTATCAACGGGCTATGGTAACATTATTCCACGACATGATCCATAAAGAAATTGAATTTTATGTGGATGACATGATTGCCAAGTCCTTCACAGAAGAAGATCACCTGGTAAATCTGTTGAAGTTATTCAAGCGTCTGAGGAAGTACCAACTGAAGCTGAACCCCAACAAGTGCACATTCGGGGTGCGATCTGGTAAGCTGCTGGGCTTTATTGTGAGAGAGAAAGGGATTGAAGTTGACCCTGATAAAGTCAAAGTCATTCAAGAAATGCCTGCATCGAAGTCAGAAAAAGAAGTTCGAGGTTTTCTAGGAAGATTGAACTACATTTGAAGGTTCATATCTCACCTTACTGCAACTTGCGAACCTTTGTTCAAGCTGTTGAGAAAAGAACAAACGGTTAGGTGGAACGAAGACTGCCAGAGGGCTTTTGACAAAATCAAGGAGTACTTGCAAGAACCTCCAATCCTTATGCCTCCAGTTGAAGGAAGACCTCTGATAATGTACTTAACAGTATTAGAAGAGTCAATGGGGTGTGTGCTGGGCCAGCATGACGAGTTTGGTCGAAAAGAGTATGCAATATACTACCTAAGCAAAAATTTTACCGATTGTGAACAACGTTATTCACTGCTCGAGAAAACTTGTTGTGCTTTAGCGTGGGCTGCTCGCCGACTGAGACAGTATATGTTGACCCACACTACTTTATTGATCTCCAAGATGGACCCCGTTAAGTATATTTTTGAGAAGCCAGCACTTACCAGACGGGTTGCAAGATGGCAAATGATCCTCACAGAATATGACATTCAGTACACATCTCAGAAAGCCATCAAGGGCAGTGTATTGTCTGATTATCTTGCTGAGCAACCCATTGAGGATTACCAGCCTATGAGATTTGACTTCCCTGATGAAGACATCATGTTCATTAAAGCAAAAGATAATGAAGAGCCTGTTCACACTGAAGGGCCTGACCCAGAAGAAGAATGGACTATGATGTTTGACGGGGCTGTTAATATGAATGGTCGTGGTGTTGGTGCAGTACTCATTACACCCAAAGGAGTTCACATGCCATTCTCGGCAAAACTCACCTTTAACTGCACTAACAACGAAGCTGAATACGAAGCTTGTATTATGGGTCTTGAGGAAGCCATTGACCTCAGGATCAAAACTTTAACTGTGTTCGGAGATTCAACTCTGGTAATTAATCAAACCAATGGCAAATGGTACACACACCAGGATCATCTGATACCTTACAGGGATTATACAAGGAGGTTATTTACTTTCTTTACAACGGTCAAGCTTGAGTATATCCCTCGAGACGAGAATCAATTTGCAGATGCTCTGGCTACCATTTCATCCATGATCAAAGTTCAAGCTGCCAACTTTGTACCTCGGATTTCAGTGTCCAGACTTGATAGACCAGCGTATGTATTGACAGCAGATGTTGTTAAAGATGACAAGCCTTGGTTCCATGACATTAAGTGCTTCTTGGAGGATCAAACATACCCACCTGGGGCATCTTCCAGTGATAAGAAGACACTAAGAAAGCTAGCTGGTAGTTTCTTCCTGAATACCGATGGTTCCCTGTACAAGAGAAACTTTGATATGGTACTTCTCAGATGCGTTGATAAAACAGAAGCATACTTGTTGATGCACGAGGTGCACGAAGGATCCTTTGGTACCCATGCGGGAGGGCATGCCATGGCCAAGAAGTTGTTAAGATCAGGCTATTACTGGATCACAATGGATGCCGACTGTTGTGCCTATGCTAGAAAATGCCATAAATGCCAGATTTATGCGGATAAAGTACATGTGCCTCCGAATCCTCTGAATGTGATGTCTTCACCCTGGCCCTTTGCCATGTGGGGCATTGATATGATTGGCAAGATTGAACTGACTGCTTCAAACGGCCACAGATTCATCCTGGTGGCCATCGACTATTTTACCAAGTGGGTTGAAGCAGCTTCCTATGCAAATGTTACCAGGCAAGTAGTAGCCCGATTTTTGAAAAGGGATATCATCTGTCGGTATGGAGTGCCCGAGCGGATCATTACTGATAATGGTTCCAATTTAAACAATAAAATGATGGCAGAACTGTGCCGGGACTTCAAGATCCAACACCACAATTCTTCTCCTTACAGGCCAAAGATGAATGGCGCTGTTGAGGCAGCTAATAAGAATATCAAGAAGATTGTGCAAACGATGGTAGTCACCTACAAAGACTGGCACGAAATGCTACCGTTTGCCTTGCATGGGTACCGTACGTCAATCAGAACATCCACTGGGGCAACACCGTATCAACTTGTGTATGGTATGGAGGCAGTTCTACCGGTTGAAGTTGAATTACCCTCCTTACGGGTATTAATGGATGTTAAGCTGAACGAAGCAGAGTGGGTCCGGTCCCGATATGAACAACTGAGTCTGATTGAAGAGAAGAGATTGGCTGCAATCTGTCATGGGCAGTTATACCAGAAAAGGATGAAGAAAGCCTTCGATCAGAAAGTCAGGCTCCGGGAATACCAAGTAGGAGATCTTGTGCTGAAAAGACTCCTCCCTCCTCATACAGACCACAGGGGAAAATGGACTCCGAATTATGAAGGACCATTCGTAGTAAAGAAAGTTTTCTCCGGTGGGGCACTCATGCTCAGTACTATGGATGGTGAAGACTTCCCGTCCCTTGTGAATTCAGATGCAGTTAAAAAACACTTCGCATAAAATGACCCGCTGGACACAAAAACAGAATGTAAGTCCAGGCAAAAATAGGGCATCCCGGCGAGTCAAAAACAGAATAAAAGACTCGGGCAAAAATAAGGGAAAATGAATAAAAAATGTACACCCGCTGAGTTGAAAAGCCGCATTGGACAACTCAGGCAAAAATGGGTATCCCGATGGATTGAAAACCCGGAAGGGCGATCCATGCAAAATAAGGGAATAAGCGGACAACTGCATTCTGAATTCATCTGTATCACTTACAACTTGGTAAGCTTTGAGAGGTTCAAGCGCCGGTTGGAACCAGCCTTCTTCAGAAAGCAAGGCGAGAAGAATGTCAAAAGTCATACGAGTCATAGCGAAAGGGAAGCTCCCTGAAGCGTCGTCAACATTGCCAATACCTCTTATTTCTCAATTTTCAACAATCTCCTCATTTTAGGGGATCTGTTTCTTTGACTGTATCTTGCCAATTCAGGGCACACGAATTAATAAAATCAGATTTTCAGTCACATTTCGTCTCGTACACTTTACCTTCATTTGCAAAATGTCCGATGTCCTTAAGATACTGATTGCATAAATACAGATGCTTTTCTTCTAAAAAATACGTGCTCGCAGGAAATATACCTACTCCCGGGGGGGTCTAAACTCCTATGATGGAATCCGGTAAGGGATACCTCGGGATTACTTGTACCTTTCTTTGTCTTTTCAGGATTGCAGGTATTCAAAGCACAACATGGGGCATGAAAGCTTCATCCCAGCAAGCTGGCAAATCATTATCTACTCAGTCTATCTCCCAATTAGCACCGGAGATGGTTTCTCCCCAGCTGAGTTGTCCAGTATCATCCTCAGCAGGACCCCTACAGAAATCCCCAGGAAAACCTTCCCATGGTCTTTCTTTTTCCCCAGCCGAGTTGCCATTTACTATTCCTCCGCAGCCAAGTGCGAAAGCCAAGGAACCATCTCCCCACAGAACTTCAGCCTCCATCCAGAAGAGTAATGCCCGAAGAAATCACAACAGAGTGAAGAAAGCTTCTACAAACCCCAGCTGGGCCCCTCATTACCAAAGATAGGTCTATCAGTGACCTATATCCCCAAGCAGAGTCCCATATGTCAATGATCTCATCCCCAGCTGGGATATTCACTTCAAGCAGATCGACCAGAGATCTTCGCAGCAACGGGATCCAAATCCCGGATCGGTATCTGTGCATAATCATAGCATTCGCATCATATTCTCCCCACAAAGCGTAGCATTCCGTCTAACACGGAGCATTACGGCAAAAATCAAACATATTGCATAATCATAAGCCATGGTCTGAATCAACACTTGTAAATATCGACAATCCATCAACTATATACAGAAAAACTCCCCAGATATCCCCAGCAGAGAGCTAAAGCTAAAACATCGACCTTACACTCACAAATACCAGATACATACTCCTTTTGGCACCCGTCCGTGTCATCATTCCCCAGTAAAGTTGTCCGAGCAAACAGACACTTATACATATCACAGATACTTCCTGGCACCCGTCCGTGTCATATCCCCAGTAGAAAGCCAAAGCGTCCCCTTTGCGCTCACAGATACATCTTTATACAAATTCCCTGACACCCGTCCGTGTCACTTTCCCCAGCACAGTTGCCTAAACATTTTGCAAACCATATGCTTGTTTATATTATACCTTTCTATTTTGACACTCGTCCGTGTCACCCTCCTCCGCAAGTTAAACACTCTCCTGTACAACACTTATACTTATTTCGCTCATACAGATACTCGTCCGTATCTTGTATATACCACTTAAATCCCCTCAGATTCGACACTCGTCCGTGTTCTTTGTTAACCAGTTGATACTCGTCCATATCATCATCTCAGAACACGCGTCAAGCGTTTGTTTCTACCTGATACTCGTCTGTATCATAGTCTTAAGGATGCTCGTCCGCATCTTTAAATCCATACACGTGTCAAACACTCATGTCTTCTTGAACTTAGACACTCGTCTGTGTCTATTATTCCCCAGAAGAGTCCCCTCAGAATCAACACTCGTCCGTGTTCCTTGTTAACCAGTCAATACTCGTCCGTATCATCATCTCTGAACACGCATCAGTATTTGTTTCTACCCGATACTCGTCCATATCGTAGTCTTAAGGATGCTCGTCCGCATCTTTAATCTGTACACAACGTCAAAACACTTATACCTTTTATTTCTTGGATGTAAACACTCGTCCGTGTTTACTATTCCCCAGTAGGTCGCCTACAAAGCAACCCCTTTTCTATCCGGCATTCGTCCTATGTCTTGATACTTTTAGCAGCCGTCCCCTGCTAGGTGATCGTCCTTCACCTTAGATAACCATCCCTCATCTTATCCCCGAGAGCAGCCGTACCCTGCTAGGTGATCGTCCTTCACCTTTTGATGATCGTCCTTCATCATTTTATCCGATGGCCGTCCCCATCGTCGACCTTTTATCCGACATTCGTCCTATGTCGCGATACTTTCGGCAGCCGTACCCTGCCAGGTGATCGTCCTTCACCTTTTGATGATCGTCCTTCATCATTTTATCCGATGGCCGTCCCCATCGTTGATCTTGTTATTTGACATTCGTCCTATGTCATGATAAACCTTGAGAGCAGCCGTCCCCTGCTAGGTGATCGTCCTTCACCTCTTGATGATCGTCCTTCATCATGCTCATCCGATGGCCGTTCCCATCATTGATCTTGCTATATGACATTCGTCCTATGTCATGATAAACCTTGAGAGCAGCCGTCCCCTGCTAGGTGATCGTCCTTCACCTCTTGATGACCGTCCTTCATCATGCTCATCTGATGGCCGTCCCTATCGTTGATCTTGCTATATGACATTCGTCCTATGTCATGATATCCCCGAGAGCAGCCGTACCCTACTAGGTGATCGTCCTTCACCTTTTGATGATCGTCCTTCATCATTTTATCCGATGGCCGTCCCCATCGTCGACCTTTTATCCGGCATTCGTCCTATGTCGCGATACTTTCGGCAGCCGTACCCTGCCAGGTGATCGTCCTTCACCTTTTGATGATCGTCCTTCATCATTTTATCCGATGGTCGTCCCCATCGTTGATCTTGTTATCTGACATTCGTCCTATGTCATGATAAACCTTGAGAGCAGCCGTCCCCTGCTAGGTGATCGTCCTTCACCTCTTGATGATCGTCCTTCATCATGCTCATCCGATGGCCGTCCCCATCGTTGATCTTGCTATATGACATTCGTCCTATGTCATGATAAACCTTGAGAGCAGCCGTCCCCTGCTAGGTGATCGTCCTTCACCTCTTGATGATCGTCCTTCATCATGCTCATCCGATGGCCGTCCCCATCGTTGATCTTGCTATATGACATTCATCCTATGTCATGATAAGCCTTGAGAGCAGCCGTCCCCTGCTAGGTGATCGTCCTTCACCTCTTGATGATCGTCCTTCATCATGCTGGTCCGATGGCCGTCCCCATCGTCGACCTTTTATCCGGCATTCGTCCTATGTCGTGATACTTTCGGCAGCCGTACCCTGCCAGGTGATCATCCTTCACCTTAGATGACCGTCCCTCATCTTATCCCCAACAGAGCAGCCGTCCCCTGCTAGGTGATCGTCCTTCACCTTTGATGACCGTCCCTCATCATTATTTCATTTATTCTTTAACCCGATGGTCGTCCCCGTCGTGGTCCCTTTTCCTTTTCCTGATGATCGTCCTTCATCAGTTTAGCCTGATGGTCGTCCCCATCGTTGTTTACATTACTTAATGAACCTGATGACCGTACCTCATCATTTATTGTCACCTAATCCCCAGAGAATCTGATAGCTTTACCTGATGGCCGTCCCCATCATGATCCCTTTTTATCCCCAGCTTGTCGGTCGTCCCCGTCATTGCCCTTTCCCCCGCAGTCGTCCTCTGCTCGACGGTTGTCCTCCGTCGCCCGCACTTTACAATATACTTTATTTTCTTTTACAATCTATATCCCTTTTTCTTCTTCATTCTGTGAGTGCAAATTTTGGATTGTCTTTGGTATTCAACCACAAGTTATCTTGTTTGCCTGCTAAGCCGTTGCTTACATCCTGCACAGCTAACTCATGTTTGAATAGGGGCAGCTGTAAACACCCCAAATTTTCCCTCACCCATTCACACCATGGCTTATAATATCTTCATATGCATAATTTCAATCATAGCATCTCATATTGCATATTTGCTTCACTACATTGTTTCTAAGTCATCTGCATCTAGGGTTTGTGATTTGAGCAATCCAAGAGCCACTCCAAAGGTCATCAATCACTTCAAAGGGGTCCATGTGTGTTCAAGCATCATATTATATCCTCTCAAAGTCAAGAATGTCAAAAAATCACAAGAACTGAGATTGGCATGGAAGCAGAGCCAGGTTAGACTGCACAGATGACCTAAAATTAGGGTTTTGGTTTCAGAGGCCATAACTCCAAATTTTTGGGCCATTCTTGTTTCTATTGGTCTCTATATGGTATAGGGATCATGCATATCAATTTTCATGAAGAAATTCAATGGGGAAGTCATCTGATCAAGAGTTGACTTTTTGAGCAAGTCAGTGCAAAATCAGGGCATCTGAGGCCCCCAATGACCCAACCAAAGGGTGTTCATCATCATTTTGATTGTGTATGATCTTTATTTGATCATGGAAGATGTTAGAAGTTCACAAGATTGAATAATTTCAAGCCATTTGCAAAGTTGACTTTTCGGGAAATGACTTGTAATGGAAACTTGCCATTTTGGGAAACTTTTTCAACTCTTGCTTTTTGATTCAAAAATGCTTCAAATGGGAAAACTTTGGTCATGAAAGTTGTAGAATGGATCATTCCCTTTTCAAAAAGTACAAGAACTCATTCTAATTCATTTTGGATCAAAAGTTATGGCTTGTCAAAGTTGGGAAAAATCACATAATTTCAAGTTTTCCACCAAAGAGACAAAGTTGCAAAATCACTTGCCAAGGAAAATTGTGCTATCAAATGGACTTCTAAACTTCATACAAACATGAACCAATGTCCAAAGATCAGAATTCACCAAGAGTTTCCTCATTTTTGTGACTTGTGGGGCAAGAAATTTCAAAAGGGCCAAAGATGAAGCAAGTTGCAAAACCTCACTCAAACCCTAATCCACTTGCTTGCTGACTTCAGAATTGATCCAAGGGCTCTCCACACTTCTTGCTGCGCAGGAAAACCCTCTTGTCCTTGGCTAGCCATGAGCCCATACCTCTCTTACACAAAGTTTGACATTTTGGCAACTTGCCCATACCAATCACAATAGGGCACACCAACTCCTCTGACCTCTCTAGTTGTGATAAGTGGACCAAAGCCAGCATAACACACCATACAACTCATGCTGAAACACACTCCAAGCCATAGTTATCAAATTTGCTCCAACTTGCAAAACCATTGATCTCAACATGCCTCACTGATCACAAAGCTTCAAACACACGAACAAACTTCACCATTGATCTCAACATGCCTCACTGATCATAAACCAACCATTAAAATAGCCTGAAACTCACTGAAATCAAAACACGATTTCCTTCCCCCCTTGAACAGAACTCTGCCAATCTCCCAAACTAGCCATCCTCAAAGCTTCCTAAGCTTCATTTCATCATCAGAGGATTCAAAGGAGTGGATTTGCAACAAAGGAAAGGCCAGAAAGCCCAGAACCAGGAGGTTCCATCTCAGGTAGCCATCTCAAACATTTTTCCAGAACTTGCGTTTTAAGTTATAAACTGATTCTATGTGGTGTGCTGATCATTTTGAGCTTTGAACCTTTGAAAATGGTTGCGTGTGTAGGATGTATTTGATCTTTGAAACTTTTGTGTGTTTTCCGTTTTGATTCGTGTCTCTTGATTCAGTGGAAATAAATGGATTTTGGGGTGGGGTTTAGGTTTAGTGATGTTCAATGAGTGATTCTGGAGAGATTTGAGAGGTTTCATGGCGTATTGAGAGAGATTGAAAGAGGAGCTCGTCGGAGAAGATGACCGGAACACTGTTCCGGTCACCTGAATTTGTTTAGGGTTCAGATTAGGGCACTAATCATAATTAGGGGAATTTGAATGCTGGCCGTCCAGATGCGCGCCTAGTTAATTCGCGCGCGTCCCAGTTTGAATCCTGGCCATTTGATCTGTTGACTTTCTCATTTTTCAGTTTAAATTCATTTTTATTTTCACTTTATTTCATTTGTTTTGTTCATTTATTTAAAAATAGTAAAAATCATCAAAAAATTCTGAAATTTTTTATCAAACCTTTTATTAATTTTCAGAAACCAAAAATATTTTTATTTTTATTTTTTGCATAAACAATTATTTTTAAATCATTTAAAAGTTTATTTTTAGTTAATTAATGAAAATTAATTAATTAAAAATACTTTTAGGTATTTAAAAATCACAAAAAAATTCAGGTAACCTTTAAAAACATTTAGAAACATTGTCCAACCCTCAAACCAAATTTATTTTTTGTTCTTGATGCCTTTTGATCATTTTCAATGGAATTAATTTCATTTCAAGGCATTATTTTGATTCAAACTTCAAAAATTCATTTCTGCCTAACCATTGAGAGTTGGACAATGATTCTTTTTGCGTTACATCTTGCATAACATGTAGTTTATAGGATTAAATTGGCATGAATTGATCTTGCATTTTCAAATTGTTTAGCATTTTTCTTGACAAGGTACCTTAAAACCCTAGAAATCTTAGGAAATTCATAACCCTCATTAGGTTAAGATTTGGATCCTCTCCTTTGGGCAATGAGTTTGTATAGGTTTAGGGTTCCTTTGAATGCATTTTCAAATTTTTATCATGATTTTTGCTTCTGGTTTTTTGAATTTTGTTTTGTGCATTGATCATGAACCCTAATTTGGGCTTTCTTTTGCATTCATCTTACATTTGCTTGCATACCATGACTTGCCATGACATTTTATGCATTCATTTGATTCATGATACATCTTAAGACATATTAGAATCATGTTTGATCATTGCATCTTTCATTTGCCATGTTGTATGTCATTTGCATTTCATAACTTTTCATGTATGTTCATGGTTCTAAGCATGTTTCTTTTGCATTCCATATGTTTGTGTGATCATCCTCATGCCTTGTTTCATGTTTGCATCATCTCTTAGCATCATTAACATCATACTCATGCTTCTGGTTTTGGTTTGCATCATCACATTTCATTTCATTTTGCATTGCATTTCATTTTTTTTTGCTAACTTTTTAGGTGGTAGGTTGTTTGAGAAGTGAATTTGCCTTCACTTCTCACATTCTCTTTTCATCTATTTCATACTTCCCTTGCTGCATTTTGTCTTGTGTTTGGATTGATCTTGCTCATTCTTGTTCATTCTCACCTTCTTTCTTCAAGCAACTTGACTTCTTAAGTGAAGCAAGATGTTTTGCTTCTCTTTGCTCCTTTCATCTGTTTCCTTGGTGGTTCCTTGAAGATCTTTCTCTTAAACCTCACAAACCCTAGGAATCCCAAGCATGATAACAATTAGGGTTGATTAATCCCCCACTTAGCTTTTACCTTTGTGTCTCTTTGAGTCCTCTCTTATCATCTCACAATCAAGGACTAAACCCTAAAGGTTTTAAGGCTTTGTGATTAAGCTTATGCCTGCATCCTTCTATTAGGATGGAGTGTATAACTTTAATCCTAAGTGTTAAACCCTTAATGTGTTTAAATCCCTAATCAATTCACTTAATAATCATCAAGACATCAAAGCTTGTAACTTGGGCCTTGCATTAGGGTTCTAATTCTTCCTTAACTGGTTAAGAAGGACTAACCCTAGTGTTAATGGACAAGTCTCCATCAAGCTGTCTTACAAACCATAAAACTCACTTCTTCATCTTATCATTAATTAAAATCCATCTAATAATGGCTTTGTTTTGTCATAAGGTTAATCCCTAACCATGGATTAAGTTGAGGAGTTTTCCTCAGCTTAAACATTCTCATCTATTATCCTTCTATTAGGATGGTGTAATGAGTCTGTTTAATCCCTGGTTATGGCTTAATCTCATTACTCAACACTAAACAAAAACAACAAAAACATCTAAATAATCACAAGTAGGTTAATGATCTTAATCCTGCATCAAAGGTGATTAAGTGTGAGAAGTTGACTTCACACTTAAGGTACTCTCATTACCCCTAATCAGAGGGAAGATGTGATGAGTTTACTAACCCATTGGTTTAGGCTTAAGCTCATTTTCTTATGACAAACTTCAAAAAGCAATAAAAGACTGAAAACACAAAAACAAACAATAATCGTCTCCTTTGGGATTCTTTTCTCATCTCATTCACTCACAAACGAGAGCTCGCTTCTTCCGTCTAATGCAAGACAGTTTGCACCTGAGCCAGACAGGTCATACACTTGAGCATAGGCAAGTAAGCAGTTCACAAGTCAATTTATCTTTCAGTATCTTTGGGTCGAACTACGGTGTTCTGACTTCCTCATTGCACGAGGGGATATGTAGGCATAACTTAACAGTTATCGAACAAAAGTCTCTGTATATTCCCCCTTTGTCTAGCCTTATTCTTTTAGCCTCATTATCATGAGCATTTCACTCTGTCTTTACACTGACACTTCACTTATATACACTACACTTTTCTTACACTGACACTTGCATTCTTTCCAGCTTTGATACACAAATAGCACTGACACTACCCCTTTAAAACACAAATCTTTTAAGCGTGGATCCCGTCGAGTACGGCGGACAATCTGGGTGCTAATACCTTCCCAGGTTGTAACCAACCCCCTTTCTCAGTCTCTCTGGTTCGCAACCGTCTTATCCAATTCTTTCTAGGTCTATGCAGCATTACCTTTCCTCCGGGATAAAAATGCCTAGCTGGCGACTCTTTCTTTTCTTGTGAGTTCACTCCCCTGTGTTCTCACACCTCCTTTCGCCGACCGTTCGCATATGTACCCCTCTTGGCCCCGGTTGTCATTTGGTGGGAGCGACACTATGGATTCATTTCTTCCAAGAGAGTTTATCTGGAGCTCAATTGGAATGGTATTATCAACTTGAAAGTGTTAATATTCGTGATTGGAATGATATGGCTGAGGCCTTCTATAGGCATTACCAATATAATGCTAATTTAGCACCAACTCGCATGCAGCTCCAAAGCATGTCTATGGGTGCTAAGGAGAGTTTCAAAGAGTATACCCATAAATGGAGAGACCTGGCTGGTAGAGTTCAACCTCCTCTGACTGACAGGGAGCTAGTGGATATATTTATGAGTACGCTGAATGGTCCTTTTTATAAGTCACCTCATTGGAAGCTCATCATCTGGTTTCACTGAGCTGATAATGACTGGAGAACGTGTGGAAAGTGGGATAAGAAGTGGTAAGATACAGGTAAGTGCCTCTTCATCAAGCACTGCTAAAAAGCCCCCTAGAGGAAAGAAGGAGTCTAATGTTGTGTATGGTCAACATAGTCGTAACAGGAGTCACCAATCTGTGGGAGCAGTTCACATCTCCAATCCTGCCCCTACAACACCAGATCAACAACAGAACAATCAACAGAAGCCTAGAAGGCAGTTCACCAAGATCAACATGTCACTGGCCCAAGCCTTGCAACACATGTTGAAAGGGGAGCTAATTACTTTAAGGGATCCTCCTCAGAATCCTAATACATCCTCTCCTCGGTACAATCCTAATGCAAGATGTGCATATCATTCTAACAGTCCGGGACATAACACCAACAATTGTTGGGTGTTGAAAAACAAGATTCAAGACATGATCGAAGCTGGGGAAATTGAATTTGACCCTCCTGGGACCCCAAATGTGATCACTGCTCCTATGCCCAATCATGAGAACACTGTTAATGTTGTTGATGAAGTTTCTTATGTTTCCTCAGTAACAGATTTGACTACTCCTCTATCCATTATCAAGAAGAAGTTGGTGCAGGCTGGGTTCTTTCCAGGTTGCAAGGAAGAATGTTTTTACTGTGCCTATAAACCGGATAGTTGTTGGAAGTTGAAGGATGGTATTCAATGCCTCATGGACAATTACACTATATTGTTTGAAATGACTCCTTATGTGGAAAGTATGTGTGAACATCTGACTCGAAACACGAAGCTTGAAGATGTAGTTATGGTTAATAAAGTACCAGTGAAGATTACCTCCAAAGGTCCTGTCAGGATCACCTCTGAAGGTCCTGTCAGGATTACCGCTGAAGGCCCTGTGAAGACTGTTGCTGAAGCTAGAGTGGCTCCATGATCATTACCACTCCTGGCCCTGTTCCTTATACTTCTGATAAAGCTATACCATGGAATTATGGTTCTGATGTTTATATCCATGGTGTCAAACAAGAGCCTTTGACTGATGCACCTGTTACTGATGTTAATCTTGATGTGGACAACATTGATAGATCTAGTAAGGTCACCAAAAGTGGAAGAATCTTCTCCCCTCAAGATACCTCTAAAAGTGCAGTTACTCCAACTCATACCTCTAATTCTGGGCCAAGTACTGATGCTCGGGGAAAAGTTCCTGTGATTGAACCTGTGCAAGCTGAGTCACCAACTGCTGAAAATCTTTCTAAACAGATGGAAGAAGTACTGAAGATCATTCGCAAAAGTGATTATGATATTGTTGACCACTTGGGGCATACTCCCTCCAAAATTTCCATGTTATCTTTGATGTTGTGTTCTGATGCCCATGTTAAAGCCTTAATCAAGTTCTTAAAGGCTGCTCATGTGCCAAATGAAATTTATGTGGATCAATTTGAGAATTGTGTTGCACATCTGACTAGTGATAATGGTCTGGGCTTTTCTGATGCTGATCTGACTCCTGCCAAGAGAAATCATAATAGAGCTCTACATATCTCCATTGAATGTAGGGGCACTACTTTGTCTCATGTGCTGGTGGACAATGGTTCTTCATTAAATATGCTCCCTAAAGAGGTTCTGGACAAGCTCAGTCCTGAGGATGTTGTGTTAAGACCAAGTAATGTGGTTGTGAGGGCCTTTGATGGTTCAAGAAGAGTGGTGCATGGAGAAGTAGACCTCCCAATCAAAGTAGGCTCTCAAGTCTTCAACTCTACTTTCTATGTGATGGATATTCGTCCTGCGTATTCTTGTTTGCTTGGGCGCCCCTGGATCCATGGGGCAGGTGTTGTGACTTCCACCTTGCATCAGAAGTTGAAATATCCTGTGAAAAACAAAATTGTCACTGTCTATGGTGAAGAAGAGTACATGGTTAGCCATGTGAATACTTTCAAATATGTAGAAATGGAGGGTGAAATGGTTGAAACTCCGTGTCAAACCTTTGAAGTTGTTCCTTTCTCTGCTCATGTTCCTCAGTCTGCCCCTGCTTCTGAAAGAGCTCATGAGGTTACTAGAACACCTCCTACAATGGACTCCCTCAAAGATGCTAGGGCTGTGGTTGAAAAAGGTGGTTGTGCTATTTGGGGTCAGCTTCCCAACATCCCTTACAAGTCTGACAAGTTTGGTTTGGGTTTCACTGTAGAATCTCAGAGGGGTATTCGTCGTGCTCGTGCTGTTCGTATCACTAATAAAGGGGTCATAAGAGATCAAATCAATGTTGTGGGTGACTATAATGAAGACTATAACCTGGATGATTGGATCTTTCCTACCATGGGTAATGGGTTCAACAATTGGAAGACTGAAGACGTTATTCCTATCTCCTTTAGTCAGGAGTAAATACTATTACTGTGTTTTGTTTTAAGTTTGTAATTTCGAACAATAAAACCTTTTAAGCCTTGTGTCTTACCCGGGGCACAATGGTATGCTTGTTTCGGGATGTCATTTCATTTTCATACTTCATTCAATAAAATCAATGGACGTTTCGTTTTCGTAAATATTGTGCTCCTTGTTTTTTCTTTTATTATTTCTATTTTATCAGCTATGTGTTCTTACACACACCCACATCACTAAAATGCAGATCTCCATCCACTATGGATCCTGTTGATAACAGTTCCACTATTGCCAATTATGATTTCGAGAATTCGATCTATCAAGCTGAAGATGAGAAGGAGGAAGATTGTGAGGTACCTTTAGAGCTTGCTAGGTTGTTACAACAAGAAGAGAAAGTTATACAGCCACATGAAGAGCCAATTGAAGTTGTGAATCTGGGAACGGAGGAAAACGGGAAAGACGTCAAGATAGGGGCTGAACTAGAAGATGGTGTTAAGAACAGACTAATCCAGATGTTACGTGACTATGTGGAGATCTTTGCTTGGTCATATGAAGATATGCCAGGGTTGGATACTGACATTGTGGTTCACCGTTTACCGGTAAAAGAAGACTGTCGTCCAAAGAAGCAAAAGGTTCGTCGCATGCGTCCTGAAATGTCAGAAAAGATTAAAGCAGAGGTGATGAAAAAATTTGATGCAGGGTTCTTAGCTGTGACTTCTTATCCTCAATAGGTTGCAAACGTGGTACCGGTACCTAAGAAGGATGGTAAGGTACGCATGTGTGTGGATTACAGGGATTTGAATAAGGCTAGTCCTAAAGATGACTTTCCACTTCCACATATTGATGTTTTGGTAGACAACACTGCTCAGCATAAGGTATTCTCTTTCATGGATGGTTTCTCTGGTTATAATCAGATTAAGATGGCACCAGAAGATATGGAGAAGACTACATTTGTTTCACAATGGGGCACTTTTTGTTATAAGGTGATGCCATTTGGTTTGAAGAACGTTGGGGCAACATATCAACGTGCTATGGTGGCTTTGTTTCATGATATGATTCACCATGAGATAGAGGTATATGTGGATGATATGATAGTCAGGTCCCAGAATGAAGAACAACACCTTGATCATCTGTGCAAGTTGTTTGAGAGGTTAAAGAAGTATAAACTGAGATTGAATCCAAACAAGTGTACTTTTGGAGTTAGGTCTGGTAAACTCCTGGGTTTCATTGTCAGTGGAAAAGGTATTAAAGTGGATCCTGCAAAAGTAAAAGTTATACAAGAGATGACTGCTCCCCGTACTGAAAAGGAAGTTAGAGGTTTCTTGGGACGACTGAATTACATTGCAAGATTTATTTCCCAGCTAATTGTTATCTATGAGCCAATATTCAAGTTGTTGAAGAAAGATCAGGTAATGGAATGGAATGACGAGTGCCAGGTAGCCTTTGATGAGATCAAGAAATACCTCCAAGAACCTCCAATTTTGATGCCACCAGTTGATGGAAGACCCTTGATTATGTACTTAACAGTATTAGACAACTCAATAGGGTGTGTGTTGGGGCAACATGACGAGTCTGGTCGAAAAGAGCATGCAATATACTACCTTAGCAAAATTTTTACCGACTGTGAAACAAGATACTCACTGCTCGAGAAAACTTGTTGTGCTTTGGCATGGGCTGCTCGCCGACTAAGACAGTATATGTTGACTCATACTACCTTATTGATTTCAAAGATGGGTCCAATCAAGTACATATTTGAGAAATCTGCTCTCTCCGGACGAATAGCAAGATGGCAAATGATTTTAACAGAATATGATATACAGTACACCACTCAGAAGGCCATTAAGGGCAGTGTGTTAGCTGATCATTTAACTCATCAGGCAGTGGATGATTATCAGTCAATGAATTTTGAGTTCCCAGATGAAGACATTATGATTGTTACTAAAGAACCTAGACAATAAGACAGACCTGAACAGGGATCCTGATGGACTATGGTTTTTGATGGAACTTCTAATGAGCTTGGTAACGGTGTTGGTGTTGTGATCATTTCCCCTGAAGGTTGTCATACCCCAATTACTTCTAGACTTTTTTTCTATTGTACCAACAATATGGCTGAATATGAAGCATGTATCATGGGTATCAAAGCTTCCATTAAGATGAAGGTTCAGTTTCTGGATGTGTATGGAGATTCATCCCTGGTAGTTAGTCAGATTAAAGGAGATTGGGATACCAAGCACCCAAATCTCATTCCTTACATATAGCATGTGTTGTCTTTGATCCCATATTTTGAAGAGGTTACCTTTGGACATATTCCACGAGAAAAGAATCAGTTGGCAGACGCATTAGCCACCATGGCATCTATGTTTGAGATTAGTTGGGATTATGAAGCTCCTAGAATCACTATTGATAGATTTGAGAAGCCTGCATATTGTAATGAGATTGATACTAAAGGAGTAGAGGGAAAGCCTTGGTTCTATGAAGTGAAGAGGTATCTTGAAGCTCAGGAGTTCCTTGAAGGGGCATTTGTCAATGATAAGAAGTTTCTGAGGAGGTTTTCTGCTAAGTTCTTCTTGAGTAATGGAATTTTGTACAAGCGCAATCATGATTCAACTTTGCTTCGTTGTGTGGATAAGAAGGAATCAACAGAGATTATGGAAGACATGCATGATGGGATCTTTGGCACTCATTCTAGTGGTCATACCATGGCAAAGAAGATATTGAGAGCAGGTTACTATTGGTCTACCATGGAAGCTGACTGCTATCAACATTCCAAAACATGTCACAAGTGTCAGATTTATGCTGATAAGGTGCATGTACCTCCAGTTCCGTTGAATATGTTGACTTCTCCTTGGCCTTTTTCCATGTGGGGCATTGATATGATTGGTGAGATCAAGCCTACTGCTTCTAATGGACATCGTTTCATCCTGGTTGTCATTGATTACTTCACAAAATGGGTGGATGAAGCTTCATTTGCATCTGTTACTAAGAATGTTGTGGCTCGATTCATTAAGAATAATCTCATATGTAGGTATGGCATCCCTGAAAGGATTATCACAGATAATGGCTCTAATCTGAATAACACTATGATTACTGACCTCTGCATGCAGCTCAAGATTAAGCATCATAATTCTTCTCCGTATCGTCCAAAGATGAATGGTGCAGTAGAAGCTGCCAATAAGAACATCAAGAAGATTCTACAGAAGATGACTGTTACGTATAAGGATTGGCATGAGATGTTACCATTTGCTCTTCATGGTTATCGTACTACAATACGTACTTCAACAGGGGTAACCCCATTCTCCTTAGTCTATGGTATGGAAGCAGTTCTAACCATTGAAGTTTAGATCCCCTCCTTAAGAATCATAAAGGATGCAGGCTTGGATGAAGATGAGTGGATTCAGACTCGACTTGACCAGATAAATTTGATTGATGAGAAAAGGCTAGCAGCTGTTTGTCACGGTCAGATGTACCAGAAACGGATGATCAAAGCTTTTAATAAGAAGGTTAAGCAAAAGGTATATCAGACTAGAGACTTGGTAATCAAACATATCGTATTACCATAGGGTGATCCTAGGGGAAAGTGGACACCTATATATGAAGGACCATTTGTAGTCAAAAGGGTATTTTCAGGAGGTGCCATGATGCTTACTACTATGGATGGTGAAGTTTTCCCACAGCCCGTAAACGCAAACATAGTTAAAAAATATTACGCATAAAAAGAGACCCGCTAGGTTGACTGGCCTAGGCAAAAATAAGGGCATTCCGGCGAACCAAAAGGGTTCGGGCAAAAATTATGGATATATATATATAAAAAATTGTACACCCGGCAAGTCAAAAATCCGAAAGGGAGGCTTGGACAAAAAAGGGTATCCCGGTGGATTGAAAACCTGAAAAGGCAATCCAGGCAAAAGTTAGGGATTAAAGCGTATGACTATGTCTCGTTGGATCACTCATGTAACCCCAACCAGTTGTGCTACCTGAATCAAGTTCAAACAGATAAAGATCAATCCAATCATTTCTATCTCGACAGCAAAGGATGAGATACTTGAAGATAATGGCAATAGTGGAATTGAAACTCAATAGGATTATTTTGACATAGTTGTTTTTCTTTGTTTTTGTAAAACTTTTATGGCAAATTCCTCTTACTAGGATTTCTGTCTCCTTGTACAAACTTTCCTATTTATAGGCCATTCTCTAAATGAATAAAGTCTCATCTTTGAATTCAAGTTTACTTTTCCCTTGTTCACTTAAGCGGAAACGTCCATTGGTTATATTTGAATGTGTGTATGCTTTTGAATATGATTGATGTTTACCAGAAATGCATAAAATACAGTAATAGTATTTACTAAGGACGAACGAGGGTAGGAATTCAACGAAGCTTCGCCGGTTCATCCCCACAAGGTAATCTTTACGAATATCCATACAGAACTCTTCAAGTAATATCTTATACTTCCCACTCGACGAAGTCTTCAAGCAGTTTCATATCCTCCGAAGATTTAAGTCTCCCAGATCTATGTCCATCTCTTTTATCCTTAGTCAGGATATTCAGGAACTTATTCCTTCAATAAGAATTACGACGAACAAAGACGGGAGGTTCTGAGTACCATATTATTAAACAAGACGGGAACGAAGTCCTCATATTCCTCAGCAACAAACCGGGATTTATTTTCCCCAGCCAGTAGTTGCTATACAGAGATACCCAGACACTTCCGGCTACATGATTCATACATACATCATTTACATTATATCATGGCATATGCATCCATAACCCATATGACATTTTTACTTAAGAACATCATGTCATACATGCATACATCAAATAATGTTGCATAAACTAACCTTTCCTTTTTAGGATAGTTACAGGCAGATAAACATTATCAAATAGTTCAAGGATAATCACCACGAAGATTTAGTCCTGATGCTCAAGTTGTCCTTGGAAGGGTACGTAAATGATCTATACGAAGATCTAGTGCTTAATCCAGGATATTTCCATAGGAGATAATCGTTACGAAGATTTATTTCTGAAGGTCAACTATCTTTGGGATAGTGTGTAAATGATCTATACGAAGATCTAGCACTTAATCCAAGAGATTATTTTAGAAGAAGTTCAGGGATAATCGCCACGAAGATTTAATCCTGGTATTCTTCTTTGTCTTTGGGAAGGTATGTAAATGTTCTATACGAAGATCTATTACCTAATCCGGGATATTTCCAGAAGAGATAATCGCTATGAAGATTTATTTCTAATGGTCTATACAACAGTTTATCTGTGGTATGGTACATAAGTGATCACTACGAAGATCTTGTACTTAGCCCAAGATATTATCAAAAGCAATTCAGAAAAGATCGCCACGAAGATTTGATTCTGATGCTTAAATTAAAGTATGATCTATACGAAGATCTAAGTACTGACACCTAATGAAAAACATTCTTTCCCCCCAGAGATAATGCAGAGACGATCTATACGAAGATCTAGTGCTGACATTCAACTCAAACCATGTTACAGGAATGATTCAGAGATGGCCTATACGAAGACCTAGTACTGATATCCAGTGACAACATAAAGATACTATCATTATGGATGGCATCTATAAGCCCATCTCCAGTTCCTCTGAGTGGCATCTTTCATCCCACTCCAATATATACAACCAATCAGCAGTGTTACTTTACGCACCGACAATTGCAAATTTTTGGGCTTTTGTGTTCAATCCCCTTCAACCTTCCAAGTCATGAATGGCATACAGGCCAATCTAACTCCTCAGGTTTCAGAAAATTGAACAGGGGCAGTTGTTGCACCCCAAAATTTGCCCTTACCTAGTCAAGGAATTGTGTACCAAGGTGTACCAAGAGGTTCACAAGGTTCACAAGGTATCCCAAGAGGTTCACAAGGTTCACAAGGTTCACAATTAGTCAGAAAGCTTGGAAGTTCCCTCAGACAAAGCCTTCTCCTAAGCAATGCACCCTAAACTAGGGTTTTGGATTTCATCGGGCTAAATGTACTTTCAAGGCCTCAAGTGAGCTTCATAACATCCTACATGTCTTCAAGAATCCCTATGTCAAGTTTCAAGGCTTTCCCAAAAGGTTTGCTCAGTCAGATGATCAGATATGCAAAATTCAGTCAAAGCAGTTAAAAAGTCAAACTGAGGTCAACTGTGGTCAAATCAATGTCAAACTTCAAGATGTTTTTGTCAACATCAAGTTTATGAAGTAAAATTCATCATTTTATCAAGGGTTGATCATGATTCATCAAGGAAGTTTCAGATCATCAAGAATCAAGAGTTTCTAAATTAGGGTTTTCATAGGAAAAGTCAACTGAACTTTGACCAGACATAACTTTCACATGCTTCATCAAAAATTTTCCATCCAAAGCTCATATTGAAGGAAATTGAATTCTCTACAACTTTGTGTCTCACAAGCCAATCCTAAAAATTCTTCATTTGGAAGGTATGAGCTAAAACATTATAGGTCATTTTAAAAGTCAACAAAAAGTCAACATCTTCCAAAGGGCATAATTTTAAAATGGTAAAGGATATGGACATGAGACCAAATAGGTTGGTTAGAGGACTCTCTAAGCTTTCCAAAATGTCCAATAACACCTTCATAGCCTTAAAATTGAGGGATTTGTGCCTTTGCAAAGTTGAGAAATTTTTGGGAGGTATGTGAAGCAAATGAAGCCTTAAAACCAAATTTTGCCAAATGGGCCTGCCAAATTGCCACCCAATCTCCATGATACCTCAAGCACGACCCAAACCAAGCATTATCTGATTTTTTATATTTTATTTAGTATTTATTTGAATTTTATTCATTAAAATGAAAATTAAATCAAAATCAAATATAAAAATCAAATATTTGGACATGATTTTGATTCTAGAAGATCATAAACACTATTTAACTTGATTGGATACTCTCCAAATTCGTGCAAAGCCTTAAGAGTATGAAAATATTTGATTTTTCTTACATTTAAGATCATGACTTACTTCACCATCAAGGCATCCAAAAAGCCCAACAATTCATCACTTTCTTGACCTAATTCTATTCACTATAAGTTCACAAACCTACTGCAAGCACAAGGGACGAAATTGAGAGGCCAAAGAACACCTTTCACATTGCAAATTTTTCAAGAAAAATCAATTTTCGGTTTTGGCCATTGAGATTGTTTTAAGGCATTCCAAAGGTTTCAATACATTCCTTGATGTTCACTGAATTCATAGCAATCTTTATCATCATTCAAAATCTCATAAATCATTGAAACCGATCCTTCATATGTTCTTGAAAACCAAGTTTTCGATTTCACATATATATGCACTTTAACATGTTTTTTATGATTTAATATTGTTTATAATGCTTCATAGATTGTTTCTGGACATTTGGTTTTGAGTTTTGATGCAGGATTGATGATATGCCATAGTTAGGGTTTCGAGCTTCAATTTTAGGAACTATGGCTAGACACGATTTCACATGAAATTGATGACTTAATTGGACTCATAGGACCTCCTTTAATTGACTTGTACCATTAGAATGAATTTATTTTGTCTATTGTGACGTTTTTGATTTGCAGGCCATGTAGTGACGGATGAAAACCGTCACTAAAACCTCTTGCTACAAGACAAACCGTAGCTATAGCCTAAGCAGACGGCTGGAGGTAGATGATGAAGTGTGGCGCGAAAATTCAGTTTAAATATTTGCTTTATTTTAGTATGTTTTGTTTAGGTTATAATGTCAAAGCACGCTGATAGCTCAGCTGGTAAGGCACGCGTGTGTGCAAATATGAGAACCTGGGTTCGATTCTGGCTGGATGCGTTTTGTTTTTTTGCTTTAATTTATTTCTTTTGCAGGTTGAAAATATAATGAATTTGTGATATAAAGGTATCACCAGCACGCGCTGGCCTAGTTGGTAAGGCACGCGTGTTGAAGATGCTTTGTCCCTGATTGGACTGTTGAGGTAGTCTTGATTCATGTTGGCACCAATGAAGTTCAACTTTCTCTTTTGATTGCCCCTTGTTGGGATTGCACTGATGTCAAGCACTGAATTGCAATTAAATTGTTCATACACAAATGGTAATGTTAATGCAACGTTCATGTAAGTTTTGAAAAAAGTTTATTTTTATTTGAATGTTGTGAAAGTGTGACGAATGGACCGTTAGTCCACACGAGGTGCTGATTTAGAAAGTGCGTGAAAGATGCGGCAAGAATAATATGCAAACGAGATTGAATATTAGCAAATATATGGGAGTCAGTTTACGCAACCTTGTTGGTAGCATGCTTTCAGAATAAACCAATGCCTCAATTAGGTCTTTTGAGGGTTATAACGTGGTATGGTTCATGGTTTGAGAAGCAAAAGTATAAGGCTCAAAGTTTGATTTGTACCCACCCCTCTTCGTGATGTTCTCCAATCCTACGTTCAGTTAACTCTACATATGTATTTGTTTTGACGTTGCAAGAGCGAAGATGAAGCCTTAAAGTTCGCTTGAAAATGGAAGTCATCTTATTTTGATTTGATTGGATGCTGGTGACCCTTTGATTCTTGATTTGGTGGTCACTGATATTTGTTTTGCTTTTGCTGAGGATTTGAGTTCCTCTTTTGATTTGTTCTATTTCGACTAAGTCTCCCTTCGGGTGCTCAACTTAGTGGTTTTTTCTTTTCTTTTTGTATTTTGTCGAATGTTGTGACTGCCAAGTCATTTGTTGATTGGTCCTCCTGTCGTACCCCGAAAAATACGACCTTACGCGATCCGAATGGACGGGAGCCGCGCGCCGGACGGACTGAAGAGTCGCCACCTAATTCTATTTATTCCCGAGGAGGGAAAGGGGAGATATAGATACAACCCGGGAGGAAAAGGATGAGGACAAAGGTCAACGAAACCATTGCTTGGGTTCGGGAGTCGGTTATGCAGGGGGAAGGTATTAGCACCCCCTACATCCATCGTACTCGATGGGAAACATCTAAGTTATCGCACGCGAAAGGATGTCTATGCTTAAACGAATTGCTTGCTAGAGGGAAATGAGTTGAATTATAAGTTAGATTGAACCTAGGTGCTCGGCAAGGATTGAGATCCTCGTGCCTACGTACTCCCATGTGCAATGGGAAAGTCAGAGCCTCGTAGTTCGGCCTACTAAGGGTAATGGTTGTTGATTTTATTACCTTTCGTCGATGAAAGGGTTTAGGAGTCGAATGTACTAAAGACTATGGATAGTTTATCTCGCCCAACAGGACGAGTGTCCTGCGTCGAAATAATCGGAGCGAGTAACGAGAGCTCGTTATCCTCCTTTCTACCGCTTAAGGCTCGTGGCGTACAAATCTTCTCGTATTATTAAAGTGTTTTATTTCCTAAGACCGCTTGACGTTGGATCAAGGGTTTGGATCTAAAAAGAATCGTTTTGTTTTTTTTTTAGGTTAAAAGGGTAAATGCAAGTGGAAGTTTATTTTGTGGTTTGTCAGCGAGGCACAATGCGCTCGGCTCGCAAAGGTAAGGTGGATCCTAATAAACGAAAAGATAACTGGAAAATAAAGTGCAAGTGTGCAAGTGCAATCACTTGGCGTTGGACCAAGGATTCGAAGTTAAATGAAATGCGGAAAAATAAAGTACGTACAAAGTAAGGGGAGAGGGGTACAAAATAAATACAGGGGATTGCGAGAAATAAAGGGTATCATTGTAATTTGCCCAAGAGGAAGCGTGTGTGCAGTGTTTTTTGAACTATTCGAAGGCGTTCGGCCTGTTTAATCGGGACGCAACTATTCGAAGGCATTGGACCTTTTTTTTCGAGCGCAACTATTCGAAGGCGTTGGACCTTTTAAGGACCCGACGAAATTTTGTTCGTTTACTTCCTTAGAGCCGGTTTAAAGAAACCGTTCTATGAGGAGTCGAACATAATTTGAAATGCGATAATAAAATGAATAAATTGAATCGCGAAATATTAAATAAATTGAATATCTAAATAAATTAAATAATGAATAAATAATGAATTAAATGAATTAAATTATATTACAAGTGTTTTTTTTTCAAAATAAAAATAATAGAATAAAATAAAAGAGGGCCTCATATTGACCGCTCATCACCGATTAAATGTAATCGGGCGAAAAACGGCCTTTTACTATATCATCGGCCCTAAATCAAGATCAATAAGAAAATCTTATCAATATAACACTAAACCAACTTTAATGGTTTTTTTTAAAGGATTTTTTTTGAATGCCAAATAAACTTAGAAGAAAAACAAATGTTAACAAAAATTTTCTAAAAAATAATAAAATACTAACAAATTTAGTAATAACAAAACCAAAATATATATATATATATATAGTTAAATACATTTCTCTAAATAAAGAAAGAAAATTATTATTCAAGAAATTAAAACAAGAGAAATTATATATAATAAAATGGAAACAAACTCATAATATGATTAAATAATAATAAAGATAATCAGAATTTAAAACAATATAAAAACAGAGGGAATACTATTTGTATGGTGTGTGTTTGGTAAAAACTAGATTCACAGTCTAAGCCCAAGTCAAATTAGGTTTTTTATAAAATAATAAAGTAAAGAAATAAAAATTAAAAGAGGAGAACACAGTCCTCTTCAAAACACGCCTCTTATTTCAAAACAGAGTAAGTTTTCAAAAGTAAACCCAACCTCAATGAGATTCTCAATGGCGGCGATACTCAGTTCGCGAGTCTCTCTCGACGGTCAGTGGTTGCTTTCCTTCTCACTTTTTCTTCCTGCGGTTTTCCAGTGGTCTTCGCGCAGTGAGGGCTTTCGGATGGCTTGCGGTTCCGTACCAGTTCCCGTCTCTCTCTCAACGATCTGCGGTTTGGATCGCGACGGATTTCAACGCCTCAGCTCTGGTTCGGCGGCGGCGAAGGGTGATTTTGTTGCTTGTTTTCGCGGCGCTCGCGGTGGAGTATGCGTCGGTGATTTCGACGACGCGGAGGTTTGTGACAGGTGGGTTTGAGTGGATTCGTCTTTCTCACTCTTTTCTGGTTTCAAAGTTCTCTCAGTTTCGATTCATAGATGAGGTTCATGGCGGCACGGTGTTTGGTTTCGGAAATCAGTTTTGTGTGGTTTGGAGTTTTTTTATCAGTGACGGTGAGAGAATGGTTGTTCGGTGTTGTTTGAAGATTTGATGGTGTTTGTCGAAGTAGGGTGGTGTTGAGATGATTTACGGAAGGTGAGGCTCATTTTTTATCTGAGTTTTTCACTGTGTTTCTGCTTATTCTATTCTCTGTGTTTTGGCTTATGAAGATTTTGGAATTATCGAAGATGGGTATTTGTGGTAGAAGATGGTTATGAATGGTGGTTTGGTGGTTCTGATGAGTTGTCGGACTTGTTTCGTGCGGTTTAAAGGTGGTTGAGGGCGGTGGAATGTCTGTTTTCTGCGGTATATGTTTGGATTTGGGATCGAGAAAAAACGTAATAAAGGTTTTATGTATTTGCTTTGTCTGGAAATTTTTCAATGATTCTTTGTTTTGTTGAGGCTTGATTTTGTATTGATGCAGAGGTTTTTTTGGTTTTTTGTTCAAGCCCCCCTGTGAATGAAGAAAATGACGGTAGTTATAGGGAGAATGTGCAGGGCAAAAGGGAGATTTGAGGGGAGATATAGGATAAGAATTGAAGATTTTTGTAGCTGGAAAATTCTGTTTGTAAAATTATGAAGTGGTGGTGTTGTGAAATTTGTGTAGTGGAAGATTCTTTCCGTTGGAAAATCTGTACGGTTTATTTTGTTGTATTGGATGATGTGGGGCCACAATATTTGCTTTGAAAGAAAGGAAACGGACGATATGTACACGCATTTTTGCTGATAGTTAAATAAAAGTGCTTGCAGCACTGGTTTAGGAATTAGATCTAATGATTTAGGAATTGAACAAAATAATAATAAATGATAATAATAAAAAAAGGAAAATGGAACATATTAATAATAACTTAAGTAATAATAATAGAAATAATAGGAAATAGAAATAATAAAAAATAATAAATAATAATAGAAATAATAATAATAAGAATAATAATATTAAAAGAAACAATTATAGAAATGAAAATCATTAATAATGAAAGTAATAATAAAAGATAAAAGGAAATAGATTTTTTTGGTAATTTTTTTGATAATGAACTAAATAAAAAATAAAAAGAAAATAAAACACTTATGATAATAAAATAAAAAATTAAAATTTTTAGTTTTTTTTAAAAAAAGAAATACATGCATATTTTGGATTTTTGAATAATGGTTAATAAACAGAAAATAAAGTAGTAAAGGTAGGACAAATTTGGGGTATGACACCTCCGACTGGATGTCTCATCTTGCGATTTGAGGTGCATTCAGGTTAACTGAACAACTACCCTGACCCGGGTTAAATGTAAGGGTTTGTATCCGAAAGAAACTCCTACTTCTAGGCTCGAAGTGGTTGACTAGGGATTAACACCTTATCTCTCCAGTGTTTGGGGATTTGAAGGAATGCATGTACATCATTGACGAGGTTTTATCCGAAAGCATACCGCAACAGTTATGGGTATTTTGTTTTCATCATCCTCCCTCAAATATATTCTAAAGTGAAGTGAGGAAGTATATTTGTGTTCTTGTGAAAAATGATAAATGATGAGCGAATGCGAATAGACTGATTCAAAACATGCATAAACATAATATTAACAAAACCAAATATGAATAACAATGTTCAAAGCAAATAGTACTTAAACAGACAATACAAAATAACAGGGATGCGGAATAATAAATGGCGATGATTGCCTTGATTTGAGGAATTGAACTTCTCTTGATTTGACTTGCTTCTTCAAAGTTGGAGATTACTCAGCTTTGGTCTTCAGCAACTTCTTCAAAAGCATTCGTTGAGGGGCCACTTGCGGCGACACTGGATTGTTCTGGACATTCAGATTCTTCTGAGTAAAGGTGAGATCCTTAGAGTTGATCAGGTCCTGAACTTTGTGCTTGAACATTCTGCAATTCTTGATTGTGTGACCTGGAGCGCCTTTGTGATACTCACAGCGAGCATTGGCATCATAGTCACGAGCGTTACTAGTTTGTGGTAGCATATCTCTCAAAGTAAGAGATCCCTTCGCCATCAGTCCGTTAAAGATTTCGCTGTATGACATAGGTAATGGATCAATGTGTCTATCCGATCCTCTTTGTTGATATGGTGGGCGCTGTTGAGGAGCGCGTTGTTGTTGTTGACCAGGTTGTTGTGGATAAGCCGGTTGCTGGTATGGATTAGGTGCAAATTGCGCAGCAACAGTTAGAGGATATGGACGTGGTTGATAAGCCATCTGAGGCGGAAGCAGAGCTTGAATAGCTGGATGATAAGGCATTGGAGGAACAGGCTGATAAGACACAACCATTCTGGCCAAGGCTTGTATGGCCTCATCAATCTGATCAATCTTGCTCTTGATCGAGTCAATCTCTTCCCTCATAGCAGCTTGTTCTTTTTGAATCTGATCCATCAGTCTTCTAGTGTTGGCCTGAGTTAAATACAGGCGTCGAGAAAGATACGGGCGTCAGGAAACCAGCATGATTTACTGAAGATGGAGGAACACGAAATGAGTTTTCGGCTTTGGAATGAAATGCAATATGAACAATTAATGCAAATGAAATGATATGCAATGTCAGAATCCAGGATCACAAGATCATGGTCTCATAAGCCCGAGGTACAGATGGAGGATACTCTGATCAGGAACTCACTAGGTAGACTCTAAAGTTTTAGGGACCCCAAAGTTGTTTATTCATATGGTTGTTCGTCACACGCGCCATAAGCATGACGGTTGACTGACTCCCCCATATGAATCTATTTTGGGTGAGATCTTCGTATCGACAACCCACGAGAGCAAATTTTCTCGGGAGCCCATACTACGCGATCATCGACACGAGGTTTAAACAAAAAGCCTCAGAGTTATGTACTTTGCTCAAATGTTTGATGCACATGTCAGCTCTTGACAATCAATCAACTCCATTGAGAATGTCTATTTTGAGTGAGGTCTTCGTATCGACAACCCACGAGAGCAAATTTCTCGGGAGCCAATACTATGCGACCATCAATCGATGTTTTAACCAAAAGGTTCTAAAGGTCCTCAGAGTCGATGACCCTAATGAAAACAACTGAGCACACACGCCAAGAACTTGACGGTCATCAGTATTCTCTTTAGAATATACTCCAAGTGAGTTTTTCGTATCGACAACCCACGAGAGTGGTTCCCTCAGGAGCCCATACTACGCAACCTCACTAACTTATGTTTGTACTCGTAAGCCCGGGTATAGAGCCTTTCCCTCACGCGATCCGAAAAGACGGAGTCGCGCGCTGGACAGACTGAAGAGTCGCCACCTAATTCTATTTATTCCCGAAGAGGGAAAGGGAAGATATAGATACATCCCGGGAAAAGAGAGATAAGGACAAAGGTCAACAAAACCATTGTCTGGGTTCGGGAGTCGGTTATGCAGGGGGGAGGTATTAGCACCCCCTACATCCATCGTACTCGATGGGAACCATCTAAGTTATCACGCGCGAAAGGATGTCTATGCTTAACGAATTACTTGCTAGAGGGAAACGAGTTTAAATTATAAGTTAGATTGATCTTAGGTGCTCGGCAAGGATTGAGATTCTTGTGCCTACATACTCCCTGTAACACGGTGGGAGAACTGACTTTCTATAAATGTTGCGGATAGCAAGAGTCACCACCAACTTTTATTTTATCCAAAAGGAAAGGACATAAAAGAACAGGAAAGACCTAATTTTAAAAAACATTGGGTTCGGGGGTAGGTTATACAAAGGGAAGGTGTTAGCACCCTTTATATCCATGGTTATCCATGGGCTCTTAGTTACTTAGCTCACTTTGTTTGTTTGCAAGAGTGTAGTGTGTGATTAGAAATTTTCTAAGTACTTTGTAATGATCCTCGTATGGATGTATACAAAGCCTTGTTTTTTTTTAAAATTGTTTGAAAAGTGGGGTGTAAAGAGTATTTTGAAATGTGAGCAAGTAATTAAGAGAAACCTACCCTATATTAAGTCTTTATTGTTCTTATGTTCTTTCAATGGTAAGACTATCCCTATTATTAAGGAATAGGTAGTCATTACCTTGGATGTTATTAAGGGACATGTGTAGGGACATCTGGATATAGGCAACTGTAGGGTGTCTTTAGCAATTTGTAGGGACTTATCATCTTTTATTCGAAGGGACAAGGCAACCTCGAAGGGACTTGATCTTTTAAAACTATAGGGACTTGATGATATTTATGAAGGGACTTGCTTAAGACACCATACTTAACCTTTTGAAATAGGCAACTAAGAGGCAACCCTAGGAAGTGTAAGATGGCGATCAAAGATCGACTTACGTGTGTGCGTGTTCATATTCAAATATTTATCTTATTTAAGTTAGTTATTCTAAGTTGATTTTAATTACAAACATGGTATATGCTCCCTAAATTACTAACCATACAATATATATATATATATATATATATATATATATATATATATATATATATATATATATATATATATATATATATATATATATTTACAAAAAATAAAGCAAAAATATAAACCTATAAATATTACAAGGCTTTGGGACAACTACAATATAATCGAGAAATAATAATAATGATAAAGAGAATAATAATAATAAATAAGCAATAATTAAATATTAGTAATAATAAAATAAGAATAAAGGTTAGAATAATAAAATAAATAAGAATTTTAGCAAGAAAAATTAATGTTAGAAAAGTTTTTTAGGAATTAATTAAGAAAATAAGTTTTAATAATAATAAACTATTTACATATTAAAATAATGATTAATGATTTAATTAGGGTTTATAGAAAACTAGGTTAAATATTTGGGTTAAGAAAATTAGGGTTAAGAAAAAATAGGGTTGAGAAAATTAGGGTAATTAAATTAGGGTTAAGAAAATTATTCTAAACCTAATTATTTAATTTATTTACAAAAATATATACATGATAATAATAAATATAAACATATTAAAATATAAATAGAACCAATTTAAGTTTAAGAAAATAAATTATGATTTTGAAAATATAAAGTTTTTTATAAGAAAATGTTATAAGTTCTTGTTTAGAAATTAGTTTTATAAGAATTTAAATGAATATAATAATATAAACAAATAAAAGTACAAAAAATTGAAGAAAAAAACAACATACCTGGGGCTGGGATTCGAACCCACGCCCTAGGCTTTCCCTCTTTGGCCCAGCATCATCACCACTAGGCCAGCTGCGCTTGGTGTGTATGAAGTGAGTATCAATTCTTTTATTTTAAACCTGCAAAAATCAAATAAAACACAAAACAAAATGGCCTGGGGGGGATTCGAACTCAGGACCATTGCAATAACACACAAACACTCCAACCAGCTGGGACACATGGGGCGCGTTCAACAAATAACCACCAATAAATCATTATAAGATAAAACAAGTTTTTAATATTGAATTTCCATGCCAATTTCATCATCTTCTTCCTCAGGATTCACAGGTTTTCCTGCGAATTTTCCCAGGGATTTTCCTGCGAATTCTCTTGCGTCTTGAACCTGCGAAATTCAAATACCATTCAACCAGTACAATTTCATCAAATCAATTATACCAATGATTTCCTTATGACTCATACAATTCATCTATATCCTTAGAATTCATTTATATTTGGTATTTCAGGAACCCCCAATTTGAAACACGAAACCCTAACAATGGCAGTTCATGTTCTAGGCTATGGTTCTTCAAGAAACTGTCCAGAAACCATCTATAGATCATGTCTAACACAAATCAAACAACAAAATTAGTTTATATTAGCTAAATAGGTGAAATCTAAAAACAATATTTTGAAGAACAAGAATGATTCGGTTAGCATGTTTCAATGCATGAAGGGATGATTTTATGATCCAAAAACATTCAGTGATCTTCCAGGAATTATTTGCAACCTTCAAAAGCTTTGGAAATAGTCTGGAAGTGAGAATCCGATTGTGAGCTTTTTTGTGAAATTTGAAGCTTTGTTCTTGCTCTTGGAGGCAGAATTTTCGTCCCCTTCTGATTGTCTTTAGTTTGTGTATATGTATGGAACAGAATTAGGTTAAAACTTTGTGGATTTGTGGGCTTTTGGTGGTTTCTTGATCATGAAGTTTTACCACTTTCAAATATCCTCAAAAATCTTATAAAACCTTTCTAAATTGGGTGAGCACGAATTTTGATGATACCAATCAGCTTTGAATATCCTTTAAGAGTTTCTAGAATGAGAATCATATCAAATATTGAGCTTTTCATATTTTATTTTGATTTAAAATGATTTTTAATGTATAAAATCAAAATAAATAAAAATAAACTAATAAAAATCTGAATAAATGATATTTGATTCGTGCATGATGTCATGGTAGAGATTGGGTCATAAAAATGCAAGCCATGTGGAAAGAATTGGTTCTAAGACCCCATTTGCTCAATAAACCTCTCAAAACTTTCCCAACTTTGCAAAGACACAAATCCCTCAATTTTAAGGCTATGAAGGTGTTCTTAGACATTTTGGAAAGCTTAGAGAGTCCTATAACCAACCTCATTGGTCTCATGTCCATATCCTTTACCATTTTCAAGTTATTCCCTTTGGAAGATGTTGACTTTTTGTTGACTTTTGAAATGACCTATAATGTCTTAGCTCATACCTTCCAAATGAAGCATTTTTAGGCTTGGCTTGTGAGACACAAAGTTGTATAGAATTCAATTTCATTCAAAATGAGCTTTGTATGGGAAATTTTTGATGAAGCATGTGAAAGTTATGGCTGGTCAAAGTTCAGTTGACTTTTCCTATGAAAACCCCAATTTAGAAACTCCTGATTCTTGATGATCTGAAATCTCTTTGATGAATCATGATCAACCCTTGATCAAATGATGAATTTTAATTCATATACTTGATGTTGGCAAAAAATCATGAAGTTTGACTTTGGTTTGACCACAATTGACCTCAGTTTGACTTTTTAACTACTTTGACTATTTTTTGCATATCTGATCATCTGACTGAGCAAACCTTTTAGGAAAGCTTTGCAACTTGTCATAGGGATTCTTGAAGACATGTAGGATTTTATGAAGCTCACTTGAGTCCTTGGAAGTTCATTTAGCCTGATAAAACTCAAAACCCTAGTTTAGGATGCATTGCTTAGGAAGATGCTTTGTCTGAGGGGATTGTCAAACTTTCTGATTAATTGTGAACCTTGTGAACCTTGTAAACCTCTTAGGATACCTTGTGAACCTTGTGATCCTCTTGGGACACTTTAGTACACAATGTCTGGTCTAGGTGAGGGCAAATTTTGGGGTGCAACAGCTGCCCCTGTTCAATTTTCTGAAACCTGAGGAGTTAGATTAGCATGTGTGCCATTCGTGACTTGGAAGGTTGAAGGGGATTGAACACAAAAGCCCAAAAATTTGCACTCGTCGGTGCGTAAAGTAATACTGCTGATTGGTTGTATATGCTGGAGTGGGCTTAAAGATGCTACTCAGAGGAATTGGAGATGGGCTTATAGATGTCATCCATAATATCAGAAGGTGATAGTATCTTTATGTTGTCACTGGATATCAGTACTAGGTCTTCGTATAGGCCATCTCTGAATTATTTTTGTAACATGGTTTGAGTTGAATGTCAGCACTAGATCTTCGTATAGATCGTCTCTGCATTATCTATGGGGGAAAGAATATCCTTCATTAGGTGTCAGTACTTAGATCTTCGTATAGATCGGCTCTGAACCATCTTTAGGAACATACTTTAATTTAAGCATCAGAATCAAATCTTCGTGGCGATCTTTTCTGAATTGCTTTTGGTAATATCTTGAGCTAAGTACAAGATCTTCGTATCGATCATTTATGTACCATCCCACAGATAAACTGTTGCATAGACCATTAGAAATAAATCTTCGTAGCGATTATCTCTTCTGGAAAATATCCCAAATTAGGTAATAGATCTTCGTATAGACCATTTATATACCTTCCCAAGGATAAGAGAATATCAGGATTAAATCTTCGTGACGATTACTCCTGAACTTCGTTTGAAAGAATCTTTTGGATTAAGTGTTAGACCTTCGTATAGATCATTTACACACTATCCCAAAGACAACTTGAGTATTGATCATCAGAAATGAATCTTCGTAGTGATTATCTCTGAATTAAGTATCAGTACTAGATCTTCGTATAGATTGTCTCTGAACTGTTTTGAGTTGTTGATAGTGTTTATCTGCCTGCAACTATCCTGAAAAGAAAAAGTTAGTTTATGCAATATGTATGCATGTATGGCATGATGTACCTAAGTAAATTTTTTATGCATTATGGATGCGTATGCTATGATATGATGTTGTATGTATGAATTATGTAGCTTGAAGCGTCTGGATATCTCTGCTGGGGAATATAAGGACTTCGTTCCTGTCTTGTTTGATAGTATGGTACTTATAACTTCCCGTCTTCGTTCGTCGTACTTTTATTGTACGAATAAGTTTCTGAATATCCCGACAGAGGATAAAAGAGATGGACATAAATCTGAGGGGAGATGTTACTGAAAAGATTACTCTGTGGTGATGAACCGACGAAGCTTCGTTGAATCCCTACCTTCGTTCGTCCTTAGTAAATACTATTACTGTATTTTATGCATTTATGGTAAACATCAATCATATTCAAAAGCATACATACATTCAAACACAACCAATGGACGTTTTCGTTTAGGTAAACAAGGTAAAAGTAAATCTGGATTCAAAGACGAGATTTTTATTTATTTTAGAAAGTAGCCTATACACAGACAAGTTTGTACAAGGAGACAGAAATCCTAGTAAGAGGAATTCGTCGTAAAAGTTTTACAAAAACAAAGAAAAACAGCTATGTGAGAAATAATCCTATTGAGTTTCAATTCCACTATTGCCATTATCTTCAAGTATCTCATCCTTTGCTGTTGAGATGGAAACGATTGGATTGATCTTTATCTGTTCAAACCTTGAGTCAGGTAGCACAACTGGTTGGGGTTACATGAGTGATTCAAACGAGACATAGTCATACGCTTTAATCCCTAACTTTTGCCTGGATTGCCTTTTCAGGTTTTCAATCCACCGGGATACGCTTTAATCCCTAATATGATACGCTTGATTACGCTTTAATCCCTAATATGATACGCTTGATTACCAAGTCTCCAGTCTGATATACCTTTTGCTTAACTTTCTTATTAAAAGCTTTGATCATCCGTTTCTGGTACATCTGACCGTGGAAAACAACTGCCAATCTTTTCTCATCAATTAAATTTATCTGGTCAAGTCGAGTCTGAATCCACTCATCTTCATCCAAGCCTGCATCCTTCATGATTCTTAAGGAGGGGATCTGAACTTCAACGGGTAGAACTGCTTCCATACCATAGACTAAGGAGAATGGGGTTGCCCCTATTGAAGTACGTATTGTAGTACGATAACCATGAAGAGCAAATGGTAACATCTCATGCCAATCCTTGTAAGTAACAGTCATCTTCTATAGAATCTTCTTGATGTTCTTATTAGCAGCTTCTACTGCCTCATTCATCTTTGGACGATACGGAGAAGCATTGCAATGCTTAATCTTGAACTGCGTGCAGAGATCAGTAATCATAGTGTTGTTCAGATTAGAGCCATTGTCTGTGATAATCCTTTCAGGGATGCCATACCTACATATGAGATTATTCTTGATGAATCGAGCCACAACATTCTTCGTAACAGATGCAAATGAGGCTGCTTCCACCCACTTTGTAAAGTAATCAATGGCAACAAGGATGAAACGATGCCCATTGGAAGCAGTAGGCTTGATCTCACCAATCATATCAATGCCCTACATAGCAAAAGGCCAAGGAGCAGTCAACACATTTAGTGGAACTGGGGGTATATGTACCTTATCATCATAAATCTGACATTTGTGACATGTTTTGGAATGTTGATAGCAGTCAGCTTCCATGGTAGACCAATAATAACCTGCTCTCAATATCTTCTTTGCCATAGTATGACCACTAGAATGAGTGCCAAAAATCCCATCATGCATGTCTTCCATAATCTCTGTTGCTTCCTTCTTATCCACACAACGAAGCAAAGTCGAATCATGATTGCGCTTGTATAAAATTCCATTACTCAAGCAGAACTTAGCAGAAAACCTCCTCAGAAATTTCTTATCATTGACAGATGCCCCTTCAGGGAACTCCTGAGCTTCAAGATATCTTTTCACTTCATAGAACCAAGGTTTTCCTTCTACTCCTTCAATGTTAATCTCATTGCAGTATGCATGCTTCTCAAATCTATCAATAGTGATCTTAGGAGCTTCATCCTCCCAACTAATCTCAAACATAGATGCCATGGTGTCTAGTGCATCTGCCAACTGATTCTCTCCTCGTGGAATATGTCCAAAGGTAATCTCTTCAAAATATGGGATCAAGGACAACACATGTTCTCTGTAAGGAATGAAATTTTCATGCTTGGTATCCCAATCTCCTTTAATCTGGCTAACTACCAGGGCTGAATCTCCATACACATCTAGAAACTGAATTTTCATCTCAATGGCAGCTTTGATACCCATGATACATGCCTCATATTCAGCAATGTTATTGGTATAATAGAAACAAAGTCTTGCAGTAATTGGGGTATGACAACCTTCAGGGGAAATGATCACAACACCAACACCATTACCAAGCGCATTAGAAACTCCATCAAAAACCATAGTCCATCGGGATCCCTATTCAGGTTCGTCATATTGTCCAGGTTCTTTGGTAATAATCATAATGTCTTCATCCGGGAACTCAAAATTCATAGATTGATAATCATCCACTGCCTGATGAGCCAAATGATCAGCTACCACACTGCCTTTAATTGCCTTCTGAGTGGTGTACTGTATATCATATTCTGTTAAAATCATTTGCCATCTCGCTATTCTTCCGGAGAGAGCAGGTTTCTCGAATATGTACTTGATTGGATCCATCTTTGAAATCAACAAGGTAGTATGAGTCAACATATACTGTCTTAGTCGGTGAGCAGCCCATGCCAAAGCGCAACAAGTTTTCTCGAGCAGTGAGTATCTTGTTTCACAGTCGGTAAACTTTTTGCTAAGGTAGTATATTGCCTGCTCTTTTCGACCAGACTCATCATGTTGCCCCGACACACACCCCATTGAATTATCTAATACTGTTAAGTACATAATCAAGGGTCTTCCGTCAACTGGTGGCATCAAGATTGGGGGTTATAGGAGATATCTTTTGATTTCATCAAAGGTTGTCTGGCACTCGTCATTCCATTCCATTACCTGATCTTTCTTTAACAGCTTGAAGATTTGCTCACAAGTAGCAGTTAGCTGGGAAATAAATCTTGCAATGTAATTCAGTTGTCCCAAGAAACCTCTAACTTCCTTTTCAGTACGGGGAGATGGAATCTCTTGTATAGCTTTTACTTTTTCAGGATCCACTTCAATACCTTTCCCACTGACAATGAAACTCAGGAGTTTACCAGACCTAACTCCAAAAGTACACTTATTTGGATTCAATATCAGCTTGTATTTCTTTAACCTCTCAAACAGCTTATGCAGGTGATCAAGGTGTTGTTCCTCATTCTGGGACCTGGCTATCATATCATCCACATATACCTCTATCTCATGATGAATCATATCGTGAACAAAGCCACCATAGCACACTGATATGTTGCCCCGGCGTTCTTCAAACTAAATGGAATCACCTTATAACAGAAAGTGCCCCATTGTGTAACAAATGTAGTCTTTTCCATATCTTCTGGTGCCATCTTAATCTGATTGTAACCAGAGAAACTATCCATGAAAGAGAATATCTTATGCTGAGCAGTGTTGTCTACCAAAACGTCAATATGTGGAAGTGGAAAGTCATCTTTAGGGCTGGCCTTATTCAGATCCCGGTAATCTACACACATACGTACCTTACCATCCTTCTTAGGTACTGGTACCACATTTGCAACCCATTGAGGATAAGAAGTCATAGCTAAGAACCCTGTATCAAATTGTTTCATCACCTCTACTTTAATCTTTTCTGACATTTCAGGATGCATGCGACGAACCTTTTTCTTCTTTGGACGACAATCTTCTTTTACCGGTAAACGATGAACCACAATGTCTGTATCCAACCCTGGCATATCTTCATAAGACCAAGAAAAGATCTCCACATAGTTACGTAACATCTGAATTAGCCTGCTCTTAACACCGTCTTCTAGTTTAGCCCCTATCTTGACCTCTTTCATGTTTTCCTCAGTTCCCAGATTCACAACTTCGATTGGCTTTTCATGTGGCTGTATAGCTTTCTCTTCTTGTTGTAACAACCTGGCAAGCTCTACAGGTACTTCACAATCTTCCTCCTTTCCATCTTCAACTTGATAGATCGGATTCTCGAAATTATAATTGGCAATAGTAGAACTGTTATCAACAGGATCCAGAGTGGATGAGGATCTTCATTTAGTGATGTGGGTGTGTGTAAGAACACATAGCTGATAAAACAAAAATAAAAAAAGAAAAGAAAGACAAAGAGCACAATATTTACGAAAATGAAACGTCCATTAATTTTTATTGAATGAAGTATGCAAATGAAATGACATCCCGAAACAAGCATACCATTGTGCCCCGGGTAAGGCACAAGGCTTGAAAGGTTTTATTGTTCGTGTAACACCCCAAATTTTTCCTCTTAATTTTAAGCATCATATCATATCATATTCATCATACTCATATCATTTTCTCAACATCATATCATGGAAAGATGAAGCATAACATCTCTCATGTCCTGACATCAAGCATATGGTCATCTATGGAGGTCCTTGAAGCATCTCAAGCCATGACAAGGGTCCCAATGAGTTTGTACAAGTTATATGGTGAGTCTACACTCCATTTACAAGTTCAAGTCCATTGGCAAAAGCTCAGAAGATTGCATGATCATCAGAGATCTCAGGGCAGGGCAAAGCTCCTATGCAATGCACCAAAATTAGGGTTTGAGATTCAAGCACCAAGATCTCACAACTTTGGCCATTTCTTGTGGGCCAAGTCTTATATATGTTAAGAGGATCCTATGTGTCAAATTTCATGAGAAAATTCCATGTGGAAGTCAGTCAATGCCTCAGTTGCTTGCAGATGAAGCAGAAAGTCAACAGAGCCCATAAAAAGTCAACTGTGCAATTTCAAGGGGTCTAACCCAAATTTATTGTCCAAGAGGGGTCCTTACAATGTTATAAGAGGTTTGGAATGCCTAAAGTTCAATAATCATGGATATTTGAGGGGTTTTGCAAAAATGGTACAAAGTTGGTTTTTGAAGTTTTCCAAATTTGGCAACTTTTGCCCTAATTTTCAAATGGCCTTAACATGATCAAAAATTCTTCAAATGGACCAAAGTCAAACATAAACGTTGAAGAGTAAGGGCTACCATTTTCAAAAAGTACAAGTACATTTTCACTGGATTCCTGGATCTCCCTAGAAGGCTTTCGAAAATTTCACATATCCTAGGGCAAAATTCACTTTTCCAAAATGCACCAAATGCAAGAAGGCTCCAATCTGAATTTTGTGACTTGGTACAGGCCCAATTTTTTTTTAAACTTAAAATAAATTTCATAAGGACCATTTTGCTCAAGAGAATTGGTCATTTTCGTGCACTTTGAAAAACTCACTCCAAAACATGCAAATTTGCAAAAATCATGAAACAAGTGTGACACTTGAATCTAAGGGCCGGGAGTGACTGGATTTGAATCAAGGGTGGAAAATGAAACTCACACATGCTGAGAGGCCCAAGAGAGCATGATCATAGCATTCTTATTCCACCAAGTGCAAATTATGCAACTTCACACTTTTCTCATTTCTAATTCGTACACTTTCTCTCACACTTTCAGCATTGCTTTGTGAGGTCATAACAAAGAGAATTAGGGTAGCATTAGATCTCAGATCTCTCTCATTCTATCATTCTCAACTTTCATGCAACCTTGAATTTTTCTTCGTATCTCTTGATTCTCTCACTTTCTCCACAAACGTCTTCCATATTCTTGATCAGTGAATCATATAGATCAAGAATCAACCACTCATTTGAGCTTAAAGCACAGAATTAGAAGCTTACCATTTCAAGGCACCTTGCGTTGAAACCTCAGATCCAGTTTGTTTCAAGGCCTTAGATGCATTTATTTTGCATCTAAGGAGTAAGAGTAGTGATTTGCACGCATTGGTTGGTTTTCTAGCTTAATATTTCAAGATCTCCATCTCAGGTATGACTTGAAATCTCATGTTCTGAAAATGAAATTAGATTGTTGCTTTGTGTTCTTTGATCTTCCCTGATGATTCTGCACTTTGTAGAATTGGTTTTGGTGCATTATATCATGAGTTATGTGCATTTCAAGTTTGATGGTCAATCTTTATTTCCTTCGATCCGTCCATTTCATTGAGTTTTAGCTTGTTTTGAGGTCATATTTGGATTCCTTGATGTTGAATTAGTGGATCTGGGTTATTTATTTGCTTTTATTGGTTGATTTTTGTTTCTGGATTGGTTTCCGGTGCCGGAGCCCTAGCTCCGGTCACCGGAATTTGTCTTCATGAACCTAGGGTTTTGCTGCGAGGAAGATGAAGTTTGCACCGTCGGATCTCACATCCAAGCGTCCACATGAGGACACGTTGCCCTAGCTGGCTTTCTTCTTATGTTCATAATTTTGTTTTCTTTTTAAATCAACGTGTTACGTGGTCCACGTTAGATATGGTGTGCCTGCCAATCATAATGCGTCACAGCGCCACCTCATTTAATGAGGTTGGCAGTCTCAGCCTTTTGATTCATCACACGGATCCTATTTTTTCCAGCATTTCCATATTAATTCTCATAATATCCACCACAAATACCATGTACATCAGCGCATACTGGGCCTATGCAGTTAATATTCGCACCCCACCCCCAACTTGGCCCAAACGAATTCAGTTCAAAGTCATTACTAATCTCACCTCCTTCCATTTCTTTTATTTCTTTTCTCCATTTATTTCTTCTTTTTATTCAGTTCCATTTCCATTTTATTAAAATAGTTTTAGTCACCCAAAAAATCCCAAAAAAATCATGAAGGTTATTTTGTGTCTCTATAATTTTTTTATATTTTTATTTTATTTTTTTCCATTATTCACGTGTCTGAATTAATTCACCATTGCACCTAGATTCTTTTTTAGTCTTCTTTGACCAGTCTGCCTTGTTCATTTTCCATAGGTTTCAATATTTGGAGTTTTGATCCCATTCTTTTTTCTTTGATTTCCTAAGACATTTTACATTTCATGTGATTTTTCTATGGATTTTTAGAAACCTATTTCTTGAGTCTTGGTCTTGTAACTTATGATGTAAGTTTGTTATCCTAACTTGTGTTATTGCTTCCATTAAGCCTAGTTTACTTATGAATCTTTGCAAATCCTTTTGGCTAGTTGATATAACATGCTTGAGGATCATTTGTTTCAATTGTGGAATTTTTAGATGGCTGGTTGATTTATTGTGGATTTTATCTTGAACCTTGTCCCATTTGGCTTCCTTTGAACCTTTTGGCCTCTTTTAAGCTTAGAAGGGCACTTGTGCCCATTTCTTCTTCTCATTTGGGGTTCCTTTGGGGTATGGGTACCTTCCTGGTCCTAGGATAAGGTTTGTGTCTTTTGAATTTTTGTGTTTGCTTCTTCTTTAAGTCATTTGTTTCTTTAAGTGCTTTCACTTCATCTTTTGGTTTCTTTTGCTCCCATTTGGTATTGTTTGGTCTTGCACCTCCATTCTCTTCATCTTTTTGGCTTCCTAAGCCATTCTTCATCTTGTTATGGTTCTGGTTGTGAGCTTTGAGTCTTTATTTTGTGCATTTTGCTTTGCATGTTTCATAAGTGTGCATTTGTTTTCATAGGTGTCCATGTTGCATCATTTTGAGTTATAAGCCTCATGTCTCATTTCTTTGAGTTGCATTTGCATTGTGCATATGTCCATACCATTTCACTTCTGATTGTGTGATGTTAGCATGTTATCTTGCTCATTTTGTTTCACCTGTGTGCATACTAACCTTGCAGGGGCTATGGTAAGTGTGAGATGTGGGAATTGAGTTCCACATTTCCAAATCTCATCTTCTCCTCTTATACTTATGTGCACTAACCATTTGTTGTTGGGCTTAGGTCTTTATCATCTCTTCTTCTTCTTCTTTCCTTCTTCATTAGGATAGAAACCTCACTAACCCTTTGGACATCCATGCATGTTAACACTTAGAATTATTTTAGTCCCCTTTTAGAACTTTTCCTTTGTGATCCTTTTGGTTCTTCTTCTCTTCTCATCTCATAACTCTAAAAAACACTTTAATAAGTTTGAAGTGGTGTCTTGATCCATAGTCTTATCCCATAAGGTATGCTTGTAGTCTTCCCATCTTGGGATAGTACAAGTTTACCTTGTGATGCACAAGTCTGATCAAGGTATTTTCTTCATAAAAGAAAAGCCTAAAAAACACTTCTTCATTGTAAATAACCAAAAACACTTAATAAGTAAGCAAGTTAGTGAGCCTAAGCCCTAATCTTTGGGTTCAAGTTTTGGGGATCTTCTCCTTACTTGAGTGTGCTTGTTCTATTATTCCATCTTGGAATGTAGTGACAAGTGCACATTCCATGGAAAAGAGCTTGAGTTTACTTCCTTGTGACACACTCATAAAAGCTTCTAAAAAACACAAACAAACAATAAGCGTCTTTCCTTCGGGAATTCTTTTCTCACCTCATTCGCTTCGTACGTGAACTTGATCCTACTTGTCACTTTGCAAGACGGCTACGCACTCGTCGTCCGAGTCTGCAACACCTGAGCAATGGCATAGGCAATTCAAGCTTTAATTCACAAGCAATTTCCTTGCCACCCCTAGTTAGGGGAACTACGGCGTCTCTGATCCTCATTATCCTGATGAGGTACGTAGGCAGCGGAGTAGGGCCCGTTCGAGCACAATCTTTATTTTCCCTACATTTTTTCTCTTTGTTCTCTTATCCAGTTTCTTTTCCAGATCTAGTTTCTTTTCATTTTCTTTTCTTTTTGCTGCAGTTTTCAGGCCCTCACCCTTTGAAACATTTATTTTTGCAAGCGTGGATCCCGTCGGGTACGGCGGACGATCTGGGAGCTAATACCTTCCCAGGTCGTAACCAACTCCCGAGCTCAGTCTCTTTGGTTCGTAGGACCTGTGTCCTTCCTCTTCTTTCTTCTGGTTTGTGCAGCATTACCATTCCCTTTCTTCGAGATAAAAATGTCTGGCTGGCGACTCTATTCTTTTTCTGTGCCACTATCGCGTTTGTACCAGGATGGAAATCCGGGAAGCGACAGCTGGCGATCTGCTGGGGACTGCACACCAGAGGATCTCTGGTTCCCCTGTGAGTCTCTCCTAGCGCTTGTGTGTTCCTGTTTCTTTGGGTGATGTTTGCTTGTTGTGTCTTGTTGTATTTTATTGTTGTTTATTTACAGCTTTATTTACAGCTTTATTTACAGTTTTCAGTCTTTATTTACTGCATCATGTATATATACTGGACTGTCTGGACTGGTTTTCTGTTTGGTGGGATGGGTGTTACTTGTTCTTGAGAGATGAGCCAAGTACCCGGCTCGAGTGCACCATAGGACTTAGAGTGGTTCCACTTTGGCCTCATGAGATCTTGTCATGGGGGTAGTAGTGAGTTCCACACCCAGGTTGTGATTGTCTTGGAAATGTCTTGATTTGGGGATCTTCCTCTCTCATTACATAACCCTGATAGTTATGTGCAGCTGGGGACCGATCATTGAGAACCTTGTGGAAACATCCCTCTTTAGTGATGACAGTGGCAGCCCACATTTTGTGGCAAACCCATTCGCATCCCTCTTTAGTGATGACAGTGGCAGCCCACATTTTGTGGAAAACCCATTCGCATAGGATGAACTTGTTTCCTGGACTCAGCTGAGGCCTCCCTGCGTAGTATATATGCCAAACCGATTCCCTGATTTGGTCATGATCCATTTCTCGGAGATGGTGACAGTATTATTGCTATTCGGCTTTGAGAGTCTGTGATGTCTGACCCGAAGCCTTTTACCAGTGAGATTGGGAGGGGTTTACAGGTGTGCAGGAACCCATGGCCTCAACATACACTCATCTATTCAGTGGTCCTTGTTATGATTTGTGATCCTGTGATTTTGATCTTTGGTCCTATGGTTCTGGAGTTCTGGTTCTGGAGTTCTGGTTTTCTTGTTCTGGATTTCTTGATACTGTGGTCCTGAGATCTTCTATCAGAGGGTTGTGATTATCAAAGAGTGTGACTCAGTGGACTTTTGGTTTGCCAGTTATCCAGAGGGGCCCTTGTCAGTGTCCAGTTCAGATTGTCCCAGTTGATCATATGCTTGCATTGCATTGCATCTGCATCATTCTTTGCATTAACTGTTTATGTTTCCCATTTTTCAGGTCATTGTTCTTAATCTGCTCCCAGTTCTGGTAATCTTATCTCCATGGAAGAAATCAGAAGAGTCCCAAGGAAAAAGAATATGCATTATACCTTTCTTCAGCCTGAAGTTAGAAGTGTTCAGAGATTAGCAAGTCTGATGAACGACCAAGTCTTGGGCAATTTCAAGAAAAGATATGGCCAGATACTGAAGTTTGTGGATAAGCCCACTGCTGACCAGAAGGACAGTTTGCATACCCTGTTGCAATTTTATGATCCTCTGCTGCGTTGCTTTGTTTTTCCAGGTTACATCTTAACTCCGACATTGGAAGAGATCTCCGGCATGCTGAATGTTCCAGTCAGAGAAACATTTCCATTCTATGGGTTAGAGGTTGTGCTTAAAGATGAAGACATAACCAAGGTTTGTAGGTTGCCAGCTGCTTCAGTCAGGAAGGCTCTGCAAGAGAATGAAGGAAAAGGACTACCCTGGAGTGTGATCATCCCAGAGGCAGAGAGATATGCTACAGAGGCTAAGTGGAATGAATTTGGTGCTTTGCTCGCATTGATGGTATATGGGTCCAGCCTGTTCCCTGGAGAGAAAGAGTTTGTCAGCTTAGAGGTGATCTCAATCTTTGCAAAAGGCAATCCAGTGCCTACTCTATTGGGTGACTTTTACTACAGTGTCCATTACAGAAATGAGAAGGGTAGGGGTGGTCCAGTAGTGTGTTGTGCTCCTCTATTTGCTGAGTGGTTTGCTAGACAGTTGCCTAAGTCAGGTGCCTTCAAGGAGATGAGGGATGAATGGAGATGGTCTAGAAGACTGATGGGGTTGACTGTTGAAGACATTGCCTGGGGATATGACAGGGATCTGCTAGGTAAGGAGTTGCTGGTCAGTTGCGGAAGGTTTGCTGGAGTACCTTTACTGGGAAGGAAAGGTGTCATCGGTTACTATCCATCATTACCCAGAAAACAGTTTGGCTACCCTTTGAAAGATCCTCCTCAAACAAAAGAGTTGGCTGAATCTTTGTACTTTCCTGCTGAAGGGAACAAAGAGTTGGTTCAACAAGCAGTCCAAGCCTGGGCTCACAGGATAAGAAAGGGTAAGAAAGACTTCGGCCGAGTTGATCCCAAGACATATCCACCATATGTTGCATGGTTGCAAAGACATGTAGAAGCAGTTCTCATGCCTTTTTCAGTTGAGGCTCCACTTTATCCCAGAGAAGTGCCTAGTCAGAGCAGTATTGTTTCCCTTGAAGAGTACAAGAAGCTAGAAGCTCAGCTGCACGAGGTCAGAGTGGAGAATACTGAGATGGTAAGCCTGTACCACCAAGCCAACAGGGCCAAGAATGAAGCTGAAGACAAGCTGCAGAAGCTCCAAGCCTCTCTAGAAGCCAAAGAGAAAGACTTTGCTGGTAGAGAAGCCCATTTCCACAGGTTGGGAATGATGGAAGCCCAAAGAGAAGCTGAGCGCAAGAAGACTCTAAAGACTCTCAAGGATGCTCGTCAATCCATTGCTTGGCTGCAAGGCCAAAGGGAGGAAGAGCAGAAGAAATTCAGAGAGAAGGAAGAGTTCTTTGAAGTTCAGATGGCATTCAAGAAGGAGGAGGTGGAGCAAGTCCACACCATCCGGAGGGAAAAGACTCAACAGCTAGCACAAAGTCAACTAGCCTTGGAGGAAGCAAGGAGAGAGATTGAAGAGCTCAAGCTGAGAGCGGGTGTCAAGAAGAGTAGAGCAGAGGTGGAAGAGCCTGGGTCTTTAGCTTAGTTTATTTTTCAGACTACCTACAGGCTTGTTGTAGGAGTCTTGTTTTTATTTCTTTTATCTTTATTTTATGTACTGGCTTGTAACCATGCGGGGAATATTTCTGGTTGTATTCTGACTTTTAGCCAGTAGTGGTTTGTCCATATACAGTATTAATGTGCAAGTTATCATTTTGAATGTGCAAGACTCGTTTTTCTGATACTGCTAATGTATGAACACTCATCAAAGAGAAAATTTGAAAGCTAAGTACTGAAAGTGATTGTCTGAGAATAGATGCCAGAACTGGGGCATGCAAATGCTTAAACTTGGAAACATGAGCAGTTACATTGCATTGCATATAACATGTTTGTTTGTTTTGCAGGTAGTGTCTCAGTTACTAACGTGTTTTGTGTTTCAGGCACTATAGCTCCCCGGAAAGTTCGGGAACAACCAGCAGCACACAGGTATCCAACCATAATTAACAGAGAGCGAGCCATGGACCAGATGCAAACAGACCTGGCAGATCTGAGACTGAGAATGGATAACTTTATGACAGTGATGGTCGGCATGGGTCAGAACCAAGAGCGTCTGCGGGAGATGATAGAGAATAATCAACCCAGGAACAACACTGCTGCTGCTACTACTGTTGATAATCGTATCGGTGCGGGCGCACGTCAGGTTGAAATCCCTATTGCTTAACCAGGGGTGACAATAATCAATGATGGGTTGAATAATATTCAGATGGATAATCATGACGAGCAGTTCACTTTGCTTGACGAAGCTGAAGGTCAAGGAGCTGAGATGAACAAGAGGTTTGAAGAAATGGCTGAGCAAATCAGAGCCATTCAATCCCAGAGCTCCTTGGGGTTTGACATAACAGATTTGGGCTTGGTTCCTGGGGTCAGGATCCCATACAAGTTCAAAGTTCCAACCTTTGAGAAGTATAATGGCACTGCATGCCCAAAGACCCATCTTCAATCATTCGTTGGGAGAATTGCTGCTCACACGGATGATGAGAGACTATGGATGTATTATTTTCAAGACAGCTTGGTTGGAGCTTCTTTGGAATGGTACATGAAGCTTAGCAGAGTTAATATCAAGAGTTGGAAAGATCTAGTAGAAGCCTTTGTGAGGAAGTATCAATATAACATGGACATGGCTCCGAACCGCACGCAATTGCAGCATATGGCTCAGACTGCTAAAGAAGGTTTTAAAGAGTATGCATAGAGGTGGCGCCAGCTTGCTGCCAGAGTGCAACCACCGCTGCTAGAGAATGAAATGGCCGACATGTTTATGGGTACTCTGCAGGGTGTGTTTCTTGAAAGACTGGCGTCCAGTTCTGCCACTAAATTCAACGATATTGTTATTGCGGGAGAGAGGGTTGAGACCTTACTGAAGATGGGGAAGATCCAAGACCCAAGTGATAGTAGCTCGAACGGAGCGAGGAAAGCTTTCAGTGGACCTCCTAGAAGAAGAGAGGGCGAGACAAATGCTGTATATGGCCGGGGCCGTGGTTATAGAAGACCCTATGAGCATGTGGCAGCAGTCACAATTCCTTCAGCTCAAGTGCAACAGATGCAACCTCCACAACAACAACATCAACAACAACAACAACCTCGTACCAACTATCAGCAGAGACCGTATCAGCCAAGGCAAACTCGCCCGGCTAATAGGGTGATCGAGGCCATCCCTATGACTTATGCTGCTTTGCTTCCAAGACTGCTGGATTTGAACCTGATTCAACTGAGAACTTTGGCACCACCACCTCCTGGAGAGCTTCCAATGGGTTATGATGTCAACGCACGATGCGATTTCCACTCTGGAGCACCCGGGCACTCGACTGAGAAGTGCAGGGCTTTGCATCACAAGGTTCAAGATCTTATAGATTCTAAACCAATCAACTTTGCGCCACCGCCGAATGTTAATTCGAACCCTATGCCGAATCATGGAGGGGCGAGAGTCAATGTTGTTGAGGGTGGTGACAAGTTGAGTCTGGTTCTGAGTGTTGAGGAAGTGAAGACTCCTTTGAGGGTAGTAAAAGAGAGACTGCTGAATGGTCAAGTGTTTCCTGGTTGCTGTTTTGATTGTGAAGACTGTATGAATGCTGAGAATGGCTGTGAGAAATTGAAGATGGGTTTGCAGGGTTTGATTGATGATGGATCCTTGCAGTTCAGTAAAGTTGGTAATGAAGTAGCTGATGATGTGTCAACAATTACTATTTTCTATGATGAAGCTGACATGCCTGTCAGAAGAGAGCTTGTTACAATCTATGCTCCTCAGATTAGTCCCGTGACTATCACCGTACCTGGGCATGTTCCGTACACAGACGATAAAGTCATTCCTTGGCATTATGGCTCAGATGTTTACGTAGCTGGACAGAAGATTGAGAACAAGCCTGCTGCTGTTGACCCGACTGTGGAGAATGTCGGAGGAGTTGGGGGTTTCACCAGAAGTGGTCGTTTATTCGCCCCCCTGTGCTGAGAGGGGATCCTGAGGCTGAGGCTTCATCCAAAGCCAAAGGAAAGCAAGTTGTGAATGATGAGTCAACTACTCCTGTGGCTGGGCAGGGTACATTTGAAAAAGAGGTCGAGGAATTCATGTGGATTATCAAAAAGAGTGACTATAAGGTGGTTGATCAACTGAACCAAACACCTTCCAAGATTTCCATCTTATCACTGCTGATGTGTTCTCCCGCACTCCGAGAGGCCTTACTAAAAGTCCTGCAAATGGCTTATGTTCCTTAGGAAATCACTGTCAACCAACTTGAAGCTGTTGTAGGAAGTGTCAATGCAAGCCATGGCCTAGGCTTCACAGACAGAGACCTCACGTCGGAGGGACGAAACCACAACAAAGCGCTACATATCACTATGGAGTGCAAGGGTGCTGTGTTATCGCATGTTCTTGTAGACACAGGATCTTCCCTGAATGTGCTTCCGAAGAAGGAACTGATGAAGCTAAATGTTGATGGGATTGTCCTGAGACCAAGTGATCTGATTGTCAAGGCTTTTGATGGTTCGAGAAGATCAGTTTTTGGAGAGGTTGAGCTGCCCGTCAAGATAGGCTCTCAAGTTTTCAAAAGTGTTTTCTACGTCATGGATATTCAGCCGGCATACAGCTGCTTATTGGGTCTCCCGTGGAAACATGCTGCTAGAGCTGTTACTTCAACCCTACATCAGAAGCTCAAGTACGTGGTCAACGCCAAGGTCATTACAGTCTGTGGAGAGGAGGACATATTCGTAAGCCATTTGTCGACGTTCAAGTATGTGGAGATGGATGGAGAAATCCATGAAACTTTATGCCAAGCCTTTGAAGCAGTCAACGTCAGCATCTTGACTCCTGTGGAGAAGAGCAGTGAGAAAGAGGGTACATCCATCCACTCCTATAGAGAAGCAAAAGAGGTTGTTCAATAAGGCAGTGCCTAGGGCTGGGGCAAGCTGTTGGAGCTAGAAAAGAAAGATGATAAGTTTGGCTTAGGGTATCAGCCTGGTGGATCTACTCCAAGTGGTAAGGCTATCACGTTTACAAGCGCTGGGTTGCTCAACCGCAACCAGATCTGCACAGCAAGCCAAGATGGGGACAGTGATGGTGATTGGGACAATTGGATACACCCGTGTGCGCCCGGCGAGGAGCTAACAAATTGGTCTGCTAAAGACATCATACAAGTCACCTGGCTCTCAGAGTAATTATTTTGTTTCCTTTTATTAGCATACTGCATTGTCAAATCCAGCATTCTGCCCAAGATGCTTGGATCCATTGTATTGGGCCACCATGTTTTGTATTGCATCTTATTTTGCTATGAAATAAAATGACATTTTCAGACAAAGTGTGTTCTCTTTCTTTGTTTTTTAAACTTTTTCACACAAAAAAATATAAAAAATGGCAATGTGTTTTCCTTTTTGTTTTGTGTTAGCGTCTCTTTTTCAAAATAAGTAGATTCTGAATAAGCACATCATTTGTGCAGTGTTAATCATCCGGATTCCACTGATAACGATCCTGCTATGACCGAGCATTACTTTGACAATCCTGTCTACCAAGCTGATGAAGGGGTTGAGGAGACTGTGACCTCCCTGAAGAATTGGTCAGATTGTTGAAACAAGAGGAATGGGTTATTCAGCCTCATCAAGAAGAGATTGAGATCATCAACATTGGCAGTGAAGATATGAAGAAAGAAATCAAGATAGGGGCCAGTCTGCAGGCTGACATCAAGAAAGAGCTGATCAGTATGCTGAAAGAGTATGTGGATATCTTTGCTTGGTCATATCAAGATATGCCAGGTTTGGATACCGACATCGTGATGCATAAGCTACCTCTGAGAGAGGATTGTCCTCCTGTGAAGCAGAAATTGAGAAGAACTCATCCTGACATGGCGATGAAGATCAAAGAGGAGGTTCAGAAGCAATGGGATGTCGGTTTCCTTGCTGTGACTAGTTATCCACCTTGGGTAGCTAACATTGTACCTGTACCAAAGAAGGACGGCAAGGTCCGGATGTGCGTTGACTACCGGGATTTGAATAGAGCAAGCCTAAAAGATGATTTTCCGTTGCCACACATTGACGTGTTGGTAGACAATACTGCTCAATTCTCGGTATTTTCCTTCATGGATGGCTTCTCCGGATATAATCAGATAAAGATGGCGCCGGAAGACATGGAGAAGACAACGTTCATTACCCCGTGGGGTACATTCTGCTATAAGGTCATGCCCTTTGGTTTGAAGAACGTCGGGGCAACTTATGAACGGGCGATGGTCACATTGTTCCATGACATGATCCACAAGGAGATTGAGTGTTATGTGGACGATATGATTGCTAAGTCCCGAGACGAAGAAGAGCATCTGGTCAACCTGAAGAAGCTTTTTGATAGACTGATCAAGTACAAGCTGAGGTTGAATCCAAACAAGTGCACTTTCGGAGTGCGTTCCGGGAAACTGTTGGGTTTCATTGTAAGTCAAAGAGGAATTGAGGTAGATCCTGCCAAAGTAAAAGCTATTCAAGATATGCCTGCACCGAAGACGGAAAAAGAAGTGTCCGGGTTCTTAGGGAGGTTGAACTACATTTCTCGGTTCATATCTCATCTAACTGCCACGTGTGAACCAATATTCAAATTGCTAAGAAAAGAGTAAACGGTCAGGTGGAACGATGACTGCCAAAGAGCTTTCGACAAAATAAAAGAATATTTGCAGGAGCCTCCAATTCTAATGCCTCCAGTGGAAGGAAGACCTTTAATCATGTACTTGATAGTGCTAGAAGGGTCAATGGGGTGTGTGCTTGGCCAACATGACGAGTCTAGTCGAAAAGAGTACGCTATTTATTACCTTAGCAAAAAGTTTACCGACTGTGAATCCCGATATTCACTGCTCGAGAAAACTTTTTGCACTTTGGTATGGGCTGCTCGCCGACTGAGGCAGTACATGTTGACTCATACCACACTGCTCATTTCCAAAATGGATCCTGTCAAGTACATCTTTGAGAAACCAGCGTTGACCGGAAGGGTTGCTAGGTGGCAGATGATTTTAACTGAATACGACATCCAGTATACTTCTCAGAAAGCCATCAGGGGAAGTGTATTGTCGGATTACCTTGCACAGTAACCTCTTGAGGATGATTACCAGCCAATGAAGTTTGATTTCCCTGATGAGGACATCATGTACCTCAAAGCAAATGATTATGAGGAACCACTTCCGGAGGAGGGGCCTGACCCTGAATCCAAATGGAAGTTGATGTTTGATGGGGCAGTTAATATCAATGGTCGTGGAGTTGGTGTCGTACTCATTACTCCTGAAGGTGTTCACTTACCCTTCGCTGCCAGAATTACATTTGGCTGCACCAACAATAAAGCGGAATACGAGGCGTGCATAATGGGAATAGAGGAGGCAATTAATCTTCAGATTAAGAACCTCGATATATTCGGAGATTCAGCCCTCGTCATTAACCAAGTTACTGGCAAGTGGTATACGTATCAAGATCATCTAATTCCATACAGGGATTATGCTAGAAAACTGTTGACGTTCTTCACGACAGTTAAACTTCAATACATACCACGTGATGAAAATCAGTTTGCCCACGCATTGGCCACTCTCTCTTCGTCAATCAAAGTCTTGTGTTGGAATTATGTGCCCAGAATTGACATATCCAGGCTTGAGGCTCTAGCTCATGCCTTCTCTGTAGACGCCGTGTCTGACGAGAAACCTTGGTATTTTTATATCAAGCTATTCCTGGAAAAGCAAGAATACCCAACTGGGGCATCTTCCAATGACAAGAAGACCTTGAGGCGACTTGCTGCTAGCTTCTTCTTGAACACAGACGGGGTTTTGTACAAGAGAAACTTCGACATGGTCTTGCTCAGATGCGTGGATACACACGAAGCAGGCCTGTTGATGCAGGAAGTCCATGAAGGATCTTTCGGTACCCATGCAGGAGGGCATGCTATGGCAAAGAAATTGCTGAGATCAGGGTATTACTGGATGACAATGGATGCAGACTGTTATTCATTTGCTCGTAAGTGCCACAAGTGCCAAATTTATGTAGACAAAGTGCATGTTCATCCTAGCCCGCTCAATTTCATGTCATCTCCTTGGCCCTTTTCTATGTGGGGCATTGACATGATTGGGAAGATCGAGCCAACTGCTTCAAATGGTCATCGCTTCATCCTGGTCGCGATTGATTACTTTACCAAATGGGTAGAAGCATCATCTTATGCCAACGTCACTCGTCAAGTGGTGGCAAGATTTCTAAAAAGGGATATCATATGTAGATATGGAGTGCCCGAAAGGATCATTACTGATAATGGTTCTAATCCCAACAACAAGATGATGGCAGACTTGTGTCGGGACTTCAAGATACAGCATCACAATTCTTCTCCTTACCGACCAAAGATGAATGGTGCGGTAGAGGCAGCAAACAAGAATATCAAGAAGGTTGTGCAGAAAATGGTTGTCACCTACAAAGATTGGCATGAGATGTTACCATTTGCTTTGCATGGATACCAAACGTCAGTCAGGACGTCAACAGGGGCAACTCCCTTCTCTCTGGTGTATGGCATGGAAGCAATCCTGCCTGTAGAAGTAGAGATTCCTTCAATGCGCGTGATGATGGATGTCAAGCTTGATGAGGCTGAATGGGTGCGTACTCGTTATAATCAGCTATGTCTAATTGAGGAAAAGAGATTATCGGCTATGAAGCGGGAATTTGACCAACGAGTACATACTCGGGAGTATCAAGTGGGAGAGCTTGTGTTGAAGAGGATCGTTCCTCCAGGTTCAGATCACAGGGGCAAGTGGACCCCATACTACGAAGGACCATTCATAGTGAAGAAAGTATTCTCAGGAGGAGCACTGATGCTCAACACTATGGATGGAGATGACTTCTAATCCCCTGTTAACTCGGACGCAGTTAAAAAATACTTCGCATAAAGAGACCCGTTGGACACAAAAAACAGAATTATAGTCCAGGCAAAAAAAGGGGCATCCCGGCGAGCTAAAAACAGAATAAAAAGCTCGGGCAAAAGTTAGGGAAATAAATAGAAAAAATGTGTACACCCGCTGAGTTGAAAAGCCACATTGGACAGCTCAGGCAAAAAAGGGTATCCCGGTGGATTGAAAACCCGAAAGGGCGATCCACGCAAAACAAGGAAATAAACGAACAACTGCGATCCGAGTTATCTGAACCACGTCATCGTTTCGTACAACTTGACAATATCAGAAGGATAGGAATCAGTCCCCTCATCCTCTTAGAAAGCCAAAGCAGAATGGAGAGTCTTGAAGACATGCAGGTCATAACAGAAATGGAACTCCTTGGAATGTCATGTACATTGCCATTAGGATAGTTTTTTTCTCAATTTTATAGTGGCTGCCTCTTTCCAGGTGGTTACTTCTCGATGTAAAATCTTTGCCTATTCAGAGGCCATTCAATAAAAAGAATATTCAGTCAAAACGTTGTCTGTGTTTATTTTTGTTTGCAAAATGTCCTGAATTTTTAGCAAAAATAGCATTGCATCTAAACATGGTGATAATTTTGAAAAGAAAACTGACATGCAGGGAAACTATAACCTTCTTTGAGTGTCGAGTGACGATGGATGAACAAATCATACCATGCAAATCCCCGAGGCACACTTGTGTTTTCTGTTGTTGCAGGTTGCAGGATGGCGTCACATTCTTCCCAAGCATTTACTCTTCCCCAGTAGAGGATCGCCCCAAGCAGAGATTTCTTTTCCCAGCAGGTATCTGAAGCCTGACATCTCTAGTAGAGATTTTCTCCAGCTAAGCCTTGGCAGCAACCCAAGCAGTTTCTTCTTCCCCAGTGGAGTAGTAGTCCATTCTTCCCCAGTGGAGTATGCCCAGCAGGTATCTGAAAGCCTGACATCACCAGAGTTGGAATTATCAGAATTCTATCCTCAACAAGAGTCTTTCTCAGCCAGAGCTTTGAATCAGCAGATGCTCTCCCCAGCTAGATTTTTGTTCAAGCAGCTTCCCCAGCTAAGTTTGAAGATAATCTTGTCCCCACCGAGTTCATATTGGATTTTCACTTCCGTCAGTGAAATATTCCCCAGCGAAGTTGCCATACTTTTGGGTAATTTGATGATACAGTCAGGTATTCATCACCTCAGTCAGATTTAGGTATTCAGACCTCTTGACTTGTCTTCCCCTATAGAGTTGTAACTCTTGTGGCCAATCAAGCATTCGCTGTTTATTACTCGTCTACAATCCTCAACACTCGTCTGTGTTATCCCTAAGCAGAGTTCGCCCCAGCAGTGGAATGTCATGCTTTATTGCCGCTCGGCTGTGTTTCTCAACACTCGTCTGTGTTGGCCCTTTGGTATTGCTCGTTTTCTCTCCCCATCAGTGGTTTATGATTACCTTGATATTGCTCATCTACAATTTTTCCAACACTCGTCTGTGTTTGGTGCATACTCTCTGTTGTTGCTCGTCTGCAATTTCCAGCACTCGTCTGTGTTTGGTTATCTCTTTGTTGTTGCTCATCTGCAACTCCTTAACACTCGTCTGTGTTTAGTATATAATCTTTATTACTGCTCGTCTACAATTCTCAACGCTCGTCTGTGTTGTGATATCTCATATGCTACCGCTTGTCTGCAACTTCCCAACACTCGTCTGCGTTTGGTATTGGATCCTTTGTTGCACTCGTCTGTGCCTTGATATATGTAATTTCAACTGTTGCTCGTCTGTAACTTTCCAGTGCTCGTCTGTGTTTGGTATGCCTGATGTTTGTGGATACTCGTCTGTATCATCCCCAGCACTCGTCTGTGTTGATCATGTGTTTGAAGCTCGTCTGCTTTGTTTGGATACTCTTCTGTATCATCCCCAGCACTCGTCTGTGTTGATCATGTGTTTGAAGCTCGTCTGCTTTGTTTAGATACTCGTCTGTATCATCCCTAGCACTCGTCTGTGTTGATCATATGTTTGAAGCTCGTCTGCTTTGCTTGGTTACTCGTCTGTGTTATGCCTATATCTGTATTGTGAGGATTTGCTGTTTATCTTGATATTCTTCTGTGTTACTGCTTCAAATGCTCGTCTGTGTTTGAATTTCTGGTATTCGTCTGTACCAGTGGCTGATACTCGTATGTATCATTGCTTGAAGCGCTCGTCTGTGTTTCTCAGGTCATCGTCTGATACTCGTTTGTATCATTGACTTATGGCACTCATCTGTGTTATCTTGATGATCATCCAATACTCGTCTGTATTGAAGAGGTTTCAAATCCTGACAGTGGGAATTAATGTCAAAATGGTTACCGGTCCTGGCGTAACAGGTAAATCGGAAGGAGGCTCGTCTGTCTCAGGCACCAATTATTGTTGTTGCACCTGGCGTCACAGGTTTGCTAAGAAGACTCGTCTGTCTTATACCATATATCCGCGGATAATATATGAAGAAGGTTCGTATACCTTGATTGCACGTCTATCCCACAGACTTAAGTGCATTACTGGTCTTGACGTAACAGGTAAATCTGAAGGAGACTCGTCTGTCTCATGTTATATGAAGTGTTTGAGGACTCGTCTGTCCAACTCCTGGCGTCACAGGATTGTTTGAAGACTCGTCTGTCACAGATTATGTTCTTGAAGTGTTTGAGGACTCGTCTGTCCAGCTCCTGGCGTCACAGGATTGTTTGAAGACTCGTTTGTCAACATGTTCTTATTCCAGATATCAGTTTCAACTTGGAAGAAGCTCGTCTGCTTTTTCTCTTCTTCTTATCCCCAGAGAATCATCTGGTTGGGTTTATTTCCCGGTGTTGCATTCTTCGTCAGAGTGCGAATTTCTGGTCTTCTTGGTATTCAACCACAGTTTATCTTGAATGGTCGATAGCCCGTCCTATCGTCCTTATCAGATTAACTGATGATTGAATAGGGGCAGCTGTAACACCCCAAATTTGCCCTCTTCTTTAAAGCATCATATCACATCATATTCGTCATACACATATCATTTCCTCAGCATCATATCATGGAAATATGAAGCATAACATCCCTCATGTCCTAGCATCAAGCATATGGTCATCTGTGGAGGTCCTTGAAGCATCTAAAGCCATGACAAGGGTCCCAATGAGTTTGTACAAGTTCTATGTTGAGTCTATATCACATTTACAAGTTCAAGTCCATTGGCAAAAGCTCAGAAGATTGCATGATCATCAGATATCTCAGGACAAGGCAAAGCTCCTATACAAAGCACCCAAATTAGGGTTTGTGATTCAAGCACAAAGATCCCACAACTTTGGCCATTTATTTTGGGCCAAGTCTTCTATATGTTAATAGGATCCTATGTTTCAAATTTCATTAGAAAATTCCATGTGGAAGTCAGTTAATGCCTCAGTTGCTTGCAGATGAAGCAAAAAGTCAACAGAGCCCATAAAAAGTCAACTGTGCAATTTCAAGGGGTCTAACCCAAATTTTTTGGCCAAGAGGGGTCCTTACAATGTTATAAGAGGTTTGGAATGCCTAAAGTTCAAGAATCATGGAGATTTGAGGGGTTTTGCAAAAATGGTACAAAGTTGGTTTTTGAAGTTTTCCAAATTTGGCAACTTTTACCCTAATTTTCAAGTGGCCTTAACATGATCAACAATTCTTCAAATGGACCAAAGTCAAACATGAAAGTTGAAGAGTAAGGGCTCACATTTTCAAAAAGTACAAGTACATTTTCACTGGATTCCTAGATCTTCCTAAAAGCCATTCGAAAATTTGCATATCCTAGGGCAATTTTCAACTTTTCAAAATGCCACCAAATGCAAGAAGGCTCAAACTTGAATTTTGTGACTTGATACAGGCCCAATCTTGTTTCCAACTTAAAATTAATTGCATTAGGACCATTTTGCTCAATATAATTGGTCATTTCCGTGCACTTTGAAAAAATCCCTCCAAAACATGCAAATTAGCAAAAATCATGAAACAAGTGTGACACTTGAATCTAAGGGCCAGGAATGACTGGATTTGAATCAAGGGTGGAAAATGAAAGCCACACATGCTGAGAGTCCCAAGAGAGCATGAGCATAGCATGCTTATTCCACCAAGTGCAAATTATGCAACTTGACACTTTTCTCATTTCTGATTCGTGCACTTTCTCTCACACTTTCAGCATTTCTTTGTGAGGTCACAACAAAGAGAATTAGGGTTGCATCAGATCTCAGATCTCTCTCATTCTCTCATTCTCAACTTTCATGCAACCTTGCATTTCTTCACATATCTCTTGATTCTCTCACATTCTTCACAAACTTCTTCCATATTCTTGATCAGTGAATCATATAGATCAAGAATCAACCACTCATTTGAGCTTAAAGCATAGAATTAGAAGCTTGCCATTTCAAAGAAACTTGTTGTGAAACCTCAGATCCAGTCCATTTCAAGACCTTAGATGCATTTATTTTGCATCTAAGGAGTAAGAGGAGTGATTTGCACACATTGGTTGGTTTTCTAGCTCAACATTTCAAGATCTCCATCTCAGGTATGGCTTGAAATCTCATGTTCTAAAAATGAAATTGAATGGTTGCTTTGTGTTCTTTGATCTTCCTTGGTCATGCTGCACTTTGTAGAATTAATTTTAGTGCATTGTAGTGAAAGTTATCTTGATTTCAAGTTTGATGGTCAATCTTTATTTCCTTCGATCCGTCCATTTCATTGAGATTTAGCTGTTTTTAATGCCATATTTGAATTCAGTGATGTTGATTTAGTGAATCTGGAGTATTTGTTTGCATTATTTGGTGGATTTTTGCTTCTGGTTTGGTCTCCGGTGCCGGAGCCCTAGCTCCGGTCACCGGAATTTGTTTTGCTCAGCTAGGGTTTTGCTCACGAAGAAGATGCACAGGAGTCGTTGGATCTCCAATCCTGCGCATGAGATGAGGCCACGTAGCCCTATTATTACTTCTGTCTCTTTGTGTTTTATGTTTTGCTTCATTTAATCAATATGTGTTACGGTCTACCATAGTTAATGTGAACCAGCCAACCACAACGCGCCGTAACGCCATGTCAATTAATTAGTTTATCAACTTTAGCCTCTAGATGAATCGTGCGCGTCCTGTTTTTCCCAGCATTTCCTATATTATTTCCACTTAATTTCCACAATAACTCATGTACATCAGCACCATATGGGCTCTTCAGCATTAATATTCGCACCCCAACCAATCCAGGCCCATCTCATTTTCAACATAAAACACTTACTTCATACACCTCTTTCAATTTATTTTAAATTCTTTTTTCAATTTGTTTTCTCTTTTATTCAGTTTCATTTCCATTTAATTAAAATAGTTTTAGTCATCCAAAAAATCCCAAAAAAATCATGTATGTTATTTTATGTCTCTTTTATTTTGTCTTTTTTTTTTCCTTTTTCCACGTGGCTGAATTAATTCCTCCTTTCACCTAGCTTCTTTTTTAATCCTTCTTTGACCACTCTGCCTTGTATAATTTCCATAGACTTCAATATTTTGAGTTTTGATCCCATTCTTTTTGCTTTGAATTCTTAAGATCTTTTACTTTTCATGTGATTTTTCTCTGGATTTTTTGAAACTTATTCCTTGAGTCTTGTTCTTGTGTCTTGTGATGTAAGTTTGTAACCCTCACTTGTGTTCTTGCTTCCATTTAACCTAGTTTGCTTCTGAATCTTTTCAAATACTTTTGGCTAGTTGATATAACATGTTTGAAGATCATTTGGTTTTAGTGGTGGAATTTTTAGATGATTGGTTGATTTGTTGTGGATTTTATCTTGAACCTTGTCCCATTTTGCTTCCTTTGAACCTTTAGCTCTCATATAAGTCTAGAAGGGCACTTGTGCCCACTTTTTCTTTTCATTTGGGGTTCCTTTGGGGTATGGGTACCTTCCTGGTCCTAGGATAGGGTTTGTGTCTTCTGAATTTTGGTGTTTGCTTCTTCTTTAAGTCATTTGTTTCTTTAAGTGCTTTCACTTCATCTTTTGGTTTCTTTTGCTTCCATTTGGTATTGTTTGGTCGTGTACCTCCCTTCTCTTCATCTTTTTGGCTTCTTAAGCCATTCTTCATCTTGTTTTGGTTCTGGTTGTGAGCCTTGTGTCCATATTTTGTGCATTTTGCATTGCATATTTCATAAGTGTGCATTTGTTTTCATATGTGTCCATGTTGCATCATTTTGAGTTGTAAGCTTCATGTCTCATTTCTTTGAGTTGCATTTGCATTGTGCATATGTTCATACCATTTCACTTCTGATTGTTTGATGTTAGCATGCCATTTGCTTTATTTTGTTTCACTTGTATGCATACTAACCTTGCAGGGGCTTGGTAAGTGTGAGGTGTGGGAATTGAGTTCCACATCTCCAAATCTCATCTTCTCCTCTTAGGTGTATGTGCACTAACTCTTTGTTGTTGGGCTTAGTCTTTTCTCATCCCTTCTTCTATCTTCTTCTTCTTCTTCTTTCCTTCTTCATTAGGATAGAAACCTCACTAACCCTTAGGACATCCATGCATGTTAACACTTAGGATTATTGTAGTCCCCCTTTAGAATTTTTCCTTTTAAGATCCTTTTGGTTCTTTTTCTCTCCTCATCTCATAACTCTTAAAAAACACTTTAATAAGTTTGAAGTGGTGCATTGATCCATAGCCTTATCCCATGAGGTATTCTTGTAGTCTTCCCATCTTGGGATAGTACAAGTTTACCTTGTGATGCACAAGTCTGATCAATGTATCTTCTTCATAAAAGAAAAGCATAAAAAACACTTCTTCATCTGTAAGTAATCAAAACACTTAATAAGTAAACAAGTTAGTGAGCCTAGGCCCTAATCTTTGGGTTCAAGTTTTAGGGATCTTCTCCTTACTTGAGTGTGCTTGTTCTATTATTCCATCTTGGAATGTAGTGACAAGTGCACATTCCATTGAAGAGAGCTTGAGTTCACTTCCTTGTGACACACTCGTAAAAGCTTCTTAAAAAACACAAACAAACAATAAGCGTCTTTCCTTTGGGAATTCTTTTCTCATCTCCTTCGCTCCGTACGCGAACTTGCTCCTACTTGTCACTTTGCAAGACGGTTACACACTCGTCGTCCGAGTCTGCAACACCTGAGCAATGGCATAGGAAGTTCAAGCCTTAATTCACAAGCAATTTCCTTTTAGTACCCCTAGTTAGGGGAACTACGACGTCTCTGATCCTCATTATCCTGATGAGGTACGTAGGCAGCGGGGTAGGGCCCGTTCGAGCACAATCTTTATTTTCCCTACATTTTTCTCTTTGTTTTATTATTCATTTCTTTTCTCAGTTTCTTTTCCAGTTCATTTTCATTTCTTTGCTGCAGCTTTCATACCCTCACCCTTTGAAACAGTTTTCTTTGCAAGCGTGGATCCCGTCGGGTACAGCGGACGATCTGGGTGCTAATACCTTCCCAGGTCGTAACCAACTCCCGAACTCAGTCTCTTTGGTTCATAGGACCTGTGTCCTTCCTCTTTCTTTCTTCTGGTTTGTGCAGCATTACCATTCCCTTTCTTCGGGATAAAAATGCCTGGCTGGCGACTCTATTCTTTTTCCGCGCCAATTTCGCGTTTGTACCAGGATGGAAATCCGGGGAGCGACAGCTGGCGACTCTACTGGGGACTGCACACCAGAGATCTCTGGTTCCCCTGTGAGTCTCTCCTAGAGCTTGTGTGTTTCTGTTTCGTTGGGTGATGTTTGTTTGTTGTGGCTTGTTGTATGTTATTGTTGTTTATTTACAGCTTTATTTACAGTTTTCAGTCTTTATTTACTGCATCATGTATATATACTGGACTGTCTGGACTGGTTTTCTGTTTGGTGGGATGGGTGATACTTGTTCTTGAGAGATGAGCCAAGTACCCGACTCGAGTGCACCATAGGACTTATAGTGGTTCCACTTTGGCCTCATGAGATTTTGTCATGGGGGTAGTAGTGAGTTCCACACCTAGGTTGCGATTGTCTTGGAAATGTATTGATTTGGGGATCTTCCTCTCTCATTACATAACCCTGACAGTTATGTTCAGCTGGGGACCAATCATTGAGAACCTTGTGGAAACATCCCTCTTTAGTGATGACAGTGGCAGCCCACATTTTGTGGCAAACCCATTCGCATCTGAGGGCCCACCTGGGGATCACATAGGATGACCTTGTGTCCTGGACTCAGCTGAGGCCTCCCTGCGTAGTATATAATGCCAAACCGATTCCCTGATTTGGTCATGAGCCATTTCTCGAGATGGTGACAGTATTATTGCTATTCGGCTTTGAGAGTCCGTGATGTCTGACCCGGAGCCTTTTACCAGTGAGATTGGGAGGGGTTTACAGGTGTGCAGAAACCCATGGCCTCAACATACACTCATCTATTCAGTGGTCCTTGTTATGATATGTGGTTCTATGATTATGATCTTTGGTCCTATGGTTCTATGGTTCTGGAGTTCTGGTTCTGGAGTTCTAGTTTTCTTGATACTGGTTGCCTTGTTCTGGATTTCTTGGTACTGTGGTCCTGAGATCTTCTTCAGAGAGTTGTAATTATCAGAGAGTGTGACTCAGTGGACTTTTGGTTTGCCAGTTATTCAGAGGGGCCCTTGTCAGTGTCCTGTTCAGATGGTCCCAGTTGATCATATGCTTGCATTGCATTTCATTTGCATCATTCCTTGCATTAACTGTTTATATTTCCCATTTTTCAGGTCATTGTTCATAATCTGCTCCTAGTTCTGGTAATCTTATCTCCATGGCAGAAATCAGAAGAGTTCCAAGGAAAAAGAATGTGCATTATACCTTTCTTCAGCCTGAGGTTAGAAGTGTTCAGAGGTTAGCAGGTCTGATGAATGACCAAGTCTTGGGCAATTTCAAGAAAAGATATGGCCAGATACTGAAGTTTGTGGACAAGCCCACTGCAGACTAGAAAGACAGTTTGCATACCATGTTGCAATTTTATGATCCTCTGTTGCGTTGCTTTGTTTTTCCAAGTTACATCCTAGCTCCAACATTGGAAGAGATCTCCAGCATGCTGAATGTGCCAATCAGAGAGACATTATCGTTCTATGGGTCTGAGGTTGTGCTTAAAGATGAAGACATAGCCAAGGTTTGTAGGTTGCCAGCTGCTACAGTCAGGAAAGCTCTGCAAGAGAGTGAAGGTAAAGGGCTACCTTGGAGTGTGATCATCCTAGAGGCAGAAAGATATGCTACAGAGGCTAAGTGGAATGACTTTGGTGCTTTGCTTGCATTGATGGTGTATGGGTCCAGCCTGTTTCCTGGAGAGAAGGAGTTTGTCAGCTTAGAGGTGATCTCAATCTTTGCAAAAGGCAATCTAGTGCCTACTTTGTTGGGTGACTTCTACTACAGTGTTCATTACAAAAATGAGAAGGGTATGGGTGGTCCAGTAGTATGTTGTGCTCCTCTGTTTGCTGAGTGGTTTGCTAGACAGTTGCCTAAGTCAGGTGCCTTCAAAGAGATGAGGGATGAATGGAGATGGTCCAGAAGACTGATGGGGTTGACTGTTGAAGATATTACCTGGGGATACGACAGGGATCTGCTAGGTAAGGAGTTGATGGTCAGTTGCGGAAGATTTGCTGGAGTACCTTTGGTGGGAAGGAAAGGTGTCATCAGTTACTATCCAACATTAGCCAGGAAGCAGTTTGGATACCCTTTGAAAGATCCTCCTCAGATGGAAGAATTTGCTGAATCTTTGTTCTTTCCTGCTGAAGGGAACAAAGAGTTGGTACAACAAGCAGTCCAAGCCTGGGCTCACAGGATAAGAAAGGGTAGGCAAGACTTCGGCTGAGTTGATCCTAAGACATATCCACCATATGTTGAATGGTTGCAAAGACATGTAGAAGCAGTTCTCATGCCTTTTTCAGTTGAGGCTCCACTTTATCCCAGAGAAGTGCCTAATCAGAGTAGTACTGTTTCCCTTGAAGAGTACAAGAAGCTAGAAGCTCAGTTGCACGAGGTCAGAGTGGAGAATACTGAGATGGTAAGCATGTACCACCAAGCCAACAGGGCCAAGAATGAAGCTGAAGACAAGCTACAAAAGCTCCAAGCCTCCTTAGAAGCCAAAGAGAAGGACTTTGCTGGTAGAGAAGCCCATTTCCACAGGTTGGGTATGATGGAAGCCCAAAGAGAAGCTGAGCGCAAGAAGACTCTAAATACTCTCAAAGATGCTCGTCAATCCATTGTTTGGCTGCAAGGCCAAAGAGAGGAAGAGCAGAAGAAGTTCAGAGAGAAAGAAGAGTTCTTTGAAGTTCAGATGGCCTTCAAGAAGGAGGAGGTGGAGCAAGTCCACACCATCCGGAGGGAAAAGACCCAACAGCTAGCACAAAGTCAGTTAGCTCTGGAGGAAGCAAGGAAAGAGATTGAAGAGCTCAAGCTGAGAGCGGGTGTCAAGAAGAGTAGAGCAAAGGTGGCAGAGTCGGGGTCCTTAGCTTAGTTTATTTTTGCAGACTACCTATAGGCTTGTTGTAGGAGTCTTGCTTTTATTTCTTTTGTCTTTCATTTATGTACTGGTTTGTAACCCTGCGGGGAATATTTCTGGTTGTTTTCTGACTTTTAGCCGGCAGTGGTTTGTTCATATACAGTATTAATGTGCAAGTTATCATTTTGAATGTGCAATACTCGTTTGCTCTTTATCTTCAAGTATCTCATCCTTTGCTGTTGAGATGGAAACGATTGGATTGATCTTTATCTGTTCAAACTTGAGTCAGGTAGCACAACTGGTTGGGGTTACATGAGTGATTCAAACGAGGCATAGTCATACGCTTTAATCCCTAACTTTTGCCTGGATTGCCTTTTCAGGTTTTCAATCCACCGGGATACCCTTTTTTTCCCAAGCCGCCTTTTCAGGTTTTCGACTTGCCGGGTGTACATTATATATATATATATATATATATATATATATATATATATATATATATATATATATATATATATATATATCCCTAATTTTTGCCCGAACTCTTTTGGTTTGCCGGGATGCCCTTATTTTTGCCTAGGCCAGTCAACCTAGCGGGTCTCTTTTCATGCGTAGTACTTTTTAACTATGTCTGCGTTTATGGGTTGTGGGAATTCTTCACCATCCATAGTAGTAAGCATCATGGCACCTCCTGAAAATACCCTTTTGACTATAAATGGTCCTTCATATGTAGGAGTCCACTTGCCCCTAGGATCACCCTGTGGTAATATGATACGTTTGCATTACCAAGTCTCCAGTCTGATATACCTTTTGCTTAACTTTCTTATTAAAATCTTTGATCATCCGTTTCTGGTACATCTGACCGTGGCAAACAACTGCCAATCTTTTCTCATCAATTAAATTTATCTGGTCAAGTCGAGTCTGAATCCACTCATCTTCATCCAAGCCTGCATCCTTCATGATTCTTAAGGAGGGGATCTGAACTTCAACGGGTAGAACTGCTTCCATACCATAGACTAAGGAGAATGCGGTTGCCCCTGTTGAAGTACGTATTGTAGTACGATAACCATGAAGAGCAAATGGTAACATCTCATGCCAATCCTTGTAAGTAACAGTCATCTTCTGTAGAATCTTCTTGATGTTCTTATTAGCAGCTTCTACTGCCCCATTCATCTTTGGATGATACGGAGAAGAATTATGATGCTTAATCTTGAACTGCGTGCAGAGATCAGTAATCATAGTGTTGTTCAGATTAGAGCCATTGTCTGTGATAATCCTTTCAGGGATGCCATACCTACATATGAGATTATTCTTGATGAATCGAGCCACGACATTCTTCGTAACAGATGCAAATGAGGCTGCTTCCACCCACTTTGTAAAGTAATCAATGGCAACAAGGATGAAACGATGCCCATTGGAAGCAGTAGGCTTGATCTCACCAATCATATCAATGCCCCCACATAGCAAAAGGCCAAGGAGCAGTCAACACATTTAATGGAACTGGGGGTATATGCACCTTATCAGCATAAATTTGACATTTGTGACATGTTTTGGAATGTTGATAGCAGTCAACTTCCATGGTAGACCAATAATAACTTGCTCTCAATATCTTCTTTGCCATAGTATGACCACTAGAATGAGTGCCAAAAATCCCATCATGCATGTCTTCCATAATCTCTGTTGCTTCCTTCTTATCCACACAACGAAGCAAAGTCGAATCATGATTGCGCTTGTACAAAATTCCATTACTCAAGCAGAACTTAGCAGAAAACCTCTTCAGAAAATTCTTATCATTGACAGATGCCCCTTCAGGGAACTCCTGAGCTTCAAGATATCTTTTCACTTCATAGAACCAAGGTTTTCCTTCTACTCCTTCAATGTTAATCTCATTGCAGTATGCAGGCTTCTCAAATCTATCAATAGTGATCTTAGGAGCTTCATCCTCCCAACTAATCTCAAACATAGATGCCATGGTGGCTAGTGCATCTGCCAACTGATTCTCTCCTCGTGGAATATGTCCAAAGGTAATCTCTTCAAAATATGGGATCAAGGAAAACACATGTTCTCTGTAAGGGATGAGATTTTCATGCTTGGTATCCCAATCTCCTTTAATCTGTCTAACTACCAGGGCTGAATCTCCATACACATCTAGAAACTGAATTTTCATCTCAATGGCAGCTTTGATACCCATGATACATGCCTCATATTCAGCAATGTTATTGGTACAATAGAAACAAAGTCTTGCAGTAATTAGGGTATGACAACCTTCAGGGGAAATGATCACAACACCAACACCATTACCAAGCGCATTAGAAGCTCCATCAAAAACCATAGTCCATCGGGATCCCTGTTCAGGTCCGTCATATTGTCCAGGTTCTTTGGTAATAATCATAATGTCTTCATCCGGGAACTCAAAATTCATAGACTGATAATCATCCACTGCCTGATGAGCCAAATGATCAGCTACCACACTGCCTTTAATTGCCTTCTGAGTGGTGTACTGTATATCATATTCTGTTAAAATCATTTGCCATCTTGCTATTCGTCCGGAGAGAGCAGGTTTCTTGAATATGTACTTGATTGGATCCATCTTTGAAATCAACAAGGTAGTATGAGTCAACATATACTGTCTTAGTCGGCGAGCAGCCCATGCCAAAGCGCAGCAAGTTTTCTCGAGCAGTGAGTATCTTGTTTCACAATCGGTAAACTTTTTGCTAAGGTAGTATATTGCCTGCTTTTTTCGACCAGACTCGTCATGTTGCCCCAACACACACCCCATTGAATTATCTAATACTGTTAAGTACATAATCAAGGGTCTTCCGTCAACTGGTGGCATCAAGATTGGGGGTTCTAGAAGATATCGTTTGATTTCATCAAAGGTTTTCTGGCACTCGTCATTCCATTCCATTACCTGATCTTTCTTCAACAGCTTGAAGATTGGCTCACAAGTAGCAGTTAGCTGGGAAATAAATCTTGCAATGTAATTCAGTCGTCCCAAGAAACCTCTAACTTCCTTTTCAGTATGGGGAGCCGACATCTCTTGTATAGCTTTTACTTTTGCAGGATCCACTTCAATACCTTTCCCACTAACAATGAAACCCAGGAGTTTACCAGACCTAACTCCAAAAGTACACTTATTTGGATTCAATCTCAGCTTGTATTTCTTCAACCTCTCAAACAGCTTATGCAGGTGATCAAGGTGTTTTTCCTCATTCTGGGACCTGGCTATCATATCATCCACATATACCGCTATCTCATTGATGAATCATATCGTGAAACAAAGCCACCATAGCATGTTGATATGTTGCCCCGACATTCTTCAAACCAAATGGCATCACCTTATAACAGAAAGTGCCCCATTGTGTAACAAATGTAGTCTTTTCCATATCTTCTGGTGCCATATTAATCTGATTGTAACCAGAGAAACCATCCATGAAAGAGAATATCTTATGTTGAGCACTGTTGTCTACCAAAACGTCAATATGTGGAAGTGGAAAGTCATCTTTAGGGTTGACCTTATTCAGATCCCTGTAATCTACACACATACGTACCTTACAGTCCTTCTTAGGTACTAGTACCACATTTGCAACCCATTGAGGATAAGAAGTCACAGCTAAGAACCTTGCATCAAATTATTTCATCACCTCTGCTTTAATCTTTTCTGACATTTCAGGACGCATGCAACGAACCTTTTGCTTCTTTGGACGACAATCTTCTTTTACCGGTAAACGGTGAACCACAATGTTTGTATCCAACCCTGGCATATCTTCATAAGACCAAGCAAAGATCTCCACATAGTTACGTAACATCTGAATTATCCTGCTCTTAACACCGTCTTCTAGTTTAGCCCCTATCTTGACCTCTTTCTTGTTTTCCTCAGTTCCCAGATTCACAACTTCGATTGGCTCTTCATGTGGCTGTATAGCTTTCTCTTCTTGTTGTAACAACCTGGAAAGCTCTACAGGTACTTCATATTCTTCCTCCTTTCCATCTTCAACTTGATAGATCGGATTCTCGAAATTATAATTGGCAATAGTAGAACTGTTATCAACAGGATCCAGAGTGGATGAGGATCTGCATTAAGTGATGTGGGTGTGTGTAAGAACACATAGCTGATAAAACAAAAAAAAGAAAGAAAGACAAAGAGCACAATATTTACGAAAGCGAAACGTCCCGAAACAAATGAAATGACATCCCGAAACAAGCATACCATTGTGCCCCGGGTAAGGCACAAGGCTTGAAAGGTTTTATTGTTCGAAATTACAAACTTAAAACAAAACATAGTAATAGTATTTACTCCTGACTAAAGGAGATAGGAATAACATCCTCAGCCTTTTAGTTGTTGAGCCCATCACCCATGGTAGGAAAGATCCAATCATCCAGGTTGATAAGGCCTCCTGATTTTCTAGTCTTGTCTTCTTCTTAGCCAGCAGTGTCTTCAGCTCATCTTGTCCCTTGGACAAGTTCAGGATCAACTCTTGGAATTGTGCATTTTGAGCCTGGAGATCCTTAACAGTCTGTTCAAGAGCCATTTCTTCTGAAATAAACAGCGAGAAGATAAGATACATTTTCATAAGAAACCTTTGATGCAATGATATGGTATGTAAATGCATATGCAATGTTTTCAAGGACCGCATGATTTAAATTTGTTTAAACAACCAGAAAGTAAACTTTTATTAGTAATCAATAAACTTGTTTTCCTCTTAGACTTACAACAAAAATGAAATGAATACAAAGATGGGGTTTTAAGTCTCCCATGGAAGCTTCCTCTTTGTGTTGAGGTATGAGTTGAGATTCCGCTCCTCGTGAAGTTGTCTCGTCAGCTCCTGGATTCTTTCTTGACTAGCTTTGAAACGAGTCTCAAAAGTATCCCTTTGTTCCTTCAACTGGATCCAGGACCTCTGTAACTCTTCCATGTCAGTGGGCATGTTTGGATGAAGAATGATATAAGGAGTACCTCCTTCAGCAATAGGCTCCATGGTAACTGGAAGGATAGCAGGATACAACATCATAAGAGTCTGAGCACGTGCTCGTACCCATCTGAGATAAGGTTCCATAGGAATAGTGTACTTTGGTTCCAGAGTCTTGCTGTCTACCTTGTTCACTTTACCCCAAGCTCGTATGAACCTCTGACGGTAACCTTGCAGATTGTTGTCGTAGTCAAACACAATACCCTGAATAAGCATGTCATGAGGACCATTGCTCCGAGCATAACCAAACTGACGTAGAGCTAAAGAAGGATTGTAAGTAATGCCTCCTCTTATACCAAGGAGTGGCACATTAGGGAACTCTCCACAACGGTCAATGATAGTAACATTCTCCATAGATCTAGAGCACTAATGAATATCTGAATGTGAAAGTGACATGATCCTCTTAGACCACCTTAACCCTTGTTCATTCTTCATCACTGATCGAGGAAGGTGAGAAATAAACCACCTAGACAATAGAGGTATACAACACATCAGAGTTCCTCGTGCCTTCGTAGTACGGGTATGAAGAGAATGTAAGATGTCTCCAAGTAACGTAGGCACTGGATTGCGAGTCAGAAATATGTTGATGGCGTGTACGTCTATGAACTGATCTGGATTAGGGAACAACACTAGACCATAAATTAGTAAGGCCAATATTTCCTCAAAAGCATCATAACTCATAGCCTTCATGAACACTTGAGCTTTCTCCATCAATACCTTAGTAAGGATACCCTTAACTCCACTTCTTGTTTCTAGAACAATGTCAGATTTCTTCAGATGTAAGGTTGCAGCAATGACTTCAGGTTTAGGCTCTTTTTCCAAGCCTTTGAAGGGTCTCTGATCAAGGATAGGTATACATAGTAATTTAGAGAACTCCTCCATTGTAGGAACCAGCTGATAGTCGGGGAATGTGAAGCAGTGATGTTTAGGATCAAAGAACTGAAATAGGACACTCATCATGTCTTCCTTGAACCTTGAAGTGACTAGATCCAGTAGGTGACCATGCTTCTTGATGAATTGGGAGTTTTCAGAAAATTGAGAGACCAATTCCTTAAGCTTAGGAGGTATTCCTACAAAGTTGATCCGGATAGTGTTCCTACGAGCAGAAGCCATGACCTGCAACAAAGAACAAAGATAAATCCGTTGGTCCTTGAAATGGTTAGTGAAAATGCTATGCTTATGATGCATGATGTTATGCTCAATCACAAACATGTGGCACACACAAATAAGTCACACAATAGCCTTAGGTTTAAAGGCTTGCATGAGGTTTAAAGGTAAGTACCCTCCCCTGAAGTTTAGATGGTTCATCTTGTTCTATAAGTAACCAGGTTCTAAAGGATCTCAATATCATTGATCTTTCACAAGGGTGGTTGTTCAGTAGGCAACTTACTTGCCAACCAAAACCCTCCAAGTTTAGGATCTCAATGAGTGTAGCATCGAGTATCAACCAACTTTAGTCTTCACCAAAGCCGGTTATCTCACTACTTTCTAAAGGCCAAGATGGGATAACTAGGGTTCTAAAAGTCAGTTAGTGTATTGACAACATATAGCAGCCTCATATTATCCTCAACTTGCTTAAGGAACATAAGCACCAACCAAGAAGTCACACTAACTATGGCCACCAGATCAACCATATCGGTATACGCCGTACAGTTTCCTTGGTCTATTGCCATTTACCTAAGGTACACTAGATCCGGGTTAGGATCTTTCACACAAAAAAGCCCAACAAGTAATATAAAGTAAACAAGACAAACAATTTAAGTGATCTAATTCCTAAGGGTACCCCTCTTTTACTTAGTAACTCCCTAGCAAAGTCGCCAGTTCTGTAACACGGTGGGAGAACTGACTTTCTATAAATGTTGCGGATAGCAAGAGTCGCCACCGACTTTTATTTTATCCAAAAGGAAAGGACATAAAAGAATAGGGAAGACCTATTTTTAAAAAAAAATTGGGTTCGGGGGGTAGGTTATACAAATGGAAGGTGTTAGCACCCTTTATATCCATGGTTATCCATGGGCTCTTAGTTACTTAGCTCACTTTGTTTGTTTGCAAGAGTGTAATGTGTGATTAGAAATTTTCTAAGTATTTTGTAATGATCCTCGTATGGATGTATACAAAGCCTTGTTTTTTTTTTTAAATTGTTTGAAAAGTGGGGTGTAAAGAGTATTTTGAAATGTGAGCAAGTAATTAAGAGAAACCTACCCTATATTAAGTCGTTACTGTTCTTATGTTCTTTCAATGATAAGACTATCCATATTATTAAGGAATAGGTAGTCATTACCTTGGATGTTATTAAGGGACATGTGTAGGGACATCTGGATATAGGAAACTGTAGGGTGTCTTTAGCAATTTGTAGGGACTTATCATCTTTTATTCAAAGGGACAAGATCATTTATCGTAGGCAACCTCGAAGGGACTTGATCTTTTAAAACTATAGGGACTTGATGATATTTATGAAGGGACTTGCTTAAGACACCATACTTAACCTTTTGAAATAGGCAACTGAGAGGCAACCCTAGGAAGTGCAAGATGGCGATCAAAGATCGACTTACGTGTGTGCGTGTTCATATTCAAATATTTATCTTATTTAAGTTAGTTATTCTAAGTTGATTTTAATTACAAACATGTTATACACTCCCTAGATTACTAACCATACAATATATATATTTACAAAAAATAAAGCAAAAATATAAACCTATAAATATTACAAGGCTTTGGGACAATTACAATATAATCGAGAAATAATAATAATGATAAATAGAATAATAATAATAAATAAGCAATAATTAAATATTAGTAATAATAAATTAAGAATAAAGGTTAGAATAATAAAATAAATAAGAATTTTAGCAAGAAAAATTAATGTTAGAAAAGGTTTTTAGGAATTAATTAAGAAAATAAGTTTTAATAATAATAAACAAATAATAAACTATTTACATATTAAAATAATGATTAATGATTTAATTAGGGTTTATAGAAAACTAGGTTAAATATTAGGGTTAAGAAAATTAGGGTTAAGAAAAAATAGGGTTGAGAAAATTAGGGTAATTAAATTAGGGTTAAGAAAATTATTCTAAACCTAATTATTTAATTTATTTACAAAAATATATACATGATAATAATAAATATAAACATATTAAAATATAAATAGAAACAATTTAAGTTTAAGAAAATAAATTATGATTTTGAAAATATAAAGTTTTTTATAAGAAAATATTATAAGTTATTGTTTAGAAATTAGTTTTATAAGAATTTAAATGAATATAATAATATAAACAAATAAAAGTACAAATAATTGAAGAAAAAAACAACATACCGGCTGGGATTCGAACCCACGCCCTAGGCTCTCCCTCATTGGCCCAGCATCATCACCACTAGGCCAGCTGCGCTTGGTGTGTATGAAGTGAGTATCAATTCTTTTATTTTAATTCTGCAAAAATCAAATAAAACACAAAACAAAATGGCCTGGGGGGATTCGAACCCAGGACCATTGCAATAGCACACAAACACTCCAACCAGCTAAGCCATATGGGGCGAGTTCAACAAATAACCACCAATAAATCATTATAAGATAAAACAAGTTTTTAAAATTGAATTTCCGCGCCAATTTCATCATCTTCTTCCTCAGGATTCGCAGGTTTTCCTGCGAATTTTCCCAGGGATTTTCCTGCGAATTCTCTTGCGTCTTGAACCTGCGAAATTCAAATACCCTTCAACCAGTACAATTTCATCAAATCAATTATACCAATGAGTTCCTTATGACTCATACAATTCATCTCTGTCCTTAGAATTCATTTATATTTGGTATTTCAGGAACCCCCAATTTGAAACACGAAACCCTAACAATGGCAGTTCATGTTCTAGGCTATGGTTCTTCAAGAAACTGTCCAGAAACCATCTATAGATCATGTCTAACACAAATCAAACAACAATATTAGTTTATATTAGCTAAATAGGTAAAATCGAAAAACAATATTTTGAAGAACAGGAATGATTCGGTTAGCATGTTTCAATGCATGAAGGGATGATTTTATGATCCAAAAACATTCAGTGATCTTCCAGGAATGATTTGCAACCTTCAAAAGCATTGGAAATATCCTATAAGTGAGAATCCGATTGTGAGCGTTTTTGTGAAATTTGAAGCTTTGTTCTTGCTCTTGGAGGCAGAATTTTCGTCCCCTTCTGATTGTCTTTAGTTTGTGTATATGTATGGAACAGAATTAGGTTAAAACTTTGTGGATTTGTGGGCTTTTGGTGGTTGCTTGATCATGAAGTTTTACCACTTTCAAATATCCTCAAAAATCTTATAAAACCTTTCTAAATTGGGTGAGCACGAATTTTGATGATACCAATCAGCTTTGAATATCCTTTAAGAGTTTCTAGAATGAGAATCATATCAAATATTGAGCTTTTCATATTTTATTTTGATTTAAAATGATTTTTAATGTATAAAATAAAATTAAATAAAAATAAACTAATAAAAATCTGAATAAATGATATTTGATTCGTGCATGATGTCATGGTAGAGATTGGGTCATAAAAATGCAAGCCCATGTGAAAAGAATTGGTTCTAAGACCCCATTTGCTCAATAAACCTCTCAAAAATTTCCCAACTTTGCAAAGACACAAATCCCTCAATTTTAATGCTATGAAGGTGTTATTGGACATTTTGGAAAGCTTAGAGAGTCCTATAACCAACCTTATTGGTCTCATGTCCATATCTTTTACCATTTTCAAGTTATGCCCTTTGGAAGATGTTGACTTTTTGTTGACTTTTGAAATGACCTATAATGGCTTAGCTCATACCTTCCAAATGAAGCATTTTTAGGCTTGGCTTGTGAGACACAAAGTTGTAGAGAATTCAATTTCCTTCAAAATGAGCTTTGGATGGGAAATTTTTGATGAAGCATGTGAAAGTTATGGCTGGTCAAAGTTCAGTTGACTTTTCCTGTGAAAACCCCAATTTAGAAACTCCTGATTCTTGATGATCTGAAATCTCTTTGATGAATCATGATCAACCCTTGATCAAATGATTAATTTTACTTCATATACTTGATTTTGGCAAAAAATCATGAAGTTTGACTTTGGTTTGACCACAGTTGACCTCAGTTTGACTTTTTAACTGCTTTAACTGCTTTGCAACTTGTCATAGGGATTCTTAAAGACATGTAGGATGTTATGAAGCTCACTTGAGGCCTTGGAAGTTCATTTAGCCTGATAAAACTCAAAACTCTAGTTTAGGATGCATTGCTTAGGAGGATGCTTTGTCTGAGGGGATTGTCAAACTTTCTGATTAATTGTGAACCTTGTGAACCTTGTAAACCTCTTAGGATACCTTGTGAACCTTGTGATCCTCTTGGGACACTTTCGTACACAATGTCTGGTCTAGGTGAGGGCAAATTTTGGGGTGCAACACTCCTGCGTGCAATGGGAAAGTCAGAGCCTCGTAGTTCGGCCTACTACGGTTGATGGTTGCTGATTTTATTACCTTTCTTCGATGAAAGGGTTTAGGAGTTGAAATGCACTAAAGACTATGGATAGTTTATTCCGTCCAACAAGACGAGCGTCTTGCATCGAAATAATCGGAGCGAGTAACGAGAGCTCGTTATCCTCCTTTCTACCGCTTAAGGATCGTGGCGTATAATTCTTCTCGTATTATTAATGTGTTTTATTACCTAATGACCGCTTGATGTTGGATCAAGGGTTTGGATCTAAAAAGAATCGTTTTGGTTTTTGAGGTTAGAGGGTGAATTCAAATGGAGGTTTATTTTGTGGTTTGTTAGCGAGGCACAATGCGCTCGGCTCGCAAGGTGAAGTGGATCCTAATAAACGATAACTGAAAAATAAAGTGCGAGTGTGCGAGTGCAACCGCTTGGCGTTGGACCAAGGATTCGCGAACTAAACTAAATCGATAAGATATGGAAAATAAAAAGCGTACATAAAATGGGGGAGAGATACAAAATAAATTACAGGGGATTGCGAGAAATAAATGGTCTCATTGTAGTTTGCCCAAGAGAAAGCGTGTGTGCAGTGTTTTTGAACTATTCGAAGGCGTTCGGCCTTTTTATTCGGAGACAACTATTCGAAGGCGTTGGACCTTTTTGGATGCGTCGAAATTTAGTTCGTTAACTACCTTAGAATCGATTCAAAGTTGGAATCATTCTATGAGGAGTCGAGCAATATTTTTGAAATGCGGAAATAAATAAATAAATTGAATTTAAATCGGATGGTCTCACCATTAATCGAGATGTCGAGTCGGCTCGTGACGAATCTCTAAATTAATTTGATATTCATCGACCATAAAAAATAATAAATAAATAAGCGATTAAATTAAATGAATTAAATTAATTGAAATAAAATAAATACTTAATTAAACTGAATTAATGAAAAAGAAATAATAAAAAATAAACGGAATCGATGAAAATAAAAAGAAATAAATTACATAGGCCTTATATTGACCGGATTTCTGATCTAACAAAATCGAAAAAATCTGGCCTTTTGTTAGATCATCAGCCCGATAAAATTAAATAAAATAACTTGAAGCTATTCTAACATATAAAAAGAATTAACTAAAAAACATGAAAAGGGGTAAGCCATGTAAATCGATAGTGTAGATATCAAACAGAATGGGCTATCTAAGCCCAACAACCATAAACAAAAAACAACAAAAAATAAAATAAAAATAAAATATGGAGCACTGCGCTGACATAGGTGTGTGTATAGCAAGTGCAATGGATTCAAAAAAAATGTTCTTAAGCCCAATCTAATTATGCATTCTAGGGTTTTCTTATGAAAACAAAATGAAAAAATAAGAAATAAATTCCCCTGTATCAGAGCAACACTAAACACGAACTCAAGTCACGGTAAAAAACAAGATCAGAAAAAAAAAAAACCTCAAGTGCTCAGCCATATTCCGAATCTCCCTGCTTCACGAAGACGCAATCGAATAACAGCTCTACCACGGATTCACTCGGCGCTCTCTAAATCTCACCTTCTCAACTCACGATTGCTCTCTGATGTGAAAATAGCAAGTGTACTATTTTTCTCACTGTAGTAATAAAAGGGAAGTTCCCAGTTTGTCGATCTCAAGGATTGCTTGACGATACAGAGTTTATAGATTGTTTCAATTAGACAAAAGTCTTTGGTTTTTGTGTTGTGGTGTAATTATACTACCTATTGCAAATAAATAAAACAAGTAAAGGGTTGAACGAGATACAATTGAGAGAAGATTGCTAGGGTTCGGTGAATGAAACCTCTTGTAACAGCTATAATTTATGACGGCGTAGAGCTATCCCTGTCAGATTAATTCCGGTCCTCAAGGGTATCTATTATTAAGTCCTTAGTAATAGACCTTTGATTTTGTAACCTAATTACTATGTCCATAAACAATTAGGTTCATACTCAAGCATTCACATATCAAGAATTACCGGTCAGATAGAAAATCCCTAGTCCTAGGTTATTTTTACTATCCAAAGTTCTTATCCAGGTCAAAGAATAATTGCTGTCCAGCTTACACTATTCATAAGAATCATCATTCGTTGGTCCGACAAATAACGCATAAAGAACGGCGATAAGAACAAATTAATGTATAAGAAGAAATAGCAATACTGTCATAAACATTAATACTGTCACATTCAGAATCAGGGTCACCCCCTAGCAATAGGGGTTTAGTTACTCATAATAAAAGTAAAAACAAAGATAAACATTGTTGTCATTACAGAATTTCGTGAGGAATCAATCTTCAATAGTCGGAAAACTCTTGAACATATGAATCCTGTGATCTTCCTTGAGTCTCCAGCTCTCAAAACGCGTATATTTTCTTTCCAAAAATGTCCCCCCTAGGAAAATTGCGGTCTGGCCTTTTAATAGCTATTCAGTTGGAAATTCCCTGAATTTGTGCTCCATACGCGTACTGCGCTGTCCCATACGCGTACTGCCTAGTAGGAAACGCGTATTGGACGTAACACAGCAGATGGTACGCGTATTGGCCAGCATGTTACGCGTATTGCCCAAGTTGATACGCGTATCACCAAGTTGTTACGCGTATCACCAGAAGCTTGTATTTTGGCTGAATTTTCCTTCCCTCTGGTCCTTTGCGTATGGTACGCGTACGTGAAGGTCCATACGCGTATCAAGTAATGTCATACGCGTATGGACAGCAAGTTCTCCAAAAATTGACTTTTTCTTCCGTTGGTTTGCTCAGGCTCGATTTCTCATCTGACGTTTGATCCCCTGAGCTTCCAAACTAGCTTTTTACCTGCTAACATACCAAAAAGTGTAAAATATCCTCAAGAAACTCATTAGTAACAACACACTTACTATCATGGAATTGAGCTTATTTCTAACGAAAAGTGCTTCAGTTTATACAGTTTACCTGATTTATTTACGGTTAAATAGTGAAATGACTAGCATAAATGGTGACTGATCACAACCCCAAACTTAGCTTGTTGCTTGTCCTCAAGTAACATCTTATTACCTTCAAAAATCATGTCACCCCAAACTTACTGTAAAACAGTTCTTACCACAATACTGCTGAAATCTTTCGCACTGGACCTCTTGATGTTTTTCAGGTTTTCTGATTCTTCCACATAGCCAACGAGCTAGAAACTCTTTCCCTCAGAAATATGACTTCACCTGTCAGCTTATATCACACTCTCACCAAGTCTCTCTGGGTTAAAGTTTTATCACTCTCAAATCACAATATGCAATATCAAATCAACAGTTTGAATAAATTCTCTCATCCTATCAACATGTACAATCACACACACTTTTTGAGGTCTTTTAGGGTTGTAACGGGGCTTGGGTTTAGGTAGGCTATGAAGGTGGAACCTAAGGTTCAGAGTACATGAATTCATTCTCTTACTAGTTTCTTTGTTATTATTCCTGTAGGGTGGTGCAATCCTCTTTTTCTTTTATTTCTAGTGAATGTAGCATCTTTCAAAAGCTGTTCTTCGCTTTTCTCTTTCATTTTTTTTTTTAGAACATTCACTTACTACCTCTTTTGACTGCAAAGCTACCCCAAACTTAAAGGTTGCTATACCAACAGCAACCCCAAACTTAAATAGAAAAATAGATATGAAATTACTTTCTCACATACTCTGAACAGGGTAAGATAAGTCCAAGGTCATGGGTTTAGAAAAAAAAAAATGGGTATATCAACATTAAATGATTAAAGGCTCAACGGGGTAAAACAATGGATAATAATCATAATAATGGGATGGCTAGAAAGGCTCTAGGTGATAACAAAAATATGCCTCAGTGTGTGCATTCGTACAGTTAATAATAACAAAAGAACATACGCAAACCAAGATTGATAAAGACATACCTGATATCGCTCATATGATAATAAGTGTTTGGCTTTTTATGAACTCACCAGGACGGGTTAAGCTGACTTGTTCTATCATACCTCTGAGTTCAAAGCTCATGCTCGTGGTTCTGATGTTAATCTTAACCAGTGCGTCCAATCATAAACAACAGTATCTAACGTCAGAGGAATGAAAGGGAGGATGCCCAAGTAGTTGGTGTAAGTGATCGCGAAACCAATAGCCAGACATAATCACGTATCTAAGGAAATAAACAGAAAAATTGAGATAAACCAAATCATATTCATTAGAATTTGCCAACCCATAATAGGTGGTTACATCAGAGTAACAGAAATTAAACTACATAACTAAAAAAAAAAAAAAAAAAAAATTAAACAAATAAAACCAAAAATACAAAAACAACAATCACAGTCCACCGTCCTGCATGTCTGTATCAAAATTAATCATATCTGTCGGGTCCAAACTAGTCTGCCCTCGTGCGAATGCCGAGATAGGCGTCAATGTCTCTGTGTGGACCGACGGAGACTGCTGCTGGGGTGGTTGCTGATGCGGTGGCTGCTGCGGTGGCTGCTGCGGAATCTCTCCCCCTATCTGCACTGGCTGGTTCCACCAAGGATAGGTGAACTGGCCAAAATGAGGGGCTGGAGGCGGTCCCGAGAATCTATCTCTGAAACGCTGTGCCTCCTCCCACAGATCCGTCTGATGAGTCAGAACTCTCCCTGATAGCCCATACTGAAAACAAAAATCCTGCATCAAACAAAACTGGGACATCTGCATCCGATACTCTCTGGAGTTCTCATCAATCGGAGGAGGCTGAGTATCTGCTGCAGCTGGCTGAGCCTCCTGCTGCGGAGCACTGGTGCTTCCCTCCCTGACTCGCGGTTGCCTCAGAGGTTGGGGCTGATCATCTGTGACCGTCCTCTCTTTCATCCAGTGGGCGTTCAGCGGTGCAGCTGGTCGCAACAATGGTGAATCAGAGAAATCTGGGACACCCGCTTTTTTGCACAGCAGGTAAATCACAGTCGCATGGCCTAAGGATTTCTTAGGCGACTGAGCTATGTCATCCATATCAGCAGCTATTATTTGTCCAATGTTCACTTGTCTCTGACGCAGGATCTGATGGAGCAGTAAGGCACGTTCGGATATTAATTCAGATCCGCTTCTATTGGTACTCAGATTATGATGAATGAAATAGGCCAAAGCCTTCGGAATCGGTGCTAGATCAACCACCATAACTTTTGCAGGAGAGATTTTTGATGTGGGGGCCCAATCGTGGCCTGGCCTAATCAGTGAATCCTTCATATCAGCATAAGGCCAACGGTTTTTGTCCGACCGTTTCATCTCATTAAACGGACAAACAGAATCATAAAACTTGCATTTCAGCACCCTGTTGATCGTTCTGGCATCAAATTTGATGACTGTGCCCCTGACCCATGATACGAATGCTTCATTACCTGTTGGATCTTCTTCATCAGATGTTACCCTGAACGCATTCGCGTAAAACTCCCAGATCAGATCAAGTGAAACAGGTTGGATTTTGTCATTAAAGAAAATCAACTTCTGCTTCTTCAAGATATTCGTGACCTCTGGATATGTATCATTCTGATACATCCAATGTTTTTCTTCAACTATGTTTCGACCCTTGATTTGTTCATAACGTTCTTCATGGTGGGTGGTACGGAAGTTGTTGATCTCTGACGGTGATTGAGACATGATGTTGCTCTGTAAACTAAATGAACAAGAAGAAAACAAAGAAAATGCAGAGTAATACGCAGAAAATTCGTAATGAAAAAGTGAGAAAATGAAGTCCGTACGGACAAAAAATATTTATACAGCCCCAAAAATCTGATACGCGTAACATACGCTGCAGGTACGCGTATCAGACTGCCATACGCGTACCGTACGCGTATCATTTTTCCATACGCGTATCATACGCTGCGAAAACAAGTTTAAAAATTGATCTGCGTAACAGATCACGTATCATCAGGTGATACGCGTATGGACTGGTCCCTTACGCGTATCATACGCGTTTCACCAGAAGGCTCCACTTTTGATGACCAATACGCGTATCACAAACCCATACGCGTATTGGCAGATTCATTTTTCAAAAAATTTTTCTTTTTGTTTTCTAGCAAAAATTTTCTTTTCTACATACTACTGACTCGGCAAAAATAAAACGAAAGAAAGATTCAAACCTCCCTTGGGTTGCCTCCCAAGCAGCGCTTCGTTTAACGTCGCATGGCTCGACGGGACATCTCATACTCAGAGGAGTCTAACGGATTCAATTGGCCCCCCTTCTCCGGGATTGTACGGCTTTAACCTCTGACCATTAACTTTGAAAGTGTCTCCATTCTTCTCATTTTTAAGCTCTATTGCTCCATAAGGAAGTACTTTGTTAATGACGAACGGTCCAGACCATCTTGACCTCAATTTCCCTTGGAACAACTTCAACCTGGAATTAAACAAAAGTACAAGTTGTCCCTCCCGAAATTCCTTTTTCTGTATCTTTTTATCATGCCACTTTTTTGTTTGTTCTTTGTAAATTTTGGCATTTTCATAAGCTTGATTCCTGAATTCCTCCAACTCGTGAAGTTGAAGAATTCGGGATTCACCGGCTTTAAAAAGATCACAGTTAAGGAATTTGGAGGCCCAGAAGGCTCTATGCTCGAGTTCGAGTGGTAAATGACAAGCCTTACCGTAAACTAATTGATAGGGAGACATACCTATTGGTGTTTTAAATGCAGTCCTGTATGCCCACAATGCATCATCCAGCTTTACTGACCAATCTTTCCGGGAAGCACTTACCGTCTTTTCCAAGATTTGCTTTATTTGACGGTTAGATACCTCCACTTGCCCACTCGTCTGAGGGTGATATTGTGTGGCGATCTTATGTTTTACATTATACTTCTTCAACAGATTCTCAAAGAGTTTATTTATAAAATGCGTACCTTGGTCACTAATTAAAGCCCTTGGTACCCCAAACCTAGAGAAGATGTTATGCCTCAAGAACTTCACCACCATTTTAGCATCATTAGTTGGTAATGCCACAGCTTCTACCCACTTTGACACATAATCGACCGCAACCAATATGTAATTCTTACCAAATGATGGCGGAAAGGGTCCCATAAAATCAATTCCCCAAACATCAAACAGCTCAACTTCTAGCATGGAGTTTTGTGGCATCTGATTCCGTTTTGTAATGTTACCTATTCGTTGGCACCTATCACATTCTCGGACTATATAATTTGCATCTTTGAATAGCGACGGCCAATACAAACCCGATTGGAGGACTTTTGCTGCAGTTCTATCTCCACTGAAATGTCCACCATACTCAGAATTATGACAAGCTTTCAGCATGTCGGCTTGCTCTCTTTCTGGAACACATCTTCTAATCAAACCATCCACTCCCTTTTTGTAAAGAAATGGATCATCCCATAAGTATAACCTGCAATCATAAAGAAACTTTTTCTTTTGGTGAGAATTAAAGTCATCAGGTATAACCCCACCTACCACATAATTTGCATAATCAGCAAACCATGGTATCTCTTGAACAGCAAGTATTTTCTCATCAACGAACGTGTCCTGAATAGGATGCTCCTCCTCAGTTTCTTTTATTGGGGACATGCGAGATAAGTGATCCGCGACCGTGTTCTCGCATCCCTTTTTGTCTTTGATTTCCAAATCAAACTCCTGAAGGAGGAGGATCCATCTCAAAAGTCTCGGCTTCGATTCCTGCTTAGCAAACAAATACTTTAAAGCAGCATGGTCAGTATACACAATGACTTTTGAACCAAGCAAATATGATCTAAATTTGTCAAAAGCATAAACCACGGCCAACAACTCCTTTTCGGTGGTTGCATAATTTATTTGGGCCGGGTTAAGGACATGACTAGCATAATAAATCACATGCAATAATTTGTCCTTTCTCTGTCCTAGGACAGCCCCCACAGCAAGGTCACTTGCATCACACATTATTTCGAAAGGTAATGACCAATCGGGGGCGATAACAACAGGTGCACTGATCAACCTACTCTTTAAAGTTTCGAAAGCTATCATGCAGTTTTTATCAAAATTAAATTGCTTGTCCTTGACTAGCAAATCAGTCAACGGTTTAGCGACTTTTGAGAAGTCTTTGATAAACCTGCGATAAAAACCTGCATGACCCAAAAAACTCCTTATCCCTTTTTCATTCACAGGAGGTGGAAGGTTAGCTATCACCTCCACTTTGGCTTTATCCACTTCTATTCCTTTGTGGGAAATTTTGTGTCCTAGCACAATTCCTTCCTGCACCATGAAATGACATTTCTCCCAATTGAGAATAAGGTTAGTTTCCTGACATCTTTGCAAAACAAGAGACAAGTTAGTTAAACAATTATCAAAAGAAGAACCAAACACAGAGAAATCATCCATAAACACCTCCATATACTTTTCAAGCATGTCGGAGAATATAGATGTCATACACCTCTGAAAAGTAGCTGGGGCATTGCACAGCCCAAATGGCATTCGTCTGTAAGCGAAAATACCATAAGGACATGTAAATGCCGTCTTTTCCTGATCTTCCGGGGCTACAGCAATTTGGTTGTATCCCGAATATCCATCCAGAAAGCAATAATACTTATGACCTGCAAGTCTTTCTAACATTTGATCAATAAATGGGAGAGGAAAATGGTCCTTTCTTGTTGCAGTGTTCAATCTTCTGTAATCGATGCATACTCGCCACCCTGTCACTGTGCGAGTTGGGATCAATTCATTCTTTTCATTTAGAATTACTGTGGTTCCTCCTTTCTTGGGTACCACATGCACTGGACTCACCCACGAGCTGTCAGAAATTGGGTAAATCATTCCCGAATCTAACAACTTTACAACCTCTTTCCTTACCACTTCTTTCATTGCTGGGTTTAACCTCCTCTGTGGTTGCACTACCGGTTTCTGATTATCCTCCATCAGTATCTTATGCATGCATACTGTGGGGCTAATACCTTTTAAATCCTCAATAGTCCACCCAATAGCACTCTTATGCTTCTTTAGTACCTGTATTAACTTTTCCTCATCTATGGCATTTAGCTCAGAACTGATAATAGCAGGATAATTTGTCCCAGATCCTAGAAAGACATATTTAAGATTTACCGGCAATTGTTTTAATTCAAAATTTATACCTGGTTTACTTACCTTTTCATTTTCTAATTCTGGTGAAGATCTCAGGTCCTCCCACCGACGTGGTTTGGGTTTCTTCCAAAAAGGTTGTGTATCTAGCATGGCGAGCACTTCTTTTTCTTTTTCATCATCATTCTCTTCAATCTCTCTGACTGACAGACTCAGAACTCTTTCCAATGGTAATTCAGGAAACTTTCTTTGCATTGTGCTCGTCACTATTTGATCAATTACTTCAACAGAGTGGTTTGTACACATTTCCTCTTTATGTTTCATAGTATGGTGGACATCAATTTTGAGCTCTTCATCATATACCTTTAAGGTTAAGGTACCTCCCTCCATGTCTATCAAGCATCTACCTGTTTCTAAGAACGGTCTTCCCAGAATCAGAGGTATCTCTTCATCTTCTGGCATTTCCAAAATTACAAAATCAACAGGAAAAACAAATTTATCAACTTTGACCAGAACATCCTCAACTACCCCATAAGGTCTCTTCACTGAGTGGTCAGCAAACTGAAGTGTCATTCTGGTATCCTGAACATTGCCAATTCCCAGCTTCCTGTAAATAGACAAAGGCATAAGGCTAATGCTAGCACCCAAATCAATCAGCGCCCTTTTAAAAGACCTATCTCCAATGGTACACGGGATGGTCACAGACCCTCTATCTGGCTTCTTTACTGGAATCTTCATACCCTGCAAAATAGCACTACAAGTTTCAGTTAATATAACAGGGTCAGCGTCAGTGTTGCGCTTCTTGGAGATGATGTCTTTCATGAACTTCGCATAGATAGGCATCTGCTCGAGTGCTTCAGAGAATGGAATATTGATTTCTAATTTCTTGAACAATTCCATGAATTTCTGAAAATTTTTCTCATCTTGATTCTTCTTTTTATTTCTTTGTGGGAAAGGAAGCTTAATGATGGGTTTTGGTTCAGGTAGCTTTTCTTGTACCACCGGCATTTTCACACTTTCTTCCTCAGGTGGTGTCTTATTTTCTAAGATTTCCAGGTCCACTTCACACAATGTATCTTCTTCTTCATCCTTCTTCTTAAGATCTTCAACAGATTTTCCGCTTCTTGTTGTTACCGCACTCACATTATTGTGCTCCCTTGGATTTGTCACTGTTGCACTAGGTAATGCGCCTGGTATTTGGGAATTTGTTATCTGTTGTGCTATCTGACCCAATTGAATCTCCAGATTTTTAATTGATGCATTGGTGCTTTTCTGATTATTCCTGGTTTCCTCCTGAAATTGCATATTATGAGTTGCCATCTTCTCTATAGCAATCTCCCAATCCGCTTTCTTCGGTACTTGCTGATAAGGTTGCTGTTGGGACGGTGGTTGTTGTTGTGGAGGTCCTTGAATATTACCTTGCTGATCTTTCCAAGAAAAATTAGGATGATTTTTCCACCCCGGATTATAGGTATTTGAGTAGGGATTATTCTGTCTCAGGTAATTTATAGCTTGCACTTGTTCTGCGGTTGCAACACAATGCATGGTAAAATGTGGTCCACTACAAATCTCACAAATCATGGTCTGAACCGGTTGCACTTGAGCAACTGTCTGGGTATCTATATTCATAGCTTTCAATCTTCTTTCAACCTCAGCTGCAATTTGGTCTTCCATTTTCACTACCTGATTTGCTAATTTCAAGTCAATTTTTCCTTCCGGCTGATTCACAGTGCGGTCATATAATTCCAAATGCTCATTTGCTGCAATAGCTTCGATGATCTTTTTGATACCGGTTGCTGTTGAAAAATTAGATGAGCCACCAGCAGCTGTATCAATGAGTTGCTTAGTTTTCATTTTCAGCCCGTTTACAAAATTCTGCATTTGTTCAGTCTCATCCAAATTATGTGTAGGACATGCAACTAAACATCTCTTGAATCTTTTGTATGCATCTCCAAGTGTCTCTCCGTCTTTCTGTTTAAAATTCACAATGTCATACCTCTTACGGATATACACAGAAGCAGGAAAATACTCGTTCAAAAATGTTGTTTCCATTTGTTGCCAAGTAGTAATACTTCCTGCGGGTAGGGAATAGAACCATTCCTCAGCGTCCTCAGATAAGGTGAATGGGAACATGACCAATCTCTTTGCCTCTTCAGAATGCCCATCAATTTTTAATGATGTGGTCATAGTCAGAAACCTCTGCAGATGCTTGTTCGCATCCTCATTGATTTTTCCTGCAAAAGGTTTACTTTCTAACTGGCGGATGGTTGAGGGATGTAACTGGAAGTGAGCAACATTAACAGGTTGGTTAACAATGGTCAACCGCACTGCTGGGTTATTCAGTCTGCCATAGTCACCTAAAAGTCTCTCTGGTGGAGGTGGTTCTGCAGCCATGTGCTCGAAGTGAACAGAAACTGGAGTGACTGGCGTGGCCGGTTCTTCGGTGTCAGAATTGACCTGTTTCTTTTTTCTTTCTTCTCTGAGCTTTTTGCGCAGTGTTCTCTCTGGTTCTGCGTCAAAATGAAAATGAGCTGAGGTCTTACCTCGCATACACAGATTAGAAGAAGTTAGTTGTTATAATAATAAAAATAAAATTAACAATAAATAAAATTTTGGATGCAGAGCAACAAAATTCTAATTGAAAATAAATTAATAAACTCTATTATCTTTGGCAATCCCCGGCAACGGCGCCAAAACTTGATGTGAAAATAGCAAGTGTACTATTTTTCTCACTGTAGTAATAAAAGGGAAGTTCCCAGTTTGTCGATCTCAAGGATTGCTTGACGATACAGAGTTTATAGATTGTTTCAATTAGACAAAAGTCTTTGGTTTTTGTGTTGTGGTGTAATTATACTACCTATTGCAAATAAATAAAACAAGTAAAGGGTTGAACGAGATACAATTGAGAGAAGATTGCTAGGGTTCGGTGAATGAAACCTCTTGTAACAGCTATAATTTATGACGGCGTAGAGCTATCCCTGTCAGATTAATTCCGGTCCTCAAGGGTATCTATTATTAAGTCCTTAGTAATAGACCTTTGATTTTGTAACCTAATTACTATGTCCATAAACAATTAGGTTCATACTCAAGCATTCACATATCAAGAATTACCGGTCAGATAGAAAATCCCTAGTCCTAGGTTATTTTTACTATCCAAAGTTCTTATCCAGGTCAAAGAATAATTGCTGTCCAGCTTACACTATTCATAAGAATCATCATTCGTTGGTCCGACAAATAACGCATAAAGAACGGCGATAAGAACAAATTAATGTATAAGAAGAAATAGCAATACTGTCATAAACATTAATACTGTCACATTCAGAATCAGGGTCACCCCCTAGCAATAGGGGTTTAGTTACTCATAATAAAAGTAAAAACAAAGATAAACATTGTTGTCATTACAGAATTTCGTGAGGAATCAATCTTCAATAGTCGGAAAACTCTTGAACATATGAATCCTGTGATCTTCCTTGAGTCTCCAGCTCTCAAAACGCGTATATTTTCTTTCCAAAAATGTCCCCCCTAGGAAAATTGCGGTCTGGCCTTTTAATAGCTATTCAGTTGGAAATTCCCTGAATTTGTGCTCCATACGCGTACTGCGCTGTCCCATACGCGTACTGCCTAGTAGGAAACGCGTATTGGACGTAACACAGCAGATGGTACGCGTATTGGCCAGCATGTTACGCGTATTGCCCAAGTTGATACGCGTATCACCAAGTTGTTACGCGTATCACCAGAAGCTTGTATTTTGGCTGAATTTTCCTTCCCTCTGGTCCTTTGCGTATGGTACGCGTACGTGAAGGTCCATACGCGTATCAAGTAATGTCATACGCGTATGGACAGCAAGTTCTCCAAAAATTGACTTTTTCTTCCGTTGGTTTGCTCAGGCTCGATTTCTCATCTGACGTTTGATCCCCTGAGCTTCCAAACTAGCTTTTTACCTGCTAACATACCAAAAAGTGTAAAATATCCTCAAGAAACTCATTAGTAACAACACACTTACTATCATGGAATTGAGCTTATTTCTAACGAAAAGTGCTTCAGTTTATACAGTTTACCTGATTTATTTACGGTTAAATAGTGAAATGACTAGCATAAATGGTGACTGATCACTCTCTGTCTCGATTTTCTCTCTATCGCTCACGGTTTGTCGAGTTCTCATTCAAATCAATTTTCTCTGCTCATGGTGCATCATGGTTCATGCTCAGATTCGAAGGTTTGGATTTGTGCGCACTCACGGTTCAAGGTTTGGAGGGTGTGCGGATCTGAGTCGCGGTGGATTCGGAGGTGGTGTTCTCGGTTTTGACTCAGCTCTATTTCTTCTATCTCTCAACTCGGATTGTTCACGGCTCGGGGGTTATGGTGTTTTGCTCGTGATTCTGAGTTTTCTCTTCTCACTCTCTTTTTTTGTTTTTTGTTTTATTATGTGATTGTGAATGGTATTTGAAAGGAGGTTGGTGGTTCTGTTTGTTTTCGGATAAAAATGTAAAAAGTGAAGCTTGGTTTTGTTCAGTTTTCACGGTTTCATCATTTCCTCCTCTTTTTGTTTCTGTTATTTGGTTTTGAAGAAAAGAAAGGAAAAAAAAGGTTTGGTGTTTATGGTTTAAAGGTTATAAAGAATGTGGTTGATTTGTAGTGAGTTTGGTTTACTAAGAAGAGAAAGAGTTTTTATTTGTTGAATGGGAAAGATGAAGGGTAAAGAATATTTGTCCGATGGGTCTGCAATGAGGTAGTTTATGAAAAAAAGAGTGGAGTAAATGGTGATGACAGGGTTTTTTTATTACTGCTTGAAGGTATTATGTATTGTTTATTGGTGACGAGTTGATTGATTTTTCGTTTTGTTGTAATAGTGGTCTTGATTAATACAAGTTGTGGTGAAGGAAGGTTAGTGAAGGATGAATGATGTGTTTGGTTGATTTTTTGGGTTTTGAAGCTTGGTTTGGAAGAATATTTTTTGCAGAGTTTGTATAAGGTTTCCAAGCTTCGTTTTGGGGTGAGATTAATGCTGCTTTTATAGAGAGTTTGAGTGAGGGTAGAATGAAATTTTGTGCATAATTTTGGATAAGAATTACTGAGTTTTTGCAAGCTGTGATTTGTTATGCAGAAAGTTTGTTATGTGGTAGTGGAAAAAGGTTGAAAGAAGTGTGTGGTGGTGTGAGTATAGGAGTGGAATTGGAAAAGGGAGTGGTGTTGCTGTGAAATCACGTGGGTCTAAAAAAATGACTAAAAATTGAACAAACTGTTTTTGGGATTTTGGTTGAAAAGTAATAAAAATGATATTAACTATAATAATAATAATAATAATAATAATAACAAGGTATAATAATAATAATAAATAATAATAATAATAATAATAATAATAATAATAATAATAATAATAATAATAATAAAGTTAACAGAAAAATAAAATAAAAAAAGGAATAATAACAATAATACTAACAGTGAAAAGCATATACATACATAATGTTTATAAAACAATATTAATCAAAGGGAACTACAATTTAATATTTTGATTTTTTTGGAATAAAGTGATACAAACATATGAACAAAACTAATTTTTAATATCTTTTTTAAATAAAGTGACATATGAAAAAAAAGGCTAATGGAAAATATTTTTTGGTATTTTTGCATAATGAAAAACATAAACATAAATGAATGGTAACTAAATAAATTATGGATATGAAGTGAGAAAAATATGAAATGGGTGAAAACAAAATAGAAATTAGAATTGTAAAAAGTAAATTGGGAAGTTAAATAAAATAAAACGATAAAAAAAATAAAAGTAATAATCGGGCAGATGGCTCCACACACAACACCGGATACGCAAACAATGTCAAACTCAAACTGACTCGATTTTTTCGCACAAAAGAAAATGACATATTTTTTGAATTTTTTTTAACATGCGGTTAGACAGAAAATAAAATGGTACATATTTTTGGATTTTAAATAATGATTAGATAGTAAAATAAAAAGGTAGGACAAATTTGGGGTATGACAGATGCCCCTATCGAATTGACTTAGACCGAGTAAGATGAGTCGGCTCGCGTTCAAACTTTCAAGGTATAAGATAATTAGATACTAACAGACTCCAAATTTGTCCGATAAAAGAAAATGTGCAAAGATAAAAGCTAAATGACTGAAAACTGGAAAAACGGGTGTCACAGCGAAGAAATAAATTGACAAAATAAATCACTTATCACCGACGAATGATAAAGCGAGTGACTGAAAATAAAATCACTTATCACCAAAGAATGATAAGGCAAATGGCTGAAAATAAAATCACTTATCACCGAAGAATGATAAGGCAAATGACTGAAAATAAAATCACTTATCAGCAGAAGATGATAAGGCGAATGGCTGGAAATAAAATCACTTATCACCGAAGGATGATAAGGCGAATGACTGAAAATAAAATCACTTATCACCAGAGGGTGATAAGGCAAATGACTGAAAATAAAATCAACTTATCACTAGAAGATGATAAGGCAAATGACTGAAAATAAAATCACTTATCACCAGAGGATGATAAGGCAAATGACTGAAAATAAAATCACTTATCACCAGAGGATGATAAGGCAAATGACTGAAAATAAAATCACTTATCACTAGAGGATGATAAGGCAAATGACTGAAAATAAAATCACTTATCACCAGAGGATGATAAGGCAAATGACTGAAAATAAAATCACTAATCACCAGAGGATGATAAGGCAAATGACTGAAAATAAAATCACTTATCACCAGAGGATGATAAGGCAAATGACTGAAAATAAAATCACTTATCACCAGAAGATGATAAGGCAAATGACTGAAAATAAAATCAACTTATCACCAGAGGATGATAAGGAAAATGACTGAAAATAAAATCACTTATCACCAGAGGATGATAAGGCAAATGACTGAAAATAAAATCACTTATCACCAGAGGATGATAAGGCAAATGACTGAAAATAAAATCACTTATCACCAGAGGATGATAAGGCAAATGACTGAAAATAAAATCACTTATCACCAGAAGATGATAAGGCAAATGACTGAAAATAAAATCACTTATCACTAGAGGATGATAAGGCAAATGACTGAAAATAAAATCACTTATCACCAGAGGATGATAAGGCAAATGACTGAAAATAAAATCACTTATCACCAGAAGAGGATAAGGCAAATTACTGAAAATAAAATCACTTATCACCAGAGGATGATAAGGCAAATTACTGAAAATAAAATCACTTATCACCGGAGGATGATAAGGAAAATAAAATTTAAATACGACTCCTGTTACTAAAGGGAAAACTGAGTGGATGGAAACTAAAATAGTTGAAGAGAAAAGATTCAATGGGAGATGGCCACTGAATCCGCCGAGGAGATGCCTGGAATCTTCGATTGATCCTGGATCCTGACTCATGTATGTATGCTTGATTTTTGAAATGGTATTCCATAATGACGGAAATACGATGCAAGTGTTTATGCACTGCTGAAAGTTAAAATGTTGGGAGTATGAAAAGTTGATTTATTTAGGTATGCACATGATGCACATGCTGTAAATGATTGATGTAAATGATGCTTATGACGTTGATGATGCATAATGATGCATATGAGCGATTGAAAGATTCCAGCTTGGTGGACTTTTAGTCTGGTAGTTGCCAATAACAATTGGACTTTGGGTGGGTGGAGGGTTTGATTCCCCGACACTCGATCTTCGACGATGTATGGTCAGAAGATGGATCTGTATGCTCCAAGTTCGATCATTTGCTGATGAGCAAAGTGACTTGATTGACGCATGAGAACTGATATGCTTTGAATGATGGCCAACGTCCAGCAAAATCTGCTTGTTGATCAACCAAATGGTGTCTCTTATTACCTCGGGTCATCTGGGATACTTCAAGGAAAAGTATGGCGATATTCTGGACTTGGTATTCAACTTGGATATCTCTCAAAGAAGCATCATTCATACTTTGTTGTAGTATTACAACCCACGGCTCAGGTGTTTCACTTTTCACGACTTTCAGTTGGGTCCTTTACTAGAAGAATATGCTGAGATTATGGGAGTGTCAATCAAGGATCAGATTCCTTTCAACTCAGAGATGATTAGGCCAACCCATTCTGACATCGCCAAAGCTCTTTATTTGAGTTCATCAGAAGTATCTTCAAATCTGGCTACCACCAAAGCGAAGGTACTTGGTTTCACTCTGGAGTATCTGGTTAGAAGGGCTGGAGAACTTGTAGTGACAAATCAGTGGGATTGAGTTTGTGCCATCTTAGCATTATCCATTTATGGGATCATCCTGTTCGCTGATATGGACAAATTTGTGGACATAAATGCTATTCATTTATTCGTGTTGACGAATTCGGTGCCCACCCTCCTGGGTGATTTATATTATTCAATGCACTATAAGAATGAGAAGAAGCGAGGAGGTCTGGTTAGATGTTGTGCTCCCTTGTTCTACAGGTGGGTTATGAGACATTTGCCTACCATTGAGAGTTTCACTGATCCTAATACTACTTGGGCCCAGAAACTAAGTACATTGTCTGCCAGAGATATTAGATGGTTTACTTTGAAGTTGAAAGGAAAGAGTTTCATCACCAGTTGCGGGAATTACCTCAACGTGCCTTTATTAGGAGTATCAGGGGGTATCAACTACAACCCCATTCTCTTAAGAAGACAACTGGGGTATGCACTCAAAGAGATTCCTGATGAATCAGAGTTATTCCAAACTTTCTACTTCTCGGTAAAGGATAGTCTTCCGTTGGTCAGAAAAGTTGCAGGCTCGTGGAAGTTGATCAAAAGAAAGGACACGACATGTCTAGGCAAGAGCAATAACTGGATGTTCCCTGAATTCGAAGCTTGGATAAAGGAGGAGGCTCAAACGTCTTTAATCTCTTTTTCTATACCAACTCCACCTCCAACAATTGTGCCTTTAGAGGATTACCAAAAATTGGAGGTTTTGGTCAAGCAGCTTAGAGTTGAGAATCAGGAGGCTCACAACTCTTGTCAGAAATTGATGATTCAAAACCAGCAGTTAGAAGAGATAACCCTCCAAGCTGAAGAGACAACTCGGCTTAAGCAGAAGGACTTTGATGAAAGAGAACTATACTTTCAGAAAAGAGGGTTGGCTGAGATCCACAAGGCGAGTCAGCGCCAGAAAGATAAGAAAGAATTGGATGAAGCTAATGAAGCTATCACACATTGGCAAGAGAAGTGGAGTGATCACCAGAAAAAGCAAAAGGAGGTAGAGGCGGAATTCGAGTTGAAGATCAAAAGCCTTCAGGATGCCCTGATCGAGCAAGGAAAGTTGGTTCAGAAAGCCCAAGAGCAACAGAGAGAATACCTTCATCAGATGACAAAGAGTCAACAAATAGCTGAAGATGTCCAGAAAAAAGTTGAAAAGCTGAAGCTTCAAGCTAATGTGAAGAAGTCAAAGGCCGAGCTGGGTCCGAGCAAAGAAAATGAGAAGGCATTCCTGCAGCAGATTGAAGATTTACATGCTTCCTTTGATCTAAGAGATCTCCTCATCCAGAGACTCATCCAGGAGCCCGATCATCCGGACATAGCTCAGTTGTTCCGGAATGTCAAGCGCCTTAGCTGGAGGTTGCAGGACTTAGAGCTCCCTAGAGTTTAGTTTCATGCTATTGTACCTAGATTACCCACATAATTGTTGTGGAATTCCTTTTATTGATGTACTTCGTTGTTCTTTTGATTGGCACCCTTCGGGGATGTTGTTGTTTCAAACTTCGGTTTATGTGATTGACTTGTTTTGAATCTCTTGTTTGTTATCTTTTGCACCGACACGGGGTAATAAGCACCAATTCTCCATGGCCGTCACATTATTTGAACATCATATGGGTCTTCTTCCAAATATTATTCTCTTAATACCATAACGGGAAAGAAAAAAAACCTTGAGGATAAAAGGAACACATTGCATTGCATACATATCATTTGCATTGTTTTTTGCAGGTTTCTCCAGGTAACTTAACTTATCTACATTTCAGGAAAAGATTGAGAGAGCTGCTAGGACCCGACACCTTCGACAAGATATTCCTCATCGTTACGCAACACGCAACAACCAGAGGACATTCATGGATGCTATGAAAACTGAGCTCAATGAACTCCACACCAGGATGGGGGAATTCATGGTTATGATGCAAGGGATGGCCCAAGGACAATAAGATTTGAGGACTGCAATCCAGGGATTCAACCCTCCTCAGACTAATCCTCCTGTAGTCACTCCAGAAGTTCAAGTGAATCCTCCCAACACCAACAATGGCACAAGTGGACCTCCAGTTCCAGAGTCTGGCACAACAACCTTCATCCCTGTGCAAGACCGACAAAAGGATCAGTTTCCTTCATTTAACAATGATATGGGATTTGGTGTGGAAGGAAATTTTCAAGACTTTTTGTTGCTATCTGAGAAGGTCAAAGCCCTTGAGTGTAGAGACACTCTTGGGATAGATGTATCTGACATAGGCCTAGTCCCTGGGGTGGTTATTCCTCACAAGTTCAGGCCACCTACTTTTGACAAGTATAACGGTAATTCCTGCCCTAAAACTCATCTGCAGGCATTCTACCGAAAGATTGATGTCCACACTAGGGATGAGAAGCTCTGGATGTACTATTTCCAGGATAGTCTCTCCGGAGGATCCTTGGAATGGTATCTAAAGTTGGAGAGAAAATTTGTTCGAAGTTGGAAAGATTTAGGAGAAGCTTTTCTTAAACAATATCAGTATAACATTGACATGGCGCCTAGCCGCACTCAGCTACAAAGTTTGACACAGAAAAATTCAGAGAGCTTCAAAGATTACGCACAGAGATGATGTGAAGTGGCAGCCAGAATGCAACCTCCTTTGCTAGAAAGAGAGATGGTAGACCTTTTCATGGACCCCCGGAACCTTCCAGGGCACTTTATGGAAAGGTTGGCTGGATGTTCTTCAAGTGGTTTTTTAGATATTATCTTAACTGGTGAAAGGATAGAGAGCTGGATTAAGCAGGGGAAGATCCAGAATGGTGGTGCTTCAGCTTCCGATGTCAAGAAACCTTTCGTGAAGAGAAGGGAAGGAGAAAATGGAGCAGTGTATGCATAGAGAAATAGAGGCTATGGAGGTGTTTATCAACAAGTGGCTCCTGTTACTATTTCAGTTCATCCTAATCAATAACAAGTTCAACAACCGCAATGGCAACGCCAACAAGGTTATCAACAACAGAGGGCCCCTCGTCCCTATTATCCTCAGAAGGCTCAAGACAGGCAATTTGACACTCCACCTATATCTTATGCACAGCTCTTGAAGAATCTTCTCCAGCTCCAAATGGTCCAGCTCAGAACTTTACAACCTCCAAGGTTGGGGGAAATCCCTGAAGGTTATGATGTGAACGCCCGGTGTGAATTCTATTCCGGAGGCCCCGGTCACACTACAGAAAACTGCAAAGCCCTGAAGCACGTTGTTCAGGATTTAATAGAGTCCAAAGCGATTAATTTTGCTCCTACTCCGAATGTGATACAAAACCCCATGCCTCCTCATGGAGGTACAGTTGGGGCAATTGATGACGAAGAGGACCTGAATTTGGTGTGTGATGTCCATGACCTGCAAACTGCGTTGAGTGCTATCAAAGCTTGCTTGGCCCAAAAGGGTATCTTTTCAGGTTGTGAAAATGATTGTCCAGAGTGTGCTGAAGTTCCCGATGGTTGTGAGCAATTGAAAAAGGGGATACAAAGCATGATTGATGAAGGGGTTCTACAGTTTGACAAGGTTGCAAAAGAAAAAGAAGTCTCTACAGTAACCATTTTCTATGATCCGTCTCAAGTTCCTCCACAGGCCAGAGTAGCACCGATAACTATCACCACTGCAGGGCCAGTAATGTATCAAAGTGATAAGGCCATTCCTTGGCGTTATGGTGGTGAAGTATATTGTAACGACCAAAAGCAAGATTTGGCCACGTCTAGTATGTCCCCAGCTCAAGTAGAAAATGTTGGAGTAGGGGGCTTTACTAGAAGTGGGAGGTTGTTTGCGCCGGAAACACTAAGAAACAGTGTAATACCACCCACGGACACTGCAGAAGCCCAGGCTAAAGCTATAGGGAAACAACCAATGACTATTAATGAGCCCACACCAATGGCTAACCCAGACATTACATTTGACAAAGAAGCTGAGGAGTTTTTTATAATCATCAAAAAGAGCGATTACAAGATCGTGGACCATTTGCAACAGACTCCATCAAAGATCTCCATCTTGTCCTTGTTAATGTGTTATGAATCCCACCGAAAAGCTCTCTTGAACATCCTGAAAAAGCTTATATACCTCAGGATATCTCGGTGAACCAATTGGAGACGGTGGTATCTAGTGTCAATTCCAGTCATGGATTGGGCTTTACAGACATGAATCTAACATCTGAGGGTCGTGCTCATAATCGGGCACTGCATATCTCTTTGGAGTGTAAGGGTGTAATGTTATCCCATGTATTGGTGGATACCAGATCGTCCCTGAATTTCCTTCCCAAGAAGGCATTAATGAAGTTGGATTATGACGGAGTTGTCCTGAAGCCCAGTGATCTGGTGGTTCAAGCATTTGATGGATCGAGAAGATCAATGTTTGGGGAAGTAAAATTGCCAATCAAAGTGGGTCCACAAATCTCCAATGCCACATTCTATGTAATGGACATACAACCTGCATATAGTTGTTTGCTGGGGAGTCCCTGGATACATTCGGCGGGCGCAGTATCGTCCATACTCCATCAGAAACTGAAGTTCGTTTGGGATGGACATATTGTAACGGTCTGTGGGGAGGAGGATATCTTCATCAGTCATCTGGCTTCGTTTAAATATATAGAGATGGACGGTGAGATAGTGGATACTCCGTGTTAGGCTTTTGAGCCCCTGAAGATTGGTTTGGCATCTTCAGCAGTAGCTTCTTCTGAAGAATCAAGGAAGGGGGTTTCCATAACTGCTTATAAGCAAGATTTGAAGGTAGTGGAATCAGGAACCCAAGAAGGCTGGGGCAGTCCAGTAGAAGTGTCAGAAAAGAAGGATATGTTTGGTGTTGGCTACCATCCTGGGCAGTCATCATCTGAACAGAGAGCTAGAGGTCGTCAAGGCCCGATTACCTTCACGAGTGTTGGAATGGTGGATTATGGAAGCATTAGTGTCACGCAGGACGACACAATTGATAGTGATTGTGACTTAGACGAGTGGATCAAACCTTGTGCTCCAGAGACTCAACTCAGCAATTGGTCGTCTGAAAGGCTTATCTCAGTCACCTCCTTTGAAGAGTAAAGATTTTTGCTTTTGTTTTTCCTGTACTCAAGCACTATGTCTTTCTCGGGGCATAGTAGCTTATTGTAAGGGTTCTTTTGTTCCTAACACAATTCATAATCGTTAATAAAGCTGACGTTTCGCATTCATCCATGTTGTTCTTTGTCTTTCATTTTTGCTTTTGTTTTCAAAAAGAAAAGTTTTAAAGTGGCAATGTTTTTTCAAACTCCTTCTAAAGCCTTGCATGAATCATCATTCATGCAGGTGCTCATCACCGAATCTTATCAATGACGACCCTGCTATGGCTAAGTATGACTTTGACAATCCGATTTACCAAGCTGATGAGAAAGGTGAAGAAGATTGCGAACTACCTGAAGAGTTAGCCAGACTGCTTAAACAAGAGGAAAAGATGATTCAGCCGCATGAAGAGGCCATTGAAGTGATAAACCTGGGTACCGAAGAGGACAAGAAAGAAGTTAAGATCGGGGCCGCATTTGAGGAATCTATCAAGACTCATCTAATCTCCATGCTTCGAGAATATGCTGATGTATTTGCCTGGTCTTACCAGGACATTCCTGGTTTAGACACTGACATTGTGGTGCACAAGCTGCCTTTGAGAGAAGATTGTCCTCCAGTGAAGCAAAAGTTGAGGCGCACATGCCCTGATATGGCAAACAAGATCAAGGAGGAAGTACATAAGCAATTTAATGTTGGCTTCTTGGTTGTGACTAGTTACCCTCCATGGGTTGCTAATATTGTGCCGGTCCCTAAAAAAGACGGTAAGGTCAGGATGTGTGTAGACTACAGGGATTTGAACAGGGCCAACCCTAAAGATGATTTTCCTCTACCTCATATAGATGTGCTTGTTGATAATACTGCTCAGTTTTCTGTGTTCTCTTTCATGGACGGATTTTCAAGTTATAACCAGATTAAGATGTCTCCCGATGATATGGAAAAGACTACCTTCATCACGTCTTAGGGCACCTTCTATTACAAGGTCATGTCGTTTGGTCTTAAGAATGCTGGAGCCACTTACCAACGGGCAATGGTGACGCTATTTCACGACATGATTCATCATGAAATTGAGGTTTATATTGATGATATGATAGCAAAATCCCAAACAGAAGAAGAGCACTTGGTCAACCTAGCAAAGTTGTTTGACAGACTCCGGAAGTTCAGATTGAGGTTGAATCTGAACAAGTGCACCTTTGGGGTCTGTTCCGGCAAGCTACTAGACTTCATTGTTAGTGAGCGGGGAATTGAGGTTGATCCAGTCAAAGTAAAAGCCATCCAAGAGATGCCTGAGCTAAAGACTGAAAAGCAAGTGTGTGGTTTCTTAGGGAAACTAAACTATATTGCACGGTTTATCTCTCACCTAACAGCCACGTGTAAGCCCATCTTTAAGCTTCTGAGGAAGAATCAGGCCATCAAATGGAATGAAGACTGTCAGCAAGCCTTTGACCGAATCAAGGAGTACCTGCTAGAACCTCTAATTCTCATGTCTCCGGTGCCAGGGAGACCCTTGATCATGTATCTTATTATGCTTGAAGGATCAATGGGATGTGTGTTAGGTCAGCATGACGAGTCTGGTCGAAAAGAGCACGCCATTTATTACCTTAGCAAAGAGTTTACCAATTGTGAGACACGCTACTCACTACTCGAGAAAACTTTTTGCGCTTTGGCATGGGTTGCTCGCCGACTAAGATAGTACATGTTGACTCACACCACTCTCCTAATCTCCAAAACGGATCCTGTGAAATATATCTTCGAGAAGCCAGCTCTAACAGGAAGGGTAGCCCGATGGAAGATGATTCTAACGGAGTATGATATCCATTACACTTCACAAAAAGCAATAAAAGGGAGTGTATTGTCAGAATACCTGGCTCAGCAGCCAATTGATGATTATCAACCCATGAAATTTGAGTTTCCGGATGAGGACATCATGTTCCTCAAGTTGAAGGAATGTGAAGAACCACTTCCGGAGGAGGGGCCAGACCCAGAATCCAAATCGAAGTTGATGTTTGATGGAGCTCTGAACATGAACGGAAGCAGAGTATGTGTTGTTATCATCTCACCAGAAGGGGTCCATACACCTTTAGCTGCTCGGTTGACTTTCGAATGCACTAACAATGAGGCAAAGTATGAGGCTTACATCATGGGGGTTGAAGAGGCAATCAACTTACGAGTCAAGAACCTCGAGATCTTCAGATATTTTGCTCTGGTGGTGAGCCAAGTCAATGGCAAATGGTTAGTTCATCAACCTCACTTGGTTCCTTACAGGGATTATACCAGGAGGTTGCTAACCTTCTTCACCAAGGTCAAGTTGAGTTATATTCCCTGAGACGAAAATCAGTTTGCTGATGCTCTAGCCACTTTGTCATCTATGATTAAAGTTTGTCAAGAGAATTTTGTGCCTCGAATCATGGTTTCCCGTCTTGAAATACCTGCCTATGTCTTTGCAGTTGACAGTGGTGAAGATAATAAACCTTGGTATCATGATATCAAGCAATTTTTAAAGTCTCAAGAGTACCCGACTGGGGCATCCAGTAAAGACAAGAAGACCCTCAGAAGACTAACAGGTGGTTTCTTCTTGAATCAATATGGTGTGTTATACAAGCGAAACTTCGACATGGTTCTGCTCAGATGCGTGGATAGACACGAAGCAGACCTGTTGATGCAAGAGGTTCATGAAGGTTCCTTCGATACCCATGCTGGAGGACATGCTATGGCAAAGAAATTGTTGAGATCAGGATATTATTGGATCACCATGGAATCCGATAGCTGTAAATATTCCCGCAAATGTCATAAGTTCCAGATTTATGCTGATAAGGTCCATGTACCTCCGAATCCATTGAGTGCCATGTCTTCACCTTGGTCGTTCTCCATGTGGGGAATTGATATGATTCGCAAGATTAAGCCAACAACTTCCAATGGTCATCGCTTCATCCTAGTTTCCATAGATTATTTCACGAAGTGGGTCGAAGAGGCGTCTTATGCCAATGTTACTAAACAAGTGGTAGCCCAATTTATCAAAAGAGATATTATTTTCCGGTATGGAATTCCCGAAAGAATCATTACTGATAATGGTTCTAATCTCAACAACAAGATGATGGATGACTTGTGTCGGGATTTCAAAATAGAGCACCACAACTCTTCGCCGTATCGCCCGAAGATGAATGGCGCCGTCGAGGCGGCCAACAAGAACATCAAGACGATCGTGCAGAAGATGGTTGTGACATACAAAGACTGGCATGATATGCTACCATTTTCATTACATGGGTACCGAGCGTCAGTGCGTACCTCAATAGGGGCAACCCCGTTCTCATTGGTATATGGTATGGAGGCAATCCTACCAATTGAAGTGGAGATCACCTCGTTGAGGTTAATGATGGATATTAAGCTAGATGAAGCTGAGTGGCTCTGATCCAGATACAATCAACTGAGCCTCATTGAAGAGAAATGCCTAACAGTTGTATGTCATGGACAGTGTATCAGCGGCGGATGAAGCAGGCTTTCGACAAGAAGGTACGGCCTCAAAGGTACATCAGGTGACCTGGTGCTGAAAAGGATTCTTCCTCCTCTTAACGATCACATGGGCAAATGGAAACCCAATTATGAAGGACCATTTGTGGTTAAAAAGGTTTTCTCAGATGGAGCCTTGATGCTAACAACCATGGATGGAGAAGACTTTCATTCCTCTGTCAACGCAGACACAGTAAGAAAATACTTCGTGTAAAAAGACCCGCTGGATAAAAATAGAATAAAGATCCAGGCAAAAATGGGCATCCCGGCGAGCCAAAAACAGAATAAAAGGCTCGGGCAAAAATTAGGGAAATATTGAAAAAACGTACACCCGCTGAGTTGAAAAGCCACATCGGACAGCTCAGCCAAAAAAGGGTATCCCGATGGATTAAAAACCCGAAAGGGCGATCCACGCAAAAAGGGACTAACACGAACGACTGTGATCTGCGAAATTCGTGATCCATCTGCAACTGAGGTTATTCTAAGGGTTGAAGACCAGTTCAATCACCTTTCTCAAGGGGCAGAGCAAGCAGACAGTCTTGAAGATATACGAGTCATAGCCAGGTCGAAACTTGATGAGATTCATTTTTCACATTACCAATAGGATAGTTTGCTTTCCTTTTGGGCGACTTCCTCTTTCCAGGGAATTGCTTCCTATTGTAATGTATATTCATGGCCATGTTCCAAATCAATAAAAATCCAATTTCAGTCAACTTGTGACTATTTGCTTCTTGTTTTTGTTTTTCAGCTAGCATTGATTGATTGTGAAAACATCCAGTAAATTGTTATTTATATTGTGTTGTGAACATTTGAATGCTTTCTAACTCATGCAGGAGGACCGAAACATTTAATACAACTCTAAAAAAGGTTAAGTGGTCGGGATAATGATTCATACCATAAGCCTAGGGCATACATGTCCAAATTAACTCTCCATGTTGCAGGCACTATTAGTTGTGTTTATGCAGGTGCATGTACATGAGTTGCTAGCAGAGCTAAAGCAGATTTCCAGGAAGAATATTTCAACAACATACTTGAACAAGAACAGGTGCCTTCTCGTGTGTCTCATGTTATCCCCAGTAGAAGTGAAGTTGAATTTCTTCTCCGGCAGTAATGACAAAAGATGCTTGTCCTCCCCAAGCAGAGGTTCTCTTTCAATACAAGGGAAATCCCTAGCAGTGCAAGGAGTGTCTTTCCTCCCCAGGAGGTTGCTTCCTCAGCAGGGTCATACCTCTGGTTCCCAGCCAAGTCAGGAGGTTTCCACTTCCCCATCAGAGTTCGAGAAGAGTTCATCTCCAGTAGGGTCTTGGCTCTCTAATCTTGAGTCCATCTCCAGCAGGGTCTTGGCTCTCCAATCTTGAGTCCATCTCTAGTAGGGTCTTGGCTCTCCAATCTTAAAGTCCAATTTATTTTTGGCAATGACGGCAGTTCATAGCCGGTGTATCATTAACAACGTTCCCCGCAGAGTTGTTTCCTCCTCACCAGGAGGGACCAGGTCAATATAGTGATCATCAGTTCTCCCCAGTCAAGCCGCCTGGAATACTTGCAGTCTCCTTATCAGGAGATATCCCTGCATTTACATTTGCATTTAGTAATCATCATTACATTTGCATCATCCAAAGCGTAGCATTTCCATCATCATGGAGCATTACGCCATAAATTCAAACATATGCATGCCAACATGGGCCAGTTTTGAGGTATATTAATATGATCTATAATATCTTCTCAACCTGAAGTGCTCCCATAGAGGATACCAATATCATTTCCAGACATCCTTGTCTTTTCAAGTCAATGTACGTCACCCCTTTCGCATCTTGATTGGTGCAGCAATCGCGTCGCAGGTTCTCGTTTTCTACAACGGTCCTGTTTGCCTGGGCTCTCGTTTATCTACAAAGATCCTGTTCCATCTTGTCCTATTTCCATTGCAGTTTTTTTGGTTATCGGCTGAGGCCAGTATACCATTGTGTCTCCATTTGAGGATGGTTTCGTGTTAGATCCAAGGATCTTTTGAGAATTGTCATTCGAGGATGGCATTCTTTTCTTCAAGTCCTTGTGAGGTTGGTCTTGTTGTTGTGGCTATCATTCGAGGGTGATAGACTATTTTGAGCTTATTGATTGAGGTTAGTTTGTCTCTTTTTCAAAGTCTGTCTGAGGTCAATCTTTGTGTTTCTGGTTATCGACTGAGGCCGGTATACCATTGCGTCTCCATTCGAGGATGGTTTCGTGTTAGATCCGAGGATCTTTTGAGAATTGTCATTCGAGGATGGCATTCTTTTCTTCAAGTCCTTCTGAGGTTGGTCTTGTTGTTGTGGCTATCATTCGAGGATGATAGACCATTTTGAGCTTATTGATTGAGGTCAGTTTGTCTCTTTTGCAAAGTCTGTCTGAGGTCAATCTTTATGTTTCTGGTTATTGAATGAGGTCGGTATACCATTGCGTCTCCATTCGAGGATGGTTTCGTGTTAGATCTGAGAATCTTTTGAGAATTGTCATTTGAGGATGGCATTCTTTTCTTCAAGTCCTTCTGAGGTTGGTCTTGTTGTTGTGGCTATCATTCGAGGATGATAAACCATTTTTGGAGCTTATTGATTGAGGTCAGTTTGTCTCTTTTGCAAAGTCTGACTGAGGTTAATCTTTGTGTTTTTGGTTATCGACTGAGGCCGGTATACCGTTGTGTCTCCATTCGAGGATGGTTTCGTGTTAGATCCGAGGATCTTTTGAGAATTGTCATTCGAGGATGGCATTCTTTTCTTCAAGTCCTTCTGAGGTTGGTCTTGTTGTTGTAGCTATCATTCGAGGATGATAGACCATTTTTGGAGCTTATTGATTGAAGCCAATTTGTCTCTTTTGCAAAGTCTGACTGAGGTCAGTCTTTGTGTTTCTGGTTATCGACTAAGGCCGGTATACCGTTGCGTCTCCATTCGAGGATGATTTCGCGTTAGATCCGAGGATCTTTTGAGAATTATCATTCGAGGATGGAATTCTTTTCTTCAAGTCCTTCTGAGGTTGGTCTTGTTGTTGTGGCTATCATTCGAGGATGATAGACCATTTTTGGAGCTTATTGATTGAGGTCAGTTTGTCTCTTTTGCAAAGTCTGTCTGAGGTCAGTCTTTGTGTTTTTGGTTATCGACTGAGGCCGGTATACCATTGCGTCTCCATTCGAGGATGGTTTCGTGTTAGATCCGAGGATCTTTTGAGAATTTTCATTCGAGGATGGTATTCTTTTCTTCAAGTCCTTCTGAGGTTGGTTTTGTTGTTGTGGCTATCATTCGAGGATGATAGACCATTTTGAGCTTATTGATTGATGTCAGTTTGTCTCTTTTGCAAAGTCTGTCTGAGGTCAGTCTTTGTGTACCATTATGTCTCCATTCGAGGATGGTTTCGTGTTAGATACGAGGATCTCTTGTGAGTTATCATCCAAGAATGACATTCTTCCCAACATATTTTATTTCCCACAGAGTGCAAATTTTCCGATTTATTCGAGTATTCAATCACTCCATACCTTGAATGTCTAAAAGTCGTCGTTATCATCCATTCAGGTCTGTAGATGATTGAATAAGGGCAACTGTAATACCTCAAAAGTTTCCCTCATATTTATTACCACTAGCTGGCTTGCGCTTCACATTCATCTGCATTTCCCATTAGGTCATAACATTCATAATCACACATTCGTATAGCTTTCCTCAGGCATGGGGTCAATGCTCTGAAGAACCAGTTTATTCCATTAGTTTGTGGTTTCTACTTCACTGGAGTTGGTGTCATGGATTACGGAATTAGGGTTTCACATTCATATCTATCAGATGGACTCAAGGTTTCGGTTATGTGGCTAATAACGTCTGTGTGTATTCTCGCTTCCTAATTAGGGTTTATTTCCCTAATTAAGTGTAAACACCCCAAATTTGCCCTCACCCATTTCACCATGGCTTGTGATCATCTCATATGCATAAACACAAACATATCATCTCATATCTCACTTTTGATTCACTGCATAGTTTCTAAGTCATCTGCACCTAGGGTTTGTGATCTGAGCAATCCCAAAGCATCTTGAGCCATTCCAAAGGCCACCAATCAACTCAAAGGGGTCCATGTGTGTTCTTATATCATATTTCATCTCCTCAAAGTCAAAATTGCAGAGGAATCACAAGAACTAGGGTTTGAGTGGATGCAGAGCCAGGTTGAACTGCACAGTTGACTGAAAATTAGGGTTTTGGTTTCAGAGGCCATAACTCCAATTTTTTTGGTCATTCTTGTTTCCATTGATCTCTATATGGTATAGGGAGTATGCATATCAATTTTCATGAAGAAATTCCATGGGGAAGTCATCTGATCAAGGGTTGACTTTTCAGACAAGTCAGTGTAAAATCAGGGCATCTGAGGCCCCCAATGACCCAACCAATGGGTGATCTTCATCATTTTGAGTGTATATGGTCTTTATTTGATCATGGAAGAAGGTTGAAGTTCATAAAAATCAAGAATTTAGGGTTTTTGCAAATGTTGACTTTTGGGCATAGTTGACTTTTCAAGAATGCATCATTTTAGGTCATTTTTCAAGCCTTGATTCTTGATCCAAAAATGCTTCAAATGGAAAAACTTTGGTCATGAAAGTTGTAGATATCATCTTTCCCTTTTCAAAAAGTACAAGAACATGATCAAACTCTTCTTGGATCAAAAGTTATAGCAAGACAAAGTTGCCAAAAATCACTTATTTTCAAGATATGCACCAAGTGTGAAAATTGCAAAATCATGTACCAAGTCAAATTGCAGCTTCTAATTGGTATCAAACCTTCACATAAACATCATGTAAGTCCTAAAATTCAGAATGAACTAGGCATTGCTCATGTTTCATGACTTTTGGAACAAGATCTTCACATGTGAACCATAAAGTAACAAGTTGCAAAACCACTCATTTCTCTTCACCAACTTGCTGCATTGGTCCTTGAATCAAGCTAGCCTCACACACTCATCATGCTGCGCAGCCCATGCCCATTGTACTTGCCTAGAGTCAAGCCATGCCTCACTTACACAAAAGGTGGACTTTATGCAAAAGTAGACATCCCAATCACCACAGGCCATGTCACATCCTCTGGCCACTTGGATTAAAATAACATATCATTTGGCAAGCCATTCCATGTACTAAGCCAGCCTGAAACATCCTCATTCATGACATTCACAAAAACACACCACATTGCAACTTGCTTCGAATCTGATTCCACAGCTTGCAAACACAAAAGCCATCTTCACCATTCAACTCACCTTGCTCCATAGACCACCCAGCATCAAGAACCCAAGCCTGAAACAACCAGAATACTCCATAACCATTTCTCACCTCAGCCTGCATTTCTCTTCGAAACTCTCACCACAGCTTGCAAACATACAAACAAACACCACAGACCTTCTCCATTCATCCTCAGGATCACAAACAACCCTTCACCATGACCTGAAGCTCTCTATTTCACCATTGCCATTTCTAACCAAGCTTGAGCAGAAGCTTTCGAATCTCACTATCCAGCCAGCTTAAACTCTCATTGAGCATTCAAACATCTTCTGGGGATCAAGTGGAGTGGATTGCACAAGGAGAAGTGGCCAGAAAGTCCTCAAGTTGAAAGCTCCAAATCTCAGGTAGCTCGAAAATTATTTTTCCAGAAATCATTCCTTTTGTTCCAAACTTGTTCTTTGTGTTATCCTGATCATGAATATGTCTTTGGTTTTTGAAATGGTGATGAAATAAGCATTTAATTGCACTCTGAAACTGGTTTGCCCTAAAACTTGTTCTGTTCGATTCATGGTTTTGAGGAAGAAGAAATTTGTTTGGACTTAGGGTTTTAGCTCAGGGGGTCATGGGGATCATTTTGGTGTGCTTAGTTTTCATTTTTGGTACGATTTGAGGGATTTGGGGATTTTTCAGGGAGAGAGCTGGCCGGAGAAGACGACCGGAAGTCTTCTCCGGCCGCCTGAGTGATTAAGCCCTAATCTCAGGTCATTAATGTTAGTTTGAATGAGGAGCGTTGGATGCATTTGAATGTTTGACTTGCCGCGCGTGTAAACGGTCCAGATTGATCATTAAGCCCTAATCTTTATTATTTATTTAATTAATTGGGTTTAAGCCAGTTTAAACGTGGGCCACAGGATCTGGCGCGTAGTCAATGACCCCCAGCCCAGTTTGAATCCCAGCCATCCATTCTGATTACTTTCATTTTTTATTTGTTTTTATTTCATTTTATTTCAATTAATTTGCACAATTATTTTAAAATAGCAAAAAATACATAAAAATTATGAAACTTTTTCCTCTGAGTTTTAATAATTTTTATGACACAAAAATATTTTTATTTTATTTTTTATCATTAAAAAAAGTATTTTTAAATATTTAAAAGATTATTTTTAATTGATTAATGGGGATTAATTAATTAAAAATACTTTTAGGTATTTAAAAATTACAAAAAAAATTCATGAAATGTTCTAAGACATTTAGAAACATTGTCCAACCTTCAAACCAAATTTCTTTTTTGATCTTGATGCATTTTAAGAATTTTTCATTGAATTAAATCATTTTTTATGCATTAGTTTGATCATGGATTCAAAAATTCATTTCTGCCTATTGGAGAAGGTTGAGACATTGATTCTTCTTGCATTGTTTTGTGTTTGGCATGTAGTTTCTAGGATAAAATGGCCTTGATTTGATCTTGCATTTTCCATTTGTTTGGCATTTCTTTTGTTAAGAACCCTAAAAAACCCTAATAACTTGTGAAAATCATAACTTGAGTTTGGTTGAGAGTTGAGACCTCCCCTTTGGACCTTGGTTTAGTATAGGTTTAGGGTTTCTTTGGTTGGCATTTTCCATTTTTTATCTTAGGATTTGCTTCTGTTTTGGGTTTTTTGTTTGTTGTTTGATTCATGAACCCTAATTTGGGTTTTCATTTGCATCCCTCTTGCATTCTCTTGCATAACATGACTTGTCTTAGCATTTCAAGCATTCTTGTGATTCATTTGACATCTTAAGACATATAGGAAGCATGTGTGATCATTGCATCTTGCATTTGCCATGTTGTATGCCATGTATGCTTCATAACTTCCCATGCTTGTTCATGCTCCTTAACTTGCATCATTTGCATCCATGATCTTGTATGAACATCTCCATGCCTTGCCTCATGTTCATAGCACTTCATAGCATCATTATCATCATCAACATGCTTTTGGTTTTGTTTAGCATCATACCATTTCATTTCATTTGGCATTGCATTGCATTTCTTTCTAACATTTCAGGTGGTAAGTAAACTTGAGAAGTGAATTTGCCCTCACTTCTCATAACTTTTCTTTTCATCTCTCTTGCATCCATTGCTGCATTTCTATATGTGTTTGAGATTGAGCTTGCTCATTCTTGTTCCTCCCACCTTCTTTCTTCAAGTGACTTGACTTCTTGAATGAAGCAAGTCACTTTGCTTCTCTTGATCCTGTTCATCTGCTTCCTGGTGGCTCCTTTGAAGATTGTTCTTGTAAACCTCACAAACCTTAGGAACAACCAAGCATGACAATGAATTAGGGTTTTGATTAGTCTCCCCCCCATTAGTTTTACCTTTGTGTCTCTCTTGAGTCTTCTCTTCTCATCCCATAATCAGGGACTAAACCCTAAAGGCTTTAAGACTTTGTGATTAAGCTTATGCCTGCATCCTTCTCTTAGGATGGAGTGTATCACTTTAATCCTAAGTCTTGAACCCTTAAGGTGTTTAAATCTCTTAATCAATCCACTTAATAATCATCAAGACATCACACTTGTAACTTGGGCCTTGCATTAGGGTTCTAATTCTTCCTTAATTGGTTAAGAAGGACTAACCCTAGTGTTAATGGACAAGTCCCCCTCAAGTTGTCTTACAAACCCTAAAAATCATTTCATCATCATATCACTAATCTAAAATTCACTTAATCAAAAGTTTGTTTTGTCATGGGTTTAATCCCTAATCATGGATTAAGTTGAGGAGTCTTCCTCAGCTTAAACATTCTCATCTATTATCCTTCTATTAGGATAGTGTAATGGGTCTGTTTAATCCTTGATTATGGCTTAACCTCATTACTCAACACTAAACAAAATCCCAAAAACATCTAAATAATCACAAGTAGGTTAATGATCTTAATCCTACATCAAAAGGTGATTAAGTGTGAGAATCTGACTTCACACTTAAGGTATTCTCATTACCCCTAATCAGAGGGAAGATGTGATGAGTTTACTAAATCCATTGGTTTAGGCTTAAGCTCATTAACTTATGACAAACTTTCAAAAGCAATAAAAGACTGAAAACTCAAAAACAAACAATAATCGTCTCCTCCGGGATTCTTTTCTCATCTCATTCACTCACAACCGAGAACTTGCTTCTTCCGTCTAGTGCAAGACAGTTTGCATCTGTGCCAGACAGATCATACACTTGAGCATAGGCAAGTAAGCAGTTCACAAGTCAATTCATCTATCAGTCTCTTTGGGTCGAACTACGGTGTTCTGACTTCCTCATTGCACGAGAGGATACGTAGGCATAACTTAACAGTTATCGAACAAAAGTCTCTGTACATCCCCCCTCCTCCCAGCTTTATTCTTTAGCCTCATGATCCTGAGCAATTCATTTCGCTCCTGTTCTTACACTGACATTGTACATTTATACACTTCACACTTCCTACACTGACACCTGTCCATCCTTTTTCAGCTCTTTTATACACAAATTGCACTGACACTACCCCTTTAAAACACAAATCTTTTAAGCGTGGATCCCGTCGAGTACGACGGACAATCTGGGTGCTAATACCTTCCCAGGTTGTAACCAACCCCCTTTCTCAGTCTCTCTGGTTCGCAAACCGTCTTATCCATCTTTTTCTAGGCCTATGCAGCATTGCCTTTCCCCCGGGATAAAAATGCCTAGCTGGCGACTCTATTCATCTCCAGTGAGTTCACGGCTGTGTGTTCTCACTATTCCCTTCGCCGACCGTTCGCGTCTGTACCTTCATCTGACCCTGGTGTCACTTATAGGGAGCGACAGCTTGGCGACTCTGCTGGGGACCCTTATACTGCAACCAGGGCTTCTGGTTCTTTTTGTGGGTTCCTCCTAGAGCTTGTTTGATTTGTGTTTACTGGGGTGTTATGTGCTTGTATTTATTTTTGTTTATTGCTTTATGTACAGTTACTTTACTGCTTTCTTTATTGCATTTATTTATATCATATTGTCATTGTTGTTGGCTGGATCTGTTGTTTGCCTTGGTGGGTGGGTGATTCATTGAGAGTTAAGGTCCTATACCTGGAACCTGAGTGACACCTAGGCTAGAGTGAATCATATTCTTTCCCATTCCATTTCGGTCTGGTGCGGGAATATGAAACACGGTTCAGATATGGGTTTCTTCTTGAGAACTCTGTGTTGCAGATTTCCTGCAATGCTAGGGCTATCTGGGAAGCCTGCTAAGTCTGGATGACCTTTTAGTATTGACCTTCAGAAACTGAGGTGAATTAGAGGAGGAATTGTTATGGTTATTGTAAACACTGTACCTCCGGGTTAGAAGTGTTTACACTTCTCATAACTGATCCAAGTCTGAGGATCCTTGTTCTAGATCACCACCTGTGAGGGGGGTTGGGCTGTTTACAGGTTTGCAGGTACCTTGACCTCAGAATACCCTGTTACTTTGACTTTGTTAAGAATACTCCATGTTGGACAGTTCTTGTGATTCTAAACCCTGGACATGTGGCTCTTTATTTGAGCCCCCTACCCTGGTTACTGGATTTTTAGACCTCCAACTGGAATTCTTGAACATACTTGGACCTATATCAGAGCATTTTGATCAGATCCAGCTCAGTCACAAACCCCTTGCATATCATTTGCATACATAATCATTGCATCATATTGACATTTGCTTATTTGTTTCAGGGTATCCACCTTCATTTGGTTTTGGTTTTGACCATATCTGCAGTACTGACCTGTCTTCACCAGCACCTGCTTCAGCTATCACCAGCACTAGCCAGTCAGTGGCCCACTCCTCAGCATCTTCATCAGCACTTATCCTCAGCATCATGACTCCAAAGAAAAGCAATATCACCTATCATTTCTTCCAGCCAGACTTATCAGACATCAGGAGGATCCAAACCCTGATCACTCCAGATCACATACCCTTGTTCAGGGAGAGTTATGGAGATATACTTGACTTGGTTATGGATTTGGACCCATCTCAGAGGAGCCTCATCCACACCTGCATTCAGTTTTATGATCCCCCATTGAGGTGTTTCACCTTTCAAGACTTTCAGTTGGGTCCTCTTCTGGAAGAATACTCATCATTGATTGGTTTGCTTATCAAGAGGGAAATCCCTTTCAACCCTGAAATGGTCTTTCCCAGCAATGGAGAGATAGCAAAAGCTTTGCACCTGGAACCTGCTTTGGTTGAGCAGCATATGGCCTCTAAAGCTGGGATCCCTGGTTTTCATCTTGACTTCCTGATTTCTCAAGCTAGTCTGAAGGCTTCCCTGGGGGAATGGAGAGCTGTTTGTGCTCTGTTGGCCTTAAGTGTATATGGAATTGTGTTGTTTGCAGATGAGCCTCGATTCATTAGCAAGAATGCAATCCATTTGCTCATCCTGAAGAACCCAGTGCCAACTTTGCTAGGAGATCTCTATTACTCAGTGCACCAGAAGAATGAGAAGCAGAGGGGAAGGCTAGTGAGGTGTTGTGCTCCATTATTCCATGCTTGGCTTCTCAGGCATCTGCCCAGGACAGATGCATTTCTAAATCCTCATCAGCAAAGCAACTGGGCTAAGAGGCTCACTATTCTCACTTCAGCAGATATCAGATGGTGTACTCAAAGCACCAAGGGCAGAGATATAATCACCAGCTGTGGGCACTTTCCCAATGTGCCCTTAATAGGAGTTAAGGGAAGTATCAACTACAACCCTCTGCTGTTCAAGAGGCAATTGGGCTATGCACTAGTTCATACTCCTAGGGAGCAGGACCTAGTTGAGACCCTCTACTGTGAGAACAAGATCAGTCTGGTAACTGTTAGGCAGGCTGCCTGGGCCTGGGATCATGTTCAAACCAAGGGAATCACCATTCTGGGGAAGTGCAATAATGTGGCATCAGTCCAATACTATGAGTGGTCTCATGCTAGGGCCCAATTCTCTGGAATGCCCTTCACTATAGAAGACATGCCTGAGTCATCTTCAGTACCACCCCCTGCCACCATCAGTTTGGAAGAGTTTGAGAGCTTGAAGGAAAGAAATGAGAAGTTAACCCAAGCCTTGCAGAAGACCCTCAGGGAGAGGAGTGAAGGTGTGAGGGAGATTGAGAGATTGGAGAAGTTGAGGGTGGAACACTTGACTAAAATTGAGAAGTCTGGAGATTATATCAACAAGTCTAAAGCTGGTGAGCAGATTCTGAAGAATGCTTGTAAAGAAGCCCAGTTCCAGAGAGCAAGAACAGACTTGTATTTGAAAGAGAGTCAGGCCAGGTGGGTCCGGATCACTGAGGCCCGTACTCTAGAAGACAAGAGAGTCCAGGACGAGATGGAACAGATGGAAAAAGCCCTGGCAGCAGCCCAGAAGGAAATATCAGAGCTAGAAATCAGAGCTGGAGTGAAGAGGTCTAAGGACCAAAGTCAGAACAAGAAGTTGACTGCAGCTGTTGCAACAAGAAACCTTCTCATCAGAAATCTCACGGAGCGTCCGGCTGATCCTGTGGCCGAAGCACTTCTCAAGGAAGTTCGTGAGGATGAGTTTGGCCTTGGAGTTTGATCATTTGCTTGTTGTTGTTCCTTTTCCATGTACTTTTGTTTTTTTGTGATGTATTTTGACCCCTTTAAGGGTTTATGTTGTAAAATGAACAAGTTGTATTATTTCACATTTTGTAATATATTTGTGTTAGTTTCCATCTGGGTTACTTCAAAAGCAATTTCAACAGCAGCATCTTCAAGGGTCTGGAAGGGTCAAAACTGAAAGCCAAACCGGATACCTTGAGAGAAAATAAGCATAACTGCATTGCATGCTAACCCTTTTGTTTGTTTTGTAGGTTTTTGTTTTGTTGTTGCTAACCTCTGTTGTGAATCTCAGGAATTATTGCTCGCCGCCGGGTATTTCCCCTCAACAGGCCACACAGGTACCCAACTAGAAACAACCTTCCGGGAATTCAGATGGATCAGATGCAGCAAGACCTTACAGAGGTCAGAAACCAGATGGCCAACGAAAGGCTGGAGATGAGAACCCAGATAACACAATTCATGGAAGTGATGAACAACTTAGCTCAAAGCCAGGAGAGGCTCAGAGCTTTGGTAGAAGGAAGGAATCAAGAGGAGCCCCATGTGGGGACTGCTGGCACAAGTAACAATGAAAGGGTGCAACCACATGTTAACCCCTCTGTGTTTGGTCCACATTTACATCCTGAGGTTAATATTCCTGCAAACATTCAAGGAACAGCCACTGCAGCCAGAGTACTTCAAGAAGATCCTCGGGAGGACCAATTTACAGTAATGGGTGCTGGAGAGGAAGCTTATGATAGACGATTGGATGAAATAGCTGAGAAGTTGAGATCACTGGAATCTCAAAATTCTTTGGGTTTCGACGTCATGGACATGGGTTTGGTAGACGGGGTCAGGATCCCCCATAAGTTCAAGCCTCCTTGTTTCGAAAAGTATAATGGGACTTCATGCCCCCGGACTCATCTACAATCATTTCTGGGAAGGCTGAAGGCCTATACAATGGATGAGAAACTTTGGATGTTCTACTTCGAAGATAGCTTGACTGGAGCATCAAGGGAATGGTATTCCCATCTGACAAGAGCAACTATAAGATGCTGGAAGGACCTGGCAGAAGCCTTCATCAGACAGTATCAGTATAATCTAGACATGGCACCCAACAGGACTCTCCTAATGGGAATGTCACAGTCGTCAAGGGAAAGTTTCCGGGAATATGCCCAGAGATGGAGGCAATTGGCTGCTGCCGTTCAACCACCAATGTCTGAGAGAGAAATGGCAGACATGTTTATGAACACTCTCCAGGGGACGTATATTGACAGGTTGGCTGCTTTCTCTTCCACTAGCTTCGCAGATGTTGTCATAGCTGGGGAGAGAATTGAAAGCCTGTTGAAAATGGGCAAAATTTCCGATAATGGTGCCAGTTCGTCCAACAGTACAAGAAAGCCTTTTGCAGGCCCGAGAAGAGCTGGCGAGACCAATGCCATTCACACCAATAGGGGTAGGCCTCAATATGTTCAAAGGTCAATAGCAGCAGTCACTATCCCTGCTCCAGCTCATCCTCAGCCAGTCTATCAACCTCCTCAACAAAACTTCCAACAACAACCTCAGTATCATCAGAATCAGTATCCTCCAAGGAACTACAACAACAACAACTCCAACAACAACAATCAACAGAGGCCATTCCAACAAAGGCCATCCCAAGCTAACAGAGTGATCGACCCGATCCCAATGCCGTATGCTGCCTTGCTGCCACAACTTCTGAAACTTAACCTAGTTGAGCTAAGAACGTTGGCACCTCCAGATCCCAACAGTCTACCAAGAAACTATGACTCCAATGCTAGGTGTGCTTTTCATTCAAACGCACCTGGTCACAGTACAGAAAAATGCAGGGCTCTGCATATGAAGGTACAAGACTTGGTAGACTCCAAGGCTCTGAATTTTGCACCTCCGCCCAATGTCAATAAAAACCCAATGCCAAACCATGGTGGTCCCCGAATTAACGCTATTGAAGAAGACCAACCGTCTTATTTAATAACCAGTGTGGATCAGATCAGGACACCATTGGTGGAAATCAAAGCTCAACTCCGTGAAAGCCAAATATTTCCGGGGTGTGAACTAGGATGTCCCTACTGCAATATTTCATGGAATGGGTGTGAGGACCTGAGGAATGGCATTGACAGCCTTATTCAGAGTGGCTTGCTACAGATCACTACATCATTTCCGACAAACCCAACAACTTCATCAGCAACGGTTTCAGACCCTCCTACAACTGCAGCAACTATTGTTCCCGACAATTCATCAGCACCATCAACAAGTATTTCACCTGTCCTTCCAAATGATCAGTTTTCGACAGTTTCTCCTGCTACAACTTCAGCTTCATTCCATTTCGAATCTCCATCAACAACAACATCAGTCCTTCCAACAACACCTCCTACAACACCAGCAATCAATCATGAAGATGTCTCTACTGTTACCATATTCTACGATCCTGAAAATAATTCCGCCTACCATTCAGAAGGTGCTGCTCCCGCCAGAGCACCAGTTACAATCTTTTATGATCCACAAACAATCACAGTCCCTTCAGCAGCAGCAATCAGTCCAGTCACTGTCACGGTGCCTGGACCAGTACCATATGAAAGCAATAGGGCCATCCCTTGGCACTATGGCTCTGACGTATACTGCGAAGGAAAAAGAATCACTCTTGAAACATCAGCACCTGCACCACAAGTAGATAATGTGGGGGGAGGCGGAGGCTTCACCCGAAGCGGACGTCTCTTCGCTCCACCAGTCCAAAGACCTACAGCCGAAGCAGAAGCTGCTGCCAAGGCAAAAGGGAAGAGCCCGGTGCAGGAAGATCAAGCTGTTAAGGAAGCCCTGAAGACTCCATTCAATCAGGAAGTTGATGAGTTTATGCGGATCATCAAAAAGAGTGACTACAAAATTGTGGATCAACTTCACCAGACGCCATCCAAAATCTCCATCCTCTCCCTGCTTATGTGCTCCGAAGCCCATCGGAATGCACTACTCAAAGTCTTGCACGCAGCTTACGTGCCTGAGGAGATTACTGTCAACCAATTGGAAACCGTGGTTGGAAATGTTACTGCTAGCAATGGGCTAGGGTTTACCAATTCTGACTTGACAGCGGATGGCCGCAATCACAACAAAGCCTTGCACATAACCATGGAATGCAAAGGAGCTGTCCTTTCTCATGTGTTGGTGGACACAGGTTCTTCCCTGAATGTCCTACCAAAGAAGGCTCTGGTGAAATTAGAATATGACGGATTGGCATTGAGACCCAGCAACCTGGTGGTAAGAGCCTTTGATGGTTCGAAGAGATCGGTTCTGGGAGAGATTGAGCTGCCTGTGACAATTGGCCCGCAGACCTTTAAAACTATCTTTTATGTGATGGACATTCAGCCCGCCTACAGCTGTTTGTTGGGTAGACCCTGGATTCACGCCGCCGGCGCAATAACGTCCACCCTTCACCAAAAGTTAAAATTTGAGTGGGAGGGTCAAGTTGTCACAATCTGTGGGGAAGAGGATATTTTCGTTAGCCATCTGGCTACCTACAAGTACATTGAGATGGATGGAGAGATCCATGAAACAATGAGCCAAGGTTTTGAAGCCTTGAACGTCAATGAAGCATCTGCTGTATCGGGGATCTCCATGTCGTCTTACCAACAAGCCCGGAAGGTTGTGGAGGAAGGAACTGCCCTAGGCTGGGGCAAGGTATTAGCTGTGGAGGAGAAGAAGGACAAATTTGGGTTGGGTTACAAACCAACTCAACATCAAGCAAAGGCTGCTGCAGAGCCAGGTTTTGTCAGTGGGGGGATGCTTACCCCCGATGCTATCAACTGTCTGGAAGACGAGCTGGAAGAGGAGCGCAATCTGGAGAATTGGATTCGTCCAAAGATCCCGGGGAGCAGTGTCTCGAACTGGTCTTCCCAGGAAATTATAAGAGTTACTCATGCAGAGTAATTATTATTTCCTGTATTTTTATAGCATGCATCAAAGTCTTGCATCTTGCCCAAGATGACAAGACTCATTTTGTAATCAGGGCCATCTGTACTTTTGTGCAAACAAGATTAAATTAATGAAATATCAGACATCTTTTTGCAAACAAGTCTTTTTCTTTTCTGCTCACTGTTTTTCCATTTTTCTTTTTGTACAAAAATAAATGGCGGTGTTTTCAAAATGATAACTTCATTTCACTTTTTTCTAAAGCAAGATTAAAATCAATCACTAAAATGAACAAACTTAACCCTTGCAGAGAGTGCCTTCCAGACAGCACCGACAACAGCACGGCTATGACATCGTATGACTTTGACAATCCAATCAATCAAGCTGATGAAGGGGTTGATGAAGAATATGAGCTTCCTGAAGAGCTAGCCAGGTTGTTGAGACAAGAGGAAAAGGTTATTACTCCTCACCAGGAGGAGATTGAAATGATTAATCTTGGTACAGACGAAGACGTGAAAGAAGTTAAAATCGGGGCCTGTCTGCAAGACTTAGTGAAGAGACAACTGATAGATCTGCTTCAAGAGTATGTTGATGTGTTTGCTTGGTCGTATCAAGACATGCCAGGGTTGGATACCGAAATTGTTGTGCACAAGCTGCCTTTGAGAGAAGAATGCCCTCCGGTCAAACAGAAACTGCGCCGTACTCGTCCAGACATGGCTATGAAAATCAAAGAAGAGGTACAAAAGCAATGGGACGCCGGGTTCCTTGCTGTGACTAGCTATCCGCCGTGGGTTGCTAACATAGTACCTGTGCCTAAGAAGGATGGCAAAGTAAGGATGTGTGTTGATTACCGGGATCTGAACAGAGCCAGCCCGAAAGATGACTTCCCATTACCTCACATTGACGTATTGGTGGATAACACGGCTCAGTTCTCGGTATTCTCCTTCATGGACGGATTTTCAGGATACAACCAGATCAAGATGGCACCTGAAGACATGGAGAAGACAACCTTCATCACACCCTGGGGCACGTTCTGTTATAAAGTGATGCCATTTGGACTGAAGAATGCTGGTGCAACATATCAACGGGCTATGGTGACATTATTCCATGATATGATCCACAAGGAAATATAATGTTATGTGGATGATATGATCGCCAAGTCCCTTACAGAGGAAGATCACCTGGTGAATCTGCTGAAGTTGTTCAAGCGTCTGAGGAAGTATCAACTAAAGCTGAACCCCAACAAATGCACATTCGGGGTGCGATCCGGTAAGTTGCTGGGCTTTATTGTAAGCGAGAAAGGGATTGAGGTTGATCCTGATAAAGTCAAGGCTATACAAGAAATGCCTGCACCGAAGACAGAGAAAGAAGTTCGAGGGTTCTTAGGTCGATTGAACTACATCTCACGGTTCATATCTCACCTTACAGCGACCTGTGAACCCTTGTTCAAGCTGTTAAGAAAAGAACAGACGGTCAGGTGGAACGAAGATTGCCAGAAGGCTTTTGACAAGATCAAAGAGTACTTACAAGAACCTCCAATCCTCATGCCGCCAGTTGAAGGAAGACCTCTGATTATGTACTTGACAGTATTAGAAGAGTCGATGGGGTGTGTGCTAGGTCAGCATGACGAGTCCGGTCGAAAAGAGTATGCAATATACTACCTAAGCAAAAAGTTTACCGACTGTGAACAACGTTATTCACTGCTCGAGAAAACTTGCTGTGCTTTAGCGTGGGCTGCTCGCCGACTGAGACAGTATATGTTGACCCACACTACCTTATTAATCTCAAAAATGGATCCAGTTAAGTACATTTTCGAGAAGCCAGCTCTTACCGGGCGGGTTGCAAGATGGCAGATGATTCTCACAGAATACGACATACAGTACACCTCTCAGAAAGCCATCAAGGGCAGTGTACTATCTGAATATCTTGCTGAGCAACCCATTGATGACTACCAGCCTATGAGGTTTGACTTCCCTGATGAAGACATCATGTTCATTAAAGCAAAAGATCACGAGGAGCCTATTCACACCGAAGGGCCTGACCCGGAGGAAGAATGGACTATGATGTTTGATGGGGCTGTTAACATGAATGGTCGTGGTGTTGGTGCAGTACTCATTACACCCAAAGGGGTTCATCTGCCTTTCTCGGCAAAACTCACTTTCAACTGCACTAACAACGAAGCTGAATACGAAGCCTGCATTATGGGTCTTGAGGAAGCCATTGACCTCAGGATCAAGACATTGACCGTATTCGGGGATTCAGCTTTGGTAATCAATCAAACCAACGGGAAATGGTACACCCACCAGGATCATCTGATACCGTACAGGGATTATACAAGAAGGTTACTGACTTTCTTTACAACAGTCAAACTTGAATATATCCCTCGGGATGAGAATCAGTTTGCAGATGCTCTTGCTACCATTTCATCCATGATCAAAGTTCAAGCTGCTAACTTTATACCCCAGATATCAGTGTCCAGACTCGACAGGCCAGCATATGTATTTGCAGCAGAAGTTGTCAAGGACGATAAGCCTTGGTTTCATGACATTAAATGCTTCTTGGAGGATCAAACATACCCACCTGGGGCATCTTCCAATGATAAGAAGACTTTGAGAAGGCTTGCTGGTAGTTTCTTTCTGAACACTGATGGGTCTTTATACAAGAGGAACTTTGACATGGTACTCCTCAGATGTGTTGACAAGACGGAAGCAGATTTGTTGATGCACGAAGTACACGAAGGATCTTTTGGTACTCATGCAGGAGGGCATGCCATGGCTAAGAAATTGCTAAGATCAGGCTATTATTGGATCACAATGGATGCAGACTGTTGTGCTTACGCCAGGAAATGTCATAAATGCCAGATTTATGCAGACAAGGTGCATGTGCCTCCCAATCCTTTGAACATCATGTCTTCACCTTGGCCCTTTGCTATGTGGGGCATTGATATGATTGGCAAGATTGAGCCAACTGCTTCGAATGGTCACAGATTCATCCTGGTTGCCATCGACTATTTCACCAAGTGGGTTGAAGCAGCCTCATATGCAAATGTCACAAGACAAGTGGTAGCCCGATTTCTGAAGAGAGATATCATCTGTCGGTATGGAGTGCCCGAGCGAATCATTACTGATAATGGTTCCAACTTGAACAACAAGATGATGGCAGAGCTATGCCGGGACTTCAAGATCCAACATCACAATTCTTCTCCTTACAGGCCAAAGATGAACGGCGCTGTTGAGGCAGCAAATAAAAATATTAAGAAGATTGTGCAGAAGATGGTAGTCACCTACAAAGACTGGCATGAAATGCTACCGTTTGCCTTGCATGGGTATCGCACGTCGATCAGGACATCCACTGGGGCAACACCGTATCAACTTGTGTATGGTATGGAAGCAGTCCTACCTGTTGAAGTTGAACTACCCTCGTTACGGGTATTAATGGATGTTAAACTGAGTGAAGCAGAATGGGTTCGGTCTCGATTCGAACAACTGAGTCTGATTGAAGAGAAAAGATTGGCTGCAATTTGTCATGGGCAATTGTATCAGAAGAGAATGAAGAGAGCCTTTGATCAGAAAGTCAGGCATCGAGAGTACCAAGTAGGGGATCTTGTGCTGAAAAGAATCCTCCCTCCTCATACAGACCACAGGGGCAAATGGACTCCAAACTATGAAGGACCATTCGTTGTAAAGAAAGTTTTCTCTGGTGGAGCACTGATGCTCAGCACCATGGATGGTGAAGATTTCCCATCCCCTGTGAATTCAGATGCAGTTAAAAAATACTTCGCATAAAATGACCCGCTGGACATAAAAACAGAATGTAAGTCCAGGCAAAAATAGGGCATCCCGGCGAGTCAAAAACAGAATAAAAGACTCGGGCAAAAATAAGGGAAATAAACAAAAATGTACACCCGCTGAGTTGAAAAGCCGCATTGGACAACTCAGGCAAAAATGGGTATCCCGATGGATTGAAAACCCGAAAGGGCGATCCATGCAAAATAAGGGAATAAGCGAACAACTGCATTCTGAATTCGTCTCTATCACTTACAACTTGGAAAGCTTCAACAGAGTCAAGCTTCAATCAGAATCAACTCTCTCCAGAAAGCAAGACGAGAAGAACGTCATTGTCATACGAGTCATAGCAGAAGAGGAAGCTCCTCAAAGCGTCGCCAACACTGCCAGCACTTTTGTTTCTCAATTTATGACAGTCTCCTCATTTCAGGAGATATGTTTCTTTGACTGTATCTTGTCAATTCAGGGCACATGAATTAATAAAATCAGATTTTCAGTCATGTTTCGTTTTTTACATTTATGTTTTGCAAAGAATTGTCTGATATCTCTGAAAATACAATTGCATAAGTACAGATGCCTTTCTCTAAAAATAAAAAAATAAAAAAAATAAAAAACACATGCTTGCAGGGAATATACTTACTCTCAAAAGTGCTTAACTCCTATGACGGAATCCAGTAAAGGATACCTCGGGACCTTTTGTGCGTCTCCTTATCTTTGCAGGATTGCAGGTATCCAGAACGCAACCTGGGGCATGCAAGTTACGTTTCGGCAAGCTGGTGAATCATTATCAACTCGGTCTATCTCCCACGTGGCACTGGAGGGTGCCCACTTCCCCAGCTGAGTTGCCTCTTGTTGCTATCCCCAGCTGAGTTGCCTCTCACAATTCCCCAGCCGAGTTACCATTTCATCCTCAGCTGAGTACAGGAGTCAGGGAATCATCTCCCCACAGAATCTTCAGCCTCTATTCAGAAGAGCAACGCACGAAGAGATCACAACAGAGTGAAGAAAGCTTCTACAAACCCCAGCTGGATCCCATATTATAAGGATATGTCAATCGGTGACCTATATCCCAAGCAGATACGTCATCAGATCTATCACTGATCTTATCCCCAGCTGGGATGTTCACTTCAAGCAGATCAACCAGAGATCTTCGCAGCAATGGGATCCGAATCCCGGGTCTTTGTATCTTTGCATAATCATAGCATTCGCACCATACCATCCCCTCAGAGCGTAGCATTCCGTCTAATACGGAGCATTACGGCAAAAATCAAATGCATAGCATAATCATAAGTCATGTTGTGAATTGAACACTTGTGAATAACAAACCGTTCATCATCATTATACAAAAATCCCCACCAGGGTTCCCAGCAAAAAAACAGTTGCCTCACAATCACGAACACCAGTATATACACTTTCTTGACACCCATCCGTGTCATATCCCCAGCGCAGTCGCTTACACTCTCATCACCCATATACATATTTATATTATACTTTTCTCCTTTTGACACCCGTCCGTGTCACATCACCAGCAGAAAGCCAAAGACATCCCCTTTGCACTCACATATACTTATATATACACTTTCTTGACACCCGTCCGTGTCATACCCCCAGCGCAGTCGCTTACACCTTTACCACCCATATACTTGATAATGCTACTTTTCTCTTTTGACACTCGTCTGTGTCACTCTCCCCAGCAGATAAACACTCATATATATACTCACTACTCATTGGTACGCTTATACAGATACTCGCCCGTATCTTGTATACACCATCACTCGTACCCCCGCAGATTCGACAATAGTCCTTGTTCTTTGTTAACCAGTTGGTACTCGTCTGTACCATCATCTCAGAACATTGCGTCTAGTGTTTGTTTCTACGTGATACTCGTCCGTATCATAGTCTTAGGGATGCTCGTCCGCATCTTTAACCCATACACCGTGTCAAACACTTGTGTCTCCTTGAATATAGATACTCGTCTGTGTCTGTTATTCCCTAGAAGAGTCCCTTCAGATTCAACACTCGTCCGTGTTCTCTGTTAACCAGTTGATACCCGTCCGTATCATCATCTCTGAACACGTGTCAGTATTTGTTTCTACATGATACTCGTCCGTATCATAGTCTAAGGATGCTCGTCCGCATCTTTAATCTATACACAATACCAAACACTTATACCTTTTGTTTCTTGGATGTAAACGCTCGTCCGTGTTTACTACTCCCCAGTAGATCGCCAACAAAGCAAATTTCCTTTTTATCTGACACTCGTCCTGTGTCATGATAAACTTTGAGAGCAGCCGTACCCTGCTGAGTGGTCGTCCTCCACTTCTTGATGGTCGTCCTCCATCTTGCTCATCCGATGGCCGTCCCCATCGTCGATTTTAGCAGCCGTCCCCTGCTAGGTGGTCGTCCTCCACCCTTTGATGATCGTCCTTCATCATTTTATCCAATGGCCGTCCCCATTGTTGATTTTGGTTATCTGGCATTCGTCCTATGTCATGAGAAACCTCGAGAGCAGCCGTACCCTGCTGAGTGGTCGTCCTCCACTTCTTGATGGTCGTCCTCCATCATGCTCGTCCGATGGCCGTCCCCATCGTTGACCTTTTCTATCCGATGGCCGTCCCCATCGTTGATACTTTCGGCAGCCGTACCCTGCCAGGTGGTCGTCCTCCACCTTTGATGGCCGTTCCCATCATATTTTCTTTTATCCCCAACAGAGCAGCCGTACCCTGCTAGGTGATCGTCCTTCACCTTTGATGGCCGTACCCCATCATCTGTTTATTTCATTTATTCTTTAACCCGATGGTCGTCCCCGTCGTGGTCCCTTTTCCTTTTCAGCCCGATGGCCGTCCCCATCGTTGTTTACCTTACCTTTATGAACTTGATGGTCGTCCCCGTCATGTTTCATTCGATCCCCAGAAAATTTTACAGCTTTATCTTGATGGCCGTCCCCATCATGATATTTTATTTTTCCAGCTAGTCGGCCGTCCCCGTCTTAGCTCTACCTTTTATCCCCAGCATGTCGGCCGTCCCCGTCATCGCTTTACTTCACATTTTTCCCAGCATGTCGGCCGTCCCCGTCATTGCTACTTACCCAGCAGTCGTTCTCTGCTCGACGGTCGTCCTCCGTCGCCCACACTTTACAATATACTTTATTTTTGCTTTTACAATCTATATCCCTTTTCTTCTTCACTTCTGTGAGTGCAAATTTTGGACTGTCTTTGGTATTCAACCACAAGTTATCTCGTTTGGCCTGTTAAGCCGTCGCTTACAACCTGCACAGCTAACTCATGTTTGAATAGGGGCAGCTGTAAACACCCCAAATTTGCCCTCACCCATTTCACCATGGCTTGTGATCATCTCATATGCATAAACACAAACATATCATCTCATATCTCACTTTTGATTCACTGCATAGTTTCTAAGTCATCTGCACCTAGGGTTTGTGATCTGAGCAATCCCAAAGCATCTTGAGCCATTCCAAAGGCCACCAATCAACTCAAAGGGGTCCATGTGTGTTCTTATATCATATTTCATCTCCTCAAAGTCAAAATTGCAGAGGAATCACAAGAACTAGGGTTTGAGTGGATGCAGAGCCAGGTTGAACTGCACAGTTGACTGAAAATTAGGGTTTTGGTTTCAGAGGCCATAACTCCAATTTTTTTGGTCATTCTTGTTTCCATTGATCTCTATATGGTATAGGGAGTATGCATATCAATTTTCATGAAGAAATTCCATGGGGAAGTCATCTGATCAAGGGTTGACTTTTCAGACAAGTCAGTGTAAAATCAGGGCATCTGAGGCCCCCAATGACCCAACCAATGGGTGATCTTCATCATTTTGAGTGTATATGGTCTTTATTTGATCATGGAAGAAGGTTGAAGTTCATAAAAATCAAGAATTTAGGGTTTTTGCAAATGTTGACTTTTGGGCATAGTTGACTTTTCAAGAATGCATCATTTTAGGTCATTTTTCAAGCCTTGATTCTTGATCCAAAAATGCTTCAAATGGAAAAACTTTGGTCATGAAAGTTGTAGATCTCATCTTTCCCTTTTCAAAAAGTACAAGAACATGATCAAACTCTTCTTGGATCAAAATTTATAGCAAGACAAAGTTGCCAAAAATCACTTATTTTCAAGATATGCACCAAGTGTGAAAATTGCAAAATCATGTACCAAGTCAAATTGCAGCTTCTAATTGGTATCAAACCTTCACATAAACATCATGTAAGTCCTAAAATTCAGAATGAACTAGGCATTGCTCATGTTTCATGACTTTTGGAACAAGATCTTCACATGTGAACCATAAAGTAACAAGTTGCAAAACCACTCATTTCTCTTCACCAACTTGCTGCATTGGTCCTTGAATCAAGCTAGCCTCACACACTCATCATGCTGCGCAGCCCATGCCCATTGTACTTGCCTAGAGTCAAGCCATGCCTCACTTACACAAAAGGTGGACTTTATGCAAAAGTAGACATCCCAATCACCACAGGCCATGTCACATCCTCTGGCCACTTGGATTAAAATAACATATCATTTGGCAAGCCATTCCATGTACTAAGCCAGCCTGAAACATCCTCATTCATGACATTCACAAAAACACACCACATTGCAACTTGCTTCGAATCTGATTCCACAGCTTGCAAACACAAAAGCCATCTTCACCATTCAACTCACCTTGCTCCATAGACCACCCAGCATCAAGAACCCAAGCCTGAAACAACCAGAATACTCCATAACCATTTCTCACCTCAGCCTGCATTTCTCTTCGAAACTCTCACCACAGCTTGCAAACATACAAACAAACACCACAGACCTTCTCCATTCATCCTCAGGATCACAAACAACCCTTCACCATGACCTGAAGCTCTCTATTTCACCATTGCCATTTCTAACCAAGCTTGAGCAGAAGCTTTCGAATCTCACTATCCAGCCAGCTTAAACTCTCATTGAGCATTCAAACATCTTCTGGGGATCAAGTGGAGTGGATTGCACAAGGAGAAGTGGCCAGAAAGTCCTCAAGTTGAAAGCTCCAAATCTCAGGTAGCTCGAAAATTATTTTTCCAGAAATCATTCCTTTTGTTCCAAACTTGTTCTTTGTGTTATCCTGATCATGAATATGTCTTTGGTTTTTGAAATGGTGATGAAATAAGCATTTAATTGCACTCTGAAACTGGTTTGCCCTAAAACTTGTTCTGTTCGATTCATGGTTTTGAGGAAGAAGAAATTTGTTTGGACTTAGGGTTTTAGCTCAGGGGGTCATGGGGATCATTTTGGTGTGCTTAGTTTTCATTTTTGGTACGATTTGAGGGATTTGGGGATTTTTCAGGGAGAGAGCTGGCCGGAGAAGACGACCGGAAGTCTTCTCCGGCCGCCTGAGTGATTAAGCCCTAATCTCAGGTCATTAATGTTAGTTTGAATGAGGAGCGTTGGATGCGTTTGAATGTTTGACTTGCCGCGCGTGTAAACGGTCCAGATTGATCATTAAGCCCTAATCTTTATTATTTATTTAATTAATTGGGTTTAAGCCAGTTTAAACGTGGGCCACAGGATCTGGCGCGTAGTCAATGACCCCCAGCCCAGTTTGAATCCCAGCCATCCATTCTGATTACTTTCATTTTTTATTTGTTTTTATTTCATTTTATTTCAATTAATTTGCACAATTATTTTAAAATAGCAAAAAATACATAAAAATTATGAAACTTTTTCCTCTGAGTTTTAATAATTTTTATGACACAAAAATATTTTTATTTTATTTTTTATCATTAAAAAAAGTATTTTTAAATATTTAAAAGATTATTTTTAATTGATTAATGGGGATTAATTAATTAAAAATACTTTTAGGTATTTAAAAATTACAAAAAAAATTCATGAAATGTTCTAAGACATTTAGAAACATTGTCCAACCTTCAAACCAAATTTCTTTTTTGATCTTGATGCATTTTAAGAATTTTTCATTGAATTAAATCATTTTTTATGCATTAGTTTGATCATGGATTCAAAAATTCATTTCTGCCTATTGGAGAAGGTTGAGACATTGATTCTTCTTGCATTGTTTTGTGTTTGGCATGTAGTTTCTAGGATAAAATGGCCTTGATTTGATCTTGCATTTTCCATTTGTTTGGCATTTCTTTTGTTAAGAACCCTAAAAAACCCTAATAACTTGTGAAAATCATAACTTGAGTTTGGTTGAGAGTTGAGACCTCCCCTTTGGACCTTGGTTTAGTATAGGTTTAGGGTTTCTTTGGTTGGCATTTTCCATTTTTTATCTTAGGATTTGCTTCTGTTTTGGGTTTTTGTTTGTTGTTTGATTCATGAACCCTAATTTGGGTTTTCATTTGCATCCCTCTTGCATTCTCTTGCATAACATGACTTGTCTTAGCATTTCAAGCATTCTTGTGATTCATTTGACATCTTAAGACATATAGGAAGCATGTGTGATCATTGCATCTTGCATTTGCCATGTTGTATGCCATGTATGCTTCATAACTTCCCATGCTTGTTCATGCTCCTTAACTTGCATCATTTGCATCCATGATCTTGTATGAACATCTCCATGCCTTGCCTCATGTTCATAGCACTTCATAGCATCATTATCATCATCAACATGCTTTTGGTTTTGTTTAGCATCATACCATTTCATTTCATTTGGCATTGCATTGCATTTCTTTCTAACATTTCAGGTGGTAAGTAAACTTGAGAAGTGAATTTGCCCTCACTTCTCATAACTTTTCTTTTCATCTCTCTTGCATCCATTGCTGCATTTCTATATGTGTTTGAGATTGAGCTTGCTCATTCTTGTTCCTCCCACCTTCTTTCTTCAAGTGACTTGACTTCTTGAATGAAGCAAGTCACTTTGCTTCTCTTGATCCTGTTCATCTGCTTCCTGGTGGCTCCTTTGAAGATTGTTCTTGTAAACCTCACAAACCTTAGGAACAACCAAGCATGACAATGAATTAGGGTTTTGATTAGTCTCCCCCCCATTAGTTTTACCTTTGTGTCTCTCTTGAGTCTTCTCTTCTCATCCCATAATCAGGGACTAAACCCTAAAGGCTTTAAGACTTTGTGATTAAGCTTATGCCTGCATCCTTCTCTTAGGATGGAGTGTATCACTTTAATCCTAAGTCTTGAACCCTTAAGGTGTTTAAATCTCTTAATCAATCCACTTAATAATCATCAAGACATCACACTTGTAACTTGGGCCTTGCATTAGGGTTCTAATTCTTCCTTAATTGGTTAAGAAGGACTAACCCTAGTGTTAATGGACAAGTCCCCCTCAAGTTGTCTTACAAACCCTAAAAATCATTTCATCATCATATCACTAATCTAAAATTCACTTAATCAAAAGTTTGTTTTGTCATGGGTTTAATCCCTAATCATGGATTAAGTTGAGGAGTCTTCCTCAGCTTAAACATTCTCATCTATTATCCTTCTATTAGGATAGTGTAATGGGTCTGTTTAATCCTTGATTATGGCTTAACCTCATTACTCAACACTAAACAAAATCCCAAAAACATCTAAATAATCACAAGTAGGTTAATGATCTTAATCCTACATCAAAAGGTGATTAAGTGTGAGAATCTGACTTCACACTTAAGGTATTCTCATTACCCCTAATCAGAGGGAAGATGTGATGAGTTTACTAAATCCATTGGTTTAGGCTTAAGCTCATTAACTTATGACAAACTTTCAAAAGCAATAAAAGACTGAAAACTCAAAAACAAACAATAATCGTCTCCTCCGGGATTCTTTTCTCATCTCATTCACTCACAACCGAGAACTTGCTTCTTCCGTCTAGTGCAAGACAGTTTGCATCTGTGCCAGACAGATCATACACTTGAGCATAGGCAAGTAAGCAGTTCACAAGTCAATTCATCTATCAGTCTCTTTGGGTCGAACTACGGTGTTCTGACTTCCTCATTGCACGAGAGGATACGTAGGCATAACTTAACAGTTATCGAACAAAAGTCTCTGTACATCCCCCCTCCTCCCAGCTTTATTCTTTAGCCTCATGATCCTGAGCAATTCATTTCGCTCCTGTTCTTACACTGACACTGTACATTTATACACTTCACACTTCCTACACTGACACCTGTCCATCCTTTTTCAGCTCTTTTATACACAAATTGCACTGACACTACCCCTTTAAAACACAAATCTTTTAAGCGTGGATCCCGTCGAGTACGACGGACAATCTGGGTGCTAATACCTTCCCAGGTTGTAACCAACCCCCTTTCTCAGTCTCTCTGGTTCGCAAACCGTCTTATCCATCTTTTTCTAGGCCTATGCAGCATTGCCTTTCCCCCGGGATAAAAATGCCTAGCTGGCGACTCTATTCATCTCCAGTGAGTTCACGGCTGTGTGTTCTCACTGTTCCCTTCGCCGACCGTTCGCGTCTGTACCTTCATCTGACCCTGGTGTCACTTATAGGGAGCGACATTAAGTAATACTAGATAAAGTTTCCTGGCGAAATTCGTTCATGAATAATCTTGTCGTTCAAGGGATTCCATTATTATTTGAGACACAATTTATTGAAGATCATAGCGCATGCGGAGCTGATTAGGGGTTCATGGCAAAGGAACATTGGTTCATGGTACAAGAGATCAAGTTATGGGCTCGTATGGTGATTAGGGCATAGTGGTTCGTTGCTTGTGATACAAGTTAATAAGGTTGGAGTTTTATTGGCTGGAGTTTGAGGTATGGGATTTCATCGAGGATGTAAGTTTGGTTGGTTTGAAAGTTGGAATGTGGACTAAGCGTGTTAAGAGAACTATGAAGAGTTTTATATTAATATTCATTATTCCAATTCCAACATTCACGATTCAAATAAATCCAAGTTCCAGCATCCGTATCCAAATTCCCATTTTTAGTTCACTTGTCCAATTCCATTTCTCAATTTAAAGGCACTTAAGGCTATTCGAGGGTTATCATTAGCTCATTTGAATATTCATTTCAAAATCCAAGTCTTTATCATTGACCACATTCATTTTCGAACCTGATCTCATTCATATTAAACCATTCTTTTCATATTGATCTATCCAAATCCAACTCATACTCATGTATTCATTCAAAATAGGGAATCATATCTTTTCTTTCCAAAGAAAATTAATTCCAAATAATTCCATTTTTATTTTCTTCTTCTATTTGATTCTAACGAGCCAATTAACCGAATTCTATTCTATCGGACGCCCTTATTTCTAATTCTATTAAACTAATTCCAAATTCATCGTTCATAATAACCAAATACACAAAAAATAATAACAATACTTCAGATAACATATTATTGAGAATAGAATTCAAACATGAGTTCCAACTGATATAATAGACCAAATGCAGTTATAGGAAAAATTCACAAGAAAAACCAGTTGATGATAACAGAACTCGAAAAAGAAAAATAACAGAAGGAAAGAAAAACTCTTCTTCATGAATCAAGAAAAAAAACTCTTCTTCATCAATCCGGAAATTCATCTCTAGCATGGACCAAGCCGCAAAACCGAAAAAACTCTCTTTGATTTTCAATTTTCGCAACATCTTCAAGAATCTCTCGCAATCTCTCTCAAAAAACCTGATAACAGAAAACTCAACAAGATCTCTCTCAGAATCTCTCCTGGCTTTAACCATCAGTAATATAAGCCTCCAATTGATCACACTTCTGCAATTTTTTTCCTTCAAGGTCAAAAAATTCTACATGAGGAAAAAAGACAGAATTCAGTTATAATGGAAAATAGAAGCAGTTAGGAGAGAGTTCATAGGGAATAACATAAAAACAAACTGATAAAGGGGATATCAGTAAAAAAAATGCAGAAGGGGGAGATAGACAGAAATCTCTTCATCAAGCTTCACATCATCTTCAACCTTCAATCATTCTTCAAAGCAAACTCTCCCCCAATATTGAATCTCTCTCTTGGCTCCTCCTTCATCATTCATCAATGCCACCAATCTTCATCAGTTATTCTTCGGAACCTCTTCAATCTTCTTCACTCTTCAACACTGAAAAATCACGATAACGACTTCTTCAACCATGAATCGAAGACCCCAATCATCATCACTTTCAGTCTTCAACATCGTCGCCTACAATCCTCAAACCGCATCATCATCTTCAAGCAACATTATCTGCATCAAATTGATCTGAATCCTGCAGAACAATAGCAAAACTCGAAAATGATTCGCACGCCAAGAAACAAGATTCGCCAACAACGAATTCAGCATCACAAAGTCATGATTTACAAGAAACCAAAGAAGAAAATTGCAGAGTCGGTCGATAATAAGAATAAGCTTCATACTTGAAGCATCAACAACTCTCTATCACCTTCATCGATCTCAAGCTCTCCGTAGTCTTCTACATCCTCCTCTTCGACACAAAATCCTGCAAGTTCCATTGCAAAGACAGTCAAGAACGTGAATACTCAACAGCAGAAATTCAATATCGCAAATCTGCGTCGAATTCGCAAAGTGAGTCAACCACAACAACACGGATGCAGATGAAGTAAGGAGGAATCAAGAACAGGAAACGGATCCGAATTTCATACCCGAACGGATTTCGCAGTACGTCGGCATCGGAGCCACCGGATCTTCACCTTCGCGTTCACCGGTCTTAGAATTGTGTTCGTCCTCAAAAACTTCCTCTTTAGCAAGTTAAAGGAGGCGATCTGCGTGTTCGTAGTCAACGAACTCCATCAAGGTATGAAGTTATCCAACTTGATTCTTGTGTGTTTCTTGAAATTATTTGTTATGGCGTAGGGTTTGCGAGGCTCGTATTAAGTTGAGTGTTAGTGTTCTAGTTTATAATTAAGGTGGAGATGAGAAGTGGCTAGGTCAGGGTAAAAATAGTAGGGAAAGTGGTGGTTGATGTCGATTAGAAGAGTGTTGTGGCGGACTTGTTGTTGTTCTTCTCCGGTAAGAGCTCGCGGCACCGATTGAGTGTAAGGAGGGGTGACGGCACGAAGAAGAAGGTTTATGGAGGTAGGCGGTGTCGCGACGGAGGGAGAGAGGATGAAGGCGGCGGCGGAAGGAGAAGAAGACGAAGGGAGAGTTGGTGATGGAGGATAGGTTAGAGTTTATTTGGTGAGGATGGTGATGGCAGAAGGAGATGATGTTGGGGGGGGGGGGGTGGCGACAGCAGAAGAGGAGAAAAATAACTAGGGTTTTGGTGTGAGTGTGTTCAGTCCCTTTAGTTTCTTAGGTTTATAATTTTATTTGTTTTTGTTAATTTATTAAGTTAATTTAGTGAATCAATTAAGAAAATATCAGGTTAATGAAGGTAATAATGAGCAGTAAAAGTGAATTAATCTTCACATAATCCCCATAAAGCACCGTTTGAATTTCCATGAAAGAAGATAAGATCAAATTGTTTGGGATTCTCCAGCCACACCGGCGGTGACACGTGTCACCATCTGGTAGGCTATATCTGCGGTTGATTCCCTATGTATTGTGCACCATAGTTACCATAACCATGCGTCTGTGATCCATTGGATTAGAATACCCTAGGAAGACTCTAGATTAATGGTTTCTGTGTAGTCAACAGGTTGACCGAATCCCATTGTATGCACCCTCAATAGCCAGGGCATGATGGGCTTTTTCTTTTCACTATTCGCACCTCTGTTCTAGTAGGCCCATGGAATTTTAACTTCAAAAAATGCTTCCTGCACTCCCCCTCTCATTAGTTTTTTTATTTTATTTTCTGTTTAGATATAGTTTGATTTTAATCCATAAAAAATAGAAAAACTCATGATAAAATTCCATAAAAATTCTAGTAGATTCCTAACCCGATTTAGAACTTTTCTACATTTTTACTTTCTGAATTTTGGCATTTTTCAATTTAATTTCGATTTGCCATTTAATTAGTGTTATATTGATTTCTTACATGAACACTTTATTTTGTGCATTTTCTTTCTCCCACCTCCTGTATGATTTTTGGCCCATTCTTTTTGTCCTATTTAGAGGACTAATAATAGGACCTGGAATAATTTTTGTTATATTTTTTAGGCCATTTTATCCACTGTTTTGGTAGATTAGTTTGTGCAAAATTGGGAGTAGTTCTTAGGTAGATTTAAGTGACTATTTGACATAGTTAGGCTTTGAATTTTTAGGAGATCTTTTAACACAATGTTATAGTCAGGTTAAGAACCTTATGAATTTAATTTCATATTTTTTCCAGGAATTTTACTTTTTTGTTTTAGTGCATTGGTTTTAGTTAAAACTTACATTGTAAATCCACTTAGTTTAGTTTAGGATTTTATGGATCCTTAAGATTTAGTTTAATTAGGCTTAATCTTAGGATATTAGGATGACTTAGTATAGTTTAGCTACTGATTTTAGAATGTTGATATTAAGTAAATTCCTTTAGTTTAGGACTTAGGCTTAGAATTCTCATTAAGTGTGCTTACATGAGGTTTAGCCTTATTTTTAGTTTTATGCTTTAATATGCATTTTTGAATTAATACTTCTTCATTTCATTTTATGTTTTTGTCTTAATATTAGTATTTTTCACTTGTATAGGTTTGCCCCCTTTCTTAGAACCAACTTAACTTCCTTAGGAAGTAAGTTGAGTTCTAGTAGCTTTCTAGTTTTCTTTTCTTCCTTAGGATTAGAAAACGTCACAAACCATTAGGACCACTTTTTGGATATAATAACTAAATTAGGGTTGAGTCTTAGTTCCCTTAGTTTTTGCCTTTTGCAACTTGAGTCCTTCTTTCTCACCTCATAAAGAAAATAATAAAAATACTTAATAAAAATTGAACGTTCTTATACGCCATGAGACTTTGTTGCGGAGTACTTATACGCATCCTGTTTCGGGGCGAGGTGTAAGTATTCACCACGATGGATAGGTCTTAGTATGGGAATATTCACAAACAGAATCAAAATACCTCTCATAAAAGACAAAACAAACATAATAAACGACTGTCCTACGGGAACTTTTCTTCTCATCTCATTCACTCTCAACGCGAACTTGCGATGACTTGTCTCGAATGCAAGACGGAAAAAGCACTCGTACTAAACGATCCTGCAACACCTGAGCATAGACATACGCAGTTCCAACTATAAAATACATAAACAAATAGTTCCCGCCTTATTTAGGTGAACTACGTCGACTCTGATCCTCATTTTCCCGATAAGGTACGTAGGCAGCGGGGTAGGGACCGTTTCGAGCACATTCTTTATTTTCCCTACATTTTCACCATTCTTTCTTTTCGTTCCCTTTCTTATTTCAGTTCCAGTTCCAATAACAGTTCATTTGTTCAGCAACATTTATATTCTTTTACCCTTTGAAATAGAACAAGCAAGCGTGGATCCCGTCGGGTACGGAGGACGATTTGGAGTGCTAATACCTTCCCAGGTCGTAACCGATTCCCGAACCCAGATCTTTGGTTCGCAGGAGCTTGTCCTTTCCTTCTTCCTCAGGTTTGTGCAACATTACCTTTCCCATTCTTCCGGGATAAAAATGCATGGCTGGCAACTCTACCTTTTCTGCGCCACTTTCGCGTTTGTACTAGGATGAAAATCTCGGGAGCGACACCTACGTAATACATCCCAAGTGATTACTTCACCTGCAACACCTAACCTTTCACGAGTCTCTAGCCACCAGTCATCAGCTTCGGCTGCTAGCATGTGAGTTCCATACCTAACCTTCTGTGCCGGAGTGCAATCCATAACACGAAAGATTCTTTAAATCTCCTTCAACCATCATAATGTTGCATCTGGATCATGCTTTCCTTTGAACACTGGCGGATTCTCTCTTTGAAAAGTCGCCAAACTACGTAATCCAGCATCTTCACCAGCATTTGGCAAGTTCAGCACAACCAGTGCCATCGCTTACATCGTAGCAGCCATCGCAACGTCTTTTCTTCCAGCCATCTCAACTTATCACTACAACACAACCAAAATTTAGAACAATAACAATATTCGATTGTTAGACAACTAATACTCGACACTTGGTTGGACATACCGACCTGCTCTGATGCCATTAATGTAACACCCCATTTTCTACCCATGAATATAATTAAAATCAGAGTTTACAAAAACTTTCCACACAACGGGATATCACATTTTCAACTTTCAACAAATTTCAACTTAGTATAACATGCTTAATACATAGCACTTTTTAGAAAATAATTATAAACCAACATCATAATACTTAAATAATCCAACTTTAAAAAACATCACACAGCGGATTCATAAAACAACTTGCAGCATCTTTATCTAACATAAAAACAACTTCAAAATAACCAATAAACATTATAAGTACTTCAACTAAAATAAAATTCAACATGCAACAAATTCAACAAAAACAGACACGCGCCATCCCCCCGAGTATTACGTAATAGAGCGACAGACCACCGACTCGAATAAAGGTAACCGGCTACTCCTCTTGATTAACTGCACATTGCCAACATAAGGACAACATTCAACCAGAAGGGGTGAGTTACGATAATCATAAGCAGTATATGAAAAAAAAATACTTAGATAAGGATTATAATTAATTCACCGCTTCACAACATCAACCAGCACAACAACACAACAACAACTCAATAACAATGCAACTTTAATGGGACTCAACTAATTATGCATTTGGTACCATTCAGAGTAAAACTCCCGACTTAAACCATTGCCAGGTTATCGAGGCATCAAGTCATAAGCATTCAACTTTCAACTTAATTTGCCAATCCAGGCCAGCATGGTGTGAGGAACTGCTCCGACATAAAATGCAAATGACCTACATGGCATACACGACTTTACAACGCAAACAACATAACAACACAAGAAACACAAAAACTTATACAACATAAGCAACTTAGAATCGACATTGGCTTATAAAGCCTTCAACATAGCAACTTTGAGATTTTCCGCAAACCGAAATCATATATACACTCAGTTGTACCTGCAAATCGAATATACACCATATTTTCAACAAAACAACTCAACCAAAATCAACTATTAAATTACCGGACTTACCCCGACAAATTTTGTTAAATTCCGAACAACTACGTTTTTCGCCTAATTCGGCTAAACCGATTAAACCGGTACTGTTTTTAACATTCTGCGATCGGTATGATTTTATTACAAAACCTGAGTTTTTTGTATTCTGATTAACATTATCTGTCATAAAATACATGCCTGCTAACTATTTCTGCTAAATTCCTAAATCTACAGTTTTCTGTCAAAAACTACACAACACAGTGTTTATTATAAAATTGTTTTCGTTTCAGCACACTTGCTTCTGAACTCTACTTCTTAATACAATTTTCTGAATTCTTAATAAAATTCTATTTATAAAATTAAAATGTTTATAGTTAGAATTAATTAACTAAGTACTACATAATTAAACTACATGATTTTTTTTCATGGATTTATGTTATTAATTTAATTGGTATAAAAAAATCAATTGCCTCCCCCACTTTACAGGGTGGCTTGTGCCACTCTTCAAATAACACTAGTGGCTTGCGCCACTTTAGGTGATACAATGTGTCTCCTGCCACATTTTTAAGTGGCTTGCGCCACTTTAGATGGCCACCACCTACAAAACTTTGTGGCACCCGCCACATGGGCCATGGCAAGTGCTTCCTTCTGTCTTCGACTACCGGTATCTGTCATCATCCCCAACCAAGAATTTTTCAAGAAATTCGTGCAACACAATAATATCAACAATAATCAACACAACCAAAACAACTTCTAATCAGCAAAAATAAACAACCGGACAACAATTTTCACACAACAATCATGGCAATAACAAGGCACAAATTTATTCATACACAATATCAATATCAATAAAATACACAACAACTTAACTACCCAATCACAATATCGATTTTCATACCCAATTATAAGAATCAAACTCACTCTTACCTTAGATTGGATTGAAGGTAGCCCTAGCGATTGAATTCTGATTGTCGTTCCTTTTTTCCCCTTTCTCTCACGATCGTGCAAAAATTATGTTTTCCTCTTCTACTGACTTCTAATACTTTTATTTTCTTTTTATTAAAATAACTAATTCTTATAATTATTAATGGGCTTAACAATAGCACCCCTTAATTTACTAATTCGGACACGATTTCAAGCCCACTAATCCAACTACCACAACAACTTTAATATTATCTCTAATAATATTTCTACGACTTCCGACTTATTTTCCGACTTATCGACTTAATCAACCACAACATAAAAATAGACCAATTAAACACAAATAATTAATTAAATATTCAATAAATCAATTAATTAAATATTTGGGCTTACATATATGGCCGGTAGAATGTTAAAATTGTCCTGAGAACTATCCGAGTTCGACATCCAATACGAAAGCAGAAAAGTCCTAAGGGCGCAAGTCCTGGCCGACTTCGTCGCCGAGATAACCTATCAACCAACCCCGACTAGTGGTACCCACAAATGGACAATATTCTTGGACGGGGCCTCCATCTCGACGGGACGTTGGGCATGCATCATCCTCAAAAACGAAGATGGCATCCTGATCGAAAGATCAGTGGCTATGGCTTTCCCGACTTCGAACAACCAGGTGGAATACGAGGTATTCCTAGCAGGCTAATGACTGGCCGAGGACCTAGGGGAAAAAGAAGTAAGAATATCCACTGATTCTCAGCTTCTCGTATCACAGGTACAAGGAGAGTATCAGACTAATAATGACAACCTCATATAATACCTAGCCCTCGTCAGGGAAAAGTTAGAAAAGTTCGACTCATGGGAAGTCCAACACGTGTTGCGCAAGCACAACACACGAGAAGACATATTGTCTAAACTGGCAAGCATGCGTAAGAAGAGCGGTAACAAATCTGTGATTTAGGAGATTCTCCCGCGCCCGAGCATCGAAAGACGTATTGTCTAAACCGGTATAAGGAACATCTCCTTCAGCAACAAGCTCCTTGGTAACTGGTAGAACAGCAGGATATGGCATCATAAGAGTTTGAGCACGATACCGCACCCATCTGAGGTAAGGTTCCATAGGAATGGAGTACTTTGGTTCCAGAGTCTTACTATCAACCTTGTTTACTTTATTCCAAGCTCGTATAAACCTTTGACGGTAACCTTGAAGATCGTTGTCGTAATCAAACATAATACCTTGAATAAGCATGTCATGATGACCATTACTCCGAGCATATCCAAACTGACGTAGAGCTAAAGAAGGGTTGTAAGTAATGCCCCATCTTATACCAAAGAGTGGCACATTAGGGAACTCTCCACAATGGTCAATGATGGCGACATTTTCCATAGATCGAGAACACTAGTGAATATCTGAATAAGAGAGTGACATCATCCTTTTAGACCACCTCAAACCTTGCTCATTCTTCATCACGGATCGAGGAAGGTGAGAAATAAACCACCTAGATAGTAGAGGTATGCAACACATCAGAGTCCCTCTCGCTTTCGTAGTACGAGTGTGAAGAGAGTGTAAGATATCTCCAAGTAATGTAGGCACTGGATTGTGAGTCAAAAATATGTTTATGGCGTGTACATCTATGAACTGGTCTGGATTAGGGAATAGTACCAAACCATAAATCAGCAAGGCTAGAATCTCCTCAAAAGCGTCGTAACTCATAGAATCCAAGAACATATGAGCTTTCCCCATCAATACTCTAGCAAGGATACCCTTAACTCCACTCCTTGTTTCTAGGACAATGTCTGATTTCTTCAAATGTAGGGATGCAACAATGTCTTCAGGTTTAGGCTTCTTCTCTAAGCCTGTGAAAGGTTTCTAATCAAGGATAGGTATCCCAAGTAACTTGGAGAATTCTTCCATTGTGGGCACCAGCTGATAATCGGGAAATGTAAAACAATGATGTTTAGGATCAAAGAACTCGATTAGGACACTCATCATATCTTCATCAAATCCTGAGGTAACCAAGTCAAGTAGATAACCATGCTTCTTGATGAACTGAGAGCTTTCAGTAAGTTTTGAGATCAAATCCTTAAGCTTGGAAGGTATCCCTACAAAGTTGATCTGGATAGTGTTCCTACGAGTGGAAGCCATGACCTGCAACAAAGAACAAAGATAAATCTTTTGGTCCTTGAAATGGTTAGTGAAAATGATATGCTTATGATGTTATGATGTTATGTTCAACCATAAACATGTGGCACACACAAGCAAGTCACACAATTGTCCTAGGTTTAGAGGCTTGCATGGGGTTTAAAGGAAAATACCTTCCCCCTAAAGTTTAGTTGGTTCATCTAGTCCTACAAAAGTAACCAGGTTCTAAGGGATCTCAATATCACTGATCTTTCTCAAGGGTTGTTGTTCAGTAGGAAACTTACTTGCCAACTAAAACCCCCTAAGATTAGGATCTCAATGAGTGTAGCATCGAGTATCAACCAACTTTAGACTTCTCCAAAGCCGGCTATCTCACTACTTTCTAAAGGCCAAGATGGGTCAATTAAGGTTCTAAAGGATAGTTAGTGTTAATGACAACGTATGACAGCCCCATATTATCCTCAACTTACTTAAGGAACATAAGCACCAACCAAGAAGTCACACTAATTATGGCCACCAGATAAACCATATCGGTATACATCGTACAGTTTCCTTGGTCTATTGTCATTTACCCAGGGTACACTAGATCCGGGTTAGGATCTTTCACACATAAGCTCAAACAAATAAATATAAAGCAAGCAAGTCAAACAGTAAGTGATCCTAATTCCTAAGGTAACCCCTCTGTAAGTAGTCCCCAACAGAGTCGCCAGTTCTGTAACACGGTGGGAGAAGTGACTTTCTATATATGTTGCAGATAGCAAGAGTCGCCACCGACTTTTATTTTATCCCCCTAGGAGGTGTAGATGGCGATCGTAAGACGATCGACTTACGTGTGTGAGTGATTATATTCAAGTATTTATCTTTATTTTTTAATCATCTAAGTCCAATTTATTTTCAATTATGTTTTGCACTCCCTATTATTACTAACCACGCAAATCAAATAAAAATAAATAAAATGCGAGAAAAAAAATCCTACGCTATTACACAATAATCAAACAGGAAAAATAAATTACATAATAAAAAGCCTATATAATTTTTCTAAACAATTTAAATAAGGCAAAATAAATAAATAAAAATAAAGAAAGAAAATTATTCTAAATAATTAAATAAAGCAAAATAAATAAATTAATTAATTAGATTTCTGAAATTAGGGTTAGAAAAGAAATAACAGGGTTAGAATTAGGTTTTCCCTTTTTTAGAAAATTAAATTTATTAAGAAAGATATTAACCTAAATACTAATTAAAAAAAATATTTACAAGAAAATCATTATTATTATTGTTTAATTAAAGGAAAAGTCAAGTATTTTAAGAAAAATAATTGGTGAAATTGATTTTAAGAAAATATTAGTGAATTTATTAAGAAAAAGAAAAAGGCTTACTTAATTAATTTACAAATAAAAGAAAATTAAATTATTTGAGAAAATATTATATGAGAATTAATAAGAAAAAGGTTATTTCTATTTTGTTATTTTTAATAAGAATAAAATGGTAGTGAATATCTTAATTAGTTTTAATTAGAATTAGTTTTAATTAATTAACCTAATATACTAATTAACCATTAAAAATAAAACAAAACAATAATAAAGTAAAAAGAAAGAAAAGACACAACCAAAATAAGGGAGCCTGGGATCGAACCCATGTCCCTATGCTTCCAACACCATACCTATACCACCAGGCCATGCACGCCTCCTGGGAATATGATGACCAAAATGTATTATATAGTAAACTTGCAAAATAGAACAAAACATTAAAAAAGGAATGAGGGACCTGGGAATCGAACCCAGACCCTTGACTTCACATGCGCTAAGCCTCGCCACCAGGTCCACTACATAGTTTGTGAAAAAAAATACAAATAATATTTAATAAAATAAATTCAAATTTTAAAATCCAGATTCCCGCCAAATCATCATCTTCTTCGTTGGTTCCTGCAAAATTTCATGCGATATTAGCTACAAAATTTCCTGCGAATTTATTTTCGCAGGTGAAGCTATGTTTCTCAAACGCATCACCAAACGTAAAATTTTATCTCAATAATGGGATCATTCAATTGCCCAAAGTTCAGAGAGTACAAATATATCCTCAAAAGGCATTTATATGGCTTGTATTGGAAAGCCCTAAAATGGGATGAAGAACCCTATCCATGGTGTTTTTCATAACTTGCAATCAAACTTCAATTAAACAGTCCTGATAGTACCTAAGCATCATCACAATCAAGAATATCCAATCGAATTCAATTTATATTGTATGAATCAGGTAAATCGAAAAGAACAAAAAAAAAGACATAAAACGAAATCGGTTCGTTATAAAGGATGTTGTTTTGATGATAATGATGATTGTAGCATGTTTGGGAAGCCTCTAGGAACATTTTTGCATGTTCAAACCTTTTGTAAACAACTTAAATCAAGAAATCTGAATCTCACTTTTCTTGGTTTTTTATTTATTTTGAAGTGTGCCTATAAAACCTGGATTTTCGTCCCTTGTGTTATGGTTGTGTTTGTGTATATGTAGTGAAGAAGATTAGGTCAAAATATGGGTCTTGTCTTCATGGATTTTCATTACTTGATTATGAAGAAATCTCCCTTCTATTTTTATCAAAAAATTAAATATACCACTTCCATAATGGTCTTGCACGAAATTGAATGGTATCCAATCACTTTAAATGTTGTGTAAATGGTTCTAGAACAAGGATTTGATCCAATATTTGATTTTTTATATTTGATTTTTATTAAAATTGAATTTTAACAAATAAAATCCAAAATAATATAAAATAAATTATAAACATCAGAATAAATGGTCATTAGGTCGTGCATGGATTTATCTTTGAATTTGAGTTGCAATTTTATGAGCCCATTTGGAAAATTTTGAAGTTATGGCCTTTTTTGCTTCATACACCCCTTAAAAATCATCTAACTTTGACAAAGCATAACTTCCTCAATTTTAATTCTATGAAGGTGATCTTGGACTTTTTAGAAATCTTAGAGTGTCCTCTAACCAACCTTTTTGGACCCATGTCCATATCAATTACCATTTTCAAATTGTGAGCTTTGGAAAAAGTTGACTTTTTGTTGACTTTCAAAAGGACCTATAATGTTTTAGCTCACATCTTCCAAATGAAACATTTTTAGGCTTGACTTGTGAGACACAAAGTTGTAGAGAATTAAAATTCCTTCAAAATGAGATTTGGATTGGAAATTTTTGATGAAGTATGTGAAAGTTATGGCTGGTCAAAGTTCAGTTGACTTTTCCTATGAAAACCCTAATTTAGAAACTTCTTAATTCTTGATGATCTGAGATTTCCTTGATGAATCATGATCAACCCTTGATCAAATGATGAATTTTACCTCATAATATTGATGTTGGCAAAAAATATTGAAGTTTGACTTTAAGTTGACCACAATTGACCTCAGTTGACATTTTTGCCAAGTTAAATAATTTTTGGATTTCTGAGCCTCTGACTGGTCAAACTTATTGGGAAAGCTTTGAAACTTGAAATAGTGATTCTTTAAGGTATGTGGGATGTTAGGAAGCTCACTTGAGGCCTTGGAAGTCCATTTATCTTGGAGAAATTCAAAAACCCTAGTTTTATACCCATTGTTCAGGAGGAAGCTTTGTTTGATGAAACTTTCAATCCTTTTGAGCAATTGAGAATATTGTGACCATTAGGAGATCTCTTGAGACACATTATCTTGAATATACGAGGGAAATTTTTGGGGTACAACACGCGGACGTATAACCCACAACCTTGTCGGTTCCCTAAATCGACGAGTCCATCAAGTCGAGCAATAACATTTCAAAAATATGTAATTAACTAACAAAAATCATTTCATTTAATCAGCCGACCAAAAACCTGGCCGATACAAAAGGGAGGGGTTGCACCGAAATACAAACAAAAGACAAAGAACAAAGGTACGCAGGCTGACAAAATGACTATGATATGCAGGCCGGGAAAATATTATTCATCATCCTCTTCGGTTGAATACTCCACCGGGCAGACGATTTTTCCATCAATTACATCATAGTTGAAATTCGTCCATTCCGTTACGAGGTCCACCCCAGGGTTGACGACCTTAAGTTGTTCCACATCATTCTCAAAACTCAACTTAATGGTTTAAACACAGTCGCTCTCGAGCACCCGGATCCGAGAGATCAAGTTAGCCCGGGTCCTCATGGCCTTGTCCTCCTCACCTTCCTCCTCAGTGGGGGCGACCAGGCTCTCCAACTCTGCCATGCTCAAACATAGGCACTTCTTTTCCTCGACAACCTTGTCGAACTCAACCTCTTTGTCCTTAAGTTTTTTATTCTCATCCACTAGGTCATCCTGATAGAGCCTAACCTCACCCAACTCGATCATTAACCCCTCATGGAGCTTATGACACTCCTTATAATCAAAGAGGTCATTTTCGAGCTCCTCCCTCTTGATCCTCGACGAATTTAGCTTCTCTTTGACGACCTTTAGCTCAGATAGAGGGAAGGTGTTGTCAGACAAGACCAAGGTTGTCTCCATAACCCTGATCAACGTAGCGATGTCTTGGGACAAATTCGTGTGTCTGGTCGCCTTGTCCAGACCTAGGATCGCCTTGGTTTCGGCATTCAACACCCCGACGGAGCCATCCCTACTGAAAATCTCCCGTTGAAGATGGCAGGAGTGTAAAAGGTATGTCCCTTGGTTCTCGGACAGGTCCTCGCCCGCAGCAGCACCAGTCGACAAACCTTCACCACGTTGGCTTTTGGCAGGAGCAGTCTCTTGCTGGGAGGGAGGGCTGACAGGTATCACCGTAACAGGAGCATTAGGAGGAGGTGTAGGAGTCCCCGAACCGTCGGCCACATCGTCAGCAACGACTTGAAGGACACGTCCCTTAGCAGCCTTCTTCGAAGCTTTACCCGTACCTTTGTTTGGCAACTTCAAGACACGATCCTTGAGGTTAGGCATGGCCGCTGCAAAAAGAAAAGAGCATAATTCTGTTATTGGACAAAAACAACTAAGGTAAAAGAAAGGAGAACACAAACTACCTAAAAGACAGAGGGACTCCTCGCCTGTTCTACACTCGAGCACTGCTTTGGTGTTTATTAATAGAGTTTCAAAGGTGGACTCCCCCTCGTCAAATAAGACGAGATTATCCATCCGGTCCACACAAAAGGAACAAGTAAAAATCTGAACAAAAGCCAATAATTTTTTATAAGCAGCAACCTCCCCGGGCCTCAAATTCTCGAGCTTCACAAAAACCTGACCCGTTGCCCGGTTAAAATGAGCCCGCTGCCACTCAAGCGGGATGGTCAAAACAAGACGCTCCTTGCCCTGGGTGTCATGTTGTTTGGCGTAAGTACTATACAAAGCACACGGGGTAAAAGGTTTCACCGTGTACCATATGTCCTTAAAATTCCGGACAAAATCAACGTAAGTTTTAAACAGCCTCCTCGGTTGTTTAAATGAAACCCAGCTATGTCGCTCATTCACGCTCAACCTTTGCAAATGGAAAACCCGGAAGGAAAGAGGTAGCGTCCAACTGATTTCGAGGTACTGACACACTAGTTCGAACGCCCGAACAAACACGATGGCATTTGGATGTAGCTGGGAGGGGGCCAAGTCGAGACATCTGAAGACGCCCGCCTGGAAGCTAGTGAAAGGAAGATGGAACCTCGCCTCTCTAAAAGTGAATTCATACAAAGGGAAACACGTTCTCCCAAAAAAACCGAGCAAATTCGTTGGGCAGGGAGAGGGGCGTAGCATTCCAAGTTCTGAGGGGCCCCTAGGGCCAAGTCCTCAACGACTGTATGGGCGGTGTGAGAATCAAGCACAAAGCGGGAGCCCGTTTCCAGCGGCTCTTCTCCGACCCAAGACAAATCGGGCTCCCCAGGAGCAGCAGGCCTGCTTCTGCCCACATCACGTTCTTGTTCGTCCACCTCCTCCTCGTCCACATTTATGTCGATGTCATCCACAGGGACATCCTTGACTCTTCTTTGTGGGTCCACGTTACCTGAAAAGTAGAGGAAATTGGTGAATTCAACGTCGCATCAAATTCATCCTTTCACCGCAGTTCAAGTGAAAGGGTGAGGGCCAGAGCCGGGGAAAGAAGCGCCTGACATGTTCATTACAAATCCAAAGAATGCCCGAATATTCATCAGAAATTCATTGGAATGCCCAAGACATTCATCAGAAATTCATTGGAATTCCCGGGACATTCATCTCAAATTCAAAGAACTCCCGAGACATTCATCTGAATCCCCTTAATTGACACCCGAGGAGGGTCCTCCTCAATGGTTTTGGGGGAATTTCCACCGGCAGATTTGTATGAATTTCCCGAGGAGGGGCCTCCTCGTCTACTCCGGTGGGAAAAACTACCAGGAAAAAAATGCAAATTAAACCTACATGTTCGCCGACAGAGATGTGACACAGTTGTAGTGACGACGACGATGAGTTTTATGGAAAGAGCTTGAAAGCGTCTGGTGAACTTCTGAGGAGACTTAAGAAAAAAGAAATGAGGGGAAACCCTCACCTCCAACCCTTTTATAGGCCCCATACGGGAAGGCATGCCTAGCCATTATTGCATAGGCTTCCTAGATTCCCCTAGGCAGTCATATGCATTAAATGCACTGTCATACGTAAAACGAAGCAACACATTAAATGCCATAATGATAAGAAATTAAGAGTCATACACGTCATCCTCAGGAACTCTATAGGCCACCAAACTACGCTCTCCTAAATACTGGGCACGCCTGTCCTCGACATCGTAAAAAAGCAAAAAAGCCTCGTGCGCGCCCCGCTCAGTCAACCGCACCCATTATTTTTTCCTAATATTACGGGGGAGTTAGACCAAAGGCAATGCCACACTATAGGTCTTATATGCTCCTATGCAATCCTTGACAATTCTTCCTTGGGCCTAGCTAATCCAGCCTATGAGAGGAATCTTCGCCCAGTGCCAGGGGTATACTATAATACCCTCTTTTATTAGAGGGTTAGGTATTTTAATTCTCTTACTTACTACTTTCTGTACTTGCACTCCACAACTCTTTCACTTTGGCATCAGAGTACATTGTAGGTACATCTCCCTCTGTTTCTCCACCGTAGTTGTTCATCATTGGAAGGTTCCTCCTGATCAGGTCAGATCCATTGTCATTAAAACAACTTACCAAATCCAGCTACCAAATACTACATCACTATCTCTTAATTATTCTCCTATTAATTCCTCATTGTATTATTATTAGTTTTCTGTCAATTAAATATTATGGTTATTGCTACAAATTAACTCTTGTCGACAATTATCATTGCTACTGCTACTCTAAATATTAAGGTGGTCTTCAATTAATTATGGTTCTATACAGTTTAGTTATACTTCTGGTAATGGAACATACGAGATAACAGACAGAAAAACACACACAGAACAAATTTCAATGCAGCCCCGCATGATCATCATCATGCTCCCTGACCATCGTCACAGTGTGACATTGTGACAGTCGTTACATGAGGGTGGCAGGCGCCACGTCCTCAAGACGGACATCCCACCTTATGGGACGGTCGCCCCCTTTCAAAACTCGTTCTCTATGTTTCTCTCCTTCGTCTCTGCAATTCCTTCACAGTTTCATTCTTAGACTAATTTACTAATCAACCAATACACCAATTCAACGACAACACAACAAATTCATACACACAATTCAAATTTTCTTAATCAACTAAAAACAACTTTATTCAACCAAAAAACTTATTCGACCAAAACAACTTATTCAACAAAGCAATATAACAACTGACAGAAACAGTCTATATACCCAATCCCACATGTTTTCATCATATAATCCCGATTGTAGAGTTAGAACCTCAACCTTACCTTGGATTAAAGGCGACCCTAACTCTTGCAGCCTCTATGTATTCTTTTTTCTGTAACTTCTCTGTAGCTGCTTCCAAACCTTACTTTCTTCACTGCTAAACTATTTTCTCATACTGCCACTTCTAATTAACCTAATTTTCTTTATTCAACTTACCCTATAATTCTCCTTATTTTCCTCCACTCACCACTATCACATCATTTTGAATTTTTAATTATAAAAATAATATTAATATTAATAATTATAATAATAATAATGACCATCACTCCTATATTATGCTAACTATACATTTTATACTATGGTTGAGCAAATATTAATTAAAAATAATCTAATTAACCTTACTCCACACACCACCAATCTCTATGTTATTATTCGTACACCCCTACTACTTACTACTTATAACCACCAGTAAGCCCACTAATAATACTAGTATCATTCCAACACTATTTCTTCAAGTTAATCAATTAATTCACTCAACTAACAACAACACCACTTAAATCGACCTTTCCACAACTTAATCAACTTAATCAGTTATACTAACCATAACACAACTTAAATCAACTTAATTAAATTAATTCGACTAAAACCAATATGGAAACTCAACACAACACAATTCCGCCAATCAACACAAATAATACAAGAATATTTAATTAAATAAATAGGGCATTACGGGGGCCTCTAACTCGTCCTTTTTTGATGCCTTGGAATTCTCATGGTTCCTCAAATCCCGAACTTTGTATGCATCTTTTTTTTCCTCGTATTGGATATAAGTCTGGGCCTTATGGAGGAATTCAGCCAGAGAATGGGGCGTCTCGATCCCAACACCTTTGCTAAAACCACTGTTCGGTCGTAATCCCTTTTCGAGGAGGTACTTCTTCATGTGATATGTAGTGTGGTCTCTATTGCCTCCTTGTTAAATATTTCAATATACGCTCGAAAGGGCTCGTCTTTGTCTTGAATAATCCCTTCAAGAGTGGCCTCAGATTTGGGATGACGTTTGGATGCAGTAAAATGTCGGGAAAACTGGTTCTTCAGATTTCTCCATAATATGATCGAACTTGGGGGAAGATTCTTGTACCAAGTCATGGCTCCCTTCCCCAGCGTGATAGGGAATAGTCTGCATTTGATCGCCCCACCTACATTGTGGTAATATATCATAACTCTTATATTCTCTAAGTGGTCACCAAGATCTATGGTGCCATCATAGAGAGCTAGGGGATGAGGCTTCTCTTGCATGCGGGGGATACGTGTGTCTATGATCTCTTGGGACAAAAGTCCATGAACATCGTCTTCGTTGTTGGACGACCAATATGGGGAATGGCTACGACGAAGGCTCCTGCTGTATCGAGCAGAATGTCTGTTGACTTGGACGCTCGCGAGGCTTCCTTGAAGCCTTGGTCTTCTTTGGAGCAAGAGAATGTTTGGTCTTCCGGGGAGATGTGTGGCGGCATTTTTTCATGATTTCTTGCCCTAGTTTCTCTGATTTCGACCGTTCCTTTATTGGTGAAGTGCTTCGACACTCATCCTATCGATGCCTCTTAGGAGGAAAATGAGAACCGGGAGACTGATTGCGAGGTTTTCGTGAGGGAAAGCGTCCTTGGAGAAGGCCTTCAAGTAGGTGGATCTTTTCGCCCTGCTGAAAAAATCTTGTAGTTGGATTTGATGAGGGTAGTGATAAGAGTCGCGGTGCTGGGATCCATGTCTTGAGGGATAATGATAGGTTAAAAGACGAAATCAAAGTTTTGGATGACACCAGGTTTCACATTGTTGAAGGATGGAGAGGTAGGTTTTCCATCCCTGTGATCGGTTTCGTAAACCACAACTTCAGGATTGGGTGTGTCACCCTTGTTCAACGTGACGACGAGGGTAGAATCTTAGAGAGTTTCGTTATTGTGGTGAGAAGCCATGACGATCAGGAAGGTTTAGAAAAAAATTGGTCTTTGGGTGAAAAAGATGATGAATCTTGGTTCACGAAATACAGGGAAACAAGTTTCCCACAGACGTCGTTGTAACACGGTGGGAGAGCTGACTTTTAGTCATGTTGCGGATAGCAAGAGTCGCCACCGACTTTTATTTTATCCATAAGGAAAGGGCATAAAAGAACAGGAAATACCTATTTTAAAAGACTTGGGTTCGGGGGGTAGGTTATATAAAGGGAAGGTGTTAGCACCCTTTATATCCATGGTTATCCATGGGCTCTTAGTTACTTAGCTCACTTTAATTGTTTGAAAAAGGGAAAGTTTAGTGTGTGATTAGAAAAATTTCTTTAAGTACCTTTGTAATGACCCTCGTATGGGTGTATACAAAGCCTAGTTTAGAAATTGTGAGGTGTAAAAGTAAGTTTGAAAAGTGTGAGCAAGTAACTATGAGGTACCTACCCTAGATTTAAGTCTTTCATGTTCTCGTATGTTCTTTCAATGGTAAGACTATCCTTATTATTAAGGAATAGGTAGTCATTACCTTGGATGTTAAGGGACAAGCGTATGGTCATCGTATGGTCATAGAAAGCAACAAATAAAGGTGTCTTTAGCAATTTGTAGAGACTATCATCATTTATTCGAAGGGACAAGATCATTATCATAGGCAACCTCGAAGGGACTTGATCTTTAAAACTGTAGGGACTTGATGATATTTATGAAGGAACTTTGCTTAAGACATCCCATATTCGAGGGACTTGACCATATTTAAGGGAACCAAGAGGGGTAACTTAGGAAGTGCAAGATGGCGATCAAAGATCGACTTACGTGTGTTCATGTTCATGTTCAAGTATTTATCTTATTTAAGTTAATTTTCTAAATTATTTTAATTACACATAGGTTATGCACACCCTAAAGTTACTAACCATACAATAAACATAATTATAAAAATAAAGCAAAGATATAAAATAAACCTATTACATGGCTTTAGCAATTACATAATAATAAAAATAATAATGATAAATATAATAATAATAATAATAATAATAATAATAAATAAACAATAATCACATATTAGTAATAATAAAATAAAAATAAAGGTTAGAATAATAAATAAAAGAAATAAGAATTTAGCAAGAAAAAAATTAATATTAGAGAAGTCTTTAGAAATTAATTAAGAAAATAAGTTTAATAATAATAAATAAATAAATAAATAACAAATTATTTACATATTAATAAAAATAAAGATTAATGATTTAATTAGGGTTTAGAAAAATTAATTTTTAGGGTTAGGATAAAAATCAGGGATGACAAAAAATTAGGGTTAATATTTAAATTAAGAAAATTAGGGTTTTGTTAATTATAATTATGCATTATTAATTTATTTACAAAAAATACATAATAATTATATATATATAAACATATTATAAAATAAATAAATATTTATATTTAAGAAAATAAAAATATGATTTTTAGAAAATATAAAGTTTTTTTTAGGAAAATATTATTGATTATTATTAAGAAATTATTTTAATTATATTGAATTAAATTAAAACCAAAAAATAGTTAAAATAATGAAAATATGACAAAACCCTAAAAAGATAGGACCTGGGATTTGAACTCAGGTCCCTTACCTCAACAACAACACTCAAAACCAGCTGAGCCATCATGCGCTGGTGATAGCATTATGCAACAAAATCATTATATTATAAACCTGCAAAACCAAAATAATTATGAAAAAAATGTGGGAACCTTGGATTCGAACCCCTAACCATCAAACAACAACCAAACACTCCAGCCACTAAGCCACATGGGGCGCGTCTGCTAAAACAACAACAATCAAACATAATATATTAAGTCAAGTGAATAATGGAAAAATAAACAAAAAGATGTTGTCACCAAGGATAGAACGCAGGTCACAACCAACAACACGCGCAAACCCTTACCACTGGGCCAAGCAAAGTTAGCTGATATAACATGAAAACAAAAAAATAAAATATTAAGTCCAAATTTGAATTTCCTCCCGCGCGCCAACTAACTTCATCTTCTTCATATTACCTGTGAAACTTCCTGCAAATACACTTACGAATTTTCCTGCGAATTCTTACTTTCAAGAACCTGCGAAAATTGGATCTCTCACAATATGTAAAATTTCAACAAATTGATCACATAGACATGATCCACACATCATACACAGTTCATTGATGTCTTTAGAATTTATTTATATTGGTTTAATTGAGAAACCCTAAACGGCCACCCTAAACCTTAACAATGGCAACTTCTTGGTCCTGCATCGAAACTCAAATTAGACTATCCAGAAACGTTCATGGGCTCATTACAAACACAAAACAACAATCAAACACAATTTATCATGCACGAATATTAGAAAACGAAAAAATCATAAAAGTGTAAGAACATTGATTCGGTTTATGCAAATGGTGATGATTTTGATGTTGTTGATGATCGAAACATGATCAGTGAGCCTCAAGGAAGCTAAAGCAGCCTTTGTTTTGTATTGAAAGTGTCTCTAGGTCAAAAACCGAATGTGACTTTTTGTGTGAAAATTTGAAGTGCAATGGTGTTCTTGGAGGCTCTGAAAATCGTCCCTTTGCTATGCTTTATGCTTATGGATATATAATGGATAGAATTAGGTTAAAACTTTGTGCATTTGTGGACTTTATTTCATTACTTGAGTGTGAAGAAATCTCATGATCAAAATATGTGAAAAATCAAATTTTTGTATGCCAATCTATCATAGCACGATTTTGGATCAGATCAATCATCTCTAAATAATGTTTATGACCTTCTAGAACAAGAATCACATTTAAATATTGAGTTTTCATATTTTATTTTAATTTAAATTGATTTTTAATGAATAAAATCAAAATAAATAAAAAATAAACTATAAAAATCTGAATAAATAATATTTGATTCGTGCATGATGTCATGATAGAGATTGGGTCATAAAAATGCAAGCCCATGTGGAAAGAATTGGTTCTAAGACCCCATTTGCTCAATAAACCTCTCAAAAATTTCCCAACTTTGCAAAGGCACAAATCCCTCAATTTTAAAGCTATGAAGGTGATCTTGGACATTTTAGAAATCTTAGAGAGTCCTCTAACCAACCTCTTTGGTCTCATGTCGATATCCTTTACCATTTTCAAATTATGACCTTTGGAAGATGTTGACTTTTTGTTGACTTTTGAAATGACCTATAATGTCTTAGCTCATACCTTCCAAATGAAGCATTTTTTGGCTTGGCTTGTGAGACACAAAGTTGTATAGAATTCAATTTCCTTCAAAATGAGCTTTGGATGGAAATTTTTTGATGAAGCATCTGAAAGTTATGGCTGGTCAAAGTTCAGTTGACTTTTTCTGTGAAAACCCTAATTAGAAACTCCTGATTCTTGATGATCTGAAATCTCCTTGATGAATCATGATCAACCCTTGATCAAATGATGAATTTTAATTCATAAACTTGATGTTGGAAAAAAAATCATGAAGTTTGACTTTGGTTTGACCACAGTTGACCTCAGTTTGACTTTTTAACTACTTTGACTAATTTTTGCATATCTGATCATTTGACTGAGCAAACTTTTTGGGAAAGCCTTGAAACTTGACATAGGGATTCTTGAAGAAATATAGGATGCTATGAAGCTCACTTGAAGCCTTATAAGTCCATTTAGCCTGATGAAACTCAAAACCCTAGTTTAGGGTGCATTGCTTAGGAGGATGCTTTGTCTGAGGGAATTGTCAAACTTTCTGACTAATTGTGAACCTTGTGAACCTCCTGAGATGCCTTGTGAACCTTGTGAACCTCTTGGGACACCTTTAGTACATAATGTCTTGTTTAGGTGAGGGCAAATTTTGGGGTGCAACAATCGCCACTGATATAGGAGGATCATAATGGATCGTCGTGACCTTCAATGTAGGGCAGCAACTCTGAATGTAGGAGAGGAAGGGATGTACCTGCAAGACACTCCAACGCTCAAGTAAGTCTTTGAGGGAAATAGAAAAAGAGGAGAAAGTACAAAGTGTTTAGGTTTGTGATAGAACAAATAAAATTGAATACATGACCCTCTCAATGGGGATGGTATTTATAATAATACACCAGTGCGGGGCTAAGATCTCCTATATGGCCGAATTTCTAGGTGTGCAAGGAGTGTAGAAGATCTAGCGCGTGATCTTCGACCTAGTCCAACTGTGCCCATGAATTTTAGAGGGGCAATTGGTTGCGTGAACTGTATAATGCGTGAGGAGGAGGTCTCTAACAACTATAATCCTAACGAGTATATTCTCTCCAACGACTATGTTATGCCCAACGGATAGATTGTCTCAAATCTCCTTGTTTGGCCTTGCCTAAAGCTGGATTATATTGGGTTTAGTCAGAGCCATATGAAACTAGTCAATCCAGTCCAGAAGAATTCTTTTAAAATTATTTATCAAAAATGAAAAATATTCAAAATTGATTTTCATTTTAAATACTTTTGGAATTTTATCTGCGCAAAAAAGTTATAGCAAAAAAAAAATTTAATACGTTAATGCATAAATGTTTAAGAGAAATAGAGATGTGGATCTTAAGAATAGTAATTGGAGAGATACAATGAAACATGCACTTCATCACTTTTATAATGATACTTAGGAAAACTTGGGTCTATTTTTTTGCATGATAAGTCAAGTGCTTCTGAAGCACTAAAAAAAATTTAAGATCTTAGTTGGAAAGGAATAAAGTATTTAGCACGAATAGAGGAGGTGAGTTCACATCAACTAAATATAATGCTTTTTTCAAATCTAATGGAATTAAAAGGAATTTGGTTAATTATTACACTACATAACCAAGTGGAGTATACGAAAGTAAGAATAAAACTGTGATGAACAGAAACATGCTAGATGGGAGAACTTTTCTAAAGTCTTTTTGTCATAAGCTTTGAAGTGGCCAATGTGTATGCTGAACATATGTCTCACCTTTGCCATCAAAGATTTCACACCATAAGAGGCCTAGAGTAGAGCCAATCCCCATGTGCATTATATATATATATATATATATATATATATATATATATATATATATATATATATATATATATATATATATATATATATATATATATATATTCTGATGTACACAGAAAGAAGTTGGATGGAAAAAGAAAAAGTTATATTCTTCTTAGTGTGAGTGATGAATCAAAGGCCTATAAAATGTATGATCATGTTACCAAGAAGATAATTGTGACAATAGTTCCAACAACCCATGTGAAATAAACCACAAAAGCTTGATAGCTCTTTCAAGCCAAAACAGCCTAGACCGTAACAAACTAGATCAAAGATATCCAAATATATAACTAATCTTCGCAATGACGACGAGGTTATAGCCACCATATAACCACCGGTGCGGTGTTGAAAACCCCAAAACTATGAAAACTGCAGATCTCAACAGATCTGAAAAGAAATCAGATATCAAAGTCAAGAATCCACCACCAACACAGACGATTTGAAGCATGAGAACAAGCTCTACCTCTGTAGCAATACAACAAAGCAATGCCGAGCCAACCAGGGAGAAGTACCTTAACCTCTGTTGAGGTTTCTCAACAGATTTGTTGTGGTGACACCCATCATTTGTTTCGGTGCTTTCAGATCTGGTTTTTGATGCTTCTTTTCCTCTGAGTAACTTATATCGGCGGCGAGAGTGAATTTGTTTGGTGGATCTTTGTTCCATTTCGTCAGTTACTGGTTTCTGGTTTTCAGACGTTTGATTCTGATGTTTGATAAATCAATTTTGAATATATATATATATATATATATATATATATATATATATATATATATATATATATATATATATATATATATATATATATATATATATATATATATATATATATATATATATATATATATTTGTGCAAAATACCTCATGCACGACTTGCACTTGCATTTGTACAAGGACAATGACGTCAATTGGCCCCGTTGTTTGGTTTTGTTTTTCATGCTTATTGTGGCGGAACAGGCATTGTTGGATGCTTCCATTGCCTGCATGTCTTGACATTGTGGGGTGTGGTACGTTCTATGATGTTATATATATATATATATATATATATATATATATATATATATATATATATATATATATATATATATATATATATACTTAGGCCACTCCACCTTAACCTCTGTTGAGGTTTCTCGACAGATTTGTTGTGGTGACACCCATTGGTGGTTTCGATGCTTTCAGATCTGGTTTTTGATGCTTCTTTTCCTCTGAGTAACTTATATCGATGGTGAGAGTGAATTTGTTTGGTGTTCCATTTCGTCAGTTACTGGTTTCTGGTTTTCCGGCGTTTGGTTCTGATGACTTCTCCCTGGTTGGCTCTGCATTGCTTTGTTGTATTGCTATAGAGGTAAAGCTTGTTCTCATGCTTCGGATCGTCGGTGTTGGTGGTGGATTCTTGACTTTGATATCTGATTTCTTTTCAGATCTATTGAGATCTGCAATTTTCATAGTTTGGGGGTTTTCAACACTGCACAGGTGGTTCTGTGGTGGCTATAACCTCGTCGTCATTGCGAAGATTAGTTATCTATTTGGATATCTTTGATCTAGTTTGTTATGGTCTAGGCTGTTTTGGCTTGAAAGAGCTATCAAGCTTTTGTGGTTTATTTCACATAGGTTGTTGGTACATGTATTTGTCTGTGTTGGTAGTCGATACATTCACCATTTTTCATATAAGATGAGTTTGTTTTCAAGCTTATCTCTAGTCTTTGAAAGCTTGCGGACTATTACACACTTTTCTTTTACAATTTGGTTTCGTATCCCGTGTTGGATTCACTGGATTGTGCTTTGTTGTGTAATTTTCGTTGGTTTTTTGTTTTTGTTGGTAGTAAACCCATTTTGGGGTTGTTTTGTGGTTGCTGGGTCAAGTTTTTGTCCCCCCAGTTTTATGTACTTCCTTTTTATTTATGATATTTTTCTTTTTCTTAAAAAAAGTATGTTGTATAATATTTAACTTTATAAGCTGTCTTACCATGGACCAATTTAGTTCATTGTTTCGCAAAGGAACAAAGTTGCTAACCTTATAACCAATTTGTTGCATTAATTATTTTCTGGGATTCAACATAATTAGGAAAAACTTCAAAACTCATATAATGCCTACACAAGTATTTTCATATCATCTATCAACAAAGTCTTCACAATAACAACTAAATTCAAGCTTAAGTTCTTATGATATTGGGTAGAAACTTTGTCGAATAGATTAATTTGCCTTAGGATAAAAAGAGACATCTAAGTGGGTATATTCAAACATAAATAAATTTTTATTAAACTTACTTATAAATAAAATTGACTTTATATAATTGTCATTACTATGAAAAACACATACAATCATGATTTATAAAGATATATAATCACGAAGGACCAATCGTTGTTAAGTATCATGTGGTTGTATATGTGTTAGTGCCCGTTGTAGAAAACTGAAATGTGCGCTACTTATCACCATAATTGTGATACATAATAATTGTGAAAAGCTTAAAGGTCCTTGTTTCGATTCTATCAACGCTATTTTTGGGACTTAAATTATTTTAGATAACTTTCAATATATAATCACGGTTAGATTTAACAGTTGTGGTCAAATCACTTGCTTTTTAATATATATATATATATATATATATATATATATATATATATATATATATATATATATATATATATATATTTCTTCTCATTTTTAGCCTGTATTTTTGTGAATCATATCATATCAGAAACAACAACACACATTTGTGAATTGTATCATACCAAAAATTATATTACATCAAATTGAAACGTTGTATATTACATCAAAACCAAAATGACACAAAACGATCTATAGTTTACACATCATTTCATAAAATAATTGTATCCTGGTGTTTTGGTTTCTTGTCTCTTGGTGTCTTGACTTTAAGCACCTATAATGTCAAATAATCATATTTGTTGGTAAATAAACTTAGAAATTATAACGCACAATAAATTATGAATAAAGAATAATATACTTACTTGTTAGTTTTTCCGTATGTCTTCTTTATGATCGTTACGAATAACATGCACATCATCTTTACCAACTTCATCATATGAGGTAGACACTTGCGTTGTGTAAGAAGAAGTGGAAGGAATATCAAAACTCTCATCACTACGAGGAATGTATTTTCCTTGGAGAACGATAGACCATCTCCCCGACATGTCTGAAGGGTCATTCACATAGAAAACTTATTTTTCTTGAGAAGCCATGATGAATGGTTCACTCATATAAGTTGTCATGCCTAAGTCAACTCGGGTGAATCCCAAGTCATCAATTTGTACACCATTATAATTAGAACACTTGCATTTAAATAAAGGCATTTTGAAAATAACATAATCAATCTCTCAAATATCCTCAATGTCACCATATAACGCTCTAGATATGACAATATAGATTTTTTATCTTTCGAACTAGAGAAATACATAGATTCGACCTCATCCATAACCCCATTATTTTGCATTGTACTACGTCCATCTTTTGATTTTGTATTAAGGAAAAATGACCATTGTCATATGCAGTCCAAGTTATCACATAAAATTTTGGCATGTACGACAACCATTTAATTGTCTCGGATGCACTATTGACAACTCAGAAATGTATCGTATTTTTAGACCTGATTTGCATACAATTTAGTATTATTTTACTATGTCTTTGTAAATTTATGTTTTATTATGCCGGTATTTATTTCTTTTTTCAGGTGTTTGAATTGAATTAGATTTATTTATACAAGAAAGAAAAAAAGGATGACGCCAGGAACAAAGCTATGTGATTGGATATGGGGGCATATGCCCCACTAGATTTCAAAAAATATTTTTATACTATTATGATAAATTTATATAACAATTGATAAAAGCATATTTATCTTAAACATAATAGTATATTAATTAATTGAAAAATATTCTTGTTTAGGGTTCCTTTTAGAAGTTTGTGAATTATAATATATATATATATATATATATATATATATATATATATATATATATATATATATATATATATATATATATATATATATATATATATATATATATATATATATATATATATATATAATTAAAATATGTTGAGATGATTCTATGTTTAATTTTTATTAAAATTATTTTATATCATCATAGAAAGATTGTTGAAACTATTTATATCATCATTAGTTATTTATATATAAATAGATAGATAAATATTTTTCTTAATAATAAAATTAAAAAATTAAAAAATTGATAAAGTTATTAAATATTTTATAGGAAATAAATCTGTCTGCAAAAGTAATTTTATAGGGACTAAAATTCGGCTTTTTTTTATAGGACTAAAAATCAAAATTGAGATATTTATAGGGACTAAAAACACATTTAACCTTTTTTATTTATAAATATGATAATAAATAATTTAATATATTTATTTATTAGTAGGTATATCATAGAAAAGTATGCGCTTTATTGAAATATAAGATCAAATTGAAATATTATTATTTTAGATATTTAAATTTTATTACAAAATTTATATTTAAGTGATTAATATATTTTTGTGTTATATTTAATTTTATAGTTATATTTTAAATTTGTATTTGATTGCTAATACGTTTATTTTTGTTGAATAAAAGATAATTTAATAAATGTGATCGCTAATTTTTTAATTAAGAATGTCTTTTTATGTCATTGTTTATTTATCAACTATTGTAACGGCTAATTACCAAACACTCAAATTAACTTATCAACTATAAACCATCAATTATAAACTATCAGTCAGTCATCAACTATAAACTATCAACTATCAATCATCCACTACTAACTATCACCCAGTTTATCAACTAGTTTTACTAAACAACCTTAATAAAAAGATGACTATTGACTAAACTTCCATATTTTATCAAATATTGACCCGTAACTTTTTTTTTGAATTTATTCTTGTTATTATTTATTTTTGTCTAAAAATTACTTCTTCCATCTCACAATACATACATGTTTACTTTTATTTTAATTTCTCGAGTTATATATTTATTATTTCTTTTCAATAATTTATCTTTATTTATTATATTTTAAATTATGTAACTACTTATTATTAATAAGATTCTCTTAATTAATAACAGTCATTTTATATTAAAATCAATATAATTATTTATTATTTTAAAAAGTGTAAATATATATTAAAAAAATAAAAACACCTATGAGACCTACTGAGTGAGAGAGGGAGTAATTTATAGATTAAAATTAAAAATTGATTACATGTCATTTTATTATTGGTGTCATGTCATCTATGAAAGGGTAGTAGCATATACTTGAACTTTTAAAAATCATACTTATATTTATTGATTCTAAAAGACATGTTTACGAATAAAAGCAATGGAATTAAAAAAATGTTTTCTGAATTAGATAAAGACATAGAGTCTAAATGTCAAATACGTCACCGCTTAATTACGTGATCACTTTCTTCACTTGTTTATCTCGTTCTGCAACATTACACACTCCACTCTCTTCTCCTTTTCATTCACTACGACAATACAGAGCACCATGGATCAACCAACGCCCACTTCCCGACCCGTCGGCGGCACCGAATACGGCTGGTGCAAAGCCGTTCCCGGAGGTACCGGCTCCACCGTCCTCAGCCTCCTTCTCTCTAAACCTCCACAAATCCCTCACCTCCAAAATGCCCTCCACAAACTCCAAATTTCCCACCCAATCCTCCGTTCAAAGATCCACCTCGACACAACCACCAACACATTCCACTTCGTAACTCCCCCAACTCCACACGTCCTAATCGAGCCCTTCGATCTCCAATCAACCTCCCAAATCCTCCAAACACAAACCAACGATCACGATCTCATCGACCCCTTCCACGCGCTACTCGAACACGAGATGAACCGTGACACGTGGCGAGATCCTGAAGACGGAGACGCCGACGTTATGTACGCCAGCACCTACGCGATTAGCGATAAACGGTTCGCGTTGTTCCTTCGCCTTCACACGTCGGCTTGCGACAGGGCTGCGGCGGTGGCGCTGCTTAAAGAGCTCTTAACGCTTGTCGCCGGAAGAGGTGGAGGTGAAGCCGGAGAAGTGAAGGATGATAAGGTGAATCTTGCGATTGAGGATCTGATCCCTGAAGGGAAGATGAATAAACCGTTTTGGGCGCGTGGATTTGACGTGCTTGGTTACTCGCTTAATGCGTTTAGGTTTTCGAATTTGAGTTTCGTGAATGCTGATTCGCCTCGAAGCTCAAGAATGGTGAGGCTTCAACTGAATGCAGATGAAACCAAGAATCTGCTAGATGTGAGTCCCCAACTATTCTCTGTTAATTATGCATTATTACAATATTCTAGTGAAAATACTCTCATGAACACATAATAAAAGTGAATATACCAATTTTTTTTAATTTTTTTAATATATTTTCTTAATTTAAGAAAACTATACAAAATACTTGTGTTGTAAGAAAACTATATACATGAGTATCGTTTTGAAGAAATTTTGGATATCTTTTTATTAGTTTTAGAGTACATATTTATGTTTCTCTTTTAGATTGTGTAATGTGTACATTAGATTACCGGTATATTACAAAAATCAGATCAATGGTACTGATATTAATTACCCTCATTATTGATAGTTTAAGGTTATGCAGTCCGTATGTTTGTGTTTAATTAATGAGAGTGGTTAAATGTACTATAATGTTTAGTTGATTAATTTTGTACCAGTAACATTTGAGACTTTGAGTTAATGAGACAAATAAATATTTCAAACCCAACCAAACACAAAGAATGTTGGATGCTACAATGAATGAAGACAAGTCAAATGCTAAAATTAGGCTACTATGGGTGGAACGCAATTAAAGCAGAGATTCCAACACACCTCCTCACCTTTGGTTTCAATGAGCCTGAAACGTGGACTATGCAGGAGACCTAATAACAAGTCTAAGATAGACTCTGATACCATCTTAGAATTTGTTTCATCCTGTAAAACTGACTTGTAAGGACTGCCCAAACTTTATAAACAATATATAGGTCATATCTCTGAGCAATGTACTGAATCCACGAATTCAAACTCAACTCAATGAAGGGGTTGGTGTCTGTAATGTAGGCAAGCCAAATGCCACAATCAGGCAACCAGTGGTAGTGCGAAAATTTTAATGATTGGTTATTAAATAAATATGCATATTAGTTGGAGTAGTTGAAAATAGTAATAATGAAATAGTTAGATAAATTATTTAATTATATGGGAATATTATATAAAAAGTTGATAAATGTTTTTGTAATATTATAAATTGACATATAATTTGTTATCAACTTCAAAAACAAAATTCTTGCTTTGTACTGAAAAATCAAAACTCTTACACTTTTGTATTCGTAGTGGTGGTGACTAGTGTAGGTCCACTGATTTTGTTTTATAATTTAATTTAATAATAATATTCTGAGATGATTGGAGATGTGGTCGATGTTGAAAGGAAGATTGTGGATATGACAATATGGGATAGATATGGGTGCAATTTGTATTTAACTCTAATACTTTCTGTTAGATTATTAATATCAATTTATCAATATTATTTTAGTAATTTAATCATATTAGTCTACATTAAATTTTTGTATATTTAAATTTATTATTATAAACTAATACTAAAATATGACAATAAGGGTAATTTTATTGGTCTATTTATTTAAAGATGAGTCAAACTACTTAGTTAAAAACATTACTAATATAAAATAGGTCATTAATTGAATAGAGCAACAACTTTCAAACTCCTGAAGAGTTCCCTCTTCATGTGATTCTACTTAATTCAAAAACTTAACTTAGTCTGTGTATTTGTACACATTTATACCCTTTGATGTAATGGAACAATTAACTGTAGTATAGAACCTGTATAGCCTTGGTTTATAACCACTGATTCAATATTTTCAAAATGTTAGTAAAAGTTACTAATCTTGAATATTGCAATCCTCTTATTAAGCCTAGGTTTCCTTTTTTTTTTCTTTCTAAAAGGAAGTGAAGGTGCTAGCCTTTTTGAAAAAATTCTCCATTGGCACATTACTTGTATACAGAGAATAAATTACTCTCAGAAACTCAAGTCTGGTAAGAACTAAGAAGTGAGAGCCTACACTATGAATAAGCGGCTTGTGTTGCATCACGCCCGGTGGCGTGATCCAAACCCTTTAATAGTATATCAATCAATTTAATCATCTAAAGAAAGTGTTAATTCATATTTGTTTTGGGAGAAAAATAGCAGCCAACTTATAACTAATATCAGCTGCCATTTTTTTTTGGAAGTACCAAATTTTCATCTTTTCTTTCATGTGTGGATCTTTGCAATAGAAATTATGCACTGAACATTATAAGCCAGCTCACCTAATAAAAGTTTCTTCAAAATGCTATATCTGTTTGTTAAGTATCCATTGTTGTACAATCTAATTGTTATGGCATCCCACTTTTTTGCCTATGATCTGGCAGTTAAATGAATTAAGTTAATCATGCAAGATTATGTAGGGATGCAAATCAAGGGGAATTAAACTTTGTGCGGCACTTGCTGCAGCTGGAATGATTGCTGCATGGAAATCTAAGCGCCTTTCTGATTATGAATCAGAAAAATATGCTGTAGTAACACTCATTGACTGTCGCCCACTTCTTGATCCAGTACTTTCCAGCAGCCATTGTGGTATGCCGTGTAGTTTCTGATATTCCTTGTTCCTTTTTGTGTTTGTTTTATGGACTTAATTGATGGAATTTGATTGAATGGATGTGTAAATATTTTTACACCAACGATGCATACGGATTACACTCATGGCTTATCATATATACACTACTTGATATTACACACAACAGATTGACAAAAATTCTTCTGATCATTTTAGCAATGAAATTAGGTTCTCAATTTCAAACAAACTAGTGAAATTAATAAACTTGTGATGCTTTTTAAATCATTTGGAAAGAGTTTAATAGTCTTGTCTATTTATCTGTTGATTGGTTCAGGATTTTACCATTCTGCAATATTAAATACCCATGATGTGTGTGGAGAAACCTTATGGGAGTTGGCAAAGAGAAGTTACACATCCTTTGAAAATGCTGTGAACAACAATAAGCATTTCACAGATATGTCTGACCTCAATTTCCTCATGTGCAAGGCCATTGATAACCCTGGTTTGACACCATCGTCATCTCTTAGAACTGCACTGGTCTCTGTATTTGATGACCTTGTCATTGATGACTCAACTGAAATGCATGAAGAGCTTGGATTGGAAGACTATTTAGGTTGTGCTTCCGCACATGGTGTTGGCCCCTCGATAGCCATGTTTGATGCCATACGGAATGGGAAGTTGGATTGTGCTTGTATATATCCTTCACCTCTTCATTCAAGAGAGCAGATTCAAGGATTTGTTGATCATATGAAGAGAATACTTGTGGATGGTTGTAAGTAATAGGGAAAATCAATTATTTAATTATGAGCATCTGGTTAAAATTTTATTGACCAATTCGTAAACTTTATCGCCTCTTCATTTTCAGTTTGTTGTGGTAATACCTTCTACCCTAATGCAGATTATTTCTCTGCTGAGTTGGTCTTAAGAAACGCGAGGTTGATTGGTTTATTTCAGTCGGAAACTTAACAATTATGACTGAATAAAGTTACTATAATGCTCACACACATTTGCATACATATCAACATTTTTATAATGTCATCATTTTTGCTGTAACTTCCACTTTGTTTTTGAACACCTATACTCTCATTTCGTCTAACACAAATCAGACATTGCTCACTAAGTTATTGTATTTTTTAGATAAGCTATTTGCAGAGAAAGATGATTTTCTTGATTTAGAAGTGGAATGAAATTCAATACTCTGATAGATAGACAGATAGCCAGTTTTCACTGTAAATTAAAAAATGCTATAAAATGAACCATTATGGATAAGCAAAACATACTCTCTTGCTTCATAATTTTTATTTACTGAATCCACTGTAGATGAATATAACTCATTTATACTGATATAAAGTACTAAACATGCCAATCTGGTAGCAGGTTAGGTTATTATTTCTACTTCAGTTTGTTTATGAGAATATCGAGAAAAATTAACTAGTCGTTTATCATGTTAGTAGTAGATATTTAGTTACCTATTTCCACATACTTATTCATCAGAATTACTATAAAACAATATGTTAGGATGTAGACTAGTGGTTAGTTAGAGTAGTTAAAGGTTGCTATAGAAGTTAGTCAGTTTCTTAGTAGTTGATGTGGTTATAAGACTACTCCTAGAAATAGGAGAATACAATGTAGAGTTGATATCATTGAATATTACAATTATTTGTGAATAGAGTAACAATTATATTGTGAAGGGGGGAAATCCTTGAGGAAAGCTTGCTCTCATGTTATTTTCTACTTTTTAAAAAAGAGTGTTCTTTCTTTGGAATCATTCGCTCCAAATAATTGGCATGATCTACCTAATCTTCCGAGAAGTGCTACTATTCTTTTTTAAATATTCATTTGAGTAGAAAATTATTTATTTTTCTCACATTTTTTCTAATTATTTTTGTTTTTGTTTTATCTCAGAAACAAATACTTGTAAGGTGAATCATTTGATCTTGTCCAAATATCAAAGAGTCGAAGATCTAACATTATATTCAAGGATAAATTAATTTTTATTTTTAATATTCTGTTTATAATAATCTAAATAAACATTGTAGTTTGTAAATAAATTATTTTTATTTATTTTCTGCGTAACAATATAATGAATTTTAATTAAAAACAATCTATCACATCCCTTAGTTTTATTGTAAACCGAGATGTATAAGACGCTAATTTTGTAAATAATAAAAATATAGATTTGCATATGTTAACGGAAATTCCTATAAAAATTATCTATTCGGGGCTTCGAAATTGGAGATTTTTTCCTGTTGGAACAAGAGTGGAGGGAAAATTTTCCTCGATGACACTTTGGGGTAGGGATCGAGAAAGTACCTCCGTCCCGCGGATTCCCTGACCTTGGCCGAATTACTATACTTTTATATTTTGTATATTATATAATATATAATTATATAATTTTACATTTTTTTAAATAAAAAAACTTATTAATATATTAGAAAATAAATAGCCATAAGTAGATATTCTTTTAATAATATATTTTTTCGTTACACAATTACCAAACCCTAGAAAAGAGCATCCAATATATGGAATGTGCACAGTTTTTTCATTTTTATTTTCCCAATTCTCTTTGTCTTCTCCATTCGTAATTGTTCTGGACCGAGTCTCTAAGTCACTGTTGGGCATAGGTCCAAATCTGTCGAGCAGAAGCCCAATCAGTCGGGCAGATGATCCATCAGTCGAGCAGAGACCCTGCACCGCGGGCAGTAATCTAGATCGTCGGGAAAATCATACAGCCCACCTAACCCGTCACGCAACTGTCCACCCTTCTCTCCCAAAATGTAGGGACAGTTGGACCAAGGAAAAGACCATGTGTTAGGTCTTACACGTTCCTACGCGTACCTTGACAGTTCTTCCTTGGGCCTAGCTAATCCAGCCCAAAGAAGAACCTTGACACAACGATGGGGGTACATATAAATACTCTTTTTCATTGAAGGGTCAAGTATTCTGAACTTATCACTCACTACCGTTTCTCTGTACCTTTACTCACTTAAGCATTGGAGTGCCTTGCAGGTACACCCCCTATATTCTCCCTCAACCGTCACGTTCGCAACCCAACAACTGGAAGGCCCTTCTGATCAAGTAAGATCAGTGGCGCCGTATGTGGGAACTAGCTCACCCCTTCTTCCACTTCAGAAGATCAAAGCTCACTCACTCTCCGCCCTTCCAACATGGATGGCGAACACAGTGACAACCACAATTTGGATCTCGTCGACTACACCAATGAGGACAACCTGATCGTTACCCACGAATCTGACGTGCGTGACGGGCATCCCTCAACCCCATCACCTGAGCCCGAGGACAACAATGTCCCTCATCATCAACCGGCGACTTCTTTCCAGCCAATATCGGTGCCAGTCGAATGAGACCCCACCATGATAGCCATGATGCACGCTCTGAATCAGACCAACTTCCTGCTCACTCAACAACACGAGAGGATAATAATGCTGGAGACCGAGCGTCAAACTGGGCCTCCTCGGCGCGAGCAGGGACTTCAACCCGAGAGACGCCAACCAGAGGCGCCCAAGAAACGGGGACACTCGCCTCCTCACCGGGGACGACGATCCCCCGAGACAAAGAAGAATCGACCCAGGGGGCATCCTGACCGAGTGGACGACCAACAAAGGAATTCTCCTCAGCGAGATCAAAGTCCAAGGAACGAAGGCTACTCCCCCATGAGGAGTGATGAAGATGACCCCCATTGCCCTCTTTCACGGGCTATTATGGAAGCACCACTCCCGAAGGGCATGGAGAAACCCCTGAACTTGACACCCTATGACGGGACGACTGACCCTGATGATCACATCGACAACATCAACGCCATGCTTGACTATCACAACAATATCATCGGGAACGTCAAGTGCCAGTTGTTCTCGACAACCCTCAGGAAATGAGCCATGGCTTGGTACAATATCCTGGCACTTGAGTCCATCACGTCCTAGAGGAGCATGAGGTTAGCGTTCACACGACATTTCACTGCCTCCCGATGCCACCCCAAGACCGAAACGACCCTTGAGCCTATTGTACAAGGGAAGAACGAAACATTGCGCTTGTACATCGAGTGATTCAACCAAGAGGCCGTCGAGGTGGATACGACTGATTACATGAAAAAATGTCTCCTCGAAAAAGGACTCCTTCCCGAGAGCGAACTCAGCAGAGCAGTCGGGATAGAACCCCCGCACACCCTTGACGAGCTTCTTCACAAAGCCCAAACATGCATCCGGTACGAGGAGAAACAAGTCGCGCATAATGTCCGGAGTAACCGCAGTCATGATGACGTCAGAAGCTCCAAAAATGAAGACCACATTGTTCCCAAACGCATGAGGGACAAAAGGAGAGACGATAAGCCTCGCGAGATCCGCGAAGGAAGAGGAACTGCGGGGCGATTTTCCGAATACACATTGTTGACTGTTCCCCGCGAGCGCATCCTCGCCGAATGCATCAACTCTGAGTTCAAACAGGGCAGGGCGAGGTTCCCCAAACCTACAACACCCAAGCCTCACAGTAACAAGTCCAAATATTGTCGTTTCCACATGAGCCACGGGGATGTGACCGAAGATTGTGTCCACCTCAAGGACGCGATCGAAATTCTGATAAAAAAGGGTCACCTCAAACAATACTTCAAGAGAAAAGAGACTCCCCGGCGCGAGGAATAGTCCACGAAAATAAATCGCGAAGACTCCCCAGACAACGAATCTCCCTTCCAAGTGGCGACATGTATATCACGGCCCGAAGACTTCAGTCTCCCTGATGTCAACATGGGATGACGACTTGCCACGCACAGCCCGTGGAAAGATTTCCCCACCGCCTTGGTCATCTTTGGAGGAGGGATAAATAACGAGAACGCCACCATTTTTGTGAAGCGGAAGTTCGACGAGCTTTTATTGACCGCACCCGAACAGTTGGCAACCTTGACAAAATCCTGGGGAAGATCCAACCCGATATCATTTTTTCTCGAAGAACTTCCAGGTGGATCACCCAATTCGAGCATCCCTCTGTTGATAAGGGCCAAAATGACGCGCTTTGACGTCCGACGTATCCTGTTCAAGACTCTCAAGATGGACAAGACAAACTTATCTCTCTATGTTGGATCTGACCTCCAAGGATTTAATGGGGCTACCACCAGACCCTGGGGTACGTGGAGCTCCTCATCACGTTCGGAGAACAGGAAACGGCCAGAGAAGTCAATGTCCAATTCCTGGTGATAGAGTGCCCCTCCTTCTACAACTGCATTCTTGGCCGACCCACTCTGGCCGAGTTGACAGCTGTCCCGTCTACCGTCCACTTGAAAATGAAGTACTACACCAAGCTGGTTCGCGTGGTTACGATCCACGGGGACATCGAGGTGGCCCCGAGATGTTATGATGTTGCGGTCAAAGGACAAGCCATAATTAACACCTCCAAGAATAGAAAGAAGCCCAGAGTCGAAGAACAACCACCATCCCCGCAGGTCAATTCCATCGACCTCGACAGTCGACTCGGCAAAGACGATGCTGAAACACAGGGCCCCGTCAACGGGCATGTTCCAACTCATTCGTTCCGTCCAATTCCAAATGGGGAGTTCGAGCTTATCCCTCTAGGTGACGCCCCCGACAGAACTGTGAAGATAAGTATCAGGCTACCGTTGGCTACAAGGGAATAACTTGCAACTTCTCTCAAGGAAAATGCAGACCTGTTCGCGTGGAGCACTGCTGAGATGCTTGGACTCGACCCCGAGGTCGCTTGTCACCAGTTAGCTTTAGATCTGTCCATTTGGCCCGTAGCACAGTGTAGGCGCAAGCAATCTCCCGAGAAAGCGGAGGCTGCCGAGCGAGCTTTAAAAGACCTCTTAGAGGCAAATTTTATTTCTGAAACCCAGTACACAACCTGGCTCTCTAATGTAATTCTTGTTAAGAAAAATAATGGAAAATGAAGAATGTGTGTTGATTATACTGATCTCAATAGGACATGTCCCAAAGATGTTTTTCCCTTGCCCAATATAGATAAACTGGTCGACAATTTTGCAGGTTTTAAACTCTTGTCTTTTATGGACGCATATAGTGGATATAATCAAATCCCTATGTCGGACACAGACAAGAGGCACACGACCTTCATGACCCCGACGAGAAATTACCACTACAACGCGATGCCCTTCGGGCTGAAGAACGTCGGGGCCACATACCAGCGCATGATGAACAAAGTCTTCCGAGGAGAGATCCGGGACATGCTCGAGGTATATATGGATGACATGATCATGAAGTCGCACGAAGAAGTCGACCACGCCCAACATCTCCAAAAGGTATTAGAGCAGGCAAGGCAGTGCAGAATGAGATTCAACCTTGAAAAATGCACCTTCGGTATCCAGGAAGGGAAATTCCTCGGCTTCTACCTCACTGAACGAGGGATCAAAGCCATCCCCAACAAATGTCGAGAGTTTTCGGAATTCCCAACCCCAAACTCGAAGAAGTCCATCCAGTGCCTTAATGGCATGCTCGTATCCTTATCCCGTTTCGTCGCCTCCGCACTACACGCCATTGCTTTCTTCAAACTATTACGTAAATAGGCCACTTTCGAATGGACCGAAGAGTGTGAAAAAGCGTTGCTCCACCTAAACTCGAAGAAGTCCATCCAATCCCTTAATGGCATGCTCGCATCCTTATCCCGTTTTGTCGCCAAGTCCGCACAACACGCCCTTCGTTTCTTCAAACTATTACGTAAAGAGGCCACTTTCGAATGGACCGAAGAGTGTGAACAAGCGCTGCTCCACCAAAAAAGGGCGCTCTATCAACCACCGGTCCTGTCACAACCACTAGAAAAAGAAACTTTATACATATACATATCCGTCGCGACCGAAGCGGTCAGCGCCATCCTCATCCGTGAAACTACTGATGGGCATAAATCTATCTATTTCACGAGCAAAGCCCTTCAGGGCCCCGAACTAAGATATCAACAGATCGAGAAATTCACATTGGCCCTAATAAATGCCGCAAGGAGACTACGACATTACTTCCTCGCCCATACGATCAAAGTCTGAACAGATCAACCCGTCAAACAACTCCTCGGTCGACCAGACATGGCCGGCAGAATGTTGAAATGGTCTTTGGAACTATCGGAGTTCGACATCCAGTATGAAAGCAGGAAAGCTTTGAAGGCACAAGTATTGGCCGACTTCGTCGCTGAGATGACACACAACCCGATCCCGACCAGCGATGCTCACTAGTGGACTATCTTCGTCGACGGCGCATCCAGCTCGACCGGGAGTGGAGCAGGCATCATCCTCAAAAACGAATAGGGCTTTTTAATCGAGTTATCTTTGGCATTGGCCTTCCCAACTTCGAACAACCAAGCCGAATACAAAGCATTCCTCACGGGATTACGATTGGCCGAACACCTGGGGGAAAGAAGTAAAAATATCTACAGACTCTCAGCTCGTGGCATCCCAGGTGTGAGGAGAATACCAGGCTAAAAATGAAAGTCTCATAGAATATTTAACTCTCGTGAAAAACAAACTAGAGACGTTCGATGTCTGGTAAGTCCAGCACGTCCCCCGCGAACATAATACACGAGCAGACGTCCTGCCCAAACTGGCGAGCACACGAAAGAAAGGTGGGAACAAATCTGTAATCCAGGAGATCCTTCCTCGGCCAAGCATCGAGAAATTGCCTCCCACGCCCGAAGTAAACGCCATTGTGAAGTGAAAACTTAATGGTGTGTTAACTTTTATAATCATATCATCAACTTGTTTAAACTTTAGTGGTGCTTCTCCCGTAGGTTTTACGTATCCTATACCTCTTCTACCATTTCTGCTAACTCCATAGATCATTGAGGCAATTTTGCTTCTATCTATATTTTTAGCTAGAAATTTTTGAAAACTGTAGTCATATTGCTTTAAGATACTATCAGAACTAGATGAAACTTCTGATTCAGATTCTTTCCGAGCTTTAAGTTTTTCAAAAGAATTTTCGAGTTTTAAAATGTTTTCTTTTAGCTTAGAGTTTTTTGCCTTCAGTTTTCTAGTTTGCTCTGATTCAGATACTAGACTTTGTTTCAGGTCTTTGTATTTGAATTGAAGGTTCTTTTATTTTTCAAGAATTTCTGAGAGGCTATCTTCTAATTGAGTTCTAGAAAGTTTAGAGAATACCTTTTTTGTATCAGAATCTAATTCTGATTCTGATGAGTTAACATCATCTGGTATTTTTGCCATCAACGCAATGTTGGCGTGTTCATCTTCTGATTCTGATTCAGCTTCAGAAGATTCCGAGTCATCCCATGTGGCCATGAGAATTTTCTTCTTCTCTCTGTTGAACTTCTTTCTAGTCTTCTCTTTCTGAAGTTTGGGGCAGTCACTCTTGTAGTGTCCAGGTTCCTTGCATTCATAGTATACTACTTTTTTGCTTATGGACTTCTTGTAACCAGAGGATGATTTAGAGTGATTACTCGATCTTCTGGGATTCCTGAACTTCTTCTGATGATGCTTCCAGAGTTGTTGAACTCTTCTGGAAAGAAGTGATAGTTCGTCTTCTTCTGATGAGCCTCCAGAGCTTTCTTCTTCTACCTGAAAAGCTTTAGATTCAAATTTGTTAGATTTAAGAGCAACAAACTTACCTTTCTTCTGGGGTTCATCTTCTTCTAGTTCTATCTCGTGACTCCTCAGTGAGCTGATCAGTTCTTCAAGAGATATCTCATCCATATTCTTTGACAGCTTAAGAGCAGTTGTCGCTCCCTGGATTTCCATCCTGGTAAAAACGCGAAAGTGGCACGGAAAAATATTAGAGTCGCCAGCCAGGCATTTTTACCCTGAAGAAACGAGAATGGTAATGCTGCACAAACCAGAAGCAGAGAAAAGGAAGGACAAAGGTCCTACAAACCAAAGAGACTGAGCTCAGGAGTCGGTTACGACCTGGGAAGGTATTAGCACCCTAGATCTTCCGCCGTACCCGAAGGGATCCACGCTTGTAAAGAAACTGTTTCAAAGGGTGAAGGAATGAAAGTTGATGCAAAAAGAAAATGAACTGGAAAATGACTGAGAAAGAAAACAAAGAGGAAAAATGTAGGGAAAATAAAGATTATGCTCGAACGGGCCCTACCCCGATGCCTACGTACCTCATCTGGACGTGAGGATCAGAGTTGTCGTAGTTCCCCTAACTAGGGGTGGAAAGATTGCTTGTGTCTTAAGGCTTGAACTGCCTATGTCAATGCTCAGGTGTTGGAGGCTCGGACGACGAGTGCGTAACCGTCTTGCAAAATGACAAGTAGGAGAAAGTTCGCGTACGGAGCGAAGGAGGTGAGAAAAGAATTCCCGAAGGAAAGACGCTTATTGTTTGTTTGTGTTTTTATGAGCTTTTATTTGGTGTGACACGAGAGAATGAACTCAAGCTCTTTTCCATGGAATGTGTACTAGTTACTACACTCCAAGATGGAATAATAGAACAAGCACACTGTCATACCCCAAATTTGTCCTACCCGCGCCATTTTATTTTACTGTTTCATCTTTTTTTAGAAGATCCAAAAAAATGTGTACCGTTTTCTCTTTCTGTCTGATAATAAAAAAATCCAAAAAAAACGCATTTTTTTCTCTTCTCGTATTATTATAAGTTTTCTTTTGTTTAATTCATTATCAAAAATTACAAAAAAAAAACATATTTCTTATCATCTTTTATTATTTAATATGTCATTACCATTATCGTTATTATTTTTATCAGAAATTTTATCAATTCTTTTTTTATACATAACCTGTTAATTTCCTTTTTATAATCCATTTTTTTTATTTTGATTATTAAAAGTTTCCTAAAAATACATCCCATGTTTCTCTTTTATTTTTTTAAAATAATTATTCAACTCTTCATTCAAATTTTATTTCTAAAAGCCCATTATCATTTTCATTCTTAAAATCCTTCATTTGTACAAAATCACATAATTTCATTACCATTGTTTATTCTTATTATTATTATAGTTATTTTTACTATTATTATTATCATTTTCTTTTTTTTAATATTATTTCCTTTTAGTTACTATTACCATTTATTATTGTTATTATTATTCAACCTATATTATTATTTTACTATTGATATTTTAATTTCTATTGTTTATATTTTTCATCATTATTCCTGTTAGTTTTTATAATTATTTGTTATTAGTTTCTATTTTTTTTATTTACCATCAGTTTTATTATTTATAGTTATAACTATTATTATTTTTATTATTATTATTATACACCCAAGTAAGCCACAAGACCACCTTCTTTTTTATCAGTACCAATTGCCAGCTTTCATAATGTATATCACAACAACAAACACCCACTGCATATTCCATTACCACTACTACGCAAACGCACATCAACCAACTTTCTAAAAACAAATTCTCACAGCCTGTCATCCTCTCTCCTTCTTATCCAAATATCTCTCAAATTCCCCTTTTCACCCTGACTTTCCTCTTGATAATAAAAGGGAAATGTCACTCCTTGGAGGAAGCTGGGAGAAACCACAAAAATACTGCAAAAAAATCTACACTAATTAAGCTTCACACCATAAACCATTGTGATTTCATTTTCGACAACAGATCCTCTATTTCCATGACAACACAGTAGTCTCACACTCTTTTTTTTTCTTCTTCTTTTTTTCGCTTAAGACCTCTCTCACCCTTGTTTCTCTCCTCTACATTGAAACAATGCCTGCGGTGACGACACAGACATCACCATAATGCTTTCACCATCACCTTCTCTCAACCGCAAAACCACCCCTCCTCCATCTTTCATAACCACTGCGTATCACTCAAACCGCAGCCTCCATCCTTGCTTTTCTCTATTTATGTCACAAAAAACCTGAAACACCATTAATCATCCCCTAATTCTCTGAAATCACACAACCACACAAACCAGAAACGCAGAACAAATGGAAACACCAAACAACAGACCTGTTCAAACCTTTAATCATCTTTGACTCGCAACCACCTTCACAAACTATCACACCTCCACCGCCAAACAACATAAGCCGTCGGCCACTACCTTCAACCATTGAGAAACCTACAAACTCAGATTTCCGATAACCACCATAAACCTTCCAATCAACCAAATCTCCAAAACCCAGCCATCGCTTCATCTCTGTGAAACCAACTCATCACCACCGCGAGCTTCACCTCGAACCGTCAAATCACCGTAAAACCACTCCTAGCCACCATAAAGAAACCAGAAAAATCAACGGAAAAATCAGAAAAGTTGAAGAAGCACCACAGTGATTCAGAAACAAATCCATCAAATCATCAACTCAGACATCGTGAAACCAACCGAAGACCCTTTCCGCGCAGCCCCAACCGCGAAACCACCATCCGCTGCCAAACACAAGCCAACGAACCTTCATCCGCCTTCAAAATCCCAACTGAGGCCACCGCTCGGAAACCACTCGCGAGCCAAACTAAATTCATCCAACCACCACGTCGAAAGCCATGAGCCAGCCGGACCAAACCTTGAAGCGAATCTGAGAGGGGTGAATCGCCGACCTGAGACTTCGTAAAAACCACCAATCATCACCGTGAATCACTTGCCTCCTCCATTAAAAACCCGTCCAAACAAACCATTTCACCGTCAACCTAACCTCACAATCACCGAAACACCTTAAACCACCGTGAAATCGCCGACCCGAGAAACACCAAAACCGTCGGCCGCGAACTCTTCCGCTCAAACCCGTTCACCTTCTCACCAAATCGGAACCCATCACAGAACCATATCCACAGCCGACCACCACCTACTGCTCATCCAGAACCACCGCGCGTCAAAAGGGAGCGATCGAGAAGCTAAGGATTCTGAGATTGAGAGAAAGACGGCGCGAATTCGAGAGGTGAAAGGAAACAGGGGTAGGTTATTTTGTTTCTTCCGCTGGTTTTTGTTTATGAAGGAGAAACAAGTTTTTTCATTTTTATTTATGTATTCAGCTTCTTATATTTGGTTTTATTTATTATTTTATTTTTATATATTATGTTATTATTTTATTTCTAGATTATGTTATTATTTATTACTTTATTTTTATATTATGTTATTCTGAGAATAGGTACTGCTTGCCCCTTTTCTCTCTTTTCCTTTCATTTTATTTGACTTTTTCTTTTAATATATTTTGAAAATTATTATACTAAACTTTAGACTTTTACTAAGTATTGCTACTTCCACCTACTTTTTATCTTATGGCAGATCCATTTTTTTTTAGTTAATATTTGTTTATTATTTTTATATTAAAAGAATCCTACATAATTTAATTGTTTTAGTTTATGTCTTATTTAAAAATGGTTTTAAATCCCTTTATTTTTGTTCACATTTAACAAATTCCTTTTTTTAGATCATTTAATTTCTTTCTTATTTCTTCACTTTTAGTTTAATTTTTAAAAAAAGGGGCCGATGACTTGACAAAAGGCCACTTTTCGCCCGATTTTATTAATCGGTGATATTTGGCCAATATGGGGCCCCCCTCTTGTAATTATTTTTTTATTACTTTTATTATTTTGGACAAACAAGCATTTAAATTAATTTATTCAATTTATTTAATTTATTCTTAATACCATTTGATTTATTCATTATTCTTAATTTAATTAATTTATTCTAGCAATTCAATTTATTCATTTATTTTCGCATTTTAAATTACGATTCGACTCCTCATAGAACGATTTCATTAAATCGGCTCTAAGGCAGTAAACGAACCAAATTTTGCCGCGTCCTGAAAAGGTCCAACGCCTTCGAATAGTTGCGCTCGATTAAAAGGTCCAACGCCTTCGAATAGTTGTGTCCCGATTAAACAGGCCGAACGCCTTCGAATAGTTCAAAACACACTGCACACACGCTTTCTCTTGGGCTAATTACAACGAGACCATTTATTTCTCGCAATCCCCTGTATTTATTTTGTACCCCTCTCCCTTTATTTTGTACGCATTTTATTTCTCGTATTTTATTTTATTCTGAATCCTTGGTCCAACGCCAAGCGATTGCACTTGCACACTCGCACTTTATTATTCAGTTATCGTTTCGTTTAGGATCCACCTTACCTTGCGAGTCGAGCGCTTTGTGCCTCGCTAACAAAACCACAAAAATAACCTCCAAGTTGCATTTACCCTTTAACCTCAAAAAAACCAAAACGTTTCGATTAGATCCAAACCCTTGATCCAACGTCAAGCGGTCTTAGGAAATAAAACATTCTAATAAAACGAGAAGATTTGTACGCCACGAGCCTTAAGCGATAGAAAGGAGGATAACGAGCTCTCGTTACTCGCTCCGATTATTTCGACGCAGGACGCTCGTCTTGTTGGGCGAGATAAACTATCCATAGTCTTTAGTGCATTTCAACTCCTAAACCCTTTCAACGACGAAAGGTAATAAAATCAACAACCATTACCCTTAGTAGGCCGAACTACGAGGCTCTGACTTTCCCATTGCACGCGGGAGTACGTAGGCACGAGGATCTCAATCCTTGCCGAGCACCTAGGTTCAATCTAACTTATATTTCAACTCATTTCCCTCTAGCAAGCAATTTGTTTAAGCATAGACATCCTTTCTCGCGCGTTAACTTAGATGGTTCCCATCGAGTACGATGGATGTAGGGGGTGCTAATACCTTCCCCCTGCATAACCGACTCCCGAACCTAGGCAATGGTTCCGTTGACCTTTGTCCTCATCCTTTTCCTCCCGGGTTTTATCTATATCTCCCTTTTCCCTCTTCGGGAATAAATAGAATTAGGTGGCGACTCTTCAGTCCATCCGGCGCGTGACTCCGTCCTTTCGGATCGCGTGAGGTCGTATTTTTCGGGGTACGACAGATGGCGACTCTGCTGGGGACTGGTTCACCCCTATGCGAGTCAAGCCTAGTCTAGGTTTTCGCGCTTGTTTTGATGTTTGCTTTTATGCCTTGCTTGTTTATTTTTTGCTTTCTTTATCGCATTCCATATTATATATCTTGTGGCTCCTTGGTACTAATTTGGATCGATACTTTGCAAAAGAAACTTGAGGGAAAAGCTCTATACCCGGGCTTGCGAGTACAAACATAAGTTAGTGAGGTTGTGTAGTATGGGCTCCCGAGAGAACCACTCTCGTGGGTTGTCGATACGAAAACCTCACTTGGAGTAGATTCTGATGAGAATACTGACAACCTTCAAGTCCTTGACGTGTGTGCTCAGTTGCTTTCATTAGGGTTATTAACTCTGAGGACCTTTTAGAACCTTTTGGTTAAAACATCGGTTGATGGTTGCGTAGTATGGGGCACCAAGATTCGTCCTCGCGTGGCTCGATATGAAAACCTCACTTGGAATAGACTTACTCAATGGAGTTGATTGACTGTCAAGAATGTATGAAATTGACACGTGCATCAAACAGTTGAGAAAGTTCCATAACTCCAGGACTTTGTTTTAAACCTCGTGTCGATGATCACGTAGTATGGACTCCCGAGAAAATTTGCTCTCGTGGGTTGTCAATACGAAGATCTCACCCAAAATAGATTCATATGGTGGAGTCAATCAACCGTCATGCTTATGGCGTATGTGATGAAAAACCATATGAATTGATAACTTTGGGATCCTTAAAACTTTAGAGTCTGCCTAGTGAGTTCTTGATCGGAGTATCCTCCATTTGCACCTTGGACTCGTGAGACCCTGATCTTGTGATCCTGGATTCTGACATTGCATATCATTACATTTGCATCATTTATTCATCTTGCATTTCATTCCAAAAACCGAGAACTTATTTCATGTTCCTCCATCTTCAGTAAATCAAGCTGGTTTCCCGACGCCCGTATCGTGCTAGACGACCGTATCTAACTAGAGCCAACACTAGAAGACTGATGGACGTGATTCAAGAAGAACAAGCTGTTATGAGGGAAGAGATTGACTCGGTCAAAGGCAAGATTGACCATATTTATGAGACTTTGCAAGCTTTGGCAAGAATGGAAGAACGTCGCGAAGCTGCTGCAGCAATGAACAATGCTCAAGTGCAAGGATCTACCTCACGAGCAATGCCTTCAGTTCCCGTTCCAAATCCTTTGGTCTACGGTTTACCTCCAGGTTTCACTCCTGCTGTTGAAGAGGTCACTTCCCAACCAATACCTGCTTCTGGTGTTACTGTTGGTGTTATTCCTCAAGCTCAACCTATTCCAACTCAAGTCCAGTTTCCTCAAACTTAAGAGAATCATCAAGTTGAGTATGAGATGCATACTGCCGTTCCAATCACCAATCCTCATGCTGTTCAAGAGTCTGAAGCTATGAAGATGTAACGCGAGTTAGCTGAAAAACTCCGAATCATAGAAGGACACAACTCAACTTCTCTGAGTGCCTCAGACATGTGCTTAGTTCCAGATGTTGTGATCCCTGCTAAGTTCAAACTGCCAGAATTCGAGAAATACAAAGGCCTCAGCTGTCCTGAGCTTCATTTGAGGATTTACTGCAGGAAAATGGCCGCTCATGCCAAAGATGATAAACTCATGATCCATTGCTTCCAAGACAGCCTATCTGGAGCATCTCTAGAATGGTACATGCAGCTCGAACGCAACAATGTTCGTACTTGGCTTGATTTATCTGATGCATTCAAAAAGCAGTACAAGTACAACACTGACCTTGCTCCTAACCGTACTCAACTTCAGAGTATCTCTCAAAAGGAAAGCGAATCCTTTAAGGAGTACGCCCAACGCTGGAGGGAGTTAGCTGCCAGAGTGCATCCACCATTGGTTGACCGTGAATTGATCGACATCTTCATGGGTACCCTACAGGGGCAATACTATGAGAAGCTGATTAGCAGTGTATCTTCTGGATTTTCTGACATGGTGATGGTAGGAGAAAGAATTGAAGAGGTTCTGAAAAGCGGAAAGATCCAAGGAGGTTCTAGCAGCCAAAACAATGCCAAGAAACCTTTCAATGGGTATAAAAAGGGTGAAACAAATGTCGTTTCCGCTGCAAGTGGGAATTTTCAACAGAGTGCACCTGCACCAGTTCCCTACTATCAGTATCCCTATGTTGCTGCTGCACAATATGCTCCTATGCCATATCAGCCAGCTCCTCCAATGCCCTATCAGCAGGCCTTTCAAGCTCTATTGCCGCCTCAGATGGCTTATCAACCACGTCCACATCCTATGGTTGCAACTGCGCGGCATGCGCCCAATCCGTACCAGCAACCGGCCCATCCACAACGGCCTGGTCAACAACAACAATACGCTCCTCAACAACGCCCACCATATCAACAAAGAAGGCCTGAAAGAAATTTTGATCCATTGCCTATGTCATATGCAGAAATCTTTAACGGGCTGATGGCAAAAGGAACTCTTGTGTTGAAGGACATGCCACCTCAAACTGGTAACGCTCGATATTATGATGCCAATGCTCGCTGTGAGTATCACAAGGGTGCTCCAGGTCACACAATTGACAACTGCAGGTTATTCAAGCACAAAGTCCAAGATTTAATCGACTCTAAGGATCTCACTTTCACTCCGAGAAATGCAAATGTCCAGAATGATCCAATGCCGTCACACGGTACCAACAAGTAAAGACATTTGAAGGGGTTGTTGAAGACCAAGCTGAGTAGTCACCAACTTTGAAGCATTTAAATCAAGAGAAGTTCATTCCTCAAATCAAGGAAGCCAGTGCCATTTATTATTTCCGCATTCCTGTTGTTTTGTAATGTTTGTTTAAGTACTATTTGCTCTGAACATTGTTATTTGTGTTTGGTTTTGTTAATGTTATGTTTATGCATGTTTTGAATTAATCTATTCGCATTAGCTCATTATTTATCATTTATCACAAAAATCACAAAAATATTTCCCTCACTTCGCTTTAGCAAATATTTGAGGGAGGATGATGAAAACGAAATACCCACAACTATTGCGGTATGCTTTCGGATAAAACCTCGTCAATGATGTACAGGCATTCTTTCAAATCCCCAAACACTGGAGATATAAGGAGTTAATCCCTAGTCAACCACTTCGAGCCTAGAAGTAGGAGTTTCTTTCGGATACAACCCTTACATTTAACCCGGGGCAGGGTAGTTGTTCAGTTAGCCTGGCTACACCTTCGAATTGCAAGATGAGACATCCCGTCGGAGGACCATCAACAAATGACTTGGCAGTCACGACATACAAAAAATATAGAAAAATCACTAAGTTGAGCACCCGAAGGGAGACTTAGTCGGAAAAAAAACAAATAAAAAGAGGAATTCAGATCCTCAGCAAAAGCAAAACAAATATCAGTGACCACCAAATCAAGAATCAAAGGGTCACCAGTAAAATAAGATGACTGCCACTTCAAGCGAACTTTAAAGCTTCATCTTCACTCTTGCAAAGTCAAAACAAATGCATGTGTAAAGTTAACTGAACGTAGGACTGGAGAACAATACGAAGAAGGGTTGGGTACAAATCAAAATTTGAGCCTAATATCCTTTGTTTCTCAAACCATTAACCAGACCACGTTACAACCCTCAAAAGACTTAATTGAGGCGCGGTTTATTCTGAAAGCATGCTACCAACAAGGTTGCGTAAATTGACTCCTATATATTTGCTAATATTCAATCTTGATTGCACATTATTCTTGCTGCATCTTTCACGCACTTTCTAAATCAACACTTCGTTTGGACTAACAGTCCATTCGTCACACTATCACAATCATTCAAATAAATTGACTTTTTCAAAACTTACATGAACTTTACATTAACACTGCCATTTGTGTATGAACAATTTAATTTCAATTTAGTGCTTGACATCAGTGCAATCCCAACAAGGGACGATCAAAAAGGAATTTGACTCAATACTTCTTCAAAACCAACCCAATCAGGGGCAATTTATTTCAAAATCAGCTCAATCAGGGGCAGGTCATGTCATGGCCACTGTCGAAGCTTCCCCATCAAATTTATTTCAGATACCCTGCAAACAGGGGCATCCATACAAGGAGCAAATCGTATCTTTACTCCCCAGCTGGACAAGTAGTCCTTGCTAAACGTCGGCAACCATTTGAAGCAAAATCAGTCTTCATGTGTCAATTAAGTCGCTTCGCTCACCAGCAGATAATCGAACTTGGAGCTTTTAGGTCCATCTTCTGACCATACATCGTTGAAGATCGAGTGTCGGGGAATCAAGCCCTTCACCCACTCAAAGTCCAATCATTATTGGCAACTACCAGACCAAAAGTCCACCAAGCTGGCACCTTTCTTTTTTCAATCGCTCATATGCATCATTATGCATCATCAAAGTCATACGCATCATTTACATCAATCATTTGCAGCATGTGCATCATATGTATACCTAAGTAAATCAACTTTTCATTTTCCCCAACAGTTTTAACTTACTTCTCAGTGCATAAACATTTTCATCGTATCTCCATCATTATGGAATACCATCTCAAAAATAATCAAGCATATTTGCATAATTCAGGATCCAGGATCACCGCAAGTTTCCAGTCCTTTCCCCAACGGAAGTCAGGATCATATCAATAGAAGATTTCAGGCGTCTCCTCGGCGGATTCAATAGCCGTGTTTAAATTTCAGTCCATTTGCCTTATCATCCTCTGGTGATAAGTGATTTTAATTTCAGTCAGTTGCCTTATCTTCCTCAGTTGATAAGTGAGTTTATTTTTCTGTCTATTGCCTTATCATCCTCTGGTGATAAGTGATTTTATTTTCTGTCTGTTGCCTTATCTTCCTCAGTTGATAAGTGAGTTTATTTTTCTGTCTATTGCCTTATCTTCCTTAGTTGATAAGTGATTTTATTTTTCAGTCTTTTGCCTTATCATTCTCTGTTGATAAGTGATTTTATTTTTCAGTTATTTGCCTTATCATCCTCTGGTGATAAGTGATTTTAATATCAGTCAGTTGCCTTATCTTCCTCAGTTGATAAGTGGGTTTATTTTTCTGTCTATTGCCTTATCATCCTCTGGTGATAAGTGATTTTAATTTCAGTCAGTTGCCTTATCTTCCTCAGTTGATAAGTGAGTTTATTTTTCTGTCTATTGCCTTATCATCCTCTGGTGATAAGTGATTTTATTTTCTGTCTGTTGCCTTATCTTCCTCAGTTGATAAGTGAGTTTATTTTTCTGTCTATTGCCTTATCTTCCTCAGTTGATAAGTGATTTTATTTTTCAGTCTTTTGCCTTATCATTCTCTGTTGATAAATGATTTTATTTTTCAGTTATTTGCCTTGTTATCCTCCGGTGATAAGTGATTTTATTTTCGGTCTGTTGCCTTATCATCCTCTGATGATAAGTGAGTTTATTTTCAGTTATTTGCCTTATCATTCTCTGATGATAAGTGATTTATTTTTGTCAACTTATTTCTGGCTGTGTCACCCATCACTTCCAGTTATTTCATTTGTCGGACAAATTCGGAGTCTGTTAGTATCTAATTGTCTTATACCTTGAAAGATTGAACGCGAGCCGGTTCATCTTACTCGGTCTAAGCCAATTCGATAGGGGCATCTGTCATACCCCAAATTTGTCCTACCCGCGCCATTTTATTTTACTGTTTCATCTTTTTTTAGAAGATCCAAAAAAATGTGTACCGTTTTCTCTTTCTGTCTGATAATAAAAAAATCCAAAAAAAACGCATTTTTTTCTCTTCTCGTATTATTATAAGTTTTCTTTTGTTTAATTCATTATCAAAAATGACAAAAAAAAACCTATTTCTTATCATCTTTTATTATTTAATATGTCATTACCATTATCGTTATTATTTTTATCAGAAATTTTATCAATTCTTTTTTTATACATAACCTGTTAATTTCCTTTTTATAATCCATTTTTTTATATTTTGATTATTAAAAGTTTCCTAAAAATACATCCCATGTTTCTCTTTTATTTTTTTAAAATAATTATTCAACTCTTCATTCAAATTTTATTTCTAAAAGCCCATTATCATTTTCATTCTTAAAATCCTTCATTTGTACAAAATCACATAATTTCATTACCATTGTTTATTCTTATTATTATTATAGTTATTTTTACTATTATTATTATCATTTTCTTTTTTTTAATATTATTTCCTTTTAGTTACTATTACCATTTATTATTGTTATTATTATTCAACCTATATTATTATTTTACTATGATATTTTAATTTCTATTGTTTATATTTTTCATCATTATTCTTGTTAGTTTTTATAATTATTTGTTATTAGTTTCTATTTTTTTTATTTACCATCAGTTTTATTATTTATAGTTATAACTATTATTAATTTTTTTATTATTATTATTATACACCCAAGTAAGCCACAAGACCACCTTCTTTTTTATCAGTACCAATTGCCAGCTTTCATAATGTATATCACAACAACAAACACCCACTGCATATTCCATTACCACTACTACGCAAACGCACAGCAACCAACTTTCTAAAAACAAATTCTCACAGCCTGTCATCCTCTCTCCTTCTTATCCAAATACCTCTCAAATACCCCTTTTCACCCTGACTTTCCTCTTGATAATAAAAGGGAAATGTCACTCCTTGGAGGAAGCTGGGAGAAACCACAAAAATACTGCAAAAAAATCTACACTAATTAAGCTTCACACCATAAACCATTGTGATTTCATTTTCGACAACAGATCCTCTATTTCCATGACAACACAGTAGTCTCACACTCTTTTTTTTTCTTCTTCTTTTTTTCGCTTAAGACCTCTCTCACCCTTGTTTCTCTCCTCTACATTGAAACAATGCATGCGGTGACGACACAGACATCACCATAACGCTTTCACCATCACCTTCTCTCAACCGCAAAACCACCCCTCCTCCATCTTTCATAACCACTGCGTATCACTCAAACCGCAGCCTCCATCCTTGCTTTTCTCTATTTATGTCACAAAAAACCTGAAACACCATTAATCATCCCCTAATTCTCTGAAATCACACAACCACACAAACCAGAAACGCAGAACAAATGGAAACACCAAACAACAAACCTGTTCAAACCTTTAATCATCTTTGACTCGCAACCACCTTCACAAACTATCACACCTCCACCGCCAAACAACATAAGCCGTCGGCCACTACCTTCAACCATTGAGAAACCTACAAACTCAGATTTCCGATAACCATCATAAACCTTCCAATCAACCAAATCTCCAAAACCCAGCCATCGCTTCATCTTTGTGAAACCAACTCATCACCACCGCGAGCTTCACCTCGAACAGTCAAATCACCGTAAAACCACTCCTAGCCACCATAAAGAAACCAGAAAAATCAGAAAAGTTGAAGAAGCACCACAGTGATTCAGAAACAAATCCATCAAATCATCAACTCAGACATCGTGAAACCAACCGAAGACCCTTACCGCGCAGCCCCAATCGCGAAACCACCATCCGCTGCCAAACACAAGCCAACGAACCTTCATCCGCCTTCAAAATCCCAACTGAGGCCACCGCTCGGAAACCACTCGCGAGCCAAACTGAATTCATCCAACCACCGCGTCGAAAGCCATGAGCCAGCCGGACCAAACCTTGAAGCGAATCTGAGAGAGGTGAATCGTCGACCTGAGACTTCGTAAAAACCACCAATCATCACTGTGAATCACTTGCCTCCTCCATTAAAAACCCGTCCAAACAAACCATTTCACCGCCAACCTAACCTCACAATCACCGAAACACCTTAAACCACCGTGAAATCACCGACCCGAGAAACACCAAAACCGTCGGCCGCGAACTCTTCCGCTCAAACCTGTTCACCTTCTCACCAAATCGGAACCCATCACAGAACCATATCCACAACCGACCACCACCTACTGCTCATCCAGAACCACCGCGCGTCAAAAGGGAGCGATCGAGAAGCTAAGGATTCTGAGATTGAGATAAAGACGGCGCGAATTCGAGAGGTGAAAGGAAACAGGGGTAGGTTATTTTTTTTCTTCCGCTGGTTTTTGTTTATGAAGGAGAAACAAGTTTTTTCATTTTTATTTATGTATTCAGCTTCTTATATTTGGTTTTATTTATTATTTTATTTTTATATATTATGTTATTATTTTATTTCTAGATTATGTTATTATTTATTACTTTATTTTTATATTATGTTATTCTGAGAATAGGTACTGCTTGCCCCTTTTCTCTCTTTTCCTTTCATTTTATTTGACTTTTTCTTTTAATATATTTTGAAAGTTATTATACTAAACTTTAGACTTTTACTAAGTATTGCTACTTCCACCTACTTTTTATCTTATGGCAGATCCATTTTTTTTAGTTAATGTTTGTTTATTATTTTTATATTAAAAGAATCCTACATAATTTAATTGTTTTAGTTTATGTCTTATTTAAAAATGGTTTTAAATCCCTTTATTCTTGTTCACATTTAACAAATTCCTTTTTTTAGATCATTTAATTTCTTTCTTATTTCTTCACTTTTAGTTTAATTTTAAAAAAAAGGGGCCGATGACTTGATAAAAGGCCACTTTTCGCCCGATTTTATTAATCGGTGATATTTGGCCAATATGAGGCCCCCCTCTTGTAATTATTTTTTTATTACTTTTATTATTTTGGACAAACAAGCATTTAAATTAATTTATTCAATTTATTTAATTTATTCTTAATACCATTTGATTTATTCATTATTCTTAATTTAATTAATTTATTCTAGCAATTCAATTTATTCATTTATTTTCGCATTTTAAATTACGATTCGACTCCTCATAGAACGATTTCATTAAATCGGCTCTAAGGCAGTAAACGAACCAAATTTCGCCGCGTCCCGAAAAGGTCGAACGCATTATAATAGTTGCGCTCAATTAAAAGGTCCAACGCCTTCGAATAGTTGTGTCCCGATTAAACAGGCCGAACGCATTCGAATAGTTCAAAACACACTGCACACACGCTTTCTCTTGGGCTAATTACAACGAGACCATTTATTTCTCGCAATCCCCTATATTTATTTTGTACCCCTCTCCCTTTATTTTGTACGCATTTTATTTCTCGTATTTTATTTAATTCTGAATCCTTGGTCCAACGCCAAGCGATTGCACTTGCACACTCGCACTTTATTATTCAGTTATCGTTTCGTTTAGGATCCACCTTACCTTGTGAGCCGAGCGCTTCGTGCCTCGCTAACAAAACCACAAAAATAACCTCCAAGTTGCATTTACCCTTTAACCTCAAAAAAACCAAAACGTTTCGATTAGATCCAAACCCTTGATCCAACGTCAAGCGGTCTTAGGAAATAAAACATTCTAATAAAACGAGAAGATTTGTACGCCACGAGCCTTAAGCGATAGAAAGGAGGATAACGAGCTCTCGTTACTCGCTCCGATTATTTCAACGCAGGACGCTCGTCTTGTTGGGCGAGATAAACTATCCATAGTCTTTAGTGCATTTCAACTCCTAAACCCTTTCATCGACGAAAGGTAATAAAATCAACAACCATTACCCTTAGTAGGCCGAACTACGAGGCTCTGACTTTCCCATTGCATGCGGGAGTACGTAGGCACGAGGATCTCAATCCTTGCCGAGCACCTAGGTTCAATCTAACTTATATTTCAACTCATTTCCCTCTAGCAAGCAATTTGTTTAAGCATAGACATCCTTTCTCGCGCGTTAACTTAGATGGTTCCCATCGAGTACGATGGATGTAGGGGGTGCTAATACCTTCCCCCTGCATAACCGACTCCAGAACCTAGGCAATGGTTTCGTTGACCTTTGTCCTCATCCTTTTCCTCCCGGGTTGTATCTATATCTCCCCTTTCCCTCTTCGGGAATAAATAGAATTAGGTGGCGACTCTTCAGTCCATCCGGCGCGTGACTCTGTCCTTTCGGATCGCGTGAGGTCGTATTTTTCGTGGTACGACACACACCAAGTAAGGAGAATTTATCCAAGACTTGTTTCTAAGGGAAAGGGCCCAAATTCATTGACTTGTTGAATTTATTAGGTGTTTTAGTGATTAAAAATGAAGAAGTATTTTTTAGGGTTTTTCTTGATGAAGATGACCTCATGATCCGACTTGTGCATCATTCTAGACAAATGCACTATTCCAAGATGGAATGAATACATATGCCCCATGGAATAAGGCTATTACACAAGAAGTCACTTCTTTCTTTATTAATGTTTTTCAGGTTTTGTTTTGAGATGAGAAGAGAAAGAACCAAAGGAGCAAAAAGGAAAAACGTCTAAAATGGGTAAAGACTAAACCTAAATTTGTCATGCAAAAGTGTTCCTAAGGTTAGTGAGGTTTCAACTATCCTAAGAGAAAAGAAGAACCAAAGAGGAGCAAAAAAGAAGAGGAAAAGAGAGCTATCAAGCAACTTACTCCTCTAAAGGAGACAAGTTGTCACTAAGGGGGAAGAAAAAAGATGAAACACATGATGGCATAAGGCACATCAAAAAGCACAAAGAGAAAGCAACTTAAAAAAGAAAGGATGAAGAACTGAAATGTGGATACACATCCACACTCCTCTTACCATGAGCCCCTGCAAGGTTAGCAAAAATCCAGCATATGTTCATCAACACAATCATGGAATTAGCATGCTCGAAGTTCTAGAAAACCAAGTTAAGCAAACATGCCAAACTTTGCACATACAAGCATTTATGTGTCGAGAACATGAAGCAATGCATCAACCAGCAAGAAAATCACCCTAAACAATCATATTCAACGATCATAGAATGATCCATGGCATTTAAAACAAGTAAGGGGATCAAACAAGCTCAAAACAGCTCAAATATGACATTCTGCATCAGTGTTAACCGGTTAACCAAAGCGTTAACCGGTTAACCAGTTCAAACCTGCAGAAAAACAACAAAGAAACAAGTGCGTTAACCGGTTAACCAAAGTGTTAACCGGTTAACACTGTCAAAACAGCAACAATTCCTGCAGAAAATCAGCTCAAACCAACTTATCCAAATAATCACACACCAGACCAGCAACCAATTATGCATGAAATAAATGGATCAATTCACATTAATTAGCATCATCAAGCTCATGAACATTAACACATAGATCCGGTTACAAATCAACCAATCAAATCAAGCAACACAAGCAAATACACAAGCACATGGTGGATCTAAAACATAAGCATGCAAATAAGCTAAAACAGAGCTAGATATGAAATTAACCAACCTACAAAGCTGAGGTATGCTTTGGTAGTTGTTGTTTGAGCTGGAAATGGGAGATCTCGCGGAAAATTTTGAAGATCCGGTGCTAAGCTTCACACTCCATGCAAAATAAATGCAAGCAAAGGGTCTTGATGCATAATTTTTGGATCCAAAAGCACTTCCAATTCCCAAACCAGATCTGAATCACCAATTAAACCAACAAAAATGATGCAAAGGAGCTATGGATGGAGGTCTAGTTCCAAGATCTACACACCTTAAGTCAAGGTTAAGTGATCTTCAAAGAGGAAATCTTAGTGAATTTGGAAAATGTGGGAGAGAAAATGAGAGAATAGTGAGAGAGAAGAATGAAATTCAGAATGAGAAGTGAAAAATGAGAGAGCCCCCTCTTGGGTTGGAGAGAAATGGATTAAATATGGTTTAGGTTTGGGGCCCAAAATTTAGGCTTGGGATCCAAAAAATATGGTTTGGTAAAGTGATTAGGATTTAGCAATGGAATTAGGCTTGGATTAATGATCTAGATCCTTCTCCACAATTCAAATGAATAAAAAATCAGAAAATTGGAAATTTGGAGCCAAAGCACATGCTGAATTTGCTGCTGGAATTCAAAATTCGCAGTCGTTAACCGGTTAACCAAAGCGTTAACCGGTTAACGCCAGTGAATTTTGAATTTTCCCTCCTTTTGGTGGGAAACCTCAGGAATAACCCAACGCCAACCGTTCTGACCTGATTTTGATCCTCAATCCCTTTTTAGGGCCTTGACCATGATATCAAACTTGTATCAGGCCTTGTGAGCTTTGAATTTCCCTGATGATTGATCATATGCCTTATGCTGGAACATGCGAGTGCTATGCTTCATCTTTCTATGCAAAAATATTAAGGACATGACATGCTTATGATGATTATGATATGATGATGATGCTAAACAGGAGAGAGCAAATTTGGGGTGTTACAGCAGTGACCATGACTCTCCAAGCCTTTGGCAAGCTTCTGATGATCTTCTTCACATGATCTGTTGTTGAGTAGCCTTTGTCCCGAACTTTCAGTCCAACAACTAGAATTTGAAACCTTGAGAAAATTTTCTCAATCATTTCGTCTTCTTCCATCTTGAATGCCTCATACTTCTGGATGAGTGCCAGAGCTTTTGTCTCCTTGACTTGGGTGTTGCCTTTATGTGTCATCCTTAGAGAGTCAAACGTGTGTTTGGTTGATTCTGTGTTTGTGATCATTTCATACTCCATGTATGAGATAGAACTCAGAAGTATAGTTCTGGCCTTGTGATGATATCTGAATTCCTTTTTCTGTTGAGCCGTCATATTTCTCCTTTCGATCTTCTTACCATCTGCTCCTACATGATGAATGTATCCACCAGTCACCATATCCCAGAGGTCTCCATCCAGAGCTAGAAAGAAACTCTCCAGAACATCCTTCCAATAGTCAAAGTTGTCGACATTGAATACAAGAGGTTTTCCATTGATTTTGTCTTTTTGATAATCGTTGTTGTTGTTGATTGGTTCTTGTCACACCCCAAATTTTACCCCTAACTTTCCGCATCATACATTCACTTTGTTTGATCAGTTACTTTCAACTCATTTTCTAGTTATTTATAAATTTGATTTTAATTTCTTGTCACTTCCAAGCTTCCATTTTAATTTAATTTCTATTTATTATTTCTATACTTTTTAATTCATTTTTTGTGTTTTAATTTTAATCTTTATTTCTATTTCTATTTTTTTAATTCTATTTTCAAGTTTTTAAATTTTTATCTCAATTTCTAAATTCTAATTTTTAATTCATTTTCAAAACTATTTCTATTTTTAATTACAACTTCCAATTTCAATTTCAAGTTTCAAGTTCGAAATCTAACTTCCAAAGTTTCTCCAAGTTTTATTCAAGTTTCAAAGTTCCAATTTTAAATCCATACTTCATTTTTCTATTCCATATTTCCAAATTTATTCCAAATTTAAAATTCAATGTCTTTTCATATTTATTTTTATTTTGCATTCATGTTATGTCCATTCTCAAGACTTATTCACAATGTTCAACTTTGTCCCAAGTTTTTTCAAGCATTCATATTTCACTTTAAATTAAAACATATTCATGAACATTCATTTTTTTTTATAACCATTCACTCATGTCACATTTAAATTGAATATTTCATCATAATAACATTCATACATACCATTCATATGCATTTTAGTATTACATACATAATTAGAATTTCATTCTAAACTAGTGCTTAAGTACACAAAAACTTCCAAAAAAAAAAACTAATTGTTACATCTTTTTAATTTCCAAGTAAATCCATAGTTTCTTCATATCCAATCATGCATGAAAATCTTCTTTCTCCATGGCCTTTTGTCCATCATTCCAATTCATCCATTTGCACATGAAATAAAAAGAAAAACAAGTTAGCATCCATGTTCTAATTCATACATAATCATAACAATTCATCACATCTCATTCAAATTCAATCTATTCCATTCAAACATATTTAAATTTCAAAACATATTCATTTTCAAGTATTATTTTTCCAATTTCATGTTTAATTCAAAACAGCCCCATATATGTTACATAAGCATTTCAATTTTTATTTCATTCAAGCATACCATAAAAATTCAGCATTCAAGCCATTTGTCATTCACATATATCATTTATATCATCTTGCATTTTTTCTGTTTTTTATAACTTTACAAAAATCAGCAAGACCATTTTTTTCTCCACTAGCCAACAAAAAAACAGCAACAAAAAACAGCAGAAAAAAACAGCACAAACAGCACACAAACATTCTGCTACAGCCCCCCACTACAACCAAAATTCAGATTTTGTCCCCCTTGTCCCAACCCTTCATCAACAAGCAACAAGGACAGAAATTCAAACCAAAAACCCTAATTCATTTCATATAAAGCTAGCACTGTTTCATTTATCAAACATCACAGAAAAAATTCAGCCACTTTCTCACCACAAAAAAACCACAAAAAAGGGAGGAGAAAAGGGAGAAAACAAAAAATTCAGCAACAAAAAAATCAAAAAAACCACTTCATCCATCACAACACCAGCAGTAGCAAGGAGTAGAAGCAACACTTACCTTTGCGGATTCTTCACCCCGATAACTTTCGGGTCGGTAATATCTCCTTTTCCTTCATCTCTTTTCAGCATTTTTGTTCATCTTGTTTAATTCCTCTTAGCCATGTTTGTGTTTACGGTCTGATTTTGATTCCGAATAGCTAGGTTCCCTTTTTTTTCAGTTTCATTTCGTTACACCTCATCCTGCATACAAAGCCATAAAAAGAAAATTTCAAAGAGAAACTTCAAAAAAAACAGCCACTTCTTCACGCACATTATTCCGCAAGATACACACGCACAACATCACAACAAGAGGCATTTTCTTTCACACAAATTTTCTGAAACAACAATTGATTTTCTTTAAAAAAAACACATTCAGCCTTCAAATATTTTGGACCCTTCATCAACAGCAAATACCCTGCTCCAGCAACATCCATTTTCTTCTTTGATAACCACCACAAGCACACCCCTTCATTTTTTTGTTAGAACGCACACAACAACAATTTACAGAATATACACAAAAATAGTTTTCAGAATTTTTTTTTGAATTCAACACTCTTCATCACTTTTTTGAAACAAACCTGATTCAACCTACACAACCATGGCCCATAAGAAAATTTTCTTTAACAACTACAAACGACTCGCAACCATCCCACTCATAGCATTGCAACAATCCACAAACACCCAATTTTGACAATCACGCATTTTACTCAGTACAACATACACACACCGTCACACAGAAGAAAGGCAGGACATCACAACCATAAATCTAAAAAAAAAAAAAAAATCACACAAAAACTTTCTGCACAGCTCTTGAACGCTCTCTTCGTCAAAACTAACACGAAGCCACCATTCCTTCATCAGCAACAACATTTTTATGCCATCACTCTCATCACCATATTCAACACTCACTGTAAATCATCATTTTCATTCATACATTCAACCAAAAACAGATTTCTTCGCAAACCGCGACACCCAAACTCACTCTTCTTCACAAACACATCGAATCTGAACCACAACTCTTGAAATCACTCACCCATCTTCATAAACAAAGCATAACACACACCTTCAAACCCGCGCCGAAACCTCAAACTCGCGGCCGCCGGTTGTCCACAAAGCAACAACCCTTTCCGCCTTCAACTCTCTTCAACCATCCCCATATCACCATCGTCCATCTTCGAACAACAACAAATCCAAACGATCCAACACCAAATCCAGAACACCGTGAGAGAGAGAGTGAGAGTTAATTGAAACTAACCTTTCAAAAACTGCAAGTCGTGAAACCATACCGAGATCAGAGTCGAGCAAAACGCGATCTGAGCGAACCTCGAGAGAGAGATCGATTGAGAGGCGAATCATTTTCTGGAAACGAGAGAGAGGCCGTGTTGACGGTGTTTTGAGTTGAGCGAGAGGATTTGTTGCGGCGATTTGAAGCCAGAATAATGAGACCGGTGGAATTTTCATTTCACGTGAAAGAAGAGGATCTTGTTTTTCTCTGACTTTTCTTTCCTCATTTATTTAATTATTTTAAGATTTATTTTATTTTATTTTTTGGGCTTTGTAAAGCCCGTGTGATTTTGCTATCCATAGCATCATTCCAAGCGCTGAACCCTTGCCTTGTTCTTTTTTATTTCTTTCTTTCTTTTTAAAATTAATTTTGTTATGTCGATGATGGGCTAAGGCCATATGCTTTCCTATATGCACCCCTGTTTTCTCTTAATCAGCCCCTTACCTCTTTTCTTTTTCAAAAAAAATCTAAAAATATTTTACAATTCAATTAATTCTTTTTATTTAATTTTAACTAATTAGGTTAATTTTTATTAAATGTTTAATTAATTTCTCATTGAAATGTATATACAAATAAATAAATAAGCATTTTAATTTTAACATTTTTTTTCTTTTCTATTATTATTATTATATTTAGTTAGAAATGTATATACAAATAAGTAAATAAGCATTTTAATTTTAATATTTTATTTTCTATTATTATTATAATTAGTTAAAAATGTATATACAAAATAAATAAATAAGCATTTTAATTTTAATATTTTCTTTTCTTATTTTCTTATTATATTTAGTTAGAAAAATAAATAAAAAAACTTTTTTTAAAATTTTCTTTTCTATTTTATTTTTATATTTAGTTAGATATTTATATATACATATAAAAATATATATACAACAAAAAATATTTCGAATTCAATTTCTTCTTTTCTATCTTATTTTTAGTACATATTTAATTAATCATTTATTTATTTTTATATAAAATCCAAAAATATTTGTATAGTTCTTCTTCGTTTAAGATAGAGATTGTTTAGCTTAGTGTTAGATCCTATTAGTGTGAGAGGTTTAGATTTAGGTTTATCTTTTAGTATGAGTTTTAATTCAATCTTTTGATGTCTTGGTTGTATGCACTATGTTTATATTTATTTTATTTTGCATCATGACCATATACCTGTTAAAATAAAATTGAAAGCGCACATTAATTTTTCAAGATAATAAATCCTTGGTCCAACGCCAAGTGAACCATACACTCCACTCACACACGTAAGTCGGTCGTTTTACGATCGCCATCTGCACAGTCTTTACACTTCACAGCTTTTCAACTTAAGCAAATTGACGCACCACGCTTGTTTTCCACCTCAGCATTCTCGATCCATATATCGAGCCATAACCCAGTTATTAAGCCCTTTACCTTGCATTTCTATTTACTTTATCCAATTTATTTTTGCAAGTAGCAACCTATGCCTTAGACTTAGGAGCTTGCACCCTCATTTATTTACTTTCGTTTTTGCTCTTCAATCCAAAAGGGAAAGAACTCCTGCAGTTGACTCAATGTCATAGGAAGTTTAGCCATCCCTAGTTACCATTTTGACCTTAGCAATTAGGTCCCTCTTTTTTCTTTGACCTTAGCAATTAGGTCCCTCACCCTTAGGTCCTTAGCCATTAGGTCCTTAGTGTTTTATTTTATAACTTTTTGTGACTTTGTTAAGTCACGTGAGTGTTTGCCATAACACTTACTTTCCCCCGCGAACCTTGAGCGTAACCAAGTGTTCGTTAATCCTTAGGAGAACTACGAGTGCTCTGATTCTATACCCGATACGTAGGTATCGATGCGATGTTGTGCGAGCACCATTAGAAATAAAACCTTAGGTTCCCATAATTTTAGCAAGCAATAAATAATAAAGACACAAATTTTAACAAGAGGTTCCCGTAGGATACTGCGGATGCTTAGGATGCTAACACCTTCCCTAGGTATAATCAACCCCCGAACCTAGTTTCTCCTCATTTAGGGTTTTTACGATCTTTTTCCCTTTTCCCTTTGGATTAAATTAAAGTCGGTGGTGAACATAAAAGTTTTTGCGATTCAAGCTTAATCAATAGCTTGGTATCCGATTCTCACCACAACAGTTGTGCTATAGTATTTTTCTTCAGGATCTTTTTCTGACACATCTAAGTGTTTCGCTCAGAACCTAGAGTTCTAATACCAATTGAAGGTGCAAAAACACAAGGAAGGGGGTTGGAATTGGGGTTTTAAAATTAAAGACAATAGACACTTTGGTTTATCCTGGTTCATTTGAACTCAAACTACATCCAGTCCACCCGCCAAGGTGATTTCGCCTCTCTCAACGAGGTCTTAATTCACTAATCAAATAATGAATACAATCACTAAGACCTACTGTCAAAGTCTTCTTGAGTCTAATGACTACACTTAGTCACTCAAGGAACAAATACAATAATTCAGTCAAGAGTCTAACTATAATTTTCTTCTAGTAAGCTATTATAACAACTGTGATAATTTTTACAAAATGAAAGAATATTTAAGAAATTGGTTCGTATTGCTTCGCGCGAGAGAGTGAGTGAGAGAGCCAAATTTCTTCAAGTGTTTCCTTTATATAGATTTTGAGGATATGATCCGTTGGAGACATCTTGTGCTATTTTTGGTTGTTTGATAAATGTCATTAAAACCTTCCAAAAATAAAGATTTCCATCTTTAGCCGTTATTAGTGACTCTTTCATTAATGTACTTGATTCTGAGAATCAGAAGATGCGTGCTTCATATCAGAGTATAATTTAGTTTGCAGCTGATCTTGTGTGCGTGATGAGAACTTCTATTATCTTTAGATCAGATCTTCTTTAAAGTAGAAAACTTAGCTTTAGCAGATGTTGAGCTTTTAGAACATCTCTCTTCGCAAGAACATCTGTCCTGCACATAGAAGATAATAATTTTAGGTATCATATTTTGTTCTTAGAATAATTGTTATCATCAGAAGTTTAATAGAGAGGTAGAATCAAAATCTTGTTCTAACACTTATTACCAACGGTTCTTCGTTTGGACATGGGGTAACCATCTTCCTACTACGTAAGTGCATGTAATCAACACAACGTGTCCCACCAGGTGTGCCAATTTGTTCGCACATGATTTTCACGCGAACAACCGTTGGCTTCCTGTCGAAGGTTTACTTGCAGGATCGGCCATACAAATCCCAGAACTTAGTATGTAATGTTGAATTTACATGAATATCTGTAGCGTTAGATGTTGGTATGGTGTTTGTTATGTAAGGATATGACGCTTGATAAACTATAAAGTACTTGGTAAATGAAAAACAAGAAAATAGAATGCAAATTGTATTGAAATGACTTGGTAATTAAATATACTTAAAAAGAAAACATTTAGACGATATCATACGTTCTTGTGAGTTTAACTTGTTTCTCGTAAATACTGGGTACTTAGAGTGTTTTGCTCATACAATGTTCAGAAATTCCCCCCTAAAAGTGTTAATGAACTATGCTTATATAGGACACAAAATAATTGATTCGTCTGTTACCGTCGAATCCGAGCATGACACGTGTCACCCACTACTTCAGTAACTGTTAGCACGTTCTCCCACTTCTTATTACCAATGGTTCTTCATTTGGACATGGGGTAACCATCTTCCTACTACGTAAGTGCATGTAATCAACATAACATGTCCCATCAGGTGTGCATATTTGTTCGCACATGATTTTCACGCGAACAACTGTTGGCCTCCTATCGAAGGTTTACTTGCAGGATCGGCCACACAAATCCCAAAACTTAGTATGTAGTGTTGAATTTACATGGATATTTGTAGCGTTAGATGCTGGTATGTATTTTTTATGTAAGGATATGACGCTTGATAAACTATAAAGTACTTGGTAAATGAAAAACAAGAAAAGAGAATGCAAAGTGTATTGAAATGACTTGGTAATTAAATATACTTAAAAAGAAAACATTTGGACGCTATCATACATTCTTGTGAGTTTGACTCGTTTCTCGTAAATACTGGGTACTTTGAGTGTTTTGCTCATACAATGTTCAGAACTGCCCCCTAAAACTGTTAATGAACTATGCTTATATAGGACACAAAAATATTGCTTCGTTTGTTGCCTTCGAATCCGAGCATGACACATGTCACCCACTACTTCAGTAACTGCTAGACACGTTCTCCCACTTCTTATTACCAATGGTTCTCCGTTTGGATGTGGGGTAACCATCTTTCCATTACGTAAGTGCATGTAATCAACACAATGTGTCCCACCAGGTGTGCCAATTTGTTCGCACATGATTTTCACGCGAACAACCGCTGGCCTCCTATCGAAGGTTTACTTGCAGGATCGGCCACACAAATCCCAGAACTTAGTATGTATTGTTGAATTTACATGGATATTCGTAGCGTTAGATGCTGGTATGGTGTTTTTTATGTAAGGATACGAGCTTGATAAACTATAAAGTACTTGTTAAATGAAAAACAAGAAAAAAGAATGCAAAATGTATTGAAATGACTTGGTAATTAAATATACTTTAAAAGAAAACATTTGGGCGCTATCATTCGTTCTTGTGAGATTGACTCGTTTCTCGTAAATACTGGATACTTTGAGTGTTTTGCTCATACAATGTTCAGAAATGCCCCCTTAAAACTGTTAACGAACTATGCTTATATAGAACACAAAATAATTGCTTCATTTGTTGTCGTTGAATATGAGTGTGACACGTGTCACCCACTACTCCAGTAACTGCCAGACATATTCTCCCACTTCTTATTACCAACGGTTCTTCATTTGGAAGTGGGGAAACCATATTCCCACTACGTAAGTGCATGTAATCAACACAACGTATGTATCCCACCAGGTGTGCCAATTTGTTCTCACATGATTTTCGCGCGAACAATCACTGATCTCCTGTCGAAGGTTTACTTGCGGGATTGGTCACACAAATCCCATAACTTAGTATATAGTGTTGAATTTACGTGGATATTTGTAGCATTAGATGTTGGTATGATGTTTGTTTTGTAAGGATATGATGATTTATAAACGATAAAGTACTTGGTAAATGAAAAACAAGAAAAGAGAATGCAAAGTGTATTGAAATGACTTGGTAATTAAATATACTTAAAAAGAAAACATTTGGACGCTATCATACGTTCTTGTGAGATTGACTTGTTTCTCGTAAATACTGGGTACTTTGAGTGTTTTGCTCATACAATGTTCAAAAATCCCCCCTAAAACTATTAATGAACTATGCTTATATAGGACACAAAATAACTGCTCCTTTTGTTGTCGTCGAATCTGAGCGTAACACATGTCACCTACTACTTCAGTAACTTTCGGACACGTTCTCCCACTTCTTATTACCAACGGTTCTTTAGTGGATCCATGTAATGCGTCAAAATGCTTCGACGACTTGTCAACTGCCTTGCCTCTCGACAATATTCTAATCCTCTGTCAACCAAGGTATCCTTTGCATTTCTTTCTGGTTTCGTCGAAATTCCAATTACTAATAATAAAGGGATAAAATTTGGTGTCAAAGTTAATATTTTGACACCAGTGTCAAATGATCCCCTTCTAGCTTTAATGAAAAATAGTAACACCCAACTTTAATATAAATTCCCCCCTATTCACAAGTTCCAAACAATGAGATATAGGAGGACAAACTTTTGGTTTTCTACCCCAAATAGAATAAGAATATTGTAGTTGTCAAACAAGTTGAGAAGGGTGTAATTAGAGGAGGTAAAACGGGTCCGATGGTCCGATCTGTTGTATATGTCCGTTTTTCACACGCTTTAGTATAGGGTGAGTCAAGGGTTTAGACCTTTATCCTCTAATGTCTCAGTCTCGTCCTATTTTTTTTGCAATCTTTTGTTTGGATGAGCATTTACATAAAAATTTATTTTTTAAAACTTAAAAGATGTAGTGTCCATAAGTTTTTCTCAGTCCTCCCTTACTTTTTTTTTACGGGATGATCTTAGATTTTAAACTCGCATTCTCAACTATAACTGTCCCATTTGTTTGTGGTTTTTAACGAGACAAAATTAATTGGGACCGGTACGCGCGTTTGCCAACCATAGATGTAATGTTAGGATGTAGAATAATGGTTAGTTAGAGTAGTCAAAGCAATTAAGGGGTGTTACAGAAGTTAGATGGTATGTTAGTAGTTAATGTAGTTATAAATAGGAAAATACAATATAGAGTTAATATTATTGATATTACAAATATTTGTGAATAGAGTAACAACTATATTGTAAAGAGAAAACCTTGAGTAAAGAAGAGTTCATTCTCATATATATTTTTCCTACTTTTTAATAAAGAGAATTCTTTCCGGAATTAAATTCTTGAGTTTCTAAATAGTAAAAAGGAAAAAAAAAAACTTGAGTTTCTAACTATCCCTGCCGCCAACACTCTTGTATTTTTCATTTAATGTAGTCATAGTTGCCACAGTCAATATTCCACTAAGAATACAAAAACATTTTACAAATTAGAATATATTTTCCCAACTTTTCCAAGTCTGAGAAAAGAGCACCAAATACAAATGTTTATTTATTATGCAGAAATTTTGCCAAATATATGAGTTACAATATTCAAGTTAGACACTAGTTGACTAATTAAAAATGCACTATTGTTGCCACTGATTACTGAGATCACTTTTGCGGACTTGATGCCATTTGTAAAAGTTTGGGGTATGTTTGCTAAAAAGTAGAGAAAATATTAAATTAAAAAAAACATAATTTGAGGACATTTAATGTAGAAAAATTTACCAGTCAAATGAATTCTAATTGACAAATTGCTTTCCGGAAAATAGCTTATACACGAGTTTGGATCTTGTTCCGTCACTGTCATTGCGCGATGTAACAGACTCTAGAGTCGTTACATTGTGCATAACCAGTAGAAATATCTACCATTTATAAATCAAATTGAATTTTTTCTGATCATAAAAGATAAGATAAGATAACTCAAATGCATTCAAAACTAACCAAAGATCAAACAAAATCATGAAAAATCTTGCCTAAATGAAACTTGCCATTATTACATTCAATAGCATTAACAACCTCTTGAAAAGCATCCACACTACAAGGAACAACCAAACCATTCCTCTGCTGAAAACCAAACTCATTGTATGATTTCTCAAGCAGCATCTTGAATAAAGGGTGAGAAAGGTAGCTTGTTGGAACCACATATCTTTGATGCTCATCACCAACATAAAGTGCAAAATAGCCAGTTGGAGTTGTGCTTGTACAAAACTCTTCTTCATATCCCTTCAACAAACATTCATGATGAGGAGGGTCATTGTTAGTCTCACCTCCACCACCATTACTAGACTTTACCTTCTTGGCTAGTTTCTTCAATGATACCATCTTTTTACCTAGCATTTTGGTTCTGATGAATGATGAAAATAGGAGGAGAGGCTTTTGTGCAAGGTTGAAGGAAAGAAGACTTTAGGACTATATTTGTAAAGAGGTTAGAAGGGGATGGGAAATAATAAGTACAAAGGGTTGAAAAAGTCTACTTTCCACGTTTGAATTATTAAAAATATGGCAAAATTGTTCTATCCCTATTTAATTGCAGATAACCAAGTCATTTTATATTTTTTATTCCAATTATAAATTTATGGAAAAACTCATATCTTCGTCAAAAGTCAGAAATTTCATTTTCATTTTTTATTTCTTTCACACACATCCATAAAGCACCAAACATTTCATTCTCTTTATTATTATTTTTTTCTTTCTTATCTTATTCTATCTCAAAAACTTCTCTCTCTCTCTTCTTTATTTTTAGATTTTTTTTTATATGTATATATGAGTTTTTTCATTAATTTTTTTATTTATTTATAAATTTTCTAAATTTCAGTATTTATAAATTAAAAAAACTCGATCCCTCATACTTTTATGTAATGTTTTTACAAAATTTTAAATTTCTTTTATTTAATTTAAGAAAGATTATCAAACATGTGGAAAATAAATTATGTCAATATTCTTATACTATAGTATTATACATTTAAAAAACCTGACAAGGGTCAGGGGTCATTGCAGCCCCAAGATGAGGCGATGACCATGTGTATCCCTTTAGAAGGTATCGCCTCACCCAAACGTGTTCCTCTCGTTCAAATAGAGGAAACATGGAAAAATATGTATCTTAGGCAGAGAGAAGTCAAAATCAGTATCTGGTCCATGCATCCCTAGAAAATAGGGATTCAAAGGTCCACCATTGATTGAGTAGGCGATGATCATTCCCGAGGAAATCTTAGGCCCAAAGACCTCTATAAATACTCCCACCTAACGTGAAAAGGGAAATAAATCATAACTTGCATAAAATACTAATTACGCTAATATAAAGAGTCACTCACCTCATGTGAGTCAGTCCTCTAAAACCATTGTAACATCACCAAGGGTTTCTAGCCGCTATGGACAAGCCCTAACCACCCTACTTTGTTATAAACCTACTAAGACCTCTAAGTGTCTCATGTCCTTGTAGAGATACCATGCATATCTGTAATTTTGGATCAATACAGTGGCGCCCACCGTGGGCCCCAACAAAACTAACATGTGTCACGCCTCTTTCATTCTCGTTCCTTCCATCTTCCATTCGAAGATGCACTACTACAACATGTGTTAACAACGACGCCATGGTCACCACATATCATACCTAAACCGTTGTGAAATCTCTAAACTAAGACGTTATTCTATTATTTTTATTTACTATTTGTATATAACAACAGTTGTTTATTTCAATCGTTGTGACATGTTTTATTTTTTTTAAATTTTTAATTCTAAATTAAACTCGGGCGCTTCATTATGAAATTTAATTACAAAAGAAATATATCATGACGATTGTGGTATATCCATCGTTGTGATATGTATCAAAATTCAGTTCTCAACAACTACATCATTTTTCCATTTTAAACATATATTTTCGAATCCGTAGTATCAAACTGATGTGTAATTAGATTCGATTTCCAGCAACTATATTTTTTTAAAATTCACTTTCCATTTTATACATGTATTTTATTTCATTTTTTTAAACATTTTTATGTTAATGAGAAAATTTTGATCAAATTAAAAAATGAAAGACAAGAGTATATATAATAGATAAGTTCATTAATATTTAAAAAATGGGAGTACATATATTTTTCAAGGATCATAACCCATAGCTATAAAGACATCTTCATAGTCTAGGGGACTATCCTTACTCCATTCATCAAAGTTATAATAATATGTCCTCCTCTCCTTATTTTTCTTTGGCTTCTTTGTCTTCTTCTTCCTCACCCTTAACGCATTCGTCCTGGCGTTGACAGCTTGTTGGACCTCCTCATTTGGTTGCTGACGTTGCTTAGTAGTGATCTCTATGATGTTTCTGTTGGCATTCTGATCATTTGTAGAACTCATTGTTACCAGATATTATGAAGAAATGTAAAATTGTGTATTTATAGATGAGGATGAAGATGAAAAATCTGATACTTTAATGCTTACAATGATGATAATGTGTAATGTTTGATATTCCCGAACAATAATTTTGAAAAACGGAGAAAATTTTAAATCACTAGCTACTTGGGATGAATGTTTTCCCTCTTCCGAGAAGAGCAAAGGTTGTAGTATTACAACGGTTGCGTTTTATAATCGTAATTAAATAATTATATAAAATGGAAAAAATGTTGTAGCAAGGATTCGAACCTTGTACCAATTAAAGGGGTAACACAACGGTTAATATGGAAAATCGTTGTGATATAATTATAATAAATATATACCTATCATGGCAGTTATATTCATTAACCGTTGTAAAATATTTACCATATAAGCGAATTATGTTTCCCTTATTTACATGTAGCATCGTTTCCTTCACAGCGAAACTCTAGCACCCATTTCCTTCATCTTTTTTTAGAATCTGCAAAAAGGAATACAAGAAGTATGAAGCTTTTTATTTAGGCTTCTGCATCCCCGCATTCCTTCTTGCACTGTCTAAAACTAAATGAACATGGTGATGATATTGTCGGTAGCAAGCATAATGTACATATTGTTTATGGAAAATAAGGTATCCTTCAAGAGTTTTGTTTCAACTTTTGCTTGTTTTGTTTTGTTTTGTTTTGAATACTAACTAATTTTCTTCATTGTTTCCCTTATTTACATGTAGCACCATTTCCTTCACAGCGAAACCCTAGCACCCATTTTTTCTCTACATTTTTGGCAGCATATACTTCATATGGTTTTAGAATTTGCGAAAAGAAATATAAGAAGTCTGAAGAAGGTATGGAAAATAAGGTATTCTTCTTCCTTTTATTTCTTCTTGTAGAGTCTAAAACTAGATGAGCATGGTGACGATGCTATGGAAAATAAGGTATGCTTCTTCTTCAATCTTCTTGTTAGATAGTTCCCATTATCTTGTTTGCTTCATGTTGCTTGTGTTGATTGTTCTCATTTTTTCAGATTCGTCTTCAATGGACAATACTTTGGCTATGAGACATATTGTTTGTTACATATGCTAACTATGTATCTAGTTTTGTTAGAGTCCCACTTAGTGGGTTGTTTCAACTTTTGTTGGTTTTGTTTTGAATACTACCTAATTTTCCTTTATTTGAAATAGATGAAACTGTATAGTAAAGATGATACATGGTGATGATGACAGTGGTAACAAGTGTATAGTATGACTTTATAAGGTACATATATATGTATATTGTTTGTTTCACTGTCTTTTTGATATTGTATTTGAAATTTTGTTTATTATATACTATGTATATTGTTTGTTTACTATCTTTGTATTGAAAATTCAATAATTTAATTTGACATAGAACCCTATAATCTTAAAATTAAGATGTATTTGAAAACCAACCTAAATCGATCAATGTTTTCAGAATCGCTTCCATCTCATTTCAACATATTTTATGTTCCTTTAACTCATAATATATGGTTGAATGGTCTGTTTGCTTCAATTCATATATATCTACATTTCTACTTTACCTCATCCTCGTCACTTATCACGATAAGTCATCATAACAATCTCAATTATAAGCGGCGATGATGAGGTACTATAATGAAAGATATAGATGTATTGAAGGAAACAGGTCATCGAAACATTTTTGTGTTAAAGAAAATAAAATGTTTTGAATGAGTTTGATGCAATTCAGAAAATAGTAGTCTGTTTATGTTGGGTTTCAAGAACAATTTAATTTTCAGATTATATCGTTCTTTACTAATGGTTGTAGTTCTTTAATTAATGTATGGTTAAACAAGCAATATATATTTGTTTCTAATAAACTAAAGGTACATTTCGTGATGGTTGAAACTCATAACCATTGTAATATAATGCGCGCTTTCCAGAATACAACAACGGTCCCAGAATCGTGATTGTAAGTAGCATACTTACGACAACACTCTACATATTAACACCCTCGTCCGTGTCATTATATGTCAATCCCAACCGTTGTTAAATGGGTTTTTCGTAGTAGTGATGATCGATAAAACTATATGCTCTAATACCAACACTATATTTGGGGGTTTAGCTAGTGGAGGTGGTTCCTACCCCTCCCGAAGGAAATAAGCAAGGCATGTGCTTGCTGCAATGTGATATTTCAATGGTTCCCCTAGGGGTGAACGAGGGGAAACTTGGGTTAACATCACCTTTTCCGACATGGATGCTATCATAGTCAACCCTCATGATAATGAACTACTATTCATCACAATGCAACACAACAACTAGGATATCAAACAAGTCTTGATAGATCCTAGAAACTCTGCTGACGTTTTGTTCTAAGATACTTTTCAAAAACTTTAGCTCAATCCTAATGATGTTAAAGTTCTCAGTGGCTCGCTAATAGGATTATCAAGAAAACATGTACAAGTAAGGGGCCACATGACACTAGAGACAACATGTAGAGGGAGAGCTGACGCCAAGGCGAATTGCGTCAACTACCTTATTGTATAATCCTAGTCACCTTATAAAATAATCTTAGGCCGGCCCTTCATCAATTCCCTAAGGGAAGTTATTTCCACCTATTATTTGGTCTTGAAGCACCCACTGCCTAAAGGGAGATTCATTACAATACAAGGAAACCACCAAATCGCTCAAGAATGTGTAATACACTACTACGAAAAACTCATTTAACAACGGTTGGGAAAGACATATAATGACGCGGGCGAGAGTGTTGTTATATAGAGTGTTGTTGTATATGTAGTACTTATACTCACGGTCCTATGACCTATGTTGTATTCTAAAAAGTGTGCTCCATATCACATCAATTATTTTAAATACCTATTGTTGTATAAAACTACCTATAATCATTGTTATTTTAAATATCTGTTGTTGTATGTATTTTAATAAAATAAAAAAATTGCAGCAACAAGAATAACAAGAACAACAAGAATAACAACAAGAACAACAATAAGAATAACAACAATAAGAGATGAAGAAGAAGAACAACAACAACAATAACAACAACAACAATAATAACAACAACAACAACAACAACAATAACTAAAAAAGAACAACAATAACTAAAAAAGAACACCAACAACTAACATTGCTAACTCGAGTTGTAGAAGAGATGATGGAGTTCTAAAATTTATTCTGAAAGTTGGAGGTAAAAGATGTAATTCGTCTAAGTATTAGGTTTCACACAGATCGCTAATAGTTGTGTCTTGGCCATTGATAATCACTAAATGGATGTTCACGATTTGTTTAAGGACAATGAATAAACTCAATAAGCGCACCACCTATTATGTTGGTGCTGGGACTTGGAAAAATAAGTAAAAAACTAAAAATGTTGGTGTTGGGACGACTTGAACCCATGACCAGACGCTACATATGATCATGGTTATTTTAAATACCCGTCGTGAAAGGTCTGTTAGCATTTTGAAAAAATAAGTAAAAAAACTACCTATAACCACAATTTCTTAAATACCCGTGGTGAAAGGTCTGTCAGCATTTTGAAAAAACGTGAGTGATATTTATGATTTAAATAAATTCAGAAAAATATAAAAACACGAAATTTAATCTAATTAAGTAAAATAATATTTGAGATTTTTTTTGGAATTTTTTAAGACTAGAAAACAGTAAAAAAAATCATTAAAAATGGAAAAAAAATGAATTTTGGGTTTTGAGGGTGAAGTCCCGTAAAAACGATTTTTCTGCTTCAAATGCACGAAACAAATTTAAAAAGGAGACGATTTCCCATGAAACCAAGTTTTCCGACCAGCAAAACCTAAAACTAAAATGTAGGCTATAACAACGGTTGTCTAATTTAACCGTTATAAAATCATTTACAATTTTTTTTTTAAATAATGGACTTAAGTGACACACGCTTAATGTACTCTAAAAAATGTAGTTACAGGGAATCGAAACTTGCTACATTTCATTTATTACTGCGGTGGTTTAAGTTAATCGTCATTAAATGACTGTTTATACATTCATCTATTGACTGGTCTAAGTCAACCGTCATTTTTAACATATTACAACAGTGTAAATGGATCCATTCTAAGCCCTTCGTTGTTGTTTGCGCATTTTGTAGTAGTGATACCTTAATTTTTACCCCTAAGATCTCACGAATATCATTTTCCTTTTTCATACAAACAAGATCACACTTGGTGTTTTCCTTTTCCTTCTCGCCCTTTTGAGTTGGCTCTTTTGGATCATCGAGCACCCTCTATTTGTGTGTTTCTTTTCATTAATGCTTATTTGTTTATGTTTAACTAACTGCTAATCAAAATGCCAAAAATATGTTTTGTTTTCTTCGTTTGCAAGGTAGGTAACATAGCTTGGTTCCCCAACTTCATTCAAGTTTATTTTGAGAAGGAACATCCCAAGGTTTGATAAATTGTCTCTTAAGAAAGTCAAAGGTTCATGTGTTTATTTCCATGCCTTCTTCGACAAGTAAACCTCGAGCCAGAGCCAAAACAGTTTAGCACTAGGCCAATTTTCTCACTTTTTCACTGTGTTAATCGATTACCCCGTATGTGTTACTCGATTAACACATGGTTTTCTAGGACAAAAACAACAGTCAAGAATTCTACAACATTTTACACTCACTTTGACTTTCATGATTCACCCTTAAATCAGGTGTAATATTCAAGAGCATGCAAAATCACTCAAAAAATAATTCCCCTACATAATCACAATTAATTCTCATCATACACCTTCATTTTACTCACATTTTCACCATTTGATTTGTTATTTGGACTCCAAACCAAATTCCAAGCCACCTTTTGCTCCAAGCCTAATCTCTATTTAAACACCTTTCTCATTTAAAAAAAAGGGTCCACAATTTGGTTCACCATATTTGATTAAATCATTTTCTTGAGAATTCTCTCACTTTGTGCATAATTTTTCAATCACTCTACCCATTTTCTTCATTTTCCGCAACCTTACCAAAGGTCTTCTATTAAATGTTAGCAAACTTTTCATTGAAGCTTGTTAATATTTAAGCTAAACCCCAATCAAAACACTTCATCAACATCAAATTCTGCAAATCTAAGCATTGAAGATTATTTCTTGAAGTTTATTTTGAATCAAAACACTTCATCAACATCAAATTCTTCAAATTTGATTAGTCTCTTGTGATCTTGTGTTGTTTGATCCATTGAGTTGATTTGTTGATTCCTTTGGTGTTTGATTATTCATAATTTCTTGAATTTTCGTGCTCAATTGGTATACATTATCATGTGGTGTTTGGATTTGAGATTGATCATGGAAAAACACTTTTAAAACACTATTTTATGTTGTTTTAGCAGGTTTAATCGATTAACACTCAGGGAATAATCGATTACACCCTCTTCTGCGCACCTAGAACTGCATTTTTCATGGTGTAACTGATTAACCTATATATGGTAATCGATTACACTTGCTCCAGTGGCATCTTTTGGCTTCTTTTGGGGGTCTATTTTGGTTCCTTTTTCTTTTTTCTCCCCATTTCTTTTGATCTTTGCATTAGATTACAAATTTAAATGTCCAAATTCTCTTTAATTTCAATGGAATTTGGTTGTTGATGAAGTTGGATAAACCTTCATTGATTCAAATATATCTTTAATTGAATCATTTGATTCATTTTAGGTGCTTTGAATTAATGATAGGTTTAGTACTTTAATCCACCAAAAAGAGCGGTTGAAATTGAAGATGAATTGATCTTGAAAATGTGATCCAATTTGGCTTTTCTCCATCCCTTTTCCTTTTGCTCTTTTTATTTTGGTCAATGAAATCTTTAATATCATGGAACCTTTGTTGTTCTTGATTAATATCAGATTGTTCCCGTTTTCGTTTTGCGTGGCATTGCTTTAGGAGAATGATCTACATCACATTTATCTATCATGTATTAACACTAACATCATATTTACCGGCCTCATATAGTATTGACTTCTACATAACTCTATAGTGTGGTGTGAAATAGATTGTTTCTTTTTCATTTAAGAGAGCTAGTGATATACTTGTTGATTTTATCCAAGTTGGAGCCCTTCTCTTAATGATGTATGGATCCATGTTTTCATGCTTATGGATGACTAGTTGAGTGTTCTCCAAAAAATGACAAATTGTTCTTCATTTGGATCACTACTACTATTATGTATATTATAATACTAACGATATTATTGCAATAACTTTACTTCATGCTTTTTGATCCTTGTTTTTTAATTCTTATCATTTATCTTATGAGTTTACTTTAGCATTCCATATCATATTATATTTCTTATTGCTTGTGTTTTCGTTTTGTCCATTTGGACCATATTTTGTTTAAGACATTAATAAAGATCAAACCTCTAAAAAAATTGGTTCTCTTAATCCCGGACTTTGGTTTCTCTTGTGATTGGACCTTTACCTTGGACTTTATTATTCTTGGACTTTGACCTCCTTGGACTTAGATTTAAGTTCTTGGATCATTGTTTGATTAAAAGTCTCATCAATATCAATGTACTTTGGGCGTTGATATGTTTAATCCTAGTACATAAAAATAAGTGATAGATCTTGAGGATGACATGATCAATTATGTAATACCCCGTATTTTTTATAAATGCTCTGGATAATATTAATTAAGATTAATAGGGTTCTAGTGTGCTCTGAGAGTTTTCAATTAAAATAATTAGAGAAATCGACGAACTCAAATTTATTAATTAGTATTATCTGAATCAGAGGTTTTATTAAATAAGTGACTCAGAGACATTTTTGGATTCCCTCAATTTAGACCAGTTAGGTTACTAACTAATTGATATATCAGTATAACAATTGTTTGGTTATTAAGGAAAAATAAGTTATGTGTTAGAAAGGGTTAGAGAGAAAGAAGAAGAAAAGGAAAGAGAAGAGGAAAAGGGATAAGAAGAAGAAACCTAGAAGCTAAGAAGCTTGGATCATCATTTTCTTCATCAATCTTCATCATCTTCATCAAACTCCTCATCGATTGCAAGGTGGGTTCTAGTTAGACACTTTTATTTCTAGAGTTTTGAGTTCTAGAGATTAGGTTGGAAGTGTGAGAAAATGGTTAATTTTGCTAAAATCATGTTTCTAACTGTTGAAATGCTGAAATAATCGGGTAGTATAGTCAGGTTGCATGTATGTGTAACCTACTATGGTTGCTTGGATGATCCATTATGTTATGAATGAGTTCCAATGGGTTTTATGTATGAAAAACAGAGTTTTTCAGCTTCTGGTACAGCAATAACCGGTTACCCTTCTGGGAGTAACCGGTTACCCTTTGAAAAACTGGTATTTTAAAGCAAATTTGCACTAGTAATCGGTTACCCTCCTGGTAGTAACCGGTTACCACTGTTGTGTTTTGAAAAATAATATTTCTTATAAAATTCATAACTTTTTACTCGGGTGTCCGATTGAGGCAAACTTTATATCATTGGAAAGCTATGACAACGTACTATCCAATGGTGAGTGAAAATATTATTTTTGATGTGAAAAATATTTGTTTATTTTATGCCGATTAAAAATGCCGATTATGTATTTGTGATATGTCATTTGAGTATGCATGTTAACCAATAATAATCATGAGACTATTTAATTAAAATGAGTTAAGTAGAGTGAGGAAGACTTACCCTATCAATATTAGAACCTAGTTGTGACTAGGAATTTGATAGAAACTAGATGGTGATGCTCAAACGTTCGATACTTAGAGAAGTATCTTAGTTGATTAATGGTCTAGTGGTGAGAGAGACACTATATGGAACATGTGTGTGAACCCGTTTGGGTGTGTTATTTGTGGAAAAGGAATTGTGACCTTAAGAGTGTTTTATGCATTCCCATTTGAGTGAAATCACGTAATCGAAACCGTTTTCCCTGAGAATGTCATTTCATGAGCCAGTGGCTCCTCTGGAATGTACGCATGCAGTACTTGGCAGGTTTGATTCCCGTGTGTAGTAAGAATGGAACCTACAGGTAGAGACTTGTGGTGGTTTATGGCCCACGTGAAGTGAAGATTGTAAGGTTAATAGCCCTTCAATCCGAATCCATTTTGTATGTCAAGTAAATACAAGGATCCATGACTCGGGCCAACTTCTATACATAGAACAGAACGGGAATATGGGATACCTTTGTGATTTCTGGATTAATGGTACTTTTGAGTTAGTGAACTCAAGACATGTTTCCATATGAGTGTGAGATTGTGAACTCAAGGTCTAGGCTTCCCCCGACTTGAGTAGGATTTTGTAGAACGTTTAGAGCCAAGAGAACTCATAAGATAGGGAACTCACTGAGATGTTGATATCTCACCCCACTATTGTTGTTGCTTTTCAGGTTATTTTGCAGGTTTGGTTTACAAGTGGAGCTATGCTCGGGATGTTTCAAGAGAAGCATAAATTTTGTTTCCGTTGTGTATTTTATCTCATGTACAATACAGGATATTGTATTGATCTTAGTATTTAATTTAGGATGATTTCCATGTCTTGTATCATAGTTTGTATTATGTTTTAGTATTGGTCAAGAATGTGAATTATGCTATTAGGCACTTATGACGGTGTCAATACAAAATGAACTCTTGTATAATGATATTCTAGGTATTTATTATATGGGGCATTACAAATTATGTGGCTCAAGTTGGTTCTTTCCTATGTTTTGTAGTTTAAGGATTCAAGACCCTGGAATTGTGGGTTAATCATTGAATACTTGGCTTGCTTATGGATTATGCAAAAGAAAGGAATTATTGTTTGGCTTATGTTAAAGCTTGCTACCTTTTGGCTAGATATTTCTTATCCCTAGATTTTACTCTATGCTTTGGGATATCCTCTTCATCTCCTCCCCTTCTTAAAACTTCAAAATCTTCTCTCTTTTTCAAAACCTTATTGTTTTTAAACTTAAACCTCTTTCTCAAATAAAACCTTGACTTTGTCAAGTGGTTGTACCTTTTATTTTTTCTTGATAAATGCTAAGATACCTTAAGCATATTGACATAATTTTCAAAAAGAATTTAAAAAACACATAAACTCATTCAAGTTATTCTGTGCACTTTGTCCTTTTTCAAAATTTATACACGAGTCATTTCCATAGTTGTGATGTAAATCTCCTACTCTCCATAGTGTGGTTTGAAATAGATTGGATCTTTTGTTACTCGTGGGAGCTAGTGGCATACTTGTTGATTTTATCCAAGTTGGATCCCTTCCCATGGTAATGTATGAGACCATGATTTCATTCTTATGGGGGAGTAGTTGAGTAATCCACTTAAAATGACAAGTTGTCTCTACTTTTAAAATCAAGAAAAACAAACCAATTTTTTATTTGTACCACGAACTACGAGGTTTTGATCATATATTTTACTTTATGGGTACATAGGCATGAGACTCAAGAAGTCTCTTCAAACACAAAAATATTAAAATAAACTTCTTTTCTCACCTCCCCAATCTCATTTCAAGCAAACATTTCAAACCAAAAGCATAGATTTTTCAAAGAGATCCCTATAGAGTACTATAGACGTTTTGAGTGCTAACACCTTCCTTTTGTGTAACCAACCCCTTACCCTTATCTATGTATTTATTTTATTAGATTTTTGCTTTTAGACTTCTTTAGGTTTTTTTTTAATCTTTTTCCTTTTCCTTTGTGGAAACAAATAAAAGTGCGGTGGCGAATCTTGTTTTATGATTTAAGTTAATCAATAGCTTACACTCACCATTTTTACCGCTACAGGATGCTATCAAAATATCCTAGCGACAAAGAGGGAAGATCTCACTCTTATTGGCGCCCCCTCTATAAAGTTCCAAATGAAGATCTTTATTGTTGGGACCCTATGTTGGACACAAAATTTGAAAGGCTCACAGCCACAAAGGAGTTGAAGAAGATCTGAATAGGACTTTCATCCCATCAGGTGACAAAGATATGTACTTTGCTTACCGAGGAAGAAGAATGTGAGCTAGTCGACTAACTCATTACAAATATCAACTTGTTCGTCAAGACCCCCTCTGATATGCATGTGATACACACTAAGGTGGCGAGAAATCACCTCACCACCCATCCCTCTGCCAATCCAATGGCACACAGGAAAATTGGCTAGGAGAAGAGGCTCGTCATTAATGAGGAAATCGGTAAGCTATTTGATGTATGATTCATTATAGAAATAAAATACCCTACCTAGCTAGTCAACATGGTATTGGTAAGGAAATCAAACAATATATGGTAAATGTGTGTTGACTTTATTGACCTGAACTCCGCATGTGATAAGGACCTATATCCATTAACACACATTGATCGTCTTATCGACGGGTTCTCAGGCTACTACACATGGACCTTCATATATGCCTATTTAGTGTATAACCAAATTTATATGGATCATATGTACGCCTCTAAAACTGACTTCATGTCAAATTAAGACGACAACAACAACAACAACTACTACTATTACTATTACTACTACTACTACTACTACTACTACTACTACTACTACTATTACTACTACTACTACTACTACTACAATATCATGCCTTTGGCCTCAAGAATGTTGGTGCCACTTACCAGTGACTAATGGACGTCGTAATATCGCCCCACTAAATTGGGAGAAATATAGAAGTCTATATGGACAATATGATAGTAGAAACTACCGAGTTGCGCAACCATGTTGAAGATTTGGAGGATGTTCTACCGTCAGTCAAAATATACAATATGCACTTGAATCCTACCAAGTGATATTTCAAAGTTCAAGTAGGAAAGATTTTAGGGTTCATGATGAAAAAATAGACGCGTTTAAGCCAACTCGAATAAATTCTAGACCATCATTTCTATGAGAACCTCACCAACATCAAAGAAGTGTAATAGCTCACTAGTCGGCTCACTGCCATGTCTACCTTTCTTTTATGTGCGGATGACAATGCTTTATTTTCTTTTCCACCCTAAAAAAAATAATTCTAGTGGACGAAAGAATGAGATGAGTCATTCTCAAAGATAAAAGCATTCCTTGCTTCACCTTTCATTCTCATTTTCCTAAGAGAGAGGCATCACCCATACTCTTCTACCTCTTAGTCACATACCAGATAATGAGCTCAATACTCGTCCATGATATATATATATATATATATATATATATATATATATATATATATATATATATATATATATATATATATATATAAGGCAGAAAGACACATGTATTTTGTAAGAAAGGTGTACATAGGCGCTAAAACATGTTATTAGAAGATTGAAAATATAGCGCTAACCGTCATCGTTACGACGAGGATGCTAAGACCTTCCTTTCAGGGCCACAAAATCTTCATGAAAACCAAGTATCTTGTTTGGCAGGTCCTGAAGAAGCCATATTTGAAGGGAATAATAGTGTATTAGGTGGTGGAAATCTTAAAATACAATATCCAATATGTCCCAAAAGGAACAATCAAATCCCAAGCTCTGACAGATCTCGTGGTTGAATTTAGCTTGTCTTAGATGAGGAGACGCCTCTAGAGTGGGCGATGCTAGTTGATGGATCCTTATTTATAAGTAGGAGTGACGCTGGAATAATCTTACAAGGACTCGGGGACATACTCATCGAGATAACATTGAAGTTCAAATTCGTGAGCAACAATAATCAAGCAGAACACGAGACCTTCATCACTGGCATGGTTCTCTCCTTATAAATGATAACTTATAGAATTAAAGCAAAAAATGACTCCTAATTATTTTCCAACTGGATTTCTAGGAAGTAGTAGACAAAAGAACTCCAACTGATAAGATATATGCAAAAGGTACGCAATTTATCCCCTCGTTTTACTTCTTTTGAAATAGAGCATGTTCCCCGTGAACAGAACTGTATAAGAGACCTATTATCCAAACCCGCCACCTCGAAGATGGTAGGGTTTAACAAAATAGTAATCCAGGAAACTCTTGCCTTCCCTAACATTGAGGCGGATGAGGTTTACTCCCTAGAGGTTGCTTTCGAATCTAGCTAAATGTCGCCCATATTATGCTACTTATAGGTGGACGAACTCTCTCTGATCGGCGAGGAGCAAGGAGAGTCTGAAAGCAGACCTTTAAATACACCCTTCACTCAAGAAAGATTTATAAAATGGGTAGAGCGTCTATAATTCTATGGTGTCTAGGTGAGCTGAGACCACCATAGTACTTGCAAAAGTAAATAATGAAGTCTGGATAAGTCTTATTGACGGGGAAAAAATAGGCCACAAGTTGCAAAGGGCATGATACTATTAGCATACCCTGATGAAAGACAGTATTGCCTTCGTCAAGAAGTGTGACCACTATCAGAGGAACGATAACCTTCATCATACCCCAATTGAGCTTCTCTAGTCAATGACGGCACACTGCCCTTTCTAACAGTTGTGTATGGATATCATTGTTCCGCTCCCCCCGACGTGGAGCCAACTGAAGTTCTTGACTTCACAAAGTGGATAGAGGCATAAATTGTCTCCAAAATCATGGAAGAAAGAGTTCCTCGCTTCTATTTGCAGAAATTTATGTGCAGTTTTGGTATTCCTAAAGCCATTGTCCCCGATAATGATGCCTAGTTTTCCACTGCTATGGTCACTGACTTTTTCCAAGATTTAGAAGTATAAACAAAGTTTGGATATATTTTACACCCACAAGCCAATGGGAAAGCCAAATCAACGAATAAGGTAATTCTAAAGAGACTTAAGAAAAATCTCGACGATGCCAAAGGCTTATGGGAGGAATGACTCCACGAAATATTGTGGTCATATCACACCACCCTCACTCTACTACTACGGAAAATCTATTTGTCATGGTATATAGAGCAGAAGGCATGCTACCTATAGAGAATGACACGCCCTCATGGCGAGATTTCCAATTTAATCAAGAGGTAAACAAAATAAGATTGGAATGTGCGATAAACTTGATTGATGAATTGATAGAAGTCACCTAATCAAGAATTCACTGCCAAGCATAGAGCCACCAGAAGGTACAACTCCAAAGTCAAGCTAAGTGAGATGCGAGAAGTGATATGGTCTTAAAGCAGTTATTTATGCTTACACATACGGGAAAGTTATAACCTAACTTTGAAGGGCCATACCACATATTCCATAACTCCCTCACGGGGCCTACAAGTTGCAAGAATTGGAAGGAAAACTACTAAAATTGAGATTATTTGTAATTTCTTAAGAGACATCATTAGTATTTACCTTTAAACAATTTCTTGAATATTTATAAGTAACGGGGATATTTTCTTATATTTTGTATGTTGGACTTCATGGAAAAGATCTTTGTCTCCTCTTAAGGCAATATTTTGTATGTTTGACTTCATGTCGAAGATCCTTGTCGCATATTAAGGCAATATTTTGTATGCTAGACTTCATAGTGAAGATAATTTTTGCCTCTTAAGGCAATATTTTGTATGTTGTACTTTATGGTAAAGATCATTGCCTCATATTAAGATAATATTATGTATGCTAGACTTCATGGCAAAGTCTTTGTCACCTCTTAAGCCAATATTTTGTATGATAGACTTCATGGCGATGATCCTTGATGCCTTTTAAAGAAATATTTTGTATGCTAGACTTCATGGCGAAGATCTTTGCCGCCTCTTGAGGTAATATTCTGAATGTTGGACTTTCTAGTAAAGGTTCTTGCCCCCCTTTCACGAAAATATGAACCAGTTATCTAAACTCATTGTCTGAGGGACTTAAAGTTTCCTTGGACGGGACCAAACATATAAATCTTGTCAAGACACGCGACTGAAATCTAGCCTAAGAGACTTAGTTTAAGTCTTATCTGAGGGCTTGAAAAAAGTCCATCCCAATAGGTCCACGTCTCACCAGAAGGACTTGTAGTCTCATCATCCATGCTACATATAACTTCATCTAAGGGACTGTGATCTCTCAAGCTATCTAAACTCTTTAACCGAGGGACTTAAAGTTTCCCCGGACAGGACCAAAGATATAAATCTCGCCCAAGAGGCGCAACTGAAGTTTAGCCTAAGAGACTTAGTTTAAGTCTTGTCTGAGAGCTTGATAGAAGTCCTTCTCGAGAGTTCCAACACCTCGTTTGAGGGACTTGTAGTCTCATAATCCAGGTTACACATAACTTCGCTTAAGGGACTTGTAATCTCATCAGTCAAGCTCAACGAAACATCTTTAACAACCCAAAGCCCAATCGATCTGGTTTGTCACAAATATCACCAAGAAACTTAGGGCCTCAAAATACTCCATTTTTCATTGGCTAAAATTCTCTTCACCCTTTATCAAAGCCCTTGTGCTTAAGGGAATATATTGTGTTATATTTGTAAAAGACCTAAAAATGGTGCGAGCTTTACATCCCTCAAGACGGGTGATGCCCATCAGGAGGTATCACCTCGCCCCAAGCGATTTTCACTCGCCCAGATAGGGGAAGCGTTGGAAAATACATTTCTTGGATAGAGAGAGATCATGGTCAATATCTGCTCCACCATTCCATAGGAAATATTGATTCAACGGTCCATCATTAACTGAATGAACGATGATCATTCCCAAAGAAACCATAAGACCAAAGGAACCATAAATACTTCTCCTACTAACGGGAAAAGAGAGATAGATCATAACTTGCATAGAATACCCTAAGCACTACACTAATATAGATAGCATTTCACATCATGTGAATCTGTCCTCTAAAACCATCGTAACATCACCATATAGAGCTTCTCTCCACCGTAAGTAATCCCTAACTACGATAAATTATTATAAAAAATACTAATGCCTCAGAGTATCCCATGCCTTTGTTGGGATATCATGCACATCTACTAGTACAAGTAACAAAATTATTATTATTTTTTAATTTTTTTTATAAGCAATTGTATTAAAGGGAGAAATAGGGTTTCTCCAACCCTATACAAAAACCAATCAAAGAGAGGAAAAGCTTCTAGAAACAAAAATTACGAGAAGTCTAATGGATATATCATGCACTCATAAAAAGTACAAATCATACGACCTAATTCCAACCATCTCCACAAAAGAGTGACAACTTGATTGAAAAGAGTGTCGACATCGCAGGCTACGTTATCAAACATAGTCTTATTTCTACTTCTCCATATACACCAGGTAGCAATAAACCAGATAAAACAACTCATATCTTCCTTTCCTTTATCAAAGAGAACCAAAAACCAACGCAATCTGTGATTACAAAGCGAATCCGATTGGATAGGCTGAATATTAATCCAATAAAAAAATTTGTTCCATAAAAGCTGGACCTTCGGACAGTTAAGAAAGAGATGCAACACATCCTCGTATTCTCAGAAACACAAAGCGCAAACCTTCTCGAAAGGCGAAACAACAATACCTTTATTAACCAAGTTATCACGTGTCGGAAGCCTATTACAGATAAGTATCCAACAAAAAACCTTTATCTTATAAGGGATTTTAGTTTTCCAAACACCTTTTAACAGCAATGCCTCCGAATCGGTAAAAGAAAATCCAGCATAGGCCTCAATAAGACGATTATAGCAAGAGTTAATAGTAAAGTACTGAAGAGGATCCAAACGACATCCTCATGAATCCAGTTTGCTACGAGAAACCTGCAAGTTAGACACAAACAACAGCAGAGGTTCGAATAAAGGAGTGCTCACGTCAGCTATAATCCACGAATTGCGGAAAGACTAGGTTCAGGTATCTTCAGTCCAAAAACCATAGTCTGTAATAAAGCTACTTTTTTTGGAAACCACTGGAAACAGATCTAGGAACAGATCCATTAAGATATTATCACCACACCAGAAAGAAAACCAAAAAGGGATACTATCACCCCTGCCAAGAACAGGGATTTCCGAATAGCGAAAGCATTAATCATCATTTATGGATTTTAAACCGACAACGTCACGCATCCAAAGAGATACTGATTGATGGGAGTACTGACCTGGTTGAAGCACTAGAGAGGGCAAATTACCATATCTATAAGAAATAAAGTTCCTCCAATTCTCATCACCTCCGACAAGAAATTTCTACAACCATTTGGAAACAAGGGCTTTGTTGAACATTTCTATGTGTTTAATTCCAAGACCTCCCTTATCAATAGGTTTACAGAGCATGCTCCATTTAATCCAAGAAATACATCTTTATTCCACCGAACCCGACCAAAGGAATTTTCTTTGAATAACAATAAAAGTTTAACTTTCGATGGAGCTTTGAAGAATGAAAGATAGTGAATAGGAAAATTTGTTAGAACGGAGTTAATCAAAGTAACTCTTCTACCAAGAGACAAGTTCCTTCCTACCCACGTATTAAAACGACCTTTCAAAGTGGCCAAAACCGGATTCCAGAAAGACAAACGCCTATGGTTACCTCCTATGTTAATGCCAAGAAATCTGAAAGGAAAGGAGCCAGACTTATAGTGGAGGAAGCACTCAGCCGCTTTTATGAATAAAGTGTCAAGACCTATTCCATAGATACAACTTTTGAAGAAATTTATCTTTAACCCCGAGATCATTTCAAAGCCTCTAAAAATAGTTTTTAAAGCCCATAGGTTCGAGTAGCCACCATTATAGAAGATTAAGGTATCGTCAGCAAATTGAAGAATTTCAACCGAGACCTCTTCAGAAAAACTGTAACCAGAAAAGACTTTCAAAGAAGTCGCGCGTCTCATTAATAAGGCCAAGGCTTCAGCAACAAGAGCAAAAAGAAAAGAAGTGTTTGGGTTGCCTTGTTTTAAAACTCTAGTTGCCTCAAAATCAGCAGAAGGACTACCATTAATTAAGATTGAAACAAAACTTGAGCACACCACCCCTTTCATCTATTTAAGCCAATTTGGACCGAAATTCATGGATTTGAGAACGTCAATGAGAAACTTCCAGTCAACACAATCATAAGCTTACACAAAATCCACCTTAAAAAGGAGACATTGTTTCTTGTCTCTCCTAGTTGAATTAATTATTTTGTTCTCAAGTAAAACACCATCCAACAAATTCCTTCCCGGCATAAACGCAGTTTGAGATGGAGACACCAGGCCTGCCATAAGCGGAGACAATCTAGCTGCTAATATCTTAGAATTCCCTTTTGAAATACAGCCAACAAGTGTTATCGGCATATAGGCCCAAAAGGATAAAGGACTATCAACTTTTGGGACCAATGCAATGAAGGATGAGGAGAAGTCTTTCGGGAGATTCCCAGTAGTGAAGAAATGAGTAATACAACTCTCAAAGTCTTGGCCAACTATATCCCAACAATCTCTAAAGAATTTGAACGAAAATCCATCTGGCCCAGGAGATTTACCCCCGTTGCACGCAAAGACTGCAACTCTAATCTCAACTGACGAGAACAAAGCTTCTAGATTAATAGAATCAAAGGTGCTAAGTTTAGTAATATCAGAAAGATTCATAACAAGCCTGGAATAAGAGCAGTGCAAGAATTTTTCCTTAAAAAATCCTTTGTAGAAACTTTAATCAACTCAGGGTTATCCTCCACTTGGTTATTACAAACAATGGCTGCTATATGATTCGAGTTGTTTCTAACTTTCAAAGAAGAATGATAAAGGCGACTGTTAACATCATCATCCTTCAACCACTTGGATCTGGACTTCTGAGCTAACATACTTTCCTGAATACGCAGATTTCTCCAGAGTGACTCTTGAATCTTATCTTTTGATTTAATATCCTCTTTAGATAAATCAATAAGATTACCCTCCAAAACCTCATCAAAACCATTAAGCTCATCAGTAATATTATCAATTCTTAAATCGATCCAGCAAAAAACATGAGTTTCCAATGTTTCAATAAGATTTTAGTAGCCGACAACTTCTCTTTAAAAAAAATGAGGGAGAACCTTGGAAAGAAAAAGAGTTCCAAGATTTCCTAATAAAAGAATCGAAATCTTTATGGCATAGAAACCAATTAAAGAACCGAAATGGTTTTGGACCCGAATCGAAGTTGTAAGACTTGAGAAAAACAGGCCTAAGATCAGAGATAGATCTCTTACCCACGTATTGAGCCTTGAAACCCCAACAGTGGACAAGAGAATCATCCACAAGAAACCTATCAAATTTACTACAACTCATTCCATTAGAATTAAACCAAGTAAAACGATTTCCAACGAAAGGGAGATCAGATAAGCCCAACTCTTCTATAAACAAACTGAATTCGACATACTCAGATAAATAAGATGATCTTCTACCCTTTCTTTCGTTAACAAATTTTACAGAATTAAAATCTCCACCAATCAACCACTTACCCTCCGGATAAAGATTTTTAAGATTAATGATATCAGCCCAAAGAATCCCCTTATCATTAATGATACAAGTGGAGTAGATGTTTACCACAATCATCAAAGAACTCTTCCAACTGAAAATGGAACAAAGGAAGTATTTACCTTTAATTGTTGAAATTGGAGTAAACATCCCTTTTCTCCAAACTGTGAGAATTCCTCCAGAAGCCCCTTCTGGATCACTGGCAGACCAATCAAATCCCTATTTTCCCCACAAGCTACGAACTATCGATTGTCTCATACAAGGAATCTTGGTTTCTTGAAAGAGGCACAAATCTACAATCCCTTTACGAACAGAATGACGAATACTTCTCCTTTTAAATGGGAGATTACACCCACGAACATTGTAAGACATAAAAATTATTTCTCACAAATGTCAACAACCTTCAGAGGAGAAGAAACAACTTTATCTCTCACTTCAAGACCTCTGATAACACTAACAAGTTCCTTCTCATCCTTATCCGACCCAATACCTAAAAGTTTGACAGAATCCAAAATCCTACTAGGAACATTAGACAAATCCGCCTTGCATTGGATGTTGTTTCTATAACTATTTGATTCGTCAATGGAATATGAACTTTCTGGGACTTCCAAAATCGAAGCAGATTCAATGATAGGAGTTAAAAACGGAGGAGGGGGTTGGATCAACTTATCAGTACTCTTGAGCTTGAAGGAAGCATATTTCAGCAGCTTGGAAGATGATGCATTTAAGAGGGAGGAATATAAGGATGGAAAGAAGGGGATTTTAATGTTATAAAAGTCAGCAAGAGGCTTTTTGGTTTTTAGAACAACAGGACCAGTCACAGATTCCATAAGCCCAAAATCAGAAGGTGGAAGGAGGCCAATTCCTGAGAGCTCAGAATTTTCAATGGGGTCCGAAGCAGTACTAGGCCCAAGTGTGGATCCAATGTCCACCAAAGCAACACAAGGTGCAGTGGGGACCATAACCATATAGTTAGAATTGAACAATTCGTGAGCATCCAAGGGAACAACAACAGAGTCATTGACTTTACTGACATCTCTCCTCCCCAAGGATCCATCACTAGTTCCCGAAAAATCACAAGAGGGGGGAGAAACGTGCATAGTACGGGAACCTGCACCATCCGAAACATCCTCATTCTCCTTTAAGCTAGACCCAGTCCTAGGGGAAGAATGAGTTGAAGGACAAGTCCCTTCAGTGTCAGAATCATCCTCTGAAGCCCAATACCCATCACCTTCAATACCTTCTGAATCCAAAGATGGGGCAATAGTAACCTCATCATCACCAATCTCAGTAGAACGATCTTGTTCCATGGGCTGAAAAACTTCAAAGACTTTAACAGAGAAGGAAAACCCATTGAGCAAAAGAACTACCTCTTCATTACAAATATGACTCCATGAAGTTTTAATAAAGAGTTTAGCCTCATCAAACGAGGAATGTTTTGTCGTTCTCTCATCTTCTCTAATAAACTCACCAAACCTTTTAGCCAAGCTACTAAGGATCTCTTTGTTCCAAGCAAAACAAAGGAGGCCCGAACATCTAACCCAGACAAAACGGGACCTATCAACAAAGTCAATTTGCCAAGGCTTAATAGATGAGAACCAACTATCACAAAAGGGCCTTAAATTGAATCAAAAACTGTTGAATAACACCAGGTTGTTTAGATTCCAACAAACACGAACTAGCGCATAAGGGGGTAGCGAGGATATCAAAAACACCCTCCTCAGAAAGCATCTCTTGAATAAGAAAGGGGTTCACATCTTCATGAAGCATTCCTACAAAAGCTTTTTCAAATCAAGTAACTTCCAAACCTTCAAGAAAAATCGAGTCATGTAATGGCACGCCTTTCAAACCTTGATGATCCTTACTAACAATATGAGCATATGAAGCCTTAGTCCTCAGGTTAAACATGTTTCTTCCTGAGCCATTGAGAGCAGAAGGAAGCTTAGTGGAGCGTGGTTCAGTAGGAGATATCTGAACACTTTTTTTCGAAACGAGGGATATTAGCATGCAGCTTTGTACCATGAATAAAAATACTATCAAGTTTTACAGCCATTAATCTAGGGTCATGGACTTTTCTGAACCTAGCAAAACCAAACCTCATTCCTCTTTTATCCCTCCTTCCCGGAATGAAGACCTCGGATATGACTCTGTAAACTTAGAAGATTTCGAATAGGTTCCTTGCACAAACATTATCATGGAAATCCGAAACAAAAAAGGAAGTAATAGGTTCACCTTCCATCGCACCTTTACCCCCATTCTCCCTCCAGACCGATAGACCAGCAAAACCTCTGGAAGATTTCCTACGCTGTAACTTAGTCCAGGCCATAGCAAACTAAAAAAATCATCGAAAACGGACTAACAATAGGTACGAAAAGAGAAGACAACACAGATAGTCATCCAAGTTCTACAAAGGAAACAGATAGAGAACTAGAATAGAGCACCACTTGTCAAGGCCCCTAGCCCTAAAGCTAGGAATTTAAGCCGAAAACAAGAGCGAGATTCTAGAAAACTATCGCAGAGACCTTAGCAAGGATGAATGGGCAAGGAAGAAGAAAGTCATACAAAAGATGAATGAAACAGTTGACAACCCTAGAGAGAAGTCAGAGACTTCTCTCTCAAGTTTAAAACTTTAAAATTATGTTCATTATTCTGTGAAATACAACATTATTATTATATATGATCATTTGAATTTTGAGTAAAAATTATATTAATTGTCTTTTGTGTTATGAATTAAAAATTATTAAATACAAATAGTATAAAAAATGCTTATTGTCAGAAGATACTTTTTCATCTTTAACCACTTTACAAATAAAACTATAAATACTCAGTCTCACAAGTGAAGAAACTTCTATCATTTGAAATTTTAGAACGTAAATGATTAAATCTGAAAGAAAAAGATAAACAATTACATCCTTTGATTACAATTAGTAAAAATTATATTTTAAATTATATATATATATATATATATATATATATATATATATATATATATATATATATATATATATATATATATATTCAGTGACAATATTTCACATATTAATTCCCTATATGATAAAAGCTTTTTCACTTCCGGTAGATCTAACCTCGTTGACCTAATAATAGTTAAAAGAGATTAAAGTAGAAAACTTTATATTGTCAACAAATTAAGGGAGAAAGAGAAAAAGCAGCAACAATGTGTGGCACACTAACACTTATAAGTGGTAGAGCAGTATGATAATACAGTTGGTGTGGTGGGTCACAACTCCAAATTTGTTGGTTGTAAGTTTTAGGTAGCCATTGCATACGTGTCAATGGAATAAAGCAAACTAAGAGCTAATCAAAGACTTAAAAATTGCAATATTCTTGACATTTAAATAACCATATAGTATAATTCAATATTATATTTTTGAAAGAATTGGTATCATTCATTAAAAATGGTGAGACACACATTATGGTTATTTGTGGTCCACTACTTATGAATCATTTTTCTTTGAAATTTTATCATAGGTTTCATTTGGCTTATTTTATTTGTATATTATACCATTACCAAGAAATTCCTCTTTCTAATGTCAAGAAATAGAGTACTTAAAATGATGAGACAAAAACTTGAATGACTTTTTTGAGAGTATGGAATATGATGAAACGCAACGATAAAGAAGGGAGTGAGTGTGAAATATGAAACACAAGGATAAAGAACATAACATTATGAGTCATAAAGTGCCACAACGTGCAAAGCAGCAAAGGAGCTGAAAGTATAAAAGTAGTCAAAAATAACATTATCATATGTGAGTAAAAAAATAACCAAGGATAACATTATTTTATTTAATAAATAAAACTATTTATCTTGGAATTGTGGTCGGCATAACACAGTTTTATAATACCAGTTTGTTAGTGAACAAGTGGGTGGTCTTAGATGTATTAGAATTAGAGTTTACTGAATTTAAACTTGTACAATTGATTTGCAAAGTGATACTAGTGTATATATATATATATATATATATATATATATATATATATATATATATATATATATATATATATATATATATATATATATATATATATATATATATATATATATATATATATATATATATATATATATATATATATATATATATATATATATATATATATAATCAATATGAAATATAAAAAAATTGTGATTTCGATTATCTTTTAATCTTCAATATTGTATATTTATACTATAGGATGTCAAAATTAATCTTTCACTTAAGAAAAAACGAATATAAAAAAATTTATAATATTTTAAAAAATAATTTTATAAAATCTATTTTTGAAAATATAAAAAAAAATCATTTTTTTTTAAATCTGAAACAGACATACCCATTATTCCATTATCTTTAATATTATAGTCTACTTCATAATACCATAGGTATCGATATAATTTTTTATATGATTCTATGATTTAAGGTAGGTTAATTCTTTTGAAATCGGTTTTGTCTAGTTTATCGATTTTTATGTAATCTTTCTACAAAGCGTCAGTTAAAGTGGTTAAAACGATTACTTCTATTCAATCTAATTTTTTTGGGGGGAGGATCGGAAGATAGAATGAGAATTCATTTGGTAAGTTGGGATGATATGTGCCTTCCAATTGATAAAGGAGGTCTTGGTTTGAGAAGGATATATGATTTCAACATTGCTCTTCTTCATAAATGACGGTGGAGGATATTGTCGGATTCTAATTCCCTTTGGGTGGAGGTGTTGAAGGCTCGGTACGGTGATATACCACTATGTCAAACAAGACCTTAGACAACGTTTATTTTTACCTTAGACAACACTGTCTAAACTTGCGCTGCTAAAGGTTTAGACATCGCTTTGATTAATGACAAAAGCGTTGTCTAAAGGGGCTTTATACAACGCTTTTATTGTCAAAAGCGCTTTCTTTACCCCACTTTAGACAACACTTTTTGCCTTTTTCTCATATACCTTAGACATCACTTTTTTATTTTAATGGTATACCTTAGACAACGCTTTCACTAAAAGCGCTGTCTAAACCTCACCTTAGACAACGCTTTTAGTGAAAGCGCTTTCTAAACCCCACCTTAGACAGCGCTTTTCCTTGAAAGCGCTGTCTAAGGTATACGAAAATTTAAAAAAAAAATCCTTTAAAAAACGCTGTCTAAGGTTGCCAAATTATAGACACCTATTTTTATCCACTTTTTCACTTGGTTTTTAAACCAGAATTTGTACCTGTTTTCCAATCCAGAATTTGCACTAAATTATCCTATTTAAACCTACTAATTTAGGCACCGATTTATAGATACAAAATAATCGAATTTTCAATCACCAATATCTACGAAACAATTCATACATTCGTACTAATATCTACGAAACAATATTAACGAAACAAATCATACAATTCATTTCATCCAACTATACAGTTTTGGTTCAAATGAAATTCTACATAAACTAAAAGGTGATAACACTCCGAGCTATGCATTTCCATCCAGTTGCAACTATACTATAACCTGAAACAACATGAAAATATTATAATTGATCAATTAAAACAAGTCATAATCAATATGTCTATAGTTACATACACATACTCAAAATTTTCATCAATTAAAGTAAGAGTACAATATACCTTATAACACATTTAGCCCCATAATGAATTGACATCATTCCTCTTTAATTTCATCCAAATGATTACTTGAGTAATACACACACTTGAATTCATCAAAGTACTACATAATAATATAACATAGTTTGATTTAGTTTCAACTATTTAATTATATGAGAAATATGTGTTAAATATTAAAATAATTCATAAGTTAGAAATACATACATCAGATGGAATCTCTAATCGACCCAAAGAAAAAGTTTCTCTCATAAACCTCAACATGAAATATCTGCAATCTATATCATTACGTTCTAGAGGACACTACACATGAAAAGAAAATATGGATAAATCCTAAGTTTTATCAAGTATCACCACTAATATAATAAAAAATGTGATAATTAATAATATACTGCCACTTTTATTCATGTAATGTTGTTGGCTCTCCTCTTTAATACTTGGATATCTCGTTGGGCTCGAAAAGCTTGTATAATGCTAATAAAATATAAATGAATATTTAGAACAATTCACATAAATTAATAAATACACACAAGAATATTTAGAACAATCTCTCTTATGTGTCAATCATGTTCTTCATATTCGGGTATGTTGTCCAATAATTTCCTAACGAGTCAAGATAATAAACAATTTCTCTGATAGGATTGATTGCGACCAACAACCAATGTCCATTATATGATTAAACAAATGTTAGATGAAAATTTTCTAAACGACGTCAAAATACAAAATAATTATGATAGATGAATTTAGAATGAAAATCTAACCCGATATTAAACGGTAAAAAGAACAACTTTTCCGTATCTTTGTTGGCCATGAAGAGGTTAAGAACGTACACCATCACGTCATCTGGTCTACTTAATATTAAAGCTAAGTTGACGGAAGTGGGACTTAAGAATCCAAATCTTTCGTCCAATCCACTTGGGCGCATCACTTTGTCATACAAAAACCTTAAATAAAAACATCATTAACATTAGACTATTCATTTGAAACATAAAGTAAATAAGTTGTTCAATTAATATAACAAAGTAAACCGGATATACCTCACATATATATTGACAACACTGACGTCTATTTCTTCATGACGAAAGATTTGCACAAAATGTTCATTACCAACTGATTGTTCATATTCAAAGCCAAATATATCTTCCTCCATATGTATAAGCCGAATACCTCCGATCGGAATATCTGTCAACTCTAGAAACATCTGAAGGCACGACCTATACTTGGAGGTAGGTTTTTTCCTAGCCGCGGTCTTCTTAGCACCAATCTTTTGTTGTTGTGTGGAGACGTTGCTAACCTCCTTATCATGAAGCTACATGTCATATAAATAGTTAGATGAAGTATAAAATCAAGAATTTAACATTTTCCATGCATAAATATCATATAACTGTAATGTACCTATTTTTTTTGAAACAATGGACTCGGTATGCCACAGAATAGCCTTATCTTTTGATTTGGATCTTGTTGGAGTCTAATTAACATAACCATGTAAAAAATGTACGTTAAATGCGCGTAAAAACTTTGAATCTACACATTAAGGTTAACAAAGGTTCATAATGGTGTTAAGGATACCTCATATCCTACGCTAATGAGACTTGTTGGCCATGCAACAAACGAACATATTGCTTGTTCCACCGCTATTGTATCTGAAACATCGTCAGGATATGGTAATAATGCATTTGGCTCTACTGCAATATCAACTGCGACTTCCAAACATCCAGTAGGGAGCGGTCTAGTGTGAAGTAATTCTCCGTTAGTGTTATGCATTTTTCCCTTGCCAACCATCCGATAATATGGTGACGATAAGTAGAGCTGACAATGGGAAATGCCCTAAAACCAATAATAAATATGAAATTGTTAATGTGTATATATGTCAATTACATGATTTAAGCTAATAGTTCAATTTAAGACAAATATATATAATTACCTCTGGAATTTAAGACAATTTAAGACAATTTAACGATGCATATTCGTTACGACACAAAACGCAATCGTTAGGACAAACATGTATCTTATCATAGCTCATGCCAATAGAGCACAACATTTTTTTTTGCCTCATAGGTTCGATTAGGAAGAACATTATCCTCCGGTAGCATTTCTCTCATAAGGGCCAACAACTCTGTGAAACTTTTATTCGACCATCCATTGCCCGCCTTTAAGTTGTACAACTTTAATACCGCAGACAGTCTTGAGAATTTAGTGCAACTTTTATACATCGGTTTCTCTGCATCGCTTACCAACTGTAGCGGTAAAATCGTGAGTGTAAGCTATTGATTAACTTAACTCAAGGTACACAGAGTCGCCACCGCGCTTTTATTTATTTCCAAAAGGAAGAAGGCAAAAAGAACAAAGAAAAGCCTAATGAATCTAAAAGCAAAAGCTAAAAGAAACAAACAGAGAACGGGTAAGGGGATTGGTTACAAATCGGGAAGGTTTTACGCACCCGAAATGTCCGTGGTACTCCACGGGAACCCTTTGAAATATTTACTGCATTTTTGGCTTGAAATGATTTGCTTGAAAAAAAGATTGAAGAGATGAGAAGAAGAATGTTTTTTAAGATTTTGGTGTTTGATGAGGTTTTAACGCCTCATGCCTACGTACCCACAAAGTGCAATGCGAGATCAAAACCTCGTAGTTCGTGGTACAAAATTCGGGAAAAAAAACAATGAGTTGCATTAATTTTAAAAATGTAGAGATAAGTCGTCATTCTTTAGCGAATAATTCCGCTAGAAAGAATGAATCATATTTAAACATATAAAAAGAAAAGTGCACAAAGGCACAAAAACAATTGAGTGAGTTTTTTTGGATTTTTTTAAAGTATGTAAGAAAAGAATTTCAATATATTTACATGGATTAAAGTTTATTAAGAAAATAAAATGAAAAGGATAAAAATTACTTGACCTAAGTCAAGGTTTGTTTATGAAAGAGTTTGAAGTTTGAAAACAAAGAAGATTTTTGAAATAGGGAGAAGTTTTGAAAATTTAAGAAGTGAGAGGAGATGAAGGGACTATCCTAATACTTGAATTAAAAAGTTAAGAGAAGAACGATCAAACCATATTATGAACACTTCTTCAAAGTAACCGGAACTCCATCTTCAAAGACCAATGAAATAACTTGAGGCCAAAGTTTTCAATCCATCACAACTTGAGCAAGGGGAGAGATCCTAAAATCTAAGTCCATACTCCAATGCTAAGGATAGTAACCATAGTCCGAAATTAAAGTCACAAGTTTTTTAGAGGTTTAATCCTTTATTAATTTTTTTGTGTCCAAATGGACAAATAGAAAATCAAATCAACAAACAATAAGGGCAAAAAAATAAACATGATATGGATGAATAAAGCAAAATAAAATAAAGGTAATAATAGTGCAAGAAATTAAATGTTAGTAACAAAAGAGGTAAAAATGCAAGAATCTAAAATATTAATAGTAGTAATATTATAATAATATTCATATAATAATGGTATGGTGAACTTAATCAACCACAAAAAAAAAAAAGAGTAACCAAAATCGAAGGCAACCGAATCCGCTTAGTATCTTACACTATAGCGATTAATTAAGGCAAACCGAACCGAATTCAATGAAATTTGAAAGGCGATTGGGAGACCCAAAGAACCTACGCATCAAAAATTCACAAGTCTCGATTCTTGATGCAATATGATTAACCACTTTGGGATTACGCGATCAACAAGAGATCCGGTCCACGAAAGTGCAAGTACCCAATTAGATTTTTATTCCGAAGTCGGGACACATTTAGGTCTATGTTAAGCAATCGCCGAGTAATTTACGAAGTAATTACCCTACAAATGAGGCCGGCCATCACCAATTAAGGTGCATAATATTAGTGTTAATGTATATGAGATGAACGATATATAAATCGTTATCCGAACGTGATACCGCACGAAACTAAAGATGAATACCAAATTGAGCCGTACTTATGGTATTCTTCCATCCTTAAGCTCAATCACTCATCTTGGTGGATTCAAGCATGAAAATATATCACTAATGCAAAGTACCTTAAATGAATTGAATAATCCACTTAAAGGTAGTTTTGAATTAATGAACATTAACTACTCTAATCTACACCCAAAGTCCATTGAAATTAAGGAGGAATTACTCCCAAAAATGCTTCCCAAGGTAAAAATAAAAAGGGGAAAGAGGAAGAAGAAAGAGGAACCAAAAAGGGGCTTGAAACAAGCCAAAAACACCATTCTGACTTGTGTTAACCGGTTAACCAATTGGTTAACCGGTTAACGCAAGCAGAACTTGAATAATTTGCGCTGTTTTTAAACTGGTTAACCGGTTAACGCTGTACCAGAAGCTAAAAAATGCAGAAAATTCAGCATGATCCATTTTGAAACCTTTTCTCAAACATTGGATGATCATGATCTGAATTTGCACAAATTTTAAAACAAAAATACAGTGGGATCCCTGCAATCAAACAACAAATAAAGATCCAAAGGATCTAGAAACAAAAGCACCAAAGATCTACATCTTGAATGTTGATGGTGAATATGGGTTTATGGAGGAAGATGAATTACCAAAAGTTTTTTCTTCAAATTGAACCAACACAAGCTTAGATCTACTGAATTTAATGAGCAAGAGAATGAAAGGATGAAGGTCTAGCTCAAGTTAATTAAGAATTCAATGTGAATTCTTGATAACTTCAAAAGAAAGAAAGATGAGCTTTGGAGAATTTTGGTGTTGGGAGTAATTTTGCAAGAGGTTTTGTGGCTATCAAAAGCTTGTGGAATGAATGAAATTGGGGTCCTATTTAAAGGCTTTAGGTATGGAAATTTGGTGGAATGGAGCTTGCTTTGGTAATTTGAATTTAGGTTTGGTAATTGGAATTTTGGTGGTAAATGGAAAAGAGTGGTCATTAGTGAGGGTTTTTGGTAGGAAATGATCAAAATGATGTAGAGAAATCAGAAACCAATGGATCTAGAATATTCCAATTAAATCAATGATCTAAGGGTGCTGAATTTGAATAAAAAATTCAAATTTCGCACTGGTTAACCGGTTAACCAAGCTGAATTTTGAATTTTTTTGTTCAAAAATAGCTGCTTGGTTGTTTCGGCCCGATTCTTGTGTACGTCGAAGAAATAAACACGGGAACCTTGGAGATCCTTTGAATGAATCGATTAACTTGGGAAATCCTTGATCTGATAAATTTGAATTATTTGCGGATCGTCTTCGACTTTTGTGAAATTTACTCGAGCTGCAAGACTGCTATTTTTTTTGCATTTTTATATGGTTCCTCTTCCTGAAAAAAAGTTAGCAAAAGGAAACAAAATATTTTTGGATTTTGATTAAGGGTTAGTAAACACAATCAAATAAAACAATTAAAGACAACGGTGATCCTCTGCGAGACAAAATCCTAACCCGAGAAGAACCGTGCAACCAGTGCGATCTTGTTTGTATGCAAAATGCAGATGAGATGCAAAGAAATCTTAGGGCAAAAATTAGGGTGTTACAGCTGCCCCTATTTAAGTTTCTTCAATCCAGAGATAATGAAGATTGAAATATTCGTTTCGACAAGATGGAAGATACTTAAATATCAAAAAACCCAATTTTTGATCCTAAGATGCCAAAAACTGGAATGAAATGAAATGAATGAGATGATATGGAAATGATATGAAGCATATGAAACTGTATATGAAATGCAGAGAAAATATGTGATAGCATATGAAATATTATGAGAAAATTTATGAGATGATATGAAATGTATCTGAAACCAAATGAAATGCAGAGAAATCCGTGAGGGATAAGACGACACATGAAAAAGAATAAACGCTGGGGATAAGGAGCATAAGACTCCTACAGGGAAAATCAACATGCTAGAAACCATCACATGGCTCAGCTGAGGTGAAAATGTCCAAGAATGGTAATTGGACAGAAAGCATCACAACATCCAGGAATGGCACTGAATGAAGTAAGAAAAATCCCGAAAAAAGTACACCAGAAGCAACCAGAGATGACATTACTGATTATACTAGGGATATCCGAGAATGACAATCGGACAAAAGGTAATCACAACATCTGAGAATGGCAATCAGATGAAAATGCGAGTCACAACATTCAGGAACAGAACTGAATGAAATGAGAAAATTCGGGAAATTACATCAACTCCATGATGACTCCAACATGGAAATCCGAGAATGGCAATCGGAAGGAAAGTGGTCACAATATCCAAGAATAGCAATCAGATAAAATGTGAATCACAACATTCAGGAACAGAACTGAATGAGATGGAAAAAGGTCCGGGACAATACATCAAATCAATGATGACTTCACTATGGACATCCGAGAATGGCAATCGGAAGGGAAGTGATCACAACATCCGAGAATAGCAATCAGATAAAATGTGAATCACAACATTCAGGAACAGAACTGAATGAGATGGAAAAAGGTCTGGGACAGTACATCAAATCAATGATAACTTCACTATGGACATCCGAGAATGGCAATCGGAAGGGAAGTGATCACAACATCCGAGAATAGCAATCAGATAAAATGTGAATCACAACATTCAGGAACAAAACTGAATGAGATGGAAAAAGGTCTGGGACAGTACATCAAATCAATGATGACTTTACTATGGACATCCGAGAATGGCAATCGGAAGGGAAGTGATCACAACATCCGAGAATAGAAATCAGATAAAATGTGAATCACAACATTCAGGAACATAACTGAATGAGATGGAAAAAGGTCCGGGACAGTACATCAAATCAATGATGACTTCATTATGGACATCCGAGAATGGCAATCGGAAGGGAAGTGATCACAACATCCGAGAATAGCAATCAGATAAAATGTGAATCACAACATTCAGGAACAGAACTGAATGAGATGGGAAAAGGTCCGGGACAGTACATCAAATCAATGATGACTTCACTATGGACACCCGAGAATGGCAATCGGATAAAAAGGGTGTAATATATGAGAAGACACAACAAGTAGGTGAAAAAAAAGTTCTGGAGAGACAGACAAATGCCAAGTAAGTTGGACTTTAACCAAAAAGTAAGAAGTTGAAAACAACAAGACCTCGAGAAATGCATATGAGGACTAAAACACTCAGTATGCAGACCTTTACGAAAACGAGGACTAAACCACCCAAGAACACGCATAATGAGGTCTAAAACACTCAAATATGCTAGGTTAAACAAGAATGGGGAATAACACACCCAAAGAGATAATATGAAAGAAAATGCTGACAACCAGTTTAGACTCTTAGAGGAGTGAAAAGGAAGAAGACTGATTCCTCAACACGGAGATCACTGCCATTCTGTTCGGAAATTAGAGATACTATTGCTGAATCAAATCTCTGTCACACCAGTAAACTGTATCAAGTTGAAAATCTTTTGAGAGAAGTCATGCAAAGCTGCTTGGGGATTCTTTGAAGAAAATTGCCCCAAGTTTAATAACTGATAAAGGTAAACTGATAATGGATTCAGTTCTTGACTACTGCTGGAGAGAAATAATCACATCTTGAAATGACTGTTGAGAAGAATAAACTGCTCATGGCTTCAGTTCCTGAAATGAATGCTAAGAAAATAACCCAATGTGAAACTTGCAGAGAATCTTCTGCCTAAACATATCTGAAAATAACTTGCACTGAATAGCCAACCATAGGAACTGAGAAAAAAACTTGCCCCTGATAATATCACCGACCAAGTTTCTCAACTGTTTGAAAATTCCTTGATGAGGAAAGTTTATTTGCAAATAAAAAATGTTTGTACAAGCCGGGTAATTTTAATGCAAAGTTCAATGCAAAGTTTGAAATCAAGAATCATTTTTGGAATGAAATTTATTGATGTAAAGTAAATGAAAACATTGTCAAAACACGGCGGTTGAGACAAAAATTAAAGATAAAGCAACAGTAAGAAACAGATGATTGGTAAAGAACTTGGGAGTCAGTTTACGCAACCTTGTTGTAGTATGCTTTTCAAAAGAAACCTGAATTCAATTAGGACTTTTGAAGGTTGTAACGTGGCCTGGTTCACGGTTTATGAAACAAAGGATATAGGCTCAAAGTTTATTTGTACCCAAACCCAACTTCGTGATAAACTCCAGCCCTACATTCAATTAATTCAATCTATGCATTCAAGTTCCCAGAAATTTAGGATTGCACAGATGAAGATAGTTCATAAGCCAAAGGATTTTGAGATAACAGTCACCTCTTCCTTTTGTTATTTCTGGTGAGGACTTTGGTCAACTCATCTTGCTTTTGGTTGAGGGTTTTGATGACCTCTTGATTGATATTTCTTTTATTATCCCTGACTTTTGCCTGGACTGTGTCATTTGAACTTACAGCCAGCGGGATGCCCCAGTTTTTGCCTAAATATCCTTCATAGGTTTTGACTTAGCGGGCTTTGATTTTTTTTCAATAATTTTTTCAATATCATCTTTTTTTTTAAAGATAATGACTGCATGGCTTAATGATTACGACGAACCATCATTGGCTTTTGAATTGAGAAACATCTTCAATCACTTCTTGATGTGTGTGAAGGAAAACTTGAGATTGCAACCTTTATTTGAAAGGTGTCTTGAATGATTCTCTTGTACTTGAATGCACATTCAAATTAATTGAAAACTACCCATCCCCGGGTTAAAAATTGCGGGTTTTTTCGAATAGAAAGAAACTCCAACTTCAAGGCTCAAAGGGGTTAACAAAGGATTAACTTCCTTATTCCTCCAGTGTTTGGGATTTGAAACAATGTCTGCATATCATCAACCAAGTCTCAATTGAAAGCATACCAACAACAATTATGGGTATCTCGTTTTCATCATCCTCCCTCCAATCATTGTAAAAACTTTGAGAAAAGATAAATGAACTTTGAAGTATAAAGCATAAAGATGCAAATAATAAATGAAATTGAATCAAAACAAAGCGATGCTCATTTCATTAAAACCAACATGAAAGTACAAACAAATTTAGAAGCAAACATCTTAATATGATTGAAGAAAATTGCAAACATAAAGAAACAATGGCCTAGTGATCCATCAGCAACAAGGATGAGTTGTCCCGTCTGATATTCTGGCCTTGAAGAAAATTGACAATTGAAGTCTTCTAGAAGATTCACTTCCCGAGCTTCGGCAAAGGATTGTTGATAACATTAGGATTTGTATCCTCAAAAGTGATCATCCCATTTCTGACAAGCTCTTTTACTTTAGCCTTCAATGCAAAACAGTGTTCTAAGTCATGACCAGTTCCCCCTTGATGAAACTCACAGCGAAGATCTGCTCTATAACCAACCGGAAGAGGATTTGGAACAGGAGGCGCATGCCTAGTAGTAATCCAACCATTCTGGACCAAGTAAGGATACAACTCAGCATAAGTCATCGGAATAGGATCAAAGTTTTGCCTGCCCCTAGCATTACGATTCTGGTTCTGGCAAACATTCCTTTGAATAGATGAACCATTGATCATCGGAGCAACTGCAGTAGGGTATGATTGTTCATGGTGTTGTTGTCTACGACGAGTTATCCCAACAACACTTGCTTCTCCAGCAAAAACATTAACTTGAGGCATGACAATCCTCTGAGATTGAATTTCCCTAGTGATCAAAGCATGTAGCATCTCCATGATCTGACTCACATTGCTTTTCAGCTCATCAAGGTCTTCCCTAACTTTCTTGTTGTGTTGGGCTTGATTTTCCATTCTCAATCTAATAGCTCTCAACTTGTTAGCAACTCTAGTACCGTATCTGTGTTGATGAGACAGCTTGACGGATCAACAGACAACTGAGGAAAGAAACAACCGGGATGAGTTCCCACACAACTCGGACGAATGCAAGAATATGCGAGGATGCAATGATATGCAATGTTCACTTCCATTTTCAGAAAAACAACTCGATTATTGCAAACATGGTCAACATCAAGAATATGGTCATGAAAAATCTTGACAAAAAGGAATATTTATTCTTTCCAATATTTGCAATAAATCGGAATTATTTTCCTTGAAAAATGGTTGTGATAATGATCATGATGAACATGTAGATGCGACAACCACAAACAAGATCACGCAAAGCACACAGGTTCAAAGGTTCGGATCACGAGCATGGAGTCAAGGGATAAGAACCAACCCACATAGACATGTACTAAGGTTTGTCTTTATTGTACCTGCAAAAAACCAAAAGGGTGCTAACAGAGGTTCCCAGAGTTAACAACCATCTTTAGAATATCATCGGTACGTTGGATTACTCCCCAACCACCTTAGGTTTACACCCAGATAGTTTCCGCACTACGTTCCTAAATTGGCTTGGATGGGTTAAGGGTTCTACGGTCCTCAGTATGATCAGCTCAAGGTCGGAAAATAATGCCACGTACGATTACTCGTCATGACATTGATAGTCCAAGAGAGCCTAACCGAGTGGAGATTATCAAATTGATATAGCTTTGGACTACTCCATCGCTTATCGCTTCGAATATCGCCGTCCTATCATAAGTTTCACTCAGATCCGGGTTAGAATCTATCTCACACAGAATCACCAAAACCAAAACAGAACAACCAAGTAACAAGCAAATCAAACTAAAGCAGTAAATAAATCAAAGTAGGCCGAATCCACTTAGAGATTAAGTCCCCAGCAGAGTCGCCACTTTTCTGTAGCGGTAAAATCGTGAGTGTAAGCTATTGATTAACTTAACTCAAGTTACACAGAGTCGCCACCGCGCTTTTATTTATTTCCAAAAGGAAGAAGGCAAAAAGAACGAAGAAAAGCCTAATGAATCTAAAAGCAAAAGCTAAAAGAAACAAAGAGAGAACGGGTAAGGGGATTGGTTACAAATCGGGAAGGTTTTACGCACCCGAAATGTCCGTGGTACTCCACGGGAACCCTTTGAAATATTTACTGCATTTTTGGCTTGAAATGGTTTGCTTGAAAAAAAGATTGAAGAGATGAGAAGAAGAATGTTTTTTAAGATTTTGGTGTTTGATGAGGTTTTAACGCCTCATGCCTACGTACCCACAAAGTGCAATGCGAGATCAAAACCTCGTAGTTCGTGGTACAAAATTCGAAAAAAAACAATGAGTTGCATTAATTTTAAAAATGTAGAGATAAGTCGTCATTCTTTAGCGAATAATTCCGCTAGAAAGAATGAATCATATCTAAACATATAAAAAGAAAAGTGCACAAAGGCACAAAAACAATTGAGTGATTTTTTTTGGATTTTTTTAAAGTATGTAAGAAAAGAATTTCAATATATTTACATGGATTAAAGTTTATTAAGAAAATAAAATGAAAAGGATAAAAATTACTTGACCTAAGTCAAGGTTTGTTTATGAAAGAGTTTGAAGTTTGAAAACAAAGAAGATTTTTGAAATAGGGAGAAGTTTTGAAAATTTAAGAAGTGGGAGGAGATGAAGGGACTTTCCTAATACTTGAATTAAAAAGTTAAGAGAAGAACGATCAAACCATATTATGAACACTTCTTCAAAGTAACCGGAACTCCATCTTCAAAGACCAATGAAATAACTTGAGGCCAAAGTTTTCAATCCATCACAACTTGAGCAAGGGGAGAGATCCTAAAATCTAAGTCCATACTCCAATGCTAAGGATAGTAAACATAGTCCGAAATTAAAGTCACAAGTTTTTTAGAGGTTTATTCCTTTATTAATTTTTTTGTGTCCAAATGGACAAATAGAAAATCAAATCAACAAACAATAAGGGCAAAAAAATAAACATGATATGGATGAATAAAGCAAAATAAAATAAAGGTAATAATAGTGCAAGAAATTAAATGTTAGTAACAAAAGAGGTAAAAATGCAAGAATCTAAAATATTAATAGTAGTAATATTATAATAATATTCATATAATACTGGTATGGTGAACTTAATCAACCACAACCAAAAAAAAGAAAGTAACCAAAATCGAAGGCAACCGAATCCGCTTAGCATCTTACACTATAGCGATTAATCAAGGCAAACCGAACCGAATTCAATGAAATTTGAAAGGCGATTGGGAGACCCAAAGAACCTACGCATCAAAAATTCACAAGTCTCGATTCTTGATGCAATATGATTAACCACTTTGGGATTACGCGATCAACAAGAGATCCGGTCCATGAAAGTGCAAGTACCCAATTAGATTTTTATTCCGAAGTCGGGACACATTTAGGTCTATGTTAAGCAATCGCCGAGTAATTTACGAAGTAATTACCCTACAAATGAGGCCGGCCATCACCAATTAAGGTGCATAATATTAGTGCTAATGTATATGAGATGAACGATATATAAATCGTTATCCGAACGCGATACCGCACGAAACTAAAGATGAATACCAAATTGAGCCGTACTTATGGTATTCTTCCATCCTTAAGCTCAATCATTCATCTTGGTGGATTCAAGCATGAAAATGTATCACTAATGCAAAGTACCTTAAATGAATTGAATAATCCACTTAAAGGTAGTTTTGAATTAATGAACATTAACTACTCTAATCTACACCCAAAGTCCATTGAAATTAAGGAGGAATTACTCCCAAAAATGCTTCCCAAGGTAAAAATAAAAAGGGGAAAGAGGAAGAAGAAAGAGGAACCAAAAAGGGGCTTGAAACAAGCCAAAAACACCATTCTGACTTGTGTTAACCGGTTAACCAATTGGTTAACCGGTTAACGCAAGCAGAACTTGAATAATTTGCGCTGTTTTTAAACTGGTTAACCGGTTAACCAAATGGTTAACCGGTTAACGCTGTACCAGAAGCTAAAAAATGCAGAAAATTCAGCATGATCCATTTTGAAACCTTTTCTCAAACATTGGATGATCATGATCTGAATTTGCACGAATTTTAAAACAAAAATACAGTGGGATCCCTACAATCAAACAACAAATAAAGATCCAAAGGATCTAGAAACAAAAGCACCAAAGATCTACATCTTGAATGTTGATGGTGAATATGGGTTTATGGAGGAAGATGAATTACCAAAAGCTTTTTCTTCAAATTGAACCAACACAAGCTTAGATCTACTGAATTTAATGAGCAAGAGAATGAAAGGATGAAGGTCTATCTCAAGTTAATTAAGAATTCAATGTGAATTCTTGATAACTTCAAAAGAAAGAAAGATGAGCTTTGGAGAATTTTGGTGTTGGGAGTAATTTTGCAAGAGGTTTTGTGGCTATCAAAAGCTTGTGGAATGAATGAAATTGGGGTCCTATTTAAAGGCTTTAGGTATGAAAATTTGGTGGAATGGAGCTTGCTTTGGTAATTTGAATTTAGGTTTGGTAATTGGAATTTTGGTGGTAAATGGAAAAGAGTGGTCATTAGTGAGGGTTTTTGGTAGGAAATGATCAAAATGATGTAGAGAAATAAGAAACCAATGGATCTAGAATATTCCAATTAAATCAATGATCTAAGGGTGCTGAATTTGAATAAAAAATTCAAATTTCGCACTGGTTAACCGGTTAACCAAGCTGAATTTTGAATTTTTTTGTTCAAAAATAGCTGCTTGGTTGTTTCGGCCCGATTCTTGTGTACGTCGAAGAAATAAACACGGGAACCTTGGAGATCCTTTGAATGAATCGATTAACTTGGGAAATCCTTGATCTGATAAATTTGAATTATTTGCGGATCGTCTTCGACTTTTGTGAAATTTACTCGAGCTGCAGGACTGCTATTTTTTTGCATTTTTATATGGTTCCTCTTCCTGAAAAAAAGTTAGCAAAAGGAAACTAAATATTTTTGGATTTTGATTAAGGGTTAGTAAACACAATCAAATAAAACAATTAAAGACAATGGTGATCCTCTGCGAGACAAAATCCTAACCCGAGAAGAACCGTGCAACCAGTGCGATCTTGTTTGTATGCAAAATGCAGATGAGATGCAAAGAAATTTTAGGGCAAAAATTAGGGTGTTACACCAACCTCTCAAACATTTCAGGAAAATCATGAAGATCTTCTTCAAGTGCTTCTACAATCTCTTCAACTCGATCACAATCGTATGTTTTCGTGTCTTTGTCGTCTGAAGCATAGGTCGTATTAATTTTCCCACTTGATTCAACATTCTCGTTAATTTTCTCACCATGAAATTTCCAACACTGATAACTTTGATCAATTCCATGCCTCAGTAAATGTGATTTCAATCCATCTGCGTCAACCTTACCAATATAACAACAACGCAAGCAAGGACATTTCATTCGTCTGGGGTTTTTAACGTGTTGAACAATAAACTTAACGAATTCCGCAACCCCATTCTCGTACTCTTTGGACAATCGATCGACACACATCCATGTTTTATCCATGGTTTTCCTACTTATTAAGGTAAGTAATCAATATCAACTCAATAACGTATACATAACCAATGTAAATCCAAACGACAATAACCTATATATACATAACCAATGTAAATCCAAACGAAAATAACCTATACATAACCAATGTAAATCCAAACGACAATAACATATACTATTTTCACTATTTTCACAAAATCAGTCAAGAACGAAAACTATTGTATTAGAATTATAGAGTTTTGGACATGCGAAGCAACTAGATTGATATTGCAGCAGACAACAAGCTAGATTAATAGTTGGGTAGTATCTTCAAATATCCTAAATACAATGCTACTAAGTATTACGATCTTACTACACTTGCCATACCCGTGTGCCGCATGAAAGAAACTAAATAATTGCCTTAAAAGACTAAAAATTACATTGGATGAGGTATCATCACAACTCACTTCTTAATTCTATCCTCAAACAACAAACCTTCCAAAATGGTTGAAACTTGATCTTCAAACATCATATTAGAGTCTTTCATAAGGAAAATAAACTTATCATCTTATAAAAATCATTCTCAAATCTCAATCATTGTTCATCTAAATGACAAACAATTTAGCTTCTAACAACTTTCAAGTTCACTTGATTTTCTCACAATTAACATATATTTACATCATTCAAGTTGAAAATAGAGTTACATATAATAACAACAATATTAAACTTATCGAACATAACAACAAAATAACAACAATATAACAACAATATTAGAATCAATAAACAACATTATAACCAAAAATTCAGTTAAGAAAATAACAACAATATTATGAGTTATCGAACATAACAACAACAATGTACCTTATGAGAACTAAGTAGAGGAAGAACTCGGACGAACTCAGTCAAGAAAATGGACAAACTCGGTAGCTTATCGAACTCAGTCTACAGATACAAACAAGCAGAACATAACATATATAACAAACTATTCTTCTACAAATTCAACAAAAACTCAGTCTACAGATACAAAAACAAGCAGAACAAGAACCATTTTCAAACCCTAATGACTAATCAGCTGACAATAACTAAAAAGATTCTCAACATTTCAATAAAAACCAAAATTTCTGTGAGAGAACAATGTACCTGTGAGAGAACAATCGTTCGCGATTCAACAAAAACTCAATCAACAGTTCACTATCACGATTTTTCAAACACTTCCGACAATGATCGAAAACCAAGAAATTAAGAGGATTCAAGGTTTATTGAGGTTTTTCAGGTTAGGTTTCACGTTTCGCAGGAGGAAAAAGAAAGAACATAAACGAACGAAAATAGAAATTGAGGTCTAATATTTTAATTTAATTAGACCTTAGACAACGCTTTTGAGGAAAGTGCTGTCTAAGGGCAGCCTTTAAAAGCGCTTTTGAAAAGCGCTGTCTAAGGTTAACCTTAGACAGCGCTTTTGATTTTTTTTTAATTTTAATACCTTAGACAACGCTTTCTCAAAAGCGTTGTCTAAGATATACCTTTAAAAGCGCTTTGAGAAAGCGTTGTCTAAAGGGCACCTTAGACAACGCTTTTTAAAATATTTTGTGAACAGTTTTCGTGTTTTATATTTTTTTCACGTATAGCAGCGCTTTTTAAATAAGCGTTGTCTAAGGTGCGCTGTTAAATATCATTTTTGGCATAGTGTACATTTAAAAATTGTTGGCCCGAATGACAACTCCTTAAAAGGTAAAATATGTCTACATGGTGGAAGGATATTTTGAATTTAGGCAATTTCTTTTCGGAGGACCTCTTTGTTCCAAATTGTAAGTTCTATTGGTAATGATTATTTTACTTCTTTTTGGCATTCTTGTTGGATTCATGAGAAGTGTCTTAAAGATGTTTTCCTTTTGGCTTTCGATTCTTCTCTTCTTAAAAGAGTCTTTGTAGCTTGTATGGGTGGATGACAAAGGAACGTTTGGGTTTGGGTGAATTTTGGCATTGGTCCCATTTCGAGTCGGGAAGTCGAGGAGTAGCGGGCAGTGTTGTCCTGCTTACTTTTTTCGGTTCAGCCGGATGTCGGGCAGGTGGATTCGGTCTGTTGGGGACCGGTTTCAGACAGTGCATTTTCGGTGCTTAATTTTTGTCAAATTTCAAGTAAGTTTCGCATTCCTTTTGGTCATCCTTCTAAAGTTAATAATTCTTTGGAATTAGCTTGGCTTACAGAGGTTCCTACAAAGGTTAAGATGTTCGGTTGAAGGTGTTTTCTAGATAGAATTCCTACGAAGTCTTCTTTGTCTTTTAAAGGGTGTTCCATTAATGATGATTTAAGTTGTATTTTTGTGTGGAAATTATATAGAGACGGTCGCCCATTTATTTTTGTCTTGTCGGGTTGTTAAGTTGATATTGAGGGAGATTGTGGATTGGATTAGATTGGTCGATAGAGTTACTCTAAATTTGAAAGAGAGTTTCTTGTTTTGGTTCATGTTCGGAAAGCAAAATCGGCTGAGGAAAGGCAAGGAAGGTAGTGTTTCGTTGGCCACTTGTTAGTTTTTGTGGTTGTTGAGGAATGGTGTTATTTTTAGAAATGATACTTGGAATGTTTTCGATGCAGTTTGGAGCATTAAGGCTTTGGTCTGGCGATGGTCGTACATCGGAAAAATTACTACTACCAATTATAATTTTTATGAGTTTTACAAATTCCCTTTGTATTATTTATCTTAAGTTTCAATTGGTATGTAATCTTCTTTAATTGAGATTTCGTTCTAGATTTTTGTAAGCAGATTTTTTGAGAATTTTTAATTCTTTTCGTTAATATATTTTGCTTATTTAAAAAAAAAGTAGACACAATTTTACATAAACATTTATAGATAAAAACATGTCTAATCACAAGTGATGATAAAAACTAATTATAGTTTGCATCATTATATCATAGTAACACAAGCCTAATCTTCATTGATCTCTTTCAATTCAAGTACTCCGCACCATCATAGCTAACATATAATTTTTAGATGGTTCTATAATAAAGGTTGACACACCAATTTTCAGCAAAAATATTTACCATATGTAATTGTAAATGGGGTGTCGACTTACAATTATCAAGAAGCTGCTCTTTTGTCAATCTTTCAACTTGGTTTACAAAAGTTCTCACATCATAACTTTGATATATTATCTTTATCATCATGCCTTATGTGTGTTTCTTTTTTTTAAAACTATTAATGGAATACCCATGCGTTCGCAGGATCCCTATTGATGATACATATTTGTTGTCAAATTGAATTTTTACTAATAAATTTTAAAATATTAAATTAAAAAAAAATTGATAGAAATGAAAATATAAATAAATAAAAAGTGTTCTCGTATTTTTTGTCAAAAATATTATATAAAAAAAGGAAATATTAAATCAAGAGGAAATTCTGAGATATATCATCAGGAAATATTTTCTAGGATTAATTGACTACATTCCTCTTTGGGACTTCAACAACGTTGAGATAATTAAAAAAAAAAAAACTTTAAATATAAAAAAGGATTTGAAAAAATCTAATAGAGCAAAAACATATTTACAAAAACATTAAAATCTGAATTATAATAGGAAAAAAATTTATAAAAAAAAAAGTGTAATGATATTATAAAATATTGGGAGCAAATATATATCCTTAAAAGTGGATTTGATTTTTTAAAAAAATAGAATTTTTTAAATTGGAAGAGCAAAGGTTATGAAGGGGTATTAATAAATTACGACTAAAATGGATATAGACAAAGGTTGGACTATCAGTTGCCCATCATAGAAAGTGCAAATATTTCTCGAGGTTTTGTATATATTACCATCTCCTATCTTGAGCATGTTATCTATGATGTTTTGTGTTTTTTCTCTTTCTGTGTTATTTTCCTGTGTAATTGAAAGTATGTTGAACAAACTTATGATTTTTGAGAAAATTTATGAAGTTAGGGATGTCAGATTATTATGTTTCCAATTTTTACTATCAATGGTTGTGTGTTCGTGTTTGAGCATGGACAGAAAGTGCATATACCTAAGTTTTTTTGCAAACATTTCTATGTTTTTTCCATTTAAAAGGTGCAGAATACCTATCTGTGCTTTTAGTTTATTTCTAATGAATTTTAATTCTTCTGTGATATCTAGTCGGTTAGGATTTGGTGTTGGTGGAGGAGGGAAGTTGAATGATTTTCTTGATGTTGGGGGAGGAGATATGTATTTGTAAGGAGGATGACGAAAGTTATATTTGTATACCGGTGGTGGTGATGATGGATATTTGTAAGAAGAAGGTGGTGGATATGGATACTTATATGGTGGAAGAGGTGATTGATATATGTAGGATCAAGCGCTTACCACTGAACTAAAAGCAATTGTTATTAGTGAAGACGCAACAACTTTATTTCCTTATAGTATAGAGCCCTCAAGGGGTTGCGCCTATTAAGCGCCATGGGTTGGGATGTTAAGCCCATCGAATCCCTAAGGGTGATGCTGAATTAATAAATCCAACAATATACCCGTTGAGGAGGTGAATCATACTTGTAAACTGGTGGCAGAGGAGAAGAATATTTATATGAATTTTTTGGTGGTGTGCAATGTCTGATTGAGTGCTTCAATGGCATTCCTGTGTTCCATCGGCGCCTCATCCTAAATAATCAATTTTTTTCCTTAGTAACTCAGCAGCCTCGTCACAATCATTAATCTTACAGGTTGAATTTTCCAAAGTAGGCACGGGTATCTTAAACTTAGAATGTGTCATTCGCCCACCGAGCAATAATAGAAAGGTTATATCGCTCGTCGCAACTGTCAAACATATGTCATGCCTTAACCTCAATGCACTTGGAAGCGTTCTCCATTTGTATGTTTTACCCGTACCACCGTAGCCATGCAAAAAGAATATTCGCCATTGCTGATCCGATACATCCGTTATGATTTCTTCGTAGATATGTTTTTGTCCGTCTAAGAGGATTAACGTAGTTATGGAATAAGTATATATATGTAATCTTTAGAACATGATCATAAATATTTCCACACACATGTTAGTGCAACAAATAGAATAGCAAATTTAGATTTCATTGTAGGGATATCATAATTCCTTTCATCTTATATAAGCATATTCCTTAACTGCCGCAAGACACGGTCATTGGGATACATAATCGGTTTAAAATCTTTGAGAGTGCTCTGATTGGCCTGGAGTAGTTTTCTAATTTTAGTTAATGTCAAATTCCGTAATTCGTATTATGATAATACCAATTCTTCAATAAAGAACAACAATGTTGTCAAACATAATTGTAACACCTCAGATTTTGGCCTCTTATTTATTACCTTGACCGACTTATGGTTCACATTCATCTGCATTCTCCATTAGGTCATAACATCACAATTATGCATTCTCATGAGCTCCTAAGGCATGAGATCAATGCCACGTGAAATTAGGGTTTCATACCCTATCCATATCTATCAGGTGGATTCAATGTTTTGGTTATAAGGCCATCAGTAACATCTTGTACACTTGCTGCTTGATTAAGGTTTATTTCCCTAATTAAGTGATCTTCGAGGATTTCACTCGCAAAGACTATTGATTAGTGCATCTGGACTATCATATGGTTTTCAATTCATATTTGTTGGCATTTGGTTTCAGTGTGATCTGTGGATTCAGTTCAAGATTAATTCATGATGAGCCATATTTATCAAAAAGTGATCCGATTTGGTTTCGATGGCGATTTTTGTGGGGCTGATCCCATCATCTCCATTAATTCAAGAGTACAAAAGATTCATTCATTGTCAATTTCGTTCCTTAAGATTAATTCATATTTTAATTACTTTCAAGAATCAAGTTCAAGTGGCCTCCATTTTATTTCCATTCGTTTGTGAAATCATATGTGTGGGCGAGCATGGTGTTGTGTCATGTTAAGTAAGAATTTCAAGTCTCGACTATTTTGGTTACTTCTCGATTCGAGAAAGTGAAAAGGGATAAGATCGTTGCAAATTAGTGATATGGGATGCAAAAAATACTTTTAGGCCAAAGTTACAAGCCCAATATCCACATCTATTTTATGTCACCATTCAAACCCATTAAGCCAATTACCAGATATCTCTTCTAACCAAAATTCTTTCATTTTTCCATTTTTGAAAACCATTTTAAAAGAAAGTCAGAACCAAGTCATGTTTATATATTCTCTTAAATCTTTATCCAATGTTGTGACTAAATTCATAAACTCTTTGGTCTCCAAAACCAGTTCAAATTACCCAATTCTTTTTAGGCCCATTATTGCCCATAGAAATTGAATCAAGTTATTATCCAAGTTAAAGTTATTGTCCAAAACCATACAATCACTTCTTTTTTGTTTTCTTCTCGGTTGCACTATCATATGCAAGAGTTTCTATAAGTGTGATCAATTTATAAAATAGCTGATATTTGACCAAAGGCAAAGAAAAATTGGATTTCTCTACAAACTATTCATTAGCGTATGGAGTGCAATAGGGGAATTTTTCATAAAGTTTCTTCATTCAAAATCCCAGCATAAGATATAGAGACAGTCAAGGAAAAGAAAAAAAAAGAATCTAACAGAAAAGAAAAAGAAAAACTCAAATCAGAAATTCGCAGAATTTCAGTTACAAATCCTAACTGAATAAAAGGAAAATATCAGTTACAAAACTGATACATTCAGCACTCAAAAACAAAAAACTCAGAAAAAACAGAACTCAAGAAAACTCTGTAACTTCACTCTCCATCATCGATTTTCATCTTCACTATCCTTCACCTATCACTCTTCAACAACTTCACTTACAACAAACTCTAACAGAATTGCCAACTAACTTTCTAACTGATTCCTGAGAAATACCAAATCATCCTTCAATTCATCACCTATAAGAAGAGTTGTTGTTGCATATTAAACTTTATTCTTCATTCTCCTTTTTCCATTTGAATCACCACCTCCATATGCTACAATCTGAACCTTCATCACTCACTTCAAATCTTTCATTATCATTCTTCTACACTCTACAACAATCTGCAACTCTCTACAATTCAACCTTCTGAAACCTTCATCTTCGATCTTTCATCATCATCTTCCATTAACCAATTTGCAACAGAAACAATAATGAAAAAGGGCAGCAATTAGTAGCAGAATAAATTCGCAAGAAGGAGGAGAGAAGAGATCGAAAACGTTTTTGTACCATTGCACCTTCATTAGTTCTGCATCATTCTTCAACGATCTCCATCATCAACAACAATCACTCTCATGCATCACCATCTCAAATTCTTTTTCTGCAATCAACAATCCTCAACATCGATCTTCAAACACCAATTCGAGAATCATCAATATCTTCAATCATAAACAAAACCTTCAACCTGCAAAATCAAGAACTACAACATCCAGATTCAACAACGGTTCAGAATCGCGAGCAAGAGCGGAGGAAAAAGAGGTAAAATCGAAGCATATACCTGAACGTAATTGTGCAACACTCGAAAGCGTCTTTGTCGTATCCTCATTATCCATCAGTATCTGAATTGTGTTCATCATAAAAGCTTCCTCTTCAACAATCCGAAGTAATCGATCCGCAACTTTGTCGTCGGCGAAATCGCAAGGTACAAATCGTTTTTATGTTGTTCTTGCGTGGTATTTGATTTCTGTTGTTCTTGCGTGGTGTTTAAGTTGTTACGATTTGTATGATTTTCGATTAATACTGATTTGAGAGTTTGAGAGTGTAAGATATTTGTATAAGGATTTGTTTCGGATTGGGATAGAAGTGATAGAATAGGTTAAGTTTGTGGAGATCGTAGAGTATGAATGGAGGAACATAGGGTGTTGTTATTGTATTCTCCGTTGGTTTTTTACGGCGGCGACCTTAGGAAGAAGAAGAAGATGCCGCGGCGGGGAGGGAGAAGCGAGTATTAGGGTTTTTTTATTTTGTGTGTTCATTTTAATAGAATTGTTAAAGAAATGTTTCATAAGAGTTTAAGATGAGGATATGTTAGGGTTAATAGATAAGGATTGAGGACTATTTTTCAATTTCCATCATACCGGCGGTGATACTTGTCACTGTCCGGTAGGGCCGTCTCCACCGTGATCCTATGTGCGTCCATGCACCATAACTATTGTTTTCCTTCACTTCCCAATTGTTTGAAGAGAATACCTAGGATAGTCCGCGAGATCAACGTCTCTTGTTCAGTCAACATCTTTGACCGTGGACCATACATTGCACCTTTAGGCTTCTTAACGTGTGGGCCTAGGTCCTGTTGTTGTTTACACCCCCTCTTCAACTCACTCCTATTTTCAACTTCACAAATTGCTAGTTCACACCCCTTCTCCCTTTCCTTGTCTTTTTTCTTATTTATTTTTTTATATAGTTTCTATTTTAATCCATGAAAAATACTAAAATCCCTGATAAAATTCCCCAAAAATTATACAAACATATTAACTAATTCCAAAAATTTTGTGTGTTTTTATTTTCTAATTTCTTTGTGTTTTTCATTTTTATTTTGATTTTTCATTGGATTTCTTTTTCAATTAAGATCTTCCTTGATACCATGGCTTGTCCATTTTATTTCTTCCACTTCAAACATTATTTTCGCACCATTCTTTTTACATATTTTAGAATACTCAGAAAGGAACCTAAAAATATTTTTTTAATATTTTTAAAATCATTTTTTCCATAGTTTTGGAAGCTTTGTTTGTGCAAGTTTGCAAGTCATCATTAGGTAACTTTGAGTGAACATTTGGTGGAGTTTAATTGTGAATTTCTTGGAGATATTTTAACAAATTGTTAGCTTCTAGTTGGTGACTTTAGAGATTTTATTTCATATTTTTTTCATGACCATTGCTATTTGTATGGTGCCTTACTTTTTAAGTAACTTTTTCTTCATTCTTCTTTCTTCTCTAACCCTAAAGTGGTCAATGATTTCTCAATTGTGGTTTATTTGTGCCTATAATCTTCATGTGAATATCCCATCTAGATTCTGGATTTTGTATGGAAGATTCATCCTTCATTGTTTATTTTTTTATTTGTGTTCCAAGTCACTTCATTTCTTATGAGACCACATGTTCATTTCCTCGCATTCCTTCTCCATCTAATCTCTTACATTTGAGTAACGCTTCCCATGCTTTGTGTACACTTTCATTTTCTTTAGGAGACACTTTTAATTGATGTTAGATTCTGACTTTATCATTCATTCATGGTTTAATACATGTTTACCTTGCACTTTCTTCATTTAACTTCACCTTGAACTTCCTTGGTATTTAGTACTTAGTTAGGGCATAGTTTGTTAGTGTTTGATTTTGCAACTTTAGAAATATTAATATGGCTTAGCTACTTACTTTGGAATATTTTTATCATTGTGGATCCTTCTCTTTTAGGATTTAGCCTTAGGGAGCCATTAGTGTTATTCATTGACTAGTTTAGTCATTACTTGTGTTTTTGCCTCATTTTGTGCTTTCAATATGCGTTGTTAATCTAACCTTTGTTTTGTAGGGGGTTAAGGTAAGCCACATACAATTCCTTCCTTTATCTCTTTATAATTTCAAATTGTGTTTGCCTTAGCACTTTGTTCTTTGTTTGTATAACTTCATTTTTTCCCTCTTTAGAAACAACTTAACTTCTTTAGGGAAGTAAGTTGCTTTCTAATTTCCTTTTCTTTTCCTTTTTTCATTAGGATTATAAAACCTCATTAACCATAGGAAATCTCTTGAATAAACAACTTAGGGTGAGTCTTAGTTTCCCCTAGTTTTTGTCTTTTCTCGACTTGAGTCCCTCTTTCTCATCTCAAAGAAAAAAGCAAAACACCTAATAAAGGTCGAGCTTTCTCGTGCGCCAGGAGACTTTGTCGTGGGGGTACTTGCACACTTCACATTTAGGGGAGAGGTGTAAGGTATCTACCATGATGAACAAGTCTTAGCATGAGGATGTTTCACGAACGACAAAATCAAAAACACTTCTTTTAAAAGACAGTAAACAAACAAACGTCTTTTCCTGCGGGAATTCTCTTCTCATCTCATTCACTCATAACGAGAACTTGCTACGACATCTCTCTTTGCAAGACGGTAAACGCACTTGTACCAGACTAAGCCTGCAACACCTGAGCATAGGCATAAGCAGTTCAATTCATTAAAAACACAAAAACAAATCCGCCTTCGTTAGGCGAACTACGTCGACTCTGATTCTCATTTCTCATGAGTTACGTATGCAGTGGGGTAGGGCCCATTCGAGCACACTCTTTATTTTCCCTACATTTTTCTCGTACCTTTTCATTCTCTTTTTTCCAGTTCTCTCTCATTCCAGTCTAGTTAGCAGTTCTTTTATTCAGCAACAGTTTTATTCTCACCCTTTGAAACAGACAAACAAATGTGGATCCCTTCGGGTACGGTGGACGATCTGGGGTGCTAATACCTTCCCAGGTCGTAACCGACTCTCGAACCCAGATCTTTGGTTCGCAAGACCTTGTCCTTTCCTTTCTCCTTAGGTTTGTGCAACATTACCTTTCCCATTCATTCAGGATAAAAATGCTTGGCTAGCGACTCTACCTTTTCCGTGCCACTTTCGCGTTTGTACTAGGATGAAAATCCCGGGAGCGACAATAATCATCAATACGCAAAAACAATGGCCACATGAAATCGTAAATAATAATACGGATCAACCATGCTATCAAACACAATTAGTAGAAGTTCGGGAAAAAACTGAAACCAATGAGATTAAATATGTTGATACCTGAATTATTTGCCATATACCTTTGTTCATACAAGATAGCTTCATATAGGCATTTAAAGGATTCGTTCCAAACATGATCCAATCTATTCATAACTCTAAATAGAAAAATGACAACAAAATGTCTCATAAGAAAATCCCATGAACCTCATTCACTTGCCTCTCTGATGGCACCAATATACTCTTTATTATCTTGAAGGAAGGGTTCATTCACTTGCCTCTCTGATGGCACCAATATACTCTTTATTATCTTGAAGGAAGTCCATTGCAAAACAGGCATCCCTAAAAGTATCAAATTGAGTGTCTCTGATCTTGCGAATTTTCTCATAAGAGGTTGGTCCCGTAACCACCGTTAACATCATGCGCAAGTAAAACAATTTTCCCATAGTTGGTGGAAACCCATATCAAACGTCCAATTGTGAACCCCTTTTTCTGAGGATTCCACGAACATTTTTTCTTGAGATAAACAAATTTGGATACAAATTATCCATGCGTTAATAACTCCGTGTCTTCATATTTAGCATTAGCAACCAACCACGCAGTGAACATCGATTTGGTCACACTTGCCTTTTCTAAAATATTTTCCATGCGAGCAAAATCAGTGTAATAAACCGGTTTATCGCCTATTAAATGATAAAACATCATTTCCACAGCCATTTTTTGACCATGAATTTTACAATAAAATATTCTCCATCATGCCTCACTTGGGGAAACATACCGGCAATCCAGATATTATTTTATCTCATCCATCGGTTTCGTTCCATTATGTGAATCTGATTGTGAATTAACTATTTTTGTTGTTATTCTATCATATCCTTTATGTATATATTTGAAAAGATATTTAATATAAGTACTCTAGTTGCACCATTCCATGTTGATATGCACACGGTATTTCAAAAGCATGCCTGCATTGTATGGCATGACATGACGGTTGCCAATGAGATACCGTTTTTGAAAATTTTGTAAGTGTTTGATCTTCTTCTATACAGTGGATAGCCCTCTGCATCAATCACTGTGATCTCAGAGAATATTTTTGGGAAAATTTTTGAACACCTTCGATTCTTCATTCATGGAGATTTCATCCGGGCCAGACCACGCGACCCATGCATCATGTTTTGTTTAACCAAATTGTATAAATCAGGAAATAGAACCGGGTCTGGAATCTTAGCACATATGATTGCATCGATGTCAGATGGAGCTGGATATTTGCTCTGAGAATGCAAGAATAACAAAATATGGGTGTGCGGTAGTGCCCGCTTTTGAAATTCAATTGTGTACATAGTTGAAAATATCATGAAAATGCATAGTTTAGAACGTATTAATATGACGTGTCAAAGCATAGGAATACATCAAAACAATATAAAAGACATGTATATGCCAAGACCCTGAACAGGACATGTTTCTTAGTTAAATTTGTCATCAATTCGTCAAATTTTATTTTAAACACTCTGGAAATTATATTCGTTCTATCGTGCGCCTTTAGAGTAGTGTCCGTTAAAACACACAAAATTACAGGCCATGCTGGATTGCATGTGAATATCACAAATAAATCTGGAAATCCTAACTTGCTTGAAATTTTCATGCCATCAAAATATAGTTGGTCCATATATCTCTTGCTTCCCACATAAGATGATGGGAGCATAACTTTTTTCTCTTTCTTGCCTGTTACGTTTTGGGAACCACCACCATATTGATCATTCAACTGTTTATATTTTCCAGCTCGTTATTTAGACTGATTCTTGTGCAACCAATTCAGTCTCTCCGACTCCATCATTGCATATTTGTCCATAAAAAATTGCTAAAAAAGCCAGCACGAGTGAAGCAGAGTCTTAGCCTCTTGATTGCGGTGTTACAATCTAAAACATAACCAATCTTTGGTGGTCTGTTGATTTTTCTTAGTAACCAAATGCTCGTGTTGGTATTTGTGGAGTGTATTATTTATATAACCGTCTTCACCGTATGAAAACATAAGAGGTTATTGATATGCAAGGTATGCTGGGTAGAACTCATCAATCCTCTACAATGGTTCATCCATTGTCTGCACAATAATATCTCTTTGAGTGGCAGAATCAATATCACCGACAACGAGTGCTGCAACTTCTGAAACAATATGGGTGTTGTATAGTCGACCATCCTATTGACGATCATAAATGAGCTTTAACTTTAGGTCCAAGAATGAATTACCTTCCAACAGATCCCTTGCTATTCTAAAAGCCTTGGCATGAACGTTACAGTCGTTCAACATAATCTTCAACTTCAACTTGGCAACAATATTCCTCATAATAACTTTGTTATCCCTGTTTGATGGAGAATAAGATTTTTGTATGAGAAATTACACAATGCAAATAAAAAGAATAAATTTGAATAAGTAGAATTACCTGAAACAATCCATCATGTTTTAAATTTCATTATTGGTATCATAGATATACAACTGAGCATATTGAGGCGGATGACCAATCTCCGGTAACAAACGACCGATCCTATGACATGTTTATCCGTGAAGCCTCAAAGTCGGTGGGCCGATTCAATTGGAGTGGGTTCTTTCAAATTTCATACCTGGGTAAGTGAAGGAAAACATGGCATTGTAGGTTTTTATGTTGTTTTGGTAGTTTCTACTTTCAGGCGATGTTTGATCACCGTATAGCAGGTACTGCAAAAGAGTGATGCTTCTTTGAGGATAGGCAGCATAATTTTTCCACCCTTGCAGCAGACGCTGAACTTAGGAATGGTGATGTACCGTGATTTTGATTTGCGTTCTTGATACCACATAGAGGCATGAAAAAACTGAAATTCCGATATTTGGTCCCCAATATCAAAATATTCTGCATTGAATCGTACTTTGTGTCAGAAAATTAAATGAAGTGGAAAAGTTCAAACTGTAAAATTCATGGAAGGAAACATACGCTGAAGATTCAAATCAATCATTGGATCACGGTTGCTCCCTTCATCTGAATCTGAATTGTCCGTTGTAGTTCGATCATCATCTGAATCAGACGGATGCTCATCACACGAATAAGCAGCAACATTGATACGAGGAGTTATATCGTCCGCATTAACAGTAGTCGATGATTGAGGATCATTATTAATGTCGGTGTGGATTTTCGTATTTACAGCAGTCGATGATTGAGGATCATTGTTCAGGTTAGTGTTTTTTTTATCAGCTGAATCCTGTGTCTGTCTGAGTAAGTATTACTTTCTTACGATCCAGAATGCGCAACATATCACATCGCGTATGTAATGCATTTTTATTTATCCCCACACTCTTGCGGTGCGATGTTGGAATAGATCCTGGTTGGCCACGATTACGTGAATCAAACCTGCCATTTAATATTACCATCTTCCTCTTTCTTGCAACCAAAGCAATTGCAACATTGAAATCAAAAACAGATGCATCCATATCAAGTGCATGAAATAGATTAGGGCCAGTATTCACCTCCATTGGCAGTTGAGCTGCCTCCATATCAGGTGCATGAAATAAATTTGGGTCAACATTCACATGCCTTGGCAGCTGAGTTGCCTTATCAAAACATGCCAGGAGGTAAATCATTGGAGCTCTATGAGAGTTCTTTGTGGTACCATTTTTATGACCAACCAATGTTGCTGCGACGTGGGCATATAACAGATGCTCTGAGGATGATCCGGAGAAATCGAAACAGAACCACGTAAATGTTTTTCAGATAAAGTTTTATTATTTGAGTATGAGATTTGTTGTTGTTTAATGGACAAACTTGCACCATCACCATGTTCACGTGAGTTTTTCTTCAAATTAATTATTATTACCCTTCTTCTTTTTCTTGCATCGGAACAATTTTTTTCACCAATCAGTAATCCACAACCATTCATAGGACTAATCAGATTTTTCAAAGTTATAAGATAAATTAATTCAAATTTAGTTAGATTACATGTGTTAAGAGGAGCAATTCGATGGAATCAAGTTTTTCCAAAATAGATATTAATTTCTATTTTTTGATTTGTCACGGTGACCCTGTGCTAAATTCCCACATTATTAAATTAATAAAGGTCTGAAGGCAGGTGGGTACTAGTCTATTTGTGTGGCAAACGAGGACCCAAGTAAAAAGATATTAGTATTAGGAAGGGAAGAGGCCAAAAAAATATACATGGAAACAATCGAAGTTTTAGAGGCCTACTACAATTTACCAATCGAAGTTTTAGTTAAGTTCGGTTATTATGGCAATAACAACTTTGGAATTACTAGTTTTAAAGAAGTGTCAAATTATCAAGATCTACCATATTTCCATAGTAGATTTATCTTCAGCCAAGATATTTATTGTAGATCTACCCAGATTAGTTAAGTTGTTTTATTGTTGTTCCTTAAAATTCATAAATTAGCTTATGTAAATGACCATCATGATTAACCCTTTTTGTATTATAGAATGTGGAATATTGAAATAAACCCTAGTATGAATAGCATATCTTCAAAGTTTGTTCACATGTTATTGTTTAAATGGGCCTTATGTTATGGATCTAATTGTTTTAGTTAGCTTGTACCCTAAGTTAGCTTGTAATGGGTAATTGTTAAAAAACTCATTAGGTTAGTATGTTATTTTTATTATAAATAGCATACTAGTCTCTCATATTTTATATAAGGGAAAATATGAAGATAAAACCCTAATTCAAAAGTGAGAGATGTTATTTGTTATTATTGTATACTTGTAATCTTGTTTTAAGAGAAAAGAAAGAATAACAGTTTATAACCAATCCTTGTTGTTATCTTTGGTAACCCTAAACCCTAACTCTTGTGGGTTTCTTGAGAAACTTATTATACTTTGTTTCTAAGGTATCCGATTCACAACAAATTGGTGCGGTGAGCATGGAGAAGATGCCTTCAACAAAGTATGAGATTGAAAAGTTCACTAGAATGAACGATTTCGGTCTGTGGCGCTTGAAGATGAAAGCCCTACTTGTTCAACAGGGTTGTTTGGAAGCGTTGAAGGGAGAGACGACCACGAATGTTGCGTTGACGGCAGTTGAAAAGACGACCATGATTGAGAAAGCACACAGCGCAATATTGTTGAGCCTTGGTGATAAGGTTCTTTGACAAGTATCAAAGGAGACGAGGGCGTCAGGGTTATGGTAGAAACTTGAAGGTTTATACATTACCAAATCGTTGGTGAATCGACTCTACCTGAAGCAAGCCTTGTATTCATTCAAGATGAGTGAAGACAAAGTGTTGACTGAGCAGTTGGATACGTTCAACAAGCTGATTCTTGATCTTGAAAATATTGATGTGAAGATCGATGACGAAGATCAAACGTTGTTGTTGTTATGCATTTTGCCCAGAACACATGTTCATTTCAAGAAACCCTCTTGTATGGAAGAGAGTCCCTAGCCTTTGAAGATGGTCAATCTGCCTTGTATTATAAGGACTTGAACGAACGGAAGGAGCATAAACCTTCGACGGTTGGTGAAGGTTTGGCTGTTAAGGCAAAATTCTTGCGAAAGGATGGTAAGTTCGACAAGAAGAAGGGTAAGAGTCAGCAGAAGTCTTATAGTGGTGAAGCATATGGTGTTTGATGCTATCATTGTAAGAATGAGGGTCACATTCGAAAGCTGCGTCATGAACGCCTGAAAGATCATGGAGGTAATAATAATGGCAATGTTGTCATTGTTCAAGATGATTTCGACTCATCTGATGTTCTTGTGGTTTCAAGCAGCGACTCAAGAAAAGAGTGGATTATGGATTCAAGTTGCACTTGGCACATGACTCCAAATAAAGATTTGTTCGAGGAATTATGTGATCAAGATGGTGGATCAGTGTTGCTGGGAAACAACAAAGCTTGCAAAATTGCAGGTATTGGATCTGTGAGATTCAAGCTCCATGATGAGTCAATAAGACTATTGATTGAAGTTAGGTATGTACCTGACTTGAAGAGAAATTTGATTTCTCTTGGTGAATTCGACAAGAAGAGATATGTCTTTCAAGGAGAGAAAAGTATCCTAAGAGTCATGAAGGGGTCGAAGGAAGTCTTGAGAGGCGTGAAGAAATAAGGCTTGTATATCCTTAAGGCTGAAGTTGTAAGTGGTTCGACAAATGTTGCATCCACAAAGTTGTTGTCGAAGAAAAAATTATGGTACATGAGATTGGGCCATGTCAGCGAGAGAGGACTGGTCGAACTGAGGAAACAGAACCTGCTAGGTGGTGATAAAGTCGAGAGGTTGGAGTTTTGTGAACCTTATGTATTTGGTAAATCTTGTAGGGTGAAGTTTAACAAAGGTAAACAAAGAACACATGGATCCCTTGATTACATCCATGCTGATCTTTGGGGGCCTGCAAGAAATCCTTCACATTCAGGTGCAAGATACTTTCTATTCATAGTTGATGACTATTCCATAAAGTTATGGGTATTCATTCAGAAGACGAAGGATGAAACTTTTGAGAATTTCAAGAGTTGGAAGGTTCTGGTCGAAACTCAAACTGGCAGAAAGGTTAAGAGGTTGAGAACTGATAATGGTCTTGAATTCTACAATGAAGCTTTCGACAGTTACTGTGTCGAGTCTGGGATTGCAAGACATAAGATTGTAGGAGGTACTCCTCAGCAAAATGGTCTAGCTGAGAAATTCAATCGAACAATCCTTAAAAGGGTTAGATGCATGTTGGTTAGTGCTGGATTGAAGAAGGTGTTTTGGGCTGAGGCTGTTTAGACAACAACATATCTTATAAACAGATGTCATTCGACTGCGTTAGATATGAAGACACCTGAAGAAGTTTGGTCGGGACATCCACCAGATCTCGACAAACTGAGAGTATTTGGATGTGTAGCCTATGCTCACATTAGGCAAGACAAGGTCGAACCTAGAGCTCTGAAATGCATGTTCACGGGATATCCGGAAGGAGTCAAAGCTAATAGGCTATGGTGCCTAAAGCCAGGTGTAACACGGTGAGAGAACTGACCTAGGCATTTTTGTTTCCAAAAACTATGTTGCGGATAGCAAGAGTCGCCACCGACTTTTATTTTATCCAATAAGGAAAAGGAATAAAAGAACAAGAAAGACCTTTGAAAAAGATTTGAGTTACTTACCCTAAGTTGTAAGGTTTTTCTTGTCATTTTCGTTTCCTTTGGGATAAAATTGTCCTTACTATCAGTTAGTAAGTAGTCTTATCCTTGGATTTGGAGGGACAAACGTAGAGTCATCGTTATGGTCATAGAAGGCAACATGTAGAGATACCTTAACAATTCGAAGGAACTATCATCCTTTTCGTAGGGACAAGATCATTTATTCGAAGGCAACTCGAAGGATCATCGAGGGACTATGATCTTTTATTCGAAAGGCAACTGTGATGATTTATTTCTTTAGGCAACAAGTTAAGGTATCTCTACGTTCGAGGGACTTGACCATATTTCATAAGGCAACAAAGAGAGTTTACCCTAGAAGTGTGAGTGTGCAAATGTATTCAATTCAGTTATTTTAGTCTTGAAAATTAGGGTTAGCTAACGATTGATTTTAGTCTTACCATACAATCCTACTAAGCATACATCTAATCGTTTATAGTGCGGAAAATAAACCCTAGTTTAAACTATTACATGGCTTTGGGAGAGATACATAAATAAAAAAAACCTGACAGAAAATGTAAAGTGCGGAAAATACACCTAAAACTATTACAAGGCTTTAGCAGTTACATTATTCGAAAAAAGAAAATCGTGCGAGAAAAATAAATTATTTATAAGTTTCGCACATCCTATACAATTATTCTAAAAAATAAAATTGATATGAAATACATAAAAGTCTTAGATTTTGATTAATTGATATTTTATTTAAAATGTTTGATTAAAAATAAATAATTTGATGAAAATAAATTTAATTTGAATTAATTATGTAAAAAAAATATTTTTTTGGTATTTTATAATTCTTATGAAAATATTAATAAATTAACTATTTTTTTATTGGTTAGAAAAAATTAATTTGAATTAAAAGATTATTTTAAAATAAAAGAAAAGAAAATAAATTGTAAAATATAAATAAAAGGAAAAAGGAATAAAGATCCAAAAATAGATAGGGGACGCTGGGATCGAACCCAAGTCCTCTTGGTTATCAACGTGCCTTCCAACCAACAGGTCATGTGCCTTTAACTGTTATGAAATAGAAAAGAATTATTATATATTAAAAATGAATTCAAAAATAAAAAATGTGCGCACAGGGCTTCTTCTTCCTCCATTCATCCAGACTTTTATCTACGAATTAAATTCATCACTAGAACTTATAATGACGGTTTTATTCGTCTCTACAACACCTGCACATTTCAAAAATTCAAACCACACAATATTAAAGAAATATAAAAGCATGGATCAATTAGAAATCATCTCCTGAGTTCATTGATCCATTCAATTTGGTCTGAAATTGCTTCTAGGTAGGGTTCCCCAAATTCACGACCTTGAACCCTAACAATGACAAATTACGATTCTTGCACCTAAACTTCAATTCGATTATCATAAGAAACATAAATATGCAAACAAATTAGATGTATCATGTGTAAAACTATGAAATCAAAAATTGAAAAATAAAGCAAAAATAAAACAAATTCGGTTATGGCATTTTATGAGTCTTTGGAGCAAGGTGATGATTGGAACACCTTCAGAGGAACCTCAGGAACGTGTTTGGACCTTCAAATCTCCTTGAGAATGGTTGCAACCCTAAAACCGAAGCCTACTTACTCTTGAATTTTTTGAAGTTTTATGTGCTCTCTTTGATAAAAAATTTCATGTCCTTGCTATCTGAAGGTGTTATGTATTTATAGAGGAAGGATTTAGGTCAACTTGTGGGTTTGGGTTCAATTTATTTTGGGATGATAGGATTTGATTGAAATTTGATTTGAAAACTTTCTATTTTGGTCATATTTGGCCATCATATATTTCTCCTCTTGTTTTGCACAAATTTTGGATCAAATATTATGACAATAAACCTCAAAATCTGATCCCAAAATAATCCATAGATGAAATATTTGATTTTTCAATATTTATTTTAATTAAAATTGAATTTAAATTAATTAAATCCAATAAAATATAAAAAAAACAAAGAAAATCAAAATATATGACTTATAGGTCATGGATCATCTTAAAATTAAGTTTGGATTGTGAAAACATAGGCCCATTTGGCAAAATTTCAAGTTTGGTCATTGTTTGCCTTATACACCTCCTCAAATTGTCTCAACTTTAACAATGCACAACTTCCTCAATTTTTATCATATGAATGTGCTCCTGGACTTGATGATGCATGTGAAAGTTAGGTCTGGTCAAAGTTCAATTGACTTTCTCCTTAAGAAACCCTAATTTAGCAACTTTTGCCTTGTGATGAATTTGAGGTTTTCTTGATGAATCATGATCAACCCTTGATCAAATGATGAATATTACTTCATAATCTTGATGTTGACCAAAATATTGAAGTTTGATTGTATGTTGACCACAATTGACTTTTTAACCAAGTTAATTGATTATTGATTATATGAGCATCTGACTGATCAAACTTGTAGGGCAAGTCTTGAAACTTGACATGAGGATCATTTGAAGTATATGGGATACCATGAAGTCCACTTGAGGCTTTGGAAGTCCAATTAACTTTGAGAAACACAAAACACTAATTTGAAATCTATTACTTAGGATGAGGTTTTGTTTGATGAAACCTTGAGTCCCTTTGAGCAATTGAGAATCTTATGACCATTAGGAGACCTCTTGAGAAATATTGTCTTGAAGATATGAGGGCAAATTTTAGGGTACAACAACTGCCCCTGTTCAATCTTCTTAAACCTGAGGGATTAGATTGACAGACACGCCATTCGTGACCTGAAAGTGGAAGAAGATTGAACACCTAAAGCCCAAAAATTTGCACTCGTCGGTGCACAAAGTAACATTGTTGGTTGATTGTATTGTTTGAATGGGCTTAAAGATGCCATTTGGAGTAATTGGAGATGGGCTTATAGATGCCATCCAAAGTGTCTATTGATATGAGTATTAGAATGTGTCTATGTTTGACTATATCTGAATGTTGTTCTAGAATGAGTATCAGAACTAAATCTTTGTCTTGATCGTCTCTGAACTGTCTCTGGAAAATATACTGAACTAAGTATCAGAGCTGGATCTTTGTCTTGATCATATCTGAATTGTCTCTGGAAAATATCTTGAACTAGGTATCAGAACTAGATCTTTGTCTTGATCGTTTCTGAACTGTCTCTGGAAAATATCTTGAACTAAGTATCAGAACTAGATCTTTGTCTTGATCATTTCTGAATTTTCTCTAGAAAATATCCTGAACTAAGTATCAGAACTAGATCTTTGTCTTGATCGTCTCTGGAAAATATCCTGAACTAAGTAACAGAACTAGATCTTTGTCTTAATCGTCTCTGAATTATCTCTGGAAAATATCCTGAACTAAGTATCAGAACTAGATCTCTATCTTGATCATTTCTGAACTGTCTCTGGAAAATATCCTGAACTAAGTATCAGAACTAGATATTTGTCTCTATCATTTCTGATATGTCTTTGGAAAATATCCTGAACTAAGTATCAAAACTAGATCTTTGTCTTGATCGTTTATGAATTGTCTCTGGAAAATATCCTGAACTAAGTATCAGAACTAGATCTTTGTCTTGATTGTCTCTGAACTGTCTCTGGAAAATATCATGAACTAAGTATTCGAACTAGATCTTTGTCTTGATCGTCTCTGAACTGTCTAAGTAAAATATCCTGAACTAAGTATCAGAACTAGATCTTTGTCTAAATCGCCTCTGAACTGCTCTGGAAAATATCATGAACTAAGTATCAGAACTAGATCTTTGTCTTGATCGTTTCTGAACTGTCTCTAGAAAATATCATGAACTAAGTATCAGAATTAGATCTTTGATTTGATCGTCTCTGAACTGTCTCTGGAAAATATCCCGAACTAAGTATCAGAACTAGATCTTTGTCTTGATAGTCTCTGAACTGTCTCTGGAAAATATCCTGAACTAAGTATCAGAACTAGATCTTTGTCTTGATCGTCTCTGAACTGTCTCTAGGAGACGACAATGTTCATCTGATCGTGAAGTATCCTGAAAAAGAAAAGTTGGTTTTATGCGAGGTCACTGATATAGGTAATGCATTGCATGACGTTCTTAATGTAAATGAGAATGTTGCATGCGTTATGGATGCACATGTCATGATATGTTGTAGATGATGTATGGACACATTATGTAGTTGAAGCACATTAGTAGCCTCCTGTAACAACTGCTAGCTAGGGAAAATAAATCCATGTTCATTGTTGGGGATGATGAAGACATTACTCCAAATCTCAGTCGAGGAGAGTCGATCGTTTGTCATGCTTTTTATTGAATGATTAAGTTTCTAAATACCCTAACTGGGGATAAAGGAGATGAACATTCCTCTAGTGTACTATCTGACCAGGTGTTAACCCTTCTAGGGGATAGAAGGCCTAATTGAATTCTGTCGGAGAAGAGAATCTTGTTGGGGCTTTGTAGTGTTGGAAATACAACCTTTGTTGGGGAAGAGAATGCTTGAAATAATTTGTTGGAACAACTCTATAGAGATTACTCTGTGGGGATGAGCCTGTGGAGATATGTTGGACATGAGCTCTGTTGGGGATTCCAACCTCCAAGAGTCCTTAGTAAATGTTATTATTGTAATTTTATATGTATGTATTTTTTGGTAAACATCAATCATATTCAAAAGCATACATTCATTCAAAATAACCAATGGATTCAGAACTTCTGATATTCTCGACTTCCCCAAGTAATTTTCTAGGAATTATCATGACTGAATCCGAAGACATGATACTGATGCCATTTGATACTATTGGCACAAACAATTAATTTACATAATGGTTTTTGCTAAAACCCGGTGTCAACTCAATGTAATGAGAGGAATGTGTTTTCAAATTGCGGTGGATCGTGTAAGCTCCGGGTAAAGGTTAAGGAGCTTGCCATTGAATTTGATCTAATTAGATTTAAAAAGAGAGCATTGATCCTAGATGAGGATGATTTATCCCAGAATGGAAGTATTTGAAAGGAGCTTCCTCAAGAGAAATAAACGTGATGCCCCATAATAACATGCATCTGGCATCGTGAACTCGGTAATGTTACTTATGGCAATTCAGATGAAGAGATTTGCCCCTAGCTATTAAGCATCATTGAATCTTGACATGATTGCCTCAGATGAATTGGACAATAACATGGAATGCCCCCTTGATTGGAAGATAGAGATTGTGCCCCTTGTATACATTGGCTTTGATCAAACTGAGTCAGGTCCAGGAAGTAACTTCGTCTGTCAGGAGGACTTTGGTTTATTGAATATTTATCATGTAAGCTTCTCTGCTGTCAAACACTTAGTTATATGCAAACAGTGATATTCAAAATGCAACGCTTATGTTTGTCTTGAAGTTTTGAAAAAGAATTATTTTAGCAAAACAATGTTTGTAAAAACTGTGATATTAACTCAAGATTTATAATAAGCCTTAAATGAGTCAAGATACCTTTTTGTAGCAGTGAACTTTCGAACTAACCATGATTCAATTAGGACTTTTAAAGGGTTGTAAAGTGGCCTGGTTCACGGTTTAAGAAACAAAATATAAAGGCTCAAATTTTATTTGTACCCAACCCATCCTTCGTGATGTTCTTCAGTCCTATGTTCGGTTAACTTATGCATTGAGGCTCCAAAGGAGTTTGGAATTGTAACACTGACATTTACGATGGTTCAGAAACCAGAAGTTTATTTGGAAAAAAAACAGTCATCTTTTTTGTGTGGAGGATTTGTAGTGACCTTTTTTTTTGTTATCCCTTCCTTTTGCCTGAACTGTTTGCTTCAAGATTACAGTCAGCGGGATGTCTCAATTTTTACTAAGTCTCCTTCATAGGTTTTGACTTAGTGAGCTTTTCTTTTGATATATATTGACTGTCGAACTTAGCAATTACAGGGAACCATCATTAGTTGTGTACAAAAGGGTCAACTGGCATAATTGAGTTAACCGAGGAACTACCCTGCCCCAGGTTATGATTAAGGGTTTTAATTTGCGTGAGAATGAAAAATCCTACTTGATAGGCTCAAAAGGGTTGACTAGGGATTAATTTCCTTATATCTCCACTGTTTAAGAATCAAAACAATGTCTGCACATCGTCAGCATAGTCTGTTCAAAATCATACTATATGAAATTATGGAATCGTCTTCGTCATCCTCCCTCTAAAGGCTTACAACTTTAACAAGATTTAAATATCACAAAAGAGAAGTAAGAAGCATAGTTTAAATATAGTGAAACGAGTGGATTAATTCAAAACAAACATATGCAATGCATTATCATGAAAAAAAAAGTTTGACATAATAGTAAGTGTTTAAGCCAACAAAAGAAATTACAAATGAAAACTCAAATGTTCTCAAAGCTTCCTCCTATAAACCTATCACTCCGGATGTCTGGCAGCTTCGATGTTTGATGGACCATAAAAGAACTCAATCTGGTCTTCTAGCGTAACCTCGAGGACTCCTTTGTCAATCAGGTCTTGAATCTTATTCTTCAATTCCCAACAGTTATTAGTGTCATGTCCAGGACTATTGGAATGATATGCACACCTTGCATTGGGGTTATAGCGAGGAGAGGAAGTATTGGGATTCTGAGGAGGGTCTCTTAACGCAACCAAATTCATCTCCAACAAGCATTGCAAAGTTTGCGACATTGGCGTGTTGATTTTGGTAAACTATCTTTTATGTTACTTGTGTTGAGACAGATTAACCCTATAAGACCTTCTTCCTTTAATTGAAATACTATCAGTAGTAACCTATCTCTTTCCTTCTCTTATCCTCATATTCCTTTCAACCAAGTCATCTTGTTTCATTGGAGGTTGATTGATGATTAGATTCCCGACTCCGTTATCTTGAAGTTTATTGACGAAGACTCTCATCTCTTTTTGCCCCTGGGCTAAGTTTTGGATAAGAGTCACCTGACCATTCATTTGGATTTTCATCTCTGTCATCTCGGCTTGCAGTTGTTCCAACTGATCATCCTTGCTGTCTTCAGGATTCTTCTTTTTCTTGTCCTTATTGAGGAGGGCTTTCAACTCTTCTTGCCCCTTGGACAAATTCAGAATCACTTCTTGAAATTGAGCATTCTGGGTTTGGATACCTTTGACAATCAGTTCGAGAGCCATTTCAACTGAAATAAACAACGAGAATATAAGAGACCTATCATGAAAACCTGTTATGCAATGGTATGGCATGTAAATGCATATGCAATGTTTTCAATGACCATATAGGATTTAAATTTGTTAAAGAAAAACAAAAACCAAAAAAAATTATTAGTAGGTTCAAAATATAAATGCCCCTTGGGCTTACAATGAAGGAAAAACAAGAAAAGTTACAAAAATAAAAACATTTGAGACTCAAGTCTCCCATGGACGTTTCCTCTTTGTATTGAGATATGTATTGAGGTTTCGCTCTTTGTTAAGTTTCCTTGTTAGCTCCAACACTTTATCTTTGCTAGCATAAAACTGAGCCTCAAAGGTATCTCTTTCCTCTTTCAGTTGGATCCAAGATTTTTGTAGCTCTTCCAGGTCAGTAGGCATGTCTAGATGAAGAATGGTGCAAGGAACATCTCCTTCAACAATAGGCTCAACGATCACCGGTAGAACAGTAGGATATGACATCATAAGAGTTTGAGCACGAGACCGTACCTATCTGAGGTAAGGCTCCATAGGGATGGAGTATTTTTCTTCCAGAGTATTACTATTAATCTTATTCACCATGCCCCAAGCATGTATAAACCTTTGACGGTAACCTTGAGGATCGTTGTCATAATCGAACACTATACCCTGAATAATCATATCATGAGGACCATCTCTCTGAGCAAAACTAAATTGACGTAGTGCCAAAGAAGGATTATAAGTAATGCATCCCCTTATACAAAGGAGTGACACATTAGGGAACTCCCCACAACGGTCAATGATAGTGATGTTTTCCATGGATCGGGAACACCAATGGATATCTGAATGAGAGAGTGACATTATCCTTCTATACCATCTCAAACCTTGTTCATTCTTTATCACAGATCGAGGAAGGTGTGAACTAAACCACCTTAATAGGAGAGGTATGCAACACATCAGAGTCCCTTGCGCCTTCGTAGTATGAGTGTGAAGAGAGTGCAAAATATCTCCAAGCAAAGTAGGCATAGGATTATGAGTCAGAAATATTTTAATTGCGTGCACATCTATGAATTGGTCCGAATTAGGGAACAACACCAAACCATAAAGCAACAGGGCAAGAACTCCTCAAAAGCGTAGTAACTTGTAGCATCTAGAAACAACTGAGCTTTCTCTATCAAGAATTTAGCAAGAAGACCTTTAATTCCACTTCTTGTTTCCAATACAATATCTGACTTCTTCAGATGCAAAACTGCTTCAATAACTTCAGGTTTATGCTCCTTCTCTAGACCGGTGAAAGGTTTTTGATCAAGAATAGGCATACCAAGTAGTTTAGAGACTTCTTCCATCATGGGCACCAACTGATATCGGGAAATGTGAAACAATGATGTTTAGGGTCAAAAAACTGGAACAAAACACTCATCATGTCTTCATTAAACTCTGAGGTAACCAAACCAAGTAGACAACCATGTTTTTCGGTGAATTGAGAGTTCTCGGGAACTTTTGAGACTAATTCCTTAAGCTTGGAAGGTATCCTTACAAAATTGATTCGGATAGTGTTTCTGCAGCCATAACTTGCAATAAAGAACAAAGATAAATCCTTTGGTCATTGAAATGGTTAGTGAAAATGCTATGTTATGATGTCATGATGTTATGATGTTATGTTTGTTTAAAGCAAGCAAATGGCAAACACAAACAAGTCATACAATAGCCTTAGGTTTAAAGGCTTGCATGAAGTTCATAGGTAAGTACCCTCCCCTCTGAAGTTTAGTTGGTTCAACCTGTCCTAGTAATAGGAATCAGGTTCTAAGGAATCTCAATATCACTGATTCTTCTCAAAGGTTGTAGTTCAGTATGGCAACTGTCTTGCCAACCAAAACATCCCAAGATTAGAATCTCAATGAACGTAGCATCGAGTATCAACCAACTTTAGACTGCACCAAAGCCGACTATCTCACTACTTTCTACTGGCCAAGATGGGTCAATTAAGGTTCTAAAGAGAAGTTAGTGTAAATGACACCATATGGAAACCTAATATTATCCTCAACTGACTTGAAGAATATCAGTACTAACCAAAGTGTCACACTAACTGTAGCTACCATATCAACCATAGCAGTATACGCCGTACTAGGGGTGTTCATGGGTTGGGTCAACCCATAAAATCCGGTCAAACTCACCCAAAAAAATCCATAAAAGTGGGTTGGATCGTGTAATTGGGTGGATATGAGTTTAAAAACTAAAAAACCCATTGAAAAATTCGGGTTTTGGATAAAACCGGACCCAAACCCACTGACCCACTAATCAAACATTTATTATTACAAATTTAATAATTTTGATGAATATTAACTTAATTGTTATAATTTTTGTCTTTTAAACATTACTATTTTAGTGAACTATAATTTTAACTAATTTTAAATATTTCGCTATTTCTTTATTTTAATACTAATACAATTTTATTTCATACGACTTTAATTTGTTTATAGTATTTTATGATAATTTATATTAGTTGATGTTGTCATTTATTTTTTTATGTTGCTAAAAATAAAATAGGTTACCGAATTTTATTTAAGAAAATAAAAATGTTGATATTTTTTTATGAAAAAATATGATGATTCATCTTTTAATTATTTTACATTAATAAAATAGAAAAATTATTTGGGCAACCTGTAACACCCTTTTCTACCCCATCGTAATTAAGCAAAATCAAAATCAATTATCAGAGTGAAACTCATAAAAGGGAATCACATTTACTTCTAAAAAAACAAAAGTCAAAACATCAAACATCACACAGAGTCATGTCCCGTAACACGGTTCACAAAATCATGATAAACATCATAATATTTTTCTTCATAATTATGCAGCGGAAAACTAACAAGTCTTAATATCTTCTTTATAACACAAAACTCAACAATCATCTCAAATATCGTTTATCAAAACATTTAAAACAAAACATAACATCTTAATCCAATTAAACATAAAACATTCAAGCGAAACTCATCCCGATGTTACTGGACACAGAGCAGGACTCCACTTCTAACTAACTCGACGAATCACTATCTCCGAGCTCAGCACGCACCAAGCTAACCTTGATTATCTGCAAGATGGCATAATAGACCATCACCCGAAAGCAGGCAGGGTGAGTAAATTCACATTCCACAATATAATATATAAATAAGAATTCAAAACAAATTAACAGCAACAGTTCATTTACATCTCATTTATGCATATCTCATCTATAAGTACTCATCATGTTCATTTAATACACATCATCAAATATGTCTCATCATAACACAAAACATCAATGCACTCATGCTATGTCATTTAGAATGAAATGCAACCTCTTACTAATGCATGTGGTACCAAAACATCCTCATGTAATAGACATTGGGTCATCAACCCTCCCCAAAAGGAGCACATCATAAACGTCATATCACTTCAATCCACACAATGGGATAGAAGCTACCAATGGACCGAAGTCCCCTCATAAAATCAATGTCATGAATGCAAGACGTAATATACATATATCATCCTCAAAACATCATAAAATTGCATCCGCATTCATTATTAACAATCATCCCTCAAAACTCAATCATAACATCAAATACATACTCATAAGACATCATATAACACTCTCATCTTACCTCATATCTCTACATTATAAAATCATGCATCCTAACTCAAAGAACATCAAATAAATCATAATTCGTCAATTAAATATTAACTCTACTCATATAGACTTCAAGGCGCATCATTTGACAACTTCACATCACTCTAGAAACCTATAACATACTACCAAAAACACAATTTTTAAAAATAAAACATTTTCCAAGATTTCCCAGGCTCGCTAAGCGACACACCACGCTAAGCGTCAGCTTCCCTGACTCTTTTCGCTAAGTGAGCTTCAAGATTAAGCAGAATTTTTCTACGATTTATGTAACACCCTTATACCCAAAACCAAATATTTAAAATAATATCAGAGTAATCCACAAGAAAGGTTTCATATTTCATCATAACATCAAACATACATTGTCCTGTCCCGTAACATGGGTTAATCAACATCATAAACAACATATAAGCTTTTCGCAACGAAATTTAAACTTCATAATTCAAATCATTAATCTCAATTTCATAAATAAAATATCCTTCATCAAGACTTCAACATCATAAAATAAGAAATTATTCTCAATTAAAAAAATATAACTAAAATCAAATAATATCTCAAAAACTTATCTCGGTGTTACATGACACAGAGCATGACACATTGACTCCAAACCATTTCTAAAGAAAAACTAAGGTATGCTCTGAGACTCTGAAAAACTCCTCTTGCAGTGCAAAGCTACTCTTTCTCATCTGCAAGTTACCCACAAAAGAGGCAACGTTTCCAAGCAGACAGGGTGAGTAATCATAATATATCATAAACACACAAGAATATGGAATATAAATAAATTAGAATAACATATAATAACATCATCAATAATAAAATTCAGCAACAATAACACAATCATGAATTCATCCAGAATATGAAATTCTAACCATCCTGATATGTGATATGCATGTGGTACCAATTTCATCGTGAGATGGATACATGACCATCAACCCTCCACAAAGGAGCACATCGTAATCATCGATACACTTCAATCCACACAATGAGATTGAAGTTACAAAATAGACCGAAGCCCCATCGTGAATGTCATAAAATGCAATGATGCGTTACATCGTAAAAATTCATCGAGAAAGCAAATGTGCATCATCCATTTCATATCTAACAGTTCAACCATCAAATAATCATATAATTTCATCGTAACAACACACCAAAACCTCATTTCATTAACTATCTCAACTTATCAAGACATAACTAATCATTTCATGTTCAACAAATGATCATCATAAAATCATGTCTTTCATCACGACAACACATCAACAATACTTCTTTATCAATCATACAACAAAACAACTTATTCGATTTAACGAGACAACCAAACAACTCCTCTCATCAACAACAAAAAAATGCCAATTCACAATAACATCATGTTTATAATCATAAAAACCAATTTTTAACAACAAAGCAAACAACTCCTTTTAATCCATAATAACCCATCATCAACATATTTTAGAATCATGTTTATAAGATTTATCCTCATGATAGTACACCTATGACCCTCATTCATCAACAACCCCAAGATAATACACCAAAAAATTTAGTTCGTTAACCACTTCAACTCATCAAGACTCAACCCAAACCCGGTAAAAATTATAAGATAATTCTATCCATTTTTATAAAAACTCAATTTATAAAATTATCTCACTTCCCTCATTTTCATCCATCAAAGTAAAGTTCATTTTATACACTTTCCGACGCTTCAAACGGAATGCAAATCAGACTCACAGTTTGAAAGTTATGAATTTTTAAAGTTTGAAATTAAAACATTTTCTCCCATACTTACAGTGTTAAATACCATAAAATAAATAAATATTTTCCACTTCAAAAGTAATATTTTCCTTTACCGTTGGATAGTACATTGTCATAGCTTTCCAACGCTTCGAACAGGGACCAAAACAGACTCACGATTCAAAAGATACGGATTCTTAAATATTTTTCCAAAACAGACTCAGTGTTAATCGGTTAACCATTTGGTTAACCGGTTAACCAGTCTAAATTTCATGTAAAACACTATTTTTCATTGGTTAATCGGTTAACCATTTGGTTAATTGATTAACCATGTTGCAGAAGCTCAAAAAACCCAAAATTCCACTACGGGTTTCATATCAAATCACCCCAAAACCATTCCAATGCATTAATCAAACACACTAACATCAAGACAACAATTTACACAATCAATTATATGATCCTAACATGTTTTAATCACTACAATTCATCATAATTTTACTCATGAACTCAACCTAAATCAAAATCTCCAAACTTCACAAAACTCATACAAATCTAATCTAATCATACACCAATTCCTATATAATTACAATAGATTATGAAAACTCCCCATACCTTAGAGAATTTCTCTGATTGACTCTCTGCTCTGGGGTTCTTCACAGCCTCCTGACTCTGAGCTTCCTCTTTCTCCCTCCTTCTTCATAGCACTTCACCAAACACGATAAAATGAACATTTTGATCGTATAATCCATTTTGATCAAAATTATCCCAGTTATGTCTTTTCCCACTTTACCCTCATAATTTTCACAAAAGGATCACCTTACCCTTTTCTTTAATATATTTTTAATAATAATAATAAAATAGTATAATAAAACACTATTTATCCTTATTATATAAAATACTCTTATATTCCAAAATAACCAACATAACATTCATATTTCCACTTCTATTATTTTCAATAATAACCAATAATCCGAATAATACTACATGATTATTCTTATTATTAATATTATTAAAATAATTTCACCACCATGCATCGGGTTACATAACCACCAATTGTCAATTCATTCATATATCCTCAAATAAGCAACAAATACTCATAATCGAATTTGGGGTGTTACAACTCCCCTCCACTTAAAGAATTTTCTTCCTCGGAAATTTATCTGATTCAACTATATCAACTACTTAATCCATCCAACTAATCAACTCTCGACTCAGAAGAGTAGCTCCACATATAATACTAACCATAACTCATAACATCAACGACAACAACAATACAAATACTACCCAAGTGATACACTTGACAACTAGCATCACAACACAAGATAGTACCCAACTCAAGAATTCAATGATTAAACATTATAACACCACAACATAGGAACATACAACTCCAATATGACATCAATACAACTGACTTCAATATCGTTGTTGCTCACATATGAGCAACCGCACTACACCACGCGTTCGTTGCGCACTCTGATTACCCGCAAGGTAGTAGCTCCACTAATTTCAACCTCCAACTCACAATCACCAAAACCGATATAGTAAAAGACTTTGACTTAACTCCTTGGGCATTTCGTTCCCATAGGTATTCTAACTCTTGTAGTTACCGAATACTTCCAACTTGGGTCCTTAAGTCAATAACTTTGAACGTCCAATACCATTACAACCGCGATCACTTCCAAATCTTGGACAATACATACCTATACTTCTCTTGAATTTCCAATTATCCTCTACACAATTACAACCTTACCATCTTTTAACAATGCATCCTTCGTAAATCATCTTAATCGCACAACATCACAGTAACAACATAGGGTACCTAGTCCAACAATTTCTACAAGATAACTCATATCCTTCGCTTCTAACAAATTTAATATACCGAATCCTCGATTCTTACTCATACCGACACAATCCTTCATAAATTCTTATCTGAAACAACACAACTAAACAACTCTTCTCGTTCCAACCAAAACTCGTACTTTAATAAACCAACTTACAATTCACTCTTCTAATACTTGCAAATCAACTTTATTTGACATTCTTGTCAAATCACGGTCTTACATATCCATCTACTTTCCCCTCTAATCATCTAAAAAAAAAACTTCCAGTCTCGCGTCACTTAATTCATCACCAAAGCAACAATCTAATTATCAAAAGTTCAACTATGAGTTTCCATATTACTATTTAATTCAAACGCAACTTCATACTATCATCCTTAAATCCGACTAGCATTCTTACATATAAATTCACATCAACAAAACAAATAATACTTAGGCGTTCGGCTTAACTTCAACCAATCTAACATGCATACTATTCCAGTCGGCATGATACATTTATCCATCAATTATGATTCTATCTACTATCAACAGTAGATTAAAGGTGATCAGTTCCTCAATTTGTCGATAGACATACGGAAACCATAACTGTGGCATAAATCATCATTAGCTCAACGCAATAACGTACTTCAACTCGTGTCCCAAAGTCCGTAAGCATAATGCTCCACCAACTCTCTAAGGCTTACCAACGTCTTCTTAGTTTCCTTATCTCCAACTTCGACAATTATATCAAAACGTCCAAAAATCCATTCCACAATCTCTTATACATGCTCATAGCATAACACAACCTTAAATATTTTTCCAACACATGAATCACTACAACATCAAGTATTATCCAATTCGGTTCGTTCCAATTACCACTTTCATCCAAGTTAAAAAAAAAAAATTAACAACGTTACTCGGGCATTCGTCTTTTCTCTCAACTCCACCATCACATACATCGTCACTTTACTTATTCTTATTCAACGTAAATTTCCTCTCAATGCATTCTCCAACACGGTTACAATATTAAAAATACCAACGGTTTATTCCTAATAATATTTCACACTTGTCTTTATCTTTCCAAATTTTCAGCAATAGTTGCTCATCTTCAACCACATATTCCTCTTCCAATACAGACCTCCCAAACACAAAATCATATTCCAAAATGAAGAGAGTTTCATGTAGATTCCATAACTTCAAAAATCACTCAAATCCGATTTACAAGCAAAAAGTTATCATCCTTACAATGGGAATGGTCAAGAATTCCCGTAGGCAGAATTTCCAAAAATCAGCAACAGACCTAGTTATTAAAATGCACTTATCTCCCTCGTCGTAAACCTCCTGAATGCAAATCTTATATGCAAACTGTATGGAATTTCATAAGCTTTCCAAAAAGTCTGGAATCTCCTCCATCAGAATCACGAGTAAAACGTTATGCCTCTTCTCATGACTGCTGCTCCAAGATCGCAAAAAACCAGAATTTTAAGATTGATGAATATAAGTTACATCTCTCTCGCTCTACCAAGAATCTTATTCTACCTCCAACTTCGAAATTACCCAACTTAATCCAACTACACTCAAAGCGAAACAATCTACCGACTTGGTCCGTCAACTTATCATTCCCATCAAATAAATCTTCCTTCTCAAACAATTCTCATCTAAAATATACGCACTTCTCAAATCCGACCGATACGAATTTAGGAGTCCAAACTCTTGCCGGTCCACAACAACATCGCCTTCACAACCTTGCACTCTCGCAACCAACATCAACTCGAACCAACTTCTTCATACCAATAACATTCAGGGGCAAGTCCCTCTCCCCACTTAATTCCAAACCAACACCTGCAAACCACGACTAGAACTAACAATAAGTACCGACAGTGTTTCACACACATGCCGCGTACTAAGAAATTAACAACATTAAACGACATTGGCCGGACGGACCGACTTGCTCTGATACCACTAATGTAACACCCTTCTACCCCAAAACCAAATATTTAAAATAATATCAGAGTAATCCACAAGAAGGGTATCACATTTCATCATAACATCAAACATACAATGTCATGTCCCGTAACACGGGTTAATCAACATCATAAACAACATATAAGCTTTTCGTAGAGGAATTTAAACTTCATAATTCAAATCATTAATCTCAATTTCATAAATAAAATATCCTTCATCAAGACTTCAACATCATAAAATAAGAAATTATTCTCAATTAAAAAAAACTGAAATCAAATAATATCTCAAAAACCCATCCCGGTGTTACATGACACAGAGCAGGTCCAAACCATTTATATAGAAAAACTAAGGTACGCTCCGAGACTCCGAAAAACTCCTCTTGCAGTGCAAGGCTACTCTTTCTCATCTGCAAGTTACCCACAAAAGAGGCAACGTTTCCAAGCAGGCAGGTGAGTAATCATAATATATCATAAACATACAATAATATGTAATATAAATAAATTAGAATAGCATATAATAACATCATCAATAATAAAATTCAGCAACAACAACACAATCATGAATTCATCCAGAATATGCAATTCTAACCATCCTGATATGTGATATGCATGTGGTACCAATTTCATCGTGAGATGGATACATGACCATCAACCCTCCACAAATGAGCACATTGTAATCATTGAGACACTTCAATCCACACAATGGGATTGAAGTTACAAAATAGGCCGAAGCCCCATCGTGAATGTCATGAAATGCAATGATGCATTACATCATAAAAATTCACCGAGAAAGCAAATGCGCATCATCCATTTCATATCTAACAGTTCAAACATCAAATAATCGTATAATTTCATCATAACAACACACCAAAACCTCATTTCATTAACTATCTCAACTTATCAAGACATAACTAATCATTTCATGTTCAACAAATGATCATCATAAAATCATGTCTTTCATCACGACAACATATCAACAATACTTCTTTATCAATCATACAACAAAACAACTTATTCGATTCAACGAGACAACCAAACAACTCCTCTCATCAACAATAACAAAACGCCAATTCACAATAACATCATGTTTATAATCATAAAAACCAATTTTTAACAACAAAGCAAACAACTTCTTTTAATCCATAATAACCCATCATCAATTTATTTTAGAATCATGTTTATAAGATTTATCCTCATGACAATATACCTATGACCCTCGTTCATCAACAACCCCAAGATAATACACCAAAAACTTCAGTTCGTTAACCACTTCAACTCATCAAGACTCAACCCAAAGGCGGTAAAATTATAAGATAATTCTATCCGTTTTATAAAAACTCAGTTCATAAAATTATCTCACTTCCCTCATTTTCATCCATCAAAGTAAATTTCATTTTATACATTTTCTGACGCTTCAAACGGAATGCAAATCGGACTCACAGTTTGAAAGTTATGAATATTTAAAGTTTGGAATTAAAATATTTTCTCCCATACTTACAGTGTTAAATCCCATAAAATAAATAAATATTTTCCACTTCAAAAGTAATATTTTCCTCTACCATTGGATAATACGTTGTCATAGCTTTCCAACACTTCGAACGGGGACCAAAACAGACTTACGGTTCAAAAGATACGGGTTTTTAAACATTTTTCCAAAACTGACTCAGTGTTAATCGGTTAACCATTTGGTTAACCGGTTAACCAGTCTAAATTTCATGTAAAACACTATTTTTCATTGATTAATCGGTTAACCATTTGGTTAATCGATTAACCATGTTGCAGAAGCTCAAAACCCCAAAATTCCACTACGGTTTCATATCAAATCACCCAAAAACCATTCCAATGCATTAATCAAACACACTAACATCAAGACAACAATTTACACAATCAATTATATGATCCTAACATGTTTTAATCACTCTAATTCATCATAATTTTACTCATGAACTCAACCTAAATCAAAATCTTCAAACTTTACAAAACTCATACAAATCTAATATACTCATACACCAATTCCTATATAATTACAATAGATTATGAAAACTCCCCATACCTTAGAGAATTTCTCCATTTGACCCTAACAACATCATCTACATCATATACATCATCATATTCCTCTAATTCATCACAAAATCATCATAATCAACACAAAATTCAGAAAATCACAACCCTAAACCACAAACCAAAACCCCCAATCCCATTTCCACATTATATTATTGAAAGTAAAATACTCCTCATACCTCAATTCCGTAAGCTTTTTGATAACCTCTTCGCAAATCTCTCAATCCTTCAAGCCATAGCTTCTTCCCTATTCTCCAGAGCTCTTTCCCAATTGTGCGAATGTCCAAATGATCGTTCTTTCCAACTTTTCCCCATTTTGTCACTCTTGCCCTTAGGACCTCTTTTAGTTTTTCCCCATAAAACCCTCACTTATCCTCAACGAAAAGACCATAATGCCCTCATCTTCTAATTCCTTTTATTTTATTTAATTAACTCTCAAATAATCCACTAAACCCCATATACTTAATTATTCTAATTATTAGTAAAATATTAAGCTACCCCAAACTTCACAAAATATCAAATAACCTCATGAACATCAAAATTCACAAGAAAACACATCAACATAATTAAAATCGACTTTGGGGTGTTACACAACCCACTATCCAACCCAACCCAACCCAAAAATTAGTGGATTTACCCAAACCAATCCATTGATACCGCGGGTGGTTATTTTATCTCGCCCAAACTGGAGTGTCCTATATGAGTTGGATCTTGGATTTGGTCAAACCCAACCCAAACCGACCCATGTACACCCCTAACTAATAATACCAAGTTTGGATTTTGAATGATGATTTGAGATGAAAAGCTTTTGGTGAGTTGTTGAACATGGTTTTTGAGGAAATGGGGTGTTAGTTTTGACACCAAATGTGAACATACCAAGGAAACCAATGAGAAAGAGAGTGCCAGTTTGGATAAATTATGAGGATTTTGGTCAAATCATTTTAAAATCTTTCAAAATTACTTTCCCTCATTAAAATGTTTCATCCAAACATTTTAATGTTTCCCTTAAACTGTGTTTGGATGAGGTAATTGTAATTTATAAGGAATTTAAAATTTTAGATAATTCAAATGATTCAATTAGAATCCATTCAATTTTAAATTCTTTTGTTTGGATAAAATATTAAAATGATTCATGGTAAAAAATTTGGGGAAATTTTCATAATTTTTAAACTTTTGGATCAGATATGAAATAGGAAAAATATGGACTTATTTGCAATTTTTGTAAATTTGAAGGACCAATTTGTAAAATTTGAAAATTATTAAGTACTTATTTGCAATTTTTTGAAATTTTTAGAGGTGAATTTGAAATTTTAATAAAATATGAGGACCATTTTTCGAATTTTAAAATTTTAATAATAAATAATTTAACATTCATATTATATGGAGTGATGAAACAATTTGAAATTTTTTATTTTTTGGTGTCTTTTAAATTTCTTAAATTTAAGATGAATAAAATATTCCATAAATTTACATCACTTTAACAATTTTCTATATTTTTAAATCAAAACAATAGAATTTAGTCAAATCATTTCAAATTCTCTAAAAAAAAATTACTTTCCCGATTAAAATATTAGATCCAAACACATCCTAAATGTTTTAAAGAAAATCTCAAAAGTCTTTAAAAACTTTATTTATTAAAATAATCTTTGATTTGTGTTACCCCTATCATTCTCCGCCATACGTGACTCCTCGCCGAGCCTCCGTCCGTTCACGCCACTTTTGTAACGTTTAACATAGCAAATACACAGCCGCGCCACTGTAATTCAAGCACGCTACTGGTTCGTATTATGCTTTTTCATTTCTTCTTCACCTTTCCTCCTCTATACGTAAAAAAAGTTCATTGTAGCGAAATGCATCCGAGGCAGTCGCGACTGCGATGCGCGCCTTCTCGGCACCGCCGTGATCTGTCGCTTCTGCCGCGACTAACTACCTAGTATAGTGATACGACCAAGACATCAGGTTTAATCCGATTTAATCAGGCAGTTCCACCGGTGACCTAATTTGACCAGTGTATTTACCGAGGCAATGACTGAATTTGTTTAGACAAGAATGATTTTAAAATTAATTTCTCTAGAAACCTATAATTGATGCATATTGAGAAAAACATTTATCTATTTTGGTTCAATTGAAAATTGTTTTTGAATTAATCACTTGTTTTGTTTGTTTTTGTTCTGTGTAATCACTGTGCCATCGTTGAACTGATTTTGTAGACAATATGCTAGGTATTATTTGGTCCTGAGTATGCATGAGTTCAATGCTTTACAGAAAACCACCGTTGATGATGAACATATGTTGCTTTGGAAGGAATCTTGCCACTGCATCATGCTCTTTGTCTCCTGTACAACTTCCTGCACAAAAGTATGTGATCATTATTCAATTTTTAACTCTTATCATGTTCATATTCATATGTACAATTCAGTTTTTGATTAAAATAAAGATACTATTAGCCTTGTTGGTACCGTTTCTGTTTTCTATTTAAATCTTGTGTCAGGTTGTCACTTGATATATTGTTTGCTGACGAACTGTATTGTATGTTGCAATGTAGAGAAGCACATTTTTGGTATGTTTTACCTGATGAGGTAAAGTGCACAAACCTATTGAACCGATATTTTGAAATATTATCACCTTGTGAGAAAGAAAATGTACTCCGTATGCATGGGGAGGAGCTGAAGAAAAGTGCACTCCTAGCTCGTGCATTGGTTCGCACTACATTAGCAAGATGTAAGTTTTGAAGGTCTGATACTCAGTTTCTTTTTTTTTTCTTATATTTTTCATTTGTATAGCGTTGTTACTATGTTATCTACTAACCACCAAGCCGAATTTTATTCTGAGGTTTTTGCAAGTCATATACATATATGTGCTATTTTGAATTCAACAACAACCAAGCCTCTTATCCCACTAAGTGGGGTTGGCTACATGGATCAACTTTTGTCATAATCTACTATCTATATATTGTTCATGTTCTTGTATCATTTAGTTTTGGTTTTTCTTATATCACGACATAGGTCATGTATCTAAACATTTTATTTTACTGCTAGACCAGACAAATTGTCAGATTGATCCAAAATCCTTGAAGTTTAGGAAGAACAATTATGGAAAGCCTGAGGTGTGTGTTTTTATTGTTAATTAATTACTCGTAACTTTTGAATGGTTGCATTTTCTCTGTCCTCAATTGACATATATTGTTCATTGAGTTTTCTTGCAAACACTGAAAGTCTTAAGTAGCATATTTGATTAGGTAGACTGGCAATATGCTGATGATTGGAATCTACCACCGCTACATTTTAATATCTCGCACACTTCTTCTTTGATAGCATGTGGAGTAACTGTGGGCTCACCGGTATGCATTTAGTATGGTTATACAAATGTTTATTTATTTATTTATTATTGTTGTTAAATTCTGTTTCAGTTTTAAGACTTACCATTTGTTCTGCTATAGATTGTTATAGCTTTGAACATATTTAATTTGTGTTTTCATTGTAGATTGGTATTGATGTGGAAGAAAAGCAAAGGAGGTTAAAGAATGACATTTTAGCCTTTGCACGTCGATACTTTTCTCCCCATGAAGTAGAAATGCTGGCTCACATTGTAGATCCTGAGCTACGACGTCATGAGTTTATAAAATTATGGACTCTGAAGGTTAGTCACATTATTGAATTTCACTACTCAGTTAGAAGTCGGTTGAGAAACAAACGTGACTCTTTGAACTATTATCTGGAGAATATTAGTGTATTTCTTTTGTTTAGCTTAGTATCAATATTTTTCCTCTTTAAGCATTACTTATTTTGAAGATATTGACAATAGATTTTCTGATTGTTATGCTACTGGAAATGTTTGCAAAACATAATAAATGTAATCTAAACATCTTCTCAACGGGTAAGGATGTCTATTAATAAAATGCTTTTTAAAAGATGTCTAAATGTTTTTCTTGTCTTTGTGAGCTCTAGTCTTTTAGTAGTTCTCTGTTTAAGTTTGAGTTCTTTATTTTTGTGCAATCAATCAAACGTAAAGTACTTAGCATACCTTCCCTTTGACACATGATAATAAATTAATAAGCATAATTTAACGAGGGAGCATAAGTAGGTTGAGAATTCAACCTATTTTTTTGCTATTCTGCAGCTTCACTTACAGAGACATGTTCCATTTATAGGAGGCTTATGTTAAAGCACTTGGAAGGGGCTTCTCAGCGTCACCTTTTAATACTTTCACTATTCGATTAAAAGACCATTTGAAAGAAGGCATCCGCGTTCTACCTCATGTAATTTCTAAGGTATATTTCTTAAGAAGCCATGATGTTAATCTCGGATAGCGTTTCGTAGCACAAACCCCCCTAAAATGCTATGGTGGATAGCAGGATAGGCGCTATTGCATAGGCTAAAAACTAGGGTACAAAGTAAAATTTAAATACTCAAAAATAGATCAATACACAAAATTAAAGAGACCATCATTCTTAATAGTTAAAGAACCTAATGTATAGAGTAATTAAACTTAAGAGAGGAAGAATAAAACATAACTAAAAGTAGGAAGAAGAGTGGGTTGATTATTTGCAAGCAAATAGCGATAGCAGTTTGCAGACGCTACAACAGCATGTTGGCAGTGGTTCACGGAACAATAGCGTTGTGTCAAACCCTACCACCCCTAAGCTATTCTTCCATAGCGGTGAGAAGTTTGTTATTATTGATGTTATAAAAACTGAACTGGAAATCAACCGGCGATACTTCAACCGTGACGAGGAAGAAGCCGTGGTAAAAGCAGGCTTGAGGTTCAACCGGTTGAAAACTGTCCGGTTCGGTTTTTAAAACACTGAATATTATATTATATGTTGGTTAACTGCTGGAGTCAACTACTGTCATACGGCCAAGAAATTACATTAGTATTTAGTATTGATATGTTTGCATGTGAATTAGTGATTTTTTCTGCTTCAACAATTTATGAAGCAATTTATTTTGCTGACAGGAAGATGAAATTTCTGCTGAGCCTTCATGTGACCTTGAAAATCTCTCAAGCAATTGGCATTTTGTGCTTCTAGAGTTACTTGGTTCTCATTATGCTGCCGTTTGCATAGAAAAGGACTGCACAAATGAAGGTAGCTAGTAAATCTTTTGTTAGGATGAGCATCTTTTGTTATGATGAGCATATTGTAGAAAGAGATTAATTACTATGCATAAAAAGTTTTACACCATCAATTCATCGCCATCATCTGCTAGTATTACTCTATATGTGCTTAAAATAAAAGTCAAACTTCTAATAACATCCAACATTTATTATTAACTTTATTATTAACTGACAGTGTAAAATCCTTTTACAACTATCAGTCTATTTCAATTAAATTCTTGTTTTTACACTACGTTCGATTGTAACCGCTGTTGTGTTGTGGTCATTTGGAGATCCAAGAGTTGTATGAGTTAGCATTATTGTAACTAGTATTTTGAGCTGTTGAGTTGCAGGTAGTATTTGCTAATGTTTCTGGTTTGCAGACCAAGGGAGCATTCCAATAAATATGACGATACGGAAAACTATTCCATTTATTGAAGATGAATGTATTTCTAGATCAGATACTGTGGCCGTGATTGGGGGCTTGAGTAAACTGCTAGTGAAATAGTGATTCTACAATACAGTAAAATAGAAGTTTGCCAACAACGTTAACTTTTAGAGTTAATGTTCTAATTTATTTTAGAGCTCAATTTTTCTTGTTGTCTGGGAAGGCTCTGAGATGCTATCTATTGAAATTATAATGTTTTTCTCCATTTGCCTCGCCGTGCATGTTGTTGCACTTGCAGGAAATAACAAATTTTTATGTAATAATTCTCGTAAAAATTTATACATAATGACAAAAGAAACATGATCCTTGATAAAATATGGTGGAAATTGATTCATATAGCTGACTCCATTTTATTAGGATAAGACTTAGTTGTTGAAAAATTATGCTTTTCTGCAATTCACGTCCCTGCCCCATCTATAATGAAAGAATTTCTTAACATTCATCACCCTTGTTTTAACTTTTTCTGTAACTTTAAAATGTTGCAAATCAAACTGTTTTTCTGAAGTTGATTTATCTTGTGGTTATTACCATTCTCTATTTACATGCCTTTTTTTTTTTGTTGACAATATTTAAATACATGAATCTTAAAATCTGTTCGTTAAAATGAAGGTATTTCTTCTTCTCAACATAAAAAGTTCTGCTAGGGTAGAAATGGCATTTAACACAACATTAGAAACTTAGTATGTACTAAAAAGAAATTAGAACGAGATGCCCTAGTTGTCTTCAAACATGTAATTTCACAATCAATAGTAAAAACATTTTTATACTAATAGTGGATAAAAAATCTAATAGTGGGTAAAAACATTTTTATGCTCCACTGCAAAATTTTCACATGCAATGAAAAATTGTCCCTTCTCAATTCTCATTTCTCAATCCTTGATGTCCAAACATAAGAAACGGGTACTACTTTTGGTTCCCTAACTTCCCATATCTATTACTTGGGTATAAAGAAAAATTAGTCACTGATGACTGAAAAATTAGCATGCAGACAACTATTACCAGCAAGATTACCAAAGCTGATTGTGCCATGATAGACTTGGTAGCAGTAGTAATAGTAGTAGTACTACTACTACTACTAAGCAGTCTTAATTCTCATCTATAAACTGAAATATTGCAGGTACCAACACAATTAAAGGAGGTTGAGCAAGGGACTGGGGCAAGTTCAGTGTATGGGAAGGGAAGAAAGGTTTCTCATCCTCTCCTTTGGAAGATACTTAAAAAAGAATGATTTGGATGGGAATGAACACTAATGAGAATGAATTTTCTCCCTCAAGAGTTTCCACAAACTGAATCCTGTTTTTCTAGAGTATCTTAACCAACTCTCTACAGGCACAGCATTGTTGCAGCGCTATATTCTATGTTAGCAATGATGAATGGCATCCATACACCTTTCAGCAAAAACTGCAAAATTCTGAGTTATACTTGCACTTTTCTTTTCCCATTTTGAGAGTATTCAACATTATTTGCTAAAGGGCTGAGTTATTTATATTCTTCTCAACATATCCCCTTTGAGTCCTCCTCTCTTATCAACAGCTACAATCAACTATGTGGGTGGGGTGGCACATCATTGTTGTCCATCAAAATATAAATCACAGTTTCATAAATAGTTTGTCCTGCCACAATGATTTTACCAATAGTCCTTGCAAGAACAGACTCCATTGTTGAAACGGTGAAAGCGAGTGGCATCTCTAACAATAAATTGGCGATTCACAATCTTACTAACCAACTTAAAAAACACATGACAATCTACACACACTCTCAGGTTCTTCATGACAGTAATATCTGTTCCGGGCTTAGTGTTCAAGAGACCAAAGGCAAGTGCTAATTTTTCACTGTGCACCCCGGCACCAATTAATGAATCTCCACTCTTTCCCTGACACTTGCGATCCGGTTGATGAATCTCCTTCACAAGACTTTCCAATTCATCCAGCATTCTATATATTTCCTTTATCTGGGGATGACTCTTATCACCAGAGTAAAAAAGATGCATTTTTCCTTTATATTCCACGTAGCTACACCCAGGATCCTTTCTAAGCTTTCTATCCCTCATCATGACTCTAACTTTCAAAACCCCATCTAAGTTCTTAGCATCAGAGTACACATTTGACAGCAAAACATAGTAACCTATATTTGTAGGTTCAAGCTCAATGACATTTTGAAAAGCCACTTCTGCTAGTTCTACATTTCTATGAATCTTGCAAGCACCAAGAAGTGCTCCCCAAACAGCACCATCCGGTTTCACCTTCATTGAATCTATGAGATCCATTGCTTCCTTCAATCTACCAGCCCTACCCAAAAGATCAACCAAGCAAGAATAATGCTCAGGACCAGGCTGCAAACCATACTTCCCCACCATCTCATCAAAATACTTCAATCCTTTCTCTGTCAATCCAGCATGACTACAAGCCGAAAGAACGCTCACGAAAACCGTTCTATCAGGCCTCACACCTGACCTAACCATTGCATCGAAAAGCTCCACTACAATCTCACCTTCTCCGTGAATCCCATACCCGCCAATAATAGCAGTCCAAGACACAACACTCTTGTTCCTCTCATCCATACAATCAAAAACCTCCCGAGCACGTACCAAATTCCCACACCTAGCATACATATTAATCAACGCATTCGTCAAAAAAGTATTAGACCGAAATCCAAGTTGCTCAATTTTCCTTTCCACCTCACGACCAATTCCTTGTGCACCAAGGTTCGCACAAGAACACAAAACACCAAGAAGTGTAACAGGATCAGGACTCACCCCACCCTTCTTCATCTCAACATAAAGCTCTAAAACACTTCGAGCATGACCGTTTTGAGCATAACCAGAAATCATAGCATTCCATGTAATCAAATCCTTCACAGGAATTTCATCAAACAGTTGGCGCCCTCGTTCCACTTCGCCACACTTTACATACATTGTCAGAAAACTATTAGCAACTGATAAATCAGACTCAAAACCCAACTTAAATCCACAAGCGTGTAAGCAGGCACCAAGTGTTAAGTGACTAGGAAGCGTGATACCTGAAACTAAACCGAGCATTGTAACTGAATTAACTGAAAAGCTAACTTCGCGAAGCATTTTGCGGAAGAGGTTAACGGCTTCTAAGATCATGGAGTTAGAAGAATATCCGGAAACCATGGCGTTGTAAGAAATGGTGAGGTTTATGGATTCTTCGTCGAAGACTTTGCGAGCGAGGTGAGGGAGAGATGATTTGGAGTACATGTTGATGAGAGAAGAGCGGGTGTACGGGTCGGGTTGTGATCCGGTTTTGATGACGTGGGAGTGGAGCTGGGATCCGGTGAGGGGGAGAGAGAGGAGGGCGCAGGATTTGAGGAGGACGGGGAAGGTGAATGTGTTGGGGAAGAATGATGAGCGGAGCATGTGACGGTATACGGTTAGTGCTTCTTGGTATTTTTTTTGCTTTGATAGCTCTCTTAGGTAACAGTTCCATGGCGTTGTTGGGTTGTGTTTTGACTCACCGTTGTCTGGTGGCGGCACTGTGAAGTGTCGGCGGTGCTCAGAGCTCATCTATTCAGGTTAACGGTTAGACAACCCATTCATTTCATGTTCATCTGCAGTCTTCCTAACCTCTGTTGTATAGTTTAGTTTGATTTTTCATAGTTACACCCCCACGTCAGTTTTTATGACAGGCCCTTTGTCTGTTTTCTAAATTATCAACATGACTAAAATAACCCTGAACTTGTCAAGTGAGCCATAACAGTTTTTCGCGACCGATGTAAACTGTCAATACCAAGGTATTCTCTTTCGCATCTTGCCATTCTTTTCAGCATTGCTTTTCTTCCTATTTATGTAGCATTTCACACGTGTCACTATTTCATTCAAGGATGACGTTGGCCTATGGGTGTGAGATTCTTTAAAATGTCCCGGCCTTAACCTATATGGAAATGCTCCTACGAATACTTTTTATTTGTATGGATTACCTAGATTATCATCTCATTAAAATGGATAAGATATTCCGTCAGAGATTCTGAGTGGCATTGACAAATGTTGAAGAGGTTGGTGACAATCATCTTTCTGTGTTTGTTTTCAAAAAATTGATGGACTAGTTACTTCACTAAGTTCTAATAACTAGTGATGAAGAGTAGAGGCATGCCCATATACCACCTCAGAGCTACGTCTAAAAACTTATATTTTAAAGACTCATGAGCTCTAATGATTACCACGTACGTGTTAATAGAGACGACATGTTCATATGGATCATTGTGTCCATCAAACTTAGCCAACGAAGACGACTTCAAATTCTCATAAATCGGCGCATTCCATATCTCATATGAGAGAAGTTAAGGGTTTAGCATCTCCACCTGGTATGTAAGGTCAACCTCCTTGTAGCGCTGCTAGATATGGAGGACGTTATCCTCCAGAGTGTGGTTCTGGCGACATAGATTTTCCATGGCACTTTCCTGCCTTCAGATTCTTCGACGACTGAAATTGTTGTCTTTTTGTTCATAATGACGGACATAGATGTTAAACGCGAGGACAATAATTCGGCTAAATGTTGTAATTGTAACCCATGTCAGTTTTATCGAAATCCATGGTGTGCACCAATTATATTTGCTAAAAGCATAATACGTGACAACCCTTAGTGATTAAAGGTTGTTAGAGTTTTTAGGGTTTGTTGTAGGATTGAGAGGTATCTCACGTAGGAAGGTGAAAAGTTTTGTGTATCTAGTATTTGTGTGAATATGAGATTGTCCCTATCAACTATAGGGTTGAGATATTTATATGATCCTTTTGGACCTAGATCCTATACGTTTAGGAAACATCAACCATCTCTAAAAAAAATGTGGGAGCGGACAGATAATCCCTATTATTTGGGAGAGCGTAATTAATTTCCCCTATTTTTTCCATAATGTTGTGGACTAGGACAACATCACTTCTCACGCTTTCCCACTCAAGCGAGTTATCCTAGAGGTGGGTGTTGGAAGAGTATTAGTGGGAGGGGAGGGTTGTTATCGTCTCCAGAGGGATTGCACGTATATCTTACTATTCAATAGTTTAAAGGTTGTAAGTGAACATTTTTATATCAGTTTTGTTTGGTATCATAAGTTTGTCCCTTGTTTTGGTAGCAATGCTTGTAAATAAAAGAGTTGCTTTTTTTTATAAAAGATATGCCAAGATTAGGGTTTGATAACACTTTTCATATGTATTCAATCAACCAAGCATGTGAACGTGGTTACAACTAATATAACCACGTATCCTCTCAATACGTATCCTCACGGTCCCGGTATCGTGAGTGTTATTGTATCGATCCGAAAATTTCTCTCGCACATTACCAATCAATACAATAATCATGAAGTTCAATACAAAGTAAATATTTATTCACAAGTTCGTCTCCAACACTTGATCATTAATAGATGAAGCAACTAGATCAAGGTTTAGAAATCCTATCTCTAGCTCAATCCAAACCATACAAATCCAAAAAACACAAATTACTTCATTATATATTAATCACAACCTTGTTCACATACAAAAGATTAAAAGAAATACATACTAATAAGGGAAACTACCTCTAATCTTGACACAAGAGAGAAGTTAGCCAACCGTTTCTATGGTAGCTTGTGTTGCAAGAAAGGAATGAAGTTGTACAAGCATCAAAAGTCGAAGAATCGAGAGTTGATGTGGTAAAACTTTGATCCTTGATGCTATAAGGAATCTCTCTTCTCAAACCCTAGAAATGTGGTTTATAACTCAAAATGTGTAAAATGAAGGTACAACTAACAAAAATATCTAAAGAAGATATTTATAAAGTACCCTAAAATCTACCGCTAAGTGGCAGGTGCTAAGCGACTGCAGAGCGTGCTTAGCGCCACTAGTCCAAAGGCGGAAAATTGTCCTAGCATGTTGAGCGCAGTTGTAGCAAGGTCCAAGCGCCAAAAATCCAGTAGCCTCTGCCTATAGCACTTTGGGAGTGCGTTGAAGGCGTGCTTAGCGCGCCAGTACTTCCCAAACTTCATGAAAATGATCTTTCCAGCTCTCCTTCTTCATCCACAGGCCTTAGGTATCCAACTAAGCAAAAAAATAAAAACAACAAAAAAAACAATAAAACATCATAATACGAGTAATGGAAAGCAAAAGCGATAAATTACGTATTTACACTAAAAGCAACGGTTAAACAACCGATTTAAACAAAAAAGCATTGTAAAGTGCCACAAAATAATATGAAATATAAATCCAATTTGGCACTTAACAACTCTCCCCCAAATTTACTATTTTGTTTATCCTCAAACAAAAGTTTCTAACCGAGAAAGAACCCGAAGTTATGTACAAGATATCAGAATCAACAACGAAAACACGACACAAATTGAATGGTTCAAAAAGTGGAAGTACAAGCAAATTAATTCTTACCACAACTCTTCAGACAAAGCATGAAAATGAAACTATTGCTAGGTGAAAAATATATCAAGAATTCTTAAACAATACTAGTGTAACCATGAACCATACCTAATCACACAATCATCAAAAGATGAAAACAATTATGAGGTTTTTTCACTCACCACACAAGTATGCAAGCTTCGGGGACAAGTTATCCATTCAACACACAAAATGTGAAAATAAGTATGAAATAAAGAATCTCAAGGACTTCAAAGGTTGTAAAGTGGTTTGAGTTACAAGAAAGAGTCATATCTCAAGTTATGGAAACAAAATTTCCTAATCCTATGAGAAAATTACATCCTCATATTCATACACACAAAAACTTTCACCATCTTGTTTTCTTTTCATTGATGCATCGCTACAATCTTGTTTTTCTTTTTCTTGGCCATTCATGCCATTTTCTTTCTTTTATCAATTTTCTTTCTTTCTTTTCTTAGTTTCTTTTTCACTCTTTATATTTATAGCCACTTTTATTCTATTGATGCATTAATCTACCTTTTCCTTCCCAACTTTAGATTCAACCATATATAGCTTTTCAAATGCTCTCACACATCTAAGACAAGACACAATAAGCAATCATACAAGGTTAAGGTTCACAAATCAAGATACATTTTCAAAAAAATTCCTTGTGCAACATTACACAATTCATTAACAATCATGGACCTTGATAGTGTAAACCCATAATTTCGACAAGACTGAAATTAAGGGTTTGAGGTCATCTTTGTCGAAGGATAATAAAAGGAAGAAAATTCAAGGATTGCTGACAGGGTTTAAAACTCCATTACTTCGACAGAAAGGCAAATGTTGTTCTGGCAGAATAAAGTTGGGAAGTTATTTGTAACTAAGTGTTTGACAGAAGAAAGTTCTCTTTCGACGTTTCGACAGAAGATGGTCTTTCAACGATTTCGACAGAAGAGGATATTTGACAAAAGAAAATATTTGGCAGATGTTGGAAGAGTTGTTTCTTCTTTAAAAAGGTTTCGACAGTTTGAAGAGGTGTAAGGTTTCGTCACCAAAGAAGGGAATTCAAATTCAAAGGTTGTAACCTTTGGCAGTTGGACACATGGAAGTTTCAGAGAAGAAATTTACATGCAGGCTGACACTTGTCGTTTAGTTATAGTTTTTCCGTTCTAAGCAGTTATTTTGTTTATGTATAAATAGGATAGTTTGTGGTTAGAATGTGTGTGTGAAAACTTGTACAATAATCCTGTAAAACACTCTAAGTACCCAGTGTGAGAGAAATGAGTTTGATATTTGGAACCATGTACGTTCGAACACCAGTTATATTTCAAAGTTATTTAAATTACTTGTTCATTTATCAAGTTTAATTTCATTTTCAAGCTTTATCTATTTTTCTGCAAGTTTTTAGCCTTCGACATTTCTTCTTATGCTTGTTTAAAACCTTTACTTTATTTTATTTTAAACTTAAAACTTTACTTTACTTGCAAATATCAAAGTTCTTAACACTTTGACAATCTTGACAAAACAAACCATAAATCAATCACCAATTCTAAGAGTATTTCGACAGAACTAATGCACATGTGTCCCAGGACTTGTTTGGTTGGTCCTGCACGTAACCCAGTTTTCTGAAGAGATTGGTTAACCAGAGGTTGTTCGCCAGAAATCACAGCGAACAAATTGGCACGCCCAGTGGGACCAGTGCATTTGATAAAATCTAATAGAGAACTTCTTAGACAAATTGTTCTTTGCTACGTTGTATGATTCTTAGAAGCGGTAAACTAGCCGTAACTGACGTAGAGAGACCTAAGAGAACAAGAAGAAGAAAGATGGCTAACTTGCCAAATACTTCAAACAACCCTGACGAAACAATACCAGTTTCTAATCCTATCCCTTCGTCAGGAGCAATACCAGCGTCTGGCCCTGTTTTAGAACAAATTAGGCCTCCTTTGGGAGATGCCATACCAACGGGTTCAGGATCCCAGAATGCGCCTAGTTCTTCCACCATGGGACACGCCATACCCTTTGGAACCCCTCCCCCTGGAGGAAATACATTCAGGCCATATCTGAATTATTCTCAGCCTTTGACTGGGAGGGAACAACCATATGGAATGCCAACTTCAATGATGGCAAGCCTACATAATTCGTCACCATTATTCTCTGATGCTATGGCTCAAATGTCATCACCACTACAGGGATCAGGGTATGGTGGAAATGGAAATAGAATGAATCAAGTTCCACCAGGTTTCCACATGCCCACTATGACAAACCATTCTGCACAAGTGATTCGTCAACAGATGGACGAAAGCAATCATGAGATGGTGCAGGCTTTGACACAGCAAATGGGAGAAGTGTTCAATCCCTTAATACAAAAAACTACCCAAACAAACCAAATATTGGCAGAACAGATGGCACGCATTGCTGACTTTTTTGGAGTCCCTCAAGCACAGCAAAGAATGCAATTAAATCAGAATCCTGCCAATAGGGCTGTCGAAGAAGAACTTACTATAAACCAAAGGCCTTTAGGAAACCCTCATGAAAATCCCAGGGGTCAAGAGGTGGTAGTCGAACAGCCTAATGTAGAAGAGCCTATTCGACAGGAACCAAGAAGGATAATAGTCCAGAGAGACCAAAATGCTGACGAAGTATTACAGCAGAGAATGCGTTACAATAACATGCCTGTCGAAAACAATATTGCCACCATGGTTGAGAGAATAATGGCACAAAATGGAGTAAACGTAGGATTACAAAGGCCTAGTTATACTTCCCCCTTGTCTGAATTTGTCTTACAACAAGAGTTACCACCAAGGTGGAAAGTCCCCAAATTCACAAAATTCTCAGGGGATACTAGTGAGTCCACCATAGAACACGTAGCACGTTATTTGATAGAGGCAGGGGAGATTGCTAATAATGAGAACTTAAGGATGAAATATTTCCCAAGTTCTTTGACAAAAAATGCTTTCACCTGGTTTACATCACTTCCTGCAACTTCAATTTTTACTTGGACCCAATTAGAGAGATTGTTCCATGAACAATTTTATATGGGACAAACCAAGATAAGTTTGAAAGAGTTGGCAAGTGTCAAAAGAAAATTTTCTGAACCTATAGATGACTATTTGAATAGGTTTAGATTATTAAAAGCCAGATGCTTTACGCAAGTGCCGGAACAAGAACTAGTCGAAATGGCTGCAGGGGGTCTAGATTATTCCATAAGGAAAAAACTGGATACCCAGTACTTGAGAGACATGGCACAACTGGCAGACAGAGTGAGGCAAATAGAAAGACTAAAAAATGAAAAATTTAGATCAAATAAAAACAAAAAGGAAAGAGTGGCCTATGTAGGAATAGTTCAAGAAGATGATTATGACGAAAACGAACCAGTCATTTTCGACCAGCAAGAAATTGATCTTGCAGAATTAAAACAAGGCCCTCCATATTCCTGCAAAGTTTTAGCCCCGTCGAATGGAAAAAATCCAGTCGAAGTGGAAAAGAATGACAGGTTCCCTAAAAGAACTTATACATTCGACATCACCAAGTGTGATGAAATATTTGATTTATTAGTCAAAGATGGTCAGTTAATAAAACCAGCAGGCACTAAGGAGCCTCCTGTAGACCAACAGAAAAAGAGAGGTTTTTGTAAATACCATAATTTCTTGGGTCATAAAACTTCTCAATGTTACCTTTTCAGGGATCTTGTCCAGAACGCAATCCAAAATGGGAGGCTGAAGTTTGGAGACAAAGCCAAGCAGCAGATGAGGATTGACTCAAATCCCATGCAGGTTGTGGAAGCCAATTATGCTGAACCAGAAATGGTAAATGTGGTCGAAATGGAGATCATGGCTGAGGAAAATTTTGAAATGGTAAAAGTTACTGAGAGCTTCGACACCAACTTCACCATGATAGAAGCTGCTGAAGGTTTCGACACCCATGTAAATGTGGTGGAAGAGGGTGATGATCTTGCTGACCAGACCGAGGAAAAAGAAGTCAAAACTTCTGAAGACTTCGACAGTGAGAATGCCATTGAAACTACTGAAGGTTTCGACGAAAGAGATGCAGTCAAAGTGGGAAGAAGTTTCGACAAGAAAAACTATGAAAGAGATGCTGAGCAGGGGGTGATCTGGGACACTTTAGGAGAGTCAAATGGGAAGTTCGACTTCATGGTGAAATATTCAGCACCACCAAGCTCCAAAACAGATATCAACAAAATCAAACCCACAGGTTGGGGAGATACTGTCAAAAATGATGACAAAGAGGAGGATAATCAAACCCTCACTGTCCAAAAAGAGGCCACTGAGGGCCTTAACCAAAATAAGATCAAAACGACAGGGATTGATGACAATGTCCTTACTGTCGAACCAATGAACAGTAGTACCATCAAAACTGAAGAACATTTTATCGAAGATGTTGCACACTGCTGCAAATACATCTATAAGGGTTTACACCAAAAAGGCAGTGTGAAGGAGACTGTCCCAGAAGAAATGATGCTTGTCGAAAAAATGAATAAATTGAAAATCACAACTGAACAGAATGCTGGGATTCATATGGTGGAAATCACTCAAAAGGGAGGACCAGACACCAACAAGGGAAAGAAACGTCAAGAGAAGCATCAGAAGCTGGTTTACCCAGAAGAGAACGAGAGTCTTGTCGAATTCATCCAGAGGTGTCAAAGGAAGAATGCAGAAGTCATGCTTTGCCCAAGATGCAGTGCTGTGTTCGACAGGAAAGCAGCTGATGACTTAGAAGCGGCAGAAAAGACCCAGAGAAAAAGAAATTGGGGGACAGTCCCACCAACCAGAAACGAAAGATTCGACCCAAGAAGAGGGAAGCATCACATCCAAGGGGTGGGAGGAAAACGTTTCAACACTTATAAACCATCCAACAGACCAAATGATGACAAATGGGTTCAACCTATAAGGGATGCCCAAGGTCAGAAGAAATGGAAGAGCTTTGAAGTGAACAGAGGTCCCTAAATGGAAGTTAAAAAGGAGGCAAGGCCAAAATACGTCTCTGAAAACTACAAAGGGAAGAATCCTATGTCCAGATCCCAACGGAGAAGATTCCAAAGGCAGAAGAAAATTGAAAAGGAAACTGTGGAACACAAAAGGGCTGGGCAGAAGGAAGCTGAATCAAGCAAATGTGTGCAGATCACAAACAAGGGGATACCTCTGGCAGAAAAAGAAACCCTTCAGAAGAATAGATCTAGTGACACCACAGAAGTGCAGAACACAAACAACAGAATGCCAGTGGACGAAGAAGTCACAGATGAATTTAGTTCAGAATCAGATGCCTCTTTCGACGTAACCTGCAATGTGGTTTCTGTGCTGCCCAGAGATTATGACAGGATAATGGAGGTCGAAGACGAAGAGGATGACATGGCAGATGACAGCATAGGCTTGAAGCCTGTATGCTACTATATAATGAACAATGGCTATGTCGAAGAGCAAAATGCTTTCTTCGAAAAGCCAGATGATGCAATGAAGGCTCACTTGAAGCCTCTCTTCATAAAAGGAAAGGTAGAAAACGTGGGTGTCAACAAAATTCTGATAGATGGTGGAGCAGCTGTAAATTTAATTCCTCATTACATGATAAAGAGGATTGGAAAAGATGACTCCGACACTAAGCCTCACAATATGGTGTTGTCCAACTATGAAGGTAAAGTAGGGACAACACTGGGAGTAATACAACTGAACTTGACTGTAGGATCCATCACCAGGCCTACAATGTTTGTGGTGATAGCATCGAAGGCAAATTACAACTTACTGTTGGGAAGAGAATGGATCCATGGGATTGGGGCTGTGCCATCCTCCATGCATCAAAGAATAGCAATCTGGAGGCCAGATGGGATTGTCGAAAACATTGAAGCAGATCAGAGTTACTTCACAGCTGACGTGAACAATGTTACTAGTCGTAACTTCGACAAAAACTTAGCCCATATAGCACCATGCAATCCTGCTGCTTTCGACCTAACAGCTTCCGACAATGCTTACTGTTCCATGTACCTCCATCCTACGCATGGTTTCCAGTGGGATAAAGAAATAATTGGGGAGACAAATTACACTTGGGGAACTTTCCATGTTAACCCAACTGGATGGGGGAGTGAATTCAGTGAAAATGACTGAAGTTTCAGCAATAGAAAGGATTTCGGCTTACATAGCCGAAAAACAACTCGAAACGGCCCTTGAGGCTGAAGTTAGGAATATGGCTGTCGAAGCCAGCACTCAGGTTGTCAAAGAACAACATCCTCAAGAAAATATTGAGGAACAGCATACAAATCAGAGTTTTGAAGAAGACTCAAATGGCGAATGGCAGAGTCAAAGACTTGATGCCATTTATGATGACGAACCTTTGGGGTTCGAAAAAGATCCAACCTCAACCAACATGAAAATGGTGGCACAGGATCCTTTAGAGGAGATTAATCTGGGACTGGGGGCAGAGAAAAGGCCCACTTACATCAGTGCCAAATTGAATCCTCAACTCAGAGTCGAAATAATCCAACTGCTGAATGAGTTTAAAGATTGCTTCGCATGGGATTATGACGAAATGCCTGGTTTAGACAGAAGTTTGGTTGAATTAAAGTTGCCAATACTGGAAGGGAAGAAGCCAATAAAGCAGACTCCCAGACGCTTTGCACCTGAAATTCTGTTGAAAATCAAAGAAGAGGTCGAAAGGCTTCTAAAATGCAAATTCATCCGTACAACAAGGTATGTCGAATGGATTGCTAATATTGTTCCTGTGATTAAGAAAAATGGCAAACTGAGGGTGTGTATTGATTTTAGAGATCTAAACTCAGCCACCCCTAAGGATGAGTATCCTATGCCAGTAGCAGAAATGCTAGTAGATTCTGCAGCAGGCCATGAGTATTTGAGTATGCTTGATGGCTATTCTGGTTACAACCAGATTTTCATTGCTGAAGAAGACGTTCCAAAAACAGCTTTTCGTTGTCCAGGAGCAATAGGAACATATGAATGGGTAGTCATGCCCTTTGGTTTGAAAAATGCTGGAGCTACTTACCAAAGGGCCATGAATTCTATTTTTCATGATTTCATCGAAACATTTATGCAAATTTATATAGATGACATTGTGATTAAATCTGCTTCAGGCTTGGACCATATTAACCATCTTCGACAGTCCTTTGAAAGGATGAGGAAGTTTGGTTTGAAAATGAATCCTCTTAAATGTGCTTTTGGTGTGCAGGCTGGGGACTTCTTAGGCTTTGTGGTCCACAAGAAGGGGATTGAGATTAATGAAAACAAAGCTAAGGCAATCATGGAAGCAAAAGCGCCATCGACAAAGAAGGAATTGCAGTCTCTACTAGGGAAAATCAACTTTCTCAGAAGGTTCATCTCCAACCTTAGTGGAAAGACTCAGGCCTTCTCACCTCTGCTTCGACTGAAGAAGGAGGGTTTCACTTGGGGGCAAAAGCAGCAAGATGCCTTCGACAAGATCAAGGAGTATCTGGCAAATCCTCCAGTTTTAATATCTCCTTGTCGAAAAAGAAGCATGAGGCTCTACATATCAGCATCTGACAGAACATTAGGAAGTATGCTTTGTCAAGAAGATGAACATGGCGTCGAAAGAGCCATTTATTACCTCAGCAGAGTCTTAAATGATGCTGAAACTAGATATAGTATGATAGAGAAATTATGTTTATGTGTATATTTCTCTTGTACAAAATTGAAGCATTATATAAAACCCATTGATGTACATATATCTTCTCATTTCGACGTAATAAAGCATATGTTGTCTAAGTCTATTTTACATAGTCGAATTGGAAAATGGGCTTTAGCCTTGACTGAATATTCTTTAAAATATATGCCTCTAAAAGCTGTTAAAGGGCAAGTAGTTGCTGACTTTATAGCTGACCACTCCATACTTGGAGATGAGACAAATTATGTCGAAAAAGAGCCTTGGAGGTTATATTTCGATGGTTCCAGTCATAAAAATGGAACAGGTGTTGGGGTGTTAATTATTTCTCCCAATAAAATTCCAACAAAGTTCAAGTACAAAATAGAAGGATTCTGTTCAAATAATGAGGCAAAATATGAAGCTTTAATTGCTGGACTTGAAATTTTGTTGGAACTGGGGGCAACAGAGGTCGAAATAATGGGTGACTCTGAGTTGGTGATAAAACAATTGACGAAAGAGTACAAATGTGTCAAAGAAAATTTGATCATGTACTTTGTGATAGCCAACAGACTCCTCAAGAGATTCGACAGTGTAGTCTTTAGACACATTCCCAGATTAGAAAATCAGGAAGCAAATGACCTGGCTCAATTGGCTTCAGGGTATAAAGTGTCGAAGGAAAATCTGATGAAAATTGTCGAAGTAAGAGGCAAAGTTTTATCTACTAAGCTGTCCCCATCTGATTTGGAGACAATGAGATTGGGATATGGTGATGAAGAAAACTTTGAGATTTTCAATGTAGGTAATCTAGAAGTTGGAGATTGGAGAAAACCCATCAAAGATTATTTACAAAATCCAAATCAGACAGTCGAAAGAAAGATAAAGTATAGAGCTATAAGTTATGTACTCTTTGGAAATGAATTATTTAAAAAGACTGCAGAAGGAGTTCTACTGAAGTGCCTAGGAGAGACTGAAGCTTATATAGCTTTGTCGAATGTGCACAGTGGTGCATGTGGTGCCCACCAAGCAGGACATAAGATGAAATGGCTATTATTTCGACAAGGAATGTACTGGCCAACCATGTTGAAAGACTGTGTCGAATTTGCAAAGGGTTGTCAGGAATGTCAAATTCATGCAGGCATACCTCATGTGCCAGTAAGTGAGTTACATTCTATTATAAAGCCTTGGCCATTCAGAGGTTGGGCTTTAGATTTGATTGGTGAAATTCGACCAGCCTCTTCAAAAGGGCAAAAGTACATTTTAGTGGGGGTAGATTACTTCACTAAGTGGATTGAAGCCATACCATTGACGAATGTAGATCAGGAAGCAGTCATAGACTTCATCCAGAAACACATAATGTATAGATTTGGAATACCAGAGACTATAACCACTGATCAAGGATCTGTGTTTACTGGCAGAAATATGCAGGCATTTGCAAGAGAGACAGGTTTTAAGTTGTTGACTTCGACACCCTATTATGCCCAAGCAAATGGTCAGGTCGAAGCAGCCAACAAAGTAGTAATAAACCTGATAAAGAAGCATGTGGGTAAAAAGCCCAGAAATTGGCACAAGACTCTGGATCAAATCCTTTGGGCTTGTCGAACATCTCCTAAGGAGGCAACTAATTCTACCCCATTTAAATTAACCTATGGACATGATGCAGTATTGCCAGTCGAAATTTGTTTACAATCAATACGAATTCAAAGACATCATGAGATTCCATCTGAAATCTATTGGAGTATGATGATGGATGAGTTGGTTGATTTAGACGAAGAAAGGTTGCATGCTTTAGAATTAATAAGAAGGCAGAAAGAGAGAGTCGAAAAGTTTTATAATAAAAAAGTAAAATTCAAAGCCTTTTTAGTAAATGATTTAGTTTGGAAAGTGATCTTGCCCATGGAGAAGAAAGACAGAGTGATGGGAAAATGGTCCCCTAAATGGGAAGGACCTTTCAAAATTCTAAGAGTTTTTTCCAATGGTGCATACGAAGTTGAAGAAATAGAAAAAGACAGAAGAGTGCTGAAAATAAATGGGAAGTACTTAAAGAAGTATAAACCAACATTGCAGGAAATAAAAATAGGAACAAATTAAAATTGCAAATGAAACTTGTCTTCGCCAAACAGATGGCGTGAAATAGCATTACATATAAAATTGTTAAAAAGAAAATATCCTTAAACAAATAAAATTCCTAAGTCCTATTACAAAACTACTGTCGAAGGAAGGTAGCTTTGAGTTCGTCGAATTTTTTCTTTTGAAGCTGAATTCAACGCTCGCAGAGACTCTTGCTGACAGTCATTTCATCAATCTCCCTGTGAAGTTGCTGGGCTGTTTCTGCATGTTGTAGCCCCTTCTGGAGTTCACTGTCTATTGCTTCTTGATTGGGTTGTTGGAGAGAGGCTTGACGTTCCTTTTCTTGGAGGATTTTCCTGTGAAGATCAGCAATTTGGGCCTGGTAAGCTTGAATATTGCTTTCACACTCAGCAGCAGCCTTGGTGTATTCGTCAGAAAGCTTATTCAGCTCTAAAATCTTTTCTGTCGAAGAAGCCACTATGTTCCATTCTGAAACTTGCTCTTCAGACTTGGCTGTGATTTTTTGGGAAAACTCTTTTTGTCGAACCAGATCAGCACTGACAGAATCAATTAAGGACATTAAATCCATCACCAAACGACTTTCTTCAGTCGAAGCCTCCAACAAATTGGCACTTTTCAGGAGCTTCTTCAGATCATATTGGGCAGAAGCATTCTCATCCAAGAATTCAAACAGGTCAACTCCAAGGATTCTTGTTTTGATCTCATCCATAATGACACTGATTGGTTGAAGGTCAGAAGTGGCCCCTGAAGCTGTCGAACCACTGGGAGAGGAGTCTTGGAAGTTATACCTGGTGTCGAGTAAGGCTTTTAAATATTCCAAGGGTTTTCTAACTTTCAAGCTCTCAATCTCTTCATGTGACAAACTCGTCGAACCAGTACCCAAAGAGGTTTCGACAGGAACTTTTGATGAAGAAGGAATGTTTTGAGAAGTTCCTCCAATGCTCAAGTTGACTCCTGGCTGATTCGACAGAGTGACCTCTTCTTCGACATTTTCTTTGTCAACTATGGTGGTGTCAGTTGGATCTGGTGCTTGTGCATCCTGAACAAGGGCATCTTCGTCAGTTTCTGGTATGGCAGCTGGTGTTGGTAGTGGTACATCTTGATCTGGATTTATTTTTTCTGCAGTGAAGTCTGGTCGAAAAGGAGAATTGTTGCCAGAAGATTCAGAATCACTGAGGTCGAATTCATCCAAAGTTTGAGGTCCATGGGCACCTGCATCTGGAGTGGCATCATCTTGGAGTCTTTCAGCCAGAGTCCTCTCAGAATTAGAAGGGACATTTTCTTCTTGGATTGTAGAAGTCTCTTCGACATCAATGACAACCTACAGAAAACATAAAAGAGAGTTATAAGATAAAGATACATGCAGTCAAGACTGGGAATGTTTGTTTGTCGAAGTGATTACCTGAGGGATCTCAGTATGGGCACTTGAGTCTCCACTTCTTTCACTCCTTGAAGGAACCTTGTTGACTGGACTGGCAGGGGGAGTTCGTCTTTGGACCAGAGATCTTTGGGATGCTACTGTTTTTATTTTTAGACCTTTGTTTCTTTTCAAAGGTTGGGGCTCAGGGGATTCGTCCTCAGACTCTTCGACGCTTGCCTCTTTTTCTTCTATTTTTCTTTTCTTTGCTGGGGTACGAGTTACCTACAATAAAAAAAAAAGTATTCAGTATAAGAAAATGTGAAGTGCATAAATAAGGAGGGGTGCTCTATTCTGTCGAAACCTTCTTAGCAGTTGTATGAGACTTTTCGACTGTCTTGGAAGAGGTTCCTTCGCCAGTAGTCTTCCTAACAATTCTGACAGCTGAAAAAGAAAAGTTGCATGAACATTGATATAAAAATAAAAGGAGTTAGAAACAAGAGACAAAAAGAGGAATGTAATTCCTTCGACACCTTCAAGGATGGGTTCGTCCACAGTAACATGTTCTATCCCAATATGAAGGTGCCCAGTGAAGTTGTCCAAATGATACTTCGTCGCAACCACGCGTTCGGCAGGTTTTTTGTTTCTTTCGCGAAGCAGTTTTAAATCAGATCCACACACAAACCAATCTGGAAATGGAGGACACAAGGCCACTCCAAATTCTGCAGAAGGGAGTGGAGGGAATTTTGGAGGAAAAGTTGTGAATGCAAAGTCATAGTGTGCATGTGGTGGAAGAGATGAAGGAAACCACAACTTATTCAATTTTTCTGTGAATTTGTATTTTAAAGATACTGCTGCTTCAGCTATGGTTCGACGAAGATCATCAGGCCTGTAAATAGTTTCAAAATACTTTTGAAACTTGTGAACTTCTTTGATATGCTGATCTGTACCTTTTTTCTTCTTGTCTTGCACAAAGGTAAAAGCATTCGTCAGAAGAGTAGTGAAGGTTGCTACGTCGAAAAATCTGTTGATATAATATTCCTTCCACCAGACGTCGAATTCTTCAGTACAGAGGAAGTTTGGTAGAAAGATGGTGGGATAAACCTCCAGAGATGGGTCAAAAAACTTGTTGTATAGCTCCAAACTTTTGTCGAAGTGGTGAAATGAGTTGTAGAAGATGATGACACCTTTCTTGTGGTAGATAGGCTTCGTCTTCGTCTGAATTAATCCAAACTGCCTAGCTACCAGATTGGGTTGGTAAACAATGAGGGATACCTTTGTGTTGTTAAGACTATGATGGGAGAAAAAGTGCCTGGGCATGAGAAAAGCTTCCCAAATGGAGATATAGGAGTCTTCATCTTTCTGGTTCTCCACTGGGAGTCGTCTGGTAAACCATCTTGGACCTACTTGTCTGTTGGCGAATGGTGCCATTGAAGGAGAAAATTTGTAGCGTTTGGCGAACATCATGATGTAGCCAGTGAATTCTTGTCGAAGGCTTATATTATCATCAGAAGGGGTCAGTTGAACTAGCCTAGGCCATTCGACACGCCTTTCTTTTACTGCTTCTTCGACAACTGGCATTTTGTTGGGGATGAAGGTTTCAAAGGTTGCATTCAACCATAGTTGTAGAAGCCAGAAAGGACCTGTAAGACTAATGTTACCTTTGTCTTTAAGGGTTTTGAGGTTGCTTACACTCTCACTTAAGGATTCATAGAGGTTTGCCAAAAGTAGCTCACTCAGGCAGAATGCAACTCCATGATGAAGTTGGTTAGCCATAATGATATAACTTCTGGCCACCTGAAGAGACCTAGTACAGAAAACAAATTTGGCTAACAACAGGGAGAGGAAGGCAATGTGCTCTCTATCAGAGACTTCTTCATTGCTTTCACCTTGGTGATGGGCTATGAAAACAGAATACCCAACATGCTTTGTGTCGAAGCCTATGGGATCCTTGTTCAAGTGTTCAGGGTTAAAGATTTCCCCTAAAGGACTAAGGCCAGTTATGGCTGCTATGTCGAATAGGGTAGGAGTTATCATTCCACAGGGTAAGTGGAAAGTATTGTAAGTACTATCCCAAAAATACAAGGAGGCTAACAACATGTTTTGGCAATAACGTGGACCCTCCTTCGACAATTGGACTAAGTCATAAATACCAGTTTTCTTCCAAAACTTTTCTTTGGCTTTTTCGACCCTAGTAAGCCATGCTAGGTAGTCAGAGGGATCTTTCGTCAAAGGGGGACTCCTAAAAATCCTATTTTGGTTTAGATAAGACAGATCTATTTCTGTCGAAGCCATAAGGACTTCAGGTTCTTTTGATGAGGTTTCGACAGGCTTAGGGTTTTTGTTAGCAGCTATGGGTTTAGAAGCAGAATAACAGGGATAAAATTCTTTCAGACGGTTAGGGTCAGCAGTGGGATCAAAAATAGGACCTAACATAGCATGATGAACTCCAGAAACAGAAATGGGAATCATTACCTGTGACCTGTAAATGCTTGCCTTCTCCCTTTCATTTGGGGGTTCTGGAAAATACTGTTGGTGTTGTGTTTGTGTAGGTCCAGATAGTATGTGAGCAGGAGGAAGATCCATGGTCTTCTTTGTCTTCTTTGCGCTGCGGCCAGTAGTAGTCTTTGGAGGAGCCATTGATTTGATGAAGAGGTTGAAGAAACAGGAGCTTTGAAAGGTCTTGAAATGGAGTTTTTTACGTTTGGGAAGAGAAGAGTTGAGAAGGTGAAAAGTGTGAAATGTTGTTGAAAGTGGTATTTATAGAGGATGAAATAAATGATTAATATTAAATAGAGGGAAAATGAAAAGATTTTCAGTTGGGAAGTGGAGACGTGCGTTTCTGATCCATTGGTGGAAGTTAGAAAGTGGCAGTTGGTAGGGGGCCATGATTTACCTACAATATAGGGTTATGGGAGATTGTGTAAAAACGTGGGCTAGACATGACGTTTTCATAAAGTGGAAATCATGATGTTTTCTTGGGACTCAACAAAATCACTTTTCAATAAATGCAACTGACAAGAAGTCAAAGGTCACTTCGACAGCAAAAGATATTTCTCCAAGGATAGTCGAAAACATCTTTGCTGGGGGGCAATTTGTAAACCCATAATTTCGACAAGACTGAAATTAAGGGTTTGAGGTCATCTTTGTCGAAGGATAATAAAAGGAAGAAAATTCAAGGATTGCTGACAGGGTTTAAAACTCCATTACTTCGACAGAAAGGCAAATGTTGTTCTGGTAGAATAAAGTTGGGAAGTTATTTGTAACTAAGTGTTTGACAGAAGAAAGTTCTCTTTCGACGTTTCGACAGAAGATGGTCTTTCAACGATTTCGACAGAAGAGGATATTTGACAAAAGAAAATATTTGGCAGATGTTGGAAGAGTTGTTTCTTCTTTAAAAAGGTTTCGACAGTTTGAAGAGGTGTAAGGTTTCGTCACCAAAGAAGGGAATTCAAATTCAAAGGTTGTAACCTTTGGCAGTTGGACACATGGAAGTTTCAGAGAAGAAATTTACATGCAGGCTGACACTTGTCGTTTAGTTATAGTTTTTCCGTTCTAAGCAGTTATTTTGTTTATGTATAAATAGGATAGTTTGTGGTTAGAATGTGTGTGTGAAAACTTGTACAATAATCCTGTAAAACACTCTAAGTACCCAGTGTGAGAGAAATGAGTTTGATATTTGGAACCATGTACGTTCGAACACCAGTTATATTTCAAAGTTATTTAAATTACTTGTTCATTTATCAAGTTTAATTTCATTTTCAAGCTTTATCTATTTTTCTGCAAGTTTTTAGCCTTCGACATTTCTTCTTATGCTTGTTTAAAACCTTTACTTTATTTTATTTTAAACTTAAAACTTTACTTTACTTGCAAATATCAAAGTTCTTAACACTTTGACAATCTTGACAAAACAAACCATAAATCAATCACCAATTCTAAGAGTATTTCGACAGAACTAATGCACATGTGTCCCAGGACTTGTTTGGTTGGTCCTGCACGTAACCCAGTTTTCTGAAGAGATTGGTTAACCAGAGGTTGTTCGCCAGAAATCACAGCGAACAAATAGTAAGGCTCAAAAAGGGTATCAATTACTCTCTCACTCACAAGGTAAATTGATCATTCATCTTTTGGTTAAGTGGTTTTTCTCAAAACGCACAAAAATTACCGTAGTTATTTTCTTTCATTCATACAAACCACAAATATGCAAGATTTAAACATGACAAAAACGAGCTAAACACATATGTCGATTTTCCGCATATATGTACAAATGGAAGCTACGTCATAATGGCTATGTTCTACATGGTTCACAATTGAAAAAAGTATTAGGAAAGAATTCATGCAAGCTAATTTTTCACAAGCCTAGAGTTTCAATGATCATGCTAAGTCTAGAAAGCGATAGAAAGTATACTTTGTCGTGATAGCTCAACTTACACATATCATTACCCCTCAAATATGCATTGCTTCATCATCCACGACGCTCATGGTTCCTTTAAATTTAAAAACTAAGGACCAAACAGTTAGAATTTAAAAATTTCTACTATACTATAAAGCAATAATATTAAAACATAAATATTATAAATAAAAAGAGTGTAACACTTAAACCTGATGTACACTATTATTCCACACACCTCATCCATAAGAGGATGGTGTAACACCCCATTCCTAGCCGACTTTAATATTAAATCAGAGTTATAAAAATTACTCAACAAACATGGGATATCACATTTTCAACTTTTAATCCAAATAGCATAAACTTCGTTAATATAAAATACTTCGAAAACAACGCAACAGATTCATCAAAAGTACAACTTTAATATAACATCATTTGTTTTCAACTTAAACGGCTCAACATGGTTTTCAAAACAAAACAACTTAAACAAGTTCATCAACTAAAATGAAATTCAACATAAAGCAAGACATGCGTTCATCCCCCCGAAGTGCTACGCATCAGAGCGACAAACACCAACTCGAATCTACTAAGTACTCGACTCTGGATTACTTGCATGTTACCAACAAAGGGAAACATTCAAACAGAAGGGGTGAGATATATAAAAATATAATCACGAATATGATAATTAACATATGAATCAGATTACACAGATCACCACTTCACAACTGTACACACCACTTAACAAACAACACAAACTACAACAAGACAACGTAATATGCGACTGCGATGCAACATAGATAAATGTGATGCATGTGGTACCATCAGAGTAAAACTCCCAACTTATAATCTTGTCAATTAATATTGACGTCAAACAAGACATGAGCCTTCAACTTTATATTTGCCAAATCCATGCCAACTAACCGAGTAATCAGCTCCAACTTGAATCATGATATGATACGCGACTCAACATGATTACCAAACAACAACAACCAAAACAACAGAATGACATAACAACGTAACAACGTAACGACATTCATCTTTGGCTCAAGGCCTACAACTCATAATCTTTGCCACTTATAAGGCACTGTAAAGTGAAACATGAACAACAAACAACAACTTTACAACTTGCAGCAAAACAACACAACTCGAGGACAATAGTTATACCATGATTTTATTTACAAAGTCTCGATAAAGCTAATTAATTAGACTAATTAACCTACTATATTATTACTACTCATACTAAGTTATCAACATGTTTCTCTCAACTCTGTCACAACATCCAATACACCAACCTACTACTATTTTCATACTACTGTTACAAATTCCTTTCTATTATTACTTCTTGTATCACTTACTGATTCTATGTTGATTAATTTCTAGTACCTATGATAAGTCATATGATATCCTTCACTTAATTATGCTACCGAATTTAATCAGTGACAATACAGGTTTAGCAGACTGCACATAGGTTCAACACAAAAACATAACAACAAAAATCTATCCAACCCGTGTGACTATCGTCACACTGACTTGTGACAGTCTGTGACAGTCGTCCCAAGGGATGTGACAGTCGTTACCTGTCCCAGACGGTCGTATGGCTTAAGGGACGGCTGTCCCACAACCAAACTGCATGTTCTCTCTATTTCTATCCTTTGTTGTTTCTGTAACTTATTCACGACCTCATCTCAGATCAACGTTCTGGTAACTCACGAACAAGTTTAACCACAACTTAGACATATTCATACACCATCATGAATTAATCCACTAAAGGCTATTTCATCAGTACAAATTAACATTCATAATCAACTAAAAACAATTTATGCACCAAACAACTTATTCACAAACAACCCAAATAATCCCCACAGACAACAATTGACAGGAACAACCATATACCCAATCTCATACGAATTCATCATACATTCCCGATTATAAAGTTAGAACCCCAACCTTACCTTTGGATTGAAGGAGACTCTAACATTTTCGATCGAAACCCTAGCTTGCCTCTCCTATACACTTCACGTAACTTCCTATTTTCCCAACTTTGTTCTTCTTACAGTAAACCTATCTTTGAACTAATCCCACTTAGTTTATGGTTACCTTCTAATTATACTTAATCATTCTAACGGGCCTAAACCACACACCCCCACAATTTACTACTTTCAATTACCAACCAATCCCATTTATCAAAACGTCTTGATTCCACTAATAAACCCACAACTTAATTAATTCATATTAATCCGACTAACAACAATACTACTTAAATAAACTTAAATTGACTTATTCAACTTAATTCCAAACCACGTAGCAACTCGACACAAAACAACACCAACATACAACAATATTTAATTAAATAATCGGGGCGTTACAACTCCTACGTCATACTCTCTCCGGCAGCTCCTAGCCAGACTACTTTCACTAACACAATCTATTTACCTCTTAGAGTCTTCAGTTGACGATCCGCGATTCGCACCGATATCGTCTCAACAGATTATCCCGTACTTGCACATCGTCCATACTAATCACATGAGATGGATCTGAAATGTTTTTTCTAAGTTACGACACGTGAAACACATCATTCAAATTCGACATATTAGGGGGTAAAGCCTCTTTATATGCAACCTTTCCAACGCTGTCTGAAATCTGATACAGACCAATAAAACGAGGATTAAGCTTCTTAGACTTCAACGCACAACCAACACCGGTTACAGGTGTAACTCTCAGAAATACATGATCAGCACCTTGAAATTCCAAATCCTTCCTTCGCTTGTCATGATAACTTTTCTACCTACTTTGAGAAGTTTTCATCTTCTCTCGAATCAACTTTACTTTCTCAGTAGTCTCTCGAACAATCTCAGGTCCAAGCACTACACTTTCTCCAGATTCATGCCAACACAACGGAGTTCTACATCTCTGACCATACAACGCTTCAAAAGGTGCCATTCCAATATTAGAATGGTAACTTTTATTATAAGTGAATTCTATCAAAGGAAGATAAGTATCCCACGAACCCCCTTGTTCAAGAACACACGCTCTCAACAAATCCTCTAACGACTGAATAGTTCTCTCCGTTTGACCATTTGTTTGAGGATGATACACTGAACTCAATCTCAACTTAGAACCCAATGACTTATATAAATCCTTCAAAAACTCAGAGGTAAACCTCAGATCTCTATCCGACACAATACACAAAGGCACACCATGCAACTTAACAATCACGCGAATATAAATCTCTGCCAACTTAGCAACTGGAAAACTGATGTTAATAGGAATAAAATGAGCCGACTTAGTAAGCCTATCAAAAATAACCCAAATCGAATCATGTCCTCTTTAAGTATTAGGCAATCCTATCACAAAGTCCATTGAAATGTTATCCCATTTCCATTCTGAACTTCTAACGGTTGCATCAATCCTGCAGGCTTCTGATGTTCAACTTTTAACTTCTGACAAGTCATACATGCATACACAAAACTTCATCCTTCAAAACTAATTTGGAGAAGTCCATATCAAGGCCTTTAGTAGCCTTGACCATTCGCACGAAACTGTTAGCAGTTTGTTTTGTTACAATATGAAGATTTGATCCCTCAAGTTCAACTTGGGGATCGACAGTAACCCCCATATTACCCCTCTCGACCTCAATTGATGTCCTGAAGAAAAACTCATCTGCTACACATATAAAGTGCTCCATCTAGCTACCATCAATGTCCTTAGCGAGCTTGAAACATACAACATTATTGTTGAAGTCTTCAGTAACTTCACTCACAACAACATTGTTACCAAGAGCCTCGTTGGTGTCGACACTGTTTGCGCTGCTGTTAGAATCTTCAACCATTTCAATCATGTTCACTTCACTGGACTCTATATAATTTTCTTCTGCTAACTGTAGGGGGTCAACTTCAATCTTCATTTGGTTCTTGGGTTTCTCCCCAAACTTGAGCATTCCCTCTTGTATAGCATTCTGCACCAGGTCCCTGAAAAGAAAACACTGAGAAGTTTTATGACCCAAAAATTTATGGTATTCGCAAAAACCTCTCTTTTTTCTTTGTTCTAAATGTGGCATTTTAACGCTAGGAGGCACTAGTATTTGACCATCCTTAACTAACAAATCAAATATTTCATCACATTTAGTGATGTTGAAAGTGTATGTTTTCTTTGGAAACCTATCATTCCTTTCGGTTTTCGACATGATTTTTTTCCATTCGAATGGACTAGCATTTTACAAGAATAAGGGGAACCTTGTTTCAATTCTGCAAGATCTATATTTCTATTGTCGAAACTCAAAGGCTCATCATACTGAACCTTTTCCCTTTCATTATACTTGACATAGGCTATTCTTTTGTTCTTATTTTCCTTAGCTTTTTCGTCCTTCAGACGTTCCAACTGCCGAACTCTATCGGCCGATTGGGCCATATCTCTCAAGTATCGGGTGTTCAACCTTTTTCTAATAGAGTAATCTAGGCCACTAGTGGCCATTTCGAAAAATTCATGCTTAGACACTTTTGTAAAACACCTAGCCTTGAGTAATTGAAACCTATTCAAGTCATCATCTATTGGCTCAGTGAACTTTCATTTAATACTCGCCAACTCCTTCAAACTAATATTATTTTGTCCCATGTAAAATTGCTCATGGAATAAGTTCTAACTGGGTCCAGTTATAAATCGAACCAGGTGGCAAGGTGGTGAACCATGTAAATGCATTTTTGGTGAGGGAACTATGAAAATACTACACCCTAAGACTCTCATCATTAGAAATTTCCCCGATTCCGATCAAGTAACGTGCCACATGTTCGATAGTAGACTCAATACTGTCCCCTGATAATGTAGTAAACTTTGGAACCTTCATCCTAGGGGGTAATTCAGACTGAAGTATATAGTCTACTATGGGTGAAGTAAAATTTGGCCTGCCAAAACCCATACTCAGTCCATTTCGAGCCATTATCCTTTCGACCAAAGCTGCCAAGTTATTCTCCGCTACCATGTTGTTACGTCGAACCTGATGTACCACATTATCAACATTTTGGTTTCTATTTACTAACACTACCCTTGGCTCATCCTCTTCAGGGACTGGTATTTGATTTCTAGGAGGTTCAACCTTGGGCGGTTCGACTATCTCCTGATTTTCTGGATTCTCTAGTTGGACGTTTTCCCTCACCCAACACCTTGGTTTTCCCTAGTTGGGTGTCGAACAGGGGAAGGTATGCCCATAAAATATGTTATTCGCGCCATTTAGGATACCAGTTTTTGATTTGTTTGAGCAGTATTCTGGATCAATGGTTAGTGTAGAAGCATGCTTCAATCTAAAGATTTTGATGAAGACAACAAGATTCAAGCTCATTCTGTGTTTGCAAAAACTCAAGCTTTCAATAAGATCAAGTACAAGGATATGCATCATCAATGGAAATGTTATAGTGCGAATCAAGCTCCGTATGCAAATGTTCTTAAGCTTTCAAGACTTGGACACAAGACTTAGGTATATCAAAACTCACCTCTTAATTGATATACAAGTGTTCAAATATAGTTTTTCATAACAGCATTTTGCATACACCTTTTTAGAAATTTTTGGATATGGTTTAACACTTTAAAATTTAGTATTTTTTCTGAATTTTAACAGTGTTAATCGGTTAACCAAATAGGTTAACCGGTTAACGGTTCAAAATTTTCAATTTTCTCAGTTAACGTTACAGCGTTAACCGGTTAACACTGAACGAATTTTGAAAAATTGTTTCTTTTCATTTGAAATATATTTTTGAATGTTATACCTTTTCAATGGTTGTTTCATAAACAATTCATACCCCTTTGAATGAGTGTTTTTGAAATATATATTCTGAATATTTTTTCAAATGTGAAACACACCTCCAAACATTTTTTTCATCGAATTTTTTATTCAATCAAAGTCACTCATTTTTCAAATATTTTTCAAATATTTTTCAAATATTTCAAAAGTGTTCATCTTGTTCATACCATTTCACATTCATAGATATTGAACACTTGCATTGATATTGTGAAGTGAACTTTGATTAAAAGGAGAAGATCAATCTTGTATTGATATTGTCCATTTCATTATTCTCAAAAACAAACTCATAGAATTATTTCTATTTTGAATTGTGATCCAGGATTGTTGGACGCAAGGGTTAGTGGTTGCAAGAGGATTGTTCTTGCACACTGTTTGATGTATAGTTGTTTGTTAGATAGTAGGCATCACCGGTTTATGGTGCGATAGGTTGTACTATCTAAAACTATAGTGGAAAATCTCTTACAAGGTGTAAGGGGAATGGATGTACCTTTGGATTGTGAAAGGAACCAGGATAAATCTCTGTGTCATTTTACTTTCTGCTTTACCGCTTTCATATCTTAGAAACTTAGACGATAAAAATCCATCCACCGAGAAAATTTTATAAAGCCTAATTCACCCCCCTCTTAGGCTATCTCTGAAACTACAATTGGCATCAGAGAAAGTTATAGGTAACTTGTTCCTAGAGATCCTGCATGGCTTCCGCAAGTACAAATCTGGTTTTCAAAGACGGTGGAAGTAGCAACAAGCCCCCACTCTTCTCTGGGGAATATTTCGATTTCTGGAAAATCAGAATGAAAGCACATCTTGAAGCCCAAGGAGAAGGTATATGGGAAGCAATCAAAGAAGGTCCACACAATCCTGTAAACGTGATCAATGGTGTTGGAACCGCGAAGTTGAAAAGCACATATGATGAAGATGATAGGAAAAAGATTCTAAACGAGAAAAAGGCAATCAACATACTCCAAAGCGCTCTCAGTATGGACGAGTTCTTCCGTGTATCATTGTGTAAATCGACAAAAGAGATTTGGGACACCTTGGTAGAAACGCATGAAGGAACCACCGAAGTAAAGAGATCGAGGCTAAACACATTGAGTCAAGAATGTGAGATGTTCCATATGCAGCTCGGTGAATCTATTTTTGCCTTGCAAAAGAGATTCGTCCATCTAACAAATCACTTGATTGCTCTCGCGAAAACCTTCACCAATGATGATCTCAACATGAAAGTCCTAAGATCTTTGACAAGGGAATGGCAACCGAAAGTGACCGCTATTTCGGAAAAGAAGAGTCTCTCAACGATGACATCTGCGTCTTTATTTGGTAAACATCAAGAGCACGAATTGGAACTTGGAAGGCTCGAGAAGCACGAAAGTCAAGAAAAGAAGTCCAAGGTAATTGGGTTGAAGGTTGATACTAAGGATGACAAAGATGATGAGACTTACGAAGATGAGAATTTCATGCTTCTTGTAAAGAAGCTTGGTAAGTTTTTTAATAAAAATAAAAATTCCTCTTATCCTAAAAAGAATAAACATTTCAGGAAAAAGGATGCATCCACATTGATTCAAGAAGTCACATGTTACGAATGTGGGAAGCAAGGTCACATAAAGCCGGATTTCCCGAAACTTGCAAAGAAAGGAGGATTCAAAGGAAAGAAGGATTTCAAGAATAAGAAGGCCTATGTTGCTTGGGACGATAATGAGATAAGTTCCTCGTCAGAATCGGAAAGCGATGAATGTGCGAATATGGCTCTTATGACTTCACATCACTCCAATGAAGAAATCGATGAAGTTAGTAGCAATTTTTTAATTTATGACAATGATGCGCAAGAAGTTATAGATGAACTTCTAAAAGAATGCACAACTTTGTATAAAAGCATTTCATCCCAAAAGAAATGAATTTCATCTTTAGAAGAACAAAATACCGCTTTTGAAAAATATATTGAAAGTGAAAAATAAAATTGATGGATGAAAAACAAAGTCTTGTATGCAAAAATTGTGAGTCCTTATCCTTTCAAATTGTTCAACTTAAAAGAGTTTTAGAAAGATATGAAAAAGGTCAAATTGGCTTGGAGGAAATTCTTAGGCACCAAAGATATCCTAATGATAAAAGTGGTTTAGGATATTCTAAGTTTTCCAAACCAAGCACAAATAAGACCATTTTTGTGAAATCAAGTGAACAAGTTGTTAAGGAAAAGGCAACCAATTCTAAAAGTATGCATCAAAGCCATAAAAAGAAAAGAATTGTTAAGAAAAAGAGTTATGTTCCTAGATATAAAAGTCACTTTCAACCTACTTGTTTTTATTGTGGAATCAAAGGCCACACACCTAATGCTTGCTATGTGCGCAACATTGGCGTTGCTAAAGGGAATTATGTGTGGGTTGAAAAGGGTACTAACTATCAAGGACCCAAAGAAATTTGGGTACCTAATAATACTTGATTTTGTTTTGTAGGTATGCTTGAAGACAACTTATAATCAATGGTATCTTGATAGCGGTTGTTCGAAGCATATGATGGGTGACATCAATAAATTTCAAGTCTATCTTTAAAGGCCAAAGGATACGTTACTTACAGTGATGATAATAAAGGAAAGATTCTTGGAGTAGGAACCATTGGTGCATCTCCAATTACAATCATCGAAGACGTTCTTTATGTGGAAGGCCTTAAACACAACCTACTTAGCATAAGTCAATTGTGTGACAAAGGGTTCCGAATCAACTTCACAAAGGATGAATGTTTGATAGAACATGAAGTCACCCATGACATCTTGCTAAAATGTAAAAGATTTAATAATATTTTTTTGATTTATTTTGATGACTCTTCCTTGAAGGTAAAATTCTTAATGGCAAACAACAATGAGGCGTGGCTATGGCATAAAAGGTTTGCTCACATTCACATGGAACACTTAAATAAGTTGATAAAGCATGACCTAGTTATTGGTCTTCGAAAGATAAAGTTCATCAAGGATAAGTTATGCGATGCTTGCCAAAAAGGGAAGTAAACCAAGACAACTTTCAAGTCCAAGAAAGTGGGGTCCACATCAAGGCCACTTCAATTATTGCATATGGATCTTTTCGGTCCATCGAGAACGAAAAGCTTCGGAGGTAACATTTATGCTTTAGTTATTGTTGATGATTTCTCTCGATATACGTGGACATTGTTTTTAGTGCAGAAAAGTGATGCTTTCAAAGCATTCAAGAAGTATGCAAAGAAAATACAAAACGAGAAGTCACTCACTATAGCCTCCATTAGAAGCGATCATGGTGGAGAATTCCAAAACTCATCCTATGAAGAATTTTGCGAAGAGCATGGAATTTCTCACAACTTTTCCGCACCAAGGACTCCTCAATAAAACGGTGTTGTAGAAAGGAAGAATAGGTCATTGGTGGAGCTTGCAAAAACAATGCTTAGCGACTCAAATCTTCCTAAGTATTTTTGGGTGGATGCGGTTAGCACGGCTTGTTTCGTAAGCAACCGTGTCAACATTCGACCAATTCTCAAGAAGACTCTATATGAGTTGTTCAAAGGTAGGAAACCAAACATATCATTCTTTCACATATTCAGATGCAAGTGTATCATTCTCAACAACGACAAGGACAATCTCGGTAAGTTTGATGAGAAGTCCGACGAAGGTATATTTCTTGGTTACTCCCTCTCTAGTAAAGCTTTTAGAATTTTTAATAAAATAACTCTTACTATTGAAGAATCTATTCATGTTTCATTTGATGAGACTAACCCCTCGAAAGAGGATAATATTGTTGTGGATGATGATGATAATATAGTAGATACGCCGCAACAACAAAAGGAGATTTCAAAGAATCAAGCAGTACCACAAGAAGATAACACTCAAATCATTGAAGAACATCAAGATCTTTCGAAGGAATGGAGAACTCATAGAGATCACCCGATAGATAAAGTTATTGGTGATATTAGCCAAGGCGTTGCAACTCGACTAAATCTCAAGGATGCTTGTCTCAACATGGCTTTTGTGTCTCAAATTGAACCAACCAAAATCGATGAAGCCTTAGGCGACGATCAATGGATAGTAGCGATGCAAGAAGAACTCAACCAATTCGAAAGGAATCAAGTTTGGAGTCTTGTACCAAGACCAGACAACAAGCACATTATAGGAACAAGATGGGTGTTCAAGAACAAACTTGACGAAAATGGGATAATAGTTCGTAACAAAGCAAGATTGGTCGCACAAGGCTACAACCAAGAAGAAGGAATTGATTTAGATGAAACGTTCGCTCCGATATCAAGGTTAGAAGCAATTATATTATTACTTACTTACGCTTGTTTTATGAATTTTTAGTTGTTCCAAATGGATATCAAAAGCGCTTTCTTGAACGGGTACATCAATGAAGAAGTCTATGTCAAACAACCTCCGGGTTTTGAAGATTTCAAGAATCCCTCTCATGTCTACAAGTTGAAGAAGGCTCTTTATGGTTTAAAGCAAGCACCAAGAGCGTGGTATGACCGCCTCAACAACTTTCTTTGTGAGAAGGGTTTTGTAAAAGGAAAGGTTGACAAGACTTTGTTCATAAATAAGATCAAAGGTAACACCTTATTGGTTCAAGTCTATGTCGATGACATCATCTTCGGATCAACAAACAAAGATCTTTGCAAAGATTTTTCACTCACGATGCAAGGAGAATTCGAGATGTCCATGATGGGAAAAATGAACTATTTCCTTGGACTACAAATCAAGCAAACAAAGGATGGCATCTTCATCAACCAATCTAAGTATTGCAAGGAATTATTGAAAAGATTCGATATGGATAGTTGCAAGGTGATGTCCACTCCTATGGGATTCAAAACGTACGTTGATCAAGATGAATCCGATACTTAAATTGATATCTGTCAGACCCTAATTTTTGACCTAAGATTTTTCGCATCTCATCTGCATTTCGCATGCAAACAAGATCACGTATTGTTCGTTTATCCTTTTTCAGGTGCAGGTCTATGCCTTGCAGAGGATCGCCATGTTTAATTTCTGTTATTTGTTTATATTTATTAACCTCTAACCAAAATATCAAAAATATATGTTGCAGTTTGCTTCTTCTTCTTCTTCTCTGTGGTGCAGGATTTCAAAGATATGGCTGTGATTCCAATTCAGATGCGTTTGCTCAATTATGATTCGATTCAGATGGATGTTTGACCTAATCTTGGTCAAACTATCAGAAGATTGTTTCAATTGCAAGTTGTGTGTGCCAGTGAATTTTCCTCAGACAGTGCGTATATTAAAATTCAAGTTGTTGTGTGTCAGAAATCATTAGTTATCAGACAGTGTTTTGTGCGAAGTTTGGTTTGAATCAGTCAGTTCATCAAATTTATCAGTGATTCATCTGAGAATTTATTTTTCTCAGCATGAATTCAAATAATCAAGACAGATTTCAGTGATTGTGGTTAGAGTGGCATGTTTGTTCAGTGGTTCAGTGATGGTTGTGTTCATTTTTAATCGGTGGCTTGTGAAAAATCAGGAGTTGGTCGTGGGCCTTAAAATCAAGATTCCTCATCCATTATCCACTGTCTATTAAACCAGTTTTTATCCATTTTAATCAGCAACCATTTTTCTTCCACTTTTGTCACCCGATTCATACCTTTTTTTTAGATCAATTATCCAAATCATTTTTTTTCTTAACCATTTCCAATCATTTTTTTTATTCATTTCATTATCCATTTATATTTCTTTTTATCCAATTTCATTATACATTTCTAGTTTTTTAATTCATATTTTTTATTATTATCCCATTTTATATTACCCAAAATTTTCTATAAAGAGATTTATCACAAAAATATTATAGGCCCATATTCTTTTATTGAAGCCCATGTTTTCTTATTCCTTTGACCCAAAAAAAATTGAAAAAGAATAAAAATGTTGAGAAGCCTTCCACACATTCCAACATCACTAGCCAAACACGCCGTATGCAAGCTGCAACCTCAAGTAAACAAAACAGCTTCAGTCCAAACACGTTATCAGCTCTTCACAACTTGTACCATCATCCCAAGCCAACACGCACAAGTCACTCCATCCGTACCAACTTGCAGCCTCATTCACAAATTCATAAGCCATCTAAACTTCCAGCCGCTGCAACAAAAGCCAAGGCCAACACAGTATCTCCCAATACTCCCAGCCAGCTTCACTTTAAATCATCCATGCTCCAGCCGTGCGCAAACAATATCCTAGCCTAATCCGTACAAACACTGCCTCATTTCAACAACAGCACATCCAACTAAGGCTTCACTATGCCGCATCCAATACTAGCCGCAAGACTTTATGCGTACCTCATCAGCCAACTTCACAAAGCCACACTCGAAGCCAAATGCAAACTCAGCTCATAAGCAAATCACCTGAAACGCACGCACGAAATCCTCACACCAGCCTGAACAAGCCGTATCCGTACGCCATTACTTCCAAGCCAAGCTCGTCACAAGCTCCAAATGCTTCGCACACCACACAAACCTTGCCGTACCAAAGCCAGGCCCCATCACACATAGCCTCCCACAGCCTCACGTGTTAAACCCGTACGCCAGCCTTTTGCCCACAAGCCTTTCACAAACCGTACCAGCCTACCACTTCACGCATCCAAGCCCGTAAGCTGCATAAGAAACAAGCAAAACAACAATATCACATCAGCTAAGCCGAAACAAAACTTCCAGCCAATGCTTTGCACGCCCAAGCTTCTCTCGCCGCATACCGTAAACACTCAGCCAAGCTTCAACTCCCGCACGAGAACCTTGAGCAAAACGCACGAGAACCTTGAGCAAAACGCACGAGAGCCACATGCTGCTACCCAAACACCTGAAACGCAAATAAAGGAAGAATAAAACACAGCTCAAAAGTATCAAAACGCAGCAAAAAAAAACGGGAATCCCGTGAGCAAGTTCAAAACGGCAAGCCTCCATTTCGTCTCAGCCTCTATAAATTCAAAGGAATCCTCTCTCTAATTTCAAGCTTAAACAGCCGGCAAACCCCTGCCAAATTGATTGAGCGTTTCAAAACGAAAATCACCAAAGCCCTAATTGCTCCATTGTTGTTCCATCAATAAACCTTTTCAATCTTCTTCAACTTACATCCCCAATTTCAAATCCCTAAATCTTTTCTTCATCCCCTTTCTGACATTCAACCTGAAACAAAAGAGAATCAAGAAGAAGAAAGGAAATTCGAAAGGGAGGAAGAGGGAGAGAATCAAATTCGCGGAAGAGAAAGGGAGATTGGTGATTTTGTTTTGTTAAATTTTTGAAGGTGAGGAGGAAATTTTTCCCTTGTGGTCCGCGGCTGTACGAAAAAGAAGAAGTGAACATTGTTTTTGATTTTAGTTTCTTTTTTTTTATTTGTTTTCTCAATTATTTATTTAATTAAAATTGATCAAATGTTTTGGGCCTTTGGCCATGGATCCTTGCTGATCCACACCACCTGTCTGCTAACTTCTCCCTCCCCCTTCCCTTTTCCTTTAATTTTTTCTTTATATAGTTTTAAATGATTTTGTTTACATTTTTTGATATAAGAGACTTATAAGATGTTTAGAAATTATATTTTAGTAAAGAGTTTTAGAAAAGGCATTTTAATAACATTTTAGGAAAAAAATTAGGAAAAACATTTTAGAATATTATTAAAGATATTTTAGAAAAGGATTTTAGAAAAAGGATTTTAAAAGATTTTTTTTTAATTTTTCTTTTGGATTTATTTTAGATCAATTTTCTTTTTCATCTCTTATTATTTTTCTTTTTTTTTGGTCGATGAGATCTCCGATTCGCGATTATTGGTTTTCGAAGATGTTTAATCTTCATTATTTCAAATCTATGGATGAATGCTCATTTGGATCATTCTCCATACTTTGGAATCGTGATAGGTTGCCTTCGATAAACACAATGAGAAATCCCGATTAAGATTAGACCATTACCTTTTCTTTTAGTGTGGCATGTTTTCGGAGAACGATCCATAATATCGTTTCTCTAATATGTATTAACACGAATATTTTCCACTTTAATTAGTGGTGGCCGGCCTCATTTGTAGGGTAATTACTCCGTAAATTACTCGGCGATTGCTTAACATAGACCTAAAGTTGTCCCGATTCGGATTAAGATCCACTTGGATCCGGTTGCCTCGATTTTCTTTTTCTTTTCGTGGTTGTGCTTGATTAAGTTCATCATACCACTTATATTGTAAATATTATAATAATGTGAATATACTAACATTTAATTTTAATCTCTCGCACCTTATCCTCTTTTATTTCAATCTCTTGTTCCCTATCTCTTTATTATGCTTTATTATACTATATCATTCATCATTTTGCTTATTGTTTATATTGTGATGCTTGTGATTTTCCTTTGTCCATTTGGACACAAAAATACTAATAACGGATTAAACATCTAAAAAATTGGACTTTTAATTTCGGACTATGGTTACTATCCTTAGCATGAGACTTGGAGTGGGACTTAGATTCTAGGATCATTCCTTTGCTTGAGTTGTTATGGATTGAAGATTTTGGCTCCGGTTAAGTTCACTTGATTATGAAGATGGAAATCCAATTGTTCGAAGATGCTTGCCATATGGTTTGATCATTCTTCCTTTAGCTTTTATTTTCAAGTCTTAGGATAGTCCCTTCATCTCTTCCCATCTTCTTCAATTTTCAAATCTCCTTCCTCTTTTCAAAACTTTCTTTGTTTTCAAACTTCAAACATTTTCTCAATCAAAGCTTGACTTAGGTCATGCGGTTTTACCTTTTCATTTCATTTCCTTAAATAAATGCTAAACTACATAAGCATATCGAAACTTTCTTTCTCAAAAACTTTAAAATATTCACAACTCATTCAATTGCTTTTGTGCCCTCGTGCACGTTTTCTTTTTAACCCTTTTTTTATGTTTAGATATGATTCATTCTTTCTAGCGGAATTATTCGCTAAAGAATGACGACTTATCTCTACATTTTAAAATCAATTCAACTCATTTGCCTTTTCACAATTTGTACCACGAACTACGGGGTTTTGATCTCGCATTGCACTTTGTGGGTACGTAGGCATGAGACGTTCGTCTCTTCAAGCACCAAAATCTTAAAAAACATTCTTCTTCTCATCTCTTCAATCTTTTTTCAAGCAAACCATTTCAAACCAAAAATGCAGTAAACATTTCAAAAGGTTCCCGTGGAGTACCACGGACAAGTCGGGTGCTTAAAACCTTCCCGATTTGTAACCAATCCCCGTACCCATTCTCTGTTTGATTCTTTTAGCTTTTTAGCTTTTAAGATTCTTTAAGGCTTTCTTCGTTCTTTTTGCCTTTTTTCTTTTGGAAATAAATAAAAGCGCGGTGGCGACTCTGTGTATATTGAGTTAAGTTAATCTATAGCTTACACTCATGATTTTACCGCTACAATATCACAAAGTATCGAGGTATGATCGGTTCATTATTATATTTGACGGCAAGCCGTCGTGACATTATGTTTAGTGTTTGTTTGTGTGCACGCTTTCAAGAAAATCCGAAGGAATCACATCTCACCTCCGTGAAGAGGATTATGAAGTATCTCAAAGGAACAACGAATGTCAGACTATGGTATCCAAAAGGTAGTACATGTTCTTGAATTGGTTATTCTGATGCTGACTATGCAGGATGTAAGACCGATAGAAATAGCACAAGCGGTACCTGTCACATTCTCGGGAATGCACTAGTGTCGTGGGCATGCAAGAAGCAAGCATGTGTTACACTTAGCACGGACGAAGCGGAGTACATTGCATCAGACAGTTGTTGTGCACAGATTTAATGGCTTAAGCAACAACTCCTTGATTATGTTGTAGATCTCGGTTGCATTCCTCTTCGATGCGACAACACAAATGCCATCAACATCACAAAGAACCCGGTCATGCATTCAAGGATAAAGCACATAGATATCCGACATCATTTCCTTCGAGATCATGTACTTAATGGAGATGTAGATGTTACTTTTGTGGATACACACAACCAACATGCCGACATTTTCACTAAACCATTGGCTAAAGAGCAATTCTTCAAGATTCGACGAGAACTTGGTATTCTCAATGAAGGTGACATCTAATCTTAATTTAAAATTACTTGTTATGTGGTTTAGTAGCTTAAAATATGATTATTTTCACTTTTATGTTACAAAATGCTAGCACTCACTTTTCGCCGTTTTTGATTTTTCTCTCTTTCAGATACCCGAAAACTATCGGTTTCAAAATATATTTTGATCAAAATTTGCGTTATGTCGTGTGCTAACACTTTGTGAAAGATTTTTGTGAAAAACTTTTCCCATTTCTTCTAGAATATGTTGTTGGATTTTTTTCGAAAAAACAGATTTTTTTGTCCGTTAACCGGTTAACGGAATCGGTTAACCGGTTAACGCTTCCAAAATTTTGATTCTCAGGAGCGTACAACATGTGTCTACTTTTATTATCTTTTATTTTATTTATTTTTTATTTATTTTACTTTATGAATGTTTATTTTTTTATAATTTTAATACATTGCATGTAAACTCATTCTCACCAACATTCATAACTATTACTCTTCATCTTCCTTGACTACATTAATCACTATTTATCATCTTCTTCCAACTCCCAACCATTCAAACCCCATTAAAGCTCCACTCACTCTTAGTCTTTATAAACCCTATACAAACCCCATTCCTCATATCTCACCCAAATCCGAAAATACTCATCCAAACCCTAACTTCATCACCCTTTATCATGGCACCTCAAAGGAAAGGAAAGGAACCTGTATCAGTGTCAGAGGATATCCCGGCTGAAGAAACACCGATGGAATCAACAAAGAAGAGGAGACTGGATTTCAAAGTCAGAGTCAGACCACTGCTCAAGGGTAAATATGTTCTCATGAAATCTTTCAAACCTCCATCATTTACTTTTCCTGCATTGCTAGAGTTTCAAGGCATTAGTGATTTTGTTGTTGATAACGGGAAAGTTTACCCGGATTTGGTTCAGTCCTTCATGCACAACTTCTCACTTAACATGGATAGGCATGGAAAACATAAGCTTCATACTATTGTTCGGAACTGCGAAATTAAGGAGGATTTAGGTGCTCTTGATGCGTCGCTAAAAATTCCCTTCTCCGGTGTTTTCCTCCGCAAAGGTGTGAATCACAAGGATGACATTTGGTCCAGCTATGACAAAATGGAGTACTACTACTCAATCTGCATATTTCCTAAGGAAATCATTATGTCGGGACAATGCACATCAAGGGTACTTTGCTATGCAGAAAATTTGACGATTGACGATCGGATGTTGCATTATGTCATTTGTTACGTACTGTTGCCAAAGGACTCAACTCACTCTCAAATTAATGATCTAGAGATGCAAGTTTTGTTTGCAATCAAGAACAAAGTGAAAGTTAATTGGATGTTAACAATGATGTACCACCTGAAACAACATCTCTCTCTCAAAACAAGGCTTCCATATGCTCGGTTTATCTCTCGGATTATTGAACAAACCGACTTGGAATTTTGTAGGGAACCATTCGTCGCAATGAAGTCTACGGCAAATGAGATAAACGAGATTACCATTATGAAGAATACCGGGATCGTTCAACGCAATAATGGTACCTATGAATATGCCGATGGCTCCTCCACACCCTCCTTTCCTATTCCCGAAGGTGGCATAACCAATGAATTTCTTTACACCACAATGATGATCAACCACCGTAAAACCACTCGTGCTATCAAAAACCTCCGGAAACTAGTGATAGGTTCCCGCAACCAAACCGAAGAGGACGATGAAAGTGAAGCGAGTAGCGAAGACGGTGAAGAGGAAAGTGATGGTATGTCAGATGATGAATGATTATGCATGTCATGTTATTGTTTCTTTTGCTTAAGATTAGTTTAAAAATTTTGTTGTAAGACCTAATGATATTTAGGAAATTTTGGTTTACTGGATTATGCTTGTTTCCATTTTCATGAACTTCTTGTAGCACTTTGTGTGTTTAATCAAATTCTGGTTTTAGTATGTTTATATGTTTCATATGCCTTGTTTGATTACTTATTGCTTGTATGCTTACATATATGCCAATATTGCTTGTTATGGTTTGAAAGCTTCTTCCTTTTTGCTAATGACAAAGGGGGAGAAGAGCTTGGTTCTCTAATATCTCTTTGTGCATAATTTTTTTGCCTCTGTTAAAATAGGGGGAGTTGCTGAAACATAGGGGGAGGATCAAGCTTAGATGTAACATCGATCAAAGATATCGCGCAAACTCAATTGATTGTCATCATCAAAAAGGGGGAGAATGTAGAAGCATGCTTCAATCTAAAGATTTTGAGGAAGACAACAAGGTTCAAGCTTATTCTGTGTTTGCAAAAAGTCAAGCTTTCAATAAGATCAAGTACAAGGATATGCATCATCAATGGGAATGTTATCGTGCGAATCAAGCTCCGTATGAAAATGTTCTTAAGCTTTCAAGACTTGGACACAAGACTTAGGTATATCAAAACTCACCTCTTAATTGATATACAAGTGTTCAAATATAGTTTTTCATAATAGCATTTTGCATACACCTTTTTTATAAATTTTAGGATATGGTTTAACACTTTAAAATTTAGTATTTTTTTTCTTCTGAATTTTAACAATGTTAATCGGTTAACGGTTCAAAAATTTCAATTTCCTCAGTTAACGTTACAACGTTAACTGGTTACCCTTTTTGGTTAACCGGTTAACACTGAACAAATTTTGAAAGATTGTTTCTTTTCATTTGAAATATTTTTTGAATGTTATACCTTTTCAATGGTTGTTTCATAAACAATTCATACCCCTTTGAATGGGTGTTATTGAAATATATATTCTGAATTTTTTCAAATGTGAAACACACCTCCAAACATTTTTTTCATAGAATTGTTTATTCAATCAAAGTCACTCATTTTTCAAATATTTTTCAAATATTTCAAAAGTGTTCATCTTGTTCATACCATTTCACATTTATAGATATTGAACATTTGCATTGATATTGTGAAGTGTACTTTGATTAAAAGGAGAAGATCAATCTTGTATTGATATTGTCCATTTTATTATTCTCAAAAACAAACTCATAGAATTATTTCTATTTTGACTTGTGATCCAGGATTGTTGGATGCAAGGGTTAGTGGTTGCAAGATAATTGTTCTTGCACACTGTTTGATGTATAATTGTTAGAAAGTAGGCCTCACCGGTTTATGGTGAGATAGGTTGTACAATATAAAACTATAGTGGAAAATCTCTTACGAGGTGTAAGGGGACTGGATGTACCTTCGGATTGTGAAGGGAACCAAAATAAATCTCTGTGTCTTTTTACTTTCTGCTTTACCGCTTTCATATCTTAGAAACTTAGACGATAAAAATCCATCCACTGATAAAATAACCGAGAAAATTTTATAAAACCTAATTCACCCCCCCTCTTAGGCTATCTCTGAAACTACCGTTAGAAGAACTCCCTCATGGTTTGAGACAAGGCGTGTACCATTTGCATGTTGCTTTCGTCCATTTGTTGCCTCAAATATGCTGCAAAATCATTCGTCAAGCCAGGGCCTTGGGTAGAGTACCCTAAACCTATAGTTTGGCTGTTTCTACCCATGTTTATTCTATAACCTGACTCCCACAGTGGCGAAGAAATCACATTCTCTGAAAATACTGGGGGTGCGTTACGCAATGTTTGCTTCATCGAAGTCGGCATACCATAAATTGGATTCCTAAGTAACGGTTGTGAGAACCCAAGGGGAGGAAAATGTCTAAACGCAGCAGTTGCTGGTGAAGGAGTTTGGGGATTGACCCCAATATACTCCAACACATGTTGAGTATACGCCCTTGTATACGTCGCTCTAGGTCTTCCCATCGAAGGTATTGGTTCGGATACCATGGTTGGCATTGTTTGTCCTTTTTCCAAAGGAATATGGGGTGAAACCACATCACTTCTGAGTAAACCCTGAGAATTGGTGTTTCCAACTTGAGCGTTAGAACTACTTGATTAAAGATTCGTTCCACTCGCTTGAGTATTAGGATCATTTGGGTTATCCTGATTCAATTCCACTTTCCTTGTTTGTCTTCTTATTGGTCTATATTCATCTGTAGTGGCTACCTTTCCACTCCTTAAATACATGCAACAAACGTTTAACAATGATCTTGACCAATGAAAAATCTCTCTAAAAAAACTTTTTAAGGAAGTTATAAAACTTCTTCCAACGATTTCAACATCGTCCTATCGGGCGTGCCAATTTTTTTGCCGTGAAAATTGTAAACAACCGTTGATCTTCTAAAAACACCAAAGTTTCTAGTGACTTACAGGATTATTCAGATTGATCATAGGACATATGCTATAACTGTTGATTGCTTAAAGTCTAAGGAAACTGTAATGAGTGTTTCGACAACATTCACAAGTAAATTGTTAGGAAATGCAAGAAAAAGATAAACAATAAAGGAATGCAAGGAAAACTGTTAAATCAAGAAGATTAAATAAAAGTATTGAAGTCAGAGGGAAGATAAATGCGTGACTGGAATCGAAAGGAAGTTAAAATGCATAAGAGACTTAATGAAACTGCATAAACATAACTTGCATAAAATAAAGAAATATCGTTCAACAAAACATTTTAAATTGCATTTGATAAATAAATGGTGGTGTTCATCACGTACATTCTCACACAACTCTTTTCTATACACTGATACTTTGGGTTTTTGATTTGATTTACTAGTACAAATTAACCACACACACTTGAATCCTATTGCTAAGACTCCTATTTATAATACACTAAATAATTGCCATTAACAGCTCATTAAATAATATAATGACAATGGCGCCTTGCATGTCTTCATATCTTGGATGTGTGCCAATTGTCTTGTTTGCTAACGGATAAGGACACAATTTCCTCCTTTATTTGAATTCGAATTCTTCATGTCGAATGCCCCAAGTAGCATTCACTTTCACAACACAGTTCAAGTACTTAGAAATATTTCTAAGTCCAAAACTCCACATCTTATCTTTTGTGCCAATTAGGCTTCGACTTGGTCTCTTCATTGTTATTCCAGTCGAAGGCCTTCAAACTTCTCAAAAGGCTTGATATGTGGCATTCACATTTATGGCCCAATCCTAGTGTTGAAATTAGGAGCTAACAATATGCTGGTTATTGATTGATCAATAACAAAATGCATGGACGTGAAGTTATTGGTATACAACTACTGGTTTATGTGTTGGTATTAATTGATATAACCAGAAAGGTTCAAATACACATATAACCAAGTTGTCAAGATGGTCTTTGAACCATGTTATTGATGTTGTCATACAATCACATAAGGTTGATGATTAACAAGATAATAATGTAACAAACCATTAAGAGTTTGATTGAATATACAGCTCACAAGCTAATAACTCTTTGACAACAATCTGCTTATGCAAAAAGATCTCTGATTCACAATGTACTTAACTTCATATGCTCAAGAAGACCTGCAAAGTCACAGAAGACAAGAAAATGATCATGGAAGCTACAATTATAATTCCACAACATAAATGTTATGTATCTGAAGTGATCATTGGATTGAAAAAAGACAAAGGTTGTTGTCCAGAATGTTCTCAAGTGAATCAAGATGAAGAAGTCCTTCTCGAGTTTAAACGGAGATCAACAAAGCTGACAAAGCTCTTAAAGAAGAAGACTTCAACAATTCAAATGCTCAGGACTGTTGTCCGTGAAGAAGCAACTTGAAGAAGAAAATCACACATTTGTGCTACAATACAATGTATTATATTAGTGTGTATTAGGTTCTTCTGATGTAATTAAACTGTGAGTTTACACATGCTTATATAAGAAGCAAAATATTGTAAACATTACCCATTTCCCTAAAGGACCGAGTGAAGGTCAGAACTTTAGGAGGCTCAAAACTTAGTAGTTAATGCATTCTCAAAACTAGATGTTCTGGTGAATTGCTCTAGGGCTAAGGTTCTGGTGTTACTCAGAACTATGTGTTATGAAGCATGAAGTCACAATAGGTTGTTGTGCAGTTAGTCACAATTGTAGGTCATGAAAGGAAGTCACAACGGTTGTTATGCATTTAGTCACAATTGTAGGCCATGCAAGGAAGTCACAATGGTTGTTGTGTAGTTAGTCACGGTTGTAGGCCATACAAGGTAGTCATGACATGTTGTTGTGCAGTTAGTCACAATAGGTTGCCACGCAAGGAATTCATGACAAGTTGTTGTGCAGTTAGTCACGACAGGTAGCCGCGCGACTATAATTAGTTTGGCTATAGTGGATTAAGTCCTTATTTAAGGAGAATCCACCTTGGCGGGTGGACTGAACTAGCTTGAGAAGTTCTCAAGTGAACTAGGATATATCGTGTGTTCTTTACTCATGCTTTATGCTTTACTTTCTGTTCATGCTTCCGCAATGCATTCATAGCATAACTTAACATAATCCAACCCTTAGCGAAAAGTAGTCAAGAGTGAAAACCTCAATTCAATCCCCCCTTTCTTGTGTTTTTATCACACCTTCACATTGTTGGTGACACGAGTTTTATATACACACGAATCAAAATAACCTAAAATCTTCCGTGAAACAAACCAATCAAATACCATTGCAACAAGGGTGGTTACACAAGTTCCTAGGTTTCAATTTTACAATTGAATACAAACTTAAAAAGGACAGAAAAATTCGTGATGAAAAACTTAAGTTAAAATATTTCAAAGCTCAGAAAAATTAAGTTAAAATTAAGTTAAAATATTGCAAAGCAATAGTAGAAACTAAATTATTATTAATTTCAAATCCCTAATTACAACAAAGCAATAGTCTGAGAAAATAAAGATTACCAGATACTAATGAAGAGAGGGATGGGCAAACATGTATTCATGGTCCATTCCCGTGAATGGATTTTGGTACATTAAAGATATGATTCCCGTCTTCATCTCGGTGTGCCTCCCATTGTTGGCGGTTCTCGCAAACTGAGGGTTGAGCCTCAAAATTTAGCACATGGTGTAGAAGCTGGTAGTGGTGGTGTTGCTGCCATGATTGGCGTTGTATTGGTGGTTGGTGAAAAAGATTATCCTTGAGCTTGTCTTTACCTAGCTAGTTGCCTATTCCTTCTGCTATTATTTCTACGAGTGGTCCTTTAAATCCCGGGATAAAAAAGAAGTTGATCTGTCAGTAGTTTTCCTCGCATACACAAGAGTTTCATACTAAACCAAATAGATTAACAACACAAGAAAAATGTAACTGAGGTAAAGGATACAATACACAACTTATAACCTAAAAACTATTGCAATGATTTTGCAATATCACAACAATCCTGTCACACCCCAAATTTTGCCCCTAACATTTCACATTGTGCATTCATCTCATCATTTTCATACTCGAGTTGTCTTAGAAGCACTCCGGGTTTGCAGTAAGTTCGGAGTTTTGTCCCCACAATTTGTACGACTAAGGTTTTCTTTTCTAAGCTTTGTTAATCTTATTACAAATTATTCCTAATTTTTTTTAGTAGCCATCTCTAATTTTAATTTCATTCTTCTTTTTATTTTATTTTTTTAAATTCATTCTATTTCTTTTTTTATTATTAAGTTTATTTCTAAGTTCAAGTTTACTACCGAGTCATTTCCGAGTTTTGTTTTTTTTTCTATCGCTTTCAACTCGTTTTCAAGTTATTCATGATTTCATTCTTTTTTTTCTCTTCACTTCCAAGCCTCCATTTTTAAATTTAGTTCTTTCTCATTTCTAACGACTTAATTCATTTTCATATTTTTATTCCTAGTCCTATTTCCATTTTCTTTATTCTAGTTCTTAATTTCCTATTTTTAAGATCTTATTCCATTTTCTGTTACTAATTTTTTATAGTCACTCCTTATTTCTTTTTATGTCCATTCTTAATTTCTATTTATTTTAGTATTTTATTTCTAAATTTAATTTTTAATCTCGGTTCCTAATTTTCAAATTCAAATTTATTTTAAATTTCCATTCTATGTCTATTTCAAAAGAATTTTAAGTCATTTTCACTTTTCTTCCAATTGCATTGTATTTATTTATTTTTTTCTTGCCCAAAATTTAATTCCAAATTATTCTTAAAATCTCAAGTCCCTATTTTATCTATTTCAAAATTTTATTCAAGGTCACAACCTCATGTCAAAATTCCAAATTTCAGTTCAAGTTGTGAATTCATAGTCACTTTCAAGGACATTAGATGTTGCAAAAGTTTAAATTTCATTTGATAACTTGTAAGTCATACAAGGAACTTGAAAGGAAAGTTTTCATACAATTGATAAAGTCCATACTAAAATTAAGGACTAAGTTACAGTAGAGCAAGCAGGAAAAACAGGATTTGCAATTTCACTATTTCATGACAAACAATTAGAGCAGGCCTGCTGCAAAAAAAAAAAAACAGGATCACAGTTTGTTTCTCCTTTATTCACTACTCTACAACAAGCACGGATTTGGTATCCTGCGGGTCAACCCCAAAAGCCTGCCATTAGCTCTTTCACCAAAACATGTAAAGACTCTTCCCTCCATGAAAAAACCTGCATTTGAAAGAGACCAAACCTCATTACCAAACAAATATCTCTGATAAAAAAAACCTTCAACAAGTTTTAGGGGGGAGATTCAAAACTGAAAAAAAAAGAGGCTATAAAAAACGAGAAATATCAGAGTTACAGAGGGGGAACGACGGAAAACAACAACAAAAAAGCACAAATCCAAAAACTCCTTCCAAACTCACCGCAAAAAAAAGATAAAAAGCTCACCACCTGCAGAAGGTACAGGGACTCTTGCATCTTAACTCCTCTTCACAACCCTCACCTGATCCTGGATCCTCACCCTATTTTTTGGAACAAAAATCTCTCTGCAAAAACCGCTTCACCACACACCATAAACCACTCTCCTCCATTAACCCAACCAAAGCCACCATTCAATCGCTCCGCCCTCAACCACGAAATACCCAGCCCCTCCCTCATCTCCTTCGCAAACTCACCGACGAACAGAACCAGAAGCATTATTTGAAACCTGTCCAAACCTTCAACCACCAATCTTCACTCAACTTCACAACACCACCACCAATCTTCACTCAACTTCACAGAACCACCACCAACCTTCACTCATTCCGAAAAGGGGAATCCACCTCCACAAACCGTAACTACTACCAAAAACGCACCCTTCATCGCTTCTTCACGGCAACCACACCAGAAAAAAACCTGCATAACAGTGAACAAAAACTTCAAGCCACAGAAATCCCATCGAAGCCCATCCAAACCAGAACCGTAAAACCACACAAGCCTAAACAACCAAACACTAAACACCAACAAAAACTGAAAAAACTCAGGAAAACAGAAGAAGCCTTTTTCGAGCAACCACCGCTCAGAACCTTCGATCCCTGAAACTTACCGTGACCTCACCTCACAACCTTCGAAACCACCCTCGCCGCGGACCACCATCCCGCAACCCATCTCAAACAACCACCGCCGAAGACAACCCCACCGAGCGAGCATCACAAATGGGAACCGTCCAAACTTGAACCGCGTCGCCACCCTTAAACACCTCAATCCTCCTCACAAAAGTCCGCGAGCATCACCGAAGTCGTCGCCGCCGCGTGAGAAGAGAGGATTGGAGCAGGACGAAAACTGAGACTTTGTTTTGTTACAGAGGAGGCTCGTTTCTTCGCGGAAGGTTTTTTTGCTTCCTCCATCTTTGTAGTTCATTTGCTTTTATTCGAAAAATTGTTTTAAGATGTTGAACTCTGTTGATTTTCGTTTGTAAACACGATTTGATTTGAGTTTTTTCTCTGATAAGTATCGTGTTTATCGATTGAGCAACGGTGGGTTTCTGGTTTTGTTTCTTCTTTCAGCTTCCTCTTTTTGCCTCTACGGCTAGGGTTTCTGTCACCCACCCTATTATAAGTTAAACCGGGTCGGAGCTAACCCGCTCCAAGACCGGATCCTCCTTCCCGTGGGCCTATAAGGGCCGGTTTCCTCTTTTCCTCTTCCTGTCCTCCTTTTCTTTTTTTATGCTTAAGTTCTCTTAAATTTTTGTTTTCTTCCTTTTATTATTTCTTAAAAAAAATGTGTTAAAAAAAAAAAGCACTTTATGTCAATTTAGATTAAGTTTTTATTTATTTAACTAATTTTGGTAAATATTGGTTTAATTTCTTTTAGTTAGTTTTGTTATTATTATTATTTTGTTCAAGTATTTATATTTTTAAGGTTTTACACATATGTTTTTTATTATCTATTTATTCTGTTTATATATATTTAAGTTATAACAATGATATACGATTAGTATAACGTGAATCTCCTTCTCGGTTTTCGATTAAGTCGTTAAGGAAAACATGAGCATAATATTTCAAATAATAGCAATCGCCACCAAAATAATTATTTTCCAAATACTATTTTCTCGGTCCAACGCTAACCAAATACATTAAATCCATCTCGCCTACACTTCGCACACACGTAAGTCGATTACCAAGTAATCGCCGTCTGCACAACTCTTATCGCGTTTAAATTAACAAGGAATAGAACTCCGGAGTCTAGCATTCCGCACGTTCTAGAACGAACTACAACTGGGCTAGCCCCACGCGTATTGTTCGTTCAATCCTTCGCTATTAATTACACATCGATTCTAAAACGTCTAAAAACAAATCTTTTTATAAATTAAATTACGAAAACAGAACTCCGGAGTCTAGCATTCCGCACGTTCTGGACTGGACCGCAACTGGGCTAGCCCCACGCAAGGTGTTCAATCACTATTCGTATATCAATTATTCAATTTATTTAAATTAAATTACGAAAACAGAATTCCGGAGTCTAGCATTCCGCACGTTCTGGATTGGACCGCAACTGGGCTAGCCCCACACGATGTGTTCAATCACCATTCGTATAACAATTATTCAATCTATCAAAATAACGTACGAAAACAGAACTCCGGAGTCTAGCATTCCGCACGTTCTGGATTGGACCGCAACTGGGCTAGCCCCACGCGATGTGTCCAATCACCATTCGTATATCAAATATTCAAATTATCTTTTTAAATTAAATCACGGAAATTGAACCCCGGAGTCTAGCATTCCGCACGTTCTAAGAATGGATTGCAGCTGGGCTAGCCCCACGCAACGTGGTTCATTCGCCCTTTCGTTTAAAACATCTTAACAAAATTCGAACACCTTTTCTCTAAAACGAACATTGTCTAAATCATTTTATATCTCGAACAAGCTAGTGCTTCAGCCTCCACCGCGAGTATAAGCCAACGCTTAACAGTAGAATGCGTTTTAAACAACTGTTCAATAAAAACCACAAACCGTAGTCGCACGAACTACGAAGCTCTGACTTTCCCATTGCACAAGGGAATACGTAGGCACGGGGATTTTAATCCTTCGCGAGCACCCTAATAAAAAATTTAACTATTTCTCTGTTTAAAAATTTAATCCTTTCTCCGTCGTAATAACAATAATCTAAAACTTTAAACAAACGTATTAATAGCATTAAGAAGACAAAAACTTAAGATCAAACATTTAATCGCATAATTAGCTAAGAGGTTCCCGTTGAGTACAACGGACGTGAGGGGTGCTAATACCTTCCCCTTGCGTAACCGACTCCCGAACTTAGAATTTGGTTTCGTAAACCATTTGTTATCCTTTACTAGGTTGTATCTATATCTCCCTTTTCTCTCGCAGAATAAATAGAATTAGGTGGCGGCTCTGTTGTTTTGTTTTAGGATCGTATTTTTTCGAGGTACGACAGTTGGCGACTCTGCTGGGGATATGATATGCGAGATAGGGTCGAGCCTAACTTAGCTTTGTGTGTTTATTTGTTTGATCTTATCTCTTCTTGTCTTCTCTATGTTTATTATTTATGTGTGTTTATTTTTTCTTTTACCGCTTTCCATTTATCACTCATTATATTATTTGTGGGATCTCGGGGTCACATTGCAAGTAAATTTGAGTGGTGGAAAAAGCAGAGGGAAAACCTAAGTTTAGAATTGGATGTTATTAGTGTTAGTCTCCAAGGACTCACTCCTTGCACGCCTAACATGAAAGCTCCCCCAAATAGTTAGACTTTTCGTAGATCTTGTCGCAACGCAGCTAGCCTGTCGCGTGACCTGATTCACGAAAGGGCTGTGATTCTGGGACCCCCTAGGACCTGTTTCAATTTTGGTAGTTGTGTAATGTTAGGCTCCAAGGACTCGCTCCTTGCACGCCTAGCATGAGAACTCCACTCAAGGTAGACCTTATCGTTATTATCATCACAATGCAGCTAGCCTGCGGCGGGGCGTTAATACGATAAACGTCTATGACTTCGAGTTTCCTCAAACCATCGCCGTAGAAACTATCCCGTGAGTGGGACTTATGGGTAGTAAAACGTAGAACAACTCTCTTACAGCCCACCTGTTAGGGAGGTTCCGGATTTACTTGCGACACCTTGCACCCTGCATCCTTGCATCCCTGCGTCTTTGCATCTCAGCATCATATGCATCATCTCAGTAAGGTCTTCAAGGAACAAAGAGACGTCTATTGCAAACATCACAAGTTTAACCATAGACAAACTTCAGCTTATATTCCCTTTTAGAAAAGTTTTTATATTTGGATGTTTGTATTGCTTTTTGAGTTCCTTGAAAGCATACTTGCATTGCATCCGTTCGCATACCATTGCATCTACATTGCATATCATTTTCTTCCCTCAGAGTAAGCTCATTCTATCCTTTGTCTCGAGTTGAGCAGTTTGATTCCCGACACGTGTCCTGAGCTAAGAACCATGTCTCAAGAAACAGTGGAATGAATTGAGAAGAAGTCAAGAATTGTTGAAAGAGGAGGTTATCTCCTTGAAGAAACAGATGGAGTGGGTCTTGGAAGCCTTACAAGCTTTGTTGAAGAAGGAGGGCCGCCCTGTGCCCATTGCCGCAGCAGAGAAAGCTAATGTCCTACCTCCATTCGTTGCTACCTCGAGTCAAGAGTGTTTCCCTGTGACAACTCCTCATCTGCCAGCTCGTGGCTCTACCCTACTAGGCCAAAGTCAACCTCTGACTTTCAGATCAGTGCCTCAATATCCTCTGGCAGCTTCTTCTCAAGGTCAGAAAAAGAAGCGAAAGCAAAACAAGGGGCAGTGTCAGAACAAAGAGAGTGAAGCTCACTATGAACCCATTCCAGTGCCACTCAGCAAGCTCTACCCATTACTTATCCATAATTCATTGATGACTCCTTACGCACCTGTGCCATCGCCAAATACATGGTATAACCTTGATACAAATACGGTGTGTGAATTCCATAAAGGGGTGGTAGGACATGATTTGAATACTTGCCCTGAATTGAAAGTCTGGGTACAAAGGTTGATCCATAGCAAAAGGTTAATCCTTGAAGAGGACCATCCCGAGGTTGAATGTAGATACCGCACTGGAGCCTTGGGGCACCCTATCGAAGAATGCCAGAGTTTTGAGTTACAAAGTGTGATTAAGTCACTAGTCCCCCAAGGAGGAAAGCCGATTGCGGACAATTTAATTGTTGAGCCGGGAGATAAGAAAGGAAAGAGACCTATGAAGGTTCTTAAGATTTTGTACCATAAAGAACAGGTCGTGCGCATAACCGATGGAGCTTCTTCACTTTCTCACAAGAGTATCATGACACCACCTTGGAATTTCAATGTCGTCACTCCTGCTGGCGAAAGCAAAAGAGAAGAAGGAGGCGGATCGAAAGAGATGACATCCAGCATTGAGTGTGAGGAATTTAAAAGTCATCACAACAAGCGACTAGCAGTACCTAGTGTGCCAGTAGTGCCAGCTTGTCAGAGATTGAGAGCTCTTACCCGGAAGGCGCCTCAAATCAGAATAGAAGACAAGGGAGAAGGCCTCCAACCCCTCAAATCCCTATGACCTACACGGAATTATATCCTTCATTGATGAAGAAAGGATTGGTTGTTCCAAAGCCTTTTGGTCCCTTACCGGATCCACTCCCAGCAAACTACAATCCAAATGTCCGTTGTCTATTCCATGATGGTGCTTCAGGGAACGATTTGGAAGGCTGTTATGCCTTAAAACGCGCTGTGAAATATTTAATTGAGAAAGACATTCTTTCATTTGAAGATACTACTCCGATTATCAGGGACAACTCTCGTCCAAGTCAGCAAGCCCAGAGTCAAGGATATCTGAATCAGCATCAGAGTCCACTTAAGCCTCGCAACAATTTGGAAAGAAGGAATGCTCCTCTTCATCCAGTACCTTTATCATACACTCAACTTCTGCAACCTTTGATTCAACACTCATTGGTGGTTCCCAAGTCTCTCAAGCCATTGCCAGAGCCATGCCCTCCTGAGTATAATCCACATGAGCAATGTGGATATCATGTTGGATCGATGGGGCACTCAACTGAAGACTGCAGAGCTTTTCAGGCCAAGGTACAACATTTGATCGACAAGAAGTACATATCTTTTTCAGAAGGAAGCCTCTTGGTGCATGTCAACCTCTCTCCTGAGTGACTTTTGGTGCATCTCTTGAAGACAGTGAATCAAGACTTTTTTTTCTCCCTAAAGCTGGCAATCCCCTGTTTGTTTCAACATTGTTGTATTTTCTTTGCATGTTGATTTTGTATTTTCTTGTTAGCATTGTTTGTTTTGAATTGGCAAGATTAGTGAAATGTTTATGCATATTTTGAATCAATCCATTCGTATTCACTCGTTTTCTTTCATTGTTACAAAAAGCAAAAATATATTTCTATCTTTTGTTTATCAAACTTTTGTTTTACCAAAGATTGGAGGGAGGATGATGAAAACCAGATACCTGAATTCTCCATTTGTATGCTCTCAATTAAAACCTTGCCAATGATGTACAAGCATTGTTTCAAATTCCCAAACACCGTTGAAATAAGGAAGATAATCCCTCGCTAACCCCTTCGAGCCTAGAAGTAGGAGTTTTCTTTTTCAAAATTGCAAAAACCCTTAATTTCAAACCTGGGGCAGGGTAGTCGATTCAGTTAATCTGTTTGCATCCAATCTTCAAAAGATTCAATCCATTATTCAAGAAGGATCAGCAACGTACTTTCATTCACTGCCGAAGAAGTCGTGAAGAGCCAAAAGTTTGTAGCATGTATTTTCTATCCTCCAATGAAATGGCAGTCATAACCACTCAACAAAAGAGTGACGTAAGAAATGCAAAGAAAAGTCCGCTAAGTCAAAAAAAGACGACTTAGGCGAAAATTAACGAAGTCGTCAAATCCAGCAAAGCAGGAAAAAGCAAGGTGGCTGCCATCACTTTCAAATCCCGATCCTTATCACGCATTGTCAAAAGAGTTTTGAGATATGAATGTGTAAATCAATTTAACTGAACATAGGATTGGAGTTTATCGCGAAGATGGGATGGGTACAAATAAATTTTGAGCCTTTTATCTTTTGTTTTATAAACCGTGAACCAAGCCACGTTACAACCCTTAAAAGACCTAATTGAGGCAGGATTTATTTCGAGAGCATACTACAGCAAGGTTGTGTTAACCTGACTCCTAAAAGATCTTTGCTAATCATTTGTAATGATCACTTGATCTGCCATTCCATGGAATGGCTAGATCCACTTTATTTTATTTTAATCAACTCCACTGTATCACTGTCATACCAATAAATTGCGATTTCAAAACTTGCATAAATGTTGCATTAAATTTGCCAATTTTTTAAATAATGTTTGTTTGCATGTCGATTCAGTATCAATGGAATCCCGATGAACGCAGCCAGTTAGGGAATTCGACTGAGTAAGAGAAGCCCAGCCAGGGGCAACCACTTCAAGAATAAGCAATCTCTTCAAAAAAGTCAGCATCTCAGAGGTTGAACTTTTTCTCAAGACTCAGACTAGTGTGAGCTATCATCAAACAGTTCAAGAGTTCAGTTGCCAGTCAAATCAAAAGTTTCCCATACTAGGAGTTGGTTAACCAGGGACAAAACACTTCAAAAACCAGAGGTTGAGCTCTCCTCAAGACTCATACTTGAGCGAGTTATCAGAAAGAATTCAAGAGTTCAATGGCCAGCTAGACCAGAAGTCTCCCATCCCAGGGATCAGATAACCAGGGGAAAATTTCCGATGTTCGAGCACCGGGGCAACCATTTCAAAGGCCATGTCATGGCAGGCTGGTTTAAACTTTTTGAGAAGAGGAAAATTTCAAAACCATTGATTCCGGAGCAAGAGGAATCACACAGGGGCAAATCTTCTCTGTACCCTCAAGTTGTTCTAGCAGACCTTATGTCCTCAAATTTCAAGTTCAAGACGTATGTCGGGAGTCATGTCGTCATTTTTGTCTGAAGAGTCGTCTTCCAAGAACTATTCCATCCAGTACCCATTACATGGGCATATTTGGAAATCGTATAAGTCGGTGTGTCTTTCTCATGTGTTGGTCAGGTCGCTTCGCTCTTAGCTTTAAGCCCAGCTACTGTCTTACTCATCGAGCATCTGCCCACAGCAGAGAAGAATCATACTTTACAAAACAGGCCTCTGTTGACATGTAATCTATTGTCACTTTACAAGAATCTCTCTGAAGTCCAATTGTCATTGGCATGAATCTGTTAAGCTGGTGGGAAAACCCTTTGCTTATAGTCTAAGTCCATTTAATTTGGCACATACATGTGTTTCCTATTGGGTCCTGAAGGTCTTCCCTTGACTCTTCGTTTAAGGAATTTCTAGAGGTTGGATATCCTGCTGTAAAAAATCCAACCTTCTCGTCTTTATTCTCAATACCAGCCGGTCTCTTGGAGCCGTTGACTATTTGAGTACGTTGTTTTCTACCCCTGGTATCAGTTGGTTGCGCAGAGCCACTGCCCAAACGTTGTGTTCGTTTTCTTTATTCTCGGTATCAACAGTTACACTTGAACCTGTTGATTTATCACTTTGAATTATTTGCCTGTCTTTTATTTCGAGACCACCGCGTCAATGTGTGTTATTTTATTTCCAGACCACCACGTCATTGTCTGTTATTTTATTTCCAGACCACCGCGTCTTTGTCTGTTATTTTATTTCCAGACCACCGCGTCATTGTCAGTTATTTTATTTCCAGACCACCGCGTCAATGCCTGTTATTTTATTTCCAGACCATCGTGTCTTTGTCTGTTATTTTATTTCCGGACCACCGCATCTATGTCTGTTATTTTATTTCCAGACCACCGCGTCTATACCTGTCATTTTATTTCCAGACCACCGTGTCTTTGTCTGTTATTTTATTTCCAGACCACCGTGTCTTTGTTTGTTATTTTATTTCCAGACCACCGCGTCTTTGTTTGTTATTTTATTTCCAGACCACCGCGTCTTTGTCAGTTATTTTATTTCCAGACCACCGCGTATTTGTCTGTTATTTTATTTCCAGACTACCGCGTCAACGTCTGTCATTTATTTCCCGACCACCGTGTCGTTGCCTGTTATTTTATTTCTAGACCACCGTGTCATTGCCTGTCTTTTATTTCCTGATCACCGTGTCGATGTCTGTTATTTTATTTCACGACCACCGAGTCGATGTCTGTTTATTTCTCGATCACCATATCGACGTTTGTTTATTCCTGACCGTCATGTCGATGCCTGCTATTTTGGTTCTCCTGACTGCCGAGTCGAGATCATTTCTATTTTTTTTTAATCACCGAATTGTTGTATTGGGATCCCCAGCAACCACTTTGAACTTGCTAACTCTTCACTTCAGATAGTCTGTCTTTAATCTTGCGTTTTGTTTTCCGTCTTATGTCATTCTTAGTGCCAGCAGTTACACTTGAACCTGCTGATTTATCACTTGGAATACATCCCGTTTTCGTCTTGTCATCCCCAGCATATTGTTATCCCCAGTGAGTCTTCATCCTCGTTTTCGTTTATGTGGATCACCGTTGCATTTGTCTGCATCATACCATACCCAGCATATTCATCATTAAAAATCAGCATGTTTGGGTTCATTGCATCTCGCAAGTCATATCTCCGGCAAAATAAGGAGTCCCTCTTGAGTTCATAGCATGTCATTGCATCTAGAGGAAAAAATTTCGGTTTTTTATATATATTTAAATACCTTTCACTCCGATTTTCTGAGGATTAACATCACTCATTCTATCTGATAAAGTTATTTAAATAGGGGCAACTGTCACACCCCAAATTTTGCCCCTAACATTTCACATTGTGCATTCATCTCATCATTTTCATACTCGAGTTGTCTTAGAAGCACTCCGGGTTTGCAGTAAGTTCGGAGTTTTGTCCCCACAATTTGTACGACTAAGGTTTTCTTTTCTAAGCTTTGTTAATCTTATTACAAATTATTCCTAATTTTTTTTTAGTAGCCATCTCTAATTTTAATTTCATTCTTCTTTTTATTTTATTTTTTTAAGTTCATTCTATTTCTTTTTTTATTATTAAGTTTATTTCTAAGTTCAAGTTTACTACCGAGTCATTTCCGAGTTTTGTTTTTTTTTCTGTCGCTTTCAACTCGTTTTCAAGTTATTCATGATTTCATTCTTTTTTTTCTCTTCACTTCCAAGCCTCCATTTTTAAATTTAGTTCTTTCTCATTTCTAACGACTTAATTCATTTTCATATTTTTATTCCTAGTCCTATTTCCATTTTCTTTATTCTAGTTCTTAATTTCCTATTTTTAAGATCTTATTCCATTTTCTGTTACTAATTTTTTATAGTCACTCCTTATTTCTTTTTATGTCCATTCTTAATTTCTATTTATTTTAGTATTTTATTTCTAAATTTAATTTTTAATCTCGGTTCCTAATTTTCAAATTCAAATTTATTTTAAATTTCCATTCTATGTCTATTTCAAAAGAATTTTAAGTCATTTTCACTTTTCTTCCAATTGCATTGTATTTATTTATTTATTTTTCTTGCCCAAAATTTAATTCCAAATTATTCTTAAAATCTCAAGTCCCTATTTTATCTATTTCAAAATTTTATTCAAGGTCACAACCTCATGTCAAAATTCCAAATTTCAGTTCAAGTTGTGAATTCATAGTCACTTTCAAGGACATTAGATGTTGCAAAAGTTTAAATTTCATTTGATAACTTGTAAGTCATACAAGGAACTTGAAAGGAAAGTTTTCATACAATTGATAAAGTCCATACTAAAATTAAGGACTAAGTTACAGTAGAGCAAGCAGGAAAAACAGGATTTGCAATTTCACTATTTCATGACAGACAATTAGAGCAGGCCTGCTGCAAAAAAAAAATAACAGGATCACAATTTGTTTCTCCTTTATTCACTACTCTACAACAAGCACGGATTTGGTATCCTGCGGGTCAACCCCAAAAGCCTGCCATTAGCTCTTTCACCAAAACATGTAAAGACTCTTCCCTCCATGAAAAAACCTGCATTTGAAAGAGACCAAACCTCATTACCAAACAAATATCTCTGATAAAAAAAACCTTCAACAAGTTTTAGGGGGGAGATTCAAAACTGAAAAAAAAGAGGCTATAAAAAACGAGAAATATCAGAGTTACAGAGGGGGAACGACGGAAAACAACAGCAAAAAAGCACAAATCCAAAAACTCCTTCCAAACTCACCGCAAAAAAAAGATAAAAAGCTCACCACCTGCAGAAGGTACAGGGACTCTTGCATCTTAACTCCTCTTCACAACCCTCACCTGATCCTGGATCCTCACCCTATTTTTTGGAACAAAAATCTCTCTGCAAAAACCGTTTCACCACACACCATAAACCACTCTCCTCCATTAACCCAACCAAAGCCACCATTCAATCGTTCCGCCCTCAACCACGAAATACCCAGCCCCTCCCTCATCTCCTTCGCAAACCCACCGACGAACAGAACCAGAAGCATTATTTGAAACCTGTCCAAACCTTCAACCACCAATCTTCACTCAACTTCACAACACCACCACCAATCTTCACTCAACTTCACAGAACCACCACCAACCTTCACTCATTCCGAAAAGGGGAATCCACCTCCACAAACCGTAACTACTACCAAAAACGCACCCTTCATCGCTTCTTCACGGCAACCACACCAGAAAAAAACCTGCATAACAGTGAACAAAAACTTCAAGCCACAGAAATCCCATCGAAGCCCATCCAAACCAGAACCGTAAAACCACACAAGCCTAAACAACCAAACACTAAACACCAACAAAAACTGAAAAAACTCAGGAAAACAGAAGAAGCCTTTTTCGAGCAACCACCGCTCAGAACTTTCGATCCCTGAAACTTACCGTGACCTCACCTCACAACCTTCGAAACCACCCTCGCCGCGGACCACCATCCCGCAACCCATCTCAAACAACCACCGCCGAAGACAACCCCACCGAGCGAGCATCACAAATGGGAACCGTCCAAACTTGAACCGCGTCGCCACCCTTAAACACCTCAATCCTCCTCACAAAAGTCCGCGAGCATCACCGAAGTCGTCGCCGCCGCGTGAGAAGAGAGGATTGGAGCAGGACGAAAACTGAGACTTTGTTTTGTTACAGAGGAGGCTCGTTTCTTCGCGGAAGGTTTTTTTGCTTCCTCCATCTTTGTAGTTCATTTGCTTTTATTCGAAAAATTGTTTTAAGATGTTGAACTCTGTTGATTTTCGTTTGTAAACACGATTTGATTTGAGTTTTTTCTCTGATAAGTATCGTGTTTATCGATTGAGCAACGGTGGGTTTCTGGTTTTGTTTCTTCTTTCAGCTTCCTCTTTTTGCCTCTACGGCTAGGGTTTCTGTCACCCACCCTATTATAAGTTAAACCGGGTCGGAGCTAACCCGCTCCAAGACCGGATCCTCCTTCCCGTGGGCCTATAAGGGCCGGTTTCCTCTTTTCCTCTTCCTGTCCTCCTTTTCTTTTTTTATGCTTAAGTTCTCTTAAATTTTTGTTTTCTTCCTTTTATTATTTCTTAAAAAAAATGTGTTAAAAAAAAAGCACTTTATGTCAATTTAGATTAAGTTTTTATTTATTTAACTAATTTTGGTAAATATTGGTTTAATTTCTTTTAGTTAGTTTTGTTATTATTATTATTTTGTTCAAGTATTTATATTTTTAAGGTTTTACACATATGTTTTTTATTATCTATTTATTCTGTTTATATATATTTAAGTTATAACAATGATATACGATTAGTATAACGTGAATCTCCTTCTCGGTTTTCGATTAAGTCGTTAAGGAAAACATGAGCATAATATTTCAAATAATAGCAATCGCCACCAAAATAATTATTTTCCAAATACTATTTTCTCGGTCCAACGCTAACCAAATACATTAAATCCATCTCGCCTACACTTCGCACACACGTAAGTCGATTACCAAGTAATCGCCGTCTGCACAACTCTTATCGCGTTTAAATTAACAAGGAATAGAACTCCGGAGTCTAGCATTCCGCACGTTCTAGAACGAACTACAACTGGGCTAGCCCCACGCGTATTGTTCGTTCAATCCTTCGCTATTAATTACACATCGATTCTAAAACGTCTAAAAACAAATCTTTTTATAAATTAAATTACGAAAACAGAACTCCGGAGTCTAGCATTCCGCACGTTCTGGACTGGACCGCAACTGGGCTAGCCCCACGCGAGGTGTTCAATCACTATTCGTATATCAATTATTCAATTTATTTAAATTAAATTACGAAAACAGAATTCCGGAGTCTAGCATTCCGCACGTTCTGGATTGGACCGCAACTGGGCTAGCCCCACGCGATGTGTTCAATCACCATTCGTATAACAATTATTCAATTTATCAAAATAACGTACGAAAACAGAACTCCGGAGTCTAGCATTCCGCACGTTCTGGATTGGACCGCAACTGGGCTAGCCCCACGCGATGTGTCAAATCACCATTCGTATATCAAATATTCAAATTATCTTTTTAAATTAAATCACGGAAATTGAACCCCGGAGTCTAGCATTCCGCACGTTCTAAGAATGGATTGCATCTGGGCTAGCCCCACGCAACGTGGTTCATTCGCCCTTTTGTTTAAAACATCTTAACAAAATTCGAACACCTTTTCTCTAAAACGAACATTGTCTAAATCATTCTATATCTCGAACAAGCTAGTGCTTCAGCCTCCACCGCGAGTATAAGCCAACGCTTAGCAGTAGAATGCGTTTTAAACAACTGTTCAATAAAAACCACAAACCGTAGTCGCACGAACTACGAAACTCTGACTTTCCCATTGCACAAGGGAATACGTAGGCACGGGGATTTTAATCCTTCGCGAGCACCCTAATAAAAAATTTAACTATTTCTCTGTTTAAAAATTTAATCCTTTCTCCGTCGTAATAACAATAATCTAAAACTTTAAACAAACGTATTAATAGCATTAAGAAGACAAAAACTTAAGATCAAACATTTAATCGCATAATTAGCTAAGAGGTTCCCGTTGAGTACAACGGACGTGAGGGGTGCTAATACCTTCCCCTTGCGTAACCGACTCCCGAACTTAGAATTTGGTTTCGTAAACCATTTGTTATCCTTTACTAGGTTGTATCTATATCTCCCTTTTCTCTCGCAGAATAAATAGAATTAGGTGGCGGCTCTGTTGTTTTGTTTTAGGATCGTATTTTTTCGAGGTACGACAAATCCCCAACAACAACACCAATTTATTGGAAGAATATTAATGGGGGATTTTTGTTATCGTCTCCACAGGGATTGCACGGATATCTCATCGTTCAATAGTTTAAAGGTTGTAAGCGAACGTTTTCAAATGAGTTTTGTTCGGTATCATAAGTTTGTCACTTGTTTTGGTAGCAATGCTTGTATATAAAAGAGTTGTTTGTTTTTATAAAAGATATGCCAAGATTAGGATTTTCTAACCCTTTTCATATGTATTCAATCAATCAAGCATGTGAACATGGTTACGACTAATATAAATCACGTACCCTCTCAATATGTATCCTCTCGGTCCCGATATCGTGAGTGTTATTGTACCGATTCGATAATTGCTCTCGCACATTACTAATCAATACAATAATCGTGAAGTTCAATACAAAACAAATATTTATTCACAAGTCCGTCTCCAATACTTGATCGTTAATAAAGCAACTAGATCAAGGTTTAGAAATCCTATCTCTAGCTCAATCCAAACCATACAAATCCAAGAAACACAAATTACTTCATCATATATTAATCACAACCTTGTTTGCATACAAAAGATTAAAAGAAATACATACTAATAAGGGAAACTACCTCTAATCTTGACACAAGAGAGAACTTAGCCAACCGTTTCCATGGTAGCTTGTGTTGCAAGAAAGGAAGGAAGTTGTACAAGCATCAAAAGTCGAAGAATCGAGAATTGATGCGCTAAAACTCTTATCCTTCATGCTCCAAGAAATATCTCTTCTCAAACCCTAGAAATATCAAAATGTGTAAAATTAAGGTACAACTAACAAAAATATCTAAAGAAGATATTTATAAAGTGCCCTAAAATCTGTCTCTATGTGGCAAGGCGCTAAGCGACTGCAGAGCGCCTTTAGTGCCACCGGTCCAAAGACGACAAATTGTCCTAGCGCGCTGAGCGCGGTTGTAGCGAGGTCCAAATGCTAAAAATCCAGTAGCCTTTGCTTGGAGCACGCTGAGAGTGTGTTGGAGGCGCGCTTAGCGCGCTACTGCTTCCCAAACTTCATGAAAATAATATTTTCATCTCTCTTTCTTCATCCATGGGCCTTAGGCATCCAACTAAGCATAAAAACCTACAAAAAAAGCAATAAAACATCATAATACGAGTAATAGAAAGCAAAAGCGATAAATTACGTATTTACACTAAAATCAACGGTTAAACAACCGATTTAAACAAGAAATCATTATAAAGTGCCATAAAATAATATGAAATATAACTCTAATTAGACACTTAACAGTAGATGACGTATTTTAAAAATGTGCGATTGATTTAAATTATGAACGATTTGAAAGGCGACGTGGGAGAGTAATTACCTCATTGACCTACCCACGCCACCCTTTATTGCCCTTTCAGATATACCAATACAATCCTTCTTAAATTTTGTTTTTATTTTAAATCATATTAAATTGCATGTTTTTCTCTCTTTCAAACTTTTTTTCTCTCTCTTTCAAACTTTTTGTTAATGACAAAAGAAAAAGAAATGTATAATGTTACAATATGCATGCATAAAAATAAATATGAGATTAAACACTAATTGAAACATGCTTGAATATTTGTTAATATATAAAGCAAGAACTTTTATTTTATGAATCTAATCTACAAAGTGTTTCTCATACTTAAGTTATTTTATTTATTTTTTTAATTTCATTTAGATTTTAGGGAACTTACAAACCTCACTCTATAAATTTATCTTTGGCAAATTGTTCATAAAAATATATAGGTTTGTCATTATAAAAAATAGGAAGATTGTTGAACCAAAAATAATTTGAAAAACAATAACTTATAATTATTTATAATTATGGAATTTTGATTATAAGAATACAGTTTAGAACATTTTGATACTATAATGTATTTGTTTTCATGTGGAGAACAATTCTTATCATCCATAAGAAAAAAGAAAATGATCATGAGTTAAAGTCAACATATTTTGATCAACTGGACATCAAATCTAAATGATCAACTGCATCTAGATAAGAAAATGATGATCTGCCACCCAAAAAAATCATCTATGTTAAAGTTAACAAAATTGAACATCCATATTTTAAAACAAACATGATCATCTATATCCAAACAGACGTGATTAACTGTACTCAAATGGAAAACTTGAGTAACCACATTTAGAAAAATCTCCTCTTATAACTAAAGTTTGTTTTTATCCACAACATATGCACAGAAAGAAGGAGAGTCCTTAGTTTTGAACCTATATGTAAAACATATATTAACACCCAGATGGTATATACAAACAAACGAATTCAACGGCATAAATATATTCAAACAATACGCCCAGATGATAGCAATGAATCCATGTGACCGTTCAACATAGTTGATCGAGGCAGCTCTTCTAGCTTTTCATTATCCAAAAGGAATATTCGTTTCGCCATCATAACGGTTTCCAAGCGATGCGAAATCACAAGCACCTATGAACATAGGAAGAATGTTTAAAGCTTCATAGTGAAGAAAAGGGTATAGCAATCACACAATAGAGTACACAACTATAAGAGTATTTACTTAATCAAATGGAATAGTGATCATGCCAAAGAATAGAAAAGGCTATAGTTTCCATACCGTGCGATTCTCCATTAAACGCTCCACAGCTTGCCTCACTAATAACTCAGATTTACTATCTAAGGCAGAAGTTGCCTCGTCGAGAATTAAAATAGAAGAGTTTTGATAGAAAGCCCTTGCAATAGCCAGCCTGTAATTTTGGGGAAAGAAATAAGTAACCAATAGCAACAGATCAACGAAACAATCTAATATCATCGATGATTCATAAATATCCGAAGCGTCAAATTTGATTTTTACACATGCTCTTTCTAAACATAACAAAATTAGCTGTTCATTCATATGGTTATAGGACATAATTTTGAAACTGAAAATTACCTTTGCCTCTGGCCTCCACTTAAAGTTGAGCCCCTTGGTCCAATATTGGTTTTGTAGCCTTCTGGAAGTTTTCGAATAAACTCATCTGCATAAGCAGTTTGAGCTACTCGTTTCACTCTCTCCATGTCGATTTTTGTTGTCAGATCCCTATAACCAATGTTTTCAGCAACTGTACCTGAAAAAAGTGTCTATAACAGTACATATAACATCAGTATTTTTGAGATTGAAGTAAATACTGCTGGTCAAACCACGGGTAAATAAAGAACTTACACGATGTATATATTTACAAAGGAACCCAGTTACCAGTAGAAATAAACCATTCATGCTATTGCAAGCAATAAAGAATGTAAAAATTTTGAAGAATAAAATACACCAGACAAATAAAACATTTGATGTAATGTAACACTTCAAAAAGAAAAACTAGTTTTGAGATAACTTTTAAAAACCAGATATATAAGTGCAATGTTGCTAGTTTTTCACAACTGTTTCTTGTGGAAACCAATTTTGTACAAAAATAGTTCATTAATATAACTACTTTCTAGTCCAACCTTTTCCAATTCTCTCTTTTCTTTTCTAAGTACCTTTCTCTCCCCTTTAGCTAGATTTTTGAAATTCAAGATTCGGTACGACTAGATATGTTAATAAAATGTTTATAATAAAACTTATATGCATGTAAAATACTTGAAAGAGTATATGCATTGATTATTCTTCAATAATATATAATTATAAAGATAACAATTTAGAAAATATAAAGTTTGTGATCAAAACACTCTGTAGAGTTTTCATATAAATCACAACCTATTTTCAATCCATATGTCGGATCCGATATCACCAAAAGCAGCATTTAAAAGTGACAGAGATAATTTTTCTTATTATTGATTAGAGCAGCCTGTGCTCTTAAATAGAATACAATATATTTAGGAAAGGAAATTCCTAATAAATACTTATCATTTCCCTCAATCAATTCTATAAGTAAGGACCAATAATTTCTGTAAATACATACACAGCTAATCAAATCCTATTTATGGGATTTTAATCCTATTTAACTATAAAATATACCACTAATTAACACATGTACAGCTCGTTCTGACACTCCCCCTCAAGTTGGAGAGTGGATGTTACTCATTCCCAACTTGCCGATAATAGATTGCAATGTAGGACCACTTAATCCTTTTGTAAGAACATCTGCCAGCTGATTTCCAGTTGATACAAATGGTATACATATTGTCCCACTATCCAATTTTTCCTTGATGAAATGTCTGTCTACTTCGACATGCTTCGTTCTATCATGTTGCACTGGATTATGTGCAATGTTTATTGCTGACTTGTTGTCACAATATAGTTTCATGGGTCCATTCCATTCAATCTTTAGGTCTTGTAGAATTATTTTCAGCCATAGGAGTTCACAAATACCTAAAGCCATAGCCCGAAATTCTGCTTCTGCACTTGACCTCGCAACAACGTTTTGTTTTTTGCTCCTCCAAGTCACCAAGTTTCCTCCAAGAAAAGTACAATATCCGGATGTGGATCTTCTGTCATCTACTGATCCAGCATAATCAGCATCTGTATAGGCTTCCAAAGTAATTCCTTGACCCTTTGTAAATAGAATTCCTTTTCCAGGAGTGCCCTTCAAGTATTGCAAAATTCGGTAAACAGCTCTAAGATGATTTTCTTTGGGATTATGCATGAATTGACTCACCACTCCCACTGCATAAGCTATGTCTGGCCTAGTGTGAGATAAATAGATTAACTTTCCAACCAACTTTTGATAGGATTCTCTGTCCACAGTTGCATCTTCAACAAATTCACTAAGTCTGTGATTTTGTTCAATTGGAGTTTCTACTGGTTTGCATCCCAATTTACCAGTTTCAGATAATAAATCCAGCACATACTTCTGTTGAGAGATGAAAATACCGTGACGAGAGTGTGCCACTTCAAGGCCCAAAAAATATTTTAATCTGCCCAACTCTTTTACTTCAAACTCTTTTAGCAAACACACTTTTAGGCTATCCATTTCTGCTTGATGATTTCCTGTTACAATTATATCATCCACATAAACAATTAGTGCAGTAACTCCCCCTAAGGCTGAATGCTTAGTAAACAAAGTGTGATCTCCCTGACTTTGTTTATATCCCATATCTTTCATCACAGTGGTAAACCTGCCAAACCAGGCCCTAGGGGACTGTTTCAGTCCATAAAGGGCCTTCCTTAGCTTACAAACTTTGTCTTTCTCAAAGTTAAACCCAGGTGGGACTTCCATGTAAATTTCCTCTTCAAGGTTGCCATGTAGGAAAGCATTCTTGACATCGAATTGCTGCAAATTCCATCCATAGTTAGCTGCTAGAGATAACAAAATTCTGACAGTGCTCATTTTTGCGACAGGAGAGAAAGTCTCATGATAGTCAATCCCATATGTTTGTGTGTACCCCTTAGCTACTAGTCTTGCTTTATACCTTTCTAGTGTTCCATCGGACTTGTATTTAAGGGTGAATACCCATTTACAGCCAACAAGTTTTTTGTCATTAGGAAGCTCTACTAACTTCCAAGTTCCATTTTTCTCAAGTGCATCCATTTCAACTTTCATAGCTTCTCTCCACTCTTTGCTATCTAGTGCTTCGGTAACATTTTTTGGGATAGCGGTAGTGTTTAAATGAGCAAGAAAACTTCTATGATTGTTGGACAAATTATCATAGGATATAAAGTGAGACATTGGATACCTTGGCCTTTTTGTACATGCTCTAACATCCTTCCTTATTGCAATTGGAAGATCTCTAGCATCCATGGATATATTCTGCTCCTCTAAATCAGTCCCAACAACTTCAGTTTCAGGGGGCACAATTTGCTCCTCTAAAACAGTCTCATTGATTACAGTTTCAAGAATTGGGTCAGATTCTGGGACTTGCACAGGTTGGATAATAGGTGCTGCCCTTCTTGTGTAAACTTGTAGTGGACGAGTAGCATTAGAAGTCTGTAATGAAGTGGTTATAGGACTTGACTCGGGAGTCTTGGGCATAAAAGAAAGGTCTTTGAACAAATCATCCTTATCTTCGATGCATTCCTTCTCCCCCTGAAGATAAGGTTTGGAAAAAAAGGATTCGGTTTCGACAAAAGTGACATCAATAGACACAAAATTCTTTTTTGTTGTAGGTTGATAACACTTGTAACCTTTTTGGGTAGGCGAGTAACCAAGAAATATGCATTTAATAGCTCGGGGATCAAGTTTTCCTCGATGTGGAGAATGAACATGGACAAATGACACACACCCAAAGATCCTAGGAACTAGGTGGTTTGAAGTTTTGAAATTTGGGTAGAATTTGGAGAGGAGCTGAATGGGGCTGTTATTCTGAAGAATTTGAGAGGGTAAGCGATTAATCAAGTAGGCTGCAGTAAGAGCAGCCTCCCCCCAATATTGTTTTGGAACATTTGTGTGGAATAAAGATGCTCGGGTAACATTGAGAATATGCCCAATTTTTCTTTCAGCCATCCCATTTTGTTGTGGGGTGTGGACACATGATGATTCATGAATAATACCATGTTCAGTGAAAAAGGAAGACAATGTTTGATTAAAATAATCTTTGGCATTGTCAGAACGAAACCGTTTAATGGTAGTTTCAAATTGGGTTTTTATCATTTGGAAAAACAATTTAAATATTTGAGTGACTTCACTTTTTTGTTTTAAGAGATACATCCATGACACTCTAGTACAATCATCAATAAAAATGACAAACCAACGGGCCCCCGATATATTTGGGATATTGGATGGCCCCCAAACATCACTATGGATTAAGGAAAAAGGAGTAGACATTCTTTTATTATTATTAGGAAAGCTGACACGTTTGTGTTTAGCAAGTTCACAATCATCACAGTGAAAATTTTCTAAGTTTATACCTTGAAACAAGGTGGGAAACATATTTTTGAGAGTGCTAAATGAAGGATGACCCAACCGGAAGTGACGCAACCAGATTTCTTTATTGAGGGAAGGAATAGATTCTGACAACAAAGACAGTGGAAGTTGACTCTTAATGCTACTTGTCTCACGCGCTTCCATAAGAAGGTAGAGCCCATTGTCCTCTCTAGCAAGTCCAATCATCTTCCCCGTTTCCTGATCCTGAAATTTGCAAAGTGTAGGAGTGAATGTTACCAAGCATTGTAAATCTGTTGTAAGTTTGTGAATAGATAACAGTTTGGCAGATAATTTGGGCACATGCAAGACATCTCTCAACATTAAATTTTGACTTAGTGGAATATCTCCCTTTCCTGCAACAGTAATAAAAGTGCCATCTGCAGTGACAATCTTTTTATTACTTGGACACGGTGTATAAGAGATAAACTCTGTAGAGGAATGGGTCATGTGATTCGTAGCCCCAGAATCAACAATCCATGTCCCTTTTCCTGTAGATTGTAAAACACTAAGAGCATAGGGATGAGAACTACCTGATAATGCCATGGAAGAACTACCTGTGTTTGTGGGTTTGACTAAAGAGTCTAGTAGTTCCCTTAGTCTTGTAATTTCTTCTGAATTGAAATCAGCAGTAGGTTTGGAATGACTTTCCTTGACAACACTTGATTGGACCAAGTGGACATGTGCTGGTCCTCCTCGTTGAATGCCTTTGGTGTTCCAATTTCGGTTCTGATTTGGCGGTTTTCCATGAAGTTTCCAGCATCTGTCTTCGGTGTGCCTTGGCTTCTTGCAGAAGGTACACCATAGAGAATCCTTGTTATCCCTTCTTTCAATCTCCATTTTGGGAGCTCCTCCGGTTTGCCCGTTCTTCCATTGGTCAATGTTCTTCTCTCGACTTTGTGCTACTAAGGCTGAACTTTCAGTTGATTGAGGCTCCATCATCACTCCTCTTCGTGATTCTTCTGTTCGAAAGGCAGCCATGGTTTCATTTAGTGAGGGTAACTCTTTTCCGAGTACTTGAATCCTTATTGGATCAAACTCATTGTTCAGACCGGTTAAGAACTTATAGATTCTATCCTTCTCCTTATAATTTTTTAGTAAAGTAGCATCTTCAGTGCATTTTGCTTCAAAATGTTCATAGTGATCCAACTCCAACCATAGATTTTGTAGAGTTTGGGCATACTCACTAATGGACTGATCTCCTTGCTTGGTAGTTGCAATCTTCATCTTAATTTCGTAAATTTGTGCAGCATCACCAACCTTGGAATAGTTTTCTTTACAGCTGTCCCACACCTCTTTGGCAGTCTTCATGAATATGCATGCATCACTAATCTCAGGCACCATGGAATTCCATAGCCATGATATTACAACCGCATCTTCTTCATCCCATGCAGCAAATTTCCCGTCTGTAGCTTTTGGAGTATCCTTTCCAGTAAGATGATTCAATTTGCCCTTCCCCTTTAAAAAGGTTTGGACAAAATGAGACCATTTGAGGTAGTTTTTACCATTGAGACGAAGGCTAGGTTGAACATTTTTCAGCTCAACAGAGCCGGTGTTTGGGGCAGGGGTATTAACTGGTTCAGACATTCTGAATTTTGTTGGGAAAAACGGCAAGATAGACCGTAAAATAAAATCGGCAATGCAGGCCGCACAGCGGAAACAATGGCAATGCAGGCCACAATTTTTAACAGGCTCCTATGGATTTTGGAGCTCTGATACCATGACAGAGATAATTTTTCTTATTATTGATTAGAGCAGCCTGTGCTCTTAAATAGAATACAATATATTTAGGAAAGGAAATTCCTAATAAATACTTATCATTTCCCTCAATCAATTCTATAAGTAAGGACCAATAATTTCTGTAAATACATACACAGCTAATCAAATCCTATTTATGGGATTTTAATCCTATTTAACTATAAAATATACCACTAATTAACACATGTACAGCTCGTTCTGACAAAAAGAACTCAAAACAAATATATTTGACAAAAAAAATTTCAAAATACGTTTGATCTAATTTTGACTGATGAGTCCCTTTACTCTCATTTCCATCATACATAAAAAACTGACTTTTAAGTCTTGTTCATCAAGAGAAAACTCCACCAATTCAAAAAGTCTAATGCTATCTTGAATTGAATCATGCACATCTCCACTGAATTATAACAATTTTGTCTCCTCTTTTAGGATATGTATTGGCATGCATCCCTGAAGTATCTTATATGTATGCAGTAAAACATTTTTTTAAAAAGTAATTAATATACTTATAGGGTACGAATCCCGGAGTATCCGGTCTCCATTTTTGGAGTATGCATGCTTCAAAGGATCTTAGGATAGATAAATGATGAGGATACTTTTAGGAGCTATTCATTAATCCAATATGGTCAATAAGCATGTTATGTCTCTTGAATTTAAATATAAACTAAACAAAAATAAGTTTTAAATGTAGTTAAAACTAGTTGAAAGTTAACCTAACCCGTTAATCTTAAACAGTGTCAGACCAGTTTTGGAAATTGCCAAACTGCCCCTAAAAGCTTAAAGAAGTACTTTTTTAAAATTCTTGTGAATCATGAGAAGAAGAAGAAGAAGAAGAATTATGAAGAAGAAGAAGAAGAAGAAGCATCATGAAGAAGAGGAGGAAGAGGAAGAAGAAGAGGAGGAAGAGGAAGAGGAGGAAGAGGAAGAAGAAGACGAAGAGGAAGAGGAGGAAGAAGACGAAGACGAAGAAGAAGACGACAAAGACGAAGAAGAAGAGGAAGAGGAAGAAGAAGAAGAAGAAGAAGAAGAAGAAGAAGAAGAGGGAGGCTTGAATGATGAATCACTTACTATATCTTGAGAAACTACACCGACGTGTCTTCTTAAACTCCGCAAACGGATGTCTTGGATGTTTTGGTTATCAATCAGTATAGAACCTGCAGGTATAAGAATATGAAATAGAATCTATTGATAAGAAAGATGACAAGTGAGTATAAAAATAAAACCAGTTGGTATAAGAAATGTATTTGATAATCACTCTCCCCATGCTGAACCACATATGACAGAATTTAGTATCCATCTTTATATTAAAAAGTAAATGACTCACCAGATATAGGATCGTAAAGCCGAAGCAACAGTTTCGCAAGTGTTGTTTTCCCTCCCCCAGATGGGCCTACAATAGCAACTATTTCTCCTGTCCGAACGTGAAGATTCAATCCATTTAAGATTAAAGGCAAACCATCATTATACTTGAAGGATACATCACAAAATTTCAGGTCCCCTGTAACATGGTCCAAATCAACAGCATCTGGTTTCTCAACTACCTATTATTGAGAGAAAAAAATTGATCTATTATAACAGTTCAACTAGTTACCGAAACAGAAATTTTTAAAATAGCAGAACGGGATACTATATGCTCAACGGCCACCCTAGATTTTTGTTCCTATTATCAAAACTTTATCAATTTCAAACAAAAATAATCAGTCAATTGTAAAAGTAAAAATAAAAAAATGGAAAAGAAATATGAAAATTAAACAACCATTCCATTCCATTGTCATCCGGGGTCTCTTAAGCATGTGGTCATAGGTTTACCTTATTTTTGAACCTGGTCATAGCAAACAGGCGTTCAATAGCTGGTTCTCCCTGCCTCCATTCATTGTAAGCTTTTCCTACATCCTGCGCGATCACTTTTCAGATTGACAACCAAAGACAGCTTCTCAAAAGCTGAACAATGACAACAATACCTGAATAGGCTCGATCAAGAAAAACAATGAAGTCACGAATGAAACCAAGCTACAGCGATCAACTGAACCTTTTGAAATAACCACCGAACCTGCACAAAGTATGGAAAGAACTCCAAAGTAAACAGCCTGTATAACCAGGGGAATGACTGCTTTCATCCTTTTTTTGTTCAACTTTGCATAATTGTCAATCAGGGCCAGTCTCCTAAACCTCGCACTCTCAAGCAACTCTCCATTGTTTGCTTTCACAAAGAGAATGGCGGGCAGCATCTAAATTTTTTAGGGAAAGAAAACAAAAAATAACATTTAACACAAGGTAGATAATAAACTGTGCAAACAATGTAAGGCTTCAAGATTTGTTCCGAAAGTACAATGAAGAAGAAGAGTGTGTGACGGTCAAGTTTACCTCATTTAGATATGCTGAGAGAGCAGCAACACTAAGATGTGCCTTTTTAGATATCTTGCGAAGTTCTTGACCAAGAAAGGCAACAACTAGAACCATACAAGGAATAACCTGCAATTTATAAAAGCTTAACGTGTGAATAAATCTAGTCTTGCTGCAAGAACAATCAAGTAGTAATTTAAAAAGAGTAATCTCCAGACTCACCATGGCTGAAATCAAAGAAAGGACCGGACTTATAGCCAACATATGCATTGCCATTGCAGACAATTGCAAAGAACTAGGTACTATGGTCTGTAAGAAACAAAGGCCAATCATCAAAACATAAACAAAAGTTCAAATTAATGTAACATAAATGATATTATTGTGCCCTGTTCTCAAAACGACAAGCAAATACATGAGAGGGTTATGTTTATAATCCCCACCATTCAATCCTCTAGTTCTCATTTTTAAACGCACTCTCTCATTCAACATTTTAATTAAAGGGTTGGATTTAACATGAGAAAAAATGAACATAAGGGAATGCATTCCCCATAACCCTGACACCATAAAGTACAAGTTTGCGTTTAGCAGTCTTTAGTTTACACTTTGAAAATAAATTCTCAACTCCAGGGCCGGCTCTAGGGCCTCAATTTTTTATATATTTTATTTATATAATTTTAATTAATTAGTTTTTAAAAGAAAAATAATTATTTTATGCCAATTAAATAATTAAACCTATTTAAAATATATAATAATAATCTCCATTTAATATGATATATATGAATGTTAACTTAAAAACCACACTTATAGAACAAACTTCTTAAAAAGATTTCTTGAAAACTTGATATTTAATTTTGTTATAAAAATTTTGATAATATATTTTCTGTTATAATTTTTTAATGATAAGACCATTGTTTAGATGAATGAATTTTATCATCAATTAAAAAGAAAATATTAACTGAAATTGATTTTAGTAATATAATGATTTTACATTCTAAAAAAATCAAAAATACATTAATTTTAAAAAATACTTTTATTATATAAAAAATATATAATATTAAGTTTCACCTTAGGCCTCAAAATGTGTTGGGTCGGCCCTTTGTCAACTCACATATGTGTCTTTGTGAAGGAAAAAATTATATAATAAAATATTCAAATTTATTAGAGATTAATTGTTATGCACTGTCCGTGTAAAAAATTTTATACTAACAATCCATCACAACCATTTATAGTTATTACTTTAAATATAATTAAAATAAATGTCAAATATAATTTTGAATCTGACGATTAATTGATATGCACTGACAGTATAAAATATTTTATACTGTCAATTCATCATCATCACCCGTTTATTATAATATCTGACAACTATGATTAATTGACAATGTAAAATATCGGGCATATCAATTAAATCCTTATATAAAATCTGGATTTGCTTCATTTTATTAAACCTAATTTGTACCGTAGAAATAATATTACCTAACATTCAATAGGAGTGTTCTATTTTGCCACGTCAAGTTTCAGAGTTTAATTGGACAAAAAATGTATTCATAAATAATGACTTCATTGTACCAAAAAAAGAATACAGTGATGACTTCATTTAAAAAACTTGTGGGTACTGAAAGCTTTATTTTATATATTTTCTCTTACCAAACTATTTTAATCAAAATCTTTATTTAGAGGAAAAGAACACTTGTTTTAAAAAAATAAACTAAAATTTGAAATAATATCGAATATAATTGGCATGTACGTAAATTAGGAGATCAAAAACCTCTGATTTTATAAATAAAGAGGATAAAAATTAATTTTAATTAAAATAACCAAAACTATTTTTTTTAATCTGTAAACCAAAAATACATTTAATATAATCATAAAGTAAAATAATAATGAAATAGAATAAATATAATTTTATATCATTTGAAAGTATATACCGACTGAATCCTAGTTTAGTTACGCAATGTGAGAAAGAAAGAAAAAATTAAAACTCACATTAAGAAGAGCGTATAAGGTGAGGGCAAGATCGGAAGCTTCAGCAGTAATCCTATAAGCAATATCCCCAGTCGAAACGGCGTCGTTAGCTTCGAAATAGGCAAGTTCCCTCTGAAGAACACGATCAAAAACGTGAACGCGAACATCGCAAACCGCATTAAGAGAAGCTTCCCAGAGAAGCGCATGCTGCGCATACGTGGCAATCAACCGAACAAGAACTAAACCGCCGAGTGCGAATCCCTGTGAAACATCGACGGTGGTTGTAGCGGTGGTGATGGCGGAGAATCTCGAGAGAAGGTTGGAGAGTGAGTAGACGGAGATAGCACTGCAGAGCCAACCGAAGAGGATTGGTTTCTGTTGTGAAATCAGATGCGGTTTTAGAAAGTGTATTGTGTGGTTGGTTCGGATGGAGCTTTGGATTTTTAGGTTCGGGAATTGGCGGTTATTTTGGGTTTGGATTGGGAATTGGCGGTTATTTTGGGTTAGGAATTGGGTTTGGATTGGACGTAGGTTTGGGATTGGCTTTGGAAGATTGAATGATGTTGAGACTGAATATGAAATTGGCATTATGTTACTGGATGAGGAAATGTAATTTGGAATGGAAATCCTATATCACCAAATCTGGTTCTCATTCTCCTAAGATGCTTTATGTTCTTCTTGGCAGTGTAACATTGAATAACTTTATAATCGGAATGCTTAATACACCATTGAATGATATAAAGACCAATGATATAAAGACCACTCATAGTATCTGATATAAAGATTTGTGGTAAGAATTTCTCAAACCAAAAAAAATTCAAATAATTCTCTAAAAAAAATCAATAATAGTCATTTGATTTAAGGATGTTGTTATGAAGAAATAATTTTCATAATCAATCCATAACATAAATAATTCATATTTATAATCGATTATTAACCGAATTTATAATTAGTTTTTATTTATATTTTTTAAGATAAAATTTTTCAAGGATTTTTAGATTGAAAAAAAATCTTTTTTTTTATTTTATGAAAAAAATTATTTACTTACAAAAATAAAAAATTGTATTTTTTAATTTTTGGAAGCAAATATTTAAGGAAAAAAAATCATATTTATTTACTTTTTTGAAAAAAAAAATTAAATGTTATTTTTATTTTTCAGTTTTTTTATTTACTAAAAAATTATGTTTAAAAAAAAATCAATAATCATACAAAACTTCCCATACATATTTAGGAGTCTTGCAGTTGTTGTAATAATAATAATACAAATCATCAACAAGATGGTTTAGAATGTGATTTTTGCAGAAATAATCATTCTCAAGCCATACGACGGTTTCTTTCTTGAGTTGTAAATCACTCGCAACAGATTCAACTATTTTAGCATTTCCATGTGAATCAACATATTTCATACCATTAGTTTGTTCGATTGATCCAGAAGAAGCAACGAGAATGTCCTTAGTCAGAACATCGACAACCTTCTTTAAGGTTATAAAAAAAATCATTTTAGCTTGTCAATGTTTAAAGTGTGTAGTTACAGAGATATCCTAGGGGGTGAATTAGGTTATATGAAATTTTCACGGTTATTTATCGGTGGATGAATTTTTTCTCTTGTAAGTGTTTAAGAAAAGAAAGCGATAATGCGGAAAGTAAAAGACACAAGCAATTATCCTGGTTCCCTTCACAATCCGAAGGTACTTCCAGTCCCCATTCCAAACCGAAAGAGATTTCCAATATAGTTTCAGATCGTACAACCTATCGCACCAAAATTGGTGAGGCCTACTATCTAACAACTATACATCAATGCAAGAACAATCCTCTTGCAAGCATTAACCCTTACGTCCAACAATCATGGATCGTAAGTCGATACAAGAATTAATCTTTGAATGGAATGTAGAAATGTTGAAGTCTTGTAATATCAAGCAATGTTGATTTTCTCCTTTTATATTTCTCACTCACAAACAATGAATATTAGTGTTCATTAAAGTGTATGAAAAAGATGAACAAATATGAACACTTTGAAATATTTGAAAATATTCAAAAAGAGTGACTTTGATTGTTTAGAGATTTTATGAAAGATTGTTAGGAGGTAGTTTTTAAAAAATTATGCACAAAAATAGTTTAAATAAGATATAAGATACCTCTTGGAAAATGTACAAAATGTGAAAAGATATCTCATTTCATTTTGAAAAAGTATAAGACAAAATTCAAAATTTGAATAAAACAATTTCTGGATTTTGAACAGTGGTAACCGGTTACTACTGTAACACCCCCTTTCTATACCCCAAATAAACAATTAAATCACTTAGGCACATATTCAAAATTCCATCAGAGTATATTCGAAATATGGTATAAAAGAGCAATGTCACATTATACTTGAATATTTAAAACATGCAGCACCTGCTCATTAAGATATGCAACAAACGGGGTAACTTACAAACACGAAGGATTTCATCCTTACACCCGTATTCATGTAATTCAAATAACAGCGGAAACCACATAACAATTTCAAACTTATATACTTATCATAAATATATCCACAAGTTTGAATCACCAAAATAATGTCATGTTTACATAAAACATCTATCATAAAAATACATATAACAATGCATTCACAAAGAGGCATCAAGCCAACCCTAGCTACCCGATGCTACATATCAGAGCCGACCGACCAAAAGATAAAGACGAGCTTCACAAAATATCATCCAGCAACCTACTCTGCAATGCCTCGTAGAGCATCATAAAACAGCAGAAGGGTGAGAAACATTATCATAATAACATTGCATATAATTATATATCTCAACATATAAAATGCACATAAAACATATTCTCACCACAAATCATTCCTTATCACCTATACACATCGCAACGTGTACATCAATACCAATCAAACATATTAATTACACACAATTCCCCAATTCACATAAACTTACATTATTTATGTTTATTCCTCAATTCTATTCATTCCGCATAAACATACGTCTAGCTATGTTTAATCACACATATACATTACAAATGTATAAATCACATACATATACATATATCAAACATGCATATATACAATCAAGTATGTTTCATCACACATACTATCATCTCCATAATACTCTAAATTAACAGATGCACATTCATGTTTATTTCTGCATATCATAATTAAAATTATAAAATGCAACTCATAGAGACCGACACACGACTCTATGCAGATGCAAATGCGGTACCGACTCAACATTTCAGCAGGTTCACTCAGGAACCAAACGGAATCATCGCTTGTTACCTAAAGTAACTCCCCGTCGGGCACACGATGTTCCACATTGCTCACACCCCACATGGGGACACAATGTTTATGGATTTCTCACACCCCACACGGGCACATAATCCGATTGCTCACACCCCACACGGGCACACAATCAATGTGAATAAATCACCCATCGCTCACACCCCACACGGGCACACAATCAATGTGAATAAATCACCCATCGCTCACACCCCACACGGGAACACGATGTTTTAGATTGCTCACACCCCACACGGGCACACAATCCAATCGCTCACACCCCACATGGGAACACGATCTTCTTGTAGTCATCGCTCACACTCTACATGAGCACACGATGCCACAACATATTCACAAGGAACCCCACGGCACAAGAATGCATACATTATGCTTTACATGCAAAATGACACACAACATTCTTGAAAATGCATATGTTATTCACAACATAATTATGCATTCATCTCATTCAATTAACATACATTGACATTCAATTCAAACAATGTATTCATTTTCCAAACGGCCACAAAATCACATCAAACTCACAATTTCCATAATTAACTTATTTACGTTTTATCGGAAAAGTCGGGTGAAAGTCGGCAATAAATTACATTTCTTAGCATCATTAGTTTCTACACGTTTCTAGCTTCGAATCGATATAAGGAACACTAAAAACGGATACCCGAAACTAAAACTACGGATTAAAACACATAACCCCTCAAAAACCTACAGGCTCGCTGAGCGAGGAAAACCTTGGAACTCTCGCTGAGCGAGATAAAATAAAAGACTCCACAAAAATTTGGGAAAATCGAATCGGGGCGTTACAACTACCCCATGGGTAACCGGTTACTTGTTGTAACGCAGAAAATATTTTTCAGAAAAAAGTTGAAGTAACTGGTTACTACCTACAAGGTAACCGGTTACTTGATCAGAAAACAGAAAAATTATTTTAAGTTTATGATCAGTAACAAGGCATGCACGATGATTAAATTTAGACAACAACAAGTGTGAGTGCATCCTAAGTTGAACACTTAATTGACATTATTGGTTCATGAGAAATAAGATATACCTTCCAATGCGAAACTTTGTCTTTATGAACTCTTTTTGAATGGAGCTTTGAGCGATCCTTTTTGCTTGCTTTCAAGACTTGATAAATTTGTTGTTATCATCAAAATGTGATTTGAGAGGCTTGCTTCTACAAAGACCCTTAAACTTGAATGGTTTGTCAGATATAGTGGTCGTAGTGTTACTGTTAGCTCCTAATTTCGACGCTCATCTTATTTTAAGGAATAATGGTCTAAGAATTATATTCTTTAAAGAAGACTAAAAAAAGGTTTCGATTGAACCTTGCTTAAAGGCCTGAGTCGAAGATGTGTGTGTGACAAAGAAAGACAAGTTTCTGGACTTAGAATATTTGTAAGTATAAGAAAATGTGGTTCGACTGAACACTACGTAAGGTGTTCGATGCATTTCGGTTACATTCAAATATTGGAGGGAAGTTTGTCCTTCTCCTAGTTTGAAAAAGAAACAAGTGGCACGCATCTAAGGGTGGAAGACATGTAAAGAGCGACATGTTTCATATTTCTAGTAGTAAACTATTAGTAGCGGTTATTTTCAATTGTTATAAATAGATAGCTCTAGTGTTAGAATTATGTGTGAAAATCCTATTGTACAAGTTACTCTGTATCCACTCAAAGTACCCGTGTGTAGAGAAATGAGTGAAAGTGAGAATGTACGTGAAGAGGTGGAAAAGTAGCCACTGCGAACGAATATAGACCAAAGAAAAGAAATACGAGAAAAATGGTGTCTAGCCAAGTGAATCAGAACGATTCAAATCCCCATGCGACTGGGTCGAATCCTCAATCGAGCATTGTAACGCTCAAAATAGTAACATGAATCCTCAGAATGTACCAAGGAGTGATGTGGTGCCACCCCCTATTCCTTCGACAGGAGGATCAACAACGCCAACCATTGTGTCAGAACCAACACCTTCGATGGTAGGACCAAGGGCGACGTATATAAGGTCTTACACTTAGCCAATATTGGACTACAATGGGGAAATTCCTCAAACTCCACCATCAAGTACGTCTGTGTACATGCCTCTTCTTCCCCCAGGGTTCTCACAAGTGTTTCCTAGGAACCCAATGTATGGTAAGCCAACTTCGGTGATACAAAGCCTGTGTAACATACCTCCACTATTTTCAGAAAATGTGATTTCTTCACCATTACAAAAGTCAGGTTCTGGGATAAACATGGGTCGAAACAGTGAAACTATAGGGTTATGGTATTCTACCCAAAGGCTTAGTTTGACAAATAGTTCCACAACATGCTTGAGACAAAAAATGGATGAAAGCAATATGCAAATGGTACACATTTTGTCCCAAACTATGGGAGATATCTTCCAGCCTTTGATTCAGAATACCACTCAAACTAACCAACAAACGGCGTCCCAAATGGCTTGTATAGTAGAATTCAAGGGCGTACACGCCCCTGTTCGACACCCAACAAGAGAATACATGAGAGAAAACCAAGGTGTTTACATCACCAATAGTAGACTATATACTCCAGTCAGAGTTACCCCCTAAGACGAAAGGTCCTAAGTTTACTAAATTCTCAGGGGATACCACTGAGTCTACTATCGAACACATAGCCCGACCTGATCGAAGTGGGGGAGATAACAAATGATGAGAGCCTTAGGATTAAGTATTTTTCTAGTTCTCTTACTAAGAACATATTCACATGGTTCACCACTCTGCCACCTGGTTCGATTTGTAATTGGACTTAGTTGGAATGTTTGTTCCATGAACAATTTTATATAGGACAAACCAAAATCAGTCTTAAGGAATTGGCTAGTATTAAACGAAAGTTTTATGAGTCAATAGATGATTACCTCAATATGTTTTAATTGCTTAAGGCTAGGTGTTTTACCCAAGTACCAGAGCACGAACTGGTTGAAATGACCGCTGGTGGCTTTGACTACTATAGTAGAAAGAAATTAGACACCCAGTATTTGAGGGATATGGCCCAGTTGGATGATAGAGTTTGACAATCCAAACGTCTGAAAGACGAAAAGACTAGGGCGAATAAGAATAAAAGGATAGCCTACATCGAATATAATGATGGTATCAAAGAACTATACAACGAAATCGTACAGTTCGACGAGAATGAGATAGATCTTGCTGAACTTAAGCAAGGGCCTCCCTACTCTTGTAAAATGCTAGTCCCTTCAAATGGGAAAAATCCTATCGATACCGAAAAAAATGATAGGTTTCCAAAGAAAACATATACTTTTGACATCACTAAATGTGATGAAATATTCGATGTGTTGGTCAAGGATGGTCAAATATTAATGCCTCCATGTGCTAAAAATCCACCTTTAGAAGAAAGGAAAAATAGAGGTTTTTGCAAATACCATAATTTTTTGGATCATAAAACTTCTCAATGTTTTCTTTTCAAGGACTTGGTGCAGAATGCTATCCAGGAGGGAATGCTGAAGTTTGGGGAGAAAACAAAGGGGAAGATGAAGATTGATTCAGACCCTTTGCAAATGGCCAATGCTTATTATACTGAAGTCAACATGGTCGAATTTACTGACGGCTTCGACAACTCAGTCAATATGGTGGAAGTTACTGATGATTTCCTCAAGAGTACTATCTTTGTAAAGGTTGTTGGTGTAAGCCCTAGAGGTCAATACTTTTGGTACTTGTATCGAACTATTTATTAATGATAAAAGACAGTTTTTTTTATCATGTTTGTTTTTCCAAAATGATAAAGTCCCTAGAATAGCTAGTTCGTTTAATGAAATATTAAGTGTGGCTTAATCATGAGATTCCATTAAACATAAGGACACTATTCTTAAAGCATCCATAGTCGAACTTTAATGTGAAATGGGATAACCTTAAAGCATTAAGACTATTATGTATATTGACTGATTATCACATCTCATGGATCATGGATAAGGAGTTATCAAGTCTTGACATTGGTATGAATATTAGGAGTAATATTTATACTGGATTGACCCACTATGAGAGTACTACATAGAATGTTATGCAAAGTGTCATAAGTTACTCTCATGGTGATAGTGGTGTATACCACCCTTTGACCTGAAACTACTATGGACCATAGATGTAAAGTCAAGTACTTTATTGATGATCAAACGTTGTCCGTAACTAGATGATCATAAAGACAGTTGATGGGTACTTCACAAAGCATGTTGAGGGACATGAGTAGCCTAGATGAAATTTTCCCATCCTGCATAACAGGATAAATGTCTAAGGGCCTAATATTGAAATGGACAAGGATGACACGGTATATGCTTTGTGTTCAATATAGACATAAGGGCAAAACGGTAATTGTAAACACAAATACTATCACAAAAGGTTTTGTCAGATCACATGACAATTTTGTGACTTGGGTAGCAGTGATGTGTTGTGAGATACCGCTCACTGTTTATTATGTTAAATACATTATTTAATATAATTATCAACGTCACAAAATCTTACAGGGTCACACACATAAGGACAGTTAGAGAATGAATAGAATAAATAAGGTACACTGTAAGGTACGGTGTGTTAGAATGAAATATGGAATATGGTAAGGTACCATGTGCTTAATTAACATATGATATAATAATAGTTATTATTAATTTTATAATAGTTATAAAATATAATAATAATAAAATTATGTTTATTATAACAATAATTATTATAATAATATAATAATATTATTATTGAGTTGGGCTTTTAACTTGAAGTCCACACAAGTAATTCTATAAATAAAACCATTGTTCAGAAGCTCAAGTGTTGTTGTTTTTAAAACCATGGTCGTATTCTATTTTTCCTTTCCCTCACTCTAAACCTTCAATCTAATCAGCTAGCTCTATGACTGAAGGAAGTTATTCGTGTGGACTGAGTAGAGGCGTTGTTTATCGTACAACGCTCGTGATCATCCATCGATTCGGATTCAAAGGTTTCATCGCCACAAGAGGTAACTTTTCTATCACGGATCATGACCTTTCGTAAGGATCACTAAAGGGAAATTTATGTTTTCAGCTGCGTTTATATTGCTAATTTCTCTTAAGTGGTATTAGAGCCACTTACGAACCCATGAGTCTGATAATTGTTTATTTTCTGTTATTTTGTTTTAATTGGATTAAAACACACAAACAAAATTAAATCAAATATGGATATTGAATTTTTGGCATCAGATTGTGTACCGTTTGGATGATTGATATTGACTATGCTTCGGAATCCGACAATAGTATGGTGAAGCAGCGATATGTCAATCGTTCATAAGTTACACATATATGATCAACCTAATTCATATGTGATATGATTAGCTTTAATGCAAAGATGGTATATTGGATATACTATTTTATTTCGTCCGTTCAAATCACGTAATAATTATCATTCGTTTGAGCGATCTGTGGTCATCTGCTTCGAAATCCGACTTTAGTATGGTGAAGCGATGGCATACAGATCAATCATACTGAATTATTAATCATTGTGTTTTGATGGTATTAAATTCTTGCATTAAGGTCTACGACAGCACAAGGGTTGCGCCATCAATGAGGTCTGCGTCAAGGTCACTGATCCGCATGTCGCACACGGATCAAAAACGAGTAATTTTGAAAACGTAGTATAGCGACAATGACTCGAATCATCTCACAAGGATTCTTGATCTTATTAACTAACAATAGTAACGATTTATGGGGTGTTTTCGATTTTGATTCAAAACGGAAGAAAAAGCAATTAAAATAAAAAGTGATTATCGAATAAAGTAAAACGGCTAATCCTACTGATTTGGGATCCGACTTATCATCGGTTATTATAATTTTAACCTCCTAAGCGGATTATCTATTCCTATTTGATTATAAAACTCATTGACAAGCGCAACTGGTTTTATTTGATGTATGTTTCTATTATCTGAATTAAGCAAACAGTTAAGCTCTCATGAATTAAGCAAACACGATTTGATCAAACACGATAACAAATTAAGCAAACGCTAACGTGACTACGGTCAAGGATCATACAACAATCAAATTACAACACTAATATATGATAATCGAATTAAGCAAACAATGATCACATAACAACATTGAAAGGAATAGAATTTGGATTGAAAATTATAATAACCTCAAAGTATAATGGAACCTGTAATCGACAGGATTTTGCCTTGGGATTAGTTATCCATGAATCGTAAAGCAAAACAAAATTCGTAAAAATAAATGTGTAAAAGAGCAGTTACGGCTGCTAGGTTAAATAGAAAAACCTAAAAAACCCGTTTACAACCCAACTGGGTCAAATACATTACCCAGGCCCAATTCTAAATGACCCGAAACTAAATAAAACTAATGCAGCAGCTTCAAACGAAATTCTGGAAAATATGACTCCGAATCTGACTTTGACTCCAACACGAAAGTTGTAGCTCTCTCTCTTAGCTTTCAGTCGACTGGTAGAACGCCTCAATCAGATTCCTGGAACTCCGGTTATGATCATTTCCGTAAAAGCTGTTAAAGCTGAAAATTAAGTACGAAAATTAAATTAAGCCAAAAATAAAGTAAATTAGAAAAACAAATTAAAATATAAAAATAAACAAAGAAAACCAAAGAAATACTTAAGTGCAAACATGGTAGAATGTGCATTAAAATGCACTGATCAAATTCCCCCACACTTGAACTTTTGCACTCCGAGCAAAAATAAACTCAAGACTCAAGAAACACAATATCATTCAGATACTCATTCTAGGCTACAAACTCTTCTTCGATTAAGATAACATCGATATATACTAATCTTACACACTAAGGATATCGTAAGAACACAAATCCACAATTGTGTGGTCATAAACCTCCTTCATATACAAACCATTTTGAATCATGTTATTATGCCTAAGCCTAACTTACTCATCCTCCCTTTTGCTCTCTTTCATTCTAGTGCAATCAGATTAATCCCGTTATCTATTCATACACATGGTAAATAAGTTTGTTAGTGACTATGATCCATATCTTGACAATATTTTAAAGTTACTTTAGTAACAACAATTTTTTTTCTTAAGGTTTCACATCCGTTAGACTAAATGACCGGGTGAGGGTCACCTAACTTATAAGGCAAATTCCTATTCAGATTTCTTTTTAAGCGCAAGATCATTCACTTATTTGCATCAACTTAATTACTTAGTGTATGATTTTTAGATGGTGCTGACTGATATATAAACTACTTAAGAGATATTAAAGGATGAGAACTCAAGGCTATAGCATAAAAAGTATTCAAAAAAAAAATCCATATTCAAGAGGTTTAAGGTGTTAAAAAGATACCAATCTTGTGAACTTTTCCCAAGTCTCCACAACTAACCTCAAAACAATCTATAGCCTAAAACTTTCGGAAAAAATGCCTAGTGTTTCTAAAACAAAACAAACAAAAACAAAACAAAAACAAAGAAAATAAATTATTCCCTCCCCCACACTTAAAACAAGCATTGTCCTCAATGAAAGGACATAAATATAAAATAAGAGGGAGAAAAATGAAAGAACACACCCGAGTAGTCAAGGTGGATATGTGATCACATAAGCCGCATTTCCTAAAGAGAGCTCTTCTACAGTCTCTTCTTCCAAAGTGGGGATCTCATAAAGTAGCTTTAGGTAGTATCCATTAATATTGAAGTTTTTATTAGTGCCTTCGCCTTTTATTCCAGGATCAAAGAAGAATCTTTGATAAGTAAAAGTGTTGAATGTGAGCATGATAGTGATCTCCTTTTCAACAACTTTAAGAATTAAAGGATTAAGGGGATTTCTCGCTACTTTTGTTCCATCTTCAATTGAGATCCTATGCATATTCATGGATGGGCTAATATCACAAGTATCAACCAAATTCCATCCAATTCCCTTCTTATGTTCCTGTAATGATTTCTCTTCCTGCACAAATTCAAATAAATTATTAGGAAGTGGCTTCAGCTCTAAAGAGGGTGATTTCTCGATGGATGGTTTGTTCCGGGAAGTCGGAGTGTCGAGAGCTTCATTGACATGAACAAATTTATTTGCAACCTCATTTGCAGTAAGAATATCAACTTGCAAGGCAACCTCAATTTCAACACAAACAGGGAAAATTTTAGTGTCAGTACAAACATCACAAGAGTAAACATCATTAAAATCAGTTAATGATGGAAAATCAGCTGCAAACAAATTAATATAAGTATCATCAACAATTTTAGAAGGCAACTCTATTTGAAAAATAGAATGTTCTTCCGAAGGTTGTTGGTTTGATCCTTGAGCTTGCTGCATAGCATTCACCGAAGTGGTAAGTTGATCAAGTTGTGTTTGTAAAGCCTGAAGACTATAATCTGTTTGTTGCTGAAACTGGAGACTATTTGCAGCAATTTGCTTGACAAGGTCCTCTAGTGAAGGTTCGGAAGGTGCAGAGTACACAACCTGAAATTCATTCATATGCTTATGTGGATCCTCACCTGCAAAACTATTAAAACTTGGCAACAAGTGTGTTAAACCAAAATTCAATTCGAAAGGTGCATCAACAACAGGATATTCAATACATAAAGCATTATAATTCATAAGTGCAACAAGTTCTCTCAGAGTTCTTTGATCAACCATGATATGATTATAAATTTCAACACAGAATCAAATAAAATCACTGCAGATTTAAAAAGAATGGAAAAAACGAAAAAGCGATTAAAATAAAATATAAAAATAACGCTAAAAATCTAATTAAATCAAATAAAGCTCGCACAAAAAATTTCAGATTTTTTTGAAAAATATGAAAATAGAAAATAATTCAAATAAAATAGAAAAATGCAGAATTTGCGATTTTGAGGGTTGAAATCTTTTAGAATTCTATTATAAAAGAGTATTGTTCTTCGATTTATTTCTGATTTTCTGGAAAAAAAACGGAGTAAATCGAAATAGTAGCTTCCAACTTACCTGAAAGGCTGGAAAACTTATCACTATAATGGAACCGGTATTGCAACCCTGAAAATCAACAAAAACAACAACAAAAAAAAGAAAAAAAAAACTAGCAAGAAAATTATACCTATGACTATAAAATGAGTTAATAACAACAAGAATCCCCGGCAACGACGCCAATTTGATCCGCGTGTCGCGCACAGATCAAAAACGAGTAATTTTGAAAACGTAGTATAGCGACAATGACTCGAATCGTCTCACAAGGATTCTTGATCTTATTAACTAACAATAGTAACGATTTATGGGGTGTTTTCGATTTTGATTCAAAACGGAAGAAAAAGCAATTAAAATAAAAAGTGATTATCGAATAAAGTAAAACAGCTAATCCTACTGATTTGGGTTCCGACTTATCATCGGTTATTATAATTTTAACCTCCTAAGCGGATTATCTATTCCTATTTGATTATAAAACTCATTGACAAGTGCAACTGGTTTTATTTGATGTATGTTTCTATTATTTGAATTAAGCAAACATATTTAAGCTCTCGTGAATTAAGCAAACACAATTTGTTCAAACACGATAACGAATTAAGCAAACGCTAACGTGAATACGATCAAGGATCATATAACAATCAAATTAAATCAACACTAATATATGATAATCGAATTAAGCAAACAATGATCACATAACAACATTGAAAGGAATAGAATTTGGATTGAAAATTATAATAACCTCAAAGTATAATGGAACCTGTAATCGGCAGGATTTTGCCTTGGGATTAGTTATCCATGAATCGTAAAGCAAAACAAAATTCGTAAAAATAAATGTGTAAAAGAGCAGTTGCGGCTGCTAGGTTAAATAGAAAAACCTAAAAAACTCGTTTACAACCCAACTGGGTCAAATACATTACCCAGACACAATTCTAAATGACCCGAAACTAAATAAAACTAATGCAGCAGCTTCAAACGAAATTCTGGAAAATATGATTCTGAATCTGACTTTGACTCCAACATGAAAGTTGTAGCTCTCTCACTTAGCTTTTCGTCGACTGGTAGAACGCCTCAATTAGATTCCTGGAACTCCGGTTATGATCATTTTCGTAAAAACTGTTAAAGCTGAAAATTAAGTACGAAAATTAAATTAAGCCAAAAATAAAGTAAATTAGAAAAACAAATTAAAATATAAAAATAAACAAAGAAAACCAAAGAAATACCTAAGTGCAAATATGGTAGAATGTGCATTAAAATGCACTGATCAGTCACTACCATTGAAAGTGTGATAGTCGACATACTAGGTGTGAAGGTCGTCATACTAGGTGTGACGATCGTCATAGGGCAAGAAAGGAAGTGTAACGGTCGTCATGAAGTGTGACGGTCGCCATTGAAAGCACCGTCAATAATAAATCTATTATTTTCTTACGAGGACAGCGGAACCCCTAATTATGTGATCATTCGCCAAAAATTTAATTTGATTTATTTAATTAATAGGAATTAAATTAGTAATAATAAAATTTCTAATTATTTTTGTGGTGATCATCTGTTATGGCCTTAGTTTATTTTTCTTTGTTTTGACTTTTATAAATACGACATGCATGTCGTGCATATAACACCTTTCTAACCCAACATAATGCACGCGGTAAGTACACTTAAAAAAAATCAGAGTTCACCGTAAAAAGGTGTCACATTCATCATTAAACATCTTAGTAACAATCTTGCTCCATAATCACGGGTTTTCAAAACCTTTTTAAAATAATAATTTTTTTAGTAGCATCCACCACTAAATTTCAAACTTTGCACAACGGAATCATAAATTCAAATATATTCTTTATCTCATTAAAACATCAAAATATATACGTCATTATCAACAATTGTTACCGAATAAAATCAATGTATAGAAACTCATAAAATGATTTTAACTACACAACTTAGTAATCCCTTAAATGTATTCCAACCCTATGTTACATATCTCAGAGCAGGACACCCCTAGATACTACTAAAGCGATAAATAACAATACTCTAAGGCTACCTCCTCCAGCACCGCAATCTGGTATTGGCTATCTACAAGTTACCCACAAAAAAGGCAACATTTTCAAGCAGGCAGGGTGAGAAATCACAATTAATTATAGTAATATAAGGACATGGAAAATAAATAGAACAAGTACAACAACATCATAACATCATCAACAAAATCTTCAAAACATCATCACCATTTCATCATTGATATGCAATGTCAACTATAATGAAATGCAAAGAATGCATGTGGTACCGATTTTCTCCATGCGATGGACACTTGTCATCAACCCTCCACAAAAAAGCACAACATAATCACCAAATCACTTCAATCCACACAATGAGATTGAAGCTACCAATATGCCTAAGCCCCATCATAAAATGCTATGAAATGCAATGATGCTAATTCTCCTCAATTCATCAAAAATCAACATACACATCATTCATTTCATATTCAACAATAATCATCATATAATCATGTCTTTCATCACTATAACACATCGACAATACTTCATTTATCGATAATACAACAAAACAACTTCTTTGATCAACAAGACAACAAAATAACTTCTTTCATCAACAACATCAAATCTTCAATTTATAATCAAACCATGTTTATAAGCATAAAACCAATTCCAACAATACAACAGAACAACTTCTTTTATCAACAAGACAACAAAATAACTTCTTTCATCAACAACATCAAATCTTCAATTTATAATCAAACCATGTTTATAAGCATAAAACCAATTCCAACAATACAACAAAACAACTTCTTTTATCAACAAGACAACAAAATAACTTCTTTCATCAACAACATCAAATCATCAATTTATAATCAAACCATGTTTATAATAATAAAACCAATTCCAACAATACAACAAAACAACTTCTTTTATCAACAAGATAACAAAATAACTTCTTTCATCAACAACATCAAATCATCAATTTATAATCAAACCATGTTTATAAGCATAAAACCAATTCAACTTTTTCTAAAAAATTATCAATGAAAAATATCTCACCTCAATCATTTTATTTCATTAATTAAAGTTCATTTCATTAGCTTTCCGGCGCTTCAAACAGGACCTCAATCGAAGTTACGGATCAAAAGTTATGGATTTTTCAAAAATAAAAATTGCCTCTGTTACAGTGTTAATCGGTTAACACATATGGTTAACCGGTTGACACCTTATTTTGTTTTCCCAAAACACGTATTTTACACTGGTTAATCGGTTAACACATATGGTTAACCGGTTAACACATATGGTTAACCGGTTAACACTTGAACATAAGCAGTTTTCTGCTGTTTTTACAAATTCTGCACCAAAATACTTCAATTTTTCATACGAATTCATCCCAATGCAACCCAAAACTTCTTAACAATCAATAATTAATCACATACAATAACAATGCATCAAATTAGACATCAAATCATCCTACTCATCCTAATTCATCAATTCATACCCTTCTAACTCAATTTATGTCATCAAACATAACAATTACCCAAAAATACACAAAACATAATTTATTCACAAACCAAACCCTATAAAACTATAATAAGATATGAAAACTTCTCATACCTTAGATAATTTCACAGCTTCACCTTCTTTCTCCAATACTTTCTGATAATTCCACACGATCCTAGAGCCTCCTCTTCTCTTCTCTTCCTCAGAGTTCTTCTTCACAAAAACACGAAAAATAAGAATTTGATCGGTCTTCTCATTCTTTAGACCAAATATCTCATTCTAGGGATTTCAAAAATTATCCTTACTATATTTCTTTTATTACTACCTTTCCCTTTTCCTCAATATTTTTATTAATAATAATAATAGTATAATAATACACTAATTATTTATATTATCTAAAAATACTCATACTCTCAAATGACCAACATAATCTCCATACTCCCACTTATATTATTTTAAATAATAAACAATAATTCAAATAATACTACATGATTATTCTTATTATTAATATTATAAAATGATTTCACCACAATGCATCAGGCCATATAACCACCTATTGTCAAAATCATCATATATCCTCAAATAAACAACAATTACTCATAATCGAATTTTGAGTGTAACAACTCTCCCCCACTTAAAGAATTTTCGTCCTCGAAAATTTATCTGATTCAACTATTTCAACTATTTATTCCATCCGACTAATAAACTCTCGACTCAGAAGGCAACTCCACATATAATACAAACCATAACTCATAACATTAACGACAATAACAATATGAATACTACACAAGTGATACACTTAACAACTAGCATCACAATACAAGATAGTACCCAACTCAAGAATTCAATGATTGAAGTATTAAAATACCACAACATAGGAACACATAACTCCAACAGGACATTAATACAACCAACCCCAACATCATTATTACTCACATACGAGTAATTGCATTACGTCACGCGTTCGCTACGCACTCTGATTACCTGTAAGGTAGATTTCAGAACTTCAAGAATTGCTTGAATCCGAGTTACGAGTAAAATGTTATCCTCCTTGCACTGGGATTGGTCAATAAGTCCCGTATGCATAATTTTCCAAAAATTAGTGTCGCGACCGGCTTAAAAATTAAGAGTCTCCATCCTATTTTTTAAGGGAAATAAGGATAAACCTAAATCCTAAGGTCCGGGAATCAGTTAAGTGGGAGGAAGGTGTTAGGCACCTCTCACTTCTATTGTATCCAATAGGATCCTTTTTAGGTTTCTTAGGGTTGTTTGTTTGTTTTTATAAATTCCAATTTAATAAATAAATAAAAAATCCTAATTTTATCCCTTATTGTACTCGCTAGGGTCTTTGTTCAAAAACATTATGCCTACGTACCCTCAAAAGAGAGATCAGAGCGTCGTAGTTCAATTCCATCTATCCCTCTATCCTAATTCTAATCCATTTACTACCCCTTAACTAAACTTTTAAACCCCTAAAATGAAACCCCTTAACATTCCTTATAAAACCCCACCCATCAAGTACCCTTTAGATAAAACCCCATTTAGTAGTATCTTATATTACTTCTTTGAAGAAATTCCAATTTTTTAACAATCCCTTTTTATGTTAAGTTATCCCTTAATTCTAATTTACTCAATTATGAAAATTAATTAGAAAAATTATAAAAATTACTTAACCAAGTTAAACCCCAATTATTTAATTATCAAAATAAATAAATAAATTAAGAAAAAAAACAAACCCCAAATATTTAATTATTATAATATACCCACATAAACCTACGTTTATTATAAAAAGTAAATAAAATTCTAATTTAGAGAAAATAAATAAACTCATATTTTTAATTATAAAAATAGGTTAAATAAATTAAATAACCCCCAACTTGTTAATTATACAAATAAGTAAATCATAATAAACCCAAAACTATAAGTGAACCAAAAATTCATTAATAATAATAATAATAATAATAATAATAATAATAATAATAATAATAATAATAATAATAGATAAATATAATAAACCTTAAATGTATACGTTACTATAAAAACCCCAAACCTATTGATTATAAAATTGATTAAATACAACTCCAAATTAATATAAAAAGTTAAAAATAAATCCTAATTGTACAAATTAACCTTAATAATTAAATTATAAAATTTGTTAAATAATTTTAAAAAAAAATCAAACCCTAATTAATTAAGTATTAAGTTGATTTACATAAATTTAATATATAAAAATCTTAAATATTTAAAGATCCCTAATTGTTTAATAAAATATTTAAATCACAAACAAAAATCCCAATTATTTAGATATTAAGTTATTTGAATAAAAAAATCTAAAAATTTAATTATTTTTAACTCAGACATGATGTTAATTGAATCTAAATTAAATTAACTAAATTTCTACAATTAAAATTAAATATAAAAAGATATGACCTTTTTGCCTTTATGACCTTTTTTATTTTTTAATTTTTTTATATTTTAAGAATTTTCCGTACTTGATTATAATATATATTTATAAAAAAAAACAAAATATTATTTATAAAACAACATACATATTGTTTCACTTTAAAATTATTTTGTAAACCCCTTTTTTAATCCTAAATTTAATGACTTAAAGTCATAAACAAGTACCCTTCTTTTTTAATAATTAATTATTTGTGAAAAAAAGAAAAAAAGAAATGGTTACACGTTGAATATGTATTTTGTTAATTTGAACAGTAACAATATTATTAGGCTTTACAACTTTGTTATTATTAAAATTTGTATTAAGTGAGAATATGTCCTTTTTTATGTACTTTTTGTTATATTATCAGACTGACAGTTAAAAGTAAATACTTACCTATCTAAGATTATTTTACTATATATTTGAACTATCTCTTAGGATTTAATACATTAAACCCGAAGAAGAAAAAAAATTACTACCAGAATGTGAATAGAAAAATTCATATAGAATATTAGATACAAGACATTAATATAATCAGAAATATGTCAAATTAAAAGGTACGTCACCCAAAATCATCGATCAATTCACACAACAATAAAATCACACGCAGACTACAAGTACAAGAATAGTAAAATGCATCTTTCTTTTTGTGTTGTTATCCCTTCCTTCTTGCCCTTTATGTTTCTCTTCTGATGTGGAATTTTAATCTTTTTTATACACAGAGTTTTAGCAAGGGTTTTGGATGATGTTCCAGGATTTTTTATTCATGGTTTTATAGAAAATTGAAATAATTTAAAATGGAAAGGAATTGAATTGTGAAATTAAAGCCGGATGATTTGTTTTGTTTTGGAATTCCATTCTTATACTTCACGTGTTCCTATTTTTTTATATTTTTTTATATGTAAATTCATGATTATAAATTAATTTTGATTGCGTTATTTTGAGAAAGATTGTGACATTGATTATTGATAATGATTATTGATTTTGATTTTAATGGAAATTAGAAATTAATTTGGGATGATTTTGGTGCAAATTTGGGTCTGGTTTGATTTTATGAATTGATATTGATTTTCTCATTCGGATGTCTTCTACGTATTTTGTAGCAGTTTTTTTTATCCCTTAATAATGACTAATAACATACATAATAATACTAGTAAGCAATAATAAATGTACAAATATAAATATGAGCATATTACCTCACAAGATATGTACAAATATAATTAATTAACAAGTGACAAAATAGTCTAAATATTATGAGAATCACATGAGGTACAAGTGTATTTTCTTTTCTTTTTCTAATTACTATGTTTAATTCTAAACACTATTTACAATTAATTAATAATAATAATAATAATAATAATAATAATAATGATAATAATATAAATATATATTTTATTTTATTTTTCTTTATCTAATTACTCACATTGATTCTTTAAAAAAAGTTGAAAATATTATCCTGTTAAGAATATTCAAAGGCATTGAATAAAATGTGAACAAATTATTTTCAAATCCTCTTATTATTTCTTTAAAATTTCCTGCATAAAAAGCAAAAAAAGATCTGAAAATTAAATAAATATATAAAAGTATATTTAATCAATTTGAAATGGAAAAAAAAGTAATTTTTATGATTTGACTATTTTGTGGTTTATTTTTTAGTTAAAAAGTGCATAAAAAATAATAATAATAATAATGAATCAATTTTTAAAAATCTAACTTAACAAATGCGAAAATAATAATTAAATATAAAAAAATGGCCATTTTGAATTATTTTTAAAAAGTTATTTAAAAATAGAATGCACCTCTTTTTATCTTTGTCTAATAAGATTAATATTGGTAGCCTAAAGAGCTAACAACAATAGGAAAATGATCATCTTAAAAAATAAAGCAATACACCAAAAATGAGAAAAGTGAGATTTGAACCCGGGATTAGAACCTTAAACTTTACTTATATTACCCAACTAGCTAGACCTTTCTATTTATTCAAAATAGAATAACATTAGTATATAATAAATTAAATGAGAATATCATGATAATATTAATCATAATATTAATATGTTTTAATAACCCCACTATGACCTTAATATAATTTGATTAAAAATTAATCTAATCCTAATTAATCATTATATTATAATAATATAACTTAATATTAAAATAATAGTAATTTAACCCCATTTATAAGAAGACAGAAAAACAGAAGAAAATGAATAAATAAAATGAAGAGTGTTGTCAAAATTTGGGGTACGACAATTAGCATCAGACCCAACTATTAAAACACACTTATCTCCATCTTCACAAACCTCCTGAAGAAAAATCTTATATGCAAACTGTAGGGAATATTGTAAGCTTCCTAAAAAGTCCAAAATCACTTCAATTAGAATCACGATCAACAAGTTATGCCTTTTTTTACTGACAGTTGCTCCAAAATCGCAAAAATCAGAATTTGAGATTGATGAACATAAGTTCTATCTCTCTCCCTCTTGCTTCTAAGATTTACCAAAAATCTTTGCTTTTCATTCAACTAAGAAAATTAACCGACATTAATCCAACTATACTCAATGCATATAATTTACCGACTTGATCCATCAACTTATCATTTCCATTGGAATAATCTCTTATTCTTAACCAATTCCTCATCCATAATCTACGCACATCTCAAACTCGACCGACACGAATTCATGAGTTCATACTCTCGCCGGTCCACAACAACATCGCTTCAACAACCTTGCACCCTTTCAATCAACATCAACTTGAATCAACTTATACATTCCAACAACACATTCGGGAGACAAGCCTCTCTCCCACTTAATTCCAAACTAACACCTACAAATAGTGATTAGAAACTAGCAAACAAGTTCCGACAGTGTTTCACACACATGTCACGTACTAAGGAATCAACGACATTAGAAAACATTGGTCAGACGGACTGACCTGCTCTGATACCACTAATGTAACACCCTTCTAACCCAACATAATGCATGTGGTAAGTATACTTAAAAAAATCAGAGTTCACCGTAAAATGGTGTCACATTCGTCATTAAACATCTTAGTAACAATCATGCTCCGTAATCACGGGTTTTCAAAACCTTTTTAAAATAATAATTTTTTAGTTACATCCACCAAAAAATTTGAAACTTTGCATAACGGAATCATAAATTCAAATATATTATTTATCTCATTAAAACATCAAAATATTTGCGTCATTGTTAACAATTGTCACCAAATAAAATCAATGTATATAAACTCATAAAATGATTCTAACTACGCAACATAGTAATCCCTTAAACGTATTCCCACCCGATGTTACATATATCAGAGCAGGACACCCCTAGCTATTACTAAAGCGATAAATAACAATACTCTGAGGCTACCTCCTCCAGCACCACAATCTGTTCTTGGCTATCTGCAAGTTACCCACAAAAGAGACAACATTTCCAAGCAGGCAGGGTGAGAAATCACAATTCATTATAGTAATATAAGGACATGGAAAATAAATAGAACAAGTACAACAACATTATAACATCATCAATAAAATCTTCAAAACATCATCACCATTTCATCATTGATATGCAATGTCAACTATAATGAAATGCAAAGAATGCATGTGGTACCAATTTTCTCCATGCGATGGACACTGGCCATCGACCCTTCACAAGGGAGCACAACATAATCACTAAATCACTTCAATCCGCACAATGGGATTGAAGCTACCAATAGGCTGAAGCCCCATCATAAAATGCTATGAAATGCAATGATGTTAATTCTCCTCAATTCATCAAAAATCAACATACACATCATTCATTTCATATTCAACAATAATCATCATATAATCATGTCTTTAATCACGACAACACATCGAAAATACTTCATTTATCGATAATACAACAAAACAAATTCTTTGATCAACAAGACAACAAAACAACTTCTTTCATCAACAAAATCAAATCGTCAATTTATAATCAAACCATGTTTATAAGCATAAAACCAATTCCAACAATACAACAGAACAACTTCTTTTATCAACAAGACAACAAAATAATTTCTTTCATCAACAACATCAAATCATCAATTTATAATCAAACCACGTTTATAATCATAAACCAATTCCAACAATACAACAAAACAACTTCTTTTATCAACAAGACAACAAAATAACTTCTTTCATCAACAACATCAAATCATCAATTTATAATCAAACCACGTTTATAATCATAAAACCAATTCAATTTTTTCTAAAAATTCAGCAATGAAAAATGTCCCATCTCACTCATTTTATTTCATCAAATTAAAGTTCATCAAATTAGCTTTCCGACACTTCAAAAAGGATCTCAATCGGAGTTACGGATCAAAAGTTATGAATTTTTCAAAAATAAAAATTGCCTCTGTTACATTGTTAACCGGTTAACACCTCTTTTTGTGTGTGTGCCCAAAACGCGTATTTTACACTGGTTAATCGGTTAACACATATGGTTAACCGGTTAACACATATGGTTAACCGGTTAACACATATGGTTAACCGGTTAACTCCTGAACATAAGCAGTTTTCTATTGTTTTTACGAATTCTGCACCAAAATACTTCAATTTTTCATACGAATTCATCTCAATGCAACCCAAAACTTCTTACCAATCAATAATTAATCACATACAACAACAATTCATCAAATTAAACATCAAATACATCATTCCAAACCATCCTACCTATCCTAATTCATCAATTCATACCCTTCTAACTCAATCTTTGTCATCGAACATAACAATTACCCAAAAATAAACAAAACATAATCTATTCACAAACCAAACCCTATAAAACTATAATAAGATATGAAAACTCCTCATACCTTAGAGAATTTCACAGCTCCACCTTCGTTCTCCAATACTTTCTGATAATTTTACTCGATCCTTTCTCTTCTTTTCCTCAGAGTTCTTCTTCACAAAAACACGAAAAAAAAGAATTTTATCGGTCTTCTCATTCTTTAGACCAAATATCTCATTCTAGGGATTTCCAAAATTATCCTTACTATATTTCTTTTATTATCACCTTGCCCTTTTCCTCAATATTTTTATTATTAATAATAATAATAGTATAATACTACCTCTGGTCCTTTTTATAAGGAACATTTCACCTTTTTAGATTCATCAAATAATGAAAGTACCTGGTATGCATTATAGATCAGATACATTAATTATTTAATGAATCTAGAAAGGTGAAATGTTCCTTATAAAAAGGACCGGAGGGAGTAATACACTAATGATTTATATTATCTAAAAATACTCGCATACTCTCAAATGATCAACATAACCTCCATACTCCCACTTCTATTATTTTAAATAATAAATAATTATTCAAATAATACTACATGATTATTCTTATTATTAATATTATTAAAATAATTTCACCACAATGCATCAGACCACATAACCACCTATTGTCAAAATCATCATATATCCTCAAATAAGCAACAATTACTCATAATCGAATTTGGGGTGTTACAGTGCCTCTCTCTTATTCTCATCATGTAACTTTTTTTCTCATCTCACTCCCTCGTATGTAAAATGAGTTTCCTTTATGTAATATGTTATTATGAAGAAAGAGAATACTACAAAACAAAGAAGGACAACCTTGTAGATCTTGCTTGGAGAAGTGAAGATCGTTATTAGGTTTAACTTAAGTTCTCTCATTGGTTTGAGAGAACAATTGTGTTTGGGGCTATAACTGTTTCATTTGTATGTATGTTGATATATATATATATATATATATATATATATATATATATATATATATATATATATATATATATATATATTGTATGTATGTTGATGCATGTATGAGGAACGATTTATATGATAAATAAGCCATGGGATCAAACTAATTAAAATTCCCTCAAAGCTAATATTAAGTTATTTGATTTCCAAGTTTTAGAACTCATCAAGACTAGTATCGAATATTGTAGGTTTCTCCTAACGCGAGGTGCATGTTCTACATTAGTAAGGTGCGATGGGATAAAAGTAATATCCAATTTCTAAAACAATAGGTCAAACTTAACTGAAACAAATATAATAAGATTATATACATTTAGAAGCAAGAGTTGGGAATGATCCATATACTCAACATGAATGATATGGGTATGTGGAAGATCTTGAAAGATTGGGTTTTCCCCTAAAAAAGGAGTTTGCATCTGATTTGATCCTACAATCCTTGTCGGAGAGTTTCGGCCAATTTTTACTTAATTTCAATATGAATGATATGGAAAAATCTCTTCCTGAATTGATAGGCATGTTAAGAACTACTGAGTCAAATCTGAAGTCAAAAGGGAAATCCATTCTGATGGTCAGTAATGGAAAGAAACAGAACAAAAGGTCCACCAAGCAGGGTGGTAAATGGAAAGGCAAGGAAGTTGTCAAACCTAAAAATACTGCATCTGCTTTGAAGCCTAGTGGATGCATATCTAAGGAGGGCATTTGCTTCTATTGCGGTAAGACCGGACACTAGAAGAGAAACTGCCCAAAGTACTTGGAAAATAAGAAGAATGGAGTGGAAACTTCAACTTCAGGTATTCTTGTTATAGAAATTAATTTATCTACTTCTGCATCATGGGTATTAGATATTGGATGTGGTTTTCACATATTTGCCAATGTGCATGGACTAAAAAGGAGTAGAGGTTTGGAAAAATGTGAAGTTGATCTACGAGTTGGCAATGGAGAAAAGGTTGCTGCTTTAGCCTAGGGATGGAAACGGGTCGGTCGAGTGGGGTTTCACACTACCCAAACCCGCACTCGAAATCAACACCCGAACCCAAACCGAAAGGCTATTCAGGTGGCAAAATAACACTCACGCCCACACTCGATGGGTTCGAGTTTTTCCACCCAAACCCGTAACAAAAACACAAAATTATTTTTTTTTCAAAAAAATAATTAGTTTTCAAGTATATATATATATATATATATATATATATATATATATATATATATATATATATATATATATATATTACTTAGTTAATTATAAGAAGGAGTATAAGTTCTATTTACTACTAAAATATTGTTGCTTACAAAATAAGATTTCAATTAAAATTTTGCACACCCCTAATTATCATTAAAATTAAGGTCTTCAACATCTTAACATTATAATTTAAATTAAATTCTACATTCTACAATAAAAATTAAAATTAAAGTATACAACTAAAATTAAAATTAAAGTCTAAGCGGGTGTAGTTTAGGGTTTCGGGTGGGGGTTTCACACTACCCAAACCCGCACCCGAAATATTGGGTGGCACCTGAACCCGAACCCAAACTTAGTCAAATCGGGTTTTCACCAATTGACTCGGGTTCGGGTGCAGGTGGGCTTCGCGGGTTTGGACCTACCTGCCATCCCTACTTTAGCCGTAGGAATTTATGATTTGACTTTACCTAGTGGTTTAATAATACAGTTAGAGAACTGTTATTATGTACCTACAATTAGCAGAAATATTATTTTCGTTTCTTGTTGGCCAAGTTTGGTTTTTCATTTATAATAAAGAATAATTGTTACTCTATTTATTTAAATGAGATATTCTATGCTAATGCACAAATGAACAATGGATTGCATATCATTGATCTTGAAATGACAATTTATAACATTAATACTAAAAAGATGAAACCTAATGAGTTAAATCTAAGTTACCTTTGGCATTGTCGCTTATGCCATATAAATGAGAGGCACATCTCTAAACTCCATAAAGACAGACTCTTGGATTCTTTTGATTACAAATCACATGACACATGCAGATCTTGTTTAATAGGAAAAATGACAAAGATCCCATTCACAAGAAAAGATGAAAGGGAAAAATGATTTTTTGGCCCTCATACATACTGATGTATGTGGATCACTGAACATACCAGACAGAGGAGGTTTTAAATATTTCATCACATTTACTGATGATTTCAGTAGATATGGTTATGTGTATTCAATAAAACACAAATCTGAATCCTTTGAAAAGTTCATGGAGTTCAAGAATGAAGTACAAAACCAATTAGGTAAGAATATTAAAACTCTTCGATCATATCGAGGCGGTGAATATTTAAGCCTAGAGTTTGATGACCATCTAAAAGAGTGTGGGATTTTATCCAAACTTACTCCTCCTGGAATACCACAATGGAATGGTGTGTTTGAGAGAAGAAATTGAACCTTGTTAGACATGCTCCGATTCATGATGAGTCATACCGATCTTTCAAACTCCTTTTGGGGACATGTACTACTGACAACAACTTACACACTTAAATGTGTTCCATCCAAAAAGGTAGAAAAGACACCATATGAGATATGGAGTGGTAAGAAACCACATATGTCTTACATGAAGATTTGGGGTTGTGAAGTTTATGTGAAAAGAAAAATTTCAACTAAGCTTGAGCCCAAATATGACAAATGTTTATTTGTGGGGTATCCTAAAGAAACAAGAGGATATTACTTCTACAATACTTCTGAGGGAAAAATGTTTGTCGCTCGAACTTGAGTCTTCTTGGAAAAGGATTTTATTTCCAAAGGAATCAGTGGGAGGAAAGTATATCTTGAAGAAATTCAAGAATCACAAAGCATTGATACACCTATGGATGAATTAGAGCAGGAATCACAAACAGTTGTGGAAGAACAACCTGCTCAAGTAGAACAAAATCAACGTTGGTCGACCAGGATACATCACCAACCAGAGAGATATGGATATCTCATAACTGATCAAGGTGATGTATTACTCATGGATCAAGATGAACCTGTAACCTACCAAGAGGCCATAACTGGTTCTGAGTCTGAGAAGTGACTAGAAGCCATGAAATCTGAAATTGATTCCATGTACATAAACCAAGTTTGGACCTTGGTAGAACTTTCTGTAAGAGTTAATACTATAGGATGCAAGTGATAATTTATATTAATTAATAATATAATAATATAATAAAAAGAAAGTAGTAGATTAACAATGATACATGGACTTTAATCATTTTTACACATTCATGAACTTTATAATAGTCACGTACAGCTGTGAATAGATATTTTATTGAAAAGGAAAAATTTAGTAATAATAGTAATGAAAATTGAATACTATTAATTATTTTCATAAAACATAGCAGTAGGTATTGAAAAATTAAATATGGAGGCCCTAGACAAGTGCCTAGTTTGTCCACCCCAAAGACCGGCTCTGTATGACCACCCCTTTACAAAATTGGATACCTTTGTGTAACACCCCATTTCTACCCGATAATTTATTAATGAAATCGGGGTATCAACTTCAACAAAACAAATGAGACGATTACATTTTCAACTTTGAAACAACATTCAACAACTAATTAGTCTTAAAATAGATCACTTCATTACTTCATATCATATTTATAAAATTCAACTTATTTTATCACAACTTGTGTTCAACATCAAAACAACTTAAAACAACACTTCTTTAATAAAAAAAACTTTAAAATTCAGCATCTATAATACTATTCAACATCACATGTGTTATCCCCCCGAGTGCTACGTAACAGAGCAACAACACCGACTCGAATCTACTAGGGTACTCAGCTCCACTCTGGATTACCTGCACGTTACCAACAAAGGGCAACATTCAAACAGAAGGGGTGAGATATCCAACTATATAATCAAGCATATGATAAATAACATATTAAATCAGATTATATAAACCACTACTTCACAACTCACAAAACAACTTAAGACAACATAAGTTATCACACAACAACATATCATGCAACTTGGAAACACAACTTAGACTAATGCAATGCATGTGGTACCATTGGAGCAAAATTCCCAACTTAATAAACTGTCAATTAATAGAGGCGTCAACAAGGCATAAGCCTTCAACTTAAATATTGTCAATCCATCCCAACTTACCGAGCGTCAGCTCCAACTTGAAATGATATGCAATGCGACTCAACTCAACTCAAACATCAAAATAGTAACATTAATGGTTATATAACCACACAACCATAACATATTATCACAACTTAGTAACAACATCATACTACCACAAATTCACAATAACTTTCTACTACAACGACTTAACAATCACAACTTACTCTCGCCACTTAACAACAATAACAAATCAACTTTGGCTCAAGGCCTACAACTTAACAACAACAACAAAAATCAACTTTGCCTCAAGGGCCTGCAACTTAACGACAACAACCAGCAATTATACAACTTATAACAAAGCAACACAACAAAGGAGCAACCAATTTTACCACATTCCTATTCACACAAGTTCCGACTAAAAACCAACTAGTTAAATTATTTACTAAGCTTTGTTATTGCTACTTACTACCTAGCTTATTATCATACTTCTATTAATCCACGACAACAACTAACATACCAAAACTTGCTACTAAAGCCTACTCAATTGTTATCTAATTATTTTCCTATTAATTCATCTCAACATCACTTATATCCTACTTTGTACCAACCAACTTATATCACAAACGCTCCTCGAACTATTCAGATAACACTACCAAAAACGGCTAATTGTTCTTCTGCTAGTTCACTATTTTATTTTCTATTACCAACACTATTATATTATTATCCTACTATTTATCACAATTAATGCTACTGAAATGTGACCTTACTGCTACTGTTATATCATGTCTGCTACATGTTAATTTCTACTACTTGCTAATTACTACTACTGCTACTAATTATTTTCTGTCAGACAATTATTATCATATTGCTACTTATCAACAAATGGGATTCTTAATTTAATTAAGGTTTCTGGAAGATTATTAATCAGTCCACTGAGTTATGGGTCAGGAGAATGAAGACAGACAAGGCAACATACAAAAACACTACAACGCAGAAACCAAATACAACATATAACAAATATGACATTTGTCACATGCGTCATGTCCATCGTCACAAATTGTGACGGGCGTAAACCAAGGGACGATCGTCCCAAGCTAGTGAAATGCGTGACATCGTCCCAACCACATGGCGATCATCACATTCCATATTCTCTCAACGTTATCTCTCTGTTTCATTTGGTTCATCTTTGTTTCCTTCTCCTACCAGGTTTTTCATCGTAGACCACACCAAATCATCTCAGGTCATCATAGTACAACATCAACGTAACAAAATCATTCACCAAACCACACAAATAAATTATTCTACGACTAATCCAACAACCTTGATCAACGTCATTGTTCAACACACGAACAAAAGTAACTTTAACACCCAATCCCACATGTATTCATCATATAATCCCAATTATAAGGTTATATCCTCACCCTTACCTTGAATTTACGGCGACTCTAACTCTTTTGATCGAAACCCTAGTTTTTCCCTTCCTAAGCACTTCCCGTAGCCTCTTTCTCAATTTCTTGTTTTTCTTATTCTGATAACATATTTTCTATAATCTAATTAACTTATGGTTTTATTAAACTTAATAATTTTATTGGGCCTAAACCACACACCTCCACAATTACTATTTCTAATAACAAAACAAGCCCATTTATTAAGAATAATGCAATTCTACTAATAAACTCGAAACTTAATCAACTCAACTTAATTCAACTAATAGAGACCCAACTTAAATCAACCTAATCAATTTAATCGACTTAATTTAGTTTATTCAACTAAAACCAACTTAGCAACTCAACACAAATCAATACCAAATTTATGATAATATTTAATTAAATAAACAGGATGTTACACTTTGGAACCTAACTCATTTTGTTCACTTGGAATATATAAACACTACTAATATATATCATCCTTCTTATGTGGGATTAAAATAAATTCAAATTCACTTCCATTTATACTAACTCATACTTAGTACTTCTTTATTGTCAATTTAATTTCCAATTTAATGTCAATCGATTCTTCCAAGTTTTCACACTCCAAAATTTCATCATCCCAAAGACTCCAACTAAACTTATTAGTATATCTCACTCTTCCACCTAATTTAATCATTGACATGATTAATCTATATTGGAACTTACACTCAACTTCTTTCTCACATTAGATTGTGACATTAGCTGCAGGATGGGTGTTCACTAGTGCCAATAGAGGATTTCTTAATGCACCATTAATACTTCTTAGCCACCATACAAAATTATTTAAATGCCCCTAATTTTTCAGAGATGCATCTCCAAACGCACCAATTTATGAATAAACGTTGAAATATTTCGGAGATGCATCTCCAAAACAATTTAAAACATTCAATACATCACACTAAGAAACCATTTACATTTGAGTTATACCAGAGATGCATCTCCGTGAATATTCTGAAGATACATCTCTGAAACATATCAAAACATCTATTTCATGTTATATGTTATTTATCTGTGTTCAGATGAAGATTTAAAATATACCGCACAATCGAAAAAATAGACGTACATAATTCTAGATGGACCAAAAATGCCATAAAAAAACAAAATAACAATATATGTCGAAAATATCATACAATCGAGATTTGTAATGTAGTAAGAGTATGAAAATAAAGTACATACCATAATACTACAACTATATAATAAGATACTATTATTGTGTGTCTAACAACCTCTTATCTACCTCTTTTGCCCTGTCTACCTCCTCTGCCATCAATTTCCCCTGTCCTCTGACGATGTCTTCGGTACAACAATGCTCCATGTGCCTCCGTCATGGTGGCATCTAGGACTTGTTTGACATCAGACCCCGTCAAGGAAGACACATGTGTCTAAGGGTGTTCGTGGTGTAGTTAGGTTGGTTTTTACGCTAAAAATCGTCCGAACCGCAAGAGAAAAAAATATGTGGTTCGGTTTGATTCGGTTGACTTTTAAAAAAAATATGAACTAAACTGAATCAATGCGCTTTGGGTTGATTCAGTTTTTTACAAGATTTTTATTGAGTCATGTATACATATATAAAGAACAACATAACATTGTGTTTATTGATTCATACATTACAAAATAATAGCAAAACTCATCATATTTAGACAAATTTCTCATTCAATATAAAAAAAATAAGTTTAAACAAAAGTGGAAAACAATAGTACTATAAAATAATAGAAAAAATATTATATTAAAATAGAAAAAAATTAAAGGAGAAGGAGATTAAAGAAAAATGAAAAAGAATAAACATAAGAGATATGAGATTAGAGAAGAAAAATGCGATAAAAACGTAATAAGAGAAAATAATAACGTAAAAATGGGAACATGAAAAAGAAAGAACATGTGAGATGAAAGATAAGTGTAGAAGAGGTCAGACGTACATGACAAAGAAGATGAGAAGAATGTGCAATATTATTAGGAGAGGTTTGAGAAGGTTGAAACTGAAAAACTAAGTGTCAGTAAGAGAAAATATAGCATAATTGTAAGGTTAAGGCACAATGAGTTTAAGTTTTGGATTAAATATGGGATAAGTGAAGCTAGGATTGTAATATAATGCGGTTTGGTTTGGTTTAGTTCGATTTGCAAAATACAAACCGCAAACCAAACTGAACCATGCGGTTTTGTTAAAAGATGGACCGAACAAATCCTAACCAAGTGTTATTTTTCGCAGTTTCGATTTGGCTTGGTTTGGTTTGCGGGTTTTTATTGGGTTGGTTTGGTTTTGAACACCCCTACATGTATCAATACCTTCCTACGCAATGTCCATTATGCGACAACACCAAGGCAAGACACCGTTAGTATGATCTAGTTGTGCATGCTCCTCCTCTAGTATCTTCTAATGAGCTGGTCTCAGCGGATCTCCTAGAGCAACATGCACCATGTACGAATGTGACACCCTAAAGAACCATCTGATGTACCCTTCGACGTAGCTCCATTTCTCTCAGCTATGGTAGCTCATGCCTCCTCCGATAACAAATGACTATCATAATCATCAAACATGTCATCTATTTGTCGACATGTCAAGGCATGGGGAGCAGAAACAACAAGGTGTCTTGATCGACTGGTTCCCTCTGAGCATGATAAAAGCACTAGCAAGCGACATATTCTCAATGTACTCAGGCATATTCTCCTATTCAGAGATGCGCGGGAAGTGCTAGAGGATCCAGTCTGAAATAAAAAGTTTGGAACACACGAATCATCGGTAATGGTTTTGAAAAGATTACATGAAAATGACAAAAAGTATTCAAAGAAATATAATTATTACCATCAGTAGTGTCATGTTGGTTGTGACCTGGTTCATATTTCGCATACAACCTTCTCAACTTCGAATACATGTAGAACAAACAAGTCATCCCTAGTTGTACTCATGAATCCTATCGAAATCCACAAAGTATTATAGATAGACAATGTCTGTATAGGTGGCACTCTTTTGCACAAAAAACATAATGTCAACCAAATAAAACATGTATAGCTCTCAATGCATGCGATATGTGGAGCACCACTTGCTCAGCATCACCATCAGCGCCTGTTGTGCACTCCGAATCTCAACCTCATAAAACTTCTTCAGGAATTCAAATCTAGCATGAACACCCGTGATCTTATCCAACTCCTCCATCGCCTCCCCTGGTTTAACCCCAAGATACTTTACCATCATCTCGAGTGTCTCTTGTTTGGTCATCCTCCCATGATCTATGAATATTCCCCTGATTGGAAGATGTAGCAAACATGAGACATTATCAAGTGTGATAGACATCTCACCATGGGAAATGAAACGACGAGGTCTCAGAGTGTCATCTCTCCATGAATGCATTAAGCATCTCGTGGTTGATCGTAGTGTAATCAATCATGCACAAATCCTTCAAGCCAGATAAGGACAAAACCGACTGAAACCAACCCTCATTCGGCTGAAGTAAGACATCAATCTTTCTCTCGTGGTTAAGAAACTTCTAGGGATCACGCTCCTGAAATTTGTCATAAATAATCAATGTAAAAAATAACCAATGTCAGAAATTAAAAGTTACGTAAAAAAATAAAGAATTCAACTAATGCTACCTCTCCGTCCCTGATATGTCTGGTAGTATGGTCTGGATACAAAGGCAATTAGGAAAAATCAATTGGACCTCCTCTAAAAGCCTCTCGCTCGGCATCCGAAAACACCTCACCCTCCAGAACAAGGAGAAATTTAAAACGTTGAAAAATATCGAAGATGTATCTCCGAAATGTCCTGTAGAAAATTAAATGTTGAAAAATTCGAGAGATGTATCTCCAAAATTTTATGCAACTCAGAAGTTGCGTCAATGACATAATGTACCACATGCAAGCTAATTATTTTTTTTATTTTAATCATCATTTTCAACCAATAAACAATTAATACACTATGCCTAAACTATCTTAAATGTGATTTCTACTCATTTCTAACCGTAATCATTAATTTCTACTCATTAACATCAAAACTCAACCATTTTTCGAAAACTCGAAAAACTTACAAGAAATTGATATTTTTGATGAAATTGGATGATATTAAAGATGAAGAATGATGTTTCCCTTGAATTCCCTTAAGCTTAAGAGAGGTTGATTTGAGTTTTAAAAAATTATAAAATGAGGAAGGAGAAGAGTCTGATGCGACTTAATCTCCAAAATATTTCGGAGATGCATTTTCGAAATATTTTAACGTAATCTAACCTTTTGGTGCGTTTAAATATGCATCTTCGGAAACCGAAGATATTTGTAAAAATTCCATGGTGCAATCAGCAACTATCATAATCAACCATTGTCTCTTCCCAAGTGGCTCCTTATGAAACCAATCTGTGTCGTGCGACTTGCAACTCGGGGCACTTCTCTTTTAAATACTTGCTTCTCCTTAATTGAATTTTTGTTGCAATTCGAAGTTGTGTGGCTTGAAAATGGAGAATACAGACACTTGTTTTCTTGGGAGGTACTAGTATAATTTAAGCTTATCTGAAGATAAACTAAATTTGTGTTTTTTTTAACTTCATTGTGCATAAGAAATTTAAGGTGGAGAAGCATTTCTTTTTTATCCAAGGGGAAGACATTTAAGGTGGGGAAGTATTCTTCCATGGTGCACTCAAATTTTCATCGGCAAACACTCAAGACATCATGAATCCATGGGTAGAATAGTATTATATGGTCTATGTGCAGAGTTTCAACAATAAAACTGAAGTTTGGATCAGTGATGTCTGGTGAAGTGAAATAACATCAATTTTTAAATAACTAATTAGTCTATTTTATTCAATTTCAACCTATACCACCACCACCACCACCACCACCACCACCATCACCAATCCAAACATACTGGACAATGAAAATTAAATTAGAAGTCAACCCAACCAAACAGAAAATGGAAGGTGAATTGGCAACAATATGAATCTATAGATCATATGTCCAAAACAATTTTCAATAAGACTGTAAGTAACCAGTACTCATTGTATGATCTCTAGTTGTATTGCATATAAGCACTACATCGTTGTTCCCCGTAACTAACAATCATACAATCATGAAATTTTTACATAAGTGGAGACAGGATAATCAAGGGACGAGGGGCTGAGTCTTCAGTCGCCTCCTCTGTACAGCCCGTAAAGATGCTGCCTTCAGCATGATTCAAATGAGTTTTAACTGCTAGTCTGCTACACCTCAAAGTGCAATACCTAGGAACTCAGAAACTGCAGCATGGAAAATTTGCATGCCTTAGAATTAAGAATTGCATTACTGCACTTGAGACAACTAGCTGTATGAAAATGCTGCATTCCAACATAGAATTTCATAGATTGACTTTCAACTCCCTAGTTAAAAAATTGTAAAAATTTCACAACAAATTGGATTTTGCATCACAGACCAGTTTAGCTGTAAAAACACGCAATCCAATCACACGGCACAGTAAACACACAACCACCTAAGCAAACCCCTAAGTAAGTTCAACACTGTTAAGCTCAAAGAAAGTCTGCTGAGTAGTCAGAATTGCCGGTAGATGATTTATTCTCTGTGCATCGGAGATGGCTTCAGTAAATAGTGAGAAAAAAATCTAGCCAAAATGGTGCAATTAATGGCGGTTTTGTAGCTAATCAAACTCAAAATTATTAGTAGCTAGTCAAACTCAAAATTATTAGTAGATAGTTATGGTTAAGGAAACCAACTGGGTTTACAAGTTTGTTAGGTGGAGTGTATAACATTTAATATATGCGTTCTAGACTTTACACTCCCTAGTCCCTTGTCATTGTTAATTTCTGTCACACTGACAAAATGCCCTCAGAACTAAAATGTCCATTCACTTGTGTTTTTGTTATTCTTCTTCTTAACATTGTAAGTTGTACCCTCTGTCTCTCCTCTCTCCCCCAAAATAAGAAAACCAAGCAACAGCAACAGCAACAACAACCAAAGCCTTAGGCGGTACAAGCTACACAGTTCAAACAATGATATAATATTTTATCATAGATAAAATATGCAGCAAAAAAATTGACCTTCTAGTATTTCCTAATAGTTTCTCCTACAGTTTTTCTTGGTTTTCCACCTTCATCTGATATACTCTCCAAGTCTCCTTACTAAGGAATCTACATGTCTCCCAAACCACCTAACTTGAGATTCAACCATCAGTTCTACAACAGGAGAAGAACAATGAATAATATATTTTTGGCTTGATGAACTTTTAGTTAATCTTCCTTCTTTTCTACCCCTCCCTAGTCCCAACTAATAAAGTTAGTAGAGAAAACTTACATGATAAACTACATCAAAATTTTAGGGATTCTATAGAATTCTAGGAAGTTAAACGAAAGCTGATTGCTTAATGTGTCGGGATGAACTTGTTTAAGATGTTAACAAATAACTCAACACAAACACTCATGAAGTAATGCTGAGGTTGTGATTATTCGTGTAAGATCAAGTTCACAGTTCACATAAGTCTCGACTCCCAATAAACAGTGACCTGTCATGCTTAAAGCAATGTAGTATGTATAATATAAAAATACAAATGAGCACAAACAATTATGTTTCACAGTTCAATCTGCAATCCGTTTTCTAAGTAAATGGTGACCATGGCTACTTTCAATTAAAACATTGACAATAGCCATGCAATTGAAAATAATATTGACCAGCAATTACAAGAGTTTTCATGTGAAAAGGTGCAGTAAATGCAAAGTATGTTTATATCAGTTATGATCAGAACTGATATTGGAAATGCTACAGAATATTTATGCACATGTAACCATTTTTTAGAATTGTAAGTGTAACATATGGCTGAGCTTAATTTTGGTAATCACAATTTTTAGCATCATCAATTCTACCATGTTTAACACAGTAGTAGGAAATTTGACTTTTTAATAAGCTATTATCATAGTCAAAATATTTTAGTGAGCACTATTTTATGGATAGACTATACATTTTTTAACAAAGAGTGGATCAAATTCAAATACTATAACTTAACATCGATAAGAACAAATGATCGATGAATTCTGGATTACAGTGCAGGTAGCAAGCATTGATAGTCAAATGAAATAATAAAACATCAACAATGTTGATGAACTGTTCAAATATACATAATATGTAGCAAAGCACAATCATAAACTAACTTATTATGCATTAGTTAAAGCATATATCCAGAAGTTATAACACAGCTAAAAACAGAGTGATAACAAATACCTCTACACATTATTGTTTCACTAAAATTCTTCATGTGAATCCGGAGAAGTCCTTTGGTGGTTCAATCCATATGCTTTCAAAAGGGTCTTGTTCGCCCCAGTCATGCCACTGCTTACGAGGATAGTATCGATAGTCGTCAAGAGAGAATGATACACAACGCTTTCCATAAAAACGAACTTTAGAAAAGTAGATACTGTTCCTCATTATTCCAGAGAGGTCAGTCCTTGAATGAGAAGACAAGAAACTAGCAAAAAGAGTTGCTCCATCTAGTGTTTTTAGCTCTTCCCATTCCATTAATGCCTGATCTAACTTGAAAATAATAGGGTTTTCACTAGAACATGTATAAATTACTATAACATCTCCTTCTTGCTCGGTCATAAATTTCCCCTTCCACCAATTTTTGGCGAAAAAATTCTCTGGGCATTTTGGTGGAGGTACTGATAGAACGCTCCAAGTCCGTTCCGATGGATCAAATACCCCTAACCAACCTGTTAGACTCAGGCAATAAAAAAGTCCATTACAAAACACAAGCTTATTCCATATGCTACTGACAAAGGGCAAGCGATTTTGGTAATTAACAGTTGTCCACTCAGTTGCCCCAGGGTGACATGTACTGATGGCCACAACAGTAGGACTTACATGCTTAACAGTGAACAGCACGCAGTCAGGTGAAGTTGGAGCACAGGAGAAAGCAACTATCTGGTATGTCATCTCAAATCTTGGAATTTTGATAATCTCCCGAGTAAAGGGATTAAAGAAAAACACTCGGTCAGTTCTTGGCCGGTATAGCAGTAACCAACCATCTTTTGTATAACAAACTCTAGATCCATTCAGCTCTGAAAACTCCAGGGAATAAGTCTTCCGCTGCACAGGGTCATAGAACTCATACCACTGACCAAATTTCGGAAAATACATTAACCACGGTGATTGGTTAACCACACGCACAGAATTGGCAACATAATTCCAACTCTTACAAACCACAGACGCACGAACATTGTCGTCTAGGGCTAAACTACACATGATTATTTCTAAGAGTTCCGCAGGAAGATCAGACCATGATTGCAACTCCAAATTATCATTTTTGACCTCTGTTGCTCCTCTTTTGCTGTTAGCGATAGTATCACTTAACCTAAATAATTAGAGATGCATGTAAGAGTTCTACCCAACAAATCCACTTGAATTCTCTTAAAATTTTATGTCTTAATTAAAACAAAACTAGATAGCATAATATTAATAACTAGGAACACAGTGAGGATTATCTCAATCAGAGAAGTAAAAAAAACACGCATTAATTAACTTAATTCTTTAAATTCATTGAAATTAAACACGTGTAATATATTATTACAATTAAACACACCATTAGATGATTAAATTAAACCAAAATGAAAACATGCATCACAATTTGATCAAAGTTATATAACATCTGATCTCACTAATTTGATCCATAAACCCTAATGCAATCAATGTGATAAACTAGCCGTGAACTTGTTCAATTTCGTGAAATTGAGAGTTCAGATTCAACAATTAGACATGAAAACAATAAAATCCACCAATCCATGCAGAGATCCAACATTGAGAATCAATTTTCAGATATATACTGTGATTAATTGAAGAAAAAAAAGTGAATTATAAATTAACGATGAAAATTCGCAGTTTGATTTGAGAGAGAAGTGACTTACAATTTCAACTTCCTCTTCTTTTTCCCTGACATTAATCGAAATTTTCCCTCTGACGAAGTCGCGTTGTTGTTCTAGAGAGAGAGGAATTGAGAGAGAAAAGAGAGAGGAAGTGGAAAGTGTGTCAACAAGAGGAGCAGGAAATGAAATCACGTGGATATATCAGTGAATCAAGTTGAGTGACGGCACTCGCACGTGCGAGGCGGCTACGCCTTAGTTACCTGTACACGAAAAACGTGTGAACTCTTCTATATGGACACGATGGATATATCTATCTAGCTTACTACAATACAACCATAGTCCACGTGACCGTCACGTGGTCTCACCCCACCTTTTTTTTTTTTGTAAGCACCTTTTTCTTTTTCTTTCTTAGCTAGTTTTTTTTGAAAGGCGAAAATAAATTTAATAAAGAAGAAAGGCATAAGGGATGCCATTACAAACACCAATATCAGAGATCTACCAAAAAATACGAGTGAATACCAAAACTACAAAAAGACTTCCTGCCACTGAAAAGAAGAAACTTCCTCATGCCCTGCAAAAAAAACTAAACCGAGGCATTGGGGGTTGCCGACTAATAATAAAAGAAGGACTAAAACCCAACTCTTTGTACAACCTGATACTGTAATACCTAACCAAACTACACCTAAATACCAACTAGCTGCATGAAAGCGATTATGTGCTTATTCGAGATGATGTCGTGGTTGAAAGTAAATTATCAGAAAAGTTGTTTGGTGGGCGTAAATATATGTCAATGTTGGCTTAAGGATGCAGTTGAAGCCCTAGGGTGTGAGGTGGGTTCGCTTCCATTCACGTACTTAGGTATTCTGGTCGGAGCTAACCATAGAAGCGAGAGGACTTGGAAACCGGTGTTGGATCTGGTCAGCTTGAGACTGTCAAAATGGAAGCATAAGAACCTTTTTGTTGGTGGTAGAGTGATCTTGTTAAAATATGTCTTGTCGTCGATGCATGTCTACTTTTTTTCCTTCTTCAAAGCTCCTGCATGTATAATTTCTAAACTTGAATCTATTTTCAATCATTTCTTTTGGGGCAGCGGGAAAGATGAGAGGAAAATCAACTGGATTAAATGGGACCAGGTATGCAGACCTTTAGAGGATGGGGGATTGGGAATCAAAAAACTAAGTCTCTTCAATAAATCATTAATAGGAAAATGGGTCTGGAAGTTAAGCAAGGAAAGGGACTGCCTATGGTGTAGAGCACTAAGGAACAAATACAGCAACGTTGAAGGTTCGAGAGTGTGATAATCGTAGCTCGTTGTGGTGGCAAGACCTATGCCGAGTAGATAGTGTTGGGATATAACAGATGGAGGTATACTCAGTCAAAGATAGGTATAAGACATTGAGGGATAGAGATATGCTACAAAATAATATGGATTGGGCAGTGGTTTGGCAAAAGAAGATTCCATTAAAAGTCTCGTGCCTGATGTGGAGGCTTTTCCATGACAGAATCCCGACTAAAAATAATTTAATCAGTAGAGGGGTTTTGGACCAATCAAATAACTTGTGTGTGATCGGGTGAGGTGAGGAGGGGACGACATCTCACCTCTTCTTTGAGTGTGTTAATTTTGTAGGTACTTGGCAGAGTGTGCTAAGGTGGCTGGGTGTGTCTACTGCACTTCCAAGAGAAAGTAGTGCCCACCTTCAACAGTTCGAAACAATATATGGTCACAACAGGCTGACTACCAATAGAATTAGGATGATATGGTCTGCGTGTATATGGAGTATATGGAAGGCTCGAAATAACTGCATTTTTAACAACAAAGTTGTTTCTATAGATCAAATCATAGAAAACATACAGAGATTATCCTGGTACTGGTTAAGGAATAAAAACAAGTCGTTGGGATCTAATCTGATGCAGTGGTGTTGTACCCCAAAATTTGCCCTCCCACATTCAATACCATTTGTCTCAATAGATCTCTTAATAGTCACAAGATTCTCAATTGGTCAAAAGGATTGAAGGTTTCACCAGACAAAGCCTCATCCTGAACAATGGATCTTAGAACTAAGGTTTTGAGTTTCCCCAAGAAAAGTGGACTTCCAAGGCCTCAAGTGGACTTCATAACATCCCATATACCTTAAAGAATCCTTATGTCAAGTTTCAAAGCTTTCTCAACAAGTTTGGCCAATCAGATGCTTAAATACCCAAAAATCAGTTAACTTGGTCAAAAAGTCAACTGAGGTCAATTATGGTCAACTCAAAGTCAAACTTCGAGATTTTTAGTAAACATCAAGATTATGAGGTGAAATTCATCATTTGATCAAGGTCTGATCATGATTCATCAAGGAAACCTCAGAATCATCAAGAATCAAAAGTTTCTAAATTAGGGTTTTCATAGGAAAAGTCAACTGAACTTTGACCAGCCATAACTTTCACATACTTCATCAAGAAATTCCCATACAAATCTCATTTTAAAGGAAATTAAATTCTCTACAAATTTGTGTCTCACAAGCCAAGTCCAAAAATGCTTCATTTGAAAGATATGAGCCAAGACATTATAGGTCTTTTTGAAAGTCAATAAAAAGTCAACCTTTTCCAAAGCTCATAATTTAAAAATGGTAAATGATATGGACATGGGACTAAAAGGGTTGATTAGAGGATACTCTAAGATTTCTAAAAAGTCCAAGAACACCTTCAACGGGTCAAAATTGAAGAATTTATGCATTGTAAAAGTTGGGAAATTTTCAAGAGGTTTATGAAGTAAAAAAGGTCTAAACTCAAGATTTTGTCAAATGGGCCCATAATATTCCAATTCAAACTCAAAGATAAGCCCATCCACGACCCAATGACCATATTTTATGATTTTTATTATTTATTTTATATTATTTTTTATTTTAATCATTTAAAATCATTTTTAATTAAAATAAATTATATAAAATCAAATATTTGGTTTGAAATTTATTTTGAGATCAAATATATGATTATTAAAGTGATTCAACCCTTCCAAATTCGTGCAAAATCAAAAGGCATGATTTAATTTGATTTTTTTTCACAATTATGGTAAATTGTTTCTTCATTCACAAGTAACTCCAATCCATGCACCCAAGGCCCATTCTTTCTACCATAAATTACATCCTTATAAATACCCAACATGACCACAAGAGCTGAGGACAATTTTCTGCACAAGGTAAGGGTATTCATACTTAAAAAAAAGGAAAATGTGCAGGTCTAGAGGAAGAAGATGAAGATCTTGGCGCATTTTTCAGATTTAAATAATTGTTTTATTTTATTATAATTTTGTTTTAGTTATTTAACACACAGATATGCATAGCTCAGTTGGTTGAAGGAGGCGCTTATGAATGAGAGGGCATATAATATATTTTTCCAGGTTTATAACCGAAAGGCACGCTTGGCCCCCGTGGCAAAGACCTAAGGCTGGGAGTCTGAGGGCGTGGGTTCAACATTCATTCCCAACATTTTGACAAAGAAACATGGGTTTCTCTTTAATTTCCTTTATTTCCTTTAATTCCTTTAATTTCCTTAATTAAAAACTTAATTATCTTTCTAACCATAATTAACCCTTAATTTTTCTTTTTGATTAACTTTTCTTTAAATTTCATAACTTATTATTATTTTAGTTTATTTTAATAAAAAAAATTCTTTTTTTAGGTTTGTAAAAAAATATTTTATTTTATAATTAATCAAACCTTTAAATTATTTTATCTATAAACCCTAATTTTTTCTCTAAAAAAACCACAAATTTTTGTATGGACCCTAATTCTTCATATAAACCTTAACCTTAACCCTATTTTTCATAAACCTGAGTTTCTTGCCTCAAACCTTAAATTTCGAACCTAAAAATTTAGCCCAAATTTTTACCCTAAAATTTTTCCTAAACCTAAATTTTTTTATTAAATCTTCAAATTTTTCTCAAACCCTAACCCTTTTTTTAACTTAATTTGCAAACCTATTTTCTATTTTTTTTTCATTTATTTTTATGTTATTCATTATATGCCTTATTATGTATCTGTTTCGCATCTGTAATAGCTTATTTTTATTTTTTCGCCTAATTATTCTGAACTGCCCCGAAGCTTTGTAATAGCGTAGGATATTTATTTTCTGCCATTTAAATTCCTATAATTTATTTTATATTGATTGTGTGGTTAGTAAACCTAGGGCGTGACAAGACTTAATGAAATAAAAAGGACTTAGAAAATTAAATTCAAGATAAATATCTGAAGACAATAATTCACACACGTAAGTCGATCGTTCTACGATTGACGTCTGCACTTTCAAGGGTTATCCTTCTCAGTTGCCTTAAACAAATGGTCAAGTCCCTCGAACGTGGGGGTGTCTTAAAGAAATGTCCCTTCAAACAAATATCATCATAGTCCCTTCAAGATTAAAAGATCATAGTCCCTTCGAAGTTGCCTACGAAATAATGATCTTGTCCCTCGATGACCCTACGAAAAAATTATGATCGTCCATCCGAATTACTAAGACACCCTTACAAGTTGCTTACTATGACCACACGATGACCCAACTGTCGCTCCCCGGAGTTACGTCTCGGTGCAAACGCGAACCGTCAGCGAAAGAGAAAGGGTTGAATAGAGTCGTCAGCTAGGAAATTTTATCCCGAAGGAAAGGTAATGTTGCGTAAACCTGGAAAGAGATGGATAAGACGGTTGCGAACCAGAGAAACTGAGAAAGGGGGTTAGTTACTACCTAGGAAGGTATTAGCACCCAGATCGTCCGTCATACTCGACGGGATCCACGCTTTCAAGATTATGTTTAAAAGGGGTAAGTGTATGTGTTATCTGTGTGCAAAAGCTAGGAAAAAAAAGTACAAGTGTCAGTGTAAAAGGGTGAATTACTCAGGAACTGAGGCTTTAGAAAGAATGCTGAAAGGGGGGATGACAAAGAGACTTTTGTTCGATAACTGTTAAGTTATGCCTACGTATCCTCTCGTGCAATGAGGAAGTCAGAACACTGTAGTTCGACTCAAAGAGACTGAAAATAAATTGATTGTAAACTGCTTGCTTGTCTATGCTCTAGTGTATGACTCGTCTGGCTCGAGTGCTAACTGTCTTGCATTAAACGGAAGAAGTGAGTTCTCGTTTGTGAATGAGTGTGATGAGAAAAGAATCCCGAAGGAGATGATTATTGTTTGTTTTTGTGTTTTCTGTTTTTTATTGTTTTTGGTGTTTTGCATAGGATTATGAGCTTAAGCCTAAATCAAGGGTTGTAAACTCATTATATCATCCCTGATTAGGGATAATGAGCCTACTTAAGTGTGAGATAAACATCTCAACTTAATTACCATGGTGATGTAGGATTAAGATCATTAACCTACTTGTGATTATTAAGTTGTTTTTTGGGTTTTGTTTAGTGTTAAGTAATGAGTTTAATCTCTAATCACAGATTAGTGAACTCATTACACCATCCTAATAGAAGGATGATAGATGAGAACACTTAAGCTGAGGAAGATACCTCAACTTAATTCATGGTTAGGGATTAAATTCATTATATAAAAAGCCTTTATTAAATGGATTTTAATTAAAGGATGAGATCAAGAAGTGGATTTTATGGTTTGTAAGACAACTTGAGGGGGACTTGTCCATTAAACACTAGGATTAGTCCATCTTTACCATATGGAAGAGATAGAACCATAATGTAAGTCCCAAGTTACAAGATAAAGTCTTAGTGATTATTAATGTGTTTTAATTGAGAGGTGTAAACAAATTAAAGTTTTAACACTAAGGATTAAAGTTATACATTTCATCCTAAGAGAAGGATGCATGCATAACCCTAATTCAAAGTCTTAAAGCTTTAAGTGTTTAGCCTCTAATTATGAGATGAGAAGAGAGACTCAAGGAGACTCAAAGGTAAAAGACTAAGGGAGACTATATACAACCCTAAAAGATTATCATGCTTGAATATCCTATGGTTTGTGAGGCTTAAGAGAAAAGATCTTCAAGAAGGCCACCATGGAAGAAGCAGATGAAAAGAGAAGGAGAGAAAGAATAAGTTACTTACTTCCTGAAGAAGATAAGTAACCTAAAAGAAAGAAAGTAAGAAGTAGGGAGCATAAGTGAAGCAAATTCACTTCAAAGACAAATAAGAATGCATATGAAGAGATGAAAAGAGGTGGGAGGTGAAGGCAAATCCACCTCCCAGATAACTTACCAAAAGTTCCTGAAATGTTAGCATGAATGCATAAGACATGAAATGAAAAGAAATAAGACAAATGAAGGTGCAAAGACCAAATTCAGAAGTGATTATGCAATTTAAATGTGTTATGAGATGATGCAAAGTCATACAAGATGCATATGAATGATCATACAAGGATGAGATGCAATGGAAACATATTTAGAAGCATGAAAACACATGGATGTTCATGGAATGTAATGAATGCAAAACATAGCAAATGAATGCAACAATGACCAAGCAATGTTTCAAACATGTCCTAAGATGTCCAAGGTTACATACAAAATAATGGAATGGCATGGCAAGTTCATAAGTTCATGATATGCAAAGAAAAATGCAAATGAAGATGCAAAATTAGGGTTTAAGGCAACATGAGATGCATATGACCAAAACAGAAGCATTCACCATGATAAAAAAATTGAAATTGAGCACAAACAAACCCTAATCCCATATAAGGTCACACCCCAAAGGAGAAAGTCAGAAGCCAAACCTAGTGAAAGTTATGAAATTTCTAAGTTAATTAGGGTTTTTGGGTGCTTCTAGAGGGAAAATGCAAATCAAATTGAAAATGCAAGATAAAAATATGAGATAAATAACCTAGAAACTATATGCAATATGTAAAACAATGCAAAAATAATCAAGTTCAAACTCATCATGGTTAGGCAGAAATGAATTTTTCAAATTAGGGTTAAAAAAATGTGAAATTTAAGAACCCTAATCAAAGAAAATTGTGAAAATGTGATCAAAACTAAAAAGAAATTTGTATGGTGAGTTTGAAAATGTTTCTAAATGTATTGGAATGCTTCATGATTTTTTTGGTGATTTTTAGAAACCTAAATGCATATTTAATTAATTAAATCAATTAATTAATTAAATAAGACATTTAAATATTTTAAAAATATTTTTTAATGCAAAAAATAAAATAAAAAATGTTTTCAGGTTAAGAAAAATATTTGAAACAAAAATACAGAAAATGAGATTTTTTTGATGATTTTTGCTATTTAAAATAATTATGTAAAGAAAATGGAATAAAATGAAAAATAAAATGAAATAAAATGGAAGTAATCTGATCCAGTGGCTGAGATTTGAACTGGGAAAGGATGGGTTGACTGCGCGCGTGGTCCAAGGGTTCAGATCAAATCTGGCTAATTAATCTTAATCAATTTAATTAATTGGATTAGGGTTTAAGTGGATGCATCACGACCCTTCAAACACGCGGTAAAAAAATTCCAATGGCCAATATTCAAACTGACTAATTAATTACGGATAAAGCCTTTATGACTCTCAGGTGGCCGGAGAAGACCTCCGGTCATCTTCTCCAGCCAGCTCCCTCACCTGAATCTCTCAAAACGCCATGAAAACTCACCAATATCTCCAGAATGGATCATCAAACAACATAGAACAAGAATCAATCATCAAAATTCATTTATCATGTACAAAAATGGAGAATCGAAAGAAAATATGTTTAGGTCAAAAAGTTTCAGAGCAAGCATACATCCTGGTTTCTCAACCATTTTCCAAAATAATCACATCCCCATGATCAGGGGAGCACATAGAATCATTCTAGAACTTAAAACAAGAGTTCTGGAAAAAAGTTTTGAGATGGCTAACTGAGATGGAGCTTTCTGATTCTGAGCTTTTTGACCCTTCCTTTGATGCAAATCAACTCTAATAGACCCCCTAGGGATGTTGTGATGCTTAGAACAAGTTTATGATGGCTGGTTTTGGATATTCAATTCTGCTAAGGCAGAAATCGTGTTTGTGAATGGGGAGCTTTCAAGCCATTTAAATGGTTGGTTTATATTCTATAGGCTATGTGGAGATGATTGGTGGAGTTTGTTTTGAGGTTTAATGCTTGTGTGATCAGATTCGAAAGCTTGAAGGTTTTGGGGATTTTTGTGAAAACTGAGTTGTGGGAGGATTCAGCCTTGTGTGTGTTATGAAATGAGCTGCATAATGTTAGTATAGGCCAATGGGAGTGATCAGAAAATAGGTGGTGGCATAGTGTGATTGGTATGGGCCTGTCGCTCCCGACAAATGAAACGGGGTCAGATGAAGGTACAGACGCGAACGGTCGGCGAGAGGAACAGTGAGAACACACAGCCGTGAACTCACTGGAGATGAATAGAGTCGCCAGCTAGGCATTTTTATCCCGGAGGAAAGGCAATGCTGCATAGACCTAGAAAGATACGGATAAGACGGTTGCGAACCAGAGAGACTGAGAAAGGGGGTTGGTTACAACCTGGGAAGGTATTAGCACCCAGATTGTCCGTCGTACTCGACGGGATCCACGCTTAAAAGATTTGTGTTTTAAAGGGGTAGTGTCAGTGCAATCTGTGTATAAATGAGCTGGAAAAGGATGTACAGGTGTCAGTGTAAAAGAAGGTGAAGTGTGTAAATGATGTGTCAGTGTAAGAATGAGAATGAATTGCTCATGATAATGAGGCTAAAAGAAAGATGCTGGAAAGAGGGGGAATATACAGAGACTTTTGTTCGATAACTGTTAAGTTATGCCTACGTATCCTCTCGTGCAATGAGGAAGTCAGAACACCGTAGTTCGACCCAAAGAGACTGAAAGATGAATTGACTTGTGAACTGCTTACTTGTCAATGCTCAAGTGTATGACCTGTCTGGCTCAGGTGAAAACTGTCTTGCATTAGACGGAAGAAGCAAGTTCCCGTTTGTGAGTGAAGATGATGAGAAAAGAATCCCGGAGGAGACGATTATTGTTTGTTTTTGAGTTTTCAGTCTTTTATTTCTTTTTGGAGTTTGTCATAAGATAATGAGCTTAAGTCTAAACCAATGGATTTAGTAAACTCATCACATCTTCCCTCTGATTAGGGGTAATGAGAATACCTTAAGTGTGAAGTCAGATTCTCACACTTAATCACCTCTGGTGTAGGATTAAGATCATTAACCTACTTGGGATTATTTAGATGTTTTTGTGTTTTTGTTCAGTGTTGAGTAATGAGGTTAAGCCATAATCAAGGATTAAACAGACCCATTACACCATCCTAAAAGAAGGATGATAGATGAGAGTGTTTAAGCTGAGGAAGACTCCTCAACTTAATCCATGATTAGGGATTAAACCCATGACAAAACAAGCCTTTATTAAGTGGATTTTAGTTAATGGTATGATGATGAAGTGTTTTTTATGATTTGTAAGACAACTTGAGGGGGACTTGTCCATTAACACTAGGGTTAGTCCTTCTTAACCACTTAAGGAAGAATTAGAACCCTAATGCAAGGCCCAAGTTACAAGTGTGATGTCTTGATGATTATTAGATGAATTGATTAAGAGATTTAAACACCTTAAGGGTTTAATACTTAGGATTAAAGTTATACACTCCATCCTAAGAGAAGGATGCAGGCATAACCCTAAGCACAAAGTCTTAAAGCCTTTAGGGTTTAGTCCCTGATTATGAGGTGAGAAGAGAAGACTCAAAGAGAGACACAAAGGTAAAACTATGAGGGGACTAATCAAAACCCTAATTCAATGTCATGCTTGGATGATCCTAAGGTTTGTGAGGTTTTCAAGGACAAACTTCAGAGGAGCCACCAGGAAGCAGATGAATAAGATCAAGAGAAGCAAAATGACTTGCTTCATTCAAGAAGTCAAGTCACTTGAAGAAAGAAAGTGGGAGGAACAAGAATGAGCAAGCTCAAACTCAAACACATATATAAATGCAGCAATGGATGCAAGAGAGATGAAAAGAAAAGGTATGAGAAGTGAAGGCAAATTCACTTCCCAAGTTTACTTACCACCTGAAATGTTAGAAAGAAATGCAATGCAATGCAAGATGAGATGAAATGACATGATGTTAAGCAAAACCAGAAGCATGTTGATGATGATTATGATGTTATGAGATGCTACAAACATGAGGCAGCACATGGAAATGTCCATACAAGATCATGGATGCAAATGATGCAAGCTAAGGAGCATGAACAAGCATGGAAAGTTATGAAGCACACAAGACAAATGACATGGCAAATATGTAATGCAATGATCATCCATGCTTTCTATATGTCTTAAGATGTTATATGAATCACAAGAATGCACAAAATGCAAAGACAAATCATATTATGCAAGGAGATGCAAGAAGGATGCAAGAGAAAGCCCAAATTAGGGTTCATGGATGAAACATCAAACAAAAACCCAAAACAGAAACAAAACCCTAAGATAAAAATGGAAAATGGCACTCAAAGAAACCCTAATCCTATAGTGAACCACTGCCCAAAGGGGAGCTCTCAACTCTCAACCAAACTCAAGATATGATTTTTACAAGTTATTAGGGTTTTTTAGGGTTCTTAACAAAATAAATGCCAAACAAATAGAAAATGCAAGATCAAATCATGGCCATTTTATCCTTGAAAATACATGCTAAACACAAAACAATGCAAGAAGAATCAATGTCTCAACCTTCTCCAAAAGGCAGAAATGAATTTTCAAACATGTGATCAAAATAATGCATAAAAAATGATTTAATTCAATGAAAAATTCTTAAAATGCATCAAGATCAAAAAAGAAATTTGGTTTGAAGGTTGGACAATGTTTCTAAATGTCCTAGAACATTTCATGAATTTGTTTGTAATTTTTAAATACCTAAAAGTATTTTTAATTAATTAATTCTCATTAATCAATTAAAAATAATCTTTTAAATATTTAAAAATACCTTTTTAATGATAAAAAATAAAATAAAAATATTTTTGGGTCATAAAAATTAATAAAACCTTAAGGAAAAAGTTTCATAATTTTTAAGATTTTTTTGCTATTTTAAAATAAATATGCAAGTTAATTGAAAGAAAAATGAATAAAAATTAAATAAAATAAAAAGTAAACCAAATGAATGGCCAAGATGGAGCCTGAGTTCAAAAAGGTTGACCAGCGCGCAAATGAAGGGTGAGGATGCAATCTGGCCAGATTAAATTAATTACGAATTAATTAATATTAATCAAATGGATTAGGGCAAATGGGGTGATCCTGACCACTCACTGGCGCGCGGGAAACAAAGATCAAGGGCCCAAATTTAAAGTTCGTTAATTAATGATGGTTAACCCTAATTACACTCAGGCGACCGGAGATGAGCTCCGGTCGTCTTCTCCGGCCATACCAAAACCCTAGTTCTTTATCCAGGCCACCCCATGTCAAATCAACTGCCCAGAAACATTTCCCACACTTCCTACAACCCAAATCCATGATCAAACATCATTTTACCATCAAGAACAGCTTGAATCGAAGCAAAACAAAAAATGGGGCCAAACTTTCAGACACCCACCAAATGTTCATTTCTCCACCATTTTAAATTCTAAACACATCACAGTGATCCTCAGAGCATGCACTTTCGATTTGTAACAAAAGAAACAAGCTTTAAAAAGTTTGAAGTTTGAGACTACCTGAGGTGACAAATCCTGTTTCTGGGCTTCCAGGGCCGTTTCTTGATGCAAGCTAACTCTAATGACTCCCCTGGTGTCAATGGCAAGTTTGAAATGAGCTCTAGCAAGCTATTTCATGAGTTACCAAACTGATATAGCAGAGAATGAACTTGGTGTGTAGGCTGTTTTAGGTCAGTGTAATGGGTGGTTTGGACTCCTTTGAGTGTTCCTGATTTGTTGGTGAAGGAAAATGGAGTGTTGGATGGCTGAAAAGTGGGATTCGAATAGAACTGGTTCTGAGGGTGAAGAATGGTGGAGCTCAGGTCAGGCTTGTTTCAGGCTTGAGCTTTGGTGGTTTCTTGCCTATGAAGTGTGTTGAGTTGGATGATGAAGAAAGTTTTAGTATTTGCAGGCTGTATAGAGAAATTCGAAGGTTTTTGCAATGTGGAAGGTTTTTGTGAATGTGGTGAATGTATGTGTTTCAGCCTTGCTCCTTGTTATGGCTAGCTTGCAAATTGATAACATAAACAAATCTGATTGGCTGGATGATGTGACTTGTGCTTTTGTGATTGGTAAGTTTGCTTTTGCCAAAAGTCAAAAATCTTGTAAGAGAAGCATGGGCTTGATACTAGCTTGGTACAAAGCTAGGTCTGGCGCATCATGGTATGGTGAGAGAGCCAGCAAGGTCCAAAGGCCAAGGCAGCAAGTTGAGGGAGCATGATCATGAGTTTTTGCAAGTTGTGACATTTTGGTTCACATGTGATTCTTTGTCTAACCAAGCATGAAACCATGGGCAATCTTAGTTCAAATCTGATTTTTAGGACTTAGAGAATGTTTGTGTGTTGGTTTGAAATGAATTAGAGGCTGCAATATGCATTGGTCCAAGACTTTGCAAAATTTCCATTTGAAGCATGCCTTAGAAATTAATGATTTTTGCCAACTTTGCATTGCCATAACTTTTGATCCAAGAAGAGTTTGATCATGTTCTTGTACTTTTTGAAAAGGGAAAGATGAGATCTACAACTTTCATGACCAAAGTTTTTTCATTTGAAGCCTTTTTGGATCATGAATCAAGGCTTGAAGAATGACCTAAAATGATGCATTCTTGAAAAGTCAACTATGCCCAAAAAGTCAACATTTGCAAAAACCCTAAATTCTTGATTTTTATGAACTTCAACCTTCTTACATGATCAAATAAAGATCATATACACTCAAAATGATGAAGATCACCCATTGGTTGGGTCATTGGGGGCCTCAAATGCCCTGATTTTACACTGACTTGTCTGAAAAGTCAACCCTTGATCAGATGACTTCCCCATGGAATTTCTTCATGAAAATTGATATGAATACTCCCTATACCATATATAGACCAATGGAAACAAGAATGACCAAAAAATTTGGGGTTATGGCCTCTGAAACCAAAACCCTAATTTTCAGTCAACTGTGCAGTTCATCCTGGCTCTGCATCCACTCAAACCCTAGTTCTTGTGATCCCTCTGCAATTTTGACTTTGAGGAGATGGAATATGATATAAGAACACACATGGACCCTCTTTGAGTTGATTGGTGGCCTTTGGAGCGGCCCAAGAAGCTTTGGGATTGCTCAGATCACAAACCCTAGGTGCAGATGCTTTAGAAACTATGCAGTGAAACAAAAGTGAAATATGAAATGATATGATTGTGTTTATGCATATGAAATGATCACAAGCCATGGTGTGAATGGGTGAGGGCAAATTTGGGGTGTTTACAGCTGCCCCTATTCAAGCATGAGTTAGCTGTGCAGGTTGTAAGCAACGGCTTATCAGGCAAACAAGATAACTTGTGGTTGAATACCAAAGACAGTCCAAAATTTGCACTCACAGAAACGAAGAAGAAAAGGGATATAGATTGTAAAGGAAAAATAAAGTATATTGTAAAGTGGGCGACGGAGGACGACCGTCGAGCAGAGGACGACTGCTGGGTAAAGAGCAATGACGGAGACGGCCGACATGCTGGGGATAAAAGGTAAAGCTAAGACGGGGACGGCCGACTAGCTGGGAAAAATAAAATATCATGATGGGGACGGCCATCAAGATAAAGCTGCAAGACTCTCTGGGGATTAATGAAACATGACGAGCGTTTACATCCAAGAAAACAAAAGGTATAAGTGTTTGGTATTGTGTATAGATTAAAGATGCGGACGGGCATCCTTAAGACTATGATACGGACGAGTATCATGTAGAAACAAACTGACACATGTTCAGAGATGATGATACGGACGAGTATCAACTGGTTAACAAAGAACACGGACGAGTGTTGTATCTGAAGGGACTCCTCTGGGGAATGGTAGATACAGACGAGTATCTATATCCAAGAAGACATAAGTGTTTGGCACGGTGTATGGATTAAGGATGCGGACGAGCATCCTTAAGACTATGATACGGACGAGTATCATGTAGAAACAAACACTAGACGCAATGTTCTGAGATGATGGTACGGACGAGTACCAACCGGTTAACAAAGAACAAGGACTACTGTTGAATCTGCGGGGATATGAGTGATGATGTATACAAGATACGGACGAGTATCTGTATAAGTGTACCAATGAGTGGTGAGCATTGTATTGTATAGATGAGTATTTTAACTGCTGGGGAAAGTGACACGGACGGGTGTCAAAGGAGAAAAGTATAATATTAACAAGTGTATGGGTGATGAAGGTGTAAGCGACTGCGCTGGGGATATGACACGGACGGGTGCCAAGAAAATGTATATATAAGTATATGTGAGTGCAAAGAGGATGTCTTTGGCTTTCTGCTGGTGATTTGACACGGACGGGTGTCAGGAAGTACCTGTAGTACGGGTGATTTTGTTTGTAAAGTGTATTCAGGCGACTTTACTGGGGAAAGATGGCACGGACGGGCGCCAAAAGGAGTATATACTGGTGTTTGTGATTGGAGAGGCAACTGCTTTTGCTGGGACTCTGGTGGGAGTTTTTCTGTACAATGATGATGAACGGTTTATTATTTCACAAGTGTTCAATTCACAACATGACTTATGATTATGCTATGCATTTGATTTTTGCCGTAATGCTCCGTATTAGACGGAATGCTACGCTCTGGGGGGATAGTATGATGCGAATGCTATGATTATGCACAGGGGCACAGATCCGGGATTCGGATCCCATTGCTGCGAAGATCTCTGGATGATCTGCTTGAAGTGAACATCCCAGCTGGGGATGAGATCATTGGTAGATCTAGTGATGTATCTGCTTGGGGATATAGGTCACTGATTGACATATCCTTATAATATGGGACCCAGCTGGGGTTTGCAGAAGCTTTCTGTACTCTGTTGTGATTTCTCCGTGCGTTGCTCTTCTGAATAGAAGCTGGGGATTCTGTGGGGGAGATGATTCCCTGACTTCTGCATTCTGCTGAGGAAGAATGGTTGGCACTACAGCTGGGGAATGCTGTTGATAACTCAGCTGGGGAGAGTAATGAGAGGCAACTCGGCCGGGGAGAAAACATCCTGAGTGTTAAGCCTGTTTGTTGATTTGACAACTTTGCTGGGGGAAGCAATGGGGAGCAACTCAGCTGGGGATAGAGCATTTCGGATGCTGAGATTGAGTGTATGCTGATTTGGCAGCTCCGCTGGGGAAACGGGCACCTTCTAGTGCCATGTGGAAGATAGACCGAGTTGATAATGATTCGCCTACTTGCTGAGACATAACCTGCATGCCCCAGGTTGCGTTCTGGATACCTGCAATCCTGCAATAGGTAAGGAAAACGCACAAAAGGTCCCGAGGTATCCCTTACTGGATTCCGTCATAGGAGTTAAGTACTTTCGAGAGTAATCATATCCCCTGTAAGCATGTGTTTTTTTATCTTTTAGAGAAAGGCATCTGTACTTATGCGATTGTATTTTTAGAGATATCAGACAACTCTTTGCAAAACATAAATGTAAAAAACGAAACATGACCGAAAATCTGATTTTATTAATTCATGTGCCCTGAATTGGCAAGATACAGTCAAGGAAATATATCTCCTGAAATGAAGAGACTGTTACAAATTGAGAAACAAAATGCTGGCGGTGTTGGCGACGCTTTGAGGAGCTTCCTCTTCTGCTATGACTCGTATGACGATGACGTTCTTCTCGTCTTGCTTTCTGAAGAAGGTTGATTCTGATTGAAGCTTGATCCTTTGGAAGCTTACCAAGTTGTAGGTGATACAGACGAATTCAGAATGCAGTTGTTCGCTTATTCCCTTATTTTGCATGGATCGCCCTTTCGGGTTTTCAATCCATCGGGATACCCATTTTTGCCTGAGCTGTCCAATGCGGCTTTTCAACTCAGCGGGTGTACATTTTTCATTTATTTTCCCTTACTTTTGCCCGAGTCTTTTATTCTGTTTTTGACTCGCCGGGATGCCCTATTTTTGCCTGGACTTACATTCTGTTTTTATGTCCAGCGGGTCATTTTATGCGAAGTATTTTTTAACTGCATCTGAATTCACAGGGGATGGGAAATCTTCACCATCCATGGTGCTGAGCATCAGTGCTCCACCAGAGAAAACTTTCTTTACAACGAATGGTCCTTCATAATTTGGAGTCCATTTTCCCCTGTAGTCTGTATGAGGAGGGAGGATTCTTTTCAACACAAGATCTCCCACTTGGTACTCTCGGTGCCTGACTTTCTGATCAAAGGCTTTCTTCATTCTCTTCTGATATAACTGCCCGTGGCAGATTGCAGCCAATCTCTTCTCTTCGATCAGACTCAGCTGTTCGAATCGGGACCGTACCCATTCTGCTTCACTCAGTTTAACATCCATTAGTACCCGTAGAGAGGGTAGTTCAACTTCAACAGGTAGGACTGCTTCCATACCATATACAAGTTGATACGGTGTTGCCCCAGTGGACGTTCTGATTGATGTGCGGTACCCATGCAAGGCAAACGGTAGCATCTCGTGCCAATCTTTGTAGGTGACTACCATCTTCTGCACAATCTTCTTGATATTCTTATTTGCCGCCTCAACAGCGCCATTCATCTTTGGCCTGTAAGGAGAAGAATTGTGATGTTGAATCTTGAAGTCCCGGCACAGTTCTGCCATCATTTTGTTGTTCAAGTTGGAACCATTATCAGTAATGATTCGCTCGGGCACTCCATACCGACAGATGATGTCTCTCTTCAGGAATCGGGCTACCACTTGCCTAGTGACGTTTGCATATGAGGCTGCTTCAACCCACTTGGTGAAATAATCAATGGCGACCAGGATGAATCTGTGGCCGTTTGAAGCAGTTGGCTCAATCTTGCCAATCATATCAATGCCCCACATAGCAAAGGGCCAAGGTGAAGACATGATGTTCAAAGGATTGGGAGGCACATGCACCTTATCCGCATAGATCTGGCATTTGTGGCATTTTCTGGCGTAAGCACAACAGTCTGCATCCATTGTGATCCAGTAATAACCTGATCTTAACAACTTCTTAGCCATGGCATGCCCTCCTGCATGGGTACCAAAGGATCCTTCGTGCACTTCATGCATCAACAAATCTGCTTCTGCCTTATCAACACATCTGAGGAGTACCATATCAAAGTTCCTTTTGTATAAAGACCCATCAGTGTTCAGGAAGAAGCCTCCAGCAAGCCTTCTTAAAGTCTTCTTATCATTGGAAGATGCCCCAGGTGGGTATGTCTGATCCTCCAAGAAGCACTTAATGTCATGGAACCAAGGCTTATCATCTTTTACAACATCCGCTGCAAATACATATGCTGGTCTATCAAGTCTAGATACTGAAATCTGGGGTACCAAGTTAGCAGCTTGAACTTTGATCATGGATGAAATGGTAGCGAGAGCATCTGCAAACTGATTCTCGTCCCGAGGGATATACTCAAGCTTGACTGTTGCAAAGAAAGTCAGTAACCTTCTCGTATAATCCCTGTAAGGTATCAGGTGATCTTGGTGGGTGTACCATTTCCCGTTGGTTTGATTGACTACCAAAGCTGAATCTCCGAATACGGTCAATGTTTTGATCCTGAGGTCAATGGCTTCCTCAAGACCCATAATGCAAGCTTCGTATTCAGCTTCGTTGTTAGTGCAATTGAAAGTGAGTTTTGCCGAGAAAGGCATGTGAACTCCTTTAGGTGTAATGAGTACTGCACCAACACCACGGCCATTCATGTTAACAGCCCCATCAAACATCATAGTCCATTCTTCTTCCGGGTCAGGCCCTTCAGTGTGAACGGGCTCCTCATGATCTTTTGATTTAATGAACATGATGTCTTCATCAGGGAAGTCAAATCTCATAGGCTGGTAGTCATCAATGGGTTGCTCAGCAAGATATTCAGATAGTACACTGCCCTTGATGGCTTTCTGAGAAGTGTACTGTATGTCGTATTCTGTGAGAATCATCTGCCATCTTGCAACCCGTCCGGTAAGAGCTGGCTTCTCGAAAATGTACTTAACTGGATCCATTTTTGAGATTAATAAGGTAGTGTGGGTCAACATATACTGTCTCAGCCGGCGAGCAGCCCACGCTAAAGCACAACAAGTTTTCTCGAGCAGTGAATAACGTTGTTCACAGTCGGTAAACTTTTTGCTTAGGTAGTATATTGCATACTCTTTTCGACCAGACTCGTCATGCTGGCCCAGCACACACCCCATTGACTCTTCTAATACTGTCAAGTACATAATCAGAGGTCTTCCTTCAACTGGAGGCATAAGGATTGGAGGTTCTTGTAGATATTCCTTGATCTTGTCAAAAGCCTTCTGGCAGTCTTCGTTCCACCTGACCGTTTGTTCTTTTCTTAACAGCTTGAACAAAGGTTCACAGGTCGCTGTGAGGTGAGATATGAACCGTGAGATGTAGTTCAATCGACCTAAGAACCCTCGAACTTCTTTCTCAGTTTTAGGTGCAGGCATTTCTTGAATGGCTTTGACTTTATCAGGGTCGACTTCAATCCCTTTCTCGCTTACAATAAAGCCCAGCAGCTTACCGGATCGCACCCCGAATGTGCATTTGTTGGGGTTCAACTTTAGTTGGTACTTCCTCAGGCGCTTGAACAACTTCAGCAGATTTACCAGGTGATCTTCCTCTGTAAGGGACTTGGCGATCATATCATCCACATAACATTCTATTTCTTTGTGGATCATATCGTGGAATAATGTCACCATAGCCCGTTGGTATGTGGCACCAGCGTTCTTCAGTCCGAATGGCATCACTTTGTAACAGAACGTGCCCCAAGGTGTAATGAATGTTGTCTTCTCCATGTCTTCAGGTGACATCTTGATCTGATTATACCCTGAAAATCCATCCATGAAGGAGAATATCGAGAACTAAGCCGTGTTATCCACCAATACATCAATGTGAGGTAATGGGAAGTCATCTTTCGGGCTGGCTCTGTTCAGATCCCGGTAGTCAACACACATTCTTACTTTGCCGTCCTTCTTAGGCACAGGTACTATGTTAGCAACCCACGGCGGATAGCTAGTCACAGCAAGGAACCCGGCGTCCCATTGCTTTTGTACCTCTTCCTTGATTTTCATAGCCATGTCTGGGCGAGTTCGGCGCAGCTTCTGTTTAACTGGTGGGCACTCTTCTCTCAAAGGCAGCTTGTGCACAACTATGTCGGTATCCAACCCTGGCATATCTTGATACGACCAAGCAAACACATCAACATACTCTTGAAGCAGATCTATCAGTTGTCTCTTCACTGAGTCTTGCAGGCAGGCCCCGATTTTAACTTCCTTCACGTCTTCGTCTGTACCAAGATTAATCACTTCAATCTCCTCCTGGTGAGGAGTAATAACCTTTTCCTCTTGTCTCAACAACCTGGCTAGCTCTTCAGGAAGCTCATACTCTTCTTCAACCCCTTCATCAGCTTGATTGATCGGATTGTCAAAGTCATACGATGTCATAGCCGTGCTGTTGTCGGTGCTGTCTGGAAGGCACTTTCTGCAAGGGTTAAGTTTGTTCATTTTAGTGATTGATTTTAATCTTGCTTTAGAAAAAGTGAAATGAAGTTATCATTTTGAAAACACCGCCATTTATTTTTGTACAAAAAGAAAAATGGAAAAACAGTGAGCATAAAAGAAAAAGACTCGTTTGCAAAAAGATGTCTGATATTTCATTAATTTAATCTTGTTTGCACAAAAGTACAGATGGCCCTGGTTACAAAATGAGTCTTGTCATCTTGGGCAAGATGCAAGACTTTGATGCATGCTTATAAAAATACAGGAAATAATAATTACTCTGCATGAGTAACTCTTATAATTTCCTGGGAAGACCAGTTCGAGACACTGCTCCCCGGGATCTTCGGACGAATCCAATTCTCCAGATTGCGCTCCTCTTCCAGCTCGTCTTCCAGACAGTTGATAGCATCGGGGGTAAGCATCCCCCCACTGACAAAACCAGGCTCTCCAGCAGCCCTTGCTTGATGTTGAGTTGGTTTGTAACCCAACCCAAATTTGTCCTTCTTCTCCTCCACAGCTAAAACCTTGCCCCAGCCTAGGGCAGTTCCTTCTTCAACAACCTTCCGGGCTTGTTGGTATGATGACATTGGAGTACCAGATACAGCAGATGCCTCGTGCACATTCAAAGCTTCAAACCCCTGGCTCATTGTTTCATGGATCTCTCCATCCATTTCAATGTACTTATAGGTTGCCAGGTGGCTGACAAAAATGTCCTCCTCTCCACAGATTGTGACAACTTGGCCTTCCCACTCAAATTTTAACTTTTGGTGAAGGGTAGACGTTATTGCGCCGGCGGCGTGAATCCAGGGTCTACCCAACAAACAGCTGTAGGCGGGCTGAATGTCCATCACATAAAAGGTAGTTTTAAAGGTCTGTGGGCCAATTGTCACAGGCAGCTCAATCTCTCCCAGAACCGATCTCTTCGAACCATCAAAGGCTCTTACCACCAGGTTGCTGGGTCTCAATGCCAATCCATCATATTCTAACTTCACCAGAGCCTTCTTTGGTAAGACATTCAGGGAAGAACCCGTGTCCACCAGCACATGAGAAAGGACAGCTCCTTTGCATTCCAGGGTTATGTGCAAGGCTTTGTTGTGGTTGCGGCCATCCGCTGTCAAGTCAGAATTGGTAAACCCTAGCCCATTGCTAGCAGTAACATTACCAACCACGGTTTCCAATTGGTTGACAGTAATCTCCTCAGGCACGTAAGCTGCGTGCAAGACTTTAAGTAGTGCATTCCGATGGGCTTCGGAGCACATAAGCAGTGAGAGGATAGAGATTTTGGATGGCGTCTGGTGAAGCTGATCCACAATTTTATAATCACTCTTTTTGATGATCCGCATAAACTCATCAACTTCCTGATCAAATGGAGTTTTCAGGGCTTCTTTGGCAGCTTGGTCTTCCTGCACCGGGCCTTTTCCCTTTGCCTTGGCAGCAGCTTCTGCTTCGGCAGTAGGTCTTTGAACTTGTGAAGCAAAGAGACGTCCGCTTCGAGTGAAGCCTCCGCCTCCCCCCACATTATCTACTTGTGGTGCAGGTGTGGATGTTTCAAGAGTGATTCTTTTTCCTTCGCAGTACACGTCAGAGCCATAGTGCCAGGGGATGGCCCTATTGCTTTCATATGGTACTGGTCCAGGCACCGTGACAGTAACTGGACTGATTGCTGCTGCTGAAGGGACTGTTATTGTTTGTGGATCATAAAAGATTGTAACTGGTGCTCTGGTGGGAGCAGCACCTTCTGAATGGTAAGCGGAGTTATTTTCAGGATCATAGAATATGGTAACAGTAGAGACATCTTCATGATTGATTGCTGGTGTTATAGGAGGTACTGTTGGAAGGACTGTTGTTGTTGCTGATGGAGATTCGAAATGGAATGAAGCTGAAGTTGTAGCAGGAGAAACTGTTGAAAACTGATCATTTGGGAGGACAGATGAAGTACTGGTTGATGTTGCTGGTGAGTTGTCGGGAACAATAGTTGCTGCGGTTGTAGGAGGGTCTGAAACCGTTGTTGATGAAGTTGCTGAATTTGTCGGAAATGATGTAGTGATCTGTAGCAGGCCACTCTGAATAAGGTTGTCAATGCCATTCCTTAGGTCCTCACACCCATTCCATGAAATATTGCAATAGGGACACCCTAGTTCACACCCCGGAAATATTTGGTTTTCACGGAGTTGAGCTTTGATTTCCACCAATGGTGTCCTGATCTGATCCACACTAGTTATCAAATAAGACGGTTGGTCTTCTTCAATAGCATTAATTCGGGGACCACCATGGTTTGGCATTGGGTTTTTATTGACATTGGGCGGAGGTGCAAAATTCAGAGCCTTGGAGTCTACCAAGTCTTGTACCTTCATATGCAGAGCCCTGCATTTCTCTGTACTGTGACCAGGTGCGTTTGAATGGAAAGCACACCTAGCATTAGAGTCATAGTTCCTTGGTAGACTGTTGGGATCCGGAGGTGCCAACGTTCTTAGCTCAACTAGGTTGAGTTTCAGAAGTTGTGGCAGCAAAGCAGCATACGGCATTGGGATCGGGTCGATCACTCTGTTAGCTTGGGATGGCCTCTGTTGGAATGGCCTTTGTTGATTGTTGTTGTTGGAGTTGTTGTTGTTGTAGTTTCTTGGAGGATACTGATTCTGATGATACTGAGGTTGTTGTTGGAAGTTTTGTTGAGGAGGTTGATAGACTGGCTGAGGATGAGCTGGAGCAGGGATAGTGACTGCTGCTATTGACCTCTGAGCATATTGGGGCCTACCCCTGTTGGTGTGGATGGCATTAGTCTCGCCAGCTCTTCTCGGGCCTGCAAAAGGCTTTCTTGTACTACTGGACGAGCTTGCACCGTTATCAGAGATCTTACCCATTTTTAACAGGCTTTCAATTCTCTCCCCAGCTATAACAACATCTGCGAAGCTAGTGGAAGAGAAAGCAGCCAACCTGTCAATATACGTTCCCTGAAGGGTATTCATGAACATATCAGCCATTTCCCGTTCTGACATAGGTGGCTGGACAGCAGCAGCAAGCTGTCTCCATCTTTGAGCATATTCTCTGAAGCTCTCCCTAGATGACTGTGACATTCCCATTAGGAGGGTCCTGTTGGGTGCCATATCTAGATTATACTGATACTGTCTGATGAAGGCCTCTGCCAGGTCCTTCCAGCATCTCACAGTTGCCCTTGTCAAATGGGAATACCATTCCCTAGAAGCTCCAGTCAAGCTATCTTCGAAGTAGAACATCCAGAGTTTCTCATCCATTGTATAGGCCTTCAGCCTTCCCAGAAATGATTGCAAATGAGTCCGGGGGCATGAAGTCCCATTATACTTTTCGAAACAAGGAGGCTTGAACTTATGGGGGATCCTGACCCCGTTTACCAAACCCATGTCCATGACGTCGAAACCCAAAGAATTTTGAGATTCTAAGGACCTCAACTTCTCAGCTATTTCTTCCAATCGTCTATCATAAGTTTCCTCTCCAGCACCCATTACTGTGAATTGGTCCTCCTGAGGATCTTCTTGAAGTACTCTGGCTGCAGTGGCTGTTCCTTGAATGTTTGCGGGAATATTAACCTCAGGATGGAGATGTGGGCCAAACACAGGGGGGTTAACATGGGGTTGCACCCGTTCATTGTTACTTGTGCCAGCAGTCCCCACATGGGGCTCATCTTGATTCCTCCCTTCTACCAAGGCTCTGAGCCTCTCCTGACTTTGAGCCAAATTGTTCATCACTTCCATGAATTGTGTTATCTGAGTTCTCATCTCCAACCTTTCGTTGGCCATCTGGTTTCTGACCTCCGTAAGGTCTTGTTGCATCTGATCCATCTGAATTCCCGGAAGGTTGTTTCTAGTTGGGTACCTGTGTGGCCTGTTGAGAGGAAATACCCGGCGGCGAGCAATAATTCCTGAATATCACAACAGAGGTTAGCAACAACAAAACAAAACCTACAAAACAAATAAAAGGTTAGCATGCAATGCAGTTATGCTTATTTGTTCTCAAGGTATCCGGTTTGGCCTTCAGTTTTGACCCTTCCAGACCCTTGAAGATGATGCTGTTGAAGTTGCTTTTGAAGTGAACCCAGATAGAAACCAACACAAATATATTACAAAGGTGAAATAATACAATTTGTTCATTTTACAACACCGGCCCCCTAAGGGGTCAAAATACATCACAAAAAACAAAAGTACATGGAAAAGGAACAACAACAAGCAAATGATCAAACTCCAAGGCCAAACTCATCCTCACGAACTTCCTTGAGAAGTGCTTCGGTCACAGGATCAGCCGGATGCTCCGTAAGATTTCTGATGAGAAGGTTTCTTGTTGCAACAGCTGCAGTCAACTTCCTGTTCTGACTTTGGTCCTTAGACCTCTTCACTCCAGCTCTGATTTCTAGCTCTGATATTTCCTTCTGGGCTGCTGCCAGGGCTTTTTCCATCTGCTCCATCTTGTCCTGAACTCTCTTGTCTTCTAGAGCACGGGCCTCAGTGATCCGGACCCACCTGGCCTGACTCTCTTTCAAATACAAGTCTGTCCTTGCTCTCTGGAACTGGGCTTCTTTACAAGCATTCTTCAGAATCTGTTCACCAGCTTTAGACTTGTTGATATAATCTCCAGACTTCTCGATCTTAGTCAAGTGTTCCACTTTCAATTTCTCCAATCTCTCAATCTCCCTCACACCTTCACTCCTTTCCCGGAGGGTCTTCTGCAAAGCCTGGGTTAGCTTCTCATTTCTTTCCTTCAAGCTCTCAAACTCCTCCAAACTGATAGTGGCAGGGGGGGTGCTGAAGATGACTCAGGCATGTCTTCTATGGTGAAGGGCATTCCAGAGAATTGGGCCCTAGCATGGGACCACTCATAATATTGGACTGATGCCACATTATTGCACTTCCCCAAAATGGTGATTCCCTTGGTTTGAACATGATCCCAGGCCCAGGCAGCCTGCCTAACAGTTGCCAGACTAACCTTGTTCTCACAGTAGAGGGTCTCAATCAGGTCCTGTGTCTTAGGAGTATGGACCAATGCATAGCCCAATTGCCTCCTGAACAGCAGAGGGTTGTAATTGATACTTCCCTTAACTCCTATTAAGGGCACATTGGGAAAGTGCCCACAGCTGGTGATTATATCTCTGCCCTTGGTGCTCTGAGTACACCATCTGATGTCTGCTGAAGTGAGAGTAGTGAGCCTCTTAGCCCAGTTGCTTTGCTGATGAGGATTTAGAAATGCATCTGTCCTGGGTAGATGCCTGAGAAGCCAAGTATGAAATAATGGAGCACAACACCTCACTAGCCTTCCCCTCTGCTTCTCATTCTTCTGATGTACTGAGTAATAGAGATCTCCTAACAAGGTTGGCACTGGGTTCTTTAGGATGAACAAATGGATTGCATTCTTACTAATGAATCGAGGCTCATCTGCAAACAACACAATTCCATATATGCACAAGGCCAGCAGAGCACAAACAGCTTTCCACTCCCCCAGGGAGGCTTTCAGACTAGCTTGAGAAATCAGGAAGTCCAGATGAAATCCAGGGATCCCAGCTTTGGAGGTCATATGTTGCTCAATCAAAGCAGGTTCCAGGTGCAAAGCTTTTGCTACCTCTCCATTGCTGGGAGAGACCATTTCAGGGTTGAAAGGGATTTCTCTTTTGATAGGCAGACCAATCAATGATGAGTATTCTTCCAGAAGAGGACCCAACTGAAAGTCTTGAAAGGTGAAACATCTCAACGGGGGGTCATAGAACTGAATACAGGTATGGATCAGGCTTCTCTGAGATGGGTCCAGATCCATGACCAAGTCAAGTATATCCCCATAATGCTCTCTGAACAAAGGCATGTGATCTGGAGTGATCAGGGTTTGGATCCTCCTGATGTCTGATAAGTCTGGTTGGAAGAAATGATAGGTGATGTTGCTTTTCTTTGGAGCCATGATGCTGAGACTGAGTAGAATAAGTGCTGATGAAGATGCTGAGAAGTGGGCCACTGGCTGGCTAGTGCAAGTAACTGGAGTATATGGCTGACAAGCTGAAGCAAGATGCTGGTGGAGATAGGTCAAAACTGCAGATGGGGTCAAAACCAAAACCAGGTGAATATGGATACCCTGAAACACAAATAAGCACATGTTAATATGATGCAATGAGTATGAATGCAAATGAAATGCAAGGGTTTGTGACTGAGCTGGATCTGATCAAAATGCCCTGATATAGATCCATGTGTGTTCAAGAATTCCAGATGGAGGTCTAAAAATCCAGTAACCAAGGTAGGGGGACTCAAATAAAGAGCCACATGTCCAGGGTTTAGAATCACAAGAACTATCCAACATGGAGCACTCTTAACAAAGTCAAAGTAACAGGGTATTCTGAGGTCAAGGTACCTGCAAACCTGTAAACAGCCCAACCCCCTCACAGGTGGTGATCTAGAACAAGGATCCTCAGACTTGGATCAGTTATGAGAAGTGTAAACACTTCTTACCCGGGGGTACAGTGTTTACAATAACCATAACAATTCCTCCTCTAATTCACCTCAGTTTCTGAAGGTCAATACTAAAAGGTCATCCAGACTTAGCAGGCTTCCCAGATAGCCCTAGCATTACAGGAAATCCGCAACACAGAGTTCTCAAGAAGAAACCCATATCTGAACCGTGTTTCATATTCCCGCACCAGACCGAAATGGAATGGGAAAGAATATGATTCACTCTAGCCTAGGTGTCACTCAGGTCCCAGGTATAGGACCTTAACTCTCAATGAAATACCCACCCACCAAAGAAAAACCAGATCCAGCCAGCACAGTATGACAGTATGAAAAATATAAAGCTATAAAGAAAGCAATAAATCAACTGTACATAAAGCAATAAACAAAACAAATATACAAGCACAGATAGCACATAACACCCCAGTAAACACAAATCAAACAAGCGCTAGGAGGAACCCACAAAAAGAACCAGAAGCCCTGGTTGCAGTATAAGTTTCCCCAGCAGAGTCGCCAAGCTGTCGCTCCCGACAAATGAAACGGGGTCAGATGAAGGTACAGACGCGAACGGTCGGCGAGAGGAACAGTGAGAACACACAGCCGTGAACTCACTGGAGATGAATAGAGTCGCCAGCTAGGCATTTTTATCCCGGAGGAAAGGCAATGCTGCATAGACCTAGAAAGATACGGATAAGACGGTTGCGAACCAGAGAGACTGAGAAAGGGGGTTGGTTACAACCTGGGAAGGTATTAGCACCCAGATTGTCCGTCGTACTCGACGGGATCCACGCTTAAAAGATTTGTGTTTTAAAGGGGTAGTGTCAGTGCAATCTGTGTATAAATGAGCTGGAAAAGGATGTACAGGTGTCAGTGTAAAAGAAGGTGAAGTGTGTAAATGATGTGTCAGTGTAAGAATGAGAATGAATTGCTCATGATAATGAGGCTAAAAGAAAGATGCTGGAAAGAGGGGGAATATACAGAGACTTTTGTTCGATAACTGTTAAGTTATGCCTACGTATCCTCTCGTGCAATGAGGAAGTCAGAACACCGTAGTTCGACCCAAAGAGACTGAAAGATGAATTGACTTGTGAACTGCTTACTTGTCAATGCTCAAGTGTATGACCTGTCTGGCTCAGGTGCAAACTGTCTTGCATTAGACGGAAGAAGCAAGTTCCCGTTTGTGAGTGAAGATGATGAGAAAAGAATCCCGGAGGAGACGATTATTGTTTGTTTTTGAGTTTTCAGTCTTTTATTTCTTTTTGGAGTTTGTCATAAGATAATGAGCTTAAGTCTAAACCAATGGATTTAGTAAACTCATCACATCTTCCCTCTGATTAGGGGTAATGAGAATACCTTAAGTGTGAAGTCAGATTCTCACACTTAATCACCTCTGGTGTAGGATTAAGATCATTAACCTACTTGGGATTATTTAGATGTTTTTGTGTTTTTGTTCAGTGTTGAGTAATGAGGTTAAGCCATAATCAAGGATTAAACAGACCCATTACACCATCCTAAAAGAAGGATGATAGATGAGAGTGTTTAAGCTGAGGAAGACTCCTCAACTTAATCCATGATTAGGGATTAAACCCATGACAAAACAAGCCTTTATTAAGTGGATTTTAGTTAATGGTATGATGATGAAGTGTTTTTTATGATTTGTAAGACAACTTGAGGGGGACTTGTCCATTAACACTAGGGTTAGTCCTTCTTAACCACTTAAGGAAGAATTAGAACCCTAATGCAAGGCCCAAGTTACAAGTGTGATGTCTTGATGATTATTAGATGAATTGATTAAGAGATTTAAACACCTTAAGGGTTTAATACTTAGGATTAAAGTTATACACTCCATCCTAAGAGAAGGATGCAGGCATAACCCTAAGCACAAAGTCTTAAAGCCTTTAGGGTTTAGTCCCTGATTATGAGGTGAGAAGAGAAGACTCAAAGAGAGACACAAAGGTAAAACTATGAGGGGACTAATCAAAACCCTAATTCAATGTCATGCTTGGATGATCCTAAGGTTTGTGAGGTTTTCAAGGACAAACTTCAGAGGAGCCACCAGGAAGCAGATGAATAAGATCAAGAGAAGCAAAATGACTTGCTTCATTCAAGAAGTCAAGTCACTTGAAGAAAGAAAGTGGGAGGAACAAGAATGAGCAAGCTCAAACTCAAACACATATATAAATGCAGCAATGGATGCAAGAGAGATGAAAAGAAAAGGTATGAGAAGTGAAGGCAAATTCACTTCCCAAGTTTACTTACCACCTGAAATGTTAGAAAGAAATGCAATGCAATGCAAGATGAGATGAAATGACATGATGTTAAGCAAAACCAGAAGCATGTTGATGATGATTATGATGTTATGAGATGCTACAAACATGAGGCAGCACATGGAAATGTCCATACAAGATCATGGATGCAAATGATGCAAGCTAAGGAGCATGAACAAGCATGGAAAGTTATGAAGCACACAAGACAAATGACATGGCAAATATGTAATGCAATGATCATCCATGCTTTCTATATGTCTTAAGATGTTATATGAATCACAAGAATGCACAAAATGCAAAGACAAATCATATTATGCAAGGAGATGCAAGAAGGATGCAAGAGAAAGCCCAAATTAGGGTTCATGGATGAAACATCAAACAAAAACCCAAAACAGAAACAAAACCCTAAGATAAAAATGGAAAATGGCACTCAAAGAAACCCTAATCCTATAGTGAACCACTGCCCAAAGGGGAGCTCTCAACTCTCAACCAAACTCAAGATATGATTTTTACAAGTTATTAGGGTTTTTTAGGGTTCTTAACAAAATAAATGCCAAACAAATAGAAAATGCAAGATCAAATCATGGCCATTTTATCCTTGAAAATACATGCTAAACACAAAACAATGCAAGAAGAATCAATGTCTCAACCTTCTCCAAAAGGCAGAAATGAATTTTCAAACATGTGATCAAAATAATGCATAAAAAATGATTTAATTCAATGAAAAATTCTTAAAATGCATCAAGATCAAAAAAGAAATTTGGTTTGAAGGTTGGACAATGTTTCTAAATGTCCTAGAACATTTCATGAATTTGTTTGTAATTTTTAAATACCTAAAAGTATTTTTAATTAATTAATTCTCATTAATCAATTAAAAATAATCTTTTAAATATTTAAAAATACCTTTTTAATGATAAAAAATAAAATAAAAATATTTTTGGGTCATAAAAATTAATAAAACCTTAAGGAAAAAGTTTCATAATTTTTAAGATTTTTTTGCTATTTTAAAATAAATATGCAAGTTAATTGAAAGAAAAATGAATAAAAATTAAATAAAATAAAAAGTAAACCAAATGAATGGCCAAGATGGAGCCTGAGTTCAAAAAGGTTGACCAGCGCGCAAATGAAGGGTGAGGATGCAATCTGGCCAGATTAAATTAATTACGAATTAATTAATATTAATCAAATGGATTAGGGCAAATGGGGTGATCCTGACCACTCACTGGCGCGCGGGAAACAAAGATCAAGGGCCCAAATTTAAAGTTCGTTAATTAATGATGGTTAACCCTAATTACACTCAGGCGACCGGAGATGAGCTCCGGTCGTCTTCTCCGGCCATACCAAAACCCTAGTTCTTTATCCAGGCCACCCCATGTCAAATCAACTGCCCAGAAACATTTCCCACACTTCCTACAACCCAAATCCATGATCAAACATCATTTTACCATCAAGAACAGCTTGAATCGAAGCAAAACAAAAAATGGGGCCAAACTTTCAGACACCCACCAAATGTTCATTTCTCCACCATTTTAAATTCTAAACACATCACAGTGATCCTCAGAGCATGCACTTTCGATTTGTAACAAAAGAAACAAGCTTTAAAAAGTTTGAAGTTTGAGACTACCTGAGGTGACAAATCCTGTTTCTGGGCTTCCAGGGCCGTTTCTTGATGCAAGCTAACTCTAATGACTCCCCTGGTGTCAATGGCAAGTTTGAAATGAGCTCTAGCAAGCTATTTCATGAGTTACCAAACTGATATAGCAGAGAATGAACTTGGTGTGTAGGCTGTTTTAGGTCAGTGTAATGGGTGGTTTGGACTCCTTTGAGTGTTCCTGATTTGTTGGTGAAGGAAAATGGAGTGTTGGATGGCTGAAAAGTGGGATTCGAATAGAACTGGTTCTGAGGGTGAAGAATGGTGGAGCTCAGGTCAGGCTTGTTTCAGGCTTGAGCTTTGGTGGTTTCTTGCCTATGAAGTGTGTTGAGTTGGATGATGAAGAAAGTTTTAGTATTTGCAGGCTGTATAGAGAAATTCGAAGGTTTTTGCAATGTGGAAGGTTTTTGTGAATGTGGTGAATGTATGTGTTTCAGCCTTGCTCCTTGTTATGGCTAGCTTGCAAATTGATAACATAAACAAATCTGATTGGCTGGATGATGTGACTTGTGCTTTTGTGATTGGTAAGTTTGCTTTTGCCAAAAGTCAAAAATCTTGTAAGAGAAGCATGGGCTTGATACTAGCTTGGTACAAAGCTAGGTCTGGCGCATCATGGTATGGTGAGAGAGCCAGCAAGGTCCAAAGGCCAAGGCAGCAAGTTGAGGGAGCATGATCATGAGTTTTTGCAAGTTGTGACATTTTGGTTCACATGTGATTCTTTGTCTAACCAAGCATGAAACCATGGGCAATCTTAGTTCAAATCTGATTTTTAGGACTTAGAGAATGTTTGTGTGTTGGTTTGAAATGAATTAGAGGCTGAAATATGCATTGGTCCAAGACTTTGCAAAATTTCCATTTGAAGCATGCCTTAGAAATTAATGATTTTTGCCAACTTTGCATTGCCATAACTTTTGATCCAAGAAGAGTTTGATCATGTTCTTGTACTTTTTGAAAAGGGAAAGATGAGATCTACAACTTTCATGACCAAAGTTTTTTCATTTGAAGCCTTTTTGGATCATGAATCAAGGCTTGAAGAATGACCTAAAATGATGCATTCTTGAAAAGTCAACTATGCCCAAAAAGTCAACATTTGCAAAAACCCTAAATTCTTGATTTTTATGAACTTAAACCTTCTTCCATGATCAAATAAAGATCATATACACTCAAAATGATGAAGATCACCCATTGGTTGGGTCATTGGGGGCCTCAAATGCCCTGATTTTACACTGACTTGTCTGAAAAGTCAACCCTTGATCAGATGACTTCCCCATGGAATTTCTTCATGAAAATTGATATGCATACTCCCTATACCATATATAGACCAATGGAAACAAGAATGACCAAAAAATTTGGGGTTATGGCCTCTGAAACCAAAACCCTAATTTTCAGTCAACTGTGCAGTTCATCCTGGCTCTGCATCCACTCAAACCCTAGTTCTTGTGATCCCTCTGCAATTTTGACTTTGAGGAGATGGAATATGATATAAGAACACACATGGACCCTCTTTGAGTTGATTGGTGGCCTTTGGAGTGGCCCAAGAAGCTTTGGGATTGCTCAGATCACAAACCCTAGGTGCAGATGCTTTAGAAACTATGCAGTGAAACAAAAGTGAAATATGAAATGATATGATTGTGTTTATGCATATGAAATGATCACAAGCCATGGTGTGAATGGGTGAGGGCAAATTTGGGGTGTTTACAGGGCCAAGTTGCAAAAATGTCAACATTGTGTACTTGAGGTATGGGCATGGTTCAAAGATGTTTCAAGGGGTGTCTTGGCCTCAGCTGAGTTCATGGATGGCCCTTGGATCAATAGAGTGCAACTGGATGGCCTTGATCAAGTGTTTGCAAGCTTTATGCATTTTGACAACTTTAAAATTTCTTGAGAAATTGGCCATGAAAACTTGTGATGCAAGGCATGATTCTGAACCAAATGTGTTGCACTATGTTGGTATGATGTTTAGAGGTCAATTAGAGGTCATGAAATGGCTTGGCAAGTGAATTTGCAAAATTCTCTCTTTGGTGCACACTTGAAAATTATAGGAGTTTTGCCAACTTTGAAAGGCCATATCCTGAGTTCTAGGATGAATCAAGACATGTTCTTGTACTTTTTGAAAATGGGAAGACATAATCTACAACTTTCATGTCCAAGAATTTTTCATTTGAAGCATTTTTGGTCATGAAAGAATAGGTTGAATATCTTTCCCAAAATGGAAAGTTTCCATTACAAGTCCTTTCCAAAAATAGCAAGTTTGCATTTGGCTCAAAATTCTTCAACATTGTGAACTTCCAACCACTTCAATGATCAAATAAAGATCATAGAGACTCAAAATGATGATGATGACCCTTTGGTACCCTTGATGGAGGCCTCAGATGCCCTGATTTTGACTTTACTTGCTCAAGAAGTTACCCAATGATCAGATGACTTCCACAGTGAATGTCTTCATCAAATTTGGTACACATGATCCTTATAACATATTGAGACCATTAGAAACAAGAATGACCAAAAAATTTGGGATTAAGGCCTCTGAAACCAAAACCCTAATTTTAGGTCATCTGTGCAGGAAATCTTCAGTCTGCCTCTATGCCTTTGCCATGCTTTGTGATCCCTTGACTTTTATGAACTTTGGGGAGCATATTATGATCATGGAACACACATGGACCCTCTTTGCATGCTTCAAGACCTTTGAGATGGCTCAGATCACTTCTTGGATTGCTCAGATCACAAACCCTAGATGCAGATGAAATGAACTATGTAGTGGGATATGATATGCTTATGCTAATGCAAAAATGAAAGATCACAAGCCATGGTGTGAGAAAAAGTGAGGGCAAATTTGGGGTGTTTACAGCTGCCCCTATTCAATCATGAGTTAGCTGTGCATGATGTAAGCGTTTAGCTTAATAGACAAACAAGATAACTTGTGGTTGAATACCAAAGACAGTCCGAAATTTGCACTCGCTGGGGAGAAGAAGAAAAGGGATATAAATTGTAACAGATAATATAGTATGAGTATCAAATGAAAGCGATGGAGGACGACCATCGAGCAGAGGACGACTGCTGGGGGTAAAACGGTAAGCAGAGTAATGACGGGGACGGCCAACATGCTGGGAAATAAAGAAACCACGACGGGGACGACCATCGGGTAAGGAAATAAAATTCTCTGGGGATCAAAGGAATGAGGGAAACACTGACGGGGACGGCCATCAGGTTAAAATAGAAAAGATCAACGATGGGGACGGCCATCAGGTAAAACTTATGAAGGACAATCATCAGGAAAAGGAAAAGGGATCACGACGGGGACGACCATCGGGTTTAAAGAATAAATGAAATATTTGATGAGGGACGGTCATCAAAGGTGAAGTACGATCACCTAGCAGGGGACGGCTACTGAAAATATCACGACATAGGACGAATGCCGGATAGAAAAGATCAACGATGGGGACGACCATCGGATAAGCATGATGAAGGACGATCATCAAGAGGTGAAAGACGATCACCTAGCAGGGTACGGCTTCTCTTGGGGATTATCGCGACATAGGACGAATGTCGGATAACAAGATCAACGATGGGGACGGCCATCAGATAAATGATGAGGGACGATCATCATAAGGTGAAGGACGATCACCTAGCAGGGGACGACTGTTGAAAATATCACGACACATGACGAATGCCGAATAGAAAAAGTTATTTTGTCTTTGTGGGGATGTAAACACGGATGAGTGCTTACGCTTTTAAGAAATAAGAGGTATAAGTGTTTGATGGTGTGTATAGACCAAAGATGCGGACGAGCATCCTCAGGACCATGATACGGACGAGTATCGGTAGAAACAAACGCTGACACGTATTTGGGGATGTTTATACGGACGATAATCAATCGGTTAAGCAAGGAACACGGACGAGTGTTGAATCTGCTGTGGGGGTGATATATACAAGATACGGACGAGTGTCGAAGACTTCTGTATAAGTATGTACAAGTATTGATCTGCTGGTGAAGTATGTGCAAGACACAGACGAGTGTTTGACTTGCTGGGGAAGTATGACACGGGCGAGTGTCAACAAAGAATTGTTCAAGTATGAACAAATATGTGTATTGAGAATGCATAAGGTATTCTGGCAACTTTACTAGGGAAATATGACACGGACGAGTGTCGAAAAGAGCATGTATAAATATGAATAGGCATCTGTGTTTGAGAGTGAAAAGGGGATGTCTAGTCTTTTATCTGTAGGGGATATGAGTTTTATATATGGCTGGTGAAGTGACATTGATATTTGCAGGTGAGTGGCTCGAACCTGGCTTATGATCATGCAAATGTTTGATTTTTGCCGTAATGCTCCATATTAGACGGAATGCTACGCTTATTTTGGGGAAAAATGATGCGAATGCTATGATTATGCAAATGAGAAACCCGATCCGAGATTCGGATCCTGCGGGGAGAGTGATCTCTGGTTTATCTGTCCGGAGGGAGAACTCCGCTGGGAACGAGGAAGTTTCAGCAACTCTATTGGGGAAGTATTTCATGTATTGCTCTACAGGGGAGAGAATGACAACTCTGTGGGGAAGCTAATCCACCGACTCTGCTGAGGATGAGAAGATCCTGACAACTCTGATGGGGAATAGAAAGTTCCTGACTACTTTTCTGGGGAAAAAGTCGTCAGGCATTGCTCGGGAGATCCTGCTTAGGGAGGAGATAACTTCTGGGAAGTAATATGCTGGGGATTGATGAATTCCTCAAGGGATCCCCTGGGGGGATAAAAACTTTGCAAGGAAATACTTCTTGTCAAGGCGTCCTGCTGACGATGTGATTGTTGGCTTGGCTGGGGATATGATGCCTGATTATGCCCCATGCTGTGAAAGGTTGTCTGCCTTGATTACCTGCAACCTGTGAAACAAAGGAAACGCACAAGTGTCCTGAGGTATCCTCAACCAGATTCCGTCATAGGAGTTAGATTTGCCTGAGAGAAACATATTTCCCGCAAGCATTTATTAAAAATGGCCTATATGTTTTCATGCAAATGTTGTATTATGAACTCTATACATTTTGAAAACGAAACAAAAATGTACAAAATAAAGTGTGACTGAAAATTATGATTTTATTGATTTGTGTGCCCTGAATAGGCAAGTACAGTCAAAGAAGCGAATCCCCTAAAAGGAGGATTCTGACCTGTATGACCTTGACGTTCTTCTTATCTTGCTTTCTGAAGAAGGTTGATTATGACCGACGTTTTATCCTTTCGAAGCTTGCCATGTTGTGAGTGATACAGATGAATTCAAAATGCAGTTGTTCGCTTATTCCCTGATTTTGCGTGGATCGCCCTTTCAGGTTTTCAATCCACCGGGATACCCATTTTTTCCTGAGTTGTCCGATGTGGCTTTTCAACTCAGCGGGTGTACATTTTTTTATTTTTCCCTTTTTTTTTCCTGAGTCTTTTATTCTGTTTTTGACTCGCCGGGATGCCCTATTTTTTCCTGGACTTTCATTCTGTTTTTATGTCCAGCGGGTCATTTATGTGAAATATTTTTTAACTGCATCTGAATTCACAGGAGATAGGAAGTCCTTGCCATTTGTAGTAGTGAGCATCAGTGCTCCACCAGAGAAGACTTTCTTTACTATGAATGGGCCTTCGTAGTTTGGCGTCCATTTTCCCCTGTGGCCTGTATGAGGAGGAAGAAGTCATTTCAGAACAAGCTCTCCCACTTGGTATTCCCGAGGTCTGACTTTCTGATCGAAGGCTTTCTTCATTCGCTTCTGATATAATTGCCCATGATAGATGGCCGCTAATCTCTTTTCTTCAATCAGACTTAGTTGGTTATATCGAGACCGGACCCAATCTGCTTCGTCTAGTTTCACATCCATCATTACCCGTAAGGAGGGTAGTTCAACTTCAACAGGTAGGACAACTTCCATACCATATACAAGCTGATAAGGTGTTGCCCCAGTGGATGTTCTAATAGAGGTTCGGTACCCATGCAAGGAAAATGGTAGCATTTCGTGCCAGTCTTTGTAGGTGACTACCATCTTCTGCATAATCTTCTTGATGTTCTTGTTAGCGGCCTCAACAACGCCATTCATCTTTGGCCTATAAGGAGAAGAGTTGTGATGTTGAATTTTGAAGTCTCGGCACAGTTCTGCCATCATCTTGTTGTTCAAATTGGAACCATTATCAGTAATGATTCGCTCGGGAACTCCATATCGACAGATGATATCCCTTTTTAGAAATTGAGCTACCACTTTCCTGGTGACATTTGCATACGAAGCTGCTTCAACCCATTTGGTGAAGTAATCAATGGCCACCAGGATGAATCTGTGCCCATTTGAAGCAGTCGGTTCAATCTTTCTAATCATATCGATGCCCCACATGGCGAAGGGCCAAGGTGAAGACATTACGTTCAAAGGATTCGGAGGCACATGCACTTTATCTGCGTAGATCTGGCATTTGTGGCATTTTCTGGCATATGCACAATAATCTGCATCCATTGTGATCCAGTAGTAACCTGATCTTAACAACTTCTTTGCCATTGCATGTCCTCCGACATGGGTACCAAAAGAACCTTCATGTACTTCGCGCATTAGCAGGTCTGCTTCCTTCTTGTCAACACATCTGAGCAAGACCATGTCGAAGTTTCGCTTGTACAAAGAACCATCAGTATTGAGGAAGAAACCACCGGCTAGCCTTCTTAATGTCTTCTTATCATTTGAAGATGCCCCAGGTGGGTATGTCTAAGTTTCCAAGAAGCATTTGATGTCATGGTACCAAGGCTTGTTATAAGTGACAGTGTCCACAGAGAATACATATGTCGGTCTGCCCAATCTGGATACCAGAATCCGAGGTACATAATTAGCAACTTGTACTTTGATCATGGATGAAATGGTAGCCAAAGCGTACACAAACTAATTCTCATCTCGAGGGATGTATTCAAGCTTAACTATTGTGAAGAAGGTCAACAATCTCCTCGTATAGTCATGGTAGGGAATCAGATGCTCCTGATGAGTGTACCACTTGTCGTTGGTCTGATTGATTACCAAAGCTGAATCTTCGAATACGTTCAAGTTTTTGATCCTGAGGTCAATGGCTTCCTCAAGACCCATGATACAAGCTTCGTATTCTGTTTCGTTGTTAGTGCAGGCAAAGGTAAGCTTTGATGAGAAAGGAAAATGGACTCCTTTAGGTGTGATAAGTACTGCACCAACCCCACGACCGTTGCAATTAACTGCCCCATCGAACATCATAGTCCATGCTTCTTCTAGTTCAGGCCCTTCAGTGTGAACAGGCTCTTCACAATCTTTTGCTTTCAAGAACATGATGTCTTCATCAGGGAAGTCAAATCTCATAGGCTGATAATCATCAATAGGTTACTTAGCCAGATAATCAGACAATACACTGCCCTTGATGGACTTTTGAGAGGTGTATTGAATGTCATATTCAGTTAGAATCATTTTCCATCTTGCAACCCTTCCGGTAAGTGTTGGCTTCTCAAATATGTACTTGACTGGATCCATCTTTGAGATCAACAAGGTAGTATGAGTCAACATATACTGTCTTAGTTGGCGAGCAACCCACGCTAAAGCACAACAAATTTTCTCGAGCAGTGAATAACGTTGTTCATAGTCGGTAAACTTTTTGCTCAGGTAGTATATTGCATACTCTTTTCGACCAGACTCGTCATGCTGGTCTAACACATGCCCCATTGACTCTTCTAATACTGTCAGGTACATGATTTGAGGTCTTCCTTTGACTGGAGGCATGAGAAATGGAGGTTTTTTTTAGATATTCTTTGATCTTGTCAAAAGCTTTCTGACAATCATCGTTCCACCTGTCTGTTTGTTCCTTTCTTAGCAGCTTGAACAAGGGTTTGCAAGTTGTAGTGAGATGAGATATGAACCTTGAGATGTGGTTCAATCTACATAGGAACCTGTCGCTCCCTGGATTTCCATCCTGGTACAAACGCAAAAGTGGCGTGGAAAAGGGTAGAGTCGCCATCCAGGCATTTTTATCCCAAAAAAATAGGAATGGTAATGCTGCACAAACCAGAAGAAAGAAAAGGAAGGACAAAGGTCATGTGAACCAAAGAGACTGGGTTCAGGAGTCGGTTACGACCTGGGATGGTATTAGCACCCTAGATCGTCCGCCGTACCCGACGAGATCCACGCTTGCAAAGAAATTGTTTCAAAGGGTGAAGAAATGAAAGCTGCTGCAAAACTGAAAAGAAACTGAACTAGATAAAAGAAAAGAAAGGGGGAAAATGTAGGGAAAATAAAAGAGTGTCCTCGAACGGGCCCTACCCCGCTGCCTACGTACCTCATCTGGACAATGAGGATCAAAGTCGTCGTAGTTCCCCTAACTAGGGGTGGAAAAGATTGCTTGTGTCTTAAGGCTTGAACTGCCTATGTCAATGCTCAGGTGTTTCAGGCTCGGACGACGAGTGCGTTACCGTCTTGCAAAGTGACAAGTAGGAGAAAGTTCGTACGTGAAAAGTGAATGAGGTGAGAAGAGAATTCTCGAAGGAGAGACGCTTATTGTTTGTTTGTGTTTTTTAGAATAGTTTTTAGAGTGTGGCACAAGGAAGTGAAGGTAAAGCCTTTTCTAAGGACATGTCCTTATTACCACATCCCAAGATAGAATGAGTAACAAGTCCATCAAGAATGAAGAAGATCCTCAAACTTGTTTCCTAAAATTAGGATTTAAATTCACTAACTTGTTTGTATTATTAAGTGTTTTGGTGGATTAAAGTGAAGAAGTATTTTTTATGCTTTTCTTTAAGAGGATGACAAAAGGGAAGGTCAACTCAACTATTATTATATGTTTTTTAGGTTTTTGTTTGAGGATGAGAAAGAGAGAGTACCAAAAGGATCTTAAAGGTAAAAATCTAATGGGGGAAGAGTACTCCTAATATTAACATGCATAGATAAGCCTAGGTTAGTGAGGTTTGAAATATCCTAAAGAAGAGAAGGAAAGAAGAAAAAGAGAAGAAAGGATGGCCTAAGCACATCACAATAACAAGTAGAGAAATCATAAAAGAAGATGAAAGAAGAAGTTGAGATGCGGAAGAAATAGATAAGGAGAGGAGAATGCAATATGGAGTAATCTAATAGTGCACAAACAGAGCCTACACCAGTAGGACTTCCAGATGCGGCAGCATGCTCCTAACATAGCATTAGGAGTAGAATGAGGCGCGAAAAATAATAGTTTCAGTGATACCTAACGGAGAAGGTACGTTGCCTCTTCAATGCGAGCTAGATAACTCAAGAAAGAAAGTCAGAAGCTTCGATCCAACAACCCAATTAATACTCAATCACTTAGCATCAAGAATCCACATCCAAACTCGATTAAGCCAAAATCAAAAGAGAATCAAAAGCTATTAAGAGCTTAATTAAAATTCTAATCAAAATCCCCTAATAGAAAAGAATAAAAGTCAATTAATACAAATATTAACAAATAAAATCAAAATTAAACTTTAATTAATCAAGATTAGTATCACTAAATCAAATAAGACAAATGATATTCAACTAAGGAAATCAAATAATATTTAAATCTTAACCCTTAAAACAAAACTTAATACTTAATCTATACTAATTAACAAAATTATGAAAATAGAATAAGGGATTATATAAAATAAAATAAAATAAAAATAGAAATGGAAAAGGGGGGTTGCGCTGGAAAGAAAGGTGCTGAGAGGAAGTTGGGCTCAAGCCCAATTCCAACAACAATACCAAGAGGGAGGGTGTTCACTGAAACTGGGTGGTGCTGAAAATAGAAAGAACGGGCCAAGCCCATCCATTAACAACCACAATCTTCTCTGAAATGAAAAACAAATTAACATAAAGAAAAATATAAAAGAATAACAGAAAAGTTAACATTAAATAAATAAAGAAAAATAAATAAACAAAACAAACAAAATAAAAACAAGACAAAAAAACCAAAATCAGATTTATGAAAATAATAAAATCCATAAAAAGAACTTCATCCCCACACGATTCTGAAAAAGCAAAAGGGAAGACGACCACCGCTCACAACTCACAGTCCGCCGTCAACCAAGTTCAAACTCGGGATTCAAAATCTCCTCCGTCACACCCGCGCGAACATCCTTCTTCTTTGAGGATCAATGGAGTCTCCTGTTCATGTCCTCTTCCTCAATTCATCACTGCCATGGCCTTCTTCAAATGTGAATCACATCGGCGCTGGAAGAGATAAGAGAAACCACTGTCGGTAACATCTGAGATTAGTCCGTCTCTGTCTCAAGTTTGTGGTTCTTTTCCGTTCTCAAATCTCTGATGATGATTGTTGCGTGAGAGCGGTGGAGGTGGTGGTGAGAAGTTTGCATTGGCGTCAGAGTTTTCGGTTTCTCGCCAATTTCTCGGTTCTGTGCGAATCTCCCTTGTGCGAATCCGATTCGGTTTTCGGTCTCAGTTTCAAATCCGATCCGGTTTCGGATATCTCAATTTGATGCTCTCACTCTTCTTCTTCTACCCTTTCTGTTTTGGTCTGATTTGTGTAGTGAAGCTGGGGGAGAAGCGTTGTGATTGTTGTCGTTATTTATGGAGATTGTTATGAAATTTGAAGAGTAATAAGGACTGAAGGGTATGGATTTGGTTTTAACAGAGATGGAAGTTTGGTGATGGTTTGCGGAGTATACATTTTATGCAGGTTTGTAAGGTTGAACGAAAGTTGAAAGGTGATTGTTGATGCAAAGAATTCGGCTGGTGAGTGATGATGCAAAGAGTTCGACTGTGTTTTTGTGTTGTTGAAGAGTGATTTGTGTTTATTTGGGTTGAAGAAGATGAGTGAATTTGTTGTGATATTATGGAAAGGATTTTTTGTGAGTGAAGATTCAATTCATCGAACCTGAAAGAGATTGTGTGGTGTTTTTGGTTTTTGCTGCGTGAATGAAGAGGAGAAAAAGTGAGGTTTTCAATCCGTTATGCATCTTCCGTGTCAATATCTCAAGGTAGACTCACGAGTTTTGTGCGTGTTGAATTTTTCTGATGTTTTCCACTTTGTTCTCTTGTAATTTGCTCATGTTGAAGGCTTCATTTTGGAATGGCTTGCTGAATGTTGAAATCGTGCAGTGGGGTCCGCCTATTGTTGGTGAGTGGTGAAAAGCGTGTGGAAAGTTGGTTGTACGTGATGTGTTCTGCGTGATCCCCTTTCTAGTTCCTTGTGTGTGTTCAGCTTTGTGCTAATTTTTGGTGTGTGTTTTACGAAAACTTTGTGGCAAAAAACCAATGTTGGTTGTGCAGAAATTAAGGTTTGTTGCTGTACGGTGGAAAATTGCAGGGTAGTGGTATGTGGAACCAAAAGTGCATGTAGAAAAATGGTTGGAATTGGAGTGTGTTTTCTTTTCTTGTGGAATGGTGAGAATCTTTGTTATGGGTCCCTTTGTGTTGATGGAGTAGTGTATTTTTGTGTGAAAAGGTAAATTGTTACTGGTGGTATCCATGAAAAAATGATGGTGGAAAGTGACAATATGCATTGCTGGCAGTTTTGAGAGTAATTGTGTAAGGGCTTTTGTGGCGGGGTCACAGGAAGTTGGCTTATGTGATGAAACAAAACCAATTATCTTGCTATTTTTTGGTAATATCTTGTAACTTGTATAATAATAAAAATGTAAAAATGGGCTTAATGGAAATGGATAATGATGGTTATTTAGAATGTATGGACTTGGAGAAAAATGAAATTAAATTGAAAAAAGAATTAAATGAAGTATGGTTTTAGAAATGAACAAAAATGGTTTGAAATATGGACATGGTCTTAGAATGGATAATCGAAAAATGAATAAATGAACATGAGAAATGGATAGAAACTTGAACTAAAAACGGACACGATTACGGTATCAATTGGACATGAACTTGAAATTGAACAAAGTTTGGAATAAACTTGAATATACCGTCCATGCATATCTTGATTGAATTTAAACCAACATCCATATTCGAACTTTTTCTACACATCCTTTATAAAAGCAAACCTCCTGAACCACCAAACAATACGTCGCTTGAATCTGTCTAAATCAATCACTGGAGAAATAAACTCACATATGAACCAAACAATCTGGCCCAAGACTTCTTATGAATCACAACCCGATAATCTGATGAATCTGCCACTCAAACTTGGATACACACTTCTTGAGAAAATGGACCACTGAAACAGATAACTTGCAACTGAAGGAATATTCTGGTAGTTTAACCAAGATTAGGTCAAACATCCATCTGAATTGGATCGTGACTGAGATTTACACTTCAATGCTGATGATAGGCAAGATGCACATGTGAATATTCCTTGCCATCCCTTGAATATCACTGAATCGCGGAAATAAACCCTAACATACGAAAATGATGTCACAAATGGCTGCATAGCCGAAACCTTAAATACCCTTCTAATAATCTGCAAATTGGGTGTGAAACCCTAATTCCTCAAAAAATATTGATCTCATGTCTTATGCACATGATATGAATTCTAAATGTACCATGCTTATGAATGCAAAAATGAAAAGCAAAAAAAGACTAAAAAACCAGAGGGCAAATTTGGGGTGTTACAACTGCCCCTATTCACGCAACTGTTAATCTGAAAAGGGCGATAGCACGGGCTATCGACCATTCAAAATGAACTGTGGTTGAATACCAAAAGAACCAGAAATTTGCACTCTACTGGAGAATAAAAGAAATGGGAAATAAACCCAACACTCTGGGTAATAAAGAAAACAAGCTCCTTCCTAATTGAACTGTTACGCTGGATAAGAAAAACTAAGATAGACGAGTCTTCTTCAAGCAAACCTGTTACGCCAGGAACTGGACATACGAGCCCTCCTCATACATTTTACAAAAATATACGACTTGAGATAGACGAACCTCCTTCGGATAAACCTGTTACGCCAGGATTGGTAATGCACTTAAGTCTGTGGGATAGACATGCACAATCAGGATGGACGAACCCTTTTCGTATATCTTTCGTAGATATATGGTCTAAGACAAACGAGTCTTCTTCGAGCAAAACTGTTACGCCAGGTGCGACATTAGGATTGGACGAACCCTCTTCACAAATTGCGTAGATAAGTGGTGTCTGAGGCAGACGAACCTCCTTCGGATAACCTGTTACGCCAGGACTGGTAACCATTTTGACGTTTAATCCCACCGTCAGGACTTCAAAACTCTTCAACACAGATGAGTATTGGATGATCATCAAGAGCACACAGACGAGTGCCATAAGTCAATGATACAAACGAATATCAAACGATGATCTAAGAAACACAGATAGACACCTCAAGTGATGATACGAACGAATATCAACCACTGATATATACGAATACAAGAAATCCAACGCAGACGAGCATTTGGAGTAGCAATACAAACGAGTACCGGGAATCCAACACAGACGAACATTTGGAGTTGCAATACAGACGAGTACCAAAATAACTATCAAATCAACATATATGGATATAAGCTAACACAGACGAGTGTGAAGGACGATACAGACGAGTATCCAAACAATGCAGACGAGCTTCAAACACATAACAAACACAGACGAGTGCTGGGGAGTGAATGCGAGCAACAAGCAAATATCAAACACAAACGAGTGATGGGGAATGCATACAAGCATCAAGAAACTATCCAACACAGATATCAAACACAAATGAGTACTGGGGAGAGCATACGAGCATCAAACAAATGCCTGATTGGTAGTAAGAATCACAACTCAGCAGGGGAGAGCCAGGTCAAGGGGATTTGACGATGCTTAACTCTGGCTGGGGAGATGAATAACTGTTTGCACCATCACATTAGCCAAAAATAAATTGGCAACTTCTCTGGGGAATATTTCAATGACGGGAGTAAATCCCAAACATGAAATTCTGCGGGGAACGACCATCTTCAGACTTGCCTGGGGAAGATGCTTGGTCAAAACTCTAGCTGGGAGGAGAATTCTGAAAATTCTAACTCTATGGGGAAGCCAGACCTTCAGTTTCCTGCTGGGAATACTTCACTGTGGAAAGATAACTCTGCTTGGGGATGAGCACAATTCAATTAGCCTTGAAGTTCTGTTGGGGATATCATCTGCTCTAACTCAGCTGGGGAAATGTCAACCTTCTGACTTAGCTGAGAAAAGGATTTGGCAATGCCCTGCTAAGGAGAGACTTTACTGGAGAACGCTGATCAAGTCGAGCCAAATTATGCCCAGGTGTAGTATGACGAATGTGTTGGGAAGATATGCCAATGAAAATTGGACTTTGATTGAATGAGAATAACCCACTCCTCATAAGGAAACCTTGTTGGCTGAAGGAAAATTCTCTGCTCGGGGAAGAAATAAACTTCCAATGCCCTGTTGGGAAATTAAATACCAGATATTCCTTGAGAATTAACTCGGTGTCTCAATCCTCTGAGTTCAACAGTTTCATACTGATTGTCAAGAGTGAACATGCAATCCTTTACTCCTCAAATCGCCTCAGACTGCATCCTCGATGAAAATATTGTCTTTAGAGGATTTTACAGAAGACATGGCGTCCAAATTTCCCCAGTGTCTTCAAACTCTCGAAGAAATTCACCAGATCTTGAGATGATTGTCCCAGACTGTGCCTTGTAATGATATCGCCTCACACAAAGAGAAAACAGAAACCATGCGGTATGAAGCTGCAATGCAAATGATGAAAGATGTAGACATATGCTTAGGATGCCAAGGATATGATGAGATGAGTCACGGGAGATGATTGAAACAAGGATGGTTGGGCGGTAGGGCCAGGTTGATATAGATTTTTTTGGTTTTTTTTGGTTTTTTTTTTGTTGCCAAGCAATTGGACTTTGAAGGTGAAATACCAGACGAGAACCTGTTTATTGAAGGTAAGCCAACATACGAGAACTGATGGGTAAATAATAAGTCGTCAGACGAGAACTGACTCCTTGGGTTCATGGTCAAATGAGAATTGACTCTGAAAAAGAATGACTACCAGACGAGAACTGAAGTTCAAATGGTTAAAAGAAAATGGTTGCCAGACGAGAACTGGTTAAAAGGTTCGTCTACCAGACGAGAACTGGTATTTAAAGTTGGTTTGCCAGACAAGAACTGTACTTTGAGTGGTTGCCAGACAAGAACTGGACTTTGGAGTGTTGAGTGATATGGGATTACGGGGCCCTGATGTGAGATTGATGTTGTGGAGTTATGCTCAATGCCAATTATGATGCGAATGCTCTAGCGAAGCGACATGAATAACATATGCAAATGATTTATGCAATGCTTATGAAAAGCAAGAAAAACTCCCGAGGTGGGAAGAAAGGTCCTATGACAAGGCTTCTTGTTGAGAAGGGTGACAATGGCGAGGGTGGGTAACACGATTTCTCGATATTCGTCTTGAACTCAGAGACTACCGATATAACTTGCTCTGCGTAGCTAAAGTTGCCCTGGTACGAAGGGTCTCTGAACATACTGCCTATGATTATCCAATTCTTGGAATAGAAGACTTGGATGTTATCTCTAGGGGAGTTGCACTTGGTGAGCTCTGGAAGTGTTCTGCCCCAGTATGAGCATGGAAGCGACTTGACTCATTCTGACTGATAGTTGGAAGATTCTGACGCTTCGGGAAACTGACACCAGTGTACTTCTCGAACTTTTGAGTTTTGAAATTTGGAGGAATGACAAGACCAGGCACCAAACACATGTTTAGAGCATCAAAACCAAAGGCATCAGGATCCGCTAAGGCTTTGAGTTGCTCATCCAACACACGAAACCTTTCAGCAGGATCAATAGTTGGTGGATCCTTGGTTTTCACAAGAGGGATTTCCCCTTGGAAGTTCGGCATAGAGAAAGCAAAGCTCTGATAATCCGTAGCATCAGAAGAAGATGAAGGCCCACCTCGGACAATAGATGGTTCAGGTACACTCTGATTCATGATCGGGGTCTGTGCAGGCTGAGCTTGTGTAAGGTTGTTCACTTGTGGAAGATCCTCATCAGGAGAAAGACCATACAAAGGATTGGTCATCAAAGTGAAACCAGGTGGAAACTCAACATTCTGACGGTTGTTCTCTAAAATAGCTACTGACGGCTTCCAAACTGACCTTTTTAACTCTTGGCACTGTTCAGTCTAGCTTCAAACAACTTTTTTCGTCTTCCAACAGTTACCACTTGTTCAATCTGAGTACCGGGAAATCAACTGGCTGGTCATGGAAAAAAGAGGAAGGATGAGCTTTCTGGAAGAAGGAAATGCAGTGTAGATGTGTAACACGGTGGGAGAACTGACTTTAGTTAAATGTTGCGGATAGCAAGAGTCGCCACCGACTTTTATTTTATCCAAAGGAAAGGGCATAAAAGAACAGGAAAGACCTTTAAAAGATTTTTGGGTTCGGGGGGTAGGTTATGTAAAGGGAAGGTGTTAGCACCTTTTACATCCATGGTTATCCATGGGCTCTTAGTTACTTAGCTCACTTTAAACTGTTTTTGAGAAGTGTAGTGTGTGATTAGAAATTTTCTTAAGTACTTTATAATGATCCATGTACGGATATATATAAAGCCTTTGTTTTGAAAATTGCTTGAAAAATGTGAAGTGTTTTGAAATGTTTTGAAGAGTGAGCAAGTACATAAGAGGAACCTACCCTAAGTTAAGTTTTTTCTGTTCTTAAATATCCTTTAAATGGTAAGACTATCCCTATTATTAAGGAATAGGTAGTCATTACCTTGGATGTTTGAGGGACAAGTGAAGGGACAACTGTTATTTAGGCAACTGTAAGGTGTATTTAGCAATTCGAAGGGACTTATCATCTTTATTCGAAAGGGACAAGATCATTACGAAGGCAACCATGAAGGGACTTGATCTTTTTATCTATTAAGGGACTAGATGATATGAAATGAGGGACTTTGCTTTACACCTTACTTGACCTTTTGTTTAGGCAACTTGAGAGGCAACCCTTAAGAAGTGAGATGGCGATCCAAGATCGACTTACGTGTGTGAGTGTACAATTTCAAGTATTTATCTTACAAATTAGTGATCTAAATTCAATTTTACATACAAACATGTTTTACACTCCCTATTTTACTAACCATGACATTTAAAATAAATAATAAAAAATATACTACAACTATTACATAAATGGTACAATTACATAATAATAATTAAAATAATTAAAATAAATAAGTAAATAAATAAATAATTAAATGGGTTAGTAATAATAATAAAAATAAAATAAATAATCACATAATAGATAAATAAATAAAGAAGTTAGTAATAATAAACAAAATAAATATAAGAGGAAGAAATTAGCATAATAATATAAAAAGGTTCAATTTTTAAATAAATAATTATTTTTAGATTTTTAATAAAAGAAATAAATAATGAATATTATATACTTATAAAATATGATTAATAATCTAATTATTTAACTTTATATACATATTAAAAATATCTAATTATTATTTAAACAAGCATATAAAAAATAATAAATTATATTCATAAGATAAAATTAAGGTTTTTTTTTAATTATTCTTTAAGAAAGTAAATTGGAGTTAGTTAATTAATTAAATTATTTACATAAAAAACTATATACAAATTATAAATACACATAATTAAAATTTACAAATAATTTACAAGTTATAATATAATTAGGATTTTATAAAAGAAAATTAGGGTTTGTCAAAATAAATTAGGGTTAGAGAAAATTTATGAAAAAACTAGGGTTTACATATTAAATATTAATTAGTTTATTGTTTTAAAAAAATAAATATAATAATAATATATACATATACTTATCATTAAAAATAATTTAATTTTTTTTAGGAAAATAAATTATAATTTTTAATAATGTAAAGAAAATATTATAATGTAATCTAGAAATTATTTTCTATAATTTATATTTACTAGTTTAAACAAAAATAGAATTAATATAATAAAACAAATTAAAATAAGAAAAATACAAAAATACCAAAATGCTGAGGGCAGGGTTTGAACCCTTGCCCCTTTACTCCCAAGCTCTGTCTCCATCCACTGGGCTACGCAGCCCTTGATGTTATGATGTGAGGATCTTCAAATATATGTTAAACCTAAAAAAACAAAAGAAAATTGCAAAAAAAAGAATGCGCCCAGCCAGGATCGAACTCAAACATTCAACATAACCAGACGCCTCACTTACCACTGGACCATCAGCCTGCGTGTGCTAATATGAAAACCATAATAATATAAAATATAAAACTAAATTTTAAATTTGAATTTTGGCGCCGTCGTCTTCAACCTCCAGACCTGGGGATTTTGCTGCGAATTTTGTTTCGAATTTACCTGCGATTTTTCTTGCCAACGAAACCTGCCAATATTAAATACCATACAACAAGTACAATTTCCTCAAGTTAATTACATCAATGAATTCCTTATGACTCATACAACAAGACCATGTCATTAGAATCTATTTAAATTAGGTAAATCACAGAATCCCAATTTGGAGCTTAAAACCCTAGCTATGGCCGATTGTGATATAGGGCATCAAGTTTCATGAAAATCATCCAGAAACCATCTATGAGCATCAATAAACGTTAATACATAATCAAAATTCATTATAAAGACATAAATTCAAGGAATCGAAGAAAAATAGATTGAGAGCATGAATGGTTCGGATTATGCAAATGAGGGTGAATCAAAGGTATGTAAGGGTTGGTTTCGATTCAGAGAAGCTCAAGGAAGCTTCTTGTGTCCTTAGAATACCTTGAAAACCCCTGAAAAGATGAAACCGAAAATTTATTTTTTTGTGTATTTTGTGAAGTTTGGAATATGTCTTAGAGGCTGCAATTTTTCCTCCTTGGCATTGTGATGAGTTCTATGTATATATGTGAACTGAATTAGGTCAAAAAGTTGGGCTATCCTTTGGATATTTTGGTCATGGAAGATTGAAAAAGATCATGCCTTAAATTTCAAATATTCCTTGATACAACCTTTTTATCTTAATACAATCACCATAATTTTCATATCAATCTGATCCAAGCAACATTTATGATTTTCTAGAAGCAATATCTCATTCAAATATTTGATTTATATATTTTATTTTGATTTAAAATGGTTTTAAATGAATAAAATCAAAATAAATAAAAATCAAAATAATAAAAATCTGAATAAATGAGGATCGGGTCGTGCATGATGTCATGTTAAAGTTTGGATGACAAAATTGCAAGCCCATTTGGAATAAATTGGTTTTAAGGCCCTATTTGCTTCATAAACCTCCCAAAAATTTCCCAACTTTGCAAGGGCACAAATCCTTCAATTTTAATGCTATGAAGGTTTTCTTGGACATTTTGGAAATCTTAAAGAGTCCTCTAACCAACCCCATTGGTTTCTTGTCCATATCTTTTACCATTCTCAAGTTATGCCCTTTTGAAGTTGTTGACTTTTTGTTGACTTTCAAAAGGACCTATAATGTTTTAGCTCATACCTTCCAAATGAAGCATTTTTGGGCTTGGCTTGTGAGACACAAAGATGTAGAGAATTCAATTTCCTTCAAAATGAGCTTTGGATGGGAAAAATTTGATGAAGCATGTGAAAGTTATGGCTGGTCAAAGTTCAGTTGACTTTTCCTATGAAAACCCTAATTTAGAAACTCCTGATTCTTGATGATCTGAAATCTCCTTGATGAATCATGATCAACCCTTGATCAAATGATGAATTTTACCTCATATATTTGATGTTGGCAAAAAATCATGAATTTTGACTTTGGTTTGACCACAGTTGACCTTAGTTTGACTTTTTAACTACTTTGACTGATTTTAACCTATCTGATCATCTGACTGAGCAAACCTTTTGGGAAAAGTCTTGAAACTTGTCATGGGGATTCTTAAACACATATAAGATGTTATGAAGCTCACTTGAAGTCTTGGAAGTTCATTTAGCCTGATTAAAGTCAAAACCCTGGTTTAGGATGCACTGCTTAGGAGGATGCATTGTCTGAGGGAATTGTCAAATCTTCTGACTAATTGTGAACTTTGTGAACCTTGTGAACCTCATAAGATGTCTTGTGAACCTGGTGAACCTCATGGGAGTTCTTGTTAACCTTGTGAACCTCATGAGAAGTCTTGTGAACCTTGTGAACCTCGTGAGAGGTCTTGTGAACCTTGTGAGCCTCTTAGTACACAAAGTCTTGTCTTGTGAGGGCAAATTTTGGGGTGCAACAACTGCGCCTGTTCAATTTTCTGAAACCCGAGGGGTTAGATTGGTATATGTGCCATTCATGACCTGGAAGGTTGAAGGGGATTGAACACAAAAGCCCAAAAATTTGCACTCACCGGTGCGTAGAGTAATACTGATGATTAGCTGTGTATGCTGGAGTGTGCTTAAAGATGCCATCAGAATGAACTGGAGATGGGCTTAGAGATGCCATCTGGAGAAAAGTTCTTCAAATATACTTCTTGGAGAATCAAGTAGTCCAAAGTATGAAGATATAGCTTTTTGGAAGATAAACAACGTCCCAACATTACCTTTGGGAAGATAAACAACGGCCCAAGGTAATGGAATATTTTTTTGGGAAGATAAACAACGGCCCAAAGCAATAATAGAGTACTTGGGAAGATAAACAACGGCCCAAGGCAATAATAGAGTACTTGGGAAGATAAACAACGGCCCAAGGTAAGGGTATAACTTTTGGGAGGATAAACAACGACCCAAAGTCATGATAGGGTACTTGGGAAGATAAACAACGGCCCAAGGCAATGGTATAACTTTTGGGAAGATAAACAACGACCCAAAGTCATGATAGGGTACTTGGGAAGATAAACAACGGCCCAAGGTAAGGGTATAACTTTTGGGAAGATAAACAACGGCCCAAAGTCATGATAGGGTACTTGGGAAGATAAACAACGACCCAAGGCAATGGTATAACTTTTGGGAAGATAAACAACGGCCCAAAGTCATGATAGCTTTCAGGAGGATAAACAACGTCCCGAAGTATAAGTTGTTGATGTTGTTTTACCTGCATATAACTATCCTGCAAGGAGAATATTAGTTTATGCACTATGTATGCATGCATAGTATGATGCACTGAAGTAATGTATTATGTATTTATGGATATGTATGTTATGGTATGATGTAAATGATGTATGTATGCATCATGCAGCCTGAAGCGTCTGAATATCTTCGTATAACAACTGCTGGCCAGGGAAAATAAATCCCGGTTTGTTGCTGAAGAATAGGAGGAAATCGTTCCCATCTCGTTTGATAATATTGTATTTATAAATCTCCCGTCTTCGTTTGATAATAAGGTATCCATAACCTCCCGTCTTCGTTCGATGGTAAGGTATTCATAACCTCCCGTCTTCGTTCGATGGTAAGGTATTCATAACCTCCCGTCTTCGTTCGTCGTACTCCTATTGAAAGAATAAATTCCCGACTATCCGTCTGAGGATAAAAGAGATGGATATAAATTCCAGGGGAGATGTAACTCGAAGTATTTATGAAGATGGATTTGCCCTATTGGGGGGTTTGTAGCTGTCTTGTGAGGATGAACCGGCGAAGCTTCGTTGAATTCCTTCCCTCGTTCGTCCTTAGTAAATACTATTACTGCATTTCATGCATTTCTGGTAAACATCAATCATATTAAGCATTTTATGCATTTCTGGTAAACATCAATCATATTCAACAGCATACATACATTCAAACACAACCAATGGACGTTTCGCTTATGTAAATAGGGTAAAAGTAAATCTGGATTCAAAGATGGAATTTTATTTATATCACAAAGTGACCTATACATAGGCAAGTTTGTACAAGGAGACAGAAATCCTAGTAAGAGGAATTTGTCATAAAATTTTACAAAACAAGGAGAATCAGCTATGTGGTAAATAATCCTATTGAGTTTCAATTCTACTATTGCCATTATCTTCAAGTATCTCATCTTCTGCTGTCAAGATGGAAACGATTGGATTGAGCTTTATCTGTTCTAGCTTGAGTAAGTAGCACAACTGGTTATAGTTACATGGGTGATCCAAACGAGACATAGTCATACGCTTTAATCCCTAACTTTTGCCTGGATTGCCTTTTCAGGTTTTCAATCCACCGGGATACCCTTTTTTGCCCAAGCCGCCTTTTCAGGTTTTCGACTTGCCGGGTGTACATTTTTTTATATATATCCCTAATTTTTGCCCGAACCCTTTTGGTTCGCCGGGATGCCCTTATTTTTGCCTAGGCCAGTCAACTTAGCGGGTCTCTTTTTATGCGTAGTATTTTTTAACTATGTCTGCGTTTACAGGCTGTGGGAAGTCTTCACCATCCATAGTAGTGAGTATCATGGAACCTCTTGAGAATACTGTTTTGACTACAAATGGTCCTTCATATGTAGGAGTCCACTTGCCCCTAGGATCACCCTGTGGTAGTATGATACACTTGATTACCAAATCACCAGCCTGATATACCTTTGGCTTAACCTTCTTATTAAAAGCTTTGATCATCCGTTTCTGGTACATCTGGCCATGACAAACTGCTGCTAATCTCTTCTCATCAATCAAGTTTATCTGGTCAAGTCGAGTTTGAATCCACTCATCTTCATCCAAGCCTGCATCCTTCATAATTCTTAAGGAGGGAATCTGAACTTCAATGGGTAGAACTGCTTCCATACCATATACTAAGGAGAATGGGGTTGCCCCTGTTGAAGTACGTATTGTAGTACGATAACCATGAAGAGCAAATGGTAACATCTCATGCAAATCCTTATAAGTCACAGTCATCTTCTGTATAATCTTCTTAATATTCTTGTTAGCAGCTTCAACTGCCCCATTCATCTTTGGACGATACGGAGAAGAATTGTGGTGCTTAATCTTGAACTACGTGTAGAGATCAGTAATCATAGTGTTGTTCAGATTAGAGCCATTGTTAGTAATAATCCTTTCAGGGATGCCATACCTACATATGAGATTATTCTTAATGAATCGAGCCACCACATTCTTAGTAACAGATGCAAATGAAGCTGCCTCCACCCACTTAGTGAAGTAATCAATGGCGACCAGGATGAAACGATGCCCATTAGAAGCAGTATGCTTGATCTCACCAATCATATCAATGCCCCACATGGCAAAAGGCCAAGGAGCAGTCAACACATTCAATGGTGATGGAGGTATATGTACTTTATCAGCATAGATTTGACACTTGTGACACGTTCTCGAATGTTGATAGCAGTCAGCTTCCATGGTAGACCAATAGTAACCTGCTCTCAATATCTTCTTTTCCATAGTATGACCACTAGAATGAGTGCCAAAAATCCCATCATGCATATCTTCCATAATCTCAGTTGCTTCCTTCTTATCCACACATCGAAGCAAAGTTGAATCATGATTGCGCTTGTACAAAATTCCATTACTCAAAAGGAACTTAGCAGAAAACCTCCTCAGAAACTTTTTATCTTTGACAGATGCCCCCTCAGGGAACTCCTGAGCTTCAAGATACCTTTTCACCTCATAGAACCAAGGCTTCTCCTCTGTTTCTTCAGTGTCAATCTCATTGCAGTATGCAGGCTTCTCAAATCTGTCAATAGTAATCTTGGGAGCTTCATCATCCTAGCTGATCTCAAACATGGATGCCATGGTGGCTAATGCATCTGCCAACTGATTCTCTCTTCGTGGAATATGTCCAAAGGTAATCTCTTTAAAATGTGGGATCAAAGACAACACATGCTCTCTGTATGGAATGAGATTATCATGCTTGGTATCCCAATCTCCTTTGATCTGACTTACTACCAGGGCTGAATCTCCATACACATCCAGGAACTGAATCTTCATATCAATGGCAGCTTTAATACCTAGGGTACATGCCTCATACTCAGCCATGTTATTGGTACAATAGAAACAAAGTCTGGCAGTAATCGGGGTATGACAACCTTCAGGGGAACTGATCACAACACCAACACCATTACCAAGTGCATTAGAAGCTCCATCAAAAACCATAGTCCATCGGGATCCTTGTTCAGGTCCGTCATATTGTCCAGGTTCTTTGGTTATAATCATAATGTCTTCATCAGGGAACTCAAAACTCATTGACTGATAATCATCCACTGCTTGATGAGCCAAATGATCAGCTACCACACTTCCTTTAATGGCCTTCTGTGTAGTATATTATATGTCATATTCTGTCAAGATCATTTGCCATCTTGCTATTCTTCCGGAGAGAGCAGGTTTCTCGAATATGTACTTGATTGGATCCATCTTCGAAATCAACAAGGTATTATGGGTCAACATATACTGTCTTAGTCGGCGAGCAGCCCATGCCAAAGCGCATCAAGTTTTCTCGAGCAGTGAGTATCTTGTTTCACAGTCGGTAAACTTTTTGCTAAGGTAGTATATTGCCTGCTCTTTTCGACCAGACTCGTCATGTTTCCCCAAGACACACCCCATTGAGTTGTCTAACATTGTTAAGTACATAATCAAGGGTCTTCCATCAACTGGTGGCATCAGAATTGGAGGTTCTAGCAGATATTTCTTGATTTCATCAAAGGCAGTCTGGCACTCATCATTCCATTCCATTACCTGATCTTTCTTCAACAACTTGAAGATTGGCTCACAGGTAGCAGTTAATTGGGAAATAAATCTTGCAATGTAATTCAATCGTCCCAAGAAACCTCTAACTTCCTTCTCAGTACGGGGAGCTGGCATCTCTTGTATAGCTTTCACTTTTGCAGGATCCACTTCAATACTTTTTCCACTGACAATGAAACCCAGGAGTTTACCAAATCTAACTCCAAAAGTACACTTGTTTGGGTTCAATCTCAACTTGTATTTCTTCAATCTCTCAAACAACTTATGCAGATGATCAAGATGTTTTTCTTCATTCTGGGACCTGGCTATCATATCATCCACATACACCTCTATCTCATGATGAATCATATCATGAAACAAAGCCACCATAGCACGCTGATATGTTGCCCCAGGATTATTTAAGCCAAATGGCATCACTTTATAGCAAAAGGTGCCCCATTGTGTAACAAAGGTTGTCTTCTCCATATCTTCAGGTGCCATCTTGATTTGATTGTAACCAGAGAAACCATCCATGAAAGAGAATACTTTATGCTGAGCAGTGTTGTCTACCAGAACATCAATATGAGGAAGTGGAAAGTCATCTTTGGGGCTGGCCTTGTTCAAATCCCTGTAGTCTACACACATACATACCTTACCATCTTTCTTAGGTACTGGTACCACATTTGCAACCCACTGAGGATAAGAAGTTACAGCTAAGAACCATGCATCAAACTGTTTCATTACTTCTGCCTTAATCTTCTCTGACATTTCAGGACGCATGCGACGAACCTTCTGCTTCTTTGGACGACAATCTTCTTTTACTGGTAAACGGTGAACCACAATGTCTGTATCCAACCCTGGCATATCTTCATAAGACCAAGCAAAGATCTCCACATAATCATGTAACATCTGAATCAACTTGCTCTTGACACCATCTTCTAGTTCAGCCCCTATCTTGACCTCTTTCCTATTTTCTTCAGTTCCCAGATTCACAACTTCGATTGGCTCTTCATGTGGCTGTATAGCTTTCTCTTCTTGTTGTAACAACCTAGCAAGCTCTACAGGTACTTCACAATCGTCCTCATTTCCATCTTCAGCTTGATAGATCGGATTCTCGAAATTATAATTGGCAATAGTAGAATTGTTAACAACAGGATCCAGAGTGGATGAGGATCTGCATTTTAGTGATGTGGGTGTGTGTAAGAACACATAGCTGATAAAACAAAAATAAAATAAAAGAAAGACAAGGAACACAACATTTACGAAAACGAAACGTCCACTGATTTTTATTGAATGAAGTATGCAAATGAAATGACATCCCGAAATAAGCATACCATTGTGCCCCGGGTAAGGCACAAGGCTTAAGAGTTTAATTGTTCAAAAATTACAAACTTTAAAAGTAACAACACAGTAATAGTATTTACTCCTGACTAAAGGAGATAGGAATAACATCTTCAGCCTTCCAATTATTGAGCCCAACACCCACAGTAGGAAAAATCCAAGCATCCAGATTATAATCTTCATCATAGTCAACCACAGCATTGATCTGATTCTTCATAATCCCCTGATTGGTGATACGAACAACACGAGCACGACGAACAGCCTTCTGGGACGCTGCAGTGAAACCCAAACCAAATTTGTCAAACTTGTAAGGAATATCAGGAAGCTGACCCCAAATAGTACAACCACCTTCATCCACCACAGCTCTAGCATCTTTGAGGAAGGCCATTGTAGGAGGTACTCTGGTGACCACAGGAACTTTCTTGACCACATGAGGAGCTTCATAATTATTAACAACCCAAGGAACTACTTCAAACGTCTGACATGGAGTTTCAACATATTCACCTTCCACTTCGAGATATTTAAATGTGTTCACATGGCTGACTATATATCCTTCATCTCCGTAAACAGTGACAACTTTTCCTTCTACTGGATATCTCAGCTTCTGATGTAAAGTGGAGGTTACAGCACCTGCCCTATGGATCCAGGGACGCCCAAGCAAACAAGAATACGAGGGACGAATATCCATTACATAAAAAGTAGCATTGAATACCTGAGAACCTACTTTGATTGGGAGATCTATTTCTCCGTGCACCACTCTTCTTGAGCCATCAAAAGCCTTCACCACTATATTACTGAGCTTCAGCACAGCATCTTCAGGGCTAAGCTTATTCAGATCTTCTTTGGGCAACACATTCAATGAGGAACCATTGTCTATCAACACATGAGACAGGGTAGTGCCCCTACATTCAATAGAGATATGTAGAGCCCTGTTATGATCCCTCTTGGCAGGAGTCAAATCAGCATCGGAGAAACCTAACCCATTATCATAGGTCAAGTGTGCAACACAATTTTCAAACTGATCTACAGAAATCTCATTTGGTACGTGAGCAGTCTTCAAAAATTTAATCAAGGCTTTGGCATGAGCCTCAGAACATAACAATAAAGACAACATAGAAATCTTGGAGGGAGTATGCCCCAATTGATCAACAATGTCATAATCACTCTTGCGAATGATCTTCAATACTTCTTCCATCTGCTTAGCAAGATCATCAGCAGCCAGCACATCAGTTTGTATAGGTTCAATAACAGGACCTTTGCCCCGAGCATCAGCAATAGAGGTAGTAGCTGGAGTAACTGCATTCTTGGAGGTAACTGGAGGAGAGAAAACCCTTCCACTTCGTGTAATCTTACTAGATCCAGCAATATTATCAACATCCAGATTTTCACCAACAACAGGTGTATCAGCTAAGGGTTCCTTCTTAACACCATGGATATAAACATCGGACCCATAATGCCAAGGCACAGCTTTATCAGAAGTATATGGAATAGGACCCGGAGTAGTAATGATTATAGGAGCCACTCTAGCTTCAGCAACAATCTTCACAGGGCCTTCAGCAGTAATCTTAATTAGACCCTTATGAGTGATTTTTACAGGTCCCTTGGAAGTAATCCTTACTGGCACTTTATCAACCATATCCACCTCTTCAATCTTCGCACCTTTAGTTATATGATCAACCATGCTTTCCACAGAAGGTGGGGTCCTCTCAAACAGTATGGTGTAATTATTCATGAGGCGTTGAATTCCGTCCTTCAACCTCCAGCAGCTATCCGGCTTATAGGCACAATATAAACAATCTTCACGACAACCTGGAAAGAACCCAGCTTGTACTAACTTCTTCTTAATAACAGACAATGGTGTAGTCAAATCCGCAACTGAGAAAATATGTGAAACTTCATCAATGGCATTAACAGTCTTATCATGATTTGGCATGGGAGCAGTAATCACATTTGGAGTACCCGGAGGGTCAAACTCAATCTCTCCAGCATCAATCATATCTTGAATTTTATTCTTCAATATCCAGCAACTATTGGTATCATGTCCCTGACAATTTGAATGATATGCACATCGTGCATTAGGATTGTACCTGGGAGAGGTAACATTGGGATTCTGAGGAGGGTCCCTCAAAGTGATAAGTTCACCCTTCAACAAGTATTGCAAGGCTTGGGCCAGTGACATGTTGAGCTTAGTGAACTGTCTTCTAGGCCTCTGTTGATTACCCTGTGGTGGCTCTGGTGTTGCAGGAGTAGGATTGGAGATATGAACTGCACTCACAGACTGATGCCTCCTATTACGATCAGGTTGACCATAAACAACATTTGACTCTTTCTTCCCACTGGGAGGCTTCTTTGCAATACTTGATGAATAAGTACCCACTTGGATCTTGCCACTCCTTATACCACTTTCTACGCGCTCTCCTGTCATTATCAACTCAGTGAAGCTAGATGATGAGCTTCCAATGAGATGACTGTAAAAAGGACCATTCAGCGTACACATGAACATATCCACTAACTCCCGGTCAGTTAGAGGGGGTTGCACTCTTCCAGCCAAATCTCTCCACTTCTGGGCATACTCCTTGAAATTTTCTTTAGCACCCATAGACATGCTCTGTAGTTGCATGCGAGTAGGGGCTAGATCAGCATTGTATTGATATTGCTTATAAAAGGCTTCAGCAAGATCATTCCAATCACGGATGTTGACACTCTCCAATTGATAGTACCATTCCAATTGAGCTCCAGATAAGCTCTCTTGGAAGAAATGGATCCACAACTTCTTATCAGCAGTATGGGGTTGGATTCTCCGGACATAAGACCTCAGATGCAGCTTGGGACAAGAAACACCATCATAAACTACAAAAGTAGGAACCTTGAAACCAACGGGTATAACTACCCCAGATATCAAACTCAGGTCTTCAAAATCCAGCCCAGAAGACTTTTGCAATTCCATAGCATCCATTCTATCCACATCTTGAACTTATCTTCATTAGGCTCATGATAGTAGTTAGCTTCAGAATCAGAGTCCCCCATGGTATTATGGAGACTGCTTCCCTCTTTCTCAGACTCTTCAGACTCATAATCTTCAACCCGTTCTTTGGTCTTGACAGGACCTCTGAACCTTCTTCCCATGTTGATCAGGCCTCCTGACTTTCTAGTCTTCTTAGTCTTCTTGGCCAACAGTGTCTTCAATTCATCCTGCCCCTTGGACAAGTTCAGGATCAGCTCTTGGAACTGTGCATTTTGTGCCTGAAGATCTTTGACTGTTTGTTCAAGAGCCATTGCTGAAATAAACAGCGAGAAGATAAGAAACCTGTACACAATAAACCTGTGATGCAATGATATGGTATGTAAATGCGTATGCAATGTTTTCAAGGACCGCAGGATTTAAATTTGCTTAAACAATCAAGAAAGTAAACTTTTATTAGTAATAAACTTGTTTGCCTCTTAGGCTTACAAAAAAAATGAAATGAATACAAATATGGGGTTTTAAGTCTCCCATGGACGTTTCCTCTTTGTGTTGAGGTATGAGTTAAGATTCCGCTCCTCGTGAAGTTGCTTTGTCAGCTCCATGATCCTTTCTTGACTTACTTTGTAATGAGTCTCTTACAAAGTTGGTCCTGATAGTATTCCTACGAACAGAAGCCATGACCTACAATCAAAGAACAAAGATAAATCCTTTGGTCCTTGAAATGGTTAGTGAAAATGCTATGCTTATGATGCATGATGATGTCATGATGTTATGCTCAATCACAAACATGTGGCACACACAAACAAGTCACACCATAGCCCTAGGTTTAAAGGCTTGCATGAGGTTCAAAGGTAAGTACCCTCCCCTGAAGTTTAGTTGGTTCATCCTGTCCTATAAAGTAACCAGGTTCTAAGGGATCTCAATATCATTGATCCTTCACAAGGGTGGTTGTTCAGTAGGCAACTTACTTGCCAACCAAAACCCTCCGAGTTTAGAATCTCAATGAGCGTAGTATCGAGTATCAACCAACTTCAATCTTCACCAAAGCCGGTTATCTCACTACTTTCTAAAGGCCAAGATGGGATAACTAGGGTTCTAAAAGTTAGTTAGTGTATTGACAACATATGGCAGCCTCATATTATCCTCAACTTGACTTAAGGAACATAAGCACCAACCAAGAAGTCACACTAACTATGGCCACCAGATCAACCATATCGGTATACGCTGTACAGTTTCCTTGGTCTATTGCCATTTACCTAAGGTACACTAGATCCGGGTTAGGATCTTTCACACATAAGAGCACCCAACAAGTAAAGTAAAGCAAACAAAGCAAACAAGTTTAAAGTGATCTAATTCCTAAGGGTACCCCTCTTTTATTAAATCCCCAGCAGAGTCGTCAGTTCTGTAACACGGTGGGAGAACTGACTTTAGTTAAATGTTGCGGATAGCAAGAGTCGTCACCGACTTTTATTTTATCCAAAGGAAAGGGCATAAAAGAACAGGAAAGACCTTTAAAAGATTTTTGGGTTCGGGTGGTAGGTTATGTAAAGGGAAGGTGTTAGCACCCTTTACATCCATGGTTATCCATGGGCTCTTAGTTACTTAGCTCACTTTAAACTGTTTTTGAGAAGTGTAGTGTGTGATTAGAAATTTTCTTAAGTACTTTATAATGATCCATGTACGAATATATATAAAGCCTTTGTTTTGAAAATTGCTTGAAAAATGTGAAGTGTTTTGAAATGTTTTGAAGAGTGAGCAAGTACATAAGAGGAACCTACCCTAAGTTAAGTCTTTTCTGTTCTTAAATATCCTTTAAATGGTAAGACTATCCCTATTATTAAGGAATAGGTAGTCATTACCTTGGATGTTTGAGGGACAAGTGAAGCGACAACTGTTATTTAGGCAACTGTAAGGTGTATTTAGCAATTCGAAGGGACTTATCATCTTTATTCGAAAGGGAAAAGATCATTACGAAGGCAACCATGAAGGGACTTGATCTTTTTATCTATTAAGGGACTAGATGATATGAAATGAGGGACTTTGCTTTACACCTTACTTGACCTTTTGTTTAGACAACTTGAGAGGCAACCCTTAAGAAGTGAGATGGCGATCCAAGATCGACTTACGTGTGTGAGTGTACAATTTCAAGTATTTATCTTACAAATTAGTGATCTAAATTCAATTTTACATACAAACATGTTTTACACTCCCTATTTTACTAACCATGACATTTAAAATAAATAATAAAAAATATACTACAACTATTACATAAATGGTACAATTACATAATAATAATTAAAATAATTAAAATAAATAAGTAAATAAATAAATAATTAAATGGGTTAGTAATAATAATAATAATAATAAAATAAATAATCACATAATAGATAAATAAATAAAGAAGTTAGTAATAATAAACAAAATAAATATAAGAGGAAGAAATTAGCATAATAATATAAAAAGGTTCAATTTTTAAATAAATAATTATTTTTAGATTTTTAATAAAAGAAATAAATAATGAATATTATATACTTATAAAATATGATTAATAATCTAATTATTTAACTTTATATACATATTAAAAATATCTAATTATTATTTAAACAAGCATATAAAAAATAATAAATTATATTCATAAGATAAAATTAAGGTTTTTTTTAATTATTCTTTAAGAAAGTAAATTGGAGTTAGTTAATTATAAATACACATAATTAAAATTTACAAATAATTTACAAGTTATAATATAATTAGAATTTTATAAAAGAAAATTAGGGTTTGTCAAAATAAATTAGGGTTAGAGAAAAATTATGAAAAAACTAGGGTTTACATATTAAATATTAATTAGTTTATTGTTTTAAAAAAATAAATATAATAATAATATATACATATACTTATCATTAAAAATAATTTAATTTTTTTTAGGAAAATAAATTATAATTTTTAAAAATGTAAAGAAAATATTTTAATGTAATCTAGAAATTATTTTCTATAATTTATATTTACTAGTTTAAACAAAAATAGAATTAATATAATAAAACAAATTAAAATAAGAAAAATACAAAAATACCAAAATGCTGAGGGCAGGGTTTGAACCCTTGCCCCTTTACTCCAAAGCTCTGTCTCCATTCACTGGGCTACGCAGCCCTTGATGTTATGATGTGAGGATCTTCAAATATATGTTAAACCTAAAAAAAACAAAAGAAAATTGCAAAAAAAAGAATGCGCCCAGCCAGGATCGAACTCAAACATTCAACATAACCAGACGCCTCACTTACCACTGGACCATCAGCCTGCGTGTGCTAATATGACAACCATAATAATATAAAAAATAAAACTAAATTTTAAATTTGAATTTTGGCGCCGTCGTCTTCAACCTCCAGACCTGGGGATTTTGCTGCGAATTTTGTTTCGAATTTACCTGCGATTTTTCTTGCCAACGAAACCTGCCAATATTAAATACCATACAACAAGTACAATTTCCTCAAGTTTATTACATCAATGAATTCCTTATGACTCATACAACAAGACCATGTCATTAGAATCTATTTAAATTAGGTAAATCACAGAATCCCAATTTGGAGCTTAAAACCCTAGCTATGGCCGATTGTGATATAGGGCATCAAGCTTCACGAAAATCATCCAGAAACCATCTATGAGCATCAATAAACGTTAATACATAATCAAAATTCATTATAAAGGCATAAATTCAAGGAATCGAAGAAAAATAGATTGAGAGCATGAATGGTTCGGATTATGCAAATGAGGGTGAATCAAAGGTATGTAAGGGTTGGTTTCGATTCAGAGAAGCGCAAGGAAGCTTCTTGTGTCCTTAGAATACCTTGAAAACCCCTGCAAAGATGAAACCGAAAATTTATTTTTTTGTGTATTTTGTGAAGTTTGGAATATGTCTTAGAGGCTGCAATTTTTCCTCCTTGGCATTGTGATGAGTTCTATGTATATATGTGAACTGAATTAGGTCAAAAAGTTGGGCTATCCTTTGGATATTTTGGTCATGGAAGATTGAAAAAGATCATGCCTTAAATTTCAAATATTCCTTGATACAACCTTTCTATCTTAAGACAATCACCATAATTTTCATATCAATCTGATCCAAGGAACATTTATGATTTTCTAGAAGCAATATCTCATTCAAATATTTGATTTATATATTTTATTTTGATTTAAAATGGTTTTAAATGAATAAAATCAAAATAAATAAAAATAAAAATAATAAAAATCTGAATAAATGAGGATTGGGTCATGCATGATGTCATGTTAAAGTTTGGATCACAAAATTGCAAGCCCATTTGGAATAAATTGGTTTTAAGGCCCTATTTGCTTCATAAACCTCCCAAAAATTTCCCAACTTTGCAAGGGCACAAATCCTTCAATTTTAATGCTATGAAGGTGTTCTTGGACATTTTGGAAATCTTAAAGATTCCTCTAACCAACCCCATTGGTTTCATGTCCATATCTTTTACCATTCTTAAGTTATGCCCTTTTGAAGTTGTTGACTTTTTGTTGACTTTCAAAAGGACCTATAATGTTTTAGCTCATACCTTCCAAATGAAGCATTTTTGGGCTTGGCTTGTGAGACACAAAGTTGTAGAGAATTCAATTTCCTTCAAAATGAGCTTTGTATGGGAAAAATTTGATGAAGCATGTGAAAGTTATGGCTGGTCAAAGTTCAGTTGACTTTTCCTATGAAAACCCTAATTTAGAAACTCCTGATTCTTGATGATCTGAAATCTCCTTGATGAATCATGATCAACCCTTGATCAAATGATGAATTTTACCTCATATATTTGATGTTGGCAAAAAATCATGAATTTTGACTTTGGTTTGACCACAGTTGACCTTAGTTTGACTTTTTAACTGCTTTGACTGATTTTAACCTATCTGATCATCTGACTGAGCAAACCTTTTGGGAAAAGTATTGAAACTTGTCATGGGGATTCTTAAACACATATAAGATGTTATGAAGCTCACTTGAAGTCTTGGAAGTTCATTTAGCCTGATTAAAGTCAAAACCCTGGTTTAGGATGCACTGCTTAGGAGGATGCATTGTCTGAGGGAATTATCAAATCTTCTGACTAATTGTGAACTTTGTGAACCTTGTGAACCTCATAAGATGTCTTGTGAACCTGGTGAACCTCATGGGAGGTCTTGTGAACCTTGTGAACCTCATGAGAAGTCTTGTGAACCTTGTGAACCTCATGAGAGGTCTTGTGAACCTTGTGAGCCTCTTAGTACACAAAGTCTTGTCTTGTGAGGGCAAATTTTGGGGTGCAACAAGATGCAAATGCAATATGATGATGCAAAAGATGCAAAGACATGAGATCAACGCCGGAAACTGCCTGGAATCTGGAATACTGAGCCAGGAATCGAGTGTCTGTAACCACAAGATCTCTGAATATTAACCAAGGATAATCACCGAGAACCAAAGGATCAAGAATTCCAGAATCATAGTGACCGGATCAAACATAGAACACACTGTTAACCAGGGTATGTTGAGGTCAAGGGTTCCTGCAAACCTTTAAACCTATCCAAATCTCACGGGTGTGCTCTGGGTCAAACATCACAGACTCTCAAAGTCGAATAACAATAATACGTTCACCATTTCCGAGAAATGGCTCATGACCAGATCAGGGAATCGGTTTGGCATTATGTACTACTCAGGGAGGTCTCAGTTGAGTCCGGGAAAAACAAGCATCCCTTATAAGTCCCCAGCTTCGAGCGCTAAAATCGAGAAACAATAGTACATTTAGCCCGTAGGATATAGTACTATTGTCATACGACCAGATGCTTTTGGCTGAGTTCCTATAAGAGAACCAGGCCATCCTATGCGAGTTCCAAGTGGGCCCTCGGGTGCGAATGGGTTTGCCACAAATTGTGGTCTTCCACTGTCACCACCGGAGAGGGATGTTTCCACAAGGTTCTCAATGATCGGTCCCTAGCCGCACATAACTATCAAGGTTGTGTAATGAAGTATGGAAGATCCCTATATCAAGACATTTCCAAGACGGTCGCGAATCTGGGTGTGAACGCACTAATACCCCCATGACAAGATGACATAGGGCCAAAGTGATTGTTCACGCTAAATCCTATGGTGCACTCAAGCCGGGTATTTGGCTAGTCTCATCTCACCACACACAAGTAACACCCAAGTCCCGCCAAACAGAAAACCAGTCCAGACAGTCCAGTATAATATATGATGCATGAAAATAAATACTGAAAATTGTAAATAAAGCTGTAAATAAACTGTAAATAAAATAACAGCAAAATATACACACAACAACAAACATTCAACACCCAGAGAAACAGAAGCACACAATCGCTAGTAGAGACTCTCAAGGGAACCAGAGATTCTCTGGTTAGGAGGTCCCCAGCAGAGTTGCCAGTTGTCGCTCCCTGGATTTCCATCCTGATACAAACGTAAAAGTGGCACAGAAAAGGGTAGAGTCGCCAGCGAGACATTTTTATCCCGAAAAAACAGGAATGGTAATGTTGCACAAACCAGAAGAAAGAAAAGGAAGGACAAAGGTCCCGCGAACCAAAGAGACTGGGTTCGGGAGTCGGTTACGACCTGGGAAAGTATTAGCATCCTAGATCGTCTTCCGTACCCGAAGGGATCCACACTTGCAAAGAAATTGTTTCAAAGGGTGAAGAAATGAAAGCTGCTGCAAAACTGAAAAGAAACTGAACTGGATAAAAGAAAAGAAAGGTGGAAAATGTAGGGAAAATAAAAGAGTGTGCTCGAACAGGCCCTAACCCGCTGCCTACGTACCTCATCTGGACAATGAGGATCAGAGTCTCCGTAGCTCCCCTAACTAGGGGTGGAAAATATTGCTTGTGTCTTAAGGATTGAACTGCCTATGTCAATGCTCAGGTGTTGCAGGCTCGGACGACGAGTGCATTACCGTCTTGCAAAGTGACAAGTAGGAGCAAGTTCGTACGTGAAGAGTGAATGAGGTGAGAAGAGAATTCCCGAAGGAGAGACGCTTATTGTTTGTTTGTGTTTTTTAGAAGAGTTTTTAGAGTGTGGCACAAGGAAGTGAAGGTAAAGCCTTTTCTAAGGACATGTCCTTATTACCACATCCCAAGATAGAATGAGTAACAAGTCCATCAAAAATGAAGAAGATCCTCAAACTTGTTTCCTAAGATTAGGATTTAAATTCATTAACTTGTTTGTATTATTAAGTGTTTTGGTGGATTAAAGTGAAGAAGTATTTTTTATGCTTTTCTTTAAGAGGATGACAAAAGGGAAGGTCAACTCAACTATTATTAGATGTTTTTTAGGTTTTTGTTTGAGGATGAGAAAGAGAGAGCACCAAAAGGATCTTAAAGGTAAAAATCTAATGGGGGGAAGATTACTCCTAATATTAACATGCATTTATAAGCCTAGGTTAGTGAGGTTTGAAATATCCTAAAGAAGAGAAGGAAAGAAGAAAGAGAGAAGAAATGATGGCCTAAACACATCACAATAACAAGTAGAGAAAGCATAAAAGAAGATGAAAGAAGAAGTTGAGATGCACAAGAAATAGATAAGGAGAGGATAATGCAATACATAGTAATCGAATAGTGCAAAAACAGAGCCTACACCAGTAGGACTTCCAGATGCAGCAACATGCTCCTAACATAGCATTAGGAGTAGAATGAGGCGCGAAAAATAATAGTTTCAGTGATACCTAACGGAGAAGGTTTGTTTCCTCTTTAATGCGAGCAAGAGAACTCAAGAAAGAAAGTCAGAAGCTTCGATCCAACAACCCAATTAATACTCAATTACTTAGCATCAAGAATCCACATCCAAACTCGATTAAGCCAAAATCAAAAGAGAATCAAAAGTTATTAAGAGCTTAATTAAAATTCTAATCAAAATCCCCTAATAGAAAAGAATAAAAGTCAATTAATACCAATATTAACAAATAGAATCAAAATTAAACTTTAATTAATCAAGATTAGTATCACTAAATCAAATAAGACAAATGATATTCAACTAAGGAAATCAAATAATATTTAAATCTTAACCCTTAAAACAAAACTTAATACTTAATCTATACTAATTAACAAAATTATGAAAATAGAATAAGGGATTATATAAAAAAAAAAAACAAAATAGAAATGGAAAAGGGGGGCTGCGCTAGAAAGAAAGGTGCTGAGAGGAAGTTGGGCTCAAGCCCAATTCCAACAACAATACAAAGAGGGAGGGTGTTCACTAAAACTGGGTGGTGCTAGAAATAGAAAGAACGGGCCAAGCCCATCCATTAACAACCACAAACTTCTCTGAAATGAAAAACAAATTAACATAAAGAAAAATATAAAAGAATAACAGAAAAGTTAACATAAAATAAATAAACAAAAATAAATAAACAAAACAAACGAAATAAAAACAAGATAGAAAAACAAAAATCAGATTTATGAAAATAATAAAATCTATAAAAAGAACTTCATTCCCAAACACGATTCTGAAAAAGCAAAAGGGAAGACGACCACCGCTTACAACTCACAGTCCGTCGTCAACCAAGTTCAAACTCGGGATTCAAAATCTCATCCGTCACACTCGTGTGAACATCCTTATTCTTCGACGATCAATGGCAGCTCCTGTTCATGTCCTCTTCCTCAATTCATCACTGCCATGGCTTTCTTCAAATGTGAATCACATCGGCGCCGGAAGAGATAAGAGAAACCACTGTCGGTAACATCTGAGATTCGTCCGTCTCCGTTTCAAGTTTGTGGTTCTTTTCCGTTCTCAAATCTCTGATGATGATTGTTGCGTGAGAGCGATGGTGGTGGTGGTGAGAAGCTTGCGTCGGCGTCAGAGTTTTTGGTTTCTCGCCAATCTCTCTGTTCTGTGCGAATCTCCCTTGTGCGATTCGATTTTCGGTCCCAGTTTCAAATCCGATTCGGTTTTGGATATCTCAATTTGATGCTCTCACTCTTCTTCTTCTACCCTTTCTGTTTTGGTCTGATTTGTGTAGTGAAGCTGGGGGTGAAGCGTTGTGATTGTTGTCGTTATTTGTGGAGATTATTATGAAATTTGAAGAGTAATAAGGACTGAAGGGTATGGATTTGGTTTTAACAGAGATGGAAGTTTGGTGATGGTTTGCGGATTATACGTTTTATGCAGGTTTGTAAGGTTGAACGAAAGTTGAAAGGTGATTGTTGATGCAAAGAGTTCGACTGGTGAGTGATGATGCAAAGAGTTCGACTGTGTTTTTGTGTTGTTGAAGAGTGATTTGTGTTTATTTGGGTTGAAGAAGATGAGTGAATTTGTTGTGATATTATGGAAAGGATTTTTTGTGAGTGAAGATTCAATTCATCGAACCCGAAAGAGATTGTGTGGTGTTTTTGGTTTTTGCTGCGTGAATGAAGAGGAGAAAAAGTGAGGTTTTCAATCCGATATGCATCTTCCGTGTCAATATCTCAAGGTAGACTCACGAGTGTTGTGCGTGTTGAATTTTTCTGATGTTTTCCACTTTGTTCTCTTGTAATTTGCTCATGTGGAAGGCTTCATTTTGGAATGGCTTGCTGAATTTTGAAATCGTGCAGTGGGGTCCACCTATTGTTGGTGAGTGGTGAGAAGCGCGTGGAAAGTTGGTTGTACGTGATGTGTTCTGCGTGATCCCTTTTCTAGTTCATTGTGCATGTTCAGCTTTGCGCTAATTTTTGGTGTGTGTTTTACGAAAACTTTGTGGCAAAAAACCAATGTTGGCTGTGCAGAAATTGAGGTTTGTTACTGTACGGTGGAAACTTGCAGGGTAGTGGTATGTGGAACCAAAAGTGTTATAGCAGGTAGAAAAATGGTTGGAGTTGGAGTGTGTTTTCTTTTCTTGTGGAATGGTGAGAATCTTTGTTATGGGTCCCTTTGTGTTGATGGAGTAGTGTATTTTTGTGTGAAAAGGTAAATTGTTACTGGTGGTATCCATGAAAAAATGATGGTGGCAAGTGAAAATATGCATTGCTGGCAGTTTTGAGAGTAATTGTGTGAGGGCTTTTGTGGTGGGGTCACAGGAAGTTGGCTTATGTGATGAAACAAAACCAATTATCTTGCTATTTTTTGGTAATATCTTGTAACTTGTATAATAATAAAAATGTAAAAATGGGCTTAATGGAAATGGCTAATGATGGTTATTTAGAATGTATGGACTTGGAGAAAAATGAAATTAAATTGAAAAAAGAATTAACTTGAATATACCGTCCATGCATATCTTGATTGAATTTAAACCAACATCCATATTCGAACTTTTTCTACACATCCTTTATAAAAGCAAACATCCTGAACCACCAAACAATACGTCGCTTGAATCTGTCTAAATCAATCACTGGAGAAATAAACTCACATATGAACCAGACAATCTGGCCCAAGACTTCTTATGAATCACAACCCGATAATCTGATGAATCTGCCACTCAAACTTGGATACACAGTTCTTGAGAAAATGGACCACTGAGACAGATAACTTGCAATTGAAGGAATATTTTGGTAGTTTGATCAAGATTAGGTCAAACATCCATCTGAATTGGATCGTGACTGAGATTTACACTTCAATATTGATGATAGGAAATATGCACATGTGAATATTCCTTGCCAATGAAACCCTTGAATATCACTGAATCGCGGAAATAAACCCTAACATACGAAAATGATGTCATAGATGGCTGCATAGCTGAAACCTTAAATACCCTTCTGATAATCTGCAAATAGGATGTGAAACCCTAATTCCTCAAAAAATATTGATCCCATGTCTTATGCACATGATATGAATTCTAAATGTACCATGCTTATTAATGCAAAATCGAAAAGCATAAAAAGACAGAAAAAACAGAGGGCAAATTTGGGGTGTTACAGAACCCTCGAATTTCTTTCTCAATCTTAGGTGCAGGCATCTCCTGAATGGCTTTCACTTTGTCGGGATCAACCTTAATTCCTTTTTCACTTACAATAAAACCCAGCAGCTTATCGGAATGTACCCCGAATGTGCATTTGTTGGGGTTCAATTTCAACTGATACTTCCTCAGACGCTTAAACAGCTTCAATAGATTTACCAAATGCTCTTCTTCTGTGAGGGACTTGACAATCATATCATCCACATAGCACTCGATTTCTTTATGGATCATATCATGGAATAATGTTACAATAGCCCGTTGATATGTTGCACTGGCGTTCTTCAGACCAAACGACATTACCTTGTAACAAAACGTGCCCCCAGGTGTGATGAAAGTTGTCTTCTCCATGTCTTCAGGTGACATCTTAATCTGATTATATCCCGAAAATCCGTCCATGAAAGAAAATACCGAGAATTGAGCCGTGTTATCCACCAATACATCAATGTGAGGTAATGGGAAATCATCTTTCGGGCTTGCTCTGTTCAGATCCCGGTAGTCCACACACATACGCACCTTGCCATCCTTCTTAGGCACGGGTACAATGTTAGCAACCCACGGCGGGTAACTAGTTACAGCGAGAAAACCGGCGTCCCACTGCTTTTGTACTTCTTCTTTGATCTTCATGGCCATATCTGGGCGAGTACGGCGTAATTTCTGTTTAACTGGCAGACAATCTTCTTTCAATGGCAGCCTGTACATGACGATATCCGTATCTAGACCTGGCATATCTTGATAAGACCAAGCAAACACGTTGACATATTCCTGAAGCATACTGATGAGTTGTTCTTTCACTGGAGCTTGCAAACTGGCCCCGATCTTCACCTCTTTCACTTCTTCCTCGGTACCAAGATTGACAGTTTCAACCTCCTTCTGATGAGGATCAATCACTTTTTCCTCTTGTCTCAACAACCTGGCCAACTCTTTAGGCAAATCATAGTTTTCATCAACCCCTTCATTTGCTTGATTAATTAGATTGTCGAAGTCATACAAGGTCATAGCGGTGTCGTTGTTGGTTCAATCTGGAGGATTATCTCTGCAAGGGTTGAGATTTGTTCATTTTAGTAATTGATTTTATTTTATTTAGAAAAAGTGTGAATGGAGTTATTATTGAAAAACATTGCCATTTATTGTTTTATGCGAAAATAACAAAAATGAAAGACAGTGAGCGAAAAACGATCATTTGCAAAAGATGTCCATTTGTTCATTAATCATTCATTTGCACAAAATACAAATATGGCCCTATTACAAAATGAGTCCTGACACCTTGGGAAAGATGCAGGACTTGATGCATGCTTAAACAGAAAATAATAATTACTCTGCAGCAGTAATCCTTATAATTTCCTGGGAATACCAGTTGAGGACTTGCTGGCCTGAGACCCTTGGATGAATCCATATTTCCAGGTTGAAGTCACTTTCAGCCTCGTCTTCAACATTGTTGATTGCATTCAGGGTTAGCATTCCCCCACTGATAAACTTGGGAGCTTCAGCAGCCTCCTCTTGGACCTGTCGGGATGGTTTGTAACCCAACCCGAACTTATCTTCCTTGACCTGAACTTGCAGCAGCTTGCCCCAGCCCTGGGTATTCCCATCTTCAACAACCTTCCGAGCTTGCTTATAAGAAGAGATTGAAGTACCAGACACTTCAGTTGTTGCTTTATTGACATTGAGGGCCTCAAACCCTTGGCTCATTGTCTCATGGATTTCTCTGTCCATCTCAATATAGTTGTAAGTAGCTAGATGACTGACGAAGGTATCCTCTTCCCCACAGATTGTGATGACTTGGCCCTCTCATTCGTATTTTAACTTCAGGTGAAGGGTCGACGTTACAGCTCCAGCGACATGAATCCATGGCCGACCCAACAAACAACTATAGGAAGGCTGAATGTCCATCACGTAGAAGATAATTTTGAAGATATGTGGGCCAATCACCACAGGCAACTCAATTTCCCCAAGAACAGATCTTTTAGAACCGTCAAAGGCTCTCAGCACAAGGTTACTTGGACGCAGTGCCAGACCATCATATTCCATCTTGACCAAGGCTTTCTTTGGAAGGATGTTGAGTGAGGACCCAGTGTCAACCAAGACGTGCGAAAGAACAACACCTTTACACTCCAAGGTGATATGCAAGGCCTTATTATGGTTACGGCCCTCCGTAGTTCGATCAACATCAGTAAAAATTAGCCCATGGCTAGTATTGACATTTGAAACCACTATTTCTAGCTGATTAACTGTAATCTCTTCTGGCACGTAAGCTGCGTGCATGACTTTGAGAAGTGCATTCTTGTGAGCTTCGGAACATATTAGTAGTGATAGAATATAGATTTTGGAGGGTGTCTGATGGAGCTGGCCCACAACCTTATAGTCACTCTTCTTGATTATTCTCATGAACTCGTCTACATCCTGGTCAAAGGATGTCTTCTGAGTTTCCTTGGTAATATGTTCTTCAGGCACCACACTCTTGCCCTTAGCCTTGGCAGCAACTTCTGCTTCAGCATTAGTTCTTTGGAATTGTGAGGCAAAGAGACGTCCGCTTCGAGTGAAGCCTCCGCCTCCCCCCACATTATCAATTTGTGGTGTAGAAGTGTCAAGAGTGACTTTATTTCTGTCGCAATATAAATCTGAGCCATAGTGCCAAGGCACGACACTGTTGCTGTCATATGGGACTGGTCCTAGTACCGTGATAGTAACCGGACTGATTACTGCGGAAGAAAGAGTTAAGACAGTCTGAGGTTCATAATAAATTGTAACAGGAGGTCTGACCGGAGATGGTGCTGGTGATGAAGGTTGCTGATGTTGGTGGAGATGTTGATATGAGTTGTTGAAAGAATCTGGAACGTGGATTGTTGTCGGATCATAGTAAATGGTAATTGTGGAAATGTCTTCATTGATGGTTGCTGTTGTTGTAGAAGGATGTGTTGAACTGATATTTGTTGAAGTTGAAGAAGGGATGATTGTTGATTTTGTAGAAGAATCCGTTGGAATGATTGTTGTTGAAGTTGTAGGAATGATATTTGTCATATTTGATGAAATGATGTGTGCTGGTGTTGTAGAAGGAATGGATGTTGATGTTGTAGGAGCTGGAACTGTTGGAGTTATCTGTAAAGTGCCTTCTTTGATAAGATTGTTGATATCGGTCTTCAAATTTGCACAACCGTTGGTAGAAATCTTGTAAGCTTCACAATGGGCCTCACAACCTAGAAACACTTGGAACTTCAAAAGCTGGGCTTTAACCTCGGCCATCGGTGTTTGAATACTTGCAACACTGTCAATTAGGCTTACTGGTTGATTCTCCTTAATGGCATTTATCCTAGGCCCACCATGGCTAGGCATAGGATTCTTGGTAACACTTGGAGGGGGTGCAAAGTTTAGAGCTTTGGAATCAACTAAGTCCTGAACTTTCATGTGTAAAGCTCTGCAATTCTCTATTGTATGGCCAGGTGCATTGGAGTGGAAGGCACATCTGGCATTAACATCTTATTTTCTTGGAAGATTATGGGGATCTGGTGGGGCCAGAGTCCTCAATTCAATCAGATTGAGCTTTAATAATTGTGGAAGCAAGGCAGCATAGGGCATCGGAATGGGATCGATGACCCTGTTAATTTGTGAAGTCCTCTGTTGAAACGGATGTTGTTCCTGATTATTATTGTTGTAAGATCTCTGTTGAGGAAATTGTTGTTGCTGTGGGAAGTGTTGTGGTTGTGGAGGATACTGTTGTTGAGGTGCTAGAGCTTGAATGGTGACGACAAATATTGATCTTGGCATGTATTGAGGCCTACCTCTGCCCATATGTACTGAGTTGGTCTCACTTGTCCTGCGAGGTCCTGAGAAAGGTTTTCTTGTATTGTTGGAACTAGCTTCATTATCTGAAATTTTTCCCATCTTCAAAAGACTCTTAATTCTCTCACCAGCTATAACTACATCCGCAAAGCTGGTGGACGAGAAAGCAGCAAGTCTGTCAATGTATGTTCCTTGCAACGTGTTCATAAACATGTCAGCCATTTCTCTCTCAGACATCGGAGGCTGGACAATAGCAGCAAGCTGTCTCCATCTTTAGGCATACTCCCTGAAGATTTCTCTTGATGACTGAGACATACCCATCAGGAGGGTCCTGTTGGGAGCCATGTCCAAGTTATATTGATACTGGCATATGAAAGCTTTGGCCAAATCCTTCCAGTTCCTGACAGTTGCTCTGGTCAGGTGAGAATACCATTCATGGGATGCCCTAGTCAGACTGTCTTCGAAGTAGAACATCCATAACTTTTCGTCCATGGTATAAGCTTTCAGTCTCCCCAGAAAGGACTGCAAGTGAGTACGTGGACAAGAGGTACCATTATATCTATCAAAGCATGGATGCTTGAATTTGTGAGGAATCCTGACTCCCTCAACTAGACCCATGTCCATTACATCAAATCCTAAAGAGTTTTGGGACTCCAAAGATCTCAACTTCTCCGCTATTTCGTCCAGACGACGATCATAGGCTTCATCCCCATCACCAATTACTGTAAATTGTTCTTCTTGAGGGTCCTCTTGCAGGGCACGACCTCTAGTGTTTCCTTGGGTATTTCTGATAGCATTGACTTCAGGATTGAGGTGAGGCCCAAAATCTGGCAGATCTGTTTGTGGCTTCCTGCGATCATTGTTACTAGTACCTCCTGTACCTGGATGATTCACTTCTGGAGTTTGCCGCTTGACTAACTCTCTTAATCTTTCTTGGCTTTTAGCCAACCCAATCATTACTGTCATGAACTGGTTCATATGAGCCCTCATCTCAGTTCTATCGTTAGCCATCTGAGTTCTTACGTCAGTCAAATCTTGTTGAACTTGGTCCATCTGTAAGCTCGGAAGGTTGTTTCTGGTCGGATACCGGTGAACTCCGTTGATGGGGAAAACCCTCCTACGAGCAATGTTTCCTGAGACAACAACAAAGTGAGAAAACAACAACAAAAACACCTACAAAACAAAGAATAAGGTTAATATGCAATGCAGTATGCCTATTTGTCTTCCAAGGGTATCCGGTTTGGTTCTTTGGTTTTGACCTTCCAGACCACTGGGAATGAAGATGTTGAAGAGAAATGAAGCCCAAGAGAAAATCCAAGTAATACATAAACCATATATTACAAATGTAAAAGATACATAGTTCATGATTACAATACGTTCCCATGGTGGGTCAAAATACAATCAAGCCAAGAAATACAACAAAATCCCCATGAGAAATAAAGTACAACCAAAATAAAATACAAGTACAAAGAAATCAAACATCCAACCCAAAGTCATCCTCCTTGACTTCCTTCAAGAGAGCATCAGTCACTGGTCCAACTGGATGCTCTGTGATGGTCCTGATAAGAAGGTTCCTGGTGGCTACGACACTTGTCAACTTCTGGTACTTATCTTGGTCTTTTGATCTCTTCAACCCCGCACGGAGTTTCAACTCGGAGATTTCCTTCTGTGCTGCTAACAAGGCTTCCTGACTCTTCTTATCATTAGCTTCCAGCTGCTCTATCCTAGCCCGTGTCTTCTGATCTTCTTGCAAACGAGCCTCAGTGATCCTGATCCACCTAGCCTGACTCTCCTCTACGTAATGCTCAGCTCTGGCTTTCTGAATCTTAGCTTCTTTGCAAGCATTCTTCAATAACAACTCCCTTACTCGGGCTTTTCTGATGAAGTCGTCAGTCTTTTCTATCTTGGTCATATGCTCAATCCGGAGCTTCTCTAACCTCTCAATATCCAGACGACTATCATTCCTTTCCCAAAGGGTCTTCTTCAGGGCTTCAGAAAGCTGGGTGTTCCTCTCTTTCAGCTTCTCAAACTCCTCTAAACTGACTGTAGCTACAGGCTCTACTGATGATGGTCCTGGCACATCCTCCAGGGTGATCTGTCCTCTGAGGCGAGACCAATCAATGTAATGAGCTGAAGCTATGTTGTTGCACTTGCCAAGAATAGCAGTCCCTTTTGTCTGTATGTTATCCCTAGCCCAAGCTGCTTGTCAGATGATGGCATGATTATTCTGAACATCACAATAAAGGGGCTCTGCTAAATCCTGCTCTCTTGGTGGATGTACTAAGGCATACCCTAGCTGCCTTTTGAAAAGCAAAGGGTTATAGTTGATGCAACCCTTCACTCCAATGAGAGGTAAATTGGGATAATGTCCACAGCTTGTAATCATGTCCCTGCCCTTGGTGCTCTGAGTATACCACCTGATGTCTTCTGAAGTGAGAGCAATCATTCTTTTAGCCCAATTTCTTGACTGATGAGGATTCAGGAAAGCTTCTGTCTTTGGCAGGTGTCTCAATAACCAACAGTAGAAGAGAGGTGCACAACATCTGACTAGTCTTCCCCTCTGTTTCTCATTTCTCTGATGCACTGAGTAATAGAAATCCCCTAGCAAGGTAGAATCTGGATTCTTCAGCAGGAAGATATGGATAACATTCTTGCTTACAAACTTAGGCTCGTCTGCAAACAAGATGATTCCATATACACTAAGAGCCAGGAGAGCACAAACAGTTTCCCACTTCCCTGCTACAGCATGACTGGTGGCCTGAGTGATCAAGAAGTCCAAATGGAGGCATGGGATTCCATCCTTGGTGGTCATATGCTGATCAATGATGGTGGTTTCCAAATGTAGAGCCTTAGCTATGTCTTCATTTTTAGGAGCAGTCATCTCAGGGTTAAAAGGGATTCCTCTTCTGATGGGGACACCCAACAACATGGAAAACTCTTCTAATAAAGGACCCATCTGAAAGTCTGAAAAAGTGAAACATCTGAGAGGAGGGTCATAGAACTGAAGGCAAGTGTGAATAATGCTCCTCTGTAATGCATCCAAGTTCATGATCATGTCCATGATACTACCATAATGTTCCCTGAATAAGGGGACATGATCAGGAGTGATAAGGGCCTGAATCTTCCTGATGCCTGCCAAAGGGTACTCAAAGAAATGGTATGTGATGTTGCTCTTCTTGGATGAGTCCATACTGACAATGGATGCTGAAGAAAATAACTGATGAAGACAAATGGAGAAGATATCAGCTGAAGAAGATCTATGAGGAAGATAACTGATGAAGATGGCTGAGCAAAAGAACAATCAAAACCAAACCAAAGATGATGTGGATACCCTATAAAACAAATAGACAAATGTTAAATGATGTATGCTGAATGATATGCAAGGGTTTGTGATCAGGTGTTGGATCTGTCAGTTGCTTTGGATAGGGTCCATGAGTGTTCAGAAATCAGGATGAAGGTTAGAGAACTAGTAACCAGGTGGGGGACTCAAATAAAGAGTCACAAATCCATGGTTTCATAAGATCAGTCCAAAGTAGTGTAACCTTAAAACAATATCAATAACAGGTTATGATGAGGCCAAGGGTTCCTGTAGATGTTTAGAATTGGCAGAATTTTTGACCAACAAGAAATATTGAATTCAGTTCAGAATGTCCTATCAGATGTTGGGACATTATTAAACAGAGTATAAGAACTTATTTCAGGATGTCTCACCAGATGTTGGGACATTGTGTAAATGACTTAAGTTCAGTTTTTCAGGATGTCCCAACAGATGTTGAGACATCTCAAACCTGCTACCAGAATTAATTAATGACTAACTGTTCTGAGATATTTAAGGAGAGTTATCTGGAATTAATTATGGATGGATAAAAACAGAACAAGGCGCATCTGTAGGGAGTTTTATTATGAGGATTCAGATTAATCAGAAGAACTAAATCACCTAGAATATAGGAAGTAACAAACCCTAAATTCAAGGTGGAAGTTGCATGCTTTTAGGACTGGATTAACCTACAGAAAGCCCAAATTACAAACACCTATTTAATCAACAAAAACTCACAGAATTGTGTACGAATTTCAGAAGACCAAATAGGGTGTCTAGTGTTTTTAATAGCAGGTGTTTTCATTGTACCACTTTATGAGCTTTTAAGCAAAAGTGCATTTGTGACTTGATTGAAACTGTGAAGTAAGATCAAGTTGTATTGTTTGAAGAATGTCTTCAATTTTATTAAACTTGTAAACTTGATCACTGTGTGATTGAGGGGGAGTGAGTTGGTACTCATATCTAAGTTGTGTCTTAGGTAGAAATTGCATTGGGTAGATATTAAGTGAAAGATTAAACTGGGTTGTTTAAGTCTAGAATTAATATTACTTATAGTGGATTTCCTCCTGGCTTGGTAGCCTCCAGATGTAAGTGTGGTTATACACTGAACTGGGTTAACAAACTTCTGTGTTGTTTAATTTTCTTGCATTTTAAGTTTTGGTTAAATCTGTCAAGTGTTGGGACATCTCATAGGACATCTCATACCTGATCACAGAATTTCAATTGGCATCAGAGCAGGCACCCTGCCTGTTTATACTGGGTGAGATCTAGGGAATACAAATTCTGGAAACATGGACAGAGATATAGGATCAGTAAATAGACCACCTATACTGGATGGTTCTAATTATGACTACTGGAATCCAAGAATGATTGCATTCTTAAGATCACTTGACAACAGGGCCTGGAGAGCAGTCAACATTGGATGGGATCATCCTATCCAAGACACCAAAGATGGATCAAAAGTGTTGAAACCTGAAGAAGAATGGAGTAAGGAGGAAGAAGATTCAGCACTAGGCAACTCCAAGGCCTTAAATGCTCTATTCAATGGCATTGATAGGAACATCTTTAGACTTGTGCATCACTGTGAGCTAGCCAAAGATGTGTGGGATACTCTCAAAATAACTCATGAAGGAACATCAAAAGTAAAGATGTCAAGACTTCAACTTCTCACCACCAAGTTTGAAAACTTGAGAATGAAGGAAGATGAGACAGTTCATGAATTCTACATGAACATCTTAGAAGTAGCTAATACTTCTGGAGCTTTGGGAGAAAAGATGACTGATGAAAAACTTGTAAGAAAGATCCTCAGATCTTTGCCAAAAAGATTTGACATGAAAGTCACAACAATAGAAGAAGCTCAAGACATATGCACTATGAAAGTTGAAGAGCTCATTGGTTCCTTTCAAACATTTGAGATGGGAATGAATGACACAAATGTTAAGAAGAACAAAAGCATAGCCTTGGTAACAAATACTGATGAAGAAGAAGATGATGAATCAGAAACTGGTAAAAGCTTATCAGACAACATTGCTATGCTTGGAAGACAATTCAAAAAGATTCTCAGAGGGATGGAAGACAAATCCAAACCCAGTGGAAGATACACAAACTCTTCTGAGAACAGGAGACCTTATGATGCTAACAGAAGGTCAAATTATGCTGAAAAGACCAGTCAAGAAAAAGGAATCAAATGCCATGAATGTGAAGGATATGGACACATCAAGAATGAATGTCCTACCTACTTAAAAAGGCAAAAGAAAGGACTATCTGTAACTTGGTCTGATGAAGACTCAGAAGGTGATTCAGAAGAAGAATCAGCTAAGCATATCACTGCTTTAGCTGGACTATGTGAATCTGAAAGTGATTCCAGTGATGGGGAGCTTACTGTTGAAGAACTTGAGCAAGCCTACAAAGATCTATACAAAAGAAGTACTGAAATATGCAGTGAGGTTATAAAGCTAAAGAAGCAGAAGGAGGCACTAGAAGATGAAAAAGCAAGTGATCAAGAAATCATTGACACCTTGAAAAGTGAAGTAAGTCTTCTCAACTCCAAATTGGAACACATGTCCAAATCTGTTAGAATGTTGAACAACAGCTCAAATACACTGGATGTTATTCTCAACAACAATAAGCATTCAGGGGATAAAAGTGGACTGGGATTTAACAGAGTACATAAAGATGAAGCTAGCTCTAGCAAAACTACTTCAAAATCCATACAGTCAAACAAGATGTCCCAACAGATGCTTCAACATCAGGAAAAGAACACAAAGTCAAACATAATGTTCCAACAGATGTCTCAACATTCTGAAAAGAACAAAATGAAGAAGAAGTATCAAAGATGGAGATGTCATCATTGTGGAAGATTTGGACATATCAAACCTCATTGTTATAAGCTGCATGGATATCCAAGTCAGATGTATCAGCAACCTTCTAAGCAGAAAATGGAAGTTACCAAGAAAGTGCTGCATAAACATCAAAGAAATCAGCAACCTCCTAAGCAGAAGACAGAAGTTATCAAGAAGGTATGGAGACCAAAAGCCAGCATTCAGGCTGATCAAAGCTACATACACAAGAACAAGATCAACAATCAATCTTGGAGATCTACTAATGAACAACACACAGGGCAGAGGCATCAAAAGAAATCTCAACTCAAATGGTCAAAGAAAAATGCTGCATATATAGCACATACATCACTAAGAGTATCAGCTAAAGAAGACTGGTACTTTGACAGTGGATGTTCAAGACACATGACTGGATTGAAGAATCTGCTAGTAAACTTAAAGTCACATTCATCCAGGTATGTAACCTTTGGAGATGGAGCTAAAGGATAAATCAAGGGAGTTGGGACCTTGGACTGTCAAGATGTTCCAAGACTAGATGATGTGCTGCTGGTTAAAGGTTTAACTGCTAACTTGATCAGCATAAGTCAATTATGTGATCAAGGGTACAGTGTAAACTTTACTAAAACTGAATGCATAGTGACTAACAAAGAAAAAGAGGTTGTCATGAAAGGAGCCAGATCTAAAGACAACTGTTACATGTGGGAATCTCAAGACTTCAGTCTTACTTCAACTTGCTCCTTAGCTAAAGAAGAAGAAGTGAAACTATGGCACCAAAGGCTAGGTCATCTTCATTTCAGAGGCATAAAGAAGATAATATATATGGATGCTGTAAGAGGTATTCCTAAACTGAAGATTGATGATGGCAAAATATGTGGTGAATGTCAAATAGGCAAGCAAACCAAGATGTCCCATCCAAAGCTCCAACATCTGACAACTTCCAAAGTTTTGGAACTATTGCATATGGATCTTATGGGACCTATGCAGGTTGAAAGCCTTGGTGGTAAGAGGTATGCCTATGTAGTGATTGATGACTTTTCAAGGTATACATGGATAAATTTTATCAAGGAAAAGTCTGATGTATTTGATGTATTCAAAGACTTATGCCAAAGAATACAAAGGGAAAAATCCAGCTGTGTGATCAGAATAAGAAGTGATCATGGAAAAGAATTTGAGAACCAAAAGTTCTTAGATTTCTGCTCTTCAGAAGGAATCAATCATGAATATTCTTCACCAATCACTCCTCAACAGAATGGGATTGTTGAGAGGAAGAATAGAACTATTCAAGAATCAGCAAGAGCTATGATCCATGCTAAAAAGTTACCTTTGTATTTCTGGGCTGAAGCTATGAACACAGCTTGTTACATCCACAACAGAGTTACTCTAAGAAAAGGAACTTTGTCCACAATCTATGAAGTCTGGAAGGGCAGAAAACCCACAGTTAAGTACTTCCATGTGTTTGGAAGTAACTGTTATATTCTGGCAGATAGGGAGCAAAGGAGAAAAATGGATCCTAAAAGTGATGAAGGGATTTTTCTTGGATACTCTATAAACAGCAGAGCATATAGAGTATTTAATTCTAGAACCAAGGTTATCATGGAGTCTATAAATGTGATAATTGATGATGCTCCTACAGATGTCCCAGAAGATGTTGGAACATCTGCTGATATCAAGATTGAAGCTGAAGAAAAGAGTGGTCATTATGACTTCACTCAAACTGATGCAAGGACAGAACAATCCAGCAAACCTCCCTCCATAAGAATACAGAAGGATCATCCCAAAGATTTGATAATTGGTGATCCCAACAGAGGTGTGAGCACTAGATCAAGAGAAGTGATTTCAGGTTCTTGTTTTATTTATAAAATAGAACCTAAAAACATCAAGGAAGCTCTTACTGATGAATACTGGATTTGTGCTATGCAAGAGGAATTAGGTCAATTCACAAGGAATGAAGTGTGGAATCTTGTTCCTAGACCTGATGACATAAATGTGATTGGAACAAAATGGGTGTATAAGAACAAGTCAAATGAACAAGGAGTTGTTACAAAGAACAAAGCTAGACTTGTAGCTCAAGGATACACACAAATTGAAGGAGTAGACTTTGATGAAACCTTTGCACCAGTAGCAAGGCTTGAATCAATCAGACTACTTTTGGGAATTGCTTGTATCTTAAAGTTCAAGCTATTTCAAATGGATGTGAAAAGTGCTTTTTTAAATGGTTATCTTAATGAAGAGGTATATGTAGAACAACCTAAAGGATTTGTTGATCCAAGCTGTCCAAATCATGTATACAAACTAAAGAAAGCTCTTTATGGTCTGAAGCAAGCTCCAAGGGCATGGTATGAAAGACTGACTACTTTTCTTATCAAGCAAGGGTACATGAAAGGTGGAATTGACAAAACCTTGTTTGTTAAAGATGAAGAAGGAAATGTCATGATTGCACAAATATATGTAGATGACATTGTCTTTGGTGGGATGTCTGATAGGATGGTCAAACATTTTGTCAACCAGATGGAATCTGAATTTGAAATGAGCCTAGTAGGAGAGTTAACCTACTTTCTTGGTCTGCAAATAAAGCAAATGGAAGACTCCATGTTCATTTCCCAAAGCAAGTATACCAAGAACATAGTCAAGAAATTTGGAATGGAAAATGCTACTCATAAGAGAACTCCTGCCCCCACACATTTAAAGCTGACTAAAGATGAAAAGGGTGAGAATGTAGATCAAAGCTTATACAGAAGCATGATTGGAAGCTTGTTATACTTGACTGCTAGCAGACCAGACATAGCATTTGCAGTAGGTGTATGTGCAAGATATCAAGCTGATCCAAAAGTCAGTCATCTCAATCAAGTCAAGAGAATTCTTAAATATGTTAATGGTACTTGTGACTATGGCATAATGTACTTTCATGGATGCAAACCAATTCTCACGGGCTTCTGTGATGCTGATTGGGCTGGAAGTGTTGATGACAGAAAAAGCACTTCAGGAGGATGCTTCTTTCTAGGAAACAATTTGATTTCTTGGTTCAGTAAGAAGCAAAATTGTGTATCCCTATCTACAGCTGAAGCTGAATATATAGCAGCTGGAAGCAGTTGTTCTCAGTTGGTTTGGATGAAGCAAATGCTCACTGAGTACAATGTCCCACAAGATGTCATGACATTGTACTGTGATAACTTAAGTGCAATTAACATATCAAAGAATCCTATCCAACATAGCAGGACCAAGCATATTGATATCAGACATCATTTCATCAGAGATCTTGTAGAAGAAAAAGTGATTTCATTGGAACATGTAGCTACAAATCTGCAGTTGGCTGATATCTTTACCAAAGCATTGAATGCTACACAATTTGAGAACTTAAGGGGAAAATTGGGAATCTGTTTATGTGAGATTTAGCAGTTAATGAGATGTGCCAACATGTCATATGACATTGTGTGGCATAAGTACCAGATGGCAACACCAGTCTGGTCAAGAACCTTGGGTATTCCATTCCTAATCATTTTCAATGTAACGGCTACTTATATAATAACAGCTCCCATTCAGCTATCCATATTCTCATCATACTATCAAAAGCGAATTGCATCATCTAGCTGTTCTTCAGAAATCATCAACCCTAAATCTCTTCATCCATCTTCTTTGAAAATGTCTCAAAACCCTAACACTCCTGAAGAAGTTCTCAACAAAGAAGATGTGGTTCATGCAACCCCCATATCTGTAGTACCCATGAAGTCTACTCCATTGGACGAAATAAGAGGAAGTGCTCTTCATGCTAAAAAGCCAAGAACTCCAAAAAGAGCAAAAGATCAAGTCTGCAGCAAATCCAAAGGCATTCCTTCACCAGCAAACATGCCTCCAAAATCTTCTAAATATGTGGATGCTTCCATAAAAGAGATAGTTAACAAGATTCTTTTTGAACAAAGAGTGGTTAGTGGCATATCTATCCCTCTGAACACCATGCCAGCTCCACAAGATGATCAACAAACCCAAGCTGCAAAGGACACTCCTGATCAACAGGATGTCCCAATAGATGTTGAAACATCTGAGGATGAACAAAAGGCTTCATCTGATGCTGCTGTAGAAGAATCTGAGGACCAGAAAAAGGCCTCAAATGAAAGTGATGAAGAAGAATCTGAGGATCAGACCAAAGCCTCAACTGAAGAGCATATCTCTGCTGATCAACCAGCTGAAGAAGAGACTGCTCAATCTCCTCCTGTGGTGAATCTTGAGCAGGATTCTGATACAGAGATCATTGCCTCTGTAAGACCTAGCATAGCCAAAAGGCTCAGGTCTAGGAAAGGAAAGATGCAAGCAGAACATGCAGTTCCTGAGAAGAAGCAAGCTACCCCAAAGAAAGACAAAGCCAAAACTGTCTTTGGTCCTACAAAACAATGGAGTAAAGTCCAAACTCAAAAGAGGAAAGCTGTCACTCCCTCAGACTCAAATGTTGAAGCAGATGTCCTAACATCTCCTCAAAAGAAGAAAACAGCACCCTATAGGGCTTCAACTGCTGTTCCAGAAGCCCCTTTGGACAACATCTCATTTCATCATGTCTCAAGTGTTAACAGATGGAAGTTTGTGTACCAAAGAAGGGTTGCACTTGAAAGAGAGCTGAGCAGTAATGCACTTGAGTGCACTGAATTAATTGACCTCATCTCTGCTGCTGGCCTCTTCAAAACAGTCTCCAATCTCTCTCCCTGCTATGAGCTTCTTGTCAAAGAATTCATAGTCAATCTTCAGGAAGATTGTGCCAATGGTAAGTCTTCTGAATTTAGAAAAGTTTTTGTTAGAGGCAGGTGTGTAGAGTTCTCTCCTCAGATCATCAACCAATACCTTGGAAGAGAGTCTGATGGACCAAATGAGCTAGGGAAGACTGATAACCAGGTCTGCAAGGTTATCACTGCAAATCAGGTCAAGGCTTGGCCAGTGAAAGGAAAGCTCTCAGTGAGCATGCTGACAAGAAAATATGCCATGCTGAACAGGATTGGTACAGCAAACTGGGTGCCTACCAATCACACATCTTCAATATCCACTGGTTTGGGCAGGTTTATTTATGCTGTGGGCACTCAGACTAAGCTGGATTATGGTGCCTACATCTTTGATCAGACCTTGAAGCATGCTAGCTCATCTGCAACAAAGCTGCCAATAGATTTTCCTTCATTGCTGTGTGGTATAGTGCTAAGTCAATAACCTGGAATCCTCACTGAGAAGGACACAGTCTGCAAGAGAGAAAGCCCTCTGGCCTTTCACTACAAACTGTTCCTAAGTCATCATGCAGAAGATGTTGAAGCACCCTCTGGGACATCTGCAGGTTCTTCAACTGCCAAGACTCTAATCTCCAAGGCTGCATTGATTGCTGAAATGAAGACCACTTGCAAAGAACTTGAAGCAAGAAAGCAGAAGCTTGAGGAAATCATCCAAAGGCTGGAGAGTGAAGGTGATCAGAAAGCTGCTTCTGATGAAGAAACTGAGGATGATGAAGAAACTGAAAGTGAGGAGTCTGAGTGATTAACTGTATGTGAGGACAAATGTAATGACAGCTGCATTGTAATTTAGATTTAGTCTCTTTGGCCCCAAAATTTGTGTCTAACAAGGGGGAGAACAACACCAACAACAACAATGTGTAATGCTGTTTGATTATGAATGAAAATTTGTTTGCTTCTGAACTGAATAAGTGTGTTTTTCTGTTGCAACAAGACTGGATACATATATGTTTAAGGGGGAGTAATCTCAAATTTGATTCAACAGAAAAGTAATGTTATACTCTGATAAAAGATCTTCTGCTGCACTCTGATAACCAGAAAAGATGTTAGCCAAAAATTAGCCAAAGGGGGAGTTTGTAGATGTTTAGAATTGGCAGAATTTTTGACCAACAAGAAATATTGAATTCAGTTCAGAATGTCCTATCAGATGTTGGGACATTATTAAACAGAGTATAAGAACTTATTTCAGGATGTCTCACCAGATGTTGGGACATTGTGTAAATGACTTAAGTTCAGTTTTTCAGGATGTCCCAACAGATGTTGAGACATCTCAAACCTGCTACCAGAATTAATTAATGACTAACTGTTCTGAGATATTTAAGGAGAGTTATCTGGAATTAATTATGGATGGATAAAAACAGAACAAGGCGCATCTGTAGGGAGTTTTATTATGAGGATTCAGATTAATCAGAAGAACTAAATCACCTAGAATATAGGAAGTAACAAACCCTAAATTCAAGGTGGAAGCTGCATGCTTTTAGGACTGGATTAACCTACAGAAAGCCCAAATTACAAACACCTATTTAATCAACAAAAACTCACAGAATTGTGTACGAATTTCAGAAGACCAAATAGGGTGTCTAGTGTTTTTAATAGCAGGTGTTTTCATTGTACCACTTTATGAGCTTTTAAGCAAAAGTGCATTTGTGACTTGATTGAAACTGTGAAGTAAGATCAAGTTGTATTGTTTGAAGAATGTCTTCAATTTTATTAAACTTGTAAACTTGATCACTGTGTGATTGAGGGGGAGTGAGTTGGTACTCATATCTAAGTTGTGTCTTAGGTAGAAATTGCATTGGGTAGATATTAAGTGAAAGATTAAACTGGGTTGTTTAAGTCTAGAATTAATATTACTTATAGTGGATTTCCTCCTGGCTTGGTAGCCTCCAGATGTAAGTGTGGTTATACACTGAACTGGGTTAACAAACTTCTGTGTTGTTTAATTTTCTTGCATTTTAAGTTTTGGTTAAATCTGTCAAGTGTTGGGACATCTCATACCTGATCACAGAATTTCAGTTCCTGCAAACCTGCAAACATCCCAACCCACTCACATGTATTGTTCTAGAACAAGGATCCTCAGACTTGTGTCTATTATGAGAAGTGTAAACACTTCTAACCCGGAGGTATAATGTTTACATTAATCATAAAGGACCCTCCTCTAATTCACCTCAGATGCTGAAGGTCATCTAAAAAGGTCATCCAGACTTGGCAGGCTTCCCAGATAGCCCTAATACTACAGGAAATTCGTGTTTCATATTCCCGCACCAGACCAAAATGGAATGGGAAAGAAAATGAAGCCACTTTAATCCTATGTGTCACTCAAGCTCCCGGTGTGGAACCTTGCTCACTGAGATAACCCTCCCATCAAGGCAAACCAACAAATCCAGCACATGATATGATGATAATAATATGAAATGCATAAACAGTAAATGAAAGCGATAAATAAAGTTGTACAGAAAGCAATAAATAAAGCAATAAACAAAAAGCACACATAACACCCCCATAAACACAAATCAAACAAGCGCTAGGAGAAACCCACAAAAAGAACCAAAAGCCCTGGTTGCAAGATAATTCCCCAGCAGAGTCGTCAAGCTGTCGCTCCCCGGAATTACGTCCCGGTGCAAACGCGAACCGTTGGTGAAAGAGAAAGGGTTGAATAGAGTCGCCAGCTAGGCATTTTTATCCCGAAGGAAAGGTAATGCTGCATAAACCTGGAAAGAGATGGATAAGACGGTTGCAAACCAGAGAAACTGAGAAAGGGGGTTGGTTACGACCTGAGAAGGTATTAGCACCCAGATCGTCCGTCGTACTCGACGGGATCCACGCTTACAAGATTATGTTTAAAAGGGGTAAGTGTATGTGCTATCTGTGTGCAAAAGCTAGGAAAAGAAAGTACAAGTGTCAGTGCAAAAGGGTGAATTGCTCAGGAACTGAGGCTTTAGAAATAATGCTGAAAGGGGGGATTACAAAGAGAATTTTGTTCGATAACTGTTAAGTTATGCCTACGTATCCTCTCGTGCAATGAGGAAGTTAGAACATCGTAGTTCGACTCAAAAAGACTAAAAATAAATTGACTGTGAACTGCTTGCTTGTCTATGCTCAAGTGTATGACTTGTCTGGCTCGAGTGCTAACTGTCTTGCATTAGACGGAAGAAGCGAGTTCTTGTTTGTGAATGAGTGTGATGAGAAAAGAATCCCGAAGGAGAAGATTATTGTTTGTTTTTGTGTTTTCAATTTTTTATTGTTTTTGGTGCTTTGCATAGGATTATGAGCTTAAGCCTAAATCAAGGGTTGTAAACTCATTATATCATCCCTGATTAGGGATAATGAGCCTACTTAAGTGTGAGATAAACATCTCAACTTAATTACCATGGTGATGTAGGATTAAGATCATTAACCTACTTGTGATTATTAAGATGTTTTTTTGGGTTTTGTTTATTGTTAAGTAATGAGTTTAATTTCTAATCACAGATTAGTGAACTCATTACACCATCCTAATAGAAGGATGATAGATGAGAACACTTAAGCTAAGGAAGATACCTCAACTTAATCCATGGTTAGGGATTAAATTCATTATATAACAAGCCTTTATTAAATGGATTTTAATTAAAGGATGAGATCAAGAAGTGGATTTTATTGTAAGACAACTTGAGGGGGACTTGTCCATTAAACACTAGGGTTAGTCCCTCTTAACCATATGGAAGAGATAGAACCCTAATGTAAGGCCCAAGTTACAAGATAAAGTCTTAGTGATTATTAATGTGTTTTTATTGATAGGTGTAAACAAATTAAAGGTTTAACACTAAAGATTAAAGTTATACACTTCATCCTAAGAGAAGGATGCAGGCATAACCCTGATTCAAAGTCCTAAAGCTTTAAGTGTTTAGCCTCTAATTATGAGATGAGAAGAGAGACTCAAGGAGACTCAAAGGTAAAAGACTAAGGGAGACTATATACAACCTTAAAAGATTATCATGCTTGGATATCCTATGGTTTACGAGGCTTAAGAGAAAAGATCTTCAAGAAGGCCACCATGGAAGAAGCAGATGAAAAGAGAAGGAGAGAAAGAATAAGTTACTTACTTCCTGAAGAAGATAAGTAACCTAAAAGAAAGAAAGTAAGAAGGAGGGAGCATAAGTGAAGAAAATTCACTTCAAAGACAAATAAGAATGCATATTAATAGATGAGAAGAGGTGGGAAGAGGTTCCTGAAATGTTAGCATGAATGCATAAGACATGAAATGAAAATAAATAAGACAAATGAAGGTGAAAAGACCAAAGTCAGAAGTGATTATGCAATGCAAATGTGTTATGAGATGATGCAAAGTCATACAAGATGCATATGAATGATCAAACAAGGATGAGATGCAATGGAAGCATGTTTAGAAGCATGAAAACACATGGATGTTCATGGAATGTAATGAATGCAAAACATAGCAAATTAATGCAAAAATGACCAAGCAATGTTTCAAACATGTCCTAAGATGTCTAAGATGACATACAGAAGAATGGAATGGCATGGCAAGTTCATAAGTTCATGATATGCAAAGAAAAATGCAAAATTAGGGTTTAAGGCAACATGAGATGCATATGACCAAAACAAGAAGCATTCACCATGATAATAAATTGAAATTGAACACAAACAAACCCTAATCCCATATAAGGTCACACCCAAAGGAGAAAGTCAGTAGCCAATCCTAGTGAAAGTTATGAAATTTCTAAGTTAATTAGGGTTTTTGGGTGCTTCTAGAGGGAAAATGCAAATCAAATTGAAAATGCAAGATAAAAATATGAGATAAATAACCTAGAAACTATATGCAATACGTAAAACAATGCAAAAAGAATCAAGTTCAAACTCATCATGGTTAGGCAGAAATGAAATTTTCAAATTAAGGTTAAAAAAATGTGAAATTTAAGAATCCTAATTCAAAGAAAATTGTGAAAACATGATCAAACCTAAAAAGAAATTTGTATGGTGAGTTTGAAAATGTTTCTAAATGTATTGGAATGCTTCATGATTTTTTTGGTGATTTTTTAGAAACCTAAATGCATATTTAATTAATTAAAATCAATTAATTAATTAAATAAGACATTTAAATATTTTAAAAATACTTTTTTAATGCAAAAAATAAAATAAAAAATGTTTTCAGGTTAAGAAAAATATTTGAAACAAAAATACAGAAAATGAGATTTTTTGATGATTTTTGCTATTTAAAATAATTATGGAAAGAAAATGGAATAAAATGAAATAAAATGGAAGTAATCTGATCCAATGGCTGAGATTTGAACTGGGAAAGGCTGGGTTGACTGCGCGCGTGATCTAAGGGTTCAGATCAAATCTGGCTAATTAATCTTAATCTATTTAATTAATTGGATTAGGGTTTAAGTGGATGCATCCTGGCTCTTCAAACACGCGGTAAACAAAATCCAATGGCCAATATTCAAACTGACTAATTAATTACGGATTAAGCCCTAATGACTCTCAGGTGGCCGAAAAAGACATCTGGTCATCTTCTCCGGCCAGCTCCCTCACCTGAATCCCTCAAAACGCCATGAAAACTCACCAAAATCTCCAGAATGGATCATCAAACAACATAGAATAAGAATCCATCATCAAAATTCATTTATCATGCACACAAATGGAGAATCGAAAGAAAATATATTTAGGTCAAAAAGTTTCAGAGCAAGCATACATCCTGGTTTCTCAACCATTTTCAAAAATAATCACATCCCCATGATCAGGGGAGCACATAGAATCATTCTAGAACTTAAAACAAGAGTTCTGGAAAAAAGTTTTGAGATGGCTACCTGAGATGGAGCTTTCTGATTCTGAGCTTTTTGACCCTTCCTTTGATGCAAATCAACTCCAATGGAGCCCCTGGGGATGTTGTGATGCTTAGAACAAGTTTATGATGGCTGGTTTTGGAGATTCAATTCAGCTAAGGCAGAAATCGTGTTTGTGAATGGGGAGCTTTCAGGCCATTTCAATGGCTGGTTTGTGTTCTATAGGCTATGTGGAGATGATTGGTGGAGTTTGTTTTGAGGTTTGATGCTTGTGTGATCAGATTCGAAAGCTTGAAGGTTTTGGGGATTTTTGTGAAAACTGAGTTGTGGGAGGATTCAGCCTTGTGTGTGTTATGAAATGAGCTGTATAATGTTAGTATAGGCCAATGGGAGTGATCAGAAAGTGGGTGGTGGCATAGTGTGATTGGTATGGGCCAAGTTGAAAAAATGTCAACATTGTGTACTTGAGGTATGAGCATGGTTCAGAGCTGTTTCAAGGGGTGTCTTGGCCTCATCTGAGTTCATGGATGGCCCTTGGATCAATAGAGTGCAGCTGGATGGCCTTGATCAAGTGTTTGCAAGCTTTATGCATTTTGACAACTTTGAAATTTCTTGAGAAATTGGCCATGAAAACTTGTGATGCAAGGCATGATTCTTATCCAAATGTGTTTCACTATATTGGTATGATGTTTAGAGGCCAATTAGAGGTCATGAAATGGCTTGGCAAGTGAATTTGCAAAATTCCCTCTTTGGTGCACACTTGAAAATTATAGGAGTTTTGCCAACTTTGAAAGGCCATATCTTGAGTTCTAGGATGAATCAAGACATGTTCTTGTACTTTTTGAAAATGGGAATATATAATCTACAACTTTCATGTCCATTAATTTTTCATTTGAAGCATTTTTGGTCATGAAAGAATAGGTTGAATATCTTTCCCAAAATGGAAAGTTTCCATTACAAGTCCTTTCCAAAAATAACAAGTTTGCATTTGGCTCAAAATTCTTCAACTTTGTGAACTTCAAACCACTTCAATGATCAAATAAAGATCATAGAGACTCAAAATTATGATGATGACCCTTTGGTACCCTTGATGGAGGCCTCAGATGCCCTGATTTTGACTTTACTTGCTCAAGAAGTTACCCAATGATCAGATGACTTCCACAGTGAATTTCTTCATCAAATTTGGTACACATGATCCTTATAACATATTGAGACCATTAGAAACAAGAATGACAAAAAAATGGGATTAAGGCCTCTGAAACCAAAACCCTAATTTTAGGTCATCTGTGCAGGAAATCTTCAGTCTGCCTCTATGCCTTTGCCATGCTTTGTGATCCCTTGACTTTTATGAACTTTGAGGAGCATATTATGATCATGGAACAAACATGGACCCTCTTGGAATGCTTCAAGACCTTTGAGATGGCTCATATCACTTCTTGGATTTCTCAGATCACAAACCCTAGATGCAGATGAAATGAACTATGTAGTGGGATATGATATGCTTATGCTAATGAAAAATTGAAAGATCACAAGCCATGGTGTGAGAAAAAGTGAGGGAAAATTTGGGGTGTTTACAACTACGCATGTCCCTTATAATATCCAAGGTAATGACTACCTACTCCTTAATAGTAGGGACAATCTTACCTTTGAAAGGAAATAAAAGAATACGAAAGACCAGTCTAGGGTAGGTAGCTCTCAGATACTTGCTCACTTTTTCAAAATACTCTTTACACCCCATTTTAAAACAATTTTCAAACTTAAAAGATTTGTATACATCCATGCGAGGATCATTACAAAGACTTATGAAAAGTTCTAAACACACACTACACATTTTTTAAACAAACAAGTGAGCTAAGTAACTAAGAGCCTATGGATAACCATGGATATAAAGGGTGCTTACACCTTCCCTTTATATAACCTACCCCCCAAACTTAGAATTTTAAAAAGGTCTTTCCTGTTCTTTTATACCCTTTCCTATTGGATAAAATAAAATTCGGTGGCGACTCTTGCTATCTGCAACATAAATAAAAAGTCAGTTCTCCCACCGTGTTCCAGAACTGGCGACTCTGCTGGGGATTACTCAGTAAAAGAGGGGTTACCTTAGGAATTAGATCACTTACTTGTTTTCTTTGCTTGCTTTATATTTAAGGGATTGTTGTGGGGTTACTGTATGAAATATCCTAACTCGGATCTAGTGTACCCTAGGTAAGTGGCGATAAACCAAGGAAATTGTACGACGTATACCGATATGGTTGATCTGGTGCCTACAGTTAGTGTGACTTCTTGGTTGGCGCTTATGTTCCGTAAGTAAGTTGAGGATAATATGAGGCTTGTAACACCCCCTTTCTATACCCCAAATAAGCAATTAATTCACTTAGGCACATATTAAAATTTCATCAGAGTATATTTGAAAAACGGTATAAAAGAACGATGCCACATTATACTTGAATTTAAAAACATACAACACCTGCTCAAGAAAGATATGCAACAAACGGGGTAACTTACATACACAAGGATTTCATCCTTACGCCCGTATTCATCAATGGGCTGGTAATCATCAATGGGTTGCTCAGCTAGATAATCAAACAATACACTGCCCTTGATGGCCTTTTGAGACGTGTACGGAATGTCATACTCTGTCAGAATCATTTGCCATCTTGCAACCCTTCTGGTAAGTGTTGGCTTCTCAAATATGTAGGGTCCATTTTTGAGATCAACAAGGTAGTGTGAGTCAACATATACTGTCTTAGTCGGCGAGCAGCCCACACTAAAGCACAACAAGTTTTCTCGAGCAGTGAATACCGTTGTTCACAGTCAGTAAACTTTTTGCTTAGGTAGTATATTGCATACTCTTTTCGACCAGACTCGTCATGCTGGCCCAACACACACCCCATTGATCCTTCTAATACTGCCAGGTACATTATTAGAGGTCTTCCTTCAACTGGAGGCATAAGAATTGGAGGTTCTTGCAAGTACTCCTTGATTTTTTTAAAAGCCTTCTGACAATCTTCGTTCCACCTGACCGTTTGTTCCTTTCTTAATAATTTGAACAGGGGCTCACAAGTTGCAGTAAGGTGAGATATGAACCTTGATATGTAGTTCAATCTACCTAAGAACCCCCGAACTTCCTTTTCGGTCCTAGGCGTCGGCATCTCCTGAATGGCTTTGACTTTGTCAGGATCAACTTCAATTCCCTTTTCACTTACGATAAATCCCAGCAGTTTACCGGACCGTACCCCGAATGTGCATTTTTTAGTGTTTAGCTTCAGCTGATACTTTCTCAGACGCTTGAATAACTTCAGCAGATTTACCAGATGGTCTTCTTCAGTAAGGGACTTGGCAATCATGTCGTCCACGTAGCATTCAATTTCTTTGTGGATCATGTCATGGAATAACGTTACCATAGCTCGTTGATAAGTAGCACCGGCATTCTTCAGTCCAAAAGGCATTACCTTGTAACAAAATGTGCCCCAAGGTGTGATGAAGGTAGTATTCTCCATATCTTCGGGTGACATTCTGATCTGATTATACCCAGAAAATCCATCCATGAAAGAAAATACCGAGAACTGAGTTGTGTTGTAGACCAATACATCAATGTGAGGTAATGGGAAATCATCTTTCGGGCTAGCTCTGTTCAGGTCCCAGTAATCCACACACATCCGTACTTTGCCATCCTTCTTAGACACTGGTACAATATTAGCAACCCACGGCGGGTAACAAGTTACAACAAGGAAACTGGCGTCCCACTGTTTTTGTACTTCTTCCTTTATCTTCATTGCCATATCTGGACGGGTATGGCGTAGCTTCTGCTTCACTAGAGGGCAATCTTCTTTCAAAGGCAGCTTGTGCATAACAATATCAGTATCCAGACCCGACATCTCTTGATAGGACCAAGCAAAGACATCGACGTATTCTCAAAGCATGTCAATGAGTTGTTCTTTTACTGAAGCCTGCAGACCGGCCACAATCTTCACTTCTTTCAAATCCTCTTCGGTACCAAGATTAATTGTTTCAACCTCCTCCTGATGAGGAATGATCACTTTCTCTTCTTGCCTCAACATCCTGGCTAACTCTTCAGGTAACTCATAGTCTTCTTCAACCCCTTCATCAGCTTGATTAATTGGATTGTCGAAGTCATACAAGGTCATAGCAGTGCTGTTGTCGGTGCAATCTGGAGGATAATCTCTGCAAGGGTTGAGATTGGTTCATTTTAGTGATCAATTTTAATCTTGTTTAGAAAAAAGTGAAAATGAAGTTATTTATTTTGAAAACATTGCCATTTTATCGTTTTGTACAAAAGTGAAAAATGAAAGACAGTGAGCGAAAAAGAGACTCGTTTGCAAAAGATGTCTGATATTCATTGATTAATCCATTTGCACAAAATTACAATATGGCCCTATTACAAAATGAGTCCTGAAACCCTGGGCAAGATGCAGGACTTGATGCATGCTAAAAAGACAGGAAATAATAATTACTTTGCAGGAGTAACCCTTATAATTACCTGGGAAGACCAGTTAAGGACTTGGTTCCCCGGGATCCTTGGACGTATCCAGCTCTCTAGGTTGCGGTCGCTTTTCGCCTCGTTTTCCAGGTTGTTAACAGCATCTGGGGTGAGCATCCCCCCACTGACGAACTTGGACTCTTTGGCAGTCTCTGATTGATCTTGTCGGAATGGTCTGTAACCCAAACCGAATCTGTCTTCCTTCTTTTCCACCGGCAGCAACTTGCCCCAGCCTTGGGCATTACCATCTTCAACAACCTTCCGGGCTTGCTGATAGGAGACAATTGAAGTACCCATCCTGTCTTCCTGGGATGCCGCAAATAATTCAGTCGTCGCCTCATTGATATTCAAGGCCTCGAATCCCTGGCTTATAGTTTCATGGATTTCACCATCCATTTCAATATACTTGTATGTAGCCAGCTAGCTAACAAATATGTCCTCCTCACCACAGATGGTGATAATCTGTCCTTCCCATTCATATTTCAGTTTCTGATGAAGGGTCGACGTTACTGCGCCTGCAGCGTGAATCCATGGTCGACCTAACAAACAACTGTATGCTGGCTGAATGTCCATCACATAGAAAGTGGTCTTAAAGACTTGGGACCGATTATCACTGACAGCTCCACCTCTCCAAGAACAGATCTTTTGGAGCCATCAAAAGCCCTGACCACAAGATTACTTGGCCGAAGAGCTATCCCATCATATTCGAGCTTGACAAGAGCTTACTTGGGGTAAGACATTGAGTGAGGACCCAGTGTCTACAAGAACATGAGATAATATAGCTCCCTTGCACTCCAGAGTTATGTGCAAAGCTTTGTTGTGGTGACGTCCTTCTGTGGTCAAATCAACATCAGTGAAACCTAGCCCATGGCTAGTATTGACATTTGACACCACTGTTTCAAGCTGATTTACTGTGATCTCTTCTGGTACGTAGGCAGCGTGCAGAACTTTGAGTAGTGCATCCCGATGGGCTTCAGAATACAACAACAGGGATAAGATAGAGATCTTTGAAGGAGTCTGGTGGAGCTGGTCCATAACTTTATAGTCACTTCTTTTAATTATCCTCATAAACTCATCCACATGCTGATCAAAGGATGATTTATGAGTCTCTTTTGGTGCAGATTCTTCCGGTATCACACTCTTTCCTTTGGCTTTGGCAACAGCTTCTGCCTCAGTATTAATTCTGGGAGCTTGTGACGCGAATAGACGTCCGCTTCGGGTGAAGCCTCCGCCTTCCCCGACATTGTCCACTTGGGGAGTGAGAACTAGAGAATCAAGAAGGACTTTCTCTCCGTTGCAGTAAAGGTCAGCACAATAATGCCATGGTACAACACTATCTTTATCATATGGAATTGGCCCGGGCACCGTGATGGTGACTGGGCTTACTGCAGCAGATGTTGTAACCGTAATTGTATGTGGATCATAGAAAATAGTAACAAGACTTCTGGTGGATGTTGGTGGTGGTGAATTGAAGCTTGGTTGAAACTGTTGTTGAGATTGTTGAAAGTTGCTGGAGTTCGGGACCGTTGTCGGGTCATAATAAATAGTCACTGTGGAGACATCATTGTTGGTGGTTGCTGGAGTTGTAGAAGGAGATGAAATGGAATTGTTGTTCGTTGAAGCGATGGAAGATATGGTTGCTGAAGTTGTAGATGAATCAGTAGGAACAATGGTTGTTGTAGTTGTAGAAGAATTAATAGGAATAATGGTTGTTGCAGTTGTAGAAGAATCAATAGGAATAATGGTTGTTGCAGTTGTAGAAGATCCGCTTGTTGTTGACAAAAGAGTTGTTGGTGTTGTAGAAGCAGTTGTGGTGATTTGTAGGATGCCTTCTTTGATCAAGCTATTGATGCCATCCCTCAAGCTTGCACACCCATTCTTGGAAAGTTTGCATGATTCACAACAGGCCTCACAACCTGGAAACACTTGGCATTTTAAAAGCTGGGCTTTAACCTCTGCCAGAGGTGTCTGAATACTTGCAATATCTTCTATTAAACTCATGGGTGAGCCTTCCTCTATAGCATTAATCCTTGGCCCACTGTGGCTTGGCATAGGATTTTTCATGACATTGGGAGGTGGTGCAAAGTTCAGGGCTTTTGAATCTACCAGATCCTGGACCTTCATATACAGAGCTCTGCATTTTTCCGTAGAGTGACCAGGTGCATTAGAATGAAAAGCACACCTAGCGTTGACATCGTAGTTTCTTGGAAGGTTCTGAGGATCAGGTGGAGCCAATGTCCTCAACTTAATAAGATTGAGCTTTAGGAGTTGTGGCAGTAGTGTAGCATATGGCATTGGAATAGGATCAATCACCCTGTTGATCTGAGATGGCCGCTATTGAAAAGGGCGTTGTTGTTGATTATTATTGTTGTTGTAGGATCTCTGTTGAGGAAATTGTTGTTGTTGCAGAAAGTGTTGTGGTTGTTGGGTATACTGAGGAGGTGGAGCAGGAATAGTAACAGCAGCAACTGTTCTGGGCAGGTATTGGGGTCTCCCTCTTCCCATGTGTACATAGTTTGTCTCACCAGATCTACGGGGCCCAGCAAATGGCTTCCTTGCACTGCTCGAACTGGCACCGTTGTCGGAGATCTTCCCCATCTTCAATAGGCTCTCTATTCTTTCCCCAGCTATCACTACATCTGCAAAGCTGGTAGAAGAAAATGCAGCCAATCTGTCAATATATGTACCCTAGAGAATATTCATGAACATGTCTGCCATTTCCCTTTCAGACATAGGGGGTTGAACTGCAGCAGCTAGTTGCCTCCACCTTTGGGCATATTCTCTAAAGCTTTCACGGGAAGATTGAGACATTCCCATCAGAAGGGTCCTATTTGGAGCCATGTCCATGTTTTACTGATACTGACGGATGAAAGCTTCAGCCAAGTCTTTCCAGTTTCTTACTGTGGCTCTGTTCAGGTGAGAATACCATTCTCGGGATGCCCCGGTTAAGCTATCCTCAAAGTAAAACATCCACAGCTTCTCGTCCATGGTGTATGCTTTTAATCTTCCCAAGAATGACTGAAGGTAGTTGCGTGGGCAGGATGTGCCATTATACCTTTCAAAACACGGGGTTTGAACTTGTGAGGAATTCTCACCCCTTCCACCAATCCCATGTCCATGACATCAAAACCTAGAGAGTTTTGGGATTCAAGAGACCTCAGTTTCTCTGCAATTTCATCTAACCGACGGTCATAAACCTCATATCCATCCCCGACCACAGTGAACTGCTCCTCTTGAGGATCCTCCTGCAAGACCCTTCCTCCAGTAGTGTTACCCTGGGTATTTCTTATGGAATTGATTTCTGGGTTCAAATGAGACCCAAACTCTGGTGGATCAGTGCGAGGCTGCACGTGATCGTTGTTACTGGTACCCCCTGTACCTGGATGGTGTTCCTCAGGAGTTTGTCGCTCAACCAACTCCTTCAGTCTTTCCTGGCTCTGAGCTAAACCAGTCATTACAGTCATGAATTGAGTCATCTGATTTCTCATCACAACCCTCTCATTGGCCATTTGGGTCCTCACTTCATTCAAGTCTTGCTGAACTTGATCCATCTGAAGTCCCAGAAGGTTGTTTCTTGTCGGGTACCGGTGTATTTTGTTGACAGGGAACACTCTTCTGCGAGCAATGTTTCCTGAAACCAAAACAGAGTGAGAAACAAAAACAAAACAAATACCTACAAAACAAAGAAAATGTTAGCATGCAATGCAGTATGCCTATTTGTCTTCCAAGGGTATCCGGTTTGGTTCTTTGGTTTTGACCTTTCCAGACCTCGAGGAAATGCTGATGATGAAGAGAGATTAAGCCCACCAAAACTAATACGACCACATATATTACAAAGAGTGAAAATACATAGTTTGATTATAATAACATCCCCATGGTGGGTCAAAATACAACAACAAAATCAAAAGTACAATAAAAAAAAAGTACAAGCAAAAGAGTCAATCATCTAATCCAAAGTCATCCTCTCTGACTTCCTTCAGAAGGGCCTCAGTCACTGGGCCCACTGGGTGCTCTGTGATAGTCCTGATGAGTAGGTTCCTGGTAGCAATGGCACTGGTCAACTTCTTATGCTTATCCTGATCCTTTGACCTCTTCAACCCCGCTCGGAGCTTCAATTCAGATATCTCCTTCTGTGCTGCTAATAATGCCTCCTGATGCTTCTTCTCACTGGCCTCTAGTTGCTCTATCTTAGCCTGAGTTCTTTGATCTTCTTGTGCACGGGCTTCAGTGATCCTGATCCACCTAGCCTGGCTCTCCTCTAAGTAGTGCTCTGCCCTAGCCTTCTGAGTCTTTGCTTCCTTGCAAGCATTCTTCAGTACTAACTCCCATGCTCTAGCCTTTCTGATGTAGTCATCCGTCTTCTCAATCTTGGTTAAGTGCTCGATCCTGAGACTCTCTAACCTCTCATTATCTAGACGGCTGTCATTTCTCTCCCAGAGAGTCTTCTTCAAGGCTTCAGAGAGCTGAGTATTCCTCTCTTTCAGCTTCTCAAACTCTTCCAAACTAACAGCAGCTGCAGGTTGCACTGTTGAAGGTCCAAGTACATCTTCTAAAGTGAATGGAATCCGGGTGATCTGTGCCCTGGTACGAGACCAATCAAGATATTGTGATGAGGCAATGTTGTTGCACTTACCAAGGATGGTTGTTCCCTTAGTCTCAATGTTATCCCAAGCCCAGGCAGCTTGTCTGACAACAGCAGAGTTGTGCTGGATTTCACAATAAAGGGTCTCAGTCAAATCTTGTCCTCTTGGAGGATGAACCAAAGCATACCCTAATTGTCTCTTAAAAATTAAAGGGTTGTAATTGATGCAACCTTTTACTCCAATCAAAGGCACATTAAGATACTGCCCACAACTAGTAATGATGTCTTTGCCCTTGGTGCTCTGAGTACACCATATGATGTCCTCTGATGTCAAGACAATCAATCTCTTAGCCCAGTTCCTTGGCTGGTGAGGGTTCAAGAAGGTGTCTAATTTTGGCAAATGTCTTAGTAACCAAGAGTAATAAAGGGGAGCACAACATCTGACCAGTCTTCCTCTTTGCTTCTCATTCCTCTGGTGTACTGAATAATAGAAGTCTCCAAGCAAGGTAGGAACCGGGTTCCTCAGTAAGAAAAGGTGAATGGCATTCTTGCTCACAAACTTTGGCTCGTCTGCAAATAAGATAATCCCATATATGCTGAGTGCCAAGAGTGCACAAACATCATCCCACTTCCCTACTGCAGCATGCAGGGTGGCCTGGGAGATCAAGAAGTCCAAGTGAAGGCCTGGAACCCCAGCCTTGGTGATCATGCTCTGATCAATGAGGGCAGGCTCCAAATGCAATTCCTAGCTATGTCTTCATTCTTGGGAGAAACCATCTCAGGGTTGAAAGGAATCCCTCTCCTGATAGTAACTCCTAGCAACATGGAAAATTCTTCTAGTAGTGGTCCCAACTGAAAATCAGGGAATGTGAAGCATCTAAGAGGAGGATCATAAAACTGCAAGAAAGTATGGATCATGCTCCTCTGGGATGCATCCAGGTCCATGATCATGTCCAATATGCCCCCATAATGCTCTCTGAATAGTGGGACATGATCAGGAGTAATGAGAGACTGGATCTGCCTGATGCCAGTCAAGGTGGGCTCAAAGAAGTGGTATGTAATGTTGCTCTTCCTGGAAGTGTCCATGCTGATAATGGATGCTGGTGAAGGAGACTGAGAGTAACTGCTGATGAAGGTCACTGAATGAGATGCTGGAGATGAGTCTCTGATGAAGATAGCTGGAGAAAAATCTCTGACAAACTGATGAGGGTGCTGGAGAAGATAACTGAAGAAGTCTGAGCAGCAGAAGGGGTCAAAACCAAACCAAAGACAATAAGATGGATACCCTGTAAAACAAATAGGCAAATGTTAAATGATGCAAAAATGATGTATGCAAAATGATATGCAAAGGGTTTGTGATCAAGAGCTGGATCTGGTATCTGCCTTGATAAGGTCCATGTGTGTTCATAAGTCCGGATGGAGGCTTAGAAATCCAGTAACCAGGTGGGGGACTCAAATAAAGAGTCACAAATCCAGGGTATCACAAGAACTGTCCAAAGTGATGCATTCTTAAAACAAAACTCGTAACAGAGTATGTTGAGGCCAAGGGTTCCTGCAAACCTGTAAACATCCCAACCCCCTCATATGTATTGCTCTAGAACAAGGATCCTCAGACTTGGATCAGTTATGAGAAGTGTAAACACTTCCAACTCGGAGGTACAATGTTTACAATAACCATAAAAGATCTTCCTCTAATTCACCTCAGATGCTGAAGGTCATAAAAGGTCATCCAGACTTAGCAGGCTTCCCAGATAGCCCTAGTACTACAGGAAATATGTAGCACAGAGTTCTCAAGAAGAAACCCATGTCTGAACCGTGTTTCATATTCCCGCACCAGACCGAAATGGAATGGGAAAGAACATGAAGCCACTCTAGCCTATGTGTCACTCAGGTCCCGGGTATAGGGCCTTAATCACTCAATGATCCCCACCCACCTAGGAAAACACAGATCCAACACATGATAATGACAGTATGAAATGCATAAAAAAAACTGTAACTGAAAGCAATAAATAAAGCTGTACAGAAAGCAATAAATAAAGCAATAAACAAATAAGCAAAAGTAGCACATAACACCCCCATAAACACAAATCAAAAAAGCTCTAGGAGGAACCCACAAAAAGAACCAGAAGCCCTGGTTGCAATATAAGGGTCCCCAACAGAGTCGCCAAGCTGTCGCTCCCCGAAAAGACACCCGGGTCAGACAGGGTACAGATGCGAACGGTCGGCGAAGAGAGAAATGAAGATGAACAGAAAAGAGTCGCCAACTAGGCATTTTATCCCGAAGGAAAGGTAATGCTGCATAAACCTAAGAAAAGGATGGATAAGACGGCTGCAAACCAGAGAAACTGAGAAAAGGGGTTGGTTACAACCTGGGAAGGTATTAGCACCCAAATTGTCCATCGTACTCGACGGGATCCACGCTTGAAAGTTTGTGTTTAAAGGGGGTAGTGTCTGTGTTATCTGTATGCAAGAGCTGGGAAAGAATATACAGGTGTCAGTGCAAAAGGTGAAGTGAAGATGCTCAAGAACTGAGGCTTAAAAAAGAATGCTGAAAGAGGGGGAAGACACAGAGACTTTTGTTCGATAACTATTAAGTTATGCCTACGTATCCTCTCGTGCAATGAGGAAGTCAGAACACCGTAGTTCGACTCAAAGAGACTGAAAGATAAATTGACTGTGAACTGCTTGCTTGTCTATGCTCAAGTGTATGACTCATCTGGCTCGAGTGCTAACTGTCTTGCATTAGACGGAAGAAGCAAGTTCTCGCTTGTGAGTGAAGATGATGAGAAAAGAGTCCCGAAGGAGACGATTATTGTTTGTGAAATTCTGTGATCAGATACGTGATGTCGAATGAGATGTTTAAACACTTGACAACTTGACCAAAACTTAATGTGCAGGAAAATTAAACAACACAGGAAATTGTTAACCCAGTTCAGTGTATAACCACACTTACATCTGGGGGCTACCAAGCCAGGAAGGAAATCCAATATAAGTAATATTAATTCTAGACTTAAACCACTCAGTTTAATCTTTCACTTAATATCTACCCAAGGCAATTTCTACCTAAGACACAACTTAGATATGAGTACCAACTCACTCCCCCTCAATCACACAGTGATATGTTTACAAGTTTAATAAAATTGAAGTCATACTTCAAACAAAACAACTTGATCTTACTTCACAGTTTCAATCAAGACACAAATACACTTTTGCTTAAAAGCTCATAAAGTGATACACATAAAACAACCTTCTATTAAAACACAAAACACCCTATTTGGTCTTCTTAATTTCGTACTCTATTCTGAGAATTTCTGTTGCTTAAATAGGTGTTTGGATTTTGGGCTTTCTGTAGGTTTATCCAATCCTGATACGCATGCTGCCATCACCTTGAATTAGGGTTTGTTACTTCCTAGATTCTAGGTGATTCAGTTCTTCTGATTATGCTGAAGTCACATAACAAATCTCCCTACAGATGCGCCTTCTTCTGTTTTATCCAACCATAATTAATTCCAGATAACTTCCCTGAATTTACTCAGTTCTGTTAATCATTAACTAATTCTGGTAGCAGGTTTGAGATGTCACAACATCTGGTGTGACATCCTGAAAAACTGAACTTACTTCATTTACTGATACAATGTCACAACATCTGATGTGACATCCTGTAAACTGAACTTACTTCATTAACTGATACAATGTCACAACATCTGGTGTGACATCCTGGATTCAGTTCATTTACTTATACTTTGTTTGATAATGTCACAACATCTGGTGTGACATCCTGAACTAAATTCATAACTTCTTGTTGGTCAAAAATTCTGCCAATTCTAAACATCTACAGTTTGTTTTTGTGTTTTGAGTTTTGTTATTGTTTTTGGAGTTTGTCATAAGTTAATGAGCTTAAGCCTATATCAAGGGTTAGTAAACTCATTATATCCTCCCTTTGATTAGGGATAATGAGAATACTTTAAGTATGAGATAAACATCTAAACTTAATTACCTTGATGATGTAGGATTAATATCATTAACCTACATGTGATTATTAAGATGTTTTGTTTTTATTTTTGTTTAGTGTTAAGTAATGAGTTTAAGCCATAATCAAGGATTAGTGAACTCATTACACCATCCTAATAGAAGGATAATAGATGAGCACACTTAAGCTGAAGAAGATACCTCAACTTAATCCATGATTAGGGATTAAACTCATGACAAAACAAGCCTTTATTAAAGTGGATTTTAATTAAGAGTGAGATTAAGAAGTGGATTTTATGGTTTGTAAGACAACTTGATGGGGACTTGTCCATTAAACACTAGGGTTAGTCCTTCTTAACCAATAAAGGAAGAATTAGAACCCTAATGTAAGGCCCAAGTTACAAGTTAATGTCTTAGTGATTATTAGATGGATTGATTAAGAGATTTAAACAAATTAAGGGTTTAACACTTAGGATTAAAGTATACACTCCATCCTAAGAGAAGGATGCATGCATAACCCTAATTCCAAAGTCCTAAAGCCTTAAAGGTTTAGTCTCTAATGATGAGATGAGAAGAGAGACACAAAGAAGAATCAAAGGTAAAAGCTAAGGGGGAACTAATCACAACCTTAATTATTATCATGCTTGGGTGTTCCTATAGTTTGTATGGCTTAAAATAGATCTTCAAGGAAGCCACCAATGGAAGAAGTAGATGGAAGGAGGAAGGAACAGATGAATAAGTTACTTACTTCATTGAAGAAGATAAGTAACCTAGAGAAAGAAAGTGAGAGATGAACATGAATGGGAAAGCCCACTCAAATACAATGAAAAATGCAGCAAGGATGCATATGAAGAAGAGGAAGAAAAATGAGAAGTGAAGGCAAATTCACTTCTCAAGTTAACTTACCACCTGAAAATGTTAACACAAGGAAAGAAATGAAATGAAATGAAGCATATGCAAAGAAAAAAACCAAAACCAGAAGCAATCACATGATGCAAATGATGCTATGACGTGATGTGAGAGCATAAAAGGTGCACATGTGTGATCATACAAGGGAATGAATGCATATGAGGCATGTGGGAAGCATGAAAACACATGGATGTTTATGAAATGAAATGGATGAAAAGCATAACAAATGTATGAATAAATGATCAAGCAATGTTAAAGCAATGTCTTAAGATGTCTAAGATTGCATACAAGTGCTTAGAATGTCATGGCAAGTTCATATGTTCATGCAATGCAATGTAAGATGCAAGTAAGGATGCAAAATTAGAGTTGCATGAAAAGATGGGATGCAAATGATCAAAACAGAAACAATTCACATGATAAAAATTTGCAAATGAGCTTAAACAAACCCTAACCCCATATGATATCACACCCCAAAGGAGAAGGTCTAACTCTTAACCTAAAGGAAGTTATGATTTTTCTAAGTTAACTAGGGTTTTTGGGTACTTTAAAAGGGAAAATGCAAATCAATTTGAAAATGAAAGATAAATTCATGACAAAAATATCCTAGAAACTACATGTTATATGGAAAACAATGCAAAAAGAATCATTATCAAACCCTTCATGGTTAGGCAGAAAAGAATTTTCAAAGTTAGGGTTCCAAAAAAAGGGGATTTTATGAACCCTAAATTAAAAGAAAATGTCAAAGTATGATCAATACCAAAAAGAAATTTGTGTGAATGGTTTGACAATGTTTCTAAATGTCTTAAGATGTAATATGATTTTTTTTTGTGATTTTTAGAAACCTAAATGGTATTTTAATTAATTAATTTCCATTAATTAATTAAAATAAACATTTAAATATTTTTAAAATGCTTTTTAAATGCAAAAAATAAAATAAAAAATGTTTTTGGATGAAGAAAAATATTTGAATCAGAAATGCAAAGTTTGAAATTTTTTGGATGAGTTTTGATATTTTTAATAAAATGCACAAAATAAATGAAAAGAAAACAAAATAAATATGAATAAAAAGAAAGTCAGCGCATCCAATGGTCCAGGTTTGAATTGGGAATGGAGGGAAAGACTGCGCGCCAGATCCTATGGTTCTCATTCAAACTGACTTAATTATTTAATTAATTTAATTAATACGAATTAAACCCTAAATGAACTAATCCTGGCCACTCATTCTAAATTAATCCTGATCCAAAGGCCCAGAATGCATTTGGCAAACTAAACCCTAAATTAGCCCTAATCACTTTCAGATGACCGGAACAGTGTTCCGGTCATCTTCTCCGGCGAGACCAAACTATCAACTTCTTCCCTAGGCCATTTCAGGAGCTCTAAAGCTCCAGATCAAGTCCCCAAACCTTCCCAAGCCTGAATCTACCCTCAAAACAAATTTCTAATGCAACATGATCAAGATACGAATCAAAACGTAAAAATGGCAAAACTTTCAGACAGCTATGAAATACTCAATACGCAAGCAATTTCAAAACCAACAAGTGCAGTGTGATCAGTGAAGCATATAGATCATTTCTATAACATAAAAAATGAGTTCTGGAAAATTTGTTCTTGAGGTATACCTGAGATGAAGCTTTTCAGTTTGGCACTTTCTGGACCTCTCTCTTGTGCAAATGGCCTCCACTTGATCCCCTGATGATGTTGCAAGGCCTTAAATGAGTTGAAATGAGCTGGTTTGAGTGGTTGCAACCCAACTGGTCTGAAATCGTGTTTTTCTTTCAGGGGCTTTCAAGCTTGTTTAATGGTTGGGAAAGGTTCTATTGATGATGGTGAGTTGAATGGTGAAGTTTGTTTAAGGTTTGAGTGGATGAGCAGAGAGAATCGAAAGCTTGAAGGTTGAGGGTGATTTTGTGAAACTTGGTGTATGAGAGATTCTGAGCTCCAAGGTTATGTGAGTTAGCTTGCTTTTGGTCCACATAACAAGTCCCTATTGGCTAGAGAGTTGTTGTGGCTGCAGCTGATTGGTATGGGCCAAGTTGCAAAAAGTCAACAACTTGTGTACTTGAGGTATGGGCTTGTGCAGCAGCTATTTTATGGCATGTCTTGGTTCAACATTGATCAAGGGGAGCCATGGGATTAAAATTATGCAGCTGGATGGCTTGGAGGGAAAGATTTCATAGGTTTTGCAAGTGTTATGTGATTTTCCCCTTTTGAGAAATCTTGTGATGCAAGCCATAGAAACTTGTGATTCCTTGGGAAATTCTGATCTTTGGAAGTTGCTTTGTGTTGTTATGATGCTTAGAGGTTGATTAGAGGTCACAAAATGGCTTGGTATGTGAAATTGCAAAAAATCCTCTTTGGTGTGAAAGAGAAAATTTATAGGTTTTTTGCCAACTTTGCAAGGCCATAACTTGAGTTCCATGATGAATTAGAACATGTTCTTGTACTTTTTGAAAAGTGAATGATCCAATCTACAACTTTCATGACCAACAATTTTTCATTTGAAGCATTTTTGGTTGAGAAAGAGGAGGTTGAAGAACTTTCCCAAAATGGAAAGTTTCCATTACAAGTCATTTCCATTAATAGCAAGTTTACAATTAGCTCAAAATTTTTCAACTTTGTGAACTTATAACCACTTCAATGATAAAATAAAGATCATAGAGACCCAAAATGATGATGATGACCCATTGATGCCCTTGTTGGGGGCCTCAGATGCCCTGATTTTGCACCGACTTGCTCAAGAAGTTACCCATTGATCAGATGACTTCCCCATTGAATTTCTTCATCACAATTGGTACACGTGATCCTTATAACATCCTAAGAACATTGGAAACAAGAATGACCAAAAAATTTGGAGTTATGGCCTCTGAAACCAAAACCCTAATTTTGGTCATCTGTGCAGTGAAACCCTAGCTCTGCTTCCATTCCTTTGCCAGTTCTTGTGATCTATTGACTTCCATGAACTTTAAGGAGCATAATATGATGATAGAATACACATGGACCCTCTTGGAATGCTTTTAGACCTTTGGAGTGGCTCAGATGGATCTTTGGATTACCCAGATCACAAACCCTAGATGCAGATGAACTTGAACCATGCAGATGAAACAAAAATGCAATATGAGATGATATGCTTATACTAATGCAATCATGAAAGATCACAAGCCATGGTGAAATGAGTGAGGGAAAATTTGGGGTGTTTACAACAACATGTATGTATGAAGAGATTTAAACATTGAATAGAGTGTAACTGTTTTTTATTATTAACATGAACTGAATGATGGTGCTTAAGATTGAATGCATTTGGTTTATGAACTTTGAATGATATTTGGATTGTGATGTGAGACATTGGCAAATGAATGCTAACCCTTTTATTTTATCATGTATGAGGTGCTCAGGATGATGATGGGAGAGAGGCATTGGAAAAAGAGCTTGAAAGCATTGCTTTGTATAAAGGGTTTGGAGTACTAAACATAACCAGCAGCGGTACCACCGGCAAGAGGGTGAGGTACTTTGTCAAAGATTTTTGTGTGTGTGTAAAATAGCATGCTAGGTCCTTCGATTTGTGCCCATAATCAACTAATGCAATAATCCACTAAATTCACAGCTTATTTTGTTTGTATAACCAATCTAACCAAAACACCTTTCCTTTTTGTTCATGTGATGAAAGATTTACAAAATGGTGCAAGAATGATCACGAAACCTTTCTTGTTACGAAAGCCTTGTAACAAACATTGTAACTCTGGTAAAGCGCTTACTTGTTCGTGTATATTCAAATGAACCTTTGGACTTCTTACAAGATTTCGTGGTATCTCCGTAGGTTTACAACATCAGGATTAAATTAGGAATGGTAATGCTGCTCATGCTTGGAATCCAATTACGGTAGCAGAGTCAATTTCCCCCCAGTAAACTAAGGAATCATGAATTGCTCTTAGTGTACTTTTCTGGATCCGGCGGGAAGACGTCTTGGACAGACATCCAGCTTGCTTCAATTTATATCAACAAATGCAATATGAATACTGATTTTAATTTGTGATTTAGGCTTAAAACTTAGCAAGAAAGTATAGGATTAATGCTAGAAATTACTTTGATTTGTAATCAAGTATTATGCCTAAAATCTTGAATTTTGTGCCTTGTACTTTGTGACATAAAAAAATGAATTGGAATATTTAGGGCCTCTGCAACATGGGTACGCCTTTTTGGTTTAGGAACATGATGAGGAATCCATATATGTGCATGAGGAATATCCATTCAAAACCTTATGAGCCACTTAAATATGTAATAGTATGTATCCCAGCTTCTCTTTCCTAAGATCACTAATCCCGTCACATATTCCAAGCCAAATTAACAAATCAACTATTTGATACAAAAACTTGAATTTCGGATTTTGACAAGATTTCACACTAATGAATGGACTTGAGGATTGACAAATGAACTTGAGGATTGACAATTTGCAATTGAGTTTGAAATTGGAAATGAAATGGATTTGAAGTGAATTTGGAAATAATAATAAAAAAAAAGAGTTGAAGTTCTAATTTGAACTTTGAAAATGACTTAGAAACTTGAAATTGAATTTGGTGTTCGAGAATTGGCAAGAAAAATTAAAAACATTTGGAATAAACTTGAGAAGTTAAGAACTAAAACTTGGGAGACAAAATAATATAAATTAGAAATTGAAGCTAAATTAGGAATAGAAATAAAAAAAATGAATTAGAAATAAAATTGAAATTGAAATTAAATTAGCAATAGAATCTTGAAAAATGGATTAAAATAAAAATTTGGAATTAAAATTAAATTAGGAAATAGGGACTTCTCTTTTTTTATTTATTTAAAAAAAGTAAATTAAAATAAGATTAGAAATTAAAATTAAACTAGAAATAAAAGTTACAAAAAAAAAAGAAGTGAATTAAAAATAGAAGTTAAAAAACATTTGGAAATAAAACTTTGAAAATGAAGTTAGAAATGGGAAATAGAAATTAAATAAAAAGAAGCTTGGAAGTGAATAAAAATTAAATTTATAAATAAATTGAAAATGAGTTGGAAGAAACAGAAAAATAAATCTAGGAATTTTTCTGTCAAACGCAATGAATGTATGATGCGAGCAGTTAAGGGTAAAATTTGGGGTGTGACAATTACAAATGTATAAACCACATACATATACATATCAAACATGCATATATACAATCAAGTATGTTTCATCACACATACTATCATCTCCATAATACTTCAAATAAACATTTACACATTCATGTTTATTTCTGCATATCATAATTAAAATGATAAAATGCAACTCATTGAGACCGACACACGACTCTATGCAGATGCAAATACGGTACCGACTCAACATTTCAGCAGGTTCTCTCAGGAACCAAATGGAATCATCGCTTGTTACCTAAAGTAACTCCCCGTCAGGCACATGATATTCACCCATTGCTTACACCCTATTTGGGCACACAATGTTTATGGATTGCTCACACCCCACACGGGCACACAATCAACGTGAATAAATCACCCATCGCTCACACCTCACACAGGCACACAATCAACGTGAATAAACCACCCATCGCTCACACCCCACACGGGCACACGATGTTTCTGGATTGCTCACACCCAACATGGGCACACAATCCGATCGCTCACGCCCCCCATGGGCACACGATCTTGTTGTAGTCATCGCTCACACTCCACATGAGCACACGATGCTACAACGGATTCACAAAGAATCCCACAACACAAGAATGCATACATTATGCTTACATGCAAAATGATACACAACATTCTTGAAAATGCATACATATTCACAATATAGTTATGCATTCATCTCATACAATTAACATACATTCGCATTTAATTCAAGCAATGTATCTACTTGCCAAACGGCCACAACACAATAATCAAATCCACAATTCCATAATTAACATAATTACGTTTTATCGGAAAAGTTGGGTAAAAGTCGGCTAAAAATTACATATTTTAGCATCAATAGATTCTACATGTTTTTAGCTTCGAATTGATATAAGGATCGCTAAAAACTAATACCCGAAACTCAAGTTACGAAACAAAACGTAAAAAAAACCCAAAAATCCTCCACGGCGCGTTGAGTGACGAACAGCTCGCTGAGCGAAAATCACCCTGGAACTTTCGCTGAGCGAGGGGTAGCTCGCTGAGCGACCACTGCGATTTCAGCAACATACCAGCTGCGAACAGTCCATCCTAATCACTCCAAAACTACTCTAAACTCATACAAACATGATCAATAACATATTCTAGCTATCATACTTCGGCTATAACGATTTCCAACCGATTAATCCATAAATTTCTCGCATTTCTCTCAAACCCTAACTATTCATCTTCTCTAAACTTCCATCAAAACTAAAACTCAACCAATCAAACACATACATAATCATACACAATATTAAGATAACAATGCTTATCACCCTTACCCGATTATTTCGATTTCTTGGAGCAATCTTGAAGCTTTTCCAACTTTCCCTCTTTTCTCTTCTTTTTCTCTTCTCCCTTTTTCTTTCTTCTCTTTTTCTTTCTCTTCTTACCAACTTTTCTATTTCTCACTCTCTTATATTTTCTTTTTCCTATTTCTATTTTCTACTCTTTCCAACCAAATATCAATTCTCTCACAAAAATACCAATTCTACTAATTCTAACTTATCACTAATTAACAAAAGTCTAAAATACCCTCTTATCCAATTTTACCCGGAAATTCATAAAACGGTAAAAATCACATATCTCACATTAATTCATCAACATATCATATCATCATATTAATTTCACAAACAAAATAATAATTACTCAATTAAAATAAATGACTCCAACAAAAATGGGAATTATCGAATTGGGGCGTTACAACTCTCCCCCGCTTTAGAAATTTTCGTCCTCGAAAATATTAACTGATTCAAACAACTCCGGATACGACTCGCGCATCCCACTCTCCAATTCCCAAGTCATATTGCCGTCCGCAGCGCCTCCCCACGCCACTTTCACAAGCGCAATATCCTTGCCTCTTAGCTTCTTGATTTCACGGTCCAAAATCCTAACCGGCAAAGCTTCCACCGTAAGGTTATCTCTTACCTCAACCTCGTCCATAGGAATAACATGTGACGGATCCGGAACATACTTCCGAAGTTGCGAAACATGGAATACATCATGCAAATTCGAAAGATTAGGAGGCAACGCCATACGATAAGCCACAACACCAACTCGTGCAGTAATTTGATACGGCCCAATAAAACGAGAAGTTAACTTCTTCGACTTCAAAGCATGACCCACACCCGTAACCGGTGTAACTCTCAAAAAAACATGGTCGCCTTCCTGAAACTCAAGATCCTTCCTCCTCTTGTCATGATAAATCTTTTGTCTACTTTGAGAAGCTCTCATCTTCTCCCGAATAAACTTCACCTTTTCTGTCGTTTGTTGTACCATCTCCGGTCCAACTACCGTTCTCTCTCTGGTTTCATGCCAAAACAAAGGTGTTCGACATCTCCGACCATATAAAGCCTCAAATGGTGCCATACAAATACTCGAATGAAAACTGTTATTATAGGTGAACTCAATCAACGCTAAATAACTATCCCAAATACCACCTTGTTCTAGCACACAAACAAGCAACAAATCCTCTAACGATTGAATCGTCCTCTCGGTTTGACCGTCTGTTTGCGGATGGTAAGCCGAACTCAATCTTAGCTTAGAACCCAAAGCCTTTTGCAAACTTTCCCAAAACATCGATGTAAATATAGGATCTCTATCCGATACAATACTCTTAGGAACTCCATGTAACTTCACAATCACAGAAACATAAATCTCGGCTAGCTTCTCCAAAGAATAACTAATATCCATCGGAATAAAGTGAGCAGATTTAGTAAGCCTATCCACAATCACTCAAATAACATTATGACCTCTTTGCGTATTCGGCAAACCCGTAACAAAATCCATCGATATAATATCCCATTTCCATTCCGGAATATCCAACGGTTGCATCAAACCACTAGGCTTCTGATGTTCCACCTTAGACTTCTGACAAGTTAAACACACATACACAAAATGAGCTACATCTCTCTTCAATCCAAACCACCAAAAGATCTTCTTCAAATATTTATACATCTTATTCGCTCACGGATGAATACTTAAATTACTCCGGTGTCCCTCTTCCAATATCATCTTTTTCAACTCCTCATCATCGGGAATACAAATACGACCACGAAATCTCAAAACTCCAAAATTATCAACCTTGAAATCCTCATTCTCATTCATCATCAAATCAACAAATTTCAAATCCAACTTTTGCTTTTCACAAACGATTGCAAGAAAATCATTCGTAACATGAAGCATACCAAGTCTCACACTTCTCGGTGTCATCTCGCACACCAAACTCAAATCTCTAAAATTCTCCAAAAGTTCCCATTCTCTTATCATCAATGCGGACATATGTAACAACTTACGACTCAAAGCATCGGCCACCACATTCGCCTTACCCGGATGGTAATTCAAACCAAAATCATAATCCTTCAAAATTTCTAACCATCTTGTCTTGTTCAATTCCTTTTGATCAAATAAATACTTCAAACTTTTGTGATCACTAAAAACTTCAAATCTCGCACCATAAAGATAATGCCTCCAAATTTTTAGAGCAAAAACCACGACCACTAATTCCAAATCATGCGTAGGATAATTCTTTTCATGCACTCTCAATTATCTTGAAGCATAAGTTATAACTTTTCCATCTTGCATCAAAACACCACCTAACCCAAACAATGAAGCATCACAAAACACCACAAATGGTTCCGTCGGATTCGACAAAATCAAGATCGGAGCCGTTGTTAACCTTCTCTTAAGTTCCATAAAACTCTCTTCACACGAATGTCCCAAATGAAAGCTTTTCCTTTACAAGTCAACTGCGTTAACGGAAGTGCCAACTTTGAAAATCCTTCAATAAACCTCCGGTAATAACCCGCCAAGCCTAAAAAGCTTCGAATCTCCGTAACCGATCTAGGAACTTCCCATTGCATTACCGCATCAATCTTGGATGGATCCACACTAATTCCACCATCGGAAATCACATGCCCAAGAAAACTTACCTTCGACAACCAAAACTCGCACTTTGACAACTTAGCATACAATTGTTTCTCTCTCAAAATCTGTAACACAATCCTTAAATGCTCTTCATGCTCTTCTTGAGACTTAGAATAAATCAAAATGTCTTCGATGAACACAACCACAAAATGATCCAACTGTTCATGAAAAATACGATTCATGTATTCCATAAACACACCCGGCGCATTAGAAACTCCGAATGGCATCACGGAATACTCGTAATGACCATACCGTGTCCTAAAAGCCGCCTTTTGAATATCCTCCTCTTTCACACGAATCTCGTGATATCCTGGTCTTAAATCAATCTTACTAAAAACACGCGCACCAACCAATTGATCCATCAAATCATTGATCCTCGGAAGCGGATACTTGTTCTTAATTGTCACCTTATTCAACTGTCGATAATCAATACATAACCGCATGCTTTCGTCCTTCTTCTTTACTAACAATATCGGTGCACCCCAAGGAGAAACACTCGGCCTAACAAACCTCTTGTCCAACAAGTCATTCAATTGCTTTTTCAATTCTACCAACTCTGAAGCTGACATACGATACGGTGCCATCGAAATCGGTCTAGTACCCGGAACTAGATCAATAGAAAACTCAACTTTTCTTTCCAGCGGTACATCCATAATATCGTCCGGAAACACTTCTGGAAAATTACACACCACTAGAAACCTACTTATCTCCACTCCGCTTTCCACTGACCACGATGCAAACAAACCAAACAATTGAGATTCGTCCACTAAAAGTTTCTTTAACTCTTTCGTGGATAAGAAACACTCTTCTTCATCATTATCCAAAGAAGGAAACCTTACTAACTTATGATAACAATCTATATGAACTCGATTGAATTGCAACCAGTTCATACCCAAGATCACGTCCAAACCTTCCAACGACAAACAAACTAAATCCATAACAAAATCTTTACCATACATGGTCAAAGAACAACATACACACACCAAAGAAGTAGTTACCGATCCTGAAGCAGGAGTCTCAATAACCATTTCACCACCCCAAGAAGACATAAATAAATTCAAACGCTTAGCGCACTCAAGAGAAATAAACGAATGATTCGCTCCCGTATCAATAATAGTAACTAAAGGCGTACTATTAATAAAGCATGTACCTTTAATCAAACGGTCTGCACTAGTAGTATCCTTCCCTGCTAATGCAAACACCTTTCTGCCCGCCTGAGCTTGCTTCGACTTAGTACACTTAGTACTAATGTGACCAACTTCCCCATAATTGAAGCACTTCACAACATTCCTCCTACACTCGGTAGTAGCATGTCCAACACCTCCACAGTTTGAACATTTCACAATATTCTTCCCACACTCAAAGGACTTGTGGCCTAAATCGCCACACTTGTAACACTTAACGGGGCCAGAACTCCCTCCACCAGATCTCCTATCAAAGTTTCCCCTATGTTTTCCCTTATCAGCAGGTGTCACATAAGGTCCACTTCTAGCTTGTTACTTCCCTTTCCTCTCATTCACACTCTTGTAATGTGTAGAACGAGCTTTGCTATCTTCTTCAAAGATTCTACAACATTCAGTCAAATCTGAAAACCTTCTGATTCTCTGATATCCCACAGCTTGCTTAATCTCAGGACATAAGCCATTCTCATACTTAATGCACTTAGAAAACTCAACAGTAGCAGTAGCATAGTAAGGATGAAACTGAACCAATACCACAAATTTAGCAGTATAGTCAACCACTGACATACTACCTTGCTCAGCTCAAGGAATTCCATCTCCTTCTTTCCCTTCACACTCTCAGGGTTATACTTCCCTAAGAAATCAGTACGAAAAACTTCCCAAGTTATCTCTTCATCCTCCTCCTCAAGAGTTTGACGTCTACCGACCCACCAATCATCGACTTCTTCCTTCAGCATGTGAGAACCAAGCCTAACCTTACTCTCTTCAGCACAATCCATGACTCTGAAGATTCTCTCAATCTCCTTCAACCAATTCTTAGCACCACCAGGATCAAATCTCCTCTTGAAGACCGACGATTGATTCTTCCTGAACTCATCATTCGCATTCACATTCGGCGCTCCCTGCACCGCCCTAGCCATTGCTTCCAAAGCAGCAGCCATCGCATTGTCATTTCTACCAGCCATATTCTGATCATTCCCAAAGACAACAACAAGATTAAACAAAAGTTCAAACACAACAACATCAAGATAGACACAACTGACTCGAACACTGGCTCTGATACCACTTAATGTAACACCCCCTATCTATACCCCAAATAAGCAATTAATTCACTTAGGCACATATTAAAATTTCATCAGAGTATATTTGAAAAACGGTATAAAAGAGCAATGCCACATTATACTTGAATTTAAAAACATACACCACCTGCTCAATAAAGACATGCAACAAACGGGGTAACTTACATACACAAGGATTTCATCCTTACATCTGTATTCATCAATTCATTAAACAACGGAAACAAAACATAACAATTTCAAACTTATATACTTATCATAAATATATCTGCAAGTTTGAATCACCAAAATACTCCATGTTTACATAAAACATATCACATCAAAATACATATACAAATGTATTCACAAAAAGGCATCAAGTCAAATCCTAGCTACCCGGTGCTACATATCAGAGCCGACCGACCAAAAGATGAAGACGAACTTCACAAAAATATCATCCAGCAACCTACTCTACAATGCCTCATAGAGCATCATAAAACAGCAGATGGGTGAGAAATATTATCATGATAATATTGCATATAATTATATATCTCAACATATAAAATGCACATAAAGCATATTCTCACCACAATTCATACCTCATCACCCATACACATCGCAACGTGTACATACACTAATCAAGCATGTTCATCATACACCAATTCACTAATTCACATAACTCGTATTATTTATGTTTACTCCTCAATTCTATTCATTCCGCATAAACATACGTCTAGCTATGTTTAATCACATATATACATTACAAATGAATAAACCACATACATATACATATCAAACATGCATATATACAATCAAGTATGTTTCATCACACATACTATCATCTCTATAATACTTCAAATAAACATTTACACATTCATGTTTATTTCTGCATATCATAATTAAAATGATAAAATGCAACTTATAGAGACCGACACACGACTCTATGCAGATGCAATGCGGTACCGACTCAACATTTCAGCAGGTTCTCTCAGGAACCAAATGGAATCATCGCTTGTTACCTAAAGTAAATCCCCGTTGGGCACACGATGTTCACCCATTGCTCACACCCCACATGGACACATAATGTTTATGGATTGCTCACACCCCACAAAGGCACACAATCCGATTGCTCACACTCCACACGGACACACAATCAACGTGAATAAATCACCCATCACTCACATCCCACACGGGAACACGATGTTTCTGGATTGCTCACACCCCACATGGGCACACAATCTGATCTCTCACACCCCACATGTGCACACGATCTTGTTGTAGTCATCTCTCACACTCCACATGAGCACACGACGCTACAACGGATTCACAAAGAATCCCACAACACAAGAATGCATACATTATGCTTACATGCAAAATGACACACAACATTCTTGAAAATGCATACATATTCACAATATAGTTATGCATTCATCTCATACAATTAGCATACATTCGCATTTAATTTAAGCCATGTATCTACTTGCCAAATGGCCACAACACAATAATCAAACCCACAATTCCATAATTAACATAATTACGTTTTATCGGAAAAGTCGGGTAAAAGTCGGCTAAAAATTACATATTTTAGCATAAATAGATTCTACATGTTTTTAGCTCCGAATCGATATGTGGAACGCTTAAAGCAGATGCTCGAATCAAAAGTTATGAATAAAACAAAATTCCAAAATTCCAGGTCTAGCTGAGCGAGAATCGCTCACTGAGCGAGAAATGTGCTGGAACTCTAGCTGAGCGAGGAAACGCTCGCTGAGCGAGAAACGCGATTTCAGAACTGCTCAGTTACGCAACAGACCTATAAAAAAACCCCAAAACTCTTCCAAAACTCAACAAACATGTATTCATCCTCATACTTCGATTATATCAAGTTCTAACCGATTAATCCACCAATTTCCAAGTTTTCTCATCAAAACCCTAAACCTAACATTCTCTAAAACTTCTCCAAATCATAAACCCAATCAACCAAACACATACATAATCATACACAATGTTAAGATAACAATATTTCACACCCTGACCCGATTATTTCGATTTCTTGGAGCAATCTTGAAGCTTTTCCAACTTTCCCTCTTTTCTCTTCTTTTTCTCTTATCCCTTTTTCTTTCTTCTCTTTTTCTTTCTCTTCTTACCAACTTTTCTATTTCACTCTTTCTCACTCTTTTATATTTTCTTTCTCATATTTCTATTTTCTACTCTTTCCAACCAAATATCAATTCTCTCACAAAAATACCAATTATACTAATTCTAACTTATCACTAATTAACAAAAGTCTAAAATACCCTCTTATCCAATTTTACCCGGAAATTCATAAAACGGTAAAAATCACATATCACACCAATATATCACATTAATTCATCAACATATCATATCATCATATTAATTTCACAAACAAAATAGTAATTACTCAATTAAAATAAAAGACTCCAACACAATGGGAATTATCGAATCGGGGCGTTACAGGTGGCTCCAGTTACCATTTCAGCTCCATCTACTCAACAACAGGTTCAGCAACCGCAACAGCAGCGCCAACAAGGTTATCAACAACATAGGGCTCCTCGTCCCTATTATTCTCAAAAGACTAGAGAAAGGAATCTTGAAACTCCACCTAAGTCTTACTCACAACTCTTGAAGAATCTTCTCCAGCTCCAAATGGTCCAGCTTAGAACTTTAAAACCCCTGAGACCAGGGTAGATCCCCAAAGGTTATGATACAAACGCCCAATACGAATTCCATTCTGGAGCCCCCAGTCATACTACAGAAAACTGTAAAGCCCTGAAGCAAGTCGTTCAAGACTTTTTGGATTCCAAAGCGATTAATTTTGCCCCCACTCCGAATATGATACAAAACCCTATGCCTCATCATAGAGGTACAGTTGGGGCAATTGATGAAAGAGAGAGTCTAAATTTGGTGCATGATGTCAATGACCTGCAAACTCCGTTGAGTACTGTCAAAGCTTGTTTGGCCCAGAAGGGTATTTTTCCAGGCTGTAAGGATGATTGTCTAGATTGTGCTGAGGCTCCTGATGGTTGCGAGCGATTGAGAACAGGGGTGCAAAGCATAATTGATAAAGGGGTCCTGCAGTTTGATAGAGTTGCAAAAGAGAAAGAAGTTTCTATGGTGACCATTTTCTATGATCCATCACAAGCTCCTCTTCAAGCCAGAGTGGCACCAATAACTATTACTACTGCAGGTCATGTGATGTACCAAAGTGATAAGTCCATTCCATGGAATTACGGAGGTGAAGTGTATTGCAACGGCCAGAAGCAAGACTTGGCCACACCTAGTATATCTCCATCTCAGGTAGAAAATGTTGGAGTGGGAGGTTTTACTAGAGTGGAAGATTGTTTGCGCCGGAGACACTGGGAAACAGCGTAGTGCCACCCAGAGATACTGCTGAGGCCCAAGCCAAGGCTAGGGGAAAGCATCCAGTAACTACTAATGAGGCCACACCTGTGGTTGACCCTTACATTACATTTGACAAAGAAGCTAAAGAGTTTTTAAGAATCATCAAGAAGGGTGATTATAAAATCATGGAACATTTGCAACAGACTCCATCAAAGATCTCCATCTTGTCTCTGTTAATATGTTCTGACTCTTATAGAAAAGCTCTCTTAAGCATCCTGAACAAAGCCTATGTACCTTAGGATATCTCAGTGAACCAATTAGAAACTGTGGTGTCCAGTGTGAACGCCAGTCATGGACTGGGATTTACTAACATGGACCTGACATCTGAGGGTCGCTCCCACAATCGGGCACTGCATATTTCTTTGGAGTGTAAAGGTGCAATGTTATCTCATGTATTGGTGGATACATGGTCATCATTGAATGTTCTTCCCAAGAAGGCATTAATGAAACTGGATTATGACAGAGTTATTCTGAAGACAAGTGACTTGGTGGTTCGAGCGTATGATGGATCAAGAAGATCAGTGTTTAGGGAAGTGGACTTGCCAATCAAGGTAGGGCCACAAGTGTTCAATACCACATTCTATTTAATGGACATACATCCTGCATATAACTGTTTACCGGGGAGGCCCTAGATCCATTTGGTAGGAGCAGTATAGTCTACGCTTCATCAGAAATTGAAATTCACATGGGAAGGGAAAGTCGTAAAGGTCTACGGAGAGGAGGGTATTTTCATCAGTCATCTCGCTTCATTTAAATATGTAGAGATGGACGGTGAGATTGTTGAGACTCCGTGTCAAGCTTTCGATCCCCTGAAAACTGATTTGGCATCCTCATTAGCAGCTTCTTCCGAAGAGTCAAAGAAGGGAGTCTCCATAACATCTTACAAACAAGCTCTAGAAGTGGTGGAATCAGGAATGTAAGAAGGCTGGGGCAAGCCGGTGTAATTATCAGAAAAGAAGGACATGTTTGGTGTTTGCTACCATCCTGGACAGTCATCATCTAAACAGAGCGCTAGAGGTCGACAAGGTCTGATTACCTTCATAAGTGCAGGATGGGTTGATTATGGGAGTATCAGTGCAGTGCAAGATGACAAAGTTGATAGTGATTATGACTTAGACGAGTGGATCAAACCTTGTGCTCCAGAGACTCAGCTCAACAATTGGTCATCTGAAAGGCTCATTTCAGTCACTTCCTTTGAAGAGTAATGGTTTTTGTTTTTGTCTTTCCTGTATTAAAGCGCTATGCCTTTCCCGGGGCATAGCAGCTCATTGTAAGGGTTCCATTGTTCATAACACAATACCATGATCATTAATAAAGTGGACGTTTTGCATTCATCCATGTTGTTCCTTGTCTTTCATTTTTTTGTCTTTGTTTTATAAAAGGAAAGAAAATTTTTTAAATGGCAATGTTTTCATTTTCTCAAACTCTTTCTAAAGCCTTGCATGAATCATCATTCATGCAGGTGTTCTTCACCGGGTCTCATCTATGATGACCCTGTTATGGCTAAGTATGACTTTGACAATCCGATTTACCAAGCCGACGAGGAAGGTGAAGAAGATTGCGAACTACCTGAAGAGTTATCCAGATTGCTTAAACAGGAGGAAAAGATGATTCAACCGTATAAAGAGACTATTGAAGTGATAAACCTGGGTACCGAAGAAGACAAGAAAGAGGTAATGATCGGGGCTACGTTAGAAGAATCTATCAAGACTCGTCTAATTGCCATGCTTCGAGAATATGTTGATGTCTTCGCCTGGTCTTATCAAGACATGCTTGGTTTAGACACAGATATTGTGGTGCACAAGCTTCCTTTGAGAGAGGACTGCCCGCCAGTAAAGCAAAAGTTGAGACGCACACGCCCTGATATGGAAATCAAAATCAAAGAGGAAGTACAGAAGCAATTTGATGTTGGTTTCTTAGCTGTGACCAGTTACCCTTCATGGGTTGCCAATATTGTGTTGGTCCCTAAAAAAGACGGTAAAGTCAGGATGTGTGTAGACTATAGGGACTTGAATCGGGCCAACCCTAAAGATAATTTCCCTCTGCCTCATATAGATGTGCTAGTTGACAATATTGTTCAGTTTTCCGTATTTTCTTTCGTGGATGGGTTTTCAGGTTATAACCAGATTAAAATGTCTTCCGATGATATGGAAAAGAATACCTTCATCACACCTTGGGGCACCTTCTGTTATAAAGTCATGCCGTTTGGTCTTAAGAATGCTGGAGCCACTTACCAATGGGAAATGGTGACGCTATTTAACGACATGATTCATCACGAGATTGAGGTCTATGTTGATGATATGATAGCTAAGTCCCAAACAGAAGAAGAGCATCTAGTTAATCTATCTAAGTTGTTTGACAGACTCCGGAAGTTCAGATTAAGGTTGAATCCGAACAAGTGCACTTTTGGGGTACATTCCGGCAAGTTACTAGGTTTCATTGTTAATGAACGAGGAATTGAAGTCGATCCTGCAAAGGTAAAAGCCATCCAGGAGATGCCCAAACCAAGAACTGAGAAGCAAGTGCGTGGTTTCTTAGGGAGACTAAACTACATTGCACGATTTATCTCGCACCTAACAGCCACGTGTGAGCCTATTTTCAAACTTCTGAGGAAGAATCAGGCTATCAAATGGAATGAATACTGCTAACAAGCATTCGACCAAATCAAGGAGTACTTGTTAGAACCTCCAATTCTCATGCCTCCAGTGCCAGGGAGACCCTTAATCATGTACCTTACCGCACTCGAAGGATCGATGGGATGTGTGCTGGGTCAGCAAGACGAGTCTGGTCGAAAAGAGCATGCCATTTATTACCTTAGCAAACAGTTTACCAATTGTGAGACACACTACTCACTACTCGAGAAAACTTGATGCGCTTTGGCATGGGCTGCTCGCCGATAAAGACAGTGCATGCTGACTCACACCACTTTCCTAATTTCCAAGATGGATCCTGTAAAGTATATCTTCGAGAAGCCGGCTCTAATAAGAAGTGTAGCCCGATGGCAGATGATTCTAACGGAGTATGATATCCATTACACTTCGCAAAAAGCAATCAAAGGGAGTGTATTGTCAGAATACCTGGCTCAGCAGCCAATTGACGACTATCAGCCCATGAAATTCGAGTTTTCGGATAAGGACATCATGTTCCTCAAGTTGAAAGAATGTGAAGAACCACTTCCGGAGGAGGGGCTAGACCCTGAATCCAAATGGAAGTTGATGTTTGACGGAGCTGTGAACGTAAACAGAAGTGGAGTAGGTGATGTCATTATCTCACCAGAGGGTGTCCATATGCCTTTCGCTGCTCGGTTGACTTTTGAATGTACCAACAACGAAGCAGAGTATGAAGGTTGCATCATGGAGGTTGAAGAGGCAATTAACTTGCGAATCAAGAACCTCGAGATCTTCAGAGATTCTGCTATGGTGGTGAACCAAGTCAATGGCAAATGTTTAGTTCATCAACCTCACCAGGTTCCTTACAGGGATTATACCAGGAGGTTGCTAACTTTCTTCACCAAAGTCAAGCTGAGTTATATTCCTCGAGATGAAAATCAGTTTGTTGATGCTCTAGAACCTTTGTCATCCATGATCAAAGAGAATTATGTGCCTCGAATCATGGTCTCTCGTCTTGAAAGACCTGCCTATGTCTTCGCAGTTGACAATGGTGAGGATAACAAACCTTGGTATCATGATATCAAACAATTCTTGAAGTCTCAAGAGTACCCGACTGGGGTATTCAGTAAAGACAAGAAAACTCTCAGAAGGTTAGCAGGTGGATTCTGCTCAGATGCGTGGATAGACATGAATCAGACTTGTTGATGCAAGAGGTTCATGAAGGCTTCTTTGGTACCCATGCTAGAGGGCATGCTATGGCAAATAAGCTGTTGAGATCGGGATATTATTGGATCACTATGGAATCTGATTGCTAAATATTCCCACAAATGTCACAAGTGCCAGATTTATGCTGATAAGGTCCATGTACCTCCGAATCCATTGAGTGTCATGTCTTCACCTTGGCCTTTCTCCATGTGGGGCATTGATATGATTGGCAAGATTGAACCAACAACTTCCAACGGTCATTGCTTCATCCTGGTTGCTATAGACTACTTCACAAAGTGGGTTGAAGCGGCATCCTATGCCAACGTTACAAAGCAAGTGGTAGTCCGGTTTATCAAAAGAGATATTATTTGCCGGTATGGAATTCCCGAAAGAATCATTATTGATAATGGTTCCAACCTCAATAACAAGATGATGGCTGACTTGTGTTGGGATTTCAAAATAGAGCATCACAACTCTTCTCCATATCGTTCGAAGATGAATGGCGTCGTCGAGGCGGCCAACAAGAACATCTAGAAAATCGTACAGAAGATGGTTGTGATATATAAAGATTGGCATGAGATGCTACTGTTTGCGCTAGATGGGTACCGAACGTCTGTGCATACCTTAACAAGGGCAACCCAGTTATCATTGATGTATGGTATGGAGGCAGTCCTACCATTCGAATTTGAGATCCCCTCGTTGAGGATAATGATGGACGTTAAGCTAGATGAAGCTGAATGACTCCGATCCAGGTACAATCAACTGAGTCTCATTAAAGAGAAATGCCTAACAGTTGTATGCCATGGACAGTTGTATCAAAGGCTGATGAAACATGCTTTCGACGAGAAAGTACGGCTTCAGCGGTACATACCAGGTGACCTGGTGCTGAAAAGGATTCTTCCTCCTCTTAATGATCACAGGGGCAAGTGGACACCCAATTATGAAGGACCATTCATGGTTAAAAAGGTCTTCTCAGGCGGATCCTTGATGCTAACAACCATGGATGGAGAAGACTTCCATTCCCCTATCAACTCAGACGCAGTAAGAAAATACTTCGTGTAAAAAGACCCGTTGGATAAAAACAGAATAAAGATCTAGGCAAAAACGGGCATCTCGACGAGCCAAAAACATAATAAAAGGCTCGGGCAAAAATTAAGGAAATATTGAAAAAGCGTACACCTGCTGAGTTGAAAAGCCACATTGGACAGCTCAGGCAAAAAAGGGTATCCCGGTGGATTGAAAACCCGAAAGGGCGATCCATGCAAAAGAGGGACTAACACGAACGACTGCAGTCTGCGAGATTTGTGATTCATTTGTAACTAAGGTTATTCCAAGGTTTGAAGACTAGTCCTATTACCTTTCTCAGGGGCAGAGCAAGCTGATAGTCTTGAAGATATACAAGTCATAGCTGGGTCAAAACTTGATGAAATCCATTTTTCATATTGCCAATAGGATAGTTTGTTTTCCTTTTGGGAGATTTCCTCTTTCCAGGGAAATGCTTCCGAATGTAATGCCTATTCATGGCCGTTTTCCAAATCAATAAAATTCAGTTTCAGTCAAACTTGTGACTAGTTGCTTTTGTTTTTGTTTTTCATCTAACATTGATCGATTGCAAAAACATCCAGCAAATTGGGATTTATTATTGTGTTGTGAACATTAGAATGCTTTCTAACTCATGCAGGAGGACAAAAACATCTAATACAACTCTAAAAAGTGTTAAGTGGTCGGGATGGTGATTCATACCATAAGCCTGGGGCATACAGGTCCAAACTAACTCTCCATGTTGTAGGCACTATCAGTTATGCTTATGCAGGTGTTGCTAATAGAGTTAAAGTGAACTTCTAGGGGAAATATCTCAACCATATTCTTGAACAAGAACATGTGTCTTCCCGTGTATCTCCTGTTATCCCCAGTAGAAGTGGAAGTTTAAATCTCCCTCATCCAGGAAACAGAAGATTGGTGTCTCCCCCAAGTAGAAACTTCCCTTCAATACAGGGGCAATCCCCTGCAGTACAAGGAGTTTATTTCCTCCCCGACAGGTTACTACCTCAACAGTGCCATACCTCTGGTTTCCAACCAAGTCAGAAGGTTTTTCACTTCCCCAAAGGATTTCAATGGGTAGCGTACCTAGCAAGAAGAGTCCATCTCCAGCAGGGTCTTGGCTCTCCAATCTCAAAGTCCAATTTATTTTTGGTAGTGGCGGCAGTCCAGAGCCGGTGTATCGTTAACAACATTCCCTGCAGAGTTGTTTTCTCCTCACAAGGATTAACCATATCAATTCAGTGATCATCAGTTCTCCCCAATCAAGCCACCTGGGATACTTGTGGTCTCCTTGTTATGAGATTTCTTTTCATTTGCATATGCATGATCATCATTACATTTGCATCCTCAAAAGCGTAGCATTTCCATCATTATGGAGCATTACGCCATAAATGCAAACATGTGCATGCCAACATGGGCCAGTTTTGAGGTATTACATAAGACCCGTAACATCGTTTCAACCTGAAGTACTCCCCATAGAGGATACCAATACCATTTTCTAGTCATCCTTGTCTTTTCAAGTCAATGTTTGTTACTTATTCCGCGTCTTGTTTTGTACAACAGTCGTGTCGCAGGTTCTCATTTTGTACAACGGTCCTATTTTCCTGGGCTCTCGTTTATGTACAACGATCCCATTCCATCATCGAGTTCCATTTTGTACAATGGTCTCGTTTTTAAGCCCTGTTTGGTACAACAGGCCCCCATTCCGCGTCTTATTTTGCATAACAGTCGCGTCGTAGGTTCTCGTTTTGTACAACGGTCCTGTTTGTCTGGGCTCTCGTTTATGTACAACGATCCCATTCCATCATCGAGTTCCGTTTTGTACAATGGTCTCGGTTTTAAGCCCTGTTTGGTACAACAGGCCCCCATTCTGCGTCTTGTTTTATACAACAGTCGCGTCGTAGGTTCTCGTTTTGTACAACGGTCCTGTTTTCCTGGGCTCTCGTTTATGTACAATGATCTCATTCCATCACCGAGTTCCGTTTTTACAATGGTCTCATTTTCAAGCCCTGTTTGGTACAACAGCCCCCCATTTCGTGTCTTGTTTTGTACAACAGTCGCGTCGCAGATTCTCGTTTTGTACAACGGTCCTGTTTTCTTAGGCTCTCGTTTATGTACAATGATTTCGTTCCATCATCGAGTTCCATTTTGTACAATGTTCTCGTTTGCAAGCCTTGTTTGGTACAACATGCCCCCCATTCCGCGTCTTGTTTTGTACAACAGTCGCGTCGCAGGTTCTCGTTTTGTACAACGGTCATGTATGTCTGGGCTCTCGTTTATGTACAACGATCTCGTTCCACCTTGTTATATTCCCGTTACCTTATCAGAGGTCAAAACAAAGCAAAAACAAAAAAAAAAGAGAAAAAAAACAATAATAAATAAGAGCATATGAAATTTTCCTCATCCACGGAGTTCAAATTTCCAGGTTTTATTCGAGTATATAATCACTCCATACCTTGAATGTCTAAGAGCCGTTGCAATTATTCGTTCAGGTTTGCAGATGATTGAATAAGGGCAGCTGTAATACCTCAAAATTTTCCCTCTCATTTCCTCAACATTGTGCATAGCATTTAGCATAAACAAATTCATGAAATAATCAAAAAAACATTGCATCATGTGCATCATAGCTAAGGCATAGGCATGTGATCATTGATTGAAGCAATTGAAGGCTATACAAAGGCAACCAAGGAGCCACAAAGCTTCTCAACCTTGTGCAAAGGGTTCATAACATCCTACAAGTCTTCATTTGAAGCCACAAGTCATGAAAAGAATTGAATTGATCAAAGGAAGCAAGCAGTGCAACATCTCCTGTTGAAAAGGGGCCAAATTAGGGTTTTATTTCTATTGGGCTTCTCAATGAAATTTTGATCCAAAGTGGATTCCATTGTGTCATATATGATGTCAAGTTCCTAGGGTTCATATCTCATCCATAGAAACATTTTGGAAGAGGTTCAATTGGCCAGATGACTGAAAATCAGGGAGTTGGGGGAAAGTCAACCATGCTGAGGAAAAAGTCAACTCCTGACTTTTTGAGATCAAAATCATGAAATTAGGGTTATAAGAATCCTATGGTTCAAATTTTATCAAGAAATGATGGAGGAATCAAGAGAAATCAAGAAAACTAAAACTTACCATTTTTGGAAAATTAGGGTTTCCAAAAATGGCAAGTTTTGGCCATTTTTGTTGCCACTTCAAGAGAGGCCTTCTCCCAAAATACAAGGGATTTCAAAATTCTACCTTGATCCAATTAAAAAGGGCATATTAAGCTTCAAATCCATAGGTGGAACTCATTCATAGCATCAAAATTGAGAGAGTTATGATCTTGCAAAGTTTGAACAAATCAAGGCAAAACAAGGCAAGAGGCAGGGCATGCCTTGCAGCCTGCGCGCGTGACTTGCAAGAACATTTATCAAAAAAATTGTGGGCATGAATGTCAAGTCCAATTACATCATCAAAGATGCTTCAAATGAATTTCTCTTGAACATCAAAGTTGTTTAGAATTTTGTCCTCTACAACTTTGGTGTTTGAGGTTTTTTTTATTTGTTTAAGGATTGAGAGATATAAAGGTTCAAATAAGGGATCATCTTGCAGCAAATTTGCCCTAGTCCAAGGCCAGGCATGAGGCATAGTGGACATGCCCATAACTCATCTTTCCATGTTTGCATTCCATTTCATTTTATATCATCTTAGAGGCATTGATTGATCTTAATCTGAACTATAAACTTGTTGTATCAAGTATTGTGAGTCATTGTCCTCCAAGATCAAACAATTCCATCCATTATATTGGGAGATACTCATCCATAAACATGAACTTGCATAAGTGCACTGACTGCATTTTTTGAGAGGGTTTGATCAAGGTTATCTTGTTGTTCATCACACATACATAAGCTTCTTTCCATTTGGTCATTACCCTACCTCTGTATGCGAAAGTTTTTTCAGCATCATCCCATGCAGGACCATGCTTGCATTTGGTGCAAATTTAAAGAAATAAGAAGCTTATAACTTTAATGTGTAGGCTGAAATGATCACATCACTTCCATACATCATCAAAGCTCCACCATAAGTCAGGTATGCAGGCTGCATATGATCATAATTGCACACGGGTTCATTTCCGCTCCATTCTTGCAAATTGGTTCAGGCACCTTGGCATTCTTCATACACCTTATAAAACTAACCTAACCAAGCTTCTAATTGTTAACCCAAGCTGGTTAATCCTTAACCAAGCATATAAAGCCATCTCTAACAGAATTCGAGAGGAAGAAGATTCATTTTGTTCAGTTCTTTGTTTTCATCATCATCATTTTCTACTCGATTCTCTCTGCACCTTGCACAGATCCTTTGCAGTTCCTCCAAATTTTTCTCATCAAGCTTCAACAAGCATCAATGGAGTGATTGAATGATCATGAAGCCTTGATCCTCTACAAGCTGCATTCTCTGAATTCAGTTTCTTTTCAAGCAATAATTGAAGTGCTACGAACCTTTATTTGATTTCTTTCAAGTTCAAGCATCAATGGAGTGATTGAATGATCATGAAGCCTTGATCCTCTGCAAGCTGCATTCTCTGAATTCAGTTTCTTTTCAAGCAATAATAAAAGTACTACGAACCTTTATTTGGTTTCTTTCAAGTTAAAGCAGCAAGGAAGGATCCTCTGGTCTTCTTACAATACTGAATTCAACATTTACAGGTTTTTGATCTTCAAATCCTCTCTTCGTTTTTATTGATTTTGAGACTGTTTTGATGATTGCTGAAGCTTGTTAGAAGCTCTGTTTGATCTGGCTAGATGATAGGCTTGTTAAAAGCATAGATCCAATTTCTAGGGCTTGATTATTTCTCTTCGATCCTTGTGGTTTGTGAAGGACATGTTAATTTTGATGACATATTTGTGTTATGCGTGACCTCACCTTCATTTTGACATAAGGCTTGTGCATTTTAGGGGACTTATAGGTTTGAGTGGTCGGAGACTGGCCGGAGAAGATGAGCAAAATATTCTCCAGCCGGTGAGGGTTCAGTTAGGGTTTTAAGAGTCAGAACATAATGCAACCGTTTGATCATTTGCCATCCTAGGGCTCCAATTGCGCCAACACATAAATGATGGGCGTGCTATCCACGTGCAACTTTTGTGAAGGTTTTATTCAGCTTGTTAATAACACCCCCAACATGTTTACTTTAGGCCCAACATAGTGTTATTTGTTGCTAAACTCACCTCCCTAGGCCCAGTCCAGAATCCTCATATTTTCATTTTATTTCTTTTTCCTCACTTTATTTTATTTTTCATTTTTGATTTTTAAAAATATGAAAACCTCATCAAAAATTCCAGATTAATTCATGTGAGATATTCATAATATTTCCTAGTTTTCCATAATTTTTGTTCCCATTTTTCTTTTATTCTTTAATCAGAATTAATTTCCCAAATGAATTAATTTCCTTTTTTCCATTTTCTGACCAATCCATTTGTCTATTTTCTTTCTCCCAAACCACAAAAGATAAATGATCCATTCTTTTTGGAATTAGTCAGAAGACTCATCAAATTTTTCAAAAAATTTTTTATTTTGATTTTTTGGTCATTGGAAATCAAGTTTTGGTCCCATTCTTTCACACATATGCATATGAACCCCAATCCACTTCTATACTTTATTTGACCACCTAAAAATAAGAATTTTTGTGAGATTTTTTATATGTACGTCACACTCTGGATTTTGTATTCAAGTGTCAATTTTCATAATGTTTCATGATCATTTGGTATTTTTCCAAGTTGCTTGGTTCACAAGTCACATTTTTGTTCATTTACTTCACTTCCTTTGGTCTCATTAGAATAAGGCATTATGTCATTACCTCGGGGTCTTAATTTTGAGTCTGTTAGGTCTTAGGGGATGTCTTTAAGTGTTAATTACAATCCTTGGGTCTTCACCTTTGATTTTTAGGTTTGCCATGAGTCATAAGTCACCTATGTCCCGTTTTAACCTAATCTCACTTCTCCTTCCATCTTAGCCATCTCAAATTGCATTTGTACATAATATAAATTCATAATACCTTTGTTTTGTGTCTCATAATTGTTTTTTGGTCATTCTCACATGTTCATCTCAAGTTTAGAGTCTTTTGCTTCCTTTTGAACTTCATTTGTTATCTAAAAGATCTTAAAAAACCTAATTTGGACACCTAGCCTTAGGATGCCTCTTACCACATCACTTGTGAATGTTTTCTAAGTCTAATTTCCATTCTAATTTTTTGTCAAGCCTCTGGTTTTTGTATGGGGAGTTCAAGTCCCTTTGGACATTTTTGATTTTTTTTTCTAAGTCATTTTGTTTAACATTTAGAACCATATTTCAATATGCATTCTCCCACCTTTCAATCTAATGTTTGAACATATTTAACTTGAATCTCTTATTTCTCATTTGAAATAATCTCATCCCTCACTTCCATGTAATATTAAGTTCTGGATTTTTCATTTACCTTTGATTTTAGGAGATTTTAGTATTGCTAAACATTTAGGTTTCCCTTTTAACTTCATCCTTAGGTTTCATTAGGGTTTAGTAATACTTTAGGGTATAGTTTGACTTTAGTTCACTTAATCCCTTTAGATACTTTTTAATTGATTTATCTACTGACTTTTGAAGTGTGTTACCTCATAGGATACCTTATACTTAGGTCTTAACCTTAGAAGTTCACTAGCATTTTTCTTAAGCTAGTGTGAGCTTTTAATGAAGTTTGTTATGTTATAATTGTTCATATTACTTCATCATGCTAACATTTGTTTTTTAGGGGGGAAGATGAGGTAATCATTACTTCATTCCTTTTCTTATGAATTTAATCGTATTTGCCTTAGCACTTGTTGCTTTGTTCATAGGTTCCCTTTTATTCTTTAGATTCAACTTAACTTCCTTAGGAAGTAAGTTGAACTCTAACTTGCTTTTATTTTCCTTAGGTTTAGAATACCTTATTAACCATAGGATCACCTTTTATACATAATAAGATAACTTAGGTTTGTGTCTTAGTCCCCCATTAGGTTTGACCTTTTGCCTCTTGAGTCTTATTCTTTCATCTTCAAACAAAATCAAAAAGACTTAACAAAGACATGAAAGAATCTCTTGTGTATAGCCTTATTCCATGGGACACTCATATTCATTCCATCTTGGAATAGTGTGGGCTTGTCTAGCATGATGTACAAGTATGATCAAGAGATTATTTTCACAAGGAAAATCTAAAAGATACTTCTTCACAAGCTACAAAAACATTTAATAAGTTCAACAAGATAGTGAACTTAGACCCTAATCCTTGGAAACAAGTCTTGGATAAATTATCCTTACTTGGTGTGTTTGTTCTATTATTCCATCTTGGAATGTAGTAGCAGGTACACATTCCATGGAAAAGAGTTTGAATTCACTTCTTTGAGCCAAATTCATACAAAACTCTTTAAAAGCAAACAACAAACAATAAGCGACTTTCCTGCGGGAACTTCTTTTCTCACCTTATTCATTCTTAGAGCGAACTTGCGACGACTTATCTCGCATGCAAGACAGTAAACGCACTCGTACCAGACGAGCCTGCAACACCTGAGCATAAACATACGCAGTTCCAGCTATAAAACACAAACAAATATTTCCCTCCTTAGTTAGGAGAACTACGTCGACTCTGATCCTCATTTTCCCGATGAGGTACGTAGGCAGCGGGGTAGAGCCCGTGCGAGCATATTCTTTAATTTCCCTACGTTTTCCATTCTCTTTTCCAATTCCCTTTCTCACTTCACTTCCATTCCAGTTAGCAATTCTTTTGTTCAGTAACATCTTATTTCTCACCCTTTGAAACAGACAAACAAGCATGGATCCCGTCGGGTACGGCAGACGGTCTGGGGTGTTAATACCTTCCCAGGTCGTAACCTACTCCCGAACCTATATCTTTGGTTCGCAGGACCTTGTCCTTTCCTTCTTCCTCAGGTTTGTGCAACATTACCTTTCCCATTCATTCGGAATAAAAATGCTTGGCTGACGACTCTACCTTTTCCACGCCACTTTCGCGTTTGTACTAGGATGAAAATCCCGGGAGCGACACACGGTAATTGGTTACACCGATGCCAGCTTCCAAACAGATAAGGATGTCTTCAGATTGAAATCTGGTTATGTGTTCTGCCTATATGGTAGCACTGTAAGTTGGAATAGTTCAAAGCAAAAGACAGTTGTTGATTCTACAACCGAGGTCGAGTATATTGCTGCCTCAAATGCAGGAAAGGAAGCTGTTTGGATCAATAAGTTCATCAATAAACTTGGAATAATCCCTAGCATTATGGATCCCTTGATCTTTATTGTGATAACAATGGGGCCATTGCACAAGCTAAGGATCCTAGATCTCACCAACGATCCAAGCACATACTTAGACGTTATCATCTCACTCGAGAGATAATAGATCGGGGAGATGTGAAGATATGTAAAGTACCTACACTTGACAATATTGCAGACCCACTGACAAAGCCTCTTGCACAGCAGAAGCATGATGGTCATACTAGTTCTATGGGTATTAGGGGTATGCCTGATTAGCTCTAGTGCTAGTGGAAGATTGTTGGTGTAAGTCCTAGAGGCCAATACTTTTGGTACTTGTATCGAATTATTTATTAATAATAAAAGTCATTTCTTTATTATGTTTGTTTTTTCAAAATGATAAAGTCCCTAGAATAGCTAGTTCTTTTAATAAAATATTAAGTGTGACTTAATCATGAGATTCCATTAAACATAAGGACACTATTCTTAAAGCATCCATAGTCTAGCTTTAATGTGAAATGGGATAGCCTAAAGCATTAAGACTATTATGTAGATAGACTGATGATCACATCTCATGGATCATGGATAAGGAGTTGTCAAGTCTTGACATAAGTATGAATATTAGGAGTAATATTTATACTGGATTGACCTACTATGAGAGTACTACATAAAATGTTATGCAAAGTGTCATAAGTTACTCTCATGGTGATAGTGGTGTATACCACCCTTCGACCTGAAACTACTATGGACCCTAGATATAGAGTCAAGTACTTTATTGTTGATCAAACGTTGTTCGTAACTGGATGATCATAACGACAATTGATGGGTACTTCACAAAGCATGCTGAGGGACATGAGTAGCCTAGACGGAATTTTTCCATCCTGCATAACAGGATAAATGTCTAAGGGCCAAATATTGAACTGGACAAGGATGACACGGTATATGCCTTGTGTTCAATATAATAAGGGCAAAAGTATAATTTTACACACAAATACTATCACAAAAGATTTTTGTCATATCACATGACAATTTTGTGACTTAGGTAGCAGTGATGTGTTGCTAGATACCACTCACTGTTTATTGTGTTAAATACATGATTTAATATAATTGTCAACGTCGCAAAATCCTACAGGGTCACACACATAAGGACAATTAGAGAAAATATGAAATAAATAAGGTACACCGTAAGGTATGGTGCACTAGAATGAAATACAGAATATGGTAAGGTACCATATGATATAATAATAATAATATTTATTATTAATTTTATAATAGTTATAAAATATAATAATAATAATAAAATTATGGTTATTATAATAATAGTTATTATAATAATATAATAATTATAATTATAATAATATAATAATATAATAATATTATTATTATTATTGAGTTGGGCTTTTAGGTTAAAGTCCACACAAGTAGTTCTATAAATAGAACCCTTGTGAAGAAGCTCATAAGTTGTTGTTTTTGAAACCCTGGCCGTATTCCTTTTTTCTCTCTTTTTTACTCTAAACATTCATTCGTAACCAACTAGCACTGTGATTGAAGAAAGTTGTTAGTGTGGACTAAGTAGAGACGATGTTCATTGTACAACACTCGTGATCAAATCGGAATCAAATGTTTCAAGCGCCACAAGAGGTAAATATTTTATCACAGATCATGCCCTTTCGTAAGGATCTCTAAAGGGAATTTTTTTTGCTGCAATTTTATCGGCAATTTCCCTTCAGATGTAACATCCAAAAACACTTATACCTTGTATTTAAAATTTTATGTTTTCTCTTATACTCTTGTGTTGGAGTGTTATGAGGGGTAGTTAAATATTTTCTTTGGAGAGTGCGAATGTATAGGGACTTTGGTGTGGTTGAGGGTAGTCTATGTGCTGTGAAGATTTTCACATAGTGTTATTCTCTGGTTGTCATTTGACAACGATCGTGGTTTTTCCCTCCAGTTTTGGAGTTTCCACATTAATTTCTTGTGTTTTAATGTGTTTCTCTTTTTTCTCTATGATTTATTTTTTTCCAACATTGACCTCAAACATGAAAGGAATGGAATTGTGTTAAGTGGATTTTGAAGAAAAAAATCGCAAGAGATTAATTTTAAGTTGAATGATTTTAAAAAGAAACTAGAAGAAGATATTAAGCATAAAGTTTAACTTGCAACCTTAAAGTCAATTACAAATTCACCAGAATACTAAGCTCTTGTAATATATTATTAGCACATTAACATAATTACACAACTCCTAATATAAACCTCTCACTCTCTCGGCACTAAAGAAATGTATAGTGAATAAAATTGATTTTAAAAGAAGAGTGGGTGAGATAAGAGAGTATGTTGTTCTAAAAATATGTACTTTATAAGTGAGCACAACACTCCTTCATATAGGAAATATTTTAGTTAAAAAAGACAACAATTCATGGGTCTGATCACTCTCTAATCGATTAGGTTATGATGCTTATTGGCCAGACTTAGCTAGAATAAGAAACCTTAATCCATATTCACTCTTTAATAAACTAATTTTCTTCCTAATTGATTAGGAGGCGAACTCACTCCATAATCGATTAGGAGAATATCCTAATCAATTAGACACCGAGTTTAATTTTTCTAATTGGTCAAAACTGTTTCTTAATCAACAAAGCACTTGCCAAAATTGTTTTTTAAATAAATATGAAATATATGAAGAGTTTGAAAATATTTTAGTGTGTGCGCGCACATCACCTAATACTCCAAGACTTACTTGTGTTTATTTTACATACTACTGATCAAAAAGTCAAAAAGACAAAAACACCTAAGCACGAGATCAGACGAGTATTCACATCTTCAATTCCTTTGATGTTGATATTTTTGAGTTTGATTTGACTTATTTGCTCTCATCATTAGAACTTATCAACTTTACTTTTGGATAATTTATTGTTGGTTATACTTATGATTAACTTTATCTTATTTTGTTGTAATCATTAAGACCTCATAATGTTTTAAACTACATTTCACGTAGAACAACACACATAGCCAATTTTGTAACCAGATGTTTTCAACATATAACGGATCTAGATAAGAGGATTTCTTAATGCACCCTATAGATTACTTACACGTCACATGTAAATACATTAATATTCCTAGATTTCAAAGATGAATCTTCGGACACACCCAAACACACATAATTCATTTGTTTTGAGAAACTATGACTAAATTTATTTTGGAAATATATTTCCGAAATAAATTTAGTCCTAAAGCTGAGGTGTAGCTCAAAAACGAATGAATAATAATAATACTTTCAGATTTCAGAGATTCATCTCCGAATGCATCCTACCTAAATATGTATAGTTTATTTGTTTTTTGAGACGCTATGAATAATTTATTTCGAAAATACTTTTTTAGAATAAATTTAATCATAATGTCTTTAAAAGAATAATTAAATAAAATACTCTTTTAATTATCCTTATTCATAGATGCATCTCTTGAATCCGAAGATATTATTAAATTTTTAAGCCGTGCATAAATAATTTATAGATTACATTAAAAAAAAAAACTCCAAAATAAAATATTCTTGGAGTTATCTCATTATTTGGACTAAGTGTCCACCTCATTCTCTAAAACTATTCGGAACACTTGTTCTTAATTAGGCCAAACCTTCCTAACAAGTCTACAACAAACAACTAGCAGGAGACAAGGATGATGAAAAATATAAAAACATAGGTGCCAATCATAGAACCGTTCCATCAATAATGATCTCAAGCCATTTATTAATATACCTTTAACTTCTCATCTGTTCATTGATATGAATGTTTGAGTGTTTCCATGTATCACTTTCATCATGAACAAAAAGAATACTTGCTTGCTCATCGTCTTTGAAGTTGCTTATGTCGGATCAATGCACTTTCTATTTAGTTATTACTAGTACTTGTTTAAGCATTAATTTAAAATTTAAAATTATTAATTCATCTTGAATCTAGAAGCAGCATGTTGAGGAAGTTCCACTGGTGTGAACATGTAGCAACCGACCTGTCTTCAGGACAAGACATGTGGCTGAATAGTCTTGGCGGCTTCTATTCTGCTTCGAGTTACTTTTTTGGGTGCGTAGAAATTAATGTAGAATCATAAAAAAATGATAGCAGTATTATAATGCAGCGTGCTTTGACTTCCACACTTCCAGAAATAGCACTAGCATACTATACCATGTCCCTCTCATAACAAAATAAGGTCTCTTTGTTAAGGAAAGTTGTCTTGTTTTTATCATGTTTCTGCTAGAGTTTTCTAGAAGCAAAAATAAATATAAATATAAATTTCTCTAATTACTTCTTTCTTGTTTTAATAATACAATTTATTTTATTTCGGATAGTTCTTACAAATAATTTCTTTTTCTTCAAATAATATAGTTTTTCAAAAATATTTTCAAAATAATCTTCCTTTCAATAAAATATTCAAATTAATCTATTTAGAAACAAAATAAAATGCACTAGTAGCGTCAAACGAATTGGTGATTACACCTAAATTTACAGTGGTAGTGGTGATGTTAATTGAATCGGTGTCTGTATGGAGTGTTGACATCTCAAATGACGTTAGTATATCAACTTTCAATGGTGACACCAATTCATCTGAAACTAGTGCAAATTATGTTTTTTCATATATAAATAGACATGTCTTATGCCATTTCTTCACACCTCTTTGTATATTCTTCTTTTCTTGTCTTCACTAGCTCTATCATGATTGTTAAAAGAAATGGTCATGTATGTTATTCGACAACGAAATCTCCAATGAAAATGCGTTTTTACAACATCCAAAGTTTCAAGCATCTTGAAAGGAGTTTGAAAAGTTGGTTAGATGGAGAGATTTATGATGGGGAAAGAGTTAGAAGTATCGAGATGTTTGTTTCGTACATCTCAATTGCATATGACAATAATGATATGCAACATATGTAAGTGTGAGTTAAAGATAACAATATTGTTAGGGATATCGTGTCTGCATCATATGATATTGTTTTGATTTTTGTAATCTTTTAGACATATTATAGTGTTCAGTCTTTTTTATTTGTTGTTTTAGGCGTGTTTATGTGCGTGTGATGTTTGTTTTAGGGGTATTTATCTTCTTTTTTTAAACCAAAAATGCTATATATATATTATAAATACGAAGGTTACAAAAATTTATAGAAAAACATAAATGATCATGTAGAACTTGCTCCAACATTGGAATAATTTTTCCGATTGTGTTCGGGTTGACGATATTTATCACATAATCTTACCATTTTATCAATCATATCCATTTTTGTTCTGATACGAGTGATGTATGTCCCTTTGACATGTAAGGCAATAATCTTTCATTGTAACCATCGAGAAGCTATTGTTGTACACATTAAATACATTAATGACTTTGTAAATGTTGGATTGATGCTTGGGAACGTCCTGAAGAGCATATGAACATGTCACAATGACATGGGAGCAAGGCATACGGAAGATTTAAAACTTGTCACAGTCACACCAACTCTATTTAGTCAGACCCGATAGTCTCAATTCAACCGCCATCCCTCATTGTTGTCCATTGTTTCCTTTACACTGAAAGTGTGTCTATTACAGTAAAAGAATGTAACCGCATGTGTGCTAGCTTTGAAAGTTTCCTCTTTCATTACTTTCATGCATCTTTCATTGAATAATTACCTCGACCATAACACTGAACTCCATTTTTCGCCTCTGGTTGTGAAAAGTGATCCCAACCTAAAATAGGTTGCTCTTGTAAGAACAAGAGTTGTCTCTGTATTTCATCTCTATGCTTTGATGATAACAATGAAGTATTTGTAAAAGAACAATTTTATGCTCTAATGTTTGTTACTGTGCAGATCATGTTTTTGAAGAAATCAGATCTAAAAAACATAATTCATATGATCGTGAAAGAACATATGTGAGTTACTATGTGTAACACAAGTCGCAAACATGGTGAAGAAGCAAGGATGCTTCTGTATCTTATCACAATCAGAAAGATCCAAAGATACCTGATATTGTTGTTGCAATGCTCTTGTGGATGTTGTTTTGAGAGTGGTTATGATTCTGAAGCTAGCGAAGCTTCTGAAGTTACCATCTTTTGAGAACCAAGTGCTAAAGACTCTGATGACTTGAAGTTATGAAGATTGAAGATTTCAAAGACCAAGTGAAGAAAGACATTGAAGACTTAAGGGTTTTGAAGATTGAGGTTCTGAAGACCAAGTGCTTAAGACTTTGAAGATACAGTTTTGAGTGAACAAGATTCTAAAGACTATGAAGACTTGATGTTCTGAAGAACAAGGTGTACAAAAATAATCCGGACAGGTCCTCGTGGTCTCCAGCTAGGACTGTGAATGTGTTTATAGGAGAAAGGATGGTGTACCTATAAGGTACTCTGACACTCAAGTAAGTTCTAGTTTAAGTCAAACTAAAGCGTAAGAAAGAATTGAGTGATTAGAATTGAATACTTGGCCCTCCAAAGGTGGAGGATATTATAAGGGAACATGCCCGTGGATTGTGGGTGTGTAGCCTATTGACTGAGTGTAACTGCCTCCTGTAATTTTGGAGGGCAGTTGGTCGCGTTAGGGCGCGTGCGAAGGAAGTCCCCAACGACTATATACCAATGAATCTATTTTTCAATGGTAATATCCTTGCTAGTCTCTTAATGGGCTTATGCCCATACTGGATTGGGCCTCAATTGGGTGTATGGAACTTGATAGGCTAGTCCAGAACAGGAGCCCCCCAAGTCGCTGTGCTCGAGCTAGGATAGTGACTTAAAGTGTCGAGGAGCTAGGTCGAGGTTACCTTTAACTAAAACGTTGCAAGCAAGTGACCTGCTTAGGCCTGGTTATTATAGAGGGCAGCTACCCGTAGGGAAAAGATATACAGATATAGAAAAAGATTTTGTTTTGAGAAGATAAAACGTCTGTAGCTTTAATGACACGTGTTGGAATGCGCCGTAATTTATTTATGACACTTGTGGGCTAGCCCTAGGTAATAATTACTTGGCTTTTGCGTTTCCCCACGCGGGCTCATGATATTATAAAAAAGGGAAAAAAGAAATTCATTTGATCATTTCTCACGAACTCTTCCTCTCACCGTGAAATTTTCGCTCTGCAACTTCTAGCCGGAACTTCATTATCGCCGTCGTTAAGCTCTGAGATTTTGTCATGGATCAAGGTAATCTTCATCTTCTTCCTTCTATTTTGCAACTTTGAATGATAAACATTCATGAGTTTCTCATGAAGTTCATAGGATCTTCAATGTTTTTGGGTATTCCTATGAATTTCTAGAAAACTTGATGAATGTTCATCAAGTGTGTATGAATCTCATGAAGAACTAGGGTTAGTTTAAGAAATGAGTAGATTGATGTAAGATTCATGCTAGATTCTGGTTAGGATGATATAGTGTTAGTGATCAGGCATTATGTTATCGTTGCTGATTGTAGTGTAGGGGTTTGTCCCCGGTATATTTTTAACCTAGTTTGAGGATAAAATTGTTCTTAGTGTCGGGTTTGTCCCCATAGTGCTTTTCTAGGTTAAGGGGATGATCTGGGGACATGTCCCCAGTCCTTATCGAAGCCTTTTCACTTGATTTGCAGTGGAAGGTTAGATTTGAGATCGTCGAATTCACTATGTTTCCTCTGTTTTTCAGGTGAAGGAAGTCAGAAGCCCGCTCATGAAGTCGATGACAACCTTTTGGGTGACGCTGCGGGAGTCGCGGATGTCCTGCTGCTGACAGATTGTGGATCATGGATGAGTCGCTAGAGACGACCTCTCAACTTATTGTAATTGTCTCGGATGCTTGGGGTCATATTGAGAATAGGAAAAAATGGGGTCTTGTAAACTGGGGGGCATTACCCCCGAAACCTGAGCAGGGAATATGCTCTCGTTTTCCTGCCCTCCGATTTCTTATGTACGAGTTTGTGTTACGTGAGGCTCGCTACCGTTGCCCTTTACAGACTTCTAGGAGGCGGTTTTCACCCACCTTAAGCTCGCTCTCTCTCAACTGCACCCAGATTCCCTAGCATTCATAAGGGCCATCGAGTAGGTGTGTCGCTACCTAGAGATAGGTGCGACCGTAACTTTGTTATTCAGGATCTTCCATCTTCAGAGGAAGTCTCAGGATAGTCGACACAGTTGGGTGTCGTTGAAGCAAGCGAGAAGATTTTTCAAAGCATATTTGGACTCTGTTCGCGATTTCAAGTATCGCTTCTACATCATTTATCCAAGCTCGCAGATGGCCAAGGACTAGCTCTATGATATAGAGGTCGTCGATGGAAAGGAGAGGATGGTGGCTCATTTCCTGTTGGAATGGCCGAATGTCCATTTTCGGCATGCCAGCGATCACTATATAACAAAGCTCGAGGATATTAGCACCGATGATACGGTGTCGTATAATACGTTATTCAACTTCATCTTCAGCTTCCATCCTTTGGAACTTGTAGATTCAGATGGACATGTCCTCTTGTGACCTGATGGAACGCCGACCACGCAGGCTAGGTTAATAAATGTCAAGATGTTGCTCAGTTGTCCGAACGATGATGCGGCTATGCGACTTTTAGGTGGATTTTAGTTTTCCTAGCTTGTGTACGAGGATTTGATTGGTCTATTGACTTGTTTATCTTTTAGGTTTGCAAAAAATTGGATGAGATGCGTGAATGTTTAGTAAATGCCAACAAGGGAAATTTTAAGAAAGGGCCTAAGAGCAAGGTCGAAGTTTTCAAGGACTAGGCTACCCTCGAAGGGTTTGTCGTTACGAGTAGTTCTACTCCAGCGAGCACTCTGGTGGGAGGCTCTCCACTAGGAAAGAGACCTAGGGTCGAGGAACCACCTTCCCCTCCAAAGACTATTGCAGTGCCTTCGGACGCATTTGTTTTACCTTAGTGTATGACCCAAAGGACCTGAGTTGTGCCAGGATACGGCAGGGATGATATGAATCCTCGAGGCTGCCCTTGCTTTGAATGATGTTGTTCTAGTGCCCAGAAAGGACTTGGTTACGACCAAGAAGAGGATAACTAACCTTGAGGAAGAGAGTGTGAAGCTTTACAACAAGCTTAGCAAGCTCAAAGGGCACCTAGAGGCGAAGAAGGAGTTGTTGATCGTGCTAAGAGTCGAACAAGAGAAGGCAAAGGTAACCATCGAGGAGAATGAAAAGCTGGAGGAGAAGTTCAAGGAGCTAGAAAGTGCCTTGTGTAACACCATTTTTACCCCACAACATATTCATACAATTTATTTAAAAAAATCAGAGTTTCAACATGAAAGGGCATCACATTTCAACCAAACATCAATTAACTCATATATATGTCCTGTCACGTAACACGGGTTGCAACATGCATCATTATATACGCAAACATCATTAAATTACGCAGAGGATCATCATATCAACACTATTCAACATAGTTTAAAAATTCATTTGAAATCCAAAACATCATTAAAATGTGTTAAAAACAACCGAAAACAACAAAAATAATCCAAGCGTTCCCAGTGTTGCACGACACAGAGCAATACACCACTTAGAATCTATAAACGACAAAAGACGTGCTTCAAGCTACCTCCAAACACCGCACTATTCTTGAGTATCTACAGGATTGCATAATAAACCATCACGAAAGGCAGGCAGGGTGAGTAAATTCACATTCAATATAAATAATATAAAGACGGAATTATAAGACAACAACAACCATACATCATTTACATCAATTCTCACCCACATACAACAAATTCAATCACACTATCACAAATCAAATGCAATAATGTTATACCACCAAGAATGAAATGCAATTTTCATAATATGCATGTGGTACCGAAATATCATCATGGATAGACACTGGGCCATCAACCCTCCACATGGGAGTACAAAATAAACAACAACACCTCAATCCACACTATGGGATTGAAGCTTCAATCATCATAAGTATGCCATAAATGCAACGGTGCAACAACATCAACATAATCATCATAATCAACATTTGCATCAACATTCATCATTATACATCATTCGTTATTCATACATCTACTTTACCTACTCAGTTTATCAATACTACATAGCATCATTTTACAACATAGTTATCATAACATAATTTCATCATTATTCTTACGCATTTAGCCTAATATAGCATGGCGAGAACTCACAACAACATTATAATAGCAATATAGCACAACAAAACAAATCATTACGAGTCATTCGGGAAAAGAAAACATTTTTAAAAAAGCTACAGGTCTCGTTGAGCAAGCATCGTGCTTGCTAAGCGAGCAACTCTCTATTTGCAAACTTCCCAAAGTCTCACTCGCTTGCTAAGCGAGCTCCTGCTCGCTAAGCGAGAAGGCGAATTTCATCAGAAAACCCTACGATTTTCCATACATCCCAGACATGACCAAAACCCTCAAAACTTCCAATTATCAACAGAAAACAACAAAATTCACTCTTCCTACCTCTTATCATCCTATATTCATCAATTATAACATCTAATAACATCAAATCATCCACAATCTACCAACAATTCCCTTAACCCTAAGATTTTTCTAAAAAATCCCTTTTTCTCATAAGACTATCTATACATTATAAATATTGAAAGAGAACTACTCCCTACACCTTAGTCGATTGAGCTTCTTAGATCACTTCTGAGCAATTCCAACCTTTGTCTCCTTGTTCTTCAGAGCAACCTTCACTCTTCACAAAAACACGAATTTATGAGAAACCATGTGTATTCCCTTTTCTCATAAACTTATCAAAAGACCATCCTACCCCTAAGACCTCCAACTTATTTTATTTTATTTTTAATAATAATATTTAAATAATATCCAATTATTCTGATATCTCTATTTAATAAAATAATTCAATCTTCTTAATATTCCATAAAATAACATAAGTTACTACATGTTCATAAATAATTAAATAAATAATTAAATTATGAATTTGAGGTGTTACACCTTGGATGTTGGCGAGGATGAGACCGACGAGGAAAATACCACGACATCCAGGGCGGATTTAATTGCTCATATCTGTTTGTTGGCGCAGGATAACCTGACCATTGTTTCGTTTGGCTTCCACAACGCTGTTGAACAACTTAAAGTGAAGAACCTCGGGGTGGAGCTGATCGTGGAAGGCACTGGTCCTCTCTATCGCATGGAGAATGGTGTGGTTATCCCTCTTGATGATGAATGAAGTTTTTTGGCTCGTGTGCCATTTTATCTTGGTCTGCGTGCCTCTTTTGATGTACTCTTGTTGTATGGGACTTAGTCCCTTTTTAATGTAAATTATGACAATGTCTGGCCTTATCGTCAGTATTTTTTGGATAATATATAATTATTGCCCTTTTTACCTTGTGTGCGCATTGTTATTTAAATCATATGTATGCTTTAATTTTTTTAAGTTACAGAACTGATGATATGCTCGACGTGTTAATGTTGAACTCGACAGTGTATGGAACTTGTCGAGGGGCGAGATTTTTTATCGATGAAGGGGGTCGAGGACGCGATTATGTGTAATACCCCATTTCTACCCGACTTTAATATTAAATCAGAGTTATAAAAATTCATCAACAAACATGGGATGTTACGTTTTCAACTTAAAACTAAATAACTTGAAGTTCATTAATAAAATACTTCGAAAACAACGCAGCGGATTCAACATGTTACAACTTTAAAATAACATCATTTACTTTGAACTTTAAACTACTTCAACATGGTTTTTCAAAATAAAAATACTGAAACAAGTTCTTCAACTAAATAAAATCAAACATAAAACAAGACACGTGTTCATCCCCCCGAAGTGCTACGTATCAGAGCGACAAACACCAACTCAAATCTACTTAGTACTAGACTCATGGTTACCTGCACGTTACCAACATAAAGGGCAACATTCAAACAAAAGGGTGAGATATCGAATAATATAAATAGGATAAGATAATCAATACGTAAACAAGAGATCATACAATCACACCACTTCACACAACAAGCAACATCAACATATAACTTGCAACCAGCGACAATTAATAACATAGATATAATGCGATTTGAATGTGACTCAACTTATGTATATGCATGTGGTACCATTTGGAGTAAATGATCGTTCGATTATATATGTTTGGTCGGAGTGATATTGCAAGCATACAATGTATCGCATAGTTTTAAAAGATTGTCGAACCCACAGGGATTGATAGTCAATAAGGAGTGTCTTATGATTGCAGTGTAAGGCTAAGGCTAAGGTTGTCACGAAAAAAGTTAATAAATAAATGGCTAAGAAATGGGTTTAAAACAAACAGGAGAAACGAGATCGTAGAATGATTCCCCGGACCCTTAGGGACTCTATAGGATCCGGGGCTAAAATGAAAACTGAAGTTGTTCTGACGAAAATACCAACATAAAGGTTCGATCTCACACTCTCGTGCTATTGACCGAGCCACGACCGATAACCCCAAGATTTTGCTCTCGCTCGCTTGTTAATTAAAGGACGTCTTTTGAAGGTGGATAAGATTGAAATGAAATACCTAAAGCGCTCTCGTTGTGTTTAGGTTCCAGTGTCTTGTGCCTACTATCTGACGCGTACCTCAAACTCTCGCTCTATTGGACTCGTCTTAGTGCATTTCTTACTCTCGTGACAAAACGCTGGTAAGCAGCCTCTCACTCTCACAACAAGACTACCTAAATTAATCTTAGAACACAAAACCAGAATTTCAGGCATTAAAATTATGTCGGTTATCCTACAGAGTCCCGTCGAGACGACAATCCTCAAACTATGAGCTCATGCAAATCTAGCCTAACATAATTGATATTAATGTCAACATAATTACGTTAAAGCATTTAGAAACATACATAACGGATGTATTTTAAGAAAATTCTATTTTAGGATTTTTTTTATAGAAAAGTTGCTTAAAGTTATGAACAAGAACATACAAATTTGCAATAAATTAAAGTGCAGAAAATTAAACAATGCGATAAATTATAACCTGAAATAAACTGAAATAGAAACTTGTATTAATGGTAAAAGTGATTCAATACAACACAAAATCCAGAAAAAGAAAAGATACAAAAGTGTATTGATCACTCGATGTGAACGATCAATACTATGGATAATGATTTTCTAGTTCTGTAGGAAATTCGGCAGCGCTTCTGCAAGATATCGGGTCGTGTCAAATGTTGCTCTGAAGTCTTCTATTTATAGAAGAATTTGGCTTCAAGACGGTTGATAGTTTTTGAAATTTGAACATGAGAGATTGCTATGAAAACTGCTTCTGGAAATTGTTCCCGCGACTAATGACGAACACCATATGCAAATGGCAAACGTCATTTGACTGCTATGAAAAATCTGGGATTTTTGGAAAATGGCGAACGCCATTTGGTTCCTTTGAGGGAATGACGAATTCCATTCACTTAGAGAAGGAAAAATGTCCAGTTTGTCTTCCTTTTTCAACTGGTTTTTCATGGATTCCTGTTCTTTCCTTTAATCCAGCTGCTTGGGTCCTGAAAACATAAATAGAACAGAACTTAAGTGAATTAGTACGGAAAAACTAAAGACTCGATAAAAATACGATAAAACATGCATGAAATGAGTCGAAATAACCTATATAGAATTGATTCATCAAACTCCCCCACACTAAGACTTTTGCTTGTCCCCAAGCAAACTCCTAATGCGAATAAAAACAATAAGCACAATGTTTTGACTCATAAGCACACCGGACACGATTAAGAATAAGATCGTTAAGCCTAAGCAAACGGATAGGTACTAAATAACGAAAACAAGAGTATCATAATGACACGACTCCACAAAAATGGACAAAGAGTTCCTTCCTATGCAATACCGGTTCAGATCATGATAGTATACCTTGACCTACGGACTTTTGTTCTTATTCACCTCTCTTTCATTCTAGCATAATCACATTAAGCCTGTTATCACTTTGCTTACATGGTAATTGAACATGTTAGTGTGATCACTTATTCATATTTTTTTCTCTTTTTCTTGCTTTTGCATTTTTTTCTTATGAATTTGAATATTCCGATCTTTTGGGCTAAGTGATCGGGTGAGGACCACCTAACTTAGTAAGAACAGGTCGTTGATTCATATTTTTCTACGAAAGCACAAAAAAAATGTCCTTTCTTTTTTTAGAGATCAACATATATTTGCATCCGTTTGTTACTTAGTTCGCGTAAAGGATGGGGCTAACTGCTAAAATAAACTAGTCAAGAGGAAAAATAAAAGAACTAAGAACAAGGTCTCGGTATAATACGTATCTAAATTAATATCGCATATTGGGGACTCTAAGGTGTAAAGAGAATACTGATATTAATGAAACTTTCCCAAGTCTATCTACCTATCCTAAATCAACCTATACTAAGTGTGTCCTGCCTTTTGAATCGAGAAATGTTTTAAATTTTCGGGGAATTTTCAGACTAAGCGAAAGCATAAGGTACACAACGACTCAAACAAACATATGACTCGATAATTAAACAAATAAAAGAAACTATCCTATTAAAATAAGAAATAACATAAAGCAATAAATGGAAAGCAATAAACGACTCCTCCCCCACACTTAAATCATATTGTTCACAGAAGCCATAACCCAAATGCCTTCATATACGAAATTCCTCAAGGAAATTCTATCAAACAAGAAAAATCTCAAGGATAACGAGACTGTTATGCTCACTGCCGAATGCAATGCTATTCTTCAAAATAACATGCCACCTAAGCTTAAGGACCCATGGAGTTTTTCAGTACCTTGTGTATTAGGAAAGTACGTTATAGACAACGGTATATGCGACTTAGGGGAAAATGTTAGTTTAATGCCATTATCTACATGAAAGAGACTTGAATTAGGAGAAATGAAGTCGACTAGGATGACTCTGTAACTTGCGGACCGTTTTGTTAAATATCTCGTAGGTGTGTTGGAGAACATCCCTGTTCAAATCGTTCAATTCTTCATTCCTACCGATTTCGTGATAATGGACATAAAGGAGGATTAAAATGTCCCCATTATATTAGGGAGACCATTTTTAGCAACAACCGGAGCCATAATCGATGTTAAGAAAGGAAAGCTGACTTTCAAAGTAGGAGAAGAAAAAGTTGAATTTATTTTAGCTCAATTCTTGAAAGCTCTAGATATTAATGATTCGTGTTGTTCGCTAGACATCATTGATGAATGCGTAAAAGAGTTGGAAGTGAAATCAACAGAATTCATTGAACCTTCCATACTCTAAAGTGAAAATAGTAGCGAAAAATTCATCGATGACTATTCGAAGGAATGTCTTGCACTAACACCCGAACCACCATCCAATGAACATACACCTTCTATAGAACTAAAAACATTACCCAAAAATCTAAGGTACGAATTCTTAGACACTAAGTTTGAGAAACCAGACATAGTTAACACTGACTTGGGACAAGTAGAAACTGAGAAATTACTCGATGTTCTAAGGAAGTATTTGACTGCATTGGGATATAACATTTCCGACCTCAAAGGGATAAATCCATCTATTTGTATGCATCGAATTATGCTGGAAGATTATAGTAAGACTTCTAGGGAACATCAATGAAGGATAAACCCTATCATAGGCGATGTAATCAAGAAAGAGGTGCAAAAGCTCTTAGTAGCCGATATCATACATCCGATATCAGATAGCAGTTGGGTCAACCATATACATGCCATATACCTAAGAAAGGAGGAGTAACAATTGTCATCAATGAGAAAGGAGAATCTGTAGCTAAGCGTATTCAAACTGGATGGAGGATGTGCATAGACTACCGAAAGCTAAATAAAGCCACTCGTAAAGACCACTTCCCTTTACCCTTTATAGATCAAATGCTTGAGCGACTGGCTAAACATTCATACTTCTATTATTTAGATGCATACTCATGTTTCTTTCAAATCCCTATTCATCCTGACGATCAAGAAAAGACAACCTTTACATGTCCCTATGGAACCTTTGCATATAGACGGATGTCGTTCGGATTATGCAATGCACCTGCGACATTTCAGAGATGTAAGATGGACATATTTGTCGACTTTACAGATAATATATTGGAGGTATTTATGGACGATTTCTCTGTGTGTGGGCAAAGTTTCGAAGGATGTTTGTCAAGTTTGGAATTAGTTCTCAAGAGATGCGTCAGAGTCAATCTGTGATGAATTGGGAAAAATGTCATTTTATGGTTCGAGAAGGGATTGTGTTAGGACATGTTGTATCCGAAAGAGGAATTGAAGTAGACAAAGCTAAGATAGAAATAATAAAGAACCTTCAACCTCCAAAAACCGTTAGAGAAATCCACAGTTTTCTTGGAGATGCCGGTTTTTACCGGCGATTCATTAAAGACTTCTCTAAGATTACCAAACCACTAACTAGACTATTAATGAAAGATGTTGAATTTATATTAGATAAAGACTAATTAAAATCCTTTGAGCTTCTTAAGAATGCTCTAATTACCGCACTCATCTTGTAGCCACCAGATTGGAATGAGCCTTTTGAAAGAATGTGTGATGCCAATGATTTTGCCGTTGGTGCTGTTTTAGGTCAAATGAGAGATAAAAAGATTCATGTTATTTATTATTCAAGTAGAACCTTGGACAGTGCATAGTTGAACTATGCTACCACAGAAAATGAGCTTTTATCTGTTGTTTTCGCGCTAGACAAATTTCGTTTATATCTGGTAGGCGCAAAAATAATTGTCTATACCGATCATGCAGTAATTAGATATCTGCTATTTAGTATGCGGTCTATTGCATTAACTTTATACATTCCGCCTTTCGAAGTTGGTTTCTCTGTAGAAGCGCGTTCTCCTCCCTATTGTAAGTGATTTTGAGCCATGTTCTCTATAAGTTCAACGGCTTCCTCATACGGCTTATCCATTAAAGCACCACCTACAGTAGCACTTAGGTTCATCTTCGTTTTATACAACAAACCATTGTAGAAAGTATGGATTATCAGCCATTTTTCGAGTCCGTGATATGGACAAAGCCTCATCATATCTTTGTATCTTTCCCACGCATCAAAAATAGATTCGTTATCTTTTTGCTTAAATCCATTAATTTTGGATATTAGCATAGTTGTCTTACTTGGAGGGAATAACAAGTCAAAAAGACTCTTTTTAGATCGTCCCATGAGGTGACAGAATTTGTAGGAAGAGACTGGAGCCAAGCTCTAGCTCTATCCCTTAGAGAGAATGGAAAAAGACGGAGTCTGATTGCTTATGGGCTAACTCCATTTGCTTTCACAGTGTCGGCAAATTGCATGAAAACATATAAATGTAAATTAGGATCGTGCGTAGGACTTACTGAAAAATGGTTTTGCTGAACGACATGTAATAGCGAAGGTTTCAACTCGAAATCGCGTCTTTCAATTTTCGGGGTAGCAATGCTGCTATGCGGTTCATCTTGCGATGGGACAGCGAAATATTTGAGTGGACGGTTTTGCGGTAGTTGAGTCAAGTTTTGCTCATATTCAGTTTCGGTTTCTGAGTCTGAATATGAAACGATAAGACCTAGAAGGTTATATCTTAAACGGAAATCGTTGATTCAGCGCCTCAATAAAGCAAAACGCTCGATTTTGTCAATCGGTTCCAATGGCTCTTCGCTTCTGGAGCGAGTGCTGGGCATACAATCGACAAATTGAAGAATAAAACAAAAATTGCCTTAGTCGTTATTGTGCAACGAAAGAAGCACATCGAAGACTAATTCAATACCCGGCAACGGCACCAAAAACTTGATCGCTCGACTATATATGTTTGGTCTAAATGATACTGCAAGCATAATGTATCATGTAGTCAATAAGGAGTGTCTTATGATTGCAGTGTAAGGTTAAGGCTAAGGTTGTCACAAAAAAAGGTAATAAATAACTGGCTAAGAAACGGGTTTAAAACAAACAGGGGAAACGAGACCATAAAATGATTTTCGGGACTCTTAGGGACTCTATAGGATCCTGGGCTGAAATGATAGCTGAAGTTGTTCTGACGAAAAAAACCAACCTAAAGGTTCAATCTTATACTCTCGCGCTATTGACCGAGCCACGACCGATAACCCCAAGATTTTTCTCTCGCTGGCTCGGTAATTAAAGGACGTCTTTTTGAAGATGGATAAGATCGAAATGAAATACCTAAAGCGCTCTCACTGTGTTTAGGTTCCAGTATCTTGTGCCTACTATCTAACACGTACCTCAAACTCTCGCTCTATTGGACTCGTCTTAGTGCATTTCTCACTCTCATGACAAAACGCTGGTAAGAAGCCTTTATCTCTCACGATAAGACTACCTAAATTAATCTTAGAAGACAAGACCAGAATTTCAGGCATTAAAAGTATGTCGGTAATCCTACGGAGTCCCGTCGAGACAATGGTCCTCAAACTATGGGCTCATGCAAATCTAGCCTAACATAATTGATATTAATGTCGACATAATTACGTTAAAGCATTGAGAAACATACATAACGGATTGATTTAAAAAAAATATTATGTTTTAGGATTTTTTTTATAGAAAAGTTGCGTAAAGTTATGAACAAGAACATACAAATTTGCAATAAATTAAAGTGCAGAAAATTAAAAAATGCGATAAATTATAACCTGAAAAAAGAAAAGATACAAAAGTGTATTAATCACTCGATGTGAATGATCAATACTATGGCTAATGATTTTCTAGTTCTGTAGGAAATTCGGCAACGCTTCCGCAAGGTATCAGGTCGTGTCAAATGTTGCTTTGAGGTCTTATATTTATAGAAGAATTTGGCTCCAAGACGATTGAGGGTTTTTGAAATTTGAACATGAGAAACTGCTATGAAAACAGCTTCTGGAAACTGTTCCCGCGACTAATGACGAATGCCATATGCAATTGGCGAACGCCATTTGTCTGCTTTGAAAAATATGGGACTTTTGATGAATGACGAACGCCATTTAGTTCCTTTGAGGGAATGGAGAATGTCATTCACCTAGAGAAGGCAGAATGTACAGTTTTTCTTCCTTATTTAGCTGGTTTGCCATGGATTCTTGTTCTTTCCTTTGATCTAGCTGCTTGGGTCCTGAAAACATAAATAGAACAAAATATAAGTGAATTAGTATGGAAAACAATAAATACTCGATAAAAATACGATAAAACATGCATGAAATGAATCTAAATAACCTATATAGAATCAAGTCATCAGTAAACTCCCAACTTGAAAAATTGCCAGTGTATCGAGGCATCAACAACATATTTGCCAATCCAGGCCAACTTGATTTGAGCATCCGCTCCAACTTAAAAATATGCACATGTATGCAACTTATGAATGGCATTAGGGGTGTTCAAATCCAAACCAATCCAAATAAAAAACTGAAAACCGATCCAAAAAATCGAAAACCGAAAAAAACCGATTTGTTTTGGATGTATTTAGATGTCATTTTGTAAGAACCGATCGGTTCGGATCGGATTTCGGATTGATTTTTCAAAACCGATCCAAACCAAACCAAACCGCATGTATATATATTTTTTACTTATTTATATTTTATTAGTATATATATTGTGTTAATTTAATATTAGATGATATTTATCTTTTAAAATACTATTTATTAGTTTGATTTAATCTATTAATTTTTATTTTTTTCATCTTGTAATATTAATTTTTGATATAGTATAATATATATTATATCAAACTTACTATTTATTATTATTTTTAGAATATTAATAAAAGATAATTTATAATTTGGATATCCAAAAAACCGATCCAAATTAAACCGTATGAAATTGGATCGGATCGGATCGGATTTTTTTAATCAATCATCCAAAACCGAACCAAACCGCAAATAAATTTATTTTTGGATCGGATGATATTTTGCTTCAAAACCGATCCAAACCAAACCGCGAACACCCCTAAATGGCATACAACGACAACTACATAAACAACAACTTAACAACTTAACAACATGTATCGACGTTGGTCAAAAGACCTGCAACTTAATAGTTTCTCAAGATCGGGACAATACAACTCATATCGACTTAATACGACCACAACACGGAAAACCAACCAATTACAATTTAATTAGATAAGTTTCTAAATTAATTATTTTAAATCTTCAAATATACTAAATTCATCTCATTTTATCTCTACTTCATGTCTAGGATAAACTCAGCTCGACTCGGATGCGAAAAATGGACAAATTGTCAAAAACTACACTTTTTGCACACCACTCTGTCCATACGCGTATAGACCTACCCATACGTGTATAGATTTGTTTCTACACCATCCTTTACGCGTAATCCTTGCTCATACGCTTAAATCCTTAATTCCCTACGTGTATGCTACTCAAATGGCCAGAGGGCCTAGCAACCAACCTTCCCTTACGCGTAATTCTTGTGTAACAGGTGTGTGTTACGCGTATGGCTTCCTTTGCTACGTGTATCACCAGATCTGCTATGCGATTCACCCAAATGCACACCAGTTCCACTTCTTCTACGATTTACATAACTTCATCCCTCTATTCAAGCCTAATTGGGTTTCTACATTGATTTTAGACATTAATTCTTTGTATCTATTCATCTAATAATTTCTACAACTGATTTACGAGACCTAAATCTCCTTCTTTATACGATTTTCTGCAATAACCAGTCCAGTAATACAACAACAGATACAATAACAGATGTAGCAACAAGAACAAATCTCATGACATCAACACAACAAGATTAACATATTATACATGACAGATCCACACGAATTTCAACAACAACTCATACAAAAATGCAGCAACAATTATACGAAACCCAGCCTACATACGAATTATCTAATCCCAGATATAGAATTCGAACCCCACCCTTACCTTGGATTGAAGGAAGCTCGAATTCATAGCCAAAAATCTCCGCGAAAATCCAACCTAGTATCTTGTTCTTCCTTTAGACTTGTTCTCCTCTCACCAAAATTCTAATTATTCTTCTAATTAGGTTTTTTCAGCTTATTATCACTAAAACTTCACTAATCAACTAATTACTAATGGGCCTAAAATAACAACCTCAACTTTACTACTCTCACACTACAACTAATCCCAACTTAATATTATTTCATTAATACTTATTTCATTTATTCGACTTAATTAACTCGACTAGCCCAAACACGACTTAACTATCAACTTGAACCAACTGAAACAACTTAATGACACAAACGAAAAAACAACACTCAACAACAATTAATCGGGAAAACATGCAATAATATTTAATTTAATTAATTAATTAAATACGGGCGTTACATTATGTCCCTTCCCCCCCCCCCCTAAGGCTTAGACCTTTCCCATCGTGAGCTGGGGGTCTGCCACGCTGGTATGACAACAATGGAGCTCGTTTGAGGTGTCCCTGTTGGGAGATTCATTTTCCCGACAACCGGGCAAGTGTTCGCTTATGTTTATGTTGAGGGTTGTATTTATACCATGATACATCCCTATGGTTGGGCATTTCTCCCCTTGTTAGCGAGGTTGATTCGTAGGTAGCTAATATGCGCTCTGGTTGGATTTAGCTATAATATTGTTCTAGATTTTCAGTGTTCCATGGTCGAAAAAGCTGCCCCTGAGAGGATTTCCTCGACCAAGTTGAGCTCTTCTCTCAATGCCTCATTGTTGAGTTCTTCTTCCAGGGGACTCTATCTATCGATAGGGTTTTCTGATTTCCATGGGGATTACTGCTTCTGCACCATATGTCATCTGAAATGGAGTCTCCACGGTGGTTGAATATGGAGTGGTTAGGTAGGCCCAGAGTACACTATAGAGTTCTTCGACCCACATTTTCTTTGCCTCACCCAGTCTTCATATTAGATCTCGTAAAATGACTTTGTTGGCAACTTCGGCTTGCCCGTTGGTTTGGGGGTGCTTGACTTACGCGAAGTATTGCTTGGCGACAAAGTCTTGGAAATTCATGTCCGTGAACTGGGTACCGTTGTCCATGATGATGGATTGGGGTACACCGAACCTGGCCAGGAAGTTTCTTTTACAAAACCGCAAAATGTTGAACACAGTGATCCTGGCCAAGGCCTCGGCTTCTATCCATTTAGTGGAGTAGTCCACGACCACGACCACGATCAGATATTTGTTTTGGAAAGAACCCATTGTGTAGGGTATGAGGATATCCATACCCCACTGTGGGAATGACTATGGTGATGACATTGTTTTGAACGTGTCAGGGGGTGTGAGGAGCATATCCCCTTCATGTTGGAATTTGTCGCACCTTTCCATGTGATATTTAGTGTCATTATGCATGGTCGGCCAATAGTAACCTGCCCTTAAAGCCTTTCGGGCCAAGGACACGTCACTTAAGTACTGTGCATTTATTCCTTCATGTATTTCATGTAAGACGTCTGATACGCTTTCTTCCCTGATGCATTTGAGGAGTGGAATGGAAAATCCTCGGCGATATAGCTTGTTGTCCACCAAGACGTAGGAGGATGCGCAGAATCTGGTGGCGCTGTCTTTTTTGCTATCTTCGGGTAACTCGTCGGTTGACAAGTAATGGTATACTAGAGCCATCCAACAATTGGTGTCACTTATGACGTTAACGTCAACAATCTCGCATGGTTTTTCAATGCTAGGGCGGGGAAGTGTTTCTTGGATGACAAATTTGTTCCCGCCTTTCCTCCATGTACTTTCCAATTTTTACATGACAAATGACTATGATGCGACTAGTTAGGAGTTGGTGTAGATTATAATTTCTTGTGCACCCATGTCTTTGGTCAGGAGAATTCCTGCTAGGAAAGCTTCATACTCGGCCTGGTTGTTAGATATTGGGAAGGAAATGACTAGAGATACTTCAACCACGAGTCCTTATTTGTTTTAGAGGATGATCCATGTTCCACTTCATGACGGGCCAGATGCTCCATCGACGTAGATGACCCACTTATGAGCATTTTTTGGTGCAACTTCTGTTGGGGTCATTTCGACCATGAAGTCGGCTAAGGCTTGATCTTTTAGAGCTTTCCTGATTTTGTAGTGTATGTAAAATTCAGACAGTTCTATGCGCCATCCATCTCAGCATCCTTCCGGCCATATCTTGTTGGGCCAATAGTTGCTTGATAGGTTGATCGGATCGTACGACCACGGTGTGTGCCAAAAAATAGTGTCACAGACTCCTAGCTACATTTACGAGCACGGAGGTGACCTTCTCTATTTGCTGGTACCTTAGCTCCGGCCCTTGCAAGGCTTTATTCATGAAATACAAGGGTTTCTAACCGTCTCGGTCTTCGCTTATGAGAGCTGCACTGATGGCTTCGGTGATAATAGATAGATATAAGTAGAGGGTCTCCCCGATTGTCAGCCTGGACAAAGCTACAGGATCTCCCAAAATGTTGATGGAGAGATAATGAGGTGAGCATACCGTTTAAGGACTGGATCGACTTCTTCGAGTTAGAAGTAGGGAATTCTAAGAAAGAATGACACTTGTCGAGGTTAGCCTCGATTTTTCTTTTCGTAATATAGAAACCGAGGAACTTGCCCCCTTATACTAAAGGTGCACTTGTCAGGGTTAAAGCGCATTATGTAATTCCTTGTCTAGTCGAACACTTCCTGGAGATGAGAAATGTGATTGGATTCTTGTGTGGACTTGATGATCATGTCGTCCATGTAAACTTCGAGCATGTCCCCAATCTATGATTGGAAGACCTTATTCATCATACGTTGATATGTGGCTCCTGCATTCTTCAACCCGAAGGGCATTATGTTGTAATAATATTTTCCTGTCGGGGTCATGAACACCGTATACCTTTTATCTTTATCGGCCATGGGTATCTGATTGTACCTATAATAAGCGTCCATGAAGGACAATACTTTAAAACCTGCAGAATTGTCTACCAACTTGTCTATGTTAAGCAGAGGGTAAGAATCTTTCGGGCAAGGCCAATTAAGATCGGTATAGTCTATACAGATGCGCCATTTGCCATTAGATTTTTTCACGAGTACAATGTTAGAGAGCCAGGTTGTATACCTGACATCAGTTACTAAATTAGCCTCTAAGTGGTCCTTAACTAATTTTTCAGCAGCTAAAGTTTTTTCGTTGGACTACTTGCGTCTGTACTGAGAAATTGCGTGTGCGGATGGGTTGATAGAGAGCTTGTGGCACGCAATCTCATGGGAAATGTTGGGCATACTAGAGGTGCTTCAGGCAAAGAGGTCCGCATTGTTGCGCAAGCATTGCTTCAACTGCTCCTTCACATTGTCGGGGATCCCTGTGCCGATGCGAACTCCTTTGTCGGGATTATCTCCAAAGGTTATGACTTCGAACTCCCCCACGGGCAAAGGGTGCAAAATGGTTGCTTTGTCTGCAGCGATGTCGTCCTCAGAATCAACTGGGATGCGAGAATAGAGGTCGATTGTGTTGATCTGGAGAGTTCAATTTTTCTCGGGCTAAACATCTTCGGTTAGGGTGTCTTCTTCCATTGCATGCTTGTTGTTCTTTGCTGCAGTCTCTATCACGATCTGGCCTCTGGTCGCTACTTCAAAGCATCTTCACAATGCTTCAATGTCTCCGTGGAGAGTAGCTACGTGGCCTTTCTCTGTATAATATTTCATTTTGAGATGGACTGTAGATGGGACAGCGATGAGTTCGGCTAATGTTGGTCTTCCCAAGATGCATTGGTAAAGGGATGGACAATCGATCACCAGGAAATGTGTCTTGATTGTCTTGGAAGAATCTATTTCCCTGAATGTGACCATCAAATTAACGTAACCCCAGGGTTTGTCGGTAGCCCCATTGAATCCATGTAGATCGAACCGACATACGGGGACATGTTCTTTTGATCGAGTTGTAATGCTCGAAAGAGCGAGGTGTACATGATATTGACTGAGCTATCTGGTCAACAAGTATCCTGGGAACATCCGAATTTTCCATCTTGGCACAAATCAACAATGGGATGTGAGATTTCAGAGAACTACAGAGGAGTTCTTCCATGTAAAAAGTAATCGATTGGGACTTCCCCCTGACTTTCTCGAGATACGAGAGTTGGCTCGGTGATGAATCAACCAAATGCTCGAGCCTTCTTCTAACAGACCCGATGGTTATTTCGTTGTGGCATCCACCCGAGATGAGCATGGTCGATGGTAACACCTCCCAGGTGATGTACGCCGCGAAGTATCCTGTGCTTCTGAGGTGTATTGGAATGAAGAAATCTTCGGGTCTGGTGACTGACAAAGCGACTGACATGGGAGCAGCTTCTTCGGAGACTTCATCGACCCTCTTTGCCTCATCCTACCAAGGAGCTCCGTATTTGACATACTTCTTGAGGTGCCCCTCCTTCATGAGGATCTCAATAGCGTCTTTGAGGTGGTTGCAGTCCTCGGTGATATGTCCATGATTGCGGTGAAACCGACAATATTTGCTTTTGTCAGTATTAGCCTTAAAAGCAGTTGGTTTGGAGAAGCGAACACCTCCCTGTTTGAATTCGGTATTGATGCATTCATTCAGAATTTTCTCGCGGGAAGCAGTGAGGAGCGTATATTCTGAGAAACGACCTACTGGCCCTTTGCTCTCGCAAGGACGATCATCTTTTCACTTTTCGCGCCGAGGAGTCTTGTTGTCGTCTTTCTGCTTATGAGATTGCAAATTATTTTGATTATGTGAATCGTGTGTCTTGTACGCGGCCTCTTTTTCCTCATAATGGATATAGGATTGAGTCTTGTGGAGAAGCTTGGTGAGGGAATGGGGAGGCTCAATCCCCACAACTTTATGGAATTCTCTGTTATGGTGTAATCCCTTCTCCAGGATATACAGCTTCATGCGGTCAATAGTGTACACTTCCACGGCTTCTTTTTTGAATCTATCGATATAGTCCCACAGAGGCTCTTATTTTCCATGTATGATCCATTCGAGGGTGGCCTCGGACTTTGGATGATGTCTGGACGTTGTGAAATGCCTAGTGAATTGATTCTTCAGGACTCCCCATGATGTGATAGATCCTATGGGGAGGTGTTTGTACCACGACATGGCGCATTTGCATAATATGATAGGGAAAATCATACATTTGATGGCTTTTTCCACGTTGTGATAGTGGAGCATGGCCTCGAGGTTTTCAATGTGATCATCGGGATCAGTAGTCCCGTAGTGGAGGGGGCTTCTTGAGACCGTGAGGGATGCGGGTCTCCATAATCTCGCGACTAAGTGGCCAATGATGATCCTCGTCGTCGCTTCTCCTGGACGAAGGATATGGAGATCTACTCCGGCGAGGACTCCTGCTACATTGATGGGGACGACGGTCTTCATCGTTACATGACTTCTTGCTTTGATCTATGTCATCTGGTGAACGCCTTGTCCTTCGGGGAGGAGATCGAGTGCATTTCCTGGCCTCTTATGGGTGCAACCCCTCGGGCTTGTCTTGATCTCTTGGGTGAGAAAGGTGTCTAGTATCCTTCTTCTTGCAATTTCACTGAGGAGATTGTGATAAACATAAAGGTGTGCGATAATCTCTACGACGGCGTCCCCAGGATGGAGAAGGGGAACAATTGTCGCCTTCGAGCATCAGTATGCGTTTTCTCTATTGGAAGATAGCGAGGTTTGCCTTATTAAGGGCGGTGATGAAAGCCTGAGTACTAGCATCTTCATCTGACGAGAAGGGGATTTGTTCGAACACATGATCCCCGTGAATGACGGATGGTTGTTTCATATTGTTTGAAGCTAGGGAGAGAGGATTCCCCTCGTGGTGTTCAACATCAAGATGGGTCATCCAATGGTTTCCGATGTTATCTCCTTTGTTGAGGACGATGGTGAGAGGGCCGTTCATAGTATTGTTGATTTGGGAAGCCATGAAGACGAAAAAGAAGAGACGAGCTTTGATCTTGCACTGAAAAGAAATGATCTTGTTCACGAAAGATGGGGGAGCTGTTAGTTCCCATAAACGGCGCCACTATATAGAAATAATCCGGAAAAGTCCTCGTGGTCTCCAACGAGGACTGTGAAGGTGTTTATAGGAGAAGGGTGGCGTACCTGCAAGGTACTCTGACGCTCAAGTAAGTTCCAGTTTGAGTCAAACTAAAGCGTAAGAAAGAATTGAGTGATTAGAATTGAATACATGACCCTCCAAAGGTAGAGGGTATTTATAAGGGCATATGCCCGTGGATTGTATGCTACGACTGAGTGTAACTGCCTCATGTAATTTTGGAGGGCAGTTGGTCGCGTGTGTTGCACCCCAAAATTTGCCCTCACAATACAAGACTTTGTGTTCTAAGAAGGTTCACAAGGTTCACAAGTTTCCCAATGTTTTCAATACCTTTCATGAGGTTCATGAAGTCTACAAGTTACTTTATGAAGGTTCACAAGGTTCACAAGTTTCCCAACACTTACAAGACCTTTCATGAGGTTCATGAAGTCTACAAGTTACTTTATGAAGGTTCACAAGGTTCACAAGTTCCACAATGCTTTCAAGACCTTTCATGAGCTTCATGAAGTCTACAAGTCACTTCTTGAAGGTTCACAAGGTTCACAAGCTTCTCAACATTTACAAGACCTTTCATGAGGTTCATGAAGTCTACAAGTTACTTCTTGAAGGTTCACAAGGTTCACAAGATTCACAATGTTTACATAACCTTTCATGAGGTTCATGAAGTCCATAAGTCACTTCATGAGGTTCACTAGGTTCACAAGCTTCACAATACCTCCCATGAGGTTCACAAGACATTTTATGATGGTTCACAAGGTTCACAAAGTTCACAATTGGTCAAAAGAGTTGACAATTCCCTCAAACAATGCACCTCCTAAGCAGTGCATCCAAAACTAGGGTTTTGACTTTAATCAGGCTAAATGGATTTCCAAGACTTCAAGTGGGCTTCATAACATCTTATATGTGTTTAAGAATCCCTGTGACAAATTTCAAGACTTTTCCCAAAGTTTTGCTCAGTCAGATGATCAGATAAGTCAAAATCAGTCAATGCAGTTAAAAAGTCAAACTGAGGTCAACTGTGGTCAAACCAAAGTCAAACTTCATGATTTTTTGCCAACATCAAGTATATGAAGTAAAATTCATCATTTGATCAAGGGTTGATCATGATTCATCAAGGAGATTCCAGATCATCAATAATCAGGAGTTTCTAAATTAGGGTTTCCTCAGTAAAAGTCAACTGAACTTTGACCAACCATAACTTTCACATACTTCATCACCAAGTCTCCACTCAAAGCTCATTTTGAAGGAAATTGAATTCTCTACAACTTTGATCTTGCAAGTTAAGCCCAAAAATGCTTAATTTGGAAGATATGAGCTAAGACATTATAGGTCATTTCAAAAGTCAACAAAAAGTCAACAACTTCAAAAGGGCATAACTTGAGATTGGTAAATGATATGGACATGAAACCAATGGGGTTGTTTAGAGGACTCTTCAAGCTTTCCAAAATGTCCAAGAACACCCTCATACCCTTAAAAATGAGGGAGATGTGCCCTTGCAAAGTTGGGAAATTTTGTGATGGTTTATGGTGAAAATGGAGGTCTAAAAACAATTCTTTCCAAATGGGCTGGCCAAATTATGACCCAACCCATACAATAACATCATGCACGAAATTTCCATGTTATTTTCATAATTTTTATTTTATTTAATTAATTTATTATGATTTTTTATACTTAAAATCATTTTAAATTTAAATAAAATATTAAATATGAAGATTTAATTTTATTATTGATTCTATAATATCATAAAGTCAGCATGGAACAAATTGATGCAAGAAGGATATTGAATGGCTTGAAATAGAAAGCATTGGTACAAAAATATTGAGATTTTAAAGCTTATCATGATGAATCTTTTTAAATCAAATCTTGCACACAATCAATCAAGTTTTTGACCTAGATTCAATCACATATAAGTACTGATCACAACCCTAGCATTCATACACGATTTTGGCAGCCTCAAAGTGTAAGTTTCAAACCTCAAAAATCCTCCAAAAACTCATATTCAGATTTGGAGTTTCAGAGCACTAGAAGGTAAACTAAGAACATAGAGATGTTCTTTGGACATTGTTGAAGCTAAATCATCACTCATATGCATCCCATATGCACCATATTGTTCAACCCGAGCTCACTTAAACCTTGAATATAATTTTTTCGATTCCATTGATTGGTTGCTTTTCATTGAATTTTGTTTACATAATCTTGTTTGTGACATTGTATAGATCGTTTCTGGACCAATGGATTGAAGCTTCCTTGCCTAAAACAGATTCGGCCATAGTTAGGGTTTTGACCTTCAAAATGGGGTCCTTTGATTCATTAAACCTAAATGAATTTTGAGGACATAGGAATGTTCTATGAATCACCAGGATCATAAAACCCTAATTAATTTCGTGAATCATTGCTGTTTGGTATGAGTTTCGATTTCGCAGGTTTGAACAATGAAGAACAGGTAGCAAAATTCGCAGGAAAACTTGTGGCTAATTTCGCAGCTAATTTCGTAGTTCCTGAGGTTGAAGAAGAGGCTTGGCGCGCTCAGGGAATTTGAATTTATGTTTAAAATATTTTATTCTATGTTATTGGTTCATTAGCACAAGCCAGTGCTTGGCCCAGTGGTAAAGTGTGCACGCGTTTGACAAAAGGGGAGGGGATCGAATCCTGCTCCCAGCCAATGTTTTTGATATTTTCTCATTTAAACTGCGCTTTTCATATATTATTATTTGTGGTTGTTTAACTATCAGGTGGGCTCTTCCAGCCGGGTGGTAGTGTGCGCGTGTGTATAGCTATGAGGTCCTGGGTTCAACACCACCCCAGGCCTTTTTTATTTTATTGTATTTTCTGGAATTTTTCAAGACATTGCATAAAAACAATTGGAGCCATTCTACTATCACCAACACATGGCTGGCCTGATGGCACGTTTTGGTACTGGCAAGCATGAAGACCTGGGTTCAAACCCAGCCAAGGTAAGTTTATTTTTTTACCAATTTTTTCTGTTTAATTAACTATTTTCTTGTTAATAAATAATAAATTAAATTTGTAAATTAACACTTATACTTATTTTTCTTAGAAAATTCTAAACTTATATTTTTTTCTAAAATTCAAAAATTATTTATATATGTAACTATAATATATGCATGTTAATTAAATAATTTTGTATATTAAACTAAATCCTAAAAAATATTTTCTAAAACAAACCCTAATTTATTAAGTACTTATTAAAAAAAAAACTAATTATTTTCTAATTCTTAATATAAATTATCATGTATATATTTATTTAATCTAATCTTTAATATAATTAATTTGTTGTAAATATAATTATGACTTGTTTTTTTTATAATTTGCAAATATATTTTATATACTATGTTTATAGCTTATTTTTCTTTATATAATATGTAAAAATACCTTTGTTTTTTTAGAACTTTTGTTTAGAAATAATTTAACTTCTAATAATTAAATTTTATAATTATGATACACTTAAAAATAATTTAATAATTTGTAAATATAATTGCCTACATTAAAAAAAAATTTTGTTAATCTTTTATTTTTATTTTGGCTAATTTTATTTATTTAATTATTGTTACTAACCATGTTATTATTTATTTTTGCTTCATTAATCTTATATATTATTATTATTTCACTAATTTTATTATTTACTAACCTCACTTATTTTATTATTACTAACTTTTGATTATTATTTCACTAATATTATTTAATTTTTCATTATTATTTTAACTAACCCATTATTTATTTATTTATTGCTTATTTTTGCTTATTATTTATATTTTGCTATTTATTTTGCTTATTATTATAATTTTGTAAATGCTCCCGGATGTAAATTTTGTAATATTTAATTGTTGCTATGGTTAGTAATTTAGGGAGTGCAAAACATGTATTCTATTTAAAATAAAGTTAGCTCATTTTAATTAAAGATAAGTAATATTGAACACTCACACACGTAAGTCAATTTTTAATCGCCATCTCACATTTCTAAGGTTATCCCTCAATGTTGCCTACTAATAAGGTCAAGTGGGGTGTATAAAGCAAGTCCCTTAAAAGAAAAAATCATCAAGTCCCTAATGGTTGCCTTTAAAGATCAAGTCCCTTCGAATAATGATGATAGTCCCTCCTAAATGCTTAATACACCCCACAGTTGCCTTCATAAAAACAAATGTCCCTCATATGTCCCTTACATCCAAGGTAATGACTACCTATTCCTTAATAATAGGGATAGTCTTACCATTTAAAGGATAAAGAACAGAAAGACTTAAAACTTTAGGGTAGGTTCCTCTTATATACTTGCTCACTTCAAAAACTTTTTAAACTCTTCACAATTTCAAACAAATTTTCAAACACAAGTTTTTACGCATCCGTACATGGATCATTATCAACTATTATGAAAATTTTTCTATTCACACACTACACTTTCAAAAACAATTCAAAAGTGAGCTAAGTAACTAAGAGCCCATGGATAACCATGGATGTAAAGGGTGCTAACACCTTCCCTTTACATAACCTACCCCCCGGACCCAAAAATATCTCTTAAGGTCTTTCCTGTTCTTTTATACCCTTTCCTTTTGGATAAAATAAAAGTCGGTGGCGACTCTTGCTATCCGCAACATTTAACTAAAGTCAGTTCTCCCACCGTGTTACAGAACTGGCGACTCTGCTGGGGACTTAATAAAAGAGGTGTACCCTTAGGAATTAGATCACTTTAAATTGTTTGCCTTGTTTGCTTTATATTATCTTGTTTGGGTGCTCTTATGTGTGAAAGGTCCTAACCCGGATCTAGTGTACCTTAGGTAAATGGCAATAGACCAAGGAAACTGTACGACGTATATCGATACGGTTGATCTGGTGGCCATAGTTAGTGCGACTTCTTGGTTGGTGCTTATGTTCCTTAAGTCAAGTTGAGGATAATATGAGGCTGCCATATGTTGTCAATGCACTAACTAACTTTTAGAACCCTAGTTAACTCATCTTGGCCTTTAGAAAGTAGTGAGGTAACCGGCTTTGGTGCAGACTGAAGTTGGTTGACACTCGATACTACGCTCATTGAGATCTTAAACTTGGAGGGTTTTGGTTGGCAAGTAAGTTGCCTTCTGAACAACCACCCTTGTGAAGGATCAATGATATTGAGATCCCTTAGAACCTGGTTACTTTTGTAGGACAGGATGAACCATCTAACTTCAGGGGAGGGTATTTACCTTTGAACCTCATGCAAACCTTTAAACCTAGGGCTATGGTGTGACTTGTTTGTGTGTGCCACATGGTTGTGATTGAACATAACATCATGACATCATCATGCATCATAAGCATAGCATTTTCCCTAACCATTTCAAGGACCAAAGGATTTATCTTTGTTCTTTGTTGCAGGTCATGGCTTCTGCTCGTAGAAACACCATCAGGATCAACTTTGTGGGCATACCTCCTAAGCTTAAAGAGTTGGTTTCTCAAGTGTATGATCATTCCCAGTTCATCAAGAGACATGGTCACCTATTGGATCTAGTCACTTCAGGGTTCAATGAAGACATGATGAGTGTGTTGTTTCAGTTCTTTGATCCTAAGCACCACTGCTTTACATTCCCCGACTACCAGCTGGTTCCTACAATGGAAGAGTTCTCTAAACTTCTAGGTATACCTGTTCTGGATCAAAGACCCTTCACAGGCTTGGAGAAGGAACTTAAACCAGAGGTTATTGCTGCAGCTCTACATCTGAAGAAGTCTGACATTGTTCTAGAAACGAGAAGCGGAGTCAAGGGTATTCTTGCTAAGGTATTAATGGATAAAGCTCAAGTGTTCTTGAAGGCCATGAGTTATGATGCTTTTGAGGAGATCTTAGCCTTGCTGATATATGGCTTAGTGTTGTTCCCCAATCCAGATCAGTTCATAGATGTTCATGCCATCAACATTTTCCTGGGTCACAATCCAGTGCCCACATTGCTTGGAGACATCCTGCATTCTCTTCACACCCGTACTACAAGGGCAAGAGGAACTTTGATGTGCTGCATACCTTTGCTGTCTAGGTGGTTTATTTCTCACCTTCCTCGCTCAGTAATGAAGAATGAGCAAGGGTTCAGATGGTCCAAGAGGATCATGTCACTTTCTCACTCAGATATCCATTGGTGCTCCAGATCTATGGAGAATGTCACCATCATTGACCGTTGTGGGGAGTTTCCTAATGTGCCACTTCTAGGCATAAGAGGAGGCATCACCTACAACCCCTCTTTAGCTTTACGACAGTTTGGTTACGCTCGGAGCGATGGTCCACATGACATGTTGATTCAGGGCATTGTGTTTGATTACGACAACGATCTTCAGGGTTACCGTCAGAGATTCATACGAGCTTGGGGAAAGGTAAACAGGGTTGACAGCAAGACACTGGAGCCTAAGTACACTATTCCTATGGAGGCTTATCTCAGATGGGTACGATCTCGTGCTCAGACTCTCATGATGCCATATCCTGCCGTCCTACCAGTTATCATGGAACCTGTTGCTGAAGGAGACACAGCTTACACCATCCTTCACCCAGACATGCCTACTGATATGGAAGACTTGCAGAGATCGTGGATCCAACTGAAGGAGCAAAGGGATACTTTCGAGGCTCATTACAAAGCAAGCCAAGAAAGAATCCTAGAACTAACAAAGCAACTTCACGAGGAACGGAACCTTAACTCATACCTCAATACAAAGAGGAAACGTCCATGGGAGACTTAAAACCCCATCTTTTGTACTTATTTCATTTTTTGTAAGCCTAAAAGGCAAAACAAATTTATTACTAATAAAAATTTACCTTCATGTTTGTCTAAGCGAATTTAAATCCTGCGGTCCTTGAAAACATTGCATATGCATTCACATATCATTTCATTGCATCACAGGTTTATAATTGTGCACAGATTTCTCATCTTCTCGCTGTTTATTTCAGCAATGGCTCTTGAGCAATCAGTTAAGGATCTCCAGGCACAAAATGCACAGTTCCAAGAGCTGATCTTGAACCTGTCCAAGGGGCAGGATGAATTGAAGGAACTGCTGGCCAAGAAGACTAAGAAGACTAGAAGGTTTGCTGGTTTGATCAACATGGGAAGAAGGTTCAAAGGTCTTGCCAAGACCAAAGAACCAGCTGAAGACTATGAATCTGAGGAATTTGAGCAAGAGGTAGGCAGTCTCCACCATACAATAGGGGACTCTGATTCTGAGGCTAATTACTACCATGAGCCTAATGAAGACAAATTCAAGATGTTGGTGGATAGGATGGATGCCATGGAGTTACAGAAGTCATCTGGGCTGGATTTTGAGGATTTGAGTTTGATATCTGGGGTAGTCATACCCATTGGTTTCAAGGTTCCTACGTTTGTTGTTTATGATGGGGTCTCTTGTCCCAAGCTGCATCTGAGGTCTTATGTCAGAAGAATTCAACCTCACACTGCTGATAAAAAGTTGTGGATCCATTTCTTTCAAGAGAGCTTATCTGGAGCTCAGCTGGAGTGGTATTATCAGTTGGAGAGTGCCAACATCAGAGACTGGAATGATCTTGCTGAAGCTTTCTATAAGCAGTATCAATACAATGCTGACTTGGCACCCACACGCATGCAGCTTCAGAGCATGTCTATGGGTGCCAAAGAAAGTTTTAAAGAGTATGCTCAGAAGTGGAGAGATTTAGCTGGAAGAGTTCAACCCCCTTTGACTGATAGGGAGCTGGTTGATATGTTCATGTGCACACTGAATGGTCCATTTTACAGTCATCTCATTGGAAGCTCATCATCTGGCTTCACTGAGTTGATAATGACAGGAGAGCGAGTAGAAAATGGTATAAAGAATGGTAAGATCCAAGTGAGTGCTTCCTCATCAGGTACTGCAAAGAAGCCTCCCACAGGGAAGAAAGAATCCAATGCTGTTTATGGTCAACCTGATCGTAACAGAAGGCATCAGTCTGTTAGTGCAGTTCATATTTCAAATCCAACTCCTGCACCAACAGAGCAGCCACAGGGCAACCAACAGAGGGCTAGAAGGCAGATCACGAAGATCAACATGTCAATGGCACAGGCATTGCAACACTTGTTGAAAGCTGAACTTATTACTTTGAAAGAGGCTCCTCAGAATCCCAATGTTACCTCTCCCAGGTATAATCCCAATGCACGATGTGCATATCATTCAAACTGTCAGGGACATGATACTAATAATTGTTGGATCTTGAAGAATAAAATTCAAGATATGATTGATGCTGGAGAAATTGAGTTTGATCCTCCGGGTACTCCCAATGTGATTACTGCTCCAATGCCAAATCACGAGAAGACTGTCAATGCCATTGAGGAAGATCTACATGTTTATTCAGTTATGGAGTTGACCACACCACTGTCTGTTATCAAAAAGAGGTTAGTACAAGTTGGGATCTTTCCAGGTTGTCGTGAAGATTGTTTGTATTGTACCTATAAGCCGAATAGTTGCTTCATATTGAGAGATGGAATTCAACGTCTCATGGATAAGTATACTATAGTGTTTGAGAGGACTCCGTCGTCTGTAGAAAGTATGGTGGATCATCTGACTCAAGGTAGGAAGACTGAAGAGGTTGACATGGTTGACAAAGTACCAATAAGAATCACTTCAAAGGGTCCTATTAAAATCACTCATCAGGGCCCAATCAAGATTACTACTGAAGGTCCCGTGAAAGTTGTTGCTGAAGCCAGAGTAGCTCCTGTGGTCATTACTACTCCTGGTCCTATCCCATATACGTCTGACAAAGCTGTGCCTTGGCACTATGGGTCTGATGTTTACATCCATGGTGTTAAGCAAGAACCTTTAGCTGATGTGCCTGTTGACATTGACAATATTGTTGGATCTAGCAAGATCACTCGTAGTGGAAGAGTCTTCTCTCCTCCAGTTGCTTCTAAGAATGCAGTTACTCCTGCTGCTACTTCCACCACTGATGCACGGGGCAAAGGTCCTGTTATTGAGCCTGTATCTACTGATGTGCCAGCTGCTGATGACCTCTCTAAGCAGATGGAAGAAGTATTGAAAATCATTCGCAAGAGTGATTATGACATTGTTGATCAGTTAGGGCATACTCCCTCGAAGATTTCTATGCTATCCTTGTTGCTATGTTCTGAGGCTCATGCCAAGTCCTTGATCAAGTTTCTGAAGACTGCTCATGTACCCAGTGCAATTTCTGTTGACCAATTTGAGAACTGTGTTGCTCACCTGACCTATGACAATGGGTTGGGATTTTCTGATGCTGATTTGACCCCTGCCAAGAGGGATCATAACAGGGCCTTGCATATTTCAATTGAATGCAGGGGCACTACCATGTCACATGTGCTGATAGACAATGGTTCCTCTCTGAATGTGTTGCCTAAGGAAGTCCTGAACAAGCTGAGTCCTGAAGATGCTGTGTTGAAGCCCAGTAACATTGTGGTGAAGGCTTTTGATGGTTCTAGAAGAGTAGTGCATGGAGAAATTGATCTTCCAATCAAAGTTGGCTCCCAGGTGTTTACTGCTACATTTTTTGTGATGGATATTCGTCCTTCGTACTCTTGTCTGCTTGGTCGTCCTTGGATCCATGGGGCAGGTGCGGTAACCTCTACATTGCACCAAAAGTTTAGATATCCGGTGGATGGAAAGGTTGTTACTGTCTATGGAGAAGAAGAATACTTTGTCAGCCATGTTAACACTTTCAAATATCTGGAAATGGAAGGTGAATACATTGAAACTCCGTGTCAGACGTTTGAAGTGGTTCCTTGGGTTGTTAATGATTATGTAGCTCCTCCTGTTGTGAAGAAAGTTCCTGTGGTCACCAGAAAGCCTCCAACAATGGCAATGGCTTCCCTCAATGATGCTAGAGCTATGGTGGATGAAGGTGGTTGTACTATTTGGGGTCAGCTTCCTGATATTCCATACAAGTATGACAAGTTTGGTTTGGGTTTCACTGCAGAGTCCCAGAAGGCTGTTCGTCGTGCTCGTGCTGCTCGTATCACTAATCAAGGGGTTGTGAAGAACCAGATTAATGCTGTGGGAGATCAAGATGAAGACTACAACTTGGATGCTTGGATTTTTCCTACTGTGGGTGCTGGACTCAATAATTGGAAAGCTGAAGATGTTATCCCTATCTCCTTTAGTCAGGAGTAAATACTATTACTGTGTTGTTATATTTTAAATTTGTAATTTCTTGAACAATAAAACTTTCAAGCCATGTGCCTTACCCGGGGCACAATGGTGTGCTTGTTACGGGCTGTCATTTCATTTGCATACTTCATTCAATAAAATCAGTGGACATTTCGTTTTCGTAAATATTGTGTTCCTTGTCTTTCTTTTCTTTTCTTTTTGTTTTATCAGCTATGTGTTCTTACACACACCCACATCACTAAAATGCAGATCCTCATCCACTCTGGATCCTGTTGATAACAGTTCTACTATTGCCAATTATAATTTCGAGAATCCGATCTATCAAACTGAAGACGGAAATGAGGACGATTGTGAAATACCTGTAGAGCTTGCTAGGTTGTTACAACAAGAAGAGAAAGCTATACAGCCACATGAAGAGCCAGTCGAAGTTGTGAATCTGGGAACTGAAAAAAACAGAAAAGAAGTCAAGATAGGGGCTGATTTAGAGGACAGTGTCAAGAGCAGATTGATTCAGATGTTACGTGACTATGTGGAGATCTTTGCTTGGTCTTATGAAGATATGCCGGGGTTGGATACAGACATTGTGGTTCACCGTTTACCAGTGAAAGAAGATTGTCGTCCAAAGAAGCAGAAGGTTCGTCGTATGCGTCCTGAAATGTCAGAAAAGATCAAAGCAGAGGTAATGAAACAATTCAATGCAGGGTTCTTAGCAGTGACTTCTTATCCTCAGTGGGTTGCAAATGTGGTACCAGTTCCTAAAAAAGATGGTAAGGTACGGATGTGTGTAGACTACAGAGATTTGAACAAGGCTAGCCCCAAAGACGACTTTCCACTTCCTCATATTGATATTCTGGTAGACAACACTGCTCAGCATAAGGTATTCTCTTTTATGGATGGTTTCTCTGGTTACAATCAAATTAAGATGGCACCTGAAGATATGGAGAAGACAACATTTGTGACACAGTGGGGCACCTTTTGCTATAAGGTAATGCCATTTGGTTTGAAGAATGCAGGGGCAACATATCAGCGCGCTATGGTGGCTTTGTTTCATGATATGATTCATCATGAGATAGAGGTATATGTGGATGATATGATAGCCAGGTCTCAGAATGAAGAGCAACATCTTGATCATCTACACAAGTTGTTTGAGAGGTTGAAGAAATACAAGTTGAGATTGAATCCAAACAAGTGTACTTTTGGAGTTAGATCTGGTAAACTCCTGGGTTTCATTGTCAGTGGAAAAGGTATTGAAGTGGATCCTGCAAAAGTGAAAGCTATACGAGAGATGCCAGCTCCCCGTACTGAGAAGGAAGTTAGAGGTTTCTTGGGACGTTTGAACTACATTGCAAGATTTATTTCTCAATTAACTACCATCTGTGAGCCAATCTTCAAGTTGTTGAAGAAAGATCAGGTGATGGAATGGAATGATGAGTGCCAGACTGCCTTTGATGAAATCAAGAGATATTTGCTAGAACCACCAATTTTGATGCCACCAGTTGATGGAAGACCCTTGATTATGTACTTAACAGTGTTAGACAACTCAATGGGGTGTGTGTTGGGGCAACATGACGAGTCTGGTCGAAAAGAGCAGGCAATATACTACCTTAGCAAAAAGTTTACCGACTGTGAAACAAGATACTCACTGCTCGAGAAAACTTGCTGCGCTTTGGCATGGGCTGCTCGCCGACTAAGACAGTATATGTTGACCCATACTACCTTGTTGATTTCAAAGATGGATCCAATCAAGTACATATTTGAGAAACCTGCTCTCTCCGGAAGAATTGCAAGATGGCAAATGATCTTGACAGAATATGACATACAGTATACTACTCAGAAGGCCATTAAAGGAAGTGTTGTTGCTGATCATTTGGCTCATCAAGCAGTGGATGATTATCAGTCAATGAATTTTGAGTTCCCTGATGAAGATATTATGATTATTACCAAAGAACCTGGACAATATGACGGACCTGAACAAGGATCCCGATGGACTATGGTTTTTGATGGTGCCTCTAATGCATTTGGTAATGGTGTTGGTGTTGTGATTAGTTCCCCTGAAGGTTGTCATACCCCGATTACTGCCAGACTTTGTTTCTATTGTACCAATAACATGGCTGAGTATGAGGCATGTATCTTGGGTATTAAAGTTGCTATTGATATGAAGATTCAGTTCCTTGATGTGTATGGAGATTCAGCCCTGGTAGTAAGTCAGATTAAAGGAGATTGGGATACCAAACATGATAACCTCATTCCTTACAGAGAGCATGTGTTGTCTTTGATCCCACATTTCAAAGAGATTACCTTTGGACATATTCCATGGAGAGAGAATCAGTTGGCAGATGCATTAGCCACCATGGCATCCATGTTTGAGATCAGTTGGGATGATGAAGCTCCCAAGATTACTATTGATAGATTTGAAAAGCCTGCATACTGCAATGAGATTGACACTGAAGGGGTAGAGGAGAAGCCTTGGTTCTATGAAGTGAAAAGATATCTTGAAGCTCAGGAGCTCCCTGAAGGGGCATCTGTCAAAGATAGGAAGTTTCTGAGAAGGTTTGCTGCTAAGTTCTTCTTGAGTAATGGGATTCTGTACAAGCGCAATCATGATTCAACTATGCTTCGTGTCGCTCCCGATAGATGGGACTGGCCCAAATAAAGGTACAGACGCGAACGGTCGGCGAAAGGAGGGTGTGAGAACACACAGCCGTGAACTCACAGGAAATGAAAAGAGTCGCCAGCTAGGCATTTTTATCCCGGAGGAAAGGTAATGCTGCATAGACCTAGAAAGATATGGATAAGACGGTTGCGAACCAGAGAGACTGAGAAAGGGGGTTGGTTACAACCTGGGAAGGTATTAGCACCCAGATTGTCCTCCGTACTCGACGGGATCCACGCTTAAAAGATTTGTGTTTTAGAGGGGGAGTGTCAGTGCAATTTGTGTGCAAAAGAGCTGGAAAAGGATGTATAGGTGTCAGTGTAAAGGAAGTGAAGTGTAATATATACAGTGTCAGTGTGAGGGCAAGAGTGCAATGCTCAAGATCATGAGGCTAAAAGAATGAAGCTGGAAAGAGGGGGAATATACAGAGACTTTTGTTCGATAACTGTTAAGTTATGCCTACGTATCCTCTCGTGCAATGAGGAAGTCAGAACACCGTAGTTCGACCCAAAGAGACTGAAAGATGAATTGACTTGATGAACTGCTTGCTTGCCTATGCTCAAGTGTATGACCTGTCTGGCTCAGGTGCGAACTGTCTTGCATTAGACGGAAGAAGCAAGTTCTCGTTTGTGAGTGAGTGTGATGAGAAAAGAATCCCGGAGGAGACGATTATTATTTGTTTTTGAGTTTTTAGTTTTTTATTGCTTTTGAAAGTTTGTCATAAGTTAATGAGCTTAAACCTAAACCAATGGATTTGGTAAACTCATCACATCTTCCCTCTGTTTAGGGGTAATGAGAACACCTTAAGTGTGAAGTCAGATTCTCACACTTAATCACCTTTGATGCAGGATTAAGATCATTAACCTACTTGTGATTATTTAGATGTTTTTGGTGTTTTTGTTTAGTGTTAAGTAATGAGGTTAAGCCATAATCAGGGATTTAACAGACTCATTACACCATCCTAAAAGAAGGATAATAGATGAGGATGTTTAAGCTGAGGAAAACTCCTCAACTTAATCCATGATTAGGGATTAAACCCATGACAAAACAAAGCCTTTACTAAGTGGATTTTAGTTAATGGTATGATGATGAAGTGAATTTTATGATTTGTAAGACAACTTGAGGGGGACTTGTCCATTAACACTAGGGTTAGTCCTTCTTAACCACTTAAGGAAGAATTAGAACCCTAATGCAAGGCCCAAGTTACAAGTGTGATGTCTTGATATTTATTAAGTGAATTGATTAAGAGATTTAAACACATTAAGGGTTTAACACTTAGGATTAAAGTTATACACTCCATCCTAAGAGAAGGATGCAGGCATAAGCTTAATCACAAAGTCTTAAAGCCTTTAGGGTTTAGTCCCTGATTATGAGGTGAGAAGAGAGGACTCAAAGAGAGACACAAAGGTAAAACTATGAGGGGAGACTAATCAAAACCCTAATTCATTGTCATGCTTGGTTGTCCCTAAAGTTTGTGAGGTTTTCAAGAACAATCTTCAAAGGAGCCACCAGGAAGCAGATGAATAAGATCAAGAGAAGCAAAGTGACTTGCTTCATTCAAGAAGTCAAGTCACTTGAAGAAAGAAGGTGGGAGGAACAAGAATGAGCAAGCTCAATCTCAAACACAAATAGAAATGCAGCAAGGGATGCAAGAGAGATGAAAAGAAAAGTTATGAGAAGTGAAGGCAAATTCACTTCTCAAGTTTACTTACCACCTGAAATGTTAGAAAGAAATGCAAACAACAATGCAAGATGAGATGAAATGGCATGATGCTAGACCAAACCAGAAGCATGTTAATGATGAAAATGATGCTATGAGATGCTGCAAACATGAGGCATGGCATGGAGATGTTCATACAAGATTATGAATGCAAATGATGCAAGTTAAGGAGCATGAACAAGCATGAAAAGTTATGAAGCATACAAGACAAATGACATGGCAAATATGTAATGCAATGATCAAACATGCTTCCTACATGTCTTAAGATGTCAAATGGATCACAAGAATGCACAAAATGCAAGGACAAGTCAAGTTATGCAAGAGAATGCAAGAAGGATGCAAGAGAAATCCCAAATTAGGGTTCATGAATCAAACATCAAACAAAAACCCAAAACAGAAGCAAACCTTAAGATAAAAAATGGAAAATGCTACCCAAAGAAACCCTAACCCTATGCTAAACCAAGGTTCAAAGGGGAGCTCTCAACTCTCAACCAAGCTCAAGATATGAATTTTCTAAGTTATTAGGGTTTTTTAGGGTTCTTAACAAAAGAAATGCCAAACAATTAGAAAATGAGGAAACAAGTCATGGCCATTTTATCTTTGAAAATACATGCTAAACACAACACAATGCAAGAAGAATCAAAGTCTCAACCTTCTCCAATAGGCAGAAATGATTTTTGGAACTTATGATCAAAATAATGCATAAAAATTGATTTAATTCAATGGAAAATTCTCAAAATGCATCAAGATCAAAAAATAAATTTGGTTTGAAGGTTGGACAATGTTTCTAAATGTCTTAGAACATTTCATGAATTTTTTTGTAATTTTTAAATACCTAAAAGTATTTTTAATTAATTAATTCCCATTAATCAATTAAAAATAATCTTTTAAATATTTAAAAATACTTTTTTAATGATAAAAAATAAAATAAAAATGTTTTTGTGTCATAAAAATTAATAAAACTTTAAGGAAAAAGTTTCATAATTTTTATGAATTTTTTTGCTATTTTTAAACAATTATGCAAATTAATTGAAAAGAAATGAATTAAAAAAAATAAATTAAATGGAAGTATGCGCAATGTGAGGCTGGGATTCAATCTGGGCAGGATAGCATTGACTTGGCGCGTCATCTAAGGGTCATAATTCAAACTAACTTAAACCTGATTAATTAAATAATAATCCAAAATTAAGACTTAATGAAATGATCCAGGCCTTTCATTCACGCGCGGGAACCAGGATCTAAAGGCCCAGATTCAAACTCAGTGCCCTAACCCTAATTAATAATTAATCACTTTCAGGTCACCGGAGACGAGCTCCGGTCGTCTTCTCCGGTGACCTCCTCCCCTGAAAACTTCAAACTTCCTAAAAACGTAACAAAAATGAAATCTAAAACCTGGGAAATGTTCCCCACATCCTCACGAATCAAACCCCTAACCTAAAACAAATTTATATTTCCTAAACAAGCTGAATCAAAGAAAGAAAGTTCTAGGGCACGCAAGCTTCAGAAACAAATTAAATGCTCAAATCACAACCATTTTCAAAACCGATGGTACCAGAATGATCAGTGAAACAAATAGAACAAGTTTGTAACAATAAAAATGATTTCTGGAAAAATAAATTTCAAGCTACCTGAGATTTGAAGCTTTCAGTTTGAGAACTTTCTGACCTCTTCTTTCAGTGCAAACCCCTCTCCTTGATCCCCAGATGATGCTTGAATGCTCAAATGGAGTTTAAGTTGGCTGGATAATGAGATTCGAAAGGAACTGCTTCAGCTTGATCAAAAATGGCAATGGTGTTTCTGGAGGTTTCAGGCCATGGTGAGTGATTGTTTGAGGTCCAAATGATGTATGGAGAAGCTTTGCAAGGTTTGTTTGGCTGTTTGTGGCTTGCGGAGAGAGATTCGATAGAAAATGCAGGCTGAGGTGAAGAATGGTTATGGAGTGTTCAGGTTGTTTCAGGCTTGTGTTCTTGGTGCTGGGTGGCCTATGAAGTGTGTTGAGTTGGATGATGAAGAAAGTTTTTGTGTTTGGTGGCCGTGTTAAGAGATTCGAAGCAAGTTGCAATGTGGAAGGTTTTTGTGAATGTGTGTAGTGTGATGGTTTCAGCCTTGCTTCTTGTTATGGCTAGCTTGCAAATTGATAACATAAACAAATCTGATTGGCTGGATGATGTGACTTGTGCTTTTGTGATTGGTAAGTTTGCTTTTGCCAAAAGTCAAAAATCTTGTAAGAGAAGCATGGGCTTGATACTAGCTTGGTACAAGGCTAGGTCTGGCGCATCATGGTGTGGTGAGAGAGCCAGCAAGGTCCAAAGGCCAAGGCAGCAAGTTGAGGGAGCATGATCATGAGTTTTGCAACTTGTTGCTTTATGGTTCACATGTGAAGAAAACCTTGTTACACAAACCAAACCATAGGCAAACTTGATCCAATTCTGATTTTCAGCACTTAAAGAATGTTTATGTGTTGGTTTGAAATGAATTAGAGGCTACATTTGGCTTTGGTTCAAGACTTTGCAAAATTTCCATTTGAAGCATGCCTTAGAAATTAATGATTTTTGCCAACTTTGCATTGCCATAACTTTTGATCCAAGAAGAGTTTGATCATGTTCTTGTACTTTTTGAAAAGGGAAAAACGAGATCTACAACTTTCATGACCAAATTTTTTCCATTTGAAGCATTTTTGGATCATGAATCATGGCTTGAAAAATGACCTAAAATGATGCATTCTTGAAAAGTCAACTATGCCCCAAAAAGTCAACATTTGCAAAAACCCTAAATTCTTGATTTCTATGAACTTAAACCTTCTTCCATGATCAAATAAAGATCATATACACTCAAAATGATGAAGATTACCCATTGGTTGGGTCATTGGGGGCCTCAGATGCCCTGATTTTGCACTGACTTGTCCAGAAAGTCAACTCTTGATCAGATGACTTCCCCATGGAATTTCTTCATGAAAATTGATATGTATACTCCCTATACCATATAGAGATCAATGGAAACAAGAATGACCAAAAAATTTGGAGTTATGGCCTCTGAAACCAAAACCCTAATTTTCAGTCAACTGTGCAGTTCGACCTGGCTCTGCATCCACTCAAAACCCTGGCCCTTGTGATTCCTCTGCATTTTTGACTTTGAGGAGATGGAATATGATATAAGAACACACATGGACCCCTTTGAGTTGATTGGTTGCCTTTGGAATGGCTCAAGATGCTTTGGGATTGCTCAGATCACAAACCCTAGGTGCAGATGCCTTGAAACTATCCAGTGAATAAAAAATGAGATATGAGATGATATGTTTGTGTTTATGCATATGAGAATGATCACAAGCCATGGTGTGAATGGGTGAGGGCAAATTTGGGGTGTTTACAGTTGCCCCTATTCAAACATGAGTTAGCTGTGCAGGATGTAAGCGACGGCTTAACAGGCAAACAAGATAACTTGTGGTTGAATACCAAAGACAGTCCAAAATTTGCACTCACAGAATGAAGAAGAAAAGGGATATAGATTGTAAAAGAAAATTAAAGTATATTGTAAAGTGTGGGCGACAGAGGACGACCGTCGAGCAGAGGACGACTGCTGGGCAAATAGCAATGACGGGGACGGCCGACATGCTGGGGAGGTGAGGTAAAGCGATGACGGGGACGGCCGACATGCTGGGGATAAAAGGTAAAGCTAAGACGGGGACGGCCGACTAGCTGGGAAAAGAAAAGAAATTATGATGGGGACGGCCATCAAGGTAAAGCTGTAAAATTTTCTGGGGATTAATGAAACATGACGGGGACGGCCATCAAGCTCATAAAAGTAACCAACGATGGGGACGGCCATCGGGCTAAAAGGAAAAGGGACCACGACGGGGACGGCCATCGGGTTAAAGAATAAATGAAATAAACAGATGATGGGGTACGGCCATCAAAGGTGAAGGACGATCACCTAGCAGGGGACGGCTGCTCTGTTGGGTATAAAAGAAACATGATGGGGACGGCCATCAAAGGTGGAGGACGACCACCTGGCAGGGTACGGCTGCCGAAAATATCAACGACGGGGACGGCCATCGGATAGAAAAGGTCAACGATGGGGACGGCCATCGGACGAGCAAGATGGAGGACGACCATCAAGAAGTGGAGGACGACCACTCAGCAGGGTACGGCTGCTCTCAGGGTTATCATGACACAGGACGAGTGTCAGATAACCAAAATCAACAATGGGGACGGCCATTGGATAAAATGATGAAGGACGATCATCAAAAGGTGGAGGACGACCACCTAGCAGGGGACGGCTGCTAAAAACAACGATGGGGACGGCCATCGGATGAGCATGATGGAGGACGACCATCAAGAAGTGGAGGACGACCACTCAGCAGGGTACGGCTGCTCTCAGGGTTATCACGACACAGGACGAGTGTCAGATAAAAGAAAATGCTTTGTTGGCGATCTACTGGGGAGTAGTAAACACGGACGAGCGTTTACATCCAAGAAACAAAAAGGTATAAGTGTTTGGTATTGTATAGATTAAAGATGCGGACGAGCATCCTTAAGACTATGATACGGACGAGTATCACGTAGAAACAAACTGACACATGTTCAGAGATGATGATACGGACGAGTATCAACTGGTTAACAGAGAACACGGACGAGTGTTGCATCTGAAAGAAACCTTCTGGGAAATAATAGACACAGACGAGTATCTATATTCAAGAAGACATAAGTGTTTGACATGGTGTATGGATTAAGGATGCGGACGAGCGTCCTTAAGCCCTATGATACGGACGAGCATCATGTAGAAACAAACATTAGATGCACTGTTCTGAGATGATGGCACGGACGAGTACCAACTAGTTAACAAAGAACAAGGACTACTGTCGAATCTGTGGGGATATGAGTGGTGATGTATACAAGATACGGACGAGTATCTGTATAAGTGTACCATGAGTAGTGAGTATACGTATATGTAGGTGTTTATCTGCTGGGGAGAGTGACACGGACGAGCGTCAAAAGAGAAAAATATGATATCAACAAGTATATGGGTGATGAAAGTGTAAGCGACTGCGCTGGGGATACGACACGGACGGGTGTCAAGAAAGGTGTATATACAAGGATATGTGAGTGCAAAGAGGACGTCTTTGGCTTTCTGCTGGTGATTTGACACGGACGGGTGTCATGAAGTATCCGTGATATGGGTGATCTTGTTTGTAAAGAGTGTTCAGGCGACTTTACTGGGGAAAGATGGCACGAACGGGTGCCAAAAGGTGTATATGATGGTGTTTGTGATTGGAGAGGCAACTGCTTTTGCTGGGGCTCTGATGGGGATTTTTGTAAAATGATGATGAACGGTTTATTATTCACAAGTGTTACTTCAGAACATGGCTTATGATTATGCTATGCATTTGATTTTTGCCGTAATGCTCCGTATTAGACGGAATGCTACGCTCTGAGGGGATAGTATGATGCAAATGCCATGATTATGCAAAGAGGTACAGATCCGGGATTCGGATCCCATTGCTACGAAGATCTCTGGCCGATCTGTTTGGAGTGAACATCCCAGCTGGGGGTGAGATCATCGGTAGATCTAATAATGTATCTGCTTGGGGATATAGGCCACTGATTGACATATCCTTATAATACGGGACCCAGCTGGGGTTTGTGGAAGCTTTCTTCACTCTGTTGTGACCTCTTCGCGCGTTGCTCTTCTGAATAGAGGCTGAAGATTCTGTGGGGAGATGATTCCCTGATTCCTGCATTCTGCTGAGGATGAAATGGCAACTTGGCTGGGGAATTGTGAAAGGCACTTCAGCTGGGGAGAGCAACAAGTGGCAATTCAACTGGAGATAGAGCATTTCAGATGCTGAGATTGAGTGTATGCTGATTTGGCAGCTCCGCTGGGGAAATGGGCACCTTTAGTGCCATGTGGAAGATAGACCGAGTTGATAATGATTCGCCTACTTGCTGAGACATAACCTGCATGCCCCAGGTTGCGTTCTGGATACCTGCAATCCTGCAAAGGTAAGGAAACGTACAAAAGGTCCCGAGGTATCCCTCACTGGATTCTGTCATAGGAGTTAAGTACTTTCGAGAATAATCACATTCCCTGTAAGCATGTGTTTTTCTTTTTATTTTTAGAGAAAGGCATCTGTACTTATGCAATTGTTCTTTTTTAGAGATATCAGACAACTCTTTGCAAAACATAAATGTAAAAACGAAACATGACCGAAAATCTGATTTTATTAATTCCTGTGCCCTGAATTGGCAAGATACAGTCAAGGAAACATATCTCCTGAAATGAGGAGATTGTTACAAATTGAGAAATAAAGTGTTGGCAGTGTTGATGACGCTTTGAGGAGCTTCCTCTCCTGCTATGACTCGTATGACAATGACGTTCTTCTCGTCTTGCTTTCTGGAGAGAGTTGATTCTGATTGAAGCTTGATCCTTTGTAGCTTACCAAGTTGTAGGTGATACAGACGAATTCAGAGTGCAGTTGTTCGCTTATTCCCTTATTTTGCATGGATCGCCCTTTCGGGTTTTCAATCCATCGGGATACCCATTTTTGCCTGAGTTGTCCAATGCGGCTTTTCAACTCAGCGGGTGTACATTTTTTCATTTATTTCCCTTATTTTTGCCCGAGTCTTTTATTCTGTTTTTGACTCGCCGGGATGCCCTATTTTTGCCTGGACTTACATTCTGTTTTTATGTCCAGCGGGTCATTTTATGCGAAGTATTTTTTAACTGCATCTGAATTCACAGGGGACGGGAAATCTTCACCATCCATGGTGCTGAGCATCAATGCTCCACCAGAGAAAACTTTCTTTACAACGAATGGTCCTTCATAATTTGGAGTCCATTTGCCCCTGTGGTCTGTATGAGGAGGGAGGATTCTTTTCAGCACAAGATCTCCCACTTGGTATTCTCGATGCCTGACTTTCTGATCGAAGGCTCTCTTCATCCTCTTCTGATATAACTGCCCATGACAGATTGCAGCCAATCTTTTCTCTTCGATCAGACTCAGTTGTTCAAATCGGGTCCTAACCCATTCTGCTTCGTTCAGCTTAACATCCATCAATACCCGTAACGAGGGTAGTTCAACTTCAACGGGTAGGACTGCTTCCTGTAACCCGGTGAACTGACTTTAAACAATGTTGCGGATAGCAAGAGTCGCCACCGACTTTTATTTTATCCATAAGGAAAGGTTATAAAAGAACAGGAAAGACCTTAGAGAATATTTTTGGGTCCGGGGGGTAGATTATGAAAAGGGAAGGTGTTAGCACCCTTTTCATCCATGGTTATCCATGGGCTCTTAGGTACTTAAGCTCACTTTTGAATTATTTTGAAAGTGTAGTGTGTGAATAGCAAAAATTTCAGAATAGTTTAATAATAATCCGTGTATGGATGTGTAAAAAACTTGTTTGAAAATTTGTTTAAAAATGTTAAGTGTTTGGAAGATTTTTTGAAGTGAGCAAGTATCTAGGAGTAATCTACCCTAATGTTTAAGGTCTTTTCTTATTCTTTATTCTTTCCGTAGTAAGACTATCCCCACTATAATGGAGTAGGTAGTCCTTACTTTGGATGTTAAGGGACATGTGAGGGACAATTTGATTTTTTAAGGCAATGGTGGGGTGTAATAAGCATATTAAGGGACTATCATCATTTTTCGAAAGGGACTCGATTCGTAAAGGCAACCAAAAGGGACTTTGATGATCTTTCTTATTTGAGGGACTTGCTTTATACACCCCACTTAACCATTATTCGTAGGCAACTGGAGGGGTATCCCTAAGGAAGTGAGACGGCGATTAAAATCGACTTACGTGTGTGAAGTGTTTAAGTTAATTATCTTTGATTAAAAATTATCTAAATTTATTTTAATATTACATACATGTTATTCACACTCCCTAATTACTAACCATAATAATAATTAAAATAATTACAAAATTACAACCGAGAAACAATTACAACATAATAAAAATAGCAAATTTAATCAATAAATAATAAAATATAAATAATAAAGGGGTTAGTAAATAATAATAAAGAAAATTAGCAAAAATAATAATAGTAAACATAATTAAATTATAAATGGGTTAGTGATAAAAATAAATAAGGTTAGTAATAATAATAATTAAAGATAAATAATGGTTAGTAATAATAATAATTAAAGATAAATAATGGTTAGTAATAAAAATTAAATACAAGATTAATAAAATTATAGTAAGCAAAATTAATAGTAATAACAATAATATCAAAAGAAATTAACATGCATAACTAGATATATTTTTTTTATTCATATATTAATTATTAAATTATTTTTCAAATGTATCATAATTATAGAATTTTAATTATTATAAACATATATCTATATTTATATACATATAAAAAAAAATTTAAAATATCATGTTAAAATTATATTTACAAATTATTTTTAATCATATAATTAAATTATTTCTAAATACTAAAAGAAACTTAATTTGAATTATAACTATATTTACAAAATTTTATGAAACATTATAATTGTATTAGAAATAAAAAAAAAATAGAATTAAATTTTAATTTAGAAAAATATTTTAGAATTTCATAAAATTAAGATTCTATATATATTTTTTAGGGTTTCATAAAAATTAGGGTTTTATATATATAAAAATTTATTTTTACATAACACTATTTTAATTAATATAAATTATACAAAATAAAATTTTAAATATAAACAAGAGTTTTATTTTTTCCTAGAAAACTATTTAAGATTAATTATATTATACAACATATATACATATTTCATAATATAAATTATTTTAAATTAATTGAATTAAAATAGAAAACAAAAGAAAACAAAGAAAAAGAGAAAAGGAACCTGGTGGGATTTGATCCCAAGACCTCTTGGTTACAGGCAGCAATAAGGACCACTGGACCATTCCATGCGCAGGTGATAAGAAAATAACTTCACTTTGTTTTGTGCATTGACATGGAAAATTCAGAGAAATAAAAGAACAAAAGGGCCTGGGGGAGGATTGAACCCAGGACCCTTAGGATATACGCGCGCATGCTTGACCACCTGGCTGGGAGAGCCTAACTGATTATTGAACGGCTACAACTAATAATATATGAAACTTCTTTTTATCCTGCGAAAAATAAACAAAATATTGCCATGGCCAAGAATCGAACCATGGACTTCACAACATACACAGCCAGAGTTTACCACCAGGACACACGCGCGTGTGTGTAAACGAAACGGCAAAACAATATAAAATATATTAACATAAATTCAAATTCCCAGGCGCGGCAAACTTCATCTTCTACATTCAAATTTCCTGCGAATTCAGATGTGAATTTTCCTGCGAATTTAGCTGCATGTTCTTCATGCTTCAAAACCTACGAAAACGAAACATTGACAAAACAGCAAAATTTTGTGAAATTAATCAGTGTATTACACTCTACAGGGTCCATACAACTCAACCATGTATTTAGAATTCATTTACAACAGATGAATGGAAGAATCCTAAAACGGCCATGAAACCCTAATCATGGTGATTTCTTCATCCTGCACTTAAAATCAAATTGATTGTTCCAGAAACACTCCAAGCTTCATCACAAACACAAATATGCAATCAAATTTAAACAATGATATCACTATTATGAGAATCGAAAAAAATAATTTTAAGAATGATGTGGATTCGGGTTGGCCAATATAGGGCATATTGGATGCGTATGATGGATGATTTCACTTCATGGATGATCAGAGAACATGTCTATGTTCTCAATTTACCTTCTAAAGCTCTCAAACTCCAAAACCGATTCTTACTTTTGGATGGATTTTTGTGCTTTTGAACTCACCTCTAGGCTGCTGCAAATTCGTGTATGAGGCTAGGGTTTCACTTAGTATATATGTGTGATGGATTTAGGTCAGAAACATTGATGTCTTGTGTGGATATTTGATCCAAAAATTATTCAAAAAGATCCTTGTGTAAATTTCAAATATTTGATCATAAGGCCTTACTATTTTGGGAGGAATCTCATGATTTCTTTCTCCTTTGACTCCAATCTATAATTATGAATTTTTAGGAACAAAATCTTCACCCAAAAATAACTTTTCATATTTTTTATTTATTTAAAATGATTTTTAGGAGTTAAATCAATAATAAATAAATAAAAAATAATAAAAATGATGATTTTTGTTCAATTGGGTCGTGCACCATATTAGGAGATGGATTGGGTCATGAATTAGGCAGCCCATTTGGAAAGAAATACTTTTAAGCCTCCATTTTCAACATAAACCATCCTAAAATTGTCCAACTTTGCAAGGGAACATCTCCCTCAATTTTAAAGGTATGAGGGTGTTCTTGGACTTTTTGGAAAGCTTGAAGAGTCCTCTAAACAACCCCATTGGTTTCAGGTCCATATCATTTACCAATCTCAAGTTATGCCCTCTTGAAGTTGTTGACTTTTTGTTGACTTTTGAAATGACCTATAATGTCTTAGATCATATCTTTCAAATGAAGCATTTTTGGGCTTAACCTTCAACATCAAAGTTGTAGAGAATTCAATTTCCTTCAAAATGAGCTTTGGATGGAGACTTGGTGATGAAGTATGTGAAAGTTATGCCTGGTCAAAGTTCAGTTGACTTTTACTGAGGAAACCCTAATTTAGAAACTCCTGATTATTGATGATCTGGAATCTCCTTGATGAATCATGATCAACCCTTGATCAAATGATGAATTTTACTTCATATACTTGATGTTGGCAAAAAATCATGAAGTTTGACTTTGGTTTGACCACAGTTGACCTCAGTTTGACTTTTTAACTGCATTGACTGATGTTGACTTATCTGATCATCTGACTGAGCAAACTTTTGAGAAAAGTCTTAAAACTTGACATGGGGGTTCTTATACACATATAAGATGTTATGAAACTCACTTGAGGTATTGGAAGTCCATTTAGCCTGATTAAAGTCAAAGCCCTAGTTATGGATGCCCTGCTTAGGAGGTGCATTGTCTGAGGGAATTGTCAACTTCTTGGACCAATTGTGAACTTTGTGAACCTTGTGAATCTTCATAAGATGTCTTATGATACTCATGGGAAGTATTGTGAAGCTTGTGAATCTTCATAAGATGTCTTATGATACTCATGGGAAGTATTGTGAAGCTTGTGAATCTTGTGAACCTCATGAAGTGGCTTTGTAGACCTCATGACCCTCAAGAAAGCTTTGTAATCATTGTGGAACTTGTGAACCTTGTGAACCTTCAAGAAGTGACTTGTGGACTTCATGAACTTCATGAAAGGTCTTGTAAATATTGAGAAGCTTGTGAACCTTGTGAACCTCATGAAGTGGCTTTGTAGACTTCATGAACCTCATGAAAGGTTTTGAAAGCATTGTGGGACTTGTGAACCTTGTGAACCTTCTTAGAACACAAAGTCTTGTATTGTGAGGGCAAATTTTGGGGTGCAACAGCTGCCCCTGTTCAATTTTCTGAAACCTGAGGGGTTAGATTGGTATATTTGCCAGTCGTGACCTGGAAGGTTGAAGGGGATTGAACACAAAAGCCCAAAAATTTGCACTCACCAGTGCATTAGAGTGGTACAGATGGCTAGTTGAATATGATTGAGTGGGCTTAAAGATGCCACTAGAGGAAAGTTCTTCAGTAGTCCAAAATATGGAGGTATAATGAAAGCTGTCAAGAGTCTGGAGCAGTCCTGAGGTATTGATGATATGCTTTCAGGATACTGGAGTAATACTGATGTAACAGCATGTCTTCATGAGGATAGAGCAATCAATAATGATAACCCTAAAGCAGTCTTGAAGTAATGATTTCAGGAGGATAGAGCCATCAATAATGATAACTCCAAAGCAGTCTTGAAACGTGATATGTCTTCAGGAGGATAGAGCAATCAATAATGATAACTCCAAAGCAGTCTTGAAGTAATGATTTCAGGAGGATAGAGCAATCAATAATGATAACTCTAAAGCAGTCTTGAAGTAATGGCTTCAGGAGGATAGAGCAATCAATAATGATAACTCTAAAGCAGTCTTGAAGTAATGGCTTCAGGAGGATAGAGCAATCAATAATGATAACTCTAAAGCAGTCTTGAAGTAATGGCTTCAGGAGGATAGAGCAATCAATAATGATAACTCTAAAGCAGTCTTGAAGTAATGGCTTCAGGAGGATAGAGCAATCAATAATGATAACTCCAAAGCAGTCTTGAAGTAATGATTTCAGGAGGATAGAGCCATCAATAATGATAACTCCAAAGCAGTCTTGAAACGTGATATGTCTTCAGGAGGATAGAGCAATCAATAATGATAACTCCAAAGCAGTCTTGAAGTAATGATTTCAGGAGGATAGAGCCATCAATAATGATAACTCCAAAGCAGTCTTGAAATAATGGCTTCAGGAGGATAGAGCCATCAATAATGATAACTCTAAAGCAGTCTTGAAGTAATGGCTTCAGGAGGATAGAGCAATCAATAATGATAACTCTAAAGCAGTCTTGAAGTAATGGCTTCAGGAGGATAGAGCAATCAATAATGATAACTCTAAAGCAGTCTTGAAGTAATGATTTCAGGAGGATAGAGCCATCAATAATGATAACTCCAAAGCAGTCTTGAAACGTGATATGTCTTCAGGAGGATAGAGCAATCAATAATGATAACTCCAAAGCAGTCTTGAAGTAATGATTTCAGGAGGATAGAGCCATCAATAATGATAACTCCAAAGCAGTCTTGAAATAATGGCTTCAGGAGGATAGAGCCATCAATAATGATAACTCTAAAGCAGTCTTGAAGTAATGGCTTCAGGAGGATAGAGCAATCAATAATGATAACTCTAAAGCAGTCTTGAAGTAATGGCTTCAGGAGGATAGAGCAATCAATAATGATAACTCTAAAGCAGTCTTGAAGTAATGGCTTCAGGAGGATAGAGCAATCAATAATGATAACTCCAAAGCAGTCTTGAAGTAATGATTTCAGGAGGATAGAGCCATCAATAATGATAACTCCAAAGCAGTCTTGAAACGTGATATGTCTTCAGGAGGATAGAGCAATCAATAATGATAACTCCAAAGCAGTCTTGAAGTAATGATTTCAGGAGGATAGAGCCATCAATAATGATAACTCCAAAGCAGTCTTGAAATAATGGCTTCAGGAGGATAGAGCCATCAATAATGATAACTCTAAAGCAGTCTTGAAGTAATGGCTTCAGGAGGATAGAGCAATCAATAATGATAACTCTAAAGCAGTCTTGAAGTAATGGCTTCAGGAGGATAGAGCAATCAATAATGATAACTCTAAAGCAGTCTTGAAGTAATGATTTCAGGAGGATAGAGCCATCAATAATGATAACTCCAAAGCAGTCTTGAAACGTGATATGTCTTCAGGAGGATAGAGCAATCAATAATGATAACTCCAAAGCAGTCTTGAAGTAATGATTTCAGGAGGATAGAGCCATCAATAATGATAACTCCAAAGCAGTCTTGAAATAATGGCTTCAGGAGGATAGAGCCATCAATAATGATAACTCTAAAGCAGTCTTGAAGTAATGGCTTCAGGAGGATAGAGCAATCAATAATGATAACTCTAAAGCAGTCTTGAAGTAATGGCTTCAGGAGGATAGAGCAATCAATAATGATAACTCTAAAGCAGTCTTGAAGTAATGGCTTCAGGAGGATAGAGCAATCAATAATGATAACTCTAAAGCAGTCTTGAAGTAATGATTTCAGGAGGATAGAGCCATCAATAATGATAACTCCAAAGCAGTCTTGAAACGTGATATGTCTTCAGGAGGATAGAGCAATCAATAATGATAACTCCAAAGCAGTCTTGAAGTAATGATTTCAGGAGGATAGAGCCATCAATAATGATAACTCCAAAGCAGTCTTGAAATAATGGCTTCAGGAGGATAGAGCCATCAATAATGATAACTCTAAAGCAGTCTTGAAGTAATGGCTTCAGGAGGATAGAGCAATCAATAATGATAACTCTAAAGCAGTCTTGAAGTAATGGCTTCAGGAGGATAGAGCAATCAATAATGATAACTCTAAAGCAGTCTTGAAGTAATGGCTTCAGGAGGATAGAGCAATCAATAATGATAACTCTAAAGCAGTCTTGAAGTAATGGCTTCAGGAGGATAGAGCAATCAATAATGATAACTCTAAAGCAGTCTTGAAGTAATGGCTTCAGGAGGATAGAGCAATCAATAATGATAACTCTAAAGCAGTCTTGAAGTAATGATTTCAGGAGGATAGAGCCATCAATAATGATAACTCCAAAGCAGTCTTGAAACGTGATATGTCTTCAGGAGGATAGAGCAATCAATAATGATAACTCTAAAGCAGTCTTGAAGTAATGGCTTCAGGAGGATAGAGCAATCAATAATGATAACTCTAAAGCAGTCTTGAAGTAATGAGAAGTTATCAGGAGGATAAAGTAACCCTGAGGTGACAATAAAGCAGTCCTGGAGCTCATAAGTTTGTTTGTTGGATAATTAACCTGAAACAAGGTAACTTTTGTATAATGATATTAGTTTATGCTTTATGTATGCATGTATGATAGGATGCACTTAGGTAATGTACTATATGTCTATGGATATATATGCTATGGTATGATGTAAATGATGTATGTATGATATGATACTGCCGGAAGCGTCTGGATATCTTCGTATAACAACTGCTGGCCAGGGAAAATAAATCCCGATTTGTTGTTGAAGAATATATAACCTTCTGTCTGCTGGGGATAGTAAGGTATAGATAACCTCCCGTATGCTGGGGATGGTAAGGTATATATAACCTTCGTCTTCGTTTGATAGTAGGATAAGTATAACATCCCGTCTTCGTTCGTCGTACCCTTATTGGAAAGTAATTTCCCGAATATCCGTATGAGGATAAAAGAGATGGATATAAATTCCAGGGGAGATGAGACCTTATGGATTTACCCTACTGAGGGTTTGTAACTGTCTTGTAAAGATGAACCGGCGAAACTTCGTTGAAATCCTTCCCTCGTTCGTCCTTGGTAAATACTATTACTGCATTTTCATGCATTTCTGGCGAACATTAATCATATTCAAAAGCATACATGCATTCAAGCACAACCAATGGATGTTTTGCTTATGTAAATAGGGTAAAAGTGAATCTGGATTTAGAGGGAAAAGTAAAGCTGAACTTTGAACACAAAATTATTTCAACTTCGAGAGTGTATAACCAATTGGATTTGGAACTCCTGAAATTTTTTGACTTTCCTGAGTACTTTCCCATAAATCCTCATGGCTGGATCTGAAGACATGATACTGACACCATCTGATACTACCGGCGTAGACAATTAATTTCCATCATGGTTTCAGCTGAGAATCAAAGTAATACAATGAGAGGAATGTGTCTTCAAACTGTAATGGACCATATACGCTCCAGGTATTAGATTTGAAGAGAAAGCATTGCCCCTTGGTTGAGGATGAATTGTCCCATAATGGAAGTATCTGCAGTGAGCTACCTCAAGAGAAACAAACAGAATGCCCCATAAGCATTGTAAACTCTGTAATGTCACCTTTGGTAATTCAACTGTACGAGGAAAAATGCCCCTAGCTTTTAAGCACAGCTGAGTCTGGACTTAATTGCCCCAACTGAATTGAACAGTAACTTCGTATGCCTCTTGACTGGGAAACAGTGACTATGCCCTTGGCATTTCAGATAGATGAGGAGATCTGCCTCTGGCTGCTTAAACATAGTTGAATCTTGTCCTGATTGCCCCAAATGAGTTAGGAAATATCATGGCCTGCCCCCTTGATTTGGGAGGTCATGACTATGCCCCTTTGTATACATGGACTTTGATCCAGGAAGCAACTTTGTTTATCGGAAGGACTTTGGTTCATTGAACATTCATCCTGTAAGCTTCTCCATTTGTCAAACACTTAGGTATATGCAAACAAATATATTAAAAAAACGCAATGCTTATATCTGTCTTGAAGTTTTGAAACAAGTTATTTTAGAAAAACTTTTTTTTTTTTTTTTTTTTTTTTTTGGGAAAACTGTGATATTAACTCAAATTTTATGACAAGCCCTAAAGGAGTCAGGATACCTTTTTGCAGCAGTACGCTTTTGAACTAACCATGCTTCAGTTAGGACTTTTAAAGGGTTGTAACGTGGCCTGGTTCATGGTTTAAGAAACAAAGGATAAAGGCTCAAATTTTATTTGTACCCAACCCAATCTCCATGATGTTCTTCAGTCCTATGCTCAGTTAACTCATGCATTGAAGTTCCATAGCAGTTTGGAGTTGTAACACCGATATTTGTGATGGTTCAGAAACCCAAAATTTATTTGAACATTCAGCCATCTTTCTTTGTTGAGGGTTCATAGTGACCTCTTTTTTTTTCTTTTGACTTTATTATCCCTTCTTTTTGCCTGAACTGCTTATTTTAAGATTACAGTCAGCGGGATGTCTTGATGTTTTACTAAGTCTCCTTCATAGGTTTTGACTTAGTGAGCTTTTCTTTTGCTAGATATTGACTATTAGGTTTAATGATTACAGTGAACCATCATTCATTGTGTACAACACATATAAATGGCATATTTGAGTTAACTGAGTGACTACCCTGCCCCATGTTATGAATGAGGGTTTTAATTTGTGAGAATAAAAACTCCTACTTCATAGGCTCAAAAGGGTTGACTAGGGATTAACTTCCTTATATCTCCACTATTTAGGAATTGAAACAATGCCTGTACATCGTCAGCATAGTCTGTTCAAAAGCATACTGCATAAGATTATGGTATTGTTTTCGTCATCCTCCCTCTACAGGCTTATAGCTTTATCAGGAGTTAAATATCACAAGATAGAAATGAGAAGCATAATTCAAAATATAGTGGAATGAATGGATTACTTCAAGACAAACATATGCAATGCATTAATGAAAACAAAAGTTTAACATAATAGTAAGTGTTCAAACAAATAAAAGAAATTACAAATGAAAATTCAAATGTTGTCCCATCCGGTTGGCTGAATGTCCTCAATTGCAATCTGTGAACTTTGAGGAGCAGTATACTTCACCATGAAATCAAATTTACCACTTGGATATCCCAAGGTGCCCCATATCTTAGGCATAGGTATTCTTCCTTTTTTGTTACTTTGGGCTACTTGTCTTGCAGCTTCGGTGTTTGATGGACGATAGTAAAATTCAACTTGACCTTCTGGAGTAACCTCGAGTATTCCTTCGTCAATTAGGTCTTGAATCTTATTCTTCAACATCCAGCAGTTGTTAGTATCATGTCCAGGACTGTTGGAGTGATACTCACACCTTACCTTGGGATTATAGCGAGGAGAAGAGGTTTTAGGATTTTGAGGAGAATTTTTCAAGGAAATTAGTTTCATCTCCAACAAGCATTGCAGAACTTGTGACATTGGAGTGCTGAACTTGATAAACTGTCTTCTACATCCCTTGTGTTGAGGTGGATTAACCTTACCAGGTCTTTCTTCTTCAATTGAAGAATAATCAATGGCAACCTGTCTCTTATCCTCTTTAATCCTCATCTTCCTTTCAACCAAATCAGCTTGTTTTGACGGAGGTTGACTGACAATTAGATCCCTGACTCTATCACTTTGAAGTTTTTGGACAAAGGTTCTCAGCTCTTCTTGCCCCTGAGCTAAACTTTGGATAAGAGCCACCTGGCCATTCATCTGGATCCTCATTTCTGTTATTTCAGCTTGCAATTGTTCCAACTGACCATCCTTGTTGTCCTCAGGACTCTTCTTCTTAGCCAACAGTGTCTTCAATTCATCCTGCCCCTTGGTTAGGTTCAGGATCAGCTCTCGGAACTGTGCATTCTGTGCCTGAAGATCCTTAACTGATTGTTCAAGAGCCATTGCTGAAATAAACAGCGAGAAGATGAGAAACCTGTGCACAATTATAAACCTGTGATGCAATGAAATGATATGGGAATGCATATGCAATGTTTTCAAAGACCGCAGGATTTAAATTTGCTTAAACAAACAAGAAAGTAACTTTTTATTAGTAATAACTTGTTTTGCCTTTTAGGCTTACAAAAAATGAAAGTGAAATAAGTACAAAAGATGGGGTTTTAAGTCTCCCATGGACGTTTCCTCTTTGTGTTGAGGTATGAGTTGAGGTTTCGTTCCTCGTGAAGTAGCTTTGTTAGCTCTAGGATTCTTGCTTGGCTTGCTTTGTAATGAGCCTCGAAAGTATCCCTTTGCTCCTTCAGTTGGATCCATGACCTCTGCAAGTCTTCCATATCAGTAGGCATGTCTGGGTGAAGGATGGTATAAGCAGTGTCTCCTTCAGCAGCACGTTCCATGGTAACTGGTAGGACGGCAGGATATGGCATCATAAGTGTCTGAGCACGAGATCGTACCCATCTGAGATAAGCCTCCATAGGAATAGTGTACTTAGGCTCCAGTGTCTTGCTGTCAATCCTGTTTACCTTTCCCCAAGCTCGTATGAATCTCTGACGGTAACCCTGAAGATCGTTGTCGTAATCAAACACAATGCCCTGAATCAACATGTCATGTGGACCATCGCTCCGAGCGTAACCAAACTGTCGTAAAGCTAGAGAGGGGTTGTAGGTGATGCCTCCTCTTATGCCTAGAAGTGGCACATTAGGAAATTCCCCACAACGGTCAATGATGGTGACATTCTCCATAGATCTGGAGCACCAATGGATGTCTGAGTGAGAAAGTGACATGATCCTCTTGGACCATCTGAACCCTTGCTCATTCTTCATTACTGAGCGAGGAAGGTGAGAAATAAACCACCTAGAAAGTAACGGTATGCAGCACATCAAAGTTCCTCTTGCCCTTGTAGTACGGGTGTGAAGAGAATGTAGTATGTCTCCAAGCAATGTAGGTACTGGATTGTGACTCAGGAATATGTTGATGGCATGAACGTCTATGAACTGATCTGGATTGGGAAACAATACTAAGCCATAAATCAGCAAGGCTAAGATCTCCTCAAAAGCATCATAGCTCATGGCCTTCAAGAACACTTGAGCTTTATCCATTAACACCTTAGCAAGAATACCTTTAACTCCGCTTCTCGTTTCTAGAACAATGTCAGACTTTTTCAGATGTAGGGCTGCAGCAATAACCTCTGGTTTAAGTTCTTTCTCTAAGCCTGTGAAGGGTCTTTGATCAAGAACAGGTATACCCAAAAGTTTAGAGAACTCCTCCATAGTTGGAACCAGCTGATAGTCAGGGAATGTAAAGCAATGGTGCTTAGGGTCAAAGAACTGAAACAGGACACTCATCATGTCTTCACTGAACCCTGAAGTGACTAGGTCCAATAGGTGACCATGTCTCTTGTTGAACTGGGAATGATCGGGCACTTGGGGAACCAACTCTTTGAGTTTGGGAGGTATCCCTACAAAGTTGATCCTGATGGTGTTTCTACGAGCAGAAGCCATGACCTGCAACAAAGAACAAAAATAAATCCCTTGGTCCTTGAAATGGTTAGGGAAAATGATATGCTCATGATGCATGATGATGTCATGATGTTATGCTCAATCACAAACATGTGGCACCCACAAACAAGTCACACAATAGCCCTAGGTTTAAAGGCTTGCATGAGGTTCAAAGGTAAGTACCCTCCCCTGAAGTTAGATGGTTCATCCTGTCCTACAAAAGTAACCAGGTTCTAAGGGATCTCAATATCATTGATCCTTCACAAGGGTGGTTGATCAGAAGGCAACTTACTTGCCAACCAAAACCCTCCAAGTTTAAGATCTCAATGAGCGTAGTATCGAGTGTCAACCAACTTCAGTCTGCACCAAAGCCGGTTACCTCACTACTTTCTAAAGGCCAAGATGAGTTAACTAGGGTTCTAAAAGTTAGTTAGTGCATTGACAACATATGGCAGCCTCAATATTATCCTCAACTTGACTTAAGGAATATAAGCACCAACCAATGAGTCGCACTAACTATGGCCACCAGATCAACCGTGTCGATATACGTCGCACAGTTTCCTTGGTCTATTGCCATTTACCTAAGGTACACTAGATCCGGGTTAGGACCTTTCACACATAAGAGCACCCCAACAAGATAATATAAAGCAAATAAGGCAAACAATTTAAAGTGATCTTATTCCCTAAGGGTACCCCTCTTAAATAGATCCCCAGCAGAGTCGCCAGTTCTGTAACCCGGTGAACTGACTTTAAACAATGTTGCGGATAGCAAGAGTCGCCACCGACTTTTATTTTATCCATAAGGAAAGGTTATAAAAGAACAGGAAAGACCTTAGAGAATATTTTTGGGTCCGGGGGGTAGATTATGAAAAGGGAAGGTGTTAGCACCCTTTTCATCCATGGTTATCCATGGGCTCTTAGGTACTTAAGCTCACTTTTGAATTATTTTGAAAGTGTAGTGTGTGAATAGCAAAAATTTCAGAATAGTTTAATAATAATCCGTGTATGGATGTGTAAAAAACTTGTTTGAAAATTTGTTTAAAAATGTTAAGTGTTTGGAAGATTTTTTGAAGTGAGCAAGTATCTAGGAGTAATCTACCCTAATGTTTAAGGTCTTTTCTTATTCTTTATTCTTTCCGTAGTAAGACTATCCCCACTATAATGGAGTAGGTAGTCCTTACTTTGGATGTTAAGGGACATGTGAGGGACAATTTGATTTTTTAAGGCAATGGTGGGGTGTAATAAGCATATTAAGGGACTATCATCATTTTTCGAAAGGGACTCGATTCGTAAAGGCAACCAAAAGGGACTTTGATGATCTTTCTTATTTGAGGGACTTGCTTTATACACCCCACTTAACCATTATTCGTAGGCAACTGGAGGGGTATCCCTAAGGAAGTGAGACGGCGATTAAAATCGACTTACGTGTGTGAAGTGTTTAAGTTAATTATCTTTGATTAAAAATTATCTAAATTTATTTTAATATTACATACATGTTATTCACACTCCCTAATTACTAACCATAATAATAATTAAAATAATTACAAAATTACAACCGAGAAACAATTACAACATAATAAAAATAGCAAATTTAATCAATAAATAATAAAATATAAATAATAAAGGGGTTAGTAAATAATAATAAAGAAAATTAGCAAAAATAATAATAGTAAACATAATTAAATTATAAATGGGTTAGTGATAAAAATAAATAAGGTTAGTAATAATAATAATTAAAGATAAATAATGGTTAGTAATAATAATAATTAAAGATAAATAATGGTTAGTAATAAAAATTAAATACAAGATTAATAAAATTATAGTAAGCAAAATTAATAGTAATAACAATAATATCAAAAGAAATTAACATGCATAACTAGATATATTTTTTTTTATTCATATATTAATTATTAAATTATTTTTCAAATGTATCATAATTATAGAATTTTAATTATTATAAACATATATCTATATTTATATACATATAAAAAAAAATTTAAAATATCATGTTAAAATTATATTTACAAATTATTTTTAATCATATAATTAAATTATTTCTAAATACTAAAAGAAACTTAATTTGAATTATAACTATATTTACAAAATTTTATGAAACATTATAATTGTATTAGAAATAAAAAAAAAATAGAATTAAATTTTAATTTAGAAAAATATTTTAGAATTTCATAAAATTAAGATTTTATATATATTTTTTAGGGTTTCATAAAAATTAGGGTTTTATATATATAAAAATTTATTTTTACATAACACTATTTTAATTAATATAAATTATACAAAATAAAATTTTAAATATAAACAAGAGTTTTATTTTTTCCTAGAAAACTATTTAAGATTAATTATATTATACAACATATATACATATTTCATAATATAAATTATTTTAAATTAATTGAATTAAAATAGAAAACAAAAGAAAACAAAGAAAAAGAGAAAAGGAACCTGGTGGGATTTGATCCCAAGACCTCTTGGTTACAGGCAGCAATAAGGACCACTGGACCATTCCATGCGCAGGTGATAAGAAAATAACTTCACTTTGTTTTGTGCATTGACATGGAAAATTCAGAGAAATAAAAGAACAAAAGGGCCTGGGGGAGGATTGAACCCAGGACCCTTAGGATATACGCGCGCATGCTTGACCACCTGGCTGGGAGAGCCTAACTGATTATTGAACGGCTACAACTAATAATATATGAAACTTCTTTTTATCCTGCGAAAAATAAACAAAATATTGCCATGGCCAAGAATCGAACCATGGACTTCACAACATACACAGCCAGAGTTTACCACCAGGACACACGCGCGTGTGTGTAAACGAAACGGCAAAACAATATAAAATATATTAACATAAATTCAAATTCCCAGGCGCGGCAAACTTCATCTTCTACATTCAAATTTCCTGCGAATTCAGATGTGAATTTTCCTGCGAATTTAGCTGCATGTTCTTCATGCTTCAAAACCTACGAAAACGAAACATTGACAAAACAGCAAAATTTTGTGAAATTAATCAGTGTATTACACTCTACAGGGTCCATACAACTCAACCATGTATTTAGAATTCATTTACAACAGATGAATGGAAGAATCCTAAAACGGCCATGAAACCCTAATCATGGTGATTTCTTCATCCTGCACTTAAAATCAAATTGATTGTTCCAGAAACACTCCAAGCTTCATCACAAACACAAATATGCAATCAAATTTAAACAATGATATCACTATTATGAGAATCGAAAAAAATAATTTTAAGAATGATGTGGATTCGGGTTGGCCAATATAGGGCATATTGGATGCGTATGATGGATGATTTCACTTCATGGATGATCAGAGAACATGTCTATGTTCTCAATTTACCTTCTAAAGCTCTCAAACTCCAAAACCGATTCTTACTTTTGGATGGATTTTTGTGCTTTTGAACTCACCTCTAGGCTGCTGCAAATTCGTGTATGAGGCTAGGGTTTCACTTAGTATATATGTGTGATGGATTTAGGTCAGAAACATTGATGTCTTGTGTGGATATTTGATCCAAAAATTATTCAAAAAGATCCTTGTGTAAATTTCAAATATTTGATCATAAGGCCTTACTATTTTGGGAGGAATCTCATGATTTCTTTCTCCTTTGACTCCAATCTATAATTATGAATTTTTAGGAACAAAATCTTCACCCAAAAATAACTTTTCATATTTTTTATTTATTTAAAATGATTTTTAGGAGTTAAATCAATAATAAATAAATAAAAAATAATAAAAATGATGATTTTTGTTCAATTGGGTCGTGCACCATATTAGGAGATGGATTGGGTCATGAATTAGGCAGCCCATTTGGAAAGAAATACTTTTAAGCCTCCATTTTCAACATAAACCATCCTAAAATTGTCCAACTTTGCAAGGGCACATCTCCCTCAATTTTAAAGGTATGAGGGTGTTCTTGGACTTTTTGGAAAGCTTGAAGAGTCCTCTAAACAACCCCATTGGTTTCAGGTCCATATCATTTACCAATCTCAAGTTATGCCCTCTTGAAGTTGTTGACTTTTTGTTGACTTTTGAAATGACCTATAATGTCTTAGATCATATCTTTCAAATGAAGCATTTTTGGGCTTAACCTTCAACATCAAAGTTGTAGAGAATTCAATTTCCTTCAAAATGAGCTTTGGATGGAGACTTGGTGATGAAGTATGTGAAAGTTATGCCTGGTCAAAGTTCAGTTGACTTTTACTGAGGAAACCCTAATTTAGAAACTCCTGATTATTGATGATCTGGAATCTCCTTGATGAATCATGATCAACCCTTGATCAAATGATGAATTTTACTTCATATACTTGATGTTGGCAAAAAATCATGAAGTTTGACTTTGGTTTGACCACAGTTGACCTCAGTTTGACTTTTTAACTGCATTGACTGATGTTGACTTATCTGATCATCTGACTGAGCAAACTTTTGAGAAAAGTCTTAAAACTTGACATGGGGGTTCTTATACACATATAAGATGTTATGAAACTCACTTGAGGTATTGGAAGTCCATTTAGCCTGATTAAAGTCAAAGCCCTAGTTATGGATGCCCTGCTTAGGAGGTGCATTGTCTGAGGGAATTGTCAACTTCTTGGACCAATTGTGAACTTTGTGAACCTTGTGAATCTTCATAAGATGTCTTATGATACTCATGGGAAGTATTGTGAAGCTTGTGAATCTTCATAAGATGTCTTATGATACTCATGGGAAGTATTGTGAAGCTTGTGAATCTTGTGAACCTCATGAAGTGGCTTTGTAGACCTCATGACCCTCAAGAAAGCTTTGTAATCATTGTGGAACTTGTGAACCTTGTGAACCTTCAAGAAGTGACTTGTGGACTTCATGAACTTCATGAAAGGTCTTGTAAATATTGAGAAGCTTGTGAACCTTGTGAACCTCATGAAGTGGCTTTGTAGACTTCATGAACCTCATGAAAGGTTTTGAAAGCATTGTGGGACTTGTGAACCTTGTGAACCTTCTTAGAACACAAAGTCTTGTATTGTGAGGGCAAATTTTGGGGTGCAACACTTCCATACCATATACAAGCTGATACGGTGTTGCCCCAGTGGACGTTCTGATTGACGTGCGGTACCCATGCAAGGCAAACGGTAGCATCTCATGCCAGTCTTTGTATGTGATTACCATCTTCTGCACAATCTTCTTGATATTCTTATTTGCTGCCTCAACAGCGCCGTTCATCTTTGGCCTGTAAGGAGAAGAATTGTGATGCTGGATCTTGAAGTCCCGGCACAGCTCTGCCATCATTTTGTTGTTTAAATTGGAACCATTATCAGTAATGATTCGCTCGGGAACTCCATATCGACAGATGATATCTCTCTTCAGAAATCTGGCTACCACTTGTCTTGTAACATTTGCATATGAGGCTGCTTCAACCCACTTGGTGAAATAGTCAATGGCGACCAGGATGAATCTGTGACCATTTGAAGCAGTTGGCTCAATCTTGCCAATCATATCAATGCCCCACATAGCAAAGGGCCAGGGTGAAGACATGATGTTCAAAGGATTGGGAGGCACATGCACCTTATCTGCGTAAATCTGGCATTTATGGCATTTTCTGGCGTAGGCACAACAGTCTGCATCCATTGTGATCCAGTAATAGCCTGACCTCAACAATTTCTTAGCCATGGCATGCCCTCCTGCATGGGTGCCAAAGGATCCTTCGTGCACTTCGTGCATCAACAAATCTGCTTCTGCCTTGTCAACACATCTGAGGAGTACCATGTCAAAGTTCCTCTTGTATAAAGACCCGTCAGTGTTCAGAAAGAAACTACCAGCAAGCCTTCTCAAAGTCTTCTTATCATTGGAAGATGCCCCAGGTGGGTATGTTTGATCCTCCAAGAAGCACTTAATGTCATGGAACCAAGGTTTATCATCTTTTACAATATCCGCTGCAAACACATACGCTGGTCTCTCGAGTCTTGACACTGAAATCTGAGGTACAAAGTTAGCAGCTTGAACTTTGATCATGGATGAAATGGTAGCCAGAGCATCTGCAAACTGATTCTCGTCCCGAGGGATATACTCAAGCTTGACTGTTGTAAAGAAAGTCAGTAACCTCCTTGTATAATCCCTGTAAGGTATCAGATGATCTTGGTGGGTGTACCATTTTTCGTTGGTTTGATTGACTACCAAAGCTGAATCTCCGAATACAGTCAATGTTTTGATCCTGAGGTCAATGGCTTCCTCAAGACCCATAATGCAAGCTTCGTATTCAGCTTCGTTGTTAGTGCAGTTGAAAGTGAGTTTTGCCGAGAAAGGCATGTGAACTCCTTTAGGTGTAATGAGTACTGCACCAACACCACGGCCATTCATGTTAACAGCCCCATCAAACATCATAGTCCATTCTTCCTCCGAGTCAGGCCCTTCAGTGTGAATAGGCTCTTCATGATCTTTTGCTTTAATGAACATGATGTCTTCATCAGGGAAGTCAAATCTCATTGGCTGGTAATCATCAATGGGTTGCTCAGCAAGATATTCAGATAATACACTGCCCTTGATGGCTTTCTGAGAAGTGTACTGTATGTCGTATTCTGTGAGAATCATCTGCCATCTTGCAACCCGACCGGTAAGAGCTGGCTTCTCGAAAATGTACTTAACTGGATCCATTTTTGAGATTAATAAGGTAGTGTGGGTCAACATATACTGCCTCAGTCGGCGAGCAGCCCACGCTAAAGCACAGCAAGTTTTCTCGAGCAGTGAATAACGCTGTTCACAGTCGGTAAACTTTTTGCTTAGGTAGTATATTGCATACTCTTTTCGACCAGACTCGTCATGCTGGCCCAGCACACACCCCATTGACTCTTCTAGCACTGTCAAGTACATAATCAGAGGTCTTCCTTCAACTGGCGGCATGAGGATTGGAGGTTCTTGCAGATATTCCTTGATCTTGTCAAAAGCCTTCTGGCAGTCTTCGTTCCACCTGACCGTTTGTTCCTTTCTTAGCAGCTTGAACAAGGGTTCACAGGTTGCTGTGAGGTGAGATATGAACCGCGAGATGTAGTTCAATCGACCTAAGAACCCTCGAACTTCTTTCTCAGTTTTCGGTGCAGGCATTTCCTGAATAGCTTTGACTTTATCTGGGTCAACTTCAATCCCTTTCTCGCTTACGATAAAGCCCAGCAACTTACCAGATCGCACCCCGAATGTGCATTTGTTGGGGTTCAACTTCAGTTGGTACTTCCTCAGACGCTTGAATAACTTGAGCAGATTTACCAGGTGATCTTCCTCTGTAAGGGACTTGGCGATCATATCATCCACATAACACTCGATTTCCTTATGGATCATATCGTGGAATAATGTCACCATAGCCCGTTGATACGTTGCACCAGCATTCTTCAGTCCAAATGGCATCACTTTGTAACAGAACGTGCCCCAAGGTGTAATGAATGTTGTCTTCTCCATGTCTTCAGGTGACATCTTGATCTGATTATATCCTGAAAATCCATCCATGAAGGAGAATACCGAGAACTGAGCCGTGTTATCCACCAATACATCAATGTGAGGTAATGGGAAGTCATCTTTCGGGCTGGCTCTGTTCAGATCCCGGTAGTCCACACACATTCTTACTTTGCCATCTTTCTTAGGCACAGGTACTATATTAGCAACCCACGGCGGATAGCTAGTTACAGCAAGGAACCCGGCGTCCCATTGCTTTTGTACCTCTTCCTTGATTTTCATAGCCATCTCTGGGCGAGTTCGGCGCAGCTTCTGTTTGACCGGTGGGCACTCTTCTCTCAAAGGCAGCTTGTGCACAACAATGTCGGTATCCAACCCTGGCATGTCTTGATACGACCAAGCAAACACATCAACATACTCTCGAAGCAGATCTATCAGTTGTCTCTTCACTGAGTCTTGCAGGCAGGCCCCGATTTTAATCTCTTTCACGTCTTCATCGGTACCAAGATTAATCATTTCAATCTCCTCCTGGTGAGGAGCAATAACCTTTTCCTCCTGTCTCAACAACCTGGCTAGCTCTTCAGGAAGCTCATATTCTTCATCAACCCCTTCATCAACTTGATTGATTGGATTGTCAAAGTCATACGATGTCATAGCCGTGCTGTTGTCGGTGCTGTCTGGAAGGCACTCTCTGCAAGGGTTAAGTTGGTTCTTTTTAGTGATTGATTTTAATCTTGCTTTAGAAAAAGTGAAATGAAGTTATCATTTTGAAAACACCGCCATTTATTTTTTGTACAAAAAAGAAAAATGGCAAAACAGTGAGCATAAAAGAAAAAGACTCGTTTGCAAAAAGATGTCTGATATTTCATTAATTTAATCTTGTTTGCACAAAAGTACAGATGGCCCTGATTACAAAATGAGTCTTGTCATCTTGGGCAAGATGCAAGACTTTGATGCATGCTTAAAAATACAGGAAATAATAATTACTCTGCATGAGTAACCCTTATAATTTCCTGGGAAGACCAGTTCGAGACACTGCTCCCCGGGATCTTTGGACGAATCCAATTCTCCAGATTGCGCTCCTCTTCCAGCTCGTCTTCCAGACAGTTGATAGCATCGGGGGTAAGCATCCCCCCACTGACAAAACCAGGCTCTGCAGCAGCCTTTGCCTGATGTTGAGTTGGTCTGTAACCCAACCCAAACTTGTCCTTCTTTTCCTCCACAGCTAAGACCTTGCCCCAGCCTAGGGCAGTTCCTTCTTCAACAACCTTCCGGGCTTGTTGGTAAGATGACATGGAGATTCCAGATACAGCAGATGCTTCATTGACATTCAAGGCTTCAAACCCCTGGCTCATTGTTTCATGGATCTCCCCATCCATTTCAATGTATTTATAGGTAGCCAGATGGCTAACAAAGATATCCTCTTCCCCACAGATTGTGACAACTTGACCTTCCCACTCGAATTTTAACTTTTGGTGAAGGGTAGATGTTATTGCGCCAGCGGCGTGAATCCAGGGTCTACCCAACAAACAGCTGTAGGCGGGCTGAATGTCCATCACATAAAAGATAGTTTTAAAGGTCTGTGGGCCAATTGTCACAGGCAGCTCAATCTCTCCCAGAACCGATCTCTTCGAACCATCAAAGGCTCGCACCACCAGGTTGCTGGGTCTCAATGCCAATCCATCATATTCAAGCTTCACCAGAGCCTTCTTTGGTAAGACATTCAGGGAAGAACCTGTGTCCACCAGCACATGAGAAAGGACAGCTCCTTTGCATTCCATGGTTATGTGCAAGGCTTTGTTGTGATTGCGACCATCCGCTGTCAAGTCAGTATTGGTGAACCCTAGCCCATTGCTAGCAGTAACATTTCCAACCACGGTTTCCAACTGGTTGACGGTAATCTCCTCAGGCACGTAAGCTGCGTGCAGGACTTTAAGTAATGCGTTCCTATGGGCTTCGGAGCACATAAGCAGTGAGAGGATAGAGATTTTGGACGGCGTCTGATGAAGCTGATCCACAACTTTATAATCGCTCTTCTTGATGATCCGCATAAACTCATCAACTTCTTGATCAAATGGAGTCTTCAGGGTTTCTTTGGCAGCTGGATCTTCCTGCACCGGGCCTTTTCCTTTTGCCTTGGCAGCAGCTTCTGCTTCGGCAGTAGGTCTTTGAACTTGTGAAGCGAAGAGACGTCCGCTTCGAGTGAAGCCTCCGCCTCCCCCCACATTATCTACTTGTGGTGCAGGTGTGGATGTTTCAAGAGTGATTCTTTTTCCTTCGCAGTACACGTCAGAGCCATAGTGCCAAGGGATGGCCCTATTGCTTTCATATGGTACTGGTCCAGGCACTGTGACAGTGACCGGACTGATTGCTGCTGCTGAAGGGACTGTAATTGTTTGCGGATCGTAAAAGATTGTAACTGGTGCTCTAATGGGAGCAGCACCTTCTGAATTGTAGGCAGAGTTGTTTTCAGGATCATAGAATATGGTGACAGTAGAGACATCTTCATGATTGATTGCTGGTGTTGTAGGAGGTATTGTCGGAAGTATGGATGGTGTTGTTGTAGGAGATTCGAAATGGAATGAAGCTGAAGTTGTAGCAGGAGAAACTGTTGAAAACTGATCATTTGGGAGGACAGATGAAGTACTGGTTGATGTTGCTGGTGAATTGTCGGGAACAATAGTTGCTGTATTTGTAGGAGGTTCTGAAACCGTTGCTGATGAAGTTGTCGGATTTGTCGGAAATGATGTAGTGATCTGTAGCAGGCCACTCTGAATAAGGCTGTCAATGCCATTCCTTAGGTCCTCACACCCATTCCATGAAATATTGCAATAGGGGCACCCTAGTTCACACCCCGGAAATATTTGGTTTTCACGGAGTTGAGCTTTGATTTCCACCAATGGTGTCCTGATCTGATCCACACTAGTTATTAAATAAGACGGTTGGTCTTCTTCAATAGCGTTAATTCGAGGACCACCATGGTTTGGCATTGGGTTTTTATTGACATTGGGCGGAGGTGCAAAATTCAGAGCCTTGGAGTCTACCAAGTCTTGTACCTTCATATGCAGAGCCCTGCATTTTTCTGTACTGTGACCAGGTGCGTTTGAATGGAAAGCACACCTAGCATTGGAGTCATAGTTTCTTGGTAGGCTGTTGGGATCCGGAGGTGCCAACGTTCTTAGCTCAACTAGGTTGAGTTTCAGAAGTTGTGGCAACAAGGCAGCATACGGCATTGGGATCGGGTCGATCACTCGGTTAGCTTGGGATGGCCTTTGTTGGAATGGCCTCTCCTGATTGTTGTTGTTGTTGTTACTGTTGAAGTTTCTTGGAGGGTACTGATTCTGATGATATTGAGGTTGTTGTTGGAAATTTTGTTGAGGAGGTTGATAGACTGGCTGTGGATGAGCTGGAGCAGGAATGGTGACTGCTGCTATTGTCCTTTGAACATATTGGGGCCTACCCCTGTTGGTGTGAATGGCATTGGTCTCGCCAGCTCTTCTCGGGCCTGCAAAAGGCTTTCTTGTACTGCTGGACGAGCTTGCACCGTTATCAGAGATCTTTCCCATTTTCAACAGGCTTTCAATTCTCTCCCCAGCTATGACAACATCCGCGAAGCTGGTGGAAGAGAAAGCAGCTAACCTGTCAATATAGGTTCCCTGAAGAGTATTCATGAACATATCAGCCATTTCCCGTTCTGACATAGGTGGCTGGACAGCAGCAGCAAGCTGTCTCCATCTTTGAGCATATTCTCTGAAGCTCTCCCTAGATGACTGTGACATTCCCATTAGGAGGGTCCTGTTGGGTGCCATATCTAGATTATACTGATACTGTCTGATGAAGGCTTCTGCCAGGTCCTTCCAGCATCTTATAGTTGCTCTTGTCAGATGGGAATACCATTCCCTAGAAGCTCCAGTCAAGCTATCTTCGAAGTAGAACATCCAAAGTTTCTCATCCATTGTATAGGCCTTCAGCCTTCCCAGAAATGATTGCAAATGAGTCCGGGGGCATGAAGTCCCATTATACTTTTCGAAACAAGGAGGCTTGAACTTATGGGGGATCCTGACCCCGTCTACCAAACCCATGTCCATGACGTCGAAGCCCAAAGAATTTTGAGACTCCAGTGATCTCAACTTCTCAGCTATTTCTTCCAATCGTCTATCATAAGTTTCCTCTCCAGCACCCATTACGGTAAATTGGTCCTCCTGAGGATCTTCTTGAAGTACTCTGGCTGCAGTGGCTGTTCCTTGAATGTTTGCAGGAATATTGATCTCAGGATGTAGATGTGGGCCAAACACAGGGGGGGTAACATGTGGTTGCACCCTTTCATTGTTACTTGTGCCTGCAGTCCCCACATGGGGCTCATCTTGATTCCTTCCTTCTACCAAAGTTCTGAGCCTCTCCTGGCTTTGAGCTAAGTTGTTCATCACTTCCATGAACTGTGTTATCTGGGTTCTCATCTCCAACCTTTCGTTGGCCATCTGGTTTCTGACCTCCGTAAGGTCCTGCTGCATCTGATCCATCTGAATTCCCGGAAGGTTGTTTCTAGTTGGGTACCTGTGAGGCCTGTTGAGAGGAAATACCCGGCGGCGAGCAATAATTCCTGAGATTCACAACAGAGGTTAGCAACAACAAAACAAAAAAACCTACAAAACAAACAAAAAGGGTTAGCATGCAATGCAGTATGCTTATTTGTTCTCAAGGTATCCGGTTCGGCATTCAGTTTTGACCCTTCCAGACCCTTGAAGATGATGCCGTTGAAGTTGCTTTCGAAGTAACCCAGATGGAAACTAACACAAATATATTACAAAACGTGAAATAATACAACTTGTTCATTTTACAACACAAGCCCTCAAAGGGGTCAAAATACATCACAAAAAAGCAAAAGTACATGGAATAGGAATAACAACAAGCAAATGGTCAAACTCCAAGGCCAAACTCATCCTCACGAACTTCCTTGAGAAGTGCTTCGGTCACAGGATCAGCCGGACGCTCCGTGAGATTTCTAATGAGAAGGTTTCTTGTTGCAACAGCTGCAGTCAATTTCTTGTTCTGACTTTGGTCTTTAGACCTCTTCACTCCAGCTCTGATTTCTAGCTCTGATATTTCCTTCTGGGCTGCTGCCAGGGCTTTTTCCATCTGTTCCATCTTGTCTTGAACTCTCTTGTCTTCTAGAGTACGGGCCTCAGTGATCCGGACCCACCTGGCCTGACTCTCCTTCAGGTACAAGTCTGTTCTTGCTCTCTGAAACTGGGCTTCTTTACAAGCATTCTTCAGAATCTGTTCACCAGCTTTGGACTTGTTGATATAATCTCCAGACTTCTCAATTTTAGTCAAGTGTTCCACTTTCAATTTCTCCAGTCTCTCAATCTCCCTCACACCTTCACTCCTCTCCCGGAGGGTCTTCTGCAAGGCCTGGGTTAGCTTCTCATTTCTTTCCTTCAAGCTATCAAACCCCTCCAAACTGATAGTGGCAGGGGGTGGTGCTGAAGATGACTCAGGCATGTCTTCTATGGTGAAGGGCATTCCAGAGAATTGGGCCCTGGCATGGGACCACTCATAATATTGGACTGATGCCACATTATTGAACTTCCCCAGAATGGTGATTCCCTTGGTTTGAACATGATCCCAGGCCCAGGCAGCCTGCCTAACAGCTGCTAGACTAATCTTGTTCTCACAGTAGAGGGTCTCAACCAAGTCTTGTTCCCTTGGAGTATGAACCAGTGCATAGCCCAATTGCCTCCTGAACAGTAGAGGGTTGTAGTTGATACTTCCCTTAACTCCTATTAAGGGCACATTGGGAAAGTGCCCACAACTGGTGATTATATCTCTGCCCTTGGTGCTTTGAGTACACCATCTGATGTCTGCTGAAGTTAGGACAGTGAGTCTCTTAGCCCAGTTGCTTTGCTGATGAGGATTTAGAAATGCATCTGTCCTGGGTAGATGCCTGAGAAGCCAAGCATGGAATAATGGAGCACAACACCTTACTAACCTCCCCCTCTGCTTCTCATTCTTCTGATGTACTGAGTAATAAAGATCACCCAATAAAGTTGGCACTGGGTTCTTCAGGATGAACAGATGGATGGCATTCTTGCTAATGAATCGAGGCTCATCTGCAAACAACACAATTCCATATACACTTAAGGCCAACAGAGCACAAACAGCTTTCCACTCCCCCAAGGAGGCCTTCAGACTAGCTTGAGAAATTAAGAAGTCCAGATGAAATCCAGGGATCCCAGCTTTAGAGGTCATGTGTTGCTCAACCAAAACAGGCTCCAGATGCAAAGCCCTTGCTACCTCCCCATTGCTGGGAAAGACCATTTCAGGATTGAAAGGGATTTCTCTCCTGATAGGCAGACCAATCAATGATGAGTATTCTTCCAGAAGAGGACCCAACTGAAAGTCTTGAAAGGTGAAGCATCTCAATGGAGGGTCATAAAACTGAATGCAGGTGTGGATCAAACTCCTCTGAGATGGGTCCAGATCCATGACCAAGTCAAGTATATCCCCATAATGCTCCCTGAACAAAGGCATGTGATCTGGAGTGATCAGGGTTTGGATCCTCCTGATGTCTGATAAGTCTGGTTGGAAGAAATGATAGGTGATGTTGCTTTTCTTTGGAGCCATAAGTGCTGAGACTGAGTAGAGTAAGTGCTGATGAAGATGCTGAGGAGTGGGCCACTGGCTGGCTAGTGCAAGTGACTGAAGTATATGGCTGACAAACTGAAGCAAGTGCTGGTGGAGATAGGTCAATATAGCAGATGGGGTCAAAACCAAAACCAGATGAATATGGATACCCTGAAACACAAATAAGCAAATGTTAATATGATGCAATGAGTATGTATGCAAATGAAATGCAAGGGTTTGTGACTGAGCTGGATCTGATTAACTGCCTTGGTATAGATCCATGTGTGTTCAAGAATTCCAGATGGAGGTCTATAAATCCGGTAACCAGGGTAGGGGGACTCAAATAAAGAGCCACATGTCCAGGGTTTTAGAATCACAAGAACTGTCCAACATGGAGTATTCTTAACAAAGTCAAAGTAACAGGGTATTCTGAGGTCAAGGTACCTGCAAACCTGTAAACAGCCCAACCCCCTCACAGGTGGTGATCTAGAACAAGGATCCTCAGACTTGGATCAGTTATGAGAAGTGTAAACACTTCTAACCCGGAGGTACAGTGTTTACAATAACCATAACAATTCCTCCTCTAATTCACCTCAGTTTCTGAAGGTCAATACTAAAAGGTCATCCAGACTTAGCAGGCTTCCCAGATAGCCCTAGCATTGCAGGAAATCTGCAACACAGAGTTCTCAAGAAGAAACCCATATCTGAACCGTGTTTCATATTCCCGCACCAGACCGAAATGGAATGGGAAAGAATATGATTCACTCTAGCCTAGGTGTCACTCAGGTCCCAGGTATAGGACCTTAACTCTCAATGGAACACCCACCCACCAAAGGAAAACCAGATCCAGCCAGCAGCACAGTATGATATATGAAAAACTGTAAAGAAAGCAATAAATAAAGCTGTACAGAAAGCAGTAAATAAAGCAAATATACAAACACAAATAGCACATAACACCCCAGTAAACACAAATCAATCAAGCGCTAGGAGGAACCCACAAAAGAACCAGAAGCCCTGGTTGCAGTATAAGGGTCCCCAGCAGAGTCGCCAAGCTGTCGCTCCCGATAGATGGGACTGGCCCAAATAAAGGTACAGACGCGAACGGTCGGCGAAAGGAGGGTGTGAGAACACACAGCCGTGAACTCACAGGAAATGAAAAGAGTCGCCAGCTAGGCATTTTTATCCCGGAGGAAAGGTAATGCTGCATAGACCTAGAAAGATATGGATAAGACGGTTGCGAACCAGAGAGACTGAGAAAGGGGGTTGGTTACAACCTGGGAAGGTATTAGCACCCAGATTGTCCGTCGTACTCGACGGGATCCACGCTTAAAAGATTTGTGTTTTAGAGGGGGAGTGTCAGTGCAATTTGTGTGCAAAAGAGCTGGAAAAGGATGTATAGGTGTCAGTGTAAAGGAAGTGAAGTGTAATATATACAGTGTCAGTGTGAGGGCAAGAGTGCAATGCTCAAGATCATGAGGCTAAAAGAATGAAGCTGGAAAGAGGGGGAATATACAGAGACTTTTGTATGATAACTGTTAAGTTATGCCTACGTATCCTCTCGTGCAATGAGGAAGTCAGAACACCGTAGTTCGACCCAAAGAGACTGAAAGATGAATTGACTTGATGAACTGCTTGCTTGCCTATGCTCAAGTGTATGACCTGTCTGGCTCAGGTGCGAACTGTCTTGCATTAGACGGAAGAAGCAAGTTCTCGTTTGTGAGTGAGTGTGATGAGAAAAGAATCCCGGAGGAGACGATTATTATTTGTTTTTGAGTTTTCAGTTTTTTATTGCTTTTGAAAGTTTGTCATAAGTTAATGAGCTTAAACCTAAACCAATGGATTTGGTAAACTCATCACATCTTCCCTCTGTTTAGGGGTAATGAGAACACCTTAAGTGTGAAGTCAGATTCTCACACTTAATCACCTTTGATGCAGGATTAAGATCATTAACCTACTTGTGATTATTTATATGTTTTTGGTGTTTTTGTTTAGTGTTAAGTAATGAGGTTAAGCCATAATCAGGGATTTAACAGACTCATTACACCATCCTAAAAGAAGGATAATAGATGAGGATGTTTAAGCTGAGGAAAACTCCTCAACTTAATCCATGATTAGGGATTAAACCCATGACAAAACAAAGCCTTTACTAAGTGGATTTTAGTTAATGGTATGATGATGAAGTGAATTTTATGATTTGTAAGACAACTTGAGGGGGACTTGTCCATTAACACTAGGGTTAGTCCTTCTTAACCACTTAAGGAAGAATTAGAACCCTAATGCAAGGCCCAAGTTACAAGTGTGATGTCTTGATATTTATTAAGTGAATTGATTAAGAGATTTAAACACATTAAGGGTTTAACACTTAGGATTAAAGTTATACACTCCATCCTAAGAGAAGGATGCAGGCATAAGCTTAATCACAAAGTCTTAAAGCCTTTAGGGTTTAGTCCCTGATTATGAGGTGAGAAGAGAGGACTCAAAGAGAGACACAAAGGTAAAACTATGAGGGGAGACTAATCAAAACCCTAATTCATTGTCATGCTTGGTTGTCCCTAAAGTTTGTGAGGTTTTCAAGAACAATCTTCAAAGGAGCCACCAGGAAGCAGATGAATAAGATCAAGAGAAGCAAAGTGACTTGCTTCATTCAAGAAGTCAAGTCACTTGAAGAAAGAAGGTGGGAGGAACAAGAATGAGCAAGCTCAATCTCAAACACAAATAGAAATGCAGCAAGGGATGCAAGAGAGATGAAAAGAAAAGTTATGAGAAGTGAAGGCAAATTCACTTCTCAAGTTTACTTACCACCTGAAATGTTAGAAAGAAATGCAAACAACAATGCAAGATGAGATGAAATGGCATGATGCTAGACCAAACCAGAAGCATGTTGATGATGAAAATGATGCTATGAGATGCTGCAAACATGAGGCATGGCATGGAGATGTTCATACAAGATTATGAATGCAAATGATGCAAGTTAAGGAGCATGAACAAGCATGAAAAGTTATGAAGCATACAAGACAAATGACATGGCAAATATGTAATGCAATGATCAAACATGCTTCCTACATGTCTTAAGATGTCAAATGGATCACAAGAATGCACAAAATGCAAGGACAAGTCAAGTTATGCAAGAGAATGCAAGAAGGATGCAAGAGAAATCCCAAATTAGGGTTCATGAATCAAACATCAAACAAAAACCCAAAACAGAAGCAAACCTTAAGATAAAAAATGGAAAATGCTACCCAAAGAAACCCTAACCCTATGCTAAACCAAGGTTCAAAGGGGAGCTCTCAACTCTCAACCAAGCTCAAGATATGAATTTTCTAAGTTATTAGGGTTTTTTAGGGTTCTTAACAAAAGAAATGCCAAACAATTAGAAAATGAGGAAACAAGTCATGGACATTTTATCTTTGAAAATACATGCTAAACACAACACAATGCAAGAAGAATCAAAGTCTCAACCTTCTCCAATAGGCAGAAATGATTTTTGGAACTTATGATCAAAATAATGCATAAAAATTGATTTAATTCAATGGAAAATTCTCAAAATGCATCAAGATCAAAAAATAAATTTGGTTTGAAGGTTGGACAATGTTTCTAAATGTCTTAGAACATTTCATGAATTTTTTTGTAATTTTTAAATACCTAAAAGTATTTTTAATTAATTAATTCCCATTAATCAATTAAAAATAATCTTTTAAATATTTAAAAATACTTTTTTAATGATAAAAAATAAAATAAAAATGTTTTTGTGTCATAAAAATTAATAAAACTTTAAGGAAAAAGTTTCATAATTTTTATGAATTTTTTTGCTATTTTTAAACAATTATGCAAATTAATTGAAAAGAAATGAATTAAAAAAAATAAATTAAATGGAAGTATGCGCAATGTGAGGCTGGGATTCAATCTGGGCAGGATAGCATTGACTTGGCGCGTCATCTAAGGGTCATAATTCAAACTAACTTAAACCTGATTAATTAAATAATAATCCAAAATTAAGACTTAATGAAATGATCCAGGCCTTTCATTCACGCGCGGGAACCAGGATCTAAAGGCCCAGATTCAAACTCAGTGCCCTAACCCTAATTAATAATTAATCACTTTCAGGTCACCGGAGACGAGCTCCGGTCGTCTTCTCCGGTGACCTCCTCCCCTGAAAACTTCAAACTTCCTAAAAACGTAACAAAAATGAAATCTAAAACCTGGGAAATGTTCCCCACATCCTCACGAATCAAACCCCTAACCTAAAACAAATTTATATTTCCTAAACAAGCTGAATCAAAGAAAGAAAGTTCTAGGGCACGCAAGCTTCAGAAACAAATTAAATGCTCAAATCACAACCATTTTCAAAACCGATGGTACCAGAATGATCAGTGAAACAAATAGAACAAGTTTGTAACAATAAAAATGATTTCTGGAAAAATAAATTTCAAGCTACCTGAGATTTGAAGCTTTCAGTTTGAGAACTTTCTGACCTCTTCTTTCAGTGCAAACCCCTCTCCTTGATCCCCAGATGATGCTTGAATGCTCAAATGGAGTTTAAGTTGGCTGGATAATGAGATTCGAAAGGAACTGCTTCAGCTTGATCAAAAATGGCAATGGTGTTTCTGGAGGTTTCAGGCCATGGTGAGTGATTGTTTGAGGTCCAAATGATGTATGGAGAAGCTTTGCAAGGTTTGTTTGGCTGTTTGTGGCTTGCGGAGAGAGATTCGATAGAAAATGCAGGCTGAGGTGAAGAATGGTTATGGAGTGTTCAGGCTGTTTCAGGCTTGTGTTCTTGGTGCTGGGTGGCCTATGAAGTGTGTTGAGTTGGATGATGAAGAAAGTTTTTGTGTTTGGTGGCCGTGTTAAGAGATTCGAAGCAAGTTGCAATGTGGAAGGTTTTTGTGAATGTGTGTAGTGTGATGGTTTCAGCCTTGCTTCTTGTTATGGCTAGCTTGCAAATTGATAACATAAACAAATCTGATTGGCTGGATGATGTGACTTGTGCTTTTGTGATTGGTAAGTTTGCTTTTGCCAAAAGTCAAAAATCTTGTAAGAGAAGCATGGGCTTGATACTAGCTTGGTACAAGGCTAGGTCTGGCGCATCATGGTGTGGTGAGAGAGCCAGCAAGGTCCAAAGGCCAAGGCAGCAAGTTGAGGGAGCATGATCATGAGTTTTGCAACTTGTTGCTTTATGGTTCACATGTGAAGAAAACCTTGTTACACAAACCAAACCATAGGCAAACTTGATCCAATTCTGATTTTCAGCACTTAGAGAATGTTTATGTGTTGGTTTGAAATGAATTAGAGGCTACATTTGGCTTTGGTTCAAGACTTTGCAAAATTTCCATTTGAAGCATGCCTTAGAAATTAATGATTTTTGCCAACTTTGCATTGCCATAACTTTTGATCCAAGAAGAGTTTGATCATGTTATTGTACTTTTTGAAAAGGGAAAAATGAGATATACAACTTTCATGACCAAAGTTTTTCCATTTGAAGCATTTTTGGATCATGAATCATGGCTTGAAAAATGACCTAAAATGATGCATTCTTGAAAAGTCAACTATGCCCCAAAAAGTCAACATTTGCAAAAACCCTAAATTCTTGATTTCTATGAACTTCAACCTTCTTCCATGATCAAATAAAGATCATATACACTCAAAATGATGAAGATTACCCATTGGTTGGGTCATTGGGGGCCTCAGATGCCCTGATTTTGCACTGACTTGTCCAGAAAGTCAGCTCTTGATCAGATGACTTCCCCATGGAATTTCTTCATGAAAATTGATATGTATACTCCCTATACCATATAGAGATCAATGGAAACAAGAATGACCAAAAAATTTGGAGTTATGGCCTCTGAAACCAAAACCCTAATTTTCAGTCAACTGTGCAGTTCGACCTGGCTCTGCATCCACTCAAAACCCTGGCCCTTGTGATTCCTCTGCATTTTTGACTTTGAGGAGATGGAATATGATATAAGAACACACATGGACCCCTTTGAGTTGATTGGTTGCCTTTGGAATGGCTCAAGATGCTTTGGGATTGCTCAGATCACAAACCCTAGGTGCAGATGCCTTGAAACTATCCAGTGAATAAAAAATGAGATATGAGATGATATGTTTGTGTTTATGCATATGAGAATGATCACAAGCCATGGTGTGAATGGGTGAGGGCAAATTTGGGGTGTTTACACTTCGTTGTGTGGATAAGAAGGAAGCAACTGAGATTATGGAAGGCATGCATGATGGGATCTTTGGCACTCATTCTAGTGGTCATACTATGGCAAAGAAAATATTGAGAGCGGGTTACTATTGGTCTACCATGGAAGCTGATTGCTATCAACACTCCAGAACATGTCACAAATGTCAAATTTATGCTGATAAAGTCCATGTACCTCCATCACCATTGAATGTGTTGACTGCTCCTTGGCCCTTTGCCATGTGGGGCATTGATATGATTGGTGAGATCAAGCCTACTGCTTCTAATGGGCATCGTTTCATCCTGGTTGCTATTGATTACTTCACAAAGTGGGTAGAGGCAGCTTCGTTTGCATCTGTTACCAAGAATGTTGTGGCTCGATTCATTAAGAACAATCTCATATGTAGGTATGGCATCCCTGAAAGGATTATCACTGACAATGGCTCTAATCTGAACAACACTATGATTACTGATCTCTGCACGCAGTTCAAGATTAAGCATCACAACTCTTCTCCATATCGTCCAAAGATGAATGGGGCAGTTGAAGCTGCTAATAAGAACATTAAGAAGATTGTACAGAAGATGACTGTTACTTACAAGGATTGGCATGAGATGTTACCATTTGCTCTTCATGGTTATCGTACTACAATACGTACTTCAACAGGGGCAACCCCATTCTCCTTAGTCTATGGTATGGAAGCAGTTCTGCCCATTGAAGTTCAGATTCCCTCCTTGAGAATTATGAAGGATGCAGGATTGAATGAAGATGAGTGGATTCAGACTCGACTTGACCAGATAAATTTGATTGATGAGAAAAGGCTAGCAGCAGTTTGTCATGGCCAGATGTACCAGAAACGTATGATCAAAGCTTTTAACAAGAAGGTTAAGCCAAAGGTATATCAGGCTGGTGACTTGGTAATCAAGCGTATCATATTACCACAGGGTGATCCTAGGGGCAAGTGGACTCCAACATATGAAGGACCATTTGTAGTCAAGACAGTGTTCTCAGGAGGTGCCATGATACTGACTATAATGGATGGTGAAGACTTCCCACAGCCTGTAAACGCAGACATAGTTAAAAAATACTACGCATAAAAAGAGACCCGCTAGGTTGACAGGCCTAGGCAAAAATAAGGGCATCCCGGCAAACCAAAAGGGTTTGGGCAAAAATTAGGGATATATATAAAAAGATGTACACCCGGCAAGTCGAAAACCTGAAAAGGCGGCTTGGGCAAAAAAGGGTATCCCGGTGGATTGAAAACCTGAAAGGGCAATCCAGGCAAAAGTTAGGGATTAAAGCGTATGACTATGTCTCGTTTGGATCACCCATGAAACTGCAACTAGTTGTGCTACTTACTCAAGCTCGAACAGATAAAGCTCAATCCAATTGTGTTTGTCTCAGCAGCAGAAGATGAGATACTTGAAGATAATGGCAATAGTAGAATTGAAACTCAATAGGATTGTTTCCCACATAGCTGATTTCTTTGTTGTATAAAAACTTTATGGCAAAATCCTCCTACTAGGGTTTATGTTTCCTTGTACAAACTTACCCGTGTATGGGTCGCTTTTTGATATAAATAAATTCCATCTTTTGAATCCAGATTTACTTTTACCCTATTTACATAAGCGAAATGTCCATTGGTTGTGTTTGAATGCCTGTATGCTTTTGAATATGATTAATGTTTATCAAAAATGCATGAATGCTTAATATGATTGATGTTTACCAGAAATGCATGAAAATGCGGTAATAGTATTTACTAAGGACGAACGAGGGGAGGATTTCAACGAAGCTTCGCCGGTTCACCTCTACAAGAAAACTACAAAACCCGCAGTAGGACGAACCCATCTTCATAAAGTCTCATCTCCCCTGGAATTTATATCCATCTCTTTTATCCTCATACGGATATACGAGAAATTACTTTCCAATAAGGGTACGACGAACGAATACGGGAAGTTATATATGCCCTACCATCAAATGAAGACGAAGGTTATGTATACCTTACTATCCCCAGCATACGGGAGGTGATATATACCTTATTATCCCCAGCATCCGGGAGGTTATCTATACCTTGTTATCCCCAGCAGACGGAAGGTTATGTATAATATATTATCACACAAGACGGGAATGAGTTCCTCATATTCTTCAACAACGAATCGGGATTTATTTTCCCTGGCCAGCAGTTGTTATACGAAGATATCCAGGCGCTTCTGGCAGTATCATATCATACATACATCATTTACATCATACCATAACATACATATATATGAGTGCATAACACATTACTTAGGTGCATCATGTTATACATGTATGCATTATACGGAATATCACCTTGTTTTCAGGTTAATTATCCAACAAAGAAACTTATGATCATCAGGATTGCTCTATCTTCCTGAAGACATGCTGTTACATCAGGATTACTCCAGTCTCCTGAAAGCATATCATATTATTACCTCAGGATTGCTCCATCCTCCTGACAGCTTTTATACATCAGGATTGCTTCACCCTCCTGAAATCATATCATTACCTCAAGATTGCTCCATCCTCTTGACAGCTATCATCATTACTTCTGGACTGCTTCATCCTCCAAGACGTATTTCAGAAGAACAAATCCTGACGTTCTTTTGATCATTAAGAGCAAATCCTGACGCTCTTTTAACCCATTGTTCAAGACATCTTTCAGAAGAACTAATCCTGACGTTCTTTTGATCATTAAGAGCAAATCCTGACGCTCTTTTGGCTACTTGTTCAAGACATCTTACTTAGAAGAACAAATCCTGACGTTCTTTTTGCCCTTGGAGAATAGGCAAATGGTCTGTACAAAGATCCATTCCCTAATCCAAAATATTTCCAGAGATAATCATCACAAGATTTATTTCTACTGGTCCATCCAACAATTCAAATCATGTTGCATAAACGATTCAGAGACAGCCTATACAAAGACCTAGCACTGAGATCCAGTATCAACACAAAGCTATCATCATATCCAGTTCTTTAGATGGCATCTCTAAGCCCATCTCCAGTTCTTCCAAGTGGCATCTTTAAGCCCACTCAAGTATATTCAACTAGCCATCTGTATTACTCTACGCGCTAGTGAGTGCAAATTTTTGGGTTTTTGTGTTCAATCCCCTTCAACCTTCCAGGTCACGACTGACAAATATATCAATCTAACCCCTCAGGTTTCAGAAAATTGAACAGGGGCAGCTGTTGCACCCCAAAATTTGCCCTCACAATACAAGACTTTGTGTTCTAAGAAGGTTCACAAGGTTCACAAGTTTCCCAATGTTTTCAATACCTTTCATGAGGTTCATGAAGTCTACAAGTTACTTTATGAAGGTTCACAAGGTTCACAAGTTTCCCAACACTTACAAGACCTTTCATGAGGTTCATGAAGTCTACAAGTTACTTTATGAAGGTTCACAAGTTCCACAATGCTTTCAAGACCTTTCATGAGCTTCATGAAGTCTACAAGTCACTTCTTGAAGGTTCACAAGGTTCACAAGCTTCTCAACATTTACAAGACCTTTCATGAGGTTCATGAAGTCTACAAGTTACTTCTTGAAGGTTCACAAGGTTCACAAGATTCACAATGTTTACATAACCTTTCATGAGGTTCATGAAGTCCATAAGTCACTTCATGAGGTTCACTAGGTTCACAAGCTTCACAATACCTCCCATGAGGTTCACAAGACATTTTATGATGGTTCACAAGGTTCACAAAGTTCACAATTGGTCAAAAGAGTTGACAATTCCCTCAAACAATGCACCTCCTAAGCAGTGCATCCAAAACTAGGGTTTTGACTTTAATCAGGCTAAATGGATTTCCAAGAATTCAAGTGGGCTTCATAACATCTTATATGTGTTTAAGAATCCCTATGACAAATTTCAAGACTTTTCCCAAAGTTTTGCTCAGTCAGATGATCAGATAAGTCAAAATCAGTCAATGCAGTTAAAAAGTCAACCTGAGGTCAACTGTGGTCAAACCAAAGTCAAACTTCATGATTTTTTGCCAAAATCAAGTATATGAAGTAAAACTCATCATTTGATCAAGGGTTGATCATGATTCATCAAGGAGATTCCAGATCATCAATAATCAGGAGTTTCTAAATTAGGGTTTCCTTAGTAAAAGTCAACTGAACTTTGACCAACCATAACTTTCACATACTTCATCACCAAGTCTCCACTCAAAGCTCATTTTTAAGGAAATTTAATTCTCTACAACTTTGATCTTGAAAGTTAAGCCCAAAAATGCTTCATTTGGAAGATATGAGCTAAGACATTATAGGTCATTTCAAAAGTCAACAAAAAGTCAACAACTTCAAAAGGGCATAACTTGAGATTGGTAAATGATATGGACATGAAACCAATGGTGTTGTTTAGAGGACTCTTCAAGCTTTCCAAAATGTCCAAGAACACCCTCATACCCTTAAAAATGAGGGAGATGTGCCCTTGCAAAGTTGGGAAATTTTGTGATGGTTTATGGTGAAAATGGAGGTCTAAAAACAATTCTTTCCAAATGGGCTGGCCAAATTATGACCCAACCCATACAATAACATCATGCACGAAATTTCCATGTTATTTTCATAATTTTTATTTTATTTAATTAATTTATTATGATTTTTTATACTTAAAATCATTTTAAATTTAAATAAAATATTAAATATGAAGATTTAATTTTATTATTGATTCTAGAATATCATAAAGTCAGCATGGAACAAATTGATGCAAGAAGGATATTGAATGGCTTGAAATAGAAAGCATTGGTACAAAAATATTGAGATTTTAAAGCTTATCATGATGAATCTTTTTAAATCAAATCTTGCACACAATCAATCAAGTTTTTGACCTAGATTCAATCACATATAAGTACTGATCACAACCCTAGCATTCATACACGATTTTGGCAGCCTCAAAGTGTAAGTTTCAAACCTCAAAAATCCTCCAAAAACTCATATTCGGATTTGGAGTTTCAGAGCACTAGAAGGTAAACTAAGAACATAGAGATGTTCTTTGGACATTGTTGAAGCTAAATCATCACTCATATGCATCCCATATGCACCATATTGTTCAACCCGAGCTCACTTAAACCTTGAATATAATTTTTTCGATTCCATTGATTGGTTGCTTTTAATTGAATTTTGTTTACATAATCTTGTTTGTGACATTGTATAGATCGTTTCTGGACCAATGGATTGAAGCTTCCTTGCCTAAAACAGATTCGGCCATAGTTAGGGTTTTGACCTTCAAAATGGGGTCCTTTGATTCATTAAACCTAAATGAATTTTGAGGACATAGGAATGTTCTATGAATCACCAGGATCATAAAACCCTAATTAATTTCGTGAATCATTGCTGTTTGGTATGAGTTTCGATTTCGCAGGTTTGAACAATGAAGAACAGGTAGCAAAATTCGCAGGAAAACTTGTGGCTAATTTCGCAGCTAATTTCGTAGTTCCTGAGGTTGAAGAAGAGGCTTGGCGCGCTCAGGGAATTTGAATTTATGTTTAAAATATTTTATTCTATGTTATTGGTTCATTAGCACAAGCCAGTGCTTGGCCCAGTGGTAAAGTGTGCACGCGTTTGACAAAAGGGGAGGGGATCGAATCCTGCTCCCAGCCAATGTTTTTGATATTTTCTCATTTAAACTGCGCTTTTCATATATTATTATTTGTGGTTGTTTAACTATCAGGTGGGCTCTTCCAGCCGGGTGGTAGTGTGCGCGTGTGTATAGCTATGAGGTCCTGGGTTCAACACCACCCCAGGCCTTTTTTATTTTATTGTATTTTCTGGAATTTTTCAAGACATTGCATAAAAACAATTGGAGCCATTCTACTATCACCAACACATGGCTGGCCTGATGGCACGTTTTGGTACTGGCAAGCATGAAGACCTGGGTTCAAACCCAGCCAAGGTAAGTTTATTTTTTTACCAATTTTTTCTGTTTAATTAACTATTTTCTTGTTAATAAATAATAAATTAAATTTGTAAATCAACACTTATACTTCTTTTTCTTAGAAAATTCTAAACTTATATTTTTTTTCTAAAATTCAAAAATTATTTATATATGTAACTATAATATATGCATGTTAATTAAATAATTTTGTATATTAAACTAAATCCTAAAAAATATTTTCTAAAACAAACCCTAATTTATTAAGTACTTATTAAAAAAAAATCCTAATTATTTTCTAATTCTTAATATAAATTATCATGTATATATTTATTTAATTTAATCTTTAATATAATTAATTTGTTGTAAATATAATTATGACTTGTTTTTTTATAATTTGCAAATATATTTTATATACTATGTTTATAGCTTATTTTTCTTTATATAATATGTAAAAATACCTTTGTTTTTTTAGAACTTTTGTTTAGAAATAATTTAACTTCTAATAATTAAATTTTATAATTATGATACACTTAAAAATAATTTAATAATTTGTAAATATAATTGCCTACATTAAAAAAAAATTTTGTTAATCTTTTATTTTTATTTTGGCTAATTTTATTTATTTAATTATTGTTACTAACCATGTTATTATTTATTTTTGCTTCATTAATCTTATATATTATTATTATTTCACTAATTTTATTATTTACTAACCTCACTTATTTTATTATTACTAACTTTTGATTATTATTTCACTAATATTATTTAATTTTTCATTATTATTTTAACTAACCCATTATTTATTTATTTATTGCTTATTTTTGCTTATTATTTATATTTTGCTATTTATTTTGCTTATTATTATAATTTTGTAAATGCTCCCGGATGTAAATTTTGTAATATTTAATTGTTGCTATGGTTAGTAATTTAGGGAGTGCAAAACATGTATTCTATTTAAAATAAAGTTAGCTCATTTTAATTAAAGATAAGTAATATTGAACACTCACACACGTAAGTCAATTTTTAATCGCCATCTCACATTTCTAAGGTTATCCCTCAATGTTGCCTACTAATAAGGTCAAGTGGGGTGTATAAAGCAAGTCCCTTAAAAGAAAAAATCATCAAGTCCCTAATGGTTGCCTTTAAAGATCAAGTCCCTTCGAATAATGATGATAGTCCCTCCTAAATGCTTAATACACCCCACAGTTGCCTTCATAAAAACAAATGTCCCTCATATGTCCCTTACATCCAAGGTAATGACTACCTATTCCTTAATAATAGGGATAGTCTTACCATTTAAAGGATAAAGAACAGAAAGACTTAAAACTTTAGGGTAGGTTCCTCTTATATACTTGCTCACTTCAAAAACTTTTCAAACTCTTCACAATTTCAAACAAATTTTCAAACACAAGTTTTTACGCATCCGTACATGGATCATTATCAACTATTATGAAAATTTTTCTATTCACACACTACACTTTCAAAAACAATTCAAAAGTGAGCTAAGTAACTAAGAGCCCATGGATAACCATGGATGTAAAGGGTGCTAACACCTTCCCTTTACATAACCTACCCCCCGGACCCAAAAATATCTCTTAAGGTCTTTCCTGTTCTTTTATACCCTTTCCTTTTGGATAAAATAAAAGTCGGTGGCGACTCTTGCTATCCGCAACATTTAACTAAAGTCAGTTCTCCCACCGTGTTACAGCGTGAAAGGCGTTAAGGCGCGTGAGGAGGAAGTCCCCAACGAATATATACCAACGACTCTATTTCCCAACGGTCATATCCTCTCTAGTATCTTAATGGTTTTATGCCCGACTGGATTGGGTCTCAATTGGGTGTAGGGCACTTGCTAGGCTAGTCCAGAACACAAGGGTTTGAAGACAAGTGTTGAAGTTCTGAAAACAAGGTTCTAAGGGAACAAGGTTCTGAAGACACTGAAGACTTGAGATTCTGAAGACCCAGTTATCATGTCTCTACTCATGCTTTAATCAAAAGAAAATGTTACCATTAACAAGGATAGTAAACAGTACAAAATTCTTTATCCTACTACCTCTCCACTAACCTTAATTTGTGGAAAAATGACATATGTGGTAGTACTATTTACAGCTGCTCTCTAACGGCTCTATTTTTTTTGGATATAAAATAAAAGGATCACATGTTAATATGAGTTTGCTAATCAGCGGTCCGTTGTCGAAGAATGACCAAGTGGACAATGGTTGATAACCATATGTCACAAGTCCATGTTGCGAAAAATTGAAAATGCAGCAAAAGGATGATTAAGATTTGACAACATTCTTCCTTTGGCAGAAGCTGTTTGATTCATAAATGTTCTTGATTTCAAATGTTGCAGAAGACTTGCAAAATCGTAGATGAAATAATGAAGATGATCATGGAAGCTCATTTACAAATCCATAATTTAATGTTGTGTTTCTGAAGTGATCATTGGATTGAGAGAACAAGGGTTGTTGTCCATAATGTTCTTTAAATATGAATCAAGATGAAGAAGTCATTCTACGTGTTCATCAAGATCAACTAAGCTTTTAGAAGCTTATGTAGAAGAAGCCTTCCAACAATTCAAGAAGCCTGGGTTGTTGTCCATGAAGAAGCTACTTGAATATGAATAAGACTCCACACATTTGTGCTACAATACAATGTAATAACTTAGTGTGTATTAGGTGATATTCTGATGTACTTAATTGTGTTTACACATGCTTATATAAGAAGCAACATTTATAAATGTTACCCTTATCCCTAAAGGACTGAGTGAATTTCAGAACTTTAGGAGGCTCAGAACTTAACAGTTTGGTGCTTTCTCAAGACTTGGGGTCTTGGTGATTGCTCATGGGTTAGTGTTCTGGTGTTGCTCAGGACTGTGTGTCTTGGTGCATTAAGACGCATGTCAAAATGCAGTCAGTCACAGCAGGTAGTTGTGCAGGGAAGTCACATTGATGTTTTGTAGTTAGTCACAGAAGGTAGCCGCTCAAGGAAGTCACAGCAGCTAGTAACGTAATGTTGTAAGTCATTTTAGTTGTTTGTGCAATTAGTCACGGTGGGTATTTGTGCCTCGTAATTAGTTTGGTTATAGTGGATTAAGTCCTTGTCTAAGGCAAATCACCTTATGGGGTGGACCGGAGTAGCTTGAGGTTATCAAGTGAACCAGGATATATCATGTGTCTATTTCTATTGTTTATGCTTTAGTTTATTTACTTATGCTTCCTCAATGCAATAATGTTAAAAGACAAAAAAAGTTAACAAGAGTGAAAACACCAATTCAAACCCCCCATTTCTTGTGGTTTTTCTCACACTTTCAATTGGTATCAGATCCTAGTTCTATTTTTGATGGATATCTAACACTTAACAGTGTCAGATAAAGATCCAAATGCTCTGTGAGAAATACTCTAGGTGATGTATCTATCCACTTAAAATGACAGTCTCATATGTTCAAAATATTCATTTGGAAATTAATGAACATGAGAACTGAATTGTGAAACCATAAAGTTTTACAATGTGCAAATCACTGATTCTTGAAGTTTGAAGTTGTCAACAACGAATATTCTATGTTGGAGTTGTAAGAATATTGGAGAATCGACTGATAAGATAAATTCATCAAATAAGGAGAAATATTTGTTTAATGATAATCTTGAAATATTTGTTTAATGCAAATCATCAGAAAGCAAGAAATCTTGTTTGCTGAAGATTACTTCTTCGTGAGTATGAGATGTTTTCAAAAACTGGATTAGACCACCTTTGACTTTCTCATATAAGCTCATTAGGAATTTTTTTCATTTAAAGAAGAAAGATTGTTGGCTCATGATTTTGATGCATAAGAACTTCAAAATGAAGTCTGCAAAAGAAGTCTGAAATCATGAATAGAGGAATTCAAATCTCTAAGAAATGATTTCTCTGAATCAGAACATCTAAATTCTAACTGATCAAGTAGTTAGAAGATTCAATGCAGAAAATTTGAATGTTATTTGTTTTGGAAAGCTTCGCAGAAAACTGAAGATTATTCAGGATAAGAAGCTTATTGATTCATCAGGAATTTGAGCAAATATACAATTCATAATATGTCGGATTCTCTGAGTATCAATGGAGGTTACATAGAAGACTAGGTTTTATTAGCTTGAGAATTTACCTCAGTTGAACAAACTGTAATTGGTCAGAATGTTATCTGACATTCCTCTCAGAAATTCATGATGTATAAATCTTAGAATCAAAGATGCTTGGAAAGATGAAAAGACAGAAGCTATCTAATATGAGTTAAAAAGGATTAAATTCATTGATGTTGTTTTAAATGATGAAATCAGTAGATATCTGTAATACCTCAAAATTCGCCCTCGTATTTATTAACTCAACTAGATTACGCTTCATATTCATTTGCATTCTCCATTAGGTCATATCACCCATAATCATACATTTGCATTAAGCTCCGAAGGCATAGGATGAATGTCCTTTGAAAACAGGCTATTCCTTTGGTTTGTGGTTTCTACTTCACTGGAGCTTTGCTTCATGGATTGTGGAATTAGGGTTTTGCACCTGACTTATGGTTATCTGATGGATTCATAATCTTCATTACGTGGCCATCAATAACTTCACCCATTCATGCTCTTGCTTCCTAGTTAGGGTTTATTTCCCTGGTTAAGTAATCTTCAAGAAACTTACTTGCAACGACTTTTCACTGGTTCATCGATCTCGTCATCAAGGGTGGTTATGGTTTTATTCATGTTTAAGCTCGATGATATCTCACCAACTGAGGTTCAGTTAATTAGGTTTTCCAAGTTTTCCAAGGCTCTCTAAGCGAGACCTCATGCTCGCTAAGTACCTACTCCCATGACTCTTCTCGCTAAGCGAGTTGTTTCTCGCTAAGTGAGCTTCGCAATTTCTGCATAATTCTTCTGTGATTTCAGCCTTCTCCCTTCTGCGACAATACTCTCCAAAAACCCACAATTCAGTAGCATTACACCATAAAACCTCATTAACGCCAACATTCATCCCAACAACATCATATACATCATTATATATATCTAATTCATTATGAAATCATCAGGTCCGAGCACAAAATCATAAAATCAAAAACCCTAAACTACACCACAAAACCTCCAATTCCATTCCCATATTATATTGTCGAAAGGAAAATACTCCCCATACCTTAATTCCGTAAATTTTTGAGAAACTCTTTGAAATTCTTTCAAAACTCAAGCTCTAGCTTCTCTTCTTCTCCAGAGCTCTTTTCCAAATGTGCGGTTGTTCCAAAATGATCGTTCTTTCCAACTTTTCCCTCTTTTGTCACTCTTGCCCCTAAGAGCCCTTTTAGTCTTTCCCCATAAAACCCTTACTTATCCTCAACCAAAAGACCATAATGCCCTCATCCTCTAATTCCTTTTATTTAATTTAATTTAATCTCAAATAGTTAACTAAACCCCATATACTCAATTATTCTAAATAGTATTAAAATATTAAGCTACCCCAAACTTCACAAAACATCAAATAACCTCATAAACATCAAAATTCACAAGAAAACACATCAACATAATTAAAATCGACTTTGGGGTGTTACAACTCTCCCCCAAGTCCAACTATCACCAGCTGGTCTACCCCACAATACCTTTACTAAGGATATCTCTTTACCTTTTAATCACTGCTATTCTTTGCCATCTATTTACACTGGCGAAACCTCTACAGTCAAATTATCTCTTACTCGAACATCATCCATGTGAATCACATGCGATGGATCTGCAATGTACTTCCTCAACTGTGACATATGAAACACATCATACATATTCGCAAGTTACGGTGGTAATGTAATCCGATATGCCACCTCTCCAACCCTTTACGAAATCTGATACAGTCCAATGAAACGTGGAGTGAGCTTTCTGGACTTCAGAGCTCTCCCGACACCAGTCACTGGAGTAACCCTCAAGAACACGTGATATCCTTCCTGAAATTCAAGTGCTTTCCTCCTTTTATCATGATAACTATTTTGACGACTTTGAGAAGTCTTCATCCTCTCCCTAATCATCTTAATCTTTTCCGACGTCTCTTGCACAATCTCAGGTCCGAGCATAACACTCTCGCCTAACTCATACCAACATAATGGAGCCATACCATACAATATTTCATACGGAGCCATACCAATGCTCGCATGAAAACTATTGTTATAAGTAAACTCAATCAAAGGTAAATGATCATCCCACGCACCTTCATGATCCAATACACAAGCCTTAGCAAATCCTCTAAGGATTGAATAGTCTATTTTGTCAGATCGTCCGTCTGTGGGTGATAAGCAAAACTCATCCTCAACTTAGTTCCCAAAGCATCTTGCAAAATCTTACAAAATCTCTATGTAAATCGCGAATCTCTATCTGACACAATACTCGACGGTATCCCATGCAACTTCACGATCTCATCAATATACCTCTCAACTAGTTTCGACATAGAATGATTAATTTTCATTGGTAAGAAATGCACCGACTTTGTTAATCGACCAACAATCACCCAAATGGAATCATTTCCCTTTATCGTCTTCGGCAAACCTGTCACAAAATCCATAGAAATGCTATCCCATTTCCAATTTAGAATACTCAATGGTTGCGTCATACCAAAAGGCTTTTGATGTTCAACATTTGATTTCTGGCATACCAAACAGACATACACAAAATCCGTAACATCCCTCTTCATACCCGACCACAAAAACAGCTTTTGCAAATCATGATACATCTTAGTCGCACCAGGATGAATACTCAACCTACTTTAGTTCCCTTCCTCTAGAATACTCTTTTTCAATTCTGGAATATCAGGAACACACACATGATCTCGAAACCTCATCATGCCATTCTCATCGATACGAAACTCTCCTCTGTTACTTTGGTTAATCAAGGTCATAAGATCAACCAACTTCAAATCTAATTGTTTTCCTAAACGGATCTCCTTCATAATATCATTAGTCAATTTCAGCATACCCAACTTCACACTCTCAGACGTAGTTTCACACAACAAACTCATGTCTCTGAATTGTTCAATCATCTCAAGATCTTCCACCATCATTGTTGACATGTGCAAAGTCTTTCTACTCAAGGAATCTGCAACCATATTAGCTTTACCAGGGTGGTAGCTCAATTCAAAATCAAAATCCTTCAATATTTCTAATCATCTTCTTTGTCTCATGTTTAGTTCCTTCTGATCAAACAAGTATTTCAAACTCTTATGATTGCTGAACACCTCAAACCTCGATCCAAACAAATAGTGTCTCCAAATTTTTAACACAAAAACCACGATTGCTAACTCTATGTCATAGGTAGGATAGTTCCTCTCATGAACACGTAACTGTCTAGAAGCATAAGCAACTACTTGACCATTCTGCATCAAAACACCACCAAGACCCATCTTAGAAGCATCTCAGTACACCACAAAAGATTCGTTTGGATTCGGAAAAATTAAAATTGGAGCAGTAGTCAACCTCTTCTTCAACTCGACAAAAATCTTCTCGAAAGCGACATCCCATACATAAGCTTGACCCTTCTGAGTCAACTGCGTTAGTGGAAATGCCAACTTAGAAACACCTTCTATAAACTTCCGGTAATAACCGGCCAAACCAAGAAAGCTTCTAATTTCCGTAGCAGACTTTGGAGTTTCCCAATTCAACACAGTATCAATCTTCGAAGGATCCACATAAATTCCTCCACTAGAAATCACATGGCCAAGGAAACTCACTTCACTCAAACAGAACTCACACTTCGACAACTTAACATAAAGCTTCTTCTCTCTCAACACCTACAATACAATCCTCAGATGCCATTCATGTTCCTCTTCTGACTTCGAATTAATCAGAATGTCATCAATAAAAACCACCACAAACTTATCCAAATACTCATGAAAAGTCTGGTTCATATATTCCATGAATACACCAGGTGCATTAGATACACCAAAAGGCATCACAATATATTCATAGTGACCATACCTCATCCGGAAAGTTGTCTTTGGAATATCATCTGCTTTAGCCTGAATCAAATGATAACCTGGCCTCAAATCAATCTTGCTAAAAACACAAGCTCCCACTAATTGATCCATCAAATCATCAATCCTCGGAAGTGGATATTTATTCTTAATAGTCACCTTATTCAATTGTCGACAATCGACGCACAACCTCATACTACCATCCTTCTTTTTAACCAACAACACAGGAGCACCCCACGGAGAAACACTTGGACGAACAAATTTCTTCTCACAAAGTTCTTCAAACTGTTTCTTCAACTCACTCAATTCAAAAGCCGACATCCTATAAGGAGTCATCGACACTGGACTATTACCAGGTACTAAATCCACAGAAAACTCTACTTCACACTTCTGCGGTAAATCACTAATGTCATCCGGAAACACATCAAGAAATTCTCTGACAACAGGTAATTCAACACCCACCTGTTCACGGTCAACTTGTAATGTCGCAAACAAAGCAAATATATGGGCTTTATCTTCTAGAATTTCATCCACTTGCTTCTCAAATAGAAACATCATTTCCCCATAATCACTAAACTTCAAAAACTCTACCGTCTTTGCATAGCAGTTGATATGCACAAAGTTAAATTCCAACCAATTCATTCCCAGAACAACATCCATATGGTGCAAAGGCAAACACACTAAATCCATCAAGAAATTCTTACCATAAATGGTCAAGGGACACTTCAAACACATACAGTATGTCGTAACTGAACCGTCAGCAGGCATTTCAATCAGCATATTACCATTCATAACAGTCAAAGGCAAATTCAACGTGGTCGTGCACTCAATCGAAATAAACAAGTGAGTAGCCCTAGTATCAATTATATCAACCAATTCAACATCATTAATAAAACAAGTACCTCTAATCAAGTTGTCTTTCTTCTGAGCATCTAAGCCACTCAAAGAAAATACTCTACCAGTCGTCTGAGCCGTAGTAGCAACCTTCTTCGGTTTCTGACACTGAGTACTGATATGTCCTTCTTTGCCGCAATTAAAACAAGTTAGTTCAGAACTTGTACACTCATTCTTAATATGGCCCTTCTTTCCACATTTATTACATCTTATCACGGTATCATTGCACACATCAGATTTGTGACCTGCTTCGCCACACTTATAGCACTTGAGAGGAGTAGAACCCGCTCCCCCAATTGGCTTCTTCCCCTCATTACCCTTTTGCTTCCCTTTCTCATTTGGAGTCGCATAAGGCTTCCCTCAAAACTGACCCTTGTCTCTCTTCTCACTCACTTGCTTATAATGAGCAGATCGAGCTCGACTATCTTCATCATATATTCAACTCTTATCCACAAGTTCAGCATACCTGCGGATCTGTTGACAACCAATCGCTTGCTTGATTTCCGGTCTCAACCCATTCTCAAACTTCAAACACTTGGACAACTCAGCATCATCACGGTTGTAGTGAGGACAAAACTTCACTAACCTCTCGAACTTGGAAGCATACTCCACCACTGTCATATTCCCCTGCTTCAGTTCCAAGAACTCTACCTCTTTCTTACCACGAGTGTCTTCAGTAAAATACTTACTCAATAATTCTCTCATGAAAGCATTCCAAGTTATCGCAGCCCCATCCCCTTCCAATCTCTGACAGGTATTATCCCACCAATCCTCGGCTTCCTCATCCAACATATGGGTGCCAAACTGCACCTTCTGAGCATCGGAGCACGCCATAGTTCTGAAAATGTTCTCAATTGCTTTCAGCCACTTATGTGCGTTCTCCGGTTAATGAGAACCCTCGAACTTAGGAGGATTATTCCTCTAAAAACCCCCAAAGCATGAAACTCGTCCCAAACATTGTTCTACGTTATAGCATGAGCAAGTGCAGCTACCGCATCCGTAAGAGCACGATTCGAAGTTATTTTAAAAATCACCAACAAGATCAGAAAAACAACTCAATCCTCAAAGCACTCAAACTCAATAACTGACACGACTGATACGACACGACCGACAAACCAACCTGCTCTGATACCACTAAATGTAACACGCTTTTCTACCCCATCATAATTAAGCAAATTCAAATCAATTATCAGTGTAAAAAATCATAAAAAGGGTATCACATTTTCTTCTTTGAATCAAAATTCAAAACATCAACCATCACATAGAGTCATGTCTCGTAAAACGGGTTCACAAAATCATGTAAAACATCATAAATACTTTCCTTCATAATTATGTAGCGGAAAACCAACAAGTCTTAATATCTTTTTTATAAAATAAAACTCGATAATTATCTCAAAAATCATTTTACCAAAATATTTTAAACAAAACTTAACATCTTGATCCAATTAAACATAAAACACTCAAGCGATATCCATCCCGATGTTACTGGATACAGAGCAGGACTCCACTTCTAACTAACTCGACGACTCACTATCTTCGAGCTAGGCACGCACAGAGCTAACCTTGATTATCTGTAGGATGGCATAATAGACCATCATCAGAAGGCAAGCAGGGTGGATAAATTCACATTCCAAAATATAATACATAAATAAGAATTCAAAACAAATTAACAATAACAATTCATTTACATCTCATCTATACATATCATCATCATCGCCACATCATAGAAATATCCATCTTGCTCATTTAATACACATCATCAAATACGTCTCATTCATTACACAAAACGTCAATGAAGTCATGCTATGTCATTTAGAATGAAATGCAACCTCTTACTAATGCATGTGGTACCGAAACATCCCCATGTGATGGACACTAGTCCATCAATCCTCCCCAAAGGGAGCACATCATAAACATCATATCACTTCAATCCACATAGTGGGATTGAAGCTACCAATGGACCGAAGTCCCCTCATAAATCATTGTCATGAATGCAAGACGCAATATACATACATCATCCTCAAAACATCATAAAATTGAATCCGCATTCATTATTAACAATTATCCTTCGTGCTCATTCATAACATCAAATACATACTCATGAGACATTATATAACACTCTCATCTTACATCATATCCCTACATCATGAAATCATACATCCTAACTCAAAGAACATCAAACAATTCATAGTCCATCACTTAATTATTAACTCTACTCATATAGACTCCAAGACACATCATTTGACAACTTCACAACATCCTAGCAACCTAGAACATACTATCTTAAAAACAATTTTAAAAAATAAAACATTTTTCCAAGTTTTCCAAGGCTCGCTAAGCGAGACCTCATGCTCGCTAAGCGCCTACTCCTCTGAATCTTCTCTCTAAGCGAGCTTCGCGATTTCTGTAGAATTCTTCTGCGATTTCAGCTTTCTCCCTTCTGTGACAATACTCTCGCAAAACCCACAATTCAGCAGCATTACACCAGAAAACCTCATTAACACAAACATTCATCCTAACAACATCATCTACATCATATACATCATTATATTCATCTAATTCATCATGAAATCATCATCAACACCACAAAATCATAAATCAAAAACCCTAAACTACACCACAAAACCCCCAATTCCATTCCCACATTATATTGTCGAAAGGAAAATACTCCCCATACCTTAACTCCGCAAGTTTTTAATAAACTCTTTGAAATTTTTCTAAACCTCAAGCCCTAACTTCTCTTCTTCTCCAGAGCACTTTTCCAAATGTGTGATCGTTCCAAAATGATCGTTCTTTCCAACTTTTCCCTCTTTTGTCACTCTTGCCCTTATGACCCCTTTTAGTCTTTCCCCATAAAACCCTCACTTATCCTTAACCAAAAGACCATAATGCCCTCATCCTCTACTTCCTTTTATTTAATTTAATATAATCTCAACTAGTCAACTAAACCTCATATACTCAATTATTTTAAATATTATTAAAATATTAAGCTACCCCAAACTTCACAAAACATCAAATAACCTCATAAACATCAAAATTCACAAGAAAACACATCAACATAATTAAAATCGACTTTGGGGTGTTACAACTGCCACCCTAGAAAAGATTTTAGGTGGTGCAAGCCACCACTTAAGATGCAAGGTGGCGCAAGCCACCACTTTGAATAAGAAGTGACGCTAGCCACATTTATGTGGCACCAGCCACATGGTGTTATATGTGGCGCAAGCCACATTTCCTTTCCTGTGAGGTGGCGCAAGCCATTTATGGTGTAGGTGGCAAAGGCCACTTGGTTGAAGGGTGGCGAGTGCCACCAGTTAGGTGTGGTGCTTGCCACAATTGCAGATATTCTAGTTTTCTATTTTATTCGTATCTATCCTTCTAATAGTCGATTTGGCATGAAACCAGAGGCATTGAGAAGCTACTAGGAGGACCTTTAAAATAGACAATGATAAGTAAATTCCATTGATCCTACCAACAGTTATTTGAGATCGAGATTCTGTCAAAATAATCAAATATGTATATTTAACTGTAGTTGGAAAAGGTTAAGAGCATGAGAGAGAGTGGGTTGAAGTCCGAAGCATTTAGGAGTTATACTAGTAAAACATAACGAGAAAATAATAGATAAATTGAATAATACATGCCAAGAATTAACTGAGAGTTGTGAACCAATGTGATGTTATTAGTGGACATTTACAGTGAAGAAAACTTACAGAGTAGATTCTGAATGGTCGAGAAAGAATGTTGATATGAGCTATGTGTTGTGTTGACTATAGATTTTGTATAGTTTGTATAGGACAGTATGTGATATGTGTGATCCTAATTTCCAAACTATGATTCAGTTATAAATACCATTTGAAGCGTTAGAGATATATCGAATGAACTAATTTTTAGTAAAATAATAAGAAACATAAGATATGATTATTCAGTGATCGTGTAGTAAATTAAGTGACGAGATTACATGCCGAATAAATTATGTGTGCGTGTTTTATTATATAAAATACTATGATGATGTTTTGATGTAAATTGCTTAGTGTTTATTATGATGAAATGACTATCTATTAACTATGATGTGTGTATATATGATGCTATATAAAGTGAATATGATGATTTGGTGAGTGATGATGTGTTGTCTATGATGTATATATACATAAAATATGTAAAGAAAATATGATGATTGATGAGGTGTTATCTATGACGTATGTGCATATGAACTATGTGAAGAGAATATGATAATTATGATCATTAGGATGTTCATGACGATTATAACGAATAATATGTTTTATGAGATACATGATGATATCTTGATGGATGATGATGCATTTTGACTAGTTGTGGTCATATTTATTTGTTGTTACGCATCATGCATTCATAGCATTGTTTAGGACGAATAGTCCAGTGATGTTTTTGTAGGATGATGATCCAGTGAAGAATTGTAGGACGATAATGTCTAGTGATGACCTTAATCTTATTGTGTGGATTAAGTGCGAATGATGATGTGCTCTGGTTCCAAGTGGGAATCGATCTTATTGGTGGGGGATCTTTGGAGAGTAACAATGACTAAGTCATCAGTGGTGTTTTTCGGTACCGCATGCATGAGTCCATATGAGGTTGCATTTGCATTGTTTGTGGCATTGCATGATGTTTTGTGATAAGTGAATTATTTGACTATTCTTTAGAGTATGAAGTTTTATGATGAATATGATATTGTTGTTGTTTTGAGTGTGAAGCATATGATTATTATGTTATGGTGAATTAATTATTATACATATGATATCTATTTCTTATATTTCGTATAATGATTTGTGATTACTCACCCTGTCTGTTTGAATGTTGCCTCTACGTGGGTAACATGCAGATATCCGAGATGAGTTTGCGGTGCGTGAAGTCTTAGCTGAAAGTTGTTTAGCTTAATTCTAGAGTGTTTGGTGTCTTGCTCTGATAGATGTAACATCGGGGGAATATAACTCTTATATGATTATTTGTCGCTTTGTTATGATGAGTTTATGAGTTAATTATATGTTGCATTAAGCTGAATGATGAATGTTGACTTTGACCAAGAGGTCTTTATGTTTTACTGAAATAAGAGGATTTTTTTTTATTATATGATTCCACTGCAAAGTGTTGATTTTTGAATAAAATGTTATTTTAATTAAAATATTTCTGAGATGATGTTTTATGAAGAAAATGTGACACCTTCTTTGAGTACTCTGATTTATTTCAGTTAAATATGATGATTTTTATGTGGGGTTAGAAGGGTGTTACATTAATGGTATCAGAGTCTGGTTAGTCTGTCCGTCCAGTGTTGTCTAATATCATTTATTCCTTAGTGCGCGATATGTGTGTGAAACACTGTCGGTACTTGTTTGTTGGTATCTAGTTGTTGTCTGCAAGTGTTGCTTTGGAATTAAGTGGGGGAGAAGCTTGCTCCCGGGCGTGGTTGGTATGTAGAAGTTGATTAAGTTGATGTTGATTGAAAGAGCGCAAGGTTGTTGAAGAGATGTTGTTGCGGACCGGCAAGAGCGTAGACTCATGAATTCGTATCAGTCGTATTTAAGATGTGCGTAGATTATGGATGAAGGATTGAGAATAAGGGATTATTTCCAATGGAAATGATAAGTTGATGGATCAAGTCGGTAGATTATTAAGCCTTGATTATATTTTGATTAAATTCGAGTAATTTTAGAGTTGGATGCAAGTAAGGATGTTGGTGAATTTTGGAATCAAGAGAGAAAGAGATGGAACTTATGTTCGTCAACCTTAAATTCTGTTTTTGTAAATATTGAAGCAGCTGTCAGTAAAAGAGTCATAACTTTTTACTCGTGATTCGGATCGAAGAAGTTCTAGACTTTTTGGAAAGCTTACGAAATTCCTTACAGTTTGCATATAAGGTTTGCATTCAGGAGGTTTGTGATGAGGGAGATAAGTGCCTTTTAATAGTTGAGTATGCTACTGATTTTTGGAAAATTCTGCTTACGGGAATTGTTGACCAGTCCCATTGCAAGGAGGGTAACATTTTAATCATGAGTCGGATTCAAGTGATTCTTAAAGTTCTGGAATCTGCATGAAATTCTCTTCATGTTGGAATATAATTTTGTGATTGGGAGGTCTGTATTGGAAGAGATAAAGGTGATCTAAGTTGAGCGATCCTTGCTGAAAATTGAGAAAAATGAAGATGAGTGCGAAATCTTGATAAAGAACTAAATGATGGTATTAGAATGAATGCGGCAGTATTGGAAAATGCATAGAGATACAATTTATGTTGAAAAAGGATGGTTAAAGGGACCACGTTATATGATGGCAATATGGAGAGGAAGACATATGTTTGATTAGTGTTATTAAATTTTGACTTGGATGAAAGTTGTAATTGGAACGAACCGAATTGGATTGTACTTGACGTTGTAGCGACTCTGGTGTTAGAGGAATATTTAAAGTTTTGTTATTTTACGAGCATGCATAAGAGATTGTGTAATAGATTTTGGATGTTTGGTATAATTAACGAAGTCGGACTTAAGAAGACTAAGACGATGTTGATAAGCCTTAAAGGGGTGACGGAGCATTACGCTTACGGATTTTAGGCATAAGCTGAAGTACGATATTGTGTTGGGTAATGATGATTTATGCTACCGTTATGGTTGTCGGATATCTATCGACAAATTGAGGAACTTATCACACTTAATCCCATTGTGTGGATTAAGTGCTAATGATGATGTGCTCTGGTTCCAAGCGGGAATCGATCTTATTGGTGGGGATCTTTGGAGAGTAACAATGACTAAGTCATCAGTGATGTTTTTCGGTACCACATGCATGAGTCCATATGAGGTTGCATTTGCATTGTTTGTGGCATTGCATGATGTTTTGTGATAAGTGAATTATTTGACTATTCTTTAGAGTGTGACGTTTTATGATGAATATGATATTGTTGTTGTTTTGAGTTTGAAACATATGATCATTATGTTGTGGTGAATTAATTGTTATACATATGATATCTAGTTCTTATATCTCGTATAATGATTTGTGGTTACTCACCCTGCTTATTTGAATGTTGCCTCTACGTGGGTAACGTGCAGATATCCAAGATGAGTTCGCGGTGCGTGAAGTCTTAGCTGGAAGCTGTTTAGCTTAATTCTAGAGTGTCTGGTGTCTTGCTCTGATAGATGTAACATCGGGGGAATATAACGCTTATACGATTATTTGTCGCTTTGTTAGGATGGGTTTATGAGTTAATTATATGTTGCATTGAGTTGAATGATGAATGTTGACTTTGACCAAAAGGTCTTTATGTTTTAATGAAATAAGAGGAAAATGTTTTGATTATATGATTCCGCTGCGAAGTGTTGATTTTTGAATAAAATGTTATTTAAATTAAAATATTTTTGAGATGATGTTTTATGAAGAAAATGTGACACCTTCTTTGAGTACTCTGATTTATTTCAGTTAAATATGATGGGTTAGAAGGGTGTTACAACCACTAACCTCCATTTTTAGCTTAACAACCTTGCAAATTCAATCCATTCAAAAGCAATAGCACACAACAAGAAAGCGATAATTTTGGCATAGCATTTTCAATCTAGCAAACAAGTGAATACCACAACTAACACAACATGAGCAAACCTCAATCATACATCATAACATAGAATTCTAATCAACAACAAGATATAGCTGTAAGCTCATAATTTCGACAAGTTGAAATTTGGGATTTGAAGTCATTTCTATTGCTGAGAGGATGATCAGTAGAGAAGAATAAGAAGAAGTGAAGATGTTCAAGAGATGTTGACAAGGTTAAAAGCTCAAATGTTTCGACAGGGGGGGCAAATAGTATTCTGGCAAGCCAAGTTTGGGAACCTGTTAATAATTGGGTGTTCGACAAGCTGAGTGCGTCATTCGACATTTCGACAGAAGGAAGGTGTTTGACAGAACCGTTGGTTCGTAAAAGTTTGAAGAGTTTCTTCTTCTTCAACGTTTCGACAAATGAAGAGGTGCAAGGTTTCGTCACCAAAGGGAGGAATTTTAAATTCAAAGGTTACAACCTTTGGCAGTTAGACACATGGAAGTTTCAGAGAAGAAAATTGCATGCAGGCTGACACTTGTCATTTAGTTATAATTTTTCCGTTCTAGGCAGTTACTTTGTTTGTATATAAATATGATAGTTTGTGTTTAGAATGTGTGTGTGAAAACTTATACAAAATCCTGTAAATACTCTAAGTACCCAGTGTGAGAGAAAATGAGTCTGATATTTGGAACAATGTATGTGTTGAACACCATTTTTCTTTCAAGTTATTTAAATCATTAAGTTTGTTTCATCAAGTTATTTTATCTTCAAGTTTTATTTACTTTCCTGCAAAGTTTTACATCTTTCGCCATTTTTCTTACTTTTGTTTTAACTTCAGCTTTATATTACTTTCAAATTCAAAGTATTTAACATTTTGATACTATTAACAAAACAAATCACAAATCATTCACAACCCTAAGAGTAGTTCGACAAAATAATTGCACATGTGTCCTAGGACTTGTTTGGTTGGTCCTGCAAGTAACCCAGTTTTCTGAGAGATTGGTTAACCAGAGGTTGTTCGTCAGAAATCACAGCGAACAATAACTTAGCAAAAACACGAATCCATTTTCATAACAGACTTTCAAAAAACACTTAGGTCTAACTAAGATCACCTTTAAATTATATCCTCCAACTTCAATTCAACTAATTCACTCGTCGGCCAGGTTATACAGTAGCTTACCCTCAATGCTTGTCCAATCTTGCTAAGATTAAAGCAAAACCATATAATAAGTATATAGGGAGATTTCTCAAACGAGGGTGGGTTTAACGTGGGATATGAAAAGATATTCTTACAAGAGGCATTAATGATAGAATGAGTATATAGAGAGATTTCCCAAACGAGGAAGGAGAACAACAAATATCTCCTAACAAATAGGACGATTATCGTCTCACTTGACTAACTTCAAGAATTTTCTTTAGCAAGAATAATATTTAAGAACATAAATTAAAAAAATTAAATGTGAAGTATTTTGTTTAAAAATATATATGAATTTAATTAATTTTTAAAATCAAGATATTATAATAAATAATAAATATATAATTATTGATTTGCTATTAAATAGTAGTGCAACAAGAATAGTTAGAAATTGAGAAGTAGTAACAACTTTGAACTAACTATTCGAAAACATGCAAATTGTAAACCAACAGCCCACGTCACGCCTGATCAGTTTAATCAGTATACTACTTTGTTTTCCTTTTGACATTGCTTTCGTCTTCTTTTGACGGGCCAATAATAACAAATAAAGTTTTTCAATATCTCTAGAAGAATAAAGATAGCTTTGTAGTTAATCGAATATTCATTCCGTCATTCTTTCATATAAATACATCACGAAAACAAAACCACTACCATACTCAACAAACTTTCAAACCTACTCACTTTGCATTCTCTCTTTATTAGTAACAAGTTAGGTTTCACCTTTCAACATTCAACAACCACTATGCCACAGCTAGATTTCGAAACGTTAGTTTCCGCCTTATCCGGCGTCGCCACCGACCATAAAATCGCTTGCGAACCAACGGAAGAATCACAGTCATTGCATCATCCTGATTCACCACCGGAATCATTTTGGCTCTCCAACGACGCGGAATTCGATTGGTTTGACAGAAACGCCGTTTACGAACGAAACCAATCAACAAAAGGAAGTTCGATTTCTGTAAACGTAAACCCTAGTTCAGCGTCAAACTCGCAACGATTCTCCAAGAACATGAAGAAATCCAAGGCTACGATAATTGGATTGCCGAAATCTCAGAAAGCTTCCTTCGCGGAAGTTAGATGCCGGCGTAATCATCGGCCGGGGAACACTAGGTTGTTTCCGAAACGGAGTGCGTCAACTGGAGGAAAATCTGATTCCGCCGTTTTGGAACCTTCTTCTCCGAAGGTTTCTTGCATAGGAAGAGTTAGATCCAAACGCAGCTGTAACCGCCGGTTGAGAACTCGTCAGAGGTCGGTCTCCTCCACCACTACCTCCGTCACCGTCGTTAGACAAAAATCTTCCCGTAGTCATAGAAAGAAGAAAACTGGTTTCATCCAAAGCGTTTGCTCAATTTTCCGAAGCCACCGGAGTGGAAAATCAGCACCGCAAACGGATCTTCCACCGGGAGATTCTTCAAAGAAGATGGCGAGCCGAACCGAGGTTTCGTTTGAAGAACCGGTTCACAGTGAACCTCCCGGTTTGGGTTCAATGAACCGGTTCGTGTCAGGGAGGCGGTCCGAGTCATGGGGAGTTGGTGACGCTGAAATCAACTCTTCACATTAGGATTTGTTTTGGCGCCGTTTGAATTCGGTGGCTGCCACGTGTGGGCCCAATTTTAGCGTGTGTTCGTTGGGCTCGAAGTTTTGAATAGTTGTTGTAAGATGACGTGGCGCGTAGAATAACTGTTTGTAACTGTTTCACACTAGTATTTGCTTAGTTTGTGCTTTGAAGCGTGTTTGAATTTGCTGTTTTAGTTTTTGAACTTATCTGTTTTAGGCGTAAAGTGACATAACGACAGCGTTTTGTAAATATGATTCGTGTGCCTTTTTGCTGTAATGAGCAAGTGTAAATTTTTTAGCATAATGTTTCATACGGACCTACAAAAGCCATTTATTTTTGTTATAAATCTTTATCCATTTATTTAACTTTTTATTAGTTAAATTATAGTTTTGATCTCAAAATTGTAGTCCATTCAAAAAATTAATTTTTATCTTATTTTTAAACAATTTGAATTTCTTTTTCTCTTTCTCTTTTTCTTTTTTCGTTTTAAAAAAATGAAGATGGGTTATTTTTAACCAGGAACAAGATATGATAACATGAATTATTATATACACATTAATAAATACCATATTATTAATCACATAATAATTTTAAAAAATAAATAGAAATAAAGAAATAACTTTTATAAAAACCCTAGTTCTCAAATAAAATATCGACTCATTTTAATAAAATAATTAGGATTTTCAAGAATAATAAAGAAGAAGAGAAAGAAACAATAAGAAACTATATTGTGAAAAGGAAGTTTTATTAAAAAGAAAATTGTAGTACTTAGATGTTCTATTTGACTCCGTTGAACACAACTTACATTTACTTGGTTTACTTCGATTATAATGTTTAACACAACTATGTTGAATATAATTTTCCTATTAAAATACTCAATTGCATTCTAACACACCTACTAATTCATGTTTTTGAGGCTTCGTATCCCAATGTTTCTCTTTAATTCATCAAATCTGACTTTTTTTAGGGGCTTAGTGAGTATATCGGCTAGTTGTCATTCTGACTCGCAATGCTCAAGTTCAAGTTTTTCTTTATTTACTTGATCCATAAGGAAATGATATCTCCTTTATATGTGCTTACTTCGACCATGACACACAAGATGATTTGTCAGGTCGATTGCAGACTTGTTATTGACCAATAGATTCATTTTCTTAGGCTCCATGATCTTGAGTTCTTCGAGTAACACCTTTATCCATACTGAGTGACACACTTCATACGCTACGTACTTAGCTTCACAAGATGACAAAGCTACAATGCTTTACTTTCTTGAGCTCCAAGATGTTGGAGCACCTCAAATCATGACATACACTTTGACAAATATATGTTCTGGTGTTGCATAGATACCTTAAGAATCCAATGGTTTTCTTGTACATTGTTGCACTTACAAACTCATCATTTGTATTATTTCTCAATTTTGCTCCAGCCTCCAATGGTGTGACAGCTGCACTACAATTACTCATCTTGAACCCTTTCAAGATATCTTGGGCATACTTCGTCTGATGTAGAAATACTCATTCACTTGTGTCTTTAAACTCCATCCTTAAGAAATATGACAAATTCCTTAGATCAGAAATTTCAAATTCATACATTAGTTTCAACTTTTGTATTTATATTTCATCTGCACCTGTGATCAGCCAGCCATCCACATACAAGCACATAATGACTCGACTAAGTCCTCTTGCATTGTTGACATACACTTCATGCTTTGAAGCATATTTTGCAAAACTTGCCTTGATCAAGAAGCCATTTATAATCTTATTCCAACCCCTTAGGACTTGCTTCAAACCATAGAGAGCTTTCCTCAATTTTGTACACCTTTTGCTCCTACCCTTTGATTTCGAATCCTAGTGGTTGACTGACATAGACCTCTTATTCCATTGGTCCACATTTAGAAATGATGACTTTACATCTATTTGATGTATCTACCATCATTTATATGTTGCAGTTTAAACAACAATTCTGATGGTTTCTATCCTTGTAACAAGTACATAGACTTCGTTGAAGTCGATACCAGGTTGTACATCATGGAATTCTCAAAGTCGAGTTTTAAATCACTGGGGCCGAGCATGGAAAGTCGGTATGTCAGGTGTTTGCAAAAAGTAACAAGTGTAGGGTTGCTGCATATAAGACAAGTCGAAGCCCAAGTTGTATGGTTATTGGAGACATGTTTTCAGACGATGCATATAATCGACATAACGATTAGAGGGTAATTCCATGGTTGCATGGGAGTTACAAAAATTTTTACATGATAATAATGAGAACGGTGGACATTATGATCATCATTTAATCATAAAACTTGAGGGGACACTCCTTAATGATCTAGAGGAATTGAGATAGGTGTAAAAGGCTTCTCAATAAGGAACAAATAAGAGGGAAGATACAATAACAAAGCAATTAAGTAACATCAAAGTCTAACTACGTTTGTGGTCTCACTTGATTCTCTTCAAGGAGATTATCCAAAAGTGTTTATCAGAAACACAGGTTTTTGTAGAAAAGCTCTTGCCACTAGTCTTACCTTATGTTTGTCAATTTCACCATTTGGCCTTAGCTTCAACTTGTAGACCCATTTCACATCAATTGGCTTTTTTATTTATTTTTCTATAAGCTCACATCTCTTGTTCTTATCGATTGCCCAGAATTCTTCTTGCATGGCTGCAAACCAATTTGAATCATTCATAGCTTTATCCAAATCAACTGGTTCTAATTCAACCATCATTATCACTTCTCCTATGAAGTCACCTGAAGGAAAATTAGCGATCTAAACGCAGTAGAAAACAAAAATTTCCCTTTAGAGATCCTTATGAAAGGTCATGATTTGTGATAGAAAGGTTACCTCTTGTGGAGATGAAACCTTTGAATCTGAAACGATGGATGATCACATGCATTGTACGATGAACATCGCCTCTACTCAGTCCACACAAACAACTTCCTTCAGTCACGCTAACTGGTTACAATTGAATGTTTTGAGTGAGGGAGAGAAAGTTAGAATACGGACAAGGTTTCAACAACAACAACCTTTGAGCTTCTGCACAAGGGTTCTATTTATAGAACTACTTGTGTGGGCTTCAAGCAAAAAACCCAACTCAATAATAATATTATTATAATAAATGTTATTATAATAAACATAATTTACTATTATTATATTTTATAATTATTATAAAATTGATGATAACTATTATTATATCATATGTTAATTAAGCACATGGTACCTTACCATATTCCGTATTCCATTCAAGTGTACCATACCTTACAGTGTACCTTATTTATTCTACCTCTTCTCTAATTGTCCTTATGTGTGTGACCTTGTAGGATTTCGCGACGTTGATAATTATATTAAATCATGTATTTAACATAATAAACAATGAACGGTATCTAACAACACATCACTGCTACCCAAGTCACAAAATTGTCATGTGATATGACAAAACCTTTTGTGATAGTACTTGTGTGTACAATTACCCTTTTTTCCTTATATTTATATTGAACACAAGACATATACTGTGTCATCATTTTCCAGTTTAATATTGGGCCCTTAGACATTTATCCTGTTATGCAGGATGGGCAAATTCCATCTAGGCTACTCATGTCCCTTAGCATTCTCTATGAAGTACCCATAAACTATCTTTATGATCTTCAAGTTACGAACAATGTTTGGTCAGCAATAAAGTACTTGACTTTATATCTAGGTTTCATAGTTGTTTAAGGTCGAAGGGTGGTATACAGCATTATCACCATGAGAATAACTTATGACACTTTGCATAACATTCTATGTAGTACTCTCATAGTGGGTCAATCTAGTATAAAATATAACTCATTATCCATGATCCATGAGATGTGATCATCAGTCTATCTACATAATAGTCTTAATTCTTTAAGGCTATCCCATTTCACATTAAAGCTTGACTATGGATGCTTTAAGAATAATGCCCTTATGTTTAATGGAATCTCATGGTTAAGCCACACTTAATATTTCATTAAACGAACTAGCTATTCTAGGAACTTTATTATTTTGGAAAAACAAATATAATAAAGAAATGCCTTTTATTATTAATAAATAATTCGATACAAGTACCAAAAGTATTGGCCTCTAGGGCTTACACCAACAATCTCCCACTAACACTAGAGCCAATCAGGCATACTCCTAATATCTATAGATCTAGTATGACCATCATGCTTCTGCTGCGCAAGAGGTTTTGTTAGTAGGTCAGCAATATTGTAAGTGTAGTTACTTTGCATATCTTCACATCTCCATAATCTTATCTCTCGAATGAGATGATAACACCTAAGTATGTGTTTGGATTGTTAGTGAGATCTAGGCTCATTAGCTTGTGCGATGGCACCATTGTTATCACAATAGAGATCAATTGGATCCACAATGCTAGGGATTATGCCAAGTTCACTAATGAACTTATTGATCCAAACAACTTGCTTTGCTGCATTTGAGGCAGCAATATACTCGGCCTCGGTTGTACAATCAGCAACTGTTTCTTGCTTTGAACTTTTCCAGCTTACAACGCCATCATTTAGGCAGAACACATAACCAGATTGCGATCTAAAGTCATCCTTATCTGTCTGGAAGCTAGAATCGGTGTAACCAATTACCGCGAGCTCTTCCTGACCTCCATATACCAAGAATGTATCCTTAGTCCTTCTCAAATACTTAAGTATATTCTTGACAACTACCCAGTGAGCATCACTAGGATCAGATTGGTACTTACTCGTTGTACTTAAAACATACGAGACATCTGGTCGAGTACATAACATGGCATACATGATAGATCCTATTATAGATGCTTATGGAATCTTATTCATGCAATCCCTTTCTTCCTTAGTTGAAAGGGATTGTGTTTTTGATAGACATATGTCATGTTGCATAAGTATGAATCCTTTCTAGGAATCATGCATATTAAAGCGTCTTAACACTTTGTCTATGTATGTACTCAGACTTTGGCCAAGCAGTTTTTGTGATCTATCTTTATAGATCCTGATTCCTAATATATAGGTTGGTTCACCAAGGTCCTTCATAGAAAAGCATTTACCTAACCAAGCTTTTACTTGTTGCAAGGTAGGGATATCCTTTCCAATGAGTAATATGTCATCTACATATAATACCAGGAAAACAATCACGCTCTCACTAACCTTCTTGTAGACACAAGGCTCATCTTCATTCTTTATGAATCCATATTGTTTTACAGTTTCATCAAAACGAAGATTCTATCTTCTGGAAGCTTTCTTTAATTCGTAGGTTGATCGTTATAACTTGCATATGTTTTGGGCTTCTTCAGGTATGTCAAATCCTTCAGGATATGTCATCTACACATCCTCAAGAAGATTCCCATTAAGGAAATCAGTCTTGGCATCCATCTGCCATATTTCATAATCATGATATACAACGATAGCGAGTAAAATATGAACAGATTTAAGCATTGCAACTGGTGAAAAGGTTTCATCATGGTCTACCAATGAATTTGTTTATTACCTTTAGCAACCAGTCTTTCCTTATAAGTATGTACCTTACCATCCATTTCAGTCTTCTTTTTGAAGACCCACTTGCATCCAATAGGATTAACTCCTATAGAAGGCTCTACCAAGGTCCAAACCTGGTTTGTGTACATGGAATCCATTTCAGATTTCATGGCTTCTAGCCACTTCTCAGACTCAGGACCAATTATGAGCTCTTGGTAGGTCACAGGATTATCTTGATCCATAAGTAATACATCACCTTAATCAGTAATGAGATATCCATATCTCTCTGGTTGGTGACGTATCCTTCTCTTCCTACGTTGGTCTTGTTCTACTTGAGAAGGTTGCTCTTCCACAACTGTTTGTGATGAAAGTCTGAGTTGCACCTAAGAGGGGGGATGAATTAGGTTCCTTAAAAATTTTCCAAATTTTAATCGATGAAGGCTATTACTTTTATGGATTGGTAAGGTTATGAAAGCAGTAAAGAGCATAAAGTAAATGACACAATGGTTTATCCTGGTTCCCTCCATAAACTGAAGGTACATCCAGTCCCCTTTCCAACTGAAAGAGATTTCACTATAGTTAGAATGATTGTACAACCTACTCACACTAATGGTGATGCTTACTATCTAACATATAGGTATATCAAAGGCTCTTAACACCTTTAAGATCTAAACACTAAGTGCAAGAAGAACAATCCTCTTCAATGCACACACTTGCTTTCAACAATCTTAAATAGCAAGGGGAATAAAGACAAACTTTGATTTTTACAATGAGTTTGAAGTATGTATATACAATGTTATCAATGCCAAGATTGATCTTCTCTTTCAATGATGATTCCACAAATATTTAAGACATTGTTGCTCAAGAATTTTCTTTCAAATGATATGAAAATATGCAAAACAAATTGTATAAAAATGACTTGAACAAGAAATGGATAATAGAAGTTTTATGCAATATTTTTTGAAAGAGGTGATTTGAAAAATTGTAAGTTTATGTATTTATATATCATAGACACCCCTTTGAATCATCATGCAATTCTTCATAAAATATCATGAACAATTGCCATGATTCATTGGAGTCATTTCATGAAAGAATGAATGAAGAGGTGACATTTTTCAAAGCAATTTTTCAAACTCGTACAGGGAGCAATCGATTGCTCCAGGGCTGTAATCGATTGCACCACAAACAGAAACACTTGAAATTTGAATTTTGAACAGGTGCAAAAACAGAAACAACATAAACAAAGGTTTTCCAGCATGCAATTGATTGCTCTAAGGGTTCAATCGATTGCACTGGCCAAAACATGCAAAAATTGATTTTCAAAATTTGTGAAAGTGATTGTGCAATGCAAATGAATTTTGAGAAACTCAGACTTAAAATTTTTATGAAGATTATAATTATACCTTCTAATGAGCATGTTCTTAATATAAAATCTTTGTCTGATTCTTTTATCGTGATGCTTTGACAATGGATGAATATCTTTGCCTTCTTGCCATATGATTTGTCTTCATCAAAACATAATTTGATCTTGAGGATCTTGATTCCACATTCTCCCCTTTTTGATGATGACAAAGAATTCTATTTTGTTGCGAAGTTCTTTCCGGTAAGATTCTCCCCCTGAGATATAAATCTCCCCTCAAAGTGTGAAGTGTTGAACAATTCTGATTTTTGTATTAAGGTTTGGAGTAGTCTTGAATTTATACCTTAAAGATCAAGGAAAAGAGAACAAAACAAAACAAAAGAGTAACATCCTTCCCCCCTTTTGACATTATCAAAAAGAAGGGAAAAATGGGTAATGCAATAACATATGCATAAGAGACCATGTTCCATAATAACTTATCATATAAAATTCAAATTACAATTACTTAGAAAACATAAGTGCATAATTTCCAAATAGTACAATAATTAAAAAACTGAAGCAAATGCAGAATTATAAAGAGTACATAGATAGAAAAATAAACTAAGAAACAAGTAAACAAGTTAAAATAGCTCCATGTTGGGGTCAAAATCTGAGTTAGGGAATTATTGTCGGAGGGGTGGTTGACGTGGTGGTGGAATAGCTGGTTGGATGGATCAAATGGTGGAATACAAATATGAAAGTAGATATATGAAAACTGTTGATTAACTCCATCTTGGAAATTTGTGATCCTAGAGTTGGTCGACGCATCAATTGCATTGTATCAGCCATTGATGGTGGTGTTGAGATTTGCAAATTGTTGAGTCATGAAATTCATAAGGTCTTCTTTATTTTCTTGCTCATTTCCTTCATTTCCAGCCTCATCCTCACCAAGGTAGACAATAGTTTTGGTTTTCGGATTATATTTCACACCCATTCTTGAATCAACATTCTTGATGGAGACTTTGTTGGCACTGGAATCCATGAAATGCACATCAAAGCCTATGAAATACACTTTGAGATGCTCCAATATTCGGGTGATGAACCATGCATAAGGCAAAAATTTGGATTTGTGTTGAAGGATAACATATGCACCATGATTAACCAAGCCCAATTCACTCTTATTCCTTTCTTAAGAGCATACATAAGTTGCATTTCTAAATCCCTTACCATGCAATGATTTCCAGCCTGTGGAAACATGATGTAAACCATGAAATAGTGAAAAAGTCGATCATCAATGTTAAAGATACCTGCTGACCAAGATGTTCAATACGGTTCCAAGCCGCCTGGATCTTACACATTTGGCATGGAATTCTGATGGTGTCATTATCCTGATGCTATAATGGAAGTTTCTTTTACTATAATCATTCCATAACGGGTCTTATTCATCATAGAGGGTGCCATCGGTTTTTGGAATGTTCAAAATGCGTATTTTGGTGTTTGAACAACTTTTCTCTAAAAATGTGTTATGAACTGTTCTTGTTGTTCTTCGGTTAAATTTTGAAGCATGAATGGAGTCTCCAAAGATGATGAAGTTGAAGATTTTCCCTTTGCCTGAGCAAGAACTTTTCTCTTGATGCGGGAAGCCATGGAGAAATGATGAATGTTCTTGGTTTAGGTTAGTGTTTGAGATGGAGAGAAAAAATGTAAGATTTAGGGTTTAGAGGAGATGATGAGAGTTGTGTGAGAGGTAGTATGGTTTTATAGAGTTTTTGTGAGGGGACAAGTATTTTGAGAAAATGTGTGGTCAAGATTTGAATTAAAGAATAAAATTTTGAAAGATGGTCAAGATTGGAATATGTGAAAACTTGTTGGAAGATGAATTTTTAGAAAAAGGTGTGGGATATGTGTAAATGTTTGTCAAATATAGTAAATGATCAAAGGAATATTAGGTAGGGTAGTTGGGAAGGTAAGAGATCCATGGACCAGATTTAAAACACATAAGAATTCAAATTCGCGCAGGTGCAATCAATTGCTGCCTGGTTGCAATCGATTGTGCCACCAGACCGAGGCGAAACAACACAAAAAATGACAAGGTGCAATCAATTGCTTCCTGGGTGCAATCGATTGCTCGTAGTGAAAAATGCAAAAAACTCATAAATAACATTATGCAAACCTTGAAATAACCACATAACACTTTTCATACATATATATAACATTTGAAACATTGAAAACATGTTAAATTAGGATAGAAGAGAAAAAAAATATCATGTACCTTGGTTGATAATCTCTAAACAAATTAAACATCATTTTCATCCAAAATTCCGAGTTCTCTCTGAATTTTGAAGAAAGGTTCCTTTGCCAAAGGATTTGTGAATATATCGGCAAGCTGATTGTGTGTATCTACAAAGGTTACCTCGACATCTCCTTGAAGAATGTGATCTCGTAGAAAATAATGTTGTATGTCAATATGCTTGGTCCTTGAATGCATGACCAGATTCTTTGTAACGTTGATCGCAATGGTGTTATCACAACATAGAGGAATGCTAGATCGAGTTTGTAGTCAAAAACTTGTTGTTTGAGCCAAAGTATTTGTGTAAAATAACTACCTACTACTATGTATTCTGCTTCGGCCGTACTGAGTGTTACGCACGCTTGCTTCTTGCATGTCCACGAGACTAACATATTTCCCAAGATGTGACACGTTCCACTTGTGCTTTTACTATCTGTTTTACAACCTGCATAATCTGCGCCAGAGTATCCAACTAAATTGCAAACACTATCTTTAGGGCACCATAAGTCGATGTTGGTTGTGCCTTTGAGATACTTCATAATCCACTTGACTACCATCAGGTGAGATTCCTTTGGGTTTTCATAAAAGCGAGCATATAAACAGACACTAAACATAATGTCAGGATGGCTTGCTGTCAAATATAGTAAGGAACCAATCATACCTCTATATTTTGTGATATCAACCGAGACACCGGATTCATCTTGATCTACATATGTACCGAATCCCATAGGTGTTAACAATGTCTTGCAATTGTCCATATCAAATCTCTTCAATATTTATTTACAATATTTGGATTGATTAGTAAAGATGCCATTTTTTAGTTGCTTGATTTGCAGTCCTAGAAAGTAATTCATTTTTCCCATCATAGACATTTCAAATTCTCCTTGCATCATGGATGAGAATTCTTCACATAACTCTGCATTGGTTGATCTGAAGATTATGTCATCAACATATACTTGCACCAAAAAAGTATTTTCTTTAATTTTCTTGATGAACAAGATTTTGTCAACCTTTCCTTTTACAAAGCCTTTGTCACATAAGAAATTGTTAATCATACCATGCTCTTGGTGCTTGCTTTAATCCATAGAGAGTTTTCTTTAATTTGAAGACATGAGAAGGATTCTTGTAATCTTCAAATTCGGGGGGTTGCTTGACATAAACTTCTTCATTTATGAACCCATTCAAAAATGCACTATTGACGTCCATCTGGAAAAGCTGAAAATTCATAGAACAAGCATAAGCTAATAAAAGTCTAATTGCTTCTAACCTTGCAACAGGTGCGAATGTTTCGTCAAAATCATTCCTTCTTCTTGGTTGTATCCTTGTGCGACTAATCTTGCTTTAATTCGAACTATTATTCCATTTTTATCAAGTTTGTTTTTGAAGACTCGTCTTGTTCCGATGATGTGCTTATTGCTTGGCCTAAGGACAAGACTCCAAACTTGATTTCTTTCAAACTAGTTTAGTGCCTCTTGCATAGCTATTATCCATTGATCATCACCTAAGGCTTCATCGACTTTGGAAGGTTCGATTTGAGATACAAACGCCATGTTTAGACGAGCATCCTTGAGATTCAACCTTGTTGCTACACCTTGACTAATGTCACCAATAACTTTATCGATCGGGTGATCTCTATGAGTCCTCCATTCTCTAGGTATATCATTATGTTCTTCATTTTGTTGTGAATCATCTTGTTGTTTTGGTTTATCACTTGCAACGTCATTGAGAGTTTTCTCTTGAGAGGTTTCTACTACATCATCGTCATCATCAATAATAACATTATCCTCCTTGGAGGGGTTAGATTCATCAAAATATACATGCATAGATTCTTTTATATTTAAAGTTCTTTTATTGTAGATTCTAAAAGCCTTACTAGATAGAGAGTAACCAAGAAATATACCTTCATCCGACATTTCGTCGAACATACCAAGATTATCTTTGTTGTTGTTCAAGACAAAGCATTTGCATCCAAAGATGGGAAATAATGATATATTTGGTTTACTCCCTTTGAAGAGTTCATAGGGAGTATTCATGAGAAAAGGTCTAATGTTGACACGGTTACTTACAAAACAAGCCGTGCTCACCGTATCAACCCAAAAATATTTAGGAAGGTTGGAGTCACTTAGCATTGTCCTTACAAGTTCCACCAATGACCTATTCTTCCTTTCTACGACACCATTTTGTTATGGAGTTCTTAGTGCGGAGAAGTTATGTGAGATTCCATGTTCTTCACAAAATTCTTCAAATATAGCGTTTTGGAACTCTCCACCATGGTCGCTTCTAATGGAGATAATTGAAATTGACTTCTAATTCTAAATTTGTTTTGCAAACTTCTTGAATGCCTTGAAAGCTTCACTTTTCTGCACTAAGAAGGAAGTACATGTATATCTAGAGAAAGTCCATGTATATCTAGAGAAGTCATCAACAATAACTATTGCATAAACATTACCTCCGAAGCTCTTTGTTCTTGATGGACCAAAAAGATCCATGTGTAACAATTGTAGTGGCCTTGTTGTGGACACCACATTCTTGGATTTGAAAGTTGACTTTGTCTGTTTCCCTTTTTGGCAAGCATCACATAATCTATTTTTGATAAATTTGATCTTCGAAAGTCCAATAACTAAGTCATGTTTGATCAATTTGTTTAAGTGCTCCATGTGAATGTGAGCAAACCTTTTGTGCCATAACCAATAGTCGTTGTTTTATGCCATAAGACACTTAACCTTTAATGACATGTTATCAAGGGAAATAATGAAAATATTGTTAGTTCTAATACCTTTTAACATCACCTCATGAGTGACTTCGTTTTCTATTAAACATTCATTTTTGGTGAAGTTGATTTTGAATCCTCGGTCACACAATTGGCTAATTCTAAGTAGATTATGCTTTAGACCTTCTACATAGAGGATATCTTATATGGTTGTTAAAGGATGTGTACCAATGAAGCCTATGCCAAGGATCTTTCCTTTGTTGCTATCACCATAGGTCACATATCCTTTGGCTTTAAGCGTTAGATATGAAAATTTTCTCAAGTATCCCGTCATATGCCTTGAACACCCACTATCAAGATAACATTGATTTAAAGAGGTCTTCAAACATACCTACAAAACAAGATTAAGTTTCATTAGGTACCCAAATTTCCTTGGGTCTTTCATAGTTAGTGCCTTTCTTGACCCACACATAATGCCCATTTTCTACGTTAAAGTTTCTTACATAACAGACATTAGGTGTATGGCCTTTAATACCAAAATAAAAAAAAGTGGGCTTAAAGTTAATTTTGTATCTAGGAGTATAATATTTCTTTTTACTAAGTCTTTTCTTCTTAGGGTATTGATGAACCACTTTGGGTTTATCCACTTTCACTTTAGGAGTTTGTTCACTAGCCTTTACAAAGACGGTCTTGTTAGAAGTTGGTTTAGAAAATTTTGAGTAATCAAGACCACACTTATCATTTAAATAACTTTGTTGACTAAGAACACACTCCAATCCAATTTGTCCTTTTTCATACCTTTCAAGGACTCTTTTTAGTTGGACAATTTGGAATGAAAGTGACTCACACTTTGTGCATACAAAATTCTGTTTTTGATCACTAATTAATTTTTGTTTTTCATCTTTGAAATCATTTTACATGGTCTCAACCTTTTCTTCTAAAGTTGAGATTTGTTTCTTTTGTGATGAAATTGTTTTGTATAGAATTTTGCATTCACTTAATAGTTTATCAATTGCTCATTGAGCATCACTATCATAAATTGAAAAATTATTGCTAACTTCATCGTCGGAATCGTGTGAGGCCATCAAGGCTAGATTTGCGCTTTAATCACTTTCCGATTTTGATGAAGAGCTTATCTCGTTATCATCCCAAGCAACATAGGCTTTATGTAGTTTCAAAGTACGCCTAAGAGGGGGGTGAATTAGGTGTTATAAAAAATTTCTCGATTATTTTCTTGATGGATGAATTTTTCTCTTTTACTTGTTTATGGTAGGAAAGCGGTAAAGCAAGAAATAAAAGAGACACGGAGAATTATTCTGGTTCCCTTCACAGTCCGAAGGTACATCCAGTCCCCTTTCCAACACGAAAGAGATTTTCCACTAGTTTTTAGAATGTACAACCTATCGCACCATCAATCGGTGAGACCTACTTTCTAAACAACTAAAATAACCTAGTGTGCAAGAACAATCCTCTTGCAAGCACTATCCCTTGTGTCCAACAATCCTGGATCACAAGTCACAATAGAAGACTTTTATAATATTTTGTAATTTTGAGAATAATACAATATGTGATATCAATATAAAATTGATCTTCTCCTTTGATCAAAGTCCACTTTTCAATTTCAATACAAGTGTTCAAAATGAATATGAAATGTTATGAATCAAATATGAACACTTTTTAAAGTTTGAAAATATATGAAAATAAGTGAATTTGATTGAGTGATTTATTATGAAAAATTCTATGAGGTGTTTTTGAATTTAAAAAATTCAGAATATATAATATTCAAAACACTCTTTCAAAAAGGTATGAAAAAATTATGAAAAATAATTATATGAAAAGGTATAACCAAAAGACATAATTTGAATTTTAAAGGAAAGAATTTTTCAAAAACTTTCAGTGTTAACCGGTTAACCAAATGGTTAACCAGTTAACGCATGTAAACGTTAACACTGCTTTTCAAAATTTGAAGTCGTTAATCGGTTAACAAAATGGTTAACCGGTTAACACTGTTAAAAACTGAAAACAAATATTATTTTTAAAAGTGTTAAACCATTTTAGAAACTTTCCAAAAATTGTATGCATTATGATAAAATATGAAATGATAATTTGAGCACTTGTATATCAATTTTAAATGGATTTGATGTATACCTCAACGCATGTGTCCAAGCCTTGAAATAAACCGAAAGTGCATACGAAGCTTGATCACAATGCCAATCGCTTGTTGCTTGAACATGTTGGAAGCTCTTGACTTTTTGCGAGTATGAGGTGCATGAGTCGTGTTGTCTTCATCAAAATCTTCGAGGTTGAAGGCATGCTTCTACACCTTATTTTTCTTGTAATCCTTTTTTCCTTTATAGCCACCGTTCTTTGAGAGTTTAGGACAGTCCGGTTTGATGTTCCCTGGTTTTCCACATTGATAGCATTTGATATCTTGTGTGGATGTTGATGCTTCCTTCTCCTTGTTCTTTGAAAATTTCTTCCTTTTGATATAGTTAGAATTACCAATATTATTCTTAGAACCAAAATATTTTCCTCACCTTTTTACAAGAAGCATAAAATTTTCATCTTCAATCGGATTGTCTTCTTTCTCCACTTCTTTGGAATCAACCTTTAACGCAATGTTTTTAGATTTCTTTTCTTGATTCTCATGCTTTTCTAATCTCCCAAGTTCTGTCTCATATTCTTGAAGTTTTCCGAACAATGTAGCAGATGTCATCGTGGATAGACGTTTCTTTTCGGATATCGTCGTCACCTTGGGTTGCCATTCCCTTGAGAAAGATCTAAGCACTTTAAGATTAAGTTCATCGTTAGTTAAAGTCTTACCAAGTGTCGTCAAATGATTTGTCAAGTGCACAGATTTTTTCTGCAAATCGAGGATTGATTCTCCTGGTTGTATTCTGAATAATTTGTATTCCTGACTCAACCTATTTAATCTCGACCTCTTAACTTCGGCGGTTCCATCATGAGTTTCCACCAAAGAGTCCCAGATTTGTTTTGTCGATGTACATGTTGAGACATGAAAGAATTCATCCATGATTTGTGCACTTTTATAAGATTGATTGCCTTTTTGTCATAGAGAACCTTCTTTTTATCATCCTCATCCCATGAGCCTTTAGGCTTTGTTGCTCCAACACCATTGATAACCCTTGAAGGAACGAACGAGTCATTTTGGACAACATCCCATATTTTCCAGAAATCAAAGTATTCACCACAAAACAGTGGAGGCTTGTTGCTACTATCACCGTCTTTAAACACAAGATTTTTGTTTGCGGAAGCCATTCTGAATCGATTAGGAACAAATTACCTAAAACATGCTCTAATACCAATTGAAAGTCTGAGTTGCACCTAAGAGGGGGGTGGATTAGGTTATTTAAAAAATTTCCGGAATTTTATCGATGAATGTTATTACTTTTATGGATTGGTAAGGTTATGAAAGGAGTAAAGAGCAGAAAGTAAATGACATAGTCGTTTATCCTGGTTCCCTCCATAAATCGAAGGTACATCCAGTCCCCTTTCCAACCTAAAGATATTTCACTATAATTAGAATAATTGTACAACCTATTCACACTAATGGTGATGCTTAATATCTAATCTATAGGGAGATCAAAGGCTCTTAACAACTTTAAGATCATAACACTAAGTGTAAGAAGAACAATCCTCTTCAATGAACACACTTGCTTTCAACAATCCTGAATAGCAAGGGGCATAAAGATAAACTTCGATTTTTACTGTAATACCCCGTATTTTAGTTAAATGCTTTGGATAATATTAATTAAGATTAATAGGGTTCCGGTGTGCTATGAGAGTTTTCAATTAAAATAATTAGAGTCACCGATGAACTTAAAATTAATTAAGTATTATTTGACTAAGAGACATTTTTGGATACTCTCAATTTGGACCCGTTGGATTACTAACCAATAGTTATCAGTATAACTATTATTTTTTATTTATATAAAAGAGAGAGAAAGATAGAAAGTTGGAAAAAGAAAGAGAAGAAGAAGAAGAAAACCCTAGAAGAGGAAAACTTGGATCATCATCATTCTTCTTCATCAATCTTCATCATCTTCATCAAACTCCTCTTTATGGTTAGAGGTGGGTTCTAGTTAGAAAAAATTTCTTTTAGAATTCTTGTTTTTTTCTAAGAGTTAGGTTAAGTTGTGAGAAAATGATAGAAATTGATTAATTGAAGTTTCTAACGGTTAAAATGCTAAAATAATCGGGTAGAATAGTCAGGTTAGATGTATGTTTAACCTACAATGATTGCTTGGATGATCCATAGTGTTCCTTTGAGTCTTATGATGAATTTTGGGGGTTTTCTTCATAAAAATGCGTCCAAGAACTGCTACTGTTTGCTGTTGTTCAATACGGTTCGCGTAGCGAAAACAGGGGATTTTGTCACTGACTGAGTTCGCATAGCGAAGTCCCCTGCACAAGGACAAATATTGTGCCTCTTGTTTTAACCGTAACCTTTGAACTGTAAGTCGGTTTCGGTCCCTGTTCGAAGCATTGAAAAGCTAAGAAAACGTACTATTCAATGGTAGAGGAAAATATTACTTTTGAAGTGGAAAATAATTATTTATTTTATGCCGATTAAAAATATTATTTTCGATTCTTCTTTTAAAACTTCTTAACTTCTTCATCCCTTATCTAATTTATGTGTTCTTTATATCGATTCGAAGCTAGTAATACGTTCTATATTTTGAGACCGAGAGATATTATTTTGAACCGACTTTTACCCGACTTTCCTAATTAGCCGTAATTATGATAGTTAGGGAATTGTAGTATAAATCGATTTGTGGATTATGTGATTAATCATGAGGATTGAATGAAAGTAAAGACAAAGAAATTTTGTGGGATTAGTTTAATTGTGATAATTAAATTAAAATGTTAGATTATGTAATCGAGAATTATATAATTAAAGGGATCAAGAATAGAAAGAGAGTGAGGAAACTTTACCATAAACCATAGTATGGCCTATTAATGTAACTAAAAATTGTTAGATGGTATGATTTGTGAGATACTTAGGATTATCCTAGGTTGATACAAAACTGGTCTAGAGACATAGAAATGCTTAGACGTTGACACTTGAATAGTATCCTCGTGCTAAGTAGTTATGAACAGATGGAGGATATGTTCCCATCACGTTAAAATCCTAATTTAATTATGTTTAGCTCGTGTCGAGGTCCCATGAGGCGGGACAGCCGGGGAGACATAATTAATCTATGGATTTGAATCCCTTAATGGATGACTGTGACCCGTGCTGAAGTGCCCTGGTGTGGCTGGGCAGGGAAAGTATCCATTAGGATAAGTAACAAGTGACCCGTGTCTAGATCTCCGTATGTGGGATGGCCAGGGAAAGTTACTTTGGGGTAAGGTACCATGACCCGTGCTGTAGTTCCCTTATGTGGTTGGGCGGGGAAAGTACCTTAGATAGATAATGAGTGACTTGTGTTGTAGTGGCCTTGTGTGGCTGGGCGGGGAAAGTTATCTATACATTAAGGATCGAGTGACCCGTGTTGTATTGCCCTTGTGGTTGGCCGGGGAAAGATGTCTTAAAGCACATTGTGCTCAGTTTATTTTCACTTGATGTCTCTAGTTGATATGTGAACTCCAAGTCTAGGTTCCCCGACTTGAATAGTGTTTAGTTTGAACCCTTAGAGCCGAGAGAACTCTAAGATAGGGAACCCACTGAGATGTTGTTATCTCACCCCAATATTGTTGTTGCTTTTCAGGTTTCTTTGCAGGTTGAATTACAAGTGGAGCTATGCTCGGGATGTTTCAAGAGAAGCATAGATTTAGATTCCGATGTGTATTTTATCTTTATACAATAATGGATATTATATTGATCTTAGCATTTTTATTTTAGTATAATTTCCATGTCTTGCACCATAGTTTGTATTGATTTTAGTATTGGTCAAGAATGTGAATTATGCTATTAGGCACTTATGATGGTGTCAGTACAAAAAATAACACTTGTATGATATTATTCTAGATATATATTATATGGGCGTTACATTTGGTATCATAGCAGGTCGTATCCTCGACCTAGCCTTGAAACATCATAAGTAAATCTTTCCTGCCTCTTAAGTGTGTCTTGCCAGCATGGTTCTTAATATCATATTATGTAGTATTGGGCCTGATCAACCTAATATTATGTATGTGACAGGTAGAATCATGTTTGTGCGACCATGAGGACTCTGAAGTGTTGTCGTAACTTGTGTTGTGAGAGTAGGCTCAAGCCAAGAGTTGCTAGCAGAGGGAGTTTTGGTCAGCTCAGTTGGAGTCTTCTTAAGAATTGTACTTCATGTAACATGGAGTTGTAGAGAAGTATGTTGTTCGAGAAATCCTTTAGAATGGATAGAATCTTAAGGGTGCAGATATCTACAGGATGAGTGGTCAGTGTATTAAGGAATACATAAAGTCCCTGGTGGATCAGTATTGGTCACTGGTATGGACAAGAACCTTGAGAAATATCATTCCACGAAAATAAAAGATGCATTGTGAATCGTGTGACGTAAGGTTCGGGAGTGAGTTAATTGTTAGTGTTTCAGTTCTATGGTCGGGGTGGCATCTTGGATGAGTGAGCGTACTTCAAGGAGTGTATTTGGATAATACCTCACGGATGGATAGAAGTTACAAGTTAAGAATGTTCATTTCTTTTGAGAACCTAAAGTTGTAGTGAAGCATGAAGAGGAACACAAGGATGTGATTACATGTTTCAAGTAAGACGAGTATACCCCAGTCAAAGAGTAGAAGATTGGTGTTGTATAATTAGTTATGACCAATGAGACAAAGTTTAAAGTAACACATCAGGGTATTATATTTTAGTAAGGGATCAATTTGAAAGTGTTGAATTACCCAAGGAATGGTATAAGGTATAATATCGGAGGAAGAATAAGCTTTATCTAGTAACATGAGGTGTATTTGGTACGAACTTGATGAAGTTGTGATAAGTGATAGAGTAAGCATCTTGGATTCGGGAGATTTCTAGTAAGATGGATTATGTTTGGGTATGAGGGGATTACTGCAGAGCGTGAAGTGAACACGTTATGGAAACGGTACTAGCAGTGCGATATGAGAAAGTGTTATCGAAATGTATTTCTTGGACGAATGTACAATGGAGTTGTTAAGTTGTTGTTGAAACTAAAGTTGAGGCAGTGTAATCAATGATGGTTCACCCATTAGGACTCTGGTAGTGTGATTACTATATGTGTGGAATCATCTGTTGATAATTTTTATGACTTTTGGACGTGATTGGAATGAGTTTGGGAGGTTTAGGTAGCAATAAAAACTAGAATTTTTCTTCTGTGTTTGAGTAATCGGATTACCCTCTGGGTAGTACCCGGTTACAAAATTATGTTTCTAAGTCTCTTTTAACTACTGGAAGTTCAGATTTGCATTGAGTAATCAGTTACCCTCCGGGTAGTAACCAATTACCACTGTTAAGTTTTGAAGATTTCATTTCTAAGATTCTTACCTTTTAACTTGAGTGCCCAATCGAAGTATTCTTGGTACCGATAGAAATATGTGGAGACATGCTATGCAATGATTAGTAGAAGGTAAGGGAACCCTGGTTAATACGTAAGTAGAGACATCAAGGTTCTTCAGAGGAGTGCATTACCTCAGTTTTCAAGTGTAAGGAGAACTCCTATATTTGTGAATGATCGGAATATTTGGAATTTATCTCTAGTGGGATTAAGAATGTTGTTGTTTTAATCCTCGCCAAGGAATTGAAGAGAGAGGACAAAGTTGTATACTAGACATGAGATGTTCATCATTTTGTTTTACCCGATAAGGATTGTGTGTTGGATTATGTTTATGGACGAACCAAGTGTTAACTTGTGACTAAAACCCTTTTGATGTCATCATTGTCGTTTTCCTACTGACGTCGTTGTACGAGTGGAATCAGACTATTCTATTGAGTATTTGTGATATGACCGTAACATAATGGTAGTTATACTTTGTCGCTCTTTAGAGTATGTAAGTTGCATGTTGTGCCCCGTTCTGTGTTACCTTTAGTTGTGAACGGTGGGGGAATGTTATATATGTTTAGAAACCGCGAGTGAGAATCATCTTGCAAGTTAGTATGGACTGGATTGATAATTTTGAGTTGGTTTGTTTGTTAACAAAAAGGAACAAGTTTAGTTGTGTTCGACCGTTTAGCCTCGGATAGGTAATCGATTGACACATGACTTTTATGGAGGACTCTAGAGAATCGTATTTTATGAACTGTAAGTCCGTTTTGGGCTTCCATTCAAAGTGTCAGAGGATAAAGTGTTGAACTTTCTTTTGAGCTTGATTGGTAGACAGTAAATGATTTGAATATTTGGTGTGTCGTCGTTGCGACTACTGAGGAACTAAATTATGAAGTTATACGAGGCTCATGAAGTGTTGATCTTTCAGGAAATGTCTTGGTATTTGAATTATTGTGTGGATAAGAGATGAACAATTGGTCAGTTTTAGTATCGTTAATTCTTAACACCAAGTTATGGACTCCATTAGAGTAATACCAGATGTGTGCAGTTGATCCGTACTCAGAGATATGGATTTTAAGTTACCCTTCCAGGTAGGAGTGAGAGGTGAAGGTTCCGAAGTTAAACATGTAAATTGGATCGTTTAAGGAACGAGACCCTTGAGAGAAATGGATTTGAACAAGAAGTTATGTGTAATCTTCAAAGGTGAGTGTGCGTAATATTGTTTGCGATAGGCAAGTGTTTTGGAAATCTGCATGTATAATAAGGATGAATTAAGTTTGGTACTGGTAACTCACTAATGATTGTAAGTTCTGTGAGTTTACTATGTTGTTATTAAAGGAGATCTTATGTCAGTAGAAACCTTGAGTGAATAGAACCTTGTAAAGAGAACTAGTATGGAGTATAATAACCATGGTCAGATTCTTTAAGCTAAATTGGATGAATTGTTTCGAGATTAGAATGGAATCGAAAATTGTATAAGTTTTGATTGCAACAGTACAACCCATGTATCTCTGTCGTTGGAGAGTTTGGACCGATGTTATTATTGTGTGGTTGACAAGTAAGTTGTTCTATCCCAGAAGGTCTACAAGTTTAGTTTCATTGGTTAGTGAGAACTCTGATGGATAGTGTGTGCTCTACAAACTATCAGCTACCCAGTATTGTTTGAGAAATTGTAGTATCTCCACTGTTAGGCTTTTAAAACATAGTGGAAGGAGACAGATGAAAGAGTTCAGTCGGATTATTAAGAATCAGAAGAGAATTATTTATAAGTATTGAAGTAAGAAAATTTTGTGCTGAGTATGTTGTCCTTAAATAAGATACTGAAAGGACGAAGTGTCAGACGTAAATGGTTACAGCGTATAGCATCAAACCAAGTGGAATTGGTACAACATTTGTTTGACAACTTTTGAAATGGTTTTAGTAGTTGAAGGATTTTAATAAGAGCTTTTGTTGGAATTTGTGTGTAGATAAGATTTCACCAAGATACCTTGTGGAGTTTTGTCGAGTGTTGTTGTCCCGAAATTGAGTTGGGGTGTTATGCCTTGGTGTTGTAAGTCAAAAGAAGGAATTAGAGTGGTATGTTTCTTCGAAGGAGAGATGAGACTAAGTGATTCAGTATGAAACAACAGATGAGATTTATAATAGTAAGTTGGAAGTTAATCCAATGTTGAAACAAGCCTATGAGTAAGGACACGAAGTTTGATTTGTTATGAAACAAAGACTTTGAGCCACGAAGTCTAGAGTTGGAATTTGAATATGTCAGAATATATAGGAGAAGTAAGGATAAGTATGGATCCGAGATAGTGTTGTAAACTGTTGTTGTTGGTGAGTAAATGAAATTCGAGGACGAATTTCAATTTAAGGAGGGGAGAATGTAATACCCCGTATTTTAGTTAAATGCTCTGGATAATATTAATTAAGATTAATATGGTTCCGGTATGCTTTGAGAGTTTTCAATTAAAATAATTAGAGCCACCGATGAACTTCAAATTAATTAATTAAGTATTATTTGACTCAAAGACATTTTTTGATACTCTCAATTTGGACCCGTTGGATTACTAACCAATAATTATCAGTATAACTATTGTTTTGTTATTTATATAAAAGAGAGAGAAAGATAGAAAGTTGGAAAAAGAAAGAAAGAGAAGAAGAAGAAGAAAACCCTAGAAGAGGATAAAACTCCTCTTCATGGTTAGAGGTGGGTTCTAGTTAGAAACCTTTTCTTTTAGAATTCTTGTTTTTTCTAAGAGTTAGGTTAAGTTGTGAGAAAATGATAAAAATTGATTAATCAAAGTTTCTAATAGTTAAAATGCTGAAATAATCGGGTAGAATAGTCGGGTTACATGTATATTTAACATACTATGATTGCTTGGATGATCCATAGTGTTCATTTTAGTTTTATGATTAATTTTTGGGTTTTTCTTCTTAAAAACGCATCCAGGAACTGCTAATGTTCGCTGTTATTCACTACGGTTCTGTCGCTCCAGGGATTTTCATCCTAGTACAAACGCGAAAGTGGCGTGGAAAAGGTAGAGTCACCAGCCAAGTATTTTAATCCCGAATCAATGGGAAAGGTAATGCTGCACAAACCGAAGGGAAAAGGAAATGACAAGGTCATGCGAACCAAATATCTGGGTTCGGGATTCGGTTACAACCTGGGAAGTTATTAGCACCCTAGATCATTCGCCGTACCCAACGGGATCCACGCTTGTTTGTCTGTTTCAAAGGGTGAGAAATAAGATGTTGTTGAACAAAAGAATTGTTAACTTGAACTGGAATGAGAAAGGGAACTAGAAAAAGAGAACGAAAAGGAAGGGGGGAAATGTAGGGAAAATAAAGAGTGTCTCGAACGAGCCCTACCCCACTGCCTACGTACCTCATCGGGAATATGAGGATCAGAGTCGACGTAGTTCACCTAACTAAGGCGAGAACTTGTTTGTGTTTTTTTACGAATTGAACTACTTATGCCTTTGCTCAGGTGTTGTAGGCTCGTCTGGTATGAGTGCGTTTACCGTCTTGCAAAGAGACACGTCAAAGTGAGTTCTTTCGTTATGAGAATGAGATGAGAAAAGAAATCCCCCAGGAAAATACGTTTATTGTTTGTTGTTTGTCTTTTAGAGAAGTGTTTTTTAGTTTACTGTTTATGAAACATTCTCATACTAAGACTTATTCATCGTGGTAGATGCCTTACACCTCGCCCCGAAATAGGATGTGTATAAGTAACCCACGGCAAAGTCTCCTGGCGTACAAGAACATTCAACCTTTATTAGGTGTTTTATTGTTTTTCTTTATGAGATAAGAAAGAAAGACTAAAGTTGAAAAAAGGACAAAAACTAGGGGAACTAAGATACAACCCTAAATTGTTTATTGCATGCAAAAGGAGATCCTAATGGTTTGTGTGGTTTTCTAATCCTAATGAGAAAAAGGAAAAGAAGAGAAGAGAATTAGAACTCAACTTACTTTCTAAGGAAGTTAAGTTGTTTCTAAAGAGGGGGAAACCTATACAAGCAAAGCATAAAGTGCTAAGGCAAACACACTTATAAAGCATAAAGGGATAAAGGAAGAAATTGTATCAACAATCTTACCTTAACCTCCCTACAAAACAATGGTCAGCTTTACAAAGCAATTTGAAAACATAAAGCATGACAAAATTCCAATAAAGGTCAAACTAGTTAAGTAAAGGTACTAAAGCTTCCCTAAGATTAAGACATGAAGCTAAAGGATCCTATATGATAAAAGACTTCTAAAGTCAGAATCTAAACCCTATTAAAGCATTCTAGGGTTACAAGGACAAACAATCACAATCTATGTCCTAATGATGTACTAAACCCTAATGGAAAACACAGTGAGACTAGGTGGCAAAGTTGAATGATTATGCAAGCTAAACTTGAATTAGGTCAAGGTGAATGTTAAAACCAGAATCTAATACTAAATGAAAGTGTCTCAAAATGTGAACCAAAGTAAGAACAAAAAGATTCAAGTGAAAGAGATTCAAGTAAGATTGAAGGAAGAAAAGATGATAGGAATTGAACATGTGATTTCTAAAGAAGAAAAGGACTTAAGAAGAAAAATCAAACATGACAATTGAAATTTTAACTTCCCATACAAATACCAGGGGCTTAATGAAAAGTTAAGATGAAGTTTAAATTCAAAATTAACCACAAATGAATTATAATGAATAGCATTGGAGTTAAGGAACAAAGAAGTTTGCTTCTGAAGTCTTAAAGTACCAAAATAAACCAAATGAAACACAAAGACTTATAAAATGAAATGAAGACATGACAATGGATGTGGGACACTTACAAGATGTATAAGAATGATATACCATGAATACCATACTCACAAAGTTGAATTAGAGGTGTTAAGATGGAAGAAGAATGGGAATTAAAGTAAAGAAGACATACCTGAACACATATGTAACTTAAGGACCAAATAAACCCAAAAATCAAAGTGTGATGACCTATGATGGATACAAATGGTTTAAAGACATCAAATGGGACCCTAAGAACTCAAATTGAGAACCTCAAATTAATGGCATAAATGCCTTATTAAGATTGAATGAAAAGGGTGGAGAAATGAACCCTAAAATGTAACTTGTGGAGGAAGGCATTTAAAAAAAATTAAATAACATGGAAAAATTATGAAAATGAGGATTTAGAGTCATAAACCAAGGGCTAACAAACCTCTAAAAGATCTCACAAATTTTTTATTTTAACTCAGTCAAACAATCACACGAAGTGGATTAGGGTTTTATAGGATGAGACTTAAAGAAGGGACTCACAAATGGACCAAACATGACCTAAAAATTATGAGAAGAATATTTTTGGGAATCTTAAGATGTTCTTTAATCAAAGCAAGAGGAATTGCATCAAAACTATTTTCGGTTTATGATAAATTAATTGGAGAAGGGCAAGTGGTCACAAATGAGAAGAAACCAAAAGAAATTAAAAGGGAAATAAATTCAGGCCCATAAAATCAAGGAAAATGGAAATTAAAAAATATGGAAAATTTTGGAATATTGTGAAAAAGGTCCCTAAATATATTTGGGATTTTTGGAAGTGATTTGATATTTTTTTATAAAACTGAAATTGAAATGAAAAAGAAATGGAATAAAAATATAAAATAAATGGCCAGGGGTGTAGAAAGAAATGAAAATGAACTGAAATTGTCTAGGCTTGCTACACAGGGGGTGTGAAGAGCAATTGAAGCTCAAATCTAAACTGACTGAATATGTCACTTATGGTATGCCTCAAGTTAAAATGTTGACTCCATAAAAACCCTAGGAATCATCTAATGCTCATTAATATAGTCAAAGTACATAAATCAAGTGGACTGGAAAGGAGACACATGGCATTATGGTGAACCTCACGCACACACAAGAACTCAGACACACTCAAACACACACGTGAGGAGAAAATGCTTCATTAATTCGCCTGCAGCATGAGAGGCGTCAGATCAAGTTCAATCAATGGTTGTGTTTTAAACTGAAGGTTAAATTAGGGAAACTGTTACGGCCACCGGAGAAGACCTCCGGTCATCTTCTCCGGTGAGCCTCAGTTAAGGCAAACCACAAACTTCCATGAAAATCCAAAATGAGACCATCATTCTATTCCTCTCACTGATTACACCTCAAATCCATGATTAGTTTGCATTTATCACTCAAGAACACACCAAATCAAAGCCATGAATTTCAACCTAAAAATCTATATCTAAACATCTAGAATGTCTATCAACTAGCTAGGTGATCCATATCTTCTATCAAGCTCTAAATAAAACAAATAAAGCAAAAGCAATCAAAATCGTGCAAATGGAATTCAAGAGGAAACCTGAAAATGCAGAGGTTCAAAAGTTGAAGAAAACCAGAGAGGAGACTCCAATTGTGCTTCACACTTGTTCTTGATCATTGACTGAGTGCAATAGAGGCTCAAAGTGCTTGAATCCTTGCTGAATTGGAGAAAATGCAGAGATTATAGACACACCTATTCTTGAGCATTCAAACTGATTTCTCCATGAGTGATGATCAGAAGATGATAATGATGATGAATTGATGAAGAATGCAATGTGATTGATGAAGATCAATGAGAATTCCAACAAAATGCAGAGATATGCAGAGGTGTACTCTTGGGGATTCAACTAGATTCAGCCATGGATCTTATGCACAATATGGTGAAGATAATAAATTGTGAAAGCTTGAAGTGTGATTGATGAAGATGAAGCTTGCTCGAGCCAAAATGCAGTGCAATGTTTCTTCAAAACCAGAGTGAAAATCAGAGAGAAATGATGAAATTACTGAAGTGATTTTGATCAGAATGAAGTGTGTTCATGAATTCAGTTAAGATGAGTTTTTATATCCATGGTTAGCCTCTAACTAACTCAGTTAACAGTTAGAACTGTGGTTGAGTTAAGTTAGAGGTGCATGAAGCAATGGAAATGGTGTTTGGCTCAATGGAGTGAAGCTGAGTTAGTTTGATTCGTGGTTGATTAAGTGTAATGAGGAACATGGCAACTATGGTGAGGCTAAGATCACTGCAACATGAGTTCAATGCATAAGCTTCTCACTTGCTTGATTCTTCAGGAAGTGCATGTTAACAAGGGTGATCATGCAACCATAGGATGATTTGAAGCCTCTAATGCAATGCTTTGTGATCTATACATGTTAAGTGCAACAAACAAGATAAACTGAATTAAATTTGAACATGTTGCAATGACTTAACACACAAGAAACCAGGTGATGAGATGTGTCATCCATGGGATGTAACTTCAAGAACAAGGCACCAAATGGAGAAGTTCTTGTACTCAAATTGAAGATCAACCTTCATACAACATGTTTGATGTTTGGTCCATGATGAAACAATGGCTCTAAGTCATAAAAAATGATCATTGAACTCAAGGGATCAAGGATGCAAACTTGGCTTTCATGACTTTGAACATGACTTGTGCAAGTGGCTAATGGTTTGATCAGTGTTGGGACCTTACTTTAAGCCTTCATAACTCTCAAACAATTGGTCATATGAAAAATCCTCCAACATGAAAGTTGTAGAGGAGACAAAAATGAACAACTTTGATGTTGGAAAAAAACTCATTTGAGGTCATATTGATGAAGAAAAATGGCCAAAAATTTTGCACACCACCTGTTTGATAGATTGCCTTGCCTGGCACGTGCGTGTGACTTGCTTTGGCTGGCCCATAACTTGGTTTTTGCCCTAGTTTCATCAAACTTTGATTGATCATAACTTCTTCAATTTTAATCCCATGAACATGTTCCACCTATGGATTTGAAGCTTAGGATGCCCTCTTTCAAACAGCCCAAGTGGAATTCTCATTTGACTTTTATTTTGGGAGTAGGCCTATCTTGAACTTGGCTGAAAAATGGCCAAAACTTGCCATTTTTGGAAACCCTAATTTTCCAAAAATGGTAAGTCTTGATTTTCTTGATTTTTAAGGATCCCTCCATCATTTATTGATAAAATTTGGTCCATGGACTCCTTGTAAAATTAATTTCATGAATTTGACCTCAAAAAAGTCAGGAGTTGACTTTTTCCTCAGCTTAGTTGACTTTTCCCCAATTTCTTGATTTTCAAGTAATTGATCAATTGAAGTCCCTCTAAAATGATTTAATGGATGAAATTTCACCTGACACTTAATATCATGTGTAAAACAATGAGATCAAGTTTTAACCAAAATTTAATTGAGAAGCTCCTTTAATCAAAAACCCTATTTTCACCCCCTTTTGTTAGGAGGTGTTGCACTATTTGAATTCCATAATCAATCCTCCTCTTTCTAAGACTTGTGGAACCCAATGAGATCTTGTGGGATATTGTGAACCCTTTGAAAAATGTTGAGAATCCATGTGACCATTTTATTGCTTTTGGATAATCCCCAATTTCTTCAGTCATTGATCATAAGCCCTATGCCTCAGTTTTGATTGTTATGATGCAATGCTTTGTGCCATGATATGGAATTATGTATGTAATGTGATATGCTAAATGCCATGAAAATGAGAGAAAATTTTGGGGTGTTACAGGTTCGTGTAGCAAAAAAAGGGTATTTTGCCACTGACTGAGTTCGCATAGCGAAGTCCCCTACACAAGGACAAATATTGCGCCTCTTGTTTTAACCGTAACTTTTGAACCGTAATTCGGTTTCGGTCCCCATTCGAAGCGTTGGAAAGGTAAGAAAACGTAATATCCAATGGTAGAGGGAAATATTACTTTTGAAGTGGAAAATAATTATTTATTTTATGCCGATTAAAAATATTATTTTCGATTCTTCTTTTAAAACTTCTTAACTTCTTCATCCCTTTTCTGATTTATGTGTTCTTTATATCGATTCAAAGCTAGTAATATGTTCTATATTTTGAGAGAGAGATATTATTTTGAGCCTACTTTTACCCGACTTTCCTAATTAGCCGTAATTATGATAGTTAGAGAATTATAGTATAAATCGATTTGTAGATTATGTGATTAATCATGAGGATTGAATGAAAGTAGAGACAAAGAGATTTTGTGGGATTAGTTTAATTGTGATAATTAAATTAAAATGTTAGATTATGTAATCGAGAATTATATAATTAAAGGCATCAAGAATGGAAAAAGAGTGAGGAAACTTTACCATAAACCATATTATGGCATAGTAATGTAACTAGAAATGGTTAGATGGTATGATTTGTGAGATGCTTAGGATTACCCTAGGTTGATACAAAAATTTGTCTAGAGACATAGCAATGCTTAGACATCGATACTCGGATAGTATCCTCATGCTAAGTAGTTGTGAACGGATGGAGGATATGTTCCTATCGCGTTAAAATCCTAATTTAATTATGTTGAGCTCGTGTCGAGGTCCCATGAGGCGGGACGGACGGGGAGACATAATTAATCTGTGGATTCGAAGCCCTTAATGGATGATCGTGAGCCGTGCTAAAGTGCCCTAGTGTGGCTTGTAACACCCTACTAAACCCCGCGTAAAATAAATATATAATCAGAGTAATTTATCATGCATCTCAAGTAAGGGTGTCACACATATTTCAAAATATCATACCACACCTGTCATGCTCAATAACACTTGAAATGAATTCATGATTTTCATATACTTTTACATTAACATGTAGCAGTAGATCTCTTTCATTAAGAATCTCATAATATTCAAGTCTCAGATAATTTCATTCATTAAATTAACTTGGGCATAAAAATCCACTTCACTATAATTTCAATTGCGATCAGAAAAATAAATAGAGTATACAATTGTAACTCTCAAAACATGAATTGAAAAGATCCCCAGTGTTACATGATCAGAGCACGACTCAACCCAAAATAAATAAAGAAACAAAGACAAGATACTCCAACGGCTACCTCACGCTGAAAGCAACTCTACTCCTCGGTACCTGAGCGATGTCATATAAAACATCATTCCAACAGAAGGGTGAGAATTCATATGATTATCGAAATCATAAGATAATATATAATAGGAAGCATACAAGCATACATATTTAATCTCATACTTTAAAACTTCATCAATAAGTTATCAATCAAATAACCATACTATTCACAAGTATATACACACAGCTCACAATTTCACTAATCCAACAATTCACATAATATATATAATCTCATATTGTAACCATAGACACCATGAGACTCAATGCAAGACTCAAATGCAACTCATGCATGTGGTACCAATCACTTTTTATCATTTTTCGGTTTTTTTCATTTAAACCAGATCCGTCCTCTAGACCGATAACACATCAAAAGCCCGTCCTCTAAGCTTTCAAACCCGTCCTCTAGGTTTGGGACAAGTCACTAGCTCCCACGGAACTAGAAAGCATTGCCTCTTGACAAAATGATGCATGTGCAATTACAACAATCATATGCAATTAAGACAATTCTCTAATCTTAATATTCATGCATATCTCAATAATTCATCACTCTTGAATTACTACACAATTGCACACACAATCCTATTTTCAACTCATAATATCCATTACTCCAAGTATCACCACCACACTTAGTAATTAGTACATATTATCACACAATACAAATCAAACTCACAAATCACAATACCAATTAAATATATAGTATTTAATCCAGCACCAATAATTGAACCCAAAATCCAATAAATATTCAATATTAAACGAATATTCAAAATTTAATGATTATACTAAACATTTAAATATAATTCTTAATTTAATATAAAATAACACATTAAATCACTTGGATCTTAAATATATGGTGTGAACTAAGTACTAGTACATAATAGATCATTACTTATTTTCCTCTTCATCAATCTTAATGCCAAGTCTCAAACTATGTTTAACATGTTTGTAGAGTTAACATTTAACCAAGTGACTTCATAGGAATCATGAAGTACAATCATAAATATACAAACTTTCATGATTCACATTGGCAATTGCTACCAAATTATTATTATTCTAGTTATCACTTTTGTTATTCCTAACAAGACCACCTTTCAAATAAGTGACTAAGAGATTCATAAGCATTCACCTTTCCAAAGGCCATGTGCTACCTTATATATAATCCACTTTTCGTTACAGGGACGAGTCATAAGGCTCACATGTTTCATTTTGGATTCAAGACAATGTTCTACAAGACATGCTACTTCTAAAATTAATATCTTTTCAATTCTTTCATGAATCTCATTGGCTATACAAGTAGGTGAAGTACTACTATCTATTTAATTCAAAGGTTACACCAACATAAAGAATCTAATTTATATAGGATACCAATTATTTTATTCATTGATAAATAAAATGGTGGTAATACTATACAAAAGGTTCCAATAAAGGCCACTAGTTATATATATTTCCAAAGTCATATCATGTTTTATTCTTTAAATTATTCACCAAGGTCACAACCAAGTGGGTATTCTATATATGAAATGCATTAATTATCGTTTGTCCTGCTCTACAAGCCATTCCTTATCACAAAATCACACTTAGTATCATTGGATTGCAATCCATCAATTAATTTTACTTGTGACAAGTAATTTGTTTGGAATATAATATATGTATCCAAGTTGAAATATAATTAATCATGTCAAGTGCAGCCAATTATTTGCCATTGCATATAGATAGAATAAATTAGGTGAGGTATGTGTTCTACTATACCATGCCGTCCAACAATCATGTTCGTTTATCACGCAGTACAATATTTATTTCTAAGAAACTATGATCTTGTGTTGCACTACGGTTCATATATTTACAAGTATCATATTTTGTTATTCAATTACTAATGGATCTCTATAGTTACTAATATATCAATTCCACAATGATTCATCACAAAACAAAGATTATTAGTAAACCTAAAAATTATTGAATCATGGAAAATTGGGGATTTCAACCTAAACATATTTCTATCCATCCATACACTATTATACATTCCAATAATTATATAAAACCTCACTCTTACCTTGGATTTCTTGAATTTCTAGAGCTTCTTCTTCTCTTTGAGTTTTCCCCTCTTCTTCTCCACTTCTCTCTACTAGCCTCCTTTCTCTCTATTCTATCTCTTCTAACCCTAACAATTAACTCATAATCAATCTAATTTCTATTGGGCTTACTAACCCACTCTCACACTTACTAATCACACACCTACTATTGGCCCAATTATTTATTCTTATCAATTCTATTTCATTCCACTAAATAAAATAAATAAAATAAATAAAATAAATAAAATAATTCAATTAAATCAAATAATTAAATTATTTCCAATAAACCAAATAAATCAATTAATCAAAATTAAATCACATAATTCAATTAAATTAATTCATATTAATCCAAATAATCAATTAAATCAATTAGGTACGAAATCACACAATTAATTAATAATAAATAAATAATTACTAAAATCGGGATGTTACATGGCTGGGCGGGGAAAGTATCCATTAGGATAAGTAACGAGTGAACCGTGTCAAGATCTCTGTGTGTGGAATTGCCGGGGAAAGTTACTTTGTGGTAAGGTACCGTGACCCATGTTGTAGTGCCCTTGTATTGTTTTTAGTATTGGTTAAGAATGTGATTATGCTATTAGGCACTTTTGATGGTGTCAGTACCAAAAATAATACTTGTATGATATTATTCTAGATATATATTATATGGGCGTTACATTTACAATGAGTTTGAAGTATGTATATACAATGTTATCAATGCCAGGATTGATCTTCTCTTTCAATGATAATTCCACAAGTATTTAAGACTTTGTTGCTCAAGAATTTTCTTTCAAATGATATGAAAATACGTAGAAAATTCTGTATAAAAATTATTTGAACAAGATGTGGATAATGGAAGTTTTATGCAAGATATTTTGAAAGAGGTGATTTGAAAAATTGTAAGTTTATGTATTTATAGATCATAGACACCCCTTTGAATCATCATGAAATTCTTCAGAAAATATTATGAACAATTGCCATGATTCATTGGAGTCATTTCATGAAAGAATGAATGAAGAGGTGAAATTTTTCAAAGCAAATTTTCAAAATCGTACAGTGAGCAATCGATTGCTCTAGGACTGCAATTGATCACACCACAAACAGAAACACTTGAAATTTGAATTTTGAACAGGTGCAATCGATTGCTCTAAGGGTGCAATTGATTTTACCACAAACAGAAGCAACATAAATAAAGGATTTCCATCATGTGATCGATTGCTCTAAGGGTTAAATCGATTGTACTGGCCAAAACTTGAAAATTTTAATTTTCAAACTTTGTGAAAGTGATTGTGCAATGCAAATGACTTTTAAGCAACTCAGACTTAAACATTTTATGATTTTTATCATTATACCTTCCAATGAGCATGTTCTTCATATAAAATCTTTGTCCAATTCTTTTATCACGATGCTTTGACAATGGATGAACATCTTTTCCTTCTTGCCACATGATTTGTCTTCATCAAAACATAATTTGATATTGAGGATCTTGATTCCACATATGATTCCTGCTCTAATTCTTCCATAGGTGTATCAATGCTTTGTGATTTTTGAATTTCTTCAAGCTCTACTTTCCTCCCATTGTTTCCTTTAGAAATAAAGTCTTTTTTCAAGAAGACTCCAATTCGAGCGATAAACAATTTTTCCTCAGAAGGATTGTAGAAGTAATATCCTCTTGTTTCTTTAGGATACCCCGCAAATAAGCATTTGTCAGATTTGGGCTCAAGCTTAGTTAAAATTTGTCGTTTCAAAACCCCAAATCTTCATGTAAGACATATGTGGTTTCTTACCACTCTATATCTCATATGGTGTCTTTTCTATCTTTTTATATGGAACATGGTTAAGTGTGTAAGTTGTTGTCAGTAGTGCATGCCCCTAAAAGGAGTCTGGAAGATCGGCGTGACTCATCATGGATCAGACCATGTCTAACAAGGTTTGATTTCTTCTTTCAAAGACACCATTCCATTGTGGTGTTCTAGGAGGAGTGAGTTGGGATATAATCCCACACTCTTTTAGAGGTTCATAAAACTCTAGGCTTAAATATTCACCGTCTCGATCTGATCGAAGAGTTTTAATATTCTTACCTAATTGGTTTTGTACTTCATTCTTGAACTCCTTGAACTTTTCAAAGGATTCAGATTTGTGTTTCATTAAATACACATAACCAACTTTTCTTCTAGAATTTTCCTACACATTCTATAAATTCATCAAAGTTTCTCACCTTGTTTCTTCTTCTTCAATCCCTAACAGAAAATTGAATCCCTTCTTTTCAATTCCTCCACCATATTCTACAGTTTCATTTGCTCTGCTTCAAGATTCCTCATTCTTCACCACCTTAATCCAAATTCAACACTCTCCCTTCAAACTCTTCATCACCCTTCCATCACCAAATAAGAAACACGAAAAAAACCTTCAGCACGAGAAACGCGAATGGAAAGACCGAGAAAGCTCAAGCGAATACGTACCTAAGAAGCAATAATCTTCGAACGTTGCATCCTCACCTCGCAGGTATTCATCGAACCTTGACCAAACTACCTTTTCTCTTGTTTAGAGCGTAGGTTAGATAGGACGACAAAGAGTTGAGGTTGAGATCCGATTGTGGTTGATTTAGAGGTTCCTTAAGATTTCTAGCGATGGATTCAGAGAGAGGGGTTAGGGTTTGTATAGAGTTTGCAGTGTTGGGAGGAGAAAGAAACAGAGCTAACGGCGGCCGTGGTTGTCTTCCTCGGGTATCGTTGGTATCGCCAGTGACGGTTTTGTGTATACGGAGGCTAGGGTTCTGTTTTGAAGGTGAAGTAGGTTTGAGAGAGAAAGGGAAAAACGTGATGAGGGAGAGGGATTTTGATAAGTCTAAGTTTTTATGTTATGTTTTTAAATTGATGTGTTTCTTAATTATGATTTAATTCCGATTAAGAGAAATATTAAAGACTCTTAAACTGTAGTAAAGGCACCGTTAAGAGTATTAAAGTCATAAAATCACCATTAATTTAACATCAATTTTCAAGATTTGAAGGGATAAGATTATGAGGGGATAAGATTCCTATCCTTCAGTCCATTCTGGTAGTGACAAGTGTCACCATCCGGTAGGATTTTCGAACGCATCAAATGCGCAGGCACACTCCTTAACAACCGTGCTCCTTCAATCATAGCCATGAGATTATTTTCCATATTGATCAGACGGATAAGATTTATTCCACAAGTCAACAAAGTTGACTGAAAGGTATGCCAAGCACCCTCAGCCTAGTGCATATGGGCCTTAGCACAATCACTATTGGCACCCCCAGTTTCAGCCCATTTGCCTTTTTTTAACTATTTTTTACTTCTCATGAACCTCCCTGTCATTTTTTTACGTTTCTTTTATTTATCTTTTAATAACTCTTTAGAAAATCAATATAAAAATAGTTTTTCTCACAATAAAATTTCTAGAAAATTGAATAATATTTTTAGACAAAAAAAATATAGATTTTTTTATTATTTCTTTTTTTCGATTATTTTCGCAATTATTTTGGTTTTATGCCTTATATGCTTTAGAAATTCTTGCAATTTTTTTTTACATTAATTCATTTTATCATATTGTTGCATATTCATGTTGATCTCATTTACTAACATCTTTTTTGTGCAAGGTATTTTTCGAGGATTCGCTTATAGATTCAGACTATTTTTATTATGCCTTGATCATATTTTTGTGGTTTATACTTTGTGATGTAATAATTGAAATTTTATGTGCGATACCTATAATTAGGATAGAAAAAGATAAAATGAAGCGTTTAGATAACCAATTTTCAAAAAAAAATAAAGAAAAGGAGTTATTCGATCCAAAATCGAAGAATTTCAAAAAAATATTAAATAAGGTTTCATGTGACATTAGGATCCCTCGATTATCATCGCTCCACTCCAATACACCAAAAGCAAGCCTTGTATATCGCACACTATAAGTCGTGCATCTCAGCACCACGTAATCGACTCACCTGATCCATCGTTTCATCCCATTTACGATTTACTCACGTTTTCACCCACCATGACGTAGGAGGACCATATTATTCACTATTACTTTTTGTACTCGCATTTCTAGTCCAATATCCGTTTAGGTAGCTTTAATCTTTCAAGCTTCACTAACCATAGGTCATCATTAAACTCAATTAACTTAGGGTAAGTCTAGTTTCCCTTAGAGTTTTTCCTTTTACAATTTGAGTCTCATTTCTCACCTTTAAAGAAAATCAAAACATTTAAAAGGAAAGTAGGTATAATACTCCACGAGCCTTAAGCCATATGGGAAATGATTAGTGGAGGTCTCCTCCATTCTTCTAGGATACTTTACAAACGTCCCATTGGGGGCGACCTTGGAAAGTATTCGCTCCTATATCCTAGTCTTTAGTGTTGTACATACGATAAACATAAAGTCAAAACTCATCTTTTAAAAAACAATAAACCAAGAGACCATGTCTTCTCTTCTCATCACATACCTTTTGCGGACGATCACAACTTGCCTCAATAGTTCAAACAACGATACGGTAAACACCCTCGAGTCAGATCCGGTAACACCTGAGTTAGAACTATGGCAACGTCACTCTAAAAAACACAAACAAGTTCTCGCCTTAATTAGACGAACTACGACGACTCTGATCCTCATTTTCCCGATGAGGTACGTAGGCAGTGGGGTAGGGCCCATTCGAGCACCTTCTTTATTTTCCCTACATTTCCCCTTTCTTTCCATTTTCTTTCCCAATTCCTTTTCTCATTTCACTTCCATTTCAGTTAGCAATTCTTTTGTCCAGCAACATCTTATTTCTCACCCTTTGAAACAGACTTACAAGCGTGGATCCCGTCGGGTACGGCGGATGGTCTGGGGTGCTAATACCTTCCCAGTTCGTAACCGACTTCCGGACCCAGATCTTTGGTTCACAAGGCCTCATCCTTTCCTTCTTCCTTAGGTTTGTGCAGCATTACCTTTCCCATTACTTCAGGATAAAAATGCCTGGCTGACGACTCTACCTTTTCTGCGCCACTTTCGCATTCGTACTAGGATGAAAATCCTAGGAGTGACAGCTGGCGACTCTACTGGGGACCGAACCCAGAATCTCTGGTTTCCCCTTTGAGAGTTAATCCTAGTGCTTGTCTGTTTCTGTTTTCTTTGGTTGTTTATTTCTTTGCTATTGTGCTTTAGTTTTGCTTTACTGTTTTGTTTATAGTTCATCGCTTTACTTTATAGCTTTATTTACAACTTTTTGCACTTTACTTTACTGTTGCATATACTGGCATATATTGTACTGGCTATTCTGGTTTTCCTTGGCGGGATGGGATTATTGTGAGATAAGCCAACTATCCAGCTTGAGTATACACATAGGATTTAGAGTGGGCAGTCGTGTGGCTTGCGTGGTCTTAAGCACGTGTAGTTTTCACGAGTTTCACACCCAGATCAGGCTCTCTTGGGATATGTTCTATACTTCCTAGGCAGGTCGTAGAATGTTCCCACCTGAGTTTTTAACACTGGGAACCAATCATCGAGGACCATAGTGGAAACAACCCTCTCCAGTGGTGACAGTGGCAGACCACATTTTGTGGCAAACCCATTCACACCCAAGGGCCCACTGGGAAGTCGCATAGGATGACCTTGTTCACTCATAGGAACCTGATTAAAGCAATTGGTCGTATTATTGTACCCTTCAGGATGAATGTACTATTATTTCTCGACTTCAGTGCTTGAAGCCGGGAACTTATGAGGGATGCTTGTTTTCCTGGACTCAGCTGAGACCTCCCTGAGTAGTACATAATGCCAAATCGATTCCCTGATTTGGTCATGAGTCATTTCTCAGAAATGGTGGACGTATTATTGTTTCTTGGCTTTGAGAGTCCGTGATGTCGACCCGGAGCATACCAGTGAGGTGGGGGGACTGTTTGCAGGTTTGCAGGAAAATTGACCTTCAACCTACCTTGTTCCTGATACTTGGGTTTTCTTTTGACACATACTTATGATCTGGTACTCTTGACAGTCGATATTCAGGCAAATCAAAAGGCAGTACAACAATGCTCAGTATATGCCACAGTGATCACATGCCATTGCATTGCATAACATCATCCGCATACTTGTATTCCTAACGCATGTTTATTCATTTGCAGGGTTGCATATCACATCCTTGATTCCAATTATGGGTATTGTTCTTCGAGCATGGAGTCCAAGAAAAAGACCAAGTGTATTATCTCCTACAAGGTTCATCAGCCCATTGTGAAGGAAATCCTCAAAGTGAAAGCCTTAGCTCCTCCAGAAGTTCTCAATGTCTTCAAACAAGATTACAGGTGGATTTTGTATTTCATAGAGCCCATCAGTGATTATACTTTCAGAGGGATGCACACCTTGCTACATTTTTATGATCCACAACTTAGATGCTTCGTACTTTCTGACTTTGTATTGACACCTACATTAGAGGAGTACTCGAGCATCCTGAGAGTTTCCGTGAAGGACTGTGCACCATTCTTTGGGTCCAAGATTGACCCCAACTTCAAAGATGTAGCAACTGCTCTTTATTTGAGCAAGTCATTATTGGAAGACCAGATTGATAGCAAAGGAGGCTTCTGAGGATATCAATTGAGTTCTTGTTAGATGAGGCTACTAAAGCGGCTGAAGCAAAAAGTTGGAGTACCTTTAATGAGATCCTAGCTTTGTGTATCTATGGAATCACTTTGTTCCCGAATATACCGAACTTCGTGGATGTCGATGATATTCGCATTTTTATAGCAAAGAATCATGTTCCTACTCTCTTAGGAGATCTCTACCACTCTGTGCATTATAAGAATGAGAAGCGAAGGGGTGGAATGTTGAATTGTTGCGCGATTGTATTCTATAAGTGGTTCACATGTTTTCTTCCACAAACAGGGGATTTTGAGAGGACGAAGAAGTCACTTGAATGGCCGGAGAGACTGATGGGCTTGCAAGTAAAGGACATTGTCTGGGTTAATCAGGGATTGTGGTGCATTGACATTCTTCATAGTTGTGGAGGATTCCCTAATGTTCCATTGATCGGGAGGAAAAAGGGAATTAATTATAACCCTTCCCTCACGGTTAGACAGTTCGGGTACGCCTTGAAGGAACCACCAGCAGCTGAGGAAGTCAAAGAGTCCTTATACTTTTAATCAACAGACGGATTCGAGATTGCTCAGAAAGCTTCCAACGCTTGGAATAGTCGGCAGACAAGAGGGAAGAAGACCTTGGGAGTAGGGGATTGTCGCATGTACCCACCATTTGCAGAATGGTTGAAGAAAAGAGTTGAAGTGTTAATGTTGCCATTCGAGCCCGTGCCTCTTCTCTATCCCCTGGTCATTGAACAACCTACCACAGTTACCATTGAAGAGTTCAACAAAGTGAAGACAGAAAGAGACAGGTTGTTAAAGGAGAATGCACAATTGAGTCAAGAGCTTACCAAGGCTAATCACACCAAACTTGAGATCGAGTGGAAGGCTCAAGAAGATGCTGAGAAGCATGCTATCGCAAGGAAGCAGTGTAAAGCTGAGTTAGCTCGGTATGCGAGATTCGAGTTTTCTACTAGGAGTTCTTCCAAGGAGCATATTGACACTAGAAGGCAACTGGATAAAAAAACCTTGATGTTTGAGAACATGAAGAAGAGGCAAGCTGCTTACAGGATCAAAAGAGAGGAACAAGATAAAGTTCAAGCTGAAGAGATCGCGAGTAAACTAAAAGAGAAAGATGAAGAAATGGTCGATAAGTTGAAAGAAAAGGATGCGGAACTTGCTAAGGCCCGAGAGGAAGCCGCTTATTACAAAAGGATGATGAACTACTATCAGAAGAAGCTGAAGAGGGATGAGGACAACCAGGTGCAGACGAAGGAATTGGTAGAAGTTCCAAAGGTAGGACCGATCATTGATCTCGACTTAGATAGAGGATCACATTGATAGAGACATCTTTCTGTTTGCTTGTATGTTGTGGGATTACCATCAGGACTGTTGATGGAATCTCTTTATCATTGCACTTCTGTTTAAGGTCCATGTTTCGTGTGTTTTGACTATATCAACAAGTGCTTATCATTAAAAGATCTCTTTACTATCATTCAGTGTGCTCTCGCTTTGTGATCACTGACACATCTGGCATATTTGCAAAACACCTTGGTTTTCATATTCTTGGAATTGTTTGGCACGTCTGCTACACACACACCTTATATTATCAACGCTGCTTGTTATTTGCAGCAAAAAGAGCTGTTGTCTTCATCAAACCCACAAAACTGGAATCAGGGGATGGAATGCCCTAAAGAATGAATAGACATGCCATAAGCATTCATTTTTTGCATATCATATTCTTGTGTTTTTGCAGGTTATCCATATTTTCTAACTTATTCAACTCACAGGCAATATAGATGGTCAACGCGTTCATCAATATCCGACTAAAAGAAACCGAGTAAGAATGGATGAGCGAATGCAGACTGAGCTCAACGAGTTCTGATAGAGGATGGATCAGTTTATGGAAATGATGACTGGAATTGCTCAAAATCAAGAGCGTCTCAAATTGATGATTGAGCAGCCCTAGGCGAATGCTGGTACTGGGACCCCGACTGGGATGGTGGATCTGAATGCTGCCTGTAACGAAGGGCCAAATCTGAATGGGACTGCTACCCGTAATATGGTCATAGAAGATACACCAGAAGACCAGTTCACTCTATTGGATGCTGATATGGGCAATGTGAATGATCGTAGGTATGAGGAGTTGGCAGAAAAGATTAGGGCCATGGAATGTTAGAATTCTTTGGGCATCAATGTAACCAGTCTTGGGTAGTGCCAGGAGTCAGAATCCCTCCTAAGTTCAAGGTGCCATCATTCGACAAGTACAACGGCAACACGTGCCCTAGAACTCACATTCATGCATATTTTGGAAGAATCTCGGCTGACACTAATGACGAGAAACTTTGGATGCATTTCTTCCAAGATAGTCTATCTGAAGCTTCATTGAGTTGGTACATGAAGCTAATCAGGGTCTCCATCTGAAGCTAGAAATATTTAGCTGAAGCTTTTCTCAAGCAGTATCAATATAATATTGATATGGCTCCGAACCGCACTCAGTTGCAGAACTTGTCTCAAGGACCTAAGGAAAGTTTCAAACAGTATGCCCAGAGGTGGCGTGAGCTGGTTACATAGGTTCAACCCCCGTTGTTGGATCGGGAAATGGCCGACATGTTTATGGGCACCTTGCAAGGTGTTCACTTGGATCGTCTGGCCGCCTGCCCGTCCATCGGTTTTTCTGATATTGTCATCGCTGGAGAAAGAATAGAAAACTTTCTGAAATTGGGAAAGATTCAGGATGCAAGCAGTGCTAGTTCTTCTGGTGTGAAAAAGCCTTTTGGCAATGGCCAAAGAAGAAGAGAAGGCGAGATCAATGTTGTGTATAGGGGACGAGATGGAGGTCATTCTCAAAGGTACTACCAAACAACTGCAGTGACTATTACTCCACAGGTTCAATAAAGACCACAAGGTCAGTAATAACAGGCATAAATACCGTTTCAGCAAAGAGCAAGATCTAGGGATCGTAGGATTGATCCTGTCCCATGTCCGTATGCTGTATTACTTCCAGAGCTGCTAAAGTTGAACATGGTCGAGCTTCGTACCATGAGAGCTTCTTCTCTTGACAATCTACCTCCTAATTTTGATGCTAACGCCAGGTGCGAATTCCATTCGGGTGCCCAGGGGCACAATATTGAGAAATGTTGGGCTTTTCAGAATAGGGTACAGGACTTAGTTGACTCCAAGGCGATCAATTTTGCTCCTCACCCAAATGTACTCCAGAATCCAATGCCTAATCACGGTGGAGCCGGTGTCACTATTGTTTTACCAGATGGTCCGCGTTAAGCCAAAATCTTTGAGTTAATCAACCAGGTTACAAGGGTATTCATGAAGAAAATAAAGCCAGCAGTATTCAAATACTCTCAGTGATGTCATTTGTGTGCTCTTCTTTCTTTAATACTTTTTTCATCCCTATTAAGGGGAACTACGTCGCTCTGATTCTTCATTGGTCATGGGTCAATGGAAATATGTAGGCAGAAGATCGTCAGGTCTTTCCGAGCAACCTTATAAAACAACTTTACTCTCCAGCTTCACTCTTTCCTTCAGACGTCTCGTGTCAGAGTCAGAATAACTAGAAGAAGAGGTATGATTGCCATGGTTGGGTATACGACTGCAACTTGAAGATTACAAGTCTGCGAAAGAGCTATTGATCACTGAAAGTATCCAAGACTGCTAGGTCCAAACGGAGTCAAGCCTCCTCAGCTATGACAATATTCAGTTTCTTTACTGCATTTCCATTTGCAGTTTCTTTTATTTTCTAAACATTTGTCTACATGTATGAATTTTGTTTGCTTTTGAATGTTAGTAATAATAAAACTCACATGTTTGTCTTAAAGTAATTCATTCGCATTCACTTATAATTTTGAATGCTTACATCGCAATACCAATTATCGTACTTAAACTCTAGGAAGGAGAATGACGAAACAAAAACGCAAGAATCTCTAATTGTGTGCTCTCGAATAAGACCCTGTTGACGATGTACATGCTTTGTTTCAAATCCCTAAACACCTAAGATATAAGGGAGATAAACCCTCGCTAACCCCCTTGAGCCTTGAAGTAGGAGTTTCTTCTCGCACGAAAATCCCTCACATGTAACCCAGGGGAGGGTAGATGTCAGCTAGTCAGACCAAGCGTTCAGGCTTTCATAAAGGAGTGTATTTGAGGATCCATTACATTCCACTATGCCAATCAAGAGGTCCAAAGACTAGAAACCACAATGGTTATTCAAATCAAGAGGTCCAAGACTGGAAGCCACACTATTTATCTTTCATCGACCAAAGAATGAGGCAGTCACAACCCTCGCGAAACAATCAAGACAAACAGTGTCACACGATTTATTCAAAAAAAAGAAAAAAAGAAATGAAAAATCCCGCTAAGTTGAAACTTGAAAACAAGCGACTTAGGCAAAAATTAGGGCATCCCGCTGGACTTCATAGTCAAAGATTCACAAGAATCAATCCAAGCAAAAGTTAGGGATAAGTAAAATAACGCAAAAGCGAAAGACGAAAAGGGTTACACAAGAAAGATCCTCAAACAAGAACAAAGTCGTGTGGCACAAACACGACAGACAAAGAGGTGACTGACTCCCAACGATAACCTGATTGGTACTTGAACCGAGAGCAGCAATGGTTCCTCAACCGACATGAAACCCTTATGAAAGGTGAACGCTTGTGAAAATTAGCTGAACATAGGAATGAAGGACATCACGAAGAGGGGTGGGCACAAATAAACTTTGAGCCTATATCCTTTTTTTCTATAACCGTGAACCAGGCCACGATATAACCCTTAAAAGTCCTAACTGAAAAAAGGTTATTTTCAGATCGCACTACCACGAGACCGCGTTCCTGACTCCTTGAGTTGTGCTAAAAGATCCTTGTTGGTATTGCACGTACATACTTGCATTTATTCAAAAACAATCTCGTATCTTAACCAATGATTTGCTCACAAAGGTTTACGACACCGTTTCAATAAAGACTTCAAGATTAACATGTGTGTTGAATTAGAATTTCCCTTCTCAAAATAAACATTTTCTGCCTGCATACATTTGTTTGACATCATAAGAAGTTCACATACGAAAATTCAGTCCAGAAGCTCAATCTTGCCAAGTTGAGAAGTCTAAAACTTCTGAAAGACAGTCACGTCGAGGTGCACTTTTCCAAGAAAGCTCCATTGAGTAAGGACTTTTCCAACCAGTCGTGGTAAGATCTAGCCAATCCGAGGCAATTACGTCGAGCAATCTCTTCAAAATTCAGCCAAATTGGGGCAATCACCTCGAGATCCAAATCTCTCCAGGAGAAAAGATTAGTCAGTCAAGTGCAAAACTATTCAAAATACTCGTATTGGGGCAGGCCACCCCAATAGCACGAGAATTCATTCTTTCCCGAAGATAGACAATCAGAAGCATCTATCCAGAGTTCAGAGTACCAAGACAACTTTACTCTTGAAGGGTTTCTATGTCACACTTTAGTCACAAAGTTTACTGATTGAGTCCATTACCCATCTAGCGGTCGCTCGTCAAGCCGATTATCTCGTTCAATGCTTCTAAAAGTTCCAAGCTCATCTGTGTTGAAAATGGCTACCTCCCCAATAAGGTTATTACACCAGTTTATGCAGTCAGTACGATACTTAAGAGTTTAAAAACACTAAGTCTTTTGTAAAATCCTCTTAAGGTAAAATCTAGGCAAAAGAAAATGATCCCCAGCACGAGACGACTTGAAATCCTTCCTCCTCAGTAGGACGTGCTTCGGTTTTGTTATCCCCAGCAGACGGATGGAAGTTATCCCTAGTAAAGTCGCCAAACGTTTTTGTTAGCAGGTTTCCTTGATCCTGTTTCCTCAACAGATCTAAGGTAACTCTTATTCCCCAGCAGATCTCAGACAAATTTCTCTTCCCCAGCAGATCTCGGAAGATTTCCTTGCTCCAGCAGAGCAATAAGGTTTGATAATCCCCAAACAGAGAGTTCTCTTCCCATGGTGAAGTATTTCTTACAGAAGTTCACGTATTCCCGGCAACCAGCTGAACGATTCCCTTCCCCACAGAGGTTCAGAAAATTCAGGTAGATAGAGAGTTCTCCTTAGCAGAGCATTTACAAGACCTTTCCCCAGCTAAGTCGAAAATTCGTCGATCCCCCAACAATCTTATGGTGAGATTCAATCCCCAGTAGTTGTGGTATCCCCAAGAAGGTTCCTCAAATCTAAAGTCCAATTTATTTTTGGCAAAGGTGATAATTCAGGACAGTTGAATTATTCGCGCTCTTCTCCAGCAGAGATGTTATCCCCACAGGGCTTCTCGAGATCGAATCCGCGATCATTGCATTCTCAGCAGAATTAGTAGGGACTTATTACTTCCGCGTCAATAATTCCCTTTACACTCACATCAGTTCATTGACAATACTTAAGACATAATATCCCCAGTGTCATGGGGCATCATGCCATACAGTTCAACATATGTGTACCCAACATAATCTAAGTTTGATATCTTGCAAAGCCTAGCCGTAGACTAGCCAAAGTCCATCCTCTAGGAGGAAAATTCTTGAAGTCCAGCCACAGACTGGCCAAAGTTCATCCTCTGGGTGGCAAATTCTTAAAGTCCAGCCGTAGACTGGCCAAAGTCCATCCTCTGGGTGACAAGTTCTTAAAAGTCCAGCCGTAGACTGACAAAAGTCCATCCTCTGGGTGGCAAATCCCTAAAGTCTCCCGTAGCGAGCAAAAGTCCCCCGTAGTGTGGCAAAAGTCTCCCGTAGTGAGCAACAGCCCCCGTAGTGTGGCAGAAATTCAAAAGTCCCCCGTAGTGTGGCAAAAGTCTCCCGTAGTGAGCAGAAGTCTCCCATAGCGAGCAAAAGTCTCCCGTAGTGAGAAAAAGTCTCCCGTAGTGAGTAGCAGCCCCCGTAGTGTGGCAAGATTTCCAAAGTCTCCCGTAGTGAGCAGCAGCCCCCGTAGTGTGGCAAGATTTCCAAAGTCTCCTGCAGTGAGCAAAAGTCTCCCGTAGTGAGCAGCATCCCCCGTAGTGTGGCAAATTCTCAAAGTCTCTCGTAGTAAGCAGCAGCCCCTGTAGTATGGCAAATTATCAAAGTCTCCTGTAGCGAGCAAAAGTCCCTCGTAGCATGGCAAAATTCTCCCGTAGTGAGCAGAAGTCCCTGTAACACCTCAAAATTTGCCCTCGTATTTATCCCCTTTACTGGTGTATCATTTCGCACTCATCTGCATCCCCATTAGGTCATTAACATCAGGATCATGCATTTCATGAGCTCCTAAGGCGTGTGATCGGGGTCATTTGAGATTAGGGTCTCGATTCATGGTTATTAAGAGTTTCTTCTTCTTCTTCACGTTACCCAGGGATTTATGTCAAGATCATGTTTCGAGGAATTCTCAGGGCACTAATGGCTTGTCATCTAATTGTTGGGTGTGATTCAGATTAATTTGTTTTATTGATTGGAGTGGGAGATTGGCAGAGAATACAATTAGCTTTGGATTTCTGAGGTTCTGATATGGATTGAATGCGTTGAGATATGATCAAGAGGAATGTTTGAGATTTGAAGTACAAGTCCATCGGACCCGTCTATTCATTTTGAATCCAACCATCGACATCATGTAACTGATAATATGGAGAAAGTGATACAAATGGAAGATAAAAGAAAAGCTAGGGATGTTTATTGTTGTTCAATGTAGTGGCACAATTATTAAGAATGGACATTTAGTGCTCATGGATAATGTTACAGTGGTGGAACTCTCTAAAACAAAATGTGTTAGACACTTTGGCTCGTTGCGGTTTAGTTGCTGGATTTCTCATGTTACAGTTAGGAAGTTGAATATTTTCCAGTATCAAAATTCAGAAAAAAGACTAAAAGAGGGTTATAGCTAACATATCATATCAGAAAGAAATGATTATAGAATTCTAACTGGAATTTGGTTAACTGATAAATCAAAGAGTCCACTACAAAATCTTCAACAAGAATTTTGTTATCAAGAAATCAATCGCAAATCTAGCAAAAAAATTTAAAGGACCTTCCCTTCAATTTTTCGGAAATGGTCCCAAACTGCATAACAGAGAAAGTAGCACAACAGAAAACAGGGAACAAATTTGAGAAACAAAGAACAGGAAAAATAAAAGGGCCATCTTCTACATCTTCATCTTCAAAGCTCTCCAAGAAGCTCCCAACAAAAAAAAAGAAAACTCAGAATCTCTTCAACTTCTCTCTTCTGAAATCATCATCTCTCATCATCCTTCAAGTGGGAATCATCACTCTTCATATATCTAACATCCAATACTCCAATGCCGCGACATAAGCCACTATCCCGGTTCCAATTTCAACCGTCGTTCCAAAGCTTGCCTAAACCTGCAAATATCAACAATAGAGCAATGCTCCCAAATCAGAACCAGAAAGGAAATGGTGGCAAAAAGAAGAAGAGTTTTAACAGTAAGTCAGACAATTGGAAATGGTTTTCTCACTGTCATGTACATGAGGATAGTATCACAGAAATTAAGGAGATGGAAAAGAGTATAACATTGGAAGAGATAATGTACTGCTCAATTGTCAATAGATTTAAAAGAGAGCAAAATTTCAATGACACTGAAAATATTAACAACCTCAAGTCCTAATAATCCAGTGGACTTATGGCTAAATCAAGAATTTAAGATAGAATTTGTTCACTTATCTTTGATACTAGAAGATCGGGCTGTGCTCCAGTCAATGGTTCAGATTAACAAAATCAAGTTGGCAAAGTTGTATGCTGCTTCAATAATGTATGGGTACTTTCTCAAACGGATTGGGGAACGGTTCCAATTTGAGAGGTCAATGGGGATACTTCCACAGGATTTGAGCAAAGGAAATTTGAGTTTTGATAAATCATCACTACCTGTCATCTGCAATAACAATAAAAGTCATAAATTATTGAGTACTACAAAGGTGAAAATAGGGACGGTAATCGATAGTAGAAACCAAAGTGCATAACAGAATCAGATTCTAACTGAAAAATAATAACAAATTCCTAACAGAATGAGTCTAGAAACTTCACCTGAGAAATCCCATAACTGAATTCAATAAGTGAATTTTCCTGAAGCTTCTGGATTCTTCTGAGCATTGCCTATAAATCGGGAGTTTCTTCTTCCATTTTTTTTCCTTAGACAATCTTCCAAAAAAACACTTCACCATTCTTCTTCAGTCCTGAATCCTTCATTCTTCTCACCACTCTTCACCATTTCTTTTTCCTCTGATCCTCAATCCTTCTCTTTCCCTCCTTCTTTTTCTTCTTCAATTTTGGCATGTCCTTCATGACCTCATCATCTTCATCATGCTTCTCAACCCTCTGCAACCTCACTCAGTGCCATTAGCCCTCCATCTCCCTCAATTTTTTTTTCCATTTTCGTTTTCTTCCACACAGCTTTCGCTTCGTAACTTTGACACAACCATCCAGTTCCACTCTCATTATCCAACCTTCCCTCATTGTTCTTCGTCATCAATTGTTCTGCTTCACCCTCCATTGGCGAAGCTTGTTAGCATTATCACCTGCAATCAAACATACGCAGTGAGAAGACGAAGACGCGTGAACGGTTACCCACGGCATTTTCATAGACGCAGACGCGAGGTGAAGGAGAGCAAAAAAGGAACAAACTCAGTTCATGAACTAACCTCTGCGTCATCATCCAAAGGTCACTCTCGTCAACGCCTACAACCTCGTTCTTCAATTGGAAGGGGAAGTAATAGCTTCGCGGCATTGAAAGCTCCGAGCCGTCGTCCACCTCCGAAGCATCGTCAATATACCGATAATTGCAAGGTACGATCTCGCCGTTCCCGATAGAGGCTGGTGTGATGATTGCTTAGAAACTTCTTCAGTTTGGTTTCTGAATCCTTGTCTTGTTTTAAAATGAAGAAAAACGGTTAGATAGGTGTGATGATTTGTGGTTCAGAGTTGCTTTAGGTTGAGGATGAAGGAGTTTAGGTTATTTGGCGGCGGAGGAGATGGTGATAAGGAGGAGGTGCGGCGGCGATTTGCAAGGAGAAGGGGAAGGGGATGGCTGAGGACGAAGGACAAAGAGGGTCTAGGGTTTGACGAATTTGTGATTTAGCTTTAGTTTCAGATTTAATCATAAAATTTGATTTTTTTTGTTTAATTGTAAATTAATATTAATAAAGGTGATTAATGGTGTGATAATTTCAATTAAAATTTAATGGCTTAGGATTAGTCAAATAGGTGTCTGAGTTTCCATTCATGCACCTCACAAGAACCTGCGTTTTGGGCCTGCTCTTTTTGCTACCCACACCCCGTTTTAGGCCCATAGGAAAAATAACTATAAAAAAAAACGTTATCAGCACCTCCCTAGGCTCCTAGCGATTGGGCTTAAGTGTTTTTTTTGCTATTCAAACCCCCATTTTTAGGCCCGTAGAAAAAACAGTCATAAAATCCTGCTTATTGCACCTCCCTAAGCCATACGAATTTGGGCTTTTGGTTTCTGCTATCCGCACCTCCCATCTTAAGCCCAATAAGGAAAAAACACTAGAAAATTACTTAATCCACCTCCCTTTCATTTTGTTTTAGAATTTTATTTTGTTTTACCATAGTTTAGAAAATAATCCAATAAAAATAGAAAATGCTTAGGAAAATTCCCAAGAAAAATCAAGTAGGCTTTTAAGTAATTTTAGAAATGTTTAGCATTTTATTTTCCTGAATTTGCATTATTTTTGAATTAATTCTGAATTTTTCATGTAAGTAGTTTTAATGAATTTCCTTCAACTGTACATAATTTTGTTGATTTTATTTTGGTGACTTCCATTAACTTTTTTAGCCCACTCTTTTTACTGTAGTTAGAAGACCCATAATAGTACTTAGGATATTTTTTGTAGATTTTTTAGAATATTTTATCTTAAGGTTTAGAGGTTAATTTCTTAGAAATTAGGGATTAATTTGTAGCTGGAAATAATCAATTTTTAGGCCTAGTTAAATTCTGAATTTTTAGGATTCCTTTTGACACAATATAATATGTAGTTGTAGGACCCTATAGATTTAATTCCATAATTTTTATAGAAGTTTAGCTATTTTTTTTAGAATATTAATTCTTAGGCTTAGTTACATATAATTTCCATTAGTTTAGGTTATGTAAATAAAGTCCAATAAAAAAATAGTTTAGATTAGATTTAGTCTTAGAATTTAATATAAACTTAGGTTAGTTTAAATTTGGATTTTTAGAATGGACATTAGGCTTGACCTTAGTTTAGAACTTAGGCTTAGAGTTTCATTTTCATTAGAACTAGAATAAATAAAATAGGACTATTTTTTAGTTCATGCCTTTAAATGCATTTTTAGAATTTTATTTCTCATGTCCAATTTTATTGTTTTTGCCTTATCACTTGATCTTATAACTTGTATAGGTTTCCCCATTGTTCTTAGAATCAACTTAACTTCATTAGGAAGTAAGTTGAATTCTAGTAGTTTCTAGTTTCTCATTAGGAATAGAAAACTCCATTAACCATAGGATCTCTTGTAAATAAACAATGAAATTAGGGTGTGTCTTAGTTCCCTTAGATTTTGTCCTTTCATCAACTTGAGTCATTCTTTCTCATCTCATAAAGAAAAGCAATAAAACACTTAATAAAAACCGAACAATCTTGTACGACACGAGACTTTGTTGCGGAGTGTTTATACGCGTCCTGTTTCGGGGCGAGGTGTAAATACTTCCCGCGATGGATAGGTCTTAGTACAAGACAGTTCACAAACAAAATTCAAAACACTTCTCATAAAAGACAAAAACAAATAACAAGCGACTATCCTGCGGGAACTTCTTTTCTCATCTCATTCACTCTCAACGCGAACTCGCGGCGACTTGTCACACATGCAAGACGGTAAACGCACTCGTACTAGACGAGCCTGCAACACCTGAGCATAGACACACGCAGTTCCATCATAAAAAACACAAACAAATAGTTCCCGCCTAGGTTAGGCGAACTACGTCGACTCTGATCCTCATTATCCCGATGAGGTACGTAGGCAGCGGGGTAGGGCCCGTTCGAGCACAATCTTTATTTTTCCTACATTTTCCCCTTTCTTTCCATTTTCTTTTCTTATTCCTTTCTCATTTCTCATTCTATTCCAGTCAGTGGTTCATTTGTTCAGCAGCATTCTTATTTCTCACCCTTTGAAACAAAACAAGCAAGCGTGGATCCCGTCGGGTACGACGGACGATCTGGGGTGCTAATACCTTCCCAGGTCGTAACCGACTCCCGAACTCAGATCTTTGGTTCGCAGGACCTTGTCCTTTCCTTCTTCCTCAGGTTTGTGCAACATTACCTTTCCCATTCATTCGGGATAAAAATGTCTGGCTGGCGACTCTACCTTTTCCGCGCCACTTTCGCGTTTGTACTAGGATGAAAATCCCGGGAGCGACAGCTGGCGACTCTGCTGGGGATCGACCCTTCTTCCGGTTTCCCTTGTAGAGTCAATCCTAGCGCCTGTTGGCTTTGTTTCTTTGGGTGTTTATCTGTTTGATGCTGAGTGCTTTAGTTTAGCTTTACTGTTTTTATTTACAGTTCTTTACAGCTTTACTTTACCGCATTTATTTACCGCTTTCAGTATTTATTTTCCATGCATCATATTATACTGGACTGTCTGGCTGTGCTGGTTTTCATTTTTTCTGTGGGATGGGAGTTACTGTGAGATAAGCCAACTACCCGGCTTGAGTGCACTATAGGATTAGCGTGGACACGTTGTGCTCGCATGGTTACATGATGAGTGGTGATGTGTTCCACACCCAGGTTGCGACTGTCTTGGGACTATTCTGTGTGGGGGTTCTTCCCCACTTCAGGATACAACCTTGATGGTTATGTGCAGCTGGGGACCGATCATTGAGAACCTTAATGGAAACAACCCTCTCCAGTGATGACAGTGGCAGACCACATTTGTTGGCAAACCCACTCGCATCCGAGGGTCCATTGGGAACTCGCATAGGATGGCCTGGTTCTCTCATAGGAATTCAGTTAAAGCAAACTGATCGTATGACGATAGTATTGTACCCTTCGGGATGAATGTACTATTGTTTCTCGACTCAGTGCTTGAAGCTGGAGACTTGTGAGGGATGCTTGTTCTTTCCGGACTCAACTGAGACCTCCCTGAGTAGTACATAATGCCAAACCGATTCCCTGATTTGGTCATGAGCCATTTCTCGGAAATGGTGAACGTATTATTGCTATTCGGCCTCGAGAGTCCGTGATGTTTGACCCGAGTAGCACACCCGTGAGATTGGGAGGGGTTTACAGGTTTGCAGGAACCCTGATACCTTCAGCATACCCACTTTGCCTTTGGTTCAGTTTTGTAATCTGGATTTCTGTTCTTAAGATATGGATCCCGGATCAGAGGGATGAGTATTGTGATATATGGACCTTGCACCGAAACCTGATTATTTTATTGGCACATCACAGACACTTCACTGATCACATGCCTGTTGCATACATAACATCATAGCATTCTATCATACATGTTCGGCTATTTCCAAAGATCCCATGTTTGAACCATGTCATTATATGTTCTTATATCCAAATTGGAATCAAAGCAGATGGATCCCTTGGAAATAATCGAACATGGCATTTGCATGCATCCTTACTCTCATTACAGGTGTTGGGGGACAGATTCTCATCCTGATTCGTTTACTCTTCAGAATGGCCAATTTGAATTACAGTCATCAAGAGGTGGATATGGAACAATGCCGAGCAGAAATAGCTGAAATGAAAGTCCGAATGGATCAACTTTCGGAGGACATGCAGACCTTGTTCCATGACCACACGCTATTGATGGAGAAATTCTACCAACTGAAGAAACAAGAGAACCAGACCAGGGAAGCCCCAAAGCTCCAAGAAGGGCACCATCTCCCCTTTATTACTGCAGAAGTTGTTGGTCATCCTAGTTCAGTGATTTTGTTCCAAGAGCAGGAAGCGTTTCGCGGGAATTCTCCTCAACTTTGGGATCCTAAGCCTCCCAATTTGCAGACTCTTCCAGTTCATCAAAGGGAAGATAAGGGCAAAAGCCGCAGACAAGTGCCAAAGACGTCTGAATCCAAGTTTGATTTGATCCCGGTGTCATATGCACAGTTGCTTGTTTGTTTGCTCGAGCTTAATCTGGTTGAACTTGTCACCGTAGCAGCCACACCCAAAAAGCTTCCCCCAGATTTTGACGCCAATGCCAGATGTGTTTTCCATTCTGGGGCACCTGGTCATCATGTGGAAAACTGCAAAAGGCTTAAGCATCAAGTTCAAGAGCTCATTGATGCAAAAGTAATCGAGTTCGCACCGATCAACGGGGATGTGTCAAAGGATTTCATATCACTAGGAGGAACTTCTCCTTTCCTTACCACAAGAATTATCCCCAATCAGGGGTGTGTGTCTCCGATCTGGGTTGTAAAGACATTGTGCCAGTCACCTTTACCCATTCACCGATCCGACATAAAGAAGAAAGTGCAGAAGAACTTTAGGTGTTCGAATTCACCTCAGCATCAGAATTATCAACAACAGGGGAGACTCAAGCTCAAGCAGGCTGAAGAAGTGTTTACTCCTAGTCAAGTGTTTGCCCGTTTGCTCGAGAATTCTTTGATTCAGCCAGGGAATGCCTTGCCAATACCCTACCCCATTCCCCCAGATTACAATATGGATGTCAGGTGTGAATTCCACTCCGGGACATTTGGACATACCATCGACGAGTGCAAAGCCTTCAAGCAAAATGTCCAATATCTAATTGATTCAGGGATCATTACACCAGAAGGGTACCTCAGGAGCTGAAGCCTTTGATCCAGCTGGCCATGCAGACTGCACAAAGTTCAAACCAGGAGATGTAGATTTCTTTGATACATGTATTTTGCTTTATTGTGTTTCTAGATTACCTTCAGAGTTGTTGAAGGAATCTTTTGTTTTTCTGTTGTGGATTGTGACATTTTCCTGTATTTCAGTATTATTGGCAAATAATTGTATAAGGTTTCGCATGTTGGTGTATCCTTTGCTTTATGGAAGTGTGTCGGTACCATTGTTGCAACTCTTTTATCCTGGCAATTTTATTTTGAATTCCCGATACTCAGCACTTTCTCCATGCACACTCACAGAGCTTATCTTATGATGCGGCACTCCGTGGATATCTGTACCCTGATCTGAATGAAGTTGGGATCAGTGACATGGCATTTTCACGCATATCGTTTTTGCATACTAACGAGTTATCTGGATTTCCTAATTTATTTGACCATTTCAGGAGAAGTATCGGCCGTACCAGTACGCTACCCGAGTCAAATCATGAATACAGTACAAGCCGAGTTGAACGAGTTTCGCACTCGGATGGGGGAGTTCATGGTGGCAATGCAGAGTATAGTGCAGGGACAACAATAAATGAGAACCGCCATGCTGAGGCTTAATCGTCCACAGGTTGATCCTCCAATGATTACCTTGGACATCGAAAGCAATCCGATCAACAACACAGTCATCCCATCTACGGATAATAGGCCTCCTATCCCTGAAGGTGTTGGTCCAATTCATGTTCATATAGCAGACCGACAAGAGGGTCAACTTACTTCTCTCAATGAAGATAAGGGATTTGGTTATGGGGCCAATGACCAGGACTTCCAGATGCTAGCCGAGAAGGTAAAGATTCTAGAATGCAAAGATAACCTTGGCATTGACGTTGCTGATATGGGGCTGGTTTCAGGAGTGGTCATCCCTCCAAAGTTCAGACCTCCCGTTTTCGACAAGTACAGTGGTAGATCTTGCCCAAAAACTCACTTGCAGGCCTTCTATCGCAAAATCGCTGCACATACGAAAGATGAGAAGCTTTGGATATACCACTTCCAGGACAGCCTTTCCGGGGGTTCGTTAGAGTGGTACATGAAGCTGGAAAAGAACTTTGTCCATAATTGGAAAGAACTTGGGGAAGCCTTTCTCAAGCAGTACCAGTATAATATTGACATGGCTCCCAACCGAACCCAGCTTCATAGCATGTCACAAAAGAAATCCGAGAGCTTTATGGAGTACGCGCAGAGGTGGCGCGAGGTCGCAGCCAGAGTACAACCATCAATGCAGGAGAGAGAAATGGTAGACCTATTCATGGATACCCTCCCGGGGCACTTCATAGAACGTTTGGCGGGCTGTTCAGCTAACGGTTTTTCTGATATCGTCTTGACTGGTGAAAGAATTGAAAATTGGATGAAGCGAGGAAAGATTCAGGTCAACGGTGCCTCCACTTCTGGAACTAAGAAGTCGTTGTCCAATGAGCAAAAGAAGCAGTACGAAGAAGCAGGGGCAGTTTGTGTCCAGCGAAAGAAGAGAAATCAAGGTTCGCGTTACCAGACGGCATCTATGATCATCCCAAGTGCCACACGTTCACAACAGCAAAATCGTCGTCAGCATAATCCTCAACAGGGTCGGCAACAAAGGATAGAAAGATTTTTTGACCCTTTGCCAATGTCTTACACTGATCTTCTCCAGCATTTGCTTCAATTGAAGTTGGTTGGGCTTCGCAAGCTGTCTCCACCTCCTTTTCCACTACCGGAGGGATGGGATGCCAATGTCAACTGTGATTTTCATTCTGGGGCGCCAGGGCATCATATTGATGGATGTAAAGCTTTTCACCACACAGTGCAGGACTTAATCGACTCGAAAGCTATCAACTTCGCACCAAACATATAAGAGAGAGGACACTTTCTTTGATTTGAGATTTTGAAGCCAGAAGTAATTCAGATACTCTTGTTTTGGTAATGGTGCGTCTTTGCAATGCAGTTTCATCCCTATTGAGGTGAACTACGTCGCTCTGATTCTTCATTGGTCTTGGGTCAATGGAGATACGTAGGCAGAAGATCGTCAGGTCTTTCCGAGCAACCTTATGGGGCAACTTTACTCCTCAGCTTCACTTCCCCCTTCAGATGTCTCGTGTCGGAGTTAGAATAACTATAAGAAGAGGTATGATCGTCGTGGATAGTTATACCACTGCAAATTGAAGACTACAAGTCCGTGAAAGAGTTGTTGATCGCTGAAAGTATCCAAGACTGACAGGTCCAGACGGAGCCAAGCCTCCTCAACTACAGTAATATTCAGTTTCTTTACTGCATTTCCATTTGTAGTTTCTTTTATATGCTAAACATTTGTATACATGTATGAAATTTGTTTGCTTTTGAATGTTAGCAATAATAAAACTCACATGTTTTTCTTGAAGTAATTCATTCGCATTCACGTATCATTTTGCATATGTACATCGCAATACCAATTGTCATGCTTAAACTCTATGAGGGAGAATGACGAAACAAAAACGCAAAATTGTGTGCTCTCGAGTAAGGCCCTGTTGACGATGTACAGGCTTTGTTTCAAATCCCTAAACACCGGAGATATAAGGAAGATAGACCCTCGCCAACTCCTTTGAGCCTTGAAGTAGGAGTTTCTTTTCTCATAAAAAAAAAAACCTCACATGTAACCCAGGGGCAGGGTAGATGTCAGCTAGTCGGATCAAGCGTTCAGGCTTTCATAAAGGAATGTATTCGAAGATCCATGGCATTCTACTATACTAATCAAAAGGTCCAAGGACCCGAAAACACAATGGTTGTCCAAGTCAAAAGGTCCAAATATTGAAAACCACAAGGGTTATCCTTCGTCGACCAAAGAGTGAGGCAGTCACAACCCTCGCAAAGCAATCAAGACATACAGTGTCACGCGACTTGTTCAAAATGCAAAAAGAAAAAAAGAAAAGAAGAAGCCCGCTAAGTCGAAATTTGAAAATAAGTGACTTAGGCAAAAGTTAGGGCATCCCGCTGGACTTCACAATCAAAGATTCACAAGAATCAGTCCAGGCAAAAGTTAGGGATAAGAAAAATAATGCAAAATCAAAAGACGAAAAGGATTACATAAGAAAGATCCTTGAACAAGAACAGAGTCGTGTGATACAGACACGGAAGGCGAAGGGGTGACTGACTCCAAACAACTTGATTGGTGCTTAAAACCGTTAGTGTAATTGGTTCCTCAACCATCACAAAACCCTTTTTGAGAGGTGAGCGCTTGTGAAAGCTAGCTGAACATAGGAATGGAGAACATCACGAAGATGGGTGGGCACAAATAAATTTCGAGCCTATATCCTTTATTTCTATAACCGTGAACCAGGCCAAAATACAACCCTCAAAAGTCCTAATTGAAACAGGGTTATTTCGAGAGCATACTACCACAAGATCGCGTTCCTGACTCCTACGAGTTGTGCTAAAAGTGTTTTGTTGGTGTTTTATGTGCATGCTTTCATTCATCAAAAATCAATGTCGTATCTTAACCAGTGATTCACTCACAAAGGTTTGCGACATCTTTTTCAGTAAAACTTCAAGATTAACATGTGTGTTACATTAGAATTTTCATTCTCAAAATAAACAGTTTCTGCTTGCATACATTTGTTTGGCATCATAAAGTTCACGTATGGAATCTCAGTCCAGAAGTTTAATCTTGCCAAGTTGAGAAGTCTGAAACTTCCGAAGGACAATCTATGAAGATGTAATTTTCTAAGAAACTCCATTGAGTGGGGACTTTCCCAACAAGTCGTGGTAAGAGCCAGCCAATCCGGGGCAGCCACGTCGAGCAATCCCTTTAGAATTCAGCCAAACTGGGGAAATCACCTCGAGATTCAAATCTCTCCAGGAGTATGTAGTATGGGTGTTTTCTTCAAAGCACAATCATTCAGAGGTGATCACTTCAAGACTTGTACTGGAGCAGGCCATCCCAGGAGCATGAGAAGTACTCTCTCCCGAAGACGGCTTATCAGAAGCACCTATCCAAAGTTCAAAATACTGGGGCAGAATATTTCACGGTGATATGAGGTTTTTCATGAATCCTTGCGAGGCGAATTCTTGCACAGACCATGCAGTCAGAGGTAGTTATTTCGGGATCCGACGAATCTCTCCAAGAGTTTGAAGACACTGAGGCGTTTTGTATGCCATGTTTTCTGTAAAATCCTCTTGAGACAGTTACTTCTGATAGACCTTAATTTGAGGCGAGTTTGGAAATTGCAAGAACCATTGTTCACTCATGATTAGTCGGTAACCTATCAACCCAGGGCTAGGGGCAAAGCCATTGTCAGCACAGTACTGCAAGAGTTGTTTCATCTGTGGACTTCATCGATCAAGGTTCCTTAGCAAGTCTCATGGAAGGTTACTTCTTGAGCAGAAGGATATCATTGTCTCTCATCCCCAGCATGAGACGCCTTCCATCTCTCATTCACAACATGAGAGGATTTATCTCTTATCCCTAGCAAGTGGCAACTTGAGCTCTTATCTTCAACGGGAAGCTTTATCATTGACATTATCTATTGTCCCCAGCCAAGTGGGAAGTGAAATTTCTCCCAGCAAGGTAGCAGAAGGTGGGTGTCATCCCCAAGAAGGAATTTCCCTTCAGACATGGGCAATTCTCAGCAGTATAAGGAATGTCTTTCCTCCCCAGCAATTTCTTCCTTAGCAATGTCATGCCTTCGATTCTCAGCCAAGTCAGGAGGTCTTCATTGCCCCATCAGAGTTCAAGAAGAGTTCATCTCTAGCAGGGTCTTGGCTCTCCAATCTAAAAGTCCAAATTATTTTTGGCAATGACGGCAGTTCAGAGTCGGTGCATCATTGACAATCTTCCCCGCAGAGTTGTCTTTTCCTCACATGGATCAATCAGATCAATGCAGTGATTATCGTTCCTCCCCAGTCAAGCTATCTGGGATACCTGCAGTCTCCTTATCAGGAGATCTCTTTGCATTTGCATACGCATAATCATCATTACATTTGCATCTTCCAAAGCGTAGCATTTCCATCCTCATGAAGCATTACGCCAAAAATGCAAACATATGCATACCAGCATGGGCCAGTTTTGAGGTATATTACATAAGACCCGTTGCATCTCCAATCAGATTGAAGTGTTACCCACAGAATACAACTTCATCTCCCAGGATGGATGCTTCTACCAAGTCTTGTTGTTATCCCCAATTGGGTCTTGTTTCAGTACAACAGTCTCATTTTTTCGCGTCTCCGTTTCAGTACAACGGTCGCGTCTTGGGCTCTCGTTTAAGTACAACGATCCCGTTCCTTTCGAGTCTCCATTTAAGTACAATGGTCTCGTCTTTGAGTCTTGTTTCAGTACAACAGTCTCATTTTTTCGCGTCTCCGTTTCAGTACAACGGTCGCGTCTTGGGCTCTCGTTTAAGTACAACGATCTCGTTCCTTTCGAGTCTCCATTTAAGTACAATGGTCTCGTCTCTGAGTCTTGTTTCAGTACAACAGTCTCATTCCTTCGCGTCTCCGTTTCAGTACAACGGTCGCGTCTTGGGCTCTCGTTTAAGTACAACGATCCTGTTCCTTTCGAGTCTCCATTTAAGTACAATGGTCTCGTCTCTGAGTCTTGTTTCAGTACAACAGTCTCATTCCTTCGCGTCTCCGTTTCAGTACAACGGTCGCGTCTTTGGCTCTCGTTTAAGTACAACGATCCCATTCCTTTCGAGTCTCCATTTAAGTACAATGGTCTCGTCTTTGAGTCTTGTTTCCGTACAACAGTCTCATTTCTTCGCGTCTCCGTTTCAGTACAACGGTCGCGTCTTGGGCTCTCGTTTAAGTACAACGATCCCGTTCCTTTCGAGTCTCCATTTAAGTACAATGGTCTCGTCTTTGAGTCTTGTTTCAGTACAACAGTCTCATTTTTTCGCGTCTCCGTTTCAGTACAACGATCGCGTCTTGGGCCCTCGTTTAAGTACAACGATCTCGTTTCTCTCGAGTCTCCATTTAAGTACAATGGTCTCGTCTTAGTGCAAAGATAATGGATCGGTTGATACCATTTCTGTGTTAGATCGGTTGATCTTATTTGAGTTATGAATCGGTCGATATCATTTCTCTTCAAGTTGTAAATCGGATGATATTACATTCTTGTTTCCTTGGCTATGGATCGGTTGATACCATTTCCGTGTTGGATCGGTTGATCATATTTGAGTTATGAATCGGTTGATATCATTTCTCTTCGAGCTGTAAATCGGATGATATTACATTCTCGCTTTCCAGGGTGGATCGGTTGATACCATTTCCGTGTTGGATCGGTTGATCATATTTGAGTTATGAATCGGTTGATATCATTTCTCTTCGAGCTGTAAATCGGATGATATTACATTCTCGCTTTCTGGGGTGGATCGGTTGATACCATTTCCGTGATAGATCGATTGATCTTATTTGAGTCGCAAATCGGTTGATGTTGCGTTAAGTCCTGTTTCGATGACAGGCATTTTCCGTGGCTTGGTCCTGCCCAGCAGTCGCGCGTGTTTTCTTTATGAGTGGGGACTTTCCCAACAGTCATATTGATGTGAGTTCCATTTCGTTGATGGTTTCGTTAAGCCCTGTTTCGCCAACAGGCACTCTCGTTGTGGCTTTGATTCGTTCAGTAGTCGCATTGATTGCATTGATTCTATTCCACCTGGTTCTATCCCCGTTACCTATTCAGAGGTCAAAATCAAAAAATACATAAATAAATAAATGGGCAGATGGCATTTCCGTTACCCTCAGTGTGCAAATTTTCAGATTTCATTCGGGTATTCAATCACTCCACGCCTTGAACGTATAAAAGCCGTTGCAATTATTCGTTCAGGCTTGCAGATGATTGAATAGGGGCAGCTGTAACACCTCAAAATTTGCCCTCGTATTTATCCCCTTTACTGGTGTATCATTTCGCACTCATCTGCATCCCCATTAGGTCATTAACATCAGGATCATGCATTTCATGAGCTCCTAAGGCGTGTGATCGGGGTCATTTGAGATTAGGGTCTCGATTCATGGTTATTAAGAGTTTCTTCTTCTTCTTCACGTTACCCATGGATTTATGTCAAGATCATGTTTCGAGGAATTCTCAGGGCACTAATGGCTTGTCATCTAATTGTTGGGTGTGATTCAGATTAATTTGTTTTATTGATTGGAGTGGGAGATTGGCAGAGAATACAATTAGCTTTGGATTTCCGAGGTTCTGATATGGATTGAATGCGTTGAGATATGATCAAGAGGAATGCTTGAGATTTGAAGTACAAGTCCATCGGACCCGTCTATTCATTTTGAATCCAACCATCGGCATCATGTAACTGATAATATGGAGAAAGTGATACAAATGGAAGATAAAAGAAAAGCTAGGGATGTTTATTGTTGTTCAATGTAGTGGCACAATTATTAATAATGGACATTTAGTGCTCATGGATAATGTTACAGTGGTGGAACTCTCTAAAAAAAATGTGTTAGACACTTTGGCTCGTTGCGGTTTAGTTGCTGGATTTCTCATGTTACAGTTAGGAAGTTGAATATTTTCCAGTATCAAAATTCAGAAAAAAGACTAAAAGAGGGTTATAGCTAACATATCATATCAGAAAGAAATGATTATAGAATTCTAACTGGAATTTGGTTAACTGATAAATCAAAGAGTCCACTACAAAATCTTCAACAAGAATTTTGTTATCAAGAAATCAATCGCAAATCTAGCAAAAAAATTTAAAGGACCTTCCCTTCAATTTTTCGGAAATGGTCCCAAACTGCATAACAGAGAAAGTAGCACAACAGAAAACAGGGAACAAATTTGAGAAACAAAGAACAGGAAAAATAAAAGGGCCATCTTCTACATCTTCATCTTCAAAGCTCTCCAAGAAGCTCCCAACAAAAAAAAAGAAAACTCAGAATCTCTTCAACTTCTCTCTTCTGAAATCATCATCTCTCATCATCCTTCAAGTGGGAATCATCACTCTTCATATATCTAACATCCAATACTCCAATGCCGCGACATAAGCCACTATCCCGGTTCCAATTTCAACCGCCGTTCCAAAGCTTGCCTAAACCTGCAAATATCAACAATAGAGCAATGCTCCCAAATCAGAACCAGAAAGGAAATGGTGGCAAAAAGAAGAAGAGTTTTAACAGTAAGTCAGACAATTGGAAATGGTTTTCTCACTGTCATGTACATGAGGATAGTATCACAGAAATTAAGGAGATGGAAAAGAGTATAACATTGGAAGAGATAATGTACTGCTCAATTGTCAATAGATTTAAAAGAGAGCAAAATTTCAATGACACTGAAAATATTAACAACCTCAAGTCCTAATAATCCAGTGGACTTATGGCTAAATCAAGAATTTAAGATAGAATTTGTTCACTTATCTTTGATACTAGAAGATCGGGCTGTGCTCCAGTCAATGGTTCAGATTAACAAAATCAAGTTGGCAAAGTTGTATGCTGCTTCAATAATGTATGGGTACTTTCTCAAACGGATTGGGGAACGGTTCCAATTTGAGAGGTCAATGGGGATACTTCCACAGGATTTGAGCAAAGGAAATTTGAGTTTTGATAAATCATCACTACCTGTCATCTGCAATAACAATGAAAGTCATAAATTATTGAGTACTACAAAGGTGAAAATAGGGACGGTAATCGATAGTAGAAACCAAAGTGCATAACAGAATCAGATTCTAACTGAAAAATAATAACAAATTCCTAACAGAATGAGTCTAGAAACTTCACCTGAGAAATCCCATAACTGAATTCAATAAGTGAATTTTCCTGAAGCTTCTGGATTCTTCTGAGCATTGCCTATAAATCGGGAGTTTCTTCTTCCATTTTTTTTCCTTAGACAATCTTCCAAAAAAACACTTCACCATTCTTCTTCAGTCCTGAATCCTTCATTCTTCTCACCACTCTTCACCATTTCTTTTTCCTCTGATCCTCAATCCTTCTCTTTCCCTCCTTCTTTTTCTTCTTCAATTTTGGCATGTCCTTCATGACCTCATCATCTTCATCATGCTTCTCAACCCTCTGCAACCTCACTCAGTGCCATTAGCCCTCCATCTCCCTCAATTTTTTTTCCATTTTCGTTTTCTTCCACACAGCTTTCGCTTCGTAACTTTGACACAACCATCCAGTTCCACTCTCATTATCCAACCTTCCCTCATTGTTCTTCGTCATCAATTGTTCTGCTTCACCCTCCATTGGCGAAGCTTGTTAGCATTATCACCTGCAATCAAACATACGCAGTGAGAAGACGAAGACGCGTGAACGGTTACCCACGACATTTTCATAGACGCAGACGCGAGGTGAAGGAGAGCAAAAAAGGAACAAACTCAGTTCATGAACTAACCTCTGCGTCATCATCCAAAGGTCACTCTCGTCAACGCCTACAACCTCGTTCTTCAATTGGAAGGGGAAGTAATAGCTTCGCGGCATTGAATGCTCCGAGCCGTCGTCCACCTCCGAAGCATCGTCAATATACCGATAATTGCAAGGTACGATCTCGCCGTTCCCGATAGAGGCTGGTGTGATGATTGATTAGAAACTTCTTCAGTTTGGTTTCCGAATCCTTGTCTTGTTTTAAAATGAAGAAAAACGGTTAGATAGGTGTGATGATTTGTGGTTCAGAGTTGCTTTAGGTTGAGGATGAAGGAGTTTAGGTTATTTGGCGGCGGAGGAGATGGTGATAAGGAGGAGGTGCGGCGGCGATTTGCAAGGAGAAGGGGAAGGGGATGGCTGAGGACGAAGGACAAAGAGGGTCTAGGGTTTGACGAATTTGTGATTTAGCTTTAGTTTCAGATTTAATCATAAAATTTGATTTTTTTTGTTTAATTGTAAATTAATATTAATAAAGGTGATTAATGGTGTGATAATTTCAATTAAAATTTAATGGCTTAGGATTAGTCAAATAGGTGACTGAGTTTCCATTCATGCACCTCACAAGAACCTGCGTTTTGGGCCTGCTCTTTTTGCTACCCACACCCCGTTTTAGGCCCATAGGAAAAATAACTATAAAAAAAACGTTATCAGCACCTCCCTAGGCTCCTAGCGATTGGGCTTAAGTGTTTTTTTTGCTATTCAAACCCCCATTTTTAGGCCCGTAGAAAAAACAGTCATAAAATCCTGCTTATTGCACCTCCCTAAGCCATACGAATTTGGGCTTTTGGTTTCTGCTATCCGCACCTCCCATCTTAAGCCCAATAAGGAAAAAACACTAGAAAATTACTTAATCCACCTCCCTTTCATTTTGTTTTAGAATTTTATTTTGTTTTACCATAGTTTAGAAAATAATCCAATAAAAATAGAAAATGCTTAGGAAAATTCCCAAGAAAAATCAAGTAGGCTTTTAAGTAATTTTAGAAATGTTTAGCATTTTATTTTCCTGAATTTGCATTATTTTTGAATTAATTCTGAATTTTTCATGTAAGTAGTTTTAATGAATTTCCTTCAACTGTACATAATTTTGTTGATTTTATTTTGGTGACTTCCATTAACTTTTTTAGCCCACTCTTTTTACTGTAGTTAGAAGACCCATAATATTACTTAGGATATTTTTTGTAGATTTTTTAGAATATTTTATCTTAAGTTTTAGAGGTTAATTTCTTAGAAATTAGGGATTAATTTGTAGCTGGAAATAATCAATTTTTAGGCCTAGTTAAATTCTGAATTTTTAGGATTCCTTTTGACACAATATAATATGTAGTTGTAGGACCCTATAGATTTAATTCCATAATTTTTATAGAAGTTTAGCTATTTTTTTTAGAATATTAATTCTTAGGTTTAGTTACATATAATTTCCATTAGTTTAGGTTATGTAAATAAAGTCCAATAAAAAAATAGTTTAGATTAGATTTAGTCTTAGAATTTAATATAAACTTAGGTTAGTTTAAATTTGGATTTTTAGAATGGACATTAGGCTTGACCTTAGTTTAGAACTTAGGCTTAGAGTTTCATTTTCATTAGAACTAGAATAAATAAAATAGGACTATTTTTTAGTTCATGCCTTTAAATGCATTTTTAGAATTTTATTTCTCATGTCCAATTTTATTGTTTTTGCCTTATCACTTGATCTTATAACTTGTATAGGTTTCCCCATTGTTCTTAGAATCAACTTAACTTCATTAGGAAGTAAGTTGAATTCTAGTAGTTTCTAGTTTCTCATTAGGAATAGAAAACTCCATTAACCATAGGATCTCTTGTAAATAAACAATGAAATTAGGGTGTGTCTTAGTTCCCTTAGATTTTGTCCTTTCATCAACTTGAGTCATTCTTTCTCATCTCATAAAGAAAAGCAATAAAACACTTAATAAAAACCGAACAATCTTGTACGACACGAGACTTTGTTGCGGAGTGTTTATACGCGTCCTGTTTCGGGGCGAGGTGTAAATACTTCCCGCGATGGATAGGTCTTAGTACAAGACAGTTCACAAACAAAATTCAAAACACTTCTCATAAAAGACAAAAACAAATAACAAGCGACTATCCTACGGGAACTTCTTTTCTCATCTCATTCACTCTCAACGCGAACTCGCGGCGACTTGTCACACATGCAAGACGGTAAACGCACTCGTACCAGACTAGCCTGCAACACCTGAGCATAGACATACGCAGTTCCAGCATAAAAAACACAAACAAATAGTTCCCGCCTAGGTTAGGCGAACTACGTCGACTCTGATCCTCATTATCCCGATGAGGTACGTAGGCAGCGGGGTAGGGCCCGTTCGAGCACAGTCTTTATTTTCCCTACATTTTCCCCTTTCTTTCCATTTTCTTTTCTTATTCCTTTCTCATTTCTCATTTTATTCCAGTCAGTGGTTCATTTGTTCAGCAGCATTCTTATTTCTCACCCTTTGAAACAAAACAAGCAAGCGTGGATCCCGTCGGGTACGACGGACGATCTGGGGTGCTAATACCTTCCCAGGTCGTAACCGACTCCCGAACTCAGATCTTTGGTTCGCAGGACCTTGTCCGTTCCTTCTTCCTCAGGTTTGTGCAACATTACCTTTCCCATTCATTCGGGATAAAAATGTCTGGCTGGCGACTCTACCTTTTCCGCGCCACTTTCGCGTTTGTACTAGGATGAAAATCCCGGGAGCGACAGTCCCCCGTAGTGTGGCAAAAGTCTCCTGCAGTGAGCAAAGGTCCACCCGCAGTGTGGCAAGTATCTTGAAGTCCAACCGCAGATTGGCAAAAGTCTGTCCTCAGAATGGCAAATTATTCTTGAAGTCCAACCGTAGATCAGTGAAAGTCCACCCGCAGTGTAGCAAGTCGTTAGTTGTTCGACTCCATCCAAAAGACAATACATCATTAAGGCATTATTGCAGCCTATCGAAGTCCACCTGCAGCGTGGCAAGTCAGTAGCCATCTGACATCACTCAAAAGGCATCCCCGGTTTACTATTCTTCCCATTGTAATTATATCCAAGCAGAGTTCATTTGGTTGGGTTTATTTCCCTGTTCTTCTGCCAGAGAGTGTAAATTTTCTGGTTGTTTCTGATATTCAATCCCTGCTTACCTCAAATGTCTGAAAGCAACTGCTATCATCCATTCACATCTATAGTGATTGAATAGGGGCAGCTGTAACACCCCAAAATTTGCCCTCATATTTATAACCTCAACTAGCTTGCATCGCCCATATGCATTTCTCATTAGGCCATAATATCACAATAATGCATTTCATTGTCTCCTCAGGCATGTGATTAATACCCTCTGAAGAACCAGTTTTCTTTTTCATTTGGGCTTGTGGTTTCTACTTCAGTAAGGCGTGTTCCAACTGTTTCCTACCTAGATTAGGGAATTAGGGTGTTATACCCTATTTATGGTTATCATATGAATTCAGGAGATCGACCAGACAACCATCGAGAGCATCATATTTTTTTACACTCATATAACTTGGTCAGGGTTTATTTCCCTGGCTACATGGCCGTCAAGTGATTTCCATAGGAGGACTATCCATTGATGCATTTGATCATCCGAAGAGTTTATCATTACTTAAGGAATAAGTTATGGGCAAAGATTTGGTTCTTATGGTCTAATCCAATTAAGAATTATGGAAGTCAAGCTTTGTTCGTGGCTGAACTTGTTGGTTAGCATTCAACATTTGGCTTTGTGTTTGTCAAGGTCCAACTCGTTTGATTGGAAGTCCAACCCATATTTTCAAAAGCTCATTTTTCAAGCCCATATTTACCAATTATCAAAACCATTATCTTTTTAGACTATAAATCTCTTTTTTTATTATTACTATTTAAATCACAACTTATGGCCATAAACTTTTTTAAACTAAATAACTTCTTTTTCCTAGTGTCCATAAGCCAATGTATTAATCATATTCACTTGTTCACTCTTTCGACTGCTTGTCTTGGGCTTTTGTGCCAAAATTGTCCAAAGTTCATATGGCCCACAACAATGTTAGAAGCTGACCTGAAGCCTGGTCCCTTTACATACAAAAGCATTGATTTATGGGTTCTTTAGAATGAGTGAGTTTGAAACTGTACAGAGACGACTATGAAATTCACAAGGAATAATAATGACAACAACAAATCTGATTCAAATTTGCTCGACGTGGTTGTGAATTAAGCCGATAAATTGGCGGCTTCTATTGATAGAACAGATCGGCAAAATCAAGATAAAATAACAAGTTGAGAAGAAGAGTTGGGAAGATATGCTAGAAGAGCAACAAACTGAAAAATACGAGTTCTTCAATATTGGGTATACAAATTTCCGTGTGGAAATGTTTAATAACAAAACAAATAACTCGTAGCAAAAAGTTCAGAACAATTGAAAACTGATATAACACAAAAAATCGATCAAGTTATTGGCAACTCATAAATATACATAACAGAATTCTAACCAAAAGGCCGGTTACACAACGATATAACAGAAACAAATACAAGTTTTCAATTGCTAACAGAAATCAGAAGAAAAAACTGAGTGACAGAAAAATATAGAAAGGAATCTAACAAACTGTAACAGAAAAAACAGAGAGACTCTTTCATCTCAATTTAGATTACCATCTCTAATCTCTCAGTTTCAACTCTTCATCATCCATTCCAAAAAAAAATTGCAACTCTTCATCTCAAATAACATCATTCACCTCTTCTTCAAATCTTGACGTTCCTACAATAGCCAAAACGCAAAAAATTACTAAACACTCGAGAAAACAAAAGGAAAGTCACAATACAAATTCAGTTACAACAGAAAAATAACCAACTTCTAATTGTTCTAACCAACTTTTCTTCTATAATTTTCCTACACATTCTATAAATTCATCAAAGTTTCTCACCTTGTTTCTTCTTCTTCAATCCCTAACAGAAAATTGAATCCCTTCTTTTCAATTCCTCCACCATATTCTACAGTTTCATTTGCTCTGCTTCAAGATTCCTCATTCTTCACCATCTTCATCCAAATTCAACACTGTCCCTTCAAACTCTTCATCACCCTTCCATCACCAAATAAGAAACACGAAAAAAAAAACCTTCAGCCATCGGCATTATCATTAGTTCATCTTCCTCAATCTATAAAAATTTCTCCTCAATTGGAATCATCCTTAATCCGCAACAATCTTCATCAGCACCACATCGGCCTTGAACTTCTTCACCACAACCAGAATGATCAAGATCACAATAAACTTCATTTGGTTTCATCTTTATCAACGAGCCTGCAAGAAGAAAGCAAGAACACGACACTATGAGTCGGAATCGAAATAAACGATTAACGACAGCGATTCGAGAAACTCATTGTTTCACGATTCGATCAAGATAACAACAGTTAAATCAGAAGAATATGAAGAGGATCGAGAAACGCGAATGGAAAGACCGAGAAAGCTCAAGTGAATACGTACCTAAGAAGCAATAATCTTCGAACGCTGCATCCTCACCTCGCAGGTATTCATCGAACCTTGACCAAACTACCTTTTCTCTTGTTTAGAGCGTAGGCTAGATAGGACGACAGAGAGTTGAGGTTGAGATCCGATTGTGGTTGATTTAGAGGTTCCTTAAGATTTCTAGCGATGGATTCAGAGAGAGGGGTTAGGGTTTGTATAGAGTTTGCAGTGTTGGGAGGAGAAAGAAACAGAGCTAACGGCGTCCGTGGTTGTCTTCCTCGGGTATCGTTGGTATCACCGGCGACAGTTTTGTGTATACGGAGGCTAGGGTTCTGTTTTGAAGGTGAAGTAGGTTTGAGAGAGAATGGGAAAAAACGTGATGAGGGAGAGGGATTTTGATAAGTCTAAGTTTTTATGTTATGTTTTTAAATTGATGTGTTTCTTAATTATGATTTAATTCTGATTAAGAGAAAGATTAAAGACTCTTAAACTGTAGTAAAGGCACCATTAAGAGTATTAAAGTCATAAAATCACCATTAATTTAACATCAATTTTCAAGATTTGAAGGGATAGGATTATGAGGGGATAAGATTCCTATCCTTCGGTCCATTTCGGTGGTGACAAGTGTCACCATCCGGTAGGATTTTTGAACTCATCAAATGCACATGCACACTCCTTAACAACCGTGCTCCTTCAATCATAGCCATGAGATTATTTTCCATATTGATCAGACGGGTGGGATTTCTTCCACAAGTCAACAAGGTTGACTGAAAGGTATGCCAAACACCCTCAGCCTAGTGCATATGGGCCTTAGCACAATCACTATTGGCACCCCTAGTTTCAACCCATTTGCCTTTTTTAACTATTTTTTACTTCTCATGAACCACGTAATCGACTCACCCGATCCATCGTTTCATCCCATTTACGATTTACACACGTTTTCACCCACCATGACGTAGGAGGGCCATATTATTCACTATTACTTTTTGTACTCGCATTTCTAGTCCAATATCCGTTTAGGTAGCTTTAATCTTTCAAGTTTCACTAACCATAGGTCATCATTAAACTCAATTAACTTAGGGTAAGTCTAGTTTCCCTTAGAGTTTTTCCTTTTACAATTTGAGTCTCATTTCTCACCTTTAAAGAAAATAAAAAACATTTAAAAGGAAAGTAGGTACAATACTCCACGAGCCTTAAGCCATATGGGAAATGATTAGTGGAGGTCTCCTCCATTCTTCTAGGATACTTTACAAACGTCCCATTGGGGGCGACCTTGGAAAGTATTTGCTCCTATATCATAGTTTTTAGTGTTGTACATACGATAAACATAAAGTCAAAACTCATATTTTAAGAAACAATAAACCAAGAGACCATATCTTCACTTCTCATCGCATACTCTTTGCGGACGATCACAACTTGCCTCAACAGTTCAAACAACGATACGGTAAACACCCTCGAGTCAGATCCGATAACACCTGAGTTAGAACTATGGCAACGTCACTCTAAAAAACACAAACAAGTTCCCGCCTTAAATAGACGAACTACGGCGACTCTGATCCTCATTTTCCTAATGAGGTATGTAGGCAGTGGGGTAGGGCCCATTCGAGCACCTTCTTTATTTTCCCTACATTTCCCCTTTCTTTCCATTTTCTTTCCCAATTCCTTTTCTCATTTCACTTCCATTTCAGTTAGCAATTCTTTTGTCCAGCAACATCTTATTTCTCACCCTTTGAAACAGACTTACAAGCGTGGATCCCGTCGGGTACGGCGGATGGTCTGGGGTGCTAATACCTTCCCAGTTCGTAACCGACTTCCGGACCCAGATCTTTGGTTCACAAGGCCTCATCCTTTCCTTCTTCCTTAGGTTTGTGCAACATTACCTTTCTCATTACTTCGGGATAAAAATGCCTGGCTGACGACTCTACCTTTTCTGCGCCACTTTCGCGTTCGTACTAGGATGAAAATCCTGGGAGCGACAGCTGGAGACTCTACTAGGGACCAAACCCAGAATCTCTGGTTTCCCCTTTGAGAGTTAATCCTAGTGCTTGTCTGTTTCTGTTTTCTTTGGTTGTTTATTTGTTTGCTATTGTGCTTTAGTTTTGCTTTACTGTTTTGTTTATAGTTCATCGCTTTACTTTATAGCTTTATTTACAACTTTTTGCACTTTACTTTACTGTTGCATATACTGGCATATATTGTACTGGCTATTCTGGTTTTCCTTGGAGGGATGGGATTATTGTGAGATAAGCCAACTATCCAGCTTGAGTATACACATAGGATTTAGAGTGGGCAGTCGTGTGGCTTGCGTGGTCTTAAGCACATGTAGTTTTCACGAGTCTCACACCCAGATCAGGCTCTCTTGGGATATGTTCTATACTTCCTAGGCAGACCGTAGAATGTTCCCACCTGAGTTGTTAACACTGGGAACCAATCATCGAGGACCTTAATGGAAACAACCCTCTCTAGTGGTGACAGTGGCAGACCACATTTTGTGGCAAACCCATTCACACCCGAGGGCCCACTGGGAAGTCGCATAGGATGACCTTGTTCTCTCATAGGAACCTGATTAAAGCAACTGGTCGTATGACGGTAGTATTGTACCCTTCAGGATGAATGTACTATTATTTCTCGACTTCAGTGCTTGAAGCCGGGAACTTATGAGGGATGCTTGTTTTCCCGGACTCAGCTGAGACCTCCCTGAGTAGTACATAATGCCAAACCGATTCCTTGATTTGTTCATGAGTCATTTCTCAGAAATGGTGGACGTATTATTGCTGCTTGGCTTTGAGAGTCTGTGATGTCGACCCGGAGCATACCAGTGAGGTGGGGGGACTGTTTACAGGTTTGCAGGAAAACTGACCTTCAACCTACCTTGTTCCTAATACTTGGGTTTTCTTTTGACACATACTTATGATCTGGTACTCTTGACAGTCGATATTCAGGCAAATCAAAAGGCAGTACAACAATGCTCAGTATATGCCACAGTGATCACATGCCATTGCATTGCATAACATCATTCGCATACTTGCATTCCTAACGCATGTTTATTCATTTGCAGGGTTGCATATCACATCCTTGATTCCAATTGTGGGTATTATTCTTCGAGCATGGAGTCCAAGAAAAAGACCAAGTGTATTATCTCCTACAAGGTTCATCAGCCCGTTGTGAAGGAAATCCTCAAAGTGAAAGCCTTAGCTCCTCCAGAAGTTCTCAATGTCTTCAAACAAGATTACATGTGGATTTTGTAATTCATAGAGCCCATCAGTGATTATACTTTCAGAGGGATGCACACCTTGCTACAGTTTTATGATCCACAACTTAGATGCTTCGTACTTCCTAACTTCGTATTGACACCTACATTAGAGGAGTACTCGAGCATCCTGAGAGTTTCTGTGAAGGACTGTGCACCATTATTTGGGTCCAAGATTGACCCCGACTTCAAAGATGTAGCAACTGCTCTTTATTTGAGCAAGTCATTATTGGAAGACTAGATTGATAGCAAAGGAGGCTTCCGAGGATATCAATTTAGTTCTTATTAGATGAGGCTACTAAAGCGGCTGAAGCAAAAAGTTGGAGTACCTTTAATGAGATCCTATCTTTGTGTATCTATGGAATCACTTTGTTCCCGAATATACCGAACTTCGTGGATGTCGATGCTATTCGCATTTTTATAGCAAAGAATCATATTCCTACTCTCTTAGGAGATCTCTACCACTCTGTGCATTATAAGAATGAGAAGCGTAGGGGTGGAATGTTGAATTGTTGCGCGATTGTATTCTATAAGTGGTTCACATGTTTTCTTCCACAAACAGGGGCTTTTGAGAGGACGAAGAACTCACTTGAATGGCCGAAAAGACTGATGGGCTTGCAAGTAAAGGACATTGTCTGGATTAATCAGGGATTGCGGTGCATTAACATTCTTCATAGTTGCGGAGGATTCCCTAATGTTCCATTGATCGGGAGGAAAAAGGGAATTAATTATAACCCTTCCCTCACGGTTAGACAGTTCGGGTACGCCTTGAAGGAACCACCAGCAGCTGAGGAAGTCAAAGAGTCCTTATACTTTCAATCAACAGACAGATTCGAGATTGCTCAGAAAGCTTCCAACGCTTGGAATAGTCGGCAGACAAGAGGGAAGAAGACCTTGGGAGTAGGGGATTATTGCATGTACCCACCATTTGTAGAATGGTTGAGAAAAGAGTCGAAGTGTTAATGTTGCCATTCGAGCCCGTGCCTCTTCTCTATCCCCTGGTCATTGAACAACCTACCACAGTTACCATTGAAGAGTTCAACAAAGTGAAGACAGAAAGAGACATGTTGTTAAAGGAGAATGCACAATTGAGTCAAGAGCTTGCCAATGCTAATCACGCTAAACTTGAGATCGAGTGGAAGGCTCAAGAAGATGTTGAGAAGCATGCTATCGCAAGGAAGCAGTGTAAATCTGAGTTAGCTCGGTATGCGAGATTCGAGTTTTCTACTAGGAGTTATTCCAAGGAGCATATTGACACTAGAAGGCAACTGGATAAAAAGACCTTGATGTTTGAGAACATGAAGAAGAGGCATGCTGCTTACAGGATCAAAAGAGAGGAACAAGATAAAGTTCAAGCTGAAGAGATCGCGAGTAAACTACAAGAGAAAGATGAAGAGATGGTCGATAAGTTGAAAGAAAAGGATGCAGAACTTGCTAAGGCCCGAGAGGAAGCCGCTTATTACATACGGATGATGAACTACTATCAGAAGAAGCTGAAGAGGGTTGAGGACAACCAGGTGCAGACGAAGGAATTGGTAGAAGTTCCAAAGGTAGGACCGATCATTGATCCCGACTTAGATAGAGGATCACATTGATAGAGACATCTTTCTGTTTGCTTGTATGTTATGGGATTACCATCAGGACTGTTGATGGAATCTCTTTATCATTGCACTTCTGTTTAAGGTCCATGTTTCGTGTGTTTTGACTATATCAACAAGTGCTTATCATTGAAAGATCTCTTTACTATCATTCAGTGTGCTCTCGCTTTGTGATCACTGACACATCTGGCACATTTGCAAAACACCTTGGTTTTCATATTCTTGGAATTGTTTGGCACGTCTGCTACACACACACCTTATATTATCAACGCTTCTTGTTATTTGCAGCAAAAAGAGCTTTTGTCTTCATCAAACCCATAAAACTAGAATCAGGGGATGGAATGCCCTAAAGAATGAATAGACATGCCATAAGCATTCATTTTCTGCATATCATATTCTTGTGTTTTTGCAGGTTATCCAGATTTTCTAACTTATTCAACTTACAGGCAATATAGATGGTCAACGCGTTCATTGATATCCGACTAAAAGAAACCGAGTAAGAATGGCTGAGCGAATGCAGACTGAGCTCAACGAGTTCTGATAGAGGATGGATTAGTTTATGGAAATGATGACTGGAATTACTCAAAATCAAGAGCGTCTCAAATTGATGATTGAGCAGCCCTAGGCGAATGCTGGTACTGGGACCCCGACTGGGATGGTGGATCTGAATGCTGCCTGTAACGAATGGCCAAATCCAAACGGGACTGCTACCCGTAATATGGTCATAGAATATACACCAGAAGACCAGTTCACTCTATTGGATGCTGATATGGGCAATGTGAATGATCGTAGGTATGAGGAGTTGGCAGAAAAGATTAGGGCCATGTAATGTCAGAATTATTTGGGCATCGATGTAACCAGTCTTGGGTAGTGCCAGGAGTTAGAATCCCTCCTAAGTTTAAGGTGCCATCATTTGACAAGTACAACGGCAACACGTGCCCTAGAACTCAAATTCATGCATATTTTGGAAGAATCTCGGCTCACACTAATGACGAGAAACTTTGGATGCATTTCTTCCAAGATAGTCTATCTGAAGCTTCATTGAGTTGGTACATGAAGCTAATCAGGGTCTCCATCTGAAGCTAGAAAGATTTAGCTGAAGCTTTTCTCAAGCAGTATCAATATAATACTGATATGGCTCCGAACCGCACTCAGTTGCAGAACTTGTCTCAAGGACCTAAGGAAAGTTTCAAACAGTATGCCCAGAGGTGGCGTGAGCTGGTTACATAGGTTCAACCCCCGTTGTTGGATCGGGAAATGGCCGACATGTTTATGGGCACCTTGCAAGGTGTTCACTTGGATCGTCTGGCCGCCTGCCCGTCCATCGGTTTTTCTGATATTGTCATCGCTGGAGAAAGAATAGAAAACTTTCTGAAATTGGGAAAGATTCAGGATGCAAGCAGTGCTAGTTCTTCTGGTGTGAAAAAGCCTTTTGGCAATGGCCAAAGAAGAAGAGAAGGCAAGATCAATGTTGTGTATAGGGGACGAGATGGAGGTCATTCTCAAAGGTACTACTAAGCAGCTGTAGTGACTATTACTCCATAGGTTCAACAAAGACCACAAGGTCAGCAACAACAAGCATAAATACCGTTTCAGCAAAGAGCAAGATCTAGGGATCGTAGGATTGATCATGTCCCATGTCCGTATGCTGTATTACTTCCAGAGCTGCTAAAGTTGAACATGGTCGAGCTTCGTACCATGAGAGCTTCTTCTCCTGACAATCTACCTCCTAATTTTGATGCTAACGCCAGGTGCGAATTCCATTCGGGTGCCCAGGGGCACAATATTGAGAAATGTTGGACTTTTCAGAATAGGGTACAGGACTTAGTTGACTCCAAGGTGATCAATTTCGCTCCTCACCCAAATGTACTCCAGAATCCAATGCCTAATCACGGTGGATCCGGTGTAACTGTTGTTTTACCAGATGGTCCGCGTTAAGCCAAAATCTTTGAGTTAATCAACCAGGTTACAAGGGTATTCATAAAGAAAATAAAGCCAGCAGTATTCAAATACTTTCAGTGATGTCATTTGTGTGTTTGTCTTTCTTCAATACTTTTTTCATCCCTATTGAGGGGAACTACGTCGCTCTGATTCTTCATTGGTCATGGGTGTCGCTCCCCGGATTTCCATCCTGGTACAAACGCGAAAGTGGCGCGGAAAAGAATAGAGTCGCCAGCCAGGCATTTTTATCCCGATGGAACGGGAATGGTAATGCTGCACAAACCAGAAGAAAAGAAAGGAAAGACACGGATCCTGCGAACCAAAGAGACTGAGTTCGGGAGTCGGTTACGACTTGGGAAGGTATTAGCACCCCAGATCGTCCGCCGTACCCGACGGGATCCACGCTTGCAAAGAAACTGTTTCAAAGGGTGAAGAAATGAAAGTTGCTGCAAAGAAAATGAACTGAACTGGGTAAAAGAAAATAAAAGGGAACTGAAAAAGAAATAAAAAGGAAAAATGTAGGGAAAATAAAGATTGTGCTCGAACGGGCCCTACCCCGCTGCCTACGTACCTCATCCGAACAATGAGGATCAGAGACGCCGTAGTTCCCCTAACTAGGGGTGGAAAAGATTGCTTGTGAATTAAGGCCACCCCAAATTTTCCCTCTTCATTTTAAGCATCATATCACATCATATTCATCATGAACATATCATATTTTTAGCATCTTAGCATAGAAAGATGAGGCATAACATCCTCATGACCTAGCATTAGGCATATGATCATCTGTGGAGGTTCTTGAAGCATCACAAGCCATGACAAGGGGCCCAATGGATTTGTTCAAGTCCTATGAGGGGTCTACATTGCATTCACAAGTTCAAGTTCATTTACAAAAGCTCAGAAGGTTGGAAGATCTTCAGGGAATCCAGGCTAGGGCAAAGCTCCTACACCATGATCCCAAATTAGGGTTTGAGTTTCAAGCATGAAAACCTCAAGACTTTGGCCATTTCATTTGGGCAAAGTCTTTTACATGTTAAGAGGATCCTAGGGATGAAATTTGGTGAGAAATTTCCTTGTGGAAGTCAAGTATTTCTTCAGTTGCTTGTAAATGAAGAAACTGGTCAACTGTGCCTTAGAAAAGTCAACTGTGAGATTTCAAGGGGTCCAACCCCATTTTTCTAGCCAAGGGATGTTCTTATAATGTTAAAAGAGGTTTGTAAAGATCAAAGATCAAGAATCATGAGGTTTTGAGGTGTTTTGCAAAATTGGTGTAAGGTTGGTCATGGAAAATGCCATTTTTAGCAAGTTTTTGCCCTAATTTTCAAGTGAGCATAACTTGGTGAAAAATTCTTCAAATGGACCAAAGTCAAACATGAAAGTTGGAGATTAAAGCCTCCCATTTTCAAAAATTACAAGTACTTTTTCATAGCCTTTATGGTTTGAAAGATAGAGCCCTCGAAAATTAGTGAAAAATTAGGGCAAGGCTTGAATTTTCATTTGTACACAAGAGCAAAAAGTCATGAAATTTATTTTTGAGTATTGGTATGAACCAAATGAGGTTACAATGTTACAAAGCAATGAAAATAGGCCATTTTGCTCCAATAATGACACCAAATTCGTGCATGATGAGAATTTTATTCCATAAGTGTAGTATTTGCATGATCATGAGAATTGTGTGACACTTACATCCAAAGGCCAGGATCTTTGTGGATTGAAATCAAGGGTGAGATGTGGAATGCACATGGGAAAGAGGGAAGGCAATGCATGAATATTTCATGATATCACAACAAATTTGCAAATTGTGCATATTCTCTCACACACTCTCTTCCCACGTGTAAAGGCCCTCGTGCTTTCATCATTGTTTCATGAGCTCACATATAAGAGAATTTGGGTTTTAGAAAGGTTCAGATCTCTCTCATTTCATCACTCTCAAGTTTTGGCTCAGTTTGCATTTTCCTTCGAATCATTCTCTACACTTGTTCTCTTCACAAACCAACCACATATTCTTCATCCTTGAGAGCTCAGGATCACAAATCCATCCATTGTTCAAGCTGATTCTCAAGATTCAACACCTTGCCATTTCAGAGCAGCAAGCTTCAAACTCCTAGATCCAGCAACTTTCAAGGCTCTAGTTGTATTTATTTTGCAACTAGAGTGTATTTGGAGTGGATTTGCAGCTATTTCTTGGCTTCTAACAAGCTATTTCCAGATCTGCAAGTTTCAGGTGAGCTCAAATTTCTCAGATCTAAAAGTGAAAATAGATGTGTGCATTGTGATCTTCTGTTTGTGCTGGTGATTCTACTTATTTTAGATTAGAAAATGATGCATTATTGAGCTTTATATGTTGATTTGAATTTTCATGGTGGAACCTGTTTCCTTTCGATCCAGTCTGTTCTTTGATCTATTGAGATTTTCATGGCCATATTTGAGTTCAGGGTGACTTAATGATCTGATCTGGAGCATTTTGTGTATTTTTATTGATGTTTGTTCATTATATGCATTTTCCGGTGCCGGAGCCCTAGCTCCGGTCACCAGATTCTGGGCTGGTTCATTTTAGAGTTTGGACGAAGAAGAAGGTCTCATGACCATTAGATCTTATCATCTGGACGCTTGTGAAGCTGCCACCTCAATTAATGAGGATGCTCCCTCTCACGTGTTTTACTTCTTATGTTTTGAGTCTGAATAAGCCATGTGTTTCGCACCACACAGCAACTAGCATGCTCCCTCTCTCATGACCAATTGTTTTGCTGACTAGGATTAATGAGTTGACTATTAGGATACGTTCTTTTGATCCTAAGGCCATTGTTTTTTCCAGTATTTTTTGAATATCCACCCTTGCAATTGTGTGCTGCGCAGGACCCAGTGGGCCTGAATCACTATCCGCACCCCCCTGTGACTTGAGCCCAGTTCATTTGAACTAGAATTCCTTCTATTCACACCTCCCAGCTTCATATTTCATTTTAATTCTTTTTCTTATTTCATTTTATTTCAGTTTTGCTTTTTAATTTTTAAAAATAGTTCTAAGTTTCAAAAAATTCTAAAATAATTCATGGAAGATCATTTGAGTTCTTTATTTTTTAATATTTTTATTTTCCATTTATTTTTAATTGACACGTGTAAATTAATTCTCTCCTTTATTTAATTCATTTTAATTCTTTTTTTTAGCATGCTGTCTTGTCCATTTTCCATATTGATCCTCATTTTGAAATTTTGAGTGTTTCTTTTTGCTCTGGACTCTTGATAGAGTGTACTTCATTTGTTATTTTTGTGCTGATTTTTAGGAACATGTTCATTTGGTTTTGACCTTTGACTTGTGAGTGAAGTTTCTTAACCCTAATTGATGTTTGAGCCCTCATTTGACTTGTATAGATTCTGATTTTCTTCCTATCCTTTTGGCATGTTGTTATATCATGACTGAAGATATCTTGTCCAAGTTTGTGGAATTTTTGGGTCCATTCTTGATTTGATTTGAATTTTGGTTCTTAACTTGTCCCATTTTGCTTCTTTTTGATCATAAGTCCTCTCCTTAGCTTAGAAGGGCACTTGTGCCAACTTCTTCATCTTGTTTAGGGTCTCTTTAGAGCATGGATACCTTTCTGATCTTGGTTTGGGATTTGTGTTTTGGAAATCTTTGTGTTTTGTTTACCTTTGAAGTTCTTCCTTTCTTTTGTACATCCACCTCACTTCTTTGCTTCTTCCTCCCTATAATTTGATTGCTTAGCTTTGTGCTTCTATTATCTTCATCTTTCTTGCTTCTTAAGCACTTCTTTAACTTGATTAGGGTTCTGGTCTTGTGCCTTGAGTTTGTGTTTTGTGTTTTTGCTTTGCATCTTTCCAAGTTTGTTTTGCTTTGCCATGTGATTCATGTTGCCTCATATTGACTTGTGTGATTCTTTTCTCATTCTTGTGACTTGCATTGGCATTGAACATTTGTGTGTATGACTTCACTTCTGTTTGTATGATGTTGGTATGACATTATGTTCATTTTGTTTTACTTTTATGCTTGTGTCACTAACCATTTCAGGGGCTATGGTAAGTGAGAGGTGTGGATGTGATTCCCACATCTCCAAATCTTATCTCTTCTCTTCTTATCATTATTTGTACTAACCTTGTGATTGTTGGGCTTAGGCCTTACTTCCTCCTCTCCTATTCTTCTTTGTTCTTCTTCTCTTCTTCTTTCTTTCTTCTTTAGGATAGTTAACCTCACTAACCTAGGATTTCCATGCATGACAACACTTAGGATTCATTAGTCCCCCCATTAGACTTTTGCCTTTATGATCCTTTTGGTTCTTCTTCTCTTCTCATCTCAAGACTTAAAGAAGACACTTAATAAAGAATGAAGTGATACCTTGAGCAATAGCCTTATCCCATGAGACACTTGTAGTATTCCCATCTTGGGATAGTACAAGCTTGCCTTGTGATGTACAAGTCTGATCAGGGTATCATCTTCACCAAGAAAATCATAAAACACACTTCTTCACTGTGAATACAAAAACACTTAATAAGTTAATGAGTTAGTGAGCTTAAGCCCTAATCTCTGGATTCAAGTTTTGGGGATCTTCTCCTTACTTGAGTGTACTTGTTCTATTATTCCATCTTGGAATGTAGTAACAAGTACACATTCCATGGAAAAGAGCTTGAGTTCACTTCCTTATGACACACTCATAAAAGCTTAAAAAAAACACAAACAAATAATAAGCGTCTTTCCTTCGGGAATTCTTTTCTCATCTCCTTCGCTCTGTACGCGAACTTGCTCCTACTTGTCATTTTGCAAGACGGTAACGCACTCGTCATCCGAGCCTGCAACACCTGAGCATTGACATAGGCAGTTCAAGCCTTAATTCACAAGCAATATTTTCCACCCCTAGTTAGGGGAACTACGGCGTCTCTGATCCTCATTGTCTGGATTAGGTACGTAGGCAGCGGGGTAGGGCCCGTTCGAGCACAATCTCTATTTTCCCTACATTTTTCCTTTTTATTTCTTTTTTCAGTTCCTTTCTATTTTATTTTTATCCAGTTCAGTTTCATTTTCTTTGCAGCAGTTTTCATTTCTTCACTCTTTGAAACATTTTCTTTGCAAGCATGGATCTCGTCGGGTACGGCGGACGATCTGGGTGCTAATACCTTCCCAGGTCGTAACCGACTCCCGAACTCAGTCTCTTTGGTTCGCAGGACCCGTGTCCTTCCTTTTCTTTTCTTCTGGTTTGTGCAGCATTACCATTCCCGTTCCTTCGGGATAAAAATGTCTGGCTGGCGACTCTATTCTTTTCCGCGCCACTTTCGCCTATGTACCAGGATGGAAATCCAGGGAGCGACAGCTGGCGACTCTGCTGGGAACAAGCTGGACCCATACACCATCAAAGCCAGCAAAGCACCAAAGTCCCCCCATTTACCCTCTTTAGCATATCTCTCAGCCTCTGGTATGAGCACACTCCAAGGGAGTCCTTTGCCTTGATTATCCTTCAGAGCCTTCTTGACTGTAGCGGCTGGTAAACGACAAACTTTGGCTATGTCTTCTTCCTTAAGCACCACCTCAGACCCATAGAAAGGCAAGGTATCTCTGACTGGGACACCCAAAATACTGGAAATCTCCTCCAAGGTAGGAGCCAAGATGTAGTCTGGAAACACAAAGCACCGCAGCAGAGGATCATAAAACTGAAGCAAGGTATGCAAACTGTCCTTCTGGTCTGCAGTGGGTTTGTCCACATACTTTAATATCTGGCCATATCTCTTTCTGAAATTTCCCAAGACTTGGTCATTCATCAAACCTGCTAATTTTTGAACACTTCTGACTTCAGGTTGAAGAAAAGTATAGTGAACATTCTTTTTCCTTGTAATTTTTCTGACTTCTGCCATCTGGAGATAAGACTTTCCAGAACTGGGAGCTGACTATGAACAATGACCTGAAAAAATGGAAACATAAATAGTTAATGCAAGAATGATGCAAATGCAAATGCAATGCAGACATATGATCAATCTGGGACCATCTGGATACTGGACATTGAACATAAGGACCCTCTGATCAACTGCAAACCAAAAGCCTCTGAGTCACAACTCTCTGATAGAAATGCCAGAACCACAGTACCAAGAAAAATAGAACACCAGAACCATAGGACCAAAATCATAACAAGGATCACTGATAATGAGGGTATGTAGAGGCCAAGGGTTCCTGCAAACCTGCAAACCCCTCCCAATCTCACTGGTATACTCTGGGTCAGACATCACGGACTCTCAAAGCCGAATAGCAATAATACTTTCACCATTTCCGAGAAATGGCTCATGACCAGATCAGGGAATCGGTTTGGCATTATATACTACGCAGGGAGGCCTCAGTTGAGTCCGGGAAAACAAGGTCATCCTATGTAAGTCCCAGGTGGGCCCTCGGATGCGAATGGGTTTGCCACACAATGTGGTCTGCCACTGTCATCACTAGAGAGGGATGTTTCTACAAGTTTCTCAATGATCGGTCCCCAGCTGCACATAACTGTCAAGATTATGAAATGAGAGAGGAAGATCCCCAAATCAAAGCATTTCCAAGACAGTCACAAATCTGGGCGTGGAACTCACTACTACCCCCATGACAAGATCTCATGAGGCCAAAGTGGAACCACTCTAAGTCCTAAGGTGCACTCGAGCCGTGGTAATGAGCTCATCTCTCAGAAACAGTATCACCCAAACCCACCAAACAGAAAATCCAGTCCAGACAGTCCAGTAATAATAATATGATGCAGAAAATAAATACTGAAAACTGTAAATAAAGCTGTAAATGGAACTGTAAATAAACAACAGTAAAATACAACACACAACAGCAAGCAATCAACACCCAAAGAAACAGAAACACGCAAGCGCTAGGAGAGACTCTCAAGGGAACCAGAGATACTCTGGTTTGGAATTCCCCAGCAGAGTCGCCAGCTGTCGCTCCCCGGATTTCCATCCTGGTACAAACGCGAAAGTGGCGCGGAAAAGAATAGAGTCGCCAGCCATGCATTTTTATCCCGAAGGAACGGGAATGGTAATGCTGCACAAACCAGAAGAAAAGAACGGAAGGACACGGATCCTGCGAACCAAAGAGACTAAGTTCGGGAGTCGGTTACGACCTGGGAAGGTATTAGCACCCCAGATCGTCCGTCGTATCCGACGGGATCCACGCTTGCAAAGAAACTATTTCAAAGGGTGAAGAAATGAAAGTTGCTGCAAAGAAAATGAACTGAACTGGGTAAAAGAAAATAAAAGGGAACTGAAAAAGAAATGAAAAGGAAAAATGTAGGGAAAATAAAGATTGTGCTCGAACGGGCCCTACCCCGCTGCCTACGTACCTCATCCGGACAATGAGGATCAGAGACGCCGTAGTTCCCCTAACTAGGGGTGGAAAAGATTGCTTGTGAATTAAGGCTTGAACTGCTTATGTCAATGCTCAGGTGTTGCAGGCTCGGACGACGAGTGCGTTACCGTCTTGCAAAATGACAAGTAGGAGCAAGTTCGCGTACGGAGCGAAGGAGATGAGAAAAGAATTCCCGAAGGAAAGACGCTTATTATTTGTTTGTGTTTTTTTTTGAAGCTTTTATGAGTGTGTCACAAGGAAGTGAACTCAAGCTCTTTTCCATGGAATGTGTACTTGCTACTACATTCCAAGATGGAATAATAGAACAAGCACACTCAAGTAAGGAGAAGATCCCCAAAACTTGAATCCAGAGATTAGGGCTTAAGCTCACTAACTCATTAACTTATTAAGTGTTTTTGTATTCACAGTGAAGAAGTGTGTTTTATGATTTTCTTGGTGAAGATGATACCCTGATCAGACTTGTACATCACAAGGCAAGCTTGTACTATCCCAAGATGGGAAGACTACAAGTGTCTCATGGGATAAGGCTATTGCTTAAGGTATCACTTCATTCTTTATTAAGTGTCTTCTTTAAGTCTTGAGATGAGAAGAGAAGAAGAACCAAAAGGATCATAAAGGCAAAAGTCTAATGGGGGGACTAATGAATCCTAAGTGTTGTCATGCATGGAAATCCTAGGTTAGTGAGGTTAACTATCCTAAAGAAGAAAGAAAGAAGAAGAGAAGAAGAAGAAAGAAGAATAGGAGAGGAGGAAGTAAGGCCTAAGCCCAACAATCACAAGGTTAGTACAAATAATGATAAGAAGAGAAGATATAAGATTTGGAGATGTGGGAATCACATCCACACCTCTCACTTACCATAGCCCCTGAAATGGTTAGTGACACAAGCATACAAGTAAAACAAAATGAACATAATGTCATACCAACATCATACAAACAGAAGTGAAGTCATACACACAAATGCTCAATGCCAATGCAAGTCACAAGAATGAGAAAAGAATCACACAAGTCAATATGAGGCAACATGAATCACATGGCAAAGCAAAACAAACTTGGAAAGATGCAAAGCAAAAACACAAAACACAAACTCAAGGCACAAGACCAGAACCCTAATCAAGTTAAAGAAGTGCTTAAGAAGCAAGAAAGATGAAGAGAAGAGAAGCACAAATCTAAGCAATCACACTATAGGGAGGAAGAAGCAAAGAAGTGAGGTGGATGTACAAAAGAAAAGAAGAACTTCAAAGGTAAACAAAACACAAAGATTTCCAAAACACAAATCCCAAACCAAGATTAGAAAGGTATCCTTGCTCTAAAGAGACCCTAAACAAGATGAAGAAGTTGGCACAAGTGCCCTTCTAAGCTAAGGAGAGGACTTATGATCAAAAAGAAGCAAAATGGGACAAGTTAAGAACCAAAATTCAAATCAAATCAAGAATGCACCCAAAAATTCCACAACCTTGCACAAGATATCTTCAATCATGATATAACAACATGCCAAAAGGATAGGAAGAAAATCAGAAGCTATACAAGTCAAATGAGGGCTCAAACATCAATTAGGGTTAAGAAACTTCACTCACAAGTTAAAGGTCAAAACCAAATGAACAAGTTCCTAAAAATCAGCACAAAAATCACACATGAAGTACACTCTATCAAGAGTCCAAGGCAAAAAGAAACACTCAAAAATTCAAAATGAGGATCAATATGGAAAATGGACAAGACAACATGCTAAAAAAAGAATTAAAATGAATTAAATAAAGGAGAGAATTAATTTACACGTGTCAATTAAAAATAAATGGAAAATAAAAATATTAAAAAATAAAGAAAACTCAAATGATCTTCCATGAATTATTTTAGAATTTTTTGAAACTTAGAACTATTTTTAAAAATTAAAAAGCAAAACTGAAATAAAATGAAATAAGAAAAAGAATTAAAATGAAATATGAAGCTGGGAGGTGTGAATAGAAGGAATTCTAGTTCAAATGAACTGGGCTCAAGTCACAGGGGGGTGCGGATAGTGATTCAGACCCACTGGGTCCTGCGCAGCACACAATTACAAGGGTGGATATTCAGAAAATACTGGAAAAAACAATGGCCTTAGGATCAAAAGAACGTATCCTAATAGTCAACTCATTAATCCTAGTCAACAAAACAATTGGTCATGAGAGAGGGAGCATGCTAGTCGCTGTGTGGTGCGAAACACATGGCTTATTCAGACTCAAAACATAAGAAGCAAAACACGTGAGAGGGAGCATCCTCATTAATTGAGGTGGCAGCTTTACAATCGTCCAGATGATAAGATCTAATGGTCATGAGACCTTCTTCTTCGTCCAAACCCTAAAATGAACCAGCCCAGAATTCGGTGACCGGAGCTAGGGCTCCGGCACCGGAAAATGCATATAATGAACAAACATTAATAAAAATACACAAAATGCTCCAGATTAGATCATTAAGTCACCCTGAACTCAAATATGGCCATGAAAATCTCAATAGATCAAAGAACAGACTGGATCGAAAGGAAACAGGTTCCACCATGAAAATTCAAATCAACATATAAAGCTCAATAATGCATCATTTTCTAATCTAAAACAAGCAGAATCACCAGCACAAACAGAAGATCACAATGCACACATCTATTTTCACTTTTAGATCTGAGAATTTTGAGCTCACCTGAAACTTGCAGATCTGGAAATAGCTTGTTAGAAGCCAAGAAATAGCTGCAAATCCACTCCAAATACACTCTAGTTGCAAAATAAATGCAACTAGAGCCTTGAAAGTTGTTGGAACTAGGAGTTTGAAGCTTGCTGCTCTGAAATGGCAAGGTGTTGAATCTTGAGAATCAACTTGAACAATGGATGGATTTGTGATCCTGAGCTCTCAAGGATGAAGAATATGTGGTTGGTTTGTGAAGAGAGAAAATGTAGAGAATGATTCGAAGGAAAATGCAAACTGAGCCAAAACTTGAGAGTGATGAAATGAGAGAGATCTGAACCTTTCTAAAACCCAAATTCTCTTATATGTGAGCTCATGAAGCAATGCTGAAAGCATGAGGGCCTTTGCACGTGGGAAGAGAGTGTGTGAGAGAATTTGCACAATTTGCAAATTTGTTGTAATATCATGAAATATTCGTGCATTGCCTTCCCTCTTGCCCATGTGCATTCCACATCTCACCCTTGATTTCAATCCACAAAGATCCTGGCCTTTGGATGTAATTGTCACACAATTCTCATGATCATGCAAATACTACACTTATGGAATAAAATTCTCATCATGCACGAATTTGGTGTCATTCTTGGAGAAAAATGGCCTATTTGCATTGCTTTGTAACATTGTAACCTCATTTGGTTCATACCAATACTCAAATAAATTTCATGACTTTTTGCTCTTGTGTACAAATGAAAATTCAAGACTTGCCCTAATTTTCACTAATTTTCGAGGGCTCTATCTTTCAAACCATAAAGGCTATGAAAAAGTACTTGTACTTTTTGAAAATGGGAGGCTTTAATCTCCAAATTTCATGTTTGACTTTGGTCCATTTGAAGAATTTTTCACCAAGTTATGCTCACTTGAAAATTAGGGCAAAAACTTGCTAAAAATGGCATTTTCCATGACCAACCTTACACCAATTTTGCAAAACACCTCAAAACCTCATGATTCTTGATCTTTGCTCTTGCCAAACCTCTTTTAACATTATAAGAACATCCCTTGGCTAGAAAAATGGGGTTGGACCCCTTGAAATCTCACAGTTGACTTTTCTAAGGCACAGTTGACCAATTTCTTCATTTACAAGCAACTGAAGAAATACTTGACTTCCACAAGGAAATTTCTCACCAAATTTCATCCCTAGGATCCTATTAACATGTAAAAGGCTTTGCCCAAATGAAATGGCCAAAGTATTGAGGTTTTCATGATTGAAACTCAAACCCTAATTTGGGATCATGGTGTAGGAGCTTTGCCCTAGCCTGGATTCCCTGATGATCTTCCAACCTTCTGAGCTTTTGTAAATGAACTTGAACTTGTAAATGCAAAGTAGACCCCTCATAGGACTTGAACAAATCCATTGGGCCCCTTGTCATGGCTTGTGATGCTTCAAGAACCTCCACAGATGATCATATGCCTAATGCTAGGTCATGAGGATGTTATGCCTCATCTTTCTATGCTAAGATGCTAAAAATATGATATGTTCATGATGAATATGATGTGATATGATGCTTAAAATGAAGAGGGCAAATTTGGGGTGTTACAATGGGTCAATGGAAATACGTAGGCAGAAGATCGTCAGGTCTTTCCGAGCAACCTTATAAAACAACTTCACTCTCCAGCTTCACTCTTTCCTTCAGACGTCTCGTGTCAGAGTCAGAATAACTAGAAGAAGAGGTATGATTACCATGGTTGGGTATACGACTGTGTAACACGGTGGGAGAACTGACTTTAGTTAAATGTTGCGGATAGCAAGAGTCCCCACCGACTTTTATTTTATCCAAAAGGAAAGGGCATAAAAGAACAGGAAAGACCTTAAAAAGATTTTGAGTTCGGGGGGTAGGTTATACAAAGGGAAGGTGTTAGCACCCTTTATATCCATGGTTATCCATGGGCTCTTAGTTACTTAGCTCACTTTAAATTGTTTTGAAATAGGTGTAGTGTGTGATTAAAAATTTTCTAAGTGCTTTATAATGATCCTCGTATGGATGTATATAAAGACTTTGTTTTGAAAAATTGTTTGAAAGGTGAAGTGTAAAATGTATTTTGAAATGTGTGAGCAAGTAATTAAGAGGAACCTACCCTATATTAAGTCTTTACTGTTCTTATATGTTCTTTCAATGGTAAGATTATCCCTATTATTAAGGAATAAGTAGTCATTACCTTGGATGTGATAAGGGACATGTATAGGGACGTCTGAATATAGGCAACTGTAAGGTGTCTTTAGCAATTCGTAGGGACTTATCATCTTTTATTCGAAGGGACAAGATCATTTATCGTAGGCAACTTTGAAGGGACTTGATCTTATAATTTGAAGGGACTTGATGATATTTTGTGAAAGGACTTTGCTTAAGACACCTTACTTGACCTTTTGAAATAGGCAACATGAGAGATAACCTTAGAAAGTGTAGGATGGCGATCAAAGATCGACTTACGTGTGTGAGTGTTTATTTTCAAGTATTTATCTTATTTAATTAATTTTCTAAATCAATTTTAATCACAAACATGCTATGCACACCCTATAGTTACTAACCACACAGTTAATATATTTACAATAAAAATAAAGCAAAAATATAAACCTAAACTATTACAAAGCTTTGGGATAGTTACAATATAATCGGAAAAAATAATAATAACGAGAAAATAAATAAGCAATAACTTAAATGGTTATTAATAATGAAATAATAATAAGAAGAAGAAGGGGTTAGCAAAAATATAAAGAAAAATAACAATTTAAGAGAAAATATTATTTTTTAAGTTAAATAAACATTTAGAAATTTTTTTAGAAGAAAATAGAATAATTATAATAATAAACAAATAATAATTACTTATAACAAAAAATGATTAATTATTTAATTATAATTTATAACAAAATTAAATTAAATATTAAAGTTAATAAAAATTAAGGTTAATAAAAATTAGGGTTTTGAAAAAAGTTAGGGTTTAGATTTTTATTTAAGAAAAATTAGGGTTTATGTTTTAGGTTTAAATAATTAATTAAAACTTACATAAATTATTTACAAATTATAAATAATAAAATTATATACAAAATTATTTATAAAAAACATATTATGATATTTACAAAAATATAATTTTTGATTAACATGTTAATTGACTTTTTAATTTTAATATAAAACAAATTAAATAAATAGATAATATATAATTAAAATAATTAAAAACAAAACAAGTCTTAAAAAAAATGGGGGAGGTATTTTAAATATTTTAATAAGGAAAATAATATTTAATAATAATAATTAAATTATATACATATTTAATAAATAATAAATAATTAATTATGATTTACAAAAATATTAAGTTAAATTATAAAGTTAAGAAAATATTAGAATTAGGGTTAGGGTTAGGGTTAAAATTGTGAAAATTAGGGTTTTACTTATTAATTTATAAAATAAATCAATTTATTTACAAAATATATATATTTAATAATATGAACATATAATAAAATAAATATGAATAATTTGATTTTTTTGAGAAAATAATTTGAATTAAAAGAAATATAAGTTTTTGTAAAGAAAATAATATATACATTTATTTTATAAATTTATTATTTAAAGAATTAATTGAATTAAATAAATAAAACAAAAGAAATAGTGAAAATAAATGAAAAAACATACCTGGGGCTGGGATTCGAACCCAGGCCCTAGCAATGGCACTTAGCTGTTTCTGCATCAAACATTAAATCAAAATATCCAGAAACATTGCAAACATCATCATGAACAATAATATATAATCAAACTTCATTTATATTGCTTATATCATTGAAATCGAAAAATCAATTTTTAAGCTAAAAGATGAAATCGGTTTATGCATTTTGATGAGTTTTGGATGATGTAATACATTGGGATAACATCAAGGATGATCAAGGAAGAGATTGCAACCTTCAAAACACTTTGATATAGCCTGCAAAATAGAATCCGAATTATGAATTTTTTATGAAAATTTGAAGTATTGTTCTTACTCTTGGAAGCAGCCAAATTCGTGTCTTTGTGTTGTGATCTCTTCATGTATATATAGTGAGTGTAATTAGGTCAAAATATCATATCCTACTTTGGACTTTTGGTTCACTTGAGATTGAAAAAGATATGCTTTCAAATATTAAAAAAAAATTGATATCTTCTTGCTATTTTTGGTTGATATGATCTTATATGATTTCAATCATCTCTGAATGGCCTTTAAGAATTTCTAGAACAAAAATCAAATCAAATATTGAGAAAAAAAAATTGATATCTTCTTACTATTTTTGGTTGATATGATCTTATATGATTTCAATCATCTTTAAATGACCTTTATGACGTTCTAGAACAAAAATCATATCAAATATTGAGGCTTTTATATTTTATTTTGATTTAAAATAATTTCAATCATCTCTAAATGGCCTTTAAGAATTTCTAGAACAAAAATCAAATCAAATATTGAGACTTTTATATTTTATTTTGATTTAAAATGATTTTTAATGTATAAAATCATAATAAATAAAACAAAAATGAATAAAAATTTGAATAAATGATTTTTAATTCGTGCATGATGTCATGGTAGTGTTTGGGTCATAAAAAAGCAAGCCCATTTGGAGAAATTTGGTTATAAGATCCCATTTGCTTCATAAACCTCTCAAACATTTCCCAACTTTGCAAAGGCACAAATCCCTCAATTTTAATGATATGAAGGTATTCTTGGACATTTTAGAAAGCTTAGAGAGTCCTCTAACCAACCTCTTTGGTCTCATGTCCATATCTTTTACCATTCTCAAGTTATGCTCTTTGGAAGATGTTGACTTTTGTTGACTTTTAAAATGACCTATAATGTCTTAGCTCATACCTTCCAAATGAAGCATTTTTGGGCTTGGCTTGTGAGACAAAAAGTTGTATAGAATTCAATTTCCTTCAAAATGAGCTTTAGATGGAAATTTTTTGATGAAGTATGTGAAAGTTATGGCTGGTCAAAGTTCAGTTGACTTTTCCTGTGAAAACCCTAATTTAGAAACTCCTGATTCTTGATGGTCTGAAATCTCCTTGATGAATCATGATCAACCCTTGATCAAATGATGAATTTTACTTCATATACTTGATGTTGGCAAATAATCATGAAGTTTGACTTTGGTTTGACCACAGTTGACCTTAGTTTGACTTTTTAACTGCTTTGACTGATTTTAGCCTATCTGATCATCTGACTGAGCAAACCTTTGGGAAAAGTATTGAAACTTGACATGGGGATTCTTGAACACATATGGGATGCTATGAAGCTCACTTGAAGTCTTGGAAGTCCATTTAGCCTGATGAAAGTCAAAACCCTAGTTTAAGATGCATTGCTTAGGAGGATGCATTGTCTGAGGGAATTGTCAAACTTTCTGACTAATTGTGAACCTTATGAACCTCTTAGTACACAATGTCTTGTCTTGGTGAGGGCAAATTTTGGGGTGCAACAGCTGCCCCTGTTCAATTTTCTGAAACCTGAGGGGTTAGATTGGTATATGTGCCATTCGTGACCTGAAAGGTTGAAGGGGATTAAACACAAAAGCCCAAAAATTTGCACTCGCCGGTGCATAAAGTAACACTGATGATTAATTGTATATGCTTGAATGGGCTTGAAGATGCCACTTGGAAGAACTGGAGATGGGCTTATAGATGCCATCCATAATATCAGGAGGTGATAATATCTTGATGTTGATACTGGATATCAGTACTAGGTCTTCGCATAGGCCGTCTCTGAATTGTATCTAAGAACATACTTTTAATTTAAGTGTCAGAACTAAATCTTCGTGGCGATTTCTTTCTGAATTAAGTATCAGCACTAGACCTTCGTATAGATCGTCTCTGAACTGTTTTGAATTGTTGAATAGACCAGTAGAAATAAATCTTCGTGACGATTATCTCTTCGGAAAATATCTTGGAATAGGGAATGGATCTTTGTACAGACCGTTTGCCTATTATCTAAGGACAAAAGAGTATCAGGATTAAATCTCCTGAAAATATCCTGGACTAGGGAATGGATCTTTGTATAGACCGTTTGCCTAATATCCAAGAACAAATAGATTAAATCTTCTGAAAATATCCTGGACTAGGGAATGGATCTTCGTATAGACCGTTTGCCTATTATCCAAGGACAAAAGAGTATCAGGATTAAATCTCCTGAAAATATCCTGGACTAGGGAATGGATCTTTATACAGACCGTTTGCCTAATATCCAAGAACAAATAGATTAAATCTTCTGAAAATATCCTGGACTAGGGAATGGATCTTCGTATAGACCGTTTGCCTAATATCCAAGGACAAAAGAGTATCAGGATTAAATCTTCGTGGCGATTACATCCTTTGAAAATATCCTGGATTAGGGAATAGATCTTCGTATAGACCGTTTGCCTACTATCCAAGGACATCTTTAGTAATGATTAAGTATCAGCATTAGACCTTCGTATAGATCGTTTCTGACTTGTTGTGAATTGTTGATAGTATATAACCATCCTGCAAGGAAAAGGTTAGTTTATGCAATATGTATGCATGCATGGCATGATGCATCTAAGTAAATGTATTATGCATTTATGGATATGTTATGGTATGATATAAATGATGTATGTATGAATCATGCAGCCTGGAGCGTCTGGATATCTTTGTATAACAAACTGCTGGCTATGGAAAATAAATCCCGATTCGTTGCTAAAGAATATGAGGACCTCGTTCCCATCTTGTTTGATAGTATAGTATTCATAGCTTCCCGTCTTCGTTCGTCGTACTTCTATTGAAGGAATAAGTTCCTGAGTATCCCGATTGAGGATAAAAGAGATGGACATAAATTCAAGGGAAGATGTAACTCGAAGTATCTATAAAGATAGATTTGCTCTACTAGGGATTTGTAGTTGTCTTGTGGGAATGAACCGGCGAAGCTTCGTTGAATTCCTACCTTCGTTCGTCCTTAGTAAATACTATTAATGCATTTTATGCATTTCTGGTAAACATCAATCATATTAAAAAACATACATACATTCAAACATAACCAATGGACGTTTTCGCTTATGTAAAAAGAGGAAAAGTAATCCTGAATACAGAGGGAAAAGTAAAGTTAAAATCGAAAATAGAATCGTTTCAACTTTGAGAGTGTATAACCAATTGGATTTAGAGCTCCTGAGATTCTTAACTTTCCTGAATACCTTCCCAGAAATCCTCATAGCTGGATCTGAAGACATGATACTGACACCATCTGATACTACTGGCGTAGACAATTAATTTCCACAATGGCTTCTGCTGAGAATTCAATATCAAGGTAATACAATGAGAGGAACGTGTCTTCAAATTGTGATGGACCATATACGCTCCGGGTATTAGATTTGAAAAGAAAGCATTGCCCCTTGGTTGAGGATGAATTGTCCCATAATGGAAGTATCTGAATGTAGTTACCTCAAGAGAAATAAGCAGAATGCCCCACAATAATATACCCCTGACATCATGAACTTTATAATGTTACCCTTGGTAATTCAAATATACGAGGAGAGTTGCCCCTGGCTATTAAGCATTGTTCAATCTGGACCTGATTGCCTCAAATGAGTTAGGTAGTAACATGGCTTGCCCCCTTGATTGGGAGATAATGACTATGCCCCTTTGTATACATGGGCTTTGATCCAGGAAACAACTTTGTTTATCAGAAAGACTTTGGTTTATTGAACATTCATCCTGTAAGTTTCTCTGTTTATCAAACACTCAGGTATATGCAAACAAATATATTCAAAAATGCAACGCTTATGTCTGTCTTGAAGTTTTGAAAAAGAGTTATTTTAGAAAAAAACAATTTTTGTGAAAACTGTGATATTTAGGGGTGTTCGCGGTTTGGTTTGGATCGGTTTTGAAGCAAAATATCATTTGATCCAAAGATAAATTTATTTGCGGTTTGGTTCGGTTTTGGATGATTGGTTTAAAAAATTCATCCGATCCGATCCAATTTCATGCGGTTTTATTTGGATCGGTTTTTTGGATATACAAATTATAAATTATAACTTTTATTGATATTCTAAAAATACTAATAAATAATAAGTTTGATATAATATATATTATACTATATAAAAAATTTATATTACAAGATGAAAATAATAAAAATAAATAGATTAAATCTAACTAATAAATAGTATTTTAAAAGATAAGTATCATTTAATACTAAATTAACACAACATATATACTAATAAAATATAAATAATTAAAAAACATATATACATGCGGTTTGGTTTGGTTTGGATCGGTTTTGAAAAATCAATCCGAAATCCGATCCGAACCGATCGGTTCTTACAAAATGACATCCAAATACATCCAAAACAAATCGGTTTTTTCGGTTTTCGGTTTTTTTGGATCGGTTTTCGGTTTTTTATTTGGATTGGTTTGGATTTGAACACCCCTAGTGATATTAACTCAAGTTTTATAATAAGCCCTAAAGGAGACAGGATACCTTTTTGTAGCAGTACGCTTTCGAACTAACCATGCTTCAGTTAGGACTTTTAAAGGGTTGTAACGTGGTCTGGTTCACGGTTTAAGAAACAAAGGATAAAGGCTCAAATTTTATTTATACCCAACCCAATCTCCATGATGTTCTTCAGTCCTATGCTTAGTTAACTTATGCATTGAGACTCAAAGGAGTTTGGAATTGTATACTGATATTTGTGATGGTTCAGAAACCAAAAATTTATTTGAACATTCAGTCATCTTTCTTTGTTGAGGATTCATAGTGACCTCTTTTTTCTTTTGACTTTGTTATATCTTTTTTTTGCCTGAACTGTTTATTTCAAAATTACAGTCAGCGGAATTTCTCAATTTTTTTACTAAGTCTCCTTCATAGGTTTTGACTTAGTGGGTTTTTCTTTTGCTGGATATTGACTGTCAGGTTTAATGATTACAAAGAACCATCATTAGTTGTGTACAACACAGATAATTGGCATATTTGAGTTAACTGAGTAACTAGCCTCGGGTTATGAATAAGGGTTTTAATTTGTGCGATAATAAAAACTCCTACTTCATAGGCTCAAAAGGGTTGACTAGGGATTAACTTCCTTATATCTCCACTGTTTAGGAATTGAAACAATGCTTGTACATCGTCAGCATAGTCTGTTCAAAAGCATACTGCATAAGATTATGGTATTGTTTTTGTCATCCTCCCTCTACAGGCTTAAAGCTTTATCAGGAGTTAAATATCACAAGATAGGAATAAGAAGCATAGTTTTAAATATAGTGAAACGAATGGATTAATTCAAGACAAACATATGCAATGCATTAATGAAAACAAAAGTTTGACATAATAGTAAGTGTTTAAACAAACAAAACAAATTACAAATGAAAATTCAAATATTCTCAAAGCCTCTTCCTCTAAACTCGTCACTCCTAGTTATCTGGAAATTTTGATGCTTGATGGACGATAGAAGAACTCAACCTGGCCTTCTGGCGTAACCTCAAGTATTCCTTCGTCAATTAGGTCTTGAATCTTATTCTTCAATGCCCAACAGTTATTTGTGTCGTGTCCGGGACTGTCGGAGTGGTACATACACCTTGCTTTGGGATTATAGCGAGGAGAAGAGGTATTAGGATTTTTAGGAGAATTTTCCAAGGAAATTAGCTTCATTTCCAACAAGCATTGCAGCATTTGTGGCATTGACGTGTTGAATTTGATGAACTGTCTTCTACATTCCTTGTATAGAAGTGGATTAACCTTACAAGGCCTTCTTTCTTCCATTGAAGGATGATCAGTAGTAGCCTGTCTCTTACCTTCTTTTATCCTCATCTTCCTTTCAACCAAGTCAGCTTGTTTTAATGGAGGTTGACTGACAATTAGATTCCTGACTCCATTACTTTGAAGTTTGTGGACAAAGGTTCTTAGTTCTTCTTGCCCCTGAGGTAAACTTTGAATAAGAGCCACCTGGTCTTTCATTTGGATCCTCATTTCTGTCATCTCAGCTTGCAGTTGTTCCAACTGATTATCCTTGTTACATTCAGGATTCTTCATTTTCATATCCTTAGAGAGGAATGCTTTCAACTCTTCTTGCCCCTTGGACAAATTCAGGATCACTTCTTGGAACTGAGCATTCTGAGCCTGGAGATCCTTGATAGTTTGTTCGAGATCCATTTCTGCTGAAATAAACAGCGAGAAGATAAGATACTTGTTCATAAGAAACCTGTGATGCAATGATATGGTATGTAAATGCATATGCAATGTTTTCAAGGACCGCAGGATTTAAATTTGTTTAAACAACCATAAAGTAAACTTTTATTAGTAAGCAAATAAACTTGTTTGCCCCTTGGGCTTACAATAAAAATGAAATGAATACAAAAAATGGGGTTTTAAGTCTCCCATGGACGTTTCCTCTTTGTGTTGAGGTATGAGTTGAGATTTCGCTCCTCGTGTAGTTGTTTTGTTAGCTCCAAGATTCTTTCTTGACTTGCTTTGTAATGAGTCTCAAAAGTATCTCTTTGCTCCTTCAACTGGATCCAGGACCTTTGTAACTCTTCCATGTCTGTGGGCATGTCTGGATGAAGAATGATATAGGAAGTATCTCCTTCAGCAACAGGCTCCATGGTAACTGGAAGGATAGCAGGATATGGCATCATAAGAGTCTGAGCACGAGATCGCACCCATATGAGATAAGGTTCCATAGGAATAGTGTATTTTGGTTCCAGAGTCTTGCTGTCAACCTTGTTCACTTTACCCCATGCTCGTATGAACCTTTGATGGTAACCTTGCAGATCGTTGTCATAGTCGAACACAATTCCTTGAATAAGCATGTCATGAGGACCATTACTCCGAGCATAACCAAACTGACGTAGAGCTAAAGAAGGATTGTAGGTAATGCCCCCTCTTATGCCAAGGAGTGGCACATTGGGGAATTCACCACAACGGTCAATGATAGTAACATTCTCCATAGATCTAGAACACCAATGAATGTCTGAATGAGAAACTAACATGATCCTTTTAGACCACCTTAACCCTTGTTCATTCTTCATCACTGATCGAGGAAGGTGAGAAATAAACCACCTAGACAATAGAGGTATACAACACATCAGATTTCCTCGTGCCTTCGTAGTACGGTTATGAAGAGAGTGTAAGATGTCACCTAGTAATGTAGGCACTGGATTGCGAGTCAGAAATATGTTGATGGCGTGTATGTCTATGAACTGGTCTGGATTAGGGAACAATACTAATCCATAAATCAATAGGGATAAGATCTCCTCAAAAGCATCATAACTCATAGCCTTCAGGAACACTTGAGCTTTCTCCATCAATCCCTTAGCAAGAATACCCTTAACTCCACTTCTCGTTTCTAGGACAATGTCTGATTTCTTCAAATGTAGGGCTGCAGCAATGACTTCAGGTTTAGGCTCTTTTTCCAAGCCTGTGAAAGGTCTCTGATTAAGGATAGGTATACCCAGTAGTTTGGAGAACTCTTCTATTGTAGGAACCAACTGATAGTCGGGGAATGTGAAACAATGATGTTTAGGATCAAAGAACTGAAATAGGACATTCATCATATCTTCATTGAACCCTGAAGTGACTAGATCCAGTAGGTAACCATGCCTCTTGATGAATTGGGAGTTTTCAGAAACTTGAGAGACCAATTCCTTAAGCTTAGGAGGTATTTCTACAAAGTTGACCCGAATAGTATTCCTACGAGCATAAGCCATGACCTGCAACAAAGAACAAAGATAAATCCTTTGGTCCTTGAAATGGTTAGTGAAAATGATATGCTTATGATGCATGATGATGTTATGATGTTATGCTCAATCACAAACATGTAGCACACACAAACAAGTCACACCATAGCCCTAGGTTTAGAGGCTTGCATGAGGTTTAAAGGTAAGTACCCTCCCCTGAAGTTTAGTTGGTTCATCCTGTCCTACAAAAGTAACCAGGTTCTAAGGGATCTCAATATCATTGATCCTTCACAAGGGTGGTTGTTCAGTAGGCAACTTACTTGCCAACCAAAACCCTCCAAGTTTAGGATCTCAATGAGTGTAGCATCGAGTATCAACCAACTTCAGTCTTCACCAAAGCCGGTTATCTCACTACTTTCTAAAGGCCAAGATGGGATAACTAGGGTTCTAAAAGTCAGTTAGTGTATTGACAACATATGGCAGCCCCATATTATCCTTAACTTACTTAAGGAACATAAGCACCAACCAAGAAGTCACACTAACTATGGCCACCAGATCAACCATATCGGTATACGTCGTACAGTTTCCTTGGTCTATTGGCATTTACCTAGGGTACACTAGATCCGGGTTAGGATCTTTCATACATAAAACCCAACAAGTAATATAAAGCAAACAAAGCAAACAATTTAAAGTGATCTAATTCCTAAGGGTACCCCTCTTTAATATTATCCCCAGCAGAGTCGCCAGTTCTGTAACACGGTGGGAGAACTGACTTTAGTTAAATGTTGCGGATAGCAAGAGTCCCCACCGACTTTTATTTTATCCAAAAGGAAAGGGCATAAAAGAACAGGAAAGACCTTAAAAAGATTTTGAGTTCGGGGGGTAGGTTATACAAAGGGAAGGTGTTAGCACCCTTTATATCCATGGTTATCCATGGGCTCTTAGTTACTTAGCTCACTTTAAATTGTTTTGAAATAGGTGTAGTGTGTGATTAAAAATTTTCTAAGTGCTTTATAATGATCCTCGTATGGATGTATATAAAGACTTTGTTTTGAAAATTTGTTTGAAAGGTGAAGTGTAAAATGTATTTTGAAATGTGTGAGCAAGTAATTAAGAGGAACCTACCCTATATTAAGTCTTTACTGTTCTTATATGTTCTTTCAATGGTAAGACTATCCCTATTATTAAGGAATAGGTAGTCATTACCTTGGATGTGATAAGGGACATGTATAGGGACGTCTGAATATAGGCAACTGTAAGGTGTCTTTAGCAATTCGTAGGGACTTATCATCTTTTATTCGAAGGGACAAGATCATTTATCGTAGGCAACTTTGAAGGGACTTGATCTTATAATTTGAAGGGACTTGATGATATTTTGTGAAAGGACTTTGCTTAAGACACCTTACTTGACCTTTTGAAATAGGCAACATGAGAGATAACCTTAGAAAGTGTAGGATGGCGATCAAAGATCGACTTACGTGTGTGAGTGTTTATTTTCAAGTATTTATCTTATTTAATTAATTTTCTAAATCAATTTTAATCACAAACATGTTATGCACACCCTATAGTTACTAACCACACAGTTAATATATTTACAATAAAAATAAAGCAAAAATATAAACCTAAACTATTACAAAGTTTTGGGATAGTTACAATATAATCGGAAAAAATAATAATAACGAGAAAATAAATAAGCAATAACTTAAATGGTTAGTAATAATGAAATAATAATAAGAAGAAGAAGGGGTTAGAAAAAATATAAAGAAAAATAAAAATTTAAGAGAAAATATTATTTTTTAAGTTAAATAAACATTTAGAAATTTTTTTAGAAGAAAATAGAATAATTATAATAATAAACAAATAATAATTACTTATAACAAAAAATGATTAATTATTTAATTATAATTTATAACAAAATTAAATTAAATATTAAAGTTAATAAAAATTAAGGTTAATAAAAAATTAGGGTTTTGAAAAAAGTTAGGGTTTAGATTTTTATTTAAGAAAAATTAGGGTTTATGTTTTAGGTTTAAATAATTAATTAAAACTTACATAAATTATTTACAAATTATAAATAATAAAATTATATACAAAATTATTTATAAAAAAACATATTATGATATTTACAAAAATATAATTTTTGATTAACATGTTAATTGACTTTTTAATTTTAATATAAAACAAATTAAATAAATAGATAATATATAATTAAAATAAATAAAAACAAAACAAGTCTTAAAAAAAATGGGGGAGGTATTTTAAATATTTTAATAAGGAAAATAATATTTAATAATAATAATTAAATTATATACATATTTAATAAATAATAAATAATAAATTATGATTTACAAAAATATTAAGTTAAATTATAAAGTTAAGAAAATATTAGAATTAGGGTTAGGGTTAGGGTTATAATTGTGAAAATTAGGGTTTTAATTATTAATTTATAAAATAAATCAATTTATTTACAAAATATATATATTTAATAATATGAACATATAATAAAATAAATATGAATAATTTGATTTTTTTGAGAAAATAATTTGAATTAAAAAAAAATAAGTTTTTGTAAAGAAAATAATATATACATTTATTTTATAAATTTATTATTTAAAGAATTAATTGAATTAAATAAATAAAACAAAAGAAATAGTGAAAATAAATGAAAAAACATACTTGGGGATGAGATTCGAACCCAGACCCTAGCAATGACACTTAGCTGTTTCTGCATCAAACATTAAATCAAAATATCCAGAAACATTGCAAACATCATCATGAACAATAATATATAATCAAACTTCATTTATATTGCTTATATCATTGAAATCGAAAAATCAATTTTTAAGCTAAAAGATGAAATCGGTTTATGCATTTTGATGAGTTTTGGATGATGTAATGCATTGGGATAACATCAAGGATGATCAAGGAAGAGATTGCAACCTTCAAAACACTTTGATATAGCCTGCAAAATAGAATCCGAATTATGAATTTTTTATGAAAATTTGAAGTATTGTTCTTACTCTTGGAAGCAGCCAAATTCGTGTCTTTGTGTTGTGATCTCTTCATGTATATATAGTGAGTGTAATTAGGTCAAGAAATCATATCCTACTTTGGACTTTTGGATCACTTGAGATTGAAAAAGATATGCTTTCAAATATTGAAAAAAAATTGATATCTTCTTACTATTTTTGGTTGATATGATCTTATATGATTTCAATCATCTCAGAATGGCCTTTCAGAATTTCTAGAACAAAAATCAAATCAAATATTGAGAAAAAAAATTGATATCTTCTTACTATTTTTGGTTGATATGATCTTATATGATTTCAATCATCTTTAAATGACCTTTATGACTTTCTAGAACAAAAATCATATCAAATATTGTGGCTTTTATATTTTATTTTGATTTAAAATGATTTCAATCATCTCTAAATGGCCTTTAAGAATTTCTAGAACAAAAATCAAATCATATATTGAGACTTTTATATTTTATTTTGATTTAAAATGATTTTTAATGTATAAAATCATAATAAATAAAATAAAATGAATACAAATTTGAATAAATGATTTTTAATTCATGCATGATGTCATGGTAGTGTTTGGGTCATAAAAATGCAAGCCCATTTGGAGAAATTTGGTTCTAAGATCCCATTTGCTTCATAAACCTCTCAAAAATTTCCCAACTTTGCAAAGGCACAAATCCCTCAATTTTAATGCTATTAAGGTGTGCTTGGACATTTTATAAAGATTAGAGAGTCCTCTAACCAACCTCTTTGGTCTCATGTCCATATATTTTACCATTCTCAAGTTATGCTCTTTGGAAGATGTTGACTTTTTGTTGACTTTTAAAATGACCTATAATGTCTTAGCTCATACCTTCCAAATGAAGCATTTTTGGGCTTGGCTTGTGAGACACAAAGTTGTAGAGAATTCAATTTCCTTCAAAATGAGCTTTGGATGGAAATTTTTTGATGAAGTATGTGAAAGTTATGGCTGGTCAAAATTCAGTTGACTTTTCCTATGAAAACCCTAATTTAGAAACTCCTGATTCTTGATGGTCTGAAATATCCTTGATGAATCATGATCAAACCTTGATCAAATGATGAATTTTACTTCATATAATTGATGTTGGCAAAAAATCATGAAGTTTGACTTTGGTTTGACCACAGTTGACCTTAGTTTGACTTTTTAACTGCTTTGACTGATTTTAGCCTATCTGATCATCTGACTGAGCAAACCTTTGGGAAAAGTCTTGAAACTTGACATGGGGATTCTTGAACACATATGGGATGCTATGAAGCTCACTTGAAGTCTTGGAAGTCCATTTAGCCTGATGAAAGTCAAAACCCTAGTTTAAGATGCATTGCTTAGGAGGATGCATTGTCTGAGGGAATTGTCAAACTTTCTGACTAATTGTGAACCTTATGAACCTCTTAGTACACAATGTCTTGTCTTGGTGAGGGAAAATTTTGGGGTGCAACAGGCTGCAACTTGAAGATTACAAGTCTGCGAAAGAGCTATTGATCACTGAAAGTATCCAAGACTGATAGGTCCAAACGGAGTCAAGCCTCCCCAGCTACGGCAATATTCAGTTTCTTTACTGCATTTCCATTTGTAGTTTCTTTTATTTGCTAAACATTTGTCTATATGTATGAATTTTGTTTGCTTTTGAATGTTAGTAATAATAAAACTCACATGTTTGTCTTAAAGTAATTCATTCGCATTCACTTATAATTTTGAATGCTTACATCCCAATACCAATTATCGTGCTTAAACTCTAGGAAGGAGAATGACGAAACAAAAACACAAGTATCTCTAATTGTGTGCTCTCGAATAAGACCCTGTTGACGATGTATATGCTTTGTTTCAAATCCCTAAACACCTAAGATATAAGGGAGATAAACCCTCGCTAACCCCCTTGAGCCTTGAAGTAGGAGTTTCTTCTCGCACGAAAATCCCTCACATGTAACCCAGGGGGAGGGTAGATGTCAGCTAGTCAGACCAAGCGTTCAGGCTTTCATAAAGGAGTGTATTGGAGGATCCATTACATTCCACTATGCCAATCAAGAGGTCCAAAGACCAGAAACCACAATGGTTATTCAAATCAAGAGGTCCAAGACTAGAAGCCACAATATTTATCTTTCATCGACCAAAGAATGAGGCAGTCACAACCCTCGTGAAACAATCAAGACAAACAGTGTCACACGATTTATTCAAAAAAAAAGAAATGAAAAAGCCCGCTAAGTTGAAACTTGAAAACAAGCGACTTAGGCAAAAATTAGGGCATCCCGCTGGACTTCATAGTCAAAGATTCACAAGAATCAATCCAAGCAAAAGTTAGGGATAAGTAAAATAACGCAAAAGCGAAAGACGAAAAGGATTACACAAGAAAGATCCTCAAACAAGAACAAAGTCGTGTGGCACTGACACGACAGACAAAGGGGTGACTGACTCCCAACGATAACCTGATTGGTACTTGAACCAATAGCAGCAATGGTTCCTCAACCGACATGAAACCCTTATGAAAGGTGAACGCTTGTGAAAATTAGCTAAACATAGGAATGGAGGACATAACGAAGAGGGGTGGGCACAAATAAACTTCGAGCCTATATCCTTTTTTTCTATAACCGTGAACCAGGCCACGATATAACCCTTAAAAGTCCTAACTGAAAAAAGGTTATTTTTAGATCGAACTACCACGAGACCGTGTTCCTGACTCCTATGAGTTGTCCTAAAAGATCCTTGTTGGTATTGCACGTACATACTTTCATTTATTCAAAAACAATGTCGTATCTTAACCAGTGATTTGCTCACAAAGGTTTACGACACCTTTTCAATAAAGACTTCAAGATTAACATGTGTGTTGCATTAGAATTTCCATTCTCAGAATAAACATTTTCTGCCTGCATACATTTGTTTGACATCATAAGAAGTTCACATACGAAAATTCAGTCCAGAAGCTCAATCTTTCCAAGTTGAGAAGTCTAAAACTTCTGAAAGACAGTCACGTCGAGGTGCACTTTTCCAAGAAAGTTCCATTGAGTAAGGACTTTTCCAACCAGTCGTGGTAAGATCTAGCCAATCTGGGGCAATTACATCGAGCAATCTATTCAAAATTCAGCCAAATTGGGGCAATCACCTCGAGATCCAAATCTCTCCAGGAGCAAAGATTAGTCAGTCAAGTGCAAAACTATTCAAAATACTCGTATTGGGGAAGGCCACCCCAATAGCACGAGAATTCGTTCTTTCTTAAAGATAGACAATCGAAAGCATCTATCCAGAGTTCAGAGTACCAAGACAACTTTACTCTTGAAGGGTTTCTATGTCACCCTTTCGTCACAAAGTTTACTGATTGAGTCTATTACCCATCTAGCGGTCGCTCGTCAAGCCGATTATCTCATTCAACGCTTCTAAAAGTTCCAAGCTCATCTGTGTTGAAAATGGCTACCTCCCCAACAAGGTTATTACACCAGTTTATGCAGTCAGTACGATACTTAAGAGTTTAAAAACACTAAGTCTTTTTGTAAAATCCTCTTAAGGTAAAATCTAGGCAAAAGAAAATAATCCCCAGCACAAGACGACTTGAAATCCTTCCTCCTCAGTAGGACGTGCTTCGGTTTTGTTATCCTCAGCAGACAGATGGAAGTTATCCCTAGTAAAGTCGCCAAACGTTTTCGTTAGCAGGTTTCCTTGATCCTGTTTCCTCAACAGATCTAAGGTAACTCTTATTCCCCAGCAGATCTCAGACAAATTTGTCTTCCCCAATAGATCTCGGAAGATTTCCTTGCTCCAGCAAAGCAATAAGGATTGATAATCCCCAAACAGAGAGTTCTCTTCCCATGGTGAAGTATTTCTTACAGAAGTTCACGTATTCACGGCAACCAGCTGAACGATTCCCTTCCCCACAGAGGTTCAGAAAATTCAGGTAGATAGAGAGTTCTCCTTAGCAGAGCATTGACAAGACCTTTCCCCAGCTAAGTCGAAAATTCGTCGATCCCCCAACAATCTTATGGGTAAGATTCAATCCCCAGTAGTTGTGGTATCCCCAAGAAGGTTCCTCAAATCTAAAGTCCAATTTATTTTTGGCAAAGGTGATAATTCAGGACAGTTGAATTATTCGCGCTCTTCTCCAGCAGAGATGTTATCCCCGCAGGGCTTCTCGAGATCGAATCCGCGATCATTGCATTCTCAGCAGAATTAGTAGGGACTTATTACTTCCACGTTAGGAATTCCCTTTACACTCACATCAGTTCATTGACAATACTTAAGACATAATATCCCCAGTGTCATGGGGCATCATGCCATACAGTTCAACATATGTGTACCCAACATAATCTAAGTTTGATATCTTGCAAAGCCCAGCCGTAGACTAGCCAAAGTCCATCCTCTGGGAGGTAAATTCTTGAAGTCCAGCCACAGACTGGCCAAAGTTCATCCTCTGGGTGACAAATTCTTAAAGTCCAGCCGTAGACTGGCCAAAGTTCATCCTCTGGGTGACAAGTCCTTAAAAGTCCAGCCATAGACTGACAAAAGTCCATCAGGGGTAGCAAATCACTAAAGTCTCCCGTAGCGAGCAAAAGTCCCCCGTAGTGTGGCAAAAGTCTCCCGTAGTGAGCAACAGCCCCCGTAGTGTGGCAGAAATTCAAAATTCCCCCGTAGTGTGGCAAAAGTCTCCCGTAGTGAGCAAAAGTCTCCCATAGCGAGCAAAAGTCTCCCGTAGTGAGCAAAAGTCTCCCGTAGTGAGCAGCAGCCCACGTAGTGTGGCAAGATTTCCAAAGTCTCCCGTAGTGAGCAGCAGCCCCCGTAGTTTGGCAAGATTTTCAAAGTCTCTCGTAGTGAGCAAAAGTCTCCCGTAGTGAGCAGCATCCCCCGTAGTGTGGCAAATTCTCAAAGTCTCCCGTAGTGAGCAGCAGCCCCCGTAGTATGGAAAATTATCAAAGTCTCCCGTAGCGAGCAAAAGTACCCCGTAGCGTGGCAAAAGTCTCCCGTAGTGAGCAGAAGTCCCCCGTAGTGTGGCAAAAGTCTCCCGCAGTGAGCAATGGTTCACCCGCAGTGTGGCAAGTATCTTGAAGTCCAACCGCAGATTGGCAAAAGTCCGTCCTTAGAATGACAAATTATTCTTGAAGTCCAAGTGTAGATCAGTGAAAGTCCACCCGCAGTGTAGCAAGTCATTAGTTGTTCGACTCCATCCAAAAGAGAATACATCATTAAGGCATTATTGCAGCCTATCGAAGTCCACCTGCAGCGTGGCAAGTCAGTAGCCATCTGACATCACTCAAAAGGCATCCTCGGTTTACTATTCTTCCCATTGTAATTATATCCAAGCAGAGTTCATTTGGTTGGGTTTATTTCCATGTTCTTCTGCCAGAGAGTGTAAATTTTCTGGTTGTTTCTGATATTCAATCCCTGCTTACCTCAAATGTCTGAAAGCAACTGCTATAATCCATTCACATCTATAGTGATTGAATAGGGGCAGCTGTAACACCCCAAAATTTGCCCTCATATTTATAACCTCAACTAGCTTGCATCACCCATATGCATTTCTCATTAGGCCATAATATCACAATAATGCATTTCATTGTCTCCTCAGGCATGTGATTAATACCCTCTGAAGAACCAGTTTTCTTTTTCATTTGGGCTTGTGGTTTGTACTTCAGTAAGGAGTGTTCCAACTGTTTCCTACCTAGATTAGGGAATTAGGGTGTTATACCCTATTTATGGTTATCATATGAATTCAGGAGATCGACCAGACAACCATCGAGAGCATCATATTTTTTTACACTCATATAACTTGATCAGGGTTTATTTCCCTGGCTACATGGCCGTCAAGTGATTTCCATAGGAGGACTATCCATTGATGCATTTGATCATCCGAAGAGTTTATCATTACTTACGGAATAAGTTATGGGCAAATATTTGGTTCTTGTGGTCTAATCCAATTAAGAATTATGGAAGTCAAGCTTTATTCGTGGCCGAACTTGTTGGTTAGCATTCAACATTTGGCTTTGTGTTTGTCAAGGTTCAACTCGTTTGATTGGAAGTCCAACCCATCTTTTCAAAAGCTCATATTTCAAGCCCATATTTACCAATTATCAAAACCATTATCTTTTTAGACTATAAATCTCTTTTTTTATTATTACTATTTAAATCAAAACTTATGGCCATAAACTTTTTTTAAACTAAATAACTTCTTTTTCCTAGTGTCCATAAGCCAATGTATTAATCATATTCACTTGTTCACTCTTTCGATTGCTTGTCTTGGGCTTTTGTGCCAAAATTGTCCAAAGTTCATATGGCCCACAACAATGTTAGAAGCTGACCTGAAGCCTGGTCCCTTTATATACAAAAGCATTGATTTATGGGTTCTTTAGAATGAGTGAGTTTGAAAGTGTACAGAGATGACTATGAAATTCACAAGGAATAACAATGACAACAACAAATCTGATTCAAATTTGCTCGACGTGGTTGTGAATTAAGCCGATAAATTGGCGGCTTCTATTGATAGAACAGAACGGCAAAATCAAGATAAAATAACAAGTTGAGAAGAAGAGTTGGGAAGATATGCTAGAAGAGCAACAAACTGAAAAATACGAGTTCTTCAATATCGGGTATACAAATTTCCGTGTGGAAATGTTTAATAACAAAACAAATAACTCGTAGCAAAAAGTTCAGAATAATTGAAAACTGATATAACACAAAAAATCGATCAAGTTATTGGCAATTCATAAATATACATAACAGAATTATAACCAAAAGGCCGGTTACACAACGATATAACAGAAACAATACAAGTTTTCAATTGCTAACAGAAATCAGAAGAAAAAACTGAGTGACAGAAAAATATAGAAAGGAATCCAACAAACTGTAACAGAAAAAATAGAGAGACTCTTTCATCTCAATTTAGATTACCATCTCTAATCTCTCAGTTTCAACTCTTCATCATCCATTCCAAAAAAAAAACTGCAACTCTTCATCTCAAATAACATCATTCACCTCTTCTTCAAATCTTGACGTTCCTACAATAGCCAAAACGCAAAAAATTAGTAAACACTCGAGAAAACAAAAGGAAAGTCACAATACAAATTCAGTTACAACTGAAAAATAACCAACTTCTAATTGTTCTAACCAACTTTTCTTCTATAATTTTCCTACACATTCTATAAATTCATCAAAGTTTCTCACCTTGTTTCTTCTTCTTCAATCCCTAACAGAAAATTGAATCCCTTCTTGTCAATTCCTCCACCATATTCTACAGTTTCATTTGCTCTGCTTCAAGATTCCTTATTCTTCACCATCTTCATCCAAATTCAACACTTTCCCTTCAAACTCTTCATCACCATTCCATCACCAAATAAGAAACACGAAAAAATATCTTCAGCCATCGGCATTATCATCAGTTCATCTTCCTCAATCTCTAAAATTTTCTCCTCAATCAGAATCATCCTTAATCCGCAACAATCTTCATCAGCACCACATCGACCTTGAACTCCTTCACCACAACCAGAACGATCAAGATCACAATAACCTTCATTTGGTTTCATCTTCATCAATCGGAATCATCCTTAATCCGCAACAATCTTCATCAGCACCACATCGACCTTGAACTCCTTCACCACAACCAGAACGATCAAGATCACAATAACCTTCATTTGGTTTCATCTTCATCAACGAGCCTGCAAGAAGAAAGCAAGAACGCGACCCTATGAGTCGGAATCAAAAGAAACGATTAACGACAACGATTCGAGAAACTCGTTGTTTCACGATTCGATCAAGATAACAACAGAGAAATCAGAAGAAGACGAAGAGGATCGAGAAACACGAATGGAAGGACCGATAAAGCTCAAGAGAATACGTACTTGAGAAGCAATAATCTTCTAACATTGCATCCTCACCTCACAGGTATTCATCGAACCTTGACCAAACTGCCCTTTCTCTTATTTAGAGAGTTGGCTAGATAGGACGACAGAGAGTCGAGGTTGAGATCCGATCGTGGTTGATTGAGAGGTTCCTTAAGATTTCTAGTGATGGATTCAGAGAGAGGGGTTAGGGTTTGTATAAAGTTTGCAGTGTTGGGAGGAGAATGAAACAGAGCTAACGGCGGCCGCGGTTGTCTTCCTCAGGTAACGTTGGTATCGCCGGCGACGGTTTTGTGTATACGGAGGCTAGGGTTCTGTTTTGAAGGTGAAGTAGGTTTGAGAGAGAAAGGGAAAAAACGTGATGAGGGAGAGGGATTTTGATAAGTCTGAGTTTTTATGTTATGTTTTTAAATTGATGTGTTTCTTAATTATGATTTAATTCTGATTAAGAGAAAAATTAAAGACTCTTAAACTATAGTAAAGGCACTGTTAAGAGTATTAAAGTCATAAAATCACCATTAATTTACCATCAATTTTCAAGATTTGAAGGGATAGGATTATGAGGGGATAAGATTCCTATCCTTCGGTCCATTCCGGTGGTGACAAGTGTCACCATCCGGTAGGACAATCGAACGCATCAAATGTGAAGGCACACTCCTTAACAACCGTTCTCCTTCAATCATAGCCATGAGATTATTTTCCATATTGATCAGACAGATGAGATTTCTTCCACAAGTCAACAAAGTTGACTGAAAGGTATACCAAGCACCCTCAGCCTAGTGCGTATGGGCCTTAACACAATCACTATTGGCACCCCCAGTTTCAGCCCATTTGCCTTTTTTTAACTATTTTTTACTTCTCATGAACCTCCCTGTCATTTTTTACGTTTCTTTTATTTTTCTTTTAATAACTCTTTAGAAAATCAATATAAAAATAGTTTTTTCTCACAATAAAATTTCTAGAAAATTGAATAATATGTTTAGACAAAAAAAATATAGATTTTTTTTATTATTTCATTTTTTCGATTATTTTCGCAATTATTTTGGTTTTATGTCTTATATGCTTTAGAAATTCTTGCAAATTTTTTTTACATTAATTCATTTTTGTCATATTGTTGCATATTCATGTTGATCTCATTTATAACATCTTTTTTTTTGTGCAAGTTATTTTTCGAGGATTCACTTATGGATTTAGATTATTTTTATTATGCCTTGATCATATTTTTGTGGTTTATACTTTGTGATGTAATTATTGGAATTTTATGTGCGATACCTATAATTAGGATAGAAAAAGATAAAATGAAGCGTTTAGATAACCAATTTTCAAAAAAATAAAGAAAAGGAGTTATTCGATCCAAAATCGAAGAATTTCAAAAAAATATTAAATAAGGTTTCATGTGACATTAGGATCCCTCGATTATCATCGCTCCACTCCAATACACCAAAAGCAAGCCTTGTATGTCGCACACCATAAGTCGTGTTTCTCAGCACCACACAATCGACCCACCTGATACATCGTTTCATCCCATTTACGATTTACACACGTTTTCACCCACCATGACGTAGGAGGACCATATTATTCACTATTACTTTTTGTACTCGCATTTCTAGTCCAATATCCGTTTAGGTAGCTTTAATATTTCAAGCTTCACTAACCATAGGTCATCATTAAACTCAATTAACTTAGGGTAAGTCTAGTTTCTCTTAGAGTTTTTCCTTTTACAATTTGAGTCTCATTTCTCACCTTTAAAGAAAATAAAAAACATTTAAAAGGAAAGTAGGTACAATACGCCACGAGCCTTAAGCCATATGGGTAATGATTAATGGAGGTCTCCTCCATTCTTCTAGGATACTTTACAAACGTCCCATTGGGGGCGACCTTGGAAAGTATTCTCTCCTATATCATAGTCTTTAGTGTTGTACATACGATAAATATAAAGTTAAAACTCATCTTCTAAAAAACAATAAACCAAGAGACCACGTCTTCTCTTCTCATCTCATACTCTTTGCTGACGATCACGACTTGCCTCAATAGTTCAAACAACGATACGGTAAACACCCTCGAGTCAGAGCCGGTAACACCTGAGTTAGAACTATGGCAACGTCACTCTAAAAAACACAAACAAGTTACCGCCTTAGTTAGACGAACTACGGCGACTCTGATCCTCATTTTCCCGATGAGGTACGTAGGCAGTGGGGTAGGGCCCTTTCGAGCACCTTCTTTATTTTCCCTACATTTCCCCTTTTGTTTCCATTTTCTTTCCCAATTCCTTTTCTCATTTTACTTCCATTTCAGTTAGCAATTCTTTTGTCCAACAACATCTTATTTCTCACCCTTTGAAACAGACTTACAAGCGTAGATCCCGTCGGGTACGGCGGACGGTCTGGGGTACTAATACCTTCCCAGTTCGTAACCGACTACCGGACTTAGATCTTTGGTTCGCAAGGCCTCTTCCTTTCCTTCTTCCTTAGGTTTGTGCAGCATTACCTTTCCCATTCCTTCGGGATAAAAATACCTGGCTGGCGACTCTACCTATTCCGCGCCACTTTCGCGTTCGTACTAGGATGAAAATCCCGGGAGCGACACTGTGATGAGAGAGATTGACATACTTCGCCAATTTATTGGATGGATCATGATAGTTGTGACAACGGTCAGTTACAAGTTTAATATTAATGGTGATATGATTGATGTGATGCAGGCAAAAAGAGGAATCAGACAAAGGGACCCCATCTGCCCCTTGCTATTTGTGATTCTTATGGAATACCTCAATCGAAAAATGGTAAAAATGCAACAAAACCCCAACTTTAACCACCACAGGAAATGTGAGAGGATGGTCATCACTCACTTGGCATTTGCAGATGACATCCTTTTATTTTGCAGGGGTGATGAAATATCTATCAGATTAATAATGGAAGCCTTTCACCAGTTTTCAAAGTCATTTGGGCTTAATATGAATCACAAGAAATGCAAGGTCTTTTGTGGTGGAATGGATCATGTTATGGTGCAGGACATAAAGAGCAAGACAAGATTTGAAGAAGGAGAGTTACCCATTTGATACCTAGGAGTTCCCCAATCAGACAAAAAGTTGAGCCTTAACCATTATATGCCTCTTGTTGACAAAATAACTTGCAGAGTTAGGCATTGGTATGCCAAGTTACTTAGCATGGCTGTGAGGATCCAATTGGTCAAAAGTATTTGCATGGCAGTGGTGCAATACTGGATGACTTGTCTACCAATCCCAAAGAATGTGATAAAAAAATTGAAACTGTTTGTAGGTGTTTTATATGGGCTGGAAAAGAAACAAATTGCAAGAAAAACCCAGTTTCCTGGAAACGTGTCTACAGACCTGTTAAACAGGGTGGAATGCACATAATTGACATTGGTACTTGGAATACAATTGCTATAATGAAATGTTTGTGGAACATCAGCATGAAGTAGGACAATTTATGGGTGAGGTGGATTCATAGCCACTACTTGAGAGGAAAAGATCTATGGAGTATACAACAACATCATAACTGCACCTGGATCTGGAAATCAATCTGGAAGTGTCGTGAAAGTGTGCAGAATCATTGGCAATACTGGCAGGATATGGTGACCAAGAAAAAATTTAGAATGACCAAGATGTATGACCAATTGATGAATGCTGAGCCACATGTATCTTGGTATAATGTGTTGTGTCACATTTTTGCAAGGCCTCGCGCTTGTATGTGTTTATGGCTATTATGTCACGGCAAACTGGCCACAAAGGACCGCATGGTTAAAATGGGATTCTTGCAACATGCTGACTGCGAGTAATGTGGGGTTGAAACGGAGAACCACCATCATTTGATGTTTAAATGCAGCAAAATAGTGCCTATATGGAAGACCCTAATGGACTAGTTGGGTATGGAAACTGAGCCAATTGATATGAATTGGATTATTAGGAAAACAAAAGGAAAAGGATGGAAGGCGAGTGTCCTAAAAACTATGGTGGCTGAAGTCATACATGGGATATGGAAACTTCGCAATAGCAAAAAAATTTATAGTGATAAAGATAAAGTTAATATAGATAGCATTGTTAAAAATATTATTGATACCATTGTATATAGAGGATGGCAAAGACCTAAGTATAAAGGGGCCATTGCTAAGATGTTAATGTAAATAGGATAGATCTTTGTTCCAATGGGTATCCTTGATGCTTTGTATTTTGCCTAAATTTTGAAATATATCTTTCTTTTATTTCAAAAAAAAATAGTTATTATTAATTTTATAGTTATAAAATATAATAATAATAGTTATTATTAATTTTATAATAGTTATAAAATATAATAATAATAATAAAATTATGGTTATTATAATAATAGTTATTATAATAATATAATATTATTATTATTGAGTTGGGCTTTTAGGTTAAAGCACACATAAGTAGTTATATAAATAGAACCCTTGTGAAGAAGCTCAAATGTTCACTACACCAAAAATAACTTTTCGCAGCACTAAAAAGACAACGCTTTTATTAAAAAGCGCTGTTATAGGTCTTTGGAAAATTCGCTAAAAAAAAGCGCTCTCTAAAGGGTAACCTTAGACAGCGCTTATAGAAAGCGCTTTCCAAGATTACCATATAGAGAACGCTTTTCCTTAAAGCGCTTTCTAAGGTACTGTTTTAGAAAGCACTTTATTTTAATTTATTTTTCCAAAGACCTATAGCAGCGCTTTTTAACATAAGCGTTGTTATTGTTGTTGTTGTTGTTGTTGTTGTTGTCGTTCTTGATGATGTCGTGGTTGCTGAAACCCATTTTAGATAGTTTTGTTTGATGTTGTTGTTGTCGTTCTTGATGATGTTGTGGTTGCTGAAACCCATTTTAGATAGTTTTGTTTGATGTTATTGTTGTTGTTCTTGATGATGTTGTTGTTGTTGTCGTTCTTTAGTTTTGTTTAGATATTTTTGTTTGATGTTGTTGTCATTCTTGATGATGTTGTTCTTGCTGAAATCCATTTTAGATAGATTATTAGAAGTCAAATGTTTAATGATATCTTTCAAGGATGGATAAGAGTTTGTAGTTGTTGATTGTTATATGCAGATAATGTTGGCATGTGTTATTGTTGAAATTAAGTTAAGGTGTTCCCCAATCTCAATTTTAGGTGATTTATATAGCCGAGATTGTATTTGTTAGAAGATAAATCATAATTGGGTTGAGGCATGTCATTTAAATTTGGCTGCATAGGCCCTAAACCTGTCAATAATATCGCCCTCTTTCAAAGTAGGACACATATATGTATGGTGATTTGAAGACGTTTAAATATTACAAACTATTATCGTTTGAGTAATATCTACCACTATCTTATCATTCTTGATGATATTGTTGTTGTTGTCGTTCTTGATAATTGATTTGTATATTAAGAGACAGAGATATTTGGTCAACTTCTATTGATGATATTGTTCGGGTATGAACTTCTAATAATCTTCATTTTTTATGTAAGTTGTAGGTAGATTTTGAGGTGAGGTCTAGAAGTTGTTTACATCTAGATTTTGAGGTGAGGTCTAGAAGTTGTTTACATCTCTACATGTATATTTGATTTTTTTTTATTTTTGTTTTTGTTTTTGTTTAGTTTAATTAGTGTAACTATGGATAAAAAATGGATGTATTCAAATCGATTGTCGAAAGAGTACAGGAATGGGGTATCAGAATTCATTAAGTTTGTTGTTGCGTACGCCAAAGATCCCAGTCGAATGAAATGTCATTGTTTGGGTTGCTGTTTTGTGGGTAAGGTTAACGCAAGTCAGTTGGAATCACATTTAAAGAGGCATGGAATTGATCGAAATTATACATGTTGGGATTTTCATGGTGAGAAAACTAACAGGAATATTAAACTGGGGGATAATACGACTTATGCTTCAAACAACAATGGTACAAATACATACAATTATGATCGAGTCGAAGAGATTGTAGAAGCACTTGAAGATGATCTTAAGGATTGTCCTGAAATGTTTGAGAGGTTGGTAAGCGATGAAGAGAAACCGTTGTATAATTGGTGCACTAAATTCACAAGATTGTCTGCGGTATTAAAGTTGTACAACTTAAAGGCGGGCAATGGATGGCCGGATAAAAGTTTCACAGAGTTATTGGCCCTTATGAAAGATATGCTTCCAGAGGATAATGTTCTTCCCAATCAAACATATGAGGCCAAAAAGATTTTGTGCTTTATTGGCATGAGCTATGATAAGATACATGCATGTCCAAACGATTGCGTCTTGTTTCGAAACGAGTATGCATTGTTAAATGAATGTCCTAAATACGGTGATTCTCGATATAAGAAGAAGTTGTCTCCAGCAAAAATCTTATGGTATTTTCCTATAATTCCGAGATTCAGACGCATATTTCGTAGTGAAACTGTTTTAAGACACTTGACTTGGCATACAGATGAAACAATTATTGATAGAAAGTTACGACATCCGGTAGATTCACCATAGTGGATGAAAATTGATGATGAATATCCTGATTTCGAAAAAGAAGCAAGAAACCTTCGCTTGGCATTATCTACTGATGGAATGAACCTACACGGTCTTCAGAGTACCTCATATAGCACTTGGCCTTTGATTTTAATGATTTATAACCTACCTCCATGGCTATGTATGAAGCGTAAGTACATGATGTTATCTATGTTAATTTATGGGCCTAAACAACCAGGGAATGACATAGACGTATACTTGACACCCTTAATCGAAGATTTAAAGTTTTTATGGGAGAATGGTGTGGAGGTTTATGATGGGTATAGGAAAGAAAGTTTCAACTTGAGGGAGATGTTGTTTGGCACAATTAATGATTTTCCAGCATATGGAAATCTATCAGGGTACAACATAAAAGGTCAATGTGCGTGTCCTATTTGTGAAGATAACACAGATTGGACGCGATTGGAGTTTGGTCAGAAGAATGTCTTTCTCGGTCATCGTAGATTCTTAAATTCAAAATATCACTACCATGGGTGGAGAAAAGCTTTCAGTGGAGACACATAACAAGGTAGAGCTCCACCTATATTGACAGGTGATCGAATTTTTGAAAAGGTGAAAGATGTGAGTACTTAGTTTGGTAAACCTTTTGCACATACACTTGTCAAGAAAGGGTGGAAGAAGAGGTCAATTTTTTTTGAACTACCATATTGGAAGTCGTTGTATGTAAGACATTTTCTCGATGATATGCATATTGAAAAAAATGTGTTCGACAGTGTTATTGGTACGTTACTCAATATATAAGGAAAGTTTAAGGATGGCCTTAAAGAAAGAAAGGACTTGATATCGATGGGGATAACAACTATATTAGGACCCTTGAAGAAAGGAAAACGACCATATCTACCACCTGCTGCATATACTCTATCTAGAAAGGAGAAAAAAGTATTTTGTAAGTTTCTAAGTGAAGTTAAAGTTCCAGAAGGATACTCTTCAGATATTAGAAGACTTGTATCTATGAAAGACCTCAAGTTAAAGAGTTTAAAGACGCATGTATGTCATGTTATAATTGAACATTTTCTACCAATAGGTATACATTCTATTTTTCTTGAAAAAGTAAGAAACGCAGTAACTAAATTGTGTTTTTTCTTCAAGTCAATTTGCAATAAGGTGATCGATCCTGCGATCTTACCAACATTGCAAAACGAAATAGTTATTACTTTGTGTGAACTTGAAATGTATTTTCCTCCCTCCTTTTTTGATATAATGGTTCATCTAGTTGTTCATCTAGTGAAAGAGACACAATTGTGTGCACCGACTTATATGAGATGGATGTACCCTGTTGAACGTTATATGAAAATATTAAAAGGGTATGTGAAAAATTGAAGTCGACCAGAGGGTTGTATTGCCGAATGATACATTGTTGAAGAGGCGATTGAGTTTTGTACTGAATATCTGTCCAATGTACAATCAATTTGACACCCCAAATCTAATGTTGTCGGAAAATAAGCAGGAAAAAAGCTAATTGGAAATGAAGTTGTGACAGTATCAAGGGTCGAACGGGATCAAATGCATTTGTATGTTCTGTACAATGAGAATGGGGTTGAGCCATGTGTTGAAATGCACAAGGATGTTCTCCGAGGTTTAAATTCGAATAGAAATGCGAATTGGATAGTACGAGAGCACAATTGAAGTTTCATGCCTTGGTTTAAGAGTCACATTTTTTAAAAGCATTATTCAGATTCCGCTTCAATTACAGAAAGATTGAGATGTTTAGCATATGCTCCAAGTTTGGTTGCGTTTTCTTATAGCACATACGCAATTAATGGATACACATTTTATACCAAAAAACAAGATGATAAAAGTACTATGCAAAATAGTGGTATCATCATGGTAGCTGAAGCAATACACATTTCAAGTGTGAAATACTTAAACCTCAAATTTGCAAATCTGTCATATTTTGGGGTTATCGAGCGCGCATTTGGGTGTTTGATTATGAGAAGTTTCAGATTCCTATATTTCGTTGCAAGTGGGTTGAAAACAATAATGGTGTACGAATGGATAAGTCGGGATTTTTTCAAGTAGATCTTAATAGGGTGGGGTACAAAGATGAGCCTTTTATTCTAGCCTCTCAAGCTAAACAAGTGTTATATGTCACTGATCCGACAAGTACAAAATAGTCTACAATGCTTTTATCTAACAAAGAAATTGATGAAAACATTGGAGATCAAGGTGATATTGGTGTTGATATTGAATCATTTACTAGAGATGATCAAGATGAAAATATGATAGCGAATGCATCATATACTAGAAATGATCATAATGAGGGTATTTGGATCAATCCAACCGTCCGTGTTGTTAAGAGACATGTAGAACATCTTCCAACCAAGAAAAGAAAGAGACGTGCCTAAAAAAGGTACTAATGGCTAGTAATGGATTATAGATTATGAATTTTAGACTTATCATTAAATTTTTGGATTTTAGAATTGTCATTATAATTTGACATGTTATATCATTCAATGGATTATAGATTATGGATTTTTATAATTTGTCATTTAATTTTTGTTTTTTCTTTCCTATATGTATAATGGCTAGTAATGAGGAAGACACACACGAGACACATGATACAAATGAAGCTCAGGAAAAAGCTTCGAAGGTAGAAAATGAAATAAAATATGGAATAACAATTATGAGGTCAATACACCGTGCTAGAGACAAATAGGTGAAATTTGATGTACATTGGAGTGATGAGAACCAACTAATTAGGCATAATGATTCAATGTTGGCTTCATACATTGGTTCACTTGTTCGCCAACACATTCCAATTATCAGTGATGATCGGAGGAATCCATTGTTGGAAACTGGTAAAGATAAGATATGGAGTGAGATATAGGTACTTAATTACCAAACATGATTGGTGTGTTATTAGATTTCTTATTTTGACTTATACTAACACACTTATACTAACACATTTTATGTTTATATGTGTATGTTTTTTTGTAGAGGTCCTTTAATATTGATGAAAGTTGGCAAAAGTATTGTCTCCAATTGGCCGAAAAGAGACATAGGGGATTTCAAGCCTTATTATCAAACAAATATCTGAGGGATGATCAAAAATATTTGTTGAAGCAGAACTTCCACACTTGTATGCGGATTTGATCTCACCGGAAGAATGAGACGCTTTTGTAGCCAAACCGAAAACCGAAAAATTTAATGTAAACTTGTTTATATTTTCATGTCTATTAATTGTATTATATACTTGTTTATCTTTGCATTAGTTTGTTCTGATATGACTTAAATTTTTTTATCCAAGATTTGAGTGCCATTAATCGCCAAAGAGCATCAAAACCCACGTATCCATACATAAAAGGGCGAAAGGGATATGCACGCTTACAACAACAAATGGTAACTATATAAATGGTATGATCTTATTAACTGTCTCAATATGTTATAATTGACGATCTTATTATTTTTCTCAATGTATAGTTGGAAGAGGAGAAAAGTGAAGAAAAATCTCTTCCGGAACATGTTTTGTGGAAGGCTGCTCGAGTGGGCAAGAGTGGAGTTGCTAGTGAAGACGTTCAGCAGGTTTATGAGAAATGTGTAAGTATAACATCATGTCTTTAAAATATAATAATTTTTAATCCACATTTATAATTTACGATTTGTCAATGAATTTCAGGAGAGTTTATCTAAATCTTTAACCACCGGTGATGATCAGGATTGCAGGAGTATTCTTAGTCGAGTACTAAATGTTCCTGAGTATTTCGATCGGGTGAGGGGTAAAGGATTTGGTGTGACTCCATCTTCCTTGTATAAGCAACCAAAAAGAAAAAAATCCTAGCAATCAAGAAGTGATGCAATCATAGGAGGAACTTAAAGCGTAAGTCCGTGAATTGCAAAAGGACAAAGAGAGATATGAGGTGGAAAAGCGCAGTTCCGGGTTGAAAGATACTAGTGACAAAGCTAGTATCAATTGTGAAAATAAAATTCCTGAGGTAATTAGCACATATTTATTTTAATTATATTAACATATTTATTTTAATTGACCTTTACACACATTAACAATTATGCATTCACTATTATTTCAGGGTTGTCAGTTGTATTTGTTATTACCGACTTATCGCATGGTTGGCAAGGGGAAAGTGTATAACAGAGCGGGAAAGTTACTTCACCATAATCCACTCCCTCATGGATGTCTCAAAGTGTCAGTTGGTATTGCTATAGATATGGGTGCGGTACTACCTATACCAGCTGACACGGTTTCAGAGATTACATTATTGGGAAATGAAATAGACTCGTTTGTTGCATGACCGTCAGACCTCATTTTCTTAGATGACGAGGTAAGGTTAAAACCATTATGAATCTTTTAGTATTCAAATGTCAATTCTGAACCTTACATACATTTTTTTACTATATGGTAGTTTTAGACTCCTACAAAACCCGCATCAAAAGGGATTTTGCCGGAAAAAAAGTCTGTTGCATCACAACAAAGAGAGGTGCATTTAAAGTCTTATTCTATGATCCGAATTCAAAAGTTTTATGATTTTCTACTTTACCTAACTTATATGATTGTTAGGTTCCTGCTAAAGCTTCACAACAGGTCGAGAGCAAGAAAAAGGTTCCTGCAAGAACCACTACGGCAAAAAGAGCTCCTACAAATCGCTTTCGGATGTATCTTGAGACACTTGTGTCAGTATCAAATGTGATGCAAGGTTGTATTCGTCAAATAGACATGGACAATGTGTTTTTGGTTTTCCTCATTCCGAGATAATCAAAAGAGAGGACATGGAGCAGATTTTCAAGCATCAAACATTAGGCATCGTTGTTATGCATGCCTACATCTGGTACTGTCAATCTATTATTTATTTAGTTGAATAATTTATTTGAACATTTCAATGAAAATAGTCTAATGCTTATTATATATGTTTTTATTTAAGATTCTTGTATGACAAAATCATGCGCGGGACGCAATTGTCAAACCGATTCCGTTTCTTTGCTTCCACTCTTGTCAATGCAACGACAATTGGTTTGAATGCAGATACAGTAAGAGACCACTTAGTTGAGAGATATATGGCGGCCAACACAAAAACTTTGTTTTTTTACCGTATAATATTGGACACAAGTAAGATTTTCATTCTAATCTTTGTATCTTTTACGTAGAAATTATTCATCTAAACTTTTGTTATATTTTAGAGTGGACACTGGTTGTTGGTTGCCATTAATTTTACAAAAGAAGTGATCTATTATAGGAATTCATTGGAGCATGATTCGTCAACATATCCGAGTATAAAGGATGTCATTGATAAGTAAGTGAAATTTTTTAAAATATTCGTGTGTATTTGTATATTTAAATATTTCTGAGTAGCACGGGCTAAAGCAAACACTATTCCATGGATCCATGTGCAGGTAGATTAATTTAATTTTCACAATTTTGCTTATTAGTGATGCTACTTGATAACACAAAACAACTATATATTAATCCTTATTTTTTTTCTATATGTAGTGTCCTCGACATAAAAATGGCATAGACTGCGGGTACTACGTTTTGAGTTTCATGAGAGAAATCCTTCAATTGGATCAATTAGAGATTCTTATTCAGGTATGTATGGATTTATAACTTAGGATTTATTTTAATATTTACCGGCTATGTCATAATGCATATTATGGAGGAATTGTGTTTTAAGGTATATGATATATAAAAGTGTTTTAAGGTATATGATCTATAATATGGAGAAATTGTGTTTATCAGATATGACATAATGCATATTATGTAGGAATTGTGTTTTATGTCATAATGCATATTTATCGTATTCTATGCATATTATCGAATATTAACTAATTAATGCATATTTTGTTTTGAAGTACTTTGAAGAATTCACGTGTCCTCATTATACGGTCGCAAAAGTTGGTGAAATTATGGAGGAATTGTGCGAATATATTATAGAAAAAAGAAAATTTTAAGGTATATAGGATTATGTAAATGAAATGGAATCATTTATTGTAAATGACTTGTGGTATATTTAAATCTTTATATTGTGATTTCCGGTGATAAATAGCGAGAATGTTGAAATGGTTTATATTGGTTTATAATGGATTGAAATGAAATGGTTTATATGTAAATAAAATGGTTTATATTGGTTTGTTTGGAATGGATTGATATGGTTTATACAGGTTTATAAAAATGTGAATTTTCTGCATAAAAAAATTATATAGGTTTCTGCATTAAAAAAATGAATAAAATGAGATTTTAAAAAAATCTGTTAAATTATAGGTATACTTTAGAGAGCGCTTAAAAGCGCTCTCTAAAGTATACAAACGAAAGCGCTTTCTCATAAAAGCGCTATCTAAAGTTATAGAAAAAATAAAATAAAAATTATAGGTATACTTTAGAGATCACTTTACAAAAGCGCTCTCTAAAGGGGGACCAAAGAAAATGCTTTTTCTTTAAAAGTGCTCTCTAAAGTAATGTAAAAAAAATTAATAAAATTTTATTAATATACAATAGACAAAGCTTTAAAAGCGCTGTCTAAAGGTCCACCTTAGAGAGCGCTTTCTACGGAAAAAGCGCTTTTAAATGCCTACTTTAGAAAGCGCTTTCACTTTAAAAGCACTTTCTAAAGTAGGCCTTTAAAAGCACTTTTTCCATAAAAAGAGCGCTATCTTTACCTACAACAGCGCAACCTTTGACAGTGCTTTAAAGCGCTCTCTAAGGTAAAAAAAACACTCTCTTTGCCCTTTTTTACCGTAGTGGTTGTTATTGTTTTGAAAAACCTAGTCGTATTCCTTTTTCCTCTCCTTTCACTCTAAACCTTCAATCATAACCAGCTAGCACTATGACTGAAGGAAACTGTTCCTGTGGACTGAGTAGAGGCGTTGTTCTTCGTACAACGCCCGTGATCAAATTAAAATCAAAGGTTTCAAGCGCCACAAGTGGTAAATATTTTATCAGAGATCATGGCCTTTCGTAACGATCTCTAAAGGGAAATTTTTATTTTTCGTTGTGTTTATATCACTAATTTTCCTTCACTATGATAAAAAGGTTACCTCTTGTGGCGATGAAACATTTGAATCCGAAATGATGGATGATCACGAGCTTTGTACGATGAAAAACGCCTCTACTCAATCCACACGAACAACTTCTTTCCGTCACAATGCTAGCTGATTACTATTTGTCGTACCTCAAAAAATACGATCCTTGTGATGGATGCGGAAAATAACAGAGTCGCCACCTAATTCTATTTATTCTAACTAAAGAAAAGGGAGATATAGACACAACCTAAATAGGATAAGAAATGGTCAACGAAACCACTAATCTAAGTACGGGAGTCAGTTACGCAAAAGGAAGGTATAAGGCACCCCTCACGTCCGTTGTACTCAACGGGAACCTCTTAGTCTAATTTACGCTTAAGTGTTAATTTATGTTATTGTCTTCTTCTAATGATAAAAGTTTGTTAAGATCGTTAGTTTTAGGTAAAAGAATGTTTAATTACTATTATTGTTATGGGGAAATAGTTAAGTTTTTATTATTATGCTCGCGAAGGATTAAAATCCCCGTGCCTACGTATTCCCTTGTGCAATGGGAAAGTCATAGCTTTGTAGTTCGTGTGACTACGGTTTGTGTTTTTTTTAATGAACAATTGTTTCGTTGGCTTTATGCTCGCGATAGGAGGCTGAAGCGCTAGCTTGTCTACGAGGTTGAAAGATTTAAACAATGTTCGTTTAGGGAATTTTTTTTTACCTTTGTTAAGGTATTTTAAAACGAAAGGGCGAATGGACCACAACGCGTGGGGCTAGCCCAAAAGTGATTTCATTTAAGAACTATGTGGTATGCTAGACTCCAGAATTCAGTTCCTTCTTTGATTATTTATGAAAAAATTAGTTTGCATTTGTTAGATATGTTTTAAGTTGTATTTGAAAGAAAAAGACAAGTCGTCATCTTTAAGGGAGATATCTCGCCTATTCCACCACAAACATTTTGAGGAAGAGAAATAAAAAGAAGCTTTAAACTTGGATACAAAGATCGACAAGAAATGCCACATTCTTTTTTTTGAGAAATAAAATAGGAAGAAGCTTTAAACTTGGATATAATGATCGGCAAGCAATGCCATATTCTTCCTTTGAGAATAAATAAAAATCGGAAGAAGCTTTAAACTTGGATACGAGGATCGACAAGCAATGCCACATTCTTCCTTTAAGAATAATTATTTGAAAGATTTTGTTTATGTTTGTGGGGATAGAAGGAATATATTCCTATGGAGATGAATCATATCTCATCTTTGAAATTGTTAAGTTTTGAGTGTTTTAGGTACGAAAGAGCGAATGAAACACGTCGCGTGGGGCTAACCCATGAGTGATTTCATTCAAGAACTTGTGGAGTGTTAGACTCCAAAGTTCAGTTCTTTCGCACATTAATTGTAAGATTAGGTATTTTAGAAACGAGAGGGCGGATAAATCACGTTGCGTGGGCTAGCCCATGAGTGATTTTATTCAAGAATAATGTGGAGTGCTAGACTCCAGAATTCAGTTCCTCCGTTATTTGATATGTGGTAAAATGGATACTTTGTTTTGGATGCTTTAGGTTTTAGTGTTTTTTAGAAACAAAAGAAAGAATGAGACACAACCCGAGGGCTAGCCTCAAGAGTGTTTCACTCAAGAACCCGAGGAATGCTAGATTCCTGAGTTCATTTCTTCCGTTAATTAGTTATGTGAATTAAGATGTGTTAAATACGAAAGGGTGAATGAACCACGTCACGTGGGGCTAGCCTGGGAGTGATTTACTCAAGAACTCGTGGAGTGCTAGACTCCAGGGTTCAGTTCTTTCGTACTTAATTTTATAAAATGATTTGTATAAGATTTGTGTTTATATGTTTTAAGGTTTAATGATTTAGAAACGAAGGAGTAAATGAAACACAACTCGACGGCTAGCCTCAAGAGTGGTTCATTAAAGAACCCGCGGAATTCCAGATTCCGAAATTCAGTTCCTCGTTAATTAATTGTGACGCGTAAAATCGTGCAGATGGCGATCATAAGGATGGCCGACTTACGTGTGTGCGAGATGTAGGATATGAATTTACTTGGCGTTGGACCAAGACTTAGATCTTGAAAATAGTCTTAAGGTGATCACATTTATTTATTTTTTAATAAATTAAGGTTGAAATGCGAGAATAACATTTAAGTTCATAAGAGTCGTACATAATCATCATACGACTAAACAATGAGTAAGGAATATAAGCATACACTATTCACATATAAACAACTAACTAAATTAAATAGAATTATTTAATAAAATTAGCTAATAAGTCAATTAATCAAATTAAATAAAATTATTCAAAATAATTAATATGAAAAAAAAGTTTTTGTATTGTTGAATATTTAACAAAACAATAAAAATTAATGAAAAGAAAAAAAGAAAAGAAAATAGATAATAAAATAGAATAAAATAAAATAAAATAAATAAAATGGGCCAGGCTAGGTTAGGAAAAAGGGGGTGTTGGTAGAAAAAACAAAACTAAGTCCAATAGGAACTAAGCCCAGGGCGTTGAGGGTGCATAGTGGTTTCAATCAACAGAAGTTGACTTTGTGTGAACCCTAAAGCATTGGATCTTGATGAGTCAACCCATGACTCCTATCTAATGGTTATACGAGTGAGGATTATGGTAATCTGCTATGGTTTGAGCGCGTAGGATTCATGTGGTATCATTCTCATACTGATGACAAATGTCCATGAGGGACACCCGTCACCGCCACCCACTGCCAACCCAAAACGTCTTTTAACGGTTACACATTGGAAAAGGAAGAAGCATTTAGATTTTTTATTGGACCCTTCATCTCTCTGTCGCTCCCCTAAAAAGACACCAGGGTCCCAAGGTGCAGACGCGAATGGTCGGCGAAAGAGAGATGAGGTTGAATTGAATAGAGTCACCAGCTAGGCAATTTTATCCCGAAGGAAAGGTAATGCTGCATAAACCTGGAAAGAGATGGATAAGACGGTTGCGAACCAGAGAAACTGAGAAAGGGGGTTGGTTACGACCTGGGAAGGTATTAGCACCCAGATCGTCCGTCGTACTCGACGGGATCCACGCTTACAAGGTTGTGTTTAAAAGGGGTAGGTGTATGTGTTATCTGTGTGCAAAAGCTAGGGAAAGAAAGTACAGGTGTCAGTGCAAAAGGGTATGAATTGCTCAGGAACTGAGGCTTAGAAAAAGGATGCTGAAAGATGGGGATGACAAAGAGACTTTTGTTCGATAACTGTAAAGTTATGCCTACGTATCCTCTTGTGCAATGAGGAAGTCAGAACATCGTAGTTCGACTCAAAGAGACTGAAAATAGATTGACTGTGAACTGCTTACTTGTCTATGCTCAAGTGTATGACTCGTCTGGCACGAATGCTAACTGTCTTGCATTAGACGGAAGAAGCGAGTTCTCGTTTGTGAATGAGTGTGATAAGGAAAGAATCCCGGAGGAGACGATTATTGTTTGTTTTGATGTTTTCAGTTTTTTATTGTTTTTGGTGTTTTGCATAGGATTATGAGCTTAAGCCTAAATCAAGGGCTTGTAAACTCATTATATCTTCCCTGATTAGGGATAATGAGCTTACTTAAGTATGAGATAAGCATCTCAACTTAATTACCATGATGATGTAGGATTAAGATCATTAACCTATTTTTAATTATTTAGATGTTTTAGAGTTTTTGTTTAGTGTTAAGTAATGAGTTTAACCTCTAATCACAAATTAGTGAACTCATTACACCATCCTAATAGAAGGATGATAGATGAGAACACTTAAGCTGAGGAAGATACCTCAACTTAATCCATGGTTAGGGATTAAATTCATTATATAACAAGCCTTTATTAAAGGATTTTAATTAAAGGGTGAGATTAAGAAGTGGATTTTATGGTTTGTAAGACAACTTGAGGGGGACTTGTCCATTAAACACTAGGGTTAGTCCCTCTTAACCATAAGGAAGAGATAGAACCCTAATGTAAGGCCAAAGTTACAAGATAAAGTCCTAGTGATTATTAATGTGTTTTGATTAAGAGGTGTAAACAAATTAAAGGTTTAACACTAAGGATTAAAGTTATACACTCCATCCTAAGATAAGGATGCAGGCATAACCCTAATTCAAAGTCCTAAAGCATTAAGAGTTTAGCCTCTGATTAAGAGATGAGAATAGAGACTCAAGGAGACTCAAAGGTAAAAAGCTAGGGGGGACTATATACAACCCTAAAAATTATCATGATTGGATATCCTATGGTTTGTGAGGCTTAAGAGAAAAGATCTTCAAGGTCACCAATGGAAGAAGCAGATGAAAAGAGAAGGAGGAAGAAGAATAAGTTACTTACTTCCTGAAGAAGATAAGTATCCTAAAAGAAAGAATGTGGGAAGGAGGGAGCATAAGTGAAGCAAGTTTACTTCAAAGACAAGTAATAATGCATATGAAGAGAAAAGGAAAGGTGGGAAGTGAAGGCAAATCCACCTCCCAGATAACTTACCAAAATCTCCTGAAATGTTAGTACGAATGCATAAGGCATAAAGCAAAAGGAAATGAGATGCAAAGACCAAAGTCAGAATTGATTATGCAATGCAAATGGCATATGAGATGATGCAAAGTCATACAAAATTCATATGAATGATCATAAAAAGATGAGATGCAAAGGAAGCATGTTTAGAAGCATGAAAACACATGGATGTTCGTGAAATGTAATGGATGCAAAGCATAGCAAATGAATGAAGAAATGATCAAGCAATGTTCAAGCATGTATTAATATGTCTAAGATGTCATACAAATGCTTGAAATTTCATGGAAAGTTCATATGATGATGATATGCAAAGGAGAATGCAAATGAAGATGCAAAATTAGGGTTTTAAGACAACATAAGATGCATATGACCAAAAAAGAAGCATAATTCATGATAAAAAATTGAAATTGAACTCAAACAAACCCTAATTCCATATAAGACCACAACCCAAAGAAGAAGGTCAGAAGCTTAACCAAGTGGAAGTTATGAAATTCCTAAGTTTGCTAGAATTTTTGGGTGATTCTTAAGGGAAAATGCAAATCAAATTGAAAATGCAAGATAAAATCATGAGATAAATAACCTAGAAACTATATGCAATATGTGAAATAATGCAAATAGAATCAAGTTCAAACTCATCATGGTTAGGCAGAAATGAATTTTTCAAGTTAGGGTTAAAAAATGTGATTTTTAAGAACCCTAATTCAAAGAAAATTGTGAAATTATGATCAAACCTAAAAATAAATTTGTATGAGGAGTTTGAAAATGTTTCTATATGTATTGGAATGGTTCATGAATTTTTTTGATGATTTTTAGAAACCTAAATGCATTTTTAATTAATTAAAATCCATTAATTAATTAAGTAACACATTTAAATATTTTAAAAATACTTTTTTAATGCAAAAAATAAAATAAAAAATGTTTTCAGGTTAAGAAAAATATTTTAAACAAAAATGCAAGAAATCATATTTTTTGAAAGTGTTTTGATCTTTTTAATAAATTAAACAAAAGAAATGAAAAGAAAATGAAATAAAATGAATTTAAATGAAAGTCAGAGGATCCAATGGCCAGGATTCAAACTGGGGAAAAGGGTGTTGACTGCACGCGTGAATGAAAGGTCAGGATGCAATCTGACATTTTTATTAATTAAACCTAATTAATTAAATTAATTAAAGGATTAGGGTTTAATGAAATGATCAGAACCGTACGCTACTTAAACTAATCTCAATCCAAGGGCTCACATTCAAACTGGCAAACCAAACCCTAATTAATCTCAGGCGACCGGAGATAAGCTCCGGTCGTCTTCTCCGGCCAACCCCTCACCCTATCTTCTTCCTCAAGCCACCCCAAGCCAAAATAACGGCCCAGAAACACTCCCCATACATCATACAATCAAAATCACTCATCAAACATCATTAATATCTCAAGAATCAAGCAAATTGAATCAAAAACATTTTCACGGGCAAAGTTTCAGAACATCATGAAATGCTTATTTCTCAACCATTTTCAATTTTAAACACATCAGGATGATCAGTGCAACACATAGAATCAATTTATAACAAGAAAAAGAGGTTATGGAAAAAAATGTTCTTGAAGGTTACCTGAACTGAGCTTATTCAAAATGGAGCTTTCTAGGCCTCTCTCTTGTGCAAATCAACTCCTCTGGTCCTCCTTGTGCTAATGGAATGCTTGGATGAGGCTTATAGTGGCTGGTTTGGAGGTTTCAGTTCTGATGAAGCAGGAATCGTGTTTTTGTTTCAGGGTGATTCAGGCCATGGTGAAGGGTGGGAAATGATCCTTGAGGTATGTGGAGTTGAATGGTGAAAGAATTTTTGAGTTTTAATGGCTGGTTTGAGAGAATCGAAGAAGGGGAGGTTTATGGAATTTTTGAGCAATCTGAGTTCTTGGATGTTTCAGGCTTGTGTCTTCTGTGAAATGAGCTCCATAAGATTAGTATAGGCCAATGAGAGTGCTCAGAAAGTGGGTGGTGGCATAGTGTGATTGGTATGGGCCAAGTTGCAAAGGGCATGGTGCAGAGCTGGCTTTAGGGGTGTCTTGGCCTCAGCTTGATTCATGGATGGCCCTAGGATCATTTGTATGCAGCTGGAACACTTGGATCAAGAGTTGCCATAGTTTTTGCAAAGTTTATGCATAATGGTCATTTTGAGATTTCTTGTGAACCAAGCCATGAAAAACCATGCAATTTATGGGCCAATTCTGATGTTTTGAAGTTGCCTTGACATGTTATGGTGCATAGAAGTTGATTAGACGTCATGAAATGGCTTGGCAAGTGAAATTGCAAAATTCCCTCTTTGGCATGAACTTGAAAATTATAGGATTTTTGTCAACTTTGAAAGGCCATATCTTGAGTTCTAGGATGAATCAAGACATGCTCTTGTACTTTTTGAAAATGGGAAGACATAATCTACAACTTTCATGCCCAAGAATTTTTCATTTGAAACATTTTTGGTCATGAAAGAATAGGTTGAATATCTTTCCCAAAATGCAAAGTTTCCATTACAAGTCATTTCCAAAAATAGCAAGTTTGCATTTGGCTTGAAATTCTTCAACTCTGTGAACTTCCAACCACTTATAAGATCAAATAAAGATCATAGAGACTCAAAATGGTGATGATGACCCTTTGGTACCCTTGATGGAGGCCTCAGATGCCCTGATTTTGACTTTACTTGCTCAAGAAGTTACCCAATGATCAGATGACTTCCACAATGAATTTCTTCATCAAATTTGGTACACATGATCCTTATAACATATTAAGACCATAGAAACAAGAATGACCAAAAAATTTGGGATTGAGGCCTCTGAAACCAAAACCCTAATTTTAGGTCATCTATGCAGGAAATCTTTAGTCTGCCTACATGCCTTTGACATTCTTTGTGATCCCTTGACTTTTATGAACTTTGGGGAGCATATTATGATCATGGAACACACAAGGAACCTCTTGGCAAGATTCAAGACCTTTGGGATGGCTCAGATCACTTCTTGGATTGCTCAGATCACAAACCCTAGATGCAGATGAAATGGAACTATGCAGTGAAATAAATATGCAATATGAGGTGGAATGCCTATGCTTATGCAAAAATGAAAGACCATAAGCCATGGTGTGAGAAAAAGTGAGGGAAAATTTGGGGTGTTTACACTCTCTCATAAATCTCAGACTCTCAAATTCATTTCTCATTATAACTCTCAATGTCTCTCCACTCAAACCTCACTCTCTCAAATGTCTCTCTCTCTCTCTCTCAATCTCAAATGCTTTGCAAATAACCTCACCCGAAAACCCACTTTTCGCCGGAGAAGAAGGTGTATGGCGGCCGGCCGCGGCGGCGCCGCCCCTTCTTTCTGACTAATCCCAAAATTAAAACCCCCACCACCCTATGCTTTTAAGATCCTCGAGTTCGAATCTGAGTTCAGATTCTTCAAATTCTCAAACAAAACAAACAAAATCTGAAACCCTAGATTCAAAAAATCAAGCAAGATTTCAAACAATAAACATGAGGGTTCCACATATCTCATCAAGATGACATCAAAACAAAAAGAACGAAGTGAAGGAAGGTGATTTACCCTATCAGAGCTATCCCGACGTTATAACTCCAACGAAGCCTCAGGTAACATTCTTTTTGCTCTCTTTGATTTCTTCGTTATTTTCCATTCTTCTTCTTTTTTTTGCTCGATCGCTTTTGTTTAATATTATTTGATATTGGTGTGCGAACGGTTCTCTACAAGGCGAGTACTTCAAGATAGTGTGGCGAAAACAAAATTCCACAACGGAGATCAACGAAGCTCCAACGAGGATAAAAAAATTAGTAAGTTCTTCTTTCCTCCTTTCCTTGCTTCTTCTAATTTCCGTCGTCTCTTACTTCAAATTGTTATTCTGTTGTGTAGTTGAAGGCTACGATTTTCGAAGGTTGACGAGCTTGACGGTGATTCACAGTTAGAAGAAAAGGAGGCTCAAATTGTTGAAGGTATCTACTATGTGTTTCTATTGTTTTTTTCAAATTTTTGTTGAGATTTTCTATGAGTTTGAAGGTGGCTGATTCTGGATAATTGCTTCTGTGTTTATTTTTCTCTTATTCGGTGTTTGGATTTTGGTGGTTGCTGATGTTGTTGTATTGTTACTGATCTTGTTTAGAGTTTGCTTTAGGCCTATATGCGGCTAGCATTCTCCTCCCTCCCCCCCCCCCCTTTTGATGTGAACAAAATGTCTCCCTTTATAGTCTTGAATTAGGTTTTTTTTAATCGGAATTCTTGTTGATGAATCCTCATTCATGGCATTATGTTCATGTGTTTTATGGTGTTCAGAAAGTTTTTAGCCGAAAACGTGAAATTTCCCTTGTTGCGTGTTATTCGAAATTTCATTATCCTTCTTTTGGCATGTTTATTCGCATTTGGCTTTGTAATGGTTGCTTGTGCGGGATACATGTGTTATTGACAAATCATTTTCGTTTTTCCTTTCAACTTTTGCAGGCTCTGATATACATTGTTTTTTTATGATACAGATGTTTGGTGTTTGCTTGTGGCTGTAGCTAAAGCAGGTCTATAAATTTTGGCATATTGTGTAATGTAGGGTTTGTGTAGCTCTGAATTGTAGCAGGCCTTTTGGGATTGTGGCTGCTGTAGGCACAAAAGCATCAGGTGGATGGCGTGAGTTGTCTTGGGATGCGAGAACACAAGGGTAGCAAGCTCTTTGGGATGGTGACTGTTGCGTGTGAGAACTCCAAAGTAGCAGGGGGTGGTCTGCGGTCTTTACTGTTGTCTTTTGTAAATTCTTGTTGACTTGAATATGAGTAAACGTGTTTCAAATAGTCCAATTTTCTGGTAAATTAATTTTTTTCTTCATTTTATTACTAACAGGGCCTACACTAACCATCTTTGCTGCGAAGAAAACGTATATTCACCTTGCAATTGGTGACCTGAGATCATGGATGGTATCAAAGAAACAAGGATTTTAGTTAAATAGTTTTGTAATACTTGTAGCCCTAGGTAATGTTGTACTGATGAATTCGTTTGAGTTGTAATTTGCACAAAACATATTGTAAGAATTTTCGCCCTATTGGAGTCTTGTAGTCTGAAAAGTTATCAATTACACAAAGCTTGACTCCTTTTGTAGACTCCTTTTGCAATTCTTTTTGTGACGTAAACTTATTGGTAATGACAATCGTGAATACCACCTTATTAGAGATATACTTTCAAGATGTTAGAAATATACTTCCAAGTCTCGTGGCCCACACTAAATGAAGGGATATCTTGGCTTGACAAAACTTGGCACTACTCCGCCCCTTTTTTTAAAAGCTATTTCCTGGACTCATCTTATATCTACATAAGAACTCACTTTTCATGATCAAACCTTTGAAGGACAAAACATTTTATTAGCAAACACGCTTCTATGTACCACAATCCCAAGTGACAATTTAGTGAATCCAAGTCCAGTCTTTAAATCCCATTTAAAATAAAAGTTTGAGATATGATAAATAAATCCATTTGAAACGTTAGACTATAGGGGCGGATACCATCTTCTTTTGAAAATTTAAGGCACAAAACTTGATAAGTCATAATATCTTGAAAATAGGTTTGATGCTCTTGTGCTCCTCCTGGCTTGCATAATTTGAGCATGACTAAAAGAGATAATTCGAGCATGGCTTGAATGCAATGCGTATGTGTGAGACATAAGCCAAAAAAAATTAAAAAAAAAACTAGGGCAAATTTTGGGGTGCAACACTATTGAAGGTTTTAAGTGAAGGAGAGGAAGTTATAATACGGCCAGGGTTTCAACAACAACCTCTGAGCTTCTGCTCAAGGGTTCTATTTATAGAACTACTTATGTGGGCTTCAAGCTAAAAGCCCAACTCAATAATAATATTATTATATTATTATAATAACTATTATTATAATAAATATAATTTATTATTATTATATTTTATAACTATATAAAATTAATAATAACTATTATTATATCATATGTTAATTAAACACATGTTACCTTACCATATTTCGTATTCTCAAGTGCACCATACCTTACAGTGTACCTTATTTATTTGAGCTCTTCTCTAACGGTCCTTATGTGTGTGACCCTATAGGATTTCGCAACGTTGACAATTATATTAAATCATGTATTTAACATAATAAAGAATGAGCAATATCTAGCAACACATCATTGTTACCCAAGTCACTAAATTGTCATGTGATTTGATAAAACCTTTTGTGATAGTACTTGTGCGTATAATTACCCTTTTGCTTTTATGTCTATATTAAACACAAGGAATCTACCGTGTCATCCTTGTCTAGTCCAATATTGGGCCCTTAGACATTTATCCTGTTATGCAGGATGGACAAATTCCATCTAGGCTACTCATGTCCCTCAACATGCTTTGTGAAGTACCCATCAACTATTTTTATGATCATCCAGTTATGGATAATGTTTGATCAACAATAATGTACTTGACTCTACATCTAGCGTCCATAGTAGTTTCAGGTCAAAGGGTGGTACTATCACCATGAGAGTAACTTATGACACTTTATATAACATTCTATGTAGTACTCTCATAGTGGGTCAACCCAGTATAAATATTACTCCTAAATTCATACCTATGTCAAGACTTGATAACTCCTTATCCATGATCCATGAGATGTGATCATCAGTCTATCTACATAATAGTCTTAATGCTTTAAGGCTATCCCATTTCACATTAAAGCTCGACTATGGATGCTTTAAGAATAGTGTCTTTATGTTTAATGGAATCGCTTGATTAAGTCACACTTAATATTTCATTAAACGAATTAGCTATTCTAGGGACTTTATCATTTTGGAAAAACAAACATAATAAAGAAATTCCTTTTATTATTAATAAATAATTCGATATAAGTACCAAAAGTATTTGCCTCTAGGGCTTACACCAATATCACCATCTGCATTGATTTATTGATACATAAATATCTCATATCTTGCTAGCCTTGTCTACTCGGTTTTTGCCCTAGTCGATCTTCTAACCTTCTGTTTGGATGGTTCTTTATTTCGATTGTTTGTGACTTCAGTTTGTTAGTCTTCTTCAAGCACCGTTGCGACTGTATCTTGCTCATGTCGAATTGACCCTAGAGTCTAATTTTTCCATTTTCTTTCGTCCACCAGAACATCCATACTGATCACTAACTTATCATCATTTGGAGAATAAAATTTATATGCACCACTCAAATGATAACTTATGAGCACCATGGCCTGAAATTGATCATCAAGCTTCATCTTTAATTACCTAGGTACATGGTTGAAACACATTAATCCAAATAATCTAAGATGACTTCGATCATCAACTTTATTTCATGAGATTCTAATGAAGCTTGAAGTTCTTCTAACTTCATCTTAGTTACGTTCTTGGACTCTTCAATAAACACTTCAATGAAATCAAAATTTGCAGTCAGATATCTCACCGCTTTCTCAATCTTCTGCAAATCATATTGATCAATTCACCACACATATTCATCTAGTTCGTGAGCAACACTAATCTTGAGAAGAAATCAACAACTTATTTATCTTATTTCATCTATGTTATCTCAAACTATTTTTGCAACATCTACAACTTCACCTTATTCAGTTTTTCATTTCCACCATACAAGTTTTTTAATTTATCTCACGCTCCTCTGGACATTTCTTATTAAATTATCTTCACATGTATATTAAAGTGAAAATTGCAGTACTTAGATTTACATTGTCACCTGTATATATAAGCAACCTAAACATAATTTACTAACTGCAGTATTCGACGTTGTCAAATACATGCTTACATACTTTGATACACATGTTATATTTGACTCCTCAAACACAATTTACTTCTATTTATCTTACTTTGATTATGATGTTTAAAACTCTATGTCGAATACAACTTTCCTACTAAAACACTGAATTTCATTTTCTAATACTCCTTCTTTGATTCGTATTTCTTTTCCCCTTTTCACCTTCCATTTTTATCCTTTGACTAACTAAATTTATGATCTTTTCTTAAATTTCTTTGATAGTTCTTCTTTTTTCAATTTTTATATGGTATGTATCTTTTCTTTGAATAATTGTTGTCAAAACTGAAGATCTCATGTTTCTTTTTTTTATCGTAGCTTTCTCATATGAAAACATACTCTATGGATAAATAAGTGATGAATTCAATAATCTATGGGACATGATTTTTCCTTCAAGTTGTTCATTTTTGAAAAAAAAATAATAGTATTAGTTTACTATCAAATATGTTTCTTCTTATGGTTCTTAATTATATTTTTTTCTTAATTTTTTTTTATTGTTAGTGTTTTGTTTATTGGTGAAGTCTAAGGTGGGGGGTTTAATTAAGTCTCTCACAGTTAAACCTCTAAAATATATATTAGATTTGATAACACTTCAAAAATATTGTAATTAAAAATGAGAATAATTGTATAATTCCCCACACAATTTTCTCTCACTATAACTAAACTTTATTGTAACTTCTCTTTTTATCTTTAATCTTTTGGAACAAAACACACTAAATAACACACTTAAAACACTTAAAACTCTGATGAAATGAACAGTGTGACTTTAATAGTCGAAAGTGTATGAAATTCTTGTTGATCACCATATTCGATAATAGAAAGAAAAAAAATATAAATTCAAATAGTATGTTTTCTTCTCACTTCCACCAAACTTTTTATGCTTCTTGAATGGAAAAATAATGTTGAATTGTAATTAGAATGATTTCTAATTACAAAATGAGAGTTTTATTTAAAAAGTTTTGGTTGATTTGTTTAAATATGGAGTTTTCAGATGTGGGTGTCAATAAAGAGGAAGAAGAAAACATGTCCTTAAATTTTTTCATAAAGTTTTACAAAACCAAAAATTGAATAATATTTAAACAAATATCGTTATTTTTGCTGAAAAAATATTTGAGATCGACTATGAAGATAAATTGGGTTTGAGATATCTAAATCCACCACCAATAATAGAATTTAAAAAAATAGAAACATTTATACACTTAAATATTAATTGCTTCCAATTGTTTCAATTTTGTATGTATTGTTTTGAAGTAGGAATTTATATATATATATATATATATATATATATATATATATATATATATATATATATATATATATATATATATATATATATATATATATATATATATATATATATATATATATTATTTTCAAGTGAGAAGTTAATGATGATAAAAAGAAAACTCTCAAGGTTAGCTATAGTGGAAAAAAATTGTGTGTGAGATTGTATAAATATTCTTATTTTTAATTATAATAGTTTTGATGCGTTGATCAAATCTATCGATATGTTTTAGAGGTTTTATCGGTGAGAGATTTAATTAATAATTCTCCTTAGATTTCATTAACAAATTGTTAAGGAATTTTTTTAATGAAAAGTAAGGATATTGCAATACTTCTATAAAAAAAGTTACCTATAATTGATTTTATATATTCTCATTTCAATTATATTAAATCTAAATTATCCATTTAATCTATTAATTATTGTTAGGGATTTCACTTGCGGAGACTTATCTGAACTCACACCCTAGATTTAACATTGTTTACTTGATGATATATTTCTTTAAAGGTTTCATGGGTTTTGTTTATTGTGTTGGTTTTTTTTTCCTAATTATATTCTCTTTTTATCTTTCTACTATTTTTAGTGTATGTTTCAATTGATGGTCCATTTGTTTTAATTTTTATTTTTAAATGATTTTTATAGTGTAATATAATTTTATGGAAAAATAATTTATAAATAAACTTTTCATAAAAGTTTTAAATAAAAATTTTGTTTGAATAATTATTTTTTAAATATTATTTTTGATATTTTATTATTTTATTAAAAAAAAATTGATATCAAAATTTCAAAAAAATCACTTAATTTTGAAGCTATTTTAAATAGATTTTTATAAAAATCATTTTTGAGAAATAAAATTTTAAAATAATTGCTATTTCGACTATCTTTTGATCTTCAATAATACATGTTTATATTATACGATCTCAAAATTAGTTTTCTATTTTAGAAAAAACGAATATAAAAAACTTGTAATATTTTGAAAAATGATTTTGTAAAATCTATTTTTAAAAATACAAAGAACAAATCCATTTTTTTAAAGCTGAAACAAACAAGTCATGACTTTTAGAAGACCCAAAATCAATTCTAGAGATGCAAAATTGATTTTGGATGATTTTGAGTTGTTTGTTTCATTAAAAGTTGAATTGATTATACCTCTAAAATCGATTCTATTAGAATTTGTAGCTTCTATCTCTAGAATTAATTATGGGTGATTTTTACAATGATATTTATTATTTAATTCACTTTTATATTAATATATTAAAATATAATTCAATTTTGTTAAATTCAATTCTATTAAAATCAATTCTACCAAACTTAATTCTGCTATAAATTTCTACCGTTTGGATTTGTATTTAGATAACTTACATGTCAACATCACAATATAGATTTATTTATAAAGATCTGTTTGGTAAGACATAAAAAAAGAGTTTTTAGCTTATAGCTTTTAACTTTTCAACTCATATCAATGAAAAAGTTTTGTTTGGTAACTGTCTTTTAGATTTTAGTTTGTAGCTTTTTTACTAGCTTTTTTGCTTTCTTTTCAAAAGCTATTTGAAGTAGCTTTTGAACTTATAGCTTTTAGCTTATGACTTTTTCTTCCATTTATATTCTCATTATTTTATCAAAAACTCAATTTTATCCTTTATATTAATATAATTTAAATTAAAATAATTGTGTTTTAGTTGAGAGAATAAAAAAGATTAGTATTTTTACGGAACAAATTTATGATGCAATATATCTTTTGTTTTGTTATTAATGGAATATTTTGATTCATTAAAATGAATTGTTTTTATTACTTTTAAATTATTATTTTTATTAATTATTACTTGAGTTTTTATTATTAATATTTTCTATTAAATATGATAATGAATTATTTAAGCATATCGTGGATTTTGAGAGAAAAAAAGAGATAAAAATATGTATTTTATTGAAATATAAATATTGTTATTTTAGATATTTAAATTTCATTACAAAATTTATACGTAAATATTTAATATATTTTTGTGTTATGTTTAATTTTATAGTTATATTTAAAACTTTATAGTTATAGAAATATTGTTGAATAAAAATTAGGCTTAAATGCATTTTTGGTCCCTCTATTTTGATGTTTTTTTAAATTTTCGTCCTCTCAGTTTAAAAACCAGTTTTTTGGTCCCTCAACTTTACATCACTTGGGATTTGATTGGTCCCCTCCAATTTTGAATATGTGGCGTGCTGATTTAGATAAAAATTTATTTTTAATTAGGTGGAGTTGATTGGTCCCCCAATATCAAACACACAAGTGAACATTTATGTTTCAAAATGCAATATAAACACTATATTTTAATATAACAAAACCGATGTGGGACTTATATTCATTACACACATTTTACATATGCATCTTATGTTCTCTCTCTTTATAAATAAATAGTTACCACTTTTTCCCCTAGTCTTGAAGCAACACACCCTATCTCTCTCAACCACACAAGTCACAACCCTTTTGGATTTTATTTTAAAAGATGAATGAAACAAGAAAGAAAGATTCTTACTTGATGGATTCTCTAATAAAAAGTGGAAACTTTCAAGTTTCAATTTCAAATGGGTTTCTAAAAAAACAAGATTTCTTATAATCCACTAAGGTACTGTTCTTGAATGAAAATTGTTGTTTCACTTCCAACCTTGAAATACCACTACGATATTATTCTTAAATGAATTTTTTTCTTTTTCTGGAAATGGATATGAGATCTAGTGTGCACTCTGTTATCCTATGCACATGGATATTGTATGTTTCTTGGCTTTTAACAATCCTACTTTTCTTTCTCTTGTAGTTTATCATGTTCATCGATTCCAATTACAAAATGTTCAGTCTTTTAGTATCAATATATAATGCTATAATATAAGACTATAAATCATATGCATTTAGGTGTGGTACCATGTAAATAACTATTTAATGATAATAATATATTGAAGACTTCGAATATCATAATATACTTTAGTGAGGTCTTTAAGGATCCTTAATTATTCTAAGTTAGCAGTAAATGGTCGCAGATTTTATATATGTTTGCAAGGATGGCGCAGATCTCAAATTATCTTAGATGTGTTATGTACTGGTTTTGCATCATTCATTGTAAAATACAATCCATGTTACAACACCATCCTCCATTGTAGTCTAAAAAAGAAGAAACAGAAGTTACAGGTGTAGTGTGGATTTTGTTTCCCATTACAGTCCCACATTGATTTTTTAACAAAAATATTTAGTGTTTATATAGCTCATTAAGACTATCAATTGTAAACTTGTGTATTGGGCTAGTGTTAAAATGAGATGGGCTTGAAATCCAAACTGTTTTAGAAAAAAAAAATTAATTATCTAATTTCTATAAAACATTAATTAATTATGTTTTAGATAAGTAGTATTAAAATTATCAATTAATTATATAAATAAATAATCAAATAATTAGTCAGCAATACCATAATTAAAAAATATTTGTATCCCATTCATCAATGTCACATATCAAAAGTGCATGAGGACCAGACCAAAAAGCTGATTTTTAAAATAGGAAGACTAAATTTTAAAAAATATCAAAGTAGGAGGATCAAAAGTGCATTTAAACCTTAAAATTAATTTGATAAATAGGATCATTAATTTTTTTAATTAATAATATCTTTTTATGTTATTTTATATTTATCAGTTAGTGTATCAGCTAATTTACCAAACACTTAAATTAACTTATCAGTTATAAATCATCAACTATAAACTATAAGTCACTGGCTATAAAATATCCGTTATAAATTTTTTTTTTGACAAATGAAGTCACCAGCTAATTTGACAAATGAATTATTTATATAGTCAATTACGAACAATGTGACAAACAATGTAAGTTGTACTTTTTTATTAAATGAAGTTTCTTTTTGCAGTTGCTTAATATTTTCAGCATCTTATATTGTAATAACTTTTATGTCTGTGAATGTTTAAAAATTTCAAAAACATTTACCGTATATTTCCATTAAATAAAGTTTTAAATTTTAAGCATTTTCATGTGTAGCTGAAAGCCAATCAATCGCAACAGTAGAATGTTTTCCTCCAAGTTGGACCGAGGAATTAAATCTCAAACAATATGTATCTAGCCGCCACCCCAATTGTATCTCTCATCCCTACATTTTTATAATTCTAATATTGTTCTTGAAAATTTTAGGTGAAAAGTGAAAAAAAATTTATCTATTAGAAATTTCAAATTTTCGATATTGAGTGGAATTTCGGAAAATTTGAAATTATCGGTAATATAAAAAATTTCAAAATTTTTTTTATAGAAATTTTATAGATTTGGACTAATCAAAGAAACTCACATTAATTATGAAGTGAGAAATACATGTTTGAACATGTATAGGCTTTGAGCATATCATTTTCTGTGAGTGAGTCTTTTGGAAAATCACTTTGTTAAGTTTATGAATGAATTACACATGTTCATCAACTTAAGCGAATTTAGATCCATCTGTCTTGTCGATTGTTTATATAAAGTTCTTTCCAACGTTCTTGCTGAAAGATTGAAAAGAATTCTTTGCGAGATCGTATCTCATTCTCAAACTGCTTTTGTTCGTCAAAGACATTTGTTGGATGGAGTATTGATTATTAACAAAATTATTGATTTTGCTAAGAAGACTAGGCAAAATTGTTTTCTTCTTAAAGTTGATTTCAAGTTAGCATATGACTGCATCAACTGGGATTTCTTTGGGTATGTTCTCAGGAGTATAAGTTGTGGAGCAAAGTGGATGAAGTGGATGGAAGCGACTGTTTTTAACAGTAGTATATAGGTTTTAGTCAATCGAAGCCCAACGAATGATTTCTCAATGGAACATGGTTTACGACAAGGCGACCCGATTTCTCCGTTTATGTTTGTGCTGGTTGCAAAAGGCTTAGTCTGTCTCATTAACAGGGTTGCAAATATTGATAAGTTTCAAGATTTTTCCATAGGGAACTCGACGGAACATCGCATCTAGCAGTTCACGAACGATACTTTAATAGTTGGGAAAGCTAATTGGGAGAATGTGTGGAGTATTAAAGCGACACTGAGGGGGTTTGAAATGGTGTTAGGTTTGAAAGTTAATTTATGTAAAAGCAAATTGTTTGGGATTCATGTCAAAGACAACTTCATGTTGGTTGCTTTTAATTTTTTATCTTGTTCAATTGATGCAATCCCATTCAAATTCTTAGGCGTCCAGGTTAGGTGTAATCCAAGAATATATGTAACTTGGAATCCTATTTTAATCGTTATTAAGTGAAAGTTATCTATATGGAAATGTCAGGACCTTTCGATTGGTGGTAGAGTTGTACACATGATTTCGGTGCTTTCAAGTCTACTGATTTTTCTCATGTCCTTTTACAAAGTGCCTAAGAAGGTTGTGAAGGAAATTATTTTACCACAAAGTATATTCTTATGGCATGTCAATGAAGACAAGAAGGGAATTCATTGGTTAAAATGGAGTAAAGTGTGCAAACCTAAAGAAGAAGTTGGTTTAAGTGTTCGCAATGTCGCATTATTCAACGAAACTTTGTTACACAAGTGGAAATGGAGATTTTTAAAAGAAGACAAAGCTATTTGGAGAGATATTTTGACATAAAGGTATGTAAATTTGCAACATTGTGTGTTGAGGGGGGGTTGATAGGTTCAAAAAAAGTTTCTTTGTGGTGGAAAGATATCAATTCGGTGGGAAGGAATCCTCAATCGGGTATGAATTGGTTTATTTTTATATAAAATCTGAAACCTTGTTGTTTTTTCTAACTACCAAGTTGTGTTTCATCATGAGTCAGTCGTCAAAAAATGCTAAGGTTGAAAAAGGTTCATTTGATGGAAACCGAGAAGGAGAACTGTACTGACCCAAAGAAGGATGTATTCAAAGTTGTGACATGTGTTGGATCATCTACTGGAGCATCTAGAACATGGAGAAAGTCTTTGACAAAGACGAAGTACCTCAATAAAAGTCATGCTCAAGAACATGACTCTGATGCAGATGTTGATGAAGACTGGGTTAATTTCATTAACTCAAGTGGATGAAATGGATAATTGGCTCAAAAGATAGAGATCTTTTGCTAGTTTTGTAATAATTTCCTAACATTTCGTGCTTCCATTATTTTTGGTGATTTCCATTAAAAACTGTGTGTTTCCATTGCTACAATATATTTTTCTTTTATTTACATTTACTCTAATTTTTGGATAAAAAGGGGGAGTAAAGTGTTATGATGGTGATTCTAGTTTGTCCTAATGTCATGTCACATGTCTTGATATGTTGACTAACATTGTGATATGATTGTACTACTGCTAAAGAAAAATAGTCTTTTAATGTTGCTTGTTGTATGCAACTATTTAAGGGGGAACATGATTGTCTGTCATGCTGGTTGTTGTTGCAGCTGATGTGATGTTTGTGCAATATTGACTGCACTGATGTGGAATCATATGTTCTGAGTTTATTCCTAAAATGGTTAGGAGGAACCTTGGTATCTTATTACTCTGGTGTTCTGAGTAATATGTGTAGCTTTTGTTGTATGTGTTTCTAATGTGTGTGGCTTCTGCCATATGTATTTATAATGTGTGAACTTGGATAGTCCATGATTTTGTGCCTTGTGCTTTGGGTTTTCCCCCTTAATGGAGGAATACTGGTTATGTGGGATAGGGGGAGCAATGAACATGTCTGATCTGTGGATGCAATGCATCTATGATATATTTTTTCGATTGCAGGTTGTACAATGTTTATTTTTTTGCATGTAACTTGGGGTTTGGTGTTATGTGCTTGTGCTTATATTCCTCTCTCTAGGTTTATTGTGCAAAAGGTGTTTTACTCAAAATTTGCCGAATGGAGAGATAGTTAGTTCCATGGTTTTAGGATTGGCACAAATTTTTCTAAAACATGGTTCTCAACAAGATGTTGGGCGAAATGTCCTAACATGTGGGTCAGACAACATTGAAGGCAAATGTTCTGACAGATGTTGTGACATGTTGTACCAGAACATCAATACAGGGTGTTGTTTATTCTTGATAATTTTTTTTGATTGTGTGAGATTCCTTTTGGATATATCTCATTTATTTTTGCAGGTCAAGAAGATTTAATCTAGAACATTTGATTTTATTTCCAACTATTAATAAGCTCCTAAAATTGGATGTTGAGACAATTTAGGAAACTTGATAATTTGTTCCAAGATTTAAGAAGATTTCTCTGCATGATTGATGCAACCCTTAGCGTGTGGATCAAGAAATATCTGGATGAAGATTTCAAAGTCCATGGACTGCTGAGGAGTATTTAATGAGCAACCTAAACCTAATGTTTTTATGACTTTCACTTTTGTAAAATTAGGGGAAGTTTTGGAGTCTCTTTAGTGTGACTTTGTAAGTTGCCCTTGTATCTTTTGATACATTATGATAGACTAATTGTATGTTGTTTATTGTTCACTCTAAAGCTTTTAAGCAAGAGTGTATTATTCTTGGTTGAAGCTTTTAAGCAAAATCGAGTATTGTCTTGGAAGAATGTTCTTCTTCTTTTTGGTTTTTTGAGGTATTGTCACTAGTTTGTGACAGTTAGGAAGTGAAAGGGGGATCTCATATCTAGAGGGGGTTCTAGGTAGAAGTTGAATAAGGTAGCGATTAAGCGATAATTTGTAAACATGGGAGTTTAACTTTGAACTAATGTTATCATAGTGAATTTCCTTTCTGCTTGGATGCCCTCAGATGTAGATAATGTTACACTGAACTAGATTGACAATTAACTGTGTCATTTATCATTATGCACTTTAAATTTTGCATAATTTACAATTTGATAAAATTATTCTATCAGTCAGAAGATGTCAAAATATCTATCTTGACTTTGTACTCTGATGTTGGGACATCAGTATTAACTCATGTGTTAGAGTGCCAAAATTTCAATTTTTAAAGCGACATTTTATAGAGAAATTAATACAATTATTTTAAAAAATTGAGGATAATTAATTTGAGTTATCTAAGTTTATTATAAATGCATATCATATGGGGAATACAAAATGTCAATAATGCATTTTGATTAAAACCAAAAACATAATGCTTTGATCTGAATCCTAGAAAAGTGCCATTAGAGGAATAGAGAACTCTCAAAGGTAAATCCATAATCAGAAAATTTTGTAATGATATTTGGTTCATGGAGTTTGAGTCCACTTCTTCTAGTTAGGGTAATAGTGATACATCTCAATTTTGCGACCATTCAATTGCTGAAGTGGCCTTGCATTGTGGGAAAAATCCACACTCAGTGGTGCCTTTAAAAGTTCAAGTTGTTTCTTGGACAATGTTCTCACCTGCATGATGTTGAAGTATTTAAAACTTAAATAACCACCATATGGTATATCAACCAGCATGTAGAATCATTTGATTCAAAAAGAGAAATTTCACATATATTAAGTTAATTATTACCTTTCCAATGATGTTCCAAATGACACCTTCTGTGCATGGAGGAGTAGTGAGAGATCCAACATATCTATAATATCTATGAATCTTTTTATTTAATTCTTCTACATCAAATGTACCAAGAGCAATCTTGACATTTTTGTTTCCTACACGACTTTGATCTTCTAGCTCATTCAACTTGTCTTCAATCTACATGTAACATTACAAATGATGTAAATATTCTTCTAGTTTATAGTATTAGTCACATAATAATTCTGAATGTGAGTTGAATAAATATACCTTGGAGATTAGAGGATCAGGATCACCCAAATTGTAGAGTGATGCCACAACTGCTATGTTATTGTTATCTTCTGTTAGGTGAACTAAGTGGAGCTCTGCATCATGTCTGTATTCATAATATTTAGTATCATTAGTTGGTAATATTTGTAGTTACTGTTAATTATTGCCAATAAGTTTTTAAGTTTTTGGAGATTTTGTATTTATTATCTATTATTCAACCTCGACAAAACAATTAATTATTCTATTTAGTCATAATTTAATCACGACAAATATACTATGAAATCTTATTTAATCACAAATTAACGATAACAATATTTGAAACTATGTGTTGTAGCTCATCTTACACATTCTTGATTATAATTTTTACTTGCAAGTATTTACGATATTTAATACAAACTTGCAAAAGTCGAAATAAATAAATAGGGAATGTCACATTTTTAACCTTATAAATTATAGTTAATAGTTTATAAACTCATACGATAATAAAAAATATGTTTGGTAATAGTTATTTTATCACGAGTTTATAATTTATTTTATTAATTTATAGTTTATTTTCTATATGTTATGTTATTTCAAATAGCATTTTAATTTTATATAAATTATAGTTTTTTTTCCTTTCATTTTATCCTTATTATTTTATTTTTATCCTTCATAATTTAAAATAAAACAATTATATATTAATTACAAAGAAAAAAAATATCATTTGATGTTATTTTATATTTATAAATTTTATCAAACACTTTAGTGTGCGTTTAGATTGACGATGAAGAAAATTGATTTTGACAGAATTGAGTTTGATACAATTGATTTTAATAAAATTAAGTTTAGTAAAATTTAGTTATGTTTGGATACATTAATATAAAAGAGTTGAAAGCTACAAATTTCAACTTCAAATAGAATCAATTCCAAAGACAGAAACAATTCTACTTTAGAAAAACCAAACACCTCAAAATCACTTCAATCCATTCTACATCTATAATTACTTTTGACAATTTCAAAAGTCAAACCAAACATACTACTAATTAACTCATCATCTATCAATCATCTTCATCTGCTATAAACTCCTCTTTCTGTCCCAAAATAAATATTGCATTTTAACAAATTAGTTGTTCCAAAATAAGTATATTTTTAATTTTCAATGTAAATTTCATTTTCTTCATCCAAATATACCTTTCAATTAATACTACCTACATCACTTTCAATTTATTATTCTCTCACTTAATATTTATGATCATTAGAATATACTAATAATTAACAAGAATAATATGGTAAAATTAATATTATGTCTGCTTTCATTTATTACACTTTTTTAAGAAGTTCGATTTTATTTCATTTATCACCCCTTTATTTATTCTATTTCATTTCATAGATTTACAACATGTGTTAAAATCAAATCTAACGGTTAATTAATAAATAAAATTTATATTTAACTATTTAATGTTGATAGAGGGATGATAAACAACCTAGATCATGTTTTAATTTATTATGTAATTATAAATGTTAGATTTAATTTTAACGCATGTTACCAATCTATGAAATAAAATAGAATAAACGGAAGGATGGTAAATGGAACAAATCCAGACCTTTTCTTAAGTTTCGTGAAATATTCAAATTCGACACTTAATTTATAATGGAGAAAGTAGTCATCCTGTCATCCTCCATAAACTACAAACTATATGTTAGTTTATTAACTAAATACTCTCTCCATCTCACAATATCTTATTTTTTTTATACTTTTCATATTATTTGTCAATTTAAATAATCAATAAAATATTTATTATCTTCTTTCCACTAATTTATCTTTATTTATTATATTTTAATTATCCAGTGCAATGCAAAACTGATGAATAATTAACTAATGATGTAATTAGTGTCTTTTCCCCTGAATCTTCATGCACAACCTACCCAAAAAGCCATAAACTAGTGGTGTGGGTCAGAATAGAACAGAACACATGATTCCATTCCATGTTGAGTAAGTTTATTAAATAAATTAAATTAAAATGGGTGAATAACACACACCTATATTTTTTACGGTTATATATAAATAAAATAATTCCTTGACCTTTTTAGTCAGTGACACAATGAAAAAATTACTACAAGGCATTAGTTATAACAGAATCTGATTTATTTTTTAAATAAAAAAATTACTTGTTTTAATATTTACTATATGAGTTTCATAATAATCAACCGGCACTGGCTAAATTTATATTATTACCCCCTCTTTATGAGTCTACCACAGGCCAATTTAAACTTTTTTTTAATGTCAATTTTCTTGAATAATTTATTTTTTTTAGTAAAAAATAATTAATTAAAAAGAATAAGAAAAAACTTACATTCTACCATGAGCTCGATGTTCTGCAGGAGCATGCCAGTGAAGTTGTCTTAATGAGTAATTTTTTCCATTTATATGAATATCTCCCACTTTTCCTTCAAAATGCACCTATATATACACCAAACTCAACAACATAAATTGATTTATCCATTGATAAAAAAAGTTTAATGACTAAAATTTCACCTATTAAATATAAATAAGTGAGATGTCGCAGATTCATATCCGATTTTTGTGCCGACATACGATTCATATACATACCCCAATATTGAATTGATTGTTAACAAGTGTGGCATTTGTAGGAATGTAGTTTCTATCTAATGATTCCAATTGATTGTTGATGACAATATCTGTATACACAAGATCCACAGGACTCTGAAGTTTCCCATTTGAACATGCTGCATAAGCTGGACTCAAACTTCCCCATTTCTCAGGACCATTTGGACCAATATAGCTAAAATTAACAGAACCTATAGCATAAAAAAAACTTTCAATTATTATGAATTAAATCAAACTAAGTTATTATGAGAAATGCAAAAATGAAATTAATCTCACTGTAATCTGCTGAAGTGCATAGAGCCAAAGCTGCAAGAGAAAGAATTGAGAGGTAAAAATGAAAAGACATTGTGAATAGCTATGGTTGGTTTGAAGAGCTAATGTTTTATTCTCTCAACTTTATATCATATAGAATATTATATATGTGGTGATGTTGTAACTATTATGGACATTTTGGGGATATGCTACACTTTGGATGGTGATGAATTTGTTGGGGCTACTTTACTTACAAGATCAGTGGAGAGACATTGCTGTCTTTTTCTACGGAACATTATATGCTACCAAAAACCCAAAAACCATTACCAGATTCTATTCTCATTGATCATTAAAGGTTTTTTGTTCTTAAATTTTTTTAGTAAAATATTTGTAAAATTATTATAAAAACAACTTAAGAAACGAAGCTCCCCACGCTATAAGGAAGGGGTATTATTGTAATTAACATACTTCATTTATTTTTATTTTTTTCGAGTTATAAATTATAAATTACTATGTGAACAATATTGCACAAGAAGTTACAAAGTACACAATGCCAGCAAAGAAAAAGAAGGATGGAAATTATTGTGGAAGATAGATACTATGTGAATCACATTCTTATGTTTTTCATCACTTTCTACACCATCCTTCCAACTACCATCGATAACGTTAATTTTAATATTGTTTAGATTATTTTGCAATATTATGAGAGAATTTTAACTTTACTTTTTAAAATTATAATATCATTGTCTTATAATTAAATTGACACTTCATTGAAAGATTAATTATAATTTTAGTTCTCATATTTTACTTTATTTGATGAATTTATATTTAAAATTAATGTATTATAATTGTTATGTACCGACGATAGTGATTTCGATCGATTACTCTGAATGAATTACACGAATGAATCACATTCTTTCTAGAATGTTTCTGACACACAAGACTTTCATTCTGATGATCACAATGATCTTAACTGCATTCACATCTGACGACTCTCTGTTTTTCATTCCTAACAAATAGTGAGTTTGTTATTCCCTTTCTATTGTATATAGAAAATGTGTTAAATTCAGATAAGAAGTTTCAAACACAATTTGAATTCACTCCTCTTCCTTACATACTGGCTTGAGTATTGAAGTACTAACCTTGAAAGTTTGCCCCTTTCCACTGCGTCAGAAGCTCAGATTCACCATCTCTTTGATCCTTACTCTATTTCTAGTTCCTGAACGAAACAATGACGCCATCTATGGGAATCGACTTCTAATTCTTGCGTTCTACATAATTCCATGACTGTTTTTCAATTCACAAGTTCCTAACCTTCTTAGGTCACCGAACCAAGAGCCTCTGAATCAAACACAAAGATTTATCACATTCAATTTGATCAAGCATTTTCAACTCTGATTTTCTGAATTTCTAGATATTCGACTCCTATGCTTTCAAGTAATGGTTGGATCTAAAGCCCCTCGCTCCGCCGGTGCATGATGTACGATCGACCTAACGTCTAACGGTATCTTAACTGCAAGTGCACAGTCTATCACGTAGTAATAAAAAGATGTTGAACCCACATGGATTATGTTATAACTCTAGTGCTTTAAAACCTGATACAAAGAAATTATCTTTGTAGATCCCTCTTACACAAATGGCGGCAAGATTGGAACTTCTCGGAATTTGAATACGAGTTATGAGGCTAGAAAACAATAAACCTAATCTAATGTAATAGCTTCCTAATGTTGGAAACTATTACTTACAGGAAGTTGAATAGAAAAGAAATAAAGCAGTGAAAACAAAAGAATTGAAATAACGAAGAATAAGAATGCAGTAAAAATTTGGCAGAGCTTCGGTAAGAATTGGTGCAGCAAAACTCTCCCCATTTTCCTTCGGTTGATGTTGCTATTTATAGAGTAGGAAGGGTATGGAAGTTGGAGAAATAATAGGTCCTATTTCAGCCCACTTCTTGAGGAAAGATAGGAAGGCTTAGTGACTTCGTGTGGTAAATGTTGAGAAAATCCAAGAAAGTGGGCGAGGAAGTCTCTCTCTGTTTCAAAACAAACTTGTGTTTAAAGTTTATAAGTAAAAGGAACGTAATGCCCATGACGAGCATCTTGGCATGATTCTAGACGCGTGACGATCGTAAGGATGGTGTGACGGTCGTCACACGCTAAAGGATGCATGACGATCGTAAGAGGTGTGTGACGACCGTCACTACAACAAATTATGCAGAATTTTTTTTATGATTTGTCCTTTGATCCGTCTCATGTCCATTTTCTTCACATCTTCACTTTGCACCAATTTGACTTGACAAACATTATACCTGTAAAAATACGAAAACTCGAGAAAATTTGGGAGTTAATTATATCAAAATGCATTGAAAACGGACTAGAAACATGCTAAATAAATGATACGATTTCTCGTTATCAAACTCCCCCATACTTAAACCTTTGCTTGTCCTCAAGCAAAAATTCAGTAAGTAAATCGGACAAGTTATATCAGACGCATATGCATAACATATCTTTGAAACAATTGCGGAAAATCATTAGTTAATTCGACCGACACCCAAATGAAACACTAACGATACATTAATGTCACAAGCAACAAGTTATGTCGTGAACTTCCTATTTTAAAAAAGCTATGCAATATTTCCGTTATAACTTTACCTAAAGTCTTTGTACCTATTTCGCCCGGTTTCAATCTAATGCAATCACATTAAGCCCTTTGCCTTTTCACGCACGTGGTGGAGTAGCTGGTTAGTGACTTTGATCCTTTTTAGCACGGGGTCTGGTACACGAATGTGGCAACCCTCTATATCTAATCCAGTTTGGAGGTTGTGAGGGATCGAGCAATAGCACGCCCTACCGAGTTCAGTACCAGATACCTCTGAATCAGCCAATAATGGATTCCTTCATTATTTGTTTATCTCTTATATGCGACCGTATAATTTAGTGCAAAATTTTCATTTTTATTTATTTTTGGCATTGAGATAAGAAGGATATTATGATAAGGTATCAAACACTTATATTCATCGGCTCCCCACTTGGTTTGTGTCAAGACGGTGTTGACTGCTAGTATAAACTACTGGGGGTTACTCTAGAACAAAACTTAAGATAAAGGTATAACAGTAAGTGAAACGGATTTCACTTAAGTTAGGAAGTCCAAAGTGTCAGAACTGTATCGATCTTGTTAAATTTACGCGGCGTCCTAACTAAGATTTCATTAAGGTAGATATGTTCGGCTATGCGTAGATATAAAAATTTGGTATGGCTAAATAAACGAGGGAGATTGAAATCGAAACAAACCATATATAATATTTGTTTTAAGGAAACAGCGTGAAAGGGAAAATGAAGGAAATACAGGAAACGGAAAGGTATCTCTCCCACACTATATCAGACATTGTGCCCAATGTTGTGATATAAAAGCGGGGAAATATAATACATCGATACGGGAAACGGAAATGAAAATAAAAAGTATAAGAACTAAGACTACTGGGGATCACGTCTTCTACTTCTGGTGCGTGCTCTTCTGGTTGGCATTGCTTCTTCATCTGTATCATTAGGGTATAAGTTGTTGACATCCATTCTTAGTGTGCCCATCTCATTCAAAACTTCCTTGAGCTTGTCCTCCATTGTCTGTTGATTGCTGATGATTTGAGCGTTTTTTGCATAAAGTCTATCATACTGCTCTTTTTGTTTCCTTTCGAGTACGACGGCCATTTGATTTTGATGGTGAATGGCGTGAAGGATTTCTTCAAGGGTGATGTCGCCCTGAGGTTGTTGTCTCGATGAAGGTTCAGGAATGTCATGATTTGGGGCAGTTGTGTCCATCTCTTCCTCAATCTCGTCAACAGGAGCACTCATGACTTCTTCATGGATAGGAATTCTGCCCTCAGGAGCTTTAGGATCGAAAAGCCAGTTGGCTCGGTTGTATGTGGTCCCTGCAAGGCAAGACAATGTTATGGAAAACAACATTACAGATTATCGGGTTGAATTTTCCATCTTCTCTCTCAAAGATACGGTGTGAGGCCTTGCAGTGGTCCAAAGTGAGGTAAGTAGGTGCCATAGAAGGTAAGTTAGCAAGATTGGGGCCTAAGTTCAAACCCAGAATAATAGAGGTGATAATCCCTCCGAAGTAGAATGGTTTACCGCCTCTCGCGCAGATGGATTGAATGTGGACCAATAGGAAAGAAGCGGCATTAATCTTCTCGTTTTCTAAGGCGCAATAAATAAAGAAGAGCTCTTTGGAATTAAGCTTGTGGTTGCTATCTCGGGTGAAAATTGTGTTACCGAGAATGCGGTGGAAGTAGCGGATGGCGGGGTTGTGGATAAGAGTAGCATTGAGTTGGTCAAATGCTACGGCTTGTGTGTTGGTCAACTTCTACCAAAAGTTGAAACCCTCTTCAGTGAAGTTGTCGGGCACTCGACGATGGACTCCCTCACCGGAGTTAAATCCAAGCAGTTGTGCAATCTCAGTTTGAGTGAACCTGTACTCAACGCCGAATATGCGGAATGAGGTCACGCCAGTAAGTTGGCTAGTAGCGCCTGCCGGAGTCATGTAGGAAAATGAACTCAGAAACTCAAGAGTGGGAGTTACGTAAATTGGTTGTGGTTGAATGCAAAGTTTCCATAAACCCACATTCTACAATAATTTTCAGACGTTGTGAAATAATCCCAAGGTTCATAAGCATTCGGGGTCGATATACCAAGTCGGTTGAAGACCACGGCATTGGAACTTTTGAAATTTTGAACGTTGAAGGGTGTCTTCCCTCTATTGCATATATATACTCAATATTATGGAAGATAAAGGCCACGAGGTTCACATGGATGTCGAAGAAGGTGCAGTAAATTAGGAACAACTCCCTCTGGTTTACTTTATAATTGTTCAACCTTCTGAAGATTATGATGGATACCACCCTCTGAAAGTAGCGGATGGCTGGGTTATGGATATGAGTTGCGTACAACTCCTCCCATCCTTGTTTCCTTTCTCCCGTTAACTCTTCCCACAGATTAAAGGCGTATATCGGCCACTCTCCATCATTTGGAGTGGTTAAGTAGACACCCTCGCCTTGCGGAAATCCAAACCACTCGCTAAACTTCTCCTGAGTGACAAAAAATTCCCTTCCGAAGAGGAGGAAGATGATACTCCCCACCAGGAATTTTGTATCATCTTTGGGCGTATGGTACTCGTAAGCACTCAAGAATTCCAAGACAAGTGTGGGGTATATGAACCTGTTTCTTTTGCAAAGCGCCATGAGATTGGTCCTCTCGATCAAATAGTTAATGCTGTCGAGGAGTCCCAAACGAGTCAGACACTTTTCGTCAACGTAACAAGTGGCATTGATGGTTCTCTCACAAGTGGCCATGTTCTTGTTAGAACTACGTCGACTTTGATTCTCGGTTCCGACAAGATATGTAAGGTTGGGATGTGATATTCTCTCGAGTTATCTTCTTTCTTTCAACCCTTCGTTTCTTTCTATTTATTTCCATTTCACTTTCATTTCTTCCAATTAGCACTATATGGAGCATTCAGGTGACTGCACCCTTTGATCAGAACGACAAACATGGATCACGTCGAGTATGATGGACGTGAACGGGTGTGAATACCTTCCCTTCGTGTAACCAGCTCCCGAGTCCTAACATGGTTGCAATGACCTCGTTTTTCCTTTCCCTCAGGTTTTCGTTGATCTTTTCCTTTCCTCTTTAGGATACATAACGTATCAGTGGCGACTCTTCTGTTCATTTTTTGTCGGTTTATTTTCGAGTCACGACACTAAGGAATAAGTTTTGTTACATCCAGGTATGATCCAGATTCCTCAGATAGATAGATATATTGGAGCTCCTCAAAGTGCTCATTCGATTCCACCTCTGGTCTCACAACCTGAAGCCTTACATGGCTTCTAGTTATTGAGATCTAACATTAGACTATAAGACGCCAATGAGCTGTTAAACAACACGTATAACATCGTTTGACAACACAATTCCAAGTGATAGAAGAAAGGTTACTTTGCATGGAAGAAAGCCTTTATAACGCGCCTTATCAAGGCAACACCATTCAAGAGACTTTATCTCAGAGAGCTCATAATGCCTGTCTGGAGTCGTCCACGATGAAGAAATACACAGCTCCTAAATGAAGAGATTAGTATAGGAGCAGGAAAAATAAGTCTTCCTCAAAGCTTGAAAGAGACCGAGGCAGTTACGTTCCTACCCTAGATCAAGTGGAAAAGTGGTTAATGAGGGTTCAAGTGAAGCATCCCCTGTGCACTAGGAATTTGGAAAGCAACATACTGAAATATGTAGATAAGCCGCCCAAGCTAGGAGAGTACAATGGAAAGGAGACTCGGACAATCACGTACAACTCGTTAATAAAAGCGGTTGAACTAATTCAGTGATAACGAAACATCTAAATGCAAGTTGTTTTCCTTAATCAAGGTCAGGCCGACCAAATTATGGTTCAACATACTGCCCGATGGAAGCATTAAGTAATTGACTAATTTTTGTTAGTGGTTCTCCATGCATTTTACTACCCGAAAGCGATGATCGGTGACAGAAGACACTTTGAGCGAAATTGTTCAAGGGAATAAAGTAAGCTTTTCATATTATATTGGCTGTTTCATGCAAATCGCTATTGATGTGGAAGGATACAAAGAAGGTTTGAAGTGTTAGATTGTTGAGAATGACCTTTTATATTACCATCAATTCAGGTTAAAGATCAGAAGGAAACAGGTTAAAACCACCCAGGATATGTCGATCATGGATCAATCATACATGATCTTGGATGGGAAGTCGAACACGCACTTCGATAACCCAACCTCCATTGAGACCAATTTTAGCCACCCAATGGGGAAATACTCTAGAATTATTTTCCAACTTTGAATTTTTTGTTCTAAAACTTTTGTATGTTATCTTGATGCATTTTTTACTTCCATTGTAAGATCATTCAAGCACATTGGAACTATTTCTAATAATTAAAAAGCAATTGTCTTCATTAAGGTTTACCTTTTCTATTTTTATTGTTTTAATATTATATGCTTTCACATCGTGTGATTGCGGTAAATATCATCATGAGTGAGTAGTCCATTAAAGATAAGGGGTCGTGAGACATATCTCATGGAAAATCCCAATTTAATTATCCATAGATGAATAACCGAAAAACATGAGCAAAACGTTATTTTAGAATCCAAGCGTTTAAATATATTTGTGTCGGTTGCGAAAGCAAAAAGAACTCATATACCGATCATGTACTGAAAGGTAACGATTCGGTGTCCGAGAGCGGATTGCAAGACAACCAAGTTGCGGTGCTACAGATAAGGCGTCTCACTATTGGTTGATAAATCCACATTCAAGGCATCCACATAATAAAATGTCTCGCTCTTGATTGAGAAAGTATTATAGCCGTGCCAAAATACAAGTCCTCTGATGAATAATTTGGGCCAACGAAAGCAGACAAATTATTCATTATACAGAGTACACACACTACAAAAGTATATACATAATTAGATACCGTTGGATGGTTTTATCACCTTACCACTTTCATTTAATTCCATAATAATCCCCATTTTTAAAAAGGAAACATGAAAATAAGGTAAAAGGTATATACCAATGGGCGAGCGAAAGAGAGAATCACGTGTCTATAGAAGACGAACAACATGTTCAAATGAATGTATAATATGAAAGTGTGGCTAAAAATGAAGTTGAACTATCTTTTTTATAAAAACGTAGGTTAGGAAGAATATGCCATAATGACATCACTAGCAACGCCATCGATTTCTCTCCACGTCCTTAACACGTGTAATCAGATACCCTAGGCCCAATTAACCTCTATAAATACCCCCAGTCTTAAGGCTTAGAAAGTTATTCAATCTTTCTCTAAGAAATTTATACACATAGATTGTCACGACCTCATGTGAGTTAGTTCTAAGCACAATCAGATACCCTAAACACCAAAGACAACCCTACAAAATAAGGAGTTGTCCTTAATGTACTTTTTTGCAAAGACATTATTGATAAATTAATAATTAATATTATATTAAATATCTTTTTGGAGAATATAGAGAGCGTCGAGAGTGTCAATAGATTATATGTTTGTGACCCAAGAGGTCTTGATACCACATATTGACTCAAAATCTTAAGATAATTGATGTATGAGTTGTTTATTTTATATATCCAACAATTTCTCTATATTTAATCGATGTAAGCCTTAACTACCTATAATTAAAGGTGAACACTCCGGTACCCTTGAGTTTGGTTGGGTACCGGTACCTTTAACCAATCAAAAACAATTATTCAATGTCATGTCACTTTATTATTTTATTTTATTTTAAAATAAATTAAATTTTGTCACAATTTGTACTAGAGGTACCGAGACCCAAATACTTAGCATGGATACCTAAGAATTTGCCATGATTAAATTCAACAACTTCAAAAACAACAACTATATAGAAATAATTTTTATACAAATACAACAAATAAAGAGAGACCTTGACACATTTTTTTAAAGTGACATTTTACAAAAAGAATTAATACAATTATTATTTTAAATAGAGGACAATTAGATTGAGTTTTCTAAGTTTATTATAAATGCTTATCATATGAGGAATAAGAAATGAAAATAATAAATTTTAACTAAGACCAAAAACAAAATGCTTTGATCTCAATCCTAGACAATTTTCCTTAGAAGAATAGAGTACTCTCAAAGGTAAATCAATGATTAGAAAATTTTACAATGATATTTTATTCATGGTGTCTGAGTCCCTTGTTTTTTGTTAGATTGATAGTGATACATCTCAATTTTGCGACCATTTAATTGTTGAAGTGGCCTTGCATTGTGGAAAAAATCCACATTCAATGGTGCCTTTAAAAGTTTAAATTGTTTCTTGGACATTGTTCTCACCTGCATAATATAGAAGTATTTAAAATCTATATAACTGTTATAAGGTATATCAGCATGTAGAATCGTTTAATTCAGAAAGAGAAATTTTACATCTTTAAATTTAACTATTCTACACACTGACAAATACCGCAATCAATAAGTAAATTATTACCTTTCCAATGATGTTCCAAATGACACCTTCTGTACAAGGTGGAGTAGTGAGAGATCCAACATATCTATAATATCTATGGATCTTTTTATTTAATTCTTCTACATCAAATGTACCAAGAGCAATCTTGGCATTTTTATTTTCTGTATGACTTTGATTTTTTAGCTCATTCAACTTGTCTTCTATCTACAAGTAACATTAGGAATTAGGAATGATATGAATTCTTCTAGTTCAATAGTTCATAGTATGAGTCACATAATAATATTGTGAAGGTGAGTTGAATAAATGTACCTTGGAGATTAGAGGATCAGGATCACCCAAATTGTAGAGTGATGCCACAACTGCTATGTTATTGTTATCTTCTGTGAGATGAACTAAATGGAGCTCTGCAACATGTCTGTATTCACAATATTTTATATTATTAGTTGATTATTTTTGATTATAAGATAACTAATGTTGATAAATAAACACAAGATCTAAAATCCTTAAAAATAACTTACATTCTACCATGAGCTCGATGTTCTGCAGGAGCATGCCAGTGAAGTTGTCTTAATGAGTAATTTTTCCCATTTATATGAATATCTCCCACTTTTCCTTCAAAATGCACCTATAAATACCAAACTAATAGTTTACTATCTTAAATTTCACTCCTAAAATTAGAATATGTGTTTTTATTACTACCAATTGAACTGATTTAACGGAACCAAAACGATGAACATAGATACATACCCCAATGCTGAATTGATTGTTAACAAGTGTGGCATTTGTAGGAACGTAATTTCTATGTAATGGTTCCAATTGATTGTTCAAAACAATATCTGTGTGTACAAGATCCACAGGACTCTGAAGTTTCCCATTTGAACATTCTGCATAAGCTGGACACAAACTTCCCCATTTCTCAGGACCATTTCTACCAATATAGCTAAAATTAACAGAACCTATAGCATAAAAAAACTCAATTATAAATCAAATATTGAAATTAAGTTATTATTATGAGAAATGCAAAAATGAAATTCATCTTACTGTATTCTGCTGAAATGTGTAGAGCCAAAGCTGCAATAAAAAGAATTGAGACGTAAAAATGTAAAGCCATTGTGAATAGCTATGGTTGGTTTGATCTAAGAGGTAATGTAGAATATATATAGATAAAATGTTGTTGTTGAATGTATAGATAAAATTACTATTATTGGCAGTTTGAATGATGATCAATTTGTGTTGGCTTCTTACAAGATCAGTGGAGAGACATTGCTGTCCTTTTCTATTTAGAAACATTATAAGCTGCCAAAACCCTAAAAATACATTACCAGATTCTCTTCTCATTCATCATTGAAGATTTTTTCTATTTTCTTTTAAAAGTTAAGATTTATAAATATTAAAAAAATATTTATCATTTTATAATTTATAAATATTTAAAAGATTGAACCTTAAATTAACGGCTCACACTGATTTAATAGATATGTGTTTTAAAATTATTTTAAATTTAGAAATAGTAAATATAAAGGTTTAAATAGTGTTTTTGTTCGTGTAAGTTAGTGAAATTTTGGTTTTTGTTCTTATAAGTATTTTTTTTTTCATCCTTATATCTCACATTCGTATTTTATTTAGTCTCTAAAATTAAAATTCGTAGAAAAATCCGCAGAATAATTGTAGATTTTGGTTTTAAGGATTAAACCCCAAGCAAAAAGTAAGATATATGTACGAAATCTGAAATAAAAAAATTTATAAAATTAAAAATAAAAAATTCACCGACTTACAAGGACGAAAACACTGTTTAAACTAAATATAAAAATATATTCTGTTTATTTGTGGCTCTATCTCACGTTCAAAGTTGAAAAGAATTTGTGAATGATAAGATAGAATTGGCTTTTTAAAATACTTTTCTTTATTCTATTGTGGTTTTTGCTCACTCTTCGTCAAAATGCTTATTTGTGATTAAAATCTAATGTTTCGTTTCTTCTAAGAGTTATCTTAACGAGAACAAATATCCAATAGATTTTGATTAGGAAATTATAAATTACTTTGTGAGCAATATTGCACAAGAAGTTACAAAGTACCATTCCAGCAAAGAAAAAGAAGGATGGAAATTATTGTGGAAGATAGATACTATGTGAATCACATTTCTTATGTTTTTCATCACTTTCTACACCACTCTTCCAACTACCATCTATAACGTTAATTTTAATTTTGTTTAGATTATTAATGTTTTATAATTAACTTTGCATTTCATTGAAAAAATTAATTATGTTTTTAATTTTCATATTTTACTTCATTTATGAAACTAATATTTATATTTTAAATACAAATAATTTTTATTTTTCTTATATTTTAATATTGAAAAATTGAAGACGTTTACAATTTTTAATAACATAAAACTTATATTTTTAAATTTTAAGGTTTAACAAATATTTATAGAGAATGATTTGTGTTAAATTAAGAAAAAAATTATATTTCTATTTCAATTATAAAAAAAAAGTTACATAAGGCAATACAATTATGCACATTTTAACACTCACAATAGAAGAAATGCGTAGTAAAATTCATCCATATATCATAATATTTAATAATGTTGGAGTTCAACAATGAATCTCTATTAACAATGCACAAGAAGATGAAGAACAATTGCAGAGAGAGAGAGAATGTAATTGTAACTAACTTTTTACTTGCAAAATTTGAAATCTGCTACAAGTTGTAACTAACTATTGGTTTATATTCTAACCAAATCCTTATGTATTAAATGCAATTGAAATTAAACTCAAACTAAACACAAATGCAAATTCAAATGAAATGCAAATGAACTTGTAAATGAATTACATCTAACACCATCTCATAATTCATATTCAAGTTTAAAAATCAACAACACTAATTACATCCTTCAAATTTATGAGGTGTTTAGTTTTGATATCAACACATCTACAAGTTGCTTATGAGTACTGATAAGAAAAACCTTAAGTACTCCATTTTGAACCTGATTGCGCAGCAATTGGTACTTGGTATCAATGTGCGTTCTTTTTCCATGAAGCACTGGATTCTTAGCAAGACTTATGGCAGATTTATTCTCAATCATCAACTTGACTGGGTTGCTCACCTTGAACATCAGTTTGTGCAATAAATTCAGCAACCAAACAACCAAACAAGCTGACAAAGAACCATCTAGGTATTCAACTTCACAGGCTCACAATGTAACCACTAGTTGCTTCTTGGAACACCAAGAAATGGGGGCTCCCAGATACATAAACATGTATCATGTAGTGCTTCTTCTGTCCACTTTATCTCCATACCAGTAAGAGTCTGAGTAGCATACTAGCTCAACTTCATCTGATACTCCATATGGAAACAAAATTCCATACCTCAAAGTCCCTTTTGCATACCTTAAAATTCTAACTGCAACTTGGTAATATGACCACTTTGGTTTACTCATAAACCTACTCATCATTCCAACTGCATAACATATGTCAAACCTGGTGTTATAGAGATATCTCAGACAACCAACCAATTGTTTGAAGGTTCTAGCATTTACATCTTTACCATCATCATCAGAGTCCAGCTTATGATTTGTCTCAGCATGTGTGATTCTAACTTACAATTCATCAACTTAAACCTCTGCAGCGGCTCAAGTTCATACTTCAATTAGCGCACAATAATTCCCATCTTAGAATGCAAAATCTCCATCCCTAGAAATATACCATATTTCTAAGGCTAAACATATCAAATGTATTCATCAAAATCTTCTTGAACTTGTTTATCTTAGAAGTACAGTTCCCTGACAGAAGTATGGTATCCACATAAAGACACACAAGAATCACATTGCCTTCAGAAGTATGATGCACATACATGCCATATTCCATTTCACAATTATGTAATCTCATATGCTTGAAAAATTAACCAATCTTCAGATTCTAAGTCCTTTGAGCTTGTTTCATCCTATACAAGGCTTTATACAACTTGTACACCACCACTTCTTTATTATCTTTCACAAATATAGAAGCTTGTAACATATAAACTTCATTTACAATGCACCATTCAGAAAACTTGCCTATTCATCTAAGTGTATCAGAGGACAATTCCTATTTGCAGCTATAACAATAACCAACCTTATGCTTTCATATCTAGATATAGTTGCAAACACTTCAAAGTAGTGTAAACCAGAATTTTGTAGTAATCCTCTAGATACTAACCTTGCTTTATGCTTAACAACTGAACCATCTGACTTCAGCTTTATCTTGAAAACTCACCTCACACATATGGCTTTCTTGTTCTGAGGTAGAACAGTTAATTCCAGTGTCTTGTTTCTTTCAATGACCTCAAACTTTTCCTTTATAGTGTTCACCCACACCTTATTCTTGAGAGCTTCCTTGATGTTAACAGATTCAAAGCCCACTATCATGGAACTCTATATAACTTATCCTTCATAATCAATCTCAGTATCTTGCATCAACCAAAATCTGCAAGTTTCCTTGGTATCTATCTAACACTACGTGGCCTCTGGAAACCATCAGAAGCAAGACCTCTTTCAGAAGCACCACCTTCAGAGGTTGGGACACCTTCAGAGGTTGGACCACCTTAAGAGTCATACTCACCTTCAGGGTCAAAGTCGTCTTTAAATTCATAGTCATCTTCAAATTTAGACTCTCCTTCAGAGTCAGAATCCCCTTTAGAGGTAGAATCTCCTTCAAAAGCAGAATCAGACTCTAGTGTTGTCACTACACTAGAGTTAGATTGATACTTGCTCCAATCTCACGTTTCTGATTCTTTCATTATGATATCTCTGTTGACTTCAACTTTATTGGTGATTAGGCAGCAGAGCTTATAAGCACATGTACTATGGTAACCTATAAACAACATGACTTTGCTTCTATCATCCAATTTCCTTCTAGTGGAATCTGGTATATTATAACCAAACACCTTGAATTGGGTGACACTTTGCTTTCTTCCAGTCCACTTCTAAATAGGAACTATTTCCTTTAACTTCTTTGTTGGACATTTGTTAAGCACATATACTGAAGTAGAAATTATTTCACCCCACAATTTCTTAGGTAGATTCTTCTCCTTCAACATCTTCCTTGTCATATCAAGCAGAGTTCTATTCCTCCTTCCAGGAAGACCATTATGATGTGGAATATATGGAGCAGTTACCTCATGCTCAATATCATGTTCCTCACAAACGTCTTGAACTCTATTGATTTGAACTCACTTCCACCATCGCTTCTGAGGATCTTCAACCTTTGTCCACTTTGATTTACAACCTTCATCTTGAACTTTTAGAACTCATATAACACCTCATGTTTAAACTTAATGATTGTTATCCATGCAAATCTTGTTAACTCATCCATAAATGACACAAAGTACTTGTTCCCTCCAAGTGAAGGTACCTCAAATGGACCACATACATCATAATGCACCACTCCCAAAGCACGAGTTGCTCTTGGAAGTATTTCTGATGGGAATAACAATCTTGGTTTCTTGCCTCTCACGTATATATCACATGATTTTTCTAGTATCATAATCTTAGGAATTCCATGTACCAGCTTCTTTGAATTCATATTTCATAAGCTTCGGTAGTTCAGATGCCCCAATATCTTGTGCCACAACTCACTTTCCCCTTCAATACTTCTTTCACTAAGGCATTATGTGTCTTATGTTGCAACATTCACCTTAAATGTTATGTTTCTTCCCAATTCAGATGACATAATCAACTTCTAATTACAGTTATATAACTTCAAGAGACTATACTTCATGGTAACTCGAAAACCTTTTTGAATTAGATGACTTAGAGTCATCAGATTTTTATTCATGCCAAGAACATACCATACACTCTTAATCAGTGTAGTTTTCCATTTTTCAACTTAACTCTGACATTTTCCATTCTTTTATCATTCAGATACTCATAATTAGCACATATGATCTTAATCTTCTTACCAGAGTCAAAATCCACAGCCATTGACAGACCTACATTCTCAAAAGTTGTAAGTTATGTGGCTTTTGGATTGGCAGTCATTTTGGTAAAACATGCAGATGTTAAGCCAGGTGTTATGTCATGACAGTCAGACAACATGTTAAGCAGGATGTCTTGACATGTTCCAGGACATGTTATACCAGAATCCTAGGGCTGAATTATTTTGGAGTTTTGGTGTGTATTATGAGTGTGATTTACTTCACATGTGTTCATTATCCAAGGAGGGATATGTTAGGAACTTTTGTTTTTACAGATTATGTTGATTTTCTTAAAAAGGGTTGTTGAGCCTTTTTAGGAAAGTTTGTATTTGTTCCTATTTTTGTGCAGGTTATCATGCTAATGATTGAAAGTTAATTCCTGATGTTTTTGTGCTTTAGGAAGCCCAAGTCCATAAGTTCTGAAGGCTATTCAAATAGTGGAGCTAAACCTAAAGAATATAGATCACACATTGAAGAATTTTGGGAAAACTAGGATTTTCGTGTCTTGGTTGTTTCTTTAGGGTTTAATGTTTTTGTTTGTAAGCCACTCTTGTATTAGGTTTAACGCATTGAGTTGACTAATTGTGTTTTGTTCACTCTAAGCTTTTAATCAAAGAGTGTATTATTCTTGGTTGAAGCTTTTAAGCAAAACCAAGTATTATTTTGGAAGTTTGATATTCTTTTTGGGTTGTTGTTTATACAGTCACGGGGATTGGGATTGTTTGGTATCACTGAGGTAATTAGGAAATGGGAGGGAGATTCTCATATCTAGGAGTTCCTAGGTAGAAGTTTGCACGGGTAATGATTAGGTGATAAGTTGTAAACGAGGGAGTTTAAATTTGAACTAATACTATTAATGGATTTCCTTCATGGCTTGGTAGCACCCAGATGTATGTAAGTTACACCGAACTGGGTTAAAAAAATTGGTGTTATTTTGCTTATGTTATTGATTGGGTTTTGATTGATGTGTGTTCATACTAATTTTGATCCTAATATTGTGACATCTGTCTCGACATTTGGTAGCTACATGCCAGAATTTTACAAGCCATCAATAACACAAGTTCATTTTTCGAATCTACTCTGGCTATGTTGGCTTCTTCATCCTTGCTAACATTTTTTGACCAACAATCAACAACAAAATGGCCAAACTTGTTGCAATTGTAGCATTGAACCTTTCTCTAGTCAAACTTCTCATTTCCCTTCTAAACATTATGAGGTTTCTTATATGAATTGGAGAGTTAGGACTTCTGAACACCACCATCATAACTCTTTTTGTTCTCTATCCATGTTTGCTTCTAGTTATTCTCTAGAAGAATTTTTCTGAGTTTGAGCTTTCGGAGCATTTTCTAACTCTTTTTTCAGAGCTTCTTTCAGTCATACACAACTTGTGTGCCTATAAACTACTCAGAAGCTCTTCAATTCTCACGGTGTTAGTGTATTTATAGTGTTTTATGGCTAAAACTATGTGATCAAACTGAGGAGTGAGTGGTCACGGTACCTTTTCAATGATTACTTGTTCAGATAGGATTTCTCCATAAGACTTCATCTCAATTGTGTCCACAATCACTCTGAAGATGTAATCAAGCACCTTCTTATTGTTCTTCATGTTGAGATTTTCATATTGCTTGTGTAAGGACTGAAGCTTGACCTTCTTCACTGATGTGTCACCACCATATCACCGTACCAATGTATCCCACATCACCTTCTCCGTTGTCGAATCAACAATTTTCTCAAACACCTTTGTATCCAGACACGGATGGATATAGAATAACGCCTTCTGATTATTCTTCCTCGTTTCTCATTGCGCAATTCTTTATGCTTCTGATGCATTTTTTGTAACCGGCGTGTAATCATCATTGATAAGATCAAGAACTTCTTGCATTCCAAACAATACATGCATCTGAATCGATCACCGATTTAGTTCTTTCTATAGAATACTCGAAGCTTTGTGTTCAAGATACTGTTTTCGCTATTCATCTTCGTTATTGTACAAATCACTCAATTTTCACCAACACTCGTGTTTCCCAAACCTTGAGAATCAAGATTTGTGATTCTCTTCGATTTTGAACTTCAATTCAACGTGAATTAAAGAAACAAAATTAATCACAAATCTCACTGCACTCGTTTCCATGTGAATTGAACTGGAGTTATGGATATCAATTGTTGGAGTTCAACAATGAACCTCCATTAATGATGCACAAGAGGATGAAGAAAATGAGCAGTTGTTGTGTGTGTGTGTGTGTGTGTGAGAGAGAGAGAGAGAGAGAGAGAGAGAGAGAGAGTGTGTGTGTGTGTGTGTAACCGTAACTAAATTTCTATACTTGCAAAATCTGAAATTTGTTACAAGTTGTAGCTAATTATTGGTTTACATATTACTAATCAAATGTAAATTCACTTAAAATGTAAATTCCAATGAAATACAAATGAATTTGTAAATGAATTACATCTAAGAAACAATAGTAGAAAATTCAACAAAACACATTATTTCCATAAAATATATAAGTTGAAAAATGATACAAAATAAAATAAGAAACAACACATAGTTTTAAAATTACTTAAACTCATTGGTCTCGTAGTAATATTTGTGGTGAATAAAAATGGCAAAATTGTGGTTTATGGTGATATATTAATTTTATATTTCATTTAAAATAATAATTTTTTTACTAATGTCACTTCAATAAATTGAGTCAATGAGTCCACGAGATGAGGAACTCAAACTCGATACATGAATTCAAACAATACGAATTATTATAAATTGGGTTGGATATACCCTTAAACAAACATATTCATGTAATTTATAACTTGATTTGATTTGGTTCGACGGGTATGTGGGTGAACCCCTCGCATAAACACCATTAATAAATATATTCGAATATAAATCATTTTACATTTGAATTATTTTTATCAAAATCAATTTTCGATTAAATAAAATACTCGATGAATTGTTTAAACCTTTATCTAAATTACACTTCACTTTTACTTTTTTTGTATTATTTGTACTTCTATTCATAGAATAATATTATAATACTTTTTTTATTTTAATTTTAATTTAGAAAACTAAATAATGTGATAGTTTATGTTTAAAAAACTATAAGAATATATGCGTTTCCACTCATTGGGAACCAGAAACGTCTATGGGTGGGTGTTGGTCCACATAACTTTATTTTTCCTATCATTGTTAAATATTTTTACTCTAATAAATAATTTTTTTTCAAATAAATACCTAAATTAATCCAAGTTCTTTCGTATTTAAGAAATTAGCCTATTTTTAAATAAAATAAAATTTAATATAAAAAAGACGTGAATTGACGATAATATACAATATGTAAGAGAATTCACAAATTAATTGATGATAGTATATAAATATAAAGGAGAGAGAAAGTACATTCCTATGTGTTTATATATTATCATCAATTAGATTGTTGTCTCCTCTAATATATTATACATTATCATTAATGTCTCTTTTATATTAGATTTTTTATATTTAAAAGTAGATTAATTTGAAAAATACATAGGAATGTAGGTTAATTTGAATATTTATTTTAAAAATAGATTATTTGGGTTATTTTATCTCATTTTTGTGGATTATTATTTATTTATTTATTAATGTAGTTCCTTTGTAAATTTATTCTATAAAATCATCAATTAAAAAATGAAAAAATGTTTAAAATTTTAATATATTTTAAGTATTCAAAAGAAAAAGTTATTTTCTGTCATAATTTTTTTTTTAATTTGTGTGATTTTCATCCATGGATAGTTGATCTTTCTTTACAGCCAAACATGTACTACAAATATGGTGTCTTTCCTTATGAGTGGTGAAGTAGGGCACTATTAGGTGACAGACACTGAGAATTGGGCGTATTGGTTTGGACACGCGTAGAAAGCACTATAAGAGGTTAAGAAACATGGATAGCATCCCTACATCTTTCTCAATTATTACTTTCTAAATCCAACAAAAATAAGTTGACAAACATTTTCAAATAATTTTAGTCTGTGTAATTAATATATATAGATTGGAGAAATTGATAAATAATTAGGTAGAAATATAGTTTATTATTAAGAATTTAAAACAATTTTAACTCATTTATTTTTAATTAATTTGAGTTTTGTGACTGATCGTTCCAATGATTAGAATCTTATGTGGGTCGCGGATGTTGTTGACGATATTCAGTTGATGAGGAGAGGATGAGGTATACCTGCAAGACACTTCAATGTTAAAGTAAGAAAGCGAGTAAGGAAGTGAGAAAGTACGTCGGGTAAAGAAGTATTCGAGCAGGAGTCATCTGGGGTTGAGCCTGGTGACTTCTCTGGGATTCCGGGCAGAAGCCAATAAACGGAGCGTGGAGAACGACCATGATGGACCTGGTCGGTGTGTTCTCCTCGGTTGAGGGACAAAAGGGAAGTGGGTCCCCTTTACCTTTGGACCATGGGTCGTCCTGGATGTAGGAATAGATTGGGTCACGCCTAATCGTTGGACCAGTCCAAAACAATGTCATTTTTTTTTATTTTCATTATAATTTCTTTAAATTACAAATATAATATTTATTATTATTTTAGCACTATTCATAATGATCAATTTTTTAAGCAAGGTATTAAATGAGTACTAGGGTATTCAAACCCGATTACAAAAAAAGGCGAGAGTCCAAACAAAACTAAGATATTATAAAACAATCGAAACTAGAATTAAATATGCAAAAGATATGGGGAAAATCGTAAAGTTACTATTTGGATAACTAATATCTCCAATTAAGGACCACCTCCAAACCAAAATCTTAATATTGCAAATGAAATCGGCTACGATACACTTTTCGCCCCTAAAAACTATATCATTTCTCGTCGTCCAAATGCTCCAAAAAGTGGCCAACCGAAAATTACCTTCTCTATCGGCCTTGACTTTCTTCTTTCTGAGGTAATCCACCCAAAACGAAAAATTTGAATGATTATCAACCACATTCGGGGACGCAACGAACCCAATACAAACCATGATTTCTCTCCAAACTCTTCTCGATATAAATAATTGAAGAAAAGATGAAGATGATACTAAGCAGCTCCAACACAAAAGGGTCAATCCACTTGATTAGTAGGAAGAATTCCTCTAATCAAAAGAGTCTCATTTACAGGAAATCTTTGTAAATTAAATCTTCAACCAAACGATTTAATTCGAAATGGAACTTTACAAAAGATTAATATTGAACTCTTCCACCCTTTTAAACCCAAGACCCCCTTAATGAATTGGACGAAATAATTTTTCCCAAGTGATCCAATGAATTCTCCTTTTACCGTCTCCCTCTCCCCAAAGAAAGTTATTTTGGAGCTTAGTGATAGCTTTGAAAACCGCAACGGGTGCCTTATACAATGAGAAAACGAAAATGGGAAGGCTACTCCACACCGATCTTAACAATGTAATCCTATCTCCGAGACTCAACACTTTCCAATTCCAACTAGTTGGTCTCTTTTCCAATTTTTGTAGCAGGAAATTCTAAGAAGAAATCCGTCTAGGATTCATTCCAATCATAATATCGAGAAAACTGAAAGAACTTCCTTCAAACCTTCAGGATACATTTTTTTTGCAGCGGCATCCAAAATGTTAGAGTTAAGATTAACGCTGATAAGTTTGCTCTTCAAAAATTTTACTCTTAGACCCGAGATCGCTTCAAAACCCCTAAGCACCTCTTTGAGGGCTCATAAATGCTTCCAAATTTTATCACCGATAAGAAATGTATCATCAGTGAACTGTAAAATATCAGCCACACACTCGTTGACATGAAAACCATAAAATTAGAGTTAATGGTAGATCTTCTTACCAATCCAGCTATGCCTTCTACAACAATGACAAACAAAAAGGGGGAGAGGGGATCTCCCTATCTAAGACCCTTTCCAACCTTAAATTCCTTTGTCGGACTACCGTTTACAAGCACCGACATATAACTTTTGAAAACCGTAGCCTCCATCCACTTCAATCACAACTCACCAAAGCCTATTCTTCTCATCATATACTTAAGATAATTCCAACTCACTTTATCGTACGCTTTTTCGAAATCAATCTCAAAAATCATACATTCTCTCTTTTCCTACTCCACAAAATCCATTACCTCGTTTGCAACCTGTTGGGATCTGAGAGGATTTTTCAAAAAATTTAATCCTCTTAGCGGAACAATCCCAATGAACGGATCTTGATTAAACCATTAATCACAAATCATACGCAAAAAAGGGATTCCGAATTACCTCTTGAAGTGTGCTTTAACTTTGATCACGAACGTGGAAAATACCATTGTTTCTATGAAGTCCATGCGAGCACGAAGTGGAACGCGGTGCTAGCCATCTCTAGTTCTAAGAAAATTGACAATTAGGATTGGTAGGGAAAATAGTTCATCTATTTATAGAGAGCTTCTAAAACCCTAATGCTCTTATTTTGAGCTTTTCCAAAATAAGCTCAATCTTATTTAATAAAACTATTTTAATTAAATAAATTACTATTATATTTAACTAAACTCTTTTAATTAAACATTAATTAAATTAAATCATATTTAATTTAATCAATTGTCAATTCTCATTTATTTAATTAAATCAAATAAATTTAATATGTGCTAATGTATTAAACAATTTAAATAATATTAACACATAATTAAATTAAATCATATTTAATTTAATCGTCCATTCCACTGTCATTACTTTATGCGTGTGACCCTATAGGTTCTCGTAACGTTGACAATAATATTAAATTACCTATTTAATGTTATAAACAGTGAGCAGTATCTAGAAACACATCATTGCTACCCAAGTGACGAGAATGTCAGGTGATCTGACATAACCTTTTGTGATAATGATCATGTGTACAATTACCTTTTTGCCTTTATATCTATATTGAACACAAGACATAGAATGTGTTACCCTTGTATAGTCCAATAGTTTATTCCTTGATCCCCGAGTATACTTGATAATAACAAATAAGTCCAATATCTCATATTGACTCATTTGAGCACGACCATGCATTTTATAGTCATACTCTATCAAGGGGCCCAAAGATATTACTTTCGTATATGTAGGAGGGGAAAATCCCATCTAGGTCACTTATGTCCCTCAGTATTATTTGTGAAGTACGCATCAACCATCTTTATGGTTGTCCTATTACGGACAATGTTTGATTGACAATAAAGTACTCGACTCCACATCTAGGGTCCATAGTGGTTTCAGGTCGAAGGGTGGTATACATCATTATCACTATGAGAATAACTTATGACACTTACATAACAAACTATGTAGTATTCTCATGGTGGGTCAATCCAGTATAAATATTACTCATAATATTTATACCTACGTGAAGACTTGATATCCCATATCCATGACTTGTGAGATACAATCATCAGTCTACTCACATAATAGTCTCTATGCATTACTGTTGTCTTATTTGACGGTAAAACTTAACTACATATACTTTAATAATAACATCCTTATGTTTTTTAAAATCTCACGATTAAGTCACACTTAATGTATCATTAAACAGACTAATTATTCCAAGGTCTTCATTATGTCATATAGAAATCACATAATAAACACAATGCCTAATATATATATATATATATATATATATATATATATATATATATATATATATATATATATATATATATATATATATATATACATATATATATATATATATATATATATATATATATACATATATATATATATATACATATATATATATATACATATATATATATATATACATATATATATATATACATATATATATATATATATATATATATATATATATATATATATATATATATATATATATATCAAGGTCAAAATACAAAATCATATTAAACCAATATTGATTGTCCATTAGGGCTTACTCCAAGAATCTCTCACTAGCACTATAGCTAATCAGATATTGATTTAACATCTATCTGTCAGTTGATTGCATTAAGCATCATCTAAGTATGATACTTTATTAGGGTATAAGGAACTCTTTCCTATGTTGGTAATATACACCTCTTCCAATTTCAATTTTCGATCTTCCGTCGAAGAGAAAATAAGTGTCAAAATATACTTACATGGATCGCTAGTGAGATCTAGTTTTCTGAACTTGCAAGATTAACCCATTGTCATTGTAAATGAGATCAATAGGACCTGCAATACAAGAAACACAACTTTCTCCCCAAGAATTAGCAAAGCGACTCAAATCATATATTTGACTTTTGTATTAGAAACGACAAATGTCTTAAGCATTTCCTTTTAACTTATATAGTTGTCATCCAAGCATAACATTTAATTTATATTGTGATATGAATATATAGTTCATAAATTTTGGAATAACATCATTATAACTCCTTTACAGTTATTATTCCCATCTACTCTCAATAAAAGGAACATCGTATCCTTGTAAGATATTCACATACCTTCTTGATAGTGATATAGTGATGAACACTTCAATCAATTTGGTACTTATTGTTTATACTTATAGCATAAGGTGCGTCTAGTGAAGTACATATCATAGTGTCCTTTTTCTCATCCAATGAGGTAAGAAATTGGCCATTAGACAAAACATCATGCCACACATGCAATAATCTTAATGTAAGATAATGCATATTGGGTGTCAAAACACTTTCGGGATATGTACTTGTGCTAGGATTGAGATTCATCAACCATCTATCTCTATAGATTTTGATTTTGATTCCTAACCTTTTAGGAAATCTCACCTAAACATTTCATCAAAACCATTTCCTTAACCATGTCCTACATTAGTGTTGTAGGGAATTTGTTTTGATGATCAGTATGTCACCTACATATTATACTAGATTAATGCAAATACTCCCACTAACCTTCTTGTGTGCAAGAGATTTGATGATGGCTATTGAAGAATCAATAGAATGTTGGCTAGCATTTTTTGTTAGAGGTTGTTTGAGAAATCGGAATTGAGAAAACCTCTTAGAAGAATCTCTTATTTTTTCTGTTATATCAGTGTTTTGGTAACTGATTTCTGTTGCATATCCTTCTGAATTTTTCCTACTCATCTCCCTGTAACTGGTGTATTGTTGTGTCATTTTGGTTATCCAATTTTTTTTGAATTTCACCTTTATTTGCTTAAGTCTTTTTTATTGCTCTTCTACCATTATAAGAATCAAGGAAATTCTGCATAATGTCACAAACATGCTCCACAAGACCTTTTGTAACCTTTTGTAAGGACACATGCTGCCCATGTATAATACACATGGAAATTCTGTCATAACTATACTTCAAAATAGGTGTATTGACCTATTGTTAAGACATTAATCCAAAGATAGTTGAAGCGATTTTCCTCTTGCCAAGAGCAAAGTACCTACCTTGAAATCTTACTAGTTTTTTTATGAAACAAATGCAATATACCTCCCTAATATCTTTTAATTATGATCATGAAAATAAAATTGGTGCAACAAAGTATCTGATCCACAACCATAAGAAAATATCAAGGAGCACACAAAAAGGTAAACAATGAGTATTGAGCTTTAACCCATAAGAGGTCCAACCTTGAATGGTCCTGAAGTTATATCGCACTTGCCCTCCGGTCCTTACACACGCAACTCATACCTTGACTTCGAGGAAATCATATACATGAATGGACCCAATTCGCGCTTTAAGAACTTTGCTACCCAATGTACCCTAATTTTAATTCAATTTCTCAATGCAAACCAAACTTGTATATTAAGTCTCGAATAACCTCGACCATAATGAGTCCTCAAGCAATATCTTGTACACTTTTATCAACTTATACCCAAAATCATGTGATTTTCGCACAAAAGGAAAGCTCTGAGAAATCTTTAAAGGTGTATAAATCGGATATTTGGTGAATCTTGGCAAAGGAAAACCCTGCCGCTGGATGAACTTTGATAGAAAGATGCTCATGTCTGTTAGCTCAGACCTTTGTCTTAATTCAAGTGCCATAGCCAGCTAAATCACCTCGAAATAGAAAATTCAGACTGCTTGATCCCATGCCTTAAGCGCCAATGAAATGTATGATTATGAATTTTAATGACCTAATGGAGGATGCATATGGACAGAGTATAAACCAGTTAAGGTAATAAATAAGAGGGCAATTTTGGGGTGTTACAGCTGCCCCTATTCAATCATTGTAGACCTGAATGGATGATAGTTGTTGCTTTCAGACGTTTGAGGTATGCAGGGATTGAATACTAGAAACAACTAGAAAATTTGCACTTTGTGGCAGAAGAACGGGGAAATAAACTCAACCAAATGAACTCTGCTTGGATATAATTATGATGGAAAGAATAGTAAACAGGGGAGGCCTTTTGAGTGATGTCAGATGGCTACTGACTTGCCACGCTGCAAGAGGACTTTGAAATTCTGTCTTTTGAACCACGCCAGACGACTATTGGCCTGCCACACTGTGGGTGGACTTCTGATAGGCTACAATGGTGCAATAATGATGTCTTGTCTTTTGGATAGAGTCAGATGACTAACGACTTGCCACACTGCGGGTGGACTTTTGCCAATCTGCGATCAAATTTTAAGATACTTTGCCACCCTAAGGGTGGACTTTCACCAATCTGCGGTTGGACTTCAGGATACTTTGCCACACTGCGGGTGGTCTTTGGATGATTTATCACACTGCGGGTGAACTTTAGATTGTCACACTATGGGTGGACTTGGGAGATCTTGCCACACTACGGTGGTTGCTGCTCACTACGGGAGACTTTTTCCCACTGCAGGGGACTTTAGAAATTCGCCACCCGAAGATGGACTTTGCCCAGTCTGTGGCTGGACTTTAGAGAATTTGCCACCCGAAGATGGACTTCGGCCAATCTGCGGCTGGACTTTTGCTCATAACGGGGGACTTTAGAAATTTTCCACCCGAAGATGGACTTTGGTCAATCTGCGGTTGGACTTTAGCTCACAGCGGGAGACTTTTGCCCATTGCGGGAGACTTTTGAAATTTGCCACCTGAAGATGGACTTTGGCCAGTCTGCAGCTGGACTTTTGCTCACAGCGAGAGACTTCTGCCCACTGCGGGGGACTTTAGAAATTTTCCACCCGAAGATGGACTTTGGCCAGTCTGCGGCTGGACTTTTGCTCACTGCGGGAGACTTTTGCCCACTGCGGGGGACTTTTGAAATTCGCCACCCGAAGATGGACTTTGGCCAGTCTGCGGCTGGACTTTTGCTCACTGTGGGAGACTTTTTCCCACTGCGGGGGACTTTTGCCCACTGTGGGGGACTTTTGAAATTTGCCACCCGAAGATGGACTTTGGCCAGTCTGCGGCTGGACTTTTGCTCACTGCGGGAGACTTTTGCCCACTGCGGGGGACTTTTGTCCACTGTGGGGGACTTTTGAAATTTTTCACCCGAAGATGGACTTTGGCCAGTTTGTGGCTGGACTTTTGCTCACTGCGGGAGACTTTTGCCCACTGCGGGGGCCTTTAGAAATTTGCCACCCGAAGATGGACTTTGGCTAGTCTGCGGCTGGACTTTCGCTCACTGCGGGGGACTTTTGCCCACTATGGGGGATTTTTGAAATTTGCCACCCGAAGATGGACTTTGGCCAATCTGCGGCTGGACTTTTGGTCATTGCGGGAGATTTTGCCCACTGCGAGGGACTTTTTCCCACCGTGGGGGACTTTTGAAATTTGCCACCCGAAGATGGACTTTGGCCAGTCTGTGGCTGGACTTTTGCAAGATACCAAACTTGGATTATGTTGGGTACGCATGTGTTGAATTACATGGCATGATGCCCCATGACACTAGGGATATTATGTCTTGAGTATTGCCAATGAACTGGTATGAGTGTAAAGGGAATTCCTAACGCGGACGTAATAAGTCCTTGCTAACTTTGCTGAAAATGCAATGATCGCAGATTCAATCTCGAGAAGCCCTGCAGGGATAACATCTCTAATGGAGAAGAGCATGAACAATTCATCTGTCCTGAATTATCACATTTGCCAAAAATAAATTGGACTTTAGATTTGAGGCACCTGCTCGGGGATACCACGACTACTGGGGATCAAATCTTACCCATAAGACTGCTAGGGGATCGACGACCTTCCGACTTAGCTGGGGAAAGGTTTTGTTAATGCTCTGCAGAGGAGAACTCTCTGTCTTCCTGAATCTTTTGAACCTCTGTGGGGAAGAGAACCAATTAGCTGGTTGCCGAAAATACATGAATTCCTATAAGAAATGCTTCACTTAGATATGTTGAGGAAACAAGATCAAGGAAACCTGCTGAAGAAAAAGTTTGGCGACTTTACTGGGGATAACTTCCATCTGTCTGCTGGGGATAACAAATTGACACGTCCTGCTGGGGAGGAAGGATTTCTAGTCGTCTCGTGCTGGGGATCATTTTCTTCTTGTCTAGACTTTACCTTAAGAGGATTTTACAAAATACTTGGTGTGTTTACACTCTTAAGTATCGTAGTGACTGCATAAGCTGGCATACTAACCTTGCTGGGGAGGTAGCCATTTTCAACACAGGTGAGCTTGAAACTTTTGGAGGCATTGAACGAGATAATTGGCTTGACGAGCGACCACTAGATGGGTAACCCTTTGAGAATATAGCTATCTTGGTACTCTGAACTTCGGACAGGTGCTTCCGATCGTATGTCTTTGGGAAAGAATGAATTCTCGTGCTATTGGGGTGGCCTGCCCTAGTGTGAGTATTTGAATAGTTTTGCACTTGACTGACTAATCTTTGCTCTTGGAGAGATTTGAATCTCGGGGTAATTGCCCCAGTTTGGCTGAAATTTGAAGAGATTGCTCGACGTAATTGCCCCAGATTGGCTAGTTCTTACCATGACTAGTTGGGGAAAGTCCTTTATTCAATGAAGCTTTCTTGGAAAAGTGCACCTCGACGTGACTGTCTTTCAGAAGTTTTAGACTTCTCAATTTGGCAAGCTTAAGCTTTTGGACTGAATTTCCGCATGTGAACCATTTATGATGCCAAACAAATGTATGCAAGCAAAAAATGTTTATTCTGAGAATGGAAATTCTAATGCAACACACATGTTAATCTTGAAGTCTTTATTGAAAAGGTGTCGCAAACCTTTGTGAGCGAATCACTGGTTAAGATACGACATTATTTTTGAATGAAAGTATGTACATGCAATACCAACAAGGATCTTTTAGCACAACTCATAGGAGTCAGGAATGCGGCCTCGTGATAGTATGCTCTCAAAGTAACCCTGTTTCAGTTAGGACTTTTGAGGGTTGTATCGTGTGACATTGTTTGTCTTAATTGCTTCACGAGGGTTGTGACTGCCTCATTCTTTGGTCGGCAAAGGATAACCATTCTGGTTTTGAATCTTTGGACCTTTTTACTTGGATAACCATTGTGGTTTCGAGTCTTTGGATCCTCAAATACACTCCTTTATGAAAGCCTGAACGCTTGGTCCGACTAGCTGACATCCACCCTACCCATGGGTTACATGTGAGGGTTTTTCGTGTGAGAAGAAACTCCTACGTCAAGGCTCAAAGGGGTTAGCGAGGGTCTATCTCCCTTATATCTCCAGTGTTTAGGGATTTGAAACAAAGCATGTACATCGTCAACAGGGTCTTATTCAAGAGCACACAATTAGAGATTCTTGCGTTTTTGTTTCGTCATCCTCCTTCATAGAGTTTAAGCACGAAAATTGGTATTGCAATGTACACATGCAAAATTATAAGTGAATGCGAATGAATTAATTCAAAAAAAAATGTGAGTTTTATTATTGCTAACATTCAAAAGCAAACAAATTTCATACATGTAGACAAATGTTTAGCACATAAAAGAAACTACAAATAGAAATGCAGTAAAGAAACTGATTATTGCCGTAGTTGAGGAGACTTGACTCCGTCTGGACTTGTCAGTCTTGGATACTTTCAGTGATCAATAACTCTTTCACAGACTTGTAATCTTCAAGTTGCAGCCATATACCCAACCATGGCAAGCATACCTCTTCTTCTAGTTATTCTGACTCTGACACGAGACGTCTGAAGGAAAAAAATGAAGCTGGGGGAGTAAAGTTGCCCCATAAGGTTGCTCGGAAAGACCTGATGATCTTCTACCTACGTATCTTCATTGACCCATGACCAATGAAGAATCAGAGTGACGTAGTTCCCCTTAATAGGGATGAAAACCAACAATGAAGAAAGGCAAACACATAAATGCCATCACTGAGAGTATTTGAATACTGCTGGCTTTATTTCTTCTGCGAATACCCTTGCAAATCCGGGTGATTAATCTGAAGACTTCAGCTTAACGCGGGCCATCTGGTAAAACAACTGTGACATCCTTATTCGTTCCGGCTCCACCGTGATTAGGCATTGGATTTTGGAGTACATTTGGGCGAGGAGCGAAATTGATCGCCTTAGAGTTAATTAGGTCATGTACCTTGTTATAGAAATCCCAACACTTCTCAACATTGTGCCCTTGGGCACCCGAATGGAACTCGCATCGCATTTGAATCTAAATTTAGAGGTAGATTGTCAGGAGAAGGAGCTCTCATGGTGCGAAGCTCGACCATGTTCAACTTCAGCAGCTTTGGAAACAATACAGCATATGGACATGGGATATGATCGAGTCTGCGGTTTCTCGCTCTTGTTCTTTTCTGCAATGGTCTTTGTGCATGTTGTTGCTGACCTTGAGGATATTGTTGAACCTGTGGCGTAATAGTCACTGCAGCTGCTTGATAGTAACCTTGAGAATGACCTTTGTCTCGGCCTCTATACACATCATTTGTCTCACCTTCTCTTTGTCTTTGACAATAGCTAAAAGGCTTTTTCATACCAGAAGAACTAGCACTGCTCGCATCCTGAATATTTCCTAATTTCAGGAAGTTTTCTATCCTTTCTCTGGCGATGACGATATCAGCAAAACCGATGGACGAGCAAGCGGCCAGACGATCCAAGTAAACACCTTGCAAGGTGCCCATAAACATGTCGTCCATTTCCTGATCGAGCAATGGAGGTTGAACCTGTGCAGCCAGCTCACGCCACCTCTGGGCATACTGCTTAAAACTTTCCTTAGGTCCTTGAGACAAGTTCTGCAATTGAGTGCAGTTTGGAGCCATATCAATGTTATATTGATATTGCTTGAAAAAAGCTTCAACTAAATCTTTCCAGCTTCAAATAGTGACCCTGCTCAGCTTCATGTACCAGCTCAATGAAGCTCCAGATAAACTATCTTGGAAGAAATGCATTCAAAGTTTCTCGTCATCAGTGTGAGCCGAGATTCTTCCAAAGTATGCGTGAATGTGAGTTCTAGGGAACGTGTTGCCGTTGTACTTTTCAAATGATGGCGCCTTGAACTTAGGAGGGATTCTGACTCCTGGAACTAACCCGAGACTGGTTACATCGATACCCAGGGAATTCTGACATTCCATGGCCTTGATCTTCTCTGCCAGCTCTTCATACCTGCAGTCATTGATCTCATTCATGTTACCCATATCAGCATCTAGTGGAGTGAACTGGTCCTCTTGATTGTCTTCTAAACTCGCATTACGTGTTGTGGTCCTATTTGGATTAGGCTCTCCGTTACAGGCAGCGTTAGGATCCACATTCTCAGTCGGTATTCCAGTATTAGCATTCACATGGGGTTGCTCAACCATCAGCCTAAGACGCTCCTGGTTCTGGGCCATGTCAGTCATCATTTCCATGAACTGATCCATCCTCTGTTGGAGCTCATTGAGATCAGTCTGCATTCGTTCAGCCATCCTTACTCGGTTTCTTTTAGTCAGATATCGGTGAACGCATTGACCAGCTATATTGCCTGAAATTGAATAGGTTAGAAACTCTGGGTAACCTGCAAAAACATAAGAATATGATATGCAGGAAATGAATGCTTATGGCATGTCTATTTATTCTTAAGGAATTCCATCCCTTGATTTCAGTTTTGTGGGTTTGATGAAGACAAAAGCTCCTTTTGCTACAAATAACAAGCAGTGTTGATAATATAAGGTGTGTGTGTGTGTGGTAGCAGACGTGCCAAACAATTCCAAGAATGTGCCAAATGTGTCGGTGATCACAAAGCGAGAGCACACGGAATGATAGTAAAGAGATCTTTTAATGATAAGCACTTGTTGATATAGTCAAAACACACAAAGCATGGATTTTAAACAGAAGTGCAATGATAAAAAGATTCCATCAATAGTCCTTATGGTAATCCCACAACATACAAGCAAACAGAAAGATGTCTTTGTCAATGAGATCCTCTATCTGAGTCAATGATCGGTCATGCCTTTGGAACTTCTACCAATTCCTTCGTCTGCGCCTGGTTGTCCTCAACCCTCTTCAGCTTCTTCTGATAGTAGATCATCATCCGCTTGTAATAAGCAACTTCCTCTTGGGCTTTAGCAAGTTCTGCATCCTTTTCTCTCAACTTACCGGCCATCTCTTCATCTTTCTCCTTTATCTTACTCACGATCTCCTCATCTTGAACTTTATCTTGTTCCTCTCTTTTGATCCTGTAAGCAGCATGCCTCTTTTTCATGTTCTCAAACATCAAGGTCTTTTGATCCAGTTGCCTTCTAGTGTCAATATGTTCCTTGGAAGAACTCCTAGTAGCAAACTTGAACCTCGCATACCGAGCTAACTCAAATTCACACTGCTTCCTTGCAATAGCATGCTTCTCTACATCTTCTTGAGCTTTCCACTCAATCTCAAGTCTGGCGTGATTAGCCTTAGCAAGCTCTTGACTCAATTATGCATTTTCCTATAACAACCTGTCTCTTTCCGTCTTCACCTTGTTGAACTCTTCAATGCTAATTGTGGTAGGTTGTTCAATACCTGTGGGATATAGAAGAGGCACGGGCCCAAATGGTAACAATAACACTTCAACCCGTTCTCTTAGCCATTCTGCAAACGGTGGATACATTCGACAATCCCCTACTCCCAAAGTCTTCTTCCCTCTTGTCTTTCGACTATGCCAAGCATTAGAAGCTTTCTGAGCAATCTCGAACCCGTCTGTTGATTGGAAGTATAAGGACTCTGTGATGTCCACAACGGCTGGTGGTTCCTTTAAGGCGTACCCGAACTGTCTAACCGTGAGGGAAAGGTTATAATTAATTCCCCCTTTCCTCCCGATCAATGGAACATTAGGGAATCCTCCGCAACTATGAAGAATGTCAATGCACCGCAATCCCTGATTAACCCAGACAATGTCCTTTTCTTGCAAGCCCATCAATCTTTCCGACCATTCAAGTGAGTTCTTCGTCCTCTCAAAAGCCCCTGATTATGGAAGAAAGCGTGTGAACCACTTGTAGAATACAGTCGCGCAACAATTCAACATTTCACCCCTTCGTTTCTCATTCTTATAATGCACAGAGTGGTAGAGATCTCCTAAGAGAGTAGGAACTGGATTCTTTGCTATGAAAATGCGAATAGCATCGACATCGACGGAGTTCGGCATGTTTGGGAACAAAGTGATTCCATAGATACACAAAGCTAGGATCACATTGAAGGTACTCCAACATTTTGCTTCAGCCGCTTTAGTAGCCTCATCTAACAAGAAACTCAAATGATATCCTCAGAAGCCTCCTTTACTATCAATCAAGTCTTCCAATAATGACTTGCTCAAATAAAGAGTTTTTGCTACATCTTTGAAGTCGGGGTCAATCTTGGACCCAAAGAATGGTGCATAGTTCTTCACGGAAATTCTCAGGATGCTCGAGTACTCCTCTAATGCAGGTGCCAATACGAAGTCAGAAAGTACGAAACATCTAAGTTGTGGATCATAAAACTGTAGCAAAGTGTGCATCCCTCTAAAAGCATAGTCACTGATAAGCTCTATGAAATACAAAATCCACCCGTAATCCTACTTGAAGACATTGAGAACTTCTGGAGGAGCTAAGGCTTTCACTTTGAGGATTTCTTTCACAACAGGCTGATGAACCTTGTAGGAGATAATACACTTGGTTTTTTCTTGGATTCCATGCTCATAGAACAATACCCACAATTGGAATCATGGATGTGATATGCAACCCTGCAAATGAATAAACATGCGTTAGGAATGCAAGTATGCGGATGATGTGATGCAATGAAATGACATGTGATCACGATGGCATATACTGAGCATTATTGTACTGCCTTCTGATTTGTCTGAATACCGACTGTCAAGAATACCAGATCACAAGTATGTGTCAAAAGAAAACCTAAGTATCAAGAACAAGGTAGGTTGAAGGTTAATTTTCCTGCAAACCTCTAAACCCCTCCCAATCTCACGGGTGTGCTACTACGAGTCAACATCACGGACTCTCAAAGTCGAGCAGCAATAATACGTTCACCATTTACGATAAATGGCTCATGACCAAATCAGGGAATCGGTTTGGCATTATGTACTACTCAGGGAGGTCAGTTGAGTCGAGAAATAATAATACATTCATCCCGAAGGGTACAATACTACCGTCATACAATCAGTTGCTTTAAATGGGTTCCTATGAGAGAACAAGGTCATCCTATGCGACTTCCTAGTGGGCCCTCGGGTATGAATGGGTTTGCCACAAAATGTGGTATGCCACTGTCACCACTGGAGAGGGTTGTTTCCATTAAGGTCCTCGATGATCGGTTCCCAGTGTTAGCAGCTCAGGTGGGAACATTCTATGGTCTGCCTAGGCAGTATAGAACATATCCCAAGAGAGCCTGATCTGGGTGTGGGACTCGTGAAAACTCACGTGCTCAAAACCACGCAAGCCACACAACTGCCCACTCTAAATCCTATGTGTATACTCAAGCCGGGTATTTGGCTTATCTCACAATAATCCCATCCCGCCAAGGAAAACCAGAACAGCCAGTACAGTATATGCCAGTATATGCAACAGTAAAGTAAAGTGCAGAAAGCTGTAAATAAAGTTGTAAAGTAAAGCGATAAAATGTAATCAAAACAGAAATCTAAACTAAAGCACAACAACAAACGAATAAACACCCAAAGAAAACAGAAACAGACAAGTGCTAGGATTGACTCTCAAAGGGGAAACCAGAGATTCTGAGTTCGATCCCCAGCAGAGTCGCCAGCTGTCGCTCCCGGGATTTTCATCCTAGTACAAACGCGAAAGTGGCGCAGAAAAGGTGGAGTCTCCAGCCAGACATTTTTATCCCGAAGGAATGGGAAAGGTAATGTTGCACAAACCTGAGGAAGAAGGAAAAGGACGAGGCCTTGCGAACCAAAGATCTGGGTCCGGAAGTCGGTTACGAATTGGGAAGGTATTAGCACCCCAATTTGTCCGTCGTACCCGACAGGATCCACGCTTGTTAGTCTGTTTCAAAGGGTGAGAAATAAGATGTTGCTTGAATGAAAGAATGGCTATCTGGAATGGAATGGAAATGAGAAAGGGAATTAGAAAGGAAAATTGAACGAAGGGGGAAAATGTAGGGAAAATAAAGAATGTGCTCGAATGGGCCCTACCCCACTGCCTACGTACCTCATCGAAAAAATGAGGATCAGAGTCGCCGTAGTTTGTCTAACTAAGGCGGAAACTTGTTAGTGTTTTTTAAGATGGCGTTTCCATAACTCTATGTCGCTCCCGGGATTTTCATCCTAGTACAAACGCGAAAGTGGCACAGAAAAGGTAGAGTTGCCAGCCAGACATTTTTATCCCGAATGAATGGGAAAGGTAATGTTGCACAAACCTAAGGAAGAAGGAAAGGACAAGGCCTTGCGAACCAAAGATCTGAGTTCGGGAGTCGGTTACGACCTGGGAAGGTATTAGCACCCCAGATCGTCTGTCGTACCCGACGGGATCCACGCTTGTTTATTTGTTTCAAAGGGTGAGAAATAATATGCTGCTGAAATGAAATAATGGCTATCTGGAAATTGGAAATGGAATGAGGAAGGAACTGGAATAAGAAAATGGGAAGAAAGGGGGAAATGTAGGGAAAATAAAGAATGTGCTCGAACGGGCCCTACCCCGCTGCCTACGTACCTCATCGGGATAATGAGGATCAGAGTCGACGTAGTTCGCCTAACCTAGGCGGGAACTAGTTGTTTGTGTTTTTTTGCTGGAACTGCGTATGTCTATGCTCAGGTGTTGCAAGCTCGTCTGGTACGAGTGCGTTAACTGTCTTGCATGCGAGACAAGTCGTCGCGAGTTCTCGTTGTGAGTGAATGAGATGAGAAGAGAAGTTCCTGCAGGATAGTCGTTTATTGTTTGTTTTTGGCTTTTATGAGTTTTGTATGCATTTGGCACAAGGAAGTGAATTCAAACTCTTTTCCATGGAATGTACACTTGACTCTACATTCCAAGATGGAATAATAGAACAAGCATACCCAGCAAGGAGAATTTATCCAAGACTGGTTTCCTAGGATTAGGGTTTAAGTTCACTGGCTTGTTGAACTTTATTAAGTGTTTTTGTTGCTTTTGTGAAGAAATGTCTTTTAAGTTTTTCTTTGTGAACAATTCCTTGATGAGACTTGTGCATCATGATAAACAAGCTTACACCACTCCAAGATGGAATGAATGCAATTGCTTCATGGAATAAGGCTATACACAAGGAACCATTTCCTTTATTTATTAAGTGTTTTTTTGGATTTTGTTTGAAGATAAGAAGAGAATGACTCAAATTGCAAAAGGTAAAAACTAAGGGACTAAGACTCAATCCTAATTTTGTTATGTATTTACAAAGTGATCCTAATGGTTAGTGAGGTTTTCTACTCCTAATGGAAACTTAGAACTTATTAGAATTCAACTTACTTCTTAATGAAGTTAAGTTGATTCTAAGAACAAATGGGGAATCCTATTAAAGTTGTAACAATTAAAATAAGGCAAAACAATGAAATCAAACATAAGAAAAAAATGCCTTAAAGGCATGAATAATAAATAGTCTTATTTATTTATTCTACTTCTATATGGAAATGAACTTTATACTAAGTTCTAAATCTAGGTCAAACTTAATATTCATCCTAAAACAAATTAAACTAAACCTAAGTCTAATATTAAATTTAAATGCTAAATCTAATCTAGACTATTATTATTTTTTGATTGAACATTATTTTTTCTAATGGCCTAACCTAAGGGAATTATGCATAACTAGGCCTAAAACTAATATTCTAAAAAATATTAAATCTTCTAGAAAAATTATGAAAATTAAACTATGGGATCCTAACATTATCTCTAATCTTATACTAAGAGGGATTCTAAAAATACTTATTTTTCCTATGCCTAAAAATTATTTAATTTCAGCTAAGATTAACCATTATTTCCTAAGGATTACTCCACTAAAGCCTATGATAAAAGATCCTAAAAATTCCATTAAAAATATCCTAAGAAATATTATGAGTCATCCAATTACAGAAAAAAGAATGGCTCAAAAAGGTTGATGGAAGCTACTTAAATAAAATGAACAAAATTCAGCACAATTAATAGAAATTCAATAACACTAATTAATAGAAAAATTCATAATTAATTCAAAAATAAACAAATTCCAGAAAATAAAAATGTCACAAATTTCTAAATTGATTTATTGAGCTACCAGAATTTTTTATAGAATTTTCTCATGCTTTTTCCTATTTTTTATAGATTTGTTTCTAACCTATACAAAAATCTAAGAAAAGAAAATGGCGCATTAAAGTGGCGTATCGAGATTACTTACTTGAATGACGTGCCAATTTTTCACATAAAAGAAATCCGAAAAAACCTTAAGCAAGGCCTTTTAGTCTCTTATGAGCAAAATAAATGCCCATCTTCCATAATCATTGTGAAGCTTCGCCATAATTGAAATCGATTAAAGTCGATCAAAAACGCTCATGAAGAACTTAATTCAAAATTAATCCAACAACATAATTAAAATTAATTGGAAATTTAATTAGAAATTGTTAAGCCACTAAACAATATGCTAATTATCGGAATTAATTAACAAGAGATTAATCATGATTAATATCCGATTACCACCAATTATCTAACAAAATAAATAAAAATGGAATTAAGGCAGGAGCAGCAAAAACATATGGTGCCAATAGCTACACAGATATGGCTGACAGGCCCAAGCCCAATAGAAGCCCGCAGAGGGTGTTGAAGTGGAGTTTGATGGTGCACATATCAGTTCAATGGGCTCATAACCAAGACCCGGCCCAAGTAGGTAACCCTTAACCTCAAAAAACCCTAAAAGAGATGAAACAACAAATGGAGAATGGACCTCATGCTTGTCGGCTTCATCTTCTCCCTCTCAACACACAGTGGCGGCCGGAAAAAACCAACTCCGTACGACTTCACCATTGTTCCTCTCCGGCTTTCCCCTTCAATCACCATAAACCTTAACCATCTCCATTCTCCGTTCAACAACGTACCTTCGGCCATAGCCGTCTCCGATTCTCCTTCATCGTTTGTATCCTCTTCTCACCAATGTTCATCTTCAACAAACCAACTCTTCCGCCGTCGTCAACCTAGTCATTCTCGCCTCGCCGTTGAAGACGATCCGCACATCACCATCATCGATACCTCCTCCGTTACGGCCCTATGATATTCATCCTTTTTTCTAAGCTCGTCACAAAATTTTGAGCTTAGACGTCGTTTGAGCTGCGACTCCTCTTGCCGTCGTGCCCTAGCCTTCTCCGACGGCGACGTCAACCTCCTCGGCGTAATCTCCAGCGGAACATCCAAAAACACAACACTTTAGATGAATCAGATTTCTAACAAATCATGGACGAATCGTGAAACTGACTTACAACGCGGGCGAAAAAAACTCCGGTAGGAACTCTGATTCAAATCTATTTATTCACTTCTATCTGATTTTAGAGACACCATTCTTGATGAATTCTTTGATCTTTTTCTGTTAATGTTGTGCTCTTGAAAGTTTATGATGTATCCTTCAGGAATCAATGACGATCTTTAGCGTCGGGAGCTGGATGAGGATTGTGAAGTAACAATGAAAGTGAACAGGGGCGTTGCGAGACTTGTTTCTGAAAATTTGGATTTTTACGGAGAATGTCGACGTGGATTCGATCTTCATTTTTTTTGTTGGAGATTGATTGCAAGAAACTCATCGAAGAGATGGTACTGTGAACCGACGCCATGGTCGTGATGCGGTGACTTCTTGCGTACTTCTTTCTCTACTCTTCATTATTGTTTCTGGATCCCTGATTGTTGTAGATGAATCTTGTTGAACCATTATGATTGATGCACGACTCCTGTGTATTTTGCAGGTTATTGAAATCTTGATGAGTTTCGCTATTTGCAAGTATCAAAGGAATTCAATTTCGGTCGATGGTGATTTGCTTTTCTACGAGTTCTGGTGGAGATTGATGTGGTGGTTAAAGGATTCTGCCGATTGAAGGTTGATGCAGGAGGAGAGGTTGAGTTTGAGATTGGTGCTGAGAGTTTTTTTGCAGGTTAGTTGATGAAGCTTTTCGGCGATTTGAAGAATCGAAGAAGATGATGAAAAGGATGCAGAGAGATAAAAAATTCTTGAAGGATCCAGAGTTAGGAGTTGTTATTGTGAAAATGCAAGTTTCTACAATTGTGGTCCCTCTGAATTCATGAGAGGTGAGAATTGATATAGATGAAGGTGATTAGAGGGATTGAGATAGGAATGAAGTGGTAAAGGGTGGAGAAAGTTGTATTGAAGATGGCCATTAGAAGATGATTGAATAGGTTGAAATTGAATTCTCTGAGAGTCCTGTTGAGAGCCCCTTTTTTTTCATCCTGTTTCTGTTTCATATCAGTTACAGTTGTAACTGATTTTCGGTTGAAAATTGTAATTGTTAACTGAATTCCTAACTGAATTTTTGCTTGTAATTATTTATCAGTTTTTTTGTGTGAATTTCTTAGCTGTGAATAAGATGGATATCAATTCCAAAAAATAATGAGAAAGTGACATATTATCTATCTCCCCTTAAACCAATGGACTTTTATGGATATAAAATGGATATGATCACAATTAGTTCAATATGTATAAAAAATTAAATTTGGATACTGGATTTGGCAATTTACATTGGCTTAGAAAAAGCTTAGAAAATGGATAAAATGATGAAATGTAAATGGAATTGGAAAGGAATGATTAATGAATAATGGCAATATATCATTAAGATCAAATGGACACTAATTAATCTTAATAATTAGCCTTGACTTATGGAATTTTGAATTTGGGTTTGGAATGATTTCTAAAAAAGAATGGTTTATGGACATCAATCATAGTTCAAATGATTAAAAATGTAAGAAAAATGGCTTTGATAATTGGTAAATATGGGCTTAGAGAATGGGATTTGGTAATTGATTTTGGATAGAAATGAGATCAAGAAAATAATTTGGTTGGGCCTAAAGTGTGGATAGAAATAATTAAATGGAAATAGAACTAGAAATGATGATTATTGGATAATGAAAATTGATTATTGAAATCAAATGGATATTTGGTTTGACATATTGATCTTGACGATAATCTGGTTAATCGGTTCGGAAACAAGAATGTGGATGTGGACTAGTCATGACCTATGAATGTTAAGGGGTTCAAATCTTAAATCAACTCAAAGGTTCAATTCGTATCAAACTTGTATTTCCAATGAACCTCCAAACTTCAGTCAACTCTCATCTCGAATCTCGTGAACTTGGACTACCATCAACGACCAACCGAAAGAACCATAATGACCTGATTATCACACGAGTCTCTCCATTTGATCTCTTGTACCATGGATATCAATATACATCCAGAATTCAATCTCTTGCACCAAGAATGCCAATATACCTTTGCCATGAGATCCTAAGTCGATTCGTGCGTCAAAAGAATGAAGCTTCAGTATTCTTAGGGTAGGATGATCCTCTGAATAAGAATAGGCTCCTGATGATGTGAGTCTAACCTTTGTCTTAATGTAACGGTCAGATAAACCACCTAAGAATATAATAATTCGAGTCGCAAGAAAGTGTTTGATCCCACGCCCTGAGAATCCATGAAACGTATGATTATCATGTTAATGACCTAGTGGAAGATGCAGATGAAATGCAAAGCGGCAAGCCAATTGAGGCAAAAAGAATGAGGGAAAATTTTGAGGTATTACACTCTAGCTCAGGTTTTACTGGCTCTGACTCGAGGGTGTTTACCGTATCGCTGTTTGAACTGTCGAGGCAAGTCGCATTCATCCGCAAAGAGTAATATGAGAAGAGAAGACATGTTGTCTTGTTGGTTTATTCTCTTTTAGGAGAAGTGTTTTGAGATTATGTTTATCGTGGGTACAACACTAAAGACTATAATACAGGAGCAAATACTTTCCAAGATCGCCCCCAATGGAACGTTTGTAAAGCATTCTAGAAGAGTGGAGGAGACCTCCACTAGCCATTTCCCGTATAGCTTAAGGCTCGTGGCGCATTGTACATATTTCCTTTATTAAGTATTTTGATTTTTTCTTTAAGACGAGAAGTGAGACTCAAATTACAAAAGGAAAAACTCTAAAGGGAGACTATGACACAACCCTAAGTTAGTTGAGTTTAAGGGTGACCTATGGTTAGTGAGGTTTGAAAGATTAAAGCTATCTAGGATGATATTAGACTAGAAATGCGAGTACAAAAAGTAATAAGGAATAACATGGTCCTCCTAAGTCATGGTGGGTAAAAATGTGCATAGATCGTAAATGAGATGAAACGATGGATCGGGTGGGTCGGTTGCATGGTGCTGAGACGCACGACTTATGGTGTGCAACATACAAGGCCTGCTTTTGGTGTAATGGAGTGGAGCGATGGTAATTGAGGGATCCTAAAGTCACATGAAACTTTATTTATTTATTTGAAAATTTACTCGACGTTGGATCGAGTATTTCTTTATTTTATTTTTTGAGGTTTGGTTTTCTATCGATTCGTTTTATCTTTTCTAGCCTAATTATGAGAACTATACAAGCATAAAAGTTCTAAGTTATTACATCACAAAGTACAAAACACAAAAATATAATCGAGGCATAATAAAAATAATCCAAGTCTATAAGCGAATCCTCGAAAGATACCTAGCACAAAAAGAAGATGTTAGTAAATGAAGTGAAGATTCTTATGCAACAATATGTCGAAACTGAATTAAGATAACAAAAAGTTGCAAGAATTTCTAAAGCATATAAGTCATAAAACCGAAATAATGGCTAATCGCTTCATGGAAACGCACTTGAACGGTTTCTAAGCCTAAGTCCTAAAACTAAAGGACTTTGCATGATATCAACATTCTAAAATCAGTAACTAAACCACACTAAGGCCTTCTAATATTCTAAGATTAAGCCTAATTAATATATGTCCTAATGCACCATAAAATCCTAAGCTAAACTAGGTGGATTTACAATGGAAAAGTTGAATGAGATCAAGGCACTAAAAATAGCAAAAGTCCTAGAAAAAATATGAAATTAATTTCCTAGGGTTTCTAACTAGAAACTAATGTTGTTTTAAAAAATATCCTAAAAATTCATAACCTAACTATGTCAAATGGTCACCTAAATCTACCTAAGATCTATTCACAAATTTGCACCAACAACACTACCAAAACAGTGGATAAAATGACCTAAAAATATACCAAAAATTATTCCAGGTTCTATTATGAGTCCTCTAATCATAGAAAAAATAATGTGACAAAAATCCTACAGGAGGTGGGAGAAATAAAATGTACAAAATTATGTGTTCATGTGAGAATTCAATAGAAAACTAATTAAATGGAAAATCGAAATTAAATTGAAAAATATCAAAATTCAGAAAATAAAAATATAGAAAAGTTCTAAATTGAATTAGGATCATACTATAATTTTCATGGAGTTTTATTAAGTGTTTTACTATTTTTTATGGATTAAAACTAAACTAAATCTAAACAAAAATTATAAAAAGGAAATACAAGGAGGGGGTGCAGAAAGAAGTTTTTTTGAAGTTAAAAAGTTAATGGGCTTGAAAAAATGGGGTGTGAGTAGCAGGTTTTGCTAGGCCCATGCGCTCTGGACTGAGGGAGCATAACATGTGTCTTTAGGTCAACTTGTTTGACCAATCAGGACCATCAGATTATGAAGCTGCTAATGGATGACGTGATGAAGGGTGGTAAGCGAAAGGGTGTATAGGTGTTAGGATGGGTTAGCGCGCATGGAAAAGAAATTCGGTGGTCCTACCGGACGGTGACAAGTGTCACCGCCGGAGTAGACCACCAAAAAGGGACCTTATCTCTTCCAAATTCAAAATTGATGGTGGATTAATGGAAATTATGACTATTCAAGGGATTAATTCGGCTTTAACGGTGCATTATTATGGCTTTTATGAGCTTAATTCTTCCCAAAAAAACAGAATCAATTCAAATAAATTAAATTAAACAAAACGTGTAGACATCAGACTACACCTCTTATCCCTTCCTCCCTCACGCGTGTTCTTTCTCTTCTTCCCCATTATGCATTCCTCTTCCTTCAACGAAAACCCTAGTGGCGGCGGCAGAAGCACCTGTATTACCGAAGAAGGTAATCCGCGACCACCGTCGTTTGTTGGTTCGTCCCTATCCAAACACCATTATTTCAAACAAACCCTAATCCTCTCATATAGGTCAACTAATGGTGGATTTCATGAGCTTCCTCAAAAATTAGAACAAAAAAGATCGAAGCAAATATCTCCTCTTTTAATAACACGCCATGATTGAAGGTGGAAGGAAACAAATACGTTACCGGTTATGAAGCTCGACGAATCCTTCTTTTCTTCCGCGAGATCTCTTCTTCTTGTATGAGTGTGGTTTCGTGGATCTTCTTCTTTTCTTGCGTGATGTGATTCTGAGGTTACTGTTGATGTGTTTTTTTGTTGATGCAGGTTTTGAATCGGTCAAAGAAGGTGACGAAAGTTGCGAAGTCACTCGAGAAATGAAGAAGAAGATGGCGGCGTATGAAGCTGGTGGTAACGATTTCGTTACTCTTTTCCTTGTCGCAAATCCATAAATCTCTCTTTTGAAAGATCAATCATTAATGTTGTTGCTTCGGGACGAGTACAATGTGCTGGTGATTGTAAAAGCACAACAAAGTAGACGACGATATCGCGCTTCAGGTGAGGCAATTTGTTGCGATTCAACCTCCTCTTTATCTTTAATCGTTGCGTTTTTCATGAGTATCCATTCTTCTTCTGAATCCTCTTCTTTGAACACCGGTTTTCTTTGCGATCAACTTAGAATCGCGATTTCTGCACTTTACATAATTGTGTTCTTGATGAATTTTTCTGTCTCGATCCAATGATTGTTGCAGGTCTGTGATGATGAGGATTATTGATTGTAGGTGTGGTTATGGATGATTTATGAGAGTGATGAAGAAATGGATGAAGATATTCTGAAAATGGTGGACTTGAAGAAGATTGAATGAGAGATAATGGTGGAGTCAATCCGAGAAGCAGGACGAAGATGAGGTGATGGAGATGAATCTAAAAATGTGGAGATTAAAGTATGAAGATGAAAAGGATGGATGCAGTATAAAGGAAAATGGTGAAGAAGTGAGGAACCATGGAGACCCCAAAAAGAAGCTGACCAATGGCTTTATAAGGGTGAGTTTCTTTCTATGGTTCAAGTGAGTTTCAGTTAGGAAATCTGTTAGGGTTAGTTAGAGTTTGTTATAAGGTTTTTCTAAGCCTTTTGTAGCTGACAGTTAAGAGTATTTATATAAGTTAGTTGCAACTGAATTGAGGAACTGAATTTTTTTTAGAGATCAATGTGTTTGATGTTGATTATTCTGAGATTTTCTTACAGGTCTTGATAATAATAATGAAGGATGTTGATGATTGTTGGAGGAAATTGAGATTGGAGAGTGAAAGATTGATGAAGATTCGCGTGGAGAAGGTTGAAGATGGTGGTGAAGTTACGGATTCCGACTTGAAGAGTGATTGGTGGATGATGATGAAAATTCTTAATTCAAGATCTTAAGTCTAGATTTCAGCACATTGAAGAACACAACGGAATGCCAAATTTGGTGCACACAGAAGCAACACTAAATTACGCCAAGACAATGCTAAACTCCGATGCGGCCATTCCGCGGTACTAACGACTTCGTAGGTATAGCTTATCTTAACTCTTCTCCTTGATCTGAATCTTCACTCCTTCCTCTTCTATTCTTGCAATTTTGTGATGCGAAATCGACACGTTTGTGATGTTGTTACTGTTATTGATTCGTGACATGTTCTGTGAATTCTAATTCTTGAATCTTGCAGGATTTAATGAAGACGAAGGTGGATTTGATGAAGACGTGAAATTGCAAATTGATGAGGGAAGAAATATGACTGAGGATGAAGATTGAAAGAAGACGTTTGATGATGGCTATTGAAGAAAACCAATTGAAGAATCAATAGAAAGTTGGCTATCATTTTTTGTTAGAGGTTGTTTGAGAAATCGGAATTGAGAAAACCTCTTAGAAGAATCTCTTATTTTTTCTGTTATATCAGTGTTTTGGTAACTGATTTCTGTTGCATATCCTTATGAATTTTTCCTACTCATCTCCATGTAACTGGTGTATTGCTGTGTCATTTTGGTTATCCAATTTTTTCTGAATTTCACCTTTATTTGCTTAAGTTTTTTTTTGTATTGCTCTTCTACCATTATAAGAATCAAGGCAATTCTGCATAATGTCACAAACATGCTCCACAAGACCTTTTGTAACCTTTTGTAAGGACACATGTTGCCCATGTATAATAAACATGGAAATTCTGTCATAACTGTACTTCAAAATAGGTGTATTGACCTACTGTTAAGACATTAATCCAAAGATAGTAGAAGTGATTTTCCTCTTGCCAAGAGCAAAGTACCTACCTTGAAATATTACTAGTTTTTTATGAAACAAATGCAATATACCTCCCTAATATCTTTTAATTATGATCATGAAAATAAAATTGGTGCAACAAAGTATCTGATCCACAACCATAAGAAAATATCAAGGAGAACACAAAAAGGTAAACAATGAGTATTGAGCTTTAACCCATAAGAGGTCCAACCTTGTATGGTCCCAAAGTTATATCGCACTTGCCCTCCGGTCCTTACACACGCAACTTATACCTTGACTTCGAGGAAATCATATACATGAATGGACCCAATTCGCGCTTTAAGAACTTTGCTACCCAATGTACCCTAATTTTAATTCAATTTCTCAATGCAAACCAAACTTGTATATTAAGTCTCGAATAACCTCGACCATAATGAGTCCTCAAGCAATATCTTGTACACTTTTATCAACTTATACCCAAAATCATGTGATCTTCTCACAAAAGGAAAGCTCTGAGAAATCTTTAAAGGTGTATAAATCGGATATTTGGTGAATCTTGGCAAAGGAAAACCCTGCCGCTGGATGAACTTTGATAGAAAGATGCTCATGCCTGTTAGCTCAGACCTTTGTCTTAATTCGAGTGCCATAGCCAGCTAAATCACCTCGAAATAGAAAATTCAGACTGCTTGATCCCATGCCTTAAGCGCCAATGAAATGTATGATTATGATTGTTTATGACCTAATGGAGGATGCATATGGACGGAGTATAAACCAGTTAAGGTAATAAATAAAAGGGCAAATTTTGGGGTGTTACATATGGGTGTTGATCAAGGAGTGATCAAAATGTGTTTTCTCCTGAGGACAATTTATTTCTGGTCCTTGCTACAAGAGTGAAGTACCTGAGCTTCAAGGAGGATTATTTCAGAGAGACTCCTTGTACATGAAGGTCAAGCTGTGTCAACTGGTGGAGTTGACTGATGTGGATATAGTTGATCAGTAGCTATGTTGTATGTGAAGACATCTCTAATCAGACAGTCAGAATACTGGGTCTGAAGAAGAAGTATGTGGAAGTGTCCTAGCTGCTGCTTGTGTTTGTGTTTTGGTAGCCTGGTCAACTGCTGATGGTTGATTCCCATGTGTTTCCATGCATATGGTTTGCATGGAGACTTATGTTACTAATACTGATGATGTCTGAACGAATGTTAGAACATCATCTCAGAAAGTGTCAGATGTCTGCAGAAAAAGAAGTCAGATTACATGTTCAACCTTGTGTGAGAAGGTAATCTTATCTGACCATTAGTAAATACCTTGACGGGAGACTTGGTATTTGTCTATTGTTTTATGATGCATAAAGGTGGATACTTAGACAGGAGACTTAGTATTTATCTAAGGAGTATGCATATCTTCAGTCTGAACATTATGGTTCAGAAAGTGTTCTGAGTAACTAATGCTCATATTCAGAAAGGGATTTGGTTGTTCATGAGAGGGGGAGTTAAGTAGTGTTATTTGTGGTGTTTTGGTGCAAGAGTGCAGACTGGTTTTGGTGGATGCAGCTGGAGTTTTGTTCTTCCCTTGACAAGGAAGGTGTTTATAATCATGAAGTTGTTATTGATAAATCATCAGGACTTTGTGAAGATTGCTTTACTCAGGGAGAAATGCCATCCTTGGTATTGCTGCTAGGTGTAGCTTTGAACTATTCCTTCTGAAGATTCAGACAATGGCAGGTTTGAAGACTTTGGAGAAAACCAATGGAAGTTTCTCATCAATATGTGATATTCGTAGGATTTTCTTCAAAACCAACAGAATGAAGGTTGTTTACTCAAACATGATGGATAAATCAAGTCTATGAGAGAATGGAACTCTTGTTTTATAAAGGAAGAGGGTTCTTTCAAGTGACAGAAGAAGGAGTTGAATATAACAGTTGGATGTGGACTAACAATGTTCAAATATCTAGTTTAACATCAGAATCTAATTGGAGGATTGGCACATCAATTTAAGATAGAATGATCTACATGGATTAGATGCTTCATAAGGCATGTTATCTTGGCAGCTTGGTGAAGATCAACTTCAATGATCAGGATATATTTGGAAGATTTTTGATAAACGTGAAGAAGACAAGTGTGTCAATTAGCTTTTTCATATGAGGATTCATAAAGGAGGTGATCAAATTGTGGCAATTGGTTGATCTTTATAGTGGATTCGAAGAATCAAGATGATCAGAGTGTGGCAGCTGGCTGTTCTTGAGGATTGTCTTGGAACAAATTGCTCTTGGGAAGAAGAGTGATGAGTTGAAGACTCAAGGAAATTTTTTCTTCTTGAAGGTGGATAAGAGTTTAACTCTCTTTCTGGATTTCTGATTCTAGCTGGTGGCACAGTGCAGTTGATGTTTTCAGCTCTTCGATTACTATGCTATAATAAGTCCAGTTGGTGGAGGACATCTAGGATCATGGTGATAAGGTCTTGGTGTGTGGAAAATGTTCTAACTAAGTGTTAGTACATTATCTGGGGTATTTGTCTACATGGTTTCTATTCTTAGCCTACCTAATCATATGGGAGAATGATGAAGTAGAGGATTTGTATTGGAAGAAACATGTAGAAGAGACTGAAGTAGATTAGGTATTGATTGCTTGGAAGTCTGTTTATGGACATTCATTCTAATGTCAGAATTAGTTTTAATGGGTTTTGTATGGATTTAATGGTCAATGGAGTATAAAGATATTATGTTGGGCCAGTTTCAAGAACCTGTGTGTAGAAAATGTTCAACTTGTGTAGTTTGTGGTAACAACAAACTTAGAAGGGATCAAGTGTGCTTTGGTACAAGAAGTGAATGTGCTTAATTGGTAATTGAATAGAGGGTGAGCTCTTGAAGACATGAAGATGCGTCTTATGTTTTCCTTTCATCATAGTACAAAGAAGCATGAAGTATCCTTGATAGGGGGTATGTTACAATTCTATGCAGCTGATTTTGTGAAGTTCAGGGGGTGTAATACCTTAAATAAGTTATGTGATGTTACACTTCATGTTGTGACATGTTCTACTAAGTATGTCTCCTTAATTAGTTTTTATTACTTAGTAGTTGTGGTGTGCACCATATTGTTGTCTCCTACGAGTCCAGAAGGCTATATTGTTTAAAGCTGCTCTCTGCAGTTTATGTTGGGTTCTTGTGTTGTGAACCATATTGTTGCACTACAAGCAGACAGTATATGGTTGGATGTCAGAACATGTTTCAAAACATGTGTCTATTGTTCTCTTTTTGGGATTGTTTGTGGACGGCGCTGGCAGAAAAATGTGAAACACAGCATTTTCATGCGTGTTTGTTATTGGGTTGTTTGTTTTGGAAGAACTAGTCAGCTGGTCAAAATCAGTTTTTGTTCCACAATGAATGGTGCAGAAGTTTTTGCTCCTATCTTAAAGTTCTTGGACCAATAATTCTTCTTTTTCAAGGATAGGACGTTACTATCTATGCCTTGGATCCCTATTTATAGAAGCGTATTTCCTCCCCCCCCCAACATGTGAGTTTAACCTTTTCATCTATTCTTCTTTCCTTCTAATGGGGTTCTTTAGAGTTTGGATGAATAATTCATGGATATGGTGATGTGAGGGCTGTGTTTTCCAAGTTTTGGCTAAAAGGGGGAGAAAAGTGTGTACATATGTTGTACTCAAAGCTGTTGTCACAGCAGTTGCATATGTTGTACTCAAAGTTGTTGTCACAGCAGTTGCATATGTTGTTATGTGTGGTGGTTACCAGGATCTCAAGGTGGATGTCGTATGCTAGTATTTTTGACTTGTGTACTGAGTTGTTGAACACAATTGTGACTTGTGTTCAGAGTTACATAAGGGAATGAGAGATTGTCCTCTTATGTCACCATTGGCCTTCTTGATGGAAGATGTTCAGCAGCCTGTGAAGGAAACTTCTCTGAATATGAAAAGAAAGGAAGTAGTATTGGATTTGTTCGGTCAAGAGTTCAGGACCTTCTACTCCTTATGTTATTGCTGATGTTTCCATTGGAAGAATAGGTAGTTGCAACTTATCCACTGAAAGAATACGTGACTGTTGTTTGTTATTATGAATGGATAGTTCGTTGATTGCCTATTTTCTGCTGCTGCTGTTATTTTTAATGTATTATTTTTAGTATTTGTTTTAGCCAAAATTTGCCAAAGGGGGAGATTGTAAGTTCTGTATTTTTAGGATTGGCATTAATTTTGTAAAACAAATAAGTCGCAGTGTGCATGTACAAGATCTTTGCAAATGAAGAATATATTAAGCAAATAATCAATTTGTGTGCGCCCAAACATGTTGTGTTGAAATGTTTCAACATCTGGAACAACATGTCGAAGAAGATGTCAAGACAGTTCATTCGACATCATGGACTGCTGAAGGTGGATTGAATATTCTGTTAGGTTTCAACAGAAACAAAATATTATTGAAGATTTGAATCAATCTAATGACGTTGATGTAAAAGATCTTGAAGACTCAAATTTACTTTGAAGACAAATATTGAAAAATATAGAGTTTCTATATTTATAGATATTTTAGGAGTTTTTAGATTTGAAGATCCTTTTGAATTTTTGTAAGCAAAATTTTTCTGCATATTTGTAGCAGTTATTGTTGTGATTGTTTAGGCCCAAATCTAGTTGGGAATAGGTTATAAAAGAAACCTTGTAACCTAGTTTAGAACCAACCAACCAACCGAAAATATAAACATTATTAGAGGTGTGTTCTTGTGGTAGCCGTGCGTAACAAGGAACCTTGTTGTGGCTGTTTCACTTGTGATTCTCGAAGCTTGTAAGCAAGAGAAGTGTTGTTCTTAACTGAAGTTGCTAAACAAGGTTAAGTTGTTTGTAATGGAAGTGTGACTTCTTGTGTTGAATTGTTGGAAGGTAACAAGCCGTCAATAACAGCAATTGACTGTTGTGGACTATGAGACATCATTGAGGTGATTGGAAGTGAGGATGAGTTTCTCATATTTGGATGTACTGTTGTGTATACCTTACTATGTTTATAAGTAACAGATAAGATGTCTCAACATCATATTCGACATCTGAGTCTGTCATACCAGAATTTCATATTTTATTTTCCTTTTAGGATAGTCTCTTCATTTCATCCCCTTCTTAAATTTTCAAAACTTCTCTCTCTTTTCAAAAACTTCTTTGTTTTCAAACATAAAACCACTTTCATAATCAAACCTTGACTTAGGTCAAGTGATTTTTACCTTTTCTCTTATTTTCTTAAATAAATACTAAACCATATAGGCATATTAAAACATTTTTCAAAAGGCCATAAAAAAAATATAAAACTCATCAAATATTTTTGTGCCTTTGTGCACTTTTCCTTTTAACATTTTCTTTACATGTTTAGATATGATTCATTCTTTCTAGCGGAATATTCGCTAAAGAATGATGACTTATCTTTACATTTTAAAATCAATCCAACATACCAACTTTTTCATTAATTGTACCACGAATTACGGGGTTTTGATCTCGCATTGCACGTTGTGGGTACATAGGCATGAAGTGGTAAACCTCTCCAAACACAAAAACATTAAAAATTAATTTTTTTCTCATCCCTCCACTCTCATTTTACAAACCTTTTTAAACCAAAAGCAATAAATTTTTCAAAGGGCTCCCGTGGAGTACCACATACATTTTGGGTGCGTAAAATCATCCCATTTTGTAGCCTATCCCCTTACCTGGTTCTCTACTTGTTTCTTTAGCTTTTTGATTTTAGATTCATTAGGATTTATTCACTCTTTTTTCCTTTTCCACTTGGAATAAAATAAAAGCACGGTGGTGACTCTATTTACTTTGAGTTAAGTTAACTAATAGCTTACCCTCATGGTTTTACCGCTACAAGGGGAAAGAGAATTCGAAGTGCTAGTTATAATGGAAGCCCAACCTTCGTGGACGGGAGTCCGACCACACCGGTGGGAGGATTTAAGATAACCTCAATTGGTGGGAGGGAATGAAGAAACTAAAATGGGAACGGAGTTGAAACAACTTCCGGAAAATCTTAAGTATGTCTTCCTCGACACCGATGGTAAATGTTCGACCATTATAAGTTCTAGCCTAAAGAGTATACAAGAGGAAAAGTTGATTCATGTTCTGAAAAAGTATAAGAGTGTTATTGGTTGGAAGATTGAGAACTTGAAAGGTATAAGTCCAACGGTTTGTATACATAAAATTCTGATGGAAAATGATCATAAACCGGTAGTTCAACCTCAAAGAAGACTTAATCCGACCATGAAAGTGGTGGTAAGAAAGGAGGTAGTAAAGTTACTTGATGTAGGTCTCATCTACCCCATATATGATAGCTCTTGGAATAGTCTGCTGCATGTGTTGCCTAAGAAAGGCGGAACAACTATTATCACAAATGAAAAAAAATAAATTGATTCCTACAAGAATGGTCACAGAGTGGCGTGTGTGTATTGACTATCGAAGGATGAATTTAGCTACAAGAAAAGATCAATTTTGAAATTCTAGTATGATAGATTCAGATGTTGAATATGATGTTGAGACATCTTATCTGTTACTTATAAACATGGTAAGGCATACACTTCAGTACTTAAAAATTCTGATATATCAGAGTCAAACATGCTTCAGGATGTTGTGACATCTGATAGGACATTCAGTTCTGGTACTGCATAAAATAAAGACAGAAAATATATAAAGAACACAATAGAATTATTAACCCATATCTATCAAACAAATCTACTTTGGGGGCTACCAAGCTAGAAAGGAAATTCATTAAGTAGTATCAATTCAAAGACTTCTCAGCAAACACCTACATTTTACAGTCTTCTCACTTATCACTACCAATGCAACTTCTACTTAGGAACTTCTAAATATGAGAAACTCATCCTCACTTCCAATCACCTCAGTGATGTCTCAAAGTCCTCAATAGTCAGTTGTTGTTATTGAAGGCTTGTTACCTACCAACAATTCAACACAAGAAGTCATACTTCCATGATAACAACTTAACCTTGCTTAGCAGCTTTAGTTAAGTACAATCCACCTCTTGCTTAGCAGCTTCGAGGTTTACAAAATACACAACCACAACAGGGTTCCTTGTTGCGTACGACTGCACAAGAACACAACCCTAATGATGTTTACATTGCCGTTGGTTGTTTGGTTCTAAACTAGGTTACAAGGTTTCTTTTATAACTTATTCCCAACTGGATTTGGGCCTAAACAATCACAGCAATAGTTGCTACAAATATGCAGAAAAATTATGCTTACAAATATACAAAAAGATCTTCAAATATAAAAACTCCTAAAATATCTCTAAATATAGAAACTCTATATTTTTCAATATTTATCTTCAATTTAATTTTTGAGTCTTCAAGATCTTTTACAATCAGCGCCATTGGATTGATTTAAATCTTCAAATAAACTATTTCTGTTGAAACCAAAACAGAAACTCCAATCCATCTAAAGCAGTTCATGATGTCGAATGAACTGTCTTGACATCTTTTTCGACATGGTTTTCCAGATATTGAAACATTTCAACACAATATGTTTGGGCGCACATAACAGGGATTCTTTGCTTAGTATATTCATTATTTTACAAAGATCTTGTACGCACACACTGCTGCTATATTTGTTTTACAAAATTCATGCCAATTCTACATAACTTATAATCCCCTCTTTGGCAAATTTTGGCTAAAACAAATAAAAAATACATCAAGAAAAAAAGCAGCTGCAAAATCATTAAACAACAAACTCTCCATTATATTAGGACTTGTTGTTGGACATTTTCAGCAGTATTCACAACTGGAAAAGAAAAAAAACAGTCACATATTCTTCCAGTGGATGAGTTGCAACTACCTCTTCTTCCAATGGAAACAACAGCACTAACATCGTAGAAAGTCCTAAACTCTTGACCGAAAAAATCCATTACTACTTCATTTCTTTTCATATTATGAGAAGTTTCCTTCATAGGCTGCTGACCATCTTCCATCAAGAAGGCCAATGGTGACATAATAGAACAATCTCTCATTCCCTTAAACTCACATGTTGGAGGAGGAGGAAATACACTTCTATAAATAGGGAGTCAAGGCATATAAAGTAACAACCTATCCTTAAAAAGGAAGCGTTCGTGTTCTAATATCTTTATGATAGGAGCAAAAACTCCTGCACCATTCAATGTGAAACAAAAACTGACCTTGACCAGCTGACTTGTTCTCCCAAAACAAACGGCCCAATAACAAACACGCATAAAAACCCCGTGTTTCACATTTTTCTGTCAGTGTCGTCCACAAACACTCCAAAAAAGAGAACAATACACACATGTTTTGAAACATGTTTTGATATCCAACCATATACTGTCTGCTAGCAGTGCAACAATATGGTCCACAACACCTTCAGAATCCAAAGTAAACTGCAGAGAGCAACTTTATACCATATACCCTTCTAGACTCCTAGGACAATCCTCATCTGGTTCACAAGGACATGCACACCACAACCACTAAGCAAACATAATCAGGAAAACATACATAGTAGCACATGTCAAAACATGATGTGTAACATCACAAAACCTGGTTAAGGTATTACTCCCTCTTAACTCCACAAAATCAGCTGCACAGAATTGTAACATACTCCCCCTGTCTAGGATACTCCATGCTTCTCTGTACTTTGATGAAAGGAAAACATAATACGCATCTTCATGTTTTCAAGAGCTCACCCTTTGTTCAATTCCCAATTGAACACATTCACTTCTTGTACCAAAGCATACCTGACCCCTTCTTGGTTTGTAGTAACCACGAACTACACAAGCTGAACATCTTCTGCATACAAGTTCTTGAAACTGGCCCATAATATCTTTACAGTCCTTTGGCCATACAATCCAGACAAACATCATTCAAACTAATTCTGAAATTAGTAAGAATGTCGACAAACAGATTTTTAAGCAATCAATACCTGATCTACTTCAGTCTCTTCTACATGTTTCTTCCAATACAGATCAACTACTTCATCATTCTCCCATATGATTAGGTAGGCTAAGAATAGAAACCATGTAGACAAACATCCAAGATAATGTACTAATACATAGTTAGAACATTTTCCACACACTAAGACCTTATCACCATGATCCTAGTTGTGCTCCACCAACTGGACTTACTATAGCATAGTAATCCAAGAACTGAAATTCTTCAACTGCATTGTGCCACCAGCTTGAATCAGAAATCCAGAAAACCACCTTCAAGAAGAAAAAATCCCCTTGAGTCTTCAACTCATCACCCATCTTCCCAAGATCAATTTGTTCCAAGACAATCCTCAAGAACAACCAGCTGCCACACTCTGATTATCTTGATTCTTAGAATCCACTTTAGAGATCAACCAATTGCCACACTTTGATCACCTCCTTTATGAATCCTCATATGAAAAATCCAATTGCCACACTTGTCTTCTTCATGTTTATTAGAAATCTTCCAAAGATATTCTAACCAATAAAGTTGAGCTTCAGCAAGCTGTCAAGATAACAATCCTTTTGAAGCATTCACTCCCTGTAGATCATTATATCTTAAATTGATGTGCCACTTCACTAATTAGATTCTGATATTGAACTATATGTCTGAACATTGTTCGTCCACATCCAGCTATTAAATTCATCTCCTTCTTCTGCCACTTGAAAGAACCTTCTTGCTTTACAGAAAAAGAGTTCCATGCTCTCATAGACTTGATTCATAAACCAAGTTTGAGTAAACAACCTCCATTCTGTTGGTTTTGAAGAAAATCCAACCAATATCACATATTGATGAGAAACTTCCATTGTTTTCTCCAAAGTCTTCAAACATGCAACTGTCTGAATCTTCAGAAGAAATAGTTCAGAACTACACCTTGCAGCAACACCAAGGATGACATTTCTCCTTAAGTAAAGTAATCTTCACAAAGTCCTAATGATTTATCTATAAAAACTTCATGATTATAAACACCTTCCTTGTCAAGGGAAGAACAACACTCCAACTGCATCCACCAAAACCAGTCTGCACTCTTGCACCAAAACACCACAGATGGCACCACTTAACTCCCCCTTTCATGAACAACCAAAGCTTCTTTTTGAAGATGAGCATTAGTTACTCAAAACACTTTATGAACCATAAGATTCAGACTGCAGATATGCATGCTTTTTAGATAAATACTAAGTCTCTTGTCCAAGTATCCACCTTTATGCATCATAAAAACAATAGACAAATACCAAGTCTCCCGTCAAGATATTTACTATAGGTCAGATAAGATTACCTTCTCACACAAGGTATGACTTGAGTCTGACTTCTTCTTCTTCTGCATATATTTGATACTTTCTGAGATGATGTTCCAACATTTGTTTAGAAATCAATATCAGTTACATAAACCTCCACAACAAACATATGCAGGGGCACAGAGGAATCAACCATCAGTAGTTGTTAGGCTTCCAAAACATAGACATAAGAAGCAGTTGGGACACTCCAACAGACTTCTCCTTCAGGCCCAGAATCAGACTGAATTAATATGTACTCACACATAATATAGCTATTGATCAACTATATCCACATCAGTTAACTCCACCAATTGACACAACTTGACCTTCATGTACAAGGAGTCTCTCTGAAATAATACTCCTTGAAGCTCAGGTACTTCACTCCTGCAGCAAGGACCAGAAATAAACTCTCCTTAGGAGAAAACACATATTGATCACTCATTGATCAACACCCATAGCTAAGAAAAGTTCCAGGCCCAGAACCTTCTTAGACACACCATACAGATGTCTCATCTTCGATATCAGGAGTAGGTTCCAAACACTTGTGAAATAAACACAGTAGTTTAGCACCCAAGCATCTATATAGTCATTCCTTGAACAACAAAATCATACCTAATTCTGATGTGATGTTCTATCATGGGATAAGACATCATTCCAAGGATCACAAAGAGATCTCCAAACAACCAGTTATCTTCACAGTACCTTGAGTGGACTTGAAAAAGAGTCTTCAAGTATCATTATCACAGTTGACAAAATCAGATAGACATATATCCCCAACACCATAGGATATATCTCCAGAGAAGAGAAACCTTCTCACATAAATGTGTTATCAAATAGATAAGCAGCGAATAACAAACTCCTTAGTAGCTTCAAGTGTCACAAATTAGCCCTAGCAATTATCTCCAGGTGACACCAGCAACCATAGGTTTGAAAATAAATCAAACCTATCACAATAGCAGCACGAACCCCATGATACAACAACAGAACAGTCCATCCTCCACTTCTAGGGACCATTCACACATATAAACAACTTTTCAGTATAACCCTTCTACCTTGACCATGAACCAGAAAGTATCCCCCTTGGATCTCATCCAGAAACATACTAGGATACCTGCTCTGATACCAATTGAAATTATGGTATGAAATACTCAAATGTCGAATATGATGTTGAGACATCTTATCTGTTACTTATAAACATGGTAAAGCATACACTTCAGTACTTAAAATTCTGATATATCAGAGTCAAACATGCTTTAGGATGTTATGACATATGATAGGACATTTAGTTCAGGTACTACATAAAATAAAGATAGAAAAGCTATAAAGAACACAATATAATTGTTAACCCAGTTCGATCAAACCAATATACTCTGGGGGATACCAAGCCAGGAAGGAAATCCACTATGTATTATCAATTCAAAGACTTCTCAACAAACACCTACAGTTTACAGTCTTCTCACTTAATCACTACCAATGCAACTTCTACTTAGGAACTCCTAAATATGAGAAAATCATCCTCACTTCCAATCACCTAAGTGATGTCTCAAAGTCCTCAACAGTCAGTTGTTGTTATTGATGGCTCGTTACCTACAACAATTCAACACAAGAAGTCATACTTCCATGACAACAACTTAACCTTGCTTAGCAGCTTCAGTTAAGTAATCCACCTCTTACTTAGCAGCTTCGAGTTTTACAAAATACACAGCCACAACAGGGTTCCTAATGATGTTTACATTGTCGTTGGTTGGTTGGTTCTAAACTAGGTTACAAGGTTTCTTTTATAACCTATTCCCAACTGGATTTGGGCCTAAACAATCACAACAATAGTTGCTACAAATATGTTGAAAAAATCTGCTTACAAATATACAAAACGATCTTCAAATATAAAAACTCCTAAAATATCTCTAAATATAGAAACTCTATATTTTTCAATATTTATCTTCAATTTAAATTTGAGTCTTCAAGATCTTTTACAATCATAGTCAGTGGATTGATTTAAATCTTCAAATAAACTATTTATGTTGAAACCAAAACAGAAACTTCAATCCATCTACAGTAGTTCATGATGTTGAATGAACTGTCTTGACATCTTCTTCGACATGTTGCTCTAGATGTTGAAACATTTCAACACAACATGTTTGGTCGCACACAACACGGATTCTTTGCTTAATATATTCATTATTTTGCAAAGATCCTGTACACACACACTATTGCTATATTTGTTTTACAAAATTCATGCCAATTCTATAGAACTTACAATTTTCTGTTACCTTTCATTGATCAAATGTTAGAGAGGCTAGCGGGTCATGATTTTTATTATTTCTTGGATGGATACTCAGGATACAACCAAATTGTGGTTGCACCGAAAGATCCGGAGAAGAGGGTTTTTACATGCCCTTATGGAGTCTTCACTTATAGAAGGATGCCATTTGGGTTATGTAATGCTCCAGCTATGTTTCAAAGGTGCATGACCTCCATTTTTTTATGACATGCTTGAAAAGCATATGGAAGTCTTCATGGACGACTTTTCGGTATTTGGCTCTTCCTTTAATACTTGTTTAACTAAACTTTCTCTTGTATTGGATAGATGTCGAGAAATAAATTATATCCCAAACTGGGAGAAGTGCCACTTTATGGTTTGTGAAGGGATTATTTTGGGTCACAAGATCTCCCACAAGGGGATCGAAGTTGACAAAGCTAAAGTGGGGGCAATATCCAAGTTGCCACCATCGGTGAACGAAAAAGGTATAAGAAGTTTCTTAGGCCATGTGGGTTTCTACCGCCGGTTTATAAGAGACTTTTCGAAGATAGCCAAACCTCTAACCATGCTTTTGGTTAAGGACAAGGCTTTTGTGTTTAATGAGGAGTGTGTTGCACCCCAAAATTTGCCCTCACCTAGATAAGACATTGTGTACTAAGGTGTCCAAAGAGGTTCACAAGGTTCACAAGATTCACAAGGTATCTCAAAAGGTTCACAAGGTTCACAAGGTTCACAAGGTTCACAATTAGTCAGAAAGTTTGACAATTCCCTCAGACAAAGCATCCTCCTAAGCAATGTATCTTAAACTAGGGTTTTGACTTTCATCAGGCTAAATGGACTTCTAAGGCTTCAAGTGAGCTTCATAGCACCCTATATGTCTTTAATAATCCCTATGTCAAGTTTCAAGGCTTTCCAAAAGGTTTGCTCAGTCAGATGATCAGATAGGCTAAAATCAGTCAAAGTAGTTAAAAAGTCAAACTAAGGTCAACTGTGGTCAAACCAAAGTCAAACTTCATGAGTTTTTGCCAACATCAAGTATATGAAGTAAAATTCATCATTTTATCAATGGTTGATCATGATTCGTCAAGGAGATTTCAGATCATCAAGAATCAGGAGTTTCTAAATTAGGGTTTTCACAGGAAAAGTCAACTGAACTTTGATCAGCCATAACTTTCACATGCTTCATCAAAAATTTTCCATCCAAATCTCATTTTGAAGGAAATTGAATTCTCTACAACTTTGTGTCTCACAAGCCAAGCCCAAAAATGCTTCATTTGGAAGGTATGAGCTAAGACATTATAGGTCATTTTAAAAGTCAACAAAAAGTCAACAACTTCCAAAGAGCATAACTTGAGAATGGTAAAAGATATGGACATGAGACCAAAGAGGTTGGTTAGAGGACTCTTTAAGCTTTCCAAAATGTCCAATAACACCTTCATAGCATTAAAATTGAGGGATTTGTGCCTTTGCAAAGTTGGGAAATTTTTGAGAGGTTTATGAAGCAAATGGGACCTTAGAACCAAATTTCTCCAAATGGGCTTGCATTTTTATGACCCAAACACTACCATGACATCATGCACGAATTAAAAATCATTTATTCAAATTTTTATTCATTTTATTTTATTTATTATGATTTTATACATTAAAAATCATTTTAAATCAAAATAAAATATAAAAATTTCAATATTTGATAGGATTTTGGTTCTAGAAAGTCTTAAAGGTCAATTAAAAGTGATTGAGATCATGGAAAATCAGATCAACCAAAAATAGCAAGGATATATCAAAAAAAAAATTCAATATTTTGAAGCATATCTTTTTCAATCTCAAGTGATCCAAAAGTCCAAAGGAGGATCTGATTTTTTGACCTAATTAGGTCCTACTATATATGTACAACATAAACACACACAAGGGGACCAAAAAAAGAGGAGACCAAAAAAAAGGAGAAAATAAATTCAGAAAAAAAGTTATCCCCATCATCATCATTATCAAGTTCATACAAAAATGCATGAACTGAATTGAAATTTTGAAGCTTTCTTTAGTTTTTTTTAATTCCATTTATTCTTGATATTTTAATCAATTTTGTTTATCTAACGTTGTTTGTCTCATGTTATAGAAGCTTTCTGGGTTGATTATTCGAAGCTTCATGACCAAAACCGAATCCTACCATAGTTAGGGTTTCAAGCTCAAATTTGGGGTTTTTACAAATTTCGCAGGAAATTTCAGAGGTCAAGAGGTTTATTCATGAGGACTGCGCATAGCCTAGTGGCTAAGGTTGGAAACTGGAAGGTCAAGGGCGTGAGTTCAATTCCCACTCACAACATTTTGGACAAAAACTTGTTTTTCTTTCATATTTTCCTTTAATTTCTCTAATTAACACATTTTCTAATTGATTTATCCTTTTAACCATGATTAACCTCAAACATTTTCTCTAAAGTAAATATTTTCCTATTTTCACTCGTTTTTATGTTATTCTTTAAAGTAAACATTTTGGCAAAGAAACATTTTTCCCTTAATTTATCTTTTAAACATGGTTAACCTATTATTTTTAATTAACTTTTTTTTAACAAATCTTTTTTTATTAAATTTAGGTTAGCATTTTTTATTAGTATTATTACTTTTATATTTAGGTTTATTAAAACCTCAAACTTTTTTTTATAAAAACCTTAATCAACCTTTAAATGTTTTTTAATTTAATTAATTCTCATAATTCATTTTTCTTAGATTTATTTAATTATTAGGCTATTTTAATATAAACTGATTATATATTTTCTTTTGTAAAACTCAACCTTGGGACATTTTGTTTTACTAACATGTTTTTTTTTTAATTTTTATTATATAATAGGTATTTGTTACACTTATTCATATGCAGGCCCACAACCTAGTGGCAAGGAACTGAGGTTTGGAGCATTTTGATGAAGAAACATGGGTGTCCCAGTGGCAAAGAACTCAATGAAGCAAAAGGGCAAACCCCTAATATTTTGGGTATCTCTAACTTTATTTTTCCCTTTTTCATCAAATTATGTATTTTCTTTGAATTTCCTTATTATTATTATTAAACTAATTTCTAAAAGATAAAACACAATCCTTTTTTTTATTTTATTTTTAAAACTTATATTTTTATTATAAACCTTAATTTTTGCCATAAACCTTAATTTTTTCCCTAAACCTTAATTTTAAATCTAAGTCTTAATTTTTTTCATAAACTTTAAACCCTAATTTTTAACCCTAAATATTTTATTAACCCTATTTTTTTTATTAACTTTAATATTTAATCTAGTTAATTTTTGTTTTAAACTTTAATTAAATAATTAATTATTTTTTTTTGTAAATAATTATTATTTTGTTCATTATTATTATAATCATTCTATTTTCTTCTTAAAATTTTTCTAAAATTGTTTATTTAACTTAAAAAATAATATTTTCTCTTAAATTGTTATTTTTTCTTTGTATTTTTGCTAACCCCTTTTCTTTTTATTATTATTATTACTAACCTTTGAATTATCACATATTTATTATATTTATCATTATCGTTTCTATTATTATGTAATTGCAAAAGCCATGTAATAGTCGTAGGTTTATTTTTTTTTCTATTTTATTTTTGTAAATATTTTTATTGCCATGGTTAGTAATTTTAGGGTGTGTATAACTATGTGTAATTAAAATAATTTAGAAAACTAATTAAATAAGATAAATACTTGAATACAAACACTCACACACGTAAGTCGATCTTTGATCGCCATCCTACACTTTCTCAGGTTACCTCTCATGTTGCCTATTTTTAAGGTCAAGTAAGGTGTCTTAAGCAAAGTCCCTTCATAAAATATCATCAAGTCCCTTCAAATTATAAGATCAAGTCCCTTCGAGGTTGCCTACGATAAATGATCACGTCCCTTCGAATAAAAGATGATAAGTCCCTACGAATTGCTAAAGACACCTTACAGTTGCCTATATTCAGATGTCCCTATACATGTCCCTTATCACATCCAAGGTAATGACTACCTATTCCTTAATAATAGGGATAGTCTTACCATTGAAAGAACATATAAGAACAGTAAAGACTTAATATAGGGTAGGTTCCTCTTAAGTACTTGCTCACCTTTTCAAAATACATTTTACACTTCACCTTTCAAACAAATTTTCAAAACAAAGTCTTTATATACATCCATACGAGGATCATTATAAAGTGCTTAGAAAATTTTTAATCACACACTACACCTTTCTCAAAACAATTTAAAGTGAGCTAAGTAACTAAGAGCCCATGGATAACCATGGATATAAAAGGTGCTAACACCTTCCCTTTGTATAACCTACCCCCCGAACTCAAAATCTTTTTATGGTCTTTCCTGTTCTTTTATGTCCTTTCCTTTTGGATAAAATAAAAGTCGGTGGCGACTCTTGCTATCCGCAACATGACTAAAAGTCAGTTCTCCCACCGTGTTACAGAGTGTACCGATACTTTTGAGACACTGAAAAATAAACTAGTGTCGGAACCCATAGTTATTGCCCCCGATTGGTCTCTACTCTTTGAGATCATGTGCGATGCTAGTGACATTACAGTAGGGGTTATTCTTGGACAAAGAAAAGAGAAGCTTTTGCATGTCATTTATTATGCTAGTTATGTGTTGAACCCTGCACAGATGAATTATGCGACTATCGAAAAAGAGTTGCTTGATGTTGTTTACGCCTTCGATAAATTCAGGTAATATCTGTTGGGTTCAAAAGTTATTGTTTATACTGACCAAGCTGCATTGAAGTATCTTTTTGCTAAGCAAGATTCAAAACCAAGACTCCTTAGATGGATTCTACTTCTTCAAGAGTTTGATGTGGAAATTCGTGACAAGAGAGAGTGTGAAAATACTGTTGTTGATCACCTCTCTCGGATGTCACCTATTGAAGAGAGCAAGGATAAGCGCCCAATAAAGGACGAGTTTGTCGATGAACACATCCTTGTTGTTATTGGTGTTCCTTGGTTTGCAGATTATTCAAATTATCTAGTGGGTGGTGTCATACCCGATGATTTTGATTCTAATAGAAAGAAAAATATTGTTCATCATTGTAGGTTTTACTTGTGGGATGATCCATACTTGTATAAAAGACGAGTTGATGGGTTGATAAGGAGATGTGTGTCTGAAGAGGAACAGAAGGACGTTTTGAATGCTTGTCATGACTCATAATATGGAGGACATTTCAGCGGCGATAAAACTGCATCAAAAGTCCTTCACTCTGGACTAAATTGGCCCTCATTGTTCAAAGATGCTCAGGAGATGCTAAAAGAGTGTGACAAATGTCAGAGAACTGGGAACATCTCAAAGAGGAATCAGATGCCGCGAAATTTCATGCTAGAGGTTGAGTAGTTTGATGTTTGGGGGATCAACTTCATGGGTCCATTTCCACCGTCATTTGGAAAAAAATTATATTCTGGTAGCGGTGGATTATGTCTCTAAGTGGGTTGAAGTGGTGGCATTACCTACCAATGATGCAAAGGTGGTTGTGAAGTTCCTGAAGGAGAATATGTTGCGAGGTTTGGAGTTCATAGGGCATTAATAAGTGATAGAGGGACTCATTTCCTAAATCATATCATGGAAAGATTTCTCCTAAAGTACAACGTGAAACATCATGTTGCTACCCCGTACCACCCTCAAACAAGTGGTCAAGTTGAAGTTTCAAACAGGCAGCTTAAACAAATCCTGGAAAAAACTGTGAGTTCATCTAGAAAGGATTGAGAACAAAGTTGGATGATGCTTTATGGGCCTATCGTACGGAATTCAAGACACCCATCGACATGTCACCCTACCAACTTGTCTATGGGAAATCTTGCCATTTTCCTTTGGAACTAGAACATAAGGCACTACGGGCATCTAAATTTCTGAATATGGATCTGTCTCAACCGGGAAGTTCTAGAATTCTTCAACTTCATGAGTTGGAGGAATTCCGGAACCGCGCTTATGAAAATGACAAGGTTTACAAATAACAGACGAAGAAATGGCATGATAGAAATATCTTAAGGAAATAGTTCTTTGAAGGACAACTAGTCCTCTTTTACAACTCCAGGTTAAGACTATTCCCGGGAAAACTCAAGACTAAATGGTCGGGACCTTTCATAGTTCACAATTTTTTTCCACACCGGGCAATTGAATTAAAGAATCAAGCTAATAGATATACTTTTAAGGTTAATGGGCAGAGGTTGAAGCCCTACTACCAAGGAGATTCAGTTAGACAAGTGGATGTCATTCGTCTTACAATGTAGGGCGGATGATCTTCGAGCCATGCGACGTTAAATGCAGCGCTTCGTAGGAGGCAACCCACGATTTTTCTGGATAATTTTTTGTGTGTTTATCTTTGCAGATGTTTATTTTTTATGTCATTCATGTAGTAGGTTTGAGGAAAGCAAGTGTCATAGAAACGAGTTAATAACCCTAGTCAAAATGAATTTTCGTGAAAAATCAGTATCCTGACACGGTCACCCGTGTAACGGGACACAACCCATGTCAGGAAGGCATTCACACACTTAAAAAAAGAGGAAAAAGTGATTTTGGAAAGAGTCAGTGCCTTGATACATCCGCCCGTGTCACGGGACACGCCCTGTGTTAGGCGTACTGAAGCATGCTGAGTTTGTTATTTTTTTTGTGTGGAGGAACCAGACCCCTGACACGGCCGCCCGTGTCACGGGACACGACCCGTGTCAGGGGGCGCGTTTGAATTTTTTTGAATTCTTTTAAGACTTTCTCTCTTTCATCTAGTGGGATCCACGAGTTTTAAACTCCTTTACTTCCCCTTTAACACTCATTAACCCAACTTTATCACTCTCTAATCATCTTCTTTCTCTCTCACTCTCCTAAAAACCTAAAATCTTCATAACCATTTTTCACAAAACCTCCTATTTCACCAACACCCATTCATGAAAATGCCATATCACCGTCACAAAAAACGTTCTCATCATCATCCTCTACACTTCTACGATAACATTTTTCTCTAATTTGTGTTTTTAGTTTTTTTTCAGGTGACCAAAATGCCCCCGAAGCGAGCAAATAAAGGAAAGCAAGCTTCAACAGAGCCATCGCGCCCCCGGAAGTGTACCATCCAAAGGCCGAATACTCATGGGATTATCTTTGACAAAGAGGAGCACTAAAAGAGGTATGGCATGCATGTAAAGCATAAAATAACACATACAGGGTATTTATGTCTGGACACTCTTTCTCAGTTAGGCTTATCTGGTGAAGTAGACCGTGTGTTCCATACGTTAGGTATGCTTGAATTCATGAAATATGAGGCACCGACATATGAGCGCATTAATCTTGAGTTTTTAAGCACTGTTGATTTTAAATTGCAAAAAAATGGACCGGTACTACTAACTTTTTCTTTGGTATAATGAGTTTCAAGATGTTTAACAATGATCGCAAGTTAAAGGTGGAGGATATTGGAGGAATTATAAATCTCCATGTTGTTGGTCCTGAATTCGTTTCGGAGGAGTTTGATGCACGTACCTTCTGGAAGGCCAACACCAGACACATTGAATATGTAGCAAAAGGAGCAAAGTCATCAGGGATCCAAAACCCCTGTTTCAGATATGCTCAAAAGTGTCCGGCATACACACTGTTTGGAAGAGGTGATAGCACAGGGGTGGCTACACAAAAAGAGTTATTTTTTCTGTATGCGATGGCTAACCGCAATCCTGTGAGTGTTACGGCGTTTGCAGCTGACTACCTGGGACGAGTTGGACGAGCCACATCTGGTGGCATATCTATTGTGGTTTGATCACCTAAATAGCTGAACACCTGGGATATGACCAAGATAGACTTGGTGAAACCCCAATCACAAGTAAACCTCGTCTAGACATTAACTCATTGGTCCAGCAAGGTATGATCTCCATAACTGATGGTTATTATTCATTATTATGTTCTGGTCAATTTTTGATGTATCTGCCTAACCCCCACTATTGTGGGATTGATGAAGTGGATAACTGGTGCTATGGAGATTGCGTCTTTAATGTAGCGGACGAGCAGGAAGATGACATGTTTAATGCAGGTACCAAAGGACCCGACGGTTTTCGGACTGAACCAGAACCGCATCAGACGGTTCCCCCTCATACTACCGGTTCAAGTGCTGGATCTTTCTCTTTGTCACAGGACCAGTGGACTTGGTTACAAACCGAGATAGGCAAGATTAGAGGGGAGCAAAGCCGCCATGGAGATGAGCAGATCCGTCAGGGAAAGATGATCAGGGAAATGCATGAATGGATGCAGCAGATGCGGCTGCACTATGCACCTCCTCCTCAGTGAGGCTCTATGAGTCCCCTACTTCATTTGATCTTAAACAATGAGGTCATTATTGAGTTCAAGTGTGTGGGGGTATTTATTTATGTGTGTTATGTTTGTTTTTGGTTATGTTAGTTTTTATTTATTGAGTCTATGTTTGTGTTTGTTGTTTGTCGTGCGTGGAAACTACTGTGATACCTCCCGAATTTGAACTCTAAGAAAAGAAAAATGTTTTGTTCTGTTGAGCTGTATTATCGAGTGAGTGTGGAGAAATTATATAGAGCTTTTGTGAATAGGAGCTTTATGAGGGAATTGGAAAAATCTGAAAAGTTAGGTAGGCCACCAACACCCTGAATCCTTTGAGTATGGAGACGAGTCTGACGTGTAGATTTATCTCATAATGCTTTAATCTTAGAAGTATTCCCTGGATAATTTATCATGACAATTTGGAAAAATTAATAAGAGTCACGTGTACAAGGCCGGTAAAAAAAATAAAGCAAAGACACCGAAAAAGTGAATAAAGGCAATTAGACAACTAGTCCTTCTAAGTTGGGTAACCCTCACCCGGTTATTAAGCCCAATGGCGGTTGAACCTAAAAGTCATCCCAAAGTGGACAAAAATGGTGCCTAGCAAAAAGAAAAGAAAAAAAATTGATCGACTTTGTCCAAGTGAGGAAAATCGTAAAAATGCCTTAATTTGATTGTCCGAATGAAAGTGGGTAGAAAATCGAGCAAAGATTTAAGCCTAAAGTATAGTAGGAGAGGTAACCGAAAAGGGGATATAGGTCAGTGGTTTCACCGTGGATAGGTGTTTGTGTACTACCTTTGTTGACATAGAAGTACCGAGGTAACTTGTTGAGTGACTTTGAACGAAGAGCTCACGTACGAGTATCATCACATCAACTCGATCTAATTTTTTGTGATAGTTCATTTGTGCTTTAAATTTTATGCGAACTTATTGCTTGAGGACAAGCAAAAGTTTAAGTTTGGGGGAATTGGTGGTTTTCACTCTGTTTTCCAATAGCATTTGTTGATCGTGTCCGTTAAATTGTCTTTAGTTACATTGTATTTCATCGTTTTTCTAAGGTTTTGCGAGTTTTAGTCAAGCATATTTAGTTTTTTTATTTTTTTCACTTCTGGTTACTTGTTGCTTTGACACGAGTGTCCGTGTCACCTGACACGACCCGTGTCAGGAGGTCTGGGGATGGAGATTGAATAAAGAAGAAAAAAACCAAATCAGCAACCTGACACGGCCGTCCGTGTCACAGGACACAACCCATGTTAAGTCTTACGGAAGGGATGCGCGTAAACTTTGGTGATCCAACAGCCTGACACGGCCCCCGTGTCATGGGACACGGCCCGTGTCAGGGCTCCTAAAGGAGGCATTTTTATTATTTTATTTTAATACACTTTAATGACCTCTGGGGGTATTTTGGGATTTTCGCTTAGCTGTTTGTGGTATGATACATTAGGCTGATTATGTGAGAAGAAAAACACTTTTGATTTAAAAACTAGAATTTTATTTTGCTCGGGAGATTGTACGTACGAGTTTTGGGAGAAATACGATCTGGGAATGGCGGAAGCCATTGAAGATCATCTGAGCCCTATTACAAGTGTAATGTCTTTTCCTTGTTTTTATAGTTTTGTTATTGTTATCATGAACATGAGAAGCTAAACCCCCAATGCTAAAGGTGTCCCTGATTTCCCTTTGTAATGACATTAAGGTTTATTTTATAACAATTTCACTGCATTTTCATTATCATTGTGTTGTTTGAATGATTGTAATGCAAAACCTAAATTGAAAGATAAGGTTTTCGATCTAATGTTAACCGTAGGTAGGAATACCATTGTTAACGCTTTTTCAAACAACATTATTTTATTAGACATCGCTAAGGAATTGGGATGTCATAATTTAACCGTAAAACTTTTGGTATTCTAAAAGTTTGGTATTCTTTCTATACAACCAAAGAATTAGGGGTATAGAGGGAATACCAAAGTGTTTTCTTTAAAGGAATTTTCAAAAATTAATATTGAAAGCGGTAATAAGTTAGCCTTGTGAAGTTGCTAATAATAATATTATTTATCATTATAAGGATTTTCATACACCTTCCCTAGTATTATTCTCATATTTGTCATATCAGCTTATTTTATTAAGTACTTTTACTTTGTTCATTGTAATTTCAAAAGTCAATTTTAGAAAAACTCAGACTTTTGTTCGATTGTTTTGCATATTTTTCCTGCACAGTCTTCAAGAGACCGACACTGAGAAAAACCCCTATTATTACTACATCGATAAAATAGTACGCTTGCTATTTTACCGATCACAAATACTCAATATTAATGTCAAGTTTAATGTAACAACATGAGTAAAAAATAAAATAAAAAATTGAATGTAACAATGAAAAGTTAAGACTCCACTTCTTATCCTAAGAGCCCCACAGTTTCATATTCCCAAAGAAAACTCATAGAAATGCCACTACCACACATGGTGTGCTCCCATCATAGAGAAGCTACCAAGATTTATCATGCTTTTTTAACCAATTAAGGTCACATTCATGCATACTTCCATGAATACAGAACTTCAAATCTAATGCTTCTAATTAAATACACCAAATTAAATACAGAACATAATAAGATAAAAAGAAAGACAACAAAGTACATAAATTTTAAATTAAAATCTATCAAAACTAATCAATTAATATGATAATTTACTCATAAATAAATGGTACAAGTTGAAGATGGCAGGAAAATTAATTTTGAAAGGCAGTATAGTAAATGGCCTTGTAGCCTTGTGGGACAACAATGAAGACAGTTTTAATCACCTCAACTCAAACCATTGTATAACTTCAATGTTGAAGCACCTAAATCCACTATTTAATTCTTTTTCCTATAGTAACAAGTTGATTTGCTTGTGTAACACCAATTTAGATTTTACAAGAAGCCTCGGCCAAAATCATTGACCGGGGATTGTAAGAAAAAATTATTGATGAAAGTGATACTGGCTGCATAGGCATCAATCACTAAAGAGTGTAAGTTGCTCTAATGTACTCTATAATTTCAGCACTCTCAAACATTTCTATTCCAGTGTTTGGATCTTCCAAAAAAGGTACCTGTGAACCATACCCATCAGAACTAACATCATCCATTCAACCAAATACCATGTCATGAAGCTTGTTAAGAATGTTTATATTTGCATAAACTGGAAATGGAGTTAACAAAATACCTGGAAATGTCCCTTTTTCTGATATAGTATATTTCTTTTTGGGCTACCCCTAGCACAGCTAAATTGAATTACAGTCAGTCACATGAAAAGAAAGAAGAAAAAAACAGAAGTGGGTGAAATATGCATTAAAATCATATGGCTAGTAGAAAACCAAGAAATTTACTTGATAAGCAAATGTGGCAGCTCCAATTCCACAAGAACTTCCCGTACGATTTTGCAGAAAGGAGACCCCTGAACAAAACATATTAGAAATATAGTTAGTTAACAGTTTGTTAGGCTCTATATAGAACTTGATGTAACCATTTTACTCATTCAATTAATTTTAAATTTAGTTTTCGCTCAATTCTCTATTTTCTTATCTGTGAACCATGTTTTCAAGTCTGTAAAATTTAAAAATTATAGCACTACATAAACTCTACATTGTGATCCATGCCTATCAATAATTTAGTAATGGTTGCCTTGAACTCATTCATGAAGCAATTTAAGATGCATGGTTTGCATGTAGCAGACCAACCTCATATGCCCATAATTTAAGTGGCTTTGGTGGTAATTTTGCTGGAGTATATGATGTTCCCTGAAATATAAAATGAATAATTATATTAATACTTTGTAAGTTAAATCTCAATAACTTACAAAAGTTGATATTAATGTATACTAGTTACTTTCTTTACATAATAAGGGGAAATAAATCAGACATTACCTTTGTAATACGACTAAGCATAGCAAGACCACAAGTCAATGACTGCAGAAAAATAGTGTTTAGTTGTTAACATCAATGATACGATTCAATTATATTGTGAAACAATAAATGATAATGATGTCAGGTTCGAACCGTTAAAAATCCGAGTGATAAAGTGAGAGGAATGTTTCCATCACCTACAGAATAGATAATGAATTGTCAACACTCAGTGGGATAATTTTGTTGGAGTTCAAAATTTGCTGGAACCTATAAGGATTACTAATCCCCTTCAAAATGATGTATTATTCGCACACTGTTTCGATGCTTAAACATATAGACGCTACATGCTGCAATGCAACAAAATGACCTCTCTGCATTCCCTTTTCTTAAGAAAGAAATTAACATGCACTGCACTATAGTCTAATTTAACGTTATCACAAAAAGGCTCATAAGAGCAATCACCAATTTTCCCTTTACAATTCTCAGCATTATTGGAAACTAATTCCTAACCCCTACTATCAATTTTGAAATTTTATGACCTAAAAAGAGCTTATAATTTGTAAGCCCTCACGTTGCAAACCGATTTTGTATGATAGATATACTACATATGAAGAAACTAACCATATGTGCCAACCAAATACCGAATTATTTCATCTGATTCATACATCGAAACACCAGTATTTGGGTCAACCTGAAACAAGAAAATTCTTATTTCTTAATCAGAGACATTAAATATTATGATAAATAAATGACTAGTAAAATTGTTGCAAGGAAAAACTTTTGGCTGTAACTTCAAAAAAAAGAGAAATTTCACTGCAGCTTTAGATGGCTGTTTGTGCTTTTGTATTGCTTTTTTTATTTCACTCAGTAGACATTGTCAAAAGATATGTATATATGTACACAATACAAAAAGTATAGTTTATGTATAAGAAATTTTCAACAGTCTAGCTCTATTCCAAATCTATGTGATCTAACAATTTTAGCATGCCATTCTAGGATACAATTTTCTTTCAAATTCAAAAATTCTGAGCCAATTTGCTCGAGTTGACGATCTAAGATGCAATTGGATTCATGAACAGCTACCGGATAGTTTTTGCATTATTTTAATTGAAGCAGTTCAGGTTAGTGACTTTTATCCCATCCTTATTAAGATGTACAGAAAATCATAAGAAACTACCAAATTTGTTTTGTTTTCTTAATTCTTTTAAGGAGTCGTCAATCTTACCATGTAAGGGAACTGCTGTTTTCCACCCATCTGAACAACCTTCGGACGAAAATTTGGGCCGTTTCTCGGGCAAGGATAGAAAAGAACATCAAGGTCCAAAACAGCAACTATTTCTCTAACCTGTTTACAGACAAAATATTAATCCAAAACAAAAAAAAATGTCTGCTAATTAAATATAATGACAAAGTTTCTGATGAAAAAAGTCTTTAAAAAGAGACATCAATCCTACAAAACTGTAATCTATACCTTCCGACAAAATGGGCAGCTGCACATGATCCATGAAGAACATGATCACAGAAGAACAACATACCAAATTAGTATATTCTTTAATCCTTAGAGTGGTGTGTAAAGAGCAATTATTTTGATGTAAAATTACAATAGAAAAATATTGACAGAGAAGTATGAAATACCTTTCAAATTCATATATTTCAATGGGCTTCTCTGGTCTAGCGCCTAACTTTGATGTTTCTTTTACTGTAATGCCTGAAACCACATTACTAGTATTAAAAAGGAAAAAAGAACAAGAAAAAGAATGAAAAATACAGAGAAAGAAGAGAAAATTTTGACAAGTAGAGAAAAAATATATTGCATATGAGATATATATTTGAAAAAGGGCTAACCAGTGCCTCGGACACTGGTTAAGAATTCCAAATAAAGAAAATATGTTATGTTCAGTTCATTGAATACATACAATATTCTTTTAAAAAGTTGATTATTTCTATTTTAAGTGCATTGATACATGTTTAGAAAAAACATCTCTTTTAATCTCTTAAATAATGTTTAACTTACCATTTTAATCTCTTAAATAATACTTAATTTACCATTTTAATCTCTTAACCAGTGCTCCGGGGCACTCGTTAACATTTCCCTTAAAAAAATCTAAATTGTATATAACAGAATATATAAATATGTCACATTGAAACTGCAGAAATACAATTATACAAACAATTTATTTGATCTGCAGGTACATAAAACCTTAGATAATACACAACCATTGTTAATTTGACAAACAATTTTCTAAGCTATCACTGTCTAAGCAAGTGTTTTGACTCAACCAAATATTTAATAACTATTTGATTTGACAATTAACTAATTAACCTGGTATGCTATAGGAGTATTTGAGGCTATGTTATCAAACTCGGCTGTTCTGGCCGTTATCTCAGCATGGAACGGCAAAACCAAGAAAACCACGTCAGGCTGTACCATTCCGTCACAAATGGGTGACTCGGCTGAAACAACCGTGATTATCTGATTGGATTTGGAACAACACTTCTCTGACGTGGCCGCTCCGGCCGCGTCAGCCAAATATGACATGGCCTTTAAATTTTCAAGCATAGCAAGGTTATTTTATTGAAGTTTTTTTCACCTAACAATATCCGGTCCACTGGACCGACTAATCTAGTTTGGGGTCAATTCTGACATCAAATGGTTACAACCCCGTCCCAATCGTAGTTGTGGGGAATCGAAGCAAAGTCCAACACCAATCATCACTGGACCAACTAACGTTCGGTTATTTTATTGAATTTTATTGTCATTTGGAAGTATGGTTTGCTTAAGACTTATGGTGGTTTTTATTGAATGTTCTAAATATTAATTATTTTAGTTTGTAACCATTATGGTATATGTTCATTGGTATTAACTGAATTACTGTCCGCATCACTAAAATATCGGTATTAACTGAATTACTGTCCGCATCACTAAGTCTTGAGGGAGTAATATAAGGATTTGGATCCTCTGACTAACATTTAACTGATGATAAAAATAAAAACCTAGTATGGAATAATGAGCAATGAGCATTAAAACAAAAGAATGCAGGAACTACCAGAAAGTCTAAAAGCATATTCATCCGCTGGAACTTCATCCTTTGAAACAAAGGAGAAAGAATACCTACAAACAACACACAACAACAAGCACAAAAGAATCAAAATTAGGTTATCCACATTGAGTTTCCAGTATGAGAAAAATCAAAAGCGTTAATTAAGTTACCCAGAGGCAAAAACTCCGGTAGCAAGGCGAAAGAACAAGGAAAGCGAAGCTCCGAGAATTTCAATCCTCTTATCAGGTCTAATTATAAAGCGTTTAGGTTCGGGAGGTTTGAAATTGGGAGGAGGAGTAATTGAGACTGACGATGGTTCTTGTTTTGTGGTGACAGAAGATGAAGAATTTTCTCCTGACATGGCTCGAATGCAGATTCTGGTTGTTGGTGGTTTGTTTTTGGGAAATGAAAGAGGTTTGTGGATTGAGAATTGGGAAAGAGATAGAGTTCCTGATGCAGCCATGGTCATGGCCTGGGAAAAGGGATGGTTTGTGAGAAGTGTTGTTGAGTGTGAGAAACTCAGAATTTTGAGTGTGTTTTTAAGGGGTTTTATGTGTTTTGGGAAATGGAAAATTGTTTTGGTGCCAATTTGTTTGGCCAATAACTAAACGGTATACCGAGTTGGCACATTCAGAAGCACTCAATTATAAATATCTTGCTTGGATTGGAGGGTTCATCTTATTGAAGCATTTGAATGAAAGATTAGTCAAAGCTTGTTTTCTCCGCGTTTATTAAAATTACCTCCTTTTCTAATAAAAAAAATAAGAAAAATGTTTATCCAAAAGAAAAGATGAAAACAAAAAATATAAGAATAAATCTCAATCATTTATTATCATTATTATTCCATGATCTCTATTAGAAAAGATGTGTTGGAAAATTGAAATGTGTCATTCAATTTTAAATTTTTTTTATTCTAAATGAATCATTTATTATGAGACGGAGGGAGTAATACTAGTAGTCCATAAAAATGAACAAAAGAAAATAAAATCAATTGTTAGGAGATCATTCCAACATAAGAACCGATATAGAGAGGAACAATCAATTAAAAGAACCAATTGGGATATGAGTAGTAGCTAAAGAGAGTGGTCATCTGACAAAAGAATCAAACAAAATTAAATTGAATAAATCCAAATCGAACAAAATAAATAATAAAACATTAAAAAAAATGCAAATGAAATCAAATAAAATAAAATAAAAATAAATCAAACATAACCAAATCAATCCAAACCAAAATAGAGATGAACCAAACGAAATCAAATCTGACAAAACTAAACAAATAAGAAATTCAAATCATAATAGCAAAATAGGCAAACAAATTGTATACAATATACATGATCAATATCAAAACCAACAGTGAGAGAATCACTGAAGTAGTATATGATCTAATATTGATCTCCAAGCATACAAAATGGTAGACGATATGATAAGAATCAACCGAAGTAGTATATGATCCAATCTTGATCTCCAAGCATATAAAATGATAGATAATATGATGAGAAAAATTTATCAATTCAACAGAAGGATTTTTCTTTTGTACAATCAATCATCCATATCAAAATAAACACATTTTTAGCTTATATTGTAGTCATTACCTCGACTATTATACAATATTAAATGTGATTGGATTTCATCCCTAAAAACTAACTCCTAGTACGAAGTTTCCCTCACGCATTTATACATTCAACATACGAGGAATCTAAGAAATGTAAAACGCCAAACAAACTCCAACACAAATACAACATCAATACACATACTTATGCCTAATGCGAGTCTTAGTCTTCACATTACAATATTTAAGCAGCCTTTGAAACTATGTTAAATGAGTTTGGATCACATCTCATTTATACATTCAACAATTGGGAAACCTAAGCAATGTGAGACTCAAAACAAATTACAAACAATTTTAATACTTACGTTCACGCCTAATGTGATCCTGAGTGTAATTCTCATGGTACAGTTCTTAACTCGGTTCTGATATCATGTTAACAACAGAGATAGAAAATTAAGAAAAAGATAAAGGATTTAGGTTTTAAATAACATGAATAACATAACATATGAAAATAAGGGTGTACTTGCTAAAAGTACAACGAGTGACAACCAAGGATAGCTTTTCAAAGTATTAAAACTCTGATGTAACACCCCGAATTTTCCCAGTCATTTTTAATAAATAAAATACAACAAATCAGAGTAAAATTCCATTCTCAATTCAAGATGCTATTTTCAACCAATCAAAACATGCTCTTAAAAGTTTGATACATAACATGAAATGGAAAATTTATTCAAATTAAGCAGCTGAAAACCAAACTGTAGCAATATCCTTAAAATAGGAAATAGTTTGAAAACTTCTAAAACAACACCAACATGTTCCAAACATAATAAATGAACTAAAGCAGCAAAACGATGTTCCCAACTCCCATGTTATGTATCAGAGCGGACGCCACGACCATGACTACTCCTGAATATTTGCACGTTACCAACATAGGGGTGACATTCAAACAGAAGGGGTGAGATTCTTAAATCAATTAAAAGAGAAAAGTGATATAAATATAAGGCATATATCACATAAGTACAACAACAACATACTTATCACAACAAGAATCACAACCCAACTATACATCTACACAAACACATCAACAACATATACATATGCATCATACATATCAACAAAAATGCATGAAAATGAGACTTAACCATAGACTCAATGCAAGTGGTACCAATAATCGATCCCTATTTCATGATCTAATTCCTGTTGGAACTCTCGACCCATTTTCCATGGTCTAGTGCAACCCATCTTTCATTATTACACCCTCGAACCCTATTTCATGGTCCAGTGTGACCCCTATTTCATGATCACACCCTACACCGTGATTGAACATAATCACCTCACCAACAACAACAACATGCAACAACAATGACAATATGCAACAACAACGAAAACAACATTTCATGCATATACGTTCTCATACTAACAGTTTTAAGTTAACAACATATACATAACTAAACATACATCATGCATTCACAAGTTTCACCCAACAACTCTCAACTTTAACAAAATGCACATACAACCGCTATAAATCTGCTCACACTAAATCAAAAACATATTTTCTCATTCCCAGATCTCGTTAAGCGACCTCCTTGCTCTCTAAGCAAGCAAGCTACTGCCTTGAAGAGGCGAAAGTTTCCAACGACTCGCTAAGTGAGCAGTCCCTCGCTAAGCGAGCAAGGCGAATCAGGCAGAAAAACCCTGCGATTTTCTGCACTTCTCCCTTGCGATTCTCACCCTAAAACAGTGTATAAAATCAGTCCCAATCACTATTTTCCACTAGAATATTTACATATGACACTACTAACACAAACATACAATTCAAACATCATAAATTCCTCAACTTCATATCACATTCATCAATTTATCAATCACCTAATCCCACTAACACACCTAAGGACATCTACCTTAACATTCATATCATAACACCCTTAAAAAATGAAAAAGATCCCACCCTTACCTTAATTCGATGAAAAATCACTTCCTTCCTCACGAAATCCCAACTTCTAGCCTTTCTCATCTTCTCTCTTCTTCACGCTCTTCTCAGAATTTCCACGATCAGTTTCTATGAGAACTGACTTCCCCTTTTCCAAATTCTCAACATAACCCTTGGACCCCTAATATGGAATCCCCATCTCGCCCTTACTATTCCTTCGTCTAATTACTAACCTACCCGTTCACTTAATATTCCAATATTTATTTCAATATAATATAAATTATTTAAACTTATATAAATTAAAATAATATCATCCATTCACTCAACACACCACCAAACTTCACAATTCACACAACACACCAAAAATTTCCAATTATTTAAATTAAATAATTAAATAAATAAATCAGGGTGTTAGATGTGATATCTACCTCGATAAGGTGGCGCAAGGATAACTTTTAAATACTATGATGTTGACCATTCCTTCACATGAACGTTGGAATAGGTTTCCAACATTGCCCTCCAAGGACTCTATTTTCTCAAGCTCTATAAATTGAAGACTTGGAAGCTTAAAGAAAATGTTGTTAATTATTGCTTGTTGTATACAAGATGATGTTGACCGAATAATTCTAGTTGGTGAAGATATTCATGAAGATAAACAACAACTAAGAAAAGAAAATATTATGGTTGATTTAGCAAAGAAATCAATAGCCAAGACGTTGATTCATGAAATGGTATGGAATACCATTGAAGTTGCTGCAACTTGCTGAAGAACAAATAAAATTTGTAAGTCACAATAATGCAAGAAAGCTATGAAGATACTGCAAGTTGAAGCTTGAAGAAGATACCAAAAGAAGCCTTTATGGCTCAACAAAGAAAAGCTCAAATTGTATGTATATGTACACAACGATGCTAACACCATGTTAAACTAGTCAAGTGATATATCAATAAGTGAAGCATAGTAACTTAGTTGATCTTGATGGTTAAACTGGAAGAAGCATTATATGCTCAGAAAGGAGTACATCAGAAAGAAGCTTAAAGCTCATGAAAAGAAGTTGTAGTGCTCATCATTAGAAATCTTTTAAGCAATACAAAACTAGTGCACTTTATAATCTCTTAGAGATTTATCATTAGATAGTTTTGTATTAGAAAGCAAAGAGTTGTTGCTCACATATTTTTAGAAACACTTAGGTGTTCATGTACTTCATTTGTGTAATCTTCTTATAAGAAGCATTAAGTGTACAAAAAAAATCCTTTGTAGAAAGGTAGCGTAAATCCTTGTTGGAGAGACAAGTTTGAAGCTATCTATGAAAGACTCTGATGCTAGGATTTTTCTTAATTATGCTTTGTATCTTTGTTGAAACTAATGAACAAAACTTCTTATTTCTAATTATTTGTTAGTTCATGCTTGTGTTCAGTTTTTAACTATCGAATATTCATTTTGTGTTATTTAAAAGAATTTGCTTAAAGAAATGGGAGAAAATAACTCATTGAATGCACTTTTTTCATTAATTTGAAAGGAAGATTACAAGAAATATTAGATTCACTACTTTGTTGGATTTCCCTAAGGAACTCCCTAAGATCATTTTGAACGGAAATTAGCGATACAAATGCAGCGGAAAACAAAATTTTCCCTTTAGAGATCCTTACGAAAGGTCATGATCTGTGATAAAATATTTACCTTTTGTGGCGCTTAAAACCTTTGATTCTGATTTGATCACGAGCGTTGTACGACGAACAACGCCTCTACTCAATCCACACGAACAACTTCCTTCAGTCACAGTGCTAGATAATTACGATTGAAGGTTTAGAGTGAAAGGAGAGGAAAAAGAAATATGAACAGGGTTTCAAAAACAACAACTTATGAGCTTCTTCACAAGGGTTCTATTTATAGAACTACTTGTGTGGGGTTTAAGCTAAAAGCCCAACTCAATATTATTATTATTATTATAATATTATTATAATAACCATAATTTTATTATTATTATATTTTATTACTATTATAAAATTAATAATAACTATTATTATTATTATTATATCATATGGTACCTTATCATATTTCGTATTCCATTCAAGTGCACCGTACCTTACGGTGTGCCTTATTTATTCCACCTCTTCTCTAACTGTCCTTATGTATGTGACCCTGTAGGATTTCGCGACGTTGGCAATTATATTAAATCATGTATTTAACATAATAAATAGTGAGTGGTATCTAGCAACATATCACTGCTACCCAAGTCACAAAATTGTCACGTGATCTGACAAAACCTTTTGTGATAGTATTTGCATGTACAATTACCCTTTTGCCCTTATGTCTATATTTAACACAAGGCATATATCATGTCATCCTTGTCCAGTTCAATATTGGGCCCTTAGACATTTATCCTGTTATGCAGGATGGACAAATTCCATCTAGGCTACTCATGTCCCTCAACATGCTTTGTGAAGTACCCGTCAACTATCTTTATGATCATCCAGGTACGGACAATGTTTGATTAGCAATAAAGTACTTGACTCTACAAATAGGATTCATAGTAGTTTCAGGTCGAAGGGTGTTATACACCACTATCACCATGAGAGTAACTTATGACACTTTGCATAACATTCTATGTAGTACTCTCTTAGTGGGTCAATCCAGTATAAATATTACTCCTAATATGCATACCTATGTCAAGACTTGATAACTCCTTATCCATGATCCATGAGATGTGATCATCAGTCTATCTACATAATAGTCTTAATGCTTTAAGGCTATCCCATTTCACATTAAAGATCGACTATGGATGCTTTAAGAATAATGTCCTTATGTTTAATGAAATCTCATGATTAAGTCACACTTAATATTTCATAAACGAACTAGTTATTCTAGATACTTTATCATTTTGGAAAAACAAACATAATAAAGAAATGCCTTTTTATTAATAATAAATAATTCGATACAAGTACCAAAAGTATTGGCCTCTAGGGCTTACACCAACAATCTCCCACTAGCACTAGAGCTAATCAGGCATACCCCTAATACCCATAGATCTAGTATGGCCATCATGCTTCTACTGCACAAGAGGTTTTGTTAGTGGGTCAGAAATATTGTCAAGTGTAGGTACTCTACATATCTTTACATATCCTCGATCTATTATCTCTCGAATGAGATGATATCGCCTAAGTATATGTTTGGATCGTTGATGAGATTTAGGCTCCTTAGCTTGTGCGATGGCACCATTGTTATCACAATAAAGATCAATGAGATCCACAATGCTAAGGATTATTACAAGTTCACTGATGAACTTCTTGATCAAAACAGCTTCCTTTGTTGCATTTGAGGCAACAATATACTCGGCCTCGGTTGTAGAATCAACAACTGTCTTTTTCTTTGAACTCTTCCAGCTCACAGCGCCACCATTTAGGCAGAACACATAACCAGATTGCAATCTGAAGTCATCCTTATCTGTCTAGAAGCTAGCATCGGTGTAACCAATTACCGCAAGCTCTTCATGACCTCCATATATCAAGAATGTATCCTTAGTCCTTCTTAAGTACTTAAGGATACTCTTTACAGCTACCCAGTGAGCATCACCAGGATCAGATTAGTACCTACTCGTTGCACTTAAAGCATACGAGACATCTGGTCAAGTACATAACATGGCATTCATGATAGATCCTATTGCAGATGCATATGGAATCTTACTCATGCGGTCCATTTCTTCCTTTGTTGAAGGGGATTGTGTTTTTGATAGACACATGCCATGTTGCATAGGTATGAATCCTTTCTTGGAATCATGCATATTAAAGCGTCTCAACACTTCGTCTATGTATGTACTCTGACTTAGGCCAGACAGTTTTTGTGATCTATCTCTATAGATATGGATTCCTAATATATAGGCTGCTTCACCAAGGTCCTTCATAGAAAAGCATTTCTCTAACCAAGCTTTTACTTGTTACAAGGTAGGGATATTATTTCCAATGAGTAATATGTCATCTACATATAAAACCAGGAAAATGATCATGCTCCCACTAACCTTCTTGTAGACACAAGGATCATCTTCATTCTTTATGAATCCATATTGTTTTACAGTTTCATCAAAATGAAGATTCCAGCTTCTGGGAGCTTGCTTCAATCCATAGATTGATCGTTGTAACTTGCATATATTTTGGGCTTCTTCAGGTATGTCAAATCCTTTAAGTTGTGTCATGTACACATCCTCAAGAAGATTCCCATTAAGGAAAGCAGTCTTAACATCCATATGCCATATTTCATAATCATGATATGCAGCGATAGCAAGTAAAATCCGAACAGATTTTAGCATTGCAACTGGTGAAAATGTTTCATCATAGTCTATCCCATGAATTGTTTTATAACCTTTAGCAACCAGTCTTACCTTATAGGTATGTACCTTACCATCCATGTCAATCTTCTTTTTGAAGACCCACTTGCATCCTATAGGATTAACTCCTACTAGAGGCTCTACCAAGGTCCAAACTTGGTTTGTGTACATGGAATCCATTTCAAATTTCATGGCTTTTAGCCACTTCTCAGACTCAGTACCAGTTATAGCCTCTTGGTAGGTTACATGCTCATCTTGATCCATGAGTAATACATCACCTTGATTAGTTATGAGATATCCATATCTTTCTAGTCGGTGATGTATATCCTGCTCAACCTACACTGGTTTTGTTCTACTTGAGCAGGTTGCTCATCCATATTTGTTTGTGATTCATGCTCTAATTCCTCCATAGGTGTATCAATGTTTTGTGATTCTTGAATTTCTTCAAGCTCTACTTTCCTCCCACTATTTCCTTTAGAAATAAAGTCCTTTTCTAAGAAGACTCCAGTTCAAGCGATAAACATTTTGCCCTCAGAAGGATTATAGAAGTAATATCCTATTTTTTCTTTAGGATACCCCACAAATAAGCATTTTTCATATTTGGGCTCAAGCTTAGTTGAAAATTGTTATTTCACATAAACTTCACAACCCCAAACTCTCATGTAATACATATTCAAATTTGAATACAATCACAATGAAATAAACACCTCACACTTAATCACCATGATGTAGGATTAAGATCATTAACCTACTTGCATTTATTTAGATGTTTTTGGTATTTTTGTTTACATGAGATGTTTTTGGTATTTTTCCTCTATCAACGAGGTCTTAATCCACTATTCAAATTTGAATACAATCACAATGACCTATTGTCAAAGTCTTCTTGAGTCTACTGACTTAAATTAGTCACTCAAGGAAAATCAAATTATCTTTTACAAAGATTAACAATGTAACTTAATAATGCTTCTAACAAGCTATAATCACTAAGTGATTTGTTACAAGATATTTTAGAGCAAGATAATATTTTGAGTGTGTAATAGATATAACGTGAGAACTAGAGCTTCAAATCTTCAGGTAGATTTCTTTATATACTGGTTTGAATTATCTAGTCGTTAGGAACATCTGGAGCTTGATTTGGATAGTTGTTAATTGCCTTAAAATCCTTCCAAATGAGGAGATTTTTGTTCCCAACCATTATTCTGATTTTCTTTAAATAGTCTTTAATGAGAGTATCAGAATCTTCTAAGCTCCAATCAGAGTATCATAAATGAATACGCATCATTAATAACGTCTTCAATGATTGCTTCTCTTTGACAACAGATCTTCAATAAAGGAGCGCAAGACTGCTTCTATTTGAAGATGCTTTCCTTCTAAGAACTTCTACTGCTTCTATAATGCACATTAACCATAAGTTAGTTGCAACACATATTATAACTTCTATTCTCTTAGGAAAGTATTGTTATCATCAAAACTATAATAGAATATTAGAATCAAAATTGTTCTAACAATCTCCCCCTTTTTGATGATGACAAAACATTTATTTTGATTCAAGAATAGAAATTAAAAGTTAGAAAAAACTCCCTTTAATTGATGATATATGTTCTTTCAGAGTTTTCCATTAGAAGTTCTTTTAGCATTTTAATTCTTTCATAAGAAGTTCTTTGACTTGGCTCCCCCTGAGTTGATTACTTAACATGTTCCTTTTTATAATTACAACTAAAACAGTTTAATCAGAATATTAAAATGTTGCAGCAGCTTGAGCAGTTGGTTCTTCAGAAGTTCCTTCAGTAGAAGCTACTTCAACAGTATCATTTCCCTTGACTTCCTCAGAAGGAACTAAAACCATCTGAAGATCAGAATATGAGTCGTTAGTTTCTAGTTCACTCCAAGGCTTATCATCTAGAAGACGAGTCTTCTTCTTTTTAATGCTTGTGACCACTTATTTGAGGTTCTCGCAGAAGTTCTGATGAGCGATATCATAGCAGATATCTTTCAGCTTTTTGGTCTCAGTATTGAACCATTTTCTGAATGAGGCCCAGAGGAAATTGGAAGCTGCAGGATCAGGAAGTTTTGAGCAAGCAACCTTCAGATTCTCCAACCTGATTTTCATGTCTGCTTCAAATGCTAGCAATAATGAGTTAATGTCTGATTTTGTTGGTTTTGGTTTTGGTACATGGATAGTTGTTTTGTTGGTTACAGAGGATAATTTGTGTAGAGAATCTATGTCTATGGATGTTAATCCATCTAATAATCACTAAGACATCAAGCTTGTAACTTAGGCCTTGCATTAGGGTTCTAATTCTTCCTTAAATGGTTAAGAAGGACTAACCCTAGTGTTAATGGACAAGTCCCCCTCAAGTTGTCTTACAAACCATAAAAATCACTTCTTAATCTTACCATTAACTAAAATCCACTCTAATAAAGGCTTTGTTTTGTCATGAGGTTAATCCCTAATCATGGATTAAGTTGAGGTATCTTCCCCAACTTAAATGTTCTCATCTATTATCCTTCTATTAGGATAGTGTAATGGGTCCATTAAATCCTTGATTATGGCTTAAACTCATTACTTAACACTAAACAAAAATACCAAAAACATCTAAATAAATGCAAGTAGGTTAATGATCTTAATCCTACATCATGGTGATTAAGTGTGAGGTGTTTACTTCATTGTGATTGTATTCAAATTTGAATATGTATTACATGAGAGTTTGGGGTTCTAATATGTCCTAAGATGTCTTATGAATCATATGGATGCACAAAATGTCATGGTAAGTTCTTAAATGCAAGCAAATGAGAGATGGATGCAAAGGAAGGCACAAATTAGGGTTTACATATAACATGCAATGCAAAAATTCAAAACCAGAAGCAAATGACAAGATAAAATGGGATCAAAGGAGCCCTAATCCTACACAAGTTCACTACCCAAAGGAGGGGACCTAACTCTTAACCTAGTGCAAGTTATGAATTTCCCAAGTCAATTAGGGTTTTGGGATACCTCACAATGAAAAATGCTAAACAAATTGAAAATGGAAAATAAATTCAAACCAATTTAATCCTATAAGCTACATGCTATGAAGGATGCAATGCAAGAAGAACCATCATCAAACTCTCAATGGTTAGGCAGAATGGATTTTTCAAAGCTTGAACAAAAATATTGCCTTTAAATGAATTTAATTCCAATGAAAATTGTCAAAATGCATCAAGAACCCAAAAGAAATTTGTTTTGAGAGTTTGATAATGTGTCTAAATGTTTTAAAATGCAATGTGAATTTTTTTTGTGATTTTTAAATACCTAAATGCATTTTTAATTAATTAATTTTCATTAACTAATTAAAAATAAACATTTAAATGATTTAAAAATAATTTTTAATGCAAAAAAAAAAAAATTGGGTTCTGAAAATTAATGAAATGCTTGACAAAAATTTTCAAAATTTTTAAATGTTTTTTACTATTTTAAATAATTCGTAGAAGTTAATTATAAAACAAATGAATTAAAATTAAAATAAAGGAAAGTAAGCCAAAGGAGAGGTCAGGATTGAATCTGGGCTGGGGACCATTGACTTGGCGCCACATCCAAGGGCCCAAGTTCAAACTTCATTAATCCAGATTAATTAAATAAATAAACCTAAATTAAGACTAATCATGAGATCCAGGCCACACAAACACGCGCGGGAAGGAACAATCGTATGGCCCAGATTCAAACTTTGCCCTAATCACAGATTAAGCCCTAATCACATTCAGGTCACCGGAGAAGAGCTCAGGTCGTCTTCTCCGGTGACATCTCTCCCTGAAAATTTCAAACTCACTCCCTAGGTCATTTCTGGAGCTCTAAAGCTCCAGATTTGTTCCTCTAACCTTCCTAAACCTTAATCTAACTTCAAAAACAATTTATTTTCAGCCATTAACAAGATTCAAAGCCAAGAACAAAAATTGCAAAACTTTCATACAAGCCATACACTCTCAATTCTTCATCATTTTCAAAAGTAAAAGGTTCATTGCACTCAGGGAATCAAACTTATCAAGTTGAGAACTTAAAATAAAGCTTTTGGAAAAATAAATTTTCGAAGCTACCTGAGGTGAAGCTTTCAGTTTGGAGCTTTCAGACTGCCTCTTTGCTTCAAAGCTTCTCCAATGGTCTCCCTGAAGATGCTTTGAGGGTTAGTTGGAGTGTATGGTGGCTGGTTTTTGAGATTGATGAAGTTCTGACCAAGGGGAATGAAAAATCGTGTTTCTGTTTGTGGGCTTTTCAGGGCAAGATGAAAGGTGGTTTATGCTCTATGAAGCTTTTCTGAATGAATGGTGAAGTTGGCTTTGAGGTTTGATGATTGTGTGATGAGATTCGAAACAAAATGCATAAGAGGTGAGTTTGGAGGATGCTGACTTGTGGGAGAGATCAAGTTGTGTTGTGTTATGTGTTGAGTCTCATTTTGTCCATGTATCAAGCTTGGATAGGTCAGAGAGTTGTTGCTGGCCTAGCTTGATTGGTATGGGCCATTTTGCATAAAGTCAACTTTTTGTGTAAGAGGAGGTATGGGCTATTTCAGTCAAGGTACAAGGGCATGTCTACTGCAGCTTGAATCAAGGCTGTCCATGGAAATGAATTTGAGGCAATGCAGCAAGTGGATTAGGGTTTATGTGAGTTTTTTGCAATTTCACAAAGTTTTGGCCCTTTTGAAGTTTCTTAAAGATCAAGGCATGAAAATGAACAATTCTTTGGTGCATTCTGATTTTTAGGTCATGGTTTATGTTTGTGTAATGCATAGAAGTCCATTTGAAGTCACATTTTGCCTTGGCATGAGGTTTTGCAACTTTGCCTCTTTGGTACAAAACTTGAAATTATGTGATTTTGTCCAACTTTGACAAGCCATAACTTTTGATCCAAAATGAATTAGAATGAGTTCTTGTACTTTTTGAAAAGGGAATGATCCATTCTACAACTTTCATGACCAAAGTTTTCTCATTTGAAGCATTTTTGAATCAAAAAGAGGAGGTTGAAAAACTTTCCCAAAATGGCAAGTTTCCATTACAAGTCACTTTCCCAAAAAGGCAACTTTGCAAATGGCTTGAGATTCTTCAATTTTGTGAACTTCTAACATCTTATATGATCAAATAAAAATCATACACATTCAAAAATGATGGAGAACACCCTTTGGTTGGGTCATTGGGGGCCTCAGATGCCCTGATTTTGCACAGACTTGCTCAAGAAGTCATCTCTTGATCAGATGCCTTCCTCATGGAATTTCTTCATGAAAATTGATATGCATGATACTTATAACATATAGAGACCAATAGAAACAAGAATGACCAAAAAATTTGGAGTTATGGCCTTTGAAACCAAAACCCTAATTCTAGGTCATCTGTGTAGTTAAACCTGGCTCTGCTTCCATGCCTTTCTCAGTTCTTGTGATTATTTGACTTCTTTGACCTTGTGAGGATATAATATGATGATTGAACACACATGGATCCCTTTGAAGTGATTAATGACCTTTGGAGTGGCTCAAGTAGCTCTTGAATGGCTTAGATCACAAACCCTAGATGCAGATGACTTAGAAACAATGCAGTGAACCAAAAAATGTGGTATGAGGTGCAATGATTGAATTTATGCACATGTAAAGAATCATAAGCCATGGTGAAATGGGTGAGGGCAAATTTGGGGTGTTTACATAGGCAATACCAATACAATGATGATTCAGCACCTACTCGCATGCAACTCCAAAGCATGTCAATGGGTGCTAAGGAGAATTTCAAGGAGTATGCCCAGAAATGGAGAGACCTGGCTGGCAGAGTTCAACCTCCTCTGACTGACAGGGAGCTAGTGGATATGTTTATGAGTACGCTGAATGGTCCTTTCTATAGTCACCTCATTGGAAGCTCATCATCTGGTTTCACTGAGCTGATAATGACTGGAGAGCGTGTGGAGAGTGGTATAAGAAGTGGTAAGATACAAGTGGGTGCCTCTTCATCAAGCACTGCAAAGAAGCCCCCTAGTGGAAAGAAGGAGTCTAATGCTGTGTATGGTCAACCTGGTCGTAACAGAAGTCACCAATCTGTGGGAGCAGTTCACATCTCCAATCCTACTCCTGCAGCACCAGAGCTACCACCAAACAATCAACAGAAGCCTAGAAGACAGTTCACCAAGGTCAACATGTCACTGGCCCAAGCCTTGCAACACATGTTGAAAGGGGAACTCATTACTTTGAAGGACCCTCCTCAGAATCCTAATACTTCCTCTCCTCGATACAATCCTAATGCACGATGTGCCTATTATTCCAATTGCCCGGGACATGACACCAACAATTGCTGGATATTGAAAAACAAGATTCAAGATATGATTGAAGCTGGAGAGATTGAATTTGACCCTCCTGGTACTCCAAATGTGATCACTGCTCCCATGCCCAATCATGAGAAGACTATCAATGCCATTGATGAAGTTTCATATATTTCCTCAGTTGCAGATGTGACTACTCCATTATCCATTATCAAGAAGAAGCTGGTACAGGCTGGATTCTTTCCAGGTTGTAATGAAGACTGTTTTTATTGTGCCTACAAACCTGATAGTTGCTGGAAGTTAAAAGATGGTATTCAACGCCTCATGGACAATTACACTATATTGTTTGAGAGGACACCTTCTGTGGAAAGTATGGTTGAACATCTAACTCAGGGTACGAAGGTTGAAGATGTGGATATGGTTGATAAAGTTCCAGTGAAGATTACCTCCAAAGGCCCTGTCAAGATCACTTCCAAAGGTCCTATCAAAATTACTGCTGAAGGCCTGGTGAAGACTGTTGCTGAAGCTAGAGTGGCTCCCATGATTATTACCACTCCTGGTCCTATTCCTTATACTTCTGACAAAGCTATACCCTGGAATTACGGTTCCGATGTTTATATTCATGGTGTTAAGCAGGAACCTTTAGCTGATGCTACTGATGATAACCTTGATGTTGATAATATTGCTGGATCTAGTAAGATCACCAGAAGTGGAAGGATTTTCTATCCTCCGGCTACCTCAAAAAATACAGTTACTCCAACTACTACCTCCACTTCTGAGCCAAATGCTGATGCTTGGGGCAAGGGTCCTGTGGTTGAACCTGTGCAAGCTGAGGCACCGACTGCTGAGAATCTTTCTAAACAGATGGAAGAAGTGCTGAAGATCATTCGCAAGAGTGATTATGATATTGTTGACCAGTTGGGGCATACTCCCTCCAAAATTTCCATGTTGTCTTTATTGTTGTGTTCTGAGGCTCATGCTAAAGCCTTAATTAAGTTCCTGAAGACTGCTCATGTACCAAATGAGATTTCTGTGGATCAATTTGAGAATTGTGTGGCACATCTGACTTATGATAATGGGTTAGGTTTTTCTGATGTTGATTTGACTCCTGCCAAGAGAAACCATAACAGAGCTTTGCATATCTCCATTGAATGTAGGGGCACTACCTTGTCTCATGTGTTGATAGACAATGGCTCTTCATTGAATGCACTTCCCAAAGAGGTTCTGAACAAGCTCAATCCTGAAGATACTGTGTTCAGACCAAGTAATATAGTGGTGAGGGCCTTTGATGGGTCAAGAAGAGTGGTGCATCGAGAAATAGATCTCCCGATCAAAGTAGGCTCTCAGGTCTTCAATTATACCTTCTATGTAATGTATATTCGTCCTGCATACTCTTGTTTGCTTGGGCGCCCCTGGATCCACGGGGCAGGTGCTGTGACCTCCACTCTACATCAGAAGTTGAGATACCTAGAGAAGGGAAAGGTCGTCACTGTTTATGGAGAGGAAGAATATATGGTCAGTCATGTGAATACATTTAAGTATGTTGAAGTGGAAGGTGAATATGTTGAGACTCCTTGCCAGACATTTGAAGTAGTTTCTTGGGTTGTTCCTGCTGCTGAAGCTCCTCCTGTTGTTAAAAGAGTTCTTGTGGTTACCAGAGTACCTCCTACAATGGCCTCCCTCAAAGATGCTAGAGCTGTGGTTGAAGAAGGTGGTTGTACTATTTGGGGTCAGCTTTCTGACATTCCTTACAAGTCTGACAAGTTTGGTTTGGGTTTCACTGCAGAGTCCCAGAAGGCTGTTCGTCGTGCTCGTGTTGTTCGTATCACCAATCAAGGGATCATGAAAGATCAAATCAATGTTGTGGATGATTGTAATGAAGACTACAACCTGGATGACTGGATTTTCCCTACTGTGGGTGATGGGCTCAACAATTGGAAGACCGGAGACGTTATTCCTATCTCTTTTAGTCAGGAGTAAATACTATTATTGTGGTTTTATTTTTAAGTTTGTAATTTTGAACAATTAAACTTTTAAGCCTTGTGTCTTACCCGGGGCACAATGGTATGCTTGTTACGGGATGTCATTTCATTTGCATACTTCATTCAATAAAAATCAATGGACGTTTCGTTTTCGTAAATATTGTGCTCCTTGTCTTTCTTTTATTTTTTATTTTTGTTTATCAGCTATGTGTTCTTACACACACCCACATCATTAAAATGCAGATCCTCATCCACTCTGGATCCTGCTGATAACAGTTCTACTATTGCCAATTATAATTTCGAGAATTTGATCTATCAAGCTGAAGATGGAAAGGAGGAAGATTGTGAAGTACCTGTGGAGCTTGCTAGGTTGTTACAACAAGAAGAGAAAGCTATACAGCCACATGAAGAGCCAATCGAAGTTGTGAATTTGGGAACTGAAGAAAACCGGAAAGAGGTCAAGATAGGGGCTGAATTAGAAGATGGTGTTAAGAGCAGATTAATTCAGATGTTACGTGATTATGTGGAGATCTTTGCTTGGTCTTATGAAGATATGCAAGGGTTGGATACAGACATTATGGTTCACCGTTTACCGGTAAAAGAAAATTGTCGTCCAAAGAAGCAGAAGGTTCGTCGCATGCGTCCTGAAATGTTAGAAAAGATTAAAGCAGAGGTAATGAAACAGTTTGATGCAGGGTTCTTAGCTGTGACTTCTTATCCTCAATGGGTCGCAAACGTGGTACTAGTACTTAAGAAAGATGGAAAGGTACGTATGTGCATAGATTACAGGGATTTGAACAAGGCCAGCCCTAAGGATGACTTTCCACTTCCTCATATTGATGTTCTGGTAGATAACACTGCTCAGCATAAAGTATTCTCTTTTATGGATGGTTTCTCTGGTTACAATCAAATTAAGATGGCACCTGAAGATATGGAGAAGACTACATTTGTTACACAGTGGGGCATCTTCTGTTATAAAGTGATGCCATTTGGTTTGAAGAACGCCGAGGCAACATATAAGCGTGCTATGGTGGCTTTGTTTCACGATATGATTCATCATGAGATAGAGGTATACGTGGATGATATGATAGCGATGTCCCAGAATGAAGAGCAACACCTTGATCATCTGCATAAGTTGTTTGAATGGTTGAAGAAATACAAGTTGAGATTGAACCCAAACAAATGTACTTTTGGATTAGATCTGGTAAACTCCTGGGTTTCATTGTCAGTGGAAAAGGTATTGAAGTGGATCCTGCAAAAGTGAAAGCTATACAAGAGATGCCAGCTCCCCGTACTGAGAAGGAAGTTAGAGGTTTCTTGGGACGATTGAATTACATTGCAAAATTTATTTCCCAATTAACTGCTACCTGTGAGCCAATCTTCAAATTGTTGAAGAAAGATCAGGTAATGGAGTGGAATGATGAGTGCCAGACAGCCTTTGATGAAATTAAAAGATATCTTCTAGAACCTCCAATTTTGATGCCATCAGTTGATGGAAGACCCTTGATTATGTACTTAACAGTATTAGACAACTCAATGGGGTGTGTATTGGGGCAACATGACAAGTCTGGTCGAAAAGAGCAGGCAATATATTACCTTAGCAAAAATTTTACCGACTGTGAAACAAGATACTCACTGCTCGATAAAACTTGCTGCGCTTTGGCATGGGCTGCTCGCCGACTAAGACAGTATATGTTGACTCATACTACCTAGTTGATTTCAAAGATGGATCCAATTAAGTACATATTTGAGAAACCTGCTCTCTCCGGACAAATAGCGAGATGGCAAATGATCTTAACAGAATATGATATATAGTACACTACTAAGAAAGGCCATTAAGGGTAGTGTGGTAGCTGATCATTTGGCTCATCAAGCAGTGGATGATTATCAGTCAATGAGTTTTGAGTTCCCTGATGAAGACATTATGATTATTGCCAAAGAACCTGGACAATATGACGGACCTGAACAAGGATCCCGATGGACTATGGTTTTTGATGGAGCTTCTAATGCACTTGGTAATGGTGTTGGTGTTGTGATCATTTCCCCTGAAGGTTGTCATACCCCGATTACTGCAAGACTTTGTTTCTATTCTACGAATAACATGGCTGAGTATGAGGCATGTATCCTGGGTATCAAAGCTGCCATTCATATGAAGATTCAGTTCCTGGACGTATATGGAGATTCAGCCCTGGTAGTGAGTCAGATTAAAGGAGATTGGGATACCAAGCATGAAAATATTATTCCCTACAGAGAGCATGTGTTGTCTTTGATCCCACATTTTGAAGAGATTACCTTTGGACACATTCTACGAGGAGAGAATCAGTTGGCAGATGCACTAGCCACCATGGCATCTATGTTTGAGATTAGATGGGATGATGAAGCTCCCAAGATTACTATTGATAGATTTGAAAAGCCTGCATACTGCAATGAGATTGACACTAAAGAAGTAGAGGGGAAGCCTTGGTTCTATGAAGTGAAAAGATATCTTGAAGCTCAGGAGTTCCCTGAAGGGGCATCTGTCAAAGATAAGAAGTTTTTGAGAAGGTTTTCTGCTAAGTTCTTCTTGAGTAATGGAATTTTGTACAAGCGTAATCATGATTCAACTTTGCTTCGTTGTGTGGATAAGAAGGAAGAAACAGAGATTATGGAAGACATGCATGACGGGATCTTTGGCACTCATTCTAGTGGTCATACCATGGCAAAGAAAATATTGAGAGCAGGTTACTATTGGTCTACCATGGAAGCTGACTGCTATCAACATTCCAGAACATGTCACAAGTGTCAAATCTATGCTGAGAAAGTACATATACCTCCATCACCATTGAATGTGTTGACTGCTCCTTGGCCTTTTGCCATGTGGGGCATTGATATGATTGGTGAGATCAAGCCTACTGCTTCTAATGGGCATCGTTTCATCCTAGTTGCTATTGATTACTTCACAAAGTGGGTGGAGGCAGCTTCATTTGCATCTGTTACTAAGAATGTGGTGGCTCGGTTCATTAAGAATAATCTCATATGTAGGTATGGCTGTAACACGGTGGGAGAACTGACTTTAGTTATGTTGTGGATAGCAAGAGTCGCCACCGACTTTTATTTTATCCAAAGGAAAGGGCATAAAAGAACAGGAAAGACCTTAAAAGATTTTTGAGTTCGGGGGGTAGGTTATACAAAGGGAAGGTGTTAGCACCCTTTATATCCATGGTTATCCATGGGCTCTTAGTTACTTAGCTCACTTTAAACTGTTTTGAGAAGTGTAGTGTGTGATTGAAAATTTTCTTAAGTACTTTATAATGATCCTTGTATGGATGTATATAAAGACTTTGTTTTGAAAATTGTTTAAAATGTGAAGTGTAATGAAGTATTTTTGAAGAAAAGTGAGCAAGTACTTAAGAGGAACCTACCCTATGTTAAATCTTTACTGTTCTTATATGTTCTTTCAATGGTAAGACTATCCCTATTATTAAGGAATAGGTAGTCATTACCTTGGATGTTATAAGATACATGTGAAAGGTCATTTGTGTTTAGGCAACTGTAAGGTGTCTTAGCAATACGAAGGGACTTATCATCTTTTATTCGAAAGGGACAAGATCATTTACGTAGGCAACATCGAAGGGACTTGATCTTATAATATTGAAAGGGACTGGATGATTTGTTCATGAGAAGGGACTTTGCTTTTTAGACACCTTACTTGACCTTTTTATTTAGGCAACATGAGGGATAACCTTAGGAAGTGAGATGGCGATCAAAGATCGACTTACGTGTGTGCGTGTATAGGTTCATATATTTATCTTATTAAATTAGTGATTCTAAATTAATTTTACAATACAAACATGTTATCACTCCCTATATTTACTAACCATGGCAATATAAACATTTATAAATAATAAAATAAAGACATAAATAACCCTACGACTATTACAAGGCTTTTGCAGTTACATAAATGTAGAAACGATTTAAATAATAAGTGTATAAATAAATAATAAAAAGGGTTAGTAATAAAAATAATTATAATAAAAAGGAGGTTAGCACAAAAATATATACAAGTTAATTAATTATTTTTGAATTAAATAAACATTTTTTAACAGAATTTTTTGAAAGAAAATATAATGAGAATAATAATATGAAGTCATGGAATAGATATTTACAAAGAAAATATTATTAATTATTTTAATTAGATATTAGAAAAGTTTGATTAATTTTAATATTTAAATAAAATAAGAACTAGGGTTAGAAATTTAAAAATAAAATTAGGGTTTATGAAATTAGGGTTAGGATTTTTAGAAAATAGGTTTTTAACTTAAACTTAATTAAATTATATACATATATAAAAAAAACATATAATAAAATAACTATACTAATTAGATTTTAAGAAAATAATATGAATTTTAAAAGAATATAAAGTTTTATTTAAAAAAATGATTTAGTTATTTTTTAGAAACTATTTTAATTAATTTAAAGAATAAAAACAAAGAAATAATAAAATAAATGAAAAAGCCTAAAAAAACAGGACCTGGGATTTGAACCCAGGTCCTTTACCTGGCCAATATGATCCAAAACCAGCTGAACCACTGCGCACGCTTGGCAGCTATCCACCACAATATGGTTTTGTTATCATCCTGTAAAACAAATTAAATTAAAGCAAAAAAATTGCCCTTGGCCGGTTTCGAACCCAGGCCTTTCATCATGATATACGCGCACCAAAACCACCAGAGCACTCATGCTCTTGTGAAACATAAACGCAACATATATAATATAAAATAAGTAAACATTTGAATTCTGGATTTCGCGCCCAACAACTTCATCTTCTACCTCATGACCTGCGAAATTTCTTACGAAATTTCCTGCGAGTTTCCCTGCGTTTTTTCATGCGAATACAACCTGCGATTCTCAAACTTCATACAAACAGTAAAATTTCATGAAATTAATGATGTCATTGTATTCCTAATGACGTCTACGATTCTTCTACGTCTTTAGAAATCATTTATTTGGGCTAAATGGTGAAACCCTAAACGAAGGCCGAAAACCCTAACAATGGCCAATCTTCAATCCTGTGTCAAAACTCAAATTAAACTGCCCAGAAACATTCACTAGCTTGTTATAAACACGAAACAATAATCAAATTCAATTTATATTGCACAAAGATATGAAAACGAGAAATTCACAAAAGTTCAAGAACTTTGATTCAGTTTGATCAATTCTTGGGGTTTGAGATTTATATGACTATTGCTACATGATCTGTGATGTTCAAGGAAGAGATTGGTGTCCTTAATTCACCTGAAAAACCACAAAATATTAGAATCCGAATTTCAAATTTTTGATGAATTTTGAAATTGTAAAACTTATCCTTGAGGCTCTGAATTCGTGAATAGGGCTTGGCTTTATGTTGTATATATATCACTTAATGAATTTAGGTCAAAAACTTAAACAAACTTGTGGATTTTTGGACTTTTTGAGATTGAAAAAGATGTGATATTAAAACTTGAATATTCTTTGATCTAGCCTTGCTATTTTGGTATGATCTGATTTATATTGGTATCAATCAAGCTTAAATGAGTTTTAAGATCTTCTAGAATCCAAATCTTTTCCCAATATATGACTTTCATATTTTATTTCAATTTAATTTATATTTTAATGAATAAAATTCAAATAAATATCAAATAAAATATAAAAAATCATAAAATGTGTGGGTTGGGTCGTGCTTGATGATTTTGTAAAGTTTGGATGGCAATTTGGTGGGCTCATTTAGCAAAAATTGGTTTTAAGGCCTTATTTGCTTCATAAACTTCCCAAAAATTTCCCAACTTTGCAAGGGCATAAATCCTTCAATTTTAATGCTATGAAGGTGTTCTTGGACATTTTGGAAAGCTTAAAGAGTCCTCTAACCAACCTCTTTGGTCTCATGTCCATATCTTTTACCATTCTCAAGTTATGCTCTTTGGAAGTTGTTGACTTTTTGTTGACTTTTAAAAGGACCTATAATGTCTTAGCTCATACCTTCCAAATGAAGCATTTTTGGGCTTGGCTTGTGAGATACAAAGTTGTATATAATTCAATTTCCTTCAAAATGAGCTTTGGATTGAAATTTTTTGATGAAGCATGTGAAAGTTATGGCTGGTCAAAGTTCAATTGACTTTTCTTGTGAAAACCCTAATTTAGAAACTCCTGATTCTTGATGATCTGAAATTTCCTTGATGAATCATGATCAACCCTTGATTAAATGATGAATTTTACTTCATATACATGATGTTGGCAAAAATTCATGAAGTTTGACTTTGGTTTGACCATAGTTGACCTCAGTTTGACTTTTTAACTGCTTTGACTGATTTTAGCCTATCTGATCATTTGACTGAGCAAATCTTTTGGGAAAGTCTTGAAACTTGACATGGGGATTCTTGAACACATATAGGATGCTATGAAACTCACTTGAAGTATTGGAAGTCCATTTAGCCCGATAAAAGTCAAAACCCTAGTTTAAGATGCATTGCTTAGGAGGATGCATTGTTTGAGAGGATTGTCAAACTCTCTGACTAATTGTGAACCCTGTGAACCTTGTGAACCTCATGAGATGTCTTGTGAACATTGTGAACCTTGTGAACCTCTTGGGACACAATGTATTGTCTTGGGGAGGGCAAATTTTGGGGTGCAACAGCTGCCCCTGTTCAATTTTTTGAAACCTGAGGGGTTAGATTGGTATATGTGCCAGTCGTGACCTGGAAGGTTGAAAGGGATTGAACACAAAAGCCCGAAAATTTGCACTCGCCAACACATAAAGTAAAACTGATGATTAATTGTATATACTTGAGTGGGCTTGAAGATGCCACTTGGAGGAACTGGAGATGGGCTTAGAGATGCCATCTAAAATATCAGGATGTGATGATGTCTTTATGTTGATACTGGATATCAGTACCAGGTCTTCGTATAGCCCGTCTCTGAATCATTTATGCAACATAGTTTGAATTGTTGAATAGGCCAGTAGAAATAAATCTTCGTGACGATTATCTCTTCTGGAAATATCTTGGATTAGGGAATGGGTCTTTGTACAGACCGTTTGCCTACTCTCCAAGGACAAAAGAATATCAGGATTAATTCTTCTGAAAAATATCTTGAACTAGGGAATGGATCTTTGTACAGACCGTTTGCCTACTATTCAAGATCAAATAGATTAAATCTTCTGAAAATATCTTGAACTAGGGAATGGATCTTTGTACAAACCGTTTGCCTACTATTCAAGACCAGATATATGAAATCTTCTGGAAATATCCTGGATTAGGGAATGGATCTTCGCATAGAACGTTTGCCTACTCTCCAAGGACAAAAGAATATCAGGATTAATTCTTCTGAAAAATATCTTGAACTAGGGAATGGATCTTTGTACATACCGTTTTCCTACTATTCAAGGGCAAATAGATTAAATCTTCTGAAGATATCTTGAACTAGGGAATGGATCTTTGTACAGACCGTTTGCCTACTATTCAAGACCAGATAGATGAAATCTTCTGGAAATATCCTGGATTAGGGAGTGGATCTTTGTACAGACCGTTTGCCTACTCTCCGAGGAAAAAAGAGTGTCAGGAGTAAATCTCCTGAAAATATCCTGGATTAGGGAATGGATCTTTGTACAGACCATTTGTCTACTCTCCGAGGACAAAAAAGTGTCAGGATTAAATCTCTTGAAAATATCCTGGATTAGGGAATGGATCTTTGTACAAACAGTTTGCCTACTCTCCGAGGACAAAAAAGTGTCAGGATTAAATCTCCTGAAAATATCCTGGATTAGGGAATGGATCTTTGTACAGACCGTTTGCCTACTCTCCGAGGACATCTTGAGTAATGTATAGATCATTTCTGACCTGTTGTGGATTGTTGATATTGTTTTATCTGCATATAACCATCCTGCAAAGAGAATGTTAGTTTATGCAATATGTATGCATGTATGGCATGGTGCATCTATGTAAATGTATTATGTATTTATGGATATGTATGCTATGATATAAATGATGTATGTATGAATCATGCAGCCTGAAGCGTCTGGATATCTTTGTATAACAACTATTGGCTAGGGAAAATAAATCCTGATTCGTTACTGAAGGATATGAGGACCTCGTTCCCGTTTCGTTTGATAGTATAGTATTTATAACATCCCGTCTTCGTTCGTCGTACTTCTATGTTCCTAAGTATCTCGACTGAGGATAAAAGAGATGGACATAAATTCAAAGGGGAGACGTAACTTGAAGTATCTATAATGATAGATTTGCCCTACTGGGGATTTGTAGTTGTCCTGTGAGGATGAACCGGCGAAGCTTCGTTGAATTCTTACCTTCGTTCGTCCTTAGTAAATACTATTACTGCATTTTATGCATTTCTGGTAAACATCAATCATATTCAAAAGCATACATACATTTAAACACAACCAATGGACGTTTTCGCTTATGTAATAGGGTAAAAGTAAATCTGGATTCAAAGATGAAATTTTATTTACAAAGTGACCTATACATAGGCAAGTTTGTACAAGGAGACAGAAATCCTAGTAAGAGGAATTTGTCATAAAATTTTTACAAAACAAAGAAAACAACTATGTGAGAAATAATCCTATTGAGTTTCAATTCTACTATTGCCATTATCTTCAAATATCTCATCTTCTGCTATTGAGACAGAAACGATTGGATTGATCTTTATCTGTTTGAACTTGATTTAGGTAGCACCATTGGTTGGAGTTACATGGGTGATCCAAACAAGACATAGTCATACGCTTTAATCCCTAACTTTTGCCTGGATTGCCCTTTCAGGTTTTCAATCCACCGGGATACCCTTTTTTGCCCAAGCCGCCTTTTCAGGTTTTCGACTTGCCGGGTGTACATTTTTTATATATATCCCTAATTTTTGCCCGAACCCTTTTGGTTTGCCGGGATGCCCTTATTTTTGCCTAGGCCAGTCAACCTAGCGGGTCTCTTTTTATGCGTAGTATTTTTTAACTATGTCTACGTTTACAGGCTGTGGGAAGTCTTCACCATCCATAGTAGTAAGCATCATGGCACCTCCTGAGAATACTCTTTTGACCACAAATGGTCCTTCATAAGTAGGAGTCCACTTGCCCCTAGGATCACCCTGTGGTAGTATGATACGCTTGATTACCAAGTCACCAGCCTGATATACCTTTGGCTTAACCTTCTTATTGAAAGCCTTGATCATCCGTTTCTGGTACATCTGACCATGAAAAACAGCTGCTAACCTCTTCTCATCAATCAAATTTATCTGGTCAAGTTGAGTTTGAATCCACTCATCTTCATCCAAGCCTGCATCCTTCATGATTCTTAAGGAAGGGATCTGAACTTCAATGGGCATAACTGCTTCCATACCATAGACTAAGGAGAATGGGGTTGCCCCTGTTGAAGTACGTATTGTAGTACGATAGCCATGAAGAGCAAATGGTAACATCTCGTGCCAATCTTTGTAAGTCACAGTCATCTTCTGTAGAATCTTCTTAATGTTCTTATTGGCAGCTTCTACTGCCCCATTCATCTTCGGACGATACGGAGAAGAGTTGTGATGCTTAATCTTGAACTGCATGCAGAGATCAGTAATCATAGTGTTGTTCAGATTAGAGCCATTATCAGTAATAATCCTTTTAGGGATGCCATACCTACATATGAGATTATTCTTAATGAATCGAGCCACCACATTCTTAGTAACAGGTGCAAATGAAGCTGCCTCTACCCACTTAGTAAAGTAATCAATTGCAACCAGGATGAAACGATGCCCATTAGAAGCAGTAGGCTTGATCTCACCAATCATATCAATGCCCCACATGGCAAAAGGCCAAGGAGCAGTCAACACATTCAATGGTGATGGAGGTATATGTACTTTATCAGCATAGATTTTACACTTGTGACATGTTCTGGAATGCTGATAGCAGTCAGCTTCCATGGTAGACCAATAGTAACTTGCTCTCAATATCTTCTTTGCCATGGTATGACCACTAGAATGAGTGCCAAAAATCCCATCATGCATGTCTTCCATAATCTCAGTTGCTTCCTTCTTATCCATACAACGAAGCAAAGTTGAATCATGATTGCGCTTGTACAAAATTCCATTACTTAAGAAGAATTTAGCAGAAAACCTCCTCAGAAACTTCTTATCTTTGACAGATGCCCCTTCAGGGAACTCCTGAGCTTCAAGATATCTTTTCACTTCATAGAACCAAGGCTTCCCTTCTGCTTCTTCAATGTCAATCTCATTGCAGTATGCAGGCTTCTCAAATCTATCAATAGTAATTTTGGGAGCTTCATCATCCCAGCTGATCTCAAACATAGATGCCATGGTGGCTAATGCATCTGCCAACTGATTTTCTCTTCGTGGAATATGTCCAAAGGTAATCTCTTCAAAATATGGGATCAAAGACAACACATGCTCTCTGTAAGGAATGAGATTATCATGCTTGGTATCCCAATCTCCTTTAATCTGACTTACTACCAGGGCTGAATCTCCATACACGTCCAGGAACCGAATCTTCATATCAATGGTAGCTTTGATGCCCAAGATACATGCCTCATATTCGGCCATGTTATTGGTATAATAGAAACAAAGTCTTGCAGTAATCGGGGTATGACAACCTTCAGGGGAAATGATCACAACACCAACACCATTACCAAGTGCATTAGAAGCTCCGTCAAAAACCATAGTCCATCGGGATCCTTGTCCAGGTCCGTCATATTGTCCAGGTTCTTTGATAATAATCATAATGTCTTCATCAGGGAACTCAAAACTCATTGACTGATAATCATCCACTACTTGATGAGCCAAATGATCAGCTACAACACTTCCTTTAATGGCCTTCTGAGTAGTGTACTGTATATCATATTCTGTTAAGATCATTTGCCATCTCGCTATTCGTCTGGAGAGAGCAGGTTTCTCAAATATGTACTTGATTGGATCCATCTTCGAAATCAATAAAGTAGTATGAGTCAACATATACTGTCTTAGTCGGCGAGCAGCCCATGCCAAAGCGCAACAAGTTTTCTCGAGCAGTGAGTATCTTGTTTCACAGTTGGTAAACTTTTTGCTAAGGTAGTATATTGCCTGCTCTTTTCGACCAGACTCGTCATGTTGCCCCAACACACACCCCATTGAGTTGTCTAACACTGTTAAGTACATAACCAAGGGTCTTCAATCAACTGGTGGCATCAAAATTGGAGGTTCTAGAAGATATCTCTTGATTTCATCAAAGGCTGTCTGGCACTCATCATTCCACTCCATTACCTGATCCTTCTTCAACAACTTGAAGATTGGCGCACAGGCAGCAGTTAATTGGGAAATAAATCTTGCAATGTAATTCAGTCGTCCCAAGAAACCTCTAACTTCCTTCTCAGTACGGGGAGCTGGCATCTCTTGTATATCTTTAACTTTTGCAAGATCCACTTCAATACCTTTTTCACTGACAATGAAACCCAGGAGTTTACCAGATCTAACTCCAAAAGTACATTTGTTTGGGTTCAATCTCAACTTGTATTTCTTCAACCTTTCAAACAGCTTATGGCAGATGATCAAGGTGTTGCTCTTCATTCTGGGACCTGGCTATCATATCATCCACATATACTTCTATCTCATGATGAATCATATCATGAAGCAAAGCCACCATAGCACGCTGATATGTTGCCCCGACATTCTTCAAACCAAATGGCATCACTTTATAACAAAAAGTGCCCCACTGTGTAACAAATGTAGTCTTCTCCATATCTTCTGGTGCCATCTTGATTTGATTGTAACCAGAGAAACCATCCATGAAAGAGAATACTTTATGCTGAGAAGTGTTGTCTACCGGAACATCAATATGAGGAAGTGGAAAGTCATCTTTGGGGCTGGCCTTGTTCAAATCCTTGTAGTCTACACACATACATACCTTACCATCTTTCTTAGGCACTGGTACCACATTTGCAACCCATTGAGGATAAGAAGTCACAGCTAAGAACCCTGCATCAAACTATTTCATTACCTCTGCTTTAATCTTCTCTGACATCTCAGGACGCATGCGACGAACCTTCTGCTTCTTTGGATGACAATCTTCTTTTACTGGTAAACGGTGAACCACAATGTTTGTATCCAACCCTGGCATATCTTCATAGGACCAAGCAAAGATCTCCACATAATCATGTAACATCTGAATTAATCTGCTCTTAACACCATCCTCTAATTCAGCCCCTATCTTGACTTCTTTCCTGTTTTCTTCAGTTCCCAAATTCACAATTTCGATTGGCTCTTCATGTGGCTGTATAGCTTTCTCTTCTTGTTGTAACAACCTAGCAAGCTCTACATGTACTTCACAATCTTCCTCCTTTCCATCTTCCGCTTGATAGATTGGATTCTCGAAATTATAATTAGCAATAGTAGAACTATTATCAACAGGATCCAGAGTGGATGAGGATCTGCATTTTAGTGATGTGGGTGTGTGTAAGAACACATAGCTGATAAAACAAAAATAAAATAAAAGAAAGACAAGGAACACAATATTACGAAAACGAAACGTCCATTGATTTTTATTGAATGAAGTATGCAAATGAAATGACATCCCGAAACAAGCATACCATTGTGCCCCGGGTAAGGCACAAGGCTTAAGAGTTTAATTGTTCAAAAATTACAAACTTAAAAATAACAACACAATAATAGTATTTACTCCTGACTAAAGGAGATATGAATAACGTCTTCAGCCTTCCAATTGTTGAGCCCATCACCCACAGTAGGAAAGATCCAGTCATCCAGGTTGTAGTCTTCATTATAGTCACCCACATCATTAATTTGATCTTTCATGTTCCCTTGATTGGTGATACGAACAGCACGAGCACGACGAACAGCCTTCTGGGACTCTGCAGTGAAACCCAAACCAAACTTGTCAGACTTGTAAGGAATGTCAGGAAGCTGACCCCAAATAGTACAACCACCTTCTTCAACCACAGCTCTGGCATCTTTGAAGGAGGCCATTGTAGGAGGTACTCTGGTAACCACAGGAACTCTTTTAACAACAGGAGGAGCTTCAGCAGCAGGAACAACCCAAGGAACTACTTCAAATGTCTGACAAGGAGTCTCAACATATTCACCTTCCACTTCAACATACTTAAATGTATTCACATGACTGATCATATATTCTTCCTCTCCGTAAACAGTGACAACCTTTCCCTTTACTGGGTATCTCAACTTTTGATGTAGAGTGGAGGTCACAACACCTACCCCATGGATCCAGGGGCGCCCAAGCAAACAAGAGTACGCAGGACGAATATCCATTACATAGAAGGTTGAATTGAAAACTTGAGAGCCTACTTTGATCGGGAGATCTATTTCTCCATGCACCACCCTTCTTGAACCATCAAAGGCCCTCACCACTATATTGCTTGGTCTTAACACAGCGTCTTCAAGACTGAGCTTGTTTAGAACCTCTTTGGGAAGTACATTCAGTGAAGAACCATTGTCTATCAACACATGAGACAGGGTAGTTCCCCTACATTCAATAGAGATATGTAAGGCTCTGTTATGATTTCTCTTGGAAGGAGTCAAGTCAGCATCAGAAAAACCTAACCCATTATCATAAGTCAGATGTGCAACACAATTTTCAAATTGATCCACAGAAATTTCATTTGGTACATGAGCAGTCCTCAAGAACTTAATCAAGGCTTTAGCATGAGCCTCAGAACACAGCAACAAAGACAACATGTAAATTTTGGAGGGAGTATGCCCCAATTGATCAACAATATCATAATCACTCTTGCGAATGATCTTCAGCACTTCTTCCATCTGTTTAGAAAGGTTCTCAGCAGTCGGTGCCTCAGCTTGCACAGGTTCAACCGCATGACCTTTGCCCCGAGCATCAGCATTTGGCTTAGAAGTGGAGGTAGTAGTTGGGGTAGCTGTATTTTTTGAGGTAACCGGAGGAGAGAAAATTCTTCCACTTCTTGTGATCTTACTAGATCCAGCTATATTATCAACATCAAGGTTATCATTAGTAGCAGGTGTATCAGTCAGAGGTTCTTGTTTAACACCATGGATATAAACATCGGAACCATAATTCCAGGGTATAACTTTATCAGAAGTATACAGAATAGGGCCAGGAGTGGTGATAATCATGGGAGCCACTCTAGCTTCAGCAACAGTCTTCACAGGGTCTTCAGCAGTAATCTTGATAGGACCCTTATGAGTGATCTTGACAGGGCCTTTGGAGGTAATCCTCACTGGTACTTTATCAACCATATCCACGTCTTCAACCTTCGCACCTTGAGTTAGATGTTCAACCATACTTTCCACAGAAGGTGTCCTCTCAAACAATATGGTGTAGTTGTCCATGAGGTGTTGAATACCATCCTTCAACTTCCAGCAGCTATCCGGTTTATAAGCACAATAAAAACAATCTTCATTACAACCTGGAAAGAACCCAGCTTGTACCAACTTCTTCTTGATAACAGATAATGGTCTAGTCACATCTGCAACTGAGGAAATATATGAAACTTCATCAATGGCATTAACAGTCTTCTCATGATTTGGCATGGGAGCATTAATCACATTTGGAGTCCCAGGAGGGTCAAATTCAATCTCTCCAGCATCAATCATATCTTGAATCTTGTTTTTCAATATCCAGCAGTTGTTGGTGTCATGTCCCGGACAATTAGAATGATAGGCACATCGTGCATTAGGATTGTACCGAGGAGAGGTAGTATTAGGATTCTGAGGAGGGTCCTTCAAAGTAATGAGTTCCCCTTTCAACAAGTGTTGCAAGGCTTGGGCCAATGACATGTTAATCTTGGTGAACTGTCTTCTAGGCTTCTGTTGATTGCTCTGTGGTGGCTCTGGTGCTGCAGGAGTAGGATTGGAGATGTGAACTGCTCCCACAGATTGGTGACTCCTATTACGACCAGGTTGACCATAGACAACATTAGACTCCTTCTTCCCACTAGGGGGCTTCTTTGCAGTGCTTGATGAAGAGGCACCCACCTGTATCTTGCCACTTCTTATGCCACTTTCCATACGCTCTCCAGTCATTATCAGCTCAGTGAAGCCAGATGATGAGCTTCCAATGATATGACTATAGAAAGGACCATTCAACATACTCATAAACATATCCACTAGCTCCCTGTCAGTCAGAGGAGGTTAAACTCTGCCAGCCAGGTCTCTCCATTTCTGGGCATACTCCTTGAAATTCTCCTTAGCACCCATTGACATGCTTTGGAGTTGCATGCGAGTAGGTGCTAAATCAGCATTATATTGGTATTGCTTATAGAAGGCCTCAGCAAGATCATTCCAATCATGAATATTGGCACTCTCCAGTTGATAGTACCATTCCAATTGAGCTCCAGACAAACTCTCTTGGAAGAAATGAATCCACAATTTCTTGTCAGCAGTATGTAGTTGAATCCTCCGGACATAGGACCTTAGATGCAGCTTGGGGCATGAGACACCATCATATACTACAAAAGCAGGAACCTTGAAACCAATGGGTATAACCACTCCAGATATCAAACTCAGATCTTCAAAATCCAGCCCATAAGACTTTTGTAACTCCATAGCATTCATTCTATCCACCAGCATCTTGAACTTATCTTCATTAGGATCATGATAGTAATTTGCTTCAGAATCAGAATCCCCCATAGTATTATGGAGACTGCCTCCCTCTTTCTCAGACTCTTCAGACTCATAATCTTCAACCTGTTCCTTTGTCTTGACAGGACCTTTGAATCTTCTTCCCAGATTGATAAGGCCTCCTGATCTTCTAACCTTCTTAGTCTTCTTAGCCAGCAGTGTCTTCAATTCATCCTGTCCCTTGGACAAGTTCAGGATCAGCTCTTGGAATTGTGCATTCTGTGCCTGGAGATCTTTGACAGTCTGTTCAAGAGCCATTTTTGCTGAAATAAACAACGAGAAGATAAGATACCTGTATATAAGAAACCGGTGATGCAATGATATGATGTATAAATGCATATGCAATGTTTTCAAGGACCGCAGGATTTAAATTTGTTTAAACAACCAAAAAGTAAACTTTTATTAGTAATAAATTTGTTTTCCCCTTGGGCTTACAATAAAATGAAATGAATACAAAAGATGGGGTTTTAAGTCTCCCATGGACGTTTCCTCTTTGTGTTGAGGTATGAGTTGAGGTTCCGCTCCTCGTGAAGTTGTTTTGTCAGCTCCAGGATTCTTTCTTGACTTGCTTTGTAATGAGTCTCAAAAGTATCCCTTTGCTCCTTCAACTGGATCCAGGACCTCTGTAACTCTTCCATGTTAGTGGGCATGTCTGGGTGAAGAATGACATAAGAAGTATCTCCTTCAGCAACAGGCTCCATAGTAACTGGCAGGATGGCAGGATATGGCATCATAAGAGTCTGAGCACGAGATCGTACCCATATGAGATAAGCTTCCATAGGAATAGTGTACTTGGGTTCCAGAGTCTTGCTGTCAACCTTGTTCACTTTACCCCATGCTCGTATAAACCTTTGATGATATCCTTGCAGATCGTTGTCGTAGTCAAACACAATACCCTGAATCAACATGTCATGAGGACCATCACTCCGAGCGTAACCAAACTGACGTAAAGCTAAGGAAGGGTTGTAGGTAATGCCCCCTCTTATGCCAAGGAGTGGCACATTAGGAAACTCCCCACAACGGTCAATGATAGTAACATTCTCCATAGACCGAGAGCACCAATGAATATCTGAATGAGAGAGTGACATAATCCTCTTGGACCACCTGAACCCTTGTTCATTCTTCATCACTGATCGAGGAAGGTGAGAAATAAACCACCTAGAAAATAAAGGTATGCAACACATCAGAGTTCCTCGTGCCTTTGTAGTACGGGTATGAAGAGAATTTAAGATGTCTCCAAGCAATGTAGATACTGGATTGCGATCCAGAAATATGTTGATGGCATGTACGTCTATGAACTGGTCTGGATTGGGGAACAACACTAAGCCATAAATCAATAGGGCTAAGATCTCCTCAAAAGCATCATAACTCATAGCCTTTAGGAACACTTGAGCTTTCTCTATTAATACCTTAGCAAGAATACCCTTGACTCCACTCCTTGTTTCTAGGACAATGTCTGATTTCTTCAAATGTAGGGCTGCAACAATGACTTCAGGTTTAGGCTCTTTCTCTAAGCCTGTGAAAGGTCTCTGATCAAGGATAGGTATACCCAGTAGTTTGGAGAACTCTTCCATGGTAGGAACCAGCTGATAATCGGGGAATGTGAAGCAATGATGTTTAGGATCAAAGAACTGAAACAGAAACTCATCATGTCTTCATTGAACCCTGAAGTGACTAGATCCAGTAGGTGACCATGCCTTTTGATGAACTGGTAGTTTTCAGAAACCTGAGAGACCAATTCTTTAAGCTTAGAAGGTATTCCTACAAAGTTGATTCGGATAGTATTCCTACGAGCAGAAGCCATGACCTGCAATAAAGAACAAAGATAAATCTTTTGGTCCTTGAAATGGTTAGTGAAAATGCTATGCTTATGATGCATGATGATGTCATGATGTTATGTTCAATCACAAACATGTGGCACACACAAACAAGTCACACAATAGCCCTAGGTTTGAAGGCTTGCATGAGGTTTAAAGGTAAGTACCCTCCCCTGAAGTTTAGTTGGTTCATCCTATCCTACAAAAGTAACCAGGTTCTAAGGGATCTCAATATCATTGATCCTTCACAAGGGTGGTTGTTCAGTAGGCAACTTACTTGCCAACACAAACCCTCCAAGTTTAGAATCTCAATGAGCGTAATATCGAGTATCAACCAAATTCAGTATTCACCAAAGCCGGTTATCTCACTACTTTCTAAAGGCCAAGATGGGATGACTAGGGTTCTAAAAGTCAGTTAGTGTATTGACAACATATGGTATCCTCATATTATCCTCAACTTGACTTAAGTAACATAAGCACCAACCAAGAAATCACACTAACTATGGCCACCAGATCAACCATATCGGTATACGCCGTACAGTTTCCTTGGTCTATTGTCATTTACCTAAGGTACACTAGATCTGGGTTAGGATCTTTCACACATAAGAGCACCCAGCAAGTAAAGTAAAGCAAACAAAGCAAACAAGTTTAAAGCGATCTAATTCCTAAGGGTACCCCTCTTTTATTAGTCCCCAGCAGAGTCGCCAGTTCTGTAACACTGTGGGAGAACTGACTTTAGTTATGTTGCGGATAGCAAGAGTCGCCACCGACTTTTATTTTATCCAAAGGAAAGGGCATAAAAGAACAGGAAAGACCTTAAAAGATTTTTGAGTTCGAGGGGTAGGTTATACAAAGGGAAGGTGTTAGCACCCTTTATATCCATGGTTATCCATGGGCTCTTAGTTACTTAGCTCACTTTAAACTGTTTTGAGAAGTGTAGTGTGTGATTGAAAATTTTCTTAAGTACTTTATAATGATCCTTGTATGGATGTATATAAAGACTTTGTTTTGAAAATTGTTTAAAATGTGAAGTGTAATGAAGTATTTTTGAAGAAAAGTGAGCAAGTACTTAAGAGGAACCTACCCTATGTTAAATCTTTACTATTCTTATATGTTCTTTCAATGGTAAGACTATCCCTATTATTAAGGAATAGGTAGTCATTACCTTGGATGTTATAAGGGACATGTGAAAGGGTCATCTGTGTTTAGGCAACTGTAAGGTGTCTTAGCAATACGAAGGGACTTATCATCATTTATTCGAAAGGGACAAGATCATTTACGTAGGCAACATCGAAGGGACTTGATCTTATAATATTGAAAGGGACTAGATGATTTGTTCATGAGAAGGGACTTTGCTTTTTAGACACCTTACTTGACCTTTTTATTTAGGCAACATGAGGGATAACCTTAGGAAGTGAGATGGCGATCAAAGATCGACTTACGTGTGTGCGTGTATAGGTTCATATATTTATCTTATTAAATTAGTGATTCTAAATTAATTTTACAATACAAACATGTTATCACTCCCTATATTTACTAACCATGGCAATATAAACATTTATAAATAATAAAATAAAGACAAAAATAACCCTACGATTATTACAAGGCTTTTGCAGTTACATAAATGTAGAAAGGATTTAAATAATAAGTGTATAAATAAATAATAAAAAGGGTTAGTAATAAAAATAATTATAAGAAAAAGGAGGTTAGCACAAAAATATATACAAGTTAATTAATTATTTTTGAATTAAATAAACATTTTTTAACAGAATTTTTTGAAAGAAAATATAATGAGAATAATAATATGAAGTCATGGAATAAATATTTACAAAGAAAATATTATTAATTATTTTAATTAGATATTAGAAAAGTTTGATTAATTTTAATATTTAAATAAAATAAGAACTAGGTTAGAAATTTAAAAATAAAATTAGGGTTTATGAAATTAGGGTTAGGATTTTTAGAAAATAGGTTTTTAACTTAAACTTAATTAAATTATATACATATATAAAAAAACATATAATAAAATAACTATACTAATTAGATTTTAAGAAAATAATATGAATTTTAAAAGAATATAAAGTTTTATTAAAAAAAATGATTTAGTTATTTTTTAGAAACTATTTTAATTAATTTAAAGAATAAAAACAAAGAAATAACAAAATAAATGAAAAAGCCTAAAAAAAAGGACCTGGGATTTGAACCCAGGTCCTTTTCCTGGCCAATATGATCCAAAACCAGCTGAGCCACTACGCACGCTTGGCAGCTATCCACCACAATATGGTTTTGTTATCATCCTGTAAAACAAATTAAATTAAAGCAAAAAAATTGCCCTTGGCCGGTTTCGAACCCAGGCCTTTCATCATATATACGTGCACCAAAACCACCAGAGCACTCATGCTCTTGTGAAACATAAACGTAACATATATAATATAAAATAAGTAAACATTTGAATTCTGGATTTCGCGCCCAACAACTTCATCTTCTACCTCATGACCTACGAAATTTCTTACGAAATTTCCCGCGAGTTTCCCTGCGTTTTTTCATGCGAATACAACCTGCGATTCTCAAACTTCATACAAACAGTAAAATTTCATGAAATTAATGATGTCATTGTATTCCTAATGACGTCTACGATTCTTCTACGTCTTTAGAAATCATTTATTTGGGCTAAATGGTGAAACCCTAAACGAAGGCCGAAAACCCTAACAATGGCCAATCTTCAATCCTGTGTCAAAACTCAAATTAAACTGCCCAGAAACATTCACTAGCTTGTTATAAACACGAAACAATAATCAAATTCAATTTATATTGCACAAAGATATGAAAACGAGAAATTCACAAAAGTTCAAGAACTTTGATTCGGTTTGATCAATTCTTGGGGTTTGAGATGCATATGACTATTGCTACATGATCAGTGATGTTCAAGGAAGAGATTAGTGTCCTTAATTCACCTGAAAAACCACAAAATATTAGAATCTGAATTTCATTTTTTTGATGAATTTTGAAATTGTAAAACTTATCCTTGAGGCTCTGAATTCGTGAATAGGACTTGGCTTTATGTTGTATATATATCACTTAATGAATTTAGGTCAAAAACTTAAACAAACTTGTGGATTTTTGGACTTTTTGAGATTGAAAAAGATGTGATATTAAAACTTGAATATTCTTTGATCTAGCCTTGCTATTTTGGTATGATCTGAATTATATTGGTATCAATCAAGCTTGAATGAGTTTTAAGACCTTATAAAATCCAAATCTTTTCCCATAATATGACTTTCATATTTTATTTCAATTTAATTTGTATTTTAATGAATAAAATTCAAATAAATATCAAATAAAATATAAAAAATCAGAAAATGTGTGGGTTGGGTCGTGCTTGATGATTTTGTAAAGTTTGGATGGAAAATTGGTGGGATCATTTAGCAAAAATTGGTTTTAAGGCCTTATTTGCTTCATAAACTTCCCAAAAATTTCCCAACTTTGCAAGGGCATAAATACTTCAATTTGAATGCTATGAAGGTGTTCTTGGACATTTTGGAAAGATTAAAGAGTCCTCTAACCAACCTATTTGGTCTCATGTCCATATCATTTACCATTCTCAAGTTATGATCTTTGGAAGTTGTTGACTTTTTGTTGACTTTTAAAAGGACCTGTAATGTCTTAGCTCATACCTTCCAAATGAAGCATTTTTGGGCTTGGCTTGTGAGACACAAAGTTGTATAGAATTCAATTTCCTTCAAAATGAGATTTGGATGGCAAATTTTTGATGAAGCATGTGAAAGTTAGTGCTGGTCAAAGTTCAGTTGACTTTTCCTGTGAAAACCCTAATTTAGAAACTCTTGATTCTTGATGATCTGAAATCTCCTTGATGAATCATGATCAAACCTTGATCAAATGATGAATTTTACTTCATATAATTGATGTTGGCAAAAAATCATGAAGTTTGACTTTGGTTTGACCATAGTTGACCTCAGTTTGACTTTTTAACTACTTTGACTGATTTTAGCCTATCTGATCATTTGACTGAGCAAATCTTTTGGGAAAGTCTTGAAACTTGACATGGGGATTCTTGAACACATATAGGATGCTATGAAGCTCACTTGAAGTCTTGGAATTCCATTTAGCCTGATTAAAGTCAAAACCCTAGTTTAAGATGCATTGCTTAGGAGGATGCATTGTTTGAGAGGATTGTCAAACTTTCTGACTAATTGTGAACCCTGTGAACCTTGTGAACCTCATGAGATGTCTTGTGAACATTGTGAACCTTGTGAACCTCTTGGGACACAATGTATTGTCTTGGGGAGGGAAAATTTTGGGGTGCAACAATGGCATCCCTGAAAGAATTATCACAGACAATGGCTCCAATTTGAATAATACCATGATTACTGATCTCTGCACGCAGTTCAAGATTAAGCATCATAACTCTTCTCTGTATCGTCCGAAAATGAATGAGGCAGTAGAAGTTGCTAATAAGAACATTAAAAAGATTCTACAGAAGATGACTGTTACTTATAAAGATTGGCATGAGATGTTACCATTTGCTCTTCATGGTTATCGTACTACAATACGTACTTCAACAGGGGCAACCCCATTCTCCTTAGTCTATGGTATGGAAGCAGTTCTTCCCATTGAAGTTCAGATCCCCTCCTTAAGAATCATGAAGGATGCAGGCTTGGATGAAGATGAGTGGATTCAGACTCGACTTGACCAGATAAATTTGATTGATGAGAAAAGGTTGGCAGCTGTTTGTCATGGCCAGATGTACTAGAAACAGATGATCAAGGCTTTCAATAAAAAGGTTAAGCCAAAGGTATATCAGGCTGGTGACTTGGTAATCAAACGTATCATACTACCACATGGTGATCCTAGGGGAAAATGGACTCCTACTTATGAAGGACCATTTGTGGTCAAAAGAGTATTCTCAGGAGGTGCCATGATGCTTACTACTATGGATGGTGAAGACTTCCCACAGCCTGTAAACGCAGATATAGTTAAAAAATACAACGCATAAAAAGAGACCCGCTAGGTTGACTGGCCTAGGCAAAAATAAGGGCATCCCGGCAAACCAAAAGGGTTCGGGCAAAAATTAGGGATATATATATAAAAAAATGTACACCCGACAAGTCGAAAATCTGAAAGGGCGGCTTGGGCAAAAAAGGGTATCCCGGTGGATTGAAAACCTGAAAGGGCAATCTAGGCAAAAGTTAGGGATTAAAGCGTATGATTATGTCTCGTTTGGATCACTCATAAAAATTCAACTGATGGTACTACCTAAATCAAGATGCGAACAGATAAAGCTCAATCCAATCGTTTCCGTCTCAACAGCAGAAGATGAGATACTTAAAGATAATGGCAATAGTGGAATTGAAACTCAATAGGATTATTCCTCACATAGCTGTTTTCTTTGTTTTGTAAAAAAAATTTACGACGAATTCCTCTTACTAGGATTTTTGTCTCCTTGCACAAACTTGCCTATGTATAGGTCACTTTGTGATATAAATAAAATTTCATCTTTGAATCCAGATTTACTTTTACCCTATTTACATAAGTGAAAAACGTCCATTGGTTGTGTTTGAATGTATGTATGCTTTTGAATATGATTGATGTTTACCAGAAATGCATGAAATGCAGTAATAGTATTTACTAAGGAAGAACGAGGATGGTAGTTCGACAAAGCTTCGCCGATTCATCCCCACAAGACAACTACAAATCCCCAGTAGAGCAAATCTATCTTAATAGATACTTCGAATTACGTCTCCCCTTGAATTTATGTCCATCTCTTTTATCCTCAGTCGGGATACTCAGGAACATATTCCTTCAATAGAAGTACAACGAACGAAGACGGAAAGATACAAATACTATACTATCAAACAAGACGGGAACAAGTTCCTCATATTCTTCAGCAATGAATCGGGATTTATTTTCCCTAGCCATCAGTTGTTATACAAAGATATTCGGACACTTCAGGCTGCATGATTCATACATACATCATTTACATCATACCATAACATATCCATAAATGCATAATACATTTACATAGATGCACCATGCTATGCATCAAAAAATATTGCATAAACTAACCTTTTCCTTGCAGGATGGTTATATGCAGATAAAACAATATCAACAATTCACAACAGGTCAAAAACGATCTATACGAAGGTCTAATGCGGATACTTAATCATTACTCAAGATGTCCTCGGATAGTAGGAAAACGGTCTGTACAAAGATCCATTCCCTAGTCCAGGATATTTTCAGGAGATTTGATCCTGACACTCTATTTGTTCTTGGATAATAGGCAAACGGTCTGTGTAAAGATCCATTCCCTAGTCCAGGATATTTTCAGGAGATTTGATCCTAACACTCTATTTGTTCTTGGATAATAGGCAAACGGTCTGTACAAAGATCCATTCCCTAGTCCAGGATATTTTCAGGAGATTTGATCCTGAAACTCTATTTGTTCTTGGATAATAGGCAAACGGTCTGTGCAAAGATCCATTCCCTAGTCCAGGATATTTTCAGGAGATTTGATCCTGACACTATTTGTTCTTGGATATTAGGCAAACGGTCTATACAAAGATCCATTCCCTAGTCCAGGATATTTTCAGGAGATTTAATCCTGACACTCTTTTGTCCTCGGATAGTAGGCAAACGGTCTATACAAAGATCCATTCCCTAGTCCAGGATATTTTCAGGAGACTTAATCCTGATACTCTTTTGTCCTTGGATAGTAGGCAAACGGTCTGTACAAAGATCCATTCCCTAGTCCAGGATATTTTCAGAAGATTTAATCTATTTGTTCTTGGATAGTAGGCAAACGGTCTGTACAAAGATCCATTCCCTAGTCCAGGATATTTTCAGGAGACTTAATCCTGATACTCTTTTGTCCTTGGATAGTAGGAAAACGGTATGTACAAAGATCCATTCCCTAGTCCAGGATATTTTCAGAAGATTTAATCTATTTGTTCTTGGATAGTAGGCAAACGGTCTGTACAAAGATCCATTCCCTAGTTCAAGATATTTTCAGAAGAATTAATCCTGATATTCTTTCGTCCTTGGAGAGTAGGCAAACGGTCTATACGAAGATCTATTCCCTAATCCAGGATATTTCCAGAAGAGATAATCGTCACGAAGATTTATTTCTACTGGTCTATTCAAACCATGTTGCATAAACGATTCAGAGACGGCCTATACGAAGACCTATTACTGATATCCAGTATCAACATCAAGATATTATCACCTCCTGATAGTATGGATGGCATCTATAAGCCCATCTCCAGTTCTTCCAAGTGGCATCTTCAAGCCCACTCAAGCATATACAATTAATCATCAGCTTTACTTTACGCACCAGCGAGTGTAAATTTTTGGGCTTTTGTGTTCAATCCCCTTCAACCTTCTAGGTCACGAATGGCATATATACCAATCTAACCCCTTAGGTTTCAGAAAATTGAACAGGGGCAGCTGTTGCACCCCAAAATTTGCCCTCACCAAGACAAGACATTATGTACTAAGGTGTCCCAAGAGGTTCACAAGGTTCACAAGATACCTCATGAGGTTCACAAGATACACAAGGTTCACAATTAGTCAGAAAGTTTGACAATACCCTCAGACAATGCATCCTCCTAAGCAAGGCATCCTAAACTAGGGTTTTGACTTTCATCAGGCTAAATGGACTTTCAAGACTTCAAGTGAGCTTCATAGTATCCTATATGTGTTCAAGAATCTCCATGTCAAGTTTCAAGGCTTTCCCAAAAGATTTGCTCAGTCAGATGATCAGATAGGTTAAAATCAGTCAAAGTAGTCAAAAAGTCAAACTGAGGTCAAACCAAAGTCAAACTTCATGATTTTTTGCCAACATCAAGCATATGAAGTAAAATTCATCATTTGATCAAGGGTTGATCATGATTCATCAAGGAGATTTCAGATCATCAAGAATCAGGAGTTTCTAAATTAGGGTTTTCACAGGAAAAGTCAATTGAACTTTGACCAGCCATAACTTTCACATGCTTCATCAAAAAATTTCCATCCAAAGCTCATTTTGAAGGAAATTGTATTCCCTACAACTTTGTGTCTCACAATCCAAGCCCAAAAATGCTTCATTTGGAAGGTATGAGCTAAGACATTATAGGTCCTTTTAAAAGTCAACAAAAAGTCAACAACTTCCAAAGAGCATAACTTGAGAATGGTAAAAGATATGGACATGAGACCAAAAAGGTTGGTTAGAGGACTCTTTAAGATTTTCAAAATGTCCAAGAACACCTTCATATCATTAAAATTGAAGTATTTGTGCCCTTGCAAAGTTGGGAAAGTTTTGGGAAGTTTATGAAGCAAATGAGGCCTTAAAACCAATTTTTGCTAAATGAGCCCACCAAATTGCCATCCAATCTTTATAATATCACCAAGCACGACCCAACCCATACATTTTCTGATTTTTTACATTTTATTTAATATTTATTTGAATTTTATTCATTAAAATACAAATTAAATTAAAATAAAATATGAAAATCATATATTTGGAAGAGATTGTGGTTCTAGAAGGTCTTAATATTCATTTAAAATTGATTGGTACCATATAATTTCAGATCATCCAAAAATAGCAATGAGATATCCAAGTTTTCAATGTTTTTAAAGTCATATCTTTTTCAATCTCTATGGATCAAAAAGTTCAAAGGATTGATTAGTTTCTTGACCTAATTTCATCACATGATATATAAACAACATAAAGGATACAAGAGCACACGAATTTACAGCCTCCAAGCATAAGATCAACTTCAAACTTTTCAAGAAAAAACTCATATTCGGATTTTTGGTTAGAGACACTTTCAAGGCAATTTAAAGGTTGCTTTAGCTTCCTTGAGACTCACTGATCATGTTTCGATCATCAACAACACATAAATCATCACCATTTGCATAAACCGAATCCATGTTCATGCTCATCTTATGATTTTTCGTTTTTACATATTCACTCATGATAAATCTTATTTGACTGATGTTTTGTGTTTGTTATGATACAAGGAATGTTTCTGGATGATTTAATTTGAATTTCGATGCAGGATCAAAGATTCACCATTGTTAGGGTTTAAGGTAGCCATTTAGGGTTTCTCAATTGAACTAATATAAATGAATTTTAAGAACGTCAATGAATTGTGTATGATGTAAGGATCATGTCTATGTGATCAATTTGTTGAAATTTTACGTATTAGGAAAGATCCAAGTTTCGTAGGTTCTTGAAGGTGAGAAAACGCATGAAAATTCGCAGGTATAATCGCAAGAAATTTTGCAGGTATGATGAAGAAGATGAAGATCCTTGGCGCGCAACTGGAATTTGAATCTTAGACATAATATTTTATTATTTTGTTTTCATATCATATCAGAAACGCTGCTTGGCTCAGTTGGTAAGGAAGCGCATATGTGAAGCAAAGGTCATGGGATCGAATCCTGTCTCCAATAATTTTTTTGGCCTCAAATCCATTTATCTCATGATTTCACAATATAAAGATCACCTTGCTATCATACATCACACGTGCGCAGTGGCGCAGCTGGTTTTGGGAGTCCTTTAGCCAGGCAAAGGACCTGGGTTCAAATCCCAGGTCCCATTTTTTTAGTACTTTATCCAATTTTTTTTCTTATTTTACATTTATTTTCTTATATTTTTAATTTAATTAAATTAAAATAATCTCTAAAATAAATAATTAGTAATATTTTCTTAAAATCTCATATTTTCAAAAAAATATAATTTATTTTCTCAAACTTTTTTTTTATGTTTATATTTATTAATATATATATATATATATATATATATATATATATATATATATATATATATATATATATATATGTATATAAATTCATTAATTATATATAGATTAATTTCTAACCCTAATTTTATTTTCCTAAATTTCTAACCCTAAGTTCTCACCTTAATTATCTTATTTAGCTTTAACTATTAAATTTAATTAATTAATTTTTCTAATACCTAATTAAATAATTAATTTTGCTCTTTTTGTAAATAATTATTATATTGTTTATTATCATTATTATAATTCCTTTATTATTTTCTTCTTAAAAATTCTTTAAAATTACTTATTTAATTTAAAAATATTCTTTTAAATTCTATATATTTTGTATATTTGGGCTAACCTTTTCTTCTTATAGTTGTTTTATTACTAACCATTTTAATTTTCTTTATTATATTTATTTATTGTTTATTATTATAATGTAACTGCAAAAGCTTTGTAATAGTCGTAGTTTATTATTGTTTTATTGTTTATAAATATTCTTGCCATGGTTAGTAACTATAGGGAGTGATAACATGTTTGTAAATTAAAAATAATTTAGAATGACTTATTTAATAAGATAAGTATATATGAGAACTCACACACGTAAGACGATCTTTGATCGCCATCTCTCACTTTCTAAGGTTATCCCTCATGTTGCCTAACTATAAGGTCAAGTAAGGTGTCTTAAAGCAAAGTCCCTTTTCATTAATATCATCAAGTCCCTTTAAGATTATAAGATCAAGTCCCTTCGATGTTGCCTACGGTAAATGATCTTGTCCCTTCGAATAAAAGATGATAAGTCCCTTCGAATTGCTAAAGACACCTTGCAGTTGCCTAAATTCAGATGTCCTTATACATGTCCCTTCTAACATTCAAGGTAATGACTACCTATTCCTTAATAATAGGGCTAGTCTTTCCATTGAAAGAACATATAAGAACAGTAAAGATTTAACATATGGTAGGTTCCTCTTAAGTACTTGCTCACTTTTCTTCAAAAATATCTCATTACACTTCACATTTCAAACAAATTTTCAAAACAAAGTCTTTATATACATCCATACAAGGATCATTATAAAGTACTTAGAAACTTTTTAATCACACACTACACCTTTCTCAAAACAGTTTAAGTGAGCTAAGTAACTAAGAGCCCATGGATAACCATGGATATAAAGGGTGCTAACACCTTCCCTTTATATAACCTACCCCCCGAACTCAAAATCTTTTTAAGTTCTTTCCTGTTCTTTTATGCCCTTTCCTTTTGGATAAAATAAAAGTCGGTGGCGACTCTTTCTATCCGCAACATTTAACTAAAGTCAGTTCTCCCACCGTGTTACACCTGCTTAAGAGTTTGAACGCATATTTTGATTCTCCTAGAATTCCTTAGATCTTTGTTGATACGTGTTGATGTCAAGATCTGCATGTTATTCTTTTGATACAAAAGTTCTCAGAGATAAACAATGAGATCATTAAAGTAACTTCTGAATGAATGAAACAAAAAAATTCAGAACTTCTGATAGTTAAAACCATATAATTAAACATTTTCATTCTGGACATAATTCTATACTAAGATTAGTCAAAATGAAATTAAATCTATCTTCAGCAAGGGGTTTTGTAAAGATATCAGCCCATTGGTGATTTGTATCTATGAATTTTAAAAATAGGATCCCCTTCTGAGTATAGTCCCTAATGAAATGATGTTTAACTTCTATGTGTTTAGCTCTAGAGTGTAAAATGGGATTTTTAGAAAGACAAATAGCAGAAGTATTATCATAGAGGATGGGAATATTACTCTCATAAATATTGAAGTCCTAAAGCTGATTTTTCATCTAGAGCATCTGAGTACTGCATCCAGCTGCTGCAATGTATTCAACTTCTGCAGTTGATAATGTTATGGTTGACTGCCTTTTGCTAGACCAAGAAATTAAATTGTCTCCCAAAAATTGACAACTTCCAGAAGTACTTTTTCTTTTTGTTCTGTCTCCAGCAAAATCAACATTACAATATCCTACAAGCTTGTAATCTTTGGATATTCTGTAGCATATACCAAGATTAGTAGTATCTTTCAGATATCTAAAGATTCTCTTAACTGCTATTAAGTGAGTTTCTCTAGGATCTGATTGGAATCTGGCACATAAACATACGCTGTATATAATATCTGGTTTAGATGTAGTTATATAGAGGAGAGAGCCAATCATACCTTTGTAGATCTTCTGATCTACTTTCTTACTTACCTCTTCCTTCTCCAGAATACACGTGGGATGCATAGGAGTCTTAGAGATCTTACTATCTGATAAGTCAAATTTCTTCTGAAGTTCTTTGACATATTTTCTTTGATGTATGTATGTTCCTTCTGATGTTTGATTGATTTGGATTCCTAGAAAGAACTTTAATTCTCCCATCATGCTCATCTCAAATTCTTCCTACATAGACTCAGCAAATTCCTTTTCCAAGGCACTTTTAGTAGAACCAAATATAATATCATCTACATAGATTTGGCAAATCAGAATATCAATTTTAATGGTTTTACTGAAAAGAGTTGTATCTACTTTCCCTCTGATAAAATTATTTTCCAGAAGAAAATTACTTAATCTTTCATACCAATCTCTAGGAGCTTGTTTCAAACCATATAAAGATTTTTTTTAAGTTTAAAAACATGTTCTGGAAATTTTTTATTTTCAAAACCAGGGGGTTGGTGCACATACACTTCTTCATCAATGTAACCATTTAAAAATGTACTATTAACATCCATTTGATAAATAATGATGTTATGATTAACAACAAATGAGAATAAAAGTCTAATTGATTCTAACCTAGCGACTGGTGCAAAGGTTTCTGTATAGTCTATTCCTTCTTGTTGACTATAACCTTGTGCTACCAGTCGTGCCTTGTTTCTGACAACTTCTCCTTGTTCATTTAGCTTGTTTCTGAATACCCACTTAGTGCCAATAATGCTGAATCCTTTAGGTCTAGGCACTAAGTCCCATACGTCATTTCTGGTGAATTTATTGAGTTCATCTTGCATTGCAAGTATCCAATCATTTTCTGAGAGAGCTTCTTCTACAGAAGTTGGTTCAATCAGAGAGACTAGTCCCATTAGAGATTCTTCAGAATTTCTGAATGATGACCTTGTTCTGATTGGATCATCCTTCTTTCCCAAGATCTTATCTTCTGGATGATTCAACGTGCTTCTGGATTATTTCTTCTGAATGGGTTCTTCATAACTTGTTGAAGTGGTTGTCTTGTCTTGTTTTGTAGATGATTGATCTTCAGATGTTCTGTCTTTAGTGATTTCAACTTCTATATCTGCAAGAGATTCATTCTGCTTTGGATTTTCATAAACAAGCTTATCATCAAATCTGACATAGATAGATTCTATCATAATTTGTGTTTTTGTGTTGTATGCTCTGTATCCTTTTGAATGTTCAGAGTATCCTAACATGTAACACTTTTGTGCTTTAGAATCAAACTTGTTCAGAGGATCATTAGTATTAAGAATAAAACAAGTGCATCCAAAAGGATGAAAATATGAAATGTTGGGCTTTCTGTTCTTCCACAATTCATAAGGAGTCTTCTCCATAATAGGTCTTATAGAGATTCTATTCTGAATGTAGCATGTTGTATTTACTGCTTTTGCCCAAAAATGTTTAGCCATGTTAGTCTCATTGATCATGGTTATGGCCATCTCTTGCAATGTTCTGTTCTTACGTTCTACAACCCCATTTTATTGTGGAGTTCTAGGACAAGAGAAATTGTGAGAGATGCCATGTTCATTAAAAAAATGATTCCAATTTTTTGTTTTCAAATTCCCCACCATGATCACTTATGACTTTAACAATTCTAAACTCTTTTTCATTTTGAACTTGTTTGCAGAAGTTAGAAAATACATCAATTGACTCATCCTTGTGTCTAAGAAACTTTACCCATGTCCATCTGCTATAGTCATCTACAATCACTAATCCATACTTCTTGCCACTGACTGAAGCAGTTTTCACTAGTCCAAACAAGTCAATGTGCAGAAGTTCTAATGGTATATAGGAAGATACAACATTTTTAGATTTAAAAGCAGGTTTTGAAAATTTACCTTTTTGACATGCTTCATACAGAGGTTCTGAGTTGAACTTCAGGTTTGGAAGTCCTCTGACCAATTGAGTTTGTTAATTTGAGACAATCTTCTCATATTAACATGTCCCAATCTTCTGTGCCAGACCCATTGCTCAGTTTCCACAGACATCAGACATTTTACATTATGACTTTTCAGTTCAGTGAGTTTTATTTTATATATGTTGTTCTTTCTCTTTCCACTAAATAGGATTGTTCCATCTTTTTGACTAACAGCTTTACAGAACTTTTGATTGAAGATTATGTCATAACCATAATCACTTAATTGACTTATGGATAATAAATTATCCATTAATCCTTCCACTAACAGAACATTGGAGATATAGGGAAGTGTGCCATTACCAATAGTCCCAGATCTAATAATCTTTCCTTTTTGATTGCCTCCGAAACCTACGTAGCCTCCAGCTTTCAGCTCAAGATTTTGGAACATATGCTTTCTTCCCATCATGTGTCGTGAGCATCCAGAGTCCAAGTACCAAGATTAGTGTTTCAGTTTAGCTGTTAAAGACATCTAAAACATACACAATTTTATCTTTGGGTACCCATATCTTTCTGGGTCCTTGTTTGTTAGTTTTTACAAACTTCTGATTGATTTTAAGTTTCACATCAGAATTTGTCGAACAAGATGACTCACTAGTATATTTTAGATCATGATTATGGCCATAGGTAAAATGAGAACTTAAAGGAGTATTAACTTTTATGACCATGTCATCAACCTTTTTAAACTTCAGAATTTCCTCTCCTTTAGTTTTCACATAGCCTATACCTCTTCTACCATTTTTGCTAACTCCATAGATCATAGAGGCAATTTTGCTTCTGTCTATGTTTTTAGCTAGAAATTTTTGAAAACTGTAATCATATAACTTTATGATACTATCAGAGCTAGGTAGAACTTCTGATTCAAATTCCTTCTGAGCTTTAAGTTTTTCAAAAGAATTTTTACATTCAAAAATATTTTCTTTTAGCTAAGAGTTTTCTAACTTAAGTTTTCTAACTTCTTCCAATTCAGATACTAGACTTAGTTTCATGTCTTTGTATTTGAATTGAAGCTTCTGATATTTTTCAAGAATTTATGAGAGGCTATCTTCTAATTGAGATCTAGAAAGTTTAGAGAATACCTCTTATGTGCAAGAATCTGACTCTGATTCTGATGAGTGAACATCTTCTAGTATTTTTGCCATTAATGCAATGTTTGCATGTTCATCTTCTGAGTCTGAATCTGCTTCAGATGATTCTAAATCATCCCATGTTGCCATGAGACTCTTTTTCTTTTCTTTGTTGAATTTCTTTATGGGTTTCTCTTTCTGGAGTTTTGGACAGTCACTCTTGTAGTGTCCAGGTTCTTTGCATTCGTAGCACACTACTTCTTTGCTTCTAGGTTTCCTGTAACCAGAGAATTCTTTAGAGTGATTGCTTGATCTTCTGGGATTTCTGAACTTTTTCTGACGATGCTTCCAGAGTTGTTGAACTCTTCTGGATAGAAGAGATAGTTCATCTTCTTCTAATGAGCCTCCAGAGCTTTCTTCTTCTTTTTCCTGCAAAGCTTTAGAATCAGATTTGTTAGATTTAAGAGCAACAAACTTACCTTTCTTTTGGGGTTCATCTTCTTCTAGTTCTATCTCATGACTTCTCAGAGAGCTGATCAGTTCTTCCAGAGATATCTCGTTCAGATTCTTTGATAGCTTCAAAGCAGTGACCATGGGTCTCCAAGCCTTTGGCAAGTTTCTGATGATCTTCTTCACATAATCTGCTGTTGAGTAGCCCTTGTCCAGAACTTTCAGTCCAGCAACCAGAATTTGAAACCTTGAGAACATCTTCTCAATTGTTTCATCTTCTTCCATCTTGAATGCTTCATACTTCTGGATGAGAGCCAAAGCTTTTATCTCCTTGAATTGAGTGTTTCCTTCATGTGTCATCCTCAGGAAGTCAAACATGTGTTTGGATGATTCTCTGTTTGTGATCTTCTCATATTCTGTATAGGAAATAGCACTCAGAAGTATGTTTCTGGCCTTGTGATGGTTTATGAATTCCTTCTTCTGTTGAGCTGTCATGTTCTTTCTTTCAATCTTCTGACTGTCTGCTCCAATAGGATTAGTGTATCCATCTGTCACCATATCCCAAAGATCTCCATCCAGAGCCAGAAAGAAACTCTCTAGAACATTCTTCCAGTAGTCAGAGTTGTCACCATTGAACACTGGAGGTTTTCCGTTGATCTTGTCATTTTGATAGTCATTGTTGTTGTTGACTGCATCTGCCATTGTGTTTTATCTTCTGGATCATTTACTGACACGGTTAAGTGTATATCTCAGAACCTAGAGCTCTGATGCCAATTGAAGGAGCGTAAAAACACAAGGAAGGGGGTTGAAATTGGGTTTTCAAAAATAAAAAATGACTTTAAATGTCACTTTGATTTATCCTAGTTCGTTTGAACTCAAATTACATCCAGTCCACCCGCCAAGGTGATTTTTCCTCTATCAACGAGGTCTTAATCCACTATTCAAATTTGAATACAATCACAATGACCTACTGTCAAAGTCTTCTTGAGTCTACTGACTTAAACTAGTCACTCAAGGAAAATTAAATTATCTTTTACAAAGATTAACAATGTAACTTAATAATGCTTCTAACAAGCTATAATCACTAAGTGATTTGTTACACGATATTTTAGAGCAAGATAATATTTTGAGCGTGTAATAGATATAACGTGAGAACCAGAGCTTCAAATCTTCAGGTAGATTTCTTTATATAGTGGTTTGAATTATCTAGTCGTTAGGAACATCTGGAGCTTGATTTGGATAGTTGTTAATTGCCTTAAAATCCTTCCAAATGAGGAGATTCTTGTTCCCAGTCATTATTCTGATTTTCTTTAAATAGTCTTTAATGAGAGTATCAGAATCTTCTAAGCGCCAATCAGAGTATCATAAATGAATACACAACATTAATAACGTCTTCAATGATTGCTTCTCTTTGACAACAGATCTTCAATAAAGGAGCGCAAGACTGCTTCTATTTGAAGATGCTTTCTGATCTTACCTGGAATCAGGATCCGATATGGCCGCGTCGAGCGTGGATGAGTGATGTTGATGATGGAGAGAAGATGGTGGTGTACCTGCAAAGGCACTCCGATGCTAAAGTCAAAAAACGAGCAACGAGTAAGCAAGTACAATATTTTTGGGTCTAGATTTGAATACCTGACCCTCTCAAATGAGAGGGTTTATATACTGGTCCAAGTGGATGCTCATTGGTCCAGAATGTTGGGCGCGGATCGCGGATCCCGCAATAATCGACGGTGACTAGGAACTAGCCATTGGGGTGAGAAAGAGCTTGCTCGACATACTCCTCGCCCGACAGTGTAGTTTTCCGACCGAGGGTAGGTCGAGCAGTCGACTTCATAGCTCTGAGCATGGTCGGGTTTTTTGGGCCATTGGGCTGCGAGATAGATATGGCCCAATTCTGATGGTTGGGTCAGTCCGGAACAGGAGCCCCCAAGTCGTTGCTTTCGGTCGAGGAAGTGATGACTTAAAGATAGCCTGATGCTCGAAAATACTGACGAACTCCAGGGATCGACTTTTCGAGCGTCCCGCCCACAGGTCGACGCAGAGGAAGTGGAAACGAAAAGGTACCATGTCTTGGGATTCGTGCCAATTTAATGTTCTGACGGCTATTCTAGAACCTAGCGCGTAGGTTATAATTGCGTAGGGATAGGGGTCACGCTCCAGTGCACGTGCCCCATTTCCCTATAAATAGTAATGTTGTCCCACAGTGGGAACTTTTTGCTTTGTCTTCTTCCTTCCTTTGCTGCTCGTGCAATTTCCTGCTGTTCACCGCTACCGACCACCACAAACCGTCGTCGACCACCATATTTCTCAAAGCATTTCTTCATAATGGCATCTCAAGGCCAAGGTTAGACTTCTATTCTGATTTTTTTTATACTTAGTCTTTAAGAAGTAGTAATGCATGTGGTTTAGGATTCGGTTTTGCCGGTAGATTAGGGTAATGTATAGATTTTAGGTTTTAGTAGTAGTTGTATTCTGCCTATTCTGGACCCTGGTTCACGGTGGGCGGTGGTCTTGGTCAATGCTCGAACAAGGTGTAAACACCCCAAATTTGCCCTCACCCATTCACACCATGGCTTGTGATCATTTCATATGCATAAACACAATCATATCATCTCACACCTCATTTTTGATTCACTGCATAGTTTCTAAGTCATCTGCATCTAGGGTTTGTGATCTGAGCAATCCAGGAGCTTCTTGAGCCACCCCAAAGGCCACCAATCACTTCAAAGGGGTCCATGTGTGTCCTTATATAATATTACATCTTCTCAAAGTCAAAAATTCCAAAGAATCACAAGAACTGAGTTTTGTATGGAAGCAGAGCCAGGATAGACTGCACAGTTGACCTAAAATTAGGGTTTTGGTTTCAGAGGCCATAACCTCAAAATTTTTGGTCATTCTTGTTTCCATTGGTCTCTATATGGTATAGGGAGTATGCATATCAAGTTTCATGAAGAAATTCCATGGGGAAGTCATCTGATCAAGAGTTGACTTTCTGGACAAGTCAGTGTAAAATCAGGGCATCTGAGGCCCCCAATGACCCAACCAATGGGTGATCTTCATCATTTTGAGTGTATATGATCTTTATTTGATCATGGAAGAAGATTGAAGTTCACAAAAATCAAGAATTTGAAGATTTTGCAAAGTTGACTTTTTTGGGCATAGTTGACTTTTCAAGAATGCTTCATTTTAGGTCATTTTTCAAGCCTTGATTCTTGATCCAAAAGTGCTTCAAATGGAAAAACTTTGGTCATGAAAGTTGTAGAATACATTTTTCCCTTTTCAAAAAGTACAAGAACATGATCAAATTCTTCTTGGATCAAAAGTTATGGTGTGACAAAGTTGGCAAAAATCATTGATTTTCAAGATGTGCACCAAATGTGAATTTTGCAAAATCATGAACTAATGCCATTTGTAACTTCTAATTCACTTCAAACCATGACATAAACATTCTATGTGACCTAAAAATCAGAATTGAACCAAAGATCACATGTGTATGGTTTGTGTAACAAGGCATTTTTCATGAAGTTTAAAAAAGCAACAACTTGCAAAACCACTCATCACACTTCTTACAACTTGCAACATTGGATGCTGACTTTGGCTAGCCTTTCCCCTCACCCTTGCTGCGCAGCCCCATGCCTTGTACTAGCCTAGAACCAAGCCATACTTCTCTTACACAAAAGGTGGACTTTGAGCAAAAGCAAACTTACCAATCAATGTAGGCCATGTCAAATCATCTGACCTATAGGATTAAAATATACTATCCATTTGCAAGCCATTTCATAAAGGAAGCAAGGCTGAAGCACTCTCAAGGATGACATACACAAAAACACTCCCTTGTGCAAAACTCTTCGAATCTGCCTCCACAAACTTCCAACACTCAAACAAATTCCTCTAATCATCTCACCTTGCCTTATTGAGTAGAAACCACCAAGAGTCAGGCCTAGTTTGAGCAAGAACACTCCACTGCCATTTCTCACCTCAAGTTGCAGTTTCATTCGAATCTCTCTCCACAGCTCACAAACATCAAAACCAACTCCACAAACCTTCTCCACTCATCATCTGGACCATAAGCAACCCTTCACCATTGCCAGAAACAACCTGATTCACCATTGCCATGTTCAACTGAGTTTGAGCAGAAGTTACTCAAACTCCTCATCCAGCCAATATAAATTTCTCTTGAGCATCCAAGCATCACCAGAGGGTCAAGTGGAGTGGATTTCACCAAGAAGGGGGGCCTGAAAGTTGCTGGAGTGAAAGCTTCGAATCTCAGGTAGCTCAAGAAATATTTTTCCAGAAATCATTTTTTATGTTCTAAACTTGTTCTCCATGCTTCACTGAGTATCCTGATGCTTTTAGTTTTTGAAATGGTGATGAAATGAGCATTTAATTGATCTCTGAAACTGGTTTGCCCTAAAAATTGTTTGTTTCGATTCATGCTTCTGGGGAAAAATAAATGAATTTGGGCATGGGGTTTTGATTCAGTAGGTTATGGGAAGCATTTCCATGTTTTTAGATTTCATTTTGGTTAAGGTTTGAGAGTTTTAGGGATTTTCAGGTGGGCTTCCCACCGGAGAAGACGACCGGAGGTCTTCTCCGGCCACCTGAAAATCATTTGCCCTAATTACAGTCATTAACTCCCATTTGAATTTCGTGCGTTGGATGGCTTGACTTGTTTGACTTGCCGCGCGAATAGAGGGCCCAGATTCACTTGATTAGCCCTAATTCATTTTATTAATATTAATTAATTGTAATTAAGTTAATTGGCTCAGATGCAACCCCAGCCGTCCAGATGCGCGCTGGTCAACACATTCAAACCCAGTCTCAATCTCAACCCTCCATTCTGTTTACTTTCCATTTATTTAATTTATTTTCATTTTCTTTTTCATTTAACTTGCATATTTAATAAAAAATAGTAAAAAATGTGTAAAAATTATGAAACTTTTTCTCATAAGTTTTATTAATTTTTATGACACAAAAATATTTTTATTTTTATTTTTATCATTAAAAAAGTATTTTTAAATGTTTAAAAGATTATTTTTAATTGATTAATGGAAATTAATTTATTAAAAATACTTTTAGGTATTTAAAAATCACCAAAAAATTCATGAAATGTTCTAAGACATTTAGAAACATTGTCCAACCTTCAAACCAAATTTCTTTTTTGATCTTGATGCATTTTGAGAATTTTCCATTGAATTAAATCATTTTTTGTGCATTATTTTGATCCTAAGTTCAAAAAATCATTTCTGCCTATCTATGAAGAGTTGGACATTGATTCTTTTTGCATTGCATTGTGTTTAGCATGTAGTTTCTAGGATTAAATGGCCATGATTTGATTCCTCATTTTCAATTTGTTTGGCATTTCTTTTGTTTAGGAACCCTAAAAACCCTAATAACTTGTAAAAATCATAACTTGAGTTTGGTTAAGAGTTGAGACCTCCCCTTTGGACTTTGGTTTAGTATAGGATTAGGGGTCCTTTGAGTGGCATTTTCCATTTTTTATCTTAGGGTTTGCTTCTGTTTTTGGTTTTTGTTTGATGCTTGGTTCATAAACCCTAATTTGGGCTTTCTTTTGCATCCCTTTTGCATTCTCTTGCATAACATGACTTGCCATGCCATTTCAAGCATCCATTTGATTCATTTGACATCATAAGACATATTGAAAGCATGTTTGGTCATTGCATCATGTATTTGCCATGTTGTATGTCATGTGCACTTCATAACCTTTCATGTATGTTCATGCTTCTCAGTTTGTTTCATTTGCATTCATAATCTTGTGTGAACATTTCCATGTGCTGCCTCATGCTTGTAGCATCTCATAGCACCATTTTCATCATCAACATGCTTCTGGTTTTGATTTGCATCATGCCATTTCATTCCATCTTGCAATGCATTGCATCTTTCTCACTAACTTTTTCAGGTGGTAAGTAACTTTGAGAAGTGAATTTGCCTTCACTTCTCACCATTTCTTTTCATCTCTCTTATGCATCATTGCTGCATTTTACTTTGTGTTTGAGATTGAGCTTGCTCTTTCTTCTTCTTCTTACTTTCTTTCTTCAAATGACTTGTCTTCTTGAATGAAGCAAGTCACTTTGCTTCTCTTGATCCTGTTCATCTGCTTCCTGGTGGTTCCATTGAAGATCTTCTTGTTAAACCTCACAAACTTTAGGAACAACCAAGCATGACAATGATTAGGGTTTTGATTAGTCTCCCCTCTTAGTTTTACCTTTGTGTCTCTTTTGTGTCTTCTCTTCTCATCTCATAATCAGGGACTAAACCCTAAAGGCTTTAAGGCTTTGTGATTAAGCTTATGCCTGCATCCTTCTCTTAGGATGGAGTGTATAACTTTAATCCTAAGTGTCAAACCCTTAATGTGTTTAAATCTCTTAATCAATTCACTTAATAATCATCAAGACATCACACTTGTAACTTGGGCCTTGCATTAGGGTTCTAATTCTTCCTTAATTGGTTAAGAAGGACTAACCCTAGTGTTAATGGACAAGTCCCCCTCAAGTTGTCTTACAAATCATAAAACTCACTTCATCATCATATCATTAAATAAAATCCACTTAAACAAAGGCTTGTTTTGTCATGAGTTTAATCCCTAATCATGGATTAAGTTGAGGAGCTTTCCTCAGCTTAAACATTCTCATCTATTATCCTTCTATTAGGATGGTGTAATGAGTCTGTTTAATCCTTGATTATGGCTTAACCTCATTACTTAACACTAAACAAATACCAAAAACATCTAAATAATCACAAGTAGGTTAATGATCTTAATCCTACACCAAAGGTGATTAAGTGTGAGAAGCTGACTTCACACTTAAGGTATTCTCATTACCCCTAATCAGAGGGATGATGTGATGAGTTTGCTAAATCCATTGGTTTAGGCTTAAGCTCATTAACTTATGACAAACTTCAAAAAGCAATAAAAAACTGAAAACTCAAAAACAAATAATAATCGTCTCCTCCGGGATTCTTTTCTCATCTCATTCACTCATAAACGAGAACTTGTTTCTTCCGTCTAATGCAAGACAGTTTGCATCTGTGCCAGACAGATCATACACTTGAGCATAGGCAAGTAAGCAGTTCACAAGTCAATTCATCTTTCAGTCTCTTTGGGTCGAACTACGGTGTTCTGACTTCCTCATTGCACGAGAGGATACGTAGGCATAACTTAACTGTTATCGAACAAAAGTCTCTGTATATTCCCCCTCCTTCCAGCATCATTCTTTAAGCCTCATGATCTTGAGCATCTCATTCTTGTTCTTACACTGACACTTCACTTATACACTTCACACTGCTTTTACACTGACACCTGTATATCCTTCTCCAGCTATTTTATACACAGATTGCACTGACACTACCCCTTTAAAACACAAATCTTCTAAGCGTGGATCCCGTCGAGTACGACGGACAATCTGGGTGCTAATACCTTCCCAGGTTGTAACCAACCCCTTTTCTCAGTCTCTCTGGTTCGCAACCGTCTTATCCATATCTTTTCTAGGTCTATGCAGCATTACCTTTCCTCCGGGATAAAAATGCCTAGCTGGCGACTCTTTTCATCTCCAGTGAGTTCACGGCTGTGTGTTCTCATTGTCCCTCTCGCCGACCGTTCGCGTCTGTACCTTTACCTGACCCTAGTTTCATTTATCGGGAGCGACAGCTTGGCGACTCTGCTGGGGATTCTTATATTGCAACCAGGGCTTCTGGTTCTTTTTGTGGGTTCCTCCTAGCGCTTGATGGATTTGTGTTTACTGGGGTGTTATCTGTGCTTGTTTGTTTGTTTATTTACTGCTTTATGTACAGTTGTTTATTTGCTTTCTTTACTGCTTTTCATATATCATACTGTCATGCTGTCTGGCTGGATCTGGTTTTGCTTTGGTGGGTGGGTGTTCCATTGAGAGTTAAGGTCCTATACCTGGGACCTGAGTGACACCTAGGCTAGAGTGAATCATATTCTTTCCCATTCCATTTCGGTCTGGTGCGGGAATATGAAACACGGTTCAGATATGGGTTTCTTCTTGAGAACTCTGTGTTGCAGATTTCCTGCAATACTAGGGCTATCTGGGAAGCCTGCTAAGTCTGGATGACCTTTAGTTTTGACCTTCAGAAACTGAGGTGAATTAGAGGAGGAACTTTTATGGTTATTGTAAACACTGTACCTCCGGGTTAGAAGTGCTTACACTTCTCATAACTGATCCAAGTCTGAGGATCCTCGTTCTAGAACACTACCTGTGAGGGGGTTGGGCTGTTTACAGGTTTGCAGGTACCCTGACCTCAGAATACCCTGTTACTTTGATGTGATTAAGAATACTCCATTTTGGGACAGTTCTTGTGATTCTAAACCCTGGACATGTGACTCTTTATTTGAGTCCCCCACCTTGGTTACTGGATTTATAGACCTCCATCTGGATTTCTTGAACACACTTGGACCTATATCAGGGCATTTTGATCAGATCCAGCTCAGTCACAAACCCTTGCATTTCATTTGCATACATAATCATTGCATCATATTGACATTTTCTTATTTGTGTTTCAGGGTGTCCATCTTCATTTTTGGCCAGTTTTGACCCCATCTTCAGTATTGACCTATCTTCATCAGCACCTGCTTCAGTTTAGCTATCTGCTTCAGCTATCACCTGCACCAGCCAATCAGTGGCTCTTTACTTCAGCATTATCATCAGCACCTGTCTCTACTCAGCCTTCAGCATCATGGCTCCTAAAAAGAGCAACATCACCTATCACTTCTTCCAGCCAGAGTTATCAGACATCAGGAGGATTCAGACCCTGATCACTCCAGATCACATACCTTTGTTCAGGGAGCATTATGGAGATATACTTGACATGGTTATGGATCTGGACCCTTCACAGAGAAGCCTGATCCACACCTGCATTCAGTTTTATGATCCCCCGTTGAGATGTTTCACCTTTCAAGACTTTCAGTTGGGCCCTCTTTTGGAAGAATACTCATCTGTGGTTGGTATACCTATCAGGGCTGGAATCCCTTTCAACCCTGAGATGGTCTTTCCCAGCAATGGAGAAGTAGCAAAGGCTTTGCATCTGGAACCTGTCCTGATTGAGCAGCATATGACCTCTAAAGCTGGAATCCCTGGTTTCCATCTGGATTTCTTGATCTCTCAAGCTACCCTGAAAGCTTCTTTAGGAGAGTGGAAAGCTGTCTGTGCTCTATTGGCCTTGAGCATATATGGAATTGTATTGTTTGCAGATGAGCCTCGATTCATTAGCAAGAATGCAATCCACTTATTTATGCTAAAGAACCCAGTGCCAACTTTATTAGGGGATCTCTATTACTCAGTGCATCAGAGAAATGAAAAGCAGAGGGGAAGATTAGTGAGGTGTTGTGCTCCATTGTTCCACACTTGGCTTCTCAAGCATCTACCCAGGACAAATGCATTTTTAAACCCTCATCAGCAGAGCAACTGGGCTAAGAGGCTCACTGCCCTAACTTCAGCAGATATCAGATGGTGTACTCAAAGCACCAAGGGCAGGGATATCATCACTAGCTGTGGGCATTTTCCCAATGTGCCCCTAATAGGAGTTAAGGGCAGTATTAATTACAACCCTCTGCTGTTTAGACGACAACTGGGCTATGCACTGGTCCACACTCCTAAAGCACAGGACTTAGTTGAGACTTTTTATTGTGAGAACAAGATTAATCTGACTGTTGTTAGGCAGGCTGCTTGGGCCTGGGATAATGTTCAAACCAAGGGAGTAACCATCCTAGGGAAGTGCAACAATGTGGCATCAGCACAATATTATGAGTGGTCCCGTGCCAGGGCCCAATTCTCTGGGATGCCCTTTACCATAGAAGACATGCCTGAGTCATCTTCAGCACCACCCCCTGCCACTATCAGTCTGGAGGAGTTTGAGAGCTTGAAGGAAAGAAATGAGAAGTTAACCCAGGCTTTGCAGAAGACCCTCCGGGAGAGGAGTGAAGGTATGAGGGAGATTGAGAGGTTGGAGAAAATGAGAGTAGAGCATCTGACTAAGATTGAGAAGTCTGGAGATTATATCAAAAAGTCTAAGGCTGGAGAACAAATTCTGAAGAATGCTTGCAAGGAAGCCCAGTTCCAGAGAGCAAGGACAGACTTGTATTTGAAGGAGAGCCAAGCCCGGTGGGTCAGGATCACCGAGGCTCGTACCCTGGAGGACAAGAGAGTTCAGGACAAGATGGAGCAACTGGAAGCTAGAGCAAAAGAACAGCAAGAAGCCCTGGCAGCAGCCCAGAGGGAGATATCAGAGCTGAAGATCAAAGCAGGAGTGAAGAGGTCAAAGGACCAAACTCAGCACAAGAAGCTCACTACAGCTGTTACAACCCGGAATCTCCTCATCAGGAATCTCACGGAGCGTCCGGCTGATCCTGTGACCGAAGCACTTCTCAAGGAAGTTCGTGAGGATGAGTTTGGTCTTGATGTTTGACCATTTGTTTGTTGTTGCTTTCATTCCATGTACTTTTATTTTCTTTTCTTGTGATGTATTTTGACCCCTCAGAGGGCTTGTACTTGTAAACAAACTATGTACCATTTTGTTTTTGTAATATATGTGTTAGTTTGTTCCATCCGAGTTCACTTCGAAAGCAACATCAACAACATCTTCAAGGGTCTGGAAGGGTCAAAACTTAAGGCCAAACTGGATACCTTGAGAACAAATAAGCATACTGCATTGCATGCTAACCCTTTGTTTGTTTTGTAGGTTTTTGTTTTATTGTTGCTAACTCTGTTGTGATGTTCAGGAACTATTGCTAGGCGCCGGGTATTTCCCCTCAACCGTCCGCACCGTTATCCAACCCGAAACAACCTTCCGGGAATTCAAATGGATCAGGTACAGCAGGACCTTGCAGAGGTTAGAAATCAAATGGCAAACGAAAGATTGGAAATGAGAACGCAGATGACTCAGTTTATGGAAGTTATGAACAACATGGCTCAGAGCCAGGAAAGGCTGAGGGCCATGGTGGAAAGGCAGAATCAAGAAGATCCACATATAGGGACTGCCAGCACCAGCAACAATGAAAGGGTACAACCTCATGTTAACCCCCCTGTCTTTGGACCACACCTCCATCCTGAGGTCAATATTCCTGCAAATGTTCAAGGGACTGCCACTGCAGCTAGGGTACTTCAAGAAGATCCTCAGGAGGACCAATTCACAGTAATGGGTGCCGGGGAAGAAGCTTATGATAGAAGACTGGATGAGATAGCTGAGAAGTTGAGATCCTTAGAGTCTCAAAACTCTTTGGGATTTGACGTCATGGACATGGGCTTGGTAGACGGGGTTAGGATTCCCCATAAGTTCAAGCCTCCTTGTTTTGAAAAATACAACGGGACTTCATGTCCCCGGACTCATTTACAATCATTTCTGGGAAGGCTGAAGGCCTATACTATGGATGAGAAGCTCTGGATGTTCTATTTCGAAGACAGCTTGACTGGAGCGTCAAGAGAATGGTACTCTCACCTGACAAGGGCAACTATCAGATGCTGGAAGGACTTGGCAGAAGCTTTTATCAGACAGTACCAGTACAACTTAGACATGGCACCCAACAGGACCCTCCTAATGGGAATGTCACAGTCTTCAAGGGAGAGTTTTCGAGAATATGCCCAGAGATGGAGGCAATTGGCTGCTGCTGTTCAGCCACCTATGTCTGAAAGGGAAATGGCAGACATGTTTATGAACACCCTTCAGGGGACATATATTGACAGGCTGGCTGCTTTCTCCTCCACTAGCTTCGCGGATGTTGTCATAGCTGGGGAGAGGATTGAAAGCCTGTTGAAAATGGGCAAGATCTCCGATAATGGTGCCAGCTCGTCCAGTAGTACAAGAAAGCCTTTTGCAGGCCCAAGAAGAACTGGCGAGACCAATGCCATCCACACCAACAGGGGTAGGCCCCAATATGTTCAAAGGTCAATAGCAGCAGTCACCATTCCTGCTCCAGCTCATCCTCAGCCAGTCTATCAACCGCCGCAGCAAAACTATCAACAACAACCTCAGTACCACCAGCAATCTCAGTATCCTCCAAGGAATTATAACAACAGCAACACCAACAACAACAGTCAACAAAGGCCATTTCAGCAGAGGCCATCTCAAGCTAATAGGGTGATCGATCCGATTCCTATGCCATATGCTACATTGCTGCCACAACTCCTGAAACTCAACCTAGTTGAGCTAAGGACGCTGGCACCTCCAGATCCCAACAGTCTACCCAGGAACTATGACTCCAATGCTAGGTGTGCTTTTCATTCGAACGCGCCTGGCCACAGTACAGAAAAGTGCAGAGCTCTGCACATGAAGGTACAAGACCTGGTAGACTCAAAGGCTCTGAATTTCGCACCACCACCCAATGTCAATAAAAACCCAATGCCGAACCACGGTGGTCCTAGAATTAACGCTATTGAAGAAGACAAGCCGTCTTATTTAATAACCAGTGTGGGACAGATCAGGACACCGTTGGTAGAAATCAAGGCTCAACTCCTGGAATGTCAAATGTTCCCGGGGTGTGAGTTTGGTTGTGCTTACTGCAATATCTCGGTAAATGGGTGCGATAATTTGAGGAATGGCATAGATGGCCTCATTCAGAGTGGCCAGCTCCAGATCACTACATCATTTCCAACAAATCCAGCAATCTCCTCAGCAACGGTTTCAGAACCTCCTACAACTGCAGCAACCATTGTTCCTGACGATTCTTCGGCTTCATCAACAAGTACTTCATCCGTCATTTCAACTGACCAGATGTCAACAAATGTTCCTTCTACAACACCAGCACCACTCCATTTCGAAACTCCTACAACAACAACATTCATTCTTCCACCATTGTCTCCTGCAACACCAGCAACAAATCATGAAGACGTCTCGACTGTCACCATATTCTATGATCCTGAAAACAACTCCGTCTATAATTCAGAAGGTGCTGCTCCCATCAGAGCACCAGTAACAATTTATTATGATCCACAGACTATCACAGTTCCTTCAACAGCTACAGTTAGTCCAGTCACTATCACAGTGCCTGGACCCGTACCTTATGAAAGCAGCAATGCCATCCCCTGGCATTACGGCTCTGACTTGTACTGCGAAGGACAAAGAATCACTTTTGAATCATCAACCCCTGCACTACAAGTAGACAATGTGGGCGGAGGCGGAGGCTTCACTCGAAGCGGACGTCTTTTCGCCCCACAAATTCAGAAACCCACTGCCGAAGCAGAAGCTGCTGCCAAGGCAAAAGGAAAGAGCCCTGTGCAGGAAGATCAAGCTGCTTTGAAGACACCATTCGATCAAGAGGTTGATGAGTTCATGCGAATCATCAAGAAGAGTGATTATAAAATAGTGGATCAGCTTCATCAGACGCCCTCCAAGATCTCAATCCTATCATTGCTTATGTGCTCCGAAGCCCATCGGAATGCACTACTCAAAGTCCTGCACGCAGCTTACGTGCCTGAAGAGATCACTGTCAATCAGCTGGAAGCAGTAGTGGGAAATGTTAATGCTAGTCACGGACTAGGGTTCACCAATACTGATTTGACAGCGGAAGGCCGCAACCATAACAAAGCCTTGCACATAACCATGGAATGCAAAGGTGCTGTCCTTTCCCATGTGCTGGTAGACACAGGGTCATCCCTCAATGTCTTACCCAAAAAGGCCTTGGTGAAGCTAGAATATGATGGATTGGCATTGAGACCCAGCAATCTGGTGGTAAGAGCCTTTGATGGTTCAAAGAGATCGGTTCTGGGAGAGATTGAGCTGCCCGTAACGATTGGCCTGCAGACTTTCACAACTATCTTCTACGTGATGGATATACAGCCCGCCTACAGCTGTTTATTGGGTAGGCCATGGATTCACGCTGCTGGCGCCGTGACCTCTACCCTTCACCAGAAGTTAAAATATGAGTGGGAGGGTCAAATCGTTACAATCTGCGGAGAAGAGGACATTTTTGTCAGCCACCTGGCTACTTATAAGTACATTGAGATGGATGGAGAGATCCATGAAACAATGAGCCAGGGGTTTGAAGCCCTGAATGTGAATGAGACATCTGTTGTGCCTGGTACTTCAATATCATCATACCAACAAGCCCGGAAGGTTGTTGAGGAAGGAACTGCCCAAGGCTGGGGCAAGTTACTACCGGTGGAGAGGAAGGAGGACAGATTTGGGTTGGGTTACAAACCAACTCAACAAGATCAAGCAGCGGCTGCGAAAGAGCCCAATTTTGTGAGTGGGGGGATGCTTACCCCTGATGCTATCAACTGTCTGGAAGACGAGCTGGAAGAGGAACGCAACCTGGAAAGCTGGATTCGTCCAAAGATCCCGGGGAGCAGTGTCTCGAACTGGTCTTCCCAGGAAATTATAAGAGTTACTCATGCAGAGTAATTATTATTTCCTGTATTTTTATAAGCATGCATCAAAGTCTTGCATCTTGCCCAAGATGACAAGACTCATTTTGTAATCGGGCCATCTGTACTTTTTTGTGCAAACAAGATCAATTAATGAAATATCAGACATCTTTTTGCAAACGAGTCTTTTTCTTTTAGTTCACTGTTTTTCCATTTTTCTTTTTGTACAAAAAAATAAATGGCAGTGTTTTCAAAATGACAACTTTATTTCACTTTTTCTAAAGCAAGATTAAAATCAATCACTAAAATGAACAAACTGAACCCTCGCAGAGAATGCCTTCCTGACAGCACCGACAACAGCACGGCTATGGCTTCGTATGACTTTGACAATCCAATCAATCAAGCTGATGAAGGGGTTGAAGAAGAATATGAGCTTCCTGAAGAGCTAGCCAGGTTGTTAAGACAAGAGGAAAAGGTTATTACTCCTCACCAGGAGGAGGTTGAAGTGATCAATCTTGGTACAGATGAAGACGTGAAGACATGGAGAATACGACTCAGTTCTCGGTATTCTCCTTCATGGATGGATTTTCAGGATACAACCAGATCAAGATGTCACCTGAAGACATGGAGAAGACAACATTCATCACACCTTGGGGCACGTTCTGCTACAAAGTAATGCCATTTGGGCTCAAGAATGCCGGTGCGACGTATCAACGGGCTATGGTAACGTTATTCCACGATATGATCCATAAAGAAATCGAATGTTATGTGGATGACATGATTGCCAAGTCCCTTACTGAAGAAGACCATCTGGTAAATCTGCTCAAATTATTCAAGCGCCTGAGGAAGTATCAACTGAAGCTGAACCCCAACAAATGCACATTCGGGGTGCGATCCGGTAAGCTGCTGGGATTTATTGTAAGCGAGAAAGGGATTGAAGTTGACCCTGATAAAGTCAAAGCCATCCAAGAGATGCCTGCACCAAAGACAGAGAAGGAAGTTCGAGGGTTCTTAGGTCGATTGAACTACATTTCGAGGTTCATATCTCACCTTACAGCAACCTGTGAACCCTTGTTCAAGCTGTTAAGAAAAGAACAGACAGTCAGGTGGAACGAAGACTGCCAAAGGGCTTTTGACAAGATCAAGGAGTATCTGCAAGAACCTCCAATCCTTATGCCTCCAATTGAAGGAAGACCTCTAATCATGTACTTGACAGTATTAGAAGAGTCAATGGGGTGTGTGCTGGGCCAGCATGACGAGTCTGGTCGAAAAGAGTATGCAATATACTACCTAAGCAAAAAGTTTACCGACTGTGAACAACGTTATTCACTGCTCGAGAAAACTTGCTGTGCTTTAGCGTGGGCTGCTCGCCGACTAAGGCAGTATATGTTGACCCACACTACCTTGTTAATCTCAAAAATGGACCCAGTCAAGTACATATTTGAGAAGCCGGCGCTTACCGGACGGGTTGCAAGATGGCAAATGATTCTTACAGAATACGACATCCAGTACACTTCTCAGAAAGCCATCAAGGGCAGTGTATTGTCCGAATATCTTGCTGAGCAACCCATTGATGATTACCAGCCTATGAGATTTGACTTCCCTGATGAAGACATCATGTTCATAAAATCAAAAGATCATGAAGAGCCTGTTCACACTGAAGGGCCTGACCCGGAAGAAGAATGGACTATGATGTTTGATGGGGCTGTCAACATGAATGGTTGTGGTGTTGGTGCAGTACTCATTACACCTAAAGGAGTTCACATGCCTTTCTCGGCAAAGCTCACTTTCAACTGCACTAACAACGAAGCTGAATACGAAGCTTGCATTATGGGTCTTGAGGAAGCCATTGACCTCAGAATCAAGACATTGACTGTATTCGGAGATTCAGCTTTGGTAATCAATCAAACCAATGGAAAATGGTATACACACCAGGATCATCTGATACCTTACAGGGATTATACAAGAAGGTTATTGACTTTCTTCACAACAGTCAAGCTTGAGTACATCCCTCGGGATGAGAATCAGTTTGCAGATGCTCTTGCTACCATTTCATCCATGATCAAAGTTCAAGCTGCTAACTTTGTACCTCAGATTTCAGTATCGAGACTTGATAGACCAGCATATGTATTTACAGCAGATGTTGTCAAAGATGATAAGCCTTGGTTCCATGACATTAAGTACTTCTTGGAGGATCAAACATACCCACTTGGGGCATTTTCCAATGATAAGAAGACCTTGAGAAGGCTTGCTGGTAGTTTCTTTCTGAACACTGATGGGTCTTTATACAAAAGGAACTTTGATATGGTACTCCTCAGATGTGTTGACAAGGAAGAAGCAGATCTGTTGATGCATGAAGTGCATGAAGGCTCCTTTGGTACCCATGCTAGAGGACATGCCATGGCTAAGAAGTTGTTAAGATCGGGTTATTACTGGATCACAATGGATGCCGATTGTTGTGCCTATGCTAGAAGATGCCACAAATGCCAGATCTACGCAGATAAAGTGCATGTGCCTCCCAATCCTTTGAACATAATGTCTTCACCCTGGCCCTTTGCTATGTGGGGCATTGATATGATTGGCAAGATTGAGCCGACTGCTTCAAATGGCCACAGATTCATCCTGGTCCCCATTGACTATTTCACCAAGTGGGTTGAAGCAGCCTCATATGCTAACGTCACCAGGCAAGTGGTAGCCAGATTTCTGAAAAGAGATATCATCTGTCGATATGGAGTTCCCGAGCGGATCATTACTGATAATGGTTCCAACTTAAACAATAAGATGATGGCTGAGTTATGCCGGGACTTCAAGATCCAACACCACAATTCTTCTCCTTACAGGCCGAAGATGAACGACGCTGTTGAGGCAGCAAATAAAAATATCAAGAAGATTGTGCAGAAGATGGTAGTCACCTACAAAGACTGGCATGAAATGCTACCGTTTGCCTTGCATGGGTACCACACGTCTATCAGAACGTCCACTGAGGCAACACCGTATCAGCTTGTGTACGGAATGGAAGCAGTCCTACCTGTCGAAGTTGAATTACCCTCTTTGCGAGTATTGATGGATGTTAAGTTGAACGAAGCAGAATGGGTTAGGTCCCGATACGAACAATTGAGTCTGATTGAAGAGAAGAGATTGGCTGCAATATGTCATGGACAGTTGTATCAGAAGAGAATGAAGAAAGCCTTCAATCAGAAAGTCAGGCACCGAGAGTACCAAGTGGGAGATCTTGTGCTGAAGAGAATCCTCCCTCCTCATACAGACCACAGGGGCAAATGGACTCCGAACTATGAAGGACCATTCGTGGTAAAGAAAGTTTTCTCTGGTGGAGCACTGATGCTCAGCACCATGGATGGTGAAGATTTCCCGTCCCCTGTGAATTCAGATGCAGTTAAAAAATACTTCGCATAAAATGACCCGCTGGACGTAAAAACAGAATGTAAGTCCAGGCAAAAATAGGGCATCCCGGCGAGTCAAAAACAGAATAAAAGACTCGGGCAAAAATAAGGGAAAATAAACAAAAAAAATGTACACCCGCTGAGTTGAAAAGCCGCATTGGACAGCTCAGGCAAAAATGGGTATCCCGATGGATCGAAAACCCGAGAGGGCGATCCATGCAAAATAAGGGAATAAGCGAACAACTGCACTCCGAATTCGTCTGTATCACTTACAACTTGGAAAGCTTCAACAGAATCAAGCTTCAATCAGAATCAGCCTTCTTCAGAAAGCAAGGCGAGAAGAACGCCATTGACATACGAGTCATAGCAGAAGAGGAAGCTCCTTAAAGCGTCATCAACATTGCCAGCACTTTATTTCTCAATTTGTAACAATCTCCTCATTTCAGGGGATTTGTTTCTTTGACTGTATCTTGCCAATTCAGGGCACATGAATTAATAAAATCAGTTTTTTTTCAGTCATGTTTCGTTTTGTACATTTTATCTTGCAAAGAATGCCTGATGTCTCTAAAAAACTGGTTGCACGAGTACAAATGTTTCTCTCTAAGAAAATAAAAACACATGCTCGCAGGGAATGTACTTACTCTCAGAAGTATTTAAACTCCTATGACGGAATCCAGTAAGGGATACCTCGGGATTATCTTGTGCGTTTCTCTATCTCTTTTCAGGATTTGCAGGTATCCAGAGCGCAACTTGGGGCATGAAAGCCTCATCCCAGCAAGCTGGCAGATCAACACACAATTTTAGCACCCGAGGTGCTCTCTCCCCAGCTGAGTTGCCTCTCATAACTTCCCCCCAGCGGAGTTGCCATCTATTACTTATCTCCATCAGATTTGCTAAGCATCCTAGAAGGAACCTACATCCCCGACTGAGTCAAGGATCCCTCTTTCTCCCCAGCCGAGTTGCCGTCTCGCCCTCAGCCGAGTACAAAGTCAGGGAACCATCTCCCCACAGAGTTCCAGCCTCTATCCAGAAGAGCGATGCATGGAGATCACAACAGAGTAAAGAAGGCTTCTGCAAACCCCAGCTGGGTCTCTCATTTATAAGGATAGGTCTATCAATGACCCACATCCTCGAGCAGATATCATCTCATCAGATCTACCGGTGATCTTATCCCCAGCTGGGATGTCCGCTTCATACAAATCGATCAAAGATCTTCGCAGCAACGGGATCCGAATCCCGGTTTTGATGTCTTTGCACAATCATAGCATTCGCATCATATTCACCCCCAAAGCGCAGCATTCCGTTTTAACACGGAGCATTGCGGCAAAAATCAAACATATAGCATAATCATAAGCCATGATATGAATCGAACGCTTGTGAATAATAACCATTCATCAGAATGCAGAATACTTTCCCCAAAATCCCCCAGAGTCCCCAGCAAAAGCAGCTGCCTCACAAATCACAAACACCAGTATATACCCCTTTTGACACCCGTCCGTGTCATACCCCAGCAGAAAGCCAAAGACGTCCTCTTTTGCACTCACATACACCTGTATACACTTTCCTGACACCCGTCCGTGTCATTTCCCCAGCGCAATCACTTACACTCCCTCAACCCGTATACTTGTTGATATTATACTTGCCTCCCTCGACACTCGTCCGTGTCACTCTCCCCAGCAATTAAACACTCATCTATACAATACTCACCACTCGTGATACACTTTTACGGATACTCGTCCGTATCTCATATACACAGTTTATATCCCCACAGATTCAACATTGGTCCATGTTCTCTGTTAACCAGATGGTACTCGTCCGTATCATCATCTCAGAATATGAGTCAAGCGTTTGTTTCTACATGATACTCGTCCGTATCATAGTCTTAAGGATGCTCATTCGCATCTTTAATCCATACACTGTGTCAAACACTTATGTCTCTTGAATATAGACGCTCGTCTGTGTCTACTCTTCCCCAGAAGAGTCTCTTCAGATACAACGCTCGTCCATGTTCTCTGTTAACCAGATGATACTCGTCCGTATCATCATCTTGGAACATGTGTCAGTCTTTGTTTCTACATGATACTCGTCCGTATCATAGTCTTAAGGATGCTCGTCCGCATCTTTAATCTATACACATACCAAACACTTATACTTTCCTTTCTTGGTTGTGAACGCTCGTCCGTGTTCACTATATCCCCAGTAGATCGCCAACAAAGCAATTTCTTTATCCGACACTCGTCCTGTGTCCCGATAAACCCTGAGAGCAGCCGTACCCTGCTGAGTGGTCGTCCTCCACTTCTTGATGGTCGTCCTCCATCATGCTCATCCGATGGCCGTCCCCATCGTTGATTTTCTATCCGACATTCGTCCTATGTCGTGATATTTAGCAGCCGTCCCCTGCTAGGTGGTCGTCCTCCACCTTTTGATGATCGTCCTTCATCATTTTATCCAATGGCCGTCCCCATTGTTGATTTTGGTTATCTGGCATTCGTCCTATGTCATGATAAACTTTGAGAGCAGCCGTACCCTGCTGAGTGGTCGTCCTCCACTTCTTGATGGTCGTCCTCCATCATGCTCGTCCGATGGCCGTCCCCATCGTTGACCTTTTCTATCCGGCATTCGTCCTATGTCGCGATATTCTCGGCAGCCGTACCCTGCCAGGTGGTCGTCCTCCACCTTTGATGGCCGTCCCCATCATATTTCTTTTATTCCCAACAGAGCAGCTGTCCCCTGCTAAGTGATCGTCCTTCACTTTTGGTGGTCGTACCCCATCATCTGTTTATTTCATTTATTCTTTAACCCGATGGCCGTCCCCGTCGTGGTCCCTTTTCCTTTTTAGCCCGATGGCCGTCCCCATCGTTGGTTACTTTACCTTTGTGAACTTGATGGCCGTCCCCATCATGTTTCATTAATCAGAGAAATTTACAGCTTTATCCTGATGGCCGTCCCCATCATGATCTTATTTCCCCAGCTAGTCGGCCGTCCCCGTTTTAGCTTTACCTTTTATCCCCAGCATGTCGGCCGTCCCCGTCATTGCTCTTTACCCAGCAGTCGTCCTCTGCTCGACGGTCGTCCTCCGTCGCCCACACTTTACAATATACTTTATTTTCTTTTACAATCTATATCCCTTTTCTTCTTCATTCTGTGAGTGCAAATTTTGGACTGTCTCTGGTATTCAACCACAAGTTATCTTGTTTGCCTGTTAAGCCGTCGCTTACATCCTGCACAGCTAACTCATGTTTGAATAGGGGCAGCTGTAAACACCCCAAATTTGCCCTCACCCATTCACACCATGGCTTGTGATCATTTCATATGCATAAACACAATCATATCATCTCACACCTCATTTTTGATTCACTGCATAGTTTCTAAGTCATCTGCATCTAGGGTTTGTGATCTGAGCAATCCAGGAGCTTCTTGAGCCACCCCAAAGGCCACCAATCACTTCAAAGGGGTCCATGTGTGTCCTTATATCATATTACATCTTCTCAAAGTCAAAAATTCCAAAGAATCACAAGAACTGAGTTTTGTATGGAAGCAGAGCCAGGATAGACTGCACAGTTGACCTAAAATTAGGGTTTTGGTTTCAGAGGCCATAACCTCAAAATTTTTGGTCATTCTTGTTTCCATTGGTCTCTATATGGTATAGGGAGTATGCATATCAAGTTTCATGAAGAAATTCCATGGGGAAGTCATCTGATCAAGAGTTGACTTTCTGGACAAGTCAGTGTAAAATCAGGGCATCTGAGGCCCCCAATGACCCAACCAATGGGTGATCTTCATCATTTTGAGTGTATATGATCTTTATTTGATCATGGAAGAAGATTGAAGTTCACAAAAATCAAGAATTTGAAGATTTTGCAAAGTTGACTTTTTTGGGCATAGTTGACTTTTCAAGAATGCTTCATTTTAGGTCATTTTTCAAGCCTTGATTCTTGATCCAAAAGTGCTTCAAATGGAAAAACTTTGGTCATGAAAGTTGTAGAATACATTTTTCCCTTTTCAAAAAGTACAAGAACATGATCAAATTCTTCTTGGATCAAAAGTTATGGTGTGACAAAGTTGGCAAAAATCATTGATTTTCAAGATGTGCACCAAATGTGAATTTTGCAAAATCATGAACTAATGCCATTTGTAACTTCTAATTCACTTCAAACCATGACATAAACATTCTATGTGACCTAAAAATCAGAATTGAACCAAAGATCACATGTGTATGGTTTGTGTAACAAGGCATTTTTCATGAAGTTTCAAAAAGCAACAACTTGCAAAACCACTCATCACACTTCTTACAACTTGCAACATTGGATGCTGACTTTGGCTAGCCTTTCCCCTCACCCTTGCTGCGCAGCCCCATGCCTTGTACTAGCCTAGAACCAAGCCATACTTCTCTTACACAAAAGGTGGACTTTGAGCAAAAGCAAACTTACCAATCAATGTAGGCCATGTCAAATCATCTGACCTATAGGATTAAAATATACTATCCATTTGCAAGCCATTTCATAAAGGAAGCAAGGCTGAAGCACTCTCAAGGATGACATACACAAAAACACTCCCTTGTGCAAAACTCTTCGAATCTGCCTCCACAAACTTCCAACACTCAAACAAATTCCTCTAATCATCTCACCTTGCCTTATTGAGTAGAAACCACCAAGAGTCAGGCCTAGTTTGAGCAAGAACACTCCACTGCCATTTCTCACCTCAAGTTGCAGTTTCATTCGAATCTCTCTCCACAGCTCACAAACATCAAAACCAACTCCACAAACCTTCTCCACTCATCATCTGGACCATAAGCAACCCTTCACCATTGCCAGAAACAACCTGATTCACCATTGCCATGTTCAACTGAGTTTGAGCAGAAGTTACTCAAACTCCTCATCCAGCCAATATAAATTTCTCTTGAGCATCCAAGCATCACCAGAGGGTCAAGTGGAGTGGATTTCACCAAGAAGGGGGGCCTGAAAGTTGCTGGAGTGAAAGCTTCGAATCTCAGGTAGCTCAAGAAATATTTTTCCAGAAATCATTTTTTATGTTCTAAACTTGTTCTCCATGCTTCACTGAGTATCCTGATGCTTTTAGTTTTTGAAATGGTGATGAAATGAGCATTTAATTGATCTCTGAAACTGGTTTGCCCTAAAAATTGTTTGTTTCGATTCATGCTTCTGGGGAAAAATAAATGAATTTGGGCATGGGGTTTTGATTCAGTAGGTTATGGGAAGCATTTCCATGTTTTTAGATTTCATTTTGGTTAAGGTTTGAGAGTTTTAGGGATTTTCAGGTGGGCTTCCCACCGGAGAAGACGACCGGAGGTCTTCTCCGGCCACCTGAAAATCATTTGCCCTAATTACAGTCATTAACTCCCATTTGAATTTCGTGCGTTGGATGGCTTGACTTGTTTGACTTGCCGCGCGAATAGAGGGCCCAGATTCACTTGATTAGCCCTAATTCATTTTATTAATATTAATTAATTGTAATTAAGTTAATTGGCTCAGATGCAACCCCAGCCGTCCAGATGCGCGCTGGTCAACACATTCAAACCCAGTCTCAATCTCAACCCTCCATTCTGTTTACTTTCCATTTATTTAATTTATTTTCATTTTCTTTTTCATTTAACTTGCATATTTAATAAAAAATAGTAAAAAATGTGTAAAAATTATGAAACTTTTTCTCATAAGTTTTATTAATTTTTATGACACAAAAATATTTTTATTTTTATTTTTATCATTAAAAAAGTATTTTTAAATGTTTAAAAGATTATTTTTAATTGATTAATGGAAATTAATTTATTAAAAATACTTTTAGGTATTTAAAAATCACCAAAAAATTCATGAAATGTTCTAAGACATTTAGAAACATTGTCCAACCTTCAAACCAAATTTCTTTTTTGATCTTGATGCATTTTGAGAATTTTCCATTGAATTAAATCATTTTTTGTGCATTATTTTGATCCTAAGTTCAAAAAATCATTTCTGCCTATCTATGAAGAGTTGGACATTGATTCTTTTTGCATTGCATTGTGTTTAGCATGTAGTTTCTAGGATTAAATGGCCATGATTTGATTCCTCATTTTCAATTTGTTTGGCATTTCTTTTGTTTAGGAACCCTAAAAACCCTAATAACTTGTAAAAATCATAACTTAAGTTTGGTTAAGAGTTGAGACCTCCCCTTTGGACTTTGGTTTAGTATAGGATTAGGGGTCCTTTGAGTGGCATTTTCCATTTTTTATCTTAGGGTTTGCTTCTGTTTTTGGTTTTTGTTTGATGCTTGGTTCATAAACCCTAATTTGGGCTTTCTTTTGCATCCCTTTTGCATTCTCTTGCATAACATGACTTGCCATGCCATTTCAAGCATCCATTTGATTCATTTGACATCATAAGACATATTGAAAGCATGTTTGGTCATTGCATCATGTATTTGCCATGTTGTATGTCATGTGCACTTCATAACCTTTCATGTATGTTCATGCTTCTCAGTTTGTTTCATTTGCATTCATAATCTTGTGTGAACATTTCCATGTGCTGCCTCATGCTTGTAGCATCTCATAGCACCATTTTCATCATCAACATGCTTCTGGTTTTGATTTGCATCATGCCATTTCATTCCATCTTGCAATGCATTGCATCTTTCTCACTAACTTTTTCAGGTGGTAAGTAACTTTGAGAAGTGAATTTGCCTTCACTTCTCATCATTTCTTTTCATCTCTCTTATGCATCATTGCTGCATTTTACTTTGTGTTTGAGATTGAGCTTGCTCTTTCTTCTTCTTCTTACTTTCTTTCTTCAAATGACTTGTCTTCTTGAATGAAGCAAGTCACTTTGCTTCTCTTGATCCTGTTCATCTGCTTCCTAGTGGTTCCATTGAAGATCTTCTTGTTAAACCTTACAAACTTTAGGAACAACCAAGCATGACAATGATTAGGGTTTTGATTAGTCTCCCCTCTTAGTTTTACCTTTGTGTCTCTTTTGTGTCTTCTCTTCTCATCTCATAATCAGGGACTAAACCCTAAAGGCTTTAAGGCTTTGTGATTAAGCTTATGCCTGCATCCTTCTCTTAGGATGGAGTGTATAACTTTAATCCTAAGTGTCAAACCCTTAATGTGTTTAAATCTCTTAATCAATTCACTTAATAATCATCAAGACATCACACTTGTAACTTGGGCCTTGCATTAGGGTTCTAATTCTTCCTTAATTGGTTAAGAAGGACTAACCCTAGTGTTAATGGACAAGTCCCCCTCAAGTTGTCTTACAAATCATAAAACTCACTTCATCATCATATCATTAAATAAAATCCACTTAATCAAAGGCTTGTTTTGTCATGAGTTTAATCCCTAATCATGGATTAAGTTGAGGAGCTTTCCTCAGCTTAAACATTCTCATCTATTATCCTTCTATTAGGATGGTGTAATGAGTCTGTTTAATCCTTGATTATGGCTTAACCTCATTACTTAACACTAAACAAATACCAAAAACATCTAAATAATCACAAGTAGGTTAATGATCTTAATCCTACACCAAAGGTGATTAAGTGTGAGAAGCTGACTTCACACTTAAGGTATTCTCATTACCCCTAATCAGAGGGATGATGTGATGAGTTTGCTAAATCCATTGGTTTAGGCTTAAGCTCATTAACTTATGACAAACTTCAAAAAGCAATAAAAAACTGAAAACTCAAAAACAAATAATAATCGTCTCCTCCGGGATTCTTTTCTCATCTCATTCACTCATAAACGAGAACTTGTTTCTTCCGTCTAATGCAAGACAGTTTGCATCTGTGCCAGACAGATCATACACTTGAGCATAGGCAAGTAAGCAGTTCACAAGTCAATTCATCTTTCAGTCTCTTTGGGTCGAACTACGGTGTTCTGACTTCCTCATTGCACGAGAGGATACGTAGGCATAACTTAACTGTTATCGAACAAAAGTCTCTGTATATTCCCCCTCCTTCCAGCATCATTCTTTAAGCCTCATGATCTTGAGCATCTCATTCTTGTTCTTACACTGACACTTCACTTATACACTTCACACTGCTTTTACACTGACACCTGTATATCCTTCTCCAGCTATTTTATACACAGATTGCACTGACACTACCCCTTTAAAACACAAATCTTCTAAGCGTGGATCCCGTCGAGTACGACGGACAATCTGGGTGCTAATACCTTCCCAGGTTGTAACCAACCCCCTTTCTCAGTCTCTCTGGTTCGCAACCGTCTTATCCATATCTTTTCTAGGTCTATGCAGCATTACCTTTCCTCCGGGATAAAAATGCCTAGCTGGCGACTCTTTTCATCTCCAGTGAGTTCACGGCTGTGTGTTCTCATTGTCCCTCTCGCCGACCGTTCGCGTCTGTACCTTTACCTGACCCTAGTTTCATTTATCGGGAGCGACACAAGGCTAGGGTTTTGCGTCCCTATGAGTGTTGATTGTCTGTCTCGGATGTCGATCAATTGAGGGCTTTTGCCCGGAACCCTATTTTCGGGCTGCTGTGCGCCCTTTCACTTGATTGGTAGTGGAAGGGCGGATTTGATACTCTGATTGAATTCACTAACGCATTTCCTCTACTTTTCAAGTGAAAACGTGCTCGTCGATCCCTTCGACATCTCTTCAGAAGAGAGTTCATCAGAGGACTCTGGCTCCTCTGAGATTGTCCCGTCTGGTTCTGGGAGCTCCTCGGGAGATTCGGAAGCGACCGAAGTGAGTGACGCTGGGAAAGCCTCAGGGGAAGAGGTTGGTGTTCCTGAGGTCGCGCAAGAGGAAGTAAGGGTGCTGGCCCCCGAAGAGTGGGTCGTTGAAGATTTACTGGACAAAGTTTCTTCGTACGCTCGACCGCGAGCGGACCCTCTGCCAGTAGTAGGGGATCCCAATCACTGGAGGGTAACCTGTCCGGGCGATGATGACCGTATCTTCTCGGAGTTCGGTGGAAGGAAGTTCGCTATGTACGAGTATGCCATCACGACTTTGGGAATTAGGATGCCCTTTAGCGACTTGGTGTGCTCGATACTTGGTTATTTAGGAGTAGCCCCGTCGCAGCTGCACCCTAACTCCTACGCTTTCACGAGGGCTTTTGAGATGACGTGCGAGCACCTGGGGGCGGGGGCTACCCTTCCTCTCTTTTTTTGGCTATTCTCTCTGCAACGCCAAGTGGGGCGTGGGACGGATCGAAAAGGGTTATCTCTTTCAAGCAGCGGGCTAAGATTTTTAAAGCACACTCGGAGTCGATCAGGTCGTTCAAAGGTGATTATATCTTGATCGAGCCTTTGACTAAAGGAGCGACTAGGACGATCAGCTTTATGGGAAATGAAACTGACGAGAATGACGTGCCTCGGTTGGATGCTGAAGGTCGACCGATTCGTAGGAGGATCTGGAGGTTCCCCTTCTCTTGGGAGCACAGTCACTACGGGCGACCGGTGTGCGACTTTGTACAAGTAAGGGATAACCTGGACGAGGACGATGCGACCAGTTTTGAAGAATTCTGCAAGTTGGTATCATCTTTTACCCCGATCCCTTTGGTTGACGGGGAAGGGAAGGTGATGTTGGCTTCGGACGGAGGGGAGGCTGTGGAACGTCCGTTGATCGACGTCACATCTCTCCTGGCCTGTAAAAATGGGCAATAAGTGTCTGATTTATTTGGTATTTCTTGTTTTTATTTTGTTGTTTGTATGTCGTGCTTATGTGCTCGTGACTGGCCTGACCCTTGTTTCTTTTGTTTTGCAAATTCGATGAAGTCGATGGACAAGATCCAGGAGAGGCTGATGCATGGCAACAAACGGAAGGCCAAGACTATTCAGACCAGATTGGTTGGAAATGATACGAGTGGTTCTGGTTTAGGCCCCATCGCTCGAGGATCACCGGGCGTGTGCTCGGGTTCAACTCTCAAAAAACATAAGGTCGGAGCGGTCGTTACTTATTTGACGACGAATTCCCCTGCAAAGCCAAAGCATCCTTTACCTCTGTATTTCGTGCAACAGAACTTCTTCGAATGCACATCTTTGGAGGTCGACCGGGTAGACTCGTTGTACCTCGAGCAGATGGACCGTCCATCCCGGAGGCTGACATTAGCGCAGGATGCCAGTACGGTGATGTGGATGTTGTCGATGGCATCCATGTTTGCTGAGGGGAGTTCTGGGAAGGAGCTCAAAATTAACCGACTAAAGACTCTCCTGGCCGCCTCTAAAGAGAAAGCGAAGAAAACTGCCGAGGATGCTGATACCGTGACCACGGAGCTAGCGGTGCGGGCGGACGTGATCGCTAAGCTGGAGGTGGACAAGAAGAAGGCCGTCGATCAGAATATGAAGCTGAGAGATACCTTCTTCCCCAAGGATGACGAAGATGAGGACACCAAGGGGTTGATGAGTCTGGCGCATTTACTTGTGCGACTGGATCAGGATCTCGAGGATCTGAGGGACTCGACTAAGTTGAGTTTCCAAAATGTTGTGGACCAGATAAAGGCCCTCCATCCTGAGCTGAACCTCGATACCGATTAGATCAGCTACCTGTACAAGTTCGAAGATGGTCGAATCGTGGTCCCTGATTACATGATCGTGGACGACTCTCAACCTGGGGAGTCCGAGCAACCGATCTAGCCAGTCATCCAGCAACTTCCGAATGATGACCAGCCTGGGGTGCAAGAGGGTGAGGGTAATTAGGTCGGCCCGCGAGCCTAAATTACTTGTAATTTTAAATTTTGTTTGGTGACTTGGTCCCCTTTTCATGTAATCTCGAACAAGTCGGCCTTTAGGGGTCGCAACCTTTTTAATTAACATTTCCAACCTTGGTGGTCGTTTTACAACTTATGCAGCTTTTTTGATTATGTGTATGATTGCTCGTCCGTCGGAGGACTTTCGTTTTTTTAAACGTTTATTTTTTGTTAAGTGTTTTACGCTCGTTTGGAGCGTGACGTAATGGTCGATAAAAAAGGGGGACGAGTGCTCGTAAAGGATGTGATCCATCAGTTTAGGGGACCGATCGGATGTATGGAGGTTGATCCTGGGTCGGTATCTGGGCCAAGTGTATGGCTCGGACATCCGTGGCTTGAACGTCCCATCGTGAGCTGGGGTTCTGCCTGGTCGTGGTACTTAGGAACGTCGGGCTCGTTTGAATACCCGTTCGTGCGACAGTTACTTTCCTCGTTACGACGAGGAGGCTCTGTTGGTTGAACGTTTGGACTGCGATGCTTGTACCTGGGCATGCAGGTTTGGTCGGATCTTTCGTCCTTCGTAGGGGTTAAGGAGAACTTCATACTAGCTGTAGTATTGTTTGAGTTTCTCAGCGTTCCACGGCCGTGCGAGCTCTTCCCCTTGGAGATTTTCTAAGTAGTAGGCTCCGTTTTCGGTTTCTGCACGAACGCGGTACGGGCCTTCCCAGTTTGGTGCTAGTTTCCCTTCTCGGGAGTCTTTGTGGTTTTTCCTCAATACGAGGCTCCCGACTTCGAACGCTCGTTTAATAACTTTCGTGTTGTGTCGAGCTGCAATTTTTTGTTTGAGCGTGGCTTTTCGGAGAGCTGCTCCTGATCGGATTTCTTCGACTAAGTCGAGCTCCTCTCTTAGCGTTTCTGAGTTAGTGTCTTGGTCCATGGGCGATTCCGTGCGCATGGACAGTACGTGTATTTCTATGGGGATGATAACTTCGGTTCCGTATGCTAGTCGGAACGGGGATTCTCGGGTCGTCGAATGGGGAGTGGTCCTGTATGCCCAAAGGACGCTATGCAGCTCTTCGACCCAGCGTTTTTTGTGTTTGTCCAATCTTCGCTTGAGGCCCCTCAAGATTACTCTGTTAGCAGCTTCAGCCTGCCCGTTAGTCTGGGGGTATTCGATAAAAGCGAAGTGTTGTTTGGATCCGACCGAGGATACAAATTCTTGGAAGTGTTTGTCGGTGAACTGTGTTCCATTGTCTGTCACGATGGCGAGCGGCACCCCGAACCGAGAGAGGATGTTTCGCTTGAAGAAGCGTAGAATGTTCAGCGCGGTGATTTTGGCTAGGGCCTCTGCTTCGATCCATTTGGTGAAATAGTCGACGCCTACGATGAGATACTTATTTTGGCCGATGCTGATAACGAAGGGCCCTAAGATGTCTAGTCCCCACCAAGCGAATGGCCATGGGGACGGCAGTGACTTTAACTTAGTAGGGGGCACTATGTGTATGTCACCATGTCGTTGGCATTTGTCAAATTTTTTAACGTGATCCTTCGCATCGTCCTGCATCGTCGGCCAGTAATATCCTGCTCGTAGGATCTTACGAGCGAGTGACCTTCCGCCAGGGTGTTGCATGTTGATTCCCTCATGGACTTATTTCAACACGTGTGGGATGTTTTCTTCCTCGACGCATCTGAGGAGTGGTGTGGAGAATCCTCGGTGATATATTTTCCCTCCGACAATCGTGTACGAGCACGACCTACGTCACACGGTGCTGGCCGTTTTCGGGTCAGCTGGTAACTCGTCTTTGGTCAGGTAGTTAAATACCAGGGTCATCCAACAGTTAGCGTCACCTATGATGTTGATGTCTATTGTCATTGACGTTTTTCTAATGTTAGGTTGGGGGAGTATCTCCTGTATGACGGATTTGTTGCCCCCTTTCTCTTGGTGCTCGCCAGTTTGGACAATATATCCGCTCGGATGTTGTTCTCACGCGGGACGTGCCTGACTCCTATGGATGTGAATCGTTTTATCTTTTCCTTGACCAAGGCTAAGTATTCGGCCATGTTTTCATTTTTAGCTTGAAAATCTCCTCGTACTTGGTTAGCGAGCAACTGTGAGTCTGTGTATATTATTATCTCTTCTGCTCCCAGGTCGTCAGCAAGGCGTAATCCGGCCTAGAAGGCCTCGTATTCTGCCTGATTATTGGATGTAGGGAAAGACAGGGTTAAGGATGCTTCGATAAGTGTTCCCTCCTCGCTCTCTAACATGACCCCGGTCCCGCTGCCTATCGAGCTGGATGCTCTATCGACGAAAATGGTCCATTTAGATGGAGATGTTGTTGTTTGCTTGTTGAATGTAAGTTCTGCTACGAAGTCGGCTAATGCTTGAGCTTTGAGGGCCTGCCATCCTTCGTATTTGATGTCGAACTCGGCCAATTCTAACGATTATTTGAGCATTCGACTGACCATGTCTGATCTTCCGAGCATCTGTCTGATGGGTTGGTCTGTTCTGACGACGATAGTATGGGCCAAGAAGTAGTGTCGTAACCTCCTTGCAGCGAAGAGTAGGGCTAGAGCTACCTTTTCGATTTGCAAGTACCTGAGTTCGGGGCCGTTCAATGCCTTGCTCGTGAAGTATATGGGTTTTTGCCCCTCGGGGAGCTCTCGGATAAGGGCTGCACTAACGGCCTCGTTCGACACGGCGAGGTAAGGGTATAACGTTTCACCTTCATTGGGTCTGGAAAGTACCGATGGTTCGGATAGTGATTTCTTTAGGTGAGCCAAGGCTTGCTCGCATTCGTCGATCCACTCGAAAGCTGACTCTTTGCGGAGGAGTTTGTAGAAAGGAGTGCGTGCTGGGCAGATTTAGCCATAAATCGAGCGAGGGAAGCGAGTACTCCGTTCAGTGACTGTATGGATTTTTTAGAGTTTGGGGTAGGTATTTCTGTGAATGCTCGACATTTATCCGGGTTGGCTTCGATCCCTCGCTCGGTTAAGTAGAACCCGAGGAATTTACCTGCCCGAACTCCGATTGTACATTTTTCAGGGTTGAAACGCATCTTGCATTTTCAAGCTTGGTCGAACACCTTTCGTAGGTGGGAAGCATGATCTGTTTCTTCCTGGGATTTGAATATCATGTCGTCCATGTATACTTCGAGCATGTCCCCAATTTCAGCTTGGAAAACTTTGTTCATCATGCGCTGAAAAGTGGCGCCCGCGTGTTTTAGACCGAAGGGCATAACGTTGTAGTAGTAATTGCCCGACTCGGTCATGAAGGCCGTGTGTTTTTTTGGCCACAGCCATGGGAATTTTGTTATATCCTGAATAAGCATCCATAAATAAGAGTAGTTTGAAACCGGCCGAGTTATCGACCAATTTATTGATATTTGGCATAGGGTAAGCATCTTTCGGGCAAGCCCGGTTAAGATCAGTATAATCAATGCACATTCGCCATTTTCCATTAGATTATTTCACAAGTACAACATTGGAAAGCCAGGTGGTGTACCTGGCTTCCATTACAAAGTTTGCCTCTAGGAGGTCTTCTACAGCTTTTTCAGCCGCTTTAGCTTTTTCGGTCGACTATTTTCTCCTCCATTGGGCGATGGCCTTGTGATTTGGATCGATGGAAAGATGGTGACATGCTACATCTAGATCGAGCCCGGGCATTTCTGCTGCGCTCCATGCAAATAGGTCGGCATTCCCCCTCAGGCATTCTTCTAGCTGTCTTTTTGCTAATTCTGGGAGGTGTTTTCCGATCTTCACGCATCTGCTCGGGTGCTCTCCCAGCGGGATCAGTTCGAATTGACCGTCAGGGATAGGTCGGGCTAATGAAGAGGAGGGCTGCTGAGAATTCTCGGCCTCATCTGGAAATCTGCAATCGAGGCCGATGGAATCGACCCGGGGGAGAGGTGCGGGTGCATCAGTGTTCAGGGAGCAAGCTGAAGTGGAGGCTTTTGGCTGGTACGATATCGAGCTAAGGCCTTTAGAGGCTGCTTCGAAACAACATCGAGAAGCTTCCACATCACCATGCAGGGTGGCGACTCTTCCTGAAGTGGTGTAGTATTTCATCTTTAGATGGACGGTGGATAGGACGGCTAGGAGTTCGGCCAGAGTTGGTCGACCTAGAATGCATTGGTAGAGAGAGGGACAATCGACGACCAAGAACTGGACGCGAATTGATCGAGCAGTTTCTGCGGCTCCGAACGTGACTATGAGATTGACGTAACCCCACGGTCGTGATACCGCACCGTTGAAACCTTGTAGGTTCGATCCTACGTATGGTGTCAGGTGAGTTTCGTTCAGCTGGAGCGTAGCGAATAGCTGCGAGTACATGATGTCGCATGAGCTACCCTGGTCGACCAGTATCCTGCGGACGTCGAAGTTGGCCTTTTGGGCTCGAATTGACCAGTATCCAAAAGGCCAACTTCGACGTCCGCAGGATACTGGTCGACCAGGGTAGCTCATGCGACATCATGTACTCGCAGCTATTCGCTACGCTCCAGCTGAACGAAACTCACCTGACACCATACGTAGGATCGAACCTACAAGGTTTCAACGGTGCGGTATCACGACCGTGGGGTTACGTCAATCTCATAGTCACGTTCGGAGCCGCAGAAACTGCTCGATCAATTCGCGTCCAGTTCTTGGTCGTCGATTGTCCCTTTCTCTACCAATGCATTCTAGGTCGACCAACTCTGGCCGAACTCCTAGCCGTCCCATCCACCGTCCATCTAAATATGAAATACTACACCACTTCAGGAAGAGTCGCCACCCTGCATGGTGATGTGGAAGCTTCCCGACGTTGTTTCGAAGCAGCATCTAAAGGCCTTAGCTCGATATTGTACCAGCCAAAAGCCTCCACTTCAGCTTGCTCCCTGAACACTGATGAACCCGCACCTCTCCCCCGGGTCGATTCTGTAACACCCACTTTTTCCCATTTTAAAAATTAAACAATTTTCTAAGTTAATCAGAGTTTAAACCACCAAGTGGGTATTCACTTTTCAAAACAAACCAACAATTGACTTATTTCCTTCAAGTGCTTACAACAACTTAACTTTAAACATAAAATAGTTTCATAATTAAATACATAAATATGACAGAGTTTAAGAGTTCAAAAATAAAAATGGTTTCATAAAAGTCCCTGTTCCCGTTACATATCAGAGCTCCTAGGACACGGACTTCAACACCACAACATTTCTCAAGTACCTGAGTTATCTGTACTTCCGAAGAAGCACAGACGCAACAAAACAAACACTGGGGTGAGAAACAGATTCATAATATAATGGTGCAAACAACATACATAAAGGAGTAAATTTACACCCCAAATACACTCAAACAATCGATTATCATAATGCAATGTGACTCAAATTCACAATGCAAATGCGGTACCGACTCACAACAACGGTTCATTAATTCGAATCCGGATGCATCGCTTACGCTCCTACTGAGACACGATCATCCCTGCACCAACGATTCTCAAGGAATCTGAATAATCACTTACGCTCCATCCGATACATGATTATTCCACCAAATGTATGCGTATGCAAACTCAATAACACATACAATATCACAACGTGCATGAACAATTTATACACCATGATCCTCATGATCCCTTTCAACAAATATTACTGCATCATTTCAGTTCATACAAGTATACAATGCATATTATTCATAATTAAAACAATTCACAAGGAAACATACAATTCATTTAGGCACCCAAACTCTTTCCCTAAAGGAGGTCATCAGGTCCTATAATCACTATTAAAATCACCTTCAAGGTCCTATTCCTCTAGGGTAAGCCTAAATTGAAAGAACTAGTCAAATCCGCCTTAAAACGAACGATTTTTCAAAGTTACAGTGGCTTGACACAACTTCCCGTGTCCCCCGACACGACCCGTGTAAGGTGGCCTGGGGACACACCCCCAAAAATAAAAAAATCACATCCTACAGGGGGCTGACACGGCCGCCCGTGTCCTGTGACACGGCCCGTGTCAGGCCTTCTGAACTCAAAAATCCAATTTTCTCAATTTCTTCCAATTTCTTCTCTCTTTTACACCTGCACAAACTCAATTTATTCTAGCTCGAATTTAACATCCAAAATAGACCAATTTACATATTTTCTATCTATTTATGCCTATAACCTTAATTAGTTTTATACTTAAACCCTCTTAGATCAAATTGGGGAAATTATGAGGTTTTATCCTCTTCCTCATTCACTCTAACCTCTCTAACCTTCATATGCCAAATCTCCCAATATCATACATTCAACATCAAATATATTATCAATACACAATCTATGATCATATTCATGAACAATTTCATAATATTGCATCAATTCAACCATTCATATCAGAATCTCTTAAAAATACCTAAGGGAGGAAGGAACTCCCAATTACCCTTCTATGTTATATCACCAATCATAAACCCTTCCCCCCCCCCCCCTTACCTCAAAATTGAAGCTTTTCAAATCTTCACCCTTGGTTTTCACGATTGTTGATCTTCTTATCCTCCCTTTTCTTCAGAGTTCCCCCTGTTCCTTCGTCAAAATACACGATGTGAGAATTCTATCGTGCCTTTCCCCTTTTCATAAAACCCAATGGACACTTTTGTCCCTCAATCCTCCAACTTATTATTTTCTTTTCTTTTATTAAATAATAACAATATTATAATAATACACATTATTATATTATTATTATTCTCATAAAACATTTTTCTTCAATTAACCCAAACAGACCATTACAATATTTATATTTATTTCATAAAAATAAACATAAAAATTAAGGCGTTACAACTCTCCCCCTCCTAATTATTTCCTTCCTCGAAAATGTACCTGAATGAAATAACTTTGGATATGATTCCCTCATCTTGCTCTCCAATTCCCAGGTAACACTTCCACCAGCATCTCCACCCCAAGCTACTCTCACGAGGGATATCTCCTTGCCTCTCAGTTGCTTTATCTTGCGATCCTCAATTCTTAACGGTAAGGTCTCTATCGTAAGGTTATCACGAATCTGCACTTCATCTCTCTGAATGACATGTGAAGGATCAGGTACATACTTCCTGAGTTGCGACACATGGAACACATCGTGCAAATTCGAGAGTTCTGGTGGTAATGCCACTCGGTAAGCAACCATGCCTACTCTCTGCATAATCTGATACGGTCCAATAAACTTAGGATCCAACTTCTTAGACTTCAACGCACGTCCAACCCCGGTCATTGGGTTGACTCTCTAAAATACATGGTCACCTTCACTGAACTCTAAGTCTTTCCTCCTATTATCATGGTAACTTTTCTGCCGACTCTGAGACGCTTTCATTTTCTCTTTAATCATCTGAATAGTTTTAGTAGTCTGCTGAATAATCTCAGGTCCAAGCATGACATTTTCACCCGTCTCATACCAACACAACGGTGTTCTACACCTTCTACCTTATAAAGCCTCAAACGGAGCCATTCCAATACTTGAATGATAACTGTTATTATAAGTAAATTCAATTAGTGCCAAATGTGTATCCCAAGCACCACCTTTTTCTAGCACACAAGTTCTCAACAAATCCTCCAATGACTGAATAGTCCTCTCGGATTGTCCGTCTGTCTGTGGGTGGTAAGCCGAACTCAATTTCAACTTAGAACCCAACGCCTCATGCAAACTTTTCCAGAACTCAGAAGTAAACTGCGGATCTCTATTTGATACTATACTTGACGACACACCGTGCAATTTCATAACAACCCGAATGTCGATCTCCACCAACTTTGTTAACGGATAACTAATGTTGATCGGAATAAAATGTGCAGACTTAGTTAACCGGTCTACAACTACCCAAGTAGCATCAAGGCCTCTCGCCGTAATCGGCAAACCTGTCACAAAATCCATAGCAATACTATCCCATTTCCACTCCGGAATCTCCAAAGGTTGCATCAGCCCCGAAGGCTTCTGATGTTCCACTTTAGATTTCTGACACACCAAGCAAGAATAAACAAATTGCGCGATATCTCTCTTCATACCGTGCCACCAAAATAACTTCTTCAAATCAAGGTACATTTTCGTAGCTCCTGGATGAATACTCAAGCTACTCCGATGACTTTCTTCCAAAATTGCTTTCTTTAATTCAATATTATCCGGTATACAAATTCTTTCTTGGAACCTCAAAATACCATTGTTATCCACAACAAAATCACCTCCTTGGTCATTTCCTTCAGTAGGCATCAAATCTACTAATTTCACATCTTGTCGTTGGCCTTCTTTAATTATATCAAGAAATTCATTATTTATTCGCAACATACCCAACTTAACACTTTCAGGTGTCATCTCACACACCATACTCAAGTCTCTAAATTGCTCAATTAAATCCATCTCCTTCATCATCATAGCCGACATATGATTTGTCTTCCGGCTTAGTGCATCCGCTACTACATTAGCTTTTCCCGGATGGTAACTCAAGTTAAAATCATAATCCTTCAAAAATTCTAACCACCTTCTCTGTCTCATATTAAGCTCCTTCTGATCAACTAAGTATTTTAAGCTCTTATGGTCACTAAAAACTTCAAATCGCGAACCATAGAGATAATGCCTCCATATTTTCAACACAAAAACCACCGCCGCTAATTCTAGATCATGAGTAGGATAATTCCTTTCATGTGTTCTCAATTGCCTTGAAGCATAAGCTACTACTTTGCCGACTTGCATCAACACACCACCTAAACCCATCTTAGATGCATCACAATAAACAACGAAGGCTTCACTCGGATTTTGTAAGACTAATACCGGTGCCGAAGTCAATTTCTTTTTCAACTCATCAAAGCTCTTTTCACAAGCTGCATCCCAAACAAAAGCTTGACTCTTCCGGGTCAATTGAGTCAATGGCAATGCCAAACTAGAAAATCCTTCTATGAACCTTCGGTAATAACCAGCTAGACCAAGAAAACATCTAATTTCCGTTACCATCTTCGGAGGTTCCCACTGTCGCTCCCACTAAATGAGGCTAGGTCAAATAGGGTACAGACGTGAACGGTCGGCGAAAGAGAAAGAATGAAAAGAGTCGCCAGCTAGGCATTTTTATCCCGAAGGAAAGGTAATGCTGCATAGACCTAAGAAAAGATGGATAAGACGGTTGCGAACCAGAGAAACTGAGAAAGGGGGTTGGTTACAACCTGGCAAGGTATTAGCACCCAGATTGTCCGCCGTACTCGACGGGATCCACGCTTAAAAGATTTGTGTTTAAAGGGGTAGTGTCAGTGCTATTCTGTGTGCAAAAGGCTGGAAAAGAATGCAATTGTCAGTGTAAAAGAAGTATGAAGTGAAATAAAAGAGTGTCAGTGTAAGAAGAGAATATGAAGCTCAAGATTATGAGGCTTAAAGAATAATGCTAGAAGAGGGGGGATATACAGAGACTTTTGTTCGATAACTGTTAAGTTATGCCTACGTATCCTCTCGTGCAATGAGGAAGTCAGAACACCGTAGTTCGACTCAAAGAGACTGAAAGATAAATCGACTGATGAACTGCTTACTTGTCTATGCTCAAGTGTATGACCTGTCTGGCTCAAGTGCAAACTGTCTTGCATTAGACAGAAGAAGCAAGTTCTCGTTTGTGTGTGAATGAGGTGAGAAAAGAATCCGGAGGAGACGATTATTGTTTGTTTTTGGTGTTTTCAATCTTTTATTGCTTTTGAGTTTGTCATAAGAAAATGAGCTTAAGCCTGAACCAAGGGTTAATAAACTCATCACATCCTCCCTCTGATTAGGGGTAATGAGAATACCTTAAGTATGAAGTAAGCACCTCACACTTAATCACCATGATGTAGAATTAAGATCATTATCCTACTTGCAATTATTTAGATGTTTTTTTGGAGTTTTTGTTTAGTGTTAAGTAATAAGTTTAAGCCATAATCAAGGATTTAATGGACCCATTACACCATCCTAATAGAAGGATAATAGATGAGAACATTTAAGCTAAGGAAGGCTCCTCAACTTAATCCATGATTAGGGATTAACCTCATGACAAAACAAAGCCTTTATTAAAGTGGATTTTAGTTAATGGTAATATTAAGAAATGAATTTTATGGTTTGTAAGACAACTTGAGGGGGACTTTTCCATTAACACTAGGGTTAGTCCTTCTTAACCAATTAAGGAAGAATTAGAACCCTAATGCAAGGCCCAAGTTACAAGCTTGATGTCTTAGTGATTATTAGGTGAATTGATTAAAGGATTTAAACACATTAAGGGTTTAACACTTAGGATTAAAGTTATACACTCCATCCTAATAGAAGGATGGAGGCATAACCCTAATCACAAAGTCTTAAAACCTTGAGGGTTTAGTCCTTGATTAAGAGATGAGAAGAGAAGACTCAAAGATGACACAAAGGTAAAACTAATGGGGGGACTAATCAAATCCTAATTGTGATCATGCTTGGGTATTCCTAGGGTTTATGAGGCTTGCAAGAAGATCTTCAAGAAAAGCCACCAAGGAAGAAGAAAGATGAAAGGAAGAGAAGCAGAAAGAAGCAAGTCAACTTACTTCACTTAAGAAGATAAGTTGCTTGAAGAAAGAAAAAGGAGAAGGAGCATGAATGAGCAAGCCCACTCTAATTCACAAGTAAAATGCAGCAATGGATGCATAAAAGAGATGAGAATAGATTATGAGAAGTGAAGGCAAATTCACTTCTCAAACACTTACCACCTGAAAAGTTAGCAACAAGAAATGAAATGAAATGAAAATGAGATGAAATGCAAAGATGAAAACCAAAGTCAGAAGCATAATCATGATGCAAATGATGCTATGAGATGGTATGAAAGCATGTCAAGAGATATGGATGATCATACAAACAATGAAGATGCAAATGAGACATGAAAGGAAGCATGAAAGTTCATGAGAGCTTATGACATCAAATGAAAGCAAAAGCATGGAAAATGGATGATGCAATGATCAAACATGAGACTAATGTGTCCTAAGATGTCTTGTATGTCATTTGAAAGCACAAAGTGTCATGGAAAGTTTATGTATGCAAGCATATGAAGAATGAATGCAAATGAAGGCAAAGATTAGGGTTTATGTACAAGATGCAATGCAAAATTCAAAATCAGAAGCAAAACATGAGACAAAAAATTGAAAATGGGATCAAAGGTACCCTAAACCTATACAAGTTCACTGGCCAAAGGGGAAGGTCAAAAGCTAAACCCTAAAGGACTTATGATTTTTCTAAGTTTGCTAGGGTTTTAAGGTACCTCACAAGGAAAAATGCAAAACAAATCAAAAATGAAAGATAAATTCATGCCAATTTTATCCTATAAACTACATGATATGTGGGATGCAATGCAAAAAGAACCATTATCAAACTCTTCATGGTTAGGCAGAAAAGATTTTTCTAAGTTAAGGTCAAAATATTGATTTTTAAGAACCCTAAATCCAAAGAAAAATGTCAAAATGGATCAAGAACCAAAAATAAATTTGTATGAATGGTTTGATAATGTTTCTAAATGTGTCAAGATGCAATGTGATTTTTTTGGTGATTTTTAGAAACTTAAATAGTATTTTAATTAATTAATTTCCATTAATTAATTAAAATAAACATTTAAATGTTTTAAAAATGATTTTTTAATGTGAAAAATAAAAATAAAAATATTTTTGGGTTAAGAAAATTATTTGAAGTCAAAATGCAAAAGAAAAATATTTTTGGCATTTTCTAGCTATTTTAAATAAATTGTGCAAGATAAATGATAAAAAATGAAATTAAAATGAGAATTAATGAAAGTAGGATGATCCAGTGGCTGAGATTGGTTCTGGGGGTTTCCAGGGTTGGCTACGCGCCAGATCCTATGGCCAGTATTCAAATTTCATTAATCCTAATTAATTAATTCTTTAATCCATAATTAAAACTAATGAAGTGATCTCAGCCACACAACACGCGCGGGAAGGGGAAATCTAAGGGTCCACATTTAAACAAAGCCCTAAACCTAATTAGAAACCCTAATCACTTTCAGGTCACCGGAGACGAACTCCGGTCGTCTTCTCCGGTGACATCCCTCCCTGAAAAAACTCAACTCACTCCCTAGGTCATTTCTGGAGCTCTAAAGCTCCAGATTTGTTCCTTTCATCTCCCTAAACCTAATTCTAACCTCAAACTCCATTTATTTCCAACCATTAACAAGAATCGAAGCCAAGAACAAAAACTGCAAAAATTTCAGACAAGCCATACACTCTTAATTCTTCATCATTTTCAAAAGTAAAAGGTTCATTGCACTCAGGGAATCAAACTTAACCAAATGAGAACTTAAAATAAAGCTTCTAGAAAAATAAATTCGTATGGCTACCTGAGGTGAACCTTTCAACCCTAGAGATTTCAGGCTGCTTTCTTGCTTCCAAATGCCTCCAATGAACTCCTTGAAGAAGCTTTGATGCTTGGTTGGAGTGTTTTGTGGTTAGTTTGTGAGATTGATGCAGTTCAGTTCAATGGAGGAGGAAAATCGTGTTTTTGATATGGAGGGTTTCAGGGCAAGGTGATGGTTGGGAAATGATCAGTGGATCATGGTGAGTTGTTCTATGAAGTTTTTTTTGAAGGTTTGTAGCTTGTGTGATGAGTTTCGAATGAAAATGAAAAAAGGGAGGTTTTGGTGAATGCTGAGCAATCTGAAGTGTTAGGCTCCAATGTTGTGTGTTATGAATTGCATTTTGTCCACATAACAAGTTGTGATAGGCCAGAGAGTGGGTGGTAGTGTTGCACCCCAAAATTTGCCCTCTACAAAACAAGTCATTGTGTACTAAGAGGATCACAAGGTTCACAAGACATCTCATGAGGTTCACAAGGTTCACAAAGTTCACAATTAGTCAAAAGATTTGACAATTCCCTCAGACAATGCATCCTCCTAAGCAATGCATCCTAAATTAGGGTTTTGACTTTTATCAGGCTAAATGGACTTCCAAGACTTCAAGTGAGCTTCATAACATATTATATGTGTTCAAGAATCCCCATGTCAAGTTTCAAGACTTTCCCAAAAGATTTGCTCAGGCAGATGATCAGATAGGTTAAAATCAGTCAAAGCAGTTAAAAAGTCAAACTGAGGTCAACTGTGGTCAAACCAAAGTCAAACTTCATGATTTTTTTCCAACATCAAGTATATGAAGTAAAATTCATTATTTTATCAAGGGTTGATCATGATTCATCAAGGAGATTTCAGATCATCAAGAATCAGGAGTTTCTAAATTAGGGTTTTCCCAAGAAAAGTCAACTGAACTTTGACCAGCCATAACTTTCACATGCTTCATCAAATTTTTTCCATCCAAAGCTTATTTTGAAGGAAATTGAATTCTCTACAACTTTGTGTCTCACAAGCCAAGCCCAAAAATGCTTCATTTGGAAGGTATGAGCTAAGACATTATAGGTCCTTTTAAAAGTCAACAAAAAGTCAACAACTTCCAAAGAGCATAACTTGAGAATGTAAAAGATATGGAAATGAGACCAAAGAGGTTGGTTATAGGACTCTTTAAGCTTTCCAAAATGTCCAAGAACACCCTCATAGCATTAAAATTGAAGGATTTGTGCCCTTGCAAAGTTGGGAAATTTTTGAGAGGTTTATGAAGTAAACGAGGTCTTAAAACCATAATTCTTCAAATGGGCTGACTTTTTTGAGATCCAATAGGTTCCATGACATCATGCACGCAATTAATTTAATATTTTCATAATTTTATTCATTTTATTTTTATTTATTATGATTTTTTATATTAAAAATCATTTTAAATTCAAATAAAATATAAAATGGTGAAGATTTAAAATGAGTTGTCTTCTAGAATGTCATAAAGCTTATTTGGATCTAATTGATACAAAAATTATGAGGATTATCTTAAAATAGCAAGTTCATATCAAGAATATTCAAATTTTAAAAGCTAATCTTTTTCAATTTTCAACTATCCAAATATCCATCAAATTGGTAAAGTCTTTGACCTAATTCATTCACTCATATATATACAACATTTAACAAACAATAGAAGACGAATTCAAAGCCTCTCACATCATCTTCAAGCTTCAAAAATTTCATCCAAAAACTCAAATTCGGTTTGATACTTCTAGCCACTCTCAAGACAAACTAAAGGTTGCAAATTATTCCTTGAAGGTCACTGATTGTTTCTGGATCATAAAACCATCCATCCCTGCACTAAATCATAAAAACCGAATCCATGTTCATGCTCACTTTACAATTTTTCGATTTTACATATTCACTCATGATTAATCATATTTGACTGATGTTTTGTGTTTGTTATGATACAAGGAACGTTTCTGGATGAATCAATTGGAGTTTAGGGACACGAATGAGGATTCACCATTATTAGGGTTTTTTCGGCCAAATTAGGATTCAATGATTTAATCAATATAAATGATTTCTAAAGACGTAGATTAGTTGCAAATATCCTCAGGAATTCAATGATGTTCTCAATTTTGTGAAATTTTGTTGTTTTATTGATGTTTGAGTTTCGTAGGGTTTGCTGCAATTTGAAATTCGCAGGAAATATGGTAGCAAAATTCGTAGCAAAATTCGCAAGTCAGGAGGAAGAAGATGAAGTCCAACGCGCCAAATTCATGTTTCAAATTTCAATATTATATTTTATGTTATTATTGTTATATTTATTTCAGAAGAACAAGCTGGCTCAGTTGGTTAGCGCGCGTGTGTGAGATAGGAAGGGTCCTGGGTTCAAACCTTCCCCAGGCCATTTGTTTTTTTGTTATTTTCATTGATTTTTGCAGGTTAAAAATAAAAAGAATACAACCTATTTTGCTATCACCAGCGCGTAGCTGGTCCAGTGGTTGGCTTGTTGGTCCAAGGAGAATGAGGCCTAGGGCGTGGGTTCGATCCCTGCCCCAGGTAAGTTCCAGTTTTTTTTTCTTTTTTAACTTGTTTTACTTATTTATTTTGCTTAACTATTTTATTATTAAGAAAAATTAATTATGTTTAATATGTAAATAAATTCTAAATTAATATGTAAATATCTTATATGTTCTAAAAAATTTCTAAAAAATATTTTCTAAAACTAATTTCTTATTTATTTGAATTAAAATATGTGTATATTTATTTAATGATTAAATTAGTATTATGTATTAAATTAAAATCCTAATATTTTTGTATCTAAAACCCTAATTATATTTAAACCCTAATTTATTTTCTAACAATTCAAAACCCTAATTTTCTTTTATAATTTTAATTTCTTATTTTTATTATGTTTGCTTAATTATATTTAATAAATATTTCTAATATATATATAATTAAATTATTAAACTATTAATCATGTTTATTTTTGTAAATAAATTAGTATATAATTATTATTTATTTCTCATCTTAAAACTCTTAAAAAATTTATTTATCTAAATTTAAAGTTTTAATTTGATTTCTATATTGTATATTATTGTGCTAACCTCTTTTTCTCTTATATTTTTATTACTAACCTTTTATTTATTATTATTATTATTTAAATTATTTTATTATGTAATTGTGCAAGCCATGTAATAGTTGTAGTAATTTTTATTGTTTATTTATTTATAAATTGCTATGGTTAGTAAATTAGGGAGTGAAAACATATTTGTATATTAAAAATTAATTTAGATCACTAACTATAAGATAAATATTTGAATTTGTACACGCACTGTTGCACCCCAAAATTTGCCCTCACAATACAAGACTTTGTGTGCTAAGGAGGTTCACAAGTTTCACAAGATTCACAATGCTTACAAAACCTTTCATGAGGTTCATGAAGTCTACAAGTCACTTTATGAGGTTCACAAGGTTCACAAGATTCACAATGTTTACAAGACCTTTCATGAGGTTCATGAAGTCTACAAGATACTTTATGAGGTTCACAAGGTTCACAATACCTCCCATGAGGATCACACGACATTTTATGATGGTTCACAAGGTTCACAAAGTTCACAAAGTTCACAATTGGTCAGAAAAGTTGACAATTCCCTCAGATAATGCACCTCCTAAGCAGTGTATCCAAAACTAGGGTTTTGACTTTAATCAGGCTAAATGAACTTCCAAGACTTCAAGTGAGCTTCATAACATCTTATATGTGTGTAAGAACCCCCATGACAAGTTTCAAGACTTTTCTCAAAAGTTTGCTCAGTCAGATGATCAGATAAGTCAAAATCAATCAAAGCAGTTAAAAAGTCAAACTGAGGTCAACTGTGGTCAAACCAAAGTCAAACTTCATGATTTTTTGCCAACATCAAGTATATGAAGTAAAATTCATAATTTGATCAAGGATTGATCATGATTCATCAAGGAGATTTCAGATCATCAAGAATCAGGAGTTTCTAAATTAGGGTTTCCTTAGTAAAAGTCAACTGAACTTTGACCAGCCATAACTTTCACATACTTCATCACCAAGTCTCCATCCAAATCTCATTTTGAAGGAAATTGAATTCTCTACAACTTTGTGTCTCACAAGCTAAGCCCAAAAATGCTTCATTTGGAAGGTATGAGCTAAGACATTATAGGTCCTTTTGAAAGTCAACAACTTCAAAAGGGCATAACTTGAGATTGGTAAATGATATGGACATGAAACTAGTGGGGTTGGTTAGAGGACTCTTCAAGCTTTCCAAAATGTCCAAGAACACCCTCATAGCATTAAAATTTAAGGATGTGTGCCCTTGCAAAGTTGGGAAATTTTTGGTTGGTTTATGAGGAAAATGGAGGTCTAAAACCAATTTCTTCCAAATGGGCTTGCCAAATGATGACCCAATCCATACTATAACTTCATGCACGACCCAAGTCATCAAAAATCAAATTTTTTATTATTTTATTTTTATTTATTTTGATTTAATTCATTTAAAATCATTTTAAATTAAAATAAAATATAAAAATCAAAGATTTAAATATGATTAAGCTTCTAGAAAATCATAAATATGTCTTGGATCAAATTGATATGGGAGTTATGATGATTGTCTTAAAATAGCAAGTGTTTATACAAAAATATTTGACTTTTAAAGACTTATCATTTTGAATCTTTCTAGATCAAATCTTCCACACAATGACTTAATTTTTTAACCTAAATTCATCACTCTATACGTATACAATGTAACCCTAACACAAGCAACGAATTTTCTGCTTCCAAAGAGTAAGTTTCACAAACCAAAAAAACCCTCACAAACTCAAATTCGGTTTCAATCTTCCAAGGCATTTGAAGGTAATTTGAGAACACAGCCATGATCACTAGACATCATTGAGTGGAAACCAATGCTTATTTGCATCCAAAACCATTCATATAGCATAACCCGAAGCATTCTTGATCATGAATAATTTTTTTTCGATTCCACTAATCCAATGCGTTTTAATGAATTTTGTTTGTTTAATCATGTTTGTGATGTTGTATAGATTGTTTCTGGACAGTTAAATCAAAGCTTCATGGCTTGAATCGCAAACGGCCATGGCTAGGGTTAGAGCTTCAAAATTAGGGGTTCACGGAATACCTAATATAAATAACTAATGGACCCATGGTTGGACTGTATTCATTGCATAGATCATGTTTGTATGTTCAATTTGATGAAATTGTGCTTGTAGGATGATGTATAGGATTCGCAGGTTTAAAACGCATGAGAATGCGCAGGAGTTTTCCCAGGAAAATTCGCAGGAAATCCTACGAATTCAAGGAAGAAGATGAAGCTGGCCTGCGCGCGAATTTAAAATTTGAATTTCTGTTTTAAAATATTATGAATTGCTTGCTGTTTTATTTCACAAATGACTGGCTAGCTCAGTTGGTTGCGTAGGCGCGCGTGTTGCTGAAGGGTCAGGGGTTCGATTCTTGAACCAGGCCATCTTTTTCTTGTTTTTTCCATTTAATGAGATGTTTTATAATATTATCAATTGTAGTTGTTTCATTAACAGATGCGCTCATCCAGCAGGAATGGTAACGTGTATGTGTGTTTGCTTGAAAGGTCCTGGGTTCGATTCCCCCCAGGCCTTTTGTTTTGTTCATTTTTTTTATTTTCAGGGTTAACGCACAAAAGCCATTGGATCCCATGTTTCTTCACCTGCGCACAGGCTGGCCCAGTGGTAATGCATCATCCAGGTTCTGGGGAGGTCCTGGGTTCAAATCCAGGCCTCCCCATTTTTTTTAACCTAATTATTTTTCTATTTCTTTTCTCTTTTCTTATTCTTTATTTTAATTAAATATTATATGATAAATTAATATGATTAAAATTAATATTTTATTTTCTCAAATATAATTTATTTGTATATCTATATTATTATCCTACATAATTTATTTTGTTAAAAAATTAACTTAGTAATGTAAATTAAAATATAAACCCATATTTATTTTCTTAAAAAAATCTCTAATCTTGATATTTTTATTAAAACCCTAAAATTTAATTCAATTTTATCATTTACTTTAATTATATATGTATTTCCATAATTTGTTTATAATCTAAATTTTGTATATGAATAATTTTTTAAATATATGTTTAGAAATAATTAAATCTATACTAATTTAATTTTGTAATTATAATTTTCATAATATGTTTATAGTTAATTTTTCTATATAATTTACAAATAACTTAAAACTTTATAATTAATATAATTGTTCATATTTTCTTATTAACTTTAAATAATCATTTACATAAAATTTAATTTTTTTTTTAATTATTATATTATTTTTTTGCTTATTTCATTACTATTTTTTAATTATGATATTTATTTGATACTAACCCCATTTATTTTTAAATTGTGATTATTATTATTATTTTCACTAACCCCTATTATAATTATTTATTGCTTATTTATTTATTTTGCTATTTATTTAAATTGTTGTAACTGCTCCTGGATGTAATATTTTGTAATATTTAAATTATTTATTTTTATGTCATGGTTAGTAAAAATAGGGAGTGTAAACATGTATGTTATTTAAAATTAATTTAGAACACTTAATTCAAAAGATAAATATTAAATTGAACACTCACACACGTAAGTCGATCTTTGATCGCCATCTCACTTTCTAGGGTTACCTCTCATTGTTGCCTAATCACAAGGTCAAGTAGGGTGTATAAAGCAAAAGTCCCTTAAAAATAAATTCATCTAGTCCCTTAACAATAAAAGATCAAGTCCCTTAAATGGTTGCCTTCATAATGATCTTGTCCCTTTCGAATAATGATGACAGTCCCTCCAAAAATGCTTAATACACCCTACAATTGCCTTCATTAAACAGATGTCCCTTTACTTGTCCCACACATCCAAGGTAATGACTACCTATTCCTTAATAATAGGGATATCATTACCATTTAAAGGATTCAAGAACAGAAAGACTTAAACTTTAGGGTAGGTTCCTCATAGTTACTTGCTCACTATTCAAAAACTTTTCAAACACTTCACAATTTCAAACAATTTTTAAACACAAGTTTTTTACGCATCCGTACATGGATCATTATCAAACTCTTATGAAAATTTCTATTCACACACTTCACATTTTCAAAAACATTTTAAAGTGAGCTAAGTAACTAAGAGCCCATGGATAACCATGGATGTAAAGGGTGCTAACACCTTCCCTTTACATAACCTACCCCCCGGACCCAAAAATCTTTTAAAAGGTCTTTCCTGTTCTTTTATGCCTTTCCTTTGGATAAAATAAAAGTCGGTGGCGACTCTTGCTATCCGCAACATAACTAAAGTCAGTTCTCCCACCGTGTTACACGCACACACGTAAGTCGATCTTGGATCGCCATCTCACTTCTTAAAGGATACCTCTCATGTTGTCTAAACAAAAAGGTCAAGTAAGGTGTATAAAGCAAAGTCCCTTCTCTTATTAATATCATCTTGTCCCTTTAAAGATTATAAGATCAAGTCCCTTCATGGTTGCCTTCGTAAATGATCTTGTCCATTTCGAATAAAAGATGATAAGTCCCTTCGAATTACTAATACACCTTACAGTTGCCTAAATTCAGATTGTCCCTATACATGTCCCTTCTCACATCTAAGGTAATGACTACCTATTCCTTAATAATAGGGATAGTCTTACCATTGAAAGAACATTTAAGAACAGAAAAGATTCAAATTAGGGTAGGTTCCTCTTAAGTACTTGCTCACCTTTTCAAAACATTTCATGAACACTTCACATTTTCAAACAATTTTCAAAACAAAGGCTTTATATATATCCATACATGGATCATTATAAAGTACTTAAGAAAATTTCTAATCACACACTACATTTCTCAAAACATTTTAAAGTGAGCTAAGTAACTAAAAGCCCATGGATAACCATGGATGTAAAGGGTGCTAACACCTTTCCTTTACATAACCTACCCCCCGAACCCAAAAATCTTTCAAGGTCTTTCCTGTTCTTTTATGCCCTTTCCTTTGGATAAAATAAAAGTCGGTGGCGACTCTTGCTATCCGCAACATTTAACTAAAGTCAGTTCTCCCACCATGTTACAAGTAGCTGCAGCTGATTGGTATGGGCAAGATGCAAAAAGTCAAGATTTTGTGTACCATAGATATGGGCAAGAATACAACTGGTCCTTAGGCATGTCCATGCGCAGCTGACTTCATGGATGTCCACAAATCCAATCTTGAAGCAATTCAGCATGTGGGAATAAAGTTATGGGGTGTTTTGCAATTATGTGAAGTTTTGGCCCCTTTGAGAGATCTTGATGATCAAGGCATGAAACTTGAGAATTCTCTGGGCAATTATGAATTATAGGTCATGTATGATGTTTGTGTAATGGTTAGAAGTCACTTTGAGGTCACAAATTTCCTTGGTATGAGTTTTTGCAAGTTTCCCTCTTTGGTACATAAGTGAAATTTTTTGATTTTTCCCAACTTTGCAAGGCCATAACTTGAGTTCTATGATGAATTAGATCAAGTTCTTGTACTTTTTGAAAATGGAATGATCCAATCTACAACTTTCATGACCAATAATTTTTCATTTGAAGCATTTTTGAATCAAAAAGAGGAGGTTGAAAAACTTTCCCAAAATGGCAAATTTGCATTACAAGTCACTTTCCCAAAATGGCAACCTTGCAAATGGCTTGAAATTCTTCAATTTTGTGAATTTCTAACTTCTTCCAAGATCAAATAAAGATCATATACACCTAAAATGATGAAGAAGACCCTTTGGTTGGATGATTGGGGGCCTCAGATGCCCTGATTTTGCACTGACTTGCTCAAGAAGTCATCTATTGATCAGATGCCTTCCCCATTGAATTTCTTCATGAAAATTGGTGTGTAGGATCCTTATAACATATAGAGACCAATAGAAACAAGAATGACCAAAAATTTTGGATTTATGGCCTTTGAAACCAAAACCCTAATTTTAGGTCATCTGTGTAGTTAAGCTTGGCTCTGCTTCCATGCCTTTCTCAGTTCTTGTGATCTTCTGACTTTCTTGATCTTGGGAGGATATAATATGATGCTTGAACATACATAGACCCTCTTGAGATGATTGAAGACCTTTGGAGTGGCTCAAATGACTCATGGATTGCTCAGGTCACAAACCCTAGATGCAGATGACTTAGAACCAATGCAGTGAAGCAAAAATGCAATATGAGATGATATGATTGAACTTATGCAAATGAAAAGAATCAAAAGCCATGGTGAAATGAGTGAGGGCAAATTTGGGGTGTCTACAGCTGCCCCTATTCAAACATGAGTTAGCTGTGTAGGATGTAAGCGACGGGCTTAACAGGCGAACAAGATAACTTGTGGTTGAATACCAAAGACAGTCCAAAATTTGCACTCACTAGATGAAAGAAGAAAAGGTATATAAATTGTAAAAAGGTAGTATAGCATGATTATCTAATGAAGGCGATGGAGGACGACCATCGAGCAGAGGACGACTGTTGGGGATAAATTGGTGAGTAAAGCAATGACGGGGACGACCGACAAGCTGGGGAAATAAAGAGATCATGATGGGGACGACCATCAGTTAAAGTAAAGGGAATGATGGGGACGGCCATCAGGTAAACAAAGTAAAGTAGACAATGATGGGGACGACCATCGGTCTAAAGAATAAATGAAATAATGATGAGGGACGGTCATCAGAGGTGAAGGACGATCATCTAGCAGAGGACGGCTGCTTTGTTGGGGATAAGATGAGGGACGGTCATCTAAGGTGAAGGACGATCACCTGGCAAGGTACGGTTGCCGAAGGTACCACGACATAGGACGAATGCCGGGTAGAAAAGGTCGACGATGGGGACGACCATCGGATAAGCATGATGAAGGACGATCATCAAGAGGTGAAGGATGATCACCTAGCAGGGTACGGATGCTCTCGAGGTTTATCATGACATAGGATGAATGTCAGATAACAAGATCAACGATGGGGACGACCATCGGATAAAATGATGAAGGACGATCACCTAGCAGGGGATAGCTTCTAAATATCACGACATAGGACGAATGTCGGATATAAAAGGGTTCCAATAATGGAGACTCCGCTGGGGGAATGATGAAGGACGATCATTAAAAGGTGAAGGATGATCACCTGGCAAGGTACGGTTGCCGGAAGTATCATGACATAGGACGAATGTCAGATAGAAAGGAAATAATTTATTGGGATTTGCTGGGAACTCTTCCGGGGAATGGTAAATACAGACGAGTGTCTAAATTCAAGAAAAAAGTATAAGTGTTTGACATTGTGTATGGATTAAAGATGCGGACGAGCATCCTTAAAACCACGATATGGACGAGTATCGGTAGAAACAAACCCTGACGTATGTTCAGAGATGATGGTACGGACGAGTATCCACTGGCTAACAAAGAACACGGACGAGTGTTGATTCTGAGGAGAGATACATGGTGTATACGAGATACGAATGAGTATCTATATGAGTAAAAAGTATGAGTGAGACACAAGCGAGTGTTCAACTTGCTGGGGAGTATGATACAGGCGAGTATCATAAGAGGAAGTGTGTAAGTTATGAACTTATAAGTGTAAAAGATATTCTGAAGTTCTGTGGGGATAAGATGACACTGACGGGTGTCAGGAGAAGTGTGTTATAAACAAATGTTTGTTTTACAATGAGTGTTTTAGGCAACCATGCTGGAGGATGGTGACACGGACGAGTGTCCAAAGAGTGTATAGATATCTGTTTGTGGTGAATGTTCTGGCGACTTTACTGGGGAAAATGACACGGACGGGTGCCAAAAGGAGCATGTATCTGTATTTAAAGGGACGTGTCGGGACTGTGAGTCTTTGTATACATTGTTGATGGGATGTCGGTATATACAGGTGCTTGATTCAGGACATGATTTGTGATTATGAAATATGTTTGATTTTTGCCGTAATGCTTCGTATTAGACGGAATGCTACGCTCTGAGGGGAAATATGATGCGAATGCTATGATTATGCAAAGATACCGATCCCAGATTCGGATCCCGTTGTTGTGAAGATCTCTGGCTGATCTGCTTTTGAAAGAAAATCCCAGCTGGGGAAAATATCATTGGCACATCTGATAAGGTGTATGACTGCTTGGGGAAACAGGTCACTGATAGACCTATCTTTGATGATGAGGGACCCAGCTGGGGTCGGCGGAAGCTTTCGTCACTTTGTTGTGAGATCTTCAAACATTGCTCTTCTGGATAGAGGCTGAAACTTTGCGAGGAGATGATTCCCTGTCTAACCCTTGGCTGGGGAGGAATGATCACTGAACGATCTTCCTAGAGATTTCTGTGGGGGATCCTGCTAAGGATGATGAAATTAGCTGGGGAAATGAGCCCCTTCTGATGCTGTTTGGATAAAGTGTCGGCTGAATAATGATTTGGCAGCTTGCTGAGGAGAAGCTCTCATGCCCCATGTTGTATTCTGAATACCTGCAATCCTGTTAAGACAAAGAAACGCACAAGTACCCCGAGGTATCCCTTATTGGATTCCGTCATAGGAGTTTAGACACTCCCGGGAGCAAATCCATTTCCTATAAGCATGTAATTTTAGAAAAAAAACGCATCTGTATTTATGCAATCAATATACCAGGGAGATCGGACATTTTTGCAAATGGAAATAAAATGTTACGAGACGAAATGTGACTGAAAATCTGATTTTATTAATGTGGGTGCCATGAATTGGCAAGTACAGTCAAAGAAACAAATCCCCTGAAATGAGGAGATTGTTATAAAATTGAGAAACAAAAAGGTGCTGGCAATGTTGATGACGCTTCAGTGAGCTTCCCTTTTGCTATGACTTGTATGACATTGACGTTCTTCTCATCTTGCTTTTGAAGAAGGCTGATTCTGACCGATGCTTTAACCTTTCGAAGTTCGCCATGTTGTAAATGATACAGACGAATTCAGAATGCAGTTGTTCGCTTATTCCCTTATTTTGCGTGGATCGCCCTTTCGGGTTTTCAATCCACCGGGATACCCATTTTTGCCTGAGTTGTCCAATGTGGCTTTTCAACTCAGCGGGTGTACATTTTTTTATATTTATTTTCCCTTATTTTGCCCGAGTCTTTTATTCTGTTTTTGACTCGCCGGGATGCCCTATTTTTGCCTGGACTTTACATTCTGTTTTTATGTCCAGCGGGTCATTTTATGCGAAGTATTTTTTAACTGCATATGAATTCACAGGGGACAGGAAATCTTCACCATCCATAGTACTGAGCATCAGTGCTCCACCAGAGAAAACTTTCTTTACTATGAACGGTCCATCGTAATTCGGAGTCCATTTGCCCCTGTGGTCTGTATGAGGAGGAAGGAGTCTTTTCAGCACAAGATCTTCTACTTGGTATTCCCGTAGCCTGACTTTCTGATCGAAGGCTTTCTTCATTCTTTTCTGATATAGCTGCCCATGATAGATTGCAGTCAATCTCTTCTCTTCAATCAGATTCAGTTGTTCGTATCGGGATCGGACCCATTCTGCTTCACTCATTTTAACATCCATTAGTACCCGCAAGGAGGGTAGTTCAACTTCAACAGGTAGGACTGCCTCCATACCATACACAAGCTGATACGGTGTTGCCCCAGTGGATGTTCTGATTAATGTACGGTACCCATGCAAGGCAAAAGGTAGCATTTTATGCCAGTCTTTATAGGTGACCACCATCTTCTGCACAATCTTCTTGATATTCTTGTTAGCTGCCTCCACAGTGCCGTTCATCTTTGGCCTGTAAGGAGAAGAATTGTGATGTTGGATTTTGAAGTCCCGGCATAGTTTTGTCATCATTTTGTTGTTCAAGTTGGAACCATTATCAGTAATGATTCGCTCGGGCATTCCATACCGACAGATGATGTCTCTCCTCAGGAATCGAGCTACCACTTGCCTGGTGACGTTGGCATACGAAGCTGCTTCAACCCACTTGGTAAAATAGTCAATGGCAACCAGGATGAATCTGTGGCCATTTGAAGCAGTCGGTTCAATCTTGCCAATCATATCTATGCCCCACATGGCAAAGGGCCAAGGTGAAGACATTACATTCAAAGGATTCGGAGGTACATGCACTTTATCTGCATAAATCTGGCATTTATGACACTTTCTGGTATAAGCATAACAGTCTGCATCCATTGTGATCCAATAATAGCCTGATCTCAACAAATTTTTGGCCATAGCATGTCCTCCAGCATGGGTACCGAAAGATCCTTCATGCACCTCGTGCATCAACAAGTCTGCTTCTGTCTTATCAACACATCTGAGGAGTACCATATCAAAGTTTCTCTTGTATAAGGAACCATCAGCATTCAGGAAGAAACTACCAGCTAGATTTCTTAATGTCTTCTTGTTATTGGATGATACCCCCGGTGGGTATGTTTGATCCTCCAAGAAGCACTTGATGTCATGGAACCAAGGCTTATCATCTTTAGCAAGGTCTGCTGAGAATACATATGCTGGTCTGTCAAGTCTGGATACTGAAATCCGAGGAACAAAGTTGGCAGCTTGAACTTTGATCATGGTTGAAATGGTAGCCAGAGCATCTGCAAACTGATTTTCGTCTCGAGGGATATACTCAAGTTTGACTGTAGTGAAGAAAGTCAGTAATCTCCTCGTATAATCCCGGTATGGAATCAGATGCTCCTAGTGAGTGTACCATTTGTCGTTGGTTTGATTAACTACCAGAGTTGAATCTCCGAATACAATTAAAGTCTTGATCCTGAGGTCAATGGCTTCCTCAAGACCCATGATACAAGCTTCGTATTCAACTTCGTTGTTAGTGCAGTTAAAGGTGAGTTTTGCCGAGAAAGGCATGTGAACTCCCTTAGGTGTAATGAGTACTGCACCAACACCACGACCATTCATATTAACAGCCCCATCAAACATCATAGTCCATTCTTCCTCTGGGTCAGGCCCTTCAGTGTGAATAGGCTCTTTATGATCTTTTGCTTTTATGAACATGATGTCTTCATCAGGGAAGTCAAATTTCATAGGCTGGTAATCATCAATGGGTTGCTCAGCAAGATAATCAGACAATACACTGCCTTTGATGGCTTTTTGAGATGTGTACTGAATGTCATATTCTGTGAGAATCATTTGCCATCTTGCAACCTATCTGGTACGTGTTGGCTTCTCAAATATATACTTGACTGGATCCATCTTGAAGATCAATAAGGTAGTGTGGGTCAACATATATTATCTCAGTCGGCGAGCAGCCCACGCTAAAGCACAACAAGTTTTCTCGAGCAGTGAATAGCGTTGTTCACAGTCGGTAAACATTTTGCTTAGGTAGTAAATTGCATACTCTTTTCGACCAGACTCGTCATGCTGGCCCAACACACACCCCATTGACTCTTCTAATACTGTCAAGTACATGATTAGAGGTCTTCCTTCAACTGGAGGCATAAGGATCGAAGGCTCCTGTAAGTATTCCTTGATTTTGTCAAAAGCCCTTTGGCAGTCTTCGTTCCAATTGACCGTTTGTTCTTTTCTTAACAGCTTGAACAAGGGTTCACATGTTGCAGTAAGATGAGATATGAACCTTGAAATGTAGTTCAATCTACCTAGAAACCCTCAAACTTCTTTCTCAGTCTTCGGTGCAGGCATTTCTTGAATGGCTTTAACTTTATAAAGGTTGACTTCAATCCCTTTCTCACTTACAATAAATCCCAGCAGCTTACTGGATCGCACCCCGAATGTGCATTTGTTGGGGTTTAACTTCAATTGGTACTTCCTCAGACGCTTGAATAGCTTCAACAGATTCACCAGGTGGTCTTCTTCTGTGAGGGACTTGGCAATCATGTCATCCACATAACATTCAATTTCATTGTGGATCATGTCATGGAATAACGTTACCATAGCCTGTTGATAAGTGGCCCCAGCATTCTTCAGTCTGAAGGGCATCACCTTATAACAGAATATGCCCCAGGGTGTGATGAAAGTTGTCTTCTCCATGTCTTCAGGTGACATATTGATCTGATTATATCCTGAAAATCCGTCCATGAAGGAGAATACCGAGAACTGAGCCGTATTGTCGACCAATACATCAATGTGAGGTAATGGGAAGTCATCTTTCGGGCTGGCTCTGTTCAGGTCCCGGTAATCCACACACATCCCCACCTTGCCATCCTTCTTAGGCACAGGTACAATGTTAGCAACCCACGGCGGGTAACTGGTCACAGCAAGGAAACCGGCGTCCCACTGTTTTTGTACCTCTTCTTTTATCTTCATGGCCATATCTGGGCGAGTACGGCGCAACTTCTGTTTTACTAGCGGACAATCTTCTTTCAGAGGCAGCTTATGCACAACAATGTCGGTGTCCAACCCTAGCATATCCTGATAAGACCAAGCAAAAACATCCACGTACTCCCGAAGCATGTCAATAAGTTGCTCTTTTACTGAATTTTGCAGACAGGCCCCGATCTTAACTTCTTTTAGGTCTTCTTCTGTACCAAGATTAATCGTCTCAACTTCCTCCTGATGAGGAGTGATAACCTTCGCCTCTTGTCTTAACAACCTGGCTAGCTCTTCAGGTAGCTCATAATCTTCTTCAACCCCTTCATCAGCTTGATTAATCGGATTGTCAAAGTCATACGAAGTCATAGCAGTGTTGTTGTCGGTGCAGTCTGGAGGGTGTCGCTCCCCGGATTTCCATCCTGGTACAAACGCGAAAGTGGCGCGGAAAAAGAGTAGAGTCGCCAGCCATGCATTTTTATCCCGAAGAAAGGGAATGGTAATGCTGCACAAACCAGAAGAAAGAAAGAGGAAGGACACAGGTGCTGCGAACCAAAGAGACTGAGTTCGGGAGTCGGTTACGACCTGGGAAGGTATTAGCACCCAGATCGTCCGCCGTACCCGACGGGATCCACGCTTGCAAAAAGAAAACTGTTTCAAAGGGTGAGGGTATGAAAAACTACAGCAAAAGAAATGAAAATGAAAAGAAACTGGAACTGGAAAAGAACTGAATAAGAAATGAAGAAGAAAAATGTAGGGAAAATAAAGATTGTGCTCGAACGGGCCCTACCCCGCTGCTTACGTACCTCATCAGGATAATGAGGATCAGAGACGCAGTAGTTCCCCTAACTAGGGGTAACAAAGGAAAATTGCTTGTGAATTAAAGGCTTGAACTGCCTATGCCATTGCTCAGGTGTTGCAGGCTCGGACGACGAGTGCGTAACCGTCTTGCAAAGTGACAAGTAGGAGCAAGTTCGCGTACGGAGCGAAGGAAATGAGAAGAGAATTCCCGAAGGAAAGACGCTTATTGTTTGTTTGGTGTTTTTTAGAAACTTTTATGAGTGAAGGTTTGCATAGGTCAATGTACCTAAGTCTTACTCAATGGGATGTGTACGTCTCACATCATCCCGAAATGGAATGCGCAAGAGGCACACCTATCTATGGAGGAAATACCCAAAGCTAGTCCCACAAGTGAAGGCTTAAGCACACTGGCTTATTACCATTATTAAGTGTTTTTGTGGTTTTTTGGTTAAGAACTGTTTTTAGCTTTTCTTTGTGAGGTACTCATGCTAAGACCTATCCACCACGAGTGATGACTCACACCTCGCCCCGAAATGGAACGCGTGCAAGCATCTCATAGCAAAGTCTCATGTCACATGAAAGTACTCAACCTTTATTAAGTGAATTAGAATTAAGTTTGAAGATAAGAAGAGAGAGAGCACCAAAGTATCTCAAAGGAAAAATTATAAAGGGGACTAAAGTAATCCTAAGTGTCAACATGCATGGATGTCCTAAGGGTTAGTGAGGTTTCTATCCTAATGAAGAAGGAAAGAAGAAGGGATGAGAAAGGCCTAGGCCTAACAAAAGAGGGTTAGTTCACATAAACATAAGAGGAAGAGATGAGAATCGGAGATGTGGAACTCAATCCCCACATCTCACACTTACCATAGCCCCTGCAAGGTTAGCATGCACAAGTGAAACAAAATGAACAAATTAAAATGATAACACCAAACAATCAGAAGTGAAATGAAATGAACAAATGCATACTGCAAATTTAACTCAAAGAAATGAAGATAAGAGACTTATAACTTAAAAGGATGCAACATGAATAAACAAACACACATTTATGAAAGATGCAATGCAAAACGCACAAAATAAAAACACAAAGCTCAAGAACAAAACCAAAATGAGATGGAGTATGGCTTAGGAAGCCAGCAAGATGAAGAGATAGGTCACACAAGACCAAAAAATATCAAAATTGAAGCAACAGAATCAAAAGATGGAGTTTAAGCACTTAAAGAGACAAATGCCTTGAATAAGAAGAAAACTCAAAAAGTCAGAAGCCACAAGACCTATCCTAGGACCAGGAAGGTACCCACACCCCAAAGGAACCCCAAATGAGAAGGATAAGTTGGCACAAGTGCCCTTCTAGGCTTATGAGAGGCTTAAAGGTTAAAAGGAAGCCAAACGGGACAAGATTCAAGATAAAATCCACAAATAATCAACCAGCCATCTAAAAATTCTACAACTGAAACCAAATGGTCCTTAAACATGTTATATCAACTAGCCAAAAGGATTTGCAAAAATTCAGAAAGGAGCTAAGTCAAATGGAGGCAAGAACACAAGTTAGGACAGAAAACTTACACCACAAGATACCAGACCAAAACTTAGGAAATAAGTTTCTAAAAATTTAGAAAAAAATCTACATGAAAAGTACAAGATCTCAGAAACACAATGCAAAAAGAATGGGATTAAAACTCTAAATATTGAAGGCTATAGAAAATAAACAAGGCAGACTGGTCAAGAAATGAAGCAAAAGAAGCTATGTGCAATGGTGAATTATTTATGACACGTGGATAATTAAAAAAAATAAGAAATAACTATGACAAAATTTTAGAGACAAAAAAGAAGGTCCATGATTTTTTTGGGAATTTTTGGATGAATAAAAGTATTTTTAATGGATTAAAAGCAAATTGATTAAAGGAAAAAAATAATTTGGAAAAGAAAAATAAAAGAAGTTGAAGGGGGTGGGAATAGTAGGGATATCCAGTTCAAATGGCCACTTGGGCCCAACAGGGGGTGCAGATAGAAAAACTGGGCAAGGCCCACTCGAATTTCCAAACAAACCATCACCAATAATCAGATTTTGTTGTCACTTATTATAATTTATTTCATTAAAAGAAGAAAATGAACAAAATGCTATGTAACATGACATCAATCGGCCACTTCCATTTAAGTGAAGCAAAAATAAAATAAAGAAAACAAAAATAACTCGGACCAATCAATAGGAGACACGTCACCATCTCCTTCACCCCCATGCATGAGTACCGAAACCAGCAGCAAGAACACGCAGAAACGCGACAAATTCTTCCCAACTTCGACTTGGCGTAACTCTTTCAAAACTCAACGAAAATGAAAAATGTAAAAAACAAAATTGATCTACTAAATGAAAGCAACGCAACCAGCATAAAAAGAAATTGAAATCATGACTTAATCACAGAGAAAGATGGCGGTGAAGGTAGCGCCGGAGTATGCTTTCCGATCGCCGTTGCGAAAATTTTCAGAAATGCAAAATAAGCACATCAGCATGAAGCCTCATCGGAACACAACATGAACCTACCAATATTTTTACAACGAAGCATCACGCATGAAAAAAACTGAGTAAAACAAGATCTAATCTAAAACTGAAAATTCAAGATCCACACCTCTATCACCTTCTACATGTTCTATACTCCTCAAAACAAGCAATATTGAAACACAGTAAACAGGATTAAAACACAATTGCAGCTACTAAAATGTAATACTCAAACCTGAAATATGACGGAAATGGTGATTTAGATAAAACCAGGGAGTTTTTAGCGTCCTTGTATGCAAGCGTGGCCAAATAAAGGCTTGTCAACTTGGATCTGAGTGAAGAGAAACTCCAATCCGCTTGCACTACTCTTGCAGGATGAGTTGTTTTTTCTCGGAGCATGAGAACAATGAAGAAGATAACGGATCCGTGAGTGAGATGAGAAGAGATTATGAAGGTATTGTTGTTCTTCAAATAATTACCAAGCCATGATCCATGGCATGAGTAAAAAATGGGAGAGTTTAAATAGGAAATTTGTTCTTTATGTGATGAAGTTGAGAGAACAAGCAGAGTGAGAAAGACTTTTTTTTTGTTGGTGTATCCGATATGAGGGATGTGAGAGTGTGAGGAAGAGTGTACGTGAGGGAGTGTGTGAGTGCATGAGAGAGAGTGTAGTGTGCGTGAGTGAGTGATAATGTGAGCAGGAAAAAAGTGTGAGAGTGTGAGGAAGGGTAGGTGACGTGCGCGTGGGGTAGTGATGTGTGAGGGAAAGAAAAAAGAAAAAGTGTGAAAATGAGTGGAGAGGAGGAGAAAATGTGAGAGTGTGAGGAAGAGTCCGTGAGAGAGTGTGAGTACTGATCATGCTTTTCATCATTTTGTACTACCTTCCCTTTTCTTCCTTCACAAAATTCACAAAAACCAACAAAAACCAACATGTACCCTATGCCATTGGGTCACGTGAAAAAAAAAAGCCTCACTAAAGCAAGTGTATAGTGACATAAAATAAATGTGACACAAAATATTATAAAAGAAGGACCAATCACAAAATAACACATGTGCACCAAAAAAAACTAAAAATGCACCAAACATCAAAAATTCACATCTTGAGTTCTACAAATGCTATGAAGGCGTTCTACAACTTTTCGGAAAGGGAAAATCGTGCTCTACAACTTTCGTGTTCACTGGAAAATCATTCGGAGCTTTTTCGCACATGAGATAATAGCCTGAAGTTTAGGATCAAATAATTTCTAAAAATAGAAATTTCCAAATTTAGTGACCTTTTGCATACTTCCGACTTTTGACATTTAAGCTCAAATGAAATACTCCCTGCCATAATATGACCTCAAAGAAAAGGTAATCCCGACCAAAACTTCTGAAATTGTCATGTTGACTTTTCTGACTGTGCAGTTGACTTTCTTGCTTCACCTTCAAGCAACTGAAGAATTCTCTGACCTCCACATGGAATTTTCTCACGAAAATCAACACCTAGGATCCTCTTGACCTATAGAAAACTTTGCCCAAATTAAATGGCCAAAGTTGTGAGGTTATGGTGCTTGCATCTCAAACCCTAATTCGGGTGCTTTGCATAGGAGCTTTGCCTTGTCTTGAGATCTCTGACGATCATGCAATCTTCTGAACTTTTGCCAAGGGACTTGATCTTGTAAATGGAGTGTAGACTCGCCATAGAACTTGTACAAACTTATTAGGACCCTTGTCAAGGCTTGCAATGCTTCTGGGACTCCACAGATGACCATATGTTGATGCTAAGGCATGAGATATGTTAAGCTTCATCTTCCCATGCTAGGATGTTGAGGAAATGATATGAGTATGATGAATATGATGTGATATGATGCTTAAAAAGGAAGAGGGCAAATTTGGGGTGTTATAGCTGCCCCTATTCAACCATCAGTTAATCTGAAAAGGACGATAGTACGGGCTATCGACCATTCAAGATAAACTGTTGTTGAATACCAAGAAGACCAGAAATTTGCACTCTGACGAAGAATGCAAAACCGGGAAATAAAACCCAACCCGATGACGCTCTGGGGACTGCAGGGGAGAAAGAAGCAGACGAGCTTCTTCCAAGCTGAAATTGATATCTGGTATAAGGAAAACGTTGACATACGAGTCTTCAAACAATCATGTGACGCCAGGAGCTGGACATACGAGTCCTCAAACACTGCATGAGACAGACGAGTCTCCTTCGGATTTACCTGTTACACCAGGACCGGTAATGCACTTAAGTCTGTGGGATAGACATTTAATCAAGGTAGACGAACCTTCTTCATATATTATCCGCGGATATATGGTATAAGACAAACGAGTCTTCTGAGCAAACCTGTGACGCCAGGTACAACAACAATAACTGGTGCCTGAGACAGACGAGCCTCCTTCGGATTTACCTGTTATGCCAGGACCGGTAATCATTTTGACATTAATTCCCACTGTCAGGATTTGAAACCTCTTCAATACAGACGAGTATTGGATGATCATCAAGATAGCACAGACGAGTGCCCTAAGTCAATGATACAGACGAGTATCAGGCGATGATCTGAGAAACACAGACGAGCGTTTCAGGCAATGATACAGACGAGTATCAGCCACTGGTACAGACGAATACCAGAAATTCAAACACAGACGAGCATTTGAAGTAGCAATACAGAAATACCAGGGTAAACAGCAAATCCTCACATACAGATGTAAACTAGCACAGACGAGTGCTGGGGACGATACAGACGAGTATCCAAACAAAGCAGACAAGCTTCAGAACACAGACGACTTCTGGGGAATACAAGCAGACGAGCTTCACACAAACACGGACGAGTGCTGGACAGTTGCAGATGAGCAACAGCAGAGAATACATATCAAGGCACATACGAGTGCAACAGAGGACCCAATACCAAACACAGACGAGTGTTGGGAGGTTGCAGACGAGCAACAACAAATATCATATCAGAACACAGACGAGTGTTGAGGAGTCGCGGAAGAGCAATAACAACTATTATAACCAAACACAGACGAGTGTTGGAAAATTGCAGACGAGCAATATCAAGGTAATCATAAGCCAATGTTGGGGAAAGCAGACGAGCAATACCACAGAGCCAACACGGACGGGTGTTGAAAGATGCAGACGAGCAACAATAAAGCAGTGATACCAATGTTGGGGAGAACTTCGTTTAGGGATAACACAAACGAGTGTTGACAAACGCAGACGAGCGGTAGACAATTGCAGACGAGTAGCAAGAGATACAACTCTATAGGGGAAGACAAGTCAAGAGGTCGAGACACTCAACTCTGACTGAGGTGGTGAATACCTGGCTGTATCATCAAATACCTAAAAGTATGGCAACTTTGCTGGGAAACATTTCACGGACGGAGGTGAAAAATCAAATATGAACTCTGTGGGGACAGGATCGTCTTCAGGTTTGGCTGGGTAAGATGCTTGGACCATACTCTGGCTGGGGAGAGCATCTGCTGATTCAAGAATTTGAAGGGGTATCAGGCTTTCAGTCCCACCTGTTGGTGAGGACTCTTGTTGAGGATAAAATACTGCTAATTCCCATTCTGATGGTGTCAGGCTTTCAGGTACCTGTTGGACATACTCCATTGGGGAAGAACGGACTACCAACTTCACTGGGGAGGAAGAAAAATGCTTGGGCCACCGCCAAGGCTTAGCTGGATAAAATCTTCGCTTGGGGATTCCAGGCTTCAGATACTTGCTGGGAGAGGAAATCTCTGCTTGGGGAGATACCCTATTGGGGAAGAGTAACTTGCTTGGAAGAATGTGATGCCATCCTTCAACCTGCAACAAAGGAAAACACAAGTGTGCCCCGGGGATTTGCATGGAATGATCTGTTCATCCATCGTCACCCGATACTCAAAGAGGGTTACAGTTTCCCTGCATGTCAGTTTTCTTTTCAAAATTATCACCATGTTTAGATGCAATGCTATTCTTTGCCGAAAATTCAGGACATTTTGCAAACAAAAATAAACACACGCAACTGTTTGACTGAATATTCTTTTTATTGAATGGCCTCTAAATAGGCAAAGATTTTACAACAGGAAGCAACCACCTGGAAAGAGGTAGCCACTATGAAAATTGAGAAAAAGAAACTATCCTAATGGCAATGTACACGGCATTCCAAGGAGTTCCATTTCTGCTATGACCTGCACGTCTTCGAGACTTTCCATTCTGCTTTGGCTTTCTGAGAGGATGAGGGGACTGTTTCCTATCCTTCTGATATTGTCAAGTTGTATGAAACGATGACGTGGTTCAAATAACTCGGATAGAGTTGTTCGCTTATTCCCTTGTTTTGCATGGATCGCCCTTTCGGGTTTTCAATCCATCGGGATACCCTTTTTTGCCTGAGCTGTCCAATGTGGCTTTTCAACTCAACAGGTGTACATTTATTTTTTATTTATTTCCCTAACTTTTGCCCGAGCTTTTATTCTATTTTTAGCTCGCCGGGAGGCCCTTTTCTTGCATGGACTATAATTCTGTTTTTGTGTCCAGCGGGTCTCTTTATGCGAAGTATTTTTTAACTGCGTCCGAGTTAACAGGGGACTGGAAGTCATATCCATCCATAGTGGTGAGCATCAGTGCTCCTCCTGAAAAGACTTTCTTCACTATGAATGGTCCTTCGTAGTTTGGGGTCCACTTTCCCCTGTTATCTGAACCTGGAGGAACGATCCTTTTCAACACAAGCTCTCCCACTTTGTATTCTCGAGTACGGACTCGTTGGTTGAATGCACGCTTCATTCTCCTCTGATAAATCTGACCATGACAGATAGCCGCTAATCTCTTTTCCTCAATTAGACATAGCTGATTGTAACGAGCACGCACCCATTCAGCCTCATCCAGCTTAACATCCATCATCACACGCAGTGAAGGAATCTCTACTTCAACAGGCAAGACTGCTTCCATGCCATACACTAGAGAGAAGGGAGTTGCCCCTGTTGACGTCCTGACTGACGTTCGGTACCCATGCAAAGCAAACGACAACATATCATGCCAATCTTTGTAGGTGACAACCATTTTCTGCACAATCTTCTTGATATTCTTGTTTGCAGCCTCTACCGCACCATTCATCTTTGGTCGGTAAGGAGAAGAATTGTGATGCTGTATCTTGAAGTCCCGACATAAGTCTTCCATCATCTTGTTGTTGAGATTAGAACCATTATCAGTAATGATCCTTTCGGGCACTCCATATCTGCATATGACATCCCTTTTCAGAAATCTTGCCACCACCTGACGAGTGACGTTGGCATAAGACGCTGCTTCTACCCACTTGGTAAAGTAATCAATCGCGACCAGGATGAAGCGATGACCATTCGAAGCAGTTGGTTCGATCTTCCCGATCATGTCAATGCCCCACATAGAAAAGGGCCAAGGAGATGACATGACATTGAGCGGGCTAGGAGGAACATGCACTTTGTCTGCATATATCTAGCACTTGTGGCACTTACGAGCAAATGAACAACAGTCTGCATTCATTGTCATCCAGTAATACCCTGATCTCAGCAATTTCTTTGCCATAGCATGTCCTCCTGCATGGGTACCAAAAGATCCTTCGTGGACTTCCTGCATCAACAGGCCTACTTCGTGTCTATCCACGCATCTGAGCAAGACCATGTCAAAGTTTCTCTTGTACAAAACCCCGTCTGTGTTCAAGAAGAAACTAGCAGCAAGTCGTCTCAAGGTCTTTTTGTCGTTGGAAGATGCTCCAGTTGGGTATTCTTGCTTTTCCATGAATAACTTGATATCAAAATACCAAGGTTTCTCATCAGACACGGCGTCTACAGAGAAGACATAAGCTGGAGAGTCAAGCCTGGATATGTCAATTCTGGGCACATAATTCCAACACCAGACTTTAATTGACGAAGAGAGAGTGGCCAGTGCGCCGGCAAGCTGATTTTCGTCACGTGGTATGTATTTGAGCTCAACTGTCGTGAAGAACGTCAACAGTTTTCTAGCATAATCCCTGTATGGAACTAGATGCTCTTGATGCGTATACCACTTGCCGGTAACCTGATTAATGACGAGGGCTGAATCTCCGAATATGTCGAGGTTCTTAATCCGAAGATCAATTGCCTCCTCTATTCCCATTATACACGCCTCGTATTCCACTTCATTGTTGGTGCAGCCAAAAGTGATTCTGGCAGCGAAGGGTAAGTGAACACCTTCGGGAGTAATGAGTATGGCACCAACTCCACGACCATTGATATTGACGGCCCCATCAAACATCAACTTCCATTTGGATTCAGGGTCAGGCCCCTCCTCCGGAAGTGGTTCCTCGTAATCGTTTGTTTTGAGGTACATGATGTCCTCATCGGGGAAATCAAACTTCATCGGCTGATAGTCATCCTCAAGAGGTTTCTGTGCAAGGTAATCTGACAATACACTTCCCTTGATGGCTTTCTGAGAAGTATACTGGATGTCGTATTCAGTTAAAATCATCTGCCACCTAGCAACCCTTCCGGTCAACGCTGGTTTCTCAAAGATGAACTTGACGGGGTCCATCTTGGAAATGAGAAGTGTGGTATGAGTCAACATGTACTGCCTCAGTCGGCGAGCAGCCCATACCAAAGCGCATCAAGTTTTCTCGAGCAGTGAGTATCGGGATTCACAGTCGGTAAACTTTTTGCTAAGGTAATAAATGGCGTACTCTTTTCGACCAGACTCGTCATGTTGGCCGAGCACACACCCCATTGACCCTTCTAGCACGATCAAGTACATGATTAATGGTCTTTCTTCCACTGGAGGCATTAGAATTGGAGGCTCCTGCAAATATTCTTTTATTTTGTCGAAAGCTCTTTGGCAATCATCGTTCCACCTGACCATTTGCTCTTTTCTGAGCAATTTGAATATTGGTTCGCACGTGGCAGTTAGATGAGATATGAACCTTGAGATGTAGTTCAACCTCCCTAAGAACCCGCGCACTTCTTTTTCTGTCCTTGGTGCAGGCATATCTTGAATAGCTTTTACTTTAGCAGGATCTACCTCAATTCCTCTTTGACTTACAATGAAACCCAGCAATTTCCCGGAACGCACTCCGAAAGTGCACTTGTTCGGATTCAACCTCAGCTTGTACTTGATCAGTCTATCAAATAGCTTCTTCAGGTTAACCAAATGTTCCTCTTCGTCTCGGGATTTTGCAATCATATCGTCCACATAACATTCGATCTCCTTGTGGATCATGTCATGGAACAATGTGACCATCGCCCGTTGATAAGTTGCCCCGGCGTTCTTCAAACCAAAGGGCATGACCTTATAGCAGAATGTACCCCACGGGGTAATGTACATTGTCTTCTCCATGTCTTCCGGCGCCATTTTTATCTGATTATAACCGGAGAATCCATCCATGAAGGAGAACACCGAGAATTGAGCAGTATTGTCCACCAACACATCAATGTGTGGCAACAGAAAATCATCTTATGGGCTTGCTCTGTTCAAATCCCGATAGTCAACGCACATCTGGACCTTGCCGTCCTTCTTAGGTACAAGAACAATGTTAGCTACCCAAGGTAGGTAACTAGTCACGGCAAGGAACCCGGCATCCCACTGCTTCTGAACCTCCTCTTTAATCTTCATCGCCATGTCCAGGCGAGTTCTTCTCAATTTTTGCTTTACAGGAGGGCAGTCTTCTCTCAGGGGTAGCTTATGCATCACGATGTCGGTATCTAAACCTGGCATATCTTAATATGACCAAGCAAAGATATCCACATACTCTCTCAGCATACTGATCAGCTCTTTCTTGACGTCGGCCTGCAGACTGGCCCCTATCTTGATTTCCTTCTTTGCATCTTCACTGCCAATGTTGATGGTCTCAATCTCCTCTTGATGAGGCTGAATAACCCGTTCCTCTTGTTTCAACAATCTAACCAATTCTTCAGGGAGGTCACAGTCTTCCTCAACCCCTTCATCAGCTTGGTAGACTGGATTATCAAAGTCATGCATAGTCATAGCAGGAACGTTATCCGTGGAATCCGGATGATCAACACTGCACAGATGACGTGCTTATTCAGAATCTGCTTATTTTGAAAAAGAGACGCTAACACAAAACAAAAAGGAAAACACATTGCCATTTTTATATTTTTTGTGGAAAAGTTTAAAAACAAAGACAGAGAACACAGTTTGTCTGAAAATGTCCTTTTATTTCATAGCAAAATAACGATGCAATACAAAACATGGTGGCCCAATACAATGGATCCAAGCATCTTGGGCAGAATGCTGGATTTGACAATGCAGTATGCTAATAAAAGGAAACAAAACAATTACTCTGAGAGCCAGGTGACTTGAACAATGTCTTCTTCAGACCAATTTCCTAGCTCCTCACCGGGCGCACACGAGCGGATCCAATTGTTGTCCCAGTCTCCGTTACTATCCCCATCTTGGCTTGCCGTACAGATCTGATCGCGGTTGAGTAACCCAGCACTTGTAAACGTGATAGCCTTACCACTCTGAGTAGACCCACCATGCTGATACCCTAAGCCGAATTTATCATCTTTCTTTTCCAGCTCCAACAGCTTGCCCCAGCCTTGGGCACTGCCTGATTGCACAACCTCTTTTGCTTCCCTATAGGAATGGATGGACGTACCCTCCTTTGCATTTTTCTTCTCCACAGGAGTCAGGATGCTGACGTCTGCTTCAAAAGCTTGGCATAAAGTCTCATGGATTTCTCCATCCATTTCTACGTATTTAAATGTTGACAGATGGCTGACGAATATATCCTCTTCCCCACAAACTGTGATGACCTGGCCGTCCACCACGTATTTAAGCTTCTGATGCAGGGTTGAGGTGACGGCTCCAGCAGCATGTATCCACGGCCTTCCCAACAAACAGCTATATGCAGGCTGGATGTCCATAACATAGAAAACACTTTTGAAGACTTGAGAGCCTATCTTGACGGGCAACTCAACCTCCCCAAAAACTGATCTCCTCGATCCATCGAAAGCTTTAACCACCAAATCACTCGGCGTCAGGACAATCCCATCAATATTAAGCTTAATCAGTGCCTTCTTCGGAAGCACATTCAAGGAAGAGCCTGTGTCTACAAGAACATGAGACAGCACAGCGCCCTTGCACTCCATCGTGATGTGTAGTGCTTTGTTGTGGTTTCTGCCCTCCGAAGTGAGGTCTCTGTCAGTAAAGCCTAAGCCATGGCTTACATTGACACTTCCTACAACCGCTTCAAGTTGGTTGACCGTGATCTCCTGAGGAACGTATGCCATTTGTAGGACTTTCAGTAAGGCTTCTCGGTGTGCGGGAGAGAACATCAGCAATGACAAGATAGAAATCTTTGAAGGCTTCTGGTTTAGTTAATCAACCACCTTGTAGTCACTCCTTTTGATAATCCTCATGAATTCCTCTACCTCTTTTTCAAACGTCCCCTGCCCATCCACAGGAGTAGTTGACTCATCGTTCGCAGCCTGTTTTCCTTTGGCTTTGGACGAAGCCTCGGCCTCAGGATCCCCTCTCAGTGCAGGGGGAGCAAATAACCTACCACTTCGAGTGAAACCCCCTACTCCTCCGACGTTTTCCACAGTCGGGTCAGCAACAACAGATCTGCTCTCCATCTTCTGTCCAACTACATAAACATCGGAGCCATAATGCCAGGTAATGGCTCTATCATCTGTGTACGGCACTGGCCCAGGTACAGTTATAGTCACGGGACTAATCTGAGGAGCGTAGATTGTAACCAGCTCTCGTCTGGCGGGCATATCAGCTTCATCGTAGAAAATAGTAATGGTTGACACATCATCAGCCTCTTCATTACTAACTTTACTGAACTGCAAGGATCCAGCATCAATCAAACCCTGCAAACCCGTCTTCAATTTCTCACAGCCGTTCATAACACCCATACAGTCTTCACAATCAAGGCAGCAACCAGGAAATACTTGACCCTTCAACAGTCTCTCCTTCACCACCCTCAAAGGTGTTTTGACTTCATCGATACTCAGCACCAAACTCAACTTGTCATCTCCCTCAACAGCATTGACTCTTGCCCCTCCATTGTATGTCATTTGAAAGCACAAAGTGTCATGGAAAGTTTATGTATGCAAGCATATGAAGAATGAATGCAAATGAAGGCAAAGATTAGGGTTTATGTACAAGATGCAATGCAAAATTCAAAATCAGAAGCAAAACATGAGACAAAAAATTTAAAATGTGATCAAAGGTACCCTAAACCTATACAAGTTCACTGGCCAAAGGGGAAGGTCAAAAGCTAAACCCTAAAGGACTTATGATTTTTCTAAGTTTGCTAGGGTTTTAAGGTACCTCACAAGGAAAAATGCAAAACAAATCAAAAATGAAAGATAAATTCATGCCAATTTTATCCTAGAAACTACATGATATGTGGGATGCAATGCAAAAAGAACCATTATCAAACTCTTCATGGTTAGGCAGAAAAGATTTTTCTAAGTTAAGGTCAAAATATTGATTTTTAAGAACCCTAAATCCAAAGAAAAATGTCAAAATGGATCAAGAACCAAAAATAAATTTGTATGAATGGTTTGATAATGTTTCTAAATGTGTCAAGATGCAATGTGATTATTTTGGTGATTTTTAGAAACTTAAATGGTATTTTAATTAATTAATTTCCATTAATTAATTAAAATAAACATTTAAATGTTTTAAAAATGATTTTTTAATGTGAAAAATAAAAATAAAAATATTTTTGGGTTAAGAAAATTATTTGAAGTCAAAATGCAAAAGAAAAATATTTTTGGCATTTTCTAGCTATTTTAAATAAATTGTGCAAGATAAATGATAAAAAATGAAATTAAAATGAGAATTAATGAAAGTAGGATGATCCAGTGGCTGAGATTGGTTCTGGGGGTTTCCAGGGTTGGCTACGCGCCAGATCCTATGGCCAGTATTCAAATTTCATTAATCCTAATTAATTAATTCTTTAATCCATAATTAAAACTAATGAAGTGATCTCAGCCACACAACACACGCGGGAAGGGGAAATCTAAGGGTCCACATTTAAACAAAGCCCTAAACCTAATTAGAAACCCTAATCACTTTCAGGTCACCGGAGACGAACTCCGGTCGTCTTCTCCGGTGACATGCCTCCCTGAAAAAACTCAACTCACTCCCTAGGTCATTTCTGGAGCTCTAAAGCTCCAGATTTGTTCCTTTCATCTCCCTAAACCTAATTCTAACCTCAAACTCCATTTATTTCCAACCATTAACAAGAATCGAAGCCAAGAACAAAAACTGCAAAAATTTCAGACAAGCCATACACTCTTAATTCTTCATCATTTTCAAAAGTAAAAGGTTCATTGCACTCAGGGAATCAAACTTAACCAAATGAGAACTTAAAATAAAGCTTCTAGAAAAATAAATTCGTATGGCTACCTGAGGTGAACCTTTCAACCCTAGAGATTTCAGGCTGCTTTCTTGCTTCCAAATGCCTCCAATGAACTCCTTGAAGAAGCTTTGATGCTTGGTTGGAGTGTTTTGTGGTTAGTTTGTGAGATTGATGCAGTTCAGTTCAATGGAGGAGGAAAATCGTGTTTTTGATATGGAGGGTTTCAGGGCAAGGTGATGGTTGGGAAATGATCAGTGGATCATGGTGAGTTGTTCTATGAAGTTTTTTTTGAAGGTTTGTAGCTTGTGTGATGAGTTTCGAATGAAAATGAAAAAAGGGAGGTTTTGGTGAATGCTGAGCAATCTGAAGTGTTAGGCTCCAATGTTGTGTGTTATGAATTGCATTTTGTCCACATAACAAGTTGTGATAGGCCAGAGAGTGGGTGGTAGTGTTGCACCCCAAAATTTGCCCTCTACAAAACAAGTCATTGTGTACTAAGAGGATCACAAGGTTCACAAGACATCTCATGAGGTTCACAAGGTTCACAAAGTTCACAATTAGTCAAAAGATTTGACAATTCCCTCAGACAATGCATCCTCCTAAGCAATGCATCCTAAATTAGGGTTTTGACTTTTATCAGGCTAAATGGACTTCCAAGACTTCAAGTGAGCTTCATAACATATTATATGTGTTCAAGAATCCCCATGTCAAGTTTCAAGACTTTCCCAAAAGATTTGCTCAGGCAGATGATCAGATAGGTTAAAATCAGTCAAAGCAGTTAAAAAGTCAAACTGAGGTCAACTGTGGTCAAACCAAAGTCAAACTTCATGATTTTTTTCCAACATCAAGTATATGAAGTAAAATTCATTATTTTATCAAGGGTTGATCATGATTCATCAAGGAGATTTCAGATCATCAAGAATCAGGAGTTTCTAAATTAGGGTTTTCCCAAGAAAAGTCAACTGAACTTTGACCAGCCATAACTTTCACATGCTTCATCAAATTTTTTCCATCCAAAGCTTATTTTGAAGGAAATTGAATTCTCTACAACTTTGTGTCTCACAAGCCAAGCCCAAAAATGCTTCATTTGGAAGGTATGAGCTAAGACATTATAGGTCCTTTTAAAAGTCAACAAAAAGTCAACAACTTCCAAAGAGCATAACTTGAGAATGTAAAAGATATGGAAATGAGACCAAAGAGGTTGGTTATAGGACTCTTTAAGCTTTCCAAAATGTCCAAGAACACCCTCATAGCATTAAAATTGAAGGATTTGTGCCCTTGCAAAGTTGGGAAATTTTTGAGAGGTTTATGAAGTAAACGAGGTCTTAAAACCATAATTCTTCAAATGGGCTGACTTTTTTGAGATCCAATAGGTTCCATGACATCATGCACGCAATTAATTTAATATTTTCATAATTTTATTCATTTTATTTTTATTTATTATGATTTTTTATATTAAAAATCATTTTAAATTCAAATAAAATATAAAATGGTGAAGATTTAAAATGAGTTGTCTTCTAGAATGTCATAAAGCTTATTTGGATCTAATTGATACAAAAATTATGAGGATTATCTTAAAATAGCAAGTTCATATCAAGAATATTCAAATTTTAAAAGCTAATCTTTTTCAATCTTCAACTATCTAAATATCCATCAAATTGGTAAAGTCTTTGACCTAATTCATTCACTCATATATATACAACATTTAACAAACAATAGAAGACGAATTCACAGCCTCTCACATCATCTTCAAGCTTCAAAAATTTCATCCAAAAACTCAAATTCGGTTTGATACTTCTAGCCACTCTCAAGACAAACTAAAGGTTGCAAATTGTTCCTTGAAGGTCACTGATTGTTTCTGGATCATAAAACCATCCATCCCTGCACTAAATCATAAAAACCGAATCCATGTTCATGCTCACTTTACAATTTTTCGATTTTACATATTCACTCATGATTAATCATATTTGACTGATGTTTTGTGTTTGTTATGATACATGGAACGTTTCTGGATGAATCAATTGGAGCTTAGGGACACGAATGAGGATTCACCATTATTAGGGTTTTTTCGGCCAAATTAGGATTCAATGATTTAATCAATATAAATGATTTCTAAAGACGTAGATTAGTTGCAAATATCCTCAGGAATTCAATGATGTTCTCAATTTTGTGAAATTTTGTTGTTTTATTGATGTTTGAGTTTCGTAGGGTTTGCTGCAATTTGAAATTCACAGGAAATATGGTAGCAAAATTCGTAGCAAAATTCGCAAGTCAGGAGGAAGAAGATGAAGTCCAACGCGCCAAATTCATGTTTCAAATTTCAATATTATATTTTATGTTATTATTGTTATATTTATTTCAGAAGAACAAGCTGGCTCAGTTGGTTAGCGCGCGTGTGTGAGATAGGAAGGGTCCTGGGTTCAAACCTTCCCCAGGCCATTTGTTTTTTTGTTATTTTCATTGATTTTTGCAGGTTAAAAATAAAAAGAATACAACCTATTTTGCTATCACCAGCGCGTAGCTGGTCCAGTGGTTGGCTTGTTGGTCCAAGGAGAATGAGGCCTAGGGCGTGGGTTCGATCCCTGCCCCAGGTAAGTTTCAGTTTTTTTTTTCTTTTTTAACTTGTTTTACTTATTTATTTTGCTTAACTATTTTATTATTAAGAAAAATTAATTATGTTTAATATGTAAATAAATTCTAAATTAATATGTAAATATCTTATATGTTCTAAAAAATTTCTAAAAAATATTTTCTAAAACTAATTTCTTATTTATTTGAATTAAAATATGTGTATATTTATTTAATGATTAAATTAGTATTATGTATTAAATTAAAATCCTAATATTTTTGTATCTAAAACCCTAATTATATTTAAACCCTAATTTATTTTCTAACAATTCAAAACCCTAATTTTCTTTTATAATTTTAATTTCTTATTTTTATTATGTTTGCTTAATTATATTTAATAAATATTTCTAATATATATATAATTAAATTATTAAACTATTAATCATGTTTATTTTTGTAAATAAATTAGTATATAATTATTATTTATTTCTCATCTTAAAACTCTTAAAAAATTTATTTATCTAAATTTAAAGTTTTAATTTGATTTCTATATTGTATATTATTGTGCTAACCTCTTTTTCTCTTATATTTTTATTACTAACCTTTTATTTATTATTATTATTATTTAAATTATTTTATTATGTAATTGTGCAAGCCATGTAATAGTTGTAGTAATTTTTATTGTTTATTTATTTATAAATTGCTATGGTTAGTAAATTAGGGAGTGAAAACATATTTGTATATTAAAAATTAATTTAGATCACTAACTATAAGATAAATATTTGAATTTGTACACGCACACACGTAAGTCGATCTTGAATCGCCATCTCACTTCTTAAAGGATACCTCTCATGTTGTCTAAACAAAAAGGTCAAGTAAGGTGTATAAAGCAAAGTCCCTTCTCTTATTAATATCATCTTGTCCCTTTAAAGATTATAAGATCAAGTCCCTTCATGGTTGCCTTCGTAAATGATCTTGTCCCTTTCGAATAAAAGATGATAAGTCCCTTCGAATTGCTAATACACCTTACAGTTGCCTAAATTCAGATTGTCCCTATACATGTCCCTTCTCACATCCAAGGTAATGACTACCTATTCCTTAATAATAGGGATAGTCTTACCATTGAAAGAACATTTAAGAACAAAAAAGATTCAAATTAGGGTAGGTTCCTCTTAAGTACTTGCTCACCTTTTCAAAACATTTCATGAACACTTCACATTTTCAAACAATTTTCAAAACAAAGGCTTTATATATATCCATACATGGATCATTATAAAGTACTTAAGAAAATTTCTAATCACACACTACATTTCTCAAAACATTTTAAAGTGAGCTAAGTAACTAAAAGCCCATGGATAACCATGGATGTAAAGGGTGCTAACACCTTTCCTTTACATAACCTACCCCCCGAACCCAAAAATCTTTCAAGGTCTTTCCTGTTCTTTTATGCCCTTTCCTTTGGATAAAATAAAAGTCGGTGGCGACTCTTGCTATCCGCAACATTTAACTAAAGTCAGTTCTCCCACCGTGTTACAAGTAGCTGCAGCTGATTGGTATGGGCAAGTTGCAAAAAGTCAAGATTTTGTGTACCATAGGTATGGGCAAGAATACAGCTGGTCCTTAGGCATGTCCATGCGCAGCTGACTTCATGGATGTCCACAAATCCAATCTTGAAGCAATTCAGCATGTGGGAATAAAGTTATGGGGTGTTTTGCAATTATGTGAAGTTTTGGCCCCTTTGAGAGATCTTGATGATCAAGGCATGAAACTTGAGAATTCTCTGGGCAATTCTGAATTATAGGTCATGTATGATGTTTGTGTAATGGTTAGAAGTCACTTTGAGGTCACAAATTTCCTTGGTATGAGTTTTTGCAAGTTTCCCTCTTTGGTACATAAGTGAAATTTTTTGATTTTTCCCAACTTTGCAAGGCCATAACTTGAGTTCTATGATGAATTAGATCAAGTTCTTGTACTTTTTGAAAATGGAATGATCCAATCTACAACTTTCATGACCAAGAATTTTTCATTTGAAGCATTTTTGAATCAAAAAGAGGAGGTTGAAAAACTTTCCCAAAATGGCAAATTTGCATTACAAGTCACTTTCCCAAAATGGCAACCTTGCAAATGGCTTGAAATTCTTCAATTTTGTGAACTTCTAACTTCTTCCAAGATCAAACAAAGATCATATACACCTAAAATGATGAAGAAGACCCTTTGGTTGGATGATTGGGGGCCTCAGATGCCCTGATTTTGCACTGACTTGCTCAAGAAGTCATCTATTGATCAGATGCCTTCCCCATTGAATTTCTTCATGAAAATTGGTGTGTAGGATCCATATAACATATAGAGACCAATAGAAACAAGAATGACCAAAAATTTTGGATTTATGGCCTTTGAAACCAAAACCCTAATTTTAGGTCATCTGTGTAGTTAAGCTTGGCTCTGCTTCCATGCCTTTCTCAGTTCTTGTGATCTTCTGACTTTCTTGATCTTGGGAGGATATAATATGATGCTTGAACATACATAGACCCTCTTGAGATGATTGAAGACCTTTGGAGTGGCTCAAATGACTCATGGATTGCTCAGGTCACAAACCCTAGATGCAGATGACTTAGAACCAATGCAGTGAAGCAAAAATGCAATATGAGATGATATGATTGAACTTATGCAAATGAAAAGAATCAAAAGACATGGTGAAATGAGTGAGGGAAAATTTGGGGTGTCTACAGCTGCCCCTATTCAAACATGAGTTAGCTGTGTAGGATGTAAGCGACGGGCTTAACAGGCGAACAAGATAACTTGTGGTTGAATACCAAAGACAGTCCAAAATTTGCACTCACTAGATGAAAGAAGAAAAGGTATATAAATTGTAAAAAGGTAGTATAGCATGATTATCTAATGAAGGCGATGGAGGACGACCATCGAGCAGAGGACGACTGTTGGGGATAAATTGGTGAGTAAAGCAATGACGGGGACGACCGACAAGCTGGGGAAATAAAGAGATCATGATGGGGACGACCATCAGTTAAAGTAAAGGGAATGATGGGGACGACCATCAGGTAAACAAAGTAAAGTAGACAATGATGGGGACGGCCATCGGTCTAAAGAATAAATGAAATAATGATGAGGGACGGTCATTAGAGGTGAAGGACGATCATCTAGCAGGGGACGGCTGCTTTGTTGGGGATAAGATGAGGGACGGTCATCTAAGGTGAAGGACGATCACCTGGCAAGGTACGGTTGCCGAAGGTACCACGACATAGGACGAATGTCGGGTAGAAAAGGTCGACGATGGGGACGGCCATCGGATAAGCATGATGAAGGACGATCATCAAGAGGTGAAGGATGATCACCTAGCAGGGTACAGATGCTCTCGAGGTTTATCATGACATAGGATGAATGTCAGATAACAAGATCAACGATGGGGACGACCATCGGATAAAATGATGAAGGACGATCACCTAGCAGGGGATATCTGCTAAATATCACGACATAGGACGAATGCCGGATATAAAAGGGTTCCAATAATGGAGACTCCGCTGGGGGAATGATGAAGGACGATCATTAAAAGGTGAAGGACGATCACCTGGCAAGGTACGGTTGCCGGAAGTATCATGACATAGGACGAATGTCAGATAGAAAGGAAATAATTTATTGGGATTTGCTGGTGAAATTCTGTGATCAGGTATGAGATGTCTTAAGAGATGTCCCAACACTTGACAGATTTAACCAAAACTTAAATAACAAGAAAAGTAAACAACACAGAAGTTTGTTAACCCAGTTCAGTGTATAACCACACTTACATCTGGAGGATACCAAGCCAGGAGGAAATCCACTATAAGTAATATTAATTCTAGACTTAAACCACCCTGTTTAATCTATCACTTAATAACTACCCAATGCAATTTCTACCTAAGACCCAACTTAGATAAGAGTATCCTACTCACTCCCCCTCAATCACACAGTGATTTTGTTTACAAGTTTAATGAAATTGAAGTCATACTTCAAATAAAATAGCTTGATCTTACTTCACAGTTTCAATCAAGTCACAAATGCACTTTTGCTTAAAAGCTCATAAAGTGGTACAATATAAAACACCTGCTATTAAAACACTAGACACCCTATTTAGTCTTCTGAAATTCTTACTCAATTCTATGAGTTTCTGTTGCTTAAATAGGTATCTGTAATTTGGGCTTTCTGTAGGATGATCCAGCCCTAATGCACATGCAGCTTCCACCTTGAATTTAGGGTTTGTTACTTCCTAGATTCTAGGTGACTTAGGTCTTCTGTTTTAATCTGAATCTTCAATATAAAACTCCCTACAGATGCGCCTTGTTCTGTTTTTAATCCATCATTAATTAATTCCAGATAACTCTCCTTAAATATCTCTGATTAGTTAGTCAATAATTAATTCTGGAAGCAGGTTTGAGATGTCTCAACATCTGTTGGGACATCCTGAAAAACTGAACTTAAGTCATTTACACAATGTCCCAACATCTGGTAAGACATCCTGAAATAAGTTCATATACTCTGTTTGATAATGTCCCAACATTTGATAGGACATTCTGAACTGAATTCAATAACTCTTGTTGGTCAAAAATTCTGCCAATTCAAGACATCTACAAACTCCCCCTTTGGCTAATTTTTGGCTAACATCTTTTCTGGTTTTCAGAGTGCAGCAGAAGTTCTTTTTATCAGAGTATAGCATTACTTTTCTGTTGATTCTTATTTGAGATTACTCCCCCTCAAATATATATGTATCCAATCTTGTTGAAACAGAAAAAAACTTATTCAGTTCAGAAGCAAACAAACAGATTTTTTCATTCATACTTAAACAGCAATTACAATTTGTTGTTGTTCTCCCCCTTGGTAGACACAAAATTTAGGGCCAAAGACACTATTCCAGAAATACATTGCTGTCATTACATTTGCCTCACATACATTGATCACTCAGATTCATCACTCTCAGTTTCTTCCTCAACTTCTGTTTCTTCATCAGCTTCACTTTCTTCATCAGAGCCAGCTTTCTGATCTTCTCCACTCTCCAGCCTTTGGATGATTTCTTCAAGTTTCAGCTTCCTTGCTTCAAGTTCTTTGCATGTGCTTTTGAGCTCAGCAATTAGAGCCTTCTTGGAGATTGGAGTCTTAGCAGTTGAAGGACCTGCAGATGTCCCAGAAGGTGCTTCAACATCTGCAGCATGATGACTGAGGAATAACTTGTAGTGAAAAGCCAAGGGGCTTTCTCTTTTGCAGGTTGTATCCTTGTCAGTGAGAATTCCAGGGTATTGATTGAGCATTATACCACACAGCAATGATGGAAAAGCTATTGGCAGCTTTGTTGCAGAAGAGCTGGCATGCTTCAAGATCTGATCAAAAATGTAAGCTCCATAGTCCATCTTGGTTTGAGTTCCCACAACATATATAAACCTGGCCAGACCAGTGGAGATTGAAGAAGTGTGGTTGGTAGGCACCCAGTTAGCTGTACCAATCCTGTTCAGCATGGCATATTTTCTTGTAAGCATGCTCACAGAGAGCTTTCCCTTCACAGGCCATGCCTTGACCTGGTTTTCAGTGATAACCTTGTAGATTTGGTTATCTGTCTTACCTAGCTCATTGGGTCCATCTGTTTCTCTTCCTAAGTACTGATTGATGATTTGAGGAGAAAACTCTACACATTTACCTCTAACAAAAACTTTTTGAAACTCAGAGGACTTACCATTTGAACAATCCTCCTGAAGGTTAACAATGAACTCTTTGACTAGAAGTTCATAGCAGGGAGAGAGATCTGAGACTATTTTGAAAAGTCCTGCAGCAGAGATGAGGTCAATCAGTTCAGTGCACTCAAGTGCATTGCTGCTCAGTTCTCTTTCTAAGGCAACCCTTCTTTGGTACACAAACTTCCATTTGTTGACACTAGAGACATGATGGAATGATATGTTGTCCAAGGGGGCTTCTGGAACAGCAGATGAAGCCCTAGAAGGTGCTGGTTTCTTTTTGGGAGGAGATGTTGGGACATCTGATTCAACATCTGAGTCTGATGGGGTGACAGCTTTTCTTTTCTGAGTTTGAACTTTACTCCATTGTTTTGTTGGCCCAAAAGTAGCTTTAGCTTTGCCTTTCTTTGGGGAGGCTTTCTTCTTCTTAGGAATTGCTGCTTCAGCTTGCATCTTTCCTTTCCTGGACCTGAGCCTTTTGGCTATGCTAGGTCTAACAGAGGCTATGATCTCTGTATCAGAGTCCTGCTCCAGGTTGACCACTGGAGGAGATTGAGCAGTCTCCTCTTCAGCTGGTTGATCAGCAGGGATTTGATCTTCATTTGAGGCTTTAGCCTGTTCCTCAGAGACTTCTTCATCATTTTCATTTGAGGCCTTATTCTGGTCCTCAGTTTGTTCCAAATCATCATCAGATGAGTTCTTTTTCTCATCTTCAGATGTTCCAACATCTATTGGGACATCTTGTTCTGCAGGAGTGTCCTCTGCATCTTGAGCTTGTTCTTCTTGAGGTGCAGGCATTGTGTTCAGAGGAACATAGATCCCACTCACCACTCTCTGTTCAAAAAGGATTTGGTTGACAATCTCCTTGATGGAATCATCTACATATTTTGAGGATTTTGGGGGCATGTTAGCAGGAGAAGGAATGCCTCCTTTGGCTTTGCTGCAGACTTGATCTTTAGCTCTCTTTGGAGTTCTTGGCTTTTTAGTGTGAGAAGCACTTCCTCTGAGTTCGTCCAATGGAGTTGATTTCATTGGTACCACAGAGATGGGAGTGGCATGAACTACGTCTTCTTTGTTGAGAACTTCTTCAGTTGTGTTAGGGTTTTGAGACATTGTTGAGGAAGATGGAAGAAAAACTTTAGGGTTTATGATTTCTGGAGAATAGCTGGTTAATGTGATTCGCTTGTGATAGTATGATGAGAATCTTGATAGCTGATTATAAACAGTTACTAAATAAGTAGCCGTTACAGTGCAAATGATTAGAGATGGAATTCCCAAGGATCTTGTCCAGACTGGTTTTGCCATCTGGAACTTATGCCATACAATGTCATATGACATGTTGGCACATCTCATTAACTGCTAAATATCACATAAACAGATTCCAAGTTTGCCCCTTAAGTTCTCAAATTGTGTAGCATCCAATGCTTTGGTAAAGATATCAGCTAACTGCAGATTTGTAGCTACATGTTCCAATGAAATCACTTTTTCTTCTACAAGATCTTTGATGAAATGATGTCTGATATCAATATGCTTGGTCCTGCTATGTTGGATAGGATTCTTTGATATGTTGATTGCACTTAAGTTGTCACAGTACAATGTCATGACATCCTGTGGGACATTGTACTCAGTGGCATTTGCTTCATCCAAACCAACTGAGAACAACTGCTTCCAGCTGCTATGTATTCAGCTTCAGCTGTAGATAAGGATACACAATTTTGTTTCTTACTGAACCAAGAAATCAAATTGTTTCCTAGAAAGAAGCATCCTCCTGAGGTGCTTTTTCTGTCATCAGCACTTCCAGCCCAATCAGCATCACAGAAGCCAGTAAGAATTGGTTTACATCCATGAAAGTACATTATGCCATAGTCACAAGTACCATTAACATATTTAAGAATTCTCTTGACTTGATTGAGATGACTGACTTTTGGATCAGCTTGATATCTTGCACATACACCTACTGCAAATGCTATGTCAGGTCTGCTAGCAGTCAAGTATAACAAGCTTCCAATCATGCTTCTGTATAAGCTTTGATCTACATTCTCACCCTTTTCATCTTTAGTAAGCTTTAAATGTGTGGGGGCAGGGGTTCTCTTATGAGTAGCATTTTCCATTCCAAATTTCTTGACTATGTTCTTGGTATACTTGCTTTGGGAGATGAACATTGAGTCTTCCATTTGCTTTATTTGCAGACCAAGAAAGTAGGTTAACTCTCCTACTAGGCTCATTTCAAATTCAGATTCCATCTGCTTGACAAAATGTTTGACCATCCTTTCAGACATCCCACCAAAGACAATATCATCAACATATATTTGAGCAATCATGACATTCCCTTCTTCATCTTTAACAAACAGGGTTTTGTCAATTCCACCTTTTCTGTATCCTTGCTTGATAAGAAATGTGGTCAGTCTTTCATACCATGCCCTTGGAGCTTGCTTCAAACCATAAAGTGCCTTCTTTAGTTTGTATACATGATTTGGACAGCTTGGATCAACAAATCCTTTAGGCTGTTCTACATATACTTCTTAATTAAGATAGCCATTTAAAAAGGCACTTTTCACATCCATTTGAAATAGCTTGAACTTCAAGATACAAGCAATTCCCAAAAGTAGTCTAATTAATTCAAGCCTTGCTATTGGTGCAAAGGTTTCATCAAAGTCTACTCCTTCAATTTGAGTGTATCCTTGAGCTACAAGTCTAGCTTTGTTCTTTGTAACAACTCCTTGTTCATTTGACTTGTTCTTATACACCCATTTTGTACCAATCACATTTATGTCATCAGGTCTAGGAACAAGAATCCACACTTCATTCCTTGTGAATTGACCTAATTCCTCTTGCATAGCACAAATCCAGTATTCATCAGTAAGAGCTTCCTTGATGTTTTTAGGTTCTATTTTGGAAACAAAACAAGAACCTGAAATCACTTCTCTTGATCTAGTGCTCACACCTCTGTTGGGATCACCAATTATCAGATCTTTGGGATGATCCTTCTGTATTCTGATGGAGGGAGGTTTGCTTGATTCTTCTGTTCTTGTATCAGTTTGAGTGAAGTTATACTGATCATTCTTTTCTTCAGCTTCAATCTTGATATCAGCAGATGTTCCAACATCTTCTGGGACATCTGTAGAAGCATCATCAATTATCACATTTATGGACTCCATGATAACCTTGGTTCTAGAATTAAATACTCTATATGCTCTGCTGTTTATGGAGTATCCAAGGAAAATCCCTTCATCACTTTTAGGATCCATTTTTCTTCTTTGCTCCCTATCTGCCAGAATATAACAGTTACTTCCAAATACATGGAAATACTTAACTGTGGGTTTTCTGCCCTTCCAGACTTCATATATTGTGGACAAAGTTCCTTTCCTTAAGGTAACTCTGTTATGAATGTAACAGGCAGTGTTCATAGCTTCAGCCCAGAAGTACAGAGGTAACTTTTTAGCATGGATCATAGCTCTTGCTGATTCTTGAATAGTTCTATTCTTCCTTTCAACAATCCCATTCTGTTGAGGAGTGATTGGTGAAGAATATTCATGATTGATTCCTTCTGAAGAGCAGAAATCTAAGAATTTTTGGTTCTCAAATTCTTTTCCATGATCACTTCTTATTCTGATCACACAGCTGGATTTTTCCCTTTGCAATCTTTGACATAACTCTTTGAATACATCAAATACATCAGACTTTTCTTTGATGAAATTTATCCATGTATATCTTGAAAAGTCATCAACCACAACATAGGCATACCTCTTACCACCAAGACTTTCAACCTGCATAGGTCTCATCAGATCCATATGCAAAAGTTCCAAAACTTTGGAAGTTGTCAGATGTTGGAGCTTTGGATGGGACATCTTGGTTTGCTTGCCTATTTGACATTCACCACATATTTTGCCATCATCAATCTTCAGTTTAGGAATACCTCTTACAGCATCCATGGATATTATCTTCTTTATGCCTCTGAAATGAAGATGACCTAGTCTTTGGTGCCATAGTTTCACTTCTTCTTCTTTAGCTAAAGAGCAAGTTGAAGTGAGACTGAGATTTTGGGATTCCCACATGTAACAGTTGTCTTTAGATCTGGCTCCTTTCATGACAACCTCTTGTTCTTTGTTAGTCACTATGCATTCAGTTTTGGTAAAGTTTACACTGTACCCTTGATCACATAATTGACTTATGCTGATCAGGTTAGCAGTTAAACCTTTAACTAGCAGCACATCATCTAGTCTTGGAACATCTTGACAATCCAAGGTTCCAACTCCCTTGATTTCTCCTTTAGCTCCATCTCCAAAGGTCACATACCTGGATGAATGTGATTTTAAGTTTACTAGCAAATTCTTCAATCCAGTCATGTGTCTTGAACATCCACTGTCAAAGTACCAGTCTTCTTTAGCTGATACTCTCAGTGATGTATGTGCTATGTATGCAGTATTTTTCTTTGACCAGATGAGTTGAGATTTCTTTTGATGCCTCTGCCCTGTGTGTTGTTTATCAGCTGATCTCCAAGCTTGATTGTTGATCTTGTTCTTGTAGCTTTGATCAGCTTCAGTGCTAGCTTTTGGTTTCCATACCTTCTTGATGTTTTCTGTCTTCTGCTTAGGAGGTTGCTGATTTCTTTGATGTTTATGCAGCACTTTCTTGGTAACTTCTATTTTCTTCTTGGATGGTTGCTGATACATCTGATTTGGATATCCATGCAACTTATAACAATGAGGTTTGATATGTCCAAATCTTCCACAGTGATGACATCTCCATCTTTGATACTTCTTCTTCATTTTGTTCTTTTCAGAATGTTGAGACATCTGTTGGAACATTATGTTTGACTTTGTGTTCTTTTCCTGATGTTGAAGCATCTGTTGGGACATCTTGTTAGACTGTATGGATTTTGAAGTTGTTTTGCTAGAGCTAGCTTCATCTTTATTTACTCTGTTAAATCCCAGTCCACTTTTATCCCCTGAGTGCTTATTGTTTTTGAGAATCACATCCAGTGTATTTGAGCTGCTGTTCAACATTCTAACAGATTTGGACATATGTTCCAACTTGGAGTTGAGAAGACTTACTTCACTTTTTAAGGTGTCAATGATCTCCTGATCATTTGCTTTGTCATCTTCTAATGCCTCATTCTGCTTCTTTAACTTTATGACCTCACTGCATATTTCAGAGCTTCTTTTGTATAGATCTTTGAATGCTTGCTCAAGTTCTTCATAAGTAATTTCCCCATCACTGGATTCACTTTCAGAGTCACATAATCCAGCTAAAGCAGTGATATGCTTAGCTGATTCCTCTTCTGAATCACCTCCTGAGTCTTCATCAGACCAGGTCACAAAGAGTCCTTTCTTTTGCCTTTTTAAGTAGGTAGGACATTCATTCCTGATGTGTCCATATCCTTCACATCCATGGCATTTGACTCCTTTTTCTTGAATGGTCTTTTCAGCATAATTTGACCTTCTGTTAGCATCATAAGGTCTCCTGTTCTCAGAAGAGTTTGTGTTTCTTCCACTGGGTTTGGATTTGCCTTCCATTCCTCTGAGAATCTGTTTGAATTGTCTTCCAAGCATAGCAAGGTTGTCTGATAAGCTTTTATCATTTGCTGATTCATCATCTTCTTCTTCATCAGTATTTGAAACCAAGGCTATGCTTTTGTTCTTTTTAGCATTTGTGTCATTCATTCCCATCTCAAAAGTTTGAAGGGAACCAATGAGTTCTTCAACTTTCATAGAGCATATGTCTTGAGCTTCTTCTATTGTTGTGACTTTCATGTCAAATCTTTTTGGCAAAGATCTGAGGATTTTTCTTACAAGCTTTTCATCAGTCATTTTTTCTCCCAAAGCTCCAGAAGTATTAGCTACTTCTAAAATGTTCATGTAGAATTCATGAACTGTCTCATCTTCCTTCATTCTCAAGTTTTCAAATTTTGTGGTGAGAAGTTGAAGTCTTGACATCTTTACTTTTGATGTTCCTTCATGAGTTGTTTTGAGAGTATCCCACACATCTTTGGCTAGCTCACAATGATGTACAAGTCTGAAAATGTTCCTATCAATGCCATTGAATAAAGCATTTAAGGCCTTTGAGTTGCCTAGTGCTGAATCTTCTTCTTCCTTACTCCATTCTTCTTCAGGTTTCAGCACTTTTGATCCATCTTTGGTATCTTGGACAGGATAATCCCATCCAATGTTGACTGCTCTCCATGCCCTGTTGTCAAGTGATCTTAAGAATGCAATCATTCTTGGCTTCCAGTAGTCATAATTAGATCCATCCAGAATAGGTGGTCTATTTACTGACCCTATATCTCTGTCCATGTTACAGAATTTGTATTCCCTAGATCTCACCCAGTATAAACAGGCAGGGTGCCTGCTCTGATGCCAATTGAAATTCTGTGATTAGGTATGAGATGTCCTAAGAGATGTCCCAACACTTGACAGATTTAACCAAAACTTAAATAACAAGAAAAGTAAACAACACAGAAGTTTGTTAACCCAGTTCAGTGTATAACCACACTTACATCTGGAGGCTACCAAGCCAGGAGGAAATCCACTATAAGTAATATTAATTCTAGACTTAAACCACCCTGTTTAATCTATCACTTAATAACTACCCAATGCAATTTCTACCTAAGACCCAACTTAGATAAGAGTATCCTACTCACTCCCCCTCAATCACACAGTGATTTTGTTTACAAGTTTAATGAAATTGAAGTCATACTTCAAACAAAATAGCTTGATCTTACTTCACAGTTTCAATCAAGTCACAAATGCACTTTTGCTTAAAAGCTCATAAAGTGGTACAATATAAAACACCTGCTATTAAAACACTAGACACCCTATTTAGTCTTCTGAAATTCTTACTCAATTCTATGAGTTTCTGTTGCTTAAATAGGTATCTGTAATTTGGGCTTTCTGTAGGATGATCCAGCCCTAATGCACATGCAGCTTCCACCTTGAATTTAGGGTTTGTTACTTCCTAGATTCTAGGTGACTTAGGTCTTCTGTTTTAATCTGAATCTTCAATATAAAACTCCCTACAGATGCGCCTTGTTCTGTTTTTAATCCATCATTAATTAATTCCAGATAACTCTCCTTAAATATCTCTGATTAGTTAGTCAATAATTAATTCTGGAAGCAGGTTTGAGATGTCTCAACATCTGTTGGGACATCCTGAAAAACTGAACTTAAGTCATTTACACAATGTCCCAACATCTGGTAAGACATCCTGAAATAAGTTCATATACTCTGTTTGATAATGTCCCAACATTTGATAGGACATTCTGAACTGAATTCAATAACTCTTGTTGGTCAAAAATTCTGCCAATTCAAGACATCTACAGCTGGGAACTCTTCCGGGGAATGGTAAATACAGACGAGTGTCTAAATTCAAGAAAAAAGTATAAGTGTTTGACATTGTGTATGGATTAAAGATGCGGACGAGCATCCTTAAAACCACGATATGGACGAGTATCGGCAGAAACAAACCTTGACGTATGTTCAGAGATGATGGTACGGACGAGTATCCACTGGCTAACAAAGAACACGGACGAGTGTTGATTCTGAGGAGAGATACGTGGTGTATACGAGATACAGATGAGTATCTGTATGAGTAAAAAGTATGAGTGAGACACAAGCGAGTGTTCAACTTGCTGGGGAGTATGATACAGGCGAGTATCATAAGAGGAAGTGTGTAAGTTATGAACTTATAAGTGTAAAAGATGTTCTGAAGTTCTGTGGGGATAAGATGACACTGACGGGTGTCAGGAGAAGTGTGTTATAAACAAATGTTTGTTTTACAATGAGTGTTTTAGGCAACCATGCTGGAGGATGGTGACACGGACGAGTGTCCAAAGAGTGTATAGATATCTGTTTGTGGTGAATGTTCTGGTGACTTTACTGGGGAAAATGACACGGACGGGTGCCAAAAGGAGCATGTATCTGTATTTAAAGGGACGTGCCGGGACTGTGAGTCTTTGTATACATTGTTGATGGGATGTCGGTATATACAGGTGCTTGATTCAGGACATGACTTGTGATTATGCAATATGTTTGATTTTTGCCGTAATGCTCCGTATTAGACGGAATGCTACGCTCTGAGGGGAAATATGATGCGAATGCTATGATTATGCAAAGATACCGATCCGGGATTCGGATCCCGTTGTTGTGAAGATCTCTGGCTGATCTGCTTTTGAAAGAAAATCCCAGCTGGGGAAAAGATCATTGGTAGATCTGATAAGGTGTATGACTGCTTGGGGAAACGGGTCACTGATAGACCTATCTTTGATGATGAGGGACCCAGTTGGGGTCGGCGGAAGCTTTCGTCACTTTGTTGTGAGATCTTCAGACATTGCTCTTCTGGATAGAGGCTGAAACTTTGCGGGGAGATGATTCCCTGTCTAACCTTTGGCTGGGGAGGAATGATCGCTGAACGATCTTCCTAGAGATTTCTGTGGGGGATCCTGCTAAGGATGATGAAATTAGCTGGGGAAATGAGCCCCTTCTGATGCTGTTTGGATAAAGTGTCGGGTGAATAATGATTTGGCAGCTTGCTGAGGAGAAGCTCTCATGCCCCATGTTGTGTTCTGAATACCTGCAATCCTGTTAAGACAAAGAAACGCACAAGTACCCCGAGGTATCCCTTATTGGATTCCGTCATAGGAGTTTAGACACTCCCGGGAGCAAATCCATTTCCTATAAGCATGTAATTTTAGAAAAAAAGCGCATCTGTATTTATGCAATCAATATACCAGGGAGATCGGACATTTTTGCAAATGGAAATAAAATGTTACGAGAAGAAAGGTGGCTGAAAATCTGATTTTATTAATGTGGGTGCCATGAATTGGCAAGTACAGTCAAAGAAACAAATCCCCTGAAATGAGGAGATTGTTACAAAATTGAGAAACAAAAAGGTGCTGGCAATGTTGATGACGCTTCAGTGAGCTTCCCTTTTGCTATGACTTGTATGACATTGACGTTCTTCTCATCTTGCTTTTGAAGAAGGCTGATTCTGACCGATGCTTTAACCTTTCGAAGTTCGCCATGTTGTAAGTGATACAGACAAATTCAGAATGCAGTTGTTCGCTTATTCCCTTATTTTGCGTGGATCGCCCTTTCGGGTTTTCAATCCACCGAGATACCCATTTTTGCTTGAGTTGTCCAATGTGGCTTTTCAACTCAGCGGGTGTACATTTTTTTATATTTATTTTCCCTTATTTTGCCCGAGTCTTTTATTCTGTTTTTGACTCGCCGGGATGCCCTATTTTTTCCTGGACTTTACATTCTGTTTTTATGTCCAGCGGGTCATTTTATGCGAAGTATTTTTTAACTGCATATGAATTCACAGGGGACAGGAAATCTTCACCATCCATAGTACTGAGCATCAGTGCTCCACTAGAGAAAACTTTCTTTACTATGAACGGTCCATCGTAATTCGGAGTCCATTTGCCCCTGTGGTCTGTATGAGGAGGAAGGAGTCTTTTCAGCACAAGATCTTCTACTTGGTATTCCCGTAGCCTGACTTTCTGATCGAAGGCTTTCTTCATTCTTTTCTGATATAGCTGCCCATGATAGATTGCAGTCAATCTCTTCTCTTCAATCAGATTCAGTTGTTCGTATCGGGATCGGACCCATTCTGCTTCACTCATTTTAACATCCATTAGTACCCGCAAGGAGGGTAGTTCAACTTCAACAGGTAGGACTGCCTCCATACCATACACAAGCTGATACGGTGTTGCCCCAGTGGATGTTCTGATTAATGTACGGTACCCATGCAAGGAAAAAGGTAGCATTTCATGCCAGTCTTTATAGGTGACCACCATCTTCTGCACAATCTTCTTGATATTCTTGTTAGCTGCCTCCACAGTGTCGTTCATCTTTGGCCTGTAAGGAGAAGAATTGTGATGTTGGATTTTGAAGTCCCGGCATAGTTCTGTAATCATTTTGTTGTTCAAGTTGGAACCATTATCAGTAATGATTCGCTCGGGCATTCCATACCGACAGATGATGTCTCTCCTCAGGAATCGAGCTACCACTTGCCTGGTGACGTTGGCATACGAAGCTGCTTCAACCCACTTGGTAAAATAGTCAATGGCAACCAGGATGAATCTGTGGCCATTTGAAGCAGTCGGTTCAATCTTGCCAATCATATCTATGCCCCACATGGCAAAGGGCCAAGGTGAAGACATTACATTCAAAGGATTCGGAGGTACATGCACTTTATCTGCATAAATCTGGCATTTATGACACTTTCTGGTATAAGCACAACAGTCTGCATCCATTGTGATCCAATAATAGCCTGATCTCAACAACTTTTTGGCCATAGCATGTCCTCCAGCATGGGTACCGAAAGATCCTTCATGCACCTCGTGCATCAACAAGTCTGCTTCTGTCTTATCAACACATCTGAGGAGTACCATATCAAAGTTTCTCTTGTATAAGGAACCATCAACATTCAGGAAGAAACTACCAGCTAGATTTCTTAATGTCTTCTTGTTATTGGATGATACCCCCGGTGGGTATGTTTGATCCTCCAAGAAGCACTTGATGTCATGGAACCAAGGCTTATCATCTTTAGCAAGGTCTGCTGAGAATACATATGCTGGTCTGTCAAGTCTGGATACTGAAATCCGAGGAACAAAGTTGGCAGCTTGAACTTTGATCATGGTTGAAATGGTAGCCAGAGCATCTGCAAACTGATTTTCGTCTCGAGGGATATACTCAAGTTTGACTGTAGTGAAGAAAGTCAGTAATCTCCTCGTATAATCCCGGTATGGAATCAGATGCTCCTAGTGAGTGTACCATTTGTCGTTGGTTTGATTAACTACCAGAGTTGAATCTCCGAGTACAGTTAAAGTCTTGATCCTGAGGTCAATGGCTTCCTCAAGACCCATGATACTAGCTTCGTATTCAACTTCGTTGTTAGTGCAGTTAAAGGTGAGTTTTGCCGAGAAAGGCATGTGAACTCCCTTAGGTGTAATGAGTACTGCACCAACACCATGACCATTCATATTAACATCCCCATCAAACATCATAGTCCATTCTTCCTCTGGGTCAGGCCCTTCAGTGTGAATAGGCTCTTTATGATCTTTTGCTTTTATGAACATGATGTCTTCATCAGGGAAGTCAAATCTCATAGGCTGGTAATCATCAATGGGTTGCTCAGCAAGATAATCAGACAATACACTGCCTTTGATGGCTTTTTGAGATGTGTACTGAATGTCATATTCTGTGAGAATCATTTGCCATCTTGCAACCCGTTCGATACGTGTTGGCTTCTCAAATATATACTTGACTGGATCCATCTTGGAGATCAATAAGGTAGTGTGGGTCAACATATATTGTCTCAGTCGGCGAGCAGCTCACGCTAAAGCACAACAAGTTTTCTCGAGCAGTGAATAACGTTGTTCACAGTCGGTAAACTTTTTGCTTAGGTAGTAAATTGCATACTCTTTTCGACCAGACTCGTCATGCTGGCCCAACACACACCCCTCAGACGCTTGAATAGCTTCAACAGATTCACCAGGTGGTCTTCTTCTGTGAGGGACTTGGCAATCATGTCATCCACATAACATTCAATTTCTTTGTGGATCATGTCATGGAATAACGTTACCATAGTCGGTTGATAAGTGGACCCAGCATTCTTCAGTCCGAAGGGCATCACCTTATAACATAATGTGCCCCAGGGTGTGATGAAAGTTGTCTTCTCCATGTCTTCAGGTGACATATTGATCTGATTATATCCTGAAAATCTGTCCATGAAGGAGAATACCGAGAACTGAGCCGTATTGTCGACCAATACATCAATGTGAGGTAATGAGAAGTCATCTTTCGGGCTGGCTCTGTTCAGGTCCCGGTAATCCACACACATACCCACCTTGCCATCCTTCTTAGGCACAGGTACAATGTTAGCAACCCACGGCGGGTAACTGGTCACAGCAAGGAAACCGGCGTCCCACTGTTTTTGTACCTCTTATTTTATCTTCATGGCCATATCTGGGCGAGTACGGCGCAACTTCTGTTTTACTGGCGGACAATCTTCTTTCAGAGGCAACTTATGCACAACAATGTCGGTGTCTAACCCTAGCATATCCTGATAAGACCAAGCAAAAACATCCACGTACTCTCGAAGCATGTCAATAAGTTGCTCTTTTACTGAATTTTGCAAACAGGCCCCGATCTCAACTTCTTTTAGGTCTTCTTCTGTACCAAGATTAATCGTCTCAACTTCCTCCTGATGAGGAGTGATAACCTTCGCCTCTTGTCTTAACAACCTGGCTAGCTCTTCAGGTAGCTCATAATCTTCTTCAACCCCTTCATCAGCTTGATTAATCGGATTGTCAAAGTCATACGAAGTCATAGCAGTGTTGTTGTCGGTGCAGTCTGGAGGGTGTCGCTCCCCGGATTTCCATCCTGGTACAAACGCGAAAGTGGCGCGGAAAAAGAGTAGAGTCGCCAGCCATGCATTTTTATCCCGAAGAAAGGGAATGGTAATGCTGCACAAACCAGAAGAAAGAAAGAGGAAGGACACAGGTCCTGCGAACCAAAGAGACTGAGTTCGGGAGTCGGTTACGACCTGGGAAGGTATTAGCACCCAGATCGTCCGCCGTACCCGACGGGATCCACGCTTGCAAAAAGAAAACTGTTTCAAAGGGTGAGGGTATGAAAAACTACAGCAAAAGAAATGAAAATGAAAAGAAACTGGAACTGGAAAAGAACTGAATAAGAAAAGAAGAAGAAAAATGTAGGGAAAATAAAGATTGTGCTCGAACGGGCCCTACCCCGCTGCTTACGTACCTCATCAGGATAATGAGGATCAGAGACGCCGTAGTTCCCCTAACTAGGGGTAACAAAGGAAAATTGCTTGTGAATTAAAGGCTTGAACTGCCTTTGCCATTGCTCAGGTGTTGTAGGCTCGGACGACGAGTGCGTAACCGTCTTGCAAAGTGACAAGTAGGAGCAAGTTCGCGTACAGAGCGAAGGAAATGAGAAGAGAATTCCCGAAGGAAAGACGCTTATTGTTTGTTTGGTGTTTTTTAGAAAATTTTATGAGTGAAGGTTTGCATAGGTCAATGTACCTAAGTCTTACTCAATGGGATGTGTACGTCTCACATCATCCCGAAATGGAATGCGCAAGAGGCACACCTATCTATGGAGGAAATACCCAAAGCTAGTCCCACAAGTGAAGGCTTAAGCACACTGGCTTATTACCATTATTAAGTGTTTTTGTGGTTTTTTGGTTAAGAACTGTTTTTAGCTTTTCTTTGTGAGGTACTCATGCTAAGACCTATCCACCACGAGTGATGACTCACACCTCGCCCCGAAATGGAACGCGTGCAAGCATCTCATAGCAAAGTCTCATGTCACATGAAAGTAATCAACCTTTATTAAGTGGATTAGAATTAAGTTTGAAGATAAGAAGAGAGAGAGCACCAAAGTATCTCAAAGGAAAAATTATAAAGGGGACTAAAGTAATCCTAAGTGTCAACATGCATGGATGTCCTAAGGGTTAGTGAGGTTTCTATCCTAATGAAGAAGGAAAGAAGAAGATAGAAGAAGGGATGAGAAAGGCCTAGGCCTAACAAAAGAGGGTTAGTTCACATAAACATAAGAGGAAGAGATGAGAATCGGAGATGTGGAACTCAATCCCCACATCTCACACTTACCATAGCCCCTGCAAGGTTAGCATGCACAAGTGAAACAAAATGAACAAATTAACATGATAACACCAAACAATCAGAAGTGAAATGAAATGAACAAATGCATACTGCAAATTTAACTCAAAGAAATGAAGATAAGAGACTTATGACTTAAAAGGATGCAACATGAATAAACAAACACACATTTATGAAAGATGCAATGCAAAACGCACAAAATAAAAACACAAAGCTCAAGACCAAAACCAAAATGAGATGGAGTATGGCTTAGGAAGCCATCAAGATGAAGAGAGAGGTCACACAAGACCAAACAATATCAAAATTGAAGCAACGAAATCAAAAGATGGAGTTTAAGCACTTAAAGAGACAAATACCTTGAATAAGAAGCAAACTCAAAAAGTCAGAAGCCACAAGACCTATCCTAGGACCAGGAAGGTACCCACACCCCAAAGGAACCCCAAATGAGAAGGAGAAGTTGGCACAAGTGCCCTTCTAGGCTTATGAGAGGCTTAAAGGTTCAAAGGAAGCCAAACGGGACAAGATTCAAGATAAAATCCACAAATAATCAACCAGCCATCTAAAAATTCTACAACTGAAACCAAATGTTCCTTAAACATGTTATATCAACTAGCCAAAAGGATTTTCAAAAATTCAGAAAGGAGCTAAGTCAAATGGAGGCAAGAACACAAGTTAGGATAGAAAACTTACACCACAAGATACCAGACCAAAACTTAGGAAATAAGTTTCTAAAAATTTAGAAAAAAATCTACATGAAAAGTACAATATCTCAGAAACACAATGCAAAAAGAATGGGATTAAAACTCCAAATATTGAAGGCTATAGAAAATAAACAAGGCAGACTGGTCAAGAAATGAAGCAAAAGAAGCTATGTGCAATGGTGAATTATTTATGACACGTGGATAATTAAAAAAAATAAGAAATAACTATGACAAAATTTTAGAGACATAAAAGAAGGTCCATGATTTTTTTGGGAATTTTTGGATGAATAAAAGTATTTTTAATGGATTAAAAGCAAACTGATTAAAGGAAAAAAAATAAATTGGAAAAGAAAAATAAAAGAAGTTGAAGGGGGTGGGAAGAGTAGGGATATCCAGTTCAAATGGCCACTTGGGCCCAACAGGGGGTGCAGATAGAAAAACTGGGCAAGGCCCACTCGAATTTCCAAACAAACCATCACCAATAATCAGATTTTGTTGTCACTTATTATAATTTATTTCATTAAAAGAAGAAAATGAACAAAATGCTATGTAACATGACATCAATCGGCCACTTCCATTTAAGTGAAGCAAAAATAAAATAAAGAAAACAGAAACAACTCGGACCAATCAATAGGAGACACGTCACCATCTCCTTCACCCCCATGCATGAGTACCGAAACCAGCAGCAAGAACACGCAGAAACGCGACAAATTCTTCCCAACTTCGACTTGGCGTAACTCTTTCAAAACTCAACGAAAATGAAAAATGTAAAAAACAAAATTGATCTACTAAATGAAAGCAACGCAACCAGCACAAAAAGAAATTGAAATCATGACTTAATCACAGAGAAAGATGGCGGTGAAGGTAGCGCCGGAGTATGCTTTCCGATCGCCGTTACGAAAATTTTCAGAAATGCAAAATAAGCACATCAGCATGAAGCCTCATCGGAACACAACATGAACCTACCAATATTTTTTCAACGAAGCATCACGCATGAAAAAAACTGAGTAAAACAAGATCTAAGCTAAAACTGAAAATTCAAGATCCACACCTCTATCACCTTCTACATGTTCTATACTCCTCAAAACAAGCAATATTGAAACACAGTAAACAGGATTAAAACACAATTGCAGCTACTAAAATGTAATACTCAAACCTGAAATATGACGGAAATGGTGATTTAGATAAAACCAGGGAGTTTTTAGCGTCCTTGTATGCAAGCGTAGCCAAATAAAGGCTTGTCAACTTGGATCTGAGTGAAGAGAAACTCCAATCCGCTTGCACTACTCTTGCAGGATGAGTTGTTTTTTCTCGGAGCATGAGAACAATGAAGAAGATAACGGATCCGTGAGTGAGATGAGAAGAGATTATGAAGGTATTGTTGTTCTTCAAATAATTACCAAGCCATGATCCATGGCATGAGTAAAAAATGGGAGAGTTTAGATAGGAAATTTGTTCTTTATGTGATGAAGTTGAGAGAACAAGCAGAGTGAGAAAGACTTTTTTTTTGTTGGTGTATCCGCTATGAGGGATGTGAGAGTGTGAGGAAGAGTGTACGTGAGGGAGTGTGTGAGTGCATGAGAGAGAGTGTAGTGTGCGTGAGTGAGTGATAATGTGAGCAGGAAAAAAGTGTGAGAGTGTGAGGAAGGGTAGGTGATGTGCGCGTGGGGTAGTGATGTGTGAGGGAAAGAAAAAAGAAAAAGTGTGAAAATGAGTGGAGAGGAGGAGAAAATGTGAGAGTGTGAGGAAGAGTCCGTGAGAGAGTGTGAGTACTGATCATGCTTTTCATCATTTTGTACTACCTTCCCTTTTCTTCCTTCACAAAATTCACAAAAACCAACATGTACCCTATGCCATTGGGTCACGTGAAAAAAAAAGCCTCACTAAAGCAAGTGTATAGTGACATAAAATAAATGTGACACAAAATATTATAAAAGAAGGACCAATCACAAAATAACACATGTGCACCAAAAAAAACTAAAAATGCACCAAACATCAAAAATTCACATCTTGAGTTCTACAAATGCTATGAAGGCGTTCTACAACTTTTCGGAAAGGGAAAATCATGCTCTACAACTTTCGTGTTCACTGGAAAATCATTCGGAGCTTTTTCGCACATGAGATAATAGCCTGAAGTTTAGGATCGAATAATTTCTAAAAATAGAAATTTCCAAATTTAGTAACCTTTTGCATACTTCCGACTTTTGACATTTAAGCTCAAATGAAATAATCCCTGCCATAATATGACCTCAAAGAAAAGGTAATCCAGACCAAAACTTCTGAAATTGTCATGTTGACTTTTCTGACTGTGCAGTTGACTTTCTTGCTTCACCTTCAAGCAACTGAAGAATTCTCTGACCTCCACACGGAATTTTCTCACGAAAATCAACACCTAGGATCCTCTTGACCTATAGAAAACTTTGCCCAAATTAAATGGCCAAAGTTGTGAGGTTATGGTGCTTGCATCTCAAACCCTAATTCGGGTGCTTTGCATAGGAGCTTTGCCTTGTCTTGAGATCTTTGACGATCATGCAATCTTCTGAACTTTTGCCGAGGGACTTGATCTTGTAAATGGAGTGTAGACTCGCCATAGAACTTGTACAAACTCATTAGGACCCTTGTCAAGGCTTGCAATGCTTCTGGGAACTCCACAGATGACCATATGTTGATGCTAAGGCATGAGATATGTTAAGCTTCATCTTCCCATGCTAGGATGTTGAGGAAATGATATGAGTATGATGAATATGATGTGATATGATGCTTAAAAAGGAAGAGGGCAAATTTGGGGTGTTATAGAGGGCACTCTCTGCAAGGGTTTAGATTTGTTCATTTTAGTGATCAGTTTTATCTTGTTTAGAAAAAAGTGAAAATGAAGTTATTATTTTGAAAAACATTTCCATTTTATTTTTATACAAAAAATGAAAAATGAAAAACAGTGAGCGGAAAAGAAAAGACTCATTTGCAAAAGATGTCCTGATATTCATTAATTGATCGTTTGCACAAAATACTAGATGGCCCGATTACAAAATGAGCCCTGAAATCTTGGGCAAGATGCAGGACTTGATGCATGATTTAAAGACAGGAAATAATAATTACTCTGCAGGAGTAACTCTTATAATTTCCTGGGAAGACCAGTTTGAGACACGGTTCCACGGGATCCTTGGACGTATCCAGCTTTCCAGGTTGCGCTCGTCTTCTGACTCATCTTCCAAACTATTCACAGCATCCGGGGTGAGCATCCCCCTGCTGACAAACTTGGGCTCCTTTGCATCCTCTGGTTGATCTTGTCGAGTTGGTCTGTAACCCAACCCGAATCGGTCTTCTTTCTTTTCAACTGGCAGCAGCTTGCCCCAGCCTTGAGCGGTACCTTCCTCAACAACCTTCCGGGCTTGTTGATATGATGTGATGGAGGTCCCAGATACATCAGATGTTTCATTGATATTAAGGGCTTCAAACCCTTGACTCATGGTCTCATGGATCTCGCCATCCATTTCAATGTATTTGAAAGTAGCCAGCTGGCTAACGAAGATATCCTCTTCCCCACAAATGGTAATGACTTGGCCCTCCCACTCGAATTTTAACTTCTGGTGAAGGGTTGACGTCACGGTGCCAGCGGCGTGTATCCATGGTCTACCTAATAGACAGCTGTAGGCAGGCTGTATATCCATCACAAAGAAGGTCGTTTTGAAAACCTGTGGGCCAATCATTATTGGCAACTCTATCTCTCCCAGAACTGATCTTTTAGAACAGTCAAAGGCTCTCACTACCAAGTTGCTTGGGCGTAGTGCCAATCCATCATGTTCCAGCTTCACAAGGGCTTTCTTGGGTAGGACATTGAGTGATGACCCCGTGTCCACCAATACGTGAGAAAGAACTGCACCCTTACACTCCAAGGTAATGTGCAAAGCCTTGTTGTGATTGTGACCTTCCGTTGTCAGATATACGTTGGTAAATCCTAGTCCATGACTAGCGTTGACATTTCCAACCACAGCCTCTAGCTGATTGACAGTAATCTCCTCAGGCACATAAGCTGCATGCAGGACTTTTAATAGTGCGTTCCGATGAGCCTCGAAGCACATTAGCAATGATAGTATGGAGATTTTGGAAGGTGTCTGGTGAAGCTGGTCCACCACCTTATAATCACTTTTCTTGATTATCCGCACGAATTCATCAATCTCTTGATCAAAAGGAGTCTTCAAAGCTTCTTTAGCAACTGGTTCTTCTTGCACCACGCTCTTCCCTTTTGCCTTAGCAACAACTTCTGTTTCAGCAATGGGTCTTGGTGTTTGCGAGGCAAAGAGACATCCGCTTCTAGTGAAGCCTCCTCCTCCTCCCACATTGTCTATCTGAGGTGAAGAAGTTGATGACTCTAAAGTGATTTTCTGCCCCTCGCAGTATAGATCTGAGCCATAATGTCAAGGGATGGCATTATTTCTTTCGTAAGGAACTGGCCCAGGCACTGTGATAGTGACCGGACTGATAGCAGCTGCAGAGGGGACCACAATGGTGTGTGGATCATAATATATGGTAACTGGAGCTCTGACAGGGATAGCATTTTGTTGTGAGTTGTTGGAAGGAACATTTGTGGGATCGTAGTATATCGTAACCGTTGAGACGCTTTCATTAACTGTTGCTGATGTTGTAGACGGTACTGTTGACTGGACGGGTGTTGAAGTTGTAGTAGGAACTGATGGAGTAATGGGTGTTGTCGTTGTAGAAGGAATTGTGACTAAACTTGTATCCGTTGAAGCGATTGATTGAGTAATTGTTGGTGTTGTAGCAGAATCTGTTGGAACAATGGTTGCTGATGTTGTAGGAGTATCTGTGATTGTTGATGAAGGAATTGTTGGAGTTGTAGTCGCTGTTGTCGTAATCTGAAGAATGCCATATCTAATGAGGCCATCTATGCCGTTTCTCAGTCTCTCACATCCATTAATGGCAATGTTGCAATAACCACAGCCGACTTCACATCCGGGGAACACTTGGCATTCTAACAGCTGAGCTTTGATTTCAACCAAGGGTGTTCGGATTTGTGCAACACTATTAATTAATGTGGATGGTTTGCCTTCCTCAATAGCATTGATCCTAGGCCCGTTGTGACTAGGCATTGGAATTCTTGTAACGTTCGGAGGAGGCGTAAAATTGAGAGCTTTTGAGTCCACCAGATCCTAGACTTTCATCTGTAGGGCCCTACATTTTTCAGTATTATGCCCCGGTGCGTTTGAGTGGAACGCACACCTGGCATTTGCATCATAGTTCTTTGGCATATTGAGATGATCTGGAGGTGCCAACGTCCTTAACTCAACTAGGTTAAGCTTTAGGAGTTGTGGCAAGAGTGCAGCATACGGCATTGGGATTGGGTCAATTACCCTGTTTGCTTGTGATGGCCTTTGTTGGAAAGGACGCTGCTGTTGGTTGCTATTGCTGTTGTTGTACGACCTTTGTAGCGGATAATGAGCTTGTTGTTGATACTGTGGTTGTTGTTGTTGAGGATATGATGATTGTTGTGGCATTGGAGCTGGGATGGTAATAGCTGCTACTGACCTGTGGGAATACTGGGGCCTGCCCCTGCTTGTATGAATGGAATTTGTTTCACCTGCCCTGCGGGGTCCCGCAAAAGGTTTTCTGGGATTGCTGGAGGAACTTGCACCACTGTCGGAAATTTTGCCCATCTTCAAGAGACTTTCAATTCTCTCACCAACTATGACCACATCAGCAAAACTGGTAGAGGAGAAGGCAACCAGTCTATCAATATAGGTCCCTTGCAATGTGTTCATGAACATGCCAACCATTTCCCTTTCTGACATGGGTGGTTGGACAGCAACAACAAGCTGTCTCCACCTTTGAGCATAATCCCGGAAGCTCTCTCTGGAAGACTGAGACATGCCCATTAGAAGAGTTCTATTGGGAGCCATGTCCAGGTTGTACTGATATTGACGAATGAAAGCTTCGGCCAAATCCTTCCAACATCTTATGGTGGCCCTAGACAAATGCGAATACCATTCTCTCGAAGCTCCAGTCAGACTGTCCTCAAAGTAGAACATCCATAACTTTTCATCCATGGTATAAGCTTTGAGCCGTCCCAAGAAAGATTGTAGATGAGTGCGAGGACAGGAGGTACCATTGTACTCTTCAAATCATGGGGGTTTAAATTTGTGGGGAATTCTCACCCCATCCACTAGTCCCATATCCATCACATCGAAGCCCAAAGAATTCTGAGATTCCAAAGATCTTAACTTTTCAGCAATCTCGTCCAATCTCCTGTCATATATCTCATCTCCAGCCCCAATGACAGTAAACTGTTCTCCCTAGGGATCCTCCTGCAGGATTTAGCCCCCAGCAGCATTACCTTGACCATTCCTCAGGATGTTAACTTCTGGATTCAGATGAGGTCCATATACTAGTGGGTCAATACGAGGCTGGCCCCGTTCATTGTTGCTAGTTCCTCCTGTTCCAAGATGAGGTTCCTCAGGAGTTTGTCTTTCCACCAGCTCTCTTAACCTTTCTTGACTCTGGGCTAAGCCAGTCATCACTGCCATGAACTGAGACATCTGATTTCTCATCTCTACTCTCTCATTGGCCATCTGATTTCTGACCTCAGTCAGATCCTGCTGTACTTGTTCCATTTGAATGTCGGGAAGGTTGTTACGAGTCGGGTACCGGTGCGTGCGGTTGACAGGGAACACTCGGCGATGAGAAATGTTTCCTGAGGTCACAACAAAGTTAGAAACAATAATAATAACAAAACCCACAAAACAAAAACAAAGTCAGTATGCAATGCAGTATGCTTATTTGTTTTCCAAGGTATCCGGTTTGGTTCTTGGTTTTGACCTTTCCAGACCTCGAGGAAGATGCTTGATGTTGTTGAGAGAAAACCCAAAATGAAAACAAGCTAAAATATATCACAAATGATGAACAATACATAGTTTATTTTACAATACATGCCCATGGAGGGTCAAAATACAACAAAAGAAAAAGTACATCAAATGGAAACAAACAACAAGCAAAGAATCAGACATCCAGTCCAAACTCATCTTCTCTGACCTCCTTCAGGAGTGCCTCAGTCACTGGACCAGCTGGGTGCTCTGTAATGGTCCTAATGAGGAGGTTCCTGGTAGCAATAGCAATAGTCAGCTTCTTATGCCTGTCCTGGTCCTTGGATCTCTTCAATCCTGCTCTGAGCTTCAACTCTGATATCTCTTTCTGAGCTGCCAACAAAGCTTCCTGCTGCTTCTTCTCATTGGCCTCTAGCTGTTCAATCTTAGCTTGAGTCTTTAGGTCTTCTTGTGCACGGGCTTCAGTGATCCTGACCCACCTAGCCTGACTCTCTTGAAGATAGTGTTCAGCCCCAGCTTTCTGAATCTTGGCCTCCTTACAGGCATTCTTCAATATCTGTTCCCCAGCCCTTGCCTTCCTTATGTAGTCTTCTGTCCTCTCAATTTTGGCAAGATGCTCCACCCTGAGCTTTTCCAATCTCTCAATGTCCAGACGACCATCACTCCTTTCCCAAAGAGTTTTCTTCAAGGCCTGTGATAGCTGCTCATTCCTTTCCTTCAACTTTTCAAATTCCTCCAGGCTAACTGTTGCTGCAGGCTGTACTGTGGATGGCCCAGGTATGTCTTCCATGATGAAAGGCATTCTGGTAATCTGAGCTCTAGTACGGGACCAGTCTGAGTACTGAGCTGAAGCAACATTGTTACATCTTCCAAGAATAGCTACCCCTTTTGTCTGGATGTTGTCCCAAGCCCAGGATGCTTGTCTGACAATAGTTGAATTAGGTTGCACTTCACAATATAGGGTCTCAGCTAAATCCTGTCCTCTGGGAGGGTGTAAACACCCCAAATTTGCCCTCACCCATTCACACCATGGCTTGTGATCTTTTCATATGCATAAGTTCAATCATAACATCTCATATTTCACTTTTGTTTCACTGCATTGGTTCTAGATCATCTGCATCTAGGGTTTGTGATCTGAGCCATCCCTGAGCCATTTGAGCCACTCCAAAGGTCATCAATCACTTCAAAGGGGTCCATGTATGTTCAAACATCATATCATATCCTCACAAAGTCAGGAAAGTCAAAGAATCACAAGAACTGAGAAAGGCATGGAAGCAGAGCCAGGTTTAACTGCACAGATGACCTAGAATTAGGGTTTTGGTTTCAAAGGCCATAACTCCAAATTTTTTGGTCATTATTGTTTCTATTGGTCTCTATATGTTATGAGGATCATGCATATCAATTTTCATGAAGAAATTCCATGGGGAAGGCATCTGATCAAGAGTTGACTTTTTGAGCAAGTCAGTGCAAAATCAGGGCATCTGAGGCCCCAATGACCCAACCAAAGGGAATTCTCCATCATTTTGAATGTGTATGATCTTTATTTGATCATAGAAGATGTTAGAAGTTCACAAAATTGAAGAATTCCAAGCCATTTGCAAAGTTGCCTTTTTGGGAAAGTGACTTGTAATGGAAACTTGCCATTTTGGGAAAGTTTTTCAACCCTTTCTTTTTGATTCAAAAATGCTTCAAATGAGAAAACTTTGGTCATGAAAGTTGTAGAATGGATCCTCCCATTTTCAAAAAGTACAAGATCTCATTCTAATTCATTTTGGATCAAAAGTTATGGCCTTACAAAGTTGGACAAAATCATTGAAATTTCACTTTTGCACAAAATGGAAAAACTTGCAAATTCTCATGACAAGCCTTTATGTGACTTCAAATTGATTTCTATGCATTACACAAACATGAACCATGACCTAAAAATCAGAATGCACCAAAGAACCTCCCATTTTCATGACTTATGCTCCAAGTAATCACAAAAGGGCCAAGACTTTGTGAAATTGCAAAAACTCTCACAAACCCTAATCCACTTGCTGCATTGCCTCTAATTCATTTCCATGGCTCTCCCTGATTCAAGCTGCAGCCAAGCCATGCTTTGTACCTTGACTTCCATAGCCCATACCTCTCTTACACAAAAAGTTGACTTTATGCATTTTGCTCCATACCAATCACACTGCTCCACAACAACTCTCTGACCTATCAAGGATTGATATGTGTACCAAAAGCAACCCAACACACAACACAACATAGCCTGAAACATCCCACAAGCCATAGTTCCCAAAACTGACCTCTTATGCATTTTGCTACGAATCTCAAAACACAAGCATCAAACATCAAAACAAACTTCATAAAATCACTCACCATGTTCCTCTGATCATTTCCCAACCCTCATTTGTCCCTGAAACCACCCCAAGCAGAAATACGATTTCTCACCTCCCTTGAGCAGAACTTCAATAAACTCTTAAATCAGCCACACTAAACCCCAACCAAGCATTGCAAGCTTCTCAGGAGGTTCATTAGAGGCGTTTTGGATCAAAGAGGCAGCCAGAGAGTTCCAAAGATCAAAGCTCCAGTTCAGGTGAGCTCAAGAACATTTTTTCCAGAAACATGTTTTTAAGTTCCTAAATGATTCTCTATGCTTCACTGATCATGTTGATATGTTTTGTTTTGAAAATGGTGGAGAAATGAGTATGTATTCGTGTTCTGAAACTTTTTGACCTATAACTGTTTTGATTTGATTCTCTCTTTTGGTGTGTTTTAAATGTTGTTTGTTTGTTGATTCTTGATGTATGATGTATGGGGATCATTTTTGGGCAAAGAATTTGAGTTTTAGAAGCCTAGGGAAGAAGTTAGCAATTTTCAGGGAGGGTTGTGGCCGGAGAAGATGACCGGAGGTCATTTCCGGCCACCTGAAAGTCATTAGGGTATTAATTACGTTTAGGGCTCAGTTTGAATCTTAGCCATGGATCTGTTTGACTTTCGTTGACTCTCGCGTGTTTGAATGGCTTGGATCATTTCATTAAACCCTAATCCTAATTAATTAGATTAATTAATTAAGTTTAAATAAATCCAGTCAGTTTGAATGTCAGCCATTGGATATGGCGCGGGTCAATTCCCTCCTTTTCTCTTTGAATCTCAGCCATTGGATCTGCATACTTCTCATTAATTCATTTTTTATTTTCATTTTATTTGATTTATCTTTTACGAATTATTTAAAATAGTAAAATACATTTAAAAATTCTGAAAATTTTTGTCAAACATTTCATTAATTTTCAGAACCCAAAAATATTTTTATTTTTATTTTTTTACATTAAAAATAATTTTTAAATCATTTAAATGTTTATTTTTAATTAGTTAATGAAAATTAATTAATTAAAAATACATTTAGGTATTTAAAAATTCCAAAAAAAATCACATTGTATTAAGAAACATTTAGAAACATTATCAAACTCCCAAAACAAATTTCTTTTTGGTTCTTGATGCCTTTTGATCATTTTCATTGGAATTAAATTCATTTTAAGGCATTATTTTTGTGCAAACTTTGAAAAATCCTTTCTGCCTAATCATTGAGAGTTTGATGATGGTTCTTCTTGCATTGCATCCTTCATGGCATGTAGTTTATAGGATAAATTTGGTTTGAATTGATCTTTCATTTTCAATTTGTTTTGCATTTTTCATGATGAGGTACCTTAAAACCCTAATTGACTTAGGAAATTCATAACTTTCACTAGGTTAAGAGTTGGATCCCCTCCTTTGGGAAGTGAACTTGTATAGGTTTAGGGTCCCTTTGATCACATTTTCAATTTTTTGTCATGTCATTTGCTTCTGATTTTGAATTTTGTATTGCATGTTGTATGTAAACCCTAATTTGTGCCTTCCTTTGCATCCATCTCTCATTTGCTTGCATCCAATGACTTGCCATGACATTTTGTGCATCCACATGATTCATAATACATCTTAGGACATATTAGAATCATGTTTGACCATTGCATCATTCCTTTGCCATGTTATATGTTCATTTCATCTCATAAACATTCATGAATCTTTATGGTTCAAAGCATGCCTCATTTGCATCCTTATGTTTGTTTGATCATTCTCATCTCTTGTCATGTGTTTGCATCATCCCTTAGCATCATTAACATCATGTTCATGCTTCTGGTTTTGGTTTGCACCATGGCATCTCATCCTATTCTCATTGCATTTCATTTCTTTTACTAACTTTTCACATGGTAAGTTGTTTGAGAAGTGAATTTGCCTTCACTTCTCACAATCTCTTTTCATCTCTTTCATACCTTCTTTGCTGCATTTTGTATGTGTATTAGAGTGAGCTTTCTCATTCATGCTCTTTCTCTCCTTCTTTATTCAAGCAACTTGACTTCTTAAGTGAAGCAAGTTGTCTTGCTTCTCTCTGCTTCTTCTTCTTTTCATCTACTTCTCTCCCTGGTGGTTTCTCTGAAGATCTTCTTGCAAACCTTATTAACCCTAGGAACAACCAAGCATGATAACAATTAGGGTTTTATTATTCCCCCCACTAGTTTTACCTTTGTGTCATCTTTGAGTCTCTCTTCTCATCTCATAATCAGGGACTAAACCCTAAAGGGTTTAAGGCTTTGTGATTAAGCTTATGCCTGCATCCTTCTATTAGGATGGAATGTATAACTTTAATCCTAAGTGTTAAACCCTTAATATGTTTAAATCCTTTAATCAATCCATTTAATAATCACTAAGACAAATAGCTTGTAACTTGGGCCTTGCATTAGGGTTCTAATTCTTCCTTAATTGGTTAAGAAGGACTAACCCTAGTGTTAATGGACAAGTCCCCCTCAAGTTGTCTTACAAACCATAAAAATCACTTTTTCATCTTATCATTAATTAAAATCCACTTTAATAAAGGCTTTGTTTTGTCATGAGGTTAATCCCTAATCACGAATTAAGTTGAGGAGTCTTTCTCAGCTTAAATGTTCTCATCTATCATCCTTCTATTAGGATGGTGTAATGGGTCCATTAAATCCTTGATTATGGCTTAAACTCATTACTTAACACTAAACAAAAACAACAAAAATATCTAAATAAATACAAGTAGGTTAATGATCTTAATCCTACATCATGGTGATTGAGTGTGAGGTGTTTACTTCATACTTAAGGTATTCTCAGTACCCCTAATCAGAGGGAGGATGTGATGAGTTTACTAACCCTTGGTTTAGGCTTAAGCTCATTTTCCTATGACACATTCCAAAAGCAATAAAAGATGAAAAATATCAAAAAACAAACAATAATCGTCTCCTCCGGGATTCTTTTCTCACCTCATTCACTCACAAACGAGAACTTGCTCCTTCCGTCTAATGCAAGACAGTTTGCACCTGAGCCAAACAGGTCATACACTTGAGCATAGACAAGTAAGCAGTTCACAAGTCAATTTATCTTTCAGTCTCTTTGAGTCGAACTACGGTGTTCTGACTTCCTCATTGCACGAGAGGATACGTAGGCATAACTTAACAGTTATCGAACAAAAGTCTCTGTTTATTCCCCCTCTTCCAGCATTAATCTTTTAGCCTCATGTTCTTGAGCTTTGCATTCTTGTCCCTGCACTGACACTTCACATATTGCACTTTACTTTCTTTTAACACTGACACTTGCATTCTTTCCAGCTTTGATACACAGATTGCACTGACACTACCCCTTTTGAACACAAATCTTTTAAGCGTGGATCCCGTCGAGTACGACGGACAATCTGGGTGCTAATACCTTCCCAGGTTGTAACCAACCCCCTTTCTCAGTCTCTCTGGTTCGCAACCGTCTTATCCATCTTTTCTTAGGTCTATGCAGCATTACCTTTCCTCCGGGATAAAAATGCCTAGCTGGCGACTCTTTTCTCCTGAGTTCACCCTTGTGTGTTCTCATCCCTTTCGCCGACCGTTCGCGTCTGTACCCCATTTGACCTAGCCTCATTTGGTGGGAGCGACAGCTTGGCGACTCTGCTGGGGACCCTTATACTATAACCAGGGCTTATGGTTCTTTTTGTGGGTTCCTCCTAGCGCTTGTTTGATTTGTGTTTACTGGGGTGTTATGTGCTAATTGTGTTTATATAGTTGCTTTATTTACTGCTTTATGTACAATTATTTATTGCTTTCTTTATAGTTTTATACATCATACTGTCATACTGTCATCTTGCTGGATCTGGTTTGTTGTTTTGATGGGTGGGGTTCTATTGAGAGTTTTAGGTCCTATACCTGGGACCTGAGTGACACCTAAGATAGAGTGGTTCATGTTCTTTCCCATTCCATTTCGGTCTGGTGCGGGAATATGAAACACGGTTCAGATGTGGGTTTCTTCTTGAGAACTCTGTGCTACAGATTTCCTGTAGTGCTAGGGCTATCTGGGAAGCCTGCTAAGTCTGGATGACTTTTATTATGACCTTCAGAAACTGAGGTGAATTAGAGGAGGATCTTTTATGGTTATTGTAAACACTGTACCTCCGGGTTAGAAGTGTTTACACTTCTCATAACTGATCCAAGTCTGAGGATCCTTGTTTTAGAACATCACCTGTGAGGGGGTTGGGCTGTTTACAGGTTTGCAGGTACCATTGGCCACATCATACCCTGTTACTGGTTTTGATTAAGAGTACCTCACTTTGGACAGTTCTTGTGATTTAACCCTGGACATGTGACTCTTTATTTGAGTCCCCCACCTTGGTTACCGGATTTCTGAACCTCCATCTGGACTTCTTGAACATACATGGACCTTATATCAAGACAGATTAATCAGATCCATCTTGATCACAAACCCTTGCACATCATTTGCATACATCATCATTGCATCATTTAACATTTGTTTATTTGTTTTTCAGGGTATCTACATTATATCTGGCTTGGTTTTGACCCCTTCATCTGCATAGACCTCTGTTTTATCAGCTATCTGCTTCAGCTATTCTCTTCAGTTGTTTGCTTCAGTCATTTTCATCACCATCAGCATCAGCCTATCAGTGGCCTATCTCCAGTACCAGTCTTGATCTTCATCAACACTTGTCTTCAGCTCTTCATCAGCAGTCATGGCTCCCAGGAAAAGTAACATATCATACCATTTCTTTGAGCCTGTGCTGACTGGCATCAGGCAGGCTCAGTCACTTATCACACCTGACCACATCCCATTATTCAGAGAGCATTATGGGGGTATCCTTGATATGGTTATGGACCTGGAACCTTCTCAGAGGAGCATGATCCATACTTGCCTACAGTTTTATGACCCTCCTTTGAGATGCTTCACTTTCCCAGACTTTCAGCTAGGACCTCTTTTAGAGGAGTTTTCATCATTGATTGGAGTACCTGTCAGGGGTGGGATCCCCTTCAACCCAGAGATGACTTCTCCCAGCAATGGAGAAGTGGCAAAAGCACTGTACCTGGAGCCTACTTTGATTGAGCAAAGCATGACAACAAAGGCTGGGATCCCTGGTTTACACTTGGATTTCTTGATTTCTCAGGCCATTCTGAAGGCCTCCTTGGGAGAATGGAAGGTAGTTTGTGCACTGTTGGCCCTTAGCATATATGGGGTGATACTGTTTGCAGATGAGCCCAAGTTTATCAGCAAGAATGCCATTCATCTTTTCCTTCTGAGGAACCCAGTACCCACATTGCTGGGAGATTTCTATTACTCCATCCATCAGAGGAATGAGAAACAAAGAGGAAAGTTGGTGAGATGTTGTGCTCCTCTGTTCCATACTTGGCTGCTCAAACACCTACCTAAGACAGATGCCTTCCTGAATCCCCACCAACAGAAGAATTGGGCTAAAAGACTTATTGCTTTGTCTTCAGATGACATCAGATGGTGCACCCAGAGCACCAAAGGCAAGGACATCAACACTAGCTGTGGGCAGTACCCAAATGTGCCTCTAATAGGAGTAAAGGGTTGCATCAACTATAACCCTTTGCTGTTCAAGAGACAACTGGGCTATGCTTTGGTTCACCCTCCTAGAGTGCAAGATTTAGCTGAGACCCTGTATTGTGAGATAAAGCCTAATCTAGCTGCTGTCAGACAAGCATCCTGGGCTTGGGACAACATCCAAACAAAAGGGATGGCTATTCTTGGGAGGTGCAATAATGTTGCTTCAGCTCAGTATTATGACTGGTCCCATGCTAGAGCTCAGATTTCTGGAATGCCTTTCACCATTGAGGATATACCTGGACCATCCACAGCTCAGCCAGCAGCCATTGTCAGCCTGGAAGAGTTTGAGAAACTGAAGGAAGGGAATGAGAATCTGTCTCAAGCTCTGAAGAAGACCCTTTGGGAAAGGAGTGATGGTCGTCTGGACATTGAGAGGTTGGAGAAGCTTAGGGTGGAGCATCTGGCCAAGATTGAGAAAACAGAGGACTACATCAAGAAATCAAGAGCTGGGGAGCAAATATTGAAGAATGCCTGTAAAGAGGCTAAGCTTCAGAAAGCTAGGACTGATCTCTATCTGCAAGAAAGTCAGGCTAGGTGGGTCAGGATCACTGAAGCCCGTACTCAAGAAGATCAAAGGACTAAGGCCAGGATTGAACAGTTAGAGGCTAATGAATAGAAACAACAGGAAGCTTTGCTGGCAGCCCAGAAGGAGATTTCAGAGTTGAAGCTTAGGGCTGGTTTGAAGAGGTCAAAGGACCAAGATAGGCATAAAAAGCTGACCACTGCCATTACCACCAGAAACCTCCTCATCAGGACTATTACAGAGCATCCAGCTGGTCTAGTGACTGAAGCACTTCTGAAGGAGGTTAAGGAGGATGAGTTTGGGCTAGATGTTTGACTTTTGATTGTTGTTATTTTCATTTGATGTATTTTTATTTTTTGTTGTATTTTGACCCTTCAGGGGCATGTGTTGTAAAAACAAACTATGTATGATTCACTATTTTGTAATATATTTTAGTTTGTTTCCATTTTTGGGTTTTCTTTTCTCAACAAAGTCAAAAGCATCTTCCTCGGGGTCTGGAAAGGTCAAAACCAAGAACCAAGCCGGATACCTGGGAAAACAAATAGGCATACTGCATTGCATACTAACTTTTGTTTTGTTTTGTAGGTTTTTGTTATTGGTATGTTTGTTTCTAACTCTGTTGTAGTTCAGGAAATATTGCACACCGCCGGGTGTTCCCTCTCAACCGTACGCACCGGTATCCTACTCGCAACAACCTTCCTGGTATCCAAATGGATCAAGTACAGCAGGACCTGACAGAGGTCAGAACTCAGATGGCTAATGAAATAGTGGAGATGAGGAACCAAATGGCTCAATTTATGACTGTGATGACTGGATTGGCTCAGAGCCAAGAGAGGTTAAGAGCATTGGTAGAAAGACAAACCCCCGAGGAGCCTCATCCTGGGACTGGAGGAACAAGTAACAATGAGAGGGGACAACCTCATGTTAACCCACCTGTATTTGGACCACATCTAGATCCGGAAGTCAATATCCCGAGTAATGTGCAAGGAAATACTATTGGGGGGAGGATCTTACAAGAAGACCCCCAAGAGGAGCAGTTTACTGTCATGGGAGCTGGGGATGAAGTCTATGATAGAAGGTTTGATGAAATTGCTGAGAAATTGAGATCCCTGGAATCTCAAAACTCCTTGGGTTTTGATGTAATGGATATGGGGTTAGTAGACGGGGTGAGAATTCCCCACAAGTTCAAACCCCCGTGCTTCGAGAAATACAATGGAACCTCTTGTCCACGAACTCACCTGCAGTCTTTTCTGGGAAGACTTAAAGCGTATACCATGGATGAAAAGCTGTGGATGTTCTATTTTGAAGACAGTTTTACTGGGGCTTCAAGGGAGTGGTATTCACACTTAACCAGAGCTACTATCAGATGCTGGAAGGACCTAGCTGAAGCCTTCATCAAGCAGTACCAATACAATCTGGACATGGCTCCTAACAGGACCCTCTTGATGGGAATGTCTCAATCCTCCAAGGAAAGCTTCAGGGAATATGCCCAGAGGTGGAGACAGCTGGCTGCTGATGTCCAACCACCCATGTCGGAAAGAGAAATGGCCGACATGTTCATGAATACTTTGCAAGGAACCTATATTGATAGATTGGCTGCCTTTTCTTCCACCAGCTTCGCAGATGTAGTTATAGCTGGAGAAATAATTGAAAGTCTATTTATAATGGGCAAGATTTCTGATAATGGTGCAAGTTCGTCCAGTAATCCCAGGAAGCCTTTTGTGGGACCTCGAAGGACCGGTGAGACAAATGCCATTCATGCCAGCAGGGGCAGACCTCAGTATGTCCACAGATCAGTAGCAGCTGTCACTATTCCAGCTCCAATTCCTCAGTAACCAGCATACCAACAACCACAACAACCACATTATCAACAACAAATTCAGTATCTGCCACAGAGAGCCTACAACAACAACAGCAATCAACAACAAAGACCTTTTCAGCAAAGACCGTCACAGGCAAACAGGGTGATTGATCCTATTCCTATGCCTTATGTTGCCTTATTGCCACAACTCCTGAAGCTTAACTTGGTTGAGTTAAGGACATTGGCACCCCCAGATCCCTCCAATCTCCCGAGAAATTATGATGTCAACGCCAGATGTGCTTTCCACTCCAATGCACCTGGCCACAATACTGAGAAGTGCAGGGCCTTGCAAATGAAAGTCCAAGATCTGGTAGATTCAAAGGCCCTGAACTTTGCACCCCCTCCAAATGTCAACAAGAATCCTATGCCTCATCATGGTGGGCCGAGGATTAATGCCATTGAAGAAGACAAGCCATCTACTTTGATCACCAGTGTCGCACAAATTCGGACACCTCTGGTCGAAATTAAAGCCCAGCTTCTAGAGTGCCAGGTGTTCCCCGGGTGTGAGCTCGGTTGTGGGTATTGCAACATTGCATTCAACGGGTGTGATAATTTGAGAAGCGGCATAGATGGTCTTATCAAGGATGGAATCCTTCAGATCTTAACAACGACACCTACAAATCCAGCAATTCCTTTGACAACAATTCCTGATTCTTCTACAACAGCAACAACAATCATTCCTACCGATTCATCAATATCATCAACAATGGCTCCGTCCATCACTTCAACAAAACAAATGTCAACAACTCTTTCTTCTACAACATCAGCATCCATTTATTCAGCCGAATCTTCTGCAACGCCAACAGAAATTAATGAAGATGTCTCAGCAGTCACCATCTACTATGACCCATCAAATGTTCCTCCAAACAACAATTTCCAACAACAAGCAGTGGAACCTCCTGCCAGATCACCAGTTACAATTTACTACGATCCACACACCATTACAGTACCCTCCTCTGCAGCAGTCAGTCCAGTTACCGTCACGGTGCCTGGACCAGTTCCTTATGAAAGCAGTAATGCCATACCTTGGCATTATGGCTCTGATCTTTACTGCAACGGGGAGAAAATCACTTTGGATTCTTCGGCCTCTTCTCCACAAATTGATAATGTTGGGGGAGGCGGAGGCTTCACCAGAAGCGAACGCCTTTTTGCCTCACAAGTGCAAAGACCTAATGCTGAAGCAGAAGCTGCTGCCAAAGCAAAAGGAAAGAGTGTGGTGCCTGAAGAGCCAACTATCAGAGAAACTCAGAAGACATCTTTTGAACAAGATGTAGACGAATTTATGAGAATCATAAAGAGAAGTGATTACAAGGTGGTGGACCAGCTTCACCAAACTCCCTAAAAAATCTCCATACTATCCCTGTTGATGTGTTCTGAAGCTCACCGAAATGCATTACTGAAAGTCCTGCACGCAACATACGTGCCAGAGGAGATCACTGTTAATCAGCTAGAAACCGTGGTAGCAAATGTCAATACCAGTCATGGGCTGGGCTTTACCAATGCTGATTTAACAACAGAGGGACATAACCACAACAAGGCTTTACACATCACTCTAGAATGCAAGGGTGTTGTTCTGTCGCATGTACTGGTGGACACTGGGTCATCACTCAATGTCCTACCAAAGAAAGCCTTGGTGAAGCTGGAGTATGATGTATTGGCACTGCGTCCGAGTAATTTGGTGGTGAGAGCATTTGATGGCTCTAAAAGATCAGTGCTTGGAGAGATTGATCTACCTGTGATGATTGGCCCGCAGACTTTTAAGATTACCCTTTATGTGATGGACATTCAGCCGGCCTACAGCTGTTTATTGGGTAGACCCTGGATCCATGCCGCTGGCGCTGTTACGTCTACCCTTCACCAGAAGCTGAAATTCGAGTGGGAAGGCCAGATCATCACCATCTGTGGGGAAGAAGACATCTTTGTTAGCCATCTGGCTACGTACAAGTACATTGAAATGGATGGAGAGATCCATGAAACTATGAGCTAGGGGTTTGAGGCCCTGAACGTTAATGAAGCATCTGCTGTACTGGGAACCTCCATAGCATCTTATCTGCAAGCCCAGAAGGTTGTTGAAGAGGGTACTGCCCAAGTCTGGGGCAAACTGCTGCCCGTGGAAAAGAAAGAAGACAGATTTGGGTTGGGTTACAGACCAACTCAACAAGATCAATCAGAGGCTGCCAAGAAGCCCAATTTTGTCAGCGGGGGAATGCTCACCCCAGATGCAGTGAACAACTTGGAAGACGAGGAGGAAAGCGACCGCAACCTGGAGAGCTGGATACGTCCAAGGATCCCGGGGAGCCAAGTCCTTAACTGGTCTTCCCAGGAAATTATAAGGGTTACTCCTGCAGAGTAATTATTATTTCCTGTATTTTATAAGCATGCATCAAGTCTTGCATCTTGCCCAAGATGTCAAGACTCATTTTGTAATCGGGCCATCTTGTAATTTTGTGCAAATGGATTAATCAATGAATATCGGACATCTTTTGCAAATGAGTCTTTTCCTTTTTCGCTCACTGTTTTTCATTTTTTCTTTTTGTACAAAAATAAAAATGGCAATGTTTTCCAAAATGATAACTTCATTTCACTTTTTCTAAACAAGATTAAAATTGATCACTAAAATGAATAATCTAAACCCTTGCAGAGAGTGCTTTTCAGATTGCACCGACAACAACACTGCTATGGCTTCGTATGACTTTGACAATCCAATCAATCAAGCTGACGAAGGGGTTGAAGAATATTATGAGCTTCCTAAAGAGCTAGCCAGGTTGTTAAGGCAAGAGGAGAAGGTTATCACTCCTCATCAGGAGGAGGTTGAAACGGTTAATCTTGGTACGGAAGAAGATGTGAAAGAAGTTAAGATCGGGGCCTGCCTACAGGATTCAGTGAAAGAACAACTGATTGATATGCTTCGGGAGTATGTGGATGTCTTTGCTTGGTCTTATCAGGATATGCCAGGGTTGGACACCGATATTGTCATGCACAAGCTGCCTTTAAAAGAAGATTTCCCGCCAGTAAAACAGAAGTTGCGCCGTACTCACCCAGATATGGAAATGAAGATAAAGGAAGAGGTGCAAAAGCAGTGGGACGCCGGGTTCCTTGCTGTGACCAGCTATCCGCCGTGGGTTGCTAATATTGTACCTATGCCTAAGAAGGATGGAAAGGTGCGAATGTGTGTGGATTACCGGGATCTGAACAGAGCCAGCCCGAAAGATGACTTCCCTTTACCTCACATTGATGTATTGGTTGATAATACGGCTCAGTTCTCGGTGTTCTCCTTCATGGACGGATTTTCAGGATACAATCAGATCAAGATGTCACCTGAAGACATGGAGAAGACAACTTTCATCACACCCTGGGGCACGTTCTGTTACAAGGTGATGCCATTCGGACTGAAGAATGTTGGTGCTACGTATCAACGGGCTATGGTAACATTATTCCATGACATGATCCATAAAGAAATTGAATGTTATGTGGATGACATGATTGCCAAGTCCCTCACAGAAGAAAACCACCTGGTAAATCTGTTGAAGTTATTCAAGCGTCTGAGGAAGTACCAGTTGAAGCTGAACCCCAACAAATGCACATTCGGGGTGCATTCTGGTAAGCTGCTGGGATTTATTGTAAGTGAAAAAGGGATTGAATTTGACCCTGATAAAGTTAAAGCCATTCAAGAAATGCCTGCACCAAAGTCAGAAAAAGAAGTTCGGGGGTTTCTAGGTAGATTGAACTACATTTCACGGTTCATATCTCACCTTACAGCAACCTGTGAGCCTTTGTTCAAGCTGTTAAGAAAAGAACAAATGGTCAGGTGGAATGAAGACTGCCAGAGGGCTTTTGACAAAATCAAGGAATACTTACAAGAGCCCCTAATCCTTATGCCTCCAGTTGAAGGAAGACCTCTAATCATGTACTTGACAGTACTAGAAGAGTCAATGGGGTATGTGCTGGGCCAGCATGACGAGTCTGGTCGAAAAGAGTATGTAATATACTACCTAAGCAAAAGGTTTACCGACTATGAACAACGTTATTCACTGCTCGAGAAAACTTGTTGTGCTTTAGCGTGGGCTGCTCGCCGACTAAGGCAGTATATGTTGACCCACACTACCTTATTGATCTCAAAAATGGACCCAGTTAAGTACATTTTTGAGAAGCCAGCACTTACCGGACGGGTTGCGAGATGGCAAATGATCCTCACAGAATATGACATTCAGTACACATCTCAAAAAGCCATCAAAGGCAGTGTATTGTCTGATTATCTTGCTGAGCAACCCATTGATGATTACCAGCCTATGAGATTTGACTTCCCTGATGAAGACATCATGTTCATAAAAGCAAAAGATCATGAAGAGCCTGTTCACACTGAAGGGCCTGACCCAAAAGAAGAATGGACTATGATGTTTGATGGGGCTGTCAATATGAATGGTCGTGGTGTTGGTGCAGTACTCATTACACCTAAAGGAGTTCACATGCCTTTCTCGGCAAAGCTCACTTTCAACTGCACTAACAACGAAGTTGAATACGAAGCTTGTATTATGGGTCTTGAGGAAGCCATTGACCTCAGGATCAAGACTTTGACTGTATTCGGAGATTCAGCTCTGGTAATTAATCAAACCAACGGCAAATGGTACACCCACCAAGATCATCTGATACCTTATCGGGATTATACAAGGAGGTTATTGACTTTCTTCATAACGGTCAAGCTTGAGTATATCCCTCGAGATGAAAATCAATTTGCAGATGCTCTGGCTACCATTTCATCCATGATCAAAGTTCAAGCTACCAACTTTGTGCCTCGGATCTCAGTATCCAGACTTTACAGACCAGCATACGTGTTTTCAGCAGATGTTGTTAAAGATGATAAGCCTTGGTTTCATGATATCAAATGCTTCTTGGAGGATCAAACATACCCACCTGGGGCATCTTCCAATGATAAGAAGACATTAAGAAGGCTAGCTGGTAGTTTCTTCCTGAATGCTGACGGTTCCCTGTACAAGAGAAATTTCGATATGGTACTCCTCAGATGTGTTGATAAGGCAGAAGCAGACTTGTTGATGCACGGGGTGCACGAAGGATCTTTTGGTACCCATGCAGGAGGGCATGCAATGGCTAAAAAGTTGCTAAGATCAGGTTATTACTGGATCACAATGGATGCAGACTGTTGTGCTTATGCCAGAAAATGTCATAAATGCCAGATTTATGCGGATAAACTGCATGTGCCTCCAAATCCTTTGAATGTGATGTCTTCACCCTAGCCCTTTGCCATGTGGGGCATTGATATGATTGGCAAGATTGAACCAACTGCTTCAAACGGCCACAAATTCATCCTGGTTGCTATCGACTATTTTACTAAATGGGTTGAAACAGTTTCTTATGCAAATGTTACAAGGCAAGTGGTAGCCCGATTTCTGAAGAGAGATATCATCTGTCGGTATGGAGTGCCCGAGCGAATCATCACTGATAATGGTTCCAATTTAAACAACAAAATGATGGCAGAACTGTGTCGGGACTTCAAGATCCAACACCACAATTCTTCTCCTTACATGCCAAAGATGAATGGCGCTGTTGAGGCAGCTAACAAGAATATCAAGAAGATTGTGCAGAAGATGGTAGTTACCTACAAAGACTGGCATGAAATGATACCATTTGCCTTACATGGGTACCGTACGTCAATTAGAACGTCCACTGGGGCAACACCGTATCAGCTTGTTTATGGTATGGAGGCAGTCCTACCTGTTGAAGTTGAATTACCCTCCCTGCGGGTACTGATGGATGTTAAGTTGAACGAAGCAGAATGGGTCCGATCCCGATACGAACAACTGAGTCTGATTGAAGAAAAGAGATTGGCTGCAATTTGTCATGGGCAGCTGTATCAGAAAAGAATGAAGAAAGCCTTCGTTCAGAAAGTCAGGCTCTGAGAGTACCAAGTAGGAGATCTTGTGCTGAAAAGACTTCTTCCTCCTCATACAGACCACAGGGGCAAGTGGACTCTGAATTATGATGGGCCGTTCATAGTAAAGAAAGTTTTCTCTGGTGGAGCACTGATGCTCAGTACTATGGATGGTGAAGACTCCCTGTCCCCTGTGAATTCAGATGCAGTTAAAAAATACTTCGCATAAAAATGACCCGCTGGAAATAAAAACAGAATGTAAGTCTAGGCAAAAATAGGGCATCCCGGCGAGTCAAAAACAAAATAAAAGACTCGGGCAAAAATAAGGGAAGATAAATAAAAAAAATGTACACCCGCTGAGTTGAAAAGCCGCATTGGACAACTCAGGCAAAAATAGGTATCCCGGTGGATTGAAAACCTGAAAAGGCGATCCGCGCAGGATAAGGGAATAAGCAAACAACTGCATTCTGAATTCATCTGTATCACTTACAACATGGTAAAATCTAAAAGGGTCAAGCTTCGTTCAGAATCAACCTTCTTCAGAAAGCAAGATGAGAAGAACGTCAAAATGTCATACGAGTCATAGCAAAAGGGAAGCTCCTTGAGGCGTCATCAGCATTGCCAGCATTTTCTCTTGTTTCTCAAATTTGTAACAATCTCCTCATTTCAGGGGATTAGTTCCTTTTACTGTATCTTGCCAATTCAGGGCACACGAATTAATAAAATCAGATTTTCAGTCATATTTCGTCTCGTACATTTTATTTTCGTTTGCAAAAATGTCTGGTGTTCCTTAAGATATTGATTGCATAAATACAGATGCTTCCCTTCTAAAAATACGTGCTTTCAGGAAATATACTTACTCCCGGGAGTGTCTAAACTTCTGTGACGGAATCCAGTAAGGGATACCTCGGGGAACTTGTGCATTTCTTTGTCTTTGCAGGATTACAGGTATCCAAAGCACAACATGGGGCATGAAAGCTTCTCCCCAGCAAGCTGTCAAATCGTTATCTACTCAGTCCATCTTCCAATTAGCACCAGAGGTGTTTTCTCCCCATCTGAGTCGTCGAGTATCATCCTCAACAGGATCCCCACATAAATCTCAAGGAAGATCTTTCAGTGATTTTTTTTCTTCCCCAGCCAAGTGGCAGACAGGGAACCGTCTCCCCACAGAGCTCCGGACTCTATCCAGAAGAACAATGCCTGAAGATCTCACAACAGAGTGACGGAAGCTTCTACAAACCCCAGTTGGGTCTCTTATTACTGAGATAGGTCCATCAGTGATCTATTTCCCCAAGCAGAGTCATATATGTCAGATCTATTCAGGATCTTATCCCCAGCTGGGACGTCCACTTCAAGCAGATCAGCCTGAGATCTCCTCAGCAGCGGGATCCGAGTCCCGGATCGGTATCTTTGCATAAACATAGCATTCGCATCATATTTTCCCCACAAAGCGTAGCATTCCGTCTAATACGGAGCATTACGGCAAAAATCAAACATATTGCATAATCATAAGCCATGTTCTAAATCAAACGCTTGTAAATACTAACAATCCATCAACGATATACAGAAAACTCCCCAAATTCCCTGGCGGAGAGCCAAGGCATTTCTCTTAAAAAAATATAGATACACACTTTTTTGGGCACTCGTCCGTATCATCATTTCCCAGTGAAATTGCCCGAGCAAACAGATGCATACACATTACAGATACTTCTTGACACCCGTCTGTGTCATATCCCCAGTAGAAAGCCAAAGCGTCCCCTTTGCACTCACAGATACATATATATATATATATATATATATATATATATATATATATATATATATATATATATACAATTCCTTGACGCCCGCCCGTGTCACCTTCCCCAGCATAGTTATCCAAACACTTTGGAAACCATACACTTGTTTATAATACGCTTTTTCCGACACTCGTCCGTGTTACTCATCATCTTTTTACTAATACAGATACTCGTCCATATCTTTTATATATCACTTAAATCCCCTCAGATCCGACACTCATCCGTGTTCTTTGTTAACTAGTTGGTACTCGTTCGTATCATCATCTCTGAACATGCGTCGAGCGTTTGCTTCTACTGATACTCGTCCGTATCATAGTCTTAAGGATGCTCGTCCGCATCTTTAATCTATACACTGTGTCAAACACTTATGTCTTCTTGAATTTAGACACTCGTCTGTGTCTACTATTCCCCAGAAGAGTCCCAGCAAATCCCAATGAATTATTTCCTTTCTATCTGACATTCGTCCTATGTCATGATACCTTTCGGCAGCCGTACCCTGCCAGGTGATCGTCCTTCACCTTTTTGATGATCGTCCTTCATCATTCCCAGTGGAGTCTCTATTCATTAGAACCCCTTCCTATCCGACATTCGTCCTATGTCGTGATATTTTCAGCAGTCGTCTCCTGCTAGGTGATCGTCCTTCACCTCCTGATGATCGTCCTTCATCATTTTATCCGATGGCCGTCCCCATCGTTGATCTTGTTATCTAACATTCGTCCTATGTCGTGATAAACCCTGAGAGCAGTCGTACCCTGCTAGGTGATCGTCCTTCACCTCTTGATGATCGTCCTTCATCATGCTTATTCGATGGCCGTCCCCATCGTTGACCTTTTTATCCGACATTCGTCCTATGTCGTGATACTTTCGACAGCCGTACCCTGCCAGGTGATCATCCTTTACCATAGATTACCGTCCCTCATCTTATCCCCAACAGAGCAGTCGTCCCCTGCTAGGTGATCTTCCTTCACCCTTAATGACCGTACCTCATCATTTGTTTCATCTACCCATGATCCCTAGAAAATCTTATAGCTTTACTTGATGGCCGTCCCCATCATAATCCCTTATATCCCCAGCATGTCGGCCGTCCCCGTCATTGCTTCATCCCCAGCAGTCGTCCTCTGCTCGAAGGTCGTCCTCCGTCGCCCGCACTTTATAATTATACTTTATTTTCTTTTACAATCTATATCCCTTTTCTTCTTCATTCCGTGAGTGCAAATTTTGGATTGTCTTTGGTATTCAACCACAAGTTATCTTGCTTGTCTGTTAAGCCGTTGCTTACATCCTGCACAGCTAACTCATGCTTGAATAGGGGCAGCTATAAACACCCCAAATTTGCCCTCACCCATTCACACCATGGCTTGTGATCTTTTCATATGCATAAGTTCAATCATAGCATCTCATATTTCACTTTTGTTTCACTGCATTGGTTCTAGATCATCTGCATCTAGGGTTTGTGATCTGAGCCATCCCTGAGCCATTTGAGCCACTCCAAAGGTCATCAATCACTTCAAAGGGGTCCATGTATGTTCAAACATCATATCATATCCTCACAAAGTCAGGAAAGTCAAAGAATCACAAGAACTGAGAAAGGCATGGAAGTAGAGCCAGGTTTAACTGCACAGATGACCTAGAATTAGGGTTTTGGTTTCAAAGGCCATAACTCCAAATTTTTTGGTCATTCTTGTTTCTATTGGTCTCTATATGTTATGAGGATCATGCATATCAATTTTCATGAAGAAATTCCATGGGGAAGGCATCTGATCAAGAGTTGACTTTTTGAGCAAGTCAGTGCAAAATCAGGGCATCTGAGGCCCTAATGACCCAACCAAAGTGAATTCTCCATCATTTTGAATGTGTATGATCTTTATTTGATCATAGAAGATGTTATAAGTTCACAAAATTTAAGAATTCCAAGCCATTTGCAAAGTTTCCTTTTTGGGAAAGTGACTTGTAATGGAAACTTGCCATTTTGGGAAAGTTTTTCAACCCTTTCTTTTTGATTCAAAAATGCTTCAAATGAGAAAACTTTGGTCATGAAAGTTGTAGAATGGATCCTCCCATTTTCAAAAAGTACAAGAACTCATTCTAATTCATTTTGGATCAAAAGTTATGGCCTTACAAAGTTGGACAAAATCATTGAAATTTCACTTTTGCACAAAATGGAAAAACTTGCAAATTCTCATGACAAGCCTTTATGTGACTTCAAATTGATTTCTATGCATTACACAAACATGAACCATGACCTAAAAATCAGAATGCACCAAAGAACCTCCCATTTTCATGACTTATGCTCCAAGTAATCACAAAAGGGCCAAGACTTTGTGAAATTGCAAAAACTCTCACAAACCCTAATCCACTTGCTGCATTGCCTCTAATTCATTTCCATGGCTCTCCCTGATTCAAGTTGCAGCCAAGCCATGCTTTTTACCTTGACTGCCATAGCGCATACCTCTCTTACACAAAAAGTTGACTTTATGCATTTTGCTCCATACCAATCACACTGCTCCACAACAACTCTCTGACCTATCATGGATTGATATGTGTACCAAAAGCAACCCAACACACAACACAACACAGCCTGAAACATCCCACAAGCCATAGTTCCTAAAGCTGACCTCTTATGCATTTTGCTTCGAATCTCAAAACACAAGCATCAAACATCAAAACAAACTTCACAAAACCACTCACCATGTTCCTCTGATCATTTCCCAACCCTCATTTGTCCCTGAAACCACCCCAAGCAGAAATACGATTTCTCACCTCCCTTGAGCAGAACTTCATCAAACTCTTAAATCAGCCACACTAAACCCCAACCAAGCATTGCAAGATTCTCAGGAGGTTCATTAGAGGCGTTTTGGATCAAAGAGGCAGCCAGAGAGTTCCAAAGATCAAAGCTCCAGTTCAGGTGAGCTCAAGAACATTTTTTCCAGAAACATGTTTTTAAGTTCCTAAATGATTCTCTATGCTTCACTGATCATGTTGATATGTTTTGTTTTGAAAATGGTGGAGAAATGAGTATGTATTCGTGTTCTGAAACTTTTTGACCTAAAACTGTTTTGATTCGATTCTCTCTTTTGGTGTGTTTTAAATGTTGTTTGTTTGTTGATTCTTGATGTATGATGTATGGGGATCATTTCTGGGCAAAGAATTTGAGTTTTAGAAGCCTAGGGAAGAAGTTAGCAATTTTCAGGGAGGGTTGTGGCCGGAGAAGATGACCGGAGGTCATTTCCGGCCACCTGAAAGTCATCAGGGTATTAATTACGTTTAGGGCTCAGTTTGAATCTTAGCCATGGATCTGTTTGACTTTCGTTGACTCCCGCGTGTTTGAATGGCTTGGATCATTTCATTAAGCCCTAATCCTAATTAATTAGATTAATTAATTAAGTTTAAATAAATCCAGTCAGTTTGAATATCAGCCATTGGATATGGCACGGGTCAATTCCCTCCTTTTCTCTTTGAATCTCAGCCATTGGATCTGCATACTTCTCATTAATTCATTTTTTATTTTCATTTTATTTGATTTATCTTTTACGAATTATTTAAAATAGTAAAATACATTTAAAAATTCTGAAAATTTTTGTCAAACATTTCATTAATTTTCAGAACCCAAAAATATTTTTATTTTTATTTTTTTACATTAAAAATCATTTTTAAATCATTTAAATGTTTATTTTTAATTAGTTAATGAAAATTAATTAATTAAAAATACATTTAGGTATTTAAAAATTCCAAAAAAATTCACATTGCATTAAGAAACATTTAGAAACATTATCAAACTCCCAAAACAAATTTCTTTTTGGTTCTTGATGCCTTTTGATCATTTTCATTGGAATTAAATTCATTTTAAGGCATTATTTTTGTGCAAACTTTGAAAAATCCTTTCTGCCTAATCATTGAGAGTGTGATGATGGTTCTTCTTGCATTGCATCCTTCATGGCATGTAGTTTATAGGATAAATTTGGTTTGAATTGATCTTTCATTTTCAATTTGTTTTGCATTTTTCATGATGAGGTACCTTAAAACCCTAATTGACTTAGGAAATTCATAACTTTCACTAGGTTAAGAGTTGGATCCCCTCCTTTGGGAAGTGAACTTGTATAGGTTTAGGGTCCCTTTGATCCCATTTTCAATTTTTTTGTCATGTCATTTGCTTCTGATTTTGAATTTTGTATTGCATGTTGTATGTAAACCCTAATTTGTGCCTTCCTTTGCATCCATCTCTCATTTGCTTGCATCCAATGACTTGCCATGACATTTTGTGCATCCACATGATTCATAATACATCTTAGGACATATTAGAATCATGTTTGACCATTTCATCATTCCTTTGCCATGTTATATGTTCATTTCATCTCATAAACATTCATGAATCTTTATGGTTCAAAGCATGCCTCATTTGCATCCTTATGTTTGTTTGATCATTCTCATCTCTTGTCATGTGTTTGCATAATCCCTTAGCATCATTAACATCATGTTCATGCTTCTGGTTTTGGTTTGCACCATGGCATCTCATCCTATTCTCATTGCATTTCATTTCTTTTACTAACTTTTCAGGTGGTAAGTTGTTTGAGAAGTGAATTTGCCTTCACTTCTCACAATCTCTTTTCATCTCTTTCATACCTTCTTTGCTGCATTTTGTATGTGTATTAGAGTGAGCTTGCTCATTCATGCTCTTTCTCTCCTTCTTTCATCAAGCAACTTGACTTCTTAAGTGAAGCAAGTTGTCTTGCTTCTCTCTGCTTCTTCTTCTTTTCATCTACTTCTCTCCCTGGTGGTTTCTCTGAAGATCTTCTTGCAAACCTCATTAACCCTAGGAACAACCAAGCATGATAACAATTAGGGTTTGATTAGTCCCCCCACTAGTTTTACCTTTGTGTCATCTTTGAGTCTCTCTTCTCATCTCATAATTAGGGACTAAACCCTAAAGGGTTTAAGGCTTTGTGTTTAAGCTTATGCCTGCATCCTTCTATTAGGATGGAGTGTATAACTTTAATCCTAAGTGTTAAACCCTTAATATGTTTAAATCCTTTAATCAATCCATTTAATAATCACTAAGACAAATAGCTTGTAACTTGGGCCTTGCATTAGGGTTCTAATTCTTCCTTAATTGGTTAAGAAGGACTAACCCTAGTGTTAATGGACAAGTCCCCCTCAAGTTGTCTTACAAACCATAAAAATCACTTCTTCATCTTATCATTAATTAAAATCCACTTTAATAAAGGCTTTGTTTTGTCATGAGGTTAATCCCTAATCACGGATTAAGTTGAGGAGTCTTTCTCAGCTTAAATGTTCTCATCTATCATCCTTCTATTAGGATGGTGTAATGGGTCCATTAAATCCTTGATTATGGCTTAAACTCATTACTTAACACCAAAAAAAAAATCTAAATAAACACAAGTAGGTTAATGATCTTAATCCTACATCATGGTGATTGAGTGTGAGGTATTTACTTCATACTTAAGGTATTCTCAGTACCCCTAATCAGAGGGAGGATGTGATGAGTTTATTAACCCTTGGTTTAGGCTTAAGCTCATTTTCCTATGACACATTCCAAAAGCAATAAAAGATGAAAAATATCAAAAAACAAACAATAATCGTCTCCTCCGGGATTATTTTCTCACCTCATTCACTCACAAACGAGAACTTGCTCCTTTCGTCTAATGCAAGACAGTTTGCACCTGAGCCAGACAGGTCATACACTTGAGCATAGACAAGTAAGCAGTTCACAAGTCAATTTATCTTTCAGTCTCTTTGAGTCGAACTACGGTGTTCTGACTTCCTCATTGCACGAGAGGATACGTAGGCATAACTTAACAATTATCGAACAAAAGTCTCTGTTTATTCCCCCTCTTCCAGCATTATTCTTTTAGCCTCATGTTCTTGAGCTTTGCATTCCTGTCCCTGCACTGACACTTCACATATTGCACTTTACTTTCTTCTAACACTGACACTTGCATTCTTTCCAGCTTTGATACACAGATTGCACTGACACTACCCCTTTTGAACACAAATCTTTTAAGTGTGGATCCCGTCGAGTACGACGGACAATCTGGGTGCTAATACCTTCCCAGGTTGTAACCAACCCCCTTTCTCAGTCTCTCTAGTTCGCAACCGTCTTATCCATCTTTTCTTAGCTCTATGCAGCATTACCTTTCCTCCGGGATAAAAATGCCTAGCTGGCGACTCTTTTCTACTGAGTTCACCCTTGTGTGTTCTCATCCCTTTCGCCGACCGTTCGCGTCTGTACCCCATTTGACCTAGCCTCATTTGGTGGGAGCGACAGAGGGTGAACCAAGGCATATCCCAATTGTCTCTTAAACAACTGGTGATAATGTCCTTACCTTTGGTGCTCTGGGTGCACCATCTGATATCATCTGAAGTTAAGGCAATGAACCTCTTGGCCCAATTCTTCTGTTGGTGGGGATTCAAGAAAGTATCTGACTTAGGTAGGTGTCTGAGCATCCAGGTGTAAAACAAAGGAGCACAACATCTTACCAACTTCCCCCTCTGTTTCTCATTCCTCTGATGAATGAAGTAGTAAAAATATCCTAGCAGTTTAGGTACTGGGTTCTTCAGGAGAAACAGATGGATGGCATTCTTGATGAAAAATTTGGGCTCATCTGCAAATAGTATAGCCCCATATATGTTGAGGGCGAACAGTGCATAGAATGCCTTCCACTCTCCTAATGAAGCCTTCAGGATGGCCTGAGAGATCAAGAAGTCCAAGTGCAAACTAGGAATCCCAACTTTTGTTGTCATACTTTGCTCAATAAGGGTAGGCTCCAAGTACAGTGCCCTTGCTATCTCTTCATTTCTGGGAGCAGTCATCTCTGGGTTGAAGGGGATTCCACCTCTGATAGGTACTCCAATCAATAAAGAAAATTCTTCCAGCAGAGGCCCTAACTGAAAGTCTGGAAAGGTGAAACATCTCAATGGAGGGTCATAAAACTGCAAGCATGTGTGGATCATGCTCCTCTGAGAAGGGTCAAGGTACATAACCATGTCCAGGATGCCTCCATAGTGCTCTCTGAACAGTGGGATGTGATCAGGTGTGACGAGTGACTGGACCTGCCTGATACCAGTCAACACAGGCTCAAATAAGTGGTAGGATATGTTGCTCTTCCTGGGAGTAGCCATGAGTGCTGTTGAAGAAGCTGTAGACAAATGTTGAGGAGCTAAAAGTGGACCACTGATGGACTGATGCAGGTGGTGATGGAGATAACTGAAGCAGATAACTGATGAAGACAGCTGAAGCAGAGGTCTATGCAGAAGAAGGGGTCAAAACCAAAACCAATGTAATGAAATGGATACCCTGAAAAGCAAATAAACAAATGTTAAATGATGCAATGATGATATATGCAAATGATAAGCAAGGGTTTGTGATCAAGCTGGATCTGATTATCTGTCTTGATATAAGGCCCATGTATGTTCAAGAGTCCAGATGGAGGCTCAGAAATCCAGTAACCAGGGTGGGGGACTCAAATAAAGAGTCACATGTCCAGGGTTAATCACAAGAACTGTCCAAAGTGGAGTACTCTTAAACAAAACAGTAACATGGTATGATGTGGCCAAGGGCTCTTGCAAACCTGTAAACAGCCCAACCCCCTCACAGGTATTGTTCTAGAACAAGGATCCTCAGACTTGGATCAGTTATGAGAAGTGTAAACACTTCTAAACCGGAGGTACAGTGTTTACAATAACCATAAAAGATCCTCCTCTAATTCACCCCAGCTTTTGAAGGTCATAATAAAGGTCATCCAGACTTAGCAGGCTTCCCAGATAGCCCTAGTACTACATGAAATCTGTAGCACAGAGTTCTCAAGAAGAAACCCAGATCTGAACCGTGTTTCATATTCCCGCACCAGACCAAAATGGAATGGGAAAGAACATGAACCACTCTAGCCTAGGTGTCACTCAGGTCCCAGGTATAGGACCTTAAACTCTCAATGGAACCCCACCCACCAAAGAAAACCAGATCCAGCAAATGACAATATGAAATATGCATAAGACTGTAAAGAAAGCAATAAATAAAGTTGTACATAAAGCAATAAATAAAGCAAAATAAATGAACACACATAGCACATAACACCCCAGTAAACACAAATCAAACAAGCGCTAAGAGGAACCCACAAAAAGAACCAGAAGCCCTAGTTACAGTATAAGGGTCCCCAGGAGAGTCGCCAAGTTGTCGCTCCCACTAAATGAGGCTAGTCAAATAGGGTACAGACGCGAACGGTCGGCGAAAGAGAAAGAATGAAAAGAGTCGCCAGCTAGGCATTTTTATCCCGAAGGAAAGGTAATGCTGCATAGACCTAAGAAAAGATGGATAAGACGGTTGCGAACCAGAGAAACTGAGAAAGGGGGATGGTTACAACCTAGGAAGGTATTAGAACCCAGATTGTCCGCCGTACTCGACGGGATCCACGCTTAAAATATTTGTGTTTAAAGGGGTAGTGTCAGTGTTATTCTGTGTGCAAAAGGCTGGAAAAGAATGCAAGTGTCAGTGTAAAAGAAGTATGAAGTGAAATAAAAGAGTGTCAGTGTAAGAAGAGAATATGAAGCTCAAGATTATGAGGCTTAAAGAATAATGCTGGAAGAGGGGGGATATACAAAGACTTTTGTTCGATAAATATTAAGTTATGCCTACGTATCCTCTTGTGCAATGAGGAAGTCAGAACACCGTAGTTCGACTCAAAGTGACTGAAAGATAAATTGACTGATGAACTGCTTACTTGTCTATGCTCAAGTGTATGACCTGTCTGGCTCAAGTGCAAACTGTCTTGCATTAGACGGAAGAAGCAAGTTCTCATTTGTGTGTGAATGAGGTGAGAAAAGAATCCCGGAGGAGACGATTATTGTTTGTTTTTGGTGTTTTCAATCTTTTATTGTTTTTGAGTTTGTCATGAGAAAATGAGCTTAAGCCTGAAACAAGGGTTAATAAACTCATCACATCCTCCCTCTGATTAGGGGTAATGAGAATACCTTAAGTATGAAGTAAGCACCTCACACTTAATCACCATGATGTAGAATTAAGATCATTATCCTACTTGCAATTATTTAGATGTTTTTTTTGGAGTTTTTGTTTAGTGTTAAGTAATGATTTTAAGCCATAATCAAGGATTTAATGGACCCATTACACCATCCTAATAGAAGGATAATAGATGAGAACATTTAAGCTAAGGAAGGCTCCTCAACTTAATCCATGATTAGGGATTAACCTCATGACAAAACAAAGCCTTTATTAAAGTGGATTTTAGTTAATGGTAAGATTAAGAAATGAATTTTATGGTTTGTAAGACAACTTGAGGGGGACTTGTCCATTAACACTAGGGTTAGTCCTTCTTAACCAATTAAGGAAGAATTAGAACCCTAATGCAAGGCCCAAGTTACAAGCTTGATGTCTTAGTGATTATTAGGTGAATTGATTAAAGGATTTAAACACATTAAGGGTTTAACACTTAGGATTAAAGTTATACACTCCATCCTAATAGAAGGATGCAGGCATAACCCTAATCACAAAGTCTTAAAACCTTGAGGGTTTAGTCCTTGATTAAGAGATGAGAAGAGAAGACTCAAAGATGACACAAAGGTAAAACTAACGGGGGGACTAATCAAACCCTAATTATGATCATGCTTGGGTATTCCTAGGGTTTATGAGGCTTGCAAGAAGATCTTCAAGAAAAGCCACCAAGGAAGAAGAAAGATGAAAGGAAGAGAAGCAGAAAGAAGCAAGTCAACTTACTTCACTTAAGAAGATAAGTTGCTTGAAGAAAGAAAAAGGAGAAGGAGCATGAATGAGCAAGCCCACTCTAATTCACAAGTAAAATTTAGCAATGGATGCATAAAAGAGATGAGAAGAGATTATGATAAGTGAAGGCAAATTCACTTCTCAAACACTTACCACCTGAAAAGTTAGCAACAAGAAATGAAATGAAATGAAAATGAGATGAAATGCAAAGATTAAAACCAAAGTCAGAAGCATAATCATGATGCAAATGATGATATGAGATGGTATGAAAGCATGTCAATAGATGTGGATGATCATACAAATAATGAAGATGCAAATGAGACATGAAAGGAAGCATGAAAGTTCATGAGAGCTTATGACATCAAATGAAAGAAAAAGCATGGCAAATGGATGATGCAATGATCAAACATGAGTCTAATGTGTCCTAAGATGTCTTGTATGTCATGTGAAAGCACAAAGTGTCATGGAAAGTTTATGTATGCAAGCATATGAAGAATGAATGCAAATGAAGGCAAAGATTAGGGTTTATGTACAAGATGCAATACAAAATTCAAATTCAGAAGCAAAACATGAGACAAAAAATTGAAAATGGGATCAAAGGTACCCTAAACCTATACAAGTTCACTGGCCAAAGGGGAAGGTCAAAAGCTAAACCCTAAAGGACTTATGATTTTTCTAAATTTGCTAGGGTTTTAAGGTACCTCACAAGGAAAAATGCAAAACAAATAAAAAATGAAAGATAAATTCATGCCAATTTTATCCTAGAAACTACATGATATGTGGGATGCAATGCAAAAAGAACCATTATCAAACTCTTCATGGTTAGGCAGAAAAGATTTTTCTAAGTTAAGGTCAAAATATTGATTTTTAAGAACCCTAAATCCAAAGAAAAATGTCAAAATGGATCAAGAACCAAAAATAAATTTGTATGAATGGTTTGATAATGTTTCTAAATGTGTCAAGATGCAATGTGATTTTTTTGGTGATTTTTATAAACTTAAATGGTATTTTAATTAATTAATTTCCATTAATTAATTAAAATAAACATTTAAATGTTTTAAAAATGATTTTTTAATGTGAAAAATAAAAATAAAAATATTTTTGGGTTAAGAAAATTATTTGAAGTCAAAATGCAAAAGAAAAATATGTTTGGCATTTTCTAGCTATTTTAAATAAATTGTGCAAGATAAATGATAAAAAATGAAATTAAAATGAGAATTAATGAAAGTAGGATGATCCAGTGGCTGAGATTGGTTCTGGGTGTTTCCAGGGTTGACTACGCGCCAGATCCTATGGCCAGTATTCAAATTTCATTAATCCTAATTAATTAATTCTTTAATCCATAATTAAAACTAATGAAGTGATCTCAGCCACACAACACACGCGGGAAGGGGAAATCTAAGGGTCCACATTTAAACAAAGCCATAAACCTAATTAGAAACCCTAATCACTTTCAGGTCACCGGAGACGAACTCCGATCGTCTTTTCCGGTGACATCCCTCCCTGAAAAAACTCAACTCACTCCCTAGGTCATTTCTGGAGCTCTAAAGCTCCAGATTTGTTCCTTTCATCTCCCTAAACCTAATTCTAACCTCAAACTCCATTTATTTACAACCATTAACAAGAATCGAAGCCAAGAACAAAAACTGCAAAAATTCCAGACAAGCCATACACTCTTAATTCTTCATCATTTTCAAAAGTAAAAGGTTCATTGCACTCAGGGAATCAAACTTAACCAAATGAGAACTTAAAATAAAGCTTCTGGAAAAATAAATTCGTATGGCTACCTGAGGTGAAGCTTTCAACCCTGGAGCTTTCAGGCTGGTTTCTTGCTTCCAAATGCCTCCAATGAACTCCTTGAAGAAGCTTTGATGCTTGGTTTAAGTGTTTTGTGGCTAGTTTGTGAGATTGATGCAGTTCAGTTCAATGGAGGAGGAAAATCGTGTTTTTGATATGGAGGGTTTCAGGGCAAGGTGATGGTTGGGAAATGATCAGTGGATCATGGTGAGTTGTTCTATGAAGTTTGTTTGAAGGTTTGTAGCTTGTGTGATGAGTTTCGAATGAAAATGCAAAAAGGGAGGTTTTGGTGAATGCTGAGCAATCTGAAGTGTTAGGCTCCAACGTTGTGTGTTATGAACTGCATTTTATCCACATAACAAGTTGTGATAGGCCAGAGAGTGGGTGGTAGCTGCATCTGATTGGTATGGGCAAGTTGCAAAAAGTCAAGATTTTGTGTACCATAGGTATGGGCAAGAATACAGCTGGTCCTTGGGCATGTCCATGCGCAGCTGACTTCATGGATGTCCACAAATCCAATCTTGAAGCAATTCAGCATGTGGGAATAAAGTTATGGGGTGTTTTGCAATTATGTGAAGTTTTGGCCCCTTTGAGAGATCTTGATGATCAAGGCATGAAACTTGAGAATTCTCTGGGAAATTCTGAATTATAGGTCATTTATGATGTTTGTGTAATGGTTAGAAGTCACTTTGAGGTCACAAATTGCCTTGGTATGAGTTTTTGCAAGTTTCCCTCTTTGGTACATAAGTGAAATTTTGTGATTTTTCCCAACTTTGCAAGGCCATAACTTGAGTTATATGATGAATTAGATCAAGTTCTTGTAATTTTTGAAAAGGGAATGATCCAATCTACAACTTTCATGACCAAGAATGTTTCATTTGAAGCATTTTTGAATCAAAAAGATGAGGTTGAAAAACTTTCCCAAAATGGCAAATTTGCATTACAAGTCACTTCCCAAAATGGCAACCTTGCAAATGGCTTGAAATTCTTCAATTTTGTGAACTTCTAACTTCTTCCAAGATAAAATAAAGATCATATAAACCTAAAATTATGAAGAAGACCCTTTGGTTGGATGATTGGGGGCCTCAGATGCCTTGATTTTGCACTGACTTGCTCAAGAAGTCATCTATTGATCAGATGCCTTCCCCATTGATTTTCTTCATGAAAATTGGTGTGTAGGATCCTTATAACATATAGAGACCAATAGAAACAAGAATGACCAAAAAATTTGGATTTATGGCCTTTGAAACCAAAACCCTAATTTTAGGTCATCTGTGCAATTAAGCTTGGCTCTGCTTCCATGCCTTTCTCATTTCTTGTGATATTCTGAATTTATTGATCTTGGGAGGATATAATATAATGATTGAACATACATGGACCCTATTGAGATGATTGAAGACCTTTGGAGTGGCTCAAATGACTCATGGATTGCTCAGATCACAAACCCTAGATGCAGATGACTTAGAACCAATGCAGTGAAGCAAAAATGCAATATGAGATGATATGATTGAACTTATGCAAATGAAAAGAATCACAAGCCATGGTGAAATGAGTGAGGGAAAATTTGGCGTGTCTACACCCACTCAAGCACAACACTAACCTTCGAAGGATCCACTGCTATACCTTCACCAGATATCACATGTCCCAAAAAGCTCACTGTCTTCAGCCAGAATTCACATTTTGAGAACTTAGCGGATAATTTATTCTCTTTTAATACTTGCAATGCAATCCTCAAGTGTTCCGCATGATCTTCTTCAGACTTAGAATATATTAATATGTCATCAATGCAATGAATACTACAATAAACTGATCCAAGTAAGAGTGAAATATACGGTTCATATACTCCATAAATACGCCCGGCGCGTTAGACACTCCGAAAGGCATCACTGCATGTTCGTAATGACCATATCGAGTTCTAAATGCCATCTTCTGAATGCCTTCTTCTTTCACTCTAATCTTGTGATATTCCGACCTCAAGTCAATTTTACTAAAAATAGAAGCTCCCACAAGTTGATCCATCAAGTCATCAATTCTCAGAAGTGGATATTTGTTTTTAATAGTCACTTTATTCAGCTGTCGGTAATCAAAGCACAAGCGCATACTACCATCCTTCTTCTTAACCAATAACACTAGTGCACCCCACAGTGATACACTGGGTCGAATGAACTTCTTATCAAGCAAGTCTCCAATCTGAGATTTCAACTCAGTTAACTCAGTCGTAGACATCCTGTACGGTGCCATAGAAATTGGCCTTGTACCAGGAACCAAGTCAATAGTAAACTCCACTTCGTGTGCCAGAGGCAACTCCGTGATATCACTAGGAAATACTTCTAAGAATTCATTCACTACAGGTAACTCTTCAATAGAAACCGCCTCTTCAACAGATAATGAGGCAAATACCGCAAACATCTTCGCCTCATCTTCCAATAAGGTCCTCAGTTATTTCGTAGAGATTGAACTTGATAAGGCCTCTTCTTTCAGAGTCAAAAGTAGCAACCTCTTCCTATAACAGTTGATATAGACTCGGTTGGCTTCCAACCAGTCCATACCCAAAATTACATCAATATTGTTGAGTGATAGACATATAAGATCCACTCCAAATTCCCTATCAGAGATAGTTAAGATACAATTACGACATACCAAAGTAGTAGTCACAGAAACTATAGATGGAATATCAATAACCATTCCTCGACTTAATTGAGAAGGTCCCAATCCTAGCTTCTTCACACATTCCAAAGAAATAAACGAGTGTGTTGCACCCTTATCAATAATCACAAATAATGGAATTTTATTGATAAAATAAGTACCTTTGACCAATCAGTCTTCACTAGTAGGCTGATCTCCCACCAATTCAAACACCTTTCCACCGGACTGCTGTTGCTTCTTTGGCCTCTGACAATTGGTGCTAATGTGACCCTGCTCTCCACAGTTATAGCAAGTGGGCACATTTACTCTGCAATTGGCCATCAAGTGACCTGGCTTCCCAGAATTGAAGCACTTATTCTCTTCATTAGGACAATCATTGGCACGATGACCCGTACCATGGCATCTGAAGCATTTGAGATTACCGGGAGTACCTCCTCCCCCCCTTGGCTTCCTCTCAGCACTAGCCTTCTGCTTTCCTTTATCAGTTGGAGCACTATACGGAGTACCATCGAATCTCGACTTTCCTTTCTTTTCATTCACAGCTTTATAGTGTGCAATTCGGGCCATGTTGTCATTATCATATATTCTGCTTCTACTCTCCAGCTCTGGGTAATTCCTGATCTTCTGGCAAGCAATGCCCAGCTTAATCTCAGGACGTAATCCATTCTCATATTTCAAGCATTTGGAAGTCATAGCCTCTTCAGTGTTGTAGTGCGCACAGTATTGCACCAACTCCTTAAATTTGGCCGTATACTCTGCCACAATCATGTTACCTTGTTTGAGTTCCAAGAACTCGACTTCTTTAGCACTATGGACATCTTCCGGGAAATACTTCTCCCGGAATTCTCGACGAAAAACAGCCCAAGTGATTGCAGTACCCGCAGCTTCTAACCTTGTCCCACCAGACCTCAGCTTCACCTTCCAGCATATAAGTACCAAACCTCTCCTTCTGGTCATCAGAGCATCCCATGGCTATGAAGATCTTCTCCACTACTTTCAACCACCTCTGCACAGCCTCGGGATCCAGAATTCCACCTTCACACTTAGGCGGCTTGTTATTCCTGAACTGATCCAATGCACGAGACTGAGCATCACCTCCCCCCTGAACGACTTGCACGACGTTCTCAACAGTCTGCGCCATGGCTTGCATAGCCGCAACAAGAGCAACATCATTCCTTCCTGCCATACTGATACAACAAACACATACATGTTAGGACTCTCAACTACTCCTGTTCTAAGGAATGACTCAATCTGGCCGGTTGGGCCAACCAGGCTCTGATACCAATTGTAACACCCACTTTTTCCCATTTTAAAAATTAAACAATTTTCTAAGTTAATCAGAGTTTAAACCACCAAGTGGGTATTCACTTTTCAAAACAAACCAACAATTGACTTATTTCCTTCAAGTGCTTACAGCAACTTAACTTTAAACATAAAATAGTTTCATAATTAAATACATAAATATGAGAGAGTTTAAGAGTTCAAAAATAAAAATGGATTCATAAAAAGTCCCTGTTCCCGTTACATATCAGAGCTCCTAGGACACGGACTTCAACACCATAACACTTCTCAAGTACCTGAGTTATCTGTACTTCCGAAGAAGCACAGACGCAACAAAACAAACACTGGGGTGACAAACAGATTCATAATATAACGGTGCAAACAACATACATAAAGGAGTAAATTTACACCCCAAACACACTCAAACAATCGATTATCATAATGCAATGTGACTCAAATGCACAATGCAAATGCGGTACCGACTCACAACAATGGTTCATTAATTTGAACCCGGATGCATCGCTTACGCTCCTACTGAGACACGATCATCCCTGCACCAAAGATTCTCAAGAAATCCGAATAATTACTTACGCTCCATCCGAGACATGATTATTCCACCAAATGTATGCGTATGTAGACTCAATAACACATACAATATCACAATGTGCATGAACAGTTCATACACCACGATCCTCATGATCCCTTTCAACAAATATTACTGCATCATTTCAGTTCATACAAGTATACAATGCATATTATTCATAATTAAAACAATTCACAAGGAAACATACAATTCATTTAGGCACCCAAACTCTTTCTCTAAAGGAGGTCATCAGGTCCTATAATCACTATTAAAATTACCTTCAAGGTCCTATTCCACTAGGGTAAGCCTAAATCGAAAGAACTAGTCAAACCCGCCTTAAAACGAACGATTTTTCAAAGTTACAGTGGCCTGATACGGTCTCCCGTGTCCCCCGACACGGCCCGTGTCAGGTGGCCTGGGGACACGCCCCCAAAAATCACAAAATCACATCCTACAGGGGGCTGACACGGCCGCACGTGTCCTGTGACACGGACCGTGTTAGGCCTCCTGAACTCAAAAATCCAATTTTCTCAATTTCTTCCAATTTCTTCTCTCTTTTACACCTGTACAAACTCAATTCATTCTAGCTCGAATTTAACATCCAAAACAGAACAATTTACATATTTTCTATCTATTTATGCCTATAACCTTAATTAGTTTTATACTTAAACCCTCTTAGATCAAATTGGGGAAATTATGAGGTTTTATCCTCTTCCTCATTCACTCTAACCTCTCTAACCTTCATATGCCAAATCTCCCAATATCATACATTCAAAATCAAATATATTATCAATACACAATCTATGGTCATATTCATGAACAATTTCATAATATTGCATCAATTCAACCATTCATATCAGAATCTCTTAAAAATATCTAAGGGAGGAAGGAACTCCCAATTACCCTTCTATGTTATATCACCAATCATGAACCCTTTCCCCCTTTACCTCAAAAATGAAGCTTTTCAAATCTTCACCCTTGGGTTTCACAATCATTGATCTTCTTCTCCTCCCTTTTCTTCAGAGTTCCCCTTGTTCCTACGTCAAAATACACGATGCGAGAATTCTATCGTGCCTTTCCCCTTTTTATAAAACCCAATGGACACTTTTGTCCCTCAATCCTCCAACTTGTTATTTTCTTTTATTTTATTAAATAATAACAATATTATAATAATACACATTATTATATTATTATTATTCTCATAAAACATTTTTCTTCAATTAACCCAAACAGACCATTACAATATTTATATTTATTTCATAAAAATAAACATAAAAATTAAGACGTTACAGATTCCATCGACCTCGATTGCAGATTTCCAGATGAGGCCGAGAATTCTCAGCAACCCTCCTCTTCATTTGCCCGACCTATCCCCGACGATGAATTTGAACTGATCCCGCTGGGAGAGGACCCGAGCAGATGCGTGAAGATCGGAGCACACCTCCCATGATGCTTTCCCGAAAGATGCTTACCCTCTACCGAAAGATGCTTACACACGACCTTCATGACCGATTCGGGAAATTACTACTACAACATTATGCCCTTCGGTCTAAAAAACGCGGGCGCCACTTATCAGCACATGATGAACAAAGTTTTCCGAGCTAAAATTGGGGACATGTTCGAAGTATACATGGACGACATGATAGTCAAATCCCATAAATAAATAGATCATGCTTCCCACCTACAAAAGGTGTTCGACCAAGCTCGAAAATGCAAGATGCGTTTCAACCCTGAAAAATGTACATTCGGAGTTCGGGCAGGTAAATTCCTCGGGTTCTACTTATCCGAGCGAGGGATCAAATCTAACCCGAATAAATGTCGATAATTCACATAAATACCTACCCCAAACTCTAACAAATCCATACAGTCACTGAACGGTGTGCTCACTTCTCTCGCTCGATTTGTGGCTAAATCCGCCCAGCACGTGCTCCCTTTCTACAAACTCCTTCGCAAAGAGTCAGCTTTCGAGTGGACCGACGAATGCGAGAAAGCCCTGGCTCACCTAAAGAAATCACTATCCGAACCACCGATACTTTCTAGACCCAATGAAGGTTAAACACTATACCTTTACCTCGTCGTGTCGAACGAGGCCGTTAGTGCAGCCCTTATCCGAGAGCTCCCCGAGGGGCAAAAACCCATATACTTCACGAGCAAGGCATTGAATGGCCCCGAACTCAGGTACTTGCAAATTGAAAAGGTAGCTCTAGCCCTACTATTCGCGGCAAGGAGGTTACGACACTACTTCTTGGCCCATACTATCGTCGTCAGAACAGACCAACCCATCAGATAGATGCTCGGAAGACCAGACATGGCCGGTCGAATGCTTAAATGGTCGTTAGAATTGGCCGAGTTCGACATCAAATACGAAGGATAGAAGATCCTCAAAGCTCAAGAATTAGCCAACTTCGTAGCAGAACTTACATTCAACGAGAAAACAACAACATCTCCATCTGAATGGAACATTTTCGTGGATGGAGCATCCAACTCGACAGGCAGCTGGGCCGGGGTCATGTTAGAGAGCAAGGAGGGAACACTTATCGAAGCATCCTTAACCCTGTCTTTCCTTACATCCAATAATTAGGCAGAATACGAGGCCTTCTTGGCCGGATTACGCCTTGCTGACGACCTGGGAGAAGAAGAGATAATAATATGCACAGACTCACAGTTGGTCTCTAACCAAGTACGAATACTTAGCCTTCGTCAAGGAAAAACTAAAATGATTCACATCCGTAGAAGTCAGGCACGTCCCGCGCGAGAACAACATTCGAGCGGATATATTATCCAACATGGCGAGCACCAAGAGAAAGGGGGGCAACAAATCCGTCATACAGGAGATACTCCCCCAACCCAGCATTAGAAAAACGTCAACGACAATAGACATCAACATCATAGGCAACGCTAACTGTTGGATGACCCCGGTATTTAACTACCTGACCAAAGACGAGTTACCAGCTGACCCGAAAACGGCCAGCACCGTGCAACATAGGTCATGCTCGTACACGATGGTCGGAGGGAAGATGTATCGCCGAGGATTCTCCACACCACTCCTCATATGCATCGAGGAAGAAAAAGTCCCACACGTGTTGAGAGAAGTCCACGAGGGAATCAACGCGCAACACCCTGGCGGGAGGTCACTCGCTCGTAAGATCCTACGAGCAGGATATTACTGGACGACGATGCAGGACGATGCGAAGGAGCACGTTAAAAAATGTGACAAATTCCAACGACATGGTGACATACACATAGCGCCCCCTACTGAGTTAAAATCACTGTCGTCCCCATGGCCATTCGCCTGGTGGGGACTAGACATCTTAGGGTCCTTCGTCATCGGCACCGGCCAAAACAAGTATCTCATCGTAGGCGTCGATTATTTCGCCAAATGGATCGAAGCAGAAGCCCTAGCCAAAATCACCGCGCTGAACATCCTACGCTTCTTCAAGCTAAACATCCTCGCTCGATTCGGGGTACCGCTCGCCATCGTGACAGACAATGGAACACAGTTCACCGACAAACACTTCCAAGAATTCGTATCCTCGGTCGGAACCAAACAACACTTCACTTAGGTCGAACACCCCCAGACTAACGGGCAGGCTGAAGCTGCTAACAAAGTAATCTTGAGGGGCCTCAAGCGAAGATTGGACAAACACAAAAAACATTGGGTCGAAGAGCTGCATAGCTTCCTTTGGGCATACAGGACCACGCCTCATTCGACGACCGGAGAATCCCCGTTCCGACTAGCATACGGAACCGAAGATGTCATCCCCATAGAAATGCACGTACCGTCTATAGGCACGAAATCGCCCATGGACCAAGACACTTACTCAGAAACGCTAAGAGAGGAGCTCGACTTAGTCGAAGAAATCCGATCAGGAGCAGCTCAGTACAACGTGAAAGTTATTAAACGAGCGTTCAAAGTCGAGAGCCTCGTATTGAGGAAAAACCACAAAGACTCCCGAGAAGGGAAACTAGCACCAAACTGGGAAGGCCCGTACCGCGTTCGTGCAAAACCCGAAAACGGAGCCTACTACTTAGAAAATATCCAAGGGGAAGAGCTCGCACGGCCGTGGAACGCCGAGAAACTCAAACAATACTACAGCTAGTATGAAGGTCGCCTTAACCCCTACGAAGGGCAAAAGATCCGACCAAACCTGCATGCCCAGGTACAAGCATCGCAGTCCAAACGTTCAACCAACAGAGCCTTCTCGTCGTAACGAGGAAAGTAACTGTCGCACGAACGGGTATTCAAACGAGCCCGACGTTGCCTAAGTACCACGACCAGACAGAACCCCAGCTCACGATGTGACGTTCAAGCCACGGATGCCCGAGCCATAAACTTGGCCCAGATACCGACCCAGGATCAACCTCCATACATCTGATCGGTCCCCCAAACCGATGAATCATATCCCTTACGAGCACTCGTCCCCCCCTTTTTATCGACCATTATGTCACGCTCCAAACGAGCGCAAAACACTTAACAAAAAATAAACGTTTAAAAAAAACGAAAGTCCTCCGACGGACGAGCAATCATGCACATAATCAAAAAAGCTGCATAAATTATAAAACGACCACCAAGGTCGGAAATGTTAATTAAAAAGGTTGCGACCCCTAAAGGCCGACTTGTTCGAGATTACATGAAAAGGGGACCAAGTCCCCAAACAAAAATTTAAAATTACAAGTAATTTAGGCTCACAGGCCGACCTAATTACCCTCACCCTCTTGTGTAACGCCCCGATTCGATAATTCCCATTTTGTTGGAGTCTTTTATTTTAATTGAATAATTATTATTTTGTTTGTGAAATTAATATGATGATAAAATATGTTGATGAATTAATGTGAGATATTATGTTGTGAGATTTTACCGTTTTATGAATTTCCGGGTAAATTTGGATAAGAGGGTATTTTAGGTATTTGTTAATTAATGATAAGTTAGAATTAGTAAAATTGGTATTTTGTGAGAAAATGATATTTGATTGGAAAGAAATAGAATCAATAGAGTAAGAATAGAAATAGAAAGAAAATAGTATAAGTTGTGAGAAAGAGAAAGAAAAGGAAAGATAGAAAGAAAAAGAGAAGAAAGAAAGAGGAGAGAAAGAGGAAAAAAGAGAAAAGAGAGAAAAGTTGGAAAAGCTTCAAGATTGCTCCAAGGAATCGGAATAATCGGGTAAGGATGATAAAAATTGTTATCTTAATCTTGTGTATGATTATGTATGTGTTTGGTGGATTGGGTTTATAATTTGGAGAAGTTTTAGAGAAAGTTAGGTTTAGGGTTTTGATGAGAAAACTTGGAAATTGGTAGATTAATCGGTTAGAAATCGTTGTAACCGAAGTATGATGTTAGATACATGTTATTGATCATGTTTGTATGAGTTTAGAGAGGTTTTAGAGTGATTTAGTTAGACTGTTCGCAGCTGGTAATTTGCTGAAATCGCAGTGGTCGCTCAGCGAGCTACCCCTCGCTCAGCGAAAGTTCCAGGGCGATTTTCGCTCAGCGACCAAGAGGGCCCTCAGCGAGCCTGTAGGTTTTTGAGGGATTATGTGTTTTAATCCGTAGCTTGAGTTTCGGGTATTCGTTTTTAGCGATCCTTATATTGATTCGAAGCTAAAAACATGTAGAATCTATTGATGCTAAAATATGTAATTTTTAGCCGACTTTTTCCCGACTTTTCCGATAAAACGTAAATGATTTAATTATGGAAATGTGGGTTTGTTATAATGTTGTTGCCATTGGGCAAGTGATTACTATGCTTAAATTTTATGCATATGTATGTTAATGGTATGTGTTGAATGCATAACTATATTGTGAATATGTATGCATTTTCAAGAATGATGTGTGTCATTTTGCATGTAAGCATAATGTATGCATTCTTGTGCTGTGGGATTCTTTGTGAATCCGTTGTAGCATCGTGTGCTCATGTGGAGTGTGAGCGATGACTATAACAAGATTGTGTGCCCATGTGGGGTGTGAGCGATCGGATTGTGTGCCCATGTGGGGTGTGAGCAATCCTGAAACATCGTGTGCCCGTGTGGGGTGTGAGCGATGAGTGATTCATTCACATTGATTGTGTGCCCGTGTGGGGTGTGAGCAATCGGATTGTGTGCCCATGTGGGGTGTGAGCAATCCTTAAACATTGTGTGCCCATGTGGGGTGTGAGCAATGGGGAACATCGTGTGCCCGACGGGGATTTACTTTAGGTAACAAGCAATGATTTTATTTGGTTCCTGAGTGAACTTGCTGAATGTTGAGTCGGTACCGCATTGCATCTGCATAGAGTCGTATGTCGGTCTCTATGAGTTGCATTTTATACATTGTATGTATATGCTGAAATAAACATGATTGTGCATATGTTTATTTGGAATGATGTGAAATGATTGGTATATGTGAAGGACATACTTGCAGATATATATATGCATGTTGATATGTATATATGTATGTGATTTTATACATTGTATGTATATGCTGAAATAAACATGATTGTGCATATGTTTATTTGGAATGTGGTGAAATGATTGGTATGTGTGAAGGACATACTTGCAGATATATATATATATATGCATGTTGATATGTATATATGTATGTGATTTATACATTGAATGTATATGTGTGATTTAAACATAGCTTGTCGTATGTTTATGCAGAATGAAAGTAAATGAAGAATAGACATAAATAATATAAGATTTATGTGTATTGGTAAATGAAGATACATTGCGATGTATGTGGGTTATGTGAACATGGTTGGATATGATTTGTGCTATGTGAATAAAATGGTGATAAGTATTCGTATAAGTATGCTTTATGTTGTGTATGAATGATATATTATGGTGAGAATATGTTGATGTATATGTTATATGTTGAGATATATAATTATATGCCATATTATTATGATAATGTTTCTCACCCTTATGTTGTTTTATGATGCTCTACAAGGCATTGCAGATTAGGTGTGCTGGAGTCGTTTTTGTGAAGTTTGTCTTCATATCTTTTGGTCGGTCGGCTCTGATATATAGCACCGGGTAGTTAGGTGGCCTTGTGCCTTTTTGGGGATACATTTGTATATGTATTCGTTGTGGACATGTTTTGTATAACATGATATATTTGTACGCTTCTAACTTGTAGATATACTTTGATAAATATATAAGTTGAAGTTGTTGATGATTTAAGTTTTCTGCTGTGCAATTTATAATTGAGATATGGGTGTAAGGATTGAAATTCCTTTGTGGATAGCTACCCCATTGTTGCATATCTGTTTGAGCAGGTGTTATATGTTTTAATTTCACGTAATGTGGCATGCTCCTTTTTATGCTTGATTTAAATTATACTTTGACGAAATTTTATCTATGCCTAAATGATTTAATGTATTATTTGGGGGTATAGAAAGGGGGTGTTATATTAAGTGGTATCAGAGCCAGTGTTCGAGTCAGTTGTGTCTGTCTTGATGTTGTTGTGATTGAACTTTTGTTTAATCTTGTTGTTGTTTTGGGAATAATCAGAATATGCCTGGTAGAAATGACAATGTGATGGCTGCTGCTTTGGAAGCAACGGCTAGGGCGGTGCAGGGAGCGCCGAATGTAAATGCTAATGATGAGTTCAGGAAGAATCAACCGCCGGTCTTCAAGGGGAGGTTTGATCCTGATGGTGCTCAGAACTGGTTGAAGGAAGTTGAAAGAATCTTCCGAGTGATGGATTATGCTGAGGGAAGTAAGGTGAGGCTTGGTTCTCACATGTTGAAGGAAGAAGCCGATGATTGGTGGGTCGGTAGAAGTCTTGCTTTAGAGGAAGAAGGTGAAGAGATTACATGGGAAGTTTTTCGCACTGAGTTCTTAAGGAAGTATTATCCTGAGAGTGTTAAAGGAAAGAATGAGATGGAATTCCTTGAGCTGAAGCAAGGTAGTATGTCAGTGGTTGACTATACTGCTAAATTTGTGGAATTGGTTCAGTTTCATCCTCATTATGCTGCAGCTACTACTGAGTTTTCTAAGTGCATTAAGTATGAGAATGGTTTGCGTCATGAGATTAAGCAAGTTGTGGGATATCAGAGGATCAGAAGGTTTTCGGATTTGACTGAATGTTGTAGGATCTTTGAAGAGGATAGTAAAGCTCGTTCTACGCACTATAAGAGTGTGAATGAGAAGAGAGGGAAGCAGCAGGTTCAAAGTGGACCTTATGTGACACCCGCTGATAAGGGTAATCATAGGGGAAGTTTTAAAGGAAATTGAATTCTCTACAAATTTATGTCTCACAAGCCAAACCTAAAAATGCTTCATTTGGAAGGTATGAGCTAAGACATTATAGGTCATTTCAAAAGTCAACAAAAAGTCAACATCTTCCAAATGCCATAACTTGAGAATGGTAAAGGATATGGACATGAAACCAAAGAGGTTTGTTAGAGGACTCTTTAAGCTTTCCAAAATGTGCAAGAACACCTTCATAGCCTTAAAATTGAGGGATTTGTGTCTTTGCAAAGTTGGGAAATTTTTGAGGGGTTTATTGAGCAAATGGGATCTTAGAACCAATTCTTTCCACATGGGCTTGCATTTTTATGACCCAATCACTACCATGACATCATGCACGAACCAAAATTCATTTATTCAGATTTTTATTTATTTTATTTTATTTATTTTGATTTTATTCATTTTAAATCATTTTAAATCAAAATAAAATATGAAAAGCTCAATATTTGATATGATTTTCATTCTAGAAACTCATAAACAAGATTTAAAGTTGATTGGAAGATTGAAATTCGTGCTAGACCAAAGAGGAAAAGATTTATGTGATTTTTTGACTAAAATAGCAAGTGGTATCTTCATGATCAAGTAATCTTTACAAGGCCCATAAACTCATGATTTGTTGACCTAATTTGCTTCCAATATATACATAGAAGTGATCACAAGCAAGAGGACGAATTTTGGCAGCCTCCAATACAAGAATCAAACTTAAAAAATTCAAGCAAAAACATCAATTCAGGTTTTGATTTACAGGAGGTTTCAAGGAGTTTTGAAGGTTGAGACATGATCCTTAGGGTTCCCTGATGCTATTTCAATCCTTATTTGCATTCAAAACATGTTGAATCATACATATCGATTCCATCTTGTTCATACTTTTGAAAGTTTCGATTCCTCTTATTCATGTATCATAAACTGTTTTTGTGTATCTAACTTTGTTTTTTGTCATGTGAGGATGGATTTTGGGCAAATATCTTGGAGATTCACTGACTAATACGGATTCGGCCATGTTAGGGTTTCAAGCTTTGAATTAGGGTTTCTTGATTCAGCTTATATAAATGCATTTTAATAACATAAATAAGATAAATGAACTGTATTGATCATGTTGGCATGATCAATTTGGAAAAATTGTATGGATATAAGATGTTACGAATTTTGTAGGTTTCTGTGTGCAGGAAAATTCGCAGGAAAGGTTGTATATAAATTCGTAGGAAATTTCGCAGCAACCAAGGAAGAAGATGAAGTCAGTGGCGCCAAAAATCAAATTCAAAAACTGTTTTTAAAATATAATGTTTGTTTGTGGATTATATGTTGAACGCACCCCATGTGGCTCAGTTGGTTGTGTGTTTGCTTGTGAATGTGATGGTCCTGGGTTCGATCCCTCCAGGCCATTTTATTTTGCTCTATTTTTTTGATTTTTCACAGGATTACAACAAAAGGATTATGACCCCTGATGCTAACACCAGCGCGTGCTTGGCCTGATGGTGATGTTGTTGGTCCAGAGTGATTGAAGCCTAGGGCCTAGGTTCGAATCCCAGCCCCAGGTATGTGTTTTTTCTCATTTTTTTAGTTGTTTTGTTTATATTATACTTATTTAACTTAATTAACTTTTAAATAACAATTTATAAAATAAATGTATATCTTATTTTCTTGTATAAAAAACTTATTTTTTAAATTCATAATTTATTTTATTAAAAAAAATCAAATTATTTATATTATATATTTATATTATTATTGTATATATTTGGTAGATAAATTAATTATGTTTAAATTAATAATTAAAAACCCTAGTTTCTTTTTAATAAGGCATAAACCCTAATTCTAACCCTAATCCTAATTTTTCTTAACTTTTAAAATTTAACCTAATATTTTCATAAATTATAATTAATTATTTATCATTTGTTTATTATGTAAATAATTTAGTATTCATTTATTATTATTAAAATCTATTTTCTTTATTAAATATTTAAAATCTTTTCTAATATTAAACTATTTTGCTAATTTCTTATTTCCTCTTATTTCTTATTTTCTAACCTTTTAACTTAATTGTTATTATTATTGATTATTATTGCTTATTTATTATTATTTATCGTTATCATATTTCTCGATTATATTGTATTTGTCTCAAAGCTTTGTAATAGTTTAGATTTATATTTTTGCTTTATTTTTATTATAAATATATTTATTGTATGGTTAGTAATTCTAGGGCGTGAATAACGTACTTGTAATTAAAATTAACTTAGAATAATTAACTTTAAAAGATAAATATTTGAATATGCACACTCACACACGTAAGTCGATCTTTGATCGCCATCTTGCACTTTCTAGGGTTACCTCTCATGTTGCCTATTTCAAAAGGTCAAGTAAGGTGTCTTAAACAAAGTCCCTTCACAAATATCATCAAGTCCCTTCAGTTCATAAGATCAAGTCCCTTCGAGGTTTTCCACAATAAATGATCTTGTCCCTTCGAATAAAAGATTATAAGTCCCTACGAATTGCTAAAGACACCTTGCAGTTGCCTATATTCAGATGTCCCTATACATGTCCCTTATCACATCCAAGGTAATGACTACCTATTCCTTAATAATAGGGATAGTCTTACCATTGAAAGAACATAAGAACAATAAAGACTTAATATAGGGTAGGTTCCTCTTAATTACTTGCTCACACATTGCAAAATACATTTTACACTTCACATTTCAAACAAATTTTCAAAAACAAGTCTTTATATACATCCATACGAGGATCATTATAAAGTACTTAGAAAGTTTCTAATCACACACTACACCTTTTTCAAAACAATTCAAAGTGAGCTAAGTAACTAAGAGCCCATGGATAATCATGGATATAAAGGGTGCTAACACCTTCCCTTTATATAACCTACCCCCCGAACTCAAAATCTTTTTAAGGTATTTCCTGTTCTTTTATGTCCTTTCCTTTTGGATAAAATAAAAGTCGGTGACGACTCTTGCTATTCGCAACATAACTAAAAGTCAGTTCTCCCACCGTGTTACAGAACTGGCGACTCTGCTGGGGACTTAATAAAAGAGGGGTACCCTTAAGAATTAGATCACTTTAAATGTGTATGCTTTGTTTGTATTACTTTACTTGTTGGGGCTCTTATGTGTGAAAGATCCTAACCCGGATCTAATGTACCTTAGGTAAATGGCAATAGACCAAGGAAACTGTACGGCGTATACCGATATGGTTGATCTGGTGGCCATAGTTAGTGTGACTTCTTGGTTGGTGCTTATGTTCCTTAAGAAAGTTGAGGATAATATGAGGCTGCCATATGTTGTCAATACACTAACTGACTTTTAGAACCCTAGTTATCCCATCTTGGCCTTTAGAAAGTAGTGAGATAACCGGCTTTGGTGAAGACTGAAGTTGGTTGATACTCGATGCTACACTCAGTGAGATCCTAAACTTGGAGGGTTTTGGTTGGTAAGTAAGTTGCCTACTGAACAACCACCCTTGTGAAGGATCAATGATATTGAGATCCCTTAGAACCTGGTTACTTTATAGGACAGGATGAACCAACTAAACTTCAGGGGAGGTGTAACACCCCAAAATTTGCCCTCTCATTTTCATGCCATTTAGCATATCCTTTCATACATTGCATTGCATTTAGATCACAATTGCATCATAAACATACATGAATATACATCTCCATTTGAGCTTTCACAGGTTGCGACTGGCCTTTATTTTTTCATGCGGAACGTGCACAAGAATCATAGAAGAAACCAAAAGTTCTCGGTTGATTCAAAGGAGTTTAAACAGAATATCAGTTTTATGGTGCAGTTTGCAAAAAGTTGTAACTTATGCTCGGAAACTCATTTTGGCTTGAAACTCAATAGTTTAGACTATTTCGGTATTCTCTACAACTTTTGTGTTCGGCTCGGAGGCCAATTCATCAAGGAAAATGGCGGGAATGATTTGTTTTTGAAATTTCGGTTTCGCCGATTAACCGTGCTAGCGGTATTCAAGAGTTCGTAACTTCTGATTGGGTCAACATTTCTGAGAGATTCATATGCCAAAAGTTCCGTCTTGATATCCTTCCTAACTTTTGGGTTTTGGCCGAGAACTAATTCTTTGAAGAAGATCTCAGAATGTGCGGGTCTTTAGAGTCGACATAGTGAAAAACAGTGCTGAACCGGTGAGTTATGAACACTAAAAAATTCATAACTCTTGGCTCGTTCATCGAATTGATGTCGTTTCGGTTCCTAAAATTCCGTTTAGATGTTATCTTCATTATGTGAATTCAGTTTTGGTTCGGTCCAAGCGGAAGGATCTCGAAACTGCAAATTACCAATAAGGTTATTTGATGCACTACATTGTCTGTCAGATTTTGTAAAATTCATAACTCGGTCAATTTTCATCGGATTGCACCCGTTCTTGAAGCGTTGGTTCAAAAATTTTATCCTCTTTAAGTTCAAAGACAAATGCGAGTTTGAACGGTGCTCCAAAGATTATCGTTTTGGTTTATTTCACAAAACTGAAGTGCTGAACCGAAGAAAAAGGCTGAAAGTGGTTTCACGAGAAAATTCATATCTCCCTCGTCGTTTGTCCGGTTGAGCTTAGATTTTAACACCAGGTCACTGACTCATAGATCTACAACTTTGCTGACAAAGTTGAGTCAAGATTATGCTCCGAAGAGGTTGACCTCGTCACATTTTCGAGTAGCAGACACCAAATAAGCCGAAAAAACAACTTATTCAGTGACGTCTTGCAGCTTAAACGTATCGATCGCACTCGATTTTGATCGTATGACGTTCGTTATTTTTGAATTGCAACCGTGATTCAGAGGCAGACGATGTTGTGGAAGGTTCAGAGTCGAAATTTCTTGCCGAAGATATTGTTATTTTCACTTAAGCCGAAATTCTACCTTTTGCCTTTCATTTTACACTCCACTATATATTCTTTTGACACACAATTTGTCTCATAACTTCAATCATAATTTACAAACACCAAAAAACTCTCACAAACTCTCTCTAAAGGATCAAAGTTCATTCTCTCAACTCTTTCTCAAGAACACAATAACAACTTCATCAAGAACTCAAGAACACAACAATTTCGATCAAGCTTCCGATAGCCGAGCCGCCACGAACCGCCACCTCCGGTCAACTTCACCACCGTGCGACCACCATCTTCCGCCTCCGGAAGCCACGCGGCCTCTCCTCCTCTCTTCCGTTCATGATCGCGTCTCACTTCCTCCGGATTCACAATTTCTTCGTCGATTCTTCATTCGGTAAGCTTCTTAAACTTTAATTCATGAATAATTGTTGAATTGTTTCTTGAATTGAATTTTGAAGTTGAATTAATCTTGTGGAGATTATGTGCATTGATTCATGATTTGATTATTGATTGATTCTTGATTAATTTATCCTAATAATTGTTGTGGTGCATGATTGAAAAGGCTTGGTAAAGTTGACATAGAATAATCGGTGAATGTTAGGTGTTTGACAAAATTCCTAAGAGAGTTAATTATTATGACTTGATATTGATTGAAGTGCTTGACTTTTAAATTCATGTTTGTTTCAATGTGCAAATTTGAAATAGGATAGGTTGAGGCTTAATTGTTGATGTTGTTCATGTGTCGCGTGTCGAGATTATGTTTTGGTCATAACTTCCTAACCGTAGCGCGTTTTTGCGAATGTGAATAGTGTAAATTGACTTTGTTGATTATTTCGGAGCCATTGGTGAACTTTTTAGTCGATTTCGGACAATTTTTTCCGGCTATTTTGCTACTGCCAGCCGACGAAATCGGCCAAAAAGTATCACTTCCAAGCAAAAGTTTCAAAAACCGATTGCATATTTGAATCCGTTGGCACGTTTGCAAGTTACCATGCGATTTTCGTTCAATTCCGAGTCGGTGATTTTTGACGCATTTTTTCGTTTTAAGGCTTTTTAAGTTCGGTTTGGTGCGATTTTGATGCATTGATCTTGTTTTGACTTGTACTTATGTTTGTTGATCATTTTCCATTCATTGCATGTAAATTTGTTCGATTCCGGTTTGAGTTTGCATTTTGTTTATGTTAGAGCATAAGTGCTGCCCCGTTTTGAAACGTAAATTTCAATGCATGTCCATGACTTGTATATTCATATTTCTACTTGATTTGGAGTTGTGAGGCATAGGTGCAACTTCCGGTTGCACCTCTGTTTTGTTTCTAATGCGTTTGTTGAGTTCATGCAAGGTTCTCGCAAAGATCTTAACGACGGTCGTTTGGTTGGTATTCCACTTTATTTGTGGGATACCTTTGGATTCAAATGATATTTTGTGTCGTTGTTTATTGTTTCGATTATGGGGGATCTTCACAAAGAAATTATGGAAGATGAGCATTTATTTTTCTCATGGGAGATTACAAGGCTTGGCTTGAAGTTTTTTTGGATTTCTTTTATGTGAAAGAATCGGCACTTCGACCAAGTAAGTAATCTCGATTATCTACTTTAATGCATCATTCTAGTTGTATGCGACTTAGGATCATATAACTTAAGGTGCATATTGAGCCCTCCCACCTGAGGCATTGGATTTATTTGTGATATATATTGATATGTGTCGATTTCGGAGCTTAGGGATTATGCTACGGATTGTAGAATTCACTTCCTTTCGCTTTCCCTTAAATCACCATTTTTTGCCCGTTTCGTCGCAATTATTAGACATAGTTTTAGGTGTGATAAAATTCTGGAAAAATTCATGAGTAATCCTTATCCTCTTAATTAATTTTTCATATTTTTTGTTTCCAGATTTGGGTGGTTTTAATAATTAATTTGGATTTTAGATCATAAGCTGTCCCAAAAAGGAAGGTTTTGGCATAAGGGACCGAAATCGATTTTTCTCCATAGGTGTGAAACCTATTTTTTGTGTGTAATTAATCACTGTAATTTGTGACATTTTGATGCTCATTAGGCATTTTTTTCATAATTTTTAGTGCCCTTTTTGATCCACTTTGTGGAGTTGTTTTTCGATGATCACGTTTTGTTACCTTGCTAGTCAAGGATTTGTTTTGGCACTTTGGTGCATAATTTCAGGGAATCCTTTTGGACCATGTGAGATAATGACTATATTATTCCAGGGATTTAATTTCATAATTTTTAAAGGCTTTTTGCTATTTTTCCATGTCACCTAGATCCTAGGTTGATTCATGTGTCTATTTGTTGCATAACTTAAATGATAGGAAGGCATTCATGCCATTTTCTTGAGGGGATTTTTGGTAGCTTTTAGGATTTGATTATAGGTCATTTGTATGTCTTTAATTCCAGTCATAGGTCATTTTTTGAACCATACTCATTTGGTTTTTTTTGGTGCTTTAAAGTGTATGCTTATGTGAATTAACTTTAATCTAAACTAGTTTCTCTTCTCCTCTAAATAATAACTTGAATTATGTGGAAATCATTAATGCCTATTCATGCATTCTAATTGCATCTCATACCTTGTATGCTACTGACTCATAATCATTTCATTCATATTCACATGCCATTCTTCCTTAGTTGGCATCATGTGCGATCTTATGCGATTTTTGTTCGTTTCTTCTCATATCTTCTTCTCATTGCTCCATATGCCTAATCCATTGCATCCATGATTTTATATTCATGCATCCTCATTCATAAGTATTCACTACTGACTTTTATGTTCATTTCATGTATTAATTCATGCTTGTAAGCCATACGCATTCATACTTCATCCATAAACCCTAACTTGCATTTATGTGAACTTAGGTGAACTTTTTGTACATAGTTTGACATAGTTTGATCTTGTGAGATATCCTAGCATCCTTAGGGACGTATAGCATGTAGCTACTGACTTTAGAAGTCATGTGACATTTAGGTACCTTCACCTTTAGACTCAGATCTTATTTTGAACCCTAGTTCCATTCTAGGACGTTTATGGTACTTAATCGCTTTCATGCTTTGATTTTACTTTCAATATGCATTGTCATGCTAACTTTTGTTTTGTAGGGGGGAAGATTGAGGTAAGTCTCACTTCATTCCTATCTCTTATGCATTATAGTTGTGTTTTCCTTAGCACTTGGTGCTTGCTTATAGGTGTTCCCTTTCTTTAGAAACAACTTACCTTCCTTAGGAAGTAAGTTGATTTCTAAGTTCTCTTTTTTTCTTCTTTTCTTTTTCTTTCTTAGGATTAGAATACCTCATTAACCATAGGACCTCTCTTTTAAATAAACAAATAAAATTAGGGTTGTGTCTTAGTCCCCTTAGTTTGTCCTTTTTGCAACTTGAGTCTTTCTTTCCCATCTCATAAAGAAAAGCAATACACTTAATAAAAATCGAACTTTCTTGTACGACACGAGACTTTGTTGCGGAGTGTTTATATGCGTCCTGTTTCGGGGCGAGGTAAATACTCACCGCGATGGATAGGTCTTAGTATAAGACAGTTCACAAACAAATTCAAAAAAACACTTCTCATAAAAGACAAAAAAACAAATAACAAGCGACTATCCTGCGGGAACTTCTCTTCTCATCTCATTCACTCACAACGCGAACTCGCGACGACTTGTCTCGCATGCAAGACGGTAAACGCACTCGTACCAGACGAGCCTGCAACACCTGAGCATAGACATACGCAGTTCCAGCATAAAAAACACAAACAAATAGTTCCCGCCTTAGTTAGGCGAACTACGTCGACTCTGATCCTCATTATCCCGATGAGGTACGTAGGCAGCGGGGTAGGGCCCGTTCGAGCACATTCTTTATTTTCCCTACATTTTTCCCATTCTTTAGTTTAGTTTTCATTTTCAGTTCCCTTTCTCATTTCTCATTTCCATTCCAGTTAGCGGTTTTATTCAGCAGCAGTTTTTCTTCTCACCCTTTGAAACAAAACAAGCAAGCGTGGATCCCGTCGGGTACGACGGACGATCTGGGGTGCTAATACCTTCCCAGGTCGTAACCGACTCCCGAACTCAGATCTTTGGTTCGCAGGACCTTGTCCTTTCCTTCTTTCTCAGGTTTGCGCAACATTACCTTTCCCATTCTTTCGGGATAAAAATGTCTGGCTGGCGACTCTAACCTTTCCGCGCCACTTTCGCGTTTGTACTAGGATGAAAATCCCGGGAGCGACAGCTGGCGACTCTGCTGGGGATGTAACCTGATTCTTCCGGTTTCCCTTGTAGAGTCAATCCTAGCGTCTGTTTGGTTTTGTTTCTTTGGGTGTTTATATGTTTGTTGTTGTGTGCTTTAGTTTAGCTTTACTGTTTTTATTTACAGTTCTTTACAGCTTTACTTTACCGCATTTATTTACCGCTTTCAGTATTTATTTTCCATGCATCATATTATACTGGTCTATCTGGCTATGCTGGTTTTCATTTTTTCTGTGGGATGGGAGTTACTGTGAGATAAGCCAACTACCCGGCTTGAGTGCACTATAGGATTAGCGTGGACATGTTGTACTCGCATGGTTACATGATGAGTGGCGTTGTGTTCCACACCCAGGTTGCGACCGTCTTGGAACTATCTTGTGTGGGGGTTCTTCCCCACTTCGGGATACAACCTTGATGGTTATGTGCAGCTGGGGACCGATCATTGAGAACCTTAGTGGAAACAACCCTCTCTAGTGATGACAGTGGCAGACCATATTTGTTGGCAAACCCACTCGCATCCGAGGGTCCACTGGGAACTCACATAGGATGGCCTGGTTCTCTCATAGGAATCTAGTCAAGGCAAATTGTTCGTATGACGATAGTATTGTACCCTTCGGGATGAATGTACTATTGTTTCTCGATTCAGTGCTTGAAGCTGAGGACTTATGAGGGATGCTTGTTTCCTTGGACTCAGCTGAGGCCTCCCTGAGTAGTACATAATGCCAAACCGATTCCCTGATTTGGTCATGAGCCATTTCTCGGAAGTGGTGAACGTATTATTGTTATTCGGCTTTGAGAGTCCATGATGTTGACCCGAGTAGCACACCCGTGAGATTGGGAGGGGTTTACAGGTTTGCAGGAACCCTAAACTTCAACATACCCATTTTTCCAGTATTGTTCAGTGTTCTATGGTTCTTCGATTCTGAGATCCGGGATTTCTATTCAGAGAAATTGCTACTGTGATTACCACTGTGACCTTGATATTGTGACGGTTAATATGACTCTCCACAGACACTTGGCTCTTTGTTCAGCTTCAACACCATCAGTGACTGTTCAATTATGTGACCCAGTTCTACAGTTATTGGGTTCTCAGTTATGGGGTTCTATACAGAGATGGTGCTACTATTATGGTTCTATTCAGACACTTGACTCATTGCTCGAAACCGGCACCAACATCGGATCATTGATCACACGCCTGTTGCATACATGACATCATAGCATTTCTGCACACATGTTCAGTTATTTCCGAGGATCACATATCTGAATCATGCCATTGGACTTTTTCTGTGTCAAAACTTGAATCAAAGCAGATAGATTCCTCAGAAATAATTGAACATGGCATTTGCATACATCCTTGCATTCTTGACAGGTGTTCAGAGACAGATTATTATCCTGACTTGGTTTCCCTTCACAATGGACAACTTGAATCACATTCGTCAATGTATATATTTGAAGCAACTTCGGGCGAAGGTTATGAGACGAAGACCCAGCTGAGGCCATTCAGGGCAGAGGTATAAGCTTTATTTCAGAACCAGAAACTGTTGAAAGAGGAAGTCAACCAGATGAAGACTCAGATAAGCCGGTTATGGAAATCCTGAATGTGGTGTCAAGGAAATGAAGCTATTTTCATCCCTATTGAGGGGAACTACGCTGCTCTGATTCTCCATTGGTTAATGGAGATATGTAGGCAGGAGATCGTGCAAGATCTTTCCGAGCAACTTTATTTATCAACTTCATTTATCAACCTCTTCCCTCCAGACGTCATTTGTCGGCATCCAATTTCAGCTTCCCAAGAGAGTCCAGCGGGCAGAGCATAAGGGTAAAGGCCCAAACCACTTGAGAAGAAGTTTGATCATATTCTGATGACGTACGTGCAATAAGTTTCCTCATTTACGCAAATTTGGAGTGGTTGAGCTAACTGCATCAGGATCGTATCCGACAAAGCTTCCTTTGGGGTTTCAATGCCAAATATGATTACCATTTTGGGGCACCTGGCCTTTTAATTGAAGATTGCAAGTCTTTTAGAGGCAAAGGTAAAAACAAGGTCGCGAATTTGATTGAGTAAACATCCAGACTACTGACTGCTGAAAGTCTCCGAGAGCAATAAGTCCAGACGGAGTCAAGCCTCCTCAATAATGGCTACCACGATATGAATGCTAGATGCAAGTACCGCTCAGGGACATTTAGGCATACCATTTGACAACTGTGATGCGTTCAGGCACAAGGTTCAAATTTTGATCGACTCAAAGGTCATCATGCCAGAAGGTCTGCTCACATATTGAAATCTCCTCATCAAATTGGCATCCTAGTTTGCAAGGGCATCTTCAGAAGCAATAAGTCCAGACGGAGTCAAGTCTCCTCAATGATGGCAATGTTCAACTTCTTTACTGCATTTTCATTTGTAGTTTATACTGTTTGTTTAAACATTTGTATGCATGCATGAAACTTATTTGTTTTTGAATGATAACTATAATAAAATGCACATGTTTTTCTTGAAGTAATCCATTCGTATTCACTCATGATTTTGTGTATGTGCATTGCAATACCAACTGTCGTGCTTAAACTCTATCAGGGAGGAGGACGAACTGAAAACGCAAAAATCTCTAATTGTGTGCTTTTGAGAAAGACCCTGTTGACGATGTACAGGCATTGTTTCAAATCTTAAACATCAGAGATATAAGGGAGATAGACCCTCACCAACCCATTTGAGCCTTGAAGTAGGAGTTTCTTTTTGCATGAAAAAACCCTCGCACTTAACCCAGGGGCAGGGTAGGTGTCAGCTAGCTGGACCGATCGTTCAAATTTCAAAAGGAGTGCACATCTGAGGATCCATTACCTTTCGTTGTACCAAATCAAGAGGTCCAATGACCAGAAACCACAATGGTTATCCCAATCAAAAGGTACAAAGATTGAAAATCACAATGGTTATTCTTCGTCAACCAAGAAGTGAGACAATCACAACCCTTTCAAAGCAATCAAGACAACCAGTGTCATACGATTTGTTCAAAAAGAATTGGAAAAAAGAAATGAAAAAAGCCCGCTAAGTCGAAACTTGAAAACAAGCGACTTAGGCAAAAATTAGGGCATCCCGCTGGACTTCACAATCAAAGATTCACAAGAATCAGTCCAGGCAAAAGTTAGGGATAAAGAAAAAGAATGAAAAAGTGAAAGACGAAAAGGATTACAAGAAAGATCCTTGAACAAGAACAAAGTCGTGTGATACAGACATGAAAGACAAAGGGATGACTGACTCCAAACAACAACCTGAGTGGTGCTTAAACCGTTAGTGTAATTGGTTCCTCAACCATCACGAAACCTTTTTTGAGAAGTGAGCGCTTGTGAAAGCTAGCTGAAAATAGGAATGGAGAACATCACGAAGATGGGTGGACACAAATAAACTTAGAGCCTATATCCTTTGTTTTTATAACCATGAACCAGGCCACGATACAACCCTCAAAAGTCCTAACTGAAACAGGGTTATTTTTGATAGCGTACTACCACGAGACCGCGTTCCTGACTCCTATGAGTGGTGTTGAAAGATCTTTGTTGGTGTTGCATGTGCATGCTTTCTATTATTCAGAAAAAAATTATTAATGTCGTATCTTAACCAGTGACTCGCTCGCGAAGGTTTGCGACATCTTTTTCAGTAAAACTTCAAGATTAACATGTGTGTTGCATTAGAATTTTCATTCTTAGAATAAACATTTTCTGCTTGCATACATCTGTTTGGCATCATAAAAAGTCCACATATGGAACTTCAGTCCAGAAGCTTAATCTTGCCAAGTTGAGAAGTCTGAAACTTCCGAAGGACAATATGTCGAGGTGCACTTTTTAAGAAAACTCCATCGAGTAGGGACTTTCCCAACATTCCTGGTAAGAGCCAACTAATCCAGGGCAATCATGTCGAGCAATCTCTTCAAAATTTAGCCAAGCTGGGGCAATCAATTCGAGATTCAAATCTCTCAAAGAGCCATTAGGCGGAAGCATTATTCAAATTTCAGCCAAACTAGGGCAATCACTTCGAGATCCAATCTCTCGAAGAATAGTTGATCTGGGTGTTTTCTTCAAAGCAGTCATTCAGAGGTGATCACTTCAAGACTTGTACTGGGGCAGGCCACCCCAAGAGCACTAGAAGTTACTTTCTCCTGAAGACGGTTAATCAGAAGCACCTACCCAAGGTTCAAAATACTAGGACACACTATCTCACAGTGATATGAGGTTTTTCATGAATCCTCGCGAGGAAAATTCTTGCACAGACCATGCAGTCTGGGGCAGTTATTTCGAGATCCAACGAATATCTCCAAGAGTTTGAAGACACTGAGGCATTTCATATGCCATGTTTTCTGTAAAATCCTCTTCAGACATTTACTTCTGACGGACCTTAATCTGAGGCGAGTTGAAAATTGCAAAGAACCATTGTTCACTCATGATTAGTTGACAACCTATCAACCCGGGGCTAGGGGCAAAGCCATTGTCAGCATAGTACTTCAAGAGTTATTTCATCAGCAAGCTTCATTGATCAAAATTCCTTAGCAAGTCTCATTAGACAATCCCTTCTCCAGTAGTGCGGCAAATGGAAGATTACTTCTTGAGCAGAAGGATATCATCGTCTCTCATCCCCGGCATGAGACGCCTTACATCTCTCATTCCCAACATGAGAGGATTTATCTTTTATCCCCAGCAAGTGGCAACTTGAGCTCTTATCTTCAGCGGGAAGCTTTATCATTGACATTATCTGTCATCCCCAGTAAAGTGGAAGTTGAAATCTCTCCCAGCAAGGCAGCAGAATATGGGTGTCATCCCCAAGTAGAAGTTTCCCTTTAGACAGGGGCAATCCTCAACAGTACAAGGAGTTCTTTCCTCCCCAGCAAGGTGTTTCCTCAACAGTGTCATGCCTTTGGTTCTCCGCCAAGTCAGGAGGTCCTCACTTCCTCACCAGAGTTCAAGAAGAGTCCATCTCCAGCAGGGTCTTGGCACTCCAATCTCAAAGTCCAATTTATTTTTGGCAGTGGCGGCTATTCAGAGCCAGTGAATTATTAACAACTTTCCCCGCAGAGTTGTTTCCGCCTCATCAGGACAAACCAGATCAATGCAGTGATCATCGTTTCTCCCCAGTCAAGCTATCTGGGATGCCTGCAGTCTCCTTATCAGGAGATCTCCTTGCATTGGCATATGCATATTCATCACTACATCTGCATCCTCCAAAGCATAGCATTTCCATCATCATGGAGCATTACGCCATAAATCCAAACATATGCATACCAGCATGGGCCAGTTTTGAGGTATATCACATAAGACCCGTTACATCTCCAATCATATTGAAGTGTTCCCCACAGAATGCAACTTCGTTTCCCAAGGTGGTTACTTCTACCAAGTCTTGTTGTTGTCCCCAGTTGAGTCTTGTTTCAGTACAACAGTCTCATTTTTTTCGCATCTCCGTTTCAGTACAACGGTCGCGTCTTGGGCTCTCGTTTAAGTACAATGATCCCGTTCCTTTCGAGTCTCCATTTAAGTACAATGGCCTCGTCTTTGAGTCTTGTTTCAGTACAACAATCTCATTTTTTCGCGTCTCCGTTTTAGTACAACGGTCGCGTCTTGGGCTCTCGTTTAAGTACAACGATCCCGTTCCTTTCGAGTCTCCATTTAAGTACAATGGCCTCGTCTTTGAGTCTTGTTTCAGTACAAAAGTCTCATTTGTTCGCGTCTCCGTTTCAGTACAACGGTCGCGTCTTGGGCTCTCGTTTAAGTACAACGATCCCGTTCCTTTCGAGTCTCCATTTAAGTACAATGGCCTCGTCTTTGAGCCTTGTTTTAGTACAACAGTCTCATTTTTCGCGTCTCCGTTTAAGTACAACGATCGTGTCTCAGGTTATCATTTAAGTACAATGATCCTGTTCCTTTTGATCTCGTCTCAGTGCGATGATAATGGATCGGTTGATACCATTTCCATATTAGATCGATTGATCTTATTTGAGTCATGAGTCGGTTGATATCATTTCTCTTCGAGCTGTAAATCGGATGATATTACATTCTCGCTTTTCGGGGTGGATCGGTTGATACCATCTCCGTGTTAAATCGGTTGATCTTATCTGAGTCGCAAATCGGTTGATGTTGCGTTAAGTCCTGTTTCGATAACAGGCATCTTCTGTGACTTGGTCCTACCCAACAGTCGCGTTGCAGGTTCCCGTTTTGTACAATGGTCCTGTTTGCTTGGGCTCTCGTTTATGTACAACGATCCCGTTCCATCTTGTCCTATTTTCTTTGTTTCTGGTTACCGCCTGCGGCCGGTATACCTCTGCGTCTCCATTCGAGGATGGTTTCGTGTTAGATCCGAGGATCTTTTGATTTGTCATTCGAGGATGGAATTTCTTTTCTTCAAGTCCTTCTGCGGTTGGTCTTGTTTTATTTTGTGTGGCTATTATTCGAGGATAGTAGTTCATTTTTCGAGCTTATTGATCGAGGTCAGTTTTTCTCTTTTGCAAAGTCTGTCCGAGGTCAGTCTTTGTTGTTGATGGTTATCGCCTGCGGCCGATATACTATCGTGTTTCTATTCAAGGATGGTTTTAGTACTGGATCCGAGGATCCCATGTGAGTGGTCATTCGAGGATGGCATTCTTCCCAGCATATTTCCACCTGGTTCTATTTTCGCTACCTATTCAGTGGTCAAAACAAAAAATATATAAATAAATAAATGGGCAGATGGCATTTCTGTTGCCCTTAGTGTGCAAATTTTCAGGTTTTATTCGAGTATTCAATCACTCCATACCTTGAACGTCTAAAAGCTGTTGCAATTATCCATTCAAGTCTGCAGATGATTGAATAGGGGCAGCTGTAACACCCCAAAATTTGCCCTCTTATTTTCATGCCATTTAGCATATCCTTTCATACATTGCATTGCATTTAGATCACAATTGCATCATAAACATACATGAATATACATCTCCATTTGAGCTTTCACAGGTTGCGACTGGCCTTTATTTTTTCATGCGGAACGTGCACAAGAATCTTAGAAGAAACCAAAAGTTCTCGGTTGATTCAAAGGAGTTTAAGCAGAATATCAGTTTTATGGTGCAGTTTGCAAAAAGTTGTAACTTATGCTCGAAAACTCATTTTGGCTTGAAACTCAATAGTTTAGACTATTTCGGTATTCTCTACAACTTTTGTGTTTGGCTCGGAGGCCAATTCATCAAGGAAAATGGCGGGAATGATTTGTTTTTGAAATTTCGGTTTCGCCGATTAACCGTGCTAGCGGTATTCAAGAGTTCGTAACTTCTGATTGGGTCAACATGTCTGAGAGATTCATATGCCAAAAGTTCCGTCTTGATATCCTTTCTAACTTTTGGGTTTTGGCCGAGAACTAATTCTTTGAAGAAGATCTCAGAATGTGCGAGTCTTTAGAGTCGACATAGTGAAAAACAGTGCTGAACCGGTGAGTTTTGAACACTAAAAAATTCATAACTCTTGGCTCGTTCATCGAATTGATGTCGTTTCGGTTCCTAAAATTCCGTTTAGATGTTATCTTCATTATGTGAATTCAGTTTTGGTTCGGTCCAAGCGGAAGGATCTCGAAAATGCGAATTACCAATAAGGTTCTTTGATGCACTACATTGTCTGTCAGATTTTGTAAAATTCATAACTCGGTCAATTTTCATCGGATTGCACCCGTTCTTGAAGCGTTGGTTCAAAAATTTTATCCTCTTTAAGTTCAAAGACAAATGCGAGTTTGAACGGTGCTCCAAAGATTATCGTTTTGGTTTATTTCACAAAACTGAAGTGCTGAACCGAAGAAAAAGGCTGAAAGTGGTTTCACGAGAAAATTCATATCTCCCTCGTCGTTTGTCTGATTGAGCTTAGATTTTAACACAAGGTCACTGACTCATAGATCTACAACTTTGCTGACAAAGTCGAGTCTAGATTATGCTCCGAAGAGGTTGACCTCGTCACATTTTCGAGTAGCGGACACCAAATAAGCCGAAAAAACAACTTATTCAGTGACGTCTTGCAGCTTAAACGTATCGATCGCACTCGATTTTGATCGTATGACGTTCGTTATTTTTGAATTGCAACCATGATTCAGAGGCAGACGATGTTGTGGAAGGTTCAGAGTCGAAATTTCTTGCCGAAGATATTGTTATTTTCACTTAAGCCGAAATTCTACCTTTTGCCTTTCATTTTACACTCCACTATATATTCTTTTGACCCACAATTTGTCTCATAACTTCAATCATAATTTACAAACACCAAAAAACTCTCACAAACTCTCTCTAAAGGATCAAAGTTCATTCTCTCAACTCTTTCTCAAGAACACAATAACAACTTCATCAAGAACTCAAGAACACAACAATTTCGATCAAGCTTCCGATAGCCGAGCCGCCACGAACCGCCACCTCCGGTCAACTTCACCACCGTGCGACCACCATCTTCCGCCGCCGGCAGCCACGCGGCCTCTCCTCCTCTCTTCCGTTCATGATCGCGTCTCACTTCCTCCGGATTCACAATTTCTTCGTCGATTCTTCATTCGGTAAGCTTCTTAAACTTTAATTCATGAATAATTGTTGAATTGTTTCTTGAATTGAATTTTGAAGTTGAATTAATCTTGTGGAGATTATGTGCATTGATTCATGATTTGATTATTGATTGATTCTTGATTAATTTATCCTAATAATTGTTGTGGTGCATGATTGAAAAGGCTTGGTAAAGTTGACATAGAATAATCGGTGAATGTTAGGTGTTTGACAAAATTCCTAAGAGAGTTAATTATTATGACTTGATATTGATTGAAGTGCTTGACTTTTAAATTCATGTTTGTTTCAATGTGCAAATTTGAAATAGGATAGGTTGAGGCTTAATTGTTGATGTTGTTCATGTGTCGCGTGTCGAGATTATGTTTTGGTCATAACTTCCTAACCGTAGCGCGTTTTTGCGATTGTGAATAGTGTAAATTGACTTTGTTGATTATTTAGGAGCCATTGGTGAACTTTTTAGTCGATTTCGGACAATTTTTTCCGGCTATTTTGCTACTGCCAGCCGACGAAATCGGCCAAAAAGTATCACTTCCAAGCAAAAGTTTCAAAAACCGATTGCATATTTGAATCCGTTGGCACGTTTGCAAGTTACCATGCGATTTTCGTTCAATTCCGAGTCGGTGATTTTTGACGCATTTTTTCGTTTTAAGGCTTTTTAAGTTCGGTTTGGTGCGATTTTGATGCATTGATCTTGTTTTGACTTGTACTTATGTTTGTTGATCATTTGCCATTCATTGCATGTAAATTTGTTCGATTCCGGTTTGAGTTTGCATTTTGTTTATGTTAGAGCATAAGTGCTGCCCCGTTTTGAAACGTAAATTTCAATGCATGTCCATGACTTGTATATTCATATTTCTACTTGATTTGGAGTTGTGAGGCATAGGTGCAACTTCCGGTTGCACCTCTGTTTTGTTTCTAATGCGTTTGTTGAGTTCATGCAAGGTTCTCGCAAAGATCTTAACGACGGTCGTTTGGTTGGTATTCCACTTTATTTGTGGGATACCTTTGGATTCAAATGATATTTTGTGTCGTTGTTTATTGTTTCGATTATGGGGGATCTTCACAAAGCAATTATGAAAGATGAGCATTTATTTTTCTCATGGGAGATTACAAGGCTTGGCTTGAAGTTTTTTTGGATTTCTTTTATGTGAAAGAATCGGCACTTCGACCAAGTAAGTAATCTCGATTATCTACTTTAATGCATCATTCTAGTTGTATGCGACTTAGGATCATATAACTTAAGGTGCATATTGAGCCCTCCCACCTGAGGCATTGGATTTATTTGTGATATATATTGATATGTGTCGATTTCGGAGCTTAGGGATTATGCTACGGATTGTAGAATTCACTTCCTTTCGCTTTCCCTTAAATCACCATTTTTTGCCCGTTTCGTCGCAATTATTAGACATAGTTTTAGGTGTGATAAAATTCTGGAAAAATTCATGAGTAATCCTTATCCTCTTAATTAATTTTTCATATTTTTTGTTTCCAGATTTGGGTGGTTTTAATAATTAATTTGGATTTTAGATCATAAGCTGTCCCAAAAAGGAAGGTTTTGGCATAAGGGACCGAAATCGATTTTTCTCCATAGGTGTGAAACCTATTTTTTGTGTGTAATTAATCACTATAATTTGTGACATTTTGATGCTCATTAGGCATTTTTTTCATAATTTTTAGTGCCCTTTTTGATCCACTTTGTGGAGTTGTTTTTTGATGATCACGTTTTGTTACCTTGCTAGTCAAGGATTTGTTTTGGCACTTTGGTGCATAATTTCAGGGAATCCTTTTGGACCATGTGAGATAATGACTATATTATTCCAGGGATTTAATTTCATAATTTTTAAAGGCTTTTTGCTATTTTTCCATGTCACCTAGATCCTAGGTTGATTCATGTGTCTATTTGTTGCATAACTTAAATGATAGGAAGGCATTCATGCCATTTTCTTGAGGGGATTTTTGGTAGCTTTTAGGATTTGATTATAGGTCATTTTTATGTCTTTAATTCCAGTCATAGGTCATTTTTTGAACCATACTCATTTGGTTTGTTTTGGTGCTTTAAAGTGTATGCTTATGTGAATTAACTTTAATCTAAACTAGTTTCTCTTCTCCTCTAAATAATAACTTGAATTATGTGGAAATCATTAATGCCTATTCATGCATTCTAATTGCATCTCATACCTTGTATGCTACTGACCCATAATCATTTAATTCATATTCACATGCCATTCTTCCTTAGTTGGCATCATGTGCGATCTTATGCGATTTTTGTTCGTTTCTTCTCATATCTTCTTCTCATTGCTCCATATGCCTAATCCATTGCATCCATGATTGTATATTCATGCATCCTCATTAATAAGTATTCACTACTGACTTTTATGTTCATTTCATGTATTAATTCATGCTTGTAAGCCATACGCATTCATACTTCATCCATAAACCCTAACTTGCATTTATGTGAACTTAGGTGAACTTTTTGTACATAGTTTGACATAGTTTGATCTTGTGAGATATCCTAGCATCCTTAGGGACGTATAGCATGTAGCTACTGACTTTAGAAGTCATGTGACCTTTAGGTACCTTCACCTTTAGACTTAGGTCTTATTTTGAACCCTAGTTCCATTCTAGGACGTTTATGGTACTTAATCGCTTTCATGCTTTGATTTTACTTTCAATATGCATTGTCATGCTAACTTTTGTTTTGTAGGAGGGAAGATTGAGGTAAGTCTCATTTCATTCCTATCTCTTATGCATTATAGTTGTGTTTTCCTTAGCACTTGGTGCTTGCTTATAGGTGTTCCCTTTCTTTAGAAACAACTTACCTTCCTTAGGAAGTAAGTTGATTTCTAAGTTCTCTTTTTTTCTTCTTTTCTTTTTCTTTCTTAGGATTAGAATACCTCATTAACCATAGGACCTCTCTTTTAAATAAACAAATAAAATTAGGGTTGTGTCTTAGTCCCCTTAGTTTGTCCTTTTTGCAACTTGAGTCTTTCTTTCCCATCTCATAAAGAAAAGCAATAAAACACTTAATAAAAATCGAACTTTCTTGTACGACACGAGACTTTGTTGCGGAGTGTTTATATGCGTCCTGTTTCGGGGCGAGGTAAATACTCACCGCGATGGATAGGTCTTAGTATAAGACAGTTCACAAACAAATTCAAAAAAACACTTCTCATAAAAGACAAAAAAAACAAATAACAAGCGACTATCCTGCGGGAACTTCTCTTCTCATCTCATTCACTCATAACGCGAACTCGCGACGACTTGTCTCGCATGCAAGACGGTAAACGCACTCGTACCAGACGAGCCTGCAACACTTGAGCATAGACATACGCAGTTCCAGCATAAAAAACACAAACAAATAGTTCCCGCCTTAGTTAGGCGAACTACGTCGACTCTGATCCTCATTATCCCGATGAGGTACGTAGGCAGCGGGGTAGGGCCCGTTCGAGCACATTCTTTATTTTCCCTAGATTTTTCCCATTCTTTAGTTTATTTTTCATTTTCAGTTCCCTTTCTCATTTCTCATTTCCATTCCAGTTAGCGGTTTTATTCAGTAGCAGTTTTTCTTCTCACCCTTTGAAACAAAACAAGCAAGCATGGATCCCGTCGGGTACGACGGACGATCTGGGGTGCTAATACCTTCCCAGGTCGTAACCGACTCCCAAACTCAGATCTTTGGTTCGCAGGACGTTGTCCTTTCCTTCTTTCTCAGGTTTGTGCAACATTACCTTTCCCATTCTTTCGGGATAAAAATGTCTGGCTGGCGACTCTAACCTTTCCGCGCCACTTTCGCGTTTGTACTAGGATGAAAATCCCGGGAGCGATAGGAGGGTACTTGTAAACACCCCAAATTTGCCCTCACCCATTTCACCATGGCTTGTGATCATTCTCATATGCATAAGCACAATCATATCATCTCACATCTCATTTTTGATTCACTGCATAGTTTATAAGTCATCTGCACCTAGGGTTTGTGATCTGAGCAATCTCAGGGCTTCTTGAGCCACTCCAAAGGCAACCAATCACTTCAAAGGGATCCATATGTGTTCAAGCATCATAGTACACCCTCTCAAAGTCAAAAATGCAAAAGAATCACAAGAACTAGGGTTTGAGTGGATGCAGAGCCAGGATTGACTGCACAGTTGACCTAAAATTAGGGTTTTGGTTTCAGAGGCCATAACCCCAAATTTTTTGGTCATTCTTGTTTCCATTGGTCTCTATATGGTATAGGGAGTATGCATATCAATTTTCATGAACAAATTCCATGGGGAAGTCATCTGATCAAGGGTTGACTTTTCAGACAAGTCAGTGTAAAATCAGGGCATCTGAGGCCCCCAATGACCCAACCAATGGGTGATCTTCATCATTTTGAGTGTATATGATCTTTATTTGATCATGGAAGAAGGTTGAAGTTCATAAAAATCAAGAATTTAGGGTTTTTGCAAATGTTGACTTTTTGGGGCATAGTTGACTTTTCAAGAATGCTTCATTTTAGGTCATTTTTCAAGCTTTGATTATTGATCCAAAAATGCTTCAAATGGAAAAACTTTGGTCATGAAAGTTGTAGATCTCATCTTTCCCTTTTCAAAAAGTACAAGAACATGATCAAAATCTTCTTGGATCAAAAGTTATGGTGTGACAAAGTTGGCCAAAATCATTGATTTTCAAGGCATGCCTCAAATGGAAATTTTGCAAGATCATGAACCAAAGCCCAACGTGACTTCTAATTCACTCCAAACCAGTATGCAAACATTCTCTAAGTCATAAAATTCAGAATGAACCAAGAATGCCCATGGTTCTATGGTTGGTTGGACAAAGGAATCACATGTGAACCAAAAAGCCACAAGTTGCAAAACTCATGATCATTCTTCCTACAACTTGCTGCATTGGTTACTGCACTAAGCTAGCCTCTCACCACACCATGCTGCACCAGAACCATGCTTTGTACTTGCCTAGATCATGAGCCATACCTCACTTACACAAAAGGTGGACTTTGTGCAAAAGCAAACTTACCAATCACTATAGGCCAGGTCACATCATCTGACCTATAGGATTATAATACAATATCCCTTGGCAAGCCAAAGATATGAGAAGGCAAGGCTGAAACTCTCTCATACACAACATTCACAAAAAACACACCAAGCTGCATTTGTCTTCGAAACCCTCTGCCCAGCCTTCAAACACAAAAACCATCTTCACCATTCATCTCACCTCACTCCATAGACCTCAAACCACCAAGAGCCTGGCCTGAAACAAGCAAGAACATCCCACTGCCATTCTTCACCTCATTTTGCAGTTTCCTTCGAAACTCTCACCATAGCTCACAAACATACCAACAAACACCACAGACCTTCTCCATTCACCCTCAGGATCACAAACAACCCCTCACAATGACCTGAAAGTGCCAGAATCACCATAGCCATTTCTGACTGAGTTGAAGCAGGAGCTTTCGAAACTCATTATCCAGCCAACATAAATTTCTTTTGAGCATTCAAACATCATCTGGGGATCAAGTGGAGTGGATTGCACAAGGAGAAGTGGCCAGAAAGTCGTCAGAGTGAAGGCTTCGAATCTCAGGTAGCTTGAAAATTATTTTTCCAGAAATCATTTTTCATGTTATAAACTTGTTCTATGTGCTTCACTGATCATCCTGATGTCATTGGTTTCTAAAATGGCTTTGAAATGAGCATTTAATTTCTCTCTGAAACCTGCGTGCCCTAGTTTTCATTTTCTTCGATTCAGCTTAGTTAGGGAAAAGAAATTTGTTTTGGGAGAGGGGTTTGATTCGTGAGGGGTTGGAGAACATTTCCCAATTCGTAGATTTTGTTTTTGTTACGTTTTGAGGGTTTTGGGGATTTCTCAGGGGGATGCTGGCCGGAGAAGACGACCGGAAGTCTTCTCCGGCAGCCTGAAAGTGTTTAAGCCCTAATTGCGTGATTAATGATCATTTGAATGTGAGCCGTAGATGGCCTTTGACCTGTTGACTTCCCTCCAGTTTGGATGGCCCAGATCATTTCGTTTGCCCTAATCCACTTAATTAGTTTTAATTAATTCGTAATTAAATTAATTTGGCCAGATTGAATCCAGACCCTCCATTCACGCGCCAGTCAACCAATTTGAATCCAGACCCAATCCTGGCCCTCCATCCTGATTACTTCTCCTTTTATTTAATTTTAATTTATTTTCTTTTCCTTTTATTTGCATATTTATTTTAAAATAGTAAAAAATTCCTAAAAATTATGAAACTTTTTCCTTAGAGTTTTATTAATTTTTATGACACAAAAATATTTTTATTTTATTTTTTATCATTAAAAAAGTATTTTTAAGTATTTAAAAGATTATTTTTAATTGATTAATGGGAATTAATTAATTAAAAATACTTTTAGGTATTTAAAAATTACAAAAAAATTCATGAGATGTTCTAAGGTATTTAGAAACATTGTCCAACCTTAAAACCAAATTTCTTTTTTTGATCTTGATGCATTTTAAGAATTTTTCATTGAATTAAATCATTTTTTATGCATTATTTTGATCATGGGTTCAAAAATTCATTTCTGCCTATCTAGGAAGAGTTGGACATTGGTTCTTCTTGCATTGTTTTATGTTTAGCATGTAGTTTCTAGGATAAAATGGCCATGATTTGATCTTGCATTTTCCAATTGTTTGGCATTTCTTTTGTTAAGAACCCTAAAAAACCCTAATAACTTAGAAAATTCATAACTTGAGATTGGTTAAGAGTTGAGACCTCCCCTTTGGACCTTGGTTTAGTATAGGTTTAGGGTTTCTTTGGGTGGCATTTTCCATTTTTTATCTTAGGGTTTGCTTCTGTTTTGGGTTTTTGTTTGATGCATTGTCCATAAACCCTAATTTGGGCTTTCATATGCATCCCTCTTGCATTCTCTTGCATAACATGACTTGTCTTTGCATTTTATGCATGCTTGTGTTCCATTTGACATCTTAAGACATGTAGGAAGCATGTTTGATCATTGCATCACATATTTGCCATGTCATTTACCTTGTGTGCTTCATAACTTTTCATGTTCATTCATGCTCCTTAGTTTGCATCATTTGCATCCATGATCTTGTATGAACATCTCCATGTATTGCCTCATGTTTGCAGCACCTCATAACATCATAAGCATCATCAACATGCTTCTGGTTTTGCTTAGCATCATGCCATTTCATCCCATCTTGCATTGCATTGCATTTCTTTCTAACATTTCAGGTGGTAAGTAACTTTGAGAAGTGAATTTGCCTTCACTTCTCATAACTTTTCTTTTCATCTCTCTTGCATCCATTGCTGCATTTTTATATGTGTTTGAGTTTGAGCTTGCTCATTCTTCTTCTTCTCACTTTCTTTCTTCAAGTGACTTGACTTCTTGAATGAAGCAAGTCACTTTGCTTCTCTTGATCCTTTCATCTGCTTCCTGGTGGTTCCATTGAAGATCTTCTTTTGAAAACCTCACAAACCTTAGGGACAACCAAGCATAACAATGATTTAGGGTTTTGATTAGTCTCCCCTCATAGTTTTACCTTTGTGTCTCTCTTTGAGTCCTCTCTTCTCACCTCATAATCAGGGACTAAACCCTAAAGGCTTTAAGGCTTTGTGATTAAGCTTATGCCTGCATCCTTCTATTAGGATGGAGTGTATAACTTTAATCCTAAGTGTTAAACCCTTAATGTGTTTAAATCTCTTAATCAATTCACATAATAATGATCAAGACATCTCACTTGTAACTTGGGCCTTGCATTAGGGTTCTAATTCTTCCTTAATTGGTTAAGAAGGACTAACCCTAGTGTTAATGGACAAGTCCCCCTCAAGTTGTCTTACAAACCCTAAAAATCACTTCTTCATCATATCATTAAATAAAATCCACTTAATCAAAGGCTTGTTTTGTCATGAGTTTAATCCCTAATCATGGATTAAGTTGAGGAGCTTTCCTCAGCTTAAACATTCTCATCTATTATCCTTCTATTAGGATGGTGTAATGGGTCTGTTTAATCCTTGATCATGGCTTAACCTCATTACTTAACACTAAACAAAAACACCAAAAACATTTAAATAATCACAAGTAGGTTAATGATCTTAATCCTACACCATGGTGATTAAGTGTGAGAATCTGACTTCACACTTAAGGTATTCTCATTACCCCTAATCAGAGGGATGGTGTGATGAGTTTACTGGCCCATTGGTTCAGGCTTAAGCTCATTAACTTATGACAAACTTCCAAAAGCAATAAAAGACTGAAAACACAAAAACAAACAATAATCGTCTCCTTCGGGATTCTTTTCTCATCTCATTCACTCATAAACGAAAACTTGCTTCTTCCGTCTAATGCAAGACAGTTTGCACCTGAGCCAGACAGGTCATACACTTGAGCATAGACAAGCAAGCAGTTCATCATCAGTCAATTCATCTTTCAGTCTCTTTGGGTCGAACTACGGTGTTCTGACTTCCTCATTGCACGAGAGGATACGTAGGCATAACTTAACAGTTATCGAACAAAAGTCTCTGTATATTACCCCTCTTTCTAGCCTTATTCTTTTAAGCCTCATGATCTTGAGCATTCCATTCACTTCTTACACTGACACTTCATTTATACACTTCACTCTCTTTTACACTGACACCTGTACATCCTTTTCCAGCTCTTTTATGCACAAATTGCACTGACACTACCCCTTTATAGCGCAAATCTTTTAAGCGTGGATCCCGTCGAGTACGACGGACAATCTGGGTGCTAATACCTTCCCAGGTTGTAACCAACCCCCTTTCTCAGTCTCTCTGGTTCGCAACCGTCTTATCCATCTTTTTCTAGGTCTATGCAGCATTACCTTTCCTCCGGGATAAAAATGCCTAGCTGGCGACTCTCTTCATTCTCCAGTGAGTCCACGGCTGGGTGTTCTCACTGTTCCCTTCGCCGACCGTTCGCGTCTGTACCTTCATATGACCCTGTTTTCATTTGTCGGGAGCGACAGCTTGGCGACTCTGCTGGGGACTCTTATATTGCAACCAGGGCTTCTGGTTCTTTTTGTGGGTTCCTCCTAGCGCTTGTTTGATTTGTGTTTACTGGGGTGTTTTGTGCTTATTTATGTTTGTATATTTGTATTTATCTTGATTTTATGTACAGTTTGCTTTACTGCTTTTCTTTAGTGCATTTGTATATATCATACTGTCATGTTGCTGGCTGGATCTGTTGTTTGCTTTGGTGGGTGGGGTTCTATTGAGAGTTAAGGTCCTATACCTGGGACCTGAGTGACACCTAGGCTAGAGTGAATCATATTCTTTCCCATTCCATTTCGGTATGGTGCGGGAATATGAAACACGGTTCAGATATGGGTTTCTTTTTGAGAACTCTGTGTTGCAGATTTCCTGCAATGCTAGGGCTATCTGGGAAGCCTGCTAAGTCTGGATGACCTTTAGTATTGACCTTCAGAAACTGAGGTGAATTAGAGGAGGAACTTTTATGGTTATTGTAAACACTGTACCTCCGGGTTAGAAGTGTTTACACTTCTCATAACTGATCCAAGTCTAAGGATCCTTGTTTTAGAACACCACCTGTGAGGGGGTTGGGCTGTTTACAGGTTTGCAGGTACCTTGACCTCAGAATACCCTGTTACTTTGTTTTGATTAAGAATACTCCATGTTGGACAGTTCTTGTGATTCTAAAACCCTGGACATGTGACTCTTTATTTGAGTCCCCCACCCTGGTTACCGGATTTATAGACCTCCATCTGGAATTCTTGAACACATTTGGACCTATATCAGAGTTTTGATCAGATCCAGCTCAGTCACAAACCCTTGCATTTCATTTTCATACATACTCATTGCATCATATTAACATTTGCTTATTTGTGTTTCAGGGTATCCATCTTCATCTGGTTTTGGTTTTGACCCCATCTTCAGTTTTTACCTGCCTTCATCAGCACTTGCTACCAGCTATCTATTCCAGCCAATCAGTGGCCCTTCTCTTCAGTATCTTCATCAACATTTGTCATCATGGCTCCAAAGAAAAGCAACATCACCTATCACTTCTTCCAGCCAGACTTATCAGACATCAGGAGGATCCAAACCCTGATCACTCCAGATCACATACCCTTGTTCAGGGAGAGTTATGGAGATATACTGGACATGGTTATGGATCTGGACCCTTCACAGAGGAGCCTCATCCACACCTGCATTCAGTTTTATGATCCTCCACTGAGATGTTTTACTTTTCAAAACTTTCAGTTGGGCCCCTTATTGGAAGAGTACTCCTCATTAGTTGGTATGCCTATCAGGAGAGAAATTCCTTTCAACCCTGAGATGGTCTTTCCTGCTAATGGAGAAGTAGCAAAGGCTTTGCATCTGGAACCTGTTTTGGTTGAGCAGCATATGACCTCTAAAGCTGGGATCCCTGGTTTTCATCTGGACTTCTTAACCTCTCAAGCTATCCTGAAAGCTTCTCTAGGAGAGTGGAAAGCTGTTTGTGCTTTACTGGCCTTGAGTATATATGGGATTGTATTGTTTGCGGATGAGCCTCGATTCATTAGCAAGAATGCAATCCATCTGTTCATCTTGAAGAACCCAGTGCCAACTTTATTGGGGGATCTTTATTATTCAGTGCATCAGAGGAATGAAAAGCAGAGGGGGAGGTTAGTGAGGTTTTGTGCTCCATTGTTTCACACTTGGCTTCTCAGGCATCTACCCAGGACAGATGCATTCCTAAACCCTCATCAGCAGAGCAACTGGGCTAAGAGACTCACTGTTCTAACTTCAGCAGATATCAGATGGTGCACTCAAAGCACCAAGGGCAGGGATATCACCACCAGCTGTGGACATTTTCCCAATGTGCCTTTAATAGGAGTTAAGGGTAGCATCAATTACAATCCTCTACTGTTCAGAAGGCAACTGGGCTATGCACTGGTCCACACTCCTAGGGCACAGGACTTGGTTGAGACTCCTTATTGTGAGAACAAGATTAGTTTGGCTGTTGTTAGGCAGGCTGCCTGGGCCTGGGATAATGTTCAAACCAAGGGAGTCACCATTCTGGGGAAGTGTAATAATGTGGCATCAGCACAATATTATGAGTGGTCCCGTGCCAGGGCCCAATTCTCTGGAATGCCCTTTACCATAGAAGACATGCCTGAGTCATCTTCAGCACCACCCCCTGCCACCATCAGTTTGGAGGAGTTTGAGAGCTTGAAGGAAAGAAATGAGAAGCTAACCCAGGCTTTGCAGAAGACCCTCCGGGATAGGAGTGAAGGTATGAGGGAGATTGAGAGATTGGAGAAGTTGAGAGTGGAGCATTTGACTAAGATTGAAAAGTCTGGGGATTATATCAAAAAGTCTAAGGCTGGTGAACAAATTCTGAAGAATGCTTGCAAAGAAGCCCAGTTCCAGAGAGCGAGGACAGACTTGTACTTGAAGGAGAGTCAAGCCCGGTGGGTCAGGATCACCGAGGCTCGTACCCTGGAAGACAAGAGAGTTCAAGACAAGATGGAGCAACTGGAAGCTAGTGCAAAAGAACAGCAAGAAGCCCTGGCAGCAGCCCAGAGGGAAATATCAGAATTGAAGATCAAAGCAGGGGTGAAGAGGTCCAAGGACCAAACTCAGCACAAAAAGCTAACAACAGCTGTTACGACCCGGAATCTCCTCATCAGGAATCTCACGGAGCGTCCGGCTGATCCTGTGACCGAAGCACTTCTCAAGGAAGTTCGTGAGGATGAGTTTGGTCTTGGTGTTTGACCATTTGTTTGTTGTTGCTTTCTTTCCATGTACTTTTATTTTTGTACTGTATTTTGACCCCTTAGTGGGCTTGTGTTGTAAAACGAACAAATTGTATTATTTCACTTTATGTAATATATTCATGTTAGTTTACTTCGAAAGCAACTTCAACAGCAGCATCTTCAAGGGTCTGGAAGGGTCAAAACTGAAGGCCAAACCGGATACCTCGAGAGCAAATAAGCATAACTGCATTGCATACTAACCCTTTTGTTTGTTTTGTAGGTTTTTGTTTTGTTGTTACTAACCTCTGTTGTGAATCTCAGGAATTATTGCTCGCCGCCGGGTATTTCCCCTCAACAGGCCACACAGGTACCCAACTAGAAACAATCTTCCGGGCATCCAGATGGACCAGATGCAGCAGGACCTTACGGAGGTCAGAAACCAGATGGCCAACGAAAGGTTGGAGATGAGAACTCAGATAACACAGTTCATGGAAGTAATGAACAACTTAGCTCAAAGCCAGGAGAGGCTCAGAGCTTTGGTAGAAGGGAGGAATCAAGAGGAACCCCATGTGGGAACTGCTGGCACAAGTAACAACGAGAGGGTCCAACCTCATGTCAATCCCCCAGTTTTTGGACCCCATCTCCATCCAGAGGCCAACATCCCTGTCAATATACAAGGGACTGCCACAGCAGGGAGGATACTACAGGAAGACCCTCAAGAAGACCAGTTCACAGTAATGGGTGCTGGGGAAGAGGCTTATGATAGAAGATTGGATGAAATAGCTGAGAAGTTGAGGTCCTTAGAATCTCAAAACTCTTTGGGCTTCGACGTTATGGACATGGGTTTGGTAGACGGGGTCAGGATCCCCCATAAGTTCAAGCCTCCTTGTTTCGAAAAGTATAATGGGACTTCATGCCCCCGGACTCATCTACAATCATTTCTGGGAAGGCTGAAGGCCTATACAATGGATGAGAAATTGTGGATGTTCTATTTTGAAGATAGCTTGACTGGAGCGTCGAGAGAATGGTACTCTCACTTGACAAGGGAAACTATTAGGTGCTGGAAGGACCTGGCAGAGGCCTTCATCAGACAGTATCAGTATAATCTAGACATGGCACCCAACAGGACCCTTCTAATGGGAATGTCACAGTCTTCAAGGGAGAGTTTTCGAGAATACGCCCAGAGATGGAGGCAACTGGCTGCTGCTGTTCAACCACCTATGTTTGAACGGGAAATGGCGGATATGTTCATGAACACCCTTCAGGGAACATATATTGACAGGTTGGCAGCTTTCTCTTCCACTAGCTTTGCAGATGTTGTCATAGCCGGGGAGAGAATTGAAAGCTTGTTAAAAATGGGAAAGATCTCAGACAACGGTGCAAGCTCGTCCAGTAGTACAAGAAAGCCTTTTGCAGGCCCGAGAAGAACTGGCGAGACCAATGCCATCCATTCAAACAGGGGTAGGCCCCAATATGCTCAGAGGTCCATAGCAGCAGTCACCATCCCTGCTCCAGCTCATCCTCAACCTGTCTATCAACCTCCTCAGCAAAGCTATCAACAACAACCTCAGTACCATCAGCAAAATCAGTATCCTCCAAGGAATTATAACAACAGCAACACCAACAACAACAGTCAACAAAGGCCATTCCAACAGAGGCCATCTCAAGCTAACAGAGTGATCAATCCGATCCCAATGCCATATGCTACTTTGCTGCCACAACTTCTGAAACTCAACCTGGTTGAGCTAAGAACGTTGGCACCTCCGGATCCCAACAGTCTACCAAGGAATTATGACTCCAATGCTAGGTGTGCCTTTCATTCCAACGCACCTGGCCACAGCACAGAAAAATGCAGGGCTCTGCATATGAAGGTACAAGACCTGGTAGACTCAAAGGCTCTGAATTTCGCACCACCACCCAATGTCAATAAAAACCCGATGCCAAACCATGGTGGTCCCCGGATTAACGCTATTGAAGAAGACAAGCCGTCTTATTTAATAACCAGTGTGGGACAGATCAGGACACCATTGGTAGAAATCAAAGCTCAGCTCTTGGAATGTCAAATGTTCCCGGGGTGTGAGTTAGGCTGTGCTTACTGCAATATCTCGGTAAATGGGTGCGATAATTTGAGGAATGGCATAGATGTCCTTATTCGGAGTGGCCAACTTCAGATCACCACATCATTTCCAACAAATCCAGCAATATCGTCAGCAACGGTTTCAGAACCTCCTACAACTGCAGCAACTATTGTTCCTGACAATTCTTCAGTTTCATCAACAAGTACGTCATCCATCATCTCAACTGATCAGTTTACAACAAATCTTCCTGCTACAACTTCAGCTTCACTCCACTTCGAGACTCCTACAACGACAACATCATTTCTTCCGACAATGTCTCCTACAACTCCAGCAACAAATCATGAAGACGTCTCTACTGTCACCATATTTTATGATCCTGAGAACAACTCTGCCTACCATTCAGAAGGTGTTGCTCCCATCAGAGCACCAGTTACAATCTTTTATGATCCACAAACGATTACAGTCCCTTCAACAGCAGCAATCAGTCCAGTCACTGTCACGGTGCCTGGACCAGTACCATATGAGAGCAACAGGGCCATCCCTTGGCACTATGGCTCTGACGTGTATTGCGAAGGAAAAAGAATCACTCTTGAAACATCAACACCTGCACCACAAGTAGATAATGTGGGGGGAGGCGGAGGCTTCACCCGAAGCGGACGTCTCTTCGCTCCACCAATTCAAAGACCTACTGCCGAAGCAGAAGCTGCTGCCAAGGCAAAGGGAAAGAGCCCGGTGCAGGAAGATCAAGCTGCCAAAGAAACCCTGAAAACACCGTTCGATCAAGAAGTTGATGAGTTTATGAGAATCATCAAAAAGAGTGACTACAAAATTGTGGATCAACTTCACCAGACGCCATCCAAAATCTCTATCCTCTCACTGCTTATGTGCTCCGAAGCCCATCGGAATGCACTACTCAAGGTCTTGCACGCAGCTTACGTGCCTGAAGAGATTACTGTCAACCAGTTGGAAACCGTGGTTGGAAATGTTACTTCTAGCAATGGGCTAGGGTTCACCAATACTGACTTGACAGCGGACGGCCGCAACCACAACAAAGCCTTGCACATAACCATGGAATGCAAAGGAGCTGTCCTTTCTCATGTGCTGGTAGACACAGGGTCGTCCCTTAATGTCTTACCAAAGAAGGCTCTGGTGAAGTTAGAATATAATGGTTTGGCATTGAGACCCAGCAACCTGGTGGTAAGAGCCTTTGATGGTTCTAAGAGATCGGTTCTGGGAGAGATTGAGCTACCTGTGACAATTGTCCCACAGACCTTTAAAACTATCTTTTATGTGATGGACATTCAGCCCGCCTACAGCTGTTTGTTGGGTAGACCCTGGATTCACGCCGCCGGCGCAATAACGTCTACCCTTCACCAAAAGTTAAAATTTGAGTGGGAAGGCCAAGTTGTCACAATCTGTGGAGAGGAGGACATTTTTGTCAGCCACCTGGCAACCTATAAGTACATTGAAATGGATGGGGAGATCCATGAAACAATGAGCCAGGGGTTTGAAGCTTTGAATGTGAATGAGGCATCTGCTGTATCTGGTACTCCAATGTCATCATACCAACAAGCCCAGAAGGTTGTTGAGGAAGGAACTGCCCAGGGCTGGGGCAAACTGCTATCGGTGGAGAAAAAAGAAGACAAGTTTGGGTTGGGTTACAGACCAACTCAACATCAAGCAAAGGCTGCTGAAGAGCCTGGTTTTGTCAGTGGAGGGATGCTTACCCCCGATGCTATCAACTGTCTGGAAGACGAGCTGGAAGAGGAGCGCAATCTGGAGAATTGGATTCGTCCAAAGATCCCGGGGAGCAGTGTCTCGAACTGGTCTTCCCAGGAAATTATAAGAGTTACTCGATCAGAGTAATTATTATTTCCTGTATTTTTATAAGCATGCATCAAAGTCTTGCATCTTGCCCAAGATGACAAGACTCATTTTGTAATCGGGCCATCTGTACTTTTTGTGCAAACAAGATCAATTAATGAAATATCAGACATCTTTTTGCAAACGCGTCTTTTTTCTTTTCGTTCACTGTTTTTCCATTTTTCTTTTTTGTACAAAAATAAATGGCAGTGTTTTCAAAATGACAACTTCATTTCACTTTTCTAAATAAGATTAAAATCAGATCACTAAAACGAACAACTTAACCCTTGCAGAGAGTGCCTTCCTGACAGCACCGACAACAGCACGGCTATGACATCGTATGACTTTGACAATCCGATCAATCAAGCTGATGAAGGGGTTGAAGAAGAATATGAGCTTCCTGAAGAGCTAGCCAGGTTGTTAAGACAAGAGGAAAAGGTTATTACCCCTCACCAGGAGGAGGTTGAAGTGATTAATCTTGGTACGGAGGAAGACGTGAAAAAGGTTAAAATCGGGGCCTGCCTGCAAGACTCAGTGAAGAAGCAACTGGTTGATCTACTTCAAGAGTATGTGGATGTGTTTGCTTGGTCGTATCAAGACATGCCAGGGTTGGATACCGACATTGTGGTGCACAAGCTGCCTTTGAGAGAAGAATTCCCTCCAGTCAAACAGAAGCTGCGCCGTACTCGTCCAGACATGGCTATGAAAATCAAGGAAGAGGTACAAAAGCAATGGGACGCCGGGTTCCTTGCTGTAACTAGCTACCCACCGTGGGTTGCTAATATAGTACCTGTGCCTAAGAAGGACGGCAAAGTAAGAATGTGTGTTGATTACCGGGATCTGAACAGAGCCAGCCCGAAAGATGATTTTCCATTACCTCACATTGACGTATTGGTAGATAATACGGCTCAGTTCTCGGTATTCTCCTTCATGGACGGATTTTCAGGATACAATCAGATCAAAATGTCACCTGAAGACATGGAGAAGACAACTTTCATCACACCCTGGGGCACGTTCTGCTACAAGGTAATGCCATTTGGGCTCAAGAATGCTGGTGCAACGTATCAACGGGCTATGGTAACATTATTCCACGATATGATCCATAAAGAAATAGAGTGTTATGTGGATGACATGATTGCCAAGTCCCTTACTGAAGAAGATCATATGGTGAATCTGCTCAAGTTGTTCAAGCGTCTGAGGAAGTACCAGCTGAAGTTGAACCCCAACAAATGCACATTCGGGGTGCGGTCTGGTAAGCTGCTGGGCTTTATTGTAAGCGAGAAAGGGATTGAAGTGGACCCTGATAAAGTCAAAGCTATTCAAGAGATGCCTGCACCGAAAACTGAGAAAGAAGTTCGAGGGTTCTTAGGTCGATTGAACTACATTTCAAGGTTCATATCTCACCTTACAGCAACCTGTGAACCCTTGTTCAAGCTGTTAAGAAAAGAACAAACGGTCAGATGGAACGAAGATTGCCAGAAGGCTTTTGACAAGATCAAGGAATATCTGCAAGAACCTCCAATCCTCATGCCGCCAGTTGAAGGAAGACCTCTGATAATGTACTTGACAGTATTAGAAGAATCAATGGGGTGTGTGCTGGGCCAACATGACGAGTCTGGTCGAAAAGAGTATGCAATATACTACCTAAGCAAAAAGTTTACCGACTATGAACAACGTTATTCACTGCTCGAGAAAACTTGCTGTGCTTTAGCGTGGGCTGCTCGCCGACTGAGACAGTATATGTTGACCCACACTACTTTATTAATCTCGAAGATGGACCCAGTCAAGTACATTTTTGAGAAGCCAGCGCTTACCGGACGGGTTGCAAGATGGCAAATGATCCTTACAGAGTATGACATCCAATACACATCTCAGAAAGCCATCAAAGGCAGTATATTGTCTGAATATCTTGCTGAGCAACCCATCGATGATTACCAGCCTATGAGGTTTGACTTCCCTGATGAAGACATCATGTTCATTAAATCAAAATATCATGAAGAGCCTATTCACACTGAAGGGCCTGACCCGGAGGAAGAATGGATTATGATGTTCGATGGGGCTGTTAACATGAATGGCCGTGGTGTTGGTGCAGTCCTCATTTCACCAAAGGGAGTTCACATGCATTTCTCGGCAAAACTCACTTTCAACTGCACTAACAACGAAGCTGAATACGAAGCTTGCATTATGGGTCTTGAGGAAGCCATTGACCTCAGGATCAAGACATTGACCGTATTCGGAGATTCAGCTTTGGTAGTCAATCAGACCAATGGGAAATGGTATACACACCAGGATCATCTGATACCTTACAGGGATTATACAAGAAGGTTATTGACATTCTTCACAACAGTCAAGCTTGAGTATATCCCTCGGGACGAGAATCAGTTTGCAGATGCTCTTGCTACCATTTCGTCCATGATCAAAGTTCAAGCTGCTAACTTTGTACCTCAGATTTCAGTGTCCAGACTCGACAGGCCAGCATATGTATTTGCAGCAGATGTAGTCAAAGATGATAAGCCTTGGTTCCATGACATTAAGTGCTTCTTGGAGGATCAAACATACCCACCTGGGGCATCTTCCAATGATAAGAAGACCTTGAGAAGGCTTGCTGGAAGTTTCTTTCTGAACACTGATGGTTCCCTGTACAAAAGAAACTTTGATATGGTACTCCTCAGATGCGTTGATAGAACAGAAGCAGACTTGTTGATGCATGAAGTGCATGAAGGCTCTTTTGGTACCCATGCTGGAGGACATGCAATGGCTAAGAAGTTGTTAAGATCAGGCTATTATTGGATCACAATGGATGCAGACTGTTGTGCCTATGCCAGGAAATGCCACAAATGCCAGATCTACGCAGATAAAGTGCATGTGCCTCCCAACCCTTTGAACATTATGTCTTCACCATGGCCCTTTGCCATGTGGAGCATTGATATGATTGGCAAGATTGAGCCGACTGCTTCAAATGGTCACAGATTCATCCTGGTCGCCATTGACTATTTCACTAAGTGGGTTGAAGCAGCCTCATATGCAAATGTTACAAGGCAAGTGGTAGCCCGATTTCTGAAAAGAGATATCATCTGTCGATATGGAGTGCCCGAGCGAATCATTACTGATAATGGTTCTAACTTAAATAACAAAATGATGGCAGAGCTGTGCCGGGACTTCAAGATTCAACATCACAATTCTTCTCCTTACAGGCCAAAGATGAATGGCGCTGTTGAGGCGGCAAATAAGAATATCAAGAAGATTGTGCAGAAGATGGTAGTCACCTACAAAGACTGGCATGAAATGCTACCGTTCGCCTTGCATGGGTACCGCACGTCAATCAGAACATCCACTGGGGCAACACCGTACCAGCTTGTGTATGGTATGGAAGCAGTCCTACCAGTTGAAGTTGAATTGCCCTCCTTGCGAGTCTTGATGGATGTCAAACTGAGTGAAGCAGAATGGGTTAGGTCCCGATACGAGCAACTGAGTCTGATTGAAGAGAAGAGATTGGCTGCAATCTGTCATGGACAATTGTATCAGAAGAGAATGAAGAAAGCCTTCGATCAGAAAGTCAGGCACCGAGAGTACCAAGTGGGAGATCTTGTGCTGAAAAGAATCCTCCCTCCTCATACAGACCACAGGGGCAAATGGACTCCAAACTATGAAGGACCATTCGTGGTAAAGAAAGTTTTCTCTGGTGGAGCGCTGATGCTCAGCACCATGGATGGTGAAGATTTCCCGTCCCCTGTGAATTCAGATGCAGTTAAAAAATACTTCGCATAAAATGACCCGTTGGACATAAAAACAGAATGTAAGTCCAGGCAAAAATAGGGCATCCCGGCGAGTTAAAAACAGAATAAAAGACTCGGGCAAAAATAAGGGAAATAAAAGAAAAATGTACACCCGCTGAGTTGAAAAGCCGCATTGGACAACTCAGGCAAAAATGGGTATCCCGATGGATCGAAAACCCGAAAGGGCGATCCATGCAAAATAAGGAAATAAGCGAACAACTGCACTCTGAATTCGTTTGTATCACTTACAACTTGGTTAAAACTCCAAAGGATCAAGCCTCAATCAGAATCAGTCTTCTTCAGAAAGCAAGACGAGAAGAAAGTCAAAAGTCATACGGGTCATAGCAGCAGAGGAAGCTCCTCAAAGCGTCGTCAACACTGCCAGCACTTTGTTTCTCAATTTGTAACAATCTCCTCATTTCAGGAGACATGTTTCTTTGACTATATCTTGCCAATTCAGGGCACATGAATTAATAAAATCAGATTTTTTCAGTCATGTTTCGTTTTGTATATTTTTATTTGCAAAGGATGTTTGATGTCTCTAAAAAATCAATTGCATAAGTACAGATGTTTTTCTCCCAAAAATAATAATAATAAAACACATGCTTACAGGGAATATACTTACTCTCGAAAATGCTTAACTCCTATGACGGAATCCAGTAAAGGATACCTCGGGACCTTTTTTGCGTTTCCTTATCTTTGCAGGATCGCAGATATACAGGACGCAACTTGGGGCATGCAAGCTACATCTCATCAAGCTGGCAAATCAACAAAAGATCTCAGCATCCGAAATGCTCTATCCCCAGCTGAGCTACCAACAGCATCCCCCAGCTGTTGTACCAATCTTTCTTCCTCGGCAAATGCAGGAATCAGAGAATCATCTCCCCACGAGGTTCTCAGCCTCTATCCAGAAGAACAACGCACGAAGAAGTCACAACAGAGTACAGAAGGCTTCTGCAAACCCCAGCTGGGTCCCGTATTACAAGGATATGCCAGTCAGTGACCTATATCCCCAAGTGGATACACCTCTCCGGATCTACCAATGATCTCATCCCCAGCTGGGAGGTTCACCTCAAACAGATCAACCAGAGATCTTCACGGCAACGGGATCCGAATCCCGGTTTGATATTTTTGCATAATCATAGCATTCGCATCATACTATCCCCTCAGAGCGTAGCATTCCGTCTAATACGGAGCATTACGGCAAAAAAATCAAACGCATAGCATAATCATAAGCCATGTTCTGGATTAACGCTTGTGAATAATAACCGTTCATCATCATTGTACAGAAATCCTCACCAGAGTCCCAGCAAAAACAGTTGCCTCATATTCACAAATACCACCATATACACCCTTTGATACCCGTCCGTATCATCACTCCCCAGTAAAATCGCTGGAACACTCTTTATAACAAGATTACCCGTATCACGGATACTTCATGACACCCGTCCGTGTCATATTACCAGCAGAAAGCCAAAGACGTCCCCTTTGCACCCACACATACCTATGTATACACTCTCCTGACACCCGTCCGTGTCATATCCCCGGCGCAGTCGCCTAGACTTTGTATAGCAGATACTTGTTCATATTACACTTTTCTCTCTTGGCACCCGTCCGTGTCATTCTCTCCAGCAGTTAAAATACTCATCTATATATACTCACTACTCACGATACACTTATACAGATACTCGTCCGTATCTTGTATACACCACTCATAACCCCACAGATTCAACAATAGTCCTTGTTCTTTGTTAACCAGTTGGTACTCGTCCGTATCATCATCTCAGAACATTGCGTTTAATGTTTGTTTCTACATGATGCTCGTCCGTGTCATAAGTCTTAAGGATGCTCGTCCGCATCTTTAATCCATACACTGTGTCAAACACTTGTGTCTTCTTGAATATAGATACTCGTCTGTGTCTACTATTCCCCAGAAGAGTCCCTTCAGATGCAACATTCGTCCGTGTTCTTTGTTAACCAGATGGTATTCGTCCGTATCATCATCTCTGAACATGTGTCAGTTTGTTTCTACATGATACTCGTCCGTATCATAGTCTTAAGGATGCTCGTCCGCATCATTAATCTATACATAATACCAAACACTTATACTTTCCTTTCTTGGTTGTAAACGCTCGTCCGTGTTTACTATACCCCCAGTAGATCGCCAAGTAAGCTTTTTTCCTTTATCTAACACTCGTCCTGTGTTATGATACCCCGAGAGCAGCCGTCCCCTGCTGAGTGGTCGTCCTCCACTTCTTGATGGTCGTCCTCCATCATGCTCATCCGATGGCCGTCCCCATCGTTGATCTTTTTAGCAGCCGTCCCCTGCTGAGTGGTCGTCCTCCGCTTCTTGATGGTCGTCCGATGGACGTCCCCATCGTTGACCTTTTCTATCCGATGGCCGTCCCCATCGTTGATATTTTCGGCAGCCGTACCCTGCCAGGTGGTCGTCCTCCACCTTTGATGGCCGTTCCCATCATACTTCCTTTATTCTCCAACAGAGCAGCCGTCCCCTGCTAGGTGATCGTCCTTCACCTTTGATGGCCGTACCCCATCATCTGTTTATTTCATTTATTCTTTAACCCGATGGTCGTCCCCGTCGTGGTCCCTTTTCCTTTTAGCCCGATGGTCGTCCCCATCGTTGGTTACTTTACCTTTGTGAACTTGATGGCCGTCCCCGTCATGTTTCATCAATCCCCCAGAAAATTTTACAGCTTTATCTTGATGGCCGTCCCCATCACGATTTTATTTTTCCAGCTAGTCGGCCGTCCCCGTCTTGGCTTTACCTTTTATCCCCAGCATGTCGGCCGTCCCCGTCATTGCTATTTACCCAGCAGTCGTCCTCTGCTCGACGGTCGTCCTCCGTCGCCCACACTTTACAATATACTTTATTTTCCTTTTACAATCTATATCCCTTTTTTTCTTCATTCTGTGAGTGCAAATTTTGGACTGTCTTTGGTATTCAACCACAAGTTATCTTGTTTGCCTGATAAGCCGTCGCTTACATCCTGCACAGCTAACTCATGTTTGAATAGGGGCAGCTGTAAACACCCCAAATTTGCCCTCACCCATTTCACCATGGCTTGTGATCATTCTCATATGCATAAGCACAATCATATCATCTCACATCTCATTTTTGATTCACTGCATAGTTTATAAGTCATCTGCACCTAGGGTTTGTGATCTGAGCAATCTCAGGGCTTCTTGAGCCACTCCAAAGGCAACCAATCACTTCAAAGGGATCCATATGTGTTCAAGCATCATAGTACACCCTCTCAAAGTCAAAAATGCAAAAGAATCACAAGAACTAGGGTTTGAGTGGATGCAGAGCCAGGATTGACTGCACAGTTGACCTAAAATTAGGGTTTTGGTTTCAGAGGCCATAACCCCAAATTTTTTGGTCATTCTTGTTTCCATTGGTCTCTATATGGTATAGGGAGTATGCATATCAATTTTCATGAACAAATTCCATGGGGAAGTCATCTGATCAAGGGTTGACTTTTCAGACAAGTCAGTGTAAAATCAGGGCATCTGAGGCCCCCAATGACCCAACCAATGGGTGATCTTCATCATTTTGAGTGTATATGATCTTTATTTGATCATGGAAGAAGGTTGAAGTTCATAAAAATCAAGAATTTAGGGTTTTTGCAAATGTTGACTTTTTGGGGCATAGTTGACTTTTCAAGAATGCTTCATTTTAGGTCATTTTTCAAGCTTTGATTATTGATCCAAAAATGCTTCAAATGGAAAAACTTTGGTCATGAAAGTTGTAGATCTCATCTTTCCCTTTTCAAAAAGTACAAGAACATGATCAAAATCTTCTTGGATCAAAAGTTATGGTGTGACAAAGTTGGCCAAAATCATTGATTTTCAAGGCATGCCTCAAATGGAAATTTTGCAAGATCATGAACCAAAGCCCAACGTGACTTCTAATTCACTCCAAACCAGTATGCAAACATTCTCTAAGTCATAAAATTCAGAATGAACCAAGAATGCCCATGGTTCTATGGTTGGTTGGACAAAGGAATCACATGTGAACCAAAAAGCCACAAGTTGCAAAACTCATGATCATTCTTCCTACAACTTGCTGCATTGGTTACTGCACTAAGCTAGCCTCTCACCACACCATGCTGCACCAGAACCATGCTTTGTACTTGCCTAGATCATGAGCCATACCTCACTTACACAAAAGGTGGACTTTGTGCAAAAGCAAACTTACCAATCACTATAGGCCAGGTCACATCATCTGACCTATAGGATTATAATACAATATCCCTTGGCAAGCCAAAGATATGAGAAGGCAAGGCTGAAACTCTCTCATACACAACATTCACAAAAAACACACCAAGCTGCATTTGTCTTCGAAACCCTCTGCCCAGCCTTCAAACACAAAAACCATCTTCACCATTCATCTCACCTCACTCCATAGACCTCAAACCACCAAGAGCCTGGCCTGAAACAAGCAAGAACATCCCACTGCCATTCTTCACCTCATTTTGCAGTTTCCTTCGAAACTCTCACCATAGCTCACAAACATACCAACAAACACCACAGACCTTCTCCATTCACCCTCAGGATCACAAACAACCCCTCACAATGACCTGAAAGTGCCAGAATCACCATAGCCATTTCTGACTGAGTTGAAGCAGGAGCTTTCGAAACTCATTATCCAGCCAACATAAATTTCTTTTGAGCATTCAAACATCATCTGGGGATCAAGTGGAGTGGATTGCACAAGGAGAAGTGGCCAGAAAGTCGTCAGAGTGAAGGCTTCGAATCTCAGGTAGCTTGAAAATTATTTTTCCAGAAATCATTTTTCATGTTATAAACTTGTTCTATGTGCTTCACTGATCATCCTGATGTCATTGGTTTCTAAAATGGCTTTGAAATGAGCATTTAATTTCTCTCTGAAACCTGCGTGCCCTAGTTTTCATTTTCTTCGATTCAGCTTAGTTAGGGAAAAGAAATTTGTTTTGGGAGAGGGGTTTGATTCGTGAGGGGTTGGAGAACATTTCCCAATTCGTAGATTTTGTTTTTGTTACGTTTTGAGGGTTTTGGGGATTTCTCAGGGGGATGCTGGCCGGAGAAGACGACCGGAAGTCTTCTCCGGCAGCCTGAAAGTGTTTAAGCCCTAATTGCGTGATTAATGATCATTTGAATGTGAGCCGTAGATGGCCTTTGACCTGTTGACTTCCCTCCAGTTTGGATGGCCCAGATCATTTCGTTTGCCCTAATCCACTTAATTAGTTTTAATTAATTCGTAATTAAATTAATTTGGCCAGATTGAATCCAGACCCTCCATTCACGCGCCAGTCAACCAATTTGAATCCAGACCCAATCCTGGCCCTCCATCCTGATTACTTCTCCTTTTATTTAATTTTAATTTATTTTCTTTTCCTTTTATTTGCATATTTATTTTAAAATAGTAAAAAATTCCTAAAAATTATGAAACTTTTTCCTTAGAGTTTTATTAATTTTTATGACACAAAAATATTTTTATTTTATTTTTTATCATTAAAAAAGTATTTTTAAGTATTTAAAAGATTATTTTCAATTGATTAATGGGAATTAATTAATTAAAAATACTTTTAGGTATTTAAAAATTACAAAAAAATTCATGAGATGTTCTAAGGTATTTAGAAACATTGTCCAACCTTCAAACCAAATTTCTTTTTTTGATCTTGATGCATTTTAAGAATTTTTCATTGAATTAAATCATTTTTTATGCATTATTTTGATCATGGGTTCAAAAATTCATTTCTGCCTATCTAGGAAGAGTTGGACATTGGTTCTTCTTGCATTGTTTTATGTTTAGCATGTAGTTTCTAGGATAAAATGGCCATGATTTGATCTTGCATTTTCCAATTGTTTGGCATTTCTTTTGTTAAGAACCCTAAAAAACCCTAATAACTTAGAAAATTCATAACTTGAGATTGGTTAAGAGTTGAGACCTCCCCTTTGGACCTTGGTTTAGTATAGGTTTAGGGTTTCTTTGGGTGGCATTTTCCATTTTTTATCTTAGGGTTTGCTTCTGTTTTGGGTTTTTGTTTGATGCATTGTCCATAAACCCTAATTTGGGCTTTCATATGCATCCCTCTTGCATTCTCTTGCATAACATGACTTGTCTTTGCATTTTATGCATGCTTGTGTTCCATTTGACATCTTAAGACATGTAGGAAGCATGTTTGATCATTGCATCACATATTTGCCATGTCATTTACCTTGTGTGCTTCATAACTTTTCATGTTCATTCATGCTCCTTAGTTTGCATCATTTGCATCCATGATCTTGTATGAACATCTCCATGTCTTGCCTCATGTTTGCAGCACCTCATAACATCATAATCATCATCAACATGCTTCTGGTTTTGCTTAGCATCATGCCATTTCATCCCATCTTGCATTGCATTGCATTTCTTTCTAACATTTCAGGTGGTAAGTAACTTTGAGAAGTGAATTTGCCTTCACTTCTCATAACTTTTCTTTTCATCTCTCTTGCATCCATTGCTGCATTTTTATATGTGTTTGAGTTTGAGCTTGCTCATTCTTCTTCTTCTCACTTTCTTTCTTCAAGTGACTTGACTTCTTGAATGAAGCAAGTCACTTTGCTTCTCTTGATCCTTTCATCTGCTTCCTGGTGGTTCCATTGAAGATCTTCTTTTGAAAACCTCACAAACCTTAGGGACAACCAAGCATAACAATGATTTAGGGTTTTGATTAGTCTCCCCTCATAGTTTTACCTTTGTGTCTCTCTTTGAGTCCTCTCTTCTCACCTCATAATCAGGGACTAAACCCTAAAGGCTTTAAGGCTTTGTGATTAAGCTTATGCCTGCATCCTTCTATTAGGATGGAGTGTATAACTTTAATCCTAAGTGTTAAACCCTTAATGTGTTTAAATCTCTTAATCAATTCACATAATAATCATCAAGACATCTCACTTGTAACTTGGGCCTTGCATTAGGGTTCTAATTCTTCCTTAATTGGTTAAGAAGGACTAACCCTAGTGTTAATGGACAAGTCCCCCTCAAGTTGTCTTACAAACCCTAAAAATCACTTCTTCATCATATCATTAAATAAAATCCACTTAATCAAAGGCTTGTTTTGTCATGAGTTTAATCCCTAATCATGGATTAAGTTGAGGAGCTTTCCTCAGCTTAAACATTCTCATCTATTATCCTTCTATTAGGATGGTGTAATGGGTCTGTTTAATCCTTGATCATGGCTTAACCTCATTACTTAACACTAAACAAAAACACCAAAAACATTTAAATAATCACAAGTAGGTTAATGATCTTAATCCTACACCATGGTGATTAAGTGTGAGAATCTGACTTCACACTTAAGGTATTCTCATTACCCCTAATCAGAGGGATGGTGTGATGAGTTTACTGGCCCATTGGTTCAGGCTTAAGCTCATTAACTTATGACAAACTTCCAAAAGCAATAAAAGACTGAAAACACAAAAACAAACAATAATCGTCTCCTTCGGGATTCTTTTCTCATCTCATTCACTCATAAACGAAAACTTGCTTCTTCCGTCTAATGCAAGACAGTTTGCACCTGAGCCAGACAGGTCATACACTTGAGCATAGACAAGCAAGCAGTTCATCATCAGTCAATTCATCTTTCAGTCTCTTTGGGTCGAACTACGGTGTTCTGACTTCCTCATTGCACGAGAGGATACGTAGGCATAACTTAACAGTTATCGAACAAAAGTCTCTGTATATTCCCCCTCTTTCTAGCCTTATTCTTTTAAGCCTCATGATCTTGAGCATTCCATTCACTTCTTACACTGACACTTCATTTATACACTTCACTCTCTTTTACACTGACACCTGTACATCCTTTTCCAGCTCTTTTATGCACAAATTGCACTGACACTACCCCTTTATAGCGCAAATCTTTTAAGCGTGGATCCCGTCGAGTACGACGGACAATCTGGGTGCTAATACCTTCCCAGGTTGTAACCAACCCCCTTTCTCAGTCTCTCTGGTTCGCAACCGTCTTATCCATCTTTTTCTAGGTCTATGCAGCATTACCTTTCCTCCGGGATAAAAATGCCTAGCTGGCGACTCTCTTCATTCTCCAGTGAGTCCACGGCTGGGTGTTCTCACTGTTCCCTTCGCCGACCGTTCGCGTCTGTACCTTCATATGACCCTGTTTTCATTTGTCGGGAGCGACAGTACTTACCTTTAAACCTCATGCAAGCCTTCAAACCTAGGGCTATTGTGTGACTTGTTTGTGTGTGCCACATGTTTGTGATTGAGCATAACATCATGACATCATGCATCATAAGCATAGCATTTTCACTAACCATTTCAAGGACCAAAGGATTTATCTTTGTTCTTTGTTTCAGGTCATGGCTTCTGCTCGTAGGAATACTATCCGGATCAACTTTATAGGGATACCTCCTAAGCTTAAGGAATTGGTCTCTCAAGTTCCTGAAAACTCCCAATTCATCAAGAGGCATGGTCACCTGCTGGATCTAGTCACTTCAGGGTTCAATGAAGATATGATGAGTGTTCTGTTTCAGTTCTTTGATCCTAAACATCATTGCTTCACATTCCCCGACTATCAGCTGGTTCCTACAATGGAAGAATTCTCTAAGCTTCTGGGTATACCTATCCTTGATCAGAAACCCTTCACAGGCTTAGAAAAAGAGCCTAAACCTGAAGTTATTGTTGCAGCCTTACATTTGAAGAAATCAGACATTGTCCTAGAAACAAGGAGTGGAGTTAAGGGTATCCTTGCTAAGATATTGATGGAGAAAGCTCAAGTGTTCCTGAAGGCTATGAGTCATGATGCTTTTGAGGAGATCTTGGCCTTACTGATATATGGCTTAGTGTTGTTCCCTAATCCAGACCAGTTCATAGACGTACACGCCATCAACATATTTCTGACTCGCAATCCAGTGCCTACATTACTTGGAGACATCTTACATTCTCTCCATGCCCGTACTACGAAGGCACGAGGAACTCTGATGTGCTGTGTAACACCCCAAAAATCTGAATTTAATTATTTAATCATTTATTTAATTAATTTAGAAAAATTGGGAGAGGAAGAGGAAACTCAGAGTCAGGAGACTGTGGAGAACCCCAGAGAAGAGTGTAAAGCGAAGAAATCCTCTAAGGTATGAGGAGTTTTTATAATCTATCGTAAATGTGTAGGAATTAGACTATGAATAGATTAGGATTGTATGAGTTTATGAGTTTTAGGGGTTTTTGAGTTAGGTTGAGTTTGTGAGTGAAATCTTGATGAAATAGAGTTAGAATAATGTGTTGAATTCTATAAATGATGGTATAAATGATTGTTCTGATGTTATGGTGTTTTGTTTGATGTATTGGAATGATTTTGAGGTGAAATAAGATGAACCCGTATTGGAAAAATTGGGATTTTGGGGGTTTTTGAACAGTCTGTACGAAGCAGCAGATGTCTGCTATAAAATGTGCGTTAACCGGTTAACGCTATGGGTTAACCGGTTAACCATTGTAATTTTTGGAAAAATTCTGGAATTTCGTAGGCTTTAACCGGTTAACGCTATGGGTTAACCGTTTAACACTGTTTGAGAAGCAAATTTTAATTCTTTAAAAACTCATAACTTTCAAACCGTAAGTCCGATTCGCATTCCGTTTGAAGCGTCGGATAAAGCATAAACTGAACTTTATTTTGATGTATAAAAATGAGAAAAATGCAATAGTTTTGATAAATGAATTTATGAAACAACCTTGTATTTACCTCATAATTTACCGGGTACGGGTCAACTCTTGATGTGTCAGAGTGGTTATAGAACTAGTTTTCTGGGTGTAATGTCATGATGATATATATGATTGTTTGGTGATTGGTTTGCTGATGTGAAATAAATGATGCGAATTATTTTGATGAATTTTACGATGTAGCACATCATTGCATTTCATAACATTCACGATGGGGCTTCGACCTATTTATTTGCTTCAATCCCATTGTGTGGATTGAAGTGTCTCGATGATTTACGATGTGCTCCTTTGTGGAGGGTTGATGGTCATGTATCCATCACACGATGAAAATGGTACCACATGCATATTACATATCAGGATGTTAGAATTGCATATTCTGGATGAATTTCATGACTGTGTTGGTGTTGCTCTATTGCATGATCGTGTTGTGGTTGTTGCTGAATTTTATAGTTGATGATGTCATGATATGTTGTACTAATTTATTTATGATTCTATATTCTGGTACGTTTATGATCTATTATGATTACTCACCCTGCCTGCTTGGAAATGTTGCCTCCTTCGTGGGTAACTTGCAGATGTCGAAGAATAGTCCTGCAGTGCAATAGGAGTAATTCATGAGTCTCGGAGCATGCTTTAGTGTTCCTTAGAAGTGGTTCTGGTGTATGTGTCCTGCTCTGTGTCATGTAACACTGGGATGGGTTTTCTTCTGTTAAACTGTTTGCAGTTATGTTGTTATTTGGATAAATGTTTTCCATTTTATGATGTTAAATTCAGGATGGTGAAAATTATGTTTATGAAGTTTTGAATTATGAAGTTTAAATTCAGCTGCGAAATGATTTTTGATATTCTTGATGTTGATTAACCCGTGTTACGGGACATGACACTGTTTGTGTTGAATTATGATGATATGTGACACCCTTTTTAGATGATTACTCTGATATTATTTAAATATTTTTTTTTGGGGTAGAAGGGTGTTACATGCTGCATACCTCTATTGTCTAGGTGGTTTATTTCTCACCTTCCTCGATCAGTGATGAAGAATGAACAAGGGTTCAGATGGTCTAAGAGGATTATGTCACTTTCTCATTCAGATATTCATTGGTGTTCTCGATCTATGGAGAATGTTACTATCATTGACCGTTGTGGGGAGTTCCCTAATGTGCCACTCCTTGGCATAAGAGGGGGAATTACTTACAACCCTTCTTTATCTCTACGTCAGTTTGGTTATGCTATGAATGAGGGTCCCCATGACATGCTTATTCAAGGTATTATGTTCGACTACGACAATGATCTGCAAGGTTACCGTCAAAGGTTCATACGAGCTTGGGGTAAAGTGAACAAGGTTGACAGCAAGACCCTGGAACCAAAGTACTCTATTCCTATGGAACCTTATCTCAGATGGGTACGATCTCGTGCTCAGACTCTTATGATGCCATATCCTGCTGTCCTGCCAGTTACCATGGAGCATGTTGTTGAAGGAGATATTTCTTATGTCATTTTTCACCCAGACATGCCCACTGACATGGAAGAGTTACAGAGGTCCTGGATCCAGTTGAAGGAGCAAAGGGATACTTTTGAGACTCATTTCAAAGCTAGTCAAGAAAGAATCCTGGAGCTAACAAAACAACTTCACGAAGAGCGGAATCTCAACTCATACCTCAACACAAAGAAGAAACGTCCATGGGAGACTTAAAACCCCATTTTTGTATTCATTTTTGTTGTAAGCCCAAGAGGCAAACAAGTTTATTGATTACTAATAAAAGTTTACTTTCTGGTTGTTTAAACAAATTTAAATCCTGCGGTCCTTGAAAACATTGCATATACATTTACATACCATATCATTGCATCACAGGTTTCTTATAAACAAGTATCTTATCTTCTTGCTGTTTATTTCAGCAGAAATGGCTCTTGAACAGACCGTCAAGGATCTCCAGGATCAGAATGCACAATTCCAAGAGCTGATTCTGAACTTGTCTAAAGGACAAGATGAGCTGAAGACACTGCTGGCTAAGAAGAAGAAGACCAGGAAATCAGGAGGCCTTATTAATCTAGGAAGAAGGTTCAGAGGTCCTATCAAGACAAAGGAACAGATTGAGGATTCTGAGTCTGAAAATTCTGAGAAAGAGGGAGGTAGTCTCCATGATACTGTAGGAGATTCTGATTCTGAGGAAAATTATTATCATGATCCTGCTAGTGAGGAGAAGTATAAGATGCTAGTGGACAGAATGAATGCCATGGAATTGCAAAAATCTTTTGGGTTTGATTTTGAAGATCTGAGTTTAGTTTCTGGAGTGGTTATACCTATTGATTTCAAGGTTCCTGTTTTTGTAGTGTATGATGGTGTCTCATGTCCCAAGCTGCATCTAAGGTCCTATGTCCGGAGGATTCAACCACATACTGCTGATAAGAAACTGTGGATTCATTTCTTCCAAGAGAGCTTGTCTGGAGCTCAATTGGAATGGTACTATCAACTGGAAAGTGTTAATATTCGTGATTGGAATGATCTTGCTGAGGCCTTCTATAGGCAATACCAATATAATGCTGATTTAGCACCAACTCGCATGCAACTCCAAAGCATGTCTATGGGTGCTAAAGAGAGTTTCAAGGAGTATGCCCAGAAATGGAGAGACCTGGCTGGAAGAGTTCAACCTCCTCTGACTGACAGGGAGCTGGTGGATATGTTTATGAGTACGCTGAATGGTCATTTTTATAGTCACATCATTGGAAGATCATCATCTGGTTTCACTAAGCTGATAATGACTGGAGAACGCATGGAAAGTGGTATAAGAAGTGGTAAGATACAAATGGGTGCCTCTTCATCAAGCACTGCAAAGAAGCCCCCTAGTGGGAAGAAGGAGTCTAATGCTGTGTATGGTCAACATAGTCGTAACAGGAGTCATCAATCTGTGGGAGCAGTTTACATCTCTAATCCTACTCCTGCAACACCAGAGCAACAAGAAAACAATCAACAGAAGCCTAGAAGACAGTTCACCAAGATCAACATGTCACTGGCCCAAGCCTTGCAACACATGTTGAAAGGGGAACTCATTACTTTGAGGGATCCTCCTCAGAATCCTAATACATCCTCTCCTCGATAAAATCCTAATGCAAGATGTGCCTATCATTCTAATAGTCCGGGACATGACACCAACAACTGTTGGGTGTTGAAAAACAAGATTCAAGACATGATTGAAGCTGGGGAGATTGAATTTGACCCTCCTGGGACCCCAAATGTGATTACTGGTCCTATGCCCAACCATGAGAAGATTGTTAACGCTGTGGATGAGGTATCATATGTTTCCTCAGTAGAAGAAGTGACTACTCCCTTATCCATTATCAAGAAGAAGTTGGTGCAGGCTGGATTCTTTCCAGGTTGCAATGAAGACTATTTCTATTGTGCCTACAAACCTGATAGTTGCTGGAAGTTGAAGGATGGTATTCAATGCCTCATGGACAATTACACTATATTGTTTGAGAAGACTCCTTCTATTGAAAGTATGTGTGAACATTTGACTCGAAGTACGAAGCTCGAAGATGTAGCCATGGTTGATAGAGTACCAGTGAAGATTACCTCTAAAGGTCCTGTCAAGATCACTCCTAAAGGTCCTGTCAGGATTACTGCTGAAGGCCTTGTGAAGACTGTTGCTGAGGTTAGGGTGGCTCCCATGATCATTACCACTCCTGGCCTTGTTCCTTATACTTCTGATAAAGCTATACCCTGGAATTATGGTTCCGATGTTTACATCCATGGTGTCAAACAAGAACCTCTGGCTGAGGCACCTGTTACTGATGTTAATCTTGATGTTGATAATATTGTTGGGTCTAGTAAGATCACTAGAAGTGGAAGAATCTTCTCTCCTCAGGCTACCTCCAAAAGTCCAGTTACTCCAACTACTACCTCCAATTCTGGGCCAAGTACTGATGCTCGGGGCAAAGGTCCTGTGGTTGAACCTGTGCAAGCTGAGGTGCCGACTGCTGAAAATCTTTCTAAACAGATGGAAGAAGTGCTGAAGATCATTCGCAAAAGTGATTATGATATTGTTGACCAGTTGGGGCATACTCCCTCCAAAATTTCCATGTTATCTTTACTGATGTGTTCTGAGGCTCATGCTAAAGCCTTAATCAAGTTCCTGAAGACTGCTCATGTGCCAAATGAGATTTCTGTGGATCAATTTGAGAATTGTGTTGCACATCTGACTTGTGATAATGGGTTGGGCTTTTCTGATGCTGATCTAACTCCTGCCAAGAGGAATCATAACAGAGCTCTGCATATCTCCATTGAATGTAAAGGCACTACCTTGTCTCATGTACTAGTGGACAATGGTTCTTCATTAAATGTGCTCCCTAAAGAGGTTCTGGACAAGCTCAGTCCTGAAGATGTTGTGTTAAGACCAAGTGAGGTAGTGGTGAGGGCCTTTGATGGCTCAAGAAGAGTGGTACATGGAGAAGTAGACCTCCCGATCAAAGTAGGATCTCAAGTCTTCAACTCTATATTCTATGTGATGGATATTCATCATGTGTATTCTTGTTTGCTTGGGCGCCCCTGGATCCATGGGCCAGGTGTTGTGACTTCCACTTTACATCAGAAGTTGAAATACCCGGTGAAGAACAAAATCATCACTGTTTACGGTGAAGAGGATTACATGGTTAGCCACGTCAATACTTTCAAGTATGTAGAAATGGAGGGTGAAATGGTTGAAACTCCGTGTCAAACATTTGAAGTTGTTCCTTGCTCTAATCTTGTTCCTCATTTTGTTCCTGCTTCGGAAAGAGTTCCTATGGTTACTAACATACCTCCTGTAATGGCCTCCCTCAAAGATGCTAAGGCTGTGGTTGCAAAAGGTGGTTCTGCTATTTGGGGTCAACTTCCCAACATCCCTTACAAGTCTGACAAGTTCGGGTTGGGTTTCACTGCAGAATCTCAGAAGGCTGTTCGTCATGCTCGTGCTGTTCGTATCACCAGTCAAGGGGTCATGAGAGATCAAATCAATGTTGTGGTGACTATAATGAAGACTACAACCTGGATGATTGGATCTTTCCTACCATGGGTGATGGGCTCAACAATTGGAGGACCGAAGATGTTATTCCTATCTCCTTTAGTCAGGAGTAAATACTATTACTGTGTTTTTATTTTAAGTTTGTAATTTCGAACAATTAAACTTTTAAGCCTTGTGTCTTACCCGGGGCACAATGGTATGCTTATTTCGGGATGTCATTTCATTTGCATACTTCATTCAATAAAAATCAATGGACGTTTCGTTTTCGTAAATATTGTGCTCCTTGTCTTTCTTCTATTTTTATTTTTTGTTTTATCAGCTATGTGTTCTTACACACACCCACATCACTAAATGCAGATCCTCATCCACTCTGGATCCTGTTGATAACAGTTCTATTATTGCCAATTATAATTTCGAGAATCCAATCTATCAAGCTGAAGATGGAAAGGAGGAAGATTGTGAAGTACCTGTAGAGCTTGCTAGGTTGTTACAACAAGAAGAGAAATCTATACAGCCACATGAAGAGCCAATCGAAGTTGTGAATCTGGGAACTAAAGAAAACAGGAAAGAGGTCAAGATAGGGGCTGAACTAGAAGATGGTGTTAAAAGCAGACTAATTCAGATGTTACGTGATTACGTGGAGATTTTTGCCTGGTCTTATGAAGATATGCCAGGGTTGGATACGAACATTGTGGTTCACTGTTTACCGGTAAAAGAAGACTGTCGTCCAAAGAAGCAGAAGGTTCGTCGCATGCGTCCTGAAATGTCAGAAAAGATTAAAGCATAGGTGATGAAACAATTTGATGCAGGGTTCTTAGCTGTGACTTCCTATCCTCAATGGGTTACAAATGTGGTACCGGTACCCAAGAAAGATGGTAAGGTACGTATGTGTGTAGATTACAGGGATTTGAATAAGGCCATCCCTAAAGATGACTTTCCACTTCCTCATATTGATGTTCTGGTAGACAACACTTCTCAGCATAAAGTATTCTCTTTCATGGATGGTTTCTCTGGTTACAATCAGATTAAGATGGCACCCGAAGATATGGAGAAGACTACATTTGTTACACAGTGGGGCACTTTTTGTTATAAAGTGATGCCATTTGGTTTGAAGAACGCCTGGGCAACATATCACCGTGCTATGGTGGCTTTGTTTTACGATATGATTCATCATGAGATAGAGGTATATGTGGACGATATAATAGCCAGCTGTCGCTCCCAAAAGATGAGACTGAGCTCAAAATGAGGTACAGACGCGAACGGTCGGCGAAAGGAGGGATGTGAGAACACACGGGAGTGAACTCACCGGAAAAGAAAAGAGTCGCCAGCTAGGCATTTTTATCCCGGAGGAAAGGCAATGTTGCATAGACCTAGAAAGATATGGACAAGACGGTTGCGAACCAGAGAGACTGAGAAAGGGGGTTGGTTACAACCTGGGAAGGTATTAGCACCCAGATTGTCCGTCGTACTCGACGGGATCCACGCTTAAAATATTTGTGTTTTAAAGGGGTAGTGTCAGTGCAATTTGTGTATAAAAGAGCTGGAAAAGAATGCAAGTGTCAGTGTAAAAGGAGTGTGAAGTGTGTAAATGTACAGTGTCAGTGTAAGAAAAGGAATAAGATGCTCAAGATAATGAGGTCAAAAGAATAATGCTGGAAAGAGGGGAATATACAGAGACTTTTGTTCGATAACAGTTAAGTTATGCCTACGTATCCTCTCGTGCAATGAGGAAGTCAGAACACCGTAGTTCGACCCAAAGAGACTGAAAGATGAATTGACTTGTGAACTGCTTGCTTGCCTATGCTCAATTGTCAGACCTGTCTGGCTCAGGTGCAAACTGTCTTGCATTAGACGAAAGAAGCAAGTTCTCGTTTATGAGTGAAGGTGATGAGAAAAGAATCCCGGAGGGGACGATTATTGTTTGTTTTTGTGTTTTCAGTCTTTTATTGCTTTTGAAAGTTTGTCATAAGTTAATGAGCTTAAGCCTAAACCAATGGGTTAGTAAACTCATCACATCCTCCCTCTGATTAGGGGTAATGAGAATACCTTAAGTGTGAAGTCAGCTTCTCACACTTAATCACCTTGGTGTAGGATTAAGATCATTAACCTACTTGTGATTAATTAGATGTTTTTTGGTGTTTTTGTTTAGTGTTAAGTAATGAGATTAAGCCATAATCAGGGATTAAACAGACTCATTACACCATCCTAATAGAAGGATAATAGATGAGAATGTTTAAGCTGAGGAAAGCTCCTCAACTTAATCCATGGTTAGGGATTAAACCCATGACAAAACAAAGCCTTTATTAAGTGGATTTTAGTTAATGATAAGATGATGAAGTTAGTTTTAGGGTTTGTAAGACAACTTGAGGAGGACTTGTCCATTAACACTAGGGTTAGTCCTTCTTAACCAATTAAGGAAGAATTAGAACCCTAATGCAAGTCCCAAGTTACAAGCTTGATGTCTTGATGATTATTAGATGAATTGATTAAAGGATTTAAACCCATTAAGGGTTTAACACTTAGGATTAAAGTTATACACTCCATCCTAATAGAAGGATGCAGGCATAAGCTTAATCACAAAGCCTTAAAACCTTTAGGGTTTAGTCCCTGATTATGAGGTGAGAAGAGAAGACTCAATGAGACACAAAGGTAAAATCTAAATGGGGGGACTAATCAAAACCCTAATTATTGTCATGCTTGGTTGTTCCTAAGGTTTGTGAGGTTTACAAGAAAGATCTTCAGAGGAACCACCAGGAAGCAGATGAAAGGAGCAAGGAGAAGCAAAGTAACTTGCTTCATTTAAGAAGGCAAGTCACTTGAGGAAAGAAAGTAAGGAGAAGAAGAATGAGCAAGCTCAATCTCAAACACAAAACAAAATTCAGCAATGATGCATAATAGATATGAAAAGAAATTGTGAGAAGTGAAGGCAAATCCACTTCCCAAAGTGACTTACCATCTGAAAAGTTAGTGAAGGAAATACAATGCAATGCAAAATGAGATGAGATGTGATGATGCAAACCAAAACCAGAAGCATGAGTATGATGTTAATGATGCTATGAGGTGATACAAACATGAAACAAAGCATGAGTATGATCATACAAACATATGGATGCAAGGGAAGCATGCTTAGGACCATGAACATACATGAAAAGTTATGGAATGCAAATGACATACAAAATGGAAAATGAATGATGCAATGATCAAACATGCTTCTAATATGTCTTAAGATGTCTAATGAATCAAATGGATGCACAAAATGTCATGGCAAGTCATGGTATGCAAGCAAATGCAAGATGAATGCAAAAGGAAGCCCAAATTAGGGTTTATGATCAATGCACAAAACAAAAACCAAAACCAGAAGCAAACATCAAGATAAAAAATTGAAAATTCATCCAAGGGAACCCTAAACCTATACAAACTCACTGCCCAAAGGAGGGGTTCTAACTCTTAACCTAATGAAAGTTATGAATTTCCTAAGATTGCTAGGGTTTTAAGGTACCTTGTCAAGAAAAATGTCAAACAAATTGAAAATACAAGATCAAATCATGCCAATTTAATCCTATAAACTACATGCTATACAAGATGCAATGCAAAAAGAATCAAAGTCCAACTCTTAAAGACTAGGCAGAAATGAATTTTCAAAGTTAGGATCAAAATAATGCCTTAAAATGAAATTAATTCCATGAAAAATTATCAAAAGTCATCAAGATCAAAAAAGAAATTTGATTTAAGGGTTGGACAATGTTTCTAAATGATTTTAAAGGTTTCATGAATTTTTTTGTGATTTTTAAATACCTAAAAGTATTTTTAATTAATTAATTCTCATTAATTAATTAAAATTAAACTTTTAAATGATTTAAAAATATTTTTTAATGCAAAAAATAAAAATAAAAATGGTTTTTGGTTTCTGAAAATTAATAAAAGCTTGTATAAAAATTTTCAGAATTTTTCAAAATGTTTTACTATTTTAAATAAATTGAAGAAAATAAATGCAAACAAATGAAAATAAAATGAAATTAAATGAATAAATGAAGAAGTCAACTGATCCTAAGGCTGGTATTCATACTGGACGCGCGTGTAAACACCCCAAATTTTCCCTCACCCATTCACATCATGGCTTGTGATCATTTCATATGCATAAACACAATCATACCATCCCATATCCCATTTTTGATTCACTGCATAGCTTCAAAGTCATTTGCATCTAGGGTTTGTGATCTGAGCAATCCAAGAGCTTCTTGAGCCACCCAAATATCAACAATCACTTCAAAGGGGTCTATGTGTGTCCAAGTATCATATTATATCCTCTCAAAGTCAAGAATGCCAAAGAATCACAAGATCTGGGATTGGTATGGAAGCAGAGCCAGGCTTGACTGCACAAATGACCTAAAATTAGGGTTTTGGTTTCAAAGGCCATAACTCCAAATTTTTTGGTCATTCTTGTTTCTATTGGTCTCTATATGGTATAGGGAGTATGCATACCAATTTTCATGAAGAAATTCCATGGGGAAGTCATCTGATCAAAGGCTGACTTTCTGGACAAGTCAGTGCAAAATCAGGGCATCTGAGGCCCCCAATGACCCAACCAAGGGGTGATATTCATCATTTTGAGTGTATATGATCTTTATTTGATCATGGAAGAAGTTGTAAGTTCACAAAATTCAAGAATTTCAAGTCTTTTGCAAAGTTGACTTTTTGGGCAAGTTTGACTTTTAATGAAAATGTCATTTTATGCAACTTTTTCAACCCTTACTTTTTGATCCAAAAATTCTTCAAATGGAAAAACTTTGGTCATAAAAGTTGTAGAATAGATCTTTCCCTTTTCAAAAAGTACAAGAACATGACCTAATTCATTTTGGATCAAAAGTTATGGCTTGTCAAAGTTGGTAAAAATCACAAAATTTCAAAATTTCTACCAAAGAGGTATTTTGCAAAATGACTTGATCAAGTGTTCTAAGGCTATCAAATGGACTTCTAATTCACATAACATGATCATGTAACATCAAAAGTTCAGAATGGACCAAGGGATCACACATTTGTATGGCTTTTGGAACAAGATCTTTTCATGAGAACCAAAATGAACCAAGTTGCAAAATCCATCATAACATCTCACCCACTTGTTGCCTAGCCTGCTGATCAATCCTAGCCTTTCTCCCTCACCTTGCTGCGCAGCCCACTCTCCATGTACTTGGCTAGAATATGACCCATGCTTTCTCTTACACAAAGTTGACAATTTGCAAAAGTAGCTACACCTATCACAAAAGGGCATGTCACATCCTCTGACCAATTAGCATTGTTTATACAAACAATTTGCAAGCCAAACATCACAGGAGGCCAACCTTAAACACACAAGAGCATCACATTCTCACTTTCCACCCTTAAAGCAAAAGCTTTCGAAACACTTCATACAAGCCACAAACACTAAAACAAACTACACAGACCTTCTCAACACATCACACTGATCACAAAGCACCCTTAAAATCAACCTGAAACTCAAGGAATCAAGAACACGATTCTCACCTGAGCTTGAACAGAAGCTGTTCAAACTCTCAAACTAGCCAACACAAGCTCCTTCTAAGCATCCAGACATCATCAAAGGATCATAAGGAGTGGATTACACAAAGGAGAGAGGCCAGAAAGCTGCAAACTGAAAGCTTCAAAACTCAGGTAGCTCAAGAACTTTTTTTCCAGAAATGATTTTTAAAGTTCCTAAGTTGTTCTTTGTAGTTCACTGATCACTCTGATGTTGTTGGTTTTGAAAATGGTGAAGAGATGAGAGTTTAATCGTGTTCTGAAATTTTTGCCCTAAAATTTGTTTTGTTTCGATTCATGAGATTGATGAAATATAAATGATGTTTGTGTTAGGGTTTTGATTCAGTGAGGTGTGGGGATGATTTCCATTCTTTTAGATTTCGTTTTAGTTACGTTTTGAAGATTCTAGGAATTTTCAGGTGGGGTTCCCACCGGAGAAGACGACCGGAGGTCTTCTCCGGCCACCTGAGAATAATTAGGGTTTAATCCCTGTAATTAAGGAAGTTTGAATCTTGTGCGTTGGATCTGTTGACTTGTTTGACTTGGCGCGTGTATGTGTGGCCCAGATGCACTCATTAAGCCCTAATCTCAATTAATTAATTCATAAATCAGAAATTAGGAAGTTTGAATATGGACCATTGATCTGCGTGCGTAGTCAACAGCTTCTTCCCCAGAATCCATCCTGGCCATCCATTGTGTTTACTTTTCATTTTTATTAATATTAATTCATTTGTTTTGCATTTCTTTTGTACATTTATTTAAAAATAGTAAAATCCATTCAAAAATTCTGAAATTTTTTATGCAAGCCATTATTTAATTTCAGAACACAAAAATATTTTTATTCTCATTTTTTGCATTAAAAAAGTATTTTTAAATATTTAAAAGTTTATTTTTAATTAATTAATGAGAATTAATTAATTAAAAATACTTTTAGGTATTTAAAAATCACCAAAAAATTCATGAAACATTTAAAAACATTTAGAAACATTGTCCAATCCTCAAACCAAATTTATGTTTTGATCTTGATGCATTTTAAGAATTTTCCATGGAATTAAAATCATTTTGATGCATTACTTTGATCCAAACTTCCAAAAATCACTTCTGCCTAACCATGATGAGTTGGACTTTGATTCTTTTTGCTTTGTGTTTAGCATGTCATGTAGTTTGTGAGATTAAATGGCCATGATTTGATCTCTCATTTTCCATTTGTTTGGCATTTTTCTTGTTAAGGAACCCTAAAACCCTAGGAAATTTGGGGAAATCATAACTTGAATTTGGTTAAGAGTTGAGACTTCTCCTTTGGGCAGTGAGTTAGTATAGGTTTAGGGATCCTTTGAGTGCATTTTCAATTTTTTTGTATGGATGTTTGCTTCTGATTTTGGTTTGTGTTTGATGCATTGATCATAAACCCTAATTTGGGCTTCCATATGCATCCATCTTGCATTTGCATTCATACCTTGACTTGCCATGGCATTTTATGCATTCTTGTGATTCATTTGACATCTTAAGACATATTGAAAGCATGTTTGATCTTTGCATCTTGCATTTCCCATGTTGTATGCCATTTGCATTTCATAACTTTTCATGTATGTTCATGCTCCTTAGCTTGTTTCATTTGCATCCATAAGTTTGTGTGATCATCCCCATGTGTTGTTTCATGTTTGTGACATCTCATAGCATCATTACCATAATGTATGTGCTTCTGGTTTTGTCTCTCATCATGTCATTCCATTCCATTTTGCATTGCATTGCATTTCTTTTCTAACTTTTCAGGTGGTAAGTGGCTTTGAGAAGTGAATTTGCCTTCACTTCTCACAATTTCTTTTCATCTCTCTTATGCATCCTTGCTGCATTTTGTTTTGTGTTTGATATTGAGCTTGCTCTTTCTTCTTCTTCTTACTTTCTTTCTTCAAGTGACTTGTCTTCTTAAATGAAGCAAGTTACTTTGCTTCTCTTTGATCCTTTCATCTGCTTCCTGGTGGTTTCTCTGAAGATCTCTCTTGTAAACCTCACAAACCTTAGGAACAACCAAGCATGACAATAATTAGGGTTTTGATTAGTCCCCCACTTAGTTTTTACCTTTGTGTCACATTGAGTCTTCTCTTCTCACCTCATAATCAGGGACTAAACCCTAAAGGCTTTAAGGCTTTGTGATTAAGCTTATGCCTGCATCCTTCTATTAGGATGGAGTGTATAACTTTAATCCTAAGTGTTAAACCCTTAATGTGTTTAAATCCTTTAATCAATTCATCTAATAATCACCAAGACATCAATCTTGTAACTTGGGCCTTGCATTAGGGTTCTAATTCTTCCTTAATTGGTTAAGAAGGACTAACCCTAGTGTTAATGGACAAGTCCCCCTCAAGTTGTCTTACAAACCCTAAAAATAACTTCATCATCTTATCATTAATTAAAATCCATCTAATAAAGGCTTTGATTTGTCATGAAGTTAATCCTTAATCATGGATTAAGTTGAGGAGCTTTCCTCAGCTTAAACATTCTCATCTATTATCCTTCTATTAGGATGGTGTAATGAGTCTGTTTAATCCCTGATTATGGCTTAATCTCATTACTTAACACTAAACAAAAACACCAAAAACATCTAAATAATCACAAGTAGGTTAATGATCTTAATCCTGCATCAAAGGTGATTAAGTGTGAGAAGCTGACTTCACACTTAAGGTATTCTCATTACCCCTAATCAGAGGGAAGATGTGATGAGTTTACTAAATCCATTGGTTTAGGCTTAAGCTCATTAACTTATGACAAAATCCAAAAACAATAAAAGACTGAAAACACAAAAACAAACAATAATCGTCTCCTCCGGGATTCTTTTCTCATCATCTTCACTCACGAACGAGAACTCGCTTCTTCCGTCTAATGCAAGACAGTTTGCACCTGAGCCAGACAGGTCATACACTTGAGCATTGACAAGCAAGCAGTTCACAAGTCAATTCATCTTTCAGTCTCTTTGGGTCGAACTACGGTGTTCTGACTTCCTCATTGCACGAGAGGATACGTAGGCATAACTTAACAGTTATCGAACAAAAGTCTCTGTATATTCCCCCTCCTTCTAGCATCATTCTTTTAAGCCTAATGATCTTGAGCATTCTCATTCTTACACTGACACCATCATTTATACACTTCACACTTCTTTTACACTGACACCTGTACATTCTTTTCCAGCTCTTTATACACAGATTGCACTGACACTACCCCTTTAAAACACAAATCTTTTAAGCGTGGATCCCGTCGAGTACGACGAACAATCTGGGTGCTAATACCTTCCCAGGTTGTAACCAACCCCCTTTCTCAGTCTCTCTGGTTCGCAACCGTCTTATCCATCTTTTTCTAGGTCTATGCAGCATTACCTTTCCTCCGGGATAAAAATGCCTAGCTGGCGACTCTATTCATCTCCAGTGAGTTCACGGCTGTGTGTTCTCATTGTTCCTTTCGCCGACCGTTCGCGTCTGTACCCTATTTGACCCGGCCTCATTTAGTGGGAGCGACAGCTTGGCGACTCTGCTGGGGACCCTTATACTGCAACCAGGGCTTCTGGTTCTTTTTGTGGGTTCCTCCTAGCGCTTGTTTGATTTGTGTTTACTGGGGTGATATGTGCCATCTGTGTTTGTGTATTTGTATTTATTTTTTGCTTTATGTACAGTTGCTTTACTGCTTTCTTTATTGCTTTATGCATATATCATACTGTCATACTGTGCTGGCTGGATCTGTTTGTTTGCTTTGGTGGGTGGGTGTTCTATTGAGAGTTGAGGTCCTATACCTGGGACCTGAGTGACACCTAGGCTAGAGTGGTTCATATTCTTTCCCATTCCATCTCGGTCTGGTGCGGGAATATGAAACACGGTTCAGATATGGGTTTCTTCTTGAGAACTTTGTGTTGCAGATTTCCTGCAGTACTAGGGCTATCTGGGAAGCCTGCTAAGTCTGGATGACCTTTAGTATTGACCTTCAGAAACTGAGGTGAATTAGAGGAGGAACTTTTATGGTTATTGTAAACACTGTACCTCCGGGTTAGAAGTGTTTACACTTCTCATAACTGATCCAAGTCTGAGGATCCTTGTTTTAGAACACCACCTGTGAGGGGGTTGGGCTGTTTACAGGTTTGCAGGTACCCTTGACCTCAGCATACCCTGTTACTTTGTTTGATTAAGAGTACTCCATGTTGGAACAGTTCTTGTGATTCTAAACCCTGGATATGTGACTCTTTATTTGAGTCCCCCACCTTGGTTACTGGACTTATAGACCTCCATCTGGATTTCTTGAACATATATGGACTTATATCAGAGCACTTGATCAGATCCAGCTCAGTCACAAACCCTTGCATATCATTTGCATACATAATCATTGCATCATTTTAACATTTGCTTATTTGTGTTTCAGGGTATCCATCCTTTATTTTTGGCTTGGTTTTGACCTCATCATCAGTATAGACCTATCTTCATCAGCATCTACTTCAGTTATTAGCTACCTGCTTCAGTCACCTGCACCAGCCAATCAGTGGCCCATCTTCAGTGTTATCATCAGCACCTGTCTCAACTCATCCTCAACATCATGGCACCTAAGAAGAGTAATATCTCCTACCACTTCTTTCAGCCTGAGCTAGCTGATATCAGGAGGATTCAGACCCTGATTACTCCAGACCATATACCACTCTTCAGAAAACACTATGGAGACATACTTGGTGTGGTTATGGATTTGGACCCTTCATAGAGGAGCCTGATTCATACTTGCCTTCAGTTTTATGATCCCCCTCTGAGGTGTTTCACTTTTCAGGATTTCCAGTTGGGACCTTTATTGGAGGAATACTCATCATTGGTTGGAATACCTATCAGGGGTGGAGTCCCCTTCAACCCTGAGATGGCTTTCCCAAGTAATGAGGAGATAGCAAAGGCATTGCAACTGGAACCAGTTCTGATTGGGAAGCATATGACTACTAAGGCTGGAATCTCTGGCCTGCATCTGGATTTCTTGATCTCTCAAGCTACCCTGAAAGCCTCTTTGGGAGAGTGGAAAGCAGTCTGTGCTTTATTGGCCTTGAGCATATATGGGATTATATTATTTGCAGATGAGCCTAGATTCATTAGCAAGAATGCAATCCATCTTTTCGTTCTGAAGAACCCAGTGCCCACTTTATTGGGGGATTTCTACTATTCAGTGCACCAGAGGAATGAAAAGCAGAGAGGTAGATTAGTGAGGTGTTGTGCTCCTTTGTTCCATACTTGGCTTCTCAAGCATTTGCCCAAGACAGATGCATTTTTGAACCCTCATCAGCAGAGAAACTGGGCTAGAAGACTCACTGCTCTGACTTCAGCTGATATCAGGTGGTGCACTCAAAGCACCAAGGGCAGGGATATCATTACCAGTTGTGGGCATTTCCCCAATGTACCCCTGATAGGAGTTAAGGGTTGCATTAATTACAACCCTCTGTTGTTCAAAAGACAACTGGGCTATGCATTGGTCCACACTCCTAAGGCACAAGACTTGGCTGAGACTCTTTACTGTGAGAACAAGCCTAATCTGACTATTGTCAGGCAAGCAACCTGGGCCTGGGACAATGTTCAAACTAAAGGGATAACCATTCTGGGGAAGTGCAACAATGTGGCATCAGCACAATATTATGAGTGGTCCCATGCTAGGGCTCAATTTTCTGGGATGCCCTTTACCATGGAGGATATGCCTGGATCATCCTCAGCACCACCTCCTGCCACTGTTAGCTTAAAGGAGTTTGAGAGTTTGAAAGAGAGAAATGAGAAATTGACTCAGGCTTTGCAGAAGACCCTCTGGGAGAGGAGTGATGGTAGGTTGGATATTGAGAGGTTGGAAAAATTGAAGGTAGAGCACCTGGCTAAAATTGAGAAGTCTGAGGAGTACATCAAGAAGTCTAGGGCTGGAGAACAGATCTTGAAGAATGCCTGCAAGGAAGCTCAGTTCCAGAAGGCCAGGACAGATTTGTATCTGAAGGAGAGTCAAGCTAGGTGGGTCAGGATCACCGAAGCTCGTACTCTGGAAGATAAGAGGACTCAAGACAAGATAGAGCAGCTGGAAGCTAGTGCAAAGGAGCAGCAGGAAGCCCTGGCAGCAGCCCAGAGGGAGATCTCAGAGCTGAAGATTAGAGCTGGAGTGAAGAGGTCAAAGGACCAGAGTCAACACAAGAAGCTAACTGCAACTGTTGCTACCAGGAATCTCCTTATCAGGAATCTCACGGAGCGTCCAGCTGATCCTGTGACTGAAGCACTTCTCAAGGAAGTTCAGGAGGATGAATTTGGTCTTGGTGTCTGACTTTTGCTTGTTGTTGCTTTCATTTCATGTACTTTTATTTTCTTGTGATGTATTTTGACCCCTCAGAGGGCATGTTTTGTAAAGAACAAGCTATGTAACTTTTGCTTTTTGTAATATATGTATCAGTTTGTTCCATCTGAGTTTCCTTCAAAGCAACATCAACAGCATCTTCAAGGGTCTGGAAGGGTCAAAACTGAGTGCCAAGCCGGATACCTTGGAAACAAATAAGCATATTGCATTGCATGCTAACCTTTTGTTTGGTTTTGCAGGTTTTTGTTTTATTGTTACTAACTCGGTTGTGATATTCAGGAACTATTGCTCGACGTCGGGTATTTCCACTCAACCGTCCACACCGATATCCAACCCGTAACAACCTTCCGGGCATACAAATGGATCAGGTAAAACAGGACCTTGCAGAGGTCAGGAATCAAATGGCCAACGAAAGATTGGAAATGAGAACTCAGATGATGCAGTTTATGGAAGTGATGAACAACATGGCTCAGAGCCAAGAAAGATTGAGAGCAATGGTGGAAAGGCAGAATCAGGAAGATCCCCACATAGGGACTGCTGGGACAAGCAACAATGAGAGGGTCCAACCTCATGTCAACCCCCCTGTATTTGGACCCCACCTTCATCCAGAGATCAACATTCCTGCTAATGTTCAAGGGATTGCCACTGCAGGCAGAGTGCTGCAAGAAGACCCCCAGGAGGATCAGTTCACGGTAATGGGTGCTGGGGAAGAAGCCTATGACAGAAGGCTGGAGGAAATTGCTGAAAAACTAAGATCCTTGGAGTCCCAAAACTCTTTGGGTTTTGATGTTATGGACATGGGCTTAGTGGACGGGGTCAAGATTCACCATAAGTTTAAGCCTCCTTATTTTGAGAAGTACAACGGGACTTCCTGCCCACGGACCCACTTACAATCCTTCTTGGGGAGGTTGAAGGCCTATACCATGGACGAGAAGCTATGGATGTTTTATTTTGAGGATAGTTTAACTGGAGCGTCAAGGGAATGGTACTCCCATCTGACTAGAGCGACCATCAGGTGTTGGAAGGACTTGGCAGAGGCCTTCATCAGACAATACCAGTATAATTTGGATATGGCACCCAACAGGACCCTCCTAATGGGGATGTCACAGTCATCAAGAGAAAGCTTCCGCGAGTACGCCCAAAGGTGGAGGCAGCTGGTTGCTGCTGTCCAGCCACCTATGTCAGAGAGGGAGATGGCAGATATGTTTATGAACACCCTCCAAGGAACATACATTGACAGGCTGGCTGCTTTCTCCTCTACCAACTTTGCAGATGTCGTTATAGCTGGAGAGAGAATTGAGAGCCTGTTAAAAATGGGCAAGATTTCTGACAACGGTGCCAACTCATCCAGCAACACAAGAAAGCCTTTTGCAGGCCCAAGAAGAACTGGTGAGACCAATGCTATCCACACCAACAGGGGCAGACCTCAATATGTTCATAGGTCTGTAGCAGCAGTCACCATTCCCGCTCCAATTCATCCACAACCAGTTTATCAACCACCGCCACAAAATTATCAGCAACAGACTCAGTATCCTCCTCAGAGAAACTACAACAACACCAACAACAACAATCAACAAAGACCGTTCCAACAGAGACCTTCTCAGGCCAATAGGGTGATCGATCCGATCCCTATGCCATATGCCACATTACTGCCACAACTCCTGAAACTCAACCTGGTTGAGCTAAGGACGTTGGCACCTCCAGATCCCACCAGTCTACCCAGAAATTACGACTCCAACGCCAGATGTGCTTTTCACTCAAATGCGCCTGGCCACAGTACAGAAAAGTGCAGAGCTTTGCACATGAAGGTACAAGACTTGGTAGACTCTAAGGCTCTGAATTTTGCACCACCACCAAATGTTAACAAGAACCCTATGCCAAACCACGGAGGTCCCAGAATCAATGCTATTGAAGAAGACAAGCCGTCTTATTTGATAACCAGTGTGGGTCAGATTCGGACACCGTTGGTAGAGATCAAAGCTCAACTCCTCGAATGTCAAATGTTCCCGGGATGTGAGTTAGGGTGTGCTTATTGCAACATTTCAGTGAATGGTTGTGATAATTTGAGAGATGGCATAGATGGTCTCATCCAGAGTGGCCTGCTTCAAATCACAACATCAATTCCTACCAATCCAACAGCCTCATCAGCAACAATTCCTGTGTCTTCTACAAATACAACAACCATTGTTCCAAACAACTCTTCAATCTCATCAACAAATGCATCATATGTCACTTCAGCGGACCAAATATCAGCAAACATCCCTTCTACAACTTCAGCACCACTTCACTCGGAATCTCCTACAAAAACAACACCCATCCTTCCAACAATGTCTCCTACAACTTCAGCAGCAAATGTCTCCACGGTTACAATTTATTATGATCCTGAAAATGATTCTGCTTACAACTCACAAAATGCCACTCCCATCAGAGCACCAGTCACAATATACTATGATCCACAGACTATCACAGTACCTTCTGCAGCTGCCATCAGCCCAGTCACCATCACGGTGCCTGGGCCAGTACCTTATGAAAGCAGTAATGCCATCCCCTGGCATTACGGCTCTGATCTATACTGCGAAGGACAGAAAATCACTTTTGAATCATCGACCCCTGCACCACAAGTAGACAATATGGGAGGAGGCGGAGGCTTCACTCGAAGCGGACGTCTCTTCGCTCCACAAATTCAAAGACCCGCTGCCGAAGCAGAAGCTGCTGCCAAGGCAAAAGGTAAGAGCTTGGTGCAAGAAGAGCAGATAGTTAAGGAAGCTTTGAAAACACCCTTTGATCAAGAAGTTGATGAGTTCATGAGAATCATCAAGAAAAGTGATTACAAAATAGTGGATCAGCTTCACCAGACGCCTTCCAAGATCTCAATCCTATCATTGCTCATGTGCTCCGAAGCTCATCGGAACGCACTACTAAAAGTCTTGCACGCAGCTTATGTGCCAGAAGAGATCACCGTCAATCAGCTGGAAGCGGTGGTTGGAAATGTTAATGCTAGTCATGGACTAGGGTTCACCAACACTAATTTGACTACGGAAGGCCGCAATCATAACAAGGCTTTGCACATTACCATGGAATGCAAAGGTGCAGTTCTCTCCCATGTGCTGGTAGACACAGGATCGTCCCTCAATGTCTTACCTAAAAAAGCCCTTGTGAAGCTAGAGTATGACGGATTGGCATTACGTCCCAGCAACCTGGTAGTGAGGGCCTTTGATGGTTCTAAGAGATCGGTTCTGGGAGAGATTGAGTTGCCCATAACGATTGGCCCACAAACTTTCAAAACGACCTTCTACGTGATGGATATACAGCCTGCCTACAGCTATCTATTGGGTAGGCCATGGATTCACGCCGCTGGCGCCGTGACCTCAACCCTTCACCAGAAGTTAAAATTCGAGTGGGAGGGCCAAGTCGTTACTATCTGTGGAGAGGAGGATATTTTTGTTAGCCATCTGGCTACATACAAATACATTAAGATGGATGGGGAGATCCACGAAACTATGAGTCAAGGGTTTGAGGCCTTGAACATAAATGAAACATCTGCTGTACCTGGAACCTCAATGACATCTTATCAACAAGCCCGGAAGGTTGTTGAGGAAGGAAATGCCCAAGGCTGGGGCAAGTTGTTACCTGTGGAGAAGAAAGGGGATAGATTTGGGTTGGGATACAAACCAACTCAACAAGATCAAGCAGAGGCTGCTAAGGAGCCTAACTTTGTTAGTGGGGGATGCTCACCCCTGATGCTGTCAACAATTTGGAAGACGAGGATGAAAGCGACCGCAACCTGGAGAGTTGGATCCGTCCAAAGATCCCGGGGAGCAGTATCTCAAACTGGTCTTCCCAGGAAATTATAAGAGTTACTCATGCAGAGTAATTATTATTTCCTGTATTTTTAAGCATGCATCAAGTCTTGCATCTTGCCCAAGATGACAAGACTCATTTTGTAATCGGGCCATTTGTAATTTTTGTGCAACAAGATTAATCAATGAAATATCAGACATCTTTTGCAAATGAGTCTTTTCCTTTTCCGCTCACTGTTTTTCCATTGTTCTTTTTGTACAAAAAATAAATGGCAATGTTTTCAAAATGACGACTTTGTTTCACTTTTCTAAACAAGATTAAAATCAATCACTAAAATGAACAAACTGAACCCTTGCAGAGAGTGCCTTCCAGACAGCACCGACAACAGCACGACTTTGGCTTCGTATGACTTTGACAATCCAATCAATCAAGCTGATGAAGGGGTTGAAGAAGATTATGAGCTTCCTGAAGAGCTAGCCAGATTGTTGAGACAAGAGGAAAAGGTTATCACTCCTCATCAGGAGGAGGTCGAAACGATTAATCTTGGTACAGATGAAGACGTGAAAGAAGTTAAAATCGGGGCCTGCTTACAAGACTCAGTGAAGAGACAACTGATTGACCTACTGCAAGAATATGTGGATGTGTTTACTTGGTCTTATCAAGACATGCCAGGATTGGACACCGACATTGTTGTACACAAGCTGCCTTTAAGAGAAGAATGCCCACCGGTTAAACAGAAGCTGCGCCGTACTCGCCCGGACATGGCAATGAAAATCAAGGAAGAGGTACAAAAGCAATGGGACGCCGGGTTCCTTGCTGTGACTAGCTATCCACCGTGGGTAGCTAATATAGTACCTGTGCCTAAGAAAGACGGCAAAGTAAGAATGTGTGTTGACTACCGGGATCTGAACAGAGCCAGCCCGAAAGATGATTTCCTATTACCTCACATTGATGTATTGGTGGATAATACGGCTCAGTTCTCGGTATTCTCCTTTATGGATGGATTTTCAGGATACAATCAGATTAAAATGTCACCTGAAGACATGGAGAAGACAACCTTCATCACACCCTGGGGCACGTTCTGTTACAAGGTAATGCCATTTGGACTGAAGAATGCTGGTGCAACGTATCAACGGGCTATGGTAACATTATTCCACGATATGATCCATAAAGAGATAGAATGTTATGTGGATGACATGATTGCCAAGTCCCTTACTGAAGAAGATCACTTGGTAAATCTGCTAAAGCTGTTCAAGCGTCTGAGGAAGTACCAACTGAAGTTGAATCCCAACAAATGCACATTCGGAGTGCGATCTGGTAAGCTACTGGGATTTATTGTAAGCGAGAAAGGGATTGAAGTTGACCCTGATAAAGTCAAAGCCATTCAGGAAATGCCTGCACCAAAGTCAGAAAAAGAAGTTCGAGGGTTTCTAGGTAGATTGAACTACATTTCACGGTTCATATCTCACCTTACAGCAACCTGTGAACCCTTGTTCAAATTATTGAGAAAAGAACAAACGGTCAGGTGGAACGAAGACTGTCAGAAAGCTTTTGACAAGATCAAGGAATACTTACAAGAGCCTCCAATCCTTATGCCTCCAGTTGAAGGAAGACCTCTGATAATGTACTTGACAGTATTAGAAGAGTCAATAGGGTGTGTGCTGGGCCAGCATGACGAGTCTGGTCGAAAAGAGTATGCAATATACTACCTAAGCAAAAAGTTTACCGACTGTGAACAACGTTATTCACTGCTCGAGAAAACTTGCTGTGCTTTAGCGTGGGCTGCTCGCCGACTGAGACAGTATATGTTGACCCACACTACTTTATTGATCTCAAAGATGGACCCAGTTAAGTACATATTTGAGAAGCCAGCACTTACCGGACGGGTTGCAAGATGGCAAATGATCCTTACAGAGTATGACATTCAGTACACATCTCAAAAAGCCATCAAAGGCCGTGTATTGTCTGAATATCTTGCTGAGCAACCCATTAATGATTACCATCCCATGAGGTTTGACTTCCCTGATGAAGACATCATGTTCATAAAAGCAAAAGATCATGAAGAGCCTATTCACACTGAAGGGCCTGACCCGGAAGAAGAATGGACTATGATGTTTGATGGGGCTGTTAATATGAATGGTCGTGGTGTTGGTGCAGTACTTATTACACCTAAAGGAGTTCACATGCCGTTCTCGGCAAAACTCACTTTCAACTGCACTAACAACGAAGCTGAATACGAGGCTTGCATTATGGGACTTGAGGAAGCCATTGACCTCAGGATCAAGACATTGACCGTGTTCGGAGATTCAGCTCTGGTAATCAATCAGACCAATGGCAAGTGGTACACCCACCAGGATCATCTAATACCTTACAAGGATTATACGAGGAGGTTATTGACTTTCTTTACAACAGTCAAGCTTGAGTATATCCCTCGGGACGAGAATCAGTTTGCAGATGCTCTGGCTACCATTTCGTCCATGATCAAAGTTCAAACTGCCAACTTTGTACCTCAGATCTCAGTGTCCAGACTTGACAGACCAGCGTATGTGTTTGCAGCAGATATTGTCAAAGATGATAGGCCTTGGTTCCATGATATTAAGTGCTTCTTGGAGGATCAAACATACCCACCTGGGGCATCTTCCAATGATAAGAAGACTTTGAGAAGGCTTGCTGGAAGTTTCTTTCTGAACACTGATGGTTCCCTGTACAAGAGAAACTTTGATATGGTACTCCTCAGATGCGTTGATAAGACAGAAGCGGACTTGTTAATGCATGAAGTGCACGAAGGATCCTTTGGTACCCATGCTGGAGGGCATGCCATGGCTAAAAAGTTGCTGAGATCAGGTTATTACTGGATCACAATGGATGCCGACTGTTGTGCCTACGCCAGAAAATGCCATAAATGCCAGATTTATGCGAATAAGGTGCATGTGCCTCCCAATCCTTTGAATGTGATGTCTTCACCCTGGCCCTTTGCTATGTGGGGCATTGACATGATTGGCAAGATCGAACTGAATGCTTCAAATGGCCACAGATTCATCTTGGTTGCCATTGACTATTTCACCAAGTGGCTCGAAGCAGCTTCCTATGCCAATGTTACAAGACAAGTGGTAGCCAGATTCCTGAAGAGAGATATCATCTGCCGATACGGAGTTCCCGAACGAATCATTACTGATAATGGTTCCAACTTGAACAACAAAATGATGGCAGAACTGTGCCGGGACTTCAAGATCCAACATCACAATTCTTCTCCTTACAGGCCAAAGATGAATGGCGCTGTTGAGGCAGCAAATAAAAATATCAAGAAGATTGTGCAGAAGATGGTAGTCACTTACAAAGACTGGCATGAAATGCTACCGTTTGCCTTGCATGGGTACCGCACGTCAATCAGAACATCCACTGGGGCAACACCGTATCAGCTTGTATATGGTATGGAAGCAGTCCTACCCGTCGAAGTTGAATTACCCTCCTTACGGGTACTAATGGATGTTAAGCTGAACGAATCAGAATGGGTCAGGTCCCGATACGAACAACTGAGTCTGATTGAAGAAAAAAGATTGGCTGCAATCTGTCATGGGCAGTTGTATCAGAAAAGAATGAAGAGAGCCTTCGATCAGAAAGTCAGGCGTCGAGAGTACCAAGTAGGAGATCTTCTGCTGAAAAGAATCCTTCCTCCTCATACAGACCACAGGGGAAAATGGACTCCAAATTATGAAGGCCCATTCGTGGTAAAGAGAGTTTTCTCTGGTGGAGCGCTGATGCTCAGCACCATGGATGGTGAAGATTTCCCGTCCCCTGTAAATTCAGATGCAGTTAAAAAATACTTCGCATGAAATGACCCGCTGGACATAAAAACAGAATGTAAGTCCAGGCAAAAATAGGGCATCCCGGCGAGTCAAAAACAGAATAAAAGACTCGGGCAAAAATAAGGGAAAAATAAACAAAAATGTACACCCGCTGAGTTGAAAAGCCGCATTGGACAGCTCAGGCAAAAATGGGTATCCCGATGGATTGAAAACCCGAAAGGGCGATCCATGCAAAACAAGGGAATAAGCGAACAACTGCGCTCTGAATTCGTCTGTATCGCTTACAACTTGGTAAGTTTCGAAAGGATCAAGCTTCTTTCAGAATCAGCCTTCTTCAGAAAGCGAGACGAGAAGAACGTCAAAAGTCATACGAGTCATAGTAAAGAGGAAAGCTCCTTAAAGCGTCATCAACATTGCCAGCATTTTGTTTCTCAATTTGTAACAATCTCCTCATTTCAGGGGATATGTTTCTTTGACTGTATCTCGCCAATTCAAGGCATATGAATTAATAAAATCAGATTTTCAGTCATGTTTCGTCTTGTACATTTATTTGCAAAAATGTCTGATGTCTTAAGAAAAAAACTGATTGCATAAAATACAGATGTTTACCTTCAAAAATAAAAACACGTGCTTGCAGGAAATACACTTACTCCCAAAAGTGTCTAACTCCTATGACGGAATCCAGTAAAGGATACCTCGGGATTACTTGTGCGTTTCCCTATCTTTGCAGGATTGCAGGTATCCAGAACGCAACTTGGGGCATGTAAGCTTCGTCTCAACAAGCTGGCAAATCAGTGCTCGCTCCATCTTAACACTTGAAGTGTTTTCTCCCCGGCCGAGTTGCCATTTCATCCTCAGCCAAAATACAAAAGTCAAGGAGCCCCCTCCCCCACAGAGCTTCAGCCTCTATCCAGAAGAGCAGCGCATGAAGGATCACAACAGAGTGAAGAAAGCTTCTTCAAACCCCAGCTGGGTCCCTCAGTACAAGGATAGGTCTATCAATGACCTGTATCCCCAAGCAAATGCTTCTCATCAGATCTACCAACGATCTCACCCCCAGTTGGGATGTCCATTTCAAGCAGATCGACCAAGATCTTTGCGGCAACGGGATCCGAGTCCCGGATTGGTATCCTCGCATAATCATAGCATTCGCATCATATTCACCCACAAAGCGTAGCATTCCGTTAGTACGGAGCATTATGGCAAAAGTCAAACATATAGCATAATCATAAGCCATATTCTGAATCAAACACTTGTGAATATTGACAACTCCTCCCAAAATCCCCAGCAGAGATTCCCCAGCAAACACAGCTGCCTTGCATTCACAAACACCAGTACATACCCCCTTTGTGGCACCCGTCTGTGTCATATCCCCAGCGGAAAGCCGAAGACATCCTCTTTGCACTCACAAATACTCATATATATACATTTCCCTGACATTCGTCCGTGTCATTCTCCCCAGTACAGTAACCTAAACACTTTGTATACCAGATACTCGTTTATACTATACTCTTCTCCTTTGACACTCGTCTGTGTCACACTCCCCCCCAACAGATTAAACACTCATCTATACACCACTCACACTTATACAGATACTCGTCCGTATCTTGTATACGCCATTTATATCCCCACAGATTCGACACTCGTCCGTGTTCTTTGTTAACCAGTTGGTACTTGTCTGTACCATCATCTCAGGACATGCGTCAAGTATTTGTTTCTACCCGATACTCGTCCGTATCGTAGTCCTAAGGATGCTCGTCTGCATCTTTAATCTATACACAAACATCTAAACACTTACCCTTTTATTTCTTGGATATAAACACTCGTCCGTGTTTACTACTCCCCAGTAGATCGCCAACAAAGCAAATTTTTATCTGACATTCGTCCTATGTCACGATAAACCCTGAGAGCAGCCGTACCCTGCTAGGTGGTCGTCCTCCACCTCTTGATGGTCGTCCTCCATCATGCTCATCCGATGGTCGTCCCCATCGTTGATTTTCTATCCGACATTCGTCCTATGTCGTGATATTTAGCAGCCGTCCCCTGCTAGGTGGTCATCCTCCACCTTTTGATGATCGTCCTTCATCATTTTATCCAATGGCCGTCCCCATTGTTGGTTTTGGTTATCTGGCATTCGTCCTATGTCATGATAAACCTTGAGAGCAGCCGTCCCCTGCTAGGTGGTCGTCCTCCACCTCTTGATGGTCGTCCTCCATCATGCTCATCCGATGGCCGTCCCCATCGTTGACCTTTTATCCGGCATTCGTCCTATGTCGCGATATTTTCGGCAGCCGTACCCTGCCAGGTGGTCGTCCTCCACCTTAGATGACCGTCCCTCATCTTACCCAACAGAGCAGCCGTCCCCTGCTAGGTGATCGTCCTTCACCTTTGATGATTGTACCTCATCATCTGTTTATTTCATTTTTCTTTAACCCGATGGCCGTCCCCGTCGTGGTCCCTTTTCCTTTTTAGCCCGATGGCCGTCCCCATCGTTGGTTGCTTTACTTTATGAACTTGATGGCCGTCCCCGTCATGTTTCATTAATCCCCAGAGAATTTTACAACTTCATCTTGATGGCCGTCCCCATCATAATCCCTTTTCCCCAGCATGTCGGCCGTCCCCGTCATTGCCTTATTTCCCGCACCTTTCCAGCATGTCGACCGTCCCCGCCATTGCTCTTTACCCGGCAGTCGTCCTCTGCTCGACGGTCGTCCCCGTCGCCCGCACTTTACAATATACTTTATTTTCTTTTGCAATCTATATCCCTTTTCTTCTTCATTCTGTGAGTGCAAATTTTGGACTGTCTTTGGTATTCAACCACAAGTTATCTCGTTTGCCTGATAAGCCGTTGCTTACATCCTGCACAGCTAACTCATGTTTGAATAGGGGCAGCTGTAAACACCCCAAATTTGCCCTCACCCATTCACATCATGGCTTGTGATCATTTCATATGCATAAACACAATCATACCATCCCATATCCCATTTTTGATTCACTGCATAGCTTCAAAGTCATCTGCATCTAGGGTTTGTGATCTGAGCAATCCAAGAGCTTCTTGAGCCACCCAAAGATCAACAATCACTTCAAAGGGGTCTATGTGTGTCCAAGTATCATATTATATCCTCTCAAAGTCAAGAATGCCAAAGAATCACAAGATCTGGGATTGGTATGGAAGCAGAGCCAGGCTTGACTGCACAGATGACCTAAAATTAGGGTTTTGGTTTCAAAGGCCATAACTCCAAATTTTTTGGTCATTCTTGTTTCTATTGGTCTCTATATGGTATAGGGAGTATGCATACCAATTTTCATGAAGAAATTCCATGGGGAAGTCATCTGATCAAAGGCTGACTTTCTGGACAAGTCAGTGCAAAATCAGGGCATCTGAGGCCCCCAATGACCCAACCAAGGGGTGATCTTCATCATTTTGAGTGTATATGATCTTTATTTGATCATGGAAGAAGTTGGAATTTCACAAAATTCAAGAATTTCAAGTCTTTTGCAAAGTTGACTTTTTGGGCAAGTTTGACTTTTAATGAAAATGTCATTTTATGCAACTTTTTCAACCCTAACTTTTTGATCCAAAAATTCTTCAAATGGAAAAACTTTGGTCATAAAAGTTGTAGAATAGATCTTTCCCTTTTCAAAAAGTACAAGAACATGACCTAATTCATTTTGGATCAAAAGTTATGGCTTGTCAAAGTTGGTAAAAATCACAAAATTTCAAAATTTCTACCAAAGAGGTATTTTGCAAAATGACTTGATCAAGTGTTCTAAGGCTATCAAATGGACTTCTAATTCACATAACATGATCATGTAACATCAAAAGTTCAGAATGGACCAAGGGATCACACATTTGTATGGCTTTTGGAACAAGATCTTTTCATGAGAACCAAAATGAACCAAGTTGCAAAATCCATCATAACATCTCACCCACTTGTTGCCTAGCCTGCTGATCAATCCTAGCCTTTCTCCCTCACCTTGCTGCGCAGCCCACTCTCCATGTACTTGGCTAGAATATGACCCATGCTTTCTCTTACACAAAGTTGACAATTTGCAAAAGTAGCTACACCTATCACAAAAGGGCATGTCACATCCTCTGACCAATTAGCATTGTTTATACAAACAATTTGCAAGCCAAACATCACAGGAGGCCAACCTTAAACACACAAGAGCAGCACATTCTCACTTTCCACCCTTAAAGCAAAAGCTTTCGAAACACTTCATACAAGCCACAAACACTAAAACAAACTACACAGACCTTCTCAACTCATCACCCTGATCACAAAGCACCCTTAAAATCAACCTGAAACTCAAGGAATCAAGAACACGGTTCTCACCTGAGCTTGAACAGAAGCTGTTCAAACTCTCAAACTAGCCAACACAAGCTCCTTCTAAGCATCCAAACATCATCAAAGGATCATAAGGAGTGGATTGCACAAAGGAGAAAGGCCAGAAAGCTGCAAACTGAAAGCTTCAAAACTCAGGTAGCTCAAGAACTTTTTTTCCAGAAATGATTTTTAAAGTTCCTAAGTTGTTCTTTGTAGTTCACTGATCACTCTGATGTTGTTGGTTTTGAAAATGGTGAAGAGATGAGAGTTTAATCGTGTTCTGAAAGTTTTGCCCTAAAATTTGTTTTGTTTCGATTCATGAGATTGATGAAATATAAATGATGTTTGTGTTAGGGTTTTGATTCAGTGAGGTGTGGGGATGATTTCCATTCTTTTAGATTTCGTTTTAGTTACGTTTTGAAGATTCTAGGAATTTTCAGGTGGGGTTCCCACCGGAGAAGACGACCGGAGGTCTTCTCCGGCCACCTGAAAATAATTAGGGTTTAATCCCTGTAATTAAGGAAGTTTGAATCTTGTGCGTTGGATCTGTTGACTTGTTTGACTTGGCGCGTGTATGTGTGGCCCAGATGCACTCATTAAGCCCTAATCTCAATTAATTAATTCATAAATCAGAAATTAGGAAGTTTGAATATGGACCATTGATCTGCGTGCGTAGTCAACAGCTTCTTCCCCAGAATCCATCCTGGCCATCCATTGTGTTTACTTTTCATTTTTATTAATATTAATTCATTTGTTTTGCATTTCTTTTGTACATTTATTTAAAAATAGTAAAATCCATTCAAAAATTCTGAAATTTTTTATGCAAGCCATTATTTAATTTCAGAACACAAAAATATTTTTATTCTCATTTTTTGCATTAAAAAAGTATTTTTAAATATTTAAAAGTTTATTTTTAATTAATTAATGAGAATTAATTAATTAAAAATACTTTTAGGTATTTAAAAATCACCAAAAAATTCATGAAACATTTAAAAACATTTAGAAACATTGTCCAATCCTCAAACCAAATTTATGTTTTGATCTTGATGCATTTTAAGAATTTTCCATGGAATTAAAATCATTTTGATGCATTACTTTGATCCAAACTTCCAAAAATCACTTCTGCCTAACCATGATGAGTTGGACTTTGATTCTTTTTGCTTTGTGTTTAGCATGTCATGTAGTTTGTGAGATTAAAGGGCCATGATTTGATCTCTCATTTTCCATTTGTTTGGCATTTTTCTTGTTAAGGAACCCTAAAACCCTAGGAAATTTGGGAAAATCATAACTTGAATTTGGTTAAGAGTTGAGACTTCTCCTTTGGACAGTGAGTTAGTATAGGTTTAGGGATCCTTTGAGTGCATTTTCAATTTTTTTGTATGGATGTTTGCTTCTGATTTTGGTTTGTGTTTGATACATTGATCATAAACCCTAATTTGGGCTTCCATATGCATCCATCTTGCATTTGCATTCATACCTTGACTTGCCATGGCATTTTATGCATTCTTGTGATTCATTTGACATCTTAAGACATATTGAAAGCATGTTTGATCTTTGCATCTTGCATTTCCCATGTTGTATGCCATTTGCATTTCATAACTTTTCATGTATGTTCATGCTCCTTAGCTTGTTTCATTTGCATCCATAAGTTTGTGTGATCATCCCCATGTGTTGTTTCATGTTTGTGACATCTCATAGCATCATTAGCATAATGTATGTGCTTCTGGTTTTGTCTCTCATCATGCCATTCCATCCCATTTTGCATTGCATTGCATTTCTTTTCTAACTTTTCAGGTGGTAAGTGGCTATGAGAAGTGAATTTGCCTTCACTTCTCACAATTTCTTTTCATCTCTCTTATGCATCCTTGTTGCATTTTGTTTTGTGTTTGAGATTGAGCTTGATCTTTCTTCTTCTTCTTACTTTCTTTCTTCAAGTGACTTGTCTTCTTAAATGAAGCAAGTTACTTTGCTTCTCTTTGATCCTTTCATCTGCTTCCTGGTGGTTTCTCTGAAGATCTCTCTTGTAAACCTCACAAACCTTAGGAACAACCAAGCATGACAATAATTAGGGTTTTGATTAGTCCCCCACTTAGTTTTTACCTTTGTGTCTCATTGAGTCTTCTCTTCTCACCTCATAATCAGGGACTAAACCCTAAAGGCTTTAAGGCTTTGTGATTAAGCTTATGCCTGCATCCTTCTATTAGGATGGAGTGTATAACTTTAATCCTAAGTGTTAAACCCTTAATGTGTTTAAATCCTTTAATCAATTCATCTAATAATCACCAAGACATCAAGCTTGTAACTTGGGCCTTGCATTAGGGTTCTAATTCTTCCTTAATTGGTTAAGAAGGACTAACCCTAGTGTTAATGGACAAGTCCCCCTCAAGTTGTCTTACAAACCCTAAAAATAACTTCATCATCTTATCATTAATTAAAATCCATCTAATAAAGGCTTTGTTTTGTCATGAAGTTAATCCCTAATCATGGATTAAGTTGAGGAGCTTTCCTCAGCTTAAACATTCTCATCTATTATCCTTCTATTAGGATGGTGTAATGAGTCTGTTTAATCCCTGATTATGGCTTAATCTCATTACTTAACACTAAACAAAAACACCAAAAACATCTAAATAATCACAAGTAGGTTAATGATCTTAATCCTGCATCAAAGGTGATTAAGTGTGAGAAGCTGACTTCACACTTAAGGTATTCTCATTACCCCTAATCAGAGGGAAGATGTGATGAGTTTACTAAATCCATTGGTTTAGGCTTAAGCTCATTAACTTATGACAAAATCCAAAAACAATAAAAGACTGAAAACACAAAAACAAACAATAATCGTCTCCTCCGGGATTCTTTTCTCATCATCTTCACTCACGAACGAGAACTCGCTTCTTCCGTCTAATGCAAGACAGTTTGCACCTGAGCCAGACAGGTCATACACTTGAGCATTGACAAGCAAGCAGTTCACAAGTCAATTCATCTTTCAGTCTCTTTGGGTCGAACTACGGTGTTCTGACTTCCTCATTGCACGAGAGGATACGTAGGCATAACTTAACAGTTATCGAACAAAAGTCTCTGTATATTCCCCCTCCTTCTAGCATCATTCTTTTAAGCCTCATGATCTTGAGCATTCTCATTCTTACACTGACCCATCATTTATACACTTCACACTTCTTTTACACTGACACCTGTACATTCTTTTCCAGCTCTTTATACACAGATTGCACTGACACTACCCCTTTAAAACACAAATCTTTTAAGCGTGGATCCCGTCGAGTACGACGGAAAATCTGGGTGCTAATACCTTCCCAGGTTGTAACCAACCCCCTTTCTCAGTCTCTCTGGTTCGCAACCGTCTTATCCATCTTTTTCTAGGTCTATGCAGCATTACCTTTCCTCCGGGATAAAAATGCCTAGCTGGCGACTCCATTCATCTCCAGTAAGTTCACGGCTGTGTGTTCTCATTGTTCCTTTCGCCGACCGTTCGCGTCTGTACCCTATTTGACCCGGCCTCATTTAGTGGGAGCGACAGTGCGGGAGTTGACTGGCGCGCGCATCTGGACGGCCAGAATTCAAATCTCCCTAATTAATGTCATTAACCCTAATCTTGCCCTAATCACTTTCAGATGACCGGAACAGTGGTTCCGGTCATCTTCTCCGGCGAATCAAAAGAGCTAACTTCTACTCTAGGCAAAATCAAAAGCTCTAAACCTCCAGATCGTATCTCCTAATCACCCTGAACACGAATCAAGCATCAAAACAAATTTATATAACCTACAACTCAAGATATGGATCAAAACATAAAATCTGGAAAAGTTTCAGAGCTTCGATACAGGCTTATTTCTCCACCATTTCAAAAAGTAAAAACATCAGGGTGATCAGCAAAGCATGAAGAACAATCTAGGAACTTAAAAACTCATTTCTGGAAAAAAGTTCTTGAGGTACCTGAGCTTGAGCTTTCTCAGTTTGCAACTTTCTGGGCCAGTCTTTGCTTCAAATCAACCCCCAATGATCCCCCCAAGTGTTTGTGATCCTTAGCTGGAGTTTAAATGGCCTTGAAATGGGAATGGCAGAAACTCAGTTTGTGAAATGTGAAAATCGTGTTTTTGATTATGGCTGTTTTAGGGCAAAATGGAAGGTGGGAAATGATCAGTGAGGTTTATGAAGTTGAATGGTGAAAAAATTTTGAAGGTTTGATGGTTGAATCAAGAGATTCGAAGGCTTTTGCAAATGAGAGGATTTTTGAGTGTGCTGTGTTCTTGGAGCTTTCAGGCTTGTGTGTTATGTGCTTTTGCTTGCTTTTGGTTTGTATAAACAAATGGGATTGGTCAGATGAGTTGATGTGTGCTGTTGTGATTGGTATGGATCAAGTTGCCAAAATGTCAAGTTTGTGTAAGAGAGGCATGGGCTATTAGCTAGCTAAGGACAGATGGGGTGTCCTGCGCAGCAAGATGTGTGGAGAGCCATAGGATTGATTGTGAAGTCAGCAAGCAAGTGGATTCACACTTGAGTGAGTTTTTGCAACTTGCTTCACTTTTGTTTCCTTTGAGAATTCTTGCTCCATAAGTCATGAAGATGAGTGATCCCTTGGCCCATTCTGAATTTTAGATGTCACATGATCATGTTGTGAAGAAATGATACACATTTGAGGCCTTTAGAACACTTGATCAAACCATTTTGCAAAATGTCTCTTTGGTGGAAAACTTCAAATTTTGTGATTTTAGCCAACTTTGACAAGCCATAACTTTTGATCCAAAATGAATTAGGTCATGTTCTTGTACTTTTTGAAAAGGGAATGATCCATTCTACAACTTTCATGACCAAAGTTTTTCCATTTGAAGCATTTTTGAATCAAAAAGCAAGGGTTGAAAAAGTTTCCTAAAATGGCAATTTTCATTAAAAGTCAACATTCCCAAAAAAGTCAACTTTGCAAATGACTTGAGATTCTTCAATTTTGTGAACTTCCAACATATTCTATGATCAAATAAAGATCATACATAATCAAAATGATGAATAACACCCTTTGGTTGGGTCATTGGGGGCCTCAGATGCCCTGATTTTACACTGACTTGCTTAGAAAGTCAACCCTTGATCAGATGACTTCCCCATTGAATTTCTTCATGAAAATTGATATGCATGATCCCTATACAATATAGAGACCAATAGAAACAAGAATGACCAAAAAATTTGGAGTTATGGCCTTTGAAACCAAAACCCTAATTCTAGGTCATCTGTGCAATTAAGCCTGGCTCTGCTTCCATGCCATTCTCAGTTCTTGTGATTCTTTGACTTATTTGACTTTGAGAGGATATAATATGACGCTTGAACACACATGGACCCCTTTGAAGTGATTGATGACCTTTGGAGTGGCTCAAGAAGCTCTTGGATTGCTCAGATCACAAACCCTAGATGCAGATGACTTTGAACCAATGCAATGAATAAAAAATATGATATGAGATGATATGATTGAGCTTATGCATATGAGGAGATCATAAGCCATGGTGTGAATGGGTGAGGGCAAATTTGGGGTGTTTACAGCTGCCCCTATTCAAACATGAGTTAGATGTGCAGGATGTAAGCAATGGCTTAACAGGCAAACAAGATAACTTGTGGTTGAATACCAAAGACAGTCCAAAATTTGCACTCACAGAATGAAGAAGAAAAGGGATATAGATTGTAAAAGGAAATAAAGTATATTGTAAAGTATAGGCGACGGAGGACGACCGTCGAGCAGAGGACGACTGCTGGGGAAAGAGCAATGACGGGGACGGCCGACATGCTGGAAAGAATGCGGGAAATAAAGCAATGACGGGGACGGCCGACATGCTGGGGATAAGAGGGATTATGATGGGGACGGCCATCAAATAAAGCTATAAGATTCTCTGGGGATTAATGAAAAATGATGGGGACGGCCATCAGGTTCATAAAGTAATGTAAACAACGATGGGGACGGCCATCGGGCTAAACTGATGAAGGACGATCATCAGGAAAAGGAAAAGAGACCACGACGGGGACGGCCATCGGGTTAAAGAATAATGATGAGGGACGGTCATCAAAGGTGAAGGACGATCACCTGGAAGGGTACGGCTGCCGAAAATATCGCGACATAGGACGAATGCCGGATAAAAGGTCAACGATGGGGACGGCCATCGGATGAGCATGATGAAGGACGATCATCAAGAGGTGAAGGACGATCACCTAGCAGGGGACGGCTGCTCTCGAGGTTTATCATGACATAGGACGAATGTCAGATAACAAGATCAGCGATGGGGACGGCCATCGGATAAAATGATGAAGGACGATCATCAAAAGGTGAAGGACGATCACCTAGCAGGGGACGGCTGCTAAATATCACGACATAGGACGGATGTCAGATAGAAAAGGTCGACGATGGGGACGGCCATCGGATGAGCATGATGAAGGACGATCATCAAGAGGTGAAGGACGATCACCTAGCAGGGTACGGCTGCTCTCAGGGTTTATCATGACATAGGACGAATGTCAGATAACAAAGAAAATTTGCTTTGCTGGCGATCAACTGGGGAATAGTAAACACGGACGAGTGTTTATATCCAAGAAATAAAGGGTATAAGTGTTTTGACGCTGTGTATAGATTAAAGATGCGGACGAGCATCCTTAAGACTACGATACGGACGAGTATCGGGTAGAAACAAATACTGACACGTGTTCAGAGATGATGATACGGACGAGTATCAACTGATTAACAAGGAACACGGACGAGTGTTGAATCTGAGGGGACTCTTCTGGGGAATAGTAGACACAGACGAGTGTCTAAATTCAAGAAGCCATGAGTGTTTGACACATGTATGGTTAAAGATGCGGACGAGCATCCTTAAGACTATGATACGGACGAGTATCAGGTAGAAACAAACGCTTGACACATGTTCTGAGATGATGGTATGGACGAGTACCAACTGGTTAACAAAGAACATGGACTAATGTTGAATCTGGGATGATATGAATAGTGTATACATGATATAGACGAGCATCTGTATAAGAGTAATAAGTATGAGTGGTGTATAGATGAGTGTATAAACGGGTATTTAACCTGCTGGGGAGAGTGACACGGATGAGTGTCAGGAAAGTTATATATATATATATATATATATATATATATAAGTATCTGTGAGTGCAAAAGGGACGCTTTGGCTTTCTGCTGGGGGTATGACACGGATGGGTATCAAGAAGCATCTGTAATACGGGTGGTCTGTTTGTAAAGATTGCTCGGGCGACTTTACTGGGGAATGATGACACAGACGTGTGTCAAAAGGAGTGTGTATTCGTATTTATGAGTGTAGGGCCAATGCTTTAGCTTTATCTCTCTGCTGGGGAATCTGGGGTAGTTTTCCGTATATTGTTTGATGGATTGTCATTATTCACAAGTGTTTGATTCAGAACATGGCTTATGATTATGCGATATGTTTGATTTTTTTTGCCGTAATGCTCCGTATTAGACGGAATGCTATGCTTTGTGGGGTGAATATGATGCGAATGCTATGATTATGCAAGGATACCAATCTGGGATTCGGATCCCATTGCTGCGAAGATCTCTGGTCGATCTGTTTGAAATGGATATCCCAGCTGGGGATGAGATCATTGGTAGATCTAACGCATATGATTCTGCTTGGGGAAATGGGTCAATGATAGACCTATTCCAGTAAATGAAGGACCCAGCTGGGGTTTGTAGAAGCTTTCGTCACTCTGTTGTGATTCCTTCACGCGTTTCTCTTCTGGATAGAGGCTGAAACTCTGTGGGGAGACGATTCCCTGGCTTTTGTACTTAGCTGAGAAGGAGAAATGATTGGCACCTCGGCTGGGGAGAAGTAACAAGTGGCAACTCAGTTGGGGAGAAAACACTTTGGGTGCTGAGACTGAGTGAGTGTTTATTTGCCAGCTTGCTGGGGTGAAGCTTACATGCCCCAAGTTGCGCTTTTGAATACCTGCAATCCTGCAAAGATAGAGGGACGCACAGGTAATCCCGAGGTATCCTTTACTGGATCCCATCATGAGAGTTCAGACATTCCCGGGAATAAGTACATTTCCTGCAAGCACGTAGTTTCAGAAGGACGCATCTGTATTTATGCAATCGATACGTTAATGACATCAGACATTTTTGCAAATAAAAGAGTACGAGACAACGTGTGACTAAAAATCTGATTTTATTAATTCATGTGCCCTGGATTGGCAAGATACAGTCAAAGAAACATATCTCCTAAAATGAGGAGATTGTTACAAATTGAGAAACAAAATGCTGGCAATGTTGACGACGCTTCAAGGAGTTTCCCTTTTGCTATGACTCGTATGACCTTTGACGTTCTTCTCGTCTTACTTTCTGAAAAAGGCTGACTCTGAGAGAAGCTTGATCCCTTCGAGGTTTACCAAGTTGTAGGTGATACAGACGAATTCAGAATGCAGTTGTTCGCTTACTCCCTTATTTTGCATGGACCGCCCTTTCGGGTTTTCAATCCATCGGGATACCCATTTTTTCCTGAGTTGTCCAATGCGGCTTTTCAACTCAGCGGGTGTACATTTTTTGTTTATTTTCCCTTATTTTTGCCCGAGTCTTTTATTCTGTTTTTGACTCGCCGGGATGCCCTATATTTGCCTGGACTTACATTCTATTTTTTATGTCCAGCGGGTCATTTTATGCGAAGTATTTTTTAACTGCATCTGAATTCACAGGGGACGGGAAGTCTTCGCCATCCATGGTGCTGAGCATGAGTGCTCCACCCGAGAAAACTTTCTTTACTACAAATGGTCCTTCAAAATTCGGAGTCCACTTGCCCCTGTGGTCTGTATGAGGAGGGAGGATTCTTTTCAGCACAAGATCTCCCACTTGGTACTCTCGGAGCCTGACTTTCTGATCGAAGGCTTTCTTCATTCTTTTCTGATACAGTTGCCCATGACAGATTGCAGCTAATCTCTTTTCTTCGATCAGACTCAGTTGTTCATATCGGGACCGGACCCACTCTGCTTCGTTCAGCTTAACATCCATTAATACCCGTAAGGAGGGTAATTCAACCTCAACAGGTAGGACTGCCTCCATACCATACACAAGTTGGTACGGTGTTGCCCCAGTGGATGTTCTGATTGACGTACGGTACCCATGCAAGGAAAACGGTAGCATTTCATGCTAGTCCTTGTAGGTGACTACCATTTTCTGCACAATCTTCTTGATATTCTTATTAGCTGCCTCAACAGCGCCATTCATCTTTGGCCTGTAAGGAGAAGAATTGTGGTGTTGGATCTTGAAGTCCCGGCACAATTCTGCCATCATTTTGTTGTTTAAGTTGGAACCATTATCAGTAATGATTCGCTCGGGAACTCCATACCGGCAGATGATATCTCTCTTCAGAAATCGGGCTACCACTTGCCTTGTAACATTTGCATAGGAAGCTGCTTCAACCCACTTGGTGAAATAGTCAATAGCAACCAGGATGAATCTGTGGCCGTTTGAAGCAGTCGGTTCAATCTTGCCAATCATGTCAATGCCCCACATAGCAAAGGGCCAGGGTGAAGACATCACGTTCAAAGGATTGGGAGGCACATGCACCTTATCCGCATAAATCTGGCATTTGTGGCATTTTCTGGCATAGGCACAACAGTCTGCATCTATTGTGATCCAGTAATAACCTGATCTTAGCAATTTCTTGGCCATTGCATGTCCTCCCGCATGGGTACCGAAGGATCCTTCGTGCACCTCGTGCATCAACAAGTCTGCTTTTGTTCTGTCAACGCATCTGAGGAGTACCATATCAAAGTTTCTCTTGTACAGGGAACCATCAGTGTTCAGAAAGAAACTACCAGCAAGCCTTCTTAATGTCTTCTTATCATTGGAAGATGCCCCAGGTGGGTATGTTTGATCCTCAAAGAAGCACTTAATGTCATGGAACCAAGGCTTATCATCTTTGACAACATCTGCTGCGAACACATATGCTGGTCTGTCAAGTCTGGACACTGAAATTTGAGGTACGAAGTTGGCAGCTTGAACTTTGATCATGGATGAAATGGTAGCCAGAGCATATGCAAACTGATTCTCGTCCCGAGGGATATACTCAAGCTTAACCGTTGTGAAGAAAGTCAATAACCTCCTTGTATAATCCCTGTAAGGTATCAGATGATCCTGGTGTGTGTACCATTTGCCGTTGGTTTGATTAACTACCAGAGCTGAATCTCCGAATACAGTCAATGTCTTGATCCTGAGATCAATGGCTTCCTCAAGACCCATAATACAAGCTTCATATTCAGCTTCGTTGTTAGTGCAGTTAAAGGTGAGTTTTGCCGAGAAAGGCATGTGAACCCCCTTAGGTGTAATGAGTACTGCACCAACACCACGACCATTCATATTAACAGCCCCGTCAAACATCATAGTCCATTCTTCTTCCGGGTCGGGCCCTTCAGTGTGAACAGGCTCTTCATGATCTTTTGCTTTTATGAACATGATGTCTTCATCAAGGAAGTCAAATCTCATAGGCTGGTAATCATCAATAGGTTGCTCAGCAAGATATTCAGACAATACACTGCCCTTGATGGCTTTCTGAGATGTGTACTGAATGTCATATTTTGTGAGGATCATTTGCCATCTTGCGACTCGTCCGGTAAGTACTGGCTCTCAAAAATATACTTGACTGGGTCCATCTTTGAGATCAATAAAGTGGTGTGGGTCAACATATACTGTCTCAGTCGGCGAGCAGCCCACGCTAAAGCACAACAAGTTTTCTCGAGCAGTGAATAACGTTGTTCACAGTCGGTAAACTTTTTGCTTAGGTAGTATATTGCATACTCTTTTCGACCAGACTCGTCATGCTGGCCCAGCACACACCCCATTGACTCTTCTAATACTGTCAAGTACATGATTAGGGGTCTTCCTTCAACTGGAGGCATAAGGATTGGAGGCTCTTGTAAGTATTCCTTGATCTTGTCAAAAGCCTTCTGGCAGTCTCCGTTCCACTTGACCGTTTGTTCTTTTCTTAGCAGTTTGAACAAGGGTTCGTAGGTTGCTGTAAGGTGAGATATGAACCGTGAAATGTAGTTCAATCGACCTAAGAACCCTCGAACTTCTTTTTCTGTCTTCGGTGCAGGCATTTCTTGAATAGCTTTGACTTTATCAGGGTCAACTTCAATCCCTTTCTCACTTACAATGAATCCCAGCAGCTTACCGGATCGTACCCCGAATGTGCATTTGTTGGGGTTTAACTTCAGTTGGTACTTTCTCAGACGCTTGAATAGCTTCAGTAGATTTACCAGGTGGTCTTCTTCGGTGAGGGACTTGGTAATCATGTCATCCACATAACATTCGATTTCTTTATGGATCATATCGTGGAATAATGTTACCATAGCCCGTTGATATGTTGCACCAGCATTCTTCAGTCCGAATGGCATCACTTTGTAACAGAACGTGCCCCAGGGTGTGATGAAGGTCGTCTTCTCCATGTCTTCAGGTGACATCTTGATCTGATTGTATCCTGAAAATCCGTCCATGAAGGAGAACACCGAGAACTGAGCCGTATTGTCAACCAGTACATCAATGTGAGGTAATGGAAAATCGTCTTTCGGGCTGGCTCTGTTCAGATCCCGGTAGTCAACACACATTCTTACTTTGCCGTCTTTCTTAGGCACAGGTACTATATTAGCAACCCACGGCGGATAGCTAGTCACAGCGAGGAACCCGGCGTCCCACTGTTTTTGTACCTCTTCTTTGATTTTCATTGCCATGTCTGGGCGAGTACGGCGTAGCTTCTGTTTAACCGGCGGGCAATCTTCTCTTAAAGGCAGCTTGTGCATAACAATGTCGGTGTCCAACCCTGGCATATCCTGATAAGACCAAGCAAATACGTCCACATATTCCCGAAGCAGGTCAATCAGTTGCTCTTTCACTGAGTCTTGTAAGCAGGCCCCGATCTTAACCTCGTTCACATCTTCATCCGTACCAACATTAATCGTTTCGACCTCCTCCTGATGAGGAGTGATAACCTTCTCCTCTTGCCTTAACAACCTGGCTAGCTCTTCAGGAAGCTCATAATCTTCTTCAACCCCTTCATCAGCTTGATTGATTGGATTGTCAAAGTCATACGAAGCCATAGCTGTGCTGTTGTCAGTGCAGTCTGAAAGGCACTCTCTGCAAGGGTTTAGATTGTTCATTTTAGTGATTGATTTTAATCTTGTTTAGAAAGAGTGAAATGAAGTTGTCATTTTGAAAACATTGCCATTTTATTTTTTGTACAAAAAGAAAAATGGAAAAAACAGTGAGCGGAAAAAAGACTCATTTGCAAAAGATGTCTGATTATCATTGATTGATCTATTTGCACAAAATTACAGATGGCCCGATTACAAAATGAGTCTTGTCATCTTGGGCAAGACGCAAGACTTGATGCATGCTTAAAATACAGGAAATAATAATTACTCTGCAGGAGTAACTCTTATAATTTCCTGGGAAGACCAGTTTGAGATACTGCTCCCCGGGATCCTTGGACGTATCCAGCTCTCCAGGTTGCGGTCGCTTTCATCCTCGTCTTCCAAATTGTTCATGGCATCTGGGGTGAGCATCCCCCCACTAACAAAATTGGGCTTCTTAGCAGCCTCTGCTTGATCTTGTTGAGTTGGTTTGTAACCCAACCCAAATATGTCCTCCTTCTTCTCTACAGGCAGCAACTTGCCCCAGCCATGGGCAGTCCCCTCTTCAACAACCTTCCGGGCTTGCTGATAAGATGTCATTGAGGTTCCAGGCACAGCGGATGCTTCATTTATGTTCAAGGCCTCAAATCCTTGACTCATAGTTTCGTGGATCTCCCCATCCATCTCAATGTATTTGTATGTAGCCAGATGGCTAACAAAGATATCTTCCTCTCCACAAATGGTAACGACTTGGCCCTCCCACTCGAATTTTAACTTCTGGTGAAGGGTCGACGTCACGGCGCCAGCGGCGTGTATCCATGGTCTACCCAATAGACAGCTGTAGGCAGGCTGTATATCCATCACGAAGAAGGTCGTTTTGAAAGTCTGTGGGCCAATCGTTATAGGTAACTCAATTTCTCCCAGAACTGATCTCTTAGAACCATCAAAGGCTCTCACTACCAGATTGCTTGGGCGTAATGCCAATCCTTCATACTCCAGCTTCACAAGGGCTTTCTTAGGTAGGACATTGAGGGATGATCCTATGTCCACCAATACATGAGAAAGAACTGCACCCTTACACTCCAAGGTAATGTGCAAAGCCTTGTTGTGATTGCGGCCTTCTGTTGTCAAATCAGTGTTGGTAAATCCTAGTCCATGACTAGCGTTGACATTTCCAACTACTGCCTCTAACTGACTGACGGTAATCTCCTCTGGCACATAAGCTGCGTGCAAGACTTTTAGTAGTGCGTTCCGATGAGCCTCGGAGCACATTAGCAATGATAAAATGGAGATTTTGGAAGGTGTCTGGTGAAGCTGGTCCACTATCTTGTAATCACTTTTCTTGATGATTCTCATGAATTCATCAACCTCTTGATCAAAAGGGGTCTTTAAAGCTTCTTTAACAACTTGTTCTTCTTGCACCATGCTCTTCCCTTTTTCCTTGGCAGCAGCTTCTGCTTCGGCATTGGGTCTTGGAATTTGCGGAGCAAAGAGACGTCCGCTTCGAGTGAAGCCTCAGCCTCCCCCCACATTGTCTATTTGTGGCGAAGAAGTTGATGATTCCAAAGTGATTTTCTGCCCTTCGCAATATAGATCTGAGCCGTAATGCCAAGGGATGGCATTACTGCTTTCGTAAGGAACCGGCCCAGGCACTGTGATAGTGACTGGACTGATAGCAGCTGCAGAAGGGACCATGATAGTGTGTGGATCATAGTATATTGTAACTGGTGCTCTGATAGGAGTGGCATTTTGTGAGTTGTAGGCAGAATCATTTGCAGGATCATAATATATTGTAACCGTTGAGACACTTTCATTGTTTGATGTTGATGTTGTAGGAGGCACTGTTGACTGGATGGGTGTTGAAACTGTAGAAGAGATGGATGTTGATATTTGGTCCGTTGAAGTTACAGATGAAGCATTGGTTGATGAGATTGAAGAGTTGTTTGGAACAATTGTTGTTGCAGTTGTAGAAGACTCGGGAATTGTTGTTAAGGAGATTGCTGGATTTGGAGGTGTTGATGTTGTGATTTGAAGTAAGCCACTCTGGATGAGACCGTCTATGCCACTTCTCAAGTTATCACACCTATTTACCGAAATGTTGCAATAACCGCACCCGAGCTCACACCCGGGGAACATCTGGCATTCAAGGAGTTGAGCTTTAATCTCTACCAGGGGTGTCCGAATCTGCCCCACACTGGTTATCAAGAAAGACGGCTTACCTTCCTCAATAGCATTAATTTTGGGTCCTCCGTGGTTGGGCATAAGGTTCTTACTGACATTTGGCGGGGGTGCAAAGTTTAGAGCTTTGGAATCCACTAGATCCTGTACTTTCATGTGCAAAGCTCTGCACTTCTCTGTACTGTGGCCAGGTGCGTTGGAATGAAAAGCACATCTGGCGCTGGCGTCATAATTTTTGGGCAGACTGGCAGGATCTGGAGGTGCCAATGTCCTTAGCTCAACCAGGTTGAGTTTCAGGAGTTGTGGCAATAATACGGCATAAGGCATAGGGATCGGATCAATCACCTTATTGGCCTGAGATGGTCTCTGTTGAAAAGGTCTTTGCTGATTGTTGATGTTGGTGTTGTTATTGTTATAATTTCTCTGAGGTGGATACAGAGCTTGTTGCTGGTAGTGGGGTTGTTGATGTGGTTGATATGCTAGTTGTGGATGAATTGGAGCAGGAATGGTGACAGCTGCCACTGACCTATGAACATACTAGGGTCTGCCCCTGCTGGTATGGATAGCATTAGTCTCACCAGTTCTTCTTGGGCCCACAAAAGGCTTTCTGGGGTTGTTTGACGAGCTTGCTCCATTGTCGGAAATCTTCCCCATCTTTAGTAGGCTCTCAATTCTTTCTCCAGCTATAACTACATCAGCGAAGCTGGTGGAAGAAAAGGCAGCTAGCCTGTCAATGTATGTCCCTTGGAGGGTGTTCATAAACATGTCGGCCATCTCCCTTTCCGACATGTGTGGCTGGACAGCAGCAGCAAGTTGTCTCCACCTCTGGGTGTACTCCCGGAAGCTTTCTCTGGATGACTGGGACATTCCCATCAGGAGGGTCCTGTTAGGAGCCATATCCAAGTTGTACTGGTATTGTCTAATGAAGGCCTCAGCCAGGTCTTTCCAGCATCTGATGGTTGCTCTAGTCAAATGAGAGTACCATTCCCTTGAAGCTCCTGTTAAACTGTCTTCGAAATAAAACATCCACAGTTTTTCATCCATGGTGTATACCTTCAGCCTCCCCAGAAAGGATTGCAAATGGGTTCGTGGACAGGAAGTTCCGTTGTACTTCTCGAAGCATGGAGGTTTGAACTTGTGGGGAATTCTTACCCCGTCCACTAATCCCATGTCCATGACATCAAAGCCCAGAGAATTTTGAGACTCTAGAAACCTTAATTTCTCAGCAATTTCATCCAGCCTCCTGTCATAGGCTTCATCCCCAGCTCCCATCACAGTGAACTAATCTTCTTGGGGGTCTTCTTGTAGTACTCTTCCTGTAGTAGCATTCCCTTGTACATTAGCAGGGATGTTGATCTCTGGGTGAAGATGGGGCCCAAACACAGGTGGGTTGATATGAGGCTGAACCCTCTCATTGTTGCTCGTCCATCCAGTCCCTAGATGGGGGTCTTCCTGAGTCTGCCTTTCTACTAATGCCCTTAATCTTTCTTGGCTCTGTGCCAATCCATTCATCCCCTCCATGAACTGAGTCATCTGGTTTCTCATTTCCAACCTCTCATTGACCATTTGAGTCCTGACTTCTGTAAGATCCTGTTGTACCTGGTCCATTTGTATACCCGGAAGGTTGTTACGGGTAGGATATCTGTGCGGACGGTTGAGTGGGAACACCCGACGGCGAGCAATAGTTCCTGAACCACAACAGAGTTAGTAACAAACAAAACAAAACCTACAAAACAAAACAGAAGGTTAGTATGCAATGCAGTATGCTCATTTGTTTCTAAGGTATCCGGCTTGGCATTTTGGTTTTGACCTTTCCAAACCCCTGAGGAAGATACTTTTGATGTTGCTTTGAGAGGGAGATTCAAATGAAACAAACCAATGGATATATTACAAAAAGTGAATGATACATAGTTTGTTTTTTACAAAACATGCCCCTGAGGGGTCAAAAATACAACATAAGAAAAGAAAAGTACATGAAATGAAAACAACAACAAGCAAAAGTCAGACACCAAGACCAAACTCATCCTCCTAAACTTCCTTCAGAAGTGCTTCAGTTACAGGGTCAGTTGGATGCTCTGTGAGGTTCCTGATAAGGAGATTCCTGGTGGTGATAGCAGCAGTTAGCTTCTTGTGTCTGCTCTGGTCCTTTGACCTCTTCACACCAGCCTTAAGCTTCAATTCTGAGATCTCCTTCTGGGCTGCTAGCAAGGCTTCCTGTTGCTCCTTTGCATTAACCTCCAACTGCTCAATCTTGTCCTGGGTTCTCTTATCCTTTTGAGTGCGAGCTTCAGTGATCCTGACCCACCTAGCTTGACTCTCTTTCAGATATAAGTCAGTCTTGGCCTTCTGAAACTGAGCCTCCTTACAGGCATTCTTCAAAATCTGCTCTCCAACCCTTGACTTCTTGATGTAGTCCTCTGACTTCTCAATCCTGGCTAGATGCTCCACTTTAAGCTTTTCCAATCTTTCAATGTCCAGACGACCATCACTCCTCTCCCAGAGGGTCTTCTGTAGAGCCTGAGTCAGATTCTCATTCCTCTCTTTCAGTTTCTCAAACTCCTCTAAGCTGACAGTGGTTGGAAGGGGTGCTGTGGATGGTCCAGGTGCATCCTCAATGGTGAAGGGCATCCCAGAAATTTGAGCACTGGCATGAGACCATTCATAATACTGAGCTGAAGCCACATTATTGCACCTCCCAAGAATGTCCATCCCTTTGGTCTGGATGTTGTCCCAAGCCCAGGATGCTTGTCTGACAACAGCTAGATTAGGCTTTATCTCACAATACAGGTTTTCAGCTAAATCTTGCATTCTAGGAGGGTGGACCAAAGCATAGCCCAATTGTCTTTTGAATAGCAGAGGGTTGTAGTTGATGCAACCCTTCACTCCTATCAGAGGTACATTGGGGAACTGCCCACAACTAGTAATGATGTCCCTGTCCTCGGTGCTCTGGGTGCACCACCTGATGTCATCTGAGGTCAAAGCAATGAGTCTTATAGCCCAGTTCTTCTGCTGGTGAGGATTCAAGAATGCATCAGTCTTGGGCAAGTGTATGAGCAACCAGGTATGGAACAGGGGAGCACAGCACCTCACCAATCTCCCTCTTTGCTTTTCATTCCTTTGGTGAACAGAGTAATAGAAATCTCCCAGTAAGGTGGGCACTGGGTTCCTTAGAATGAAAAGGTGAATGGCATTCTTGCTAATAAACTTAGGCTCATCTGCAAAAGGTATAACCCCATATATGCTGAGGGCTAACAAAGCACAGACTGCCTTCCATTCTCCCAAAGAGGCCTTCAGGATAGCCTGGGAAGTCAAGAAATCCAAGTGTAGACCAGAGATTCCAGCCTTTGCTGTCATGTTTTGCTCAATCAGAACAGGTTCCAAATATAGTGCCTTTGCCACCTCCTCATTGCTGGGAAAAGCCATCTCAGGGTTGAAGGGGACACCACCCCTGACAGGTACACCAATCAGTGATGAATACTCTTCCAATAAGGGTCCCAACTGAAAATTCTGGAAGGTGAAGCACCTCAGAGGAGGATCATAGAACTTTAGACAAGTGTGAATTAAGCTCCTCTGAGAAGGGTCCAAATCCATAACCACATCAAGGATGCCTCCATAATGTTCTCTGAATAGTGGTATATGGTCTGGAGTAATAAAGGCCTGGATCTTCCTGATGCCAGTCAGCTCAGGTTCAAAGAAATGATATGAGATATTGCTCTTCTTGGGTGCCATGTTGCTGAAGAAGAGCTGAAACAGATGCTGATGATGATGACTGATACTAGAAGATGGGCCACTGACAGGCTAATACTGATGATGCAGGTGACTGAAGCAGGTAGCTGATGAACAGGGTCTATGCTGATGAAGGGGTCAAAACCAAGCCAAAATATGATATGGATACCCTGAAAAACAAATAAACACATGTTAAATGATGCAATGATGATGTATGCAAATGATATGCAAGGGTTTGTGATCAAGCTGGATCTGATTAACTGCCTTGATATAAGTCCATGTATGTTCAAGAAATCCAGATGGAGGTTCATAAGTCCAGTAACCAAGGTGGGGGACTCAAATAAAGAGTCACATGTCCAGGGTTAAAATCACAAAAACTGTCCCAAAATGGAGTACTCTTAATCAAAACAAAGTAACAGGGTATGCTGAGGTCAAGGGTACCTGCAAACCTGTATACAACCCAACCTCCTCACCGGTGGTGTTCTAAAACAAGGATCCTCAGACTTGGATCACTTATGAGAAGTGTAAACACTTCTAACCCGGAGGTACAGTGTTTACAATAACCATAAAAGATCCTCCTCTAATTCACCCCAGTTTCTGAAGGTTAATACTAAAGGTCATCCAGACTTAGCAGGCTTCCCAGATAGCCCTAGCACTACAGGAAATCTGTAGCACAGATTTCTCAAGAAGAAACCCATATCTGAACCGTGTTTCATATTCCCGCACCAGACCGAAATGGAATGGGAAAGAACATGAACCACTCTAGCCTAGGTGTCACTCAGGTCCCCGGTATAGGACCTTAACTCTCAATAGAACCCCACCCACCAAAGCAACAAAACCAGATCCAGCCAGAACAGTATGACAGTATGATGTATATAAAGCTATGAAGAAAGCAATAAAACAACTGCACATAAAGCAATAAACAAAATAAATATACAAACACAAATAGCACATAACACCCCAGTAAACACAAATCAAACAAGCGCTAGGAGGAACCCACAAAAAGGAACCAGAAGCCCTAGTTACAGTATAAAGGGTCCCCAGCAGAGTCGCCAAGCTGTCGCTCCCAAAAGATGAGACTGAGCTCAAAATGAGGTACAGACGCGAACGGTCGGTGAAAGGAGGGATGTGAGAACACACTGGAGTGAACTCACCGAAAAAGAAAAGAGTCGCCAGCTAGGCATTTTTATCCTGGAGGAAAGGCAATGCTGCATAGACCTAGAAAGATATGGACAAGACGGTTGCGAACCAGAGAGACTGAGAAAGGGGGTTGGTTACAACCTGGGAAGGTATTAGCACCCAGATTGTCCGTCGTACTCGAAGGGATCCACGCTTAAAAGATTTGTGTTTTAAAGGGGTAGTGTCAGTGCAATTTGTGTATAAAAGAGCTGGAAAAGAATGCAAGTGTTAGTGTAAAAGGAGTGTGAAGTGTGTAAATGTACAGTGTCAGTGTAAGAAAAGGAATAAGATGCTCAAGATAATGAGGTCAAAAGAATAATGCTGGAAAGAGGGGAATATACAGAGACTTTTGTTCGATAACAGTTAAGTTATGCCTACGTATCCTCTCGTGCAATGAGGAAGTCAGAACACCGTAGTTCGACCCAAAGAGACTGAAAGATGAATTGACTTGTGAACTGCTTGCTTGCCTATGCTCAAGTGTAAGACCTGTCTGGCTCAGGTGCAAACTATCTTGCATTAGACGGAAGAAGCAAGTTCTCGTTTATGAGTGAAGGTGATGAGAAAAGAATACCGGAGGGGACGATTATTGTTTGTTTTTGTGTTTTCAGTCTTTTATTGCTTTTGAAAGTTTGTCATAAGTTAATGAGCTTAAGCCTAAACCAATGGGTTAGTAAACTCATCACATCCTCCCTCTGATTAGGGGTAATGAGAATACCTTAAGTGTGAAGTCAGCTTCTCACACTTAATCACCTTGGTGTAGGATTAAGATCATTAACCTACTTGTGATTAATTAGATGTTTTTTGGTGTTTTTGTTTAGTGTTAAGTAATGAGATTAAGCCATAATCAGGGATTAAACAGACTCATTACACCATCCTAATAGAAGGATAATAGATGATAATGTTTAAGCTGAGGAAAGCTCCTCAACTTAATCCATGGTTAGGGATTAAACCCATGACAAACCAAAGCCTTTATTAAGTGGATTTTAGTTAATGATAAGATGATGAAGTTAGTTTTAGGGTTTGTAAGACAACTTGAGGAGGACTTGTCCATTAACACTAGGGTTAGTCCTTCTTAACCAATTAAGGAAGAATTAGAACCCTAATGCAAGGCCCAAGTTACAAGCTTGATGTCTTGATGATTATTAGATGAATTGATTAAAGGATTTAAACCCATTAAGGGTTTAACACTTAGGATTAAAGTTATACACTCCATCCTAATAGAAGGATGCAGGCATAAGCTTAATCACAAAGCCTTAAAACCTTTAGGGTTTAGTCCCTGATTATGAGGTGAGAAGAGAAGACTCAATGAGACACAAAGGTAAAATCTAAATGGGGGGACTAATCAAAACCCTAATTATTGTCATGCTTGGTTTTTCCTAAGGTTTGTGAGGTTTACAAGAAAGATCTTCAGAGGAACCACCAGGAAGCAGATGAAAGGAGCAAGGAGAAGCAAAGTAACTTGCTTCATTTAAGAAGGCAAGTCACTTGAGGAAAGAAAGTAAGGAGAAGAAGAATGAGCAAGCTCAATCTCAAACACAAAACAAAATGCAGCAATGATGCATAATAGAGATGAAAAGAAATTGTGAGAAGTGAAGGCAAATCCACTTCCCAAAGTGACTTACCACCTGAAAAGTTAGTGAAGGAAATACAATGCAATGCAAAATGAGATGAGATGTGATGATGCAAACCAAAACCAGAAGCATGAGTATGATGTTAATGATGCTATGAGGTGATACAAACATGAAACAAAGCATGAGGATGATCATACAAACATATGGATGCAAGGGAAGCATGCTTAGGACCATGAACATACATGAAAAGTTATGGAATACAAATGACATACAAAATGGAAAATGAATGATGCAATGATCAAACATGCTTCTAATATGTCTTAAGATGTCTAATGAATCAAATGGATGCACAAAATGTCATGGCAAGTCACGGTATGCAAGCAAATGCAAGATGAATGCAAAAGGAAGCCCAAATTAGGGTTTATGATCAATGCACAAAACAAAAACAAAAACCAGAAGCAAACATCAAGATAAAAAATTGAAAATGCATCTAAGGGAACCCTAAACCTATACAAACTCACTGCCCAAAGGAGGGGTTCTAACTCTTAACCTAATGAAAGTTATGAATTTCCTAAGATTGCTAGGGTTTTAAGGTACCTTGTCAAGAAAAATGTCAAACAAATTGAAAATGCAAGATCAAATCATGCAAATTTAATCCTATAAACTACATGCTATACAAGATGCAATGCAAAAAGAATCAAAGTCCAACTCTTAAAGACTAGGCAGAAATGAATTTTCAAAGTTAGGATCAAAATAATGCCTTAAAATGAAATTAATTCCATGAAAAATTATCAAAAGTCATCAAGATCAAAAAAGAAATTTGGTTTAAGGGTTGGACAATGTTTCTAAATGATTTTAAAGGTTTCATGAATTTTTTTGTGATTTTTAAATACCTAAAAGTATTTTTAATTAATTAATTCTCATTAATTAATTAAAAATAAACTTTTAAATGATTTAAAAATATTTTTTAATGCAAAAAATAAAAATAAAAATGTTTTTGGTTTCTGAAAATTAATAAAAGCTTGTATAAAAATTTTCAGAATTTTTCAAAATGTTTTACTATTTTAAATAAATTGAAGAAAATAAATGCAAACAAATGAAAATAAAATAAAATTAAATGAATAAATGAAGAAGTCAACTGATCCTAAGGCTGGTATTCAAACTGGACGCGCGGGAGTTGACTGGAGTGCGCATCTGGACGGCCAGAATTCAAATCTCCCTAATTAATGTCATTAACCCTAATCTTGCCCTAATCACTTTCAGATGACCGGAACAGTGGTTTCGGTCATCTTCTCCGGCGAATCAAAAGAGCTAACTTCTACTCTAGGCAAAATCAAAAGCTCTAAACCTCCAGATCGTATCTCCTAATCACCCTGAACACGAATCAAGCATCAAAACAAATTTATATAACCTACAACTCAAGATATGGATCAAAACATAAAATCTGGAAAAGTTTCAGAGCTTCGATACAGGCTTATTTCTCCACCATTTCAAAAAGTAAAAACATCAGGGTGATCAGCAAAGCATGAAGAACAATCTAGGAACTTAAAAACTCATTTCTGGAAAAAAGTTCTTGAGGTACCTGAGCTTGAGCTTTCTCAGTTTGCAACTTTCTGGGCCAGACTTTGCTTCAAATCAACCCCCAATGATCCTTAGCTGGTGTTTGTGATCCTTAGCTGGAGTTTAAATGGCCTTGAAATGGGAATGGCAGAAACTCAGTTTGTGAAATGTGAAAATCGTGTTTTTGATTATGGCTGTTTTAGGGCAAAATGGAAGGTGGGAAATGATTAGTGAGGTTTATGAAGTTGAATGGTGAAAAAAGTTTGAAGGTTTGATGGCTGAATCAAGAGATTCGAAGGCTTTTGCAAATGAGAGGATTTTTGAGTGTGCTGTGTTCTTGGAGCTTTCAGGCTTGTGTGTTATGTGCTTTTGCTTGCTTTTGGTTTGTATAAACAAATGGGATTGGTCAGATGAGTTGATGTGTGCTGTTGTGATTGGTATGGCTCAAGTTGCCAAAATGTCAAGTTTGTGTAAGAGAGGCATGGGCTACTAGCTAGCCAAGGACAGATGGGGTGTCCTGCGCAGCAAGATGTGTGGAGAGCCATAGGATTGATTGTGAAGCCAGCAAGCAAGTGGATTCACACTTGAGTGAGTTTTTGCAACTTGCTTCACTTTTGTTTCCTTTGAGAATTCTTGCTCCATAAGTCATGAAGATGAGTGATCCCTTGGCCCATTCTGAATTTTAGATGTCACATGATCATGTTGTGAAGAAATGATACACATTTGAGGCCTTTAGAACACTTGATCAAACTATTTTGCAAAATGTCTCTTTGGTGGAAAACTTCAAATTTTGTGATTTTAGCCAACTTTGACAAGCCATAACTTTTGATCCAAAATGAATTAGGTCATGTTCTTGTACTTTTTGAAAAGGGAATGATCCATTCTACAACTTTCATGACCAAAGTTTTTCCATTTGAAGCATTTTTTAATCAAAAAGCAAGGGTTGAAAAGGTTTCCTAAAATGGCAATTTTCATTAAAAGTCAACTTTCCCAAAAAAGTCAACTTTGCAAATGACTTGAGATTCTTCAATTTTGTGAACTTCCAACATCTTATATGATCAAATAAAGATCATACATAATCAAAATGATGAAGAACACCCTTTGGTTGGGTCATTGGGGGCCTCAGATGCCCTGATTTTACACTGACTTGCTTAGAAAGTCAACCCTTGATCAGATGACTTCCCCATTGAATTTCTTCATGAAAATTGATATGCATGATCCCTATACCATATAGAGACCAATAGAAACAAGAATGACCAAAAAATTTGGAGTTATGGCCTTTGAAACCAAAACCCTAATTCTAGGTCATCTGTGTAGTTATGCCTGGCTCTGCTTCCATGCCATTCTCAGTTCTTGTGATTCTTTGACTTCTTTGACTTTGAGAGGATATAATATGATGCTTGAACACACATGGACCCCTTTGAAGTGATTGATTACCTTTGGAGTGGCTCAAGAAGCTCTTGGATTGCTCAGATCACAAACCCTAGATGCAGATGACTTTGAACCAATGCAATGAATCAAAAATGTGATATGAGATGATATGATTGAGCTTATGCATATGAGGAGATCATAAGCCATGGTGTGAATGGGTGAGGGCAAATTTGGGGTGTTTACACCAGGTCCCAGAATGAAGAGCAACACCTTGACCATCTACATAAGTTATTTGAGAGGTTGAAGAAGTATAAACTGAGATTGAATCCAAACAAGTGTACTTTTGGCGTTAGGTCTGGTAAACTCCTGGGTTTCATTGTCAGTGGAAAAGGTATTGAAGTGGATCCTGCAAAAGTGAAAGCTATACAAGAGATGCCAGCTCCCCGTACTGAGAAGGAAGTTAGAGGTTTCTTGGGACGACTGAATTACATTGCAAGATTTATTTCCCATCTAACTGCTACTTGTGAGCCAATCTTCAAGCTGTTGAAGAAAGATCAAGTAATGGAATGGAATGACGAGTGCCAGACAGCCTTTGATGAAATCAAGATATATCTCCTAGAACCTCCAATCTTGATGCCACCAGTTGATGGAAGACCCTTGATTATGTACTTAACAGTGTTAGACAGCTCAATGGGGTGTGTGTTGGGGCAACATGACGAGTCTGGTCGAAAAGAGCAGGAAATATACTACCTTAGCAAAAAGTTTACCGACTGTGAAACAAGATTCTCACTGCTCGAGAAAACTTGTTGCGCTTTGGCATGGGTTGCTCGCCGACTAAGACAATATATGTTGACTCATACTACCTTGTTGATTTCAAAGATGGATCCAATCAAGTACATATTCGAGAAACCTGCACTCTCCAGACGAATAGCGAGATGGCAAATGATCTTAACAGAATATGATATACAGTACACTACTCAGAAGGCCATTAAAGGAAATGTTGTGGCTGATCATTTGGCTCATCAGGCAGTGGATGATTATCAGTCAATGAGTTTTGAGTTCCCTGATGAAGACATTATGATTATTACCAAAGAAACTGGCCAATATGACGGACCTGAACAAGGATCCCGATGGACTATGGTTTTTGATGGAGCTTCTAATGCGCTTGGTAATGGTGTTGGTGTTGTGATCATTTCCCCTGAAGGTTGTCATACTCCAATTACTGCGAGACTTTGTTTCTATTGTACCAATAACATGGCTGAATATGAAGCATGTATCATGGGTATCAAAGCTGCCATTGAGATGAAGATTCAGTTCCTGGATGTATATGGAGATTCAGCCCTGGTAGTTAGTCAGATTAAAGCAGATTGGGATACCAAGCATGAAAATCTCATTCCTTACAGAGAGCATGTGTTGTCCTTGATCCCATACTTTGAAGAGATTACCTTTGGACATATTCCACGAGGAGAGAATCAGTTGGCAGATGCACTAGCCACCATGGCATCTATGTTTGAGATTAGCTGGGATGATGAAGCTCCTAAGATCACTATTGATAGATTTTAGAAGCTTGCATACTGCAATGAGATTGATACTGAAGGAGGAGAGGAAAAGCCTTGGTTCTATGAAGTGAAAAGATATCTTGAAGCTCAGGAGTTCCCTGAAGGGGCATCTGCCAAAGATAAGAAGTTTCTGAGGAGATTTTCTGCTAAGTTCTTCTTGAATAATGGAATTTTGTACAAACGCAATCATGATTCGACTTTGCTTCGTTGTGTGGATAAGAAGGAAGCAACAGAGATTATGGAAGACATGCATGATGGGATCTTTGGCACTCATTCTAGTGGTTATACTATGGCAAAGAGGATATTGAGAGCAGGTTACTATTGGTCTACCATGGAAGCTGACTGCTACCAACATTCTAAAACATGTCACAAATGTCAGATTTATGCTGATAAAGTACATATACCTCCATCCCCATTGAATGTGTTGACTGCTCCTTGGCCTTTTGCCATGTGGGGCATAGATATGATTGGTGAGATCAAGCCTACTGCTTCTAATGGGCATCGTTTCATCCTGGTTGCCATCGATTACTTTACAAAGTGGGTGGAGGCAGCCTCATTTGCATCTGTTACCAAGAATGTTGTGGCTCGATTCATTAAGAATAATCTCATATGCAGGTATGGCATCCCTGAAAGGATTATCACAGACAATGGCTCTAATCTGAACAATACCATGATTACTGATCTCTGCATGCAGTTCAAGATTAAGCATCACAACTCTTCTCCGTATCGTCCGAAAATGAATGGGGCAGTAGAAGCTGCTAATAAGAACATCAAGAAGATTTATGAGAAGATGACTGTTACTATCAAGGATTGGCACAAGATGTTACCATTTGCTCTTCATGGTTACTGTACTACAATACGTACTTCAACAGGGGCAACCCCATTCTCCTTAGTCTATGGTATGGAAGCAGTTCTACCCATTGAAGTTCAGATCCCCTCCTTAAGAATCATGAAGGATGCAGGCTTGGATGAAGATGAGTGGATTCAGACTCGACTTGACCAGATAAATTTGATTGATGAGAAAAGGCTGGCAGCTGTTTGTCACGGTCAGATGTACCAGAAACGGATGATCAAAACTTTTAATAAGAAAGTTAAGCAAAAGGTATATTAGGCTGGTGACTTGGTAATCAAGCGTATCATATTACCACAAGGTGATCCTAGGGGCAAGTGGACCCCTACATATGAAGGACCATTTGTAGTCAATAGGGTATTCTCAGGAGGTACCATGATGCTTACTACTATGGATGGTGAAGACTTCCCACAGCCTGTAAACGCAGACATAGTTAAAAAATACTACGCATAAAAAAGGACCCGCTAGGTTGATTGGCCTAGGCAAAAATAAGGGCATCCCGGAAAACCAAAAGGGTTTGGGCAAAAATTAGGGATATATATATATATATAAATGTACACCCGGCAAGTCGAAAACTTGAAAGGGCGGCTTGGGGAAAAAAGGGTATCCCGGTGGATTTAAAACCTGAAAAGGCAATCCAGGAAAAAGTTAGGGATTAAAGCGTATGACTATGTCTTGTTGGATCACCCATGTAACTCCAACTGTTGGTGCTACCTAAATAAAGTTCAAACAAATAAAGTTCAATCCAATCGTTTCCATCTTGACAACAAAAGATGAGATACTTGAAGATAGTGGCAATAGTGGAATTGGAACTCAATAGGATTATTTCTCACATAACTGCTTTTCTTTGTTTTTGTAAAACTTTTACGACGAATTCATCTTACTAGGATTTCTGTCTCCTTGTACAAACTTGTCTGTGTATAGGCTACTTGAAGGAAAATTGCGATCTAAACGCAGCGGAAAACAAAAATTTTCCTTTAGTGATCCTTACGAATGAGCATGGTCAGTGATAGAATCGTTACCTCTTTGTGGCGATTCAGATCTTTGATGCAGCGATCACAAGCGTTGATGAAGTGCAACGCCTCTACTCAGTCCACACGAACAGCTTCCGGTCACAGTGCTAGCTGCTTACGAACGGAATTATTTGAGTGAGAATCAAAAACGAAATTGCATCAAGTGAAAGCTTCATCACAAGGGTTCCTTTTATAGACTCTCTTGTGGGCTGCGGGCTAAAAGCCCAATTCACATGATCCATAATAATATTATATATTATTATAATAACTATTATTATAATAAATATATTTATTTTATTATTATTTTATAACCATTATAAAATAACAATAATTATTATTATATTATCCGAATTTCTATTTTCACTTAAGTGCACCGTACCTTACGGTGTTCCTTTGATTTCTCTATCTCTCATCAAACTGTCCTTATGTGTGTGACCCTGTAGGATTTCGTAACGTTGGTAATTATATTAAATTATATATTTAACATAATAAACAGTGAGCGGTATCTAGCAACACATCACTGCTACCCAAGTCACGAAAATGTCATGTGATCTGACAAAACCTTTTTCGTGATAATATATGTTTGTACAATTACCCTTTTGCCCCTATGTCTATATTGAACACAAGGCATACACTGTGTCATCCTTGTCCAGTTCAATATTGGGCCCTTAGACATTTCTCCTGTTATGCAGGATTGGCAAATTCCATCTAGGACACTCATGTCCCTCAGCATGCTTCGTGGAGTGCCCATCAACTGTCTTTATGATCATCCAGTTACGGATAATGTTTGATCAGCAATAAAGCACCTGACTCTACATCTAGGGTCCATAGTGGTTTCAGGTCGAAGGGTGGTAATACACCATTATCACCATGAGAATAACTTATGACACTTTGCATAACATACTATGTAGTATTCTCATAGCGGGTCAATCCGGTATAAATATTACTCCTAATATTTATACCTATGTCAAGACTTGATAACTCTTTATCCATGATCCATGAGATGTGATCATCAGTCTATCTTCATAATAGTCTCAATGCTTTAATGTTATCCCACTTTGCAATAAAGCTTGACTACGGATATTTTAAGAATAATGTCTTTATGTTTAATGGGATCTCATGATTAAGTCACACTTAACATTTCATTAAACAGACTAACTATTCTAGGGACTTTATTATTCTGAAAGACAAACATAATAAAAAAATGCCTTTTATTATTAAACGAATAATCCGATACAAGTACCAAAAAGTATTGGCCTCTAGGGCTTACACCAACAATCTCCCACTAGCACTAGAGCCAATTAGGCATACCCTTAATACCCATAGATCTAGTATGACCATCATGCTTCTGTTGCGCAAGAGGCTTTGTTAATGGGTCAGCGATATTGTCAAGTGTAGGTACTCTGCATATCTTCACATCTCCCCGATCGATTAGCTCTCGAATGAGGTGATAACGCCTAAGTATGTGTTTGGATCGTTGGTGAGATCTAGGCTCCTTAGCTTGTGCGATAGCACCATTGTTATCACAATATAAACCAATGGGATCCACAATTCTAGGGACTATGCCAAGTTCACTAATGAACTTCTTGATCCAAACAGCTTCCTTTGCTGCATTTGAGGCAGCAATATACTCGGCCTCAGTTGTAGAATCAGCAACTGTTTCCTGCTTTGAACTTTTCCAGCTCACAGCGCCACCATTGAGACAGAACACATAACCAGATTGTGATCTAAAATCATCCTTATCTGTCTGGAAGCTAGCATCAGTGTAACCAATTACATCAAGCTCTTCCTGACCTCCATATATCAAGAATGAATCCTTAGTCCTTCTCAAGTACTTAAGGATATTCTTGACAGCTACCCAGTGAGCATCACCGGGATCAGATTGGTACCTACTCGTTGCACTTAATGCATACGAGCCATCTGGTCGAGTACATAACATGGCATACATGATAGATCCTATTGCAGATGCATATGGAATCTTATTCATGTGATCCCTTTCTTCCTTAGTTGAAGGGGATTGTGTTTTTGATAAACACAGACCATGTTGCATAGGTATGAATCCTTTCTTGGAATCATGCATATTAAAGCGTCTCAACACTTTATCTATGTATGTACTATGACTTAGGCCAAGCAGTTTTTGTGATCTATCTCTATAGATCCTAATTCCTAATATATAGGCTGCTTCACCTAGGTCTTTCATAGAAAAACAATTCCCTAACCAAGTCTTCACTTGTTGCAAGGTAGGGACATCGTTTCCAATGAGTAATATGTCATCTACATATAATACCAGAAACACGATCATGCTCCCACTAACCTTCTTGTAGACACAAGGTTCATCTTCATTTTTGATGAATCCATATTGTTTTACGGTTTCATCAAAACGAAGATTCCAGCTTCTGGAAGCTTGCTTCAATCCATAGATTGATCGCTGTAACTTGCATATCTTTTGGGCATCTTGTGGTATGTCAAATCCTTCAGGTTTTGTCATGTACACATCCTCAAGAAGATTCCCATTAAGGAAAGCAGTTTTGACATCCATCTGCCATATTTCATAATCATGATATGCAGCGATGGCAAGTAAAATCCGAACAGATTTAAGCATTGCAACTGGTGAAAAGGTTTCATCATAGTCAACCCCATGAATTTGTTTATAGCCTTTTGCAACCAGTCTTGCTTTATAGGTATGTACCTTACCATCCATGTCAGTCTTCTTCTTGAAGACCCACTTGCATCCTATAGGGTTAACTCCTATAGGAGGTTCTACCAAGGTCCAAACCTGGTTTGTGTACATGGAATCCATTTCAGATTTCATGGCTTCTAGCCACTTCTCAGACTCAGGACCAGTTATGGCCTCTTTGTAGGTCACAGGCTCATCTTGATCCATGAGTAATACATCACCCTGATCACTTATGAGATATCCATATCTCTCAGGTTGGTGACGTGTCCTGCTTGACCTACGCTGGTCTTGTTCTACTTGAGCAGGTTGCTCTTCCACAACTACTTGTGTTTCCTGCTCTAGTTCCTCCATAGGTGTTTCAATGTTTTGTGATTCTTGAATTTCTTCAAGCTCTATTTTCCTCCCACTGTTTCCTTTGGAAATAAAATCCCTTTCCAGAAAGACTCCAGTTCGAGCGACAAACACTTTGCCCTCAGAAGGATTGTAGAAGTAATATCCTCTTGTTTCTTTAGGATACCCCACAAATAAGCATTTGTCAGATTTGGGCTCAAGCTTGGTTGAAATTTGTCGTTTGACGTAAACTTCGCAACCCCAAATCTTCATGTAAGACATATGTGGTTTCTTACCACTCCATATCTCATATGGTGTCTTATCAACCTTTTTGGATGGAACACGGTTAAGTGTGTAAGCTGCTGTTAATAATGCATGTCCCCAAAAGGAGTTTGGAAGATCGGCGTGACTCATCATGGATCGGACCATGTCTAACAAGGTTCGATTTCTTCTCTCAGATACACCATTCCATTATGGTGTTCCAGGAGGAGTAAGTTGGGATAGAATCCCATACTCTTTTAGATGGTCATCAAATTCTAGGCTTAAATATTCACCGCCTCGATCTGATCGAAGAACTTTAATATTCTTCCCTAGTTGGTTTTGTACTTCATTCTTGAATTCCTTGAACTTTTCAAAGGACTCAGATTTGTGTTTCATTAAATACACATATCCGTATCTACTGAAGTCATCAGTGAAAGTGATGAAGTACTGAAAACCTCCTCTGGCTGGTATGTTCAGTGGTCCACATACATCAGTATGTATGAGTGCCAAAAGATCATTAGCCCTTTCACCTTTTCCTGTGAATGGGGACTTTGTCATCTTTCCAATTAAACAAGATCTGCATGTCTCATATGATTCATAATCAAAAGAGTCCAAGAGTCCATCTTTATGGAGTTTGGAAATGCGTTTCTCATTTATGTGGCCTAATCGACAGTGCCAAAGGTAAGTTGGATTCAACTCATTAGGTTTCAACCTTTTAGTATTAATGTTATAAATTGGCATTTCAAGATCAAGGACATATAGTCCATTATTCATTTTTGCAGTAGCATAGAATATATCATTCAAATAAATGGAGCAACAATTGTTCTTTATTATGAATGAAAAACCAAACTTGTCCAAACAAGAAACGGAAATAATATTCCTGCTAATTGCAGGTACATAATAACAGTTCTCTAACTGAATTATTAAACCACTAGGTAAAGTTAAAACATAAGTTCCTACAGCTAAAGCAGCAACCTTTGCTCCATTGCCAACTCGTAGGTCAACTTCACCTTTTGCCAAATCTCTACTCCTTTTTAGCCCCTGCACATTAGTACAAATGTGAGAACCGCATCCAGTATCTAATACCCATGATGCAGAAGTAGATAAATTAATTTCAATAACAAAAATACCTGAATTTGAAGTCTCTACTCCATTTTTCTTATCTTCCAGGTACTTTGGGCAATTTCTCTTCCAATGTCCGGTCTTACCGCAATGGAAGCAAGTGCCCTCCTTTGCTATTCCTCCACTAGGCTTCAAAACAGGAGGAGTGGGTTTGGGTTTGGCAACTTCCTTGCCTTTCCCTCTACCACCCTGTTTGATGGGCCTCTTGTTCTGTTTCTTTCCATTACTGACCATCAGAATGGATTTCCCTTTTGTCTTCATATTCTGCTCAGCAGTTCTCAACATGCCTAGCAGTTCTGGAAGACCTTTGGTCCAAGTCATTCATATTGAAATTCAGGACAAACTGACTGAAGCTCTCTGGCAACGATTGCAAGATCAGATCAATCGCAAGTTCTTTTCCAAGGGGAAACCCTAATCTGTCAAGGTTCTCCACATACCCAATCATCTTGAGTACATGGGGACTTACAGGGGCTCCCTCAGCTAACTTGCTGTTAAAAAGGGACTTTGAAACCTGAAACCTCTCATTTCTTGCTTGCTCTTGATAAAGCATTTTCAGATGTCCGATCATATCGAACGCAGACATGTTCTCGTGTTGCTTTTGCAACTCAGAGTTCATGGTAGCAAGCATGAGGCAAGCGGTTTCATTGGCATCATCGAAATGCTTCTTATAAGCATCTCTTTCTGCCTTTGGTGCAGAACTAGGAGGTTCCTCCTCAGGAACTGGTGTCTCCAAGACATACAGCTTCTTATCGTGCTTGAGGACAATCCTCAGATTACGGTGCCAATCCAGGAAATTTGTCCCAGACAATTTTTCCTTATCTAGGATGGATCGCAAAATATTGTTCGATGTGTTTGTTGTCATGGTAATCTACAAGAGAAATATGAAAATATAAGTATCATTAAAACAACATATTTAATTAGGCCTTTAATCAAATATGCTCCCACTATTTTATTCAAAACAAATGACCCTCATCATTTGATTCAGAAAATCCCGTTGGAAGACTTTCTAGTGGGTCGAGATCCATGTTTCACTTTGTTTTAAGTCAGCGTTAGGCTGATTACACAAAACTAAGTTATTTAGGTAGGAACTCCTTCCAATTGTATCTCATACAACTCTCGAATATTTTCAATTGGGTGAATAACTCCTTATTCTGATCCATCACATGAATCATTCCCAATTCTTGCTTCTAAACATGTATAATCTTATTATAATTTGTTTAGTTAAGTTTGACCCATTGTTTTAGCAATTGGATATTACAATTATCCCATCACACCTTACTAATATAGAACATGCACCTCGCGTAGGCGAAACCTACAATGCTCGATACTAGTCTTGATGAGTGCTAAAAATTGGAAAGCATAAACTTAATATTTAATTTTGAGGGAATTTGTTATTAGTTTGATCTCACCGGCTTAACATGCAAAACGTCTCTCACATGCATCAACATACAATTACATGCATCAACATACATATAAAAAGATACAATTATGGCCCCTAACGCAATTGTTCTCTCAAGCCAATGAGAGAACCTAAGCTAACCTAATAACGATCTAAGCTTCTCCAAGCATGATCTCCAAGGTTATCCTCCTTTAATATTGAATACTTCCTTTTTCTTCATAACATAATATTACATTACATATAAGAAAACTCGTTTTACATACGAGGGAGTGAGATGAGAAAAGAAGTTACATAAAGAGATTGAGAGAGAGGCACGACTCGCAGGCCGTATTTAAAAATCCCAAAACAATAATAAAGGATAAACTAAGGCCATAACTGATCACCACAAATAAATAATAATAAACACACTTTTATTATTAGTTTAAAATTCCGATAATTAAATAAACTAAATTAAATTTCGGCTGATTGATCACACTTTGCAGACTTAGCCGGGGGTTCCGCTGCCCGGTCAGCGCCTCCTTGCGGGGTTGTCAGGGGCAGCGCCCCGACGAAAAATTTTATGAACACTTCATTGTATTTCACGTCGTTTCCTGCACAACTTTTGTGCATTTACAACCCCAACCGGAAAAGTCTGCGGCAATACAACACTTGTACTGCCATTAATCCTAATGCAACAATTTCATGCCGTCAAACACAACTCGATTGATAACTCAATATGATAGATCAACATGTCATTGCTTCACCATACTAACGTCGGATTCCGAAGCGAATGAAAATGATGATCTTTCAAAAGAATTACAATCCTTATGTGATTGAATGGATGAAATCAAAACAGTATATCCCATATACCATCTTTGCATCAGAATTTCTTATATCTTATATAAAAGTGATCGATCTAATTGTGTAACCTATGGATGATCAATGTATCGCACAACTTCACCATACTAATGTCGGTTTCTGAAGCATAATCAACATCAATCATCCAAATCGTACACAACAGATGCCAAATTTAATTAATCGTTTATTGTTAAATTCATTCTGTGTTTTAATCGAATCAAATACAGAAAAGACGGAAATTTAACAGCTATCAGATCCATGGTTTCGTAAGTGGCTCTGATACCACTGAAGGAAAATTGCGATCTAAACGCAGCGGAAAACAAAAATTTTCCTTTAGTGATCCTTACGAATGAGCATGGTCAGTGATAGAATCGTTACCTCTTTGTGGCGATTCAGATCTTTGATGCAGCGATCACAAGCGTTGATGAAGTGCAACGCCTCTACTCAGTCCACACGAACAGCTTCCGGTCACAGTGCTAGCTGCTTACGAACGGAATTATTTGAGTGAGAATCAAAAACGAAATTGCATCAAGTGAAAGCTTCATCACAAGGGTTCCTTTTATAGACTCTCTTGTGGGCTGCGGGCTAAAAGCCCAATTCACATGATCCATAATAATATTATATATTATTATAATAACTATTATTATAATAAATATATTTATTTTATTATTATTTTATAACCATTATAAAATAACAATAATTATTATTATATTATCCGAATTTCTATTTTCACTTAAGTGCACCGTACCTTACGGTGTTCCTTTGATTTCTCTATCTCTCATCAAACTGTCCTTATGTGTGTGACCCTGTAGGATTTCGTAACGTTGGTAATTATATTAAATTATATATTTAACATAATAAACAGTGAGCGGTATCTAGCAACACATCACTGCTACCCAAGTCACGAAAATGTCATGTGATCTGACAAAACCTTTTTCGTGATAATATATGTTTGTACAATTACCCTTTTGCCCCTATGTCTATATTGAACACAAGGCATACACTGTGTCATCCTTGTCCAGTTCAATATTGGGCCCTTAGACATTTCTCCTGTTATGCAGGATTGGCAAATTCCATCTAGGACACTCATGTCCCTCAGCATGCTTCGTGGAGTGCCCATCAACTGTCTTTATGATCATCCAGTTACGGATAATGTTTGATCAGCAATAAAGCACCTGACTCTACATCTAGGGTCCATAGTGGTTTCAGGTCGAAGGGTGGTAATACACCATTATCACCGTGAGAATAACTTATGACACTTTGCATAACATACTATGTAGTATTCTCATAGCGGGTCAATCCGGTATAAATATTACTCCTAATATTTATACCTATGTCAAGACTTGATAACTCTTTATCCATGATCCATGAGATGTGATCATCAGTCTATCTTCATAATAGTATCAATGCTTTAATGTTATCCCACTTTGCAATAAAGCTTGACTACGGATATTTTAAGAATAATGTCTTTATGTTTAATGGGATCTCATGATTAAGTCACACTTAACATTTCATTAAACAGACTAACTATTCTAGGGACTTTATTATTCTGAAAGACAAACATAATAAAAAAATGCCTTTTATTATTAAACGAATAATCCGATACAAGTACCAAAAAGTATTGGCCTCTAGGGCTTACACCAACACTACTTTCTAAAATAAATAAAATCTCGTCTTCGAATCCAGATTTACTTTTAACCTATTTACCTAAACGAAAACGTCCATTGGTTATGTTTGAATGTATGTATATTTTTGAATATGATTGATGTTTACCAGAAATGCATAAAATGCAGTAATAGTATTTACTAAGGATGAACGAGGGTAGGAGTTCAACGAAGCCTCGCCGGTTCATCCCCACAAGACAACCACAAATCCCCAGCAGAGCAAACCTATCTTTATAGATACTTCGAGTAACATCTCCCCTTTGACTTATGTCCATCTCTTTTATCCTCAGTCGGGATACTCAGGAACTTATTCCTTCAATAAAAGCACGACGAACAAAGACGGGAGGTTATAAGTATTATACTATCAAGCAAGACGGGAACGAGTTCCTCATATTCTTCAGCAACGAATCGGGATTTATTTTCTCTAGCCAGCAGTTGTTATACAGAGATACCCAGATGCTTCAGGCTGCTTGATTCATACATACATCATTTACATCATACCATAGCATATCCATAAATGCATAATACATTTACTTAGGTACATCATGCCATACATGCATACATATTGCATAAACTAACCTTTTCTTTTCAGGATAGTTGTAGGCAGATAAACACTATCAATAACTCAAAACAGTTCAGAGAGGATCTATACAAAGATCTAGTGCTTATACTTGATTCAGAGATAATCGCTACAAAGATTTAATTCTGATGCTCAAGTTTTCTTTGGAAGGGTACGTAAATGATCTATACGAAGATCTAGTGCTTAATCCAGGATATTTCCAGAGGAGATAATCGTTACGAAGATTTATTTTTGATGGTCAACTATCTTTGGGATAGTGTGTAAATGATCTATACGAAGATCTAGCACTTAATCCAAGAGATTCTTACAGAAGAGGTTTAGGGATAATCGCCACGAAGATTTAATCCTGATATTCTTTTTTGACCTTGGGAAGGTATGTAAATGGTCTATACGAAGATCTATTACCTAATCCGGGATATTTCCAGAAGAGATAATCGTTACGAAGATTTATTTCTTATGGTCAAATTCAACAGATGATTTTTGGGATGGTACATAAATGATCGATACGAAGATCTTGTACTTAGCCCAGGATATCACCAAAAGCAACTCAGAGATGATCGCCACGAAGATTTGATTCTGATGCTTAAGTTAAAGTATGTTCCTAAAGACGGTTCAGAGACGATCTATACGAAGATCTAAGTATTGACACCTAATGAAGGATATTCTTTTCCCCCAGAGATAATGCAGAGACGATCTATACGAAGATCTAGTGCTGGCATTCAACTCAAACCATGTTATAGAAATAATTCAGAGACGGCCTATACGAAGACCTAGTACTGATATCCAGTGACAACATAAAGATACTATCACCTTCTGATATTATGGATGGCATCTATAAGCCCATCTCCAGTTCCTATGAGTGGCATCTTTAAGCCCATTCCAACATATACAACGAATCATCAGTGCTACTTTACGCACCGGCGAGTGCAAATTTTTGGGCTTTTGTGTTCAATCCCCTTCAACCTTCCAAGTCACGAATGGCATACAGGTCAATCTAACTCCTCAGGTTTCAGAAAATTGAACAGGGGCAGCTGTTGCACCCCAAATTTTTCCCTCCCTTAGTCAAGGAATTGTGTACCAAGGTGTCCCAAGAGGTTCACAAGGTTCACAAGGTTCACAATTAGTCAGAAAGTTTGGAAATTCCCTCAGACAAAGCATCCTCCTAAGCAATGCACCCTAAACTAGGGTTTTGAGTTTCATTAGGCTAAATGGACTTCCAAGGATTCAAGTGAGCTTCATAGCATCCTATATGTCTTCAAGAATCCCTATGTCAAGTTTCAAGGCTTTCCCAAAAGGTTTGCTCAGTCAGATGATCAGATAGGCTAAAATTAGTCAAAGCAGTTAAAAAGTCAAACTGAGGTCAACTGTGGTCAAACCAAAGTCAAACTTCATGATGTTTTTCCAACATCAATTTTATGAAGTAAAATTCATAATTTGATCAAGGGTTGATCATGATTCATCAAGGAGATTTCAAATCATTAAGAATCAGGAGTTTCTAAATTAGGGTTTTCACAGGAAAAGTGAACTGAACTTTGACCATCCATAACTTTCACATGCTTCATCAAGAATTTTCCATCCAATGCTCATTTTGAAGAAAATTGAATTCTCTACAACTTTGTGTCTCACAAGCCAAGCCTAAAAATGCTTCATTTGGAAGGTATGAGCTAAGACATTATAGGTCATTTCAAAAGTCAACAAAAAGTCAACATCTTCCAAAGGGCATAACTTGAGAATGGTAAAGGATATGGACATGAAACCAAAGAGGTTTGTTAGAGGACTCTTTAAGCTTTCCAAAATGTCCAAGAAAACCTTCATAGCCTTAAAATTGAGGGATTTGTGTCTTTGCAAAGTTGGGAAATTTTTGAGGGGTTTATTGAGCAAATGGGATCTTAGAACCAATTCTTTCCACATGGGCTTGCATTTTTATGACCTAATCACTACCATGACATCATGCACGAACCAAAAATCATTTATTCAGATTTTTATTTATTTTATTTTATTTATTTTGATTATATTCATTTAAAATCATTTTAAATCAAAATAAAATATGAAAAGCTCAATATTTGATATGATTTTCATTCTAGAAACTCATAAACAAGATTTAAAGTTGATTGGAAGATTGAAATTCGTGCTAGACCAAAGAGGAAAAGATTTATGTGATTTTTTGACTAAAATAGCAAGTGGTATCTTCATGATCAAGTAATCTTTACAAGGCCCATAAACAAACTCATAGAAGTGATCACAAGCAAGAGGACGAATTTTGGCAGCCTCCAATACAAGAATCAAACTTCAAAAATTCAAGCAAAAACATCAATTCGGGTTTTGATTTACAGGAGGTTTCAAGGAGTTTTGAAGGTTGAGACATGATCCCTAGGGTTCCCTGATGCTATTTCAATCCTTATTTGCATTCAAAACATGCTGAATCATACATACCGATTCCATCTTGTTCATACTTTATAAAGTTTCGATTCCTCTTATTCATGTATCATAAACTGTTTTTGTGTATCTAACTTTGTTTGTTGTTGTAAACACCCCAAATTTGCCCTCACCAATTCACACCATGGCTTGTGATCTTTTCATATGCATGAATTCAATCATACCATTCTCATATTGCATTTTTGCTTCATTGCATTGCTTCTAAATCATCTGCATCTAGGGTTTGTGATCAGAACCATCCCTGAGCCATTTGAGTCACTACAAAGGTCATCAATAACTTCAAAGAGGTTCATGTGTGCTCAAGCATCATATTATATCCTCACAAGATCAATAAACTCAAAGAATCACAAGAACTGAGAAAGGCATGGAAGCAGAGCCAGGCTTACCTGCACAGATGACCTAGAATTAGGGTTTTGGTTTCAGAGGCCATAACTCCAAAATTTTTGGTCATTATTGTTTCTATTGGTCTCTAGATGGTATAGGGATCATGCATATCAATTTTCATGAAGAAATTCAATGGGGAAGGCATCTGATCACAAGATGACTTCTTGAGCAAGTCAGTGCAAAATCAGGGCATCTGGGGCCCCCAATGACCCAACCAAAGGGTGTTCTTCATCATTTTGAATGTTTATGGTCTTTATTTGGTCATAGAAGATGTTAAAAGTTCACAAAATTGAAGGATTTCAAGCCATTTGCAAAGTTGCCTTTTTGGGAAAATGACTTGTAATGGAAACTTGTCATTTTGGGAAAGTTTTTCAACCCTTTCTTTTTGATTCAAAAATGCTTCAAATGAGAAAACTTTGGTCATGAAAGTTGTAGAATGGATCATTCCCTTTTCAAAAAGTACAAGAACTCATTCTAATTCATTTTGGATCAAAAGATATGGCTTGTCAAAGTTGAGGAAAATCACATAATTTCAAGTTTTGCACCAAAGAGGCAAAGTTGCAAAATCTCTTGCCAAGGCAAATTGTAACTTCAATGGGACTTCTAATCTTTGCACAAACATAAACCAATGTTAAAAGTCAGAATGCATCAAGGATTTGTCCATTTTCATGACTTGTGTATCAAGAAATCACAAAAAGACAAAAGGATCACAAAGTTGCAAAACTTCTCATAAACCCTAATCCACTTGCTAATTGGCTTCAAGACTGATTCTATGGCTCTCCTCAATCCTTGCTGCGCAGGACACCCCTTTGTCCTTGGCCTACCATTGACCCATACCTCTCTTACACCTAGACTTGACTTTATGCAAAAACACCCATACCGATCAGCCTGTGCCACACCAACTATTCTGACCAATCAAGACTTTATAAACACACTTCAAGCAAGCCATTTCATATCATCTTGAAGCCTGAGCACACACACAAGTCAGCATACACAAAAATCCCTCCCTTTGCATTTTCTATCGAATCTCTCAACCCAGCAACTAAAACTTAAAAATTCTTCCACCATCCATCTCAAAACACTCCACTGATCATCCCTGACCCTTCACCTTGCCTTGAAACCCCCTGAAACTAAAATACGATTTTCTCCCCTCTTGAACTAAACTGACTCAATCTCCCAAACCAGCCAAAGTAAACTCCAAACAAGTTTTGCAAACACTTGAGGGAGGTCAGTAGAGGTGATTGGAAGCAAGGAGGCAGGCTGAAAGCTCCAAACTGAAAGCTCCACTTCAGGTAGCTTCGAAATTTATTTTTTCCACAAGCTCTATTTTAAGTTCTTAACTTGTTAAGTTTGATCCCCTGAGTTCATTGAACTTTTTATTTTTGAAAATGATGGAGAATTGAGAGTGTATTGTCTGTCTGAAATTTCTGCCATTTTTGTTCATAGCTTCGAATCTTTTTAATGGTGAGAAATAAATTCCATTTGAGGACAGGGATGAGTTTAGGGAGGTGAGAGGAAGTGATCTGGAGCTTTAGAGCTCCAGAAATGGCCTGGGGAGTGATTTGGGAAATTCTCAGGGGAGATGTGGCCGGAGAAGATGACCGGAGGTCATTTCCGGCCACCTGAAAGTAATTAAATCATTAATTGTGTTTAGGGTTTGGTTTGAATCTGGGCCTTAGACCTTGTGGACTTTTGTTGACTCCCGCGCGAATGGACGAACCAGATCCTTCATTAAACCCTAATTATGATTTATTAAATTAATTAATTGGGATTAAATTTGAATTTTGCCAGAAATGATCTGAGTCTTCCATTTGCACGCTAGTCAATTCGCGCGTGTTTCATTCAAACTACAGCCTTTGGATCTGCATACTTTTCCATTTATTCATTTTTATTTCATTTTCTTTTCATTTAATTTGTACATTTTATTTAAAATAGCAAAAATCATTTAAAAATTATGAAAATTTTTGTCAAAGATTTCATTAATTTTTAAAACCCAAAAATATTTTTATTTTAATTTTTTGCACTGAAAATTATTTTTAAATCATTTAAATGATTATTTTTAATTAGTTAATGAAAATTAATTAATTAAAAATACATTTAGGTACTTAAAAATCACAAAAAAATTCACATTGCATTTAGAAACATTTAGAAACATTGTCCAACTCTCAAACCAAATTTCTTTTTTGTTCTTGATGCCTTTTGATCATTTTCATTGGAATTAATTTCATTTTAAGGCAATATTTTGGTTCAATCTTTAAAAATTTCATTCTGCCTAACCATGGAGAGTTGGATGATGATTATTCTTGCATTGCACTCTTCATAGCATGTAGTTTATAGGATAAATTTGGGTTGATTTGATCTTGCATTTTCAATTTGTTTAACATTTTTCTTGATGAGGTACCTTAAAACCCTAGTAATCTTAGGAAATTCATAACTTACACTAGGTTAAGAGTTGAACCCTCTCCTTTGGGCAGTGAGCTTGTATAGGTTTAGGGTACCTTTGATTGCATTTTCAAATTTTTATCATGTCATTTGCTTCTGGTTTTGGATTTTTGCTTTGCATGATGCATGTAACCCTAATTTGTGCCTTCCTTTGCATCCATTTCTCATGTGCTTGCAAATATTGACTTGCCATGACATTTTGTGCATCCACATGATTCATGATACATCTTAGGACATATTAGAATCATGTTTGATCATTGCATCTTTCATTTGCCATGCTATATGTCCTTTGCATTCCATAACTTTTCATGTACTTTCATGGTTCAAAACATGCTTCATCTGCACCCATTGCCTTGTATGATCATTCCCATGTCTTGCCTCATGTTTGTATCATCTATTGGCATCATTAATATCATGTAAATGCTTCTGACTTTGGTTTGCACCATGACATTTCATCTCATTTGCATTGCATTTCATTTCTTTTGGCTAACTTTTCAGGTGGTAAGTTGTTTTGAGAAGTGAATTTGCCTTCAATTCTCACAATCTCTTCTCATCTCTCTTGCATCTTTGTTGCATTTTACCTTGAGTATTTGAGTGAGATTTCTCATTCATGTTCATATCCTACTTTCTTTCTTCAAGCAACTTGTCTTCTTAAGTGAAGCAAGTTGTTTTGCTTCTCTTTGCTTCTTGCTCCTTTCATTTGCTTCCTTCCTGGTGGTTTCTATGAAGATCTTCTTGCAAACCTCATTAACCCTAGGAATAACCAAGCATGATAACAATTAGGGCTTGATTAGTCCCCCACTTAGCTTTTACCTTTGTGTCATCTTTGAGTCTTCTCTTCTCATCTCATAATCAGGGACTAAACCCTAAAGGCTTTAAGGCTTTGTGATTAAGCTTATGCCTGCATCCTTCTATTAGGATGGAGTGTATAACTTTAATCCTAAGTGTTAAACCCTTAATGTGTTTAAATCCTTTAGTCAATTCACTTAATAATCATTAAGACATCAAGCTTGTAACTTGGGCCTTGCATTAGGGTTCTAATTCTTCCTTAATTGGTTAAGAAGGACTAACCCTAGTGTTAATGGACAAGTCCTCCTCAAGTTGTCTTACAAACCATAAAAACCACTTCTTAATCCTATCATTAACTAAAATCCACTTTAATAAAGGTTTTGTTTTGTCATGAGGTTAATCCCTAATCATGGATTAAGTTGAGGAGTCTTTCTCAGCTTAAATGTTCTCATCTATTATCCTTCTATTAGGATAGTGTAATGAGTCCATTAAATCCTTGATTATGGCTTAAACTCATTACTTAACACTAAACAAAAACAACAAAAACATCTAAATAAATACAAGTAGGTTAATGATCTTAATCCTGCATCATGGTGATTAAGTTTGAGGTGCTTACTTCATACTTAAGGTATTCTCATCACCCCTAATCAGAGGGAAGATGTGATGAGTTTACTAACCCTTGGTTTAGGTTTAAGCTCATTAATTTATGGCAAACTTCAAAAATCAATAAAAGACTGAAAATACAAAAACAAACAATAATCGTCTCCTCCGGGATTCTTTTCTCATCTCATTCACTCATAAACGAGAACTTGCTTCTTCCATCTAATGCAAGACAGTTTGCACCTGAGCCAGACAGGTCATACACTTGAGCATAGGCAAGTAAGCAGTCCATCAGTCATTTTATCTTTCAGTCTCTTTGAGTCGAACTACGATGTTCTGACTTCCTCATTGCACGAGAGGATACGTAGGCATAACTTAACAGTTATCGAACAAAAGTCTCTGTATATTCCCCCTCTTCCAGCTTTATTCTTTAAGCCTCATGGTCTTGAGCATTTCATTCTTATTCTTGCACTGACACTTCTCTTATACACTTCACATTCTTTTTTACACTGACACTTGCATTCTTTTCCAGCTTTGATACACAAATAAGCACTGACACTACCCCTTTAAAACACAAATCTTTTAAGCGTGGATCCTGTCGAGTACGGCGGACAATCTGGGTGCTAATACCTTCCCAGGTTGTAACCAACCCCCTTTCTCAGTCTCTCTGGTTCGCAACTGTCTTACCCATCTTTTCTCAGGTCTATGCAGCATTACCTTTCCTCCGGGATAAAAATGCCTAGCTGGCGACTCTTGTCTTCTGAGTTCACTCTTTTGTGTTCTCTCCTCTCTCGCCGACCGTTCGCGTCTGTACCCCATTTGACCTAGCCTCATTTGGTGGGAGCGACAGCTTGGCGACTCTGCTGGGGACCCTTATACTGTAACCAGGGCTTCTGGTTCTTTTTGTGGGTTCCTCCTAGCGCTTGTTTGATTTGTGTTTACTGGGGTGTTATGTGCTAATTGTGTTTATATATTTGCTTTATTTACTGCTTTATGTACAGTTATTTATTGCTTTCTTTACATTTTTATACATCATACTGTCATACTGTCATCTTGTTGGATCTGGTTTGTTGTTTTGATGGGTGGGGTTTCATTGAGAGTTTAAGGTCCTATACCTGGGACCTGAGTGACACCTAGGCTAGAGTTGTTCATGTTCTTTCCCATTCCATTTCGGTCTGGTGCGGGAATATGAAACATGGTTCAGATGTGGGTTTCTTCTTGAGAACTCTGTGCTATAGATTTCCTGTAGTGCTAGGGCCATATGGGAAGCCTGCTAAGTCTGGATGACCTTTATTATGACCTTCAGAAACTGAAGTGAATTAGAGGAGGATCTTTTATGGTTATTGTAAACACTGTACCTCCGGGTTAGAAGTGTTTACACTTCTCATAACTGATCCAAGTCTGAGGATCTTTGTTCTAGAACACCACCTGTGAGGGGGTTGGGCTGTTTACAGGTTTGCAGGTACCATTGGCCACATCATACCCTGATACTTGTTTTGATTAAGAGTACTCCATTTTGGGACAGTTCTTGTGATTAACCCTAGACATGTGACTCTTTATTTGAGTCCCCCACCTTGGTTACTGGATTTCTGAACCTTTATCTGGACTTCTTGAACATACATGGGCCTTCTATCAAGACAGATAAATCAGATCCAGCTTGATCACAAACCCTTGCATATTATTTGCATACATCATTATTGCATCATTTAACATTTGTTTATTTGTTTTTCAGGGTATCCATATTGTATCTGGCTTGGTTTTGACCCCTTCATCTGCATAGACCTCTGTTTCATCAGTTATCTACTTCAGCTATCTTCATCAGTCGTTTGCTTCAGTTATCTTCATCATTATCAGCTTATCAGTGGCTCGTCTCCAGTACCAGTTTTGATTTTCATCAGCACTTGTCTTCAGCTCTTCATCAGCAATCATGGCTCCTCCCAGGAAAAGCAACATTTCATACCATTTCTTTGAGCCTGTGTTGACTGGTATCAGGCAGGTCCAGTCACTTATCACTCCAGACCACATCCCATTATTCAGAGAGCATTATGGAGGTATCCTGGATATGGTTATGGACCTGGATCCTTCTCAAAGGAGCATGATTCATACATGCTTACAGTTTTATGACCCTCCTTTGAGGTGTTTCACATTTTCAGACTTCCAGCTAGGGCCTCTGTTGGAGGAATTTTCATCATTGATTGGAGTACCTGTCAGGGGTGGAATCCCCTTCAACCCAGAGATGACTTCTCCCAGCAATGGAGAAGTGGCAAAAGCACTTTACCTGGAGCCTACTTTGATTGAGCAGAATATGACAACAAAAGCTGGGATCCCTGGCTTACACTTAGACTTCTTGATTTCTCAGGCCATCCTGAAGGCCTCTTTGGGAGAATGGAGGGCAGTTTGTGCATTGCTAGCTCTCAGCATATATGGGGTTGTACTGTTTGCAGATGAGCCCAAATTTATCAGCAAGAATGCCATTCATCTTTTCCTTCTGAGGAACCCAGTACCCACCTTGCTGGGAGATTTCTATTATTCCATTCATCAGAGGAATGAGAAGCAAAGAGGAAAGTTGGTGAGATGTTGTGCTCCTCTATTCCATACCTGGCTGCTCAAACACTTACCCAGGACTGATGCCTTCCTGAATCCCCACCAACAGAAGAATTGGGCTAAGAGATTTATTGCTTTGACTTCAGATGACATCAGATGGTGCACCCAGAGCACCAAGGGCAAGGACATAATCACTAGCTGTGGGCAGTACCCCAATGTACCTTTAGTAGGAGTGAAGGGTTGCATCAACTACAATCCTTTGCTGTTTAAGAGACAATTGGGCTATGCTTTGGTCCACCCTCCTAGAATGCAAGATTTAGCTGAAAACCTGTATTGTGAGATAAAGCCTAATCTAGCTGTTGTCAGACAAGCATCCTGGGCTTGGGACAACATCCAGACCAAAGGGATGGACATTCTTGGGAGGTGCAATAATGTGGCTTCAGCTCAGTATTATGAATGGTCTCATGCTAGAGCTCAGATTTCTGGGATGCCTTTCACCATTGAAGATATACCTGGACCATCCATAGTACCACCTCCAGCCACTGTCAGCCTGGAAGAATTTGAGAAGCTGAAGGAAAGGAATGAGAATTTGTCTCAGGCTCTGAAGAAGACCCTTTGGGAGAGGAGTGATGGTCGTCTGGACATTGAGAGGTTGGAGAAGCTTAAAGTGGAGCATCTAGCCAAGATTGAGAAAGCAGAGGACTACATCAAGAAATCAAAAGCTGGGGAGCAAATATTGAAGAATGCCTGTAAAGAGGCCCAGTTCCAGAAGGCTAGGACTGATCTCTATCTGCAAGAAAGTCAAGCTAGGTGGGTCAGGATCACTGAAGCTCGTACTCAAGAGGATAAGAGAACTCAAGCCAGGATTGAGTAGTTGGAAGCCAATGAAATGAAACAACAGGAAGCTTTGCTGGCAGCCCAGAAGGAGATTTCAGAATTGAAGCTTAGGGCTGGTTTGAAGAGGTCAAAGGACCAGGACAGGCACAAGAAGCTGACCACTGCTATTGCCACCAGAAACCTCCTCATCAGAAACATCACAGAGCATCCAGCGGGTCCAGTGACCGAGGCACTTCTGAAGGAGGTTAAGGAGGATGAGTTTGGATTAGATGTTTGACTTCTTTGCTTGTTGTTATTTCCATTTGATGTACTTTTCTTTTATGTTGTATTTTGACCCCTCAGGGGCATGTGTTGTAAAAAATAAACCATGTATGATCCACCATTTGTAATGTATTTGTTAGTTTGTTTCAATGAGTTTCTTTTCTCAAGCAACATCAAAGCACCTTCCTCGGGGTCTGGAAAGGTCAAAACCAAGAGCCAAGCCGGATACCTTGGAAAGCAAATAAGCATACTGCATTGCATGCTAACTTTTGTTTTGTTTTGTAGGTTTTGTCTTTATTTGTTTCTAACTCTGTTGTGGTTCAGGAATTATTGCTCGCCGCCGGGTGTTCCCTCTCAACCGTCCGCACCGGTATCCTACTCGCAACAACCTTCCTGGTATCCAAATGGATCAAGTACAGCAAGACCTGACATAGGTCAGAACTCAGATGGCTAACGAAAGAGTGGAGATGAGAAACCAAATGGCCCAATTCATGACTGTAATGACCAACTTGGCCCAAAGTCAAGAGAGGTTAAGGGCATTGGTGGAAAGACAAAACCCCGACGAACCTCATCCTGGGACTGGAGGGACTAGTAATAATGAAGGAGGTCAGCCTCATGTAAACCCACCAGTATTTGGACCTCATCTAGACCTAGAGGTCAACATCCCAAGGAATGTACCGGGCAACACTGCTGCAGGCAGGATCTTGCAAGAAGATCCTCAAGAGGAGCAGTTTACTGTAATGGGAGCTGGAGATGAAGTTTATGATAGGAGGTTTGATGAAATTGCTGAGAAGTTGAGATCTCTGGAGTCTCAAAATTCCCTAGGCTTCGATGTAATGGACATGGGGTTAGTGGATGGGGTAAGGATTCCCCACAAGTTTAAACCCCCGTGTTTCGAGAAGTACAATGGAACTTCCTGTCCACGAACTCACTTACAGTCCTTTCTGGGGAGACTTAAGGCATACACCATGGATGAAAAACTGTGGATGTTTTACTTTGAAGACAGTTTGACTGGGGCTTCAAGGGAGTGGTACTCACACTTGACCAGAGCTACTATCAGATGCTGGAAAGACCTAGCTGAAGCCTTCATTAGGAAGTACCAATACAATCTAGACATGGCTCCTAACAGGACCCTTCTGATGGGAATGTCTCAATCCTCCAGGGAAAGATTCAGGGAATATGCCCAAAGGTGGAGACAGCTTGCTGCTGCTGTCCAACCACCCATGTCGGAAAGAGAAATGGCCGACATGTTCATGAATACTCTGCAAGGGACATATATCGATAGGCTAGCTGCCTTTTCTTCCACCAGTTTTGCTGACGTAGTTATAGCCGGTGAAAGAATTGAAAGCCTTTTGAAGATGGGTAAGATTTCTGATAACGGTGCAAGTTCGTCTAGTAATCCTAGGAATCCTTTTGTGGGACCTCGAAGGACCGGTGAGACAAATGCCATTCATGCCACCAGGGGAAGACCTCAGTATGTCCACAGATCAGTAGCAGCTGTCACTATTCTAGCTCCGATTCCTCAGCAACCAGCATATCAACCACAACAGCAACCACAGTATCAACAACAAGTTCATTATCCGCCACAAAGAGCCTACAACAACAACAGCAATCAACAACAAAGACCCTTTCAGCAAAGACCATCACAGGCAAATAGGGTGATTGACCCTATCCCTGTGCCTTATGCTGCCTTATTGCCACAACTCCTGAAGCTCAACTTGGTTGAGTTAAGGACATTGGCACCACCAGATCCCTCCAATCTCCCAAGAAATTATGATGTCAACGCCAGGTGTGCTTTTCACTCCAATGCGCCTGGCCACAACACCGAGAAATGCAGGGCTTTACAAATGAAAGTACAAGATCTGGTGGATTCCAAAGCCCTCAACTTTGCACCCCCACCAAATGTCAACAAGAACCCCATGCCCAATCATGGAGGGCCAAGAATTAATGCCATTGAGGAAGACAATCCATCTTTCTTAATCACCAGTGTTGGACAAATTCGAACACCTCTGGTCGAAATTAAAGCTCAGCTTCTAGAGTACCAGATGTTCCCCGGGTGTGAGCTCGGTTGTGGGTATTGCAATATTGCAGTCAATGGGTGTGATAATTTAAGAAGTGGCATAAATGGTCTTATCAAAGATGGCATACTTCAGATCTCAACAACAGCACCTACAAATCCAGCAATTCCTTTGACAACCATTCACGGGTCTCCTACAACAGCAACAACAATCATTCCGACCGATTCATCAATATCATCAACAATGGCTCCGTCCATCACTTCAACAAATCAAACGACAACAACCCTTTCTTCTACAACATCAGCATCCATTTATTCAGCAGAATCTTCTACAACACCAGCAAGACTTAATGAAGATGTCTCCGCAGTCACCATCTACTATGATCCATCAAATGTTCCTCTAAACAACAACTTTCAACAACAAACAGCGGCACCTCCTGCCAGATCACCAGTCACCATTTACTACAATCCGCACACCATTTCAGTACCCTCCTCTGCAGCAGTCAGTCCAGTTACCATTACGGTGCCTGGACCAGTTCCATATGAAAGCAGTAATGCCATACCTTGGCATTATGGCTCTGATCTTTACTGCAACAGGGAGAAAATCACTTTGGATTCTTCAACCTCTTCTCCACAAATTGATAATGTTGGGGGAGGCGGAGGCTTCACCAGAAGCGGACACCTTTTTGCCTCACAAGTACAAAGACCTAATGCCGAAGTAGAAGTTGCTGCCAAAGCAAAAGGAAAGAGTGTGGTGCCTGAAGAGCCAGCTATCAAGGAAACTCATAAGACATCTTTTGAACAAGATGTAGACGAGTTTATGAGAATCATAAAGAGAAGTGATTACAAGGTAGTGGATCAGCTTCACCAAACTCCCTCAAAGATCTCCATATTATCCCTGTTGATGTGTTCTGAAGCTCACAGGAATGCATTGCTGAAAGTCCTGCACGCAGCATACGTACCAGAGGAGATCACTGTTAATCAGCTAGAAACTGTGGTAGCAAATGTCAACACCAGTCATGGACTGGGTTTTACCAATGCTGACTTAACAACTGAGGGACGTAACCACAACAAGGCTTTACACATCACTCTAGAATGCAAGGGTGTTGTTCTATCTCATGTGCTGGTGGACACTGGGTCATCACTCAATGTCCTACCAAAGAAAGCCTTAGTGAAGCTGGAGTATGATGGCTTGGCATTGCGCCCGAGTAATTTGGTGGTGAGAGCGTTCGATGGCTCTAAAAGATCAGTGCTTCGGGAGATTGATCTGCCTGTGATGATTGGCCCGCAGACCTTCAAAATTACCTTCTATGTGATGGACATTCAGCTGGCCTACAGTTGTTTGTTGGGTATACCTTGGATCCATGCCGCTGGTGCTGTTACGTCTACCTTTCACCAGAAGCTGAAATTCGAGTGGGAAGGCCAGATCATCACCATCTGTGGGGAAGAAGACATCTTTGTTAGCCATCTGGCTACATACAAGTACATTGAGATGGATGGAGAAATCCATGAAACCATGAGCCAGGGTTTTGAGGCCCTGAACATTAACGAAGCATCTGTTGTACTGGGAACCTCCTTGACATCTTATCAGCAAGCCAGGAAGGTTGTTGAAGAGGGTACTGCCCAAGGCTGGGGCAAGCTGCTGCCCGTGGAAAAGAAGGAAGACAGATTTGGGTTGGGTTACAAACCAACTCAACAAGATCAATCAGAGGCTGCCAAGAAGCCCAACTTTGTCAGCGGGGGAATGCTCACCTCGGATGCTGTGAACAATGTGGAAGACGAGGAAAGCGACCGCAACCTGGAGAGCTGGATACGTCCAATGATCCCGGGGAGCCATGTCTCAAACTGGTCTTCCCAGGAAATTATAAGGGTTACTCCTGCAAAGTAATTATTATTTCCTGTGTTTTTAAGCATGCATCAAGTCTTGCATCTTGCCAAAGATGTCAAGACTCATTTTGTAATTGGGCCATCTTGTAATTTTGTGCAAACAGATCAATCAATGAATATCGGACATCTTTTGCAAATGAGTCTTTTTCCTTTCCCTCTCACTGTTTTCCATTTTTCTCTTTGTACAAAAATAAAATGGCAATGTTTTCCAAAATGATAACTTCATTTCACTTTTTCTAAACAAGATTAAAATTGATCACTAAAATAAACAATCTAAACCCTTGCAGAAAGTGCCTTCCAGACTGCACCGACAGCAACACTGCTATGACTTCGTATGACTTTGACAATCCAATCAATCAAGCTGATGAAGGGGTTGAAGAAGATTATGAGCTTCCTGAAGAGCTAGCTAGTTTGTTAAGGCAAGAGGAGAAGGTTATCACTCCTCATCAGGAGGAGATTGAAACGGTTAATCTTGGTACGGAAGAAGACGTGAAAGAGGTTAAGATCGGGGCCTGCCTACAAATTCAGTAAAGGAACAGCTGATTGACATGCTTCGAGAGTATGTGGATGTTTTTGCTTGGTCTTATCAGGATATGCCAGGGTTGGACACCGATATCGTCATGCACAAGCTACCTCTGAAAGAAGACTGCCCGCCAGTAAAACAGAAGTTGCGTCGTACTCGCCCAGATATGGCAATGAAGATAAAAGAAGAGGTACAAAAGCAGTGGGACGCCGGTTTCCTTGCTGTAACTAGCTATCCGCCGTGGGTTGCTAATATTGTACCTGTGCCTAAGAAAGATGGCAAGGTGAGGATGTGTGTGGATTACCGGGATCTGAACAGAGCCAGCCCGAAAGATGACTTCCCTTTACCTCACATTGATGTATTGGTTGATAATACGGCTCAGTTCTCGGTGTTCTCCTTCATGGATGGATTTTCAGGATACAATCAGATCAAGATGTCACCTGAAGACATGGATAAGACAACTTTTATCACACCCTGGGGCACGTTCTGTTATAAGGTGATGCCATTCGGACTGAAGAATGCTGGTGCAACTTATCAACGGGCTATGGTAACGTTATTCCATGACATGATCCACAAAGAAATTGAGTGTTATGTGGATGACATGATTGCCAAGTCCCTCACAGAAGAAGACCATCTGGTGAATCTGTTAAAGTTATTCAAGCGTATGAGGAAATACCAACTGAAGTTAAACCCCAACAAATGCACATTCGGGGTACGATCTGGTAAGCTGCTGGGGTTTATTGTAAGTGAGAAAGGGATTGAAGTTGACCCTGATAAGGTTAAAGCCATTCAAGAAATGCCTGCACCAAAATCAGAAAAAGAAATTCGAGGGTTTCTAGGTAGATTGAACTACATTTCACGGTTCATATCTCACCATACAGCAACCTGTGAACCCTTGTTCAAGCTGTTAAGAAAAGAACAAACGGTCAGGTGGAACGAAGACTGCCAGAGGGCTTTTGACAAAATCAAGGAATACTTACAAGAGCCTCCTATCCTTATGCCTCCAGTTGAAGGAAGACCTCTAATCATGTACTTGACAGTATTAGAAGAGTCAATGGGGTGTGTGCTGGGCCAGCATGACGAGTCTGGTCGAAAAGAGTATGCAATATACTACCTAAGCAAAAAGTTTACCGACTGTGAACAACGTTATTCACTGCTCGAGAAAACTTGTTGTGCTTTAGCGTGGGCTGCTCGCCGACTGAGACAATATATGTTGACCCACACTACTTTATTGATCTCAAAGATGGATCCAGTCAAGTACATATTTGAGAAGCCAGCACTTACCGGACGGGTTGCGAGATGGAAAATGATCCTCACGGAGTATGACATTCAGTACACATCTCAAAAGGCCATCAAGGGCAGTGTATTGTCTGATTATCTCGCTGAGCAACCCATTGATGATTACCAGCCTATGAGATTCGACTTCCCTGATGAAGACATCATGTTCATAAAAGCAAAAGATCATGAAGAGCCTGTTCACACTGAAGGGCCTGACCCGGAAGAAGAATGGACTATGATGTTTGACGGGGCTGTTAATATGAATGGTCGTGGTGTTGGTGCAGTACTCATTACACCTAAAGGAGTTCACATGCCTTTCTCAACAAATCTCACCTTCAACTGCACTAACAACGAAGCTGAATACGAAGCTTGTATTATGGGTCTTGAGGAAGCCATTGACCTCAGTGTTGCACCCCAAAATTTGCCCTCACAAATACAAGACTTTGTGTGCTAAGAAGGTTCACAAGGTTCACAAGATTCTCAATGCTTACAAGACCTTTCATGAGGTTCATGAAGTCTACAAGTCACTTTATGAGGTTCACAAGGTTCACAAGATTCACAATGCTTACAAAAACCTTTCATGAGGTTCATGAAGTCTACAAGTCACTTTATGAGGTTCACAAGGTTCACAAGACCTCCCATGAGGTTCACAAGGTTCACAAGACATCTTATGATGGTTCACAAGGTTTACAAGGTTCACAAGGTTCACAATTGGTCAGAAAAGTTGACAATTCCCTCAGACAATGCACCTCCTAAGCAGTGCATCCAAAACTAGGGTTTTGACTTTAATCAGGCTAAATGAACTTCCAAGACTTCAAGTGAGCTTCATAACATCTTATATGTGTGTAAGAACCCCCATGACAAGTTTCAAGACTTTTCTCAAAAGTTTGCTCAGTCAGATGATCAGATAAGTCAAAATCAGTCAAAGTAGTTAAAAAAGTCAAACTGAGGTCAACTGTGGTCAAACCAAGGTCAAACTTCATGATTTTTTGCCAACATCAAGTATATGAAGTAAAATTCATCATTTGATCAAGGGTTTATCATGATTCATCAAGGATATTTCAGATCAACAAGAATCAGGAGTTTCTAAATTTGGGTTTCCTTAGTAAAAGTCAACTGAACTTTGACCAGCCATAACTTTCACATGCTTCATCACCAAGTCTCCAACAAAAGCTCATTTTGAAGGAAATTGAATTCTCTACAACTTTGTGTCTCACAAGCCAAGCCCAAAAATGCTTCATTTGGAAGGTATGAGCTAAGACATTATAGGTCCTTTTGAAAGTCAACAACTTCAAAAGGGCATAACTTGAGAATGGTAAGTGATATGGACATGAAACCAGTGGGGTTGGTTAGAGGACTCTTCAAGCTTTCCAAAATGTCCAAGAACACCCTCTTACCATTAAAATTGAAGGATATGTGCCCTTGCAAAGTTGGGAAATTTTTGGTTGGTTTATGAAGAAAATGGAGGTCTAAAACCAATTTCTTCCAAATGGGCTTGCCATATGATGACCCAATCCATACTATAACCTCATGCACGACCCAAGTCAACAAAAATCAGATTTTTTATCATTTTATTTTTATTTATTTTGATTTAATTCATTAAAAATCATTTTAAATTAAAGTAAAATATAAAAGTCAAAGATTTAAATATGATTGAGCTTCTAGAAAATCATAAAAGTGATTGGTATCAAAGTGGTAAGAGAATCATGTTGATTTGCCTAAAATAGAAGGTGTTCATACAAAGATATTTGATTTTTAAGGCATAATCTCTTTGAATCTTTTCCAATCAAATCTCTCACACAATGACCAAATTTTTTAACCTAAATTCATCACTCTATAAGTACTTGAGACAACCCTAATGACAAGCCACGAATTAACAGCCTCAAAGATCAGTTTCAAACTTCACAAAATTCATCAAAAACTCACATTCGGATTTCAAGGTAGAGGGAATTTTAATGAGTTTTGAGTATTGCAACATGTTCTATGATGTTCATTGAACGTGTTTGGATCATAAACAACCTCTGAAACCTCCTCATTCATGCAAACCGAATCCATGTTCATGTTCATTTACAATTTTTCGATTTTTAATATTTACTCATGATTAATCACATTTGACTGTTGATTTGTGTTTGTTATGATCTTAGCAAGCTTTCTGGATAGTTGGATTAAAGATTAATGGCCTGAATCGTGAGAAGCCATTGTTAGGGTTTCGGTTGAGTTTTTAGGGTTTCATGCTAAACCAAAAATAAATAAATTTTAAAAACATAGGATGATTGTATGAGTTTTGGGGATCATAATACACTGATTAATTGAAAGAAATTGTATTGTTTGGTTGATGTTTGAGTTTCGCAGGTTCTGAGTATGGAGGAAATCGCAGGAAAAGTCGTAGATGAAATTGTATGAATTTTCGTAGGTAAAAGGTAGAAGAAGAAGAAGCTGCGCGCGAAAATCATATTTGAATGTGATACAGGGCTTAAAACGAATTTGTTCATATTATATATTGACTAGCGCGTCTGGCTCAGTTGGCTTGTGTTTCTTGCTGGTAAACGAATGGTCCTGGGTTCAAACCATCCCCAGGCCATTTTGTTTTGTTATTTTTTCATGATTTTTTTCCAGGATAACAACAAAACCACATGGGGGTGCATTACTATCACTGGCGCGCGCGCAGCCCAGTGGCTGGCTGGCTGGTCCTGGAGGATGCATTGCTCAGGGGCTGGGTTCGAATCCCAGCCCAGGTAAGTTCTTTTTCTTCATTTTTCTTGTTTATTATTATTTTTAATTAACATGTTTATATTATAACTAAATAAATTTAAAAAAATATATAATGTGTATATTATTATTTTCTCTATTGCAATTTAAACTCATTTTTTTTTATTAAATCTCATTAGAAAAATAATTTAATTTTGTATAATTAATAATTAACCCTAATTTATTTTTTTTAAACAATTAAAAACCCTAATTTAGTCATAATAGTTTCTAAAACCCTAATTCTATTTTATAAACTTATAAACTCTAAAATATTTTTTCTAAAAAACCTAATTGTAATTCTTGTTTATATTTTAATTAGTGAATAAAATTTTATTATAATCTTTAAATTTGTAAATATAATTGTATGATCACATTTTTTTTAATCATGTATATATTTTATTTAATATAGTTAAATTTTGTAAATATAATCATAATTAATCCTTTTTTTTAAATATGACCTAAATGGTTTATATTTTAATTTTGCATATATGCTTAGGAATAATTAAAAAAAATTGTTAATTTAATTTTGTAATTATATTTATTTCTATAATATGTTTATCATTAACTTATTTTTCTATATAATTTATAAATAACTTAAAACTTTATAATGAATATATTTGTTCATATTTTTCTTATTAATCTTAAATAATTGTTCATATAAAAATTTGATCTTTTAATTATTTTAATATTTTTGCTTGTTATTATTATTATTAATTATGTTTATATGATTATTACTAACCCCATTTATTTTTTAGTTATTATTATTATTATTTCTACTAACCCAATTATAGTTGCTTATTTATTTTTCTTATTGCTTATTTATTTATTTTGATTATTTATTTAAATTGCTTTTATTATTATTATGTAATTGCTCCTGGATGTAATATTTTTTAAATGTTTAAATTATTTATTTTATGCCATGGTTAGTAAAAATAGGGAGTGTAAACATGTATGTTATTTAAAATTAATTTAGATCACTTAATTCAAAAGATAAATATTAAATTGAACACTCACACACGTAAGTCGATCTTTGATCGCCATCTCACTTTCTAGGGTTACCTCTCATTGTTGCCTAATCACAAGGTCAAGTAGGGTGTATAAAGCAAAAAAGTCCCTCAAAATAAAGCCATCCAGTCCCTTAACAATAAAAGATCAAGTCCCTTAAATGGTTGCCTTTATAATGATCTTGTCCCTTTCGAATAATGATGACAGTCCCTCCAAAATTGCTTAATACACCCCACAATTGCCTTCATTAAACAGATGTCCCTTTACTTGTCCCACACATCCAAGGTAATGACTACCTATTCCTTAATAATAGGGATAGTCTTACCATTTAAAGGATTCAAGAACAGAAAGACTTAAAAATTAGGGTAGGTTCCTCATAGTTACTTGCTCAATATTCAAAAACTTTTCAAACACTTCACAAATTTCAAACAATTTTCAAACACAAGTTTTTTACGCATCTGTACATGGATCATTATCAAACTCTTATGAAAATTTCTATTCACACACTTCACATTTTCAAAAACATTTTAAAGTGAGCTAAGTAACTAAGAGCCCATGGATAACCATGGATGTAAAGGGTGTTAACACCTTCCCTTTACATAACCTACCCCCCGGACCCAAAAAAATCTTTTAAAAGGTCTTTCCTGTTCTTTTATGCCTTTCCTTTGGATAAAATAAAAGTCGGTGGCGACTCTTGCTATCCGCAACATAACTAAAGTCAGTTCTCCCACCGTGTTACAGAACTGGCGACTCTGCTGGGGATTTAATAAAAGAGGGGTACCCTTAGGAATTAGATTACTTTAACTTTGTTTGCCTTGTTTGCTTTATACTTACTTGTTGGGCTCTTATGTGTGAAAGGTCCTAACCCGGATCTAGTGTACCTTAGGTAAATGGCAATAGACCAAGGAAACTGTACGGCGTATACCGATATGGTTGATCTGGTGGCCATAGTTAGTGTGACTTCTTGGTTGGTGCTTATGTTCCTTAAGTCAAGTTGAGGATAATATGAGGATGTCATATGTTGTCAATGCACTAACTAACTTTTAGAACCCTAGTTATCCCATCTTGGCCTTTAGAAAAGTAGTGAGATAACCGGCTTTGGTGAAGACTGAAGTTGGTTGATACTCGATACTACGCTCATTGAGATTCTAAACTTGGAGGGTTTTGGTTGGCAAGTAAGTTGCCTACTGAACAACCACCCTTGTGAAGGATCAATGATATTGAGATCCCTTAGAACCTGGTTACTTTTATAGGACAGGATGAACCAACTAAACTTCAGGGGAGGGTACTTACTTTTGAACCTCATTCAAGCCTTTAAACCTAGGGCTATGGTGTGACTTGTTTATGTGTGCCACATGTTTGTGATTGAACATAACATCATGACATCATGCATCATAAGCATAGCATTTTCACTAACCATTTCAAGGACCAAAGGATTTATCTTTGTTCTTTGTTGCAGGTCATGGCTTCTGCTCGTAGAAACACCATCAGGATCAACTTTGTGGGCATACCTGCTAAGCTTAAAGAGTTGGTTTCTCAAGTGTCTGATCATTCCCAGTTCATCAAGAGACATGGTCACCTATTGGATCTATTCACCTCAGGGTTCAATGAAGACATGATGAGTGTCCTATTTCAGTTTTTTGATCCTATACACCATTGCTTCACATTCCCCGACTATCAGCTGGTTCCTACAATGGAAGAGTTCTCTAAACTTCTGGGTATACCTGTTCTTGATCAAAGACCCTTCACAGGCTTGGAGAAGGAGCTTAAACCAGAGGTTATTGCTGCAGCTTTACATCTGAAGAAGTCTGACATTGTTCTAGAAAGGAGAAGCGGAGTTAAAGGTATTCTTGCTAAGGTATTAATGGAGAAAGCTCAAGTGTTCTTGAAAGCTATGAGCTATGATGCTTTTGAGGAGATCTTAGCCTTGTTGATATATGGCTTAGTGTTGTTCCCCAATCCTGATCAGTTCATAGACGTTCATGCCATCAATATATTCCTAAGTCACAATCCAGTGCCTACTTTACTTGGAGACATCTTGCATTCTCTTTATACTCGTACTACAAGGGCACGAGGAACTTTGATGTGCTGCATACCTTTGCTTTCTAGGTGGTTTATTTCTCACCTTCCTCGCTCAAGATGAAGAATGAGCAAGGGTTCAGGTGGTCCAAAAGGATCATGTCACTCTCTCATTCAGATATCCATTGGTACTCTAGATCTATGGAGAATGTCACTATTATTGACCGTTGTGGGGAGTTTCCTAATGTGCCACTTCTAGGCATAAGAGGAGGCATTACTTACAACCCTTCTTTAGCTTTACGACAGTTTGGTTACACTCGGAGTGATGGTCCACATGACATGTTGATTCAGGGTATTGTGTTTGACTATGACAACGATCTTCAAGGTTACCGTCAGAGATTCATACGAGCATGGGGAAAAGTGAACAAGGTTGACAGCAAGACTCTGGATCCTAAGTACACTATTCCTATAGAGGCTTATCTCAGATGGGTGCGATCTCGTGCTCAGACTCTCATGATGCCATATCCTGCTATCCTGCCAGTTACCATGGAACCTGTTGCTGAAGGAGATACTTCTTATACCATCCTTCACCCAGACATGCCTACTGATTTGGAAGACTTGCAGAGATCTTGGATCCAGTTGAAGGAGCAAAGGGATACTTTCGAGGCTCATTACAAAGCAAGCCAAGAAAGAATCCTAGAACTAACAAAGCAACTTCACGAGGAACGGAATCTCAATTCATACCTCAACACAAAGAGGAAACGTCCATGGGAGACTTAAAACCCCATCTCTTGTATTTATTCCATTCCATTTTTTGTAAGCCCAGGAGGCAAAACAAATTTATTACTAATAAAAGTTTACCTTCTTGTTTGTTTAAGCAAATTTAAATCCTGCGGTCCTTGAAAACTTTGCATACGCATTCACATATCATATCATTGCATCACAGGTTTATAATTGTGCACAGGTTTCTTATCTTCTCACTGTTTATTTCAGCAATGGCTCTTGAGCAAACAGTTAAGGATCTCCAGACACAAAATGCACAGTTCCAAGAGCTAATCCTGAACCTGACCAAAGGGCAGGATGAATTGAAGACACTGCTGGCCAAGAAGACTAAGAAGACTAGAAGGTCAGGTGGCCTGATCAACATGGGAAGAAGGTTCAAAGGTCTTGCCAAGACCAAAGAACCAGTTGAAGACTATGAATATGAAGAATCTGAAAAAGAGGGAGGCAGTCTCCACAACACTATGGGGGACTCTGATTCTGAGTCTAATTACTACCATGAGCCTAATGAAGACAAATTCAAGATGCTGGTGGATAGAATAGATGCTATGGAGTTGCAGAAGTCTTCTGGGCTGGATTTTGAAGATTTGAGTCTGATATCTGGGGTAGTCATACCCATTGGTTTCAAGGTTCCTACCTTTGTTGTTTATGATGGGGTCTCTTGTCCCAAGCTGCATCTGAGGTCTTATGTCAGAAGAATCCAACCTCACACTGCTGATAAGAAGTTATGGATCCATTTTTTCCAAGAGAGCTTATCTGGAGCTCAATTGGAATGGTATTATCAATTGGAGAGTGTCAACATCAGGGATTGGAATGATCTTGCTGAAGCTTTCTATAAGCAGTATCAATACAATGCTGATTTGGCTCCCACTCGCATGCAGCTGCAAAGCATGTCTATGGGTGCCAAAGAAAGTTTCAAGGAGTATGCTCAGAAGTGGAGAGATTTAGCTGGAAGAGTTCAACCCCCTTTAACTGACAGGGAATTGGTTGATATGTTCATGTGTACGCTGAATGGTCCGTTTTACAGTCATCTCATTGGAAGCTCATCATCTGGCTTCACTGAGTTGATAATGACAGGAGAGCGCGTTGAAAATGGTATAAAGAGTGGCAAGATCCTGGTGGGTACTTCTTCATCAGGTGCTGCAAAGAAGCCTCCCACTGGGAAGAAAGAATCCAATGTTGTTTATGGTCAACCTGATCGTAATAGAAGGCATCAGTCTGTGAGTGCAGTTCATATTTCAAATCCAACTCCTACAACAACAGAGCAGCCACAGGGCAACCAACAGAGGGCTAGAAGGCAGTTCACTAAGATCAACATGTCAATGGCTCAGGCATTGCAACACTTGTTGAAGGCTGAACTTATTACTTTGAAAGAGGCTCCTCAGAATCCCAATGTTACCTCTCCCAGGTACAATCCCAATGCACGATGTGCATATCATTCAAACTGTCAGGGACATGATACTAATAGCTGTTGGGTCTTGAAGAACAAAATTCAAGATATGATTGAGGCTGGAGAGATTGAGTTTGATCCTCCGGGTACTCCAAATGTGATTACTGCTCCCATGCCAAATCATGAGAAGACTGTTAATGCCATTGATGAAGATTTACATATCTATGCAGTTGCAGAGTTGACCACACCATTGTCTGTTATCAAGAAGAAGTTAGTGCAAGCTGGATTCTTTCCAGGTTGTCGTGAAGATTGTTTGTATTGTACCTATAAGCCGGATAGTTGTTGGAGATTGAGAGATGGAATTCAATGTCTCATGGATAAGTATACTATAGTGTTTGAGAGGACTCCATCGTCTGTAGAAAGTATGGTGGATCATATTACTTAAGGTAGGAGGACTGAAGAGGTTGATATGGTTGATAAAGTGCCGGTGAGGATCACTTCCAAAGGTCCTGTTAAAATCACTCATAGGGGTCCAATCAAGATTACTGCTGAAAGCCCTGTGAAGGTTGTTGCTGAAGCCAGAGTGGCTCCTATGGTCATTACTACTCCTGGTCCTATTCCGTATACGTCTGATAAAGCTGTGCCTTGGCATTATGGGTCTGATGTTTACATCCATGGTGTTAAGCAAGAGCCCTTAGCTGATGTGCCTGTTGATATTGATAATATTGCTGGGTCTAGTAAGATTACACGTAGTGGAAGAGTCTTCTCTCCTCCAGTTACTTCCAAGAATGCAATTACTCCTGCTGCTACTTCCACCACTGATGCTCGGGGCAAAGGTCCTATCATTGAACCAATACCTATTGATGTGCCAGCTGCTGATGATCTTGCTAAGCAGATGGAAGAAGTATTGAAAATCATTCGCAAGAGTGATTATGACATTGTTGATCAATTGGGGCATACTCCTTCCAAGATTTCTATGATGTCTTTGTTGTTATGTTCCGAGGCTCATGCCAAAGCCTTGATCAAGTTTCTGAAGACTTCTCATGTACCCAATGCAATTTCTGTTGACCAGTTTGAAAATTGTGTTGCCCACCTGACCTATGATAATGGGTTAGGATTTTATGATGCTGATTTGACTCCTGCCAAGAGGGATCATAACAGGGCTCTGCATATCTCAATTGAATGCAGGGGCACTACCCTGTCACATGTATTGATAGACAATGGTTCCTCTATGAATGTGTTGCCCAAGTGTAGAACCTCAAATTTGCCCTCTTCATTTTAAGCATCATAATACACCATTTGCATCATAAGCATGTCATATATATAGCATTATAGCATAGTAAATTAAAGCATGACAAGCATCAAGCCCTAGCATGAAGCATATGGCCATCTGGGGAGGTGTTGAAGGCTATCTAAGCCAAGACAAGGGTTCCAATGGATTTGTGGGAGGCCTATGATGAGTCTAGACTCTTTTGGCAAGGCCAAGTTCACTTGCAAAAGCTCAGAAGATTGCTTAATCATCACAAGTTTTAAGACAATGCAAGGCTCCTAAGCAGTGCAACCAAATTAGGGTTTTGACTTCAAGAGCCTTAACCTCATAATTTTGGCCAACTCTTTTGGGAAATGTTTTCTATATGATAAGAGGTTCCTACATGTCAATTTTCATGGAAAAATTCCAAATGGAAGTCAGTCATTGCCTTAGTTGCTTGCAGAGGAAGTAATTGGTCAACTGTGCCTGTAAAAAGTCAACTGTCTGATTTCAAGGGGTCCAAGCCACTTTTTCTTGCCAAGGGGGGTTTTTACAATGTTATAAGATGTTTGGGATGATTTAAGATCAAGAATCATGGATATTTGAAGGGTTTTGTAAAAATGATACAAAGTTGGTTTTTGAGATTTTCCAAATTTAGCAACTTTTGCCCTAATTTTCAAGTGAGCTTAGCATGATCAAAAATTCTTCTAATGAACCCAACCCAAACATGAAAGTTGAAGACTAAAGCTTGCCATTTTCAAAAAGTACAAGTACATTTTCATGGGATTTATGGTTTGAGAGATAGGGCCTTCGAAAATTTCATGCATTTTAGGGCAAAATCACATTTCCATGTACACACCAAATGCAAGAGTGCTCAAAACTCATTTCCAAGTGTTGGAATGGATCAAGTGAGGTTACTAAGTTACAATGCAAGGCATTTAGATGATTTTGCTCAAGAGAAATTTACATTTTGGTGCCAAGCAAGGAAGTGGCCTCAAAAATGCAAATTTAGCCAAATCATGGGAAGTATGTAATGGCTAGTTCTAAGGGCCAGAGTTGTTTGTGTTTTGATCAAGGATTGGAAAAGGCTTGCACATGTGCTAAGAGGCCAAGCAAATAGTGAGGTTGGTGAGCTTATCTCACACTTTTGCAAATTATGCAAAATCTCAAAAAAGGCTCATGTATTCCAATTCCAAGTGCAAGGTGAGGCCACCATCCTTTTATTCATGACATATGAAGTTTTTAGCTCAAGAGAAATTGGAGGATTCAGGCAGGGAATTTGGCACATTTCACAAAATGCAAGTGCATGGTCACATGAGGTTTGCACGGGCACATAAATTTGTAAATCTTTGCTAAATAGCAAGTTGCCATGGAATGTAATTGCAGGCCCATTTGTGTACAATTTGGGATCACTACATCACAATGCATGATATGAGAAGGGTTTGGCCCAAAAAGGGTGCAAAAACCGTGCATGGATTGAGAGATATTTCATGAAGTGCATTTTAGCAAAATGATAAGAAAATCATGATGCATTGATCCAAGGGCCAGGTTTCTTCCATTTCTGAATTAATGGATCATAAGAGGTCAGCATGTGCAAAGGAGTGGGGGAGAGCACGAGTGAATCATTTCATCACACACCTCATGCCATTTTTGCAAAATCACCTCATGCACACTATTCTCACGTGCCCTTGCTTGCCAACCCTAGCCACTGAAAACACACATCATATATAAGTGATATTCTCTCTTTGAATCGGTGGAGAAGAGGAGAATTTCATCAATCTCAAGTTTTGGCTCCTGCTGCATTTTCCCTCACAGCTCTTCATCCATAGCTTCATTCACAAAACAAACCCTAGATTCTTGTTCCTGAAGCTTCATAGGTCCTAGATCAAGTCTCATTTTAAGGAGGAGGAAGGTTTTTGCACCAGTTCAGTTCAGATCAGAATCCTTCACAGAGCAAGGTTTAGGCGATCTTGAGGCCTCTTTCACATTTATTTTGTGAGAAGAGGTTGCAAGAGGATCATCCAGAGCTGGACTTTGGTTTTCTTGGTGAGATTTGGAGCTTTGTGATCTCAGGTATGCCTCAAATCCATGGATCTATAAATGATTTTTGTGATGTGCATCATGATCTGCTTGCTGCTCTGAGTATGTAGATCACTTTAGTTTCAAAAATGGTGTTGAATTGAAGTTAGTGTGAGGTTTCGAAATTTTTAGATCCAAACTGTTTTGCTTCTGTTCATGTTGTGCGTGTTAGTTTGTGTGTCTGTGATGTTTGATTCATGATATGCTTGGTCCAAGGATCACTTTGGTGTTTGATTTGCGAAATTCCATGAAGAAATGAGGGAGATGTGTTGCTCTGCATTTGAGGTGTTGATGCTGTGTTCATGCCCTTGCTGTGCGCATTCCAATTTTGGATGGAGGTTGAAGATGATGAGTTGGAGTGTGTTGATTGGCTGGTTTTTGTTTTTGTCTTTTATGACTTAAACCCTAGCATGACCGATTGATGTATGGTTACATGATTTTTGTTTTATTTTTATTTTGAAGCATGCCATAGATAATTAAAATCTGAGTTTTCTTTTTTTGTTTTCATTTTCGTGTGGGCCTAAGGCCAAGGTGCTACTCGCACCCCCTGTTGGGCCCAAGTGGCCAGTCTGAATTGATTGGCCTTGCTCTTCACACTCCCCCCTCATTTTACTATTTTTATTATTTTCTTTTCTTTACTTCTTTCATTTTGATTTATTAAAAATACTTCCAAATATCAAAAAAAATCCAAAAAAATTCATGTGTATTCCTTGATTCATATAGTTTTTTATCATATTTTTTTCAGATTTTTACTTTCATCCCACGTGGCCAAATAAATTCAACATTAGGCATTGCTTTCTTGTGAACTCTCATGGACCAATCTACCTTGTCCAATTTCTATTTTCCTCATCCTTTAATCTATGAACCCCATTCTTTTTGCATTCAAATCCTAAGACACTCTACTATCTTCATGATTTATCTTGGATTTTTCACAAATTTCTTTGCTGGACTTTGATTGAGTTACTTGTGCATCAATTTTCAAAACCCTAAATGGTGATACCTTGCATCCTTGAGCTTCATTGACCTAGTTTGGTGCTGTATTTTTGCAAACCCTTTTGGATTCTCATTTCTTTGTGTTTGGAGAGTACTTTGCTGGTTGGGTAGATTTTTTTAGGTGCTTGGATCTTTTTCTTGGGTATTTTCTTCCTCACCTTGCCTTGTTTTGCATACTTTGAGACTTATAGTCTCTTTTAAGTTTAGAAGGGCACTTGTGCCAACTTCTCCTCATCTTTTGGGGTCCTTTAGAGGTCTAGGGTTGTTCCTGGTCTTAGGATAAGGTTTGAGTCTCCTTGAGTCTTGGTGTTGGGTCTCTTTTATGTGCTTTATTTCTTTAAGTGTTATGCATGCCTTCTTTACACTTGTTTCACTTCCAATCATCTCAATATGATCTTGTGTTGCTTTGCTTATCATCTTGTGAACTCTTTGCCATGTCTATATGCTTGTGTAACTTCTGACTTGTTTGTTCATGCCTTGGTTTTATGTTGTTACACTAACCTTGCAGGGGCTATGGTAAGTTTGAGATGTGGGAATTGAGTTCCACATCTCCATTTCTCATCTCTTCTCATTTTGTTTATATAGACTAACATCTTCTTGTTGGGCTTAGGCCTTTCTCATCTCTCCTTTTATCTTCTTCTTCTCTTGAGATCCTTTTTTAGGTTAGAAAGACCTCACAAACCCTAGGAACTCCATGCATGCTAACTTAGGATAGAAACTTCCCCCTAGTTTTTTTTTCCTTTTTGCTCCTTTGGTTCTCTTTCTCTTCTCATCTTCAAACTTAATTTTAATTCACTTAATAAAGGTTGAGTGCTTTCATGTGACATGAGACTTTGCTATGAGATGCTTGCACGCGTTCCATTTCGGGACGAGGTGTGAGTCATCACTCGTGGTAGATAGGTCTTAGCATGAGTACCTCACAAAGAAAAATCAAAAGACATTTCTTAACCAAAAACCACAAAAATACTTAATAATGGTAATAGGCCAGTGTGCTTAAGCCTTCACCTGTGGGACTAGCTTTGGTGATTTCCTCCATAGATAGGTATGCCTCTTGCGCATTCCATTTCGGGATGATGTGAGACGTACACATCCCATTGAGTAAGATTTAGGTACACTCACCTATGCAAAATTTCACTCATAAAAGCTTCTAAAAAACACCAAACAAACAATAAGCGTCTTTCCTTCGGGAATTCTTTTCTCACCTCATTCGCTCCGTACGCGAACTTGCTCCTACTTGTCACTTTGCAAGACGGTAACGCACTCGTCGTCCGAGCCTGCAACACCCGAGCATTGACATAGGCAGTTCAAGCCTTTAATTCACAAGCAATTTCCTTTTAGTACCCCTAGTTAGGGGAACTACGGCGTCTCTGATCCTCATTATCCTGATGAGGTACGTAGGCAGCGGGGTAGGGCCCGTTCGAGCACAATCTTTATTTTCCCTACATTTTTTCTCTTTGTTTCTTATTTCATTTCATTTCCAGATCCAGATTCCTTTTCTTTTCTCTTATTTTGGCTGCAGCTTTCATACCCTCACCCTTTGAAACAGCTTCTTTTGCAAGCGTGGATCCCGTCGGGTACGGCGGACGATCTGGGTGCTAATACCTTCCCAGGTCGTAACCGACTCCCGAACTCAGTCTCTTTGGTTCGTAGGACCTGTGTCCTTCCTCTTCTTTCTTCTGGTTTGTGCAGCATTACCATTCCCTTTCTTCGGGATCAAAATGCCTGGCTGGCGACTCTATTCTTTTTTTTTTCGCGCCACTTTCGCGTTTGTACCAGGATGGAAATCCCGGGAGCGACAGCTTGGCGACTCTGCTGGGGACCGAACCCAGAGTCTCTGGTTCCCCTGTGAGTCTCTCCTAGCGCTTGTGTGTTTCTATTTCATTGGGTGATGTTTGTTTGTTGTGGCTTGTTGTATTTTATTGTTGTTTATTTACAGCTTTATTTACAACTTTATTTACAGTGTTCAGTATTTATTTTCCGCATCATATATCATACTGGACTGTCTGGACTGGTTTTCTGTTTGGTGGGATGGGTGATACTGTTTCTGAGAGATAAGCCAAGTACCCGGCTTGAGTGCACCCTAGGATTAGAGTGGACATATTGTACTCGCATGTGGCATGATGAGTGGCGATGTGTTTCACGCCCAGATTGCGACTGTCTTGGAAATATCTTGTGTGGGGATTTCCTCCACTTCGGGATAGGACCTTGATAGTTATGTGCATCTGGGGACCGATCATTGAGAACCTTTGTGGAAACAACCCTCTCCAGTGGTGACAGTGGCAGACCACATTTTGTGGCAAACCCATTCGCACCCGAGGGTCCACTGGGGACTCGCATAGGATGGCCTGGTTCTCTTATAGGAACTCAGTCAAAGCATCTGGTCGTATGACATTAGTACTGTATCCTACGGGCTGAATTTACTATTGTTTCTCGATTTCAGCGCTTGAAGCTGGGAACCTATAAGGGATGCTTGTTTTTCCCGGACTCAGCTGAGGCCTCCCTGCGTAGTACATAATGCCTAACCGATTCCCTGATTTGGTCATGAGCCATTTCTCGGAAATGGTGAAAGTATTATTGCTATTCGGCTTTGAGAGTCCGTGATGTTTGACCCGGAGCACACCTGTGAGATTGGGGATGGGTTTAAAGGTTTGCAGGAACCCTTGACCTCATCATTCCCTTGTTACCAGTGCAGTTCATATTATGATACAGTTCCGGAGATCTAGTTTTCTTGTTCTGGTATTCTTGATACTGTGGTCTTGAGATCTTCTTCAGAGAGTTGTGATTATCAGAGAGTGTGACTCAGTGGACTTTTAGTTTGTCAAGTTATTCAGAGGGGCCTTTGTCAGTGTCCAGATTCCAGACAGTCTCAGATGGCCATGTGTCTTTGCATTTGCATCTGCATTGCATCATTGCATCATTAATCATTGTTTTTGTTTTCATTCACAGGTTCATATCTCTGCTTCCGGTTCCGGTATTCTCTTCAAAGATGGAAGATCCTCGCAAGCAGAATATTCATTTCAAGTTTTTTGATATCAAGGTTGGTTTGTTGAAAAAGATGATAAAGCTGATTACACCCAACGAGGTAGAGAGATTCAGAAAAGCTTATGGGAGTATTCTTGATGTGGTGATAGAGCTAGATCCTTCCGAGAGGAGTTCCATTCATACATTGCTTCAGTATTATGATCCTCAGCTCCGTTGCTTCACCTTTCCTGATTTTCAGTTGGGCCCTATGCTGGAGGAGTATGCTTTGATCCTGGGTGTGCCGGTTCGAAATCAGGTTCCTTTCAATTCTGAGATGAGTAGACCTGCACCTGAGGCTATTGCTGAGGCTCTTTATTTGAGTCCTTCTACTGTGAAGTCTTTGACCATTATCAAAGGAGGAGTGTCCGGGTTTTCTTTGGAGGCTCTGGTGAAGAAAGCGGGAGAATTGGCTGTTGAAGAGGAATGGGATGCTGTGTGTGCTATCTTGGCTCTGTCTATCTATGGCGTCATTTTGTTTGCTGATATGAAGAAGTTCATAGATATAAACGCCATACATCTCTTTTTGCTGAAGAATCCAGTGCCGACCTTACTCGGGGATTTGTATTACTCAGTTCATTACAAAACTGAGAAGAAGAGGGGGGGTTTGGTCCGTTGCTGCGCTCCGTTATTTCACATGTGGTTCATGCGGCACTTGCCTAGTACGGGAGTGTTTAGTGACCATAGTTTGATATGGGCTCAGAAGCTGGAAAAGTTGCTAGCTAAGGATGTTAGATGGTTCACTCAGAGGCTGCAAGGTGCACGTTTCATCACTAGCTGCGGGAGTTATCATAGTGTGCCTTTGTTGGGAATAACTGGAGGGATTAATTACAATCCAATCCTGTTAAGAAGACAATTGGGATACGCTTTGAGAGAGGTGCCTGAAGATTTGAAACTGACCCCTATTTTCTACTTCTCAGTGAAAGATAATATGCCCTTAGTGAGGAAGGTTGCGGGAGCTTGGAAGTGCATTAAGGGAGGAGGGATAGCTAGCTTTGGGAAGTGTAACAATCAGACATTCCCAGAATACGAGGCGTGGTTGAAAGATAGAGCTAGAAGAGTTTTGTTACCATTTTCAACACCAGTTCCCCCAGTTGCTGAGTCCATTGATACTGTGCCTCTAGAGGAATTCAAGAAGTTGGAAGCCCAGCTACATGCGGTTAGAGTTGAAAATACTGAGATGGTAAGCTTGTATCACCAAGCCAACATGGCCAAGATTGAAGCTGAAGAGAAGTTGCTGAAGATACAAGCGACTTTAGAGGCTAAGGAGAAGGACTTTGCAGGTAGAGAAGCACATTTCCGCAGATTGGGGATGATGAAAGCCCAAAGAGAAGTTGAGCGCAAGAAGAAGTCAAAAACCCTCAGAGATGCTCGTCAGTCTATTGTCTGGTTAAAGGGACAGAGAGAGCAAGAGCTGAAGCAATATAAAGAAAAAGAAGAGTTCTTTGAAGCCCAGATGACTTACAAAAAGGAAGAGGTGGAGCAAGTCCACAAAATTCGCAGAGAGAAGACTCAGCAACTCGCAGACAGTCAACAAGCCCTCGAAGCAGCACTTAAAGAGATTGAAGACCTAAAGCTGATGGCGGGAGTCAAGAAGGTCAGATCTGATGGGGGGTTTAGTGATGGAGCTTCAGGGTCCTTAGGCATTGGTTCTGCTTCTTAGTTTACTTTTCTTGTATCTGGATTACCTACAGGCATGTTGTAGGAGTCCTAGTTGATTGTTTCTCCTTTATAAAGACTTGTACCCTACGGGGAATTCTGTGTTATTTGCCTAATAGGTTGATTTATGTTTTGGTTTTTTCCTTTATTTCTTGGTTCGCTTGCTGTTGTGGTTGGAATGTGGTTTCCTGCAAAAGTTTCTGAAAGTCGAGGATCAGTGCCCATCTGGTTTTCTTTGCTAAATACCGGAACCGGGGCATAAATGACTTGTGATTGGAAACATAAGCAACTGCATTGCATCCATATAACCTGTTTGTTGTTTTGCAGGTAGTGTCTCGGTTACTAACGTGTTTTGTGTTTCAGGCACTATAGCTCCTCGAAAAGTTCGGGGGCAACCAACAGTACACAGATATCCGACCAAGATTAACAGAGAGCGAGTCATGGACCAGTTACAAGCAGACTTGACAGATTTGAGACAAAGGATGGATAATTTTATGACACTAATGGTCGGTATGGGGCAGACCCAAGAACGCCTATGAGAGATGGTAGAGAACTAGAATAGGAACACTGCGGCGGCTGCTACTGCTGACAATCGTACCGGTGCGGGCGCACGTCAGGTCGAACCTCCCGTTACGCAGCCAGGAACGACAATAATCAACGACAGGTTACACAACATTCAGGTGGACCATCAAGACGACCAGTTCACTCTTCTTGACGAAGCTAAAGGTCAGGGGGCAGAGATGAACAAGAGGTTTGAAGAGATGGCTGAGCAAATCAAGGCTATTCAGTCCCAGAGTTCTTTGGGATTCGACATAACAGACTTGGGCTTGGTTCCGGGAGTCAGGATTCCGTATAAATTCAAAGTTCCTACTTTCGAGAAGTATGACGGCACTACTTGCCCGAAAACCCATCTGCAATCGTTTGTTGGGAGAATTGCCGCTCATACAGACGATGAGAAGCTGTGGATGTATTATTTTCAGGATAGCTTGGCGGGAGCTTCTCTTGAATGGTACATGAAGCTCAATAGGGTCAATATCAAGAGCTGGAAGGATTTAGCCGAGGCCTTTGTGAGGCAGTATCAATATAACATGGACATGGCTCCGAAACGCACGCAGTTGCAACACATGACCCAAGCGGCAAAAGAAAGTTTCAAAGAATATGCCCAGAGGTGGCGCCAGTTAGCTGCCAGGGTGCAACCACCTCTCTTAGAGGATGAAATGGCCGACATGTTTATGGGCACTCTCCAAGGTGTTTTTCTAGAGAGGTTGGCATCTAGCTCGGCCACCAAGTTCAATGATATAGTGATTGCTGGAGAGAGAGTTGAGACTCTATTAAAGACAGGGAAGATTCAGGACCCTAATACTGCTGGTAGCTCTGGGGGAGCGAGGAAAGCCTTTGGCGGACCTCCTAGAAGAAGAGAAGGGGAAGCTAACGCAGTATATGGCCGAGGCAGAGGCAGAGGTTATAGACGAGAATACAATCAGATAGCTGCAGTCACAATTCCCACTACACCAATTCAACCAGCCCAACAGGCTCTGCAACAGCCTCAACAACAACAGCAGCGCAACTATCAACAGAGACCGTATCAACAGAGGAAGCCACGCCAAGCTGATAGGGTTTTTGATGTAATCCCAATGACATACACAGCTTTACTCCAGAGATTGTTGGAATTAAATTTAATTCAACTGAGGACTTTGGCTCCACCTACTGGAACTCTTCCTCCAGGTTATGACGCCAATGTTCGGTGCGCTTTCCATTCTGGGGCACCCGGGCACTCAACAGAGAAGTGCAGGGCTTTTCACTATAAAGTTCAGGATTTGATCGACTCCAAGGCAATCAATTTTGCGCCACCTCCGAATGTCACGAATAACCCTATCCCTAATCATGGGGGAGCCAAGGTTAATGCTATTGAGATCGGGGAGAGATTGAACTTGGTGGAGAAGGTTGAAGAAGTGAAGACCTCCTTGTTGCTGGTCAAGGAGAGATTGGTGAAGGGTCAGGTTTTCCCGGGTTGTGGGCTTGATTGCGAAGACTGTGTTGAGTCAAAGAATGGTTGTGACAGATTGAAAACTGGTTTACAGAGACTGATGGATGATGGGCTGTTACAGTTCGACAGGGTCGATAAGAGGACTGATGAAGTGTCAACGGTGACCATATACTATGATCCTGCTGAAATGCCAGCGCAAAGAGAGCCGGTTACTATTTATGTCCCGGAAGTAAGCCCCGTCACCATCACGGTACCGGGGCCTATTCCATATTCAGATGAGAGGGCTATTCCGTGGCATTACGGATCAGAAGTGTATGTTGGAGGACAGAAAGTGGAAAATAAGACAGTAACCATGGACCCAGCTGTGGTGAATGTTGGGGGAAGTGGAGGTTTCACGAGGAGTGGTCGCCTATTCGCTCCCCAGACTTTGAGAGGAGACACTGATGCTGAGGCTTCTGCTAAAACCAAAGGGAAGCAAGTAGCAACTGAAGATAATGCCACTCCCGCTACTGGTCAAAGTACTTTCGAGAAGGAAATAGAGGAGTTCATGAGGATTATTAAGAGGAGCGACTACAAGGTAGTCGAACAGCTAAATCAAACTCCCTCCAAAATCTCCATCTTGTCGCTGCTGATGTGCTCACCAGCTCATAGAGAAGCCCTTCTGAAGGTGTTGCAGATGGCGTATGTTCCTCAGGAGATTACCGTGAATCAGTTAGAAGCCGTGGTGGGAAGTGTGAATGCGAGCCATGGTCTGGGCTTTACTGATAGGGACCTTACTACTGAAGGGAGGAATCATAACAAGGCTCTCCACATCACAATTAAATGCAAAGGGGCTGTGCTGTCTCATGTCCTGGTTGATACTGGGTCATCTCTTAATGTCTTGTCGAAGAAGGCGTTAATGAAACTCAATGTGGAAGGGGTTGTTTTGAGGCCAAGTGATTTGGTGGTGAAGGCTTTCGACGGTTCTCGGAGGTCTGTCTTTGGGGAGGTTGAGTTGCCAATCAAGGTTGGGTCGCAAGTGTTTAAAAGCACGTTCTACGTGATGGACATCCAACCTGCTTATAGCTGTCTGCTTGGTCGACCCTGGATTCATGCTGCAGGGGCTGTGACGTCAACCTTGCACCAGAAGCTCAAGTACGTGGCGGATGGTCAAGTTGTGACTGTGTGCGGTGAAGAGGACATATTTGTGAGCCATCTATCTACATTCAAATACGTGGAGATGGATGGTGAAATTCATGAAACCCTGTGTCAGGCATTCGAAGCAGTGAATGTTAGTTCCCTGTCTCCTCTGAGTAAAGCTGAAGATAAAGAAAGTACGTCCATTACCTCCTACAAGCAGGCCAAGGAAGTTGTGCAATCAGGTAGTGCCCAGGGCTGGGGCAGACTGCTGGAGCTGGAAAAGAAGGAAGACAAGTTTGGGCTTGGGTATCAGCCTGATGGGCTCGTCCGTTCATCAGACAACAAGACCATTACCTTTACTAGTGCTGGGTTGCTGGACCGCAACCATATCTGTGCTACCAGTGAAGACGGAGATAGCGAGTGCGAACTGGATAATTGGATCCGCCCGTGTGCACCAGGAGAGGAGCTGCCCAATTGGTCCACGGAAGACATCGTCGAAGTCACCTGGATCACAAAGTAATTGTTTATTTGTCATTTTTTACATACTGCATGTCAAATCCTGTACTCTGCCCAAGGTACAAGGATCCATTGTATGGGCCTCCATGTTTTGAAAGCATTTATTTGTCATAAATAAAGGACATTTTTCAATCAAATCGTTCCTTTCCTTTCAATTTTAATTTTTTGCACAAATAAAGAAAATGGCAATGTGTTTTTTCTTTCTTGCTTTTGGTGTGTGTTTTCTCTAAACAGATTCTGAATGAGCACATCACTTGTACAGTGTCGATCAACCGGATTCCATTGACAACTCTCCTGCTATGACTGAGCATAACTTCGACAATCCAATCTACCAAGCTGATGAAGAGGTTGAGGAAGATTACGAACTCCCTAAAGAACTGGTCAGGTTGTTGAAGCAAGAGGAAAGAGTTACTCAGCCTCATCAGGAGGAGATCGAGGTTATCAACATCGGCACAGAAGAAGTTAAGAAGGAAATCAAGATAGGTGCCAGCTTGCAGACTGAAGTTAAGAAGGGGTTGATTGAAATGTTGCGTGAATATGTTGACATCTTTGCCTGGTCATATCAGGACATGCCAGGGTTGGATACAGACATAGTGGTGCATCGACTACCGTTAAAAGAAGGTTGTCCCCCTGTTAAGCAAAAACTAAGAAGAACTCGCCCCGACATGGCGATGAAGATCAAAGAGGAGGTACAGAAACAGTGGGACGATGGGTTCCTTGCCGTGACTAGTTACCCTCCTTGGGTAGCTAACATCGTTCCAGTGCCAAAGAAAGATGGCAAGGTGAGGATGTGTGTAGATTACCGGGACCTGAACAGAGCCAGCCCGAAAGATGATTTCCCTTTACCTCACATTGATGTATTGGTCGACAATACGGCTCAGTTCTCGGTGTTCTCCTTCATGGATGGATTTTCAGGATACAATCAGATTAAAATGTCACCTGAAGACATGGAGAAGACAACTTTCATCACACCCTGGGGCACATTTTGTTATAAGGTGATGCCATTCGGACTGAAGAATGCTGGTGCCACTTATCAGCGGGCTATGGTAACATTATTCCATGACATGATCCACAAAGAAATTGAATGTTATGTGGATGACATGATTGCCAAGTCCCTCACAGAAGAAGACCACCTGGTAAATCTGTTGAAGTTATTCAAGCGTCTGAGGAAGTACCAATTGAGGCTAAACCCCAACAAATGCACATTCGGGGTACGATCTGGTAAGCTGCTGGGATTTATTGTAAGTGAGAAAGGGATCGAAGTTGACCCTGACAAAGTTAAAGCCATTCAAGAAATGCCTGCACCACAAACTGAGAAAGAAGTTCGAGGGTTCCTAGGTAGATTGAACTACATTTCAAGGTTCATATCTCATCTTACAGCAACCTGCGAGCCCTTGTTCAAGCTATTAAGAAAAGAACAAACGGTCAGGTGGAATGAAGACTGTCAGAGGGCTTTTGACAAAATCAAGGAATACTTACAGGAGCCTCCGATCCTTATGCCTCCAGTTGAAGGAAGACCTCTGATCATGTACTTGACAGTATTAGAAAAGTCAATGGGGTGTGTGTTGGGCCAGCATGACGAGTCTGGTCGAAAAGAGTATGCAATATACTACCTAAGCAAAAAGTTTACCGACTGTGAACAACGTTATTCACTGCTCGAGAAAACTTGCTGTGCTTTAGCGTGGGCTGCTCGCCGACTAAGGCAGTATATGTTGATCCACACTACCTTGTTGATCTCCAAGATGGATCCAGTCAAGTATATATTTGAGAAACCAGCACTTACCGGACGGGTTGCGAGATGGCAAATGATTCTCACAGAATATGACATTCAGTACACATCCCAAAAAGCTATCAAAGGCAGTGCATTGTCTGATTATCTAGCTGAGCAACCCATTGATGATTACCAGCCTATGAGATTTGACTTCCCTGATGAAGACATCATGTTCATAAAAGCAAAAGATCATGAAGAGCCTATTCACACTGAAGGGCCTGACCCAGAAAAAGAATGGACTATGATGTTTGATGGGGCTGTTAATATGAATGGTCGTGGTGTTGGTGCAGTACTCATTACACCTAAGGGAGTTCACATGCCTTTCTCGGCAAAACTCACCTTTAACTGCACTAACAACGAAGCTGAATACGAAGCTTGTATTATGGGTCTTGAGGAAGCTATTGACCTCAGGATCAAGACTTTGACTGTGTTCGGAGATTCAGCTCTGGTAATTAATCAAACCAACGACAAATGGTACACGCACCAAGATCATCTGATACCTTATCGGGACTACACAAGGAGGTTGTTGACTTTCTTCACAACAGTCAAGCTTGAGTATATCCCTCGAGACGAAAATCAGTTTGCAGATGCTCTAGCTACCATTTCATCCATGATCAAAGTGCAAGCTGCCAATTTTGTGCCTCAAATTGCAGTATCCAGACTTGACAGGCCAGCATATGTGTGCTCAGCAGACATTGTCAAAGATGATAAGCCCTGGTACCATGACATCAAATGCTTCTTGGAGAATCAAACATACCCACCTGGGGCATCTTCCAATGATAAGAAGACATTAAGAAGGCTAGCTGGTAGTTTCTTCCTGAACACTGATGGCTCCCTGTATAAGAGAAACTTTGATATGATACTTCTCAGATGCGTTGATAGGACGGAAGCAGACTTGATGATGCACGAGGTGCACGAAGGATCCTTTGGTACCCATGCTGGAGGGCATGCAATGGCTAAAAAGTTGCTAAGATCGGGATATTACTGGATCACAATGGATGCAGACTGTTGTGCCTATGCCAGAAAATGTCATAAATGCCAGATTTATGCAGATAAAGTGCATGTGCCTCCCAATCCTCTGAATGTGATGTCTTCACCCTGGCCCTTTGCCATGTGGGGCATTGATATGATTGGCAAGATTGAACCAACTGCTTCAAACGGTCACAGATTCATCCTGGTCGCTATTGACTATTTTACCAAATGGGTTGAAGCGGCATCTTATGCCAATGTTACTCGCCAGGTGGTAGCAAAATTCCTGAAAAGAGATATCATATGCAGATATGGAGTGCCCGAGCGAATCATTACTGATAATGGTTCTAATCTGAACAATAAGATGATGGCAGAACTGTGCCGGGACTTCAAAATCCAGCATCACAATTCCTCTCCTTACCGACCAAAGATGAATGGTGCGGTGGAGGCTGCTAACAAGAATATCAAGAGGATTGTACAGAAAATGGTCATCACCTACAAAGATTGGCATGAGATGCTACCGTTTGCGTTGCATGGGTACCGAACGTCAGTCAGGACGTCGACTGGGGCAACCCCCTTCTCTTTAGTCTACGGCATGGAGGCAGTCTTGCCTGTTGAAGTGGAAATCCCTTCGCTGCGGGTGCTGATGGATGTCAAGCTTGATGAGGCTGAGTGGGTACGTGCTCGATACGATCAACTATGCCTAATTGAGGAAAAGAGATTAGCAGCTATATGTCATAGCCAACTTTATCAAAGGAGAATGAAGCGAGCCTTCGATCAGCGAGTACGTACTCGGGAGTACCAAGTAGGCGAGCTTGTACTCAAGAGGATCATTCCTCCCAGTTCAGATCACAGGGGCAAGTGGACCCCAAATTATGAAGGACCATTCATAGTGAAGAAAGTATTCTCAGGCGGAGCACTGATGCTCGCCACTATGGATGGCGAAGACTTCCAATACCCTGTTAACTCGGACGCAGTTAAAAAATACTTCGCATAAGAGACCCGCTGGACACAAAAACAGAATTATGGTCCAGGCAAAAAAGGGGCATCCCGGCGAGCTAAAAACAGAATAAAAGCTCGGGCAAAAATTAGGGAAAAAAAATTTAAAAATGTACACCCGCTGAGTTGAAAAGCCACATCGGACAACTCAGGCAAAAAAGGGTAACCCAGTGGATTGAAAACCCGAAAGGGCGATCCACGCAAAATCAGGGAATAAGCGAACAACTGCGCTCCGGTTTATCTGAACCACGTCACCACTTCAAACAGCTTGACCATATCAGAAGGGTAGAGATCAGCTCCCCTCATTCTCTTCAGAAGGCCGAAGATGGAACGGAAAGTCTTGAGGATATGCCAGTCATAGCAGGAAGGAAACTCTTTGGAATGTCGTGCCATTGCCATTAGGATAGTTTCTTTTCTCAATTTTACAGTAGCTACCTCTTTCCAGGTGGTTACTTCCTGATGTAAAATTATGCCTATTCAGAGGCCAATTAATAAAAAGAATATTCAGTCAAACACCGTGTTATGTTTATTTTGTTTACAAAAATGTCCTGAATTTTTGACAAATAACATTGCATGCGAAACATGTTGCTTTTCAAACTGATAAAAATGACATTGCAGAGACACTTAACATCGCTTTGAGTGTCAGGTGACAGCAGATGAATAGATCGGGCCGTACCAATCTTGGTACATATGTGTGTATTCTGTTATTGCAGAATTTGCAGGTTATCATCGTATCTCCAAGCAGCAGAGGGTTATTCTCCAAGCAGAGGTATTTCCCCGACAAAGCGCCTGTTTACAAGTGACTTATTCTCAGCAAATATCTGAACACCTGCACTCCCCAGAAGTCGGGTCAATCCCCAGCAGGAGTTAGTAGAAGTCTCCCATCTTCAGTGGAGTTATCAGAAGTTTATTATCTACAACGGAATCGCTAGAAGTTCTCCTTACCCAACAGAGTTGCAGGTAACTTCATTTCCCCACAGGGTCATCGGGATTATCATTCCCAAGGGATTTCCCTAGCAGAGCAAGAAGAAATTCTCCCCAGTGGAGTCAGAGCAGGATGATCAGATCCTCAGCAGATGTTCAAAGCAGTTAAATGAAGTATACCTCACGCAGAGTCGTCTTTCTTCTAGTGAAAGCTTCTCCGGCAAGCATCAGGTTGCCAATATTTCGTTTCCATCAGAGTTAAAAGCTTTGAGTCCCCAGCAGGTTGCCGGAATCTTCTCCCACAGGTCGCCAGGACTTCATTCCCCAGCGAAAGTGGAATTGTCTACTTCCCCAACACAATCAGCCTTTGTCTGTGTTAATACTTATTCAGTGTTTATTCGCACTCTTAGACACTTATTTGATGATTCAGTTTGCTCATCCGTAGTCTCCAGAAGAATTAGCACCTTGTGGTACTCGCCTGGGCACTTTCCCCAGTAGAGTCTATGTCTACTAGCACTCGCCTGTGCTCGCATCTTTATTTGATGCTCGTCCTCTTTCGGCACTCGTCCGTGCCTTTTCCTCAGCAGATCCCTCTTTATTTGAGGTATTCCTCAGCACTCGTCCGTGCTAACATCTTTTTTTGATGACCGTCCGCAGATCTCGGCACTCGTCCGTGCCTATTAGTTCTTTGAAGTTTTTCCCTAGTGAAGTTTCCAGTACTCGTCCGTACTCGCATCTTTATTTGATGCTTGACCGCATCCCTGCCGCACTCGTCTGTGCATTTTATTTTCGATTCCTCTTTATTTGAGGCATATTCCCGAGAAAGTCGCCGGTACTCGTCCGTAATCGCATCTTTATTTGATGCTCGATCGCATCTCTTAGCACTCGTACGTGCTTGTTACTCCTTTGAAGATTGCTCGTCTGCATCCTTCGACACTCTTCCGTGCCTATTACTTATCTAGTGCTCGTCTGCACGCCCCGACACTCGTCCGTGTTTGGTATTTTCTTTTGAAGATCGTCTGGAATAAGCTGATACTCGTCCGTATCAAATATCAGAAGCACTCGTCCGTGATTCTTGGATCATCGTCCGGTACTCGTCCGTATCGTCGACTTATAACACTCGTCCGTGTTTCTTTGATGATCATTCCAATGCTCGTCCGCATTGAAGAGGTTGAAAATCCTGACGGTGGGATTAAAACGTCAAAACCATTACCGGAACCTGCGTAAGGGTTATTCGAAGAAGACTCGTCCGTCTTATTCCGCTTATCTGCGTAAGGATTCGCGAAGAGGATTCGTCCATCCTAGCTGCATGTCTATCCCACAGACTTATATGCATTCCCGGAACCTGCGTAAGGGTTATCCGAAGAAGACTCGTCCGTCTTATTCCACTTATCTGCGTAAGGATTCGTGAAGAGGATTCGTCCATCCTAGCTGCATGTCTATCCCACAGACTTATATGCATTCCCGGAGCCTGCGTAAGGGTTATCCGAAGAAGACTCGTCCGTCTTATTCCGCTTATCTGCGTAAGGATTCGCGAAGAGGATTCGTCCATCCTAGCTGCATGTCTATCCCACAGACTTATATGCATTCCCGGAACCTGCGTAAGGGTTATCCGAAGAAGGCTCGTCCGTCTTATTCCGTTTATCTACGTAAGGATTAGTGAAGGATATTCGTCTATCTCAGATTACTTTGAAGATTCTTAAGGACTCGTCCGCTTTCTGCACCTGGCGTCACAGGTCACAAGAAGACTCGTCCGTTTCATGTTTCATCAGAACCTTTGGTTTCAGTGGAAGGAGCTCGTCTGCTCATCTCTCAGCTCATTTGTAACATCGCTGGATTGGGTTTATTTCCCATTTCTTGTTTTCTGCATCAAAGCGCAAATTTCCGTTTTCTTGAGTATTCAACCACAGTTTATCTTGAACGGTCGAAAGCGGAAGCAATCGTCCTTTTCAGATCAACAGTTGCTTGAATAGGGGCAGCTGTAGAACCTCAAATTTTCCCTCTTCATTTTAAGCATCATAATACACCATTTGCATCATAAGCATGTCATATATATAGCATTATAGCATAGTAAATTAAAGCATGACAAGCATCAAGCCCTAGCATGAAGCATATGGCCATCTGGGGAGGTGTTGAAGGCTATCTAAGCCAAGACAAGGGTTCCAATGGATTTGTGGGAGGCCTATGATGAGTCTAGACTCTTTTGGCAAGGCCAAGTTCACTTGCAAAAGCTCAGAAGATTGCTTAATCATCACAAGTTTTAAGACAATGCAAGGCTCCTAAGCAGTGCAACCAAATTAGGGTTTTGACTTCAAGAGCCTTAACCTCATAATTTTGGCCAACTCTTTTGGGCAATGTTTTCTATATGATAAGAGGTTCCTACATGTCAATTTTCATGGAAAAATTCCAAATGGAAGTCAGTCATTGCCTTAGTTGCTTGCAGAGGAAGTAATTGGTCAACTGTGCCTGTAAAAAGTCAACTGTCTGATTTCAAGGGGTCCAAGCCACTTTTTCTTGCCAAGGGGGGTTTTTACAATGTTATAAGATGTTTGGGATGATTGAAGATCAAGAATCATGGATATTTGAAGGGTTTTGTAAAAATGATACAAAGTTGGTTTTTGAGATTTTCCAAATTTAGCAACTTTTGCCCTAATTTTCAAGTGAGCTTAGCATGATCAAAAATTCTTCAAATGATACAAAGTTGAAGACTAAATCTTGCCATTTTCAAAAAGTACAAGTACATTTTCATGGGATTTATGGTTTGAGAGATAGGGCCTTCGAAAATTTCATGCATTTTAGGGCAAAATCACATTTCCATGTACACACCAAATGCAAGAGTGCTCAAAACTCATTGCCAAGTGTTGGAATGGATCAAGTGAGGTTACTAAGTTACAATGCAAGGAATTTAGATGATTTTGCTCAAGAGAAATTTACATTTTGGTGCCAAGCAAGGAAGTGGCCTCAAAAATGCAAATTTAGCCAAATCATGAGAAGTATGTAATGGCTAGTTCTAAGGGCCAGAGTTGTTTGTGTTTTGATCAAGGATTGGAAAAGGCTTGCACATGTGCTAAGAGGCCAAGCAAATAGTGAGGTTGGTGAGCTTATCTCACACTTTTGCAAATTATGCAAAATCTCAAAAAAAGGCTCATGTATTCCAATTCCAAGTGCAAGGTGAGGCCACCATCCTTTTATTCATGACATATGAAGTTTTTAGCTCAAGAGAAATTGGAGGATTCAGGCAGGGAATTTGGCACATTTCACAAAATGCAAGTGCATGGTCACATGAGGTTTGCACGGGCACATAAATTTGTAAATCTTTACTAAATAGCAAGTTGCCATGGAATGTAATTGCAGGCCCATTTGTGTACAATTTGGGATCACTACATCACAATGCATGATATGAGAAGGGTTTGGCCCAAAAAGGGTGCAAAAACCGTGCATGGATTGAGAGATATTTCATGAAGTGCATTTTAGCAAAATGATAAGAAAAGCATGATGCATTGATCCAAGGGCCAGGTTTCTTCCATTTTTGAATTAATGGATCATAAGAGGTCAGCATGTGCAAAGGAGTGGGGGAGAGCACGAGTGAATCATTTCATCACACACCTCATGCCATTTTTGCAAAATCACCTCATGCACACTATTCTCACGTGCCCTTGCTTGCCAACCCTAGCCACTGAAAACACACATCATATATAAGTGATATTCTCTCTTTGAATCGGTGGAGAAGAGGAGAATTTCATCAATCTCAAGTTTTGGCTCCTGCTGCATTTTCCCTCACAGCTCTTCATCCATAGCTTCATTCACAAAACAAACCCTAGATTCTTGTTCCTGAAGCTTCATAGGTCCTAGATCAAGTCTCATTTTAAGGAGGAGGAAGGTTTTTGCACCAGTTCAGTTCAGATCAGAATCCTTCACAGAGCAAGGTTTAGGCGATCTTGAGGCCTCTTTCACATTTATTTTGTGAGAAGAGGTTGCAAGAGGATCATCCAGAGCTGGACTTTGGTTTTCTTGGTGAGATTTGGAGCTTTGTGATCTCAGGTATGCCTCAAATCCATGGATCTATAAATGATTTTTGTGATGTGCATCATGATCTGCTTGCTGCTCTGAGTATGTAGATCACTTTAGTTTCAAAAATGGTGTTGAATTGAAGTTAGTGTGAGGTTTCGAAATTTTTAGATCCAAATTGTTTTGCTTCTGTTCATGCTGTGCGTGTTAGTTTGTGTGTCTGTGATGTTTGATTCATGATATGCTTGGTCCAAGGATCACTTTGGTGTTTGATTTGCGAAATTCCATGAAGAAATGAGGGAGATGTGTTGCTCTGCATTTGAGGTGTTGATGCTGTGTTCATGCCCTTGCTGTGCGCATTCCAATTTTGGATGGAGGTTGAAGATGATGAGTTGGAGTGCGTTGACTGGCTGGGTTTTGTTTTTGTCTTTTATGACTTAAACCCTAGCATGACCGATTGATGTATGGTTACATGATTTTTGTTTTATTTTTATTTTGAAGCATGCCATAGATAATTAAAATCTGAGTTTTCTTTTTTTGTTTTCATTTTCGTGTGGGCCTAAGGCCAAGGTGCTACTCACACCCCCTGTTGGGCCCAAGTGGCCAGTCTGAATTGATTGGCCTTGCTCTTCACACTCCCCCCTCATTTTACTATTTTTATTATTTTCTTTTCTTTACTTATTTCATTTTGATTTATTAAAAATACTTCCAAATATCAAAAAAATCCAAAAAAATTCATGTGTATTTCTTGATTCATATAGTTTTTTATCATATTTTTTTCAGATTTTTACTTTCATCCCACGTGGCCAAATAAATTCAACATTAGGCATTGCTTTCTTGTGAACTCTCATGGACCAATCTGCCTTGTCCAATTTCTATTTTCCTCATCCTTTAAGCTATGAACCCCATTCTTTTTGCATTCAAATCCTAAGACACTCTAATATCTTCATGATTTATCTTGGATTTTTCACAAATTTCTTTGCTGGACTTTGATTGAGTTACTTGTGCATCAATTTTCAAAACCCTAAATGGTGATACCTTGAATCCTTGAGCTTCATTGACCTAGTTTGGTGCTGTATTTTTGCAAACCCTTTTGGATTCTCATTTCTTTGTGTTTGGAGAGTACTTTGCTGGTTGGTTAGATTTTTTTAGGTGCTTGGATCTTTTTCTTGGGTATTTTCTTCCTCACCTTGCCTTGTTTTGCATACTTTGAGTCTTATAGTCTCTTTTAAGTTTAGAAGGGAACTTGTGCCAACTTCTCCTCATCTTTTGGGGTCCTTTAGAGGTCTAGGGTTGCTCCTGGTCTTAGGATAAGGTTTGAGTCTCCTTGAGTCTTGGTGTTGGGTCTCTTTTATGTGCTTTATTTCTTTAAGTGTTATGCATGCCTTCTTTACACTTGTTTCACTTCCAATCATCTCAATATGATCTTGTGTTTCTTTGCTTATCATCTTGTGAACTCTTTGCCATGTCTATATGCTTGTGTAGCTTCTGACTTGTTGGTTCATGCCTTGGTTTTATGTTGTTACACTAACCTTGCAGGGGCTATGGTAAGTTTGAGATGTGGGAATTGAGTTCCACATCTCCATTTCTCATCTCTTCTCATTTTGTTTATATAGACTAACATCTTCTTGTTGGGCTTAGGCCTTTCTCATCTCTCCTTTTATCTTCTTCTTCTCTTGAGATCCTTTTTTAGGTTAGAAAGACCTCACAAACCCTAGGAACTCCATGCATGCTAACTTAGGATAGAAACTTCCCCCTAGTTTTTTTTTCCTTTTTGCTCCTTTGGTTCTCTTTCTCTTCTCATCTTCAAACTTAATTTTAATTCACTTAATAAAGGTTGAGTGCTTTCATGTGACATGAGACTTTGCTATGAGATGCTTGCACGCGTTCCATTTCGGGACGAGGTGTGAGTCATCACTCGTGGTAGATAGGTCTTAGCATGAGTACCTCACAAAGAAAAATCAAAAGACATTTCTTAACCAAAAACCACAAAAATACTTAATAATGGTAATAGGCCAGTGTGCTTAAGCCTTCACCTGTGGGACTAGCTTTGGGGATTTCCTCCATAGATAGGTATGCCTCTTGCGCATCCCATTTCGGGATGATGTGAGACGTACACATCCCATTGAGTAAGATTTAGGTACACTCACCTATGCAAAATTTCACTCATAAAAGCTTCTAAAAAACACCAAACAAACAATAAGCGTCTTTCCTTCGGGAATTCTTTTCTCACCTCATTCGCTCCGTACGCGAACTTGCTCCTACTTGTCACTTTGCAAGACGGTAACGCACTCGTCGTCCGAGCCTGCAACACCCGAGCATTGACATAGGCAGTTCAAGCCTTTAATTCACAAGCAATTTCCTTTTAGTACCCCTAGTTAGGGGAACTACGGCGTCTCTGATCCTCATTATCCTGATGAGGTACGTAGGCAGCGGGGTAGGGCCCGTTCGAGCACAATCTTTATTTTCCCTACATTTTTTCTCTTTATTTCTTATTTCATTTCATTTCCAGATCCAGATTCCTTTTCTTTTCTCTTATTTTGGCTGCAGCTTTCATACCCTCACCCTTTGAAACAGCTTCTTTTGCAAGCGTGGATCCCGTCGGGTACGGCGGACGATCTGGGTGCTAATACCTTCCCAGGTCGTAACCGACTCCCGAACTCAGTCTCTTTGGTTCGTAAGACCTGTGTCCTTCCTCTTCTTTCTTCTGGTTTGTGCAGCATTACCATTCCCTTTCTTCGGGATCAAAATGCCTGGCTGGCGACTCTATTCTTTTTTTTTTTCGCGCCACTTTCGCGTTTGTACCAGGATGGAAATCCCGGAAGCGACACCAAGGAAGTCCTGAATAAGCTGAGTCCTGAAGATGCTGTGCTGAAGCCCAGTAGTATAGTGGTGAAGGCTTTTGATGGTTCTAGAAGAGTAGTGCATGGGGAAATTGATCTCCCAATCAAAGTTGGGTCTCAGGTTTTTAATGCTACATTTTATGTGATGGATATTCGTCCTTCGTACTCTTGTTTGCTTGGTCGTCCCTGGATCTATGGGGCAGGTGCTGTAACCTCTACATTACATCAGAAGTTGAGGTATCCGGTGGAAGGAAAAGTTGTTACTGTCTATGGAGAGGAAGAATATTTTGTTAGTCATGTGAACACCTTCAAGTATCTGGAAGTGGAAGGTGAATACGTTGAAACTCCGTGTCAGACATTTGAAGTGGTTCCTTGGATTGTTAATGATTATGTAGCTCCTCCGGTTGTCAAGAAAGTTCTTGTGGTCACCAGAGTACCTCCAACAATGGCCTCCCTCAAAGATGCTAGAGCTGTAGTAGACGAAGGTGGTTGTACTATTTGGGGTCAGCTTCCTGATATCCCATACAAGTCTGACAAATTTGGTTTGGGTTTCACTGCAGAGTCCCAGAAGGCTGTTCGTCGTGCTCGCGCTGTTCGTATCACCAATCAAGGGGTTATGAAAAATCAGATCAATGCTGTGGGAGACTATGATGAAGACTACAATCTGGATGCTTGGATTTTTCCTACTGTGGGTGCTGGACTCAATAATTGGAAAGCTGAAGATGTTATCCCTATCTCCTTTAGTCAGGAGTAAATACTATTACTGTTTTGTTGCTTTTAAGTTTGTAATTTCTTGAACAATTGAACTCTTAAGCCTTGTGCCTTACCCGGGGCACAATGGTGTGCTTGTTACGGGATGTCATTTCATTTGCATACTTCATTCAATAAAAATCAGTGGACGTTTCGTTTTCGTAAATATTGTGTTCCTTGTCTTTCTTTTCTTTTCTTTTTTTGCTTTATCAGCTATGTGTTCTTACACACACCCACATCACTAAAATGCAGATCCTCATCCACTCTGGATCCTATTGATAACAGTTCTACTATTGCCAATTATAACTTCGAGAATCCGATCTATCAAACTGAAGACGGAAATGAGGACGATTGTGAAGTACCTGTAGAGCTTGCTAGGTTGTTACAACAAGAAGAGAAAGCTATACAGCCACATGAAGAGCCAGTCGAAGTTGTGAATTTGGGAACTGAAGAAAACAGGAAAGAGGTCAAGATAGGGGCTGATTTAGAAGATAGTGTCAAGAGCAGATTGGTTCAGATGTTACGTGACTATGTAGAGATCTTTGCTTGGTCTTATGAAGATATGCCAGGGTTGGATACAGACATTGTGGTTCACCGTTTACCAGTGAAAGAAGATTGTCGTCCAAAGAAGCAGAAGGTTCGTCGTATGCGTCCTGAAATGTCAGAGAAAATCAAAGCAGAGGTAATGAAACAGTTTGATGCAGGGTTCTTAGCTGTGACTTCTTATCCTCAGTGGGTTGGAAATGTGGTGCCAGTTCCTAAGAAAGATGGTAAGGTACGTATGTGTGTAGACTACAGGGATCTGAACAAGGCCAACCCCAAAGATGACTTTCCACTTCCTCATATTGATGTTCTGGTATACAACACTGCTCAGCATAAGGTATTCTCTTTTATGGATGGTTTCTCTGGTTACAATCAAATCAAGATGGCTCCTGAAGATATGGAGAATACAACATTTGTTACACAGTGGGGCACTTTTTGCTATAAGGTGATGCCATTTGGTTTGAAGAATGCAGGGGCAACATATCAGCGTGCTATGGTGGCTTTGTTTCATGATATGATTCATCATGAGATAGAGGTATATGTGGATGATATGATAGCCAAGTCTCAGAATGAAGAACAACATCTTGATCATTTGCATAAATTGTTTGAAAGGTTAAAGAAATACAAGTTGAGATTGAACCCAAACAAGTGTACTTTTGGAGTTAGGTCTGGTAAACTCCTGGGTTTCATAGTTAGTGGAAAAGGTATTGAAGTGGATCCTGCAAAAGTAAAAGCTATACGAGAGATGCCAGCTCCCCGTACTGAGAAGGAAGTTAGAGGTTTCTTGGGACGATTGAATTACATTGCAAGATTTATTTCCCAATTAACTGCCATCTGTGAGCCAATCTTCAAGTTGCTGAAGAAAGATCAGGTGATGGAATGGAATGATGAGTGCCAGACTGCCTTTGATGAAATCAAGAAGTATTTGTTAGAACCACCAATTTTGATGCCACCAGTTGATGGAAGACCCTTGATTATGTACTTAACAGTGTTAGACAACTCAATGGGGTGTGTGTTGGGGCAACATGACGAGTCTGGTCGAAAAGAGCAGGCAATATACTACCTTAGCAAAAAGTTTACCGACTGTGAAACAAGATACTCACTGCTCGAGAAAACTTGCTGCGCTTTGGCATGGGCTGCTCGCCGACTAAGACAGTATATGTTGACTCATACTACCTTGTTGATTTCGAAGATAGATCCAATCAAGTACATATTTGAGAAACCTGCTCTCTCCGGAAGAATTGCAAGATGGCATATGATCTTGACATAATATGACATACAGTATACCACTCAGAAGGCCATTAAAGGAAGTGTTGTTGCTGATCATTTGGCTCATCAAGCAGTGGATGATTACCAGTCAATGAGTTTTGAGTTCCCTGATGAAGACATTATGATTATTACCAAAGAACCTGGACAATATGACGGACCTGAACAAGGATCCCGATGGATTATGGTTTTTGATGGTGCCTCTAATGCACTTGGTAATGGTGTTGGTGTTGTAATTAGTTCCCCTGAAGGTTGTCATACCCCGATTACTGCAAGATTGTGTTTCTATTGTACCAATAACATGGCTGAGTATGAGGCATATATCCTGGGTATTAAAGCTGCTATTGATATGAAGATTCAGTTCCTTGATGTGTATGGAGATTCAGCTCTGGTAGTAAGTCAGATTAAAGGAGATTGGGACACCAAGCATGATAATCTCATTCCTTATAGAGAGCATGTGTTATCTTTGATCCCACATTTTAAGGAGATTACCTTTGGACATATTCCACGAAGAGAGAATCAATTGGCAGATGCATTAGCCACCATGGCATCCATGTTTGAGATCAGCTGGGATGATGAAGCTCCCAAGATTACTATTGATAGATTTGAAAAGCCTGCATACTGCAATGAGATTGACACAGAAGGGATAGAGGAGAAGCCTTGGTTCTATGAGGTGAAAAGATATCTTGAAGCTCAGGAATTCCCTGAAGGGGCATCTGTCAAAGATAGGAAGTTTCTAAGAAGGTTTTCTGCCAAGTTCTTTCTAAGTAATGGAATTTTGTACAAGCGCAATCATGATTCAACTTTGCTTCGTTGTGTGGATAAGAAGGAAGAAATTGAGATTATGGAAGATATGCATGATGGGATCTTTGGCACTCATTCTAGTGGTCATACTATGGCAAAGAAAATATTGAGAGCAGGTTATTATTGGTCTACCATGGAAGCTGATTGCTATCAACACTCCAGAACATGTCACAAATGTCAAATTTATGTTGATAAAGTCCATATACCTCCATCACCATTGAATGTGTTGACTGCTCCTTGGCCTTTTGCCATGTGGGGCATTGATATGATTGGTGAGATCAAGCCTACTGCTTCTAACGGGCATCGTTTCATCCTGGTTGCTATTGATTACTTCACTAAGTGGGTGGAGGCAGCTTCATTCGCATCTGTTACTAAGAATGTTGTGGCCCGATTCATTAAGAATAATCTCATATGTAGGTATGGCATCCCTGAAAGGATTATTACTGACAATGGTTCTAATCTGAACAACACTATGATTACTGATCTCTGCACTCAGTTCAAGATTAAGCATCACAACTCTTCTCCGTATCGTCCAAAGATGAATGGGGCAGTTGAAGCTGCTAATAAGAACATTAAGAAGATTGTACAAAAGATGACTGTTACTTACAAAGATTGGCATGAGATGTTGCCATTTGCTCTTCATGGTTATCATACCACAATACGTACTTCAACAGGGGCAACCCCATTCTCCTTAGTCTATGGTATGGAAGCAGTTCTGCCCATTGAAGTTCAGATTCCCTCCTTAAGAATTATGAAGGATGCAGGCTTGAATGAAGATGAGTGGATTCAGACTCGACTTGACCAGATAAATTTGATTGATGAGAAGAGGCTAGCAGCAGTGTGTCATGGCCAGATGTACCAGAAACGAATGATCAAGGCTTTTAACAAGAAGGTTAAGCCAAAGGTATAGCAGGCTGGTGATTTGGTAATCAAGCGTATCATATTACCGCAGGGTGATCCTAGGGGCAAGTGGACTCCAACATATGAAGGACCATTTATGGTCAAAACAGTGTTCTCAGGAGGTGCCATGATACTTACTACTATGGATGGTGAAGACTTCCCACAGCCTGTAAACGCAGACATAGTTAAAAAATACTACGCATAAAAAGAGACCCGCTAGGTTGACAGGCCTAGGCAAAAATAAGGGCATCCCGGCAAACCAAAAGGGTTTGGGCAAAAATTAGGGATATATATAAAAAATGTACACCCGGCAAGTCGAAAACCTGAAAAGGCGGCTTGGGCAAAAAAGGGTATCCCGGTGGATTGAAAACCTGAAAGGGCAATCCAGGCAAAAGTTAGGGATTAAAGCGTATGACTATGTCTCGCTTGGATCACCCATGAAACTGCAACCAGTTGTGATACTTACTCAAGTTCGAACAGATAAAGCTCAATCCAATCGTTTCCGTCTCAACAGCAGAAGATGAGATACTTAAAGATAATGGCAATAGTAGAATTGAAACTCAATAGGATTATTTCCCACATAGCTGATTCTCTTTGTTTTGTAAAATTTTATGACAAAATCCTCCTACTAGGGTTTATGTCTCCTTGTACAAACCTACCTATGTATAGGTCACTTTTTGATATAAATAAAATTCCATCTTTGAATCCAGATTTACTTTTACCCTATTTACATAAGCGAAACGTCCATTGGTTGTGTTTGAATGTATGTATGCTTTTGAATATGATTGATGTTTACCAGAAATGCATGTATACTTAATATGATTGATGTTTACCAGAAATGCATGAAAACGCAGTAATAGTATTTACTAAGGACGAACGAGGGAAGGATTTCAACGAAGCTTCGCCAGTTCATCTTTACAAGACAGTTACAAACCCTCAGTAGGACAAATCCATCTTCATAAAGTCACATCTCCCCTGGAATTTATATCCATCTCTTTTATCCTCATACGGATATTCGGGAATTTACTTTCCAATAAGAGTACGACGAACGAAGACGGGAGGTTATATCTACCCTACTATCAAACGAAGACAAAGGTTATGTATACCATACTATCCCCAACAGACGGGAGGTTATATATACTCTACTATCGAACGAGGACGGGATGTTATATATACCTTATTATCCCCAGCAGACGGGAGGTTATATATGCCTTATTATCAAACAAGACGGGATCGAGTTCCTCATATTCTTCAGCAATAAACTGGGATTTATTTTCCCTGGCCAGTAGTTATTATACAGAAATATCCAGACGCTTCCGGCAGCATCATATTATATATACATCATTTACATCATACCATAACATACATATCCATAAATACATAATACATCACTTAAGTGCATCATATTATACATGCATACATAATGCATAAACTAATATTATCATACAGAATGCTACCTTGTTTTCAGGATAATTCTCCAACAAGCAAATTTCATCAACAAATTGTGATCATTGGGCCGTTGTTTATCTTCCCAAAGGTTATCATCACCTCAGGACTGCTTTATCCTCCTGAAAGCTTCTTATACTTCAGGACTGCTTTATCCTCCTGAAAGCATATCACCACCTCAGGACTGCTTTATCCTCCTGAAAGCATATTCATACCTCAGAACGTTGTTCATCTTTCTGAAAGCATATCATCACTTCCTCAGGACGTTGTTATCCTCCTGAAAGCATATTATTACTTTGGGCCGTTGTTATCTTCCCAAAGATCATCACTTCCTCAGGACGTTGTTATCCTCCTGAAAGCATATTATTACTTTGGGCCGTTGTTATCTTCCCAAAGATCATCACTTCCTCAGGACGTTGTTATCCTCATGAAAGCATATTATTACTTTGGGCCGTTGTTATCTTCCCAAAGGTCACCAATTCCTCAGAACGTTGTTATCCTCTTGAAAGCATATTATCTCCTCGGGACGTTGTCTATCTTCCCGAAAGCTATCACCCCTACCTCAGGACTGCTTTAACCTCCTGAAAGCATATTCATACCTCAGAACGTTGTTCATCTTTCTGAAAGCATATTATCAATCCATCAGGGCTGCTTTATCCTCCTGAAAGCATATTATTACCTCAGGACTGCTTTATCCTCCTGAAAGCTATCATTATACCTCCATATTTTGGACTGCTTTATCCTCCAAGAAATGTATCTGAAGAACTTTTCTCCAAAGTGGCATCTTTAAGCCCACTCAAGCATATTCAACTAATCATCCGTATCACTCTATGCACTGGTGAGTGCAAATTTTTGGGCTTTTGTGTTCAATCCCCTTCAACCTTCCAGGTCACGACTGGCAAATATACCAATCTAACCCCTCAGGTTTCAGAAAATTGAACAGGGGCAGCTGTTGCACCCCAAAATTTGCCCTCACAAATACAAGACTTTGTGTGCTAAGAAGGTTCACAAGGTTCACAAGATTCGCAATGCTTACAAGACCTTTCATGAGGTTCATGAAGTCTACAAGTCACTTTATGAGGTTCACAAGGTTCACAAGATTCACAATGCTTACAAAAACCTTTCATGAGGTTCATGAAGTCTACAAGTCACTTTATGAGGTTCACAAGGTTCACAAGACCTCCCATGAGGTTCACAAGGTTCACAAGACATCTTATGATGGTTCACAAGGTTCACAAGGTTCACAATTGGTCAAAAAAGTTGACAATTCCCTCAGACAATGCACCTCCTAAGCAGTGCATCCAAAACTAGGGTTTTGACTTTAATCAGTCTAAATGAACTTCCAAGACTTCAAGTGAGCTTCATAACATCTTATATGTGTGTAAGAACCCCCATGACAAGTTTCAAGACTTTTCTCAAAAGTTTGCTCAGTCAGATGATCAGATAAGTCAAAATCAGTCAAAGTAGTTAAAAAGTCAAACTGAGGTCAACTGTGGTCAAACCAAGGTCAAACTTCATGATTTTTTGCCAACATCAAGTATATGAAGTAAAATTCATCATTTGATCAAGGGTTGATCATGATTCATCAAGGATATTTCAGATCAACAAGAATCAGGAGTTTCTAAATTTGGGTTTCCTTAGTAAAAGTCAACTGAACTTTGACCAGCCATAACTTTCACATGCTTCATCACCAAGTCTCCAACAAAAGCTCATTTTGAAGGAAATTGAATTCTCTACAACTTTGTGTCTCACAAGCCAAGCCCAAAAATGCTTCATTTGGAAGGTATGAGCTAAGACATTATAGGTCCTTTTGAAAGTCAACAAAAAGTCAACAACTTCAAAAGGGCATAACTTGAGAATGGTAAGTGATATGGACATGAAACCAGTGGGGTTGGTTATAGGACTCTTCAAGCTTTCCAAAATGTCCAAGAACACCCTCATACCATTAAAATTGAAGGATATGTTCCCTTGCAAAGTTGGGAAATTTTTGGTTGGTTTATGAAGAAAATGGAGGTCTAAAACCAATTTCTTCCAAATGGGCTTGCCATATGATGACCCAATCCATACTATAACCTCATGCACGGCCCAAGTCAACAAAAATCAGATTTTTTATCATTTTATTTTTATTTATTTTGATTTAATTCATTAAAAATCATTTTAAATTAAAGTAAAATATAAAAGTCAAAGATTTAAATATGATTGAGCTTCTAGAAAATCATAAAAGTGATTGGTATCAAAGTGGTAAGAGAATCATGTTGATTTGCCTAAAATAGAAGGTGTTCATACAAAGATATTTGATTTTTAAGGCATAATCTCTTTGAATCTTTTCCAATCAAATCTCTCACACAATGACCAAATTTTTTAACCTAAATTCATCACTCTATAAGTACTTGAGACAACCCTAATGACAAGCCACGAATTAACAGCCTCAAAGATCAGTTTCAAACTTCACAAAATTCATCAAAAACTCACATTCGGATTTCAAGGTAGAGGTAATTTTAATGAGTTTTGAGTATTGCAACATGTTCTATGATGTTCATTGAACGTGTTTGGATCATAAACAACCTCTGAAACCTCCTCATTCATGCAAACCGAATCCATGTTCATGTTCATTTACAATTTTTCGATTTTTAATATTTACTCATGATTAATCACATTTGACTGTTGATTTGTGTTTGTTATGATCTTAGCAAGCTTTCTGGATAGTTGGATTAAAGATTAATGACCTGAATCGTGAGAAGCCATTGTTAGGGTTTCGGTTGAGTTTTTAGGGTTTCATGCTAAACCAAAAATAAATAAATTTTAAAAACATAGGATGATTGTATGAGTTCTGGGGATCATAATAGACTGATTAATTGAAAGAAATTGTACTGTTTGGTTGATGTTTGAGTTTCGCAGGTTCTGAGTATGGAGGAAATCGCAGGAAAAGTCGTAGATGAAATTGTATGAATTTTCGCAGGTAAAAGGTAGAAGAAGAAGAAGCTGCGCGCGAAAATCATATTTGAATGTGATACAGGGCTTAAAACGAATTTGTTCATATTATATATTGACTAGCGCGTCTGGCTCAGTTGACTTGTGTTTCTTGCTGGTAAACGAATGGTCCTGGGTTCAAACCATCCCCAGGCCATTTTGTTTTGTTATTTTTTCATGATTTTTTTTCCAGGATAACAACAAAACCACATGGGGTGCATTACTATCACTGGCGCGCGCGCAGCCCAGTGGCTGGCTGGCTGGTCCTGGAGGATGCATTGCTCAGGGGCTGGGTTCGAATCCCAGCCCAGGTAAGTTCTTTTTCTTCATTTTTCTTGTTTATTATTATTTTTAATTAACATGTTTATATTATAACTAAATAAATTTAAAAAAATATATAATGTGTATATTATTATTTTCTCTATTGCAATTTAAACTCATTTTTTTTATTAAATCTCATTAGAAAAATAATTTAATTTTGTATAATTAATAATTAACCCTAATTTATTTTTTTTAAACAATTAAAAACCCTAATTTAGTCATAATAGTTTCTAAAACCCTAATTCTATTTTATAAACTTATAAACCCTAAAATATTTTTTCTAAAAAACCTAATTGTAATTCTTGTTTATATTTTAATTAGTGAATAAAATTTTATTATAATCTTTAAATTTGTAAATATAATTGTATGATCACATTTTTTTTAATCATGTATATATTTTATTTAATATAGTTAAATTTTGTAATATAATCATAATTAATCCTTTTTTTTAAATATGACCTAAATTGTTTATATTTTAATTTTGCATATATGCTTAGGAATAATTAAAAAAAAATTGTTAATTTAATTTTGTAATTATATTTATTTCTATAATATGTTTATCATTAACTTATTTTTCTATATAATTTATAAATAACTTAAAACTTTATAATTAATATATTTGTTCATATTTTTCTTATTAATCTTAAATAATTGTTCATATAAAAATTTGATCTTTTAATTATTTTAATATTTTTGCTTGTTATTATTATTAATTATGTTTATATGATTATTACTAACCCCATTTATTTTTTAATTATTATTATTATTATTTCTACTAACCCAATTATAGTTGCTTATTTATTTTGCTTATTGCTTATTTATTTATTTTGATTATTTATTTAAATTGCTTTTATTATTATTATGTAATTGCTCCTGGATGTAATATTTTTTAAATGTTTAAATTATTTATTTTATGCCATGGTTAGTATAAATAGGGAGTGTAAACATGTATGTTATTTAAAATTAATTTAGATCACTTAATTCAAAAGATAAATATTAAATTGAACACTCACACACGTAAGTCGATCTTTGATCGCCATCTCACTTTCTAGGGTTACCTCTCATTGTTGCCTAATCACAAGGTCAAGTAGGGAGTATAAAGCAAAAAAGTCCCTCAAAATAAAGTCATCCAGTCCCTTAACAATAAAAGATCATGTCCCTTAAATGGTTGCCTTCATAATGATCTTGTCCCTTTCGAATAATGATGACAGTCCCTCCAAAATTGCTTAATACACCCCACAGTTGCCTTCATTAAACAGATATCCCTATACTTGTCCCACACATCCAAGGTAATGACTACCTATTCCTTAATAATAGGGATAGTCTTACCATTTAAAGGATTCAAGAACAGAAAGACTTAAAAATTAGGGTAGGTTCCTGATAGTTACTTGCTCAATATTCAAAAACTTTTCAAACACTTCACAAATTTCAAACAATTTTCAAACACAAGTTTTTTACGCATCCGTACATGGATCATTATCAAACTCTTATGAAAATTTCTATTCACACACTTCACATTTTCAAAAACATTTTAAAGTGAGCTAAGTAACTAAGAGCCCATGGATAACCATGGATGTAAAGGGTGCTAACACCTTCCCTTTACATAACCTACCCCCCGGACCAAAAAAAATCTTTTAAAAGGTCTTTCCTGTTCTTTTATGCCTTTCCTTTGGATAAAATAAAAGTCGGTGGCGACTCTTGCTATCCGCAACATAACTAAAGTCAGTTCTCCCACCGTGTTACACTCAGGATCAAGACTTTAACTGTGTTCGGAGATTCAGCTCTGGTGATCAATCAAACCAACGGCAAATGGTACACCCACCAGGATCATCTGATACCTTATAGGGACTATACAAGAAGGTTATTGACTTTCTTCACAACAGTCAAGCTTGAGTATATCCCTCGGGATGAAAATCAGTTTGCAGATGCTCTGGCTACCATTTCATCCATGATCAAAGTGCAAGCTGCCAACTTTGTGCCTCGGATATCAGTATCCAGACTTGACAGGCCAGCATACGTGTTCTCAGCAGATGTTTTTAAAAATGATAAGCCTTGGTTCCATGACATTAAGTGCTTCTTGGAGGATCAGACATACCCACCTGGGGCATCTTCCAATGATAAGAAGACATTAAGAAGGCTAGCTGGTAGTTTCTTCCTGAATACTGACGGTTCCCTGTACAAGAGAAACTTTGATATGGTACTCCTCAGATGCGTTGATAGAACAAAAGCAGACTTGTTAATGCACGAGGTGCACGAAGGATCTTTTGGTACCCATGCTGGAGGGCATGCAGTGGCCAAAAAGTTGTTAAGATCGGGCTATTACTGGATCACAATGGATGCAGACTGTTGTGCCTATGCCAGAAAGTGCCATAAATGTCAGATTTATGCGGATAAAGTGCATGTACCTCCGAATCCTTTGAATGTGATGTCTTCACCATGGCCCTTTGCCATGTGGGGCATTGATATGATCGGCAAGATTGAACCGACTGCTTCAAACGGCCACAGGTTCATCCTGGTTGCTATTGACTATTTTACCAAGTGGGTTGAAGCGGCCTCCTATGCAAATGTTACAAGGCAAGTGGTAGCCCGATTTCTGAAAAGAGACATCATCTGTCGGTATGGAGTGCCCGAGCGAATCATTACTAATAATGGTTCCAACTTGAACAACAAAATGATGGCAGAACTATGTCGGGACTTCAAGATCCAACACCACAATTCTTCTCCTTACAGGCCAAAGATGAACGGCGCTGTCGAGGCAGCTAATAAGAACATCAAGAAAATTGTGCAGAAGATGGTGGTTACCTATAAAGATTGGCATGAAATGCTACCGTTTGCCTTGCATGGGTACCGAACGTCAATCAGAACGTCCACCAGGGCAACACCGTATCAGCTTGTGTATGGTATGTAAGCAGTCCTACCTGTTGAAGTTGAATTACCCTCCTTGCGGGTACTAATGGATGTTAAACTGAATGAAGCAGAATGGGTCTGATCCCGATACGAGCAACTGAATCTGATTGAAGAGAAGAGATTAGCTGCAATCTGTCATGGACAATTGTATCAAAAAAGAATGAAGAAGGCCTTCGATCAGAAAGTCAGGCTCCAAGAATACCAAGTAGGAGATCTTGTGCTGAAAATACTCCTCCCTCCTCATACAGACCACAAGGGCAAGTGGACCCCGAATTATGAAGGACCATTCGTAGTAAAGAAAGTTTTCTCTGGTGGAGCACTGATGCTCAGTACTATGGATGGTGAAGACTTCCTGTCCCCTGTGAATTCAGATGCAGTTAAAAAATACTTCGCATAAAAATGACCCGCTGGACATAAAAACAGAATGTAAGTCCAGGCAAAAATAGGGCATCCCGGCGAGTCAAAAACAGAATAAAAGACTCGGGCAAAAATAAGGGAAAATAAACAAAAAAAAATGTACACCCGCTGAGTTGAAAAGCCACATTGGACAACTCAGGCAAAAATGGGTATCCCGGTGAATTGAAAACCTGAAAAGGGCGATCCACGCAAAATAAGGGAATAAGCGAACAATTGCATTCTGAATTCATCTGTATCACTTACAACCTGACAAAGTTCCGAAAGGTTTGAGCGTCGGTCGGAATCAACCTTCTTCAGAAAGCAAGACGAGAAGAATGTCAAATGTCATACGAGTCATAGCCAAAAGGAAGCTCCTTGAAGCGTCATCAACATTGCCAACATCTTTTGTTTCTCGATTTGTAGCAATCTCCTCATCTCAGGAGATTTGTTTCTTTGACTGTATCTTGCCAATTCGGGGCACACGAATTAATAAAATCAGATCTTCAGTCACACATTGTCTCGTACTCTTTCATTTGTAAAAGTGTCCGATGTCATTACTTTGTTAATCACATAAATACAGATGCGTCTTTCCTAAATTGCATGCTTGCAGGAAATATGTTTACTCCCGGGAGTGTCTAGACTCCTATGATGGAATCCAGTAAAGGATACCTCGGGGTACTTGTGCGTTTCTCTATCTTTTCAAGATTGCAGGTATTCAAAACGCAACATGGGGCGTGGAAGCTTCTCCCTAGTAGGCTGCAAAATCATTGTTTCCTCAACACACTTTCCAAACAGTACCAGGGATGCTTTCTCCCCGTCAGATTTGCCAGGCATCACTTCTCCAACACTTCCTTCAGAGCAGCACCAGAAGGTGTCCATATCCCCAGCTGAGTTGTCAAGTATCATCCTCAGCAGGATCCCCACAAAAATCTCTAAGAAGATCTTTCAATGATTTTTTCTTCTTCCCCAACCAGATGCTAGACAGAGAACTACTTCCCCACAGAGTCTCAACCTCTATCCAGCAAAGCAATACCTGAAGATCTCACAACAGAGTGACGAAAGCTTCTACAAACCCCAGCTGGGTCCCTCATTACCGGGATAGGTCTATCAAATGATTTAACTCCCCACGCAGAGTCATACAGGACAGATCTACCAATGATCACATCCCCAGCTAGGATATCCTTCAAGCAGATCAGCCAGAGATCGCCGAAGCAGCGGGATCCGAATCCCGGATCGGTATCTTTGCATAATCATAGCATCCGCATCATATCCTCCCCGCAAAGCATAGCATTCCGGCTAATACGGATCATTACGGAAAAAATCAAACATATTGCATAATCATAAGCCATGTTCTGAACAGAACACTTGTAAATACTGACAATCCATCAACGATATACAGAAAACTCCCCAAATTCCTCGGCAGAGAGCCAAGGCACTTTCCTTAAAGATACAGATACTTCCTGACACCCGTCCGTGTCATATCCCCAGTAGAAAGCCAAAGCGCCCCATTCGCACTCACAGATACTTATACACAACTTCCTTGGTACACATACACTTGTTTATATTACACTTTTCTCTTTTTGACACTCGTCTGTGTCACCCTCCCCAGCAAGTTGAACACTCGTCTGTACAACACTCATACTTGTTACTCCTATTTTACTCATACAGATACTCGTCCGTATCTTGTATACACCACTTACATCCCCTCAGATTCGACACTCGTCCGTGTTCCTTGTTAACCAGTTGATACTCGTCCGTATCATCATCTCTGAACATGCGTCAAGCGTTTGTTTCTACTGATACTCGTCTGTATCATGGTCTTAAGGATGCTCGTCCGCATCTTTAATCTATGCACCGTGTCAAACACTTATGTCTTCTTGAATTTAGACACTCGTCTGTGTCTACTATTCCCCAGAAGAGTCCCAGCAAATCCCAGTGAATTATTTCCTTTCTATCTGACATTCGTCCTATGTTATGATACCTTTCGGCAGCCGTACCCTGCCAGGTGATCGTCCTTCACCTTTTTGATGATCGTCCTTCATCACCCCCAGTGGAGTCTCTATTCATTAGAACCCCTTCCTATCCGACATCTGTCCTATGTCGTGATATTTTCAGCAACCGTCCCCTGCTAAGTGATCGTCCTTCACCTCTTGATGATCGTCCTTCATCATTCTATCTGATGGTCGTCCCCCATCGTTGATTTTGTTATCTGACATTCGTCCTATGTCATGATATCCTCAGAGCATCCGTACCCTGCCAGGTGATCATCCTTCACCTCTTGATGATCGTCCTTCATCATGTCTATCCGATGGTCGTCCCCATCGTCGACCTTTTTCTATCCGACATTCGTCCTATGTCGTGATACTTTTGGCAACCGCGCCTTGCCAGGTGATCGTCCTTCACCTTAGATGACCGTCCCTCATCTTATCCCCAACAGAGTAGTTGTACCCTGCCAGGTGATCGTCCTTCACCTTTGATGACCGTACCTCATCATTTATTTCAGATCTCCAGAGAGTCTTATAGCTTTACCTGATGGTCGTCCCCATCATAATCTCTTATATCCCCAGCAGTCGTCCTCCGCTCGACGGTCGTCCTCAGTCGCCCGCACTTTATAAATATATTTTATTTTCCTTTTACAATCTATATCCCTTTTCTTCTTCATTCTGTGAGTGCAAATTTTGGACTGTCTTTGGTATTCAACCACAAGTTATCTTGTTTGAATGATAAGCCGTCGCTTACATCCTGCACAGCTAACTCATGTTTGAATAGGGGCAGCTGTAAACACCCCAAATTTTCCCTCACCCATTCACACCATGGCTTGTGATCTTTTCATATGCATGAATTCAATCATACCATTCTCATATTGCATTTTTGCTTCACTGCATTGCTTCTAAATCATCTGCATCTAGGGTTTGTGATCAGAACCATCCTTGAGCCATTTGAGTCACTACAAAGGTCATCAATCACTTCAAAGGGGTTCATGTGTGCTCAAGCATCATATTATATCCTCACAAGATCAAGAAAGTCAAAGAATCACAAGAACTGAGAAAGGCATGGAAGCAGAGCCAGGCTTAACTGCACAGATGACCTAGAATTAGGGTTTTGGTTTCAGAGGCCATAACTCCAAATTTTTTGGTCATTCTTGTTTCTATTGGTCTCTATATGGTATAGGGATCATGCATATCAATTTTCATGAAGAAATTCAATGGGGAAGGCATCTGATCACAAGATGACTTCTTGAGCAAGTCAGTGCAAAATCAGGGCATCTGGGGCCCCCAATGACCCAACCAAAGGGTGTTCTTAATCATTTTGAATGTGTATGGTCTTTATTTGGTCATATAAGATGTTAAAAGTTCACAAAATTGAAGGATTTCAAGCCATTTGCAAAGTTGCCTTTTTGGGAAAATGACTTGTAATGGAAACTTGCCATTTTGGGAAAGTTTTTCAACCCTTTCTTTTTGATTCAAAAATGCTTCAAATGAGAAAACTTTGGTCATGAAATTTGTAGAATGGATCATTCCCTTTTCAAAAAGTACAAGAACTCATTCTAATTCATTTTGGATCAAAAGATATGGCTTGTCAAAGTTGAGGAAAATCACATAATTTCAAGTTTTGCACCAAAGAGGCAAAGTTGCAAAATCTCTTGCCAAGGCAAATTGTAACTTCAATGGGACTTCTAATCTTTGCAAAAACATAAACCAATGCCTAAAAGTAAGAATGCATCAAGGATTTGTCCATTTTCATGACTTGTGTATCAAGAAATCACAAAAAGACAAAAGGATCACAAAGTTGCAAAACTTCTCATAAACCCTAATCCACTTGCTAATTGGCTTCAAGACTGATTCTATGGCTCTCCTCAATCCTTGCTGCGCAGGACACCCCTTTGTCCTTGGCCTACCATTGACCCATACCTCTCTTACACCTAGACTTGACTTTATGCAAAAATACCCATACCAATCAGCTTGTGCCACACCAACTATTCTGACCAATCAAGACTTTACAAACACACTTCAAGCAAGCCATTTCATATCATCTTGAAGCCTGAGCGCACACACAAGTCAGCATACACAAAAATCCCTCCCTTTGCATTTTCTATCGAATCTCTCAACCCAGCAACTAAAACTTAAAAATTCTTCCACCATCCATCTCAAAACACTCCACTGATCATCCCTGACCCTTCACCTTGCCTTGAAACCCCCTGAAACTAAAATACGATTTTCTCCCCTCTTGAACTGAACTGACTCAATCTCCCAAACCAGCCAAAGTAAACTCCAAACAAGCTTTGCAAACACTTGAGGGAGGTCAGTAGAGGTGATTGGAAGCAAGGAGGCAGGCTGAAAGCTCCAAACTGAAAGCTCCACTTCAGGTAGCTTAGAAATTTATTTTTTTCAGAAGCTCTATTTTAAGTTCTTAACTTGTTAAGTTTGATCCCCTGAGTTCATTGAACTTTTTATTTTTGAAAATGATGGAGAATTGAGAGTGTATTGTCTGTCTGAAATTTCTGCCATTTTTGTTCATAGCTTCGAATCTTGTTAATGGTGAGAAATAAATTCCATTTGAGGACAGGGATGAGTTTAGGGAGGTGAGAGGAAGTGATCTGGAGCTTTAGATCTCCAGAAATGGCCTGGGGAGTGATTTGGGAAATTCTCAGGGGAGATGTGGCCGGAGAAGATGACCGGAGGTCATTTCCGGCCACCTAAAAGTAATTAAATCATTAATTGCGTTTAGGGTTTGGTTTGAATCTGGGCCTTAGATCTTGTGGACTTTTGTTGACTCCCGCGCGAATGGACGAACCAGATCCTTCATTAAACCCTAATTCTGATTTATTAAATTAATTAATTGGGATTAAATTTTAATTTTGCCAGAAATGATTTGAGCCTTCCATTTGCACGCTAGTCAATTCGCGCGTGTTTCATTCAAACTACAGCCTTTGGATCTGCATACTTTTCCATTTATTCATTTTTATTTCATTTTCTTTTCATTTAATTTGTACATTTTATTTAAAATAGCAAAAATCATTTAAAAATTATGAAAATTTTTGTCAAAGATTTCATTAATTTTTAAAACCCAAAAATATTTTTATTTTTATTTTTTGCACTGAAAATTATTTTTAAATCATTTAAATGATTATTTTTAATTAGTTAATGAAAATTAATTAATTAAAAATACATTTAGGTACTTAAAAATCACAAAAAAATTCACATTGCATTTAGAAACATTTAGAAACATTGTCCAACTCTCAAACCAAATTTCATTTTTGTTCTTGATGCCTTTTGATCATTTTCATTGGAATTAATTTCATTTTAAGGCAATACTTTGGTTCAATCTTTAAAAATTTCATTCTGCCTAACCATGGAGAGTTGGATGATGATTCTTCTTGCATTTCACTCTTCATAGCATTTAGTTTATAGGATAAATTTGGGTTGATTTGATCTTGCATTTTCAATTTGTTTAACATTTTTCTTGATGAGGTACCTTAAAACCCTAGTAATCTTAGGAAATTCATAACTTACACTAGGTTAAGAGTTGAACCCTCTCCTTTGGGCAGTGAGCTTGTATAGGTTTAGGGTACCTTTGATTGCATTTTCAAATTTTTATCATGTCATTTGCTTCTGGTTTTGGATTTTTGCTTTTCATGATGCATGTAACCCTAATTTGTGCCTTCCTTTGCATCCATTTCTCATGTGCTTGCAAATATTGACTTGCCATGACATTTTGTGCATCCACATGATTCATGATACATATTAGGACATATTAGGATCATGTTTGATCATTGCATCTTTCATTTTCCATGCTATATGTCCTTTGCATTCCATAACTTTTCATGTACTTTCATGGTTCAAAACATGCTTCATCTGCACCCATTGCCTTGTATGATCATTCCCATGTCTTGCCTCATGTTTGTATCATCTCTTGGCATCATTAATATCATGTAAATGCTTCTGACTTTGGTTTGCACCATGACATTTCATCTCATTTGCATTGCATTTCATTTCTTTTGGCTAACTTTTCAGGTGGTAAGTTGTTTTGAGAAGTGAATTTGCCTTCACTTCTCACAATCTCTTCTCATCTCTCTTGCATCTTTGTTGCATTTTACCTTGAGTATTTGAGTGAGCTTGCTCATTCATGTTCATCTCCTACTTTCTTTCTTCAAGCAACTTGTCTTCTTAAGTGAAGCAAGTTGTTTTGCTTCTCTTTTCTTCTTGCTCCTTTCATCTGCTTCCTTCCTGGTGGTTTCTCTAAAGATCTTCTTGCAAACCTCATTAACCCTAGGAATAACCAAGCATGATAACAATTAGGGCTTGATTAGTCCCCCACTTAGCTTTTACCTTTATGTCATCTTTGAGTCTTCTCTTCTCATCTCATAATCAGGGACTAAACCCTAAAGGCTTTAAGGCTTTGTGATTAAGCTAATGCCTGCATCCTTCTATTAGGATGGAGTGTATAACTTTAATCCTAAGTGTTAAACCCTTAATGTGTTTAAATCCTTTAGTCAATTCACTTAATAATCATCAAGACATCAAGCTTGTAACTTAGGCCTTGCATTAGGGTTCTAATTCTTCCTTAATTGGTTAAGAAGGACTAACCCTAGTGTTAATGGACAAGTCCTCCTCAAGTTGTCTTACAAACCATAAAAACCACTTCTTAATCCTATCATTAACTAAAATCCACTTTAATAAAGGTTTTGTTTTGTCATGAGGTTAATCCCTAATCATGGATTAAGTTGAGGAGTATTTCTCAGCTTAAATGTTCTCATCTATTATCCTTCTATTAGGATAGTGTAATGAGTCCATTAAATCCTTGATTATGGCTTAAACTCATAACTTAACACTAAACAAAAACAACAAAAACATCTAAATAAATACAAGTAGGTTAATGATCTTAATCCTACATCATGGTGATTAAGTTTGAGGTGCTTACTTCATACTTAAGGTATTCTCATCACCCCTAATCAGAGGGAAGATGTGATGAGTTTACTAACCCTTGGTTTAGGCTTAAGCTCATTAATTTACGGCAAACTTCAAAAAGCAATAAAAGACTGAAAATACAAAAACAAACAATAATCGTCTCCTCCGGGATTCTTTTCTCATCTCATTCACTCATAAACGAGAACTTGCTTCTTCCGTCTAATGCAAGACAGTTTGCACCTGAGCCAGACAGGTCATACACTTGAGCATAGGCAAGTAAGCAGTCCATCAGTCATTTTATCTTTCAGTCTCTTTGAGTCGAACTATGGTGTTCTGACTTCCTCATTGCACGAGAGGATACGTAGGCATAACTTAACAGTTATCGAACAAAAGTCTCTGTATATTCCCCCTCTTCCAGCTTTATTCTTTAAGCCTCATGGTCTTGAGCATTTCATTCTTATTCTTGCACTGACACTTCTCTTATACACTTCATATTCTTTTTTACACTGACACTTGCATTCTTTTCCAGCTTTGATACACAAATAAGCACTGACACTACCCCTTTAAAACACAAATCTTTTAAGCGTGGATCCCGTCGAGTACGGCGGACAATCTGGGTGCTAATACCTTCCCAGGTTGTAACCAACCCCCTTTCTCAGTCTCTCTGGTTTGCAACCGTCTTACCCATCTTTTCTCAGGTCTATGCAGCATTACCTTTCCTCCGGGATAAAAATGCCTAGCTGGCGACTCTTGTCTTCTGAGTTCACTGTTGTGTGTTCTCTCCTCTCTCGCCGATCGTTCGCGTCTGTACCCCATTTGACCTAGCCTCATTTGGTGGGAGTGACAGTTGTCATGTGAGGATGGATTCTGGGTAAATATCTTGGAGATTCACTGACTAATAGGGATTCAGCCATGTTAGGGTTTCAAGCTTTGAATTAGGGTTTCTTGATTCAACTTATATAAATGCATTTTAATAACATAAATAAGATAAATGAAATGTATTGATCATGTTGGCATGATCAATTTGGCAAAATTGTATGGATATAAGATGTTACGAATTTTGTAGGTTTCTGTGTGCAGGAAAATTCGCAGGAAAGGTTGTATATAAATTCGTAGGAAATTTCGCAGCAACCAAGGAAGAAGATGAAGTCAGTGGCGCCAAAAATCAAATTCAAAAACTGATTTTACAATAGAATGTTTGTTTGTGGATTATATGCTGAACGCGCCCCATGTGACTCAGCTGGTTTTGTGTTTGCTTGTGAATGTGATGGTCCTGGGTTCGATCCCCCCCAAGCCATTTTGTTTTGCTCTATTTTTTTGATTTTTCACAGGATTACAACAAAAGTATTATGACCCCTGATGTTAACACCAGCGCGCGCTTGGCCTGGTGGTGATGTTGTTGGTCCAGAGTGATTGAAGCCTAGGGCCTGGGTTCGAATCCCAGCCCCAGGTATGTGTTTTTTCTCATTTTTTTATTTGTTTTGTTTATATTATACTTATTTAACTTAATTTACTTTTAAATAACAATTTATAAAATAAATGTATATCTTATTTTCTTGTATAAAAAACTTATTTTTTAAATTCATAATTTATTTTCTTAAAAAAAATCAAATTATTTATATTATATATTTATATTATTATTGTATATATTTGGTAAATAAATTAATTATGTTTAAATTAATAATTAAAAACACTAGTTTCTTTTTAATAAGGCATAAACCCTAATTCTAACCCTAATCCTAATTTTTCTTAGCTTTTAAAATTTAACCTAATATTTTCATAAATTATAATTAATTATTTATCATTTATTTATTATGTAAATAATTTAGTATTCATTTATTGTTATTAAAATCTATTTTCTTTATTAAATATTTAAAATCTTTTCTAATATTAAACTATTTTGCTAATTTCTTATTTCCTCTTATTTTTTATTTTCTAACCTTTTAACTTAATTGTTATTATTATTGATTATTATTGCTTATTTATTATTATTTATCGTTATCATATTTCTCGATTATATTGTATTTGTCCCAAAGCTTTGTAATAGTTTAGATTTATATTTTTGCTTTATTTTTATTATAAATATATTTATTGTATGGTTAGTAATTCTAGGGCGTGAATAACGTACTTGTAATTAAAATTAACTTAGAATAATTAACTTTAAAAGATAAATATTTGAATATGCACACTCACACACGTAAGTCGATCTTTGATCGCCATCTTGCACTTTCTAGGGTTACCTCTCATGTTGTCTATTTCAAAAGGTCAAGTAAGGTGTCTTAAGCAAAGTCCATTTACAAATATCATCAAGTCCCTTCAGTTCATAAGATCAAGTCCCTTCGAGGTTGCCCACGATAAATGATCTTGTCCCTTCGAATAAAAGATGATAAGTCCCTACGAATTGCTAAAGACACCTTGCAGTTGCCTATATTCAGATGTCCCTATACATGTCCCTTATCACATCCAATGTAATGACTACCTATTCCTTAATAATAGGGATAGTCTTACCATTGAAAGAACATAAGAACAGTAAAGACTTAATATAGGGTAGGTTCCTCTTAATTACTTGCTCACACATTGCAAAATACATTTTACACTTCACATTTCAAAAAAAATTTCAAAAACAAGTCTTTATATACATCCATACGAGGATCATTATAAAGTACTTAGAAAGTTTCTAATCACACACTACACCTTTTTCAAAACAATTCAAAGTGAGCTAAGTAACTAAGAGCCCATGGATAACTATGGATATAAAGGGTGCTAACACCTTCCCTTTATATAACCTACCCCCCGAACTCAAAATCTTTTTAAGGTCTTTCCTGTTCTTTTATGTCCTTTCCTTTTGGATAAAATAAAAGTCGGTGGCGACTCTTGCTATCCGCAACATAACTAAAAGTCAGTTCTCCCACCGTGTTACAGTCGGTAATTGCTTCTTTAGTGTGTGTAAGTTGTTCTTTGACCATGTTTGGTAAAGACTTTGTTTTGGTTTTGGTTTGTTTGTCGTTGGAAGGTTTGGATGTAATCCTGGGTATGAACTGGTTGCAGTTTAATCGATTTCATATAGATTGCTATCATAATTTAGTGAGGTTTCCTCCTTTGGATGATGAAGAAGAGAGTGTTCTATCCACAAAAGAGTTGAGGAAACGTTTAGTGGACGAAGCTCAGTTGTTTGGTTTTTTTGCGTCGTTGTCTGTGGAGAATGAAGTGGAGCTTAGTAGGTTCCCAGTGGTGTGTGATTTTCCAGAAGTATTTCCTGATGATATTGTGGATGTACCGTCGGAAAGAGAGGTTGAGTTTTCTATTGATCTAGTTCCTGGTACTAGACCGATTTTGATGGCACCGTATCGAATGTTAGCTTCAGAGTTGGTAGAATTGAAAAAGCAATTGAATGATTTGTTGGATAAGAGGTTTGTTAGGCCGAGTGTTTCTCCTTGGGGTGCACCGGTATTGTTAGTAAAGAAGAAGGACGAAAGCATGCGGTTATGTATTGATTATCGACAGTTTAATAAGGTGACAATTAAGAACAAGTATCCACTTCCGAGGATTGATGATTTGATGGATCAGTTGGTTGGTGCGCGTGTGTTTAGTAAGATTGATTTGAGATCAGGATATCACCAGATTCGTGTAAAAGAGGAGGATATTCAAAAGACGGCTTTTAGGACACGGTATGGTCATTACGAGTATTCCGTGATGCCATTCGGAGTTTCTAATGTGCCGGGTGTGTTTATGGAATACATGAATCGTATTTTTCACGAACAGTTGGATTGTTTTGTGGTTGTGTTCATCGACGAAATTTTGATTTATTCTAAGTCTCAAGAAGAGCATGAAGAGCATTTAAGGATTGTGTTGCAAGTTTTGAGAGAGAAGCAGTTGTATGCTAATTTATCCAAGTGTGAGTTTTGGTTGACGGAGGTGAGTTTTCTTGGTCATGTTATTTCTGATGGTGGTATTAGTGTGGATCCATCTAAGATTGATGTTGTGATGCAGTGGGAAGTTCCTAGATCGGTTACGGAGATTGGAAGCTTTTTAGGCTTGGCGGGTTATTATCAGAGGTTTATTGAAGGATTTTCAAAGTTGGCACTTCCGTTAACGCATTTGACGTGTAAAGGAAAGGCTTTCATTTGGGATATTCATTGTGAAGAGAGTTTTATGGAGCTTAAGAGAAGGTTGACTACGGCTTCGATTTTGGTTTTTCCGAATCCTACGGAACCATTTGTGGTGTTTTGTGATGCTTCTTTGTTTGGACTGGGTGGTGTTTTGATGCAAGATGCAAAAGTTGTAGCTTATGCTTCAAGACAATTGAGAGTGCTTGAAAATAATTATCCTACACACGATTTAGAATTAGCGGTTGTGGTTTTTGCTTTAAAGATTTGGAGGCATTAATTGTTTGGTGCGAGATTTGAAGTTTTTAGTGATCACAAGAGTTTGAGGTATTTGTTTGATCAGAAAGAGTTGAATATGAGGCAAAGAAGATGGTTAGAAATTTTGAAGGATAATGACTTTGGTTTGAATTACCCTCTGGGTAAAGTGAATGTGGTGGCCGATGCGTTAAGTCGTAAGTTGTTACATATGTCCGCTTTGATGGTGAAAGAATGAGAGCTTTTGGAAGATTTTAGAGATTTGAGTTTGGTTTGCGAGATGACGCCGAGGAGTGTGAGACTTGGTATGCATAAAATGCAGTAATAGTATTTACTAAGGTCGAACGAGGGTAGGAGTTCAACGAAGCTTCGCCGGTTCATCCCCACGAGACAACCACAAATCCCCAGCAGAGCAAACCTATCTTTATAGATACTTCGAGTAACATCTACCCTTTGACTTATGTCCATCTCTTTTATCCTCAGTTGGGATATTCAGGAACTTATTCATTCAATAAAAGTACGACGAACGAAGACGGGAGGTTATAAGTATTATACTATCAAGCAAGACGGGAACGAGTTCCTCATATTCTTCAGCAACGAATCAGGATTTATTTTCCCTAGCCAGCAGTTGTTATATAGAGATACCCAGATGCTTCAGGCTGCTTGATTCATACATACATCATTTACATCATACCATAGCATATCCATAAATGCATAATACATTTACTTAGGTACATCATGCCATACATGCATACATATTGCATAAACTAACCTTTTCTTTTCAGGATAGTTGCAGGCAGATAAACATTATCAATAACTCAAAACAGTTCAAAGACGATCTATACAAAGATCTAGTGTTGATACTTGATTCAGAGATAATCGCTACAAAGATTTAATTCTGATGCTCAAGTTGTCTTTGGAAGGGTACGTAAATGATCTATACGAAGATCTAGTGCTTAATCCAGGATATTTCCAGAGGAGATAATGGTTACGAAGATTTATTTTTTATGGTCAACTATCTTTGTAATAGTGTGTAAATGATCTATACGAAGATCTAGCACTTAATACAAGAGATTCTTTCAGAAGAGGTTTAGGGATAATTGCCACGAAGATTTAATCCTGATATTCTTTTTTGACCTTGGGAAGGTATGCAAATGGTCTATACGAAGATCTATTACCTAATCCAGGATATTTCCAGAAGAGATAATCGTTACGAAGATTTATTTCTTATGGTCAAATTCAACAGATGATTTTTGGGATGGTACATAAATGATCGATACGAAGATCTTGTACTTAGCCCAGGATATCACCAAAAGCAACTCAGAGATGATCGCCACGAAGATTTGATTTTGATGCTTAAGTTAAAGTATGTTCCTAAAGACGGTTCAGAGACGATCTATACGAAGATTTAAGTACTGACACCTAATGAAGGATATTCTTTTCCCCCAGAGATAATGCAGAGACGATCTATACGAAGATCTAGTGCTGGCATTCAACTCAAACCATGTTACAGAAATAATTCAGAGACGGCCTATACGAAGACCTAGTACTGATATCCAGTGACAACATAAAGATATTATCACCTTCTGATATTATGGATGACATCTATAAGCCCATCTCTAGTTCCTCTGAGTGGCATCTTTAAGCCCATTCCAACATATATAACCAATCAGCAGTGTTACTTTACGCACCGGCGAGTGTAAATTTTTGGGCTTTTGTGTTCAATCCCCTTCAACCTTCCAAGTCACGAATGACATACAGGCCAATCTAACTCCTCAAGTTTCAGAAAATTGAACAGGGGAAGCTGTTGCACCACAAAATTTCCCCTCCCCTAGTCAAGGAATTGTGTACCAAGGTGTCCCAAGAGGTTCACAAGGTTCACAATTAGTCAGAAAATTTGGAAATTCCCTCAGACAAAGCATCCTCCTAAGCAATGCACCCTAAACCAGGGTTTTGAGTTTCATCAGGCTAAATGAACTTCCAAGGCTTCAAGTGAGCTTAATTGAATCCTATATGTATTCAAGAATCCTTATGTCAAGCTTCAAGGCTTTCCCAAAAGGTTTGCTCAGTCAGATGATCAGATAGGCTAAAATCAGTCAAAGTAGTTAAAAAGTCAAACTGAGGTCAACTGTGGTCAAACCAAAGTCAAACTTCATGATGTTTTGCCAACATCAAGTTTATGAAGTAAAATTCATCATTTGATCAAGGGTTGATCATGATTCATCAAGGAGATTTCAGATCATCAAGAATCAGGAGTTTCTAAATTAGGGTTTTCATAGGAAAAGTCAACTGAACTTTGACCAGCCATAACTTTCACATGCTTCATCAATAATTTTCCATCCAAAGCTCATTTTGAAGCAAATTGAATTCTCTACAACTTTGTGTCTCATAAGCCAATCCTAAAAATGCTTCATTTGGAAGGTATGAGCTAAGACATTATAGGTCATTTCAAAAGTCAACAAAAAGTCAACATCTTCCAAAGGGCATAACTTGAGAATGGTAAAGGATATGGACATGAAACCAAGGAGGTTTGTTATAGGACTCTTTAAACTTTCCAAAATGTCCAATAAAACCTTCATAACCTTAAAATTGAGGGATTTGTGTCTTTGCAAAGTTGGGAAATTTTTGAGGGGTTTATTGAGCAAATGGGATCTTAGAACCAATTCTTTCCACATGGGCTTGCATTTTTATGACCCAATCACTACCATGACATCATGCACGAACCAAAAATCATTTATTCAGATTTTTATTAATTTTATTTTATTTATTTTGATTATATTCATTTAAAATCATTTTAAATCAAAATAAAATATGAAATGATTTTCATTCTAGAAACTCATAAACAAGATTTAAAGTTGATTGGAAGATTGAAATTCGTGCTAGACCAAAGAGGAAAAGATTTATGTGAATTTTTGACTAAAATAGCAAGTGGTATCTTCATGATCAAGTAATCTTTTTACAAGGCCCATAAACTCATGATTTTTTGACCTAATTTGCTTCCAATATATACATAGAAGTGATCACAAGCAAGAGGACGAATTTTGGCAGCCTCCAATACAAGAATCAAACTTCAAAAATTCAAGCAAAAACATTAATTTGGGTTTTGATTTACAGGAGGTTTCAAGGAGTTTTGAAGGTTGAGACATGATCCCTAGGGTTCACTGATGCTATTTCAATCCTTATTTGCATTCAAAACATGCTGAATCATACATACCGATTCCATCTTGTTCATACTTTTGAAAGTTTCGATTCCTCTTATTAATGTATCATAAACTGTTTTTGTGTATCTAACTTTGTTTGTTGTCATGTGAGGATGGATTCTGGGCAAATATCATGGAGATTCACTGACTAATACGGATTTGGCCATGTTAGGGTTTCAAGCTTTGAATTAGGGTTTCTTGATTCAGCTTATATAAATGCATTTTAATAACATAAATAAGATAAATGAACTGTATTGATCATGTTGGCATGATCAATTTGGCAAAATTGTATGGATATAAGATGTTACGAATTTTGTAGGTTTCTGTGTGCAGGAAAATTCGCAGGAAATGTTGTATATAAATTCGTAGGAAATTTCGCAGCAACCAAGGAAGAAGATGAAGTCAGTGGCGCCAAAAATCAAATTCAAAAACTGTTTTTAAAATATAATGTTTGTTTGTGGATTATATGCTGAACGTGCCCCATGTGAATCAGCTGGTTGTGTGTTTGCTTGTGAATGTGATGGTCCTGGGTTCGATCCCCCCTAGGCCATTTTGTTTTGCTCTATTTTTTTGATTTTTCACAGGATTACAACAAAAGGATTATGACCCCTGATGCTAACACCAGCGCGCGCTTGGCCTGGTGGTGATGTTGTTGGTCCAGAGTGATTGAAGCCTAGGGCCTGGGTTCGAATCCCAGCCCCAGGTATGTGTTTTTTCTCATTTTTTTATTTGTTTTGTTTATATTATACTTATTTAACTTAATTTACTTTCAAATAACAATTTATAAAATAAATGTATATCTTATTTACTTGTATAAAAAACTTATTTTTTAAATTCATAATTTATTTTCTTAAAAAAATCAAATTATTTATATTATATATTTATATTATTATTGTATATATTTGGTAAATAAATTAATTATGTTTAAATTAATAATTAAAAACCCTAGTTTCTTTTTAATAAGGCATAAACCCTAATTCTAACCCTAATCCTAATTTTTCTTAGCTTTTAAAATTTAACCTAATATTTTCATAAATTATAATTAATTATTTATCATTTGTTTATTATGTAAATAATTTAGTATTCATTTATTATTATTAAAATCTATTTTCTTTATTAAATATTTAAAATCTTTTCTAATATTAAACTATTTTGCTAATTTCTTATTTCCTCTTATTTTTTATTTTCTAACCTTTTAACTTAATTGTTATTATTATTGATTATTATTGCTTATTTATTATTATTTATCGTTATCATATTTCTCGATTATATTGTATTTGTCCCAAAGCTTTGTAATAGTTTAGATTTATATTTTTGCTTTATTTTTATTATAAATATATTTATTGTATGGTTAGTAATTCTAGGGCGTGAATAACGTACTTGTAATTAAAATTAACTTAGAATAATTAACTTTAAAAGATAAATATTTGAATATGTACACTCACACACGTAAGTCGATCTTTGATCACCATCTTGCACTTTCTAGGGTGACCTCTCATGTTGCCTATTTCAAAAGGTCAAGTAAGGTGTCTTAAGCAAAGTCCATTCACAAATATCATCAAGTCCCTTCAGTTCATAAGATCAAGTCCCTTCGAGGTTGCCCACGATAAATGATCTTGTCCCTTCGAATAAAAGATGATAAGTCCCTACGAATTGCTAAAGACACCTTGCAGTTGCCTATATTCAGATGTCCCTATACATGTCCCTTATCACATCCAAGGTAATGACTACCTATTCCTTAATAATAGGGATATTCTTACCATTGAAAGAACATAAGAACAATAAAGACTTAATATAGGGTAGGTTCCTCTTAATTACTTGCTCACACATTGCAAAATACATTTTACACTTCACATTTCAAACAAATTTTCAAAAACAAGTCTTTATATACATCCATACGAGGATCATTATAAAGTACTTAGAAAGTTTCTAATCACACACTACACCTTTTTCAAAACAATTCAAAGTGAGCTAAGTAACTAAGAGCCCATGGATAACCATGGATATAAAGGGTGCTAACACCTTCCCTTTATATAACCTACCCCCCGAACTCAAAATCTTTTTAAGGTCTTTCCTGTTCTTTTATGTCCTTTCCTTTTGGATAAAATAAAAGTCGGTGGCGACTCTTGCTATCCGCAACATAACTAAAAGTCAGTTCTCCCACCGTGTTACAGTCGGTAATTGCTTCTTTAGTGTGTGTAAGTTGTTCTTTGACCATGTTTGGTAAAGACTTTGTTTTGGTTTTGGTTTGTTTGTCGTTGGAAGGTTTGGATGTAATCCTGGGTATGAACTGGTTGCAGTTTAATCGAGTTCATATAGATTGCTATCATAAGTTAGTGAGGTTTCCTCCTTTGGATGATGAAGAAGAGAGTTTTCTATCCATGAAAGAGTTGAGAAAACTTTTAGTGGACGAAGCTCAGTTGTTTGGTTTGTTTGAGTCGTTGTCTGTGGAGAATGAAGTGGAGCTTAGTAGGTTCCCAGTGGTGTGTGATTTTCCAGAAGTATTTCTTGATGATATTGTGGATGTACCGCCGGAAAGAGAGGTTGAGTTTTCTATTGATCTAGTTCTTGGTACTAGACCGATTTTGATGGCACCGTATCAAATGTTAGCTTCAGAGTTGGTAGAATTGAAAAAGCAATTGAATGATTTGTTGGATAAGAGGTTTGTTAGGCCGAGTGTTTCTCCTTGGGGTGCACCAGTATTGTTAGTAAAGAAGAAGGAAGGAATCATGCGGTTATGTATTGATTATGGACAGTTGAATAAGGTGACAATTAAGAACAAGTATCCACTTCCGAGGATTGATGATTTGATGGATCAGTTGGTTGGTGCGCGTGTGTTTAGTAAGATTGATTTGAGATCAGGATATCACCAAATTCGTGTAAAAGAGGAGGATATTCAAAAGACGGCTTTTAGGACACGGTATGGTCATTACGAGTATTCCGTGATGCCATTCGGAGTTTCTAATGCGTCGGGTGTGTTTATGGAATACATGAATCGTATTTTTCACGAATAGTTGGATTGTTTTGTGGTTGTGTTCATCGACAACATTTTGATTTATTCTAAGTCTCAAGAAGAGCATGAAGTGCATTTAAGGATTGTGTTGCAAGTTTTGAGAGAGAAGCAGTTGTATGCTAAGTTATCCAAGTGTGAGTTTTGGTTGGCGAAGGTGAGTTTTCTTGGTCATGTTATTTCTGATGGTGGTATTAGTGTGGATCCATCTAAGATTGATACTGTGATGCAGTGGGAAGTTCCTAGATCGGTTACGGAGATTCGAAGCTTTTTAGGCTTGGCGGGTTATTATCGGAGGTTTATTGAAGGATTTTCAAAGGTTGCACTTCCGTTAACGCAGTTGACGTGTAAAGGAAAGGCTTTCATTTGGGATATTCATTGTGAAAAGAGTTTTATGGAGCTTAAGAGAAGGTTGACTACGGCTCCGATTTTGGTTTTTCCGAATCCTACGGAACAATTTGTGGTGTTTTGTGATGCTTCTTTGTTTGGACTGGGTGGTGTTTTGATGCAAGATGGAAGTGTTGTAGCTTATGCTTCAAGACAATTGAGAGTGCTTGAAAAGAATTATCCTACGCACGATTTGGAATTAGCGGTTGTGGTTTTTGCTCTAACGATTTGGAGGCATTAATTGTTTGGTGCGAGATTTGAAGTTTTTAGTGATCACAAGAGTTTGAGGTATTTGTTTGATCAGAAAGAGTTGAATATGAGGCAACGAAGATGGTTAGAACTTTTGAAGGATTATGACTTTGGTTTGAATTACCATTCGGGTAAGGCGAATGTGGTGGCCGATGCGTTAAGTCGTAAGTTGTTACATATGTCCGCTTTGATGGTGAAAGAATGGGAGCTTTTGGAAGATTTTAGAGATTTGAGTTTGGTTTGCAAGATGACGCCGAGGAGTGTGAGACTTGGTATGCTTCATGTTACGAATGATTTTCTTTCAACCATTTGTGAAAAGCAAAAGTTGGATTTGAAATTTGTTTATTTGATGCTGAATGAGAATGAGGACTTTAAGGTTGATAATTTTGGAGTTTTGAGATTTCGTGGACGTATTTGTATTCCCGATGATGTAGAGTTGAAAAAGATGATTTTAGAGGAAGGAAACCGGAGTAATTTAAGTATTCATCCGAGAGAAAATAAGATGTATCAAGATTTGAAGAAGATCTTTTGGTGGTTCGGATTGAAGAGAGATGTAGCTCATTTTGTGTATGCGTGTTTGACTTGTCAGAAGTCGAAGGTGGAACATCAGAAGCCGAGTGGTTTGATGCAACCGTTAGATATTTCGGAATGGAAATGGGATAGTATATCGATGGATTTTGTTACGGGTTTGCCGAATACTCTAAGAGGTCATAATGCTATTTGGGTGATTGTGGATAGACTTACTAAATCTGCTCACTTTATTTCGATGGATATTAGTTATTCTTTGGAGAAGCTAGCCGAGATTTATGTTTCTGTGATTGTGAAGTTGCATGGAGTTCCTAAGAGTATTGTATCGGATAGAGATCATAGATTCACTTTGAGATTTTGGGAAAGTTTGCAAAAGGCTTTGGGTTATAAGCTGAGATTGAGTTCGGCTTACCATCCGCAAATGAACGGTCAAACCGAGAGGACGATTCAATCGTTAGAGGATTTGTTGCGTGCTTGTGTGCTAGAACAAGGTGGTATTTGGGATAGTTATTTAGCGTAGATTGAGTTCACCTATAATAAAAGTTTTCATTCGAGTATTGGTATGACACCATTTGAGGCTTTGTATGGTCGGAGATGTCGAACACCTTTGTGTTGGCATGAAACTGGAGAGAGAACAGTAGTTGGACCGGAGATGGTACAACAAACGACGGAAAAGGTGAAGTTTATTCAGGAGAAGATGAAAGCTTCTTAGAGTATGCAAAAGAGTTATCATGATAAGAGACATAAGGATCTTGAGTTTCAAGAAGGCGACCATGTGTTTTTGAGAGTTACACCGGTTACGGGTGTGGGTCGTGCTTTGAAGTCGAAGAAGTTAACTTCTCGTTTTATTGGGCCGTATCAGATTACTGCAAGAGTTGGTGTTGTGGCTTATCGTGTGGCGTTGCCCCCGAACCTTTCGAATTTGCATGATGTGTTCCATGTTTCGCAACTTCGAAAGTATGTTCCGGATCCGTCACATGTTATTCCTATGGACGAGGTTGAGGTGAGAGATAACCTTACGGTGGAAGCTTTGTCGGTTAGGATTTTGGATCGTGAGATCAAGAGGTTAAGAGACAAGGATATTGCGCTTGTGAAGGTAGCGTGGGGAGGCGCCGCGGAAGGCAACATGACTTGGGAATTGGAAAGTGGGATGCGCGAGTCGTATCCGAAGTTGTTTGAATCAGGTAATATTTTCGAGGACAAAAATTTCTAAAGTGGGGGTGAGTTGTAATGCCCCGATTCGATAATTCCCATTTTGTTGGAGTCTTTTATTTTAATTGAATGATTATTATTTTGTTTGTGAAATTAATATGATGATAAAATATGTTGATGAATTAATGTGAGATATTGTGTTGTGAGATTTTACCGTTTTATGAATTTCCGGGTAAATTTGGATTAGAGGGAATTTTAGGTATTTGTTAATTAATGATAAGTTAGAATTAGTAGAATTGGTATTTTGTGAGAAAATGATATTTGGTTGGAAAGAAATAGAATCAATAGAGTAAGAATAGAAATAGAAAGAAAATAGTATAAGTTATGAGAAAGAGAAAGAAAAGGAAAGATAGAAAGAAAAAAAGAAGAAAGAAAGAGGAGAGAAAGAGGAAAGAAGAGAAAAGAGAGAAAAGTTAGAAAAGCTTCAAGATTGCTCCAAGGAATCAGAATAATCGGGTAAGGGTGATAAACATTGTTATCTTAATCTTGTGTATGATTATGTATGTGTTTGGTGGATTGGGTTTATGATTTGGAGAAGTTTTAGAGAAAGTTAGGTTTAGGGTTTTGATGAGAAAACTTGGAAATTGGTAGATTAATCGGTTAGAAATTGTTGTAACCGAAGTATGATGTTAGATACATGTTATTGATCATGTTTGTATGAGTTTAGAGAGGTTTTGGAGTGATTTAGTTAGACTGTTCGCAGCTGGTAATTTGCTGAAATCGTAGTGGTCGCTCAACGAGCTACCCCTCGCTCAACGAAAGTTCCAGGGCGATTTTCGCTCAGCGAGCAAGAGGGCGCTCAGCGAGCCTGTAGGTTTTTGAGAGATTATGTGTTTTAATCCGTAGCTTGAGTTTCGGGTATTCGTTTTTAGCGATCCTTATATCGATTCGAAGCTAAAAACATGTAGAATCTATTGGTGCTAAAATATGTAATTTTTAGCCGACTTTTTCCCGACTTTTCCGATAAACGTAAATGAGTTAATTATGGAAATGTGGGTTTGTTATAATGTTGTGGCCATTGGGCAAGTGATTACTATGCTTAAATTGTATGCATATGTATGTTAATGGTATGTGTTGAATGAATAACTATATTGTGAATATGTATGCATTTTCAAGAATGTTGTTTGTCATTTTGCATGTAAGCATAATGTGTCGCTCCCGACAAGTGACACGGGGTCAGATGAAGGTACAGACGCGAACGGTCGGCGAAGGGAACAGGGAGAACACACAGCCGTGAACTCACTGGAGATGAATAGAGTCGCCAGCTAGGCATTTTTATCCCGGAGGAAAGGTGATGCTGCATAGACCTAGAAAGATATGGATAAGACGGTTGCGAACCAGAGAGACTGAGAAAGGGGGTTGGTTACAACCTGGGAAGGTATTAGCACCCAGATTGTTCGTCGTACTCGACGGGATCCACGCTTAGAAGATTTGTGTTTTAAAGGGGTAGTGTCAGTGCAATTTGTGTATAAAGAGCTGGAAAGCAATATGTACAGGTGTCAGTGTAAAGTGTATAAGTGATGTGTGATAAATGATGAGTCAGGGTAAGAGTGAGAATGAATTGCTCAAGATCATGAGGCTAAAAGAATAATGCTGGAAGGAGGGGGAATATACAGAGACTTTTGTTCGATAACTGTTAAGTTATGCCTACGTATCCTCTCGTGCAATGAGGAAGTCAGAACACCGTAGTTCGACCCAAAGAGACTGAAAGATAAATTGACTTGTGAACTGCTTGCTTGTCTATGCTCAAGTGTATGACCTGTCTGGCTCAGGTGCTAACTGTCTTGCATTAGACGGAAGAAGCAAGTTCTCGATTGTGAGTGAAGGTGATGAGAAAAGAATCCCGGAGGAGACGATTATTGTTCGTTTTTGTGTTTTCAGTTTTTTATTGCTTTTGAGAGTTTGTCATAAGTTAATGAGATTAAGCCTAAACCAATGGATTTAGTAAACTCATCACATCTTCCCTCTGATTAGGGGTAATGAGAATTACCTTAAGTGTGAAGTCAGATTCTCACACTTAATTACCTTTGGGGTAGGGTTAAGATCATTAACCTACTTGTGATTATTTAGATGTTTTTGTTGTTTTTGTTTAGTGCTGAGTAATGAGGTTAAGCCATAATCAAGGATTAAACAGACTCATTACACCATCCTAAAAGAAGGATGATAGATGAGCATGTTTAAGCTGAGGAAAGCTCCTTAACTTAATCCATGATTAGGGATTAAACCCATGACAAAACAAGCCTTTGATTAAGTGGATTTTATTTAATGGTATGATGATGAAGTGATTTTTATGGTTTGTAAGACAACTTGAGGGGGACTTGTCCATTAACCCTAGGGTTAGTCCTTCTTAACCACTTAAGGAAGAATTAGAACCCTAATGCAAGGCCCAAGTTACAAGTGTAATGTCTTGATAATTATTAGATGAATTGATTAAGAGGTTTAAACACCTTAAGGGTTTAATACTTAGGATTAAAGTTATACAACTCCATCCTAAGAGAAGGATGCAGGCATAAGCTTAATCACAAAGTCTTAAAGCCTTTAGGGTTTAGTCCCTGATTATGAGATGAGAAGAGAAGACTCAAAGAGAGACACAAAGGTAAAACTATGGGGGGACTAATCAAAACCCTAATTCATTGTCATGCTTGGTTGGTCCTAAGGTTTGTGAGGTTTTCAAGAGAAATCTTCAGAAGAACCACCAGGAAGCAGATGAACAGGATCAAGAGAAGCAAAGTGACTTGCTTCATTCAAGAAGTCAAGTCACTTGAAGAAAGAAAGTGGGAAGGAGAAGAATGATCAAGCTCAAACTCAAACACATGTAAAAATGCAGCAATGGATGCAAGAGAGATGAAAAGAAAAGGCATGAGAAGTGAAGGCAAATCCACTTCTCAAGTTTACTTACCACCTGCAATGTTAGAAAGAGATGCAATGCAATGCTAGATGACATGAAATGGCATGATGCTAAACAAAACCAGAAGCATGTAGATGATGATTATGATGTTATGAGGTGCTGCAAACATGAGGCAAGATATGGGGATGTTCATACAAGATCATGAATGCAAATGATGCAAGTTAAGGAGCATGAATGAGCATGGAAAGTTATGAAGCATACAAGACAAATGACATGGCAAATATGCAATGCAATGATCAAAGATGCTTCCTATATGTCTTAAGATGTCAAATGGACCACAAGAATGCACAAAATGCAAAGACAAGTCATGTTATGCAAGGAAATGCAAGGAGGATGCAAGAGAAAGCCCAAATTAGGGTTCATGGATCAAACATCAAACAAAAACCCAAAACAGAAACAAACCTCATGATAAAAAATGGAAAATGACACCCAAAGAAACCCTAGGCCTATGATGAACCACTGCCCAAAGGGGAGCTCTCAACTCTCAATCAAACTCAAGATATGAATTTTCTAAGTTATTAGGGTTTTTTAGGGTTCTTAACAAAAGAAATGTCAAACAATTTGAAAATGCAAGAACAATTCATGGCCTTTTTATCCTTGAAAATACATGCTAAACATAACACAATGCAAAAAGAATCAATGTCTCAACCTTCACCAATAGGCAGAAATGAATTTTTGAATCCATGATCAAAATAATGCATAAAAAATGATTTAATTCAATGGAAAATTCTTAAAATGCATCAAGATCAAAAAAGAAATTTGGTTTGAAGGTTGGACAATGTTTCTAAATGTCTTAGAACATTTCATGAATTTTTTTGTAATTTTTAAATACCTAAAAGTATTTTTAATTAATTAATTCTCATTAATCAATTAAAAATAATCTTTTAAATATTTAAAAATACTTTTTTTATGATAAAAATAAAATAAAAAATGTTTTTGGGTCTTAAAAATTAATAAAACTTTAAAGAAAAAGTTTCATAATTTTTAAGGATTTTTTGCTATTTTAAATTAATTATGCAATTTAAATGAAAGAAAATGAAATAAAAAGTAAATAAAATGGAAAGTCAGAGGGATGGAGGGCCAAGATGCGCCTAGGATTTGAAAGTGTTGACTGGCGCGTGATCTAAGGGTCCAGGTTGACTCTGATTAAATTAGTCTAATTATGAATTAATTAACTAAATGAAAAAGGTTAGGGCTAATCAAACGCATCTGGGCCATCAAAACTGGAGGGAAGTCAACTGGTCAATGGCTATCTACGGCTCACATTCAAACTGAAATTAATTGCGCAATTAGGGCACAAACTACTTTCAGGTGGCCGGAGAAGACTTCCGGTCGTCTTCTCCGGCCAGCTCTCACCTGAAAACTACCCAAATCCCTCAAAACGCATCAAAAATGAAAAACAAGAACTGGGAAATGATCCTCACATCCTTACGGATCAAACCCCCATCCTAAAACACATTTATATTTCCTAAATGAGCTGAATCGAAGAAAAAGAAAACTAGGTCACGCAAGCTTCAGACACAAATTAAATGCTCAAATCACAACCATTTTCAAAACCAATGGTACCAGAATGATCAGCAAGACATGAAGAATAAGTTTGTAACAAGAAAAATCATTTCTGGAAAAATAAATTTTCGAGCTACCTGAGATTTGGAGCTTTCAGTTTTGGAACTTTCTGGCCACTTCTTTCAGTGCAAACCACTCCACTTGATCCCCCAAAGCCGTTTGGATGCTCACAATGAGTTTGTGCTGGCTGGATGGTGGGATTCGAATGCTCCTGCTTCAAGCTCAGTCAACAATGGCTATGGTGATTCTGGCTCTTTCAGGTCATGGTGAATGATGGTTTGAGGTCCAAATGATGTATTGGTTCAAGGTTTTGCAAAATTTCCATTTGGAACATGCCTTAGAAATTAATGATTTTAGCCAACTTTGCCTTGCCATAACTTTTGATCCAAGAAGAGTTTGATCATGGTCTTGTACTTTTTGAAAAGGGAAAGATGAGATCTACAACTTTCGTGACCAAAGTTTTTCCATTTGAAGCATTTTTGGATCAAGAATCAAGGCTTGAAAAATGACCTAAAATGATGCATTCTTGAAAAAGTCAACTATGCCCAAAAAGTCAACATTTGCAAAAACCCTAAATTCTTGATTTCTATGAACTTCAACCTTCTTCCATGATCAAATAAAGATCATATACACTCAAAATGATGAAGATCACCCATTGGTTGGGTCATTGGGGGCCTCAGATGCCCTGATTTTGCACTGACTTGTCTGAAAAGTCAACCCTTGATCAGATGACTTCCCCATGGAATTTCTTCATGAAAATTGATATGTATACTCCCTATACCATATAGAGATCAATAGAAACAAGAATGACCAAAAAATTTGGAGTTATGGCCTCTGAAACCAAAACCCTAATTTTCAGTCAACTGTGCAGCTCAACCTGGCTCTGCATCCACTCAAACCCTAGTTCTTGTGATTCTTTTGAATTCTTGGCTTTGTGAGGATGTAATATGATGCTTGAACACATGTAGACCCCTTTGAATTGATTGGTTGCCTTTGGAATGGCTCAAGATGCTTTGGGATTGCTCGGATCACAAACCCTAGGTGCAGATGCCTTAAAACCTATGCAGTGAATCAAAAAATGAGATGTGAGATGATATGATTGTGTTTATGCATATGAGATGATCACAAGCCATGGTGTGAATGGGTGAGGGCAAATTTGGGGTGTTCACAGCTGCCCCTATTCAAACATGAGTTAGCTGTGCAGGATGTAAGCGACGGCTTAACAGACAAACAAGATAACTTGTGGTTGAATACCAAAGACAGTCCAAAATTTGCACTCACAGAAATGAAGAAGAAAAGGGATATAGATTGTAAAAAAGGGAAATAAAGTATATTGTAAAGTGGGCGACGGAGGACGACCGCCGAGCAGAGGACGACTGCTGGGTAAAGAGCGATGACGGGGACGGCCGACATGCTGGGGATAAAAGGTAAAGCTAAGACGGGGACGGCCGACTAGCTGGGGAAAGATAGAAAATAAAGCAATGGCGGGGACGGCCGACATGCTGGGGATAAGAGGTAAAGCTAAGACGGGGACGGCCGACTAGCTGGGGAAAATAAAATATCGTGATAGGGACGGCCATCACGATAAAACTGTAAAATTTCTGAGGATTAATGAAACATGACGGGGACGGCCATCAAGTTCATAAAGGTAAAGCAACCTACGATGGGGACGGCCATCGGGCTAAAGGGAAAAGGGACCACGACGGGGACGGCCATCGGGTTAAAGAATAAATGAAATAAACAGATGATGGGGTACGGCCATCAAAGGTGAAGGACGATCACCTAGCAGGGGACGGCTGCTCTGTTGGGAGTAAAAGAAATATGATGGGGACGGCCATCAAAGGTGGAGGACGACCACCTGGCAGGGTACGGCTGCCGAAAATATCAACGATGGGGACGGCCATCGGATAGATAAGGTCAACGATGGGGACGGCCATCGGACGAGCATGATGGAGGACGACCATCAAGAAGTGGAGGACGACCACTCAGCAGGGGACGGCTGCTCTCGAGGTTTGTCATGACATAGGACGAATGTCAGATAACCAAAATCAACAATGGGGACGGCCATTGGATAAAATTGATGAAGGACGATCATCAAAAGGTGGAGGACGACCACCTAGCAGGGGACGGCTGCTAAAATCAACGATGGGGATGGCCATCGGATGAGCATGATGGAGGACGACCATCAAGAAGTGGAGGACGACCACTTAGCAGGGTACGGCTGCTCTCAAAGGTATCATAACACAGGACGAGTGTTAGATAAAAAGAAAATTTGTTGGCGATCTACTGGGGATAATGTAAACACGGACGAGCGTTTACATCCAAGAAACAAAAGGTATAAGTGTTTGGTATTGTGTATAGATTAAAGATGCGGACGAGCATCCTTAAGACTATGATACAGACGAGTATAATGTAGAAACAAACTGACACATGTTCAAAGATGATGATACGGACGAGTATCAACGGGTTAACAAAGAACACGGACGAGTGTTGCATCTGAAAGAATTCTTCTGGGGAATAATAGACACAGGCGAGTATCTATATTCAAGAAGACACAAGTGTTTGACACGGTGTATGGATTAAAGATGCGGACGAGCATCCTTAAGACTATGATACGGACGAGTATCACGTAGAAACAAACACTAGACGCAATGTTCTGAGATGATGATACGAACGAGTATCAACTGGTTAACAAAGAACAAGGACTACTGTCGAATCTGTGGGGATATGAGTGATGTATACAAGATACGGACGGGTATCTGCACAAGTGTACCAATGAGTAGTGAGTATTGTATTGATGAGTGTTTATCTGCTGGGGAGAGTGACACGGACGAGTGTCAAAAGAGAGGAGTATAATATTAACAAGTATATGAGTTGATGAAAGTGTAAGTGACTGCGCTGGGGATATGACACGGACGGGTGTCAAGAAAAGTGCATGTATAGGTATATGTGAGTGCAAAGAGGATGTCTTTGGCTTTCTGCTGGTGATTTGACACGGACGGGTGTCAGGAAGTATCTGTAATAAGGGTGATTAGTTTGTAAAGAGTATTCAGGCAACTTTTTTTTGGGGAAAGATGGCACGGACGGGCGCCAAAAGGTGTATATACTGGTGTTTGTGATTTATGAGGCAGCTGCTTTTGCCGGGGACTCTGGTGGGGATTTTTGTATATCATGATGATGAACGGTTTATTATTCACAAGTGTTTGATTCACAACATGACTTATGATTATGCTATGCATTTGATCTTTGTCGTAATGCTCCGTATTAGACGGAATGCTACGCTCTGGGGGGTGAATATGATGCGGATGCTATGATTATGCAAAGGGGCACGGATCCGGGCTTCGGATCCCATCACCGCGAAGATCTCTGGATGATATGCTTGAAGTGAACATCCCAGCTGGGGATGAGATCATTGGTAGATCTAATGACGTATCTGTTTGGGGATACAGGTCACTGATTGACATATCCTTATAATATGGGACCCAGCCGGGGTTTGTAGAAGCTTTCCGTACTCTGTTGTGATCTCTTCATGCGTTGCTCTTCTGGATAGAGGCTGAAGATTCTGTGGGGATATGATTCCCTGATTTCTGCATTCTGCTGAGGAAGAATGGCAGCTCGGCTGGGGAATTGTGAGAGGCAACTCAGCTGGGGAGAGCAACAAGAGGCAACTCAGCTGGGGATATAGCATCCTGAGTGTTAAGCCTGTTAGTTGATTTGGCACCTTTGCTGGGGAAAGCAATGGGGAGCAACTCAGCTGGGGATGGAGCATTTCAGATGCTGAGATTGAATGTATGCTGATTTGGCAGCTCCGCTGGGGAAATGGGCACCTTCTAGTGCCATGTGGAAGATAGACCGAGTTGATAATGATTCGCCCACTTGCTGAGACGTAACCTGCATGCCCCAGGTTGCGTTCTGGATACCTGCAATCCTGCAAAAGTAAGGAAACGTACAAAAGGTCCCGAGGTATCCCTTACTGGATTCCGTCATAGGAGATACGTACTTTCGAGAGTAATCACATTCCCTGTAAGCATGCGTTTTTTTTTTTTTTTTATTTTTATTTTTATTTTTTATTTTTTAGAGAAAGGCATCTGTACTTATGCAATTGTGTTTTAGAGATATCAGACAACTCTTTGCAAAACGTAAATGTAAAAAAACGGGACATGACTGAAAATCTGATTTTATTAATTCATGTGCCCTGAATTGGCAAGATACAGTCAAAGAAACATATCTCCTGGAATGAGGAGATTGTTACAAATTGAGAAATAAAGTGCTGGCGGTGTTGACGACGTTTTCAAGGAGCTTCCTCTTCTGCTATGACTCGTATGACAATGACGTTCTTCTCGTCTTGCTTTCTGAAGAAAGTTGATTCTGATTGAAGCTTGATTCCGTCGAAGCTTACCAAGTTGTAGGTGATACAGACGAATTCAGAATGCAGTTGTTCGCTTATTCCCTTATTTTGCATGGATCGCCCTTTCGGGTTTTCAATCCATCGGGATACCCATTTTTGCCTGAGCTGTCCAATGCGGCTTTTCAACTCAGCGGGTGTACATTTTTTGTTTATTTTCCCTTACTTTTGCCCGAGTCTTTTATTCTGTTTTTGACTCGCCGGGATGCCCTATTCTTGCCTGGACTTACATTCTGTTTTTATGTCCAGCGGGTCATTTTATGCGAAGTATTTTTTAACTGCATCTGAATTCACAGGGGACGGGAAATCTTCACCATCCATGGTGCTGAGCATCAGTGCTCCACCAGAGAAAACTTTCTTTACAACAAATGGTCCTTCATAATTTGGAGTCCATTTGCCCCTGTGGTCTGAATGAGGAGGGAGGATTCTTTTCAACACAAGATCCCCTACTTGGTACTCTCGGTGCCTGACTTTTTGATCGAAGGCTCTCTTCATTCTCTTCTGATATAGCTGCCCGTGGCAGATTGCAGCCAATCTTTTTTCTTCGATCAGACTCAGTTGTTCGTATCGGGACCGTACCCATTCTGCTTCACTCAGTTTAACATCCATCAAAACTCGTAGAGAGGGTAATTCAACTTCAACAGGCAGGACTGCTTCCATACCATACACAAGCTGATACGGTGTTGCCCCAGTGGATGTTCTGATTGATGTGCGGTACCCATGCAAGGCAAACGGTAGCATTTCATGCCAGTCTTTGCATGTGATTACCATCTTCTGCACAATCTGCTTGATATTCTTATTTGCTGCCTCAACAGCGCCGTTCATCTTTGGCCTGTAAGGAGAAGAATTGTGATGTTGAATTTTGAAGTCCCGGCATAATTCAGCCATCATTTTGTTGTTCAAGTTAGAACCATTATCAGTAATGATTCGCTCGGGCACTCCATACCGACAGATGATATCTCTCTTCAGAAATCTGGCTACCACTTGCCTTGTAACATTAGCATATGAGGCTGCTTCAACCCACTTAGTGAAATAGTCGATGGCAACCAGGATGAATCTGTGGCCGTTTGAAGCAGTTGGCTCAATCTTGCCAATCATATCAATGCCCCACATAGCGAAGGGCCATGGTGAAGACATGATGTTCAAAGGATTAGGAGGCACATGCACCTTATCTGCATAGATCTGGCATTTGTGGCATTTCCTGGTATAGGCACAACAGTCTGCATCCATTGTGATCCAATAATAGCCTGATCTTAACAACTTCTTAGCCATGGCATGCCCTCCTGCATGGGTACCAAAAGATCCTTCGTGCACTTCATGCATCAACAAATCTGCTTCCGTCTTGTCAACACATCTGAGGAGTACCATATCAAAGTTCCTCTTGTACAAAGACCCATCAGCGTTCAGAAAGAAACTACCAGCAAGCCTTCTCAAAGTCTTCTTATCATTGGAAGATGCCCCAGGTGGGTATGTCTGATCCTCCAAGAAGCACTTAATGTCATGGAACCAAGGCTTATCGTCTTTGACAACATCTGCTGCGAACACATATGCTGGCCTGTCGAGTCTGGACACTGATATCTGGGGTACAAAGTTGGCGGCTTGAACTTTGATCATGGATGAAATGGTAGCAAGAGCATCCGCAAACTGATTCTCGTCCCGAGGGATATACTCAAGCTTGACTGTTGTGAAGAAAGTCAATAACCTCCTTGTATAATCCCTGTAAGGTATCAGATGATCCTGGTGGGTGTACCATTTCCCGTTGGTTTGATTGACTACCAAAGCTGAATCTCCGAATACGGTCAATGTCTTGATCCTGAGGTCAATGGCTTCCTCGAGACCCATAATGCAAGCTTCGTATTCAGCTTCGTTGTTAGTGCAGTTGAAAGTGAGTTTTGCCGAGAAAGGCATGTGAACTCCTTTGGGCGTAATGAGTACTGCACCAACACCACGACCATTCATGTTAACAGTCCCATCAAACATCATAGTCCATTCTTCTTCCGGGTCGGGCCCTTCAGTGTGAACAGGCTCTTCATGATCTTTTGCTTTAATGAACATGATGTCTTCATCAGGGAAGTCAAACCTCATAGGTTGGTAATCATCAATGGGTTGCTCAGCAAGATATTCAGATAGTACACTGCCCTTGATGGCTTTCTGAGATGTGTACTGTATGTCGTATTCTGTGAGAATCATCTGCCATCTTGCAACCCGTCCGGTAAGCGCTGGCTTCTCGAAAATGTACTTAACTGGATCCATTTTTGAGATTAATAAGGTAGTGTGGGTCAGCATATACTGTCTCAGTCGGCGAGCAGCCCACGCTAAAGCACAGCAAGTTTTCTCGAGCAGTGAATAACGCTGTTCACAGTCGGTAAACTTTTTGCTTAGGTAGTATATTGCATACTCTTTTCGACCAGACTCGTCATGCTGGCCCAGCACACACCCCATTGACTCTTCTAATACTGTCAAGTACATTATCAGAGGTCTTCCTTCAACTGGCGGCATAAGGATTGGAGGTTCTTGTAGATACTCCTTGATCTTGTCAAAAGCCTTCTGGCAATCTTCGTTCCACCTGACCGTTTGTTCCTTTCTTAGCAGCTTGAACAAGGGTTCACAGGTTGCTGTAAGGTGAGATATGAACCGTGAGATGTAGTTCAGTCGACCTAAAAAACCTCGAACTTCTTTCTCTGTTTTTGGTGCAGGCATCTCTTGTATAGCCTTGACCTTATCAGGGTCAACCTCAATCCCTTTCTCGCTTACAATAAAGCCTAGCAGCTTACCGGATCGCACCCCGAACGTGCATTTGTTGGGGTTCAACTTTAGTTGATACTTCCTCAGACGTTTGAACAACTTCAGCAGATTTACCAGGTGTTCTTCCTCTGTAAGGGACTTGGCGATCATGTCATCCACATAACATTCTATTTCCTTGTGGATCATATCGTGGAATAATGTCACCATAGCCCGTTGATATGTTGCACCAGCATTCTTCAGTCCGAATGGCATCACTTTGTAACAGAACGTGCCCCAAGGTGTGATGAATGTTGTCTTCTCCATGTCTTCAGGTGACATCTTGATCTGATTATATCCTGAAAATCCATCCATGAAGGAGAATACCGAGAACTGAGCCGTGTTATCTACCAATACATCAATGTGAGGTAATGGGAAATCATCTTTCGGGCTGGCTCTGTTCAGGTCCCGGTAATCAACACACATTCTAACTTTGCCATCCTTCTTAGGCACAGGTACTATATTAGCAACCCACGGCGGGTAGCTAGTTACAGCAAGGAACCCGGCGTCCCATTGCTTTTGTACCTCTTCCTTGATTTTCATAGCCATGTCTGGGCGAGTTCGGCGTAGCTTCTGCTTAACTGGTGGGCATTCTTCCCTCAAAGGCAGCTTGTGCACAACAATGTCGGTATCCAACCCTGGCATATCTTGGTACGACCAAGCAAACACATCAACATACTCTTGAAGCAGATCTATCAGTTGTCTCTTCACTGAGTCTTGCAGGCAGGCCCCGATTTTAACTTCTTTCACGTCTTCGTCAGTACCAAGATTAATCACTTCAATCTCCTCCTGATGAGGAGTAATAACCTTTTCCTCTTGTCTCAACAACCTGGCTAGCTCTTCAGGAAGCTCATATTCTTCATCAACCCCTTCATCAGCTTGATTGATTGGATTGTCAAATCATACGATGTCATAGCCGTGCTGTTGTCGGTGCTGTCTGGAAGGCACTCTCTGCAAGGGTTAAGTTTGTTCATTTTAGTGATTGATTTTAATCTTGCTTTAGAAAAAAAAAGTGAAATGAAGTTATCATTTTGAAAACACCGCCATTTATTTTTGTACAAAAAGAAAAATGGAAAAACAGTGAGCAGAAAAGAAAAGACTCGTTTGCAAAAAGATGTCTGATATTTCATTAATTTAATCTTGTTTGCACAAAAGTACAGATGGCCCTGATTACAAAATGAGTCTTGTCATCTTGGGCAAGATGCAAGACTTTGATGCATGCTATAAAAATGCAGGAAAAAATAATTACTCTGCATGAGTAACTCTTATAATTTCCTGGGAAGACCAGTTCGAGACACTGCTCCCCGGGATCTTTGGACGAATCCAATTCTCCAGGTTGCGCTCCTCTTCCAGCTCGTCTTCCAAACAGTTGATAGCATCGGGGGTGAGCATTCCCCCACTGACAAAACCTGGCTCTGCAGCAGCCTTCGCTTGATGTTGAGTTGGTTTGTAACCCAACCCAAATTTGTCCTTCTTCTCCTCCACAGCTAAGACCTTGCCCCAGCCTAGGGCAGTTCCTTCTTCAACAACCTTCCGGGCTTGTTGGTATGATGACATTGGAGTACCAGATACAGCAGATGCTTCATTGACGTTCAAGGCCTCAAAACCTTGGCTCATTGTCTCATGGATCTCCCCATCCATTTCAATGTACTTATAGGTTGCCAGGTGGCTGACAAAAATGTCCTCCTCTCCACAGATTGTGACAACTTGGCCTTCCCACTCAAATTTTAACTTTTGGTGAAGGGTAGACGTTATTGCGCCAGCGGCGTGAATCCAGGGTCTACCCAACAAACAGCTGTAGGCGGGCTGAATGTCCATCACATAAAAGATAGTTTTAAAGGTCTGCGGGCCAATTGTCACGGGCAGCTCAATCTCTCCCAGAACCGATCTCTTCGAACCATCAAAGGCTCGTACCACCAGGTTGCTGGGTCTCAATGCCAATCCATCATATTCTAACTTCACCAGAGCCTTCTTTGGTAAGACATTCAGGGAAGATCCTGTGTCCACCAGCACATGAGAAAGGACAGCTCCTTTGCATTCCATGGTTATGTGCAAGGCTTTGTTGTGGTTGCGGCCATCCACTGTCAAGTCAGAATTGGTAAACCCTAGCCCATTGCTAGCAGTAACATTCCCAACCACGGTTTCCAACTGGTTGACGGTAATCTCCTCAGGCACGTAAGCTGCGTGCAAGACTTTGAGCAGTGCATTCCGATGGGCTTCGGAGCACATAAGCAGTGAGAGGATAGAGATTTTGGATGGCGTCTGGTGAAGCTGGTCCACAACTTTATAATCACTCTTTTTGATGATTCGCATAAACTCATCAACTTCCTGATCAAATGGAGTCTTCAGGGTTTCTTTGGCAGCTGGATCTTCCTGCACCGGGCCTTTTCCCTTTGCCTTGGCAGCAGCTTCTGCCTCGGCAGTAGGTCTTTGGACTTGCGAAGCAAAGAGACGTCCGCTTCGAGTGAAGCCTCCGCCTCCTCCCACATTATCTACTTGTGGTGCAGGTGTTGATGTTTCAAGAGTGATTCTTTTCCCTTCACAGTACACGTCAGAGCCATAGTGCCAAGGGATGGCTCTATTGCTTTCATATGGTACTGGTCCAGGCACCGTGACAGTGACTGGACTGATTGCTGCTGCTGAAGGGACTGTAATTGTTTGTGGATCATAAAAGATTGTTACTGGTGCTCTAGTGGGAGCAGCACCTTCTGAATGGTAAGCGGAGTTATTTTCAGGATCGTAGAATATGGTAACAGTGGAGACATCTTCATGATTGATTGCTGGTGTTGTAGGAGGTACTGTTGGAAGGACTGTTGTTGTTGTTGATGGAGAGTCGAAATGGAATGAAGCTGAAGTTGTAGCAGGAGAAACTGTTGAAAACTGATCATTTGGAAGGACAGGTGAAGTACTTGTTGATGGTGCTGATGAATTGTCGGGAACAATAGTTGCTGCAGTTGTAGGAGGGTCTGAAACCGTTGCTGATGAAGTTGTCGGATTTGTCGGAAATGATGTAGTGATCTGTAGCAGGCCACTCTGAATAAGGCTGTCAATGCCATTCCTCAGGTCCTCACACCCATTCCATGAAATATTGCAGTAGGGACACCCTAGTTCACACCCCGGAAATATATTGCTTTCACGGAGTTGAGCTTTGATTTCCACCAATGGTGTCCTGATCTGATCCACACTAGTTATCAAATAAGACGGTTGGTCTTCTTCAATAGCATTAATTCGGGGACCACCATGGTTTGGCATAGGGTTTTTATTGACATTGGGCGGAGGTGCAAAATTCAGAGCCTTGGAGTCTACCAAGTCTTGTACCTTCATATGCAGGGCCCTGCATTTTTCTGTACTGTGACCAGGTGCGTTTGAATGAAAAGCACACCTAGCATTGGAGTCATAGTTTCTTGGCAGACTGTTGGGATCCGGAGGTGCCAGCGTTCTTAGCTCAACTAGGTTGAGTTTCAGAAGTTGGGGCAGCAAGGCAGCATACGGCATTGGGATCGGGTCGATCACTCTGTTAGCTTGAGAGGGCCTTTGCTGGAATGGCCTCTGTTGATTGTTGTTGGTGTTGTTGTTGTAGTTCCTTGGAGGATACTGATTCTGCTGATACTGAGGTTGTTGTTGGAAGTTTTGTTGAGGAGGTTGATAGACTGGCTGAGGATGAGCTGGAGCAGGGATAGTGACTGCTGCTATTGACCTCTGAACATATTGGGGCCTACCCCTGTTGGTGTGAATGGCATTGGTCTCGCCAGTTCTTCTCGGGCCTGCAAAAGGCTTTCTTGTACCACTGGACGAGCTGGCACCATTATCAGAGATCTTACCCATTTTTAACAGGCTTTCAATTCTCTCCCCAGCTATAACAACATCTGCGAAGCTAGTGGAGGAGAAAGCAGCCAACCTGTCAATATACGTTCCCTGAAGAGTGTTCATAAACATGTCCGCCATTTCTCTCTCAGACATTGGTGGTTGAACGGCAGCAGCCAATTGCCTCCATCTCTGGGCATATTCTCGGAAACTTTCCCTTGACGACTGTGACATTCCCATTAGGAGAGTCCTGTTGGGTGCCATGTCTAAATTGTATTGATACTGTCTGATGAAGGCTTCTGCCAGGTCCTTCCAGCATCTTATAGTTGCTCTTGTCAGATGGGAATACCATTCCCTTGATGCTCCAGTCAAGCTATCTTCAAAATAGAACATCCACAATTTCTCATCCATTGTATAGGCCTTCAGCCTTCCCAGAAATGATTGCAAATGAGTTCGGGGGCATGAAGTCCCATTATACTTTTCGAAACAAGGAGGCTTGAACTTATGGGGGATCCTGACCCCTTCTACCAAACCCATGTCCATGACGTCGAACCCCAAAGAGTTTTGAGACTCCAATGATCTCAACTTCTCAGCTATTTCTTCCAATCGTCTATCATATGTTTCCTCTCCAGCACCCATCACTGTATACTGGTCCTCCTGAGGATCTTCTTGAAGTACTCTGGCTGCAGTGGCTGCTCCTTGAATGTTTGCGGGAATATTAACCTCAGGATGTAGATGTGAACCAAACACAGGGGGGTTAACATGTGGTTGCACCCGTTCATTGTTACTTGTGCCTGCAGTCCCCACATGGGGCTCCTCTTGATTCCTCCCTTCTACCAAAACTCTGAGCCTCTCCTGGCTTTGAGCTAAATTGTTCATCACTTCCATGAATTGTGTTATCTGAGTTCTCATCTCCAACCTTTCGTTGGCCATCTGGTTTCTGACCTCCGTAAGGTCCTGCTGCATCTGATCCATCTGAATTCCCGGAAGGTTGTTTCTAGTTGGGTACCTGTGAGGCCTGTTGAGAGGAAATACCCGGCGGCGAGCAATAATTCCTGAATATCACAACAGAGGTTAGTAATAAAAACAGAAACCTACAAAACAAACAAAAGGGTTAGTATGCAATGCAGTTATGCTTATTTGCTATCAAGGTATCCGGTTTGGTCTTCAGTTTTGACCCTTCCAGACCCTTGAAGATGATGCTGTTGAAGTTGCTTTTGATGTGAACCCAGATAGAAACCAACACAAATATATTACAAAGGTGAAATAATACAATTTGTTCATTTTACAACACAAGCCCCCTAAGGGGCCAAAATACACCACAAAAAGCAAAAGTACATGGAAAAGGAACAACAACAAGCAAATGATCAAACTCCAAGGCCAAACTCATCCTCACGAACTTCCTTGAGAAGTGCTTCGGTCACAGGATCAGCCGGGCGCTCCGCGAGGTTCCTGATGAGAAGGTTTCTTGCTGCGACAGCTGCAGTCAATTTCTTGTTCTGGCTTTGGTCCTTAGACCTCTTCAATCCTGCTTTGATTTTCAGCTCTGATATTTCCTCCTGGGCTGCTGCCAGGGCTTTTTCCATCTGTGCCATCTTGTCCTGAACTCTTTTGTCTTCTAGAGTACGGGCCTCAGTGATCCGGACCCACCTGGCCTGACTCTCTTTCAAGTACAAGTCTGTTCTTGCTCTTTGGAACTGGGCTTCTTTACAAGCATTCTTCAGAATTTGCTCACCAGCTTTAGACTTTTTGATATAATCTCCAGACTTCTCAATCTTAGTCAGGTGTTCCACTCTCAGCTTCTCCAATCTTTCAATCTCCCTCACACCTTCACTCCTTTCCCTGAGGGTCTTCTGCAAGGCCTGGGTTAGCTTCTCATTTCTTTCCTTCAAGCTCCCAAACTCTTCCAAACTGATGGTGGCAGGGGGTGGTGCTGAAGATGCCTCAGGCATGTCTTCTATGGTGAAGGGCAATCCAGAGAATTGGGCCCTAGCATGGGACCACTCATAATATTGGGCTGATGCCACATTATTGCACTTCCCCAGAATGGTGATTCCCTTGGTTTGAACATGATCCCAGGCCCAGGCAGCCTGCCTAACAACAGTCAAACTGATCTTGTTCTCACAATAGAGGGTCTCAACCAAATCTTGTTCCCTAGGAGTATGAACCAGTGCATAGCCCAATTGTCTCCTGAACAGCAGAGGGTTGTAGTTGATACTTCCCTTGACTCCTACTAAGGGTACATTGGGAAAGTGCCCACAGCTAGTGATTATATCTCTGCCCTTGGTGCTTTGAGTACACCATCTGATATCTGCTGAAGTTAGGACAGTGAGTCTCTTTGCCCAGTTGCTTTGCTGATGAGGGTTTAGGAATGCATCTGTCCTGGGTAGATGCCTGAGAAGCCAAGCATGGAATAGTGGAGCACAACACCTCACTAGCTTACCCCTCTGTTTCTCATTCCTCTGATGTACTGAGTAATAGAGATCACCCAACAAGGTTGGCACTGGGTTCTTCAGGATGAACAAATGGATAGCATTCTTGCTAATGAATCGAGGCTCATCTGCAAACAACACAATTCCATATACACTTAAGGCCAACAGAGCACAAACAGCTTTCCACTCCCCCAGGGAGGCCTTCAGACTAGCTTGAGAAATTAAGAAGTCCAGATGAAAACCAGGGATCCCAGCTTTAGAGGTCATGTGCTGCTTAATCAAAGCAGGCTCCAGGTGCAAAGCTTTTGCTATCTCTCCATTGCTGGGAAAGACCATTTCAGGGTTGAATGGGATTTCCCTCTTGATAGGCAAACCAATCAAAGATGAGTATTCTTCTAATAGAGGACCCAACTGAAAGTCTTTAAAGGTGAAACACCTCAATGGGGGGTCATAGAACTGAATGCAGGTATGGATCAGGCTCCTCTGAGATGGGTCTAGGTCCGTGACTAAGTCAAGTATACCCCCATAAAGCTCCCTGAACAAAGATATGTGATCTGGGGTGATCAGGGTTTGGATCCTCCTGATGTCTGATAAGTCTGGTTGGAAGAAATGATAAGTGATGTTGCTTTTCTTTGGAGCCATGATTGCTGAAGACTGAGTAGAATAAGTGCTGATGAAGATGCTGAGGAGTGGGCCACTGGCTGGCTAGCAAGTGCTGGAGTGTATGGCTGACAAGCTGAAGCAAGTGCTGGTGGGGATGGGTCAAAACTGCAGATGGGGTCAAAACTGAAACCAGATGAAGGTGGATACCCTGAAACACATATAAGCAAATGTTAATATGATGCAATGGGTATGTATGCAAATGAAATGCAGGGGTTTGTGACTGAGCTGGATCTGATTAACTGCCTTGGTATAGATCCATGTGTGTTCAAGAATTCCAGATGGAGGTCTATAAATCCAGTAACCAGGGTAGGGGACTCAAATAAAGAGCCACAAGTCCAGGGTTTAGAATCACAAGAACTATCCAACATGGGGCGTTCTTAACAAAGTCAAAGTAACAGGGTATTCTGAGGTCAAGGTACCTGCAAACCTGTAAACAGCCCAACCCCCTCACAGGTGATGATCTAGAACAAGGATCCTCAGACTTGGATCAGTTATGAGAAGTGTAAACACTTCTAACCCGGAGGTACAGTGTTTACAATAACCATAACAATTCCTCCTCTAATTCACCTCAGTTTCTGGAGGTCAGTACTAAAAGGTCATCCAGACTTAGCAGGCTTCCCAGATAGCCCTAGCATTGCAGGAAATCTGCAACACAGAGTTCTCAAGAAGAAACCCATATCTGAACCGTGTTTCATATTCCCGCACCAGACCGAAATGGAATGGGAAAGAATATGATTCACTCTAGCCTAGGTGTCACTCAGGTCCCAGGTATAGGACCTTAACTCTCAATAAAACCCCACCCACCAAAGCAAAACCAGATCCAGCCAGACAGCATGACAGTATGATATATACAAAAGCTATAAAGAAAGCAATAAAGCAACTGTACATGAAGCAGTAAAAATAAAACAAGTATACAAACACAAGTAGCACATAACACCCCAGTAAACACAAATCAAACAAGCGCTAGGAGGAACCCACAAAAAGAACCAGAAGCCCTGGTTGCAGTATATGGATCCCCAGCAGAGTCGCCAAGCTGTCGCTCCCGACAAGTGACACGGGGTCAGATGAAGGTACAGACGCGAACGGTCGGCGAAGGGAACAGGGAGAACACACAGCCGTGAACTCACTGGAGATGAATAGAGTCGCCAGCTAGGCATTTTTATCCCGGAGGAAAGGTGATGCTGCATAGACCTAGAAAGATATGGATAAGACGGTTGCGAACCAGAGAGACTGAGAAAGGGGGTTGGTTACAACCTGGGAAGGTATTAGCACCCAGATTGTCCGTCGTACTCGACGGGATCCACGCTTAGAAGATTTGTGTTTTAAAGGGGTAGTGTCAGTGCAATTTGTGTATAAAGAGCTGGAAAGCAATATGTACAGGTGTCAGTGTAAAGTGTATAAGTGATGTGTGATAAATGATGAGTCAGGGTAAGAGTGAGAATGAATTGCTCAAGATCATGAGGCTAAAAGAATAATGCTGGAAGGAGGGGGAATATACAGAGACTTTTGTTCGATAACTGTTAAGTTATGCCTACGTATCCTCTCGTGCAATGAGGAAGTCAGAACACCGTAGTTCGACCCAAAGAGACTGAAAGATAAATTGACTTGTGAACTGCTTGCTTGTCTATGCTCAAGTGTATGACCTGTCTGGCTCAGGTGCTAACTGTCTTGCATTAGACGGAAGAAGCAAGTTCTCGATTGTGAGTGAAGGTGATGAGAAAAGAATCCCGGAGGAGACGATTATTGTTCGTTTTTGTGTTTTCAGTTTTTTATTGCTTTTGAGAGTTTGTCATAAGTTAATGAGATTAAGCCTAAACCAATGGATTTAGTAAACTCATCACATCTTCCCTCTGATTAGGGGTAATGAGAATTACCTTAAGTGTGAAGTCAGATTCTCACACTTAATTACCTTTGGGGTAGGGTTAAGATCATTAACCTACTTGTGATTATTTAGATGTTTTTGTTGTTTTTGTTTAGTGCTGAGTAATGAGGTTAAGCCATAATCAAGGATTAAACAGACTCATTACACCATCCTAAAAGAAGGATGATAGATGAGCATGTTTAAGCTGAGGAAAGCTCCTTAACTTAATCCATGATTAGGGATTAAACCCATGACAAAACAAGCCTTTGATTAAGTGGATTTTATTTAATGGTATGATGATGAAGTGATTTTTATGGTTTGTAAGACAACTTGAGGGGGACTTGTCCATTAACCCTAGGGTTAGTCCTTCTTAACCACTTAAGGAAGAATTAGAACCCTAATGCAAGGCCCAAGTTACAAGTGTAATGTCTTGATAATTATTAGATGAATTGATTAAGAGGTTTAAACACCTTAAGGGTTTAATACTTAGGATTAAAGTTATACAACTCCATCCTAAGAGAAGGATGCAGGCATAAGCTTAATCACAAAGTCTTAAAGCCTTTAGGGTTTAGTCCCTGATTATGAGATGAGAAGAGAAGACTCAAAGAGAGACACAAAGGTAAAACTATGGGGGGACTAATCAAAACCCTAATTCATTGTCATGCTTGGTTGGTCCTAAGGTTTGTGAGGTTTTCAAGAGAAATCTTCAGAAGAACCACCAGGAAGCAGATGAACAGGATCAAGAGAAGCAAAGTGACTTGCTTCATTCAAGAAGTCAAGTCACTTGAAGAAAGAAAGTGGGAAGGAGAAGAATGAGCAAGCTCAAACTCAAACACATGTAAAAATGCAGCAATGGATTCAAGAGAGATGAAAAGAAAAGGCATGAGAAGTGAAGGCAAATCCACTTCTCAAGTTTACTTACCACCTGCAATGTTAGAAAGAGATGCAATGCAATGCTAGATGACATGAAATGGCATGATGCTAAACAAAACCAGAAGCATGTAGATGATGATTATGATGTTATGAGGTGCTGCAAACATGAGGCAAGATATGGGGATGTTCATACAAGATCATGAATGCAAATGATGCAAGTTAAGGAGCATGAATGAGCATGGAAAGTTATGAAGCATACAAGACAAATGACATGGCAAATATGCAATGCAATGATCAAAGATGCTTCCTATATGTCTTAAGATGTCAAATGGACCACAAGAATGCACAAAATGCAAAGACAAGTCATGTTATGCAAGGAAATGCAAGGAGGATGCAAGAGAAAGCCCAAATTAGGGTTCATGGATCAAACATCAAACAAAAACCCAAAACAGAAACAAACCTCATGATAAAAAATGGAAAATGACACCCAAAGAAACCCTAGGCCTATGATGAACCACTGCCCAAAGGGGAGCTCTCAACTCTCAATCAAACTCAAGATATGAATTTTCTAAGTTATTAGGGTTTTTTAGGGTTCTTAACAAAAGAAATGTCAAACAATTTGAAAATGCAAGAACAATTCATGGCCTTTTTATCCTTGAAAATACATGCTAAACATAACACAATGCAAAAAGAATCAATGTCTCAACCTTCACCAATAGGCAGAAATGAATTTTTGAATCCATGATCAAAATAATGCATAAAAAATGATTTAATTCAATGGAAAATTCTTAAAATGCATCAAGATCAAAAAAGAAATTTGGTTTGAAGGTTGGACAATGTTTCTAAATGTCTTAGAACATTTCATGAATTTTTTTGTAATTTTTAAATACCTAAAAGTATTTTTAATTAATTAATTCTCATTAATCAATTAAAAATAATCTTTTAAATATTTAAAAATACTTTTTTTATGATAAAAATAAAATAAAAAATGTTTTTGGGTCTTAAAAATTAATAAAACTTTAAAGAAAAAGTTTCATAATTTTTAAGGATTTTTTGCTATTTTAAATTAATTATGCAATTTAAATGAAAGAAAATGAAATAAAAAGTAAATAAAATGGAAAGTCAGAGGGATGGAGGGCCAAGATGCGCCTAGGATTTGAAAGTGTTGACTGGCGCGTGATCTAAGGGTCCAGGTTGACTCTGATTAAATTAGTCTAATTATGAATTAATTAACTAAATGAAAAAGGTTAGGGCTAATCAAACGCATCTGGGCCATCAAAACTGGAGGGAAGTCAACTGGTCAATGGCTATCTACGGCTCACATTCAAACTGAAATTAATTGCGCAATTAGGGCACAAACTACTTTCAGGTGGCCGGAGAAGACTTCCGGTCGTCTTCTCCGGCCAGCTCTCACCTGAAAACTACCCAAATCCCTCAAAACGCATCAAAAATGAAAAACAAGAACTGGGAAATGATCCTCACATCCTTACGGATCAAACCCCCATCCTAAAACACATTTATATTTCCTAAATGAGCTGAATCGAAGAAAAAGAAAACTAGGTCACGCAAGCTTCAGACACAAATTAAATGCTCAAATCACAACCATTTTCAAAACCAATGGTACCAGAATGATCAGCAAGACATGAAGAATAAGTTTGTAACAAGAAAAATCATTTCTGGAAAAATAAATTTTCGAGCTACCTGAGATTTGGAGCTTTCAGTTTTGGAACTTTCTGGCCACTTCTTTCAGTGCAAACCACTCCACTTGATCCCCCAAAGCCGTTTGGATGCTCACAATGAGTTTGTGCTGGCTGGATGGTGGGATTCGAATGCTCCTGCTTCAAGCTCAGTCAACAATGGCTATGGTGATTCTGGCTCTTTCAGGTCATGGTGAATGATGGTTTGAGGTCCAAATGATGTATTGGTTCAAGGTTTTGCAAAATTTCCATTTGGAACATGCCTTAGAAATTAATGATTTTAGCCAACTTTGCCTTGCCATAACTTTTGATCCAAGAAGAGTTTGATCATGGTCTTGTACTTTTTGAAAAGGGAAAGATGAGATCTACAACTTTCGTGACCAAAGTTTTTCCATTTGAAGCATTTTTGGATCAAGAATCAAGGCTTGAAAAATGACCTAAAATGATGCATTCTTGAAAAAGTCAACTATGCCCAAAAAGTCAACATTTGCAAAAACCCTAAATTCTTGATTTCTATGAACTTCAACCTTCTTCCATGATCAAATAAAGATCATATACACTCAAAATGATGAAGATCACCCATTGGTTGGGTCATTGGGGGCCTCAGATGCCCTGATTTTGCACTGACTTGTCTGAAAAGTCAACCCTTGATCAGATGACTTCCCCATGGAATTTCTTCATGAAAATTGATATGTATACTCCCTATACCATATAGAGATCAATAGAAACAATAATGACCAAAAAATTTGGAGTTATGGCCTCTGAAACCAAAACCCTAATTTTCAGTCAACTGTGCAGCTCAACCTGGCTCTGCATCCACTCAAACCCTAGTTCTTGTGATTCTTTTGAATTCTTGGCTTTGTGAGGATGTAATATGATGCTTGAACACATGTAGACCCCTTTGAATTGATTGGTTGCCTTTGGAATGGCTCAAGATGCTTTGGGATTGCTCAGATCACAAACCCTAGGTGCAGATGCCTTAAAACCTATGCAGTGAATCAAAAAATGAGATGTGAGATGATATGATTGTGTTTATGCATATGAGATGATCACAAGCCATGGTGTGAATGGGTGAGGGCAAATTTGGGGTGTTCACATAATGTATGCATTCTTGTGCTGCAGGATTCTTTGTGAATCCGTTGTAGCATCGTGTGCTCATGTGGAGTGTGAGCGATGACTACAACAAGATCGTGTGCCCATGTGGGGTGTGAGCGATCATATTGTGTGCCCATGTGGGGTGTGAGCAATCCTGAAACATCGTGTGCCAGTGTGGGGTGTGAGCGATGGGTGATTCATTCACATTGATTGTGTGCCCGTGTGGGGTGTGAGCAATCGGATTGTGTGCCCGTGTGGAGTGTGAGCAATCCTGAAACATTGTGTGTCCATGTGGGGTGTGAGAAATGGGGAACATCGTGTGCCCAACGGGGAGTTACTTTAGGTAACAAGCGATGATTCTATTTGGTTCCTGAGTGAACTTGCTGAATGTTGAGTCGGTACCGCATTGCATCTGCATAGAGTCGTATGTCGGTCTCTATGAGTTGCATTTTATACATCGTATGTATATGCTGAAATAAACATGATTGTGCATATGTTTATTTGGAATGATGTGAAATGATTGGTATGTGTGAAGGACATACTTGCAGATATATATATGCATGTTGATATGTATATATGTATGTGATTTTATACATTGTATGTATATGCTGAAATAAACATGATTGTGCATATGTTTATTTGGAATGTGGTGAAATGATTGGTATGTGTGAAGGACATACTTGCAGATATATATATATATATATATATATATATATATATATATATATATATATATATATATATATATATGCATGTTGATATGTATATATGTATGTGATTTATACATTGAATGTATATGTGTGATTTAAACATAGCTTGTCGTATGTTTATGCAGAATGAAAGTAAATGAAGAATAGACATAAATAATATAAGATTTATGTGTATTGGTAAATGAAGATACATTGCGATGTATGTGGGTTATGTGAACATGGTTGGATATGATTTGTGCTATGTGAATAAAATGGTGATAAATATGCGTATAAGTATGCTTTATGTTGTGTATGAATGATATGTTGTGGTGAGAATATGTTGATGTATATGTTATATGTTGAGATATATAATTATATGCAATATTATTATGATAATGTTTCTCACCCTTCTGCTGTTTTATGATGCTCTACGAGGCATTGCAAATTAGGTGTGCTGGAGTCGTTTTTTTGAAGTTTGTCTTCATATCTTTTGGTCGGTCGACTCTGATATGTAGCACCGGGTAGTTAGGTGGCCTTGTGCCTTTTTGGGGATACATTTGTATATATATTCGTTGTGGACATGTTTTGTATAACATGATATATTTGTACGCTTATAACTTGTAGATATACTTTGATAAATATATAAGTTGAAGTTGTTGATGATTTAAGTTTTCTGATGTGCAATTTATAATTGAGATATGGGTGTAAGGATTGGAATTCCTTTGTGGATAGCTACCCCATTGTTGCATATCTGTTTGAGCAAGTGTTGTATGTTTTAATTTCACGTAATGTGGCATGCTCCTTTTTATGCTTGATATAAATTATACTCTGACGAAATTTTATCTATGCCTAAATGATTTAATGTATTATTTAGGGGTATAGAAAGGGGGTATTACATCTTGCACCCCAGGCTGGTCGTCATTCGGAAGTTGCTCGACGGCTGGCTGGATCGGTTGCTCGGACTCCCCAGGTTGAGAGTCGTCCATGATCATGTAATTAAGGACCACAATTCGACCATCTCCGACCTTGTACAAGTAGCTGATCTGATCGGTATCAAGGTTCAGCTCAGGATGGAGGGCCTTTATCTGGTCCATAGCATTCTGAAAACTCAACTTAGTCGAGTCCCTTAGATCCTCGAGATCCTGATCCAGTTGTGCAAGGAAATGTGACCGACTCATCAACCCTTTGGTGTCCTCATCTTCGTCATCCTTAGGGAATAATGTATCTCTCAGCTTCCTATTCTGATCGACGACCTTCTTCTTGTCCACCTCCAGCTTAGCGATCACGTCCGCCCGCACCGACAGCTTCGTGGTCGCGGCCTCAACATCCTCGACAATTTTCTTCGCTTTCTCTTCAGTGGCGGCCAGGAGAGTCTTCATTCGGTTAATTTCGAGCTCTTGCCCGGAACTCCCCTCAGCAAACATGGATGCCATTGACAGCATCCGCATCACCGCACTGACATCCTGCTCTAATGTCAGCCTCCGGGAAGGACGGTCCATCTGCTCGAGGTACATCGAGTCTGCCCGGTCGACCTCCAAAGACGTGCATTCGAAGAAGTTCCGTTGCACGAAGCACGAAGGTAAAGGATGCTTTGGCGTTGCGGGGGCATTCGTCGTCAAATCAGTAACGACCGCTTCGACCTTACGTTTTTTGAGAGTCGAACCAGAGGACACACCTGATGATCCTCGAGCGATGGGGCCCGAACCAGAACCACTCGTATCATTTCCGACCAATCTGGTATGAATAGTCCTGGCCTTCCGTTTGTTGCCCTGTATCAGCCTCTCCTGGATCTTGTCTAGCGGATTCATCGAACCTGCAAAACAAAAGAAACAAGGGTCAGGCCAGTCACGAGCACAGAAGCACGACATACAAACAACAAAATAAAAAACAAGAAATAACAAATAAATCAGACACTTCTTTCCCGTTTTTACAGGCCAGGAGAGCTGTGACGTCGATCAACGGACGTTCCAAAGCCTCCCCTCCGTCAGAAGCCAACATCACCTTCCCTTCCCCGTCAACCAAAGGGATCGGGGTAAAAGATGATACCAACTTGCGAAATTCTTCAAGACTGGTCGCATCGTCCTCGCCCAGGTTATCCCCTACTTGCACAAAGTCGCACACCGGCCGCCCGTAGTGATTGTGCTCCCAAGAGAAGGGGAACCTCCAGATCCTCGTATGAATCGGTCGACCTTCAGCGTCCAACCGAGGCACGTCATTCTCGTCAATGTCATTTCCCATAAAGATGATCGTCCTAGTCGCTCCTTTAGTCAAAGGCTCGATCAAGATATATTTACCTCTGAACGACCTGATCGACTCCGAGTGTGCTTTCAAAATCTTAGCCCGCTGCTTGAAAGAGATGAACCCTTTCCGATCTGTCCCACGCCCCATCTGGCGTTGCAGAGAGAATAGCCGAAAAAAGAGAGGAAAGGTAGCCCCCGCCCCCAGGTGCTCGCACGTCATCTCAAACTCCCTCGTGAAAGCGTAGGAGTTAGGGTGCAGCTGCGACGAGGATACCCCTAAATAACCAAGTACCGAGCACACCAAGTCGCTAAAGGGCATCCTAATTCCCAAAGTCGTGATGGCATGCTCGTACATAGCGAACTTCCTTCCACCGAACTCCAAGAAGATATGGTCATCATCTCCCGGGCAGGTCACCCTCCAGTGATTGGGATCCCCCACTACTGGCAGAGGGTCCGCTCGCGGTCGAGCGTACGAAGAAACTTTGTCCAGTAAATCTTCGACGACCCACTCTTCGGGGGCCAGCACCCTTACTTCTTCTTACGCAACCTCATGAACACCAACCTCTTCCGCTGAAGCTTTCCCGGTGTCACTCACTTCGGTCGCTTCCGAATCTCCCGAGGAGCTCCCAGAACCAGACGAGACAGTCTCAGAGGAGCCCGAGTCCTCTGATGAACTCTCTTCTGAAGAGATGTCGAAGGGATCGACGAACACGTTTTCACCTGAAAAGTAGAGGAAAGGCGTTAGTGAATTCGATCAGAGTATCAAATCCACCCTTCCACTACCTATCAAGTAAAAGGGCACGCAGCAGCCCGAAAACAGGGTTCCGGGCAAAAGCCCCCAAGCGATTGATGTCTGAGACAGACGATCAACGCTCAGAGGGACGCAAAACCCTATCCTTGGTCGAGCATCGACCAAGACCACCGCCCACCGTGAACCAGGGTCCAGAATAGGCAGAATACAGCTACTACTAAAACCTAAAATCTATACATTAGCCTAATCTACCGACAAAACCGAATCCTAAACTGCATGCATCACTACTTCTTAAAAACTAAGTCTAAAAAAAGAAAAATAGAAGTCTAACCTTGGCCTTGAGATGCCATTACGAAGAAATTCTTTGAGAAGTATGGTGGTCGACGACGGTTTGTGGTGGTCGGTAGCGGTAAACAGTAGGAAATTGCACGAGCAACAAAGGAAGGAAGAAGACGAAGCAAAAAGTTCCCACTGTGGGACAGTATTACTATTTATAGGGAAATGGGGCACGTGCACTGGAGCGTGACCCCTATCCCTAGGCAATTATAACCTACACGCTAGGCCCTATAATAGCCGTCAGAACATTAAATTGGCGCGAATCCCAAGACACAGTACCTTTTCGTTTCCACTTCCTCTGCGCCGACCTGTGGGCGGGACGCTCGAAAGGTCGATCCCCGACGTTCGTCAGTATTTTCGAGCATCGGGCTACCTTTAAGTCATCACTTCCTCGACCGAAAGCAACGACTTGAGGGGCTCCTGTTTCGGACTGACCCAACCATCAGAATTGGGACATATCTATCTCGCGGCCCAACGGACCAAAAAACCCGACCATGCTCGGAGCTATGAAGTCGACTGCTCGACCTACCCTCGGTCGGACAACTACACTGCCAGGCGAATAGTCTGTCGAGCAAGCTCTTTCTCACCCCAACGGCTAGTTCCTAATCACCGTCGATTACTACGGGATCCGCGATCCGCGCCAAACATTTTGGGCCAATGAGCATCCACTTGGACTAGTATATAAACCCTCTCATTTGAAAGGGTCAGGTATTCAAATCTAGACCCAAAAATATTGTACTTGCTCACTCGTTGCTCGTTTTCTGACTTTAGCATCGGAGTGCCTTTGCAGGTACACCACCATCTTCTCTCCATCATCAACATCACTCATCCACGCTCGACGCGGCCATATCGGATCCTGATCTCCAGGTACGATCAATATATATTTAAAGTTGTTGTTGATTGACCTAATTAGTTTTAAATATTGTTCAAATTATAGGTGCCTAAGTACCAGTGACAAATCCTATTGGACAGTCTACAAAACATTCTACTTTGGTTATTGCATTTGTTTCATAATCCTTTATTTAGGTTTTGATGTAAAATTATAAAGTGTGTGTCATTTTGGGTTTTCATTTGGTTTAATAAATGACTATTTGTGGTAAAATATTTTAGATTGAGAAATTGCCAAAATGTATGATGTTTTTGTTTCAGGAATCTGCAAAATATGGTTCTATATTCAGGAATATGGTTATGCAAATATTTCTGTAATACAGGTGCAAACGAAAGTAAAAAAAAAAATCTTATCTTCTTGATGTTTACATAAAACCGAGGTAATAAATTATCTCGGTTCTACAAAACATCGAGTGTTAATATTGGACATTCCATCCAGTTTTGAAAATAATAAAAATGCTGATGCTGCACAGGGATCGAACCCACGACCTTTTAATTTCTAACCTCAGTTTAAAAACACCAAGGGGACAAAGGATTGCTTTTCATGTCGCTCTTTGTTACCCCGCTTGTATAGCCGAGGTTAAATGCATTTCGCAACCAACATTTGATGTGTTATTTATAGTAGTGGTCGTCTGACCATCACCATATCGAAAAATTCAATGCAAGAAATCAGTCTCTTATTCGAATCATCGATGCTAATACCATAGACAAGTCATGAGGATGAGCATTCACAATATTAAATCAAGAGCAACACATAAGTAAGAAAATCACCACATATTCCCCTAAAACCTTTAAGTATTAGGTATATAGAATCTCTCGTAAAGTTCTAAACCTTCAATATTTCAATTTCAAGTAGTGTGAGACTTCCTAATCACATTTATATCACAACAAAATTAATATTTAATCTAATTAATACTTTTTTTTTAAGAAGAAAACTACAAGGTAGTAATAGTTTAGGTACATCATCCTCTCCCAAAAACTCAAACGCAGATTTTGGTGCATTTTTTTTCTTATTGCCAACTTGCCTGAACCCTAGTATGCCTGTCTCAAGATATTTCGAGAAACACCAAATTTTATTTTGATCAGAGTATTACTACCTCTCAAATTGTACTCCAATTCTTTTTTTGAGAAAAGACATGTTCTAAACTCTCCCAAATATCATATTGATTTTGTGATTGCTGTTTTAATTTCCACTTTTCTCTAGGTAGAGTATACTGTTTTAACTTAACTATTCTCTAATCAGACATCATCGCATATATAGATCTTCATCCAAATAGTTAAATCAAAATCACTAAAAAAATCTTAATATTACAAAATATTTTTTGTGATGCATCAATAGCCTCTGATGTCTTCATCCACACATGAATTATATGCAAAATAAAACAAAAAACAAAGCAAAAAAATTGATTATACAAAGATTAGGATGCATAAACCACCCACAATCAAATATAGTAGTAATTAATCAACAAAAAAAAAAATCAGAGAAATACAAAAACTCAACACCTAGCTATAGCAGTGGCTTCTTGAACCAAAGCTGTTCTTGCTGTCACAATTTTAGCAGAAGAAATCAAAGGAGGATCAAACGTTGTACAATCTACCCAATCCTTTAAAAACTCCTCTTGTCCCCATATATCTGGAATCCACACTCTTCCAGCCATTTCAACTCTATGCCTCTTCAACTTCTCTCTTCCACTTTCCTCCTCTTCCTCAACAATTAATGTCCCTTTTGTTACATCCATGATTATGTTACCTTGTTGCTCCTTAAGATTGTTGTCTTTGTGTTGATGAGGTTTCTTGAATTCAAGATCCATTTGGTCATGTGGTTTAGTAGAGGATTGTTGAGTCATGGTGTTTGTGTTTGTGTTGTTCTCTTTCATGCAAAATAGAACCATATTGAAGATAGTATATATAAATATATAAATAATATAAATAAATAATTGCTAGTTGATGATGTTTTTCTGTGTGCTTTGTATATTGTTTGAGAATCTGAAACTTTTCTGTGGAAACTAGAATTGAAGAGTGGTTTTGTGTGATTCTGTGTGTGAGGGTAAGTAAATATTAAAGTATAGTCTTAAGGAAAATGAGTGGGAAATTTGTTGACACGTCACTCCATAAGACAAGACATCGAAGGTTTATTTTGTATGGTATGTGACAAAGGTACGTGTCATGTTTTATGTGTGGCTTGGCTTTTGGTTTCAACTTGCAAAAATAAGGTTTTTTCTTTTAGAAAAATAAAGAGAAATTGAAAGAGAGTGGAGGGGGATTAATTGGATGGATTTTTACGAGGATTGTGAGGTTGATGTTAATCTTCTGTGTTTCATGTATTCTTGGCCTCTATTTCAATCAATTTGAATTGAGAATTTGATTTTGGTTGGGTACATTTCATAATTGATGTGGTCCATATTGTCTTTATTTTATTTTATTTTTATTAAATTGAGGGGTTCAGTCCAAAAAGAAAATTACACCAGGATTAATCTAGATATAAGGATCTCTAGCTAATAATAAGTTACTTTCAAGTAAGTGAGTAATAAAAGGCAAACAAGAATAAAAAATACATATAGCATTCGGATGAGAAATTTCATTTCTTGCTACAACATTTGCACACAAATTTGCTTTGCAAAAAATATGCATGATTTGAATATCCTTATCATATTGAAAATGAGATCTTATCTTAGTGATTAACTCCTTCCCATGACATTGCTTGAGTTGCTAGTATTTATATTTGTAACCACTTGTTGAGAGTCAACACAAACATCAATGTTATTAAACCTCAATCTGTTCGCAAATTGCAGACCTTCATAAACTCTCCATAGCTCGGTTGTATAAGTATCACACACACACACACATCAATAGACTTCGTGAATTCCCCTAGCCACTCTCACTCATTGTCTCTAATAATTCATCTGCATCCTGAATTCCCTTAGCTACCACTTTATTAGTGCTAGTTCCTTATCATGAGTCGTGCTTATATTGGTTGATTTTTTCACCTGTCTATAATCTTGCACTAGCTTGTTTTTGTGGGTCATCATATTCGTTGGCTAAGAGTAGTTGTCATCATGGTTCTCTTTGTTATGCTAACTCCACAAGTTATGACAAGTGGTAGCCCAAAAGGCCTTCAAATCATCATTATTATTCCACCCCATATTGTTTTGCATGTTGGTATGAATCAATTTCTTCAAATCACCTACAATAAAAGAGAAGTCTCATGTTAGTATGCACCATTGATAGCCAAAGGGCCATTGCAAGCGGGAAATCCCATAGAGCATGCAACGTGTCTTCCTCCACATCACTACAAAATTACACATTGCACTCCCGAGACGCGTCTTATTTTTCTTGTTGTTTGTGAGAAGGAAATCATGGTTGAACACCCATATGAAACTTCGAATCCTTTCAGAGGTTTGGAGTTTCCAAATTTTGGTCTGTCAGTCATCCTCCTGGAAGTTGTCATCTTCATCAAGCAGCTTGTATATGGCACCAACAGAGAATTTTGAACAATTTACACCAATGTCAGCTCTTGTATCCAGCCCTACTTCTATCGAGGAAGGGATCATACTACCAATGACTTAATATTTCCAGTTCCACTCACCATTTTCACTTGTGAAATCTACTACTCTAGCTATTTTGAGATGCATGGGAATATTTATGTCCAAATCAACTATTCTAACATCTTGGTCAATCCATCTAGTATCCCAAGCATTCATAATTGTTCCACCAACGTACCACAAACAATTTTCATCCACTTTTGGCCAGATTTTGACAATGTTCTTCCAAACGTTTGAATTTGTAGCTTTCGTTGTAATGTCCCATATGTTATTCTCACAACCATACTTCCCCCACACAACTCGACACCATAAGTCTTCTCCCCCATTATGAAGTTTTCAACCCATCTTTGACAAAGCATGCTTTATTCATGATCTCTAGATTCCTCAACCCAAGTCCTTCTTCTTCTTTTGGTCTAGTGAAGGTACTTCATTTGATTGCATGATATTATATATCATGCTCAGTCTCTCCCCAAATGAATCTCTGTTGGAGTTTATGGATTTCATTTATCTAGACCTTGGGAATCATGGTGGTCATCATATGATAGATATGTAGCCTAGGACCAATTCTCGGAGGCTATGTGGGGTGAAAGCTCTCGGGTGGATTAGTCGGCACGAAAGGAAGGATACCACTCTATAAAAAATGATAGATATGTAGGGCTTCGATAACACCTTTGGCAAGTGTGAATATTCTAGCAAAAGCAAGGTGGTTCCCTTTCCACATAGTTAACTTTGTACTCACTTGATCAATGATATATCGTTAGTCAACTCCATTGGGTGCCTTTCTAGTTAACGGTACTTTGAGATATTTTCCAAGGAAGGTTGTTTCTCTCAATCCCGACATATGGACAAGATGCTCCCTCGCGCGTCTGCTCACATATTTTGAGGGGAAAATGGTTTTCTCGTGACTGACATGTTCTCAAGACATCTTGCAGAATTTATTCTAGATACTCGTTACGTACTGGAGTTGTCTAGTTATTGCCTCCCCAAACAACAAAAGGTCATTTGCGAACATGATATGAGACACTGTAGGCTCGTGTTTACCAGCCTTGATAGCCTTCCAATCACAGTTATCAACTACTTGCATAATGAGGTGCAAATGTTTATCTAAGCATATGACAAAGATGTAAGGGGATGAGATCTTCTTGACAAATCCTTCTACTAGGGAAAAATAACTCATATGATGTGTCGTTCCACTTGATGTTGGTTTCTACGTTAGTCACTTCATGCAATATGAGGCTGGTCATCTTCAAGGGTAACTTGATTTCCTCCAATATCCTCCAAATGAATTCCTAACTTAGATTGTCATAAGCTTTCGAAAGGTCGACTTTAATAGAAAATAAGCCCTTATTACTCTTCATTTTGTTCATATTATGCACAATCTCTTGGGCCACTATGATATTTTGTGTATGCTCTAACATAGTAAAACAAACCCCGATTGGTAAGGGTTGATAAGTATAGGAATACCCTCTTTGAGACGTTCAACATGCACCTTATTCATAACTTTGTAAATAACATTGCACAAGGATATTGGCCTAAACTAGATGGGAAATTAAGGTTGATTTGTCTTAGGGATAAGGAAAATTTTCGTTTGGTTTATAGTTGTTGTAAGAACAAGATTTGGTTCTGCTATATATCTCTAAGTTTTGATAATAACAACGAAGTATTTGTGTGGAAGCAATATTTTGGTACTCTGGCGTTTTGTTGTTGTGAAGTTATGTCAAACAAGTTGTGACTCTGAAAGAAATCATGTGAACAATGATTTTGATATAATGATATTCGCTTCCGCGCAACAGAAACAAGGATTTTTCTGTACCAACTCATCAGAAAGATCTTGATAAAACCAATGTTGTTGTTGCAATGTTTTCTAGGATTCTGACTCTAAATGAGTATGACTCTGATATGTTAGTTTTGAAGACCAAGTGTTGAAGACTTTGATGGCTTGATGTTCTGAAAATTGAAGGTTCTAAAGACCAGGTGCTGAAAGAATCTGATGACTTGAAATTCTGAAGACTAAAGGTTCTAAAGACCAAGTCCTAAAGACAAAGTTTTGAGTGAATGAGGTTCTGAAGACTTGAAGTTCTGAAGACCAAAGGTTTCAAAGACAAGTGTTGAATACTCTAAATACAAGGTTCTACTGAACAAAGTTATGAAGACTCTAAAGACTTGAGATTCTGAAGACCCAACTATCACTTTCTCTACCCATGATTCAATCATCTCAGAATCAGAAGCCTCTGAAGAACAGAAGATAAGGATTAACAATTAAGAGGGAATAATACAATAGTATAAAGACGTTTCATTCCACTAACGATTTCACTACCCGACTACCATGATTTGGTGGTACGAAAGGACAATTTTGTGTAATATTTTTCACCATCAACAACGACATTCCTCAGGCCAGCTTTCATCCAACGAATCTTTTTCTTAGTGCCTATATAAAGATTGTCCCATGAAAGAAAAATGCATAAGACTACGCAACACTTCAAGCGAAACAAAGCTATATTCTTTTACAATAGTTCATTATTCTCTAAGATTCAAACTGTGTTTACCCTTCTTTTTTAGAAGCACTCTATTATAAACAAAGAATTTTTACAAATTGTTGTTTGTATTCCCTAAAGGGCCGGGTGAAGGTTTGAAGCTTTAGGAAGACTATGACAGTTAGTCTTAGTGGTTGTTAGTCACAATAGTTGTTTGTGAATTGTTGAAGTCGCTTCAGTTGGTTGTGCATTGTTGTTGTAAGTCGAATCAGTTGATTGTGTAGTTAGTCACAGGTTGTGTTGTGCCTTGTAATATGTTTGGCTATAATGGATTAAGCCCTTGTTGAAAGCGAAATCACCTTGGCGGGTGGATTGGAGATAACTTGAGGTTTTCAAGTGAACCATGATAAATCATTTGTCTCTTTCTTTTGTTTGCATATTGGTATATCCATTGTGTTTTCACAAAGAGTTTTCATTTCTCAAAACCCGATTCAACCCACCTTTCTTGTGTTTTCTCACACCTTCAATTGGTATCAGAGCTTGGTTCTAATTGTGATAAAAGTTTATCATACACTTCACTATTTCAATATCGATCTAGTATTTTTATGAGTTGTTATGGCCGAAGCAGTCACACGAAATATTTCTACTGCAAATGAGAAAGATCATTATAGTGCAAAACCACCAGTTTTTTATGGTGAGAAATTTGATTATTGGAAGGACATAATAGAAAGTTTATTCCTTGGTTATGATGTAGATCTATGGGATATGGTAGTCGATGGATACACTCACCCAGTAGATAATACGGGTAAGAAGGTCTCTAGAAGTTCAATGAGCGACCAACAAAAGAAGGATTATAAGAATCATGACAAGGAAAGATCCATATTGCTCAATGCTATTTCTTATACTGACTATGAGAAAATAAATAACAGAGAAACCACCAAATCCATCTTTTACTCATTACAAATGACTCATGAAAGAAACTCTCAAGTAAAGGAGATTAAGGCTTCTGCCTTAATCCAAAAGTGTGAAGCCTTCAAGATGGAAAATGATGAATCAGCGGAGACCATGTTTTCCAGATTTCAGATGTTGGTAGTTGGACTCAGAGTCCTGGGCAAAGTATATTCTACTACTGCTCATGTCGAAAAGATTATCAGAAGTTTTTCCTCAAAATGGAGACCAATGGTAACAACTCTGAAGCTAGCCAATAATCTGAATAGCTTAAGTCTTGAGGAACTTATTATTTCTTTAAGAAGTCATGAGATAGAGTTGGAACAAGATGAACCTCAGAAGAAAATAAAATTTGTTTGTCTTAAGTAAAAGTCTGAAAAGACAAAGGCTTATAAAGATAAGGAGGAGTCCGAAGTATTTGATGTTGACTCAGAAGATGAGTCGTCTCTAATATCTAGAAGGATCTACAGGCTGTGGAAACACAGGCAAGCAAAGTTAAAAGGATCTGGGAGAAATAACGGTTGTTCTAAATCATCGTTTGGACATAGGAAACAAAGCTCTGGAAAAGATCCCACCTGTTACGTAATGAGCCAGATCACTACATGAACGATTTTCCGAAGCTTCTCAAGAAGGACAAGAAGTCGAAAAAGAATGTCACCAATGTAAAGAAAGGACTCATGGAGACTTGGAATGATTCTGACTCTGAGAAATAGGAGATTATGATCAGGAACACACAAATGTTTCACTAGTTGCAACAACATTTGATGTTGATGGTTCTAGAGAACCAGAAGATAGAGCAATATCAGAATCAGAATCAGATTCAGACTCAAACTTAGAAGAGGTATTTTCTAAACTCTCTCATTGTGAATTAGAGTCATTCCTTTCTGAAATGTTGGAAAAATATCAAAAACTTCAAGGTAAATACAAGGATCTTACACAATTACATGTAGCTACTTGTGAATAAAAAGATAAGCTCAAAAAGAGTAATTCTTCTCTGGATGAAACTGTTTTCTTTTAAATATTAACAGTACTTTAAAAAGCAAAAATGTCATTCTAGAAGAAGAATTAGTCTCTAAAGTCTATGATACTGGTTCTATCAACAAGTATGACAGAGCTTTCCAACAGTTTCTAGCTAAAAACATATATAGGAGCAAATTAGCTTCAATGATCTATGGTGTAATCAGAAATGGAAACAAAGGTTTAGGGTGTAAAGAATCTATCAGAGCTGATGAAACTTTACATTTAAAACTAATACCTCTACATGATCAGTTTGTACCTTCTGGTACTAAACGTGATTGTTTTGAGTTAGCACGTGCACATCCATAAACACAGAAACCTAAGCACAAACCTACGTATAACATAAAATTATGTTAGTGTATCATTCTACAAGAAGACCCAAAGTTTTCAGAAACTCTGGGAAAACCAAAAATATGGGTACCTAAAGACAATATAATCTATGTTGCAGATATCCTTAACAGTGCAATTGAAACACCAGTCATGGTATCTTGACAGTGGTTGCTCACGACACATGACGGGAAGAAGGCATATGTTCCAAATCCTGGAACTTAAGCTTGGAGGATCTGTCAGTTTCGGAGGAAACTAGAAGGGTAAGATCATTGGCTCTTGAACAATAGGTAATGGTAAACTTCCTTCTATTACTGATGTTCATATGGTTGATGGTTTAATGTACAATCTTTTGTTAATAAGTCAACTTAGTGATAATGGATATGACATTGTGTTCAATCAAAATCCTTGCAAGGCCATTAGTCGGAAAGATGGCTCTGTTTTCTTTAATGGAAAGAGAAAGAACATGATTTATAAGATCTGACTTTCTAATCTTAAGTATCAAAATGTCAAATGTCTTATGTTTGTTTCCAAAGAGAAATGGCTTTGGCATCGACGATTTGGCCATGTAAGAATTATGAGGATTTCTCAGCTAAATAAGCTTGATTTAGTCAGAGGCTTGCCAAATCTGAAGTATTCTTCAGATGCTCTTTGTGAGGCTTGTCAGAAAGGAAAATTTTCAAAAACTTCTTTTAAAGAAAAGAATGTTGTCTCTACCTCAAGACCATTAGAACTTCTTCACATTGATATTTTTGGCCCCATAAAAACTGAATTAATCAATGGTAAGAAGTATGAACTAGTCATCGTAGATGATTATAGCCGTCGAGCATGAATAAAATTATTAAGACACAATGATGAGTCTCATTATTTGTTCTCTACCTTTTTCTCTTAAGTGCAAATAGATAAGAGATGCAAAATTGTCAAAGTCAAAAGTGATCAGGATGGTGAGTTCGAGATCAAATACTTTGAGGAATTATTTGATTCCGAAGGAATTTCCCATGATTTCTCATGTCCCAGAACTCCATAACAAAGTGGAGTTATGGAAAGAAAAAATAGGACTTTTCAAGAAATGGCTTGTACCATGATTCAAGAAACTGACATGGCAAAGCACTTCTAGGCATAAGCAGTAAATACAACATGCTATATTCAGAACAGAGTCTCTATAAGACCTATTCTGGTAAGACTCCCTATGAATTATGGAAGAATAGAAAGCCCAACATTTCTTACTTTCATCCTTTTGGTTGTATTTGTTATATGTTTAACATTAAAGAGAGTCTTGGAAAGTTTGATTCCAAAGCACAAAAATGTCTTCTGCTGGGATATTTTGAACGCTCTAAGGGCTACAAAATTTATAACACAGAAAAATGAATTATGGAGGAATCAATTCATGTCATATTCAATTATATGCCTGACCCTAAACATTCAAAGCTAGATAAAAAGTTTACAGATCTGAAGATTAACTTTTCAAAATCCAAAGAGGGAGAAGAAGACAAAGCTACAAAAACTAAAGAGTCTGAGATTCCTTCACCAGAAACAATAACTAGTCCAACTCGAAAGAAGAATAGACTAAAGGCTTCTCATTTTGAAAAATTGATTCTCAAAGATAAAACTGCTCCAACTAGAACCATATCCTCATTTAGACCTTCTGAAGAAACACTTATTGGATTGGTGTCTCTTATTGAACCAACTTCTATAAAAGACGCTCTTCAAGATAATGACTGGATTCTGGCCATGGAAGAAGAATTTAATCAGTTTACTAGAAATCATGTTTGGGATCTTATTGAGAAACCTAAGGGTGTCCATGTCATCGGATCCAAATGGGTTTTCATAAAAAAGTTGAACAAGAATGGTGAAGTAGTCAGAAACAAGGCTCGACTGGTTGCACAAGGCTGTAATCAACAAAAAGGGATTGATTATTGACGCTCCCCGGATTTCCATCCTGGTACAAACGCGAAAGTGGCGCGGAAAAAGAATAAAGTCGCCAGCCAGGCATTTTTATCCCGAAGAAAGGGAATGGTAATGCTACACAAACCAGAAGAAAGAAAGAGGAAGGACACAGGTCCTGTGAACCAAAGAGACTGAGTTCGGGAGTCGGTTACGACCTGGGAAGGTATTAGCACCCAGATCGTCCGCCGTACCCGATGGGATCCACGCTTGCAAAGAAACTGTTTCAAAGGGTGAGGGTATGAAAGCTGCTGCAAAAGAAAAGAAAATGAACTGGAAAAGAAAACTGAGAAAGGAAATGAATAAGAAAACAAAGAGAAAAAATGTAGGGAAAATAAAGATTGTGCTCGAACGGGCCCTACCCCGCTGCCTACGTACCTCATCAGGATAATGAGGATCAGAGACGCCGTAGTTCCCCTAACTAGGGGTACTAAAAGGAAATTGCTTGTGAATTAAAGGCTTGAACTGCCTATGCCATTGCTCAGGTGTTGTAGACTCGGACGACGAGTGCGTTACCGTCTTGCAAAGTGACAAGTAGGAGCAAGTTTGCGTACGGAGAGAATGAGGTAAGAAAAGAATTCCCGAAGGAAAGACGCTTATTGTGTGTTTGGTGTTTTTTTATGAAGCTTTTATGAGTGTGTCACAAGGAAGTGAACTCAAGCTCTTATCAATGGAATGTGCACTTGTCACTACATTCCAAGATGGAATAATAGAACAAGCACCCTCAAGTAAGGAGAAGATCCCCAAAACTTGAACCCAAAGATTAGGGCCTAAGCTCACTAACTTGCTTAATTATTAAGTGCTTTTGGTTATTTATAGATGAATAAGTGTTTTTTAGACTTTTCTTTTATGAAGAAGATACCTTGATCAGACTTGTGCATCACAAGGTAAACTTGTACTATCCCAAGATGGGAAGACTACAAGCATACCTCATGGAATAAGGCTATGGATCAATGTATCACTTCAAAGTTATTAGAGTATTTTTTATGATTATGAGATGAGAAGAGAAAGAGAACCAAAGGAGCAAAAAGGAAAAACTAGGGGGAAGTTTCTATCCTAAGTTAGCATGCATGGAGTTCCTAGGGTTTGTGAGGTCTTTCTAACCTAAAAAGGATCTCAAGAGAAGAAGAAGATAAAAGGAGAGATGAGAAAGGCCTAAGCCCAACAAGAAGATGTTAGTCCATATAAATAATATGAGGAGAGATGAGAAATGGAGATGTGGGACTCAATTCCCACATCTCAAACTTACCATAGTCCCTGCAAGGTTAGTGTAACAACATAAAAACAAGGCATGAACCAACAAGTCAGAAGCTACACAAGCATATAGGCATGGCAAAGAGTTCACAAGATGATAAGCAAAGCAACACAAGATCATATTGAGATGATTGGAACTGAAACATGTGCAAAGAAGGCATGCATAACACTTAAAGAAAAAAAAGCACATAAAAGAGACCCAACACCAAGACTCAAGGAGATTCAAACCCTATCCTAAGACCAGGAGCAACCATAAACCTCTAAAGGACCCCAAAAGATGAATAGAAGTTGGCACAAGTGCCCTTCTAAATTTAAAAGAGACTAGAAGACTCAAAGAATGCAAAACAAGGCAAGGTGAGGAAGAAAATACCCAAGAAAAAGATCCAAGCACTTAAAAATTCTACCCAACCAGCAAAGTACTCACCAAACACAAAGAAATGAGAATCCAAAAGGGTTTGCAAAAATACAGCACCAAACTAGGTCAATGAAGCTCAAGGATGCAAGGTATCACCATTTAGGGTTTTGAAAATTAAGGCACAAGTAACTCAAGCAAAGTCCAGCAAGGAAGTTTGTGAAAAATACAAGATAAATCATAAAAATAGTAGAGTGTCTTAGGATTTTAATGCAAAAAGAATGGGGTTCATAGCTTAAAGGATGAGAAAAATAGAAATTGGACAAGGCAGATTGGTCTATGAGAGTCCACAAGAAAGCAATGCTTAATGTTGAATTTATTTGGCCACGTGGGATGAAGATAAAAATCTGGAAAAATTATGATAAAAAACAAGATGAATCAAGGAGTGTATATGAATTTTTTTTGGATTTTTTAGAGTTAAGGAAATATTTAAAAGAATTAAAAGCAAAATGAGATAAATTGGTAAAGAAAAAAAATGAAAATAAAGCAAATGGCCCAAGGGGGTGCAAGGAGCAAACATGCTAGTTGGAAAACTCAATGGGCCGCGCATGGGGGGTGCAGATAGCGCTGGGGGGCTGCTGCACCTTCTTCTTCATGAAAAACCCTAAGCTCTCACCACCATTAATGAAACAAAACCCTAACCCTAACCCTAGCTTCACGAAAATTCACATCAAGCCACGACCAGCCATGAAAACCTCCAGAATGGACAAACCAACATCATTAAACAAGAATACATGCTTGAATTGGATTAAGACTCAAAGAAACTCAAGATATGAATGAAAATAAAATTGTCCATCAAACTTTAAATCAACATAACTTTGTAAATACTCAACCATTTCACAAACTACAAAGAGCATTGTAACCAGCACAACATGAGGATTCTAAAACACACAACCAAACACATTTCTATGAGATGCGAAATTTGAGCATACCTGAGGTGGTGTTCAAAATTTGAAGTCAAGAATGGTATAAAATGATGGCAAATGATCTCCTTATCCCCTTAGATGCAAAATAAATGCATCTAAGGCTTTGCAAGCTTGTGAATCCAGCAATATGCTTCCTTGTGCTTCAAAGCTCCTCAAATGGCCACTTGAACAAACTTCACTATAAATCTAGATCCATGGTTGCTTAATGATCCTTGAGATGAGAGGAGTATGAATATGGTCTTGGATTGAAGAAAGCTTGCCTAGATCAAAAGTTATGGCACAAAATGCAAATGTGCACAAGAAATGGGAAATGAATGATTCTTGAAGAATAATCCAAACAAATGGTATGGAAATGATCTATGAGTGATGAGGATCAAGAATCCAGCAAGAGTTTTGTGAATGGATTCTTGTAGCAAGAGTTTGTGGAGAATGAGCAATTTTGCATAAGAGATGAGAATGAGAGAATGAGTGTGTATTCTGGCTGCCTCTAACCCTAATTCTGATTGTTATGGAATATATAAGGCAATGCAAAAGGGTTAGAACAAATGCACGTGAGAGAGGGCTGATTTTTGTGAAAATGCAAATTTGGCCCAAGTGTGCCATAAGCATGCCAAGCTCATGATTTGCTGGCCTCTCTTGCATGTGCATTCACCATCCCACCAATGATTCCCAGCAAATAATTTCAGCCCTTGGATGTAGGCTATCACACAATTGTCATGCCTTGTGCAAATTCAAGTGTAAAATGCAAGTTTTATGGAACTTTCTCATGTGCACGAATTTTGCCACTTTTCTTTGAGCCAAATGACCTAAATGGGATGCATTTTGATTGTGTAAACTTAATTTGGACATAGCATAGCAAACTATCCACTTTTGAGCCTTTGTGCAAATGGCTTGGCCTTGAAATTTTGAAATTTGCCCTAGAATGCCCATTTTTTCGAGGGACCTATAGGAAAATCTATGAATCTCCAGAAAATTCTCTTGTACTTTTTAAAAATGGGTGCCCTTACTCTCCAACTTTCATGTTTACCTTTGGTCCATTTGAAAATATTTTGATCAAGTTAAGGCCTTGTGAAGTTTTAGGTCAAAATAGCCAAAAATAGTAACTTTTCCATGACTAACTTTGTGCACTTTTGCCAAAAACCCTCAAACCACCAAAATTCTTGTACTTTGCGCTCACCAAACATCTTATAACATTTAATAGACCTCATTTGGCCAAAAAAGTTGGGTTGGACCCTTTGGAATGGCACAGTTGACTTTTTCTGGGCCCAGTTGACTTTCTGCTTCATCTGCAAGTAACTGAGGCAATGACTGACTTCCACTTAGAATTTTTCCATGAAAATTGACATGTAGGAACCTCTTATCATATAGAAGAAATTTCCCAAAAGAGTTGGCCAAAATTATGAGGTTAAGGCCCTTGAAACCAAAACCCTAATTTGGTCGCACTGCCTAGGAGCCTTACTTTGTCTTGAAACTTGTGATGATTAAGCAATCTTCTGAGCTTTTGCAAGTGAACTTGGCCTTGAAAAAGGAGTCTAGACCCATCATAGGCCTCTCACAAATCCATTGGAACCCTTGTCTTGGCTTAAATGGCCTTCAACACCTCCCCAGATGGCCATATGCCTCATGCTAGGGCTTGATGCTTGTCATGCTTTATTTTTCTATGCTATAATGCTATACATATGATATGCTTATGATGCAAATGGTGTATTATGATGCTTAAAATGAAGAGGGCAAATTTGGAGTTCTACAGCTGCCCCTATTCAAGCAACTGTTGATCTGAAAAGGACGATTGCTTCCGCTTTCGGCCGTTCAAGATAAACTGTGGTTGAATACCCAAGAAAAACGGAAATTTGCGCTCTGATGCAGAAAACAAGAAATGGGAAATAAACCCAATCCAATGACGTTGCCACTGAGCTGAGAGATGAGCAGACGAGCTCCTTCCAACGAAACCAAAGGTTCTGATGAAACATGAAACAGACGAGTCTTCGAATGACCTGTGACGCCAGGTGCAGAGAGCGGACGAGCCCTTAAGAATCTTCAAAGTAACCTGAGATAGACGAATCTCCTTCAATAATCCTTACGCAGATAAGTGGAATAAGACGGACGAGTCTTCTTCGGATACCCTTACGCAGGTTCTGGGAATGCATATAATTCTGTGGGATAGACATGCAACTAGGATGGACGAATCCTCTTCACGAATCCTTATGCAGATAAGTGGAATAAGACGGACGAGTCTTCTTCGGATAACCCTTACGCAGGTTCCGGTAATGCATATAAGTCTGTGGGATAGACATGCAACTAGGATGGACGAATCCTCTTCACGAATCCTTACACAGATAAGTGGAATAAGACGGACGAGTCTTCTTCGGATAACCCTTACGCAGGTTCCGGTAATTGTTTTGACGCTTTAATCCCACCGTCAGGATTTTCAACCTCTTCACGAATCCTTACGCAGATAAGTGGAATAAGACGGACGAGTCTTCTTCGGATAACCCTTACGCAGGTTCCGGAAATGGTTTTGACGTTTTAATCCCACCGTCAGGATTTTCAACCTCTTCAATGCGGACAAGCATCGAAATGATCATCAAAGAAACACGGACAAGTGTCATAAGTCGACGATACGGACGAGTACCGGACGATGATCCAAGAAACACGGACGAGTGCTTCTGATAGTGATACGGGCGAGTGTCGAAGGATGCGGACGAGCATTCTTCAAAGGAGTAACAAGCACGTACGAGTGCCAAGAGATGCGGTCGAGCATCAAATAAAGATGCGAGTACGGACGAGTACTGGCGACTTTCTTAGGGATATGCCTCAAATAAAGAGGAATCGGAAAATGCACGGACGAGTGCTGCAGGGATGCGGACGAGCACTAAATGAAGATGCGCACACAGATGAGTACAGGCAACTTCACTGGGGAAAAACTTCAAAGAACTAATAAGCACGGACGAGTGCCGAGAGCTGCGGACGGTCATCAAGTAAAGGTGCTAGCACGGACGAGTGCTGAGGAATACCTCAAATAAAGAGGAATCTGCTGAGAAAAAGGAACGGACGAGTGCTGAAAGAGGATGAGCATCAAATAAAGATGCTAGCGCGGGCGAGTGCTGAGGAATACCTCAAATAAAGAGGAATCTGCTGAGGAAAAGGCACGGACGAGTGCTGAAAGAGGATGAGCATCAAATAAAGATGCGAGCACAGGCGAGTGCTAGTAGATATAGACTCTACTAGGGAAAGGGCACAGACGAGTGCCACAAGGTGCTAATTCTTCTGGAGACTGCGGATGAGCAAACTGAATCATCAGATAAGTGTCTAAGAGTGTGAACGAACACTGAATAGCATCAACACAGACAAAGGCTGATCATGTTGGGGAAGTAGACAATTCCACTCTGGCTGGGGAATGAAGTCCTGGCGCCCTGTGGGAGAGGATTCCGGCAACCTGCTGGGGACTCAAAGCTTTTAACTCTGATGGGAACGAAATGCTGGCAACCTGATGCTTGTTGGAGAGGTTTTCACTGGAGGAAAGACGACTCTGCGTGAGGTATACTTCGTTTAACTGCTTTGAACATCTGCTGAGGATCTGATCACCCTGCTCTGACTCCACTGGGGAGAATTTCTTCTTGCTCTGCTGGGGAAATCCCTTGGGAATGGGGATCCCGATGACTATGTGGGGAAATGAAGTTACCTGCAATTCTGCTGGGCAAAGAGAACTTCTAGCGATTCCATTGTGGATAATAAACTTCTGACAACTCCACTGAGGAAGAGAGACTTCTACTAACTCCTGCTGGGGATTGACCCAACCTCTGGGGAGTGCAGGTGTTCGGATACCTGCTGAGAATAAGTCACTTGTAAACAGGCGCTCTGCCGAGGAAATACCTCTGCTTGGAGAATAACCCTCTGCTGCTTGGGGATACGGTGATAACCTGCAAATCCTGCAATAACAGAATACACACATATGCACCAAGATTGGTACGGCCTGATCTATTCATCTGCCGTCACCTGACACTCAAAGCGATGTTAAGTGTCTCTGCAATGTCATTTTTATCAGTTTGAAAAGCAACATGTTTCGCATGCAATGTTATTTGTCAAAAATTCAGGACATTTTTGTAAACAAAATAAACATAACACGGTGTTTGGCTGAATATTCTTTTTTTATTGATTGGCCTCCGAATAGGCAAAAATTTACATCAGGAAGTAACCACCTGGAAGGAGGTAGCTACTGTAAAATTGAGAAAAGAAACTATCCTAATGGCAATGGCACGGCATCCCAAAGAGCTTCCTTCCTGCTATGACTGGCATATCCTCAAGACTTTTCGTTCCGTCTCCGGCCTTCTGAAGAGAATGAGGGGAGCTGATCTCTACCCTTCTGATATGGGCAAGCTGTTTGAAGCGGTGATGTGGTTCAGATAAACCGGAGCGCAGCTGTTCGCTTATTCCCTGATTTTGCGTGGATCGCCCTTTCGGGTTTTCAATCCACCGGGCTACCTTTTTTTTGCCTGAGTTGTCCGATGTGGCTTTTCAACTCAGCGGGTGTACACATTTTTTTTAATTTTTCCCTAATTTTTGCCCGAGCTTTTATTTTGTTTTTAGCTCGTCGGGATGCCCCCTTTTTTTTGCCTGGACCATAATTCTGTTTTTGTGTCCAGCGGGTCTTTTATGCGAAGTATGTTTTAACTGCGTCCGAGTTAACAGGTTATTGGAAGTCCTCGCCATCCATAGTGGTGAGCATCAGTGCTCCGCCTGAGAATACTTTCTTCACTACGAATGGTCCTTCATAATTTGGGGTCCACTTGCCCCTGTGATCTGAACTGGGAGGAATGATCCTCTTGAGTACAAGCTCGCCTACTTGGTACTCCTGAGTACGTACTTGCTGATCGAAGGCTCGCTTCATTCTCCTTTGATAAAGCTGGCTATGACAGATAGCTGCTAATCTCTTTTCCTCAATTAGGCATAGTTGATCGTATCGATCACGTACCCACTCAGCCTCATCAAGCTTGACATCCATTAGCACCCGCAGTGAAGGGATTTCCACTTCAACAGGCAAGACTGCCTCCATGCCGTAGACTAAAGAGAAGGGGGTTGCCCTAGTCGACGTCCTGACTGACGTTCGGTACCCATATAACGCAAACGGTAGCATCTCATGCCAATCTTTGTAGGTGATAACCATTTTCTGTACAATCCTCTTGATATTCTTGTTAGCTTCCTCTACCGCACCATTCATCTTTGGCCGGTAAGGAGAGGAATTGTGATGCTGGATTTTGAAGTCCCGACACAGTTCTGCCATCATCTTGTTGTTCAGATTAGAACCATTATCAGTAATGATTCGCTCGGGCACTCCATATCTGCATATGATATCTCTTTTCAGGAATTTTGCTACCACCTGGCGAGTAACATTGGCATAAGATGCAGCTTCTACCCATTTGGTGAAGTAATCAATCGCGACCAAGATGAAGCGATGTCCGTTTGAAGCAGTTGGTTCAATCTTGCCAATCATATCAATGCCCCACATGGCAAAGGGCCAGGGTGAAGACATCACATTCAGAGGATTTGGAGGCACATGCACTTTATCCGCGTAAATCTGGCATTTATGACATTTTCTGGCATAGGCACAACAGTCTGCATCCATTGTGATCCAGTAATAGCCTGATCTTAGCAACTTTTTAGCCATTGCATGCCCCCCAGCATGGGTACCAAAGGATCCTTCGTGCACCTCGTGCATCAGCAAGTCTGCTTCTGCCCTATCAACGCATCTGAGAAGTATCATATCAAAGTTTCTCTTATACAGGGAACCATCAGTGTTCAGGAAGAAACTACCAGCTAGCCTTCTTAATGTCTTCTTATCATTGGAAGATGCCCCAGGTGGGTATGTTTGATCTTCAAAGAAGAATTTGATGTCATGGTACCAGGGCTTATCATCTTTAACAATGTCTGCTGAGAACACATATGCTGGTCTGTCAAGCCTGGATACTGCAATTTGAGGCACAAAGTTGGCAGCTTGAACTTTGATCATGGACGAAATGGTAGCCAGAGCATCTGCAAACTGATTTTCGTCTCGAGGGACATACTCAAGCTTGACTGTTGTTAAGAAAGTCAACAACCTCCTTGTGTAGTCCCGATAAGGTATCAGATGATCTTGGTGCGTGTACCATTTGCCGTTGGTTTGATTAATTACCAGAGTTGAATCTCCGAACACAGTCAAAGTCTTGATCCTGAGGTCAATGGCTTCCTCAAGACCCATAATACAAGCTTCGTATTCAGCTTCGTTGTTAGTGCAGTTAAAGGTGAGTTTTGCCGAGAAAGGCATGTGAACTCCCTTAGGCGTAATGAGTACTGCACCAACACCACGACCATTCATATTAACAGCCCCATCAAACATCATAGTCCATTCTTCTTCTGGGTCAGGCCCTTCAATGTGAATAGGCTCTTCATGATCTTTTGCTTTTATGAACATGATGTCTTCATCAGGGAAGTCAAATCTCATAGGCTGGTAATCATCAATGGGTTGCTCAGCTAAATAATCAGACAATACACTGCCTTTGATAGCTTTTTGGGATGTGTACTGAATGTCGTATTCTGTGAGAATCATTTGCCATCTTGCAACCCGTCCGGTAAGTGCTGGCTTCTCAAAAATGTATTTAACCGGGTCCATCTTTGAGATCAATAAGGTAGTGTGGGTCAACATATACTGTCTAAGTCGGCGAGCAGCCCACGCTAAAGCACAACAAGTTTTCTCGAGCAGTGAATAACGTTCACAGTCGGTAAACTTTTTGCTTAGGTAGTATATTGCGTACTCTTTTCGACCAGACTCGTCATGTTGGCCCAGCACACACCCCATTGACTCTTCTAATACCGTCAAGTACATGATCAGAGGTCTTCCTTCGACCGGAGGCATAAGGATCGGAGGCTCCTGTAAGTATCCCTTGATTTTGTCAAAAGCCCTTTGGCAGTCTTCATTCCACCTAACCGTTTGTTCTTTTCTTAATATCTTGAACAAGGGCTCGCAGGTTGCTGTAAGATGAGATATGAACCTTGAAATGTAGTTCAATCTACCTAGGAACCCTCGAACTTCTTTCTCAGTTTTTGGTGCAGGCATTTCTTGAATGGCTTTAACTTTGACAGGGTCAACTTCAATCCCTTTCTCACTTACAATAAATCCCAGCAGCTTACCAGATTGTACCCCGAATGTGCATTTGTTGGGGTTTAGCCTCAACTGGTACTTCCTCAGACGTTTGAATAACTTCAACAGATTTACCAGGTGGTCTTCTTCTGTGATGGACTTGGCAATCATGCCATCCACATAACATTCGATTTCTTTATGGATCATGTCATGGAATAATGTTACCATAGTCCGTTGATAAGTAGCACCAGCATTCTTCAGGCCGAATGGCATCACCTTATAACAGAATGTGCTCCAGGGTGTGATGAAAGTTGTCTTCTCCATGTCTTCAGGTGACATTTTGATCTGATTGTATCCTGAAAATCCATCCATGAAGGAGAACACCGAGAACTGAGCCGTATTGTCGACCAATACATCAATGTGAGGTAAAGGGAAATCATCTTTCGGGCTGGATCTGTTCAGGTCCCGGTAATCTACACACATCCTCACCTTGCCATCTTTCTTTGGCACTGGAACAATGTTAGCTACCCAAGGTGGGTAACTAGTCACGACAAGGAATCTGGCGTCCCACTGTTTCTATACCTCCTATTTAATCTTCATCGCCATGTCAGGGCGAGTTCTTCTCAGTTTTTGCTTAACAGGAGGACAATCTTCTTTTAACGGTAGTCGATGCACAACTATGTATGTATCCAACCCTGGCATGTCCTGATATGACCAGGAAAAGATGTCAACATATTCACGCAACATTTCAATCAACCCCTTCTTAACTTCAGTCTGCAGGCTGGCACCTATCTTGATTTCCTTCTTAACCTCTTCTGTGCCGATGTTGATAACCTCGATCTCCTCCTGATGAGGCTGAATAACTCTTTCCTCTTGCTTCAACAACCTGACCAGTTCTTCAGGGAGTTCATAATCTTCCTCATCCTCTTCATCAGCTTGGTAGATTGGATTGTCGAAGTTATGCTTAGTCATAGCAGGAGATTTATCAATGGAATCCGGTTGATCGACACTGCACAAGTGATGTGCTCATTCAGAATCTGTTTAGAGAAAACGCACACCAAAAGCAAGAAAGAAAAACACATTGCCATTTTCTTTATTTGTGCAAAAAATTAAAATTGAAAGAAAAGGAACGATCTGATTGAAAAATGTCCTTTATTTATGACAAATAAATGCTTTCAAAACATGGAGGCCCATACAATGGATCCTTGTACCTTGGGCAGAGTACAGGATTTGACATGCAGTATGTAGAAAAATGACAAATAAACAATTACTTTGTGATCCAGGTGACTTCGACAATGTCTTCCGTAGACCAATTGGGCAGCTCCTCTCCCGGTGCACACGGGCGGATCCAATTATCCAGACCGCACTCGCTATCTTCGTCTTCACTGGTAGCACAGATATGGTTGCAGTCCAGAAACCCAGCACTAGTAAAGGTAATGGTCTTGTTGTCTGATGAACGGACGAGCCCATCAGGCTGATACCCAAGCCTAAACTTGTCTTCCTTCTTTTCCAGCTCCAGTAATCTGCCCCAGCCCTGGGCACTGTCTGATTGCACAACCTCCTTGGCCTGCTTGTAGGAGGTGATCGACGTACCTTCTTTATCTTCAGCCCTACTCAGAGGAGACAAGGAACTAACATTCACTGCTTCGAATGCCTGACACATGGTTTCATGAATTTCACCATCCATCTCCACATATTTGAATGTAGATAGATGGATCACAAATATGTCCTCTTCACCGCACACAGTCACAACTTGACCATCCGCCACGTACTTGAGCTTCTGGTGCAAGGTTGACGTCACAACCCCTGCGGCATGAATCCAGGGTCGACCAAGTAGACAGCTATAAGCAGGTTGGATATCCATCACGTAGAACGTGCTCTTAAACACTTGTGACCCAACCTTGATTGGCAACTCAACCTCTCCAAAGACAGACCTCCGAGAACCGTCGAAAGCCTTTACCACCAAATCACTTGGCCTCAAAACAACCCCTTCCACATTGAGTTTCATTAATGCCTTCTTCGGCAAGACATTAAGAGATGACCCAGTATCAACCAGGACATGGGACAGTACAGCCCCTTTGCACTCAATTGTGATGTGGAGAGCCTTGTTATGATTCCTCCCTTCAGTAGTAAGGTCCCTATCAGTAAAGCCCAGACCATGGCTCGCATTTACACTTCCCACCATAGCTTCTAACTGATTCACGGTAATCTCCTGAGGAACATACGCCATCTGCAACACCTTCAGAAGGGCTTCTCTATGAGCTGGTGAGCACATCAACAGTGACAAGATAGAGATTTTGGAGGGAGTTTGATTTAGCTGCTCGACTACCTTGTAGTCGCTCCTCTTAATAATCCTCATGAACTCTTCCATTTCCTTCTCGAAAGTACTTTGACCAGTAGCGGGAGTGGCATTATCGTCAGTTGCTATTTGCTTCCCTTTGGCTTTAGCAGAAGCCTCAGCATCAGTGCCTCCTCTCAAAGTCTGGGGAGCGAATAAGCGACCACTTCTCGTGAAACCTCCACTTCCCCCAACATTCACCATAGTTGGGTCCATGGTTACTGTCCTATCTTCCACTTTCTGTCCTCCGACATACACTTCTGATCCGTAATGCCACGGAATAGCCTTTTCATCTGAATACGCAATAGGCCCAGGCACCGTGATGGTGACGGGACTTACTTCCGGGACATAAATAGTAATCGGCTCTCTTCGCGCTGGCATTTCAGCAGGATCATAGTATATGGTCACCGTTGACACTTCATCAGTCCTCTTATCAACCCTGTCGAACTGTAACAGCCCATCATCCATCAGTCTCTGTAAACCAGTCTTCAATCTATCACAACCATTCTTTGACTCAACACAGTCTTCGCAATTGAGCCCACAACCCGGGAAAACCTGACCCTTCAACAATCTCTCCTTGACCAGCAGCAAGGAGGTCTTCACTTCTTCAACCCTCTCCACCAAGTTCAAACTCTCCTCCATCTCAATAGCATTAACCCTGGCTCCCCCATGATTAGGGATAGGGTTAGTCGTGACATTCGGAGGCGGCGCAAAATTGATTGCTTTGGAGTCGATCAATTCCTGAACTTTATAGTGCAAGGCCCTGCACTTCTCCGTTGAGTGCCCGGGTGCCCCAGAATGGAAAGCACATCGAACATTGGCGTCGTAACCTGGAGGAAGAGTTCCAGTAGGTGGAGCCAAGGTCCTCAGTTGAATTAAGTTCAGTTCCAACAATCTCTGGAGTAAAGCTGTGTAAGTCATTGGGATCACATCAAAAACCCTATCAGCTTGGCGTGACTGCCTCTGTTGATACGGTCTCTGTTGATAGTTGCGCTGCTGTTGTTGCTGAGGCTGTTGTAGAGCCTGTTGAGCTGGTTGAATTGGTGTAGTGGGAATTGTGACTGCAGCTATCTGATTGTATTCTCGTCTATAACCTCTGCCTCTGTCTCGGCCATATACTGCGTTAGCTTCCCCTTCTCTCCTTCTAGGAAGTCCGCCAAAGGCTTTCCTCGCTCCTCCAGAACTACCAGCAGTATTAGGGTCCTGAATCTTCCCCGTCTTTAACAGAGTCTCAACTCTCTCTCCAGCAATCACTATATCATTGAACTTGGTGACTGATCTAGACGCCAACCTCTCCAGAAAAACACCTTGGAGAGTGCCCATAAACATGTCGGCCATTTCGTCCTCCAAGAGGGGTGGTTGCACCCTGGCAGCTAGCTGGCGCCACCTCTGGGCATATTCTTTGAAACTTTCTTTTGCCGCCTGAGCCATGTGCTGCAATTGCGTGCGTTTCGGAGCCATGTCCATGTTATATTGATACTGCCTCACAAAGGCTTCAGCTAAATCCTTCCAACTCTTGATATTGACCCTATTGAGCTTCATGTACCATTCAAGAGAAGCTCCCACCAAGCTATCCTGAAAATAATACATCCAAAGTTTCTCATCATCTGTATGAGCGGCAATTCTCCCGACAAATGATTGCAGATGGGTCTTCGGGCAAGTAGTGCCATCATACTTCTCAAAGGTTGGAACTTTGAACTTATACGGGATCCTGACCCCAGGAACCAAGCCCAAGTCGGTTATGTCAAATCCCAAAGAGCTTTGGGACTGAATATCTTTGATTTGCTCAGCCATCTCTTTGAACCTCTTGTTCATCTCTGCTCCTTGACCTTCAGTTTCATCAAGTAGAGTGAACTGGTCGTCATGATTGTCCATATGAAGGTTGTGCAACCCATCGTTGATTATTGTCACTCCTGGCTGTGTAACAGGAGGTTCAACCTGACGTGCGCCCGCACCGGTATGATTGTCAGCAGTAGCAGCGGCCGCAGTGTTCCTGTTCTGATTCTCAACCATCTCCCGCAGAAGCTCTTGGTTCTGCCCCATTCTAGCCATTAGTGTCATAAAATTATCCATCCTTTGCCTCAGATCTGTCAAGTCCGCTTGCAACTGGTCCATGACTCGTTCTCTGTTAATCTTGGTTGGATATCTGTGTACTGCTGGTTGTCCCCAAACTTTACGAGGAGCTATAGTGCCTGAGATCACAAAACACGTTAGTAACTGAGACAACACCTGCAAAACAAACAAACAGGTTATATGCAATGCAATGTAACTGTTCATGTTCCCAATCTTAAGCATTTGGCATGCCCCAGTTCTGGCATCTATCTCAGACAATCACTTTCAGTGCTTAGCTTTCAAACTTTCTCTTTGATAAGTGTTCAGACATTAGCAGTATCCAGACAAACGAGTCTTGCGCATTCAAAATGGTAATTTTCACATTAATACTGAACGTGAACAAACCACTGTAGGCTAAAAGTCAGAATCCAACCAGAAATATTCCCCGAAGGGTTACATGTTAGTACATAAAGACAAAAGAAATAAAAGCAAGACTCCTACAACAAGCCTGTAGGTAGCCCGAACAATAAACAACTAAACCAAGGACCCAGGATCTGCCACCTCTGCCCTGCTTTTCTTGACACCTGCTCTCAGCTTGAGCTCTTCAATCTCTTTCCTTGCTTCCTCCAGAGCTAATTGTCTTTGGGCTAGCTGTTGGGTCTTCTCCCTCCGGATGGCATGGACTTGCTCCACTTCCTCCTTCTTGAAAGCCATCTGAACTTCAAAGAACTCTTCCTTCTCTTTTAATTTCTTTTGCTCTTCATCTCTTTGGCCTTGCAGCCAAACAATGGACTGACGAGCACCTTTGAGAGTCTTTAAAGTCTCCTTGCGCTTATCTTCTCTTTGAGCTTCCATCATACCCAATTTATGGAAATGGGCTTCTCTACCGGCAAAATCCTTCTCTTTGTTTTCTAAAGAGGCTTGGAGCTTCTACAGCTTGTCTTCAGCTTCCTTCTTGGATCTATTGGCCTGGTGGTATAGGCTTACCATCTCAATATTCTCTACTCTGACCTCATGCAGTTGAGCTTCTAGCTTCTTGTACTCCTCCAAGGAAACCGTACTGCTCTGACTTGGTACCTCTCGGGGATAAAGTGGAGCCTCGACTGAAAAAGGCATGAGAACTGACTCGATATGTCTTTGCAACCATTCAGCATATGGTGGATATGTCTTGGGATCAACTCGGCCGAAGTCTTTCTTCCCTTTTTTTATCCTGTGAGCCCAGGATTGGACTGCTTGTTGGACTAACTCTTTGTTTCCGTCAGCAGGAAAGTACAAAGATTCAGCAAACATTCCCATCTGAGGAGGATCTTTTAAAGGGTAGCCAAACTGCTTTCTGGCTAATGTTGGGTAGTAACTGATGACACCTTTCCTTCCCAGCAAAGGTACTCCAGCAAACCTTCCGCAACTAACCATCAACTCCTTTCCTAGCAAATCCCTGTCATAACCCCAAGCAATGTCTCCTTCTGTCAATCCCATCAGTCTTCTGGACCATCTCCATTCGTCTCGTATATCCTTGAAGGCACCTGACTTAGGCAACTGTCTAGCAAACCATTCAGCAAACAAAGGAGCACAGCAGACCACTGGACCACCTCTACCTTTCTCGTTTCTGTAATGGACACTAAAATAAAAGTCACCCAATAAAGTAGGCACTGGATTGCCTTTTGCAAAGATTGAGATCACCTCTAAGCTGACAAACTCTTTCTCTCCAGGAAACAGGATAGACCCATATACCATCAATGCAAGCAAAGCCCCAAAGTCATTCCACTTAGCCTCTGTAGCATACTTCTCAGCCTCTGGGATAAGCACACTCCAGGGTAGACCTCTGCCTTCACTCTCCTGCAGAGCCTTTCTGACTGAAACAACTGGCAACCTACAAACCTTGGCTATGTCTTCATCTCTGAGCACAACCTCTGACCCGTAGAATGGCAATGTCTCTCTGATCGGAACACTCAGCATGCTGGAGATCTCTTCTAATGTCGGAGCTAAGATGTAACCTGGAAAAACAAAGCAACGCAGCAGGGGATCATAAAATTGCAACAAAGTATGCAAGCTGTCTTTTTGGTATGCAGTGGGCTTGTCCACAAACTTCAGTATCTGGCCATATCTTTTCTTGAAATTACCTAAGACTTGATCATTCATCAAACCTGCTAACCTCTGAACACTTTTAACTTCCGGCTGAAGAAAGGTATAATGCACATTCTTTTTCCTCGGATCTCTTCTGATTTCTGCCATGGAGATAAGAATACCAGAACTGGGAACAGATGTGAGCAATGACCTGAAAAATGGGAAACATAAACAGTTAATGCAAAGAATGATGCAAATGTAATGCAATGCAAGCATATGACCAACTGGGACCATCTGAACTGGAACACTGACAAGGGCCCCTCTGAATAACTGGCAAACCCAAAAGTTTACTGGGTCACACCCTCTGATAATCACAACTCTCTGATAGAAGATCTCAGAATCACAGTATCAAGAAATCCAGAATTCCAAAACCATAACTCCGGAACCATAGAATCATAGAACCATGGATCATAATCACAGGACCAAAGATCATAACAAGAACCACTGAACAGATGAGTGTATGTTGAGGTCATGGGTTCCTGCACACCTGTAAACACCCCCCAATCTCACGGGTAAAAGGCTCCGGGTCAGACATCACGGACTCTCAAAGCCACATAGCAATAATACTATCACCATCTCCGAGAAGTGGTTCATGACCAGATCAGGGAATCAGTTTGGCATTATATACTACGCAGGGAAGCCTCAACTGAGTCCAGGACACAAGGTCATCCTATGCGATCCCCAGGTGGGTCCTCAGATGCGAATGGGTTTGCCACGAAACGTGGGCTGCCACTGTCATCACTAAAGAGGGATGTTTCCACAAGGTTCTCAATGATCGGTCCCCAGCTGCACATAACTGTCAAGGTTATGAAATGAGAGAGGAAGATCCCCAAATCAATACATTTCCAAGACAATCGCAACCTGGGTGTGGAACTCACTACTACCCCCATGACAAGATCTCATGAGGCCAAAGTGGAACCACTCTAAGTCCTATGGTGCACTCGAGCCGGGTACTTGGCTCATATCTCTCAAGAACAAGTAACACCCATCCCACCAAAGAAAACCAGTCCAGACAGTCCAGCATATATACATGATGTAGTAAATAAAGACTGAAAACTGTAAATAAAGCTGTAAACAAACAACAATAAAATACAACAAACCACAGCAAACAAACATCACCCAATGAAACAGAAACACACAAGCTCTAGGAGAGACTCACAGGGGAACCAGAGATTCTGGGTTCGGTCCCCAGCAGAGTCACCAAGCTGTCGCTCCCCGGATTTCCATCCTGGTACAAACGCGAAAGTGGCGCGGAAAAAGAATAGAGTCGCCAGCCAGGCATTTTTATCCCGAAGAAAGGGAATGGTAATGTTGCATAAACCAGAAGAAAGAAAGAGGAAGGACACAGGTCCTGCAAACCAAAGAGACTGAGTTCGGGAGTCGGTTACGACCTGGGAAGGTATTAGCACCCAGATCGTCCGCCGTACCCGACGAGATCCACGCTTGCAAAGAAACTGTTTCAAAGGGTGAGGGTATGAAAGCTGCTGCAAAAGAAAAGAAAATGAACTGGAAAAGAAAACTGAGAAAGGAAATGAATAAGAAAACAAAGAGAAAAAATGTAGGGAAAATAAAGATTGTGCTCGAACGGGCCCTACTCCGCTGCCTACGTACCTCATCAGGATAATGAGGATCAGAGACGCCGTAGTTCCCCTAACTAGGGGTACTAAAAGGAAATTGCTTGTGAATTAAAGGCTTGAACTGCCTATGCCATTGCTCAGGTGTTGCAGACTCGGACGACGAGTGCGTTACCGTCTTGCAAAGTGACAAGTAGGAGCAAGTTTGCGTACGGAGCGAATGAGGTAAGAAAAGAATTCCCGAAGGAAAGACGCTTATTGTGTGTTTGGTTTTTTTATGAAGCTTTTATGAGTGTGTCACAAGGAAGTGAACTCAAGCTCTTATCAATGGAATGTGCACTTGTCACTACATTCCAAGATGGAATAATAGAACAAGCACCCTCAAGTAAGGAGAAGATCCCCAAAACTTGAACCCAAAGATTAGGGCCTAAGCTCACTAACTTGCTTAATTATTAAGTGCTTTTGGTTATTTACAGATGAAGAAGTGTTTTTTAGACTTTTCTTTTATGAAGAAGATACCTTGATCAGACTTGTGCATCACAAGGTAAACTTGTACTATCCCAAGATGGGAAGACTACAAGCATACCTCATGGAATAAGGCTATGGATCAATGTATCACTTCAAAGTTATTAGAGTGTTTTTTATGATTATGAGATGAGAAGAGAAAGAGAACCAAAGGAGCAAAAAGGAAAAACTAGGGGGAAGTTTCTATCCTAAGTTAGCATGCATGGAGTTCCTAGGGTTTGTGAGGTCTTTCTAACCTAAAAAGGATCTCAAGAGAAGAAGAAGAAGATAAAAGGAGAGATGAGAAAGGCCTAAGCCCAACAAGAAGATGTTAGTCCATATAAACAATATGAGGAGAGATGAGAAATGGAGATGTGGGACTCAATTCCCACATCTCAAACTTACCATAGTCCCTGCAAGGTTAGTGTAACAACATAAAACCAAGGCATGAACCAACAAGTCAGAAGCTACACAAGCATATAGGCATGGTAAAGAGTTCACAAGATGATAAGCAAAGCAACACAAGATCATATTGAGATGATTGGAAGTGAAACAAGTGCAAAGAAGGCATGCATAACACTTAAAGAAAAAAAAAGCACATAAAAGAGACCCAACACCAAGACTCAAGGAGATTCAAACCCTATCCTAAGACCAGGAGCAACCATAAACCTCTAAAGGACCCCAAAAGATGAATAGAAGTTGGCACAAGTGCCCTTCTAAATTTAAAAGAGACTAGAAGATTCAAAGAATGCAAAACAAGGCAAGGTGAGGAAGAAAATACCCAAGAAAAAGATCCAAGCACTTAAAAATTCTACCCAACCAGAAAAGTACTCACCAAACACAAAGAAATGAGAATCCAAAATTGTTTGCAAAAATACAGCACCAAACTATGTCAATGAAGCTCAAGGATGCAAGGTATCACCATTTAGGGTTTTGAAAATTAAGGCACAAGTAACTCAAGAAAAGTCCAGCAAGGAAGTTTGTGAAAAATCCAAGATAAATCATGAAAATAGTAGAGTGTCTTAGGATTTAGTGCAAAAAGAATGGGGTTCATAGCTTAAAGGATGAGAAAAATAGAAATTGGACAAGGCAGATTGGTCTATGAGAGTCCACAAGAAAGCAATGCTCAATGTTGAATTTATTTGGCCACGTGGGATGAAGATAAAAATCTGGAAAAATTATGATAAAAAACAAGATGAATCAAGGAGTGTATATGAATTTTTTTGGATTTTTTAGAGTTAAGGAAATATTTAAAAGAATTAAAAGCAAAATGAGATAAATTGGTAAAGAAAAAAAATGAAAATAAAGCAAATGGCCCAAGGGGGTGCAAGGAGCAAACATGCTAGTTGGAAAACTCAATGGGCCGCACATGGGGGGTGCAGATAGCGCTGGGGGGCTGCTGCACCTTCTTCTTCATGAAAAACCCTAAGCTCTCACCACCATTAATGAAACAAAACCCTAACCCTAACCCTAGCTTCACAAAAATTCACATCAAGCCACGGCCAGCCATGAAAACCTCCAGAATGGACAAACCAACATCATTAAACAAGAATACATGCTTGAATTGGATTAAGACTCAAAGAAACTCAAGATATGAATGAAAATAAAATTGTCCATCAAACTTTAAATCAACATAACTTTGTAAATACTCAACCATTTCACAAACTACAAAGAGCATTGTAACCAGCACAACATGAGGATTCTAAAACACACAACCAAACACATTTCTATGAGATGCGAAATTTGAGCATACCTGAGGTGGTGTTCAAAATTTGAAGTCAAGAATGGTATAAAATGATGGCAAATGATCTCCTTATCCCCTTAGATGCAAAATAAATGCATCTAAGGCTTTGCAAGCTTGTGAATCCAGCAATATGCTTCCTTGTGCTTCAAAGCTCCTCAAATGGCCACTTGAACAAACTTCACTATAAATCTAGATCCATGGTTGCTTAATGATCCTTGAGATGAGAGGAGTATGAATATGGTCTTGGATTGAAGAAAGCTTGCCTAGATCAAAAGTTATGGCACAAAATGCAAATGTGCACAAGAAATGGGAAATTAATGATTCTTGAAGAATAATCCAAACAAATGGAATGGAAATGATCTATGAGTGATGAGGATCAAGAATCCAGCAAGAGTTTTGTGAATGGATTCTTGTAGCAAGAGTTTGTGGAGAATGAGCAATTTTGCATAAGAGATGAGAATGAGAGAATGAGTGTGTATTCTGGCTGCCTCTAACCCTAATTCTGATTGTTATGGAATATATAAGGCAATGCAAAAGGGTTAGAACAAATGCACGTGAGAGAGGGCTGATTTTTGTGAAAATGCAAATTTGGCCCAAGTGTGTCATAAGCATGCCAAGCTCATGATTTGCTGGACTCTCTTGCATGTGCATTCACCATCCCACCAATGATTCCCAGCAAATAATTTCAGCCCTTGGATGTAGGCTATCACACAATTGTCATGCCTTGTGCAAATTCAAGTGTAAAATGCAAGTTTTATGGAACTTTCTCATGTGCACGAATTTTGCCACTTTTCTTTGAGCCAAATGACCTAAATGGGATGCATTTTGATTGTGTAAACTTACTTTGGACATAGCATAGCAAACTATCCACTTTTGAGCCTTTGTGCAAATGGCTTGGCCTTGAAATTTTGAAATTTTCCCTAGAATGCCCATTTTTTCGAGGGACCTATAGGAAAATCTATGAATCTCCAGAAAATGCTCTTGTACTTTTTAAAAATGGAAGCCCTTACTATCCAACTTTCATGTTTACCTTTGGTCCATTTGAAAATATTTTGATCAAGTTAAGGCCTTGTGAAGTTTTAGGTCAAAATAGCCAAAAATAGTAACTTTTCCATGACCAACTTTGTGCACTTTTGCCAAAACCCCTCAAACCACCAAAATTCTTGTACTTTGAGCTCACCAAACATCTTATAACATTGAATAGACCTCATTTGGCCAAAAAAGTTGGGTTGGACCCTTTGGAATGGCACAGTTGACTTTTTCTGGGCCCAGTTGACTTTCTGCTTCATCTGCAAGTAACTGAGGCAATGACTGACTTCCACTTGGAATTTTTCCATGAAAATTGACATGTAGGAACCTCTTATCATATAGAAGACATTGCCCAAAATATTTGGCCAAAATTATGAGGTTAAGTCCCTTGAAACCAAAACCCTAATTTGGTCGCACTGCCTAGGAGCCTTACTTTGTCTTGAAACTTGTGATGATTAAGCAATCTCTGAGCTTTTGCAAGTGAACTTGGCCTTGCCAAAGGAGTCTAGACCCACCATAGGCCTCTCACAAATCCATTGGAACCCTTGTCTTTGCTTTAATGGCCTTCAACACCTCCCCAGATGGCCATATGCCTCATGCTAGGGCTTGATGCTTGTCATGCTTTATTTTTCTATGCTATAATGCTATACATATGATATGCTTATGATGAAAATGGTGTATTATGATGCTTAAAATGAAGAGGGCAAATTTGGGGTTCTACAATTATACTGAAACCTTTGTTCCAGTCACCGGATTAGAATCTATAAGTTTATTGGTTTCTTTTGTTATCAACCATAACATCATCCTTTATCAGATGGATGTTAAGAGTGCATTCTTAAATGACTACATTTCTGAAGAGGTGTATGTTCACCAACACCTTGAATTTGAGGATTCTAAAAATTCAGATTTTTTTTCAAACTAAATAAATCTTTATACAGTCTGAAACAAGCTCCCAGAGCTTGATATGATAGACTAAGTAATTTCCTTTTTGAAACGGATTTAACCAGAGGAAAAGTAAAAACTACACTCTTTTTCAAAACATTTAAGAACACTATTTTTAATGTGCAAATATATGTAGATGATATTATTTTTGGTTTTGTTAATCCTGTTTTCTGCAAGGAATTCTCTAAATTGATGCAGGCAGAATTCGAAATGAGTCTGATGGAAGAACTCAGATTCTTTCCAGGAATCCAGATTGATCAATGTCCAGAAGGAACATTTATTCATCAGAGCCAATATTAAAAAGAACTTCTGAAGAAGTTTGATATGTCAGAAAGTAAACCTTCAAAGACCCTCATGCATCCAACATGCATTTTGGAGAAGGAAGAAGCAAGTAGCAAAGTTTGTCAGAAGCTATATCGAGGAATGATAAGCTCTCTTTTGTACTTAACTGCTTCTCGACCAAACATTATGGTCAATGTTTGCTTGTGTGCTTAGTTCCAATCAAATCTAAGGGAAACTCATTTTACTATTGTCAAGAGAATCCTAAGGTATGTTAAGGGAACAACTAAGCTTGGCCTGGTGTATGAGAAAACATCAGAATACACGATATCATGTTACCGCGATGCAGACTATGCTAGAGACAGACTTGAAAGAAAGTACTTCTGGAAACTGTCAGTTTCTAGGAAACAACCTTGTCTCCTAGGAAAGAAAAGGCAATCTACCATTGCCTTATCTACTGCAGAGGCGGAATACATCTCAACAACATTGTGTAGTACTCAGATGCTCTGGATGAAGAATCAACTTGAGGATTTTCAGAAAAATAAGGGTGACATACCTATTTACTATGATAATGCAACTTCTATTTGTTTGATTTAGAATCCCATTTTGCATTCAAGAGCTAAAAACATTGAAATTAAATATCATTTTATCAGAGACTATGTTCAGAAAGGGATTTTATCTTTAAAATTTATAGATATAGAACATCAGTGGGCTGATATGCTTACAAAACCCTTAGCTGAAGATATATTTCTGTTTATTCTGAAGAATTTAAATATGGACCTATGTCCAGAATAAATTCTATCAAAACATGTTTAGTATCTTTGTGGAAAAAGAGATTCTGATTTATTTTGATTAAAAATTATGATAACAATACTTCTACAAGTTAGAAGATGTTCTCATCAGAAACGTATCCTAGTCAGATACTATATTTTGGTATTCTTGACTTATGAAACAAAAAATGTGTTCCCTATAACAAGCTGGTGTGATTGTTTGATCTAACTATTGAAGTGATACCTCAACCATTGTGTTTATGTGAGGCTATACTTTCAAAGTAATCACTACCAATACTCCCTACTTGTCTTTAGTCATAATTATTTACAAATACCTACTGCTCTCATTTCACATCCACATTTTTTTAAGAAAATCAGATATTTTTAACTCGTCTCTCAATCATCTTTTTCTATGGATGTTCACCTACATTGTTTTTCACTGACTGTTCAAATTGTCCATTTCCGATCCAATGTTGCAAACCATAGAAACTCTTCAAAAGGATCAAAGAGATCCCTTCTTTTCAACCTTGGACACCTTTTAGAATATGTGTATGGTTGTTGTTTTTTCTTACCGTTTTGATTATGACAAAAGGGGGAGTATTATTAATGGAAAGTTATTTTAAATTCAATATATAGTCTCAGAATCACAATCCTGACACTCTAACATATTAAATACGAAAAATCATCTTAGTATGTTTTGTTTCAGGAATGATATTGAACATCTGGAAATTATGAATCTGATGAGAAATGATAAATCCTCAGAATCAGACCTTCATAATCAGGCTATAAGAATGTATCTAATCATGATATATGTATTAGCTATGACAACCTAAAATCATCAAAGTTCTGATAGTAACCAGGTTATGAGATGAAGACCAGTGTTCTAGTCATACTCTGATGAGTGACCATAGGGAAGTACTCCTTCTTTATCATATGATCTAGAAACTCAAAATTTATTTTGTGACTCTTGGGATCAGGGGGGACTCTGAACAAGCATAAATAGAATTTTGGGATTGTCAGACTCAGGGGAAGTTTATCGAGTCACTGGAAGAAAATTCAGAACTTATCATTAAATCATTACCCATTTACTGTCTTCGTAACAAATTGTCTCCTCAAAATACATTGTTTTGTCATTATAAAAAAGGGGGAGATTGTAAGAACATGATTTGGTTCTGCTATATATCTCTAAGTTTTGATAATAACAATGAAGTATTTTTGTGAAATCAATTTTGGTACTTTGATGTTTAGTTGTTATGAAGTTATGTCAAACATAATCTGACTCTGAAAGAGATCATATCAACAGTGATTCTGATATAACGATATTCACTTCTGCGTAAGAGAAGCAAGGCTGCTTCTATACCAACTCATCAGAAAGATCTTGAGAAGACAAATGTTATTGTTGCATTGTTTTCTAGGATTATGACTCCGACTGAGCGTGACTCTGATACATTAGTTCTGAAGACCAAGTGTTGAAGACTCTGATGACTTGAAGTTCTGAAGACTGAAGGTTCTGAAGACCAGATTCTGAAAGACTCTAATGACTTAAAGTTCAAAATACTAAAGGTTTTTAAGACTAAGTGCTAAAGATAAAGTTATGAGTGGACGAGGTTCTGAAGACTCTATAAACTTGAATTTCTAAAGACTAAGGGTTTAAAACACAAGTGTTGAAGACTCTGAAGATAAGGTTCTGCTGAACAAAGTTCTGAAGAATATGAAGACTTGAGATTCTAAAGACCCAAGTATCTTTTTCTCTACTCATGCTTTAATCATCCCAGAATCAAAAGAACAAAAGATAAGGATTAACGATTAAGATGAAATAATACAATAGTAAAAAGACGTTTCATTCCACTAATGATTCCACTACTCCACTATCCTGATTTGGTGGTATGAAAGGATAATTGTGTGTACCATTTTTTACCCTCAACAACAACATTCCTCAGGCTAGCTGTCATCCAACAGATCTTTTTCTCAGTGCCTATATAAGGATTTTCCCATGAAAGAAAAAGGTACAAGACTATGCAACACTTTAAGCGATAATACAAAGCAATATTCTTTTATAGTAGTGCATTATTATCCAAGATTCAAACTATGTTTACCCTGATTTTGTAGAAACACTCTATTGTAAACAAAGCATTTTTAAAAACTGTTGTGTGCATTGTTATTGTAAGTCACATCAGTTGGTTGTGCAGTTAGTCACTGGTTGTGTTGTGCTTTGTAATTTGTTTTGTTATTGTGGATTAAATACTTTTTGAAGGCGAAATCACCTTGGCGGGTGGACTGGAGGTAGCTTGAGGTTTTCAAGTGAACCATGATAAATCATTTGTCTCTTTATTTTGTTTGCATATTGATATATCCACTGTGTTTTCACAAAAAGCTTTCATTTTTCAAAAACCAATTCAAACCCTCATTTCTTGTGTTTTCTCACACCTTCAGTTGCTAACATATTGTGATACAAATCATATACTAACCATTCACTCTCAAAGCATAAGCAAGGGTTGGTCACTCTTCTAACAATTACATGAAGACAAATAAGAAGGGGGTAATGATTAGAAAAATAAAGCTTGGGGAGAACTTTCACGAAATCATCAGGGAATTGTAACCTCCAACTACCATAACAAAGGGACCTACCAAGATGTTCATAAATGTGTTGGCCTCTGTAACGCCCTGATTTGATTTTCCCATTTGTTTTGTTGAGTCTTTAATTGATTTAATTGAAAATTGATTTGTTTGTAGAATTAACATGATTATGTGCTATGTTAATGTGATAAAATGTGAATATGTGTTGTGTTGGTGTGCTGGTGCAATTTTACCGTTTCGAGAGTTTCCGGGTAAGATTGATTAAGAGGGTATTTTAGACCTTTACTTTTAGTAATAAGTTAGAATTGTTTAGAATTGGTATTTTGAGAGAAAATAATATTTTGGTTGGAAAAGAGATAAAATGAGTTAAGTGTAGAAAATAGAATTAGTTAGTAGTAGAAATAGAAATAGAATTGAGAGAGAGTTATAATAGAAAGTTGGTAAGAGAGAAAGAGAAAAGAAAGAAAAGAAGAGAAAGAAAGAGGAGAGAAGAGAAAGAGAAGGAAAAGAGGAAAAGAGAGAATTTCTTCAAGATTGGTCTGCGGAGAAGAATCGAACGGGTAAGGGTGATAAACTTTGTTATTCTAAGATTGTATATGATTGTGTATGCTTGGTGTCGCTCCCACCAAATGACACCCTGGTCAGAAGGGGTACAGACGCGAATGGTCGGCGAAAGAGAGAACATGAAGATGAACTGAAAAGAGTCGCCAGCTAGGCATTTTTATCCCGAAGGAAAGGTAATGCTGCATAAACCTAGAAAGATAATGGACAAGACGGTCGCGAACCAGAGAAACTGAGAAAGGGGGTTAGTTACAACCTGGGAAGGTATTAGCACCCAGATTGTCCGTCGTACTCGACGGGATCCACGCTTGAAAGTTTGTGTTTAAAGGGGTAGTGTCAGTGCTATCTGTGCATAAAAGCTGGAAAGAGAAATATATAAGTGTCAGTGCTGGGAAGTGAAGTGAAGAAAAGAAGTGTCAGTGTAAGTAAAGAGTGCAAAGCTCAAGACAATGAGGCTTAAAAGAATAATGCTAGAAGAGGGGGAATATACAGAGACTTTTGTTCGATAACTGTTAAGTTATGCCTACGTATCCTCTCGTGCAATGAGGAAGTTAGAACATCGTAGTTCGACTCAAAGAGACTGAAAGATAAATTGACTTGTGAACTACTTGCTTATCTATGCTAAAGTGTATGACCTGTCTGGCTCAGGTGCTAACTGTCTTGCATTAGACGAAAGAAGCAAGTTCTCATTTGTGAGTGAAGGTGGTGAGAAAAGAATCCCGAAGGAGACGATTATTGTTGGTTTTTTGTTTTCAATCTTTTATTGCTTTTTTGTGTTTGTCATAAGAAAATGAGCTTAAGCCTAAACCAAGGGTTAGTAAACTCATCACATCTTCCCTCTGATTAGGGGTAATGAGAATACCTTAAGTATGAAGTAAACACCTCACACTTAATCACCATGATGTAGGATTAAGATAATTAACCTATTTGTAATTATTTAGATGTTTTTGGTATTTTTGTTTAGTGTTAAGTAATGAGTTTAAGCCATAATCAAGGATTTAGTGGACCCATTACACCATCCTAATAGAAGGATGATAGATGGGAACATTTAAGCTGAGGAAGGCACCTCAACTTAATCCATGATTAGGGATTAACCTCATGACAAAACAAAGCCTTTATTAGAGTGGAGTTTAGTTAATGGCAAGATTAAGAAGTGGATTTTATAGTTTGTAAGGCAACTTGAGAGGGACTTGTCCATTAACACTAGGGTTAGTCCTTCTTAACCAATTAAGGAAGAATTAGAACCCTAATGCAAGGCCCAAGTTACAAGCTTATTGCCTTAGTGATTATTGGATGGATTGATTAAGAGATTTAAACACATTAAGGGTTTAACACTTAGGATTAAAGTTATAAACTCCATCCTAAGAGAAGGATGCAGGCATAATCTTAATCACAAAGCCTTAAAACCTTGAAGGTTTAGTCCCTGATTATGAGGTGAGAAGAGAAGACACAGAAGATGACACAAAGGTAAAACTAATGAGGGACTAATCAAACCCTAATTGTTATCATGCTTGGGTGTTCCTAGGGTTTATGAGGCTTGCAAGAGATCTTCAAGAAAAGCCACCAAGGAAGAAGCAGATGAAAGGAGGAGAAGCAGAAGAAGTAAGTCAACTTACTTCACTTAAGAAGATAAGTTGCTTGAAGAAAGAAAGTTAAAAAGGAACATGAATGAGAAAGCTCACTCTAAAACAAAAGCAAAATGCAGCAATGAATGCATAAGAGAGATGAGAAGAGATTGTGAGAAGTGAAGGCAAATTCACTTCTCAAAGTACTTACCACTTGAAAAGTTAGCAAAAGGAAATGAAATGAAATGAAAATGAAATGAATGCAAGGATGCAAACCAAAACCAGAAGCATGTTCATGATGTAAATGATTCTAAGAGATGATGCAAATGTATGTCAAGAGTTGTGAATGATCATACAAGAGATGAGAATGCAAATGAAGCATGTAAGAAGCATGAAAGTTCATGAAAGCACATGAAATGAAATGAATGCATAAAATGGCAAATGGATGAATAAATGATCAAGCATGATTCTAAGGTGTCCTAGGATGTCTTATATGTCATGTGGATGCATAAAATGTCATGGCAAGTTCATGAATGCAAGCATATGCAAGAAGTATGCAAAGGAAGATGAGAAATTAGGGTTTTAAGGCAACATGAGATGCAAAAGTCAAAATCAGAAGCAAATCATAAGATAAAAAATTTCAAATGAACTCAAAGGAACCCTAACCCCATATGATTTCATACCCTAAAGGAGGAGACCTAACTCCTAACCTAATGAAAGATATGATTTTTCTAAGTTATCTAGGGTTTTAAGGTACCTAAAAGGAAAAAATGCCAATCAATTCAAAAAGGCAGAAGAAATTTATGACAAAATTATGTTAGAAACTACATGTCAAATGAAGATCAATGCAAAAAGAATCATTTTCATACCATTCTTGGTTAGGCAGAAAATAATTCTTGAAGTTAGGGTTCTAAAATGTGAATTTTATGAACCCTAAATTCAAGAAAATTGTCAAAAATGGTTCAAAACCAAAAACAAATTTGTGTGGATGGTATGACAATGACTCTAAATGTTTAAAGATGCAATATGAATTGTTTGGGATTTTTTAGAAACCTAAATGATATTTTAATTAATTAATTTGCATTAATTAATTAAAATAAACATTTAAATGTTTAAAAAAAGGTTTTTTAATGTGAAAAATAAAAATAAAAATATTTTTGGGTTGATAAAATTATTTGAAGTCAAAATGCATAAAAAAAATATTTTTGGAATTTTTTAGCTATTTTAAATAAATGATACAAAATAAATAAGTAAAATATGAATTAAAATTAAATAAAATGGAAGTATGCTGAATGGAGGGATGAGATTGAATCTGGGGATGGATTCATTGACCGCGCGCCAGATCTAAAGGCATGTATTCAAACTTACTTAAACTTAATAAATTAATTATTTAATCCTAATTAATAACTAATGATCTAATCTGGACCACACAACACGCGCGGGAGATGAAGATTCAAGGGTCCATGTTTAAACAGAAACCCTAACCATAATTATCACTTAATGACTCTCAGGTCACCGGAGAAGAGCTCCGGTCGTCTTCTCCGGTGACCCCCTCACCTGAAAATTTCCAACTTCTTCCCTAGGTACTTTCTGGAGCTCTATAGCTCCAGATTCACTCCTCTCACTTCCCTGAATCCAAATCCACTCTCAAATCTCATTTCATTTCACTCAAACTCAAGATTCGAAAAGAAACATAAACATGGCAAAAATTTCAGACAATCAATACACACTCATTTCTCAACCATTTTTGAAAATTCCAAGTTCAGTGTGATCAGTGAAGCATGCTTATTCATTTTGTAACATAAAAAGAGAGTTCTGGAAAAATTAATTTCAATGGCTACCTGAGATGAAGCTTTTCTCCCTTAAGCTTTCTGGCCACTTCCTTGGTGCAAAAAGACTCCCTTGAACCTCCTGAGGCAGTTGCAATGCTTGGAAAGCTTTGGGGATGGCTGGTTTGAGAGTTTGCACTCCAACTGGTCAGAAATCGTATTTGGTGTATGAGGTGCTTTTGGCTGTTTCAATGGTTGGTTTGTGATCAGTGAGTGATTTTGAGATGAATGGTGGAATTTGTTTGAAGGTTGAGTGGCTGAGTTATGAGATTCAAAAGCTTTTGCAAGAGGGAGAGTTTTTGTGAACTTGGTGATTCTTAGGTTTCAGCTTGTGTTCTTGTGTGTTATTGTAACACGGTGGGAGAACTGACTTTAGTTATGTTGCGGATAGCAAGAGTCGCCACCGACTTTTATTTTATCCAAAGGAAAGGCATAAAAGAACAGGAAAGACCTTTGAAAAGATTTTTGGGTCCGGGGGGTAGGTTATGTAAAGGGAAGGTGTTAGCACCCTTTACATCCATGGTTATCCATGGGCTCTTAGTTACTTAGCTCACTTTAAAATGTTTTTGAAATGTGAATTGTGTGAATAAAAAATTTTCTTAAGTGTTTTATAATGACCCATGTACGGATGCATATAAAACCTTTGTTTTGAAAATTTGTTTGAAATGTGAAGTGTTTGAAATGTTTTTGAAGAGTGAGCAAGTAACTATGAGGAACCTACCCTAAAGTTTAAGTCTTTTCTGTTCTTGAATCCATTAAATGGTAAGACTATCCCTATTATTAAGGAATAGGTAGTCATTACCTTGGATGTGAGGGACAAGTAAGGGTCATCTGTTAATGTAGGCAACTGTGGGGTGTATAAGCAATTTGGGAGGGACTATCATCTTTATTCGAAAGGGACAAGATCATTACGAAGGCAACATTCGAAAGGGACTTGATCTTTTATATGTTAAGGGACTAGATGACTTTATTTTGAGGGACTTTTGCTTTATACACCCTACTTGACCCTTTTGGTTTAGGCAACATGAGAGGTAAACCTAGAAAGTGAGATGGCGATCAAAGATCGACTTACGTGTGTGAATGTACAATTTAATATTTATCTTTAAATTAAGTGATCTAAATTAATTTTAAATTACAAGTATGTTTACACTCCCTATTTACTAACCATGGCATAAAATAAATAATTTAAACATTATAAAAATATTACATCCAGGAGCAATTACATAATAATAATAAAAGCAATTTAAATAAATAAGCAAAATATTAATAAGCAAAATAAATAAGCAATTATAATTGGGTTAGTAGAAATAATAATAACAACAATTTAAAAATAAATGGGGTTAGTAATAAACATGATTAATAATAAGCAAAAATATTATAATAAATAAAATTTTCAATGGTTAATAAGAAAGTATGAACAATTATATTAATTATTATAAAATTTTAAGTTATGTATAAATTATAGAGAAAAATTGATTATGAACATATTATGAAAAATAAATTATAATTATAAAAATTAAATTAGCAATTTTCACATATTTTTAAATATATAATAAAATTATTTACATGCAAAAATTGAATTATAAACAATTAAAGAATATTTTCATATTATAAAAAATAAATTAGGCATTTTAATTTTTATGTACAAAAATTTAAAGTATAAACAATTTATGCATAAAAATTGGATTAAATATAAATAATAATATTAAACAAAAATAAAAGAAAAAGAAAATAGGGTTTTAAAAATTATTATGATTAGTTAGGGTTTAAAGAGAATTAGGGTTTTGTTATTTAATAATTAATTTATTTGTACAAAATATATAATATTAATACTATAAAATAAACATTAAATGATTTTTTAATAATAAAAATTTAATTTTTTGAAAATATAAGTTTGAAATTACATACAAGAAAATAAAATAACAATTTGATTTTTTTTAATATTTATAATTAAAGAAATTAATTAAATATATTATAAACAAAAACAAAATAAGAAAAAAATATGAAAAAATAACATACCTGGGGCTGGGATTCGAACCCAGGCCCTAGGCTTTGCAAGCTCCAAGACTAACAAGCCAACCACTGGGCCAGCTGCGCACTGGTGATAGTCAATGGCGTACAATTGTTTTTATTTTAAACCTGCGAAACAAAAAGAAATTGAAGCAAAACTTGTTCCTGGCTGGATTCGAGCCCTTGACCTCAACTTCACACACGCGCGTCTCTATCAACTGAGCTAAGCATTCTCTTTGAAATATATATAACAATATAACATAATAAAACAAGCCCAATTTCAAAAACCAGATTTCGCGCCATGGCCTTCATCTTCTTCCTCTGAACCTACGAATTTTCCTGCGTTTTCACTTACGAATATACCTGCGAATTTCATAGCATATGGAACCTGCGAATTTCAAATACCAGCAAAACAGTACAATTTTTACAAATTGATTAATGAAACATGATCCTCACAGTCTATACAATCACACCATGTCCTTTAAATTCATTTAAATTCAGTGAATCATGAAACCCCAAATTCAAAGGTGAAACCCTAACTATGGCATCTCACGGGTTATTCATGGTTTCTTCAACTTCTTTGCCCAGAAACATTCTATACAACATCACAAACATGATTAGCCAAACAAAATTCATCAAAATGCATTGAATTAGTGAAATCGAAAAACTCATATTCAAGAACAAAACTTGATTCGGTTTATGTGATATGAGGTGTTTTGAATGCAAATAAGTATTGGTTTCGACTCAATGATGTCCAGGGATCATTGCTATGTTCTCAAATTACCTTCTAATGCCTTGTATCTTAAAATCCGAATTTGAGTTTGGAGAGGTTTTTTTGAAATACAAACTTACACTTTTGAGGCAGGAATCCGTCCTTTGTGATTAGGGTTCAATCATGTACTTATAGAGCAATGCATTAGGTCAGAAAAGATTGATTATTGTGTGAAGAATTTGATCCAAAAAGATTCAAAAAGATAAGCCTTAAAAATCAAATATGTTTGCATAAACACTTGCTATTTTAGGCCAATCATCATGATCCTCTTACCTCTTTGATTCCAATCATATTTATGAATTTCTAGAAGCTTAATCTTTTTTAAATCTTAGACTTTTATATTTTATTTTAATTTAAAATGATTTTTAATGAATTAAATCAAAATAAATAAAAATAAAATGATAAAAAATCTGATTTTTGTTGACTTGGGTCGTGCATGAGGTTATAGTATGGATCGGGTCATCATATGGCAAGCCCATTTAGAAAAAATTGGTTTTAGACCTCCATTTTCTTCATAAACCAACCAAAAATTTCCCAACTTTGCAAGGGCACACATCCTTAAATTTTAATGCTATGAGGGTGTTCTTGGACATTTTGGAAATCTTGAAGAGTCCTCTAACCAACCCCACTGGTTTCATCTCCATATCATTTACCATTCTCAAGTTATACCCTTTTGAAGTTGTTGACTTTTTGTTGACTTTCAAAAGGACCTATAATGTCTTAGCTCATACCTTCCAAATGAAGCATTTTTGGGCTTGGCTTGTGAGACACAAAGTTGTATAGAATTCAATTTCCTTCAAAATGAGCTTTGAATGGAGACTTGGTGATGAATCATGTGAAAGTTATGGCTGGTCAAAGTTCAGTTGACTTTTACTAAGGAAACCCTAATTTAGAAACTCCTGATTCTTGATGATCTGAAATATCCTTGATGAATCATGATCAACCCTTGATCAAATGATGAATTTTACTTCATATACTTGATGTTGGCAAAAAATCATGAAGTTTGACTTTGGTTTGACCACAGTTGATCTCAGTTTGACTTTTTAACTGCTTTGACGGATTTTGACTTATCTGATCATCTGACTGAGCAAACCTTTGAGAAAAGTATTGAAACTTTCCATGGGGGTTCTTACACACATATAAGATGTTATGAAGCTCACTTGAAGTCTTGGAAGTTCATTTAGCCTGATTAAAGTCAAAACCCTAGTTTTGGATGCACTGCTTAGGAGGTGCATTGTCTGAGGGAATTGTCAAATCTTCTGACTATTTGTGAACTTTGTGAACCTTGTGAACCATCATAAGATGTCTTGTGAACCTTGTGAACCTCATGGAAGGTCTTGTGAACCTTGTGAACCTTGTGAACCTCATAAAGTGTCTTGTAAACTTCATGAACCTCATGAAAGGTCTTGTAGGTATTGTGAACCTTGTGAACCTTCTTAGCACACAAAGTCTTGTATTGTGAGGGCAAATTTTGGGGTGCAACAGCTGCCCCTGTTCAATTTTCTGAAACCTGAGGGGTTAGATTGGTATATGTGCCAGTCGTAACCTGGAAGGTTGAAGGGGATTGAACACAAAAGCCCAAAAATTTGCACTCACCGGTGCGTAGAGTAGTATTGATGATTAGTTGAATATACTTGAGTGGGCTTAAAGATGCCACTTGGAGAATCATTCTTCAGGTACATTTCTTGGAGGATAAAGCAATCCAAAATATGAAGGTATGATGATAGCTTTCGGGAAGGTAAACAACGTCCCGAGGTAGTAATATGCTTTCAGGAGGATAAAGCAGTCCTGAGGTGATAATATGCTTTCAGGAGAATAAACAACGTCCTGAGGAAGTGATGATAGCTTTTCAGGAAGATAAACAACGTCCCGAGGTAATAGTATGCTTTCAGGAGTGTCGCTCCCACCAAATGAAGCCGGGTCAAATGGGGTACAGACGCGAACGGTCGGCGAAAAGAGAATGAGAACACACAGGAGTGAACTCAGAAAGACACGAGTCGCCAGCTAGGCATTTTTATCCCGGAGGGAAGGCAATGCTGCATAGACCTAGAAAGATATGGATAAGACGGTTGCGAACCAGAGAGACTGAGAAAGGGGGTTGGTTACAACCTGGGAAGGTATTAGCACCCAGATTGTCCGTCGTACTCGACGGGATCCACGCTTAAAAGATTTGTGTTTTAAAGGGGTAGTGTCAGTGCAATCTGTGTATACAATAGCTGGAAAAGGATGTACAGGTGTCGGTGTAAAAGAAGTGTAAAGTGTGATATATACAGTGTCAGTGTAAGGACAAGAGTGAAATGCTCATGATCATGAGGCTAAAAGAATAATGCTGGAAAGAGGGGGAATGTACAGAGACTTTTGTTCGATAACTGTTAAGTTATGCCTACGTATCCTCTCGTGCAATGAGGAAGTCAGAACACCGTAGTTCGACCCAAAGAGACTGAAAGGTGAATTGACTTGTGAACTGCTTGCTTGCCTATGCTCAAGTGTATGACCTGTCTGGCTCAGGTGCTAACTGTCTTGCATTAGACGGAAGAAGCAAGTTCTCGTTTATGAGTGAAGATGATGAGAAAAGAATCCCGAAGGAGACGATTATTGTTTGTTTTTGTATTTTCAGTCTTTTATTGCTTTTGAAAGTTTGTCATAAGTTAATGAGCTTAAGCCTAAACCAATGGGTTAGTAAACTCATCACATCTTCCCTCTGATTAGGAGTAATGAGAATACCTTAAGTGTGAAGTCAGCTTCTCACACTTAATCACCTTTGATGTAGGATTAAGATCATTAACCTACTTGTGATTATTTAGATGTTTTTGGTGTTTTTGTTTGGTGTTGAGTAATGAGGTTAAGCCATAATCAGAGATTGAACAGACTCATTACACCATCCTAATAGAAGGATAATAGATGAGAATGTTTAAGCTGAGGAAAGCTCCTCAACTTAATCCATGATTAGGGATTAAACTCATGACAAAACAAGCCTTTGATTAAGTGGATTTTATTTAATGATATGATGATGAAGTGAATTTTAGGGTTTGTAAGACAACTTGAGGGGGACTTGTCCATTAACACTAGGGTTAGTCCTTCTTAACCAATGAAGGAAGAATTAGAACCCTAATGCAAGGCCCAAGTTACAAGTGTGATGTCTTTATGATTATTAAGTGAATTGATTAAGAGATTTAAACACATTAAGGGTTTAACACTTAGGATTAAAGTTATACACTCCATCCTAAGAGAAGGATGCAGGCATAAGCTTAATCACAAAGCCTTAAAGCCTTTAGGGTTTAGTCCCTGATTATGAGATGAGAAGAGAAGACTCAAAGAGACTCAAAGGTGAAACTAAGAGGGGGGACTAACCAAACCCTAATCATTGTCATGCTTGGTTGTCCCTAAGGTTTGTGAGGTTTACAAGAGAAGTCTTCAGAGGAACCACCAGGAAGCAGATGAAAGGAGCAGAGAGAAGCAAAGTAACTTGCTTCATTCAAGAAGTCAAGTCACTTGAAGAAAGAAAGTAAGAAGAAGAATGAGCAAGCTCAAACTCAAACACATGCAAAAATGCAGCAAGGATGCATAAAGGAGATGAAGAGAAGTTATGAGAAGTGAAGGCAAATTCACCTCTCAAAGTCACTTACCACCTGAAAAGTTAGAAAAGAGAAGACAATGCAATGCAAAATGAGATGAAATGGTATGATGCAAAACCAAACCAGAAGCATATGCATGATGTTAATGATGCTATGAGATGCTACAAACCAGAAACAAAACATGTGGATGATCATACAAGCTTATGAATGCAAATGAAGCAAGTTAAGACACATGAACATACATGAAAAGTTATGAGATGCATATGGCATACAACATGGCAAATGAGAGATGCAATGATCAAACATGCTTTCAATATGTCTTATGATGTTAAATGAATCACATGGATGCATAAAATATCATGGCAAGTCAAGGTATGAATGCAAATGAAGTATGGATGCATATGAAAGCCCAAATTAGGGTTTATGAACAATACATCAAACACAAACCAAAATCAGAAGCAAACATTAAGATAAAAAATTGAAAATGCACTCAAAGGACCCCTAATCCTATACTAACTCACTGCCCAAAGGAGAAGTCTCAACTCTAAACCTAACTCAAGATATGATTTTTCTAAGTTTTCTAGGGTTTTAGGGTTCCTAAACAAGAAAATTATCAAACAAATTGAAAATGAGAGATCAAATCATGACCATTTAATCTCACAAACTACATTCTAAACACAATGCAATGCAAAAAGAATCAAGGTCCAACTCTTTAGGGTTAGGCAGAAATGATTTTTGGAAGTTTAGATCAAAATAATGCATAGAAATGATTTTAATTCAATGAAAAATTCTCAAAATGCATCAAGATCAAAAAATAAATTTGGTTTGAAGGTTGGACAATGTTTCTAAATGTCTTAAAACATTTCAGGAATTTTTTGGTGATTTTTAAATACCTAAAAGTATTTTTAATAAATTAATTTTCATTAATCAATTAAAAATTAACTTTTAAATATTTAAAAATACTTTTTTAATGCTAAAAATGAAAATAAAAATATTTTTGTGTCTTAAAATTTAATGAAACTCTTGGTAAAAAATTTCATAATTTTTAAATGGTTTTTGCTATTTTTAATAAATTGTATAAAAGAAATGAATTAAATATGAAAATAAAATGAATTTAAAACTGAAAAAGGAAAAGTCAAACAATCCAAGGGCTCTCATTCAAACTGAAACGCGCGCGTGTTGACTTGGCGCCAGATCCTATGGCCAGCATTCAAACTCAGCTAATTAATGTTTAAGCCCTAATCCCACCGTTAATGACCCTCAGGTGACCGGAACAGTGTTCCGGTCATCTTCTCCGTTCACCCCAAAAATCAATCTCTCTCTCCAGGCCATTTTAGGAGCTCTAACTCTCCAGAAATCATCTACTAACTATCCTAAACACGAATCCAGCACAAAATCATGTTTAAACTCAAACACAAACACGAATCGAAGCAAAGAAATTTTTAGGTCAAACTTTCAGAACACCATAACATGCTTATTTCTTGCTCATTTTCAAAAGTAAATAGATCCCAATGATCAGTGCAACATACCAAACAAGATTCTAACAAAAAAAAATAGAGTTCTGGAAAAAAAGTTCATGAAGCTACCTGAGGTTGAGCTTTCGATTCAGGTGCTTTCTGGCTGCTTCTTTGGCTCAAACAAGTCCCAATGATCTTCCTTAGAAGCTTTTGACCTTTGGTTGGAGTTTATATAGCCTCTAGAGAAAGTTGACAGAAACTTAGGCCAAGGGGATGTGAAATTCGTATTTGTGATATGGGAGGTTTCAGGCCAAAACAATGGTTGGTTTCTGGTCAGTGAAGTGAGTTGAGATGGTTTGTGAAGTTTTTCTTTGTGTTTGAGACTTGTGGAGAGAGATTCGAAGGTTTTTGCTCAAGGGAGTGAAAATGAGGATGCTGAGTTCTAGTGTGCTTCTGGCTTGTGTGTTGTGTGGTTTTGCTAGCATTTGATCCACATAAACAAATCTCATTGGTCAGATGATGTGACCTGCCCTTTATTGATTGGTATGGCCACTTTTGCAAATTGTCAAATTTTGTGTAAGAGGAGCATGGGTCAAGTTCTAGGCTAGTACAAGGGCTTTGGGCTGCGCAGCATGGTGTGAGGGAAAGGCTAGGGTGGTTCAGCATTGTAGGCAGCAAGTGGATGGAAGTGTGATGATGGTTTTGCAACTTGCTCACTTTTGGTTCACATGGAAATATCTTGCTTTACAAACCATGAAAAATGTGATCTTTTGGTTCAAATCTGATTTGTAGAACTTGTATGATGCTTTCATATTGGTTAGACATGAACTAGAAGTCACAAATGCCTTGGTACAAAGTTTTTGCAAGTTTCTCATTTGGTGCATATTTTGAAAATTAGTGATTTTTGCCAACTTTGACACACCATAACTTTTGATCCAAAATGAATTAGGTCATGTTCTTGTACTTTTTGAAAAGGGAAAGATCTAATCTACAACTTTCATGACCAAAGTTTTTCCATTTGAAGCATTTTTGGATCAAAAAGCAAGGGTTGAAAAAGTTGCATAAAATGACATTTCATTAAAAGTCAACCATGCCCTAAAAAGTCAACTTTGCAAAAACTTGTAATTCTTGAATTTTGTGAACCTCAACCTTCTTCCATGATCAAATAAAGATCAAATACACTCAAAATGATGAAGATCACCCCTTGGTTGGGTCATTGGGGGCCTCAGATGCCCTGATTTTGCACTGACTTGTCCAGAAAGTCAACTCTTGATCATATGACTTCCCCATGGAATTTCTTCATGCAAATTGATATGCATACTTTCTATACCATATAGAGACCAATAGAAACAAGAATGACCAAAAAATTGGGAGTTATGGCCTTTGAAACCAAAACCCTAATTTTAGGTCAACTGTGCAGTCAAACTTGGCTCTGCCTCCATACCAATCCCAGTTCTTGTGATTCTTTGGCATTCTTGCCTTTGAGAGGATATAATATGATGCTTGAACACACATAGACCCCTTTGGAGTGATTGATGACCTTTGGAGTGGCTCAAAAAGCTCTTGGATTGCTCAGATCACAAACCCTAGATGCAGATGACCTAGGACCAATGCAAAGACTCAAAATTGTGGTATGAGATGTTATGATTGTGTTTATGCATATGAAATGATCACAAACCATGGTGAAATGGGTGAGGGCAAATTTGGGGTGTTTACAGCTGCCCCTATTCGAACATGAGTTAGCTGTGCAGGATGTAAGCAACGGCTTAGCAGGCAAACAAGATAACTTGTGGTTGAATACCAAAGACAGTCCAAAATTTGCACTCACAGAATGAAGAAGAAAAGGGATATAGATTGTAAAAGAAAATAAAGTATATTGTAAAGTGTGGGCGACGGAGGACGACCGTCGAGCAGAGGACGACTGCTGGGTAAAGAGCAATGACGGGGACGGCCGACATGCTGGGAAAAGTGCGGAAAATAAAGCAATGACGGGGACGGCCGACATGCTGGGGATAAAAGAATTATGATGGGGACGGCCATCAAGATAAAGCTGTAAGATTCACTGGGAATTAATGAAACATGACGGGGACGGCCATCAAGTTCATAAAGTAAAGTAACCAACGATGGGGACGGCCATCGGGCTAAACTGAAAGGAAAAGGGACCACGACGGGGACGACCATCGGGTTAAAGAATAAATGAAATGAACAGATGATGAGGTACGGTCATCAAAGGTGAAGGACGATCACCTAGCAGGGGATGGCTGCTCTGTTGGGTTAAGATGAGGGACGGTCATCTAAGGTGGAGGACGACCACCAGGCAGGGTACGGCTGCCGACAATATCGCGACATAGGACGAATGCCGGAAAAAGGGTCAACGATGGGGACGGCCATCGGATGAGCATGATGGAGGACGACCATCAAGAGGTGGAGGACGACCACCTAGCAGGGGACGGCTGCTCTCGAGGCTTATCATGACATAGGACGAATGCCAGATAACCAAAATCAACAATGGGGACGGCCATTGGATAAAATGATGAAGGGAGATCATCAAAAGGTGGAGGACGACCACCTAGCAGGGGACGGCTGCTAAAAAAATATCAACGATGGGGACGGCCATCGGATGAGCATGATGGAGGACGACCATCAAGAGGTGGAGGACGACCACCTAGCAGGGTACGGCTGCTCTCAGGGTTTATCATGACACAGGACGAGTGTCAGATAAAAAGGAGAATTTGTTTTGTTGGCGATCTACCGGGGAATAGTAAACACGGACGAGTGTTTATATCCAAGAAACAAAAGGTGTAAGTGTTTGGTATTGTGTATAGATTAAAGATGCGGACGAGCATCCTCAAGACTATGATACGGACGAGTATCAGGTAGAAACAAGTACTGACACATATTCAGAGATGATGATACGGACGAGTATCAACTGGTTAACAAAGAACACGGACGAGTGTTGAATCTGAGAGGATTCTTCTGGGGAATAGTAGACATAGACGAATGTCTATATTCAAGAGGACATGAGTGTTTGACACGGTGTATGGATTAAAGATGCGGACGAGCACCCTTAAGACTATGATACGGACGAGTATCATGTAGAAACAAACTCTTGACGCATGTTCTGAGATGATGGTACGGACGAGTACCAATGAGTTAACAAAGAACAAGGACTAGTGTTGAATCTGTGGGGATATAACTGGTATACATAAGATACGGACGAGTATCTGTATAAGAGTGAGTGGTGTATAAATGAGTATTTAACTGCTGGGGAGAGTGACACGGACGAGTGTCAAAATGAGAAGAGTGTAATATAAACAAGTATCCGATATACAAAGTGTAGATGACTGCGCTGGGGACATGACACGGACGGGTGTCAAGGAATTGTATATATGTAAGTATATGTGAGTGCAAAGATGACGTCTTTGGCTTTCTGCTGGGGTTATGACGCAGATGGGTGTCAAAAAGTATCTGTAATGCGGGTGGTTTTGTTTGCACAGAGTGTTTGGGTGACTTTACTGGGGAGTGATGACACGGACGGGTGTCAAAGGGAGTATATATACTGGTGTTTGTGAATGTGAGGTAACTTATTTTGCTGGGGGAATCTCTGCTGGGGATTTGGAGGAAGTATTCTGTATTTTTGACGGATTGTCATTATTCACAAGTGTTGATTCAAAACATGGCTTATGATTATGCTATATGCTTGATTTTTGACGTATTGCTCCGTATTAAGCGGAATGCTACGCTTTGTGGGTGAATATGATGCGAATGCTATGATTATGCAAAGGTACCAAACCGGTATCTGGATCCCGTTACTACGAAGATCTTTGATCGATCTGCTTGAAATGGACATCCCAGCTGGGGATGAGATCATTGGTAGATCTGATGAGATGTTTCTGCTTGGGAAAATGGGTCAATGATAGACCTATTCCAATAAATGAGAGACCCAGCTAGGGTTTGCAGAAGCTTTCGTCACTCTGTTGTGATTCTTCATGCGTTGCTCTTCTGGATAGAGGCTGAGATTCTGTGGAGAGATGGTTCCCCGACTTTTGTATTTTGGCTGAGGATGAAATGATAACTCGGCTGGGGAGAAAACACTTTGAGTGTTAAGACTGAGCGTTGATTTGTCAGCTTGCTGGGATGAAGCGTACATGCCCCAAGTTGCGCTCTAGATACCTGCAATCCTGAAAAGATAGAGAAACGCACAAGTAATCCCGAGGTATCCTTTACTGGATTCCGTCATAGGAGTTTAGACACTTCTGAGAGTAAGTATATTTCCTGCAAGCACGTTTTTATTTGAAGATAAACATCTGTATTCTATGCAATCAGTGTTTCTTTTAGACATCAGACATTTTTTGCAAATAAAATGTACAAAACGAGACATGACTGAAAATCTGATTTTATTGATTCATATGCCGTGAATTGGCGAGATACAGTCAAAGAAACAAATCCCCTGAAATGAGGAGATCGTTACAAATTGAGAAACAAAATGTTGGCAATGTTGATGACGCTTTAAGGAGCTTCCTCTTTCTGCTATGACTCGTATGACATTTTGACGTTCTTCTCATCTTGCTTTCTGAAGAATGTTGATTCTGATTAAAGCTTGATCCTTTCGAAACTTACCAAGTTGTAAACGATACAGACGAATTCAAAATGCAGTTGTTCGCTTATTCCCTTTTTGCATGGATCGCCCTTTCGGGTTTTCAATCCATCGGGATACCCACTTTTGCCTGAGCTGTCCAATGCGGCTTTTCAACTCAGCGGGTGTACATTTTTGTTTATTTTCCCTTATTTTTGCCCGAGTCTTTTATTCTGTTTTTGACTCGCCGGGATGCCCTATTTTTGCCTGGACTTACATTCTGTTTTTGTGTCCAGCGGGTCATTTTATGCGAAGTATTTTTTAACTGCATCTGAATTCACAGGGGACGGGAAATCTTCAGCATCCATGGTGCCGAGCATCAGTGCTCCACCAGAGAAAACTTTCTTTACCACAAATGGTCCTTCATAATTTGGAGTCCACTTTCCCCCGTGGTCTGTATGAGGAGGGAGGATTCTTTTTAGCACAAGATCTCCTACTTGGTACTCTCGGTGCCTGACTTTCTGATCGAAGGCTTTCTTCATTCTCTTCTGATACAACTGCCCATGACAGATTGCAGCCAATCTTTTCTCTTCGATCAGACTCAGTTGTTCGTATCGGGCCCGAACCCATTCTACTTCACTCAGTTTAACATCCATTAGTACCCGTAGAGAGGGTAATTCAACTTCAACCGGTAGGACTTCTTCCATACCATACACTAGTTGATACGGTGTTGCCCCAGTGGATGTTCTGATTGATGTGCGATACCCATGCAAGGCAAACGGTAGCATCTCATGCCAGTCTTTGTAGGTGACTACCATCTTCTGCACAATTTTCTTGATATTCTTATTTGCCGCCTCAACAGCGCCATTCATCTTTGGCCTGTAAGGAGAAGAATTGTGATGTTGAATTTTGAAGTCCCGGCACAGCTCTGCCATCATCTTGTTGTTTAAATTGGAACCATTATCAGTAATGATTCGCTCGGGAACTCCATATCGACAGATGATATCTCTCTTCAGAAATCTTGCTACCACTTGTCTTGTAACATTGGCATAGGAAGCTGCTTCGACCCATTTGGTGAAATAGTCAATAGCAACCAAGATGAATCTGTGGCCATTCGAAGCAGTCGGTTCGATCTTGCCAATCATGTCAATGCCCCACATAGCGAAGGGCCAGGGTGAAGACATTATATTCAAAGGATTAGGAGGCACATGCACCTTATCTGCATAGATCTGGCATTTGTGGCATTTCCTGGCATAGGCACAACAATCAGCATCCATTGTGATCCAGTAATAGCCTGATCTTAGCAACTTTTTAGCCATGGCATGCCCTCCCGCATGGGTACCAAAGGATCCTTCGTGCACTTCATGCATCAACGAGTCTGCTTCTGTCTTGTCGACGCATCTGAGGAGTACCATATCAAAGTTCCTTTTGTATAAGGACCCATCAGTGTTCAGAAAGAAACTACCAGCAAGCCTTCTCAAAGTCTTCTTATCATTGGAAGATGCCCCAGGTGGGTATGTTTGATCCTCCAAGAAGCACTTAATGTCATGGAACCAAGGCTTATCATCTTTAACAACATCTGCTGCGAACACATATGCTGGTCTATCAAGTCTGGACACTGAGATCTGAGGTACAAAGTTGGCAGTCTGAACTTTGATCATGGACAAAATGGTAGCCAGAGCATCTGCAAACTGATTCTCGTCCCGAGGAATATACTCAAGCTTGACTGTTGTAAAGAAAGTCAATAACCTCCTTGTATAATCCCTGTAAGGTATCAGATGATCCTGGTGGGTGTACCATTTGCCATTGGTTTGATTGATTACCAAAGCTGAATCTCCGAACACGGTCAATGTCTTGATCCTGAAGTCAATGGCTTCCTCAAGACCCATAATGCAAGCTTCGTGTAAACACCCCAAATTTGCCCTCACCCATTCACCATGGCTTGTGATCATTCTCATATGCATAAACACAATCATAACATCTCATATCTCATTTTTGATTCACTGCATAGTTTCAAAGTCATCTGCACCTAGGGTTTGTGATCTGAGCAATCCCAAAGCCTCTTGAGCCTCTCCAAAGGTCACTAATCAATTCAAAGGGGTCTACATGTGTTCAAGCATCATAATACATCTTCTCAAAGTCAAAATTGCAAAGGAATCACAAGAACTAGGGTTTGGTATGGATGCAGAGCCAAGTTTGACTGCACAGTTGACCTAGAATTAGGGTTTTGGTTTCAGAGGCCATAACCCCAAATTTTTTGGTCATTCTTGTTTCCATTGATCTCTATATGGTATAGGGGGTGTGCATATCAATTTTCATGAAGAAATTCCATGGGGAAGTCATCTGATCAAGGGTTGACTTTTCAGACAAGTCAGTGCAAAATCAGGGCATCTGAGGCCCCCAATGACCCAACCAATGGTTGATCTTCATCATTTTGAGTGTATATGATCTTTATTTGATCATAGAAGAAGGTTGAAGTTCATAAAAATCAAGAATTTAGGGTTTTTGCAAATGTTGACTTTTGGGGCATAGTTGACTTTTCAAGAATGCTTCATTTTAGGTCATTTTTCAAGCCTTGATTCTTGATCCAAAAATGCTTCAAATGGGAAAACTTTGGTCATGAAAGTTGTAGATTACATCTTTCCCTTTTCAAAAAGTACAAGAACATGATCAAACTCTTCTTGGATCAAAAGTTATGGTGTGACAAAGTTGGCAAGAATCATTAATTTTCAAGGCATGCTTCAAATGAGAATTTTGCAAAATCATGAACCAAGGCCAATTGCAACTTCTAATTCATTTCAAACCAGTATGCAAACATTCAATATGTCCTAAAAGTCAGAATTGGACCAAAGTTTCACATGGTTATGGTTTGTGTAACTAGACTTTTTCATGAAGTTTCAAAAGTGTGCCAACTTGCAAAAACATCATTGTGCTTCTCTCCACTTGATGCATTGGCTGCTGGACCTTCCCAACATCACACACACACCATGCTGCACCAGAACCAGCCCTAGTACTAGCTATAGATTGAGCCATACTTCTCTTACACAAAAGGTGGACTTTGTGCAAAAGCAAACTTACCAATCACTATAGGCCAGGTCACATCATCTGACCTATAGGATTAAAATACAATATCATTTGGCAAGCAAAATGTATCAAGAGGCCAGGCTGAAACCATTCACAACATCACATACACAAAAACACACCCCAGCTGCATATTGCTTCGAATCTCTCTGCCCAGCCATCAAACATCCAAACCATTTCCACACTTCAACTCACCATACTTCATAGACCTCAAACCACCAAGAGCCAGGCCTGAAACAAGCAAGAACACCCCATTGCCATTTCTCACCTCAACTTGCAGTTTCATTCGAAACTCTCTCCATAGCTCTCAAACATCCAAACAAACACTACAGACCTTCTCCACTCATTGTTCTGATCACATAGAACCACTCACACTGGCCTGAAGCTGCCCATTTCACCATGGCCATTTTCAACTGAGTTGAAGCAGGAGCTGTCTAAACTCATCAACCAGCCAGCATAAATTGCTCCAAAGCATTCAAACATCATCTGGGGATCAAGTGGAGTGGATTGCACTGAAGGAAGTGGCCAGAAAGTCATCAGAGTGAAAGCTTCGAATCTCAGGTAGCTTGAAAAATATTTTTTCCAAAAATCATTTCTTTTGTTCTAAACTTGCTCTTTGTGCCTTCCTGATCATGAATATGCTTTCAGTTTTTGAAATGGTGATGAAATGAACATTTAATTGCTCTCTGAAACTTGCGTGCCCTAGTTCTTATTTGCTTCGATTCAGCTTTGTTAGGGAATATAAATTTGTTTTGAGAGAGGGTTTTGATTCGTGAGTGGTTGGAGATCATTTCCCAATTCTTAGATTTCATTTTAGTTAGTTTTTTTGGGGTTTTGGGGATTTTCAGGGGAGATGCTGGCCGGAGAAGACGACCGGAAGTCTTCTCCGGCAGCCTGAATGTCATTAGGGCATAATCCAGTCATTAACTCAAGTTTGAATTCTGAGCGTAGATGGCCTTTGACTTGTTGACTTCGCGCGTGAGTGAGTGGTCCAGATCTGTTTGATTAGCCCTAATCCACGTGTTTAACTTAATTAATCCATAATTAATTTAATTTGATCAGAATCAACCCCAGCCGTCCAGATGCGCGCTGGTCAACACATTCAAGCCCAGGGCTCATCTCATCCCTCCATTCTGTTTACTTTCATTTTATTTATTTTAATTTCATTTCTTTTCCATTTAATTTGCACAATTAATTTAAAATAGTTAAAAATTCCTAAAAATTATGAAACTTTTTCTCATGAGTTTTATTAATTTTTATGACACAAAAATATTTTTATTTTATTTTTTATCATTAAAAAAGTATTTTTAAATATTTAAAAGATTATTTTTAATTGATTAATGGAAATTAATTTATTAAAAATACTTTTAAGTATCTAAAAATCACCAAAAAAATTCATGAAATGTTCTAAGACATTTAGAAACATTGTCCAACCTTCAAACCAAATTTCTTTTTTGATCTTGATGCATTTTGAGAATTTTTCATTGAATTAAATCATTTTTTGTGCATTATTTTGATCATAAGTTCAAAAATTCATTTCTGCCTATCTAGGAAGAGTTGGACATTGATTCTTCTTGCATTGTTTTGTGTTTAGCATGTAGTTTCTAGGATAAAATGGCCATGATTTGATCTTGCATTTTTCATTTGTTTGGCATTTCTTTTGTTTAGGAACCCTAAAAACCCTAATAACTTAGAAAAATCATAACTTGAGATTGGTTAAGAGTTGAGACCTCCCCTTTGGACCTTGGTTTAGTATAGGTTTAGGGTTCCTTTGAGTGGCATTTTCCATTTTTTATCTTAGGGTTTGCTTCTGTTTTGGGTTTTTGTTTGTTGTTTGATCCATAAACCCTAATTTGGGCTTTCATTTGCATCCTTCTTGCATTCTCTTGCATAACATGACTTACCATGACATTTCAAGCTTCCATGTGATTCATTTGACATCTTAAGACATATAGAAGGCATCTTTGATCATTGCATCTTGCATTTGCCATGTTGTATGCTTTGTATGTTTCATAACTTTCCATGTGTATCCATGCTTCTAAGCTTGCACCATTTGCATCCATAAACTTGTATGAACATTTCCATGCCTTGCCTCATGTTTGTAGAACTCCATAGCATCATTATCATCATCAATATGCTTCTGGTTTTGTTTAGCATCATACCATCTCATCACATCTTGCATTGCATTGCATTTCTTTCTAACATTTCAGGTGGTAAGCAAACTTGAGAAGTGGATTTGCCTTCACTTCTCATAACTTTTCTTTTCATCTCTCTTGCATCCATTGCTGCATTTATGTATGTGCTTGAGATTGAGCTTACTCATTCTTGTTCCTCCCACTTTCTTTCTTCAAGTGACTTGACTTCTTGAATGAAGCAAGTCACTTTGCTTATCCTGATCCTTTCATCTGCTTCCTGGTGGTTCCTTTGAAGACTTCTCTTGTAAACCTCACAAACTTTAGGAACAACCAAGCATGACAATGATTAGGGTTTTGATTAGTCTCCCCCTCTTAGTTTTACCTTTGTGTCTCTCTTGAGTCCTCTCTTCTCATCTCATAATCAGGGACTAAACCCTAAAGGTTTTAAGGCTTTGTGATTAAGCTTATGCCTGCATCCTTCTCTTAGGATGGAGTGTATAACTTTAATCCTAAGTGTTAAACCCTTAATGTGTTTAACTCCTTTAATCAATTCACTTAATAATCATCAAGACACCACACTTGTAACTTGGGCCTTGCATTAGGGTTCTAATTCTTCCTTAACTGGTTAAGAAGGACTAACCCTAGTGTTAATGGACAAGTCCTCCTCAAGTTGTCTTACAAATCATAAAAAACACTTCATCATCATACCATTGAATAAAATCCACTTAATCAAAGGCTTGTTTTGTCATGAGTTTAATCCCTAATCATGGATTAAGTTGAGGAGTTTTCCTCAGCTTAAACATTCTCATCTATTATCCTTCTATTAGGATGGTGTAATGAGTCTGTTTAATCCTTGATTATGGCTTAACCTCATTACTCAACACTAAACAAAAACACCAAAAACATCTAAATAATCACAAGTAGGTTAATGATCTTAATCCTACACCAAAGGTGATTAAGTGTGAGAATCTGACTTCACACTTAAAGTACTCTCATTACCCCTAATCAGAGGGAAGATGTGATGAGTTTACTAAATCCATTGGTTTAGGCTTAAGCTCATTAACTTACGACAAACTTCAAAAAAGCAATAAAAGACTGAAAACTCTAAACAAACAATAATCGTCTCCTTCGGGATTCTTTTCTCATCATCCTCATTCACAAACGAGAACTTGCTTCTTCCGCCTAATGCAAGACAGTTTGCATCTGTGCCAGACAGATCATACACTTGAGCATGGGCTAGTAAGCAGTTCACAGATCAATTTATCTTTCAGTCTCTTTAGGTCGAACTACGGTGTTCTGACTTCCTCATTGCACGAGAGGATACGTAGGCATAACTTAACAGTTATCGAACAAAAGTCTCTGCATATTCCCCCTCCTTCCAGCATTATTCTCTTAGCCTCATTATCATGAGCTTTTCATTCTTGTCCTTACACTGACACTGTATATATCACATTTACACATTTCATTTCCTTTAACTGACACCTGTACATCTTTTCCAGCTACTTTATACACAAATTGCACTGACACTACCCCTTTTAAGCACAAATATTTTAAGCGTGGATCCCGTCGAGTACGACGGACAATCTGGGTGCTAATACCTTCCCAGGTTGTAACCAACCCCCTTTCTCAGTCTCTCTGGTTCGCAACCGTCTTATCCATCTTTTTCTAGGTCTATGCAGCATTACCTTTCCTCCGGGATAAAAATGCCTAGCTGGCGACTCTATTCATCTCCAGTGAGTTCACGGCTGTGTGTTCTCACAGTTCCCTTCGCCGACCGTTCGCGTCTGTACCCTTATTTGACCCTGTTTCATTTATCGGGAGCGACAGCTTGGCGACTCTGCTGGGGACCCTTATATTGCAACCAGGGCTTCTGGTTCTTTTTGTGGGTTCCTCCTAGCGCTTGATTGATTTGTGTTTACTGGGGTGTTATGTGTTTATTTGTGCTTGTATTTATTTTGCTTTATATACAGTTTGCTTTACTGCTTTCTTTATTGCTTTTGTGTATGTCATACTGTACTGTTGGCTGGATCTGGTTTTCCTTTGGTGGGTGGGGTTTTATTGAGAGTTAAGGTCCTATACCTGGGACCTGAGTGACACCTAGGCTAGAGTGAATCATATTCTTTCCCATTCCATTTCGGTCTGGTGCGGGAATATGAAACACGGTTCAGATATGGGTTTCTTCTTGAGAACTCTATGTTGCAGATTTCCTGCAATGCTAGGGCTATCTGGGAAGCCTGCTAAGTCTGGATGACCTTTTAGTACTGACCTTCAGAAACTGAGGTGAATTAGAGGAGGAACTGTTATGGTTATTGTAAACACTGTACCTCCGGGTTGGAAGTGTTTACACTTCTCATAACTGATCCAAGTCTGAGGATCCTTGTTCTAGAGCACTACCTGTGAGGGGGTTGGGCTGTTTACAGGTTTGCAGGTACCTTGACCTCAGAATACCCTGTTACTTTGATTTGATAAGAGTACTCCATGTTGGACAGTTCTTGTAATTCTAAACCCTGGACATGTGGCTCTTTATTTGAGCCCCCCACCCTGGTTACTGGATTTATAGACCTCCATCTGGAATTCTTGGACACACTTGGACCTATATCAGGGCATTTTGATCAGATCCAGCTCAGTCACAAACCCCTTGCATTTCATTTGCATACATAGTCATTGCATCATACTGACATTTGCTTATTTGTTTCAGGGTATCCATCATTTATCTGGTTTTGGTTTTGACCCCATCTTCTGTATTGACCTATCTTCACCAGCATCTGCTTCAGTTATCACCAGCACCAGCCAGTCAGTGGCCCTTATCTTCAGCATCATCATCAGCACCTGTCTCTACTCAGTCTTCAGCATCATGGCTCCTAAAAAGAGCAACATCACCTATCACTTCTTCCAACCAGAGTTATCAGACATCAGGAGGATTCAGACCCTGATCACTCCAGATCACATATCTTTGTTCAGGGAGCATTATGGAGATATACTGGACATGGTTATGGATCTAGACCCTTCACAGAGAAGCCTGATCCACACCTGCATTCAGTTTTATGATCCCCCACTAAGATGTTTCACCTTTCAAGACTTTCAATTGGGCCCTCTTTTGGAAGAGTACTCTTCATTGATTGGTATGCCTATCAGGGGTGGAATCCCTTTCAACCCTGAGATTGTCTTTCCCAGCAATGGAGAGGTAGCAAGAGCTTTGCATCTGGAACCTGTTTTGATTGAGCAACATATGACTTCAAAAGCTGGAATCCCTGGATTTCATCTGGACTTCCTGATCTCTCAAGCTACCTTGAAAGCTTCTCTGGGGGAGTGGAAAGCTGTTTGTGCTTTGTTGGCCTTAAGTGTATATGGAATTGTGTTGTTTGCAGATGAGCCTCGATTCATTAGCAAGAATGCAATCCATCTGTTCATCCTGAAGAACCCAGTGCCAACTTTATTGGGAGATCTTTACTATTCAGTGCATCAGAGGAATGAGAAGCAGAGGGGGAGGTTAGTGAGGTGTTGTGCTCTATTGTTCCATACATGGCTTCTCAAGCATCTACCCAGGACAGATGCATTTTTAAACCCCCATCAGCAAAGCAACTGGGCTAAGAGACTCACTGTTCTAACTTCAGCAGATATCAAATGGTGCACCCAGAGCACCAAGGGCAGAGATATCATCACCAGCTGTGGGCATTTTCCCAATGTGCCCTTAATAGGAGTTAAGGGTAGTATCAATTACAACCCTCTGCTGTTCAGGAGGCAACTGGGCTATGCACTGGTCCACACTCCTAAGGCACAGGACTTGGTTGAGACCCTCTATTGTGAGAACAAGATTAATCTGGCTGTTGTTAGGCAGGCTGCCTGGGCCTGGGATCATGTTCAAACCAAGGGAGTCACCATTCTGGGGAAGTGCAATAATGTGGCATCAGCACAATATTATGAGTGGTCCCGTGCCAGGGCCCAATTCTCTGGGATGCCCTTTACCATAGAAGACATGCCTGGGTCATCTTCAGCACCACCCCCTGCCACTATCAGTCTGGAGGAGTTTGAGAGCTTGAAGGAAAGAAATGAGAAGTTAACCCAAGCTTTGCAGAAGACCCTCCGGGAGAGGAGTGAAGGTATGAGGGAGATTGAAAGGTTGGAGAAGATGAGGGTGGAGCATTTGACTAAGATTGAAAAGTCTGGGGATTATATCAAAAAGTCTAAGGCTGGTGAACAAATTCTGAAGGATGCTTGCAAAGAAGCCCAGTTCTAGAGAGCAAGGACAGACTCGTATTTGAAGGAGAGTCAAGCCCGGTGGGTCAGGATCACCGAGGCTCGTACCCTGGAGGATAAGAGAGTTCAAGACAAGATGGAGCAACTGGAGGCTAGTACAAAAGAACAGCAAGAAGCCCTGGCAGCAGCCCAGAGGGAGATATCAGAATTGAAGATCAAAGCAGGGGTGAAGAGGTCCAAGGACCAAACTCAGCACAAGAAGCTAGCAGCTGCTATTGCAACCCGGAACCTCCTCATCCGGAATCTCACGGAGCGTCCGGCTGATCCTGTGACCGAAGCACTTCTCAAGGAAGTTCGTGAGGATGAATTTGGCCTTGGTGTTTGACCATTTGCTTGTTGTTGTTTCTATTCCATGTACTTTTTTTTGTGATGTATTTTGACCCCTTAGGGGGCTTGTGTTGTAAAATGAACAAGTTGTATTATTTCACCTTCTGTAATATATTTATGTCAGGTTGTTCCATCCAAGTTTACTTCGGAAGCAACATCAACAGCATCTTCGAGGGTCTGGAAGGGTCAAAACTGAAGGCCAAACCGGATACCTTGAGAACAAATAAGCATAACTACATTGCATGCTAACCCTTTGTTTGTTTTGTAGGTTTTTGTTTTGTTGTTGCTAACCTCTGTTGTGATGCATCAGGAACTATTGCTAGGCGCCGGGTATTTCCCCTCAACCGTCCGCACCGTTATCCAACCCGAAATAACCTTCCGGGAATTCAAATGGATCAGGTACAGCAGGACCTTGCAGAGGTCAGAAATCAGATGGCAAACGAAAGATTGGAGATTAGAACACAGATGACGCAGTTCATGGAAGTGATGAACAACATGGCTCAGAGCCAGGAAAGATTAAGGGCCATAGTGGAGAGGCAAAATCAAGAGGATCCACATATAGGGACTTCCGGCACCAGTAACAATGAAAGGGTACAACCTCATGTTAATCCCCCTGTGTTTGGACCACATCTGCATCCCGAGATCAACATTCCTGCAAATGTTCAAGGGACAGCCACTGCAGCCAGGGTACTACAAGAAGATCCTCAAGAGGACCAATTTACAGTAATGGGTGCTGGAGAAGAAGCTTACGATATAAGGTTGGATGAGATAGCTGAGAAGTTAAGATCCCTAGAGTCTCAAAACTCTTTGGGTTTTGACGTGATGGATATGGGCTTGGTAGACGGGGTCAGGATCCCCCATAAGTTCAAGCCTCCTTGTTTCGAAAAGTATAATGGGACTTCATGCCCCCGGACTCATTTACAATCATTTCTGGGAAGGCTGAAGGCCTATACAATGGATGAGAAGCTTTGGATGTTCTATTTCGAAGATAGCCTGACTGGAGCTTCAAGAGAATGGTACTCTCACCTGACGAGGGCAACTATTAGATGCTGGAAGGATTTGGCGGAAGCCTTCATCAGACAGTATTAGTACAACTTAGACATGGCACCCAACAGGACCCTCCTAATGGGAATGTCACAGTCTTCAAGGGAGAGTTTCCGAGAATATGCCCAAAGATGGAGGCAATTGGCTGCTGCCGTTCAACCACCTATGTCTGAAAGGGAAATGGCAGACATGTTTATGAACACCCTTCAGGGAACATATATTGACAGGCTGGCTGCTTTCTCTTCCACTAGCTTCGCGGATGTTGTCATAGCCGGGGAGAGGATTGAAAGCCTGTTGAAAATGGGCAAGATCTCTGACAATGGTGCCAGCTCGTCCAGTAATGCAAGAAAGCCTTTTGCAGGCCCAAGAAGAACTGGCGAGACCAATGCCATCCACACCAACAGGGGCAGGCCCCAATATGCTCAAAGGTCAATAGCAGCAGTCACCACCCCTGCTCTAGTTCATCCTCAGCCAGTCTATCAACCTCCTCAGCAAAACTATCAGCCACAACCTCAGTATCATCAGCAAAATCAGTATCCGCCAAGAAATTACAACAACAGCAACACCAACAACAACAGTCAACAAAGGCCATTTCAGCAAAGGCCATCTCAAGCTAACAGAGTGATCGACCCGATCCCCATGCCATATGCTACCTTGCTGCCACAACTTCTGAAGCTCAACCTGGTTGAGCTAAGAACGTTGGCACCTCCGGATCCCAACAGTCTACCAAGGAACTATGAATCCAATTCTAGGTGTGCTTTTCATTCAAACGCACCTGGCCACAGTACAGAAAAATGCAGGGCTCTGCATATGAAGGTACAAGACCTGGTAGACTCCAAGACTCTGAATTTCGCACCACCACCAAATGTCAATAAGAACCCGATGCCGAATCACGGTGGTCCTCGAATTAACGCTATTGAAGAAGACAAACCGTCTTATTTAATAACCAGTGTGGGACAGATCAGGACACCGTTGGTGGAAATCAAAGCTCAGCTCTTGGAATGCCAAATGTTCCCGGGGTGTGAGTTGGGTTGTGCTTACTGTAATATTTCAGTAAATGGGTGCGATAATTTGAGGAATGGCATAGATGGCCTTATTCAGAGTGGCCAGCTTCAGATCACCACATCATTTCCAACAAATCCAGCAATCTCATCGGCAACGGTTTCAGAACCTCCTACAACTGCAGCAACTATTGTTCCTGACAATTCTTCGGCTTCATCAACAAGTACTTCATCCATTATCTCAACCGATCAGTTTTCAACAAATCTTCCTGCTACAACTTCAGCTTCACTCCATTTTGAGACTCCTACAACAACAACATCCATTCTTCCGCCAATATCTCCTACAACTCCAGCAATAAATCATGAAGATGTCTCTACTGTCACAATATTTTATGATCCTGAGAACAACTCTGCCTACCATTCAGAAGGTGCTGCTCCCATCAGAGCACCAGTTACAATCTTTTATGATCCACAAACAATTACAGTCCCTTCAGCAGCAGCAATTAGTCCAGTCACTGTCACGGTGCCTGGACCAGTACCATATGAAAGCAATAGGGCCATCCCTTGGCACTATGGCTCTGACGTGTACTGCGAAGGAAAAAGAATCACTCTCGAAACATCAACACCTGCACCACAAGTAGATAATGTGGGGGGGGGGGGGGCGGAGGCTTCACTCGAAGCGGACGTCTCTTTGCTCCACCAATTCAAAGACCTACTGCCGAAGCAGAAGCTGCTGCCAAGGCAAAAGGGAAGAGCCCGGTGCAGGAAGATCAAGATGCTAAAGAAGCCTTAAAGACACCATTCGATCAAGAAGTTGATGAGTTTATGAGAATCATCAAAAAGAGTGATTACAAAATTGTGGATCAGCTTCACCAAACGCCATCCAAAATCTCTATCCTCTCACTGCTTATGTGCTCCGAAGCCCATCGGAATGCACTACTCAAGGTCTTGCACGCAGCTTACGTGCCTGAAGAGATTACTGTCAACCAGTTGGAGACCGTGGTTGGAAATGTTACTGCTAGCAATGGGCTAGGGTTCACCAATACTGACTTGACAGCGGATGGCCGCAACCACAACAAAGCCTTGCACATAACCATGGAATGCAAAGGAGCAGTCCTTTCCCATGTACTGGTAGACACGGGTTCATCCCTTAATGTCTTACCAAAGAAGGCTTTGGTGAAGTTAGAATATGATGGATTGGCATTGAGACCCAGCAACCTGGTGGTAAGAGCCTTTGACGGTTCAAAGAGATCGGTTCTGGGAGAGATTGAGCTACCTGTGACAGTTGGCCCACAGACCTTTAAAACTATCTTTTATGTGATGGACATTCAGCCCGCCTACAGCTGTTTGTTGGGTAGACCCTGGATTCACGCCGCCGGCGCAATAACGTCTACCCTTCACCAAAAGTTAAAATTTGAGTGGGAAGGCCAAGTTGTTACAATCTGTGGGGAGAAGGATATATTTGTTAGCCATCTGGCTACTTATAAGTACATTGAGATGGATGGGGAGATCCATGAAACAATGAGCCAAGGATTTGAAGCCTTGAATGTGAATGAAGCATCTGCTGTATCTGGAATCTCCATGTCATCATACCAGCAAGCCCAGAAGGTTGTTGAGGAAGGAACTGCCCTAGGCTGGGGCAAGGTTTTAGCTGTGGAGGAGAAGAAAGACAAATTTGGGTTGGGTTACAGACCAACTCAACATCAAGCAAAGGCTGCTGAGAAGCCCGGTTTTGTCAGTGGGGGGATGCTTACCCCCGATGCTATCAACTGTCTGGAAGACGAGCTGGAAGAGGAGCGCAACCTGGAAAGTTGGATTCGTCCGAAGATCCCGGGGAGCAGTACCTCAAACTGGTCTTCCCAGGAAATTATAAGAGTTACTCGAGCAGAGTAATTATTATTTCCTGTATTTTTATAAGCATGCATCAAAGTCTTGCATCTTGCCTAAGATGACAAGACTCATTTTGTAATCGGGCCATCTGTACTTTTTTGTGCAAACAAGATCAATTAATGAAATATCAGACATCTTTTTGCAAACGAGTCTTTTTCTTTTCTGCTCACTGTTTTTTCCATTTTTCTTTTTGTACAAAAAATAAATGGCGGTGTTTTCAAAATGACAACTTCATTTCACTTTTCTAAGCAAGACTAAAATCAGATCACTAAAATGAACCAATTAAACCCTTGCAGAGATTGCCTTCCTGACGGCACCGACAGCAGCACGGCTATGACATCGTATGACTTTGACAATCCGATCAATCAAGCTGATGAAGGGGTTGAAGAAGAATATGAGCTTCCTGAAGAGCTAGCCAGGTTGTTGAGACAGGAAGAAAAGGTTATTACTCCTCACCAGGAGGAGGTTGAAGTGATCAATCTTGGTACGGATGAAGACGTGAAAGAAGTCAAGATCGGGGCCTGCCTGCAAGACTCAGTGAAGAAGCAACTGGTTGATCTGCTTCAAGAGTATGTGGATGTATTTGCTTGGTCGTATCAAGACATGCCAGGGTTGGATACCGATATTGTTGTGCACAAGCTGCCTTTGAGAGAAGAGTGCCCTCCAGTCAAACAAAAGCTACGCCGTACTCGTCCAGACATGGCTATGAAAATCAAGGAAGAGGTACAAAAGCAATGGGATGCCGGATTCCTTGCTGTGACAAGCTACCCGCCGTGGGTTGCTAACATAGTACCTGTGCCCAAGAAAGACGGCAAGGTGAGAATGTGTGTTGACTACCAGGATCTGAACAGAGCCAGCCCGAAAGATGATTTCCCTTTACCTCACATTGATGTATTGGTGGATAATACGGCTTAGTTCTCGGTATTCTCCTTCATGGATGGATTTTCAGGATACAATCAGATTAAAATGTCACCTGAAGACATGGAGAAGACAACATTCGTCACACCCTGGGGCACGTTCTGATACAAAGTAATGCCATTTGGGCTCAAAAATGCCGGTGCGACGTATCAACGGGCTATGGTAACATTATTCCACGATATGATCCACAAAGAAATCGAGTGTTATGTGGATGATATGATTGTCAAGTCCCTTACAGAGGAAGATCACCTGGTGAATCTGCTGAAGTTGTTCAAGCGTCTGAGGAAGTACCAACTAAAGCTGAACCCCAACAAATGCACATTCGGGGTGCGATCCGGTAAGCTGCTGGGCTTTATTGTAAGCGAGAAGGGGATTGAAGTTGACCCTGATAAAGTCAAAGCTATTCAAGAGATGCCTGCACCGAAAACTGAGAAAGAAGTTCGAGGGTTCTTAGGTCGATTGAACTACATTTCAAGGTTCATATCTCACCTCACAACAACCTGTGAACCCTTGTTCAAGCTGTTAAGAAAAGAACAGACGGTCAGGTGGAACAAAGACTGCCAAAGGGCTTTTGACAAGATCAAGGAGTATTTACAAGAACCTCCAATCCTCATGCCGCCAGTTGAAGGAAGACCTCTGATTATGTACTTGACAGTATTGGAAGAGTCAATGGGGTGTGTGCTGGGCCAGCATGACGAGTCTGGTCGAAAAGAGTATGCAATATACTACCTAAGCAAAAAGTTTACCGACTGTGAACAACGTTATTCACTGCTCGAGAAAACTTGCTGTGCTTTAGCGTGGGCTGCTCGCCGACTAAGGCAGTATATGTTGACCCACACTACCTTGTTAATCTCAAAAATGGACCCAGTCAAGTACATATTTGAGAAGCCAGCACTTACCGGACGGGTTGCAAGATGGCAGATGATTCTCACAGAATATGACATACAGTACACTTCTCAGAAAGCCATCAAAGGCAGTGTACTATCTGAATATCTTGCTGAGCAACCTATTGATGATTACCAGCCAATGAGATTTGACTTCCCTGATGAAGACATCATGTTCATTAAAGCAAAAGATCATGAAGAGCCTATTCACACTGAAGGGCCTGACCCGGAAGAAGAATGGACTATGATGTTTGATGGGGCTGTTAACATGAATGGTCATGGTGTTGGTGCAGTACTCATTACACCCAAAGGAGTTCAAATGCCTTTCTCGGCAAAACTCACTTTCAACTGCACTAACAACGAAGCTGAATACGAAGCTTGCATTATGGGTCTTGAGGAAGCCATTGACCTCAGGATCAAGACATTGACCGTATTCGGAGATTCAGCTCTGGTAATCAATCAGACCAACGGAAAATGGTACACACACCAAGATCATTTGATACCTTACAGGGATTATACAAGAAGGTTATTGACTTTCTTCACAACAGTCAAACTTGAGTATATCCCTTGGGACGAGAATCAGTTTGCAGATGCTCTTGCTACCATTTCATCCATGATCAAAGTTCAAGCTGCTAACTTTGTACCTCAGATTTCAGTATCGAGACTCGACAGACCATCATATGTATTTGCAGCAGATGTTGTCAAAGATGGTAAGCCTTGGTTCCATGACATTAAGTGCTTCTTGGAGGATCAGACATACCCACCTGGGGCATCTTCCAATGATAAGAAGACTTTGAGAAGGCTTGTTGGAAGTTTCTTTCTGAACACTGATGGGTCTTTATACAAAAGGAACTTTGACATGGTACTCCTCAGATGTGTTGACAAGACGGAAGCAGATTTGTTGATGCATGAAGTGCACGAGGGCTCTTTTGGTACCCATGCCGGAGGACATGCAATGGCTAAGAAGTTGTTAAGATCAGGCTATTATTGGATCACAATGGATGCAGACTGTTCTGCCTATGCCAGGAAATGCCACAAATGCCAGATCTACGCAGATAAAGTGCATGTGCCTCCCAATCCTTTGAACATAATGTCTTCACCATGGCCCTTCGCCATGTGGGGCATTGATATGATTGGCAAGATCGAGCCAACTGCTTCGAATGGCCACAGATTCATCTTGGTCGCCATTGACTATTTCACAAAGTGGGTTGAAGCAGCCTCATATGCAAATGTAACGAGGCAAGTGGTAGCCAGATTTCTGAAAAGAGATATCATCTGTCGGTATGGAGTTCCCGAGCGAATCATTACTGATAATGGTTCCAACTTAAACAACAAGATGATGGCTGAATTATGCCGGGACTTCAAGATCCAACATCACAATTCTTCTCCTTATAGACCAAAGATGAATGGTGCTATTGAGGCGGCAAATAAGAATATCAAGAAGATTGTGCAAAAGATGGTAGTCACCTACAAAGACTGGCACGAAATGCTACCATTTGCCTTGCATGGGTACCGCACATCAATCAGGACATCCACTGGGGCAACACCTTATCAACTTGTGTATGGTATGGAAGCAGTCCTACCTGTTGAAGTTGAGTTACCCTCGTTACGGGTATTAATGGATGTTAAATTGAGTGAAGCAGAATGGATTCGGGCCCGATACGAACAACTGAGTCTGATCGAAGAGAAAAGGTTGGCTGCAATCTGTCATGGGCAGTTATATCAGAAGAGAATGAAGAAAACCTTCGATCAGAAAGTTAGGCACCGAGAGTACCAAGTGGGAGATCTTGTGCTGAAAAGAATCCTCCCTCCTCATACAGACCACAGGGGCAAATGGACTCCAAATTACGAGGGACCATTCGTGGTAAAGAAAGTTTTCTCTGGTGGAGCACTGATGCTCAGCACCATGGATGGTGAAGATTTTCCGTCCCCTGTGAATTCAGATACAGTTAAAAAATACTTCGCATAAAATGACCCGCTGGACACAAAAACAGAATGTAAGTCCAGGCAAAATGGGGCATCCCGGCGAGTCAAAAACAGAATAAAAGACTCGGGCAAAAATAAGGGAAATAAATGAAAAATGTACACCCGCTGAGTTGAAAAGCCGCATTGGACAACTCAGGCAAAAATGGGTATCCCGATGGATTGAAAACCCGAAAGGGCGATCCATGCAAAATAAGGGAATAAGCGAACAACTGCATTCTGAATTCGTCTGTATTGTCAGCAACTTGGTTAGGACTCCAAAGGATCAAGCTTCAATCAGAACCAACTTTCTCCAGAAAGCAAGACGAGAAGAAAGTTAAAAGTCATACGAGTCATAGCGGAAGAGGAAGCTCCTCAAAGCGTCATCAACACTGCCAGCACTTTGTTTCTCAATTTGTAACAATCTCCTCATTTCAGGAGATATGTTTCTTTGACTGTATCTTGCCAGTTCAGGGCACATGAATTAATAAAATCAGATTTTTCAGTCATGTTTCGTTTTGTATATTTATTTGCAAAGGATGTCTGATGTCTCTAAAAAATCAATTTCATAAGTACAGATGCTTTTCTCTAAAAAAAAAGTATATATAATAATAAAACACATGCTTACAGGGAATATACTTACTCTCGAAGGTACCTAACTCCTATGACGGAATCCAGTAAAGGACACCTCGGGGCCTTTTGTGCGTTTCCTTGTCTTTGCAGGATTGCAGGTATCCAGAACGCAACTTGGGGCATGCAGGCTACATCTCCGCAAGCCGGCAAATCAACAAATAATCTCAGCATCCAAAATGCTCTATCCCCAGCTGAGTTGCCTTTCATTACTCTCCTCAGCTGAGTTACCAACAACATTCCCCGGCTGTTGTACCACTTATTCTTCCTCAGCAGAATACAGGAATCAGGGAATCATCTCCCCACAAGATCCCCAGCCTCTATCCAGAAGAGCAATGCACGAAGAAGTCACAACAGAGTACAGAAGGCTTCCACAAACCCCAGCTGGTTCCCATATTACAAGGATATATCAGTCAGTGACCTATATCCCCAAGTGGATACATCTCTCCAAGTCCATCAATGATCTCACCCCCAGCTGGGAGGTCCATTTCAAACAGATCAGCCGGAGATCTTCGCAGCAACGAGATCCGAATCCCGGTTTGATATCTTTGCATAATCATGGCATTTGCATCATACTATCCCCTCAGAGCGTAGCATTCCGTCTAATGCGGAGCATTACGGCAAAAATCAAACGCATAGCATAATCATGAGCCATGTTCTGAATTAACACTTGTGAATAATAACCGTTCATCATCATTGTACAGAAATCCCCACCAGAGTCCCAGCAAAAGCAGTTGCCTCACAAATCACAAACACCAGTACATATTTCCTTTTGATACCCGTCCGTATCAATACTCCCCAGTAAAGTCACCTGAACACTCTTTACAAACAAGATCACCCGTATTATAGATACTTCCTGACACCCGTCCGTGTCAAATCACCAGCAAAAAGCCAAAGACACCCTCTTTACACTCACATATACCTATACACATTTTCTTGACACTCGTCCGTGTCATATCCCCAGCGCAGTCGCCTACACTTCTACAACCCGTATACTTGTTGATGTTATATTTTTCTCCTTGTGATACTCGTCCGTGTCACCTTCCCCAGCAGACAGATACTCATCTATACAATACTCATATTCACTACTCATGATACACTTATACAGATACTCGTCCGTATCTTGTATACACCATCACTTATCTCCCCACAGATTCAACATAGTCCTTGTTCTTTTTTAACCAGTTGGTACTCGTCCGTATCATCATCTCAGAACATTGCGTCTAATGTTTGTTTCTATATGATACTTGTCCGTATCATAGCCTTAAGGATGCTCGTCCGCATCTTTAATCCATATACTGTGTCAAACAATTATGTCTTCTTGAATATAGACACTCGTCCGTGTCTACTATTCCCCAGAAGAGTCCCTTCAGATGCAACACTCGTCCGTGTTCTTTGTTAACTAGATGGTACTCGTCCGTATCATCATCTCTGAACATATGTCAGTTTTGTTTCTACATGATACTCGTCCGTATCATAGTCTTAAGGATGCTCGTCTGCATCTTTAATCTATACACAATACCAAACACTTATACCTTTTGTTTCTTGGATATAAACACTCGTCCGTGTTTACTATTCCCCAGTAGATCACCAACAAAGCAAATATTTTCTTTTTATCTGACATTCGTCCTGTGCCATGATAAACCCTGAGAGCAGCCGTCCCCTGCTAGGTGGTCGTCCTCCACCTCTTGATGGTCGTCCTCCATCATGCTCATCCGATGGCCGTCCCCATCGTTGATTCTCTATCCGACATTCGTCCTATGTCGTGATATTTAGCAGCCGTCCCCTGCTAGGTGGTCGTCCTCCACCTCTTGATGATCGTCCTTCATCATTTTATCCAATGGCCGTCCCCATTGTTGATCTTTGGTTATCTGACATTCGTCCTATGTCATGATAAACCCCGAGAGCAGCCGTCCCCTGCTAGGTGGTCGTCCTCCACCTCTTGATGGTCGTCCTCCATCATGCTCGTCCGATGGCCGTCCCCATCGTTGACCTTTTATCCGGCATTCGTCCTGTGTCGCGATATTTTCGGCAGCCGTACCCTGCCAGGTGGTCGTCCTCCACCTTAGATGATCGTCCCTCATCTTATACCCAACAGAGCAGCCGTCCCCTGCTAGGTGATCATCCTTCACCTTTGATGACCGTACCTCATCACCTGTTATTTCATTTATTCTTTAACCCGATGGCCGTCCCCGTCGTGGTCCCTTTTCTTTTTAGCCCGATGGCCGTCCCCATCGTTGGTTACTTTACTTTATGAACTTGATGGCCGTCCCCGTCATGTTTCATTAATCCCCGGAGAATCTTACAGCTTTACTTGATGGCCGTCCCCATCATAATCCTTTTTATCCCCAGCATGTCGGCCGTCCCCGTCATTGCTTTATTTTCCGCACTTTTCCCAGCATGTCGGCCGTCCCCGTCATTGCTCTTTACCCAGCAGTCGTCCTCTGCTCGACGGTCGTCCTCCGTCGCCCATACTTTACAATATACTTTACTTTCTTTTAATCTATATCCCTTTTCTCCTTCATTCTGTGAGTGCAAATTTCAGACTGTCTTTGGTATTCAACCACAAGTTATCTTGTTTGCCTGTTAAGCCGTAGCTTACAACCTGCACAGCTAACTCATGCTTGAATAGGGGCAGCTGTAAACACCCCAAATTTTCCCTCGCCCATTCACCATGGCTTGTGATCATTCTCATATGCATAAACACAATCATAACATCTCATATCTCATTTTTGATTCACTGCATAGTTTCAAAGTCATCTGCACCTAGGGTTTGTGATCTGAGCAATCCCAAAGCCTCTTGAGCCTCTCCAAAGGTCACTAATCAATTCAAAGGGGTCTACATGTGTTCAAGCATCATAATACATCTTCTCAAAGTCAAAATTGCAAAGGAATCACAAGAACTAGGGTTTGGTATGGATGCAGAGCCAAGTTTGATTGCACAGTTGACCTAGAATTAGGGTTTTGGTTTCAGAGGCCATAACCCCAAATTTTTTGGTCATTCTTGTTTCCATTGATCTCTATATGGTATAGGGGGTGTGCATATCAATTTTCATGAAGAAATTCCATGGGGAAGTCATCTGATCAAGGGTTGACTTTTCAGACAAGTCAGTGCAAAATCAGGGCATCTGAGGCCCCCAATGACCCAACCAATGGTTGATCTTCATCATTTTGAGTGTATATGATCTTTATTTGATCATAGAAGAAGGTTGAAGTTCATAAAAATCAAGAATTTAGGGTTTTTGCAAATGTTGACTTTTGGGGCATAGTTGACTTTTCAAGAATGCTTCATTTTAGGTCATTTTTCAAGCCTTGATTCTTGATCCAAAAATGCTTCAAATGGGAAAACTTTGGTCATGAAAGTTGTAGATTACATCTTTCCCTTTTCAAAAAGTACAAGAACATGATCAAACTCTTCTTGGATCAAAAGTTATGGTGTGACAAAGTTGGCAAGAATCATTAATTTTCAAGGCATGCTTCAAATGAGAATTTTGCAAAATCATGAACCAAGGCCAATTGCAACTTCTAATTCATTTCAAACCAGTATGCAAACATTCAATATGTCCTAAAAGTCAGAATTGGACCAAAGTTTCACATGGTTATGGTTTGTGTAACTAGACTTTTTCATGAAGTTTCAAAAGTGTGCCAACTTGCAAAAACATCATTGTGCTTCTCTCCACTTGATGCATTGGCTGCTGGACCTTCCCAACATCACACACACACCATGCTGCACCAGAACCAGCCCTTGTACTAGCTATAGATTGAGCCATACTTCTCTTACACAAAAGGTGGACTTTGTGCAAAAGCAAACTTACCAATCACTATAGGCCAGGTCACATCATCTGACCTATAGGATTAAAATACAATATCATTTGGCAAGAAAAATGTATCAAGAGGCCAGGCTGAAACCATTCACAACATCACATACACAAAAACACACCCCAGCTGCATATTGCTTCGAATCTCTCTGCCCAGCCATCAAACATCCAAACCATTTCCACACTTCAACTCACCATACTTCATAGACCTCAAACCACCAAGAGCCAGGCCTGAAACAAGCAAGAACACCCCATTGCCATTTCTCACCTCAACTTGCAGTTTCATTCGAAACTCTCTCCATAGCTCTCAAACATCCAAACAAACACTACAGACCTTCTCCACTCATTGTTCTGATCACATAGAACCACTCACACTGGCCTGAAGCTGCCCATTTCACCATGGCCATTTTCAACTGAGTTGAAGCAGGAGCTGTCTAAACTCATCAACCAGCCAGCATAAATTGCTCCAAAGCATTCAAACATCATCTGGGGATCAAGTGGAGTGGATTGCACTGAAGGAAGTGGCCAGAAAGTCATCAGAGTGAAAGCTTCGAATCTCAGGTAGCTTGAAAAATATTTTTTCCAGAAATCATTTCTTTTGTTCTAAACTTGCTCTTTGTGCCTTCCTGATCATGAATATGCTTTCAGTTTTTGAAATGGTGATGAAATGAACATTTAATTGCTCTCTGAAACTTGCGTGCCCTAGTTCTTATTTGCTTCGATTCAGCTTTGTTAGGGAATATAAATTTGTTTTGAGAGAGGGTTTTGATTCGTGAGTGGTTGGAGATCATTTCCCAATTCTTAGATTTCATTTTAGTTAGTTTTTTTGGGGTTTTGGGGATTTTCAGGGGAGATGCTGGCCGGAGAAGACGACCAGAAGTCTTCTCCGGCAGCCTGAATGTCATTAGGGCATAATCCAGTCATTAACTCAAGTTTGAATTCTGAGCGTAGATGGCCTTTGACTTGTTGACTTCGCGCGTGAGTGAGTGGTCCAGATCTGTTTGATTAGCCCTAATCCACGTGTTTAACTTAATTAATCCATAATTAATTTAATTTGATCAGAATCAACCCCAGCCGTCCAGATGCGCGCTGGTCAACACATTCAAGCCCAGGGCTCATCTCATCCCTCCATTCTGTTTACTTTCATTTTATTTATTTTAATTTCATTTCTTTTCCATTTAATTTGCACAATTAATTTAAAATAGTTAAAAATTCCTAAAAATTATGAAACTTTTTCTCATGAGTTTTATTAATTTTTATGACACAAAAATATTTTTATTTTATTTTTTATCATTAAAAAAGTATTTTTAAATATTTAAAAGATTATTTTTAATTGATTAATGGAAATTAATTTATTAAAAATACTTTTAAGTATCTAAAAATCACCAAAAAAATTCATGAAATGTTCTAAGACATTTAGAAACATTGTCCAACCTTCAAACCAAATTTCTTTTTTGATCTTGATGCATTTTGAGAATTTTTCATTGAATTAAATCATTTTTTGTGCATTATTTTGATCATAAGTTCAAAAATTCATTTTTGCCTATCTAGGAAGAGTTGGACATTGATTCTTCTTGCATTGTTTTGTGTTTAGCATGTAGTTTCTAGGATAAAATGGCCATGATTTGATCTTGCATTTTTCATTTGTTTGGCATTTCTTTTGTTTAGGAACCCTAAAAACCCTAATAACTTAGAAAAATCATAACTTGAGATTGGTTAAGAGTTGAGACCTCCCCTTTGGACCTTGGTTTAGTATAGGTTTAGGGTTCCTTTGAGTGGCATTTTCCATTTTTTATCTTAGGGTTTGCTTCTGTTTTGGGTTTTTGTTTGTTGTTTGATCCATAAACCCTAATTTGGGCTTTCATTTGCATCCTTCTTGCATTCTCTTGCATAACATGACTTACCATGACATTTCAAGCTTCCATGTGATTCATTTGACATCTTAAGACATATAGAAGGCATCTTTGATCATTGCATCTTGCATTTGCCATGTTGTATGCTTTGTATGTTTCATAACTTTCCATGTGTATCCATGCTTCTAAGCTTGCACCATTTGCATCCATAAACTTGTATGAACATTTCCATGCCTTGCATCATGTTTGTAGCACTCCATAGCATCATTATCATCATCAATATGCTTCTGGTTTTGTTTAGCATCATACCATCTCATCACATCTTGCATTGCATTGCATTTCTTTCTAACATTTCAGGTGGTAAGCAAACTTGAGAAGTGGATTTGCCTTCACTTCTCATAACTTTTCTTTTCATCTCTCTTGCATCCATTGCTGCATTTATGTATGTGCTTGAGATTGAGCTTACTCATTCTTGTTCCTCCCACTTTCTTTCTTCAAGTGACTTGACTTCTTGAATGAAGCAAGTCACTTTGCTTATCCTGATCCTTTCATCTGCTTCCTGGTGGTTCCTTTGAAGACTTCTCTTGTAAACCTCACAAACTTTAGGAACAACCAAGCATGACAATGATTAGGGTTTTGATTAGTCTCCCCCTCTTAGTTTTACCTTTGTGTCTCTCTTGAGTCCTCTCTTCTCATCTCATAATCAGGGACTAAACCCTAAAGGTTTTAAGGCTTTGTGATTAAGCTTATGCCTGCATCCTTCTCTTAGGATGGAGTGTATAACTTTAATCCTAAGTGTTAAACCCTTAATGTGTTTAACTCCTTTAATCAATTCACTTAATAATCATCAAGACATCACACTTGTAACTTGGGCCTTGCATTAGGGTTCTAATTCTTCCTTAACTGGTTAAGAAGGACTAACCCTAGTGTTAATGGACAAGTCCTCCTCAAGTTGTCTTACAAATCATAAAAAACACTTCATCATCATACCATTGAATAAAATCCACTTAATCAAAGGCTTGTTTTGTCATGAGTTTAATCCCTAATCATGGATTAAGTTGAGGAGTTTTCCTCAGCTTAAACATTCTCATCTATTATCCTTCTATTAGGATGGTGTAATGAGTCTGTTTAATCCTTGATTATGGCTTAACCTCATTACTCAACACTAAACAAAAACACCAAAAACATCTAAATAATCACAAGTAGGTTAATGATCTTAATCCTACACAAAAGGTGATTAAGTGTGAGAATCTGACTTCACACTTAAAGTACTCTCATTACCCCTAATCAGAGGGAAGATGTGATGAGTTTACTAAATCCATTGGTTTAGGCTTAAGCTCATTAACTTACGACAAACTTCAAAAAAGCAATAAAAGACTGAAAACTCAAAACAAACAATAATCGTCTCCTTCGGGATTCTTTTCTCATCATCCTCATTCACAAACGAGAACTTGCTTCTTCCGCCTAATGCAAGACAGTTTGCATCTGTGCCAGACAGATCATACACTTGAGCATGGGCTAGTAAGCAGTTCACAGGTCAATTTATCTTTCAGTCTCTTTAGGTCGAACTACGGTGTTCTGACTTCCTCATTGCACGAGAGGATACGTAGGCATAACTTAACAGTTATCGAACAAAAGTCTCTGCATATTCCCCCTCCTTCCAGCATTATTCTCTTAGCCTCATTATCATGAGCTTTTCATTCTTGTCCTTACACTGACACTGTATATATCACATTTACACATTTCATTTCCTTTACACTGACACCTGTACATCTTTTCCAGCTACTTTATACACAAATTGCACTGACACTACCCCTTTTAAGCACAAATCTTTTAAGCGTGGATCCCGTCGAGTACGACGGACAATCTGGGTGCTAATACCTTCCCAGGTTGTAACCAACCCCCTTTCTCAGTCTCTCTGGTTCGCAACCGTCTTATCCATCTTTTTCTAGGTCTATGCAGCATTACCTTTCCTCCGGGATAAAAATGCCTAGCTGGCGACTCTATTCATCTCCAGTGAGTTCACGGCTGTGTGTTCTCACTGTTCCCTTCGCCGACCGTTCGCGTCTGTACCCTTATTTGACCCTGTTTCATTTATCGGGAGCGACACTTCGTATTCAGCTTCGTTGTTAGTGCAGTTGAAAGTGAGTTTTGCCGAGAAAGGCATGTGAACTCCTTTAGGTGTAATGAGTACTGCACCAACACCACGGCCATTCATGTTAACAGCCCCATCGAACATCATAGTCCATTCTTCTTTCGGGTCAGGCCCTTCAGTGTGAACAGGCTCTTCATGATCTTTTGCTTTTATGAACATGATGTCTTCATCAGGGAAGTCAAATCTCATAGGCTGGTAATCATCAATGGGTTGCTCAGCAAGATATTCAGATAATACACTGCCCTTGATGGCTTTCTGAGAAGTGTACTGGATGTCATATTCAGTGAGGATCATTTGCCATCTTGCAACCCGTCCGGTAAGAGCTGGCTTCTCAAATATGTACTTAACTGGGTCCATCTTTGAGATCAATAAAGTAGTGTGGGTCAACATATACTGTCTCAGTCGGCGAGCAGCCCACGCTAAAGCACAACAAGTTTTCTCGAGCAGTGAATAACGTTGTTCACAGTCGGTAAACTTTTTGCTTAGGTAGTATATTGCATACTCTTTTCGACCAGACTCGTCATGCTGGCCCAGCACACACCCCATTGACTCTTCTAATACTGTCAAGTACATTATCAGAGGTCTTCCTTCAACTAGAGGCATAAGGATTGGAGGCTCTTGTAAGTATTCTTTGATCTTGTCAAAAGCCTTCTGGCAGTCTTCATTCCACCTGACCGTCTGTTCTTTTCTTAACAGCTTGAACAAAGGTTCACAGGTTGCCGTAAGGTGAGATATGAACCTTGAGATGTAGTTCAATCTACCTAGAAACCCTCGAACTTCTTTTTCTGTTTTCGGTGCAGGCATCTCTTGAATGGCTTTGACTTTATCAGGGTCAACTTCAATCCCTTTCTCGCTCACAATAAAACCCAGCAGCTTACCTGATCGCACCCCGAATGTGCATTTGTTGGGGTTCAACTTCAGTTGGTACTTCCTCAGACGCTTGAACAACTTTAGCAGATTCACCAGATGATCTTCTTCAGTGAGGGACTTGGCAATCATGTCATCCACATAACATTCGATTTCTTTATGGATCATATCGTGGAATAATGTTACCATAGCCCGTTGATATGTCGCACCGGCATTCTTGAGCCCAAATGGCATTACCTTGTAGCAGAACGTGCCCCAGGGTGTGATGAAGGTTGTCTTCTCCATGTCTTCAGGTGACATCTTAATCTGATTGTATCCTGAAAATCCATCCATGAAGGAGAATACCGAGAACTGAGCCGTATTATCCACCAATACATCAATGTGAGGTAAAGGGAAGTCATCTTTCGGGCTGGCTCTGTTCAGATCCCGGTAATCAACACACATTCTTACTTTGCCGTCCTTTTTAGGCACAGGTACTATATTAGCGACCCACGGGGGATAGCTAGTTACGGCAAGGAAACCGGCGTCCCATTGCTTTTGTACCTCTTCCTTGATTTTCATTGCCATGTCCGGGAGAGTACGGCGCAATTTCTGTTTAACCGGCGGGCATTCTTCTCTCAAAGGCAGCTTGTGCACCACAATGTCAGTATCCAACCCTGGCATATCTTGATAAGACCAAGCGAACACGTCCACATACTCTCGAAGCAGGTCAATCAGTTGTCTCTTCACTGAGTCTTGTAAGTAGGCCCCGATTTTAACTTCTTTCACGTCTTCATTTGTACCAAGATTGATTGTTTCAACCTCCTCCTGATGAGGAGTAATAACCTTTTCCTCTTGTCTCAACAATCTGGCTAGCTCTTCAGGAAGCTCATATTCTTCTTCAACCCCTTCATCGGCTTGATTGATTGGATTGTCAAAGTCATACGAAGTCATAGCCGTGCTGTTGTCGGTGCTGTCGGGAAGGCATACTCTGCAAGGGTTCAGTTTGCTTATTTTAGTGATTTGATTTTAATCTTGTTTAGAAAAGTGAAATAAAGTTGCCATTTTGAAAACATTGCCATTTATTTTTTGTACAAAAAGAAAAATGGAAAAACAGTGAGCGGAAAAGAAGAAGACTCATTTGCAAAAAGATGTCTGATATTTCATTGATTAATCTTGTTGCACAAAAAGTACAGATGGCCCGATTACAAAATGAGTCTTGTCATCTTGGGCAAGATGCAAGACTTTGATGCATGCTATAAAAATACAGGAAATAATAATTACTCTGCATGAGTAACTCTTATAATTTCCTGGGAAGACCAGTTCGAGATACTGCTCCCTGGGATCTTTGGACGGATCCAACTCTCCAGGTCGCGGTCGCCTTCATCCTCGTCTTCCAGATTGTTGACAGCATCGGGGGTGAGCATCCCCCCACTAACAAAGTTGGGCTCTTTCGCATCCTCTGCTTGATCTTGTTGAGTTGGTTTGTAACCCAACCCAAATTTATCCTCTTTCTTCTCCACCGGTAGCAGTTTTCCCCAGCCTTGGGCACTTCCTTCTTCAACAACCTTCCGGGCTTGTTGATATGATGTCATTGAGGTTCCAGGTACAACAGATGTTTCATTTACATTCAAGGCCTCAAACCCCTGACTCATTGTTTCGTGGATCTCCCCATCCATCTCAATGTATTTATAAGTAGCCAGGTGGCTGACAAAAATATCCTCCTCTCCACAGATAGTAACGACTTGACCCTCCCACTCGAATTTTAACTTCTGGTGAAGGGTTGAGGTCACGGCGCCAGCGGCGTGAATCCATGGCCTACCCAATAGACAGCTGTAGGCAGGCTGTATATCCATCACGTAGAAGGTCGTTTTGAAAGTTTGTGGGCCAATCGTTATAGGCAACTCAATCTCACCCAGAACCGATCTCTTAGAACCATCAAAGGCTCTCACCACCAGGTTGCTGGGACGCAACGCCAATCCGTCATACTCTAGCTTCATAAGGGCCTTTTTAGGTAAGACATTGAGGGATGACCCCGTGTCTACCAGCACATGGGAAAGGACTGCACCTTTACATTCCATAGTTATGTGCAAAGCCTTGTTATGGTTGCGGCCTTCCATAGTCAAATCAGTGTTGGTGAACCCTAGTCCATGACTAGCATTAACATTTCCAACCACAGCTTCCAACTGATTGACGGTGATTTCTTCAGGCACATAAGCTGCGTGCAAGACTTTTAGTAGTGCATTCCGATGAGCTTCGGAGCACATAAGCAATGATAGAATAGAGATCTTGGAAGGCGTCTGATGAAGCTGATCCACTATTTTGTAATCACTTTTCTTGATGATTCTCATGAACTCATCAACTTCTTGATCAAAGGGCGTTTTCAAAGCTTCTTTAACAAACTGCTCTTCCTGCACCAAGCTTTTCCCTTTTGCCTTGGCAGCATCATCTGCTTCGGCAGTGGGTCTCTGAATTTGTGGAGCGAAGAGACGTCCGCTTCGAGTGAAGCCTCCGCCTCCTCCCACATTGTCTATTTGTGGTGCAGGGGTTGATGATTCAAACGTGATTTTTTGTCCCTCGCAGTATAAATCAGAGCCGTAATGCCAGGGGATGGCATTACTGCTTTCATAGGGTACTGGCCCAGGCACCGTGATAGTGACTGGACTGATTGCAGCTGCGGAAGGAATTGTGATAGTCTGTGGATCGTAATATATCGTGACTGGTGCTCTGATGGGAATAGCACTTTGTGAGTTGTATGCAGAATTATTTTCTGGATCGTAATAAATTATAACGGTTGAGACATCTTCATTGTTTGTTGTTGATGTTGTAGGAGACATTGTTGGAAGGATGGGTGTTGTTGTTGTAGGAGTTTCAAAATGAAGTGGTGCTGGAGTTGTAGAAGGAACATTTGTTGATATCTGGTCAGTTGAGATGACAAATGAAGCATTTGTTGATAAAGCCGAAGAATTGTCGGGAACAATGGTTGTTGCAGTTGTAGGAGATGCTGGAATTGTTGCTGATGAGATTGCTGGATTTGGTGGAATTGACGTTGTGATTTGAAGTAGGCCACTCTGAATGAGACCATCTATGCCATCCCTCAAATTATCACACCCATTTACCGAAATGTTGCAGTAAGCACACCCTAACTCACACCCCGGGAACATTTGACACTCGAGGAGTTGAGCCTTAATCTCTACCAACGGTGTCCGGATCTGACCCACACTGGTTATTAAATAAGACAGCTTGTCTTCTTCAATAGCATTGATTCTGGGACCACCGTGGTTAGGCATAGGGTTCTTATTAACATTGGGTGGTGGTGCGAAATTCAGGGCCTTAGAGTCCACCAAGTCTTGTACCTTCATGTGCAAGGCTCTGCACTTTTCTGTACTGTGGCCAGGCGCATTCGAGTGAAAAGCACATCTGGCGTTGGAGTCATAATTCCTGGGTAGACTATTAGGATCTGGAGGTGCCAACGTCCTTAGCTCAACTAGGTTGAGTTTCAGGAGTTATGGCAGTAATGTAGCATATGGCATAGGGATCGGATCGATCACCCTATTGGCTTGAGAAGGTCTCTGTTGATATGGCCTTTGCTGATTGTTGTTGTTGGTGTTGTTGTAGTTTCTCGGAGGATACTGAGCTTGTTGATGGTACTGAGGTTGTTGCTGATAGTTTTGCTGCGGAGGTTGATAAGCTGGTTGTGGATGAGCTGGAGCGGGAATGGTGACTGCTGCCACAGACCTATGAACATACTGAGGTCTGCCCCTGTTGGTGTGGACGGCATTGGTCTCGCCAGTTCTTCTTGGGCCTGCAAAAGGCTTCCTTGTATTGCTGGACGAGCTGGCACCGTTGTCAGAAATCTTGCCCATCTTCAACAGGCTCTCAATTCTCTCTCCAGCTATGACAACGTCTGCAAAGCTAGTTGAAGAGAAAGCAACTAGCCTGTCAATATATGTTCCTTGGAGGGTGTTCATAAACATATCTGCCATTTCCCTCTCTGACATAGGTGGCTGAACAGCAGCAGCCAATTGCCTCCATCTCTGGGCATACTCTCGGAAACTTTCTCTTGACGACTGTGACATTCCCATTAGGAGGGTCCTGTTGGGTGCCATATCTAAGTTGTACTGATACTGTCTGATAAAGGCATCTGCCAGGTCCTTCCAACACCTGATAGTTGCTCTTGTCAGATGAGAGTACCATTCCCTTGACGCTCCAGTTAAGCTATCCTCGAAATAAAACATCCAGAGCTTCTCGTCCATGGTATAGGCCTTCAGCCTCCCCAGAAATGATTGCAAATGAGTCCGGGGGCATGAAGTCCCGTTGTATTTTTCAAAACAAGGAGGCTTAAACTTATGGGGAATCCTGACCCCGTCTACCAAGCCCATGTCCATAACATCAAAACCCAAAGAGTTTTGAGACTCTAAGGATCTTAATTTCTCAGCTATTTCATCCAGCCTTCTGTCATAAGCTTCCTCCCCAGCACCCATTACTGTGAACTGATCCTCGTGGGGGTCTTCTTGCAGTACCCTGCCTGCAGTGGCAGTCCCTTGAACATTGGCAGGAATGTTGATCTCCGGATGGATATGGGGTCCAAATACAGGGGGGTTGACATGAGGTTGGACCCTCTCATTGTTGCTTGTGCCAGCAGTCCCTATATGTGGATCCTCTTGATTCTACCTTTCCACCATGGCCCTCAATCTTTCTTGGCTCTGAGCCATGTTGTTCATCACTTCCATAAACTGCGTCATCTGGGTTCTCATTTCCAATCTTTCGTTTTCCATTTGATTTCTGACCTCTGCAAGGTCCTGTTGTACCTGATCCATTTGTATGCCCGGAAGGTTGTTACGGGTTGGATATCGGTGTGGACGGTTGAGGGGAAATACCCGGCGTCGAGCAATAGTTCCTGAACATCACAACAGAGTTAGCAACAATAAAACAAAAACCTACAAAACAAACAAAGGGTTAGCATGCAATGCAGTATGCTTATTTGTTTTCAAGGTATCCGGCTTGGCATTCAGTTTTGACCCTTCCAGACCCTTGAAGATGCTGTTGATGTTGCTTTTGAAGTAAACTTGGATGGAACAAACTAATACATATATTACAAAAGGCAAATGGTACATAGTTTGTTTACAAATACAAGCCCTCTGAGGGGTCACAATACATTACAAGAAAATAAAAGTACATGGAATGAAAGCAACAACAAGAAAATGGTCAAACACCAAGACCAAACTCATCCTCCCGAACTTCCTTGAGAAGTGCTTCGGTCACAGGATCAGCCGGACGTTCCGTGAGATTCCTGATAAGGAGGTTCCGGGTAGTAACAGCTGCAGTTAGCCTCTTGTGTTGACTTTGGTCCTTTGACCTCTTTACTCCAGCTTTGATCTTCAGCTCTGATATCTCCCTCTGGGCTGCTGCCAGGGCTTCCTGCTGCTCTTTTGCACTAGCTTCCAGCTGCTCTATCTTGTCTTGGACCCTCTTATCCTCTAGAGTACGAGCCTCGGTGATCCTGACCCACCTAGCTTGACTCTCCTTTAGATACAAGTCTGTCCTGGCTTTCTGGAACTGGGCTTCCTTGCAAGCATTCTTCAGAATTTGTTCTCCAGCCCTAGACTTCTTGATATAATCCTCAGACTTCTCAATTTTAGCCAGATGCTCCACTCTCAGCTTCTCTAGCCTCTCAATGTCCATCCTACCATCACTCCTCTCCCGGAGGGTCTTCTGCAAAGCCTGAGTCAACTTCTCATTTCTCTCTTTCAAACCCTCAAACTCCTCCAAACTGACAGTGGCAGGGGGTGGTGCTGAGGATGATCCAGGCATATCCTCCATGGTAAAGGGCATTCCAGAGAATTGAGCCCTGGCATGGGACCAATCATAGTACTGTGCTGATGCTACATTGTTGCACTTCCCCAGAATGGTTACTCCCTTAGTTTGAACATTATCCCAGGCCCAGGCTGCCTGCCTAACAATAGCCAGATTAGGCTTGTTCTCACAATAAAGAGTCTCAACCAAGTCTTGTGCCTTAGGAGTGTGGACCAGTGCATAGCCCAGTTGCCTTCTGAACAGCAGAGGGTTGTAATTAATGCTACCCTTAACTCCTATCAGGGGTACATTAGGGAAATGCCCACAACTGGTGATGATATCCCTGCCCTTTGTGCTTTGAGTGCACCACCTGATATCAGCTGAAGTCAGAGCAGTGAGTCTTCTAGCCCAGTTTCTCTGCTGATGAGGATTCAAAAATGCATCTGTCTTGGGTAGATGCCTGAGAAGCCAAGTATGGAACAAAGGAGCACAACACCTCACTAATCTTCCCCTCTGTTTTTCATTCCTCTGGTGCACTGAATAGTAGAGATCCCCCAATAAAGTGGGCACTGGGTTCTTCAGGATGAAAAGATGGATTGCATTCTTGCTAATGAATCGAGGCTCATCTGCAAATAATATGATCCCATATATGCTCAAGGCCAATAAAGCACAGACTGCTTTCCACTCTCCCAAAGAAGCTTTCAGGGTAGCTTGAGAGATCAAGAAATCCAGATGCAGGCCAGGGATCCCAGCCTTAGAAGTCATATGCTGCCCAATCAGAACTGATTCCAGATGCAAGGCCTTTGCTACCTCTTTATTACCAGGAAAGACCATCTCAGGGTTGAAAGGGATTCTACCCCTGATAGGTATACCAACCAATGATGAGTATTCTTCCAATAAGGGGCCCAGCTGAAAGTCCTGAAAAGTGAAACACCTCAGTGGGGGATCATAAAACTGAAGGCAAGTGTGAATCAGGCTCCTCTGTGAAGGGTCCAAATCCATAACCATATCAAGTATATCTCCATAGTGTTCCCTGAACAGTGGTATATGGTCTGGAGTGATCAGGGTCTGAATCCTCCTGATGTCAACTAGCTCTGGTTGGAAGAAGTGGTAGGTGATATTACTCTTTTTAGGTGCCATGATACTGAGGATAAGTGGAGATAGGTGCTGATGATAACACTGAAGAATGATCCACTGATTGGCTGGTGCAGGTGACTGAAGCAGATAGCTGATAGTTGATAGCTGAAGCAGATGCTGATGAAGATAGGTCAATACTGATGATGGGGTCAAAACCAAAACCAAATGAAGATGGATACCCTGAAAAACAAATAAACAAATGTCAAAATGATGCAATGATTATGTATGCAAATGATATGCAAGGGTTTGTGACTGAGCTGGATCTGATCAAGTGCCCTGATATAGGTCCAAGTATGTCCAAGAAATCCAGATGGAGGTCTATAAATCCAGTAACCAAGGTGGGGGACCCAAATAAAGAGTCACATGTCCAAGGTTTAGAATCACAAGAACTGTTCCAACATGGAGTATTCTTAATCAAATCAAAGTAACAGGGTATGCTGAGGCCAAGGGTACCTGCAAACCTGTAAACAGCCCAACCCCCTCACAGGTGGTGTTCTAAAACAAGGATCCTCAGACTTGGATCAGTTATGAGAAGTGTAAACACTTCTAACCCGGAGGTACAATGTTTACAATAACCATAAAAGTTCCTCCTCTAATTCTCCTCAGTTTCTGAAGGTCAATACTAAAGGTCATCCAGACTTAGCAGGCTTCCCAGATAGCCCTAGCATTGCAGGAAATCTGCAACACAGAGTTCTCAAGAAGAAACCCATATCTGAACCGTGTTTCCATATTCCCGCACCAGACCGAGATGGAATGGGAAAGAATATGAACCACTCTAGCCTAGGTGTCACTCAGGTCCCAGGTATAGGACCTTAACTCTCAATAGAACCCCACCCACCAAAGCAAAAACCAGATCCAGCCAGACAGCATGACAGTATGATATATGTAAAGCTATAAATAAAGCAAATAAGCAACTGTACATAAAGCAGTAAATAAAACATACATACAAGCACAGATAACACCCCAGTAAACACAAATCAATCAAGCGCTAGGAGGAACCCACAAAAAGAACCAGAAGCCCTGGTTACAGTATAAGGGTCCCCAGCAGAGTCGCCAAGCTGTCGCTCCCACCAAATGAAGCCGGGTCAAATGGGGTACAGACGCGAATGGTCGGCGAAAAGAGAATGAGAACACACAGGAGTGAACTCAGAAAGACAAGAGTCGCCAACTAGGCATTTTTATCCCGGAGGGAAGGCAATGCTGCATAGACCTAGAGAGATATGGATAAGACGGTTGCGAACCAGAGAGACTGAGAAAGGGGGTTGGTTACAACCTGGGAAGGTATTAGCACCCAGATTGTCCGTCGTACTCGACGGCATCCACGCTTAAAAGATTTGTGTTTTAAAGGGGTAGTGTCAGTGCAATCTGTGTATACAATAGCTGGAAAAGGATGTACAGGTGTCGGTGTAAAAGAAGTGTAAAGTGTGATATATACAGTGTCAGTGTAAGGACAAGAGTGAAATGCTCATGATCATGAGGCTAAAAGAATAATGCTGGAAAGAGGGGGAATGTACAGAGACTTTTGTTCGATAACTGTTAAGTTATGCCTACGTATCCTCTCGTGCAATGAGGAAGTCAGAACACCGTAGTTCGACCCAAAGAGACTGAAAGGTGAATTGACTTGTGAACTGCTTGCTTGCCTATGCTCAAGTGTATGACCTGTCTGGCTCAGGTGCTAACTGTCTTGCATTAGACGGAAGAAGCAAGTTCTCGTTTATGAGTGAAGATGATGAGAAAAGAATCCCGAAGGAGACGATTATTGTTTGTTTTTGTATTTTCAGTCTTTTATTTCTTTTGAAAGTTTGTCATAAGTTAATGAGCTTAAGCCTAAACCAATGGGTTAGTAAACTCATCACATCTTCCCTCTGATTAGGGGTAATGAGAATACCTTAAGTGTGAAGTCAGCTTCTCACACTTAATCACCTTTGATGTAGGATTAAGATCATTAACCTACTTGTGATTATTTAGATGTTTTTGGTGTTTTTGTTTGGTGTTGAGTAATGAGGTTAAGCCATAATCAGGGATTGAACAGACTCATTACACCATCCTAATAGAAGGATAATAGATGACAATGTTTAAGCTGAGGAAAGCTCCTCAACTTAATCCATGATTAGGGATTAAACTCATGACAAAACAAGCCTTTGATTAAGTGGATTTTATTTAATGATATGATGATGAAGTGAATTTTAGGGTTTGTAAGACAACTTGAGGGGGACTTGTCCATTAACACTAGGGTTAGTCCTTCTTAACCAATGAAGGAAGAATTAGAACCCTAATGCAAGGCCCAAGTTACAAGTGTGATGTCTTGATGATTATTAAGTGAATTGATTAAGAGATTTAAACACATTAAGGGTTTAACACTTAGGATTAAAGTTATACACTCCATCCTAAGAGAAGGATGCAGGCATAAGCTTAATCACAAAGCCTTAAAGCCTTTAGGGTTTAGTCCCTGATTATGAGATGAGAAGAGAAGACTCAAAGAGACTCAAAGGTGAAACTAAGAGGGGGGACTAATCCAAACCCTAATCATTGTCATGCTTGGTTGTCCCTAAGGTTTGTGAGGTTTACAAGAGAAGTCTTCAGAGGAACCACCAGGAAGCAGATGAAAGGAGCAGAGAGAAGCAAAGTAACTTGCTTCATTCAAGAAGTCAAGTCACTTGAAGAAAGAAAGTAAGAAGAAGAATGAGCAAGCTCAAACTCAAACACATGCAAAAATGCAGCAAGGATGCATAAAGGAGATGAAGAGAAGTTATGAGAAGTGAAGGCAAATTCACCTCTCAAAGTCACTTACCACCTGAAAAGTTAGAAAAGAGAAGACAATGCAATGCAAAATGAGATGAAATGGTATGATACAAAACCAAACCAGAAGCATATGCATGATGTTAATGATGCTATGAGATGCTACAAACCAGAAACAAAACATGTGGATGATCATACAAGCTTATGAATGCAAATGAAGCAAGTTAAGACACATGAACATACATGAAAAGTTATGAGATGCATATGGCATACAACATGTCAAATGAGAGATGCAATGATCAAACATGCTTTAAATATGTCTTATGATGTTAAATGAATCACATGGATGCATAAAATATCATGGCAAGTCAAGGTATGAATGCAAATGAAGTATGGATGCATATGAAAGCCCAAATTAGGGTTTATGAACAATACATCAAACACAAACCAAAATCAGAAGCAAACATTAAGATAAAAAATTGAAAATGCACTCAAAGGACCCCTAATCCTATACTAACTCACTGCCCAAAGGAGAAGTCTCAACTCTAAACCTAACTCAAGATATGATTTTTCTAAGTTTTCTAGGGTTTTAGGGTTCCTAAACAAGAAAATTATCAAACAAATTGAAAATGAGAGATCAAATCATGACCATTTAATCTCACAAACTACATGCTAAACACAATGCAATGCAAAAATAATCAAGGTCCAACTCTTTAGGGTTAGGCAGAAATGATTTTTGGAAGTTTAGATCAAAATAATGCATAGAAATGATTTTAATTCAATGAAAAATTCTCAAAATGCATCAAGATCAAAAAATAAATTTGGTTTGAAGGTTGGACAATGTTTCTAAATGTCTTAAAACATTTCAGGAATTTTTTGGTGATTTTTAAATACCTAAAAGTATTTTTAATAAATTAATTTTCATTAATCAATTAAAAATAAACTTTTAAATATTTAAAAATACTTTTTTAATGCTAAAAATGAAAATAAAAATATTTTTGTGTCTTAAAAATTAATGAAACTCTTGGTAAAAAATTTCATAATTTTTAAATGGTTTTTGCTATTTTTAATAAATTGTATAAAAGAAATGAATTAAATATGAAAATAAAATGAATTTAAAACTGAAAAAGGAAAAGTCAAACAATCCAAGGGCTCTCATTCAAACTGAAACGCGTGCGTGTTGACTTGGCGCCAGATCCTATGGCCAGCATTCAAACTCAGCTAATTAATGTTTAAGCCCTAATCCCACCGTTAATGACCCTCAGGTGACCGGAACAGTGTTCCGGTCATCTTCTCCGTTCACCCCAAAAATCAATCTCTCTCTCCAGGCCATTTTAGGAGCTCTAACTCTCCAGAAATCATCTACTAACTATCCTAAACACGAATCCAGCACAAAATCATGTTTAAACTCAAACACAAACACGAATCGAAGCAAAGAAATTTTTAGGTCAAACTTTCAGAACACCATAACATGCTTATTTCTTGCTCATTTTCAAAAGTAAATAGATCCCAATGATCAGTGCAACATACCAAACAAGATTCTAACAAAAAAAATAGAGTTCTGGAAAAAAAGTTCATGAAGCTACCTGAGGTTGAGCTTTCGATTCAGGTGCTTTCTGGCTGCTTCTTTGGCTCAAACAAGTCCCAATGATCTTCCTTAGAAGCTTTTGACCTTTGGTTGGAGTTTATATAGCCTCTAGAGAAAGTTGACAGAAACTCAGGCCAAGGGGATGTGAAATTCGTATTTGTGATATGGGAGGTTTCAGGCCAAAACAATGGTTGGTTTCTGGTCAGTGAAGTGAGTTGAGATGGTTTGTGAAGTTTTTCTTTGTGTTTGAGACTTGTGGAGAGAGATTCGAAGGTTTTTGCTCAAGGGAGTGAAAATGAGGATGCTGAGTTCTAGTGTGCTTCTGGCTTGTGTGTTGTGTGGTTTTGCTAGCATTTGATCCACATAAACAAATCTCATTGGTCAGATGATGTGACCTGCCCTTTATTGATTGGTATGGCCACTTTTGCAAATTGTCAACTTTTGTGTAAGAGGAGCATGGGTCAAGTTCTAGGCTAGTACAAGGGCTGTGGGCTGTGCAGCATGGTGTGAGGGAAAGGCTAGGGTGGTTCAGCATTGTAGGCAGCAAGTGGATGGAAGTGTGATGATGGTTTTGCAACTTGCTCACTTTTGGTTCACATGGAAATATCTTGCTTTACAAACCATGAAAAATGTGATCTTTTGGTTCAAATCTGATTTGTAGAACTTGTATGATGCTTGCATATTGGTTAGACATGAACTAGAAGTCACAAATGCCTTGGTACAAAGTTTTTGCAAGTTTCTCATTTGGTGCATATTTTGAAAATTAGTGATTTTTGCCAACTTTGACACACCATAACTTTTGATCCAAAATGAATTAGGTCATGTTCTTGTACTTTTTGAAAAGGGAAAGATCTAATCTACAACTTTCATGACCAAAGTTTTTCCATTTGAAGCATTTTTGGATCAAAAAGCAAGGGTTGAAAAAGTTGCATAAAATGACATTTCATTAAAAGTCAACCATGCCCTAAAAAGTCAACTTTGCAAAAACTTGTAATTCTTGAATTTTGTGAACCTCAACCTTCTTCCATGATCAAATAAAGATCAAATACACTCAAAATGATGAAGATCACCCCTTGGTTGGGTCATTGGGGGCCTCAGATGCCCTGATTTTGCACTGACTTGTCCAGAAAGTCAACTCTTGATCAGATGACTTCCCCATGGAATTTCTTCATGCAAATTGATATGCATACTTTCTATAACATATAGAGACCAATAGAAACAAGAATGACCAAAAAATTTGGAGTTATGGCCTTTGAAACCAAAACCCTAATTTTAGGTCAACTGTGCAGTCAAACTTGGCTCTGCCTCCATACCAATCCCAGTTCTTGTGATTCTTTGGCATTCTTGCCTTTGAGAGGATATAATATGATGCTTGAACACACATAGACCCCTTTGGAGTGATTGATGACCTTTGGAGTGGCTCAAAAAGCTCTTGGATTGCTCAGATCACAAACCCTAGATGCAGATGACCTAGGACCAATGCAAAGACTCAAAATTGTGGTATGAGATGTTATGATTGTGTTTATGCATATGAAATGATCACAAACCATGGTGAAATGGGTGAGGGCAAGTTTGGGGTGTTTACAAGGAGGATAAACAACGTCTTGAGGTAATGATATGCTTTCAGGAGGATAAATAACGTCCTGAGGAAGTGGTAAACTTTGGGAAGATAACAACGGCCCAAGGTAATAATATGCTTTCAGGAGTATAAACAACATCCTGAGGAAGTGATGATCTTTGGGAAGATAACAACGGCCCAAGGAGATAATATGCTTTCAGGAGGATAAAGCAGTCCTGAGGTAATAATATGCTTTCAGAAAGATAAACAACGTTCTGAGGTAGTAATATGCTTTCAGGAGGATAAAGCAGTCATGAGGAGGTAATAATATGCTTTCAGAAAGATAAAAAACGTTCTGAGGTAGTAATATGCTTTCAGGAGGATAAAGCAATCCTGAGGTAATAATATGCCTTTAGAAAGATAAACAACGTTCTGAGGTAGTAATATGCTTTCAGGAGGATAAAGCAATCCTGAGGTAATAATATGCCTTCAGAAAGATAAACAACGTTATGAGGTAGTAATATGCTTTCAGGAGGATAAAGCAGTCCTGAGGTAATATGCTTTCAGGAGAATAAACGACGTCCTGAGGAAATGATAACCTTTGGGAAGATAAACAACGGCCCAATTGTCACAATTTGTTAATGAAATTTGTCTGCTGGAGAATTAACCTAAAAACAAGGTAGTATCCTGTATGATAATATTAGTTCATGTATTATGTATGCATGTATAATATGATGCACTTAAGTAATGTATTATGTATGTATGTATATGTATTATATGATATGATGTAAATGATGTATGTATGATATGATGCTGCCTGAAGCGTCTGGATATCTTTGTATAATAACTGCTGGCCAGGGAAAATAAATCCCGGTTTGTTGCTGAAGAGTATGAGGAACTTGTTCCCGTCTTGTTTGATAATATATTATACATACCCTCCCGTCTTCGTTTGATAGTAGGGTATACATAACTTCCCGTCTGCTGGGGATAGCAAGGTATACATAACCTCCCGTCTTCGTTCGTCGTACTCCTATTGGAAGGTAAATTCCCGAATATCCGAATGAGGATAAAAGAGATGGATATTAATTCCAAGGGAGATGTGACTTTATGGAGATGGATTTGCCCTACTGAGGGATTTGTAACTGTCTTGTAAGAGTGAACCTGGTGAAGCTTCGTTGGAATCGTTCCCTCGTTCGTCCTTAGTAAATACTATTACTGCATTTTCATGCATTTCTGGTAAACATCAATCATATTAAGCATACATGCATTTCTGGTAAACATCAATCATATTCAAAAGCATAATACATTCAAACACAACCAATGGACGTTTCGCTTATGTAAATAGGGTAAAAGTAAATCTGGACTCAAAAATGGAATTTTATTTATATCAAAGAGTGACCCATACATGGGTAAGTTTGTACAAGGAGACATAAACCCTAGTAAGAGGATTTTGTCATAAAGTTTTACAAAACAAGGAGAATCAGCTATGTGGGAAATAATCCTATTGAGTTTCACTTCTACTATTGCCATTATCTTCAAGTATCTCATCTTCTGCTGTTGAGATGGAAATGATTGGATTGAGCTTTATCTGTTCGAGCTTGAGTAAGTAACACAACTGGTTGCAGTTTCATGAGTGATCCAAACGAGACATAGTCATACGCTTTAATCCCTAACTTTTGCCTGGATTGCCCTTTCAGGTTTTCAATCCACCGGGATACCGTTTTTTGCCCAAGCCGCCTTTTCAGGTTTTTGACTTGCCGGGTGTACATCTTTCATATATATCCCTAATTTTTGCCCAAACCCTTTTGGTTTGCCGGGATGCCCTTATTTTTGCCTAGGCCTGTCAACCTAGCGGGTCTCTTTTCATGCGTAGTATTTTTTAACTATGTATGCGTTTACATGCTGTGGGAAGTCTTCACCATCCATAGTAGTAAGTATCATGGCTCCTCCTGAAAATATTTTCTTGACTACGAATGGTCCTTCATATGTGGGAGTCCACTTTCCCCTAGGATCACCATGTGGTAATATGATACGCTTGATTACCAAATCACCAGCCTGATATACCTTTGGCTTAACCTTCTTGTTAAAAGCTTTGATCATTCGTTTCTGGTACATCTGGCCATGACAAACTGCTACTAACCTCTTCTCATCAATCAAATTTATCTGGTCAAGTCGAGTCTGAATCCACTCATCTTCATCCAAGCCTGCATCCTTCATAATTCTTAAGGAGGGAATCTGAACTTCAATGGGTAGAACTGCTTCCGTACCATAGACTAAGGAGAATGGGGTTGCCCCTGTTGAAGTACGTATTGTGGTACGATAACCATGAAGAGCAAATGGTAACATCTCATGCCAATCCTTGTAAGTAACAGTCATCTTCTGTACAATCTTCTTAATGTTCTTATTAGCGGCTTCAACTGCCCCATTCATCTTTGGACGATACGGAGAAGAGTTGTGATGCTTAATCTTGAACTGCGTGCAGAGATCAGTAATCATAGTGTTGTTCAGATTAGAGCCATTGTCAGTAATAATCCTTTCAGGGATGCCATACCTACATATAAGATTATTCTTAATGAATCGAGCCACCACATTCTTAGTAACAGATGCAAATGAAGCTGCTTCCACCCATTTTGTAAAGTAATCAATAGCAACCAGGATGAAACGATGCCCATTAGAAGCAGTAGGATTGATCTCACCAATCATATCAATGCCCCACATGGCAAAAGGCCAAGGAGCAGTCAACACATTCAATGGTGATGGAGGTATATGCACTTTATCAGCATAAATTTGACACTTGTGACATGTTCTGGAGTGTTGATAGCAATCAGCTTCCATGGTAGACCAATAGTAACCTGCTCTCAATATCTTCTTTGCCATAGTATGACCACTAGAATGAGTGCCAAAGATCCCATCATGCATATCTTCCATAATCTCTGTTGCTTCCTTCTTATCCACACAACGAAGCAAAGTTGAATCATGATTGCGCTTATATAAAATCCCATTACTTAAGAAGAACTTAGCAGAAAACCTTCTCAGAAACTTCCTATCTTTGGCAGATGCCCCTTCAGGGAACTCTTGAGCTTCAAGATATCTTTTTACTTCGTAGAACCAAGGCTTCTCCTCTGCCCCTTCAGTGTCAATCTCATTGCAGTATGCAGGCTTCTCAAATCTATCAATGGTAATCTTGGGAGCTTCATCATCCCAGCTGATCTCAAACATGGATGCCATGGTAGCTAATGCATCTGCCAACTGATTCTCTCTTCGTGGAATATGTCCAAAGGTAATCTCTTTGAAATGTGGGATCAAAGACAAAACATGCTCTCTGTAAGGAATGAGATTATCATGCTTGGTATCCCAATCTCCTTTAATCTGACTTACTACCAGGGCTGAATCTCCATACACGTCTAGGAACTGAATCTTCATATCAATGGCAGCTTTGATACCCAGGATACATGCCTCATACTCAGCCATGTTATTGGTACAATAGAAACAAAGTCTGGCAGTAATCGGGGTATGACAACCTTCAGGGGAACTGATCACAACACCAACACCATTACCAAGTGCATTGGAAGCACCATCAAAAACCATAGTCCATCGGGATCCTTGCTCAGGTCCGTCATATTGTCCAGGTTCTTTGGTAACAACCATAATATCTTCATCAGGGAACTCAAAACTCATTGACTGATAATCATCCACTGCTTGATGAGCCAAATGATCAGCAACAACACTTCCTTTAATGGCCTTCTGAGTAGTATACTGTATATCATATTCTGTCAAGATCATTTGCCATCTTGCAATTCTTCCGGAGAGAGCAGGTTTCTTAAATATGTACTTGATTGGATCCATCTTCGAAATCAATAAGGTAGTATGAGTCAACATATACTGTCTTAGTCGGCGAGCAGCCCATGCCAAAGCGCAGCAAGTTTTCTCGAGCAATGAATATCTTGTTTCACAGTCGGTAAACTTTTTGCTAAGGTAGTATATTGCCTGCTCTTTTCGACCAGACTTGTCATGTTGCCCCAAGACACACCCCATTGAGTTGTCTAACACTGTTAAGTACATAATCAAGGGTCTTCCATCAACTGGTGGCATCAAAATTGGAGGTTCTAGCAGGTATCTCTTAATTTCATCAAAGGCAGTCTGGCACTCATCATTCCATTCCATCACCTGATCTTTCTTTAACAACTTAAAGATGGGCTCACAGATGGCAGTCAATTGGGAAATAAATCTTGCAATGTAGTTCAATCGTCCCAAGAAACCTCTAACTTCCTTCTCAGTACGGGGAGCTGGCATCTCTCGTATAGCTTTCACTTTTGCAGGATCCACTTCAATACCTTTTCCACTAACTATGAAACCCAGAAGTTTACCAGATCTAACTCCAAAAGTACATTTGTTTGGGTTCAACCTCAACTTGTATTTCTTCAACCTTTCAAACAGCTTATGCAGATAATCAAGATGTTGTTCTTCATTCTGGGACCTGGATATCATATCATCCACATATACTTCTATCTCATGATGGATCATATCATGAAACAAAGCCACCGTAGCACGCTGATATGTTGCCCCTGCATTCTTCAAACCAAATGGCATCACCTTATAACAGAAAGTTCCCCACTGTGTAACAAATGTTGTCTTCTCCATATCTTCAGGTGCCATCTTGATTTGATTGTAACCAGAGAAACCATCCATGAAAGAGAATACTTTGTGCTGAGCAGTGTTGTCTACCAGAACATCAATATGAGGAAGGGGGAAGTCATCTTTAGGGTTGGCCTTGTTCAAATCTCTGTAGTCCACACACATACGTACCTTACCATCTTTCTTAGGAACCGGTACCACATTTGCAACCCACTGAGGATAAGAAGTCACTGCTAAGAACCCTGCATCAAAATGTTTCATTACCTCTGCCTTGATCTTCTCTGACATTTCAGGACGCATACGACGAACCTTCTGTTTCTTTGGACGACAATCTTCTTTCATTGGTAAACGGTGAACCACAATGTTTGTATCCAACCCTGGCATATCTTCATAAGACCAAGCAAAGATCTCCACATAGTCACGTAGCATCTGAATCAATCTGCTCTTGACACTATCTTCTAAATCAGCCCCTATCTTGACTTCTTTCCTGTTTTCTTCAGTTCCCAGATTCACAACTTCGACTGGCTCTTCATGTGGCTGTATAGCTTTCTCTTCTTCTTGTCGTCCTCATTTCCGTCTTCAGTTTGATAGATCGGATTCTCGAAATTATAATTGGCAATAGTAGAACTGTTATCAACAGGATCCAGAGTGGATGAGGATCTGCATTTTAGTGATGTGGGTGTGTGTAAGAACACATAGCTGATAAAACAAAAAAATAAAAGAAAAGAAAGACGAGGAACACAATATTTACGAAAACGAAACGTCCACTGATTTTTATTGAATGAAGTATGCAAATGAAATGACATCCCGTAACAAGCACACCATTGTGCCCCGGGTAAGGCACAAGGCTGAAAGGTTTAATTGTTCAGAAATTACAAACTTAAAAAGCAACAACATAGTAATAGTATTTACTCCTGACTAAAGGAGATAAGAATAACATCTTCAGCCTTCCAGTTATTGAGTCCAGCACCCACAGTAGGAAAAATCCAAGCATCCAGGTTGTATTCTTCATCATAGTCACCCACAACATTGATCTGGTTCTTCATAACCCCTTGATTGGTGATACGAACAGCACGAGCACGACGAATAGCCTTCTGGGACTCTGCAGTGAAACCCAAACCAAATTTGTCAGACTTGTATGGGATATCAGGAAGCTGTCCCCAAATAGTACAACCACCTTCATCCACCACAACTCTAGCATCTTTAAGGGAGGCCATTGTAGGAGGTACTCTAGTGACCACAGGAACTTTCTTCACAATAGGAGGAGCTTCATAATCATTAACAATCCAAGGAACCACTTCAAATGTCTGACACGGAGTTTCAACATATTCACCTTCCACTTCCAGATACTTGAAGGTGTTCACATGACTGACAAAATATTCTTCCTCTCCATAGACAGTAACAACCTTTCCTTCCACCGGATATCTCAGCTTCTGATGTAATGTAGAGGTTACAGCACCTGCCCCATGGATCCAGGGACGACCAAGCAAACAAGAGTACGAAGGACGAATATCCATCACATAAAATGTAGCATTGAAAATTTGAGAACCAACTTTGATTGGGAGATCAATTTCTCCATGCACCACTCTTCTCGAACCATCAAAAACCTTCACCACTATATTACTGGGCTTCAGCACAGCATCTTCAGGACTCAGCTTGTTCAGGACTTCTTTGGGCAACACATTCAGAGAGGAACCATTGTCTATCAATACATGTGACAGGGTAGTGCCCCTGCATTCAATTGAGATATGCAGGGCCCTGTTATGATCCCTCTTGGCAGGGGTCAAATCAGCATCAGAAAACCCTAACCCATTATCATAAGTCAGGTGGGCAACACAATTCTCAAACTGGTCAACAGAAATTGCATTTTGTACATGAGCAGTCTTCAGAAACTTAATCAAAGCTTTGGCATGAGCTTCAGAACATAACAACAAGGACAGCATGGAAATCTTGGAGGGAGTATGCCCCAACTGATCAACAATGTCATAATCACTCTTGCGAATGATTTTCAATACTTCTTCCATCTGCTTAGAGAGATCATCAGTAGTTGTCACATCATTAGGTATAGGCTCAATAACAGGACCTTTGCCCCGAGCATCAGTGGTGGAGGTAGCAGCAGGAGTAACTGCATTCTTGGAAGTAACTGGAGGAGAGAAGACTCTTCCACTTCGTGTGATCTTACTAGACCCAGCAATATTATCAACATCAACAGGCACATCAGCTAAAGGTTCTTGCTTAACACCATGGATATAAACATCAGACCCATAGTGCCAAGGCACAGTTTTATCAGACGTATACGGAATAGGACCAGGAGTAGTAATGACCATAGGAGCCACCTTAGCTTCAGCAACAATCTTCACAGGGCCTTCAGCAGTAATCTTAATTGGACCCTTATGAGTGATTTTAATAGGACCTTTGGAAGTGATCCTCACCGACGCTTTGTCAACCATATCAACCTCTTCAGTCTTCTTACCCTTAGTAATATGATCCACCATACTCTCCACAGAAGGTGGTGTCCTCTCGAATACTATGGTGTAATTATTCATGAGGCGTTGAATCCCGTCCTTCAACCTCCAACAGCTATCTGAATTATACTCACAATAGACACAATCTTCTCGACAACCTGGAAAGAACCCAGCTTGTACTAACTTCTTCTTGATAATAGACAATGGTGTAGTCAACTCTGCAACTGAGGAGATATGGGAATCTTCATCAATGGCATTGACAGTCTTCTCATGATTTGGCATTGGAGCAGTAATCACATTTGGAGTACCCGGAGGGTCAAACTCAATTTCTCCAGCCTCAATCATATCTTGAATTTTGTTCTTCAAGACCCAGCAGTTATTAGTATCATGTCCCTGACAGTTTGAATGATACGCACATCATGCATTGGGATTGTACCTAGGAGAGGTAACATTAGGATTCTGAGGAGCCTCTTTCAGAGTAATAAGTTCAGCCTTCAACAAGTGTTGCAATGCCTGAGCCATTGACATGTTGATCTTAGTGAACTGTCTTCTAGCCTTCTGTTGGTTGCCCTGTGGCTGTTCTGTTGTTGCAGGAGTTGGATTTGAAATATGAACTGCACTCACAGACTGATGCCTTCTATTACGATCAGGTTGACCATAAACAGCATTGGATTCTTTCTTACCAGTGGGGGACTTCTTTGCAGTACCTGATGAAGAAGTACCCACTTGAATCTTGCCACTCTTTATACCATTTTCCACGCGCTCTCCTGTCATTATCAACTCAGTGAAGCCAGATGATGAGCTTCCAATGAGATGACTGTAAAAAGGACCACTCAGCGTACACATGAACATATCAACCAATTCCCTGTCAGTTAAAGGGGGTTGTACTCTTCCAGCTAAATCTCTCCACTTTTGAGCATACTCCTTGAAACTTTCTTTGGCACCCATAGACATGCTTTGCAACTGCATGCGAGTGGGAGCTAAATCAGCATTGTATTGATACTTCTTATAGAAAGCTTCAGCAAGATCATTCCACTCCTTGATGTTGACACTCTCCAACTGATAATACCATTCCAATTGAGCTCCAGATAAGCTCTCTTGGAAGAAATGGATCCACAACTTCTTATCAGCAGTGTGGGGTTGAATTCTTCTGACATAAGACCTCAGATGCAGCTTGGGACAAGAGACCCCATCATAAACAACAAAGGTAGGAACCTTGAAACCAATGGGTATGACTACCCCAAATATCAGACTCAAATCTTCAAAATCCAGCCCAGAAGACTTCTGCAACTCCATAGCATCCATTCTATCCACCAGCATCTTGAATTTGTCTTCATTAGGCTCATGGTAGTAATTAGCCTCAGAATCAGAGTCCCCCATAGTGTTGTGGAGACTGCCTCCATCTTTTTCAAACTCTTCAGACTCATAATCTTCAACTGGTTCTTTGGTCTTGGCAAGACCTTTGAACCTTCTTCCCATGTTGATCAGGCCACCTGACCTTCTAGTCTTCTTAGTCTTCTTGGCCAGCAGTGTCTTCAATTCATCCTGCCCCTTGGTCAGGTTCAGGATCAGCTCTTGGAACTGTGCATTTTGTGCCTGGAGATCCTTAATTGTTTGTTCAAGAGCCATTGCTGAAATAAACAGCGAGAAGATGAGAAACCTGTGCACAAATATAAACCTGTGATGCAATGAAATGATATGTGAATACATATGCAATGTTTTCAAGGACCGCAGGATTTAAATTTGCTTAAACAAACAAGAAGGTAAACTTTTATTAGTAATAAATTTGTTTTGCCCCTTGGGCTTACAGAAAATGAAATGAAATAAATACAAGAGATGGGGTTTTAAGTCTCCCATGGACGTTTCCTCTTTGTGTTGAGGTATGAGTTGAGATTCCGTTCCTCGTGAAGTTGTTTTGTTAGTTCCAGGATTCTTTCTTGGTTTGCTTTGTAATGAGCCTCGAAAGTATCCCTTTGATCCTTCATTTGGATCCAGGATCTCTGTAAGTCTTCCATGTCAGTAGGCATGTCTGGGTGAAGGATGGTATAAGCAGTATCTTCTTCAGCAACAGGTTCCATGGTAACTGGCAGGATAGCAGGATATGGCATCATGAGAGTCTGAGCGCGAGATTGCACCCATCTGAGATAAGCCTCCATAGGAATAGTATACTTAGGCTCCAGAGTCTTGCTGTCAACCCTGTTTACTTTTCCCCATGCTCGTATGAATCTCTGACGGTAACCTTGAAGATCGTTGTCGTAGTCAAACACAATGCCTTGAATCAACATGTCATGTGGACCATCACTCCGAGCGTAACCAAACTGTCGTAAAGCTAGGGAGGGGTTGTAGGTGATGCCTCCTCTTATGCCTAGAAGTGGCACATTAGGAAACTCCCCACAACGGTCAATGATAGTGACATTCTCCATAGATCTGGAGCACCAATGGATATCTGAATGCGAGAGTGACATGATCCTTTTGGACCATCTGAACCCTTGCTCATTCTTCATCACTGAGCGAGGAAGGTGAGAAATAAACCACCTAGAAAGCAAAGGTAAGCAACACATCAAAGTTCCTCTTGCCCTTGTAGTACGAGTATGGAGAGAATGTAGGATGTCTCCAAGCAATGTAGGTACTGGATTGTGACTCAGGAAGATGTTGATGGCATGAACGTCTATGAACTGATCAGGATTGGGAAACAACACTAAGCCATAAATCAACAAGGCTAAGATCTCCTCAAAAGCATCATAGCTCATAGCTTTCAAGAACACTTGAGCTTTATCCATTAATACCTTAGCAAGAATACCCTTAACTCCGATTCTCGTTTCTAGAACAATGTCTGACTTCTTCAGATGTAGAGCTGCAGCAATGATCTCAGGTTTAGGCTCTCTTTCCAAGCCTGTGAAGGGTCTTTGATCAAGAACAGGTATACCCAGAAGTTTAGAGAACTCTTCCATTGTAGGAACCAGCTGATAGTCGGGGAATGTGAAGCAATGGTGCTTAGGGTCAAAGAACTGGAACAGAACACTCATCATGTCTTCATTGAATCCTGAGGTGACTAGATCCAATAGGTGACCATGTCTCTTGATGAACTGGGAATGATCAGACACTTGAGAAATCAACCCTTTAAGCTTGGGAGGTATGCCTACGAAGTTGATCCTGATAGTGTTTCTGCGAGCAGAAGCCATGACCTGCAACAAAGAACAAAGATAAATCCTTTGGTCCTTGAAATGGTTAGTGAAAATGCTATGCTTATGATGCATGATGATGTCATGATGTTATGTTCAAACACAAACATGTGGCACACACAAACAAGTCACGCAATAGCCCTAGGTTTGAAGGCTTGCATGAGGTTTAAGGTAAGTACCCTCCCCTGAAGTTTAGTTGGTTCATCCTGTCCTATAAAGTAACCAGGTTCTAAGGGATCTCAATATCATTGATCCTTCACAAGGGTGGTTGTTCAGTAGGCAACTTACTTGCCAACCAAAACCCTCCAAGTTTAGGATCTCAATGAGTGTAGTATCGAGTATCAACCAACTTCAGTCTGCACCAAAGCCGGTTATCTCACTACTTTTCTAAAGGCTAAGACGGGATAACTAGGGTTCTGAAAGTTAGTTAGTTCATTGACAACATATGGCAGCCTCATATTATCCTCAACTTGACTTAAGGAACATAAGCACCCACCAAGAAGTCACACTAACTATGGCCACCAGATCAACCATATCGGTATACGCCGTACAGTTTCCTTGGTCTATTGCCATTTACCTAAGGTACACTAGATCCGGGTTAGGATCTTTCACACATAAGAGCCCAACAAGTAAGTATAAAGCAAACAAGGCAAACAATTTTAAAGTGATCTAATTCCTAAGGGTACCCCGCTTTTATTAATTCCCCAGCAGAGTCGCCAGTTCTGTAACACGGTGGGAGAACTGACTTTAGTTATGTTGCGGATAGCAAGAGTTGCCACCGACTTTTATTTTATCCAAAGGAAAGGCATAAAAGAACAGGAAAGACCTTTGAAAAGATTTTTGGGTCCGGGGGGTAGGTTATGTAAAGGGAAGGTGTTAGCACCCTTTACATCCATGGTTATCCATGGGCTCTTAGTTACTTAGCTCACTTTAAAATGTTTTTGAAATGTGAATTGTGTGAATAAAAAATTTTCTTAAGTGTTTTATAATGACCCATGTACGGATGCATATAAAACCTTTGTTTTGAAAATTTGTTTGAAATGTGAAGTGTTTGAAATGTTTTTGAAGAGTGAGCAAGTAACTATGAGGAACCTACCCTAAAGTTTAAGTCTTTTCTGTTCTTGAATCCATTAAATGGTAAGACTATCCCTATTATTAAGGAATAGGTAGTCATTACCTTGGATGTGAGGGACAAGTAAGGGTCATCTGTTAATGTAGGCAACTGTGGGGTGTATAAGCAATTTGGGAGGGACTATCATCTTTATTCGAAAGGGACAAGATCATTACGAAGGCAACATTCGAAAGGGACTTGATCTTTTATATGTTAAGGGACTAGATGACTTTATTTTGAGGGACTTTTGCTTTATACACCCTACTTGACCCTTTTGGTTTAGGCAACATGAGAGGTAACCCTAGAAAGTGAGATGGCGATCAAAGATCGACTTACGTGTGTGAATGTACAATTTAATATTTATCTTTAAATTAAGTGATCTAAATTAATTTTAAATTACAAGTATGTTTACACTCCCTATTTACTAACCATGGCATAAAATAAATAATTTAAACATTATAAAAATATTACATCCAGGAGCAATTACATAATAATAATAATAAAAGCAATTTAAATAAATAAGCAAAATATTAATAAGAAAAATAAATAAGCAATTATAATTGGGTTAGTAGAAATAATAATAATAACAATTTAAAAATAAATGGGGTTAGTAATAAACATGATTAATAATAAGCAAAAATATTATAATAAATAAAATTTTCAATGGTTAATAAGAAAGTATGAACAATTATATTAATTATTATAAAATTTTAAGTTATGTATAAATTATAGAGAAAAATTGATTATGAACATATTATGAAAAATAAATTATAATTATAAAAATTAAATTAGCAATTTTCACATATTTTTAAATATATAATAAAATTATTTACATGCAAAAATTGAATTATAAACAATTAAGTAATATTTTCATATTATAAAAAATAAATTAGGCATTTTAATTTTTATGTACAAAAATTTAAAGTATAAACAATTTATGCATAAAAATTGGATTAAATATAAATAATAATATTAAACAAAAATAAAAGAAAAAGAAAATAGGGTTTTAAAAATTATTATGATTAGTTAGGGTTTAAAGAGAATTAGGGTTTTGTTATTTAATAATTAATTTATTTGTACAAAATATATAATATTAATACTATAAAATAAACATTAAATGATTTTTTAATAATAAAAATTTAATTTTTTGAAAATATAAGTTTGAAATTACATACAAGAAAATAAAATAACAATTTGATTTTTTTTAATATTTATAATTAAAGAAATTAATTAAATATATTATAAACAAAAACAAAATAAGAAAAAAATATGAAAAAATAACATACCTGGGGCTGGGATTCGAACCCAGGCCCTAGGCTTTGCAAGCTCCAAGACTAACAAGCCAACCACTGGACCAGCTGCGCTCTGGTGATAGTCAATGGCGTACAATTGTTTTTATTTTAAACCTGCGAAACAAAAAGAAATTGAAGCAAAACTTGTTCCTGGCTGGATTCGAGCCCTTGACCTCAACTTCACACACGCGCGTCTCTACCAACTGAGCTAAGCATTCTCTTTGAAATATATATAACAATATAACATAATAAAACAAGCCCAATTTCAAAAACCAGATTTCACGCCATGGCCTTCATCTTCTTCCTCTGAACCTACGAATTTTCCTGCGTTTTCACTTACGAATATACCTGCGAATTTCATAGCATATGGAACCTGCGAATTTCAAATACCAGCAAAACAGTACAATTTTTACAAATTGATTAATGAAACATGATCCTCACAGTCTATACAATCACACCATGTCCTTTAAATTCATTTAAATTCAGTGAATCATGAAACCCCAAATTCAAAGGTGAAACCCTAACTATGGCATCTCACGGGTTATTCATGGTTTCTTCAACTTCTTTGCCCAAAAACATTCTATACAACATCACAAACATGATTAGCCAATCAAAATTCATCAAAATGCATTGAATTAGTGAAATCGAAAAACTCATATTCAAGAACAAAACTTGATTCGGTTTATGTGATATGAGGTGTTTTGAATGCAAATAAGTATTGGTTTCGACTCAATGATGTCCAGGGATCATTGCTATGTTCTCAAATTACCTTCTAATGCCTTGTATCTTAAAATCCGAATTTGAGTTTGGAGAGGTTTTTTTGAAATACAAACTTACACTTTTGAGGCAGGAATCCGTCCTTTGTGATTAGGGTTCAATCATGTACTTATAGAGCAATGCATTAGGTCAGAAAAGATTGATTATTGTGTGAAGAATTTGATCCAAAAAGATTCAAAAAGATAAGCCTTAAAAATCAAATATTTTTGCATAAACACTTGCTATTTTAGGCCAATCATCATGATCCTCTTACCTCTTTGATTCCAATCATATTTATGAATTTCTAGAAGCTTAATCTTTTTTAAATCTTAGACTTTTATATTTTATTTTAATTTAAAATGATTTTTAATGAATTAAATCAAAATAAATAAAAATAAAATGATAAAAAATCTGATTTTTGTTGACTTGGGTCGTGCATGAGGTTATAGTATGGATTGGGTCATCATATGGCAAGCCCATTTAGAAAAAATTGGTTTTAGACCTCCATTTTCTTCATAAACCAACCAAAAATTTCCCAACTTTGCAAGGGCACACATCCTTAAATTTTAATGCTATGAGGGTGTTCTTGGACATTTTGGAAAGCTTGAAGAGTCCTCTAACCAACCCCACTGGTTTCATCTCCATATCATTTACCATTCTCAAGTTATACCCTTTTGAAGTTGTTGACTTTTTGTTGACTTTCAAAAGGACCTATAATGTCTTAGCTCATACCTTCCAAATGAAGCATTTTTGGGCTTGGCTTGTGAGACACAAAGTTGTAGAGAATTAAATTTCCTTCAAAATGAGATTTGGATGGAGACTTGGTGATGAATCATGTGAAAGTTATGGCTGGTCAAAGTTCAGTTGACTTTTACTAAGGAAACCCTAATTTAGAAACTCCTGATTCTTGATGATCTGAAATATCCTTGATGAATCATGATCAACCCTTGATCAAATGATGAATTTTACTTCATATACTTGATGTTGGCAAAAAATCATGAAGTTTGACTTTTGTTTTACCACAGTTGATCTCAGTTTGACTTTTTAACTGCTTTGACGGATTTTGACTTATCTGATCATCTGACTGAGCAAACCTTTGAGAAAAGTCTTGAAACTTTCCATGGGGGTTCTTACACACATATAAGATGTTATGAAGCTCACTTGAAGTATTGGAAGTTAATTTAGCCTGATTAAAGTCAAAACCCTAGTTTTGGATGCACTACTTAGGAGGTGCATTGTCTGAGGGAATTGTCAAATCTTCTGACTATTTGTGAACTTTGTGAACCTTGTGAACCATCATAAGATGTCTTGTGAACCTTGTGAACCTCATGGAAGGTCTTGTGAACCTTGTGAACCTTGTGAACCTCATAAAGTGTCTTGTAAACTTCATGAACCTCATGAAAGGTCTTGTAGGTATTGTGAACCTTGTGAACCTTGTGAACCTTCTTAGCACACAAAGTCTTGTATTGTGAGGGAAAATTTTGGGGTGCAATAGTTATGATCAGCATTTGGTCCACATATCAACTTGTGATAGGTCTGAGGAGTGTTTGTGCCCTATTGTGATTGGTATGGCCTTCTTGAAAAAAGTTACCAACTTGTGTACTTGAGGTATGGGCAAGGATGCAGTTGGCCTTTGGGCATGTCCCTGCGCAGCTGACTTCAAGGAAGTTCACAAATTCAATCTTGAAGCAATTCAGCATGTGGGAAATAAGTTATGGGGTGTTTTGCAATTATGTGAAGTTTTGGCCCCTTTGAGAAATCTTGAGGTTCAAGGCATGTAATCTTGCAATTCCTTGGGCAATTCTGATCTAGAAGCAATGTATTATGATGTTATGATGTATTGAAGTGTGTTTGAAGTCACAAAAAGCCTTGGCAAGAGGTTTTGCAAAGAATCCCTTTTGGTGCATTCTTGAAATTTATGGGATTTTTGCCAACTTTGTTAAGCCATATCTTGAGTTCCAAAATGAATTAGATCTTATTCTTGTACTTTTTGAAAAGGGAGTGATCCAATCTACAACTTTCATGACCAACAATTTTTCATTTAAAGCATTTTTGGTTGAGAAAGAGGAGGTAGAAAAACTTTCCCAAAATGGAAAGTTTACATTACAAGTCATTTCCATTTTTGGCAACTTTTGGTTTAGCTCAATTTTCTTCAATTTTGTGAACTTCTAAGTACTTCAATGATCAAATAAAGATCACACAACTTTAATTTGATGAAAAATCCACTTTGGTTCCATGGATGGGGGCCTCAGATGCCCTGATTTTGCTCTGACTTGTTCAAGAAGTTACCCAGTGATCAGATGACTTCCACAATGAATTTCTTCATCAAAATTGGTACACATGATCCTCATAACATATTGAGACCAATAGAAACAAGAACCCTCATTTTAGGTCATCTGTGTAGTTAAACCCTAGCTCTGCTTCCATGCTTTCCCAGTTCTTGTGATTCTTTGACTTCTTTGACCTTTGGAGGATAAAATATGATGATTGAACATACATGGACCCTCTTGAGATGATTGAAGACCTTTGGGGTGGCTCAGATGAATCCTTGGATTGCTCAGATCACAAACCCTAGATGCAGATGAACTTGAACTAATGCAGTGAAGCAAAAAATGCAATATGATATGGGATGCTTGAACTAATGCAAATGTGAAAAATCACAAGCCATGGTGTGAACTTAGTGAGGGAAAATTTGGGGTGTTTACAGCTGCCCCTATTCAAGCATGAGTTAGCTGTGCAGGATGTAAGCGACGGGCTTAACATACAAACAAGATAACTTGTGGTTGAATACCAAAGATAGTCCAAAATTTGCACTCGCTGAGGAGAAGAAGAAAAGGGATATAGATTGTAAAAGAAAGTATAGTATGTTTATCAAAAACAGATGATGGATGACGACCATCGAGCAGAGGACGGCTGTTGGGGATAAGGCGATGACGGGGACAGCCGACATGCTGGGGAAATAAAGAGATTATGATAGGGACGACCATCAAATAAAGTAACAAGGTTCTCTGGGGATTAAAGGTAAGGTCAATGATGGGGACGAACGTCGGTTTAAAGAATGAATGAAATATTGATGAAGGACGGTCATCAAAAGGTGGAGGACGATCACCTAGCAGATGACGGCTGCTCTGTTGGGTATAAGGATGAGGGACGGTCATCCAAGGTGAAGGACGATCACCTGGCAGAGTTCGGCTGCCGAAAGTATCACGACACAGGATGAATGACAGATAAAAAGGTCGACGATGGGGACGACCATCAGATAAAATGATGAAGGACGATCATCAAGAGGTGAAGGACGATCACCTAGCAGGGGACGGCTGCTAAATATCATGACATAGGACGAATGTCGAATAAGAAAGGGGTTCCAATAATGGAGACTCCGCTGGGGAAAGGATGAGGGACGGTCATCCAAGGGGAAGGACGATCACCTGGCAGGGTACGGCTGCCGAACATATCATGACATATGACGAATTTCAGTTAAGAGAAAATTTGCTCTACTGGGGACTTACTAGGGAATAGTAAACACGGACGAGTGTCTACATCCAAGAAATAAAATGTATAGGTGTTTTGACGCTGTGTATAGATTAAAGATGCGGACGAGCATCCTTAAGACTACGATACGGACAAGTATCGGTAGAAACAACGCTAACGCATGTTCAGAGATGATGGTACGGACGAGTACCAACTGGTTAACAAAGAACACGGACAAGTGTCAAATCTGAGGGGAAAAAAGTGTGTATGCAAGATACGGATGAGTATCTGTATGAGTAAAAAAATAAACATGATTGAAACACGGATGAGTGTTCAACTAGCTGGGGAGAGTATGACACGGACGAGTGTCAATGAGAGTGTATTATAATAAGTGTTTGGTTTGCAAGCATGCTGGGGAATGGTGACACGGACGGGTGTCAAAAGAGTATGGAAGTTTCTGTATTCAAAAAGGATATTTGTGGCTTCTATCTGCAGGGAGATGATATGACACGGACGAGTGTCGAATGAGTATATATTAACATGTACTTGTGTCGGGAGTGCAAAGGGGATGCTTTGACTTTTTGTTAGGGAAATTGAGAGGTATTTGTATATTACTGATGTGGTATTGTCGGTATTTACAGGTGACTGGTTCGAACTTAACTTGTGATCATGCAATATGTTTGATTTTTGCTGTAATGCTCCATATTATACGGAATGCTACGCTCTGAGGGGAAATATGATGTAAATGCTATGATTATGCAAAAGATACGGATCCGGGACTTGGATCCCGCCGTTGTGGAGATCTCCGACTGATCTGCTTGAAAGGTTATCCCAGCTGGGGATGAGATCATTGGTAAATCTGATAAAATATACGACTCTTCTTGGGGAACTAGGTCACTGATAGACCTATCTAAGTAGTGAGTAGCCCAGCTGGGGATGTGGATGCTTTCGTCACTTTGTTGTGTGAAGAGTCATACATTGCTCCTCCGGAAGGAGGCTGGAGCTCTGTGGGGAGATGGTTCCCTGTCTAGTACTCTGTTGGGGGAGGAAAGACCACTGAACGATCTTCCTAGAGATTTCTGTGGGGATCCTGCTGAGGATGAGGACACTATGACAAATCAGCTGGGGAAATGCGCATTTTCCGATGCTGCTGGAGAAGTGATGCCTGGCAACTCTGATGGGGAGAAAGCATTTCTGGTGCTGTTTGGAGGATGTGCTGAGGAAATAATGATTTGGCAACTTTGCTGGGGAAAACCTTTCAGGCCCCATGTTGCGCTCTGTATACCTGCAATCCTGTTTTGACAAAGAAATACGCCAGTATCCCGAGGTATTCCTTACCGGATTCTGTCATAGGAATTTAGACACTCCTGGGAGTAAAATACATTTCCTGCGAGCATTTATTAGAAAGGCACATCTGTTTTATGCAAACATCATATCATGAATATTGGACTTTTTGCAAACGAAACAAAAATGTACAAGACGAAGTGTGACTGAAAATCTGATTTTATTAATTTGGGTGCCCTGAATTGGCAAGTACAGTCAAAGAAACAAATCCCCTGAAATGAGGAGATTGTTACAAAATTGAGAAAAGTAAAAGTGATGGCAATGTTGGTGACACTTTAGTGAGCTTACCTTTTGCCATGACCTGTATGACCTTGACGTTCTTCTCATTCTGCTTTCTGAAGAAGGCTGATTCTGACCAATGCTTTAACCTTTCGAAGCTTGCCATGTTGTAAGTGATACAGACGAATCAAAAATGCAGTTGTTCGCTTATTCCCTTATTTTTGCGTGGACCGCCCTTTCGGGTTTTCAATCCACCGGGATACCCATTTTTGTCTGAGCTGTCCAATGCGGCTTTTCAACTCAGCGGGTGTACACATTTTTTTATTTTCCCTTATTTTTGCCCGAGTCTTTTATTTTGTTTTTGACTCGCCGGGATGCCCTATTTTTTCTTGGACTTTTATTCTGTTTTTATGTCCAGCGGGTCATTTAATGCGAAGTATTTTTTAACTGCATTTGAATTCACAGGGGACAGGAAATCTTCACCATCCATAGTAGTGAGCATCAGTGCTCAACCAGAGAAAACTTTCTTTACTATGAATGGACCGTCGTAGTTCGGAGTCCACTTGCCCATGTGGTCTATATGAGGAGGAAGGAGTCTTTTCAGCATAAGATCTCCTACTTGGTATTCTTGAAGCCTGACTTTCTGATCGAAGGCTTTTTTCATTCTTTTCTGATATAGCTGCCCATGACAGATTGCAGCTAATCTCTTCTCTTCGATCAGATTTAGTTGATTGTACCGAGATCGGACCCATTCTGCTTCATTCAACTTGACATCCATCAAAACCCGTAAATAGGGCAATTCAACTTCAACAGGTAAGACTGCCTCCATACCATACACAAGCTGATACAGTGTTGCCCCAGTGGATGTTCTAATTGAAGTACGGTACCCATGCAAGGCAAATGGTAGCATTTCATGCCAGTCTTTGTATGTAACCACCATCTTTTGCACAATCTTTTTGATATTCTTGTTAGCTGCCTCAACAACGCCATTCATCTTTGCCTGATAGGAGAAGAGTCGTGGTGTTGGATTTTGAAGTCCCGACACAGTTCTACCATCATTTTATTGTTCAAGTTGGAACCATTATCAGTAATGATTCGCTCGGCCACTCCATACCGACAGATGATATCTCTCTTCAGGAATCGGGCTACCACCTGCCTGGTGACGTTGGCATATGAAGCTGCTTCAACCCATTTGGTGAAGTAATCAATGGTTACCAGGATGAATTTGTGGCCATTTGAAGCAGTTGGTTCAATATTTCCAATCATGTCAATGCCCCACATGGCAAAGGGCCAAGGTGAAGACATCACATTCAAGGGATTTGGAGGCACATGCACCTTATCTGCATAAATCTGGCATTTGTGGCACTTTCTGGCATAGGCACAACAATCTACATCCATTGTGATCCAGTAATAGCCTGATCGTACTAATTTCTTAGCCATTGCATGTCCTCCAGCATGGGTACCGAAAGATCCTTCATGCACCTCGTGCATCAGTAAATTTTCCTCTGTCTTATCAACACATCTGAGAAGTACCATGTCAAAGTTGCGCTTGTACAACGAACCATCAGTATTTAGGAAGAAACTACCAGCCAGCCTTCTTAATGTCTTCTTGTCATTGGATGATGCCCCAGGTGGGTATGTTTGATCCTCTAAGAAGCATTTGATGTCATGGAACCAAGGCTTGTCATCTTTAGCAATGTCCACAGAGAATACGTATGCCGGTCTGTCAAGTCTGGATACTGAAATCCGAGGCACAAAGTTGGCAGCTTGAACTTTGATCATGGAGGAAATGGTAGCCAGAGCATCTGCAAACTGATTTTCATCTCGAGGGATATACTCAAGCTTGACTGTTGTGAAGAAAGTCAATAATCTCCTCGTATAGTCACGGTAGGGAATCATATGCTCTTGTTGAGTGTACCATTTGCCGTTGGTCTGATTGATTACCAGAGCTGAATCTCTGAATACAATTAAAGTCTTGATCCTGAGGTCAATGGCTTCCTCAAGACCCATGATACAGGCTTCGTATTCAGCTTCATTGTTAGTGCAGTTAAAGGTGAGTTTTTCCGAGAAAGGCATGTGAACTCCCTTAGGTGTGATGAGCAAGGCACCAACTCCACGACCATTCATATTAACAGCCCCATCAAACATCATAGTCCATTCTTCTTCTGGGTCAGGCCCTTTAGTGTGAACAGGCTCTTCATGATCTTTTGCTTTTAGGAACATGATGTCTTCATAAGGGAAGTCAAATCTCATAGGCTGGTAATCATCAATGGGTTGCTCAGCAAGATAGTCGGACAACACACTGCCTTTGATGGCTTTTTAAGATGTGTACTGAATGTCATATTCTGTGGGAATCATTTGCCATCTTGAAACCCGTCCGGTAAGTGCTAGCTTATCGAATATGTACTTGACTGGGTCCATCTTGGAGATCAACAAGGTAGTGTGGGTCAACATATACTGCCTTAGTCGGCGAGCAGCCCACGCTAAAGCACAACAAGTTTTCTCGAGCAGTGAATAACGTTGTTCACAGTCGGTAAACTTTTTGCTTAGGTAGTATATTGCATACTCTTTTCGACCAGACTCGTCATGCTGGCCCAGCACACACCCCATTGATCCTTCTAATACCGTCAAGTACATTATTAGAGGTCTTCCTTCAACTGGAGGCATAAGGATTGAAGGCTCTTATAAGTACTCCTTGATTTTGTCAAAAGCCCTCTGGCAGTCTTCATTCCACTTGACCGTTTGTTCTTTTCTTAATAACTTGAACAGGGGTTCACAGGTTGCAGTAAGATGAGATATGAACCGTGATATGTAGTTCAATCTACCTAGAAACCCCCGAACTTCTTTTTCAGTCTTTGGTGCAGGCATCTCTTGAATGGCTTTGACTTTGTCAGGGTCAACCTCAATCCCCTTTTCACTTACAATAAATCCTAGCAGCTTACCGGACCGTACCCTGAATGTGCATTTGTTGGGGTTTAGCTTCAGCTGGTACTTCCTCATATGTTTGAACAGCTTCAACAGGTTTACCAGATGGTCTTCTTCTGTGAGGGACTTGGCAATCATGTCATCCACATAACATTCAATTTCTTTGTGGATCATGTCGTGGAATAATGTTACCATAGCCCGTTGATAAGTGGCACCAACATTCTTCAGTCCGAATGGCATTACCTTATAACAGAATGTGCCCCAGGGTGTGATGAAAGTTGTCTTCTCCATGTCTTCAGGTGACATTTTGATCTGATTGTATCCTGAAAATCCATCCATGAAGGAGAATACCGAGAACCGAGTTGTGTTGTCGACCAATACATCAATGTGAGGTAAAGGGAAGTCATCCTTCGGGCTAGCTCTATTCAGATCCCGGTAATCCACACACATCTGTACTTTTCCATCCTTCTTAGGCACAGGTACAATGTTAGCAACCCACGGAGGGTAACTAGTCACAACAAGGAAACCGGCGTCCCATTGTTTTTGTACCTCTTCTTTTATCTTCATGGCCATATCCGGACAAGTACGGCGCAACTTCTGTTTTACTGGAGGACAGTCTTCTTTTAGTGGCAGCTTGTGCATAACAATGTCGGTATCCAGACTTGTCATATCTTGATAAGACCAAGCAAAAACATCAACATACTCTCGCAGCATGTCAATAAGTTGTTCCTTCACTGAATCTTGCAGACGGGCCCCGATTTTCACTTCTTTCAAGTCTTCTTCGGTACCAAGATTAACTGTCTCAACTTCCTCCTGATGAGGAGTGATAACCTTCTCCTCTTTCCTTAACAGTCTGGCTAGTTATTTAGGTAGCTCATAGTCTTCTTCAACCCTTTCATCAGCTTGATTAATCGGATTGTCGAAGTCATACGAAGTCATAGCAGTGTCGTTGTCAGTGCAGTCTGGAGGGCACTCTCTGCAAGGGTTTAGATTGGTTCATTTTAGTGATCAGTTTTATCTTGTTTAAAAAAGTGGAAATTTATTATTTTGAAAACATTGCCATTTTATTGTTTTGTACAAAAAATAAAAATGAAAAACAGTGAGCGGAAAAAGAGACTCGTTTGCAAAAAGATGTCCTGATATTCATTAATTGATCATTTGCACAAAATACAAGATGACCCAATTACAAAATGAGTCCTGACATCTTGGGCAAGATGCAGGACTTGATGCATGCTTAAAGACAGGAAATAATAATTACTCTGCAGGAGTAACTCTTATAATTTCCTGGGAAGACCAGTTTGAGACTTGGTTCCCCGGGATCCTTGGACGTATCCAGCTTTCCAGGTTGCGTTCGTCTTCTTCCTCGTCTTCCAGACTGTTCACAACATCCGGGGTAAGCATTCCCCCGTTGACAAATTTGGGCTCTGCTGCAGCCTCTGGTTGATCTTGTCAAGTTGGTCTGTAACCCAACCCGAATCTGTCTTCTTTCTTTTCTACTGGAAGCAGCTTGCCCCAGCCTTGAGCGGTACCCTCCTCAACAACCTTCCGGGCTTGTTGATATGAAGTGATGGAAGTTCCAGACAAGCAGTTGCTTCATTGATGTTAAGGGCCTCAAACCCCTGACTCATAGTCTCATGGATCTCCCCATCCATCTCTATATACTTGTAAGTAGCCAGATGGCTAACGAAAATGTCTTCCTCCCCGCAAATTGTGATGATCTGACCTTCCCACTCAAATTTTAACTTCTGGTGAATGGTAGATGTAACAACGCCAGCGGCGTGAATCCAGGGTCTACCCAACAAACAGCTGTAGGCCGGCTGTATGTCCATCACGAAGAAGGTAGTCTTAAAGGTTTATGGGCCAATCAACACAGGTAAATCAATCTCTCCAAGCACTGATCTCTTAGAGCCATCAAATGCTCTCACCACCAAGTTACTTGGACATAATGCCAAACCATCATACTCCAGCTTCACCAAGGCTTTCTTTGGGCGGACATTAAGCGAAGACCCAGTGTCTACCAGTACATGAGAAAGAACAGCACCTTTGCAATCTAAGGTGATGTGTAAAGCCTTATTATGATTGCATCCCTCTGTTGTTAAATCAGCGTCTGTAAAGCCCAGTCCATGACTGGTGTTAACATTCGCAACCAATGTTTCCAGCTGATTAACTGTAATCTCTTCCGGCACGTATGCTGCGTGCAGGACTCTCAACAATGCAATCCTATGGGCTTCGGAGCATATTAACAATGACAATATAGAGATTTTGGAGGGTGTCTGATGAAGCTGGTTCACCACTTTGTAATCACTCTTTTTGATTATTCTCAAGAACTCGTCCACCTCTTGTTCAAAAGATGTCTTCGGAGTTTCTTTAACAGTTGGCTCTTCAAGCACCACATTCTTCCCTTTTGCCTTAGCAGCAGCCTCTGCTTCAGCATTGGGTCTCGGTGTTTGTGAGGCAAAAAGGCGTCCGCTTCTGGTGAAGCCTCCGCCTCCCCCAACATTGTCAACGTGGTGAAGAGGTTGCTGAATCTAGAGTGATCTTATTTCCATCGCAGTAGAGACCAGAGCCGTAGTGCCAAGGTATGGCATTACTGCTTTCATAAGGAACAGGTCCAGGCACCGTAATGGTGACCGGACTGATTGCTGCAGCGGAAGGGACTGTGATGGTATGCGGGTCGTAGTAGATTGCGACTGGAGATCTGACATGAGGTGTTGCAGTTCGTTGTTGGAAATTGTTGTTGGGATGAACATTTGTTGGGTCATAATAGATCGTGACCGTTGAGACGTCTTCATTAATGTTTGCTGGTGTTGTAGGCGATTCCGTTGATAAGATGGGTGCTGATGTTGTAGAAGTAAATGTTGCTGAATTTTGATCGTTTGAAATAATGGATGGAGTGATTGCCGGAGTTGTGGATGAATCAGTGGGAATGATAGTTGTTGCAGTTGTAGGGGGATCTATTGTTGCTGGAAAAAAAGTTGTTGATGTTGAAGGAGAATCCATTGGTGATGAAGAGAGAGTTGTTGATATTGAAGGGACCGTTGTGGTAATTTGCAAGATTCCATCTCTAATGAGGCCATCTATTCCAAACCTTAGCTTCTCACAACCATTAATAGCTATCATGCATAATTCGCAGCAGGCCTCACAGCCTGGGAACACCTGGCATCTTAAAAGTTGAACTTTGACTTCTGCCAACAGTGTTTGAATCTATGCAACATTATCAATTTGTACAGATGGTTGATCCTCCTCTATGGCATTAATCCTGGGCCCACCATGGTTAGGCATAGGATTTCTGTTAACATTCGGAGGAGGTGCGAAATTGAGATATTTGGAATCGACCAAATCCTAAACCTTCATTTGCAAGGCTCTACATTTCTCGGTATTGTGACCAGGTGCGTTGGAATGAAAGGCACACCTAGCATTGGCATCATAATTCTTCGGGAGAATGAGAGGATCTGGTGGAGCCAACGTCCTTAACTCAACCAGGTTAAGCTTCAGGAGTTGTGGCAGTAAAGCGGCATAAGGCATAGGAACGGGGTCAATCACCCTATTTGCCTGAGATGGCCTCTGTTAAAAGGGGCGCTGCTGTTGGTTGTTGTTGTTATTGTTGTACGTTCTTTGTTGCGGAAAATGAGATTGTTGATGATAGTGATGTTGTTGTTGTTGTTGTTGAGGATATAATGGTTGTTGTGGAACCGGAGCCGGGATAGTAACGGCCGCTATGGATCTGTGAGAATACTGGGGCCTGCCCTTGCCTGCATGGATAGCATTTGTTTCACCTGTCCTTCGGGGTCCTGAAAAAGGTTTTCTGGGGTTGTTGGAGGAACTTGCACCATTGTCAGAGATTTTGCCCATCTTCAAAAGACTTTCAATTCTCTCGCCAGCTATAACTACATCAGCGAAACTGGTGGAAGTGAAAGCAGCAAGTCTGTCAATATAAGTTCCCTGCAAGGTGTTCATAAACATGTCAGCCATTTCTCTTTTAGACATGGATGGCTGGACAGCAGCAGCAAGCTGTCTCCACCTCTGAGCATAATCCCGAAAGCTTTCCCTTGAAGACTGAGACATTCCCATTAGAAGAGTTCTATTGGGAGCCATGTCTAGGTTGTACTGGTATTGCTGGATGAAGGCTTCGGCCAAGTCTTTCCAACATCTTATAGTGGCTCTCGTCAGATGCGGATACCATTCTCTTGATGCTCCAGTTAGGCTGTCCTCAAAATAGAACATCCATAACTTCTCGTCCATGGTATAAGCCTTGAGTCTCCCTAAGAAGGATTGCAGATGGGTACGCGGGCAGGAGGTACCATTATATTTTTCAAAGCATGGGGGTTTGAATTTGTGGGGAATTCTCACCCCATCTACCAGCCCCATATCCATTACGTCAAAGCCTAAAGAATTATGGGATTCCAAGGACCTCAGCTTTTCAGCAATCTCATCCAGTCTTCGGTCATACACCTCATCCCCAACCCCAATAACTGTGAACTGCTCCTCCTGAGGATCTTCTTGCAAGATCCTGCCTGCAGCAGTGTTTCCTTGAATATTCCTTGGGATATTAACATTTGGGTTCAAATGGGGCCCAAACTCTGGTGGGTCAATACGAGGTTGTCCTTGTTCATTATTGCTGGTTCCTCCTGTTCCAGGGTGGGGCTCTTCAGGTGTTTGCCTTTCCACCAACTCTCTCAGCTTTTCCTGGCTCTGAGTTAAGCCAGTCATCACAGCCATAAACTGGGTCATTTGGTTTCTCATCTCGACCCTTTCGTTTGCCATCTGATTTCTTACTTCATTCAGGTTCTGCTGTACCTGATCCATCTGAATGCCTGGAAGGTTATTTCGTGTTGGGTACCGGTGTGTACGGTTGACAAGGAACACTCTGCGACGAGCAATGTTTCCTGAAACCACAACAAAGTGAGAAACAAAATGACAAACAAAAACCTACAAAACAAAGAAAAAGTTAGTATGCAATGCAATATGCTTATTTGTTTTCCAAGGTATCCGGTTTGGTTCTTGGTTTTGACCTTTCCAGACCTCGAGGAGATGCTTGATGATGTTGAGAGAAAGCCCAATAAAACAAACTGATATATTACAAATGATAATACATAGTCTATTTACAATACATGCCCATGGTGGGTCAAAAATACAACAATCAAAAGGAAAAGTACATCAAAAGAAAAGAAATACAAGCAAAAGGAATCAAACATCCAATCCAAAGTCATCTCCTCTGACTTCCTTTAGGAGTGCCTCAGTCACCGGACCAGCTGGGTGCTCTGTAATGGTCCTAATGAGGAGGTTCCTGGTAGCAATGGCATTAGTCAGCTTCTTATGCCTGTCCTGATCCTTTGATATTTTTAACCCCGCCCGGAGTTTTAATTCTGATATTTCATTCTGAGCTGCCAACAAAGCCTCTTGCTGCTTCTTCTCATTGGCCTCCAGCTGCTCAATCTTGGCCTGAGTCCTCTGGTCTTCTTGTGCACGGGCTTCGGTGATCCTGATCCACCTAGCCTGGCTTTCCTCCAGGTAATTCTCAACCCTAGATTTTTGAATCTTGGCCTCCTTGCAGGCATTCTTCAAAACCAGCTCTCTTGCTTTCCTTATGTAGTCATTTGTCCTCTCAATCTTAGTCAGATGCTCAGTCTTGAGTCTTTCCAATCTCTCAATGTCCAGACGACTGTCATTTCTTTCCCAAAGAGTCTTCTTTAGGGCTTCAGATAGCTGATTATTCCTTTCTTTCAACTTTTTAAATTCCTCCAGGTTAATAGTTGCTGCAGGCTGTACTATAGAAGGTCCAGGTGTGTCTTCCAAGGTGAAAGGCATCCTGGTGATCTGAGCTCTAGTACGGGACCAGTCAGAGTACTGGGCTGAAGCAATATTGTTACACCTTCCAAGGATGGCTGTCCCTTTTGTCTGGATGTTGTCCCAAGCCCAGGCAGCTTGTCTGACAACAACTGAGTTAGGTTGCACTTCACAGTATAGGGTCTCAGCTAAATCATGTCCTCTGGGAGGGTGAACCAAGGCATATCCCAATTGTCTCTTAAACAGTAAAGGGTTGTAATTGATGCAACCTTTTACTCATATTAGAGGCACATTAGGGTATTGCCCACAGCTGGTAATAATATCCTTGCCTTTGGTGCTCTGAGTGCACCATCTGATATCATCTGATGTTAAGGCAATGAACCTCTTGGCCCAATTCTTCTGCTGGTGTTGGTTCAAGAAGGCATCTGATTTAGGCAAGTGCCTGAGCAGCCAGGAGTAGAATAGAGGGGCACAACATCTGACTAGCTTCCCCCTTTGCTTTTCATTTCTCTGATAGATGGAGTAGTAAAAATCCCCTAGCAAGGTAGGCACTGGGTTCTTTAGCAGGAACAAGTGGATGGCATTCTTACTCACAAATTTAGGCTCATCTTCAAACAATATAGCCCCATATATGCTGAGGGCTAAAAGTGCACAGACTTCCCTCCATTCTCCCACTGTAGCCTTCAGGATGGCTTGAGAAATCAAGAAGTCCAGATGTAAGCCAGGAATCCCAGCTTTTGTCGTCATGTTTTGCTCAATAAGGACAGGCTCCAAATGCAATGCCCTTGCTATCTATTCACTTCTGGGAGCAGTCATATCTGGGTTGAAGGGGATCCCTCCTCTGATAGGCACTCCAATCAACAAAGAAAACTCTTCCAACAGAGGCCCCATATGGAAATCGGGAAAGGTGAAGCATCTGAGTGGAGGGTCATAAAACTGCAAGCATGTGTGGATCATGCTTCTCTGAGAAGAATCAAGATCCATGACCATGTCTAAAATACCCCCATAGTGCTCTCTAAACAATCGGATGTGGTCAGGTAAGATAAGTGACTGGACCTACCTGATACCAGTCAAGGAGGGCTCAAAGAAGTGATAGGATATGTTGCTTTTCCTTGGAACATCCATGAGTGCTGATAAAGAAGCTAAAGACAAATACTGATGAAGATCATAGACTGAAAAGCTGGAGGTAAGTCTCTGACAGACTGATGCAGGTGCTGAAGGAGGTAGCTGAAGCAGATGCTGAAGAAGATAACTGAAGCTGAGGTCTAAGCAGTAGAAGGGGTCAAAACCAAACCAAATATGATATGATGGATACCCTGAAAAACAAATAAACAAATGTTAAATGATGCAATGATGATATATGAAAATGATATGCAAGGGTTTGTAATCAAGAGCTGGATCTGATTATTTGTCTTGGTATAAGGCCCATGTATGTTCAAAGGTACGGATGGAGGCTCAGAAATCCAATAACCAGGGTGGGGGACTCAAATAAAGAATCACATGTCCAGAGCTAATCACAAGAACTGTCCAAAGTGAAGTATTCTTAAACAATACAGTAACAGGGTATGATGTGGCCAAGGGTTCTTGCAAACCTGTAAACAACCCAACCCCCTCACATGTAATGTTCTAGAACAAGGATCCTCAGACTTGGATCTATTATGAGAAGTGTAAACACTTCTAACCCGGAGGTACAGTGTTTACAATAACCATAAAAGATCCTCCTCTAATTCACCCCAGATTCTGAAGGTCAAAATAAAGGTCATCCAGACTTAGCAGGCTTCCTAGATAGCCCTAGCACTACAGGAAATCTGTAGCACAGAGCTCTCGAGGAAAAACCCACATCTGAACCGTGTTTCATATTCCCGCACCAGACCGAAATGGAATGGGAAAGAATATGAACCACTCTAGCCTAGGTGTCACTCAGGTCCCAGGTATAGGACCTTAATCACTCAATGGAACCCCACCCACTAAAACAGAAACCAGATCCAGCAATGATAATGACAGTATGATGTATAAAAAATTGTAAAGAAAGCAGTAAATAAAGCTGTACATAAAGAAATAAATAAAGCAAATAAATAAACACAATTAACACATAACACCCCAGTAAACACAAATGAAACAAGCGCTAGGAGGAACCCACAAAAAGAACCAGAAGCCCTGGTTGCAGTATAAGGGTCCCCAGCAGAGTCGCCAAGCTGTCGCTCCCACCAAATGACACCCTGGTCAGAAGGGGTACAGACGCGAACGGTCGGCGAAAGAGAGAACATGAAGATGAACTGAAAAGATTCGCCAGCTAGGCATTTTTATCCCGAAGGAAAGGTAATGTTGCATAAACCTAGAAATATAATGGACAAGACGGTCGCGAACCAGAGAAACTGAGAAAGGGGGTTAGTTACAACCTGGGAAGGTATTAACACCCAGATTTTTCGTCGTACTCGACGGGATCCACGCTTGAAAGTTTGTGTTTAAAGGGGTAGTGTCAGTGCTATCTGTGCATAAAAGCTGGAAAGAGAAATATATAAGTGTCAGTGCTGGGAAGTGAAGTGAAGAAAAGAAGTGTCAGTGTAAGAAAAGAGTGCAGAGCTCAAGACAATGAGGCTTAAAAGAATAATGCTAGAAGAGGGGGAATATACAGAGACTTTTGTTCGATAACTGTTAAGTTATGCCTACGTATCCTCTTGTGCAATGAGGAAGTCAGAACACCGTAGTTCGACTCAAAGAGACTGAAAGATAAATTGACTTGTGAACTGTTTGCTTGTCTATGCTCAAGTGTATGACCTGTCTAGCTCAGGTGCTAACTGTCTTGCATTAGACGAAAGAAGCAAGTTCTCGTTTGTGAGTGAAGGTGGTGAGAAAAGAATCCCGAAGGAGACGATTATTGTTGGTTTTTTTTGTTTCAATCTTTTATTTCTTTTTTGTGTTTATCATAAGAAAATGAGCTTAAGCCTAAACCAAGGGTTAGTAAACTCATCACATCTTCCCTCTGATTAGGGGTAACGAGAATACCTTAAGTATGAAGTAAACACCTCACACTTAATCACCATGATGTAGGATTAAGATCATTAACCTACTTGCAATTATTTAGATGTTTTTGGTATTTTTGTTTAGTGTTAAGTAATGAGTTTAAGCCATAATCAAGGATTTAATGGACCCATTACACCATCCTAATAGAAGGATGATAGATTGGAACATTTAAGCTGAGGAAGGCTCCTCAACTTAATCCATGATTAGGGATTAACCTCATGACAAAACAAAGCCTTTATTAGAGTGGATTTTAGTTAATGGCAAGATTAAGAAGTGGATTTTATAGTTTGTAAGGCAACTTGAGGGGGACTTGTCCATTAACACTAGGGTTAGTCCTTCTTAACCAATTAAGGAAGAATTAGAACCCTAATGCAAGGCCCAAGTTACAAGCTTATTGCCTTAGTGATTATTGGATGGATTGATTAAGAGATTTAAACACATTAAGGGTTTAACACTTAGGATTAAATTTATACACTTCATCCTAAGAGAAGGATGCAAGCATAATCTTAATCACAAAGCCTTAAAACCTTGAAGGTTTAGTCCCTGATTATGAGGTGAGAAGAGAAGACACAGAAAATGACACAAAGGTAAAACTAATGGGGGACTAATCAAACCCTAATTGTTATCATGATTGGGTGTTCCTAGGGTTTATGAGGCTTGCAAGAGATCTTCAAGAAAAGCCACCAAGGAAGAAGCAGATGAAAGGAGGAGAAGCAGAAGAAGCAAGTCAACTTACTTCACTTAAGAAGATAAGTTGCTTGAAGAAAGAAAGTGAAAAAGGAACATGAATGAGCAAGCTCACTCAAAAGCAAAAGCAAAATTCAGCAATGAATGCATAAGAGAGATGAGAAGAGACTGTGATAAGTGAAGGCAAATTCACTTCTCAAAGTACTTACCACCTGAAAAGTTAGCAAAAGGAAATGAAATGAAATGAAAATGAAATGAATGCAAGGATGCAAACCAAAACCAGAAGTATGTTCATGATGTAAATGATGCTAAGAGATGATGCAAATGTATGTCAAGAGTTGTGAATAATGATACAAGAGATGAGAATGCAAATGAAGCATGTAAGAAGCATGAAAGTTCATGAAAGCACATGAAATGAAATGAATGCATAACATGGCAAATGGATGAAGAAATGATCAAGCATGATTCTAAGGTGTCCTAGGATGTATTATATGTTATGTGGATGCATAAAATGTCATGGCAAGTTCATGAATGCAAGCATATGCAAGAAGTATGCAAAGGAAGATGAGAAATTAGGGTTTTAAGGCAACATGAGATGCAAAAGTCAAAATCAGAAGCAAATCATAAGATAAAAAATTGCAAATGAACTCAAAGGAACCCTAACCCCATATGATTTCATACCCCAAAGGAGGAGACCTAACTCCTAACCTAATGAAAGATATGATTTTTCTAAGTTATCTAGGGTTTTAAGGTACCTAAAGGGAAAAAATGCCAATCAATTCAAAAAGGCAGAAGAAATTTATGACAAAATTATATTAGAAACTACATGTCAAATGAAGATCAATGCAAAAAGAATCATTGTCATACCATTCTTGGTTAGGCAGAAAATAATTCTTGAAGTTAGGATTCTAAAATGTGAATTTTATGAACCCTAAATTCAAGAAAATTGTCAAAAATGGTTCAAAACCAAGAAGAATTTTGTGTGGATGGTATGCCAATGTCTCTAAATGTTTAAAGATGTAATATGAATTTTTTGGGATTTTTTAGAAACCTAAATGATATTTTAACTAATTAATTTGCATTAATTAATTAAAATAAACATTTAAATGTTTAAAAAAAGTTTTTTTAATGTGAAAAATAAAAATAAAAATATTTTTGGGTTGATAAAATTATTTGAAGTCAAAATGCAGAAAGAAAATATTTTTGGAAATTTTTAGCTATTTTAAATAAATGATACAAAATAAATAAGAAAAATATGAATTAAAATTAAATAAAATGGAAGTAAGCTGAATGGAGGGATGAGATTGAATCTGGGGATGGATTCGTTGACTGCGCGCCAGATCTAAAGGCATGTATTCAAAGGTTACTTAAACTTAATTAATTAATTATTTAATCCTAATTAATAACTAATGATCTAATCTGGACCACACAACACGCGCGGGAGATGAAGAGCCAAGGGTCCACGTTTAAACAGAAGCCCTAACCCTAATTATCACTTAATGACTCTCAGGTCACCGGAGAAGAGCTCCGGTCGTCTTCTCCGGTGACCCCCTCACCTGAAAATTTCCAACTTCTTCCATAGGTACTTTCTGGAGCTCTAAAGCTCCAGATTCACTCCTCTCACTTCCCTGAATCCAAATCCACTCTCAAATCTCATTTCTTTTCACTCAAACTCAAGATTCGAAAAGAAACATAAACATAGAAAAAATTTCAGACAATCAATACACACTCATTTCTCAACCATTTTCGAAAATTCCAAGTTCAGTGTGATCAGTGAAGCATGCTTATTCATTTTGTAACATAAAAAGAGAGTTCTGGAAAAATTAATTTCAATGGCTACCTGAGATGAAGCTTTTCTCCCTTGAGCTTTCTGGCCACTTCCTTGGTGCAAAAGACTCCCTTGAACCTCCTGAGGCAATTGCAATGCTTGGAAAGCTTTGTGGATGTCTGGTTTGAGAGTTTGCACTCCAACTGGTCAGAAATCGTATTTGGTGTATGAGGTGCTTTTGGTTGTTTCAATGGTTGGTTTGTGATCAGTGAGTGATTTTGAGATGAATGGTGGAATTTGTTTGAAGGTTGAGTGGCTTAGTTATGAGATTCGAAAGCTTTTGCAAGAGGGGAGTTTTTGTGAACTTGGTGATTCTTAGGTTTCAGCTTGTGTTCTTGTGTGTTATGATCAACATTTGGTCCACATATCAACTTGTGATAGGTCTGAGGAGTGGTTGTGCCCTATTGTGATTGGTATGGCCTTCTTTCAAAAAATCACCAACTTGTGTACTTGAGGTATGGGCAAGGATGCAGCTGGCCTTTGGGCATGTCCATGTCCATGCGCAACTGACTTCAAGGAAGTCCACAAATTCAATCTTGAAGCAATTCAGCATGTGGGAAATAAGTTATGGGGTGTTTTGCAATTATGTGAAGTTTTGGCCCCTTTGAGAAATCTTGAGGTTCAAGGCATGTAATCTTGCAATTCCTTGGGCAATTCTGATCTAGAAGCAATGTACCATGATGTTATGATGTATTTAAGTGTGTTTGAAGTCACAAAAAGCCTTGGCAAGAGGTTTTGCAAAGAATCCCTTTTGGTGCATTCTTGAAATTTATGGGATTTTTGCCAACTTTGGGAAGCCATATCTTGAGTTCCAAAATGAATTAGATCTTGTTCTTGAACTTTTTTAAAAGGGAATGATCCAATATACAACTTTCATGACCAACAATTTTTCATTTGAAGCATTTTTGGTTGAGAAAGAGGAGATTGAAAAACTTTCCCAAAATGGAAAGTTTACATTACAAGTCATTTCCATTTTTGGCAACTTTTGGTTTAGCTCAATTTTCTTCAATTTTGTGAACTTCTAAGTACTTAAATGATCAAATAAAGATCATACAACTTCAATTTGATGAAAAATCCACTTTGGTTCCATGGATGGGGGCCTCAGATGCCCTGATTTTGCTCTAACTTGCTCAAGAAGTTACCCAGTGATTAGATGACTTCCACAATGAATTTCTTCATCAAACTTGGTACACATGATCCTCATAACATATTGAGACCAATAGAAACAAGAATGACCAAAAAAATTGGAGTTATGGCCTCTGAAACCAAAACCCTAATTTTAGGTCATCTGTGCAGTTAAACCCTAGCTCTGCTTCCATGCTTTGCCAGTTCTTGTGATTCTTTGACTTCTTTGACCTTTGGAGGATAAAATATGATGATTGAACATACATGGACCCTTTTGAGATGATTGAAGACCTTTGGGGTAGCTCAGATGAATCCTTGGATTGCTCAGATCACAAACCCTAGATGTAGATGAACTTGAACTAATGCAGTGAAGCAAAAAATGCAATATGATATGGGATGCTTGAACTAATGCAAATGTGAAAAATCACAAGCCATGGTGTGAACTTAGTGAGGGAAAATTTGGGGTGTTTACAGCTTCCCCTAGTCAAGCATGAGTTAGCTGTGCACGATGTAAGCGACGGGCTTAACATACAAACAAGATAACTTGTGGTTGAATACCAAAGACAGTCCAAAATTTGCACTCGCTGAGGAGAATAAGAAAAAGGATATAGATTGTAAAAGAAAGTATAATATGTTTATCAAAAACGGGCGATAGAGGACGACCATCGAGCAGAGGACGACTGCTGGGGATAAGGCGATGACAGGGACGACCGACATGCTGGGGAAATAAAGAGATTATGATGGGGACGGCCATCAAATAAAATAACAAGGTTCTCTAGGGATTAAAGGTAAGGTCAATGATGGGGACGACAGTCGGTTTAAAGAATGAATGAAATATTGATGAAGGACGGTCATCAAAACGTGAAGGACAATCACCTAGCAGGGGACGGCTGCTCTGTTGGGGATAAGGATGAGGGACAATCATCCAAGGTAAAGGACGATCACCTGGCAGGGTTCGGCTGCCGAAAGTATCATGACACAGGATGAATGCCGGATAAAAAGGTCGACGATGGGGACGGCCATCGGATAAAATGATGAAGGACGATCATCAAGAGGTGAAGGACGATCACCTAGCAGGGGACGACTGCTAAATATCATGACATATGACGAATGTCGGATAAGAAGGGGGTTCCAATAATGGAGACTCCGCTGGGGAAAGGATGAGGGACGGTCATCCAAGGTGAAGGGCGATCACCTGGCAGGGTACGACTGTCGAAAGTATCATGACATATGAAGAATGTCAGATAAGAGAAAATTCGCTCTACTGGGGACTTACTGAGGAATAGTAAACATAGACGAGTGTCTACATCCAAGAAATAAAATGTATAAGTGTTTTGACGATGTGTATATATTAAAGATGTGGACTAGCATCCTTAAGACTACGATACGGACAAGTATCGGTAGAAACAACGCTAACACATGTTCAGAGATGATGGTACGGACGAGTACCAACTGGTTAACAAAGAAAACGGATAATTGTCAAATATGAGGGGGAAAAGTGTGTATGCAAGATACGGACGAGTATCTGTATGAGTAAAAAAATAAACATGAGTGAAACACGGATGAGTGTTCAACTAGCTGGGGAGAGTATGACACAGACGGGTGTCAATGAGAGTGTATTATAATAAGTGTTTGGTTTGCAACCATGCTGGGGAATGGTGACATGGACGGGTGTCAAAAGAGTATAGAAGTTTCTGTATTCAAAAAGGATATTTGTGGCTTCTATCTGCAGGGAGATGATATGACACAGACGAGTGTCAAATGAGTATATATTAACATGTACTTGTGTCGGGAATGCAAAGGGGACGCTTTGGCTTTTTGTTGGGGAAATTGAGAGGTATTTGTATATTACTGATGTGGTATTGTCGGTATTTACAGGTGACTGGTTCGAACCTGACTTGTGATCATGCAATATGTTTGATTTTTGCCGTAATGCTCCGTATTAGACGGAATGCTACGCTCTGAGGGGAAATATGATGTAAATGCTATGATTATGCAAAAGATACTGATCCGGGACTCGGATCCCGCCGTTGTGGAGATCTCCGACTGATCTACTTGAAAGGTTATCCCAGCTGGGGATGAGATCATTGGTAGATCTGATAAAATATACGACTCTGCTTGGGGAACTAGGTCACTGATAGACCTATCTTAGTAGTGAGGAGCCCAGCTGGGGATGTGGAAGCTTTCGTCACTTTGTTGTGTGAGGAGTCAGACATTGCTCCTCCGGAAGGAGGCTGGAGCTCTGTGGGGAGATGGTTCCCTGTCTAGTACTCTGTTGGGGGAGGAAAGACCACTGAACGATCTTCCTAGAGATTTCTATGGGGATCCTGCTGAGGATGAGGACACTATGACAACTCAGCTGGGGAAATGAGCATTTTCCGATGCTGCTGGAGAAGTGATGCCTGGCAACTCTGATGGGGAGAAAGCATTTCCGGTGCTGTTTGGAGGATGTGCTGAGGAAATAATGATTTGGCAACTTTGCTAGGGAAAACCTTTCAGGCCCCATGTTGCGCTCTGTATACCTGCAATCCTGTTTTGACAAAGAAATACGCCATTATCCCGAGGTATCCCTTACCGGATTCCGTCATAGGAATTTAGACACTCCTGGGAGTAAAATACATTTCCTGCGAGCATTTATTAGAAAGGCACATCTGTTTTATGCAAACATCATATCATGTATATTGGACTTTTTGCAAACGAAACAAAAATGTATAAGACGAAGTGTGACTGAAAATCTGATTTTATTAATTTGGGTGCCCTGAATTGGCAAGTACAGTCAAAGAAACAAATCCCCTGAAATGAGGAGATTGTTACAAAATTGAGAAAAGTAAAAGTGCTGGCAATGTTGGTGACGCTTTAGTGAGCTTCCCTTTTGCCATGACCCGTATGACCTTGACGTTCTTCTCATCCTGCTTTCTGAAGAAGGCTGATTCTGACCAATGCTTTAACCTTTCGAAGCTTGCCATGTTGTAAGTGATACAGACGAATCCAGAATGCAGTTGTTCGCTTATTCCCTTATTTTTGCATGGACCGCCCTTTCGGGTTTTTAATCCACCGGGATACCCATTTTTGCCTGAGCTGTCCAATGCGGCTTTTCAACTCAGCGGGTGTACACATTTTTTTATTTTCCCTTATTTTTGCCCGAGTCTTTTATTCTTTTTTTGACTCGCCGGGATGCCCTATTTTTTCCTGGACTTTTATTCTGCTTTTATGTCCAGCGGGTCATTTTATGCGAAGTATTTTTTAACTGCATCTAAATTCACAGGGGACAGGAAATCTTCACCATCCATAGTAGTGAGCATCAGTGCTCCACCAGAGAAAACTTTCTTTACTATGAATGGACCGTCGTAGTTCGGAGTCCACTTGCCCCTGTGGTCGGTATGAGGAGGAAGGAGTCTTTTCAGCACAAGATCTCCTACTTGGTATTCCCGAAGCCTGACTTTCTGATCGAAGGCTTTCTTCATTCTTTTCTGATATAGCTTCCCATGGCAGATTGCAGCTAATCTCTTCTCTTCGATCAGATTCAGTTGATTGTACCGAGATCGAACCCATTCTGCTTCATTCAACTTGACATCCATCAATACCCGTAAAGAGGGAAATTCAACTTCAACAGGTAAGACTGCTTCCATACCATACACAAGCTGATACGATGTTGTCCCAGTGGATGTTCTGATTGAAGTACGGTACCCATGTAAGGCAAATGGTAGCATTTCATACCAGTCTTTGTATGTAACCACCATCAGATTCAGTTGATTGTACCGAGATTGGAACCATTATCAGTAATGATTCGCTCGGGCACTCCATACCGACAGATGATGTCTCTCTTCAGGAATCGGGCTACCACCTGCCTGGTGACGTTGGCATATGAAGCTGCTTCAACCCATTTGGTAAAGTAATCAATGACTACCAGGATGAATCTGTGGCCATTTGAAGCTGTTGGTTCAATCTTTCCAATCATGTCAATGCCCCACATGGCAAAGGGCCAAGGTGAAGACATCACATTCAAGGGATTTGGAGGCACATGCACCTTATCTGCATAAATCCGGCATTTGTGGCAGTTTCTGGCATAGGCACAACAGTCTGCATCCATTGTGATCCAGTAATAGCCTGATCGTAGTAATTTCTTAGCCATTGCATGTCCTCCAGCATGGGTACAAGATCCTTCATGCACCTCGTGCATCAGTAAATCTGCCTCTGTCTTATCAACACATCTGAGAAGTACCATGTCAAAGTTGCGCTTGTACAACGAACCATCAGTATTCAGGAAGAAACTACCAGCCAGCCTTCTTAATGTCTTCTTGTCATTGGATGATGCCCCAAGTGGGTATGTTTGATCCTCTAAGAAGCATTTGATGTCATGGAACCAAGGCTTGTCATCTTTAGCAATGTCCACAGAGAATACGTATGCCGGTCTGTCAAGTCTGGATACTGAAATCTGAGGCACAAAGTTGGCAACTTGAACTTTGATCATGGAGGAAATGGTAGCCAGAGCATCTGCAAACTGATTTTCATCTCGAGGGATATACTCAAGCTTGACTGCTGTGAAGGAAGTCAATAATCTCCTCGTATAGTCACGGTAGGGAATCAGATGCTCTTGGTGAGTGTACCATTTGTCGTTGGTCTGATTGATTACCAGTGCTGAATCTCCGAATACAGGTAAAATCTTGATCCTGAGGTCAATGGCTTCCTCAAGACCCATGATACACGCTTCGTATTCAGCTTCGTTGTTTGTGAAGCTTGTCTTCATATCTTTTGGTCGGTCGGCTCTGATATGTAGCACCGGGTAGTTAGGTGGCCTTGTGCCTTTTTGGGGATACATTTGTATATGTATTCATTGTGGACATGTTTTGTATAACATGATATATCTGTACGCTTCTAACTTGTAGATATATTTTGATAAATATATAAGTTGAAGTTGTTGATGATTTAAGTTTTCCACTGTGCAATTTATAATTGAGATATGGGTGTAAGGATTGAAATTCCTTTGTGGATAGCTACCCCATTGTTGCATATCTGTTTGAGCAGGTGTTATATGTTTTAATTTCACGTAATGTGGCATGCTCCTTTTTATGCTTGATTTAAATTATACTCTGACGGAATTTTATCTATACCTAAATGATTTAATGTATTAATTGGGGGTATAGAAAGGGGGTGTTGCATTATGTGGTATCAAAGCCAGTGTTCGAGTCAGTTGTGTCTGTCTTGTTTTGATGGTTAAACTGTTGTTTACCATTGTTGTTTTTGGGAATAATTAGAATATGGCTGGAAGGAATGATGATGCGATGGTTGCTGCTTTGGAGGCAATGGCTAGAGTGGTGCAGGGAGCGCCGAATGTGAATGCTAACGATGAGTTCGGGAAGAATCAACCGCCGGTTTTCAAGGGGAGGTTTGATCCTGATGGTGCTCAAAACTGGTTGAAGGAAGTTGAGAGAATCTTCTGAGTGATGGATTGTTCTGTGGGAGGTAAGGTGAGGCTTGGTTCTCACATGTTGAAGGAAGAAACCGATGACTGGTGGGTCGGTAGAAGTCTTGCTTTAGAGGAAGAAGGTTAAGAGATTACATGGTAAGTTTTTCGCACTGAGTTCTTAAGGAAGTATTATCCTGAGAGTGTTAAAGGAAAGAAGGAGATGGAATTCCTTGAGCTGAAGCAAGGTAGTATGTCAGTGGTTAACTATACTGCTAAATTTGTGGAATTGGTTCAGTTTTATCCTCATTATGCTATTGCTACTGCTGAGTTTTCTAAGTGCATTAAGTATGAGAATGGTTTACGTCTTGAGATTAAGCAAGCTATGCGATATCAGAGGATCAGAAGGTTTTCAGATTTGACTGAATGTTGTAGGATCTTTGAAGAGGATAGTAAAGCTCGTTCTACGCACTATAAGAGTGTGAATGAGAAGAGATGGAAGCAACAAGTTCGAAATGGACCTTATGTGACACCCGCTGATAAGGGCAATCATAGGGGAAGCTTTGACAAGAGATCTAGTGGAGGGAGTTCTGGTCCCGTGAAGTGTTACAAGTGTGGCGCCTTGGGCCACAAATCTTTTGAGTGTGGAAAGAATTTGGTGAAGTGTGCTAATTGTGGTGGTCTTGGACATGCTACGACCGAGTCTCGAAGAAGTGTGGTTAAGTGCTTTAATTGTGGTGAAGTTGGCCACATTAGTACTAAGTGTACTAAGCCGAAGCAAGCTCAGGAGGGCGGAAAGGTTTTTGCATTAGCATGGAAGGATACTACTAGTGCATACCGTTTGATTAAAGGTACATGCTTTATTAATAGTACGCCTTTAGTTACTATTATTGATACGGGAGCGACTCATTTGTTTATTTCTCTTGAGTGCGCTAAGCGTTTGAATTTGTCTTTGTCTTCTTGGGGTGGTGAGATGGTTATTGAGACTCCTGCTTCAGGATCGGTAATTACTTCTTTGGTGTGTGTAAGTTGTTCTTTGACCATGTTTGCTAAAGACTTTATTTTGGATTTGGTTTGTTTGCCGTTGGAAGGTTTGGATGTAATCTTTGGTATGAACTGGTTGCAGTTTAATCGAGTTCATATAGATTGCTATCATAAGTTAGTGAGGTTTCCTTCTTTGGATGATGAAGAAGAGAGTTTCCTATCCACGAAAGAGTTGAAGAAACTTTTAGTGGACGAAGCTCAGTTGTTTGGTTTGTTTGCGTCGTTGTCTATGGAGAATGAAGTGGAGCGTAGTAGGTGTCGCTCCCACTAAATGAAGCTAAGTCAGATAGGGTACAGACGCGAACGGTCGGCGAGAGGGACAATGAGAACACACAGCCGTGAACTCACTGGAGATGAATAGAGTCGCCAGCTAGGCATTTTTATCCCGGAGGAAAGGCAATGCTGCATAGACCTAGAAAAAGAATGGATAAGATGGTTGCGAACCAGAGAGACAGAGAAAGGGGGTTGGTTACAACCTGGGAAGGTATTAGCACCCAGATTGTCCGTCGTACTCGACGGGATCCATGCTTAAAAGATTTGTGTTTTAAAGGGGTAGTGTCAGTGCAATTTGTGTATACAATAGCTGGAAAAGAATGTACAGGTGTCAGTGTAAAAGAAGTGTAAAGTGTGATATATACAGTGTCAGTGTAAGGACAGGAGTGAGATGCTCAAGACCATGAGGCTAAAGAATGAAGCTGGAAGGAGGGGGAATATACAGAGACTTTTGTTCGATAACTGTTAAGTTATGCCTACGTATCCTCTCGTGCAATGAGGAAGTCAGAACACCGTAGTTCGACCCAAAGAGACTGAAAGATAAATTGACTTGTGAACTGCTTACTTGTCTATGCTCAAGTGTATGACCTGTCTGGCACAGATGCAAACTGTCTTGCATTAGACGGAAGAAGCAAGTTCTCGTTTGTGAGTGAATGAGATGAGAAAAGAATCCCGAACGGGACGATTATTGTTTGTTTCTGCATTTTCAGTCTTTTATTGCCTTTTGAAGTTTGTCATAAGTTAATGAGCTTAAGCCTAAACCAATGGATTTAGTAAACTCATCACATCTTCCCTCTGATTAGGGGTAATGAGAATACCTTAAGTGTGAAGTCAGATTCTCACACTTAATCACCTTTTGGTGTAGGATTAAGATCATTAACCTACTTGTGATTAATTAGATGTTTTTGTGGTTTTTGTTTAGTGTTGAGTAATGAGGTTAAGCCGTAATCAAGGATTAAACAGACTCATTACACCATCCTAATAGAAGGATAATAGATGAGAGTGTTTAAGCTGAGGAAAGCTCCTCAACTTAATCCATGATTAGGGATTAAACTTATGACAAAACAAGCCTTTGATTAGGTGGATTTTATTTAATGGTATGATGATGAAGTGGATTTTATGATTTGTAAGACAACTTGAGGGGGACTTGTCCATTAACACTAGGGTTAGTCCTTCTTAACCAATTAAGGAAGAATTAGAACCCTAATGCAAGGCCCAAGTTACAAGTGTGATGGCTTGATGATTATTTAAGTGAATTGATTAAGAGATTTAAACACATTAAGGGTTTAACACTTAGGATTAAAGTTATACACTCCATCCCAAGATAAGGATGCAGGCACAAGCTTAATCACAAAGCCTTAAAGCCTTTAGGGTTTAGTCCCTGATTATGAGGTGAGAAGAGAAGACTCAAAAGAGACACAAAGGTAAAACTAAGTGGGGAGACTAATCAAAACCCTAATCATTGTCATGCTTGGTTGTTCCTAAGGTTTGTGAGGTTTTCAAGAGAAATCTTCAATGGAACTACCAGGAAGCAGATGAAAGGATCAAGAGAAGCAAAGCAACTTGCTTCATTCAAGAAGTCAAGTCACTTGAAGAAAGAAAGTGGGAAGAGGAAGAATGAGCAAGCTCAAACTCAAACACATATCAAAATGCAGCAATGGATGCAAGGGAGGTGAAAAGAAAAGTTATGAGAAGTGAAGGCAAATTCACTTCCCAAAATCACTTACCACCTGAAAGGTTAGAAAAGAGATGCAATGCAATGCAAAATGGGATGAGATGACATGATGAGAAACAAAACCAGAAGCATTTACATGATGCTAATGATGTTATGAGATGCTACAAACATGAGGCAGCACATGGAAATGATCATACAAGTTCATGAATGCAAATGAAGCAAGTTAGGAAGCAAGGACATACATGAAAAGTTATGAAGTGCACATGGCATACAACATGGCAAATACATGATGCAATGATCAAACATGCTTTCAATATGTCTTATGATGTCAAATGAATCAAATGGATGCTTGAAATGTCATGGCAGGTCATGTTATGCAAGAGAATGCAAGATGGATGCATATGGAAGCCCAAATTAGGGTTTATGAACCATACATCAAACAAAAATCAAAATCAGAAGCAAACCCTAAGATAAAAAATTGAAAATACCACTCAAAGGACCCCTAATCCTATACTAACCCAATGCCCAAAGGAGAGGTCTCAACTCTTAACCAATTTCAAGTTATGATTTTCACAAGTTTTCTAGGGTTTTAGGGTTCCTAAACAAGAAAATTATCAAACAAATGGAAAATGAAAGATCAAATCATGGCCATTTAATCTCACAAACTACATGCTAAACACAATGCAATGCAAAAAGAATCAATCTCCAACTCTTCATGGATAGGCATAAATGATTTTTGGAACTTTGGATCAAATTAATGCATAAAAATGATTTTAATTCAATGAAAAATTCTCAAAATGCATCAAGATCAAAAAATAAATTTGGTTTGAAGGTTGGACAATGTTTCTAAATGTCTTAGAACATTTCATGAATTTTTTGGTAATTTTTAAATACCTAAAAGTATTTTTAATAAATTAATTTCCATTAATCAATTAAAAATAAACTTTTAAATATTTAAAAATACTTTTTTTTAATGCTAAAAATGAAAATAAAAATATTTTTGTGTTTTAAAAATTATTGAAACTCTTGACAAAAAGTTTCATAATTTTTAAGACAATTTTGCTATTTTAAATAAATTACACAAGTTAAATGAGAAAAAAAGAAATAAAAACAAAATAAAATGGAAAGTATTTAGATCTAGAGGCTGAGATTTGAACTGGGTTTGAAAGGGTTGACTGGCGCGCGAATCCAAGGGCTGTGGTTGGTTCTCATTAAATTAATTTAATTAAGATTAATTAAACTAATGAAAAGGGATTAGGGCTAACTGAGTGGATCTGGGCCAGTCATTCACGCGGCAAGTCAATGGGGTCAACTAATCCTACGCTCCAGATTCAAATGGACTTAATGACCTGAGATTAGGGCAAATGACTTTCAGGTGACCGGAGGGAAGCTCCGGTCATCTTCTCCGGTGACCACCAAACCCTAGAATACGATTCAGGCAACCATTCTTCAAATTAAAGCCAGGGAAACACTCCTCTACTCAAACCTCACTCAAATCATCTCTCAAACTAAATTTCTCATGCTTAAACTAAGAGAATCGAAGCCATGAAGATTCACGGGCAAAATTTCAGAGCCCTGGTAAATCCTCATTTCTCACCCATTTCTAATTCTAAAACCACCCCCATGACCAGCAAGGCATAAGCAATCAGTTTATAACTTAAAAATCAAGCTCTGAGAAAAAATGTTCATAGCCATACCTGAGATGGAGATTCCTGTTCCTGGGCTTTCAGAGCTATTCTTTGATGCAAACTTGCTCCACTGACTCCCCTGGTGCTAATGGAAGACTTGGAATGAGCTTAAACAGGCTGTTTTGAGAGTTCCTTTTCTGGTGTATCAGAAAATGGGGTTTGTGTATGAGCTGTTTTAGATCAATGTGAAGGGTGGTATTGGTTCTATGGAGGTTTTCTGGTTGATTGGTGAAGGTAGAATGAGTGTTTGATGATTATGGAAGGTGATTCGAAGAGAGGAAAGTTTTTGCAGGTTTTTGGATGTGTTGTGTTCTGGCCAGCTTCAATGCTCAATGCTTTGCTATATCATCTCCAACTTGTGTGGATAGCCTGTGGGGCAGGTCAGTAGGGTGGCTGTCTACTGTGCCAAGAGTATGGGAGCTTTTTGCAAAAAGGTCAAATTTGTGTCCTTTAGAGTATGGGCCATGGCAGCAGCAGGTTCAAGTCATGTCTTGCTCCAGCTTGAGTTGAGGAGAGCCCTTGGATTGTTTGTAGCTGACTGCAACATGTGGATGACAAGCTATGCTAGCTTTTGCAACTTGACAACTTTGTGTTTTCTCATGAGTTTATACTAAGTACATGAAAAACCCTTGCTGAATTTTGTAGCATAGCACCTCTTTTAGTCATGGCAATGTTTAGAAGTCAGCTAGTGATCACATAATTCCTTGAAGAATGGTTTTGCCAAGAATCCCCTTTTGCACACTTATGAAAAATGCCTTATGGAACTTTGAAAATCAAGGCAAGCAATACAAAAATCCTTGGGCCAAATCTGTTTTTGGGGTCATATATGATCATGTGATGAAGCTTTGAAGTCAATTTGAAGTTTCTAGAATGCTTGATACATGAAATTGCAAGTTTTCCTTTTAGTGCATAACTTGAAAATTAGTGATTTTTGCCAACTTTAACACATCATAACTTTTGATCCAAAATGAATTAGATCATGTTCTTGTACTTTTTTAAAAGGGAAAGATCTAATCTACAACTTTCATGACCAAAGTTTTTTCATTTGAAGTATTTTTGGATCAAAAAGTAAGGTTTGAAAAGTGGCATAAAATGACATATTTTTCAAAAGTCAACCATGCCCTAAAAAAGTCAACTTTGCAAAAACTTCAAATTCTTGAATTTTGTGAACTTCAACCTTCTTCCATGATCAAATAAAGATCATATACACTCAAAATGATGAAGATCACCCCTTGGTTGGGTCATTGGGGGCCTCAGATGCCCTGATTTTGCACTGACTTGTCTGAAAAGTCAACTCTTGATCAGATGACTTCCCCATGGAATTTCTTCATGAAAATTGATATGCATACTCCCTATACCATATAGAGACCAATGGAAACAAGAATGACCAAAAAATTTGGAGTTATGGCCTCTGAAACCAAAACCCTAATTTTAGGTCAACTGTGCAGTCAAACTTGGCTCTGCTTCCATACCAATCCCAGTTCCTGTGATTCTTTTGAAATCTTGACTTTGAAAGGATGTAATATGATGCTTGAACACATATGGATCCCTTTGAAGTGATTGTTGACCTTTGGAGTGGCTCAAGAAGCTCTTGGATTGCTCAGATCACAAACCCTAGGTGCAGATGACTTTGAACCAATGCAGTGAATCAAAAATGTAATATGAGATGGTATGATTGTGTTTATGCATATGAGATGATCACAAGCCATGGTGTGAATGGGTGAGGGCAAATTTGGGGTGTTTACAGCTGCCCCTATTCAAACATGAGTTAGCTGTGCAGGTTGTAAGCAACGGCTTAACAGGCAAACAAGATAACTTGTGGTTGAATACCAAAGACAGTCCAAAATTTGCACTCACAGAATGAAGAAGAAAAGGGATATAGATTGTAAAGATAAAAAAGGTATATATTGTAAAGTGTAGGCGACGGAGGACGACCGTCGAGCAGAGGACGACTGCTGGGTAAGAGAAATGACGGGGACGGCCGACATGCTGGGGATAAAAGGTAAAGCCAAGACGGGGACGGCCGACTAGCTGGGAAAAGTGCGGAAAATAAAGCAATGACGGGGACGGCCGACATGCTGGGGATAAAAGAATTATGATGGGGACGGCCATCAAAATAAAGCTGTAAAATTCTCTGGGGATTAATGAAACATGACGGGGACGGCCATCAAGTCCATAAAGTAAAGTAACCAACGACGGGGACGGCCATCGGGCTAAAAAGGAAAAGGGACCACGACGGGAACGGCCATCGGGTTAAAGAATAAATGAAATAAACAGATGATGAGGTACGGTCATCAAAGGTGAAGGACGATCACCTAGCAGGGGACGGCTGCTCTGTTGGATTAAGATGAGGGACGGTCATCTAAGGTGGAGGACGACCACCTGGCAGGGTACGGCTGCCGAAAATATCGACGATGGGGACGGCCATCGGATGAGCATGACGGAGGACGACCATCAAGAGGTGGAGGACGACCACCTAGCAGGGTACGGCTGCTCTCAAGGTTTATCATGACATAGGACGAATGCCAGATAACCAAAATCAACAATGGGGACGGCCATTGGATAAAATGATGAAGGACGATCATCAAAAGGTGGAGGATGACCACCTAGCAGGGGACGGCTGCTAAAATATCAACGATGGGGACGGCCATCGGACGAGCATGATGGAGGACGACCATCAAGAGGTGGAGGACGACCACCTAGCAGGGTACGGCTGCTCTCAGGGTTTATCATGACACAGGACGAGCGTCAGATAAAAAGGAAATTCGTTTGTTGGTAACCTACTGGGGAATAGTAACCACGAACGAGTGCTTACATCCAAGAAACAAAAGGTATAAGTGTTTGGTATTTGTGTATAGATTAAAGATGCGGACGAGCACCCTTAAGACTACGATACGGACGAGTATCGGATAGAAACAAATACTGACGCATGTTCAAAGATGATGATACGGACGAGTATCAACTGGTTAACAGAGAACACGGACGAGTGTTGAATCTGGGAGGATTCTTCTAGGGAATAGTAGACACAGGCGAGTATCCATATTCAAGAAGATATAAGTTTTTGACACAGTGTATGGATTAAAGATGCGGACGAGCATCCTTAAGACTATGATACGGACGAGTATCATGTAGAAACAAACGCTTGACGCATGTTCTGAGATGATGGTACGGACGAGTACCAACGAGTTAACAAAGAACAAGGACTAGTGTTGAATCTGAGGGGATATGAACGGTATATACAAGATACTGACGAGTATCTGTATGAGTGTAACATGAGTAGTGAGTACGAGTATTTATCTGCTGGGGATGGTGACACGGACGAGTGTCAAGAGAGAAAAGTATAATAATATCAACAAGTATATGGGTTGTAAAAATGTAGGCGACTGCGCTGGGGATATGACACGGACGGGTGTCAGGAAAGCGTATATAAGTATATGTGAGTGCAAAGAGGATGTCTTCGGCTTTCTGCTGGGGTATGACACGGACGGGTGTCAGGACGTATCTGTAATACGGGTGATCTTGTTCGTAAAGAGTGTTCAGGTGACTTTATTGGGGGATGATGATACGGGCGGGTGCCAAAAAGAGTATATACTGGTGTTGTTGATTGAGAGGCAGCTGCTTTTGCTGGGGATTCTGGTAGGGATTTGATGAACTGTCATTTATTCACAAGTGTTGGTTTAAAACATGGCTTATGATTATGCTATGTGTTGGATTTTTGCCGTAATGCTCCGTGTTAAAACGGAATGCTACGCTTTGTGGGTGAATATGATGCGAATGCTATGATTGTGCAAAGATACCAAACCGGGATTCGGATCCCGTTGCTGCGAAGATCTTCGATCGTTCTGTTGAGGTGGACATCCCAGCTGGGGATGAGATCATTGGTAGACCTGACGAGATGATATCTGCTTGGGGATATGGGTCATTGATAGACCTATCCTTGTACTGAGGGACCCAGCTGGGGTTTGAAGGAGCTTTCTTCACTCTGTTGTGATCTTCTATGCGCTGCTCTTCTGGATAGAGGCTGGAACTCTGTGGGGGGATAGCTCTCTGACTTTTGTACTCGGCTTAGGACGAGGTGGCAACTCGGCTGGGGAGGAAGAGAGATCATTGAGAGTCTTCCCTAGGGATTCTGTTGAAGAGGATCCTCGACTCAGCCGGGGATATAGGTGCCTTCCGTGATGCCTCGCAACTCTGACGGGGATAAGTAATAAGTGGCAACTCAGCTGGGGGAAGTCATGAGAGGCAACTCAGCTGGGGAGAGAGCACTTCGGGTGCTAAAATTGAGCGTTGATTTGCCAGCTTGCTGGGATGAGGCCTTCATGCCCCAAGTTGCGTTCTGGATACCTGCAATCCTGAAAAAGATAGAGAAACGCACAAGATAATCCCGAGGTATCCTTTATTGGATTCCGTCATAGGAGTTTAGACACTTCTGAGAGTAAGTAAATTTCCTGCAAGCATGCGACTTCATTTAAAGATAAACATCTGTATTCGTGCAATCGTTTTTCTTTAAGACATCAGACATTTTTGCAAATAAATGAAAATGCACAAGACGAGACGTGACTGAAAATCTGATTTTATTAATTCATATGCCCTGAATTGGCGAGATACAGTCAAAGAAACAAATCCCCTGGAATGAGGAGATTGTTACAAATTGAGAAACAAAATGCTGGCAATGTTGATGACGCTTTAAGGAGCTTCCTCTTTACTATGACCCGTATGACTTTTGACGTTCTTCTCATCTTGCTTTCTGAAGAATGTTGATTCTGATTGACGCTTGATCCTTTCGAAGCTTATCAAGTTGTAAGTGATACAGACGAATTCGGACTGCAGTTGTTTGCTTATTCCCTTATTTTGCATGGATCGCCCTTCCGGGTTTTCGATCCATCGGGATACCCATTTTTGCCTGAGCTGTCCAATGCGGCTTTTCAACTCAGCGGGTATACATTTTTTTGTCTATTTTCCCTTATTTTTGCCCGAGTCTTTTATTCTGTTTTTGACTCGCCGGGATGCCCTATTTTTGCCTGGACTTACATTCTGTTTTTGTGTCCAGCGGGTCATTTTTATGCGAAGTATTTTTTAACTGCATCTGAATTCACAGGGGACGGGAAATCTTCACCATCCATGGTGCTGAGCATCAGTGCTCCACCGGAAAAAACATTCTTTACCACGAATGGTCCTTCATAATTTGGAGTCCACTTGCCCCTGTGGTCTGTATGAGGAGGGAGGATTCTCTTCAGCACAAGATCTCCTACTTGGTACTCTCGATGCCTGACTTTCTGATCGAAGGCTTTCTTCATTCTTTTCTGGTATAACTGCCCATGACAGATTGCAGCCAACCTTTTTTCTTCGATTAGACTCAGTTGTTCATATCGGGCCCTAACCCATTCTGCTTCATTCAACTTAACATCCATCAATACCCGTAGGGAGGGTAATTCAACTTCAACCGGCAGGACTGCTTCCATACCATACACAAGCTGATACGGTGTTGCCCCAGTGGATGTTCTGATTGACGTGCGGTACCCATGTAAGGCAAACGGTAGCATTTCGTGCCAGTCTTTGTAAGTGAGTACCATCTTCTGCACAATCTTCTTGATATTCTTGTTTGCCGCCTCAACAGCGCCATTCGTCTTTGGCCTGTAAGGAGAAGAATTGTGATGTTGAATCTTGAAGTCCCGGCACAGCTCAGCCATCATCTTGTTGTTTAGATTGGAACCATTATCAGTAATGATTCGCTCGGGAACTCCATATCGACAGATGATATCTCTCTTCAGAAATCTGGCGACCACTTGCCTTGTAACGTTGGCATAGGAAGCTGCTTCGACCCACTTGGTGAAATAGTCGATGGCGACCAGGATGAATCTGTGGCCGTTTGAAGCAGTTGGCTCGATCTTGCCAATCATATCAATGCCCCACATAGCAAAGGGCCAGGGTGAAGACATCACGTTCAAAGGATTGGGAGGTACATGCACCTTATCTGCATAAATCTGGCATTTATGGCATTTCCTGGCGTAGGCACAACAGTCAGCATCCATTGTGATCCAGTAATAGCCTGATCTCAGCAACTTTTTGGCCATGGCATGCCCTCCAGCATGGGTACCAAAGGATCCCTCGTTCACTTCATGCATCAACAAATCTGCTTCCGCCTTATCAACGCATCTGAGGAGTACCATATCAAAGTTCCTTTTGTATAGAGAACCATCAGTGTTCAGAAAGAAACTACCAGCAAGCCTTCTCAAAGTCTTCTTATCATTGGAAGATGCCCCAGGTGGGTATGTTTGGTCCTCCAAGAAGCACTTAATGTCATGAAACCAAGGCTTATCATCTCTAACAACATCTGCTGCGAACATATATGCTGGTCTGTCAAGTCTGGACACTGAGATCTGAGGTACAAAGTTGGCAGCCTGAACTTTGATCATGGACGCAATGGTAGCCAGAGCATCTGCAAACTGATTCTCGTCCCGAGGGATATACTCAAGCTTGACTGTTGTAAAGAAAGTCAATAACCTCCTTGTATAATCCTTGTAAGGTATCAGATGATCCTGGTGTGTGTACCATTTGCCGTTGGTCTGATTGATTACCAAAGCTGAATCTCCGAACACGGTCAATGTCTTGATCCTGAGGTCAATGGCTTCCTCAAGACCCATAATGCAAGCTTCGTATTCAGCTTCGTTGTTAGTGTAGTTGAAAGTGAGCTTTGCCGAGAAAGGCATGTGAACTCCTTTGGGTGTAATGAGTACTGCACCAACACCACGACCATTCATGTTAACAGCCCCATCGAACATCATAGTCCATTCTTCTTCCGGGTCGGGCCCTTCAGTGTGAATAGGCTCTTCATGATCTTTTGCTTTTATGAACATGATGTCTTCATCAGGGAAGTCAAATCTCATAGGCTGGTAATCATCAATAGGTTGCTCAGCAAGATATTCAGACAATACACTGCCTTTGATGGCTTTCTGAGAAGTGTATTGAATGTCATACTCTGTAAGAATCATTTGCCATCTTGCAACCCGTCCGGTAAGTGCTGGCTTCTCAAATATGTACTTAACTGGGTCCATTTTTGAGATCAATAAGGTAGTGTGGGTCAACATATACTTCCTTAGTCGACGAGCAGCCCACACTAAAGCACAGCAAGTTTTCTCGAGCAGTGAATAACGTTGTTCACAGTCGGTAAACTTTTTGCTTAGGTAGTATATTGCATACTCTTTTCGACCAGACTCGTCATGCTGGCCCAACACACACCCCATTGACTCTTCTAATACTGTCAAGTACATTATCAGAGGTCTTCCTTCAACTGGAGGCATAAGGATTGGAGGTTCCTGCAAGTACTCTTTGATCTTGTCAAAAGTCTTCTGACAGTCTTCGTTCCACCTGACCGTCTGTTCTTTTCTTAACAATTTGAACAAAGGTTCACAGGTTGCTGTAAGGTGAGATATGAACCTGGAAATGTAGTTCAAACGACCTAAGAACCCTCGAACTTCTTTCTCTGTCTTCGGTGCAGGCATCTCTTGGATGGCTTTGACTTTATCAGGGTCAACTTCAATCCCTTTTTCACTTACAATAAATCCCAGCAGCTTACCGGATCGCACCCCGAATGTGCATTTGTTGGGGTTCAACTTCAGTTGATACTTCCTCAGACGCTTGAATAGCTTCAGCAGATTCACCAGGTGATCTTCTTCAGTAAGGGACTTGGCAATCATGTCATCCACATAACATTCTATCTCTTTATGAATCATATCGTGGAATAATGTTACCATAGCCCGTTGATATGTTGCACCGGCATTCTTGAGCCCAAATGGCATTACCTTGTAGCAGAACGTGCCCCAGGGTGTGATGAAGGTTGTCTTCTCCATGTCTTCAGGTGACATCTTAATCTGATTATATCCTGAAAATCCATCCATGAAGGAGAATACCGAGAACTGAGCCGTATTATCCACCAATACATCAATGTGAGGTAATGGGAAGTCATCTTTCGGGCTAGCTCTGTTCAGATCCCGGTAGTCAACACACATCCTTACTTTGCCGTCTTTCTTAGGCACAGGTACTATATTAGCAACCCACGGCGGATAGCTTGTTACAGCAAGGAAACCGGCGTCCCATTGCTTTTGTACCTCCTCCTTGATCTTCATTGCCATGTCCGGACGAGTATGGCGCAGTTTCTGTTTGACCGGCGGGCAATCTTCTCTCAAAGGCAGCTTGTGCACAACAATGTCGGTATCCAACCTTGGCATGTCTTGATAAGACCAAGCAAACACATCCACATACTCTCGAAGCAGGTGAATCAATTGTCTCTTCACTGAGTTTTGTAGGCAGGCCCCGATTTTAACTTCTTTCACTTCTTCGTCTGTACCAAGATTGATTGTTTCAACCTCCTCCTGGTGAGGAGTGATAACCTTTTCCTCTTGTCTCAACAACCTGGCTAGCTCTTCAGGAAGCTCATATTCTTCTTCAACCCCTTCATCAGCTTGATTGATTGGATTGTCAAAGTCATACGAAGTCATAGCCGTGTTGTTGTCGGTGCTGTCCGGAAGGCACACTCTGCAAGGGTTCAGTTTGTTCATTTTAGTGATTTGATTTTAATCTTGTTTAGAAAAGTGAAATAAGTTGTCATTTTGAAAACACTGCCATTTATTTTTTTGTACAAAAAGAAAAATGGAAAAACAGTGAGCGAAAAAGAAAAAAGACTCGTTTGCAAAAAGATGTCTGATATTTCATTGATTAATCTTATTGCACAAAAAGTACAGATGGCCCGATTACAAAATGAATCTTGTCATCTTGGGCAAGATGCAAGACTTTGATGCATGCTATAAAAATACAGGAAATAATAATTACTCTGCATGAGTAACTCTTATAATTTCCTGGGAAGACCAGTTCGAGATACTGCTCCCCGGGATCTTTGGACGAATCCAGCTTTCCAGGTTGCGTTCTTCTTCCAGCTCGTCTTCCACATTGTTGACAGCATCAGGGGTGAGCATCCCCCCACTCACAAAGTTGGGCTCTTCCGCAGCCTCTGCTTGATCTTGTTGAGTTGGTTTGTAACCCAACCCAAATCTATCCTCTTTCTTCTTCACCGGTAGCAGTTTGCCCCAGCCTTGGGCAGTTCCTTCCTCAACAACCTTCCGAGCTTGTTGGTATGATGATATTGAAGTACCAGGTACAACAGATGTTTCATTGACATTCAAGGCTTCGAAACCTTGGCTCATTGTTTCATGGATCTCCCCATCCATCTCAATGTACTTATAAGTAGCCAGGTGGCTGACAAAAATATCCTCCTCTCCACAGATTGTAACGATTTGACCCTCCCACTCGTATTTTAACTTCTGGTGAAGGGTAGAGGTCACGGCGCCAGCGGCGTGAATCCATGGCCTACCCAATAGACAGTTGTAGGCAGGCTGTATATCCATCACGTAGAAGGTCGTTTTAAAGGTCTGCGGGCCAATCGTTATGGGCAACTCAATCTCTCCCAGAACCGATCTTTTTGAACCATCAAAGGCTCTCACCACCAGGTTGCTGGGTCTCAACGCCAATCCGTCATATTCTAGCTTCACCAAGGCCTTTTTGGGTAAGACATTGAGGGATGACCCCGTGTCTACCAGCACATGGGAAAGGACAACACCTTTACATTCCATGGTTATGTGCAGGGCCTTGTTATGGTTGCGGCCTTCCGTTGTCAAGTCAGTATTGGTGAACCCTAGTCCGTGACTAGCATTGACATTTCCAACTACAGCTTCCAGCTGATTGACAGTGATCTCTTCAGGCACATAAGCTGCGTGCAAGACTTTGAGCAGTGCATTCCGGTGAGCTTCGGAGCACATAAGCAATGATAGGATTGAGATCTTGGAAGGCGTCTGATGAAGCTGATCCACAATTTTATAATCACTCTTTTTGATGATTCGCATGAACTCATCAACCTCTTGATCAAAGGGCGTTTTCAAAGCTTCTTTAACAGTCTGCTCTTCCTGCACCAAGCTCTTTCCTTTTGCCTTGGCAGCAGCTTCTGCTTCGGCAGTGGGTCTCTGAATTTGTGGAGCAAAGAGACGTCCGCTTCGAGTGAAGCCTCCGCCTCCTCCCACATTGTCTACTTGTGGTGCAGGGGTTGATGATTCAAAAGTGATTCTTTGTCCTTCACAGTACAGGTCAGAGTCGTAATGCCAGGGGATGGCATTACTGCTTTCATAAGGTACTGGTCCAGGCACCGTGATAGTGACTGGACTGATTGCAGCTGTGGAAGGAACTGTGATAGTCTGTGGATCGTAATATATCGTGACTGGTGCTCTAATGGGAGCAGCACTTTCTGAGTTGTAGGCAGAGTTGTTTTCAGGATCATAAAATATTGTGACAGTTGAGACATCTTCATGATTTGTTGCTGATGTTGTAGGAGACATTGTTGGAAGAATGGATGTTGTTGTTGTAGGAGTTTCAAAATGGAGTGGTGCTGGAGTTGTAGAAGGAACATTTGTTGACATCTGGTCAGTTGAAATGACAGATGAAGTACTTGTTGATGAAGCCGAAGAATTGTCAGGAACAATAGTTGTTGCAGTTGTAGGAGGTTCTGGAGTTGTTGCTGATGAGATTGCTGGATTTATAGGAAATGATGTGGTGATTTGAAGCTGGCCACTCTGAATGAGACCATCTATGCCATTCCTCAGGTTATCGCACCCATTTACTGAGATATTGCAGTAAGCACACCCCAACTCACACCCCGGGAACATTTGACATTCGAGGAGTTGAGCCTTAATTTCCACCAACGGTGTCCGGATTTGACCCACACTGGTTATTAAATAAGACGGCTAGTCTTCTTCAATAGCGTTAATTCTGGGACCACCGTGGTTCGGCATGGGGTTCTTATTGACATTGGGTGGTGGTGCGAAATTCAAGGCCTTAGAGTCTACCAGGTCTTGTACCTTCATGTGCAGGGCTCTGCACTTTTCTGTACTGTGGCCAGGTGCATTTGAATGAAAAGCACATCTGGCGTTGGAGTCATAATTCCTGGGTAGACTGTTGGGATCTGGAGGTGCCAACGTCCTTAGCTCAACTAGGTTGAGTTTCAGGAGTTGTGGCAGCAACGTAGCATATGGCATAGGGATCGGATCGATCACCCTATTAGCTTGAGATGGCCTCTGCTGGAATGGCCTTTGCTGGTTGTTGTTGTTGGTGTTGTTGTAGTTCCTTGGAGGATACTGAGCTTGTTGATGGTACTGAGGTTGTTGCTGATAGTTTTGTTGCGGAGGTTGATAGACTGGTTGAGGATGAGCTGGAGCGGGAATGGTGACTGCTGCCACTGACCTGTGAACATACTGGGGTCTGCCCCTGTTGGTGTGGATGGCATTGGTCTCGCCAGTTCTTCTTGGGCCTGCAAAAGGCTTCTTTGTACTACTGGACGAGCTGGCACCATTGTCAGAAATCTTGCCCATTTTTAACAGGCTCTCAATTCTCTCCCCAGCTATGACAACATCTGCAAAGCTAGTGGAAGAGAAAGCAGCCAGCCTGTCAATATATGTCCCCTGAAGGGTGTTCATAAACATATCTGCCATTTCCCTTTCAGACATAGGTGGCTGAACAGCAGCAGCCAATTGCCTCCATCTCTGGGCATATTCTCGGAAACTTTCCCTTGATGACTGTGACATTCCCATTAAGAGGGTCCTGTTGGGTGCCATATCTAAGTTGTACTGATACTGTCTGATAAAGGCCTCTGCCAGGTCCTTCCAACACCTGATAGTTGCTCTTGTCAGATGAGAGTACCATTCTCTTGAGGCTCCCGTCAAGCTATCCTCAAAATAGAACATCCAGAGCTTCTCATCCATAGTATAGGCCTTCAGCCTCCCCAGAAATGATTGCAAATGAGTCCGGGGGCACGAAGTCCCGTTGTATTTTTCAAAACAAGGAGGCTTGAACTTATGGGGAATCCTGACCCCGTCTACCAAGCCCATGTCCATGACATCGAAACCCAAAGAGTTTTGAGACTCTAAGGACCTCAACTTCTCAGCTATCTCATCCAGCCTTCTATCATAAGCTTCTTCCCCAGCACCCATTACTGTGAATTGATCCTCTTGGGGGTCTTCTTGCAGTACCCTGCCTGCAGTGGCAGTCCCTTGAACATTTGCAGGAATATTGACCTCTGGATGAAGATGGGGGCCAAATACAGGGGGGTTAACATGAGGTTGGACCCTTTCATTGTTGCTGGTGCCGGCAGTCCCTATATGTGGATCTTCTTGATTTTGCCTTTCCACCATGGCCCTCAATCTTTCCTGGCTCTGAGCCATGTTGTTCATCACTTCCATAAACTGAGTCATCTGCGTTCACATTTCCAATCTTTCGTTTGCCATTTGATTTCTAACCTCTGCAAGGTCCTGCTGTACCTGATCCATTTGTATGCCCGGAAGGTTGTTACGGGTTGGATAACGGTGCGGACGGTTGAGGGGAAATACCCGGCGTCGAGCAATAGTTCCTGAACATCGCAACAGAGTTAGCAACAATAAAACAAAAACCTACAAAACAAACAAAATGGTTAGCATGCAATGCAGTATGCTTATTTGTTTTCAAGGTATCCGGCTTGGCATTCAGTTTTGACCCTTCCAGACCCTTGAAGATGCTGTTGATGTTGCTTTCGAAGTAAACTTGGATGGAACAAACTAATACATATATTACAAAAAGCAAAATGGTACATAGTTCGTTTACAAATGCAAGCCCTCTGAGGGGTCAAAACATATTACAGGAAAATAAAAGTACATGGAATGAAAGCAACAACAAACAAATGATCAAACACCAAGACCAAACTCATCCTCACGAACTTCCTTGAGAAGTGCTTCGGTCACAGGATCAGCTGGATGCTCCGTGAGATTCCTGATGAGGAGATTCCGGGTGGTGACAGCTGCTGTTAGCTTCTTGTGCTGACTTTGGTCCTTTGACCTCTTTACTCCAGCTTTGATCTTCAGCTCTGATATCTCTCTCTGGGCTGCTGCCAGGGCTTCTTGCTGCTCTTTTGCATTAGCTTCCAGTTGCTCTATCTTGTCTTGGACCCTCTTGTCCTCCAGAGTACGAGCCTCGGTGATCCTGACCCACCTAGCCTGACTCTCCTTCAGATACAAGTCTGTCCTTGCTCTCTGGAACTGGGCTTCTTTGCAAGCATTCTTCAGAATTTGTTCTCCATCTTTAGACTTTTTGATATAATCCCCAGACTTCTCAATCTTAGCCAAATGCTCCACTCTCAACTTCTCTAACCTCTCAACATCCAACCTGCCCTCACTCCTCTCCCGGAGGGTCTTCTGCAAAGCCTGAGTCAACTTCTCATTTCTTTCCTTCAAGCTCTCAAACTCCTCCAAACTGACAGTGGCAGAGGGTGGTGCTGAGGATGGTCCAGGCGTATCCTCCATGGTAAAGGGCATCCCAGAGAATTGAGCCCTGGCATGGGACCACTCATAATATTGTGCTGATGCCACATTGTTGCACTTCCCCAGAATGGTTACTCCCTTGGTTTGAACATTATCCCAGGCCCAGGCAGCCTGCCTAACAATAGCCAGATTAGGCTTGTTCTCACAATAAAGAGTCTCCACCAAGTCCTGTGCCTTAGGAGTGTGGACCAGTGCATAGCCTAGTTGCCTTCTGAACAGCAGAGGATTGTAATTAATACTACCCTTAACTCCTATTAGGGGCACATTGGGAAAATGCCCACAGCTGGTGATGATATCCCTGCCTTTGGTGCTTTGAGTGCACCATCTGATATCTGCTGAAGTTAGAGCAGTGAGTCTCTTAGCCCAGTTTCTCTGCTGATGAGGATTCAAAAATGCATCTGTCCTGGGTAGATGCCTGAGAAGCCAAGTGTGGAACAATGGAGCACAGCACCTCACTAATCTTCCCCTCTGCTTTTCATTCCTCTGGTGCACTGAGTAATAGAGATCCCCCAATAAAGTGGGCACTGGGTTCTTCAGGATGAAAAGATGGATTGCACTCTTGCTAATGAATCGAGGCTCATCTGCAAACAATACAATTCCATATATACCCAAGGCCAATAAAGCACAGACAGCTTTCCACTCTCCTAAAGAAGCTTTCAGGGTAGCTTGAGAGATCAAGAAATCCAGATGGAAGCCAGGGATTCCAGCTTTAGAAGTCATATGCTGCTCAATCAGAACAGGTTCCAGATACAAAGCCTTTGCTACTTCTCCATTACCAGGAAAGACCATCTCAGGGTTGAAAGGGATTCCACCCCTGATAGGTATGCCAACTAATGATGAGTATTCTTCCAATAAGGGGCCCAACTGAAAGTCTTGGAAAGTGAAACACCTCAGTGGGGGATCATAAAACTGAATGCAAGTGTGGATCAGGCTTCTCTGTGAAGGGTCCAGATCCATAACCATATCAAGTATATCTCCATAGTGTTCCCTGAACAATGGTATGTGATCTGGAGTGATCAGGGTTTGAATCCTCCTGATGTTAGATAGCTCTGGCTGGAAGAAGTGGTAGGTGATGTTACTCTTTTTAGGAGCCATGTTGCTGATGATGAGTGGAGACAGGTGCTGATGATAACACTGAAGAAATGGGCCACTGATTGGCTGGTGCAAGTGACTGAAGTAGATGATTGATAACTGAAGCAGATGCTGATGAAGATGGGTCAGTACTGATGATGGGGTCAAAACCAAACCAGAAATGAAGGTGGATACCCTGAAACACAAATAAGCAAATGTTAATATGATGCAATGATTATGAATGCAAATGACATGCAAGGGTTTGTGACTGAGTTGGATCTGATCAAAATGCTCTGATATAGGTCCAAGTACGTTCAAGAAATCCAGATGGAGGTCTATAAATCCAGTAACCAAGGTGGGGGACTCAAATAAAGAGTCACATGTCCAGGGTCTTAGAATCACAAGAACTGTCCCAAAATGGAGTACTCTTAGACAAACAAAGTAACAGGGTATTCTGAGGTCAAGGTACCTGCAAACCTGTAAACAGCCCAACCCCCTCACAGGTGGTGTTCTAAAACAAGGATCCTCAGACTTGGATCAATTATGAGAAGTGTAAACACTTCTAACCCGGAGGTACAATGTTTACAATAACCATAAAAGTTCCTCCTCTAATTCACCTCAGTTTCTGAAGGTCAATACTAAAGGTCATCCAGACTTAGCAGGTTTCCCAGATAGCCCTAGTATTGCAGGAAATCTGCAACACAGAGTTCTCAAGAAGAAACCCATATCTAAACCGTGTTTCATATTCCCGCACCAGACCGAGATGGAATGGGAAAGAATATGATTCACTCTAGCCTAGGTGTCACTCAGGTCCCAGGTATAGGACCTTAACTCTCACTGAATCACCCACCCACCAAAGCAAAACCAGATCCAGCCAGACAGCATGACAGTATGATATGTGTAAAGCAGTAAAGAAAGCAGTAAAGCAACTGTACATAAAGCAAAAATAAAACATGTACAAACACAAATAAACACAGAACACCCAGTAAACACAAATCAATCAAGCGCTAGGAGGAACCCACAAAAAGAACCAGAAGCCCTGGTTGCAATATAAGTCTCCCCAGCAGAGTTGCCAAGCTGTCGCTCCCACTAAATGAAGCTAAGTCAGATAGGGTACAGACGCGAACGGTCGGCGAGAGGGACAATGAGAACACACAGCCGTGAACTCACTGGAGATGAATAGAGTCGCCAGCTAGGCATTTTTATCCCGGAGGAAAGGCAATGCTGCATAGACCTAGAAAAAGAATGGATAAGACGGTTGCGAACCAGAGAGACAGAGAAAGGGGGTTGGTTACAACCTGGGAAGGTATTAGCACCCAGATTGTCCGTCGTACTCGACGGGATCCACGCTTAAAAGATTTGTGTTTTAAAGGGGTAGTGTCAGTGCAATTTGTGTATACAATAGCTGGAAAAGAATGTACAGGTGTCAGTGTAAAAGAAGTGTAAAGTGTGATATATACAGTGTCAGTGTAAGGACAGGAGTGAGATGCTCAAGACCATGAGGCTAAAGAATGAAGCTGGAAGGAGGGGGAATATACAGAGACTTTTGTTCGATAACTGTTAAGTTATGCCTACGTATCCTCTCGTGCAATGAGGAAGTCAGAACACCGTAGTTCGACCCAAAGAGACTGAAAGATAAATTGAATTGTGAACTGCTTACTTGTCTATGCTCAAGTGTATGACCTGTCTGGCACAGATGCAAACTGTCTTGCATTAGACGGAAGAAGCAAGTTCTCGTTTGTGAGTGAATGAGATGAGAAAAGAATCCCGAAGGGGACGATTATTGTTTGTTTCTGCATTTTCAGTCTTTTATTGCCTTTTGAAGTTTGTCATAAGTTAATGAGCTTAAGCCTAAACTGTCGCTCCCGACAAGTGACACGGGGTCATATGAAGGTACAGACGCGAACGGTCGGCGAAGGGAACAATGAGAACACACAGCCGTGAACTCACTGGAGATGAATAGAGTCGCCAGCTAGGCATTTTTATCCCGGAGGAAAGGTGATGCTGCATAGACCTAGAAAGATATGGATAAGACGGTTGCGAACCAGAGAGACTGAGAAAGGGGGTTGGTTACAACCTGGGAAGGTATTAGCACCCAGATTGTCCGCCGTACTCGACGGGATCCACGCTTAAAAGATTTGTGTTTTAAAGGGGTAGTGTCAGTGCATTTTGTGTGTAAAATAGCTGGAAAAGGATGTACAGGTGTCAGTGTAAAAGAGAGTGAAGTGTATAAATGAAGTGTCAGTGTAAGAACAAAGATGAAATGCTCATGATAATGAGGCTGAAGAATAGGGCTAGAAAGAGGGGGAATATACAGAGACTTTTGTTCGATAACTGTTAAGTTATGCCTACGTATCCTCTCGTGCAATGAGGAAGTCAGAACACCGTAGTTCGACCCAAAGAGACTGATAGATGAATTGACTTGTGAACTGCTTGCTTGTCAATGCTCAAGTGTATGACCTGTCTGGCTCAGGTGCAAACTGTCTTGCATTAGACGGAAGAAGCGAGTTCTCGATTGTGAGTGAGTGTGATGAGAAAAGAACCCCGGAGGAGACGATTATTGTTTGTTTTTGAGTTTTCAGTCTTTTATTGCTTTTGAAAGTTTGTCATAGGGTAATGAGCTTAAGTCTAAACCAATGGGTTAGTAAACTCATCACATCTTCCCTCTGATTAGGGGCAATGAGAATACCTTAAGTGTGAAGTCAGATTCTCACACTTAATCACCTTTGATGCAGGATTAAGATCATTAACCTACTTGTGATTATTTAGATGTTTTTGTGGTTTTTGTTTAGTGTTGAGTAATGAGGTTAAGCCATAATCAGGGATTAAACAGACTCATTACACCATCCTAATAGAAGGATAATAGATGAGAATGTTTAAGCTGAGGAAAACTCCTCAACTTAATCCATGATTAGGGATTAAACCCATGACAAAACAAGCCTTTGATTAAATGGATTTTAGATTAATGATATGGTGATGAAGTGGTTTTTATGATTTGTAAGACAACTTGAGGGGGACTTGTCCATTAACACTAGGGTTAGTCCTTCTTAACCACTTAAGGAAGAATTAGAACCCTAATGCAAGGCCCAAGTTACAAGTGTGATGTCTTGATGATTATTATGTGGATTGATTAAGAGATTTAAACACATTAAGGGTTTAATACTTAGGATTAAAGTTATACACTCCATCCTAAGAGAAGGATGCAGGCATAAGCTTAATCACAAAGTCTTAAAGCCTTTAGGGTTTAGTCCCTGATTATGAGGTGAGAAGAGAGGACTCAAAGAGAGACACAAAGGTAAAACTATGAGGGGAGACTAATCAAAACCCTAATTCATTGTCATGCTTGGTTGATCCTAAGGTTTGTGAGGTTTTCAAGAGAAATCTTCAGAGGAGCCACCAGGAAGCAGATGAACAGGATCAAGAGAAGCAAAGTGACTTGCTTCATTCAAGAAGTCAAGTCACTTGAATAAAGAAAGGGGGAAGAAGAAGAATGAGCAAGCTCAAACTCATGCATATATAGAAATGCAGCAATGGATGCAAGAGAGATGAAAAGAAAAGTTATGAGAAGTGAAGGCAAATTCACTTCTCAAGTTTACTTACCACCTGAAATGTTAGAAAGAAATGCAATGCAATGCAAGATGAGGTGAAATGGTATGATGCAAAGCAAAACCAGAAGCATGTTGATGATGATTATGATGTTATGAGGTGCTGCAAACATGAGGCAAGGCATGGGGATGTTCATACAAGATTATGAATGCAAATGATGCAAGTTAAGGAGCATGAATGAGCATGGAAAGTTATGAAGCATACAAGACAAATGACATGGCAAATATGCAATGCAATGATCAAAGATGCTTCCTATATGTCTTAAGATGTCAAATGGACCACAAGAATGCACAAAATGCAAAGACAAGTCATGTTATGCAAGGAAATGCAAGGAGGATGCAAGAGAAAGCCCAAATTAGGGTTCATGGATCAAACATCAAACAAAAACCCAAAACAGAAACAAACCTCATGATAAAAAATGGAAAATGACACCCAAAGAAACCCTAGGCCTATGATGAACCACTGCCCAAAGGGGAGCTCTCAACTCTCAATCAAACTCAAGATATGAATTTTCTAAGTTATTAGGGTTTTTTAGGGTTCTTAACAAAAGAAATGTCAAACAATTTGTAAATGCAAGAACAATTCATGGCCTTTTCATCCTTGAAAGTACATGCTAAACATAACACAATGCAAAAAGAATCAATGTCTCAACCTTCTCCAATAGGCAGAAATGAATTTTTGAATCCATGATCAAAATAATGCATAAAAAATGATTTAATTCAATGGAAAATTCTTAAAATGCATCAAGATCAAAAAAGAAATTTGGTTTGAAGGTTGGACAATGTTTCTAAATGTCTTAGAACATTTCATGAATTTTTTTGTAATTTTTAAATACTTAAAAGTATTTTTAATTAATTAATTCTCATTAATCAATTAAAAATAATCTTTTAAATATTTAAAAATACTTTTTTTATGATAAAAATAAAATAAAAAATGTTTTTGGGTCTTAAAAATTAATAAAACTTTAAAGAAAAAGTTTCATAATTTTTAAGAATTTTTTGCTATTTTAAAATAATTATGCAAATTAAATAGAAAGAAAATGAAATAAAACAAAATAAAAGAGAAAGTAATCTGATCCAATGATCCAGATTCAAAGTTGAAATGAAAAGGTTGACTGGCGCGCTAATGAATGGCCTAGATTTCACTTCAGCTAATTTTTTATTTATGAATTAATTAATCCAGATTAAAGAAAGTCAACTGGGATTAGGGCATAATGGGAGGATCCTGGGCGTCCAAACACGCGCGAGTCAACACATCCAAGGGACCAAATTCAAACTTCATTAATTATGTGATTAGGGCACAAATGACTCTCAGGTGGCCGGAGAAGACTTCCGGTCGTCTTCTCCGGCTAGCTCTCACCTGAAAAATCTCCAAACCTCTCAAAACGTACCAAAAATGAAAACCAAGAACATGGAAATGATCCTCACCCTCTCACGAACCAAACCCCTCTCTCAAAACAAATTTATGTTTCCTAAATCAACTGAATCGAAGAGAAAAAGTTCTAGGTCTCGCAAGCTTCAGAAACAAATTAAATGCTCAAATCACAACCATTTTCAAAACCAGTGGTACCAGGATGATCAGCAAGACATGAAGAACAAGTTTGTAACAAACAAAATCATTTCTGGAAAAATAAATTTCAGGCTACCTGAGATTCGAAGCTTTCAGTTTAGGAACTTTCTGGCCTTCTCTTTATGTGCAAACCACTCCTTAGGACCCCTTGATGATGTTTGAATGCCTTAGAACAATTTATGTAGGCTGGCTGATGAGTTTCGAAAGCTCCTGCTTCAAGCTCAGTCAACAATGGCAATGGTGTTTCTGGAGGTTTCAGGCCATGGTGAGTGATTGTTTGAGGTCCTGAGGATGAATGGAGAATGTCTGGAGTGTTTGTTGGTGTGTTTGTGGGCTAGGGAGGGAGATTCGAATGAATCTGCAGAATGAGGGTGAAGAATGGCAGTGGGGTGCTTTGGCTGTTTCAGGCTTATGCTTTGGGTGGTTTCTACTCAATGATACATGGTGAGTTGAATGGAGGAAAAGGTTTTTGTGTTTGCAAGCTGTGGAGAGGAATTCGAAGCAAGTTGCAAATGGGAGTGTTTTTGAGAATGTCTTGAATGTGATGGTTTCAGCCTTGCTCCTTGTTATGGCTAGCTTGCAAATTGTCCATATGACTCTCTCTCATTGGCCAGTTGATTTGACATGTGCTTTATGGATAGGTGAGGCAACTTTTGCAATTTGTCAACTCTTGTGTAAGAGAAAGTATGGTGAGGTGCTAGCTTGGTACAAGGCATGGGCTATGCGCAGCAAGATGAGGGGGAAATGTCAGCTTGGTCCAGCATTCAAGGCAGCAAGTGGTAGGGAGTGAAATGAGTGTTTTGCAACTTGTGGCAACTTTGGTTCACATGTGATAAAGTCTTGTTACACAAACCAAGCCATGAGCAAACTTGATCCAATTCTGATTTTTAGGACTTAGAGAATGTTTGTGTAATGGTTTGAAATGAATTAGAGGTCACATGATGCATTGGTTCAAGGTTTTGCAAAATTTCCATTTGGAACATGCCTTAGAAATTAATGATTTTTGCCAACTTTGCATTGCCATAACTTTTGATCCAAGAAGAGTTTGATCATGTTCTTGTACTTTTTGAAAAGGGAAAGATGAGATCTACAACTTTCATGACCAAAGTTTTTTCATTTGAAGCCTTTTTGGATCCAAAATCATGGCTTGAAAAATGACCTAAAATGATGCATTCTTGAAAAGTCAACTATGCCCAAAAAGTCAACATTTGCAAAAACCCTAAATTCTTGATTTCCATGAACTTCAACCTTCTTCCATGATCAAATAAAGATCATATACACTCAAAATGATGAAGATCACCCCTTGGTTGGGTCATTGGGGGCCTCAGATGCCCTGATTTTGCACTGACTTGTCTAGAAAGTCAACTCTTGATCAGATGACTTCCCCATGGAATTTCTTCATGAAAATTGATATGCATACTCCTTATACCATATAGAGATCAATAGAAACAAGAATGACCAAAAAATTTGGAGTTATGGCCTCTGAAACCAAAACCCTAATTTTCAGTCAACTGTGTAGCTCAACCTGGCTCTGCATCCACTCAAACCCTAGTTCTTGTGATTCTTTTGAATTCTTGGCTTTGTGAGGATGTAATATGATGCTTGAACACATGTAGACCCCTTTGAATTGATTGGTTGCCTTTGGAATGGCTCAAGATGCTTTGGGATTGCTCAGATCACAAACCCTAGGTGCAGATGCCTTAAAACCTATGCAGTGAATCAAAAAATGAGATGTGAGATGATATGATTGTGTTTATGCATATGAGATGATCACAAGCCATGGTGTGAATGGGTGAGGGCAAATTTGGGGTGTTTACAGCTGCCCCTATTCAAACATGAGTTAGCTGTGCAGGATGTAAGCGACGGCTTAACAGACAAACAAGATAACTTGTGGTTGAATACCAAAGACAGTCCAAAATTTGCACTCACAGAAATGAAGAAGAAAAGGGATATAGATTGTAAAGGAAAACAAAGTATATTGTAAAGTGTGGGCGACGGAGGACGACCGTCGAGCAGAGGACGACTGCTGGGTAAAGATAGAAAATAAAGCAATGGCGGGGACGGCCGACATGCTGGGGATAAAAGGTAAAGCTAAGACGGGGACGGCCGACTAGCTGGGGAAAATAAAATATCGTGATAGGGACGGCCATCACGATAAAACTGTAAAATTTCTGAGGATTAATGAAACATGACGGGGACGGCCATCAAGTTCATAAAGGTAAAGCAACCTACGATGGGGACGGCCATCGGGCTAAAGGGAAAAGGGACCACGACGGGGACGGCCATCGGGTTAAAGAATAAATGAAATAACCAGATGATGGGGTACGGCCATCAAAGGTGAAGGACGATCACCTAGCAGGGGACGGCTGCTCTGTTGGGAATAAAAGAAATATGATGGGGACGGCCATCAAAGGTGGAGGACGACCACCTGGCAGGGTACGGCTGCCGAAAATATCAACGATGGGGACGGCCATCGGATAGATAAGGTCAACGATGGGGACGGCCATCGGACGAGCAAGATGGAGGACGACCATCAAGAAGTGGAGGACGACCACTCAGCAGGGGACGGCTGCTCTCGGGGTTTATCATAACACAGGACGAATGTCAGATAACCAAAATCAACAATGGGGACGGCCATTGGATAAAGTGATGAAGGACGATCATCAAGAGGTGGAGGACGACCACCTAGCAGGGGACGGCTGCTAAAATCAACGATGGGGACGGCCATCGGATGAGCATGACGGAGGACGACCATCAAGAAGCGGAGGACGACCACTCAGCAGGGTACGGCTGCTCTCAAAGGTATCATAACACAGGACGAGTGTTAGATAAAAAAGAAAATTTGTTGGCGATCTACTGGGGAGATAGTAAACACGGACGAGCGTTTACACCCAAGAAGCAAAAGGTATAAGTGTTTGGTATTGTGTATAGATTAAAGATGCGGACGAGCATCCTTAAGACTATGATACGGACGAGTATCGTAGAAACAAACCGACACATGTTCAGAGATGATGATACGGACGAGTATCAACTGGTTAACAAGGAACACGGACGAGTGTTGCATCTGAAAGAATTCTTCTGGGGAATAATAGACACAGACGAGTATCTATATTCCAGATGACACAAGTGTTTGACACGGTGTATGGATTAAAGATGCGGACGAGCATCCTTAGGACTATGATACGGACGAGTATCATGTAGAAACAAACACTAGACGCAATGTTCTGAGACGATGGTACGGACGAGTACCAACTGGTTAACAAAGAACAAGGACTACTGTCGAATCTGTGGAGATATAAATGGTGTATACAAGATACGGACGAGTATCTGTATAAGTGTACCAATGAGTAGTGAGTATTGTATTGATGAGTGTTTATCTGCTGGGGAGAGTGACACGGACGAGTGTCAAAAGAGAGGAGTATAATATTAACAAGTATATGAGTTGATGAAAGTGTAAGTGACTGCGCTGGGGATATGACACGGACGGGTGTCAAGAAAAGTGCATGTATAGGTATATGTGAGTGCAAAGAGGATGTCTTTGGCTTTCTGCTGGTGATATGACACGGACGGGTGTCAGGACATATCTGTAATAAGGGTGATTTGTTTGTAAAGAGTGTTCAGGCGACTTTACTGGGGAAAGATGGCACGGACGGGTGCCAAAAGGTGTATATACTGGTGTTTGTGATTGGTGAGGCAGCTGCTTTTGCCGGGGACTCTGGTGGGGATTTTTGTATATCATGATGATGAACGGTTTATTATTCACAAGTGTTTGATTCACAACATGACTTATGATTATGCTATGCATTTGATTTTTGCCGTAATGCTCCGTATTAGACGGAATGCTACGCTCTGGGGGGTGAATATGATGCGGATGCTATGATTATGCAAAGGGGCACGGATCCGGGCTTTGGATCCCATCACCGCGAAGATCTCTGGATAATATGCTTGAAGTGAACATCCCAGCTGGGGATGAGATCATTGGTAGATCTAATGACGTATCTGTTTGGGGATGTAGGTCACTGATTGACATATCCTTATAATATGGGACCCAGCTGGGGTTTGTAGAAGCTTTCCGTACTCTGTTGTGATCTCTTCATGCGTTGCTCTTCTGGATAGAGGCTGAAGATTCTGTGGGGATATGATTCCCTGATTTCTGCATTCTGCTGAGGAAGAATGGCAGCTCGGCTGGGGAATTGTGAGAGGCAACTCAGCTGGGGAGAGCAACAAGAGGCAACTCAGCTGGGGATATAGCATCCTGAGTGTTAAGCCTGTTAGTTGATTTGGCACCTTTGCTGGGGAAAGCAATGGGGAGCAACTCAGCTGGGGATGGAGCATTTCGGATGCTGAGATTGAATGTATGCTGATTTGGCAGCTCCGCTGGGGAAATGGGCACCTTCTAGTGCCATGTGGAAGATAGACCGAGTTGATAATGATTCGCCCACTTGCTGAGACGTAACCTGCATGCCCCAGGTTGCGTTCTGGATACCTGCAATCCTGCAAAAGTAAGGAAACGTACAAAAGGTCCCGAGGTATCCCTTACTGGATTCCGTCATAGGAGATACGTACTTTCGAGAGTAATCACATTCCCTGTAAGCATGCGTTATTTTTTTTTTTTTTTTTTTTTTTTAGAGAAAGGCATCTGTACTTATGCAATTGTGTTTTAGAGATATCAGACAACTCTTTGCAAAACGTAAATGTAAAAAAACGAGACATGACTGAAAATCTGATTTTATTAATTCATGTGCCCTGAGTTGGCGAGATACAGTCAAAGAAACAAATCCCCTGAAATGAGGAGATTGCTACAAATTGAGAAACAAAATGCTGGCAGTGTTGACGACGCTTTAAGGAGCTTCCTCTTCACTATGACCCGTATGACTTTTGACGTTCTTCTCGTCTTGCTTTCTGAAGAAAGTTGATTCTGATTGAAGCTTGATTCCGTCGAAGCTTACCAAGTTGTAGGTGATACAGACGAATTCAGAATGCAGTTGTTCGCTTATTCCCTTATTTTGCATGGATCGCCCTTTCGGGTTTTCAATCCATCGGGATACCCATTTTTGCCTGAGCTGTCCAATGCGGCTTTTCAACTCAGCGGGTGTACATTTTTTGTTTATTTTCCCTTACTTTTGCCCGAGTCTTTTATTCTGTTTTTGACTCGCCGGGATGCCCTATTCTTGCCTGGACTTACATTCTGTTTTTATGTCCAGCGGGTCATTTTATGCGAAGTATTTTTTAACTGCATCTGAATTCACAGGGGACGGGAAATCTTCACCATCCATGGTGCTGAGCATCAGTGCTCCACCAGAGAAAACTTTCTTTACAACAAATGGTCCTTCATAATTTGGAGTCCATTTGCCCTGTGGTCTGTATGAGGAGGGAGGATTCTTTTCAGCACAAGATCCCCTACTTGGTACTCTCGGTGCCTGACTTTCTGATCGAAGGCTCTCTTCATTCTCTTCTGATATAGCTGCCCGTGGCAGATTGCAGCCAATCTTTTTTCTTCGATCAGACTCAGTTGTTCGTATCGGGACCGTACCCATTCTGCTTCACTCAGTTTAACATCCATCAAAACTCGTAGAGAGGGTAATTCAACTTCAACAGGCAGGACTGCTTCCATACCATACACAAGCTGATACGGTGTTGCCCCAGTGGATGTTCTGATTGATGTGCGGTACCCATGCAAGGCAAACGGTAGCATTTCATGCCAGTCTTTATATGTGATTACCATCTTCTGCACAATCTTCTTGATATTCTTATTTGCTGCCTCAACAGCGCCGTTCATCTTTGGCCTGTAAGGAGAAGAATTGTGATGTTGAATTTTGAAGTCCCGGCATAATTCAGCCATCATTTTGTTGTTTAGATTGGAACCATTATCAGTAATGATTCGCTCGGGAACTCCGTATCGACAGATGATATCTCTCTTCAGAAATCTGGCTACCACTTGTCTTGTGACGTTTGCATATGAGGCTGCTTCAACCCACTTGGTGAAATAGTCAATGGCGACCAAGATGAATCTGTGGCCATTTGAAGCAGTCGGCTCAATCTTGCCAATCATATCAATGCCCCACATAGCAAAGGGCCATGGTGAAGACATGATGTTCAAAGGATTAGGAGGCACATGCACCTTATCTGCATAGATCTGGCATTTATGGCATTTTCTGGCGTAAGCACAACAGTCTGCATCCATTGTGATCCAGTAATAGCCTGATCTTAACAACTTCTTAGCCATGGCATGCCCTCCTGCATGGGTACCAAAAGATCCTTCGTGCACTTCATGCATCAACAAATCTGCTTCCGTCTTGTCAACACATCTGAGGAGTACCATGTCAAAGTTCCTCTTGTACAAAGACCCATCAGCGTTCAGAAAGAAACTACCAGCAAGCCTTCTCAAAGTCTTCTTATCATTGGAAGATGCCCCAGGTGGGTATGTCTGATCCTTCAAGAAGCACTTAATGTCATGGAACCAAGGCTTGTCATCTTTTGCAACATCCGCTGCAAATACATATGCTGGTCTATCGAGTCTAGACACTGAAATCTGAGGTACAAAGTTGGCCGTTTGAACTTTGATCATGGATGAAATGGTAGCAAGAGCATCTGCAAACTGATTCTCGTCCCGAGGGATATATTCAAGCTTGACTGTTGTGAAGAAAGTCAATAACCTCCTTGTATAATCCCTGTAAGGTATCAGATGATCTTGGTGGGTGTACCATTTCCCGTTGGTTTGATTAACTACCAGAGCTGAATCTCCGAATACGGTCAATGTCTTGATCCTGAGGTCAATGGCTTCCTCAAGACCCATAATGCAAGCTTCATATTCAGCTTCGTTGTTAGTGCAGTTGAAAGTGAGTTTTGCCGAGAAAGGCATGTGAACTCCTTGAGGTGTAATGAGTACTGCACCAACACCACGACCATTCATGTTAACAGCCCCGTCAAACATCATAGTCCATTCTTCTTCTGGGTCAGGCCCTTCAGTGTGAATAGGCTCTTCATGATCTTTTGCTTTAATGAACATGATGTCTTCATCAGGGAAGTCAAACCTCATAGGCTGGTAATCATCAATGGGTTGCTCAGCAAGATATTCAGATAGTACACTGCCCTTGATGGCTTTCTGAGATGTGTACTGTATGTCGTATTCTGTGAGAATCATCTGCCATCTTGCAACCCGTCCGGTAAGCGCTGGCTTCTCGAAAATGTACTTAACTGGATCCATTTTTGAGATTAATAAAGTAGTGTGGGTCAGCATATACTGTCTCAGTCGGCGAGCAGCCCACGCTAAAGCACAGCAAGTTTTCTCGAGCAGTGAATAACGCTGTTCACAGTCGGTAAACTTTTTGCTTAGGTAGTATATTGCATACTCTTTTCGACCAGACTCGTCATGTTGGCCCAGCACACACCCCATTGACTCTTCTAATACTGTCAAGTACATTATCAGAGGTCTTCCTTCAACTGGAGGCATAAGGATTGGAGGTTCTTGTAGATACTCCTTGATCTTGTCAAAAGCCTTCTGGCAATCTTCGTTCCACCTGACCGTTTGTTCCTTTCTTAGTAGCTTGAACAAGGGTTCACAGGTTGCTGTAAGGTGAGATATGAACCGTGAGATGTAGTTCAATCGACCTAAAAACCCTCGAACTTCTTTCTCTGTTTTAGGTGCAGGCATCTCTTGTATAGCCTTGACTTTATCAGGATCAACCTCAATCCCTTTCTCGCTTACAATAAAGCCCAGCAGCTTACCGGATCGCACCCCGAATGTGCATTTGTTGGGGTTCAACTTTAGTTGGTATTTCCTCAGACGCTTGAATAATTTCAGCAGATTCACCAGGTGATCTTCCTCTGTAAGGGACTTGGCGATCATATCATCCACGTAACATTCTATTTCTTTGTGGATCATATCGTGGAATAATGTCACCATAGCCCGTTGATATGTTGCACCAGCATTCTTCAGTCCGAATGGCATCACTTTGTAACAGAACGTGCCCCAAGGTGTGATGAATGTTGTCTTCTCCATGTCTTCAGGTGACATCTTGATCTGATTATATCCTGAAAATCCATCCATGAAGGAGAATACCGAGAACTGAGCCGTGTTATCCACCAATACATCAATGTGAGGTAATGGGAAGTCATCTTTCGGGCTGGCTCTGTTCAGATCCCGTTAGTCAACACACATTCTTACTTTGCCGTCCTTCTTAGGCACAGGTACTATATTAGCAACCCACGGTGGATAGCTAGTCACAGCAAGGAACCCGGCGTCCCATTGCTTTTGTACCTCTTCCTTGATTTTCATAGCCATGTCTGGGCGAGTTCGGCGCAACTTCTGTTTAACTGGTGGGCATTCTTCCCTTAGAGGCAGCTTGTGCACAACAATGTCGGTATCCAACCCTGGCATATCTTGATACGACCAAGCAAACACATCAACATACTCTTGAAGCAGATCTATCAGTTGTCTCTTCACTGAGTCTTGCAGGCAGGCCCCGATTCTAACTTCTTTCACGTCTTCCTCCGTACCAAGATTGATCACTTCCATCTCCTCCTGATGAGGAGTAATAACCTTTTCCTCTTGTCTCAACAACCTGGCTAGCTCTTCAGGAAGCTCATATTCTTCATCAACCCCTTCATCAGCTTGATTGATTGGATTGTCAAAGTCATACGATGTCATAGCCGTGCTGTTGTCGGTGCTGTCTGGAAGGCACTCTCTACAAGGGTTAAGTTTGTTCATTTTAGTGATTGATTTTAATCTTGCTTTAGAAAAAAAGTGAAATGAAGTTATCATTTTGAAAACACCGCCATTTATTTTTGTACAAAAAGAAAAATGGAAAAACAGTGAGCATAAAAGGAAAAAACTCGTTTGCAAAAAGATGTCTGATATTTCATTAATTTAATCTTGTTTGCACAAAAGTACAGATGGCCCTGGTTACAAAATGAGTCTTGTCATCTTGGGCAAGATGCAAGACTTGGATGCATGCTATAAAAAATACAGGAAATAATAATTACTCTGCATGAGTAACTCTTATAATTTCCTGGGAAGACCAGTTCGAGACACTGCTCCCCGGGATCTTCGGACGAATCCAATTCTCCAGATTGCGCTCCTCTTCCAGCTCGTCTTCCAAACAGTTGATAGCATCGGGGGTGAGCATTCCCCCACTGACAAAACCTGGCTCTGCAACAGCCTTCGCTTGATGTTGAGTTGGTTTGTAACCCAACCCAAATTTGTCCTTCTTCTCCTCTACAGCTAAGACCTTGCCCCATCCAAGGGCAGTTCCTTCTTCAACAACCTTCCGGGCTTGTTGGTATGATGACATTGGAGTACCAGATACAGCAGATGCTTCATTGACGTTCAAGGCCTCAAAACCTTGGCTCATTGTCTCATGGATCTCCCCATCCATTTCAATGTACTTATAGGTTGCCAGGTGGCTGACAAAAATGTCCTCCTCTCCACAGATTGTGACAACTTGGCCTTCCCACTCAAATTTTAACTTTTGGTGAAGGGTAGACGTTATTGCGCCAGCGGCGTGAATCCAGGGTCTACCCAACAAACAGCTGTAGGCGGGCTGAATGTCCATCACATAAAAGATAGTTTTAAAGGTCTGCGGGCCAATTGTCACAGGCAGCTCAATCTCTCCCAGAACCGATCTCTTAGAACCATCAAAGGCTCTTACTACCAGGTTGCTGGGTCTCAGTGCCAATCCATCATATTCAAGCTTCACCAGAGCCTTCTTTGGTAAGACATTCAGGGAAGAACCTGTGTCCACCAGCACATGAGAAAGGACAGCTCCTTTGCATTCCAGGGTTATGTGCAAGGCTTTGTTGTGATTGCGACCATCCGCTGTCAAGTCAGAACTGGTAAACCCTAGCCCATTGCTAGCAGTAACATTTCCAACCACGGTTTCCAATTGGTTGACAGTAATTTCCTCAGGCACGTAAGCTGCGTGCAGGACTTTAAGTAGTGCATTCCGATGGGCTTCGGAGCACATGAGCAGCGAGAGGATAGAGATTTTGGATGGCGTCTGGTGAAGCTGATCCACAATTTTATAATCACTCTTTTTGATGATTCGAATAAACTCATCAACTTCCTGATCAAATGGAGTCTTCAAGGCTTCTTTGGCAGCTGGATCTTCCTGCACCGGGCCTTTTCCCTTTGCCTTAGCAGCAGCTTCTGCCTCGGCAGTAGGTCTTTGGACTTGCGAAGCAAAGAGACGTCCGCTTCGAGTGAAGCCTCCGCCTCCCCCCACATTATCTACTTGTGGTGCAGGTGCTGATGTTTCAAGAGTGATTCTTTTCCCTTCACAATACACGTCCGAGCCATAGTGCCAAGGGATGGCCCTATTGCTTTCATATGGTACTGGTCCAGGCACCGTGACAGTGACTGGACTGATTGCTGCTGCTGAAGGGACTGTAATTGTTTGTGGATCATAAAAGATTGTTACTGGTGCTCTAGTGGGAGCAGCACCTTCTGAATGGTAAGCGGAGTTATTTTCAGGATCGTAGAATATGGTAACAGTGGAGACATCTTCATGATTGATTGCTGGTGTTGTAGGAGGTTCTATTGGAAGGACTGTTGTTGTTGTTGATGGAGAGTCGAAATGGAATGAAGCTGAAGTTGTAGCAGGAGAAACTGTTGAAAACTGATCATTTGGGAGGACAAGTGAAGTACTTGAATTGTCGGGAACAGTAGTTGCTGTAGTTGTAGGAGGGTCTGAAACCGTTGCTGATGAAGTTGTTGGATTTGTCGGAAATGATGTAGTGATCTGTAGCAGACCACTCTGAATAAGGCTGTTAATGCCATTCCTCAGGTCCTCGCACCCATTCCATGAAATATTGCAGTAGGGACACCCTAGTTCACACCCCGGAAATATTTGGTTTTCACGGAGTTGAGCTTTGATTTCCACCAATGGTGTCCTGATCTGATCCACACTAGTTATCAAATAAGACGGTTGGTCTTCTTCAATAGCATTAATTCGGGGACCGCCATGGTTTGGCATTGGGTTTTTATTGACATTGGGCGGCGGTGCAAAATTCAGAGCCTTGGAGTCTACCAAGTCTTGTACCTTCATATGCAGAGCCCTGCATTTTTCTGTACTGTGACCAGGTGCGTTCGAATGAAAAGCACACCTAACATTGGAGTCATAGTTCCTTGGTAGACTGTTGGGATCCGGAGGTGCCAACGTTCTTAGCTCAACCAGGTTGAGTTTCAGAAGTTGCGGCAGCAAGGCAGCATATGGCATTGGGATCGGGTCGATCACTCGGTTAGCTTGGGATGGCCTTTGTTGAAATGGCCTCTGTTGATTGTTGTTGTTGGAGTTGTTGTTGAAGTTCCTTGGAGGATACTGATTCTGCTGATACTGAGGTTGTTGTTGGAAGTTTTGTTGAGGAGGTTGATAGACTGGCTGAGGATGAGCTGGAGCAGGGATAGTGACTGCTGCTATTGACCTCTGAACATATTGGGGCCTACCCCTGTTGGTGTGAATGGCATTGGTCTCGCCAGTTCTTCTCGGGCCTGCAAAAGGCTTTCTTGTACCACTGGACGAGCTTGCACCGTTGTCTGAGATCTTTCCCATTTTTAACAGGCTTTCAATTCTCTCCCCAGCTATGACAACATCTGCGAAGCTGGTGGAAGAGAAAGCAGCTAACCTGTCAATATACGTTCCCTGAAGAGTGTTCATAAACATGTCTGCCATTTCTCTCTCAGACATTGGTGGTTGAACAGCAGCAGCCAGTTGCCTCCACCTTTGGGCATACTCTCGGAAACTTTCCCTTGACGACTGTGACATTCCCATTAGGAGAGTCCTGTTGGGTGCCATGTCTAAATTGTATTGATACTGTCTAATGAAGGCCTCCGCCAGGTCCTTCCAGCATCTTACAGTTGCCCTTGTCAAGTGGGAATACCATTCCCTTGATGCTCCAGTTAAGCTGTCTTCAAAATAGAACATCCACAATTTCTCATCCATTGTATAGGCCTTCAGCCTTCCCAGAAATGATTGCAAATGAGTTCGGGGGCATGAAGTCCCATTATACTTTTCGAAACAAGGAGGCTTGAACTTATGGGGGATCCTGACCCCTTCTACCAAACCCATGTCCATGACGTCGAACCCCAAAGAGTTTTGAGACTCCAATGATCTCAACTTCTCAGCTATTTCTTCCAATCGTCTATCATATGTTTCCTCTCCAGCACCCATCACTGTATACTGGTCCTCCTGAGGATCTTCTTGAAGTACTCTGGCTGCAGTGGCTGCTCCTTGAATGTTTACGGGAATATTAACCTCAGGATGTAGATGTGGACCAAACACAGGGGGGTTAACATGTGGTTGCACCCGTTCATTGTTACTTGTGCCAGCAGTTCCCACATGGGGCTCCTCTTGATTCCTCCCTTCTACCAAAACTCTGAGCCTCTCCTGGCTTTGAGCTAAATTGTTCATCACTTCCATGAATTGTGTTATCTGAGTTCTCATCTCCAACCTTTCGTTGGCCATCTGATTTCTGACCTCCGTAAGGTCCTGCTGCATCTGATCCATCTGGATTCCCGGAAGGTTGTTTCTAGTTGGGTACCTGTGAGGCCTGTTGAGAGGAAATACCCGGCGGCGAGCAATAATTCCTGAGATTCACAACAGCGGTTAGCAACAACAAAACAAAAACCTACAAAACAAACAACAGGGTTAGCATGCAATGCAGTATGCCTATTTGTTTTCAAGGTATCCGGTTTGGCCTTCAGTTTTGACCCTTCCAGACCCTTGAAGATGATGCCGTTGAAGGTGCTTTTGATGTGAACCCAGATAGGAACCAACACAAATATATTACAAAGGGTGAAGTAAATACAACTTGTTCAAGTTACAACACAAGCCCTTAAAGGGGTCAAAATACATCACATAAAACAAAAGTACACGGAATAGGAATAGCAACAAGCAAATGATCAAACTCCAAGGCCAAACTCATCCTCACGAACTTCCTTGAGAAGTGCTTCGGTCACAGGATCAGCCGGGCGCTCCGCGAGGTTCCTGATGAGAAGGTTTCTTGCTGCGACAGCTGCAGTCAATTTCTTGTTCTGGCTTTGGTCCTTAGACCTCTTCAATCCTGCTTTGATTTTCAGCTCTGATATTTCCTCCTGGGCTGCTGCCAGGGCTTTTTCCATCTGTGCCATCTTGTCCTGAACTCTCTTGTCTTCTAGAGTACGGGCCTCAGTGATCCGGACCCACCTGGCCTGACTCTCTTTCAAGTACAAGTCCGTTCTTGCTCTTTGGAACTGGGCTTCTTTACAAGCATTCTTCAGAATTTGCTCACCAGCTTTAGACTTTTTGATATAATCTCCAGACTTCTCAATCTTAGTCAGGTGTTCCACTCTCAGCTTCTCCAATCTTTCAATCTCCCTCACACCTTCACTCCTTTCCCTGAGGGTCTTCTGCAAGGCCTGGGTTAGCTTCTCATTTCTTTCCTTCAAGCTTTCAAACTCCCCCAAACTGATGGTGGCAGGGGGTGGTGCTGGTGATGACTCAGGCATGTCTTCTATGGTGAAGGGCAATCCAGAGAATTGGGCCCTAGCATGGGACCACTCATGATATTGGGCTGATGCCACATTATTGCACTTCCCCAGAATGGTGATTCCCTTGGTTTGAACATGATCCCAGGCCCAGGCGGCCTGCCTAACAGTTGCCAGACTAATCTTGTTCTCACAGTAGAGGGTCTCAACCAGGTCTTGTTCCTTAGGAGTATGGACCAGTGCATAACCCAATTGCCTCCTGAACAGCAGAGGGTTGTAGTTGATACTTCCCTTGACTCCTACTAAGGGTACATTGGGAAAGTGCCCACAGCTAGTGATTATATCTCTGCCCTTGGTGCTTTGAGTACACCATCTGATATCTGCTGAAGTTAGGACAGTGAGTCTCTTTGCCCAGTTGCTTTGCTGATGAGGGTTTAGGAATGCATCTGTCCTGGGTAGATGCCTGAGAAGCCAAGCATGGAATAGTGGAGCACAACACCTCACTAGCTTACCCCTCTGTTTCTCATTCCTCTGATGTACTGAGTAATAGAGATCACCCAACAAGGTTGGCACTGGGTTCTTCAGGATGAACAAATGGATAGCATTCTTGCTAATGAATCGAGGCTCATCTGCAAACAACACAATTCCATATACACTTAAGGCCAACAGAGCACAAACAGCTTTCCACTCCCCCAGGGAGGCCTTCAGACTAGCTTGAGAAATTAAGAAGTCCAGATGAAAACCAGGGATCCCAGCTTTAGAGGTCATGTGCTGCTTAATCAAAGCAGGCTCCAGGTGCAAAGCTTTTGCTATCTCTCCATTGCTGGGAAAGACCATTTCAGGGTTGAATGGGATTTCCCTCTTGATAGGCAAACCAATCAAAGATGAGTATTCTTCTAATAGAGGACCCAACTGAAAGTCTTGAAAAGTGAAACATCTCAATGGGGGGTCATAGAACTGAATGCAGGTGTGGATGAGGCTCCTCTGAGAAGGGTCCAGATCCATAACCATGTCCAGTATATCTCCATAACTCTCCCTGAACAAGGGTATGTGATCTGGAGTGATCAGGGTTTGGATCCTCCTGATGTCTGATAAGTCTGGTTGGAAGAAATGATAGGTGATGTTGCTTTTCTTTGGAGCCATGATGTTGAGACTGAGTAGGATAAGAGCTGATGAAGATGCTGAGGAGTGGGCCACTGGCTGGCTAGTGCAAGTAACTGAAGTATATGGCTGACAAACTGATGCAAGTGCTGGTGGAGATAGGTCAAAACTGCAGGTGGGGTCAAAACCAAAACCAGATGAGAAATGGATACCCTGAAACACAAATAAGCACATGTTAATATGATGCAATGAGTATGTATGCAGATGAAATGCAAGGGTTTGTGACTGAGCTGGATCTGATTAACTGCCTTGGTATAGATCCATGTGTGTTCAAGAATTCCAGATGGAGGTCTATAAATCCAGTAACCAGGGTAGGGGACTCAAATAAAGAGCCACAAGTCCAGGGTTTAGAATCACAAGAACTATCCAACATGGAGCATTCTTAACAAAGTCAAAGTAACAGGGTATTCTGAGGCCAAGGTACCTGCAAACCTGTAAACAGCCCAACCCCCTCACAGGTGATGATCTAGAACAAGGATCCTCAGACTTGGATCAGTTATGAGAAGTGTAAACACTTCTAACCCGGAGGTACAGTGTTTACAATAACCATAACAATTCCTCCTCTAATTCACCTCAGTTTCTGGAGGTCAGTACTAAAAGGTCATCCAGACATAGCAGGCTTCCCAGATAGCCCTAGCATTGCAGGAAATCTGCAACACAGAGTTCTCAAGAAGAAACCCATATCTGAACCGTGTTTCATATTCCCGCACCAGACCGAAATGGAATGGGAAAGAATATGATTCACTCTAGCCTAGGTGTCACTCAGGTCCCAGGTATAGGACCTTAACTCTCAATAGAACCCCACCCACCAAAGCAAAACCAGATCCAGCCAGACAGCATGACAGTATGATATATACAAAAGCTATAAAGAAAGCAATAAAGCAACTGTACATGAAGCAGTAAAAATAAAACAAGTATACAAACACAAGTAGCACATAACACCCCAGTAAACACAAATCAAACAAGCGCTAGGAGGAACCCACAAAAAGAACCAGAAGCCCTGGTTGCAGTATAAGGGTCCCCAGCAGAGTCGCCAAGCTGTCGCTCCCGACAAGTGACACGGGGTCATATGAAGGTACAGACGCGAACGGTCGGCGAAGGGAACAATGAGAACACACAGCCGTGAACTCACTGGAGATGAATAGAGTCGCCAGCTAGGCATTTTTATCCCGGAGGAAAGGTGATGCTGCATAGACCTAGAAAGATATGGATAAGACGGTTGCGAACCAGAGAGACTGAGAAAGGGGGTTAGTTACAACCTGGGAAGGTATTAGCACCCAGATTGTCCGCCGTACTCGACGGGATCCACGCTTAAAAGATTTGTGTTTTAAAGGGGTAGTGTCAGTGCATTTTGTGTGTAAAATAGCTGGAAAAGGATGTACAGGTGTCAGTGTAAAAGAGAGTGAAGTGTATAAATGAAGTGTCAGTGTAAGAACAAAGATGAAATGCTCATGATAATGAGGCTGAAGAATAGGGCTAGAAAGAGGGGGAATATACAGAGACTTTTGTTCGATAACTGTTAAGTTATGCCTACGTATCCTCTCGTGCAATGAGGAAGTCAGAACACCGTAGTTCGACCCAAAGAGACTGATAGATGAATTGACTTGTGAACTGCTTGCTTGTCAATGCTCAAGTGTATGACCTGTCTGGCTCAGGTGCAAACTGTCTTGCATTAGACGGAAGAAGCGAGTTCTCGATTGTGAGTGAGTGTGATGAGAAAAGAACCCCGGAGGAGACGATTATTGTTTGTTTTTGAGTTTTCAGTCTTTTATTGCTTTTGAAAGTTTGTCATAGGGTAATGAGCTTAAGTCTAAACCAATGGGTTAGTAAACTCATCACATCTTCCCTCTGATTAGGGGCAATGAGAATACCTTAAGTGTGAAGTCAGATTCTCACACTTAATCACCTTTGATGCAGGATTAAGATCATTAACCTACTTGTGATTATTTAGATGTTTTTGTGGTTTTTGTTTAGTGTTGAGTAATGAGGTTAAGCCATAATCAGGGATTAAACAGACTCATTACACCATCCTAATAGAAGGATAATAGATGAGAATGTTTAAGCTGAGGAAAACTCCTCAACTTAATCCATGATTAGGGATTAAACCCATGACAAAACAAGCCTTTGATTAAATGGATTTTAGATTAATGATATGGTGATGAAGTGGTTTTTATGATTTGTAAGACAACTTGAGGGGGACTTGTCCATTAACACTAGGGTTAGTCCTTCTTAACCACTTAAGGAAGAATTAGAACCTGTAACACCCCAAATTTGCCCTCTCATTTTCATAGCATTTAGCATATCATTTTCATATTTCGCGTTGCATCATTAGCATAGAAAGAGGAAGCATAACATCCATATCATAGCATGAAGATGGCAGGGATTTCACTCTGATTGCGGTTGTTCAGTTTGCGATTTGATTCAGATGGATACTTGACCTAGCGTGTCCAAACCGCTAGGATTCCTTTAATTTCAAGTCACCTGCATTGGTGACCATTGCCCAGACAGTGTGCATTCAAGGTTCATGGTGGTGTGTCTAAATTCATCAGATTATCAGGCGTGGTTTGTGAGAAGCTTGGTCCAATTTATATTGGTGGAGCGGGCATCAGTTCATCAGCAGTTCACTCAGCAGTTCACTTGCGGATTTATTTTCCTAAGTGTGTATTCAGATAACCAGAGCAAGTTCTTAATTTGGTTCAAATGAACATGATACAAGTACACGTCAGTCGTCTGTTGAAAAGAATTTTGTTCATTTTTATCGGAGATTCAAGAAACAGTGCAAGTCGGTTATGGTCGCCTGTGCGTGATAAGTGGTGGATGATTCCTTCCATAAAGATTATCCCATGTCCATTTTCTTATTCGATTCATTTATATCATTCACTATCCATTTCAATACCCATTCTATACCCATTTTCTACTTTATCCAACTATTACAAAAAAATACGTCCATTTATCCATTTTTATTATCTTCAAATCGTCTCATTTCTAAACCATATCCATTTTTCTAAACATAAATCCTAATACATAGTTTCCATTTGTTCTCATTAATTGTTTTCCATTAGTTCATAAATCTTGCCACATTTTTTTTCCAGCCCATTCATGATTTAAAAGACCAACTTTTTGTTGTCTTTATAGAAAAAACAATGAAATGATAAATAACAAAATGGATCATGAAGTTTCAGCCATCACTTGCATTGCCAATATCAAACATGGCCCACAACCTTTTTCCAAGCCACATATCAACATGCCTTTTCTACATCAGTCTTCATCACGTTATCAACAACAACAAAAAAAAACGCAAGAGGAAAACCAAGTCACAGGTCAGCATACACACACAAATACGCCATCCAGAGACGCAGTGAAAATGTGTGATTAGAGCTGATGTCAAAACGCAGCAACACTTCAACAAAAATCCACAACAGAAATTGAAAATAAATGGTAAAAAAAAAAGGATAACAGGATGAGCAAATTGAAAACAATAAAAAATCCATAACAGAATTTGAAAAAAATAAAAGAGAGTTTATAACAGAAAAAAGTTTGTTAAGGGGCAGAACCGAAAACTCTCATTCGGATCACTCTTCTCCATCATCAATAACAGAATAAGATTCTGTTCATTCTTCATCACAAGAAAAAAACCCAGAATTCATTTTTTCATCAACTTCATTCATCACCAATAACGTCTTCCGTTTCATCAACAAACCAGAACAGAAACTGGTTTCATCAATCTCACCATTACCTTCCATCAATTCGCAAGCTTCATTAGTTTTCATTATCACACTGAACCATATAGCTTCGATCGTCATCCTCAAGCTTGCATCAGCACCGATCAATCCTCTTCATCATCAACAAAGCCGGATTCAATTCCTATTCGTTGTTATCCATCGATCGGACCTGCATCTTCATAATATTCATTGATCGAAGCCACGCATCATCTTTCTGCATCGCCAATAAAGAGACAAAATCGAATCCCTTCAACGGATCCTCCGTAACAGAACCGGATTCATTCTTCCTCAATACGCCATAGCCGAATTCGTCACTCTCTACTCAATCGAGCGAATAGTCTTCATCGTCGCACAAAAGCCGCAGCGTCGTCATCTTTCGACGCGGTTGATTTACAGGTGCAAATTTCTGAATCTGTAGATTGATTTTGTTGTTCCGTGTTGTTTTTGTTGCTTATTGATTCTGAGGTTGCGATGTGTTGATTGGGAAGAAGTTTAGGAGAGTTTGATTTCGGATTGGTAGTGAGCATAAGGAGTTAATCAGGTTTCGTGTTTACGGTTTTCTTTTGTCGTTTCGCGGAGATGTTTGTGTATTCGGAGGGAGGTCCGGCGTTGCAATGTTGAAGAAGAAGATGAATAGGAGGAGAGTAAGGATGAAGAAGGTGATGGCTGTCGGCGGCGGTGATGGCTGTCGGCGGCGGTTCTTAGGGTTATGAAAGGGGAAGATTGTGTTTGAGAGAGAGAGAGGAAGATTGTACTGACTGTTGCTGTATTGTTTGCCTCTTAGAATATTTGTTTAAGAAATATAATATGTATATTTTAATTATTTGTTTAGAAAAATATAAAGAGTTTAATTTAGAGTAATGTTTAGAATACTGTTAGGAAATATAAAAACTTAATTAGTGTAATAATGGTTTAGAAAATATAAAGAGTTTGATTAGCATAATAATTGTTAGGGAACATAAAATGTTAGTAATGTTTAGAATATTTGTTTAGGAAATATAAAGAGTTTAATAGTTTAGAATATATTGATTAGTATAATAATAGTTTAGAATATAATGTTTAGGAATATGAATAATTGTTTTAGAAAAATAAAAAAGGGGGTTTAATTAGGATAATGATTGTTTAGGAAATAGAATAGATTAATTAGTTGATATTTGTTTAGTATAATTTAGGAAATAGAAATAGATTAATTAGGATAATAATGTTTAGTAATTAATATAATTTTGTTTAGAAATATAAAAAAGGGGCTAGAGTAGTATAATTTTTGTTTAGAAATATAAAGATTTAATTTTGATAATTTTGTTTAGAAATATAAAAAAGATTTAATTTGGATAATTTTGTTTAGAAATATGAAAAGATAAAAATTAGTATAATGACTGTTTAGAAACTATAAAATGTTTAATTAGTTAATGCAATTGTTTAGAACACATAAAAAAAAAATGTTTAGTAAGTATAATAGATTAATTGTTATAATGTTTAGAAAAAAAGATATTAGGGAATATAAAGAATTAATTAGTGGAATCATGGATAGTTAATGATAATTGTTAGGAAATGGAAAAAAGTTAATGAGGATAATGGTTGTTCAAAATTAGATTAGTAATAATTGTTTAGAATTTGATTAGTTAGAATTGTTTAGAAATAATTGTTAGAATAGTTTAGAATATAATTGTTTTAGGATTAATCAATATTGGTATAGAATAATAGTTAGAAATATAATATAGTGTTAGAGATTAATATGTTTAGTTAGAAAATAGTTTAGAAATATAATATGGTTTTAGAATTAGTTTAATTGTTTAGAAAATATAATTGTGTTTAGAAAATATAAAAAGGTTTAATTAGAATATTTGTTTAGAAAAACAGTTTAGAACATATAAAAAGGTTTAGTTAGAATATATTGTTTAGGAAAATTAATATGTTTAGAAAATATAAAACGTTTAGTTTAGGATAATAATTAATTAGAATTTGCTTAGGATAATTACTGTTTAGGAAAGGATAGAAATTAGTATAATGTTTAGATATTTTGTTTAGGGAATAGGAATGGATTAATTAGAATATTAATGTTTAATAAGTAGATTAATTTTTGTTTGAAAATATGAAAGGATAGAGATTAATAATTGTTTGAAAAATATGAAAGGATAAAAATTAGTATAATGACTGTTTAGAAACTATAAAATGTTAATTAGTTTAAAAACGGTTAGAAAATAGATAGAATTTAAGTAGGTGAATATTGTTTAGATATTTGTTTAGAATAAAGAACAGAATAATAGTTTAGAAAATATATAGTTTTAGGATTAATATTGGTTTAGATGATATTTGAGAAAGTATAATTGTTTAGTATGATTGTTAGAGTAATTATTTAGAATAGATTAGAACATTTTTAGGAAATATAAAGTAATTAGAATGATGTTAGAAAATAAAAAGATTTTTATTAGTTGAGATTAGTTAATATATTGGTTAGGAATTTAATAAAAGATTAATTAGTATAATGATAGTGGTTTAAGGAATAAGAGAGGTTTAAAAGGGTTGTTTGTGTGTTCTGGCCTAAGCCCATGTCAGTTTGCTATTCGTACCCCAGCCCCTCCAGGCCCAAATAAATTCAGTCAAAAGCACTTACTGCATGTACCTCCTTTTTATTTTCTTCTATTTTCTTTCTCAACTTAATTTCTCTTTTATCTCAGTTTGGTTTTAATTCGTATAAAATAGAAATATTCATCTAAAAATTCTCAAATAAATCATGGATGTTCCTTTGTGTCTCTAAAATTTTGTCATATTTTTATTTTATTTTTTTCATTGATTAGCGTGCCAGAATTAATTCATCTTTGCACCTAGTTTCATTTGCTTCATTTCTTGACCAGCCTGTCTTGTTGATTTTCTACAGACTTCAATATTTGGAGTTTTGATCCCATTCTTTTTGCATTGTGTTCCTAAGATCTTCTAGTTTTCATGTTATTTTTCTCAGAATTTTTAGGAATTTATTTCTTGAGTTTTGATCTGATATCTTGTGGTGTAAGTTTTCTGCCCTAGCTTGTGCTTATGCATTCATTTGACCTAGTTCCTTTCTGAATTTTTGTAAATCCTTTTGGCAGGTTGATATAATGTGTTTTAAGATCATTTGGGTTCAGTTGTAGAATTTTTAGATGGCTGGTTGATTATTTGTGGATTTTTGTTCTCACCTTGTCCCATTTTGCTTCTTTTGGTTTGTTAGATTTCTTATAGGCTTAGAAGGGCACTTGTGCCAACTTCTTCTTTTTGTTTGGGGTTCCTCTAGGGTATAGGTACCTTCCTGGTCCTAGGATAGGTCTTAGTTCTTCTAAATTTTTGAATTTGCTTCATATTCAAGTCATTTGTTTCTTTAAGTGTTTAAATTCCGTTTTTTGGTTCCATTGCTTTTATTTTGACATTGTTTGGTATTGTGTGATTTCTCTCTTCATCTTGTAGGCCTCTTAGGCCATTCTTTATACCATTTTGATTCTGGTTTTGAACTTTGTGCTTGTATTCATTTGTGTATGCTAACCTTGCAGGGGCTATGGTAAGTGTGAGATGTGGGAATTGAGTTCCACATCTCTAATTCTTATCTCTTCCTTTTATGTTTATGTGAACTAACTCTCTTTTGTTAGGCCTAGGCCTTTCTCATCCCTTCTTCTATCTTCTTCTTCCTTCTTTATTAGGATAGAAACCTCACTAACCTTTAGGATATCCATGCATGTGAATACTTAGGATTATTTTAGTCCCCTTTAGAATTTTTTCCTTTGAGATCTTTTGGTTCTTCTTCTCTTCTCATCTCATAACTCTTAAAAGATACTTTAATAAATGTGAAGTGATGTCTTGATCCATAGCCTTATCCCATGAGGTATGCTTGTAGTTTTCCCATCTTGGGATAGTACATGTTTACCTTGTGATGCACAAGTCTGATCAAGGTATCTTCTTCATAAAGAAAAGCATAAAAAACACTTCTTCATGTAAATAATCAAAACATCTAATAAGCAAACAAGTTAGTGAGCCTAAGCCCTAATCTTTGGGTTCAAGTTTTGGGGATCTTCTCCTTACTTGAGTGTGCTTGTTCTATTATTCCATCTTGGAATGTAGCGACAAGTGCACATTCCATTGGTGAGAGCTTGAGTTCACTTCCTTGTGACACACTCATAAAAGCTTCTAAAAAACACAAACACACAATAAACGGCTTTCCTGCGGGAATTCATTTCTCACCTCATTCGCTCCGTACGCGAACTTGCTCCTACTTGTCACTTTGCAAGGCGGTTACGCACTCGTCGTCCGAGCCTGCAACACCTGAGCATTGACATAGGCAGTTCAAGCCTTTAATTCACAAGCAATTTCTTTTCTACCCCTAGTTAGGGGAACTACGGCGTCTCTGATCCTCATTATCCTGATGAGGTACGTAGGCAGCGGGGTAGGGCCCGTTCGAGCACATTCTTTATTTTCCCTACATTTCCCCATTTCTTTTCATTTTCTTATTTCAGTCCCTTTCTCATTTCTCATTCCATTCCAGTTAGCGGTTCATTTGTTCAGCAGCACTTTATTTCTCACCCTTTGAAACAAGCAAGCAAGCGTGGATCCCGTCGGGTACGACGGACGGATTGGGGTGCTAATACCTTCTCAATTCGTAACCGACTCCCGAACCCCGATCTTTGGTTCGCAAGGCCTTGTCCTTTCCTTCTTCCTCAGGTTTGTGCAACATTACCTTTCCCATTCTTTTGGGATAAAAATGTCTGGCTGGCGACTCTAACCTTTTCCGCGCCACTTTCGCGTTCGTACTAGGATGAAAATCCCGGGAGCGACAGCTGGCGACTCTGCTGGGGACTGCACACCAGATAATCTCTGGTTCCCCTGTGAGTCTCTCCTAGCGCTTGTTTGTTTCTGTTTCATTGGGTGATGTTTTGTTTGTTGTGGCTTCTTGTATTGTATTGTTGTTTGTTTACTGCTTTATTTACAACTTTATTTACAGTTCAGTATTTATTTTCCGTATCATATATATCATACTGGACTGTCTGGACTGGTTTTCTTTGGTGGGATGGGAGTTACTGGTTCTTGAGAGATATGAGCCAAGTACCCGGCTCGAGTGCACCATAGGACTTAGAGTGGTTCCACTTTGGCCTCATGAGATCTTGTCATGGGGGTAGTAGTGAGTCCCACACCCAGGTTGCGATTGTCTTGGAAATGTCTTGATTTGGGGATCTTCCTCTCTCATTACATAACCCTGACAGTTATGTGCAGCTGGGGACCGATCATTGAGAACCTTTGTGGAAACAACCCTCTCCAGTGGTGACAGTGGCAGACCACATTTTGTGGCAAACCCATTCGCACCCGAGGGTCCACTGGGGACTCGCATAGGATGGCCTGGTTCTCTTATAGGAACTCAGTCAAAGCATCTGGTCGTATGACATTAGTACTGTATCCTACGGGCTGAATGTACTATTGTTTCTCGATTTCAGTGCTTGAAGCTGGGGACTTATAAGGGATGCTTGTTTTTCTCGGATTCAGCTGAGGCCTCCCTGTGTAGTACATAATGCCTAACCGATTCCCTGATTTGGTCATGAGCCATTTCTCGGAAATGGTGAAAGTATTATTGCTATTCGGCTTTGAGAGTCCGTGATGTCTGACCCGGAGCTTACCCGTGAGATTGGGAGGGGTTTACAGGTTTGCAGGAACCCTTGACCTCAACATACCCTTCATTATCAGTGTGATCTTATGTTTTGATCTGGTTACTATGGTTCTGGAGTTCTTGATCCTTGGTTTTGAGTTCTTATCATTTGGTTATTATTCAGAGGACATATATCATCAGATACCCGGTTCTCAGTTCAGTGTTCCGTATCCAGACAGACACCAGTTCTCGATCACTTGCCAGCTGCATACATACCATCATGGCATTTTAGCATACATGTTCAGTTATTTCTGAGGATCTCATCCCTGAATTATTTCTGTTGGATTTTTGTATAAAAATGTGGATCAAAGCAGATAGATTCTTTGGAAGTAACTGAACGTGGCATCTCATATCATTTGCATTGCATCTATGTTCAGCAAGCAGGGCTCATTCGTTCTTTGTTCACCATCTACAGTTGAGACTCCAGTTCTCGTATCAGACTTGAAGCAATTTTTGAGGAAATCATGGACCCTGGAGAGCAAAGCCAGTATGCAAGTGTTGGGTTGACAAAAGATCAGTGGGACCAACTTTTGGAGGCTATGATGACTCTGGCAAGGCAGGATGACCGTAATTCCGCTCAAGCTCAGCCTGTACAGACCCCTGTTGGGAATCCAGATGTTCAAGAGCGCCAGGTCGCCCGAAGTGGACATTCTTCTTCTGTTGATGCTGCAGATTATCACAGTTTTGCTTTCACTATGCCAGATCCCCAAGAGGCAATCCCTGTGGTGAGACTTCCAGACCCACGAATTGTGGAGAGGGAGGAAAGATTCCGTGTGTTGGAGGAAGAGATCAAGACCCTTCAAAGTCGTAATGTCATTGATCTAAGTGCTGCAAGCATGTGTCTGGTGCATGGCCTGGTAATACCTCCAAAATTCAAAGTACCGAAGTTTGAAAAGTACAAAGGGGATAGTTGTCCAAGGCAGCATTTGGTGAGATTTTGCAGAAGGATGGCCTCACATGAGCATAATGACAAGTTGATGATTCATTGTTTCCAATACAGTCTGAGTGAGGCATCGTCGAATTGGTATATGCAGTTAGAGAGCAGTCGTATCCAGTCATGGTCAGACCTAGCCAATGCATTTGTGAAGCAGTATGACTACAATCTTGACAGGGCTCTTAGCCGCATGGATTTGCAAGTTTTATCCCAAAGAGATGATGAATCTTTCAGAGAGTATGCCCAGAGGTGGAGAGAAGTAGCCGCTCGGGTGCAACCCCCGCTATCAGATAGAGAGTTGGTTGATCTTTTCATAGAGACTCTACAGGGTCCGTACTTGGAGAGGTTGAGTGGCAGTGGAACTTCGAGTTTCTCGGACTTGGTGATAGTTGGAGAACGCATTGAGAGTTTTATCAAGATGGGAAAGATCCAAGGCATTTCAGATGGCTCAGCTGAAGAGAACGAATCTTTTGTCAGTTCCCAAGGAAAGGATGTGATTGATGCAATATGGGAAGATCCTCAAACTCCATTGACTTATCCACATTACCCATGCATTTCAGCTGCTCAGAGTCAGCAATCTTCTGAATCCATATGTCAGATTTCAGTTAACAGTGAACCTCCTCAGTATCAACAAATACCATGCCAACAGAAGCATACTCCGCAAAGGCGTCGTTACTACACTAAGAGATCCAAAAGGTATTTCGATCCATTGCCAGTGCGATACAGTCAGATACTTCCGTGCCTGATCGATAGTGGGTTGATAGTGTCGAAGAAGCCAGGTCCAGTGCCTTTTCCATATCCACCAAGTTTTGATCCCAATGTTCAATGTGGATTCCATGGCAATGCACCAGGACATTCAGCTGAAGAATGCAAGCCTCTCAGGGATAAAGTTCAATATTTGATTGAGTCTGGTTTGATTTCAGTGACGCCTCAAGGCATTCAAGTTAACAAGTCTCCGTTCGGTTATGTGGGTTCGTCAGCTCATGTTATGGAGGATTTTATTGAAGATGTATGTGAAGGTGATTCTCAGTTTGATTCTGAAGAGCGGCTATGTACATCACTTTGATCCCTATTGAGGGGAACTACGTCGCTCTGATTCTTCATTGGTCTTTGGTCAATGGAGATACGTAGGCAGAAGATCGTCAGGTCTTTCCGAGCAACTTTAGGTATCAAGCTTATGTGGCAATTTCATCTCATTGTCACTCTTTTCTTCAGACGTCTCGTGTGAATGTTTGAACGTCGGAAGCTTCAGGTCAGAATAATTAGGAATGAAGTATGGTGCTGACACATGGTCATTTGATTGAAGACTGCAAGTATCATCAAGAAAAGTGTTGACTACTGAAAGTATTCAAGATCAACAAGTCCAGACGGAGTCAAGTCTCCTCAACAATGGCATTGCTCAGCTTCTTTACTGCATTTTCATGTGTCGCTTTTATATGTTTGTTTGAACATTTGTATGCTTGCATGAAACTTGTTTGCTTTTTGAATGTTAATTAATGAAACGCACATGTTTTTCTTGAAGTAATTCATTCATTTTACTTATAATTTTGTGAATGTGCATCGCAATACCAACTGTTGTTCTTAAACTCTGTGACGGAGGATGACGAAATGAAAACGCAAAAATCTCCATTTGTGTGCTCTTGAGTAAGACCTTGTTGACGATGTACAGGCATTGTTTCAAATTCCCAAACACCGGAGATATAAGGGAGATAAACCTTCGTTAACCCCTTTGAACCTTGAAGTAGGAGTTTCTTTTCACATGAAAAAACCCTCACCTTTAACCCGGGGCAGGGTAGGTGTCAGCTAGTTGGACCAGGCGTTCATGCCTTCCGTAAAGGAGTGTATCTGAGGATCCCTAACATTTCATTGTACCAAATCAAGAGGTCCAAAGACCAGAAACCACAATGGTTATTCATCAACGACCAAAAAGTGAGACAGTCACAACCCTTACAAAACAGTCAAGACAAACAGTGTCGCACGATTTGTTCGGACAAAAATAAAGAAAAAGAGAATATGAAAAACCCGCTAAGTTGAAACTTGAAAACAAGCGACTTAGGCAAAAATTAGGGCGTCCCGCTGGACTCCAATTACAAAAGATTCACAAGAATCAGTCCAGGCAAAAGTTAGGGATAAGCAAAAAATGAAACAAAAACGAAAAATGGAAAGGATTACATGAGAAAGATCCTTAAGCAAGAACAAGTCGTGTGATACAGGCACAAAAGACAATAAGGGTGACTGTTATACCCAACAATAACCCCAATGGTGCTTAAACTGTTAGAGTAATGGTTCCTCAACCAATACGAAACCTTTAGGAAAGATGAGCGTTTGCGAAAACTAGCTGGAACATAGGAATGGAGAACATCACGAAGATGGGTGGGCACATATAAACTTTGAGCCTATATCCTTTGTTTCAGTAACCGTGAGCCAGACCACGATACAACCCTTAAAAGTCCTAATTGAAGCAGGGTTAATTCGAGAGCGTGCCGCCATGAGATAGCGTTCCTGACTCCTACGAGTTGTGCTAAAAGACCCTCGTTGGTATTGCATATGCATGTTTATTTCATAAAAAAAAATATTGTAATGCCTTAGTCAGTGATTCGTTCATAAACGACATCTTTTCAATAAAAGCATCAAGATTAACATGTGTTGCATTAGAATTTTCATTCTCAGAATAAAACATTTTCTGCTTGCGTACATCTGTTTAACATCAAAGAAGTTCACATCTGGAACCTCAGTATAGAAGCTTAATCTTGCCAAGTTGGGAAGGCGGAAACTTTGGAAGGACATTCATGCCAATGGACCTTTTTTCCAAGAAACTTCGTTGAATGAGGACTTTCCCAACCAGTTGGGTTAAATGCAGCCAATCAGTGGCGATCACGTCGATCAATCTCTTCAACAGCCAATCTGGGGCAATCACTTCGAGATTTAAATCTCTCACAGAGCAGTCAGCATGGGTTGTTTTCTCCAAAGCAATACTCGTACTGGGGCAGGTCACCCTAGAAGAAATAGAAGTTATTATCTCCAGAAGACGACTAATCAAATGCACCTACCCAAGGTTCAGAATACTGGGGCAGAACACCTCATAATGATGCAAGATCTTGGGGCAAATTCCTTCATGGACCATACAGTTTGAGGTGGTTATTTCGGGATATTCAAGAGTTTGAGAATGCTGAAGCATTTCAGATGCTAGGTTTTCTGTAAAATCCTCTTGAGACAATATTACGGTGTGCAAGGCCGTTCCCAGAATGAATGTCTGATGATTGATTCTAGTAGGGCGTGGGGAGCGTGTTTCCCTAGTCAGAGAATTTATCCTCAGTCGTTATGGTTTCTTCATCGTACATGACTAAAAGCCCAATAGTCATTGACATCTTCAAGGTTAAAGTCCGATCTTTGTTGGCATCTCTTCAATTATGACATGTTGGCATCTATATGCGTTCAGCCTCTTACTTCAGTTGAGTATGGTAATTTTCACTCTGGTTTTCTTCGACCCTCGAGTCGATATCATTGCTTCTGTTTTCTCAACCCTCGAGTTGATGTTGTTTTGTTTCCCTCGACCCTCGAGTCGATGTCATCGCTTCTGTTTTCTCAGCCCTCGAGTTGATGTTGTGTTGTTTTTCTCGACCCTCGAGTCGATATTGTCATCCTGTTTTCTCAACCCTTGAGTTGATGTTGTTTTGTTATCCTCGACCCTCGAGTCGATGTTGCTATTTTATTCCCTCAACCCTCGAGTTGATGTTGCTTTATCCTGTTCCATGACCCTCGAGTCGGTATTGTCATCGTGTTTCCTCAACCCTTGAGTTGATGTTGTTTCGTTTTCCTCGACCCTCGAGTCGATGTTACTATTTTATTTCCTCGACCCTCGAGTTGATGTTGCTTTGTTATCCTCGACCCTTGAGTCGATATTGTTGCTTTCGTTTCCTCGACCCTCGAGTCGATGATGTTGTCGCTTTACTCCTCAACCCTCGAGTTGATGTTGTTGTGTTCTCCTCGACCCTTGAGTCGATATTTCTGTTTCTGGCGACCCTCGAGTCGATATCATAGTCTTCACTTCTTTAACCCTTGAGTTGATACCCAGTGAGTCTGTCATAAAAGGAAATTCAAGATCACAACATCAAAGTTCAACCACTGAATTCATTTATGCCCGGGGCAGGTGTGCATATATTTGTGCTTACAGGGCACAGTATTTCGCAGTGACACGAAATTTTTCAGGAATCCTCGCGAGACAAATTCTTCCACAATCCATGCAGTCTGGGGCAGTTACGTTAAGAGTCGACGAATCTCTAAAGAGTTTGAAGACTTGGACGTTTTGGATGTCAGGTCTTTTGTAAAATCCTCTTAGGTTGATCTTCAGGCAGTCAACTAATCCAGAAAATGCAAAGATGTCATTAGATGATATTCCCCACAGAGTTCATATTTGATTCTCCATCAGTGAAATATTCCCAGCAAAGTTGTTAGTCTTCTGGGTATTTGATGATACGGCCAGGTATTCATCACCTCAGTCAGAGTTGGGTATTCAGACCTCTCGACTTGTCTTCCCCTGCGGAGTTGTAACTCTTGTAGCCAATCAGGCATTTGTTTACCGCTCGTCTGCATCTTTCAACACTCGTTTGTGTTGACCCTTTGGTTGGTCGTTTGCTTCCTCCAGCAGTGGTTCTTGATTACTTCGATTTAGCTGGTCTGCAATTTCAAACACTCGTCTGTGTTTGAGTGTATCAGTGGATGATTGCTCGTCTGCAAATTCCAGCACTCGTCTGTGTGTGGAGATATATTATTTTGCTGTTGATTCTCAACACTCGTCTGTGTTGTGATACCTCTGTTATTGCTCGTCCGCAATTTCCAGCACTCGTCTGTGTTTGGTTATGATAGTTGCTCGTCCGCAACTCCTCAACACTCGTCTGTGTTCTGAGATGATATTTGTTGTTGCTCGTCGGCAACCTCCCAGCACTCGTCTGTGTTTGGTATTGGATCCTTCGTTGCACTCGTCTGTGCCTTGATATGTATTCTCCATTGTTGCTCGTCTGCAACCATCCAACACTCGTCTGTGTTTGTTTGAAGCTCGTCTGCTTGTATCCCCCAGAAGTCGTTTGTGTTTTGAAGCTCGTCTGCTTTGCTTGGATACTCGTCTGTATCATCCTCAGCACTCGTTTGTGCTAGCTTGCATCTGAATGTGAAGATTTGCTGTTTACCCTGATATTTCTGTGACTACTTCAAATGCTCGTCTGTGTTTGAATTTCTGGTATTCGTCTATACCAGTGGCTGATACTCGTCTGTATCATTGCCTGAAGCACTCGTCTGTGTTTCTCTGATCATTGTCTGGTACTCGTCTGTATCATTGACTTATGGCACTCGTCTGTGTTATCTTGATGATCATCCAATACTCGTCTGTATTGAAGAGGCTTCGAATCCTGACAGTGGGAATTAAATGTCGAAATGATTACCGGTCCTGGCGTAACAGGTAAATCCGAAGGAGACTCGTCTGTCTCATGCTATATGCAGTTTTGTGGACTCGTACGTCCAGGCTCCTGGCGTCACAGGATTTGTTTGAAGACTCGTCTGTCCCAGTGTATGTTCTTGAAGTGTTTTGTGGACTCGTACATCCGGCTCCTGGCGTCACAGGATTGTTTGAAGACTCGTCTGTCTCAGATTATTGTATTGCAGTGTTTGGAGGACTCGTCTGTCCAGCTACTGGCATCACAGGATTGTTTGAAGACTCGTCTGTCAACTTGTTTTTATTATAGATATCAGTTTCAACTTGGAAGAAGCTCGTCTGCTTTTCCTCTCCTTCTCATTCCCAGAGCGTCGTCTGGTTGGGTTTATTTCCCAGTGTTGCATTCTTCGTCAGAGTGCAAATTTCAGGTCTTCTTGGTATTCAACCACAGTTTATCTTGAATGGTCGATAGCCCGTACTATCGCCCTTTTCAGATTAACTGATGATTGAATAGGGGCAGCTGTAACACCCCAAATTTGCCCTCTCATTTTCATAGCATTTAGCATATCATTTTCATATTTCGCGTTGCATCATTAGCATAGAAAGAGGAAGCATAACATCCATATCATAGCATGAAGATGGCAGGGATTTCACTCTGATTGCGGTTGTTCAGTTTGCGATTTGATTCAGATGGATACTTGACCTAGCGTGTCCAAACCGCTAGGATTCCTTTAATTTCAAGTCACCTGCATTGGTGACCATTGCCCAGACAGTGTGCATTCAAGGTTCATGGTGGTGTGTCTAAATTCATCAGATTATCAGGCGTGGTTTGTGAGAAGCTTGGTCCAATTTATATTGGTGGAGCGGGCATCAGTTCATCAGCAGTTCACTCAGCAGTTCACTTGCGGATTTATTTTCCTAAGTGTGTATTCAGATAACCAGAGCAAGTTCTTAATTTGGTTCAAATGAACATGATACAAGTACACGTCAGTCGTCTGTTGAAAAGAATTTTGTTCATTTTTATCGGAGATTCAAGAAACAGTGCAAGTCGGTTATGGTCGCCTGTGCGTGATAAGTGGTGGATGATTCCTTCCATAAAGATTATCCCATGTCCATTTTCTTATTCGATTCATTTATATCATTCACTATCCATTTCAATACCCATTCTATACCCATTTTCTACTTTATCCAACTATTACAAAAAAATACGTCCATTTATCCATTTTTATTATCTTCAAATCGTCTCATTTCTAAACCATATCCATTTTTCTAAACATAAATCCTAATACATAGTTTCCATTTGTTCTCATTAATTGTTTTCCATTAGTTCATAAATCTTGCCACATTTTTTTTCCAGCCCATTCATGATTTAAAAGACCAACTTTTTGTTGTCTTTATAGAAAAAACAATGAAATGATAAATAACAAAATGGATCATGAAGTTTCAGCCATCACTTGCATTGCCAATATCAAACATGGCCCACAACCTTTTTCCAAGCCACATATCAACATGCCTTTTCTACATCAGTCTTCATCACGTTATCAACAACAACAAAAAAAAACGCAAGAGGAAAACCAAGTCACAGGTCAGCATACACACACAAATACGCCATCCAGAGACGCAGTGAAAATGTGTGATTAGAGCTGATGTCAAAACGCAGCAACACTTCAACAAAAATCCACAACAGAAATTGAAAATAAATGGTAAAAAAAAAAGGATAACAGGATGAGCAAATTGAAAACAATAAAAAATCCATAACAGAATTTGAAAAAAATAAAAGAGAGTTTATAACAGAAAAAAGTTTGTTAAGGGGCAGAACCGAAAACTCTCATTCGGATCACTCTTCTCCATCATCAATAACAGAATAAGATTCTGTTCATTCTTCATCACAAGAAAAAAACCCAGAATTCATTTTTTCATCAACTTCATTCATCACCAATAACGTCTTCCGTTTCATCAACAAACCAGAACAGAAACTGGTTTCATCAATCTCACCATTACCTTCCATCAATTCGCAAGCTTCATTAGTTTTCATTATCACACTGAACCATATAGCTTCGATCGTCATCCTCAAGCTTGCATCAGCACCGATCAATCCTCTTCATCATCAACAAAGCCGGATTCAATTCCTATTCGTTGTTATCCATCGATCGGACCTGCATCTTCATAATATTCATTGATCGAAGCCACGCATCATCTTTCTGCATCGCCAATAAAGAGACAAAATCGAATCCCTTCAACGGATCCTCCGTAACAGAACCGGATTCATTCTTCCTCAATACGCCATAGCCGAATTCGTCACTCTCTACTCAATCGAGCGAATAGTCTTCATCGTCGCACAAAAGCCGCAGCGTCGTCATCTTTCGACGCGGTTGATTTACAGGTGCAAATTTCTGAATCTGTAGATTGATTTTGTTGTTCCGTGTTGTTTTTGTTGCTTATTGATTCTGAGGTTGCGATGTGTTGATTGGGAAGAAGTTTAGGAGAGTTTGATTTCGGATTGGTAGTGAGCATAAGGAGTTAATCAGGTTTCGTGTTTACGGTTTTCTTTTGTCGTTTCGCGGAGATGTTTGTGTATTCGGAGGGAGGTCCGGCGTTGCAATGTTGAAGAAGAAGATGAATAGGAGGAGAGTAAGGATGAAGAAGGTGATGGCTGTCGGCGGCGGTGATGGCTGTCGGCGGCGGTTCTTAGGGTTATGAAAGGGGAAGATTGTGTTTGAGAGAGAGAGAGGAAGATTGTACTGACTGTTGCTGTATTGTTTGCCTCTTAGAATATTTGTTTAAGAAATATAATATGTATATTTTAATTATTTGTTTAGAAAAATATAAAGAGTTTAATTTAGAGTAATGTTTAGAATACTGTTAGGAAATATAAAAACTTAATTAGTGTAATAATGGTTTAGAAAATATAAAGAGTTTGATTAGCATAATAATTGTTAGGGAACATAAAATGTTAGTAATGTTTAGAATATTTGTTTAGGAAATATAAAGAGTTTAATAGTTTAGAATATATTGATTAGTATAATAATAGTTTAGAATATAATGTTTAGGAATATGAATAATTGTTTTAGAAAAATAAAAAAGGGGGTTTAATTAGGATAATGATTGTTTAGGAAATAGAATAGATTAATTAGTTGATATTTGTTTAGTATAATTTAGGAAATAGAAATAGATTAATTAGGATAATAATGTTTAGTAATTAATATAATTTTGTTTAGAAATATAAAAAAGGGGCTAGAGTAGTATAATTTTTGTTTAGAAATATAAAGATTTAATTTTGATAATTTTGTTTAGAAATATAAAAAAGATTTAATTTGGATAATTTTGTTTAGAAATATGAAAAGATAAAAATTAGTATAATGACTGTTTAGAAACTATAAAATGTTTAATTAGTTAATGCAATTGTTTAGAACACATAAAAAAAAAATGTTTAGTAAGTATAATAGATTAATTGTTATAATGTTTAGAAAAAAAGATATTAGGGAATATAAAGAATTAATTAGTGGAATCATGGATAGTTAATGATAATTGTTAGGAAATGGAAAAAAGTTAATGAGGATAATGGTTGTTCAAAATTAGATTAGTAATAATTGTTTAGAATTTGATTAGTTAGAATTGTTTAGAAATAATTGTTAGAATAGTTTAGAATATAATTGTTTTAGGATTAATCAATATTGGTATAGAATAATAGTTAGAAATATAATATAGTGTTAGAGATTAATATGTTTAGTTAGAAAATAGTTTAGAAATATAATATGGTTTTAGAATTAGTTTAATTGTTTAGAAAATATAATTGTGTTTAGAAAATATAAAAAGGTTTAATTAGAATATTTGTTTAGAAAAACAGTTTAGAACATATAAAAAGGTTTAGTTAGAATATATTGTTTAGGAAAATTAATATGTTTAGAAAATATAAAACGTTTAGTTTAGGATAATAATTAATTAGAATTTGCTTAGGATAATTACTGTTTAGGAAAGGATAGAAATTAGTATAATGTTTAGATATTTTGTTTAGGGAATAGGAATGGATTAATTAGAATATTAATGTTTAATAAGTAGATTAATTTTTGTTTGAAAATATGAAAGGATAGAGATTAATAATTGTTTGAAAAATATGAAAGGATAAAAATTAGTATAATGACTGTTTAGAAACTATAAAATGTTAATTAGTTTAAAAACGGTTAGAAAATAGATAGAATTTAAGTAGGTGAATATTGTTTAGATATTTGTTTAGAATAAAGAACAGAATAATAGTTTAGAAAATATATAGTTTTAGGATTAATATTGGTTTAGATGATATTTGAGAAAGTATAATTGTTTAGTATGATTGTTAGAGTAATTATTTAGAATAGATTAGAACATTTTTAGGAAATATAAAGTAATTAGAATGATGTTAGAAAATAAAAAGATTTTTATTAGTTGAGATTAGTTAATATATTGGTTAGGAATTTAATAAAAGATTAATTAGTATAATGATAGTGGTTTAAGGAATAAGAGAGGTTTAAAAGGGTTGTTTGTGTGTTCTGGCCTAAGCCCATGTCAGTTTGCTATTCGTACCCCAGCCCCTCCAGGCCCAAATAAATTCAGTCAAAAGCACTTACTGCATGTACCTCCTTTTTATTTTCTTCTATTTTCTTTCTCAACTTAATTTCTCTTTTATCTCAGTTTGGTTTTAATTCGTATAAAATAGAAATATTCATCTAAAAATTCTCAAATAAATCATGGATGTTCCTTTGTGTCTCTAAAATTTTGTCATATTTTTATTTTATTTTTTTCATTGATTAGCGTGCCAGAATTAATTCATCTTTGCACCTAGTTTCATTTGCTTCATTTCTTGACCAGCCTGTCTTGTTGATTTTCTACAGACTTCAATATTTGGAGTTTTGATCCCATTCTTTTTGCATTGTGTTCCTAAGATCTTCTAGTTTTCATGTTATTTTTCTCAGAATTTTTAGGAATTTATTTCTTGAGTTTTGATCTGATATCTTGTGGTGTAAGTTTTCTGCCCTAGCTTGTGCTTATGCATTCATTTGACCTAGTTCCTTTCTGAATTTTTGTAAATCCTTTTGGCAGGTTGATATAATGTGTTTTAAGATCATTTGGGTTCAGTTGTAGAATTTTTAGATGGCTGGTTGATTATTTGTGGATTTTTGTTCTCACCTTGTCCCATTTTGCTTCTTTTGGTTTGTTAGATTTCTTATAGGCTTAGAAGGGCACTTGTGCCAACTTCTTCTTTTTGTTTGGGGTTCCTCTAGGGTATAGGTACCTTCCTGGTCCTAGGATAGGTCTTAGTTCTTCTAAATTTTTGAATTTGCTTCATATTCAAGTCATTTGTTTCTTTAAGTGTTTAAATTCCGTTTTTTGGTTCCATTGCTTTTATTTTGACATTGTTTGGTATTGTGTGATTTCTCTCTTCATCTTGTAGGCCTCTTAGGCCATTCTTTATACCATTTTGATTCTGGTTTTGAACTTTGTGCTTGTATTCATTTGTGTATGCTAACCTTGCAGGGGCTATGGTAAGTGTGAGATGTGGGAATTGAGTTCCACATCTCTAATTCTTATCTCTTCCTTTTATGTTTATGTGAACTAACTCTCTTTTGTTAGGCCTAGGCCTTTCTCATCCCTTCTTCTATCTTCTTCTTCCTTCTTTATTAGGATAGAAACCTCACTAACCTTTAGGATATCCATGCATGTGAATACTTAGGATTATTTTAGTCCCCTTTAGAATTTTTTCCTTTGAGATCTTTTGGTTCTTCTTCTCTTCTCATCTCATAACTCTTAAAAGATACTTTAATAAATGTGAAGTGATGTCTTGATCCATAGCCTTATCCCATGAGGTATGCTTGTAGTTTTCCCATCTTGGGATAGTACATGTTTACCTTGTGATGCACAAGTCTGATCAAGGTATCTTCTTCATAAAGAAAAGCATAAAAAACACTTCTTCATGTAAATAATCAAAACATCTAATAAGCAAACAAGTTAGTGAGCCTAAGCCCTAATCTTTGGGTTCAAGTTTTGGGGATCTTCTCCTTACTTGAGTGTGCTTGTTCTATTATTCCATCTTGGAATGTAGCGACAAGTGCACATTCCATTGGTGAGAGCTTGAGTTCACTTCCTTGTGACACACTCATAAAAGCTTCTAAAAAACACAAACACACAATAAACGGCTTTCCTGCGGGAATTCATTTCTCACCTCATTCGCTCCGTACGCGAACTTGCTCCTACTTGTCACTTTGCAAGACGGTTACGCACTCGTCGTCCGAGCCTGCAACACCTGAGCATTGACATAGGCAGTTCAAGCCTTTAATTCACAAGCAATTTCTTTTCTACCCCTAGTTAGGGGAACTACGGCGTCTCTGATCCTCATTATCCTGATGAGGTACGTAGGCAGCGGGGTAGGGCCCGTTCGAGCACATTCTTTATTTTCCCTACATTTCCCCATTTCTTTTCATTTTCTTATTTCAGTCCCTTTCTCATTTCTCATTCCATTCCAGTTAGCGGTTCATTTGTTCAGCAGCACTTTATTTCTCACCCTTTGAAACAAGCAAGCAAGCGTGGATCCCGTCGGGTACGACGGACGGATTGGGGTGCTAATACCTTCTCAATTCGTAACCGACTCCCGAACCCCGATCTTTGGTTCGCAAGGCCTTGTCCTTTCCTTCTTCCTCAGGTTTGTGCAACATTACCTTTCCCATTCTTTTGGGATAAAAATGTCTGGCTGGCGACTCTAACCTTTTCCGCGCCACTTTCGCGTTCGTACTAGGATGAAAATCCCGGGAGCGACAGAACCCTAATGCAAGGCCCAAGTTACAAGTGTGATGTCTTGATGATTATTATGTGGATTGATTAAGAGATTTAAACACATTAAGGGTTTAATACTTAGGATTAAAGTTATACACTCCATCCTAAGAGAAGGATGCAGGCATAAGCTTAATCACAAAGTCTTAAAGCCTTTAGGGTTTAGTCCCTGATTATGAGGTGAGAAGAGAGGACTCAAAGAGAGACACAAAGGTAAAACTATGAGGGGAGACTAATCAAAACCCTAATTCATTGTCATGCTTGGTTGATCCTAAGGTTTGTGAGGTTTTCAAGAGAAATCTTCAGAGGAGCCACCAGGAAGCAGATGAACAGGATCAAGAGAAGCAAAGTGACTTGCTTCATTCAAGAAGTCAAGTCACTTGAAGAAAGAAAGGGGGAAGAAGAAGAATGAGCAAGCTCAAACTCATGCACATATAGAAATGCAGCAATGGATGCAAGAGAGATGAAAAGAAAAGTTATGAGAAGTGAAGGCAAATTCACTTCTCAAGTTTACTTACCACCTGAAATGTTAGAAAGAAATGCAATGCAATGCAAGATGAGGTGAAATGGTATGATGCAAAGCAAAACCAGAAGCATGTTGATGATGATTATGATGTTATGAGGTGCTGCAAACATGAGGCAAGGCATGGGGATGTTCATACAAGATTATGAATGCAAATGATGCAAGTTAAGGAGCATGAATGAGCATGGAAAGTTATGAAGCATACAAGACAAATGACATGGCAAATATGCAATGCAATGATCAAAGATGCTTCCTATATGTCTTAAGATGTCAAATGGACCACAAGAATGCACAAAATGCAAAGACAAGTCATGTTATGCAAGGAAATGCAAGGAGGATGCAAGAGAAAGCCCAAATTAGGGTTCATGGATCAAACATCAAACAAAAACCCAAAACAGAAACAAACCTCATGATAAAAAATGGAAAATGACACCCAAAGAAACCCTAGGCCTATGATGAACCACTGCCCAAAGGGGAGCTCTCAACTCTCAATCAAACTCAAGATATGAATTTTCTAAGTTATTAGGGTTTTTTAGGGTTCTTAACAAAAGAAATGTCAAACAATTTGTAAATGCAAGAACAATTCATGTCCTTTTCATCCTTGAAAGTACATGCTAAACATAACACAATGCAAAAAGAATCAATGTCTCAACCTTCTCCAATAGGCAGAAATGAATTTTTGAATCCATGATCAAAATAATGCATAAAAAATGATTTAATTCAATGGAAAATTCTTAAAATGCATCAAGATCAAAAAAGAAATTTGGTTTGAAGGTTGGACAATGTTTCTAAATGTCTTAGAACATTTCATGAATTTTTTTGTAATTTTTAAATACTTAAAAGTATTTTTAATTAATTAATTCTCATTAATCAATTAAAAATAATCTTTTAAATATTTAAAAATACTTTTTTTATGATAAAAATAAAATAAAAAATGTTTTTGGGTCTTAAAAATTAATAAAACTTTAAAGAAAAAGTTTCATAATTTTTAAGAATTTTTTGCTATTTTAAAATAATTATGCAAATTAAATAGAAAGAAAATGAAATAAAACAAAATAAAAGAGAAAGTAATCTGATCCAATGATCCAGATTCAAAGTTGAAATGAAAAGGTTGACTGGCGCGCTAATGAATGACCTAGATTTCACTTCAGCTAATTTTTGATTTATGAATTAATTAATCCAGATTAAAGAAAGTCAACTGGGATTAGGGCATAATGGGAGGATCCTGGGCGTCCAAACACGCGCGAGTCAACACATCCAAGGGACCAAATTCAAACTTCATTAATTATGTGATTAGGGCACAAATGACTCTCAGGTGGCCGGAGAAGACTTCCGGTCGTCTTCTCCGGCTAGCTCTCACCTGAAAAATCTCCAAACCTCTCAAAACGTACCAAAAATGAAAACCAAGAACATGGAAATGATCCTCACCCTCTCACGAACCAAACCCCTCTCTCAAAACAAATTTATGTTTCCTAAATCAACTGAATCGAAGAGAAAAAGTTCTAGGTCTCGCAAGCTTCAGAAACAAATTAAATGCTCAAATCACAACCATTTTCAAAACCAGTGGTACCAGGATGATCAGCAAGACATGAAGAACAAGTTTGTAACAAACAAAATCATTTCTGGAAAAATAAATTTCAGGCTACCTGAGATTCGAAGCTTTCAGTTTAGGAACTTTCTGGCCTTCTCTTTATGTGCAAACCACTCCTTAGGACCCCTTGATGATGTTTGAATGCCTTAGAACAATTTATGTAGGCTGGCTGATGAGTTTCGAAAGCTCCTGCTTCAAGCTCAGTCAACAATGGCAATGGTGTTTCTGGAGGTTTCAGGCCATGGTGAGTGATTGTTTGAGGTCCTGAGGATGAATGGAGAATGTCTGGAGTGTTTGTTGGTGTGTTTGTGGGCTAGGGAGGGAGATTCGAATGAATCTGCAGAATGAGGGTGAAGAATGGCAGTGGGGTGCTTTGGCTGTTTCAGGCTTATGCTTTGGGTGGTTTCTACTCAATGATACATGGTGAGTTGAATGGAGGAAAAGGTTTTTGTGTTTGCAAGCTGTGGAGAGGAATTCGAAGCAAGTTGCAAATGGGAGTGTTTTTGAGAATGTCTTGAATGTGATGGTTTCAGCCTTGCTCCTTGTTATGGCTAGCTTGCAAATTGTCCATATGACTCTCTCTCATTGGCCAGTTGATTTGACATGTGCTTTATGGATAGGTGAGGCAACTTTTGCAATTTGTCAACTCTTGTGTAAGAGAAAGTATGGTGAGGTGCTAGCTTGGTACAAGGCATGGGCTATGCGCAGCAAGATGAGGGGGAAATGTCAGCTTGGTCCAGCATTCAAGGCAGCAAGTGGTAGGGAGTGAAATGAGTGTTTTGCAACTTGTGGCAACTTTGGTTCACATGTGATAAAGTCTTGTTACACAAACCAAGCCATGAGCAAACTTGATCCAATTCTGATTTTTAGGACTTAGAGAATGTTTGTGTAATGGTTTGAAATGAATTAGAGGTCACATGATGCATTGGTTCAAGGTTTTGCAAAATTTCCATTTGGAACATGCCTTAGAAATTAATGATTTTTGCCAACTTTGCATTGCCATAACTTTTGATCCAAGAAGAGTTTGATCATGTTCTTGTACTTTTTGAAAAGGGAAAGATGAGATCTACAACTTTCATGACCAAAGTTTTTTCATTTGAAGCCTTTTTGGATCCAAAATCATGGCTTGAAAAATGACCTAAAATGATGCATTCTTGAAAAGTCAACTATGCCCAAAAAGTCAACATTTGCAAAAACCCTAAATTCTTGATTTCCATGAACTTCAACCTTCTTCCATGATCAAATAAAGATCATATACACTCAAAATGATGAAGATCACCCCTTGGTTGGGTCATTGGGGGCCTCAGATGCCCTGATTTTGCACTGACTTGTCTAGAAAGTCAACTCTTGATCAGATGACTTCCCCATGGAATTTCTTCATGAAAATTGATATGCATACTCCTTATACCATATAGAGATCAATAGAAACAAGAATGACCAAAAAATTTGGAGTTATGGCCTCTGAAACCAAAACCCTAATTTTCAGTCAACTGTGTAGCTCAACCTGGCTCTGCATCCACTCAAACCCTAGTTCTTGTGATTCTTTTGAATTCTTGGCTTTGTGAGGATGTAATATGATGCTTGAACACATGTAGACCCCTTTGAATTGATTGGTTGCCTTTGGAATGGCTCAAGATGCTTTGGGATTGCTCAGATCACAAACCCTAGGTGCAGATGCCTTAAAACCTATGCAGTGAATCAAAAAATGAGATGTGAGATGATATGATTGTGTTTATGCATATGAGATGATCACAAGCCATGGTGTGAATGGGTGAGGGCAAATTTGGGGTGTTTACATAAACCAATGGATTTAGTAAACTCATCACATCTTCCCTCTGATTAGGGGTAATGAGAATACCTTAAGTGTGAAGTCAGATTCTCACACTTAATCACCTTTTGGTGTAGGATTAAGATCATTAACTTACTTGTGATTAATTAGATGTTTTTGTGGTTTTTGTTTAGTGTTTAGTAATGAAGTTAAGCCATAATCAAGGATTAAACAGACTCATTACACCATCCTAATAGAAGGATAATAGATGAGAGTGTTTAAGCTGAGGAAAGCTCCTCAACTTAATCCATGATTAGGGATTAAACTCATGACAAAACAAGCCTTTGATTAGGTGGATTTTATTTAATGGTATGATGATGAAGTGGATTTTATGATTTGTAAGACAACTTGAGGGGGACTTGTCCATTAACACTAGGGTTAGTCCTTCTTAACCAATTAAGGAAGAATTAGAACCCTAATGCAAGGCCCAAGTTACAAGTGTGATGGCTTGATGATTATTTAAGTGAATTGATTAAGAGATTTAAACACATTAAGGGTTTAACACTTAGGATTAAAGTTATACACTCCATCCCAAGATAAGGATGCAGGCACAAGCTTAATCACAAAGCCTTAAAGCCTTTAGGGTTTAGTCCCTGATTATGAGGTGAGAAGAGAAGACTCAAAAGAGACACAAAGGTAAAACTAAGTGGGGAGACTAATCAAAACCCTAATCATTGTCATGCTTGGTTGTTCCTAAGGTTTGTGAGGTTTTCAAGAGAAATCTTCAATGGAACCACCAGGAAGCAGATGAAAGGATCAAGAGAAGCAAAGCAACTTGCTTCATTCAAGAAGTCAAGTCACTTGAAGAAAGAAAGTGGGAAGAGGAAGAATGAGCAAGCTCAAACTCAAACACATATCAAAATGCAGCAATGGATGCAAGGGAGGTGAAAAGAAAAGTTATGAGAAGTGAAGGCAAATTCACTTCCCAAAATCACTTACCACCTGAAAGGTTAGAAAAGAGATGCAATGCAATGCAAAATGGGATGAGATGACATGATGAGAAACAAAACCAGAAGCATTTACATGATACTAATGATGTTATGAGATGCTACAAACATGAGGCAGCACATGGAAATGATCATACAAGTTCATGAATGCAAATGAAGCAAGTTAGGAAGCAAGGACATACATGAAAAGTTATGAAGTGCACATGGCATACAACATGGCAAATACATGATGCAATGATCAAACATGCTTTCAATATGTCTTATGATGTCAAATGAATCAAATGGATGCTTGAAATGTCATGGCAGGTCATGTTATGCAAGAGAATGCAAGATGGATGCATATGGAAGCCCAAATTAGGGTTTATGAACCATACATCAAACAAAAATCAAAATCAGAAGCAAACCCTAAGATAAAAAATTGAAAATACCACTCAAAGGACCCCTAATCCTATACTAACCCAATGCCCAAAGGAGAGGTCTCAACTCTTAACCAATTTCAAGTTATGATTTTCACAAGTTTTCTAGGGTTTTAGGGTTCCTAAACAAGAAAATTATCAAACAAATGGAAAATGAAAGATCAAATCATGGCCATTTAATCTCACAAACTACATGCTAAACACAATGCAATGCAAAAAGAATCAATCTCCAACTCTTCATGGATAGGCATAAATGATTTTTGGAACTTAAAAATCAGTTTATAACTTAAAAATCAAGCTCTGAGAAAAAATGTTCATAGCCATACCTGAGATGGAGATTCCTGTTCCTGGGCTTTCAGAGCTATTCTTTGATGCAAACTTGCTCCACTGACTCCCCTGGTGCTAATGGAAGACTTGGAATGAGCTTAAACAGGCTGTTTTGAGAGTTCCTTTTCTGGTGTATCAGAAAATGGGGTTTGTGTATGAGCTGTTTTAGATCAATGTGAAGGGTGGTATTGGTTCTATGGAGGTTTTCTGGTTGATTGGTGAAGGTAGAATGAGTGTTTGATGATTATGGAAGGTGATTCGAAGAGAGGAAAGTTTTTGCAGGTTTTTGGATGTGTTGTGTTCTGGCCAGCTTCAATGCTCAATGCTTTGCTATATCATCTCCAACTTGTGTGGATAGCCTGTGGGGCAGGTCAGTAGGGTGGCTGTCTACTGTGCCAAGAGTATGGGAGCTTTTTGCAAAAAGGTCAAATTTGTGTCCTTTAGAGTATGGGCCATGGCAGCAGCAGGTTCAAGTCATGTCTTGCTCCAGCTTGAGTTGAGGAGAGCCCTTGGATTGTTTGTAGCTGACTGCAACATGTGGATGACAAGCTATGCTAGCTTTTGCAACTTGACAACTTTGTGTTTTCTCATGAGTTTATACTAAGTACATGAAAAACCCTTGCTGAATTTTGTAGCATAGCACCTCTTTTAGTCATGGAAATGTTTAGAAGTCAGCTAGTGATCACATAATTCCTTGAAGAATGGTTTTGCCAAGAATCCCCTTTTGCACACTTATGAAAAATGCCTTATGGAACTTTGAAAATCAAGGCAAGCAATACAAAAATACTTGGGCCAAATCTGTTTTTGGGGTCATATATGATCATGTGATGAAGCTTTGAAGTCAATTTGAAGTTTCTAGAATGCTTGATACATGAAATTGCAAGTTTTCCTTTTAGTGCATAACTTGAAAATTAGTGATTTTTGCCAACTTTAACACATCATAACTTTTGATCCAAAATGAATTAGATCATGTTCTTGTACTTTTTTAAAAGGGAAAGATCTAATCTACAACTTTCATGACCAAAGTTTTTTCATTTGAAGCATTTTTGGATCAAAAAGTAAGGTTTGAAAAGTGGCATAAAATGACATATTCTTCAAAAGTCAACCATGCCCTAAAAAAGTCAACTTTGCAAAAACTTCAAATTCTTGAATTTTGTGAACTTCAACCTTCTTCCATGATCAAATAAAGATCATATACACTCAAAATGATGAAGATCACCCCTTGGTTGGGTCATTGGGGGCCTCAGATGCCCTGATTTTGCACTGACTTGTCTGAAAAGTCAACTCTTGATCAGATGACTTCCCCATGGAATTTCTTCATGAAAACTGATATGCATACTCCCTATACCATATAGAGACCAATGGAAACAAGAATGACCAAAAAATTTGGAGTTATGGCCTCTGAAACCAAAACCCTAATTTTAGGTCAACTGTGCAGTCAAACTTGGCTCTGCTTCCATACCAATCCCAGTTCCTGTGATTCTTTTGAAATCTTGACTTTGAGAGGATGTAATATGATGCTTGAACACATATGGATCCCTTTGAAGTGATTGTTGACCTTTGGAGTGGCTCAAGAAGCTCTTGGATTGCTCAGATCACAAACCCTAGGTGCAGATGACTTTGAACCAATGCAGTGAATCAAAAATGTAATATGAGATGGTATGATTGTGTTTATGCATATGAGATGATCACAAGCCATGGTGTGAATGGGTGAGGGAAAATTTGGGGTGTTTACAGTAGGTTCCCAGTGGTGTGTGATTTTCTAGAAGTGTTTCTGGACGATATTAAGGATGTACCACCGGAAAGAGAGGTTGAGTTTTCTATTGATCTAATTCTTGGTACTAGACCGATTTCGATGGCACCGTATCGGATGTCGGCTTCAGAGTTGGTAGAATTGAAAAAGCAATGGAATGACTTGTTGGACAAGAGGTTTGTTAGGCCGAGTGTTTCTCCTTGGGGTCCACCGGTATTGTTAGTAAAGAAGAAGGACGGAAGCATGTAGTTATGTATTGATTATTGACAGTTGAATAAGGTGACAATTAAGAACAAGTATCCACTTCCGAGGATTGATGATTTGATGGATCAGTTGGTTGGTGCACGTGTGTTTAGTAAGATTGATTTGAGATCGGGGTATCACCAAATTAGGGTGAAAGAAGAGGATATTCAAAAGATGGCTTTTAGGACACGGTATGGTCACTACGAGTATTCCGTGATGCCATTCGGAGTTTCTAATGCACCGGGTGTGTTTATGGAATACATGAATCGTATTTTTCATGAACATTTGGATTGTTTTGTGGTTGTGTTCATCAATGACATTTTGATTTATTCTAAGTCTCAAGAAGAGCATGAAGAGCATTTAAGGATTGTGTTGCAAGTTTTGAGAGAGAAGCAATTGTATGCTAAGTTATCCAAGTGTGAGTTTTGGTTGACGAAGGTGAGTTTTCTTGGTCATGTTATTTTTGGTGGTGGTATTAGTGTGGATCCATCCAAGATTGATGTTGTGATGCAGTGGGAAGTTCCTAGATCGGTTACGGAGATTCGAAGCTTTTTAGGCTTGGCGGGTTATTATCGGAGGTTTATTGAAGGATTTTCAAAGTTGGCACTTCCGTTAACGCAGTTGACGTGTAAAGGAAAGGCTTTCATTTGGGAAATTCATTGTGAAGAAAGTTTTATGGAGCTTAAGAGAAGGTTGACTACGGCTCCGATTTTGGTTTTGCCGAATCCTACGGAACCATTTGTGATGTTTTGTGATGCTTATTTGTTTGGACTAGGTGGTGTTTTGATGCAAGATGGAAAAGTTGTGGCTTATGCTTCGAGACAGTTGAGAGTGCATGAAAAAAATTACCCTACACACGATTTGGAATTAGCGGATGTGGTTTTTGCTCTAAAGATTTGGAGGCATTATTTGTTTGGTGCGATATTTGAAGTTTTTAGTGATCACAAGAGTTTGAAGTATTTGTTTGATCAGAAAGAGTTGAATATGAGGCAACGAAGATGGTTAGAACTTTTGAAGGATTATGACTTTGTTTTGAATTACCATCCGGGTAAGGCGAATGTTGTGGCCGATGCGTTAAGTCGTAAGTTCTTACATATGTCCTCTTTGATGGTGAAATAATGGGAGCTTTTGGAAGATTTTAGAGATTTGAGTTTGGTTTGCGAGATGACGCCGAGGAGTGTGAGACTTGGTATGCTTCATGTTACGAATGATTTTCTTGCAACCGTTTGTGAAAAGCAAAAGTTGGACTTGAAATTTGTTGATTTGATGATGAATGAGAATGAGGACTTCAAGGTTGATAATTTTGGAGTTTTGAGATTCCGTGGTCGTATTTGTATTCCTGATGATGTAGAGTTAAAAAAGATGATTTTAGAGGAAGGACACCGGAGTAATTTGAGTATTCATCCGGGAGCGAACAAGATGTATCAAGATTTGAAGAAGATCTTTTGGTGGTTTGGATTGAAGAGAGATGTGGCTCATTTTGTGTATGCGTGTTTGACTTATCAGAAGTCGAATGTGGAACATCAGAAGCCGAGTGGTTTTATGCAACCGTTAGATATTCCAGAATGGAAATGGGATAATATATCGATGGATTTTGTTACGGGTTTGCCGAATACTCTAATAGGTCACAATGCGATTTGGGTGATTGTTGATAGGCTTACTAAATCTGCTCACTTTATTCCGATGGATATTAGTTATTCTTTGGAGAAGCTAGCCGAGATTTATGTTTCCGTGATTGTGAAGTTACATGGAGTTCCTAAGAGTATTGTATCGGATAGAGATCCTAGATTTACATCGAGGTTTTGGGAAAGTTTGCAAAAGGCTTTGGGTTCTAAGCTAAGATTGAGTTTGGCTTACCATCCGCAAACGAACGGTCAAACCGAGAGGACGATTCAATCGTTAGAGGATTTGTTGCGTGCTTGTGTGCTAGAACAAGGTGGTGTTTAGGATAGTTATTTAGCGTTGATTGAGTTCACCTATAATAACATTTTTCATTCGAGTATTGGTATGGCACCATTTGAGGCTTTATATGGTCGGAGATGTCGAACACCTTTGTGTTGGCATGAAATCGGAGAGAGAACGGTAGTTGGACCGGAGATGGTACAACAAACGACGGAAAAGGTGAAGTTTATTCGGGAGAAGATGCTTCCCAGAGTAGGCAAAAGAGTTATCATGATAAGAGACGGAAGGATCTTGAGTTTCAAGAAGGCGACCATATGTTTTTGAGATTTACACCGATTACGGGTGTAGGTCGTGCTTTGAAGTCGAAGAAGTTGACTTCTCGTTTTATTGGTCCGTATCAGATTACTGCAAGAGTTGGTGATGTGGCTTATCGTGTGGCGTTGCCCCCGAACCTTTCGAATTTGCATGATGTGTTCCATGTTTCGCAACTTCGGAAGTATGTTCCGGATCCGTCACATGTTATTCCTAAGGACGAGGTTGAGGTGAGAGATAACCTTACGGTGGAAGCTTTACCGGTTAGGATTTTGGATCATGAGATCAAGAGGTTAAGAGGCAAGGATATTGCGCTTGTGAAGTAGCGTGGGGAGGCGCTGCGAAAGGCAACATGACTTGGGAATTGGAGAGTGGGATGCGCGAGTCGTATCCAGAGTTGTTTGGATCAGGTATGGTTTTCGAGGACGGAAATTTCTAAAGTAGGGGAGAGTTGTAACGCCCTGATTTGATTTTCCCATTTGTTTTGTTGAGTCTTTAATTGATTTAATTGAAAATTGATTTGTTTGTAGAATTAACATGATTATGTGCTATGTTAATGTGATAAAATGTGAATATGTGTTGTGTTGGTGTGTTGGTGCGATTTTACTGTTTCGAGAGTTTCCAGGTAAGATTGATTAAAAGGGTATTTTAGACCTTTACTTTTAGTAATAAGTTAGAATTGTTTAGAATTGGTATTTTGAGAGAAAATAATATTTTGGTTGGAAAAGAGATAAAATGAGTTAAGTGTAGAAAATAGAATTAGTTAGTAGTAGAAATAGAAATAGAATTGAGAGAGAGTTATAATAGAAAGTTGGTAAGAGAGAAAGAGAAAAGAAAGAAAAGAAGAGAAAGAAAGAGGAGAAAAGAGAAAGAGAAGGAAAAGAGAGAATTTCTTCAAGATTGGTCCGCGGAGAAGAATCGAACGGGTAAGGGTGATAAACTTTGTTATTCTAAGATTGTATATGATTATGTATGCTTGGGTTTTTGGTTTGAGTTGATTTTGGAGAGTTTTAAAGAGATGAAAATGTTAGGGTTTTGGTAGAAATTGTTAGAAATGGTGGATTAATCGGTTAGATGTTGTTATAATCGAAGTATGAGGATGGATACATGTTAATATTCATGTTTGTTGAGTTTTGGAAGAGTTTTGGGGGATTTTTTATAGGTCTGTTGCGTAACTGAGCAGTTCTGAAATTGCGTTTCTTGCTCAGCGAGCATTTCCTCGCTCAGCTAGAGTTCCAGCACATTGCTCGCTCAGCGAGCGATTCTCGCTCAGCTAGACCTGGAATTTTGGAATTTTGTTTTATTCATAACTTTTGATTCGAGTATCCGTTTTAAGCGTTCCACATATCGATTCGAAGCTAAAAACATGTAGAATCTATTGATGCTAAAATATGTAATTTTTAGCCGACTTTTACCGACTTTTTTGATAAAACGTAAATGAGTTAATTATGGAAATGTGGGTTTGTTATAATGTTGTGGCCATTGGGCAAGTGATTACTATGCTTAAATTGTATGCATATGTATGTTAATGGTATGTGTTGAGTGCATAATTATGTTGTGAATAATGTATGTATTTTCAAGGATGTTTTGTGTCATTTTGCATGTAAGCATTATGTCTACATTCTTGTGGGTTCCTTGTGAATCCGTTGTAGCGTCGTGTGCTCATGTGGAGTGTGAGCGATGACTACAACATGATCGTGTGTCCATGTGGGGTGTGAGCGATCGGATTGTGTTCCTGTGTGGGGTGTGAGCAATCCATAAATATCATGTGCCCATGTGGGGTGTGAGCGATGGGTGATTAAGTTCACATTGATCATGTGCCCATGTGGGGTGTGAGTGATCGGATTGTGTGCCCGTGTGGGGTGTGAGCAATCCTGAAACATTGTGTGCCCATGTGGGGTGTGAGCATTGGGGGACATCGTATGCCCGACGGGGAGTTACTTTAGGTAACGAGTGATGATTCTATTTGGTTCCTGAGTGAACTTGCTGAATGTTGAGTCGGTACCGCATTGCATCTGCATAGAGTCGTATGTCGGTCTCTATGAGTTGCATTTTATACATTGTATGTATATGCTGAAATAAACATGATTGTGCATATGTTTATTTGGAATATTGTGAAATGATTGGTATGTGTGAAGGACATACTTGCGGATATATATATATATATATATATATATATATATATATATATATATATATATATATATATATATATATATATGCATGTTTGATATGTGTATATGTATGTGATTTATACATTGAATGTATATGTGTGATTTAAACATAGCTTGTCGTATGTTTATGCGGAATGAATGTAAATGAAGAATAGACATAAATAATATAAGATTTATGTGTATTGGTAATTTGTGAATGATTGTACATGTTGGTTGGTAAATGAAGATACATTGCGATGTATGTGTGTTATGTGAACATGATTGATATATGATTTGTGTTATGTGAATAAAATGGCGATAAGTATGCGTATAAGTATGCTTTATATTGTGTATGAATGATATGTTGTGTATGAATGATATGTTGTGGTGAGAATATGTTGATGTATATGTTATATGTTGAGATATATGATTATATGCAATGTTATTATGATAATGTTTCTCACCCTTCTGTTGTTTTCTGATGCTCTACGAGGCATTGCAATTAGGTGTGCCAGAGTCGTTTTTGTGAAGCTTGTCTTCATATCTTTTGGTCGGTCGGCTCTGATATGTAGCACCGGGTAGTTAGGTGGCCTTGTGCCTTTTTGGGGATACATTTGTATATGTATTTGTTGTGGACATGTTTTGTATAACATGATATATTTGTACGCTTCTAACTTGTAGATATATTTTGATAAATATATAAGTTGAAGTTGTTGATGATTTAAGTTTTCCGCTGTGCAATTTATAATTGAGATATGGGTGTAAGGATTGAAATTCCTTTGTGGATAGCTACCCCATTGTTGCATATCTGTTTGAGCAAGTGTTGTATGTTTTAATTTCACGTAATGTGGTATGCTCCTGTTTATGCTTGATTTAAATTATACTCTGACGAAATTTTATCTATGCCTAAATGATTTAATGTATTATTTGGGGTATAGAAAGGGGGTGTTGCAGCCTCCATTGTAGATTGGTCCCTTCCACGTGTATCTCGACCCCATAACTCACATGTTTAAAAGTCCATATTTTTCAATCCTATCTCTGAATTTGTTACATTTGTTATGATATATGGGAGCTCTTCCTTTTTCTTATGAGCGAAAGCAATGTCATTAAAATCCTAGCCAAGAGCCAATAATCCTTCATATTTCTGCTAATTTCCTTCAAATCTTCCTACAAAACTTTCCTATTTTCTGAGTTGGGGCTAGCATATATAAGATTAAAGTACCAATGTTGTCCATTATTGAGTTGCACCAGCACATACATAAAATGGATTTTTTTTGAACCAGGGTTACACTCATATCTCCCTCCATCCAGGAAACAACAATGCCTCAAGCATACCATTAGTTTTCAGTTGCAATAAAGCCATCAAAACCAATCTTAATGAATGTTTTTTTTCCAGTTTTAGTGGTTCACATCGAGTTTCCACTATAACTATCATTTTTTGTTTGTGAATACTAATGTAATGCTTGCAATATCTATAGAAACTTGTATTGGTTGCTCCTCTACAGTTCCAAACTAAAATATATTGTTGTGTATTTATCATGAATTAGAGAAATGCATTTTATTTGAAACCAGGAAACCATTGTTCTATTATAGTGTTTCTCCCACAATATTCATACTAGATTCATCAAGATTTTAAATTTCTTCTTGACTACTTTTGTGCGAGGTCTCGTTCATAGTTTGTTGGCAATTGTTTGTCCCAATATGCTTGGTGTCTGGTACGACAATTGTTGTTTGTTTTCCATCAGGTGGTCTGGGGATATTTGGCTCCTCAATGACATCATTTGACTGCATGCTCATACGATGATATAATTGGTTTGTTTTCTTAGCTTTTTCCATGTCACCATCCTTCCATTGACAACTCTCGTGTTTGTTCCCATCTGATGTTTTGACATTTGTCATAGTAGCAATCCATTCCTCAACATTTTTGTTTCCCATTAAGTTTTCCAGGTGTGCATTTATTTTCTTTTGATTTCTTGTTGTTTTGCCTTTAAATGTTGCTTTCTTGATACCATTCAAATCTCTCTCTTTCTCTCTATCTCTCTTTCTCTCTATCTCTCTTTCTCACTTCCTTTTTATTGGTTCTAGGTGATTTTCTATTTATTGCCTTTGCTTGTTTTGGGAAATTTTTATCCACCACCTTCTAACTATTTTCCATAATGGTCATGTTATTGATTTAATCAAAGGTACCACTTATGTTTACCACTATCATCTCCTGATTAATATAAACCAATGGAGTAGCCTACTTTGATTTTTCTTGTCTGTCATCATTAGTTGTTATTCCCCATATTTCCACCTACCTTCCTTATTCTCTTGTGTTTCTTTTCCACCGATCAAGGCCCATCCATTGCAATCTGGATCTGGTTCGAGTGATCTTTCCTTCCTTTTTGTTAGCCAGCTTCACTTATGTTGTTGTTTTCTCTTTGCACATGCTTATCCAGACAACCTTCCTTGTAATGGCCAAATATTTCACACATGGTGCAAAAAAGATGAAGGCTTTTGTATTCTATCTTGTATTTCCTTTCTTTTATGTGAACAAAGCAAGTAGTGGTTTGGATAAGTTTACTTCAATACATAACCTTGAATACTTTCCATGCTTATGTGAAAAGTGTTCTTATTGACCTTATTGACCCATATTTGCGAGAAGATAACAAGATAATAGTCGTTGCTCAATTTGATGATGTTGATCACTCCCTTATTGACTCATATTTGCTTTAATCTTGTCTCCAACGCCATATACCTGATTCTTCTGCCAAGAAGTTTCACGATAACCCTTATACACCACTGCCTGTGAATTATTAGCTCTTCATGTTTGGAGAAAATGGATTTTGGACAAACACAGTTCCCTTCAACGCGTTCTTCCACCTTCACGTTCTCTAGATCCAGCACTATCATCTCCATTTCTTCTTTATCTCCTTCTGATTCTGCTTCATCCATGATAGTAACATCATTTTCCCCATGACCATATCCTTATAGGTCTATTTTTATGAGTTTTCCTTGTGATTACTTTGTTGACTCTCCTCGCCTTCTATAATTACTTTTTCCCATTATATTTAAGCTTTTTAGTGTTTCTTGCCTTAAGATCATCTTCATCTTTACTAGTTCTATATGATTCAAAAGCTTGCCCTAGTAGAGAGCTTACGGTCGCCATCTTTCTTGTATTCAAATTACTAATATTTTTATTTAGGTATTACATGGTCCATTTTGTCTTTCAAATGTGAATAATTTATCCTTAATGACAAGACACCAATAAAAAATAGCGATAAATGTTTGTTCTCATGAACCAGCTAAATTGATAATTGCAAGACACCAATAAAAAAAGTGAAAAATATTTGGTCTCATGAATCCAACTTAATTGATAGCAGTAAATAATTTCAATTATAGAGACATAAATTAAAATCCATGATACTTTATTTATTTATCTTTTAAGTGGTAAAATTCTAATATTTAGTCTATTAAACAAAAAAAAACACATATTTTATCATGTATGTTACATTATGTCATGCAGTGTAACAAGAATTTGATAACATTGAAGAAGTAAGTTATTTCAGTGTACTGGTAAGATTTTCTGGTGTAGTAAAGTGAGATGAAACAATAAGGTTGGGATTTCAATGCTTATGTTAGTGAAATTAGAAAGATGTAATTTGTAAGAGTGAAAGTGAGATTATATATGTTATTCCATGTGGAAGATCTTATATATGGTGAACAATTAGAACCTTCTCTATCTAAATTGACATATGTTGTAGAGATTCGTCAGATTAGATCTAATGGTAGTCGGTGCATGAGTAGCAAGAATCAGGTGCCTAACTATTTGATGAGGTTTCTTATGTGACTAACTATTTGAGATGATGCTTCAGGTTGGGTACCTTATGATTGTGCATGATCTATTGGGCATTTTCTTAGGCTGAAACAATATTTCTCCAAGTCCTTGTTATCATTAGTGAAGCGAGGATTATATCTTCATTTCTGTCTTTAATTTCTTAGGCAGGTCTCTGACTGAAGGGATGGGAAGCGAAAAACATATGGTGAGTGGGAGTAGTAAGTAGTATCGAGAACATGTGTAACACCCAAAAAATGTCGAGAATATATATTTAATTTAAATAATTTAAATATTCTATTTTTTTAATAAATTATGGAGAAATATTGGAATAATTGAACTTATTTTAATAGTAATGATAATTTAAATAATGTGAATTATATTATTTAGACTATTATTATTATTTAAAATAATAAGAAGGGTAATGTGGTATTTTTTAAGAAATAAGTGAGGGTAAAATTGAGAAATCATATTAAGGGTCTAATGAGTCAAATAATAAATAATAGAGAGAAGTTTATTTCATTATTCCGATCAATCATGTTTTTGGGTGAAATGTGCTCCGAAGAAGAAGAGGAAGAGGCTAGAACTCTTGAAGGTTGTTATGGAATTCGAGAGAAGGGAGAGTCAGAATTCGATCATAAGGTATGGATGGAGAGTATAACCTTCATTATAATTGATATAGAGTTAAGATGTGTGTGGATAGTTTGGGGTTTAGGGGTTTATGATGATATATGGGGAAATAAGAAGAAATTAGTGAATTAGGATGTGTGAATTGGTCAAGAATGATGTAGATATTGTCTATTATGATGTGTTGTTTTTTGTGCTAAGATGATATGTTGTTTTATATGTGTTTTGGGTTGTTTAATGATGAACTCGTGTGAACAATTGAGTAGTTTAAGTGGATAATTCATAAAACAGCAGAAAAACAACTTCTGTCGCGTGAGTAACCGGCTACTAAATATAGGATAGTCGGTTACTCTTTGAAAAATTATGCATTTTGACCCGGAACAAAGGTGATAACCGGTTACCTTGTTCTGAGTAACTGGTTATCACTGAAACAATATGTTTTTGAAAAACTTGAAACATTCATATCTTTTGATCCGTAAGTCCGATTTAGGTGTCGTTCAAAGTGTCAGAAAGCTAACACGATGAAATTTACTTTAGTGAAATAAAATGAACAGTATGAAGTATTTTTCTAGTGTTGAATTTTAAGAAACGCTTGATTAAATAGTTGTGCTGAGAGGTTTTTACTCAAAATAAGTGGCATTGCATGTGGATGAGTTAATTAGTGATTGATGTATGCGTTTTACTGACGATGTTCTAATGATGTTGATGATGTCCTAATTGTATTATTTTCTTTATACCTTTTATAATAAATTGTGATTACTCACCCTACTGTAACACCCTAATTTTTGCCCCTAAGATTGAGTTTTGCATTCGCATCATTTGCATACAAACAAGATAACGCACTAGTTCTTTTATCCTTTTTAGTTACAGGTTTATGCCTCACAGGGGATGACCATTTCTTTTTTGTACTTTTATTTGTTTATGTTTACTAACATTAATCAAAACCCAAAAATAATTTATTTTCCATCTTTTACTAACTTTTTCAGGAAGGAAGCAAAAATATCAGAATAGTTCCTCAGCTCGAACAATTTTCATCTGAAAAAAGTCAAAGTTGATCTACAAACAAATTCAAATTGATCTGATCAAGGATTTCCCAAGTCTTTATTGATTATTATTCAAGGAATTCCTAGGTTCATGTGTTTATTTCCATGTCTTCTTTGATAAGCAAAAGAATCGAGCCGGAACCACAACAATGCAAAGAAAAGAAAATATCTTCAAATATGATCCCATAGGCTTAGTTTTCTTTTCTCTCATGTATTAGGATTATTGAGACTTGTACTTCAAAGTTGTAATCCTCTCTTTTGATATTAATGAAAATGAGACTTTCAGTATTTCAAAAATGTGTTTCTTTTATAAATATTGCAATTTAACTTATCGTCTTTGAAATCTTTGCATTTTCATATCATGCATCATTCTTGCATTGGTCTTGCTTCCTGAGAGTTCTACAGGGTTCTTTTGTGTTTCTAGGTCTTCATCCAGTTCCCTTGGTAAGCTGACTCATCGTTACGGTACTCGGGCTTATCAAAGGAAGATGTTGGAAGCTCTACAACAAGAGAATTGTGAGCTCCTCGAAGAAGTCACAAATCTGAAGGATAGCTTGGAAAGGTTAACTGCTATGATGGAGAATCTGGTGGCTGCTCATAATCATCCACCCCTCCTCCTCATTATGCGGTTCAGTGGACGATCATCTTTGAGATTGTCACTATGCTGATTCCTGTGGAACCTTCCATTTCTCCTTGTTACCTTATGCCTGCTAATACACTATGGGGCATGCTGCCAAATTTCATTCCTGAGGATTATCATCCTCCTCCTCTTGAGATTCCTATTATTTCTCCTATTTAACCTGTGATGACTATGGCACCACCTGTGGTTCATACTACTTCGCGTATAGATGAAGTGATTTACCATGCTGAGCCTAGTGAGGGTGTTGGTGTGAATGAGAGGCTTGATGATTTTCAAGGCCAGTTTGATGAAATGCAGAAAGAAGTTAAGGCTTTAAGAAGTAAAGAGTTATTTGGGAAAGATGCTTATGAACTTTGTTTGGTTCCTAATGTTAAGATTCCTAACAAGTTCAAATTGCCTGAGTTTGAGAAGTACAAAGGCCATTTTTATCCCCTGAGTCACTTAACCATGTATGTATGGAAGATGTCTAATCAAACAGACAATAATCAACTTCTGATTCATTACTTCCAGGATAGCCTGACTGGTGCATCACTGAAATGGTATATGGGTATGGACAACAACAAAATCAAGTCTTTCAATGATTTGGGAAGGCTTTTGTGAAAAATTACAAGTATAAGGTGGATATGGAAGAGGATAGATATCAACTTCGTGATATGTCTCAGAAAATCAAAGAAACATTCAAAGAGTACGCGTAAGGATGGAGCGAGCTTGCAGCTCAAATTGTTCGTCCAATGGAAGAGAAAGAAATGACGAAGATCTTTTTGAAGATGTTGGGTTATTTCTATTATGAGAAGATGATTGCAAGTACTTTAAGTGATTTCACCGAAATGGTGAATATGGGAATGCATTTAGAAGAAGGTGTTTGTGAAGGACGGATGAGTAAAGAAAGTGTCGTACCTCGAAAAATACGATTCTCGCGATGGATGTTGAAAGAACAACATAGTCGCCACCTAATTCTATTTATTCTAACTAAAGAAAAAGAAGATATAGATACAACTTAAATAGGATAAGAAATGGTCAACAAAACCAAATTCTAAGTTCGGGAGTCGGTTACGCAAGGGGAAGGTATTATCACCCCTCACGTCCGTTGTACTTAACGGGAACCTCTTAGTTAACTATTCGATTAAGTGTTGATTTATTTCTTTGTCTTCTAAATGGTTTGTTAATATGTTTGTTAAAAGGAAAATAAAGTTTTATTATTATTATTATTGTTATGGAGAAATGGTTAAAACATTTATTATTGTGCTCGCGAAGGATTAAAACCACTGTGCCTACGTATTCCCTTGCGCAATGGGAAAGTCAGAGCTTCGTAGTTTGTGCAACTACAGTTTGTTGGCGTTTTTTAATAAATGACTGTTAAACCGCTTTCTAACTGCTAACGTTGGCTTATTTACTCGTGATAGGAGGCTGAAGCACTAGCTTGTCTGCGAGATAGAAAGAGCTTAAACAATGTTCGTTTAGAGAAAGATTTGATCTTGCTTAGTATTTTAAGAATGAAAGGGCGAATGAATCACGTCCCGTGGGGCTGGCCTCAGGAATGATCCAATCAAGAACCTGTGGAATGCTAGACTCTATAATTCAGTTCTTTCATTATTTGATATGTAATTAAGTTTTTTAAGAAACGAGAGGGCGAATGAATCACGTCCCGTGGGGCTGGCCTCAGGAATGATTCATTCAAGAACTATGTGGAATGCTAGACTCCAGAATCCAGTTCCTCAGTTTAATTAATATGAAAATGATTTGAGTATTTGCGGGGATGTTTTAAATTGGATTTGAAAGAAAGAGACAAGTCGTCATCTTTAAGGGAGATATCTCGCCTATTTCACCAAAAACAGTTAAGGGAGAAAATAGAAGGGGAAGAAGCTTCGAACTTGGATATATGATCAACAAGTGATTTCCACATTCTTCCATAAGAGAATTGTTTGATAAAATTGATTTGTTTGTGTTTGTGGGAATAAGAGAAACATCTTTCCTATAGAGATGAATCATGTCTCATCTTTTCGAGGAAGTTGAGTTTTGAGTGTTTTAAGTACAAAAGAGTGAATGGATCACGTCCCGTGGGGCTGGCCTCAGGAATGATCCACTCAAGAACTATGTGGAATGCTAAACTCCAGAAAATTCAGTTCTTTCGTATTATTAATAGAAGTTTGAATGGTGTTTAAGTTAGGAAAGTTAGATGGCGATGCGCGAAACAATGGACTTACGGATGAGATGCAAATAAAGGTTAATTGTTTGATTAGATGGATTCGATTCCTTGTCCCTAGAGATTCTCCTAGCAACACGAAACCATAACCGAATGGAATGCGCGAGTGTGCGAATGAAACCACTTGGTGTTGGACCAAGGGTTCGCGAATTAAGGCAAGATCTAAACTAGTCTCTAAGGGTGCTCCTAGCGGTCAAAACATTAAATAAAAGCGAGAAAATAAATTGCGTACAAGTGGAAATCGGGTGAGGGATACAAAAATAAATTACACGGGATTGCGATGAAATAAAGGGTCTCGTTGTAATTTTCCCAAGAGAAAGCGTGTGTGCAGTGTATTAATTATTCAGAGTCGTCGGAGCTTGATAATAAAACCGAAAGCGTTGAAATATAGCTCTTTTACTACCTTAGAACCGATTCAATTGTTAGAACCGTTCTATGAGGAGTAGAGCGTTTATATTGTATTAAAAATGCGAAAAAATAAATAAAATAAATAGACTAAATAATATACACTATGAAAAATAAACTAAGATAAATGGGCCTCATATTGGTCACAATTTATCGACTTATTGAAATCGACTTAATCGGACTTTTTGTTATATCATTGGCCCAAAAATAAAATAAATAAATAAAAGCGAATGATATTAACAACTAAACCAAATACTGCCAAGGAGAGTATATACCGAAATAATATATATCTATATATAAACGTATGAATCTAGAAATTTAGAAACTTGATAATAAACTGAATTTAAAACAATAATAAAGAAAAAATAAAACATACGAGAAGCAAAGGGTACAACGACAGCATCTGGGTGTGTTTAGTGAAAACAAAAGATCCATGGGTCAAGCCCATTTGTGAGAAACAACAAGTAGACTAGGGTTTTTCAGAAGAGTTTACCCCACACCCCCCAGTTAATCCCATACCCCCACAGCAATTTTTTTTTGACCAAATTGCCCTCATATAAATAGTTATTAATTCAAATTCACTTTCCATTTTTACCATTCGTCCAAAAGTTACAGAGAGAAATTTTTTTTTTCTTTTCGTACGTGTTTACCGGAAGACTACAAGTAAGTCTTCCGGAATGTAAAATTATGTACCGGAAGAGTTTGTGAAAGTCTTCCGGTACCGGAAGACTTTATGAATGTCTTCCGGAATGGTTTGATTGACTACCGGAACACTTCATCAAAGTCTTCCGGAATGTTGTATATAAAATTTCCTACCGAAAGACTTTGATGAAGTCATCCGGAATGGTTTTGTGTGTACCGGAAGACTTGAAGAAAGTCTTCCGGAAATATATATATATATTTTTTATTAAATAATTGTTTTTCTGTTTTTTTTCAGTGGTGCGATCACGCGGCAGAGATGGGAGGATTCCAGTGCGATCGATGGGACGGGGCGAGACGAGTAGGACACGCGCAGATGATGCTGGTACATCTGCAGCTGCAACTGACCCTGTGGGGTATCCTGGTGGTCCGTACGATACCAGTATTTTGGTTTCGTACAAGCATCACGTGGCGAGACGTGTATGGTTTGGTGAGGTAAGGAAATTATAATTATTTAGTTTTGAATAATAACCGAAATTATATAATTTGTTTATCTAATTTGTTTAATTTTATTTGATTTCAGGAGAGGGGGGCAAAGAAGGAATTGAAGGTGGCGGGACATGGGTTGAAGTTGACCCAGATGGTTCCACAGCAGCTTCCACCGGAGATTGAGGGTATCATATCTAGATCCGGTTTAGCTTCCTTACAGAGATCGAGTTTGAAGAAGATTGATGCAAACTTGGTTTCTGCATTTGTGGAGAGATGGCATATAGAGACATCTTCATTTCACCTGCCGTTCGGTGAAATGACGATTACTCTAGATGATGGGGCATGTCTGCTTCATTTGCCTATTAGGGGGTATTCTGGAACCCTCAACCCATCAGTGAGGAGTTAGCCATTGAATGGGCGGTTAACTATCTTGGAGTGTCATCGAGAGTGGCATTTTTCCAGGTTCGTGAGTGCAGAGGATCGTACTTCAAGATAGAGTGGTTATATGATCGATTCGTAGAGCATCGAGCAGCTTCATCATGGGCATTTGCGACCAGATGTTATTTGATGGTGTTAGTGGGCTGCACCATCTTTGCGGATAAGTCATTTACACTCGTGGAGGCGCGATACTTGGCATTATTTAGGGACCTGGATGCGTTGTCCACCTATAGTTGGGCAACAGCTGCATTGGTGACATTGTATAGGTTTCTTGGAGATGCGTCTATGTTTAGTTGCAAACAGCTTGGTGGTTATCCGACTCTCCTACAGGTATATATTTAAATTCAGTTTATTATGTTAAAGTTATATATTTAAATTTAGTTTATTGCTTTTCTTATGTTAAAGTTATATATTTAAATTTAGTTTATTGATTTTCTTTTAAGTCTAATTTTAATTTTATTATGTTCATTATGTTATATTTAATTATTATGTTATTGTTTGTTTAACAGTGCTGGATTCACGAGTATTTTCCTACACTTGGGAAAAAAGGAGAGAATTGGATACCTGCTCAGAACTGTGGACTCCCGCGAGCGATGAGGTGGACGTACAAACAGGGGGCGTTAAAGGTGGATGAGTTGCGACCCATTATGGATGAGCTGACACCGACTGATGTCATATGGAGGCCGTTCGAGGATCATAGAGTTCATCGTCGTTTTGATGAGATTTCTCTATTCAGGGGTTGTTTGATTTGGGGAGATACTATTGTTCCATACATGCCTGACAGGTGCCTTCGACAGTTTGGATACCGTCAGTCCATTCCACCTGCACCCATTGATCCTAGGATGGCTGGTGACATTGATGTTGAGTGGATTAGTTACACCCAGAGCGTTGGCCAGGTGATTCGTTCTGCTGCACGGGCGACTATCCCATTTGAGGTAGAGGATGGATACCTTGAGTGGTATTATCGGGTTTCGCATCCTCGATTGGTACCTCCTACCTATGATGAGCCGCCAGTTGCATCTATTCCTGATTACGATGCGCGACCATCTGATCCTGCATGGGGTTCTGTGTCTACCTTGATTCATCGCTACCTTCAGCAGAATGCAGCTGAAGAGGATGATCCACATTTTGCTGATCTGTTTGCAGCTTTACGTATTGCTCGTTCACAGTGATATATAGTTATGTTTATGTCATATTATTTCTTAGACTTTGTTTCTTAATATATTGACATTTGAATTGATATTTATGTTATATGTTATTTATAGTTTTTCGACAAAATAAAAATGATTACCTGAATCCAATTTATGTTATATGTTATTTAAGTGAAAATAAAAATGAAAAACATAATGAAATTAAAACATATAATATAATTCATGAATAAAAATGAATAACATAGTTTATAATGTATAATGAGTTTGTAATATAGGCGTAAGTTGTTGCCAATGTTGTAGACGCGCATCAAATCCTACCATCCACGATGTTGCTGTTGGAGAACGAAAGTTCCTCCAATCTGTTGTCACTGGTGGCAATGGAAATCCTTCTTTCATGTTAACCTATATTCAAAATTAAACAATACATTATTTAATGTTACTCAAATAATTTACTAATAATATCAAATTATAACAATGTTTACCTGAATCCAATGATTTGAGTTTACAAATCCAATGCAATAAAATGAGACATTCGGTGAGAATGTAGTTGTCATAGGGAAGAAAGTCAAACATTCGACTCCTAGACAGACAAGTACCACGTTATACCGATTCGCAATCACGTAACCCATATCTGGTAGAGTCAACCATTTATTTATTGGTTGAGAACCACTTCCCTCTATCTTCAAAGAATCTCTCACTTCAGCTAACCGATCAGCAAATAAATTGGCATATAAAGTTGATCTTTCATTATGTATAATTTCCAATTCTAATTCCCGACGAACCATTGGCCAACCATCTTCGGCATAACCCCACAATGAAGCAATCACTCTAAATCCACAATTACCATCTGACATTACGTTGACAACGTCATCAATAAATGACCTAATATGATAAGGAAATTGAAGGATGAACCGTTTAGATGACTGTGAAGTTTGTGCTAATTTTAACTTCTTTTTCACAGGTTGTGATGGTTCAGATGGCTGAGATTTCTTTTTTGAATTTTGTGATGGTTGAGATTGTCGTTGTGAAGATTGTGATGCTTGTTCAACATATTCATGATACGAAGGATCCCTGTAAACATCATACCCTTCAGGTTTTTTGTCTTTTTTCTTGACTCCACCTTTTGTCTTTATTTTTTCAGGTGGTGCTAACAAAGAAGTCGTTGTGGGAAATGCAAGTTCATAAACCCTACTATGTAATGCCCTTCTTCCAACAACATCTTGTGACCTATACCTTTTCCATAAATCATCCATTGCAGATTTCATACCCACATCTGATTCCTCATCTAAGTCTTCTTCCAACTTAATTTCCATACTTAGTTTCCTCCAATGTACATTCACAACCTCAATTGGTATCGGAATACCACTAATTCTATACCCTACCAACTCACGCGCAAGGTAATCCATAGGTGGATCTAAGAGTACATCGGCATCTGTCTTTGTTAGTTCCAATATAATCAACTCTATTTAACTCTTCAGCAACGCGCCTCAATGCAGCTCGCGACACTGAAGTACGTAAATATGTGTAAAATGGACTTGAATGGACATGTGCAACTTCATACACACTCTTTTGAAAAGAAGCTCGAATGTTGCTAATTTGTATCTTTAAGTTGTCATTCATGGCCTCCCAACATTTGACCATGTCACCAATACTGTTTCCCAACATCTGCTTTAACTTCCAATGAGCAGACTCAACCCTATAATAATACATATTTAAACTAAGTAAGAAAAATACAAAATTCACAAAAAGTATATTTTGGGATCTAAATCAAAACATACCGATTAGTCGTCGTGTTACCCATATGTAGGACTCGATTAATCCATGCGCAAACAAACCTTTGTCTATGTGGTGTCAACCATGTGTCGTTCACGTACTCAAAAAATTTAGGACAATCAACACACTCTTGCTCAAGTTCTTTTAAATGTTGTGCATACTCAACCTCATCACTAGCCCATACAACATCCGTCCATAATTTGCCAATTGACTCCTGCTTATCAGGATCCACTAATAGTTTCTTTTTTGCACCAACATTTTTGTTAATGTGAAACTGACATAGCAAATTATTTGTCTTCGGAAACACAGTTTCAATGGCTTTCATCAAAGCAAGATCTCTATCTGTCATCATAACTTGTGGAAATAAATCTTTCTTCACAAACAATTTTTTAAGCTTATCTAACACCCAACAAAAAGTCTCAGTCTGCTCAGACTCAATATACGCAAATGCGACAGCAAAAGTCAACTCGGTAGATGTCATGCCAACAATTTCAAACAAAGGTTGTCTGTATTTGTTTGTCTTATAAGTGCTATCCATAACTAACACAATAGGAAACATATTCAACAACTTAACTGAATCTGGATGTGCCCAAAATATATCTTTAATATTATTTTGTTCTTTCTTCCTCTCTTGCCTGTTTGTGTATCTGAACGAGTGATGACGACCGTCACTTTATTTCGTAATCCGGTGTCTTTGACCCATCTTATCACCTCTTCTCGTGTACCAATTCTCTCTGTCGTTGTAAATACATCTGATGTATTCACACATATCGGTTCTTTTTCGTATAAAGGTACTGCACCTACAAAATAAAAATATTTTTTAAAAAAATGAATTAAAAAAACTTAAATAATAAAAAAAAAAAATCAAACCGGAAGACTTTATGAAAGTCTTCCGGTATTGTGATCTTACAATACCGGAACACTTACATAAAGTCTTCCGGTACACATATTCATTGCTACCGGAAGAGTTAATAAAAGTCTTCCGTACCGGAACACTTTTATTAAGTCTTCCGGTGTACAAAAATCACAATACCGGAAGACTTACATAAAGTCTTCCGGTATGTTAATTTACGTACCGGAACTCATCCCCAAAGTCATCTGGAACGTATATTTTTGGACAAATTTTTACTTTAATCTGACGGTCTGACACAAATGGTAAAAAATAATAATAATAATAATATAATAAAATATTTTAAGGTTAAAATGGGCATTTTTTAAAATTTGTGGGGGTACAGGTATAACTGGGGGGTGTGGGGTAAACTCTTCGGTTTTTCATTCTTACTTTAAAGAAAAATAAATAAAAGAAAAAGGGAGTTTCTTTTATCGGAACCAAACGACCTGGCCAAACATGATTTCTTACGCTCCTAAGAAAAGAAATAAAACCAACACACAAAAAAGACCGTTGTCGCTCCGGAAGATTTGCATCCCGGTACAAGCGCGAACGGTCGGCGAAGGGAACAGTGAGAACACACAGCCGTGAACTCACTGGAGATGAATAGAGTCGCCAGCTAGGCATTTTTATCCCGGAGGAAAGGCAATGCTGCATAAGCCTAGAAAAAGATGGATAAGACGGTTGCGAACCAGAGAGACTGAGAAAGGGGGTTGGTTACAACCTGGGAAGGTATTAGCACCCAGATTGTCCGTCGTACTCGACGGGATCCACGCTTGAAAGATTTGTGTCTTAAATGGGTAGTGTCAGTGTAATCTGTGTATAAAATAGCTGGAAAAGAATGTACAGGTGTCAGTGTAGGAGAAGTGAAGTGTATAAATGTACAGTGTCAGTGTAAGGACAGGAGTAAGATGCTCATGATAATGAGGCTAAAGAATAAAGCTGGAAGGAGGGGGGATGTACAGAGACTTTTGTTCGATAACTGTTAAGTTATGCCTACGTATCCTCTCGTGCAATGAGGAAGTCAGAACACCGTAGTTCGACCCAAAGAGACTGAAAGATGAATTGACTTGTGAACTGCTTACTTGCCTATGCTCAAGTGTATGATCTGTCTGGCACAGATGCAAACTGTCTTGCATTAGACGGAAGAAGCAAGTTCTCGATTGTGAGTGAATGAGATGAGAAAAGAATCCCGAAGGAGACGATTATTGTTTGTTTTTGTGTTTTCAGTCTTTTATTGCTTTTGAAAGTTTGTCATAAATTAATGAGCTTAAGCCTAAACCAATGGATTTAGCAAACTCATCACATCTTCCCTCTGATTAGGGGTAATGAGAATACCTTAAGTGTGAAGTCAGATTCTCACACTTAATCACCTTTGGTATAGGATTAAGATCATTAACCTATTTGTGATTATTTAGATGTTTTTGTGGTTTTTGTTTAGTGTTGAGTAATGAGGTTAAGCCATAATCATGGATTAAACAGACCCATTACACCATCCTAAAAGAAGGATGATAGATGAGAATGTTTAAGCTGAGGAAAGCTCCTCAACTTAATCCATGATTAGGGATTAAACCCGTGACAAAACAAGCCTTTGATTAAGTGGATTTTATTTAATGGTATGATGATGAAGTGATTTTTGATTTGTAAGACAACTTGAGGGGGACTTGTCCATTAACACTAGGGTTAGTCCTTCTTAACCACTTAAGGAAGAATTAGAACCCTAATGCAAGGCCCAAGTTACAAGTGATGTCTTGATGATTATTAAGTGAATTGATTAAGAGATTTAAACACATAAAGGGTTTAACACTTAGGATTAAAGTTATACACTCCATCCTAAGAGAAGGATGCAGGCATAAGCTTAATCACAAAGCCTTAGAGCCTTTAGGGTTTAGTCCCTGATTATGAGATGAGAAGAGAAGACTCAAAGAGAGACACAAAGGTAAAAACTAAGAGGGGATACTAATCAAAACCCTAATTCATTGTCATGCATGGATGATCCTAAGGTTTGTGAGGTTTTCAAGAACAATCTTCAGAAGAACCACCAGGAAGCAGATGAATAAGATCAAGAGAAGCAAAGTGACTTGCTTCATTCAAGAAGTCAAGTCACTTGAAGAAAGAAAGTGGGAAGGAGAGGAATGAGCAAGCTCAATCTCAAACACATATAAGAATGCAGCAATGGATGCAAGAGAGATGAAAAGAAAAGGTATGGGAAGTGAAGGCAAATTCACTTCCCAAGTTTACTTACCACCTGAAATGTTAGAAAGAAATGCAATGCAATGCAAGATGAGATGAAATGGTATGGTGCAAAGCAAAACCAGAAGCATGTTGATGATGATTATGATGCTATGAGGTGCTGCAGACATGAGGCAAGACATGGAGATGTTCATACAAGATTATGAATGCAAATGATGCAAGTTAAGGAGCATGAACAAGCATGAAATATTATGAAGCATACAAGACAAATGACATGGTAAATATGTAATGCAATGATCAAGGATGCTTTCTATATGTCTTAAAATGCCAAATGAATCACAAGAATGCACAAAATGCAAAGACAAGTCATGTTATGCAAGGAAATGCAAGAAGGATGCAAAAGAAAGCCCAAATTAGGGTTCATGGATCAAACATCAAACCAAAACTCAAAACAGAAGCAAACCCTAAGATAAAAAATGGAAAATGGCATCCAAAGAAACCCTAAACCTATAATAGACCACTGCCCAAAGGGGAGCTCTCAACTCTCAACCAAACTCAAGATATGAATTTTCTAAGTTATTAGGGTTTTTTAGGGTTCTTAACAAAAGAAATGCCAAACAATTGGAAAATGCAAGATCAAATCATGGCCATTTTACCCTAGAAACCACATGCCAAACACAAAACAATGCAAGAAGAATCAATGTCTCAACCTTCTCCAATAGGCAGAAATGAATTTTTGAATTTATGATCAAAATAATGCATAAAAAATGATTTAATTCAATGAAAAATTCTTAAGATGCATCAAGATCAAAAAAGAAATTTGGTTTGAAGGTTGGACAATGTTTCTAAATGCCTTAGAACATTTCATGAATTTTTTTGTAATTTTTAAATACCTAAAAGTATTTTTAATTAATTAATTCCCATTAATCAATTAAAAATAATCTTTTAAATATTTAAAAATACTTTTTTAATGATAAAAAATAAAATAAAAATGTTTTTGGGTCTTAAAAATTAATAAAACTTTAAAGAAAAAGTTTCATAATTTTTAAGACATTTTTGCTATTTTAAATTAATTATGCAAAGTAAATGGAAAGAAAATGAATAAAAATTAAATAAAATGAAAGTATGCAGCATGGAAGGCCAGGATTCAATCTGGAAGTGAGAGGGTTGACTGCGCGCCAGATCCAATGGGCCACATTCAAACAGATTTAAACTTGATTAATTAAATAAATAATGCTGATTAGGGTTTAATGACTGCATCCTAGCCATCCGTACGCGCGCGAAGTCAACTTTTTCAACGCATCTGATGGCTCACATTCAAATGACAATTAATTATGTAATTAGGGTTTAATGAATCTCAGGTGGCCGGAGAAGACTTCCGGTCGTCTTCTCCGGCCAGCTCTCTCCCTGAAAAATCCCCAAACCCCTCAAATCGTATCAAAAATGAAAAACAAGAACTGGGAAATGATCTCCAACCTCTCACGAATCAAACCCCTCTCTCAAAACACATTTATTCTTCCTACACAAACTGAATCGAAGAGAACAAGTTCTAGGGCACGCAGGTTTCAGAGACAAATTAAACTCTCAAATCAAAGCCATTTTCAAAACCAAGAACATCAGGATAATCAGTGAATCACATAGAACAAGTTTGTAACAAGAAAAATGATTTCTGGAAAAATAATTTTCAAGCTACCTGAGATTTGAAGCTTTCAGTTTGAAGACTTTCTGGCCACTTCCTTCAGTGCAAACTACTCCACTTGGTCCCCAGAAGATGTTTGAATGCTCAAAGAGAGTTTAAGCTGGCTGGATAGTGAGATTCGAAAGCTTCTGCTCAAGCTTGATCAGAAATGGCAATGGTGTTTCTGGAGGTTTCAGGCCATTGTGAATGATGGTTTGTGATCCTGAGGATGAATGGAGAAGGTCTGGAGTGTTTGTTTGTGTGTTTGTGAGCTATGGTGAGAGTTTCGAATGAAACTGCAAAATGGAGTGAGAAATGGCAGTGAGATGTTCAGGCTGTTTCAAGCTTAGGTTCTTGGTGCTGGGTGGTCTATGGAGTGTGGTGAGATGATTGGTGAAGATGGTTTTTGTGTTTGCAAGCTGTGGAGAGGAATTCGAAGGCTTATGCAAAAATGGAGTGTTTTGTGAATGTGTGTGTATGAGATGTTTCAGGCTGGCTTAGTACATGGAATGGCTTGCAAAATGATATGTTATTTTAATCCTATAGGTCAGATGATGTGACCTGGCCTATAGTGATTGGTAAGTTTACTTTTGCATAAAATCCAACTTTTGTGTTAGGCAAGTATGGTGAGGTGCTAGGCAAGTACAATGGGCATGGGCTGCGCAGCATGATGAGTGTTTGAGGCTAGCTTGATTCAAGGACCAATGCAGCAAGTTGGTGAAGAGAAATGAGTGGTTTTGCAACTTGTTACTTTATGGTTCACATGTGAAAGATCTTGTTCCAAAAACCATGAAACATGAGCAATGCCTAGTTCATTCTGAATTTTAGGACTTACATGATGTTTATGTGAAGGTTTGATACCAATTAGAAGTTGCAATTTGACTTAGTACATGATTTTGCAATTTTCACACTTGGTGCATATCTTGAAAATAAGTGATTTTTGGCAACTTTGTCTTGCTATAACTTTTGATCCAAGAAGAGTTTGATCATGTTCTTGTACTTTTTGAAAAGGTAAAGATGAGATCTACAACCTTCATGACCAAAGTTTTTCCATTTGAAGCCTTTTGGGATCAAGAATCATGGCTTGAAAAATGACCTAAAATGATGCATTCTTGAAAAGTCAACTATGCCCAAAAAGTCAACATTTGCAACAACCCTAAATTCTTGATTTTTATGAACTTCAACCTTCTTCCATGATCAAATAAAGATAATATACACTCAAAATGATGAAGATCACCCATTGGTTGGGTCATTGGGGGCCTCAGATGCCCTGATTTTGCACTGACTTGTCTGAAAAGTCAACTCTTGATCAGATGACTTCCCCATGGAATTTCTTCATGAAAATTGATATGCATACTCCCTATACCATATAGAGATCAATGGAAACAAGAATGACCAAAAAATTTGGATTTATGGCCTCTGAAACCAAAACCCTAATTTTCAGTCAACTGTGCAGTTCAAACTAGCCCTACATCCACTCAAACCCTAGTTCTTGTGATTCCTTTGCAATTTTGACTTTGAGGAGATGAAATATGACATAAGAACACACATGGACCACTTTTGAGTTGATTGGTGGCCTTTGGAGTGACTCCAGATGCTTTGGGATTGCTCAGATCACAAACCCTAGGTGCAGATGCCTTAGAAGCTATGCAGTGAATCAAAAATGAGATGTGAGATGATATGATTGTGTTTATGCATATGAGGATGATCACAAGCCATGGTGTGAAATGGGTGAGGGCAAATTTGGGGTGTTTACAGCTGCCCCTATTCAAACACGAGTTAGCTGTGCAGGTTGTAAGCAGCGGCTTAACAGGCAAACAAGATAACTTGTGGTTGAATACCGAAGACAGTCCAAAATTTGCACTCACAGAAATGAAGAAGAAAAGGGATATAGATTGTAAATGAAAAAATAAAGTATATTGTAAAGTGTGGGTGACGGAGGACGACCATCGAGCAGAGGACGACTGCTGGGTAGAGAGCGATGACGGGGACGGCCGACATGCTGGGATAAATGCGAAGTAAAGCGATGACGGGGACGGCCGACATGCTGGGGATAAAAGGTAGAGCTAAGACGGGGACGGCCGACTAGCTGGAAAAAGTAGGATATTATGATGGGGACGGCCATCAAGATAAAGCTGTAAAATTTTCTGGGGATCGAATGAAACATGACGGGGACGGCCATCAAGTTCATAAAGTAGGGTAACCGACGATGGGGACGGCCATCGGGTTAAAAGGAAAAGGGACCACGACGGGGACGGCCATCGGGTTAAAGAATAAATGAAATAAACAGATGATGGGGTACGGCCATCAAAGGTGAAGGACGATCACCTAGCAGGGGACGGCTGCTCTGTTGGGGATAAAAGAAATATGATGGGGACGGCCATCAAAGGTGGAGGACGACCACCTGGCAGGGTACGGCTGCCGAAAATATCAACGATGGGGACGGCCATCGGATAGGAAAGGTCAACGATGGGGACGGCCATCGGACAGAAAAGGTCAACGATGGGGACGGCCATCGGACGAGCATGATGGAGGACGACCATCAAGAAGTGGAGGACGACCACTCAGCAGGGGACGGCTGCTCTCGAGGTTTATCGTAACACAGGACGAGTGTCAGATAACCAAAATCAACAATGGGGACGGCCATTGGATAAAGTTGATGAAGGACGATCATCAAGAGGTGGAGGACGACCACCTAGCAGGGGACGGCTGCTAAATATCAACGATGGGGACGGCCATCGGATGAGCATGATGGAGGACGACCATCAAGAAGTGGAGGACGACCACTTAGCAGGGTACGGCTGCTCTCAAAGGTATCATAACACAGGACGAGTGTTAGATAAAAAGAAAAATTTGTTGGCGATCTACTGGGGATATAGTGAACACGGACGAGCGTTCACATCCAAGAAACAAAAGGTATAAGTGTTTGGTATTGTGTATAGATTAAAGATGCGGACGAGCATCCTTAAGACCATGATACGGACGAGTACCATGTAGAAACAAACTGACACATGTTCAGAGATGATGATACGGACGAGTATCAACTAGTTAACGGGGAACACGGACGAGTGTTGTATCTGAAGGGACTCTTCTGGGGAATAGCAGACACGGACGAGTATCTATATCCAATAAGACATAAGTGTTTGACACGGTGTATGGATTAAAGATGCGGACGAGCATCCTTAAGACTATGATACGGACGAGTATCATGTAGAAACAAACACTAGACGCAATGTTCTGAGATGATGGTACGGACGAGTACCAACTGGTTAACAAAGAACAAGGACTACTGTCGAATCTGCGGGGATAGGAGTGATGGTGTATATAAGATACGGACGAGTATCTGTATAAGTGTACCATGAGTAGTGAGTATTGTATTGTATAGATGGGTGTTTTGACTGCTGGGGAGAGTGACACGGACGAGTGTCAAAAGAGAAAAGTATAATATTAACAAGTGTATGGGTTGATGAAAGTGTAAGCGACTGCGCTGGGGATACGACACGGACGGGTGTCAAGAAAAGTGTATGTATAGGTATATGTGAGTGCAAAGAGGACGTCTTTGGCTTTCTGCTGGGATATGACACGGACGGGTGTCAGGAAGTATCCGTGATATGGGTGATTTGTTTGTAAAGAGTGTTCAGGCGACTTTACTGGGGAAAGATGGCACGGACGGGTGCCAAAAGGTGTATATACTGGTGTTTGATGATTTGAGAGGCAACTGCTTTTGCTGGGACCCTGGTGGGGATTTTTGTATAATGATGATGAATCGGTTCATTATTCACAAGTGTTACTTCAAAACATGGCTCATGGTTATGCTATGCATTTGATTTTTGCCGTAATGCTCCGTATTAGACGGAATGCTACGCTCTGAGGGGATAGTATGATGCAAATGCTATGATTATGCAAAGAAGCACAGATCCGGGACTCGGATCCTGTTGCCGCGAAGATCTCTGGTCGATCTGCTTGAAGTGAATATCCCAGCTGGGGATGAGATCACTGGTAGATCTAATGATGCATTTGCTTGGGGATATAGGTCACTGATTGACATATCCTTATAATACGGGACCCGGCTGGGGTTTGTAGAAGCTTTTTGTACTCTGTTGTGACTTCTTCATGCGTTGCTTCTCTGAATAGAGGCTGGGGATTCTGTGGGGAGATGATTCCCTGCATTCTGCTGAGGAAGAAAGGTTGGTGCTTCGACTGGGGAATGCTGTTGGTAACTCAGCTGGGGATAGCAATGAGAGGCAACTCGGCTGGGGAGAAAACATCCGGAGTGTTAAGCCTGTTGTTGATTTGGCAACTTTGCTGGGGAAGTGGGCACTCTCCAGTGCCACGTGGAAGATAGACCGAGTTGATAATGATTCGCCAACTTGCTGAGACGTAACCTGCATGCCCCAGGTTGCGTTCTGGATACCTGCAATCCTGCAAAGGTAAGGAAACGTACAAAAGGTCCCGAGGTATCCCTTACTGGATCCCGTCACAGGAAATAAGTACTTTCGAGAATAATCACATTCCCTGTAAGCATGTGTTTTTATTTTTTAGAGAAAGGCATCTGTACTTATGCAATTGTATTTTTAGAGATATCAGACAACTCTTTGCAAAACATAAATGTAAAAACGAGACATGACTGAAAATCTGATTTTATTAATTCCTGTGCCCTGAATTGGCAAGATACAGTCAAGGAAACATATCTCCTGAAATGAAGAGACTGTTACAAATTGAGAAATAAAGTGATGGCGGTGTTGACGAGGCTTTCAAGGAGCTTCCTCTTCTGCTATGACTCGTATGACAATGACGTTCTTCTCGTCTTGCTTTCTGGAGAGAGCTAATTCTGACTGAAACTTGATCCTTTGGAGCTTACCAAGTTGTTTATAATACAGACGAATTCAGAACGCAGTTGTTCGCTTATTCCCTTATTTTGCATGGATCGCCCTTTCGGGTTTTCAATCCATCGGGATACCCATTTTTGCCTGAGTTGTCCAATGCGGCTTTTCAACTCAGCGGGTGTACATTTCTTGTTTTATTTTCCCTTACTTTTGCCCGAGTCTTTTATTCTGTTTTTGACTCGCCAGGATGCCCTATTTTTGCCTGGACTTACATTCTGTTTTTATGTCCAGCGGGTCATTTTATGCGAAGTATTTTTTAACTGCATCTGAATTCACAGGGGACGGGAAATCTTCACCATCCATGGTGCTGAGCATCAGTGCTCCACCAGAGAAAACTTTCTTTACAACGAATGGTCCTTCATAATTTGGAGTCCATTTGCCCCTGTGGTCTGTATGAGGAGGGAGGATTCTCTTCAGCACAAGATCTCCTACTTGGTACCCTCGGTGCCTGACTTTCTGATCGAAGGCTCTCTTCATTCTCTTCTGATATAGTTGTCCATGGCAGATTGCAGCCAATCTTTTCTCTTCGATCAGACTCAATTGTTCGAATCGGGACCGAACCCATTCTGCTTCACTCAGTTTAACATCCATTAATACCCGTAACGAGGGTAGTTCAACTTCAACAGGTAGGACTGCTTCCATACCATATACAAGCTGATATGGTGTTGCCCCAGTGGACGTTCTGATTGATGTGCGGTACCCATGCAAAGCAAATGGTAGCATTTCATGCCAGTCTTTGTATGTGATTACCATCTTCTGCACAATCTTCTTGATATTCTTATTTGCTGCCTCAACAGCGCCGTTCATCTTTGGCCTGTAAGGAGAAGAATTGTGATGTTGGATCTTGAAGTCCCGGCACAGTTCTGCCATCATTTTGTTGTTTAAATTGGAACCATTATCAGTAATGATTCGCTCGGGAACTCCATATCGACAGATGATATCTCTCTTCAGGAATCTGGCTACCACTTGTCTTGTAACATTTGCATATGAGGCTGCTTCGACCCACTTAGTGAAATAGTCAATGGCAACCAGGATGAATCTGTGGCCGTTTGAAGCAGTCGGCTCAATCTTGCCAATCATATCAATGCCCCACATGGCAAAGGGCCATGGTGAAGACATGATGTTCAAAGGATTGGGAGGCACATGCACCTTATCTGCGTAGATCTGGCATTTATGGCACCTTCTGACGTAAGCACAACAGTCTGCATCCATTGTGATCCAGTAATAGCCTGATCTTAGCAATTTCTTAGCCATGGCATGCCCTCCTGCATGAGTACCAAAGGATCCTTCGTGCACTTCATGCATCAACAAATCTGCTTCCGTCTTGCCAACACATCTGAGGAGTACCATGTCAAAGTTCCTTTTGTATAAAGACCCATCAGTGTTCAGAAAGAAACTTCCAGCAAGCCTTCTTAAAGTCTTCTTATCATTGGAAGATGCCCCAGGTGGGTATGTCTGATCCTCCAAGAAGCACTTAATGTCATGGAACCAAGGCTTATTATCTTTTACAACATCCGCTGCAAATACATATGCTGGTCTATCAAGTCTAGACACTGAAATCTGGGGTACAAAGTTAGCAGCTTGAACTTTGATCATGGATGAAATGGTAGCAAGAGCATCTGCAAACTGATTCTCGTCCCGAGGGATATACTCAAGTTTGACCGTTGTGAAGAAAGTCAATAACCTCCTTGTATAATCCCTGTAAGGTATCATATGATCTTGGTGGGTGTACCATTTCCCGTTGGTTTGATTGACTACCAAAGCTGAATCTCCGAATACGGTCAAAGTTTTGATCCTGAGGTCAATGGCTTCCTCAAGACCCATAATGCAAGCTTCGTATTCAGCTTCGTTGTTAGTGCAGTTGAAAGTGAGTTTTGCCGAGAAAGGCATGTGAACTCCTTTTGGTGTTATGAGTACTGCACCAACACCACGACCATTCATGTTAACAGCCCCGTCAAACATCATAGTCCATTCTTCTTCCGGGTCGGGCCCTTCCGTGTGAATAGGCTCCTCGTGATCTTTTGCTTTAATGAACATGATGTCTTCATCAGGGAAGTCAAACCTCATAGGCTGGTAGTCATCAATGGGTTGCTCAGCAAGATATTCAGATAATACACTGCCCTTGATGGCTTTCTGAGATGTGTACTGTATGTCGTATTCTGTGAGAATCATCTGCCATCTTGCAACCCGTCCGGTAAGAGCTGGCTTCTCGAAAATGTACTTAACTGGATCCATTTTTGAGATTAATAAGGTAGTGTGGGTCAACATATACTGTCTCAGTCGGCGAGCAGCCCACGCTAAAGCACAGCAAGTTTTCTCGAGCAGTGAATAACGTTGTTCACAGTCGGTAAACTTTTTGCTTAGGTAGTATATTGCATACTCTTTTCGACCAGACTCGTCATGCTGGCCCAACACACACCCCATTGACTCTTCTAGCACTGTCAAGTACATGATCAGAGGTCTTCCTTCAACTGGAGGCATAAGGATTGGAGGTTCTTGTAAGTATTCTTTGATCTTGTCAAAAGCCTTCTGGCAATCTTCGTTCCACCTGACCGTTTGTTCTTTTCTTAACAGCTTGAACAAGGGTTCACAGGTCGCTGTAAGGTGAGATATGAACCGTGAGATGTAGTTCAATCGACCTAAGAACCCTCGAACTTCTTTCTCTGTCTTCGGTGCAGGCATTTCTTGGATGGATTTGACTTTATCAGGGTCAACCTCAATCCCTTTCTCGCTTACAATAAAGCCCAGCAGCTTACCGGATCGCACCCCGAATGTGCATTTGTTGGGGTTCAGCTTTAGTTGATATTTCCTCAGACGCTTGAACAACTTCAGCAGATTCACCAGGTGATCTTCCTCTGTAAGGGACTTGGCGATCATATCATCCACATAACACTCGATTTCCTTGTGGATCATATCGTGGAATAATGTCACCATAGCCCGTTGATATGTGGCACCAGCATTCTTCAGTCCGAATGGCATTACTTTGTAACAGAACGTGCCCCAAGGTGTGATGAATGTTGTCTTCTCCATGTCTTCAGGTGACATCTTGATCTGATTATATCCTGAAAATCCGTCCATGAAGGAGAATACCGAGAACTGAGCCGTGTTATCCACCAATACGTCAATGTGAGGTAATGGGAAGTCATCTTTCGGACTGGCTCTGTTCAGATCCCGGTAGTCAACACACATTCTTACTTTGCCATCCTTCTTAGGCACAGGTACTATGTTAGCAACCCACGGCGGATAGCTAGTCACAGCAAGGAACCCGGCGTCCCATTGCTTTTGTACCTCTTCCTTGATTTTCATAGCCATGTCTGGGCGAGTTCGGCGCAGCTTCTGTTTAACTGGCGGGCATTCTTCCCTCAGAGGCAGCTTGTGCACAACAATATCGGTGTCCAACCCTGGCATGTCCTGATACGACCAAGCAAACACATCAACATACTCTTGAAGCAGATCTATCAGCTGTCTCTTCACTGGGTCCTGCAGGCAGGCCCCGATTTTAACTTCTTTCACGTCTTCATCGGTACCAAGATTAATCACTTCAATCTCCTCCTGATGAGGAGTAATAACCTTTTCCTCCTGTCTCAACAACCTAGCTAGCTCTTCAGGAAGCTCATATTCTTCATCAAACCCTTCATCAGCTTGATTGATCGGATTGTCAAAGTCATATGATGTCATAGCCGTGCTGTTGTCGGTGCTGTCAGGAAGGCACTCTCTGCAAGGGTTAAGTTTGTTCATTTTAGTGATTGATTTTAATATTGCTTTAGAAAAAAGTGAGATGAAGTTATCATTTTGAAAACACCGCCATTTATTTTTGTACAAAAAGAAAAATGGAAAAACAGTGAACAGAAAAGAAAAAGACTCGTTTGCAAAAAGATGTCTGATATTTCATTAATTTAATCTTGTTTGCACAAAAGTACAGATGGCCCTGATTACAAAATGAGTCTTGTCATCTTGGGCAAGATGCAAGACTTTGATGCATGCTATAAAAATACAGGAAATAATAATTACTCTGCATGAGTAACTCTTATAATTTCCTGGGAAGACCAGTTCGAGACACTGCTCCCCGGGATCTTTGGACGAATCCAATTCTCCAGATTGCGCTCCTCTTCCAGCTCGTCTTCCAGACAGTTGATGGCATCGGGGGTAAGCATCCCCCCACTGACAAAACCAGGCTCTGCAGCATCCTTCGCTTGATGTTGAGTTGGTTTGTAACCCAACCCAAATTTGTCCTTTTTCTCCTCCACAGCTAATACCTTGCCCCAGCCTAGGGCAGTTCCTTCTTCAACAACCTTCCGGGCTTGTTGGTAAGATGACATGGAGATCCCCGACACGGCAGATGCTTCATTGACATTCAAGGCTTCAAAACCTTGGCTCATTGTTTCATGGATCTCCCCATCCATCTCAATGTATTTGTAAGTAGCCAGATGGCTAACGAAAATATCCTCTTCTCCACAGATTGTGACAACTTGACCTTCCCACTCAAATTTTAACTTTTGGTGAAGGGTAGACGTTATTGCGCCGGCGGCGTGAATCCAGGGTCTACCCAACAAACAGCTGTAGGCGGGCTGAATGTCCATCACATAAAAGATAGTTTTAAAAGTCTGTGGGCCAATTGTCACAGGCAGCTCAATCTCTCCCAGAACCGATCTCTTCGAACCATCAAAGGCTCTTACCACCAGGTTGCTGGGTCTCAATGCCAATCCGTCATATTCTAACTTCACCAGAGCCTTCTTTGGTAAGACATTCAGGGAAGAACCTGTGTCCACCAGCACATGAGAAAGGACAGCTCCTTTGCATTCCATGGTTATGTGCAAGGCTTTATTGTGGTTGCGGCCATCCGCTGTCAAGTCAGAATTGGTAAACCCTAGCCCATTGCTAGCAGTAACATTTCCAACCACGGTTTCCAATTGGTTGACAGTAATCTCCTCAGGCACGTAAGCTGCGTGCAAGACTTTAAGTAGTGCATTCCGATGGGCTTCGGAGCACATAAGCAGTGAGAGGATAGAGATTTTGGATGGCGTCTGGTGAAGCTGATCCACAATTTTATAATCACTCTTTTTGATGATCCGCATAAACTCATCAACTTCCTGATCAAATGGAGTCTTCAGGGCTTCTTTGGCAGCTTGATCTTCCTGCACCGGGCCTTTACCCTTTGCCTTGGTAGCAGCTTCTGCTTCGGCAGTAGGTCTTTGAACTTGTGAAGCAAAGAGACGTCCGCTTCGAGTGAAGCCTCCGCCTCCCCCCACATTATCTACTTGTGGTGCAGGTGTTGATGTTTCAAGAGTGATTCTTTTTCCTTCGCAGTATATGTCAGAGCCATAGTGCCAAGGGATGGCCCTATTGCTTTCATATGGTACTGGTCCAGGCACCGTGACAGTGACTGGACTGATTGCTGCTGCTGAAGGGACTGTAATTGTTTGTGGATCATAAAAGATTGTAACTGGTGCTCTGGCGGGAGCAGCACCTTCTGAATGGTAAGCGGAGTTATTTTCAGGATCGTAGAATATGGTAACAGTAGAGACATCTTCAAGATTGATTGCTGGTGTTGTAGGAGGTTCTGTTGGAAGGACTGTTGTTGTTGCTGATGGAGATTCGAAATGGAATGAAGCTGAAGTTGTAGCAGGAGAAACTGTTGAAAACTGATCATTTGGGAGGACAGATGAAGTATTTGTTGATGTTGCTGATGAATTATCGGGAACAATAGTTGCTGCGTTTGTAGAAGGTTCTGAAACCGTTGTTGATGAAGTTGCCGGATTTGTTGGGAATGATGTAGTGATCTGTAGCAAGCCACTCTGAATAAGGTTGTCAATGCCCTTTCTCAGGTCCTCGCACCCATTCCATGAAATATTGCAATAGGGACACCCTAGTTCACACCCCGGAAATATTTGGTTTTCACGAAGCTGAGCTTTGATTTCCACCAATGGTGTCCTGATCTGATCCACACTAGTTATTAAATAAGACGGTTGGTCTTCTTCAATAGCATTAATTCGGGGACCACCATGGTTTGGCATAGGGTTTTTATTGACATTGGGCGGAGGTGCAAAATTCAGAGCCTTGGAGTCTACCAAGTCTTGTACCTTCATATGCAGAGCCCTGCATTTTTCTGTATTGTGACCAGGTGCATTTGAATGAAAAGCACACCTAGCATTGGAGTCATAGTTTCTTGGTAGACTGTTGGGATCCGGAGGTGCCAACGTTCTTAGCTCAACTAGGTTGAGTTTCAGAAGTTGTGGCAGCAAGGCAGCATACGGCATTGGGATCGGGTCGATCACTCGGTTAGCTTGGGATGGCCTTTGTTGGAATGGCCTCTGTTGATTGTTGTTGTTGGTGTTGTTGTTGTTGAAGTTTCTTGGAGGATACTGATTCTGATGATACTGAGGTTGTTGTTGGAAGTTTTGTTGCGGAGGTTGATAGACTGGCTGAGGATGAGCTGGAGCAGGGATAGTGACTGCTGCTATTGTCCTTTGAACATATTGGGGCCTACCCCTGTTGGTGTGAATGGCATTGGTCTCGCCAGTTCTTCTCGGGCCTGCAAAAGGCTTTCTTGTACTACTGGACGAACTGGCACCATTATCGGAAATTTTGCCCATTTTCAACAGGCTTTCAATTCTCTCCCCAGCTATGACAACATCTGCGAAGCTGGTGGAAGAGAAAGCAGCCAACCTGTCAATATACGTTCCCTGGAGAGTGTTCATAAACATGTCTGCCATTTCTCTCTCAGACATAGGTGGCTGGACAGCAGCAGCAAGCTGTCTCCATCTTTGAGCATATTCTCTGAAGCTCTCCCTAGATGACTGTGACATTCCCATTAGGAGGGTCCTGTTGGGTGCCATATCTAGATTATACTGATACTGTCTGATGAAGGCCTCTGCCAGGTCCTTCCAGCATCTTATAGTTGCTCTTGTCAGATGGGAATACCATTCCCTAGAAGCTCCAGTCAAGCTATCTTCGAAGTAGAACATCCAAAGTTTCTCATCCATTGTATAGGCCTTCAGCCTTCCCAGAAATGATTGCAAATGAGTCCGGGGGCATGAAGTCCCATTATACTTTTCGAAACAAGGAGGCTTGAACTTATGGGGGATCCTGACCCCGTCTACCAAACCCATGTCCATGACGTCGAAACCCAAAGAATTTTGAGATTCTAAGGACCTCAACTTCTCAGCTATTTCCTCCAATCTCCTATCATAAGTTTCCTCTCCAGCACCCATTACTGTAAATTGGTCCTCCTGAGGATCTTCTTGAAGTACTCTCCCTGCTGTGGCAGTCCCTTGAATGTTTGCAGGAATATTAACCTCAGGATGGAGATGTGGACCAAACACAGGAGGGTTAACATGAGGTTGTACCCGTTCATTGTTACTTGTGCCTGCAGTCCCCACATGGGGCTCCTCTTGATTCCTTCCTTCTACCAAAGTTCTGAGCCTCTCCTGGCTTTGAGCTAAGTTGTTCATCACTTCCATGAACTGTGTTATCTGGGTTCTCATCTCCAACCTTTCGTTGGCCATCTGGTTTCTGACCTCTGTAAGGTCTTGCTGCATCTGATCCATCTGAATTCCCGGAAGGTTGTTTCTAGTTGGGTACCTGTGTGGCCTGTTGAGAGGAAATACCCGGCGGCGAGCAATAATTCCTGAACATCACAACAGAGGTTAGCAACAACAAAACAAAAACCTACAAAACAAACAAAAAGGGTTAGCATGCAATGCAGTTATGCTTATTTGTCCTCAAGGTATCCGGCTTGGCATTCAGTTTTGACCCTTCCAGACCCTTGAAGATGCTGCTGTTGAAGTTGCTTTTGAAGTGAACCCAGATGGAAACTAACACAAATATATTACAGAAGGTGAAATAATACAATTTGTTCGTTTTACAACACAAGCCCTCAAAGGGGTCAAAATACATCACAAAAAAAGCAAAAGTACATGGAATAGGGATAACAACAAGCAAATGATCAAACTCCAAGGCCAAACTCATCCTCACGAACTTCCTTGAGAAGTGCTTCGGTCACAGGATCAGCCGGATGCTCCGTGAGATTTCTGATGAGAAGGTTTCTTGTTGCAACAGCTGCAGTCAACTTCCTGTTCTGACTTTGGTCCTTAGACCTCTTCACTCCAGCTCTGATTTCTAGCTCTGATATTTCCTTCTGGGCTGCTGCCAGGGCTTTTTCCATCTGTTCCATCTTGTCTTGAACTCTCTTGTTTTCTAGAGTACGGGCCTCAGTGATCCGGACCCACCTGGCCTGACTCTCTTTCAAATACAAGTCTGTCCTTGCTCTCTGGAACTGGGCTTCTTTACAAGCGTTCTTCAGAATCTGCTCACCAGCTTTGGACTTGTTGATATAATCTCCAGACTTCTCAATCTTGGTCAAGTGTTCCACTCTTAACTTCTCCAGTCTCTCAATCTCCCTCACACCTTCACTCCTCTCCCGGAGGGTCTTCTGCAAAGCCTGGGTTAGCTTCTCATTTCTTTCCTTCAAGCTCTCAAACTCCTCCAAACTGATAGTGGCAGGGGGTGGTGCTGAAGATGACTCAGGCATGTCTTCTATGGTAAAGGGCATTCCAGAGAATTGGGCCCTGGCATGAGACCACTCATAGTATTGGACTGATGCCACATTATTGCACTTCCCCAGAATGGTGACTCCCTTGGTTTGAACATGATCCCAGGCCCAAGCAGCCTGCCTAACAGTTGCCAGACTAACCTTGTTCTCACAGTAGAGGGTCTCAACCAAGTCTTGTTCCCTAGGAGTATGAACCAGTGCATAGCCCAATTGCCTCCTGAACAGCAAAGGGTTGTAATTGATACTTCCCTTAACTCCTATTAAGGGCACATTGGGAAAGTGCCCACAGCTGGTGATTATATCTCTGCCCTTGGTGCTTTGAGTACACCATCTGATGTCTGCTGAAGTGAGAGTAGTGAGCCTCTTAGCCCAGTTGCTTTGCTGATGAGGATTTAGAAACGCATCTGTCCTGGGTAGATGCCTGAGAAGCCAAGCATGAAATAATGGAGCACAACACCTCACTAGCCTTCCCCTCTGCTTCTCATTCTTCTGATGTACTGAGTAATAGAGATCACCCAGCAAAGTTGGCACTGGGTTCTTCAGGATGAACAAATGGATTGCATTCTTGCTAATGAATCGAGGCTCATCTGCAAACAACACAATTCCATATACACTTAAGGCCATCAGAGCACAAACAGCTTTCCACTCCCCTAAGGAGGCCTTCAGACTAGCTTGAGAAATCAGGAAGTCCAGATGAAGTCCAGGGATCCCAGCTTTAGAGGTCATGTGTTGCTCAATCAAAACAGGTTCCAGGTGCAAAGCTTTTGCCACCTCTCCATTGCTGGGAAAGACCATTTCAGGGTTGAAAGGGATTTCCCTCTTGATAGGCAGACCAATCAATGATGAGTATTCTTCCAGAAGAGGACCCAACTGAAAGTCTTGAAAGGTGAAACATCTCAATGGGGGGTCATAGAACTGAATACAGGTATGGATCAGGCTTCTCTGAGATGGGTCCAGATCTATGACCAAGTCAAGTATATCCCCATAATGCTCCCTGAACAAAGGCATGTGATCTGGAGTGATCAGGGTTTGGATCCTCCTGATGTCTGATAAGTCTGGTTGGAAGAAATGATAAGTGATGTTGCTTTTCTTTGGAGCCATGATGCTGAGAACTGAGTAGGATAAGTGCTGATGAAGATGCTGAGGAGTGGGCCACTGGCTGGCTAGTGCAAGTAACTGAAGTATATGGCTGACAGGCTGAAGCAAGTGCTGGTGGAGATAGGTCAATATAGCAGATGGGGTCAAAACCAAAACCAGATGAAGGTGGATACCCTGAAATACAAATAAGCAAATGTTAATATGATGCAATGAGTATGTATGCAAATGAAATGCAAGGGTCTGTGACTGAGATGGATCTGATTAACTGCCTTGGTATAGATCCATGTGTGTTCAAGAATTCCAGATGGAGGTCTATAAATCCAGTAACCAGGGTGGGGGCTCAAATAAAGAGCCACATGTCCAAGGTTTTAGAATCACAAGAACTGTCCAACATGGAGTACTCTTAACAAAATCAAAGTAACAGGGTATTCTGAGGTCAAGGTACCTGCAAACCTGTAAACAGCCCAACCCCCTCACAGGTGGTGATCTAGAACAAGGATCCTCAGACTTGGATCAGTTATGAGAAGTGTAAACACTTCTAACCCGGAGGCACAGTGTTTACAATAACCATAACAATTCCTCCTCTAATTCTCCTCAGTTTCTGAAGGTCAATACTAAAAGGTCATCCAGACTTAGCAGGCTTCCCAGATAGCCCTAGCATTGCAGGAAATCTGCAACACAGAGTTCTCAAGAAGAAACCCATATCTGAACCGTGTTTCATATTCCCGCACCAGACCGAAATGGAATGGGAAAGAATATGATTCACTCTAGCCTAGGTGTCACTCAGGTCCCAGGTATAGGACCTTAACTCTCAATGGAACACCCACCCACCAAAACAAGAAACCAGATCCAGCCAGCAACAATGGCAGTATGATATAAATAAATGCAATAAAGAAAGCAGTAAAGTAACTGTACATAAAGCAATAAACAAAAAATAAATACAAGCACAAACAAGCACATAACACCCCAGTAAACACAAATCAAACAAGCGCTAGGAGGAACCCACAAAAAGAACCAGAAGCCCTGGTTGCAGTATAAGGGTCCCCAGCAGAGTCGCCAAGCTGTCGCTCCGGAAGATTTGCATCCCGGTACAAGCGCGAACGGTCGGCGAAGGGAACAGTGAGAACACACAGCCGTGAACTCACTGGAGATGAATAGAGTCGCCAGCTAGGCATTTTTATCCCGGAGGAAAGGCAATGCTGCATAAGCCTAGAAAAAGATGGATAAGACGGTTGCGAACCAGAGAGACTGAGAAAGGGGGTTGGTTACAACCTGGGAAGGTATTAGCACCCAGATTGTCCGTCGTACTCGACGGGATCCACGCTTGAAAGATTTGTGTCTTAAATGGGTAGTGTCAGTGCAATCTGTGTATAAAATAGCTGGAAAAGAATGTACAGGTGTCAGTGTAGGAGAAGTGAAGTGTATAAATGTACAGTGTCAGTGTAAGGACAGGAGTAAGATGCTCATGATAATGAGGCTAAAGAATAAAGCTGGAAGGAGGGGGGATGTACAGAGACTTTTGTTCGATAACTGTTAAGTTATGCCTACGTATCCTCTCGTGCAATGAGGAAGTCAGAACACCGTAGTTCGACCCAAAGAGACTGAAAGATGAATTGACTTGTGAACTGCTTACTTGCCTATGCTCAAGTGTATGATCTGTCTGGCACAGATACAAACTGTCTTGCATTAGACGGAAGAAGCAAGTTCTCGATTGTGAGTGAATGAGATGAGAAAAGAATCCCGAAGGAGACGATTATTGTTTGTTTTTGTGTTTTCAGTCTTTTATTGCTTTTGAAAGTTTGTCATAAATTAATGAGCTTAAGCCTAAACCAATGGATTTAGCAAACTCATCACATCTTCCCTCTGATTAGGGGTAATGAGAATACCTTAAGTGTGAAGTCAGATTCTCACACTTAATCACCTTTGGTATAGGATTAAGATCATTAACCTATTTGTGATTATTTAGATGTTTTTGTGGTTTTTGTTTAGTGTTGAGTAATGAGGTTAAGCCATAATCATGGATTAAACAGACCCATTACACCATCCTAAAAGAAGGATGATAGATGAGAATGTTTAAGCTGAGGAAAGCTCCTCAACTTAATCCATGATTAGGGATTAAACCCGTGACAAAACAAGCCTTTGATTAAGTGGATTTTATTTAATGGTATGATGATGAAGTGATTTTTGATTTGTAAGACAACTTGAGGGGGACTTGTCCATTAACACTAGGGTTAGTCCTTCTTAACCACTTAAGGAAGAATTAGAACCCTAATGCAAGGCCCAAGTTACAAGTGATGTCTTGATGATTATTAAGTGAATTGATTAAGAGATTTAAACACATAAAGGGTTTAACACTTAGGATTAAAGTTATACACTCCATCCTAAGAGAAGGATGCAGGCATAAGCTTAATCACAAAGCCTTAGAGCCTTTAGGGTTTAGTCCCTGATTATGAGATGAGAAGAGAAGACTCAAAGAGAGACACAAAGGTAAAAACTAAGAGGGGATACTAATCAAAACCCTAATTCATTGTCATGCATGGATGATCCTAAGGTTTGTGAGGTTTTCAAGAACAATCTTCAGAAGAACCACCAGGAAGCAGATGAATAAGATCAAGAGAAGCAAAGTGACTTGCTTCATTCAAGAAGTCAAGTCACTTGAAGAAAGAAAGTGGGAAGGAGAGGAATGAGCAAGCTCAATCTCAAACACATATAAGAATGCAGCAATGGATGCAAGAGAGATGAAAAGAAAAGGTATGGGAAGTGAAGGCAAATTCACTTCCCAAGTTTACTTACCACCTGAAATGTTAGAAAGAAATGCAATGCAATGCAAGATGAGATGAAATGGTATGGTGCAAAGCAAAACCAGAAGCATGTTGATGATGATTATGATGCTATGAGGTGCTGCAGACATGAGGCAAGACATGGAGATGTTCATACAAGATTATGAATGCAAATGATGCAAGTTAAGGAGCATGAACAAGCATGAAATATTATGAAGCATACAAGACAAATGACATGGTAAATATGTAATGCAATGATCAAGGATGCTTTCTATATGTCTTAAAATGCCAAATGAATCACAAGAATGCACAAAATGCAAAGACAAGTCATGTTATGCAAGGAAATGCAAGAAGGATGCAAAAGAAAGCCCAAATTAGGGTTCATGGATCAAACATCAAACCAAAACTCAAAACAGAAGCAAACCCTAAGATAAAAAATGGAAAATGGCATCCAAAGAAACCCTAAACCTATAATAGACCACTGCCCAAAGGGGAGCTCTCAACTCTCAACCAAACTCAAGATATGAATTTTCTAAGTTATTAGGGTTTTTTAGGGTTCTTAACAAAAGAAATGCCAAACAATTGGAAAATGCAAGATCAAATCATGGCCATTTTACCCTAGAAACCACATGCCAAACACAAAACAATGCAAGAAGAATCAATGTCTCAACCTTCTCCAATAGGCAGAAATGAATTTTTGAATTTATGATCAAAATAATGCATAAAAAATGATTTAATTCAATGAAAAATTCTTAAGATGCATCAAGATCAAAAAAGAAATTTGGTTTGAAGGTTGGACAATGTTTCTAAATGCCTTAGAACATTTCATGAATTTTTTTGTAATTTTTAAATACCTAAAAGTATTTTTAATTAATTAATTCCCATTAATCAATTAAAAATAATCTTTTAAATATTTAAAAATACTTTTTTAATGATAAAAAATAAAATAAAAATGTTTTTGGGTCTTAAAAATTAATAAAACTTTAAAGAAAAAGTTTCATAATTTTTAAGACATTTTTGCTATTTTAAATTAATTATGCAAAGTAAATGGAAAGAAAATGAATAAAAATTAAATAAAATGAAAGTATGCAGCATGGAAGGCCAGGATTCAATCTGGAAGTGAGAGGGTTGACTGCGCGCCAGATCCAATGGGCCACATTCAAACAGATTTAAACTTGATTAATTAAATAAATAATGCTGATTAGGGTTTAATGACTGCATCCTAGCCATCCGTACGCGCGCGAAGTCAACTTTTTCAACGCATCTGATGGCTCACATTCAAATGACAATTAATTATGTAATTAGGGTTTAATGACTCTCAGGTGGCCGGAGAAGACTTCCGGTCGTCTTCTCCGGCCAGCTCTCTCCCTGAAAAATCCCCAAACCCCTCAAATCGTATCAAAAATGAAAAACAAGAACTGGGAAATGATCTCCAACCTCTCACGAATCAAACCCCTCTCTCAAAACACATTTATTCTTCCTACACAAACTGAATCGAAGAGAACAAGTTCTAGGGCACGCAGGTTTCAGAGACAAATTAAACTCTCAAATCAAAGCCATTTTCAAAACCAAGAACATCAGGATAATCAGTGAATCACATAGAACAAGTTTGTAACAAGAAAAATGATTTCTGGAAAAATAATTTTCAAGCTACCTGAGATTTGAAGCTTTCAGTTTGAAGACTTTCTGGCCACTTCCTTCAGTGCAAACTACTCCACTTGGTCCCCAGAAGATGTTTGAATGCTCAAAGAGAGTTTAAGCTGGCTGGATAGTGAGATTCGAAAGCTTCTGCTCAAGCTTGATCAGAAATGGCAATGGTGTTTCTGGAGGTTTCAGGCCATTGTGAATGATGGTTTGTGATCCTGAGGATGAATGGAGAAGGTCTGGAGTGTTTGTTTGTGTGTTTGTGAGCTATGGTGAGAGTTTCGAATGAAACTGCAAAATGGAGTGAGAAATGGCAGTGAGATGTTCAGGCTGTTTCAAGCTTAGGTTCTTGGTGCTGGGTGGTCTATGGAGTGTGGTGAGATGATTGGTGAAGATGGTTTTTGTGTTTGCAAGCTGTGGAGAGGAATTCGAAGGCTTATGCAAAAATGGAGTGTTTTGTGAATGTGTGTGTATGAGATGTTTCAGGCTGGCTTAGTACATGGAATGGCTTGCAAAATGATATGTTATTTTAATCCTATAGGTCAGATGATGTGACCTGGCCTATAGTGATTGGTAAGTTTACTTTTGCATAAAATCCAACTTTTGTGTAAGGCAAGTATGGTGAGGTGCTAGGCAAGTACAATGGGCATGGGCTGCGCAGCATGATGAGTGTTTGAGGCTAGCTTGATTCAAGGACCAATGCAGCAAGTTGGTGAAGAGAAATGAGTGGTTTTGCAACTTGTTACTTTATGGTTCACATGTGAAAGATCTTGTTCCAAAAACCATGAAACATGAGCAATGCCTAGTTCATTCTGAATTTTAGGACTTACATGATGTTTATGTGAAGGTTTGATACCAATTAGAAGTTGCAATTTGACTTAGTACATGATTTTGCAATTTTCACACTTGGTGCATATCTTGAAAATAAGTGATTTTTGGCAACTTTGTCTTGCTATAACTTTTGATCCAAGAAGAGTTTGATCATGTTCTTGTACTTTTTGAAAAGGGAAAGATGAGATCTACAACCTTCATGACCAAAGTTTTTCCATTTGAAGCCTTTTGGGATCAAGAATCATGGCTTGAAAAATGACCTAAAATGATGCATTCTTGAAAAGTCAACTATGCCCAAAAAGTCAACATTTGCAACAACCCTAAATTCTTGATTTTTATGAACTTAAACCTTCTTCCATGATCAAATAAAGATCATATACACTCAAAATGATGAAGATCACCCATTGGTTGGGTCATTGGGGGCCTCAGATGCCCTGATTTTGCACTGACTTGTCTGAAAAGTCAACTCTTGATCAGATGACTTCCCCATGGAATTTCTTCATGAAAATTGATATGCATACTCCCTATACCATATAGAGATCAATGGAAACAAGAATGACCAAAAAATTTGGAGTTATGGCCTCTGAAACCAAAACCCTAATTTTCAGTCAACTGTGCAGTTCAAACTAGCCCTACATCCACTCAAACCCTAGTTCTTGTGATTCCTTTGCAATTTTGACTTTGAGGAGATGAAATATGACATAAGAACACACATGGACCACTTTTGAGTTGATTGGTGGCCTTTGGAGTGACTCCAGATGCTTTGGGATTGCTCAGATCACAAACCCTAGGTGCAGATGCCTTAGAAGCTATGCAGTGAATCAAAAATGAGATGTGAGATGATATGATTGTGTTTATGCATATGAGGATGATCACAAGCCATGGTGTGAAATGGGTGAGGGCAAATTTGGGGTGTTTACAACCGTACCCTCAGAACTTTGGTTCGCCGGAGACCTCGATTTCATGGCGTTCTCTTTCCGTTCTTCTCTATCTCGTGGTGGTTCTCAGATTTTCACGGCGACGTCAGTTTCAGGTTTGGGGTTTCACTGTTCGTGCGATTTCGCTCGGTCGTTTCGCGGTGAAGGGGATTTTTCACGGTGATTTGAAGCGGTTTCGGTTTTGGAAATTTTGGCGCGGTTTCAGATCGTGGGTTGACAGATTACTCCCGATTTGGGTTCGTATTTGGCTGAGTTTCACGATTGTTTGGCATTTGATTTTGTTCTGATGTTTCAAGATTTTATGCGGATTTGTGTTGATGAAGAGGTTTAGGTGGATGAAGGTTTGTGAGTTATGTTTTATTTAGTTCTCAGATTCTCCTCATCTCTTTTCTTTTCTGATTTTTTTATTGGTATTTGATTTTGTGAAGAAAATAATTTGTGTTTTGTTGTTCGGTTTATTGATGGTAACTCTTTGATATGAATTCAATGCTTCTGCGGCTAGGTTTTTGTTGATAAGGCCCCCTCCCTCATTTGATATTCACTCCCTTTTATAGTGATATAATTAGGGCTTTTTTATTTTGGTTTGTAAACTTGTTGAAGAAGTATGTGACAATAACATTTTGTCTGGTATTGATGTTATGTATTTTTCGATTGTAGGCTTTGCTAGTGGAGTGGTCAAGAGGAAAAAACCGTTCTTACAGCAGGTCTGAGTTTTGCTACAGCAGGTCTGAGTTTTGCTACAGCAGGTCTGCTATGCATTTTCAACTTTGTTTGTTTGTGTGAGAGAAAAAGGGTCACTGATTTTGTTTGTGAAATTTGCTGATGAGAATGGTCCCCACGACTTACTGTTGTTGTACCCTTGCTCTTTATTTTTTGAAATTTACGTTTTCTTTACTTTGTGATACTGAAAATGGAATGTTATGCTTATGCTTGATAAAAAAGAATTTGAATGATTGTATGAATTATGTTTGAAATGTGAATGATTTTGATGTTAAGTGAAAATAAATTAGATGCTATGTGAATTGGAATGATGTTGAAATTAGAATAAATATTTGAAAAATTTGTGAATGAATGTATGATTACTAACTTTGAATTATTTGAATGAAATTAGATGTGGATGCTTTGAATATGTTTGGATAAAATTAAGAACTCTTGTCAAAGAAAAATGAATGAAACTTGATTGAGTTTAAAGTTTGTGTAAATAGGGTATGAATGAATTGGACTTGCACATGACGTTTAGAACTTGGAACTTAAATGTGATGAATATTGTGAATGAAAATGATTATGAGAAAAATGGATAATGGATGAATAATGATGAAATTGAATTGACTTGAATTTGATAGCTTTGAAATATTTATGTGACATAAACTATGGATGCTAACTTATTCTTTTTTTTCGATTTCATGCGCATGATGGATTGATCATGAGGATGGAGGTGAATAGCACATAGTGAGCATTGTTTGCAACTTAGCATAGGTGCTTAGAGTCTTGGCGGAACAAGAAAAAAAAACGAATTATGGCATGAAACCAAATCCGTACCAGGCCTAGAATTCTAGCTCCTTTACACTGGTAAAGACAAAGTGACCTTGTACTCAATGGAATTTCAATCTTGTAATTGCATCCTTGGAATTGATTTGGATTTGTAATTTGCACTTTGTCATGATTTTGTAAGAAATGTAGAATTGGAATTGGTCTTGTAACATAAACATTTATTTGGAATAGAAATGGATATTTGAAATGTGGTTAGGAATTTATGATGAATTTGGAATATGGTCTTGAGCCTTGATTGGAATTTGAAGTTTTGGAATTGAATAAGAATTGGAATTGAAGTTTGGATAAAAGTTGGGAAAAAAAGGTGGGATTTGAAATTTGAAATTAAATCTTTGATATAGAACTTGAGATATAATTGGAATTGAAACTTTGAAATGTGGAAATAAAACTTACACTTGATATTAGAATAAAAAATTTAAAATGAATTTTGGAAATGATTCTTGAATGGAAATTAGAAACTTTGAAATGGAATAGAATGGATGATTAGAAATGAAAATTTGAAGAAGTTTGGAAAGGGAATTAGGAATGTGACTTGAAACTTGAATAAAAATTGGAGGATGGTAATTTTAAAATCACACACTACATGGAATTAAAAATGAGTTGAAAATGAATTGGATTTATAACTTGAGAAAAAAATGTGGAATTAGACATAAACTTAGAAATAAGAATACGAATGTGAAATGAATTTGAACTTGAAAAATGACATAGAAATAAACTTGGAAATTAAAAATAGAAATTAAAATGAATTTGGACATTTGGAATAAATTTGAGAAGTGATCATGAATTTAGAATTTGAATGATAACATGAAATTTAGAATAGAGTCTTGGAAAACAAATTGAATGAGAATTGAAATTTTTAGCAAGAAAACTTTGAATTGGGACCAAGAATTCGAATTGAAACTTTATGGTTCGAAACTTGAATGAAACAATTTTTTTTAATGAATTTGACATAGAATATGAACTTGAATAATCGAAAGAAAATTTTAATAAGGAAATAAGAAAAAGATTGAAATTTTGATTCTAAATATGCCTTAATAAAAATATGGATGTTGGAATGAATGTCTAAAATGATGAATGGTATATGAATGTAAGTTATGGGTAAAATTTGGGGTGTGACAGTTGCCCCTATTTAAATAACTTCACCTGATGGCTTGAGTGATGGTAATCCTTATGAAATCAGGGTGAAAGGTATTTAAATATAGAAATAACCGAAATTTTTGCCCCTAAATGCAATGTTATGCTTTACTACAAACTATCTAATTCTTAATTATGCAATGAAAGTTGAATATGATGCGATATGTCGACAAACAAAGGGTAAAGACTCATTGGGGATGACATATGCTGGGGATAAGGAAATGGAAACAAGAAGTATTCAAAGTGATAAATCAACAGGTTCAAGTGTAACTACTGGCACTAATAATAAAAAAAGACGGGAAACAAAAAGAAATCCAAAGCGTTGGTTCAACAAACAAACTGACCTTTAGGATGGTAAGAAAACATCAAAGTAAAAACACAGTGACTCGAGGCGACCAACTGACGTTAGGAATAAAAGACCTGGGAATAATGAAGTGGAAAACCAACGGATCTATGCGATCAGTCGAATAAACAAATAACGTATTCAAAGTGAATACGCAGCGGCTCTATGTGACCAACTGACACTAAGAATAAAAATAAAAAACTATCCAAAGCGATGGGTTAGCAGGTTCAAGTGTGACTTTTAAAACTAATGATATAAAGAGAGTTCAAGGTGAATGTGCAACGAGCTCCATGGTTGACACCGAGAATAAATAGGATGTTCAAAGTGAATGCAAAGCGGCTCGATGCGACCAACTGGCACTATGAATAACATCAATAAAATTCGAAGTGAATATGTAGCGGCTCAATGCGACCAACTAACACTATGAAAAACACCAATAAAGTGCGAAGTGAATGTATGGTGTCTCCAAGCGACCAACTGACATTATGAATAATAACTAGGGAAAACATTTAAAATGAACGCGCAGAGGCTCTACGCGACCAACTGACACTATAAATAAAGATAATGATAAACATTCAAAGTGGATGTGCAACGGGTTTCCAAACCGATTGACACTAAGAATAGAGACCAAGATACACTCGAAGTGAATGCGCAACGGGTTCCATACCAGTTGACATTAAGAGTAAGACACATGCAATGTATCCAAAGTAATAAATCAAACCGGTTTGAATGTAACTGTTGACACTGAGGATAAAGAAGATAAACACAATGATTGGGCAGCAGCTCTATGCGACCAACTGATACTGGGGATAGAATGTAAAGTATTCAAAGATAAATCAAAGGCTCTGAGTGACCAACTGACACTAGGAAGAAATATTGGAGTTTTCAAACGGATAAAACATCAAACCTCTGGAAATTCCTTAAACGAAGAGTCCAAAGAAGAACTTCAGGAACCATCAGGAAAACACATGTATGTGGCAAATTAGATGGACTTAAACCGTAAATCAAAAGGTTTCACGACCAGCTTAACGGATTTGTGCCAATGACAATTGGACTTTAAAGAGATATTGATGGTAATAAGGGCAAATACCAACAACATATGGATTTCTGCTGGGGATATCAGTATTACTGAGGGAAAGACAATGGTCGACCAAGCTTTGGGGTACAAACATCAATGAATTTCAGAAATGAAGGCCAATAATACCTGGGCTTGGAGTCAGACAGACGACAACTGGGGAAAGAAAAATGCTAATGTCCAATGTGCATGTACCGAAATCCAAATACCAAAAAAATGGGATTTTCAGACGAAGTTGCCAGTGACAAATGGATTTTTCTTGACATGCCATACGTGAATTGGTTTCCTCTGATTCATTGTCAGACGTGAAATGACTTTGGAAATGGTCTACCAAACAAGAATTGGTTTTGAACTAGATTTGAAAAAAAAATGATTGTCAGATGAGAACCGACTATCAAATAACTTTTAAATGAAATACCAGACGGGAAGTGATTTTGGAATGGGCTACCAGACGAGAACTGGTTTGAAAAGAAATTGACTACCAGATGGGGACTGGTGTTAAGGAACTGATTTCCAGACGAGAACTTACTTTCAAATAAATCTCAAATGAAATACCAGACGAGAACTGGAGTGAAAAACTTACCGTCAGACGAGAACTGACTCTGAAGTAATCTTCAAAAGAAAATACCAGACGGTAACTGGTGTTACTTGGGTTTGACTTGGGCATATGCTAGATGAATAAGACGACATGCAAGGTTTAACGCTACAAGCGAAGTGACGTGACTAACGCATGAGAATGATTTTTGCAATGACTCACAGGTTTCCAAATATGACCCTATGTGGGTATTGGATGGAACAGTTCTTTTTACAGACGACTCTTCAGAAGGAGACAAAGATGAAGACATGATTCCCGACACTTGTCTTGAACTCAAAGTTTATTGTCACATAAGGCCTTCTTGAATAACTTGAAGGAATGGAGAGGATTTGCCCATGTGTGATTCATCTTGCCCTTGAGTCAATGTATCTTTGAACATATCCTCTTCACAAAAAGGTTTGGAAACAACCTATCATGACATGGACTTGAAATGGTTGCTCCAGTGCTTGAATATTTGAGATTTCCCCCTGGTTATCTGATCCTTGGGATGAGAAACTCCCGATTTAACTGGCCATTGAACTTTTGAACTCTTGTGATAGCTCACTCAAATTTGAATTTTGAGAAAAGCTCAACCTCTAAGTAGATTAATTCAGATTGACTTATTCTCAAAGTGGTTGCCCCTAGTTGGGCTTCTCTTACCAAGTCGAATTCCCTAACTGGATGCATTCGTTGGGATTCTCTTGATGCTGAATTGACTTGCAAATAAACAATATACATTCAAAAATTGGCAATTTTAATGCAACATTTATGAAAGTTTTTGAAATCACAATTTATTGATATGATGATGATACAGTGGAGTTGATTGAAACAACAAAGTGGATCCAACCATCTATGGAATGGCAGATTAAGTGATCAATACAAATGATTAGCAAAGATCGTTAGGAGTCAGGTTAACACAACCTAGTTATAGTATGCTCTCGAAATAAACCCTGCCTCAATTAGGTCTTTTAAAGGTTGTAGTGTGTCTTGGTTCACGGTTTATGAAACAAAGGATAAAGGATCAAAATTTATTTGTACCCACTCAATCTTTGTGATGAACTCCAATCCTACACTCAGTTAATTTGACATACGAACTCAGATCTCGAAAGTATTTGGCGGTGTAAAGACCAGGATTTAAAATGAGATGGCAGCTACCTTGCTTCGTCTTTGCTTTGATGACTTCTTTTTCTTGACTTCATTAATTTTTGCCTAAGTCGTTTTTTCTGGTTTTTGACTTAGCGGGCTTTTTCTTTGTATTTTTTGTCTTTTGTTGAATAGTTATGACTGCCATTTTGTTGGAGGATAGAGAACGAATACTACAAACTTTTGACCCTTCACGACTTCTTTGATGTGCGAAGGAAAATATGTAGCTGATCCTTCTTGAATGATGGACTAAATCTCTTGAAGATTGAATGCAAACAGATTAACTGAACCGACTACCCGGCCCCAGGTTTAAAAATTAAGGGTTTTTGCACTCTCTTTTTAAAAAAAGGAACTCCTACTTTTAGGCTCAAAGGGATTAGCGAGGGATTATCATCCTTATTTCACCTGTGTTTGGGGATCTGAAATAATGCTTGTACATCATCGACAAGATTTTAATTGAAAGCATACAAATGGAAAATTCAGGTATCTGGTTCTCATCATCCTCCCCTTCTCCTTGCTAAAACAAAAGTTTGATACATAAAATGAGAGAAATATTTTTTTTCTTTTTATCGTAACAATGAAAGAAAATGAGTGAATACGAATGGATCGATTCAAAATATGCATAAATATTTCATTAATTTTTCCAATTCAAAAACAAACAATGCTAACAAGCAAATACAAAATCAACATGCAAAGAAAATAACAACAATGCTGAAACAAAAAGAGGATTGCCAGCTTTAGGGAATTAAAAATGTCTTGATTTACTGTCTTCAAGAGATGCCCAAAAAGTCTTTGTACTCATTCAGGCGAGAGATTGACATGCACCGCCAGGTTTCCTTCTAGAAAGGATATGTAACTCTTGTCGATCAATTGTTGTACCTTGGCCTAAAATGCTTTGCAGTCTTCAGTTGAATGCCCTATTGATCCATCATGGTATCCATATTTCTCGTGTGGATTATACTCAGATGGGTACAACTCTGGAAATGGCTTGAGAGACTTGGGAACCACCAATGAATTTTGAATCAAAGGTTGAAGAAGTTAAGTGTATGATAAAGGTACTGGATGAAGAGGAGCATTCCTTCTTTCCAAATTATTGCGAGGCTTATGTTGACTCTGATGCTGATTCAGATATCCTCGGCTTTGGGCTCGCTGACTTTGATGAGGAGCAATCCAGGGTTGCTGGTATGGCACTCTAAACATTGTTGGTTGCCTACAAGGATAGTGAGGCATATGAAATGGTGATTTCTGAAACGATGGAGGACCATAGGGTATTGCTGATGCATCACAGGAATATTTGACATCTACTATGACTGCATTGATTACATCCTCTTCTTCCTCTTGGGGGTTGCTGAGGGATTCATTCTCACTAGTCTGGATGCTTGAGGTGTCTTGGATTTTTCCATTCTTAAGGCCGCTCTCGATGCGTTCTCCAACTTTCACCAAGTCAGAAAAGTATGATGACACAATGCCCACCATTTTTTCGAAGTATGAACTTTGTAGGGTATCCATGAACATGTCAACTAACTCCCTGTCTAAGAGTGGTGGTTGCACTTGGACTGCCAATTCTCTCCACCGTTGTGCATATCCTTTAAAGGATTCATTGTCTTTCTGAGACATACTCGACAATTGTCTTCTATCCAGAGCCACATCTAAGTTGTACTTTTACCGCTTCACAAAAACATCTGATAAATCTTCCCATGAATGAATGTGACTCTTTTCCAGCTTCATGTACCAGTCCAATGATACCCCACTCAAACTGTCTTGAAAACAATGAATCATCAACTTATCTTCCTGAGTATGGGGAACCATTTTTCGGCAGAACATAACCAAATGGAGCTTAGGACAACTATCTTCATTGTACTTCTCGAAGTTGGGCGTTTAAAACCCTGGAGGTATAACAAGACCTGATACCAAACACATATCCTTCAGCCTCATTGTGTTAGAACCTTCCATAAAATCCAACCGCTTATCAAAATCCTGACATATTTCTGCGATTTCAGCCCCTTGAGAACATTCCTTTTTGGTTATCATGTGAGCATCTTGAGAATTTGGTGTTTTCCTTATAACTCGAGAATTAACATGAACAATTGGGTTCTTCTGCACAGCGGGGATCCCACTTGATGACGAGACATGTGCTGGCTGGATTTGAGTAGTGGCACCCACCCTTAGAGGAGCATAGTCAGGGGGAAATCATACACTGGGTTAGTCACCACAATGAAGCCTGACATGGGATCAACCATATTTTTCCTCTCCATTGTCCTTCAGCAACTTCTTTGAGCTTGGTACAAATTCCAGGAAATCGGCTGACTGACAAGGATAAGTGGACAAATAAGTTTACTAGACAAATGCAAATGCTATGCAATGCAATGCAGATACAATGGTATGCAAATGGATGCAATGCAAGTATACTTGGGATCACAGGAATATCTGAAACCTTCTTAATAGGTAGGCTATAAGAGGTTGGTTCTACATTCTCTACCCATAAAACTCACTCACATGATGGTTTCTACAGTGATGATATAGGAAACTCAAGGTCACGGATGTTTATCGTACTAACGCCCCGCCGCAGACTAGCTGTATTATGACGATAATGACGATAAGGTCTACCTTGAGTGGCATTCTAATGTTAGTCCCTCAAGGGGCAAGCACTTGGATACTAACACTACACAACAACCAAATATAGAAACAGGTTCTTAACAGTGGATCCCAGAATCACAGCCCTTTCACGAATCAAGTCACGCGACAGGCTAGCTGCGTTATGACAAGATCTACGAATAGGTCTACTATCTGGGGGAGCTTTCATGCTAGGCCTTCAAGAAGCGAGTTCTTGAAAACTAACACTAATAACTACCAATTTTAACCTATGTGTTCCCTCTTATTTTTCAAAAGATCAGCTTTTACTTGTGATGTAAACCCAAGATCCCACAGACAAGTATAATAATGAGCAATAAGATAAAGCGATAAAAGAACAAATTAACAAACATAGAGAAGACAAATAAGACAAAAAATCAACAATTAACGTACGGTTAGCTAAGTTAGGCTCGACTCTCTCTAGCATGGAGCTATTCCCCAGCAGAGTCGCCAATTGTCATACCTCGAAAAATACGATCCTCGCGATGGATGTAGAAAGAACAACAGAGTCGCCACCTAATTCTATTTATTCTAACTAAAGAAAAGGAAGATATAGATACAACCTAAATAGGATAAGAAACGGTCAACGAAACCAAATTCTAAGTTCGGGAGTCGGTTACGCAAGGGGAAGGTATTAGCACCCCTCACGTCCGTTGTACTCAACGGGAACCTCTTAGTTAACTATGCGATTAAGTGTTGATTTATGTCTTTGTCTTCTAAATTGTTTGTTAATATGTTTGTTAAAAGGAAAAGAAAGTTTTATTATTATTATTATTATGGAGAAAGGGTTAAATTGTTTATTATTATGCTCGCGAAGGATTAAAATCCTTGTACCTACGTATTCCCTTGTGCAACGGGAAAGTCAGAGCTTCGTAGTTCGTGCAACTACGGTTTATTGGCGATTTTTAATAAATGACTATTTAAATCGCTTTCTAACTGCTAAGAGTTGGCTTATTTACTCACGATAGGAGGCTGAAGCGCTAGCTTGTCTACGAGATAGAAAGAGCTTAAACAATGTTCGTTTAGAGAAAGATTTGATCTTGCTTAGTATTTTAAGAATGAAAGGGAGAATGAATCACATACTATGGGGATGACATCAGGATTGATCCACTCAAGAACCCGTGGAATGATAGACTCCAAAATTCAGTTCTTTCATTATTTGATATGTAATTAAGTGTTTTAAGAAACGAGAGGGACAATGAATCACGTCCCATGGGACTGGCCTCGGGAATGATTCATTCAAGAACTATGTGGAATGTTAGACTCTAGAATCTCGTTCCTCTGTTTAATTAATATGAAAATGATTTGAGTATTTGTGGGGGATGTTTTAAATTGGATTTGAAAGAAAGAGACAAGTAGTCATCTTTAAGGGAGATATCTCTCCTATTTAACCACAAACAGTTAAGGGAGAAAATAGAAGGGGAAGAAGCTTCGAACTTGGATATATGATCAACAAGTGATTGCCACATTCTTCCTTGAGAGAGATTGTTTGATAAAATTTATTTGTTTGTGTTTATGGGAATAGGAGAAATATATTTCCTATGGAGATGAATCATGTCTCATCTTTTCGAGGAAGTTGAATTTTGAGTGTTTTAAGTACGAAAGAGTGAATGGATCACGTCCCGTGGGGATGGCCTCAGGAATGATCCACTCAAGAACTATATGGAATGCTATACTCCAGAATTCAGCTCTTTCGTATTATTAATAGAAGTTTGAATGGTGTTTAAGTTAGGAAAGTTAGATGGAGATGCGCGAAGCAATCGACTTACGAGTGAGATACAGATGGAGGTTAATTGCTTAATTGATTAGATGGATTCGATTCCTAGTCCCTAGGGATGCTCCTAGCAATACGAAACTGTAACCGAATGGAATGTGTAAGTGTTCTAGTGAAACCACTTGGTGTTGGACCAAGGGTTCGCGAATTAAGGCGAGATCTAAACTAGTCCCTAAGGGTGCTCCTAGTGATCAAAACATTAAATAAAAGCGAGACAATAAATTGCGTACAAGTGGAAATCGGGAAAGGGATACAAAAATAAATTACACAGGATTGCGATGAAATAAAAGGTCTCGTTGTAATTTGCCCAAGAGAAAGCGTGTGTGCAGTGTATTAATTATTCGGAGCCATCGGAGCTTGATAATAAAATCGGAAGCGTCGAAATATAGCTCTTTTACTACCTTAGAACTGATTCAATTGTTAGAACCGTTCTATGAGGAGTAAAGCGTTTATATTGTAATAAAAATGCGAAAAATAAATAAAATAAATAAATAGACTAAATAAAATACACTATGAAAAATAAACTAAGCTAAATGGGCCTCATATTGGTCACAATTTATCGACTTATTGGAATCGACTTAATCAGACTTTTTGTTATATCATTGGCCCAAAAATAAAATAAATAAATAAAAGCGAATGATATTAACAACTAAACCAAATACCAACAAGGAGAGTATATACCAAAATAATATATATCTATATATAAAAATATGAATCTAGAAATTTAGAAACTTGATAATAAACTGAATTTAAAACAATAATAAAGAAACAATAAAACATACGAGAAGCAAAGGGTGCAGCGACAACATCTGGGTGTGTTTAGTGAAAACAAAAGATCCATGGGTCAAGCCCATTTGTGAGAAACAACAAGTAGACTAGGGTTTTTTCATTCTTATTTTAAGGAAAAAGAAATAAAAGAAAAAGGGAGATTTTTTCATCGGAACAAAACGACCTGACCAAACATGATTTCTTACGCTCCCGAGAAAAGAAATAAAACAAACACACAAAAAAGACCCTACCTTCATAACTTTGCTTCACCGGAGACCTCGATTTCACCGCATCCTATATTCGTTCTTCTCTATCTCGTGGTGGTTCTCAGATTTTCACGGCGGCGTCGGTTTCAGCTTTGGGGTTTCACTGTTCGTGCGATTTTCCTTGGTCATTTCACGGTGAAGGGGATTTCTCACGGTGATTTGAAGAAATTCCAGTTTTGGCTTATCGCGGTTCTGAAGGGTGGGTTAAGGGATTACTCGCGATTTAGGTTCGTATTTGGCTGAGTTTCACGATTGTTTGGCGTTTGATTTTGTTCTAATGTTTCAAGATTTTATATGGAATTGTGTTAATGAAGAGGTTTAGGTGGATGAAGGTTTATGAGTTATGTTTTATTTAGTTCTCAGATTCTCCTCATCTCTATTCTTTTCTGGTTTTTTTATTGGTATTTGATTTTGTGAAGAAAATCATTTATGTTTTGTTGTTCGGTTTATTGATTGTAAACTAGTTGAAGAAGTCTGTGACAATAGTATTTTTTCTGGTATTGATGCTATGTCTTTTTCGATTGCAGGCTTTGCAAGTGAAGTGGTCAAGAGGAAAAAATAGTCGGCAACCCTACTCTTACAGCAAGTCTGAGTTTTGCTACAGCAGGTCTGCTATGCATTTTCAACTTTGTTTGTTTGTGTGAGAGAAAAAGGGCCACTGATTTTGTTTTTGAAATTTGCTGATGAGAATGGTCCCCACGACTTACTGCTGTTGTACCCTTGTGTCGCTCCCCGAATTTTCATCCCGGTGCAAACGCAAATGGACGAGGCGAAGAGAAGGTTGAGGTTGAATAGAGTTGTCAGCTAGGCATTTTTATCCCGAAGGAAAGGTAATGCTGCATAAACCTAGAAAGATATGGACAAGACGGATGCGAACCAAAGAGACTGAGTAAGGGGGTAGGTTACGACCTAGGAAGGTATTAGCACCCAGAACGTCTGTCGTACTCGATGGGATCCATGCTTACTTGATTGTGTTTAAGAGGGGATAGTGTATGTGCTAAACTGTGTATAAAAGGATAAGGAGAAGAGGATATACAGAGTGCCAGTGCAAAAAGAAAGTGATTGCTCAAAACTGAGGCTAAGGAAAGAGCAACTGGGAGGAGGAGAGGGGGGAGACAAAGAGACTTTTGTTCGATAACTATTAAGTTATGCCTACGTATCCTCTCGTGCAATGAGGAAGTCAGAACACCATAGTTCGACTCAAAGAGACTTAGTGATTTTGTTGTGAACTGTCTTGCATTAGACGGGAGAAGCGAGTTCTCGTTTTCAGAGTGAGTGTGATGAGAAAAGAATCTCGGAGGAGACGTTTATTATTTATTTTTGTGTTTTCAGTTTTTTTATTGTTTTTGGTGTTTTGCATAGGATAATGAGCTTAAGCCTTAATCAAGGGTTTGCAAACTCATTATATCATCCCTGATTAGGGATAATGAGCCTACTTAAGTATGAGATGAGAATCTCAACTTTATTACCCTAATGATGCAGGATTAAGATCATTAACCTACTTTTGATTATTAAGTGTTTTTTGGATTTTTGTTTTGTGTTAAGTAATGAGTTTAATCTCTAATCAGGGATTAGTGAACTCATTAACCATCCTAAGAGAAGGATAATAGATGAGAACACTTAAGATGAGGAAGACTCCTCAACTTAATCCATGTTTAGGGATTAAAATAATTATATAACAAGCCTTTATTAAAGTGGATTTTAATTAAAGGTGGGGTTAAGAAATGGATTTTATGTTTGTAAGACTAAATCTGAGGGGAACTTGTCCATTAAACACTAGGGTTAATCCCTCTGAACCAACAGGCAGAGATATAACCATAATATAAGGCCCAAGTTACAAACTTAAGTCTTAATGATTATTAGGTGTTTTTATTAGGAGGTGTAAACAACTTAAATGCTTAACACTAAGTATTACAATTATACACTCCATCCTAAGATAAGGATACAGGCATAACCCTAATACAGAGCCCCAAAACTTTAACTATTTAGTCTTGATTATGAGATGAGAAGTAGAGACTCAAGAAGACTCAAAGGTAAAAACTAGGGGAGACTATGTATAACCCTAAAGTTATCATGCTTGGATATTCCTATGGTTTGTGAGGCTTAGATAAAGATCTTCAAAAAGTCTTCAGATGGCCACCAAGGAAGAAGAAGCAGATGAAAAGAGAAGAGAAAGGAGAATAAGTTACTTACTTCCTGAAGAAGTTAAGTAACCTGAGAAAAAAAAGGAGCAAGAGAGAGCACAAGTGAGTCAAACTCACTTCAAAGACAAATAAAGATGCAAATGAAGAGATAAGAAGAGGTTGGATGTGGAGGCAAATCCATATCCTAAACAACTTACCTGAAGCCCCTGAAAAGTTAGTATGAATGCATAAGATGTGAAACATAAACGAAATAAGGCAAATGAAGATGCAATGATCAAGACCAGAAGTGAAAATACAATGCAAATGTGTTATGAAATGATGCAAAGACATGTACAATGTTTATGTATGATCATACAAGAGATGAGATGCAAAGGAAAGCATGTTAGAAACTTGAAATCACATGAATACACATAAGAAGTAATGAATGAAAAACATACCAAATGGATACAACAATGATCAACCCAAGTTCACACACGTCCTAAGGTGTCTAAAATGACATACAAATGCATGAGATGTCATGACAAGTTCTTATGATGAAGGTATGCAAAGATGAATGCAAATGAACATGGCAAATTAGGGTTTTAAGAAAGTATGAGATGCATATGGTCAAAACAGAAGCAAAACACATGATAAAAATTCGAAATTGCAACCAATGAACCCTAAACACACATAAGATCACTCCCCAAAGATGGAAGTCAGAAGCTAAACCAAAGTCAAGTTATGGTTTTTCTAAGTTAGGCTAGAGTTTTGGGTACTTCTTCATGAAAAATGCCAAACAAATGGAAAATGCAATGCAAAAATATGAGTTAAATACCCTAGATACTACATGCAAAGTATGAAAGAATGCAAAAAGAACCATGCACAAACTCATCTTGGTTGATCAGAAATGAATTTTTGAAGTTAGGGTTAGAAAAATAACAAATTTGGAAACCCTAACTCATGGTTAATTGTCAAAACATGATCAAACCCTAAAATAAATTTATAAAATGAGTTTTTAAATTGTTCTAAATGTTCAAGAATGCTTCCTGGTTTTTTGGTGATTTTTTAAATACCTAAAAGTATTTTTAATTAATTAAAATGAATTAATTAATTAATTAAATAATACAATTAAATGATTTAAAAATAGATTTTTAATGCAAAAATTAAAAATAAAAATGTTTTTGGTTTCTAAAAATTATTTAAAGTGAAAATGCAAAAAATTGGAATTTTATAAAATGTTTTGCTATTTTAAATAAATATGAGAAAACAAAATGAATAAAAAGAAAATAAAATGAAAAGTAATTACAAGGAAGGGCCAGGATTGCGTGGAGGCTGGATCAAAGGCTAGGATTGCAGGTCAGCTTGACTTGAGGTATGAGGGATCAAGGGTCCAGGTTCAAATTTGGGCTTCGCGCGTGATCCAATGGCCATGGTTCATTCTGATTTAATTAATTATAATTAACTTAATTAAATGAATTAGGGTTAGTGATCTAATCTGGACCGTTCACACGCTAAGCTAAGCAGGATCATATGGCTCACAATCAATCTGGAAACAAAACCCTAATTAATCTCAGGAGACCGGAGATAAGCTCCGGTCGTCTTCTCCGTCCAGCCAAATCCCCAACTTCTTCCCTAGGTCACTAAACAACATCAAATCTGCCCATAAATGTTCCCCAAACATCATAGAACACAAATCCACAAACAAAAATCATTTATAACACATGAACAACAATAATCGAATCAAAACATTTTTTAGGTTAAACTTTCAGAACATCATGAAATGCTTATTTCTCAACCATTTTCAATTTTAAAAACATCAGGATGATCAGTGCATCACATAGATTCATTTTGTAACAAGAAATCAAGTTTCTGAGAAAAAAGATCTTGATGGATACCTGAACTGAAGTTCTTCAAACTGGAGCTTTCTGAGCCTTTCCTTGGTGCAAAATGACTCCTCTGGTCCTTCTGAAGCTAATGGAATGCTTGGATGAAGTTTATTTCGGCTATTTTGAAGGGTTCAATTCTGATATGGCAGAAATCGTGTTTCTTGTTTAGGGTATTTCAGGCCATGGTGATGGGTGGGAAATGTTCCTTAGGTTATGTATGATTGAATGGTGAAAGAAAATTTGAGGTTTGATGGTTGTGTAATGAGATTCGAAGAGATGAAGTTTTGAGAGGATTTTTGCAATCTAAGCTTGTTGTCCCTTTCAAGGCTTGCTCTCTATTGTTTTATGCTTCTTAGGGTTTCTATAAACAATTGCCATTGGTCAGAATAGTTGTTGTGGCACTATGGGATTGGTATGGCTTGAAATGAAAAAAGTTAAAAAGTTTGTGTACTTGAGGCATAAGCTAGGACATAAGTGATTTGAGGTCTTGGGCTGCCTCAGCTAGCTTCAAGGAGCACCCTAGGATCAAATGTTATGAGTTGTGCAGCTTTATTCAAGAGTTCTCATAGATTTTGCATTTTTCCAACTTTGACATTTCTTGAGAAGCAAGTCATGAAAACCCTACGTTCTTGGCTCAATTCTGATCTTTAGAAGTTGTTTGATCATAGCATGATGTATTTGAGTGGATTAGAGGTCACATAAAGGCTTGAAATACCATTTTGCACATTTCCCTCTTTGACATGAACATGAAAATTATGTGATTTTTGCCAACTTTGATCCATCATAACTTGAGATCTAGGATGAATCAAGAGGAGTTCTTGTACTTTTTGAAAATGGGAAGATCCAATCTACAACTTTCATGTTTGAAGAAAATTCATTTGAAACCTTTTTGATCAAGAAAGAGGAGGTTGAAGATCTTTCCCAAAATGGAATGTTTTCATTACAAGTCATGTCCAAAAATGGAAATTTTTGCAATGGCTCAAAATTCTTCAATCTTGTGAACTTCCAAGCATTCCTAAGATCAAATAAAGATCATAGGACCTCAAATTGATGATGACGACCCTTTGGAACCCTTGTTAGTGGCCTCAGATGCCCTGATTTTGACTTTTCTTGCACAACAAGTTACCACTTGATCAGATGACTTCCACAAGGAATTTTTGCTTCAAATTTGATACACATGCTCCTTATAACATATATAGACCAATAGAATCAAGAATGGCCAAAATTTTTGAGTGTAAGGGCCTCAAACCTAAAACCCTAATTTCTGGTCATCTGTGTAGGAGCCCTGAGCCTGCCTGGGTGTCTCTGTAATCTCTTGTGATCTTTTGACTTTCAAGAACCCTTGGAGGCATAATATGATCATAGAACACTCATGGACCCTCTTGGAATGCTTCAAGGCCTTTGATATTGCTCAGACCACTTCTAAGATTCACCTGATCACAAACCCTAGCTATGCAACTATGTAGTGAAATAACTATGCAGTGTGAGATGGTATGCTTATGCAATGAAACGTGAAGGATCACAAGCAAAGGTGTGAGAAAAGGGGGAGGGCAAATTTGGGGTGTTTACATCTGCCCCTATTCAAGCATGAGTTAGCTGTGTAGGATGTAAGCGCTTGGCTTAACAGACAAACAAGATAACTTGTGGTTGAATACCAAGACAGTCCAAAATTTGCACTCTTTATTATAAGAAGAAAAGGGATATAAATTTTAATAGACAGTATGGACCGAATATCAAATGATAGCGACAGAGGACGACCATCGAGCAGAGGACGAGTGTTGGGGATAAAAAACGGTGAGAAACGCACTGACAAGGACGACCATCATGTCGGGGAATAAAGAATCTGCGACAAGGACGGCCAACGGGTAAAGAAAGGCGACTTTACTGGGGATTTAAAAGCACTAACAGGGACGACCGTCAAGTTGAAGAATAAAGAAACCGCGACGGGGACGGCCATCGGGTGAAGAAAAAAATAAATCAATGATGAGGGACGGTCATCAAAAGGTGAAGGACGATCACCTAGCAGGGGACGACTGCTAAAAGATATCATGACACAGGAAAAATTTCCGATAGGAAGATCAACGATGGGGACGACCATCGGATAAAATGATGAGGGACAGTCATCAAGAGGTGAAGGACGATCACCTAGCAGGGGACGGCTGCTCTGGATTATCGCGACATAGGACGAATGCTGGATAAAAAAGATCGACGACGGGGACGGCCATCGGATGAATGATGAGGTACGGTCATAAAAAAGGTGAAGGACGATCACCTAGCAGGGGACATCTTCTCTGTTTGAGATTATTACGACATAGGACGAATGTCGGATAGAAAGATCGACGATGGGGACGGCCATCGGATGAATGATGAGGTACGGTCATACAAAAGGTGAAGGATGGTCACCTAGCAGGGTACGGCTGCTGAGGATTATCGCGACATATGACGAATGTCGGATAGAAAGTTGTTTTGTTGGCGACTTCTGGGGATAGATAAACACGGACAAGTGTTTAAGCTCTAAAAATGAAATGGTATATGTGTTTCGACAGTGTGTATAAATTAAAGATACAAACGAGTATCCTTAGGATCACGATATGGACGCATATCGATAGAAACAAACAACGACACATGTTTAAGGAATGATGATATGGACGAGTATCAACTGTTTGAACAAGGAACACAGACGAGTGTCGATCTTCTGGGGAGATGCGTATGATACGAACGAGTATCAAAGAATTATGTATAAGTAGGATACAGACGAGTATCATAAGGATTGTGTATAAGTATGTACAATTATTTTTATTGAGAGTGCAAAAGGATATTTTGGCTTTTATCTACAGGGGATAAGTTTTTGCGTATTGCTGGAGGAGTGATTTTGGTATTTGCAGGTGACTGGCTTGAACCTGACTTATGATCATGCAAATGTTTGATTTTTGTCATAATGCTCCGTATTAGACGGAATGCTACGCTCTGTTTGGGGAGGAATGATGTGAATGCTATGATTATGCAAATGAGAGTAACGAGATCCGAAATCTGAAATCTGTTGGGAGAACGGTGTTGGTGTAAGCCCTAGAGGCCAATACATTTTGGTACTTGTATCGGATTATTCGTTTAATAATAAAAGGCATTTCTTTATTATGTTTGTCTTTCAGAATAATAAAGTCCCTAGAATAGTTTGTCTGTTTAATGAAATGTTAAGTGTGACTTAATCATGAGATTCCATTAAACATAAAGACATTATTCTTAAAATATCCGTAGTCAAGCTTTATTGCAAAGTGGGATAACATTAAAGCATTGAGACTATTATGAAGATAGACTGATGATCACATCTCATGGATCATGGATAAAGAGTTATCAAGTCTTGACATAGGTATAAATATTAGGAGTAATATTTATACCGGATTGACCCGCTATGAGAATACTACATAGTATGTTATGCAAAGTGTCATAAGTTATTCTCATGGTGATAATGGTGTATTACCACCCTTCGACCTGAAACCACTATGGACCCTAGATGTAGAGTCGGGTACTTTATTGCTGATCAAACATTATCCGTAACTGGATGATCATAAAGACAGTTGATGGGCACTCCACGAAGCATGCTGAGGGACATGAGTGTCCTAGATGGAATTTGCCAATCCTGCATAACAGGAGAAATGTCTAAGGGCCCAATATTGAACTGGACAAGGATGACACAGTGTATGCCTTGTGTTCAATATAGACATAGGGGCAAAAGGGTAATTGTACAAACATATATTATCACGAAAAAGGTTTTGTCAGATCACATGACATTTTCGTGACTTGGGTAGCAGTGATGTGTTGCTAGATACCGCTCACTGTTTATTATGTTAAATATATAATTTAATATAATTAACAACGTTACGAAATCCTACAGGGTCACACACATAAGGACAGTTTGATGAGAGATAGAGAAATCAAAGGAACACCGTAAGGTACGGTGCACTTAAGTGAAAAATAGAAATTCGGATAATATAATAATAATTATTGTTATTTTATAATGGTTATAAAATAATAATAAAATAAATATATTTATTATAATAATAGTTATTATAATAATATATAATATTATTATGGATCATGTGAATTGGGCTTTTAGCCCGCAGCCCACAAGAGAGTCTATAAAAGGAACCCTTGTGATGAAGCTTTTACTTGATGCAATTTCGTTTTTGATTCTCACTCAAATAATTCCGTTCGTAAGCAGCTAGCACTGTGACCGGAAGCTGTTCGTGTGGACTGAGTAGAGGCGTTGCACTTCATCAACGCTTGTGATCGCTGCATCAAAGATCTGAATCGCCACAAAGAGGTAACGATTCTATCACTGACCATGCTCATTCGTAAGGATCACTAAAGGAAAATTTTTGTTTTCCGCTGCGTTTAGATCGCAATTTTCCTTCAAACGGATCACTGGGCAATCTGTGGGGAGGAAGGATCGCTGCACGATCTTTTCTGAAGAACTCTGGGGGAAGAACTTTGTGGGGATCCACTGCTGAGGATGAGAAGATCTGGCCACTCGCTGGGGAAAAGTGATTCAGGCATTGCTTTGGAGATCCTTCTTGGGGAGTAGAGAACCTCTGGGAAGTAATCTGTTGGAGGATTAGCTTTGTGGGGATACTCTGAGGGGATAAAAAGCTTCGTGGGGGAATACTTTTGTCAAGTAGTCCTTCTGATGAGGTGACTTCCCACTTGGCTGGGGATATAGTGCCTGATATGCCCCATGCTGTGAAAGGTTGTCCGCCTTGAGTACCTACAACCTGTCAAACAAAGGAAACGCACGAGTGCCCTGAGGTATCCTCAGCTGGATTCCATCATAGGATTTAGGTTCGCTTAAAAGCTCATATTTCCTGCAAGCATTTATTGAAAATGGCTTATATGTTTTCATGCAAATGTTGTATTACGAACTTTGGAAATTTTGAAAACAAAACAAAAAGGTACAAAACAAAGTGTGAATGAATATTTGACTTTATTGATTTGTGTGCCTTGAATAGGCGAGTACAATGAGAAGCTAATCCCTGAAATGAGGAGATTGCTACAAAATTGAGAAAATAAAAATCCTTTTTAGCAATGATGAAGTTGATGCTTCAATCTCCCTTTGCTATGACCTGTATGACCTGAACGCTCTTCTTATCTTACTTTCTGAAGAAAGTTGATTATGACCGACGCTTTGTTCTTTCGAGGCTTGCCATGTTATGTGAGTGATACAGACGAATTCAGAATGCAGTTGTTCGCTCGTTCCTTAATTTTGTGTGGATCGCCCTTTCGAGTTTTCAATCCATCGGGATACCCTTTTTTGCCTGAGTTGTCCGATGTGGATTTTCAACCTAGCGGGTGTACATTTTTCAAATTTTCCCTTATTTTTGCCCGAGTCTTTTATTCTATTTTTGAATCACCGGGATGCCCTATTTTTTCCTGGACTTACATTCTGTTTTTATGTCCAACGGGTCATTTATGTGAAGTATTTTTTAACTGCATCTGAATTCACAGGAGACGGGAAGTCTTCACCATCCATGGTTGCGAGCATCAGTGCCCCGCCCGAGAAGACTTTAGTTATCACATATGGACCTTCATAGTTTGGTGTCCACTTGTCCCTATGGTCTGTATAAGGAGGAAGGATTCTTTTCAGTACAAGCTCTCCCACCTGATATTCCCGAGGTCTGAATTTTTGATTGAAGGCTTTCTTCATCCGTTTCTGATATAACTGACCACGACAGATAGCTGCTAATCTTTTTTCTTCAATCAGGCTCAGTTGGTTATAACGAGATCGGACCCATTCTGCTTCGTCCAATTTTACATCCATCATTACCCGCAAGGAGGGTAATTCAACTTCAACAGGTAGGAATGCTTCCATACCATACACAAGCTGATAAGGTGTTGCCCCAATAGATGTTCTAATGGAAGTTTGGTACCCATGTAAGGCGAATGGTAACATTTCATGCCAGTCTTTGTATGTGACTACCATCTTTTGCACAATCTTCTTAATGTTCTTGTTAGACGCCTAAACAGCGCCATTCATCTTTGGCCTGTAAGGAGAAGCGTTGTGATGTTGGATTTTGAAGTCTCGGCACAGTTCTGCCATCATCTTGTTGTTAAAGTTTGAACCATTATCAATAATGATTCGCTCGGGAACTCCATATCGACAAATGATATCCCTTTTCAGAAATCGGGCTACCACTTGCCTGGTGATATTTGCATACGAAGCTGCTTTGACCCATTTGGTGAAGTAATCAATGGCTACCAGGATGAATCTATGACCATTTGAAGCAGTTGGCTCGATCTTTCCAATCATATCAATGCCCCACATGGCGAAGGGCCAGGGTGAAGACAATACATTCAAAGGATTTAGAGGCACATGCACTTTGTCTACGTAGATCTGGCATTTATGGCATTTTCTGGTATAGGCACAACAGTCCGCATCCATCGTGATCCAATAATAACCTAATCTCGACAATTTTTTCGCCATTGCATGTCTCCGACATGGGTACCGAAAGAACCTTCATGTACTTCATGCATTAATAGGTCTGCTTCCTTCTTGTCAACGCATCTGAGCAAGACCATGTCGAAGTTCCGCTTGTATAAGGAGCCATCAGTATTGAGGAAGAAACTACCGGCTAGCCTTCTCAATATCTTCTTATCATTAGCCGATGCCCCAGGTGGGTATGTCTAAGTTTCCAAGAAGCATTTGATGTCGTGGAACCAAGGTATGTTGTCAGTAATAGTGTCCACAGAGATGACATATGATGGTCGGTCCAGTCTGGAGACTAAAATTCGAGGCATATAGTTGACAGTCTGTACTTTGATCATAGATGAAATAGTGGCCAAGGCGTCTGCGAACTGATTTTCATCTCGAGGGATGTATTCAAGCTTGACCGTTGTAAAGAAAGTCAACAATCTCCTCGTATAGTCACGGTAGGGAACCAGATGCTCTTGATGAGTATACCACTTGCCACTAGTTTGGTTGATCACCAACGCTGAATCTCCATATACATTCAAGGTTTTGATCCTGAGGTCAATGGCTTCTTCAAGACCCATGATACAAGCTTCGTATTCTGCTTCGTTGTTAGTGCAGGAAAAGGTAAGCCTTGCTGAGAAAGTCATATGGACTCCTTTGGGTGTAGTAAGCACTGCACCAACCCCACAATTACAATTAACTACCCCATCGAACATCATAGTCCATGCTCCTTCTGGATCAGGCCCTTCAGTGTGAATATGCTATTCACAATCCTTTGACATTAATAACATGATGTCTCCCGTAGTGAGCAAAAGTCTCCTGTAGTGAGCTAAAGTCTCCCGTAGTCAGATGAAGTCTCCCGTAGCTGAGTAGTGTGCCCCCGTAGTGTGGCAAATTTTCAAAGTCTCCCGTAGCTGAGCAATGTGCCCCCGTAGTGTGGAAAATTTTCTGAAAATCTCCCGTAGAGAGCAGCAGCCCCCGTAGTGTGGCAAAACATTGAAGTCTCCCGTAGTGAGCAAAAGTCTCCCGTAATGAGCAAAAGTCTCCTGTAGTGAGCCAAAGTCTCCCGTAGCGAGCGGCAGCCCCCGTAGTGTGGCAAGAAATTGAAGTCTCCCGTAGTGAGCAGAAATTCTCCCGTAGCTGAGCAATGTGCCCCCGTAGTGTGGCAAATTTTACGAAATTCTACGAAATTCTCCCGTGAGAAATGTGCCCCCGTTGTGTGGCGATTTTTCAAAGTATCCCGCAGCTGAGCGATGTGCCCCCGTAGTGTGGCAAGATTTCCAAAGCCCCCGCAGTGTGGCAGAGTATCCCCGCAGAGTGAGCAAAAGTCCATCTTCAGGGTGGTAAGGTATCAAAAGTCTCCCGTAGCGAGCAGTGACCCCCGTAGTGTGGCAAAGCATTCAGAAGACCACCCATTGTGTGGCATGTCATTTATCCCAGCAAAATTCCACCTGTAGCGTGGAAAATCAACAATCTCCCAGCGTTATTCCAAAACATTCACTGATTCACTACTCATCACATCCGAGTTCTCCACAAGAAGAATTCAGATGGTTGGGTTTATATCGCTTTTCTCTTCCACCGAGTGCAAATTTTCAGGTTTGTTTTTAGTATTCAATCCCTGCATACTTCAAACGTCTGAAAGCGGCTGCTATCATCCATTCAAGTCTACAGTGATTGAATAAGGGCAACTGTAACACCCCAAAATTTGCCCTCTTATTTATTACCAACCTCGAACGGTTTATGCTTCATTCTCGCATCATTCCGCATATCATTGCATCACATTTGGAAAAATAAATCATCATCCCTTGCATACGTATGAGGTGTGTGGCTTGCCAAACATTGGAGTTCAAGAGAAAAATAATATCCCAAAAATAATCCAAACCATTTCCAAATTAACCAACCAAAAAGGGAAAAATTCACCTTTCTCTCCCTTTTCTTTCCCTATTCCTTCCACTTTCTTTCCACATTTCCTTTCATTCTTTACCTCTCATTTTTCCACTTCAATTCCACTCCTTTTCCCTTGGAAACTTCTACCATGTTCTACCATCTTCTAGAATATTCCTTCTCGAAACTTAACTCCATTGCTAAGTCCTAATCTCATTACCAAACCATAATTTTGGATCCCAAGCCTAATTTTTGGGCCCCAAACCTAAACCATATTTAATCCATTTTTCATCCAATGAAAAGGGGTTCCCAAAAATTTCCAAATTTTTCACTCTCTCACAATCACTTTTTTCTCTCACGTTTCCTCCATTTTCCCTTTTCACCAAAGCTTTTGTTGAAGAAGCTCTTCAAGTTTCACATTGAAACTTGAAGATCTTGAAGCTTAGCCTTCAACCTCCATTGATTTATGGATTGTAGAAGAAGAAGCTACTATTTTTGGTGAAGATTTCGACTTATCGGAAGCGCACGAAGGTTCAAGCATCACGAACGCATTTATTTTGCAGTTTCGCGGTTTTCGTGGTTTTCTCTTCGATCAAGCTCTAATTCTTGCAACATTCACCGAAGCACTTCTCTGCTTCGTAGGTTGGTGATCTAAATCACTTCTCCTTTAAGTTATTCTCTTCATCTCGCCATTTCGACATTCTTTAATCGCTTTTTGTTTTGCTTGTGATCGATTCCATTTTCGTTATGTGTTGCTTGCGATTTGTGACTTTTAATGGATTAGAATTTAAGGTGTAGATGGTTATAGGATCTAGCATGTATAAATAAGCCCTAATTAAGTAGAAATTAGTGTTAACATGTTCCTAGGTGTGTTGGAGATCATTAGAAGTGAGTTTGTGGCCAAAAGCACTTATTTCTTAACTTTTTTCACATTCTGGATCAGTGTTAACCGGTTAACCATTAACACGTGCGTTTTAGCCACAAATTGATGTTGTTTTAGGATCGTTAACCGGTTAACCATTTGGTTAACCGGTTAACGCTGTTGATTCTTGGATTTTTAGCTTATTTGATAGCTTAGTCCTTATTTCTAGTGCCTCTAATGTTCATACATGTTTAGGTATTGATTTTAGGGAAATTTTGGGGTCTATTTACAGTAGCTCATTCCCCCATTTCGAGTCGTTTCGACGCGTTTCCGTTCATGTCACGTATTATGCATTTTTGTGTTTCTTTGTGTATAGCTTGATTTCTTGCATTTTGTTGCCATGTTTATGCGTCATTTGGCATGTAAATAATCATGTTGCATTCTGTTTTTTCATCTTTTGCATTGCATTAAATCATTTTGCATTTCCATTGTATCAATGTATGTTGCATAATCATGTAGGTATGTGCATTTGGTGGCATTTGGTTGCATGCTTGATCATATCAGTTACATCAATTCAATTCTGAATTTTGCATTGAGTTTGACATTCTTGTTGAGCCATCATATTGCATGTTCATAATCAATGATCATCATGTTCATATGCATGTTCATGTGCCACATTTTGCATTACTTGTTGCATAATCAACCATGTGATGCATTCTTGCATAATCCTTCAAAAATGTTCATGTTATTTCAATTAGGTATGATGATCCATGTTCAAATGCATGTTCATGATGAAGTTGGTGCATTTTTCATTGAGTTTGTGCATTAAAAAATGAAAATAATCAAATCTGGATTTTACATTTCATAGCTGACTTTGCATATAGGTGTTGTAGAATACATGTTGTTTGTTATGTTTACATGCTGTATTTGAATTTTTACACCTACCTTTTCATGCTGCATGCTGGCTGTAAGAAGCTGATTTGTGTTATGCATTGTTTTAATAGTTGTTTGTGTATTAGGGGCTGTTGTAGGTGCTGGATTTTGTTTTCAGCATTCTTTTAGTTCTCCTAGAATTAAGATAGATTGAGTCCTAGAGTCATTAGGTTTTAATTGTTGTGTGTTTGCTTTATTATTTTTAATAAAATGCAACATTAATCTTTGTTTTGTGGGGAGGGAAAGGTATGTTTCCTTACAACTTATCCTTTTATTTTTTATGCATTTCTTTTATGCATTTAACTCATTTTTCCTTCCATATTTGTGATTGGTAGGATTCCCCTTTGTTAGGATCAACTTATCTTCCTTAGGAAGTAAGTTGCATCCTTTCTTTTCTTCTTTTCCTTTCCTTCCTTATGATTAGAAAACCTCATAAACCATTAGGATCTCCCTTGTGTGCATAATAAATAACTTAGGGTTGGTCTTAGTCCCCCTTAGTTTTTTGTCCTTTTTCCGATTTGAGTCTTCTTCTCTCATCTTCAAACAAAATCTAAAAGACACTTAATAACAGATTGAAATAGTCTCTTGCGCATAGCCTTATTCCATAAGGCACTCATATTCATTTCATCTTGGAATAGTGTGGGCTTGTCTAACATGATGTACAAGTCTAATCATGAGACTATCTTCACAAACAATAAACTCCAAAACACTTCTCAATAAAAGACAATCAACAAAGACATCGCGTCTTCTCTTCTCATCTCCTAATCTTTGCGGACGAATGCGACTTGCCTCGACAGTTCAAACAGTGATACGGTAAACACCCTCGAGTCAGAGCTGGTAACACCTGAGCTAGAGCTATGACAACGTCATCCTAAAAAATACAAACAAAGTTCCCGCCTTAGTTAGGCGAACTACGTTGACTTTGATCCTCATTATCCTGATGAGGTACGTGGGCAGCGGGGTAGGGCCCGTTCGAGCACATTCTTTATTTTCCCTACATTTTCCCCTTCCTTTTATTTTCCAGTTCCCTCTCTCATTTCAGTTCTATTCTAGTTAGTACTTCTTATTCAGCAGCAGCTTATTTCTCACCCTTTGAAACAAACAAACAAGTGTGGATCCCATCGGGTACGACAGACGATTTGGGGTGCTAATACCTTCCCAGATCGTAACCGACTCCCGAACCCAGATCTTTGGTTCGCAGGACCTTGTCCTTTCCTTCTTCCTCAGGTTTGTGCAGCATTACCTTTCCCGTTCCTTTGGGATAAAAATACCTGGCTGGCGACTCTACCTTTTCCGCGCCACTTTCGCGTTTGTACTAGGATGAAAATCCCGGGAGCGAGAGCTGGCGACTCTACTGGGGACCGAACCCAGAATCTTTGGTTTCCCTTGTAGAGTCAATCCTAGCGCTTGTCTGTTTTTGTTTCTTTCAATGTATTTATTTGTTGCTGTGTGCTTTAGTTTAGCTTTACTGTTTTCATTTACAGTTTTACTTTACAGCTTTACTTTACAGCTTTATTTATTGTTTTCAGCATTTATTTTCCATGCATCATATGCTGGACTGTTTGGCTTTCATTTTTTCTGTGGGATGGGGTTACTGTAAGATAAGCTCGTAACCGGGGCTCGAGTGAACCCTAGGACTTAGAGTGGACAGTCACTTTGGCTTCATGGCATCTTGCTATGTTGGTAGTAGTGAGTTCCACACCCTGACTTGCGACCTTCTCAGAAATGTATTGATGTCGGAATCTTTCTAGGGCAATACGCGACCTTGATAGTTATGTGCAGTCAGGGGACCGATCATTGAGAACCTTTATGGAAATATCCCTCTCCAGTGATGATAGTGGCAGACCATATTTGTTGGAAAACCCACTCGCATCCGAGGGCCCACAAGGAACTCGCATATGATGGCCTGGTTCTCTCATAGGAACCCAGTCAAGGCAAACTGTTCGTATGATAATAGTATTGTACCCTTCGGGATGAATGTACTATTGTTTCTCGATTCGATGCTTGAAGATGAGGACTTATGAGGGATGCTTGTTTTCCCCATACTCAGCTGAGACCTCCATGGGTAGTATATAATGCCAAACCGATTCCCTGATTTGGTCAGCAGCCATTTCTCGGAAATGGTGAATGTATTATTGCTATACGGCTTTGAGAGTCTGTGATGTTAATTCGGTGTAGCATACTCGTGAGATGGGAGGGGTTTACAGGTTTGCAGGAACCCTGAAACTTCCAACATACCCACTTTGCCAGCATTGTTCAGTATTATGATCAGGTTCTACATGGTCCTTTGGTTTTGAAATCCGAGATTTCGGTGGTACTTTTATTACGATTCTTCAATAGCACATGACTGTCTTATCAACACCAACATCATACCAATGATTGCTAAACCTTTAATCACATGCCAGTGCATTGCATAACATCCTCTGCATGCTTGCATCACTAACACATGCTTACTCATTTGCAGGGTCGCATGTCGCATCCTCGTGAACATATCATACGTATTTACTGCATGATTTGCATATTTTGCATTTTTACAGGTTATTCGGACTTCCTAACTTATTCAACTTTAGGCAATATAGCTGGTCAACACGTTCATCGGTATCTAACAAAAAAAAACCGAGTGAGAATGGTTGAACGAATGCAGACTGATCTCAATGAGCTCCGACAGAGGATGGATCAGTTCATGGACATGATGACCGGCATTGCTTAGAATCAAGAGCGTCTCAGGTTGATGGTTGAGCAACCCCATGGGAATGCTAATGCTGGAACCCCGACTGAGAATATGGATCTTAACGTTGTCCGTAACGGAGGGCCAAATCCAAATGGGACTGCGGCCCGTAATGAAGACACTCAGGAAGACCAATTCACTATATTGGATGCTGATATGGGTAATATGAATGAGATCAACAATCTAAGGTATGAAGAGTTGGCGGAGAAGATTAAGGCCATGGAATGTCAGAATTCCCTGGGCATCGATGTAACCAGTCTTGGGTTAGTGCCAGGAGTCAGAATCCCTCCTAAGTTCAAGGTGCCATCATTTGACAAGTACAACGACAACACGTGCCATAGAACTCACATTCATGCATACTTTGGAAGAATCTCGGCTCACACTGATGAAGAGAAGCTCTGGATGCATTTCTTCCAAGATAGTCTATTTGGAGCTTCATTGAGCTGGTACATGAAGCTGAGCAGGGTCTCCATTCGAAACTGGAAAGATTTAGCTGAAGCTTTTCTCAAGCAGTATCAATATAACATTGATATGGCTCCGAAGCACACTCAGTTGCAGAACCTGTCTCAAGGACCTAAGGAAAGTTTTAAGCAGTATACCCAGAGGTGGCGTGAGCTGGCCGCACAGGTTCAACCTCCATTGCTCGATCGGGAAATGGCCGATATGTTTATGGGCACCTTGCAAGGTGTTTACTTGGATCGTCTGGCCGCCTGCCCGTCCATTGGTTTTTCTGATATTGTCATCGCTGGAGAAAGGATAGAAAATTTTCTGAAATTGGGAAAGATTCAGGATGCAAGCAGTGTTGGTTCTTCTGGTGTGAAGAAACCTTTTGGCAATGACCAAAGACGAAGAGAAGGCGAGACCAATGCCGTGTATAGGGGCCGAGACCGAGGTTGTTCACAAGGTTACTATCAAACAGCTTCAGTGACTATTACGCCGCAGGTTCAGCCACAACCTCAAGGTCAGCAATATCAGGCACATAGACCAAATCAGGAAAGAACAAGGGCGAGAAACCGCAGACTTGATCCCATCCCATGCCCATATGTTGTATTGCTTCCAGAGCTGCTAAAGTTGAACATGGTCGAGCTTCGTACCATGAGAGATCCTTCTCCTGATAATCTACCTCCAAACTTTGATGCAAAAGCCAGATGTGAATTCCATTTAGGTGCCCAGGGGCACAGTATTGAGAAATGTTGGGCTTTTCAAAACAAGGTACAAGACCTAATTGACTACAAGGCGATCAATTTTGCGCCTCACCCAAATGTACTCCAGAATCCAATGCCTAATCATAATGGAGCTGGTGTCACGGTTGTTTTACCAGATAGTCCACGTTAAGCTGGAATCTTCAGGAAGCAAATAAAGCCATCAGTATTCAGATACTCTCAGCAATGGCAACTGTTTGTTTGTTTTTCTTCAATGCATTGTCTTCCCTATTGAGGGGAACTACGTCGCTCTGATTCTTCATTGGTCATTGGTCAATGGAGATACGTAGGCAGAAGATCGTCAGGTCTTTCAGAGCAACCTTATAAGACAACTTTACTTTCCAGTTTCACTCTTTCCTTCAGAAGTCTCGTGTCAGAGTCAGTATAACTAGAAGAAGAGGTATGATTGCCATGGTTGGGTATACGGCTACAAATTGAAGATTACAAGTCTGTGAAAGAGCTATTGATCATTTAAAGTATCCAAGACTGACATGTCTGTCATACCCCAAATTTGTCCTACTTGTGTCATTCATTTTATTTTATTGTCTAACCATTATTTCAAAAAAATCCAAAAAAACATGCACCATCCTATTTTTCTGTCTAACCTATATTTGAAAAAATCCAAAAATATGTCTTTATTTTCCAAATGCAGAGTTGGTGCGAAAATCAGATTCCATTCGGGTTTATCAGGACGTGTGTGAGATAAAATCGGTGGAGGTACATTACATTGTCCATTCACTTTTTTTTTCTTTCTTATATTCATAACCATCTTTAATTTAATTTTAATTTCGTTATTTTTCATATTTCCATTCTTCATATTATTATTATTATTATTATTATTATTATTATTATTATTATTATTATTATTATTATTATTATTATTATTATTATTATTATTATTATTATTATTATTATTTTATATCCCCATTATTATTATTATTATTATTATTATTATTGTATTATTATTACCATTAATGTTTATTTCTACAAAGATTATTTTTATTTTCTTATTATTTATTATTCTTATTTTTATCATTTTAATTTCTATTTTTCCTTATTATCATTATTATTATTATTATAGTTATGATTATTATTATTATTATCATTGTTAATACACCATAACTTTTTTTATGAGTCTATTTACTACACAAAAATCACCCTATTCTTCCAATTTGTTGCACGTGACTTCCCACCTCAACTTTCTTCAACAGACAAATTCCGCAAACGCTTTCCACCACTTTTCATCAGTCAGCCATTTCCACTATCAACGTACAAATTACAGCCTGTCCCAATTGATCCACACGCAGTCTGCCAGCCACAAATATTGCACATGCCTTCACTTCCGCGAAACGAACAAAACCACGTCCAAACGCAGCTTCCGCACCACACTCACTAGTCTCGAAACGGCAACCAATTGTAACATCCACCCTTTTCCTAAACATAAAACGCAGCAGAACAAATTTGTTGTTCACTGATTTCACAAACACAGGCTGTACAAAAATCCACCAGCATATTCCTCCTAAGTTTCCCAATTCACCCTCCATTGACTCCATTATAAAAAACAGAAATTCTGAGAAGAAGAATAAAAAGAAGAAACCTCATAACAACACATAAACATTTTGCTTCAAAAAAATCACTCAATCCAAACCTTCCAAGAATCATCACCTTTCATTACTGACTTTTACCCCTTCAATAAACACCATACGCCTCCATTAATATTATCTTCAACAACCTTCATATCACCACCAAAAAACTCCAAACCTGTCAAACCAAAAAACCAGAAGCGGAAGAAATAGAGAATAAAAAAAAACATGAACCCTCACCGAACCAAAATCGGAAACCGCCGGCCCACATCCAATCCGCTCGAAACACCACTTCCTACTAAATCGAAACAACCACAAAGCCATCGCAATAAAAACGCCGCAACCCCTTTTCAAAAATCTCGAAAATCATTTTTATACCCTTTGCCGTCATATCATCACCACCGCCATCGCCTGGGAAAATCGCAAATCCGAAGAGAGTGTTAGAGGAAACCAAACTAGATCGAAAGTTAAAGCCAAGCAAACTGTCACAACCGCTGCAACACATCAAACGCCGACCACCGTGAGTGAAACAAAGTTTAGTCGGTCGGAAATCTTGCAAAGCGAAGCCTGTCGCACCACCCCAAATCCCAATCCACCGTCACCGTTCTGAAGCCGAAACGGCGAGAGAATCCGAAACGCAAACAGAGAGTTGAGATAGAGAGAGGTGCGAGATCGGAACCACCGAGCGAGAAACGGCGGTCGGACGAAAACAAAAGGTGGATGGTTGTGTCTTTTTCGAAACACGTTGATACCTTCTTTTTCTATTCTTCCGTTATATTTTATTCCTTATTTATTTTCTTTTTCTGAAATAATTTTGTTATAAAAATGGTGATTCACTGAGTGGTTGTGGGATTATGTTGGTTTTCAAGTGAGTGTTTTGTTGTGTGGGTCGATGGGCTCCCATGATCCATCTGAAATTTCTAATGCACACCCATCTCACGGCCCAAGCACCCTCCTTTTATTTTTTATTTTTTTTGTCAATGTTTAACATCTAGTCAATGATTTTATTTTGGTTAATTGTTTTCTTGTTATTTAATTTTCTATTTTAGGTTTATTATTTGATAAATGGTTGTTTAATGTTGTCATTTTATTCATTTGACTTCTTTAATTTCTATATGATAGTTTGATTTTCTATTCCTTATTCTTAGGGCCAATGATATATCAAAAAATTAAGTTATTTTCGATTTCATTAAATCGGAAAACTTGATTAATATGAGGCCATTTTTTTAGTTAGGATTTTTATTTAACATTTTATTTCTACAAAACCATTTATTTAGTTTAGTTTATCTTTGTTTATTGTATTATTCCAATTATTTATTATATTATCAAATTTGATTCAATTTATTTAATTATTTGTATTTATTATTCTTATTCCGATTTAATTTCTGCAAGTCAATTTATTTAATTTATTTATTTATCACATTCCAACGAAAGCGATTCGACTCCTCATAGAACGATTTCAGCTTTAAATCAATTCTAAGGAAGTTAACGAACAATATTTCGACGCGTCCGAATAAAAGGTCCAACGCCTCCGAATAGTTGTCTCCGAATTTAATTTTTTCGCACCTTCGTCGCTTTAATCGAATCGCAAACCCATGTAAACCGAGCGCGCCGTGCCTCGCCATCAAACTTTTCCGAACTCGACATTCAAATCTTTTATAATTAAATAACGAAATAACTGGATTCTGGAGTCTCGCATTCCTCGAATTCTTGAATGAACGCTCCTGAGGCTCGCTCCACGGGACGTTGTTCATTCGACTTTCCGTAATTAAAACGTTTAATTTACACATCAAATAACGAAAGAATTGAATTCTGGAGTCTCGCATTCCTCGAATTCTTGAATGAACGCTCCTAAGGCTCGCCCCACGGGACGTGGTTCATTCGACCTCTCGTTCCTAAAACATTAACTAAATCGAACTTTTTTTTTCAAACGAACATTATTTAAATCCTCTCTATCTCGCAAACAAGCTAGCGCTTCCGCCTCCTATCGCGAGCAGACAAGCCAACGCTTAGCAGTTAGAATGCGGTCTAAATAATCGTTCATCAAAACAAACCAACCAACCTTAGTACCACAAACTACGAGGCTCTGACTTTCCCATTGCACAGGGGAATACGTAGGCACACGGATCTTACTCCTTGCTGAGCACCCTAGGAACAAAATAACTCATTTCTCCTATTAACCTTATATTAGAATCGTTCGCATTTATTCGAAGAAAACAGAAAGCATAAGTCAACATTAAATCGCAAATTAAACTAAGAGGTTCCCGTTGATTACAACGGACGTAAGGGGTGTTAATACCTTCCCCTTACGGAATCGACTCCCGAACCTAGAATCTGGTTTCAAAGACCTTGTTCTATCCATTTTTTCAAAAGGTTTTTCGATATTTTCCTTTTCCTTAATTGGAATAAAATAAGTTCGGTAGCGAATCTGTTGTTTTAATTTTTATCCGCGGTATTTTTTATCGTGAGGTCGTTTTTTTTCGAGGTGCGACAGATGGAGACTCTGCTGGGGAGTAATCAGAGAGTCAAGCCTAAATTAGTTTACTTTGAGATCAATTTTGACTTTGCTTATTTGTTTTCTTCACGCTTTTCTACTTACGCTTGTTTATTTTCTTTCTCTTTATTACGATCTTTTATCATACCTGCTTGTTGAATCTTGGGTTTGCATCTGAGTTTGCGAAAAAGAAGAGGGAACACCTAGTTTAGAATTGGAAGTTATTAGTGTTAGTCTCCAAGGACTCGCTCCTTTCAAGCCTAGCATGAAATCTCCCCCTAGAGAGTAGACCTATTCACGGATCTCGTCATAACACAGCTAGCCTGTTGCATGACTTGATTCATGAAAGGGCAGTGACTCTGGGACCCACTTTTAGAACCGGTTTCATTGTTGGCAGTTGCGTAGTGTTAGTCTCTGAGGACCCGCTCCTCATACGGCTAACATGAGAACTCCACTCAAGGTAGACCCTATCGTTATTATCGTCATAATATAGCTAGCATGTGGCAGGACGTTAGTACGATTAGCGTCTGTGACCTTGAGTATCTTATCCATAACCGTAGAAACTATCATGTGAGTGTGTAAACGCCCCAAATTTGCCCTCACTCATTCACACCATGGCTTGTGATCATTTCATATGCATAAACACAATCATACCATCTCACATCACATTTTGATCCACTGCATTGGTTCTAAGTCATCTGCATCTAGGGTTTGTGATCTGAGCAATCCAAGAGCTTCTTGAGCCACTCCAAAGGTCATCAATCACTTCAAAGGGGTCTATGTGTGTTCAAGTATCATATTATATCCTCTCAAAGTCAAGAATGTCAAAGAATCACAAGAACTGGGATTGGTATGGAGGCAGAGCCAGGCTTGACTGCACAGATGACCTAAAATTAGGGTTTTGGTTTCAAAGGCCATAACTCCAAATTTTTTGGTCATTCTTGTTTCTATTGGTCTCTATATGGTATAGGGAGTATGCATATCAATTTTCATGAAGAAATTCCATGGGGAAGTCATCTGATCAAGAGTTGACTTTTCAAGCAAGTCAGTGCAAAATCAGGGCATCTGAGGTCCCCAATGACCCAACCAAAGGGTATTCTTCATCATTTTGATTGTATATGATCTTTATTTGATCATGGAAGAAGTTGGAAGCTTACAAAATTCAAGAATTTCAAGTTTTTGCAAAGTTGACTTTTTGGGCAAGTTTGACTTTTCATGAAAATGTCATTTTATGCAACTTTTTCAACCCTTACTTTTTGATCCAAAAATGCTTCAAATGGAAAAACTTTGGTCATTAAAGTTGTATAATAGATCTTTCCCTTTTCAAAAAGTACAAGAACATGACCTAATTCATTTTTGATCAAAAGTTATGGCTTGTCAAAGTTGGCAAAAATCACTAAATTTCAAGTCATGCACCAAAGAGGCAAAGTTGCAAATTCATTTCTCAAGGCCAATTCAGTCATCAAATGGGCTTATAATTCACTCAACATGATCACACAACATTCAAAAATCAGAATGGGGCAAAGAATTACATGTTTTATGGCCCATGGATCAAGTTTCCTTCATGAAAACCAAAGGCAAAGTCAAGTTGCAAAAACTCATGATCACATCTCATCCACTTGCTAGCTACTTTGCTGATCAACCCTAGCCTTTCCCCTCACCATGCTGCGCAACACACTCTCCATGTACTAGCCTAGAACATGACCCATGCTTCTCTTACACAAAAGTTGACAATTTGCAAAAGTAGCCATACCTATCACAAAAGGACATGTCACATCTTCTGACCAATCAGCATTGTTTATACAAATCAATTGCAAGCCAAACCACACAAGAGGCCAGCCTGAAACAAGCCATAGCATCACATTCTCACTTTGACTCCATAGAGCAAAACCCTTCGAAATTCATCACACAGCTCACAAACACAAAAGCAAGCTTCACAAACAAACTCAACTCACCTCACTGAGCACAAATCACCCATCACCATGGCCTGAAACCCCTTGAAACAAAAATACGAATTTCACACTCCCTTGGTCTGAGCTTCTGCCAACTTTCTCTAGAGGCTACATAAACTCCAACTAAGGGTCAAAAGCTTCTAAGGAGGATCATTGGGACTTGTTTGAGCCAAAGAAGCAGCCAGAAAGCACCTGAATCGAAAGCTCAATCTCAGGTAGCTTCATGAACTTTTTTTCCAGAACTCTAATTTCTTGTTAGAATCTTGTTTGGTATGTTACACTGATCATGGGGATCTATTTACTTTTGAAAATGAGCAAGAAATAAGCATGTTATGATGTTCTGAAAGTTTGACCTAAAAATTTCTTTGATTCGATTCGTGTTTGTGTTTGAGTTTAAACATGATTTTGTGCTGGATTCGTGTTTAGGGTGGGTAGGAGATGATTTCTGGAGAGTTAGAGCTTCTAAAATGGCCTGGGGAGGGAGATTGGATTTTTGGGTGATCGGAGAAGATGACCGGAACATTGTTCCGGTCACCTGAGAGTCATTAAGGCTGGGATTAGGGCTAATTAATTAGGGTTAGTGAGTTTGAATGTGAGCCGTCCAAACGCGCGCGTAGTCAGCTCCCGCGTGTGTGAGTTTGAATCTGGACCATCAGATTGGATTACTTTTCTATTTTTCAGTTTTATTTCATTTTCATTTTCCATTTAATTACATTATTTTCTCCAATTTATTAAAAATAGCAAAATTACTTAAAAAATTCTGATTTTTTATATACAAGCTTTTATTTAATTTCAGAAACCAAAAATATTTTTATTTCTATTTTTTGCGTTTTAAAAATATTTTTAAATATTTAAAAGTTTATTTTTAATTAATTAATGAGAATTAATTAATTAAAAATACTTTTAGGTATTTAAAAATCACCAAAAAATTCATGAAACATTTAAAAACATTTAGAAACATTGCCCAATCCTCAAACCAAATTTCTTTTTTGATCTTGATGCATTTTGAGAATTTTTCATGGAATTAAAATCATTTTGATGCATTATTTTGGTCCAAACTTCCAAAAATCATTTCTGCCTAACCATGAAGAGTTGGACTTTGATTCTTTTTGCATTGTGTTTAGCATATCATGTAGTTTATGAGATTAAATAGCCATGATTTGATCTTTCATTTTCCATTTGTTTGGCATTTTTCTTGTTAAGGAACCCTAAAACCCTAGATATCTTAGGAAAATCATAACTTGAATTAGGTTAAGAGTTGGAACTTCTCCTTTGGGCAGTGAGTTAGTATAGGTTTAGGGATCCTTTGAGTGCATTTTCAATTTTTTGTATTGATGTTTGCTTCTGATTTTGGTTTGTGTTTGATGCTTTGATCATAAACCCTAATTTGGGCTTCCATATGCATCCATCTTGCATTTGCATTCATACCTTGACTTGCCATAGCATTTTATGCATTCTTTTGATTCATTGAACATCTTAAGACATATTGAAAGCATGTTTGATCATTGCATCTTGCATTTGCCATGTTGTATGCCATTTGCATTTCATAACTTTTCATGAATGTTCATGCTTCTTAACTTGTTTCATTTGCATCCATAAGCTTGTATAATCATCCCCATGTGTTGTTTCATGTTTGTAGCATCTCATAGCATCATTAACATCATGTATGTGCTTCTGGTTTTGGTTTACATCATACCATTTCATTTCATTTTGCATTGCATTGCATTCCTTTCATTAACTTTTCAGGTGGTAAGTCACTTTGAGAAGTGAATCTGCCTTCACTTCTCACATTTTCTTTTCATCTCTCTTATGCATCCTTGCTGCATTTTGTTTTGTGTTTGAGATTGAGCTTGCTCTTTCTTTTTCTTCTTACTTTCTTTCTTCAAGTGACTTGACTTCTTGAATGAAGCAAGTTACTTTGCTTCCCTTGATCCTCTCATCTGCTTCCTGGTGGTTCCATTGAAGATTCCTCTTGTCAAACCTCACCAACCTTAGGAACAACCAAGCATGACAATGATTAGGGTTTTGATTAGTCCCCCACTTAGTTTTACCTTTGTGTCTCTTTGAGTCTTCTCTTCTCACCTCATAATCAGGGACTAAACCCTAAAGGCTTTAAGGCTTTGTGATTAAGCTTATGCCTGCATCCTTCTATTAGGATGGAGTGTATAACTTTAATCCTAAGTGTTAAACCCTTAATGTGTTTAAATCCCTTAATCAATCCACATAATAATCATCAAGACATCAAGCTTGTAACTTGGGCCTTGCATTAGGGTTCTAATTCTTCCTTAATTGGTTAAGAAGGACTAACCCTAGTGTTAATGGACAAGTCCCCCTCAAGTTGTCTTACAAACCATAAAACTCACTTCATCATCATATCATTAAATAAAATCCACTTAACCAAAGGCTTGTTTTGTCATGAGTTTAATCCCTAATCATGGATTAAGTTGAGGAGTCTTCCTCAGCTTAAACATTCTCATCTATTATCCTTCTATTAGGATGGTGTAATGAGTCTGTTTAGTCCCTGATTATGGCTTAATCTCATTACTCAACACTAAACAAAAACCACAAAAACATCTAAATAATCACAAGTAGGTTAATGATCTTAATCCTACACCATGGTGATTAAGTGTGAGATGCTGACTTCACACTTAAGGTATTCTCATTACCCCTAATCAGAGGGAAGATGTGATGAGTTTACTAACCCATTGGTTTAGGCTTAAGCTCATTAACTTATGACAAACTTTCAAAAGCAATAAAAGACTGAAAACTCAAAAACAAACAATAATCGTCTCCTCCGGGATTCTTTTCTCATCATCTTCATTCACAAACGAGAACCCGCTTCTTCCGTCTAATGCAAGACAGTTTTCACCTGAGCCAGACAGGTCATACACTTGAGCATTGACAAGCAAGAAGTTCACAAGTCAATTCATCTTTCAGTCTCTTTGGGTCGAACTACGGTGTTCTGACTTCCTCATTGCACGAGAGGATACGTAGGCATAACTTAACAGTTATCGAACAAAAGTCTCTGTATATTCCCCCTCCTTCCATCATTATTCTTTGAGCCTCATGATCTTGAGCATCTTATTCTTGTTCTTACACTGACACTGTATATATTACACTTCACATTTCTTTTACACTGACACTTGCATTCTTTTCCAGCTATTTTATGCACAAATTGCACTGACACTACCCCTTTAAAACACAAATCTTTTAAGTGTGGATCCCGTCGAGTACGGCGGACAATCTGGGTGCTAATACCTTCCCAGGTTGTAACCAACCCCCTTTCTCAGTCTCTCTGGTTCGCAACCATCTTATCCATCTCTTTCTAGGTCTATGCAGCATTGCCTTTCCTCCGGGATAAAAATGCCTAGCTGGCGACTCTTTTCTTTTCCAGTGAGTTCACTGTTGTGTGTCCTCATTGTCCCTTTCGCCGACTGTTCGCGTCTGTACCTTTATCTGGGCCATTCCCATTTATCAGGAGCGACAGAGTGGTTTTACGGGTAAAGAGCTTAGAACAATCCTATAAGAATTTACCTGCTAAGGTTACTAGGGTTCACCTCAGAGCTGATTATACTCGTGATCCTGGATCTTGCATTGCATCCATATGCATATTCATTTCATTTATATTATTTGTTCATCTTGCATTTCATTCCAAAGCCATAAACTTATTTCATGTTCCTTCATCTTCAGTAAATCAAGTTGGTTTCCCGACGCCCGTATCGTGCTAGATGCCCGTATCTAACTAGAGCCAACACTAGAAGACTGATGGACGTGATTCAAGAAGAGCAAGCTGCTATGAGGGAAGAGATTGACTCGGTCAAGAACAAGATTGACCAGATTTATGAGACCATACAAGCTTTGGCTAGGATGGAAGAATGTCGTGAAGCTGCTGCCGCAATGAACAATGCTCTAGTACAAGGATCTACCTCACGCGCATTGCCCTCAGTTCCAGTTCCAAATCCTTTGGCCTATGGTTTGCCTCCAGGCTTCACTCCTGCTGTTGAGGAAGTCACTTCCCAACCAATACCTACCTCTGGTGTTACTGTTAGTGCTATTCCTCAAGCTCAACCTATTCCAAATCAAGTCCAGTTTCCTCATGCTGAAGAGGATCATCAAGTTGAGTATGAGATACATACTGTTGTTCCAATCACCAATCCTCATGCTGTCCAAGAATCTGAAGCTATGAAGATGTGTCGCGAGTTAGCCGAAAAACGCTGAATCATGGAAGGACACAACTCAACCTCTCTGAGTACCTCAGACATGTGCCTAGTTCCGGATGTTGTGATCCCTGCTAAGTTCAAACTGCCAGAATTCGAGAAGTACAAAGGCCTCAGCTGTCCTGAACTCCACTTAAGGATGTATTGCAGGAAAATGGCCGCTCATGCCAAAGATGACAGACTCATGATCCATTGCTTCCAAGACAGCCTGTCTGGAGCGTCTCTAGAATGGTACATGCAACTTGAACGTAACAATGTTCGTACTTGGCTTGATCTATCTGATGCATTCAAAAAGTAGTACAAGTACAACACTGACTTAGCTCCGAATCACACTCAACTTCAAAGTATGACTCAAAAGGAGAACGAATCCTTCAAAGAGTACGCACAACGCTGGAGGGAGTTAGCTGCCAGAGTACATCCGCCGTTGGTTGACCGTGAATTGATTGACATCTTCATGGGTACCTTACAGGGGCAATACTACGAAAAGCTGATCAACAGCGTATCTTCTGGATTTTCAGACATGGTGATCGTCGGAGAAAGAATCTAAGAAGGTCTGAAAAGTGGAAAGATCCAAGGAGGTTCTAGCAACCAAACCAATGTCAAGAAACCTTTCAACGGGTACAAAAAGGGCAAAGCAAATGCCATTTCTGCGGCAAGTGGGAATCTGCAACAGAGTGCAATTCCAATTCCCTACTACCAGTATCCGTATGTGGCTGCTGCGCAATATGCTCCCGTGCCATATCACCCAATTCCTCCAATGCCTTATCAGCAGGCCGTTCAAGCTCCATTTCCGCCTCAGATGGCTTATCAACCATGTTCGTATCCTATGATTGCAGCTGCGCAATATGCGCCCAATCCGTACCAGCAACCGGCCTACCCACAACGGCCTGGTCAACAACAACAACGCGCTCCTCAACAGCGCCCACCTGTAATACCTCAAAATTTGTCCTCATTATTTTTACCTTAACTGGATTACCGCTTCGCATCCATCTGCATCTTCCACTAGGTCATTAACATTCATAATCATGCATTTCATAGCTCGTAAGGCATGACGTCAAAGCGATTCTGTGTAGTGTGAGTTTGTCTGTATTCAAGGGTGTTTTAATTGACACTCAAGTGGAAGCAAGACTGATCTCCCAACATCATGAATATCTTCTTTATCAAGGTTCATCGGGTATGGGGTATATTGTCTTCAGGACTTCTCAAAGGACTCAAGCAGGTTAGGGGTGGATCAAGGCCATTAATGGTATTCCTCGAATATCATGAAAATGTGGTATGGATTAGAAGATGGTGTTGAAGATAAGGTCCTCGAAGAAGGCAATTTGGATTCATGAATTTAAGCACGGTTAGGGTTCGCTTTTAAATGTACAAGGCTGGAAGGATTGTGTTGATCTTTGGAAATACCAGATGTTTGGAATTTGAGACATCCGTTGACATTATTTTAAATTCATGCAAGATTTAACATAGTTTCGAAATTCGAAGTCCATTTGCCCAGGACCATATTCATTATCAACTAGATTCATTGTCTATAATCCATTTTGAACCATTTTTTTAAAACCAGTTTCAGAAGGTCTAGTTACAGACCATTACCCTTTTTTCTATGTCAATTTCTAAACATTTTTGGTTTTATATTTCCAATCCTTGGCCAAATTAAATAAATTCAATCATCAACAAAAAATCAATTAACCCGCATATAGCTATTCATTATTCGATTTTCGAAACTCTTTTCGAATCCATATCACAAAGCCCATTGTATTTGTTGTGTCCGTTGAAACCATTAGCCATTTTTTCCTTCTTTTGGTTGTACCTTTGCTCATCATCCTTTTAATACTAATTTCAGGCCCATTAAACCATATAATTTCAAGCCCATTAAACCATATTTTCTTAATCCATATTAAACCAACTTGTTCTGATTCCATTTTTCTCTCATTTGCCCGATTAAAGTTTCAATCACAAATTAAATCGCCAAACCTCTTTTTTGTGTTTAAACTCATATTTTTGCCCATTAGTCATTACCGAGCCCAAGACCCACTCATATACCAAAATAATAACACAAAATAGAAAGTAGTAGCTGCAAAAATTAGCAGTAGAAAATCGGGAAAAAAAAGAAGTGGAATTTAGCTAAACTTAACTGAATTTTAGTTAGAAAAGTATGGAAATTTAAGTTACATAACACTTGTGCAGAAATTCAGTTACAACAGAATTAACAGAAATAAATCAGTTACAAAATGAGGTTGCAGATCACAACAGAAATTCAATTACATACAATAGTTAAAACTGCAGAAGATGGGGTTGCAAAGAAAAAATTCAGTTAGAAATTGATATAACAGAAAAAATGCAGGTGCAGTTACAAGAGGTAACTGATATACATAACAGAAAAAACAGAAACAGAAGAAAAACGGAGAAAAAAAATACTCTTCTGCATCAATCTCGTTCACTCTTCTTCACTCTCCAAGACCCTTCACCAAAAAAGGCAGAAACGCAAGAATCTTCCTCTCTTCATCTTGAACCAGAAGTGTTCATCAATCTTTAGCCAGAACCTTGAATCTCTGCTTCAATCCCCTCAATCAAAAATCTCCAGAAAAATTGAGAACCTTCTTCAATCCATAACAGAAAAAATTTCACAGCAAACTATGTCAATATGCATAGCCAATAATCTTCAATACATCATTTTCTACATCAGCATCAACATCGCCTTACCATCATCATCTTCAATCAGCCATCACAAATCTTCTTCAATCAACTACACCCTTCATCATCAACAATCTACAAATTGAAGCAAGAATCACAACAATAAACCATGTTCAACATCAATAAGAATGCAACGCAATCGAAAATGGAAAGAAGAAGAACAAAATGAAGTTAAGCTTACCGGGAGCACTACACCGCCACTTTTATCTTCATTATGCATCCATGGCGGAGAAAATCGTAGCTACTATATCAGAGTATTGCACTATTTCGAAGCACGACACCATCACCATTATCAGTTTCATCGTCGAGCAAGAAAACTCCTTATCTTGGATCTTGGATCGCGATTCGCGGTATGGAGGAGATCCTGGTGGTTAGGGTTTTTTCTTTTGGCGAAGAAGAAGAAAAGTCTGTCGCCATTGTTAATAGAGGAAGGGACGTCGCATCTCACATCTTCTTCGAAAGTCTTACAAACCTTCAACGACCACATTTCAGAGGTAGAGAAACAGAGGAGAAAGAGGATTCAGAAAATGGCGAGCTTGAAGTCTCGAAATCGCACTTGGATTGATCTCTGATTCAAAGAGATGAGTCAAGGAGAGTTATGGCAGGTGCGAGATGGATGTTTGTTTCCTCCGTCGTCGCCGGCGTAAGGCCATGGCATGGTGGAGACCGTTGTTGTTGATGTATGTTGAAGAGCAAGACGAAGCTTAAAGAATGGTGCGGGAAAGAGATGACGAGATCAAAGGCAGAGGATAGTGGAAAGAAAGAACGGAGATGAGGCGGAAAAGTCAGGGGGTGAAATGTTATTTTCCGGTGCTATTCTCTTGTTCCGATGAGAGACTTTGTGAGATGAGGATGATGATAGAAAATGAACGCCTGTGGAAGGAGAATCATCAAGTTATGTTTTAGGGTTTCATGTTTAGATTTGGGCTTAGTGCTTTCAGGCCATGGATTCCGCTTTGCACCTTCTTTTTCTATTCACACCACCAAAATTCAACTCATACTCCCTTCCTGCGATCCATATTGTATTATTGGGCTTCAGAGTCCATGAAATTGCTATCTGCACTGACTAATAACGCATGCAGCCCCTCCCTACGACTCTCATAATGGTTTGGGCCTTGGGCCAGTTTTTTTATTATTCACAACGTCCTGATTTCATTTACACCCCCCTGTGTTCTATTTTTATTATTTTTAAGAGATTTCTATATAGGTTTCTTAGTTAATTTTCTTGGTAATAATTTTTGTGCATTAATATGCTAATCTGTTTCTAGTTAATATTTAGCTAGAATTTTTGCACTAACTTTAATTAGTGTTTATGACTAATTTTTGGATTAAAATGTTCATGAAGTTTTTTAATCGATATGGATCGATTCCGATTATGGCAAAGCTCAAAAAAGTGATTATGGAAGATAAGCATTTATTTTACTTATGGAGATTACAAGACCTTGCTTAAGGTTTTTTTCGAATTTTCTTTTATGAAGAATCGTCACTTCGATCAAGTAAGTAATTCCGACTTTAACGGCTCTTACGCATCATTTTAGTTGTATGCGGCCTAGGACCATATAGCTTAAGGTGCATATTGAGCCCTCCCACCTGAGGCATTGGATATATTTGCGATTTATGTTGATTTGTGTCGATTTCGGAACTTTGGGATTAGGTTGTGAACCATTAGGATCGATTCCTTTCACTTCCCCTTAAAATCCACTTTTTTGCCCGTTTCGTCGCAATTATTAAAAATAGTTTTAGGTGGGATAAAATTCTGGAAAAATTCATGAGTGACCCTCATCATCTTAATTAATTTTTCATATTTTTTGTTTCCATATTTGGTTGGTTTTGATAATTAATTTGGATTTTAGATCATAAGTTGTCCCAAAAAGGAGTGTTTTGACATATGGGACCGAAATTTTTTTTCCCCATAGGTGTGATACCTATTTTTTGTGTGTGATTAACCACTGGAATTTATGACACTATGATACTCATTAGGCATTTGTTTTATAATTTTAGATGCCCTTTTTGATCCACTTTGTGGAGGTGTTTTTCGGCGATCATGCCTTGCTATACCAATCGTTAAGTATTTGTTTTGGCACTTTGGTGCATAATTTTGTGGAATCATTTTAGACCATATAAGATAATGAATTCAAAATTTCAGGGATTTAATTTCATAATTTTTAAAGCCTATTTGCTATTTTTCCATGTCACCTAGATCCTAGGTTGATTCATGTGTTTATGTGTCGCATACCCTAGATATTAGGAAGGCATTCATGCCATTTGCTTGGAATACTTTTTGGTAACTTTTAGGAGTTGATTATATGTCATTTTTATGTCTTTAATTCAAGTCATATGTCACTTTTTGAACCATACTCATTTGGTTTGTTTTAGTGTTTCAAAGTGCATACTTATGTGAATTAACTTTAACCTAAACTAGTTTCTCTTCTCCTCTAAATAATAACATGAATTATGTGGAAATCATTAATTCCTATTCATGCATTCTAATTGCATATCATACCTTGTATGCTACTGACCCATAATTATTTCATGCATATACACATGCCGTTCATCTTTAATTTGCATCATTTGCGATCTTATGCGATTTTTGTTCATTTCTTCTCACATCTTCTTCTCCTTGCTCCATATGCCTAATCAATTGCACTAATGATTATATGTTCATTAATCTACATTAATAAGCATTCACTACTGACTTTGATGTTCATTTCATGTACTAATTCATGTTTGTAAGCCATATGCATTCATACTTCATCCATAAACCCTAATTTACATTTAGGTGAACTTAGGTGAACTTTTTGTACATAGTTTGACATAGTTTGATCTTGGGTGGTATCCTAGCATACTTAGGGACCTATAGCATGTAGCTACTGAATTTAGAAGTCATGTAACCTTTAGGTACCTTCACCTTTAGACTTAGGTCTTATTTTGAACCCTAGTTCCATTCTAGGACGTTTATGGTACTTAATCGCTTTCATGCTTTGATTTTACTTTCAATATGCATTGTCATGCTAACCTTTGTTTTGTAGAGGGGAAGATTGAGGTAAGCCTCACTTCATTCCTATCTTTCATGCATTATAAATGTGTTTTCCTTAGCTCTTTGTGCTTTGCTTTTATAGGTTCCCCTTTGTTCTTTAGAACTAACTTAACTTCCTTAGGAAGTAAGTTGCATTCTAGTAGTTCTAAGTTCCTTTCTCCATTAGGTTTAGAATACCTCATTAACCATAGGATCTCACATGTAAATAAATAAATAAAATTAGGCTTGTGTCTTAGTTCCCCATTAGATTTTTCCTTTTGCAATTTGAGTCATTCTTTCTCTCCTCACAAAGAAAATAATAAAACATTTAATAAAAGTCGGACATCCTTGTATGACACGAGACTTTGTTGCGAAGTGCTTATACGCGTCCTGTTTCGGGGCGAGGTGTAAGTACTTCCCGTGATGGATAGGTCTTAGTATGAGAATGTTCACAAACAAATTCAAAAGATACTTCTCTTAAAAGACAAAACAAACACAATAAGCGACTATCCTGCGGGAACTTCTTTTCTCATCTCATTCACTTTCAACGCGAACTCGCGACGACTTGTCTTTCATGCAAGACGGTAAACGCACTCGTACCAGACGAGCCTGCAACACCTGAGCATAGACATACGCAGTTCCAGCTGTAAAAACACAAACAAATAGTTCTCTCCTTAGTTAGGCGAACTATGTCGACTCTGATCCTCATTATCCTGATGAGGTACGTAGGCAGCGGGGTAGGGTCCGTTCGAGCATATTCTTTATTTTCCCTACATTTTTCTTATTCTTACTTTTTATTCTCTTTCTCCAGTTTCCTTTCTCATTTCATTCCAGTTCCAGTTAGCATATTCAGCAGCATTCGTATTTTTCACACCCTTTGAAACAAAACAAGCAAGCGTGGATCCCGTCGGGTACGGAGGACGATCTGGGGTGCTAATACCTTCTCAGGTCGTAACCGACTCCCGAACCCAGATCTTTGGTTCGCAGGACCTTGTCCTTTCCTTCTTCCTCAGGTTTGTGCAACATTACCTTTCCCATTCTTTCGGGATAAAAATGTCTGGCTGGCGTCTCTACCTTTTCCGCGCCACTTTCGCGTTTGTACTAGGATGAAAATCCTAGGAGCGACACCACCATATCAACAAAGAGGATATGATAGACACCTTGATCCCCTGCCTATGTCATATTCTGAAATATTTAATGGGCTGATGGCAAAAGGATCTCTTACTTTGAAAGATATGCCACCTCAGGCTGGTAACGCCCGGAACTATGATGCCAATGCTCTCTGTGAGTATCACAAAGGCGCTCCAGGTCACACAATTGAGAACTGCCATGCCTTCAAACACAAGGTTCAAGATATGGTCAACTCTAAGGATCTCACCTTCACTACGAGAAATCCAAATGTCCAGAACAATCCAATGCCTCTGCACGGTGCCATCAAGTGAAGACTTTTGAAGGGGTTGTTGAAGATCGAGCTGAATGGTCTCCAACTTTGAACAAGTCAAATCAAGAGAAGTTCAATTCCTCAAATCAAGGCAGCCATCGCCATTTATCATTTTCACAGTCATTGTTATTTTGTATTGTTTGTTTAAGTATTATTTGCTTTGAACATTATCGTTTGTACTTGGTTTTGTTAATATTTTGTTTATGCATGTTTTGAAACAATCTATTCGCATTCGCTCATCATTTATCATTTATCGCAAAAATCACAAAAATATATCCTCACTTCACTTTAGCAAATATTTGAGGGAGGATTATGAAAACAAAATACCCATAATTGTTGTGGTATGCTTTCGGATAAAATCTCGTCAACGATGTATAGGCATTCTTTCAAATCCCCAAACACTAAAGAAATAAGGAGTTAATCCCTAGTCAACCACTTCGATCCTAGAAGTAGGAGTTTCTTTCGAATACAAACCTTTACATTTAACCCGGGGCAGGTTAGTTGTTCAGTTAACCTGACTACACCTTCAAAAGATGAGACATCCCGTCGAAGGACCAATCAACAAATGACTTGGCAATCACAACAAAATACAAAAAATATAGAAAAAAAACACTAAGTTGAGCACCCGAAGGGAGACTTAGTCGAAAAAATAATAAATCAAAAGAGGAGCCCAGATCCTCAGCAAAAGCAAAAAAAATATCAGTGACCACAAAATCAAGAATTAAATGGTCACCAGCAAAATAAGCTGATTGTCACTTCAAGCAAACATCAAAGCTTAATCTTCACTCTTGCAATGTCGAAAACAAATGCAGGTGTAGAGTTAACTGAACGTAGGATTGGAGAACACTACGAAGAAGGGATGGGTACAGATCAAAATTTGAGCCTTATATCATTGTTTCTCAAACCATTAACCAGACCACGTTACAACCCTCAAAAGACCTAATTGAGACAGGGTTTATTCTGAAAGCACGCTACCAACAAGGTTGCGTAAATTGACTCCCATATATTTTCTAATCTTCAATCTCGATTGCACATTATTCTTGTTGCATCTTTCACGCATTTTCTAAATCAGCACCTCGTTTGGACTAACGTTCCATTCGTCACACTTTAATAGCATTCAAATAAATTGAATTTTTCAAAACTTACATGAATGTTGCATTAACATTACCATTTGTGTATGAACAATTTAATTGCAATTCAGTGCTTGACATCAGTGCAATCCCAACAAGGGGCAATCAAAAGAGAAATTTGAACTTCATTGGTGCCAACATGAATCAAGACTACCTCAACAACTCAATCAGGGGCAAATCATCTTCAAACAACTCAACCAGGGGCAGACGTCTACCAAATCCAGATACAGGAGCAAATCTTCCTATCTCTACTCCCCAGCTGAACAGGCAGTCCTTTCTAGACATTGGCAATCATTCAAAGCAAAATCAGTCTTCATGTGTCAATTAAGTCGCTTCGCTCACCAGCAAATAACCAAACTTGGAGCTTTCAGATCCATTTTCTGACCATACATCGTCGAAGACCAAGTGTCGGGGAATCAAACCCTCCACCCACCCAAAGTCCAATCATTGTTGGCAACTACCAGACCAAAAGTCCACCAAGCTGGCACCTTTCATTTTCCAATCACCTCATATGCATCATTACACATCATCTACATCAACCATTTACAACATACGCATCATTTGCATACCTAAATAAATCAGCTTTTCATATCCCTAACATTTCAACTTTCGTTCCAGTGCATAAACACTTGCATCGTACCTCCATCATTATGGAATACCATTTCAAAACAATCAGGCATGCGCGCATAAGTCAGGATCCAGGATCAATCGAAGATTCCAAGCATCTCCTCAGCGGATTCAGTGGTCGTCCCCCATTGAATCTTTTCTCTTCAACTATTTTAATTTCCAGCCACTCATTTTTTCCCTTTAGTGCCAGGAGTTGTTTTTAAATTTCACCCGCCTTATCATTCTTCGGTGATAAGTGATTTTATTTTCAGTTATTTGCCTTATCATCCTTCAGTGATTAGTGATTTTATTTTCAGTCATTTGCCTTATCATCCTCTAGTGATAAGTGATTTTATTTTCAGTCATTTGCCTTATCATCCTTCGGTGATAAGTGATTTTATTTTCAGTCATTTGCCTTATCATCCTCTGGTGATAAGTGATTTTATTTTCAGTCATTTGCCTTATCATCCTCTGGTGATAAGTGATTTTATTTTCAGTCATTTGCCTTATCATCCTGCGGTGATAAGTGATTTTATTTTTAATCATTCGACTTATCATCCTTCGGTGATAAGTGATTTTATTTTCGACCACCCGCCTTATCATTCTTCGGTAATAAGTGATTTTATTTTCAGTTATTTGCCTTATCATCCTCTGGTGATAGTTGATTTTATTTTGAGTCATTTGCCTTATCATCCTCTGGTGATAAGTGATTTTATTTTCAGTCATTTGCCTTATCATCTTCTGGTGATAAGTGATTTTATTTTCAGTCATTCGCCTTATCATCCTCTGGTGATGAGTGATTTTATTTTCAGTCATTTGCCTTATCATCCTCTGGTGATAAGTGATTTTTATTTTCAGTCATTTGCCTTATCATCCTTCGGTGATAAGTGATTTTATTTTCAACCATTTGCCTTATCATCTTCTAGTGATAAGTGATTTTATTTTCAGGCATTTGCCTTATCATCCTCTGGTGATAAGTGATTTTATTTTCAGTCATTTACCTTATCATCCTCTGGTGATAATTGATTTTATTATCAGTCACTCGCCTTATCATCTTTTGGTGATAAGTGATTTTATTTCCAGTCACTCACCTCATCATCCTTTGGTGATAAGTGATTCTATTTTCAGTCACTCGCTTATCATCCGCCAGTAATAAGTGATTTATTCTGTCAACTTGTTTTTTTTCGTTGTGTCACCTGTTTTTCAGTTTTAAATCATCAGCTTCTATCATTACTTATTTTCATTTTGTCAGACAAATTCGAAGTCTTTTAGTATCTAATTGGCTTATACCTTACAAGTATGAATGCAAGCCAATTCATCTTACTCGGTCTAAGTCAATTCGATAGGGGCAACTGTCATACCCCAAATCTGTCTTACTTGTGTCATTCATTTTATTTTATTGTCTAACCATTATTTCAAAAAAATCCAAAAAAACATGCACCATCCTATTTTTCTGTCTAACCTATATTTGAAAAAATCCAAAAATATGTCTTTATTTTCCAAATGCAGAGTTGGTGCGAAAATCAGATTCCATTCGGGTTTATCAGGACGTGTGTGAGATAAAATCGGTGGAGGTACATTTCATTGTCCATTCACTTTTTTTTTCATAACCATCTTTAATTTTATTTTAATTTCGTTATTTTTCATATTTCCATTCTTCATAGTATTATTATTATTATTATTATTATTATTATTATTATTATTATTTTCTATCCCCATTATTATTATTATTATTATTATTATATTATTATTACCATTAATGTTTTATTTCTAGTAAGATTATTTTTATTTTCTTATTATTTATTATTCTTATTTTTATCATTTTAATTTCTATTTTTCCTTATTATCATTATTATTATTAGTATAGTTATGATTATTATTATTATTATCATTGTTAATACACCATAACTTTTTTTATGAGTCTATTTACTACACAAAAATCACCCTATTCTTCCAATTTGTTGCACGTGACTTCCCACCTCAAATTTCTTCAACAGACAAATTCCGCAAACCCTTTCCACCACTTTTCATCAGTCAGCCATTTCCACTATCAACGTACAAATTACAGCCTGTCCCAATTGATCCACACGCAGTCTGCCAGCCACAAATATTGCACATGCCTTCACTTCCGTGAAACGAACAAAACCACGTCCAAATGCAGCTTCTGCACCACACTCACTAGTCTCGAAACGGCAACCAATTGTAACATCCACCCTTTTCCTAAACATAAAACATAGCAGAACAAATTTGTTGTTCACTGATTTCACAAACACAGGCTGTACAAAAATCCACCAGCATATTCCTCCTAAGTTTCCCAATTCACCCTCCATTGACTCCATTATAAAAACAGAAATTCTGAGAAGAAGAATAAAAAGAAGAAACCTCAGAACAACACATAAACATTTTGTTTCAAAAAAATCACTCAATCCAAACCTTCCAAGAATCATCACCTTTCATTACTGACTTTTACCCCTTCAATAAACACCATACGCCTCCTTTTATTTTTTTATTTTTTTTGTCAATGTTTAACATCTAGTCAATGATTTTATTTTGGTTAATTGTTTTCTTGTTATTTAATTTTCTATTTTAGGTTTATTATTTGATAAATGGTTGTTTAATGTTGTCATTTTATTCATTTGACTTCTTTAATTTCTATATGATAGTTTGATTTTCTATTCCTTATTCTTAGGGCCAATGATATATCAAAAAATTAAGTTATTTTCGATTTTATTAAATCTAAAAACTTGATTAATATGAGGCCATTTTTTTAGTTAGGATTTTTATTTAACATTTTATTTCTACAAAACCATTTATTTAGTTTAGTTTATCTTTGTTTATTGTATTATTCCAATTATTTAGTATATTATCAAATTTGATTCAATTTATTTAATTATTTGTATTTATTATTCTTATTCCGATTTAATTTCCACAAGTCAATTTATTTAATTTATTTATCACATTCCAACGAAAGCGATTCGACTCCTCATAGAACGATTTCAGCTTTAAATCGATTCTAAGGAAGTTAACGAACAATATTTCGACGTGTCCGAATAAAAGGTCCAACGCCTGCGAATAGTTGTCTCCGAATTTAATTTTTTCGCAACTTTGTCGCTTTAATCGAATCGCAAACCCATGTAAGACGAGCACGTCGTGCCTCGCCATTAAACTTTTCCGAACTCGACATTCAAATCTTTTATAATTAAATAACGGAATAACTGGATTCTGGAGTCTCGCATTCCTCGAATTATTGAATGAACGCTCCTGAGGCTCGCCCCACGGGACGTTGTTCATTCGACTTTCCGTAATTAAAACTTTTAATCTACACATCAAATAACGAAAGAATTGAATTCTGGAGTCTCGCATTCCTCGAATTCTTGAATGAATGCTCCTAAGGCTCGCCCCATGGGACGTGGTTCATTCGACCTCTCGTTCCTAAAACATTAACTAAATCGAACATTTTTTTCAAACGAACATTATTTAAATCCTCTCTATCTCGCAAACAAGCTAGCACTTCCGCCTCCTATCGCGAGCAGACAAGCCAACGCTTAGCAGTTAGAATGCGGTCTAAATAATCGTTCATCAAAACAAACCAACCAACCTTAGTACCACAAGTTACGAGGCTCTGACTTTCCCATTGCACAAGGGAATACGTAGGCACACGGATCTTACTCCTTTCCGAGCACAAAATAACCCATTTCTCCTATTAACCTTATATTAGAATCGTTCGCATTTATTCGAAGAAAACAGAAAGCATAAGTCAACATTAAATCGCAAATTAAACTAAGAGGTCCCCGTTGAGTACAACGGACGTAAGGGGTGCTAATACCTTCCCCTTACGGAATCGACTCCCAAACCTAGAATCTGGTTTCAAAGACCTTGTTATATCCGCTTTTTCCAAAGGTTTCTCGATATTTTCCTTTTCCTTAATTGGAAAAAATAAGTTCGGTGGCGACTCTGTTGTTTTAATTTTTATCCGCGGTATTTTTTATCGCGAGGTCGTATTTTTTCGAGGTGCGACAAGGTCCAGACGGAGTCAAGCCTCCTCAACAACGACAATATTCAGCTTCTTTACTACATTTCCATTTGCATTTCCCTTTATTTGCAAAACATTTGTATACATGTATGAAAGTTGTTTGCTTTTGAATGATCAATAATAAAACTCACATATTTTTCTTGACGTAATTCATTCACATTCACTTATAATTTTGTATGTGTACATCGCAATACCAATTGTCGTGCTTAAATTCTATGAGGGAGGATGACGAAACAAAAACGCAAAAATCTCTAATTGTGTGCTCTCGAATAAGACCCTGTTGACGATGTACAAGCTTTGTTTCAAATCCCTAAACACCGGAGATATAAGGGAGATAGACCCTCGCTAACCCCTTTGAGCCTTGAAGTAGGAGTTTCTTTTCGCATGAAAAAACCCTTAAGTTTAACCCAGGGGCATGGTAGATGTCAGCTAGTCGGACCAAGCGTTCAGGCATTCATAAAGGAGCGTATTTGAGGATCCATTACATTCCATCATGTTAATCAAGAGGTCCAAAGACCAAAAGCCACAATGGTTATCCAAATCAAGAGGTCCAAAGACTGGAAACCACAATGGTTATCCTTCATCGACCAAAGAATGAGGCAGTCACAACCCTCGCAAAGCAATCATGACAAACAATGTCACACGTTTTGTTCAAATAAAAAAAGAAATAAATGAAAAGCCCTCTAAGTCGAAACTTGAAAACAAGCGACTTAGGCAAAAGTTAGGGCATCCCGCTGGACTTCACAATCAAAGATTCACAAGAATCAATCCAGGAAAAGTTAGGGATAAGTAAAATAACGCAAAAGCGAAAGACGAAAAGGATTACACAAGGAGTTCCCTTAAGCAAGAACAAAGTCGTGTGGCATAGACACGAAAGACAAAGGGGTGACTGACTCCAAACGATAACCTGACTGGTGCTTGAAATGTTAGCAGCAATGGTTCCTCAACCAACACGAAACCCTTATGAAAGGTGAACTCCTATGAAAGTTAGCTGAACATAGGAACGGAGAACATCACGAAGAGGGGTGGGCACAAATAATTTCGAGCCTTTATCCTTTGCTTCTACAAACCGTGAACCAGGCCACGATACAACCCTCAAAAGTCCTAACTGAAACATGGTTATTTTGAGAGTATACTACCATGAGGCCGCGTTCCTGACTCCTATGAGTTGTGCTAAAAGATCCTTGTTAGTATTGCATGTACATACTTTCATTCAAAAATAATGTCGCATCTGAACTAGTGATTCGTTCATAAAGGTTTACGACACTTTTTCAAAACTTCGAGATTAACATGTGTGTTGCATTAGAATTTTCATTCTCAGAATAAACATTTTTCTGCCTGCATACATTTGTTTGGCGTCATAAAACGCTTACATGCGGAAATTCAGTCCAGAAGCTTAAGCTTTCCAAGTTGAGAAGTCTAAAGCTTCTGAAAGATAGTCACGTCGAGGTGCACTTTTCCGAGAAAGCTCCATTGAGTAAGGACTTTCCCAACCAGTCATGGTAAGAGCCAACCAATCTGGGGCAGTTATGTCAAGCAATATCCTCAAGAGTCAACCAAACTGGGGCAATTACCTCGAGATTCAGATCTCTCCTAGAGCAATTTCTTCAAAGACTCATACTGGGGCAAGCCACCCCAATCGCACGAGGATTCATTCTTTCCCGAAGACAGATAATCGGAAGTTCAGAATACCAGGGCAATTATACTCCTGAAGAGTTTAAAGATACCAAGTCTTTTGTAAAATCCTCATAAGGTAAAGCCCGAATCAAAGCAAATGATCCCTAGCACGAGACTACTTGAAACCCTTCCTCCTCAACAAGACTCGGTTCAGTTTTGTTATCCCCAACAGACGCATGGAAGTTATCCCCAGTAAAGTCGTCAAACTTTTCTTCAGCAGGTTTCCTTGATCTTATTTCCCGGCAGATCTCAAACCAAATCCTTCTCTTCCCCAACAGAGCAATAAGGATCATACCTAGCAAGAGTCGTCTTCCCGTAGTGAAGCACTTCTTACAAGAATCCAGAAATTCCCGGCAGTTAGCTGAATGGTTCCCTTCCCTACAGAGGTTTAGAAAATTCAGGTAGACAGGAGAGTTCTCCTCAGCAGAGCCTTGACAGGTCTTCCCCTAGCTAAGTCGAAAGTCGTCGATTCCCTAGCGAAATCTGTGGGATGAGATTCAATCCCCAACAGTTGAGGCATCCCCTAGCAGGGTCTTCAAATCTAAAGTCCAATTTATTTTTGGAAAAAGTAATAAGTCGAGACAGGCTAGTCAAACCCTTCTCCAACAGAAATATCGGCAACCATCTGTATTCCCCACAGAGTCAGCAAAGATTTGTTATTTCCGCATCAGGAATTCCCTTTGTACCTATCCCCCAGTGTCATAGGGCATTATATCATGCAGTTCAACGTATTTGTGCTCAATCCAAGGTTGATATCCAAAGTCCACCTGCAGCATGGCAATTTATCCAAAGTCCAACCGCAGATTGGCCAAAGTTCATCCTCGGGATGGAAAATTCTTAAAGTCCAGCCGCAGACTGGCCAAAGTCCATCCGTAGTGTGGCGAATTTCCAAAGTATCCCGTAGCGAGCAGCAGCCCCCGTAGTGTGGCAAAACATTGAAGTCTCCCGTAGTGAGCAAAAGTATCCTGTAGTGAGCCAAAGTCTCCCGTAGTGAGAAGAAGTCTCCCATAGCTGAGCAGTGTGCCCCCGTAGTGTGGCAAATTTTCAAAGTCTCCCGTAGCTGAGCAATGTGCCCCCGTAATGTGGCAACTTTTTTGAAAATCTCCTGTAGCGAGCAGCAGCCCCTGTAGTGTGGCAAAACATTGAAGTCTCCCGTAGTGAGCAAAAGTCTCCCGTAGTGAGGAAAAGTCTCTCATAATGAGCAAAAGTCTCCTGTAGTGAGCCAAAGTCTCCCGTAGCGAGCAGCAGCCCCCGTAGTGTGGCAAGAAATTGAAGTCTCCCGTAGTGAGCAGAAATTCTCCTATAGCTGAGAAATGTGCCCCCGTAGTGTGGAAAATTTTACAAATTTCTACGAAATTCTCCCGTGAGCAATGTGCCCCCGTAGTGTGGCGATTTTTCAAAGTCTCCCGCAGCTGAGCGATGTGCCCCCGTAGTGTGGCAAGATTTCCAAAGCCCCCGCAGTGTGGAAGAGTATCCCCGCAGAGTGAGCAAAAGTCCATCTTCAGGGTGGTAAGGTATCAAAAGTCTCCCGTAGCGAGCAGTGACCCCCGTAGTGTGGCAAAGCATTCAGAAATGGCAAGTTTTGGCCATTTTTGCAGCCACTTCAAGAGAGGCCTTCTCCCAATTTAAGAAGCAAATGAAAATTCTACCTTGAGCCCATTAAAGAGGGCATCTTAAGCTTCAAATCCATACGTGGAACTCACCCATAGCATTAAAATTGAGAGTTATGATCATTCAAAGTTTGGACAAATCAAGGAAAAAACCATGTCATGGGCTAGGCAAGGCCAAGCCTGCGCGCATGACTTGCCCTGCATTTTGTCAAACAGGTGGTGTGCCACAAGTTTTTCCATTTTTCTCCATCAAGATGACTTCAAATGAAAAAACCTCCAACATCAAAGTTGTTTCTTGCCATGTTTTCTACAAGTTTCATGTTTACCATTTTTTCATTTGATCAAGTTATCAAGGATATATGAAAGGTCAAAGTATGGATCTCATAACTGGTCAACCATGAACCATTTGCCTCAAGACATGTCCATTCAGTCAAGCCAATTATGCAGTCTTGTGAGATGAGTTTCAAAGACACATTTGAGATGTTTATAAGCTTTGTTTCATCATGTACTAAACACCAAACTTGCTCTATACATCTTCAGCTTCAATTTGAGCACCAATATTGCATGAATTGATGCCTTGTTCATGAAGAAACCTTCATTGGAAGATCATCACATGCAATTGGTTTCTTGTGCTCTAAGTTATAGAATCTTGGGGTGAATTCAAACCAATTCAGGGGTGTATCATAGTCAGCTTGTGTTGATCATAGGGTTCCCTCATCGTGTAAGTGATTCTCTACTTATGAGTGCACACCAACTTCCATGCACTCTCATGAAGCCTTTAAGCCAATAAGATGAAGCAAGTTGCATCATTGATCAGATTGCACATGATTGGCATGCTTTGTTTCATTGGATTCAACTTATGTGCACTGCAAAGTCAAGATGATCCCATGCCCGCGGGATAACCCTCATTGCCATACACCAACATCATTCAAGCATTGCATATGAATCAAACATTGGAATTCCAGCTGCTACTATGATCAAGGCAATTGCATTTCACTAATTCTCAGCATACCATAAGTACCATGAACATTGCAGCATGGGAGTGAGCTCGAGCAGTGCAAGTTCTAGAAGCTCCAGCTGGCATAACCTTCATAACCAACTTGACTCACTAGCAACTAACTCCAACTCAGTTAACTAGGGTCTTAACCCTAGTTCTAACTGTCGACTAAGGGTTAAGAGATCTATAAAAGGACGCGATGCAAGATAGTTCAAGCTAGCTTCACATTTTCATTCGAATCACACCTAAGACCTTCCAAAAATATATGCATTCTCTCTACAAAATCATTGCACATTGTGAGCTCAAGCATCATCAATCACTAGCTTCCATCATCTTCTTCATCAAGCTTCATCTGCACCAATTCACTTTGGATTTTCCATGGCTGCATTTAGTTGAATTTCATCAAGTTGAACTATTGCAAATATCTGCAAATTGGCTAGGAACTCATTCATTGCAAGTCACAGAATTGCACTCATCCTCAAACCATCATCATCAACATGTTTGGCACCATTTCCATGGCTGCAATTGCTTGAAACTCCAAGATTCAATCACTGCACAATTCTGAATTTTCCTGCATCTTCATCAATTCATCAAGATTTGGCATCAATAGAGTGTTTATTTCACTCTGCAAGGGATCAAGCTCAAGCATAGAAGGCTTTGGAACCTCCTCTTTGGATTTCTAGCACTCTAAGAATCATTGCATTTCAGGTTCTTCTTCAAATTCCCTTTGCATATGTTGCTTCTGTTTTAATGGATTTGTATGCTTTGAAGCTCAATAGGAGCAATGCAACTTCTGGCTAGATGATATGCACCTTAGGTGCTTAGATCTTTTTTTTAGGTGAAAAATGGTTGGCTTCGATTTGAATGATCTAGGAACCCTAAGTGAAAACCAAGGCCAGATATGTGATCTACTCAAGAAGACGAATCCATCCATGACCTTAGTTTTCATTTTAGTGAGGATTTTGTCCAAGCCCTAACCAGAGGTCACCGGAGAAGGTGACCGAAATTCCCCTCTGGTGACCGGAACAGTTGCCCTAATTTATTTTGATTTTAAAACACAACCATAGGATCTAGAACATCCGACACACCATATGCTGCAAACGCATTAATGAGGACACTCCCCCTCACGTGAGTCTTTTAGTGGACCTGAGTGATTGTGTGAGAGCGTGCCTAGGTCCTTGCCATATGTCCTTATTTTTATTGGTTAGGTCCTTTTTGTGAGAGTCAATGTGAAGCGTAGGATGGATCTGAGTGTCCATATGGAGTCAAATATGTTGACCAAGTCCACCATAACCCAGTAAGCCATCAGCGCATGGACCTGGGCCCTAATGACTATCTGCACTCCTCCTTTTAAAAGCCCAAACGCATTGAACTATTTTTCTTTTCTATATGCACCCCTGAGTATTTGTTTTCCATTTTATTTTCTATTTTTATCCCATTTCATTTTGATTTTAGAAAAATTCCAAATACCATCTAAAAATTCCTAGTTAATTCATACATGATCCTTGACATTTTCTCTAATTTTATATAATTTTTAATTCCATTTTTCTTTTATTTGTCATCTAGAATTAATTTCCCATCTTATTTTCTTCCTATTTTCCTTATTTTTGACCAATTATTTTGTTCATTTTTGTTCTCCCTAATCATGATTGATTTTGATACCGTCCTTCTTGCTTTATTCAGAGAACATATTGACCAATCCAAAAAGATTTTTGTTTCAATTTTTAGGTCATTGTTTATACCATTTTGATTCCATTCTTTTTCCTTGATCACAAGAAACCCTAATCTACTTCAAGCCTCCATTTGAATAGGTAAAAATAGGAATTTTCAAGAGAGTTTTTAGAGGTATAGCATTCTCTGGGTTTTGTATTTTATTGTCAAGTTTCATAATTGTTCAGGGTCATTTGCTATTTTTCCATGTATTTGGCATTATAGGTCATATTTTTTGTCCTTCTTCTATCTCCTTTTGTTCAAAATTGATTAGGCATTTATGCCATTCATGGGAGGTCTTTAATTTGAGTCTTCTATAGTCCATTAGAGGTATTTGAATGTTAAAATTCCATTTTAGGTCATTGCATTTTGATTAGTGTTGGTTACTTGAACCATAAGTCACTTAGGCTTTCTTTTGCCCTAATTCATCTCCCTCCTCCATCTTAACTTTTAAAAACCAATTTTATGATGATTATTGTATGTTTAGAACACTTCTTAACACTTCACCAAGTCCCTGGTTTTTGTATGGAGAATTCACATTTCATTATCCATGTTTTATTTTATCCTAAGTCTTTTTCTTCCTTTGAAGTTCAATAAGCATTTCTTCTCATTCTCATACCATTACACATAATGTTTGAATCTTCTTCACTTGGATCTCTTCATCCCTATTTAGTGTGACATCTTAGGATGCCCCCATTAGGTTTTAACCCCTAGATTTTCCATTCACTTTTGTTTTCATACAAGTTTGACAAGCTTAATCACTTATGTTCATCATTTAACTCCACATTAGCTTCAATTAGGGTTTGGCTTCCCTTTAGGGCATAGTTTGAGTTTGTTCATTCTTAGGGATTTAGATTGCCTTAGTGTGAATTAGCTACTGACTTTTGAAGTTTGTTACCTTGTAGGATACCTTAGACTTAGGCATTAGCCTTAGAAGTTCACTAACACTTTTCTTAGGCTACTTTTGAACTTTCCTTGAGTTTGCCATGTTTATATCATCAAATTGCTTCATCATGCTAATGTTTGTTTTGTATGGGGAAGATTGAGGTAAGCATCACTTAATTCCTATCTCTTATGCATTTTAAAAGTTTTTATCTTAGCACCTTGTGCTTTTCTTTTAAGCTCCCCTTTCCTTAGAGACAATTTAACTTCATTTGGAAGTAAGTTGATCTCTAATTCTCTTTTCTTCTTTTCCTTTCTCTTTAGGATTAGAACGCCTCACAAACCATTAGGATCACATTTTGTATACAATATATTACTTAGGTTTGTGTCTTAGTCCCCTTTAGTTTTGTCCTTTCTCCATTTGAGTCTTCTTCTCTCATCTCATAAAGCAAAAATCCAAAAGACACTCAATAAATGCTTGAGATAGTCTCTTGTGTATAGCCTTATTCCATGGGGAACTCATATTCATTCCATCTTGGAATAGTATGGGCTTGTCTAGCATGATGTACATGTCTGACATGAGACTATCTTCACAAAAAAACATAAAAGACATTTCTTCACAAGCTACAAAAACATGTAATAAGTTCAACAAGCTAGTGAACTTAGACCCTAATCCTTGGAAACAAGTCTTGGATAAATTCTCCTTACTTGGTGTGCTTGTTCTACTATTCCATCTTGGAATGTAGTAGCAAGTACACATTCCATGGAAAAGAGTTTTAATTCATCTCCTTGTGCCAAATTCATAGAAAACTCTTAAAAAACAAACAACAAACAATAAACAACTTTCCTGTGGGAACTCTCTTCTCATCTCACTCACTCTAATCGTGAACTTGCGACGACTTGTCTCGCATGCAAGACGGTAAACGCACTCGTACCAGACGAGCATGCAACACTTGAGCATAGACATAAGCAGTTCCAGCGTATAAAAAACACAAACAAATAGTTCCCGCCTTAGTTAGGAGAACTAAGTCGACTCTGATCCTCATTTTCCCGATGAGGTACGTAGGCAGTGGGGTAGGGCCTGTTCGAGCATATTCTTTATTTTCCCTACATTTCCCCCATTTCCTTTTCGTTCTCTTTTTCTTGTTCCTTTTCCATTCTCATTCCAGTAGCAGTTTTATTCGGCAGCAACTTTTATTTTCTCACCTTTTGAAACAAGCAAGCAAACGTGGATCCCGTCGGGTACGACGGACGGTCTGGGATGCTAATACCTTCCCAGGTCATAACCGACTCCCGAACCCATATTTTTGGTTCGCAATTCCTTTTCCTTTCCTTCTCTCTTAGGTTTGTGCAGCATTACCTTTTCCACTAATTCGGGATAAAAATGTCTGGTTGGTGACTCTACCTTTTCCGTGCCACTTTTACATTTGTACTAGGATGAAAATCCCGGGAGAGACAATATCATCAAGTTGGTTATATCTTTCCTCCCTTATCTTTTTTTTATGATAGCCTCTTCATCTCCCTCCCTTCTTTATTTTTCAAAACTTTCTCTCTTTTTCAAAGGATTCTTGTTTTAAAATTCTTCACCACTTTAATAATTCAAACTTTGACTTTTGTCAAGTGACTTTTTACTTCTTATTTTATTTCAATAAATGTCAATGAACTTAATCATTTTGACTTCAATTCAAAAAATAAAAAGAACCAAACTCACTCAAGTTGTTTTGTGCCTTTGTGCACTCCTTTTTTTACAAGTTTAGATTATGAGTCATTTTTTTAGTCGGGTGCAAGTCTCTCACATGGTTATAGTTTGATGTAATTGAGTCTTTTGTCATTTTTGCGGGGGGGGGGGGGGGGGGGGGGGTTAGTGGCATACTCGTCGATTTTATCCGAGTTGACTCCCTCTCCATAATCTTTGATTTTATCTCTAGTGAAGTTTTATACTTTCCAGTTGAGTCTTTTCTTGATTGTGTTTTGATTTATTTTCATACACAATTCTTCCCCAAGTTGAGTCGGTTATCTAGTGATTCATTTTCCTGGTAAACTCTTTTGTCTGTTTGTTATTCCCCAGTGGGAGTTCCCTCTTGTTTCCCAAGCATTTATTTGCCTCTTGTGGTGCTATGTGTCGCTCCCACAAAATGACACCTCGTCAGGTCAGAAGGGGTACAAACGCGGACGGTCGGCGAAAGGAGAAAAGGAAATAAATAGAGTCGCCAGCTAGGCATTTTTATCCCGAAGGAAAGGTAATGCTGCATAAACCTAGAAAAGATATGGATAAGACGGTTGCGAACCAGAGAGACTGAGAAAGGGGGTTGGTTACAACCTGGGAAGGTATTAGCACCCAGATTGTCCGCTGTACTCGACGGGATCCACGCTTAAAAGATTTGTGTTTTAAAGGGGTAGTGTCAGTGCTATTTGTGTATCAAAGCTGGAAAGAATGCAAGTATCAGTGTAAAGAAGTGTGGAGTGTATAAGAGAAGTGTCAGTGTAAGAACAAGAATGGAAAGCTCAAGATATTGAGGCTAAAAGGATGATGCTGGAAGGAGGGGGAATATACAGAGACTTTTTGTTCGATAACTGTTAAGTTATGCCTACGTATCCTCTCGTGCAATGAGGAAGTCAGAACACCGTAGTTCGACCCAAAGAGACTAAAAGATAGATTGACTTGTGAACTGCTTGCTTGTCTATGCTCAAGTGTATGACCTGTCTGGCTCAGGTGCAAACTGTCTTGCATTAGACGGAAGAGGCAAGTTCTCGTTTATGAGTGAATGAGATGAGAAAAGAATCCCGGAGGAGACGATTATTGTTTGTTTTTGTGTTTTCAGCCTTTTATTGGTTTTTTGAGATTTGTCATAAACTAATGAGCTTAATCCTAAACCAAGGGTTAGTAAACTCATCACATCTTCCCTCTGATTAGGGGTAATGAGAATACCTTAAGTGTGAAGTCAGTATCTCACACTTAATCACCATGATGTAGGATTAAGATTATTAACCTACTTATAATTATTTAGATGTTTTTGTTGTTTTTGTTTAGTGTTAAGTAATGAGTTTAAGCCATAATCAAGGATTTAATGGACTCATTACACCATCCTAATAGAAGGATAATAGATGAGAGCATTGAAGCTGAGGAAGACTCCTCAACTTAATCCATGATTAGGGATTAACCTCATGACAAAACAAAGCCTTTATTAAGTGGATTTTAGTTAATGGTAAGATTAAGAAATGATTTTTATGGTTTGTAAGACAACTTGAGGGGGACTTGTCCATTAACACTAGGGTTAGTCCTTCTTGACCAATTAAGGAAGAATTAGAACCCTAATGCAAGGCCCAAGTTACAAGCTTGATGTCTCAGTTATTATTAGGTGGATTGATTAAAGGATTTAAACACATTAAGGGTTTAACACTTAGGATTAAAGTTATACACTCCATCCTAATAGAAGGATGCAGGCATAAGCTTAATCACAAAGCCTTAAAGCCTTTAGGGTTTAGTCCCTGATTATGAAGTGAGGAGAGAAGACTCAAAGATGACACAAAGGTAAAAGTTAAATGGGGGACTAATCAAAACCCTAATTATTATCATGCTTGGTCATTCCTAGGGCTTATGAGGTTTAAGAAAGAAATCTTCAAAGAACCACCAAGGAGAATCAAGATGAAAGGAGGAAGGAGCAAAGAGAAGCAAAACAACTTGCTTCACTTAAGAAGACAAGTTGCTTGAAGAAAGAAAGTGGGAGAGAGCTGAATGAGCAAGCTCACTCTAATACACATACAAAAATGCAGCAAAGGAAGTATGAAAGAGATGAAAAGAGAATGTGAGAAGTGAAGGCAAATTCACTTCTCAAACAACTTACCACCTGAAATGTTAGCATAAGAAATGAAATGCAATGCAAATGAGATGAAATGTGATGATGCAAACCAAAACCAGGAGCAAGATCATGAAGTTAATGATGCTAAGGGATGATGCAAACATGAGGCAAGGCATGAGAATGATCAAACAAGCATATGGATGCAAAAGAGGCATGCTTTGAACCATGAAAGTTCATGAAAAGTTATGAAATGCCCAGGACAAATAACATGGCAAATGAAAGATGCAATGATCAAACATGATTCTAATATGTCCTAGGATGTATTATGAATCATGTTGATGCACAAAATGTCATGGAAATTCATGGTATGCAAGCAAATGAGAAATGGATGCAAAGGAAGGCACAAATTAGGGTTTCATGCACCACACAAAGCAAAAATCCAAAACCAGAAGCAAATGACATGATAAAAATTTGAAAATGCAATCAAAGATACCCTAAACCTATACAAACTCACTGCCCAAAGAAGGGGATTCAACTCTTAACTTAGTGAAAGTTATGAATTTCCTAAGATTGCTAGGGTTTTGGGGTACCTCATCCAGAAAAATCCTAAATAAATTGAAAATGCAAGATCAAATCAAACCAAATTTATCCTATAAACTACATTCTATACAAGATGCAATGCAAAAAGAATCATCATCCAACTCTCAATGGTTAGGCAGAAATGAATTTTTGAAGTTGGACATAAAATATTGCCTTGAAATGAAATTAAATCCAATGAAAATGATCAAAAGGCATCAAGAACAAAAAATAAATTTGTTTTGAGAGTTGGACAATGTTTCTAAATGTTTCTAAATGCTATGTGAATTTTTTTGTGATTTTTAAATACCTAAATGTATTTTTAATTAATTAATTTTCATTAACTAATTAAAAATAAACTTTTAATTGATTTAAAAATAATTTTTAATGCAAAAATAAAAAATAAAAATATTTTTGTGTTTTAAAAATTAATGAAACTCTTGACAAAAAATTTCATAATTTTTAAAGGTGTTTTGCTATTTTAAATAAAATGTATAAAACAAATGCAAAGTAAATGAATTAAAATTAAATTATGGAAAAGTATGCAAAATGAGAGGATCAGATGCAATCTGGGCTGGGGAGGTTTGACTTGGCGCGCAATCCTACGGCCCAAGTTCAAACTTCCTAATTTCTATTTTTAAAATTAATTAAACTGGATTAATTAAGTTAATTGGGGATTAGGGCATAATGATGAGATCCTGGCCACACGTTTGCGCGCAAGTCAACCAAAGTCAGCTTGATCTAAGGTCCACATTCAAAGTTCATTTAATGACACAATTAGGGTTTAATGACCCTCAGGTGGCCGGAGAAGACTTCCGGTCATCTTCTCCGGCGAGACCTTCAACCAATCTCTCTCAAAACCTCACTAAAACATGTCAAAATCTCCAGATCAACTCAACTAAACACCCTAAACAAGAATCTAACAACAAAACTTATTTATTTTTTATGAATCATGAAGAACAAGCAAAAATCAAATGTACGGGCAAAGTTTCAGACAAACCATACATCCTCATTTCTGCATCATTTTCAAAAATTCAAAGCTCATTGCATTCAGGGAAACATGTAGATCATTTTAGTAACTTAAAACAAGGTTCCTGGAAAAAATAAATTTCGAAGCTACCTGAAGTGAAGCTTCCAGTTTGGGGCTTTCAGGCTGCCTCCTTGCTTCAAAGCTTCTCCAATGGACCTCCTGAAGATGCTTTGAGGTTTAGTTTGATTGGAAAGTGGTTGATTTGTGAGATTGATCAAGTTCTGTTCAGTGAGGGAGAGAAATCGTGTTTTGTTTGTGTGAGGTTTTTGGCTGTTTCAATGGTTGGTTTGTGATCAGTGAGTCATTTTGAGATCAATGGTGAAATTGGTTTGAAGAATGGTTGAGTGAGCTGAGAGATTCGAATGGTTTTGCAAGTTGGAGGATTTTTGATAACTATGGCTTGGGGTGTGTTTCAGCATGAGTTGTGTGATGCTATGGCTTGCTTTTTGTCCACTTATCACAACTAGAGAGGTCAGTGAAGTGGTTGTGGCCTAGCTTGATTGGTATGGGTGCTTTTGCATAGATTCCAAGTTAGGTGTACTTGAGGTATGGGCAAGTGTAGGGAAAGGACAAAGCATGGCTTGGCTGCAGCTTGAATCAGGGAGAGCCATGGAAAAGGTTTAGAGGCAATTCAGCAAGTGGATTAGGGTTTGTGATAGGTTTTGCAACTTTGTGACCTTTTGCCCCTTTTGAAGTTTCTTGATCCACAAGCCATGAAAAATGAAAAACTCTTGGTGCATTCTGAATTTTAGGCAATGGTTTATGTTTTTACAAAGATTAGAAGTTCATTTGAAGTCTCAATTTGTCTTGGCAAGTGGTTTTGCAACTTTGCCTCTTTGGTGCATGACTTGAAATTATGTGATTTTTCCCAACTTTGACAAGCCATAACTTTTGATCCAAAATGAATTAGAATGAGTTCTTGTACTTTTTGAAAAGGGAATGATCCATTCTACAACTTTCATGACCAAATTTTTCCCATTTGAGGCATTTTTGAATCAAAAAGCAAGGGTTGAAAAAGTTTCCCAAAATGGCAAGTTTCCATTACAAGTCATTTTCCCAAAAAGTCAACTTTGCAAATGGCTTGAAATTCTTCAATTTTGTGAACTTCCAACATCTTCTATGATCAAATAAAGATCATACACATTCAAAATGATGAAGAACACCCCTTGGTTGGGTCATTGGGGGCCTCAGATGCCCTGATTTTGCACTGACTTGCTCAAGAAGTCAACTCTTGATTAGATGCCTTCCTCTTGGAATTTCTTCATGCAAATTGATATGCATTATCCTTGTGACATATAGAGACCAATAGAAACAAGAATGACCAAAAAATTTGGGGTTATGGCCTTTGAAACCAAAACCCTAATTCTAGGTCATCTGTGCAGTTAAACTTGGCTCTGCTTCCATGCCATTCTCAGTTCTTGTGATTATTTGACTTCCTTGACTTTGAGAGGATATAATATGACGCTTGAACACACATGGACCCCTTTGAAGTGATTGAAGACCTTTGGAGTGGCTAAAATGGCTCAGGATGGCTTAGATCACAAACCCTAGATGCAGATGACTTTGAATCAATGCAGTGAATCAAAAATGTGGTATGAGATACTATGATTGAACTTATGCATATGAAGAGATCACAAGACATGGTATGAATGGGTGAGGGAAAATTTGGGGTGTTTACAGCTGCCCCTATTCAAACACGAGTTAGCTGTGCAGGATGTAAGCAACGGCTTAACAGACAAACAAGATAACTTGTGGTTGAATACCAAAGACAGTCCAAAATTTGCACTCACAGAATGAAGAAGAAAAGGGATATAGATTGTAAAAGAAAATAAAGTATAATTATAAAGTGCGGGCGACGGAGGACGACCGCTGGGGAAGGAGCAATGACGGGGACGGCCGACATGCTGGGGATATAAGAGATTATGATGGGGACGGCCATCAAGTAAAGCTACAAGACTCTCTGGGTGATTATAGGTACAAGAAATAAATGATGACGTACGATCATCAAAGGTGAAGGACGATCACCTAGCAGGGGACGGCTGCTCTGTGGGGGTAAGATGAGGGACGGTCATCTAAGGTGAAGGACGATCACCGGGCAAGGTACGGTTGCCAAAAGCATCACGACATAGGATGAATGTCGGATAAAAAGGTCAATGATGGGGACGGCCATCGGATAAAATGATGAAGGACGATCATCAAGAGGTGAAGGACGATCACCTAGCAGGGTACGGCTGCTCTCAGGGTTTATCATGACATAGGACGAATGTCAGATAACAAGATCAACGATGGGGGCGACCATCGGATAAAATAATGAAGGACGATCATCAAAGGGTGAAGGACGATCACCTAGCAGGGGATGGCTGCTAAATATCACGACATAGGGCGAATGCCAGATAGAAAAGGGTTCCAATAATGGAGACTCCGCTGGGGAAAAGATGAGGGACGGTCATCCAGAGGTGAAGGACGATCACCTGGCAGGGTACGGCTGCCGAAAAGGTATCACGACATAGGATGAATGTCAGATAGAAGGGAAATAATTCACTGGGATTTGCTGGGACAAGTAAACACGGACGAGTGTCTATATCCAAAAAATGAGAGGTATCAGTGTTTGGGTATAGCGTATAGATTAAAGATGCGGACGAGCATCCTTAAGACTATGATACGGACGAGTATCAGTAGAAACAAATGCTGACACATGTTCGGAGATGATGATACGGACGAGTATCAACTAGTTAACAAAGAACACGGACGAGTATTGATTCTGTGGGGACTCTTCTGGGGAATAGTAGACACAGACGAGTGTCTAATTCAAGAAGACATAAGTGTTTGACATGGTGTATAGATTAAAGACGCGGGCGAGCATCCTTAGGATCATAATACGGACGAGTATCAGGTAGAAACAAACGCTTGACGCATGTTCATAGATGATGATACGGACGAGTACCAACTGGTTAACAAAGAACACGGACGAGTGTTGAATCTGAAGGGACGTAAGTGGTGTATACAAGATACGGACGAGTATCTGTACGAGTGAAACAAGAGTAACAAATATGAGTGATGTACAGATGAGTGTTTAACTTGCTGGGGAGAGTATGACACGGACGAGTGTCAGAGGAAGGTAAAGTGTATGATTTGCGAAGTGTTTTAGGTAGCTATGTTGGGGAAGGTGACACGGACAGGTGTCAGGGAATCTGTACATGTATCTGTGAGTGCAAAGAGGACGCTTTGGCTTTCTACTGGGGATATGACACGGGTGTCAAGAAGTAAGTGTTTGTTTGTACATAATGCTCGGGCGACTTTACCGGGGAATCATGACACGGACGGGTGCCAAAAGGAGTGTGCATTTGTATTTATGAGTGTAGGGCAAATGCCTTGGCTCTCTGCCGGGGAATTTGGAGAGTTTTCTGCATATCGTTGATGAATTGTCAAGATTTACAAGTGCTTGATTCAGGTCATGGCTCATGATTATGCAATATGTTTGATTTTTGCCGTAATGCTCCGTATTAGACGGAATGCTACGCTCTGTGGGGGAAAATATGATGCAAATGCTATGATTATGCAAAGATACCGATCCGGGATCCGGGTCCTGTTGCTATGAAGATCCCTGGTTGATCTGTTTGAAGTGAACATCCCAGCTGGGGATAAGATCATTGGTAGATCTGACATATGGGACTCTGCTTGGGGATATAGGTCACTGGTAGACCTATCTTTGGTAATGAGGGACCCAGCTGGGGTTTGTAGAAGCTTCACCACTCTGCTGTGAGATCTTCAGGCGTTGCTCTTCTGGATAGAGGCTGAAACTCTGTGGGGAGATGGTTCCCTCTTTTGTACTTGGCTGAGGAGGAAACAACAAATAGCAACTCAGCTGGGGAGAAAAGCACCCCCGGTGCTAAGACTGAGTGGATAATGATTTTCCAGCTTGCTGGGATGAAGCTTTTATGCCTTATGTTGTGCTTTGAATGCCTGCAATCCTGAAAAGATAGAGAAGCGCACAAGTAATCCCGAGGTATCCCTTACCGGATTCCATCATAGGAGCTTAGACACCCCCGGGAGTAAGTATATTTCCTGCAAGCACGTATTTTTAGAAGAGAAGCATCTGTATTCAGGCAATCAATATCTTAAGGACATCGGACATTTTGCAAATGAAAATAAAATGTACGAGACGAAACATGACTGAAAATCTGATTTTATTAATTCGTGTGCCCTGAATCGGCAAGAATACAGTCGGGGAAACAAATCCCCTGAAATGAGGAGATCGTTACAAATTGAGAAACAAAAGATATTGGCAATGTTGATGACGCTTCAAGGAGCTTCCCTTTGCTATGACTCGTATGACATTTGACGTTCTTCTCATCTTGCTTTCTGAAGAAGGCTGATTCTGAAAGAAGCTTGATCCTTTCGAAGCTTACTAAGTTGTGACCGATACAGACGAATTCAGAATGCAGTTGTTCGCTTATTCCCTTATTTTGCATGGATCGCCCTTTCGGGTTTTCAATCCATCGGGATACCCATTTTTGCCTGAGTTGTCCAATGCGGCTTTTCAACTCAGCGGGTGTACATTTTTTGTTTATTTTCCCTTATTTTTGCCTGAGTCCTTTATTCTGTTTTTTGACTCGCCGGGATGCCCTATTTTAGCCTGGACTTACATTCTGTTTTTATGTCCAGCGGGTCATTTTATGCGAAGTATTTTTTAACTGCATCTGAATTCACAGGGGACAGGAAGTCTTCTCCATCCATAGTGTTGAGCATCAGTGCTCCACCAGAGAAGACTTTCTTTACCATAAATGGCCCTTCATAATTCGGAGTCCACTTGCCCCTGTGGTCTGTATGAGGAGGGAGGAGTCTTTTCAGTACAAGATCCCCTACTTGGTATTCTCGGAGCCTGACTTTCTGATCGAAGGCTTTCTTCATTCTTTTCTGATACAGCTGCCCATGACAGATTGCAGCCAGTCTCTTCTCTTCAATCAGACTCAGTTGTTCGTATCGGGACCGGACCCATTCTGCTTCATTTAGTTTAACATCCATTAACACCCGTAAGGAGGGTAATTCAACTTCAACAGGTAGGACTACCTCCATACCATACACAAGTTGATACGGTGTTGCCCCAGTGGATGTTCTGATTGACGTGCGGTATCCATGCAAGGCAAACGGTAGCATTTCATGCCAGTCTTTATAAGTGACTACCATCTTCTGTACAATCTTCTTGATATTCTTATTAGCCGCCTCAACAACGCCATTCATCTTTGGCCTGTAAGGAGAAGAATTGTGGTGTTGGATCTTGAAGTCCCGGCACAGCTCTGCCATCATTTTGTTGTTTAAATTGGAACCATTGTCAGTAATGATTCGCTCGGGCACTCCATACCGACAGATGATGTCTCTCTTCAAAAATCGGGCTACCACTTACCTTGTAACATTTGCATAGGAAGCTGCTTCGACCCACTTGGTGAAATAGTCAATGGCAACCAGGATGAATCTGTGGCCATTCGAAGCAGTTGGTTCAATCTTGCCAATCATATCAATGCCCCACATGGCAAAGGGCCAGGGTGAAGACATCACATTCAAAGGATTGGGAGGCACATGCACCTTATCCGCATAAATCTGGCATTTATGGCATTTTCTGGCATAGGCACAACAACCTGCATCCATTGTGATCCAGTAATATCCTGATCTTAGCAACTTCTTGGCCATGGCATGCCCTCCTGCATGGGTACCAAAGGATCCTTCGTGCACTTCGTGCATTAACAAGTCTGCTTTTGTCTTATCAATGCATCTGAGAAGTACCATATCAAAGTTTCTCTTGTAGAGGGAACCATCGGTGTTCAGGAAGAAACTACCAGCCAGCCTTCTTAACGTCTTCTTATCATTGGAAGATGCCCCAGGTGGGTATGTCTGATCCTCCAAGAAGCATTTGATATCATGGAACCAAGGCTTATCATCTTTAACAACATCTGCTGAGAACACATATGCCGGTCTGTCGAGTCTGGATACTGCAATTTGAGGCACAAAGTTGGCAGCTTGAACTTTGATCATGGATGAAATGGTAGCCAAGGCATCTACAAACTGGTTTTCGTCTCGAGGGATATACTCAAGCTTGACTGTTGTGAAGAAAGTCAGTAACCTCCTTGTATAATCCCGATAAGGTATCAGATGATCCTGGTGTGTGTACCATTTGCCGTTGGTTTGATTAATTACCAGAGCTGAATCTCCGAACACAGTCAAGGTCTTGATCCTGAGGTCAATGGCTTCCTCGAGACCCATAATGCAAGCTTCGTATTCAGCTTCGTTGTTAGTGCAGTTGAAAGTGAGCTTTGCCGAGAAAGGCATGTGAACTCCCTTAGGTGTAATGAGCACTGCACCAACACCACGACCATTCATATTAACAGCCCCGTCAAACATCATAGTCCATTCTTCTTCTGGGTCAGGCCCTTCAGTGTGAATAGGCTCTTCATGATCTTTTGCTTTTATGAACATGATGTCCTCATCAGGGAAGTCAAATCTCATAGGCTGGTAATCATCAATGGGTTGCTCAGCAAGATAATCAGACAATACACTGCCCTTGATGGCTTTCTGAGATGTGTATTGAATGTCATATTCTGTGAGGATCATTTTCCATCTTGCAACCCGTCCGGTAAGTGCTGGCTTCTCAAAAATGTACTTAACTGGATCCATCTTTGAGATCAATAAGGTAGTGTGAGTCAACATATACTGCCTTAGTCAGCGAGCAGCCCACGCTAAAGCACAACAAGTTTTCTCGAGTAGTGAATAACGTTGTTCACAGTCGGTAAACTTTTTGCTTAGGTAGTATATTGCATACTCTTTTCGACCAGACTCGTCATGCTGGCCCAGCACACACCCCATTGACTCTTCTAATACTGTCAAGTACATTATTAGAGGTCTTCCTTCGACCGGAGGCATAAGGATTGGAGGCTCTTGCAAGTATTTCTTGATTTTGTCAAAAGCTCTCTGGCAGTCTTCGTTCCACCTGACTGTTTGTTCCTTTCTCAACAATTTGAACAAAGGTTCACAAGTTGCTGTAAGGTGAGATATGAACCGTGAAATGTAGTTCAATCTACCCAAGAACCCCTGAACTTCTTTTTTCAGTTTTCGATGCAGGCATTTCTTGAATGGCTTTGACTTTATCAGGGTCAACTTCAATCCCTTTCTCACTTACTATGAATCCCAGCAGTTTACCGGATCGCACCCCGAATGTGCATTTGTTGGGGTTTAACTTCAGTTGGTACTTCCTCAGACGCTTGAAAAGCTTCAATAGATTTACCAGATGGTCTTATTCTGTGAGGGACTTGGCAATCATGTCATCCACATAACATTCAATTTCTTTATGGATCATGTCATGGAATAATGTTACCATAGCCCGTTGGTAGGTTGCACCAGCATTCTTCAATCCGAATGGCATCACCTTGTAACAGAACATGCCCCAGGGCGTGATGAAATTTGTCTTCTCCATGTCTTCAGGTGACATCTTGATCTGATTGTATCCTGAAAATCCATCCATGAAGGAGAATACCGAGAACTGAGTCGTATTATCAACCAATACATCAATGTGAGGTAAAGGGAAATCATCTTTTGGGCTGGCTCTGTTCAGATCCCGGTAGTCCACACACATCCTCACCTTGCCGTCTTTCTTAGGCACATGTACAATATTAGCAACCCACGGCGGATAGCTAGTCACAGCAATGAAACCGGCATCCCACTGCTTTTGTACCTCTTCCTTTATCTTCATTGCCATATCGGGGCGAGTACGACGCAGTTTCTGTTTTACCGGTGGGCAGTCTTCTTTCAAAGGCAATTTGTGCATGACAATATCGGTGTCCAACCCTGGCATATCCTGATAAGACCAAGCAAACACATCCACATATTCACAGAGCATGTCAATCAGTTGTTCCTTCACTGAGTCTTGTAGGCAGGCCCCGATCTTAACTTCTTTCACATCTTCTTATGTACCAAGATTAACTGCTTCAATCTCCTCCTGGTGAGGAGTAATAACCTTCTCCTCTTGCCTTAACAACCTGGCTAGTTCCTCAGGTAGCTCATAATCTTCCTCAACCCCTTCATCAGCTTGATTGATTGTGTCAAAGTCATACGAAGTCATAGCTGTGTTGTTGTCGGTGCAGTCTGAAAGGCACTCTCTGCAAGGGTTTAGATTGTTCATTTTAGTGATCGATTTTAATCTTATTTAGAAAAAGTGAAATGAAGTTATCATTTTGAAAACATTGCCATTTTATTTTTGTACAAAAAGAAAAATGAAAAATAGTGAGCGGAAAAGGAAAAGACTCATTTGCAAAAGATGTCCGATATTCATTGATTGATCTGTTTGCACAAAATTACAAGATGGCCCAATTACAAAATGAGTCTTGACATCTTGGGCTAGATGCAAGACTTGATGCATGCTTAAAATATACAGGAAATAATAATTACTCTGCAGGAGTAACCCTTATAATTTCCTGGGAAGACCAGTTTGAGATATGGCTCCCCGGGATCCTTGGACGTATCCAGCTCTCCAGGTTGCGCTCATCTTCCGACTCATCTTCCAAGTTGTTCACTGCATCAGGGGTGAGCATCCCCCCGCTGACAAAATCGGGCTTCTTAGCAGCCTCTGATTGATCTTGTGGAGTTGGTTTGTAACCCAACCCAAATTTGTCCTCCTTCTTCTCCACAGGTAGCAGTTTGCCCCAGCCTTGGGCAGTACCCTCTTCAACAACCTTCCTGGCTTGCTGATAAGATGTCATGGAAGTTCCCAGTACAGCAGATGCTTCATTTATGTTTAGGGCCTCAAACCCCTGGCTCATGGTTTCATGGATTTCTCCATCCATTTCAATGTATTTGTATGTAGCCAGATGGCTAACAAAGATGTCCTCTTCCCCACAGATGGTGATGATCTGGCCCTCCCACTCGAATTTCAACTTTGGTGAAGGGTAGACGTAAGTGCGCCAGCGGCATGGATCCAAGGTCTACCCAACAAACAGTTGTAGGCCGGCTGAATGTCCATCACATAGAAGGTAATCTTAAAAGTCTGCGGGTCAATCATCACAGGCAGATCAATCTCCCCTAGCACTGATCTTTTAGAACCATCAAAAGCCCTTACCACCAAATTACTCGGACGCAATGCCAAGCCATCATATTCCAGCTTCACCAAGGCTTTCTTTGGTAGAACATTGAGTGACGACCCAGTGTCTACCAGTACATGAGATAGAACAGCACCCTTGCATTCCAGAGTGATGTGTAAAGCCTTGTTGTGGTTACGTCCCTCAGTTGTTAAGTCAGCATTGGTAAAGCCCAGTCCATGACTGGTATTGACGTTTGCCACCACAATTTCTAGCTGATTAATAGTGATCTCCTCTGGCACGTATGCTGCGTGCAAGACTTTCAATAATGCATTCCTGTGAGCTTCAGAACACATCAACAGGGATAATATGGAGATCTTTGAGGGAGTTTGGTGAAGCTGATCCACCACCTTGTAATCACTTCTCTTTATAATTCTCATGAACTCATCTACATCTTGCTCAAAAGATGTCTTCTGAGTTTCTTTGATAATTGGTTCTTCAGGCATCACACTCTTCCCCTTTGCTTTTGCGGCAGCTTCTGCTTCGGCATTAGGTCTTTGCAATTGCGAGGCAAAAAGGCGTCCGCTTCTGGTGAAGCCTCCGCCTCCCCCAACATTATCAATCTGTGGAGAAGAAGTTGAAGAGTCCAAGGTGATTTTCCCCCCGTTGCAGTAGAGGTCAGAGCCATAATGCCAAGGTATGGCATTACTGCTTTCATATGGAACTGGTCCAGGCACTGTGATGGTAACTGGACTGACTGCAGTAGAGGAGGGTACTGAAATGGTGTGTGGATCGTAGTAAATGGTGACTGGTGACCTGGCAGGAGGTGCCACTGTTTGTTGAAAGTTTTTGTTTAGAGGAACATTTGATGGATCATAGTAAATGGTGTCTGCTGAGATATCTGTTGGCGTTGTAGAAGATTCTGCTGAATAAATGGGTGCTGATGTTGTAGAAGAAGGGATTGTTGACATTTGATTTGTTGAAGTGATGGATGGAGCCATTGTTGATGATATTGATGAATTGGTTGGAATGATTGTTGTTGCAGTTGTAGAAGAGTCAGGAATTGTTGTCAAAAGGGTTGCTGGATTTGCAGGCACCGTTGTTATGATCTGGAGTATGCCACTTTTGATAAGACCATCTATGCCGCTTCTCAAGTTATCACACCCGTTGACCGAAATGTTGCAATAACCACAACCGAGCTCACACCCGGGGAACATATGGCACTCTAAAAGCTGAGCTTTAATTTCTACCAGAGGTGTTCGAATCTGTCCAACATTGGTTATCAAGAAAGATGGCTTGTCTTCCTCGATGGCATTAATTCTTGGCCTTCCATGATTGGGCATGGGATTCTTGTTGACATTTGGAGGGGGTGAAAAATTGAGGGCTTTAGAATCTACCAGGTCCTGCACCTTCATTTGTAAAGCCCTGCATTTCTCAGTATTGTGGTCAGGTGCATTGGAGTGAAAAGCACACCGGGCGTTGACATCATAATTTCTTAGAAGATTGGAAGGATCTGGTGGTGCCAATGTCCTTAACTCAACCAGGTTGAGCTTCAGGAGTTGTGGCAATAAGGCAGCATAAGGCATAGGGATAGGGTCAATCACCCTATTTGCCTGTGACGGTCTTTGTTGAAAAGGTCTTTATTGTGGACTGTTGTTGTTGTTGTTGTTGTAGGCTCTTTGTGGCGGATACTGAACTTGTTGCTGATAGTGTGGTTGTTGTTGTGGTTGATATGCTGGTTGCTGAGGAATTGGAGCTGGAATTGTGACAACTGCTACTGATCTGTGAACATACTGAGATCTGCCCCTGTTGGCCTGAATGGCATTTGTCTCACCGGTTCTCCTAGGTCCTACAAAAGGCTTCCTGGGATTACTTGACGAACTTGCACCATTATCAGAAATCTTACCCATCTTCATAAGGCTTTCAATTCTTTCTCCAGCTATGACTACGTCAGCGAAGCTGGTGGAAGAAAAGGCAGCTAGCCTATCAATATATGTCCCTTGTAGAGTGTTCATAAACATGTCGGCCATTTCTCTTTTCGACATGGGTGGCTGGACAGCAGCAGCAAGCTGTCTCCACCTCTGGGCATATTCCCTGAAGCTTTCTCTGGAAGATTGAGACATTCCCATCAAGAGGGTTCTGTTAGGAGCCATGTCCAGATTGTATTGGTACTGTTTGATGAAGGCTTCAGCTAGGTCCTTCCAGCATCTGATAGTGGCCCTGGTCAGGTGTGAATACCACTCTCTTAAAGCTCCAGTCAAACTGTCTTCAAAATAGAACATCCACAGCTTCTCATCCATTGTATATGCTTTAAGTCTTCCCAGAAAGGACTGCAAGTGAGTTCGTGGACAGGAAGTTCCATTGTACTTCTCGAAGCACGGGGGTTTAAACTTGTGGGGAATCCTTAACCCATCCACTAACCCCATATCCATGACATCAAACCCTAAAGAGTTTTGAGACTCCAGAGATCTCAACTTCTCAGCAATTTCATCAAACCTCCTGTCATAAACTTCATCCCCAGCTCCCATTACAATGAACTACTCCTCTTGGGGGTCTTCCTGTAAGATTCTTCCTCCAGTAGTATTTCCTTGCACATTAACCGGGATGTTGACTTCCGGATGTAGATGAGGCCCATATACTGGTGGATTAACATGAGGCTGTCCCCTTTCATTGTTACTTGTTCCTCCAGTTCCCAAATGAGGTTCTTCCGGAGTTTGTCTCTCTACCAATGCCCTTAACCTCTCTTGACTTTGGGCTAAGCCATTCATTACTTCCATGAATTGGGTCATTTGGTTTCTCATCTCCGTTCTTTCATTAGCCATCTGAGTTCTGACCTCTGTCAGATCTTGCTGTACTTGATCCATTTGGATACCAGGAAGGTTGTTACGAGTAGGATACCTGTGCGGACGTTTGAGAGGGAACACCCGGCGACGAGCAATAATTCCTGAACCACAACAGAGTTAGAAACAAAATAAATTAATGACAAAACCTACAAAACAAAACAAAAGTTAGTATGCAATGCAGTATGCTTATTTGTTTCCAAGGTATCCGGCTTGGTACTTGGTTTTGACCTTTCCAGACCCTGAGGAAGATGCTTTGGTGTTGCTTGAGAGAAGGAAAACTCAATGAAACAAACTAACAAATATATTACAAATGGTGGATCATACATAGTTTGTTTTTTACAACATATGCCCCTGAAGGGTCAAAATACAACATAAAAGAAAAGTACATCAAATGGAAATAACACCAAGCAAAGAAGTCAAACATCTAATCCAAACTCATCCTCCTTGACTTCCTTCAAAAGTGCTTCAGTTACAGGACCATCCGGATGCTCTGTGATGTTTCTGATGAGAAGGTTTCTGGTGGCAATAGCAGTGGTCAGCTTCTTGTGCCTGTCTTGGTCCTTTGACCTCTTCACACCAACCCTAAGCTTCAATTCTGAAATTTCCTTTTGGGCTGCCAGCAAAGCTTCCTGTTGCTTCTTGTCATTGGCCTCCAACTGCTCAATCCTGACTTGAGTTCTCTTATCTTCTTGAGTGCGAGCTTCAGTGATCCTGACCCACCTAGCTTGACTTTCCTCCAGATAGAGATCAGTCCTAGCCTTCTGAAACTGGGCCTCTTTACAGGCATTCTTCAATATTTGCTCTCCAGCTCTTGATTTCTTGATGTAGTCTTCTGCTTTCTCAATCTTGGCCAGATGTTCCACCTTAAGTTTCTCCAATCTTTCAATTTCTAGACGACCATCACTCCTCTCCCAGAGGGTCTTCTTCAGAGCTTGAGACAGATTCTCGTTCCTTTCCTTCAGCTTCTCAAATTCCTCCAGGATGACAGTGGCTGGAGGTGGTACTGGGGATGGTCCAGGTGCATCCTCAATGGTGAAAGGCATCCCATAAATTTGAGCTCTAGCATGAGACCATTCATAATACTGAGCAGAAGCCACATTGTTGCATCTCCCAAGAATGGCCATCCCCTTGGTCTGGATGCTGTCCCAAGCCCAGGATGCTTGTCTGATAACAGCTAGATTAGGCTTTATCTCAAAATACAGGGTTTCAGCCAAGTCTTGCAATCTAGGAGGGTGAACCAAAGCATAGCCCAATTGTCTCTTAAACAGCAAAGGGTTGTAGTTGATGCAACCCTTCACTCCCACTAGAGGTACATTGGGGTACTGCCCACAGCTAGTGATTATGTCTCTGCCCTTGGTGCTCTGGGTGCACCACCTGATGTCATCTGAAGTCAAAGAAAAAAGTCTCTTAGCCCAATTCTTCTGTTGGTGAGGATTCAGGAAGGTATCAGTCTTGGGTAAGTGTTTAAGCAACCAAGTATGGAATAGAGGAGCACAGCATCTCACCAATTTTCCTCTTTGTTTCTCATTCCTTTGGTGAACAGAATAATAGAAATCCCCCAGCAATGTGGGCACTGGGTTCCTCAGAAGGAAGAGATGAATGGCATTCTTGCTGATAAACTTGGGCTCATCTGCAAAAAGTATAACCCCATATATACTGAGGGCTAACAATGCACAAACTGCCTTCCATTCTCCCAAGGAGGCCTTCAGGATGGCCTGAGAAGTCAGAAAGTCCAAGTGTAATCCAGGGATCCCAGCCTTTGTGGTCATGTTCTGCTCAATCAATACAGGCTCTAGGTATAGTGCCTTTGCCACTTCTCCATTGCTGGGAGAAGCCATCTCAGGGTTAAAGGGGACACCACCCCTGACAGCTACTCCAATCAATGATGAGAACTCCTCCAGCAGAGGTCCCAACTGAAAGTTCTGGAAGGTGAAGCATCTCAAAGGAGGGTCATAAAACTGTAGGCAAGTGTGGATCAAACTCCTCTGAGAAGGGTCCAGGTCCATAACCATGTAAAGGATGCCTCCATAATGTTCTCTGAATAATGGGATATGGTCTGGAGTGATAAGTGCCTGGACCTGCCTGATGCCAGTCATCACAGGCTCAAAGAAATGGTATGAAATGTTGCTCTTCTTGGGTGCCATGACTGCTGATGAAGAGCTGAAAACAGATGCTAATGATGAAGACTGATACTGGAGATGAACCACTGATAAGCTAATGATGAAGGTAACTGAAGCAAACCACTAATGAAGATAGCTGAAGCAGATAACTGGTGAACAAAGGTCTATGCAGATGAAGGGGTCAAAACCAAACCAGATATAATGTGGATACCCTGAAAAACAAATAAACAAATGTTAAATGATGCCAATGATGAGTATGCAAATGATATGCAAAGGGTTTGTGATCAAGCTGGATCTGATTACTGCCTTGATATAAAGGTCCATGTATGTTTAAGAAGTCCAGATGGAGGTTCAGAAGTCCAGTAACCAAGGTGGGGGACTCAAATAAAGAGTCACATGTCCAGGGTTAAATCACAAGAACTATCCAAAGTGAAGCATTCTTAAACAAAACAAGTATCAGGGTATGATGTGGCCAAGGGTTCCTTCAAACCTGTAAACAGCCCAACCCCCTAACAGGTAGTGTTCTAAAACAAGGATCCTCAGACTTGGATCAGTTATGAGAAGTGTAAACACTTCTAACCCGGAGGTACAGTGTTTACAATAACCATAAAAAATCTCCTCTAATTCACCTCAGTTTCTGAAGGTCATAATAAAGGTCATCCAGACTTAGCAGGCTTCCCAGATAGCCCTAGCACTACAAGAAATCTGTAGCACAGAGTTCTCAAGAAGAAACCCACATCTGAACCGTGTTTCATATTCCCGCACCAGACCGAAATGGAATGGGAAAGAACATGAACCACTCTAGCCTAGGTGTCACTCAGGTCCCCGGTATAGGACCTTAAACTCTCAATGAAAACCCCACCCATCAAAACAATAAACCAGATCCAGCCAGATAACAGTATGACAATATGATGTATAAAGCTATAAATAAAGCAATGAATAACTGTACATAAAGCAGTAATTAAAGCAAATATACAAACACAATTAGCACATAACACCCCAGTAAACACAAATCAAACAAGCGCTAGGAGGAACCCACAAAAAAGAACCAGAAGCCCTGGTTACAGTATAAGGGTCCCCAGCAGAGTCGCCAAGCTGTTGCTCCCACCAAATGACACCTCGTCAGGTCAGAAGGGGTACAGACGCAAATGGTCGGCGAAAGGAGAAAAGGAAGTGAATAGAGTCGCCAGCTAGGCATTTTTATCCCGAAGGAAAGGTAATGCTGCATAAACCTAGAAAAGATATGGATAAGATGGTTGCGAACCAGAGAGACTGAGAAAGGGGGTTGGTTACAACCTGGGAAGGTATTAGCACCCAGATTGTCCGCCGTACTCGACAGGATCCACGCTTAAAAGATTTGTGTTTTAAAGGGGTAGTGTCAGTGCTATCTGTGTATCAAAGCTGGAAAGAATTCAAGTGTAAGTGTAAAGAAGTGTGGAGTGTATAAGAGAAGTGTCAGTGTAAGAACAAGAATGGAAAGCTCAAGATATTGAGGCTAAAAGGATGATGCTGGAAGGAGGGGGAATATACAGAGACTTTTTGTTCGATAACTGTTAAGTTATGCCTACGTATCCTCTCGTGCAATGAGGAAGTCAGAACACCGTAGTTCGACCCAAAGAGACTGAAAGATAGATTGACTTGTGAACTGCTTGCTTGTCTATGCTCAAGTGTATGACCTGTCTGGCTCAGGTGCAAATTGTCTTGCATTAGACGGAAGAAGCAAGTTCTCGTTTATGAGTGAATGAGATGAGAAAAGAATCTCGGATTAGGGGTAATGAGAATACCTTAAGTGTGAAGTCAGCATCTCACACTTAATCACCATGATGTAGGATTAAGATTATTAACCTACTTATAATTATTTAGATGTTTTTGTTGTTTTTGTTTAGTGTTAAGTAATGAGTTTAAGCCATAATCAAGGATTTAATGGACTCATTACACCATCCTAATAGAAGGATAATAGATGAGAGCATTGAAGCTGAGGAAGACTCCTCAACTTAATCCATGATTAGGGATTAACCTCATGACAAAACAAAGCCTTTATTAAGTGGATTTTAGTTAATGGTAAGATTAAGAAATTATTTTTATGGTTTGTAAGACAACTTGAGGGGGACTTGTCCATTAACACTAGGGTTAGTCCTTCTTGACCAATTAAGGAAGAATTAGAACCCTAATGCAAGGCCCAAGTTACAAGCTTGATGTCTCAGTGATTATTAGGTGGATTGATTAAAGAATTTAAACACATTAAGGGTTTAACACTTAGGATTAAAGTTATACACTCCATCCTAATAGAAGGATGCAGGCATAAGCTTAATCACAAAGCCTTAAAGGGTTTAGTCCCTGATTATGAAGTGAGGAGAGAAGACTCAAAGATGACACAAAGGTAAAAGCTAAATAGGGGACTAATCAAAACCTTAATTATTATCATGCTTGGTCATTCCTAGGGCTTATGAGGTTTAAGAAAGAAATCTTCAAAGAACCACCAAGGAGAATCAAGATGAAAGGAGGAAGGAGCAAAGAGAAGCAAAACAACTTGCTTCACTTAAGAAGACAAGTTGCTTGAAGAAAGAAAGTGGGAGAGAGCATGAATGAGCAAGCTCACTCTAATACACATACAAAAATGCAGCAAAGTAAGTATGAAAGAGATGAAAAGAGAATGTGAGAAGTGAAGGCAAATTCACTTCTCAAACAACTTACCACCTGAAATGTTAGCATAAGAAATGAAATGCAATGCAAATGAGATGAAATGTGACGATGCAAACCAAACCAGGAGCAAGATCATGAAGTTAATGATGCTAAGGGATGATGCAAACATGAGGCAAGGCATGAGAATGATCAAACAAGCATATGGATGCAAAAGAGGCATGCTTTGAACCATGAAAGTTCATGAAAAGTTATGAAATGCCAAGGACAAATAACATGTCAAATGAAAGATTCAATGATCAAACATGATTCTAATATGTCCTAGGTTGTATTATGAATCATGTTGATGCACAAAATGTCATGGCAATTCATGGTATGCAAGCAAATGAGAAATGGGTGCAAAGGAAGGCACAAATTAGGGTTTCATGCACCACACAAAGCAAAAATCCAAAACCAGAAGCAAATGACATGATAAAAATTTGAAAATGCAATCAAAGATACCCTAAACCTATATAAACTCACTTCCCAAAGGAGGGCATCCAACTCTTAACCTAGTGAAAGTTATGAATTTCCTAAGATTGCTAGGGTTTTGGGGTACCTCATCAAGAAAAATCCTAAACAAATTGAAAATGCAAGATCAAATCAAACCAAATTTATCCTATAAACTACATGCTATACAAGATGCAATGCAAAACGAATCATCATCCAACTCTCAATGGTTAGGCAGAAATGAATTTTTGAAGTTGGACATAAAATATTGCCTTGAAATTAAATTAAATCCAATGAAAATGATCAAAAGGCATCAAGAACAAAAAAGAAATTTGGTTTGAGAGTTGGACAATGTTTCTAAATGTTTCTAAATGCTATGTGAATTTTTTTGTGATTTTTAAATACCTAAATGTATTTTTAATTAATTAATTTTCATTAACTACTTAAAAATAAACTTTTAAATGATTTAAAAATAATTTTAATGCAAAAATAAAAAATAAAAATATTTTTGTGTTTTTAAAATTAATGAAACTCTTGACAAAAAATTTCATAATTTTTAAAGGTGTTTTGCTATTTTAAATAAAATGTATAAAACAAATGCAAAGTAAATGAATAAAAATTAAATCATGGAAAAGTATGCAAAATGAGAGGATCAGATGCAATCTGGGCTGGGGAGGTTTGACTTGGCGCGCAATCCTACGGCCCAAGTTCAAACTTCCTAATTTCTGTTTTTAAAATTAATTAAACTGGATTAATTAAGTTAATTGGGGATTAGGGCATAATGATGAGATCCTGGCCACACGTTTGCGCGCAAGTCAACCAAAGTCAGCTTGATCTAAGGTCCACATTCAAAGTTCATTTAATGACACAATTAGGGTTTAATGACCCTCAGGTGGCCGGAGAAGACTTCCGGTCGTTTTCTCCGGCGAGACCTTCAACCAATCTCTCTCAAAACCTCACTAAAACATGCCAAAATCTCCAGATCAACTCAACTAAACACCCTAAACAAGAATCTAACAACAAAACTTATTTATTTTTGATGAATCATGAAGAACAAGCAAAAATCAAATTTACGGGCAAAGTTTCAGACAAACCATACATCCTCATTTCTGCATCATTTTCAAAAATTCAAAGCTCATTGCATTCAGGGAAACATGTAGATCATTTTAGTAACTTAAAACAAGGTTCCTGGAAAAAATAAATTTCGAAGCTACCTGAAGTGAAGCTTCTAGTTTGGGGCTTTCAGGCTGCCTCCTTGCTTCAAAGCTTCTCCAATGGACCTCCTAAAGATGCTTTGAGGTTTAGTTTGATTGGAAAGTGGCTGATTTGTGAGATTGATCAAGTTCTGTTCAGTGAGGGAGAGAAATCGTGTTTTGTTTGTGTGAGGTTTTTGGCTGTTTCAATGGTTGGTTTGTGATCAGTGAGTCATTTTGAGATCAATGGTGAAATTGGTTTGTAGAATGGTTGAGTGGGCTGAGAGATTCGAATGGTTTTGCAAGTTGGAGGATTTTTGATAACTATGGCTTGGGGTGTGTTTCAGCATGAGTTGTGTGATGCTATGGCTTTCTTTTTGTCCACTTATCACAACTAGAGAGGTCAGTGAAGTGGTTGCTGTCGCTCCCGGGATTTTCATCCTAGTACAAACGCGAAAGTGGCGCGGAAAGGTTAGAGTCGCCAGCCAGACATTTTTATCCCGAATGAATGGGAAAGGTAATGTTGCACAAACCTAAGGAAGAAGGAAAGGACAAGGCCTTGCGAACCAAAGATCTGAATTCGGGAGTCGGTTACGACCTGGGAAGGTATTAGCACCCCAGATCGTCCGCCGTACCCGACGGGATCCACGCTTGCTTGCTTTATTTCAAAGGGTGAGAAAAATATGATTGCTGCTGAATAAGAACTGCTAACTGGAATGGGAATGGAAAATGAGAAATGAACTGAGAAAAGAGAATGGAAAGAAAGGGGAAATGTAGGGAAAATAAAGAATGTGCTCGAACGGGCCCTACCCCGCTGCCTACGTACCTCATCGAGATAATGAGGATCAGAGTCGACGTAGTTCGCCTAACCTAGGCGGGAACTATTTGTTTGTGTTTTTTACAGCTGGAACTGCGTATGTCTATGCTCAGGTGTTGCAGGCTCGTCTGGTACGAGTGCGTTTACCGTCTTGCATGTATGACAAGTCGCCGCGAGTTCGCGTTGCGAGTGAATGAGATGAGAAGAGAAGTTCCCGCAGGATAGTCGTTTATTGTTTGTTTTTGTCTTTTATGAGTTTTGTATGAATTTGGCACAAGGAAGTGAATTCAAACTCTTTTCCGTGGAATGTACACTTGCCACTACATTCCAAGATGGAATAATAGCACAAGCATACCCAGCAAGGAGAATTTATCCAAGACTGGTTTCCTAGGATTAGGGCTTAAGTTCACTGGCTTGTTGAACTTTTATTAAGTGTTTTTGTTGCTTTTGTGAAGAAGTATTTTTTAAGCTTTCTTTGTGAACAACTCCTTGATGAGACTTGTGCATCATGATAAACAAGCTTACACCACTCCAAGATGGAATGAATGCAAGTGCTTCATGGAATAAGGCTATACACAAGGAATCCTTCCATTTATTTGTTAAGTGTTTTTGGATTTTTGTTTGAAGATAAGAAGAGAATGACTCAAGTTGCAAAAGGAAAAATCTAAGGGACTAAGACTCAATCCTAATTTTGTTATGTATTTACAAAGTGGTCCTAATGGTTAGTGAGGTCTTCTATTCCTAATGGAAACTTAAAACTACTAGAATTCAACTTACTTCTTAATGAAGTTAAGTTGATTCTAAGAACAAATGGGGGAAGCCTATACAAGTTGTAACAATTACATGAAGCAAAAAACATGAAATTAACCATAAGAAAATAAGATTCTAAAAATGCATTTAAAGGCATGAACTAAAAAATAGTCTATTTTATTTATTCTATATTCTAATGAAAAATGAAATTTAAGCCTAAGTACTAAATCTAAGCTAAACCTATCATTCTAAAAATTTAATTGAACTAACCTAAGTCTAAATTAAATTCTATGACTAAACTTGAACTACACTATTATTTTTATATTGAACTTTATTTTCTTTTAATGGCCTAAACTAATGGGAATTATGCATAACTAAGCCTAAAACTAATATTCTTAAAAAATATTAAATCTTCTAGAAAAATTATGAAACTTAAACTATAGGGTCCTAACACTATCTAAAATATTGTATTAAGAGGGATTCTAAAAATTTCTATTTTTTCTATACCTAAAAAATGATTATTTCTACCTAAAGACTGACCATTATTTCCTAAAGATTACTCCACTAAAACCTATGATAAAAGATCCTAAAAATTCCATAAAAAATATCCTAAGAACTATTATGAGTCCTCTAATTACAGAAAAAAGAATGGCTCAAAAAAGTTGCTGGAAACTACTTAAATAAAATGAACAAAATCCAGCATAAATAATAGAAATTCAATAGAACTAATTAATAGAAAAATTCATAATTCATTCAAAAATAAATAAATTCCAGAAAATAAAAATGTCATAAATTTCTAAATTGATTTATTAAGCCACTTGATTTTTTTGGGAATTTTCTTAAGCACTTACCTATTTTTATTAGATTTAATTTGAAACTATAATTAAACAAAAAATAAAAATCTTAAAGAAATAATGCAGGGGGTGTCCTTAGTAAGTTTTTTATGTTCTTCGCACATGGGCCTGCAACAGAGAGGTGTGAGTAGCAACATCCTTAGGCCCAGAATGCAGGAAGTTGAGAGAGGTGTAATAAGCAGATTTTATTTCATTTTTTCTGTGGGCTTAAAGATGGGGGTGTAAATAGAAATGTAAGGCCCATATGGGATTTGTATTAAGATTAATAATCTCTATTATATTATATTACTTACACTAAGATTAAATTAATCTTGTTATAATATTTTCTAAAAATCTTAATTAAACTATAGTCTTATTAAAAATGAATTGAACCTTTAATCTAAAATATGAATTAAACTCTTAATCTTAGAAAAAGAATTTAATACTACTTATGATTATATCTTTTCTAAAATCTTGACTTAAGAAAAGGGATTAAACTAATCTTATGAAAATAAATTTCTCAAAAATCTTAAATTAAAAAAGAGTAAATTCTAATAATCTTGATTTAAGCAAAAATGAAATAAACTAATCCCATTATAATATTTTTTCAAAATCTTAATTAAAGAAAAAAGAATTAAACTAAACTTAATATAATATTTAATTTATAAAACTGATAAATGAATTACATCTTAAATCTAAAAAATGGATTAACTACTAATCTTAAACTGAATTAACTAATAATCTTGTTACAAAATTAATTAAATCTCTAATTAAACTATAACCTAATTATACATTGAAAGAACCCTAATTCCCTCTTTCTCTCCCTCTTCAAAGCGCCGCAGCACCCCCACCCTCTTTCCTCCATCTCCTTCTCCGCCGCTCACGGCCACCTCTCTCTCTTCCTCTTCTTGCAACTTGCACCACCTTCGGACACCACGCCCTCCCCTCCTTCCTCTCAACCTCAACCCTTAACCCCCTTTACCCTCATCCGAAGACAAACCCTAGACTCAAAATCCGCCCGCCGAAAATTCGCAATCGACAAACCTCACATGGGAGAAAAGAGCACCACCGCACCACAAACAAGTAAAGAAGCTTCGTACCTTAAGATTTCGCCACTGACGAAGATACGAACGGAGAATCTTGAACCGTTGACGAGGGCACTTCGAAGATGAAGAGATGCGTTGACGGCGGTTTCAAATGATGCGTGCTGGTGTTAAGGTATGCCTCGGTCACACTTCTTCACTTGATCCTGTTCGAATCTTGCGTGTTGTTGACGCTGCGACTCTCGTTTCGATTCCTGCAGGTTGGTGAAGGATCAATCTGAAAACAAAAGAACTCAGGGTTGATGATGATATTGACGTGAAGGCTTTCAGTAATGAAATTCGAATCCTGAGGCCACGGCAACTGATGAGAATTCGCTGAATACAGGCTTGATTTGCCGAAATCAAAAATGTTCACGAATCTGTTGACGAACGAGGTAAAAATCCTTAAGATAAGAAATCAGAATCTGCTTCTTATTTCTCTCCTGTTTCTGTTGATTTGTAATTAGAAATCCTCAAATTTCCTTCAGGTTGTTGCTGTGGTGGTCGAAGACGAGGAATCCATTACATTATGAAGTTGATGAAGATATCCCATTGCTGACAAAGAAACAGAACTTGGTGCTGATGTATTGAAATTGATGGGATATCATGAAGAGAGATGAAGGTGATGGAGATAGTAGACAACTCAGATTAAAGGAGAAATTGAGAAACTGTAAGGAGGAGTATCCATAACAGCTTTTTAGGAAGAATGAAAAGGGATTGAAGAAGGATTAAAGGGAATTATCCATGAATGGAGAGAAGGATTGAGAAGAGAAGAGAAAAAATGGTGGGAAAGGTTGAAAAATGGTGAAGTGTTTGTGAAAATTTGTGGGAAGGGATTGAAAGTTGTGTAAGAAGCTCAATGGAATAAGAGGCTCCTGATTTATAGTCGATTCTCACGGAAGGATCCGGAAGCTTCAGGTAAAATCAGCTTCAATTCTATTACCTTTCTGTTATGCATTTCTGTTAGATTTGGTTAGGATAGCTTTATGAATTCTGTTAGTGAATTGGTTAGAAGGAGAAAAAACAAATAGAATTAATTATAATTCTGCCATACTTTCTTTTCATTTTCTAATTCGAATTTGTGAAACCATTTTCTTCTGAACTTTCCTTGATAAAAAAGTAATCATTCCCTTGTTTATGTGGTGAGCCTCCTATTGATTTTCCTTCTGTTCTTTGAACTTTATTTCTTTTCTTGCAGTGATGTTCATGGTATGAGGGAGTTTGGTTGAAAGCTGAAGAGAATTTGAAAAAAGCTTTAGAATGGGGAAGGTTGCCACTACGAGAGTCTCATCATGATGACTTTAGAAGATGAATCTTCCCTGCTAATAGTTCAGGTTATGGAAAAAAATCCAGCCCCTTTCTCTCCCTACTGCATAATGGTACAAAATTGCATCGAAACTGATGAGAAGTCTTCCTTTTTGTGACAGTTATAACGAGTCTCATATTATGGTTATCGAAGCAAGCTGATGAGAAAAAATGTGACCAGCCTTGCTCGGCAAGCATTGGTATGAAGGTGACCATCCCGTAACTCTTTTTTTTCTTTTTTTGTTAATTCCCAATTCCGCCTCTTCTCGCATTGTAATGCTATGCTCTTAACACTGTTCTTTGTATCACCTTGTGTCTCTAATAATTGCTCTCATGAGTGCAATGTAACTAATCGACGCGACATTCTTGTTTGTATTTCAGGTGAAAAAGGCTTGCTACGGGCCATGAAGGAAATATGTCAGGAGGAAGAATTGGGATTTTTGGTTGAGTGACCAACAAAAATGAAACAAATTTATTCATTTTGTAACTGATTTTGAGTTTTGCAATGGAAACAACTTATTTATTTTATGACTGAGTTTTGTAATGGAAACAACTTATTTATTTTATGACTGAGTTTTGTAATGGAAACAACTTATTTATTTTATGACTGAGTTTTGTAATGGAAACAACTTATTTATTTTATGACTGAGTTTTGTAATGGATTTTATGAAATGGTTCACCATGATAGATGACAATGAATACTCAATGACGACAATGAGTATTTAAAAATATATTTTTGCTTGGATAGATCTCAAATGATTTTGGTGCATCCTCGGACAGCTTCCATAAACGAAAGCTCAACGAAAGTCTTAACATTTCGCCCGCCCATGTTCTGATGACAGAGATTCTTGACAAAATCATGATCACGGAATACTTGCTCAAAGGAATTAAAGTCACCAGCACCACTATCTCCAAAACCATTGCTTTCTTGATTTACAAAAACATCATGGCCCACCTGGCCATACTGTTAACGCTTTACCTCGTCCTTCAAAACCTCATATGCCAATGAAACTTCTTGAAATTTCTTTTCAGCTTCAAGATCATCTTTATTATGTCAGGATGTAGCTTCCTTTTTTTTTAATGTTTATGATGTGGATAAGAAGTGGGTATAGATAAAAAAACATCACATATTCGGATAACGGTTTGAATTGGAAAATCGGGTACTAAATGGATTTTCACAATGGACAGGGAAAATGTGGGCGAAATAAAGATGAGGAAATAGATTAGAAAAATGGTTTATGGGTTATAGGCTTGAAAAAATGATTATGAATGGTGATCTTAATGGTAACAAGAAGAGAAAGATTTGAAATATGGTTTTATGGATTATAGAAAATGGCTAGAGAAAATAGAGATGGTAGACATAGATGTGTATTGGTTTCCCAAATGGCTTGCATAATCAATCTTAACATCTTAACATAATCTTCCAACCCAAATCCGACTCATTCTTAATGAAACCCCAAACCTCGATAAACTTCAACCTTGAACCTTATTAACTTCTACCACAACAAACAAGCAACCGAGAGAATGATAACAACTTGTTTTTCTTATGAGTGCACCATTAGATCTCCTATACCATGAACATCATGATACCTTCGATATAAAACCCTGAAACTCCAGTCTCCATTACTTAACATCGACAAAACCGTGCCAGAGATAAGAATCCTTGCACAACTTGTATTGAGTGTTCCCTGATGAAGCAACTAGCTTGAGTTGTTAACATGAATAATGCCCTAAGCATCAGACACTCCTGAGAAATCTTGAAGAAGATAACTTGGACACTTGATGAACTTCATCATAAGCACGTGCCCACGATGAGGAGAGCTCAACCTTTATCTTATCTCAAGTGCAATAACCAGACAAATCACCTCTGAATAGGAAAACTCAAATTACCAGAGGATGCCCTGATCCCATGCCTTAGAAGCTCATGAAATGCATAATCATGATGTTAATGACCTAATGAGAAATGCAGATGAATGCGAAATGATACACCAGTAAAGTGAACAAATATGAGGGCAAATTTTGAGGTATTACAGCTGCCCCTATTCAATCAGCTGCAAACCTGAACGGATAATTGCAACAGCTTTTAGACGTTCAAGGTATGGAGTGATTGAATACTCGAATAAAATCTGAAAATTTGCACATTGAGGGTAATGGGAATGCCATCTGCCCATTTATTTATTTATGCATTTTTTATTTTGACCTCTGAATAAGTAGCAAAAATAGAAATAGGTGGAAATATGCTGGAAAAAACGCCATCTTCGAATGACAACTCACAAGGGATCCTCAGATCCAACACTACAACCATCCTGGAATAGAAACACGATAGTATATCGGCCGCAGGCGATAACCATCAACAACAAAGACTGACCTCAGACAGACTTTGCAAACGAGACAAACTGATCTCGATCAATAAGCTCAAAAATGGTCTATCATCCTCGAATGATAGCCACAACAACAAGACCAACCTCGGAAGGACTTGAAGAAAAGAAATGCCATCCTCTAATGACAAATCAAAAGATCCTCGGATCTAACACGAAACCATCCTCGAATGGAGACGCAAAGGTATACCAGCCTCGACTGATAACCAAACACAAAGCTGACCTCAGACAGACTTTGCAAAAGAGACAAACTGACCTCGATCAATAAGCTCAAAAAGTGAACTACTATCCTCGAATAATAGCCACAAACAAGACCAACCGCAGAAGGACTTGAAGAAAAGAATGCCATCCTCGAATGACAATCCAAAAGATCCTCGGATCTAACACGAAACCATCCTCGAATGGAGACGCAAAGGTATACCAGCCTCGACTGATAACCAAACACAAAGCTGACCTCAGACAGACTTTGTAAAAGAGACAAACTGACCTCGATCAATAAGCTCAAAAAGTGAACTACTATCCTCGAATAATAGCCACAACAACAAGACCAACCTCGGAAGGACTTGAAGAAAAGAAATGCCATCCTCGAATGACAAATCAAAAGATCCTCGGATCTAACACGAAACCATCCTCGAATGGAGACGCAAAGGTGTACCAGCCTCGACTGATAACCAAACACAAAGCTGACCTCAGACAGACTTTGCAAAAGAGACAAACTGACCTCGATCAATAAGCTCAAAAAGTGAACTACTATCCTCGAATAATAGCCACAACAACAAGACCAACCTCGGAAGGACTTGAAGAAAAGAAATGCCATCCTCGAATGACAAATCAAAAGATCCTCGGATCTAACACGAAACCATCCTCGAATGGAGACGCAAAGGTATACCAGCCTCGACTGATAACCAAACACAAAGCTGACCTCAGACAGATTTTGCAAAAGAGACAAACTGACCTCGATCAATAAGCTCAAAAAGTGAACTACTATCCTCGAATAATAGCCACAACAACAAGACCAACCTCGGAAGGACTTGAAGAAAAGAAATGCCATCCTCGAATGACAAATCAAAAGATCCTCGGATCTAACACGAAACCATCCTCGAATGGAGACACAAAGGTATACCGGCCGCAGGCGGTAACCAGAAACACAAAGAAAATAGGACAAGATGGAACGGGATCGTTGTACATAAACGAGAGCCCAGGCAAATAGGACCGTTGTACAAAACGAGAACCTACGACGCGACTGTTGTACCAAACAAGACGCGGAGAAATGACGAACATTGACTTGAAAAAGACAAGGATGTCTGAAAAATGATGTTGGTATCCTCTGTGCGGAGTACTTCAGGTTGAGAAGATGTTGTATATCGTACGTAACATACCTCAAAACTGGCCCATGCTGGTATGCATATGTTTGAATTTATGGCGTAATGCTCCATGATGATGGAAATGCTACGCTTTGGAAGATGCAGACGCAATGATGATTATGCGAATGCAAATACAAAGAGATCTCCTGATAAGGAGACTGCAGGCATCCCAGATAGCTTGACTGGGGAGGAACGATGATCACTGCATTGATCTAGTTCATCCTGGTGAGGAGGAAACAACTCTGCGGGGAAAGCTGTTAATAATTCACTGGCTCAGAATAGCCTCCACTGCCAAAAATAAATTGGACTTTGAGATTGGAGCGCCAAGACCCTGCTGAAAGTGGACCCTTCTTGAACTCTGATGGGGAAGTGAGGACTTCCTGGGAACCAAAAGCATGACACTGCTGAGGAAGCAACTACCGGGGAGGCAAGACACTCCTTATACTGTCGAGAATTGCCCCTGTCTGAAAGGAGACTTCTGCCTGGGGATTGCACCCACTCTTTGCTACCTTGCTGGGAGAGATTTCAACCTCCAACTCTACTGGGGATGATGGAGGATGGTTGGAAACACCCTGGAAGACATTTGTTTCTGCTCAAACAAATGGGAATGCCCATCCTGGATAATGATCTTTAGCTCTGTTAGCAACACCAGTACCTGTACCTGCATGAACACAATCGATAGTACCTGCAACATAGAGAATTAATTTGGGACCTGCTTGCCCCAGGCTCATAGCATGAACCATTGTCTAGGTATCTCGACACCCTTTCAGAGTTGTATTAAATGTTTCTATTCTCCTGCACGAGTTAGAAAAAACATTCAAATGTTCATAACACAATGCAAGTTACCATTTGCTAGACGTTTTCACAATCAATCAATGCTAGATGAAAAAGTAAAAACAAAAAAGTAAAATAGTCAATTGACTGAAGTTGAATTTTTATTGATTTGGAAAGGTGGCCCCGAATAGGCAATACAAAGGAAGCAGTTCCCTGGAATGAGGGAACAACTAAAAGAAAAACAAACTACCCTACTGGCAATGTGAGAAGTGAATCTCATCAAGTTTCAACCCAGTTATGACTCGTATGTCTTCAAGACGCTCCGCTCGCTCTGCCTCTTGAGAAAAAGTAAATGAATTGATCTTCAACCCTTAGGATAGCCTCAACTGTAAGTAGGTCATGGATCTCGCAGATCGCAGTCGTTCGTGTTAATCCCTCTTTTGCGTGGATCGCCCTTTCAGGTTTTCAATCCACTGGGATACCCTTTTTTGCCTGAGTTGTCCGATGTGGCTTTTCAACTCAGCGGGTGTACATTTTTTCAATATTTCCCTAACTTTTTCCCGAGCCTTTTATTCTGTTTTTTGGCTCGCCGGGATGCCCATTTTTGCCTGGACCTTTTATTCTGTTTTTATCCAGCGGGTCCTTTTTACACGAAGTATTTTCTTACTGCGTCTGCATTAACAGGGGATGGGAAGTCTTCTCCGTCCATGGTTGTCAGCATCAAGGCTCCGCCTGAGAAAACCTTTTTAACCACGAACGGTCCTTCATAGTTGTGTGTCCACTTGCCCCTGTGATCGTTGAGAGGAGGAAGAATCCTTTTCAGCACTAAATCTCCTGGCATGTACCTCTGTGGTCGCACCTTCTTGTCAAAAGCTTGCTTCATTCGTCGCTGATACAACTTTCCATGGCACACAGCTGCTAGACGCTTCTCTTCAATGAGGCTCAATTGATTATACCTGGACCGGAGCCACTCAGCTTCATCTAGCTTGATATCCATCATTAACCTCAAGGAGGGGATTTCCACTTCGATCGGTAGGACTGCCTCCATACCATATACCAGCGAGAATGGAGTTGCCCCAGTTGAAGTACGTACTGATGTTCTATACCCATGCAACGCGAAGGGTAACATCTCGTGCCAATCTTTGTACGTCACAACCATCTTCTGAGCAATCTTCTTGATGTTTTTATTAGCCGCCTCGACGGCGCCATTCATCTTCGGACGATATGGAGAAGAGTTGTGGTGTTCTATTTTGAAGTCTCGACACAAGTCGGCCATCATCTTGTTGTTGAGGTTAGAACCATTATTAGTAATGATCCTTTCAGGGACTCCATACTGGCAGATGATGTCCCGCTTAATAAATCGAGCAACCACTTGTTTAGTGACATTGGTGTAGGAAGCTGCTTCAACCCACTTCGTGAAATAATCAATAGCAACTAGGATGAAGCGATGCCCATTAGAAGCTGTTGGCTCAATCTTTCCAATCATATCGATGCCCCACATAGCGAACGGCCATGGTGAAGACATGACACTCAATGGATTCGGAGGCACATGGACCTTGTCGGCATAAATTTGACACTTATGACACTTACGGGAGTATTTGCAACAATCAGATTCCATGGTAATCCAACAGTATCCCGATCTCAATAATTTCTTGGCCATGGCATGTCCTCCAGCATGAGTACCAAAGGAGCCTTCGTGAACCTCCTGCATTAACAAGTCTGCCTCGTGTCTGTCTACACATCTGAGCAGCACCATGTCAAAGTTCCGTTTGTATAGCACACCATCTTGGTTCAAGAAGAAACCTCCTGCCAGTCTTCTAAGAGTTTTCTTATCTTTACTGGATGCCCCAGCCGGGTATTCTTGAGCCTTCAGGAATTGTTTGATGTCGTGGTACCAAGGCTTGTTATCTTCGCCATCACCAACTGCAAAGACATAAGCGGGTCTTTCAAGACGAGAGATCGAAATTCGAGGCACGAAATTCTCTCGGCAAACTTTAATCATGGATGATAAAGTTGCGAGAGCATCGGCGAACTGGTTTTCGTCTCTAGGAACATAGCTCAGCTTTACTTTGGTAAAGAAGGTTAACAGCCTCCTGACGTAATCTCGGTAAGGAATCAAACGAGCTTGATGAACTAGCCATTTGCCATTGACTTGATTCACCACCAAAGCAGAATCTCCGAAGATCTCAAGGTTCTTGACTCGCAAGTCTATTGCCTCTTCGATCCCCATGATGCAAGCTTCATACTCTGCCTCGTTGTTAGTGCACTCGAAGGTCAATCGAGCGGCGAGAGGTGTGTGGACTCCTTCTGGCGAGATAATAACAGCACCCACTCCACTCCCATTCATGTTTACAGCCCCGTCGAACATCAACTTCCATCTGGATTCAGGGTCAGGCCCCTCCTCCGGAAGTGGTTCTTCATGGTCTTTCGACTTGAGTAACATGATGTCCTCATCCGGAAACTCAAACCTCATGGGTTGATAATCATCAATCGGCTACTGGGCCAAGTATTCTGACAACACACTCCCCTTGATAGCTTTTTGCGAAGTGTATTGTATGTCATACTCCGTGAGTATCATCTGCCAACGGGCCACTCTTCCTATCAAAGCCGGCTTCTCAAAGATGTATTTCACAGGATCCATCTTGGAAATTAAGAGAGTAGTGTGTGTCAGCATGTACTGTCTTAGTCGGCGAGCAGCCCATGCCAAAGCGCAGCAAGTTTTCTCGAGTAGTGAGTATCGTGTCTCACAATCGGTAAACTTTTTGCTAAGGTAATAAATGGCATGCTCTTTTCGACCAGACTCGTCCTGCTGACCCAGTACACATCCCATCGATCCTTCCAGCACAGTGAGATACATAATCAGAGGTCTTCCTGGCACTGGAGGCATAAGAATTGGTGGTTCCAACAAGTATTCTTTGATTCGGTCGAAGGCCTGCTGACAGTCTTCATTCCATTTAATGGCCTGATTCTTCCTCAGAAGCTTGAAGATGGGCTCGCACGTGGCCGTTAGGTGAGAAATAAACCGTGCAATGTAGTTTAGTCTCCCTAAGAAGCCACGCACTTGCTTTTCAGTCTTCGGCTCAGGCATTTCCTGGATTGCTTTTACCTTGGCCGGATCAACCTCAATTCCTCGTTCACTAACAATGAAGCCGAGCAACTTGCCAGAACGAACCCCGAAGGTGCACTTATTCGGATTTAACCTCAGTCTGAACTTTCGAAGCCTATCAAACAATTTTGCTAGGTTGACCAAGTGCTCTTCCTCTGTCTGGGACTTTGCTATCATGTCATCAACATAAACCTCAATTTCATGATGGATCATGTCGTGAAACAACGTCACCATTGCCCGTTGGTAGGTAGCTCCTGCATTCTTTAAACCAAATGACATGACCTTGTAACAAAAGGTGCCCCAAGGAGTGATGAAAGTTGTCTTTTCCATATCCTCGGGAGCCATCTTGATTTGATTATAGCCTGAGAATCCGTCCATGAAAGAGAACACGGAAAACTGAGCAGTATTATCGACAAGTACATCTATGTGAGGTAGAGGGAAATCATCTTTGGGGCTGGCCCTATTCAAATCCCTGTAATCCACACACATTCTGACTTTGCCATCTTTCTTAGGAACCGGCACAATGTTAGCAACCCATGGAGGATAACTAGTCACGGCCAAGAAGCCAGCATCAAACTGTTTTTGCACTTCTTCTTTTATTTTAATTGCCATGTCTGGACGCGTGCGCCTCAACTTCTGCTTTACCGGAAGACAACCTTCTCTGAGAGGTAGCTTGTGTACCACAATGTCAGTGTCTAAACCAGGCATATCTTGGTAGGACCATGCGAAGACGTCAACGTATTCTCGAAGCATAGTGTTCGCTGTGGTTTTTGGCGAACAACCTCTGGTTAACCAATTTCTTCAGAAAACTGGGTTACTTGCAGGACTAACCATACAAGTCCTGGGATACATGTGCATTGTTTCTGTCGAAATACTCTTAGAATAAAAGGTTGATTTGTAGTTTGTTTTGTTAAGATTGTCAAAGTATTAAGAACTTTGATTTTTGCAAGTAAAATAAAGTTTGAACTTAAAGACGAAGTAAAGTTAAAAGTTTAAACAAGAACAAAAAGAAATGTCGAAGGCTGTAAACTTGCAAAAGAGTAAATGAAGTTTAAAAATAACATGAATCTTAAAATGAACAAGTAATTTTAAATAACTTTGAAATATAAATGGTGTTCAAACGTACATTGTTCCAAATACTAGACTCATTTTCTCTCACACTGGGTACTTAGAGTTTTTTACAGGAATTATGTATCGATTTTCGCACACACATTCTAACCACAAACTATCCTATTTATACATAAACAAAATAACTGCTTAGAACGGAAAAACTATAACTAAACGACAAGTGTCAGCCTGCATGTAAATTTCTTCTCTGAAACCTCCATGTGTCCAACTGCCAAAGGTTACAACCTTTTGAATTTGAATCTCTTCCTTGGTGATGAAAACCTTGTAACTCTTCAAAACTGTCGAAACCCTTTTAAAGAAGAACAAAATTCTTTAACACTTGCCAAATATTCTTTTGTCAGATGTCCTCTTCTGTCGAAATCATTGAAAGACTATCTTCTGTCGAACCGTCGAAAGAGAACTTTCTTCTACCAAATACTTAGTCACAAATACCTTCCCAACTTTATTCTGCCAGAACAACATTTACCTCTCTGTCGAAGTAATGGGGTTTTAAACCCTGTCAGCAATCCTTGAAATTCCTTCCTTTTATTATCTTTCGACAAAGATAATCTCAAAACCCTTAATTTCAGTCTTGTCGAAATTATGGGTTTACACATAGCCATCAAACGAGTCTTGACAGATTCTTCTAATGCAGCTCCGATCTTGACTTCTTTCTTGTCCTCTTCAATACCCAGGTTTATCACTTCAACATCTTCCTCGTGCGGCTGAATCATCTTCTCCTCTTGTTTAAGCAGTCTGGCCAATTCTTCGGGTAAATCGCAATCCTCTTCACCTTCCTCATCGGCTTGATAAATTGGATTGTCGAAGTCATACTCAGCCATAACAGGGTCGTCATTGATAAGATCCGGTGACGAGCACCTGCATGAATGATGATTCATGCAAGGCTTTAGCAACAACTTGATAAAATGAGAAACATTTCCATTTTAAAACTTTTCTTTCTTTTTGAAAAACAAAAGTAAAAACGAAAGACAGAGAACAACATGAATGAATGTGAAACGTCCATTTTATTTATGATTGTGTTAATGAACAAATGAACCCTTACAAAGAGCCACTATGCCCCGGGCAAGGCATAGTGCTTTAATACAGGAAAACAGAAACAAAAATCATTACTCTTCAAAAGATGTTACTGAAATGAGCCTTTCTGACGTCCAGTTGCTAAGCTGAGCTCCTGGGACGGCAGGCCTAATCCATTCATCTAAGTCACAGTCACTATCAACAGCTTCATCCTGCACTACGCTGATATTTTCGTAGTCTACCACTCCCGCACTTGTGAAAGTGACCGGGCTCTGACAACCTTTTGCACTTGTTTCAGACGAGGATCCTCCAGGGTGATAGCCAATCCCGAACATGTCCTTCTTCTCTGGCAATTCGATTGGGCTGCCCCAGCCTTCTCGCACTCCAGATTCTACTAATTCACGCGCTTGTTTATAAGAGGCTATGGAAACCCCTTTCTTCGGCACTCCAGGAGATGTTGCCACAACGGATGCTTGCTCAGACTTCAAAGGCTCAAAAGCCTGACATGGGGTCTCGACTATTTCGCCATCCATCTCCACATATTTGAACGAAGCGAGATGACTGACGAAGATATCTTCTTCCCCACTGACCGTCACAACTTGACCTTCCCAGACGAACTTTAATTTCTGATGAAGTGTAGAAGAAACCGCCCCTGCCGAATGTATCCAGGGTCTTCCAAGTAAACAACTATATGCCGGCTGGATATCCATCACGTAAAACGTGGTATTGAAGACTTGTGGACCTACCTTGATAGGTAACTCCACCTCTCTAAACACCGATCTTCTTGATCCATCGAATGCTCGAACTACTAGATCACTGGGCTTTAGCACCACTCCATCATAGTCCAGCTTCATCAATGCCTTCTTAGGCAAGACATTCAGAGATGATCCAGTATCTACCAGCACATGGGAGAGTACTGCACCCTTACACTCTAGAGAGATATGCAATGCTCGATTATGAGCATGCCCATCAGAAGTTAAGTCCAAGTCCGTGAAACCCAACCCATGACTGGCATTAACGCTGGACACCACCGTTTCTAACTGGTTTACAGAAATATCTTGAGGCACGTATGCCTTGTTCAGAATATTTAAAAGGGCCTTCTTGTGATAGTACGAACACATGAGTAATGATAAGATGGAGATCTTTGACGGCGTCTGCTGCAAATGTTCTACAATCTTATAGTCACTCTTCTTGATGATCCTCAGGAATTCTTCGGCTTCTTTATCAAAGGTGAGATCTGGATCAGTTGATGGAGTTGGATCATTGGCAACTACTGGTTGCTTCCCCCTGGCTCTAGCTTGGGCTTCGGCAGTATCCCTGGGTGGTATCACATTGTTTCTCAGCGCTTCAGGCGCAAACAGCCTTCCACTTCGAGTAAAACCCCCTACTCCAACATTTTCTACTTGAGCTGGGGTTATACTAGTCGTGGCCAACTCTTGCCTCTGGCCGTTGTAATACACTTCGCCACCATAATTCCAAGGAATTGCTCTGTCACTTTGGTACATTATGGGTCCAGCAGTGGTAATAGTTATTGGTGCCGCTCTGGCACGCGAAGGAACTTGGGATGGATCATAAAAGATAGTTACTGTAGATACTTCACTTTCTTTCACAATCTTGTCAAATTGCAACACTCCTTCATCAATCATGCCTTGAATTCCGGCCTTCAATCGTTTGCAACCATTGGTAGCTTCAGTACACTCTGAACAATCATCCTCGCATCCGGGGAAAATGCCTTTCTTCAACAAGCAAACCTTGATAGCAACCAATGAAGTTTGCAAGTCATCTACATTGTCCACCAAATTCAAGTTCTCCCCTTCACCAATTGCACCAATCGTGCCTCTGTGATGAGGCATGGGATTTTGCAGCACGTTAGGAGAAGGAGCGAAATTGATCGCTTTGGAATCCAACAAGTCCTGGACAACATGCTTCAATGCTTTACAATTCTCAGTACTATGGCCGGGAGCTCCAGAATGAAATTCGCACCTAGCATTTAAGTCATAACCCTCAGGAATCTGGCCTGGCTTCGGAGGCTGCAAGGTTCGGAGCTGAATCAATTGAAGCTGTAGGAGATTCTTCAAAAGTTGGGAGTAAGACATCGGTGGAGCTTCAAAATGTCTATCCCTCGGCTTCTGAGGGTAGTACGGACGAGGGGCTCGCGGCTGATACCCCTGGGAGCGTTGCGGCTGTGGAGGCTGGACCTGCTGTTGAACTGGAGGAGTTGAAATAGTGACGGGGGCCACTTGCTGATAATATCCTTGGTGCATCATTCCCCTCTGTGCGTATACTGCACCTGTTTCTCCTTCCCTCCTTTTCACAAAGGGTTTCTTGATGCCAGATACTGAAGAACTTCCATTTTGAATCTTCCCCTGTTTGAGCCAGCTTTCGATTCTTTCTCCAGTCAAGATAATGTCCGAGAAACCACTTGAGGAACAACCAGCCAATCTTTCCATGAAATGTCCTGGGAGGGTATTCAGGAAAAGGTCGACCGTCTCTCTTTCCAATAAAGGTGGTTGCACTCGGGCGGCCACCTCACGCCACCTCTGTGCATAGTCTTTGAAGCTCTCCGAACTCCTCTGTGTCAAGCTTTGAAGCTGAGTACAGCTAGGTGCCATGTCAATGTTGTATTGATATTGTCTGAGGAAGGCCTCTCCCAAATCCTTCCAACTTCTAATAGAGCTCCTTTCCAACTTCATGTACCACTCCAAGGACCCTCCAGAAAGGCTATCCTGGAAATAGTACATCCATAGTTTCTCGTCTCGCGTGTGGGCCGCAATCTTCCTGTAGAAGGCTTGTAGGTGAGTTTTCGGGCAAGAGCTGCCGTTGTATTTATCAAATGTTGGTGGCCTGAACTTATGTGGAATGACCACCCCAGGTACTAAACCCATATCTGACACGTTAATTCCCAAAGTGTCTTTGCACTCTAAGGCCTTGACCTTCTCTGCAAGCACCAAGAAGTCATTGAGGTTTCCGTCACCGCCGAAACCCATATCGTTGTTGAAGTACTGGAATTGGTCTTCCTGCCTGTCCTGCACAGGAACATACGTAGCCATAGCTGGATCTGGAACATGAGGTCCACCTGTACCGTTGTTAGTGTTGGGAGGACCCCCTAGTCCGCCGGAAGTAGTTGCCTGAGCATTAGTGTTAGGAGGAGTTAACCCTTGAATTGCATTTCTCAGCTCCTGCTGCCCCTGGGCCATCCCCTGCATCAGAGTCATAAATTCTGCCATCTTGGTACGGACTTCATTGAGTTCTGTCTGCATAGCGTCCATTGCTGTTCTTTGATTGCTGCGGGTCGCGTACCGATGAGGGATATTTTGTCGTAAGTACCGGGTCTTGACGGCCCTCGCAATCTTTTCCTGGTGAACACAGATAAATTAGACATCTCGAAGAAAAACCTGCAAAGACAAAGACAAAATGCAAATGATGTGTATGCAATGCAATGTGTCCCTTTTATTCCCGAGTATTTTCCTGTGTCCGGTCCTGGCATTAAGAAGATAAGAATTGGGAAGAAGACCCAAGTAATATTCAGACAAAATGACGGTTGTGGAGAATCGGTGCTCATTATCCTGTGTCGGTGCAAATAACAAACAAGAAATCTGGAACAAATCAATCATATAAACTGGAGTTTGAAAATACAAAGTCCCCGAAGGGTGCCAATCACAATAACAAAAGTACATCACATATAAGGAATCCCACAACAAGCCTGTGGGTAATCCAAGTACAACAATATGAAATTAGACACTAGGGAACTCTATATCTTTCAATCTCCAGCTAAGGCATTTGACGCTCTGGAACAGTTGAACCACATCTGGATGACCGGGCTCCTGGATAAGCTTCTGAATGAGGAGGTCCCTCGTATCAGAAAAAGCGTGTAACTCCTCGATCTGCTGTAGAAATGCTGCTTCATTCTCCTTGTTTTGACTCGACTCGGCCTTCGATCTTTTCACATCAGCTTTCAACTTTAAGTCCTCAATCTCCTTTTGAGCTTCCTTCAGTGCCTGCTGGCTTTTTGTTACGCGCCGGATACGATCCTCCTCTTGATAATAAGCCTTCCTGAGAAGTTCTTTCTGCCCATCTAAAGAATCCTGAAGGCTTTTGACTTCCTGTTTGTGCTTGGCGTCTAACTCCTTTTGTTTCTTCAGATTTTCGTCCCATTTCTCCTGCCATAAAGTAACAGCTTCATTGGCTTCACTAAGATCTTTCTTCTCTCTTCGGCGCTGGGCCGTCTTATGAGTCTCAGCTAAACCTTTCTTTCGGAAGTAAAGTTCTCTATCCTCAAAGTCCTTCTGCTTGAGACGGACTATTTCCTCGGCTTGCACAGCTCTATCTTTCAATTGACGGTTCTGGATCATCAGCTTTTGACAAGAATTAAGAGCCTCTTGATTTTCAACCCTCAGTTGCTTAACCAAAGCTTCTAACTTCTGATATTCCTCCAAAGGCACCGTAGTTCTTGGTGCTACCTCTTTAGGGTAAAGAGGCGTCTCTCTAGAAAATGGTAGAAGATGAGTCTTCACACGATCCTCCAACCAGCTGGCAAAAGGATCATAGGTATTAGGATCTACTCTTCCAAATTCTTTCTTTCCTTTCATCACCCTAATTTCCCAAGCTTGGGATGCCAGGATGCTCATTTTGGAGTTTCCCTCTGCTGGAAAATATAAGGACTCATTTGCATCGTCGATCAAAGGTACGTCTCTTAAAGGATAGCCAAATTGTTTCCTGGACAAGATAGGATTGTAGCTAATCCCACCTTTCCTTCCCATCAAAGGCACATTCGGAAAGCTACCACAACTGACCAACATTTCTTTGCCCACCAAATCTCTGTTGCATCCCCAAGCGATGTCAGCTGAGGTTAAGCCCATTAATCTTTTGGACCACTTCCAAGATTGTTTCAAATCCTGAAAGGGTCCTGATTTAGGGAGTTGCCTTACAAACCAATCAGCGAATATGGGAGCACAACAATTTACAAATCCCTTCCTCTTTTCATTTCTGTGGTGAACTCCATAATAAAAGTCAGCTAGCAATGTAGGAACAGGATTTCTCTTGACGAAGATGGTGATGGCCTCCATGCTAATTAGCCCTTTCTCTCCTGGAAACAAACTGATTCCATATACTATCATGGCTAACAGTGTTTTGAAGTCTGCCCACTTCTTTTCCGATGCCATAACATGTGCCTCTGCAATAAGAAAGTCCGAAGGGATTCCTTTACTTTGGCCAGCCTCTAATCCCATCTTGAGTCTAGGCACACTCAAATGACAGGCAATAGTGATATCCTCATGAGAAGGGACCCTCTCTGAAACATAATACGGTACACCCTCCTTAAGAGGAATACTCAGCATGCTAGAAACCTCCTCTAATGTAGGTGCCAGGATGTAATCAGGAAAAACAAAGACCCTCAGCTGTGGATCATAGAACTGCAACAAAGAATGCAAGCTATCTTTCTGGTCGACTGTGGGCTTGCTCACATAATTCAGTATCTTGCCATACTCTTTCCTGAAATCATCAAGGACTCGGTCACCCATCAAGCTAATCAAACCCTGAACACTCTCTGTCTCTGGCTGCGGGAAAGTATAATGAACATTTCTCTTCCTCGGAATCTCCATGCTGAAGTAGAAAATATGACCAGGAACTAGGAAGTAATGAACCCTGGGAATAAAAAGAACACAAAATGATTAATGATGATATGATGCTTATGCAAGACAAGGCATGTGATCAATGAAGTGTCTGTGATGTGCCAATCATATAATCAGGTGTCGGTGCCAGGTCTCAAAATCCAGATATCACAATAATTATCCCTCTGATCCGGGATTCACAACTTAAGAACAGAAATCCAGATCACTGAACCAAAGGCAAAGTGGGTATGCTGAAGGTACCAGGGTTCCTGCAAACCTGTAAACCCCTCCCAATCTCACGGGTGTGCTACTCGGGTCAAACATCACGGACTCTCGAGGCCGAATAGCAATAATACGTTCACCATTTCCGAGAAATGGCTCATGGCCAAATCAGGGAATCGGTTTGGCATTATGTACTACTCAGGGAGGTCTCAGTTGAGTCCGGAAAGAACAAGCATCCCTCACAAGTCTCCAGCTTCAAGCACTGAGTCGAGAAACAATAGTACATTCATCCCGAAGGGTACAATACTATCGTCATACGAACAATTTTGCTTTAACTGAATTCCTGTGAGAGAACCAGGCCATCCTATGCGAGTTCCCAGTGGGCCCTCGGATGCGAGTGGGTTTGCCAACAAATGTGGTCTGCCACTATCATCACTGGAGAGGGATGTTTCCACAAAGGTTCTCAATGATCGGTCCCCTGACTGCACATAACTATCAAGGTAGCGCATCAACCCAGAAAGATTCCGGTATCAATACATTCCCGAGAAGCTCGCAAGTCAAGGTGTGGAACTCACTACTACCAACATAGCAAGATGCCATGAAGCCAAAGTGGAACCACTCTAAGTCCTAGGGTGCACTCAAGCCGGGTAGTTGGCTTATCTCACAGTAACTCCCAACCCACAGAAAAAATGAAAACCAGCACAGCCAGACAGTCCAGTATAATATGATGCATGGAAAATAAAATACTGAAAGCGGTAAATAAATGCGATAAAGTAAAGCTGTAAATAAAACTGTAAATAAAAACAGTAAAGCTAAACTAAAGCACACAACAGCAAACAAACACCCAAAGAAGCAAAACCAAACAGGCGCTAGGATTGACTCTACAAGGGAAACCGGAAGAATCAGGTTAAGTCCCCAGCAGAGTCGCCAGCTGTCGCTCCCGGGATTTTCATCCTAGTACAAACGCGAAAGTGGCGCGGAAAGGTTAGAGTCGCCAGCCAGACATTTTTATCCCGAATGAATGGGAAAGGTAATGTTGCACAAACCTAAGGAAGAAGGAAAGGACAAGGCCTTGCGAACCAAAGATCTGAATTCGGGAGTCGGTTACGACCTGGGAAGGTATTAGCACCCCAGATCGTCCGCCGTACCCGACGGGATCCACGCTTGCTTGCTTTATTTCAAAGGGTGAGAAAAATATGATTGCTGCTGAATAAGAACTGCTAACTGGAATGGGAATGGAAAATGAGAAATGAACTGAGAAAAGAGAATGGAAAGAAAGGGGAAATGTAGGGAAAATAAAGAATGTGCTCGAACGGGCCCTACCCCGCTGCCTACGTACCTCATCGGGATAATGAGGATCAGAGTCGACGTAGTTCGCCTAACCTAGGCGGGAACTATTTGTTTGTGTTTTTTACAGCTGGAACTGCGTATGTCTATGCTCAGGTGTTGCAGGCTCGTCTGGTACGAGTGCGTTTACCGTCTTGCATGTATGACAAGTCGCCGCGAGTTCGCGTTGCGAGTGAATGAGATGAGAAGAGAAGTTCCCGCAGGATAGTCGTTTATTGTTTGTTTTTGTCTTTTGTGAGTTTTGTATGAATTTGGCACAAGGAAGTGAATTCAAACTCTTTTCCGTGGAATGTACACTTGCCACTACATTCCAAGATGGAATAATAGCACAAGCATACCCAGCAAGGAGAATTTATCCAAGACTGGTTTCCTAGGATTAGGGCTTAAGTTCACTGGCTTGTTGAACTTTTATTAAGTGTTTTTGTTGCTTTTGTGAAGAAGTATTTTTTAAGCTTTCTTTGTGAACAACTCCTTGATGAGACTTGTGCATCATGATAAACAAGCTTACACCACTCCAAGATGGAATGAATGCAAGTGCTTCATGGAATAAGGCTATACACAAGGAATCCTTCCATTTATTTGTTAAGTGTTTTTGGATTTTTGTTTGAAGATAAGAAGAGAATGACTCAAGTTGCAAAAGGAAAAATCTAAGGGACTAAGACTCAATCCTAATTTTGTTATGTATTTACAAAGTGGTCCTAATGGTTAGTGAGGTCTTCTATTCCTAATGGAAACTTAAAACTACTAGAATTCAACTTACTTCTTAATGAAGTTAAGTTGATTCTAAGAACAAATGGGGGAAGCCTATACAAGTTGTAACAATTACATGAAGCAAAAAACATGAAATTAACCATAAGAAAATAAGATTCTAAAAATGCATTTAAAGGCATGAACTAAAAAATAGTCTATTTTATTTATTCTATATTCTAATGAAAAATGAAATTTAAGCCTAAGTACTAAATCTAAGCTAAACCTATCATTCTAAAAATTTAATTGAACTAACCTAAGTCTAAATTAAATTCTATGACTAAACTTGAACTACACTATTATTTTTATATTGAACTTTATTTTCTTTTAATGGCCTAAACTAATGGGAATTATGCATAACTAAGCCTAAAACTAATATTCTTAAAAAATATTAAATCTTCTAGAAAAATTATGAAACTTAAACTATAGGGTCCTAACACTATCTAAAATATTGTATTAAGAGGGATTCTAAAAATTTCTATTTTTTCTATACCTAAAAAATGATTATTTCTACCTAAAGACTGACCATTATTTCCTAAAGATTACTCCACTAAAACCTATGATAAAAGGTCCTAAAAATTCCATAAAAAATATCCTAAGAACTATTATGAGTCCTCTAATTACAGAAAAAAGAATGGCTCAAAAAAGTTGCTGGAAACTACTTAAATAAAATGAACAAAATCCAGCATAAATAATAGAAATTCAATAGAACTAATTAATAGAAAAATTCATAATTAATTCAAAAATAAATAAATTCCAGAAAATAAAAATGTCATAAATTTCTAAATTGATTTATTAAGCCACTTGATTTTTTTGGGAATTTTCTTAAGCACTTACCTATTTTTATTAGATTTAATTTGAAACTATAATTAAACAAAAAATAAAAATCTTAAAGAAATAATGCAGGGGGTGTCCTTAGTAAGTTTTTTATGTTCTTCGCACATGGGCCTGCAACAGAGAGGTGTGAGTAGCAACATCCTTAGGCCCAGAATGCAGGAAGTTGAGAGAGGTGTAATAAGCAGATTTTATTTCATTTTTTCTGTGGGCTTAAAGATGGGGGTGTAAATAGAAATGTAAGGCCCATATGGGATTTGTATTAAGATTAATAATCTCTATTATATTATATTACTTACACTAAGATTAAATTAATCTTGTTATAATATTTTCTAAAAATCTTAATTAAACTATAGTCTTATTAAAAATGAATTGAACCTTTAATCTAAAATATGAATTAAACTCTTAATCTTAGAAAAAGAATTTAATAATACTTATGATTATATCTTTTCTAAAATCTTGACTTAAGAAAAGGGATTAAACTAATCTTATGAAAATAAATTTCTCAAAAATCTTAAATTAAAAAAGAGTAAATTCTAATAATCTTGATTTAAGCAAAAATGAAATAAACTAATCCCATTATAATATTTTTTCAAAATCTTAATTAAAGAAAAAAGAATTAAACTAAACTTAATATAATATTTAATTTATAAAACTGATAAATGAATTACATCTTAAATCTAAAAAATGGATTAACTACTAATCTTAAACTGAATTAACTAATAATCTTGTTACAAAATTAATTAAATCTCTAATCAAACTATAACCTAATTATACATTGAAAGAACCCTAATTCCCTCTTTCTCTCCCTCTTCAAAGCGCCGCAGCACCCCCACCCTCTTTCCTCCATCTCCTTCTCCGCCGCTCACGGCCACCTCTCTCTCTTCCTCTTCTTGCAACTTGCACCACCTTCGGACACCACGCCCTCCCCTCCTTCCTCTCAACCTCAACCCTTAACCCCCTTTACCCTCATCCGAAGACAAACCCTAGACTCAAAATCCGCCCGCCGAAAATTCGCAATCGACAAACCTCACATGGGAGCAAAGAGCACCACCGCACCACAAACAAGTAAAGAAGCTTCGTACCTTAAGATTTCGCCACTGACGAAGATACGAACGGAGAATCTTGAACCGTTGACGAGGGCACTTCGAAGATGAAGAGATGCGTTGACGGCGGTTTCAAATGATGCGTGCTGGTGTTAAGGTATGCCTCGGTCACACTTCTTCACTTGATCCTGTTCGAATCTTGCGTGTTGTTGACGCTGCGACTCTCGTTTCGATTCCTGCAGGTTGGTGAAGGATCAATCTGAAAACAAAAGAACTCAGGGTTGATGATGATATTGACGTGAAGGCTTTCAGTAATGAAATTCGAATCCTGAGGCCACGGCAACTGATGAGAATTCGCTGAATACAGGCTTGATTTGCCGAAATCAAAAATGTTCACGAATCTGTTGACGAACGAGGTAAAAATCCTTAAGATAAGAAATCAGAATCTGCTTCTTATTTCTCTCCTGTTTCTGTTGATTTGTAATTAGAAATCCTCAAATTTCCTTCAGGTTGTTGCTGTGGTGGTCGAAGACGAGGAATCCATTACATTATGAAGTTGATGAAGATATCCCATTGCTGACAAAGAAACAGAACTTGGTGCTGATGTATTGAAATTGATGGGATATCATGAAGAGAGATGAAGGTGATGGAGATAGTAGACAACTCAGATTAAAGGAGAAATTGAGAAACTGTAAGGAGGAGTATCCATAACAGCTTTTTAGGAAGAATGAAAAGGGATTGAAGAAGGATTAAAGGGAATTATCCATGAATGGAGAGAAGGATTGAGAAGAGAAGAGAAAAAATGGTGGGAAAGGTTGAAAAATGGTGAAGTGTTTGTGAAAATTTGTGGGAAGGGATTGAAAGTTGTGTAAGAAGCTCAATGGAATAAGAGGCTCCTGATTTATAGTCGATTCTCACGGAAGGATCCGGAAGCTTCAGGTAAAATCAGCTTCAATTCTATTACCTTTCTGTTATGCATTTCTGTTAGATTTGGTTAGGATAGCTTTATGAATTCTGTTAGTGAATTGGTTAGAAGGAGAAAAAACAAATAGAATTAATTATAATTCTGCCATACTTTCTTTTCATTTTCTAATTCGAATTTGTGAAACCATTTTCTTCTGAACTTTCCCTGATAAAAAAGTAATCATTCCCTTGTTTATGTGGTGAGCCTCCTATTGATTTTCCTTCTGTTCTTTGAACTTTATTTCTTTTCTTGCAGTGATGTTCATGGTATGAGGGAGTTTGGTTGAAAGCTGAAGAGAATTTGAAAAAAGCTTTAGAATGGGGAAGGTTGCCACTACGAGAGTCTCATCATGATGACTTTAGAAGATGAATCTTCCCTGCTAATAGTTCAGGTTATGGAAAAAAATCCAGCCCCTTTCTCTCCCTACTGCATAATGGTACAAAATTGCATCGAAACTGATGAGAAGTCTTCCTTTTTGTGACAGTTATAACGAGTCTCATATTATGGTTATCGAAGCAAGATGATGAGAAAAAACGTGACCAGCCTTGCTCGGCAAGCATTGGTATGAAGGTGACCATCCCGTAACTCTTTTTTTTCTTTTTTTGTTAATTCCCAATTCCGCCTCTTCTCGCATTGTAATGCTATGCTCTTAACACTGTTCTTTGTATCACCTTGTGTCTCTAATAATTGCTCTCATGAGTGCAATGTAACTAATCGACGCGACATTCTTGTTTGTATTTCAGGTGAAAAAGGCTTGCTACGGGCCATGAAGGAAATATGTCAGGAGGAAGAATTGGGATTTTTGGTTGAGTGACCAACAAAAATGAAACAAATTTATTCATTTTGTAACTGAGTTTGAGTTTTGCAATGGAAATAACTTATTTATTTTATGACTGAGTTTTGTAATGGAAACAACTTATTTATTTTATGACTGAGTTTTGTAATGGAAACAACTTATTTATTTTATGACTGAGTTTTGTAATGGAAACAACTTATTTATTTTATGACTGAGTTTTGTAATGGATTTTATGAAATGGTTCACCATGATAGATGACAATGAATACTCAATGACGACAATGAGTATTTAAAAATATATTTTTGCTTGGATAGATCTCAAATGATTTTGGTGCATCCTCGGACAGCTTCCATAAACGAAAGCTCAACGAAAGTCTTAACATTTCGCCCGCCCATGTTCTGATGACAGAGATTCTTGACAAAATCATGATCACATAATACTTGCTCAAAGGAATTAAAGTCACCAGCACCACTATCTCCAAAACCATTGCTTTCTTGATTTACAAAAACATCATGGCCCACCTGGCCATACTGTTAACGCTTTACCTCGTCCTTCAAAACCTCATATGCCAATGAAACTTCTTGAAATTTCTTTTCAGCTTCAAGATCATCTTTATTATGTCAGGATGTAGCTTCCTTTTTTTTAATGTTTATGATGTGGATAAGAAGTGGGTATAGATAAAAAAAACATCACATATTCGGATAACGGTTTGAATTGGAAAATCGGGTACTAAATGGATTTTCACAATGGACAAGGAAAATGTGGGCGAAATAAAGATGAGGAAATAGATTAGAAAAATGGTTTATGGGTTATAGGCTTGAAAAAATGATTATGAATGGTGATCTTAATGGTAACTAGAAGAGAAAGATTTGAAATATGGTTTTATGGATTATAGAAAATGGCTAGAGAAAATAGAGATGGTAGACATAGATGTGTATTGGTTTCCCAAATGGCTTGCATAATCAATCTTAACATCTTAACATAATCTTCCAACCCAAATCCGACTCATTCTTAATGAAACCCCAAACCTCGATAAACTTCAACCTTGAACCTTATTAACTTCTACCACAACAAACAAGCAACCGAGAGAATGATAACAACTTGTTTTTCTTATGAGTGCACCATTAGATCTCCTATACCATGAACATCATGATACCTTCGATATAAAACCCTGAAACTCCAGTCTCCATTACTTAACATCGACAAAACCGTGCCAGAGATAAGAATCCTTGCACAACTTGTATTGAGTGTTCCCTGATGAAGCAACTAGCTTGAGTTGTTAACATGAATAATGCCCTAAGCATCAGACACTCCTGAGAAATCTTGAAGAATATAACTTGGACACTTGATGAACTTCATCATAAGCACGTGCCCACGATGAGGAGAGCTCAACCTTTATCTTATCTCAAGTGCAATAACCAGACAAATCACCTCTGAATAGGAAAACTCAAATTACCAGAGGATGCCCTGATCCCATGCCTTAGAAGCTCATGAAATGCATGATCATGATGTTAATGACCTAATGAGAAATGCAGATGAATGCGAAATGATACACCAGTAAAGTGAACAAATATGAGGGCAAATTTTGAGGTATTACAGTTGTGGCCTAGCTTGATTGGTATGGGTGCTTTTGCATAGAGTCCAAGTTAGGTGTACTTGAGGTATGGGCAAGTGTAGGGCAAGGACAAAGCATAGCTTGGCTGCAACTTGAATCAGGGAGAGCCATGGAAAAGGTTTAGAGGCAATGCAGCAAGTGGATTAGGGTTTGTGATAGGTTTTGCAACTTTGTGACCTTTTGCCCCTTTTGAAGTTTCTTGATCCACAAGCCATGAAAAATGACAAACTCTTGGTGCATTCTGAATTTTAGGCAATGGTTTATGTTTGTAAAAAGATTAGAAGTTCATTTGAAGTCTCAATTTGTCTTGGCAAGTGGTTTTGCAACTTTGCCTCTTTGGTGCATGACTTGAAATTATGTGATTTTTCCCAACTTTGACAAGCCATAATTTTTGATCCAAAATGAATTAGAATGAGTTCTTGTACTTTTTGAAAAGGGAATGATCCATTCTACAACTTTCATGACCAAAGTTTTCCCATTTGAGGCATTTTTGAATCAAAAAGCAAGGGTTGAAAAAGTTTCCCAAAATGGCAAGTTTCCATTACAAGTCATTTTCCCAAAAAGTCAACTTTGCAAATGGCTTGAAATTCTTCAATTTTGTGAACTTCCAACATCTTCTATAATCAAATAAAGATCATACACATTCAAAATGATGAATAACACCCCTTGGTTGGGTCATTGGGGGCCTTAGATGCCCTGATTTTGCACTGACTTGCTCAAGAAGTCAACTCTTGATTAGATGCCTTCCTCTTGGAATTTCTTCATGAAAATTGATATGCATTATCCTTGTGACATATAGAGACCAATAAAAACAAGAATTACCAAAAAATTTGGGGTTATGGCCTTTGAAACCAAAACCCTAATTCTAGGTCATCTGTGCAGTTAAACCTGGCTCTGCTTCCATGCCATTCTCAGTTCTTGTGATTATTTGACTTCCTTGAATTTGAGAGGATATAATATGATACTTGAACACACATGGACCCCTTTGAAGTGATTGAAGACCTTTGGAGTGGCTCAAATGGCTCAGGATGGCTCAGATCACAAACCCTAGATGCAGATGACTTTGAATCAATGCAGTGAATCAAAAATGTGGTATGAGATACTATGATTGAACTTATGCATATGAAGAGATCACAAGCCATGGTATGAATGGGTGAGGGCAAATTTGGGGTGTTTACACTATGTTTCCCACAGAGATCTTGAGTTTGCAAATCATATCATATTTATATCATTGCATGGTCTCTTAGGGTCAAAATTGGGTTTCTATATTTAAGTCTCTCCCATCTTGTAAAATCGAAGATGTCAATCTTCATATCTCCAGATTGAAAAAACGTAAATAGGGGCAGCTGTAAAACCCTAATTTTTGCCCCTAAGATTGAGTTTTGCATTCGCAAAATTTGCATACAAACAAGATCACACACTGGTTCTTTTACCCTTTTAGTTGCAGGTTTATGCCTCACAGGGGATCACCATTGCTTTTGTATGCTTTTATTTGTTTATCTTTACTAACATTAATCAAAACCCAGAAATATTTTGTTTTCCATATTTTACTAACTTTTTGAGGAAGGAAGTAAAAATATCATAAAAGTTCCTCAGTGAAATTTTGGTATGACAGACTCAGATGTCGAATATGATGTTGAGACATCTTATCTGTTACTTATGAACATGGTAATGCATACATAACAGTACTTAATAGTTCTTATATATCAGAGTCAAACATGCTTCAGAATGTTGCGACATCTGATAGGACATTGAGTTCAGGTACTGCATAAAATAAAGACAGATAAGTTGTAAAGAACACAACAAAATTGTTAACCCAGTAAGATGCTAAATCATCTACTCTGGGGACTACCAAGCCAGGAAGGAAATCTACTATGTAGTATTAATTCAAAGACTTATTAGCAAACACCTATAGTTTACAGTCTTCTCACTTAATCACTACCTATGCAACTTCTACATAGGAACTCCTAAATATTAGAAACTCATCATCACTTCCAATCACCTCAGTGATGTCTCACAGTCCTCAATAGTCAGTTGTTGTTATTGACGGCTTGTTACCTACCAACAATTCAACATAAGAAGTCACACTTCCATGACAACAACTTAACCTTGTTTAACATCTTTAGTTAAGTACAATCCACCTCTTGCTTAGCAGCTTCGAGGTCTACAAATAAACAGCCACAACAGGGTTCCTTGTTGCGAACGACTGCACAAGAACACAACCCTAAAGTTTACATTTTCGGTTGGTTGGTTCTAAATTAGGTTACAAGGTTTCTTTTATAACCTATTCCCAACTGGATTTGGGCCTAAACAATCACAGCAATAACTGCTACAAATAATGCAGAAAAATCTGCTACAAGATATACAAAAAGATCTTCAAATATAAAAACTCCTAAAATATCTCTAAATATCGAAACTCTATATTTTTCAATATATGTCTTCAATTTAAATTTGAGTCTTCAAGATCTTTTACATCAGCGCCATTGGATTGATTTAAATCTTCAATAATATTCTGTTTTTGTTGAAACCTAACAGAATATTCAATCCATCTTCAGCAGTTCATGATGTCGAATGAACTGTCTTGACATCTTCTTTGACATGTTGTTCCAGATGTTGAAACATTTCAACACAACATGTTTGGGCACACACAACAGGATTTTTTTGCTTAATGTTATCTTTCTTTTACAAAGATCCTGTACAAACACGCTGCTGCTATATTTGTCTTACAAAATTAATGTCAATTCTAAACATATAGAACTTACAATCTCCCCCTTTGGCAAATTTTGGCTAAAACAAATATTACAAAAAAATACATAAAACAAATAACAGCAGCAACAGGAAATAGGCATCAGCAAACTCTCCATTATGTCAAGACATGTTGTTTGACATCTTCATCATCATTCACAAAAACAAACAACTGTCACCTATTCTTTTAGTGGATAAGTTGCAGCTACCTCTTCTTCCAATGGAAACAATATCAAAAACATAAGGAGTAGAAAGTCCCAAACTCTTGACTGAACTAATCCATTACTACTTCCTTTCTTTTCAGATTCTGAGAAGTTTCCTTCACAGTCTGTTGAACATCTTCCATCAAGAAGGCATATGGTAACATTAGAGAACAATTTGTCCTTCCCTTATGTAACTCAGAACACAAGTCAAAATTGTGTTCAACAACTCATGACACAACTCACAAAGACTATCATACGGCATCCACCTTGACATCCTGGTAACCACCACACATAACAACAGATGCAGTTGTTGTGACAACAGCTCTGAGCATAACACGTGTACACACTCTTTCTCCCCTTTTTAGCCAAAACTTGGCAAACACAACCCTTACAACATCATACCCACAAATTATTCATCCAAACACAAAAGAACCCCATTAGAAGGAAAGGTGAAAGGATGAAAAACAATTAAAACTCACATGTTGGGGGAGGAGGAAATACGCTTCTATAAATAGGGAGCAAGGACATAGATAGTAATGACCTATCCTTGAAAAAGAAGTGTTCTTGGTCCAAGATATTTATGATAGGAGCAAAAACTTCTGCACCATTCAATATGGAACAAAAACTGACCTTGACCAACTGACTTGCTCTCCCAAAATAAACGGCCCAATAGCAAACATGCTTGAAAAACCTGTGTTTTACATTTTTCTGCCAGCACCGTCCACAAATATTCCTCAAACAGAAACAATACCAACTTGTTTTGAAACATGTTCAGACATCAAACCATATATTGTCTGCTAGCAATGCAACAATATTGTTCATAATACCTCAAGAATCCAACATAAACTGCAGAGAGCAACTTTATACAATATAGCCTTCTAGACTCCTAGGACACTTCTTATCTGGATCACAAGGACATGCATACCACAACCACTAAGTAATAAAAAATAATCAGGAAAACATACTTAGTAGCACATGTCACAACATGATGTGTAACATCACATGTCATAACATACTGTCTGTTAGCAATGCAACAGTATGGTTTATAACACCTCAAGAATCCAACATAAACTGCAGAGAGCAGCTTTATACAATATAGCCTTCTGGACTCCTAGGACACTCCTTATCTGGATCACAAGGACATGCACACCACAACCACTAAGTAATAAAAAATAATCAGGAAAACATACTTAGTAGCACATGTCACAACATGATGTGTAACATCACAAAACCTGGTTAAGGCATTACTCCCCCTTAACTTCACAAAATCAGCTGCACAAAATTGTAACATACTCCCCCTATCAAGGATAATCCACGCTTCTATGTACTATGATGAAAGGAAAACATAAGATGCATATTCATGTCTTCAAGAGCTTACCCTCTATGCAATTCCCAATTGAACACATTCACTTCTTATACTAAAGCACACCTGATCCCTTCTAAGTTTGTTGTTACCACAAACTAAACAAGTTGAACATCTTCTTCACACAGGTTCTTGAAACTGACCCAACATAATATCTTTACAGTCCTTTGGCCATGCAATTAAGACAAAACACATCCAAACTAATTATGAAATTAGAAAGAATGTCCATAAACAGACTTCCAAGCAATCAATACCTGATCTACTTCAGTCTCCTCTACATGTTTCTTCCAGTACATATCATCTACTTCATCATTCTCCCTTATGATTAGGTAGGCTTAAAAATAGAAACCATGTAGACAAATGCCCAATATAATGTATTAATGCTTAGTCAGAACATTTTCCATACACCAAGACCTTATCACCATGATCCTAGATGTGCTCCACCAACTGGACTTACTATAGCATAGTAATCCAAGAACTTCAAATCTTCAATTGCACTGTGCCACCAGCTAGAATAAAAAATCCTGAAAGAGAGATAAACTCTCACCCACCTTTAAGAAGAACAAATCTCCTTGAGTCTTCAACTCATCACTCTTCTGCCCAAGAGTAATTTGTTCCAAGAAAATCCTCAAGAACAACCAGCTGCCACACTCTGATTATCTTGATTCTTCAAATCCACTCTAGAGATCAACCAATTGCCACAGTTTGATCACCTCCTTTATGAATCCTCATATGAAAAAGCCAATTTCCACACTTGTCTTCTTCACGTTTATCAGAAATCTTCCAAAGATATCTTAATCAAGTTGATCTTCAACAAACTGTAAGAATAATAGTCCTTTTGAAGCATTCAACCCATTTAGTTCATTCTATCTTAAATTGATGTGCCACTCCACCAATTAGATTCTGATGTTGAACTAGATGTTTGAACATTGTTAGTCCACATCCAGCTGTTAAATTCAGCTCCTTCTTCTTCCACTTGAAAGAACCTCCTTCCTCTACAGAACAAGAGTTCCATGCTCTCATAGACTTGATTCATCAACCAAGTTTGAGTAAACAACCTCCATTATGTTGGCTTTGCAGAAAATACTATCAATATGACATATTTATGAGAAACTTCCACTATTTTCTCCAAAGTCTTCAAACCTTCCACTGTCTGAATCTTCAGAAGGAATAGTTCAGAACTACACCTTGTAGTTATACTAAGGATGACATTTCTCCTTGAGTAAAGAAATATTCATAAAGTCTTGATGATTTATCAATTATAACTTCATGATTATACACAGCTTCCTTGTCAAGGGAAGAATAAAACTCCAGCTGCATCCACCAAAACCAGTTTGCACTCTTGCACCAGAGGACCACAGATAGCACTACTTAACTCTCCCTTTCATGAACAACCAAAGCCCTTACTGAAGATAAGCATTAGTTACTCAATACACTTTCTAAACCATAAGATTCAAACTGCAGATATGCATACTTCCCAGATAAATACTAAGTCTCTCGTATAAGTATCCACCTTTATACATCATAAAACAATAGACAAATACCAAGTCTCCCGTCAAGGTATTTACTAATGGTCAGATAATATTACCTTCTCACACAAGGTTGAACATGTAATCTGACTTCTTCTTCTACAGACAACTAACCCTTTCTGAGATGATGTTCTAACATTTGTTCAGACATCAATATCAGTTACAAAAGCCTCTATATCAACCATATGCAGGGGCATACAGGGGAATCAACCATTAACAGTTGATCAAGCTACCAAAACATAGATAAAGCACCAGCTGGGACACTCCAACAGACTTCTCCTTCAGGCCCAGAATCAGACTGAATTGATATATCTTCACACATAATATAGCTACTGATAAGCTATATCCACATCATTCAACTCCACCAATTGACACAGCTTGACCTTTATGTACAAGGAGTCTCTCTGAAATAATCATCCTTGAAGCTCAGGTACTTCACTTTTGCAGCAAGGACCAAAAATAAATTGTCCTTAGGAGAAAAAGACATGTTGATCAACACACAAAGCTAATAGAAGTTCTAGGGCCAAAACCTTCTTAGACACACCATACAGATGCCTCCTCTTCCAGATCAAGAGTAGGTTCTAAACACTTGTGAAATAAACACAGTAGTTTAACACCCAAACATCTATATAGCCATTCCTTAGACAACTGAATCATGCCTAATTCTTGATGTGATGTTCTATCATGGAATAGGACATCATTCCAAGGATCACAAAGAGATCTACAGACAAGATATAAGTCTGTTTAAAACAATCTTTAGATCTCCAAACAACCACTTCTCTTCACAATGCCTTGAGTATACTTGAAAAAGATTCTTCAAGTATCATTAGCACGGTTGACAGAAGCAGATATACATATATCCCCAACACCATAGGATATATCTCCAGAGAAGAGCAACCTTCTCACACAAAAAAGTTATTAGATAGATAAGCAGTGGATAACAAACTCCTTAGAAGCTTCAAGTGTCACAAATTAGCCCTAGCAATTATCTCCAGGTGACACCAGCAGCCATAGGTTTGAAAATAAATCAAACCTATCACAATAGCAGCATGAACCTTGTGCTACAACAACAGAACAGTCCATCCTCCACTTCTAGGGACCATTCACACATATAAACATCTTTTCAATAGAACTTTTCTACCTTTACCATGAACCAGAAAGTATCCCCCTTGGATCTCATCTAGAAACAGAGTAGGATACCTGCTCTGATACCAATTGAAATTATGGTATGACAGACTCAAATGTCGAATATGATGTTGAGACATCTTACCTGTAACTTATAAACATGGTAAGGCATACACAACAATACTTAATAGTTCTGATATATCAGAGTCAAACATGCTTCAGGATGTTGCGACATCTGATAGGACATTGAGTTCAGGTACTGCATAAAATAAATACAAAAAAGCTGTAAAGAACACAACAGAATTGTTAACCCAGTTCGATGCTAACTCATCTACTCTGGGGGCTACCAAGCCATAAAGGAAATCCACTATGTAGTACCAATTCAAATACTTCTCAGCAAACACCTACAGTTTACAGTCTTCTCACTTAATCACAACATGTGCAACTTTTAATTAAGAACTCCTAAATATGAGAAACTCATCCTCACTTCTAATCACCTCAGTGATATCTCACAGTCCTCAATAGCTAGTTGTTGTTATTGACGACTTATTACCTACCAACAATTCAAAACAAGAAGTCACACTTCCATGACAACAGCTTAATCTTGCTTAGAAGCTTCAGTTAAGTATAATCCACCTCTTGCTTAACAACTTCGAGGTTTTTAAATAAACAGCCACAATAGGGTTCCTTGTTGCGTATGGCTGCACAAGAACACAAACCTAATGATGTTTACATTTTTGGTTGGTTGGTTGGTTCTAAATTAGGTTACGAGGTTTCTTTTATAACCTGTTCCCAACTGGATTTGGGCCTAAACAATCACAGCAATAGTTGCTACAAATAATGCAGAAAAATATGCTACAAAATATACAAAAAGATCGTCAAATATAAAAACTCCTAAAATATCTCTAAATATAGAAACTCTATATTTTTCAATATTTGTCTTCAATTTAAATTTTAGTCTTCAAGATCTTTTACATCAATGCCATTGGATTGATTTAAATATTCAATAATATTCTATTTCTATTGAAACCTAACAGAATATTTAATCCATCTTCAGCAGTTCATGATGTCGAATGAATTGTCTTGACATCTTCTTGACATGTAGTTCCAGATGCTGAAACATTTCAATACAACATGTTTGGGCGCACACAACATGATTTCATTGCTTAATGTTATACTTCTTTTGCAAAGATCTTGTATAAACACGCTGCTGCTATATTTGTTTTACAAAATTAATGCCAATTCTAAACATATAGAACTTACACTCATCTTGAACAATTTTCATATGAACAAAGTCAAAGTTGATTTGCGTACAAATTCAAATACATCTGATCAATGATTTCCCAAGTTTTTATTGATTATTATTCAAGGAATTCCAAGTTTCATGTGTTTATTTCCATGCCTTCTTTGACAAGCAAGAGAATTGAGCCTGAACCACAGCAGTGCAAAGAAAAGAAAATGTTTTTCAAGTTTTGCATTGAGTAATCGGTTAACGTCCTGGTAGTAATCGGTTACCTACATACAATTTTGAAAAATTGACAACAAATTCAAATTTTGTGATTTTGGCACCAATTTCATTTTGATCACATGTGTAATATTCTAGACCATCTTCATTTAATTCTCATACATTATCAAAATTAATTCTCACCATACACCTTTATTAATCACCACTCTTTTGCTAATTCCCTCCAAATTTAATTTCCAAGCCTGATCTTGATCTCCCAATCTTAGTTCCATTCCACCAAATTTCCATACCTAAACTCTTTAAATAGCTTTAGAGAGCCAAAAAAACCTCTTGCAAAAATATATCCCCAACAACCAAAATTCACCAAAGCTCAATTTCTTCTTTTGAAAATTATCAAGAATTCACATTGAATTCTTGATTAACTTTGAGCTAAACCTTCATCCTTTATCTTTCTCTTCATCAACTTCAGTAGATCAAACTTGCTAGTGGAATAATTTGGAGTTTTTCTAATCCTTGAAGTGGTAATTCACCTTTTACCATTGTTACACCTTCATCTTCATCATCCACAATGTAGATCCTTGGAGTTCCTTGTTGTTGATCCTTTGGATCATATATTGTTATTTTAATTGCTGATTTTTGCTGGGTTCTTACTCTAAAATTCGTGCAAGTTCAGATCTATGATCACAAGGTGTTTGAAAATTGTTTTGAAAAGGGATCATTGCTGAATTTTGAACTAATTTGTTTACTATGCACGCAGAGTAACCGGTTAACGCATAGGTGTTAACCGGTTACTCAGTGTTAATTTTTTAAATTTTGTTGCAATTTTGAACTAAGTAACCGATTAACACCTATGTGTTAACCGGTTACCACTGAGACAAAATGAATTTTTGCTTTGTTTTTGGGGCTGTTTTGCCTTCTCTTCCCCTCTCTTTTTATTTTTACCTTGGGAGACATTTTTGAGACTGATTTCTCTTTAATTTCAATGGACTTTGGGTGTAGATTAGAGAAAATAATATCATTAGTTCAAATCGATCTTTAAGTGAATTATTCAATTCACTTTAGGTGCTTTGAATTAGTGTTATATTTTCCAATTGAATCCACCAAGATAAGTGATTGAACTTAAAGATGAAAGAATATCATAAGTGTGACTCAATTTGGTATTCATCTTTATTTTTATACGGTATGGAATTAGGATGACGATTTACATATCGTTATCTCGCATGCATTAGCACACATATTATATTGACTGACCTCATTTGTAGAGTAATTTCGTAAATTACTCAGTGATTTCTTAACATAGACCTAAATGTGTCCCTATCTTGGAATAAAAATCCAATTGGATACTTGCACTTTCGTGGACCATACCTCAATTGGTCGCGCCACCCCAATGTTGATTAATCATTTGCATTAGATCCACGACTTTTGAAGCTTGATGTGTAGGTGCCTTGGTATCCCAATATTCTTTCAAGTCTTCATCGAATTTGGGTCTAATTGTATCGGTTAATCACTATAGTGTAAGATACTAAGCAGAATTGGTGTTGCCTTCTCGGTTTTGGCACTAAGTGCCTTGTTACTCTTTAGGCCGTGAATGATTAAGTTCACTATACAATTATTATGTACATATTATTATTACTACTATATTACTTTCCTTCTTGCACCGTATCCTCTTTAATTTTCTTCTTGCTTTATTCTCCTCTTTATTATGCTTTATCATTCATTATTATGTTTATGTTTATGTCATTTTATCTTTGTGCTTTTTCTTTTCTTTTGTCATTTGGACACCAAAAGTATTAATAAAGGATTAAACCTCTAAAAAATTGTGATCCTAGTCTTGGACTATGGTTACTATCATTTGCATTGAAATTTGAGTTTTGGACTTAGATTTTAGGACACTTTCCCTTTGCTTTGATCATCATGAAGTTGGTACTTTAGTCTTTATTTGGTCATTTGCTAGCTTATGCTTGTAAGAATGGAACTCTTTTACTTATGCTTGGAAGTATCATCAAGTTGGTTAGATCTTTCCTCCCTTATCTTTTTTGTTAGGATAACCTCTTCATCTCTCGCCCTTCTTCATTTTTCAAAACCTTCTCTCTTTTTTAAAGGATTCTTGTTTTAAAAACCTTCACCACTTTAACAATTCAAACTTTGACTTTTGTCAAGTGACTTTTTTACTTCTTATTTTCTTTTAATAAATGTCAATGAACTTAATCATTTTGACTTCAATTCAAAAAATAAAAAGAATCAAACTCACTCAAGTTGTTTTGTGCCTTTGTGCACATCTTTTTTACAAGCTTAGACTATGAGTCATTTTTCTAGTCGGGTGCAAGTCTCTCAATCTCCATGGTTGTAGTTTGATGTAATTGAGTCTCTTGTCATTTGTGGGGGGGGGGGGTTAGTTTCATACTCGTCGATTTTATCCGAGTTGACGTCATCTTCATAATGATGTATGAGTCCATACCCTCATTCTCAGGGTAGATTTGTGAGGCTATCCACTTGAAAATGATAAATTGTCTTTACTTATTAAAATCAATCAAAACCAACCAATTTTCACTATTTGTACCATGAACTACGGGGTTTTGATCTTACATTGCACATTGTGGGTATGTAGGCATCAGGTGGTAAACCTCTCCAAACATAAAAACATTAAAAATTAATTCTTTTCTCATACCCTCGCTCTCATTTACCAAACCATTTTCAAACCAAAAGCATAAATACTTCAAAGGGCTCCCATGGAGTACCACATACATTTTGGGTGCTAACACCTTCCCATTTTGTAACCAACCCCCTTACCCTTTATTTGCTTGTTTCTTTAGCTTTTTGCTTTTAGATTCATTTTAGGATTTATATACTCTTTTTTTCCTTTTCCTTTTGGATTAAAATAAAAGCGCGATCGCGACTCTGTTTTCCTTGAGTTAAGTTAATCAATAGCTTACACTCACGAGTTTTACCACTACACCTGCTTGTTTGAATGTTGTCTCCGCGTGGGTAACATGCAGATAATCAGGATTAGCTTTTGGTGCATGAAGAATTAGCATTGGATTCATGTATTATTTCTCGTTTTCTTATAGGGTGTCTTTATCTAATAATGTAACATCGTGTCGGGAACATTGTGAACCTTCGAGTTCTATTTCTTTTGTAAATTTGATGTTGTTATGACTTTGTTTAAGATGTTTTGGAGTTTGATTTAATCAAAATGAAGCTTTTCCATTGCGATTGTTTGAGTTAAATTGTGATTGAAGAACCCGTGTTACAGGACATGCTTATTGATATAATGTTTTAAGAAGGAAATGTGACACATTTCTATGTTGTACTATGATATAAATTAGTTAATTATCGTATATTTTTGTGGGGTTAGAAGGGTGTTACAACATACATGTTAAATGCCTTTCTTATCACTCGAACGTTTTGTTGCGCCAACCTTACATATGACTTCATTTTTCTAGGGTAGGAGTGGTGACACCTCTTAGGGCACTTAAGTGTACATGAGTGTCGTTGTAATCTTGATGTTGATCTCAACTGTTGATTTTATCTTTTGAGTTTCCCTTTATTTTGGACCTTAGATTTACCCTTTTTGCTTTCCTATATAAAGGTGGTCTCTTATTATGATTGATATTTTCGTCTCTTCGTCAAAATAATTTGACCTTCATACATTTCCTGTTGATTTTCCTTGAGTTCAGGCAACACATTGATATGTTCATCAGTCTCTTGTTTCTTAATCTCGTATTCCATCGGCGTGTTAGCCTGAGAATTTTAGCTAAGTGAAAAGTCAACGAATTGATAGCCATAACTACGTTGACATTACTAAGTGTTTAAAGCTTAAACCAAAAGCTTCAACATACTGACTGTATTGACCTATTGGTTCGATTGACCTGTAAGAGAAGTAGTGGTCGGTTTTGAGGAGTCTAAAAAACAGATCCATAAGATTAGGATCACTCTCTCTTCCAAACATGTTCAGAATCTGAAAGGTCACATAACAACTCTTTGACATGACGTCGAAGTCGACACTTTTAAGTGTTAAGGACTTAGAATATTTTCGAGTCCAAAGACTGTGATATGGATATATCTCAACCTTCAACAAGGGTGGTTAAAACGATTCAGAAACGATTACCATCGCAGTTATCACCATGTTTCATTTTGGTTTTCAGCAATTTCTTCTTGAAGATGCGTGAAAGCAAGTTAGAGCAAAGCAACCCCCACATAGTAGGACACACATCGAGCATGTAACCAATAATTGTTGTCGACAGTTATTTTAGGACTAATATATAATGCAGGCTTATGCATTGTAGTCGAGGCTGCAAAATTCTCATTCATTCTCTATAGAAGAGAGTACCAAAATCTTAAGTAAAAATAGTTTATGAGAAATGTGAGTTTACGTCCCCTCTTTAGATTTTCTGCTAAACTTTTATATTTCAAGCATTTACAATTAATGTCATTTACTTCCTTTACTTTGATTATTGTTTTTTCTCTTTATCCAAAATTTATTGATTGCATTCGAGTGATTTGTCACCCAAGCATTTTAAATCCAAATCACACACTTTTCATTGTATATTTTATTTACACACATTGTCTTTGCGATTTTTCAAGTTAATCTTTTAAGTGAACTAACCTGTGATTATTTAATAAAAACACCAATAAAAAAAATTGCAAACACCCAGTGGAAGCTTTTTTTTAAGGTAGAAAAGTTGTGTTCTTCGTTTTGTCAATTTTTTTATTCTTTGTTCATGAAATGGCTTCGAATGTCAAATATGTATGCATCTGTGAGCCTTTGTGCAAATAAGTTTTTTTTAGGTAGAAAAGTTTGTTCTTCGTTTTGTCAAACTTTTTGTTCTTTGTTTATGAAATAGCTTCGGATGTCAAATATGTATGCATCTGAGGAGTGTCCCCCATCTAGAAACCTTCCCCCTCCCCAGAATGCTTCAAAATCAGAAGAATTGTGTATCAAACGAATCCTAACTCATTGAATTTTATATGACAGTAATAACTCTAGACCTATCATGTTTCTATCCTATCATGCGTATCAAACGAACTGTTAATATTTTGGGTAGCATCAGTGGTCTCTATTCTACACTGACCAAAAACAGAAACCACAGTACTTTTAAGAGAAAATTCATTTAACAACTTATGATATTTTCTTGACCAAAAATAAATAAGCTCCTTTTAATCTTTTATTACATTGGTTAATAAAACCACCTAATGCAAAAATAAGAAAATTATTTTCTATTCAAGAATACAAGCTAATTAATTTATTCAAATATATCAACAAAGAAACCATAGAAGCTGCAATTATTCAAGCAATCAGCACAAGTCTAGATAAACAAACCAAAACTGTATGAACAACTCTTGAGTTCATAAAATCTAAAACGGAGAAAAACAGGGATGTAACACCTAAACTGGAGAAAAACTTATTTATGATCTAAGTAAAAATTGATGCATCTATGAAGAAATGTGTGGCATTGGGAAGAAAAGTATTAAACCCTTGGATAGCGTGAGTGTCCTTTCTTTTGTAAGAACTCAGGGATGTCAAAGAAACTACTATTGTCGGAGAAAGAGGAAGGTCGCCGATTGAAACCGTTGACTGTATCTCCCTGACTGAGCTGACTAGCCTGTGTTTATAGTACATAAACCAGAATTATGAGTATGCATGATATGAATAGGGACGGGAGATTTGAAGTTTACCTGTAGGGGCCTGGCTTCGTCTTCCTCTTGACGCTTGAATCCGGTTGCAATTAGTGTTATGCTTACCTATATGAAACGAAATGACATATCAACAATGATGATCATATTATATGTTCAAAAAACATTTTCACATATGGAAGTTTGAAAAGTGTTCAACCCCATATACCAGCAACCAAAAATATACAAGATAACAATACAAGACTTAAAAATGTTTGAATTGATTTATTTGAGTTTATTTACTAGCATAAGTACTTGTGAGACTCTTTGGAAGAGTTAACAGAAACCCAGCTTATGACATATTCATAAGTTGTTTTCAAGGTATTTTCATAAGCTTTTAAGATAAATTACTTAAACAGATTATACCATATACAAAAACAATTTGATTTTATTTTATCTTGTGTTATGAAAATAACTATGTTGGGCATTTAAAATCAACACGGAAATAAAGTAAGTGCAGCTGAGACGAGTATGTTGTGTTGGATGTGGTAAGACTAAACAGAATAGGATTAGAAATAAAAATATTAGAGTGTTGAAATAGCACCTATAATAGAAAAGATGGTGGAAAATAGATTTAGGTGGTTTGGGCATGTAGAAAGAAGACTTGTAGATTCGGCGGTAAGAAGAGTAATCAGATAGAAAGAAATCAAACAACTAGAGGAAGAGGAATACCTAGAAAGGCTATAAGAGAAGTTATTAAGATAAGACTTAGAGATTAACGATTTGGAAAGAAGCATAGTCCTGAATAGAACATTATGGCAAATGTTGATCCATGTAGCCGACCCAACTTGTTATGGAAATAGCTTACACTTCAACACTAATATGATAAGCTCTTTGGCTATAAAGACTTACTAAACTATTTATTCAATATGTTTTTTCTTAGTCTTTTCACAGGGTATTACTACTTAGGTTCTGTGGTCCATAATGTGATAAGAAGACATTCTCTAAGACTTAATATTACATTGTCATAAAAAAAAGTAGTCTAACTTACTTGACCAGTAAGCAATGGATCTATTACTGCTCCAAAAATTAAATTAGCACTAGGGTCCACGAGGTTGTAAATAACCTCTGCTGCAGCATTTACCTGTAAATGATTGTATTAAAAGCCATAGAATACAAAACTGGTATCATTCATAGCATGTCTGCAAGAGCATGATGAATTCAATACACAGTAGATCATGAACCACAACGCCTCAAATAAGTATTAGCTCAATTAAAAGTCGAAGTTTGCAAAATGCTTAACAGAAATGAAAAATTATGGAAATGTAGTCTTTTCAATAAGGAATTAATATTATTGGCATCATTTTTGGATCTTCAACAAATTGATATCATATCCACAGAATAGGTTTAAAAAAAACAGAATCAAACATATACTTAGCAAAGGTTAAAGTATAAGAACACTCCCACCTCAAACAAGGTAAGATCAGTTCCACCAGTTATGTTCCAAACAATCCCAGTAGCCCTTTCAATACCAATATCTAGTAAAGGTGACCGGATAGCATTTAATGCAGCATCTCTTGCCCTTGTTTTTCCTTTAACACAAAAACGGAAAAAATGACAAACGATGAATTTTTCAATAATATATGAAGTTAAATCAATTATATTGCGCTGGTAATCCTCCTGAACCAACAATTGCTGAAAGGAACCTTATACAACAACCACCACCACCAAGCATTATCTCACTAAGTGGGATCGGGTACATAGATCAACTTTCGCCATAATGTTCTATTCAGGACCATACTTCTATCCAAATCGTTAATCTTGAGATCTTTCTCAATAACTTATCTTATAGTTTTTCTAAGTCTTCTCTATCTCAAGTTGTTTGACTTATTTTCATCTGATCCACTCTCTTTATCACAGAATCTAAAGGCAATGCAGAATTGGTAAAAGATGAAGTCTAAACAACATTAAATGTTTGAGTTTCCATACATACCAGTAGCAGTTCCTATCCCCATCAGTGAAGAACCGGCATTAGCCATTATAGCTCGAACATCAGCAAAATCTACATTTACCAACCCTGGTACCTGCACTCAATTAGTAATATCAATGACCATTATTGATTTTACTTTTTACAGAAAGATAATGCTGTGGAACAAAAGGAAAGCGTGTAATAATGTTCAAAGATCATTAGCAATTTCATACTGTAACTATATCAGATATGCCACGGATGCCTTGTCTAAGAGTATCATCAGCAAGATTGAATGCCTCGGTCATAGGGGTAGCTTGAGAAACTGTGGTTAATAGCTTGTCGTTTGGAATAACTATTAGAGTATCGACACTATCTCTTAAAGCAGTAATTCCTTCTTGTGCTTGAATGGCTCTCTTTCGTCCTTCAAATGAAAAAGGGGTGGTCACAATCCCAACAGTCAGTATACCCATTGATTTTGCAACACCAGCAATAATCGGAGCACCACCTGTGCCAGTTCCACCGCCCATTCCCGCCTGCAAAAGTTCATTTTAAATTTCAAGTTTAAAAAAATTTACCAATAAAGAACGATGTAAAAGAACCACGACCTTGTCTGTACCAATAAAGAACAATTTAAAAGAACCACAACCATATCATTATGCTACGCTTCGAGCTATAAAATAAATTAACATTTTGGCAAGTTGATCCCTTACTCATATGTACTGATACTTGTAAATCATGAATGATTATGGTGTAAGATTTAAATCTATACTAAGAAAATTCATAACATAAAACTGTAACTCAATTTGCAGAAACTATGACTGGCGAAAAGTAGCTGAACATACCGTAACAAAGACCATATCAGCTCCATAAACTGCCTCTTCAATTGTTTCTTTGCTTTCTTTCGCAGCATTCATTCCCGTCTCAGGATTACCACCAGTTCCAAGACCTCGCGTAAGCTCCAAACCAATTTGCAAACAGTTCTCAGGAAACACAGGTGACATTCTCAATGCCTGTAAATCAGTATTAACAATCCAAAACTCAACTCCCTGCATCGAACTCTCAATCATGCGATTGACCGCGTTAGATCCACCACCTCCCACACCAATAACCTTAATCTTTGCCTGATTGTAATTACTTCGACTAGACGTATCTTCTAACCTCTCAGATAAATCCTCACCTAAACTAGCCTTTATTGGAATATTCCCCGTCTTGCTCGCCTCACCTCTAAGCATCGAAACCTCAGGATGAATATGTAGAAAAGGGTCTTGGCTATGATTTGAACACTTAACTCGAACTAAACCTGACTTACTTACACCATTTTTACTATCAAAATTTTTCATGAAATTACCTCTCCTAGGAAATGTCCTTCCTCTAACTCTAACACTAAGCAACGATGCTGAATTTCTAGCATTAGAATGTACAAAATTTGTTGACAAACAAATAACCATTTTGAACTTCAAATTTGCAATATAAAGATCAAATATGGAGGAAAATTAGGGTTCTGAAAGAATCAAAATTTCCATTTACCCAGAATTTAATCTCCAAAACCTGTTCAAAGAAGCAAAATTAGTAAGTGCTCATGAATGATAAACTATGAAAAAGATACTGATAAGAAATTGGGCATGCAGGACAAAAGTAGAGAAAAATGCAAAGAGTGATTGGTGAGAATGAATAAGATAATAGTGTGTTGTAAGAGAAAGAGAAACCTGAGAATTTGAAGAAACCATTTTGATTGGTAAAACCCAGATGTGGCAATGCGGAAAACAACAAAGGGGTTTTACAGTAAGTGAGGAGCATGGTTCACTGCAGTTAAGAAATTCATGCACCAATAATAAATCACACAAGGTTCACTGCAGTTAAAAATGAAACCTAATTCTAAAGTTAAATTCAACTTATTCGTTGTATTGTGTAAATGGACTGTAATTTTCCTTGGAATTGAATAAAAATTTGGATATTAAATTGAATATGTGGGACTTGGTTATTTTTTGAAGTGTCGGTAGTTGTCACATTTTTAAACACTAGAGTAGCTAGATTCAAATTTGAATGAAATTCCAAAGCTTTAATTCGTGGCAATGGATAAACTGCTTCTCCACCCTGTTGAGAAAGGATGCGAGGGATATCAATTGATTCAATTGCTGCAGGCTCAAAGAAAGTTAGCCTGAGTAGCAGGTCTATTAGGATTAACTGTAACACGTGTTTCCCAAACGTGTAGATTTCCATCTTTAGATAGAGTCCGAAGTAAACGCAACATGGGGGAGATAGGCAATTGGTTTAATTGGGCTAACAAATTAATTTTTTTTATGGGTTTATCCGGAAAATTTTACCTTTTATCCTTATATCCTTATAATTGTCCTCGTCCCCTTATATATTTTATAATATTCTAATTTTATCTTTTTAATTTTTATTTAATTATTTTTAAGTTTTACTGCAAAGTCATAGTAGTAAAAAATTATTTTTTGACGATGCACGATAAAAACTGGAAGTAGCAAGGGAAAATTCGGTGTACAAAATTTGCAAGTAGTCAGAGAAAGAATTCTGGTTTACTAAAATCTTACACCGGAAGTAATACGTTTGTGTTATCCGGTTTAGGAAAATTCATAACCGGAAGTAGAGCACCTGCGTTTTCCGGTTTGTATTTTACCCTACACCAGAAGTAACCTTGTTAGGTTATCCGGTTTGAGTTTTCTCTACACCGGAAGTAACTTTGTTAGGTTATCAGGTTTGTACTTTTTTTTTAATTTTAATTTTAAATTTTTATTTTGACAATTTTTTTAGGAGACATGAATTTTCTTTTGATGATATGCAGCAAGGATCACACAAATGTAGATACAACAGAGATATTCTCAACTTCACAAAAATTTCCTACAAGAGAATAGGCGACTAGGTGGATCGGGGAGGTTGGACTCAAAAATATGGTCATTATTATAATTACACATTCAGACATAAATACCGACAAGAGAGGAAGAAGTGACAAAGTTATATTTGGCTGCGATAAAGGTGGAAAATACAAAGAAGGAGAAAGTGAAACACAAAGTGCTTCCAAAAGATGTGAGTGTCCTTTCAAAGTTAGATCAACGCCTTCAAAGAATGGTTCTGGTTGGAAAATTGATGTAAAACGTGGAGTTCACAACCATGGTCTACCTGATAGATTTGAAGGTCATGCGTTTGTGAGTCAGCTCACTGATGATGACCAACAACATATTTTAGATTTGTCAAAACATCGTGTTCCAAGACATATATTGTTGTCTTTGCAAGAACGAAATCCAAACAATGTGACTCGAATCACCCAAATATATAAACACAAGAGTAAGATTCAGGAAAAAATCAGTGGAAGTAGAACAGAAATACAACATTTGCTTAAGTTGATTGAGGAATCGAATTATGTTTATTATAGTTGAAAAAAAGATGAATCAAAAGTTGTGAAAGATATCTTCTGGGTCCATCCAGATTCAGTGAAATTATTGAATATGTTCCCGATTGTGTTGATTATAGATAGTACTTATAAAACCAATAAGTATAGGCAACCTTTGTTTGAAATAGTTGGTGTCACATCAACTGAATTAACATTTTTTGTTGCATTTGCCTATATGGAATCTAAGCAAACAGATACTTTGTGTTGGGTACTAGATAAACTAAAACAGTTACTCACTAAACAAAGGTTATGGCCTCAAGTAATTTTAACCGATAGAGATCTTGCTTTGATGAAAGAAATTGAAATTGTATTTCCAACGACAGTTAATATGCTTTGTCGATTTCACATAACTAAGAATGTGAAAGTGAAATGCAGGGAGTATGTTGTGAACGATGTGCGAGAACCGATAGAAAGACTTTGGTACAAACTTATAGTGACTAGTGATGAGGTTGAGTATCATCAAAGGTTGAAATTACTTGAGAATGCTTGTTTGGATTACATACATTCTATTGATTATGTGAAAGAGATGTGGTTGACACCTCATAGACATAGATTTGTTGAAGCTTGGATCAATAAAGTATTGCATTTAGGCAACGTCACGACTAACAGGTAATGTGTTTGTTTTTTAGGGGTTTAGACATAATTTTTTATTGTAATAGTAATGATATTGAACTTTTTATTTTTAGAGTTGAATCTGCGTATTGGAAGCTGAAGTAGATGTTGGAGAACAGCTTAGGTGATATAGTCAAATGCTGGGAGACTATGAATGGCAACATCAAGATTCAAGTGGGCAATATTAGAGCTTCGTTTCAGAAGAGTTTTTATGAGGTTGAGAGTGTCCATAGTGGTCCATATTATGGGAATTTGGTTGGATCAGTATCTAGACCTGTTTTGCGTCACATTGCTGAAGAGTGGCACAGGGTTGGCATGGTGGGTACAAACACCCAGATATGAAGATGCGTTCGTAGAATAGTTTACGGGTTACCTCGTGCCTGTGAGTCAGGGAAATACACATTGAGAGGTGAACCAATACCAATAGATGATATTCATATTCATTGGAGGAAACTAAGTATGGAAGGTGAACAAGAGGTAGACAAAAGGATGGAACAGAGATGGACATGACAAATGCAATTGAGGCACTGTGGAAATTGTTTCATTCATTGGATGTTGCAGGAAAGAGAGCATTAAAAAGTAGGGTGTGTGAAATAACTTACCACACTACAACAAAGATGGTACCACCACCTGAGAAGATAAAGACCAAAGGAGGAGTGAAGAGAAAAGGGAAAAACCTGTTGGGTGTGATGTTTATCGTGATCCTTCATATCATGAGTATGTTGAACAAGCAAACAACAATTCTCAAAAATCTTCGAAGAGGCCATGTTCACAGTTATCCCAAACGTCAAAGAAAAAACCATCTCACTGGTACATTGTACAATTTCCTACACATATTAGACCTTTTATTGACGACATTGTTGATGTTAAGGATGATGAAAATTGTGGGTTTAGAGTCATTGCATCAATGCATGGGTATGGTGAAGATGGTTGGTCAATGGTTTGTCGTGATTTGGATAATGAAGTCAGAGGTCCTAGAAATAGTCTTTATGCAAAGTTATTTGGAGATCATTTAGAAAAAGTAAGAGAATCTTTATTGATATCATCTTTAGGTTCCCAACCATATGATAAATGGATGACACTACCAGAAATGGGTTATGTGATAGCAAATCGGTATAACATCGTTCTTGTCTCATTAAGTGCTCTTAGTTTGACGTTCTTCCCTATGACGACTAAACATAATCCTAATGTCTCCATTTACTGCATTGGTTTTGTAAACTCAAATAATTGGGTTCAGGTAAATATTATAAACACTTTTTTTCAATACATTATATTATTCATTTTGCCATGTCACTATATATATTTTTGTAATAGGTAAACATGAACGAAGGATTTCTCTTACCACCAGTCACAGTGGATTGGCAAAATAATCGCACATCAGATGCAACATCTTGGATAACAGGATTCTCTGGACGGTTACAACATTGGCACAAGCTTACACCGATTCTCCCAAACCATATTATATTATGATATATTTTCATTTTTTTATATTTCTAAAGCATGATTGTTTACATGATATTTTTTTTGAATACATCTGAATAATTATAAATAATATAAGTTTGATCAATACAAAACTATATAAGTATGCAAAATAATAAATATGTCTGAATCTAAAAAACAAAAGAGTACTACAGTAAAATGTGTGATAATAACTATGTCTAAATAATAAAATAAAAATACCACGCATCATTCTGAGGTACCGTTCCACCCTGAGGTAACGGTCCACCCTGCGCTAGACATAGTGCTCGAAAGATCTCAACATACTCATCATCCTTCTCTTTAGCCTCGTGACGCTACAGATAGCGACTCAGCTCATGTGAAATATGCCATAACCTTGGATCTTACGATCCATCATCAAACTCGGGAACTGGAACCTCTCTGTCATATCCCTGGGGTGGTAGAATCAAACGATGATGAGATATTGTGTAGTACCAAGCCAAGTACTCTGCCACTGTATCATACGAAACATCTACAAACTGCGCATGCTGAATCACTTGCCTAACGCTCACATGATAACTAACCCAATCAAAAATTGTGTCCAGTGCATTTATGTCAGGTGGATGTGATGGTACATACTATCGGTATCCAAACTGACGTAAGCATCTATCAGGTAAATAAAAGACATGTGTATCGTATCATCGTAGACTACCCCTATACAAACTGATATCATCAAATGGTTTGTGCTGCCTATGATCCTCAAAAGGGCGCTAGATGACATCATCAGGTGTCAATCCATTTAACACAGCTCTGATCTCGTCAGCCTTTGTCGTAGATTGCTTGTAGCACCACTTCATCGCCCTCGAAAGTGGACTACCAACACCAACAATCTTCGAAAATCCTTTCTTCCCAATAGTTGGGAAATACTCGTGAATCTAACACTGTCAACAAAATATGAAAATTATCAATTAAAAGTATTATAAATTACATAATACAATTATAAAGTAAATTAAAATAAAACATTTATACCTGTAGAAGATAGGCATGTCCACCAAGTTGTTCGCATGAATAAAATGAAGCATCTCCGAGGTATCTATAAAGTGTGACAAGTGCAACAACACCCCAACAGTATTTGCCACATCTGTCCAAGTCCTCTAAGAGCGATAAATATGTTTCCTCTACAAGAGTAAATGCATTATCTGTAAGAATAGTGCAGCCAGGTAACAACAACATATACACCCTAGCAGCACAATCAAATCTCCCCTCAGCTCAAAGACGGAAAAATTGTGTCTTCAACCACTCAAGTCTATAATAAGGGTCTCTAGATAAACGGATCTCCTCAGCTGCATCCTCCAGTGAAATACCCATCAGACGAATAACAAGACTGATAGCATCTGAGTCAGTAATCCCTTCTGCATGGCTACATAACTCCCCTATAATAGGTATATGAAGGAGGCAAGATACATCGTCTAGCGTGACAGTCATCTCGCCAAACGGCATATGAAACGACGATGTCTCAGGATGTCATCTCTCAGCAAATGCAAATAAAAGGTTCGTATTTATCCTTGATAAGTTGGTCCTCTGAAGAGAGGATAGACCAGAATTAGATATCCATTGTTCCATCTGAGGTAGGAGCATATGTGGAACCCATCCAATAAGTTTATTGCCATGTGCAGCAACCTTCAACTCAATCTTGATGCATCTCTCCTGAAAATGATACATATTATAAATCATTATACACTAAAAACTAAAATTACATTTATTCACCATTGAAAGGTTGTAGATTGAATTACTTCGCTTTCCCACAGATGTCGAGCGACGTGATTCTGATACCTCACTAAAAGTGAGGTATCAGACGGTCCTCCAGAAAATGGTGGATGCAGTGGAACATGAGCCGCAACAGGATCAACAGTCTAAATTCATGTTGGTATAGATGTGTCGGAACTGCCCTTCCATCAGGCAACCGCCGATGAATATATATGTCGCGTCCTCTGATACGAGACACTGAAAATAAACCAAAAAAAATTAAACAAATAAAAATAATAAAAAAATTAAACAAAAATTTTAAAAAAAATTACGAAACATAACCGGAAGAAGCATAGAGGTTACATCTAGTGTGTATTTCCAAACATCCCTTAACCGGAAGTAGCTATATAGCTACTTCCGGTGTGTACGTGCAAAAATGTGAGTGAACTGGAAGTAGCCATATAGCTACTTTCGGTGTGTAAACGAAAAAAATAGCAAATCAGATGTAGCTTACTTGCTAGTTCCTGAGTGCAAAATTCTGAATCGAAAATCTTGATGTTGGGCTATCCAGGAGCGAAATCAAAATACCAAGATTCTTCCACAAATTTGTAGCTTGCAAAAATGAGGAGAAAAATGTTAAATTTTTGAAATACAAACTATTTATATGATGGTATTTTCGTCCAAAAAAATTTATGCGTAGGGGTATTGGGGCAAAAGTAAGGGAACAAGGTAAAATTTTCGTTTATTGGTTATTGAGAGAAAAATATTAATTGGATGTAATTTTGATTTCGCATGAATGGATTGGATATCTTGAATTGAACTTGAATGACGCCTTCCAAATAAATCGTAACTGTGCATTTTCCATCCTTAGCTCAAACCGATTCTCCATAAAATAAATTCAAATCAACGTGCGAGAAACAAATACAGTTCCTTGATTCCAGTGACTCTTTTGATGAAGATGTTACATGGATTATAGAAATGACATCCTTAACATGAAATCCAATGAATCCTCCGTTGAAGCACAACAGGCGAAAACCCTAGTCTTTGAGAAACACTAATGAAATAAAGATTTATGTGCTGAGAATAATCCTCAATTCACTCTATACGCAAGAGAATGAAACCCTGATCTTCTGAGAAATACATAGAAATAAACTTTGATTCAAAACCTTGGCGAACTTTGAAGAAGAATAACCATGGTAGCTTTAAGGAGAAGAAATCCATGATAATCATACTTCACCACCTTAACCCCACACTTAACAGTAAATAGTCTCTACTAGTGGAATCCTTGAAGACCACTTAATCAGGGAAGTAAACCCTAATCAAGTAGCAATGGTACAAGAAAATGATGTTATTGATGGCCTTCTGACCAAAACTTGGGATTCATATGATAATTATATATAGGGTGTGCAACCCTAATTTTAGATGGCATTGATCCCATGTTTTAGGGGCTTACTAAAAGGAGTGGTTCAAAGTTATGACCTAATGGAAAATACATATGTATGTGAAGCAAAAAACTAGTTATTGAGTAATAAATAAGAGGGAAAATTTTGGGGTGTTACAAAGAAGTCCAAGAAGAATGTGACCAATTTAAAGAAAGGACTCATGGAGACCTGGGATGATTTTAACTATGAAGGAGGAGATTCTGATCAGGAACACGCAAAAGTTGCATTAGTTGCAACAATATTTGATGTTGATGGTTCTGGAGAACCAAAAGATAGAACAATATCAGAATCAGAATGAGATTCGGACTCAGACTAAGAAGAGGTATTTTTTAAACTCTCTCGCTGTGAATTAGAGTCATGCCTTTCTGAAATGTTGGAAAAATATCAAAAACTTCAAGGTAAATACAAGGATCTTAAAAAAATCCATGTAGCTACTTCTGAAGAAAGAGATAATCTCAAAAAGAGTAAGTCTTCTCTGGATGAAACTGTTTTTCTTTGAAAAATATTAACAGTACTTTAAAAAGCAAAAATTCCATTCTAGAAGAAGAATTAGTCTCTATAGTCTATGATAGTGGTTATATCAATAAGTATGACAGAGCTTTCCAACAGTTTCTAGCTAAAAGCATATATAAGAGCAAACTAGCTTCAATGATCTATGGTGTAAGCAAAAATGGAAACATGGGTTTAGGGTGTAAAGAATCTATCAGAATTGATGAAACTTTACCTTTAAAACTAATACCTCTCCATGATCAGTGTGTACCTTTTGGTACTAAACTTAATTGTTTCGAGTTAGAACGTGTACATCCATAGACACAGAAGCCTAAGCACAAACCTAGGTATAGTGCAAAAAATTTGTTAGTTTATCATTCTGCAAGAAGACCCAAATTTTTCAGAAACTCTAGGAAAACCCAAAATTTGAGTACCTAAAGACAAGATAATCTATGTTGCAAATATCCTTAACAGCGTAATTGAAACACCAGTCATGATATCTGGACAGTGGTTGCTCATGACACATGACGGGAAGAAGGCATATGTTCCAAAGCCTGTAACTTAAGCCTGGAGGATCTGTCGGTTTCAGAGGAAACCAGAAGGTTAAGATCATTGGCTCTGGAATAGTAGGTAATGGTAAACTTCCTTCTATTACTGATGTTCTTTTGGTTGATGGTTTAATGCATAATCTGTTTTCAATAAGTCAACTTAGTGATAATGGATATGACATTTTGTTCAATCAAAAGTCTTGCAAGGTCATTAGCCAGAAAGATGGCTATGTCATCTTTAATGGAAAGAGAAAGAAAAACATTTATAAGATCAAACTTTCTGATCTTAAGGATCAAAATGTTAAATGTCTTATGTGTGTTTTCGAAGAGCAATGACTTTGGCATCAACGATTTGGCCATGTTAGCATGAGGATAATTTCTCAGCTAAATTAGCTTGATTTAGTCAGAGGCTTGTCAAATCTGAAGTATTCTTCATATGCTCTTTGTGAGGCTTGTTAGAAAGGCAAATTTTTAAAAACTGCTTTTAAAGCAAAGAATGTTGTCTCTACCTCAACACCATTAGAACTTATTCACATTAATATTTTTGGTCCAGTGAAAACTGCATCAATCAATGGTAAGAAGTATGGACTAGTCATCGTAGATGATTATAGCTGCCAGACATGGGTAAAAAATTTAAGACACAAGGATGAGTCTCATTCTATGTTTCTACCTTTTTCTCTCAAGTGCAAACAAAGAAGGGATGCAAAATTGTCAAAGTTAGAAGTGATCATGGTGGTGAGTTTGAGATCAGATACTTTGAGGAATTATTTGATTCTAAAGTAATTTCCCATGATTTCTCCTGTCTCATAACTCTACAATAGAATGGAGATATGGAAAGGAAAAATAGGACTTTGCAAAAAATGGCTCATACCATGATCCAAGAAACTGACATAGCAAAGCACTTCTGGGAAGAGGCAGTAAATGCAACATGCTATATTCAAAATAGAGTCTTTATAAGACCTATTATGTGTAAGACTCCCTATGAACTGTGGAAGAATAGAAATCCTAACATTTCTTACTTTTATCCTTTTGGTTGTATTTGTTTTATGCTTAACATTATAGAGAGTCTTGGCAAGTTTGACTCAAAAGTACATAAATCTCTTCTGCTGGGATATTCTGAATGCTCTAAGGGCTACAAAATTTCTAACACATAAACATGAATTGTGGAGGAATCAATTCATGTCATATTCAATGATAAGTCTGACCCTGAAATTTATGAGCTAGCTGAAAAGTTTACAGATATGAAGATTAAGTTTTTAGAATCCAAAGAGGGAGAAGAAGACAAAGCTATCGAAACTAAAGAGTCAGCGACTCCTTCACCAAAAACAATAACTAGTCCAACTCTGAAGAAGAATAGACTAAAGGCTTTTCATTTTGAAGAACAAATTCACGAAGATAAAACTGCTCTAGTCAGAACCAGATCCGCATCTATACCTTCTGAAGAAACAATTCTTAGATTGGTGTCTCTTATTGAACCAACTTCTATAGAAGAAACTCTTCAAGACAATAATTGGATTCTGGACATGGAAGAAGATTTGAATTAGTTTACTAGAAATCACGTATGGAATCTTATTCAGAAACCTAAGGGTGTCCATGTCATCGGAACTAAGTGGGTTTTTAGAAACAAGTTGAACGAGAAGGGTGAAGTAGTAAGAAATAAGAATCGACTGGTTGCACAAGGATATAGCTACCAAGAAGGGATTGACTATACTGAAACCTTTGCTCCAGTCTCCAGGTTAGAATCTATATGTTTATTGGTTTATTTTGTTGTCAGTTGTAACACCCCAAAATTTTCCCTCTCATTTTCATAGCATATGGCATTTACATACATAACAATGCATTCATTGGCATAGAAAATGAAACCATAACATTCATTGATGAGGCATAACATAAGCTGACAGTGTTTTAATTCAGGCGTGGTTGTTCAGTTCATGATCTAATTCAGATGGACGTTTGACATAATCTTGGTCAAACTATTAGGAGATTTCTTCAAGTGCAAGTTATTCGGGTCAACGGGCTATTTATCAATTAGTGCATATGTTTCCAGGTTGTGGGTGGAATTCATCAGGATATCTGGCAGTGGTTTGTGTGGGGTTTAATTTCAAAATCAGACTCGTCATGATTCATCGGTTCAGAGTGTGCTTCTTCATTGGATTTATTTTCCTGATGATTGATTCAGGCAAACTCAAATTGATCCATGATTTATTTGATTAGGAGTCCAGGGGATGTTTAATTCAGAGAATTGATTGTTTCAGTGGGAAATTGTTCAATGGGGAAAGAGATTCATTTTTTGGTTAGAAATGTGTGAAAGATGATCGGGTGGGCTTGTTGGGCTAAATTCAGTCAAGATTGGTTCAAGGATTTTAAATGAGGAATATTCAAGTTGATAGAAAAGGTCTTCAAGAGTGCAAGTTGAATTCAAGATTGATTTTCAAGGTTAATTCGAGTTCTTATTCATTTCAAGCGAGAAAATTCAAACAAGTTTAACCCAGGCTGTAAACACCCCAGATTTTCCCTCTCTTTTTTCTCACACCTTGGCTTGTGATCCTTCATATTGCATTGCATAAGCATACCATCTCACACTGCATATTTGTTTCACTGCATAAGTTGCATAACTAGGGTTTGTGATCAAATGAATCTTAGAAGTGGTTTGAGCTATCTCAGAGGCCATGAAGCATACAAAAAGGGTCCATGAGTGTTCTATGATCCCCCAAGGGTTCTTGAAAGTCAAAAAATCTCAGAGGATTGCACAGCTACCTAGGCAGGCTTAGGGTTTCCTACACAGATGACTAGAAATTAGGGTTTTGGGTTTGAGGCTCTTACACTTAAAATTGTTGACCATTCTTTATTCTATTGGTCTATATATGTTATAAGGAGCATGTGTATCAAATTTGAAGCAAAAATTCATTGTGGAAGTCATCTGATCAAATGGTAACTTGTTGTGCAAGAAAAGTCAGAATCAGGGCATCTGAGGCCTCCATCAAGGGTACCAAAGGGTCATCTTCATCAATTTGAGGTCCTATGATCTTTATTTGATCTTGGGAATGGTTATAAGTTCACAAGATTGGAGAATTTTGAGCCATTTGCAAAATTGCTATTTTTGGACATGACTTGTAATATAAACTTTCCATTTTGGGAAAGATTTTCAACCTCCTCTTTCTTGATCAAAAAGGCTTCAAATGAAATTTTTTCAAACATGAAAGTTGTAGACTGGATCTTTCCATTTTCAAAAAGTACAAGAACTCCTCTTGATTCATCCTAGAACTCAAGTTATGATGGATCAAATTTGGCAAAAATCACATAATTTTCAAGTTCATGCCAAAGAGGGAAATGTGCAATTTTGCTTTCCAAACCTTTTCATGACCTCTAATGCACTTCTACACATCATAGAAACATAATGCAACTTGTTTAGACCAAAATTGAGCCAAGAAACAAGGCATTTCATGGCCAATTTTCACAAACTTCACAAAGTTGGAAATTTGCGAAACCATTTCAAACTTGTGTTCCAAGCATCACAGCTCACCATATTTGATCCAAAGGCCATCCTTGAAGCCAGCTGAACACAATCCAGCCAGAAAATCAGCTCTGCCATGACCCATACCTCAAGTACACAAACTTTTGACTTTTTGGCCAATTGAGCCATGTCATTCCCACAATGCACAACCACTCTTCTGATCAATCCCAATTGTTTATACAAACCCTAAGCATCATAAAACATATCACATCAAGCCTTGAAAAAAGACACAAGCTCAGATTCACAAAAATCCTCTCAAACTTTCTCTCTTCGAAACTCTTAATCCAACCAACAAAAATCACATTTTCTTTCACCATTCAACTCCTTATCACTCAAGGAACAAAACCCACCCATCACCATGACCTGAAACAACCTTAAATATAAACACGATTTCTGTCATATCAAAACTGTATCTCACAAACTAGCCAAATTAAACTTCATCCAAGCATCTCAATAGCTTCAGGAGGTCCAAAGGAGTTGGTTTGCACAAAGGGAAGGCCTTGAAAGCTCCAGTTTGAAGAACTCCAGCTCAGGTATCCCTCAAGAACAATTTTTCCAGAATCTTAATTTCTTGTTAAAATATTAATCTACATGTTATGTTGGTCATGTTGATGTGTTTAAAACTGAAAATGAGTGAAAAATAAGCATGTTATGATGTTTTGAAAGTTTGACCTAAAAAAAGTTTGGTTTTGATTCAGCTTGTTCATGAAATATAAATGGTTTTTGTTTGTGAATTCATGTTCTATGATGTTTGGGGTTTGATTCTGGGCAGGTTTTATGAGTTTTAGTGGCCTGTAGAAGAAGATAGGGCTTGGGGTTGGCCGAAAAAGATGACCGGAGCACTGTTCCGGTCATCTGAGAGTAATTAGGGTTAAGATGCCCAGATGCAACCACAACCCTAGGATCCTGATTAGTTTAGTGAGCGAACGGTCCAGATCATGTCATTAACCCTAATTTCATTTAATTATGTTAATCCTAATTAATTAAACCAGAGTGAATACTGGCCCTTAGATCACGCGCGTAATGGAAGTTTGAATCTAGACCCTTAGATCCCCATACCTCAAGTCACACTGACTTCCCTTCACAGCCCTTGATCATCTCAACTTTCCATCTGAACCATCCATTGTGATTACTTTGCATTTTTATTTTATTTATTTTGCATTTTATTTCACATATTTATTTAAAATAGTAAATCATTTTATAAAAATATAATCTTTTGCACTTTCACTTTAATTAATTTTCAGAAACCAAAAACATTTTTATTTTTTATTTTTGCATTAAAAATCTATTTTTAAATCATTTAATTGTATTATTTAATTAATTAATTAATTTTAATTAATTAAAAATACTTTTAGGTATTTAAAAATCACCAAAAAAATCATGAAGCATTCTTACATATTTAGAACAATTTAAAAACTCATCTTACAAATTTCTTTTAGGGTTTGATCATGTTTTGACAATTAACCATGAATTAGGGTTTCCAAATTTCCTATTTTTCTAACCCTAACTTCAAAAATCCATTTCTGATCAAGCAAGATGAGTTTGCACATGGTTCTTTTTGCATTCTTTCATACTTTGCATGTAGTATCTAGGGCATTTAACTCATATTTTTACATTTCATTTTCTATTTGTTTGGAATTTTTCATGAAGAAGTACCCAAAACCCTAGCCTAACTTAGAAAAACCATAACTTGACTTTGGTATAGCTTCTGACCTCCATCTTTGGGGAGTGATCTTATGTGTGTTTAGGGTTCATTTGGTTGCATTTTCAATTTTTTATCATGTGTTATCCTTCTGTTGTGGACATGTGCATCTCATACTTTCTCAAAACCCTAATTTGCCATGTTCATTTGCATTCATCTTTGCATACCTTCATCATATGAACTTGTCATGACATCTCATGCATTTGTATGTCATCTTAGATACCTTAGGACATGTATGAACATTGGTTGATCATTGTTGCATCAATTTGGTATGTTTTGCATTCATTACTTCTTATGTGTATTCATGTGATTTCAAACTTCTAACATGCCTTCCTTTGCATCCCATCTCTTGTATGATCATGCATAAATATTATACATATCTTTGCATCATTTCATAACACATTTGCATTGTGTTTTCACTTCTAGTCTTGATCATTTCATCTTCATTTGCCCTATTTCCTTTTGTTTCATATCTTATGCATTCATACTAACTTTTCAGGGGCTTCAAGTAAGTTGTTTAGGATGTGGATTTTCCTCTACATCCAATTTCTTCTTATCTCTTCATTTACATATTTATTTGTCTTTGAAGTGAGTTTGACTCACTTATGCTCTCTCTTTCTCTCTTTCTTTCTCTTAGGTTACTTGACTTCTTCAGGAAGTAAGTAACCTATTCTCCTTTCTCTTCTATTTTCATCTGCTTCTTCTTCCTTGGTGGCCATCTGTAGACTTTCTGAAGATCTTTCTCTAAGCCTTACAAACCATAGGAATATCCAAGCATGATAACTTTAGGGTTGTACATAGTCTCCCCTAGTTTTTACCTTTGAGTCTCCCTGAGTCTTTGCTTCTCATCTCATAATCAAGGCTAAACAGTTAAAGTTTTAAGACTCTGAATTAGGGTTATGCATGTATCCTTATCTTAGGATGGAGTGTATAACTTTAATACTTAGTGTTAAACCTTTAAGTTGTTTATACCTCCTAATCAAAACACCTAATAATCACTAAGACTTAAGCTTGTAACTTGGGCCTTATATTAGGGTTACATCTCAGCCTGTTGGTTCAAAGGGACTAACCCTAGTGTTCAATGGACAAGTCCCCCTCAGGTTTAGTCTTACAAACATAAAATCCATTTCTTAATCCCACCTTTAATTAAAATCCACTTTAATAAAGGCTTGTTATATAATGATTTTAATCCCTGACCATGGATTAAGTTGAGGTATCTTCCTCATCTTAAGTGTCCTCATCTATCATCCTTCTCTTAGGATGGTGTAATGAGTTCACTAATCCCTGATTAGAGATTAAACTCATTACTTAACACAAAACAAAAATCCAAAAACACTTAATAATCACAAGTAGGTTAATGATCTTAATCCTGCATCATTAGGGTAATTAAGTTGAGATTTCATCTCATACTTAAGTAGACTCATTATCCCTAATCAGGGGTGATATAATGAGTTTACGACCCTTGATTAAAGCTTAAGCTCATTATCTTATGCAAAACACCAAAAAAAATAAAAAAACTGAAAACACAAAAATACAAACAATAAACGTCTCCTCCGGGATTCTTTTCTCATCACACTCGCTCTGAAAACGAGAACTCGCTTCTTCCGTCTAATGCAAAACAGTTAGCACTCGAGCCAGACGAGTCATACACTTGAGCATAGACAAGCAAGCAGTTCACGACAAAAACACTAAGTCTCTTTGAGTCGAACTACTGTGTTTTGACTTCCTCATTGCACGAGAGGATACGTAGGCATAACTTAACATTTATCGAACAAAAGTCTCTTTGTCCCCCCTTCTCTTACTCCCAGTTCTCTTTCCTCAGCCTCAGTTTTGAGCACTCGCTTTCTTCTTGCACTAACACTCTGTACATCCATTCCTCCCTAGCCTTTTATGCACAGTTTAGCACATACATTATTCCCTTTTAAACATAATCAGGTATGCGTGGATCCCGTCGAGTACGACGGACGATCTGGGTGCTAATACCTTCCCAGGTCGTAACCTACCCCCTTACGCAGTCTCTTTGGTTCACAACCATCCTATCCATATCTTTCTAGGTTTATGCAACATTACCTTTCCTTTGGGATAAAAATGCCTAGCTGGAGACTCTATTCAACCTCAACCTTCAACATCACCGACAGTTCGCGTTTGCACTGGGATGAAAATCCGGGGAGCGACACATGCATGACATCATTCAAAGTTAAAGGTCAAATGTTGATTATTTTGGAATAGTTAGGAGACATTGTTGGATGAAATTTAATGCTCTTTATTCATACTCATTATCCATGATATTCCTTAATCAAGACAATTACAGATTTGATCAAGCAAATGATAAGGAGGTGCAAGTTCAAATTATAAAAATCATGAAGATTTGTCCAAAAGGGTGAAAACCATTACAATAGGCCCATTTAATTTTCTTAGCCCATCTTCTTTTATGTTGTTATAACCAAGGAAAATATGATAATAAAATCATGAAGTTTCTAAGTATTGACATCAACTTCTACTCTTAGCCACATTTCCATATTTGTTTTCATAGCCAGTCAACACTTTCCATATTTGTTCATGGTTGTGACCTATTGTCTTTGCTTGTGTTAGCGTAGCTTTTGTTTTGTCTTGTGTACAGTTGTTGTTCTGGTCTGTCAAATTGCTACTTTGGTGCAGTCTTGTTCAATAAACAGAACGCAAGCTATGTGAAAGCAAAACGCTCATGAATCGTCACACGCATATGGAAAGGTCTCAAAAAATGCACAGGAAAACAAAACGTAATGTAAGAAGCAAGCATGATTAAGAAGGCATTGAAAAGAGAAAATCATCACAAAAGAATTTATCAAGAAACTCATAACATGGAAAGAAAATATTCAATTAGCATTTCATAACAAAAATCAACAACAGAAAATTGGGGGAGAAAAAAAAACTCGTTGCGACAAAATTTCACTCTCTATACACAAACTAATAAAAAATTCAGTTACAAAGCTGGTAATGAAAAAAATTGGGCTTAAAATATAGTAGAAAGGGAGATAAGTAACAGGGGAAAAATCAACGAAAAATGCTAACAAGATTCATTCTCTTTCCTTCTAATTCCTTCGAAAAAACTAGTAACAGTATGGGAGAATAAGTTATAACAGACTTTTCATCATTCTTCATGGGGAATTCCAATCTCCACCCTTCAATCACTTTCAAAATTCATCATCAATATCTCACTTTCACAACTTTGCAAATCCTACAAAAAAGAATAACTCAGGACCAAGGAAACTGAAGAAATTGAGAAGAGCAAAATCAATACAAAAATCAGTTCTAACAGAATCATGTAAAAATCTAACTAACTCATAACAGACTTTATCTGTGAAAAACCGAAAACACCCTTGATCTTCATCATCTATAAATTAGAAACTCAGCTTCATGAAGCTCTCCCTCAATCATTTTTTCCATTTTCGCTTTCTTCCTCAACCATTTTCTTCACCATTCTCCCTTTATTTTCCATCTCAGAACCTTTACCATCGTCTTGATACATCATCATTCAACAAATTTTCAATCTCATAATCCTCATTCATCATCAATTTTCATCGCTCTCATCTTCATCAATCTGATTGCAGCCTCATCATCGAAGATCTTCTGCATCTTCAACAACATCATCATAACCAATTCTCTAACCTGCAACAGATTCGCATATCCAAGAATCAACAACAATTCAGCAAATCGACGAGTCCATCGAATTCACAACAATAATAATTCACGCAAGAACAATCTCCTCACCATTTCCAATCTACTCTGCAATCACCATCTTCATTGATTTGCGTCGAATCGCAACACAACTCGTCAAACACTTCTCAATCCACATCTACATCAACTCGACTTCATCAAACTACAATTTCAAGAATCATCAATTACAACAATACATAGTCAAAGATGAAGAGACAAAGAGTGGAGGAAGAGGTGGAATCGAATCATTCCTAAACAGAGTTTTGCATCGCAACAGCATCGAAGTGATATCAGCGTCTTCGTCGTGTCCTCCAAGCGTCCTCTTCAACGAGCTGAAGAAAGCAATCCACGTCTTCATCGTCGGCGACATCGTAAGGTACGAATCTCTTCTACGTTATTCTTGCATGATGTTTGATGATCTTTGTTCTTGCATGGTGTGTGATCTGTTGCGATTGTGTGGTTTTCGACGTAATGATTTAAGAATCTGAGTTTTTGTTTTCGGATTGGAGTTTAGAGAAGAGGCTAAGTTAGGATTAGGATAGAAATTGCGGTGAAGGATGAGAGTTCACTGTATATCTTCGTCTTCTCCGACGTCGGTTCATGGCGTATCAGGAACGAAGAAGAAGGTGCTGCAGCAGCAGAGAGAGTGTTCTAGGGTTTATTTTTTTTGTTTTTATTTGTTTTGTTTTATAAGTGTTAAGAGAAATCATAAAAAGGATAAATCATAAGCATTTTGTGAGAGCATTAGAGATAAGGTTGGAGAGATTTTTTTGATTCCCACCACACCGGCGGTGACACTAGTCACCGTCCGATAGGTCTTCCTCACCTGGATCCTACGTCTTCCATTCACCATAGTTATCACGCTCCTTCACTTTACAAACCACTTGATGAGAATACTTTAAGAAGGTCTTAGATTAACGCTCCAGATTTGGTCAAACTTGTTGACCGCAACCACACCATATTCCCTCAGATCTTGGGCGCCCTTTCTAAACATTATTAGCACCACCATTTTCTAAGTCCAATGTCTTTTGAACTAAAGATTTACTTTAATTACACCCATTTCCTTATTTCTTTCTTATTCTAATTTCTATTTCACATAGTTTTACTTTTAATCCAGAAAAAATATTGAGAGTCCTAATAAAATTCTAGAAAAAAATATATAAGTATCTTAACTCATTTTAGAAATTTTGTGTATTTTTACTTTCCGATTTCAGGGATTTTTCAATTTTATTTTGATTTTTCATTTGATTTCTTTTTCATTGATTTCCCACATTAACACCTCAATTTGTCCAATTTATTTATTCCACCTCAATTAACATTTTCACACCATTCTTTTTACATATTTTAGAAGATTCAGAAAGGAACCTAAAACTATTTTTGTTATATTTTTAAGATCATTTTATACATATTTTTGGAAGCCTTGTTTGTGCAAGTTTACAAGTCCTCATTAGGTAACTTTGAATGACCATTTAGTGGAGTTAAGTTGTGAATTTTTAGGAGATAATTTAACACATTTTTAGCTTTTGGTTGGTTGCTTTAGGTAATTAATTTCACATTTTTTCCATGACCATTGCTATTTGTTTAGATCCTTGCTTTCATTCAAACTTTTTCCATCTAACTTCACTTTGATTTCCTTTAGGGTTTAGTACCTAATTATGGCATAGTTTGTAGTTGTTTGATCTTCTAACCTTAAAATGTTTTAATAGGGTTTAGCTACTGACTTTAGAAGCTTGTTATCCTATAGGATCCTTTAGATCTAGGATTTAACTCTAGGAAGTCCTTAGTGCTTTTCCTTAGCTAATTTGAGTTAGTTTGAGATTTTGCCATGCTTTATGTTTTCAATATGCTTTGTAAAGCTAACCTTTGTTTTGTAGGGAGGTTGAGGTAAGTCTTGTTTATACTACTTATTCCTCATCTTCTTTATGATTTCCAAGTGTGTTTGCCTTATCACTTTATGCTTTTCTTGTATAAGCTTCCCCCTTTTTTTAGAAACAACTTAACTTCCTTAGGAAGTAAGTTGAGTTCTAACTTTTCCTTTCTTTTTCTCGTTAGGATTAGAAAACTACACAAACCATTAGGATCTCCTTTTGCATGCAATAAATAACGTAGGTTTTGTCTTAGTTCCCCTAGTTTTTCCTTTTCTCGATTTGAGTCTCTCTTTCTCATCTCATAAAGAAAAACAACAAAATACCTAATAAAGGTCGAGATTTCTCGTATGTCAGGAGACTTTGTCGTGGATTACTTATACACATCCCATTTCAGGGCGAGGTGTAAGGCATCTACCACGATGAACAAGTCTTATTATGAGAATGTCTCACAAACAACAAACTCAAAACACTTCTCTAAAAGATAGTTCACAAACAACACTCGTCTTTTCCTGCGGGAATTCTTTTCTCACCTCATTCACTCTTAACACGAACTTGCTACGACTTCTCTCATTTGTAAGACGGTAAACTCACTCGTTCCAGGTGAGTCTGCAACACCTAAGCATAGGCATAAGCAAATTCAAGCCATAAAAAACACAAACAAACAAGTTCCCGCCTTAGTTAGGCGAACTATGTTGACTCTGATCCTCATTTTCCCGATGAGGTACGTAGGTAGCGGGGTAGGGCCCGTTCAAGCACATTCTTTATTTTCCCTACATTTTTCTCGTACCTTTTTCGTTCTCTTTTTCTAGTTCCCTTCCTCGCATCTAGTTCTAGTAGTGGTTTTTGTTCAGCAGCAACTTTACTCCTTTTACCCTTTGAAACAGACTAACAAGCATGGATCCCGTTGGGTACGACAGACGATATGGGATGCTAATACCTTCCCAGATCGTAACCGACTCTAGAACCCAATATCTTTGGTTTGCAAGACCTTCTCCTTTCTTTTCTCTTCGGTTTGTGAAGCATTACCTTTCCCATTCATTCAGGATAAAAATTCCTGGCTGGCGACTCTACTTTTTTCGCGCCACTTTCGTGTTTGTACTAGGATTAAAATCCCGGGAGCGACAATTGGCGACTCTATTAGGGATCGAACCCAGAATCTTTGGTTTCCCCTTGAGATTCAATCTTAACACTTGTCTGTTTTTTTTCTTTGGGTGTTAACTGTTTATTGTTGTGTACTTTAGTTTAGCTTTACTGCTTTCATTTACAACTTTACTTTACAACATTTATTTACCGCTTTCAGTATTTATTTTCCATGCATCATATATATTAGACTGTCTATGCTGGTTTGGTTTTTTCTGTGGGATGGGGTTACTGTGAGATAAGCCAAATACCCGGCTTGAGTGAACCCTAGGACTAGCGTGGACAGACATTGTACTTCCATGGTATTTCACCATGATGAGTGGTGATGTGTTCCACACCCAGACTGCGACCGTCTTGGAACTATTATGTGTGGGTATTTCCTCCATTTCAGGGTACGACCTTGATAGTTATGTGCATCTGGTGACCGATCATTGAGGACCTTAGTGGAAAAAACCCTCTCCAGTGATGACAGTGGCAACCAAATTTGTTGGCAAACCCACTCGCATCCGAGGGCCCACTAGGAACTCGCATAGGATGACCTGGTTCTCTCATAGGAACCCAGTTAAGGAAAACTGTTTGTATGATGATAGTATTGTGCCCCAAGGGATGAATGTACTATTGTTTCTCGATTCAGTGCTTGAAGTTGGGGACTTATGAGGGATTCTTGTTTTCTCAGACTCAGTTGAGACCTTCCTGAGTAGTACATAATGCATAACAGATTCCCTAATTTGGTCATGAGCCATCTCTCGGAGATGGTGAACGTATTATCGCTGCCCGACTTTGAGATTCTGTGATGCTTGACCCAGAGCACACACTCGTGAGATGAGAGGGGTTTACAGGTTTTCAGGAACCCTAAAACTTCCAACATACCCACTTTGCCAGTATTGTTCAGTGTTTTGATATGGTTCTATGGTTCTTTGGTTCTGAGATCCGGGATTTCTGTTTAGAGAAATTGTTAATGTGATTGCCATTGTGACCCTGTTATTGTTATTGCTATTGTGACCCTGCACAGACACTTAATTATATGATTAGCACAACACAGGCATGTCACTGATCACATGGCTTGCCTTGCATAAGCATCATCACATCATTAATCATTTGTGTTCTTTTTCATTCTCAGGGTTCATATTATTCTCGGTTCCTGGTCAAACTTCTTCTTCAGAGATAGAAGACGTCAGAAAGAAGAATGTGCGTTACAAGTTCTTTGATACCAAAGTAGATCTACTTAACTAGATGGTGTCTCTTATTACCCTGGATCATGTGGGATACTTCAAAGAGAGTTATGGTGATATTCTGGACCTGGTGATTAACCTGGATGGTTCTCAGAGGAGTGACATTCATACCTTATTACAGTACTACGATCCTAGGCTCAAATGCTTTACATTTCCTGACTTCCAGTTAGGTCCTATGCTTGAGGAGTATGCTGTGATTTTGGGTGTTCCACTCAAAGATCAAATACCCTTCAATTCAGAGATGACCAAACCTTCTTATGACAACATTGCCAAAGCTCTTTATTTGAGCTCATTTGAGGTGTCTGCTAACTTGACTGCTACCAAAGATGGGGTACTGGGTTTCCTTTGGAGTTTTGGTTAGAAGAGTTGGAGAACTTGTTGTGGCTGCTCAGTGGGATTCAGTTTGTGCTATCTTAGCATTATCCATCTATGGGATTATCCTATTTGCTGACATGGAAAAATTTGAGGATATGAATGCCATCCACTTGTTTGTGCTGAAGAATCCTGTGTCCACTCTTGGTGACTTATACTATTCAGTATACTATAAAATATAAGAAAAAACGGGGTGGTCTATTCAGGTTTTGTGTTCCTCTATTATACAAATGGTTTATGAGACACCTACCCACTACTGAAGCTTTCATTGATCCCAATGTAATTTGGGCCCAGAAACAGAGCATGTTGTCTGCTAAGGATATCAGGTGGTTTACCTTGAGATTAAAAGGGAAAAACTTCATCTCCAACTGTGGAGGTTATCCCAATGTTCCACTCCTAGGAGTAGTAGGGGGCATCAGTTACAACCCTATTCTCTTAATGAGACAATTAGGATATGCACTCAAAGATGTTCCTAAAGAATCAGAGTTGGTCCAGACTTTCTATTTCCTTGTAAAGAATAATCTTCCTTTGGTTCGAGAAGCTGTAGGTGCTTGGAAACTTATTAGGAGGAAAGGTATAGCACGCTTGGGAAAAAGCAACAATCAGATGTTTCCCGAGTATGAGGTTTGGATAAGAGAGAAAGCTCAAGTGGTTCTAATCCTATTCTTTGCACTAGTTCTACTTCTAGGTGTTGAACCAGAAGCTATAGTTCCTTTAAAGGATCATCTGAAGCTGGAGGCTTTGGTCCAACAACTTAGAGCTGAAAATCTGGAGGCCAACAAACCTTGCCATAAGTTGATGATTCACAACAAGAAACTAGAGGAAAGAGCTCATAAAGCTGAAGAAATAGTCAGGCTCAAGCAAAAGTACTTTGAAGAGCGAGAGCTCTATTTCAAGAAGAAAGGTTTTGCTGAGATCCACAAGGCAGGTCAGCGTCGGAAAGACAAGAAGTCTTTAGATGAAGCCAATGAATTTGTGACCCTTTGGAAAGCAAAATGGGATGACAACTTGAAAAAGCAAAAGGAGGTAGAAGTTGAATACAAGCTGAAGATCAAAAACCTCCAAGAGCTCCTGGATGAACAGGAATGGCTACTTCAGAAAGCCCACGAGCAACGTAGAGACTACCTTCAGAAGATAACCCAAGGTTAACAAGCGGTTGAAGATATCCAGAAAAAGGTAGAAGAGCTGAAACTCTGTGCTTAAGTCAAGAAAGCTAAGCCTGAATCAAGTCTTAACAAGGAGAGTGAATAGGTGTTCCTGCAACAAATCAGTGAGTTGCATGCTTCTTGTGATCAGAAGGATCTCCTTATTCAGAAGTTGATTGAGGATCCAGGTCATCTAGACATAGTTCCGTTATTCCAGGTGGTCAAGCGTCTCAACTGAAGGTTGAAGGACATAGAGCTTCCTAGGGCTTAGTTTCATTTTCTTGTACCAGGATTACCCACAGGCTTGTTGTTGGATTCCTTTTATGCTTTTACTAGTCTCTCATGTTGTAAGAATTGGCACCCTCAGAGGAATTCGTTGTTTTTTCCAGATTTCTGTTTATGATATTTAACTTGGTTTGAGTCTTTGGTAGTTATCCTTGCACTGACATGGGGTTCTAAGCACCAGTCTTCCACAATTATTTGATTTGGGCTTCACGCGGGGTCTTCTTCCCCGAAATTTGAATTTTCAAAGGCTATCTGAATACCGGAGCAGGAATGTAAAAAAAACCTTGATAATGAAAATAACACGGCATTGCATGCATTCATGTCATTTGCATTTTTTCTTTTGCAGGTTATCCGGATTTCTTAACTTATATGTTTATACAAGAAAGATTGTGAGAGCCGCAAAGAGATGTCTTCTTCGACATGACACTCCTCTACACCGGTACGCTACTCGCCGCAACCAGAGAAATATCATGGACACAATACAGACCGAGCTTAATAAACTCTGCACCAGGATCGTTGAGTTTATGACTATGATGCAGGGCATGGCCCAGGGGCAGCAAGAGCTAAGAGTTGCTGTAATCAGACTTGATCCACCGCGACTGGACCCTCCAGTTGTCACTTTGCATGCTCAGGGAAATCTAATAAACAATAATAAGGATAACAGACCTCCAACTCCAGAGGGTGGTGGCCCTATTCCTGTTCATGTGGAAGATCGTCAAGAAGATCAGTTCACCTTGGTCAATGAAGACGTGGGCTTTGGCACAAGTGGTAATTCCCAAGACTTTCAGATGCTGGCTGAGAAAGTCAGGGATTTAGAATGCAGGGATACTCTAGGCATTGATGTCTCTGACATGGGCATGGTTCAAGGAGTGATCATTACTCCAAAGTTTAAGCCTCCAGGTTTCGACAAATACAACGGCAATTCTTGCCCAAAAACGCATCTGCAAGATTTTTACCGCAAGATTGTTGTGCACACCAAAGATGAAAATTTTTAGAAGTACTATTTCCAGGACAACCTGTTTAGAGGCTCACTAGAATGGTACATGAAATCGGAGAGTGTAACACCCTAATTTTTTCCCTAAGACTTGTTTCGCATATCATCTGCATTTTGCATACAAACAAGATCGCACTGGCTTTCGAGTTTCTCCTCAGATGTGGGTCTATGCTTCGCAGGGGATCACCATTATTTTTACTGTTTTATATTTGTTTATATTTACTGACTTTTAACCAAAATACCAAAAATATGCAGTATTCTTCTTCTTCTCTGTGTTGCAGGTTTGCGAAGATGAGACAGTAATTTCTTTCAGATGCGTTTGTTTAGTCATGATTCGATTCAGACGGTTGTTTGACCTAATCTTGGTCAAACTATCAAAGAATTTGTTGACTGCCAGTTGTGTGTGCCAGTAATTCATTCATCAGGCAATGAGTTTTCAAAGTACAAAGTTGGGTTGTGTGACAGTTATTTTCTGTGCAAAGTTTGGTTTGTTCATCAGTTATCAGGCAGTGTGTTGCGGTTCAAATCTTCAGTGTTTATCAGTTCATCAGTTTATCAGCGATTCATCTGAGGATTTATTTTCCTCAGCTTGGTTTCGAATCATCAGAGAAGTTTTCAGACGATTTTAGTGACCAGGTTTGAATTGGCAAATTGATCAGTGGTTATGTGATTGGCTGTATTCATTTCATCAGAGGCTTGTGTAAAAGAAAATCAGGAGTTGATCGTGGGCTTAAAAAAATCATCACCTCATATCCATTCATCCGTTCTATCCATTTTGATATTCGATCCATAAACCATTTATTTTATCATTTTCTTTCGATTATCCCAAATCACTATCTTCCTAAACCATTTCCAATTATCATCCATCTATCCGTCCTAAATCATTTTTTAATTCACACATTTTCGATCCATTATCATTTCCACCCAATTATTTTCGATCCGTTTTCCTAATTCATACTGATTATCCACTTTCATTACCATATTTCATATTCTTTTTATAATTCATATTCATCATTTTATTCACAATTATAAAAATAAATAAAAACAAATCAATTTCTATTTTTTGTCCATTTTTTATACCTTATAAAACAAATTGTGCCATTTAGTCCATTTGTTATTTTTTTTTAGCCCATGATCCATTTTCTACATCATTTACCTCTTCTAAAAAAAATAGAAATAAAAAGGCTGTGAGTGAAAAACCCCCACGTGACCAACCTCACATCACCCAGCCATTTCCCACATCACTCACCAATCCTGCAGCTGGCCCCACCTTGCAAGGCCCACACGCCCAAAGCAACTCTTCCCAGGCCCAAGTCAATCCAGCACGCATCCTTCACGAAAAATCAGCTTCCCAACGCAACAAAAACTCAGCTTTCCACAAACAAGCCTCAGCCCAACTCTCCGTACCGCACAAGCCTTCAATCCGTAAGCTGTTCCCGTAATCAACAAAGCCAACAGCAGCTTCAAGCGCAGCTTGCCAAAACAACAAACTTCCCAGCCGAACAAGCTTCAACAAACAGCTCAAGCCGTCACAGTTTCGTATCCCGCATCACACATACACGCACAAACTCACCTGAAATTAACAAAAGCAAAACGCAAGTGAGCCTAACACAAAACGCAAAGCTCACGCGTTCTTCATGATTTTCGAAACGCAATCCACAAAGCCTCAAAACGGCATCACCTTCTCCTTCACAATTCTTCTATAAAAGCAACTCTCCATTCACCTCTCAATTCAAGCTTCAAGAGCCTCTCAAATTGCTGCTCAATTCCATCTCAAATTCAAATCCCCAATTCTGAAATCCCTAAATCTCTTTCTCTTATTCTTTTTCCAACCTTCAACCATAAAAGAAATCCGTGCAAGAGTTAAAGAAGAAGGAAACGAATTCGCGATTGAGAGAAGCCGTGAGAGGATTCGTTGTTGTGTGATTACGAAGGTGAGGATGTGAGGTGTTTGTCGCCGCTGTGTTTGTTCTCCCCTGTTTTGAGCTGTGAACGAGTGGAAGAAGGAGAAGCACTTTTGCTTCGTTTTCTTTCTTTTTGTTGTTTTTAATTTTTGTTTAATTTTTATAAAAAAAAGAAGCTGAATATATCCATCTGGTTTGGGCATGGATCTTTTAGGATCCATTTGATCTATTGCCAACATATGACCCGCGGATCTCACCATCCCCTTTCCTTTTTTCTTTTAATTTCTTTTATATTAGTTTTTATTTTCTTTAGATTTTAGTTTTAAAATATTTTGATGTAAAGAAAATTTTAGAAAATGTTTTAAGAAAGCAATTTGGAAAATATTTTAGAAAATATTTTAGAGAGGCAATTTAAGAAAAGAACTTTAGAAAAAGGATTTAAAAATACTTTTCTATTTCCTTTTTAGATCTAATTTTTGGATCCATTATTTTTCATCTCTTTTTTAATTTTGGTCGATGACAATCTTCCGATTCGGGATTGTTGATTTCCGATTAAGTTTAATCTTCATTATTTCAAATCTATGGATGAATGATCATTTGGATCATTCTCCATACTTTGAGGTCGTGATAGGTTGCTTTTCGATGAAATTCAACGATAATCTCGATTAAGATTAGACCTTCCTTTTTTCTTTTAGTGTGGCATGTTTTCGGAGAGCGATTCATTATATCGTTTCTCTAACATGTATTAACACGAATATTTTCCACTTTAATTAGTGGTGGCCGGCCTCATTTGTAGGGTAATTACTTCGTAAATTACTCGGCGATTGCTTAACATAGACCTACAGTTATCCCGATTCGATTAAAGATCCACTTGGATCCGGTTGCCTCGATTTTATTTTCCTTGTTGTGGTTGTGCTTGATTAAGTTCATCATACCACCTTATATTGTAAATAATATAATAATGTGAATATAATTGTTTAAATTTAATCTCTTGCACCTTATCCTTTTATTTTAATCTCTTGCTCCCTTATCTCCTTATTATATTTTGCCATATTATATCATATATCATTGTTTATATTCATATTGTGCTTGTTTATATTCATATTGTGCTTGTTTTTATTTTGTCCATTTGGATATCAAAACACTTAATAAATGATTAAACTCTTAAAAGATTTGTGACTTCTAACTTTGGACTAATGGTTACTATCCCTTTGCTTTTGGAGAATGGACTTAGACTTCTAGGATCTCCCTTTGCTCATGTTGGAATGGGTTAAAAACCTTGGCCTCAAATTATGTCATTAACTTTTGAAGATGGAAGTCCGAACTTTGAAGATTTGTACATATTAGTTTGGTAACTTCTTTCCTTATCTTTTAATTCAAGCATTAGGATTAGTCTCTTCATCTCCTCCCCATTCTTTAATTTTCAAAACTTCTTCCTATTTCAAAAACCTTCTTGTTTTCTAAACTTCAAACACTTTCATAAACAAACCTTGATTTCGGTTAAGCGATTTTTTTTAACCTTCTCCTTTTATTTTCTTAACCAAATATTAATTCATGTAAATATATTAAAACCATTTTTTCATATACTTTAAAAAAAACTCCAAATCCACTCTATTGTTTTGTGCTTTGTGCACCTTTCCTTTTTTTTACATGTTTAGATATGATTCATCCCTTTTAGCGGAATTATTCGCTAAGGGATGACGACTTATCTCTACATCTTAAAATCAATTCAACCCACTTATTCTTTTCAAACTTTGTACCACGAACTACGAGGTTTTGATCTCGCATTGCACTTTGTGGGTACGTAGGCATAAGGCGTTAAAACCTTATCAAACACAAAATCATTAAAAAATATTCTTCTCCTCATCTCTTCCATCATTTTAAACAAACCAATTTCAGACCAAAAAGCAATAAGTATTTCAAAGGGCTCCCGTGGAGTACCACGGATGAGTCGGGTGCCTAAAACCTTCCCGGTTCATAACCAATCCCCTTACCCAATCTCTGTTTATTTCTTTTAGCCTTTGCTTTTAGAATCCTAGGTTTTTATTCGTTCTTTTACCTTTTTCCATTCGGAAATAAAGAAAAGCGCGGTGGCGACTCTGTGTTTTATCGAGTTAAGTTAATCAATAACTTATACTGAAGTTGAGTTTCATTATATTCCTCGTGATGAGAATCAGATGGCTGATGCTTTAGCAACCATAGCTTCTATGATAAAAGTGCACCAGTGGAATGATGTTCCCATGATCAGTGTGAATCGACTTGAAAGACCAGCTCATGTGTTTGCAGTTGAAGAGGTCCATGATGATAAGCCTTGGTATCACGATATTAAATGTTTCCTCCAGAGTCAAGAATACCCGCTTGGGGCATCTGGTAAAGATAAGAGAACTTTGAGGAGATTGGCAGGCAATTTCTTCTTGAATGGAAATGTACTTTATAAGAGAAATTTTGACATGGTCTTGCTCAGATGCGTGGATAGACACGAAGCAGACATGTTGATGAATGAAATTCATGAAGGATCTTTTGGCACTCATGCCAATGGGCATGCAATGGCTAAAAAGATGTTGAGAGCAGGTTACTATTGGCTGACAATGGAATCTGATTGTTGCAAATATGTGAAAAAGTGCCATAAGTGTCAGGGGTATGCTGATAAGATTCACGTGCCACCAGCTTATCTCAATGTGATTTCTTCCCCATGGCCTTTCTCTATGTGGGGAATTGATATGATTGGTATGATTGAACCCAAAGCTTCGAATGGACATCGTTTTATTCTCGTGGCAATTGACTACTTCACCAAGTGGGTTGAAGCGACATCGTATACTAATGTGTCCAGACAAGTTGTGGTTCGGTTTATCAAGAATAATCTTATATGCAGATATGGTGTTCCGAATAGAATCATTACTGATAATGGTTCGAACTTGAACAATAAGATGATGAAAGAGCTTTGTGAAGATTTCAAGATTCAACACCATAATTCCTCTCCTTATAGACCGAAGATGAATGAGGCTGTTGAAGCTGCGAATAAGAATATTAAGAAAATCATTCAAAAAATGGTTGTGACATACAAGGACTGGCATGAGATGCTCCCTTTTGCTTTGCATGGGTATCGTACATCTGTCCGCACTTCAACAGGGGCGACCCCTTTCTCACTTGTTTATGGTATGGAAGCAGTGCTCCCCGTCGAAGTTGAGATCCCATCAATGAGAGTTCTGATGGAAGCCAAGTTGACTGAGGCTGAATGGTGTCAAAGTAGATTTGATCAGTTGAATTTGATTGAAGAAAAGAGAATTAAAGCTTTGTGTCATGGTCGGTTGTACCAGCAAATAATGAAGAAAGCTTTTGATAAGAAGGTCAAACCTCGGGTATTCAGAGAAGGCGACCTCGTGCTCAAAAAGATTCAGTCTTTCCTTAAAGATTCTCGGGGCAAGTGGACTCCGAACTATGATGGACCATATGTTGTTAAGAAAGCCTTCTCTGGCGGTTCATTAATTCTTGCAACTATGGATGGTGAGGAGATCACTCGCCCTGTGAATGCGGATGCAGTCAAGAAATACTTCGCCTAAAAAAATAAAAGAACAGCTCGCTAAGTTGAAAACCCGAAAGGGCGGCTTAGGCAAAAATGAGCGTCTCGGTGGATTGAAAACCCGAAAGGGCGGTCCAGGCAAAAATTAGAGACAAAAACAGAAATAATTATCCCGGTAGATTGAAAACCCGAAAGGGCAATCTAGGCAAAAGTTAGGGATCATGGCAAGTAACTGCGTCGACAGACTGAATCACTTGTAGTAACCGAGGATTTCAGATTCTATCCCTCAGAAGAATTATTCATCAAAGATTCTTATTCACTCATCCTTGACTGAAGTTTCAGACACAGTGGAGTTCAAAGTTGATAGGGAGAATAGTGATCATTGTACCTCAATGTAGCCCTTTTCCATGTATTTACCATTTTTCAAACTTGTAATGATCCATGGAGTCATGCCATTTGCTGACTACCATTCTATCAATAAATTCGAGCTTTTATCCAATTGTTTGCAATTCTTTATATTGTTTCTGTTTACAAAATTTCAATTTATTGTTGATGATGATTTTTGAAACAAATTTAATAAATTTAATCTTTGAAGATTTTAAAAACATTTTTCTTTTGATATATGAACAAAGAAAGGATATCAACAGTGATTCCAAGAATGTTAAAGTCTGGACGTGTGTAACTCGTCTCTCCCAAAGCAGGGTTTGATTCGGTTGTGTCCATGCGAGGTTCCTGGATAGTCTTGACCGATTGATATTAATGATGTTTGTTCCCCAACCATGATTGTTAAACGGAGATTGTATGTATTTCCCCAGAAGAATTGTTGGAAGGGATGTTTAGAATCCCTAGCTGAGTGTTGATCTCTTCCTCAGCATGTTATCTTTGAATTGAGAAGTATTGGGAATCCCCAGCTGAGCTCATGTTCCTCAGCTTGATTATTTGCATCTTTGAATATAGAAGTATTGATATAGCAATCAGTTTAGAGGTTTTCTTTTACCCTATGTTGGGTATTGATTTAAAATCCCTCATAACTGTGATGTGGCTATGATGTTAACTTCTGATATCCCCATATGGATCCCCAGTAGGTCTGCATGTGTTGATTTCCAGCAGGTTCCTATGTGATTTTAGAAAGTTTGGCACTCTATCCCCTAGTGGAGCAGGAGTTGTATGACAATTATTCCTCGTGAAGTTTGATCTTCCATCCTCAGCAGATTATTACCTGTCCTCAGCAGGATGTTGTTCCTAGCAGAGGCTGTTTTATCATGATTTGAGCCTTGTAGCAGGATTTTATTCCTTTGATGGCTTATGATATTCCCCTGCAGATTTCAAGTTGAATCTCCAGCATGTTTCCCGGTATTGTTGCCTTGGGATTAGCCGAGTATTCGGTTGTTGTGGTGTTCATGTCACCCGTTTCTTATCTTTATGTCTGTTTTGTCAGCATATTCATAAGCATATTCATACGCATAAGCATGGCATTGTTTTCTTGCATTCTTGCGTTTATCATTGTATCTGCTCTTTGGTGTGGATTTTCCCCACAGAGTGTGTGTGTCGTCTTCCTCTCAAGTTTAGAGTATCGACCATTAAGCAGAAATAGTTAATCCTTTCTAATTCCCCACTGAGTTTGTTTCTCGTGGAAGATATTGATTCAGTTTCCTCCCCAGTTTATTATCTGGATGGATTTTCCCCAGTTGAGATATTTCCTCCTTGGGATGAGTCTTGTTTGACCGTTTCTCTCCAATTTGTTCTTGGATTGAACTTTGGTCCCCTTTTGTGGATATATTTTGCTTTGGAATTAAGCTATCACTGTTTGATAGTGGGCAACATTTTCTCCAGCTTGAGTATATTATTTTGGAATTAAGCTATCAGTAATCGATAGTGGGTAATATTACCAGATTGATCAAGTTCTTTTACTTGTACTCCTACCCAGTAAATTCGGTAGTCGAGATTTCTGTCTCTTACCCAGTAAAAGGTAATAGAGTTTGTTTTCATTTGCTTTAGCTCCTACCCAGTAAATCAGGTAGTCGAGAATTTGTTCTACCCAGTAAATCCGGTAGTCAAGTTATTTTCTTACCCAGTAAAAAGGTAATAGAGTTTGTTATTCTTTGATTTAGCTCCTACCCAGTAAATCAGGTAGTCGAGAATTATTCTACCCAGTAAATCCGGTAGTCAAGTTATTTTTCTCTTACCCAGTAAAAAGGTAATAAAAACTGTTTCCCTTCGATTGAGCTCCTACCCAGTAAATCAGGTAGTTGAGAATTTTGTCCTACCCAATAAATCAGGTAGATGATCATACTCCTATCTAGTAATTTGATAGTCGAGTTCGTTATTCCTTACCCAGTAAAAAGGTAATTGAGGTCCTTCCTCCGAATTTTTCTCCTATCCAGTAAATCGATAGTCGAGTTCCATTTATTTTCTACCTAGTAAATCAGGTAGTTGAGAATTTGTTGCCCAGTAAAAGGTGGTTGAGGTTATCCCTCCGTATTTTTGCTCATATCCAGTAAATTGATAGTCGAGTCTGTTATATTTCCTACCTAGTAAATCAGGTAGTTGATGATTTCTTTTCCAACACAGTATTTCTCCATTTCTTGGATTCAAATATTTGTTTGGTTGATATTCCTGGCAGGGTGTTTATTTTTCCTGGTTGAATGTTGTTCTTGATTATTTCATATCTTTTCCCAAGCGGAGTCTGTTACCCAGTGATTTATTTTCCTGGTAACTCTTTGGTTGTCTGTTGTTTCCCCAGTGGGATTTTCTTCTGTGTCCCCAAGTTTTTGCTGTTCTCTGGTGGTCATATTTTCCCCACAGAGATCTTGGGTCTGCATATCATATTCATATCATATCATTTGTTCTCTTAGGACAAAAATTGGGTATTCTGTATTTAAGTCTCTCCCATCTTGTAGAGACGAAGATGTCAATCTTCATATCTCCGGATTGAAGAAACTTAAATAGGGGCAGCTGTAACACCCTAATTTTTTCCCTAAGACTTGTTTCGCATATCATCTGCATTTTGCATACAAACAAGATCGCACTGGCTTTCGAGTTTCTCCTCAGATGTGGGTCTATGCTTCGCAGGGGATCACCATTATTTTTACTGTTTTATATTTGTTTATATTTACTGACTTTTAACCAAAATACCAAAAATATGCAGTATTCTTCTTCTTCTCTGTGTTGCAGGTTTGCGAAGATGAGACAGTAATTTCTTTCAGATGCGTTTGTTCAGTCATGATTCGATTCAGACGGTTGTTTGACCTAATCTTGGTCAAACTATCAAAGGATTTGTTGACTGCCAGTTGTGTGTGCCAGTAATTCATTCATCAGGCAATGCGTTTTCAAAGTACAAAGTTGGGTTGTGTGACAGTTATTTTCTGTGAAAAGTTTGGTTTGTTCATCAGTTATCAGGCAGTGTGTTACGGTTCAAATCTTCAGTGTTTATCAGTTTATCAGTTTATCAGCGATTCATCTGAGGATTTATTTTCCTCAGCTTGGTTTCGAATCATCAGAGAAATTTTCAGACGATTTTAGTGACCAGGTTTGAATTGGCAAATTGATCAGTGGTTATGTGATTGGCTGTATTCATTTCATCAGAGGCTTGTGTAAAAGAAAATCAGGAGTTGATCGTGGGCTTAAAAAAATCATCACCTCATATCCATTCATCCGTTATATCCATTTTGATATTCGATCCATAAACCATTTATTTTATCATTTTCTTTCGATTATCCCAAATCACTATCTTCCTAAACCATTTCCAATTATCATCCATCTATCCGTCCTAAATCATTTTTTAATTCACACATTTTCGATCCATTATCATTTCCACCCAATTATTTTCGATCCGTTTTCCTAATTCATACTGATTATCCACTTTCATTACCATATTTCATATTCTTTTTATAATTCATATTCATCATTTTATTCACAATTATAAAAATAAATAAAAACAAATCAATTTCTATTTTTTGTCCATTTTTTATAACTTATAAAACAAATTGTGCCATTTAGTCCATTTGTTATTTTTTTTAGCCCATGATCCATTTTCTACATCATTTACCTCTTCTAAAAAAAATAGAAATAAAAAGGCTGTGAGTGAAAAACCCCCACGTGACCAACCTCACATCACCCAGCCATTTCCCACATCACTCACCAATCCTGCAGCTGGCCCCACCTTGCAAGGCCCACACACCCAAAGCAACTCTTCCCAGGCCCACACACCCAAAGCAACTCTTCCCAGGCCCAAGTCAATCCAGCACGCATCTTTCACGAAAAATCAGCTTCCCAACGCAACAAAAACTCAGCTTTCCACAAACAAGCCTCAGCCCAACTCTCCGTACCGCACAAGCCTTCAATCCGTAAGCTGTTCCCATAATCAACAAAGCCAACAGCAGCTTCAAGCGCAGCTTGCCAAAACAACAAACTTCCCAGCCAAACAAGCTTCAACAAACAGCTCAAGCCGTCACAGTTTCGTATCCCGCATCACACATACACGCACAAACTCACCTGAAATTAACAAAAGCAAAACGCAAGTGAGCCTAACACAAAACGCAAAGCTCACGCGTTCTTCATGATTTTCGAAACGCAATCCACAAAGCCTCAAAACGGCATCACCTTCTCCTTCACACTTCTTCTATAAAAGCAACTCTCCATTCACCTCTCAATTCAAGCTTCAAGAGCCTCTCAAATTGCTGCTCAATTCCATCTCAAATTCAAATCCCCAATTCTGAAATCCCTAAATCTCTTTCTCTTATTCTTTTTCCAACCTTCAACCATAAAAGAAATCCGTGCAAGAGTTAAAGAAGAAGGAAACGAATTCGCGATTGAGAGAAGCCGTGAGAGGATTCGTTGTTGTGTGATTACGAAGGTGAGGATGTGAGGTGTTTGTCGCCGCTGTGTTTGTTCTCCCCTGTTTTGAGCTGTGAACGAGTGGAAGAAGGAGAAGCACTTTTGCTTCGTTTTCTTTCTTTTTGTTGTTTTTAATTTTTGTTTAATTTTTATAAAAAAAAGAAGCTGAATATATCCATCTGGTTTGGGCATGGATCTTTTAGGATCCATTTGATCTATTGCCAACATATGACCCGCGGATCTCACCATCCCCTTTCCTTTTTTCTTTTAATTTCTTTTATATTAGTTTTTATTTTCTTTAGATTTTAGTTTTAAAATATTTTGATGTAAAGAAAATTTTAGAAAATGTTTTAAGAAAGCAATTTGGAAAATATTTTAGAAAATATTTTAGAGAGGCAATTTAAGAAAAGAACTTTAGAAAAAGGATTTAAAAATACTTTTCTATTTCCTTTTTAGATCTAATTTTTGGATCCATTATTTTTCATCTCTTTTTTAATTTTGGTCGATGACAATCTTCCGATTCGGGATTGTTGATTTCCGATTAAGTTTAATCTTCATTATTTCAAATCTATGGATGAATGATCATTTGGATCATTCTCCATACTTTGAGGTCGTGATAGGTTGCTTTTCGATGAAATTCAACGATAATCTCGATTAAGATTAGACCTTCCTTTTTTCTTTTAGTGTGGCATGTTTTCGGAGAGCGATTCATTATATCGTTTCTCTAACATGTATTAACACGAATATTTTCCACTTTAATTAGTGGTGGCCGGCCTCATTTGTAGGGTAATTACTTCGTAAATTACTCGGCGATTGCTTAACATAGACCTACAGTTATCCCGATTCGATTAAAGATCCACTTGGATCCGGTTGCCTCGATTTTATTTTCCTTGTTGTGGTTGTGCTTGATTAAGTTCATCATACCACCTTATATTGTAAATAATATAATAATGTGAATATAATTGTTTAAATTTAATCTCTTGCACCTTATCCTTTTATTTTAATCTCTTGCTCCCTTATCTCCTTATTATATTTTGCCATATTATATCATATATCATTGTTTATATTCATATTGTGCTTGTTTATATTCATATTGTGCTTGTTTTTATTTTGTCCATTTGGATATCAAAACACTTAATAAATGATTAAACTCTTAAAAGATTTGTGACTTCTAACTTTGGACTAATGGTTACTATCCCTTTGCTTTTGGAGAATGGACTTAGACTTCTAGGATCTCCCTTTGCTCATGTTGGAATGGGTTAAAAACCTTGGCCTCAAATTATGTCATTAACTTTTGAAGATGGAAGTCCGAACTTTGAAGATTTGTACATATTAGTTTGGTAACTTCTTTCCTTATCTTTTAATTCAAGCATTAGGATTAGTCTCTTCATCTCCTCCCCATTCTTTAATTTTCAAAACTTCTTCCTATTTCAAAAACCTTCTTGTTTTCTAAACTTCAAACACTTTCATAAACAAACCTTGATTTCGGTTAAGCGATTTTTTTTAACCTTCTCCTTTTATTTTCTTAACCAAATATTAATTCATGTAAATATATTAAAACCATTTTTTCATATACTTTAAAAAAAACTCCAAATCCACTCTATTGTTTTGTGCTTTGTGCACCTTTCCTTTTTTTTACATGTTTAGATATGATTCATCCCTTTTAGCGGAATTATTCGCTAAGGGATGACGACTTATCTCTACATCTTAAAATCAATTCAACCCACTTATTCTTTTCAAACTTTGTACCACGAACTACGAGGTTTTGATCTCGCATTTCACTTTGTGGGTACGTAGGCATAAGGCGTTAAAACCTTATCAAACACAAAATCATTAAAAAATATTCTTCTCCTCATCTCTTCCATCATTTTAAACAAACCAATTTCAGACCAAAAAGCAATAAGTATTTCAAAGGGCTCCCGTGGAGTACCACGGATGAGTCGGGTGCCTAAAACCTTCCCGGTTCATAACCAATACCCTTACCCAATCTCTGTTTATTTCTTTTAGCCTTTGCTTTTAGAATCCTAGGTTTTTATTCGTTCTTTTACCTTTTTCCATTCGGAAATAAAGAAAAGCGCGGTGGCGACTCTGTGTTTTATCGAGTTAAGTTAATCAATAACTTACACTCACGATTTTACCGCTACAGAGAGGACCGTTGTTCGCAATTGGAAAGAGTTTGGGGAGGCTTTCCTCAAGCAATACCAATATAATATTGATATGGCTCCAAGTCGGACCCAACTGCAAAGTTTGTCTCAAAGGAACTCCAAAAGCTTCAAAGAATATGCACAGAGGTGGCGTGAAGTTGCAACTAGAGTTCAACCACCACTACTAGAGAGAGAAATGGTTGACCTTTTCATGGATACCCTCCCTGGGAACTTCATGGAAATATTAGCAGGTTGTTCATCTAGCGGCTTTTCTGACATCATTCTAACTGGTGAGAGGATTGAAAGTTGGATGAAGTAGGGGAAAATTCAGAATAATGGAGCATCGACCTCTGGAGTCAAGAAAACTTTTGTGAAGCGAAGAGAAGGTGAAGTCGGGGCTGTATACACCCAAAGGGAGAGGGGAAATCAGAACTCCTATCATCGGGCAGCTCATGTTACCATTTCTGTTCCCACAAATCAACAATAGGTTCAGCAGCCACAACAACCGCGTCAGCAAAATTACCAGCAACAGAGGGCTCCTCGACAGTATTATCCACCTCGGCCGAAGGATAGGCAGTTCGAGACGCCGCCGATGTCTTATTCCCATCTTTTTCAAAACCTTCTTCAGCTTCAAATGATCCAGTTGAGAACCTTGCAGCCTCCAAGACCGGGGCAGTTCCCTGAGGGCTACGATGCTAACACCCATTGCGAGTTCCACTTCGGAGCCCCAGGCCATAGTACTGAAAACTGCAAGGCTTTAAAAGATGTTGTTCATGACCTGATAGACTCCAAGGCAATCAATTTCGCTCCAACCCAAAATGTGTTGCAAAATCCCATGCCTTCGCATGGGAGGACCATATGAGCTATTGATAATGGTGAGGGATTGAATCTGATATATGATGTCAATACCTTGAAGACTTTGTTGTTAGCCGTGAAGAGTTACCTGGCCAGGAAGAATATATTTCAGGGCTGTGAAGAGGGTTGTTCCAATTGTGAAAATTCTGTTGACAGTTGTGACCGCTTGAGATCGGGGATACAAAGAATGATTGACGAGGGCAGTATTCAGTTTGACAGAATCGTGAAAGAAAATGAAATCTCGATAGTTACTATCTACTATGATCCAGCACAAGTTCCAACACCAGCAAAAGTGGCACCTGAGACCTTCACCACTCCTGGACCAATTCCATACCAAAGCGAAAAAGTCGTCCCATGGTACTATAGGGCTGAAGTTTACTGTAATGGTCAGAAGTAGGATGTGACCTCATCCAGCTCAGCTCAACATCAAGTGGAAAATGTTGGAGTTGGAGGGTTCACAAGGAGTGGGAGACTATTTGCGCCTGATACATTAAGAAACAGTGTATTGCCACCAAAGGACAATGCAAAGGCCTAAGCAATAGCAAAGGGTAAGTAAGCAATGACCAGTGATATCCCTGCACCAGAGCCTGATATCACTTTCGACAAAGAAGCGGAGGAATGTCTGAGAATCATTAAAAAGAGCGATTATCAAATAGTTGATCACTTGCAGCAAACTCCCTCTATGATTTCAATCTTATCCTTGTTGATGTGTTCAGACACGCACAAGAAATCCCTGTTGAAGATTTTAAACAATGCCTACGTACCACATGACATATCAGTAAATCAGATTGAGACGGTGGTGTCAAGTGTGAATGCCAGCCATAGTTTAGGATTTACGGATATGGACCTGACCACTGAAGGACGCATCCACAATCGAGCTCTACACATTTCTATGGATTGTAAAGGAGTTGTGCTTTCTCATGTACTTGTGGACACAGGATCATCCTTGAACGTACTTCCGAAGAAAGCACGGATTAAGTTGGACTATGATGTGGTGGTGCTCAGACCAAGTGACTTGGTGGTCCAAGCGTTCGATGGCTCAAAAAGGTTTGTCTTTGGAGAAGTGGAACTACCAATCAAGGTAGGACCACATGTTTTCAATACATACTTTTATGTTATGGATATCCAACTAGCTTACAACTGTTTACTGGGACGACCCTGGATACATGCAGCAGGGGCTGTGTATTCAACCCTCCACCAGAAGCTCAAATTTGTCTGGGAAGGATAGATCATTACAATATGTGGGGGAAGAAGTCATCTTCATCAGTCACTTGTCCTCATTCAAATATGTAAATATGGACAAAGATATTGTTGAGACTCCTTGTCAAGCCTTCGAGCCAGTCAGAACCGAGGGTACATCGTTATCGGCTGCCTTGTCAGAGGATAAGAAGAAAGGGGTGTCCATATTATCCTACAAGCAAGCCTTGGAGGTTGTGGAATCAGGTATAAATGAGGGCTGGGGCAAAATGATTAAAGTCCTAGAGAAAAAGGATATGCTAGGGGTTGGCTACCACCCTGGTTAAACCATGGCAGTATCTGTACAGTGCAAGATGAAACGATTGATAGTGATTGTGAATTGGACGAGTGGATAAAGCCCTATGTCCCGGGTGTGCAACTCAGCAATTGATCGGCCAAAGCAATTGTCTCTGTCACTCAACCAGAAGAGTAATAATTTTATGTTTCTATTCTTTTGTATGAAAGTGTTAGACGCTGTGGCGAGTGATCTAGAGGGGGGGTGAATGGATCACCTCCTTGTTTTCAAGTTTTTAAAACGTTTTTCAGAGTTTTCAAAGAATTACGGAAACGAAGGTCCCGAATAAACAAGCGTCTATTCTGAACCGGCCACTAGAAGACCAGACAAGCGATAACGTGCTGGATTTTACGATTGCAATGATAAAGGATTAAACACACAATATGTAAAACAGTTGAATGCACCTATCACTAAAGCTATTTCCAATGAATTGAAAAACAAATTAAAATGAAAGTAGAGATAGAGAGGAGAAACAATACGCCGAGATTTGGTAAGGAATTTCCCCATGTTCGTCCTCACGTGTGGGTACGTCTCCCTCTCAATTTCAAATCGAAATTGAGAATTCTTATATCAAAGTTGCTGAATCCGTCGATTACAAGGTTTGAATACAAATACCAGAATTCTAAACTCCTAGAATTTCCTATTGTATCAACCTCCACTTGATTTGAGCCCAATCAAGATTTCCTGCAAGTTATACAATCAATCCACCGGTTCCACGACCTATTTGCGAAATCCACCGATTTCCAAAACTCTCGCTGCGGCTGAATCTGACTTGTAAACGTGACTCACAAAACCCTCAAGAACACGCCCGTTCTTGAAGGAAAACCCAACTGGGTTTTCCTTGAAACCTTCTATCAATCTTCAACTCAGCTGGATCTCCGATCGTACCACTGAACGTTATCTCGAAAGCCTTCAATTCACAGGACATCAAACACTTCCTTGTTGATGTTCTTGAATTAAGATCTTTGAGAAGATGATGAAGATGTATTTGATTCTAGGTTTCAAACTTGCTCAACATTGAAGTTCCAACACTCCAAAACCCCTATCTTGATATGTTCTTCAATGCTTAATCACTACAAAATTCGTCTCTAATTTTTCTGTGATCTGTAATCTGTGTACTTGCTAAATGAAACACTTCACAAATATATATCAGATTCTGTTAGAGGAAAAACAGAATAATGAATCTATTCAAGACATAATGAATCGATACATACTGATCATTTTTAAGAAAACAGAATCATTTAAACAGCATGAATCGATACATCATAAGATGAATCGATTCATTTTGCGAAATCCAGAAACCTTTAAACAGCATGAATCGATTCAAGCTAGAATGTATCGATTCATTATGCGAATTTCAGAAACCTTCAAATATCATGAATCGATTCAAGCCAGTATGTATCGATTCATTTTGCGTGATTTTCCAAAAGTTCATAAACATTGAAAAATAAAAGAACCAAAACAAAAGAGAGCATATTTCTTAATATGAAACAAACACAAACACTTAAAAAATTTATAATCAATCAAAACTAAGGTTGCTCACAAACTCCCCCTTTTTGATGATGACAAAATTTTGAAGTGTGAGAGAATACTCCCCCTGAGTTTGTGCCTGTCATTGTCTTTTCACACTTGCCTTTTTCCCCCCCTTTGTCAACAGCAAGAAAGAGTTATAGGTGAAGAACCAGAAACAGCAAAACTAAGATACAGAGGCAAAATTCACTCACAAAGAATGAAGCATAAAGCGCAAACAGTTCAAACAAAAGCAAAATTACATAACCATAAGCAGTGAAATTGTCAAATAAAGTTGCGAATTACATAACCAAACCAAACCATAAATTGTTCAAACAAGAAAAACAAAGAAACTTAAGCAACACACAATGATGAAATGCAAAATGAAAATGCTTCAATGAGGGAAATGACCACCACACGACTCCGCATCATCACGATCAGGATCACAGAAGCTTGGAGGAGGAGGTGGAGGAGGCATTTCATCTGGATTCTGCCCCATGAAAGCATAACGCCTGAAACGCCTCTGAACTTCGGTGCTTTGAAACCTTTCCATAATGCCCGGGTGCAAACGGCAATCATCCATAAATCCATACATCTCATTATAGAACACTTGATGCCACTTAACCAGTTCAGTATGCCAGGAGTGTTGATTATGGTACATTCGATTATGGTCATCATGCCATTCATGATGCTCCTTATGCCATTCCGTTTGCTGGACATGCCACGCACGAGCTTCCTCATGCCGGGCATTGTTTGCAACTTCCAATTGTGCAAACATGTCAGTGAGATAGGCTGGAGCAGCAGTAGAGGAAGTCGGTGGAGCTGATGAGGGAGCAGGATCATAGTTTGTGGGAGACCACCTTTGTGGTATCCACTCACCCCATCCGGTGTTGGCAGGCACATCAGGAGGATTTTCAGCTTCTTCCATATCTTCATTCCTGTTTTCTTCAACATAGATGTGTTCAGCCGGAATGTCAAAGTTGTAAATGCGAGTACGTGTGCTGCGTTCAAAGAAGTAGTAGCAGCGACGCTCGATGTCCCATCGATAACCCATATGAGAGAGTGTGGCATTGTTGAATTCTTGCACACTAGAGACTGATACGAGAGGCACAGGAGAAAAAATGACTTTCCAAAACTTGAGAATCCTCATGATCTGAGCAGCATAGGCAAGGGTAATGTTTTTGGAGCTGTTCCGCGTCAGAAAGATACGCTTGACAAAGTAATTTGCCCAATTTAAGGGAATCTTTTTCTGCAAAATGTACAACAAATGGATATCCGGCTTGTCCAAACGAGAATGTCCACCGTACCTTGGACGCAAGATATGCGAAAGGATCCAGTGCAGAATTCTTGGTACACTTTTGATCATGCCTGAAGTTAGTGGCTCATCATCAGCAAGAGGTCTATCCAATTTAGAAATGGATGCACAGAATTCCTTCAAATTAAATTGAGTTTCAAAATTCTGGTCATGCCACATCTGCAAATCAGCCGCCACAGATGGCATACCGAACACTGTGGCCCAGTCATCAGCCTCAAAATGATATGTTCTTGTTCCAATTGAACACTTAAACATATATCCTCTTCCAGTTTTTACACCAGCATAGAAAGCACGAATAAAATCTTCATGATACTCATCTTTAACATATAAAAAGAATCCAAGACTTTGTGCGTCGATTAAATCCGCAACTTCTTCCAAACATAGAGTACGAGCATCACTAGGATCAAACACATGTGGTTTCATTACTAACCTTGATTTAAAGGAAGTTTCAAATTCTTCAATGATGTCCGGATGAAGGATTGCAGTCCCGGATGGAGGAATTTCAGGAATAGAAGGAGCCTGAGAAGAAGACCCAACAGGTTCCTTGCCTTTTCGTTTACTTCTTTCTCTTGGAAGCAAAACTTTTGGAGGTATGGTGGAAGATTAGGGTTTGAGAGAGGAAGAGGGTTTTTTGGAACAGTTAGGGTTTGATGCAAATGATGTAAATGATGTAAATGAGATAATGAGAGAGACATACTAGAGATAATGGGGTTTTGTAACTGATACAAATGTCATGGCAGTTGCTGATGTGTCGATTCATTTTAAAAAATAAACTGAATTTTTGTCAGGATGAATCGATTCATCCCTGTATGTATCGATTCATTTTGTGAAAAATTTTAAGAGTCAAACTGCTATGTATCGATTCAAGTCACTATGAATCAATACATACTGTAATTGGTTTTGAAAGAAATTGTAAAATTAAATCATGAATCGATTCAAGCAGATTGGGATCGATTCATTATGTGAATTTTTGATTTTACAGATGAGAATGAATCGATACAAGGATTATGAATCAATACATACTGTAACTGGTTTGATAGAAATTAAAATGAAACCAACATGAATCGATTCATGAATGTTGGGATCGATTCATTATGCGAAAATTTGAATATTTCAGTGGTTATTTCAGGAATTGACACATTTATGAAGAAGCAAAACAATCATTATGCAGCAAAATGAAATACAACATTGTATACATGCTTAAGAGTACTTTACAAATAACAACATCAATGTTCAAACATTCATATGAAAAGAAGTTCATGTAAACAAGAGATCATTTCTCAAACATACATTGATCATACAATATTACCAAAGTGAAGAGAGGAACAATATTACCTCCGACGTAGTATTCTCATGAGATGCTTGTGAAAGCTACAATCTTAGCAAATATGATGAGATAAATAGAAACAATATCAATCAAACTTAAGACACCAAAGTGGAGAGATCAAGAATCCCTAATTCACGTCGGATGTTGAAGAATGGTTCAGTTGCTAAAGGTTTAGTGAAAATGTCAGCAAGTTGATTTCTAGTATCAACATGCTCAAAGACAACATCTCCTTTTTCAACATGATCGCGAAGAAAGTGATGTCTAATCTCAATATGTTTGGTGCGTGAGTGTAAAACAGGATTCTTAGTGAGATTAATGGCACTAGTGTTGTCACATTTAATTGGAATACGTTTAAGTTCAATATCAAAGTCTCGTAGTTGTTGTCTTAGCCACAGAATTTGAGAACAACAGCTACCGGCTGCGACATACTCAGCTTCTGCAGTAGACAAAGCTACGGATACTTGCTTTTTACTATGACAACTTATCAAAGAATTTGAAAACAGATGACATGTGCCACTAGTGCTTTTCCTATCTGATTTGCAGCCAGCAAAGTCAGAATCAGAATAACCTACTAAGCTGCAATCGTTTCCTTTGGAATACCAAAGCCCATATTTAGGTGTTCCATGAAGATACCTAAATATACGCTTGACTGATTTTAGGTGAGATTCCTTAGGATTTGATTGATATCTTGCACACATACACACACTAAACACGATGTCTGGTCTAGAAGCAGTAAGATACAAAAGAGATCCGATCATACCTCTATACCTCTTGACATCAACACACTTACCATGTTCATCTTTGTCCAAGTTTCCATTGGTAGGCATAGGAGTGTCAATTGATTTAGAATCATTCATTCCAAAACGTTTGAGCAAATCTCTACAGTATTTTGTTTGACATACTGCTGTACCTTCATCAAGTTGCTTTATTTGGAGGCCTAAGAAGTAGTTCAACTCCCCCATGAGACTCATCTCAAATTCACCCTGCATAACATTAGAAAATTCTTCGACCAAGTGTATGTTAGTTGAACCAAAGATGATATCGTCTACATAAACTTGAACTAAAAGAATGTGTTTTCCTTTGTGTTTAATGAAGAGTGTATTATCCACTTTACCTCTAGAATATCCATGATCAAGTAGAAATTTGCTAAGTCTTTCGTACCACACACGGGGTGCTTGCTTAAGACCATATAAAGCACGCTTTAACTTGTAGACATGATCTAGATATTCGGAATTTTCAAAACCAGGAGGTTGTGAAACATATACTTCTTCATTTATAACACCATTTAAGAACACACTCTTTACATCCATTTGGTAAAGCTTGAAATTCATAGAACACACATAGGCAAGCAAAAGACGTATGGCTTCAAGGCGAGCAACCGGAGCATAAGTCTCCTCATAATCTATGCCCTCCTCTTGGTTATACCCTTGTGCTACCAAGTGTGCCTTATTTCTAGTTATCACTCCGCTTTCATCAAGTTTATTCCTAAAAACCCATTTAGTACCTATGATGTGATGATCTCGCGGACGAGGGACAAGTTCCCAAACGTCATTTCTTTTAAATTGATTTAGTTCTTCTTGCATGGCCATTAGCCAAAATTCATCAACCAAGGCCTCTTTAGCATTTTTAGGTTCCACTTGTGATACAAAAGCGAAGTGAGAACAAAAATTACTTATCTTAGAACGAGTCAACTCTCCCTTTGAAATGTCTCCCAATATATTGTCTATGGGGTGGTATTTAGAGGATTTCCAAGCTGGTGGAAGATCCTTCACTTCGGATGTTCCTTCCTCTTTATCTTTTTCAATACATGTATCTTCCTCCTTCTCAATAGCAACCGCTTCGGATTGATCAATTTCCGAACCAGCTTCTTTGAGTATGTCTTGTGTAGATACACCTGCGTCATTAAAAGAGATACCTTTTCCGACAATTTTTGGGTAAGACTCATCAAAAGAAACATGGACAGATTCTTCAACGGAAATTAAACGCCTATTATACACTCTATATGCTTTGCTTGATTGAGAGTAACCAAGAAAAATACCTTCATCAGCTTTGGCATCAAACTTCCCAAGATTTTCCTTACCGTTATTCAAAACAAAACATTTACAACCGAACACATGAAGATGAGACAAGTTGGGCTTTCTACCTTTTAAAATTTCATAAGGAGTTTTATTCAAAATAGGACGAATTAGAATCCTATTGAGAACATAACAAGCCGTACTAATTGCATCGGCCCAAAATTATTTTGGTAATCCACCCTCATTGAGCATTGTTCTTGCCAATTCCTCTAAAACTCGATTTTTGCGTTCCACAACACCGTTTTGTTGTGGAGTTCGAGGAGCTGAAAAGTTATGCTCAATGCCATACTTGTCACAAAACTTATCAAAGAGGTGGTTTTGAAATTCACCTCCATGATCGCTTCAGATTGTAACTATTTTAGAATTCATTTTATTTTGGGACAGCTTTACAAAACTTTTGAAAGCAGAAAAAGTTTCATCTTTGCTATGAAGAAATATAGTCCAAGTGAATCTAGAGTAGTCATCTACTATTACAAAACCGTAATAGTTTCCACCTAAGCTCTTTGTCCTAGATGGTCCAAAGAGATCCATATGGAGAAGCTCAAGGGGTCTTGAAGTTGAAATTATATTTTTAGATTTAAAAGAGACCCTTGTTTGTTTTCCCATTTGGCAAGCATCACATAGGTGGTCTTTTGAAAACTTTATTTTTGGAAGACCTACCATTAGATCCTTGGATACAACCTTGTTAAGCAAATCGAAATTAACATGCGCTAAGCGTCTATGCCATAGCCATGAATCATCATTTAAGGCTACTAGACATTTAGTGCTTGTTAAGGATACACTCAAAAGATCAAGCATATATATATTGTTTACTCTTACACCCTTAAACACAACATTTTGTTCGATATGTTCAATTTTGCAACATGTTTTTGTGAAAGAAACTTTATAACCTTTGTCGCATAGTTGACTTATACTTAACAAATTGTGTTTAAGTCCCTCTACAAGATGCACATCAGAAATAGTAGTGGTAGAGGGAATACCTACACTACCTTTACCATGTATTGCTCCTTTGTTATTGTCTCCATAAGTAACATACCCCTTTTTCTTTGCTTTGAAGTCAATAAAAAGCGATATGTCACCCGTCATGTGCCTTGAACATCCGCTATCCAGAAACCATCTTCTTTCCATGAATGCAAGACACTCATCCTACAATATCAAAAGAGAGAGGTAGGTACTCAATTTTTATTGGGTCCAAGTGGGTAAGTGATAACATGGTTGTCTTTAGGCTTCCATTCATAAATGCCTTTAGGAACAAGAAATCTTCTAAACTTGCATTTCTCAATGGTATGGCCAGCATGACAACAATAGTGACAAACACTACGATAATGATGATGTTTACTATTGGTCTTTAAATCCTTTGGAACAAAAGAATATTTTGCATATGGAGGATTTAATGACTTTTTGAACAATCTAGTATCAACGGCATAAGTAATCTTAGGTTGCAAGGCTTTTTCCAATTTGGCTTTAAGAGAGATGACCTCTTGTTGCCAAATGTGACACCTTTCACAATGCCTAATTTTACTACAACCATCAATATCAATAGCTTTTGAATTTTCTGCAATACTAGCTTTCAAGCATTCTAAATCTTTTTTAGCATATTGTACTTTACCTTCCAAGTATGAAAAAATTCTTTTATCGGAAGCTAACCTTTTAAATGCTTCTTTAGCTTCATTATGCAGTTTTTCAAAAGCTACTTTCAATTCAGAAAAATACATGGAAGAGAAGTTGTTATAATAAGCTTGTTTTACCTTTTTATCATCACTTTTCTTCTTGTGGTGGGACTGATTTTTGGTGTGAGCCATAAGACACAAATTTGCGGTTTCATCGCTATCACCTGTGCATTGTGTACTTGATGAATCACTATCACTCTCCCAAGCAATGTAAGCTCTTCTTTGCTTATTATTATACCTTCTTGGAGGAGCTTTTACTTTATCCTTTTTCTTTAAAGGGCAATCCGTTTTATAATGGCCGGACTTGCCACAATTAAAGCAAGACCCTCTTTCTCTATTCTTCTTAATCTCTTCCTGTTTTGAATCCATAGATTGTCTTCTAAAGTTTATGAGATTTTTGTCAGAATGCTTGATTCCATTCTTTCGAATAAATCTATTATATCTCCTAACAAAAAGTCCCATTTCTTCGTCACCGGAGTCTTCGTCACTACTTGACTCATTGTTGCTTAGCTCTTTTTGTGAGGACTTTGAGTTTGAAGCCATAAGAGCTATAGGCCTCTTTTCACCCTCTTTGTCTTTATTCTTCTCTTTTCCCTTTTTACTTTTGTTTTCAAACTTTTCTAGACTTTCTAGTTCTTGCTGATGTTCCTCCAGCTTTCCAAACAAAGTAGTCATTGTGAGTGTCGTTAGATCATTGGCTTCCTTGATTGCTGTCACTTTAGGTTGCCATTCCCTGCTAAGACATCTCAGAATTTTATTAGTAGCAATATCATTGGAAACAGGTTTTCCAAGTGCATTCAAACGATTAATGAGATGAACAAATCTCTTTTGCATGTCGGGAATTGATTCTCCTTGTTTCATGCGAAAGAGTTCGAACTCTTGATTAAGTGTGTTAATGCGGGACTGTTTTACTTCAGTTGTGCCTTCATGAGCAATTTCTAAAGCATCCCACATTTCTTTAGTTGTCGAGCAATGGGAAACTCGATAATACTCATCTGCACTAAGTGCTGAAATTAGCATATTTCGAGCTCTCCAATCACTTGACCACTTTTTCTCATCTTTTTCATCCCAATCGTCTTCTGGTTTAGGTACTATGGCACCTGCCTCATTCATCATGGTAATTTGAAAAGGACCATTTTGAATGGCAGCCCATACGCGCCTATCAACAGAATTTATATGTACTCGCATGCAGTCTTTCCAATAGCCATAATTTTCACTGTTGAAAACAGGAGCTCTATTGTACGCCCCCTTTGGTTCAGAATCCATAATGTTACAGGCAGCCACAAAGCACCAGCGAACCGGTGCTCTGATACCACTTGTTAGACGCTGTGGCGAGTGATCTAGAGGGGGGGGGGGGGTGAATGGATCACCTCCTTGTTTTCAAGTTTTTAAAACGTTTTTCAGAGTTTTCAAAGAATTACGGAAACGAAGGTCCCGAATAAACAAGCATCTATTCTGAACTGGCCACTAGAAGACCAGACAAGCGATAACGTGCTGGATTTTACGATTGCAATGATAAAGGATTAAACACACAATATGTAAAACAGTTGAATGCACCTATCACTAAAGCTATTTCCAATGAATCAAAAAACAAATTAAAATGAAAGTAGAGATAGAGAGGAGAAACAATACGCCGAGATTTGGTAAGGAAGTTCCCCACGTTCGTCCTCGCGTGTGGGTACGTCTCCCTCTCAATTTCAAATCGAAATTGAGAATTCTTATATCAAAGTTGCTGAATCCGTCGATTACAAGGTTCGAATACAAATACCAGAATTCTAAACTCCTAGAATTTCCTATTGTATCAACCTCCACTTGATTTGAGCCCAATCAAGATTTCCTGCAAGTTATACAATCAATCCACCGGTTCCACGACCTATTTGCGAAATCCACCGATTTCCAAAACTCTCGCTGCGGCTGAATCCGACTTGTAAACGTGACTCACAAAACCCTCAAGAACACGCCCGTTCTTGAAGGAAAACCCAGCTGGTTTTTCCTTGAAACCTTCTATCAATCTTCAACTCAGCTGGATCTCCGATCGTACCACTGAACGTTATCTCGAAAGCCTTCAATTCACAGGACATCAAACACTTCCTTGTTGATGTTCTTGAATTAAGATATTTGAGAAGATGATGAAGATGTATTTGATTCTAGGTTTCAAACATGCTCAACATTGAAGTTCCAACACTCCAAAACCCCTATCTTGATGTGTTCTTCAATGCTTAATCACTACAAAATTCGTCTCTAATTTTTCTGTGATCTGTAATCTGTGTACTTGCTAAATGAAACACTTCACAAATATATATCAGATTCTGTTAGAGGAAAAACAGAATAATGAATCGATTCAAGACATAATGAATTGATACATACTGATCATTTTTAAGAAAACAGAATCATTTAAACAACATGAATCGATACATCATAAGATGAATCGATTCATTTTGCAAAATCCAGAAACCTTTAAACAGCATGAATCGATTCAAGCTAGAATGTATCGATTCATTATGCGAATTTCAGAAACCTTCAAACATCATGAATCGATTCAAGCCAGTATGTATCGATTCATTTTGCGTGATTTTCCAAAAGTTCATAAACATTGAAAAACAAAAGAACCAAAACAAAAGAGAGCATATTTCTTAATATGAAACAAACACAAACACTTAAAAAATTTATAATCAATCAAAACTAAGGTTGCTCACAGAAAGCACTATGCCTTGCCCGGGGCATAGTAGCTCATTGTATGGGTTCATTGTTTCATTATGCAATAATACAATCATTAATGAATTGGACGTTTTTGGCATTCATTCATGGTGTTCCTTGTCTTTCATTTTACTTTTGTTTTAAAATAAATGGCAATGTTTTTCCATGTCTCCCACTCTTTCTAAAATCTAGCATAAATCATCATTCATGCAGATGTACCCCATCAGGTCTCATCAGTGACGATCTTGCTATGGCTCAATATGACTTCGACAATCCAATTTACCTAGACGACGAGGAAGGCGAAAAATATTATGAATTACCCGAAGAGTTAGACAAAATGCTCAAGCAAGAGGAGATGGTGATTCAGCCGCACGAAGAGGCCATTGAAGTGGTGAACCTGGGTACTGAAGAGGACAAAAAAAAGGTCAAGATCAAGGCTGCTTTGGAAGAATCTGTAAAGAGTCGTTTAATTTCCATGCTCCGAGAATATGTTGACATCTTTGCCTGGTCTTACCAGGATATGCCAGGGTTGAAAACCGATATCGTAGTGCACAAGCTGTCACTCACGGAAGATTGCCCACCGGTGAAACAAAAACAGAGAAAACTCAACCCGACATGGCTATAAAAATCAAGGAATAAGTTCAAAAGTAGTTTGATGCCGAATTCTTGGATGTGACAAGTTATCCTCCATGGTTCTCAGATAATGTACCAGTTCTTAAAAAGGATGGCAAGGTCAGAATGCGTGTGGATTATCGAGACTTGAATCGAGCGAGCCCCAAAGATGACTTCCCGTTGCCACATATTGACGTGTTAGTTGACAACACTGCCCAATTCTCCGTGTTTTCCTTCATGGATGGCTTCTCGAGGTACAATCAGATCAAGATGTTGCCAGATGACATGGAGAAGGCTACTTTCATTACCCCATGGGGCACCTTCTATTACAAAGTAATGCCGTTTGGTTTGAAAAATATTGGGGAAACATACCAACGGGCAATGGTGACTCTATTCCATGACATGATTCATCACGAGATCAAGGTCTATGTTGATGATATCAAAGTCACAAACAGAAGAGGAACACTTGGTCAACCTAGCCAAGATATTTGACAGGCTTCAGAAATTCAGATTGAGGTTGAACCCGAACAAGTGCATATTCGAGGTGCGTTCTGGAAAGCTCCTGGGCTTTATTGTTAGTGAAATGGGGATTGAGGTCAACCCTATGAAGGTAAGAGAAATTCAGGAGATGCCTAAGCCGAAAACTGAAAAAGAAGTATGTGGCTTCTTAGGGAGATTGAACTACATTGTAAGGTTCATATCTCACCTAACGGCTACGGCGAACCAATCTTCAAACTTTTGAGGAAGAATCAGGCCATCAGGTGGAATGATGACTTCCAATTAGCTTTCGACCGAATCAAGGAGTATCTGCAAGAACCTCCGATTCTCATACCTCTAGTGCCATGGAGACCTTTGATCATGTACCTCATAGTGCTCGAGGGATCAATGGGTTGTGTACTGGGTTAGCAGGACGAGTCTGGTCGAAAAGAGAATGCAATATATTACCTTAGCAAATATTTTACCGACTGTGAGACACGATACTCACTGCTCAAGAAAACTTGCTGCACTTTGGCATGGGCTGATCGCCGACTAAGACAGTACATGCTGACTCATACCACTCTATTGATTTCCAAGATGGACCCTGTTAAATACATATTTGAAAAGCCAGCTTTGACAGGAAGAGTATCTTGGTGGCAGATGATTACGACAGAATACGATATCCAATATACTTCACAAAAAGCTATCAAGGGAAGTGTATTGTCGGATTATTTGGCCCAACAACCGATTGAGGATTACCAGCCAATGAGGTTCGAAATCTCGGATGAGGACATCATGTTCCTCAAGTCGAAAGACTGTGAAGAACCACTCCCGGAGGAGGGGCCAAACCTCGAATCCAAATGGAGTTTGATGTTTGACGAAGGCATTAACATAAACAAAAGTGGAGTTGGTATTGTTATTATCTCATTGGAAGGGATCCATATGCCCTTCACTGCCCGGTTGACACTCGAGTGCACCAACAACGAAGCAGAGTATGAAGCCTGTATAATGGGGATCGAGGAAGTAATTGGTTTGAGAATCAAGAACCTCAAGATCTTCGATTTTTCGACTTTAGTTTTCAATCAGGTTAATAGAAAATGGTTGGTTCATCAACCTCATCTGATTCCTTACAGGGACTATACCAGAAGGTTGTTAACTTTCTTCACGAAAGTCAAGCTGCACTATATACCTCGGGACGAGAACCAATTTGTTGATGCTTTTGAAACCTTATCCTCCATGATCAAGGTTCGCCAAGAGAACTATGTGCCCAAAATCGAGGTGTCTCATCTTGAAAGACTAGAATATGTGTTTGCAGTTGATGGTGTCAATGATGACAAACCCTGGTACTACGATATCAAGTGTTTCTGAAATCTCAAGAGTATCCAACAGGGGCGTCCAGTAAAGACAAGAAGACCCTTAGGAGGTTGGCAGGCAGGTTCTTCTTAATCCAGGATGATGTGCTTTATAAATGGAACTTCGACGTGGTCTTGCTCAGATGCAGGGATAGATACGAAGCAGACATGTTGATGCAAGAAGTTCACGAAGGCTCCTTTGGTACTCATGCTGGAGGACATGTTATGTCAAAGAAGCTTCTAAGATTGAGGTATTATTGAATCATCATGGAATTCGATTGCTGTAAATATTCCTGCAAGTGCCACAAGTGCCAAATTTATGTTGATAAGGTGCACGTGCCCCCAAATCCGTTGAGTGTCATGTCTTCACCTTGGCCCTTCACCATATGGGGAATTGATATGATTGGCAGGATCGAGCCCACTACTTCCAACGGTCATCGCTTCATCCTGATTGCCATAGACTATTTCACGAAGTAGGTTGAAGCGGCGTCATATGCCAATGTCACCAAACAAGTGGAAGCCCAGTTCATTAAGAGAGATATTATTTGCCAATATGGAATTCCCGAAAGAATCGTTACTGACAATGGTTCTAATATAAACACTAAGATGATGGCAGATATGTGTCGAGATTTCAAGATCGAGCATCACAACTCTTCGTCGTATCGCCCAAAGATGAATGGCGCCGTCGAGGCGGCCAACAAGAACATCAAAAAGATTGTATAGATATGGAGGCAGTCCTACCAGTTGAAGTCGAGATTCCTTCTTTGAGATTAATGATGGACGTCAAGCTTGATGAAGCTGAATGGCTCTGATCCAAGTACAATCAGTTGAGTCTCATTGAAGAGAAATGCTTAGCAGTTGTATGCCATGGACAGTTGTATCAAACACAAATGAAGCAGGCATTCGACCAGAAGGTGCGGCCTCAGCGCTACATACCCGATGACTTAATGCTGAAAAGGATTCTTCCTCCTCTAACAGATCACATGGGCAAGTGGACACCTAACTATGAAGGTCCATTTGTGGTTAAAAAGGTCTTCTCGGGCGGAGCCTTAATGTTAACAACCATGGATGGAGAAGATTTCCAATCCCCTGTCAACACAAATACAGTTAGAAAATACTTCATATAAAGAGAATAAGAGTCCAGGAAAAAAAGGGAATCCTGACGAGCCAAAAACAAAATAAAAGGCCCGGGAAAAAGTTAGGGAAATAAATGAAAAAATGTACACCCGCTGAGCTGAAAAGCCATATTGGACGGTATCACTCCCTAGATTTCCATCCTGGTACAAACGTGAAAGTGGCACGGAAAAGGGTAGAGTCGCCAGCCATACATTTTTATCCTTAAGAAACGAAAATTTTAATGCTGCACAAACCAATGAAAGAAAGAAAAAGACAAGGTCCTACGAACCAAAGAACTGGGTTCGGGAGTCGGTTACGACCTGGGAAGGTATTAGCACCCCAGATCGTCCGTCGTACCCGACGGGATTCACGCTTGCAAAGAGATTGTTTCAACAAGGTAAAAGAATGATGTTTTTGCAAAAGAAAAGGAACAGGATCTGGATAAAAGAAAAGAAAAGGGGGAAATGTAGGGAAAATAAAAAGTGTGCTCGGACGGGCCCTACCCTGCTGCCTACATACCTTATCTGGAAATGAGGATGAGATTCACCGTAGTTCCCCTAACTAGGGGTGGAAAGATGGCTTGTGTTTTAAAGCTTGAACTGCTTATGTCAACGCTCAGGGTTTGCAGGCTCGTCTGGTACGAGTACGTAACCGTCTTGCAAAGTGACAAGTAGGAGCAAGTTCTTACGATGATAGTGAAGGTGATGAGAAAAGAATTCCCGAAGGGCAAACGTTTATTCTTTGTCCAGTGTTTTTTTTTTGAGTTTTTGCTTTGTGGTTGGCATAGGTGAGTGTACCTAAGTCTTACTCAATAGGATGTGTACTTCTTACATCATCCCAAAACAGAATGCACAAGATGCACACCTAGCTATGAGAGAAATCCCCAAATCTAGTCCCTAAGAGGATGGCTTAGACACACTGGCCTACTTAACTTTATTAAGTGTTTTTTTATGGTTTTCTTTATGAAGTAGTCTTATGCGAAGACCTATTCATCATGAAAGATATCATACACCTCACCCCAAAATGGAACGCGTGCAAGTATCCCATGGCAAAGTCTCATGTCACATGAGAGAACTTGTTATTTATTAAGTGGCTTGAAATTATGTTTTAGATGAGAAGATAGAGCACCAAAAGGATCTTAAAGGTAAAAAAACTAAGGGGGACTAACAAAATCCTAAATTTATCATGCATAGGAGTCCTAGGTTAGTGAGGTTTCAACTATCATAAAGAAGAGAAGAACAAAAAAAGGAAGAGAGAAGAAGAAAAGAAGAAAATCAACTTACTTCTCTTGAAGAAGTTAAGTTGTTCTCTAAAAGGGGATGAAGAGAAGTTAAACAAGTGATGGCCTAAGCACATCTCAACCACAAGTAAGAGAAGTTAAAGACAAAGGTGAAGGAAGAAGTTGTGTGTGAGATGCCCTCCCACACACATCACTTACCACAAACCCCCTGCAAAGGTTAGCAGTATTCACAAATGATGGAAGAAATTTAAACAAGTATAAAACATGTAAGAAACAAGCTCTCAGAAAAGCAAACCACCAAAGTCAGAACTTAAAGTTTAAGAAAGAACTCTAAGGTTAGTCATGAAATGTTAATCAAAAGGAAGCGAGAGCAATCCTAAAACAAACAAACAAAACACAAAAGGAAAAGTGAGATGAAGACATGAGATTAGAAGCATCAAACAAATCAAACATGAACCAAAACCACAAAGGTCAGAACCTAAACATGTCAAAGAAGTGCCTAAGAAGAAGTTAGAAACATTATTGGAGGCATACAATCCCAAAAAAGATCAATTAGAAGAAGTATGGAGAAGTTAGAAGTGTGGGGAAGTATACTTGTGCAAATGAGACTTAGTGATCACATAACATCAAACAAGTCAAGGCAAAGCATCCATATAAAATACAGGGGTCTAGCAACATGTTTGGGAGCACAAAAACAAACCTTAGGAGTTGGCACAAGTGCCCTTCTATGCTAACAAGCAAGTATTGATCACATAAGAAACAAATTAAGGCATGATAAGAATAAAATTCAAACAAATATCAAACAAGTCTTAAAAATCCAGCAAATAAGCACAATGACACTTTAATCATGCATAAAAACATACCTAGATCACATGGAAAAAATCAGAAGCAAACTACATCAAACAATGGCTCAAACATCACTTAGGGTTTCACTTACTTCTCTATAAAGCAACAAGTCAAAACAAGTTCAAATAAACCCTAAAAATCATGGTAAAAATCTCTAACATACCTCAACAAGTTATGAACACATACCAACAAGTATCAGGTTCATAACTATCCTCAAATTCAAATTAAAAATTAAACAAACCAGGGTACTCAAGAAAGAGATCAAATGAAAGAAAATTAATTCTGAAGTGAAAAATAAAAAATAAAAATATAGAAAACTAAAGAAAATCACAAAAAGTATTTATGAATTTTTCCAGGATTTTTGAAAAGGTTTTACTATTTTAAAAAAATAGAAATGAAACAATTAATTGAAAAGAAAAATAAATTCAAAATAAAAGGAAGGAGGTACAAATAGCACAAGATTCACGTTCAAAAAGTTTTGGGCTCAAAAAAGGGGGCGCGAATATCAATTAAAATCCCAACATACTTTATAGAAATCCACTCAACACAGAAAGCAATCTAATCCAAAGGTTCAGGATCAAAGTCAAATATTCTTCACATCCAACAATCCACACGCGTAGTCAGCCAACCCTAGGTATGTACATCTAACCATCCACATTCAAACTGATGAATCCCTCTAAATCAAATGGTTCAGAATCCACCTGACACATATTATGAAAAATGAAACGCAAGTAATCAAGCATACAACAAAACACGTGACACACACCATGTTCATTAATGCGTTGTTGTGCTGTAGGCCACAAGATGAAAATAAATCAAATGGACACGATATAACCTGAATAAACACAACAACCAAGCTAAGCTCGCCGGCCGGAGAAGCTTCAGTCGTCTTCTCTGGCTGGCTCCGATGGAGATCAAGAACAAAAATCCCATCAATCACAAATAACCCATTATCAGTGAGATTCGAACAATACAAAATCAAGTGTCCAAACTGAAATCCTTCTTTTAAGGCATGTAAAAGCGTCATCTCGCTTTAGTTAATTTATATTCATCAATTGTAAGCCAAAACAAGTAAGATTGAGACCAAAATGCAACAAAATGAATTAGAGACTCAAACATGAAATTGAACCTTCTTGAAGAAATTGAGAAAACCAGAGAAGCACTGAGCTTCTTTGTGCTTCCTTGATCCACTTCCAAGCCAAATAAAGGCTATGTGCTTGATTTGAATGGAAAAGTGGAGAAATCTGAATGTTGTTGATCTTCGAATGAACAACAACCACCAAGATCCAAAGCAGCTTGATGATGGTGTTATGAATGGAAGGATGATGTTGGAGATGCTTCAGAAACGAGATGGAGTGGTGATATCAAGTAATGCAAATTTGAGAATTCGTTTTTTGTGTGAGAAAATTCAGAGCACAGTGAGAGAAAGTTTGTTGTGATTTTTTGAGTGATGGAAATTGTGAATGTTGCCTCTCATTCGTGAGCCTCTCTCCCTTTTATATGAGGGTGTATGTAGTGTCAATGAAGGGTGTGGAAACCAAGTTTGTTATCACAGCAAATTCAGAGCACCAAAACTCGTGCTCTCTCTCTCTCTCTCTCTCTCTCTCTCTCTTCACAAATTTCATCTTGTTTTGAAAATTCATCTTGTACATGCGGGCTTATGGTGTTATGGTGCACCTTGTTATGTTGTCATCTTAGTGTTTGATGATGATGAGTCATGAAGATCAGAGGGTGATGGTTAGTTGATTTGATGAGAGTGCATGTCAAAAGCCTCATGTGGTCTTTCTTTCCTTATTGGAAAGGTGTGTGTGTGAGTGGTATGAGAAAAAGAACATGACTTTTGTATGAGGAGAAGCGCGGGTATATGCTGTGTTTTTTTACTGATTCTTCCACCCACACATGTGCCTCTCACATTGTACCATTTTTATTCACTTTTCTTTATAAAAAATCCATTAAAATGGTACTAACCACAAAGTCTCCAAACACACCCATATGTCACGCAAAAGGATTATTGTGACATCAAAAATTGTGTAGAAAAAATTAAATGAAGTGTGACACCACAAAAATAACATAATGAAGTAATGGTATATTGACAAGTGTCCTAAAAAACCCTAAAATGCACCTAAACTTCCAAAATTCATATCTTGAGTTATAAAAGTTCTATGAAGGTGTACTATGACTTTTTGGAAAGGGAAAATCATGATCTACAACTTTCATGTTCAAGGAAAAATCATTTGGGTCTATTTTAAACATGAAATAATAGCTTGAAGATTAGGGCAAATATTTCCAAAAATAGAAACTTCTAACTTGATAAATTCCAAAATTAGCAACTTTTGCACACTCTTGATTTTTGAAAATGGAGCTCATCCAAGCTATTATTTGATCAAATATGACTTCATGAAGTTGATGAATGTGATCAAAACCCTAAAAATCCTTTGGTTGACTTTTGCTTGGCACAATTGACTTTCTTTCTTCATTCTCAAGTAACTGAACAAATGGCTGACTTCCTCAATGAATTTTTGCATCAAACTTCATCCATAGGCCCTATATACCATATAGAAGCCTTTGACCACAAGAATTTGTCAAAGCTATAAGAATCTCTTGGTCTGAGGCAAAACCTTAATTAGGGTTACTCTGTGTAGGAGCATCCTGCACCTCTGAACTTCTGGTGATGTTTCACCCATCTATGACTTTGAGGATGACTTTGAGCTTGTATAATATGAGAGGATACCTTGTGAGCTTCTTGCAAGATCACTTGGATCTTGGCTTGACTTTGAAGAATCGTGACTTTCCAAATGATTGATCATATGCCATATGCTTGCAACTATGAATGCTTATGCCTCATCTTTCTATGAAAAATGCCAAGACATGTATGCTTTATGCTATGCTATATGATAAGAAACAAAGATGGAAAATTTGGGGTGTTACAGCTACCCCTATTCAAGCAATTGTTAATCTAAGAAGGACGAGAGGATCGACTGTCGGCTGTTCAAGATAACTGTGATTGAATACCAAAGGAAACCGGAAATTTGCACTCTGTTGGAGAATAAAAGTGATGTCAAATAAACCCAACCAAAGGGAACAACTTGCTTGAAACCTTGATGAGGTGAAACGTGACTCCGTAACCAAGAATAAATGTCTTTTAAAATGACGCCAGGAGACTACTGGCTTGCCACAACAACGGTGGACTTGGAAACTATCTTTTGAACGATGCCAGACGACTACTGGCTTGCCACTAAGATGGTGGACTTTGGAAATGAATGATTCTTTATGAATCTTGCGTTTGTATATGTTTCTCGCTGGTACACTTACGTCTGTGGGATAAACATGCACTGATCAGGATCTCGCATCTGAATATGCGCTGTAACGACTCCGATTAGAATCCGCATCTGAATATGCACTTACGATTCTCTTCGCCTACCCTCTGGTCGGATATACGGTAAAAATATGCATCTATGAGAATCCGCATTTGAAAATGCGCTATTACGATTCTCTGCACTATTTCGACAACATAACTCACTGCCAGGATCTCGCCTAAAATGCGTTGAAACGACCCCATTTAGAATATGCATCTGAATATGCGCTTTACGATTCTAAAGCCAAATTTCGACGATTTCTACCGTCAGGATCTCGCCTAAAATGTGCTGAAACAACCCTCTTCTTGAAGTATACACTCTACCAAATAGATATGCATCCCAAGGTTGATCCACTGAGACTGGATATGGCGTCTATAATACGCTAAAATAAGAGATTCACTAATATTGAATCAAATTTTGACGATTTCTATTGTCAGGATCTCGCCTGAAATGCGTTGAAATGACCCTCTTCATATATCTTGCGTAGAGATATGGTGTTTAAGATAGATGAATCTTCCTCGAATAACCCGTTTCAGGCAAACGGTGGTGCACTTAAGTCTGTGGGATAGACATGCACAAATCAGGATAGACGAACCCCTTTCACATATCTTGCGTAGACATAAGGTGTTTAAGACAGACGAACCTTCTTCAAATAACCTGTGCGTCAGGAAAATGGTGGTTAGGACAGACGAGCCCTTTTCACATACCTTGCGTAGATATATGGTGATTAAGACAAACGAGCCTTCTTCAAATAACATGCGTGTCTGGTAAATGGTGATTATGCATATGTTCTATTGAACTGCAACGTTTTGACGCTCAATCCCACCGTCAGGACTTCAAACCTCTTCAACACAGACGAATATTGGATGATCATCAAGGAAAACACAGACGAGTGCCCTAAGTCAATAACACAGGCGAGTATCAGACGACGATCTAAGAAACACAAACGAGTGCTCCAGGCAACGACAGAGACGAGTATCGGCCACTGATACAGACGAGTATCAAACAATGATATAGACGAGTACCAGAAAAGTATAGAAATCCAACACAGACGAGTGAATGGGAAATAATATAGACGAGTATCAAAAGGCTATCAAATCAAACACATACGAGCGATTGCAAAAAGATAACACAGATAAGTGCTAAAGACGATACAGACGAGTATCATAGGATTATAAACCAAACATAGAGGGTGCTTTCCAAAAGATAACACATACAAGTGTTGAAGACGATACAGACGAGTATCATAGGATTATAAACCAAACACGGACGAGTGCTTGCCAAAGATAACACAGACGAATGTTAAAGACGATACAGACGAGTATCATAGGATTATAAACCAAACACAGACGAGTGCTTGCCAAAATATAACACAGACAAGTGTTAAATACGATACAGAAGAGTATCACAGGATTATAAATCAAACACAAACGAGTGTTAAAGACGATGCAGACGAACATCAAGGAGCTTGAATTGAGTGAATACTCCGCAGGGAGAATTCTACTTGCCACACTGCTGGGGACAAGAATGGTTCACTCATCCTTGAAGTTCTGCTGGGGATACTAACCCGCTCTGACTCATCTAGGGAAGGTTCAATATTGAACTTTACTGGGGATGCTGGGGATCACCCTCTGCTGGATATAGGAATTTCAAAGAGTCTCTTGCTGGGGAGATCAAGCTGCTTAGGGAGTATGTTCTGGTAACATCTTTCTCCCTGTACTAGTTGACTATTCAAATATCAACTCAAGAGGATTTTACAAAAGACTTTGCATCCGAAATGCCCCATGTATTCAAACTCTTAGAGAGATTCGTCGAATCTTGAAATAACTGCCCCATACCCCCCGGTCTACGAAGGAATTTGATTGAAGAAGACTCACGCACAATCTTACATCACCATGAAATATTTTTCCCCAGTATCCTCCATCAAGGATAGGTTGAATAAGCACTTGCAGAGACTGACTTCATATTCTCTTAAGAATGACCTACCCCAATATGAGCCTAAAAATAACTTCCTTTAATTAACGGTGCTCTGTAGGAATGTCCAGACTAATTGCTCTTTGAGAGATCGAAATCTCGAAGCGATTGCCCCAGCTTGGCTGAACTGTGAGAGACTTGATTAATGTGATTGCCTTGGATTGGTTGCATCTAACCCAACTGGTTAGAAGAATCTTTATCTCATAGGAGTTTCTTGGAAAAAGTGCACTTCGGCCTTATTGTCTTTCAGAAGTTTCAGACTTCTCAACCTGGCAAGATTAAACTTCTGGACTGAAATCCCGCATAGGAACTTCTTTGATGTCAAACAAATGTATGCAAGCAGAAAATGTTTTATTCTAAGAATGAAAATTCTAATGTAACACATGTTAATCCTGAAGTTTTTATTGAAGAGATGTCGTTTGTGAATGAACCAACTAGTTAAGATATGACATGAGCTTTTAAGAAAGAAAACATGCATATGCAATACCAACAAAGGTCTTTTAGCACAACTCATAGGAGTCGGGAACGCTATTTCGTGTCAGTATGCTCTCGAATTAACCCTGTTTCAGTTAGGACTTTCAAGGGTTGTATCGTGGTCTGTTTCACGGTTTCAGAAACAAATGCTCGAAGTTTATTTGTTCCCACCCCTCTTCGTGATGTCCTTCACTCCTATGTTCAGCTAGTTTTAAAAAACACTCACCTTTCCTAAGACTTTCTTGATGGATAAGGAGCCCATTACTGCTAATGTTTCAAGCACCACTGAGGTTGTTGGAGTAACAGTCATCCCTTTTGTCTCTTGTCTTTTGTCTTTTGTTTTTTTCTTTGGTGTTTGGTATCTGTATCACACGACTTTGTTCTTGTTAAAGGATCTTTCTTGTGTAATCCTTTTTTCATTTCACTTTTTCTCTTTTTTTATGCTTATCCCTTACTTTTGTCTGGACTAATTCTTTTGAATCTTTTGCAAGCGGAGCCCAGCGGGATTCCCTAACATTTTCCTAAGTCGCTTGTTTTCAAGTTCCAACTTAGCGGGCTTTTTCATTTCTTTTTTTTATTTTTGATTCTTCTTTTCTTTGAACAACTCGCGTGACATTGCTTGTCTTGACTGCTTTGTAAGGGTCGTGACTGCCTCACTTTGAGTTGATGTGGGATAACCGTTGTGGTTTCCGGTCTTTGGACCTCTTGATGCACTGGAATGAAAGGTAATGGATCCTCCAACACACTCCTTTGTAAAATTCTGAGTGCTCGGTCCCACTAGCTGACACCCACCCTGTCCAGGGTTGAATATGAGGGTTTGTTCATGCGAAAAGAAAACTCCTACTTCAAGGCTCAAAAGGGTTAGTGAGATTTATCTCCCTTATATCTCCGGTGTTTGGGAATTTTAAACAAAGCTTGTACATCTTCAACAGGGTCTTATTCAAGATCACACAATTGGAGATTTTTGCATTTTCATTTCGTCATCCTCCATCACAGAGTTTAAGAAAGACAGCTGATATTACAAAGCACAAATTTAAGAGTAAAATACAAATGAATTAATTCAAGAAAACATGTACATTTCATTATGATTAACATTCAAAAAGCAAACAAGTTTCATGTAAGCATACAAATGTTCAAGCAAGCAACTAAAAGCTACAACTGAAAATGCAGTAAAGAAGCTGAACATTGCCATCGTCGAGGAGACTTGACTCCATCTGGACCTGTTGATCTTGTATACCTCAGTAGTCAGCAGCTTTTTCCTGATGGAATTTGTAGTCTTTAATCAAATGGCCACATATCCAGAACCATACTTCATTCTCAATATTTCAGACCTTAAGCCTTCGACGTTCAAACATTGACATGAGACGTCTAAAGAAAAGAGTGACACTGAGATGAAATTTCCACATAAGGTTGACACCAAAGGTTGATCGCAAAGACCTGACGATCTCCTGCCTATATATCTCCATTAGCCCAGTAACAGTGAAGAATCAAAGCGACGTAATTCGTCTCAATAAGGAGGAAATGCAAAAAAGAAACAAGTGAATGCCATTGCTGAGAGTATTGGGATACTTCTGCCCTTATTGCTTTAGTTCTTTTTCATTTCTGACAGACTCTGATAAGAAGGATTCAAGTTAAAAGCAACCCATCTGGTGTAAAGACCTTGGCGTCAATCAAACTTTGTACCTTCCGCTCGAAATCCCTACAATGTTCAATGGTGTGCCCAAACGTTCCTGAGTGGAACTCGCACCTGGTAGTCATATTGTAGTCCGGAGGAAAAGGATAGGGCACAAGTAAAGCCCGACCTAACTTAATCAAAGAACCTTTGAGGAGGAGAGCGAGCAGTTGACTACGAGAAAGTGGACCTTGAGTAGACATTCCTTCATATATCTTAGGTTTTATCCTCTATTGTAGATGATTCTGTGGAGGATATTGATTAAGGCGTCCAAACTGCCCTTGTACCCTTCTTCCTTCATTGGGCATCGGTTGTGACCCCTTGGAAACTTCAAAGGAACGAGCATACCCCTGATTTAGGGTAAGCTTGGGAGAAGCAACAATATTCCCTTCTTGGGCAGCCAATGAAACATTACCAACCACATTCACACTAGTTGGTCCGAACTCGATTACACCAGCATCAATCAAGTCTTGCACTTTGTGGTGAAACGCTTTGCACTCTTCAATGTCATGGCCTGGTGCCCCTGAATGAAAACTACAATGAACACTGCCATCCCTTCCCCTAGGAATCGTAGCAGGAAATGGAGCCAATTTGCGAAACTCAATCACTCTCAAATACAATAGACGTTGAAGCAGATCAGCAAGAGGCATTGGTAAAGGATCAAAGATTCTTTCCTTCTTCTATTAATGCTGAGGTGGTACTTCTGGAGGAGTTTCAGCCATAATTTGCTGATGTGGAAGCTTGAGAACCCACGACTTACGAATTATAGATGATCCCTGACCCACAAGGGACACCTTTTTCCCTTTTGCAGCAAGTGAGGGGACATTTCCTTGCTGAGTCTCTTGGACATGTGCGAAGCCTATTGCTCCAGAATCAATAAGCTCATGAACTTTTAGCTTGAGCATCTTGCAATTCTCTACATTATGACCAAATGCTCCAGAGTGAAATTCGCATCTGGCATTGAGATTAATACCCATAGGGTACTTGGTTATCCTACATCAATCGGCTTGATCAGCTTCAATTCCAACAAAAGTGGAAGTAACTGCACGTACAACATAGGAATCTGATCCAATTTCTTCTCAAATCTTTATGTATTGAGATCCTCATGAGATAATGTCTTGTGAGAAGACTCTGTCAGTGGAGATTTGGGAAAAGACCCCTGCTCTTTCACAAGTTCCCCATACATTGGAAGAGTCAACACTTCGGTTGCAGCAACAAGAAACTGACCATCTTCTTTCTTCAGTAGAGCTTTCAGCATGTCTGCAATTTGGTTCATTTGAGCCTTCATCTCATTAACCTCTTCCTTCAACATTTCATGATCTTGGGACAACGCTCAAATGTCCACCCTAAAATACCGTAGATGGGTCTTTATTAAAGTCACTTCTGTCTGGAGTTATTCCATGATATAGGATGTTCTTTCTCTGTTTAGATATAAAGCCTGAAAAGATAAAGAAGTCAGAAATCTGTAACCTGTGCCTGCAAAACAAACAAAAGAAAGACATGCATATGATGCAAATGTTTGCATTTCCATTTTCAAGGTTAACAATGCCCCGACTCCGGTATTTAACAAGGAAATCCAAAATGGCTTTTGATCCTCGACTTTTGAGAAAACCTTTGCACGCAATTAGATTTAGCTAGCTAGAACGGCCCAAGTGTCAATGCATACAAGATTAAGAAACTGAATGAACATTGCATATCAACAAGCCTACAGGGAAACAGTAACATAATTCCCAAAAGGGTACAAGTTTTTACAAAGTAAACGATAATGCAAAAAGAAAATCAAGATTCCTACAACATGCATGTAGGTAATCTGAAAACGTGAAAGAAAACACCCCAGAAATTATAGTTGCATGACAACTTCAGTGCCCACTCCACTGGGTCCTGCCTCAGACTTAGTCTTCTTAACCCCAAACCTTAGTTTGAGATCTTCAATCTCCTTAAGCGCTTCTTCTACCTGCTGGGACTTCTCTCGACGACTTTTGTGGGCTGACTCTAACTCTTCTTTATGGTATTTAATTTGCAGCTCGTAGCCCTTCTCTTTTTCTTTATGCTCCTTCTGGATTTGATTCCACTTGTCCTGCCATAAAGTGATAACCTGGTTTTCTTCCCTAAGAGACTTTCTGGTCTTCCTGTATTCATCCTATCTCTTGATGTTCATTAGACCTCTTCTCTTGAAATATGCTTCTCTTCCAGCAAATTCTTTCTCTTTGACCTCTCTTTCTTGCTGCATCTTATCTTCCAAGACCTGGTTAGCCCGAACCATACGATGATACAAGCTGGTGATCTCAGAATTCTCCACATGCGTCTCGTGCAACTGGGCTTCTACCTTATTGTACTCTTCAAGGGGAACTGTTGTCTTGGGCTCTGTCACTGGAGGAACTGGAGTAGAGAATGGCAACAACACTGATTGAGCTCTACTCTTCAGCCATGCCTCATACTCTGGGAAAGTCTGATTGCTACTCTTGACAAAGCAATATACTCCTTCCCTTCTGATACATTTCCAAGCTCCAACAGCTTTTCTCACCAATGGCATATTATCCTTTACCGGGAAATAGAATGTAGGAGCCAATTCTGATTCTTCTGGGACGTCTCTTAAAGCATACCCTAGTTGTCTCCTCAGCAAGACTGGATTGTAGTTGATTCCTCCAGCCACTCCCAACAAAGGTACATTAAGATACTTCCCGCAGCTGGTTACAAAATGCATACCCTTCAACCTTAGAGTAACCCACCTGACATCTTTAGCAAACAACCTCTCTAGCTTTTGAGCCCAAACTAAAGCATGATCACTAAACACCCCGGTACTAGACAAATGTCTCATGAACCACATATGAAACAAAGGAGCTCAATATCAAACTAAACCTCCCCGATTCTTTTCAGTCTTGTAGTGCACCGAAGAATATAAGTCCCCCAACAATGTAGGCATTGTGTCTTGCAGCAAGAACATGTGTATAACATTCATGTCCACAAACTTCTCAAGATCTGCAAACAATAAGATACCATAGATGGAGAGAGACATAATGACACACACAGAGTCCCACTGTGCCTTGGCTGCGAGGCCTTCAACTTTCTTCACCAAGGACTCGGAGGAGAAACCAAACATACTCCTTGTAGTAATAGTCAAAGACTTCACTATAGCAGGGCTCAAATAAAGAGCTTTAGCAATGTCTTCAGGCGTAGGCTTGACCATTTCAACATTAAAAGGAACCTAGTCCTAGATGGGCACTCCCAGAATCAAAGCATGCTCTTCTAACAAGGGACCTAGTTGGAAATCATGGAAAGTAAAGCATTTGAGCTAAGGATCGTAATACTGAAGCAAAGTGTGAATGGCACTCCTCTCTGAAGGATCCAACTCTACTACCACATCTAGAATACTCCCTTAATATTTCCTGAATTCTTCCACATGGTTGGGCATGATCAAATTTACCATCTTCTTCAGCATACCTACTTTGGTGTCAAAAAACTTGTAGTGAACATTCTTCTTGCGAGGTTCCTCCATATCTGAACTGAATACCGGAACTGAAGACAATAAGATGAACCTGAGGATGCAAAAACAAACATGATTAATGATGGGATGATGCAATGCAAATGCAGGGCATGCGATCAATCTGGAACTTTCTGGATATAGAATACTGAGAGAAAAGTAATCTGAAACCCAAAAGGATCCTGTTGATAATAACCCCTCAGATAGGAACTCGGAAACCGAATAATCAAGAAATCACGAACCATAATAACCAGATCATAACATAAGATCACACTGATGATGAAAGGTATGTTGAAGTCAAGGGTCCCTTCAAACTTGTAAACCCCTCCCAATCTCACAGGTGTACTCCGGGTCAAACATCATGGACTCTCAAAGCCGAGAAGCAATAATATGTTTACCATTTCCGAGAAATGGCTCATGACCAGATCAGGGAATCGGTTTGGCATTATGTATTACTTAGGGAGGTATCAGCGTGAGTCCAGGAAAACAAGCATCCCTTATAAGTCCCCAGCTTCGAGCGCTGAAATAGAGAAACAATAATATATTCAGCCCGTAGGATACATTATTATCATCATACGACCAAATACTTTGACTGAGTTCCTATAAGAGAACCAAGCCATCCTATGCGAGTCCCTAGTGGACCCTCAGATGCGAATGGGTTTGCCACGAAAAGTGGTCTGCCACTGTCACCACTGGAGAGGGTTGTTTCCACAAAGGTTCTCAATGATCGGTCCCCAGATGCACATAAATATCAAGGTCCTATCCCGAAGTGGAGGAAATCTCCGCACAAGATATTTCCAAGACGGTCGCAGTCTGGGTGTGGAACACACCGCCACTCATCATGATATCATGCGAGTACAATGTCTGTCAATGCTAGTCCTAGGGTGCACTCGAGCTCCGGTTACGAGCTCATCTCACAATAACAAGCCCCAACCCACCAAACAGAAAACCAATACAACCAGAAAGTCTAGTATATACAAATGATGCATGAAAATAAATACTGAAAGCAATAAATAAAGCTGTAAATAAAACTGTAAATAAACAACAATGAAATAAATAGGAAAAAACAAACAATCAACTCCCAATGAAACAGAAACACGCAAGCGCTAGGAGATACTCTCTCAAGGGGAAACCAGAGACTATGTTTAGGAAGTCCCCAACAGATTCGCCAGGTGTCGCTCCCTAGATTTCTATCCTGGTACAAACGCGAAAGTGTTTCGGAAAAGGGTAGAGTCGCCAGCCATGCATTTTTATCCCGAAGGAACGAGAATGGTAATACTGCACAAACAAGGAAAGAAAGGAAAGGACAAGGTCCTACGAACCAAAGAATTGGGTTCGGGAGTCGGTTACGACCTGGGAAGGTATTAGCACCCCAGATCATCCACCATACCCGACGGTATCCACACTTGCAAAGAGACTATTTCAAAAGGGTAAAAGAATGAAACTGCTGCAAAAGAAAAGGAACTGGATCTGGATAAAAGAAAATAAAGGAGGAAAATGTAGGGAAAATAAAAAAGTGTGCTCGGACAGGCCCTACCCCGCTGCCTACGTACCTCATCTGGAAATGAGGATCAGAGTCACCGTAGTTCCCCTAACTAGGGGTGGAAAGATGGCTTGTGTTTTAAAGCTTGAACTGCCTATGTCAATGCTCAGGTGTTGCAGGCTCGTCTGGTACGAGTGTGTAACCATCTTGCAAAGGGACAAGTAGGAGTAAGTTCTTACAATGAGAGTGAAGGTGATGAGAAAAGAAGTCCCGAAGGACGGACGTTTATTATTTGTCCAGTGTTTTTATGGGTTTTTGCTTTGTGGTTACATAAGCGAGTGTACCTAATTCTTACTCAATGGGATGTGTACTTCTTACATCATCCTGAAACAAAATGCGTAAGAGGCACACCTAGCTATGGGAGAAATCCCCAAATCTAGTCCCTAAGAGGAAGGCTCAGACACACTAGCCTACTTAACTTTATTAAGTGTTTTTTGTGGTTTTCTTTATGAAGTAGTATCATGCTAAGACCTATTCATCATGATAGATATCCCACACCTCGCCCCGAAATGGAACACGAGCAAGTATCCCATGGAAAAGTCTCGTGTCACATGAGAGAACTTGTTATTTATTAAGTGACTTGAAGTTATGTTTGAGATGAGAAGAGAGAGCACCAAAAGGATTTTAAAGGTAAGAGAACTAAGGGGGACTAACAAAATCCTAATGTTATCGTGCATAGGAGTCCTAGGTTAGTGAGGTTTCAACTATCCTAAAGAAGAGAAGAACAAAAAAAGGAAGAGAGAAGAAGAAAAGAAGAAAATCAATTTACTTCTCTTGAAGAAGTTAAGTTGTTCTCTAAAAAGGGGATGAAGAGAAGTTAAACAAGTGATGGCCTAAGCACATCTCAACCACAAGTAAGAGAAGTTAAAGACAAAGGGGAGGTAAGAAGTTATGTGTGAGATGCCCTCCCACACACATCACTTACCACAAACCCCCTACAAAGGTTAGAAGTATTCACAAATGATGGAAGAAATTTAAACAAGTATAAAACATGTAAGAAACGATCTCTAAGAAAAGAAAACCACCAAAGTCAGAACTTAAAGGTTAAGAAAGAACTCTAAGGTTAGTCATGCAATGTTAATCAAAAGGAAGTGGGAGCAATCCTAAAACAAACAAACAAAACACTAAAAGAAAAGTGAGATGAAGATATGAGATTAGAAGCATCAAACAAATCAAACATGAACCAAAACCACCAAGGTCAGAACCTAAACATGTCAAAGAAAGGCCTAAGAAGAAGTTAGAAACATTATTGGAGGCATACAATTCCAAACAAGATCAATTTAAAGAAGTATGGAGAAGATAGAAGTGTGGGGAAACATACTTGTGCAAATGAGACTTAATGATCACATAAAATCAAACAAGTCAAGGAAAAGCATTCATATAAAATCCAAGGGTCAAGCAACATGTTAGGGAGCACAAAAACAAACCTTAGGAGTTGGCACAAGTGCCCTTCTATCCTAACAAGCAAGTATTGATCACATAAGAAACAAATTAAGGCATGCTAAGAATAAAATTCAAACAAATATCAAACAAATCTTAAAAATCCAGAAAATAAGCACAAAGACACTTTAATCATGCATAAGAAACATACCAATATCACATGGAAAAAATCAGAAGCAAACTACATCAAACAATGGCTCAAACATCACTTAGGGTTTCACTTACTTCTCCATAAAGCAACAAGTCAAAACAAGTTCAAATAAACCCTAAAAATCATGGTAAAAATATCTAACATATACCTTAACAAGTTAAGAACACATACCAACAAGAATCAGGTTTATAGCTATCCTCAAATTAAAATTAAAAATTAAACAAACCAGGGTTCTCAAAAAAGAGATCAAATGAAAGAAAATTAATTGGAAAATTAATTCTGAAGTGAAAAATAAAAAAATAAAAAAGTATAAAATTAAAGAAAATCACAAAAAGTATTTATGAATTTTTCCAGGATTTTTGAAAAGGTTTTACTATTTTAAAAAAATAGAAATGAAACAATTAATTGAAAAGAAAAATAAATTCAAAATAAAAGGAAGGAGGTACAAATAGCACAAGATTCACGTTCAAAAAGTTTTGGGCTCAAAAAAGGGGGCGCGAATATCAATTAAAATCCCAACATACTTTATAGAAATCCACTCAACACAGAAAGCAATCTAATCCAAAGGTTCAGGATCAAAGTCAAATATTTTTCACATCCAACAATCCACACGCGTAGTCAGCCAACCCGAGATATGTACATCTAACCATCCATATTCAAACTGATGAATCCCTCTAAATCAAACGGTTCTGAATCCACCTAGCACATATTATGAAAAATGAAACGCAAGCACTCAAGCATACAACCAAACGCGTGACACACACCATGTTCATTAATGCGTTGTCGCACTATAGGCCACAAGATGAAAATAAATCCAACAAACACGATATAACTTGAATAAACACCACAACCAAGCTAAGCTCGCCGGCCGGAGAAGCTCTGGTCGTTTTCTCCGGTTGGCTCCGATGGAGATCAAGAACAAAAATCCCAGAAACAAGCACAATGCATATCAGAATAAAGCTAACGATATGAGGAACTCAAATCCACCAATGGAAATCATAAACAACCCATAATCAGTGAGATTCGAACAAAACAAAATCAAGTGTCCAAACTGAAATCCATCTTTTAAGGCATGTTAAAAGCTTCATCTCACTTCAGTTAACTTATATTCATCAAATGTAAGCCAAAACAAGTAAGATTGAGACCAAAATGCAGTAAAATGAATTAGAGACTCAAACCTGAAATTGAACCTTCTTGAAGAAATTGAGAAAACCGGAGATGCACTGAGCTTCTTTGTGCTTCCTTGATCCAATTACAAGCCAAATAAAGGCTATGTGCTTGATTTGAATGGAAAAATGGAGAAATCTGAATGTTGTTGATCTTTGAATGATCAACAACCACCAAGATCCAAAGCAGCTTGATGATGGTGTTATGAATGTAAGGATGATGTTGGAGATGCTTCAAAAATGAGATGGAGTGGTGATATCAAGGAATGTAGATCTGAGAATTCATTTTTTGTGTGAGAAAATTCAGAGCACAGTGAGAGAGAGTTTGTTGTGATTTTTTGAGTGATGGAAATTGTGAATGTTGCCTATAATTCGTGAGCCTCTCTCCCATGTATATGAGGGTGTATGTAGTGTCAATGAAGGGTGTGGCAACCATGTTTGTTATCACAACAAATTTAGAGCACCAAAACTCGTGCCCTCTCTCTCTCTCTCTCTTCACAAATTTCATCTTGTTTTGGAAATTCATCTTATGCATGCGGGCTTATGGTGTTATGGTGCACCTTGTTATGTTGTCATCTTAGTGTTTGATGATGATGAGTCATGAAAATCAGAGGGTGATGGTTAGTTGTTGTGATGAGGGTGCATGACAAAAGCCTCACATGGTCTTTCTTTCATTTATGGAAAGGTGTGTGTGAGTGGTATGAGAAAAAGAACATGACTTTTGTCTGAGGAGAAAAGCGTGTGTATGCTGCATTTTTTACTGATTCTTCCACCCACACATGTGCCTCTCACATTGTACTATTTTTCTTCACTTTTCTTTATAAAAAATTCCATTAAAATGGTAACAACCACAAAGTCTCCACACACCCCCATATGTCACACAAAAGGGTTATGGTGACATCAAAAATTGTGTAGAAAAAATTAAATGAGGTGTGACACAACAAAAATAACATAATGAACTAATGGTATATTGACAAGTGTCCTGAAAAACCCTAAAATGCACCTAAACTTCCAAAATTCATATCTTGAGTTCTAAAAATGCTATGAAGGTGTTCTAGGACTTTTTGGAAAGGGAAAATCATGATCTACAACTTTCATGTTCAAGGAAAAATCATATGGGGCTTTTTAAACATGAAATAATAGCTTGAAGATTAGGGCTAATATTTCCAAAATTAGAAACTTCTAACTTGAGAAATTCCAAACTTAGCAACTTTTGCACACTCTTGATTTTTGAAAATGGATCTCATCCAAGCTATTCCTTGATTAAATATGACTTCATTAAGTTGATGAATATGATCAAAACCCTAAAAATCCTTTGGTTGACTTTTGCTTGGCACAATTGAGTTTCTTTCTTCATTCTCAAGTAACTGAACAAATGTATGACTTCCTCAATGAATTTTTGCATCAAACTTCATCCATTAGCCTTATATACCATATAAAAGCCTTTGACCACAAGAATTGGTCAAAGATATAAGAATCTCTTGGTCTGAGGCAAAACCCTAATTAGGGTTTCTCTATGTAGGAGCATGCTGAACCTCTGAACTTCTGGTGATGTTTCACCCTTCTAGGACTTTTTAAGGATTTCTTTAAGCTTGTATAAGATGAGAGGATACCTTGTGAGCTTATTGTAAGATCACTTGGATCTTGGCTTGACTTTGAAGAATCATGACTTGCCAGATGATTGATCATATGCCCTATGCTTAAAATTATGAATGCTTATGCCTCATCTTTCTATACAAAATGCCAAGACATGTATGCTCTATGCTATGATATATGATAAGAAACAAAGAGGGAAAATTTGGGGTGTTACAGACGGATCAGGCAAAAAAGGGTATCCCGGTGGATTGAAAACCCAAAAGGGCGATCTATGCAAAAGAGGGAATGAAACGAACAACTGCGATATGAAAAATCCGTGACTCGTCATCGGAAGTCAAGGGTAATTTGAGGGTTAAGGATCAATTAAATCATCTTACCCAAAAGAGAAGCATATGGAGAGACTTGAGGACATATAAGTCATAGTCGGGTTGGAGCTTGATGAGATCTGATTTTCACATTGCCATTAGGATAGTTTATTTTCCTTTTGTGCAATTTCCTCTTTCTAGGGATTGCTTCCCGGTGTAATGCCTATTCATGGCCATTTTTCAATCAATAAAAGTGTAATTTCATTCAATTTTCTCTCATATGTTTTGTTTTTCATCTAACATTGATTGATTGCAAGAACGTCCAACAAATCGTGATGAATATTGCATTGCGAATACATTAATGATTTATAATACACGCAGGAGAATAAAAACATTTGACAAATATATGATGTGTTGAGTAACAAGGAGGGTGACTTAGACCATGACCCTGGGGCACGCAGACCAAACTAACTCCCATTTATAGGTACTATCAGTTATGTTTATTAACATGAAGGTACAGGTGTTGCAAGCAAAGCCATTGCCAGTAAAGAACTTCAGGAAGCCTTTCCTAAGCAGATCATTGAGCGAGATTCCTCAGCAAGTCTCGTTAGAATATCTCTTCTCCAGCAGAGCAGCAAGAAGAAGTTTGGTACTTCTCAAGTAGAAGGATACCACCATTTATCATCCCCAACATGAGACTTTTCTTACCTCTCCTTCCCAGCGAGGTTTGATCAAAACTCTTGTCTTCAGTAGGAAGTATTCTCGTCGGCATTCTCTATCATCCCCCAGTAGAGTTGGAAATTGGAATCTTACCCTAGCAAAGGAACATAAGGTTGTTGATGGTTTCCCCAAGCAAAGATTTTTCCGTCCTCAACATAGAAGTATTCCCCACCTGAGTCTTCTAGTCTCCAGTAGTACATGGAGGTTTCTCATTCCCTAGTAGAGGGAAAGATGGACGAACCCGAGGGTTTGCTTTCTTACACAACATTGTTCGTAGTTTCCCTCAGTGAAGTTAACCAGAATCAAAATCCTCATTGGCATCTCTTCTCCAAGCAGAAGATTGTATATCTGAGAGATTCCCCAGCAGATTTCTTCCTCAGCAGAATACCAACATATATGTTTCCCCAGCCGAGTCAGGAGGATATCACTTCCCCGACAGAGTTCAATGGGTAGCGTACCTCTCAAATCAAGTTCATCCCCAACAGGGTCTTGGCTCTCTAATCTTAAAGTCCAATTTATTTTTGGCTGTGGTGGCAGTTCAGAGCTAGTGTATCATTAACATTATCCCCGCAAAGTTGCTTTTCCCCACAGGGATTCATCAAATCAATGCAGTGATTATTTCTTTCCCAGTAAAAGCTACTTGGGATACTTGTCGTCTCCTCATCAGGAGATCCCCTTGAGTTTTCATTTAGTAATCATCATTACATTTGCATCCTTTAAAGCGTAGCATTCCCATCATTATGGAGCATTACGCCATGGAAAAATTCAAACATATGTATACAAAGCATAAGCTGATTTTGGGTACCTGATAAGAGAAGCCCAAAACATTATTTCTTCAATCAGACCGAAGCATCCCCATAGAGAATGCCAAGTTCATTCCCTAGCACTGTTACTCTTGCCAGTCAATACTTGTTGCCTCCACTTGATTTATCATCCCAGTACGATGATTTTGTCCCCTTTGATTTCATCTCAGTATGATGATTTCATCTTTGTTGATTCCATCTCAGTATGAGGGTTTCATCTCTCTGATTCTGTCTAAATACGATGGTCTCGTTTCTTTTGAGTTATTATCTAAGTACGATGAGCTCGTCCCTTTTGATTCTGTCTGAGATCAGTTTTGTATTTTGAGTTGTCATTCGAGGATGACACTCTTTTCTTTAAGTCCTTCTGAGGCTGGTCTTGTTGTTGTGGCTATCATTCGAGGATGGTAGACCATTTTGAGTCTATTAATTGAGGTTAGTATGTCTCTTTTGCAAAGTTTGTATGAGGTCAGTCTTTGTGTTTCTGGTTATCGACTAAGACCGGTATACCATTGTGTCTCCATTCGAGGACGATTTCGTGTTAGATCTGAGGATCTTTTGTGAGTTGTCATTCGAGGATGGTAGTCTCTTCTTCAAGTCCTTCTGAGGTTGGTCTTGTTGTTGTTGCTATCATCTGAGGATGGTAGACCATTTTGAGCTTATTGATTGAGGTCAGTTTGTCTCTTTTGCAAAGTCTGTCTGAGGACAGTCTTTGTGTTTCTGGTTATCAACTGAGGTCGGTATACCATTGTGTCTCCATTCGAGGATGGTTTCATGTTAGATCTAAGGATATTTTGTGAGTTGTCATTCGAGGATGACATTCTCTTCTTCAAGTCCTTATGAGGTTGGTCTTGTTGTTGTGGCTATCATCCGAGGATGGTAGACCCTTTTGAGCTTATTGATTGAGGTCAATTTGTCTCTTTTGTAAAGTATGTCTGAGGCCAGTCTTTGTGTTTCTGGTTATCGGCTGAGGCCGGTGTACAATTGCATCTCCATTCGAGTATGGTTTCATGTTAGATCTGAGGATCTTTTGTGAGTTGTCATTCAAGGATGGAATTTTATTCTTCAAGTCCTTATGAGGTCGGTCTTGTTGTTGTGGCTATCATCCGAGGATGGTAGAACATTTTGAGCTTATTGATTGAGGTCAGTTTGTCTCTTTTGCAAAGTCTGTATAAGGTCCGTCTTTGTGTTTCTGGTTATCGACTGAGGTTGGTATACCATTGTGTCTCCGTTCAAGGATGGTTTCGTGTTAGATCTGAGAATCTTTTGTAAGTAGTCATTTGAGGATGGCATTCTCTTCTTCAAGTCCTTATAAGGTTGGTCTTGTTGTTGTGGCTATCATCCAAGGATGGTAAACCATTTTGAGCTTATTGATTGAGGTCCATTTGTCTCTTTTGCAAAGTTTGTCTGAGGTTAGTCTTTGTGTTTCTGGTTATCGACTGAGGCCGGTATACCATCGCGTCTCCATTCGAGGATGGTTTCGTGTTAGATCTGAGGATCTTTTGTGAGTTGTCATTCGAGGATGGAATTCTTCCCAATACATTTCATTTCCTAATAGAGAATAAATTTTTTGGTTTATTCGGGTATTCAATCCCTCCATACCTTGAAAGTCTGAAAGCAATTGCTATCATCCCTTCAGGTCTACAGATGATTGAATAGGGGCAACTGTAACACCCCTAAATTTTCCCTCTCATTTTCATAGCATATGACATTTACATACATAACATTGCATTCATTGGCATAGAAAATGAAACCATAACATTCATTGATGAGGCATAGCATAAGATGCCAGTGTTTTAATTCAGGTGTGGTTGTTTAGTTCATGATCCAATTCAGGTGTCAAACTATTAGGAGATTTCTTCAAGTGAAAGTTATTCGAGTCAGCAAGCTATTTATCAGTTAGTAAATATGTGTATAGGTTGTGGGTGGAATTCATCAGGATATTTGGCAATGGTTTGTATGGGGTTTAATTTCAAAATCTGACTCGTCATGATTCATCGGTTAAGAGTGTGCTTCTTCATTGGATTTATTTTCTTGATGATTGATTCAGGAAAACTCAAATTGATCCATGATTTATTTGATCAGGAGTTCAGGGGATGTTTAATTCAGAGAATTGATTGTTTCAGTGGCAAATTGTTCAATGGGGAAAGAGATTCATTTTTTTTGTCAAAAATGTGTGAAATATGATCGGGTGGGGTTGTTGGGCTAAATTCAGTCAAGATTGGTTCAAAGATTTTAAATGAGGAATATTCAAGTTGATAGAAAAGGTCTTCAAGAGTGCAAGTTGAATTCAAGATTGATTTTTCAAGGTTAATTCGAGTTCTTATTCATTTCAAGCGAGAAAATTCAAACAAGTTTAACCCAGGCATGGCATCATTCAAAGTCAAAGGTCAAATGTTGATTAATTTTGGAATAGTTATGAGACATTGTTGGATGCAATTTAATGCTCTTTATTCAAACTCATTATCCATGATATTCCTTAATCAATACAATTTCGGATTTGATCAAGCAAATGATAAGGAAGTGCAAGTTCAAATCATAAAAATCATGAAGATTTGTCCAAAGGGGCGAAAACCATTACAATAGGACCGTTTAATTTTCTTAGCCCATCTTCTTTTATGTTGTTAGAACCAAGGAAAATATGATAATAAAATCATGAAGTTTCTAAGTATTGACATCAACTTCTACTCTTAGCCACATTTCCATATTTGTTTTCCTAGCCAGTCAACAATTTCCATATTTGTTCATGGTTGTGACCTATTGTCTTTGCTTGTGTTAGCGTAGCTTTTGTTTTGTCTTGTGTACAATTGTTGTTATGTTGTGTCAAATTGCTACTTTGGTACACTCTTGTTCAATTATGTTGTGTCAAATTGCTACTTTGGTACACTCTTGTTCAATAAACAGAACACAAGCTACGTGAAAGAAAAACACTCATGAATTGTCACACGCATATGGCAAGGTCTCAAAAACCGCACAGGCAAACAAAACGTAATGCAAGAAGCAAGCATGATTCAAAAGGCATTGAAAAGAGAAAATAATCACAACAGAATTTAGCAAGAAATTCATAACATGGAAAGAAAAGATTCAATTAGCATTTCATAAAAAAAATCAACAACAGAAAATTGGGGGAGAAAAAAAACTTGTTACAACAAAATTTCACTCTCTATACACAAACTGATAACAAATTCAGTTACAAAGCTGGTAATGAAAAAAATTGGGCTTAACATATAGTAGATAGGGAGATAAGTTACATGGGAAAAAATCAATTAAAAAGGCTAACAAGAGTCATTCTCTTTCCTTCTAATTCCTTCAAAAAAACTAGTAACAGAAGGGAAGAATAAGTTATAACAGGCTTTTCATCATTCTTCATGGGGAATTCAAATCTCCACCCTTCGGTCACTTTCGGAATTTATCATAAATATCTCACTTTCACAACTTTGCAAATCCTACAAAAAAGAATAACTCAAGACCAAGGAAGCTGAAGAAAGTGAGAAGAGCAAAATCAATACAAAAATCAGTTCTAACAGAATCATGTAAAACTCCAACTAACTCATAACAGACTTTACCTGTGAAAAACCGAAAACACCCTTGATCTTCATCATCTTTAAATCAAAAACTCAGCTTCATGAAGCTCTCCCTCAATCATTTTTTCCATTTTCGTTTTCTTCTTCAACCACTTTCTTCACCATTCTCCCAGTTTTTTCTATCTCAGAACCTTCACCATCGTCTTGATACATCATCATTCAACAAATCTTAAATATCAGAATCCTCATTCATCATCAATCTTCATCACTCTCATCTTCATCAATCTGATTGCAGCCTCATCATCGAAGATCTTCTGCAGCTTCAACAACATCATCGTAACCAATTCTCTAACCTGCAACAGATTCGCATATCTAAGAATCAACAACAATTCAGAAAATCGAAGAGTCCATCGAATTTGCAACAATAACAATTCATGCAAGAACAATTGCCTCACCATTTCCAATCTAGTATGCAATCACCATCTTCATTGATATGCGTCGAATCACAACACAACTCATCAAACACTTCTCAATCAGTGTCTACATCAACTCGGCTTCATCAAACTGCAATTTCAAGAATCATCAATTACAATAATACAAAGTCAAAGACAAAGAGAGCAAGAGCGGAGGAAGAGGTGGAATCAAATCGTACCTAAACGGAGTTTTGTATCGCGGCGACATCGAAGCGATATCAGCGTCTTCGTCGCTTCCTCCAAGTGTCCTCTTCACTGAGCTGAAGAAAGTGATCCATGTCTTCGTCGTCAGTGACATCGCAAAGTACGAATCTCTTCTATGTTATTATTGTGTGATGTTTGATGATCGTCGTTCTTGTGTGGTGTGCGATCTGTTGCGATTTGTGTGGTTTTCGACGTAATGATTTGAGAATCTGAGTTTTTGTTTTCGGATTGGAGTTGAGAGAAGAGGCTAGATTAGGATTAGGATAGAAATCGCGGTGAAGGATGAGAGTTCACCGTATATCTTCGTCTTCACCGACATCGGTTCATGGAGGATCAGGAACAGAGAAGGTGTTGCGGCGGCGGAGAAAGTGTTCTAAGGTTTATTCTTTTTGTTTTTGTTTCTTTTGTTTTATAAGTGTTAATAGAAATCATAAAGAGGATAAATCATAAGAGTTTTGTGAGAGCGTTAGAGATTAGGGATGGCGGGCAGACCCAAACCCACGGGCTCCACCCGCATCCAAACCCGAGTCAACGGGTGAAAACCCGATTTGACTGGGTTTGAGTTCGGGTGCCACCCGATATTTCGGGTGCGGGTTTGAGTAGTGTGAAACCCACAGTCGAAACCCGAAACTACACCCGTTTAGACTTTAATTTTAATTTTAATGCATACTTTAATTTTAATTTTAATTTTAATTGTAGATTGTAGAATTTAATTTTAATTATAATGTTAAGATATTGAAGACCTTAGTTTTAATTATAATTAGGGGTGTGCAAAATATTCGGTTGTGTGCAAAATTTTAATTGAGATCTTATTTTGTAAGCAACAATATTATAGTAGTAAATAGAACTTATAATCCTTCTTATAATTAACTAAGTAATATATATATATATATATATATATATATATATATATATATATATATATATATATATATATACTTGAAAACTAATTAAATTTTTTGGAAAAAAATTAATTTTGTGTTTTTGTTACGGGTTTGGGTTTGGGTGGAAAAACCCGAATCCAACGGGTGTGGGTGCGGGTGTTATTTTGCCACCCGAATAACCTTTGGTTTTAGGTTCGGGTTCGGGTGTTGATTTCAGGTGCGGGTTTGGGTAGTGTGAAACCCGCACCCGACCCGACCCGTTGCCATCCCTATTAGAGATATGGTTGGAGATTTTTTTTATTCCCACCATACCGGCGGTGACACTTGTCACCGTTAGGTAGGTTTTCCTCACCTGGATCATACACGTACCATTGACCATACTTATCATGCTCCCTCACTTTACAAACCACTTGATGAGAATACTTTAAGAAGGTTTTAGATTAACGCTCCAGATTTGGTCAAACTTGTTAATCGTAACCACACCGTATTCCCTCAGATCTTGGGAGCCCTTGGGCCCTTTCCAAATGCTATTCGCACCACCATTTTCTAAGCCCAATGTCTTTTGAACTGAAGATTTACTTTAATTACACCCCTTTCCTTATTTATTTCTTATTCTAATTTCTGTTTTCACATAGTTTTACTTTTAATCTAGAAAAAATATGAAAACTCATAATAAAATTATTGAAAATATATACAAGTATCTTAACTCAATTTAGAAATTTGTGTGTTTTTACTTTCTGATTTCAGTGATTTTTCAATTTTATTTTGATTTTTCATTTGATTTCTTTTTCATTGAATTCCCACATTAACACCTCAGTTTATCCAATTTATTTCTTCCGCCTCAAGTAACATTTTCACACTATTTTTTTACATCTTTTAGAAGATTCAGAAAGGAACCTAAAAATATTTTTGTTATATTTTTAAGCTCATTTTATACATAGTTTTGGAAGCCTTGTTTGTGCAAGTTTGCAAGTCCTCATTAGGTAACTTTGAATGACCATTTAGTGGAGTTAAGTTATGAATTTTTAGGAGATATTTTAACACATAGTTAGCTTCTTGTTGGTGACTTTAGGGAATTAATTTCAGATTTCTTTCCATGACCATTTATATTTGTTTAGAGCCTTGCTTTCATTCAAACCTTTTCCATCTAACTTCACTTTGATTTCCTTTAGGGTTTAGTACCTCATTAGGGCATAGTTTGTAGTTGTTTGATCTTCTAACCTTAGAATGTCTTAATAGGGTTTAGATACTGACTTTAGAAGCTTGTTATCCTATAGGATCCTTTAGATCTAGATCTTAACTCTAGGAAGTCCTTAGTGCTTTCCCTTAGCTAAATTAAGTTAGTTTGAGATTTTTCCATGCTTTATGTTTTCAATATGCTTTGTAAAACTAACCTTTGTTTTGTAGAGAGGTTGAGGTAAGTATTGTTTATACTAATTATTCCTCATCTTCTTTATGCTTTCCAGGTGTGTTTGCCTTAGCACTTTATGCTTTGCTTGTATAGGCTTCCCCCTTTTTTTAGAAACAACTTAACTTCCTTAGGAAGTAAGTTGAGTTCTAAGCTCTTCTTTTCTTTTTCTCATTAGGATTAGAAAACCACACAAACCATTAGGATCTCCTTTTGCATGCAATAAATAACTTATGGTTGGTCTTAGTTCCCCTATTTTTTTCCTTTCTCGATTTGAGTCTCTCTTTCTCATCTCATAAAGAAAAACAACAAACTACCTAATAAAGGTCAAGCTTTCTCGTACGCTAGGAAACTTTGTCGTGGGTTACTTATACATGTCCCATTTCGGGGCAAGGTATAAGTCATCTACCACGATGAATAAGTCTTATTATGAGAAGCTCTCACAAACAACAAACTCAAAACACTTCTCTAAAAGACAGTTGACAAACAACACTCGTCTTTTCCTGTGGGAATTCTTTTCTCACCTCATTCACTCTTAACGTGAACTTGCTACGACTTGTGTCATTTTCAAGACGGTAAACACACTCATTCCAGACGAGCCTGCAACACATTGTAATACCCTAAAATTTTCCCTCTCATTTTTTGTCATGGTATCTAGCATGTCGTGTTACATTCATAATTCCATACATTGCGTAATAATAATAATAATAATAATAATAAAGTAAGTCATGCATCATTGGTTAGCACACAAGGTATGTGATCGAGGTTCACTCAGGGGCAAGATCAAATATCAGGACTCAAGGTTGGAGTTGGCTCAGAACGGACGGTGGAGATGCATTTTGAGGGTTTCCCGCCAAAAGGAAGGAAATTCAAAATTTTCATCCGTCAACCGGTTAACGCCAGGGGTTAACCGGTAAATGCCTATGAATTTTGGGCAAAAATTTCAAAATTCAGTTGGTGCCTCCCTCCACTTTCCATTCTCCATTTTTCCTTGCATTTTACCCATTTTCTAGACCCTTCCACCACCTTCCTATGGAATATTCTAAGGAATATTCCAAGGAATATTCTAGTAACCCTAACCAACTTTAACTAACTCCTAAGCTAACTCCTAACCTCACTTTCCAAACCCAATGCCCAAGCTAACTCCTAAACCAAAGCTTGCTCCAAACCTAACTCCTATATAAACTCAATATGCTCCTAACCTCACGACTTCAACCTCATTTTTCAATTTCATCTCATTTTTTCTCTCATCACTCTCACTTTTTCTCTCTATTTTCCAAATTCACCAAAGCTTCATCATCAAGATCTTTCAAGTTTCACATCGAAACTCAAAAGATCGGAAGCTTAGCTTTCATCATCTTCACCGATTCAACGGATAATCGAAGGATTCGTCAAGGCTGCGGTGTTTATTTCACCGTTCGTAACAATCACCAAAGCAAACCTCCGCTTTGTAGGTTGGTGGATCCAAAACTACTTCTTGCTTTATTTATTTCTCTTCATATTGTCGTAAGGCATTCTTTGATTGTTTTGTGATTGTATTGCTTTATTCGGTTTGATCTTTCGTAGCTAGAATTGTAGCATGATCATAGTGATTATAGGCATTAGAAGGGGGTGTTTAGGTGATAATTTCGTGCTAATATGGTAATGGCTGTATTAGGAGCTTTAAGAAATAAGTCAATAGCTAGAAGTGCTTTTTTCCTCACTGTTTTTAAATTCTGGTTCATTGTTAACCGGTTAACACCCAGGGTTAACCGGTTAACACACTGTTTTTGCCCTGATTAACTGATTTTTTGAACCGGTTAACCCTGGGCGTTAACTGGTTAACGCTATGCTAATTTGATTTCTTGTGTTGTTTTCTTGCATTTTTGTGTAACATTCCTTCTTTTATCATCATGGATTGGTAGATTATGATTTTAGGGAATTTTTAGGAGCTGGTTTAGGGCAGGTACGCGTAGTTTCTGTAGCTTTCGACGTGTGTTTTGTTAGTTTCCGATTTTAAGCATAAGTGTTACATATAGGTTCATAGCATACTGCGATTGTTGTTTGCATGATTTAGCATCATTCATAGCATGTTAATAAATGTTTACACTTCTGTTTTGCATCACATTTGAAGTTCGTTCAGGTTTTGGTTATATCATGTGCATAATGGAAAAATTTACATATTGTTAAATCACATAAATCATCTAGTTTGCATCCATTGATTATATGGTGATTTGTTGCATTCCATTGTTGGTAATTCATTTCATATTGTTACATAACTTGCATGATCATTGCATTCCATTGTATGCATTAGACTCATGTTGATGCATTTAAGAAAAATAATGAAAATTTGCCTTATTTTCATCCCTGCATTTTGAAGCAGGAGCTGCAAAAACATGCTGCATTATTTTGTTTTAGTTCTTTTACACCTATTTTCATGTTGATTAGTAGTTGTAATAGGTGTTTGTGTTGTGCATTGCATTTAGTAGTTGTTTGTGCAATAAGAAGTTGTAGTAGCTGTTGGATTTAGGCTTTGCCTAGTTTTTAGTCCCCTCAGACTTAAGATTGAGTCTAGTTAGGTCTTAGAGGTATTAGGATTTGTTTGGTATGTGTTTGCCTCTTTCCTTTTATCATTTTATCCATATCCTACTAACCTTTGTTTTGTTGGGAGCTTGAGGTAAGTTGTTTCACATAACTTCTTCCTTTTATGTTCTTTATGCTTTCTAATTACGTTTACCTTAGAACTTTGTGCTTTGTTTGTATATGCTTCCCCCTTCTTAGAAACAACTTAACTCCCTTAGGAAGTAAGTTGAATTCTAGCTTCTTCTTTTCCTTTTCTCATTAGGATTAGCAAACCACACAAACCATTAGGATCTCCTTTTGCATGCAATAAATAACTTAGTTTTTCGTTTTCTCTATTTGAGTCTTTCTTTCTCATATCATAAAGAAAATAGTAAAAAAATACCTAATAAAGGTTGAGCTTTCTCGTACGCCAGGAGACCTTGTCATTGATTACTCATACACGTCTCATTTCGGGGCTGTAAACACCCCAAATTTGCCCTCACTTTTTCTCACACCATGGCTTATGATCTCATTTTGCATAAACATCTCATTGCATCTCACATTGCATAAACAACTTCATCAAATCATTGCATGACTGCACAATTAGGGTTTTGTGATCAGATGAATCTTAGAAGTGATCTGAGCAATCTCTGAGGCCTTGAAGCATTCCAAGAGGTTTCATGAGGGGTCTATGGTCTTATTATATCTCCAAGGATGATTGGAAGTCACCAAATGTTAAAGGATTGCACAGAAGTCCAGGCAGAGCTAGGGTTTTCCTGCACAGATGACCAAAATTAGGGTTTTGGGTTTGAGGCCCTTAACCTCAAATTTTTTGGTCACTCTTGATTATAATGGTGTTAATATGTTATGAAGAGCATGTGTACCAAATTTGATGAATAAATTCACTGTGGAAGTCATCTGATCATTGGGTAACTTCTTGAGCAAGTAAAGTCAAAATCAGGGCATCTGAGGCTTCTATCAAGGGTACCAAAGGGTCGTCATCATCATTTTGAGTCTCTATGATCTTATTTGATCATTTAAGTGGTTGGAAGTTCACAAAGTTGAAGAATTTTGAGCCAAATGCAAACTTGCTATTTTTGGAAATGACTTGTAATGGAAACTTTCCATTTTGGGAAAGATATTCAACCTATTCTTTCATGACCAAAAATGCTTCAAATGAAATTCTTTCAAACATGAAAATTTTAGATTATGTCTTCCCATTTTCAAAAAGTACAAGAACATGTCTTGATTCATCCTAGAACTCAAGATATGGCCTTTCAAAGTTGGCAAAAATCCTATAATTTTCAAGTGTGCACCAAAGAGGGATTTTTGCAATTTCACTTGCCAAGCCATTTCATGACCTCTAATCAACTTCTAAACATCATACCAACATAATGCAACACATTTTGATCAAGATTTCACCAAAAATCACAAGTTTCTATGCCTTGCTTCTCAAGATAGTTCAAAGAGGGAAATTTGCAAAATGTCTTGAAACTCTTCATCCATTTGTTACAGCTCACATGTTTCAATCCAAGGGCCATCCATGAACTTAGCTGAGGCCAGACACCCCTTCAAACAACTTCTTCCATGGCCCATGCTTGTGGTACAAAACTTTTGACTTTTTTGCAATTTTCCCATACCAATCAAACTGTGCCACACCAACTCCTCTGGCCAATCAAGACATCACATACAAACCTCAAGGAGCTCATTTCATAACACACATTGGCCTGAATCATCCCATAACTCAAGAATCCAAAAATCACTCAAGAACTTTATCTCTTCGGATCTGATCACACAAGCCACAAACCTCAAAACAAACTTCACCAATCATCTCCAAATGGTCTAAGGATCACAAAGCACCCTTTAAAAAGCCTTGAAACATAGCCAAACAAAAACATGATTCCTGGTGCAGAGGAGTTGTATCTCTCAAACCAAGCCATATAAATTTGTTCTAAGCATTGCAACATCATCAGGGAGTTCATTGGAGGTGGATTGAACAAAGAAAGATGCCAGAAAACTCAAGGAGTGAAAGCTTCATCTCAGGTAGTTCATCCAAACTTTTTTTCCAGAAGCTTTGTTTAATGTTTTGGAAATGTTTCCCATGCTCCCCTGATCACACTGCACTTGTTATTTTGAAAATGGTGGAGAAATGAGGATTTCATGGACTTCTGAGAGTTTGTCCAGTTTTTATTTTTTCTTCGATTCAGCTTGTTTGTGAAGTATAAATGATGTTTGTTGGATGATTTGAGTTTCATGGGAGTAGGGGATCATTTCTGAGTAGTTAATTTGGGGTGGGGTGGCCTGTAGAGAGACTTAGGGTTTTTGAGTCGCCGAAGAAGATGATCAGAGCTCCCCTCCGGTCACCTGAGTCTGATTAGGGTTAAGATTTCCAATTTAAATGTCAGCCTTTGGATCTTGATTAATTAGTGGAATGGACGTTCATGATTCATCATTTGCCCTAATCCAGTTTATTTAGTTTTAATTAGGTTTAATTAATATAATTTAATCTTAAGCAATCTTGGTCATCAAAACACGCGCACAGTCAACCAATTTCCCTCATGTTTGTATCCCAGCCATCAGATCAGCTTACTTTCCTTTTATTTCATTTTTATTTTCATTTTATTGCATTTTCTTTCACATAATTATTTAAAATACCAAAACACTTTCAAAAAATATCATTTTCTGCATTTTTGTTTCAAATAATTTTCTTAACCTAAAAACATTTTTTATTTTAATTTTTGCATTAAAAAAGTGTTTTAAAAATATTTAAATGTTTTATTTAATTAATTAATTGATTTTAATTAATTAAAAATGCATTTAAGTTTCTAAAAATCACCAAAATATTCATGAAGCATTCTTAAACATTTTCAAACATTTTCAAACTCACCATACAAATTTCATTTTAGGTTTGATCACATTTTCACATTTTTCTTTGAATTAGGGTTCTTAAATTTCACATTTTTTTAACCCTAACTTGAAAAATTCATTTCTGCCTAACCATGATGAGTTTGAACTTGATTCTTTTTGCATTGTTCCTCATATTGCATCTAGTTTCTAGGTTATTTATCTCATATTTTTTCATTGCATTTTCAATTTGATTTGAATTTTCCCTTAAGAATCACCCAAAAACCCTAGTTAACTTAGGAAATCCATAACTTTGCCTAGGGTTAGCTTCTGACTTTCTCCTTTGGGGTTTGATCTTGTATGTGATTAGGGTTTGTTTGAGTTCAATTTCAAATTTTTATCATGATGTATGCTTCTGTTTTGGTCATATGCATCTCATACATTCATAAAACCCTAATTTCTCATGTTCATTTGCATTCATCTTTGCATATCATCATCTTATGAACTTGTCATGCCATTCCATTCTTTTGTATGTCATCTTAGACATCTTAGGACATGTTTGAAACATTTCTTGATCATTGTTGCATCATTTTGGCATGCTTTGCATTCATTTTGTTTCATGAACTTCTATGTGTTTTCATGCTCCTAACATGCTTCATTTGCACTCATTCTCTTGTATGATCATATACATGACATGTTTATGCATTTGCATCATCTCATACACCATTTTCATTGCATTTACACTTCTGGTTGTGGTCTTTGCACCTTCATATGCTTTGTTTCCTTTTGCATTTTCATCTTATGCATCTTGTGCTAACATTTCAGGAACTTTTGGTAAGTTGTCTGGGAGGTGGATTTTCCTTCACCTCCCACCTTCTCTTTCCTTTGCATTTGCATCCTTTAATTGTCTTTGGAGTGAACTTGCTTCACTCGTGTTTCTCTTGCTCCTTTCTTTTCTCCTAAGTTACTTATCTTCTTCAGGAAGTAAGTAACTTATTCTCTCCTCTCTTCTCTTTTCATCTGCTTCCCTTCCTTGGTGGCCTTGAAGATCTTTTCTCTTAAGCTTCACAAACCATAAGATATCCAAGCATGATAATTTTTAGGGTTGTGTATAGTTTCCCCTAGATTTTTACCTTTGAGTCTCCTTGAGTCTCTCTTCTCATCTCTTAATCAGAGGCTAAACTCTTAAAGCTTTAGGACTTTGGAATTAGGGTTATGCCTGTATCCTTATCTTAGGATGGAGTGTATAACTTTAATCCTTAGTGTTAAACCTTTAATTTGTGTACACCTCTTAATCAAAACACATTAATAATCACTAAGACTTTATCTTGTAACTTGGGCCTTACATTAGGGTTTTATCTCGTCCTTATGGTTAAGAGGGACTAACCCTGGTGTTTAATGGACAAATCCCCCTCAAGTTGTCTTACAAACCATAAAATCCACTTCTTAATCTCACCCTTTAATTAAAATCCATTTAATAAAGGTTTGTTATATAATGAATTTAATCCCTAACCTTGGATTAAGTTGAGGAGTCTTTCTTAGCTTAAGTGTTCTCATCTATTATCCTTCTCTTAGGATGGTGTAATGATTTCACTAATCCTTGATTGGAGATTAAACTCATTACTTAACACTAAACAAAAAAACCAAAAACATATTAATAATCACAAGTAGGTTAATGATCTCAATCCTTCATCATTAAGGTAATTAAGTTGAGATGCTTATCTCACACTTAAGTAGGCTCATTATCCCTAATCAGGGGTGAAATAATGAGTTTACGACCCTTGATCAAGGCTTAAGCTCATTATCTTATGCAAAACACCAAAACCAATAAAAAACTGAAAACACAAAAACAAACAATAAACGTCTCCTCCGGGATTCTTTTCTCATCACACTCACTCAAAAAACGAGAACTCGCTTCTTCCGTCTAATGCAAGACAGTTAGCACTCGAGCCAGATGAGTCATACACTTGAACATAGACAAGCAAGCAGTTCACAGTCAATTTATTTCTAGTCTTTTTGAGTTGAACTATGATTTTCTGACTTCCTCATTGCACGAGAAGATACGTCGGCATAACTTAACATTTATCGAACAAAAGTCTCTTTGTCATCCCCCTCTTCCAGCTTTCTTTCTAAGCCTCATTCTTGAGCATCTCACCCCTTATTTTGCACTGACACACATTCTTTTCTTGCTAGCTTTTATACACAGTCAACACATACACTACCCCTTTTAAACACAATCAAGTAAGCGTGGATCCCGTCGGGTACAACGGATGATCTGGGTGCTAATACCTTCCCAGGTCTTAACCAACCCCTTTCTTAGTTTCTTTGGTTCGCAACCGTCTTATTCATACCCTTCCAGGTTTATGCAGCATTACCTTTCCTTCGGGATAAAAATGCCTAGTTGGCGACTCTATTCAACCTCCAACATCATCGACCGTTCGCGTCTGCACCGGGGACGTCAATGTCTTTTCGGGAGCGACAGAGGCAAGGTGTAAGGCATCTACCACGACAGACAAGTCTTAGTATGAGAAGGTCTCGCAAACAAAAAACTCAAAAAACTTCTCTAAAAGACAGTTAACAAACAACACACATCTTTTCCTGCAGGAATTCTCTTCTCACCTCACTCACTATCAACGCGAACTTGCTACGACTTGCCTCATTTGCAAGACGGTAACACACTCGTACCAGATGAGCCTACAACACCTGAGCATATGCATAATTAGTTCGATTCATAAAAAACCAAGTAGAGTTCCCGCCTTAGGTAGGCGAACTACGTCGACTCTGATCCTCATTTTCCCGATGAGATACGTAGGCAGTGGGGTAGGGCCCGTTCGAGCACACTCTTTATTTTCTCTACATTTTCCCTTTTCGTTCTCTTTCCCATTTCCTTTTATTATTCCATTCTAGTTAGAGGGTTTTGTTCAGCAACATTTTATTTCTTTTACCCTTTGAAACAGACAAACAAGCGTGGATCCCGTCGGGTACGGAGGACGATCTGGGGTGCTAATACCTTCCCATGTCATAACCGACTCCCAAACCCAAATCTTTGGTTCGCAGGACCTTGTCCTTTCTTTTCTCTTTGGTTTGTGCAGCATTACCTTTCCCATTCATTTGGGATAAAAATGCCTGGTTGGCGACTCTACCTTTTTCGCGCCACTTTCGCGTTTGTACTAGGATGAAAATCCTGGGAGCGACAGCTGGCAACTATGCAGGGGAATCGAACCCAGAATCTCTTGTTTCCCCTTTGAGAGTCAATCCTAGCGCCTGTTTGTTTCTGTTTTTTTGGGTGTTTATCTGTGTGTTGATGTGTGCTTTAGTTTAGCTTTATTGTTTTCATTTACAACTTTTCTTTACAACATTTATTTACAGCTTTCAGTATTTATTTTACATGCATCATATATATTGTACTGTCTGTAGTGGTTTGGCTTTTTTCTATGGGTTGGGGTTACTGTGAGATAAGCTAAATACCCGACTTGAGTTCACCCTGGGACTAGCGTGGACATACATTGTACTTCCATGGTATTTCACCATGATGAGTGGCGATGTGTTCCACACCCAGATTGCGACAGTCTTGGAACTATTTTGTGTGGGGATCTCTTCTACTTCAGGGTACAACCTTGATAGTTATTTGCATATGGTGACCGATCATCGAGGACCTTAGTGGAAACAACCCTCTCCAGTGATGACAGTGGTAGATAACATTTGTTGGCAAACCCACTCGCATCTGAGGGCCCACTGGGAACTCGCATAGGATGGTCTGGTTCTCTCATAGGAACCTAGTCAAGGCAAACTGTCCGTATGACGATAGTACTGTATCCCAAGGGCTGAATGTACTATTGTTTCTTGATTCGGTGCTTGAAGTTAGGGACTTATGAGGGATGTTTGTTTCCTCGGACTCAGCTGAGACCTCCCTAAGTAGTACATAATGCTAAACTGATTCCCTGATTTGGTCATGAGCCATTTCTCGGAAATGCTGAACGTATTATTGATATTCGGCTTTGAGAGTCAGTGATGTTGACTCGAGTAGCACACCCGTGAGATGGGAGGGGTTTACAGGTTTGCAGGAACCCTAAAACTTCTAACATACCCGCTTTGCCAGTATTGTTCAGTATTGTGATCTGGTTCTACGGTCCTTTGGTTTTGAGATCCGGGATTTCTGTTCAGAGAAATTGTTGCCTTGATTTCCATTGTGACCCTGCACAGACACTTGAGTATCTTCTCAACACCAACATCATACCATTGATCACATGCCTGCTGCATATATGACATCATGGCATTTTATCATACATGTTCAGTTATTTCTAAGGATCACATATCTGAATTAAATCGTCGAATTTTTTATATATCAAAACATGAATCAAAATAGATAGATTCCTTGGAAATAACCAAACATGACATTTCCATACATCCTTGAATTCATGACAGGTGTTCAGGGGAAGATTCTTATCCTGACTTGGTTTCTCTTCAGAATGGTCAACTTGAATCACGATTGTCAGGGTATGGGCATGGAACAACTCTGAGCGGAGGTGACTGAGATGAAGGCCCAGTTGGGGAATTTTATGGTGAACATTCGAGCGTTGTCCCAGGAACAAAAACTGCTGAAGGAAGAAGTTAACTTGATGAAGACTCATATGAGGCTGCTTACAGGAATCATGAATGCTATGTTAAAGAAATAAGATATCCATGTGTCTGCTTTTCAAACATAAGGTCATGTGTCTCCCATCTCCTTTGGGTGTCCACTGAATCAAGAGTTTTTAGGTGGATTATCTCTACAGTTTGAGTCTCTTCACCAGCAATATCCATTTGGAAGTCAGGAAGAGCTTAAGACATGAATCAACTCCACATTTCCTGATACAAGTGAGCTGAGTGATCCTACACCAATCATTGCCAAAGAAGTGAGCACTTTATTTCCTTATCAGGGATCTTCCTCAGCCGCTACGCCTTGGTTTCCAGGAGAAGGATTTCAGCAGATGTCAGGTGTAGCTCCTCCCGTGGCAGCAACCCGTTCTCGACAGAAACAAGAAAGGGTTATTGATCCTGTACCCATGTCTTGTGCTGAGTTGTGCCCACAGTTGCTCGAAATAGGATTGATTGAGCTTTGCGAGCTATCTCATCCTCCTGGTGAACGTCCCCAAGGTTGGAATCCCTATGCCTACTGTGTTTTTCACTCTGGAGCTCAAGGACATGATATCAATGATTGCAGAGCATTCATTCATCAGGTGCAAGATTTGGTTGATGAAGGAGTAATTAGTTTTAGGATGAATGGTTTGAAAGTGTCACAAGTTAGGGCACATGTGGACACTGAAGAGGTGGTCAAATTCCATTCTTATGGAGTTATTAATCAAGTTGAGTCTTCAGAGAGATTACATCAACAACCTTCATTCGCTCATCAGTCGAGTATGAGTAAGAAAGTGCAGGGACATATTAGGCGCTCAAAGCAATATCAATAACAAAATGCTTAACCATAACCTCAGGGTCAGCAATAACAGGCACAAAGGCCAGTTCAGCAAAGGCAAAAGCGAGGGAACGAAAACTTAACCCTATCCCAATTTCGTATGCAGTATTGCTTCCAGAGCTGCTTAAATTGAACCTGGTTGAACTTCGTACCATGAGGGCTCCTTATGCCGATAATCCACCACCAAATTTTGATGCAAACGCCAAGTGCGAATTCCATTCGGGTGCCCAGGGGCACACTATTGAGAAATGTTGGGCTTTTCAGAATAAGGTACAAGACCTAATTGACTACAAGGAAATTAATTTCTCCCCTCACCCAAATGTACTCCAAAATCTAATGCCTAATAACGGTGGAGTCAGAATGAACCTTGTGAATGAAGGTACCAAGGTTGTTATACCAGATGGCCGGTTCTTCAACTGAAATCTTCGAATTAATCACCCGGTTTGCAAGGGTATTCGCATAAGCAAATAAAGCCAGAAGTATTCAACTACTCTCAATAATGGCAATTATGTGTTTGTTTCTCTTCATTGCATTTTTTTCTTCCCTATTGAGGGGAACTATGTCACTCTGATTCTTCATTGGTCATAGGTCAATGGAGATACGTAGGTAGAAGATCGTCAGGTTTTTCCGAGCAACCTTATGGGGCATCTTTATTCCCCAGCCTTACTTTTCCTCCAGACGTCTCGTGTCAGAATAATTGGAAGAAGAGGTATGATTGCCATGACGGACATGCAACCATTTACTTGAAGATTACAAGTCCATAAAAAAGCTACTGATCACTGGAAGCATTCAAGATTGATAGGTCCAGACGGAGTCAAGCCTCCTCAACTACGACAATATTTAGTTTCTTCACTGCATTCTCATTTGTAATTTTTATTTGCTAAACATTTGTCTGCGTGCATGAAACTTGTTTGTTTTTTAATGTTAATCATAATAAAACGCGCATGTTTTTCTCAAAGTAATTCATTCGTATTTACTCGTAATTTTGTGTATGTGCATTGCAGTACCAACTCTCGTAATGTTGATGATGTATAGGCTTTGTTTCAAATCTCAAACATTGGAGATATAAGGGAAATAGACCCTCTCTAACCCATTTGAGCCTTGAAAAAGGAGTTTCTTTTCGCATGAAAAAACCCTTGCATTTAACCCAGGGGCAGAGTAGGTGTCAACTGGTTGGACCTAGCGTTCAGAATTTCCTAAAAGGAGTGCGCATCTGAGGATCCATTACCTTTCATTGTACCAAATCAAGAGGTCCAAAGACCAGAAACCACAATGGTTATACTAATCAAGAGGTCCAAAGAGCAGAAAGCACAATGGTTATCCCAATCAGGAGGTCAAAAGACCAGAAACCACAATGGTTATCCCGATCAGGAGGTCAAAAGACCGGAAACTACAATGGTTATCCATCATCAACTGATAAGTGAGGCAGTCACAACCCTCGCAAATCAATCAAGACAAACAGTGTCACACGATTTGTTCAAAAAAAAGAATCGCAAAAATTAGGGCATCTCGCTAGACTTTACAATCAAAGATTCACAAGAATCAGTCCAGGAAAAAGTTAGGGATAAGCAAAATAATGTATTAGCGGAAGACGAAAAGGATTACACAAGAAATATCCTCAAACAAGAACAAAATCGTGTGATACAAACACGAAATACAAAGGGGTGACTGAATCCCAAAACAACCTGATTGTTGCTTGAACCATTAGTGTTATTGGTTCCTCAACCATCACAAAACCCTTTTTTATAGGTGAGTTCTTATGAAAGCTAGTTGAACATAGGAATGGAGAATATCACGAAGATGGGTGGGCACAAATAAACTTCAATCCTATATCTTTTGTTTCTATAACTGTGAACTAGGCCACGATACAACCCTCAAAAGTCCTAATTGAAACAAGGTCATTTTGAGAGCATACTACCATGAGACCGCGTTCCTGACTCCTATGAGTTGTACTAAAAGATCATTGCCGGTATTGCATGTGCATGCTTTCTATTATATAAAAAAGTCAATGTCGTATCTTAACCAGTGATTTGCTCACAAGGGTTTGCGACATCTTTTTCAATAAAAACTTGAATATTAACATGTCTGTCGTATTAGAATTTACATTCTCGGAATAAAACATTTTCTGCTTGCATACATTTGTTTGAAATCACAGAAGTTTACATATGGAATCTCAGTCCAGAAGCTTAATATTTTCAAATTGAGAAGTCTAAAACTTCTGAAAGAGAATCACGTCGAGGTGCATCTTTCCAAGAAACTCCATTGAGTAGGGACTTTCCCAACCAGTCGTGGTAAGATCCAACTAATCTGGGGAAGTTACATCGATCAATCTCTTTAAATTTCAGCCAAACTGGGGCAATCACTTCGAGATTTAAATCTCTCAAAGAACAATTGGTCTGGGTATTCACTTGAAGATCAGTCAATCAGGGGAAATTACTCAAAGGCTCATACTGGGGCAGGCCACCCCCAAGAGCACTAGAAGTTACTCTCTCCCGAAGACGGTCAGTCAGAAACACCTATCCAGAGTTCAAATACTGGGGCAGAATATATCCATGGTAAGAGGTCTTTCACGAATCCTCATGAGGCAAATCCTTGCATAAATCATGCAGTCTGGGGCAGTTATCTCGAGATCCGATGAATCTTTCCAAGAGTTTGAAGACGCTAAAGCATCTCGGATGCCAGGGTTTCTGTAAAATCCTCTTGAGATAATTTCTTTCGATAGACCCTAGTCTGAGGCGAGTTAAAGATTGCAAGGAACCATTGTTCACCCATGATCAGTAGGCAGACAACCAGCCCAGAGGCTGAAAGCAAAGCCATTTCCAGCACAAAACTTTAGGAAGTCTTTCCTCAGCAGACATTGAGAAAAATTCCTCAGCAAGTCTCATCAGACCATCCCTTCTCCAGTAGAGCAACAAGGAGAAAGTTACTTCCTGAGTAGAAGGGTATCACTATCTCCCATCCCCAACATGGGACGCCTTACATCTCTCATCCCCAGCATGAGACTCATCTTACCTCTCATTCCAGCGAGAGGCGATCAAAACTCTTATCTTCAGCAGGAAGTATCCTCTCTGATGTTCTCCATCATCCCTAGTAGAGTTGGAGATTGAAATCTTCCCCATCATAACAATAAAAGTCTGGTGTTCTCCCCAAGCAGAGAGTCTTCCTTCAACGGAGAAGTATTCCTATCCAGAGTCTTCTTATCCCCAGCAGTACATGAAGATTCATTATTCCCTAGAAGTGGTGAAGATAGGGGGAAACCTGAGGGTTTTTCTTCCTTACACATCATTGTTCGGGGTCTTCCCCAGTGAAGTTGTTAGCTAAAGTCTAATCTGCATTGGCATATCTTCCCCAAGCAGAAGAATGTGTATCTGAGAGATTCCCCAACAGGTTTCTTCCTCAGTAAAATACCCACACGTCTGTTTCCCCAGCCGAGTCAGAAGGATATCACTTCCCCAACGGAGTTCAACGAGTAACGTACCTCTCAAATCAAGTTCATCCCCAATAGGGCCTTGGCTCTCCAATATTAAAGTCCAATTTATTTTTGGAAGTGGTGGAAGTTCATGAGCTAGCGTATCATTAACATTATCCCCCGCAAAGTTGTTTTTCCCCACAGGGATTCATCAAATCAATTCAGTTATTATTTCTCCACAGTCAAGCTACTGGGAATACCTGTTATCTCCTCATCAGGAGATCCTTTTGAATTTGCATTTAGTAATCATCATTACATTTGCATCCTCAAAGAAAGCGTAGCATTTCCATCATCATGGAGCATTACACCATGGAAAATTCTAACATATACATATAAAGCATAAGCCAGTTTTGGTACCCTGCAAAAGCCCAAAACATTGGTTATTCAATCAAACCAAAACATCCCCACAGAGGATACCAAAATACATTACCGGACAGAATTTCAAGTATAATCAAGGGATCAGGGATTTGTCAATCTTGTCTTCAGATACTTGTTGTCTCCTGCAAAATTGTCCTTCATGGAAATCTTTGTAAGTCTACCTTCGGCTTGGTCTTACCTTTTCGAGTTCTACTTCGGCTTGTTCTCGAATTCTTTTGTAAGTATACCGTCGGCTTAGTCTTACGTTTATGACTCCACCTTCGGCTTGGTTTCATGGTGTTTGAGTCTACCTTCGGCTTAGTCTCAATCTTTGTAAGTCCACCATCGACTTGGTCTTACTTTTCCGAGTTCACCTTCGGCTTGTTCTCGAATTATTTCGTAAGTTTACCTTTGGCTTAGTCTTACGTTTACCTTTGGCATAGTCTTACGTTTACGACTCCACCTCCTGCTTGGTTTCGTGTTGTTGGAGTCAACCTTCGGATTAGTCTCAATCTTTGTAAGTCCACCTTCCGCTTGGTCTTACTTTTTCGATTTCACCTTCGGCTTGTTCTCAAATTCTTTCGTAAGTCTACCTTCGGCTTAGTCTTACGTTTATGACTCCACCTTTGGCTTGGTTTCGTGTTGTTTGAGTCTACCTTCGGCTTAGTCTCAATATTTGTAAGTCCACCTTCGGCTTGGCCTTACTTTTTCGAGTTAACCTTCAGCTTGTTCTCGAATTCTTTCGTAAGTCTACCTTCTGCTTACTCTTACATTTAAGACTCCACCATCGGCCTGGTTTCATATCTTTGTTTGAGTCTACCTTCGGCTTAGTCTCAATCTTTGTAAGTCCACCTTCGGCTTGGTCTTACTTTTTCGAGTTCACCTTCGGCTTGTTCTCGAATTCTTTCGTAAGTCTACCTTCGGCTTAGTTTTACGTTTACGACTCCACCTTTGGCTTGGTTTCGTGTTGTTTGAGTCTACCTTCGGCTTAGTCTCAATCTTTGTAAGTCCACCTTCGGCTTGGTCTTACTTTTTCGAGTTCATCTTCGACTTGTTCTCGAATTCTTTCGTTAGTCTACCTTCGGCTTAGTCTTACGTTTACAACTCCACCTTCGGCTTGGTTTTGTATCTTTGTTTGAGTCTACCTTCAACTTAGTCTCAATCTTTGTAAGTTCACCTTCGGATTGGTCTTACTTTTTCGAGTTCACATTCGGCTTGTTCTCGAATTCTTTCATAAGTCTACCTTCGGCTTAGTCTTACATTTATGACCCCACCTTCGGCTTGGTTTTGTGTTGTTTGAGTCTACCTTCAGCTTAGTCTCATTCTTTGTAATTCGCCTTCGGCTTAGTCTTTCTTTTTCGAGTTCTCCTTCGGCTTGTTCTCAAATTCTTTTGTAAGTCTACCTTCGGCTTAGTCTTATGTTTATGACTCCATCTTCGTCTTGGTTTCGTGTTGTTTGAGTCTACCTTCGGCTTAGTCTCAATCTTTGTAAGTCCACCTTCGGCTTGGTCTTACTTTTCCGAGTTCACCTTCGGTTGTTCTTTAATTATTTCATAAGTCTACCTTCGGCTTAGTCTTATGTTTATGACTCCATCTTCGTCTTGGTTTCGTGTTTTTTGAGTCTACCTTCGGCTTAGTCTCAATCTTTGTAAGTCCACCTTCGGCTTTGTCTTACTTTTCCGAGTTCACCTTCGGTTGTTCTTTAATTATTTCATAAGTCTACCTTCGGCTTAGTCTTACGTTTACGACTCCACCTTCTGCTTGGTTTCGTTTTGTTTGAGTCTACCTTCAGATTAGTCTCAATCTTTGTGAGTCCACCTTCGTCTTGGTCTTACTTTTTCGATTTCACCTTCGTCTTGTTCTAGAATTCTTTCGTAAGTCTACCTTCGGCTTAGTCTTACGTTTATGACTCCACCTTCGGCTTGGTTTCGTGTTGTTTGAGTCTACCTTCGGCTTAGTCTCAATATTTGTAAGTCCACCTTTGGCTTGGTCTTACTTTTTCGAGTTCACCTTCGGCTTGTTCTCGAATTCTTTCGTAAGTCTACCTTCGGCTTAGTCTTACATTTACGACTCCACCTTCGGCTTAGTTTCATATCTTTGTTTGAGTCTACCTTCAGCTTAGTCTCAATCTTTATAAGTCCCTCTTCGGCTTGGTCTTACTTTCTCGAATTCACCTTCGGCTTGTTCTCGAATTCTTTCGTAAGTCTACCTTCGGCTTAGTCTTACCTTTACGACTCCACCTTTTGCTTGGTTTCATGTTGTTTGAGTCTACCTTCGGCTTAGTCTCAATCTTTGTAAGTCTGCCTTCGGCTTGGTCTTACTTTTTCGAGTTCATCTTCGTCTTGTTCTCGAATTCTTTCGTAATTCTACCTTCGGTTTAGTCTTACGTTTACAACTCCACCTTCGGCTTGGTTTTGTATCTTTGTTTGAGTCTACCTTCAGCTTAGTCTCAATCTTTGTAAGTCCACCTTCGAATTGGTCCTTTTTCGAGTTCACCTTCGGCTTGTTCTCAAATTATTTCGTAAGTCTACCTTCGGCTTAGTCTCACGTTTACGACTCCACCTTCTGCTTGGTTTCGTTTTGTTTGAGTCTACCTTCAGATTAGTCTCAATCTTTGTGAGTCCACCTTCGTCTTGGTCTTACTTTTTCGATTTCACCTTCGGCTTGTTCTCGAATTCTTTCGTAAGTCTACCTTCGGCTTAGTCTTACATTTATGACTCCACCTTCGGCTTGGTTTCGTGTTGTTTGAGTCTACCTTCGGCTTAGTCTCAATATTTGTAAGTCCACCTTTGGCTTGGTCTTACTTTTTCGATTTCACCTTCGGCTTGTTCTCGAATTCTTTCGTAAGTATACCTTCGGCTTAGTCTTATGTTTACAACTTCATCTTCGGCTTGGTTTCGTATCTTTTTTTGAGTCTACCTTCGGCTTAGTCTCAATCTTTGTAAGTCCACCTTCGGCTTGGTCTTACTCTTTCGAGTTCACCTTCGACTTGTTCTCGAATTATTTCGTAAGTCTACCTTCGACTTAGTCTTACGTTTACGACTCCACCTTCGGCTTGGTTTCGTATCTTTGTTTGAGTCTACCTCCGGCTTAGTCTCAATCTTTGTAAGTCCACATTTGGCTTGGTCTTACTTTTTCGAGTTCAAGTTCGGCTTGTTCTCGAATTCTTTCGTAAGTCTACCTTCAGCTTAATCTTACGTTTATGACTCCACCTTTGGCTTGTTTTCGTGTTGTTTGAGTCTACCTTCGGCTCAGTCTCATTCTTTTATAAGTCCTCCTTCGGCTTGGTCTTACTTATTCGAGTTCACCTTCAGCTTGTTCTCGAATTTTATCGTAAGTCTACCTTCGGCTTAGCCTTACTTTTATGATTCCACCTTCGGCTTGGTCTCGTATCTTTTTTTGAGTCTATTGATTGAGGTCAGTATGTCTCTTTTGCAAAGTCTGTCTGAGGTCAGTCTTTGTGTTTTTGGTTAGCAACTGGGGTCGGTATAGCATTGTGTTTCAATTCGAGGATTGTTTCGAGTTAGATCCGAGGATTTTTTATGAGTTGTTATTTTAGGATGGCATTCTCTTCTTCAAATCCTTCCGAGGTTGGTCTTGTTGTTTTGGCTATCATTCGAGGATGGTAGACCATTTGGAGTTTATTGATCGAGGTCAATATCTCATCTCGCACAGTCTGATCGAGGTCACTCCTGGTCCCTTTTTGATATTTAGTTTGATCTAAGTACAATGGTCTCATTTCCTGGAGTTGTCATCCAAGAATGGCATTTTACCAATATATTTCATTTCCCACAGAATACAAATTTTCTGGTCTATTCGGGTATTCAATCCCTCCATACCTTGAAAGTCGGAATGCAATTGCTATCATCCCTTCAGGTCTACAGTTGATTGAATAGGGGCAGCTGTAATACCCCAAATTTTTCCCTCTCATTTTTTGTCATGGTATCTAGCATGTCACATTGCATTCATAATTCCATACATTGCGTAATAATAATAATAATAAAGTAAGTTATGCATCATTCGTTAGCATACAAGGCATGTGATCGAGGTTCACTCAGGGGCAATATCAAATATCAGAACTCAAGGTTGGAGCTGGCTCAGAACGGACGGTGGAGATGCATTCAGAGGGTTTCCCACCAAAAGGAAGGAAATTAAAAATTTTCATCTGTTAATTGGTTAACCCCAGGGGTTAACTGGTTAACGCCAGGGGTTAACCGGTTAACGCCTTCGAATTTTGGGCAAAATTTTCAAAATTCAGTTGGTGCCTCCTTCAACTTTCCATTCTCCACTTTGCCTTGCATTTTACCCACTTTCTAGACCCTTCCACCACCTTTCTATGGAATATTCCAAGGAATATTCTAGTAACCCTAACCAACTTTAACTAACTCCTAAGCTAACTCCTAACCTCACTTTCCAAACCCAATGCCCAAGCTAACTCCTAACCCAAAGCATGCTCCAAACCTAACACCTATATAAACTCAATATGCTCCTAACCTCACGACTTCAACCTCATTTTTCAATTTCATCTCATTTATTCTCTCATCACTCTCACTTTTTCTCTCCATTTTCCAAATTCACCAAAGCTTCATCATCAAGATCTTTCCAGTTTCACATTGAAACTCGAAAATTGGAAGCTTAGCCTTCATCATCTTCACCGATTCAGCGGATAATCGAAGAATTCGTCAAGGTTACGGTGTTCATTTCACTGTTCGGAAGCTTTTCGAGTCGATTGCATTTATTTTACACTCTTGCGGATCGAAGCTTGGAACCTCCGATATTTTCTTCGTTCGTGCATTGATCAACATCGCAACAATCACCAAAGCAAGCCTCCACTTTGTAGGTTGGAGGATCCGAAACTACTTCTTGCTTTAATTTATTTCTCTTCATCTTGCCGTAAGGCATTCTTCAATTGTTTTGAGATTGTATTGATTTATTCGGTTTGATCTTTCATAGCTAGAATTCTAGCACGATCATAGTTATTATAGGCGTTAGAAGGTGGTGTTTAGGTGATAATTCCGTGCTAATATGGTAATGATTGTATTAGGAGCTTTAGGAAATAAGTCAATAGCTAGAAGTTCTTTTTTCCTCACTGTTTTTCAATTCTTGTTCAGTGTTAACCGGTTAACACCCAGGGTTAACCGGTTAACACACTATTTTTACCCTGATTAACTGATTTTTTGAACCCCTTAACCGGTGAACCCTGGGGGTTAACTGGTTAACGCTGTGCTGATTTGGTTTCTTGTGTTGTTTTCTTGCATGTTTGTGTACCATTCCTTCTTTTATAATCATGGATTTGTAGATTGTGATTTTAGGGAATTTTAGAAGCTGGTTTAGGGCAGGTACGCGTAGTTTCTGTAGCTTTCAACGTGTGTTTCGTTAGTTTCTGATTTTAAGCATAAGTGTTGCATATAGGTTCATAGCATATTGTGATTCTTGTTTGCATGAGTTAGCATCATTCATGGAATGTTAATAAATGTTTACACTTCTGTTTTGTATCACATTTGAAGTCCGTTCAAGTTTTGGTTAAATCATGTGTATAATGGAAAAATTAGCATATTGTTAAATCACATAAATCATCTAGTTTGCATCCATTGATTATATGATGATATGTTGCATTCCATTGTTGGTAATCCATTTCATGTTGTTACATAACTTGCATGATTATTACATTCCACTGTATGAATTAGACTCATGTTGATGTCTTGTACCCCAAAATTTTCCCTCCCACAATTAAGGCAATGTATCTCAAGATTTCTCAAGGTTCACAATTGGTCAAAAGGATTGAAGGTTTCATTAGACTAAGGCCTCAAGTGAGCTTCATAACATCCCACATATCTTAAATAATCCTCATGTCAAGTTTCAGAGCTTTCCCAATAAGTTTGACCAGTCAAATGTTCAGATATCCAAAAATCAGTTAACTTGGTAAACAAAACTCAAACTGAGGTAAACTGTGGTCAACTCAAATTAAAACTTCAAGGTTTTTGTCAACATTAAGATTATGAGGTAAAATTCATCATTTGATCAAAGGTTTATCATGATTCATCAAGGAAATCTCAGATCATCAATAATCAAGAAGTTTCTAAATTATGGTTTTACAGTAAAAGTCAACTGAACTTTGACCAGCCATAACTTCCACATACTTCATCAAAATTTTCCCATCCAAAGCTCATTTTGAAGGAAATTGAATTCTCTACAACTTTGTGTATCACAAGACAAGCCTAAAATTCTTTATTTGGAAGGTATGATCTAAAACATTATAGGTCCATTTGAAAGTCAACAAAAATTCAACTTTTTCCAAAGCTCATAATTTGAAAATGGTAAAAGATATGGACATGGGACCAAAGAGGTTTGTTAGAATACTCTCTAAGCTTTCTAAAAAGTCCAATAACACCTTCATATCCTTAAAATTGAGCGAGTTGTGCCTTGTCAAAGTTGGGAAAATTTCAAGGGGTGTATGAAGCTAAAAAGGTCTTAACTTCAAAATTTTCCAAATGAGCCCATAAAATTGTAACCCAATCTCAAAGATAAAGTCATGCACGACTCAATGACCATTTATTCTGATTTTTATAATTTATTTTCTATTATTTTGGATTTTATTTGTTAAAATTCAATTTAAATAAAAATAAAATATAAAAAGTCAATATTTGGATCAAATCTTTGTTCTAGAAGCATTCACACATCATTTAAACTGATTGGATACCATCCAAATTCGTGCTAGACCAAATTGGCAAGGATATATGTGATTTTTGAATCATTATCTGTGATTGATTTCTTCCATATCAAGTAACTCAAATCCATGAACAAGAGGCCCAAAAATTGACCTAATTTCATTCCATACATATACTAAAAGATAAACAAACACTTGGGGACGAAAATCAGAGGCCAAAAGATAGGATTCAAACTTCAAATTTTCACCAAAAAACTCCAATTCGGTTTCTTCCTTGCAGGCAGTATCAAGGCTTTTTAAAGGTTGAGACATGATCCTTGATGTCTCTTGAAGCTATCCTGATCAATTGCATCATTCAAAACGCATCCATATGCCATAACCGAACTCATTTATCCTTGCTTTATTTTTTTTCAATTTGCATATGTTTACTTGATATAACTGAAAACTAATGATCGATTCATGTTTGTTATGTCATAAGGAGGATTTCTGGACAACTTAATCAATGGCTCATGGCTTAATCTCCGAAACACCTTTGTTAGGGTTCTTACCTCCAATTTAGGGTTTCGTGATTTAATACATGTAAATGGATTCTAAAGGCTTAAATGAACTGAGATTGTTATGATGAGTGCAATGGTATGTTCAATTTGGTGAAATTTTGCAGGTACCGTAGTCGTTGATGAAACCTAGGATTTCCTACAAAATTGAAATCGCAAGAAAAATTGTATCTAAATTCGCAGGAAAAAATGCAGGGCTGGAGGTTGAAGGAGACCTCAGCGCGCGCGTTTTATATTGTAAAATTTGTGTTTTTTATATAATATTGTTGTTGTTATATTGACAAAGGCAGGTTGATGGCTCAGTGGTAAGGGCGCGCAAGGCATTAGTCTGAGGGTGTGGGTTCAAGTCTTTCCCTCAACATTTTTTTTATATTCCAGTCATTTAATTTGTTTTATAATATAATTTCTATTCTATTCTTTATCACCAGCGCGCCTGTAGCCCAATGGAGGAACTTGGAGGCTGTATAGGGAGGGTCATGGGTTCAAACTCATCATCCTAACATTTTGGTATTTCTAACCCATTTTTATTTATTATTTCAAATTATATATTTTCTTTAACAACAAATTTTCCTAAAAACCTTTTTTTAATAAAAAACCTTTTCCCAAAAATGTTTTTTAATATAACCTTTTATCTTCTAATTTTTTTTATATAATAATAATTTTTAATTCATTAACATAGTTAGGATTTAATAAATTTAATTTTAATCCAATTTTTTACAAACCCTAATATTTTTTAAGAAAACTTTTAAAACCTAATTTTTCCTAAACCCTAAAATATTTTTTCCAAACCTTAAACCCTTTCCTCTTTTTTATGTTATTCATAATCTGCCTTGTTATTGTTGCTCTGAAGTTTTTCCTTCGCCATTATAATTATGTAACTGCTTATCACTTGTAAATGTTCATATTTTTATTTTTTGCCTCTTAATTATGTAATTGCCCCGAAGCATTGTAATAGCATAGAAATTTCTCATTTTTTGCCTTTAATTTTTTGCCATTTATTTTTATTTGATAATTACATGGTTAGTAAATAGGGAGTGGCAAAACCTAATTGAAATTAATATAAATTTAGACAATTTAATTAAAAAGATTAAATACTTGAATAGAATCACTCACACACGTAAGTCGATCTATGATCGCCGTCTGCACCTCCTAGGGTTACCCTTCTTAAAGTTGCCTTAATATGGTCAAGTCCCTCGAAATTAAGGTGTCTTAAGCAAAGTCCCTCCATAAAATAAATCATCTAGTCCCTCCCAGATTCTAAAAGATCAAGTCCCTACGAGGTTGCCTACGATAAATGATCTCGTCCCTTCGGTAAAAGATGATAGTCCCTCCCAATTGCTAAAGACACCCTCAAGTTGCCTTCGTTGACCATACGATGACCATATGCCTGTCCTTTAAATCCAAGGTAATGACTACCTATTCCTTAATAATAGGGACAGTCTTACCCTTGAAAGAATATAAAAGAACATGAATGACTTAGTCTAGGGTAGGAACTCTAAGTTGCTGGCTCACACCCTTTAAAAATAATTTTCACACCTCACTATTTTTAAACATTTTCAAATAAAGGCTTTGTATACATCCATACGAGGATCATTACAAAGTACTTAGAAAAATTTCTAAATACACACTACACTTTCCTTTTTCAAAACAATTAAGTGAGCTAAGTAACTAATAGTCCATGGATAACCATGGATATAAAGGGTGCTAACACCTTCCCTTTATATAACCTACCCCCCGAATTCAAGTCTTTTAAAATTAGGTTTTTCCTGTTCTTTCATGTCCTTTCCACTTGGATAAAATAAAAGTCGGTGGCGACTCTTGCTATCCGCAACATTTATAGAAAGTCAGTTCTCCCACCGTGTTACAGAACTGGCGACTCTGCTGGGGACTTACTAAGTAAAAGAGGGGTACCCTTAGGAATTAGGTCACTTAATTGTTTGCTTTGTTTGCTTTATATTATCTGTTGGGCTTTTGTGTGAAAGATCGTAACCCGAATCTAGTGTACCCTAGGTAAGTAGCAATAGACCAAGGAAATTGTATGGCGTATACCGATATGGTTGATCTGGTGGCTACGTTAGTGTGACTTCTTGGTCGGTTCTTATGTTCCTTAAGTAAGTTGAGGATAACCTGATGCTGCCATATGTTGTCATTACACTAACTGACTTTTTAGAACCCTAATTAACCCATCATGGCCTTTAGAAAGTAGTGAGATAGCCGAATTTGGTGAAGACTAAAGTTGGTTGATACTCGATCCTACGTTCATTGAGATTCTAATCTTGGGAGGTTTTGGTTGGCAAATCAGTTGCCTACTGAACAACAACCCTTGAGAAGGATCAGTGATATTGAGATCCCTTAGAACCTGTTTACTTTTGTAGGACAGGATGAACCAACTAAACTTCAGGGGATGGTACTTACCTTTAAACCTCATGCAAGCCTCTAACCCTAGGACTATGGTGTGACTTGTTTGTGTGTGCCACATGTTTGTGATTGAACATAACATCATAACATCATGACATTATAAGCATAAAAGTTTCACTAACCAATTCAAGGACCAAAGGATTTATCTTTGTTCTTTGTTGCAGGTTATGGCTTCCACTCGTAGGAACACTATCCGGATCAACTTTGTAGGGATACCTTCTAAGCTTAAGGAATTGGTTTCTAAGGTTTCTGAAAGCTCCCAATTCATCAAGAAGCATGGTCACCTATTGGATCTAGTTACTTCAGGGTTTAATGAAGACATGATGAGTGTCCTATTCCAGTTCTTCGATCCTAAACATCATTGCTTCACATTCCCTAACTATCAGCTGGTACCTACAATGGAGTAATTCTCCAAGCTACTGGGTTTGCCTATCCTTGATCAGAGACCCTTCACAGGCTTAGAGAAAGAGCTTAAACCTGAAGTCATTGTTGCAGCCCTACATTTGAAGAAATCAGACATTTTCCTAGAAACAAGATGTGGAGTTAAGGGTATTATTGCTAGAGTATTGATAGAGAAAGCTCAGGGGTTCTTAGATACTATGAGTTACGATGCTTTTGAGGAGATATTAGCTTTGCTAATTTATGGGTTGGTACTATTCCCTGATCTAGACCAGTTCATAGATGTACACGCCATCAACATATTTCTAACTCACAATCCAATGCCTACCTTGCTTGGAGATATCTTACACTCTTTTCACACTCGTACTACGAAAGCGAGAGGAATTCTGATGTGTAGCATACCTATATTATCAAGGTGGTTTATTTCTCACCTTCCTCGATCAGTGATGAAGAATGAACAATGGTTAAGGGGGTCTAAGAGGATCATGTCACTTTCTCATTCAGACATTCATTGGTGTTCTCGATCTATGGAGAATGTTACTATCATTGACCGTTGTGGGGAGTTCCCTAATGTTCCACTCCTTGGCATAAGAGGGGGCATTACTTACAACCCTTCTTTAGCTCTACGTCAGTTTGGTTATGCTCAGAGTAATGGTCCTCATGACATGCTTATTCAGGGTATTATGTTTGACTACGACAACAATCTTCAAGGTTACCATCAAAGGTTTATACGAGCTTAGATCAAAGTGAACACGGTTGATAGAAAGACTCTTAAACCAAAGTACTCCATTCCTATGGAACCTTACCTCATATGGGTGAGATTTTGTGCTCAGACTCTTATGATGTCATATCCTGTTGTTCTACCAGTTACTATGGAGCCTATTATTGAAGGAGATGTTCCTTATACCATTCTCCATCCTGATATGCCCACTGATTTAGAGGAGTTGCAGAAGTCTTGGATCCAACTGAAGGAGCAAAGAGATACCTTTGAAGCTTAATTCAGGATTAGCCAAGGAATAATGCTGGAACTGACAAAGCAACTTCACGAGAAGCGGAATCTCAACACATACCTCAACACAAAGAGGAAGCGTTCATGGGAGACCTAAGTCCCATATATTTATTTCTTTGTACTCTATTCTTATTTCCTTTAATTGTAAGCCCAATGGGAAATTTATATTAACACTTACTAATAAAAGTTTTGCTTTTGTTTTTCTTTAAACAAATTTAAATCCTATATGGTCCTTGAAAACATTGCATATAAATATATATACCATATCATTGCATCACAGGTTTCTTACAACAGGTATCTTATCTTCTCATTGTTTATTTCAGCAGAAATGGCTCTCGAACAAACAGTCAAGGAACTCCAGACTCAGAATGCCTAATTTCAAGAGATGATTCTGAATTTGTCCAGGGGACAAGATGAGCTGAAGGCACTTCTGACCAAGAAAAAGAAGAAGACCAAAAAACCAGTTGGCTTCATCAACATGGGTAGAAGGTTCAGAGGTACAGTCAAGACAGTTGAGGAAGTTGAAAATCCTGGGGATGAAAATTCTGAGAGAGAAGAAGGCAGTCTCCATGGTACTACTGAAGATTATGATTATGAGGAGAATTATTACAATGATTCGACCGTTGAGGAGAAATATAAGATACTGGAGAACCGGGTGAATGCTATAAAACTACAGAAGACTTTTGGGTTTGACTTTGAATATTTGAGCTTGATTTCTGGGGTCTCCATCCCTATTGGTTTCAAAGTTCCTACTTTTGTGGTGTATGATGGTGTGTCATGTCCAAAGTTGCATCTGAGATCTTATGTCAGGAGGATTAAACCACATACTCCTGATAGGAAGCTGTGGATTCATTTCTTCCAAGAGAGTTTGTCTGGAGCTCAACTGGAATGGTACTATCAATTGGAGAGTACCAACATTCATAATTGGAATAATCCTACTGAGGCTTTCTATAAGCAGTATCAATATAACTCTGATTTAGCACCAACTCGCATGCAGCTCCAAAGCATGTCCATGGGTTCTAAAGAAAGCTTCAAGGAGTATGCTCAGAAGTGGAGAGATCTTGCAAGTAGAGTTCAACCCCTTTTGACTGACAGGGAATTATTTGATATGTTTATGAGTACGTTGATTGGTCCTTTCTATATTCATCTCATTGGAAGCCCATCCTCTGGTTTCACTGAGCTGATAATGACTGGAGAACGTGTGGAGAATGGAATACGATGTGGAAAGATTCAGATGGTTTCCTCTTCAAGTACCACCAAGAAGCCTTCCAATGGGAAGAAGGAATCCAATGTTGTGTATGGCCAACAAGGTTGTAATAATCGTAACCAGTCTATGGGAGCTGTTCTGATTTCTAATCCTGCACCTACACCACAAGAGCAGCAGCAGAATAGTCAGCCCAAGCCTAGGAGGCAATTTACAAAGATCAATATGTCATTGGCCCAGGCTTTGCAACACATGTTGAAAGAAGAGCTGGTTACTTTGAAGGATACTCCTAAAAATCCCAACACTTCTTCTCCTTGATACAATCCAAATGCAAGGTGTGCATATCATTCCAATAGTCTTGGACATGATACCAATAGTTGTTGGGCGTTGAAGAACAAAATTCAGGATATGATTGAAAATGGAGAGATTGAGTTTGACCCTCCTAAAACTCCTAATGTCATTACTGCTCCTATGCCTAAGCATGAGAAAACTGTTAATGTTGTTGATGAAGTTTCTTATATTTATATTGTGGCTGAATTAACTACTCCTCTATCCATTGTCAAGAAGAAGTTGACACAAGTCGGTTTATTTCTGGGTTACAATGAAGATTGTTTTTACTGTGCCTATTAACCTAATAGTTATTGGAAGCTGAAGGAAGGTATTCAGCATCTGATGGACAACCATACTATATTATTTGAGAAGACCCATTATGTAGAGAGTTTATGTGAAGGTCTGACCCAAGATCTGAAGCTTGAAGATATGGCTATGGTTGATAAGAATCATGTGAAGATTACCTCCAAAGGACCTGTGAAAATCACTTCCAAGGGTACAATGAGAATCACTTCTGAAGGTCCTGTGAAGGTTACTGCTGAGCCAAGGGTGGCTCTAATGATTATTACTACTCTTGGTCCAATTCCATATACTTATGATAAGGCTATACATTGGAACTATGGTTCTGATGTTTATATCCATGGTGTCAAGCAAGAGCCTTTGACTGATACACCTGCTACTGATGCTAATCCTGATGTTGACAATATTGCTGGGTCTAGTAAGGTTACCAGGAGTGGAAAAATTTTATCTCCAGAAGACACCTCAAAGACTGTTGTTGCTCCAGTTCATATCTCTAACTCCAGGCAAAGTACTGAGGTGAAGGGGCAAAGGACTAGTGATTGAACCTGTTCAAGCTGAGGCACTAGCTAATGAAGATCTCTCCAAGCAAATGGAAGAAGTACTAAAAATCATCCGCAAGAGTGATTATAATATTGTTGACCAATTGGGGCATACTCCCTCTAAAATCTTTATGTTGTCTCTGCTATTATGTTCTGAAACCCATGCTAAGGCTTTAATCAAGTTCCTGAAGACTGCTCATGTACCACATGAAATCTCTGTGGACCAGTTTGAGAATTGTGTTGCTCATCTGACTAGTGATAATGGTTTGAGCTTTTATGATGCTGATCTGACTCCTGCTAAAAGAAACCATAATAGAGCTCTGCACGTCTCCATTGAGTGTAGGGGCACTACTTTATCTCATGTGTTGGTGGATAATGGTTCTTCATTGAATGTGTTACCCAAGGAGGTTTTGGACAAACTCAACCTTGAAGATGTTGTGTTAAGACCAAGTAATATGGTAGTGAGGGCCTTTGATGGTTCATGAAGAATGGTGCATGGAGAAGTGGATCTCTCAATCAAAGTGGGCTCTCAAGTTTTGATTTTACTTTCTATGTGATGGATATTCGTCCTGCGTAATCCTGTTTTCTTGGGCGCCCTTGGATCCATGGGGCAGGTGTTGTAACCTCCACTTTACATCAGAAGTTGAAGTATCCAGTGAAAGGCAAGATTGTCACTGTTTATGTTGAAGAAGAATACATGGTCAGTCATGTGAATGCTTTTAAATATGTTGAGATGGAGGGTGAATTTGTTGAAACTCCTTGCCAGACATTTGAAGTGGTTCCTGCTCCTCAGCCTGTCCCTGCTGCTAAAAATGTTCCTGTGATTACCAGAGTACCTCCTACAATGGCCTCTCTCAAGGATGCTAAAGTTGTGGTTGAAGAAGGTGGTTGTACTATTTGGGGTCAGCTTCCTGACATTCCTTACAAGTCTGACAAGTTTGGTTTGGGTTTTATTGCAGAATCTCAGAAGGTTGTTCGTCGTGCTTGTGTTGTTTGTATCACTAACCAAGGAATCATAAAGGACCAAGTCAATGTTGTGGGAGATTATGATGAATATTACAACCTGGATAATTGGATCTTTCCTACCATTGGTGATGGGCTCAATAATTGGAAGGCTGAAGACATTATTCCTATCTCCTTTAGTTAGGAGTAAATGTTATTTTTGTTTTTCTAATTTTAATTTTTGTAATTTTGAACAATTAAATAATTTTGAGCCTTGTGCCTTTCCCGGGGCACAACGGTGTGCTTGTTAGGGATGTCATTTCATTTGCATATTTTCATTCAATAAAATCAATGGACGTTTCTTGCTTTCGTAAATATTTCGCTCTTTGTCTTTCTTTTATTTTTTCCTTTATCAAAAGCTATGTGTTCTTACACACACCCACGTCACTAAAATGTAGATCCTTATCCTCTCTAGATCCTGTTGATAACAGTTCTGCTATTGCCAATTATAACTTCGAGAATCCGATCTATCAAGCCGAGGATGGAAAGGAGGAATATTGTGAAGTACCTGTAGAGTTGGCTAGATTTCTACAGCAAGAAGAGAAAGCTATACAGCCACATGAGGAACCAATTGAAGTTGTGAATCTGGGAACTGAAGAGAACAGGAAAGAGGTCAAGATAGATGCTGAATTGGAATACGGTGTTAAGAACAGGTTGATCCAGATGTTACATGACTATGTGGAAATTTTTGCTTGGTCTTATGAAGATATGCCAGGAAAGGATATTGATATTGTGGTTCACCGTCTACCAATGAAAGAGGATTGTCGCCCAATAAAACAGAAAGTTCGTCGTATGCATCCTGAAATGTCAGAAAAGATTAAGGCAGAAGTGATGAAACAATTCAATGCAGGGTTCCTAGCTGGTACTTCTTATCCTCAGTGGGTTGCAAATGTGGTACCTGTGCCTAAGAAAGATAGAAAAGTACGCATGTGTGTAGATTACAGGGATTTGAACAAAGCCAATACCAAAGATGACTTTCCACTTCCACATATTGATGTTCTAGTAGACAACACTACTCAACATAAGATATTTTCTTTTATGGATGGTTTCTCTGGTTACAATCATATTAAGATGGCACCTGAAGATATGGAGAAAACTACATTTGTTACACAATGTAGCACCTTCTGCTATAAGGTATTGCCATTTGGTTTAAAGAACGTTGGGGCAACATATCAGCGTGATATGGTAGCTTTGTTCCATGATATGATTCACCATGAGATAGAGGTATATGTGGATGATATGATAGCCAGATCTCAGACTGAAGAAGAACAACTTGATCATCTTCACAAGTTGTTTGAGAGGTTAAAGAAGTACAAGTTGAGATTAAATCCAAACAAGTGTACCTTTGGAGTTAGATCTGGTAAACTTTTGGGTTTTATTTTCAGTGGTAAAGGTATTGAAGTTGATCCTACAAAGGTAAAAGCTATACAAGAGATGTTTGTTCCCCGTACTAAGAAGGAAGTTAGAGGTTTCTTGGGACGATTGAATTACATTGCAAGATTTATTTTCCAGTTAACTGCTACTTGTGAGCCAATCTTCAAGTTGTTGAAGAAAGATCAAGTAATGGAATGGAATGACGAATGCCAGGTAGCCTTTGATGAGATCAAAAAGTACCTCAAAGAACCTCCTATATTGATACCACCAGTTGAAGGAAGATCCTTGATTATGTACCTGACAGTATTGAATAACTCAATGGGGTGTGTGTTGGGGAAACATGACGAGTCTGGTCGAAAAGAGCAGGCAATATACTACCTTAGCAAATAATATACCGACTGTGAACCAGATACTCACTGCTCGAGAATACTTGATGCGCTTTGGCATGGGCTGCTCGCCGACTAAGACGGTCTATGTTGACTCATACCACTTTATTGATTTCAAAAATGGATCCAATCAAGTACATATTGAGAAACCTGCTCTCTCCGGACAAATAGCGAGATGGCAAATGATCCTGACAGAATATGATATACAGTACACTACTCAGAAAGCAATTCAAGGAAGTGTAGTAGCTGATTATTTAGCTCATCAGGCAGTGGAGGATTATCAGTCTATGAATTTTGAGTTTTCGGATGAAGATATTATGATTGTTACTAAAGAACCTAGACAGTATGAAGGACCTGAACAAGGATCCTAATGGACTATGGTTTTTGATGGAGCTTTTAATGCGCTTGGTAATGGTGTTGGTGTTGTAATTATCTCTCCTAAAGGTTGTTATACACCAATTACTGCAAGACTTTTCTTTGATTGTACTAATAATATGGTTGAATATGAAGCGTGCATCATGGGTATCAAAGCTGCCATTGAGATGAAAATTCAGTTTTTGAATGTATATGGAGATTCAGCCCTGGTAGTTAGTCAAGTCAAAGGAGAATGGGACACCAAGCATCCAAATCTCATTCCCTACAGAGAGCATGTGTTGTCTTTGATCCCGTACTTTGAAGAGATCACTTTTGGACATATTCCACGAGAAGAGAAGCAGTTGGCATATGCATTAGCCACCATGGCATCTATGTTTGAAATCAGTTGGGATGATGAAGCTCCCAGGATTACTATTGATCGATTTGATGAACATGCATACTGTAATGAGGTTGATACTAAAGGAGTCGAAGAAAAGCCTTGGTTCTATGAAGTGAAAAGGTATCTTGAAGCTCAAGAGTTCCCTGAGGGGGCATCTGTCAATGATAAGAAGTTTCTGAGGAGATTTTCTGCTAAGTTTTTCCTGAGTAATGGAATTTTGTACAAGCGCAATCATGATTCAACTTTGCTTCGTTGTGTGGATAAGAAGGAAGCAACAGAGATTATGGAGGACATGCATGATGGGATCTTCGGTACTCATTATAGTGGGCATACCATGGCTAAGAAGATATTGAGAGCAGGTTACTATTGGTCTACCATGGAAGCTGATTGCTATCAACACTCCAAAACTTGTCACAAATGCCAGATTTATGCTGATAAGGTTCATGCACCTCCAGTTTCATTAAATGTTCTGACTGTTCCTTGACCTTTTGCCATGTGAGGAATTGATATGATTGGTGATATCAAACCTACTACTTCCAATGGACATCGTTTCATCCTTGTGGCTATTGATTACTTCACAAAGTGGGTAGAGGTAACTTCATTTGCTTATGCTACCAAGAATGTTGTGGCTCGATTCATCAAGTATAATCTTATATATAGGTATGGCATCCCTGAAAGGATTATCACAGATAATGGCACTAACTTGAACAATACTATGATTACTGACCTCTGCATGCAGTTCAATATTAAGCATCATAATTCTTCTCCATATCGTCTGAAGATGAATGGCATAGTGGAAGCCGCCAACAAGAATATTAAGAAGATCTTGCAGAAGATAACAATTACATATAAAGATTGGAATGAGATGTTACCATTTGCTCTTCATGGTTATCGTACCACAATACGTACTTCAATGGGGGAAACCCCATTCTCCCTTGTCTATGGTATGGAGGCAGTTCTACCCATCGAAGTTTAGATTCCCTCCTTGAGAATTATGAAGGATGCATGCTTAGATGAAGATGAATGGATTCAGACTCGACTTGACCAGATAAACTTGATTGATGAGAAAAGGTTGGTAGCTGTTTGTCATGGTAAGATGTATCATAAACATATGATAAAAGCCTTCAATAAGAAAGTTAAGCAGCAAGTATATCAGGCTGGTGATTTGGTGATCAAGCGTATTATATTACCACAGGGTGATCCCAGAGGCAAATGGACCCCCACCTATGAAGGGCCGTTTGTTGTTAAGAGGGTATTTTCTGGAGGTGCCATGATGCTTACCACTATGGATGGTGAAGATTTCCCACATCCTGTGAACGCATACATAGTTAAAAAATACTACGCATAAAAAGAAACCCGCTAGGTTGACTGGCCTAGGAAACAATAAGGGCATCCCGGCGAACCAAAAGGGTTCGGGCAATAATTAAGGATATATATAAAAAAAATGTACACCCGGCAAGTCGAAAACCTGAAAAGGAAGCTTGGGCAAAAAAGGTTATCCCGATGGATTGAAAACCTAAAAAGGCGATCCAGGAAAAAGTTAGGGATTAAAGCGTATGACTATGTCTCGTTGGATCACCCATGTAACCTCTACTAGTTGTGTTATCTATGTCAAATTCAACAGATACACATCAGTTCAATCGTTTCTACTCCGACAGCTGAAGATTAGATACTTGAAGATAATGGCAATAGCAGAGTTGAAACTCAATAGGATTATTTACCCATAGCTATTTTTCCTTGTTTTTTTTTTACTTTTTCAAAGTTTCTTCGACGAATTCCTCTTACTAGGATATTTGTCTCCGTGTTAAAATTCGTCTGTTTATAGGCCACTTTCATTTTTCGAATTCAGGTTTAATTTTCTCTCTTTATTCAAAGTAAGAAATATTTTCCGAATTCAGGTTTACTTTTCCCTCTTTATTCAAAGTAAGAAATGTTTTCCGAATTCAGGTTTACTTTTCCCTCTTTATTCAAAGTAAGAAATGTTTTCCGAATTCAGGTTTACTTTTCCCTCTTTATTCAAAGTAAGAAATGTTTTCCGAATTCAGGTTTACTTTTCCCTCTTTATTCAAAATAAGAAATGTTTTCCGAATTCAGGTTTACTTTTCCCTCTTCATTCAAAGTAAGAAATGTTTTCCGAATTCAGGTTTACTTTTCCCCTTTTACTAAAATGAGAAACGTCCGTTGATTATGTTTGAATGCATATATGCTTTTGAATATGATTTATGTTTACCATAAATGCATAAAATACAATAATAGCATTTACTAAGGACGATCGGAGATAGGAATCCAATGAATCTTCGCCGGTTCATCCCCACAGAGTAATCTTTATAGATATTCTAATGGATTACTTCAAATAGTATCTTATACTTCCAACCCTACGAAGTCTTCAAATAGTTTCATTTCAAATACAATATATCCTCCGAAGAATTGATACTTGACTGGACAAGTCTCTCGGAGCAATGTCCATCTCTTTTATCCTCAGTCAGGATATTTAGGAACTTAATCCTTCAATAAGAAGTACGACGAACAAAAACGGGAGGTTCTAAGTACAATATTCCAAAACAAGACGAGAACGGAGTCTTCATATTCCTCAACAACGAATCGGGATTTATTTTCCCCAGCCAGCAGTTGTTCTACGAAGCTACTCATACGCTTCAACTACATAATTCATTCATACATACATCATCATATCATATCATACGCATACAATATTCTCACGAGATGTCATCTTGCCAAGTGTAATATACACCATGATATTTGTATAGAACTAACCTTGTTTTTCAGGTTAATTCCCCAGCAGACAAACGTCATCAACAACTTATACCTTGGGCTACTTTATCCTCCCAAAAGCTATATCACAATACCTTGGGCTGCTTTATCCTCCCAAAAGCTATATCACAATACCTTTGGCTGCTTTATCCTCCCAAAAGCTATATCACAATACCTTGGGCTGATTTATCCTCCCAAAAGCTATATCAAACAACCTTGGGCTACTTTATCTCCCCAAAATCTATATCACAATATCTTGGACTGCTCTACCCTCCAGGATCATATCAAACAACCTTGGGCTACTTTATCTCCCCAAAAGCTATATCACAATATCTTGGACTGCTCTACCCTCCAGGATCATATCAAACAACCTTGGGCTACTTTATCTCCCCAAAATCTATATCACAATATCTTGGACTGCTCTATCCTCCAGGATCACATCAAACAACCTCTTGGGTTGCTACATCCCTCCAAGATTGCATCAATCTACTCTTTGGACAATTTTATCCTCCAAGAAGTATATCTGAAGAACTTTTTCTTTGAATGGCATCTTTAAGCTCATTCAAGCAATACAACCAACCAACATGTTACTCTACGCACCAGCGAGTGCAAATTTTTGGGCTTTTGTGTTCAATTCTCTTCAACCTTCCAGTCACGAATGGCGTGCATGCCAATCTAACTCTTCAGGTTTCAGAAAAATGAACAGGGGCAGCTGTTGTACCCCAAAATTTTCCCTCCCACAATTAAGGCAATCTATCTCAAGATTTCTCAAGGTTCACAAGGTTCACAATTGGTCAAAAGGATTGAAGGTTTCATTAGACTAAGCCTCCTCCTAAACAATGGATCCAGAACTAGGGTTTTGAATTTCTCCAAGATAAATGGACTTCTAAGGCCTCAATTGAGCTTCATAACATCCCACATACCTTAAAGAATCCTCATGTCAAGTTTCAGAGCTTTCCCAATAAGTTTGACCAGTCAAATGTTCAGATATCTAAATATCAGTTAACTTGGAAACAAATTCAAACTGAGGTCAACTCAAAGTCAAACTTCAAGATTTTTTGTCAACATAAAGATTATGAGGTAAAATTCATCATTTGATCAAAGGTTGATCATGATTCATCAAGGAAATCTTAGATCATCAAGAATCAAGAAGTTTCTAAATTAGGGTTTCATAGTAAAAGTCAACTGAACTTTGACCAGCCATAACTTCCACATACTTCATCAAAAATTTCCCATCCAAAGCTCATTTTGAAGAAAATTGAATTCTCTACAACTTTTTAACTCACAAGCCAATCCTAAAAATGCTTCATTTGGAAGGTATGAGCTAAAACATTATAGGTCCATTTGAACATCAACAAAAAGTCAACTTTTTCCAAAGCTCATAATTTGAAAATGGTAAAAGATATGGACATGGGACCAAATATATTTGTTAGAGGACTCTCTAAGCTTTCTAAAACGTCCAAGAACACCTTCATAGCCTTAAAATTGAGGGATTTGTGCCTTGTCAAAGTTGGGAAAATTTCAAGGGGTGTATGAAGCAAAAAAGGTCTTAACTTCAAAATTTTCCAAATGGGCACATAAAATTGCAACCCAAACTAAAAGATAAAGTCATGCACGACCCAATGACCATTTATTCTGATTTTTATAATTTAGTTTCTATTATTTTGGATTTTATTTGTTAAAATTCAATTTAAATAAAAATAAAATATAAAAAGTCAATATTTGGATCAAATCTTTGTTCTATAAGCATTCACACAACATTTAAACTGATTGGATACCATCCAAATTCGTGCTAGACCAAATTGGCAAGGATATATGTGATTTTTGAATCATTATATGTGATTGTTTCTTCCATATCAAGTAACTCAAATCCATGAACAAGAGGCCCAAATATTGACCTAATTTCATTCCATACATATACCAAAAGATAAACAAACACTTGGGGACGAAAATAAGAGGCCAAAAGATAGGATTCAAACTTCAAAATTTCACCAAAAAACTCCAATTCATTTTCTTCCTTGTAGGTAGTATCAAGGCTTTTTAAAGTTTGAGACATGATCCTTGATGTCTCTTGAAGCTATCCCGATCAATTGCATCATTCAAAACGCATCCATATGCCATAACCGAACTCATTTATCCTTGCATTATTTTTTTCGATTTGCATATATTTACTTGATATAACTAAAAACTAATGATCGATTCATGTTTCTTATGTCATAAGGATGATTTCTGGACAACTTAATCAAAGGTTCATGGCTTAATCTCCGAAGCGCCATTGTTAGGGTTCTTACCTCCAATTTAGGGTTTCGTGATTTAATACATATAAATGGATTCTAAAGGCTTAAATTAACTGAGATTGTTATGATGAGTGAAATGGTATGTTCAATTTGGTGAAACTTTACAGGTACCGTAGTCGTTGATGAAACCTAGGGTTTCCTACAAAATTGAAATCGCAGGAAAAATTATATCTAAAATCGCAGTAAAAAATGCAGGGCTGGAGGTTGAAGGAGACCTCAGCGCGCGTGTTTTATATTTTAAAATTTGTGTTTTTTAATATAATATTGTTGTTGTTATATTGACAAAGGCAGGCTGATGGCTCAGTGGTAAGGGTGCGCAAGGCATAAGTCTGAGGGTGTGGGTTCAAGTCTTGCCCTCAGCATTTTTTTTATATTCCAGACATTTAATTTGTTTTATAATATAATGATTATATTTTATTCTTTATCACCAGCGCGCCTGTAGCCTAGTGGAGGAACTTGGAGGCTGTATAGGGAGGGTCATGGGTTCAAACCCATCCTCCTAACATTTTGGTATTTCTAACCCTTTTTTATTTATTATTTAAAATTATATATTTTCTTTAACAAAAACTTTTCCTAAAAACCTTTTTATAATAAAAAACCTTTTCCCTAAAATGTTTTTTAATAAAACCTTATATCTTCTATTTTTTTTATATAATAATAATTTTTAATTCATTAACATAGTTAGGATTTAATAAGTTTAATTCTAATCCAATTTTTTACAAACCCTAATATTTTTTAAGAAAACTTTTAAAACCTAATTTTTCCTAAACCCTTAGAATTTTTTCCTAAACTCTAAAATATTTTTTACAAACCTTAAACCCTTTCCTCTTTTTAATGTTATTCATAACCTGCCTTGTTTTTGTTGCTCTGAAATTTTTCCTTCGCCATTATAATTATGTAACAGCTTATCACTTGTAAATGTTCATATTTTTATTTTTCGCCTCATAATTATGTAACTGTCCCGAAGCATTGTAATAGCTTAGGAATTTCTCATTTTTTGCCTTTAATTTTCCGCCATTTATTTTTATTTGATAATTGCATAGTTAGTAAATAGGGAGTGGCAAAACCTAATTGAAATTAATATAAATTTAGACAATTTAATTAAAAATATTAAATACTTGAATATAATCACTCACACATGTAAGTCGATCTATGATCGCCGTCTGCACCTCCTAGGGTTACCCTTCTTAAAGTTGCCTTAATATGGTCAACTCCCTCGAAATTAGTGTGTCTTAAGCAAAGTCCCTCCATGAAATAAATCATCTAGTCCCTCCCAGATTCTAAAATATCAAGTCACTACGAGGTTTCCTACGATAATAGGGACATTCTTACCCTTGAAAGAATATAAAATAACATGAATGACTTAGTCTAGGGTAGGAACTCTAAGTTACTGGCTCACACCCTTTAAAAATACTTTTCACACCTCACTATTTTCAAACATTTTCAAACAAAGGCTTTGTATACATCCATACGAGGATCATTACAAAGTACTTAGACAAATTTCTAAATACACACTACACTTTCCTTTTTCAAAACAATTAAGTGAGTTAACTAACTAAGAGCCCATGGATAACCTTGGAAATAAATGGTGCTAACTCCTTCCCTTTATATAACCTACCCCCCGAACTCAAGTCTTTTAAAAATAGGTCTTTCCTGTTCTTTTATGTCCTTTCCACTTGGATAAAATAAAAGTCGGTGACGACTCTTGCTATCCGTAACATTTATAGAAAGTCAGTTCTCACACAGTGTTACATGATGCATTTAAGAAAAATAATGAAAATCCGCCTTGTTTCCATCGCTGCATTTTGAAGCAAGAGCTGTAAAAACATGTTGCATTATTTTGTTTTAGGTCTTTTACACCTATTTTCATGTTGATTAATAGCTATAATATGTTTTTTGTGTTGTGCATTGCATTTAGTAGATGTTTGTGCAATAGGAAGTTGTAGTAGTTGTTGGATTTAGGCTTTGCCTAGTTTTAAGTGCCCTTAGACTTAGGATTGAGTCTAGTTTGGTCTTAGAGGTATTAGGATTTGTTTGGTATGTGTTTGCCTCTTTCCTTTTATCATTTTATCCATATCCTAATAACCTTTGTTTTGTAGGGAGGTTGAGGTAAGTTTTTTCACACAACATCTTTCTTTTATGTTCTTTATGCTTTCTAATTATGTTTTCCTTAGCACTTTGTGCTTTGTTTGTATAGGCTCCCCCTTCTTAGAAACAACTTAACTCCCTTAGGAAGTAAGTTGAGTTCTAGCTTCTTCTTCTTTTCCTTTTCTCATTAGAATTAGCAAACCCCACAAACCATTAGGATCTCCTTTTGCATGCAATAAATAACTTAGGGTTATGTCTTAGTTCCCTTAGTTTTTCCCTTTCTCGATTTGAGTCTTTCTTTCTCATCTCATAAAGAAAACAGTAAAAAATACCTAATAAAGGTTGAGCTTCCTCGTACGCCATGAGACTTTTTCGTGGGTTACTTATACACGTCTCATTTCGGGGCAAGGTGTAAGGCATCTACCACGATGAACAAGTCTTAGTATTAGAAGGTATCACAAACAACAAACTCAAAACACTTCTCTAATAGACAGTTCACAAACAACACACGTCTTTTCCTGCGGGAATTCTCTTCTCACTTCACTAACTCTCAACGTGAACTTGCTACGATTTGTCGCATTTTCAAGACAGTAATGCACTCGTACCAGACGAGCCTACAACACCTGAGCATAGGCATAAGCAGTTTGGTTCATAAAAAAACACAAGTAGAGTTCCCGCCTTAGGTAGGCGAACTACGTCGAATCTGATCCTCATTTTCCCGATGAGGTATGTAGCCAACGGGGTAGGGCATGTTCGAGAACATTCTTTATTTTCCCTACATTTTACCTTTTCGTTTTCTGTTCCATTTCCCTTTCTTATTCCATTCTATTTAGCGGGTTTTGTTCAACATCATTTTATTTCTTTTACCCTTTGAAACAGACAAACAAGCAAGGATCCCGTTGGGTACAGTTGACGATCTGGGGTGCTAATACCTTCCCAGGTCATAACCAACTCCCGAACCCAGATCTTTGGTTCGCAGGACCTTATCCTTTCTTTTCTCTTCGGTTTGTGCAACATTACATTTCCCATTCATTCAGGATAAAAATACTTGGATGGCGACTCTACCTTTTCCGTGCCACTTTCGCATTTGTACTAGGATGAAAATACCGGGAGCGACACACTTGAGCATATGCATAAGCTGTTCAAGTTATAAAAAATCACAAACATACAAGTTCTTGTATTAGTTAGGTGAACTACGTCGACTCTGATCCTCATTTTACGATGAGGTACGTTGGCAGCGGGGTAGGGCCCTTTCGAGCACCTTCTTTATTTTCCCTACATTTTTCTCGTACCTTTTTCGTTTTCTTTTTCCAGTTCCCTTCCAGTTCCAGTAGTGGTTTTTGTTCAGCAGTAACTTTATTCTTTTACCCTTTGAAACAGACTAATAAGCATGGATCCCGTCGGGTACGGCAGACGATCTGGGGTTCTAATACCTTCCCAGGTCGTAACCAACTCCCGAACTCAGTATCTTTGGTTCGCAGGACCTTGTCCTTTCTTTTCTATTTGATTTGTGCAGCATTACCTTTCCCATTCATTCGGGATAAAAATGCCTGGTTGGCGACTCTACCTTTTTCGGGCCTCTTTTGCGTTTGTACTAGGATGAAAATCCCAGGAGCGACATCAACCATAACATCATCCTTTATCAGATGGATGTTAAGAGTGCATTCTTGAATGTCTATATTTCTAAAGAGGTGTATGTTCACCAACCCCCTAGATTTGAGGATTCTAAAACTTCAGTTTTTGTTTTCAAACTAAAGATATCTTTATACAGTCTGAAACAAGCTCCCAGAGCTTGATATGATAGACTACGTAACTTCATTTTGGAAAATAATTTAACCAGAGGGAAAGTAAACACTACACTCTTTTGCAAAACATTTGAGAATGATATTCTTGTTGTGCAAATCTATGTAGATGATATTATTTTTGTTCTGCTAATCCTGTTTTGTGCAAGGAATTCTCTAAGTTGATGCATGCAGAATTCGAAATGAGTCTGATGGGTTGATGACGTGAAAATACATCGTTTATTTGACTTTATTAATGCATATTTTGTACTCGTTTTGACTCTCATTTGCACCATATTATGTTGGTATTTTGTTTATTTTGTTTGTTTTAGGTATTCAACCATTTAAGAGTCGTATGCGAAGAAAGGAAGCAAATCAGGCGAGAAATGGAACAATTCGCATACAAAAAGTAGTCTGACGAAAATGGCCGTAACTTTTGAACCGTAAATCGAAACGACGCCCCGTTCGAAGCGCTGGAAAGCTAACGGAAAGATCTACATTTTTGGATAAGTTAAGAAGGCTGTCACGATCGTGATGGACCTGTCACGACCGTGACACCCCAAAATGAGCCATCACGACCGTGAGAGTAGTGTCACGACCGTGACACTTAAAAGCCACAAGCCACGAACGTGAAAGCCCTGTCACGACCGTGACAAGGGTAAAAGTAGGTTTTTGACTCAGACTTCGTCAAGGTACTACGTGAAGAAAGCTTCTCCTATTTTGTTGCCACGTACCTACATTCTCTCCACCAATTCAGCAAGGCCCAAGCAACAAAGGTCCAAAAATTCAGCCCAATAATTATTCTATAAATAGTACAAGTTCTAGGAATAATTTACAGAGTTTTTTTCTGCATTTTTATGCGGAAGCTCTGCCATTTTTCTTTCAACCCAATTATTTTTCCAGCCTTGTTTTTATTTATTTTTCTGTTTCTATTTCCAACCCAATTAAATAACAATTTCCAACATTAGGAAATTGTTATTTCAATTAATTTCTTTCTAGCTTCAGAATTCGTACTTTATTTAGATTCCGATTCCGAAACTCCGAGCTTGCCAATCTGTGGAAGAAGGAGTTTAAGAATTTAATTATCCAGGTTTTTATTTTTGCATTTATATTAAGTTTAATTATTTATTTATGTTAATTTTCTATTATTATTATATAATGCATGCTTTAATATTTATTTATTTCGTTTTGTATCTGTCTGTTGGGTTAATAAAAATGAGTAGCTAAATTATTTAGAGTCCGGCGTATGAGGACCGTCGTTACCGACGGGACTCGGTAGAAAATAATAGGTGCGAATTAATAACTACAATTATGTTTTGGTTATAATTTCTATGCGTAACTTAATTAGCATTGTCACGAGAGTGAGATGTTATTTAACACGGTTTTGTCACGAGAGTGAGAAACTAATTAAGGTTAGAACCGGCACAGCGAGAGCGTGGGGATCGAACCAGATAGTAGAAATTAGGCAACTTATCTAAATACAGCGAGAGCGCTTTAGAGACGTTTAGGATATTATTAGCTTTCAAAACACGTTTCTTAGTTACCGGGCGAGCGAGAGCAAAATCTTGGGATTAGGAAGTGTGGCTTTAGTTAAGACCGCGAGAGCGTGAGGCGGAGTCTTTAAGCTGATATATTCTACGAAACTGGATATAGTCGTAATTAGTACCGAATTCTATAATGTCCCTTAGGAGCGCGGAATTCATATCTCGGCCTCGTTTTATTCTTATTTCTTTCTTAGATTATTTTAGTTTTAGTTTTAGTTTCCCTTAAACCATAAAAATATCATTAGCCTTAGCTTTACAACGCAACGATAGATAACGGTAGGTTGACATTGGTCTCTGTGGTTCGACAATCTTTTATATTACTTCGATAAATCTGTGCGCTTGCGGACGCATCAAGTTTTTGGCGCCGTTGCCGGGGACCAAAAGTCAATATTGTTATTCAGTTGTTGCACCGTATAGACTTAGGCATTTTCTTTCTTTAACTATGTTCCACCCAAATTTTTTCTGCAATCCCCATTCCCAGTATTTCGAGGAATCTCAAGGATACCATAATCCCAACCTCGAAATACATATGGAGAATTTCAATCTTTCGTTCAACCATTCTCACCCAAATTACCTCTGCACCTACCAATCCCAAAATTTTGAGGAGCTGCACCCAAATTTTTCCTATGATTACCAACCCCAACATTTTCAGGAGTCGCAAGAATCCCATAATTCCAACCTTGAAGCATTAATGCAAGATTTCAATGCGACACTGACTCACTCCCAGTATCTCGAGGAACCACAACCAAACTTCCTGTACGATCATCATTCCCAATATTTCGAGGCACCAGAAGAATCTATTAATCCTGACCTCGAAACATTAATGGAAGATTTCCTTGAAACCTCAGCTAACTTTAGGCTAAAGTCTATGATGGAGCGTTTTGTGGACGCACAAACTATCCAGAATGAAGAGCTTAGAAGACAACATCTCGATACTTATGAAACCCTTAGGCAGATGAACACTACAATCGAGTCCCTCACGACTCACACTGATGCATTGGAGACCCAAATATTACTACTCACGATGACACCTATAGGTCCTTCCCCTGAGGAGAATGTGTACGTTATAACAACCAGTAGTGAAGAACAATTCGAAAATCCTAAGGAGATTGAAGATGAAGTTGAGGAGAGTTATAATAAGGTTGAGGATAGTTCTGGTGGGAAAAGAGTAGAGGTTGAGCACAATTCACCGACACCACCCGAAAGGGAGGTTATCATAGAAGTTGAGAATGAAGAACCTATTGTAGATCTTCTTCCATATACCCCACCAATTCCTATCACACATATGTTTGCCGACTCCCAATCCAAAACTTATGAGGAGATATTGGATAATATCCACACCGATGCACCCTTGTTCGAACCCCTGCATAAAAAGAGAAAATTTAAGGACCATGAAACGAGGGAAGTCATTAGTGCTAAGAGGATAAGGTTAGACTTTAAGGTGGTGAATGAAACAACTAGGTTCAAACATGAAAAGCTAATACCTAGCATAGATCCAGAACCACCACCACAAGTTCAAAAGAATGAACCACCCCACAAAAGGAAGAAAAGGAAAGGTGAGGGATATGTGAGATGGCTTGATAAGTGGAAATGGAAACCGAAGAGTAACGCTCATAACCGTCGAGCTATCGACGTTAAATAAAACATTGCGTGGGCGGTAACCCACAAGATTTTAATTTAGTGTTTTCCTTTTATTGTTTATGTTTACAGAAAATAAAGAATTGTATCATTTGTCACGTCTCAGCTACCATGGCGCCGAAAGATCTCTAGATGACATTCCCTCAAGATGAGATGGTGCCCACGCACATTCCTTTGAATGTCGCTGCTGGTGGTGACACCGATGTTGAGTATGATAGGAGATGGCATGTCTCTCCCGTCGATTACTCACTTTATCCTTGTTCTTTGCATGGTCTGGCTCTACCTGCACACACCGCACAATATTTTCCTAACATGTTTTGCAGGTACTTCCTTCGGAAATAGGAAATATGATGAGCGACTTCAGGAAAGTGAAGTTTCAGCAGATTCAGATATCTCGTAGTACAAGACGCCGGAAAAGAAGTGATCAGCATAGACAGGGACAACAAGGGGAGAATCAGAGCGAATTTGGTCGTGGTAGCAAACAAAGGCATCTATACAGGTTCTATCTTTCCTTTTCCACCTTTCATCAAAACATTGAGGACAATGTTTAGTTTAAGTGTGGGGGGGGAACTTTACCGTTTTCATTTTACTGTCTTCTAGCATATTCACTATTTTTTTATTTATTGCATGATGTTTTTCAGTTGTTATCAAATCTCCCCGAAATTTTAAAATTTTTCCATCAAAATATTTTCTTTTTTCGAGGCATGGCACACACTCTGGAAGTATATAGGTTGTCGCTTTAGGCTTGTTAGAGATACTTGGGGACATTCAATAACACGAATACTGTTTTGACACCCTAAACCCCCTCGTTATGTAAAATCGATTTGAGTAGACATTATGCTGAAAACCTTAGTCTCCAAACTTTCGAAAGTAGCTTCTAAGTAGTTTTTATTAGCAGTCGGCACCATCCTATGAACAAACTAAGTAAGTAACCAATGCAAATATGTGTATGATCTCTAAATATGAAAATTGATTGAATTAGAAAAGAAAATGATAGGATAAGTTCCTTTTAAGTTAGGTGGCCCTTACCCGACCATTTAGCCTAACGGAGCGGACTCTTTAAATTCGATGAATTAAGAAAAAGAAAAGAAATGAAAAAGAATGAAAAGACGAGATCATTAGACACTAACAGGTTAACTTACCATGTGCGAGCAAGGATAACGGGCTTAATGTGATTGCGCTTGAACGAAAAGGAGTGAAAGAGAGCAAGAGACTTAGGTTGAGTTATAATGGCATGATTCGAATTGGTCTGCATAATGATGGAGTTTTTGAAAATTGTGTCATTACGGTATCCTTGGTCTTGATTTGTCCAAATTGATTTGACATAGCCTAGTAGCCGCATACGATTAGAGTTCAGTGTGTTTGTGTTTCAAATTGCGCTTACCTTGATTTTTGATAAGTTGGTTTATTGCTTGAGGACAAGCAAAGGTTTAAGTGTGGGAGAGTTTGATGACGTGAAAATACATCGTTTATTTGACTTTATTAATGCATATTTTGTACTCGTTTTGACTCTCATTTGCACCATATTATGTTGGTATTTTGTTTATTTTGTTTGTTTTAGGTATTCAACCATTTAAGAGTCGTATGCGAAGAAAGGAAGCAAATCAGGCGAGAAATGGAACAATTCGCATACAAAAAGTAGTCTGACGAAAATGGCCGTAACTTTTGAACCGTAAATCGAAACGACGCCCCGTTCGAAGCGCTGGAAAGCTAACGGAAAGATCTACATTTTTGGATAAGTTAAGAAGGCTGTCACGATCGTGATGGACCTGTCACGACCGTGACACCCCAAAATGAGCCATCACGACCGTGAGAGTAGTGTCACGACGGTGACACTTAAAAGCCACAAGCCACGAACGTGAAAGCCCTGTCACGACCGTGACAAGGGTAAAAGTAGGTTTTTGACTCAGACTTCGTCAAGGTACTACGTGAAGAAAGCTTCTCCTATTTTGTTGCCACGTACCTACATTCTCTCCACCAATTCAGCAAGGCCCAAGCAACAAAGGTCCAAAAATTCAGCCCAATAATTATTCTATAAATAGTACAAGTTCTAGGAATAATTTACAGAGTTTTTTTCTGTTTTTTTATGCGGAAGCTCTGCCATTTTTCTTTCAACCCTATTATTTTTCCAGCCTTGTTTTTATTTATTTTTCTGTTTCTATTTCCAACCCAATTAAATAACAATTTCCAACATTAGGAAATTGTTATTTCAATTAATTTCTTTCTAGCTTCAGAATTCGTACTTTATTTAGATTCCGATTCCGAAACTCCGAGCTTTCCAATCTGTGGAAGAAGGAGTTTAAGAATTTAATTATCCAGGTTTTTATTTTTGCATTTATATTAAGTTTAATTATTTATTTATGTTAATTTTCTATTATTATTATATAATGCATGCTTTAATATTTATTTATTTCGTTTTGTATCTGTCTGTTGGGTTAATAAAAATGAGTAGCTAAATTATTTAGAGTCCGGCGTATGAGGACCGTCGTTACCGACGGGACTCGGTAGAAAATAATAGGTGCGAATTAATAACTACAATTATGTTTTGGTTATAATTTCTATGCGTAACTTAATTAGCATTGTCACGAGAGTGAGATGTTATTTAACACGGTTTTGTCACGAGAGTGAGAAACTAATTAAGGTTAGAACCGGCACAGCGAGAGCGTGGGGATCGAACCAGATAGTAGAAATTAGGCAACTTATCTAAATACAGCGAGAGCGCTTTAGAGACGTTTAGGATATTATTAGCTTTCAAAACACGTTTCTTAGTTACCGGGCGAGCGAGAGCAAAATCTTGGGATTAGGAAGTGTGGCTTTAGTTAAGACCGCGAGAGCGTGAGGCGGAGTCTTTAAGCTGATATATTCTACGAAACTGGCTATAGTCGTAATTAGTACCGAATTCTATAAAGTCCCTTAGGAGCGCGGAATTCATATCTCGGCCTCGTTTTATTCTTATTTCTTTCTTAGATTATTTTAGTTTTAGTTTTAGTTTCCCTTAAACCATAAAAATATCATTAGCCTTAGCTTTACAACGCAACGATAGATAACGGTAGGTTGACATTGGTCTCTGTGGTTCGACAATCTTTTATATTACTTCGATAAATCCGTGCGCTTGCGGACGCATCATGGGTGTAATACCCCAAAATTTTCACTCTCATTTTCATGGAATTTAGCATACCACCTTGCATGCATAAATCCATATCATGGCATAAAGCATGTCATCATAATAGTTGTAGTTGAGGCATAGGGCTTGTGATCAATGACTGAAGAGATTGATGGTTATTCAAAGGCAATCAAAGGTAAACATGACTTCTCAACATTGTGCAAAGGGTTCACAACATCCCACAAGATCCCATTTGGTTCCACAAGTCCTAGAAAGAAGTGGATTGATCAAAGAATTCAAGCAGTGCACCATTTCCTAACAAAAGGGGGTGAAATTAGGGTTTATGATTAAATGAGCTTCCCAAGTAAATTTTGGTTCAAACTTGATCACATTGTTTTCTACATTATGTTAAGTTTCTAGGGTTAAAATTTCACCCATTGAATCATTTTGGAGGGTTTTCAATTGATCAGTTACTTGAAAATTAAGGAATTGGGGAAAAGTCAACCATGTTGGGTAAAAAGTCAACTCCTGACTTCTTAAGGTCAAATTCATGAAATTAAGTTTATTAGGAGTCCATGGACCAAATTTAATCAAGAAATGATGGAGGGATCTTTAGAAATCAAGAAAATCAAGACTTACCATTTTTGGAAATTTAGGGTTTCCAAAAATGGCAAGTTTTGGCTATTTTGCAGCCAAGTTCAAGAGAGGCCTACACCCAAAATAAAATTCAAATGAAAATTACACTTGGGCTGTTTGAAAGAGGGCATCCTAAGCATCAAATCCATTGGTGTAACATGTTCATAGCATTAAAATTGAAGAAGTTATGATCATTCAAAGTTTGAGCAAACTAGGGCAAAACCAAGGCAAGCCTTGCATCCTGCGCGCATGCCCTGCAAGGTCTTTTGTCAAACAGGTGGTGTGTCATAAGTTTTTCTATTTTTCTCCATCAAAATGACCTCAAATGGAAAATCTTGAAACATGAAAGTTGTTCATTTCCATCTTTTCTTCAAGATTGGTGTTGGACTTTTTTTTTATTTGGCCAATTTATCTTGGTCATATGAGAGGTCAAAGTGTGGTGCCAACATTGGTCAGCCATAGGCACAAATTGCACAAGGCAAGGCAAGTCATGCAGGCCCAATGTGAAGTTTTGCTTCTTAATGTTCCATGTCATTTTTTATGCATCTAATGGCATTATCCAATCATGGACTAAACTTCAAACTTGTTGTATTCAATATCTTCTTTGATTTGAGCACAAGAAGTACATGATTTGGTGCCTTGATCATGAAGCTTCATGCCATGGAAGGTCAATATATGCAATATGTTTTCTTGCAATCCAAGGAAATACATCTCATGCATAATTCAGTTCAGCCTAAGTATACAGTCCATTTTTTAATCATCCAAGCTCATCACAAGTATAGGGCAATCTCATGTATGCATGATCATGCCAAGTGTCATGCTCTTTTTGAAAATCTATGACAATTTCAAACATGATTCTCATGTTGAACTCCTTGATCAACTCATTTTCACTTCACATCTCATCAACCTCACCATAACAACTGTGTTCCTCATTGCATATGATCAGATTCGAGCAACGAACTCAAGCTACAAACTCAGCTTCACTCCTTGCACTCCGCGCCTCCATTTTTGTTCATTCACCCTCAAGTTAGAACTAACCATAGTTATAATTGTTAACTAAGGTTAATAATTTTTAACCTCACCTATATAAGTCGATGCCCTAATTGAATTTCACTAGAACTTCATTCTGATCAAAATCACATCACAAACTCCATCAAATTCTCTCTGATTTGGCTCTGGTTTTTGGGAAGAAATTGCACTAATTTTTTATTCGAGTTAGCTTCATACATCATCAATACATCTTAATCTTCCTCAATTCATCATCCTTATCATCTTGTGACCAGTTTCCATGGATCAATTGGCTTGAACCTTCAAAAATCCAGCTCTGCATCACCACTGCATTTTCCAAGTTTTGCCAAGAATCTAAGGTGTTTGAGTGTTTATTTCACTCTATTGGAGCTCAAGAACAAGTGGCAAGCATAGTAGGATCCTCCTCTATGGTTTTTCTCAATAAATTCAAGCACTGCATCTCAGGTTTCACCTTGGTTCTCATGTCTTGATTTCATGAATTTTGGTTGTTTTTATGATGATTAAATCTTGATAGAAGCATTGCAATTCATGGCTAGTTGATAGGCACCATAAGTGCTTAGGTGCAGTTTTTAGGTTGAATATTGTTTGCTTCAATTTGAGAAATGTATGCGTGGTTAGTGAGTCTTAAGGCCAGAATCTTGATGTGCGTGAGTTTCTGATCAGTTTGATAACAAGATTTTGCATTTTTGAGAGATGTGTGACTGAACCCTAACGGAGAGTCACCGGAGAAGATGACCGGAGGTCTTCTCCGGTGACTGGAATATTGCCCTAGAATTTTCATAACTTTAATTCATGGCCATTGGATCTTGTTCACCCTGCGCTTCTACTTTTGCCAGCACATAAGTGAGAGTGCGGTCTCTCATGTGCCTTCCAAATTGGTCTGGGTCTTCAGGTGTGCGTGTGTCCACCTTTTTTCCCATGTATCCATCATCTCATCCATGTGATTTGCTTCCTATAACCATAGATGTGTGCATTAGATCAATCTGAAGGCTCTCATGGAGTCAACATTTGACTAGTTTCCACCATAAGCCCTGTAGTCAGCGTATCCTTGGACTTGGGCCAAAAATGCTAATCACGCCCCCCTCCAATAAGCCCATTCCACTTTTAACTTAGAATCTTTTCTTTATGCAGCCCTTTCACATTTTAATTTCTTTTAATTTTTCTTTTATTTGCATTTCAATTTTCATTTTCTAAAAATAAATAAACATTTCCAAAAATTCCAAGTTAATTCAGGGACATATTCCACAATATTATAAAATTTCCATAATTTTTAATTTCTTTTTCTATTATTTTTCTGACCAGAATTAATTTTCTCTTATTTTCTCCATTTATGAACACTAGTCCTTCTCCATTTTATTTCTCCCAAACTAAAAATGAACCTGAGCTCATTCTTTTTGACCTATCCAGAGGACACAATGAAGCTCCCAAAACTATTTTTCCCTTAATTTTTAGGCCATGCTTGATTCATTTTTGAGTCCATTCTTTGTGTTTATGTCTTCAAAACCCTAATTCACTTTGCACCTTTATTTGAGCAAGTAAAAATATGAATTTTTGTGAGATATTTTAGAGGTATGTTAGCCCCTAGTTTATGACTTTGAATGTCAAGTTTCATAATTTTTCCATGTCATTTGGTATTTTTTGAGTCCCTTGTCTTGCAAGTCACATTTTAGGGTTCATTTGCTTATCCTTCTAATTCAATTTGATAAGGCATATATGCCATTCATTTGTGATCATCAATGTGAGTCCCTAAGGTCCTATTAAATGTATTTAGATCATTTGTATCCATTATAGGTCATCACACATTGAATTTTTAGGTTACTTGATCCTTAACTTACCTATGTGTTCATGTGTGCCATCTTTGCCCTAATTCACATTCTTCTTCCAACTTCACACTTCTAAATCAAATTTGTGAGTATGATAGTCATGTTGTATCATTATTATACCCCTTATAAATGATCCACAAACTTTTTCATGTCTTCATTTCAAGTAATAAGCCTTTGTGATTCTTTTAGTGTCATGTGGTGCCTTAAAACTTCAAAATCAAGTTTGTTTGTTCCCTAACCCAAATGTGTTTCATCCATATTCATTTGTGGTTAATTTTTTAGTTTAAACTCCATCTTGAATTTTCATTAAGCCCCTGGTTTTTGTATGGAGAATTCAAGTTTCATTAATCATGTTTGACTTTTTTCCTCTAAGTTTTTTCCTACTTTTGAAATCACGTGTTCAATTCTTCTTATTCTTTCTTCAATCAACCTCTTGTATGAATCTTTCTAACTTGAATCTCTTTCTTCCAATTTTGTTTTGCATCTTAAGACACTTTCATTTAAGTGTTAGGTTCTGGATTTAACATTCACCTTTGATTTAATTCAAGTTTATCATACTTAATCATGTAAATACTTCATTTAACTTCACCTTGCTTTCTATTAGGGTTTAACACTCCATTGGGACATAGTTTGTTAAGGTTTTATCTTATGGACTTAGAATACTTTGGTAGGGTTTATCTACTGACTTTATAAGCTTGTTATCATATAGGATCCATTAGTTTTAGGTCTTAACCCTAGGAAACCTTTAGTGCTTTCTTTTAGCTAGTGTGAGCTTTAATTGAGCCTTTGTCGTGCTTTATGTGTTTAGTATGCTTTGTGAAGCTAACCTTTGTTTTGTATGGAGGTTGAGGTAATAATTGTTATATACTACTTCCTCATCTTCTTTATGCCTTCTAAATGTGTTTGTCTTAGCACTCTGTGCTTTGCTTTTATAGGCTTCCCCTTTCTTAGAAACAACTTAACTTCCTAAGGAAGTAAGTTGAGTTCTAAGTCCTTTTTCTTCTTTTCCTTTTTTCTCCATTAGGATTAGAAACCACATTAACCATAGGACATCCCATGCAATAAACAACTTAGGTTGTGTCTTAGTTCCCCTAGTTTTGTCCTTTCTCAACTTGAGTCATTCTTTCTCATCTCATAAAGAAAACAGTAAAAAACACCTAATAAAGGTTGAGTGTTCTCATACGACAAGAGACTTTGTTGTGGGTTACTTATACATGTCCTGTTTTGGGGCTAGGTGTAAGGCATCTACCACGATGAATAAGTCTTAGTATGAGAATGTTTCACAAACAAATCCAAAAAACACTTCTTCTAAAAAGACAGTAAATAAACAACACATCTCTTTTCCTTCAGGAATTCTCTTCTCACCTCATTCACTCTCAACGCGAACTTATGATGACTTCTCTCATTTGCAAGACGGTAAACACACTCGTTCAAAGCGATCCTACAACACCTGAGCATAGACATAAGCAGTTCCAGCATATTAAAAACACAAATAAATAGTTCTCGCCTTAGTTAGGCGAACTACGTCGACTCTGATCCTCATATTCCCGTTGAGGTACGTAGGCAGCGGGGTAGGGCCCGTTCGAGCACATTCTTTATTTTCCCTACATTTTCCATTTTCATTCTCCTTTTCCATTTTCCTTTCTCATTTCCATTCCAGTTAGTGGTTTTATTCAGCAACAACTTTATTTCTTTTACCATTTGAAACAGACAAATAAGCATGGATTCCGTCGGGTATGGTGGACGATTTAGGGTGCTAATACCTTCCCAGGTTGTAACCGACTCCCAAAGCCAGATCTTTGGTTCGCAAGACCTTGTCCTTTCCTTTTCTCTTAGGTTTGTGCAACATTACCTTTCCCATTCATTCGGGATAAAAATGTCTGGCATGCGACTCTACCTTTTTCGCGCCACTTTCGTGTTTGTACTAGGATGAAAATCCCGGGAGCGACAGCTGGCGACTCTGTTGGGATCGAACCCAGAATCTCTGGTTTCCCCTTTGAGAGTCAATCCTAGCGCCTGTTTGTTTCTGTTTCTTTGGGTGTTTATCTGTTTGTTGTTGTGTGCTCTAGTTTAGCTTTACTGTTTTCATTTATAGTCTTTACAGCTTTACTTTACAGCATTTATTTACTGCTTTCAGTATTTATTTTCCATGCACCATATATACTAGACTGTCTGGCTTTACTGGTTTCATTTTTTCTGTGGGTTGGGAGTTACTGTGAGATAAGCCAAACACCCGACTTGAGTGCACCATAGGATTAGCGTGGACAGACATTGTACTTCCATGGAATCTCACCATGATGAGTGGCAATGTGTTCCACGCCCAGATTGCAACCGTATTGGAACTACTCTGTGTTGGGATTACTCCACTTCAGGGTACGACCTCGATAGTTATGTGCATCTGGTGACCGATTCTCGAGGACCTTAGTGGAAACATCCCTCTCCAGTGATGACAGTGGCAAATCACATTTGTTGGCAAACCCACTCGCATCCGAGGGCCCACTAGGAACTCACATAGGATGGTCTGGTTCTCTCATAGGAACTCAGTCAAAGAGAATTGTTTCGTGATGTTGACCCGAGTAGCATACCCATGAGATGGGAGGGGTTTACAGGTTTGCAGGAACCCTAAAACTTCTAACATACCCATTGTGCCAGTATTGTTCAGTATTGTGATTTGGTTCCTTGGTTTTGAGACCCGGGATTCCTGTTCAGAGAAACTGTTGTTGTGATGTTGTGACCTTGCACAGACACATGATATATGTTTGACACATCACAAACACGTCATAGATCACATGCCTAGCCTTGTATAAGCATCATAACATCGTTAATCATTTTGTGTTCTTTTTTCATTCTCAGGGTTCCTACTATTCCCGATTCCCGATCGTGTTACTACTTCATAATAGAAAATTCCAGAAAGAGGAATGTGTTTTATAAGTTCTTTGATACCAAAGTGGATATGCTCAACCAGTCGGTGGCTCTTATTACCCCCGGTCATTTGGGATACTTCAAAGACATATACGATGATATTCTAGATCTAGTGGTTAATCTGGATAGTTTTCAAAGGAGTTCCATTCACACTCTGTTGCATTACTATGATCCTAGGCTCAGATGCTTCATATTTCCAGACTTTCTGTTAAGCCCACTGCTTGAAGAGTATGCTGAGATCTTGGGGGTGCCTCTCAAAGATCATATTCCTTTCAACTCAGAGATGACCAATCCAACTCATATTGACATTGCCAAAGCTCTTTATTTGAGCTCCTAAGAGGTATTTGATAATTTGACTGCTACCAAAGCTGGAGTACTTGGTTTTCCTCTAGAGTTTCTAGTTAGAAGGGCTGGAGAACTTGTTGTGACTAATCGGTGGGATGCAGTTTGTGCCATCTTGGCCTTGTCCATCTACGGGATCATCTTGTTTGCTGATATGGAGAAGTTCATGGACATAAACACTATTCATTTGTTCGTACTGAAGAATTTGGTGCTCACTATCATGGGTGATCTATATTATTCAGTGCATTACAAGAACGAGAAGAAGCGAGGTGGTTTGGTTAGGTGTTGCGCTCCTTTGTTCTACATATGGTTCATGAGGCATCTTCCTATTACTGAATCTTTCACTGATCCCAAGGTGATTTGGGCGCAGAAGTTAAGCATGTTGTCTGCCAAGGACGTCAGGTGGTTCACTTTGAAGTTAAAAGGGAAAGATCTCATTTCCAGCTGCGGGGGTTATCCCAATGTTCCACTCTTAGGGGTAACTGGGGGAATCAATTACAACCCCATTCTCTTGAGAAGACAATTGGGGTACGCACTCAAGACTGTTCCCAAGGAATCAGAGTTGGTTTAGGCTTTCTATTTTCCTGTGAAGGATAATCTTCCCTTGGTTCGAGAAGCTACAGGTGTATGGAAACTCATCAAAAGAAAGGGTATAGAGTGATTGGGCAAAATCTTGGATAAGGGAGAAAGCCCAAGTGACCCTAATCCCTTTCTCTGCACTAGTTCCACCTCCTGCAATTGTGCCTTTGGAGGATTACCAGAAACTGAAGGTTTTGGTCAAACAACTTAGGGCTGAAAACCAGGAGGCTGATAATTCCTGTCATAAGTTGAAGATTCAGAACCAGAAGTTAGAAGAGAGAGCTTATCAAGCTGAAGAATTTGTCATGCTCAAACAGCAAGACTTTGAAGAACGAGAGCTCTACTTCAAGAAGAGTGGTTTAACTGAGATCCACAGGGCAGGTCAGCGCCAAAAGGAAAAGAAATCCTTAGATGAAGCTAACGAAGTTGTGACCCATTGGCAAGAGAAATGGGAGGATCATCTGAAGAAGCAGAAGAAGATAGAAATTTAATACAAGCTAAAGATCAAAAGCCTTCAAGAAACTCTGGCTAAGTAGGAAGAGCACCTTCAGAAAGCCCAGGAGCAACAAAGAGACTACTTTCAGAAGTTGACAAAGAGTCAACAAGCAGCTGAAGACATCCGAAAGGAGGTAGAAGAGTTGAAGCTTTGGGTTGGTATCTGTAGGATCAAGCGCTTACCACTGCACTAAAAGCAATTGTTGTTAGTGAAGGCGCAACTTTATTTCCTTATAGTATAGAGCCCTCAAGGGACTGCGGCTATTAAGCGCCATGGGTTGGGGTGTTAAGCCCATCGAATCCCTAAGGGTGATGCTGAATTAATAAATCCAACAATCTCCCTCCAATGTCAGCCGGGGGGATTCGAACCCATGTACTAGCTCTGATACCACTTGTAGGATCAAGCGCTTACCACTGCACTAAAAGCAATTTCTGTTAGTGAAGGCACATCTTTATTTCCTTATAGTATAGAGCCCTCAAGGGACTGCGCCTATTAAGCGCCATGGGTTGGGATGTTAAGCCCATCGAATCCCTAAGGGTGACGCTGAATTAATAAATCCAACAGTATCAAGAAGGTCAAGACTGAGCTAAGTCCTAGCAAGGAAAGGGAGGAAGTATTCCTTCAACACATCAACAAACTGCATGCTTCATTCGACCTGAGGGATCTTCTTATCCAAAATCTCATCCAGGAGCCGAATCATCCGGACATAGCCCAGTTGTTCCAGGTCGTCAAGCGTCTTAGCTGGAGGTTGCAAGACATGGAGCTTCCTAGGGTTTAGTCTCATACTCTTGTATATGGATTACCCACAGGCTTGTTATGGCATTCCTCTTTGCATTACTTTGTTTTTCTATTGATGTATGAACTGGCACCCTTCGGGGACGTTGTTATCAAATTCCATTTTACGAAATTGTTTGATTTGGTTTAAATCTCCGATTGTTATCTCCTGCACTGACACGAGGTATTAAGCACCAACTCTCCACGACTATCATTTTATCTGAACGACGTACGAGGTTTTCTTCCCTAAAGGTTTTGAAAAGGCTATCTGAGTTCTCAAAAAACGGAACGAGAGTGTAGAAAACCTTGAGGATAAAAAGAACACAATATTGCATGCATTCATATCATTTGCATTTTTATTTTGTAGGTTGTCCAGGGATATTAACTTATATGTGTATTCAGGAAGGATTGCGAGAGCCACCAAGACTCGTCTTCACAGGCACGATATACCGCCACACTCGTACGCTACTCGCAGAAATCAAAGGAACGTCATGGATACAGTACAAACAGAGCTAAATGAACTTCGTACTCAGATGGGAGAGTTCATAGCAATGATGCAGAGTATAGCCCTGGGGCAGCAAGAGTGGGGGTTGCTATGCAAATGCTTAATCCCTCGCAAACAGATCCTCCAGTGGTTACCTTGGACGCTCAAGGAAATCCAGTCAACGATATTGTTGTCCCTCCTGTGGTGAATAGACCACCAACTCCAGAGGCTGCTGGCCCGACTCCTGTCCTTTTATAGGACCATCAGGAAGATTAGTTCACTTTGATCAATGAAGATATAGGATTTACTGGAGCCAATAATCAGGATTTCCAAATGCTGGTTGAGAAGGTGCGAGCTCTAAAATGCAAAGATACCCTTGGTATCGACGTTCTGATATGGGCTTGGTTTCATGGGTGGTTATCCCCCCCAAAATTCAGACTTCTAACTTTCGACAAATATAATGGCAACTTCTGCCCTAAGACTCACTTGCAGGCCTTTTATCGCAAGATCACCGCTCATACCAAAAACGAGAAGCTTTGGATGTATTACTTCCAAGACAGCATGTCTGGGGGCTCACTGGAGTGGTATATGAAACTTGAGAAGAATTATGTCCATAACTGGAAGGAGCTTAGAGAAGCCTTTATCAATCAATATCAATACAACATCGACATGGCTCCCAACCGGACTCAACTTTAAAGCATGTCTCAGAAGAATTCAAAGAACTTCAAAGACTATGCACAGAGATGGCGCGAGGTTGCTGTCAGGGTTCAGCCACCGTTGTTGGAAAGAGATATGGTTGATCTCTTCGTGGACACCCTCCCGGGGCACTTCATGGAGAGGTTGGTTGGTTGTTCCTCCAATGGATTTTCTGACATCATTTTGACAGGAGAAAGAATTGAGAGCTGGATGAAACAAGGCAAGATTCAGAGCAGTAGAGCGTCAACCTCCGGGCTTAAGAAGCCTTTCGTGAAATGTAGGGAAGGAGAAGTTGGGGCCGTATATGCTCAGAAGAATAGAATGAATAATAATGTTTATCATCAGGCAGCACATGTCACTATTGCTACTCCAGCTAACCAGTCATAGGTTCAGCAACCTCAACAACAGCGCCAGCAAAACTATCAACATCAAAGGGCCTCTCGACCATACTATCCTCCCAGACCAAAGGATAGGCACATCGAGACGCCTCCAATGTCATACTCCCAGTTATTACAAAATCTACTTCAGTTGCAAATGATACAATTAAGGACTCTACAGCCTCTAAAGGCAGGTCAACTCCCAGTAGGTTATGACACTAGTGCTAGCTGCAAATTCCATTCTGGGGCTCCTCGGCATAGCACAGAGAACTGACAAGCTTTGAAGCATCTGGTCCAAGACTTGATAGACTCCAAATCAATTAACTTCGCCCCTGCTCCGAATGTGATACAAAACCCTATGCTTCCTCATAGAAGGAATGTTGGGGCTATTGATAGCGGTGAAGGTTTGAACCTGGTATCTGATGTCAAGGATCTGAAGACTTCATTGTTGGCTGTAAAACCTTGGTTGGCTAAGAAGAACATATTTCCAGGTTGTGAAAAGGGTTGTCTAGACTATGTTAACTCTGTTGATGGATGTGATCGACTAAAAACAAAAATACAAAGAATGATGGATGAAGGAAGCATACAGTTTGACAAGGTTGTGAAAGAGGACGAGGTGTCAACTGTTACAATTTTCTAAAATCCGGCACAAGTTCCTGCACTAGCTAGGGTAGCGCCGGTAACCATTACTACCTCTGGGCCAATCCCTTACCATAGTGATAAATTTATTCCCTGGAACTATGGGGGAGAAGTGTATTACAATGGTCAGAAGCAAAACATGGTTGCATCCAGTTCCTCTCCATGCCAAGTTAAGAATGTGGGGGTCGAGGGATTCACTAGAAGTGGCAGATTGTTTGCACCAGAGACATTGAGAAATAATGTATTACCACCGAAAGACAATGTTGAAGCTCAAGCTAAAGCCAGGGGCAAGTAGCCCATGACAAATGATGCACCTGCACCTGTGACAGATCCTGATATCACCTTTGATAAGGAAGCGGAGGAATTCCTAAGAATAATCAAGAAGAGTGATTACAAAATTGTTGATCACTTACAACAGATCCCTTCTAAGATCTCAATCTTATCCCTATTGGTGTGCTCAGATTCGCATAGGAAGGCTCTATTGAAGATCTTGAATAATGCATACGTGCCTCAGGACATATCTATGAATCGGTTGGAAACGGTTGTATCCAGTGTAAATTCCAGCCATGGTTTGGGATTTACAGAAATGGACTTAACATATGAGGGACATTGCCATAAATGCGCCTTGCACATTTCTATGGAATGCAAGGGGGTTATGCTTTCCTATGTGTTGGTAGACACGGGGTCGTCATTGAACGTACTTCCCAAAAAAGCACTTATGAAGTTGGATTATGATGGGGTTGTGCTTAAGCCAAGTGATTTGGTCGTTTGTGCATTTGATGGCTCGAGGAGGTCAGTATTTGGAGAGGTTGAACTACCGATCAAGGTAGGACCACAAGTCTTCAATGTTACTTTTTACGTGATGGATATCCAACCGGCCTATAGATGCTTATTGGGGAGACCGTGGATACATTCAGCAGGGGAAATGTCTTCGACCATTCATTAGAAGCTTAAATTTTTCTGGGAGGGACAGATTGTGACAGTATGTGGGGAAGAAGATATCTTCATCAGCCACTTGGCCTTGTTCAAATACGAGGAAATGGATGGAGAAATTGTTGAAACCCCTTGCCAAGCCTTTGAGCCTATCAAGAATGTAGGTACACCATCGTCAGCTGCCTTGTCAGAGGATACGAAGAAGGGAGCATCCTTAGTCTCCTACAAGCAAGACCTAAAAGTGGTAGAATCAGGTGCAAACAAGGGCCGGGGCAAGATGATCGATGTCCCGAAAAAGAATGATATGTTCGGGGTTGGATACCAGCCTAGTTAGTCAGCACCAGGGCAAGGCGCTAGAAGTCGGAAAGGCCCAATTACCTTCAATAGTGCGGGATGGTTTTATCATGGCAACGTTTGTGCGGTAAAGGAAGAAGCGATTGATAGTGATTACGAGTTGGATGAGTGGACAAAGCCATGTGTCCCAGGGATGCAACTCAACAACTGATCGGCCGAAACACTCATCTCTATCACTCAACCTGAAGAGTAATAGTTTTTATGTTTCTATTCTCCTATATACAAGCTTTATGCCTTGCCTGGGGCATAACAGCTCATTGTAAGGGTTTGCTATTCATGATGCAATATCATAATCATCAATAAAACAGACATTTTTGCATTCACTAATGTTGTTCCCTATCTTTCATTTTCATTTTAAACGGCAATGTTTTTATGTCTTACACCATTTGTAAAATCTAGCATGAATCATCATTCATGCAGATGCTCCTCATCGGGTCTCATCAACGACGACCTTGATATGGCTTAGTATGACTTTGACAATACGATTTACTTATCCAATGAGGAAGGTGAAGAAGATTGTGAACTACCTGAAGAACTAGCCAGATTTCTCAAGCAAGAGGAGAAGATGATTCAGCCACATGAGGAGGCCATTGAGGTGATAAACCTAGGTACTAAAGAAAACAAGAAAGAGGTCAAGATCGGGGTCGCGTTGGAAGAAACTGTCAAGAGTTGTCTGATTACCATGCTTCAAGAGTATGTTGATATCTTCTCCTGGTCTTACCAGGACATGCCCGGGCTGGATACTGATATTGTCGTGCACAAGCTACCCCTCAGGGAAGATTGCCCACCGATAAAATAGAAATTGAGATGAACACGCCCTGTATAGCCATCAAAATCAAAGAAGAGGTTCAAAATCAGTTTGATGTCGGATTCTTGGCTATGACAAGATATCCTCCGTGGGTTGCGAATATTGTGCCAGTCCCCAAAAAGGGTGGTAAAGTCAGAATGTGCGTAGACTACAGGGATTTGAATCAGGCAAGCCCCAAAGATGACTTCCCGTTGTCGCATATTGATGTGCTAGTTGACAACACTGTCCAATTTTCTGTATTTTCCTTCATGGACGGCTTCTCAGGCTACAATCAAATCAAAATGTCGTCGCAAGACATGGAAAATACTACATTCATTACCCCATGGGGCACCTTCTGTTATAAAGTGATGCCGTTTGGTTTGAAAAATGTTGGGGCAACATACCAATGTGCAATGGTGACGTTATTCCATGACATGACCATCACGAGATTGAGGTCTACGTCGATGACATGATTGTGAAGTCACAGACAGAATAAGATCATTTGGTCAACCTAGACAAGCTTTTTGACAGGCTTCGGAAATTCAAACTAAGGTTAAACCCGAACAAATGCACATTTGGGGTACGTTCTGGAAAGCTGTCTGGATTTATCGTCAGTGAAAGGGGGATTGAGGTCGACCCCATGAAAGTAAAAGCAATTTAGGAGATGCCTGAACTAAAAACAGAGAAAGAAGTATGTGGCTTCTTATGTAGGTTGAACTACATTGCACGGTTCATCTCTCACCTAACAGCCACATGTGAACCTATCTTCAAACTTCTGAGGAAGAATCAAGCCATCACTAGGAGTGATGACTGCCAATAAACTTTCTATATAATCAAGGAGTATTTGCAAGAACCTCTGATTCTCATGCCTCCAGTACCAGGGAGACCTCTAATCATGTACCTCACAGTACTCGAAGGATCAATGGGTTGTGTGTTGGGTCAGCAAGACGAGTCTGGTCGAAAAGAGTATGCAATTTATTACCTTAGCAAAAAGTTTACCGATTGTGAGACCCGCTACTCACTGCTCGAGAAAACTTGTTGCGCTTTGGCATGGGCTGATCGCCGACTAAGACAGTACATGCTGACCCACACCACCCTACTGATTTCCAAGATGGACCCTGTAAAGTAAATCTTCTAAAAGCCATCTCTAACCAGAAGAGTAGCACGATGGCAAATGATTCTGACAGAATATGATATCTAGTACACTTCACAAAAATCTATCAAAGGGAGTGTATTATCGGAATATCTGGCCCAGTAGCCAATTAATGATTACTAGCCGATGAAATTCGAGTTTTCGGATGAGGACATCATGTTCCTCAAGTCGAAAGACTGTGAAGAACCACCCCCAAAGGAGGGGCCAGACCCCGAATCCAAATGGATTCTGATGTTTGACAGAGTCGTGAACATGAGTGGTAGCGGAGTTGGTGTCGTTATTATCTCTCCGGAAGGGATCCATATGCCCTTCACTGCCCGGTTAACATTCGAATGCACTAAAAATGAAGCTGAGTACGAAGCCTACATAATGGAGATCGAGGAAGCAATCAATTTGAGAATCAAGAACCTCGAGATCTTTGGCGATTCTGCTTTAGTCATTAACCAAGTTAATGGAAAATGGTTGGTCCATCAACCTCATTTAACCCCTTACAGGGATTATACCAAGAGGCTGCTAACTTTCTTCATAAAGGTCAAGTTGCACTATATACCTCGAGACGAGAACCAGTTTGCTGATGCTCTAGCAACCTTGTCTTCTATGATCAAGTTTCATCAAGAGAACTACGTGCCTCAAATCGATGCATGGATAGACACGAAGTAGACCTGTTGATGCAAGAAGTCCGCGAAGGCTCCTTCGGTACCCATGTTGGAGGGCATGTTATGGCAAATAAACTTCTCAGGTAGGGGTATTATTGGATCACCATGGAATCCGATTCCTGTAAATATTCCTGTAAATGCCACAAGTGTCAAATCTACGCTGACAAGGTTCATGTACCTCCAAATTCGTTGAGTGTCATGTCTTCACCTTGACCCTTAGCCATGTGGGGTATTGATATGATTGGCAAGATCGAGCCAACAACTTCCAACAGTCATGCTTCATTCTAGTTGCTATAGACTACTTTACAAAGACAAAATAAAGGTCCAGGCAAAAATGGGCATGCTGGCGAGCCAAAAACAGAATAAAAGGCTCGGGCAAAAGTTAGGGAAATATCTAAAACGATGTACATATGTTGAGCTGAAAAGCCACATTGGACAACTCAGGCAAAAAAGGGTATCCCGATGGATTGAAACCCAAAAGGACGATCCACGCAAAAAAGGGATAAAAGCGAACAACTGTGATCTGCGAGATATGTGATTCGTCATTTGAAACTAAGGTTAATTCAAGGGTTGAAGATCAATTCAATCGTCTTTCTCCAACAAAAGCGAGCGGAGAGTCTTGAAGACATACAAGTCATAGTCGGGTCGGAGCTTGATGAGACTTTGTTTTTCACATTGCCATTATGATAGTTTATTTTCCTTTTGTGCAATTTCCTCTTTCCAGGGATTTCTTCCCGTGTAATGCCTATTCATGGCCATTTTTCAATCAATAAAAATGCAATTTCATTCCAACTTTTGTTCCACATGTTTTTGTTTTTCATCTACCATTGGTTGCTTACAAAAACGTCCAACAAATTGTGATAAAATATTGCATTGCAAATACATGAAGGCCTTATAACACATGCAGGAGAGTAAAAACATTTAACACATATTTATTGTGTTGGGTGACTGGGATGGTAGTTCAGACCATAAACCCAGGGCATACGGGCCAAACTAACTCTTCATGTTGGATGCACTATCAATTATGTTCATGTAGGTACAGGTGTTGCAAGCAAAGCCAGCACATAACTTCAATAATCCATCCTCAACAGAGTCCTAAGCAAGATTCCTCAACAACATCCTCTTTGATGTCTTCCATTGTCCCCAGTAGAGTGAAAAGAGAAGATCTTCTCCAGCAATGGTAAAAGAAGACCAGTGTTCTCCCCAAGAAGGGAGTTTGATTTCAAAAAAGAATTCCCCAGCAAACTTATCCCTCAGTAGGTTCAGCAAGTCTGATTTCCCCAGCCAAGTCAGAAGGACCTCATTTCCCCAACGGATTTCAACGAGTAGCGTACCTCTCAAATCAAGTTCATTCCCAACGGAGTCTCGGCTCTCTAATCTCAAATTCCAATTTATTTTTGGAAATGGTGGCAGCTCAGAGCCAGCATTGTTAACAATATTCCCCGCAGAGTTGCCTTCCTCATAAGGATTCATCACAATCATCTGCGCAATGATTATTTCTTCCCTATTAAAGCTACTCGGATACCTGTTATCACCTCATCAGGAGATCTCCTTTGCATTTTCATTTAGAAATCATCATTACACTTGCATCCTCAAAAAGCGTAGCATTTCCATCATTATGGAGCATTTCGCCTTGGAAAAATTCAAACATATGCATACTAGCATGGACCAATTTTGGGTATCTTGCACAAAAACCCATAACATCTTTTCAACCTAAAGTATTCACCATAAAGAATGCCAAGTTCATTTTCCAAACATTTTTTCTCTTCCAAGTCCATGTTTGGTATCCCCGATTGATTCTTGTTTCAGTACAACAGTCTCATTTTCTTCCACGTCTCCATTTAAGTACAGCGGTCGCATCTCGGGTAATCATTTTAGTACAATGATCCCATTTTCTTCGATTCCATTTAAGTACAATGGTCTCATCTCTCTTCGAGTCGTAAATCGCTTGATATTACGTTCTCGCTTACTTGGTTATGGATCGCTCGATACCATTTCCTTATCAAATCGCCTGATCTTGCTTGAGTCGTCATTCGCGTTATGATGGTCTCTTTTCAAGTTTTATCTCCCGCGTGGGATAAATTGTTGTCGATTCCGCCTCGTTCGGTCTTGTTTGCTTGAGTCATCATCCGCGTTATGATGGTCTCTTTTCAAGTTTTATCTCCCGCGTGGGATAAATTCTTGTTGATTCTGCCTCGTTCGGTCTTGTTTGTTTGAGTCATCATTTGTGTTATGATGGTCTCTTTTCAAGTTTTATCTCCCGCGTGGGATAAATTCTTATCGATTCCGCCTCGTTCGGTCTCGTTTTCTTGAGTCTTCATTTGTGTTATGATGGTCTCTTTTCAAGTATTATCTCATGCGTGGGATAAATTCTTGTCGATTCCGCCTCGTTCGGTCTCGTTTGTTTGAGTCATCATCCGTGTTATGATGGTCTCTTTTCATGTTTTATCTCCCGCGTGGGATAAATTCTTGTTGATTCTTCCTCGTTCGGTCTCATTTGTTTGAGTCATCATTCGTGTTATGATGGTCTCTTTTCAAGTTTTATCTCCTGCGTGGGATAAATTCTTGTTGATTCCGCCTCGTTTGGTCTCGTTTGCTTGAGTCTTCATCTGTGTTATAATGGTCTCTTTTCAAGTTCTATCTCCCGCGTGGGATAAATTCTTGTCGATTTCACCTCTTTCGGTCTCGTTAGTTTGAGTCATCATCCGCGTTATGATGGTTTCTTTTCTAGTTTTATCTCCCGCGTGGGATAAATTCTTGTTTCCGCCTCGTTCGGTCTCGTTTTCTTGATTCATCATCCGTGTGATGATGGTCTCTTTTCAGGTTTTTATCTCCCACGTGGGATAAATTCTTTTTTGATTCCGCCAAGTTCGGTTTCGTGTCCTTGAGCTGTCATCTAAGTTATGATAGCTTCTCTGCCGACCCACTCACGGTATCTTTGTTTGCTTCGTCATCCAAGAGTGGAATTCTCCTCCATACATTTCATTTCTAACAATAGTACAAATTTTCCGGTTTACTCGAGTATTCAATCACTCCATACCTTGAAAGTCTAAAAGTCATTGCTATTATCCGTTCAGGTCTGCAGATGATTGAATAGGGGCAGTTGTAATACCCCAAAATATTCCCTCTCATTTTCATGGCATTTAGCATACCACCTTGCATACATAAATCCATATCATGGCATAAAGCATGGCATCATAATAGTTGTAGCTGAGGCATAGGGCTTGTGATCAATGACTGAAGAGATTGATGGTTATTCAAAGGAAATCAAAGGACAACATGGCTTCTAAACATTGTGCAAAGGGTTCACAACTTCCCACAAGATTCTATTTGGTTCCACAAGTCCAAGAAAGAAGTGCATTGATCAAATAATTCAATCAGTGCAACATCTCCTAACAAAAGGGGGTGAAATTAGGGTTTCTGATTAAATGAGCTTCCCAAAGAAATTTTGGTTGAAACTTTATCTCATTGTTTTCTACATGATGTTAAGTGTCTAGGGTTAAAATTTCATCCCATTGAATCATTTTGGAGGATTTTCAATTGATCAGTTACTTGAAAGTCAAGGAATTGGGGAAAAGTCAACCATGCTGAGTAAAAAGTCAACTCTTGACTTTTTAAGGTCAAATTCATGAAATTAAGGTTATAAGGAGTCCATAGACCAAATTTGATCAAGAAATTATGGAGATGTCTTTAGAAATCAAGAAAATCAAGACATACCATTTTTGGAAATTTAGAGTTTCCAAAAATGGCAAGTTTTGGCTATTTTGCAGCCAAGTTCAAGAGAGGCCTACTTCCAAAATAAAAGTCAAATGAAAATTCCACTTGGACTGTTTGAAAGAGGGCGTCCTAAGCTTCAAATACATAGGTGGAACATGTTAATAGCATTAAAATTGAAGAAGTTATGATCATTCAAAGTTTAAGCAAACTAGAGCAAACTAGGGCAAAACCAAGGCAAGCCTTGCATCCTGCGCGCGTGCCCTGCAAGGTCTTTATTCAAACAGGTGGTGTGTCATAAGTTTTGCTATTTTTCTCCATCAAAATGACCTCAAATGAAAAATCTTGCAACATGAAAGTTGTTCATTTCCATGTTTTCTTCAAGATTGGTGTTGGAATTTTTTTTCATTTGGGAAATTTATCTTGGTCATCTGAGAGGTCAAAGTGTTGTGTGTAACACGGTGGGAGAACTGACTTTAGTTAAATGTTGCGGATAGCAAGAGTCGCCACCGACTTTTATTTTATCCATAAGGAAAGGACATAAAAGAACAGGAAAGACCTTTAGAAGATTTTGAGTTCGGGGGGTAGGTTATACAAAGGGAAGGTGTTAGCACCCTTTATATCTATGGTTATCCATGGGCTCTTAGTTACTTAGCTCACTTTAAACTGTTTTGAGAAAATGTAGTGTGTGATTAAAAATTTTCTTAAGTACTTTATAATGATCCTTGTACAGATATATATAAAGACTTTGTTTTGAAAATTGTTTAAAATGTGAAGTGTAATGAAGTATTTTTGAATAAGTGAGCAAGTACTTAAGAGGAACCTACCCTATGTTTAGATCTTTACTGTTCTTAAATGTTCTTTCAATGGTAAGACTATCTCTATTATTAAGGAATAGGTAGTCATTACCTTGGATGTTGTAAGGGACATGTGAAGGGTCATCTGTGTTTAGGCAACTGTAAAGTGTCTTAGCAATTCGAAGGGACTTATCATCTTTTATTCGAAAGGGACAAGATCATTTACGAAGGCAACGTCGAAGGGACTTGATCTTATAATCTTTAAAGGGACTAGATGATTTGTTTATGAGAAGGGACTTTGCTTTTAGACACCTTACTTGACCTTTTGATTTAGGCAACATGAGAGGTAACCTTAGAAAGTGTAGGATGGCGATCAAAGATCGACTTACGTGTGTGAGTGTTCATGTTCAAGTATTTATCTTATTTAATTAATTTTCTAAATTAATTTTAATCACAAACATGTTATGCACACCCTATAGTTACTAACCATGCAATGAAAATATTTATAAACATAAAATAGAAACAAGAATAAACCTACGACTATTACATGGCTTTAGCAGATACATAATAATCAAAATAAAATAATAATAATAAATATAATAAGAATAATAAATAAACCACAAAATCAAATATTAGTAATAATAAAATATTAACAATAATAATGGTTAGAATAATAAAGAAAATAAGAATTTAAAAAAAAAAATATTTTTAGGTTAAATAAATATTGAAAATTTTTTAATAGTTAATTAAGAAAATATAATAAATTTAATAATAATAAACAAAATATTAAAGTCATTTACATATTAATAAAAATAAGGATTAATGATTAGGGTTTAGAAAAATAAGTTAATTTTTAGGGTTAGAAGAAAAATTAGGGTTAGTATTTGAGAAAAAAAAATTTAAGGTTTAAAAAAAAAATTTAAGGTTTAGGAAAAATTTTAGGGTAAAAATTATGGCGAAATTTGGGTTTTAAGATAAAGATTAGGGCTAAATTTTTAGGGTTTAAAGTTTATGAAAAAAATTAAGATTTAGGTTTAAAATTAAGGTTTAGGGAAAAAAATTAAGGTTTATGAAAAAAAATATAAGTTTTAAAAACAAAAGGATTTTGTTTTATCTTTTTGAAATTAGTTTAATAATAATAATAATAATAAGGAAATTCAAAGAAAATACATAATTTGATGAAAAAGGGAAAAATAAAGTTAGAGATACCCAAAATATTAGGGGTTTGCCTGTTTTGCTTCATTGAGTTCTTTGCCACTGGGACACCCATGTTTCTTCATCAAAATGCTCCAAACCTCAGTTCCTTGCCACTAGGTTGTCTGCATATGAATAAGTGTAACGAATACCCATGTTTCTTTGCCAAAATATTGGGAATGCGTGTTGAACTCATGCCCTCATACTTTCAACCTTAGGTCTTTGTCACTAGGTCAATCAGCGCATGCCACACACCATCTTCTTCCCACCTGTATATTTTTGGTATATACTGTTGGAAGAATAAAAAAAGAAATAAATAGGATCAAATAAAATTGCTGCAGATTTTAAAATAATGAAAAATAAGAAAAGCGATTAAAATAAAATCTAAAAAATATTAAACCTATGCTAAAAATCTAATAAAATCAAATAAAGAACGCACAATTTTTTTTAGATTTTTTTGAGAATATGAAAATAGAAAATAAATCAAATAAAATAGAAAAAAGAGGAATTTGCGATTTTGAGGGTCGAAATCTTTTAGAATTCTATTCTAAAAGAGTATTGTTCGTCGATTTTTTTCTGAACTTCTGGAAAAAATTCGGAGTAAATCGAAACAGTAGTACTTACCTGACTTACCTGTCAGCCTGTAATGCTTATCACTACTGCAGCCTTCGAAGTATCGACGAAAACAGATTACAGCAGATTAACCAATAGTTTAGTTCTCCATGGTGCCCTATGATTCCTGCATCGAAACTTAAATCCAACTATCCAAAAACCATCTACACAATCAAACAAACATATTATGTAATCAAAATCAATTAATCATGCGTAAATCATTGAAATTGAAAAAAATCAAAAGAAAGGCAAGAATATGAATTTGGTTTGTATGATTTGGCATGAATTTGATGATGAGGATGATTGGAATAGGTTCAGGAAACCTCAAAGATTCATTTGCAGCCTTTAATCAACTAGTAAAAGTGGTGGATTGTGGAAACCTAATTTTGAATTATGTGAAATTTTAAAGTATGAATATCATCCTCTTGCTCTCCATCCTTTTTTTTGTCTTGTGATGTTGTTGTGGTTATATAGTAAAAGAAAATTAGGTCAAAAAACCAATCTATTCTTTGGACTTTTGGATAGCTTGATCATGAAGAAAGATATGATTCAAATATTGAAAAAAAATCTAATATCTCCTTGCTATTTTGGTTGATCTGATTTTATATGATTCCAAATAACTTTTAAATGAATATTAAGACCTTCTAGAACCAAAATCAAATCAAATATTCATCCTTTTATATTTTATTTTAATTTAAAATGATTTTTAACATAAAAAATCATAATAAATAAAATAAAATGAATAAAATTATGAATAAATAAATTTTAATTCGTGCATGATTTCATGGAAGTGTTTGGATCATAAAAAAGCAAGCCCATTTGGTGAATTATGGTTTTAAGACCTCATTTGCTTCATAAACCTCTCAAACATTTCCCAACTTTTCAAGGGAACAAATCCTTCAATTTTAATGATATGACAGTGTTCTTGGACATTTTGGAAAGCTTAAAGAGTCCTCTAACCAACCTCATTGGTTTCATGTTCATATCTTTTACCATTCTCAAGTTATGCTCTTTTGAAGTTGTTGACTTTTTGTTGACTTTCAAAAGGACCTATAATGTCTTAGCTCATACCTTCCAAATGAAGCATTTTGGGGCTTGGCTTATGAGACACAAAGTTGTAGAGAATTCAATTTCATTCAAAATGAGATTTGGATGGAAAAAATTTGATGAAGCATGTGAAATTTATGGCTGGTCAAAGTTCAGTTAACTTTTCCTGTGAAAACCCTAATTTAGAAACTCCTGATTCTTGATGATCTGAAATCTCCTTGATGAATCATGATCAACCCTTGATCAAATGATGAATTTTACTTCATATACTTGATGTTGGCAAAAAATCATGAATTTTGACTTTGGTTTGACCACAGTTGACCTCAGTTTGACTTTTTAACTACTTTGACTGATTTTGACCTATCTGATCATCTGACTGAGCAAACCTTTGGGAAAAGTCTTGAAACTTGTCATGGGGATTCTTAAACACATATAAGATGTTATGAAGCTCACTTGAAGTCTTGGAAGTCCATTTAGCCTGATTAAAGTCAAAACTCTAGTTTAGGATGCATTGCTTAGGAGGATGCATTGTCTGAGGGAATTGTCAAACTTTCTAACTAATTGTGAACCTTGTGAACCTCTTGGGACACAATGTATTGTCTTGTGGAGGGAAAATTTTGGGGTGCAACAACTGCCCCTGTTCAATTTTCTGAAACCTGAGGGGTTAGATTGGTATATGTGCCATTCGTGACCTGGAAGGTTGAAGGGGATTGAACACGAAAGCCCAAAAATTTGCACTCACCGGTGCATAGAGTAATACTGATGATTATCTGTATATGCTTGAGTGGGCTTGAAGATGCCACTTGGAAGAACTGGATATGGGCTTAGAGATGCCATCAGGAAGAACTGGTGATGGGATTAGAGATGCCATCTAAAGTATCAGAATATGATGATGTCTTTATGTTGATACTGGATATCAGTACTAGGTCTTTGTATAGGCCGTCTCTGAATCATTTATGCAACATGATTTGAGTTGTTGGATGGACCAGTAGAAATAAATCTTGTGATGATTATCTCTTCTGGAAATATTTTGGATTAGGGAATGGATCTTTGTACAGACCGTTTGCCTATTCTCCAAGGGCCAAAAGAACGTCAGGATTTGTTCTTAAGGATCAAAAGAGCGTCAGGATTTGTTCTTCTGAGTAAAATGTCTTGAACCAGGGAATGGATATTTGTACATATCGTTTGCCTGCTATTCAAGGGGCCAAAAGAACGTCAGGACTTGTTCTTCTGAAAAAGTCTTGAACAAGGGGCCAAAAGAGCGTCAGGATTTGCTCTTAAGGGTCAAAAGAACGTCAGGATTTGTTCTTCTGAAAAAGTCTTGAACAAGGGGCCAAAAGAGCGTCAGGATTTGCTCTTAAGGATCAAAAGAACGTCAGGATTTGTTCTTCTGAAAAAGTCTTGAACAAGGGGCCAAAAGAGCGTCAGGATTTGCTCTTTAAGGGTCAAAAGAACGTCAGGATTTTTTCTTCTAAAAAAGTCTTGAACAAGGGGCCAAAAGAGCGTCAGGATTTGCTCTTAAGGGTCAAAAGAACGTCAGGATTTGTTCTTCTGAAAAAGTCTTGAACAAGGGGCCAAAAGAGCGTCAGGATTTGCTCTTAAGGATCAAAAGAACGTCAGGATTTGTTCTTCTGAAAAAGTCTTGAACAAGGGGCCAAAAGAGCGTCAGGATTTGCTCTTAAGGGTCAAAAGAACGCCAGGATTTGTTCTTCTGAAAAAGTCTTGAACAAGGGGCCAAAAGAGCGTCAGGATTTGCTCTTAAGGGTCAAAAGAACGTCAGGATTTTTTCTTCTGAAAAAGTCTTGAACAAGGGGCCAAAAGAGCGTCAGGATTTTCTCTTAAGGGTCAAAAGAACGTCAGGATTTGTTCTTCTGAAAGATGTCTTGAACCAGGGAATGGATCTTTTTACAGACCATTTGCCTGCTATTCGAGAACATCTTGAGTAGTGTATGGATCATTTCTGACCCGTTGTAAGTTGTTGATATTGTTTTACCTGCATATAACTATCCTGCAAGGAAAATATTCGTTTATGCATTATGTATGCATGCATAGTATGATGCACTTAAGTAATTTATTATGTACTTATGGATGTGTATGTTATGGTATGATGTAAATGATATATGTATGCATCATGTAGTCTGAAGCATCTGGATATCTTCGTATATCAACTGCTGGCCAGGGAAAATAAATCCCGATTTGTTGCTGAAGAATATGAGGAATTCGTTCCCGTCTCGTTTGATAATATAGTGAAGAATATGAGGAACTCGTTCCCGTCTTGTTTGATAATATAGTGAAGAATATGAGGAACTCGTTCCCGTCTCGTTTGATAACATAGTATTCATAACCTCCCGTCTTCGTTCGTCGTACTTCTATTGAAGGAATAAGTTCTTGAGTATCCCGACTGAGGATAAAAGAGATGGACATAAATTCAAGGGGAGATGTAACTTGGAGTATCTATCAAGATAGATTTGCCCTTGCTGGGGATTTGTAGTTGTCTTGTGGGGATGAACCGGCGAAGCTTCGTTGAACTACTACCCTCGTTCGTCCTTAGTAAATACTATTACTGCATTTTATGCATTTTTGGTAAACATCAATCATATTCAAGCATTTTATGCATTTCTGGTAAACATCAATCATATTCAAAAGCATACATGCATTCAAACACAACCAATAGACGTTTTTCGCTTTAGTAAAAGAGGAAAAGTAATCCTGAATAAAGAGGGAAAAGTAAAGCTGAACTCGAAAACATAATCGTTTCAACTTTGAGAGTGTATAACAAATTGGATTTAGAGCTCCTGAGATTCTTAACTTTCCTGAATACCTTCCCAGAAATCCTCATAGCTGGATCTAAAGACATGATACTGACACCATCTGATACTACTGGCGTAGACAATTAATTTCCACAATGGCTTCTGCTGAGAATCCAATATCAAGGTAATAAAATGAAAGGAACGTGTCTTCAAATTGTGATGGACCATATACGCTCCGGATATTAGATTTGAAAAGAGAGCATTGCCCCTTGGTTGAGGATGAATTGTCCCATAATGGAAGTATCTGAATGTAGTTACCTCAAGAGAAATAAGCAGAATGCCCCACAATAATATGCCCCTGACATCATGAACTTTATAATGTTACCCTTGGTAATTCAAATATATGAGGAGAGCTGCCCCTGGCTATTAAGCATAATTGAATCCTGTCCTGATTGCCCCAAATGAGTTAGGAAGTATCATGGCCTGCCCCCTTGATTGGGAGATAATGACTATGCCCCTTTGTATACATGGACTTTGATCCAGGAAGCAACTTTGTTTATCGGAAGGACTTTGGTTTATTGAACATTCATCTTGTAAGTTTCTCTGTTTATCAAACACTCAGATATATGCAAACAAATATATTCAAAAATGCAATGCTTATGTCTGTCTTGAAGTTTTGAAAAAGAGTTATTTTAGAAAAACAGTTTTTGTGAAAGCTGTGATATTAACTCAAGTTTTATAATAAGCCCTAAAGGAGTCAGGATACCTTTTTGTAGCAGTACGCTTTCGAACTAACCATGCTTCAGTTAGGACTTTTAAATGGTTGTAACGTGGCCTGGTTCACGGTTTAAGAAACAAAGGATAAAGGCTCAAATTTTATTTGTACCCAACCCAATCTCCATGATGTTCTTCAGTCCTATGCTCAGTTAACTTATGCATTGAGGCTCAAAGGAGTTTGGAATTGTAACACTGACATTTGTGATGGTTCAGAAACCAAAATTTTATTTGAACATTCAGTCATCTTTCTTTGTTGAAGATTCATAGTGACCTCTTTTTTCTTTCTGACTTTGTTATCCCTTCTTTTTGCCTGAACTGTTTATTTCAAGGTTACAGTCAGCGGGATGTCTTAATTTTTTATTAAGTCTCCTTCATAGGTTTTGACTTAGTGAGCTTTTTTTTTGCTAGATATTGACTGTCAGGTTTAATGATTACAGAGAACCATCATTAGTTGTGTACAACACAGATAATTGGCATATTGAGTTAACCGAGTAACTACCCTGCCCCAGGTTATGAATAAGGGTTTTAATTTGTGCGAGAATAAAAACTCCTACTTCATAGGCTCAAAAGGGTTGACTAGGGATTAACTTCCTTATATCTCCACTGTTTAGGAATTGAAACAATGCCTGTACATCGTCAGCATAGTCTGTTCAAAAGCATACTGCCTAATATTATGGTATTGTTTTCGTCATCCTCCCTCTACAGGCTTATAGCTTTATCAGGAGTTAAATATCACAAAATAGAAATATGAAGCATAGTTCAAAATATAGTGAAACGAATGGATTAATTCAAGACAAACATATGCAATGCATTAATGAAAACAAAAGTTTAACATAATAGTAAGTGTTTAAACAAACAAAAGAAATTACAAATGAAAATTCAAATGTTCTCAAAGCCTCTTCCTCTAAACCTGTCACTCCAGTTATCTGGAAACTTTGATTCTTGATGGACGATAGAAGAACTCAACCTGGCCTTCTGGAGTAACCTCGAGTATTCCTTCGTCAATTAGGTCTTGAATCTTATTCTTCAATGCCCAACAGTTATTAGTGTCATGTCCAGGACAGTCGGAGTGATACATACACCTTGCCTTGGGATTATAGCAAGGAGAAGAGGTGTTAGGATTTTTAGGAGAATTTTCCAAGGAAATCAACTTCATCTCCAACAGGCATTGCAAAACTTGTGACATTGGTGTGCTGAACCGGATGAACTGTCTTCTACATTCCTTGTATAGAAGTGGATTAACCTTACAATGCCTTCTTTCTTCCATTGAAGGATGGTCAGTAGTAGCCTGTCTCTTTCCTTCTCTTATCCTTACTTTCCTTTCAGCCAAGTCAGCTTGTTTCAACGGAGGTTGACTGATGATTAGATTCCCAACTCTGTTATGCCGAAGCTTATTGACAAAGCTTCTCAACTCTTCTTGCCCCTGGGCCAAACTCTGGATAAGAGCCATTTGGCCATTCATCTGAATCCTCATCTTTGCTATCTCAGCTTGTAGTTGTTTCAGCTGATCATCTTTGTTGTCCTCAGGATTCTTCTTCTTCATGTCCTTAGAGAGGAGTGCTTTCAACTTTTCTTGCCCCTTGGACAAATTCAGAATCATTTCCTGAAACTGAGCATTCTGAGCTTGAAGATCTTTGATAGATTGTTCAAGATCCATTTCTGCTGAAATAAACAGCGAGAAGATAAGATACATGTTCATAAGAAACCTGTGAAGCAATGATATGGTATGTAAATGCATATGCAATGTTTTCAAGGACCGCAAGATTTAAATTTGTTTAAACAAACAGAAAGTAAACTTTTATTAGTAATCAATAAACTTGTTTGCCCCTTGGGCTTACAATAAAAATGAGATGAATATAAAAAATGGGGTTTTAAGTCTCCCATGGACGTTTCCTCTTTGTGTTGAGGTATGAGTTGAGATTCCGCTCCTCGTGAAGTTGTTTTGTTAGCTCCCGGATTCTTTCTTGACTTGCTTTGTAATGAGTCTCAAAAGTATCTCTTTGCTCCTTCAACTGGATCCAGGACCTCTGTAACTCCTCCATGTCAGTGGGCATGTCTGGATGAAGAATGATGTAGGAAGTATCTCCTTCAGCAACAGGCTCCATGGTAACTGGCAGGATAGCAGGATATGGCATCATAAGAGTCTGAGCACGAGATCGCACCCATCTGAGATAAGGTTCCAGAGGAATGGTATACTTGGGTTCCAGAGTCTTGCTGTCAACCTTGTTCACTTTACCCCATGCTCGTATGAACCTTTGACGGTAACCTTGAAGATCGTTGTCGTAGTCGAACACAATTCCTTGAATAAGCATGTCATGAGGACCATTGCTCTGAGCATAACCAAACTGGCGTAGAGCTAAAGAAGGGTTGTAAGTAATGCCCCCTCTTATGCCAAGGAGTGGCACATTAGGGAACTCCCCACAACGGTCAATGATAGTAACATTCTCCATAGATCGAGAGCACCAATGAATATCTGAATGAGAGAGTGACATGATCCTCTTGGACCACCTGAACCCTTGTTCATTCTTCATTACTGATCGAGGAAGGTGAGAAATAAACCACCTAGATAGCAAAGGTATGCAACACATCAGAGTTCCTCGTGCCTTTGTAGTACGAGTATGAAGAGAGCGCGGGATGTCTCCAAGCAATGTAGGTACTGGATTGTGACTCAGAAATATGTTGATGGCATGAACATCTATGAACTGATCTGGATTGGGGAACAACACTAAGCCATAAATCAACAAGGCTAATATCTCCTCAAAAGCATCATAGCTCATAGCCTTCAAGAATACTTGAGCCTTCTCTATCAACACCTTAGCAAGAATACCCTTAACTCCACTTCTCGTTTCTAGAACAGTGTCTGATTTCTTCAAATGTAGGGTTGCAACAATGACTTCAGGTTTAAGTTCTTTCTCTAAGCCTGTGAAGGGTCTCTGATCAAGGATAGGTATACCCAGAAGTTTGGAGAACTCTTCCATTGTAGGAACCAGCTGATAGTCGGGGAATGTGAAGCAATGGTGCTTAGGATCAAAGAACTGAAATAGAACACTCATCATGTCTTCATTGAACCCTGAAGTGACTAGATCCAATAGGTGACCATGCCTCTTGATGAACTGAGAGTTTTCAGAAACTTGGGAAACCAATTCTTTAAGCTTGGGAGATACCCCTACAAAGTTGATCCGGATAGTATTCATACGAGCAGAAGCCACGACCTGCAACAAAGAACAAAGATAAATCCTTTGGTCCTTGAAATGGTTAGTGAAAATGCTATGCTTATGATGCATGATGATGCTATGATGTTATGCTCAATCACAAACATGTGGCACACACAAACAAGTCACACAATAGCCCTAGGCTTGAAGGCTTGCATGAGGTTTAAAGGTAAGTACCCTCCCCTAAAGTTTAGTTGGTTCATCCTGTCCTATAAAGTAACCAGGTTCTAAGGGATCTCAATATCATTGATCCTTCACAAGGGTGGTTGTTCAGTAGGCAACTTACTTGCCAACCAAAACCCTCCAAGTTTAGAATCTCAATGAGTGTAGCATCAAGTATCAACCAACTTTAGTCTTCACCAAAGTCGGTTATCTCACTACTTTCTAAAGGCCAAGATGGGATAACTAGGGTTCTAAAAGTTAGTTAGTATATTGACAACATATGGCAGCCTCATATTATCCTCAACTTTACTTAAGGAACATAAGCACCAACCAAGAAGTCACACTAACTATGTCCACCAGATCAACCATATCGGTATACGTCGTACAATTTCCTTGGTCTATTGCCATTTACCTAAGGTACACTAGATCCGGGTTAGGATCTTTCACACATAAGAGCACCCAACAAGTAAAGTAAAGCAAACAAAGCAAACAAGTTTAAAGTGATCTAATTCCTAAGGGTACCCCTCTTTTATTATGTCCCCAGCAGAGTCGCCAGTTCTGTAACACGGTGGGAGAACTGACTTTAGTTAAATGTTGCGGATAGCAAGAGTCGCCACCGAATTTTATTTTATCCATAAGGAAAGGACATAAAAGAACAGGAAAGACCTTAAAAAGATTTTGAGTTCGGGGGGTAGGTTATACAAAGGGAAGGTGTTAGCACCCTTTATATCCATGGTTATCCATGGGCTCTTAGTTACTTAGCTCACTTTAAACTGTTTTGAGAAAATGTAGTGTGTGATTAAAAATTTTCTTAAGTACTTTATAATGATCCTTGTACGGATATATATAGAGACTTTGTTTTGAAAATTGTTTAAAATGTGAAGTGTAATGAAGTATTTTTGAATAAGTGAGCAAGTACTTAAGAGGAACCTACCCTATGTTTAGATCTTTACTGTTCTTAAATGTTCTTTCAATGGTAAGATTATCCCTATTATTAAGGAATAGGTAGTCATTACCTTGGATGTTGTAAGGGACATGTGAAGGGTCATCTGTGTTTAGGCAACTGTAAAGTGTCTAAGCAATTCGAAGGGACTTATCATCTTTTATTCGAAAGGGACAAGATCATTTACGAAGGCAACGTCGAAGGGACTTGATCTTATAATCTTTAAAGGGACTAGATGATTTGTTTATGAGAAGGGACTTTGCTTTTAGACACCTTACTTGACCTTTTGATTTAGGCAACATGAGAGGTAACCTTAGAAAGTGTAGGATGGCGATCAAAGATCGACTTACGTGTGTGAGTGTTCATGTTCAAGTATTTATCTTATTTAATTAATTTTCTAAATTAATTTTAATCACAAACATGTTATGCACACCCTATAGTTACTAACCACGCAATGAAAATATTTATAAACATAAAATAGAAACAAGAATAAACCTACGACTATTACATGGCTTTAGCAGATACATAATAATCAAAATAAAATAATAATAATAAATATAATAAGAATAATAAATAAACCACAAAATCAAATATTAGTAATAATAAAATATTAACAATAATAATGGTTAGAATAATAAAGAAAATAAGAATTTAAAAAGAAAAATTATTTTTAGGTTAAATAAATATTGAAAATTTTTTAATAGTTAATTAAGAAAATATAATAAATTTAATAATAATAAACAAAATATTAAAGTCATTTACATATTAATAAAAATAAGGATTAATGATTAGGGTTTAGAAAAATAAGTTAATTTTTAGGGTTAGAAGAAAAATTAGGGTTAGTATTTGAGGAAAAAAAATTTAAGGTTTAAAAAAAAAAATTTAAGGTTTAGGAAAAATTTTAGGGTAAAAATTATGGCGAAATTTGGGTTTTAAGATAAAGATTAGGGCTAAATTTTTAGGGTTTAAAGTTTATGAAAAAAATTAAGATTTAGGTTTAAAATTAAGGTTTAGGGAAAAAATTAAGGTTTATGAAAAAAAATATAAGTTTTAAAAAAAAAAGGATTTTGTTTTATCTTTTTGAAATTAGTTTAATAATAATAATAAGGAAATTCAAAGAAAATACATAATTTGATGAAAAAGGGAAAAATAAAGTTAGAGATACCCAAAATATTAGGGGTTTGCCTTTTTTGCTTCATTGAGTTCTTTGCCACTGGGACACCCATGATTCTTCATCAAAATGCTCCAAACCTCAGTTCCTTGCCACTAGGTTGTCTGCATATGAATAAGTGTAACGAATACCCATGTTTCTTTGCCAAAATATTAGGAATGCGTGTTGAACTCATGCCCTCATACTTTCAACCTTAGGTCTTTGTCACTAGGTCAATCAGCGCATGCCACACACCATCTTCTTCCTCCCACCTGCATATTTTTGGTATATACTGTTGGAAGAATAAAAAAAGAAATAAACAGGATCAAATAAAATTGCTGCAGATTTTAAAATAATGAAAAATAAGAAAAGCGATTAAAATAAAATCTAAAAAATATTAAAACTATGCTAAAAATCTAATAAAATCAAATAAAGAACGCACAATTTTTTTAGATTTTTTTGAGAATATGAAAATAGAAAATAAATCAAATAAAATAGAAAAAAGAGGAATTTGCGATTTTGAGGGTCGAAATCTTTTAGAATTCTATTCTAAAAGAGTATTGTTCGTCGATTTTTTTCTGAACTTCTGGAAAAAATTCTGAGTAAATCGAAACAGTAGTACTTACCTGACTTACCTGTCAGCCTGTAATGCTTATCACTACTGCAGCCTTCGAAGTATCGACGAAAACAGATTACAGCAGATTAACCAATAGTTTAGTTCTCCATGGTGCCCTATGATTCCTGCATCGAAACTTAAATCCAACTATCCAAAAACCATCTACACAATCAAACAAACATATTATGTAATCAAAATCAATTAATCATGCGTAAATCATTGAAATTGAAAAAAAATCAAAAGAAAGGCAAGAATATGAATTTGGTTTGTATGATTTGGCATGAATTTGATGATGAGGATGATTGGAATAGGTTCAGGAAACCTCAAGGATTCATTTGTAGCCTTTAATCAACTAGTAAAAGTGGTGGATTGTGGAAACCTAATTTTGAATTATGTGAAATTTTAAAATATGAATATCATCATCTTGCTCTCCATCCTTTTTTTTTGTCTTGTGATGTTGTTGTGGTTATATAGTAAAAGAAAATTAGGTCAAAAAACCAATCTATTCTTTGGACTTTTGGATAGCTTGATCATGAAGAAAGATATGATTCAAATATTGAAAAAAAAATCTATCTCCTTGCTATTTTGGTTGATCTGATTTTATATGATTCCAATTAACTTTTAAATGAATATTAAGACCTTCTAGAACCAAAATCAAATCAAATATTCATCCTTTTATATTTTATTTTAATTTAAAATGATTTTTAACATAAAAAATCATAATAAATAAAATAAAATGAATAAAATTATGAATAAATAAATTTTAATTCGTGCATGATGTCATGGAAGTGTTTGGATCATAAAAAAGCAAGCCCATTTGGTGAATTATGGTTTTAAGACCTCATTTGCTTCATAAACCTCTCAAACATTTCCCAACTTTGCAAGGGCACAAATCCTTCAATTTTAATGATATGAGGGTGTTATTGGACATTTTGTAAAGCTTAAAGAGTCCTCTAACCAACCTCATTGGTTTCATGTTCATATCTTTTACCATTCTCAAGTTATGCTCTTTTGAAGTTGTTGACTTTTTGTTGACTTTCAAAAGGACCTATAATGTCTTAGCTCATACCTTCCAAATGAAGCATTTTTGGGCTTGGCTTGTGAGACACAAAGTTGTATAGAATTCAATTTCCTTCAAAATGAGCTTTGTATGGAAAAAATTTGATGAAGCATGTGAAAGTTAGGTTGGTCAAAGTTCAGTTGACTTTTCCTGTGAAAACCCTAATTTAGAAACTCCTGATTCTTGATGATCTGAAATCTCCTTGATGAATCATGATCAACCCTTGATCAAATGATTAATTTTACTTCATATAATTGATGTTGGCAAAAAAATCATGAAGTTTGACTTTGGTTTGACCACAGTTGACCTCAGTTTGACTTTTTAACTACTTTGACTGATTTTGACCTATCGGATCATCTGACTGAGCAAACCTTTGGGAAAAGTCTTGAAACTTGTCATGGGGATTCTTAAACACATATAAGATTTTATGAAGCTCACTTGAAGTCTTGTAAGTCCGTTTAGCCTGATTAAAGTCAAAACCCTAGTTTAGGATGCATTGCTTAGGAGGATGCATTGTCTGAGGGAATTGTCAAACTTTCTAACTAATTGTGAACCTTGTGAACCTCTTGGGACACAATGTATTGTCTTGTGGAGGGCAAATTTTGGGGTGCAACATGGTGCCAATACTGATCAGCCATAAGCACAAATTTCAAAGGGCAAGGAAAGTCATGCAGGCCCAATGTGCAGTTTTGCTTCTTAATGTTCCATGTCATTTTTGATGCACCTAATGACATTATCCCATCATTGACTAAACTTCAAACTTTTTGTATTCAATATCTTCTTTGATTTGAGCACAAAAAGTACATGATTTGGTGCCTTGATCATGAAGCTTCATGCCATGGAATGTCAATATATGCAATATGTTTTCTTGCAATCCAAGGCAATACATATCATGCATAATTCAGTTCAGCCTAAGTGTGCAATCCATTTTTGAATCATCCAAGCTCATCACAAGTAGAGGGCAATCTCATCTATGCATGATCATGCCAAGTGCCATGCTCTTTTTGAAAATCTATGACAATTTCAAACATGATTCTCATGTTGCACTCCTTGATCAACTTAGTTTCACCTCACATCTCATCAACCTCACCATAACAATTGTGTTCCTCATTGCATGTGATCAGATTCGAGCAACCAACTCAAGCTACAAACTCAGCTTCACTCCTCGCACTCCACACCTTCATTTTTGTTCATTCACCCTCAAGTTAGAACTAACCATAGTTCTAACTGTTAACTAGAGTTAATAACTGTTAACCTCACCTATATAAGTTGATGCCCTAACTCAATTGCACTAGAACTTCATTCTGATCAAAACCACATCACAAACTCCATCAAATTCTCTCTTATTTGGCTCTGGTTTTTGGGAAGAAATTGCACTGGTTTTTTATTCGAGTTAGCTTCATACATCATCAATACACCTTAAGCATCCTCAATTCATCATCCTCATCATCTTGTGACCAGTTTCCATGGATCAATTGGCTTGAACCTTCAAAAATCCATCTCTGTATCACTACTTCATTTTCCAATTTTTGCCAAGAATCCAAGGTATTTGAGTGTTTATTTCACTCTATTGGAGCTCAAGAACAAGTGGCAAGCATAGTAGGATCCTCCTCTCTGGTTTTTCTCAACAAATTCAAGCACTACATCTCAGGTTTCACCTTAGTTCTCATGTCTTGATTTCATGAATTTTGGTTGTTTTTATGATGATTAAAGCTTGATAGAAGCATTGCAATGCCTAGCTAGTTGATAGGCACCATAAGTGCTTAGGTGCGGTTTTTAGGTTAAATATTGTTTGCTTTGATTTGAGAAATGTATGTGTGGTTAGTGAGTTTTAAGGCCAGATTATTGGTGTGCGTGATTTTCTGATCAGTTTGATAACAAGAGTTTGCATTTTTGAGAGATGTGTGACTAAACCCTAATGGAGAGTCAACGGAGAAGATGATCGGAGCTCTTCTCCGGTGACTGGAACAGTGCCCTAGCATTTTCATAACTTTAAGTCATGGCCATTGGATCTTGTTCATCATGCGCTTCTAATTTTGCCAGCACATAAATGAGAGTATGGTCTCTCATGTGCCTTCCAAATTTGTCTGAGTCTTCAGGTGAGCGTGTGTCCACCTTTGTTTCCATGTGTCCATCATCTCATCCATGTAATTTTCTTCCTTTGACCATAGATGTGTGCGTTAGATCAATCTGAAGGCTCTCATGGAGTCAACATTTGACTAGTTTCCACCAAAAGCTCTATAGTCAGCGTATCCTTGGACTTAGGCCCGAAATGCTAATCACGCCCCCCTCCAATAAGCCCATTCAACTTTTAACTGAGAATCTTTTCTTTATGCGCCCCATTCACATTTTAATTTCTTTTAATTTTTCTTTTATTGGAATTTCAATTTTCATTTTCTAAAAATACCTAAACACTTCCAAAAATTCCAAGTTAATTTAGGAACCTTTTCCACAATATTATAAAATCTTACATAATTTTTAATTTCCTTTTCATTTATTTTTCTGACAGGAATTAATTTCAAAATTAATTTTCTCTTATTTTCTCCATTTATGAACACTAGTCCTTCCCCATTTTATTTCTCCCAAACTAAAAATGATCTTCATTTCATTATTTTTTCCCTATCTAGAGGACACATTAAAGCTCCTAAAAATATGTTTCCCTTAATATTTAGGCCATGCTTGATTCATTTTTGAGTCCATTCTTTGTGATTATGTCTTTAAAACCCTAATTCACTTTGCACCTTTATTTGAATAAGTAAAAATATGAATTTTTGTGAGATATTTTAGTGGTATGTTAACCCCTGGTTTATGACTTTTAATTTCATGTTTCATAATTTTTCCATGTCATTTGGTATTTTTTGAGTCCCTTGTCTTGCAAGTCACATTTTAGGGTTCATTTGCTTATCCTTCTAATTCAATTTGATAAGGCATTTATGCCATTCATTTGAGATCATCAATGTGAGTCCCTAAGGTCCTATTAGATGTATTTAGATCATTTTTATCCATTATAGGTCATCACACTTTGAATTTTTAGGTTACTTGATCCTTAAGTCACCTATGTGTTCATGTGTACCATCTTTGCCCTAATTCACATTCTTCTTCCATCCTCACACTTCTAAATCAACTTTGTGAGTATGATAGTCATGTTGTATAATTGTTATACCCCTAATAAATGTTCCACATCCTTTTCCATGTCTTCATTTCAAGTCATAAGCCTTTGTGATTCTTTTAGTGTCATGTGGTGCCTTAAAACTGCAAAATCAAGTTTGTTTGTTCCTTAACACTAATGTGCTTCATCCATATTCATTTGTGGTTAATTTTATAGTTTAAAATCCATCTTGAAATTTAATTAAGCCTCTTGTTTTTGTATGGTGAAATCAAGTTTCATTAATCATGTTTGACTTTTTTCCTCTAAGTTTTTTCCTACTTTTGAAATCACATGTTCAATTCTTCCTATTCTTTCTTCATTCAACCTCTTGTTTGAATATTTATAACTTGAATCTCTTTATTACCATTTTTGTTTGCATCTTGAGACACTTTAATTTAAGTGTTAGGTTCTGGATTTAACATTCACCTTTGATTTAATTCAAGTTTATCATACTTAATCATGTAAAAATACTTCATATAACTTCACCTTGCTTTCTATTAGGGTTTAGCACTCCATTGGAACATCGTTTGTTTAGGTTTGATCTTATGGCCTTAAATTACTTTGGTAGGGTTTATTTACTTACTTTAGAAGCTTTTTATCATATAGGATCCATTAGTTTTAGGTCTTAACCCTAGGAAACCTTTAGTGCCTTCTTTTAGCTAGTGTGAGCTTTAATTGAGCATTTGCCATGCTTTATGTGTTTAATATGCTTTGTGAAGCTAACCTTTGTTTTGTAGGGAGGTTGAGGTAAGCCTTGTTATATACTACTTCCTCATATTCTTTATTCCTTCTAAATGTGTTTGTCTTAGCACTTTGTGCTTTGCTTGTATAGGCTTCCCCTTTCTTAGAAACAACTTAACTTCCTAAGGAAGTAAGTTGAGTTCTAAGTCCTTTTTCTTCTTTTCCTTTTTTCTCCATTAGTATTAGAAACCACATTAACCATAGGACATCCCATTCAATAAACAACTTAGGTTGTGTCTCAGTTCCCCTAGTTTTGTCCTTTCTCAATTTCAGTCATTTTTTCTCATCTCATAAAGAAAATAGTAAAAAACACCTAATAAAGGTTGAGTGTTCTCATACGATACAAGACTTTGTTGTGGGTTACTTATACACATCTTGTTTCGGGCCGAGGTGTAAGGCATCTACCACGATGAACAAGTCTTATTATGAGAATGTTTCACAAACAAATCTAAAAACACTTCTTCTAAAAAGACAATAAATAAACAACACACGTCTTTTCCTTCAGGAATTCTCTTCTCACCTCATTCACTCTCAACGCGAACTTGCGATGACTAGTATCATTTGCAAGACGGTAAACTCACTCGTTCAAGGCGAGCCTACAACACCTGAGCATAAACATAAGCAGTTTCAGCGCATAAAAAACACAAATAAATAGTTCCCGCCTTAGTTAGGCGAACTACGTCGACTCTGATCCTCATATTCCCGATGTGGTACGTAGGCAGCGGAGTAGGGGCCGTTCGAGCATATTATTTATTTTCCCTACATTTTCAATTTTCATTCTCCTTTTCAAGTTTCCTTTCTCATTTCCATTCCAGTTAGCGGTTTTATTCAGCAACAACTTTACTTATTTTACCCTTTGAAACAGACAAACTGGCGTGGATCATGTCGGGTACGAAGGATGATCTGGGGTGATAATACCTTCCCAGGTCGTAACTGAGTCTCGAACCCAGATCTTTTGTTCACAGGACCTTGTCCTTTCCTTTTCTCTTAGGTTTGTGCAACATTACCTTTCCCATTCATTCGGGATAAAAATTTCTGGTTGTCGACTCTACCTTTTTCGCGCCACTTTCGCGTTTATACTAGGATGAAAATCCAGGGAGCGACAATGGGAGAACTCAGATTCTTTCTAGAAATCCAGATTGATCAACGTCCAGAAGGAATGTATGTTCATCATAGAAAATATGCAAAAGAACTTTTCAAGAAGTTTGTGATGACAGAAAGTAAACCTTCAAATACCGTGTGCATCCAACATGCATTCTGGAGAAGGAAGAAGAAAGTAGTAAAGTTTATCAGAAGCTATATCGAGGAATTATAGGCTTTCTTTTGTACTTAACTACTTCTCGGCCAGACATTCTATTCAGTGTTTGCTTTTGTGCTCTGTTCCAATCAGATCCAAGGGAAATTCATTTGACTCTTGTCAAAAGAATCATAAGGTATATTAAAGGAACATCTAACCTCGGCTTGGTGTATGAGAAAACATCATAATACACGTTATGAGGTTACTGCGATGTAGATTATGCTAGAGACAGACTTGAAAGAAAAAGTACTTTTGGAAACTGTCAGTTTCTGGGAAACAACCTCGTCTCTTGGGTAAGCAAAAGGCAATTTATTATTGCCTTATCTAATGCAGAGGCAGAATACATCTCAACATCATTGTGCAGTACTCAAATGCTCTAGATGAATAATCAACTTGAGGATTTTCAGATAAATTAGGCTAATATTCCTATTTACTATGATAACACAACTGCTATTTGTTTGAGTAAGAATCCCATTTTTCACTCAAGAGATAAACACATTGAAATCGAACATCATTTTATCAGAGACTATGTTCATAAAAGGATCTTATCTTTAAAATTTATAGATACAAAACATCAGTGGTTTGATATCTTTACAAAACCTTTACATTCCTATTTATTGTGATAACGTAGCTGCTATTTGTTTGAGTAAGAATCCCATTTTGCACTCAAGAGCTAAACACATTGAAATCAAACATCATTTTACCAGAGACTATGTTCAGAAAGAGATTTTATCTTTAAAATTTATAGATACAGAACATCAGTGGGTTGATATATTTACAAAACCCTTAGCTGAAGATAGATTTTTGTTTATTTTGAAGAATTTAAATATGGACCGATGTCCATAATAAATTCTATCAGAACATGTTTAGTCTCTTTGTGGAAAAAGAGATTCTGATTTATTTTGATTGAAAGTTCTGATAATAATACTTCTACAAGTTAGAAGATGTCCTCATTAGAAACTTATCCTAGTTAGATTTTTTTTTTGGTATTCTTGACACGAATGTGTTCACTATAACAAACTGGTGTGGTCGTTTGATCATATATAACCATTGAAGTGACACCTCGAGCATTGTGTTCTTATGAGGCTAGACTTTCAAAGTAATCACTATCAATACTCCCTACTTGTCTCCAGTCATAATTATTTACAAATACCCACTGCTCTCAATTCACATCCACATTCTTTTAAGAAAATCAAATATTTTTTAACTCGTCTCTCAATCATCTCCTTTGATGGATGTTCATTTACACTATTTTTTACAATCTGGACTATCACAAATTGTTGAATCTCCTCCGATGATTCCACAGGCTATTCAAATTGTCCATTTCTTATACAATGTTGCAAACCATATAAACTCTTCAAAAGGATCAAAAATCTCCCTTCTTTTCAACCTTAGACACCTTTTAGAATATGTGTCTGGTTGTTTTTTTCTTTTACCTTTTTTATTATGACAAAAAGGGGGAGTATTATTAATGGAAAGTTATTTTGAAATGAATATCTAGTCTCTGAATCACAATGCTGACATTCTAACATATTAAATAAGCAAAATTCTCTTAGTATGTTTTGTTTTAGGCATGATATTGAACATTTGGAAATTATGAATCTGGTGAGAAATGATAAATCCTCAGAATAAGACATTCATAATCAGGCTATAAGAATGTAGCTAATCAGGCTCTATGTATTGGCTATGACAACCGACAATCATCAAAGCTCTGATAATTACCAAGTTCTGAGATGAAGACCAGTGTTCTAGTCAGACTCTGATGAGTGGCCATAGAGAAGTACTCATTCTCTATCATATGATCTAGAAACTCAAAATTTATTTTGTGATTCTTGGCATCATGGGGAGACTCTGAAAAAGCATAAATAGAATTTTGGGATTGTCATACTCAGGGGGAGTTTATCAAGTCACTGGAAGATAATTCAAAACTTATCATTAAATCATTACCCATTTACTGTTTTCGTACAAAATTGTCTCCTCAAAATACATTTGCTTCTGCGCAAGAGAAGCAAGGTTGCTTCTATACCAACTCATCAGAAAGATCTTAAGAAGACCAATGTTGTTGTTGCATTGTTTTCTAGGATTCTGACTCTGACTGAGTGTGACTCTGATACGTTAGTTCTAAAGACCAAGTGATGAAGACTCGGATGGCTTGAAGTTCTAAAGACTGAAGGTTCTGAAGACCAAGTGCTGAAAGACTCTAATGACTTAAAGTTTTGAAGACTAAAGTTTCTGAAGACCTAGTGTTGAATACTCTTAAGACAAAGTTCTGAGTGAACGATGTTCTGAAAACTCTGAAGACTTGAAGTTCTGAAGACTAAGGGTTTTAAATACAAGCGTTGAAGAATCTGAAGACAAGGTTTTGCTAAATAAAGTTCTGAAGACTCTTAAGACTTGAGATTTTGAAGACCTGACTATCTTTTTCTCTACTCATGCTTCAATCATCTCAGAATCAGAAGCCTCTGAAGAATAGAAGATAAGGATTAACGATTAAGATGGAATAGTCCAATAGTACAAATACGTTTCATTCGACTAACGATTCCACTACTCCACTACCCTTATTTGGTGGTACGAAAGGACGATTGTGTGTACTATTTTTTACCCTCAGCAACGACATTCCTCAGGCCAGCTGTCATCCAATGGATCTTTTTCTCAATGCTTATATAAAGATTTTCCCATGAAAGAAAAATGCACAATACTATGCAACACTCAAGAGAAAATACAAAGTAATATTTTTTTACTGTAGTGCATTATTCTCTAAGATTCGAAATTTGTTTACCTTGCTTTTGTAGAAGCACTCTATTGTAAACAAAACATTTTTACAAATTGTTATTTGTATTCCCTAAAGGACCGAGTGAATGTCTGAAGCTTTAGGAAGACTAAGACAATTAGTATTTCTGATTGTTAGTCATAACAATTGGTTGTACATTGTTGAAGTCGCATCAGCTGGTTGTGCATTGTTGTTTCAAGTCACATCAATTGGTTGTGCAGTTAGTCACATGTTGTGTTGTACTTTGTAATCTATTTGGTTATAATGGATTAAGACCTTGTTGAAGGAAAAATCGCCTTGGCAGGTGGACTGGAGGTAGCTTGAGATTTTCAAGTGAACCAAGATAAATCGTTTGTCTCTTTCTTTTGTTTGCATATTGGTATATCCATTGTACTTTCACAAATAGCTTTCATTTTTCAAAACCCAATTTAAACCCCCATTTCTTGTGTTTTCTCACACCTTCAGTTGCTACTTCACTTGGGATATCCCACATCCTCTTTATGTATTTCCAGATTTTCTTTCCAATGAAATTGCACGACTTTCGATAAACCCTACAGGAAACCCATCTAGCCCAAGAGCTTTCTAAGAGTTTATGCAAAACGCTGCATGTTTAATCTCAACATTGGTAATATTCTTACCAAGCTTTTCCATACTTATAGGATCAATACGGGGAAAGGTATATGTGGTTTGCTCCCACATTTTTCTAGTGTCACTCAAAACAAAGAGACTCTTATAATGGTTGATAAAAAGTTGTTGCACTTGATTATCTTATTCAATCCATCACCCATCATCATTCTTTTTATTTCTTGTTAGTTTTCCTTTAAATGTTGCTTTCTTGATACACATTATGCCAGACAAGACCTTAGACAATGCTTTTTTTGGCCTTAGACAACACTTTAAAGCGTTGTCTAAACCTGCGCTGCTAAAGGTTTAGACAGCGCTCTTTTTAAACTCAAAAGTGATGTCTAAAGGGGGGTATATTTAATGAAAAGCGTTGTCTATGGTACCATTAGATAGCGCTTTTTGACATTTTTAGGTATACCTTAGACAGCGCTTTTGGTAAAAGCGCTGTCTAAGCCCACCTTTTTGAACTTTTTTAGGTATACCTTAAACAGTGCTTTTGGTCAAAGCGCTTTCTAAGCCCCACCTTAGACAGCACTTTTTGTTTAAAGCGATGTCTAAGGTATACGAAAAATTTTATATAAATTTTTTTAAACCACAATTTTTACCAGGTTTTTCAACCAGAATTTTGACCTGTTTTTCAACCAATTTTTTTTCAGAATTTGGAGATTCAAATCAATCCAATTTGGCCTATTTAAATGTACCAATTTATGCACCAAATTTAAGTTATATATCCAAAAGAATTGGCAATTCAAACCAATATATATATATATATATATATATATATATATATATATATATATATATATATATATATATATATATATATATATATATATATATATATATATATATATATATATATATATATATATATATATATATAATTATATATATAATTACAAATCATTACATTTTTTTCTACAAATGTACATATTACTTATACTACTTTTGCATCCAACCAAAGCATTGCTTCAAATCTACATAGGTCCTGAAACAACACAAAGATTGTAATTCAATTATAAGAATACAATATTATAGTTACAAAGTTACACATATTTAAATTCTCAAGTGGATTAAATTAAGAGTGTAATATTATACCTGATAAAACACCGAGCTCTATAATGAATTGACACCATTCCTCTTTAATTTCATACAAATGATTACTTGAGTAATACATACACTTGAATTCATCAAAGTACTACATAATAATATAACATAGTTTGATTAAGTTTCAACTATTTAATTATATGAGAAATATGTGTTAAATATTAAAATAACTCATAAGTTAGAAATACATACATCATATGGAATCTCTAATCGACCCAAAGAAAGAGTTTCTCTCATAAACCTCAACATGAAATATCCGGAATCTATACCATTATGTTGCAGAGGACACAACACATGAAAAGAAAATATGGATAAATCCTAAGTTTTATCAAGTATCATCACTAATATAATAAAAAAATGTGATAATTAATAATATACCGCCACTTTTATCCATGTAATGTTGTTGGCTCTCCTCTTTGATACTTGGATATCTCGTTGGGCTCGAAAAGCTTATATAATGCTAATAAAATATAAATGAATATTTAGAACAATTCACATAAATTAATAAATACACACAAGAATATTTAGAACAATCTCACTTACGTGTCAAACATGTTCTTCATATCCGGGTATGTTGTCTAATCATTTCCTAACGATTCAAGATAATAAACAAAGGTTCATAATGGTTTTAAGCATACCTTATATCCCACGCTAATGAGGCTTGTCGTCCATGCAACAAACGAACCTATTGCTTGTTCCACCGTTGTTGCATCTGAAACATCGTTAGGATATGGTAATAATGCATTCGGCTCTACTGCAATATCAACCGCAACTTTCAAACATCCAGTAGGGAGCGGTCTAGTGTGAAGTAATTCTTCGCTAGTGTTATGCACTTTTCACTTTCCAACCATCTGATAATATGGTGATGATAAGTAGAGCTGACAACGGGAAATGCCCTAAAACCAATAATAAATATGAAATTGTTAATGTGTATATATCTCAATTACATGATTTAAGTTAATAGTTCAATTTAAGACAAATATATATAATTACCTCTGGAATGTTCGGCTGAAAGTTACAGTTGATATTATCTTTGTCTGGACCATCTTTAAAACATGCTGAAGAGCTAGCCTTTTTTTCTTTCCTTAATGCACGAACTTTAGCTTCCAGTGCTTCCAATTTTGCATTAAGCTCTTTATTACTAGGAGCCTTTCCTTTTTTAATACTCAAGGAGGTCAAAGTGATCCCAAATCCCTTACCCCTCACCCGACCTGAATACTCACGGACATCTAATGCTCGACTAAGTATGCTCCTAGTATCATCTGGAGATAAAGCTGACTGAGATAGCGCCTCCTGAAAATCAGATGAATATCGAATACTTGTCAAATATTTGTTAATAAAGTTTTTATTTAATTAAAGAAATAATGTTATACTTACACATTTCTCAAATACTTGTTGAACATCTTCTTTAACAACTCCAGATTTGCCCACACGGGCTTCCTTCCATAAAACATGTGCAGGAAGAGATGTTTCAGAACTTTTCTCCTTCTGCAACTACACATTAAGTCATAAATATGATCAAATAAAACTCATGAAGAACAAATATATTATTGCAATTTATAGATACTTACCATAGATTGTTCTAAGCGTCCATATCCGACACATCTTTTTTGGTATGGATACGCGTGACTTGATGCTCTTTCCCGATTTGTGTCACTTATTCTTTTAAATGTTGGGTCCTTTCGTTTGGATTTAAACGCTTCCCATTCTTCTGGTGAAATCAAACTTTCATATTTCTTTGGAAGCTCTGCATCAACATGATTACCATCTTCATCCCTAAGATTCTTGGATGATAAAAATGTTCTAAAACCTCTTCTATCATCTTCGATTTTGAAATACCTCTAAGAAAAACATACACATTGTGCGTTAGTATAAGTAATTTAAAATACATAATTAGTTCACATAATTAAAGACATAATTATTATACCTTTATCTCAGTCCAAATTTTTTCTTTGGATTCATTCAACTCTTTTTTTCTCCAATCATCACAAGTAATTGGAATATCATTCCTTACTAGTGCACCAATGAAACTAGTCAAGGTATGACCGTTAGGTTCTATAAGCTGCCCAAGATCACTCCAATGCACATCTAGAATGATGTCCCGGTCTCTACCATGGACCACTCTCCTCATCACTGTTATGCCTCTTCTAATCTTGTCTTCTGTAGATACCTTTTTATTACCTCCTTCATGCGTAGAATGATCATCATGTGGGTGATCATCATTAGTGGCCATATCTAACCTGTAATAAAGAAACCAAATCAGTCAAGAACGAAAACTATTGTATTAGAATTATATAGTTTTGGACATGAGAAGCAACTAGATTGATATTGCAGCAGACAACAAGCTAGATCAATAGTCGGGTAGTATCTTCGAATATCCTAAATACAATGCTACTAAGTATTACGAGATGTTGGGAAATAATACAATGCTACTAAGTATTGAAAGCCATTTGACCATAATGTAAAATAATAAAGGAGACAATGTATCACTTTATCTAAATACTCTCAACACCTTAAAATCTCTAGTTGGAATCTCATTAACCAATTCTGACATATAACTATTAAAAGCCATCCCTTCATCCATTTCATACACACTTATGACCAAACCATATAGCCACCAACACCTTCTCTAAGAAATTTCAATCAACAGAATCATATGTTTGTGATAAATCAACCTTGAATAATAGATAGCTCATTTTATTACTTTTGGCAAAATCTAACAACTCATTTATCACCACAACACCATCGAGCAAATGTATACCCGGTATGAAGGTTGTTTGTGTCTTAGAAATCAAACTATATATACTACATGAAAATTAGCCTATACTTATCCAAGCCTTGAGAGTTTTCAGAATTTTTAATCAAGGAAGTCAATGAAAATATAAAAGCTTTGGGTAGACTTGTAGTCGAATGGAACTATTGTATACACTTCACCACATCAATACCACCACCTCCCAACTTCTCTTTGAGAACTCTATATTAAAATCGTCTAGACCCATGCTTTTATTCCTCATAGTCAAACATTACTTATTTAATATTTTATGTAGAACTCAGTATCTTTTAATCAGCTGACAATAACTAAAAAGATTCAACATTATGAGAACTCAGTAGATTGTGAGAGAACAACATACAGGTGCTTCAACTGTTTGCGATTCAACAAAAACTCTTGGTCAACCTGTTCTTCAACTATTCACGGTTCTTCAAACACTTCCAAAAATGATCGAAACCGAGTAATGAAGAGGATTCAAGGATTATGGAGTTTTTCAGGTTAGGTTTCGCGTTTCACATGAGGGAAAAGAAAGAACATAAACGAACGAAAATAGAAACTGAGTTCAAATATTTTAATTTAATTATACTTTAGACAGCGCTTTTGAGGAAAGCGTTGTCTAAGGGCGACCTTAAAAAGCGCTTTTGAAAAGCGTTGTCTAAGGTTGACCTTAGACAGCGCTTTTGATTTTGATTTTGATTTTTTTATTTTAATACCTTAGACAACGCTTTCTCAAAAGCGATGTCTAAGATATGCCTTTAAAAGCGCTTTTAGAAAGCGTTGTCTAAAGGGCACCTTAGACAGCGCTTTTTAAAATATTTTGTGAACAATTTCTGTGTTTTATATTTTTTTCACTTATAGCAGCGCTTTTTTAAATAAGTGTTGTCTAAGGTGCGCTGTTAAATGTCATTTTTGGCATAGTGACCACTCACATTTATCTCTCCTTTCTCTCTCTCTCTCTCTCTCTCTCTCTCTCACACACACACACACACACACATTTCCTTCTTATTGGTTCCATGTGATTTGCTATTTATTGCTTTTGCTTGTTTTTGGAAATTTTTATCCACCACCTTCTAACTATTTTCCATAATGGTCACGTTGTTGATTTAATCAAGGGTACCACTTCTGTCTACTACTATCATCTCCTGATTAATATAAACCAATGAAGTAGCCTACTTTGATTTTGCTTGTATGCCATCATTAGTTGTTATTCCCCATACTTCCACCTACCTTCCTTATTCTCTTGTGTTTCTGCCACCACCGACCAAGTCCGATCTATTCTAGTTTGGATCTGGTTCGAGTGATTTTCTCTTCCTTGTTATTTTCTAGCTTCACTCATGTTGTTGTTTTCTCTTTGCACATGCTTATCCAGACAACCTTCCTTGTAATGGCCAAATCTTCCACACATGGTGCAAAGATGATGAAAACCTTTGTATTTTATCTTGTATTTCCTTTCTTTTATTGTGAATACAGCAAGTAGTGGTTTGGATAAGTTTACTTCAATACATAACCTTGCATACTTTCCACACTTATGTGAAAAAGTGTTTTTATTGACCTTAATCGTCTTGCTTATCTTGTTCCCTATGAATGATGGAATTTTCGTATCCTAGTACTCAATTGGCAAACCGGAAATTCGCACCCAGACTGTAACATTTCCAATGGTATCACTTGTCGGGTGGAAATATGGACTCCATTCTTTCATTATGAGGTAGTGATTGTATATAAACTAGGGACCATTATCAAGCGTTGTGTTATGATCATCATGCGAGAAGATAACGAGATAATATTTGTTGCTCAATTCGATGATGTTGATCACTCTCTTATTGACCCATATTTGCTTTAATTTTGTCTCCAACGCCTTATACTTGATTCTTCTGCCGATAAGTTTCACGATAACCCCTATACACCACTGCATGTGAATTATTCGCTCTTCATGTTTGGAGAAAATGAACTTTGGACAAGCACAGTTCCCTTCAATGTCTTCTTCCACCTTCATGTTCTCTAGATCCAGCATTATCATCTTCATTTCTTCCTCATCTCCTTTTGATTATACTTCATCCACTATAGTAACGTCATTGTTCCCCATGACCATCTCCTTATAGGTTTATTTCTATGAGTTTTTCCCGTGATTACTTTGCTGACTCTCCTCGCCTTCTATCATTACTTTTTCCCATTATATTTAACCTTTTTATTGTTTCTTACCTTGAGATCATTTTCATCTTTACTGGTTCCATATGATTCAAAAGCTTGCCCTAGCAGGGAGCTTGTGGTAGCCATCTTTCTTGTATTCAAATTAGTAATATTTTTCTTTAGGTATTACATGGTCCATATTGTCTTTAAAATGTGAATAATTTATCCTTAACGACTAGAAACCAATAAAAACCATGATAAATATTTGTTCTCGTGAATCCAACTTAATTGATATTTGCAAGACACCAATAAAAATAGTGAAAAATATTTGGTCTCATAAAATCCAACTTAATTAATAGCCGTAAAAAATTTCAATTATAGATACATAAATTTAAATCCATAATAATTTATTATTTATCTTTTAAGTGGTAAAATTATAATAATTAGTCTATTAAACAAAACTAAACACATATTTTATCATGTATGTTACATTATGTCATGCGGTGTAACAAGGATTTGATAACATTGAAGAAGTGAGTTATTTTGGTATACTGGTAAGATTTTTTGGTGTAGTAAAGTGAGATGAACCAATAAGGTTGGGATTTTAATGCTTATGTCAGTGAAATTAGAGAGATGTAATTTGTAAGAGTGAAAGTGAGATAATATATGTTATTTCATGTGGAAGAGCTTATATATGGTGAACGATTAGAACCATCTCCATCTAACTTGACATCTGTTATAGAGAATCGTCAGATCAGATCTAATGGTAGTCAGTGCATGAGTAGCGGGAATCAAGTGCCTAACTATTTGATGAGGTTTCTTATGTGAATAACTATCTGAGATAGTGCTTCAGGTTGGATCCCTTATGAATGTGCATGCTCTATTGGGCATTTTCTTAGGCTAAAACAATATTTCTCCAAATCCTTGTTATCATTAATAAAGCAAGGATTGTATCTTCATTTTTTCTTTAATTTCTTAGGTAGGTCTTTGACTGAAGGGATGGGAAGCGAAAAATGTATGGTGAGTGGGAGTAGTAAGTAGTATCGAGAACATGTGTAACACCCCAAAAATATCGAGAATATATATTTAATTGAAGTAATTTAAATATTCTATTTTTAATAAATTATGGAGAAATATTGGAATAATTGAACTTATTTTAATAGTAATGATAGTTTGAATAATGTGAATTATATTATTTAGACTATTATTATCATTTAAAATAATAAGAAAGGTAATGTGGTCTTTTGAAAGAAATAAGTGAGAGTAAAGTTGGGAAATCATATTAAGGGTCTAATGAGTCAAATAATGAATAACAGAGAGAAGTGTATTTCATTATTCTGATCAATCGTGTTTTGGGGTGAAAAATGCTCTGAAGAAGAAAAGGAAGAGGTCAGCGTTCTTAAAGGTTGTTGTGGAATTCGAGAGAAGAAAGAGTGAAAATTTGATCATAAGGTATGGGGAGTATATCATTTATTATAATTGATATAGAGTTGGGATGTATGTGGATAGTTTGAGGTTTAGGGGTTTATCATGGTATATGGGCAAATAGGAAGAAATTGGTGAATTAAGATGTGTGAATTGGTCAAAATGATGTAGATAGTGTCTATTATGATGTGTTATTGTTGTGATATGATGATATGTTGATTTATATGTGTTTTGGATTATTTAATGATGAACTCATATGAACAATTGAGTGGTTTTAATGCAGAATTCGTAAAACAACAGAAAAATTGCTACGGTCGCGTGAGTAACCGGTTACTCAATATAGAATAACCAGTTACTCTTTGAAAAATTGCGCATTTTGGCCTGGGACATGGGTGGTAACCGGTTACCCTATTTTGAGTAACCGGTTACCACTGAAACAAATTGTTTTTGAAAAAACTTGAAAAATTCATATCTTTTGATCCGTAAGTCCGATTTAGGTGTCTTTCAAAGTGTCGGAATGCTGACATAATGAACTTTATTTTAGTGAAATAAACTGAACAGTATGAAGTATTTTTCTAGTGTTGAATTTTAAGAAACGCTCGATTAAATAGTTGTGTTGAGAGGTTTTTACTCATAATAAGTGGCATTGCACGTGGATGAGTTAATTAGTGATTGATGTGTGTGTTTTACTGATGATGTTATGATGTTGTTGATGATGTACTAATTGTATTCTTTTCTTTATACCTTTTATAATGAATTGTGAATACTCACCCTGCATGTTTGAATGTTTCATCCACGTGGGTAAGGTGTAGATAATCAGGATTAGATTTCGGTGCGTGAAGATTTAGCATTGGAGTCATTTATTCTTTCCCGTCTGTTTAGAGGGTGTCTTTCTCTAATAATGTAACATCAGGTCGGGAACGTTGTGAACCTTCGAGTTCTATTTCTTTTATTAAGTTGATGTTGTTATGACTTTGTTTAAGATGTTTTGGAGTTTGATTTTATCAAAATGAAGTTTTTCTGCCGCAATTGTTTGAGTTAAATTGTGATGGAAGAACCCGTGTTACGGGACAGGCTTATTGATACGATGTTTTGCAAAGAAAATGTGACACCTTTCTATGTTGTACTCTGATATAAATTAGTTAATTATCGTGTATTTTATGTGGGGTTAGATGGGTGTTACAACATGCATGTTAAATGCTTGTCTTATCACTCGAACGTTTTGTTGCATCAACCTTACATATGACTTCATTTTCCTAGGGTAGGAGTGGTGATGCCTCTTAGAGCACTTAAGTGTACTCGAGTGTCGTAATCTTGATGTTGATCTCAACTGTTGATTTTATCTTTTGAGTTTCCCTCTATTTCGGACCTTAGATTTACCCTTTTTTCTTTTCTATATAAATATGGTTTCTTATTATGATTGAAACTTTCGTCTCTTCGTCAAAATGATTTAACCTTCATACATTTTATGTTGTTTTTCCCTGAGTTCATGCAACACATTGATATGTTCATCAGTCTTTTGTTTCTTAATCTCATATTTCATCGGTGTGTTAGTATGAGATTTTTAGCTAAGTGAAAAGTCAACGAATTGATAGCCATAACTACGTTGACATTACTAAGTGTTTAAAGCTTAAACCAAAAACTTCAACATATTGACTGTATCGACATGTTGGTTCGATTGACATGTAAGAGAAGTTATGGTCGGTTTGAAGGAGTCTCAAAAACAGATCCATGTGATTATGATCACTCTCTCTTCCAAACATGTTTAGAATCTGGAAAGATCACATAACAACCATTTGACACGACGTCGAAGTCGACACTTTTAAGTGTTAAGGACTTAGAATATTTTCAAGTACAAAGACCGTGATGTGGATATATCTCAACCTTCAATAAGGGCGGTTAAAACAATTCAGAAACGATTATCATTGCAATTATCACCATGTTTCATTTTGGTTTTCAACCGTTTCTTTTTGAAGATGCGTGAAAGCAAGTTAGAGCAAAGCAACTTCACATAGTAAGACACACATCGAGCATGTAACCAACAATTGTTGTCGACAATTATTTTAGGACTAGTATATAATGCAGGCTTATGCATTGTAGTCAAGGTTGCAAAATTCTCATTCATTCTCTATAGAACTAGAGTACCAAAGTCTTCAAGTGAAATAGTTTGTGAGAAATGTGAATCTTCGTCCTCTTTAGATTTGATGTAAAACTTTTGTATTTCAAACATTTACAATTAATATCATTTACTTAGTTTACTTTGATAATTATTTTTTATCTTTATCCAAAATTTATAGATTGCCTTCGATTGATTTGTCACCCAAGCATTTTAAATCCAAACCACACTTTTTATTGTATATTTCATTTACACAAATTGTCTTAACAATTTTTCAAGTTAATTTTTTAAGTGAACTGAGTTGTGATTATTTAATAATTTGACACTAGTGTCAAATAACTCTAGTGTTCAACATTAATTTTGTAGATTCTATTCGACCTATCATGTTCTATCCTCTCATGCATATCAAACGAGCCATTAATATTTTGGGTAGCATCAGTGGTCTCTATTCTACACTGATCAAACGAGCTAATTAATTCATTCAAATATACCAACAAAGAAACCATAGAAGCTGCAATTATTCAAGCAATCAGCACAAGTCTAGATAAACAAACCGAAACTGTATGAACAACTCTTCAGTTATAAAAAGGAGAAAAACAGGGATGTAACACCTAAACTGGAGAAAAACTTATTTATGATCCAAGTAAAGTTTGATGCATCTATGAAGAAATGTGTGGCATTGGGAAGGAAAGTATTGAATCCTTGGTTAGCGCCGATTGTAACCGATGGCTGTATCTCCCTGACTGAGCTGACTAACCTGTGTTTATAGTACATAAACCAGAATTATGAGTATGCATGATATGATATGAAAAGGAAGGGGAGATTTGAAATTTACCTGTAGGGGTCTCGCATCGTCTTCCTCTTGACGCTTTAAACCGGTTGCAATTAGTGTTATGCTTACCTATATGAAACGAAATGACATAGCTTACCATGATGAATATATATGTTAAAAAACATTTTTACAAATGGAAGTTTGAAAAGTGCTCAACCCCAAATACCAGCAACCAAAAATGTACAAGATAACAATACAAGACTTAAAGTCTGTTTATTTTGATTTATGAGTTTATTTACTAGCATAAGTACTTGTGAGACTCTTTCAAAGAGTTAACAGAAACACAGCTTATGACATACCCATAAATTGTTTTCAACTTATTTTCATAAGCACTGTAAGATAACTTACCTAAACAGATTATAACATATATATAAAAACAAATTGACTTTATTTTATCTTGTGTTATGAAAATAACTATGTTGGGCGTTTAAGAATTAACATGAAAATAAAAAGTAGTCTAACTTACTTGACCAGTAAGCAATGGATCTATTACTGCTCCAAATATTATTTTAGCACTAGGGTCCACAAAGTCGGAGATAACCTCTGCGGCATCATTTACCTGTAAATGATTATATTAAAAGCCATAGAATACAAAAGTGGTATCATTCATAGCATGTCTACAAGAGCATGATGAATAATAGACAGTAGATCATGAACCGCAACACCTCAAACAAGTATTAGCTCAATTAAAAGTTGAACTTTGCAAAATGCTCAACAGAAAAGAAAAACTATGGAAATGTAGTCTTTTCAACAAGGAAATAATATTATTGGCATAATTTTTGGATCTTCAAATTGATATCACATCCACAGAATAGGTTTTAAAATTAAAATAGCATCAAACATATACTTAGCAAAAGTAAAAGTATAAGAACACTCCCACCTCAGACAAGGTAAGATCAGTTCCACCAGTTATGTTCCAAACAATCCCAGTAGCCCTTTCAATACCAATATCTAGTAAAGGTGACCGGATAGCATTTAATGCAGCATCTCTTGCTCTTGTTTTGCCTTTAACACACAAAAAAAAGACAAACGATGAATTTCAATAATATATGAAGTTAAATCAATTATATTACGCTAGTAATCCTCCTGAACCAACAATTGCTTAAAGGATCCTTATACAACATCCACCACCACTAAGCATTATCTCACTAAGTGGGATCGGGTACATAGATCAACTTTCGCCATAATGTTCTATTCAGGACCATACTTCTATCCAAATCGTTAATCTTGAGATCTTTCTCAATAACTAATCTTATAGTTTTTCTAAGTCTTCTCTATCTCAAGTTGTTTGACTTATTTTCATCTGATCCACTCTCTTTATCACAGAATATAAAGGCAATGCAGAATTGGTAAAAGATGAAGTCTAAACAACATTAAATCATTGAGTTTCCATACATACCAGTTGCAGTTCCTATCCCCATCAGTGAAGAACCAGCATTAGCCATTATAGCTCGAACATCAGCAAAATCTACATTTACCAACCCTGGTAGCTGCACTCAATTAGTAATATCAATGACCATTATTGATTTTACTTTTTACAGAAAGATAATGCTGTGGAACAAAAGGAAAGCGTGTAATAATGTTCAAAGATCATTAGCAATTTCATACTGTAACTATATCAGATATGCCACGGATGCCTTGTCGAAGAGTATCAGCAGCAAGATAGACTGCCTCGGTTACAGGGGTAGCTTGAGAAACTATGGTTAATAATAGCGTGTCGTTTGGAATAACTATTAGAGTATCGACACTATCTCTTAAAGCAGTAATTCCTTCTTGTGCTTGAATGGCTCTCTTTCGTCCTTCAAATGAAAAAGGGGTGGTCACAATCCCAACAGTCAGTATACCCATTGATTTTGCAACACCAGCAATAATTGGAGCACCACCTGTACCAGTTCCACCGCCCATTCCCGCCTGCAAAAGTTCATTTTAATTTTCAAGTTTAAGAAAATGTACCAATAAAGAACGATATAAAAGAACCACGACCTCGTCTGTACCAATAAAGAACGATTTAAAAGAACCACAACCACATCATTATGCTATGTCTCTAGCCATAAAATAAGTCAACATTTTGGCAAGTTGATCCCTTACTCATATGTAAGGATACTTGTAAATCATGAATGATCATGGTGTAAGATTTAAATCTATACTAAGAAAATTCATAACATAAAACTGTAACTCAATTTGCAGAAACTTTTTCTGGCGATTACTGGCAAAAAGTAGCTGAAAATACCGTAACAAAGACCATATCAGCTCCATAAACGGCCTCTTCAATTGTTTTTTTGCTTTCTTTCACAGCATTCATTCCCGTCTCAGGATTACCACCAGCTCCAAGACCTCGCGTAAGCTCCAAACCAATTTGCAAATGGTTCTCAGGAAACACAGGTGACATTTTCATGGCCTGTAAATCAGTATTAACAATCCAAAACTCAACTCCCTGCATCGAACTCTCAATCATGCGATTGACCGCGTTAGATCCACCACCTCCCACACCAATAACCTTAATCTTTGCCTGATTGTAATTACTTCGACTAGACGTATCTTCTAACCTCTCAGATAAATCCTCACCTAAACTAGCCTTTATTGGAATATTCCCCGTCTTGCTCGCCTCACCTCTAAGCATCGAAACCTCAGGATGAATATGTAGAAAAGGGTCTTGGCTATGATTTGAACACTTAACTCGAACTAAACCTAACTTACTTACACCATTTTTGCTATCAAAATTTTTCATGAAATTAACTCTCCTAGGAAATGACCTTCCTCTAACACTAACACTAAGCAACGCTGCTGAATTTCTAGCATTAGAATGTACAAAATTTGTTGACAAACAAATAACCATTTTGAACTTCAAATTTGCAATATAAAGATCAAATATGGAGGAAAATTAGGGTTCTGAAAGAATCAAAATTTCCATTTACCCAGAATTTAATCTTCCAAAACCTGTTCAAAGAAGCAAAATTAGTAAGTGCTCATGAATGATAAACTATGAAAAAGATACTGATAAGAAATTGGGCATGCACGACAAAAGTAGAGAAAATGCAAAGAGTGATTGGTGAGAATGAAGAAGATAATAGTGTGTTGTTAGAGAAAGAGAAACCTGAGAATTTGAAGAAACCATTTTGATGCACCAATAATGATAAAGAGTTTTCAAGTATCTATATCATCTAAGAGTTTTCTCAAAGGATAAGCACAAAAGATAAGATAATAAAAATTCTGAAAATTTTCTCTGATGTCCCAAGAAGCTAATATTAGGTTAAATATAATGGGCCAAGCCCAAAACCAAAGTTCATAATAATATCAAATCAACTACCTATCCATCTATCCATTAAAGTAAGATGTAATCAAACTCCCTAAAATACCATTTTTTAAATTTGCAATGGGGACAACTTCTCTATCCATCACAAAAAGATGGGTAGTGTACCTTCAACCAATCATATGTCACCATTTAATTTTTACTCATTTAATTAATTATAAAATAGTATAATTGTTTGTTATTTTCAATGCATTTTACACTAAAGGTAACCTTACACAACTTTTTGAATTGGGTAAATAAGAATTCACCATTTGCAATTTACACTACCAAATGTATGTCAGTAATTAACATATTAACAAATTTTTCCATTCACTCAAGCTCTCCTTTACAACACATGTCATTATAGGATTTGTCAATTTTAAATTAAAACTCAATAGTATCTCATAGCCACTACCTTTCCATTTCCCTTTTTTTCTCTTTCATTGAGACCCATTTAGAGAGAGATAAATCCATAATCTCCTATTCTTCATCTCTCTTTCAATTTTCTCTCCTCCATTTTTTTTTAATTTCATTTTTCTCTCTTCCTTCTTCTTCATATCATTTTTCTTAATTTACCCTTGTGTCAAATGATTATATTTGGTTAGATGAAATTTAAAAGTGATTTTGAATGAGGTACTATTGATACAAATGTTATTCAAAATGGCACAATTTATTCGTTTTTCTAATATATTCCTAGCCAACATTGAAAATACATGAATGATAAGAATAGACTCTTGAACAATACATGTCCTTTTTTCTTCTTGAGCATAATTACAAACCAGATACTTTTTTTTCACATACACAAAACATTCATTGTGTTTGGATGAGCAAAACCAGATATTTTTCTTTCATATACTTTTCTCTCAACAGTTCCAAGTTCTTCCCAGTTCTTATAAGGTAAGATGTTCTCAAAACCTATTTTTTTCCCAATCGCCTTCATTTGATGTTTATATTCCATATTTAACTTTCTTCTCTGAATCTTAGGTTTTTCTCTAAACCTGTAAAACTTTAATTCAATTGCACAATATTTATAATGTAAATTAAATACATATTATGTGTTTTTAGGGGTTATTGATGGTGGTGATTAAAGTAAATAAGTATAGAAAAAATCATTTGATTGAAGAGTAAAATATGTTTTTTGTTATAATATGATAAAGTATAAACGATTGAGGATAAGTTCAGTTAGGTCAACTATAGACCTTCTAGATGCCATCAATGTTTTAAACTCCTACTAATGGCCGGTAATAGTCATTCTTATTGAAAAAATTCATAATATTTGATACAGTTTTTTATCATGACGAAACTGTGTCTTGTGATGTTAACAGGATTATTTTGTATCCTTAAATTGATAATTGCTTTTGGGTTAGATGAATCTTCGTGACTACTTTACTTTTCTTACTACATATAGAATTAAATAATTTTAATAGTATTTTGTGATATTCTAATCTTTTTCAGTGTAATATGAATGAAGAAAATATTTATTCTCATTGTCAATATAATTTCTTGTTATTTGATAGGTGTATACCCATGTTTGTTCTTCAGTTAAATGTCTTCATATATACCCAAATATATGTCAATGAAAAGATGGTTATTGACTTATAGACAATTTGTGTCTAAGCTTTGATCCTTCCATGCCTAAGTTTTTCATTAACTTTAACTCCATTTCAAATAGATAATTTAAGATATAAATTCTTTTAAGATATACATTCTTTTACCCGTGCAGAAGCACGGGTCTTCTACTAGTAGAATTAATTAAAATTCTTCACTAATTTGTATTATAATCCTTCAGTCAAGTGGGCTTAGTCCTGTTGCATATGGGTCTGCCATTATTACTACCCTGGGAAGTGATAGATTGTGAAGGTGGTGTGATTTGTGGGGCTGGATTGGGCTTGGTGAGGATGCTGGAAAAGGGTTTTTGGAATCTAGGTTTTGCATCTTTAATTTTGGATTCAATCAACTTAGCAAGTCCAATGGCTTGGAAGATAGAAATGGGTTTATGAATAGCAAATTCATTTTGTATGTCGGGTGTCAAACCAGAAATAAAACAATTTAGGATCGCATATTGAGATAAACCTTCCACTTGAGTTCCCAATTTTTCAAAGGCAACTTGATATTCCACAACAGATCCCACTTGTTTTAACTAAACAATTCAGCTTGGTGATTAGCATAAGTAGATAGACCAAATTGTAATTTCAATGCCTTAGTAAATGAAGGCCAATCAATTAATAAGTTACTTTGGGGTATCCATTTAAACCAACATAAAGCATCACCTTTCATATAAAAAGACATCATAGAAAATCTACTTTTTGGTGGTAATTGATAGAAATCAAAATATTGTTCCGCTTGAAATAACCATTCCAAGGGATTTGAACCATCAAACTTAGACAATTCTAATTTAGAAGTTCGAAAAGGTGGTAAGGGTGTTGTTTGGGAAATTTGGGAAAAGGGAAGTTGTTGAAACATTGTAGTTTGGAGTTAAAGGGAGTGGGCTGGGCTGTGTGGGATAGGGGGATGAAAAAATCTAGGAATGTGAGTTGGTGTGGGTCTTAAAGGGGTAGTTGTAAGAGATGGTGATGGGGTAATATTAGGGTGGATGAAGGAGTGGAAATATGGTGTGTAGGCATGTTGCAACAAAGGTGAAACATGAGGAGAGTTTAGGCTAGTGAAAATAGGGTTAAGGGTTGTTGCAGTCATAAGAAGGGAATGAGTAATACCTGAAGGTGTATGGACAATAAATGCGGAATGAACAATAGACGCGGAATGAACAGTAGGTGGTGGTAGCGATTGTTGCTTCTTTTGATTAACAAGTTTAGTAAGCATACCCATGATATTGTCATAACGTGAATCTGAAATTTGTTTTTCCTTGTCCATACGCGTATGAATCTGCTCTAAATCAGTGTTTGTCTTGTCAAATCTCTCATCCAAAATCTGGTGGTTTTGGTTTATTGCAAGGTCAAGATGGGTATTGGTTGTTTGGACAGCTTCGTCAATGATATCTCTAGGGTTTGGGGGTTTGGGAGGGGGTCATCAATCCAATAGATGAAAGCACCAAATTGATAAAGAGTTTTCAAGTAACTATATGATCTAAGAGTTTTCTCAAAGGATAAGTACAAAACAAGAAGATAAGATAATAAAGATTCTGAAATTTTTCTCTAATGTCTCAAGAAGCTAACATTGGCTTAAATACAAGGAAACCTTAATGGGTTGTACTAATGGGCCAAGACCAAAACGAAAATCCATAATAATACTAAATAGAATTAATTAAAATCCCTCATTAATTTGTATTATAATCCTTTACCCAAGTGGGCTTAGTCATGTTGTGTATGGGCCTGCCATCATTATTATCCAGCCCAACAACACCCTTGTCCTCAAGGTGGGGTTTGAAAAGTGGCTTGGGGCATGAAATGAGGAAGCCCAAGTAGAGGGCCCAAATGCAGTGTTGTAATCCAAAGGAGAAAGCTGAGGGCGAAAATTAGAAATTTGAGAGTGGGGAATAACTGGCACCTGTTGGAAGTTGTGAGTGGGAGACAACTCACGTGAAGGTGGGCCAAGTGTCAGTTGGGCTTTGTCACTTCAGCCATCACATGGGGTGTTGTGGCGTTTGGAAAGAGTTGGTTGTATGCGAAATGAGCAGTTGAGATGAGGAGTTGGTAGAAGCCAAGGGATCACACGGACACAGTAGATGAAGGGCCTTGGAGTATTCGTTGGAGATTTTCACGGGATTCAAGGGACTGTCTTTACCAAAAGTCTGAGTTAAAGACTTATCACCTGGGAAGATTAAGTCATTAAGTCCCTTAATATTTTCTTCCACTCTCACTATATCTCCAACCGAGTTCTCTCTCTTCTCTTTCTCAAAACCAAATTTTCTGAAAACCTTCAAAAATCCTCTCATTTTCTGTAGTGATATTTTGTTTATTCAACATAAAAGGTTCTAAACGTGATTCAACCGACCTTTTCTCGTGAGATTCGTTGAGGGTCGAAAGAGGAAGAGGGATGAAGGCATCTGGTGGTTCCGAATCATCATCGGATTATTCAAAGAGGGCCAGAATTAGAACAAACAGAGTGGAATGTGACGAGACATGAAACACTTGTAGTTGTGAAACATGGAAAACGAGATGCACTTTTGAAGATGAAGGAAGATCAAGGTGGTATGCTACTTGTCCGTTCTGACGAAGTACCTTGAAGGGTCCATAATATCTATTTGAAAGCTTGTTGGAGACGCGACGGTGAACATAAGATTGATGGTAGGGCTGAAGTTGAAGGAGGACGAGATTGCCTTCTGCAAAGGTAACGTGACTTCATTTTCGATTTCTTTGATGTTCCATCATTTTTCTACTACGAGCTAAGTTTCTTTTTAAGATGTTAATCAACTCTTTTCTTTGTTGCAAGGACGTATCTACCTCGGTCATGGATGAAGAGTCAAAGTTATAAGGAGGAAAATATGGGGTAGGACGTCTGTATAGAGCTTCGAAGGGCAACATCTTGATGGAGTTATGAAAGGCAGTATTGTGCCAAAGCTCAGCAAGATATAAGTATTTGAACCATTTCTTCGGTTGTTCACTAGTAAAGTATCATAAATAGGTTTCTAAACAGCAATTAACAACTTCTGTTCGTCCGTCTATCTCAGGGTGGTATGTTGTGTTGTACTTCAGGGTGGTGCCTTGGACGCGGAACAACTCTTTCCAGAAAGTACGAAGGAATAGAGGATCGCGATAAGAGACGATGGATTTTGGAGTACTATGCCACCGACAAATCTCAACAGCAAAAAATAAGGCCAGATTCTTAGCAGAGAACTTGGAGGGAAGAGCAATAAAGTGGCAGAACTTGGTGAATTTATCGCATACCACCCAAATCACTGTATGACCAAAAAAATTGGGTAAGTGAGTTATGAAGTCCATGATTAGGTCCTCTCAGACTTGGTTTGAGGTAGATATGGGTTGTAACAGCCCTTGTTTTTTTGTAGGTATTTGTTTTGTTGGCAAACCGAGCAGTGTTTAGCAAAGTGTTTTGTGTCCTTGTAGATGCCTGGCCAGAGAAAAAAATATGAGATACGTGCAAAGGTTGGTTAGAGTCCTGAGTGACCAGCAATAAGAATAGAATGGAATTCTTTCATAATGTTCTTACGAAGCTCTTCCATAGGGGGTATGTATATCTTATCTTTGTAGTATACAAGTTCATCTCTAATCTGGAACAAGGGTTTTGTGGCTGGCTCTGAGAATACTTTATGCACTATATTTTGACCCTCTATTTATGTTTTGTAATATTGTTTGAGTTGCATGATTAGAAGAGGAACTAGGGATGATAAAGATAATATAATTGCTTCTTCTTCGGAGTGAATGCAGCTAAGAGCATCAACAACTTGGTTTGACTTTCCAGGTTTGTAAAAAATGTCGAAGTGAAACCCTTGTAATTTAGCGGCCCATTTTTGTTGTTCAGGAGTTTGTATGGTTTGCACCAACAAATTCTTTAAACTCTTTCGATCAATGTAAATGTAAAATTTTCTTCCTATTAAATATTGACGCCACTTCTTTACAAGTTCCGTAATGGCGTACATCTCACGAACATACACGGAAGAAGCCTGAAGATGGTTGCAGAGTTTCTTTCTGAAGAAAGCTAAGGGATGGCCTTGTTAGGAGAGGACAACACCACCAACAACTACAGAAGCATTAGTTTCGAGGAGAAAGAGTTGGGGAAAATCAGGAAGACTTAAAACAGGTGTTTCCATCATTTTTGTTTTTAATGTTGTAAATGCGGTATCCACAGATGTACTCCAAAGTAACTTAGTGGAATGCAATAAATCGGTGAGGGGAGCGGCAAGAGAGGCGTAATGACGAACAAATAATTGATAAAACCCGGTGAGGCCTAAAAAACCCCTGAGAGTCGTGAGTGAGTGTGGCCTAGGCCAATTGAAAATTGCTTGAATTTTTTCTAGATCTGGGGTTACACCTTGACTTGAGATAATATGACCTAGATAGTCCACAGTAGGCGCAACAAACACACATTTTGACAATTTTGCATAAAATTTGTTAGATAAAAGTAGTTCTAAAATCAACTTTAAATGAGTAACATGGTCAGCAAGACAAGAAATATAAATCAATATATCGTCAAAGAAGACTAAAACAAACTGTCATAAATAAGGACATAACAAATCATCCATCGTCGACTGAGACAAACTAGGAGCATTAGTTAACCCAATGGGAATAACCAAAAACTCATAGTGTCCATCAAACGTTCTGAATGATGTTTTGTGCGTATCCTCCGGAGTAACCCAGATTTGGTGATAACCAGATCTGAGATCAATTTTAGAAAATATAGTTGCTGAACCTAAATCATCAAAAAGTTCATCTATGGTCGGGATAGGAAAACAGTCGCGAACTGTGACGATGTTTAGGGCGCTATAGTCAACACAAAAACGCCAGGAACCATCTTTTTTTCGAACCAATAAAACGGGTGAGGAGAATGGTATATTATTGGGCTTGATGATGCCTTCCACCAACATATCATGAATAATGGTTGTCATTGCCTCTTTTGTGAGTGTGTATATCGGTATGGTTTAACGTTAATGGGTGCGGTGTTTGGAAGAATTGGAATATGATGGTCATGTGCTCGTGTTAGGGGAAAGCCTTGTGGAGATTTAAAGACAACAGTATAGGACTGTAAAATGGAGGTGATTTGGTTAGGAAGAGTGGTGGGTAAGGACTCAATAGGATTTTGGTGAGTTTGGTAAGGGTCAATATGGGTGTCATTGGGGGTTGGTAAAGTAAGAGGTGGATTGAAGTAATTGAGTCGGTATGGATGAGGTGACAAATTTGGTTGTATGAAGAGTGGGATAGCAGAATTTTGGAGTCCCATGTATAAACACATTTTTAGTGTTAAGAAATCACATGACCACAATGAGGGGAGGCCGGATAGAGACTATCATGTCCAACTATATAACGGTTGGTGCGACTATGACAAGTTTCAAGTCTTTCGTATGCCTTGCTCTCATGTCATTGCAGAATGTTCATATGCTCACCAAGATGCTTCCAAGCATATATCTGATGTTTACAAAGTCATAAATGTGTTCAATGTGTACAACAATAGCATCCGGATGGTAGCATTGGAAGATTATTGCCCTGCATATCGAAGGGGAATAATTTGGCACAACGAAAATATGCGACAGAAGAAAAAGGGTTGCCCCAACAGCATGCGAGTTAGAACAAAAATGGATACGGATCGATAAAATGGTAAGATTATGTGGTATATGTCGTAATCTCGGACATAATCGGACAAATTGTCCTAATGTTGGGGCAAGTTCTACATGATCATTTATTTTTTTCTTAAAATTCGTATCCTTGATATATATATATATATATATATATATATATATATATATATATATACACACACATACACACACGCACACATACCAACTTTTGGTTACAACAAAAATAACATAAACTCCCATAAACACCCCTAAAATAAGTAGTTTTCGCACACAAACAATACACGACATAACATACCAAATACGGATAAAACAATAACGCAAGTAACATATAAAAAAGACTTAACACCACAATGTGTCTAAGAGATTACAATAATTAAAACAATGTCATCTACTGCAGACATAATATCCATAACATCATTATCATCTTTAAATTGCACTTGCATACGCTGCGTAACATTATTGTCATTTGCAATTAAGATATATGAAACAAGCCTCTCGATAGTTTGAATTCTTTCCCCATCATTAATATCTTCATCTAACCAATTTTTCAAACTCCTTTCAATATGCTAAAAACTTTGAATGTTCCAAAAAAATCATTTTCATCAGAGGTTTCATTGTTGTATAATATACAAGCTCGTTTGACAATCATGATATAGCTAGTGAATAAATTTTAAAAAAATTGAAATGAGGTGTGAAGTGAAGTAAATGGTAGGAGAAACATCTATATATACTATAAAAAAAGCACAATATACACTAGTGCCAGATGAACTGACACCACCTTTGATAAGTTACACACTGGCTCCAATTATGCTAGCAACACCATTTACAATCGACAATCCAATTGGAGCCTCCATTAGAAAATTAAGTGTTGTTTCCAATTGTCCTAGAAACACCACGTCGTCCCAAAAAATTGTTTGAAAGTGACCTGGGTTATTTTAGGAATAAATTTGAAAAAGTGGGTTATTTGGGTAAAAAAATCCCTCCTCCTCATTCGTCTTTATGATAAATCATTTGTGTTTTATTATAAGTTTTTAAGTATCGGTCAAATACTTAATGCAGATAAGATTAAAATATTCAGTTCAACAAAATATAATCAAAATTATTCAATGTGTATAATCAACACATGTGAGACTTAAGAGACATTTTTTTGATCTCATTATTTCACTTCACTCATCTTGGATGTTGGAGTGCTAACCTTGCATATCCATTCTCGCACTGTCTCATTGAAGATCAATATCACCATATGAGGAGTTTGTCATCATCAATCAATATCAATTTTGTTTCTACTATGAAACACTTGCGCCATTTTTGGGAACAACTTCTGATTCCTGTGAAATATCACAATCAAACCTCTATTGATCCAAGCCAAATTGTAATTAAGTCGTAGTAGGAAGAAGAATTTCATCCCCAACCTTGCATCAAGGAACTGTTCCTCCAAATTCCCCAATCCAACAACTGATTCTGATTACTATAATTAAGGATATTGAGAAGGGATCACTACAAAAATAATGATCTACAACTTCCAAATATCACCCTATCGAAAAGATAAATCGAGAGAATCAGTGAATCGATGTTATCACAATGTAGCAAGCAACCCTCTAAAGTAAATTCAAGATTCATACTTATCATCGTGACATGCCATGTCATTCTAGAATACTCTGGTTATAGTAGAAGTTTGACTGATCTGAACACAACTCAAAGCTAACATGAAGGTAGGTTTCAAGCATACAAATTGGGGTTGTAATAAGAAGAGAAAAACTCCATGCATCTAACATATTCATCAACCTTTTACAAAGGGAGGCTTACCTCTTGGTAAGGACACTTGAAAGAGAATAGTTAAATAACTACCAATAGTTGGCAATCAATTCTAATTATTTAAACATGAAGCACTTTGATAATGAGGCTCGAGATGTGTATCTCACCAAATTGAAAAATAAGCTACGTGATCCACCTTGATACTTGGAAGAGGCATGAATCCAAAAATTGTTGGACCGTGATTTCAAGCGAAATGTTTGGTATGAAAACTTGTAGGAGTCAAACCTCAGATATTAATGTAATGACAAAATACATGTCAAAAAGTAAATTTAATTGACGTGTATCACATCAAAGGTAAATCCAACTAACGAATGACCGTATGCAGACTCCCTGGTGCCAACGTCAAAGGAGAACATGCAAATTTATTCAATGTGCAAAGAAAAATATTTATTAAGGCTCCTCTAAAATTAAATAAATATATCTTTCGCCTATTGTATGCCCAACTAGTATTATAATCCTCCGCGGTGAAACACGACCCAACTAGGCGAATTGTCTTTTTGTAAACAGGACCTTGCTAGAAGAAACACACTTGAGTGTTGGAAGAAGTTTGGTTCTATAATTATCCTTAAGTTTTGATGATAACAAATTATATAAGAATAATTTTGTTCTATTATAGTTTTTTGAGTGTGCAAACTTTGAGCAAGCTATATGGTGAGTAAATATGGCTCTGATCAAGCCATGATGTTGAACAAAGTTGATCAAAACATACTCTTAACTCTAGTCTTGGAGTAAATTTGGGTATAGAAACTCAAGACTTTGATAAAAGAGAATCTAAACATTGGACATCATCAATATCTCAACCCAAGTGATCACTTGAAGAAGTTTTGAAGATAAAGTCAACTTTGGTTATCATCAGTTTACACTTTTGAGGTAGACGTCTCTAATGCACTCTAATTCATTCAAGCCATATCTAGTCTTTAGAATATGATGTCTATTCTCAAGGTTCTGAACTCTAAATATACATTATACCCTCATATGTAAAGACAATGTTCTAGAGTGTTAAAATGTATGAATAGTTATAATGAACCAGTTAAGCGTCAAATAAAAAATTATTGTACTTCAAACGACTATAAAAGATTGTCTTCCAACTACCCAAGATTTACAGTTGGAACTAATTACGCCATAGTTGTAGTGTACCTTGAAGAAAGCTTCAATCCTATCCTCAAACGGTCTTATTTGTTAATCAATAAATAGGTCGGAGAATTAAAAAAAAAGTATGACGAATGATTTTAAAAAATGGAAAAACAAAAGGAGATATGAAGGCTTTCGTCCAAAACCTGGCGAAGCTTTATAATGAATAAGATTCAATAAAGAAAATCATCATCAAGAAAGAAGAAGATTGAAGAAACACTTTGAGATTTATTTAAAATATTCTCAAGAGTAATAACTGAATTTCATTATGTGTAATTTTCTTGTTAAGAAGAACTCTTGTAAACACAATCAAATTGATTAACAAATGAAATTTTGGTAAGCAGATCATAGATGTCCTAAACACGTCGAGACATTGATCTCTACAATGATTAAACAAGGATAAAGTGAGCATCCTGATATTCAACAATATCAACGCATGAATATGTCAGATGTTCCAACATCTGTCTTGACATGTTTGTGCAGCCAACATAGTAACATAGTTGTATAATTGCATACTGATAAATAACACCATGATTTGTTAACCCAGTTCGGTCGAAATCACCTATTATGGGGGATACCAAACCAGGAAGAAGATCACAATATAAGTGGATTATTGCTTATACAAAACCACATGTTGTACAGGTAAATACACTTCATTTTACCTAACCTTACCCAATGTAATATTTATTGCAGAAACCCCATCTTTGATAAAAGAACCTTATCTCACTCTCTTCATCGTTGCAACCCCGCAACAACATCAGTTGCACCCAACAACTCCATCTTGTTGCAGCCTCGCAACTCTATCATTCACAAAAGCCCCACATTTATATGCAATGTGTAAACACCCCAAATTTGCCCTCACCCATTCACACCATGGCTTGTGATCACCTCATATGCATAAACACAATCATATCATCTCACATCTCATTTTTGATTCACTGCATAGTTTCTAGGGCATCTGCACCTAGGGTTTGTGATCTGAGCAACCTCAGAGCATCTTGAGCCATTCCAAAGGCCACTAATCAACTCAAAGGGTTCCATGTGTGTTCTTATGTCATATTCCATCTCCTCAAAGCCAAAATTGCAGAGGAATCACAAGAACTAGGGTTTGAGGTGATGCAGAGCCAGTTTAGACTGCACAGTTGACCTAAAATTAGGGTTTTGGTTTCAGAGGCCATAACTCCAAATTTTTTGGTCATTCTTGTTTCCATTGATCTCTACATGGTATAGGGAGTATGCATGTCAATTTTCATGAAGAAATTCCATGGGGAAGTCATCTGATCAAGGGTTGACTTTTCAGACAAGTCAGTGTAAAATCAGGGCATCTGAGGCCCCCAATGACCCAACCAATGGTTGATCTTCATCATTTTGAGTGTATATGATCTTTATTTGGTCATGGAAGAAGGTTGAGACTCACAAAAATCAAGAATTTGGAAGTTTTGCAAATGTTGACTTTTTGGGCATAGTTGACTTTTCAAGAATGCATCATTTTAGGTCAATTTTCAAGCCTTGATTCTTGGTCCAAAAATGCTTCAAATGGAAAAACTTTGGTCATGAAAGTTGTAGATCTCATCTTTCCCTTTTCAAAAAGTACAAGAACATGACCTAATTCATTTTGGATCAAAAGTTATGGTGCATCAAAGTTGGCAAAAATCACTAAATTTCAAGACATGCCCTAAATGGGAAACTTGCAAAATCATGCACCAAGTCAAATTGCAGCTTCTAATTGGTATCAAACCTTCACATAAACATTCTCCAAGTCCTAAAGTTCAGATTGAACCAAAGGAATCACATGTTTGTATGGCCTTTGGAGCAAGATTTTTCACATGTGAACAAAGGAAGTCAAGTTGCAAAAACTCATGATCACTTCCATCCACTTGCTGCCTAGCCTGCTGACCACTCCTAGCCTTTCTCCCTCACCTTGCTGCGCAGCCCACACCTCTTGTACTTGGTTGAAACATGACCCATGCCTCTCTTACAAGAAGTTGACATTTTGGCAAAAGTAGCCACACCTATCACAGCAGGCCAAGTCACATCAACTGACCAATAGGCTTTGTTTATGTGGATCAAATGCTGGCCATAACACACTTGAAGCAAGGCTGAAGCTCTCTCATTCACAACATTCACAAGAACACTCCCTTTTGCTTTTGCCTTCGAAACTCTCTGCCCAGCTCACATACATCCAAACCATTTTTACCAATCATCTCACCATGTCTCGTTGAGCCCAAAGCAACCAAGAACCAAGCCTTAAACAAGCTACAACATCACTGCACCATTTCCACACCAGCTTGCAGTTTCATTCAAAACTCTCATCCTAGCTCACAAACAGTCAAACAAACCCCATAGACCTTCTCCATACATCATCAGGACCATAAGCAACCCCTCACAATGACCTGAAAGTGCCTATTTCACCATTGCCATTTCTGACCAAGCTTGAGCAGAAGCTTTCGAAGCTCACTATCCAGCCAACTTAAACTTCTTTTGAGCATTCAAACATCTTCTGGGGACCAAGTGGAGCAGTTTGCACTGAAGGAAGTGGCCAGAAAGTCCTTAAACTGAAAGCTCCAAATCTCAGGTAGCTCGAAAATAATTTTTCCAGAAATCATTTATTTTGTTCCAAACTTGTTCTTTGTGTTATCCTGATCATGAATATGCCTTTGCTTTTTGAAATGGTGATGAAATAAGCATTTAATTTGTCTCTGAAACTGGTTTGCCCTAAAGCTTGTTCTCTTCGATTCAGCTTGTTTAGAAAAAATAAATTTGTTTTGAGAGAGGGGTTTGATTCGTGAGAGGCTGGAGATCATTTCCCAATTCATAGATTTTGTTTTTGTTACGTTTTGAGGGGTTTTGAGGTTTCTCAGGTGAGAGCTGGCCGGAGAAGACGACCGGAAGTCTTCTCCGGCAGCCTGAAAGTAATTAGTGAGGTTAATTAGGGTTAGGGCAAAGTTTGAATGTGAGCCACTGGATTTCATCTCCCGCGCGTGTACGAAGGGTCAGGATCATTTCATTAAGTGATAATCAGGATTAATTAATTTAATTAATTGAGTTTTAGAAGTTTGAATATGGGCCTTTGATCTGCGCGCGCAGTCAACCCATCCACTGCCAGAATCAATCTCAGCCTTCCATTGGGTTTACTTTTATTTTATTTGATTTTTAATTCATTTTATTTCATTTAACTTGTACAATTATTTTAAAATAGTAAAAAATCCTTAAAAATTATGAAACTTTTTCCTTAAAGTTTTATAAATTTTTATGACACAAAAACATTTTTATTTTATTTTTTATCATTAAAAAGTATTTTTAAATATTTAAAAGATTATTTTTAATTGATTAATGGAAATTAATTAATTAAAAATACTTTTAGGTATTTAAAAATTACAAAAAAATTCATGAAATGTTCTAAGACATTTAGAAACATTGTCCAACCTTCAAACCAAATTTCTTTTTTGATCTTGATGCACTTTAAGAATTTTTCATTGAATTAAATCATATTTTGTGCATTATTTTGATCACAAGTTCAAAAATTCATTTCTGCCTATTGGTGAAGGTTGAGACATTGATTCTTTTTGTTTTGTTTTCTATTTGGCATGTAGTTTCTAAGATAAAAAGGCCATGATTTGATCTTGCATTTTCAATTTGTTTGGCATTTCTTTTGTTAAGAACCCTAAAAAACCCTAATAACTTAGAAAATTCATAACTTGAGTTTGGTTGAGAGTTGAGAGTTCCCCTTTGGGCAGTGGTTCATTATAGGTTTAGGGTTTCTTTGGGTGCCATTTTCCATTTTTTATCTTAGGGTTTGCTTCTGTTTTGGGTTTTTGTTTGATGTTTGATCCATGAACCCTAATTTGGGCTTTCTTTTGCATCCTTCTTGCATTTCCTTGCATAACTTGACTTGTCTTTGCATTTTGTGCATTCTTGTGATTCATTTGACATCTTGAGACATATAGAAAGCATGCTTGATCATTGCATTACATATTTTCCATGTCATTTGTCTTGTATGATTCATGACTTTCCATGCTTGTTCATGCTCCTTAGCTTGCACCATTTGCATTCATGATCTTGTATGAACATCTCCATGCCTTGTCTCATGTTTGCAGCACCTCATAACATCATAATCATCATCAACATGCTTCTGGTTTGGTCTAGCATCATGTCATTTCATTTCATTTAGCATTGCATTGCATTTCTTTCTAACATTTCAGGTGGTAAGTAAATTTGGGAAGTGAATTTGCCTTCACTTCTCACAACTTTTCTTTTCATCTCTCTTGCATCCATTGCTGCATTCTTATATGTGTTTGAGTTTGAGCTTGCTCATTCTTCTTCCTCCCACTTTCTTTCTTCAAGTGGCTTGACTTCTTGAATGAAGCAAGTCACTTTGCTTCTCTTGATCTTATTCATCTGCTTCCTGGTGGCTCCTTTGAAGATTGTTCTTGAAAACCTCACAAACCTTAGGAACATCCAAGCATGACAATGAATTAGGGTTTTGATTAGTATCCCCTCTTAGTTTTACCTTTGTGTCTCTCTTTGAGTCTTCTCTTCTCACCTCATAATCAGAGACTAAACCCTAAAGGCTCTAAGACTTTGTGATTAGGGTTATGCCTGCATCCTTCTCTTAGGATGGAGTGTATAACTTTAATCCTAAGTCTTGAACCCTTAAGTTGTTTAAATCTCTTAATCAATTCATTTAATAAATATCAAGACATCACACTTGTAACTTGGGCCTTGCATTAGGGTTCTAATTCTTCCTTAATTGGTTAAGAAGGACTAACCCTAGTATTAATGGACAAGTCCCCCTCAAGTTGTCTTACAAACCATAAAAATCACTTCATCATCATACCATTAATCTAAAATCCACTTAATCAAAGGCTTGTTTGGTCATGAGTTTAATCCCTAATCTTGGATTAAGTTGAGGAGCTTTCCTCAACTTAAACATTCTCATCTATCATCCTTCTTTTAGGATGGTGTAATGGGTCTGTTTAATCCATGGTTATGGCTTAACCTCATTACTTAACACTAAACAAAAATCACAAAAACATCTAAATAATCACAAGTAGGTTAATGATCTTAATCCTACACCAAAGGTGATTAAGTGTGAGAAGCTGACTTCACACTTAAGGTACTCTCATTATCCCTAATCAGAGGGAAGATGTGATGAGTTTACTAACCCATTGGTTTAGGCTTAAGCTCATTAACTTATGACAAACTTCAAAAAGCAATAAAAGATTGAAAACTCAAAAACAAACAATAATCGTCTCCTCCGGGATTCTTTTCTCATCTCATTCACTCATAAACGAGAACTTGCTTCTTCCGTCTAATGCAAGACAGTTTGCACCTGAGCCAGACAGGTCATACACTTGAGCATAGGCAAGTAAGCAGTTCACAAGTCAATTCATCTTTCAGTCTCTTTGGGTCGAACTACGGTGTTCTGACTTCCTCATTGCACGAGAGGATACGTAGGCATAACTTAACGGTTATCGAACAAAAGTCTCTGTATATTCCCCCTCCTTCCAGCATCATGCTGTAAGCCTCATTATCATGAGCATTTCACTCTTTTCCTTACACTGACACTGTACATTTATACACTTCACTTCTTTTACACCGACACCTGTACATTCTTTTCCAGCTATTTTATGCACAGATTGCACTGACACTACCCCTCTAAAACACAAATCTTTCAAGCGTGGATCCCGTCGAGTACGACGAACAATCTGGGTGCTAATACCTTCCCAGGTTGTAACCAACCCCCTTTCTCAGTCTCTCTGGTTCGCAACCGTCTTATCCATCCCTTTCTAGGTCTATGCAGCATTACCTTTCCTCCGGGATAAAAATGCCTAGCTGGCGACTCTATTCATTCTCCAGTGAGTTCACGGCTGTGTGTTCTCATTGTCCCTCTCGCCGATCGTTCGCGTCTGTACCTTTATCTGGGCCTGGTCCCACTTATCGGGAGCGACAGCTTGGCGACTCTGCTGGGGATCCTTATATTGCAACCAGGGCTTCTGGTTCTTTTTGTGGGTTCCTCCTAGCGCTTGATTGATTTGTGTTTACTGGGGTGTTATGTGCTTATTTGTGCTTGTATTTATTTTGCTTTATGTACAGTTTGCTTTACTGTTTTCTTTATTGCTTTTCATATACCATACTGTCATGCTGGCTGGATCTGGTTTTTCTTTGGTGGGTGGGTGATTCATTGAGAGTTAAGGTCCTATACCTGGGACCCGAGTGACACCTAGGCTAGAGTGAATCATATTCTTTCCCATTCCATTTCGGTCTGGTGCGGGAATATGAAACACGGTTCAGATATGGGTTTCTTCTTGAGAACTCTGTGTTGCAGATTTCCTGCAATACTAGGGCTATCTGGGAAGCCTGCTAAGTCTGGATGACCTTTAGTATTGACCTTCAGAAACTGAGGTGAATTAGAGGAGGAACTTTTATGGTTATTGTAAACACTGTACCTCCGGGGTTAGAAGTGTTTACACTTCTCATAACTGATCCAAGTCTGAGGATCCTTGTTCTAGATCATCACCTGTGAGGGGGTTGGGCTGTTTACAGGTTTGCAGGTACCTTGACCTCAGAATACCCTGTTACTTTGACTTTGTTAAGAATGCTCCATGTTGGATAGTTCTTGTGATTCTAAAACCCTGGATTTGTGGCTCTTTATTTGATTCCCCCCACCCTGGTTACTGGATTTATAGACCTCCACCTGGATTTCTTGAACACACATGGATCTATACCAAGGCAGTTAATCAGATCCGGCTCAGTCACAAACCCTTGCATTACATTTGCATACATACCCATTGCATCATTTTAACATGTGCTTATTTGTGTTTCAGGGTATCCATTTTTCATCTGGTTTTGGTTTTGACCCCATCTGCAGTTTTGACCTATCTCCACCAGCACTTGCTTCAGCTTGTCAGCCATTTACTTCAGTTACTTGCACTAGCCAGTCAGTGGCCCACTCCTCAACCTCTTCATCAACACTTATTTTACTCAGTCCTCAGCATCATGGCTCCAAAGAAAAGCAACATCACTTATCATTTCTTCCAACCAGACTTATCAGACATCAGGAGGATCCAAACCCTGATCACTCCAGATCACGTACCTTTATTCAGGGAGCATTATGGGGATATACTTGACTTGGTCATGGATCTAGACCCATCCCAGAGGAGCCTCATCCACACTTGCATTCAGTTCTATGATCCCCCTTTGAGATGTTTCACCTTTCAAGACTTCCAGTTGGGCCCTCTATTAGAAGAATACTCATCATTGATTGGTCTGCCTATCAGGAGAGAAATCCCTTTCAACCCTGAAATGGTCTTTCCCAGCAATGGAGAGGTGGCAAAAGCTTTGCACTTGGAGCCTGTTTTGATTGAACAGCATATGACCTCTAAAGCTGGGATCCACGGATTTCATCTGGACTTCTTAATTTCTCAAGCTAGTCTGAAGGCCTCCCTGGGGGAGTGGGAAGCTGTTTGTGCTTTGCTGGCCTTATGCATATATGGGATTGTGTTGTTTGCAGATGAGCCTCGATTCATCAGCAAGAATGCAATCCACCTGTTCATCCTGAAGAATCCAGTGCCAACTTTATTGGGGGACCTTTACTATTCAGTGCATCAGAGGAATGAGAAGCAGAGGGGGAGATTAGTGAGGATTTGTGCTCCATTATTTCATACTTGGCTTCTCAAGCATCTACCCAGAACAGATGCATTTCTCAACCCTCATCAGCAAAGCAACTGGGCTAAGAGGCTCACTACTCTCACTTCAGCAGACATCAGATGGTGTACTCAAAGCACCAAGGGCAGAGATATAATCACCAGCTGTGGGCACTTTCCCAATGTGCCTTTAATAGGGGTTAAGGGAAGTATCAACTACAACCCTCTGCTGTTCAGAAGGCAATTAGGCTATGCACTGGTTCATACTCCTAGGGAACAAGACTTGGTTGAGACCCTCTACTGTGAGAACAAGGTTAGTCTGGCAACTGTTAGGCAGGCTGCCTGGGCCTGGGATCATGTTCAAACCAAGGGAATCACCATTCTGGGGAAGTGCAATAATGTGGCATCAGTCCAATATTATGAGTGGTCCCATGCTAGGGCCCAATTCTCTGGAATGCCCTTCACCATAGAAGACATGCCTGAGTCATCTTCAGCACCACCCCCTGCCACTATCAGCTTGGAGGAGTTTGAGAGCTTGAAGGAAAGAAATGAGAAGCTAACCCAAGCCTTGCAGAAGACCCTCAGGGAGAGGAGTGAAGGTGTGAGGGAGATTGAGAGATTGGAGAAATTGAGAGTGGAACACTTGACTAAAATTGAGAAGTCTGGAGATTATATCAACAAGTCCAAAGCTGGTGAGCAGATTCTGAAGAACGCTTGTAAAGAAGCCCAGTTTCAAAGAGCAAGAACAGACTTGTATTTGAAAGAGAGTCAGGCCAGGTGGGTCCGGATCACTGAGGCCCGTACTCTAGAAGACAAGAGAGTTCAAGACAAGATGGAACAGATGGAAAAAGCCCTGGCAGCAGCCCAAAAGGAAATATCAGAGCTAGAAATCAGAGCTGGAATGAAGAGGTCTAAGGACCAAAGTCAGAACAGGAAGTTGACTGTAGCTGTTGCAACAAGAAACCTTCTCATCAGAAATCTCACGGAGCATCCGGCTGATCCTGTGACCGAAGCACTTCTCAAGGAAGTTCGTGAGGATGAGTTTGGCCTTGGAGTTTGATCATTTGCTTATTGTTGTCCCTTTTCATGTACTTTTGCTTTTTGTGATGTATTTTGACCCCTTTGAGGGCTTGTGTTGTAAAAATGAACAAGTTGTATTATTTCACATTTTGTAATATATTTGTGTTAGTTTCCATCTGGGTTACATCAAAAGCACCTTCAACAGCAGCATTTTCAAGGGTCTGGAAGGGTCAAAACTGAAGGCCAAACAGGATACCTTGAGAACAAATAAGCATAACTGCATTGCATGCTAACCCTTTTGTTTGTTTTGTAGGTTTTTGTTTTGTTGTTGCTAACCTCTGTTGTGATATTCAGGAATTATTGCTCGCCGCCGGGTATTTCCTCTCAACAGGCCACACAGGTACCCAACTAGAAACAACCTTCCGGGAATCCAGATGGATCAGATGCAGCAGGACCTTACGGAGGTCAGAAACCAGATGGCCAACGAAAGGTTGGAGATGAGAACTCAGATAACACAGTTCATGGAAGTGATGAACAACTTAGCTCAAAGCCAGGAGAGGCTCAGAACTTTGGTAGAAGGAAGGAATCAAGAGGAACCCCATGTGGGGACTGCAGGCACAAGTAACAATGAAAGGGTGCAGCCCCATGTTAACCCCCCTGTGTTTGGCCCACATCTCCATCCAGAGGCCAACATCCCGGTCAATATACAAGGGACTGCCACAGCAGGGAGGGTACTTCAAGAAGATCCTCAGGAGGACCAATTTACAGTAATGGGTGCTGGAGAGGAAACTTATGATAGGAGATTGGAGGAAATAGCTGAGAAGTTGAGATCACTGGAGTCTCAGAATTCTTTGGGCTTCGACGTCATGGACATGGGTTTGGTAGACGGGGTCAGGATCCCCCATAAGTTCAAACCTCCTTGTTTCGAAAAGTATAATGGGACTTCATGCCCCCGGACTCATTTGCAATCATTTCTGGGAAGGCTGAAGGCCTATACAATGGATGAGAAACTTTGGATGTTCTACTTCGAAGATAGCTTGACTGGAGCTTCTAGGGAATGGTATTCCCACCTGACAAGAGCAACTATAAGATGCTGGAAGGACCTGGCAGAGGCCTTCATCAGACAGTATCAGTATAATCTAGATATGGCACCCAACAGGACCCTCCTAATGGGAATGTCACAGTCATCTAGGGAGAGCTTCAGAGAATATGCTCAAAGATGGAGACAGCTTGCTGCTGCTGTCCAGCCACCTATGTCTGAGAGAGAAATGGCAGACATGTTTATGAACACTCTCCAGGGAACGTATATTGACAGGTTGGCTACTTTCTCTTCCACCAGCTTCGCAGATGTTGTCATAGCTGGGGAGAGAATTGAAAGCCTGTTGAAAATGGGTAAGATCTCTGATAATGGTGCCAGTTCGTCCAGTGGTACAAGAAAGCCTTTTGCAGGCCCGAGAAGAACTGGCGAGACCAATGCCATTCACACCAACAGGGGTAGGCCCCAATTTGTTCAAAGGACAATAGCAGCAGTCACTATCCCTGCTCCAGCTCATCCTCAGCCAGTCTATCAACTTCCGCAACAAAACTTCCAACAACAACCTCAGTATCAGCAGAATCAGTATCCTCCAAGGAACTACAACAGCAACAACTCCAACAACAACAATCAACAGAGGCCATTCCAACAGAGGCCATCCCAAGCTAACAGAGTGATCGATCCGATCCCAATGCCATATGCTACTTTGCTGCCACAACTTCTGAAACTCAACCTAGTTGAGCTAAGAACGTTGGCACCTCCGGATCCCGACAGTCTACCAAGGAACTATGACTCCAATGCTAGGTGTGCTTTCCATTCAAACGCACCTGGTTACAGTACAGAAAAATGCAGGGCTCTGCATATGAAGGTACAAGACTTGGTAGACTCCAAGGCTCTGAATTTTGCACCGCCGCCCAATGTCAATAAAAACCCAATGCCAAACCATGGTGGTCCCCGAATTAATGCTATTGAAGAAGACCAACCGTCTTATTTAATAACAAGTGTGGATCAGATCCGGACACCATTGGTGGAAATCAAAGCTCAACTCCGCGAAAACCAAATATTTCCGGGGTGTGAACTAGGGTGTCCCTATTGCAATATTTCATGGAATGGGTGCGAGGACCTGAGGAATGGCATTGACATCCTTATTCAGAGTGGCCTGCTACAGATCACTACATCATTCCCAACAAATCCGGCAACTTCATCAACAACGGTTTCAGACCCTCCTACAACTGCAGCAACTATTGTTCCCGACAATTCATCAGCAACATCAACAAATACTTCATCTGTCCTCCCAAATGATCAGTTTTTAACAGTTTCTCCTGCTACAACTTCAGCTTCATTCCATTTCGAATCTCCATCAACAACAACAACAGTCCTTTCAACAGAACCTCCTACAACACCAGCAATCAATCATGAAGATGTCTCTACTGTTACCATATTCTACGATCCTGAAAATAATTCTGCCTACCATTCAGAAGGTGCTGCTCCCGCCAGAGCACCAGTTACGATCTTTTATGATCCACAAACAATTACAGTACCTTCAGCAGCAGCAATCAGTCCAGTCACTGTCACGGTGCCTGGACCAGTACCATATGAAAGCAATAGGGCCATCCCTTGGCACTATGGCTCTGACGTATACTGCGAAGGAAAAAGAATCACTCTTGAAACATCAACACCTGCACCACAGATAGACAATGTGGGAGGAGGCGGAGGCTTCACTCGAAGCGGACGTCTTTTCGCCCCACAAATTCAGAGGCCCACTGCCGAGGCAGAAGCTGCTGCCAAGGCAAAAGGGAAGAGCCCTGTGCAGGAAGATCAAGCTGTTAAAGAAGCCTTGAAGACACCGTTCGATCAAGAAGTTGATGAGTTTATGAGAATCATCAAAAAGAGTGATTACAAAATTGTGGATCAGCTTCACCAAACGCCATCCAAAATCTCTATCCTCTCACTGCTTATGTGCTCCGAAGCCCATCGGAATGCACTACTCAAAGTCTTGCACGCAGCTTACGTGCCTGAAGAGATTACTGTCAACCAGTTGGAAACCGTGGTTGGAAACGTTACTGCTAGCAATGGGCTAGGGTTCACCAATACTGACTTGACAGCGGATGGCCGCAACCACAACAAAGCCTTGCACATCACCATGGAATGCAAAGGGGCAGTCCTTTCTCATGTGCTGGTAGACACGGGGTCGTCCCTTAATGTCTTACCAAAGAAGGCTCTGGTGAAGTTAGAATATGATGGATTGGCATTGAGACCCAGCAACCTGGTAGTAAGGGCCTTCGATGGTTCTAAGAGATCGGTTCTGGGAGAGATCGAGCTACCTGTGACAATTGGCCCACAGACCTTTAAAACTATCTTTTATGTGATGGACATTCAGCCCGCCTACAGCTGTTTGTTGGGTAGACCCTGGATTCACGCCGCCGGCGCAATAACGTCTACCCTTCACCAAAAGTTAAAATTTGAGTGGGAAGGACAAGTTGTCACAATCTGTGGGGAAGAGGATATTTTCGTTAGCCATCTGGCTACCTACAAGTACATTGAGATGGATGGAGAGATCCATGAAACAATGAGCCAAGGTTTTGAAGCCTTGAACGTCAATGAAGCATCTGCTGTGTCAGGGATCTCCATGTCGTCTTACCAACAAGCCCGAAGGGTTGTTGAGGAAGGAACCGCCCTAGGCTGGGGCAAGGTTTTAGCTGTGGAGGAGAAGAAGGACAAGTTTGGGTTGGGTTACAGACCAACTCAACATCAAGCAAAGGCTGCTGCAGAGCCAGGTTTTGTCAGTGGGGGGATGCTTACCCCCGATGCTATCAACTGTCTGGAAGACGAGCTGGAAGAGGAGCGCAATCTGGAGAATTGGATTCGTCCAAAGATCCCGGGGAGCAGTGTCTCGAACTGGTCTTCCCAGGAAATTATAAGAGTTACTCATGCAGAGTAATTATTATTTCCTGTATTTTTATAGCATGCATCAAAGTCTTGCATCTTGCCCAAGATGACAAGACTCATTTTGTAATCAGGGCCATCTGTACTTTTGTGCAAACAAGATTAAATTAATGAAATATCAGACATCTTTTTGCAAACGAGTCTTTTTCTTTTCTGTTCACTGTTTTTCCATTTTTCTTTTTGTACAAAAAAAATAAATGGCGGTGTTTTCAAAATGATAACTTCATCTCACTTTTTTCTAAAGCAAGATTAAAATCAATCACTAAAATAAACAAACTTGACCCTTGCAGAGAGTGCCCTCCAGACTGCACCGACAACAGCACGGCTATGACATCGTATGACTTTGACAATCCAATCAATCAAGCCGATGAAGGGGTTGAAGAAGAATATGAGCTTCCTGAAGAGCTAGCCAGGTTGTTAAGACAAGAGGAAAAGGTTATTACCCCTCACCAGGAGGAGGTTGAAGTGATTAATCTTGGTACGGAGGAAGACGTGAAAGAGGTTAAAATCGGGGCCTGCCTGCAAGACTCAGTGAAGAGACAGCTGATAGATCTGCTTCAAGAGTATGTTGATGTGTTTGCTTGGTCGTATCAAGACATGCCAGGGTTGGATACCGACATTGTTGTGCACAAGCTGCCTCTAAGGGAAGAATGCCCACCAGTCAAACAGAAGCTGCGCCGAACTCGCCCAGACATGGCTATGAAAATCAAGGAAGAGGTACAAAAGCAATGGGACGCCGGGTTCCTTGCTGTGACTAGCTATCCACCGTGGGTTGCTAATATAGTACCTGTGCCTAAGAAAGACGGCAAAGTAAGAATGTGTGTTGACTACCGGGATCTGAACAGAGCCAGCCCGAAAGATGACTTCCCATTACCTCACATTGATGTATTGGTGGATAACACGGCTCAGTTCTCGGTATTCTCCTTCATGGATGGATTTTCAGGATATAATCAGATCAAGATGTCACCTGAAGACATGGAGAAGACAACATTCATTACACCTTGGGGCACGTTCTGCTACAAAGTGATGCCATTCGGACTGAAGAATGCTGGTGCCACATATCAACGGGCTATGGTGACATTGTTCCACGATATGATCCACAAGGAAATAGAATGTTATGTGGACGATATGATCGCCAAGTCCCTTACAGAAGAAGATCACCTGGTGAATCTGCTGAGGTTGTTCAAGCGTCTGAGGAAGTATCAACTGAAGCTGAACCCCAACAAATGCACATTCGGGGTGCGATCCGGTAAATTGCTGGGCTTTATTGTAAGCGAGAAAGGGATTGAAGTTGACCCTGATAAAGTCAAAGCTATTCAAGAAATGCCTGCGCCGAAAACTGAGAAAGAAGTTCGGGGGTTCTTAGGTCGATTGAACTACATTTCACGGTTCATATCTCACCTCACAGCAACCTGTGAACCTTTGTTCAAGCTGTTAAGAAAAGAACAGACGGTCAGGTGGAACGAAGATTGCCAGAAGGCTTTTGACAAGATCAAAGAGTACTTACAAGAACCTCCAATCCTCATGCCTCCAGTAGAAGGAAGACCTCTGATTATGTACTTGACAGTGTTAGAAGAATCAATGGGGTGTGTGCTGGGCCAGCATGACGAGTCTGGTCGAAAAGAGTATGCAATATACTACCTAAGCAAAAAGTTTACCGACTGTGAACAACGTTATTCACTGCTCGAGAAAACTTGCTGTGCTTTAGCGTGGGCTGCTCGCCGACTGAGACAGTATATGATGACCCACACTACCTTATTAATCTCAAAAATGGATCCAGTTAAGTACATTTTCGAGAAGCCAGCTCTTACCGGACGGGTTGCAAGATGGCAGATGATTCTCACAGAATACGACATACAGTACACCTCTCAGAAAGCCATCAAGGGCAGTGTACTATCTGAATATCTTGCTGAGCAACCCATTGATGACTACCAGCCAATGAGGTTTGACTTCCCTGATGAGGACATCATGTTCATTAAAGCAAAAGATCACGAAGAGCCTATTCACACTGAAGGGCCTAACCCGGAGGAAGAATGGACTATGATGTTTGATGGGGCTGTTAACATGAATGGTCGTGGTGTTGGTGCAGTACTCATAACACCTAAAGGAGTTCACATGCCTTTCTCGGCAAAACTCACTTTCAACTGCACTAACAACGAAGCTGAATACGAAGCTTGCATTATGGGTCTTGAGGAAGCCATTGACCTCAGGATCAAGACATTGACCGTATTCGGAGATTCAGCTTTGGTAGTCAATCAGACCAACGGAAAATGGTACACCCACCAAGATCATCTGATACCTTACAGGGATTATACAAGGAGGTTATTGACTTTCTTCACAACGGTCAAACTTGAGTATATCCCTCGAGACGAGAATCAGTTTGCAGATGCTCTTGCTACCATTTCATCCATGATCAAAGTTCAAACGGCTAACTTTGTACCTCAGATTTCAGTGTCTAGACTTGATAGACCAGCATATGTGTTCGCAGCGGATGTTGTAAAAGATGATAAGCCTTGGTTCCATGACATTAAAAGCTTCTTGGAGGATCAGACATACCCACCTGGGGCATCTTCCAATGATAAGAAGACTTTGAGAAGGCTTGCTGGGAGTTTCTTTCTGAACACTGATGGATCTTTGTACAAGAGGAACTTTGACATGGTACTCCTCAGATGTGTTGACAAGACGGAAGCAGATCTGCTGATGCATGAAGTGCACGAAGGATCTTTTGGTACCCATGCAGGAGGACATGCCATGGCTAAGAAATTGCTAAGATCAGGCTATTACTGGATCACAATGGATGCAGACTGTTGTGCTTACGCCAGAAAATGCCACAAATGCCAGATCTACGCAGACAAAGTACATGTGCCTCCCAATCCTTTGAACATAATGTCTTCACCCTGGCCCTTTGCCATGTGGGGCATTGATATGATTGGTAAGATTGAGCCAACTGCTTCGAACGGCCACAGATTCATCTTGGTCGCCATTGACTATTTCACTAAGTGGGTCGAAGCAGCCTCATATGCAAATGTTACTAGGCAAGTGGTAGCCCGATTTCTGAAGAGAGACATCATCTGTCGGTATGGAGTTCCCGAGCGAATCATCACTGATAATGGTTCCAACTTGAACAACAAGATGATGGCAGAGCTATGCCGGGACTTCAAGATCCAACATCACAATTCTTCTCCTTACAGGCCAAAGATGAACGGCGCTGTTGAGGCAGCAAATAAGAATATCAAGAAGATTGTGCAGAAGATGGTAATCACATACAAAGACTGGCACGAAATGCTACCATTTGCTTTGCATGGGTACCGCACATCAATCAGAACATCCACTGGGGCAACACCGTACCAGCTTGTGTATGGTATGGAAGCAGTTCTACCAGTTGAAGTTGAACTACCCTCCTTGCGGGTATTGATGGATGTTAAACTAAGTGAAGCGGAATGGGTTCGGTCCCGATTCGAGCAACTGAGTCTGATCGAAGAGAAGAGATTGGCTGCAATCTGCCACGGGCAGTTATATCAGAGGAGAATGAAGAAGGCTTTCGATCAGAAAGTCAGGCACCGAGAATACCAAGTGGGAGATCTTGTGCTGAAAAGAATCCTCCCTCCTCATACAGACCACAGGGGCAAATGGACTCCGAATTATGAAGGACCATTCGTTGTAAAGAAAGTTTTCTCTGGTGGAGCACTGATGCTCAGCACCATGGATGGTGAAGATTTCCCATCCCCTGTGAATTCAGATGCAGTTAAAAAATACTTCGCATAAAATGACCCGCTGGACATAAAAACAGAATGTAAGTCCAGGCAAAAATAGGGCATCCCGGCGAGTCAAAAACAGAATAAAAGACTCGGGCAAAAGTAAGGGAAAATGAATAAAAAATGTACACCCGCTGAGTTGAAAAGCCGCATTGGACAGCTCAGGCAAAAATGGGTATCCCGATGGATTGAAACCCGAAAGGGCGATCCATGCAAAATAGGGGAATAAGCGAACAACTGCATGCTGAATTCGTCTGCATTATCTACAACTTGGTAAGCTCCAAAGGATCAAGCTTCAATCAGAATCAACTCTCTCCAGAAAGCAAGATGAGAAGAACGTCATTGTCATACGAGTCATAGCAGAAGAGGAAGCCCCTTGAAAGCGTCGTCAACACCGCCAACACTTTATTTCTCAATTTGTAACAATCTCTTCATTTCAGGAGATTTGTTTCCTTGACTGTATCTTGCCAATTCAGGGCACATGAATTAATAAAATCAGATTTTTCGGTCATGTTTCGTTTTTACATTTATGTTTTGCAAAGAGTTGTCTGATATCTCTAAAAAATACAATTGCATAAGTGCAGATGCCTTTCTCTAAAAAAAATAAAAAATAAAAGCACATGCTTGCAGGGAATATGATTACTCTCGAAAGTACTTATCTCCTATGACGGAATCCAGTAAGGGATACCTCGGGACCTTTTGTATGTTTCCTTACCTTTGCAGGATTGCAGGTATCCAGAACGCAACCTGGGGCATGCAGGTTATGTCCCAGCAAGATGGTGAATCATTATCAACTCGGTCTATCTTCCACGTGGCACTGGAAGGTGCCCACTTCCCCAGCAAAGTTGCCAAATCAACAAACAGGTTTAACACTCAGGATGTTTTCTCCCCAACCGAGTTGCCTCTCATTGCTATCCCCAGCTGAGTTATCAACAGCATTCCCTAGTCGAAGCACCAACCTTTCTTCCTCAGCAGAATCAGGGGATCATCTCCCCACCGAATCCCCAACCTCTATTCAGAAGAGCAACACACAGAGAAGTCACAACGGAGTACAGAAGCATCTACAAACCCCAGCTGGGTCCCGTATTACAAGGATATGTCAATCAGTGACCCATATCCCCAAACAGATACATCATTAGATCTACCAGTGATCTCATCCCCAGCTGGGATGTTCACTTCAAGCAGATCATCCAGAGATCTTCGCGGCAATGGGATCCGAATTCCGGATCGATCCCCCTTTGCATAATCATAGCATTCACATCATATTCACCCTCAGAGCGTAGCATTCCGTCCAATACGGAGCATTACGGCAAAAAAATCAAATGCATAGCATAATCATAAGCCATATTCTGAAGTAACACTTGTGAATAGTAAACCGTTCATCATCATTATACAAAAATCCCCACCAGGGTCCCAGCAAAAGCAGTTGCCTCTCAAATCATCAAACACCAGTATATACACCTTTTGGCACCCGTCCGTGCCATCTTTCCCCAGTAAAGTCGCCTGAACACTCTTTACAAACAAATCACCCATATCACGGATACTTCATGACACCCGTCCGTGTCATATCACCAGCAGAAAGCCAAAGACATCCTCTTTGCACTCACATATCCTTGTATATACACTTTTCTTGACACCCGTCCGTGTCATATCCCCAGCGCAGTCGCTCACTTTCATTAACCCATCCACTTGTTAATATTATACTTTTCTCTCTTGACACTCGTCCGTGTCACTCTCCCCAGCAGTTAAAACACTCATCTTATATACAATACTCACTACTCATGGTACACTTATACAGATACTCGTCCGTATCTTGTATACACCATCACTCATATCCCCACAGATTCGACAGTAGTCCTTGTTCTTTGTTAACCAGTTGGTGCTCGTCCGTACCATCATCTCAGAACATTGCGTCTAGTGTTTGTTTCTACATGATACTCGTCCGTATCATAGTCTTAGGGATGCTCGTCCGCATCTTTAATCCATACACCGTGTCAAACACTTATGTCTTCTTGAATATAGATACTCGTCCGTGTCTGCTATTCCCCAGAAGAGTCCCTTCAGATACAACACTCGTCCGTGTTCCCCGTTAACCAGTTGATACTCGTCCGTATCATCATCTCGGAACATGTGTCAGTTTGTTTTTACATGATACTCGTCTGTATCATAATCTTAAGGATGCTCGTCCGCATCTTTAATCTATACACAATACCAAACACTTATACCTTTTGTTTCTTGGATATAAACACTCGTCCGTGTTCACTATATCCCCAGTAGATTACCAACAATCAAATTCTCTTTTTATCTAACACTCGTCCTGTGTTATGATACCTTTGAGAGCAGCCGTACCCTGCTGAGTGGTCGTCCTCCACTTCTTGATGGTCGTCCTCCATCATGCTCATCCGATGGCCGTCCCCATCGTTGATTTTAGCAGCCGTCCCCTGCTAGGTGGTCGTCCTCCACCTTTTGATGATCGTCCTTCATCAACTTTATCCAATGGCCGTCCCCATTGTTGACTTTGGTTATCTGACATTCGTCCTATGTCATGACAAACCTCGAGAGCAGCCGTCCCCTGCTAAGTGGTCGTCCTCCACTTCTTGATGGTCGTCCTCCATCATGCTCGTCCGATGGCCGTCCCCATCGTTGACCTTTTCTATCCGATGGCCGTCCCCATCGTTGATATTTTTGGCAGCCGTACCCTGCCAGGTGGTCGTCCTCCACCTTTGATGGCCGTCCCCATCATATTTCTTTTATTCCCAACACAGCAGCCGTCCCCTGCTAGGTGATCGTCCTTCACCTTTGATGGCCGTACCCCATCATCTTTTTATTTCGTTTATTCTTTAACCCGATGGCCATCCCCGTCGTGGTCCCTTTTCCTTTTAGCCCGATGGCCGTCCCCATTGTCGTTTACTTTATGGACTTGATGGCCGTCCCCGTCATGTTTCATTCGATCCCCAGAAAATTTTACAACTTTATCTTGATGGCCGTCCCCATCATGATATTTTATTTTCCCCAGCTAGTCGGCCGTCCCCGTCTTGGCTTTACCTTTTATCCCCAGCATACCGGTCGTCCCCGTCATTGCTATTTACCCAGCAGTCGTCCTCTGCTCGACGGTCGTCCTCCGTTGCCCACACTTTACAATGTACTTTATTTTCCTTTTACAATCTATATCCCTTTTCTTCTTCATCTTGTGAGTGCAAATTTTGGACTGTCTTTGGTATTCAACCACAAGTTATCTTGTTTGCCTGTTAAGCCGTCGCTTACATCCTGCACAGCTAACTCATGTTTGAATAGGGGCAGCTGTAAACACCCCAAATTTGCCCTCACCCATTCACACCATGGCTTGTGATCACCTCATATGCATAAACACAATCATATCATCTCACATCTCATTTTTGATTCACTGCATAGTTTCTAGGGCATCTGCACCTAGGGTTTGTGATCTGAGCAACCTCAGAGCATCTTGAGCCATTCCAAAGGCCACTAATCAACTCAAAGGGTTCCATGTGTGTTCTTATGTCATATTCCATCTCCTCAAAGCCAAAATTGCAGAGGAATCACAAGAACTAGGGTTTGAGGTGATGCAGAGCCAGTTTAGACTGCACAGTTGACCTAAAATTAGGGTTTTGGTTTCAGAGGCCATAACTCCAAATTTTTTGGTCATTCTTGTTTCCATTGATCTCTACATGGTATAGGGAGTATGCATGTCAATTTTCATGAAGAAATTCCATGGGGAAGTCATCTGATCAAGGGTTGACTTTTCAGACAAGTCAGTGTAAAATCAGGGCATCTGAGGCCCCCAATGACCCAACCAATGGTTGATCTTCATCATTTTGAGTGTATATGATCTTTATTTGGTCATGGAAGAAGGTTGAGACTCACAAAAATCAAGAATTTGGAAGTTTTGCAAATGTTGACTTTTTGGGCATAGTTGACTTTTCAAGAATGCATCATTTTAGGTCAATTTTCAAGCCTTGATTCTTGGTCCAAAAATGCTTCAAATGGAAAAACTTTGGTCATGAAAGTTGTAGATCTCATCTTTCCCTTTTCAAAAAGTACAAGAACATGACCTAATTCATTTTGGATCAAAAGTTATGGTGCATCAAAGTTGGCAAAAATCACTAAATTTCAAGACATGCCCTAAATGGGAAACTTGCAAAATCATGCACCAAGTCAAATTGCAGCTTCTAATTGGTATCAAACCTTCACATAAACATTCTCCAAGTCCTAAAGTTCAGATTGAACCAAAGGAATCACATGTTTGTATGGCCTTTGGAGCAAGATTTTTCACATGTGAACAAAGGAAGTCAAGTTGCAAAAACTCATGATCACTTCCATCCACTTGCTGCCTAGCCTGCTGACCACTCCTAGCCTTTCTCCCTCACCTTGCTGCGCAGCCCACACCTCTTGTACTTGGCTGAAACATGACCCATGCCTCTCTTACAAGAAGTTGACATTTTGGCAAAAGTAGCCACACCTATCACAGCAGGCCAAGTCACATCAACTGACCAATAGGCTTTGTTTATGTGGATCAAATGCTGGCCATAACACACTTGAAGCAAGGCTGAAGCTCTCTCATTCACAACATTCACAAGAACACTCCCTTTTGCTTTTGCCTTCGAAACTCTCTGCCCAGCTCACATACATCCAAACCATTTTTACCAATCATCTCACCATGTCTCGTTGAGCCCAAAGCAACCAAGAACCAAGCCTTAAACAAGCTACAACATCACTGCACCATTTCCACACCAGCTTGCAGTTTCATTCGAAACTCTCATCCTAGCTCACAAACAGTCAAACAAACCCCATAGACCTTCTCCATACATCATCAGGACCATAAGCAACCCCTCACAATGACCTGAAAGTGCCTATTTCACCATTGCCATTTCTGACCAAGCTTGAGCAGAAGCTTTCGAAGCTCACTATCCAGCCAACTTAAACTTCTTTTGAGCATTCAAACATCTTCTGGGGACCAAGTGGAGCAGTTTGCACTGAAGGAAGTGGCCAGAAAGTCCTTAAACTGAAAGCTCCAAATCTCAGGTAGCTCGAAAATAATTTTTCCAGAAATCATTTATTTTGTTCCAAACTTGTTCTTTGTGTTATCCTGATCATGAATATGCCTTTGCTTTTTGAAATGGTGATGAAATAAGCATTTAATTTGTCTCTGAAACTGGTTTGCCCTAAAGCTTGTTCTCTTCGATTCAGCTTGTTTAGAAAAAATAAATTTGTTTTGAGAGAGGGGTTTGATTCGTGAGAGGCTGGAGATCATTTCCCAATTCATAGATTTTGTTTTTGTTACGTTTTGAGGGGTTTTGAGGTTTCTCAGGTGAGAGCTGGCCGGAGAAGACGACCGGAAGTCTTCTCCGGCAGCCTGAAAGTAATTAGTGAGGTTAATTAGGGTTAGGGCAAAGTTTGAATGTGAGCCACTGGATTTCATCTCCCGCGCGTGTACGAAGGGTCAGGATCATTTCATTAAGTGATAATCAGGATTAATTAATTTAATTAATTGAGTTTTAGAAGTTTGAATATGGGCCTTTGATCTGCGCGCGCAGTCAACCCATCCACTGCCAGAATCAATCTCAGCCTTCCATTGGGTTTACTTTTATTTTATTTGATTTTTAATTCATTTTATTTCATTTAACTTGTACAATTATTTTAAAATAGTAAAAAATCCTTAAAAATTATGAAACTTTTTCCTTAAAGTTTTATAAATTTTTATGACACAAAAACATTTTTATTTTATTTTTTATCATTAAAAAGTATTTTTAAATATTTAAAAGATTATTTTTAATTGATTAATGGAAATTAATTAATTAAAAATACTTTTAGGTATTTAAAAATTACAAAAAAATTCATGAAATGTTCTAAGACATTTAGAAACATTGTCCAACCTTCAAACCAAATTTCTTTTTTGATCTTGATGCACTTTAAGAATTTTTCATTGAATTAAATCATATTTTGTGCATTATTTTGATCACAAGTTCAAAAATTCATTTCTGCCTATTGGTGAAGGTTGAGACATTGATTCTTTTTGTTTTGTTTTCTATTTGGCATGTAGTTTCTAAGATAAAAAGGCCATGATTTGATCTTGCATTTTCAATTTGTTTGGCATTTCTTTTGTTAAGAACCCTAAAAAACCCTAATAACTTAGAAAATTCATAACTTGAGTTTGGTTGAGAGTTGAGAGTTCCCCTTTGGGCAGTGGTTCATTATAGGTTTAGGGTTTCTTTGGGTGCCATTTTCCATTTTTTATCTTAGGGTTTGCTTCTGTTTTGGGTTTTTGTTTGATGTTTGATCCATGAACCCTAATTTGGGCTTTCTTTTGCATCCTTCTTGCATTTCCTTGCATAACTTGACTTGTCTTTGCATTTTGTGCATTCTTGTGATTCATTTGACATCTTGAGACATATAGAAAGCATGCTTGATCATTGCATTACATATTTGCCATGTCATTTGTCTTGTATGATTCATGACTTTCCATGCTTGTTCATGCTCCTTAGCTTGCACCATTTGCATTCATGATCTTGTATGAACATCTCCATGCCTTGTCTCATGTTTGCAGCACCTCATAACATCATAATCATCATCAACATGCTTCTGGTTTGGTCTAGCATCATGTCATTTCATTTCATTTAGCATTGCATTGCATTTCTTTCTAACATTTCAGGTGGTAAGTAAATTTGGGAAGTGAATTTGCCTTCACTTCTCACAACTTTTCTTTTCATCTCTCTTGCATCCATTGCTGCATTCTTATATGTGTTTGAGTTTGAGCTTGCTCATTCTTCTTCCTCCCACTTTCTTTCTTCAAGTGGCTTGACTTCTTGAATGAAGCAAGTCACTTTGCTTCTCTTGATCTTATTCATCTGCTTCCTGGTGGCTCCTTTGAAGATTGTTCTTGAAAACCTCACAAACCTTAGGAACATCCAAGCATGACAATGAATTAGGGTTTTGATTAGTATCCCCTCTTAGTTTTACCTTTGTGTCTCTCTTTGAGTCTTCTCTTCTCACCTCATAATCAGAGACTAAACCCTAAAGGCTCTAAGACTTTGTGATTAGGGTTATGCCTGCATCCTTCTCTTAGGATGGAGTGTATAACTTTAATCCTAAGTCTTGAACCCTTAAGTTGTTTAAATCTCTTAATCAATTCATTTAATAAATATCAAGACATCACACTTGTAACTTGGGCCTTGCATTAGGGTTCTAATTCTTCCTTAATTGGTTAAGAAGGACTAACCCTAGTATTAATGGACAAGTCCCCCTCAAGTTGTCTTACAAACCATAAAAATCACTTCATCATCATACCATTAATCTAAAATCCACTTAATCAAAGGCTTGTTTGGTCATGAGTTTAATCCCTAATCTTGGATTAAGTTGAGGAGCTTTCCTCAACTTAAACATTCTCATCTATCATCCTTCTTTTAGGATGGTGTAATGGGTCTGTTTAATCCATGGTTATGGCTTAACCTCATTACTTAACACTAAACAAAAATCACAAAAACATCTAAATAATCACAAGTAGGTTAATGATCTTAATCCTACACCAAAGGTGATTAAGTGTGAGAAGCTGACTTCACACTTAAGGTACTCTCATTATCCCTAATCAGAGGGAAGATGTGATGAGTTTACTAACCCATTGGTTTAGGCTTAAGCTCATTAACTTATGACAAACTTCAAAAAGCAATAAAAGATTGAAAACTCAAAAACAAACAATAATCGTCTCCTCCGGGATTCTTTTCTCATCTCATTCACTCATAAACGAGAACTTGCTTCTTCCGTCTAATGCAAGACAGTTTGCACCTGAGCCAGACAGGTCATACACTTGAGCATAGGCAAGTAAGCAGTTCACAAGTCAATTCATCTTTCAGTCTCTTTGGGTCGAACTACGGTGTTCTGACTTCCTCATTGCACGAGAGGATACGTAGGCATAACTTAACGATTATCGAACAAAAGTCTCTGTATATTCCCCCTCCTTCCAGCATCATGCTGTAAGCCTCATTATCATGAGCATTTCACTCTTTTCCTTACACTGACACTGTACATTTATACACTTCACTTCTTTTACACCGACACCTGTACATTCTTTTCCAGCTATTTTATGCACAGATTGCACTGACACTACCCCTCTAAAACACAAATCTTTCAAGCGTGGATCCCGTCGAGTACGACGAACAATCTGGGTGCTAATACCTTCCCAGGTTGTAACCAACCCCCTTTCTCAGTCTCTCTGGTTCGCAACCGTCTTATCCATCCCTTTCTAGGTCTATGCAGCATTACCTTTCCTCCGGGATAAAAATGCCTAGCTGGCGACTCTATTCATTCTCCAGTGAGTTCACGGCTGTGTGTTCTCATTGTCCCTCTCGCCGATCGTTCGCGTCTGTACCTTTATCTGGGCCTGGTCCCACTTATCGGGAGCGACACAATGTTCAGCCAACTTTCTTTGACTAACAACTCTCATTGCATATGCTTCAAACCTTCATCCAAGAATAATATACAATTCATTACCTAATGTTTTCTAAATATGTATCAACAACTATGTCTATCTCATTGTATCCAACCAATACAATGGGTGACTTACAACTCAAGAAAGCCAACGACTTTCAAAATCCTAAATCATATTTTCTACTTTTACAAAGTGTTACAAGGATTATTTATTTTGCCCTAGGTCTAAGGTCTTCTATTTATAATTTTCTACTATCCTTGGGCTTCGAATAATACAACTAATTATTCCTTGATCCATGCATTGATTACTGCAGATAAAATCTCTTTAAATCTTCAAAACAGATCTTCTATAAAATCTGTTTGTAACAGACAAAGATGTCGAAACCTCCGATTAGGACATCTTGTTCAACATCATCTTCAACATTTAAGTTTTACCAAAATTTAAATGAAATCTTTAGAGCTTTCAATCCCCCCTTTTGACAAATTTTGGCTAAAACTTATTTTGCACAAACTCCAGGATGCTTTTTACCCTTTAGTCTATTTAGTCAAATGGAAGATCTTTAAACTTTCCAATCCATATATCGGTGTAAACGAGGAAGTGAACAACTCAGACACTTAATATCATTAAACACTATTTGATTGATATCCCAGCCCTTGGAGAAAGTGATGCAACACTTTCCCCCTCAACCTAGGACTCTATTTACCACAGGTACCAAGAATGATTTTCTCAGCAGCCACTAGTAAACTTGGGTAACTCGGAACACAAGACATAATTGTGTTCAAAACTCAAATCACAAGACACAAGAAGGAATTGAAACCTGAAACCAAGATGTTAGGACATCTCTTCAAACATATTTGTAAGACAACCGAAAAAGGAAGATTAGAGCTAAACAAAAGACTCAACAGTACCAGACTATTCTCCCCCTTTTTAGCCAAAACTTGACAAAAGGAACCAAAACAGATCCATACTCAAGAATGACTCACCGAGACATGAACAAAAGCCATACAAAAGATTATCACAAGAACTCAATTTGAAAGAAAAATGAGGGAAGAATACCCCTTATTTATAGCCCAACACTACCTTCGAAAGTAATTATTCGGGAATAACAATAATGGTCCTTGTCAAAGAGGAAATTATTTGAGGAGGAAAACTTCAGCATAACTGATTATGCAGAGTACAAGTTAGTTTTGAGATATTCTTATTTAATGTACATTGTCCACAAACAGTTATTTCTTCATTTATTCACTTTGGACTACTTTAAATTAAAAGTTCTAATGAATGCACATGCAAGGTAAAAGATCACATTTAACTTGTCTCCCTGGCATGTACTCGATATCTCAACCACTCTTAATAGGAGAATCAAATTATGAGCGATTTCTTGACATCTTGTCAGACATTGTCTTCTTTACCTTGTCTTCTCTTGAAACTTAACCACATTTTTGAACATGGTATTTTCCTTTTAGCAGTAGAGAATTTCCAAGATTAACCTCTCGGGTGCACACATTCTTCACAACCCACTTGGCTTTCAACAACTTATTTATCTTGAATAAAAGTTCAATTCTGTTTATTCCTCATAAGAAATGCTCCTTCTGACCTGAGTTAACATACTCTTAAATTCTGATTAGCTTCCAATATTGATTACTCTCCCCCTGAGTACATCCACGCATTATGCGAATTCATCGAACCAAACTATCATAATCCTATCTAGAGACATGAGCATTTGGAAGTACCAATCATTTTTGATAAAGAAGCTGACATACTTAGGTTTCTTACTTCATGATGTTCCAACATACCATATGATATTCCTCTTCTCCATTAAGCCAGTCATCTTGACTGCATAGAGGTCCAATAATCTCCAACTGCTAGGAATCCCAATCACAACAGACCAGTCCTTTGTTATTCTATTTTGTAGCATCATTCTCTTTTCACAAGTATTATGAGTACATCAGAAGTCTGGACTCCATGAATTTCTTGAGTTGCTTGCTCTATAAGATCACTTCCGTCTAACTAGGATTGTAGAAGACGCCACCTCTTTATCCGAGACTATCTTCTTCTCATCATTCTCCCGTATGACAAGATAAGATGCTACTTATTTAAGATGTTCTTCTCTAGGGATAACACGATCAGACGATGTTCTGACATTAGTTGGAACATCCTCCATGTATCAATTACTTTCCTTGCTATCTTCATGATTCATAAAATCATCACGGAGTACAACTTCACCAGGTTGATCTTCAAGGTCTCAGACTGTCATAGAGAGAAATAAACTTTCCATAACCACTACAATCATCTTCAGTTTCTTAGAAATTCTTATACAAGCTCCAAGATACAAGTAGAACCATATTTTCCTTTGATCTTAAACAAACTTGCCCTTTTGCACAAGAGTAATTAGTTTCAAGTCCACTCCTTGGATTCATATCTAAGAATAACCAAATTCCACAGATTGGTTAACTCATTTTCCTCAAGAGTTCCAAAAGCTCTTCGGATTCACCATTAAAGCTTGGTCTTCAAGTTACATATTCTCCCTACTCCAATTGTAAGAAGTCTTGGATACATCAAAACTAGAACATATAATATCTCTCATTCTCACATCTCTCGTAATTTGTATGAGAGGATCTTCTTGAAGTAACAACAAATTTCATTCCTAAGACGATCAGTTGACCTTAAGAAGCTAACTCTCTTAGTAAAACCATCCTAATGTGTATATTAATGTCAAAACATTTAACAAGACATCCAGTTGATGATCCGACTCCTCCAATTTCATCCTTGACAAGTTTCAAGTTATCATGCCATTTGATATCTTTTTGAACCCTAATAGAACAAGAGTTCCATTCTCTCATATACTTGATAGTCCTTTCAAGTTTGAGTAGACAACCTTTATCCTGCTTTACAACACTACACTGAAGTCCAGTTATCCTTAAGTAGAGCCTTCTTTGAGATGTCAAAAAGAATCCTAGACCTTTTATTCTGACCCTCTGGATGCTCTTCTTAATACTCTTGTTGAACTTAGATAAAAAATAAACTGAACCAAGTAGTATTCTCCAAGTGAGTGATGATTTGAACTATCCTTCATAGAGTCTTCATAAACAAGACTAGCTTCTATTTTAGAAACTCTCTAGATGGATCACAAGCCTTTTCAGTTTTTATTTGAGGAGGATTACCAACACCTTAGGTCACCATCCTAGGGTTTGGTTTCCAGGGTATATGCAACTCACTCCCTTTGATATGAAGACTCACTCCCTGAGTCATTAGGGTTTTGCACATTCTAGCTTGAAAAATGTTTCAACATCTGATTGAACACATGTCCCTTTGAAGTCATCCATGATGATCTTGATTGTACTCATCCTCTAGGTTGTATCTAGATATGTTGTACATCCTAGTGATTCATCTAATCTTCAGCTACCACGAACAAAGATAATCAATTAAATACTTGTGACTTTCACAAATACCAATTGATCTTAAATCCTTATTCAATATCCTTTTGTGGTAGATTAACTTCATCTTCTCCACTATTGAAACATCAATACTAACATCCTTAACTCAACTTGCCTTTAGCTGACTATCTTGTTTTCATCTTCAATGAGGATCCCCCTCAATTGCATTAATGTCTTCTTGCTGACTAAAACAACCGTTGGACTTGAGAGACAGACACACCCTTGTAGGCCGTGGATGGTAAAAATAAATCACCTCCACTTTCTTCAGTTGATATCCATCGCTCCCGGTATTTTCATCCTAGTACAAACGCGAAAGTGGCGCGAAAAAGGTAGAGTCGCCAGCCAGAATTTTTTATCCCAAATGAATGGGAAAGGTAATGTTGCACAAACCTAAGGAAGAAGGAAAGGACAAGGTCCTGCGAACCAAAGATCTGGGTTCGGGAGTCGGTTACGAATTAGGAAGGTATTAGCACCCCAATTCGTCCGCCGTACCCGACGGAATCCACGCTTGCTTGTTTGTTTCAAAGGGTGAGAAAATAAAGATGTTGTTGAATAAAACTGCTAACTGGAACTGGAATGGAAATGAGATCGAAAAGAAAGAGGGAAAATGTAGGGAAAATAAAGATTGTGCTCGAACGGGCCCTACCCCGCTGCCTACGTACCCCATCGGGAAAATGAGGATCAGAGTCGACGTAGTTCGCCTAACTAAGGTGGGAACTATTTGTTTGTGTTTTTTATGGCTTGAACTGCGTATGTCTATGCTCAGGTGTGGCAGTCTCGTCTGGTACGAGTGCGTTTACCGTCTTGCATGCGAGACAAGTCGTCGCAAGTTCGCGTTTAGAGTGAATGAGATGAGAAAAGAAGTTCCCGCAGGAAAGCCTCTTATTGTTTGTTTCTCTGTCTTTTATGAGAAGTGTTTTGAATTTGTTTGTGAGCATTCTCATACTAAGACCTATCCATCGCGGTAAGTACTTACACCTCGCCCCGAAATAGGACGCGTATAAGCACTCCGCAACAAAGTCTCGTGTCGTACAAGAACGTTCAACCTTTATTAGGTGTTTTATTATTTTCTTTTATGAGGTGAGGAAGAATGACTCAAGTTGAAAAAGGGAAAAAACTAAGGGGGACTAAGACCGACCCTAAGTTATTTATTATATACAAAAGGGAGATCCTAATGGTTAGTGAGGTTTTCTAATCCTAAGGAGCAAAAGGAAAAGAAAGAAGAAAAAGGATGCAACTTACTTCCTAAGGAAGATAAGTTGATCCTAACAAAGGGGGGAAATCCTACCAAACACAAATATGGAAGGAAAAAATGAATTAAATGCATAAAAGAAATGCATAAAAAAATAAAGGATAAAGTGAAGTAAACTTACCTCAATCTTCCCCTTTACAAAACAAATGTTAATGCACATTTATTAAAACAATAATAAGGCAAACACACCTTAATTAAATCCCAAGGCCCTAGGACCTAAACTAGACTCAATCTTAAGTCTAAAGGAACTAAAAAAAATCTAGGACAAAAATACAGCACCTATTACAGCCCTTATTACACAAACAACTATGAAAACAATGCATAACACAAGACAACTTTTTACAGCCAGCATGCAGCATGAAAAAGTAGGTGTAAAATGTAATACCCTTCTACCCCAAAATAAAATATTTAAATAATATCAGAGTAATCATCGAGAAAGGGTATCACATTTCATCATAAAATCAAACACACAGTGTCCTGTCCCGTAACACGGGTTAAACAACATCAAGAATAACATAAAGCATTTCGCAACGGAATTTAAACTTCAAAATTCAAAACTTCATTAGTTTACTTCATAAACATAATTTTCACCATCCTGAATTTAACATCATAAAATGGGAAAACATTTATCCAAATAATAACATAACTAAAAACATTTTAGCAAAAGAAAACCCATCCCAGTGTTACATGACATAGAGCAGGACACATAAACCAGAACCACTAATAAGGAACACTAAAGATGCTCCGAGACTCGTGAAACTCCTATTGCACTGCAAGTCTACTCTTCGACATCTGCAAGTTACCCACGAAGGAGGCAACATTTCCAAGCAGGCAGGGTGAGTAATCATAATTTATCAAAAATATATTAAAATATGGAATATAAATAAATTAGCATAAGCATGTCATAACATCTTCAACCATATAATTCAACAACAACAACTCAATCATGAACACCTTATAAAAATTCAGCAACAACAACTTAATCGTGAATTCATCCAGACATATGCAATTCCAACTACATGATATGCAATTATGCATGTGGTACCAATTTCATCGTGAGATGGATACATGACCATCAACCCTCCACAAAGGAGCACATCATGAATCATCGAGACACTTCAATCCACACAATGGGATTGAAGCAAATAAATAGGCCGAAGCCCCATCGTGAATATCATGAAATGCAATGATGCGTTACACCGTAAAATTCATCGAGAAATCAATTGCGCATCATTCATTTCATATCAACAACTCAACATCAATTAATCATATATTTCCATCGTAATAACACGTCAAAACCTCATTTCATTAGCTACCTCAACTCATCAAGACATAACCCATCATTTTTATGTTCAACAGATAATCATCATAAAATCATGTATTTCATCACGACAACACATCAACCATACTTCTTTTATCAACCATACCACAAAACAATTATTCGAATCAACGAGACAACCAAACAAATCCCCTCATCAACAACAAAACGCCAATTCACAATAACATCATGTTTATAATCATAAAACCAATTTTTAACAGCAAAGCAAACGACTTCCTTCATCAACAACAACCAATTGTCAACTTACAATAGAATCTTATTTATAATCATAAAACCAACTCAGCTTTTTCTAAATATTCTTCATTTAAAAATGTATCATTTCACTCATTTTATTTCATCAAATTAAAGTTCGTCTCGTTAGCTTTCCGACGCTTTAAACGGGACCTAAATCGGAGTTACGGATCAAAAGTTATGAATTTTTCAAAGTAAAAGTGCCACTGTTACAGTGTTAACCAGTTAACCAAAGCGTTAACCGGTTAACGCCTCATTTTTTCGCCCAAAACGCATATTTTTCACTGGTTAACCGGTTAACCAAAGCGTTAACCGGTTAACACCTGTACATAAGCAGTTTTCTACTGTTTTTACGAATTCTACACCAAAATACCTCAATTTTTCATACGAATTCATTCCAATGCAACCCAAAACTTCTTACCAATCAAAATTAATCATATACAACAACAATATATCAATTCAAACATCAAACACACCATTCTAAATCATCTTATCAATCCTAATTCACCAATTCATACTCTTATAACTCAATATATGTCATCAAACCTAACAATCCCCGAAATCATACAAACCTAATCTATTCATAAACCAATTCCTATATAATTATAATATATTATGAAAACTCCCCATACCTTAGAGAATTTCGCCGATTGATACACCTCTCCAAGGTTCTTCGTAACTTCCTGACTCTGAGCTTCTTCTCCTTCCTTTCTTCAGAGCTCTTTTCCAAAAACACGATAGATCCAATTTTGATCGTATACTCACTTTTACAAAAGCTATCCCAGTTTATGTTTTTCCCAACTTAACCTTACTCTTTCTTCCTAAAGACCATCTTGCCCTTTTCCTCAATATTTTTATTAAATAATACTAATATAATAATACACTAATTATTCATATTATATAAAAGTACTCCTCATATTCCCAATTGACCAACATAACCTCCATACCCCCACTTTTATTATTATCTAATAATTAACAATAATTTCGAATAATACTACATGATTATTCTTATTATTAATATTATTAAAATAATATCACCACAATGCATCGGGCCACATAACCACTTACTTTCCAAAATTATCATATATCCTCAAATAAGCAACAATTACTCATAATCGAATTTGGGGTGTTACAACTCTCCCCCACTTACAAAATTTTCGTCCTCGAAAATTACCAGGAGTAGACATAGTCAGATACAACTCCCTTATTTGATCTTCTCGCTTGGAACTCAAGTGTTTTTCTCCTATCATCATGATAACTCTTCTGACGACTCTGCGACGTGTTCATCCTTTCCCAAATTATTTTTTTATCTTCCGTTGTCTCCCGGACAACCTCTGACCCAAGCACCAAACTCTCTCCTGACTCATACCAACACAATGGAGTGCGACAATGTCCACCATACAACGCCTCATATGTAGCCATTCTAATACTAGCATGAAAATTGTTGTTGTATGTAAACTCAACCAATGACAAATGACTATCCCAAGATCTTACTTGATCCAAAACACAAGCTCTCAGCAGATCTTCTAAAGATTGGAATGTCCTTTCCGTCTGACCATCCGTCTATGGATGATAAGCAGAATTCATCCTCAATTTAGTACCCAAAGCATCTTGCAAACTCTTCCAAAACTTCGACGTAAACCGCAGATCTCTATCTGATACTATACTCAAAGGTACACCGTGCAACTTCACAATTTCCTCAATATTAATCTCAACTAGCCTCTACATAGAATAATTAATCTTCTTTGACAAGAAATGTGCCGCCTTAGTTAATCAGTCAATAATTACCCACATCAAATCATTACCTCTTGTAGTCTTAGGTAACCCAGTCACAAAATCCATGGAAATGCTATCCCATTTCCACTCAGGAACATTCAATGGTTGCATCATACCTGAAGGTCTCTGATGTTCAATCTTCGACTTCTAGCATGTCAAACAAACATATACAAATTCAGCAATACCCTTTTCATACCCGGTCACCAAAATAACCTGCGTAAATCCTAATACATCTTCGTAGCGCCATGATGAATACTCAGTCGACTTTTATATCCCTCTAAAAAAACACTTTCTTTAATTCTTGAAATGTCTGGAACACACAGTTTAAATCCAACATCAAAACAATCGACTATCAACATCGTCTTCATTCGCAAACAACAACTACACTGCACCACGCATTCGCCGCACACTCTGATGACTCTGCAAAGTTCCAGGACTACCAAGTTTATTTCCAACTTCTTCAATCACCAAACCAACACATCCATAACACCTTCGACTTAACTCTTCTGAATTTCGTTTCAATAGGTATTTTACTCTTGTAGTTACCGAATACATCCAACTTAAATTCATAAGGCAACACCTCCGAACGTTCAATCATAAATACAACCGCGACAACTTCCAAATTTTGGTCAAAAATTTACATACTTCATGAATTTCCAATTATCCTCAACACAACTACAACTTTACCATCTTAAATAATACCTCCTTCGAAAATTACCTTAAACACACTATATCATTATGACAATATAAGGTACATCGATACAACAGTTTCCACAAGATAACTCATATTTCTTTGCTTCTAATTAATCCAACGTATCGAATCCTCGATTCTTACTCATACTAACACACCTTTCATAAATTCTTATCCGAACCAACGCAACCAAAACAATTATCCATGTTCTAATCAAAATAACGCTTTAATAAACCCACTTATAATCTTACTTCGTCGGATTCTTTCAACTCAATTCAATCCTATACTCTTGAAAATCTTGGTCTTAATTTTCCATATACTTTAACCTCGAATCATCTCAAGAAACTCCAAGCCTCATGCCACTTAATTTATCATCAAACAATAATTTTATTATCCAGAGTTTAACTACAAATTTCCACAATACTATTTACTCCCAACGTAACTTCATACCATCATTCTTAAATCTGACTAACATTCTTATATATGATTCTCCATCGATAATTCAAACAACACTCAAATGCCCAGCTCGACTTCAACTGATTCAACTCATATACTATACTAGTTAGCATGACGCATCTATTCCTCAATTATGATTTTGTCTATTATCAACAATAGATTAAGGATGGTCAGTTCCTCAATTTGTCAATAAATATCCGACAACCATAATAGCGGCATAAATAGTCGTTACCCAACACAATAGCATACTTCAACTTATGTATAAAGTCCGTAGGCATAATTCTCTGCCAACTCTATAAAACTTATCAACATCTTCTTAGTTTCCTTAATTCCGACTTAGTCGATTTCACCAAGACATCCAAAATCCAATACACAATCCATCATACATGCCCTTGTATAACACTGCTTCAAATATTCTTATAACACCGGAGTCACTACGACATTAAGCACAATCCAATTTGGTTCTCTTCCATTCATGACTTTCATTCAAATTATAATTCTTAACAACACTATTCAAACATCATCTTCCTCTCAAAATTACTATCATCTAACATCAGAATTTTAATCATCCTCATTACACATTTATGCATTCTCCAAATACTTATGCATTCCCTCTAATACCGACATCTTATTATATTTCAATATTTCATCTTCCTAAAATTTCCAGCAAAACACTCCCCACTTTGAACGCAATTATCTTCTCCAATAAAGACTTCCAAATCAAAAATATATATTCTAACATGAAGAGAATTTTGTGCAGATTTCAGAACTTCAAGAATCACTCAAATCCGACTTACGAGTAAAAAGTTATTCCCCTTGCAATGGGACTGGTCAAGAATTCTCGTATGCAGAATTTTACAAAATCAGCAGCAGACCCGACTAGTATAACACACTTATCTTCCTTATCACAAATATCCCGAATGCAAATCTTATATGTAAACTGTAGGGAATTCTGTAAGCTTTCCAAAAAGTCCATAACCGCTTCATTTCAAGTCACGAGCAAAACGTTATGCCACTTCTCGTGACAGCTGCTCCAAGATTTCAAAAACCAGAATTTTGAGATTGATGAACATAAGTTCAATCTCTCTCCTCTTTTTCTTCCAAACTCTACCAAGGATTTTACTCTAACTCTAGCATCAAAATTTACTCAGCTTAATCCAACTATACTCAAAGCGAAACAATCTAGTGACTTGATCTGTCAACTTATCATTTCCATCAAAGTAAATATTCCTTCTCAAACAATTCCCACCTAAAATATACCCACTTCTCTAACCCGACTGATACGAATTCAGGAGTCCAAACTCCTGCCGGTCCACAACAACATCGTCTTCACAACCTTGCACTCTTACAACCAACATTAACTCGAACCAATTTCTTCATACCAATAATATTTCGGAAGCAAGCTTCTCCCCCACTTAATTCCAAACTAATCTCTGCAAACAACAACTAGAAACCAACAAACAAGTGCCGACAGTGTTTCACACACATATCGCGCACTAGGGAAATAAACGACATTAACGACACTGGCCGGACAGACCAACCTGCTCTGATACCACTAATGTAACACCCTTCTACCCCAAAATAAAATATTTAAATAATATCAGAGTAATCATCGAGAAAGGGTATCACATTTCATCAAAAAATCAAACACACAATGTCCTGTCCCGTAACACGGGTTAAACAACATCAAGAATAACATAAAGCATTTCGCAGCGGAATTTAAACTTCAAAATTCAAAACTTCATTAGTTTACTTCATAAACATAATTTTCACCATCCTGAATTTAACATCATAAAATGGGAAAACATTTATCCAAATAATAACATAACTGAAAACATTTTAGCAAAAGAAAACCCATCCCAGTGTTACATGACATAGAGCAGGACACATAAACCAGAACCACTAATAAGGAACACTAAAGATGCTCCGAGACTCGTGAAACTCCTATTGCACTGCAAGTCTACTCTTCGACATCTGCAAGTTACCCACCAAGGAGGCAACATTTCCAAGCAGGCAGGGTGAGTAATCATAATTTATCAAAAATATATTAAAATATGGAATATAAATAAATTAGCATAAGCATGTCATAACATCTTCAACCATATAATTCAGCAACAACAACTCAATCATGAACACCTTATAAAAATTCAGCAACAACAACTTAATCGTGAATTCATCCAGACATATGCAATTCCAACTACATGATATGCAATTATGCATGTGGTACCAATTTCATCGTGAGATGGATACATGACCATCAACCCTCCACAAAGGAGCACATCATGAATCATCGAGACACTTCAATCCACACAATGGGATTGAAGCAAATAAATAGGCCGAAGCCCCATCGTGAATATCATGAAATGCAATGATGCGTTACACCGTAAAATTCATCGAGAAATCAATTGCGCATCATTCATTTCATATCAACAACTCAACATCAATTAATCATATATTTCCATCGTAATAACACGTCAAAACCTCATTTCATTAGCTACCTCAACTCATCAAGACATAACCCATCATTTTTATGTTCAACAGATAATCATCATAAAATCATGTATTTCATCACGACAACACATCAACCATACTTCTTTTATCAACCATACCACAAAACAATTATTCGAATCAACGAGACAACCAAACAAATCCCCTCATCAACAACAAAACGCCAATTCACAATAACATCATGTTTATAATCATAAAACCAATTTTTAACAGCAAAGCAAACGACTTCCTTCATCAACAACAACCAATTGTCAACTTACAATAGAATCTTATTTATAATCATAAAACCAACTCAGCTTTTTCTAAATATTCTTCATTTAAAAATGTATCATTTCACTCATTTTATTTCATCAAATTAAAGTTCGTCTCGTTAGCTTTCCGACGCTTTAAACGGGACCTAAATCGGAGTTACGGATCAAAAGTTATGAATTTTTCAAAGTAAAAGTGCCACTGTTACAGTGTTAACCAGTTAACCAAAGCGTTAACCGGTTAACGCCTCATTTTTTCGCCCAAAACGCATATTTTTCACTGGTTAACCGGTTAACCAAAGCGTTAACCGGTTAACACCTGTACATAAGCAGTTTTCTACTGTTTTTACGAATTCTACACCAAAATACCTCAATTTTTCATACGAATTCATTCCAATGCAACCCAAAACTTCTTACCAATCAAAATTAATCATATACAACAACAATATATCAATTCAAACATCAAACACACCATTCTAAATCATCTTATCAATCCTAATTCACCAATTCATACTCTTATAACTCAATATATGTCATCAAACCTAACAATCCCCGAAATCATACAAACCTAATCTATTCATAAACCAATTCCTATATAATTATAATATATTATGAAAACTCCCCATACCTTAGAGAATTTCGCCGATTGATACACCTCTCCAAGGTTCTTCGTAACTTCCTGACTCTGAGCTTCTTCTCCTTCCTTTCTTCAGAGCTTTTTTCCAAAAACACGATAGATCCAATTTTGATCGTATACTCACTTTTACAAAAGCTATCCCAGTTTATGTTTTTCCCAACTTAACCTTACTCTTTCTTCCTAAAGACCATCTTGCCCTTTTCCTCAATATTTTTATTAAATAATACTAATATAATAATACACTAATTATTCATATTATATAAAAGTACTCCTCATATTCCCAATTGACCAACATAACCTCCATACCCCCACTTTTATTATTATCTAATAATTAACAATAATTTCGAATAATACTACATGATTATTCTTATTATTAATATTATTAAAATAATATCACCACAATGCATCGGGCCACATAACCACTTACTTTCCAAAATTATCATATATCCTCAAATAAGCAACAATTACTCATAATCGAATTTGGGGTGTTACAACTCTCCCCCACTTACAAAATTTTCGTCCTCGAAAATTACCAGGAGTAGACATAGTCAGATACAACTCCCTTATTTGATCTTCTCGCTTGGAACTCAAGTGTTTTTCTCCTATCATCATGATAACTCTTCTGACGACTCTGCGACGTGTTCATCCTTTCCCAAATTATTTTTTTATCTTCCGTTGTCTCCCGGACAACCTCTGACCCAAGCACCAAACTCTCTCCTGACTCATACCAACACAATGGAGTGCGACAATGTCCACCATACAACGCCTCATATGTAGCCATTCTAATACTAGCATGAAAATTGTTGTTGTATGTAAACTCAACCAATGACAAATGACTATCCCAAGATCTTACTTGATCCAAAACACAAGCTCTCAGCAGATCTTCTAAAGATTGGAATGTCCTTTCCGTCTGACCATCCGTCTATGGATGATAAGCAGAATTCATCCTCAATTTAGTACCCAAAGCATCTTGCAAACTCTTCCAAAACTTCGACGTAAACCGCAGATCTCTATCTGATACTATACTCAAAGGTACACCGTGCAACTTCACAATTTCCTCAATATTAATCTCAACTAGCCTCTACATAGAATAATTAATCTTCTTTGACAAGAAATGCGCCGCCTTAGTTAATCAGTCAATAATTACCCACATCAAATCATTACCTCTTGTAGTCTTAGGTAACCCAGTCACAAAATCCATGGAAATGCTATCCCATTTCCACTCAGGAACATTCAATGGTTGCATCATACCTGAAGGTCTCTGATGTTCAATCTTCGACTTCTAGCATATCAAACAAACATATACAAATTCAGCAATACCCTTTTCATACCCGGTCACCAAAATAACCTGCGTAAATCCTAATACATCTTCGTAGCGCCATGATGAATACTCAGTCGACTTTTATATCCCTCTAAAAAAACACTTTCTTTAATTCTTGAAATGTCTGGAACACACAGTTTAAATCCAACATCAAAACAATCGACTATCAACATCGTCTTCATTCGCAAACAACAACTACACTGCACCACGCATTCGCCGCACACTCTGATGACTCTGCAAAGTTCCAGGACTACCAAGTTTATTTCCAACTTCTTCAATCACCAAACCAACACATCCATAACACCTTCGACTTAACTCTTCTGAATTTCGTTTCAATAGGTATTTTACTCTTGTAGTTACCGAATACATCCAACTTAAATTCATAAGGCAACACCTCCGAACGTTCAATCATAAATACAACCGCGACAACTTCCAAATTTTGGTCAAAAATTTACATACTTCATGAATTTCCAATTATCCTCAACACAACTACAACTTTACCATCTTAAATAATACCTCCTTCGAAAATTACCTTAAACACACTTGAAATTCTGTGATCAGGTATGAGATGTCCTAAGAGATGTCCCAACACTTGATAGGACACTTGACAAATTTAACCAAAACTTAAATAGCAAGAAAAGTAAACAACACAGAAGTTTGTTAACCCATTTCAGTGTATAACCACACTTACATCTGGAGGCTACCAAGCCAGGAGGAAATCCACTATAAGTATTATTAATTCTAGACTTAAACCACCCTGTTTAATCTATCACTTAATAACTACCCAATGCAATTTCTACCTAAGACACACCTTAGATAAGAGTACCCTACTCACTCCCCCTCAATCACACAGTGATCAAGTTTACAAGTTTACTGAAATTGAAGACATCCTTCAAACAATACAGGTTGATCTTACTTAACAGTTTCAATCAAGTCACAAATGCACTTTTGCTTAAAAGCTTATAAAGTGGTACAATTAAACAACCTGCTATTAAAACACTAGACACCCTATTTGGTCTTCTGAAATTCATACTCAATTCTATGAGTTTCTGTTGCTTAAATAGGTATCTGAATTTTGGGCTTTCTGTAGAATGATCCAGCCCTAATGTGCAGCAGCTGTCACCTTGAATTTAGGGTTTGTTACTTCCTATATTCTAGGTGATTTAGGTCTTCTGTTTTAATCTGAATCTTCAATATAAAACACCCTACAGATGCGCCTTGTTCTGTTTTTATCCATCATTAATTAATTCCAGATACTTCTCCTTAAATATCTCTGATCAGTTAATCATTAATTAATTCTGGTAGCAGGTCTGAGATGTCTCAACATCTGTTGGGACATCCTGAAAAACTGACTGAAGTTATTTACACAATGTCCCAACATCTGATGAGACATCCTGAAATAAATTCACAACTCTGTTTGATAATGTCCCAACATCTGATAGGACATTCTGAACTGAATTCAACATTTCTTGTTGGTCAAAAATTCTGCCAATTCTTAAACATCTACAAACTCCCCCTTTGGCTAATTTTTGGCTAACATCTTTTCTGGTTTTCAGAGTGCAGCAGAAGTTCTTTTTATCAGAGTATAGCATTACTTTTCTGTTGATTCTTATTTGAGATTACTCCCCCTCAAACATATATGTATCCAATCTTGTTGCAACAGAAAAACACTATTCAGTTCAGAAGCAAACAAACAGATTTCTTCATTCATACTTAAACAGCAATTACATTTGATGTTGTTCTCCCCCTTGGTAGACACAAAATTAGGGACCAAAGAGACTATTACAAATACATTGCTGTCATTACATTTGCCTCACATACATTGATCACTCAGATTCATCACTCTCAGTTTCTTCCTCCACTTCAGTGTCTTCATCTTTATCAGCTTCACTTTCTTCATCAGCTTCACTGTCTTCACCAGATGCAGCATTCTGATCTTCTTCACTTTCCAACCTTTTAATGATTTCCTCAAGCTTCTGCTTTCTAGCTTCAAGCTCTTTGCAGGTGCTTTTGAGTTCAGCAATTAAAGTCTTCTTGGAGATTGGATTCCTAGTGGTTGAGGGACCAACAGATGTCCCAGAAGGTGCTTCAACATCTGCAGCATGATGACTGAGCAATAATTTGTAGTGAAAAGCCAGGGGACTCTCTCTCTTGCAGACTGTGTCCTTCTCATTTAAAATCCCAGGGTATTGACTTAGAACAATACCACACAGCAAGGAGGGAAAAGCTATGGGCATCTTTGTTGCAGAGGAGCTGGCATGCTTCATAGTTTGATCCAAAAATATAAGCTCCATAATCCATCTTGGTTTGAGTTCCCACAGCATAGATGAATCTGGCCAGACCAGTTGAGATTGAAGAAGTGTGGTTGGTAGGCACCCAGTTAGCAGTTCCAATCCTGTTCAGCATGGCATACTTTCTGGTAAGCATGCTCACAGAGAGCTTTCCCTTCACAGGCCAAGCCTTGACCTGATTTGCAGTGATCACCTTACAGATTTGATTATCTGTCTTGCCTAGCTCATTTGGTCCATCTGTTTCTCTTCCTAGGTATTGATTTATGATTTGAGAAGAGAACTCAACACACTTACCTCTCACAAACACTTTTCTGAACTCATATGACTTACCATTTGAGCAATCCTCCTGAAGATTCACAATGAACTCTTTGACAAGAAGTTCATAGCAGGGAGAGAACTCTGAGACTGTCTTGAATAGTCCTGCAGCAGAGATGAGGTCAATAAGTTCTGTGCACTCAAGTGCATTGCTGCTCAGTTCTCTTTCCAGGGCAACCCTTCTTTGGTACACATACTTCCATCTGTTAACACTAGAGACAAGATGGAATGATATGTTGTCCAAGGGAGCTTCTGGAACAGCAGTTGAAGCTCTTGCTGGTGCTGGTCTTTTCTTGGGAGGAGATGTTGGGACATCTGATTCAACATCTGAATCTGATGGTGTGGCAGCTTTTCTCTTCTGGGTTTGGACTTTGCTCCATGATTTTGTTGGACCAAAGGTAGCTTTAGCTTTGCCTTTCTTTGGACTAGCCTTCTTCTTCTCAGGGATGACAGGTTCAGCTTGCATTTTTCCTTTCCTGGACCTTAGCCTTTTGGCTATGCTGGGTTTGATAGATGCTATGATTTCTGCATCAGATTCCTGCTCCAGGTTGACCACTGGAGGAGATTGAGCAGTCTCCTCTTCAGCTTGTTGATCAGCAGGGATTTGATCTTCATTTGAGTCTTTAGCCAGTTCCACAGAGACTTCTTTATCACTTTCACTTGAGGCCTTTTTCTGGTCCTCAGTCTGTTCAGTATCAGCATCAGATGAATTTTCTTTCTCATCTGCAGATGTTCCAACATTCATTGGGACATCTTGTTCTGCAGGAGTGTCTTCTGCAGTTTGAGCTGGTTCTTCTTGAGGTGCAGGCATGGTGTTCAAGGGAACTGAGATCCCACTCACTACTCTTTGTTCAAAGAGGATTTGGTTGACAATCTCCTTGATGGAATCATCAACATATTTTGAAGACTTTGGGGGCATGTTGGCAGGAGAAGGAATGCCTCCTTTTGCTTTGCTGCAGACTTGATCTTTAGCTCTCTTTGGTGTTCTTGCCTTTTTAGTGTGAGAAACGCTTCCCCTGAGTTCGTCCAATGGGGTTGATTGCATTGGCACAACAGAGATTGGAGTGGCATGAACTACGTCTTCCTGGTTGAGAACTTCCTCAGTAGTTTTAGGGTTTTGAGACATTGTAGAGGAAGATAGATGAACAGCTTTAGGGTTTATGATTTCTGAAGGATTGCTAGTTAATGTGATTCGCTTGTGATAGTATGATGAGAATCTTGATAGCTGCTTATAAGTAGTTACTAAATAAGTAACCGTTACAGTGCAAATGATTAGGGATGAAATTCCCAAGGATCTTGTCCAGACTGGCTTTGCCATCTGGAACTTATGCCATGCAATGTCATATGACATGTTGGCACATCTCATTAACTACTAAATATTACATAAACAGATTCCAAGTTTGCCCCTTAAGTTCTCAAATTGTGTAGCATCCAATGCTTTGGTAAAGATATCAGCTAACTGCAGATCTGTAGCTACATGCTCCAATGAAATCACCTTTTCTTCTACAAGATCTCTGATGAAGTGATGTCTGATATCAATATGCTTGGTCCTGCTATGCTGGATAGGATTCTTTGATATGTTGATTGCACTTAAGTTGTCATAGTACAATGTCATGACATCCTGTGGGACATTGTACTCAGTGAGCATTTGCTTCATCCAAACCAACTGAGAACAACTGCTACCTGCTGCTATGTACTCAGCTTCAGCTGTAGATAAGGATACACAATTCTGTTTCTTACTGAACCAAGAAATCAGATTGTTTCCTAGAAAGAAGCATCCTCCTGAAGTGCTTTTTCTGTCATCAGCACTTCCTGCCCAATCAGCATCACAGAAGCCAGTGAGAATTGGTTTGCAACCATGAAAGTACATTATGCCATAGTCACAAGTACCATTAACATATTTAAGGATTCTCTTGACTTGATTGAGATGACTGACTTTTGGATCAGCTTGATATCTTGCACAAACTCCTACTGCAAATGCAATGTCTGGTCTGCTAGCAGTCAAGTATAACAAGCTTCCAATCATGCTTCTGTATAAGCTTTGATCTACATTCTCACCCTTTTCATCTTTAGTTAGCTTTAAATGTGTGGGGGAAGGAGTTCTCTTGTGAGCAGCATTTTCCATTCCAAATTTCTTGACTATGTTCTTGGAATACTTGCTTTGTGAGATGAACATTGAGTCTTCCATTTGCTTTACTTGCAGACCAAGAAAGTAGGTTAACTCTCCTACTAGGCTCATTTCAAATTCAGATTCCATCTGCTTGACAAAATGTTTGACCATCCTGTCAGACATTCCACCAAACACAATGTCATCAACATATATTTGTGCAATCATGACATTTCCTTCTTCATCTTTAACAAACAGGGTTTTATCAATCCCACCTTTTCTATATCCTTGCTTGATAAGAAATGTGGTCAGTCTTTCATACCATGCCCTTGGAGCCTGCTTCAGACCATAAAGTGCTTTCTTTAATTTGTATACATGATTTGGACAGCTTGGATCAACAAATCCTTTAGGCTGTTCTACATATACCTCTTCATTAAGATAACCATTAAGAAAGGCACTTTTCACATCCATTTGAAATAGCTTGAACTTTAAGATACAAGCAATTCCCAACAGTAGTCTTATTGATTCAAGCCTTGCTACTGGAGCAAAGGTTTCATCAAAGTCTACCCCTTCAATTTGAGTGTATCCTTGAGCCACAAGTCTAGCTTTGTTCTTTGTAACAATTCCTTGTTCATTTGACTTGTTCTTATACACCCATTTTGTACCAATCACATTTATGTCATCAGGTCTAGGTACAAGATTCCACACTTCATTCCTTGTGAATTGACCTAATTCCTCTTGCATTGCACAAATCCAGTATTCATCAGTGAGAGCTTCCTTGACATTTTTAGGTTCTATTTTGGAAACAAAACAAGAACCTGAAATCACTTCTCTTGATCTAGTGCTTACACCTCTGTTGGGATCACCAATTATTAAATCTTTGGGATGATCCTTTTGTATTCTGATGGAAGGAGGTTTGCTTGATTCTTCTGTCCTTGTATCAGTTTGAGTGGAGTTATATTGATCATTCTTTTCTTCAGCTTCAATCTTGATATCAGCAGATGTTCCAACATCTTCTGGGACATCTGTAGGAGCATCATCAATTATCACATTTATGGATTCCATGATAACCTTGGTTCTAGAATTAAATACTCTATATGCTCTGCTGTTTATGGAGTATCCAAGGAAAATCCCTTCATCACTTTTAGGATCCATTTTTCTTCTTTGCTCCCTATCTGCCAGAATATAACAGATACTTCCAAAAACATGGAAGTACTTAACTGTGGGTTTTCTGCCCTTCCAGACTTCATATATTGTGGACAAAGTTCCTTTCCTTAAAGTAACTCTGTTATGGATGTAACAGGCAGTGTTCATAGCTTCAGCCCAAAAGTATAGAGGTAACTTTTTAGCATGGATCATAGCTCTTGCTGATTCTTGAATGGTTCTATTCTTCCTTTCAACAATCCCATTCTGTTGAGGAGTGATAGGTGAAGAATACTCATGATTGATTCCTTCTGAAGAGCAGAAATCTAAGAACTTTTGATTCTCAAATTCTTTTCCATGATCACTTCTTATTCTGATCACACAGCTGGATTTTTCCCTTTGCAATCTTTGACATAATTCTTTGAATACATCAAATACATCTGACTTTTCTTTGATGAAGTTTATCCATGTATATCTTGAAAAATCATCAACCACAACATAGGCATACCTCTTACCACCAAGACTTTCAACCTGCATAGGTCCCATAAGATCCATATGTAGAAGTTCCAAAACTTTGGAAGTTGTCAGATGTTGGAGCTTTGGATGGGACATCTTGGTTTGCTTGCCTATTTGACATTCACCATATATTTTGCCATCATCAATCTTCAGTTTAGGAATACCTCTTACAGCATCCATAGATATGATCTTCTTTATGCCTCTGAAATGAAGATGACCTAGTCTTTGATGCCACAGTTTCACTTCTTCTTCTTTAGCTAGAGAGCAGGTTGAAGTGAGACTGAGATTTTGGGATTCCCACATGTAACAGTTGTCTTTAGATCTGGCTCCTTTCATGATAACCTCTTGTTCTTTGTTAGTCACTATACATTCAGATTTGGTAAAGTTTACACTGTATCCTTGATCACATAGTTGACTTATGCTGATCAGGTTAGCAGTTAAACCTTTAACTAGCAGCACATCATCTAGTCTTGGAACATCTTGACAATCCAAGGTTCCAACTCCCTTGATTTCTCCTTTAGCTCCATCTCCAAAGGTAACATACCTGGATGAATGTGATTTTAAGTTTACTAGTAAATTCTTCAATCCAGTCATGTGTCTTGAGCATCCACTATCAAAGTACCAGTCTTCTTTAGCTGATACTCTCAGAGATGTATGTGCTATGTATGCAGTAGTTTTCTTTGACCAGATGAGTTGAGATTTATTTTGATGCCTCTGCCCTGTGTGTTGTTCAGCTGATCTCCAAGCTTGATTGTTGATCTGGTTCTTGGGTATGTGGCTTTGATCAGTCTGAATGTCAGCTTTTGGTCTCCAAACCTTCTTGATGACTTCTGTCTTCTGCTTAGGAGGTTGCTGATTTCTTTGATGTCTATGCAGCACATTCTTGGTACCTTCTACTTTCTGTTTGGAAGGTTGCTGATACATCTGATTTGGATATCCATGTAGCTTATAACAGTGAGGTTTGATATGTCCAAATCTTCCACAGTGATGGCATCTCCATCTTTGATACTTCTTCTTCATTTTGTTCTTTCCAGAATGTTGAGACATCTGTTGGAACATTATGTTTGTCTTTGTGTTCTGATGTTGAGGCATCTGTTGGGACATCTTGTTTGACTGTGTAGTTTTTGAAGTAGTTTTGCTAGAGCTGGCTTCATTTCTGTTGTATCCCAGTCCACTTTTGTCCCCTGAATGTTTATTATTGCTGAGAATAACATCCAGTGTGTTTGAGCTGCTGTTCAACATTCTAACAGATTTGGACATATGTTCCAACTTAGAGTTGAGAAGGCTTACTTCACTCTTTAAGGTGTCAATGATCTCCTGATCATTTGCTTTGTCATCTTCTAATGCCTCATTCTGCTTCTTTAGCTTTATAACTTCACTGCATATTTCATAGCTTCTTTTGTATAGATCTTTGAATGCTTGCTCAAGTTCTTCATAAGTAAGTTCTCCACAACTGGAATCACTATCATATTCACACAGTCCAGCTAAAGCAGTAATATGCTTAGCTGATTCTTCTTCTGAATCTCCTGAGTCTTCATCAGACCAGGTCACAGAGAGTCCTTTCTTTTGCCTCTTTAAGTAGGTAGGACATTCAATCTTGATGTGTCCATATCCTTCACATTCATGGCATTTGACTCCTTTATCTTGGCTGGTCTTTTCAGCATACTTTAATCTTTTGTTAGCATCATAAGATCTTCTGTTCTCAGAGTTTGTGTTTCTTCCACTAGGTTTGGATTTGCCTTCCATTTCTCTGAGAATTTGTTTGAATTGTCTTCCAAGCAAGGCAAGGTTTTCTGATAAGCTTTTATCATTTGCTGATTCATCATCTTCTTCTTCATCTGTATTTGACACCAAAGCTATGCTTTTGTTCTTTTTGACATTTGTGTCATTCATTCCCATCTCAAAAGTTTGAAGGGAACCAATGAGTTCTTCAACTTTCATGGAGCATATGTCTTGAGCTTCTTCTATTGCAGTGACTTTCATGTCAAATCTTTTTGGCAAAGATCTGAGAATCTTTCTTACAAGCTTTTCATCAGTCATCTTTTCTCCCAAAGCTCCAGAAGTATTGGCTATATCCAAGATGTTCATATAGAACTCATGAATTGATTCATCTTCCTTCATTCTCAAGTTTTCAAACTTGGTGGTGAGAAGTTGAAGTCTTGACATTTTTACTTTTGATGTTCCTTCATGAGTTGTTTTGAGAGTATCCCAAACATCTTTGGCCAGCTCACAATGATGCACAAGTCTGAAAATGTTCCTATCAATGCCATTGAATAAAGCATTTAAGGCTTTTGAGTTGCCTAGTGCTGAGTCTTCTTCCTCCTTACTCCATTCTTCTTCAGGTTTCAGCACTTTTGATCCATCTTTGGTGTCTTGGACAGGATGATCCCATCCAACATTGACTGCTCTCCATGCCCTGTTGTCAAGTGACCTTAAGAATGCAATCATTCTTGGCTTCCAGTAGTCATAATTAGATCCATCCAGTATAGGTGGTCTATTTACTGACCCTAAATCTCTGTCCATGTTACAGAATTTGTATTCCCTAGATCTCACCCAGTATAAACAGGCAGGGTGCCTGCTCTGATGCCAATTGAAATTCTGTGATCAGGTATGAGATGTCCTAAGAGATGTCCCAACACTTGATAGGACACTTGACAAATTTAACCAAAACTTAAATAGCAAGAAAAGTAAACAACACAGAAGTTTGTTAACCCATTTCAGTGTATAACCACACTTACATCTGGAGGCTACCAAGCCAGGAGGAAATCCACTATAAGTATTATTAATTCTAGACTTAAACCACCTTGTTTAATCTATCACTTAATAACTACCCAATGCAATTTCTACCTAAGACACACCTTAGATAAGAGTACCCTACTCACTCCCCCTCAATCACACAGTGATCAAGTTTACAAGTTTACTGAAATTGAAGACATCCTTCAAACAATACAGCTTGATCTTACTTAACAGTTTCAATCAAGTCACAAATGCACTTTTGCTTAAAAGCTTATAAAGTGGTACAATTAAACAACCTGCTATTAAAACACTAGACACCCTATTTGGTCTTCTGAAATTCATACTCAATTCTATGAGTTTCTGTTGCTTAAATAGGTATCTGAATTTTGGGCTTTCTATAGAATGATCCAGCCCTAATGTGCAGCAGCTGTCACCTTGAATTTAGGGTTTGTTACTTCCTATATTCTAGGTGATTTAGGTCTTCTGTTTTAATCTGAATCTTCAATATAAAACACCCTACAGATGCGCCTTGTTCTGTTTTTATCCATCATTAATTAATTCCAGATACTTCTCCTTAAATATCTCTGATCAGTTAATCATTAATTAATTCTGGTAGCAGGTCTGAGATGTCTCAACATCTGTTGGGACATCCTGAAAAACTGACTGAAGTTATTTACACAATGTCCCAACATCTGATGAGACATCCTGAAATAAATTCACAACTCTGTTTGATAATGTCCCAACATCTGATAGGACATTCTGAACTGAATTCAACATTTCTTGTTGGTCAAAAATTCTGCCAATTCTTAAACATCTACAACACTATATCATTATGACAATATAAGGTACATCGATACAACAGTTTCCACAAGATAACTCATATTTCTTTGCTTCTAATTAATCCAACGTATCGAATCCTCGATTCTTACTCATACTAACACACCTTTCATAAATTCTTATCCGAACCAACGCAACCAAAACAATTATCCATGTTCTAATCAAAATAACGCTTTAATAAACCCACTTATAATCTTACTTCGTCGGATTCTTTCAACTCAATTCAATCCTATACTCTTGAAAATCTTGGTCTTAATTTTCCATATACTTTAACCTCGAATCATCTCAAGAAACTCCAAGCCTCATGCCACTTAATTTATCATCAAACAATAATTTTATTATCCAGAGTTTAACTACAAATTTCCACAATACTATTTACTCCCAACGTAACTTCATACCATCATTCTTAAATCTGACTAACATTCTTATATATGATTCTCCATCGATAATTCAAACAACACTCAAATGCCCAGCTCGACTTCAACTGATTCAACTCATATACTATACTAGTTAGCATGACGCATCTATTCCTCAATTATGATTTTGTCTATTATCAACAATAGATTAAGGATGGTCAGTTCCTCAATTTGTCAATAAATATCCGACAACCATAATAGCGGCATAAATAGTCGTTACCCAACACAATAGCATACTTCAACTTATGTATAAAGTCCGTAGGCATAATTCTCTGCCAACTCTATAAAACTTATCAACATCTTCTTAGTTTCCTTAATTCCGACTTAGTCGATTTCACCAAGACATCCAAAATCCAATACACAATCCATCATACATGCCCTTGTATAACACTGCTTCAAATATTCTTATAACACCGGAGTCACTACGACATTAAGCACAATCCAATTTGGTTCTCTTCCATTCATGACTTTCATTCAAATTATAATTCTTAACAACACTATTCAAACATCATCTTCCTCTCAAAATTACTATCATCTAACATCAGAATTTTAATCATCCTCATTACACATTTATGCATTCTCCAAATACTTATGCATTCCCTCTAATACCGACATCTTATTATATTTCAATATTTCATCTTCCTAAAATTTCCAGCAAAATACTCCCCACTTTGAACGCAATTATCTTCTCCAATAAAGACCTCCAAATCAAAAATATATATTCTAACATGAAGAGAATTTTGTGCAGATTTCAGAACTTCAAGAATCACTCAAATCCGACTTACGAGTAAAAAGTTATTCCCCTTGCAATGGGACTGGTCAAGAATTCTCGTATGCAGAATTTTACAAAATCAGCAGCAGACCCGACTAGTATAACACACTTATCTTCCTTATCACAAATATCCCTGTTGCACCCCAAAATTTGCCCTCACAATACAAGACTTTGTGTGCTAAGAAGGTTCACAAGGTTCACAAGTTTCTCAATGCTTATATAACCTTTCATGAGGTTCATGAAGTCTACAAGTCACTTCTTGAAGGTTCACAAGGTTCACAAGCTTCTCAACATTTACAAGACCTTTCATGAGGTTCATGAAGTCCACAAGTTACTTCTTGAAGGTTCACAAGGTTCACAAGTTTCTCAACATTTTCAAGACCTTTCCTGAAGTTCATGAAGTCTACAAGTCACTTCTTGAAGGTTCACAAGGTTCACAAGATTCATAATGATTACAAAGCTTTCATGAGGTTCAAGAAGTCTACAAATTACTTCTTGAAGGTTCACAAGGTTCACAAGATTCACAATGTTTACATAACCTTTCATGAGGTTCATGGAGTCTACAAGTCACTTTATGAAGGTTCACAAGGTTCACAAGTTTCTCAACATCTACAAGACCTTTCATGAGGTTCATGGAGTCTACAAGTCACTGCATGAGGTTCACAAGGTTCACAAGCTTCACAATACCTCCCATGAGGTTTACAAGACATTTTATGATGGTTCAAAAGCTTCACAATACCTCCCATGAGGTTTACAAGACATTTTATGATGGTTCACAAGGTTCACAAAGTTCACAATTGGTCATAAGAGTTGACAATTCCCTCAGACAATGCACCTCCTAAGCAGTGCATCCAAAACTAGGGTTTTGACCTTAATCAGGATAAATGAACTTCCAAGACTTCAAGTGAGTTTCATAACATCTTATATGTTTGTAATAACCCCCATGACAAGTTTCAAGACTTTTCTCAAAAGTTTGCTCAGTCAGATGATCAGATAAGTCAAAATCAGTCAATGCGGTTAAAAAGTCAAACTAAGGTCAACTGTGGTCAAACCAAAGTCAAACTTCATGATTTTTTGCCAACATCAAGTATATGAAGTAAAGTTCATCATTTGATCAAGGGTTGATCATGATTCATTAAGGAGATTCCAGATCATCAATAATCAGGAGTTTCTAAATTAGGGTTTCCTCAGTAAAAGTCAACTGAACTTTGACCAGCCATAACTTTCACATACTTCATCACCAAGTCTCCACTCAAAGCTCATTTTGAAGTAAATTGAATTCTCTACAACTTTGATCTTGCAAGTTAAGCCCAAAAATGCTTCATTTGGAAGATATGAGCTAAGACATTATAGGTCATTTCAAAAGTCAACAAAAAGTCAACAACTTCAAAAGGGCATAACTTGAGATTGGTAAATGATATGGACCTGAAACCAATGGGGTTGTTTAGAGGACTCTTCAAGCTTTCCAAAATGTCCAAGAAAACCCTCATACCTTTAAAATTGAGGGAGATGTGCCTTTGCAAAGTTGGGAAATTTTATGATGGTTTATGGTGAAAATGGGGGCCTAGAACCAATTCCTTCCAAATGGGCTTGCTAAATTGTGATCCAATCCATATCATATCATCATGCACGACCCAATTGATTAAAAATCATAATTTTTATTATTTTATTTTTATTTATTTTGATTTAATTCATAAAAAATCATTTTAAATAAATATAAAATATGAAAATATATTTTTGGATGAAGATTGAGCTTCTAGAATCTCATCAATATTGATTGAAGTTGAAAGAGAAAGAAATCATGTGATTTATCCAAAAATAGCAAGCTTTCATGAGCCAATATTTGAATTTCATGACACAATCTTTTTCAATCTTCAAATATCAAATCTTCCATACAACCAATGAATTTTCTTAACCTAATTCACTCACATATAAGTACTTAGCATAAACCTAACCTCCATTCACGAATTCCAGCAGCCAAAGGTAAGTTTCAAACCTCAAAAAAATCTTCTAAAACTCATATTCGGTTTCTGCAATCCAGGGCGTTTGAAGGTAAAGTAAGAACATAGAGATGTTCTTTGGACATTGTTGAAGCGAAATCATCACCCATATGCATCCCATATGCATCACATTGTTCAACCCGAATGCATTTTATCCCTCTTACAAATTTTTTCGGTTTGAACTAACTATGCATTAACAATGAAATCTAATGATGTATTTATGTTTGTAATGATGCATAGATGCTTTCTGGGCAATTGGATTGAAGAATAAGTGCTTAAACCGTAAACGGCCATAGCTAGGGTTCTTGAGTGATTTTTGGGGTTCTTCGATTTAGGACTCATAAATTGATTTTAAGGCCATGGACTGACTGTATGTGACGTGGGGATCATAACCCTATGCTTGATTTAATGAATGGTTGTGTATTCGTGATGATTGAAATTTGCAGGTTTTGAATATAGAAAAATTCGCAGGTAAATTTCCAGCAATTTTCGCAGGAAAAAGTGCAGGCATAAGGAAGAAGATGAAGCTGTTCGCGCGCTTCTGGAAATTTGAATATTGGTTGTAATATTTTATTGTATTGTTTCTGATCTTATTCACCAAAGCATGCTTGGTCCAGTGGTGGAAGTAACGCGCGTGTAACCTATGAGACCTGAGTTCGAGTCTTGGTCTCATACATTATTTTTGCTATTTTTCAGGATAACAAGAATTCTTAATATATTATTAGTTGTGATGGTTTGATTAACAGGTGGGCTCTTCCAGCCAGGCGGATATGCGTGCATGCTAGTAATCAGAAGGTCATGGGTTCAACACCACCCTAGGCCTTTTTGGTTTTGTTATTTTTCTGATTTTTCAAGATAAAGCACAAAACCAAGAGGTGTTCATTGTTGTTGCATTACTGGTGCGCAGCTCAGTTGGCAAATCTCTTCATTATCCAGGTTAGGGACCTGGGTTCAAATCCCAGGTCCAGTTTTTTTTTTATTTTTCTTATTTTCTTTTATATTTCCATATTTCCTATATTATATTATAATATGTTTCTAAATTATAAAAATGCAAATATTATTTTCTTCTAAATTATAAGGTACATATGTTTTGTTCTAAAATTCTAAAAAATGATTGTTATTATTATATATTTATAAAATGTATATAGGTACCATTTAATTAATTTTTGTATATTGTAAAAAACCCTAAAAAATATTTTCTAAACAAAAACCCTAATCTTGTGAAAAACCTAATTTTATTTTCTTAATTATTTTTACTTTCTAATTCTTTACATAATTATAATATATATTTATTTAGTATAATTCTTGTAAATATAATAATTGGTAGAAATTAGGTTTTGTAAACATGATTAATTTTTTGTGAACATGATACTTAAAATTTATTTTCTTCATATAATGTATAAATATTTTTTAATAATTGTTGATATATATTTAGAAATACTTAAATTTTGTAATGATTAAAATTTATAATTATATTATGTTTAAATTTTTTTTTATATTATAGTAATTATTTAATTATCCATGTTTCTAAATAAATGCTTATATATTAAAATCAAATTTTGTGTTTATTATTCTAATCATGTTATTATAATATTTTTCTATTTATTTCTATTTATTTTAATTATTATTACTAACTTTTTGATTATTATTTAATATTATTATTATTTCAACTAACCCTATTTCCTAATTTTTATTACTACTAACCCATTATTTATTTATTGCTAATTTATTTTTTGCTTATTATTTATATTTTGCTATTTATTTTGCTTATTATTATAATTTTGTAAATGCTCCTGGATGTAAATTTTTTTTTAATTATTTAATTGTTGCTATGGTTAGTAATTTAGGGAGTGTAAACATGTATTCTCTTAAAATTAAATCTAGATCACTTTTAATCAAAGATAAATTAATATTGAACACTCACACACATAAGTCGATTTTTAATCGCTATCTCACATTTCTAAGGTTATCCCTCAAGTTGCCTAAATCATAAGGTCAAGTGGGGTGTATAAAGCAAGTCCCTTAAAAGAAAAAATCATCAAGTCCCTAATGGTTGCCTTTAAAAATCAAGTCCCTTCGAATAATGATGATAGTCCCTCCAGTATGCTTAATACACCCCACAGTTGCCTTCATAAAAACAGATGTCCCTCATATGTCCCTTACATCCAAGGTAATGACTACCTACTCCTTAATAGTAGGGATAGTCTTACCAATTAAAGGATAAAGAACAAGAAAGACTTAAAACTTTAGGGTAGGTTCCTCTTATGTACTTGCTCACATCAAAAACTTTTCAAACTCTTCACAATTTCAAACAAATTTTCAAACACAAGTTTTTACGCATCCGTACATGGATCATTATTAACTATTATGAAAATTTTTCTATTCACACACTACACTTTTCAAAAACAATTTAAAGTGAGCTAAGTAACTAAGAGCCCATGGATAACCATGGATGTAAAGGGTGCTAACACCTTCCCTTTACATAACCTACCCCCCGGACCCAAAAATATCTCTTAAGGTCTTTCCTGTTCTTTTATACCCTTTCCTTTTGGATAAAATAAAAGTCGGTGGCGACTCTTGCTATCCGCAACATAACTTAAAGTCAGTTCTCCCACCGTGTTACAGAACTGGCGACTCTGCTGGGGATCTAAATTAAAGAGGGGTACCCTTAGGAATTAGATCACTTTAAATTGTTTGCCTTGTTTGCTTTATATTATCTTGTTGGGGTGCTCTTATGTGTGAAAGGTCCTAACCCGGATCTAGTGTACCTTAGGTAAATGGCAATAGACCAAGGAAACTGTACGACGTATATCGATACGGTTGATCTGGTGGCCATAGTTAGTGCGACTTCTTGGTTGGTGCTTATGTTCCTTAAGTCAAGTTGAGGATAATATGAGGCTGCCATATGTTGTCAATGCACTAACTAACTTTTAGAACCCTAGTTAACTCATCTTGGCCTTTAGAAAGTAGTGAGGTAACCGGCTTTGGTGCAGACTGAAGTTGGTTGACACTCGATACTACGCTCATTGAGATCTTAAACTTGGAGGGTTTTGGTTGGCAAGTAAGTTGCCTTCTGATCAACCACCCTTGTGAAGGATCAATGATATTGAGATCCTTTAGAACCTGGTTACTTTTGTAGGACAGGATGAACCATCTAACTTCAGGGGAGGGTACTTACCTTTGAACCTCATGCAAGCCTTTAAACCTAGGGCTATGGTGTGACTTGTTTGTGTGTGCCACATGTTTGTGATTGAGCATAACATCATGACATCATCATGCATCATAAGCATAGCATTTTCACTAACCATTTCAAGGACCAAAGGATTTATCTTTGTTCTTTGTTGCAGGTCATGGTTTCTGCTCGTAGAAACACCATCAGAATCAACTTTGTGGGCATACCTGCTAAGCTTAAAGAGTTGGTTTCTCAAGTGTCTGATCATTCCCATTTCATCAAGAGACATGGCCACCTATTGGATCTAGTCACTTCAGGGTTCAATGAAGACATGATGAGTGTCCTGTTTCAGTTCTTTGACCCTAAACACCATTGTTTCACATTCCCCGACTACCAGCTGGTTCCTACAATGGAAGAGTTATCTAAACTTCTAGGTATACCTGTTCTTGATCAAAGACCCTTCACAGGCTTGGAGAAGGAGCTTAAACCAGAGGTCATTGCTGCAGCCCTACATCTGAAGAAGTCTGACATTGTTCTAGAAACGAGAAGTGGAGTCAAGGGTATTCTTGCCAAGGTGCTAATGGATAAGGCTCAAATGTTCTTGAAGGCCATGAGCTATGATGCTTTTGAGGAGATCTTAGCCTTGCTGATATATGGCTTAGTATTGTTCCCCAATCCAGATCAGTTTATAGATGTTCATGCCATCAATATTTTCCTGAGTCACAATCCAGTGCCTACATTGCTTGGAGACATCCTGCATTCTCTTCACACCCGTACTACAAGGGCAAGAGGAACTTTGATGTGCTGCATACCTCTGCTTTCTAGGTGGTTTATTTCTCACCTTCCTCGCTCAGTAATGAAGAATGAGCAAGGGTTCAGATGGTCCAAGAGGATCATGTCACTTTCTCACTCAGATATCCATTGGTGCTCCAGATCTATGGAGAATGTCACCATCATTGACCGTTGTGGGGAGTTTCCTAATGTGCCACTTCTAGGCATAAGAGGAGGCATCACCTACAACCCCTCTCTAGCTTTACGACAGTTTGGTTACGCCCGGAGCGATGGTCCACATGACATGTTGATTCAGGGCATTGTGTTTGATTATGACAACGATCTTCAGGGTTACCGTCAGAGATTCATACGAGCTTGGGGAAAGGTAAACAGGATTGACAGCAAGACGCTGGAGCCTAAGTACACTATTCCTATGGAGGCTTATCTTAGATGGGTACGATCTCGTGCTCAGACACTCATGATGCCATATCCTGCCGTCCTACCAGTTACCATGGAACCTGTTGCTGAAGGAGACACTGCTTATACCATCCTTCACCCAGACATGCCTACTGATAAGGAAGACTTGCAGAGATCATGGATCCAACTGAAGGAGCAAAGGGATACTTTCGAGGCTCACTACAAAGCAAGCCAAGCAAGAATCCTAGAACTAACAAAGCAACTTCACGAGGAATGAAACCTCAACTCTTACCTCAACACAAAGAGGAAACGTCCATGGGAGACTTAAAACCCCATCTTTTGTACTTATTTCATTTCATTTTTGTAAGCCTAAAAGGCAAAACAAAGTTATTACTAATAAAAGTTTACTTTCGTGTTTGTTTAAGCAAATTTAAATTCTGCGGTCCTTGAAAACATTGCATATGCATTCCCATATCATTTCATTGCATCACAGGTTTAATTGTGCACAGGTTTCTCATCTTCTCGCTGTTTATTTCAGCAATGGCTCTTGAACAATCCGTTAAGGATCTCCAGGCACAAAATGCACAGTTCCAAGAGCTGATCTTGAACCTGTCCAAGGGGCAAGATGAATTGAAGGAACTGCTGGCCAAGAAGACTAAGAAGACTAGAAGGTCTGCTGGGTTGATCAACATGGGAAGAAGGTTCAAAGGTTTTGCCAAGACCAAGGAACCAGCTGAAGACTATGAATCTGAAGAATCTGAGCAAGAGGTAGGCAGTCTCCACCATACAATGGGGGACTCTGATTCTGAGGCTAACTACTACCATGAGACTAATGAAGACAAACTCAAGATGCTGGTGGATAGGATGGATGCTATGGAGTTGCAGAAGTCATCTGGGCTGGATTTTGAGGATTTGAGTCTGATATCTGGGGTAGTCATACCCATTGGTTTCAAGGTTCCTACATTTGTTGTCTATGATGGGGTCTCTTGTCCCAAACTGCATCTGAGGTCTTATGTTAGAAGAATTCAACCCCACACTGCTGATAAGAAGTTGTGGATCCACTTTTTTCAAGAGAGCTTATCTGGAGCTCAGTTGGAGTGGTACTATCAGTTGGAGAGTGTCAACATCAGAGACTGGAATGATCTTGCTGAAGCTTTCTATAAGCAGTATCAATACAATGCTGACTTAGCCCCCACTCGCATGCAGCTTCAGAGCATGTCTATGGGTGCCAAAGAAAGTTTTAAAGAGTATGCTCAGAAGTGGAGAGATTTAGCTGGAAGAGTTCAACCCCCTTTGACTGACAGGGAATTGGTTGATATGTTCATGTGTACGCTGAATGGTCCATTTTACAGTCATCTCATTGGAAGCTCATCATCTGGCTTCACTGAGTTGATCATGACAGGAGAGCGAGTAGAGAATGGTATAAAGAATGGTAAGATCCATGTGGGCACTTCTTCATCAGGTGCTGCAAAGAAGCCTCCCACTGGGAAGAAGGAATCCAATGCTGTTTATGGTCAGCCTGATCGTAACAGAAGGCATCAGTCTGTTAGTGCAGTGCATATTTTAAATCCAACTCCTGCACCAACAGAGCAGCCACAGGGCAACCAACAGAGGGCTAGAAGACAGTTCACGAAGATCAACATGTCAATGGCTCAGGCATTGCAACACTTGTTGAAGGCTGAACTTATTACCTTGAAAGAGGCTCCTCAGAATCCCAATGTTACCTCTCCCAGGTACAATCCCAATGCACGGTGTGCATACCATTCAAACTGTCAGGGACATGATACTAATAACTGCTGGATCTTGAAGAATAAAATTCAAGATATGATTGATGCTGGAGAAATTGAGTTTGATCCTCCGGGTACTCCCAATGTGATTACTGCTCCAATGCCAAATCACGAGAAGACTGTCAATGCCATTGAGGAAGATCTACATGTCTATTCAGTTATGGAGTTGACCACACCACTGTCTGTTATCAAAAAGAGGTTAGTACAAGCTGGAATCTTTCCAGGTTGTCGTGAAGATTGTTTGTATTGCACTTATAAGCCGGATAGTTGCTTCATATTGAGAGATGGAATTCAACGTCTCATGGATAAGTATACTATAGTGTTTGAGAGGACTCCGTCGTCTGTAGAAAGTATGGTGGACCATCTGACTCAAGGTAGGAAGATTGAAGAGGTTGACATGGTTGACAAAGTACCAATAAGAATTACTTCAAAGGGTCCCATTAAAATCACTCATCAGGGTCCAATCAAAATTACTGCTGAAGGTCCCGTGAAAGTTGTTGCTGAAGCCAGAGTAGCTCCTGTGGTCATTACTACTCCTGGTCCTATCCCATATACGTCTGACAAAGCTGTGCCTTGGCATTATGGATCTGATGTTTACATCCATGGTGTTAAGCAGGAGCCTTTAGCTGATGTGCCTGTTGACATTGATAATATTGCTGGATCTAGCAAGATCACTCGTAGTGGAAGAGTCTTCTCTCCTCCAGTTACTTCCAAGAATGTAGTTACTCCTGCTACTACTTCCACCACTAATGCTCGGGGCAAGGGTCCTGTTATTGAACCTGTATCTACTGATGTGCCAGCTGCTGATGACCTCTCTAAGCAGATGGAAGAAGTATTGAAAATCATTCGCAAGAGTGATTATGACATTGTTGATCAGCTGGGGCATACTCCCTCAAAGATTTCTATGCTGTCCTTGTTGTTATGTTCTGAGGCTCATGCCAAGTCCTTGATCAAGTTTCTGAAGACTGCTCATGTACCCAGTGCAATTTCTGTTGACCAATTTGAGAACTGTGTTGCCCACCTGACCTATGACAATGGGTTAGGGTTTTCTGGTGCTGATTTGACCCCTGCTAAGAGGGATCATAACAGGGCCTTGCATATTTCAATTGAATGCAGGGGCACTACCCTGTCACATGTGCTGATAGACAATGGTTCCTCTTTAAATGTGTTGCCTAAGGAAGTCCTGAACAAGCTAAGTCCTGAAGATGTTGTGCTGAAGCCCAGTAATATTGTGGTGAAGGCTTTTGATGGTTCTAGAAGAGTAGTACATGGAAAAATTGATCTTCCAATCAAAGTTGGCTCCCAAGTGTTTACTGCTACATTTTTTGTAATGGATATTCGTCCTTCGTACTCTTGTCTGCTTGGTCGTCCCTGGATCCATGGGGCAGGTGCTGTAACCTCTACATTGCACCAAAAGTTGAGATATCCGGTGGATGGGAAGGTTATTACTGTCTATGGAGAAGAAGAATACTTTGTCAGCCATGTGAATACCTTCAAGTACCTGGAAATGGAAGGTGAATACATTGAGACTCCGTGTCAGACATTTGAAGTGGTTCCCTGGGTTGTTAATGATTATGTAGCTCCTCCTGTTGTGAAGAAAGTTCCTGTGGTCACCAGAAAACCTCCAACAATGGCAATGGCCTCCCTCAATGATGCTAGAGCTGTGGTGGATGAAGGTGGTTGTACTATTTGGGGTCAGCTTCCTGATATTCCGTACAAGTCTGACAAGTTTGGTTTGGGTTTCACTGCAGAGTCCCAGAAGGCTGTTCGTCGTGCTCGTGCTGCTCGTATCACTAATCAAGGGGTTGTGAAGGACCAGATTAATGCTGTGGGAGATCATGATGAAGACTACAACTTGGATGCATGGATTTTTCCTACTGTGGGTGCTGGACTCAATAATTGGAAAGCTGAAGATGTTATCCCTATCTCCTTTAGTCAGGAGTAAATACTATTACTGTGTTGTCATATTTTAAATTCTGTAATTTCTTGAACAATAAAACTTTCAAGCCATGTGCCTTACCCGGGGCACAATGGTGTGCTTGTTACGGGCTGTCATTTCATTTGCATACTTCATTCAATAAAATCAGTGGACGTTTTGTTTTCGTAAATATTGTGTTCCTTGTCTTTCTTTTCTTCTTATTTTTGCTTTATCAGCTATGTGTTCTTACACACACCCACATCACTAAAATGCAGATCCTCATCCACTCTGGATCCTGTTGATAACAGTTCTACTATTGCCAATTATAATTTCGAGAATCCGATCTATCAAACTGAAGACGGAAATGAGGACGATTGTGAAATACCTGTAGAGCTTGCTAGGTTGTTACAACAAGAAGAGAAAGCTATACAGCCACATGAAGAGCCAGTCGAAGTTGTGAATCTGGGAACTGAAGAAAACAGAAAAGAGGTTAAGATAGGGGCTGATTTAGAAGACAGTGTCAAGAGCAGGTTGATTCAGATGTTACGTGACTATGTGGAGATCTTTGCTTGGTCTTATGAAGATATGCCAGGGTTGGATACAGACATTGTGGTTCACCGTTTGCCAGTGAAAGAAGATTGTCGTCCAAAGAAGCAGAAGGTTCGTCGTATGCGTCCTGAAATGTCAGAAAAGATCAAGGCAGAGGTAATGAAACAATTCAATGCAGGGTTCTTAGCAGTGACTTCTTATCCTCAGTGGGTTGCAAATGTGGTACAAGTTCCTAAGAAAGATGGTAAGGTACGTATGTGTGTGGACTACAGAGATTTGAACAAGGCTAGCCCTAAAGATGATTTTCCACTTCCTCATATTGATATTCTGGTAGACAACACTGCTCAGCATAAGGTATTCTCTTTTATGGATGGTTTCTCTGGTTACAATCAGATCAAGATGGCACCTGAAGATATGGAGAAGACAACATTTGTGACACAGTGGGGCACCTTTTGCTATAAGGTAATGCCATTTGGTTTGAAGAATGCAGGGGCAACATATCAGCGTGCTATGGTGGCTTTGTTTCATGATATGATTCATCATGAGATAGAGGTATATGTAGATGATATGATAGCCAGGTCTCAGAATGAAGAGCAACATCTTGATCATCTGCACAAGTTGTTTGAGAGGTTGAAGAAATACAAGCTGAGATTGAACCCAAACAAGTGTACTTTTGGAGTTAGATCTGGAAAGCTCCTAGGTTTCATTGTCAGTGGAAAAGGTATTGAAGTGGATCCTGCAAAAGTAAAAGCTATACGAGAAATGCCAGCTCCCCGTACTGAGAAGGAGGTTAGAGGTTTCTTGGGACGATTGAATTACATTGCAAGATTTATTTCCCAATTAACTGCCATCTGTGAGCCAATCTTCAAGTTGTTGAAGAAAGATCAGGTGATGGAATGGAATGGTGAGGGCCAGATAGCCTTTGATGAAATCAAGAGATATCTGCTGGAACCTCCAATTTTGATGCCACCAGTTGATGGAAGACCCTTGATTATGTACTTAACAGTGTTAGACAACTCAATGGGGTGTGTGTTGGGGCAACATGACGAGTCTGGCCGAAAAGAGCAGGCAATATACTACCTTAGCAAAAAGTTTACCGACTGTGAAACAAGATACTCACTGCTCGAGAAAACTTGCTGCGCTTTGGCATGGGCTGCTCGCCGACTAAGACAGTATATGTTGACCCATACTACCTTGTTGATTTCAAAAATGGATCCAATCAAGTACATATTTGAGAAACCTGCTCTCTCCGGAAAAATTGCAAGATGGCAAATGATCTTGACAGAATATGATATACAGTATACTACTCAGAAGGCCATTAAGGGAAGTGTTGTTGCTGATCATTTGGCTCATCAGGCAGTGGATGATTACCAGTCAATGAATTTTGAGTTCCCTGATGAAGACATTATGATTATTACCAAAGAACCTGGACAATATGACGGACCTGAACAAGGATCCCGATGGACTATGGTTTTTGATGGTGCCTCTAATGCACTTGGTAATGGTGTTGGTGTTGTGATTAGTTCCCCTGAAGGTTGTCATACCCCGATTACTGCCAGACTTTGTTTCTATTGTACCAATAACATGGCTGAGTATGAGGCATGTATCCTGGGTATTAAAGCTGCCATTGATATGAAGATTCAGTTCCTTGATGTGTATGGGGAGATTCAGCCCTGGTAGTAAGTCAGATTAAAGGAGATTGGGATACTAAGCATGATAACCTCATTCCTTACAGAGAGCATGTGTTGTCTTTGATCCCACATTTCAAAGAGATTACCTTTGGACACATTCCACGAAGAGAGAACCAGTTGGCAGATGCATTAGCTACCATGGCATCAATGTTTGAGATCAGTTGGGATGATGAAGCTCCCAAGATTACTATTGATAGATTTGAAAAGCCTGCATACTGCAATGAGATTGACACTGAAGGGGCAGAGGAGAAGCCTTGGTTCTATGAAGTGAAAAGATATCTTGAAGCTCAGGAGTTCCCTGAAGGAGCATCTGTCAAAGATAGGAAGTTTCTGAAAAGGTTCTCTGCTAAGTTCTTTTTGAGTAATGGCATTTTGTACAAGCGCAATCACGATTCAACTATGCTTCGTTGTGTGGATAAGAAGGAAGCAATTGAGATTATGGAAGATATGCATGATGGGATCTTTGGCACTCATTCTAGTGGTCATACCATGGCAAAGAAGATATTGAGAGCAGGTTACTATTGGTCTACCATGGAAGCTGATTGCTATCAACACTCTAGAACATGTCACAAGTGTCAAATTTATGCCGATAAAGTCCATGTATCTCCATCACCATTGAATGTGTTGACTGCTCCTTGGCCCTTTGCCATGTGGGGAATTGATATGATTGGTGAGATCAAGCCTACTGCTTCTAATGGGCATCGTTTCATCCTGGTTGCTATTGATTATTTCACGAAGTGGGTAGAGGCAGCTTCATTTGCATCTGTTACCAAGAATGTTGTGGCTCGGTTCATTAAGAATAATCTCATATGTAGGTATGGCATCCCTGAAAGGATTATCACTGACAATGGCTCTAATCTGAACAACACTATGATTGCTGATCTCTGCACGCAGTTCAAGATTAAGCATCACAACTCTTCTCCGTATCGTCCAAAGATGAATGGGGCAGTTGAAGCTGCTAATAAGAACATCAAGAAGATTGTACAGAAGATGACTGTTACTTACAAGGATTGGCATGAGATGTTACCATTTGCTCTTCATGGTTATCGTACTACAATACGTACTTCGACAGGGGCAACCCCATTCTCCTTGGTCTATGGTATGGAAGCAGTTCTGCCCATTGAAGTTCAGATTCCCTCCTTGAGAATTATGAAGGATGCAGGCCTGGATGAAGATGAGTGGATTCAGACTCGACTTGACCAGATAAATTTGATTGATGAGAAGAGGTTAGCAGCAGTTTGTCATGGCCAGATGTACCAGAAACGAATGATCAAAGCTTTTAACAAGAAGGTTAAGCCAAAGGTATATCAGGCTGGTGACTTGGTAATCAAGCGTATCATATTACCACAGGGTGATCCTAGGGGCAAGTGGACTCCAACATATGAGGGACCATTTGTAGTCAAGACAGTGTTCTCAGGAGGTGCCATGATACTGACTACAATGGATGGTGAAGACTTCCCACAGCCTGTAAACGCAGACATAGTTAAAAAATACTACGCATAAAAAGAGACCCGCTAGGTTGACAGGCCTAGGCAAAAGTAAGGGCATCCCGGCAAACCAAAAGGGTTTGGGCAAAAATTAGGGATATATATAAAAAGATGTACACCCGGCAAGTCGAAAACCTGAAAAGGCGGCTTGGGCAAAAAAGGGTATCCCGGTGGATTGAAAATCTGAAAGGGCAATCCAGGCAAAAGTTAGGGATTAAAGCGTATGACTATGTCTCGTTTGGATCACCCATGAAACTGCAACCAGTTGTACTACTTATTCAAGCTCGAACAGATAGAGCTCAATCCAATCGTTTCCGTCTCAACAGCAGAAGATGAGATACTTGAAGATAATGACAATAGTAGAATTGAAACTCAATAGGATTATTTCTCACATAGCTGATTTCTTTGTTGTGTAAAAACTTTATGACAAAATCCTCTTACTAGGATTTTTGTCTCCTTGTACAAACTTACCCGTGTATGGGTCACTTTTTGATATAAATAAATTCCATCTTTTGAATCCAGATTTACTTTTACCCTATTTACATAAGCGAAACGTCCATTGGTTGTGTTTGAATGTATGTATGCTTTTGAATATGATTGATGTTTACCAAAAATGCATGAATGCTTAATATGATTGATGTTTACCAGAAATGCATGAAAATGCAGTAATAGTATTTACTAAGGACGAACGAGGGAAGGATTTCAACAAAGCTTCGCCGGTTCACCTTTACAATACGGTTACAAACCCTCGGTAAGACGAATCCATCTTCATAAAGTCTTATCTCCCCTGGAATTTATATCCATCTCTTTTATCCTCATACGGATATTCGGGAATTTACTTTCCAATAAGGGTACGACGCCCGAAGACGGGAAGTTATATCTTCCTACCATCAAACGAAGACGAAGGTTATATATACCCTACTATCCCCAGCATACGGGAGGTGATATATACCTTACTATTCCCAACATACGGGAGGTTATCTGTACCTTATTATCCCCAGCAGACGGAGGGTTATGTATAATATATTCTTCAACAACGAATCGGGATTTATTTTCCCTGGCCAGTAGTTGTTATACGAGGATATCCAGACGTTTTCGGCAGTATCATATCATACATACATCATTTACATCATACCATAACATACATATCCATAAATACATAATACATTTACTTAGGTGCATCATATTATACATGCATACATAAAGCATAAACTAATATTATTATACAGAATGCTACCTTGTTTTCAGGTTAATTATCCAACAAACAGACTTACAATTATCAGGATTGCTTTATCCTCCTGAAATCATATCATTGCCTCAGGAATGCTCCAGCCTCCTGACAGTTATTATTATACCTTCATATTCAGGATTGCTCTATCCTCCTGAAATCATACTATTACCTCAGGGTTGCTTTATCCTCCTGACAACTTATTATTACTTCAAGACTGCTTTAGGGTTATCATTATTGATTGCTCTATCCTCCTGAAGACATGCTGTTACATCAGGATTACTCCAGTCTCCTGAAAGCATATCATCAATCTCTCAAGATTGCTCTACCCTCTTGAAATTATATTGTTACCTCAGGACAGCTCCAGCCTCCTGATAGCTTCTCATCCCCCCTGAAGACATGCTGTTACATCAGGATTACTCCAGTCTCCTGAAAGCATATCATCAATACCTCAGGACTGCTCCAGACTCCTGACAGCTTTCATTATACCTCCATATTTTGGACTACTTTATCTTCCAAGAAATATATCTGAAGAACTTTCCCCTAGTGGCATCTTTAAGCCCACTCAATCATATTCAACTAGCCATCTGTATCACTCTAATGCACTGGTGAGTGCAAATTTTTGGGCTTTTGTGTTCAATCCCCTTCAACCTTCCAGGTCATGACTGGCAAATGTACCAATCTAACCCCTCAGGTTTCAGAAAATTGAACAGGGGCAGCTGTTGCACCCCAAAATTTGCCCTCACAATACAAGACTTTGTGTGCTAAGAAGGTTCACAAGGTTCACAAGTTTCTCAATGCTTATATAACCTTTCATGAGGTTCATGAAGTCTACAAGTCACTTCTTGAAGGTTCACAAGGTTCACAAGCTTCTCAACATTTACAAGACCTTTCATGAGGTTCATGAAGTCCACAAGTTACTTCTTGAAGGTTCACAAGGTTCACAAGTTTCTCAACATTTTCAAGACCTTTCCTGAAGTTCATGAAGTCTACAAGTCACTTCTTGAAGGTTCACAAGGTTCACAAGATTCATAATGATTACAAAGCTTTCATGAGGTTCAAGAAGTCTACAAATTACTTCTTGAAGGTTCACAAGGTTCACAAGATTCACAATGTTTACATAACCTTTCATGAGGTTCATGGAGTCTACAAGTCACTTTATGAAGGTTCACAAGGTTCACAAGTTTCTCAACATCTACAAGACCTTTCATGAGGTTCATGGAGTCTACAAGTCACTGCATGAGGTTCACAAGGTTCACAAGCTTCACAATACCTCCCATGAGGTTTACAAGACATTTTATGATGGTTCACAAGCTTCACAATACCTCCCATGAGGTTTACAAGACATTTTATGATGGTTCACAAGGTTCACAAAGTTCACAATTGGTCATAAGAGTTGACAATTCCCTCAGACAATGCACCTCCTAAGCAGTGCATCCAAAACTAGGGTTTTGACTTTAATCAGGATAAATGAACTTCCAAGACTTCAAGTGAGTTTCATAACATCTTATATGTGTGTAAGAACCCCCATGACAAGTTTCAAGACTTTTCTCAAAAGTTTGCTCAGTCAGATGATCAGATAAGTCAAAATCAGTCAATGCGGTTAAAAAGTCAAACTAAGGTCAACTGTGGTCAAACCAAAGTCAAACTTCATGATTTTTTGCCAACATCAAGTATATGAAGTAAAGTTCATCATTTGATCAAGGGTTGATCATGATTCATTAAGGAGATTCCAGATCATCAATAATCAGGAGTTTCTAAATTAGGGTTTCCTCAGTAAAAGTCAACTGAACTTTGACCAGCCATAACTTTCACATACTTCATCACCAAGTCTCCACTAAAAGCTCATTTTGAAGTAAATTGAATTCTCTACAACTTTGATCTTGCAAGTTAAGCCCAAAAATGCTTCATTTGGAAGATATGAGCTAAGACATTATAGGTCATTTCAAAAGTCAACAAAAAGTCAACAACTTCAAAAGGGCATAACTTGAGATTGGTAAATGATATGGACCTGAAACCAATGGGGTTGTTTAGAGGAGTCTTCAAGCTTTCCAAAATGTCCAAGAAAACCCTCATACCTTTAAAATTGAGGGAGATGTGCCTTTGCAAAGTTGGGAAATTTTATGATGGTTTATGGTGAAAATGGGGGCCTAGAACCAATTCCTTCCAAATGGGCTTGCTAAATTGTGATCCAATCCATATCATATCATCATGCACGACCCAATTGATTAAAAATCATAATTTTTATTATTTTATTTTTATTTATTTTGATTTAATTCATAAAAAATCATTTTAAATAAATATAAAATATGAAAATATATTTTTGGATGAAGATTGAGCTTCTAGAATCTCATCAATATTGATTGAAGTTGAAAGAGAAAGAAATCATGTGATTTATCCAAAAATAGCAAGCTTTCATGAGCCAATATTTGAATTTCATGACACAATCTTTTTCAATCTTCAAATATCAAATCTTCCATACAACCAATGAATTTTCTTAACCTAATTCACTCACATATAAGTACTTAGCATAAACCTAACCTCCATTCACGAATTCCAGCAGCCAAAGGTAAGTTTCAAACCTCAAAAAAATCTTCCAAAACTCATATTCGGTTTCTGCAATCCAGGGCGTTTGAAGGTAAAGTAAGAACATAGAGATGTTCTTTGGACATTGTTGAAGCGAAATCATCACCCATATGCATCCCATATGCATCACATTGTTCAACCCGAATGCATTTTATCCCTCTTACAAATTTTTTCGGTTTGAACTAACTATGCATTAACAATGAAATCTAATGATGTATTTATGTTTGTAATGATGCATAGATGCTTTCTGGGCAATTGGATTGAAGAATAAGTGCTTAAACCGTAAACGGCCATAGCTAGGGTTCTTGAGTGATTTTTGGGGTTCTTCGATTTAGGACTCATAAATTGATTTTAAGGCCATGGACTGACTGTATGTGACGTGGGGATCATAACCCTATGCTTGATTTAATGAATGGTTGTGTATTCGTGATGATTGAAATTTGCAGGTTTTGAATATAGAAAAATTCGCAGGTAAATTTCCAGCAATTTTCGCAGGAAAAAGTGCAGGTATAAGGAAGAAGATGAAGCTGTTCGCGCGCTTCTGGAAATTTGAATATTGGTTGTAATATTTTATTGTATTGTTTCTGATCTTATTCACCAAAGCATGCTTGGTCCAGTGGTGGAAGTAACGCGCGTGTAACCTATGAGACATGAGTTCGAGTCTTGGTCTCATACATTATTTTTGCTATTTTTCAGGATAACAAGAATTCTTAATATATTATTAGTTGTGATGGTTTGATTAACAGGTGGGCTCTTCCAGCCAGGCGGATATGCGTGCATGCTAGTAATCAGAAGGTCCTGGGTTCAACACCACCCCAGGCCTTTTTGGATTTGTTATTATTCTGATTTTTCAAGATAAAGCACAAAACCAAGAGGTGTTCATTGTTGTTGCATTACTGGTGCGCAGCTCAGTTGGCAAATCTCTTCATTATCCAGGTTAGGGACCTGGGTTCAAATCCCAGGTCCAGTTTTTTTTGATTTTTCTTATTTTCTTTTATATTTCCATATTTCCTATATTATATTATAATATGTTTCTAAATTATAAAAATGCAAATATTATTTTCTTCTAAATTATAAGGTACATATTTTTGTTCTAAAATTCTAAAAAATGATTGTTATTATTATATATTTATAAAATGTATATAGGTACCATTTAATTAATTTTTGTATAGTGTAAAAAACCCTAAAAAATATTTTCTAAACAAAAACCCTAATCTTGTGAAAAACCTAATTTTATTTTCTTAATTATTTTTACTTTCTAATTCTTTACATAATTATAATATATATATTTATTTAGTATAATTCTTGTAAATATAATAATTGGTAGAAATTAGGTTTTGTAAACATGATTAATTTTTTGTGAACATGATACTTAAAATTTATTTTCTTCATATAATGTATAAATATTTTTTAATAATTGTTGATATATATTTAGAAATACTTAAATTTTGTAATGATTAAAATTTATAATTATATTATGTTTAAATTTTTTTTTTTATATTATAGTAATTATTTAATTATCCATGTTTCTAAATAAATGCTTATATATTAAAATCAAATTTTGTGTTTATTATTCTAATCATGTTATTATAATATTTTTCTATTTATTTCTATTTATTTTAATTATTATTACTAACTTTTTGATTATTATTTAATATTATTATTATTTCAACTAACCCTATTTCCTAATTTTTATTACTACTAACCCATTATTTATTTATTGCTAATTTATTTTTTGCTTATTATTTATATTTTGCTATTTATTTTGCTTATTATTATAATTTTGTAAATGCTCCTGGATGTAAATTTTTTTTTTTAATTATTTAATTGTTGCTATGGTTAGTAATTTAGGGAGTGTAAACATGTATTCTCTTAAAATTAAATCTAGATCACTTTTAATCAAAGATAAATTAATATTGAACACTCACACACATAAGTCGATTTTTAATCGCTATCTCACATTTCTAAGGTTATCCCTCAAGTTGCCTAAATCATAAGGTCAAGTGGGGTGTATAAAGCAAGTCCCTTAAAAGAAAAAATCATCAAGTCCCTAATGGGTGCCTTTAAAAATCAAGTCCCTTCGAATAATGATGATAGTCCCTCCAGTATGCTTAATACACCCCACAGTTGCCTTCATAAAAACAGATGTCCCTCATATGTCCCTTACATCCAAGGTAATGACTACCTACTCCTTAATAGTAGGGATAGTCTTACCAATTAAAGGATAAAGAACAAGAAAGACTTAAAACTTTAGGGTAGGTTCCTCTTATGTACTTGCTCACATCAAAAACTTTTCAAACTCTTCACAATTTCAAACAAATTTTCAAACACAAGTTTTTACGCATCCGTACATGGATCATTATTAACTATTATGAAAATTTTTCTATTCACACACTACACTTTTCAAAAACAATTTAAAGTGAGCTAAGTAACTAAGAGCCCATGGATAACCATGGATGTAAAGGGTGCTAACACCTTCCCTTTACATAACCTACCCCCCAGACCCAAAAATATCTCTTAAGATCTTTCCTGTTCTTTTATACCCTTTCCTTTTGGATAAAATAAAAGTCGGTGGCGACTCTTGCTATCCGCAACATAACTTAAAGTCAGTTCTCCCACCGTGTTACAATCCCGAATGCAAATCTTATATGTAAACTGTAGGGAATTCTGTAAGCTTTCCAAAAAGTCCATAACCGCTTCATTTCAAGTCACGAGCAAAACGTTATGCCACTTCTCGTGACAGCTGCTCCAAGATTTCAAAAACCAGAATTTTGAGATTGATGAACATAAGTTCAATCTCTCTCCTCTTTTTCTTCCAAACTCTACCAAGGATTTTACTCTAACTCTAGCATCAAAATTTACTCAGCTTAATCCAACTATACTCAAAGCGAAACAATCTAGCGACTTGATCTGTCAACTTATCATTTCCATCAAAGTAAATATTCCTTCTCAAACAATTCCCACCTAAAATATACCCACTTCTCTAACCCGACTAATACGAATTCAGGAGTCCAAACTCCTGCCGGTCCACAACAACATCGTCTTCACAACCTTGCACTCTTACAACCAACATTAACTCGAACCAATTTCTTCATACCAATAATATTTCGGAAGCAAGCTTCTCCCCCACTTAATTCCAAACTAATCTCTGCAAACAACAACTAGAAACCAACAAACAAGTGCCGACAGTGTTTCACACACATATCGCGCACTAGGGAAATAAACGACATTAACGACACTGGCCGGACAGACCAACCTGCTCTGATACCACTAATGTAACACTCTTCTACCCCAAAATAAAATATTTAAATAATATCAGAGTAATCATCGAGAAAGGGTATCACATTTCATCAAAAAATCAAACACACAATGTCCTGTCCCGTAACACGGGTTAAACAACATCAAGAATAACATAAAGCATTTCGCAGCGGAATTTAAACTTTAAAATTCAAAACTTCATTAGTTAACTTCATAAACATAATTTTCACCATCCTGAATTTAACATCATAAAATGGGAAAACATTTATCCAAATAATAACATAACTGAAAACATTTTAGCAAAAGAAAACCCATCCCAGTGTTACCTGACATAGAGCAGGACACATAAACCAGAACCACTAATAAGGAACACTAAAGATGCTCCGAGACTCGTGAAACTCCTATTGCACTGCAAGTCTACTCTTTGACATCTGCAAGTTACCCACGAAGGAGGCAACATTTCCAAGCAGGCAGGGTGAGTAATCATAATTTATCATAAATATATTAAAATATGGAATATAAATAAATTAGCATAAGCATGTCATAACATCTTCAACCATATAATTCAACAACAACAACTCAATCATGAACACCTTATAAAAATTCAGCAACAACAACTCAATCGTGAATTCATCCAGACATATGCAATTCCAACTATCATGATATGCAATTATGCATGTGGTACCAATTTCATCGTGAGATAGATACATGACCATTAACCCTCCACAAAGGAGCACATCGTGAATCATCGAGACACTTCAATCCACACAATAGGATTAAAGCAAATAAATAGGCCGAAGCCCCATCGTGAATATCATGAAATGCAATGATGCGTTACACCGTAAAATTCATCGAGAAATCAATTGCGCATCATTCATTTCATATCAACAACTCAACATCAATTAATCATATATTTCCATCGTAATAACACGTCAAAACCTCATTTCATTAGCTACCTCAACTCATCAAGACATAACCCATCATTTTTATGTTCAACAGATAATCATCATAAAATCATGTATTTCATCACGACAACACATCAACCATACTTCTTTTATCAACCATACCACAAAACAATTATTCGAATCAACGAGACAACCGAACAAATCCCCTCATCAACAACAAAACGCCAATTCACAATAACATCATGTTTATAATCATAAAACCAATTTTTAACAGCAAAGCAAACGACTTCCTTCATCAACAACAACCAATCGTCAACTTACAATAGAATCTTATTTATAATCATAAAACCAACTCATCTTTTTCTAAATATCCATCATTTAAAAATGTATCATTTCACTCATTTTATTTCATCAAATTAAAGTTCGTCTCGTTAGCTTTCCGATGCTTCAAACGGGACCTAAATCGGAGTTACGGATCAAAAGTTATGAATTTTTCAAAGTAAAAGTGCCACTGTTACAGTGTTAACCGGTTAACCAAAGCGTTAACCGGTTAACGCCTCATTTTTTCGCCCAAAACACATATTTTTCACTGGTTAACCGGTTAACCAAAGCGTTAACCGGTTAACACCTGTACATAAGCAGTTTTCTACTGTTTTTACGAATTCTACACCAAAATACCTCAAATTTTCATACGAATTCATTCCAATGCAACCCAAAACTTCTTACCAATCAAAATTAATCATATACAACAACAATATATCAATTCAAACATCAAACACACCATTCTAAATCATCTTATCAATCCTAATTCACCAATTCATACTCTTATAACTCAATATATGTCATCAAACCTAACAATCCCCGAAATCATACAAACCTAATCTATTCATAAACCAATTCCTATATAATTATAATAGATTATGAAAACTCCCCATACCTTAGAGAATTTCGCCGATTGATACACCTCTCCAAGGTTCTTCGTATCTTCCTGACTCTGAGCTTCTTCTCATTCCTTTCTTCAGAGCTCTTTTCCAAAAACACGATAGATCCAATTTTGATCGTATACTCACTTTTACAAAAGCTATCCTAGTTTATGTTTTTCCCAACTTAACCTTACTCTTTCTTCCTAAAGACCATCTTGCCCTTTTCCTCAATATTTTTATTAAATAATACTAATATAATAATACACTAATTATTCATATTATATAAAAGTACTCCTCATATTCCCAATTGACCAACATAACCTCCATACCCCCACTTTTATTATTATCTAATAATAAACAATAATTTCGAATAATACTACATGATTATTCTTATTATTAATATTATTAAAATAATATCACCACAATGCATTGAGCCACATAACCACTTATTTTCCAAAATTATCATATATCCTCAAATAAGCAACAATTACTCATAATCGAATTTGGGGTGTTACATAAAAAGTCAAATACAGCATGTACACATAACAAACAACATACATTTTACAGCACCTATATGCAAAAAATAGCTATGAAATGCAAAATCCAGAATTGCTTATTTTCATTTTTTAATGCACAAACCTAATGCATAATGCACAAAATTGATCATGAACATACATTTGAACATGGATTAATATATACAAATGCAAGCACATGAACATTATTGAATATTATGCAAGAATGCATCATATGGTTGATTATGCAACAAGTAAATGCAAAAAGTAGCACATAAACATGCATATGAACATGGCACATGAACATGATGATCATTGATGACAAACATGCAACATGATAGCTCAATAAATATATTAAGTTCAATGCAAAATTCAGAATTGAATTAATGCAAATGCTATGATCAAGTATGCAACAAAATGCAACCAAAGGCTCATACATATGATTATGCAAAATACAACATATCTTGATATAATGAAATGCACAATGATTTAATGCAATGAAAACATGTAAAAATAGAATGCAACATGATTATTACATACCTAAAGATGCATGAACATAACAACAAAAATGCAAGAAATCAAAGTGTACACAAAGAAGCTCAAAAACCGCATAGCACGCAACATGAACAGAATCGTGTCGAAACAACTCGAAATGGGGGAACTAGCTACTGGAAATGGACCCAAAAATTCCCAAAAATCACTACCTAAACATGCATGATCATTAGAGGCACTAGAAATTAGGAATGAGCAATCAAATAAGCTAAAAATTCAAAAATCAACAGCGTTAACCGGTTAACTAAATGCGTTAACCGGTTAACAGACCTAAAACAGCAGCATTTTGGCCAAAAACGCACGCGTTAACTGGTTAACCAAATGCGTTAACCGGTTAACGCTGAACAAAATTGAAAAAAGCTTTTAAAATAAGTGCTTTTGGCCACAATCTTGCTTCTAGTGATCCCTAACATACCTAGGACCAATCTACCACTAATATCTACTTAATTTGAGCTTATTTACATAAGATAGAACCTATATCTATTAACACCTTAAATCCAAACTCAACCAAAAATCACAAATCACAAGCAAACATAATCGAAACGAAATTGATATTAAACAAAGCGAAAAGCACTTAAAGAATGCCAAAAGTGGTGAGATGAAGAGAATAACTTAAAAAAGAAGTGATTAAGATCAGCAACCTACGAAGCGGAGAAGTGCTTCGGTAATTGTTGCAAGAATCAGAGCTTGGATCGAAGAGAAAACCGAGAAACCGCAAAATAAATTCGTTCTTGACGTTTTGATCTTCTTGCACTTCCGATAAGCCAAAATCTTCAACAAAATTCAGTAGCTTCTTCTTCCACAATCCACAAAATATGAAGGTTGAGGCTAAGCTTCAAGATCTTCAAGTTTCAATGTGAAACTTGAAGAGCTTATTTGAAAAGCTTTGGTGAAAGGAGGGAAAAAGGAGGAAAAGTGAGAGAGAAAAAAGTGATTATGAAAGAGTGAAAAATTGGAAAATGGTGTTCAACCCTTTGCAATAGAGTGATAAAGGGTTATATAGAGGCTAGGCTAGGAGCTAGGTTTGGGTTTGGGGCCCAAAAATTAGGTTTGGGGTCCAAAATTAGGTTTGGTAGTTAGTTAGGGTTAGGGTTGGAAAAGAGAATATTCCTTGGAATATTCCTTGGAATACTCTAGAAGATGGTAGAACATGGTGGAAGTTTCCAAGGGAAATGGAGTGGAATTGAAGTGGAAAAACAAGATGGAAAGAATGAAAGGAAGTGTGGAAAGAAAGTGGAAGGAAAAGTGGAGGGAAATGCAAAACCAACTACTTTTCAAATGATTTTCCTTTGATTTTTTTAAATGATTACTCCATCATTCCTTGACCAAATATGAACCATAGGATCATTGTTACCCTAGTTTCATGATTTCGATCTTAAAAGTATGGAGTCGATCCTTTTCACCTAGCTCGGTTGCCTTTTCTCTGATTCCTCGATTTTCCGTCGTCCGGCCAGTCGAACCTCTTCCAAAATGAATTTGTGGATGAAATTTGAACCCTTGGCCTTTGACATCATATATAAGACAAAGGAATCCACTTTGAACCGAAAATTCATGCCGAAGCCCCGTAGAAGTGAAACCCTAATTCGGCCCTTTTCATCAGGAAATATTGCATTGCTTTCCTCCTTTGATTAAACCCCATCTTTCCATGGCTCGCGGCTTCAAGTGAATACTTGCGGGATATTGTGACCCCTTTGCACAAGGTTGAGATGATTTGTGGCCCATTGATTGCCTTTGTATAGCCTTCGGTTGCTCCGATCATTGATCACATACCCATGCCTCAGCTATGCTATATATGATGCAATGTTTTTGATTATTTTATGAATTTATGTATGAAAAATGCTATGCAAAATGTTGAGGAAATGAGAGGGCAAATTTTGAGGTATTACAACTGCCCATATTCAATCATCTGCAGGCCTGAACGAATAATTGAGAGAGCTTTTAGACGTTCAAGGCATGGAGTGATTGAATACTCAAATAAAACCTGGAAATTTGAACTCTGTGGGAAGTAAAATATATTGGGAAGAATGTCATCCTCAAATGCCAATTCTCAAAAGGGATCCTCGGATCTAACACGAAACCATCCTCGAATGGAAACACAAAGGTATACCAGCCTCAGTCGATAACAAAAACAACAAATACTGACCTCAGACAGACTTTGCAAAAGAGACAAACTGACCTCAATCAATAAGCTCAAAATGGTCTATCATCCTCGAATGATAGCCACAACAAACAAGACCAACCTCAGAGGGACTTGAAGAAAAGAATGCCATCCTCGAATGACAATTCTCAAAAGGGATCCTCGGATCTAACACGAAACCATCCTCGAATGGAGACGCACTGGTATACCGGCCTTAGTCGATAACAAAATCAACAAAGACTGACCTCAGACAGACTTTGCAAAAGAGACAAACTGACCTCAATCAATAAGCTCAAAATGGTCTATCATCCTCAAATGATAGCCACAACAAACAAGACCAACCTCAGAGGGATTTGAAGAAAAGAATGCCATCCTCGAATGACAATTCCCAAAAGAGATCCTCGGGTTTAAAACGAAACCATCCTCGAATGGAGACGAAATGGTGTACCGGCCTCAGTCGATAACCAGAAACACAACAAAGACTGACCTCAGACAGACTTTGCAAAAGAGACAAACTGACCTCAATCAATAAGCTCAAAATGGTCTATCACCCTCGAATGATAGCCACAACAAACAAGACCAACCTCAGAAGGACTTGAAGAAACAACAAAGACTGACCTCAGACAAACTTTTCAAAAGAGACAAACTGACCTCAATCAATAAGCTCAAAATGGTCTATCATCCTCGAATGATAGCCACAACAAACAAGACCAACCTCAGAAGGACTTGAAGAAACAACAAAGACTGACCTCAGACAGACTTTTAAAAAGAGACAAATTGACCTCAATCAATAAGCTCAAAATGGTCTATCATCCTCGAATGATAGCCACAATAAACAAGACCAACCTCAGAGGGACTTGAAGGAAAGAATGCCATCCTCAAATGACAATTCTCAAAAGGGATCCTCGGATCTAACACGTAACCATCCTCGAATGGAAACACAATGGTGTACCGGCCTCAGGCAATAACCATAAACAACAAAGACTGACCTTAGTCAGACTTTGCAAAAGAGACAAACTGACCTCAATCAATAAGCTCAAAATGGTCTATCATCCTCGAATGATAGCCACAACAAACACAAACAAGACCAACCTCGGAAGGACTTGAAGAAAAGAATGCCATTCTCGAATGAAAATTCACAAAAAAGATCCTCGGATCTAAAACGAAACCATCCTCAAATGGAAACGCAATGGTATACCGGCCTTAGTCGATAACCAGAAACTCAAAGGAAATAGGAGAAGATGGAACGGGATCGTTGTACATAAACGAGAGCCCGGGCAAACAGGTCCATTGTACAAAACGAGAACCTGCGACGCGACTGTTGTTCCAAACAAGACGCGAAATAAGTGACAAACATTGACTTAAAAAGACAAGAATGTCTAAAAAATGATATTGGTATCCTCTGTGCGGAGTACTTCAGGTTGAGAAGATGTTATAGGTCGTATGTAATATACCTCAAAATTGGCCCATGCTGGCATGCACATGTTTGAATTTATGGCGTAATGCTCCATGATGATGGAAATGTTACGCTTTGGAGGATGCAAATGTAATGATGATTACTAAATGCAAATATAAATGCGAAAGGGGTCCCCTGACGAGGAGACTGCAAGTATCCCAAACGGATTGACTGGGAAGAAATGATGATCACTACATTGATCGGGTCCATCCTGATGAGGAGGAAACGACTCTGTGGGGAGAGTGCTAATCACTGCACTGATCTGATCCATCCTGATGAGGAGAAGACAACTCTGCGGGGAAAGTTTTCAATGATGTACCGACTCTGAACAACCGCCATTGCCAAAAATAAATTGGACTTTGAAGATTGGAGCACCAAGACCCTACTGGAGATGGACTTCTCTTGAACTCTGGTGAGGAAGTGAGGACCTCCTGACTTAGCTGGGGAAACAAATGTATGCCACTGCTGGGGAAGCAATTGCTGGGGAGGAAAGACATTCCTTATACTGCTGGGAGTTGCCCCTGTCTGAAGGGAAAATTCTGCTTGGGGATGACACCCACCTTCTGCTACCTTGCTGAACTCCGCTGGGGAAGATTGGAGACACCTTGGGGGAAACCTGCTCCTGCTCTAGCGACTTCACTGGGGATTTGCTTTTAGCTCTGTTAGCAACACCTGTACCTGTACCTGCATGAACACAATCGATAGTGCCTACAACATGGAGAGTTAGTTTGGGACCTGCCTGCCCCAGGCTCGTAGTATGAATCATTATCTGGGTATCTCGACACCCTTTCAGAGTTGTATTAAATGTTTATGTCCTCCTGCATGAGTTAGAAAGCATTCAAATGTTCACAACACAATGTAAATCACAATTTTCTAGACGTTTTCGCAATCAATCAATGCTAGATGAAAAAGAAAAAACAAGAAGCAAAATAGTCAAATTAACTGAAGTTGAATTTTATTGATTCGGAAAAATGGCTATGAATAAGCAGTACAAAGGAAACAGTTCCCTGGAAAGAGGGAACAACCAAAAAAGGAAAGCAAACTATCCTATTGGCAATGTGAGAAGCGGATCTCATCAAGTCTCAACCCGGTTATGACTCGTATGTATTCAAGGCACTCCGCTCGCTCTACCTCTGGAGAAAGAGTAATTGAACTGATCTTCAACTCTTAGGATAGTGTAAACACCCCAAATTTGCCCTCACTCATTAACACCATGGCTTGTGATCATTTCATATGCATAAACACAATCATAACATCTCATATCACATTTTTAAGTCTTTGCATTGGTTCTAAGTCATCTGCATCTAGGGTTTGTGATCTGAGCAATCCAAGAGCTTCTTGAGCCATTTCAAAGGTCATTAATCACTTCAAAGGGGTCTATGTGTGTTCAAACATCATATTATATCCCCTCAAAGTCAAGAATGCCAAAGAATCACAAGAACTGGGATTGGTATGGAGGCAAAGCCAAGTTTGACTGCACAGTTGACCTAAAATTAGGGTTTTGGTTTCAGAGGCCATAACTCCAAATTTTTTGGTCATTCTTGTTTCTATTGGTCTCTATATGGTATAGGGAGTATGCATATCAATTTTCATGAAGAAATTCCATGGGGAAGTCATCTGATCAAGAGTTGACTTTTCAGACAAGTCAGTGCAAAATCAGGGCATCTGAGGCCCCCAATGACCCAACCAAGGGGTGATCTTCATCATTTTGAGTGTATATGATCTTTATTTGATCATGGAAGAAGGTTGAAGTTCATAAAATTCAAGAATTACAAGTTTTTGCAAAGTTGACTTTTTAGGGCATGGTTGACTTTTAAGGAATATGTCATTTTATGTAACTTTTTCAACCCTTGCTTTTTGATCCAAAAATGCCTCAAATGAAAAAACTTTGGTCATGAAAGTTGTAGATTAGATCTTTCACTTTTCAAAAAGTACAAGAACATGACCTAATTCATTTTGGATCAAAAGTTATGGTGTGTCAAAGTTGGCAAAAATCACTAATTTTCAAAATATGCACCAAATGGAAAACTTGCAAAAACTTTGTACCAAGGCATTTGTGGCTTCTAGTTCATATCAAACCAATGTGTAAGCATCACACAAGCTCTAAAAATCAGATTTGAACCAAAAGATCACATATTCATAGTTTGCAAAGCAAGATATTTTCATGAAAAAGCAAAAGCAAGTAAGTTGCAAAATCATCATCACACTTCCATCCACTTGATGCCTTGGATGCAGAACCACCCTAGCCCTTTCCCCTCACCATGCTGCGCCAGCCCACACCCTTGTACTAGCCTAGAACACAACCCATGCTTCTCTTACACAAGAGTGGACTTTTTGCAAAAGCTAGCATACCAATCAATAAAGGCCAAGTCACATCATCTGACCAATGAGATTAATTTATGCAAACAAAAGGCCAGCCATTTCACACAAGAAGCCAGCCTGAAAACTCACCACAACACACATTCATAAACTCTCTCCAACTTGCATTTTCCTTCGAATCTGATTCCACAAGCCACAAACACTAAAACAAATTCCACTAATCATCTCACTATGCTTCATTGATCCCAAACCAACAAGACATAAGCCTGAAACCAGCAAGAACAACACATTCCCATTTTCACTCCCTCAAGCAAAAGCTTTCGAAACTCTTCATACAGGCCACAAACACTTGAACAAACTTCACAAACCTTCTCAAATCATCATCCTGATCACAAAGAACCCCTCACCTAAGCCTGAAACAGCCTGAATCACAAATACCATTCTCACCTGAGCTTGAACAGAACTTGTTCAATCTCCCTAACCAGCCAGCATAAACTTCTTCTAAGCATCCAGACATCATCAAGGGGTCATAAGGAGTGGTTTGCATCAAAGGAAGGGGTCAGAAAGTTGCAAGAGTGAAAGCTTCGAAACTCAGGTAGCTCAAGAACATTTTTTCCAGAAATCCTTTTTTAAGTTCTTAAGTTGTTATTCATGCTCCCCTGATCATAAATGTGTCATTGGTTTTGAAAATGGTGGAAAAATAAGGATGTAATCGTGTTCTGAAAGTCTTGCCCTAAAATTTTGTTTGCTTCGATTCATGAGATTGATGAAATATAAATAATGTTTGTGTTAGGGTTTTGATTCAGTGGGTTATGGGGATCATTTCTGTGTTCTTAGATTTCATTTTAGTTGTGTTTTGAGGATTTTAGGGATTTTCAGGTAGGGTTCCCACCGGAGAAGACGACCGGAGGTCTTCTCCGGCCACCTGAAAATCATTAGGGTTTTAATCAGGTCATTAATGGGCATTTGAATTTCGTGCGTTGGATTGGCTGACTAGTTTGACTTCGCGCGCGAGTGAGTGGCTGAGATTCACCATTAGAAACCCTAACCATATTTAATTAATTCATAATTATATTTAACTCAGTTTGAATTTGGGCCACTGGATTGCGCGCGTGGTCAATCTTTCTTCTCCCAGGATTCATCTGGGCCCTCCATTCAGTTGACTTTTCTTTTTCTTTGTTTTAATTCATTTGTTTCACATTTATTTTCTACAATTTATTTAAAATAGCAAAAATGTTTTAAAAATTATGAAACTTTTTGTCAAGAGTTTCATTAATTTTTAAAACACAAAAATATATTTATTTTCATTTTTTGCATTAAAAAAGTATTTTTAAATATTTAAAAGTTTATTTTTAATTGATTAATGAAAATTAATTTATTAAAAATACTTTTTGGTATTTAAAAATCACCAAAAAATTCATGAAATGTTTTAAGACATTTAGAAACATTGTCCAACCTTCAAACCAAATTTATTTTTTGATCTTGATGCATTTTGAGAATTTTTCATTGAATTAAAATCTTTTTGATGCATTATTTTGATCCAAACTTCAAAAAATCATTTCTGCCTAACCATGAAGAGTTGGACCTTGATTCTTTTTGCATTGCATTGTGTTTAGCATGTAGTTTGTGAGATTAAATGTCCATGATTTGATCTTTCATTTTCCATTTGTTTGGTAATTTTCTTGTTTAGGAACCCTAAAACCCTAGAAAACTTGTGAAAATCATATCTTGAGCTAGGTTTAGAGTTGAGATCTCTCCTTTGGGCAGTGAGTTAGTATAGGTTTAGGGATCCTTTGAGTGCATTTTCAAATTTTTATAATGTTGTTTGCTTCTGGTTTTGGTTTTTGTTTGTTGCATTGTTCATAAACCCTAATTTGGGCTTCCATATGCATCCATCTTGCATTTTCTTGCATAACATGACTTGCCATGACATTCCATGCCTCCATTTGATTCATTTAACATCATAAGACATATTGAAAGCATGTTTGATCATTGCACCTTGCATTTGTCATGTTGTATGCCATATGCATCTCATAACTTTTCATGTATGTTCATGTGTCTTAACATGCTTCATTTGCATTCATAAGCTTGCATGATCATCCCCATGTGTTGTTTCTGGTTTGGTAGCATCTCATAGAATCATTAACATCATGTATATGCTTCTGGTTTGGTTTTTCATCATACCATTTCATCTCATTTTGCATTGCATTGCATTTTCTTTTCTAACTTTTCAGGTGGTAAGTGATTTTGAGAAGTGAATTTGCCTTCACCTCTCATAACTTTTCTTTTCATCTCTCTTGCATCCATGCTGCATTTTATCTTGTGTTTGAGATTGAGCTTGCTCATTCTTCTTCTTCCCACTTTCTTTCTTCAAGTGACTTGACTTCTTGAATGAAGCAAGTTACTTTGCTTCTCTTGATCCTTTCATCTGCTTCCTGGTGGTTCCATTGAAGACTTCTCTTGAAAACCCCACAAACCTTAGGAACAACCAAGCATGACAATGATTAGGGTTTTGATTAGTCTCTCCTCTTAGTTTTACCTTTGTGTCTCTTTTGAGTCATCTCTTCTCACCTCATAATCAGGGACTAAACCCTAAAGGCTTTAAGGCTTTGTGATTAAGCTTATGCCTGCATCCTTCTCTTAGGATGGAGTGTATAAATTTAATCCTAAGTGTTAAACCCTTAAGGTGTTTAAATCTCTTAATCAATTCACTTAATAATTATCAAGACATCACACTTGTAACTTGGGCCTTGCATTAGGGTTCTAATTCTTCCTTAATTGGTTAAGAAGGACTAACCCTAGTGTTAATGGACAAGTCCCCCTCAAGTTGTCTTACAAACCCTAAAAATCACTTCATCATCATACCATTAATTAAAATCCACTTAATAAAGGCTTTGTTTTGTCATGAGTTTAATCCCTAATCATGGATTAAGTTGAGGAGCTTTCCTCAGCTTAAACATTCTCATCTATTATCCTTCTATTAGGATGGTGTAATGAGTCTGTTTAATCCCTGATTATGGCTTAACCTCATTACTTAACACTAAACAAAAACAACAAAAACATCTAAATAATCACAAGTAGGTTAATGATCTTAATCCTACACCATGGTAATTAAGTGTGAGAATCTGACTTCACACTTAAGGTATTCTCATTACCCCTAATCAGAGGGAAGATGTGATGAGTTTACTAAATCCATTGGTTTAGGCTTAAGCTCATTAACTTATGACAAACTTTCAAAAGCAGTAAAAGACTGAAAACATAAAAACAAGCAATAATCGTCTCCTCCGGGATTCTTTTCTCATCTCATTCACTCACAAACGAGAACTTGCTTCTTCCGTCTAATGCAAGACAGTTTGCACCTGAGCCAGACAGGTCATACACTTGAGCATAGGCAAGTAAGCAATTCACAAGTCAATTCATCTTTCAGTCTCTTTGGGTCGAACTACGGTGCTCTGACTTCCTCATTGCACGAGAGGATACGTAGGCATAACTTAACAGTTATCGAACAAAAGTCTCTGTATATTCCCCCTCCCCCAACTTTATTCTTTTAGCCTCATGATCTTGAGCATTTCACTCCTGTTCCTACACTGACACTTTTCACTTATACACTTCACATTTCTTCTACACTAACACCTGTACATCCTTTTCCAGCTATTGTATACACAAATTGCACTGACACTACCCCTTTAAAACACAAATCTTTTAAGCGTGGATCCCGTCGAGTACGGCGGACAATCTGGGTGCTAATACCTTCCCAGGTTGTAACCAACCCCCTTTCTCAATCTCTCTGGTTCGCAACCGTCTTATCCATCTCTTTCTAGGTCTATGCAGCATTGCCTTTCCCCCGGGATAAAAATGCCTAGTTGGCGACTCTATTCATCTCCAGTGAGTTCACGGCTGTGTGTTCTCATTGTCCCTCTCGCCGACCGTTCGCGTCTGTACCTTTATCTGGGCCTGGTCCCACTTATCGGGAGCGACAGCTTGGCGACTCTGCTGGGGACCCTTATACTGCAACCAGGGCTTCTGGTTCTTTTTGTGGGTTCCTCCTAGCGCTTGTTTGGTTTGTGTTTACTGGGGTGTTATCTGTGCTTGTATGTTTGTTTTATTTACTGCTTTATGTACAGTTACTTTATTGCTTTCTTTATAGTTTTGCATATATCATACTGTCATGCTGTGCTGGCTGGATCTGTTGTTTGCTTTGGTGGGTGGGTGTTCCATTGAGAGTTAAGGTCCTATACCTGGGACCTGAGTGACACTTAGGCTAGAGTGAATCATATTCTTTCCCATTCCATCTCGGTCTGGTGCGGGAATATGAAACACGGTTCAGATATGGGTTTCTTCTTGAGAACTCTGTGTTGCAGATTTCCTGCAATGCTAGGGCTATCTGGGAAGCCTGCTAAGTCTGGATGACCTTTAGTATTGACCTTCAGAAACTGAGGTGAATTAGAGGAGGAACTTTTATGGTTATTGTAAACACTGTACCTCCGGGTTAGGAGTGTTTACACTTCTCATAACTGATCCAAGTCTGAGGATCCTTGTTTTAGAACACCACCTGTGAGGGGGTTGGGTTGTTTACAGGTTTGCAGGTACCCTTGGCCTCAACATACCCTGTTACTTTGATTTGATTAAGAATACTCCATGTTGGAACAGTTCTTGTGATTCTAAACCCTGGACATGTGGCTCTTTATTTGAGTCCCCCACCTTGGTTACTGGATTTATAGACCTCCATCTGGAATTCTTGAACATACTTGGACCTATATCAGGGCACTTGATCAGATCCAGCTCAGTCACAAACCCTTGCATATCATTTGCATACATAATCATTGCATCATTTTGACATTTGCTTATTTGTGTTTCAGGGTATCCATCTTCATTTTTGGCTTAGGTTTGACCCCATCATCAGTATTGACCTATCTTCATCAGCATCTGCTTCAGCTATCAGCTATCTACTTCAGTTACCTGCACCAGCCAATCAGTGGCCCATTCTTCAGTATCATCATCAGCACCTGTCTCTACTCATCCTCAACATCATGGCACCTAAAAAGAGCAACATCACCTACCACTTCTTCCAGCCAGAGCTAGCTGACATCAGGAGGATTCAGACCCTGATCACTCCAGACCATATACCACTGTTCAGGGAACACTATGGAGATATACTTGATGTGGTTATGGATCTGGACCCTTCACAGAGAAGCCTGATCCACACCTGTCTTCAGTTTTATGATCCCCCACTGAGGTGTTTCACTTTTCAGGACTTTCAGCTGGGCCCTTTATTGGAAGAATACTCATCATTGGTTGGTATACCTATCAGAGGTGGAATCCCTTTCAACCCTGAGATGGTCTTTCCTGGTAATGAAGAGGTAGCAAAGGCCTTGCATCTGGAATCAGTTCTGATAGGGCAGCATATGACTTCTAAGGCTGGAATCCCTGGCTTCCATCTGGATTTCTTGATCTCTCAAGCTACCCTGAAAGCTTCTTTAGGAGAGTGGAAAGCTGTCTGTGCTTTATTGGCCTTGAGCATATATGGGATCATATTATTTGCAGATGAGCCTCGATTCATCAGCAAGAATGCAATCCATCTTTTCATCCTAAAGAACCCAATGCCAACCTTGTTGGGGGATCTCTACTATTCAGTGCATCAGAGGAATGAAAAGCAGAGGGGAAGGTTAGTGAGGTGCTGTGCTCCTTTGTTCCATACTTGGCTTCTCAGGCATCTACCCAAGACAGATGCATTTTTAAACCCTCATCAACAGAGAAACTGGGCTAGAAGACTTACTGCTCTAACTTCAGCTGATATCAGGTGGTGCACTCAAAGCACAAAAGGCATGGATATCATCACCAGCTGTGGGCATTTTCCCAATGTGCCCCTAATAGGAGTTAAGGGTAGTATTAATTACAATCCTCTGCTGTTCAAAAGACAACTGGGCTATGCACTGGTCCACACTCCCAAGACACAAGACTTGGCTGAGACTCTTTATTGTGAGAACAAGCCTAATCTGGCTATTGTTAGGCAGGCAGCCTGGGCCTGGGACAATGTTCAAACCAAGGGGGTAACCATTCTAGGGAAGTGCAACAATGTGGCATCAGCACAATATTATGAGTGGTCCTATGCCAGGGCTCAATTCTCTGGAATGCCCTTTACCGTGGAGGATATGCCTGGACCATCCTCAGCACCACCCCCTGCCACTGTCAGTTTGGAGGAGTTTGAGGGTTTGAAGGAGAGAAATGAGAAGTTAACTCAGGCTTTGCAGAAGACCCTCCGGGAGTTTGGTGTTTGACCATTTGTTTGTTGTTGCTTTCATTCCATGTACTTTTATTTTCTTGTAATGTATTTTGACCCCTCAGAGGGCTTGTGTTTGTAAACAAACTATGTACCATTTGTCTTTTGTAATATATGTATTAGTTTGTTCCATCCGAGTTTACTTCGAAAGCAACATCAACAGCATCTTCAAGGGTCTGGAAGGGTCAAAACCGAATGCCAAGCCGGATACCTTGAAAACAAATAAGCATACTGCATTGCATGCTAACCCTTTGTTTGTTTTGTAGGTTTTTGTTTTATTGTTGCTAACTCTGTTGTGATGTTCAGGAACTATTGCTCGACGCCGAGTATTTCCCCTCAACCGTCCGCACCGCTATCCAACCCGTAACAACCTTCCGGGCATTCAAATGGATCAGGTACAGCAGGACCTTGCAGAGGTTAGAAATCAAATGGCAAACGAAAGATTGGAAATGAGAACGCAGATGACTCAGTTTATGGAAGTGATGAACAACATGGCTCAGAGCCAAGAAAGATTGAGAGCCATGGTGGAAAGGCAGAATCAAGAGGATCCACATATAGGGACTGCTGGCACAAGCAACAACGAGAGGGTCCAACCTCATGTCAATCCCCCTGTGTTTGGTCCCCACCTTCATCCAGAGGTTAATATTCCTGCAAATGATCAAGGGACTGCCACTGCAGGAAGGGTATTGCAAGAAGACCCCCAAGAGGATCAGTTTACAGTGATGGGTGCTGGGGAAGAAGCTTATGACAGAAGGTTGGATGAGATAGCTGAGAAATTAAGATCCTTAGAGTCTCAAAACTCTTTGGGTTTTGACGTTATGGACATGGGCTTGGTAGACGGGGTCAGGATTCCCCATAAGTTTAAGCCTCCTTGTTTTGAAAAATACAACGGGACTTCATGCCCCCGGACCCATTTACAATCATTTCTGGGGAGGCTGAAGGCCTATACTATGGATGAGAAGCTCTGGATGTTCTATTTCGAAGACAGCTTGACGGGAGCTTCAAGAGAATGGTACTCTCATCTGACGAGAGCAACTATCAGGTGTTGGAAGGACCTGGCAGAGGCCTTTATCAGACAGTATCAGTACAACTTAGATATGGCACCCAACAGGACCCTCCTAATGGGAATGTCACAGTCGTCAAGGGAAAGTTTCCGAGAGTACGCCCAGAGATGGAGGCAATTGGCTGCTGCTGTTCAGCCACCTATGTCAGAGAGGGAAATGGCAAATATGTTTATGAACACCCTCCAGGGAACATATATTGACAGACTGGCTGCTTTCTCTTCCACTAGCTTTGCAGATGTTGTCATAGCTGGAGAGAGAATTGAGAGCCTGTTAAAGATGGGCAAAATTTCTGACAATGGTGCCAGCTCGTCCAGCAATACAAGGAAGCCTTTTGCAGGCCCAAGAAGAACTGGCGAGACCAATGCCATCCACACCAACAGGGGCAAACCCCAGTATGTTCACAGGTCTGTAGTAGCAGTCACCATTCCCGCTCCAGCTCATCCACAACCAACTTATCAACCTCCGCAGCAAAACTATCAGCAACAACCTCAGTACCATCAACAAGCTCAGTATCCTCCGAGAAACTACAACAACACCACCAACAACAATCAGCAAAGGCCATTCCAACAGAGGCCATCTCAAGCCAATAGGGTGATCGATCCGATCCCTATGCCATATGCTACATTGCTGCCACAACTCCTGAAACTCAACCTAGTTGAGCTAAGGACGTTGGCACCTCCAGATCCTAATAGTCTACCCAGGAATTACGACTCCAACGCCAGATGTGCTTTTCACTCAAATGCACCTGGCCACAGTACAGAAAAGTGCAGAGCCTTGCACATGAAGGTACAAGACCTGGTAGACTCTAAGGCCCTGAATTTTGCAACACCACCCAATGTCAATAAAAACCCTATGCCGAACCACGGTGGTCCCAGAATTAATGCTATCGAAGAAGACAAGCCGTCTTATTTGATAACTAGTGTGGGTCAGATCCGGACACCGTTGGTAGAGATCAAGGCTCAGCTCCTCGAATGTCAAATGTTCCCGGGGTGTGAGTTAGGGTGTGCTTACTGCAATATTTCGGTAAATGGGTGTGATAACTTGAGGAATGGCATAGATGGTCTCATTCAGAGTGGCCAACTTCAAATCACCACATCATTTCCAACAAATCCAGCAATCTCATCAGCAACAACTCCAGTACCTCCTACAACTGCAACAACCATTGTTCCCGACAATTCTTCGGCTTCATCAACAAGTACTTCATCTGTCGTTTCAACCGACCAGATATCAACAAACGTTCCTTCTACAACTCCAGCACCACTTCATTTTGAAACTCCTACAACAACAACACCCATCCTTCCAACAATGTCTCCTACAGCATCAATTACAAACAATGAAGATATCTCAACCGTTACAATCTACTACGATCCAGAAAATAACTCTGCCTACAATTCACAAAGTGCTACTCCCGTCATAGCACCGGTCCCGATATACTACGATCCACAGACTATCACAATTCCTTCCGCAGCTGCAATCAGTCCAGTCACTATCACGGTGCCTGGACCAGTACCTTATGAAAGCAGTAACGCCATCCCGTGGCATTACGGCTCTGACCTGTACTGCGAAGGACAAAAAATCAATTTTGAAACATCAACCCCTACACCACAAATAGACAATGTGGGAGGAGGCGGAGGCTTCACTCGAAGCGGACGTCTCTTTGCCCCACAAATTCAGAGATCCACTGCCGAAGCAGAAGCTGCTGCCAAGGCAAAAGGGAAAAGCTTGGTGCAGGAAAAGCAGGTTGTTAAAGAAGCTTTGAAGACGCCCTTTGATCAAGAGGTTGATGAATTCATGAGAATCATCAAGAAAAGTGATTACAAAATAGTGGATCAGCTTCACCAGACGCCTTCCAAGATCTCAATCCTATCATTGCTTATGTGCTCCGAAGCTCATCGGAATGCACTACTCAAAGTCTTGCACGCAGCTTATGTGCCTGAAGAGATCACCGTCAATCAGTTGGAGGCTGTAGTTGGAAATGTTAATGCTAGTCATGGACTAGGGTTCACCAACACTGATTTGACCACGGAAGGCCGCAACCATAACAAGGCTTTGCACATAACCATGGAATGTAAAGGTGCAGTCCTTTCCCATGTGCTGGTAGACACAGGGTCATCCCTCAATGTCTTACCTAAGAAGGCCCTTGTGAAGCTAGAGTATGACGGATTGGCGTTGCGACCCAGCAACCTGGTGGTGAGAGCCTTTGATGGTTCTAAGAGATCGGTTCTGGGAGAGATTGAGTTGCCCATAACGATTGGCCCGCAAACTTTCAAAACGACCTTCTACGTGATGGATATACAGCCCGCCTACAGCTGTCTATTGGGTAGGCCATGGATTCACGCCGCTGGCGCCGTGACCTCAACCCTTCACCAGAAGTTAAAATTCGAGTGGGAGGGTCAAGTCGTTACAATCTGTGGAGAGGAGGATATTTTTGTCAGCCACCTGGCTACTTATAAATACATTGAGATGGATGGGGAGATCCATGAAACAATGAGTCAAGGGTTCGAGGCCTTGAACATCAATGAAACATCTGCTGTACCTGGAACCTCAATGACATCATATCAACAAGCCCGGAAGGTTGTTGAAGAAGGAAGTGCCCAAGGCTGGGGCGAACTACTACCGGTGGAGAAGAAAGAGGATAGATTTGGGTTGGGTTACAAACCAACTCAACGAGATCAAGCAGAGGCTGCAAAAGAGCCCAACTTTGTTAGTGGGGGGATGCTCACCCCTGATGCTGTCAACAATTTAGAAGACGAGCTGGAAGAAGAATGCAACCTGGAAAGCTAGATTCGTCCAAAGATCCCGGGGAGCAGTATCTCGAACTGGTCTTCCCAGGAAATTATAAGAGTTACTCATGCAGAGTAATTATTATTTCCTGTATTTTATAGCATGCATCAAAGTCTTGCATCTTGCCCAAGATGACAAGACTCATTTTGTAATCGGGCCATCTGTACTTTTTGTGCAACAAGATTAATCAATGAAATATCAGACATCTTTTTGCAAATGAGTCTTTTCTTTTCCGCTCACTGTTTTTCCATTTTTCTTTTTGTACAAAAAAATAAATGGAAGTGTTTTCAAAATGACAACTTTATTTCACTTTTCTAAACAAGAATTAAAATCAAATCACTAAAATGAACAAACTGAACCCTTGCAGAGTGTGCCTTCCAGACAGCACCGACAACAGCACGGCTACGACTTCGTATGACTTTGACAATCCTATCAATCAAGCTGATGAAGGGGTTGAAGAAGATTATGAGCTTCCTGAAGAGCTAGCCAGGTTGTTAAGACAAGAGGAAAAGGTTATTACTCCTCACCAGGAGGAGGTTGAAGTGATCAATCTTGGTACAGATGAAGACGTGAAAGAAGTTAAAATCGGGGCCTGCTTGCAAGACTCAGTGAAGAGACAACTGATTGACCTGCTTCGAGAGTATGTGGACGTGTTTGCTTGGTCTTATCAAGATATGCCAGGGTTGGATACCGACATTGTTGTGCACAAGCTGCCTTTAAGAGAAGAATGCCCGCCGGTTAAACAGAAACTACGCCGTACTCGCCCGAACATGGCAATGAAAATCAAGGAAGAGGTACAGAAGCAATGGGACGCCGGGTTCCTTGCCGTGACTAGCTATCCACCGTGGGTTGCTAACATAGTACCTGTGCCTAAGAAAGACGGCAAAGTAAGAATGTGTGTTGACTACCGGGATCTGAACAGAGCTAGCCCAAAAGATGACTTCCCATTACCTCACATTGATGTATTGGTGGATAACACGACTCAGTTCTCGGTATTCTCCTTCATGGATGGATTTTCAGGATACAATCAGATCAAAATGTCACCTGAAGACATGGAGAAGACAACCTTCATCACACCCTGGGGCACGTTCTGCTACAAGGTAATGCCATTTGGGCTCAAGAATGCCGGTGCAACGTATCAACGGGCTATGGTAACATTATTCCACGATATGATTCATAAAGAGATAGAATGTTATGTGGATGACATGATTGCCAAGTCCCTTACTGAAGAAGATCATCTGGTGAATCTGCTGAAGCTGTTCAAGCGTCTGAGAAAGTACCAACTAAAGTTGAACCCCAACAAATGCACATTCGGGGTGCGATCTGGTAAGCTGCTGGGATTTATTGTAAGTGAGAAAGGGATTGAAGTTGACCCTGACAAAGTCAAAGCCATCCAAGAGATGCCTGCACCGAAGACAGAGAAGGAAGTTCGAGGGTTCTTAGGTCGATTGAACTACATTTCACGGTTCATATCTCACCTCACAGCAACCTGTGAGCCCTTGTTCAAATTGTTAAGAAAAGAACAAACGGTCAGGTGGAATGAAGACTGCCAGAAGGCATTTGACAAGATCAAGAAATACTTACAAGAACCTCCAATCCTTATGTCGCCAGTCGAAGGAAGACCTCTAATAATGTACTTGACAGTATTAGAAGAGTCAATGGGGTGTGTGTTGGGCCAGCATGACGAGTCTGGTCGAAAAGAGTATGCAATATACTACCTAAGCAAAAAGTTTACCGACTGTGAACAACATTATTCACTGCTCGAGAAAACTTGCTGTGCTTTAGTGTGGGCTGCTCGCCGACTGAGACAGTATATGTTGACCCACACTACCTTGTTGATCTCAAAAATGGACCCAGTTAAGTACATATTTGAGAAGCCAGCTCTTACCGGACGGGTTGCAAGATGGCAAATGATCCTTACAGAATATGACATCCAATACACATCTCAGAAAGCCATCAAGGGCAGTGTATTATCTGAATATCTTGCTGAGCAACCCATTGATGATTACCAGCCTATGAGATTTGACTTCCCTGATGAAGACATCATGTTCATAAAAGCAAAAGATCATGAAGAGCCTGTTCACACTGAAGGGCCTGACCCGGAAGAAGAATGGACTATGATGTTTGATGGGGCTGTTAATATGAATGGTCGTGGTGTTGGTGCAGTACTCATTACACCTAAGGGAGTCCACATGCCTTTCTCGGCAAAACTCACTTTCAACTGCACTAACAACGAAGCTGAATACGAAGCTTGCATTATGGGTCTCGAGGAAGCCATTGACCTCAGGATCAAGACATTGACTGTATTCAGAGATTCAGCTTTGGTAATCAATCAAACCAACGGCAAATGGTACACCCACCAAGATCATCTGATACCTTACAGGGATTATACAAGGAGGTTATTGACTTTCTTTACAACAGTCAAGCTTGAGTATATCCCTCGGGACGAGAATCAGTTTGCAGATGCCCTGGCTACCATTTTATCCATGATCAAAGTTCAAGCTGCCAACTTTGTACCGCAAATCTCAGTGTCCAGACTTGACAGGCCGGTATATGTATTTGCAGCAGATGTTGTTAAAGATGATAAGCCTTGGTTCCACGACATTAAGTGCTTCTTGGAGGATCAGACATACCCACCTGGGGCATCTTCCAATGATAAGAAGACTTTGAGAAGGCTTGCTGGTAGTTTCTTCTTGAACACTGATGGGTCTTTATACAAAAGGAATTTTGATATGGTACTCCTCAGATGCGTTGACAAAACAGAAGCAGACTTGTTAATGCATGAAGTGCACGAAGGATCCTTTGGTACCCATGCGGGAGGGCATGCCATGGCTAAAAAGTTACTAAGATCAGGTTATTACTGGATCACAATGGATGCCGACTGTTGTGCCTACGCCAGAAAATGCCACAAATGCCAGATCTATGCAGATAAGGTGCATGTGCCTCCCAATCCTTTGAACGTAATGTCTTCACCTTGGCCCTTTGCTATGTGGGGCATTGACATGATTGGCAAGATTGAACCGACTGCTTCGAACGGCCACAGATTCATCCTGGTCGCCATTGACTATTTCACCAAGTGGGTTGAAGCAGCATCATATGCAAATGTTACAAGACAAGTGGTAGCCAGATTCCTGAAGAGAGATATCATCTGTCGATATGGAGTGCTCGAGCGAATCATTACTGATAATGGTTCCAACTTAAACAACAAAATAATGGCTGGGCTATGCCGGGACTTCGAAATTCAACATCACAATTCTTCTCCTTACAGGCCAAAGATGAACGGCGCTGTCGAGGCAGCAAATAAGAATATCAAGAAGATTGTGCAGAAGATGGTAGTCACTTACAAATACTGGCATGAAATGCTACCATTTGCCTTGCATGGGTACCGTACGTCAATCAGAACATCCACTGGGGCAACACCGTATCAGCTTGTGTATGGTATGGAAGCAGTCCTACCTGTTGAAGTTGAATTACCCTCCCTACGGGTGCTGATGGATGTTAAACTGAGTGAAGCAGAATGGGTTCGGGCCCGATACGAACAACTGAGTCTGATTGAAGAGAAAAGATTGGCTGCAATCTGTCATGGGCAGTTATATCAGAAGAGAATGAAGAAAGCCTTCGATCAGAAAGTCAGGCACCGAGAGTACCAAGTAGGAGATCTTGTGCTGAAGAGAATCCTCCCTCCTCATACAGACCACAGGGGCAAATGGACTCCAAATTATGAAGGACCATTTGTAGTAAAGAAAGTTTTTTCGGGTGGAGCACTGATACTCAGCACCATGGATGGTGAAGACTTCCCATCCCCTGTGAATTTAGATGCAGTTAAAAAATACTTCGCATAAAATGACCCGCTGGACACAAAAACAGAATGTAAGTCCAGGCAAAATAGGGCATCCCGGAGAGTCAAAAAAACAGAATAAAAGACTCGGGCAAAAATAAGGGAAATAAACAAAAAATGTACACCCGCTGAGTTGAAAATCCGCATTGGACAGCTCAGGCAAAAATGGGTATCCCGATGGATTGAAAACCCGAAAGGGCGATCCATGCAAAATAAGGGAATAAGCGAACAACTGCATTCTGAATTCGTCTGTATCACTTACAACTTGGTAAGCTCCGAAAGGGTCAAGCTTCAATCAGAATCAGCCTTCTTCAGAAAGCGAGACGAGAAGAACGTCAAAAGTCATACGAGTCATAACAAGAGAGGAAGCTCCTTAAAGCGTCATCAACATTGCCAGCATTTTGTTTCTCAATTTGTAACGATCTCCTCATTTCGGGGGATTTGTTTCTTTGACTGTATCTCGCCAATTCAGGGCATATGAATTAATAAAATCAGATTTTTCAGTCATGTCTCGTCTTGTACATTTCTATTTGCAAAAAGTGTCTGATGTCTTAAAGAAAAATTGATTGCATAAAATACAGATGTTTATCTTCAAAGATAAAAACGTGCTTGCAGGAAATATACTTACTCTCAGAAGTATCTAAACTCCTATGACGAAATCCAGTAAAGGATACCTTGGGATTACTTGTGCGTTTCCTTATCTTTGCAGGATTGCAGGTATCCAGAATGCAACTTGGTGCATGTGAGCTCCATCCCAGCGAGCTGGCAAATCAACACTCAGTCTCCGCACCCGAAGTGTCTTCTCCCCAGCTGAGTTGCCACTTGCTACTTCTCCCCATCAGAGTTGCCAGGCATCACAGAAGGCGCCCATATCCCCGGCTGAGTCAGGAATCCGCCTCAACGGAATTTCTAGGGAGGCCTTTCAGTGATTCCTCTCTTTCTCCCCAGCCGAGTTTCCATCTCGCCCTCAGCCGAGTACAAAAGTCAAGGAGCTACCTCCCCACAGAGCTCCAGCCTCTATCCAGAAGAGCAGTGCATAGAAGATCACAACAGAGTGAAGAAAGCTTCTACAAACCCCAGCTGGGTCTCTCATTTATAAGGATAGGTCTATCAATGACCCATATCCCCAAGCAGATATCATATCATCAGATCTACCAATGATCTCATCCCCAGCTGGGATGTCCATTTCAACAGATCGACCGAAGATCTTCGTGGCAGCGGGATCCGAATCCCGGTTTGGTATCTTTGCATAATCATAACATTCGCATCATACTCACCCACAAAGCGTAGCATTCCGTTTTAACACGGAGCATTACGGAAAAAATCAAACATATAGCATATTCATGAGCCATGTTTGGAATCAACACTTGTGAATAATGACAATCCGTCAGTATACAGAATACTTCTCCCAAATCCCCAGCGGAGGTTCCCCCAGCAAATCAGTTGCCTCACATTCACAAACACCAGTAAATACACTCCCTTTGACACCTGTCCATGTCATCACTCCCCAATAAAGTCACCCGAGCACCCTGTGCAAACAATAACATTCGTATTACAGATACTTCTTTTTGACACCCATCTGTGTCATAACCCAGCAGAAAGCCAAAGACGTCCTCTTTGCACTCACATATATATACAATCCTTTGACACCCGTCCGTGTCATATCCCCAGCGCAGTCATCTACACTTTGCATATCAGATACTTGTTTATATTACACTCTTCTCCTTTTGACACTCGTCCGTGTCGCACTCCCCAGCTGTTAAATACTCATCTATATACCAATCACTCTTATACAGATACTCGTCCGTAACTTATATATACCACTCAAATCCCCTCAGAGTCAGCACTCGTCCGTGTTCTTTGTTAACCAGTTGGTACTCGTCCGTACCATCATCTCAGAACATGCGTCAAGGGTTTGTTTCTGCATGATACTCGCCCGTATCATAGTCTTAAGGATGCTCGTCCGCATCTTTAATCCATACACTGTGTCAAATACTTTTGTCTTCTTGAATATGGACACTCGTCTGTGTCTACCATTCCCCAGAAGAGTCCCTTCGGATTCAACACTCGTCCGTGTTCTCTGCTAACCAGTTGATACTCGTCCGTATCATCATCTCTGAACACGTGTCAGTATTTGTTTCTACCCGATACTCGTCCGTATCGTAGTCTTAAGGATGCTCGTCCGCATCTTTAATCTATACAGAAACATCTAAACACTTACCCTTTTATTTCTTGGATGTAAACACTCGTCCGTGTCTACTACTCCCCAGGAGATCGCCAGCAAAGCTTTTTTCTTTTTCTGACACTCGTCCTGTGTCAGGATAAACCCTGAGAGCAGCCGTACCCTGCTAGGTGGTCGTCCTCCACCTCTTGATGGTCGTCCTCCATCATGCTCATCCGATGGCCGTCCCCATCGTTGATATTTTAGCAGCCGTCCCCTGCTAGGTGGTCGTCCTCCACCTTTTGATGATCGTCCTTCATCATTTTATCCAATGGCCGTCCCCATTGTTGATTTTGGTTATCTGGCATTCGTCCTATGTCATGACAAACCTTGAGAGCAGCCGTCCCCTGCTAGGTGGTCGTCCTCCACCTCTTGATGGTCGTCCTCCATCATGCTCATCCGATGGCCGTCCCCATCATTGACCTTTTATCCGGCATTCGTCCTATGTCGCGATACTTTCGGCAGCCGTACCCTGCCAGGTGGTCGTCCTCCACCTTAGATGACCGTCCCTCATCTTAACCAAACAGAGCAGCCGTACCCTGCTAGGTGATCGTCCTTCACCTTTGATGACTGTACCTCATCATCTGTTTATTTCATTTATTCTTTAACCCGATGGCCGTCCCCTTCGTGGTCCCTTTTCTTTTTTAGCCCGATGGCCGTCCCCATCGTTGGTTACTTTTCTTTATGAACTTGATGGCCGTCCCTGTCATGTTTCATTAATCCCCAGAAATTTTTACAGCTTTATCTTGATGGCCGTCCCCATCATAATTCTTTTATCCCCAGCATGTCGGCCGTCCCCGTCATTGCTTTATTTTCCACACTTCTCCCAGCATGTCGGCCGTCCCCGTCATTGCTCTTTACCCAGCAGTCGTCCTCTGCTCGACGGTCGTCCTCCGTCGCCCACACTTTACAATATACTTTATTTTCCTTTACAATCTATATCCCTTTTCTTCTTCATTCTGTGAGTGCAAATTTTGGACTGTCTTTGGTATTCAACCACAAGTTATCTCGCTTGCCTGTTAAGCCGTTGCTTACAACCTGCACAGCTAACTCATGATTGAATAGGGGCAGCTGTAAACACCCCAAATTTGCCCTCACCCATTCACACCATGGCTTGTGATCATTTCATATGCATAAACACAATCATAACATCTCATATCACATTTTTAAGTCTTTGCATTGGTTCTAAGTCATCTGCATCTAGGGTTTGTGATCTGAGCAATCCAAGAGCTTCTTGAGCCATTTCAAAGGTCATCAATCACTTCAAAGGGGTCTATGTGTGTTCAAACATCATATTATATCCCCTCAAAGTCAAGAATGCCAAAGAATCACAAGAACTGGGATTGGTATGGAGGCAAAGCCAAGTTTGACTGCACAGTTGACCTAAAATTAGGGTTTTGGTTTCAGAGGCCATAACTCCAAATTTTTTGGTCATTCTTGTTTCTATTGGTCTCTATATGGTATAGGGAGTATTCATATCAATTTTCATGAAGAAATTCCATGGGGAAGTCATCTGATCAAGAGTTGACTTTTCAGACAAGTCAGTGCAAAATCAGGGCATCTGAGGCCCCCAATGACCCAACCAAGGGGTGATCTTCATCATTTTGAGTGTATATGATCTTTATTTGATCATGTAAGAAGGTTGAAGTTCATAAAATTCAAGAATTACAAGTTTTTGCAAAGTTGACTTTTTAGGGCATGGTTGACTTTTAAGGAATATGTCATTTTATGTAACTTTTTCAACCCTTGCTTTTTGATCCAAAAATGCCTCAAATGAAAAAACTTTGGTCATGAAAGTTGTAGATTAGATCTTTCCCTTTTCAAAAAGTACAAGAACATGACCTAATTCATTTTGGATCAAAAGTTATGGTGTGTCAAAGTTGGCAAAAATCACTAATTTTCAAAATATGCACCAAATGGAAAACTTGCAAAAACTTTGTACCAAGGCATTTGTGGCTTCTAGTTCATACCAAGGCACCAAATGGAAAACTTGCATTGTTCATAAACCCTAATTTGGGCTTCCATATGCATCCATCTTGCATTTTCTTGCATAACATGACTTGCCATGACATTCCATGCCTCCATTTGATTCATTTAACATCATAAGACATATTTAAAGCATGTTTGATCATTGCACCTTGCATTTGTCATGTTGTATGCCATATGCATCTCATAACTTTTCATGTATGTTCATGTGTCTTAACATGCTTCATTTGCATTCATAAGCTTGCATGATCATCCCCATGTGTTGTTTCTGGTTTGGTAGCATCTCATAGCATCATTAACATCATGTATATGCTTCTGGTTTGGTTTTTCATCATACCATTTCATCTCATTTTGCATTGCATTGCATTTTCTTTTCTAACTTTTCAGGTGGTAAGTGATTTTGAGAAGTGAATTTGCCTTCACCTCTCATAACTTTTCTTTTCATCTCTCTTGCATCCATGCTGCATTTTATCTTGTGTTTGAGATTGAGCTTGCTCATTCTTCTTCTTCCCACTTTCTTTCTTCAAGTGACTTGACTTCTTGAATGAAGCAAGTTACTTTGCTTCTCTTGATCCTTTCATCTGCTTCCTGGTGGTTCCATTGAAGACTTCTCTTGAAAACCCCACAAACCTTAGGAACAACCAAGCATGACAATGATTAGGGTTTTGATTAGTCTCCCCTCTTAGTTTTACCTTTGTGTCTCTTTTGAGTCATCTCTTCTCACCTCATAATCAGGGACTAAACCCTAAAGGCTTTAAGGCTTTGTGATTAAGCTTATGCCTGCATCCTTCTCTTAGGATGGAGTGTATAACTTTAATCCTAAGTGTTAAACCCTTAAGGTGTTTAAATCTCTTAATCAATTCACTTAATAATTATCAAGACATCACACTTGTAACTTGGGCCTTGCATTAGGGTTCTAATTCTTCCTTAATTGGTTAAGAAGGACTAACCCTAGTGATAATGGACAAGTCCCCCTCAAGTTGTCTTACAAACTCTAAAAATCACTTCATCATCATACCATTAATTAAAATCCACTTAATAAAGGCTTTGTTTTGTCATGAGTTTAATCCCTAATCATGGATTAAGTTGAGGATCTTTCCTCAGCTTAAACATTCTCATCTATTATCCTTCTATTAGGATGGTGTAATGAGTCTGTTTAATCCCTGATTATGGCTTAACCTCATTACTTAACACTAAACAAAAACAACAAAAACATCTAAATAATCACAAGTAGGTTAATGATCTTAATCCTACACCATGGTAATTAAGTGTGAGAATCTGACTTCACACTTAAGGTATTCTCATTACCCCTAATCAGAGGGAAGATGTGATGAGTTTACTAAATCCATTGGTTTAGGCTTAAGCTCATTAACTTATGACAAACTTTCAAAAGCAGTAAAAGACTGAAAACATAAAAACAAGCAATAATCGTCTCCTCCGGGATTCTTTTCTCATCTCATTCACTCACAAATGAGAACTTGCTTCTTCCGTCTAATGCAAGACAGTTTGCACCTGAGCCAGACAGGTCATACACTTGAGCATAGGCAAGTAAGCAATTCACAAGTCAATTCATCTTTCAGTCTCTTTGGGTCGAACTACGGTGTTCTGACTTCCTCATTGCACGAGAGGATACGTAGGCATAACTTAACAGTTATCGAACAAAAGTCTCTGTATATTCCCCCTCCCCCATCTTTATTCTTTTAGCCTCGTGATCTTGAGCATTTCACTCCTGTTCCTACACTGACACTTTTCACTTATACACTTCACATTTCTTCTACACTGACACCTGTACATCCTTTTCCAGCTATTGTATACACAAATTGCACTGACACTACCCCTTTAAAACACAAATCTTTTAAGCGTGGATCCCGTCGAGTACGGCGGACAATCTGGGTGCTAATACCTTCCCAGGTTGTAACCAACCCCCTTTCTCAGTCTCTCTGGTTCGCAACCGTCTTATCCATCTCTTTCTAGGTCTATGCAGCATTGCCTTTCCCCCGGGATAAAAATGCCTAGCTGGCGACTCTATTCATCTCCAGTGAGTTCACGGCTGTGTGTTCTCATTGTCCCTCTCGCCGACCGTTCGCGTCTGTACCTTTATCTGGGCCTGGTCCCACTTATCAGGAGCGACAGATAGCCTCAACTGTATATAGGTCACGGATCTTTATTCTGTTTTTATCCAGCGGGTCTTTTTTACACGAAGTATTTTCTTACTGCATCTGCGTTGACAGGGGATTGGAAGTCTTCTCCGTCCATGGTTGTCAGCATCAAGGCTCCACCTGAGAATACCTTTTTAACCACGAACGATCCTTCATAGTTCGGTGTCCACTTGCCCCTGTGATCATTGAGAGGAGGAAGAATCATTTTCAGCACTAAGTCACCTGGCATGTACCTCAGTGGTCGCACCTTCTTATCAAAAGCCTGCTTCATTCGTCGTTGATACAACTGTCCATGGCATACAGCTGCTAGACGCTTTTCTTCAATGAGGCTCAACTGATTATATCTGGATCGGAGCCACTCAGCTTCATCTAGCTTAATGTCCATCATCAACCTCAACGAGGGGATTTCCACTTCAATTGGTAGGACTGCCTCCATACCATACACCAGTGAAAACGGGGTTGCCCCGATTGAAGTACGTACTGACGTTCTGTACCCATGCAACGCAAATGGTAGCATCTCATGCCAGTCTTTGTATGTCACAACCATCTTCTGCATGATCTTCTTGATGTTCTTGTTGGCCGCCTCGACGACGCCATTCATCTTCGGGCGATATGGAGAAGAGTTGTGATGCTCTATTTTGAAATCTCGACACAAGTCAGCCATCATCTTGTTGTTGAAATTTGAATCATTATCAGTAATGATCCTTTCAGGAATTCCGTATCGGCAAATGATGTCTCGTTTAATAAATCAGGCTACCACTTGTTTAGTGACATTGGCATAAGATGCCGCTTCGTGAAGTAGTCTATAGCAACCAGGATGAAGTGATGACCATTAGAAGCTGTCGGCTCGATCTTGCCAATCATATCAATGCCCCACATAGCGAACGGCCATGGTGAAGACATGACACTCAACGGATTCGGAGGCGCATGGACCTTATCAGCGTAGATTTGACATTTGTGGCATTTACGGGAGTACTTACAACAATCGGATTCCATGGTGATCCAATAATATCCCGATCTCAACAATTTCTTGGCCATAGCGTGTCCTCCAGCATGGGTACCAAAGGAACCTTCGTGAACCTCCTGCATCAACAGGTCTACTTCGTGTCTATCCATGCATCTGAGCAGCACCATGTCGAAGTTTCGCTTGTACAGCACGCCATCTTGATTCAAGAAGAAACCTTCTGCCAGTCTTCTAAGGGTCTTCTTGTCCTTACTGGATGCCCCAGCCGGGTATTCTTGAGCTTTCAGGAATTTCTTGATATCATGATACCAAGGCTTGTTATCTTCACCATTGTCGACTGCAAAGACATAAGCAGGTCTATCAAGACAGGAGACCGTAATTCGAGGCACGAAGTTCTCTTGACAAACTTTAATCATGGAAGACAAAATTGCTAGAGCATCAGCGAATTGGTTTTCATCTCGAGGAATATAATTCAGCTTGACTTTGGTGAAGAAAGATAACAGCCTCCTGACATAATCTCTTTAAGGAATCAAATGAGGTTGATGAACCAGCCATTTGCCATTGACTTGATTCACCACCAAAGCAGAATCTCCGAAGATCTCGATGTTCTTGACTCGCAAGTCGATTGCCTCTTCAATCCCCATGATACAAGCTTCATACTCTGCCTCATTGTTAGTGCATTCGAAAGTCAACCGAGCAACTAAAGGTGTATGGACCCCTTCTGGCGAGATGATAACAACACCTACTCCACTTCCATTCATGTTCACAGCCCCGTCAAAAATCAACTTCCATTTGGATTTAGGGTCTGGCCCCTCCTCTGGAAGTGGTTCTTCGTAGTCTTTCGACTTGAGGAACATGATGTCCTCATTCGGAAACTCAAACCTCATGGGTTGATAATCATCGATTGGCTGCTGAGCCAAGTATTCTGACAATACACTTCCTTTGATTTACTTTTGCGAAGTGTAATGTATATCATACTTTGTTAGTATCATCTGCCACCGGGCTACTCTTCCTGTCAGAGCTGGCTTTTCAAAGATGTATTTCACAGGATCCATCTTGGAAATTAAAAGAGTAGTGTGAGTCAGCGTGTACTGTCTTAGTCGGCGAGCAGCCCATGCCAAAGCGCAGCAAGTTTTCTTGAGTAGTGAGTAGCGCGTCTCACAATCGGTAAACTTTTTGCTAAGGTAATAAATGTCGTGCTCTTTTCGACCAGACTCGTCCTGCTGACCCAGCACACATCCCATCGACCCTTCAAGCACAGTAAGATACATAATTAAAGGTCTCCCTGGCATTGGAGGCATAAGAATTGGAGGTTCTAACAGGTATTCCTTGATTCGGTCAAAGGCTTGCTAGCAGTCTTCGTTCCATTTCATGGCCTGATTCTTCCTCAGAAGCTTAAAGATGGGCTCACACGTGGCCGTTAGATGAGAGATAAACCGTGCAATGTAGTTTAGTCTCCCTAAGAAACCACGTACTTGCTTTTCGGTCTTCGGCTCAGGCATCTCTTGGATGGCTTTCACTTTGGCTGGATCGACCTCAATTCCTCGTTCACTAACAATGAAGCTGAGTAACTTACCAGAACGAACCCCGAAGGTACACTTATTTGGATTCAACCTCAGTCTGAACTTCCGGAGTCTGTCGAACAACTTTGCTAGTTTAACCAAGTGCTCTTCCTCTGTTTGGGATTTCGCTATCATATCATCAACATAAACCTCAATTTCATGATGAATCATGTCGTGAAATAGCGTCACCATCGCTCGTTGATAAATGGATCATGCATTCTTCAAACCAAATGGCATAACCTTGTAACAGAAGGTGCCCCAAGGAGTGATGAAGGTTGTCTTTTCCATGTCGTCGGGAGACATTCTAATCTGATTATAGCCGGAAAATCCATCCATGAAGGAGAACACGGAAAACTGAGCAGTATTATCGACAAGCACATCTATGTGAGGTAGAGGGAAGGCATCTTTGGGGCTAGCCCTATTCAAATCCCTGTAGTCCACACACATCCTGACTTTACCGTCTTTCTTGGGAACCGGCACAATGTTGGCAACCCACGGAGGGTAACTGGTTACGGCCAAGAAGCCAGCATCAAACTATTTTTTTACTTCTTCTTTTATTTTAATTGCCATATCAGGACGTGTGCGCCTCAACTTCTGCTTTACTGGTGGGCAACCTTCTCTGAGAGGCAGCTTGTGTACCACAATGTCAGTGTCTAAACCAGGCATATCTTGGTAAGACCATGCGAAGACATCAAGATACTCTCGTAGCAAAGCAATCAAACGAGTCTTGACATATCCTTCTAATGTGGCCCCGATCTTGACTTCTTTCTTGTCTTCTTCAGAACCCAGGTTTATTACTTCGACGACTTCTTCGTGCGGCTGAATCATCTTCTCCTCCTGTTTAAGCAGCCTGGCCAATTCTTCAGGTAGTTCGCAATCCTCTTCACCTCCCTCATCGACATGATAAATTGGATTGTCGAAGTCATACTCGGCCATAACAGGGTCGTTATTGATGAGATCCGGTGACGAGCACCTGCATGAATGGTGATTCATGCAAGGCTTTAGAAAAGGCTTGAGAAAATGAGATACATTTCCAACTTTAAAACTTTTCTTTCTTTTTGAAAAAGAAAAATGCAAAAATGAAAGACAAAGAACACCATGAATGAATGCGAAACGTCAACTTTATTTATGATTGTAAATTGCGTTAGGAACATAAGAACCCTTACAAAGAGCTATTATGCCTCGGGCAAGACATAGTGCTTGAATACAGGAGAAGCAGAAACAAAAATTATTACTCTTCGGAAGAGGTGACCGAAATAAGCCTTTATGATGTCCAATTGCTAAGCTGAGTCCCTGGAACAACAGGCCTGATCCACTCATCTATGTCACAATCACTATCGACTGCGTCATCCTGCACAGTACTGACGTTTCCGTAGTCGACCACCCCCGCACTTGTGAAAGTAATTGGGCATTGACGACCTCTAGCATTCAGTTCGGACGATGACTGCCCAGGACAGTAACCAATTCCGAACATGTCTTTCTTTTCTGGCACCTCTACTGGACTGCCCCAGCTCTCTCGTACCCCAAATTCTACCAATTCAAGCGCTTTTTTATAAGATGCTATGGAAACCCCCTTCTTCGGTTCTTCAGGAGAAGCCGCCACGGCAGACGCTTGCTCAGATCTCAGGGGCTCAAAAGCCTGACATGGGGTCTCAACTATTTTGCCATCCATCTCCACATATTTGAATGAAGCTAGATGACTAACAAAAATGTCTTCTTCCCCACTGACAGTTACAATTTGACCCTCCCAGACGAACTTGACCTTTTGATGAAGTGTGGACGACACTGCTCCCGCTGAATGTATCCAAGGTCTTCCAAGTAAACAGCTGTATGCAGGCTGTATATCCATCACGTAAAACGTGGTATTGAAGATTTGTGGACCTACTTTAATTGGTAAATCCACCTCCCCAAACACCGATCTCCTCGACCCATCAAATGCTCGAACTACCAGGTCGCTGGGCTTTAGAACTACTCCATCATAATCCAACTTCATCAGCGCTTTCTTGGGCAAGACATTCAACGACGACCCAGTATCTACCAACACGTGAGAAAGTACTTCACCTTTACATTCTAAAGAGATATGCAATGTCTGATTATGAGCACGCCCTTCAGAAGTCAAATCCAAGTCTGTGAAACCCAATCCGTGACTGGCATTGACGCTGTATACCACCGCTTCCAACTGATTTACTGAAATATCTTGAGGTACGTATGCCTTGTTTAGAATATTCAAGAGAGCCTTCCTGTGAGAATCAGAACACATAAGCAAGGACAAGATGGAAATCTTCGATGGAGTCTGCTGCAGATGGTCCACAATCTTGTAGTCGCTCTTTTTGATAATCCTCAGAAATTCTTTGGCTTCTTTATCAAAGGTACGGTCTGGATCAGTCGCTGGTGCGGGCTCATTGACAACCACTGGCTGCTTCCCTCTCGCTCTAGCCTGGGCTTTTGCGGTGTCTCTGGGTGGTATCACATTATTTCTTAGTGTTTCTGGCGCAAACAACCTTCCACTTCTAGTAAAGCCCCCCACTCCAACATTTTCTACTTGAGTTGGGGTTGTACTAGACGTGGCCAACTCTTGCTTCTGGCCGTTACAGTATATTTCACCACCATAATCCCAAGGAATAACTCTATCGCTCTGATACATTACCGGTCCTGCAGTGGTGATGGTTATAGGTGCTACTCTGGCCTGTGGAGGAACTTGAGATGGATCGTAGAAGATAGTTATTGTGGAGACTTCGCTTTATTTTACAATCTTGTCAAACTGCAACACTCCTTCATTAACCATACTCTGGATCCCTGCTTTCAACTGCTCACAACCATTTGTAGCTTCAGCACATCCTGGACAATCTTCTTCACACCCAGGAAAAATACCCTTTTGTGACAAGCAGACTTTAACAACAATCAACGGAGTCTGCGAGTCTTTGACATTACGCACCAAGTTTAGATTCTCCCCTTCCTCAATTGCCCCAACCGTACTTCCGTGAGGAGGCATGGGGTTCTGAATTACATTAGGAGTAGGAGCAAAGTTGATTGCTTTAGAATCCAGTAGGTCTTGAACAACATGCTTAAGTGCTTTGCAATTCTTTGTGGTATGCCCGAGAGCTCCGGAATGAAATTCGCATCTGGCGTTTGTATCATAACCCTCGGGGATTTGGCCCGGCTTCGGGGGTTGTAGAGTTCGGAGTTGAACCATCTGGAGTTGTAGAAGATTCTTCAAAAGCTGTGAATATGACATCGGCGGAGCTTCGAAATGTCTTTCTCCGGGCTTCTGGGGGTAATATGGACGAGGAGCTCTTTGTCGATACCCTTGTTGGTGTTGGTGTTGTGGTTGTTGGACTTGTTGTTGAACAGGTTGAGTGATATAGTGACAGGAGCCACTTGCTGATAAAACCCTCTGTTGCTTCCTCCCCTCTGCGCGTACACTGCCCCGGTCTCTCCTTCTCTCTTCTTTATGAAGGGCTTTTTGACACCAGAACTCGAAGCGCCCCCGTTCTGAATCTTCCCTTGCTTAATCCAACTTTCTATCCTCTCACCAGTCAAGATAATGTCTGAGAATCCACTTGAGGAACATCCAGCTAGCCTTTCCATGAAATGCCCAGGGAAGGTATCCAGGAACAGGTCTACCATTTCTCTCTCCAGCAAAGGCGGTTGCACTCTAGCAGCCACTTCACGCCACCTTTGTGCGTAATCTTTGAAACTCTCGGAGTTCTTCTAAGTCAGACTCTGAAGTTGGGTGCGACTGGGCGCCATGTCGATATTATACTGATACTGCTTGAGGAATGCTTCTCCCAATTCCTTCCAGCTTCTCACAAAGCTTCTCTCTAGCTTCATATACCATTCCAAGGACCCTCCGGAGAGACTATCCTGGAAGTAGTACATCCAGAGTTTTTCATCCCGAGTATGGGCAACAATTTTCCGGTAGAATGCTTGCAAGTGAGTCTTTAGGCAGGAGCTACCGTTATACTTGTCAAAAGCCGATGGCCTGAATTTGTGAGGAATAACCACCCCGGGGACTATAACCATGTCAGAGACATCTATCCCCAAAGTGTCTCTACACTCGAGGGCTTTGACTTTCTCAGCAAGCATCAAGAAGTCCTGAAGATTTCCTTCTCTGCCGAACCCCATGTCATTGTTGAAAGAAGGGAACTGATCATCCTGCTTGTCTTGTATCGGAACGAAAGTTGTTGTGCCATGCTCTGGAATTTGAGGTCCTCCTGGGCCATTGTTGGTGTTGGGAGGAGTCACTGGGACGTCAGGAGTGATCACTGGAGTATTAGTCTGAGGAGGGTTGAGCCCCTGAATTGCATTTCTTAACTCTTGCTGTCCCTGAGCCATCCCTTGCATCATAACCATGAACTTTCCCATTCTGGTGCGAAACTCATTAAGCTCAGTTTGCATAGCGTCCATGACTGTCCTCTAGTTGCTGCGAGTAGCATAGCGATGCGGGATATCTTGTCGGAGATGTCGGGTCTTGGCGGCCCTCACAATCTTTGCCTATTACACAGATAAGTTAAACATCCTGTAGAAAACCTGCAAAACAAAAAAAGAATGCAAATGATGCGTATGCAATGCAATGTGTTCCTTTTATTCCCAAGGCTTTTCCTTGTTTCCGGTCCGAGTATTAAGAGAATAATAATTGGGAAGAAGACCCAAGTGATGCTCAAATACAATGACGGCCGTGGAGAATTGGTGCTTATTACCCCGTGTCGGTGCAACAGATAACAAACAAGAGATTTAAAGCAAGTCAATCACGTAAACTGAAGTTTGAGACAACAAATTCCCCGGAGGGTGCCATTCAAAAGAACAACAAATTACATCAAATAAACGGAATCCCACAACAACCCTGTGGGTAATCCAAGTACAATAGCATGAAACTAAACCCCAGGGAATTCTAAGCCTTGCAGCCTCCAGCTAAGACGCTTGACATTCTGGAACAACTGAACAATATCCGGGTGATCGGGCTCCTGGATGAGTCTCTAGATGAGGAGATCCCTTAGATCAAAAGAAACGTGTAACTCTTCAATCTGCTGCAGGAAAGTTGTCTCATTCTCTTTGCTCGGACCCGGCTCGAATCTTGACTTCTTCACATCAGCACGAAGCTTCAGCTCTTCAACTTCTTTCTGGACATCCTCAGCTATTTGTTGACTTTTTGTCATCTGACGAAGATACTCTCTCTGTTGCTCTTGTGCCTTCCGAACTAACATCTCTTGCTCAACCAAGGCATCCTGGAGGTTCTTGATCTTCAACTCGAATTCAGCTTCTACCTCCTTTTGCTTCTTCTGATTATCACTCCACTTCTCTTACCAAAGTGTGATGGCTTCATTAGCCTCATTAAGTTCTTTCTTATCCTTCTGGCGTTGACTCGCCTTATGGATCTCAGCCAATCCTCTCTTCCTGAAGTATAACTCTCTTTCCTCGAAGTCCTTCTGCTTGAGACGAACCGTTTCTTCATCTCGGAGAGCTCTATCTTCTAACTGATGGTTCTGAATCATCAATTTCTGACAAGAATTGTAAGCCTTTTGATTCTCGACCCTAAGCTGCTTGACCAAAGCTTCCAATTTCTGATAATCTTCTAAAGGCACCGTTGTTGGAGGCGGAGTTGGTACAGAAAAAGGGACTAGAGCCGTTTGAACCTCCTCCTTTATCCAAGCTTCGAATTCAGGGAACATCCGATTATTGCTCTTGCCTAGACATGCAGTGTCCTTTCTTTTGATCACCTTCCAAGAACTTGCAACTTTCCTGACCAACGAAAGATTGTCTTTCATCGGGATGTAAAAAGTTTGGAATAAATCGGATTCATCGGGAATCTCTTTGAGCGCATACCCTAACTGTCTTCTTAAGAGAATGGGATTGTAGTTGATACCTCCTGACACTCCTAACAAAGGCACATTAAGGTAATTCCCACAACTGGTAATGAAACTCTTTCCTTTCAACCTCAAAGTAAACCATATAATATCTCTGGCAGACAAAGTACTCAGCTTCTGGGCCCAAGTAGCATTAGGATCAGTAAAACTCTCAGTAGTATGCAAATGTCTCATGACCCACTTGTAGAATAGGGGAGCACAACATCTAACCAGACCTCCTCGCTTCTTCTCATTCTTATAGTGCACTGAATAATACAAGTCACCTAGGAGAGTGGGCACCGGATTCTTCAACACAAATAAATGAATAGCATTTATGTCCACAAATTTGTCCATATCAGCGAACAAGATGATTCCATAAATGGATAGTGCTAAGATGGCGCAAACAGAATCCCACTAATTTGTCACTGCAAGTTCTTCAGCTTTTCTAACCAGGTACTCTAGAGTGAAACCAAGTACTTTTGCTTTGGTGGTAGACAGATTTGCAGATACTTTAAATGAGATAAAATAAAGAGCTTTGGCGATGTCAGCATGGGTTGGTCTTGTAATCTCTGAGTTGAAAGGAATCTAATCCTTGATTGACACTCCCATAATCTCACCATACTCTTCCAGCAAAGGACCCAACTGAAAGTCATGAAATGTGTAACACCTGAGCCGTGGATTGTAATACTGCAACAAAGTGTGAACGGCGCTTCTTTGAGAGCTATCCAAGTTAAATACCAAGTCCAGAATATCACCATACTTTTCCTTGAAGTATCCCAAATGACCCGGGGTAATAAGAGACACCATTTGGTTGATCAGGTCCATCTTGGTATCAAAGAATTTGTAGTGCACAGTTCTCTTTCTGACGTCTTCCATTCTGATGCAATGATATGACCAGGAACTGGGAGTAATGCAAACCCTGAGAAGAAACACAAATGATTAATGATGCTATGATGCTTATGCAAGGTGAGACATGTGATCAGTGAAGTGTCTGTGATGTGCCAATCATATAATCAAGTGTCGGTGCAAGGTCATAATATCCACATGTCACAATAACAATCCCTCTGATTCGGAATCCATATCTTAGAGCCAGAAATCCAGATCACAAAACTGAACCAAAGGCAAAGCGGGTATGCTGAAGGTCTTAGGGTTCCTGCAAACCTATAAACCCCTCCCAATCTCACAGGTGTGCTACTCGGGTCAACATCACGGATACTCGAGGCCGAATAACAATAATACGTTCACCATTTCCAAGAAATGGCTCATGACCAAATCAGGGAATCGGTTTGGCATTATGTACTACTCAGGGAGGTCTCAGCTGAGTCCGAAAAAACAAGCATCCCTCACAAGTCTCCAGCTTTAAGCACTGAATCGAGAAACAATAGTACATTCATCCTGAAGGGTACAATACTACCGTCATACGAATAATTTGCTTTAACTGGATTCCTATGAGAGAACTAGGCCATCCTATGCGAGTTCCCAATGGACCTTCGGATGCGAGTGGGTTTGCAAACAAATGTGGTGTGCCACTGTCATCACTGGAAAGGGGTGTTCCCATTAAGGTTCTCAATGATCGGTCCCCAGCTGCACATAACTATCAAAGTCGTATCCCGAAGTGGGGAAGAACCCCCACACAGGATAGTTCCTAGACAGTCGCAACCTGGGTGTGGAACACATCGCCACTCATCATATAACCATGCGAGTACAACATGTCCATGCTAATCCTATAGTGCACTCAAGCCGGGTATTTGGCTTATCTCACAGTAACTCTCATCCCGCAGAAAAAATGAAAACCAGCACAGCCAGACAGTCCAGTATAATATGATGCATGGAAAATATATATTGAAAGCAGTAAATAAAGTTGTAAAGTAAACTGTAAATGAAAATAGTAAATAAACACAACAGCACACACATATAAACACCCAAAGAAACAAAACCAAACAGGCGCTAGGATTGACTCTTCAAGGGAAACCAGAGATTCTGGGTTCGATCCCCAGCAGAGTCGCCAGCTGTCGCTCCCGGGATTTTCATCCTAGTACAAACGTGAAAGTGGCGCGGAAAAGGTAGAGTCGCCAGCCAGAAATTTTTATCCCGAATGAATGGGAAAGGTAATGTTGCACAAACCTAAGGAAGAAGGAAAGGACAAGGTCCTGCGAACAAAAGATCTGGGTTCGGGAGTCGGTTACGAATTAGGAAGGTATTAGCACCCCAATCCGTCCGCCGTACCCGACGGGATCCACGCTTGCTTGTTTGTTTCAAAGGGTGAGAAAATAAAGATGCTGCTGAATAAAACTGCTAACTAGAACTGGAATGGAAATGAGATCGAAAAGAAAGGGGGGAAATGTAGGGAAAATAAAGATTGTGCTCGAACGGGCCCTACCCCGCTGCCTACGTACCCCATCGGGAAAATGAGGATCAGAGTCGACGTAGTTCGCCTAACTAAGGCGAGAACTATTTGTTTGTGTTTTTTATGGCTTGAACTGCGTATGTCTATGCTCAGGTGTGGCTGGCTCGTCTGGTACGAGTGCGTTTACCGTCTTGCATGCGAGACAAGTCGTCGCAAGTTCGCGTTTAGAGTGAATGAGATGAGAAAAGAAGTTCCCGCCGGAAAGCCGCTTATTGTTTGTTTCTCTGTCTTTTATGAGAAGTGTTTTTAATTTGTTTGTGAACATTATCATACTAAGACCTATCCATCACGGGAAGTACTTACACCTCGCCCTGAAACAAGACGCGTATAAGCACTCCGCAACAAAGTCTCGTGTCGTACAAGAACGTTCAACCTTTATTAGGTGTTTTATTATTTTCTTTTATGAGGCGAGGAAGAATGACTCAAGTTGAAAAAGGGAAAAAACTAAGGGGGACTAAGACCGACCCTAAGTTATTTATTATATACAAAAGGGAGATCCTAATGGTTAGTGAGGTTTTCTAATCCTAAGGAGCAAAAGGAAAAGAAAGAATAAAAATGATGCAACTTACTTCATAAGGAAGATAAGTTGATCCTAACAAAGGGGGGAAATCCTACAAAATACAAATATGGAAGGAAAAAATGAGTTAAATGCATAAAAGAAATGCATAAAAAAATAAAGGATAAAGTGAAGTAAACTTACCTCAATCTTCCCCTCTACAAAACAAATGTTAATGCACATTTATTAAAACAATAATAAGGAAAACACACCTTAATTAAATCCTAAGGCCCTAGGACCTAAACTAGACTCAATCTTAAGTCTAAAGGAACTAAAAAAAAGCTAGGACAAAAATACAGCACCTATTACAGCCCTTATTACACAAACAGCTATGAAAACAATGCATAACACAAGGCAGCTTTTTACAGCCAGCATGCAACATGAAAAAGTAGGTGTAAAAAGTCAAATACAGCATGTACACATAACAAACAACATACATTTTACAACACCTACATGCAAAAACAGCTATGAAATGCAAAATCCAGAATTGCTTATTTTCATTTTTTAATGCACAAACCTAATGCATAATGCACCAAATTGATCATGAACATACATTTGAACATGGATTAATATATACAAATGCAAGCACATGAACATTATTGAATATTATGCAAGAATGCATCATATGATTGATTATACAACAAGTAAATGCAAAAAATAGCACATAAACATGCATATGAACATGACACATGAACATGATGATCATTGATGATGAACATGCAACATGATAGCTCAACAAACATATTAAGTTCAATGAAAAATTCAGAATTGAATTAATGAAAATGCTATGATCAAGTATGCAACAAAATGCAACCAAAGGCTCATACATATGATTATGCAAAATACAACATATCTTGATATGATGAAATGCACAATGATTTAATGCAATGCAAACATGTAAAAACAGAATGCAACATGATTATTACATACCTAAAGATGCATGAACATAGCAACACAAATGCAAGAAATCAAAGTGTACACAAAGAAGCTCAAAAACCGCATAGCACGCAACATGAACGGAATCGTGTCGAAACGACTCGAAATGGGGGAACTAGCTACTAGAAATGGACCCAAAAATTCCCTAAAATCACTACCTAAACATGCATGATCATTAGAGGCACTAGAAATTAGGAATGAGCAATCAAATAAGCTAAAAAGTCAAAAACCAACAGCTTTAACCGGTTAACCAAATGCGTTAACCAGTTAACGGACCTAAAACAACAACATTTTGGCCAAAAACGCACGCGTTAACCGGTTAACCAAATGCATTAACCGGTTAACGCTGAACAGAATTGAAAAAAACTTTTAAAATAAGTGCTTTTGGCCACAATCTTGCTTCTAGTGATCCCTAACATACCTAGGACCAAGCTACCACTAATATCTACTTAATTTGAGCTTATTTACATATGATAGAACCTATATCTATTAACACCTTAAATCCAAACTCAACCAAAAATCACAAATCACAAGCAAACATAATCGAAACAGAATTGATTTTAAACAAAGCGAAAAGCACTTAAAGAATGCCAAAAGTGGAGAGATGAAGAGAATAACTTAAAGAAGAAGTGATTAAGATCACCAACCTACGAAGCGGAGAAGTGCTTCGGTAATTGTTGCAAGGTCGGAGCTTGAATCGAAGAGAAAACTGAGAAAATCGAGAAACCGCAAAATAAATGCATTCTTGACGTTTTGATCTTCTTGCACTTCCGATAAGCCGAAATCTTCAACAAAATTCAGTAGCTTCTTCTTCCACAATCCACAAAATATGAAGGTTGAGGCTAAGCTTCAAGATCTTCAAGTTTCAATGTGAAACTTGAAGAGCTTATTTGAAAAGCTTTGGTGAAAGGAGGGAAAAAGGAGGAAAAGTGAGAGAGAAAAAAATGATTATGAAAGAGTGAAAAATTGGAAAATGGTGTTCAACCCTTTGCAATAGAGTGATTAAGGGTTATATAGAGGCTATGCTAGGAGCTAGGTTTGGGTTTGGAGCCCAAAAATTAGGTTTGGGATCCAAAATTAGGTTTGGTAGTTAGTTAGGGTTAGGGTTGGAAAAGAGAATATTCCTTGGAATACTCTAGAAGATGGTAGAACATGGTGGAAGTTTCCAAGGGAAATGGAGTGGAATTGAAGTGGAAAAAAAAGATAGAAAGAATGAAAGGAAGTGTGGAAAGAAAGTGGAAGGAAAAGTGGAGGGAAATGCAAAACCAACTACTTTTCAAATGATTTTCCTTTGATTTTTTTAAATGATTACTCCATCATTCCTTGACCAAATATGAACCATAGGATCATTGTTACCCTAGTTTCATGATTTCGATCTTAAAAGTATGGAGTCGATCCTTTTCGCCTAGCTCGGTTGCCTTTTCTCCGATTCCTCGATTTTCCGTCGTCCGGCCAGTCGAACCTCTTCCAAAATGAATTTGTGGACGAGATTGGAACCCTAGGCCTTTGAAATCATATATAAGACAAAGGAATCCACTTTGAACCGAAAATTCATGCCGAAGCCCCGTAGAAGTGAAACCCTAATTCGGCCCTTTTCATCAGGAAATATTGCACTGCTTTCCTCCTTTGATTAAACCCCATTTTTCCATGGCTCGCGACTTCAAGTGAAGACTTGAGGGATATTGTGACCCCTTTGCACAAGGTTGAAAAGCTTTGTGGCCCATTGATTGCCTTTGTATAGCCTTCGGTTGCTCCTATCATTGATCACATACCCATGCCTCAACTATTCTATATATGATGCAATGTTTTTGATTATTTTATGAATTTATGCATGCAAAATGCTATGCAAAATGTTGAGAAAATGAGAGGGCAAATTTTGAGGTATTACAATATCCTTTTTCACTATGAGAACCAGAAGCCTTCAGAGAACCATCTTCAGAGTGAACACCAGACCAAGACCGTGTACCTCTGATCATGATTTTAAATTGCCTTTATGGGTGGACTTGAGAGAAGTCTCAAGTATCTTTAGTAACTTCCTTTATGATCATGTTGTTTATCCAATTCATTGACCAATAATTGACAAACAAGAACTTGACTCAGCTTCCTCCCATCTTACTTCAAGATACTTGACGAAATCACACTTCCAAGAATCAAGATATCATAACCAGCACTCAACAACCCTTTTTATTCCCTTGCTCCCACCCTTGTAATGATTAGGGATTTGCTGATATCATTCAAGAACATAAGAAAGATCAAAAATAGATTCCACCATTTATTCTCTCTGTGGAATGATTAAAGCAACCATCTCAATCCATTCCCAAGACTTTCTTCACCAACAACATCAGAAACTCGAGACAAAAAGACTCTTCCAATTAGAGACATAAGCAACAGAAATCAAATGAATGACTTCAACAAACTTCAATAAAGATGTCAACACATCTCATCAGACATTATCAACAAACACCAGCAGCACCAGAAAATTCACAGAAGTATTGAACAATCATTAATAGTTGTTCCATTTGACCTAGAACATTCATTCATTCCATCAATACATTTCAAGTATATCAAAATGAATGATAATAACTCCTCCTTGTTTAACACCAGAAAGTATCTCCCAAAGATCTCATCCAGTAACAGACATGATGCCTGCTCTGATACCAATTGAAATTCTGGTAAGTAGATCATAGATGTCTTAACCATGTGTTGGGACATTGATCTCTACAATGATTAAACATGGATAGAGCGTGAAACATGATATTCAATAATATCAATGCATGAACATGTCAGATGTTCCAACATCTGTCTCGACATGTCTGTGCAGTCAGCATAGTAACATAGTTGTATAATTGCATAATGATAAATAATACCATGATTTGTTAACCCAATTTGGTTGAACTTACCTACTATGGGGGATACTAATCCAGGAAGAAGATCATAATATAAGTGGATTATTGCTTGTACAAAACCGCTTGTTGTACAGGTAAACACACTTTGTTTTACCTAACCCTACCCAATGTAATCTTTATCGCAAAACTCCATCTTTGATAAGATAACCTTATCTTACTCCCTTCATCATTGTAACCCCGCAACGGCATCAGGTTACACCCAACAACTCCATCTTGTTGCACCCCCACAACTTTATCATTCAAGAAAGCCCAACCTTTCTATGCAATGTCCATCCAACTCTCTTTGACTTACAAATCTCGTTAGATATGCTTCAAATCTTCATCCAAGAATAATATACAATTCATTACCTAATGATTTATGAATTTGTATCAACAAATATGTCTACCCCATTGTATCCAACTGATACAATGGGTGACTTACAACTCACGAAAGCCAACGACTTTCAAAACCCTAAATCATATTTTCTACATTTACAAAGTGTTACAAGGATTAGTTATTTTCCCTAGGACTAAGGTCTTCTATTTATAATCTTTTGTTGTCCATGGGCTTCGTATAATTCAACCAATTATTCCTTTATCCATGCATTGATTGCTGCAGATAAAATCTCTTCAAAATTTTAAAATATATCTTATACAAAATCTGTTTGTAACAAACAAAGATGTCGAGAGCTCATGTTAGGACATCTTGTTCAACATCATTTTCAGCATTTAAGTTTTATCAAAACTTAAGTAAAATCTTTAGAGCTTTTAACAATTTTTAATTTCCTTGATAAACTAAGTTTAGTCAGAATTCTAAATAAGTCATTGAAGATTAGTTTTTGAATTGTTTTTCCTTGAGAGACTTGGATATAGTCATAATTCTTAAGAAGTTTTAGACAGTTGGTCTTTGAGTTATATAATCAGTTTGATTATTATATTAAGTCCTTATTGAGAAGAAAAAAGTCACTTAGACGTGTTAATTGAAAGTACCTTTGTTAACATTGATTGCCAAAAAAGATGCAAAGCCACGGCTCATTAAATGGGTTCTCTTACTACAAGAGTTTGACTTGGAAATAAGAGACAAGAAGGGTGTGGAAAACTCAGTTGATGATCATCTCTCAAGGTTACTTGAAGAAGTCCAACCCCAAAATGGTGGGGATATCAATTCCTGATGAGAATTTATTGTCGGTCACTAGCACGACTCCTTGGTATGCTGACATAGTGAATTACCTAGTTAGAAGACTCATACCACCAGAATTCAACTCCCAACAAAGGAAGAGGTTCTTCCACACCATCAAGAGATATATTTGGGATGAACCTTACATGTACAAGAAGTGTGCTGATAAGTTATTGAGAAGATGTATTGTCTACAAGGAGGCACAACATATCTTATCTGCATGCCATAAACCCCTTATAGTGGACATTTTGGAGGAGTCAGAACTATAGCAAAAATGTTGCAATCAGGCTATTTATGGCCTTCTATTTTTAAATATGCACATGATTTAGTTAAAAGATGTGATAGATGCCAGAGAATGGAGAATGTATCGATGAGACAAGAAATGCCACTCACTAGCATTCATGAAATAGAAATCTCTGATGTGTGGGGAATTGACTTCATGGGTCCTTTCCCTCCATCCTTTGGTAAGCTCTACATCCTTGTAGTTATGGATTACGTGTCCAAATGGATAGAAGCAATAACAACACCATCCAATGATGTTGACTAAGTTCTTGCTCAAAAATATTTTGACAAGACATGGCACACCTAGAGCTATCATCAGTGATGGTGGATCTCATTTTAGCAATAAACTTTTTGAAAACTTGACGGTAAAATATGGGATAACGCACAAGGTTGCTACTGCTTATCATCCACAAACAAGTGGACAGGTGGAGCTTTCTAACAGAGAAATCAAAATGATTCTAGAAAAAGTGGTTAACCCCACAAGGAAAGATTGGTCCAAACACTTGGACGAAACACTATTGGCATACATAACTTCTTATAACACTCCTTTAGACATGTCTTCTTATAGACTTGTCTATGGGAAGACTTGTCACTTACCCATTGAATTGGAGCATAAGGCGTTTTGGGCTGTGAAATAATTGAATTTTAATCTTAAAAATGTTGTCCGAGCTAGGATGCTCCAACTCAATGAGTTGAATGAACATAGGTTGTTTTCGTATGAGAGTGTTGAGATATACAAAGAAAAGACCAAGAAGTGGCACGACAAGAAATGCCAGAAGAGGGATTTGGTAAAAGGCCAAAGAGCTCTACTTTTCAACTCAAGGCTGAAACTATTCCCTGGAAAGTTAAAATCAAGATGGTCTGGACCCTTTATTCTAGAAGAAATCTACCTACATGGAGCTATGGAATTGTTGAATGAGAAAAATGGAGAAAGATTCAAAGGTTAATGGCTAAAGGGTCAAGGCTTATTTTGGAGAAACCTCACACAACAGAAGGGGTTCCCTCCATTTCATTGATTGTGTCGCGACCGACTTAAAAAATTAATCGAGTCGCCATCACATTTTTAAGGAAAAATAGGTGATAAACTATAAATCCCAAAAATAGAGACACTAGATAAGGAGTCGGTTAAGTGGGAGGAAGGTGTTAGACACGTCTCACCTCTATTATATCTCATAAGATCCTTTTTAAGTCTTAGGGTTTGTTTATTTTGAAAATAGTTATTTATTTATTTTACTTAAAATTAAATCCCAAGTTTTTTATTAATGTACTAACTAGGGTATTTCAACATTATGCCTACGTACCCTCAAAATTGAAGGATCAGAGCTTCGTAATTCAACTCCCCCTAACCCCTAAACCTTAATCCTAATCATTTACTACCCCTTAACTAAATTTTTAACCCTTAAAATAAAACCCCTTTAATCATTATTATTTTAAAAAAAACTAAGTTACTTTTATAAAACCCCTTTTTGAATTCACAACCCTAATCCAAAAACCAATTCCATAATCGTTTTTAAACCCAAATAAATATTTAAATCAATTCCTATAAAAATTTGATTAATCCTAAAAAATAATATTTAATCCCCAAAATAATAAAAATTATAACCAAAAAATATTTAAATTAAATTTTAATCCCCAAAATATCTTTCAAAACCAGAAAACATATTCCAATTCAAAATAGCATTTAAATCCCCAAAATATACTTAAATCCAAAATAAAAATTTCAATCCCCAAAATATTTCCCCAATTCAAAAATTAAATTTCAACCCCAAAATTATATTTAAATTTAACTTGATAAAACCCTAAAAATATATAAATCCCTTTAACATAAACCATAAACCATTTTTTTTTTAAATTTAAAATCCCCCAAAATAAACACTTCCATAAAAATTCAAAATTAAAACATTCCCATATTTATTAGAAATAATTTTCCCAGTGTTAATAATAAAATGAACACATTGTAACAAAATAAAACCATTATTTAAAACTTAAAACCCTAAATATGTTAATAATCCTAATTAAATTAAATTGTAACTCTAATTGATAATTATCATAAAAATATTAACTAAGACCCTAATTAATTTTAGTCCAACTTTAACCTTATCCTAAAAAACTAATTTTACTACCATTTTCAAAATTATCCTACAATCCTAAGGGTATGTTTGAATTGGTGGGATGTGATGGAATGGAATGGAATGGAGTGGTAACTAATGTGATTCCATTGTTTGGATTTGCAAATAATTGATGGAATGGAATGGAACATGATGAAATCCATTCCATCCCATTCCATCCAAATCCTCATTTTTTGTTCCATGATGGAATGAAATATTTTTAATAAGATATCCAAACAATGGAGTGAGATCTATATTCCATTCCGCTCCGCTCCATTCCGCTTCGCTATGTTCCACCCCGTTCCGCTCCGTTAAGTTCCATCAATCCAAACATAGCCTAAAGGATCAAATTCCAATTAATATTATCTTTTGCTTTCATGGTATTTTTATTTTTTATTGATTAATTTTATGATTGAAGCTTAAAACTGATCCTAAATTATCTTAGTAATAAGAAGAACCAAGAAGAACCGTAAAAAAAATTAAAATTAATTATATAATGAATTTGACCTTTTTTTTCTGTGTATTTTTAGAAATAATTGATATAAACTAAATGATGGTGACAAACATATTAATTTATTTTTAATTGATTTTAAATAACTTATTTGTGGAATGTTCATTAATTTGAATCATGAAAAAGTAAAAAACTTGGTGCTTTTTTTTTTTTTTGAAAAATTTGTTGGTCCAAACAACACATATACATGTCAATGCCATTTTATTGAAGAGAAAGCTTATGCTTGTTTCATACCTAAAATCAATTAACCCATTTAATTATTTAAATTATTCCATTTAGTTATATTATCAGTAAAAAAGGAAAATAACTCATGATGTTACTTTTAAAAAAATTGGTTAACTCGATATTGATTACAAAAAAACCACTTTTATTTAGAACACAATTTGATATTATATATATAAAATTTTTTTTTTTGATTTTTTTATAATATGATCATTAACAAAATGACTATCAACATAAGAAAACTATGGTATTTAAAAAATTGATGTAATTTTTATGATGATAAAAAAGCCAATTAATTATTAAAACCTGATTAAAATCAAAATTAATTATTGGATCAAAGTCAAATTAAAAGAGATTATTCCAAATCAAGACAATTGAAACTATTTATCATAATTCATCACCTACAATAAACAAATAGATCAACCAAACAATAAAGGATATCCAATAATGAGTAAGGTAAACCAACCTATGAGATTGAGGTTTGTCCCGGTAGCAAATCGATCCTTCGAGCACTCCCTTTTTTCCACTGTTGATTCCTCTCTTTCGATCCTTCGAGCTCTCTCTTTTATCCTTGAACTGTTATTTTCCTCGCCAAAATAGATGTCGGTAGGAGTTTTTAGGGTTTAGTTGTTGTTGTTCTTCAATGTGAAGAACAAGAACTTTAGGGTAAGAATATATGAGTTGTGGGTGATCTAAAGTGTAGAAAATGAGTCATATTTATAGATGAAAAATAGGTCAAAGAATTAAATGAATTTTGTCACTTTAGGAAAATTTTCATTTGACCAAATTTGCATCTTTTTCTTAAGGGTCAAGCCAATGAATCTGAATGGATTCAGGGCTTGGGGAATTTAAAATAAAATAAAAAATTAAATTAAAGAAATAGTCTAATAATGACAATTAAACAAAAAGATTTTTATTTATTTATTTTTTAATTATTTTTTGAGATTTTTTCCATAAAAAATTGATTTTAATGAAAACAAATCATATTTTCAAAATTTCATTAAATAAAATACGAAAATTAAAAATTAAAAAAAATGATATTTTTGTGATTTTTTTATTTAAAAAATAAAAATAGAAAAAGTTAGTAATAAATAAAACATTAAAAGTGAGAAATGTGTGATTCGAACTCACAACCTCCCACACTTATAGCCCTTATAACCCTATTTCTACCAATTGTGACATTAGAATAAATGGTGGAATGTATTCTTGATCTTTCTTGTGCTCTTGAATATATCAATGTCATAGAAACCCTAATCATTCCAAAGGCGCGTGCAAAGGAATGAGGAAGGTGGTTGATGGATGGTAGTGATATCATTATCCTTGAAGGGAGATTTAGTTATGCATCTTGAAGTCAGAATTGGAGGAAGACGAGCTAAGTTCTTATTCGTCTATTCTTAGTCTATGAATTGTATGAACAACATGATCATGAAAGAAGATGTCAAAGATACTTGAGACTTCTCTCAAGTCCACTCATAAAGGCATTTAAAGTCATGATTAGTAGCATGTTGTTCTGATCTGATGATCATTCTGAAGATGATATTCTTTGAAGGTGTGTGGTTGTCCAAAGTTCAAAGGGTGGAGATCATCAATTTGAATAAAGTGGAGGAGATTTGTTTTCGCCTTCCGTAACTTGCAAGGGAGAGATTCTTGTTCAACCTGGAGGCTAATCGAGTCTGATAGAAGACTTCAATGTAGTTGAGGGAGATCATCATTGAAGATGAAGACAAGATAGTCAACTAAAGGAAAGTTGAGTCAAGAATGTCAATATTTATGTCTCAACACTAGAGAAGATAAAGATGATATACCATCAAAAGATACTACATAAGGATTTAAGAACAATTGCTATTTGTGAAAGCCGCAAGTATTTAATTGATTATCCTTCCACCTGGAGCTCGTGGAAACTGAAGACTGAAGGGATCGTCAGGAGGTAAAACATCTCTAGCTACAACCTTGAAGAAGAGTACAGTCAAGATCATCATGGAAGACTTCAGAATATCAAGTGTTAAATCATATGTTGAAACATCTCTTCAAGCCAAGTGTGTGAAAAACCCTAATGACTCAAGAAGTGAGTCCTCAAATCAAGGGAACAAGGTGCATATACTCAAGAAACCAAACCCTGGGATGTTGACCTAAGGTGTTGGTGAATCTCTTCAGGCGGAAAGAGCAAAGGCATGTGATTCATCCATTGAGATTCTTGAATAGAATATGGTATGGCTCATAAAGACCCTTGGAAAGGAAGTTCAGATCATCACTCACTGGGAAGATACTTTGTGGTTCAATTTAGTTCTGATCTAAGGAGAAAGGATATCAAGGCTCATGATCACCAGGCTTAAAGAAGTTGGGAAATATATTCTTTAAGAATAGCTGGAAGTCAGTATGGTACTGCAACGTATGATGGAGGTTGCTTACTCAAACTTGATGGTTTAATCAAGTTTATGAGAGCATGAAACTATTGTTCTGCTAGGGTTACAAAGATATCAAGGTGGCATGATAACTTGAAACTTGTCAAAGCTAAAACTGAAGATATTTGATCATCAGCTAAATGTCATATCACATGTTTTGACATCATCCGAAGTTAGCTATTGGACACAATTGATCATCTTAGGAATGAAATCTGGTGCTACTTCAAAAAGGATCTTCACATGCAGGTCGCAGGAGCTACAAGAGTGGGAAATACTACATGTTATAGTCTTGGAATCTCCAATTGGAGTGGATGGAATATGTGATTTAAAGATCAAGCTTCGTTGGCATATCAGAAAGCCTTTGGAACTCTAAAGAAAGACGAGTTAACCAATATGTGAAATTTGTTGGTCTCATTCTTGAATCCATAGAGTGGATATGAAACTGATTACTTTGGTGCAGAAGAGTAGTTAGTAAAAGATCAAAGGAAAATCTAATTAAGGGCTATATCTTGGAACCTATGACAAAAGTTCTAAGAAACTGAAGATGATTATAATAGTTATGGAAAGTTTATTTCTCTTTATGATAGTCTAATGGTATTGATGACTAAGCTAGTGGAACCATACTGAAGCATAAAAATGATAAAGGATGCATTGATGGTTGTGATTCTTGAATTTGCTTCAACTGATGTCAGAACATCATCTGGTCGTGATATCCCTAAAGAAGAACATCTTGAAACAAAATTGTCTTAACTTATCATACATGAGGTTAATGAGATAAAGGTAGAAATGGTTAACAAGTTGGTTCTCTCTAATGGGTTGGTCATAAGAAGGAGGATCAGATAAAATCCTTTGCAGCAAGCATGTAAGGAAGATGGACAAGACTGAAGAAGTACGAGCTCCAATAAGGTATAAGGTGACAAAGTCAGAACACACGAGTAAGGACATCATGAGGTAGCTAACAAAATAAGAGGTATGGTATCTCTTTGAAGGATGTAAAGCATTCCAAAGTCAATTGGATTGTGTCTCAAGGAACATGGATATTAGTGCACGAGAATTCAGGAGGAATTCAGATGGTGTATGAATAAGTTCAGAAAGAGATGTATCAATGGTGATTCTATGTGAAATGGTTCGAAGAAGCAATTTACAAGGGGTGTTTGTGTTCAGCAGGAGAGTTGAACAAAAAGTGAGCTCTTGAAGACATGAGGATGCATCTTATGTCTTCCATTCATCAGTAAGGATTCTTTAAAGAAGAACAAGACAACTTATATAGGGGATTGACTATGAATCTTAGATATATCAATGCTAGACTACAAAAGCCTCATGAGTTGCTTGGGAGTCAAGAAAATAGTGAACATTCGAGAATGTTGTACTGAATTTACTCTGCTACTAAAAGTAGTGGGCAACTGATCCACATAATTGCGAGAAAGAGGATGATGACCCATCTTAAGAGCTTGGGTAGAACTGGTTCTGGTTGATTTCTGAAAACTGGACAATGTCTGGTACGATGTCAAGACATTCTTTAGCACTCTTCATCTATCGAAAAGTACTAGAAAACATGGCTAAAAAAGTGAAAAATAAGCGCATGATTTGTAACACCCAAAATGTACCCCACAAATTTTCAATATAAAAATCAGAGTATTACGAATAAAAACTATTTTTGAGTGTTACATACAAACTGAAAACACGACATTAAACTTATACGTAGCATAAAGGTTTCATTTGCAGCGGAAAATCAAAAGAAACATAAAGTAAATAACTAAGTAGCAACATATTTTTCTTAAATAAATAAACAACAGAAACAATCATCGTCCCGACACCCCAAAATACGTATCAGAGCCGACTCTTCTAACTGTGAAGTACATCGACTTCAATGACCACCAACTCTACTAATCCTGATCACCTGCACGTTACCAACATAGGGGTAACATTCAAACAAAAGGGTGAGATACTTACACCAACAAAAGGGAAAAATAATACGAATAAAAGCAAGTATTATCAAGTAATTCACCACTTCTCAACAATAAACAACTAAACAAATACACCGAAATACATAATGATATTATGCACACAAACCACAACTTCTGCAAATGAGACTTTACCAACTATATGCATGCGGTACCATTTATCGATCCCTGTTTCATGATCCAGTTCCCGTCAAAACTCTCGACCCCTATTTCATGACCGCACCAACATCACCACAATTCCGTCTGGAATTCGAACAGATATACCCTATGTCACACCCTAAATTTTGACCGTTTTTTTTAATTTCCATCCATATGACGCATTTCATAGCATGTAAATAGTCAATCATTTCTATATTTTAGTCCATTGATCATTAATCATGTATTTTTCCTATTCATTTCTACCATTGTATTGTCATATTTTATTTGTTTTTTAGAATTAATTGTTTTGATTTAATAATAGGAGTTTAGATTAGATATTTTAATTTTAGTTTTAATTTTAATTTTATTTTTAGTTCAGTTCTAGTATATACCATTTATTTATTATTATTTAAGTATATTTAGATCAATTTAGATTTTGATTAATTTTAGTTTAGGTGGATTTGATTAGTTTTATTTAGTTTATTTCAAATTTAATTTATTTTGTAATTTAGTTAAATAGTTTAATTAGCCTTTTAGTTTAAGTATATTTTAGAATCAATTTAATGTTAGTTTATTTTAACTTTTAGTATAATTTTAAATTTAGTTAATTTTAAATTTAGGTAGTTTTAATTGATTATTTGTAATTAGTTTAATGTTATCATTTTATTTAGTTAGAATAAGTTATATATCACTTTGGTCACAAATCAAGAAGCCATTTGGTCCACACTTCATCACATACCCTCTGCAGAAAAAGCAAACACGTCACACTACCTCCACATACAACCAAACATTCTATTACACTCCAAAACTTATACCAATTTAACCAAAATACAAACCCGCATAAAAAAAGAGCAACCACAGATGCAAACAATTGTCTGCAAAATTGAAAGCAACAACTCAATAACAAGACAAAAGGATTTGTACCATAAAACTTAGAGGAGAAGTTTTGGTGTGTTTAAAATAGAGGGAGAAAACGAATGAGAAGGGGGGAGAAAACCAAAAACTAAAAATCTCAAAAACTCTCTGAAATATAAACTCTCTACAAAGAAAAAATTCAGAACTCATCCATATATTTTCTCTCTACTGCTACATCATTACGGGGGGAACCTTTTGATCACGACAAAAAAAAAAACTCACAAATCAACCTGGAGAAGCTTTCACAACCTACCACTAATCTTTTTTTTCAAAAACCACAAACGCAACATAGAAAACAAACCTAAAAAAAATAAGAACCAAGAGTGAGAACAAAACAAAAACTGAAACCTCACAACCAAAATCGCGTGAAACTCTAAGCCGAAATTCGCAGAACCACCATTCCACCAACCGCAAACCTCCATCACCGAACCGTCGTCATCCTTTCCTCACTCATCATCACAACTTCTTCCACACCATCGCTGAAACAACCATAAATCCATCCAAAACCAGAAAAAGCAAAGAAACTCAGAAAACCAAAACAAAACACGAAAACTTGCGATTGAATCCGAGAACGCGGAACCCAAACCCACTGAAATCAAATCCGCCACCGCTCAGAATGCAAGTCACCGAAAACCGTGAAAACGAGTCGACCCTCACCGAATCTCATCACCACTGTACGAACCAAACCCAACCACCTTCACCGACAAAAATCGAAACCAAACTCACAAACCCATGCGAAATCCGAGCGCAACACGATCCAAAACCGTGAAATCCGAGCATAAACAGAGTTTGAGTGGGAGACGAAACGCACGGCGAAAGAGAGAGATGAGCGAGACCGAGAGAAACACAGAGAGAGATTGTTCGTTGAGGTTAATTTCTGCTTTGTTTCTCTGAGTTTGTTTGTCTTGATTTGAAGAGGGAGAACCATGTTTGCCTTTTCCTATTGGTCTATATTTTCATTTTGTTTTATTCTGAATCAGGGACAAAAACATTGCATCGCTAGGTTTTTTTTTTCCTCTTCTTTATAAATTTAAACTCTTAGACTTCATGACCCATTATCATTTGGTTTTGCCTACCTGCACCCACATCTCACGATACCCCCCTGTCTACTGCCTTTTTTTCTTCTTTTTTTTAATGAGTTTTGATCTGGGCTTCTTGGCTCATGTTGTTCCTTGCTATCAACTCCAGATCCACCAGACACTACACCCCTCTCTATTCTACTTTATTTGTTTTTTATTATTCTGCTTCTATAATGTTAATAACTCCTTTTTAATTTACTTGTTTTTTGTCCTTAAAAATCTAATTTTCTAATTGTTGTTTTGTTTGTCAATAGTCTTTTGGTTTAGAAAAAATCCTAAAAATGTATATGTATCGACATTTTCTTCATTTTACTTTTAGGGCCGATGATATAATAAAAAGTCCGATTAAGTCAATCCCGGTTAAATCGATAAATTGTGACTAATGTGAGGCCATTTTATTTTATTTATTTTATTTCATAATTTATTTTATTTTATCTAGTCTATTTATTTTATTTATTTTTATTTTTGCATTTTTATACAATAATAATGCTCCACTCCTTACAAAACCGTTCTAACAAATGAATCGGTTCCAAGGTAGTAAACGAGCGACATTTCGACGCCTATTAATAATTAATACACTGCACACACGTTTTCTCTTGGGCAAATTACAATGAGACCCTTTATTTCATCGCAATCCCTTGTAATTATTCTGTACCCCTCTATCGCTCCCACTAAAAGACACCCGGGTCAGATAGGGTACAGACGCGAATAGTCGACGAAAGGAGGAATGAAGTGAAGGTGAAAAGAGTCGCCAGCTAGGAATTTTTATCCCGAAGGAAAGGTAATGCTGCATAAACCTAAAAAGGGATGGATAAGACAGTTGCGAACCAGAGAAACTGAGAAAGGGGGTTGGTTACAACCTGGGAAGGTATTAGCACCCAGATTGTCCGTCGTACTCGACGGGATCCACGCTTAAAAGTTTTGTGTTTAAAGGGGTAGTGTCTGTGCTATCTGTGTGCAAAAGCTATAAAAGAATGTACAAGTGTCAGTACAAAAAGGGGTGAAGTGAAATGCTACAGAATGAGGCTTAAAGGATAATGCTGGAAGAGGGGGAAAGAGATGGAGACTTTTGTTTGATAACAGTTAAGTTATGCCTACGTATCCTCTCGTGCAATGAGGAAGTCAGAACACCGTAGTTCGACTCAAAGAGACTGAAATATAAATTGACTGATGAACTGCTTGCTTATCTATGCTCAAGTGTATGACTCGTCTGGCTCGAGTGCTAACTGTCTTGCATTAGATGGAAGAAGCAAGTTCTCGCTTGTGAGTGAAGATGATGAGAAAAGAATCCCGAAGGAGACGATTATTGTTTGTTTTTTTTTGTTTTCAATCTTTTATTGCTTTTTTGTGTTTGTCATAATTTAATGAGCTTAAGCCTAAACCAAGGGTTAGTAAACTCATCATATCCTCCCTCTGATTAGGGATAATGAGAAAACCTTAAGTATGAGATAAACATCTCAACTTAATTACCATGATGATGTAGGATTAAGATCATTAACCTACTTGTGATTGTTTAGATGTTTTTGGTATTTTTGTTTAGCGTTAAGTAATGAGTTTAAGCCATAATCAAGGATTTAGTGGACCCATTACACCATCCTAATAGAAGGATAATAGATGAGCACACTTAAGCTGAGGAAGATACCTCAACTTAATCCATGATTAGGGATTAACCTCATGACAAAACAAGCCTTTATTAAAGTATATTTTAATTAGAGATGAGATTAAGAAGTGAGTTTTATGATTTGTAAGACAACTTGAGGGGGACTTGTCCATTAACACTAGGGTTAGTCCTTCTTAACCAATAAAGGAAGAATTAGAACCCTAATGCAAGGCCCAAGTTATAAGCTATTGTCTTAGTGATTATTAAGATGGATTGATTAAGAGGTTTAAAAAACTTAAGGGTTTAACACTTAGGATTAAAGTTATACACTCCATCCTAAGAGAAGGATGCATGCATAACCCTAATCACAAAGTCCTACAACCTTAAAGGTTTAGTCTCTGATTATGAGATGAGAAGAGAGACACAAAAGAAGACACAAAGGTAAAAGCTAAAGGGGGACTAATCAAAACCCTAATTATTGTCATGCTTGGATGTTCCTATGGTTTGTAAGGCTTGTAAGAGATCTTCAGAGAAGCCACCAATGGAAGAAGCAGATGAAAGGAGGAGAAGCAGAAGAAACAAATTACTTACTTCATTGAAGAAGATAAGTAACTTGGAGAAAGAAAGTGAATGATGAACATGAATGAGAAAGCTCACTCTAAAGCAAAGAAAAATGCAGCAATGATGCATAAGAAGAATGAGAAGAGAAATGAGAAGTGAAGGCAAATTCACTTCTCAAGTTACTTACCACCTGAAAAGGTTAGCATAAAAGAAAGAAATGAAATGAAAATGAGACATATGCAAAGGCAAAGCCAAAACCAGAAGCAAACACAAGATGCAAATGATTCTACGAGAGAGTGCAAAAGCATGTTAAGTGCTATGAATGTTCATACAAGAGATAGAAAAAGGAAGCATGCTTTGGAGTTTGAAAGTTCATGAAAGTTTATGAAATGAAATGAATGCACATCATGGCAAATGAATGAAGAAATGATCAAGCATGATTCTAATATGTCTTAAGATGTCTTAGTTGTTATATGAATGCAATAAATGTCATGGCAAGTTCATGTATGGATGCATATGGAAGATGAATGCAAATGAACATGCAAGATTAGGGTTTTAAAGCAACATGAGATTAAAAAGTCAAAAACAGAAGCAAATCATAAGATAAAAAAAATTTCAAATGAACTCAAAGGAACCCTAACCCCATATGATATCACACCCCAAAGGAGAAGGTCTAACTCTTAACCTAAAGAAAGTTGTGAATTTTCTAAGTTTGCTAGGGTTTTAAGGTACCTTAAGAGGGAAAATGAAAATCAAATGGAAAATACAAGATAAATTTATGACAAAAATATGCTAGATACTAAATGCCATATGAAGATCAATGCAAAAAGAACCAATGTCAAACCCTTCATGGTTAGGCAGAAAAGAATTCTTGAAGTTAGGGTTCAAAAATGAGATTTTTATGAACCCAAAATTCAAGAAAAATGTCAAAGTTGAATCAAAACCAAAAAGAAATTTGTATGAATGGTTTGACAATGTTTCTAAATGTCCTAAGATGCAATGTTATTTTTTTTGGAATTTTCAGAAACCTAAATGATATTTTAATTAATTAATTTCTATTAATTAATTAAAATAAACATTTAAATATTTTAAAAATGATTTTTTAATGCAAAAAATAAAAATAAAAATGTTTTTGGGTGAAGAAAAATATTTGAATTAAAAATGCAGAAGTAAAATATTTTTTGAATTTTTTAAGTATTTTAAATAAACTGTACAAGATAAATGCAATAAAATGAATTAAAAATATGAATACAAGAAAGGCAACTGATCCAATGGATCAGATTTAAACCTGGGGGTGGAGGGAAGACCACGCGTGCATCTAATGGTCCAAATTCAAACTTACTTAATCCTATTTAATTAATTAATTAAACACAATTAAACTTAATCTGAACTAATCCTGGCCACCCATTTCAAATTAATCCTGATCCAAGGGCCCAAAACACGCCTGGCTCACTAAACCCTAAAATTAACCCTAATCCGTTTCGGGTGACCGGAACAGTGTTCTGGTCATCTTCTCCAGCAACACCCCAACACCAACTTCTTCCCTAGGCCATTTCTGGAGCTCTAAAGCTCCAGATCAACTTCTTTCACCTTCATAAACCTAAATCTACCCTCAAAACAAATTTCTCATGGCTCAAACTCAAGATTCGAAGAACACAAAAATGGTGAAACTTTCAGACAGTCAGTACATGCTCATTTCGCAACCATTTTCAAAAATAAATATATCATGGTGATCAGTAAAGCATAAAGAACAATCTAAGAACTTAAAATTGCATTTCTGGAAAAAAGTTTGAAGAGGTTACCTGAGCTTGAGCTTTCTCAGTTTGGAGCTTTTGGACCTCCTATCTTGTGCAAAATCACTCCTCTTGACCTCCTGATGAAGCTTTGATGCTTGGAAGGAGTTTATAATGGCTGGATTGTGTGGTTGCACTTCAACTGGCCATAAATCGTGTTTTGTGTAGGGGTGCTTTTAGGCTGCAATGAAAGGTGGGAAATGATCCTTTGGTGAAACTGAGTTGATTGATGAAAAGAGTTTGAAGTTTGAGTGTGTGTGCTGTGAGTTTCGAAAGCTTTTGCTCTTGGGGTAATTTTTGGGAACTTAGTGATTCTGAAGTGTTAAGCTTGTGTGTTGTATGTTATGAGCTGCATTTGGTCCACATAACAATGTTTGATAGGTCAGAGGAGTTGTTGTGGACTGTGGTGATTGGGATGGGCAAGTTGCAAAAATGTCAACATGACTTGTACTTGAGGTATGGGCTCATGTTGCAGCTGGCTTTTGGCTTGTCCTGGCTCAGCAAAGATCAAGGAGAACCATGGAACATGTTTTGTGGTGATTCAGCAAGTTTGTGAGAGGTTTTGTATCATTTTTCAATTTTGAGGAAGTTTGGCCCCTTTGTGATTTCTTGGTGTGTAAGGCATGAACTGAGATGGTTCATGGGCCAATTCTGATTCTTAGGAAATACACTATGTTGGTATGATGCATAGAAGTGTATTAGAGGTCACAAAATGGCTTGGCAAGTGGGTTTGCAAAAATCCCTCTTTGGTGTTGATGGGCTAAAGACGTGTCTACTTATGCGTCTAGCGGTATCTTACTGCAAGTGCACAGCCTATCGAAGTAATATTTAAGATTATCGATCCACAGGGATTCTATGGTTACTTAGTGCTAGATGAACTTTCTAGTTTAGCTAAGGCGAATGGGTTGTCACGATTTTTTGTTGGTTTTTAAGACTATTAAAGGCGGAGTTAAATTTAAGTTTTAATTAAGTAATTCTAAGGCGGTCGGTATGTAATTATATTAACTTAGGTGGGTCAATCTAACCTAGGCTTATTTAAGGTGTTCACTTAATCTATTCGGTAGAGATTACCAGTTTAAATACCCTCAACTCACACTCTCGTGGTCTTATATCAGATCTTATCCCTAAAGCCCTATGCCTGCTCTCGCTAGCCCATAAGTGTTTAGAGGTAATTTTTGGAAACTAAGTAATTCTAATTTATCTTAAAGCGCTCTCGCTGTGTTTAATTTAAATGCCTAACTTTAGCTATCTAGTTAAAATCTCACACTCTCGTGGTCTTGACCTAACCTAATACTCTTTTCTTACTCTCGTAACAAAAAGGTCTATTTAATTAAAAAGTCTCAGCCAGAAATGTTAAGTGATTAATTATTTTTAGCCTATGGTTATATTTTACCGGTTAAGTTTGTTCTAACTACATACCGCCCTAAGGTATTTAGCTATTCATCGATGTTGAACCAGACAGAGACAGAAAATTAAACAATAAAATACTCATGGCAGGAAAATAAATAAACATTATAAATAATTAAATTGCAATATAAATAAAAACCTGGTTAACAATATCAGAGAGACTCCTTCTTCCACAAACCGGAAAGCTCGGAGTTGGCGAAATCAAAAATAACAAATGCTGAAGGTTTAGAAAAAATAATAAACGTATAACAATTTCCTGATGTTGGAAATTGTTATATGGCGGGTTTGGATACAATAAAACGAAAAAGAAAATAATGCAGAAATAAGAACGGGTCGTAAATCAGTTCGGCAGAGCTTCCGCATGAAATTGAATAGAAAAAATGGTCTGTACATTCTTCATGAACTTGGTGCTATTTATAGAACTTCAATTGGGCTGGATTTTTGGACTTCAATTGAAATGGGCCTTGCTAAATTTGGGGAGAAAATGTAGGTAGTGGCAACAAAATAGGAGACCATCTCTTTCACGTAATGCCTTCACGTTGCCTTGGTCAAAAACCTAGAATAATCATTGTCACGGTCGTGACAATGCCTTTACGCTCGTGACTTGTGACTTTTAAGTGTCACGGTCGTGACACATATCTTACGGTCGTGATGCTTCATTTTGGGGTGTCACGGTCGTGACACCCTTGTAACGGTCGTGACTGCTGCAAAATATGCAGTTTTGCAGAGAGCTTCATTTCTTCATCTTTTTATGACCGATTTTGTTCCTTTTTCTCTTGATTCATGATTTAGCTCCATATAGTGATGTACCTGCAAAACGGTAAGAAAAACTCGAGAAATCGAGTGTTAAAACGATAATTATTCAATAAAACGCCAATGAAACCTAGCAATATAATCGATACGTTTTCTCGTTATCAAACTTCCCCAAACTTAAACCTTTGCTTGTCCTCAAGCAAATAGTCGGTTGAAAATCGGCGGACAAGATGTCATTCACGCATACTCCTAACAAATCCTACGAGGGATCGCTTTGTTGGATAATCCGATACTTTGATAGAACACTACCGATACACTAATGGCACAAGCAACAAGCTATGTCGTCGACTTCCCGTTAAATGAGCCAATCGGCAATTACTTTACGATTTCACCTAAAGTTTTTCGATCTTATTTCGCCCGGTTTCATTCTAGCGCAATCACATTAAGCCCTTTGCCTTAGCACGCACGTAGTGGAGTAGCCGGTTAGCGACTTTGATCCTTTTTGAGCACGGGGTCTGGTACACGAGTGTGGTAACCCTACATTTTGTATCCGATTTGGAGGTTGTGGGGGATCGAGCCGTAGCACGCCCTACCGAGTTCAGAACCAGTACCTCTGAACCAACCCGCAATGGACTCCTTCTCATATTTCTCGTTTCTTATATGCGACCGTGTACTTTGGTGCAATTTCTTTTCATTTTGCATCGAGATATGAAGGATCATTATTGATTAGGCATCAAACGCTTATATTCATCGGCTCCCCACGTGGTTTGTGTTCAGACGGTGCTGACTGCTAGTATAAACTACTCGGGGTTACTTTTGAACTGAAACTAGAAGTGTACTCGTAATGGTAATCGGAGATGGAATCGCTTAAGTAGGAAGTCAAAGTTTTCAAGATTGTATTGGTCTTGTTTAATCGTTCTCGGCTTCCTATTTACGATTTCGTAGGTAAGTCGGGTAATGCGAATGATTAAAAATTTTTCGGTTATGGCTAAATAAACGGGAAAGTTTGAAACTAAAGAAATGTCATAAAGATTTTTGCACGCTTCATTAACTTACTAAAAGAAATACAACGGGAATGAAAATACAACGAAAATGGAAAAATGCGAAACGGAAAAATGCGGAAATGAAAGGTACCTCTCCCACACTATATCAGACATTGTCCTCAATGTTGTGATATAAATGCGGTTAAAGTACATTACAAACGACAAAAACTAAAAACAAACAGAAGAAAAACTAAAACTATGGCTGCTGAGGACCGCGGGGTCGGCTTCTGGTACGGGAGTGGCGTCTGGAAGGAGTCGCTTCAGGATCAGAACCGGTGCCGGTGGTCCCAGTGATGTCGATACGCAAGGCTTCTAACTCGCAAAAAATCGCGTCAAACCTCTCATTAGGAGCTGCCTGGTTTGCTGCAATAGTGCCGAGCAAAGCATCGTACTGCTCCTTATGCCTTCGCTCCAGTGCGGCATTCATCTGGTTCTGCTGATGAATCGCACGGAGGACTTCCTCAAGTGTGATGTCCTGTGCAGGAGGCTGTCGGGTAGATGTCTCTGGTATATCCTGGAAAGGCTCACCTGCATCCATAGCGTCCTGCATCTCATCCGCAGGGAAATCTGCCTGATCGTGGATAGGAGCGTGGTCAGCAGCATCAGGTAGAACAAAGAGCCAGTTGGCTCGGCTGGATGGGTCGATGCGGTCGCGGGACGGCAGAGTGATATGATGAAATATGGTGCCATGGACAACAGGGCTATACCTGCCATCCTCTCGCTGCGCAATCAGGTGAGCGGACCTGCAATAACTTTTGGTGAGGAATTCAGCGGCTAGGTGAGGCTGATTAGCGATCGCGTCACCAAACCCCAACTGAATGGCGAGGGTGGTGACGATGCCGCCTATGAAGAACGGGGTGGAGCCTCTGTGTGCAATGGCCTGGATGTGGTAGAGCATGAAAGGGGCAGCGCTGATCGGCTCGTCATTAAGAGCACAATGCAAGAAAAGAAGCTCCTTGGAGTTGAGCTTATGATTGCTCTCTCGAGCGAAGATGGTGTTGCAGATGACTCTGTGGAAATAGCGGATGGCCGGATTGTGGATGTGCATGGCGTTGAGGCTTTGGAAGGCTGATGCACAGGTGTTGGTTAAGTCGTGCCATAAAGTGAAAGCTTGTTCACTAAAATTATCGGGCACGCGACGGTGAGCTTCAGTTCTGTGATGGAAGCCTAACAACTCGGCGATCCTGTCTTGCGAGAGGTTGAATTCTTGGCCATGCAATCTGAATTTAGCAAAACCGGTGAGCTGACTCAGAGAACCGGTGCCGGTGACGTAACTGAAGGAACTTAAGAACTCCAGTGTCAGAAGTTCGAAGGTTGGCTGAGGTTGACTGCAAAGGTCCCAAAGCCCGACTTTTTGGAGCAGGTTCGTAACACTGGCAAGCATTCCGAGTTCTCTCAAACACACAGTGTCGATGTAACGCGTAGGTTGCACACCGCGGTTTTGGAATCAGAGAAATCGTTCTCTTTGAGTTTCTCCAGCATCACCTTCTCTAAAAGTGATAGAATCCATTGCATGCAAGAGCTTAGAGTGAAGAATGAAGATTTTTGAAGTTTTTGTAAAAAAATGGTAAAATGGGATAAATAATGATTCGGGATAAATGGTGGAGAGTGAGAATGTGGTAGGTTGTGATAATGGGGGGTTAATGAGATTAAAGCTCGTAATGGGGGGGGGGGGTTACGGAGGTTAAGAAGAAGATGGGAAGTTTTTTAGGGAGTTATGGAGGAGAAGAAGAAGAGGCACGAAGAGAAACAGTTCTGTTTCTCACGATTTCTGGTATAAGGGTCGTCACGGTCGTGACAGGGGTACGACGGTCGTGACACTCAAAAAGAGCGTGTCACGATCGTTATGGGGCAGTGACGACCGTGAGGCTTGCTACGTTAAATAATTTCCAGAAAAACATTTTCTCACTTGTTTTACATAATTTATATTATATTTTCTTCACTAACTCTCATATTAATTTATAGATACCACATAGTGCATAAGTTCAACACAGTAATTCAATAACTTGCAAGGCATGAGAGATTTGTATATATAATGAATAAATGCAAGCATAAAAGTGCATAGAATGAAAAATACATAAATTTCTAAAATTGGAGAAATTTTGGAATTAAAAATGCATTGCATAAAGTACTTGAAAATGAAATTACATAAATGGAAAAACGATAAGAAATTTTTGCGAAAAATTAATCTAACTAGAAACGAAAAACAATGAGAAAATAAACTAAATCACTCATAACATTATCAAAAGCGTTTCTTCAAGTCTTCGATGGCGGAATTCAAGTGATAGAATTGTTCGCAGGTTATGTCAGTCAAACCTATAATGTCCAATCGCATGCTCTTAATGTCTTCTTTAAATAAGTTAATGTCAGTTTGGTAAGCATTGAGAGTGTTCATGATGTTTTGTAAGTTGTTAGCATACTCTCCTTGATTCACTTCAGGGGTTTCATAAACATCTTCAGTGTGGTCAATGTCATGGTAACCAGGAGGCGTCTCAGGGTTAGTTTCGACATCGGTCATTGTATCATCTTTTATTTTGTACGACTGAGGTGTTTCAGGAGTGGGTGGATAATCAGGTAGGTTTAACTCATAAAGCCAGTTATCCTTATTATGAACGCTTACTTTAGCATGGTTAGGCAATGTGAACAGAGTTACTACTTCGTTCCGGATTAGGTACTCAAAAGGTGGATGTCCTAAATTCCTTATGATATGTCTATTGAAGCAGAAGTTAAGATCCATAGGACGGATGCTACCTAAACGGTTGCACCTGTGCAATTGGTACCTAAGTCCTATGGCATCAGCAATCATGGTTACAAGACCTCTTACTAAGATAGGTAATTCAGGTTCTTCTTGGATACGGGTGAAGGTTTGCATCATGAAAGGTACACCATTAACAGGCTGTCCATTAGTGAAACATGACATAATAATATTTCGTCTTTAGAAACTCCGGTAATGTTTTCTTCTTTTCCAAAGAATGTGTGGGCTAGGAATTTATGGAAGTAACGGAGGGCAGGATTATGGATCTCATCATTATTCATATTATTTGGTTCAGGGTGGTAGTTTCCGGTTAAAGTTCCCCAAAAGAATTCTAGCTCAATATCCATCAATTCTACCTGTGTGGTAGTGAAAGCAAATGGTCCACTAGGGAATCCTAACAAGTCAGCTAGTTCTTTATGGTTAAAGTCATATTCTATTCCAAACAGGCGGAAACTAATAAATCCTTTCCTAAATCTAAAACCGCACTCAGGTAGGTAAATTAAGGAGCTAAGGAACTCAAGAGTGAGCTCGTGGTAAGTCACAAACTTATGTTGGATCAATGCATTCTCCCATCCGAGTCGGTTAAACAAGTACATGATGCTATCATGTATACCTAAGGTTTCCATAGTCCGATCATCCGGGTACAGGGTCAAATCCATTTGCCTCTGTGATAACTCTTCAAATTTCATTCTTTGGTTCCTACCTCTAAATTTGGTTTCCATATGGTTAATTGGTTGGTTAGCCATGGTCAGTGCAAATATGGAGGAAACAAATCAGGAGAAGAAGGAAAGTGGAAAAGACTTTTAGAAAATCTGTAAAAAGTGATTTAAAATAAATATAAGAAAATGAAATGCATAATGTAATGGCAATAATAGTAATATAAAATAAACTATAAAATGACAAAACAAATAGTAAAACAATAAATAATAAAAATGATAAAGAGAATAATTTAAATAATTTGATAAGTAAATGGGTTGCCTCCCACTAAGCGCTGTTTTTATCGTCTAAAGCCTGACGTAATGCTTAAGTTTAGATTAATTAGGGGAATTAGTGGAAAACTCTAAAAGCTTTAGATTATTCGCATAATCTCTATTTTCAACTTTATGATAATGTTTTAAACGTTGTCCGTTTACTATGAATGGTTCACTATTCCTACCCTTAATTTCTATTGCTCCACTCGGGAATACTTTAATTATTTCAAAGAGTCCTGACCATCTAGATTTTAATTTTCCAGGAAAGAGCCTAAGTCTTGAATTAAAGAGGAGTACTACGTCTCCCACACTAAATTCTTTCCTAGATAGGCGTTTCTCATGCCATCGCTTAGTTCTTTCTTTATATATCTTAGCATTCTCATAAGCATCTAACCTTAATTCTTCTAATTCGTTAATGTCTAGGATTCGCTTTTCTCCTGCAGCATTATAGTTTATATTGAGAGTTCTAATCGCCCAATAGGCTTTGTGTTCTAGCTCTACTGGTAGGTGACAAGATTTTCCATAAACGAGTTTGAAAGGTGTAGTACCTATGGGTGTCTTGTAAGCGGTCCTATAAGCCCATAAAGCTTCATTAAGTTTATATGACCAATCTTTCCGAGATATGGCGACACTCTTTTCTAAGATTTGTTTAATTTCTCTGTTTGAGACTTCGACTTGTCCACTTGTTTGTGGGTGATATGGTGTAGCCACACGGTGTCTTACTCCATACTTAGATAGTAATTTGTCAAATATTTTTGAGATGAAGTGCGAGCCACCGTCACTTATGACGAGTCTAGGCACACCAAATCTGGGGAAGATTATATTTTTGAAAAGCTTTATTACTACTCGTGTATCGTTTGTAGGAGAAGCTATGGCTTCAATCCATTTCGAAACATAATCAACAGCTACGAGTATGTAATTATTACCGAAAGATGATGGGAATGGTCCCATGAAATCTATTCCCCAAACGTCAAAGATTTCTACTTCTAATATTCCTTTTTGAGGCATTTCATCTCTTCTTGAAATATTGCCAGTGCGTTGACACCGATCGCAATTTATAACAGCGATGTGGACATCCTTCCATAGATTTGGCCAGAATAAGCCGGCTTGCAAGATTTTTGCACAAGTTTTGGAAGTGCTTGCATGTCCACCATAAGGAGATGAATGGCATTGAGCAATGACATCTTCTATTTCTTCTTCGGGAATACATCGGCGAAAGATTCCATCTGGTCCTCTTTTGAACAATAATGGTTCATCCCAATAGTAATGTTTCAGATTATGAAAGAATTTCTTTTTCTGCTGATAGGTCAGGTTGGGTGGAAGAGCTCCTGCAGCTAGGTAGTTGACAATGTCAGCGTACCATGGCAGTCCTACAGTTGTCTGGATTGTTTCCACGGATTCTGGTTCATTTATATCTAACTGAGCTAGGTCGCTTCCTAATTGTGCTATCAGCTGTTCATACGGAAAATCATCATTAATCGGCACTTGTTCAGGTTTAATACCTTCTATTCTAGATAAATGGTCCGCTACGACGTTTTCAGTACCTTTCTTATCTTTTATTTCTAAGTCAAACTCTTGTAAGAGTAAAATCCATCTCAAGAGTCTCGGTTTAGCATCTTTCTTAGTTAATAGATATCGGATAGCAGCATGGTCTGTGTAAATGATTATTTTCGCTCCAACTAGGTAAGAACGGAATTTGTCAAGCACAAAGACAACTGCTAACAATTCTTTTTCGGTAGTGGCGTAGTTCATCTGGGCAGAATCTAAGGTTCTACTGGCATAGTAAATCGCATGAAGTTTCTTTTCCTTTCTCTGGCCTAGAACTGCGCCTACAGCATAGTCACTCGCATCGCACATGATTTCAAAAGGTAATCTCCAGTCAGGGGGTTGCATGATTGGTGCGGTGATGAGGGCTGTTTTTAGAGTTTCGAATGCTTTAAGACAATCTTCGTTGAATATGAACTCAGCGTCTTTCATTAATAAACCAGTAAGAGGTTTAGTGATTTTCGAGAAATCTTTGATGAATCGTCGGTAGAAACCGGCGTGTCCTAAAAAGCTTCGTATTTCTCGAACGGTTTTAGGGGGTTGAAGATCTTTTATGACTTCAATCTTAGCTTTATCAACTTCAATTCCCTTGTTAGATATTACATGACCAAATACGATTCCTTCGTTGACCATAAAATGACATTTCTCCTAGTTGAGCACAAGGTTTACTTTTACACATCTTTCTAATACCATTTCTAAGTTCGATAAACATCCTTCAAAACTTTGCCCACATACAGAGAAGTCGTCCATGAACACTTCCATGATGTTGTCTATAAAATCTGCGAAGATTGACATCATACATCTTTGAAAGGTTGCAGGAGCGTTGCATAATCCAAAGGGCATTCGTCTATAAGCAAACGTTCCATAAGGGCATGTGAATGTGGTCTTCTCTTGATCATCTGGATGGATAGGGATTTGGAAAAATCCTGAGTATCCGTCAAGATAACAGAAGTAAGAATGCTTGGCTAATCGTTCTAACATTTGATCTATAAAAGGTAGTGGGAAATGATCTTTTCGAGTGGCTTTGTTTAGTTTACGATAATCTATGCACACTCTATATCCCGTCACTACTCTTTGCGATATCGATTCGCCTTGAGCGTTTTTCACAACAGTGATACCTCCTTTCTTTGGCACTACATGTATTGGACTAACCCATTCACTATCAGAGATTGGATATATTATTCCGGCATCTAATAATTTCTTAACTTCTTCTTTTACTACAGTGCTAAGGGTTGGGTTAATTCTTCTTTGAGATTCTCTGGAGGTTCTGCAATCTTCTTCTAGCAGAATACGATGCATACAAACTGAAGGACATATTCCTTTGAGATCAGATATGTTATATCCTAATGCAGTCGGATATTTCTTCAAAACATCTAAAAGTTTCTTTGTTTCTATAGTTCCTAAACTGGAATTTACTATAACTGGTCTTTTACATTCAATGTCTAAGAATTCGTACCTTAGGTTATGAGGTAAAGTTTTTAATCCTAATGTAGGTTTATCTTTACTTGGCATAGGATCGGGTGTAAGCGCTAAACTTTCGCTTAGACTATCATCCTGATACGGTTTTCGCCAATTATCATCTTCGAAAATCGGAGGGATTTGAATTTTCATTATTTCAGAATAAGTGGTCTCTTTTAGTTCCATTTCTCTTACACATTCGTCAATTACGTCCAATAGATAGCATGTATCCTCTATAGCTGGTGATTGTAAGAATTGTGTTAAAATAAATTCAACTTTCTCTTCACCCACTTCAAAGGTTAGCTTTCCTCTTTTTACGTCTATTATAGCTCCGGCGGTAGCTAAGAATGGTCTTACTAGTATGATAGGTGTAGTGGAGTCCTCAGAGATGTCCATGATTATAAAATCAGTAGGGATATAGAATTGTCCTATACGTACTGGGACGTTTTCTAGTATGCCTACAGGATATTTAACAGAGCGATCGGCTAGTTGAACTGACATTTTAGTTGGTCTTAGGTCTCCCATGTCTAGCCTTTTGCATATCGTTAAGGGCATAACACTGATATTGGCTCCTAAATCGCATAGAGCTTTGTCAATGACGAATTTTCCTATTACACAGGGTATAGAGAAACTTCCTGGATCTTTTAGCTTAGGAGGCATTTTATTCTGAATTATTGCGCTACACTCGACAGTAAGTGTAACTGTTCCGTTATCCTCTATCTTTTTCTTATTGGATAAGATTTCTTTTAAAAACTTAGCATACGAGGGTATTTGAGTGATTGCTTCTGTAAACGGAATAGTAATATTCAACTGTTTCAGAAGTTCAACAAATTTCTTAAATTGACCCGTCGTCTTGGAATTTATTAATCTTTGAGGGTACGGAATTGGTGGTTTATAGGGTGGTGGAGGCACATAAGGTTGTTCTTTCTCCACTACTTCTTGATTATCATCTTCCTTTTCTTCTGGATCATTCACCACTTCAGTCGGTTTATCCGGTTTTTGGTACATGGCTGGATTGTCAAGTCTTGGATCGGTAGGTCCGTCAAGTTCCTTGCCACTTCTTAATATCACAGCGTTAGCATGTCCTTTCGGATTTGGTTGAGGTTGTCCAGGGAACACTCCAGCTGGTGCAGCAGTAGGTTCTTGTTGTTGAGCTACTTGTGAAATCTGAGTTTCCAGCATTTTGTTATGTGTAGCTAATGCATCTACTTTGCTCACTAATTGTTTAATCTGCTCATTAGTGTGAATGTTTTGGTTTAAAAAGTCCTTGTTTGTTTGAGATTGGTTAGCTATAAAGTTCTCCATCATCAACTCAAGGTTCGATTTTCTAGGGATATTAGGAGCAGTCTTTTGATATCCTGGTGATGTAGCTGGTGCTTGACCTGGTGCGTATAAAGCGTTATTATTCTTGTAGGAGAAGTTCAGATGATTCTTCCAACCTGGGTTATATGTGTTTGAGTAAGGGTTTCCTTGAGCATAATTCACTTGATCCGTGGGAGTTCCTGTCAATAGTTGACAATCAGAAACTTCGTGTCCTGAAACTCCACATAACTCACAGTTAGGTGTTACTGCAGCCACGGTGGCTGTTGGTGTTATGGCCAAGTTGTCGATCTTTTGGCTTAGTTGGTCAAACTTCGCATTGACTTGGTCCATACTACTTACTTCGTACATACCTCCCTTTGTTGGTTTCTCAGTTGCGACTCCCTCGCTTCCCCAAAGGTAATGATTTTGAGCCATACTTTCGATAAGTGCATAGGCATCATTATATTCTTTGTCCATCAGTGCACCGCCCGCGGCAGCGTCAATTGTCATTCTTGTATTATACAAGAGTCCATTATAGAAGGTATGGATGACCATCCATTCTATTAATCCATGATGTGGACAAAGTCTCAGTAGATCCTTATAGCGTTCCCAAGCTTCGAATAATGATTCACTTTCTCTTTGCTTAAATCCGTTGATCTGAGCTCTCAGCATAGCTGTCTTGCTAGGTGGAAAATATCTGTTCAAGAAAACTCTCTTAAGTTCCTCCCACGTAGTTACTGAGTTCGAAGGCAGAGATTGAAGCCAAGCTCTTGCTCTGTCTCGAAGCGAAAAAGGAAATAAACGTAGTCTAATAGCTTCTTGGGTAACTCCATTGGCTTTTACGGTATCTGCATATTGCACAAAGATCGAAAGATGAAGATTCGGATCCTCGGTAGGATTTCCGGCGAATTGATTTTGTTGCACGGCTGATATCAACGAAGGTTTTAGTTCGAAATCGTTTCGGTTGATAGCCGGCGCTGCAATGCTTGAATGCGGTTCAGCTTGCGAAGGACTGGCGTAATACTTGAGTGGATGAGTTTGTTCTTCAGCCATCTCTGTGTCCTTTGATGTTACGACTGGTTTAGGCGGATCTGATTGAAGATCTGGAATACTGTAACTTTTTTCGTAATCGAATATACGTCTTCTTACGTGTAAGAAGCGTTCCGATTCAGGGATTAGAGGTTGCAAGTCTTCGCTTTTAGAGCGAGTACTTGGCATACACTCGGAAATTAAATTAAATTAAATAGTTGATACCTTAGTCTAGACAATGCTACCTAAATGCACTAGTAACTAAATTAAGGAATCCCCGGCAATGGCGCCAAAAACTTGATGGGCTAAAGACGTGTCTACTTATGCGTCTAGCGGTATCTTACTGCAAGTGCACAGCCTATCGAAGTAATATTTAAGATTATCGATCCACAGGGATTCTATGGTTACTTAGTGCTAGATGAACTTTCTAGTTTAGCTAAGGCGAATGGGTTGTCACGATTTTTTGTTGGTTTTTAAGACTATTAAAGGCGGAGTTAAATTTAAGTTTTAATTAAGTAATTCTAAGGCGGTCGGTATGTAATTATATTAACTTAGGTGGGTCAATCTAACCTAGGCTTATTTAAGGTGTTCACTTAATCTATTCGGTAGAGATTACCAGTTTAAATACCCTCAACTCACACTCTCGTGGTCTTATATCAGATCTTATCCCTAAAGCCCTATGCCTGCTCTCGCTAGCCCATAAGTGTTTAGAGGTAATTTTTGGAAACTAAGTAATTCTAATTTATCTTAAAGCGCTCTCGCTGTGTTTAATTTAAATGCCTAACTTTAGCTATCTAGTTAAAATCTCACACTCTCGTGGTCTTGACCTAACCTAATACTCTTTTCTTACTCTCGTAACAAAAAGGTCTATTTAATTAAAAAGTCTCAGCCAGAAATGTTAAGTGATTAATTATTTTTAGCCTATGGTTATATTTTACCGGTTAAGTTTGTTCTAACTACATACCGCCCTAAGGTATTTAGCTACTCATCGATGTTGAACCAGATAGAGACAGAAAATTAAACAATAAAATACTCATGGCAGGAAAATAAATAAACATTATAAATAATTAAATTGCAATATAAATAAAAACCTGGTTAACAATATCAGAGAGACTCCTTCTTCCACAAACCGGAAAGCTCGGAGTTGGCGAAATCAAAAATAACAAATGCTGAAGGTTTAGAAAAAATAATAAACGTATAACAATTTCCTGATGTTGGAAATTGTTATATGGCGGGTTTGGATACAATAAAACGAAAAAGAAAATAATGCAGAAATAAGAACGGGTCGTAAATCAGTTCGGCAGAGCTTCCGCAGGAAATTGAATAGAAAAAATGCTCTGTACATTCTTCATGAACTTGGTGTTATTTATAGAACTTCAATTGGGCTGGATTTTTGGACTTCAATTGAAATGGGCCTTGCTAAATTTGGGGAGAAAATGTAGGTAGTGGTAACAAAATAGGAGACCATCTCTTTCACGTAATGCCTTCACGTTGCCTTGGTCAAAAACCTAGAATAATCATTGTCACGGTCGTGACAATGACTTTACGCTCGTGACTTGTGACTTTTAAGTGTCATGGTCGTGACACATATCTTACGGTCGTGATGCTTCATTTTGGGGTGTCACGGTCGTGACACCCTTGTAACGGTCGTGACTGCTGCAAAATATGCAGTTTTGCAGAGAGCTTCATTTCTTCATCTTTTTATGACCGATTTTGTTCCTTTTTCTCTTGATTCATGATTTAGCTCCATATAGTGATGTACCTGCAAAACGGTAAGAAAAACTCGAGAAATCGAGTGTTAAAACGATAATTATTCAATAAAACGCCAATGAAACCTAGCAATATAATCAATACGTTTTCTCGTTATCAGGTGTATTCTTGAAAATTATAGGATCTTTGCCAACTTTGAAAGATCATAACTTGAGTTCCATAATGAATTAGAACTTGCTCTTGTACTTTTTGAAAAGGGAATGATCCAATCTACAACTTTCAAGACCAACAATTTTTTATTTGAAGCATTTTTGGTTGAGAAAGAGGAGGTTGAAAAACTTTCCCAAAATGGAAAGTTTCCATTACAAGTCATTTCCATTTTTGGCAACTTTTGGTTTAGCTCAATTTTCTTCAATTTTGTGAACTTCCAAGCACTTAAATGATCAAATAAAAATCATATAACTTCAATTTGATGAAAAATCCACTTTGGTTCCATTGTTGGGGGCCTCAGATGCCCTAATTTTGCTCTGACTTGCTCAAGAAGTTACCCAGTGAACAGATGACTTCCATAATGAATTTCTTCATCAAACTTGGTACACATGATCCTTATAACATATTGAGACTATTAGAAACAAGAATGAACAAAAAATTTGGAGTTATGACCTCTGAAACCAAAACCCTAATTTCAGGTCATCTGTGCAGTGAAACCCTAGCTCTGCTTCCATGCTTTCCAAGTTCTTGTGATTTCTTGACTTCCTTGATCTTTGAGGGATATAATATGATGATAGAACATACATGGACCCTCTTGGAATGATTGGAAGCCTTTGGAGTGGCTCAGGTAAGTCCTTGGATTGCTCAGATCACAAACCCTAAATGCAGATGAACTTGAACCATGCAGATGAAGCAAAAATGCAATATGATATGATATGCTTAAGCTAATGCAAATATGGAAGATCACAAGCCAATGGTGAAATGAGTGAGGGCAAATTTGGGGTGTTTACAGCTGCTCCTATTCAAACATGAGTTAGCTGTGCAGGATATAAGCGCCTGGCTTAACAGGCAAACAAGATAATTTGTGGTTGAATACCAAAGACAGTCCGAAATTTGCACTCGCTGGGTAGAAGAAGAAAAGGGATATAAATTGTAAAAGAAAGTATAGCATAGTTATCAAATGAAAGCGATGGAGGACGAACATCGAGCAGAGGATGACTGCTGGGAATAAAGTAATGACGGGGACGACCGACATGCTGGGGAAATAAAGAGACCATGATGGGGACGGCCATCAAGCAAAGAAACAAGATTCTCTGGGGATTAAAGGTAAAGTCAGTGATGGGGATGACCATCAGGTTTGCAAAGTAAGGTAAACAACGATGGGGACGGCCATCGGTTCAAAGAATAAATGAAATAATGATGAGGGACGGTCATCAAAGGTGAAGGACGATCACCTAGCAGGGGACAACTGCTCTTTATCACGACATAGGACGAATGTCGGATAGAAAAAGGTCGATGAAGGGGACGGCCATCGGATAAGCATGATGAAGGACGATCATCAAGAGGTGAAGGACGATCACCTAGCAGGGTACGGCTTCTCTCAAGGTTTATCATGACATAGGATGAATGTCAGATAACAAAATCAATGATGGGGACGACTATCAGATAAAATGATGAAGGACGATCATCAAAAGGTGAAGGACGATCACCTAGCAAGGTACGACTGCTAAATATCATGACATAGGACGAATGTCGCATAGAAAAGGGTTCCAATAATGGAGACTCCGCTGGGGAAAGGATGAGGGACGGTCATCCGAAAGTGAAGGATGATCACCTGGCAGGGTACGGCTGCTGAAAGTATCACGACATAGGGCGAATGTCGGATAGAAGAAAGTTATTCTGCTGGCGACTTACTGGGAAATGGTAAACACGGACGAGCGCTTACGCTTAAGAAATAAAGAGTATAAGTGTTTGAAGCTGTGTATAGATTAAATATGCGAATGAGTATCAGTAGAAACAAACGCTGGCGCATGTTCAGAGATGATGGTACGGACGAGTACCAACTAGTTAACAAAGAACACGGACGAGTGTCGAATCTGTGAGGAAGGAGTGTATATACAAGATACGGAAGAGTATATGTATAAATATGAGTGAGTGTTTGTGAAGTATTAGCAAGACACGGACGCGTGTTCAACTTGCTGGGGAATGGTGCGACACGGACGAGTGTCAGAAGAGAAAGTGTATGAACAATCATTTATATGAGAGTGTAAAAGGTATTATGGCGACCTGTTGGGATAGGATGACACGGAAGGGTGTCAACAAGAGTGTATTATAACAAGTGTTTTGGTTTGCAACAAGTGTTTTGGCAACTGTGCTGGGGAAGGGTGACACGGACGAGTGTTAAAAGAGCATGTATAGGTATCTGTATTTGTGAAGATGTTTTGGCTTATATCTGCAGGGGAATAATATGACACGGACGGGTGTCAAACAAGTATATATGAACAGGCATTTGTGCTGGAGAGTGCAAAGGGGACGCTTTGGCTTTTATTCGTAAGGGATGTGAGCTTTTATATACATTGCTGATGTGGTACTGCTGGTATTTACAGGTGACTGGTTCGAACCTGACTTGTGATCATGCAAATGTTTGATTTTTTCTGTAATGCTCCGTAATAGATGGAATGCTACGCTTTATGGGGAAAAATGATGCGAATGCTATGATTATGCAAAAGAAACTGATCCGGGATACGAATCCCGCTGTTGTGAAGATCTCTGGTTGATCTGCTCGAAGGATATCCCAGCTGGGGATGAGATCATTGGTAGATCTAATAAAACATATGGTTCTGCTTGGGGACTAGATCACTGATAGATCTATCCGGTAAGGAGATATCCCAGTTGGGGATGAAGAAGCTTCCGTCACTTTGTTGTGTGAGAACTTCAAGTATTGCTCTTCTGGGAGAGGCTGGAACTCTACGGGGAGATGATCCTTTTGTCTTTGAGAGACCTGGTACGCTGTTTCGGGGAGGAAAGATCACTGAACGATCTTCTTAGAGATTTCTGTGGGGATCCCGGCTGGGGATGAGGAGGCTTTGACAACTCTGTTGGGGAAAAAGCATTTCAGATGCTGCTTTGGAGTAGATGTGTCGGGGGAGTGATGCTTGGCATGCCCCATGCTGCATATTGAATACCTGCAATCTGTTAAGACAAAGAAACGCGCAAGTATCCCGAGGTATCCCTTACCGGATTCCGTCATAGGAGTTAGATATTCCTAAAAGCAAGATTATTTCCTGCAAGCATTTATTAAGAATGGCTCATTTGTTTTATGCAAATATTATATCATGGATATTGGACATTTTGCAAACGAAACAAAAATGTACAAAACGAGGTGTGACTGAAAACTCTGATTTTATTAATCTGGGTGCCCTGAATCGGCAAATACAGTCAAATCAACAAGTCCCATGGAATGAGGATATTGCTACAAATTGAAAAAGTGAAAGTGCTGGCAATGTTGACGACTCTTCGGTGAGCTTCCCTTGCAATGACCTGTATGACCTTGACGTTCTTCTCATCTTGCTTTCTGAAGAAGGTTGATTCTGACCGATGCTTTATCCCTTCGAAGCTTGCTATGTTGTAAGCGATACAGATGAATTCAGAATGTAGTTGTTCGCTTATTCCCTTATTTTGCGTGGATCGCCCTTTCGGGTTTTCAATCCACCGGGATACCCATTTTTGCCTGAGCTGTCCAATGCGGCTTTTCAACTCAGCGGGTGTACATATTTTTCTTTTTATATTTCCCTTATTTTTGCCCGAGTCTTTTATTCTGTTTTTGACTCGCCGAGATGCCCTATTTTTGCCTGGACTTACATTCTGTTTTTATGTCCAGCGGGTCATTTTATGCGAAGTATTTTTTAACTGCATCTGAATTCACAGGGGATAAGAAATATTCACCATCCATAGTAGTGAGCATCAGTGCTCCACCGGAGAAAACTTTCTTTACTATGAACGGGCCATCGTAATTCGGAGTCCATTTGCCCCTGTGGTCTGTATGAGGAGGAAGAAGTCTTTTTAGCACAAGATCTCCCACTTGGTATTCCCGAAGCCTGACTTTCTGATCGAAGGCTTTCTTCATCCTTTCTGATATAACTGCCCATGACATATTGCAACTAATCTCTTTTCTTCTATCAGATTCAGTTTATTATACCGAGAACGGACCCATTTTGCTTCATTCAACTTTACATCCATCAGTACCCGCAAGGAGGGTAATTCAAATTCAACAGGTAGGACTGCCTCCATACCATACACAAGTGTAATACCTCAAAATTTTCCCTCATATTTATTCCTTCCCTTGGCTTATCACTTCGCATTCACCCGCATTTCCCATTAGGTCATAGCATTCAATCATGCATTGCATTGGCTCCTAAGGCATGTGATCAAGGCCATATGAAATTAGGGTTTCATACCTTATCCGTATCTATCAGGGATTTAACTTGTGGAGAATATTCACTGGTGCATCTAACCCACTATTGAGGTGTTTGATTAGATTTTCTTTGAATAAGAGTTTTGGATCGTCTTAACGTCTCAATTTGTATTCTTCTTCATTGAACATCTCAGGGAGAATTTGGAATTCTTGTTCATGATTTGGTTTGAAGGCACTCTACCGATTGAGGTCTGGTGTACTAAAGATTGGTTTGGATCCATTTGGTTTATGGAACAATAATTTGGGATCGCGTGGAATTTATTATGGTGTTATGATCCATATTTGAGTGTCCATTTCATTATCAATAACCATTTTAAATCACATTTCGTTCACGATTCAAATGAATTCAAGGTCCATCACCCGTATCCCAAGTTCCCATTTTTGTTCAATCGTCCAATTCCATTTCTCAAATTAAAGGAATTCAACGTCATTCAAAGGTTACCATAAGCTCATTTGAGTATTCGCTTCAAATCCAAGTCTTTACCATTGACTATATTCATTTTTAAACCATCTCTTAAAAACCACATTCATTGTTCATGTTATTCTCCTTAAATTCCATTTTAGTAAGCCAACCCATCTCACTATACCAATGAGATTTCGAATTCAATCATGCACATTTAAGTCATCATGCCATAATCCTTTTTTTGCTAATAAATCCACATAGTCATTTGTTGCCATTTCTAAAGCCCATTTGATTGTTATTATCATTTTTTTTTATTTTTTTTTACCTATTTTGAATTTCTATCCAAACTCATTCAATAAACCTTAATTTGTGTCCATAAACCATTTTTTTCTTTTATGTGTTGTCCAAGTTACTTTCCTTAAGCCAATCTATCAATTTGATTTTAATTCTTCCTTTAATTACAACCAAAAGACTACTCATTTTCTTTTATTTCTTTTTAGACCAATTTCTCGTGTGGGCTCATTTCCATTCTTGATTACCTTAGCCCCTTAACAAATTGAGTTGCTTATGTTTTGACAGCAAAAATTTACAAAAAAAGGGAACTTATCAGAATTATAATAAAAGAGGAAATAAAAAAAAAATATTCAGTTGATTATAGGAACAAATCCCTCTCAATTCTATTATCATATCAGAAAAGTTATGTTACAAAAATGATAGAAATTGACAAGGAAAAAGGAACTTAGCCGAGAAAAAAAAACAGTTACAAACTCAACAGAAATTGAGAAATCAGTGCTAATGAAAAGAAAATGAGAAGAGGAATAACCAAAAATTCATCAAAACTCAGAAGAATAAGCTATAGTGAAAAGTTCGCGGGAAAAGTCAGAACTTCTTCAATCTTCAACTATAACCAATCAAGCTTTAATCTCAGGTTCAGTTCGCACAAAATCTCTCTTCATTCGACACAATCAATCTTCATTGCGATTAATCCTCAACCTTCAGAAAAATCTTCTACGAAATTCACCAATAATGATCGTCATGTCATCGACGACATCGGTTCCTCAATCATCATCAACACAGATCCTGCACACAAGAAAGTATCAAGTAGCATAGTGAAGTTCAGAGAAATTTGGGAGAGGTTGATGACACAGAAAATTCAGTTACAATTCAATAGAGGAGATCAATACAAAATCAGTCCATAACAGAATTGAAACAGAAAAAATCAGGATTGCATAACAGAAATAACAAATACCTAACCGATTTTTCTTCTGGAAGTTTCATCTGGGATCGTCTATAAATCAGAAACAGCTTCATTCCATGAGGCTTCTTCTTCGATTCACCATTCTCATAAACTTCACAATCTGAATCTTCATCTCTTCTTCAGTCTTCTCACCATTTCCTCACACCTTCCCCAATCTCAATTTTTTCCCAAATCTTCATTCAACTCCACATCAATCTCCAACATAATCATCTTCATAAAAGACTCTCTAATTTATCATCACTCTCCTCCAATCAATCTTCATCCTTCTCCAATCAACTCTGCAATACTCCGTCATCTGAAATCTTCATCACTCTTCTGCAATCAACTTCATTTATCTGCAACGAATTCCATTTCCCTAATCTTCATACTCCTTCATCAACCACCAAGAAACTTCATCAAAGCTCTATTCAATCTTCAATAATAGAAAAATCATAAGTCAGCTATAACAGAAAACAAAAGTGGTTACAGAAGAAGGAATTCGAGAGAAAACGCATAAGCCTACATAAATATCCATCGCTCTTCCTCAGCAACAACGACCTTCATCATCACTCACGCATCCTTAGCCTCCATATTCAACCTCCTTCAATTTGCGGAATCATCACAACACCATCATCTCCTTCAAAATCGATTTTTCTATCTTCAGATCTCTCAAGCGATCTTCACCTTCATTCCATCATCGTCATCAAAGATTCGACCTTCAATAACCTGTAGAATCAACAATCAACAAGCCGATACTTCAATAACCTGTCACAACAATGAACTGCAAAATCAAAGAGTCGCAACAACATCGATGACAAATCGGGGATTCAAAAAGAACAAGAAGAAGAGTGTAATGAAGAATCTTACGAGATCGCGTTTTTGTTTTCATCGGCTTACAGGTCTCGTGACTCAAGTGTTCTTGGTAGATCCTATTTCGATTGGCAGGGTTATCTGAAGAATAAATGGATCATGTTTTGGGTTCAACAAGAGCAAAGAGGATTTAGTGGAGAGGAGTTTGAGGCTATCACAACCGCCTCCGCAGGTTTGGAGCCACTACCGTGTAGGAGCCATGGAATCCCTAATCGTGTGAACCTTCTTGACGGATTCGGTTGAAGAAAAAGATTGTGAGGGTTTGAAGTTCATCCATGGAGAATATTTATTGACGTCGGAAGCATCGCGACGAAGAAGAGGGTGAATCGTTAGACGGCAGAGAGGAAACTGAGAGGATCGGTTAAAGTGTCCTTGAAGAAGATGGCTTCGTGGCCATTATATGTTTTAGGGTTTTGATAAACATTGGGGCTGCAGCAATAACAAAACTGGATTGGGCCAAGAGTTATTGCTTCTCGCACCCGTGAATTTCTGTTATCACCTCCTACCTGCGGGATTGGTGGAGTTGGGCCTCATGGGTCATGAATTTCTATCCACATCACCGGATTTTCATTTCACACCCCTCTCAGCGTTGAGGGAGTGGGTTTGGGCCTAAGGCCAATTTTGTTATTCGCTGTTCACTGTTTTTAGTTCTCACCCCTGTTTTCTTTATTGTTTTTTTTATAGAAATTTTTAATGATTCTTGTTAGAATTGTTAATCAATTTCTTTGTTGATTAATTTTTTGTGGATTGATATTTTAATCCATTTCTTGACATGTTTTTAATTAATTAGAATTTTTGGTGAGAATTTTAATTATTGTTTAGAACTAATTATGGATTAGTTTGTTTATGAGTTGTTTTTTTGATCGACTTGAATCGATTTTGATTATGACAAAGCCTCACAAAATGATTATGGAAGATAAACATTTATTTTGCTTATGGAAATTACAAGACCTTGCTTGAGGTTTTTTTTCCAGATTTCTTTTATGTAAAGAATCAGCACTTCGATCAAGTAAGTAATCTCGATTCTCCACTTTTAAGCATCATTATAGTTGTATGCAGCTTAGGACCATATAGCTTAAGGTGCATATTGAGCCTTCCCACCTGAGGAACTGGATTTATTTGTGATATATGTTGATTTGTGTCGATTTCGGAGCTTAGGGATTAGGTTACGAACCATTAGGATCGCTTCCTTTCACTTTCCCTTAAAATCCACTTTTTTTCCCGTTTCGTCGCAATTATTAAAAATAGTTTTAGGTGGGATAAAATTATGGAAAAATTCATGAGTTATACCCATCCTCTTAATTAATTTGTCATAATTTTTTTTCCAGATTTGGGTGGTTTTAATAATTAATTTGGATTTTAGATCACAAGCTGTCCCAAAACGGAGGATTTTGACATAAGGGACCGAAAACAATTTTTCCCCATAGGTTTGAGACCTTTTTTTTGTGTGTGATTAATCACTGTAATTTTTGACATTTTTATGCTACTTAGACATTTTTTTTCATAATTTTAGATGCCCCTTTTGATCCACTTTGTGGAGGTGTTTTTCGGCGATCATGCATTGCTATACCAATCGTTAAGTAATTGTTTTGGCACTTTGGTGAATAATTTTATGTAATCCTTTTAGACCATGTGAGATAATGACTATAACATTCCAAGGATTTAATTTCATAATTTTTTAAGCCTTTTTTCTATTTTTCCATGTCACCTAGATTATAGGTTGATTCATGTGTGTATTTGCTCCATACCCTAAATGATAGGAAGACACTCATGCCATTTGATTGAGGAACTTTTTGGTAACTTTTAGGAGTTATTATAGGTCAATTTTAGGTCTTTAATTCCAATCATAGGTCATTTTTTGAACCATGCTCATTTGGTTTGTTTTGGTGTTTCAAAGTGCATCTTTATTTGAGCTAATTCTAACTTAAACATGTTTCTATTCTCCTCTAATTGTTAACATGAATTATGTGGGAATAATTAATGCCTATCCATGAATTCTCATTGCATCTCATACCTTGTATGCTACTGATCCATAATCATTTCATGCATATTCACATGCCATTCATTATTAACTTGCATCATTTGTGATCTTATGCGATACTTGTTTCATTTGTTCTCACGTCTTATTCTCATTGCTCCATATGCCTAATCCATTGCACCCATGATTATATGTTCATTAATCCTCATTCATAAGCATTCACTACTGAATTTGATGTTCATTTCATGTATTAATTCATGCTTGTAAGCCATACGCATTCATACTTCATCCATAAACCCTAATTTGCATGTAGGTGAACTTAGGTGAACTTTTTGTACATAGTTTGACATATTTTAATCTTGTAAGGTATCCTAGCATACTTAGGGACCTATAGCATGTAGCTACTGACTTTATAAGTCATGTAACCTTTAGGTACCTTCACCTTTAGACTTAGGTCTTATTTTGAACCCTAGTTCCATTCTAGGACGTTTATGGTACTTAATCGCTTTTATGTTTTGATTTTACTTTCAATATGCATTGTCATGCTAACTTTCGTTTTGTAGGAGGGAAGATTGAGGTAATCCTCACTTAATTCCTATCTCTTGTGCATTATAATTTTGTTTGCCTTAGCACTTTGTACTTTGCTTGTATAGGTTTTCCCCATTTTTTAGAACCAACTTAACTTCCTTAGGAAGTAAGTTGAGTTCTAGTTCTTTTCTTATTTTCCTTTTATTCCTTAGGATTAGAAAACCTCACAAACCATTAGGATCTCCCTTTTGTACATAATAACAAAATTAGGATTAAGTCTTAGTCCCTTAGATTTTTCCTTTTGCAACTTGAGTCCTTCTTTCTCATCTCATAAAGAAAAGCAATAAAACACTTAATAAAAACCGAACGTTCTTGTACGACACGAGACTTTGTTGCAGAGTGTTTATACGCGTCCTGTTTCGGGGCGAGGTATAAATACTCACCGCGATGGATAGGTCTTAGTATGAGAATGTTCACAAACAAATTCAAAACATTTCTCATAAAAGACAAAAACAAATAACAAGCGACTATCCTGCGGGAACTTCTCTTCTCATCTCATTCACTCACAACACGAACTCGCGACGACTTGTCTCGCATGCTATACGGTAAACGCACTCGTACCAGACGAGCCTGAAACACTTGAGCATAGACATACACAGTTCCAGTTATAAAAAACACAAACAAATAGTTCCCGCCTTAGTTAGGCGAACTACGTCAACTCTGATCCTCATTTATCCCGATGAGGTACGTAGGCAGCGGGGTAGGGCCCGTTCGAGCACATTCTTTATTTTCCCTACATTTCCCCCTCTTTCTTTTTGTTCTCTTTTCCAGTTCCCTTCTCATTTCTCATTCTAGTTCCAGTTAGCAGTTCATTTTTCAACAACACTTTATTTTCTCACCATTTGAAACAAACAAGCAAGCGTGGATCCCGTCGGGTACGGCGGACGATCTGGGGTGCTAATACCTTCCCAGGTCATAACCGACTCCCGAACCCAGATCTTTGGTTCACAGGACCTTGTCCTTTCCTTCTTCCTCAGGTTTGTGCAACATTACCTTTCCCATTATTTCAGGATAAAAATGTCTGGCTGGCGACTCTACCATTTCTGCGCCACTTTCGCGTTTGTACTAGGATGAAAATCCCGGGAGCGATAGCTGGCGACTCTGTTGGGGATTGAATCCAAAATTTCTGGTTTCCCTTGTAGAGTCAATCCTAGCGCTTGTTTGGTTTCGTTTCTTTGGGTGTTTATCTGTTTGTTGATGTGTGCTTTAGTTTAGCTTTACTGTTTTTATTTACAGCTTTTACTTTACAGCTTTACTTTACCGCATTTATTTACTGCTTTCAGTATTTATTTTCCATGCATCATATTATACTGGACTGCCTGGCTGTGCTGGTTTTCATTTTTTCTGTGGGATGGGAGTTACTGTGAGATAAGCCAAATACCCGGCTTAAGTGCACCATAGGATTAGCGTGGACACGTTGTACTCGCATGGTGTCTCAACATGATGAGTGGCGATGTGTTCCACACCCAGGTTGCGACCTTCTTGGAACTATCTTGTGTGGGGGGTTTTGCCCCACTTCGGGATACGACCTTGATAGTTATGTGCAGCTGGGGACCGATCATTGAGAACCTTAGTGGAAACAACCCTCTCCAATGATGACAGTGGCAGACCGCATTTGTTGGCAAACCCACTCGCATCCGAGGGCCCACTGGGAACTCGCATAGGATAGCCTGGTTCTCTCATAGGAATTCAGTCAAGGCAAACTATTCGTATGACGATAGTATTGTACCCTTCGGGATGAATGTACTATTGTTTCTCGATTCAGTGCTTGAAGATGAGGACTTATGAGGGATGCTTGTTTCCTTGGACTCAGCTGAGGCCTCCCTGAGTAGTACATAATGCCAAACCGATTCCCTGATTTGGTACTGAGCCATTTCTCGGAAATGGTGAACGTATTATTGCTATTCAGCTTTGAGATTCCATGATGTTGACCCGAGTAGCACACCCGTGAGGTTGGGAGGGGTTTACAGGTTTGCAGGAACCCTAAACTTCAACGTATCCACTTTGCCAGTATTGTTCGGTGTTCTATGATTCTTTGATTCTGAGATTCGGGATTTCTATTCAGAGAAATTGTTACTGTGATTACCAGTGTGACCCTGATATTGTGACTGTTATTATGACTCTCCACAGACACTCGGCTCGTTGTTCAACTTCAACACCATCAGTGATTGTTCTATTATGTGATCCAGTTCTACAGTTATTGGGTTCTCAGTTATGGGGTTCTATACAGAGATGGTGCTACTATTATGGTTCTATTCAGACGCTTGACTCATTGCTCAACACCGGCACCAACATTAAACCATTGATCACACGCCTGTTGCATACATGACATCATAGCATTTCTGCACACATGTTCAGTTATTTCGGAGGATCACATATCTGAATCATGTTGTTGGATTTTTCTGTATCAAAACTTGAATCAAAGCAGATAGATTCCTCAGAAATAATTGAACATGGCATTTGCATACATCCTTGCATTCTTGACAGGTGTTCAGAGACAGATTCTTTTCCTGACTTGATTTATCATCAGAATGGACAACTTGAATCACAATCATCAAGGTATATATTTGAAGCAACTCCGGGCGGAGGTAACCGAAAGGAGGACCCAGCTGGGGCAATTCAGGGCCGAGGTATGTTGGACCCCAAAATTTGCCCTTCCCTAGTCAAGGCATTGTGTACCAAGGTGTCCCAAGAGGTTCACAAGGTTCACAAGGTATCCCAAGAGGTTCACAAGGTTCACAATTAGTCAAAAAGTTTGACAATTCCCTCAGACAAAGTATTCTCCTAAGCAATGCATCCTAAACTAGGGTTTTGAGTTTCATCAGGCTAAATGGATTTCCAAGGCTTCAAGTGAGCTTCATAGTATCCTACATGTCTTCAAGAATCCCTATGTCAAGTTTCAAGGCTTTCCCAAAAAGTTTGCTCAGTCAGATGATCAGATATGCAAAAATCAGTCAAAGTGGTTAAAAAGTCAAACTGAGGTCAACTGTGGTCAAACCAAAGTCAAACTTCAGGATTTTTTGTCAACATCAAGTATATGAAGTAAAATTCATCATTTTATCAAGGGTTGATCATGATTCATCAAAGAGATTTCAGATCATCAAGAATCAGGAGTTTCTAAATTATGGTTTTCACAGGAAAAGTCAACTGAACTTTGACCAGCCATAACTTTCACATGCTTCATCAGAAAATTCCCATACAAAGCTCATTTTGAAGGAAATTTAGTTCTCTACAACTTTGTGTCTCACAAGCCAAGCCCAAAAATGCTTCATTTGGAAGGTATGAGCTAAGACATTATAGGTCATTTCAAAAGTCAACAAAAAGTCAACATCTTCCAAAGGGCATAACTTGAAAATGGTAAAAGATATGGGTATGATACCAAAGAGGTTTGTTAGAGGACTCTTTAAGCTTTCCAAAATGTCCAAGAACACCTTCATAGACTTAAAATTGAGGGATTTGTGCCTTTGCAAAGTTGGGAATTTTTTGAGGGGTTTATTGAGCAAATGGGGTCTTAGAACCAATTCTTTCCACATGGGCTTACATTTTTATGACCCAATCATTTATTCAGATTTTTATTAATTTTATTTTATTTATTTTTATTTTATACATTAAAAATCATTTTAAATCAAAATAAAATATGAAAGACTCAATATTTGATATGATTTTCATTCTAGAAACTCATAAACATGATTTAAAGTTGATTGGGAGATTTAAATTCGTGCTAAACCAAAGAGGAAAGGATTTGTGTGATTTTTTGACCAAAATAGCAAGTTGAATCTTCATGATCAAGTAATCTCTACAAGGCCCATAAACCTACAACTTTCTGACCTAATTTGCTTCCAATATATACATACAAGTGATCACAAGCAAGAGGAGGGATTTTGGCATCCTCCAAGAACACTTTGCACATTCAAATTTTTCCTTAAAAATTCAATTTTCGGTTTCATATTTACAGGGAAATTAAAGGTATTCTAAGGACATAGACATGATCCTTGAACATCACTGATACGATCTCAATGCTTTACATCATCAAAATCATCCCTGAATGCATAAACCGAACCTCTTTTGTTCTTGATTTTGAAATTTTCGATTCCATTTATTTAGCTAACATGAAATAATTTTGTTGTTTGATTTGTGTTAGTCATGACCTATAGATGGTTTCTGGACATTTTCTTGAAGAATCGTAGCCTAGAACATGAACTGCCATTGTTAGGGTTTCGGGTTCCAAATTAGGGGTTTCTGAAAATCAAATATAAATGGATTCGAAGGACATAGATGGACCGTATGAATCATAAGGAATTCATTGGCATAATTAATTTGATGAAATTGTACCATTTGATTGATGTTTGAGTTTCGCAGGTTATGAACATGAAAGAATTCGCAGGAAAAATTGCAATTGAATTCATATGAATTTTCGCAGGTATCCTGAAGAAGATGAAGTCTGGATGGTGCCAAAATCATTCAAAAACTTGTTTTAATATAAAATGTTTTATTAATGAATATATATTGAACGCGCCCCATGTGGCTCAGCTGGTTTGTGTGTTTGCGTGTGAATATGATGGTCTTGGGTTCGATTCCCCCATGCCATTTTGTTTTGTTGCATTTTATTTTTTATTTTTTACAGGATTATAACAAAAGAATTATTACTCATGCTGTTGACACCAAGACGCACTTGGCCTGGTGGTGATGTTGTTGGTCCAGAGTGTGGAGAGCCTATGGCCTGAGTTCGAATCCCAGCCTCAGGTATGTTTTTTTTCTCCAATTTTCTTTGTTTATTTTTTATGTTATATTTATTAAATTTAATTAATTTCTAAATAATAATTTCTAAAACAAATGTTTATATTATTTTCTTATATAAAAAACTCATATTTTAAAAATTCAAACTTTATTTTTCTAAAATCAAATTGTTTATATTTATTTTATTATATATTTATTAATATTGTATATATTTTTGTAAATAAATTAATTATATTTAAATTAATAATTAGAAACCCTAATTTTCATAACCCTAACCCTAATTTTTCTTAATTTTAAAATATAACCTAATATTTTTATAGATTATAATTAATCATTAATCATTTGTTTAATATGTGAATAATTTAGTATTTATTTATTATTATCAAAAACCTATTTTCTTAATTAAATTTAAAAAAAAATCTTTTCTAATATTAATTTGGTTTTTTGCTAATTTCTTATTTCTATTTCTCTAACCTTTATTCTTATTTCTTATTATTTGATATTATTGCTTATTTATTATTATTTATCTTTATTATATTTCTCGATTATATTGTAATTGTCCCGAAGCTTTGTAATAGTTTAGGTTTATATTTTTGCTTTATTTCTATTATGAATATATTTATTGTGTGGTTAGTAATTCTAGGGTGTGAATAACATACTTGTAATGAAAATTAACTTAGAATAATTAACTTTAAAAGATAAATATTTGAATATGAACATGCACACACGTAAGTCGATCTTTGATCGCCATCTTGCAATTTCTAGGGTTACCTCCCATGTTGCCTATTTCAAAAGGTCAAGTAAGGTGTCTCAAGCAAGGTCCCTTCACAAATATCATCAAGTCCCTTCATTCTATAAGATCAAGTCCCTTTGAGGTTGCCTACGATAAATGATCTTGTCCCTTCGAATAAAAGATGATAAGTCCCTACGAATTGCTAAAGACACCTTGCAGTTGCCTATATTCAGATGTCCCTACACATGTCCCTTACACATCCAAGGTAATGACTACCTATTCCTTAATAATAGGGATAGTCTTACCATTAAAAGAACATACAAGAGTATGAAAGACTTAATCTAGGGTAGGTTCCTCTTAATTACTTACTCACACCTTTCAAAATGCTCTTCACACCACATTTTTCAAACAAATTTTCAAAAAACAAGTCTTTGTATACATCCATACGAGGATCATTACAAGGTACTTAGAAAGTTTCTAATCACACACTACACCTTTCTCAAAATAATTCAAAGTGAGCTAAGTAACTAAGAGCCCACGGATAACCATGGATATAAAGGGTGCTAACACCTTCCCTTTGTATAATCTACCCCTCGAACCCAAGTCTTTTAAAATAGGTCTTTCCTGTTCTTTTATGTCCTTTCCATTTGGATAAAATAAAAGTCGGTGACGACTCTTGCTATCCGTAACATGACTAAAAGTCAGTTCTCCCACCGTGTTACAAGGTGCAAGCTTTATTTCAGAACCAGAAACTGTTGAAACAGGAAGTCAACCAGATGAAGACTCAGATGATCTTGGTTTTGGAAATTCTGAACGAAGCTATTTTCATCCCTATTAAGGGGAACTACGCTGCTCTGATTCTCCATTGGTCAATAAAGATACGTAGGCAGGAGACCATATGAGATCTTTCTGAGTAACCTTATTTATTAACTTCATTTATCAACCTCTTCCCTACAGACGTCATTTGTCGGCATCCAATTTCAGCTTCCCAAGAGAGTCCTACGGGCAGAGCATATAGGTAAAGGTCATAGCAGCTTGAAAAGAAGTTGACCATATTTCGATTTCGTACGTGCAACGGGTTTCTTCATTTGCTCAGATTCAAACTGATTGAGTTAGTTGCATCAGGATCATCTCCGATAAAGCTTCCTTTGGGGTTTCAATGCCAAGTATGATTACCATTCTGGGGCACCTGGTCGTTTAATTGAAGATTGCAAGTCTTTTAGAGGCAAAGATGAAGATAAGGTCCCGAATTTGATTGGCTCCAAGACTATTGTGTTCACACCAGGTAAAAGTGGGAATATGACACAAAACTATAATGGAATGAACATCCAGACTGCTGACTGTTGAAAGTCTCCGAGAGCAATAAATCCAGGCGGAGTCAGGCCTCCTCAACAATGACCACCACAAAGTGAATGCTCGATGTAAGTACCACTCAGGGGCATTTAGGCATACAATTGACAATTGTGATGTGTTCAAGCACAAGGTGCAAAATTTAACCGACTCAAAGGTCATCACGCCAGAAAGTCCACCCACATATTGAAGTCTCCTCATCAAATGGACATCCTAGTTTGCAAAGGCATCTTCAAAAGCAATAAGTCCAGACGGAGTCAAGTCTCCTCAATGACGACAATGTTCAGCTTCTTTACTGCATTTTCATTTGTAGTTTATATTGTTTGTTTAAACATTTGTATGCATGCATGAAACTTATTTGTTTTTGAATGTTAACCATAATTTAATGCACATGTTTTTCTTGAAGTAATCCATTCGTATTCACTCATGATTTTGTGTATGCGCGTTGCAATACTAACTGTTGTGCTTAAACTTTGTGAGGGAGGATGACAAAATGAAAACGCAAAAATCTCTAATTGTGTGCTTTTGAGAAAGACCCTGTTGACGATGTACAGGCATTGTTTCAAATCCTAAACATCGGAGATATAAGGGAGATAGACCCTCTCCAACCCATTTGAGCCTTGAAGTAGGAGTTTCTTTTCGCATGAAAAAACCCTTGCATTTAACGCAGGGGAAGGGTAGGCGTCAGTTAGTTTGACCGAGCGTTCAAATTTAAAAAAGGAGTGTACATCTGAGGATCCATTACCTTTCGTTGTACCAAATCAAGAGATCCAATGATCAGAAACCACAATGGTTATCCCGATCAAGGGGTCCAAAGACTGGAGACCACAATGTTTATCCCTCAACATACAAGAAGTGAGATAGTCACGACCCTCGCAAAGATTCAAGACAAAAGTGTCACACGATTTGTTCAAAAAAAAGAAAAATGAATAAATGAATAAAAAAGCCCACTAAGTCGAAACTTGAAAACAAGCGACTTAGGCAAAAATTAGGGCATCCCGCTGGACTTCGCAATCAAAGATTCACAAGAATCAGTCCAGGCAAAAGTTATGGATAAGAAAAATAATGCAAAAGCAAAAGACGAAAAGGATTACACAAGAAAGATCCTTGAACAAGAACAAAGTCGTGTGATACAGACACAGATGACGAAGGGGTGACTGACTCCTAACAACAACTTGATTGGTGCTTAAACCGTTAGTGTAATTGGTTCCTCAAACCATCACAAAACCTTTTTTTTGAGAAGTGAGCGCTTGTGAAAGCTAGCTGAAAATAGGAATGGAGAACATCACGAAGATGGGTGGGCACAAATAAATTTCGAGCCTATATCTTTTGTTCCTATAACCATGAACCAGGCCATGATACAGCCCTCAAAAGTCCTAACTGAAACAGGGTTATTTCGAGAGCGTACTACCACAAGATCGAGTTCCTGACTCCTACGAGTTGTGCTAGAAGTTCTTTGTTGGTGTTGCATGTGCATGCTTTCATTCAAAAAAATTAATGTCGTATCTTAACCAATGATTCGCTCACAAAGGTTTGCGATATCTTTTTCAGTAAAACTTCAAGATTAACATGTGTGTTGCATTAGAATTTTCATTCTTAGAATAAACATTTTCTGCTTGCATATATTTGTTGGGCATCATAAAAATTCACAAACGAAACTTCAGTCCAGAAGCTTAATATTGCCAAGTTGAGAAGTCTGAAACTTCCGAAGGACGATTATATCGAGGTGCACTATTCAAGAAAACTCCATTGAGTAGGGACTTTCCTAAACAGTCGTGGTAAGAGCCAACTAATCTGGGGAAATTACGTCGAGAAATCTCTTCAAAGTTCAGCCAAGCTGGGGCAATCACTTCGAGATTCAAATCTCTCAAAGAGTCATTAGTCTGAGGCATGCATTCAAATTTCAGCCAAACTGGGGCAATTACTTCGAGATCCAATCTCTCAAAGAACAATTGGTATGGGTGTTTTCTTCAAAGCATAGTCAGTCAGAGGTGATCACTTCAAGGCTCGTACCGGGGCAGGCCATCCCAAGAGCATGAAAAGTACTCTCTCCCGAAGACGGTAAGTCAGAAGCACCTATCTAAGGTTCAAAATACTGTGGCAGAATATCTCACAGTGATATGAGGTTTTTCATGAATCCTCGCGAGGCAAATTCTTGCACAGACCATGCAGTCAGGGGAAATTATTTCGAGATCCGACGAATATCTCCAAGAGTTTGAAGACACTGAGGCATTTCGTATGCCATGTTTTCTGTAAAATCCTCTTGAGACATTTTCTTCTGATGGACCTTAATCTGAGGCGAGTTGGAAATTGCAAAGAACATTGTTCACTCGTGATTAGTTGGCAATCTATCAACCTAGGGGCTGGGAGCAAAGCCATTGTCAGCACAATACTTCAAGAGTTGTTTCATCTGCGGACTTCATCGATCAGGATTCCTTAGCAAGTCTCATCAGACAATCCCTTCTCTAGCAGTGTAGCAAAGGGAAGGATACTTCTTGAGCAGAAGGGTATCATCGTCTCTCATCCCCAGCGAGGGGCAACTTGAACCCTTATCTTCAACAAGAAGCCTTCTCATTGACATTCTCCATCATCCCTAGTAGAGGTGGAAGTTGAAATCTCTCTCAGCAAGGCAACAAAAAGTTGGTGTCCTCCCCAAGCAAAGACTTCCCTTCAATACAGGGGCAACCTCTAGTAGTACAAGGATTGTCATTCCTCCCCAACAGTTTACTCCCTCAACAGTACCATGCTTATGGTTCCCAGCCAAATCAGGAGGTCTTCACTTCCCCACCAAAGTTCAAGAAGGGTCCATCTCCAGCAGGGTCTTGGCTCTCTAATCTCAAAGTCCAATTTATTTTTGGCAATGGCGGCTGTTCAGAGCCGGTGTATCATTGATACCTGTCCTCGCAGAGTTGTCTCCTCCTCATCAGGATGGATCAGATCAGTGCGGTGATCATCGTCTCTCCCCAGTCAAGCCACCTGGGATACTTGCAGTCTCCTTGTCAGAAGATCCTTTTGCATTTGCATACGCATAATCATCATTAAATATGCATCCTCTAAAGCGTAGCATTTCCATTATCATGGAGCATTACGCCATAAATTCAAACATATGCATGCCAACATGGGCCAATTTTAAGGTACATTACATATGATCTATAACATCTTCTCAACCTGAAGTACTCTGCACAGAGGATACCAATATCATTTTCCAGACATCCTTGTCTTTTCAAGTCAATGTTTGTCACTGTAGCGGTAAAATCGTGAGTGTAAGCTATTGATTAACTTAACTCGATGTACACAGAGTCGCCACCGCGCTTTTCTTTATTTCCGAAAGGAAAAAGGTAAAAGAACGAATAAAAACCTAGGAGTCTAAAAGCAAAAGCTAAAAGAAACAAGCAGAGATTGGGTAAGGGGATTGGTTACGAACCAGGAAGGTTTTAGGCACCCGACTCGTCCGTGGTACTCCACGGGAGCCCTTTGAAATACTTATTGCTTTTTGGTCTGAAATTGGTTTGCTTAAAAAGATGGAAGAGATGAGGAGAAGAATGTTTTTTAATGATTTTGTGTTTGATAAGGTTTTAACGCCTTATGCCTACGTACCCACAAAGTGCAATGCGAGATCAAAACCTCGTAGTTCGTGGTACAAAATTTGAAAAGAACAATGGGTTGAGTTGATTTTAAAATGTAGAGATAAGTCGTCATCCTTTAGCGAATAATTCCGCTAGAAAAGATGAATCATATCTAAACATGTGAAAAGAAAAGGTGCACAAGGCACAAAAACAATTGAATGGGTTTTGAGTTTTTTAAAGTATATGAGAAAAGATTTCAATATATTTACATGACTTAACATTTGTTTAAGAAATAAAGTGAAAAGTTTAAAAATCGCTTGACCTAAGTCAAGGTTTAGTTATGAAAGTGTTTGAAGTTTAGAAACAAGAAGATTTTTGAAATAGGAAGAAGTTTTGAAAATTAAAGAATGGGGAGGAGATGAAGGGACTAATCCTACTGCTTGAATTAAAAGTTAAGGAAAGAGTTTACCAAACCATAATATGCACAATTCTTCAAAGTTCGGAATTTCCTCTTCAAAGGCTTATGAAGTAACTTGAGGCCGATGTTTCTAATCCATTCCAACTTGAGCAAGGGGGAAGATTTTAAAGTCTAAGTCCATTCTCCAAAAAGCTCGGGATAGTAACCATTAGTCCAAAATTAGAAGTCACAAGTCTTTTAAGTGTTCAATCCTTTATTAAGTGTTTTGATATCCAAATGGACAAAATAAAAAAAACAAGCACAATATGAATATAAACAAATGATATATGATATAATATGATAAAGCAATATAAAGAGATAAAGGAGCAAGGGATTAAAATAAAAGTATAAGGTGCGAGAGATTAAATTTAAACAATTATATATTCACAATGTTATAATATTTACAATATAAGTGGTATGATGAACTTAATCAAGAACAACCACAACAAGGAATAATAAAATCGAGGCAACCGGATCCAAGTGGATCTTAATTTGAATCGGGACAAATTTAGGTCTATGTTAAGCAATCGCCGAGTAATTTACGAAGTAATTACCCTACAAATGAGGCCGGCCACCACTAATTAAAGTGGAAAATATTCGTGTTAATACATGTTAGAGAAACGATATAATGGATCGTTCTCCGAAAACATGCCACACTAAAAGAAAAGGAAGGTCTAATCTTAATCGAGATTTTCGTTGAATTTGTCGAATAGCAACCTATCGCGATCTCAAAGTATGGAGAATGATCCAAATGATCATTCATCCATAAATTTGAAATAATGAAGGTTAAACTTAACGAAAATCAACAATCTACGAATCGGAGATTGTCATCGACCAAAAGAGAAAAAAGATGAAGAATAATGGTGTGGGTAGGAAAACGGATCTACATGGCCCAACACCACATATAAGTTTATTCTTTATTTAAAACAAATTAAAAAAAACAGAATATATAAAAAATAAGAAACAGAAGAACTGAGTCTTTTTCTTCTTCTCTCTCAACAACACGCAACACAGAGCAATAGGGGAGCAATGGCGGAAATCTCACCCTCAAAATCAAAAAGAAAAACCGAAAGCTTCCTCTCTTCTCCTCTGTTCTTGCGATTTAGATTCTTCTTCTTCTTTCTTTCGATTTGGTTTTAGTTTAGGGATTGGAATTTGAGGGTTTTTGTGTTGATGAAAATTTTTGGGAAATTTGAGGTTTGATTGAAGGAAATGAATGAGATTGAGTTTGAAGCTAGGGATGGATTTGGGAATTAATCTGGGAATGAATTTGGGCAGCGATTCAAAGGCTCTCTAAAGCTTGTTTTCAAATGGAGAGGGAGCTTGTATTTATAGATAGAAGAAGAAGAGGATGATTGCCGTTTGGTTCTGATTTTGGGCGTTTTGGAGAGGTCACGGATGTCTCGTGCGTTTTTCATTTCAATTTTTCTTGCTGCGTTTTGGGCTTTGATGATTTGCGTTTTGATTGTTTGTGTTTTGCTTGTGCTGTGCGTTTCAATTTCAGGTGTCGTGCGAGATGCGTGATGCTTTTCATGTTGTGGGCCTGGGTACAGCGTGACGAAATGCGGGATACGGTTTTGTTGGCTGCGGCTTGTGAAATTTGTGAATGAAGCTGCAGATTGATGCGTATGGCTTGAGTTGGGCGCGAGGTTGTTGTTGTACGGCGTAGCTGCTATGGGCGTGTGAAGATTGGGCCTGCGGCTTGTGTTATTTGTTTTGTTTTGCAGCTTGGCTGGTGTAGAAGTATGCTAGAGGCTTGGCTGTGGGAAAAATGAGGTAAAGGGTGTGATGTCATGCGGCAATGTTTGGAGCTGGCTTGAAATTGCCTGGAGCTTTGCGTACGGAAAGCTTGTGATGTTGGAAAAAAAATCACGTGCGTGTTGGAGGCTTGACTTATGAAATATTGGCTTGTGTGATGGCTTTGGTGGCTGTTGGCGTATGCAAGGAAATGTGAAGATGTTTGCTGTACTTGGCTTGGAGGTAAGTGGGCCAGCTTGGGCAAGTGTGGGGAGCTGAAGTTTTGCCTTGGCTGAAGTGTAATTGATGGGCGTGTGAAGATTGTGCGCATAGGCCTGTGGGAGGCTAGTTGGTTTTGTTGTGGCAGGATGTTTGAGGCAGGGAGTTTGAAAGAGTGTGGATGGCTTTTGGGAAAACAAATAATAAAATAAAATAAAATAAAAATTGACTTAATCAAATATTTTTGTTATTTATTTTTTATACTTATTACTAATTGGTTTTTAAAAAACATATGGGACCAAAGAAAAAAATAATTGGATTTAATTAATGTTTATGAATAGAAAAAATAAAAATGGATTTTGGTTTTGGAAATGGATTAAAAATGAAACATTAAAATTGAATTGATCTTAAAAGAAACAAATAAAGAGAAAATGATATATGGATAATAAAAAAATGAAATGATTTAATCGAGGAAAATGGAATGAAAATGGTTATGGAAAATTCGGATAATCGGTAGAAAATTGGATATTGACAAATGGATAATATTTTGGATAATATGATTTGGTAAACAATCGAAAAAAACAATGGATAATGAAAAATGGTCATAAAAGGGTATACGGATGGATAAATGGTTTAATCGGAAAGAAAATGGATAATGGATGGAATTTGATTTTCAAGCCCACAACGAATCCTGATTTTTCTTGCACAAGCCACTGATGAAAAATGAACACAGCCAACACAACCCCATTGAATATTTCACAAAGTAAACCAACTGTCATCTGAAAACTGTCTGATTACATGCCCTGATGATTTGAAACCAAACTGAGGAAAATAAATCCTCAGATGAATCGCTGATGAACTGATAAACACTGAAGATTCAAGCCAAACTTCGCACAAAACACTGTCACACAACCCATCTTGTACTTTGAAAACACATTGTCCGAGAAATGAACCCTTGCACACACAACTGGCAGTCAACACAATCCTTTGATAGTTTGACCAATATTAGGTCAAACATCCACTTGAAATCAAATTGTAACTGAACAAACGCATCTGAATGAAATTATTGCCCTGTCTTTGAAATCCTGCAACACAGAGAAGAAGAAGAACACTGCAACATATTTTTGGTATTTTGATTAGAGGTCAGTAAATAAATAAATATAAAGAAATAAAAATAACGGTGATCCCCTGCGAAGCATAGACCCTCATCTGAGAAGAAACTCGAAACTAGTGCGATCTTGTTTGTATGCGAAATGCAGATGATATGTGAAGAAACCTTAGGGCAAAAATTAGGGTGTTACAGCTGTCCCTATTTAAGTTTCTTCAATCCGGAGATATGAAGATTGACATCTTCGTCTCTACAAGATGGGAGAGACTTAAATACAGAAAACCCAATTTTTGTACTAAGAGAACGAATGATATGATATGAATATGATATGCAAAACCCAAGATCTCTGTGGGGAAGATATGACCACCAGAGAACAGCAAAAACTTGGGGACACAGAAGAAAATCCCGCCGGGGAAACAACAAACAGACAACCAAAGAGTTACCAGGAAAATAAATCACTGGATAATAGACTCCACTCGGGAAAAGACATGAAATAATCAGGATACAAGATTCAACCAGGGAAATAAACACCCTGCCAGGGACTATCAATCGAACAAAGTATTCGAATCCAAAAAATGGAGAAATACTGAGTTGGAAAAGAATCATCAACTACCTGCTTACTGGGTAGGAAATATAACAGACTCGACTATCGATTTACTGGATAGGAGCAAAATACAGGGATAACCTCAACTACCTTTTTACTGGGCAGAACAAATTCTCAACTACCTGATTTACTGGGTAGGAGGAAAATAAAGAGGAATAATCTCCACTACCTTTTTACTGGGTAAGAAATAATCTCGACCACCTGATTTACTGGGTAGGAACTCAATCAAATGGAAACAACTTCTATTACCTTTTTACTGGGTAAGAAGAAGAAATATCGGCTACCGGATTTACTGGGTAGAAAATCAATCAGATTACCTTTTTACTGGGTAAGATGAAAATATCTGATTCTATCACCTTTTTACTAGGTAGAACAAAATTCTCAACTACCTGATTTACTGGGTAGGAGCTCAATCGAAGGGAAACAGTTTTTATTACCTTTTTACTGGGTAAGAGGAAAATATATGATTATATCACCTTTTTACTGGGTAAAAGGAAAATAACTTGACTACCGGATTTACTGGGTAGAACAATTCTCGACTACCTTATTTACTGGGTAGGAGCTTAAGCAGATGAAAACCAAACTCTATTACCTTTTTACTGGGTAAGAGGATAAAATCTCGACTACCAAATTTACTGGGTAGTAGTACAAGTAAAAGAACTTGATCAATTTGGTAATATTACCCACTATCGATTTACTGATAGCTTAATTCCAAAATAATATATCCACAAAAGGGGACCAAAGTTCAATCCAAGAACAAATTGGAAAGAAACGGTCAAACAAGACTCATCCCGAGGAGGAAATATCTCAACTGGGGAAATTCCATCCAGATAATAAACTGGGGAGGAAACTGAATCAATATCTTCCACGAGAAACAAACTCAGTGGGGAATTAGAAAGGATTAACAGTTTCTGCTTAATGGTCGACACTCTAAACTTGAGAGGAAAACGACAGACACTCTCTGTGGGGAAAGTCCATACCAAAGAGCAGATAACAATGATAAACACAAGAATGCAAGCAAACAATGCTATGCTTATGCGTATGAATATGCTTATGAATATGCTGACAAAACAGACATAAAGATAAGAAACAGGTGACATGAACACCACAACAACCGGATACTCGGCTAATCCCAAGGCAACAATGCAGGGAAACATGCTGGAGATTCAATCTTGAAATCTGCAGGGGAATATCACAAGCCATCAAAGGAATAAAATCCTACTACAAGGCTTAAATCATGACAAGGCAGCATCTGCTAGGAATATCATCCTGCTGAGGAAAGGTAATAATCTGCTGATGATGGAAGTATTCTTGATAAAAATCAAACTTCACAAGGAATAACTGTCATACCACCCTTGCTCCACCTGGGAATAAAGTGCAAGACTTGCTAAAAATCACATAGGAACCTGCCGGAAATCAACACATGCAGACCTATTGGGGATCCATATGGGGATATCAGAAGTTAACCTCATAGCCAAAACACATTTACGAGGGATTTTAAATCTATACCCAACATAGGGTAAAAGAAAACCTCTAAACTGACTGCTATATCAATACTTCTATATTCGAGGATGCAAACAAATCGAGCTGAGGAACAAGAGCTCAACTGGGGATTCCCAATACTTCTCAATTCAAAGATAACTTGCTGAGGAAAAGATCAACACTCAGCTAGGGATTCTTAAGAACATTCCTTCCAACAACTCTTCTGGGGAAAACATACAATCTCCATTCATGCTTATTGTTGGGGAACAAAATATCATTAACATCAATCTGTCAAGGCTATCCAAGAACTTCGCATGGACACAACCGAATCAAACCCTGCTTTGGGAGAGACGAGTTACACATATCCAGACTTTACCATTCTTGGAGGCACTACTGATATCCTTTCTTTGTTCATATATCAAAAGAAAATGTTTTTAAAATTTTCAAAAATTAAAATTTATTAAATTTGTTTCAAAAATCATCATCAACAATAAATTGAAATTTTGTAAACAGAAACAAATATAAAGAATTGCAAACAATTGGATAAAAACTCAAATTCATTGATAGAATGGTAGTCAGCAAATGGCATGACTACATGGATCATTACAAGTTTGAAAAATGGTAAATACATGGAAAAGGGCTACATTGAGATACAATGATCACTATTCTCCCTATGAACTTTGAACTCCACTGTGTCCGAAACTTCAGTCAAGGATGAGTGAATAAGAATCTTTGATGGGAAATTCTTCTGAGGAACAAGAATCTGAAATCCTCAGTCGCTACAAGTGATTCAGTCTGTCGACGCAGTTACTTGCCATGATCCCTAACTTTTGCCTAGATTGCCCTTTCGGGTTTTCAATCTACCGGGATAATTATTTCTGTTTTTGTCTCTAATTTTTGCCTGGACCGCCCTTTCGGGTTTTCAATCCACCGAGACGCTCATTTTTGCCTAAGCCGCCCTTTCGGGTTTTCAACTTAGCGAGCTGTTCTTTTATTTTTTAGGCGAAGTATTTCTTGACTGCATCCGCATTCACAGGGCGAGTGATCTCCTCACCATCCATAGTTGCAAGAATTAATGAACCGCCAGAGAAGGCTTTCTTAACAACATATGGGCCATCATAGTTCGGAGTCCACTTGCCCCGAGAATCTTTAAGGAAAGACTGAATCTTTTTGAGCACGAGGTCGCCTTCTCTGAACACACGAGGTTTGACCTTCTTATCAAAAGCTTTATTCATTCTTTGCTGGTACAACCGACCATGACACAAAGCTGTAATTCTCTTTTCTTCAATCAAATTCAACTGGTCAAATCTACTCTGACACCATTCAGCCTCAGTCAACTTGGCTTCCATCAGAACTCTCATTGATGGGATCTCGACTTCGACGGGGAGCACTGCTTCTGTACCATAAACAAGCGAGAAAGGGGTTGCCCCTGTTGAAGTGCGGACAGATGTACGATACCCATGCAAAGCAAAAGGGAGCATCTCATGCCAGTCCTTGTACGTCACAACCATCTTCTGAATGATCTTCTTAATGTTCTTATTCGCAGCTTCAACAGCCCCATTCATCTTCGGTCTATAAGGAGAGGAATTATGGTGTTGAATCTTGAAATCTTCACAAAGCTCTTTCATCATCTTATTGTTCAAGTTTGAACCATTATCAGTAATGATTCTATTCGGAACACCATATCTGAAGATACTATTGTTCTTGATAAACCGAACCACAACTTGCTTGGTCACATTAACATACGATGCCGCTTCCACCCATTTGGTGAAGTAGTCAATTTCCACGAGAATAAAACGATGTCCATTCAAAGCCTTGGGTTCAATCATGCCAATCATATCAATTCCCCACATGGAGAAAGGCCATGGAGCAGAAATCACATTGAGATAAGCTGGTGGCACATGAATCTTATCAGCATACACCTGACACTTATGGCACTTTTTCACATACTTGCAACAATCAGATTCCATTGTCAGCCAATAGTAACCTGCTTTCAACATCTTTTTAGCCATTTCATGCCCATTGGCATGAGTTCCAAAGGATCCTTCATGAATTTCTTTCATCAACATGTCTGCTTCGTGTCTATCCACGTATCTGAGCAAGACCATGTCGAAATTTCTCTTGTAAAGCACATTTCCATTCAGGAAGAAATTGCCTGCCAATCTCCTCAAAGTCCTCTTATCTTTATCAGATGCCCCAAGCGGGTATTCTTGACTCTGGAGAAAACATTTAATATCGTGATACCAAGGCTTGTCATCATGGACCTCTTCAACTGCAAACACATGAGCTGGTCTTTCAAGTCGCATCACACTGATCATGGGAACATCATTCCACTGGTGCACTTTTATCATAGAAGCTATGGTCGCTAAAGCATCTGCCATCTGATTCTCATCACGAGGAACATAATGGAACTCAACTTTGGTGAAGAACGTTGATATCTTCCTGGCATAATCTCTATAGGGGATCAAGTGGGGTTGATGAGTTAGTTACCCACGTGCCCTGAATCTGGTTAATTACCAAGGCAGAATCTCCATACACATCAAGATGTTTAATCCTCAAATCAATGGCTTCTTCAAGACCCATAATGCAGGCTTCATACTCAGATTCATTGTTGGTACAAGGAAAATTCAATCTCGCGGCAAAAGGAATATGTGAACCATGGGGAGTAATGATCATTGCCCCAATTCCTCTTCCACGTGCATTCACAGCACCATCAAAAACTAAACCCCATCGAGATCCAGGCTCCGGCCCTTCCTCAATCAAAGGTTCATCACAATCTTTTACTTTCAAAAACATCACATCTTCATCTGGAAAATCAAACTTGATTGGTTGGTAATCATCAATCGGTTGATGTGCCAAATAGTCAACCAAGATACTACTTTTTATAGCTTTTTGAGTTCGGTACTCGATATCATATTCTGATAATAACATTTGCCAACGAGCAATCCTCCCAGTTAAAGCAGGCTTTTCAAAGATATACTTGATTGGATCCATTTTAGAGATCAACCAAGTCGTATGATTCAACATATACTGGCGAAGACGCTTTGCAGCCCAAGCTAAGGCACAACAAGTTTTTTCAAGCATGGAATACCGAGACTCACAATCAGTGAATTTCTTACTCAAGTAGTAAATTGCATGTTCTTTTCTTCCAGATTCATCTTGCTGACCAAGCACACAACCCATGGAATCTTCCAACACAGTCAAGTACATGATCATCGGTCTACCCTCCACCGGAGGAGACAAAATAGGAGGTTCAAGCAGATATTCTTTGATACTTTCGAAAGCTTTCTGACAATCATCTGTCCAGACACAACCTTTATCTTTTCGAAGCAACTTGAAAATTGGAGCACATGTGGCAGTCATGTGAGAGATAAACCTCGAAATATAATTCAATCGGCCCAAGAATCCTCTTACTTGCTTTTCGGTTCTTGGAGCAGGCATTTCCTGAATAGCCTTTACTTTATCAGGATCAACTTCAATGCCTCTTTGGCTGACAATGAAACCTAGCAACTTTCCAGAACGTACACCAAATGTGCACTTGTTCGGATTCAGACGAAGCTTATACTTTCTCAACCTTTGAAACAACTTCAGCAAATGTTCAACATGATCCTCTTCAGTCTTCGACTTGGCGATCATATCATCAACATATACTTCGATTTCTTTATGCATCATATCATGGAAAAGTGTGGTCATAGCTCTTTGGTACGTCGCACCAGCATTCTTCAATCCAAAGGGTATCACTATGTAGCAGAATGTTCCCCATGGTGTAATAAATGTGGTCTTTTCCATGTCCTCGGGTGCCATCTTTATTTGATTATAACCGGAAAATCCGTCCATAAAAGAGAACACATCAAACTTAGCCGTATTATCTACCAACATATCAATGTGTGGCAATGGAAAATCATCTTTCGGACTGGCTTTGTTCAAATCTCTGTAATCAACGCACATTCGGACTTTTCCGTCTTTCTTCGGAACAGGAACAATATTGGCCACCCATTCAGGATAAGATGACGTCACAAGAAAACCTGCATCAATCTGCTTTTGAACCTCCTCTTTGATTTTTACTGCCATGTCTGGATGAGTTCTTCTCAGCTTTTGCTTTACAGGTGGATATTCAGGCTTCAGTGGCAATCTATGCTCCACAATATTAGTGTCAAGACCTGGCATGTCTTGATAAGATCAAGCAAATACATCAACATATTCTCTGAGAAGCTCTACAATCCTCTTCTTAACATCAGGACCAAGCAATGCTCCAACTTTGACTTCTTTCTTTTCATCTTTAGAACCCAAGTTAACCATCTCTATAGACTCTCCATGAGGCTGAATAATCTTCTCCTCGTGCTCAAGCAACCGAGAAATTTCATCTGGAATCTCTTCATCATCCTCTTCCTCAGCTTCAAACACAGGGAATTCAAAGTTGGGAGAGGGCATAGGATCATTGTTTTCAATGGGTTTATCAATCAATCTGCACAATGATTTTATTTTTATTTTAGAGTATGAACAAAAGTGCAAACATTATGCAGATAAACAATTATTATATTTTTTTTGGGTTTTTTATGTTACCATTTTTCAGAATAAAGCAAAAATGAAAAAACACATATGGAAATAACAAAATAACATTTTATTGATGATGATAAGATTTGAAACAAAGCCCGACAAACATCACTTTCACCTTGGGCATAGTGAAAGGATTTTTGAAAGAAAATAAAAAACACATTACTTTGAGGAATGAACAATAAAAGGAACATCAATAGCGATCCAGTTCTGGCAAATCTTTCCATGCGTCACAAAGTCAAGCATTTCTTCGTCTTCATCATCATCAATGATGGCAGCAGCGGAATGATCGTTGATAAATCCAGCACTTCGGAAGCCTTCTTGAATAGTCTTTGGATCTTTGATAACTGCACCTGGCGCAAAGCCGATACCAAAACCTTCCTTGTTGTCGACAACATCAATAATTCGCCCCCAACCATCAGACTGACCAGCTTCAATCACTCGCAGAGCATCCTTGAAAGAGGACATGGGCATGACATTCTTCTTAGAAACATTATCCACAACAGAAAGAGCTTGAAACGAAGTTCCCACCTCTTCCTCGGCATCAATATAAGAGAAAGAAGACAAATTGCTCACAAGCATCGCCCTCTCACCTTCAATGGTCACCAATTTACCTTCTCTCACAAATTTCAATTTCTGATGAAGAGTGGATGTCACAGCTCCAGCCTCGTGGATCCATGGTCTTCCGAGGAGACAACTGTATGCGGGACGTATATCCATTACTTGAAAAGTAATCTTGAATATAAACGGTCCAATAAGAATAGGAAGATCCACCTCTCCAATCACTGTCTTCTTCGACCCATCAAACGCTTTCACTATAATCCCACTGTGCCTCATGGGAACACCTTGAAACGCAAGCTTTGACAAATTCGACTTTGGCATAACATTCAGAGACGAGCCGGTATCAACTAGCACCTTGGACATAGCATCTTCTTGACAATTCACCGAAATGTGCAACGCCAAGTTATGATTTCTCCCTTCTTAAGGCAAATCCTCATCACAGAAGCTTAAATTGTTGCATGACGTGATATTCGCTACAATACTATCAAATTGATCAACAGTCACATCATGGTCAACATAAGCTTGATCGAGAATTTTCTGCAAAGACTGCCTGTGAGCCTCAGAACTCATTAAGAGAGACAAAACTGATATCTTCGAGGGAGTCTGCAACAACTGCTCAGTGATGTTATACTCACTCTTCTTTATCAACTTTAACACCTCATCATCACTATTACCAGATTGACCCGATTGGGCAACATCATCCATAATCTGTTTACTTGCACTTGTATCTTCAACTCTTTTCGGAGGGTCTGAAGCATACACTCTACCACTTCGGGTGACCTTCGTCACATCAACAATGCTAACCACAGACTTTGGAGTAGGAAGAGGAACTTCTCTACCATTCTCTATCATCGTAGCACTATACCGGTATAGAACAGCTTTATCAGACTCATATGGCATTGGACCAGGCACATTAATCACCAATGGAGTAACAGCAGTCTTGCGACTATCAAAAGAAATAACCACCCTCTCAGGAGCAACCCTAACAGGAAGATTGAACTGAGGCATGATGACATTCACTTCATTCTCATGTTCATCTCTTTTTGCTGTTACTTCAATCAGCTTATCGTCCATCATCTTTTGAATATCTCTTTTAACAATCACGCAACCACGAGACCGAGCAAATATAACATCCAGCATAGTCATGATCAATATCGTGATATTCACTCAAGAAAGCATGCATCTCCACCAAAGATCTTCGGATATGACGGACTTCATAAATCTTGAACAAACCAGGACAACCATCAACCATATTCACAGACGCATTACCATGCTTCGGCAACGGATTCTTCTGCACATTTGGATTAACATCATTAAAATACAAAACATTATTCCTTATCAACTTTTGTACTTCAAACTTCAACGGATAACAATTCTCAACATCGTGCCCCGGGGCACCTTGATGAAAAGCACAACGAGCCTCTGGCTTATACCACCATGGAATAGTCTCTGGAACTGGAGGTGGAGGACGAGTTTGCACAAGATTCTTTGCAATCAAAGACGGAAGCAAGTTTGCATACGGCATCTGAATAGGATCAAAACTTGGTTTAGCTCGAGCTTGTTGATTACCACCTTGTTGCACAGAAGGTTACTGATAACGGGGTTGATACTTTGGAACAGCTGGCACAGTTGGAGCCACATTAATCATCGATGTTACAGAAGCCACATGCTGCGAATGGTGATTACTACGACTGTGAGGCCTTCTATAACTTTCACGGGATACTGCATTAGTATCATTTTCCTTCTTTTTCCCAAAGTTGAACCTTCTAGAGCTTGAGCCATTGCCATTCTCTTGACTCAACCGTCCCTCACGGACACCTTCTTCTAAACGCATCCCCATGCTCACCATTTCAATGAAATCGGAAGGAGCGCTTGCTATCATCCTCTCATAATAAAAAGAACCCAACATCTTCAAGAAGATCTTCGTCATTTCTTTTTCTTCCAGTGGAGGAACAATCTGGGCTGCCAGCTCTCTCCATCTCTGCGCATATTCTTTAAAAGTCTCTTTGTCCTTCTGGGACATAGCACGAAGTTGATCTCTATCTGGAGACATATCAACGTTGTACTTGTACTGCCTCACAAAAGCTTCTCCCAAATCATTGAAGGTTTTGATTTGGCTATTATCCAGACTCATATACCACCTCATAGGCGCACCGGTCAAACTGTCCTGGAAATAGTGAATCAACAGCTTATCATTATCAGTCTGAGCAGACATCTTCCTTGCATACATCGTCAAATGACTCAACAGACAAGTGTTGCCTTTGTACTTCTCAAACTCAGGCAACTTGAATTTGTAAGGAACTTTGACATTCGGGACCAAACAAAGGTCATAGGCATCTTTTCCAAACAAATCCTTATGCTTCAAAGCTCTCATCTCCCTCTGGATCTCAACAAAGCGTCCTTGGAAGTCATCAAGTCTTTCAACAACTACAGCACCTTCACTAGGCTCAGCATGGTAAATCATTTCATCATGATGCGGAATAGTGCGCACCACAGGCGGTACAGTAGTCACAATTGGAGGAAGGGTAGTCCACACTGGTGGTGGGAGAGTATTAAATGCAGCAATCTCCTGATGATGAGGAGGACGATAACCAGCAGGAAAAAAGTCAACTGGCATGCCCCAGGGCGTTCTAGCAGGTATACGATAGCAAGGAGAAATAACAGTCTCAACAGGAATGGATGCGGTAACAACTTCGGAGATGACAGTATTCTGAACAGGAGAAGGAGGTGGTTGATTCTGAGCAGCCACCAAATTTTCCATCATAGCAGTCACTCTTTCCAAGCTTTCCCTCAAATAAGTAACCTCTTCACACAGCTCGCGATTCTCTTGTTGCAAAGTATCCATCACTCTTCTCCGATTAGCTCGAGTATCAAAACAATGAGTCAGCTTGACAGGAACACTGAATGAAGACCAAGAAAATAACAATAAGATCCCTGGAGAACACTCAAAAAGCAAGACAAATGCAATTATGATGCATGCTATGCGTATGCAAATGCAAAGATTTCAAAGGATTATAAGTTAACTTGCAATATTCATAGAGGAACATTTTTGAAATTCTTAAAAACTCATTCTCATTAATATCAAAGTGAGGATTACAAATAAAGTACAAACATCAATAATCCTAATACATAAGAGCAAGAGTAAACTAAGCCTAAGGAATCATATCCGAAGAAGTCCCGAATCCTGGCTGATACTTCATACGAATCCTCTTGATCTCATTCTTGTACCGCTCTTCCATATCTTCCTTATCCTTCACCAACTTGTCGACAATGGCCTTCCAAGCACCGGAAGTAGGAGGGATAGTAGATGGAGTACTAGAGGAAAATAAATCCTCTCTCGGCCTCTTCGTGACGCGCCGCTCAAGTAGCTCAATAAGATCATCCTTCTCCTTAAGCTGCTCCTGCATAGTAGTCCTCTCAAGTAACCATTCTTCCTTTTTCTTTCTTTATCTTCTCTAACTCTTCTTGAAGAACCAACTTCTCATCAACGGGAGGAAGAAAAGCAGACAAAGGCAATATGGGAAACATAGGCTCCTCAGGTGGATAAGGCATCTTGAGCTTGGAAGCTCTAGATCGAACCCACTGAATATAACAATCGGAAGGAGGAAGGTGTTGTCTACCCAACTGACATCTCTCTTTCCTATGAACAACATGCCAAGAATGAGCAATCCTTTTCTTCATCTCTATATGATCAGCACCATTAAGAAAGAAGAAACGGGATAAGGCAAGATTGTTTGGAACATCCTTCAAACAATAACCGAACTGTCGTCTAGCCAAAATAGGGTTGTAGCTAATTCCCCCACGTGTACCAAGAAGAGGTACATTAGGACTATACCATGTCATATCCTTATGAGAAAGCGACATCAATCTCTGAGACCATCTTCGATTCTCTCTATTGTCCTTGAAAACATCCGACTTCGATAGGTGCGGAATAAACCACCTATAAAGAAGAGGCGCACAACATACAATCTCTCCGTCACCTTTGGAGGTCCTATAGTGAAAAGCATGATACATATCTCCAAGCAAAGTAGGAACCGGGTTCTTCTTCAAGAAGATCTGAATAACATTCTCATCCACAATACCATCCAAGTTCGGAAACAAGACAATCCCGTAAATAAGCAAAGCAAGAATAGCCTCAAATGCATCCTTATGACCCAAAGTAAGTGAAGTAGAAGCCTTTCCCATAAAGAACTTAGCATTAATACCACGAACACTCCCCTTCGGAAGAAACTTCCCATTAAGATCGGATTCCTTAAGAAACAATGCTTTGGCGATGATCTTGACAGTAAGCTCCTTCTCTAACCCAGTGAAAAGAAACTCCTTGTCTAGAATAGGCAAACCTAACCAATGGGAATACTCCTCCAAAGTCGGCACAAGCTGATAATCCGGAAAGGTGAAACAATGGTGCAACGGATCATAAAACTGAGCTAAAGTAGGGAGAATCCCCTCAGGCACATCGGTATCCAACATATACAAAAGCTTCCCATGACATCTTCGGAACTCTTGGGTATCAACAACCAAAGCTCCTAGCTTTCTCAACTCTACAACATTAGGATTCTTGAAGGTGTACTTCTTTGTGTTCCTCCTTTCAAAAGTCATAGCCATGGACATCTGAAATTTTGCAAAAGTTCCTTATAAGTCCCTTGAAATCTTACGAACAATGCTCATGAATGTATGATGGCATGTATGCAACAAACACAAACAAGATCACACAAGGCACACGGGCTTAGGTTCCGAGTCACGAGCATGAAGTCAAGGTAACAGAACACCAACCCACACAGGTAAGTACTAAGGTTTTGTCTTCAATGTACCTGCAGAAAACTAAAAGGGTGCTAACAGAGGTGCCCGGAGTTAACAACCATCTATAGAATATTACCGGTACGTTAGATTACTCCCCAACCGATAACATCCTTAAAATAGACCTCGTCCGAGTGTAGTATCGCGTGACAACCGCCTTAGGTTTACACCCAGACAGTTTCCGCACTACGTTCCTAAATTGGCTTAGATGGGTTAAGGGTTCTAAGGTCCTCAGTATGATCAGCTCAAGGTCGGAAAATAATGCCACGTACGATTACTCGTCATGACATTGATAGTCCAAGAGAGCCTAACCGAGTGGAGATTATCAAATTGATATTGCTTTGGACTACTCCATCGCATATCGCTTCGAATATCGCCGTCCTATCATAAGTGTCACTCAGATCCGGGTTAGAATCTATCTCACACAGAGGATCACCAAAACCAAAACAGAACAACCAAATAACAAACAAATCAAACCAAAGCAGTAAATAAATCAAAGTAGGCTGAATCCACTTAGAGATTACTCCCCAGCAGAGTCGCCACTTTTCTGTAGCGGTAAAATCGTGAGTGTAAGCTATTGATTAAATTAACTCGATGTACACAGAGTCGCCACCGCGCTTTTCTTTATTTCCGAAAGGAAAAAGGTAAAAGAACGAATAAAAACCTAGGAGTCTAAAAGCAAAAGCTAAAAGAAACAAGCAGAGATTGGGTAAGGGGATTGGTTACGAACTGGGAAGGTTTTAGGCACCCGACTCGTCCGTGGTACTCCACGGGAGACCTTTGAAATACTTATTGCTTTTTGGTCTGAAATTGGTTTGCTTAAAAAGATGGAAGAGATGAGGAGAAGAATGTTTTTTAATGATTTTGTGTTTGATAAGGTTTTAACGCCTTATGCCTACGTACCCACAAAGTGCAATGCGAGATCAAAACCTAGTAGTTCGTGGTACAAAATTTGAAAAGAACAATGGGTTGAGTTGATTTTAAAATGTAGAGATAAGTCGTCATCCTTTAGCGAATAATTCCGCTAGAAAAGATGAATCATATCTAAACATGTGAAAAGAAAAGGTGCACAAGACACAAAAACAATTGAATGGGTTTTGAGTTTTTTAAAGTATATGAGAAAAGATTTCAATATATTTACATGACTTAACATTTGTTTAAGAAATAAAGTGAAAAGTTTAAAAATCGCTTGACCTAAGTCAAGGTTTAGTTATTAAAGTGTTTGAAGTTTAGAAACAAGAAGATTTTTGAAATAGGAAGAAGTTTTGAAAATTAAAGAATGGGGAGGAGATGAAGGGACTAATCCTACTGCTTGAATTAAAAGTTAAGGAAAGAGTTTACCAAACCATAATATGCACAATTCTTCAAAGTTCGGAATTTCCTCTTCAAAGGCTAATGAAGTAACTTGAGGTCGAGGTTTCTAATCCATTACAACTTGAGCAAGGGGGAAGATTTTAAAGTCTAAGTCCATTCTCCAAAAAGCTCGGGATAGTAACCATTAGTCCAAAATTAGAAGTCACAAGTCTTTTAAGTGTTCAATCCTTTATTAAGTGTTTTGATATCCAAATGGACAAAATAAAAAAAACAAGCACAATATGAATATAAACAAATGATATATGATATAATATGATAAAGCAATATAAAGAGATAAAGGAGCAAGAGATTAAAATAAAAGGATAAGGTGCGAGAGATTAAATTTAAACAATTATATATTCACAATGTTATAATATTTACAATATAAGTGGTATGATGAACTTAATCAAGCACAACCACAACAAGGAATAATAAAATCGAGGCAACCGGATCCAAGTGGATCTTAATTTGAATCGGGACAACTTTAGGTCTATGTTAAGCAATCGCCGAGTAATTTACAAAGTAATTACCCTACAAATGAGGCCGGCCACCACTAATTAAAGTGAAAATATTCGTGTTAATACATGTTAGAGAAACGATATAATGGATCGTTCTCCGAAAACATGCCACACTAAAAGAAAGAGGAAGCTCTAATCTTAATCGAGATTTTCGTTGAATTTGTCGAAAAGCAACCTATCGCGATCTCAAAGTATGGAGAATGATCCAAATGATCATTCATCCATAGATTTGAAATAATGAAGGTTAAACTTAACGAAAATCAACAATCTACGAATCGGAGATTGTCATCTACCAAAAGAGAAAAAAGATGAAGAATAATGGATCTAAAAAATAGATCCATAAAAGAATTAGAATATTTTTTAAATCATTTTCTAAAATTCTTTCTAAGAATCTTTCTAAAAAAAAAATCTTTTCTAAACATCTCTTTTAAAAAAAACCTTTCTAAAATTGTTTCTAAACATTTTTCTAAGATATACTTCTAAGAAACTTTTCTTATATTTAAAATAAATTGTCACAAAAATCAATTAAAAACAAACAAACTAAAGAAATTATAAAAGGAAAAAAAATGGAAAGGAGATGGGGGAGAACCGCAGGTTAATGGTGTGGGTAGGAAAACGGATCTACATGGCCCAACACCACATATAAGTTTATTCTTTATTTAAAACAAATTTAAAAAAACAGAATATAAAAAAAATAAGAAACAGAAGAACTGAGTCTTCTTCTTCTTCTCTCTCAACAACATGCAACACAGAGCAATAGGGGAGCAATGGCGGAAATCTCACCCTCAAAATCAAAAAGAAAAACCGAAAGCTTCCTCTCTTCTCCTCTGTTCTTGCGATTTAGATTCTTCTTCTTCTTTCTTTCAATTTGGTTTTAGTTTAGGGATTGGAATTTGAGGGTTTTTGTGTTGATGAAATTTTTTGGGAGATTTGAGGTTTGATTGAAGGAAATGAATGAGATTGAGTTTGAAGCTAGGGATGGATTTGGGAATTAATCTGGGAATGAATTTGGGCAGCGATTCAAAGGCTCTCTAAAGCTTGTTTTCAAATGGAGAGGGAGCTTGTATTTATAGATAGAAGAAAAAGAGGATGATTGCCGTTTGGTTCTGATTTTGGGCGTTTTGGAGAGGTCACGGATGTCTCGTGCGTTTTTCATTTCAATTTTTCTTGCTGCGTTTTGGGCTTTGATGATTTGCGTTTTGATTGTTTGTGTTTTGCTTGTGATGTGCGTTTCAATTTCAGGTGCCGTGCGAGATGCGTGATGCTTTTCATGTTGTGGGCCTGGGTACAGCGTGACGAAATGCGGGATACGGTTTTGTTGGCTGCGGCTTGTGAAATTTGTGAATGAAGCTGCGGATTGATGCGTATGGCTTGAGTTGGGCGCGAGGTTGTTGTTGTACGGCGTAGCTGCTATGGGCGTGTGAAGATTGGGCCTGCGGCTTATGTTATTTGTTTTGTTTTGCAGCTTGGCTGGTGTAGAAGTATGCTAGAGGCTTGGCTGTGGGAAAAATGAGGTAAAGGGTGTGATGTCATGCGGCAATGTTTGGAGCTGGCTTGAAATTGCCTGGAGCTTTGCGTACGGAAAGCTTGTGATGTTGGAAAAAAAATCACGTGCGTGTTGGAGGCTTGACTTATGAAATATTGGCTTGTGTGATGGCTTTGGTGGCTGTTGGCGTATGCAAGGAAATGTGAAGATGTTTGTTGTACTTGGCTTGGAGGTAAGTGGGCCAGCTTGGGCAAGTGTGGGGAGCTGAAGTTTTTCCTTGGCTGAAGTGTAATTGATGGGCGTGTGAAGATTGTGCGCATAGGCCTGTGGGAGGCTAGCTGGTTTTGTTGTGGCAGGATGTTTGAGGCAAGGAGTTTGAAAGAGTGTGGATGGCTTTTGGGAAAACAAATAATAAAATAAAATAAAATAAAAATTGACTTAATCAAATATTTTTGTTATTTATTTTTTATACTTATTACTAATTGGTTTTTAAAAAACATATGGGACCAAAGAAAAAAATAATTGGATTTAATTAATGTTTATGAATAGAAAAAATAAAAATGGATTTTGGTTTTGGAAATGGATTAAAAATGAAACATTAAAATTGAATTGATCTTAAAAGAAACAAATAAAGAGAAAATGATATATGGATAATAAAAAAATGAAATGATTTAATCGAGGAAAATGGAATGAAAATGGTTATGGAAAATTCGGATAATCGGTAGAAAATTGGATATTGACAAATGGATAATATTTTGGATAATATGATTTGGTAAACAATCGAAAAAAACAATGGATAATGAAAAATGGTCATAAAAGGGTATACGGATGGATAAATGGTTTAATCGGAAAGAAAATGGATAATGGATGGAATTTGATTTTCAAGCCCACAACGAATCCTGATTTTTCTTGCACAAGCCACTGATGAAAAATGAACACAGCCAACACAACCCCATTGAATATTTCACAAAGTAAACCAACTGTCATCTGAAAACTGTCTGATTACATGCCCTGATGATTTGAAACCAAACTGAGGAAAATAAATCCTCAGATGAATCGCTGATGAACTGATGAAACGATGAACTGATAAACACTGAAGATTTAAGCCAAACTTCGCACAAAACACTGTCACACAACCCATCTTGTACTTTGAAAACGCATTGTCCGAGAAATGAACCCTTGCACACACAACTGGCAGTCAACACAATCCTTTGATAGTTTGACCAATATTAGGTCAAACATCCACTTGAAATCGAATTGTAACTGAACAAACGCATCTGAATGAAATTATTGCCCTGTCTTTGAAATCCTGCAACACAGAGAAGAAGAAGAACACTGCAACATATTTTTGGTATTTTGATTAGAGATCAGTAAATAAATAAATATAAAGAAATAAAAATAATGGTGATCCCCTGCGAAGCATAGACCCTCATCTGAGAAGAAACTCGAAACCAGTGCGATCTTGTTTGTATGCGAAATGCAGATGATATGTGAAGAAACCTTAGAGCAAAAATTAGGGTGTTACAGTCACTTATTTCGCGTCTTGTTTGGTACAACAGTCGCGTCGCAGGTTCTCGTTTTGTACAACGGTCCTGTTTGCCTGGGCTCTTGTTTATGTACAACGGTCCTGTTTGCCTGGGCTCTTGTTTATTGGACATTTTGCAAACGAAACAAAAATTTACAAAACGAGGTGTGACTAAAAACTCTGATTTTATTAATCTGGGTGCCCTGAATCGGCAAATATAGTCAAAGAAACAAGTCCGTTGGAATGAGGAGATTGTTACAAATTGAAAAAGTGAAAGTGCTGGAAATATTGATGACTTTTCGGTGAGCTTCCCTTGCTATGACCTGTATGACCTTGACGTTCTTCTCATCTTGCTTTCTGAAGAAGGTTGATTCTGACCAATGCTTTATCCCTTCGAAGCTTGCCATGTTGTAAGCGATACAGACGAATTCAGAATGCAGTTGTTCGCTTATTCCCTTATTTTGCATGGATCGCCCTTTCGGGTTTTCAATCCACCGGGATACCCATTTTTGCCTGAGCTGTCCAATGCGGCTTTTCAACTCAGCGGGTGTACATATTTTTCTTTTTATATTTCCCTTATTTTTGCCCGAGTCTTTTATTCTGTTTTTGACTCGCCGGGATGCCCTATTTTTGCCTGGACTTACATTCTGTTTTTATGTCCAGCGGGTCATTTTATGCGAAGTATTTTTTAACTGCATCTGAATTTACAGGGGATAAGAAATCTTCACCATCCATAGTAGTGAGCATCAGTGCTCCACCGGAGAAAACCTTCTTTACTATGAACGGGCCATTGTAATTCGGAGTCCATTTTCCCCTGTGGTCTGTATGAGGAGGAAGAAGTCTTTTCAGCACAAGATCTCCCACTTGGTATTCCCGAAGCCTGACTTTCTGATCGAAGGCTTTCTTCATCCTTTTCTGATATAACTGCCCATGACATATTGCAGCTAATCTCTTTTCTTCGATCAGATTCAGTTGATTGTACCGAGAACAGACCCATTCTGCTTCATCCAACTTTACATCCATCAGTACCCGCAAGGAGGGTAATTCAACTTCAACAGGTAGGACTCCTCCATACCATACACAAGTGTAATACCTCAAAATTTGCCCTCATATTTATTCCTTCCCTTGGCTTATCGCTTCGCATTCACCCGCATTTCCCATTAGGTCATAGCATTCAATCATGCATTGCATTGGCTCCTAAGGAATGTGATCAAGGCCATATGAAATTAGGGTTTCATACCTTATCCGTATCTATCAGGGATTTAACTTGTGGAGAATATTCACTAGTGCATCTAACCCACTATTGAGGTGTTTGATTAGATTTGCTTTGAATAAGAGTTTTGGATCGTCTTAACGTCTCGAGTTGTATTCTTCTTCATTGAACATCTCAGGAAGAATTTGGAATTCTTGTTCATAATTTGGTTTGAAGGCACTCTACCGATTGAGGTCTGGTGTACTAAAGATTGGTTTGGATCCATTTGGTTTATGGAACAATAATTTGGGATCGCGTGGAATTTATTATGGTGTTATGATCCATATTCGAGTGTCCATTTCATTATCAATAACCATTTTAAATCACATTTCGTTCACGATTCAAATGAATTCAAGGTCCATCATTCGTATCCCAAGTTCCCATTTTTGTTCAATCGTCCAATTCCATTTCTCAAATTAAAGGAATTCAACGTCATTCAAAGGTTACCATAAGCTCATTTGAGTATTCGCTTCAAATCAAAGTCTTTACCATTGACTATATTCATTTTTAAACCATCTCTTAAAAACCACATTCATTGTTCATGTTATTCTCCTTAAATTCCATTTTAGTAAGCCAACCCATCTCACTATACCAATGGGATTTCGAATTCAATCATGCCCATTTAAGCCATCATGCTATAATCCTTTTTTTGCCAATAAATCCACATAGTCATTTGTTGTCATTTCTAAAGCCCATTTGATTGTTATTATTATTTTATTTTATTTTTTTACCTATTTTGAATTTCTATCCAAACTCATTCAATAAACCTTAATTTGTGTCCATAAACCATTTTTTTTTCTTTTATGTGTTGTCCAAGTTACTTTCCTTAAGCCAATCTATCAATTTGATTTTAATTCTTCCTTTAATTACAACCAAAAGACTACTCATTTTATTTTATTTCTCTTTAGACCAATTTCTCGTGTGGGCTCATTTCCATTCTTGATTACCTTAGCCCCTTAACAAATTGAGTTGCTTATGTTATGACAGCAAAAATTTACAAAAAAAGGGAACTTATCAGAATTATAATAAAAGAGGAAATAAAAAAAATATTCAGTTGATTATAGGAACAAATCCCTCTCAATTCTATTATCATATCAGAAAAGTTATGTTACAAAAATGATAGAAAATTGACAAGGAAAAAGGAACTTAGCCGAGAAAAAAAACAGTTACAAACTCAACAAAAATTGAGAAATCAGTGCCAATGAAAAGAAAATGAGAAGAGGAATAATGAAAAATTCATCAAAACTCAGAAGAATAAGCTACAGTGAAAAGTTCGCGGGAAAAGTCGGAACTTCTTCAATCTTCAACTATAACCAATCAAGCTTTAATCTCAGGTTCAGTTCGCACAAAATCTCTCTTCATTCGACACAATCAATCTTCATTGCGATTAATCCTCAAACTTCAGAAAAATCTTCTACGAAATTCACCAATAATGATCGTCATGTCATGACGACATCGGTTCCTCAATCATCATCAACACAGATCCTGCACACAAGAAAGAATCAAGTAGCATAGTGAAGTTCGGAGAAATTCGGGAGAGGTTGATGACACAGAAAATTCAGTTACAATTCAATAGAGGAGATCAATACAAAATCAGTCCATAACAGAATTGAAACAGAAAAAATCAGGATTGCATAACAGAAATAACAAATACCTAACCGATTTTTCTTCTGGAAGTTTCATCTGGGATCATCTATAAATCAGAACAAGCTTCATTCCATGAGGCTTCTTCTTCGATTCACCATTCTCACAAACTTCACAATCTGAATCTTCATCTCTTCTTCAGTCTTCTCACCATTTCCTCACACCTTCCCCAATCTCAATTTTTTCCCAAATCTTCATTCAACTCCACATCAATCTCCAACATAATCATCTTCATAAAAGACTCTCTAATTTATCATCACTCTCCTCCAATCAATCTTCATCCTTCTCCAATCAACTCTGCAATACTCCGTCATCTGAAATCTTCATCACTCTTCTGCAATCAACTTCATTTATCTGCAACGAATTCCATTTCCTTAATCTTCATACTCCTTCATCAACCACCAAGAAACTTCATCAAAGCTCTATTCAATCTTCAATAATAGAAAAAGCATAAGTCAGCTATAACAGAAAACAAAAGCGGTTACAGAAGAAGGAATTCGAGAGAAAACGCATAAGCCTACATAAATATCCATCGCTCTTCCTCAGCAACAATGACCTTCATCATCACTCACGCATCCTTAGCCTCCATATTCAACCTCCTTCAATATGCGGAATCATCACAACACCATCATCTCCTTCAAAATCGATTTTTCTATCTTAGGATCTCTCAAGCGATCTTCACCTTCATTCCATCATTGTCATCAAAGATTCGACCTTCAATAACCTGTAGAATCAACAATCAACAAGCCGATACTTCAATAACCTGTCACAACAACGAACTGCAAAATCAAAGAGTCGCAACAACATCGATGAAAAATCGGGGATTCAAAAAGAACGAGAAGAAGAGCGTAATGAAGAATCTTACGGGATCGCGTTTTTGTTTTCATCGACTTACAGGTCTCGTGACTCAAGTGTTCTTGGTAGATCCTATTTCGATTGGCAGGGTTATCTGAAGAATAAGCAGATCATGTTTCGGGTTCGACAAGAGCAAAGAGGATTTAGTGGAGAGGAGTTTGAGGCTGTCACAACCGCCGCCGCAGGTTTGGAGCCACTACCGTGTAGGAGCCGTGTAATCCCTAATCGTGTGAACCTTCTTGACGGATTTGGTTGAAGAAAAAGCTGTTGAGGGTTTGAAGGTTCATCCATGGAGAATATTTATTGACGTCGGAAGCATCGCGACAAAGAAGAGGGTGAATCGTTAGACGACAGCGAGGAAACTGGGAGGAGCGGTTAAAGTGTCCTTGAAGAAGATGGCTTTGTGGCCATTATATGTTTTAGGGTTTTGATAAACATTGGGGCTGCAGCAATAACAAAACTGGATTGGGCCAAGAGTTATTGCTTCTCGCACCCGTGAATTTCTGTTATCACCTCCTACCTGCGGGATTGGTGGAGTTGGGCCTTCTGGGTCATGAATTGCTATCCACATCACTGGATTTTCATTTCACACCCCTCTCAGTGTTGAGGGAGTGGGTTTGGGCCTAAGGCCAATTTTGTTATTCGCTGTTCACTGTTTTCAGTTCTCACCCCTTGTATGCTACTGATCCATAATCATTTCATGCATATTCACATGCCATTCATTATTAACTTGCATCATTTGTGATCTTATGCGATACTTGTTTCATTTGTTCTCACGTCTTATTCTCATTGCTCCATATGCCTAATCCATTGCACCCATGATTATATGTTCATTCATCCTCATTCATAAGAATTCACTACTGACTTTGATGTTCATTTCATGTATTAATTCATGCTTGTAAGCCATACGCATTCATACTTCATCCATAAACCCTAATTTGCATGTAGGTGAACATAGGTGAACTTTTTGTACATAGTTTGACATAGTTTGATCTTGTAAGGTATCCTAGCATACTTAGGGACCTATAGCATGTAGCTACTGACTTTAGAAGTCATATAACCTTTAGGTACCTTCTGTCGCTCCCACCAAATGACACCTGGTCAGATAGGGTACAGACGCAAACGGTCGACGAAAGGAGAAATGAAATGAAAGTGAAAAGAGTCGCCAGCTGGGCATTTTTATCTCGAAGGAAAGGTAATGCTGCATAAACCTAGAAAAAGATGGATAAGACAGTCGCGAACCAGAGAAACTGAGATAGGGGGTTGGTTATGACCTGGGAAGGTATTAGCACCCAGATTGTCCGCCGTATTCGACGAGATCCACGCTTGAAAGTTTGTGTTTAAATGGGTAGTGTCAGTGATATCTGTGTGCAAAAGCTGGAAAAGAATGCAAGTGTCAGTGTAAAAGGAATGTGAAGTGAAGTGAAGAAGTGTCAGTGCAGAGAAAGAATATGAGGCTCAAAACTATGAGGCTTAAAGAATAATGCTGGAAGAGGGGGGGAATATACAGAGACTTTTGTTCGACATGGTGCAAAAAATGAAATTTTTTGGATGCATTTTGCTATTTTAAATAAAATGAACAAAGAAATGCAAATAAAATGAAAATAAAATCAATTTTAATGAGAAGTCAGTGCATCTTGTGGTCAGGATTCAAACTGGGGTGGAGGGAATTGACTCGCGCGCAAATGGAAGGCTGAGATTGAATTTGAGAATTTGAATTTATTAAAACCTAATTAAGCTAATTAATGACTGATTAGGGTTTTAATGTGAAATCTGGGATATCCAAAACGCGTGCGAAGCTGGATCCAAGGGGCTACATTCAAACTGACCTAAAACCCTAATTAACCCTAATCACTCTCAGACGACCGGAACAGTGGTCCCGGTCGTCTTCTCCGACGAGCCAAAATTTCTATCTTCTTCCCTAGGCCATTTCAAATGCTCTAACTCTCCAGATTTAAACCCCTACCCACCCCAAACATGAATCAATCACAAAAACACATTTTCATTGCATCAATTACAAGATTCGAGCAAAAACAAGAAAACTGCAAAAATTTCAGAACATGCATACACACTCATCTCTCCACCATTTTTAGTGATTCAAAGCTTAACAAGATCAAGGCAACACACTCTATCATTCTATAACAAGAAAATACATTTCTGGAAAATTTGTTCTTGAGGTTACCTGAACTGGAGCTTTCACCTCTGGAGCTTTCTGACCAGTTCTTTGCTTCAAATCACCTCCAATGATCCCCCTGAAGAGTTTGCAATGCTTGGTTGGAGTTTATATGTCCTCTATGTGAAGTTTGTTGAAGCTCAGGTCAAGAGAGGTAAAAAATCATATTTTTGATGTGCTGTGTTTAGGGCAGGATGAAGGGTGGAAAATGATCAGAGGTTCATGGTGAGTTGTTCTATGAAATTTGTTTGAAGGTTTGTGGCTTGAGTGCTGAGTTTCGAAGAAAAATACATAAGAGGGAGTTTTGGTGTATGCTAAGTTGTGGGGGGATTCAGCTTATGTTGTTATGTGTGTTGAGTTGCTTTTGGTCCATGTATCAATCCTGGATAGGTCAGAGAGTTGTTATGGAATAGTTTGATTGGTATGCCTCAAATTGCATAAAGTCAAGAAAGTTGTACTTGGAGGTATGGGCTCATGGCAGGCTGGTTGTGAGGCATGGCTCGAGTCAGCTGTCTTTAGGGAGGTCCATGGAAACTGATTTGAAGAGCTGGCACAAGTGGATGTCAAGATTTGGGGCAATTTTGCAATTTATGAAGGTTTTGGCCCCTTTTGAAATACTTGATGATCAAGGCATGAAAGTGAGAGATTCTTTGGGCAATTCTGAATTATAGGTCATGTATCATGCTTGTGTAATGGTTAGAAGTCAATTAGAGGTCACATTTTGCCTTGGTATGAGTTTTTGCAAGTTTCCCTCTTTGGTACATAAGTGAAATTTAGTGATTTTTCCCAAATTTGCAAGGCCATAACTTGAGTTCTATGATGAATTAGATCAAGTTCTTGTACTTTTTGAAAAGGGAATGATCCAATATACAACTTTCATGACCAAGAATTTTTCATTTGAAGCATTTTTGAATCAAAAAGAGGAGGTTAAAGAACTTTCCCAAAATGGCAAGTTTGCATTACAAGTCACTTTCCAAAAATGGCAACTTTGCAAATGGCTTGAAATTCTTCAATTTTGTGAACTTATAACTTCTTATAAGATCAAATAAAGATCATATACACACAAAATGATGGAGAAGACCTTTTGGTTGGATGATTGGGGGCCTCGGATGCCCTGATTTTGCACTGACTTGCTCAAGAAGTCATCTATTGATCAGATGCCTTCCCCATTGAATTTCTTCATGAAAATTGGTATGTATGATCCTTATAACATATGGAGACCAATAGAAACAAGAATGACCAAAAAATTTGTAGTTATGGCCTCTGAAACCAAAACCCTAATTTTAGGTCATCTGTGCAGTTAGACCTGGCTCTGCCTCCATGCCTTTCTCAGTTCTTTTGATTTTTGACTTCCTTGATCTTTGAGGGATATAAAATGATGATTGAACATACATGGACCCTCTTGGAATGATTGAAGACCTTTGGAGTTGCTCATATAGCTCAGGGATTGCTCAGATCATAAACCCTAGATGCAGATGACTTTGAACCAATGCAGTGAAGCAAAAATGCAATATGAGATGATATGATTGGACTAATTCAAATGAAAAGAATCACAAGCCATGGTGAAATGAGTGAGGGCAAATTTGGGGTGTTTACACCTTCACCTTTAGACTTAGGTCTTATTTTGAACCCTAGTTCCATTCTAGGACGTTTATGGTACTTAATCGCTTTTATGTTTTGATTTTACTTTCAATATGCATTGTCATGCTAACTTTCGTTTTGTAGGGGGGAAGATTGAGGTAAGCCTCACTTAATTTCTATCTCTTGTGCATTATAATTTTGTTTGCCTTAGCACTTTGTACTTTTCTTGTATAGGTTTTCCCCATTTTTTAGAACCAACTTAACTTCCTTAGAAAGTAAGTTGAGTTCTAGTTCTTTTCTTATTTTCCTTTTATTCCTTAGGATTAGAAAACCTCACAAACCATTAGGATCCCCCTTTTGTACATAATAACAAAATTAGGATTGAGTCTTAGTCCCTTAGATTTTGCCTTTTGCAACTTGAGTCCTTCTTTCTCATCTCATAAAGAAAAGCAATAAAACACTTAATAAAAACCGAACGTTCTTGTACGACACGAGACTTTGTTGCGGAGTGTTTATACGCGTCCTGTTTTGGGGATAGGTCTTAGTATGAGAATGTTCACAAACAAATACAAAACATTTCTTATAAAAGACAAAAACAAATAACAAGCGACTATCCTGCGGGAACTTCTCTTCTCATCTCATTCACTCACAACGCAAACTCGCGACGACTTGTCTCGCATCCAAGACGGTAAACGCACTCGTACCAGATGAGCCTGCAACACCTGAGCATGGACATACGCAGTTCCAGTTATAAAAAACACAAACAAATAGTTCCCGCCTTAGTTAGGCGAACTACGTCGACTCTGATCCTCATTTATCCCGATGAGGTACGTAGGCAGCGGGGTAGGGCCTGTTCGAGCACATTCTTTATTTTCCCTACATTTCCCCCTCTTTCTTTTTGTTCTATTTTCTAGTTCCCTTCTTATTTCTAATTACAGTTCCAGTTAGCAGTTCATTTTTCAGCAGCACTTTATTTTCTCACCCTTTGAAACAAACAAGCAAGCATGGATCCCGTCGGGTACGGCGGACGATCTGGGGTGCTAATACCTTCCCAGGTCGTAACCGACTCCCGAACCCAGATCTTTGGTTCACAGGACCTTATCCTTTCCTTCTTCCTCAAGTTTGTGCAACATTACCTTTCCCATTCTTTCGGGATAAAAATGTCTGGCTGGCGACTCTACTTTTTCTGCGCCACTTTCGTGTTTGTACTAGGATGAAAATCCCGGGAGCAACAACAAGTTGATAAGGTGTTTCCCCAGTAGATGTTCTAATTGAGGTACGATACCCATGCAAGGCAAATGGTAGCATCTCATGCTAGTCTTTGTAAGTAACCACCATCTTCTGCACAATCTTCTTAATATTCTTGTTAGCCGCCTCAACAACGCCATTCATCTTTGGCCTGTAAGGAGAAAAGTTGTGATGTTGAATTTTGAAGTCCCGACACAGTTCTGCCATCATCTTGTTGTTCAAATTGGAACCATTATCAGTAAAGATTCGCTCGGGTACTCCATATCGACAGATGATATCTCTTTTCAGGAATCTGGCTACCACTTGTCTGGTGACGTTTGCATACGAAGCTGCTTCAACCCACTTGGTGAAGTAATCAATGGCTACCAGGATGAATCTGTGGCCATTTGAAGCAGTCGGTTTGATCTTTCCAATCATGTCAATGCCCCACATGGCAAAGGGCCAAGGTGAAGACATCACGTTCAAAGGATTTGGAGGCACATGCACTTTGTCTGCATAAATCTGGCATTTATGACACTTTCTGGCATAGGCACAACAGTCTGCATCCATTGTGATCTAGTAGTAACCTGTTCTTAACAATTTCTTAGCCATTGCATGTCCTCCAGCATGGGTACCGAAAGATCCTTCATGCACCTCGTGCATCGACAAGTCTGCTTCTTTCCTGTCAACACATCTGAGCAGTACCATGTCAAAGTTTCGCTTGTATAATGAACCATCAACATTAAGGAAGAAACTACTAGCCAGCCTTCTTAATGTCTTCTTATCATTGGATGATGCCCCAGGTGGGTATGTTTGATCCTCTAAGAAGCATTTGATGTCATGGAACCAAGGCTTGTCATCTTTAGCAATGTCCACAGAGAATACGTATGCTGGTCAGTCAAGTCTGGATACCGAAATCCGAGGCACATAATTGGCAGTTTGAACTTTGATCATGGAGGAAATGGTAGCTAAAGCATCTGCGAACTGATTTTCGTCTCGAGGGATGTACTCAAGTTTGACTGTTGTGAAGAAAGTCAATAATCTCCTCGTATAGTCACGGTATGGAATCAGATGCTCTTGGTGAGTGTACCATTTGCCATTGGTTTGATTGATTACCAGAGTTGAATCTCCGAATACAGTTAAAGTCTTGATCTTGAGGTCAATGGCTTCCTCAAGACCCATGATACAAGCTTCGTATTCAACTTCATTGTTAGTGCATGCAAAGGTGATTTTTGCCGAGAAAGGCATATGAACTCCCTTAGGTGTAATGAGCACTGCACCAACCCCTCGACCATTCATATTAATAGCCCCATCAAACATCATTGTCCATTCTTCTTCTAGGTCAGGTCCTTCAGTGTGAACAGGCTCTTCATGATCTTTTGCTGTTAGGAACATGATTTCTTCATCAGGGAAGTCAAATATCATTGGTTGATAATCATCAATGGGTTGCTCAGCTAGATAGTCAGACAATACACTGCCTTTGATGGCCTTTTGAGATGTGTACTGAATGTCATACTCTGTCCGAATCATTTGCCATCTTGCAACCCTTCCGGTAAGTGTTGGCTTCTCAAATATGTACTTGACGGGGTCCATCTTTGAGATCAATAAAGTAGTGTGGGTCAACATATACTGCCTCAGTCAGCGAGCAGCCCACGCTAAAGCACAACAAGTTTTCTCGAGCAATGAATAATGTTGTTCACAGTTGGTAAACTTTTTGCTTTGGTAGTATATTGTATACTCTTTTCGACCAGACTCGTCATGCTGGCCCAACACACACCCCATTGATCCTTCTAATACTGTCAGATACATTATTAGAGGTCTTCCTTCCACTGGAGGCATAAGAATTGGAGGTTCTTGTAGGTACTCCTTGATTTTGTCAAAAGCCTTCTGACAATCTTCATTCCACCTGACTGTTTGTTCCTTTCTTAACAACTTAAACAAGGGCTCACAGGTTGTAGTAAGATGAGATATGAACCTTGATATGTAGTTCAATCTACCTAAGAACCCCCGAACTTCCTTTTCAGTCCTAGGTGCAGGCATCTCCTGAATGACTTTGACTTTGTTAGGGTCAACTTCAATTCCCTTTTCACTTACAATAAATCCCAGTAGTTTACCGGAACGTACCCCGAATGTGCATTTGTTGGGGTTTAGCTTCAGCTGATACTTTCTCAGATGCTTGAACAACTTCAGCAGATTTACCAAATGATCTTCTTCAGTGAGGGACTTGGCAATCATGTCATCCACGTAGCATTCAATTTCTTTGTGGATCATGTCACGGAACAATGTTACCATAGCCCGTTGATAAGTGGCGCCGACATTCTTCAATCCAAAAGGCATTACCTTGTAACAAAATGTGCCCCAAGGTGTGATGAAGGTAGTCTTTTCCATATCTTCGGGTGACATTCTGATCTGATTATATCCGGAAAATCCATCCATGAAGGAAAACAACGAGAACTGAGCTGTGTTGTCGACCAATACATCAATGTGAGGTAAAGGGAATTCATCCTTCGGGCTAGCTCTGTTCAGATCCCGGTAATCCACACACATCTGTACTTTTCCATCCTTCTTAGGCACTGGTACAATATTAGCGACCCACAGCGGGTAACTAGTTACAACAAGGAAACCGGCGTCCCACTGTTTTTGTACTTCTTCCTTTATCTTCATGGCCATATCTGGGCGAGTACGGCGTAGCTTTTGCTTCACTGGAGGGAAATATTCCTTCAAAGGCAGCTTGTGCATAACAATATCAGTATCCAGACCTGGCATGTCTTGATAGGACCAAGCAAAGATGTCGACGTACTCTCGAAGCATGTCAATAAGCTTTCCCTTCACTAAATCTTGCAGACTGGCTCCGATCTTCACTTCTTTAAAGTCTTCTTCGGTACTAAGATTAACTGTTTCAACCTCCTCCTGATGAGGAGTGATCACTTTCTCTTCTTGCCTCAACAACCTGGCTAACTCTTCAGGTAACTCATAGTCTTCTTCAACCCCTTCATCAGCTTGATTAATTGGATTGTCGAAGTCATACAAGGTCATAGCAGTGCCGTTGTCGGTGCAATCTGGAGGATAATCTCTGCAAGGGTTGAGATTGGTTCGTTTTAGTGATCAGTTTTAATCTTGTTTAGAAAAGTGAAAATGAAGTTATTTATTTTGAAAGCATTGCCATTTTATTGTTTTGTACAAAAGTGAAAAATGAAAAAGACAGTTGTCGCTCCCCGGATTTCCATCCTGGTACAAACGCGAAAGTGGTGCGGAAAAAGAATAGAGTCGCCAGCCAGATATTTTTATCCCGAAGAAAAGGAATGGTAATGCTGCACAAACCAGAAGAAAAGAAAGGAAGGACACAGGTCCTACGAACCAAAGAGACTGAGTTCGGGAGTCGGTTACGACCTGGGAAGGTATTAGCACCCAGATCTTCCGCCGTACCCGACGGGATCCACGCTTGCAAAAGAATCTGTTTCAAAGGGTGAGGGTATGAAAACTGCAGCAAAAGAAAAGAAAAGAAAAGAAACTGGAACTGGAAAATAAACTGAGAAAGGAACTGAGATAAGAAAACAAAGAGAAAAATGTAGGGAAAATAAAGATTGTGGTCGAACGGGCCCTACCCCGCTGCCTACGTACCTCATCAGGATAATGAGGATCAGAGACGCCGTAGTTCCCCTAACTAGGGGTAACAAGGAAATTGCTTGTGAATTAAGGCTTGAACTGCCTATGCCATTGCTCAGGTGTTGCAGACTCGGACGACGAGTGCGTAACCGTCTTACAGAGTAACAAGTAGGAGCGAGTTCGTGTACAGAGCGAAGGAGATGAAAAAAGAATTCCCGAAGGAAAGACGCTTATTGTTTGCTTGTGTTTTTTATGAAGCTTTTAGGAGTGTGCCACAAGGAAGTGAACTCAAGCTCTTTTCCATGAAATGTGCACTTGTCACTACATTCCAAGATGGAATAATAGAACAAGCACACTCAAGTAAGGAGAAGATCCCCAAAACATGAACCCAAAGATTAGGGCCTAAGCTCACTAACTTGTTAAATTATTAAGTGTTTTTGGTATTTACAGTGAAGAAGTGTTTTTTTATGCTTTTCTTGGTGAAGAAGATACCTTGATCAGACTTGTGCATCACAAGGTAAACTTGTACTATCCCAAGATGGGAAGACTACAAGCACATCTCGTGGGATAAGGCTATTGCTCAAGGTATTGCTTCAAACATTATTAAGTGTTTTCTTATGGTTATGAGATGAGAAGAGAAGAAGAACCAAAGGAACACAAAAGGCAAAATTCTAAAGGGGGACTAAAGAATCCTAAGTGTTAACATGCATGGATGTCCTAAGGTTAGTGTGGTTTTCTATCCTAATGAAGAAGGAAAGAAAAAGAGAAGAAGAAGATAGAAAAAGAGATGAGAAAGGCCTAAGCCCAACAAGCAAATGGTTAGCACAATAAGAAATAAGAAGAGAAGATGAGATTTGGAGATGTGGAACTCAATTTCCACACCTCACACTTACCATAGCCCCTGCAAGGTTAGTAACATGCCAATAAGTGAAGCAAGATGAACAAGATGACATGTTAACATCATTCATACAGAAGTGAAAAGATATGTATAAATGCTCAATGCAAATGCAAATCAAAAGAATGAGAGATGAAGCTTACAAGACAAAATGATGCAACATGAACATAAATGACAAACACATGTAAACTTAAGAAAGATGCAAATCAAATATGCACAAATATGGACTCAATGCACAAGATCAGAACCAAAACAAATCAAATAAAAGCTTAAGAAGCCAACAAGATGAAGAGAATGGATACACAATACCAAACAATCACAAGATGGGAGTGAAAGAAGTAAGGGAGATGTGAAAGCACACTTAAGAAATGAAAGAACGTAAAGGTAAGCAAGACACCAAAATATATAAGACACAAACCCTAAGCTAGGACCAGGAAGGAACCCATACCCCAAGAGGACCCCAAATGAGAAGAAGAAGTTGGCACAAGTGCCCTTCTAAGCTTATAAGAGAGCTAGTGAACCAAAAGAAGCAAAATGGGACAAGGTGATAACAAAAATTCAAATTAAATCAACCAAGCATCTAAAAATTCCACAACTTAAACCAAATGATCTTCAAACATGGTAAAACAAGACACCAAAAGGGTTTGGAAGAATTCAGAAGCAAACTAGGTCAAATGGAGGCAAGAACACAAACTAGGGTTAATAACTTCCAACACAAGTCAAAGGACCAAGACCCAAGGAATAAATTTCTAAAAATCAGGGGAAAAATCACACAAGAAGTACATCATCTTAGGAATTCATAGCAAAAAGAATGAATACAAAATCAAAATAATGAATTCTATAGAAAATGGACAAGGCAGTGTACTCAAGAAAGGATTAAAAAGAAATTAATGAAAGAGGAAATTAATATGACACGTGTAAAATGGGAATAAATGAAAAATAAAAATGTGGAAAATTAGGGGAAACTTAAATTGACACTCATGAATTATTTGGGAATTTTTTACTGACTAGAACTAATTTAAATAAATAGAAATCAAAATGAATTAAAAAGAAAAAATAAGAAAAAGAAATTAAAATGGAAATTGGGTTGGGGGTGTGAAGAGCAGGGTTTTTGCATTGAAACTGATTGGGCTTAGTTGGTTGGGGGTGTGAAAAGAAGGTTGGAGGCCCAGAGGCTGGCGCAGGAATATTAGACTTGTGGTGAATATTCAGTGGAAAAATAGGAAAAACATGAGACGTTGGATTGATCAGACGCGTGTGGAAGGACATTCATTAAATTACGTGGCAGTTAGGTGCATTATGAGTGGATGGAACACAGGACTTATGGTGTGCTGAGAAACAAATTGTATTAAAATGAAATTAAAAATAACACGTGAATGAGAGGTGGTGTGAGGGCTACTTGGCAGTAATCCTGGACGTACATCAGCCAGATCCAAGGGCTGTAGAGTCTTCTTCAACCTCACGCAAACCCTAGTTCATAAACCCAGTTTCCGGTGACCGGAGCTAGGGCTCCGGCACCGGAATACAAACCAGAAGCTCAAACAACAAAATAAATGAACAAAAATGTCCAGATCCACTAATTGGCATGCCCTGATTCCAAAAATGACCTTGAAAATAGCTAAAACTCAAAGATACAACCGGATCGAAGGGAAACTAGTTTGACCATGAAAACTGAAAATCAAATAACTCTCACTAAAATGCATCATTTTCAAAACTATAAGTTGCAGCATACTCAGTGAACATCACAGATCACAAAACACCTAATCAATTTCATTTCCAGATCTCAAGATTTAGAATCATACCTGAGTTGCAGCTTTGGAAATAATGAGATAGAAGACCAAATGATGCGTGAAAATCACTCTACACTCACTCTAGATGCAAAATAAATGCATCTAAAGTCTTGAAGATGGCTGGATCTAAGGCTTTGTTCACACCTGCCCTGAAATGGCAATGTTGTTGAACTTGAGAGAGAGCTTGAATGATGGTGTGATTAATGATCCTTAGCTTTCACTGATCAAGAATCCACAATTTGTTTTGAGATTGATCAAGTGTGTGAGGAGAAATGAGAGAAAATGCAATTGGTGCATAAAATTGGAAATTAGAGAATGAGAGAGAGGTTGAGCTTTCTGAAACCCTGGCTCCTTTTATGTGAGGTCACAAGCCCATGCTGAAAGAATTACCAAGTTTGCACGTGTGGATCATGAGAATTTTGTGAATTTGAAAAATTTGCAAATTGTGAGGGAAGCATGCACTACTCATGCTTTGCTTGGCCTTTCAGCCCATGTGCAATCCTTTTCCAACCCTTGATCAAAATACAACAAGTTCTGGCCCTTAGATCAAGTCATCGCACTTTTCTCATGATTTTGCCAATTTTGCATTTTTTAAGCAACTTCCTTGCTTGGCACGAAAATGAGAGTTTCTCTTGAGCAAAATGATCCAAATGCAATGTATTTTAAGTTTACAAACTTACTTGAACCATTCCAAGTCTTGAAAATAAGTTTTGAAGCCTTTTGCTTTTGTGCATGCATGAAACTTTTGAATTTGCCCTAATTTCAAGCATTTTTTCGAAGGACCTCTAGAGCAAACCATAAATCCCATGAAAATGTAATTGTACTTTTTGAAAATGGAAGCCCTTAATCTCCAACTTTCATGTTTGACTTTGGTCCATTTGAAGAATTTTTGATCATGTTAAGGTCATTTGAAAATTAGGGCAAAAGTTGCCAAATTTGGAAATTTCTCAAAACCAAGTTTGTACCAATTTTGCAAAAAGCCTCAAATCTCCATGATTCTTGATCTTTAAGCATCCAAAACCTCTTATAACATTGCAAGGACCCCCCTTGGCAAGAAAAAGTGGCTTGGACCCCTTGAAATTACACAGTTGACTTTTTAAGGGCACAGTTGACCAATTACTTCATCTGCAAGCAACAGAAGAATTCTCTGACTTCCACATGGAATTTTCTCATGAAAATTGACACCTAGGATCCTATTGACATATAGAAGACTTTGCCCAAATGAAATGACCAAAGTTGTGAAGTTTTGATGCTTGAATCTCAAACCCTAGTTTAGGTGCCTTGTGTAGGAGCTTTGCCTTATCCTGAGACCTCTGGTGATCATGCAACCTTCTGAGCTTTTGCACATGAGCTTGAACTTGTAAATGGAGTGTAGAACCCTCATAGGACTTGTACAAAATCATTGGGACCCTTTTCATGGCTTGTGATGCTTCAAGAACCTCCACAGATGATCATATGCTTAATGCCAGGACATGAAGAATGTTATGCTTCATCTTTCCATGCTAGGATGCTAAGAAAATGATATGTTCATGATGAATATGATGTGATATGATGCTTAAAATGAAGAGGGCAAATTTGGGGTGTTACAACTGCCCCTATTCAAACAACTGTTGATCTGAAAAGGACGGTAGCACGAGCTATCGACCGTTCAAGATAAACTGTGGTTGAATACCAAAAGAACAGAAATTTGCACTCTGACGAAGAATGCAACACTGGGAAATAAACCCAACCAAATGATGATTTGGTGATTGAATGGGAGGAAGAAAAGCAGACGAGCTTCTTCCAAGTTGAAACTGTTATCTGGAATAAGAATACTTTGACAGACGAGTCTTCTTCAAATAATCTTGTAACGCCAGGAGCTGGACATACGAGTCCTCAAACACTACAAGAACAATATGACTTGAGACAGACGAATCTCCTTCGGATATACCTGTTACGCCAGGACCGGGATGCACTAAAGTCTGTGGGATAGACATGCATGAACAAGGTAGACAAACCCTCTTCATATATTATTCGTGGATATATGGTATAAGACAGACGAGTCTACTTCGAGCAATCCTGTTACGCCATGTGCAGCAACAATAATTGGTGCCTGAGACAGAAGAGCCTCCTTGATTTACCTATTACGCCAGGACCAGTAACCATTTTGACATTTATTCCCACTGTCAGGATTTTAAACCTCTTCAATACAGACGAGTATTGGATGATCATCAAGATAACACAAACGAGTGCCATAAGTCAATGATACAGACGAGTATCAGACGATGATCTAAGAAACACAGACGAGCGCTTCAGGCAATGATACAGACGAGTATCAGCCACTGGTACATACGAATACCAGAAATTCAAACACAGACGAGCATTTGGAAGTAGCAACACAATAGTACCAGGATAAACAACAAATCCTCACATACAGATATAAACTAACACAGACGCATGCCGGGGATGATACAGACGAGTATCCAACAAAGCAGCAAGCTTCAAACAGATATCAGAACATCAAAACACAGACGAGTGCTGAAGGAGTGCAGACGAGCAACAACCAAGATCAAATATCAAACACAGACGAGTGTTGGAACTTGCAGACGAGCAACAACAAGTAATAAACACAGACGAGTGTTGAGAGTTGCAGACGAGCAAACAACCAATATTAGATATCAAACACAGACGAGCGTTGGGAGTTGCAGACGAGCAAACAGAAACATTACACTTCAAAGCACAGACGAGTGCTGGAAATTGCAGACAAGCAACAACAAAAATGTCAAGTATCAAACACAGCCGAGTGTTGGAAAGCGCAGACGGGCAATATCAAGGTAATCATGGACCACTGCTGGGGAAAGCAACCGAGCAATACCAAAGTGACAACACAGACGAGCGTTGAAAGATGCAGACGAGCAACAATAAAGCATGAACACACAGACGAGTGCTGGAGATTGCAGACGAGCAACAACCAAAGTGATAACACAGACGAATGCTGGAGATTGCAGCCGAGCAATAAACAAATTCCTGATTGGCTCCCTGAGTTATAACTCTGCAGGGGAAGACAAAACAAGATGCTTTGACACCTATCTCTGACTGAGGTGATGAATACCAGACTGTATCATCAATGGACCAACAAAATGGCACTTTGCTGGGGAATATTTCACTAACGGAAGTAAAAATCAAATATGAACTCTGTGGGGACAGAATCATCTTCAGACTTGGCTGGGAAAAGATTCTTCAGCAAAACTCTAGCTAGGGAGAACATTTTGCTAATTCTGAACTCTGGCTGTGACCCTTGCTGGGGAAAGAATTCTGGCAATTCTAACTCAGTGAGGACATCAGATACTCAGCTTCATGCTGGACATACTCCACTGGGGAAGAAAAAATTGCTTGGGCTGCTTGCCAAGGCTTAGCTGGGGAAAAATTCTGCTGAAGATAGGAATTGCAAAGTGTCTCTGAGGAGAAACAATCTGCTTGGGAGAATGTGACGCCATCCTGCAACCTGCAACAACAGAAAACACAAGTGTGCCCCGGGGACTTGCATGGTATGATCTGTTCATCCATCGTCACCCGACACTCAAAGAGGGTTTACAGTGTTTCCCTGCATGTCATTTTCTTTCAAATTATCACCATGTTTTAATGCAACGCTATTTTTGCCAAAAATTCAGGACATTTTGCAAACAAAAATAAACACACACAGCTTTTTGACTGAATATTCTTTTTATTGAATGACCTCTAAATAGGCACAGATTTACATCAGGAAGCAACCACCTGGAAAGAGGTAGCCACCATAAAATTGAGAAAAGAAACTATCCTAATGGCAATAGTCATGACATCCCAATGAGTACCATTTCTACTATGACCAGCATGTCTTCGAGACTCTCCATTCTGCTTTTTCTTTCTGAAAGGATGAGGGGACTGTTTCCTTTCCTTCTGATATTGTCAAGTTGTACGAAACGATGATGTGGTTTAGATTACTCGGATCGCAGTTGTTCGCTTATTCCCTTGTTTTGCGTGGATCGCCCTTTAGGGTTTTCAATCCACCGGGATACCCTTTTTTGCCTGAGCTGTCCAATGTGGCTTTTCAACTCAGCGGGTGTACATTTTTTATTTTTTTTATTTTCCCTAACTTTTGCCTGAGCTTTTTATTCTGTTTTTAGCTCGCCGGGATGCCCTTTTCTTGCCTGGACTTTAATTCTGTTTTTGTGTCCAGCGGGTCTATTTATGCGAAGTATTTTTTAACTGCGTCCGAGTTAACAGGGGACTGGAAGTCATCTCCATCCATAGTAGTGAGCATCAGTGCTCCTCCTGAGAAAACTTTCTTCACTATGAATGGTCCTTCGTAGTTTGGGGTCCACTTGCCCCTATAATCTGAACCTGGAGGAACGATCCTCTTCATCACAAGCTCTCCCACTTGATACTCCCGAGTACGTACTCGTTGGTCGAATGCTCGCTTCATTCTCCTCTGATAAAGCTGACCATGATAGATAGCCGCTAATCTCTTTTCCTCAATTAAGCATAGCTGATTGTAACGAGAACGCACCCATTCAGCGTCATCAAGCTTTACATCCATCATCACACGCAATGAAGGAATCTCTACTTCAACAGGCAAAACTGCTTCCATTCCATATACCAGAGAGAAGGGAGTTGCCCCTGTTAACGTCCTGACTGACATTCGGTACCCATGCAGCGCAAATGGTAACATCTCATGCCAATCTTTGTAAGTGACGAACATTTTATGCACAATCTTCTTGATATTCTTGTTTGCTGCCTCTACCACACCGTTCATCTTTGGTCAGTAAGGAGAAGAATTGTGATGCTGAATTTTGAAGTGCCGACACAAGTCTGCCATAATCTTGTTGTTGAGATTAGAACCATTGTCAGTAATGATCCTTTCGGGCACTCCATATCTGCATATGATATCCCTTTTTAGGAATCTTGCCACCACTTGACGAGTGACATTGGCATAAGATGCTGCTTCCACCCATTTGGTGAAGTAATCAATCGCGACCAAGATGAATCGATGACCATTTGAAGCAGTAGGCTCTATCTTATCGATCATGTCAATGCCCCACATAGAAAAGGGCCAAGGAGATGACATGATGTTGAGCGGGCTAGGAGGAACATGCACTTTGTCTGCATAGATCTGGCACTTGTGGCACTTACGAGCGAATGAATAATAGTCTGCGTCCATTGTCATCCAGTAATACCCCGATCTCAGCAATTTCTTTGCCATAGCATGCCCTCCTGCATGGGTACCGAAAGATCCCTCGTGGACTTCCTGCATTAACAGGATTGCTTCGTGTCTATCCACGCATCTGAGCAAGACCATGTCAAAGTTTCTCTTGTACAAAACCCCGTCTGTATTCAAGAAGAAGCTAGCAGCAGGTCGCCTCAAGGTCTTCTTGTCATTGGAAGATGCCCCAGTTGGGTATTTTTGCTTTTCCAGGAATAACTTGATATCAAAATACCAAGGTTTGTCGTCAGACACGGCGTCTACAGAGAAGGCATGAGCTGGAGCGTCAAGCCTGGAGATGTCAATTATGGGCACATAATTCCAACACAAGACTTTGATAGACGAAGAAAGAGTGGCCAATGCATCGACAAACTGATTTTCATCACGTGGTACGTATTGAAGCTTAACTGTTGTGAAGAACGTCAACAGTTTTCTAGCATAATCCCTGTATGGAATTAGATGCTCTTGATGCATATACCATTTTTCGGTAACTTGGTTAATGACGAGGGCTGAATCTCCGAATATATCGAGGTTCTTAATCCGAAGATTAATTGCCTCCTCTATTCCCATTATGCATGCCTCGTATTCCGCTTCATTGTTGGTGCATCCAAAAGTAATTTTGGCAGTGAAGGGAAAGTGAACACCTTCAGGAGTAATAAGAACGGCACCAACTCCACGTCCATTGATATTGACTGCCCCATCAAACATCAATTTCCATTTGGATTCAGGGTCTGGCCCCTCCTCCGGAAGTGGTTCCTCGCAATCGTTTGCTTTGAGGTACATGATGTCCTCATCAGGGAAATCAAACTTCATTGGCTGATAATCATCTTCAAGAGGTTGTTGTGCAAGGTAATCCGACAATACACTTCCCTTGATGGCTTTCTGAGAAGTATACTGGATGTCATATTCAGTTAAAATCATCTTCCACCTAGCAACCCTTCCAGTTAACGCTGGTTTCTCAAAGATGTACTTGACAGAATCCATTTTAGAAATGAGCAGTGTGGTATGAGTCAACATGTACTGCCTCAGTCGGCGAGCAGCCCATACCAAAGCACAACAAGTTTTCTCGAGCAGTGAGTAACGGGATTCACAGTCGGTAAACTTTTTGCTAAGGTAATAAATAGCGTACTCTTTTCGACCAGACTCGTCATGTTGGCCTAGAACACACCCCATTGACCCTTCTAGCACGGTCAAGTACATGATTAAAGGTCTTCCTTCAACTGGAGGCATTAGAATTGGAGGCTCCTGGAAATATTCTCTTATTTTGTCAAAAGCTCTTTGGCAGTCATCGTTCCACCTGACCGTTTGCTCCTTTCTTAGCAATTTGAATATTGGTTCGCACATGGCAGTTAGATGAGATATGAACCGAGAAATGTAGTTCAACCTCCCTAAAAACCCGCACACTTCTTTTCTGTTCTCGGTGCAGGCATATCTTGAATAGCTTTTACTTTAGCAGGATCTACCTCAATTCCTCTTTGACTAACAATGAAACCCATTAGTTTCCCGGAACGCACCCCAAAAGTGCACTTGTTTGGATTCAACCTCAGCTTGTATTTGATCAGTCTATCAAACAGCTTCTTCAGGTTGACCAGATGCTCTTCTTCATCTCAGGACTTAGCAATCATATCGTCCACATAACACTCAATCTCCTTGTGTATCATGTCGTGGAACAATGTGACCATCGCCCGCTGATAAGTTGCCCCGGCGTTCTTCAAACCAAAGGGCATGACCTTATAGCAGAATTTACCCCACGGGGTAATGAACGTTGTCTTCTCCATGTCTTCCGGTGCCATCTTAATCTGGTTATATCCGGAGAAGCCGTCCATGAAGGAAAATACCGAGAATTGAGCAGTATTGTCTACCAACACATTAATATGAGGTAACGAAAGATCATCTTTTGGGCTCGCTCTATTCAAATCCCGGTAGTCAACGCACATCCGGACCTTGTCGTCCTTCTTTGGTACAGGTACAATGTTAGCTACCCAAGGTGGGTAACTAGTCACAACAAGGAAACCGACATCCCATTGCTTCTGAACCTCCTCTTTAATCTTCATCGCCATGTCAGGACGAGTTCTTCTCAATTTCTGTTTCACAGGAGGACAATCCTCTCTCAAAGGTAGCTTATGCACAACGATGTCGGTATCCAACCCTGGCATATCTTGATATGACCAAGCAAAGATATCCACATACTCTCTTAGCATACTGATCAGCTCTTTCTTGACGTCGACATGCAGACTAGCCCCAATTTTGATCTCTTTCTTCACATCTTCACTGCCAATGTTGATGATCTCAATTTCTTCTTGATGAGGCTGAATAACCCGTTCCTCTTGTTTCAACAATCTGACCAATTCTTCAGGGAGGTCACAGTCTTCCTCAACCCCTTCATCAGCTTGGTAGACAGGATTGTCAAAGTCAGGCATGGTCATAGCAGGAACGTTATCAATGGAATCCGGATGATCAACACTGCACAGATGATGTGCTTATTCAGAATCTGCTTATTTTGAAAAAGAGACGCTAACACAAAACAAAAAGAAAAAACATTGCCATTTTTATATTTTTTGTGAAAAGTTTTAAAACAAGGAAAGGGAACACAATTTGTTTGAAAATGTCCTTTATTTCATGGTAAAATAAGATGCATACAAAACATGGTGGCCCAATACAATGGATCCTAGCATCTTGGGCAAAATGCTGGATTTAACAATGCAGTATGATAATAAAAGGAAACAAAATGAATTACTCTGAGTGCCAGGTAACTTGGATAATGTCTTCAGCAAACCAGTTCTTCAGCTCCTCGCCGGGCGCACACGGGTGAATCCAGTTGTCCCAGTCACCATCACTGTCCCCATCTTGGCTTGTCACACAAATCTGGTTGCGGTCGAGCATCCCATCGCTTGTAAACATAATGGCTTTACCACTTGGAGTAGATCCACCAGGCTGATACCCCAAACCAAACTTGTCGTCTTTCTTTTCTAGCTCCAGCAATTTGCCCCAGCCTTGGACATTTCCTGACTGAACAACCTCCTTTGCCTGCTTTTAGGAATGGATGAATGTACCTTCTTTCTCACTGCTCTTCTCTACAGGAGTCAAGATGCTGACGTTGACTGCTTCGAAGGCTTGACATAAAGTCTCATGGATCTCTCCATCCATTTCTACATACTTGAATGTTGACAAATGGCTTACGAAGATGTCTTCCTCTCCGCAGACTGTAATGACCTGGCCGTCAACCACATATTTAAGCTTCTGATGCAGTGTTGAAGTAATAGCTCCAGCAGCTTGTATCCATGGGTGTCCCAACAAACAGCTGTACGCAGGCTGGATGTCCATGACGTAGAAGATACTTTTGAAAACTTGAGAACCTATTTTGACGGGCAACTCAACTTCTCCAAAAACTGACCTTCTAGACCCATCAAAAGCTTTGACAATCAAATCACTTGGTCTCAGGACTATACCATAAACATTGAGCTTCATTAATTCCTTCTTCAGAAGCACATTAAGGGAAGAGCTTGTATCACCAAGAACATGTGACAACACAGCACCCTTGCACTCCATAGTGATATGTAGTGCTTTGTTGTGGTTTCTGCCCTCTGACGTGAGGTCTTTGTCTGTAAAGCCTAGCCCATGGCTTGCATTAACACTGCCCACAACAGCTTCAAGTTGGTTGACAGTGATTTCTTGAGGAACATAGGCCATTTGCAGTACTTTCAATAAGGCCTCTCTGTGTGCAGGAGAACACATCAGCAATGAGAGAATGGATATCTTGGAAGGTGTCTGGTTCAGCTGCTCGACCACCTTATAATCACTCTTTTTGATAATGCGCATAAATTCCTCGACCTCTTTTTCAAATGTACCCTGCCCAGCAATAGGAGTATTTGTCTCATCAACCACAACTTGCTTTCCTTTGGCCTTTGACGAAGCTTCAGCCTCAGGATCCCCTCTCAGCACAGGGGGAGCAAATAAACGACCACTTCTTGTAAAACCCCCAACTCCTCCGACGTTCTCTACAGTCAGGTCAACAGCAATAGACTTGCTCTCAATCTTCTGTCCAGCCACATATACATCTGAGCCGTAATGCCATGGAATGGCTTTATCGTCTGTGTAAGGAACAGGCCCAGGCACGGTGATATTCACAGGACTAATCTCAGGAGCATAAATGGTTACGGGCTCTCTTCTGGCAGGCATCTCTGCTTCATCATAGAAAATGGTTATTGTTGACACATCATAAGCTTTATCATCAATCTTGTTGAACTGCAAAGATCCATCATCAATCAAACTCTGCAATCCTCTCTTCAGATTCTCACACCCATTCTTAGAATTCAAGCATTTTTCACAGTCAGAACTGCAACCAGGAAACACTTGACCTTTCAGCAGTCTCTCTTTCACTACCATCAAAGGAGTCTTCACTTATTCAATACTCAACATCAGGCTTAACTTTTCACCACCCTCAACAGCATTGATTCTTTCCCCTCCGTGATTCGGAATAGGGTTCGAATTAACATTCGGCAGTGGTGCGAAGTTAATCGCTTTGGAGTCTATCAGGTCTTGAACTTTGTGGTGCAGCGCCCTGCACTTCTCTATCGAGTGCCCGGGTGCCCCAGAGTGGAAAGCGCATCTTGCATTGACATCATAACCCACTGGAAGCTCTCCAGGAGGTGGTGGTGCCAAAGTTCTTAATTGAATCAGATTTAAATCCATCAGTCTTGGTAGCAAAGCAGCATAAGTCATAGGGATGGCCTCAAGCACCCTATTAGCCGGGCGAGTTTGCCTTGGCTGATAAGGTCTCTGCTGATAGTTGTTACGGGGTGGTTGTTGTTGTTGTTGTTGTTGCTGAGGTTGCATCTGTTGCACTGGAGTAGAAGGAATTGTGACTGCTGCCACATGCTCATACGGTCTTCTATAACCACGGCCCCGGCCTCGGCCAAACACAACATTTGTCTCACCCTCCCTTCTCCTTGGAGGTCCACTGAAAGCTTTCCTCGCTCCATTCGAGCTGCTAGCACTTGTATCTTGGATCTTTCCCATCTTCAACAAGGTCTCAACCCTCTCCCCAGCAATTACAATGTCATTGAATTTGGTGGCTGAACTGGACGCCAATCTTTCAAGAAACACACCCTGCAAAGTCCCCATAAACATGTCAGCCATCTCGTTTTCAAGCAGTGGTGGTTGAACTCTGGCAGCGAGCTGACGCCACCTTTGAGCATATTCTTTGAAGCACTCCTTATCAGTTTGAGACATATGCTGCAATTGTGTGCGATTTGGAGCCATGTCCAAATTATATTGATATTGTCTCACAAAAGCTTCTGCTAGGTCTTTCCAGCTTTTTATGTTGACTTTGCTAAGCTTCATATACCATTCCAGAGAAGCTCCAACCAAGCTATCTTGAAAATAGTACATCCAGAGTTTTTCATCATCGGTGTGAGCAGCGATCCTCCCTACGAAGGACTGAAGATAGGTCTTTGGGCATGCAGTGCCATTGTATTTCTCAAAAGTTGGAACTTTGAACTTGTAAGGGATTCTGACCCCTGGAACCAAGCCCAAGTCTGTTATGTCAAATCCCAAAGAACTCTGGGATTGAATAGCTTTGATTTGTTCTGCCATTTCCTCAAACCTCTTGTTCATCTCATCCCCCTGACCTTCAGCTTCGTCTAGCAGAGTGAACTATTCGTCCTGGTTATCCATTTGCACATTATTTAACCCACCATTGATTATAGTAACCCCTGGCTGTGTAACAGGGATTTCCACTTGACGTGCGCCCTCACCGTTACGATTATCAGCAGCAACAGTGTTGTTCCTGGCTTGATTCTCAACCAATTCCCGTAAACGCTCTTCATTCTGACCCATGCCTGCCATCAGAGTCATGAAATTATCCATCCTTAGCCTCAAATCAGCTAAGTCAGCTTGCATCTGGTCCATGATTCGCTCTCGGTTGATCTTTGTTGGATATCTGTGTGCGACTGGCTGTTCCCGAACTTTCCGGGGAGCTATAGTGCCTGAAACACAAAACACGTTAGAAACTGTAGCACTACCTGCAAAACAAACAAACAGGTTATATGCAATGCAATGTAACTGTTCATGTTCCCAAGTTGTTAAGCATTTGCATGCCCCAATTCTGGCATCTACTCTCAGACAGTCACTTTCAGTATTAACTTTCAAACTTTCTCTTTGATGAGTGTTCAGACATTAGCAGTATCAGACAAACGAGTCTTGCACATTCAAAAATGATAACTTGCACATTAACATTGTATCATGGACAAAACACTGTCGGCTAAAAGTCAGAATACAACCGGAAATATTCCCCGAAGGGTTACAAGCCAGTACATGAATAAAAGACAAAATACAAAGTAAAACAAGACTCCTACAACAAGTCTGTAGGTAGTCTGAAAAAATAAACAACTAAACTAAAGACCCAGGCTCTGCCACCTCTGCTCTGCTCTTCTTGACATCCGCTCTCAGCTTGAGCTCTTCAATCTCTTTCCTTGCTTCCTCCAGGGCTAGCTGGCTCTGTGCTAGCTGCTGAGTCTTTTCCCTCCGGATGGTATGGACCTGCTCCACCTCTTCCTTCTTGAAGGTCATTTGCTCTTCAAAGAACTCTTCCTTCTCTTTGAACTTCTTCTGCTCTTCCTCCCTTTGGCCTTGCAACCAAACAATGGATTATCGAGCTTCCTTGAGAGTCTTCAAAGTCTTTTTACGTTCAACTTCTCTCCTTGCCTCCATCAAACCCAACCTGTGGAAGTAAGCTTCCCTTCTAGCAAAGTCCTTCTCTTTTGCTTCCAAAGAGGCTTGGATCTTCTGCAACTTCCCTTCTGCTTCATTCTTGGCCCTGTTGGCAAGATGGTACATGCTTACCATTTCAACATTCTCCACTCTAACTTCATGCAGCTGAGCTTCCAATTTCTTGTACTCTTCAAAGGAGACTGTACTACTCTGACTGGGAACTTCTCTGGGATAAAGTGGAGCTTCTACTGAAAAAGGCATGAGGACTTCTTCTACATGCTTTTGCAACCATGCAGCAAATGGTGGATACGTCTTGGGATCAACTCTACCGAAGTCTTTCTTACCCTTCCTTATCCTATGAGCCCAAGCTTGGACTGCTTGCAATACTAACTCCTTGTTTCCTTCAACAGGAAAGTACAAAGACTCAGCAAACTCTTCCATCTGTGGAGGATCTTTCAAAGGGTAGCCAAAATGTTTCCTGGCTAGTGTTGGATAATAACTGATGAAACTTTTCCTTCCCAGCAAAGGCACTCCAGCAAACCTTCCACAACTGGCCATCAACTCTTTACCTAGCAGATCTCTGTCACATCCCCAAGCAATATCTTCAGCAGTTAACCCCATCAGTCTTCTTGACCATCTCCACTCATCCTTCATCTCCTTGAAGGCACTTGATTTTGGCAGCTGTCTGGCAAACCACTCAGCAAACAGAGAAGCACAACAGCATACTAGACCACCTCTACCCTTCTCATTTCTGTAATGAACACTGTAGTAGAAGTCACCCAAAAGAGTAGGCACATGATTTCCTTTTGCAAAGATTGAGATCACCTCCAAGCTTACAAATTCCTTCTCTCTTGGGAACAAGCTGGACCCATACACCATCAAAGCCAGTAAAGCACCAAAGTCATTCCAATTAGCCTCTGTAGCATATCTCTCAGCCTCTGGGATGAGCACACTCCAAGGGAGTCCTTTACCTTCACTCTCTTTCAGAGCCCTCTTGACTGTAGCAGCTGGCAGACGACAAACTTTGGCTATGTCTTCTTCTTTAAGCACAACCTCAGACCCATAGAATGGCAATGTCTCTCTGACTGGAACATTCAACATGCTGGAGATCTCTTCCAATGTAGGAGCTAAGATGTAACCTGGAAAAACAAAGCAACACAGCAGAGGATCATAAAACTGCAACAAGGTATGCAAACTGTCTTTCTGGTCTGCAGTGGGCTTGTCCACAAACTTCAGTATCTGGCCATATCTTTTCTTGAAATTGCCCAAGACTTGGTCATTCATCAGACCTGCTAACTTCTGAACACTTCTAACTTCAGGATGAAGAAAAGTATAATGCACATTCTTTTTCCTTGGAACTCTTCTGATTTCTGCCATGGAGATGAGATTTACCAGAACTGGGAACTAATTAAGAACAATGACCTGAAAAATGGGAAACATAAACAGTTAATGCAAGAATGATGCAAATGCAATGCAATGCAGACATATGATCAACTGGGACCATCTGAACTGGACACTGAACACAAGGGCCCCTCTCTGATCACTGACAAACCAAAAGTCCTCTAAATCATAACTCTTTGATAGAAGATCTCAGAACCACCGTACCAAGAAAACCCGTACCAAGAAAACCAGAACTCCAAAACCATAGGACCATAGGACCAGAAATCATAATCATAGGACCACTGACAATGAGTGTATGTAGAGGCCAAGGGTTCCTGCACACCTGTAAACCCCTCCCAATCTCACTGGTAGGCTCCGGGTCAGACATCACGGACTCTCAAAGCCGAATAGCAATAATACTTTCACCATCTCCGAGAAACGGCTCATGACCAAATCAGGGAATCGGTTAGGCATTATATACTACGTAGGAAGGCCTCAGCTGAGTCCGGGAAACAAGTTCATCCTATGTAAGTCCCAAGTGGGCCCTCGGATGCGAATGGGTTTGCCACACAATGTGGGCTGCCACTGTCATCACTAAAGAGGGATGTTTCCACAAGTTTCTCAAAGATCGGTCCCCAGCTGCACATAACTGTCAAGGTTATGAAATGAGAGAGGAAGATCCCCAAATCAAGACATTTCCAAGACAATCGCAAATCTGGGTGTGGAACTCACTACTACCCCCATGACAAGATCTCATGAGGCCAAAGTGGAACCACTCTAAGTCCTAAGGTGCTCTCGAGCCGTGGTAATGAGCTCATCTCTCAGACACAGTAACACCCAACCCACCAAACAGAAAACCAGTCTAGACAGTCCAATATATATATATATATATATATATATATATATATATATATATGATGCAGAAAATAAATACTGAAAACTGTAAATAAAGCTGTAAATAAACAACAATAAAATACAACAAGCCACAGCAAACAAACGTCACCCAAAGAAACAACAACAAACAAGCACTAGGAGAGACTCACAGGGGAACCAGAGACTCTGGGTTCGATCCCCAGCAGAGTCGCCAGCTGTCGCTCCCCGGATTTCCATCCTGGTACAAACGCGAAAGTGGCGCAGAAAAGAATAGAGTCGCCAGCCAGACATTTTTATCCCGAAGAAAGGGAATGGTAATGCTGCACAAACCTGAAGAAAAGAAAGGAAGGACACAGGTCCTACAAACCAAAGAGACTGAGTTCGGGAGTCGGTTACGACCTGGGAAGGTATTAGCACCCAGATCGTCCACCGTACCCGACGGGATCCACGCTTGCAAAAGAAACTATTTCAAAGGGTGAGGGTATGAAAACTGCAGCAAAAGAAAAGAAAAGAAAAGAAACTGGAACTGGAAAATAAACTGAGAAAGGAACTAAGATAAGAAAACAAAGAGAAAAATGTAGGGAAAATAAAAATTGTGCTCGAACGGGACCTACCGCTGCCTACGTACCTCATCAGGATAATGAGGATCAGAGACGCCGTAGTTCCCCTAACTAGGGGTAACAAGGAAATTGCTTGTGAATTAAGGCTTGAACTGCCTATGCTATTGCTCAGGTGTTGCAGACTCGGACAACGAGTGCGTAACCGTCTTGCAGAGTGACAAGTAGGAGCGAGTTCGCGTACAGAGCGAAGGAGATGAGAAAAGAATTCCCAAAGGAAAGACGCTTATTGTTTGCTTGTGTTTTTTATGAAGCTTTTAGGAGTGTGCCACAAGGAAGTGAACTCAAGCTCTTTTCCATGGAATGTGCACTTGTCACTACATTCCAAGATGGAATAATAGAACAAGCACACTCAAGTAAGGAGAAGATCCCTAAAAATTGAACCCAAAGATTAGGGCCTAAGCTCACTAACTTGTTAAATTATTAAGTGTTTTTGGTATTTACAGTGAAGAAGTGTTTTTTTATGCTTTTCTTGGTGAAGAAGATACCTTGATCGGACTTGTGCATCACAAGGTAAACTTGTACTATCCCAAGATGGGAAGACTACAAGCACACCTCATGGGATAAGGCTATTGCTCAAGGTATTGATTCAAACATTATTAAGTGTTTTCTTATGGTTATGAGATGAGAAGAGAAGAAGAACCAAAGGAACAAAAAAGGCTAAATTCTAAAGGGGGACTAAAGAATCCTAAGTGTTAACATGCATGGATGTCCTAAGGTTAGTGTAGTTTTCTATCCTAATGAAGAAGGAAATAAAAAGAGAAGAAGAAGATAGAAGAAGAGATGAGAAAGGCCTAAGCCCAACAAGCAAATGGTTAGCACAATAAGAAATAAGAAGAGAAGATGTGATTTGGAGATGTGGAACTCAATTTCCACACCTCACACTTACCATAGCCCCTGCAAGGTTAGTAACATGCCAATAAGTGAAGCAAGATGAACAAGATGACATGTTAACATAATTCATACAGAAGTGAAAATATATGTATAAATGCTCAATGCAAATGCAAATCAAAAGAATGAGAGATGAAGCTTACAAGACAAAATGATGCAACATGAACATAAATGACAAACACATGTAAACTTAAGAAAGATGCAAAGCAAATATGCACAAATATGGACTCAATGCACAAGATCAGATCCAACACAAATCAAATAAAAGCTTAAGAAGCCAACAAGATGAAGAGAATGGATACGCAATACCAAACAATCACAAGATGGGAGTGAAAGAAGTAAGGGAGATGTGAAAGAACACTTAAGAAATGAAAGAACTTAAAGGTAAGCAAGACACCAAAATTTCTAAGACACAAACCCTAAGCTAGGACCAGGAAGGAACCCATACCCAAAGAGGACCCCAAATGAGAAGAAGAAGTTGGCACAAGTGCCCTTCTAAGCTTATAAGAGAGCTAGTGAACCAAAAGAAGCAAAATGGGACAAGGTGAGAACAAAAATTCAAATTAAATCAACCAAGCATCTAAAAATTCCACAACTTAAACCAAATGATCTTCAAACATGGTAAAACAAGACACCAAAAGGGTTTGGAAGAATTCAGAAGCAAACTAGGTCAAATGGAGGCAAGAACACAAACTAGGGTTAATAACTTCCAACACAAGTCAAAGGACCAAGACCCAAGGAATAAATTTCTAAAAATCAGGGGAAAAATCACACAAGAAGTACATCATATTAGGAATCCATAGCAAAAAGAATGAATACAAAATCAAAATAATGAATTCTATAAAAAATGGACAAGGCAGTGTACTCAATAAAGTATTAAAAAGAAATTAATGAAAGAGGAAATTAATATGACACGTGTAAAATGAGAATAAATGAAAAATAAAAATGTGGAAAATTAGGGGAAACTTAAATTGACACTCATGAATTATTTGGGAATATTTTACTGACTAGAACTAATTTAAATAAATAGAAATCAAAATGAATTAAAAAGAAAAAATAAGAAAAAGAAATTAAAATGGAAATTGGGCTGGGGGTGTGAAGAGTAGGGTTTTTGCGTTGAAACTGATTGGGCTTAGTTGGTTGGGGGTGTCAAAATCAGGTTGGAGGCCTAGAGGCTGGCGCAGGAATATTAGACTTGTGATGAATATTCAGTGGAAAAATAGGAAAAACATGAGACACTGGATTGATCAGACGCGTGTGGAAGGACATTCATTAAATTACGTGGCAGTTAGGTGCATTATGAGTGGATGGAACACAGGACTTATGGTGTGCTGAGAAATTTTTTTTATTAAAATGAAATTAAAAATAACATGTGAATGAGAGGTGGTGTGAGGGCTACGTAGCAGCAATCCTGGACGTACAACAGCCAGATCCAAGGGCTGTAGGGTTTTCTTCAACCTCACGCAAACCCTAGTTCATAAACCCAGTGTCCGATGACCAGAGCTAGGGCTCCGGCACCGGAATACAAACCAGAAGCTCAAACAACAAAATAAATGAACAAAAATGTCCAGATCCACTAATTGGCATGCCCTGATTCCAAAAATGACCTTGAAAATAGCTAAAACTCAATGATACAACCGGATCGAAGGGAAACTAGTTTGACCATGAAAACTGAAAATCAAATAACTCTCACTACAATGCATCATTTTCAAAACTATAAGTTGTAGCATACTCAGTGAACATCACAGATCACAAAACACCTAATCAATTTCATTTCCAGATCTCAAGATTTAGAATCATACCTGAGTTGCAGCTTTGGAAATAATGAGATAGAAGACCAAATGATGCGTGAAAATCACTCTACACTCACTCTAGATGCAAAATAAATGCATCTAAAGTCTTGAAGATGGTTGGATCTGAGGCTTTGTCCACACCTTCCCTAAAATGGCAATGTTGTTGAACTTGAGAGAGAGCTTGAATGATGGTGTGATTAATGATCCTTAGCTTTCACTGATCAAGAATCCACAATTTGTTTTGAGATTGATCAAGTGTGTGAGGAGAAATGAGAGAAAATGCAATTGGTGCATAAACTTGAAAATGAGAGAATGAGAGAGAGGTTGAGCTTTCTGAAACCCTGGCTCCTTTTATGTGAGGTCACAAGCCCATGCTGAAAGAATTACCAAGTTTGCACGTGTGGATCATGAGAATTTTGTGAATTTGAAAAATTTGCAAATTGTGAGGGAAGCATGCACTCCTCATGCTTTGCTTGGCCTTTCAACCCATGTGCAATCCTTTTCCAACCCTTGATCAAAATAAAACAAGTTCTGGCCCTTAGATCAAGTCATCACACTTTTCTCATGATTTTGCCAATTTTGCATTTTTGAAGCAACTTCCTTGCTTGGCACGAAAATGAGAGTTTCTATTGAGCAAAATGAATCAAATGCAATGTATTTTAAGTTTACAAACTTACTTGAACCATTCCAAGTCTTGAAAATAAGTTTTGAAGCCTTTTGCTTTTGTGCATGCATGAAACTTTTGAATTTGCCCTAATTTCAAGCATTTTTTCGAAGGACCTCTAGAGCAAACCATAAATCCCATGAAAATGTACTTGTACTTTTTGAAAATGGGAGCCCTTAATCTCCAACTTTCATGTTTGACTTTGGTCCATTTGAAGAATTTTTTATCATGTTAAGGTCATTTGAAAACTAGGGCAAAAGTTGCCAAATTTGGAAATTTCTCAAAACCAAGTTTGTACCAATTTTGCAAAAAGCCTCAAATCTCCATGATTCTTGATCTTTAAGCATCCCAAAACTCTTATAACATTGTAAGGACCCCCCTTGGCAAGAAAAAGTGGCTTGGACCCCTTGAAATTACACAGTTGACTTTTTAAGGACACAGTTGACCAATTACTTCATCTGCAAGCAACTGAAGAATTCTCTGACTTCCACATGGAATTTTCTCATGAAAATTGACACCTAGGATCCTATTGACATATAGAAGACTTTGCCCAAATGAAATGACCAAAGTTGTGAAGTTTTGATGCTTGAATCTCAAACCCTAGTTTAGGTGCCTTGTGTAGGAGCTTTGCCTTATCCTGAGACCTCTGGTGATCATGCAACCTTCTGAGCTTTTGAACATGAGCTTGAACTTGTAAATGGAGTTTAGACCCCTCATAGGACTTGTAAAAAACCATTGGGACCCTTTTCATGGCTTGTGATGCTTCAAGAACCTCCACAGATGATCATATGCTTAATGCTAGGACATGAAGAATGTTATGCTTCATCTTTCCATGCTAGGATGCTTAGAAAATGATATGTTCATGATGAATATGATGTGATATGATGCTTAAAATGAAGAGGGCAAATTTTGGGTGTTACAACAGTGAGCGAAAAAGAGACTCGTTTGCAAAAGATGTCCGATATTCATTGATTAATCATTTGCATAAAATTACAATATGGCCCTATTACAAAATGAGTCCTGACACCTTGGGCAAGATGCAGGACTTGATGCATGCTAAAAAGACAGGAAATAATAATTACTCTGCAGGAGTAACCCTTATAATTCCCTGGGAAGACCAATTAAGGACTTGGTTCCCCGAGATCCTTGGACGTATCCAGTTCTCCAGGTTGCGGTCGCTTTCCTCATCGTCTTCCAGATTGTTAACAGCATCCGGGGTGAGCATCCCCCCACTGAAAAATTTGGGCTCCTTGGTAGCCTCTGATTGATCTTGTCGGAATGGTCTATAACCCAAACCGAATCTATCCTCTTTCTTTTCCACTGGCAACAGCTTGCCCCAACCTTGAGCATTACCGTCTTCAACAAACTTTCGGGCTTGCTGATAAGAGATGATTGAAGTACCCATCCTGTCCTCCTGGGATGCAGCCAATACTCCAGTAGCCTCATTAACATTCAGGGCCTCAAACCCTTGGCTAATTGTCTCATGGATTTCACCATCCATCTCAATATACTTGTAAGTAACCAGATGGCTAACAAATATGTCTTCCTCACCACAGATGGTGATAATCTGTCCTTCCCATTCATACTTCAGTTTCTGGTGAAGGGTTGACGTTACTGCGCCTGCGGCGTGAATCCAGGGTCGACCTAGCAGACAGCTGTATGCCGGCTGTATGTCCATCACATAGAAAATGGTCTTAAAGACTTGTGGACCGATTATCACTGGAAACTCCACCTCTCCAAGAACAGATCTTTTGGAGCCATCAAAAGCCCGGACCACAAGGTTACTTGGCCGGAAAGCTATCCCATCATATTCTAGCTTGACAAGGGCTTTCTTGGGTAGGACATTGAGCGAGGACCCAGTGTCTACAAGCACATGAGATAACACATCTCCTTTGCACTCCAAGGTTCTGTGCAAGGCTTTGTTTTGGAGACGTCCTTCTGTTGTCAAATCAGCATTAGTGAACCCTAGCCCATGGCTAGTATTGACATTTGACACTACTATTTCCAGCTGATTCACAGTGATCTCTTCTGGCACGTAGGCAGCATGCATAACTTTGAGTAGTGCATCCCGATGGGCTTCGGAACACAACAATAGTGATAGGATTAAGATCTTTGAAGGAGTCTGGTGGAGCTGGTCCACAACTTTATAGTCACTTCTTTTAATGATTCTCATAAACTCATCCACATCTTGATCGAAGGATGACTTATGATTATCTTTTGGTGCGGATTCTTCTAGTATCACACTCTTCCCATTGGCTTTGGCAATAGCCTCTGCCTCAGTGTTGGTTCTAGGGACTTGTGAAGCGAAGAGACGTCGGCTTCGGGTGAAGCCTCCGCCTCCCCCAACATTATCCACTTGGGGAGTGAGAACTGGAGAATCAAGAAGGACTTTTTCTCCGTTGCAGTACAGATCAACACCATAATGCCATGGTATAGCAATGTCTTTATCATATGGGATCGGCCCGGGCACCGTGATAGTGACTGGGCTCACTGCAGCAGATGTTGGGACTGTAATAGTCCGTGGCTCATAGAAGATAGTAACTGGACCTCTGGTGGATGTTGGTGGAGGTGAATTGAAGCTTTGTTGAGACTGTTGAGACTGTTGAAAATTTTTGGAGTTCGGGACCGTTGTCGGGTCATAATAAATTGTGACAGTGGAAACATCATTGTTGGTTGTTGAATTTGTAGTAGCTGGTGCAAATGAATTGTTGTGTGTTGAAGTGACAGATGGAATGATTGCTGAAGTTGTAGCTGAACGATTGGATCAATGGTTGTTGCAGTTGTAGAAGAAACACTTGGAAAGATGGTTGTTGCATTTGTAGGAGCTTCACTTGTTGTTGACAAAAGCGTTATTGGTGTTGTAGAAGCTGTGGTTGTAATTTGCAGAATGCCTTCATTGATTAAGCCATTAATTCCTTTCCTCAAGCTGGCACACCCATTCTCAGAAAGTTTGCATGATTCACAACAGGTCTCACAACCTGGAAACACTTGGCACTTTAAAAGCCTGGCTTTAACCTCTGCCAATGGTGTCTGAATGCCTGCAATGTCTTCTATTAAACTCGTGGGTGAGCCATCCTCTACAACATTAATCCTTGGCCCACTGTGGCTTGGCATAGGACTCTTCATTACATTGGGAGGAGGCGCAAAGTTCAGGGCTTTTGAATCTACCAGATCCTGAACCTTCATATGCAGAGCTCTGCATTTTTCCGTAGAATGACCAGGTGCGTTAGAATGAAAAGCACACCTAGCATTGACATCATAGTTTCTCGGAAGGTTTTGAGGATCAGGTGGAGCCAATGTCCTCAACTCAACAAGATTGAGCTTTAGGAGTCGTGGAAGCAGTGTAGCATATGGCATTGAAATGGGATCAATTACTCGGTTGACCTGGGATGGCCGTTGTTGAAACGGGAGTTGTTGTTGATTGTTTTTGTTATTGTTGTATGATCTATGTTGCGGAAACTATTGTTGTTGCGGAAAGTGTTGAGGTTGTTGAGTATACTGAGGAGGTGGAGCAGGGATAGTAACAGCGACAACTGTTCTGGGCAGATATTGGGGTCCCCCTCTTCCCATGTGCAAAGTTTGTCTCACCAGATCTACGGGGCCCAGCAAATGGTTTTCTTGTACTGCTGGCACCGTTATCGGAGATCTTTCCCATCTTCAATAGGCTCTCTATTCTTTCCCCAGCTATCACCACATCTGCAAAGCTGGTAGAGGAAAATGCAGCCAATCTATCGACGTATGTTCCTTGAAGGGTATTCATGAACATGTCTGCCATCTCCCTCTCTGACATGAGTGGTTGGACTGCAGCAGCAAGTTGCCTCCACCTTTGGGCATATTCCCTGAAGCTCTCTCGGGAAGATTGAGACATTCCCATTAGAAGGGTCCTGTTCGGAGCCATGTCCAAGTTATACTGATACTGTCGGATGAAAGCTTCAGCCAGGTCTTTCCAGTTTCTTACTGTGGCTCTGGTCAAATGGGAATACCATTCTTGGGATGCCCCTGTTAGACTATCCTCGAAGTAAAACATTCACAGCTTTTCGTCCATGGTGTATGATTTTAACCTTCCCAAGAATGATTGAAGGTGGGTGCGTGGGCAGGATGTGCCATTATACCTTTCAAAACACGGGGGTTTGAATTTGTGAGGAATTCTCACCCCTTCCACCAGTCCCTTGTCCATTACATCAAAACCTAGGGAATTATGGGATTCAAGAGACCTCAGCTTCTCTGCAATTTCATCTAGCCTACGGTCGTAAACTTCGTCCCCAACCCCAACAACTGTAAACTACTGTTCTTGAGGATCCTCTTGCAAGATCCTACCTCCAGCAGTGTTACCCTGAGTATTCCTTATGGCATTAACTTTTGGGTTTAGATGAGGCCCAAACTCAGGTGGATCAATGCGAGGTTGCACGTGATCGTTGTTACTGGTACCTCCTGTACCTGGATGGTGTTCTTCAGGAGTCTGCCTTTCAACCAACTCCCTTAGTATTTCCTGGATCTGAGCTAAGCCAGACATTACAGTCATGAATTGGGTCATCTGATTCCTCATCTCAACCCTCTCATTTGTCATTTGGGTCCTTACTTCATTCAAGTCTTGCTGAACTTGATCCATCTGGAGTCCCGGAAGGTTGTTTCTTGTCGGGTACCGGTGTATTCTGTTGACAGGGAACACTCTTCTGCGAGCAATGTTTCCTGAAACCACAACAAAGTGAGAAACAATAACAAACAAAAACCTACAAAACAAAGAGAAATGTTAGTATGCAATGTAATATGCTTATTTGTCTTCCGAGGGTATCCGGATTGGTTCTTTGGTTTTGACCTTTCCAGACCTCGAGGAAATGCTGATGATGTTGAGAGATTAAGCCCACCATAAATAATACAAACTGATATATTACAAGGATAAAAATACATAGTTTGATTACAATATATCCCCATGGTGGGTCAAAATACAACAACAAAAGAAAAGTACAACAAAAGAAAGAAGTACAAGCAAAAGGATCAGATATCCAATCCAAAGTCATCCTCCCTTACTTCCTTCAGGAGGGCCTCAGTCACTGGCCCTACTGGGTGCTCTGTAATAGTCCTGATGAGGAGGTTCCTGGTAGCAATGGCACTGGTCAACCTCTTATGCTTGTCCTGATCCTTTGACCTTTTCAATCCTGCCCGGAGTTTCAATTTAGATATCTCTTTCTGAGCCGCCAACAAGGCCTCCTGATGCTTCTTCGCACTAGCCTCCAACTGCTCTATCTTAGCCTGAGTCCTTTAATCTTCTTGTGCACGGGCTTCAGTGATCCTGATCCACCTAGCCTGGCTTTCCTCTAGATAATTCTCTGCCCTAGCCTTTTGAGTCTTTGCTTCCTTGCAAGCATTCTTCAGTACTAACTCCCCTGCTCTTGCCTTCCTGATGTAGTCATCCGTCTTCTCAATCTTGGTCAGGTGCTCAATCCTGAGCCTTTCCAATCTCTCATTATCTAGACGACTGTCATTTCTCTCCCAGAGAGTCTTCTTCAAGGCTTCAGATAGCTGAGTATTCCTTTCCTTCAGCTTTTCACACTCTTCCATACTGACAGTAGCTGCAGGTTGTACTGTAGAAGGCACATGTACGTCTTCTAAAGTGAACGGCATCTGGGTGATCTGAGCTCTGGTACGAGACCAATCAGAATACTGTGCTGAAGCAATGTTGTTGCACTTGCCAAGGATGGATGTTCCCTTAGTCTGAATGTTATCCCAAGCCCAGGCAGCTTGTCTGACAACAACAGAGTTGGGTTGAATTTCACAATAAAGAGTTTCAGCCAAATCTTGTCCTCTGGGAGGATGAACCAAAGCATATCCCAATTGTCTCTTAAACAGTAAAGGGTTGTAGTTGATGCAACCCTTCACTCCTATCAAAGGCACATTAGGATATTGCCCACAACTAGTGATGATGTCCTTGCCCTTGGTGCTCTGAGTACACCATCTAATGTCATCTGATGTCAAGGCAATGAATCTTTTAGCCCAATTCTTCTGCTGATGTGGGTTCTGAAAAGTATCTGATTTTGGCAAGTGTCTTAACAGCCAAGAGTAATAAAGAGGAGCACAACATCTGACCAGCCTTCCTCTTTGCTTTTCATTACTCTTGTGTATTGAGTAGTAGAAGTCTCCTAGCAATGTAGGCACTGGGTTCCTCAATAAGAACAGGTGAATGGCATTCTTGCTCACAAACTTTGGCTCATCTGCAAACAAGATAACCCCATATATACTGAGGGCTAGAAGTGCACAGACAACCTTCCATTCTCTTATTGCAGCATGCAAGGTAGCTTGGGAAATCAAGAAGTCTAGGTGTAGGCTTGGAACTCCAGCCTTGGTTGTCATGTTCTGCTCAATGAGGGCAGGATCCAAATGCAATGCCCCGGCTATGTCTTCATTTCTGGGAGCAACCATCTCAGAGTTGAAAGGAATCCCTCTCCTGATGGGAACTCCTAACAACAAGGAAAACGCTTCTAGCAAAGGTCCCATCTGGAAATCAGGGAAAGTGAAGCATCTGAGTGGAGGATCATAGAACTGCAAGCAAGTATGGATCATGATCCTCTGAGATGCATCTAGATTCATGACCATGTCTAATATGCCTCCATAATGCTCTCTGAATAGTGGGATATGGTGAGGTGTAATGAGGGACTGGATCTGCCTGATGCCAGTCAGGGTGGGCTCAAAGAAGTGGTAAGTGATGTTGCTATTTCTTGAAGTGTCCATGGATGCTGGTGAAGAAGCTGAGAGTAACTGCTGGTGAAGGTCACTGAATGAGATGCTGGAGATGGGTCTCTGATGAAGATAGCTGGAGGAGGATCACTGACAAACTGATGGAGATGCTGAAGAAGATAACTGAAGCAATCTGAGCAGTAGAAGGAGTCAAAACCAAACCAAAGATAATAAGATGGATACCCTGTAAAACAAATAAGCAAATGTTAAATGATGCAAAAATGATGTATGAAAATGATATGCAAAGGGTTTGTGATCAAGTGCTGGATCTGGTTATCTGCCTTGGTAAAAGTCCATGTATGTTCATAAGTCCGGAGGGAGGCTTATAAATCCAGTAACCAGGTGAGGGACTAAAATAAAGAGTCAAAAGTCCAGGGTAATCACAAGAACTGTCCAAATATAGTAACAAAGAGTATGATGAGGCCAAGGGTTCCTGCAAACCTGCAAATATCCCAACCCCCTCACATGTAATGTTCTAGAACAAGGATCCTCATACTTGGATCAGTTATGAGAAGTGTAAACACTTCTAACCCGGAGGTACAGTGTTTACAATAACCATAAAAGATCCTCCTCTAATTCACCTCAGATGCTGAAGGTCATAAAAAGGTCATCCAGACTTAGCAGGCTTCCCAGATAGCCCTAGTACTACAGGAAATCTGTAGCACAAAGTTCTCAAGAAGAAACCCATGTCTGAACCGTGTTTCATATTCCCGCACCTGACCGAAATGGAATGGGAAATAATATGAAGCCACTCTATCCTATGTGTCACTCAGGTCCCAGGTATTGGACCTTAATCACTCAATGAACCCCACCCACCAAGGAGAACACAAATCCAGCACATGATAATGACAGTATGAAATGCATAAGACTATAAGAGAAAGCAATAAATAAAGTTGTACATAAAGCAATAAATAAAGCAAATAAATAAGCACAAGTAGCACATAACACCCCCGTAAACACAAATCAAACAAGCGCTAGGAGGAACCCACAAAAAGAACCAGAAGCTCTGGTTGCAATATAAGGGTCCCCAGCAGAGTCGCCAAGCTGTCGCTCCCACTAAAAGACACCCGGGTCAGATAGGGTACAGACGCGAACAGTCGGCGAAAGGAGGAATGAAGTGAAGGTGAAAAGAGTCACCAGCTAGGCATTTTTATCCCGAAGGAAAGGTAATGCTGCATAAACCTAAAAAGGGATGGATAAGACGGTTGTGAACCAGAGAAACTGAGAAAGGGGGTTGGTTACAACCTGGGAAGGTATTAGCACCCAGATTGTCCGTCGTACTCAACGGGATCCACGCTTAAAAGTTTTGTGTTTAAAGGGGTAGTGTCTGTGCTATCTGTGTGCAAAAGCTGGAAAAGAATGTACAAGTGTCAGTACAAAAAGGGGTGAAGTGAAATGCTCAAGAATGAGGCTTAAAGGATAATGCTGGAAGAGGGGGAAAGAGACGGAGACTTTTGTTCGATAACAGTTAAGTTATGCCTACGTATCCTCTCGTGCAATGAGGAAGTCAGAACACCGTAGTTCGAATCTAAGAGACTAAAAGATAAATTGACTGATGAACTGCTTGCTTGTCTATGCTCAAGTGTATGACTCGTCTGGCTTGAGTGCTAACTGTCTTGCATTAGACGGAAGAAGCAAGTTCTCGTTAGTGAGTGAAGATGATGAGAAAAGAATCCCGAAGGAGACGATTATTGTTTTTTTTTTTTGTTTTCAATCTTTTATTTCTTTTTTGTGTTTGTCATAAGTTAATGAGCTTAAGCCTAAACCAAGGGTTAGTAAACTCATCATATCCTCCCTTTGATTAGGGATAATGAGAATACCTTAAGTATGAGATAAACATCTCAACTTAATTACCATGATGATGTAGGATTAAGATCATTAACCTACTTGTGATTGATTAGATGTTTTTGGTATTTTTGTTTAGCGTTAAGTATTGAGTTTAAGCCATAATCAAGGATTTAGTGGACCCATTACACCATCCTAATAGAAGGATAATAGATGAGCACACTTAAGCTGAGCAAGATACCTCAACTTAATCCATGATTAGGGATTAACCTCATGACAAAACAAGCCTTTATTAAAGTAGATTTTAATTAGAGATGAGATTAAGAAGTGAGTTTTATGATTTGTAAGACAACTTGAGGGGGACTTGTCCATTAACACTAGGGTTAGTCCTTCTTAACCAATAAAGGAAGAATTAGAACCCTAATGCAAGGACCAAGTTACAAGCTATTGTCTTAGTGATTATTAAGATGGATTGATTAAGAGTTTTAAACAAATTAAGGGTTTAACACTTAGGATTAAAGTTATACACTCCATCCTAAGAGAAGGATGCAGGCATAACCCTAATCACAAAGTCCTAAAACCTTAAAGGTTTAGTCTCTGATTATGTGATGAGAAGAGAGACACAAAAGAAGACACAAAGGTAAAATCTAAAGGGGGACTAATCAAAACCCTAATTATTGTCATGCTTGGATGTTCCTATGGTTTGTAAGGCTTGCAAGAGATCTTCAGGGAAGCCACCAATGGAAGAAGCAGATGAAAGGAGGAGAAGCAGAAGAAACAAATTACTTACTTCATTGAAGAAGATAAGTAACTTGGAGAAAGAAAGTGAATTATGAACATGAATGAGAAAGCTCACTCTAAAGTAAAGAAAAATGCATCAATTATGCATAAGAAGAATGAGAAGAGAAATGAGAAGTGAAGGCAAATTCACTTCTCAAGTTACTTACCACCTGAAAAGGTTAGCATAAAAGAAAGAAATGAAATGAAAATGAGACATGTGCAAAGGCAAAGCCAAAACCAGAAGCAAACACAAGATGTAAATGATGCTATGAGGGAGTGCAAAAGCATGTCAAGTGCTATGAATGTTCATACAAGATATAGAATGCAAAGGAAGCATGCTTTGGAGTTTGAAAGTGCATGAAAGTTTATGAAATGAAATGAATGCACATCATGGCAAATGAATGAAGAAATGATCAAGCATGATTCTAATATGTCTTAAGATGTCTTAGATGTAATATGAATGCAAGAAATGTCATGGCAAGTTCATGTATGGATGCATATGCAAGATGAATGCAAATGAACATGCAAGATTAGGGTTTTAAAGCAACATGAGATGCAAAATTAAAAAACAAAAGCAAATCATAAGATAAAAAAATTGCAAATGAACTCAAAGGAACCCTAACCCCATATGATATCACACCCCAAAGGAGAAGGTCTAACTCTTAACCTAAAGAAAGTTGTGAATTTTCTAAGTTTGCTAGGGTTTTAAGGTACCTTAAGAGGGCAAATGCAAATCAAATGGAAAATGCAAGATAAATTTATGACAAAAATATGCTAGATACTACATTCCATATGAAGATCAATGCAAAAAGAACCAATGTCAAACCCTTCATGGTTAGGCAGAAAAGAATTCTTGAAGTTAGGGTTCAAAAATGGGATTTTTATGAACCCTAAATTCAAGAAAAATATCAAAGTTGAATCAAAACCAAAAAGAAATTTGTATGAATGGTTTGACAATGTTTCTAAATGTTCTAAGATGCAATGTGAATTTTTTTGGAATTTTCAGAAACCTAAATGATATTTTAATTAATTAATTTCTATTAATTAATTAAAAAAATTTAAATATTTTAAAAATGATTTTTTAATGCAAAAAATAAAAATAAAAATTTTTTTGGGTGAAGAAAATTATTTGAATTAAAAATGCAGAAGGGAAATATTTTTGGAATTTTTCAAGTATTTTAAATAAATTGTACAAGATAAATGTAATAAAATGAATTAAAAATATGAATAAAAGAAAGTCAACTGATCCAATGGATCAGATTTAAACCTGGGGGTGGAGGGAAGACCACGCGCGCGTCTTAATGGTCCAAATTCAAACTTACTTAATCCTATTTAATTAATTAATTAAACACAATTAAACTTAATCTGAACTAATCCTGGCCACCCATTTCAAATTAATCCTGATCCAAGGGCCCAGAACATGCCTGGCTCACTAAACCCTAAAATTAACCCTAATCCGTTTCAGGTAACCGGAACAGTGTTCCGGTCATCTTCTCCGGCAACAACTCAACACCAACTTCTTCCCTAGGCCATTTCTGGAGCTCTAAAGCTCCATATCAACTCCTTTCACCTTCCTAAACCTAAATCTACCCTCAAAACAAATTTCTCATGGCTCAAACTCAAGATTCGAAGAAGAACACAAAAATGGTGAAACTTTCAGACAGTCAGTACATGCTCATTTCGCAACCATTTTCAAAAATAAATATATCATGGTGATCAGCAAAGCATAAAGAACAATCTAAGAACTTAAAATTGCATTTCTGGAAAAAAGTTTGAAGAGGTTACCTGAGCTTGAGCTTTCTCAGTTTGGAGCTTTTGGACCTCCTCTCTTGTGCAAAACCACTCCTTTTGACCTCCTGATGAAGCTTTGATGCTTGGAAGGAGTTTATAATGGATGGATTGTGTGGTAGCACTTCAACTGGCCAGAAATCTTGTTTTGTGTAGGGGTGCTTTTAGGCTGCAATGAAGGGTGGGAAATGATCCTTTGGTGAAGCTGAGTTGATTGATGAAAAGAGTTTGAAGTTTGAGTGTGTGTGCTGTGAGTTTCGAAAGCTTTTGCTCTTGGGGTGATTTTTGGGAACTTAGTGATTCTCAAGTGTTAGGCTTGTGTGTTATATGTTATGAGCTGCATTTGGTCCGCATAACAATGTTTGATAGGTCAGAGGAGTTGTTGTGGACTGTGGTGATTGGTATGGGCAAGTTGCCAAAATGTCAACATGACTTGTACTTGAGGTATGGGCTCATGATGCAGATGGCTTTTGGCTTGTCCTGGCTCATCAAGGATCAAGGAGAACCATGGAACATGTTTTGTGGTGATTCAACAAGTTTGTGAGAGGTTTTGTATCATTTTTCAATTTTGAGGAAGTTTGCCCCCTTTGTGATTTCTTGGTGTGCAAGGCATGAAATGAGATGGTTCTTGGGCCAATTCTGATTCTTAGGCAATGCACTATGTTGGTATGATGCATAGAAGTGTATTAGAGGTCACAAAATGGCTTGGCAAGTGGTTTTGCAAAAATCCCTCTTTGGTGTATTCTTGAAAATTATAGGATCTTTGCCAACTTTGAAAGATCATAACTTGAGTTCAATAATGAATTAGAACTTTTTCTTGTACTTTTTGAAAAGGGAATGATCCAATCTACAACTTTTAAGACCAACAATTTTTTATTTGAAGCATTTTTGGTTGAGAAAGAGGAGGTTAAAAAACTTTCCCAAAATGGAAAGTTTCCATTACAAGTCATTTCCATTTTTGGCAACTTTTGGTTTAGCTCAATTTTCTTCAATTTTGTGAACTTCCAAGCACTTCAATGATCAAATAAAGATCATATAACTTCAATTTGATGAAAAATCCACTTTGGTTCCATTGTTGGGGGCCTCAGGTGCCCTGATTTTGCTCTGACTTGCTCAAGAAGTTACCCAGTGAACAGATGACTTCCACAATGAATTTCATCATAAAACTTGGTACACATGATCCTTATAACATATTTAGACTATTAGAAACAAGAATGACCAAAAAATTTGGAGTTATGGCCTCTGAAACCAAAACCCTAATTTTAGGTCATCTGTGTAGTGAAACCCTAGCTCTGCTTCCATGCTTTCCAAGTTCTTGTGATTTCTTGACTTCCTTGATCTTTGAGGGATATAATATGATTATAGAACATACATGGACCCTCTTGGAATTATTGGAAGACTTTGGAGTGGCTCAGGTAGGTCCTTGGATTTCTCAGATCACAAACCCTAGATGCAGATGAACTTGAACCATGCAGATGAAGCAAAAATGCAATATGATATGATATGCTTAAGCTAATGAAAATATGGAAGATCACAAGCCAATGGTGAAATGAGTGAGGTCAAATTTGGGGTGTTTACACCCTCTCCTGATTACATTGTACGCAATTCATTTATTTCTCCGTATTTATTGCTTTTATTTCACTTGCGAACCCTCGGTCCAACACCGAGCGGTTTCATTCGCACACTTGCACATTCCATACAGTTAGGGTTTCGTATTACTAGGAGCACCCCTCGGGACTAGGAATCGAATCCACTTAATTAATCAAACAACCAACCTCCATCTGCATTTTACCCGTAAGTCGAGTGCTTCGCGCCTCACCATCTAACTCTTCTAACTTAATAATTAACGAGGAACTGAACTCAGGAATCTAGCATTCCTTGGGTTCTTTAATGAACCACTCTTGAGGCTAGCCTTCGAGTTGTGTTTCATTTACTCCTTCGTTTCTAAAATTATAAACCCTAAATCATCAAAAACAAACACAATTACTTAATTCACATATCAAATAACGGATGAACTAAATTATGGAGTCTAGCACTCCACATAGTTCTTGAATAAATCATTCTTGAGGCTAGCCTTTGAGTTGTGGTTTGTTCGCCCTCTCGTTCCTAAAATACCTAATTCTTACAAATTAATAATACGAAGAACTGAATTCTGGAGTATAGCATTCCACGGGTTCTTGAGTGGATCATTCCTAAGGCCAGCCCCACGGGGTGTGATCCATTCACCCTTCTATATTCAAAACACTTAAAACATTCAACTTCCTCAAAAAAATATGAGACATGATTCATCTCCATAGAAAATATATTTCTCCTTTTCCCACAAACACAAATCAATTTTCTCAAACAATTTCTATCAAGGAAGAATGTGGCAATCGCTTGTTGATCATATATCCAAGTTCGAAGCTTCTTCCCTTTTAATTTTCTCCCTTAACTGTTTGTTGTGAAATATGTGAGATATCTCCCTTAAATATGATGACTTGTCTCTTTCTTTCAAATTTAATTTAAAATATCCCCCGAAAATACAAATAATTTTCATATTAATTAAATGGAGGAACTGAATTCTGGAGTCTAGCATTCCACATATTTCTTAAGTGAATCATTCTTGAGGCCAGCCCCAAGGGACGTGATTCATTCGCCCTCTAGTTTCTTAAAACACTTAATTACATATCAAATAATGAAAGAACTGAATTTTGGAGTCTAGCATTCCACAGGTTCTTGAGTGGATCATTCCTGAGGCCAGCCCCACGGGACGTGATTCATTCGCCCTTTCATTCTTAAAACACCTTAAATAAGATCAAACTCTTTTTCTAAACGAACATTGTTTAAGCTCTTTCTATCTCGCAAACAAGCTAGCGCTTTAGCCTCCTATAGCGAGTAAATAAGCCAATGCTTAGCAGTTAGAAAGCGTTTTAAACAATCGTTTATTAAAAACACCAACAAACCGTAGTTGCACGAACTACGAAGCTCTGACTTTCCCATTGCACAAGGGAATACGTAGGCACATGGATTTTAATCCTTCACGAGCACAATATTAAAAAATTTAATCTGTTCTCCTAAATAACAATAATAATTAAAAATTATTTTCCTTTAACAAACATTTTAATAAACCATTTATAAGACAAAGACTTAAATCAACATTTAATCGCAAAGTTAAACTAAGAGGTTCCCGTTGAGTACAATGGACATGAGGGGTGCTAATACCTTCCCCTTGCGTAACTGACTCCCGAACTTAGCATTTGGTTTCGTTGACCATTTCTTATCCTTATTAGCTTGTATCCATATCTTCCTTTTCTCTCTTTATAATAAATAGAATTAGGTGGTGACTCTGTTGTTCTTTTTGCGTCCATCGCGAGGATCGTATTTTTCTAGGTACGACACCTGACGACTCTGCTGGGGATTAGCTCCATGCTAGAGAGAGTCGAGCCTAACTTAGATAACCATGCATTTCTTTGTTGATTTTTGTATTATTTGTCTTCTCTATGTTTGTTATATTTGTTTATTTATTTTTCTTATCGCTTTCTCTTATTGCACACTATTATACTTGCCTGTGGGGTCTTGGGATTATATCACAAGTAAAAGCTTAGCTGTGAAAAAAGAAGAGGGAAACCTATGTTAGAATTGGTAGTTATTAGTGTTAGTCTCCAAGGACTCGCTTATTGAGGGCCTAGCATGAAAGCTCCCCCAGATAGTAGACCTATTCGTAGATCCTGTCATAATGCAGCTAGCCTGTCGCGTGACTCGATTCATGAAAGGGTTGTGATTCTGGGATCCACTGTTAAGAACCAATTTCAATATTGGTAGTTGTGTAATGTTAGTCTCCAAGGGCTCGCCCCTTGAGGGCCTAGCATGAGAACGCTACTCAAGGTAGACCTTATCGTCATTATCATCAAAATGCAGCTAGCCTGCGGCGGGGCGTTAGTACGATAAACGTCTGTGACCTTGAGTATCTTAAACTATCACCGTAGAAACTATCCCGTGAGTGGGTTTTTATGGGTACAAAATATAGAATCAATCTCTTACAACCTACCAAATAGGAAGTTTTGAGTTATTCCAACTTACGAGTCTGTTTGTGCTTGTGATCCTAAGCATACTTGCATTACATCCATTTGCATACCATTGCATCTGCATTGCATATCATTTTCTTTCCTCAGAGTAAGCTCATCCTCGTTCTATGTCCATAACCCGCAGTTGATTTCTTGACACCTACATCGGACTTGAAGTAGTTCTTGATTGATCATGGACCCTAGAAGAAAAAATCGGGTTGTGTTAAGGGGAGACTTTGATTTGACAAAGGACCAATTGAACCAACTCATGAATGCTGTGACAACTTTGACAAGGAGAGGGGATAATGTTCAACGGGCTGCCGTAACTGAAGATGTCTCTCCACCTTAAGTGAACAACCATGTTCAACCTCAGCCTGCAAGGACCCCAGTTGGAGCACCCTTTATTCAAGAGCATATTGTCGCTCCTGGATTTCCATCCTGGTACAAACACTAAAGTGGCGCGAAAAGAGATAGAGTCGCCAGCCAGACATTTTTATCCCGAAAGAACGGGAACGGTAATGCTGCACAAACTAAAGAAAATAAAAGGAAGGACACAGGTCCTGCGAACCAAAGAATCTGGGTTTGGGAGTCGGTTACAACCTGGGAAGGTATTAGCACCCCAGATCGTCTGTCGTACCCGACGGGATCCATGCTTGCAAAGAAACTGTTTCAAAGGGTGAAGAAATGAAAGCTGCTACAAAACTGAAACTGAAACTGGATAAGAAAGAAAAGAAAGGGGGAAAATGTAGGGAAAATAAAAGAGTGTGCTCGAACGGACCCTACCCCGCTGCCTACGTACCTCATCTGGACAATGAGGATCAGAGTCGTCGTAGTTCCCCTAACTAGGGGTGGAAAAGATTGCTTGTGTCTTAAGGCTTGAACTGCTTATGTCAATGCTCAGGTGTTACAGGCTCGGACAACGAGTGCGTTACCGTCTTGCAAAATGACAAGTAGGAACAAGTTCTTATGTAAAGAGTGAATGAGGTAAGAAAATAAGTCCCGAAGGAGAGACGCTTATTGTTTATTTGTGTTTTTTAGAAGTCTTTTAGGAGTGTGGTACAAGAGAGTGAACTCAAGCTCTTTTCCATGGAATGTGTACTTGCTACTACATTCCAAGATGGAATAATAGAGCAAGCACACCAAGTACGGAGAATTTATCCAAGACTTGTTTCCAAGGGCAAGGGCCTAAGCTCACTAACTTGTTGAACTTATTAAGTGCTTTAATGAATAAATGAAGAAGTGTTTTTTAGGATTTTCTTGATGAAGATGACTTCGTGATCAGACTTGTGCATCATGCTAGACAAATGTACTATTCCAAGATGGAATGAATACATATGCCTCATGGAATAAGTCTATTGCACAAGAAGTCACTTCTTTCCTTATTAAGGTGTTTTAAGTTTTGTATGAAAAATAGAAGAGAGAGAACCAAAGGAGCAAAAGATAAAAGTCTAATGGGGAAAGACTAAACCTAAAATTATCATGCAAAGGTGGTCCTAAGGTTAGTGTGGCTTGAAGCCTATCCTAATGAAGAAGAAGGAAAGAAAAGAAGAAGACAAAAGAAGAGGAGAAGAAAGTTAGAGAACAACTTACTCCTCTAAAGGAGATGAGTTGCTTCTAAAGGGGAAATATGAGAAGTTGAATCACGTGATGGCATAAGGCTCATCAAAAATCACAAAATAGAAAGAAAAGTAAGAAGAAGAGATGAAGAGTTGAAATATGGATAAACATCCACACTTCACTTACCATTGCACCTACAAATGTTAGCAAAATTTCCAGCACATATTCAGCACATCAATCAATACTAACACATCAACACAATTCATGGAATTAACATGCTCAAAGTTTCAAGAAGACAAAATCAACAAACATGCCAAGCTTTGCAAATACATGAATTCACGTTTCGAGAAAATGAAAGCATACATCAACCAACAAGAAAACCACCTTAAACAAGCATACAAAATGATCATACAATGATCCATGATGATTATAGTAATTAAGAGAAGCAGACAAGCTCAAAACAGCCCAAAAATGTCACTCTGCTTCAGTGTTAACTGGTTAACCAAAGCGTTAACTGGTTAACCAACTTAAACCTGCAGCAAATAACATAGAAAATAGACACGTTAACCGGTTAACCAAAGCGTTAACCGGTTAACACTGTACAAACAACAATAAAACCTGCATAAAAATCAGTCCAAAGCAGCTTATTTCAAATAATCCACCAACAGTCCATCAACCAATTATGCATGAAATAGTACGATCGATTCACATTAATCAAACACCATTAGGCTCATGAACATTAACACATAGATCCAATCACAAATCAACCAAGCAAATCAAGCAAGACAAGCAAATACACAAGCACATGGTGGATCTAAGCACAAGCATGCAAATAAGCTAAAAACAGAGTTAGATATGAACTTAACCAACCTACAAAGCTGAGATATGCTTTGGTAAATGTTGTTCGAGCTGGAAATGAGGAATCTCGCGGAAAACTTCAAAGGTCCGGTGCTAATCTTCCCACACAATCAAAAATAAATGCAAGCAAATAATCTTGATGTAAGAACTTGGCTCCAAAAGCACTTCTAACCACCAAATCAGATCTGAACCAAGTAGTGAAACCAGAAAATTGATGCAAAGAAGCTTTGGATGAGGGTCTAGTTCCAAGATCCACAAACTTTAATGCAAAGTTTTGTGATCTTCAAAGAGGAACTTTGAGTGATTTGGAAAATTGGGAGAGAAAATGAGAGAATGGTGAGAGAATGGTGAAAAATTCAGAAATTGAGAAGTGTGAATTATGAGAGAGAAACTTTTTGGTTTGTGTCGCTCCCACCAAATGACACAAGGTCAGAAGGGGTACAGACGCGAACGGTCGGCGAAAGAGGAGAACACACAAGGGTGAACTCAGAAAGACAAGAGTCGCCAGCTAGGCATTTTTATCCCGGAGGAAAGGTAATGCTGCATACACCTAAGAAAAGATATGGATAAGACGGTTGCGAACCAGAGAAACTGAGAAAGGGGGTTGGTTACAACCTGGGAAGGTATTAGCACCCAGATTGTTCGTCGTACTCGACGGGATCCACGCTTGAAAGATTTGTGTTTTAAAAGGGGTAGTGTCAGTGCAATCTGTGTATCAAAGCTGGAAAGAATGCAAGTGTCAGTGTAAAAGAAGTGTGAAGTGAAATATATGAAGTGTCATTGTAAGAACAAGAGTAAAGATCAAGACTATGAGGCTTAAAGAATAATGCTAGAAGGAGGGGGAATATACAGAGACTTTTGTTCGATAACTGTTAAGTTATGCCTACGTATCCTCTCGTGCAATGAGGAAGTCAGAACACCGTAGTTCGACCCAAAGAGACTGAAAATAAATTGACTTGTGAACTTCTTACTTGTCTATGCTCAAGTGTATGACCTGTCTGACTCAGGTGCAAACTGTCTTGCATTAGACGGAAGAAGCACGTTCTCGTTTGTGAGTGAAGATGATGATGAAAGAATCCCGGAGGAGACGATTATTGTTTGTTTTTGTGTTTTCAGTCTTTTATTGCTTTTTGAAGTTTGTCATAAGTTAATGAGCTTAAGCCTAAACCAAGGGTTAGTAAACTCATCACATCTTCCCTCTGATTAGGGGTAATGAGAATACCTTAAGTATGAAGTAAACACCTCACACTTAATCACCATGATGTAGGATTAAGATCATTAACCTACTTGCATTTATTTATATGTTTTTGGAGTTTTTGTTTAGTGTTAAGTAATGAGTTTAAGCCATAATCAGGGATTTAATGGACTCATTACACCATCCTAATAGAAGGATAATAGATGAGAACATTTAAGCTAAGGAAGGCTCCTCAACTTAATCCATGATTAAGGATTAACCTCATGACAAAACAAAGCCTTTATTAAATGGATTTTAGTTAATGATAAGATTAAGAAGTGGATTTTATGGTTTGTAAGTCAACTTGAGGGGGACTTGTCCATTAACACTAGGGTTAGTCCTTCTTAACCAGTTAAGGAAGAATTAGAACCCTAATGCAAGGCCCAAGTTACAAGTTTGGTGTCTTGGTGATCATTAGATGGATTGATTAAAGGATTTAAACACATTAAGGGTTTAACACTTAGGATTAAAGTTATACACTCCGTCCTAATAGAAGGATGCAGGCATAAACTTAATCACAAAGCCTTAACACCTTTAGGGTTTAGTCCTTAATTATGAGATGAGAAGAGAAGACTCAAAGATGACACAAAGGTAAAAGCTAAATGGGGGAACTAATCAAACCCTAATTATTATCATGCTTGGTTATTCCTAGGGTTAATGAGGTTTGCAAGAAGATCTTCAGGGAAACCATCAGGAAGAAAGCAGATGAAAGGAGTAAGAAGCAAAGAGAAGCAAAACAACTTGCTTCACTTAAGAAGACAAGTTGCTTGAAGAAAGAAAGTAAGAGATGAACATGAATGAGCAAGCTCAATCCAATACACAAGATAAAATGCAGCAAGTATGCAAGAGAGATGAGAAGAGATTGTGAGAAGTGAAGGCAAATCCACTTCTCAAAGCAACTTACCACCTGAAAAGTTAGCAAAAGAAATGAAATGCAATGCAAATGAGATGAAATGTCTTGATGCAAACCAAGGTCAGAAGCATAAACATGATGTTAGTGATGCTAAGATATGATACAAATACATGACAAGAGATGAGAGTGATCAAGCAAGCATAAGGATGCAAATGAGGCATGCTTTGAACCATAGAAGTTCATGAATGTTTATGAGATGAAATGATCATATAACATGGCAAAGGAATGATGCAATGATCAAACATGATTCTAATATGTCCTAAGATGTATTATGAATCATGTGGATGCACAAAATGTCATGGAAAGTCATTGGATGCAAGCAAATGAATGATGGATGCAAAGGAAGGCACAAATTAGGGTTACATGCATCATGCAATGCAAAAATTCAAAACCAGAAGCAAATGACATGATAAAAAATTGAAAATGGGATTAGAAGAACCCTAAACCTATGCAAACTCACTGCCCAAAGGAGGGGATCCAACTCTAAACCTAATGGAAGTTATGAATTTCCTAAGTTGGCTAGGGTTTTAAGGTACCTCATCATGAAAAATGCAAAACAAATTGAAAATGTAAGATCAAATCAAACCAATTTTATCCTATAAACTACATGCTATGAAGGATGCAATGCAAGAAGAATCATTATCAAACTCTCAAGGGTTAGGCAGAATGGATTTTTCAAAGTTTGAACCAAAATATTGCCTTTAAATGAATTTAATTCCAACAAAAATTGCCAAAATGCATCAAGAACAAAAAAGAAATTTGGTTTGAGAGTTTGATAATGCTTCTAAATGTTTTTTAAATGCAATGTGAATTTTTTTGGAATTTTTAAATACCTAAATGTATTTTTAATTAAGTAATTTTCATTAACTAATTAAAAATAAACATTTAAATGATTTAAAAATAATTTTTAATGCAAAAAATAAAAATAAAAATAGTTTTGGGTTCTGAAAATTAATGAAATGTTTGACAAAAATTTTCAGAATTTTTAAATGTATTTTACTATTTTTAATAATTCGTAGAAGTTAAATGAAAAGAAAATGAAATAAAATGAAATAAAATAAAAAGTATGCAAATCCTGAGGTTCACATTCAAACTGGGAGATGGAGGGAAGACTGTGCGCGTCATCCAACGGCCTAGGTTCAAACTGACATTTTTAAACTAAACCTAATTAATTAATTTAATTAATCACAATTAGGGCTAAGTGAAATCATCCTGGCCCTTCAACACGCGCGGGAAGCCCAGATCCAACGCCCCACGTTTAAACCTAGCTAACCCTAATTATCAAACCCTAATGACTTTCAGGTCACCGGAGAAGAGCTCCGGTCGTCTTCTCCGGTGACACCCTCCCTGAGAAATCTCAAACCCACTCTCCAAGTCATTTTAAGAGCTGTAAAGCTCCAGATCAAACCTCTCAACCTCCCTAAACATGAATCCACCCTCAAAATCCATTTCTTTTTACTCAAAACCAAGATTTGAATCAAAAACCTAAAAATGACCAAATTTTCAGAGATGCAGTACATGCTCAATAATCAATCATTTTCAAAAATACAAAGTGCAAAGCAATCAGGGGAGCATGTAGATCATTTCAATAACTTAAAACAAGGTTTCTGGAAAAATGATTTCGTGAAGCTACCTGAGGTGAAGCTTTCAGTTTGGAGCTTTCAGACTGCCTCCCTGCTTCAAAGCTACTCCAATGATCTCCCTGAATATGCTTTGAGGCTTGGTTTGAGTGTATGGTGGCTAGTTTATGAGATTGATGGAGTTCTGTTCAGAGAGGGGGAAAATCGTGTTTGAGTTTCAGGGACTTTCAAGGCAAGGTGAAGGGTGGTTTATGCTCTATGAAGCTTTTCTGAATGAATGGTGAAGTTGGTTTTGAGGTTTGATGATTGTGTGATGAGATTCGAAGGAAAGTGCATAAGAGGAGAGTTTTGTGAACTATGGCTTATGAGATGTTTCAGGCTTGTGTGTGTGTTGCTTTGAGTTGCTTTTTGTCCACTTATCACATTGTGATAGGTCTGTGGAGTTGGTGTGGCCTATGCTGATTGGTATGGGCCATTTTGCATAAAGTCAATGTTTTGTGTAAGAGAGGTATGGGCTATGGCAGTCAAGGTACAAGGCATGGCTTGGCTGCAGCTTGAATCAGGGAGGACCATGGAAATGGATTAGAGGCAATGCAGCAAGTGGATTAGGGTTTATGTGGGGTTTTGCAACTTTGTGATCTTTTGGCCCTTTTGTGATTACTTGAAGCATAAGTCATGAAAATGGGAGGTTCTTTGGTGCAATCTGATTTTTAGGTCATGGTTTATGTTTGTGTAATGCCTAGAAGTCAATTTGAAGTCACATTTTGTCTTGGCAAGTGGTTTTGCAACTTTGCCTCTTTGGTGTAAAACTTGAAATTATGTGATTTTATCCAACTTTGCAAGGCCATAACTTTTGATCCAAAATGAATTAGGACAAGTTCTTGTACTTTTTGAAAAGGGAATGATCCATTCTACAACTTTCATGACCAAAGTTTTCTCATTTGAAGAATTTTTGAATCAATTTGAGGAGGTTGAAAAACTTTCCCAAAATGGCAAGTTTACATTACAAGTCACTTTCCCAAAAAATCAATTTTGCAAATGGCTTGAAATTCTTCAATTTTGTGAACTTCTAACATCTTCTATGATCAAATAAAGATCATACACATTCAAAATGATGGAGAACATCCTTTGGTTGGGTCATTGGGGGCCTCAGATGCCCTGATTTTGCACTGACTTGCTCAAGAAGTCAACTCTTGATCAGATGCCTTCCCAATGGAATTTCTTCATGAAAATTGATATGCATGATCCCTATACCATATAGAGAACAATAGAAACAAGAATGACCAAAAATTTGGAGTTATGGCCTCTGAAACCAAAACCCTAATTCTAGGTCATCTGTGCAGTTAAGCCTGGCTCTACTTCCATGCCTTTCCCAGTTCTTGTGATTCTTTGACTTTTTTGACCTTGTGAGGATATAATATGATGCTAGAACATACATGGACCCCTTTGAAGTGATTGATGACCTTTGGAGTGGATCAAGTGGCTCTTGGATTGCTCAGATCACAAACCCTAGATGCAGATGACTTAGAAACACTGCAGTGAAGCAAATATGCAATATGAGATGCTATGATTGAACTTATGCATATGAGAAGATCACAAGCCATGGTGTGAATGGGTAAGGGAAAATTTGGGGTGTTTACAGCTGCCCCTATTCAAACATGAGTTAGCTGTGCAAGATGTAAGCAACGGCTTAACAGGCCAACAAGATAACTTGTGGTTGAATACCAAAGACAGTCCAAAATTTGCACTCACAGAATGAAGAAGAAAAGGGATATAGATTGTAAAAGAAAATAGAGTATAATTATAAAGTGCGGGCGACGGAGGACGACCGTCGAGCAGAGGACGACTGCTGGGGACGAAGCAATGACTGAGACGACCGACATGCTGGGGAAGAAGCGGGAGATAAAGCAAAGACGGGGACGACCGACTAGCTGGGGACATAAGAGATTATGATGGGGATGGCCATCAGGTAAAGCTACGGAACTCTCTGGGGATTATAGGTAAATGATGGGGACAACCATCAAGTTCAAGGCATAAATGAAATAAGTGATGAGGTACGGTCATCAAAGGTGAAGGACGATCACCTAGCAGGGGACGGATGCTCTGTTGGGGATAAGATGAGGGACGGTCATCTAAGGTGAAGGACAATCACCTGGAAGGGTACGGCTGCTGAAAGTATCGCGACATAGGACGAATGCCGGATAAAAAGATCGACGATGGGGACGGCCATCAGATAAAATGATGATGGACGATCATCAAGAGGTGAAGGACGATCACCTAGCAGGGGACGGCTGCTAAGAATATCACGACATAGGACGAATGTCGGATAGGAGGGATTCTAATGAATAGAGATTCCACTGGGGGTGATGAAGGAAGATCATCAAAAAGGTGAAGGACGATCACCTGGCAGGGTACGGCCGCTGAAAAGGTATCATGACATAGGACGAATGTCAGATAGAAAGGAAATAGTTTATCCAGATTTGCTGGGAATTCTTATGGGGAAGAGGTAGACACAGACGAGTGTCTAGATTCAAGAAGACATAAGTGTTGGACACGGTGTATAGATTAAAGATGCAGACGAGCATCCTTAAGACTATGATACAGACGAGTATCAGTAGAAACATACGCTTGACGCATGTTCAGAGATGATGATACGGACGGGTATCAACTAGTTAACAAAGAACATGGACGAGTGTCGACTCTTAGGGGATTTAAGTGATGTATACAAGATACGGACGAGTATCTGTATGAGCAAAGAGTAAGAGTGAGACACAGACGAGTGCTCAACTTACTGGGGAGAGTGTGACACGGACGGGTGTCGGAAAAAGTGTATTATAAACAAGTATTTGGTTTAAAAAGTGTTTAGGTAACTATGTTGGGGAAGGTGACACGGACGGGCGTCAAGGAATTGTATATATACATGAATTTGTGAGTGCAAAGGGGACGCTTTGGCTTTCTGCTGGGGATATGGCACGGACGAGTGTCGAGGAGTATCTGTAATGTATAAGTGTTTGTTTGTAAAGAATGCTCGGGCGACTTTACTAGGGAGTGATGACACGGACGAGTGCCAAAAGGAGTGTGCATCTGTAAGGGAAATGCTTTTGCTCTCTGGTGGGGAATTGGGAAACATTCTGTATATTGTTGATGGACTGTCAGAATTTACAAGTGTTCAGTTCGACTCATGGCTTGTGACTATGCAATATGTTTGATTTTTGCCGTAATGCTCTGTATTAGACGGAATGCTACGCTCTGTGGGGAGAATATGATGTGAATGCTATGATTATGCAAAAGATATCGATCCGGGATCCGGATCCAATTGCTGAGAAGATCTCTGGCTGATCTGCTTGAAGTGGATTTCCCAGCTGGGGATAAGATCATTGGTAGATCTGACATATACGATTCTGTTTGGGGAAATAGATCACTGATAGATCTTCTTTAGTAATGAGGGACCCAACTGGGTTTTGTAGAAGCTTTCTTAACTCTGTTGTGAGATCTTCAGGCGTTGCTCTTCTGGATAGAGGCTGAAACTCTGCGGGGAGATAGTTCCCTGTCTAGTACTTGGCTGGGGATGAAGAAAGATCACTGAAAGATCTTCCTAGAGATTTCTGCGGGGATCCTGCTGAGGATGATACTTGACAACTCAGCTGGGAATATGAGCACCTTCTGGTACATGCTCTGAAGGAAATGTTGGAGAAGTGATGCCTGGCAACTCTGATGGAGAGAAGGCATTTCTGGTGCTGTTGGGAAGGTGTGCCGAGGAGATAATGATTTGGTAGCCTACTGGGGAGAAGCTTTCATGCCCCATGTTGCGCTTTGGATACCTGTAATCCTGTAAAGACAAAGAAACATACAAGTACCCTGAGGTACCCCTTACTGGATTCCGTCATAGGAGTTCAGGCATTCCCGGGAGCAAATATATTTCCTGTAATCATATGATAAGAAACGGCGCATCTATATTTATGCAACCATCATATTAAAGACATCAGACATTTTTTTTTTGCAAATGAAAATGAAATGTACGAGACAAAGTGACTGAAACTCTGATTTTATTAATTTGCATGCCTTGAACTGGCAGGATACAGTCAAAGAAACAGATCCCCTGAAATGAGGAGATTGTTATAAATTGAGAAACAAAATGACATTGGCAATGTTGATGACACTTCAAGGAGCTTTCCTTTTGCTATGACCCGTATGACATTGACGTTCTTCTTATCTTGCTTTCTGAAGAAGGCTGATTCCGACCGAAGCTTGAACCTTTCGAAGCTCACCATGTTGTAAATGATACAAACGAATTCAGAATGCAGTTGTTCGCTTATTCCCTTATTTTGCATGGATCGCCCTTTCGGGTTTTCAATCCACCGGGATACCCTTTTTTGCCTGAGTTGTCCAATGCGGCTTTTCAACTCAGCGGGTGTACACATTCTTTATTTTCCCTTATTTTTGCCCGAGTCTTTTATTCTGTTTTTGACTCGCCGGGATGACCTATTTTTGCCTGGACTTACATTCTATTTTTATGTCCAGCGGGTCATTTTTATGCGAAGTATTTTTTAACTGCATCTGAATTCACAGGGGACAGGAAGTCTTCACCATCCATAGTACTAAGCATCAGAGCTCCACCTGAGAAAACTTTCTTTACTATGAATGGACCATCGTAATTTGGAGTCCACTTGCCCCTGTGGTCTGTATGAGGAGGGAGGAGTCTTTTCAGCACAAGATCTCCTACTTGGTATTCTCGGAGCCTGACTTTCTAATCGAAGGCTTTCTTCATTCTTTTCTGATACAGCTGCCCATGACAAATTTCAGCTAATCTCTTTTCTTCGATCAGACTCAGTTGTTCGTATCGGGATCGGACCCATTCAGCTTCATCCAGTTTAACATCCATTAGTACCCGCAAGGAGGGTAGTTCAACTTCAACAGGTAGGACTGCCTCCATACCGTACACAAGCTGATACGGTGTTGCCCCAGTGGATGTTCTGATTGACGTACGGTACCCATGCAAGGCAAATGGTAGCATTTCATGCCAGTCTTTGTAGGTGACCACCATCTTCTGCACAATCTTCTTGATATTCTTATTAGCTGCCTCAACAGCGCCATTCATCTTTGGCCTGTAGGGAGAAGAATTATGGTGTTGGATCTTGAAGTCCCGTCACAGTTCTGCCATCATTTTGTTGTTTAAGTTGGAACCATTATCAGTAATGATTCGCTCGGGCACTCCATACCGACAAATGATATCTCTTTTCAGGAATCGGGCTACCACTTGCCTTGTAACATTTGCATAAGAAGCCGCTTCAACCCACTTGGTAAAATAGTCAATAGCAACCAAGATGAATCTGTGACCGTTTGAAGCAGTCGATTCAATCTTGCCAATCATATCAATGCCCCACATGGCAAAGGGCCAAGGTGAAGATATCACATTCAAAGGATTGGGAGGTACATGCACTTTATCTACATAAATCTGGCATTTATGGCACTTTCTGGCATAGGCACAACAGTCTGCATCCATTGTGATCCAGTAATAGCCTGATCTTAGCAACTTTTTAGCCATAGCATGCCCCCCGGCATGAGTACCAAAGGATCCTTCGTGCACCTTGTGCATTAACAAGTCTGCCTCTGCTCTATCAACGCATCTGAGGAGTACCATATCGAAGTTCCTCTTGTAAAGGGAACCGTCATTATTCAGGAAGAAACTACCAGCTAGCCTTCTTAATGTCTTCATATCATTGGAAGATGCCCCAGGTGGGTATGTCTGATCCTCCAAGAAGCACTTAATGTCATGGAACTAAGGCTTATCATCTTTAACAACTTCTGCTGAGAACACGTATGCTGGTCGGTCAAGTCTGGATACTGAAATCCGAGGCACAAAGTTGGCAGCTTGAACTTTGATCATGGACGAAATGGTAGCCAAAGCATCCGCAAACTGATTTTCATCTCGAGGGATATACTCAAGCTTGACCATTGTGAAGAAAGTCAACAACCTCCTTGTATAGTCCCGATAAGGTATCAGATGATCCTGGTGAGTGTACCATTTGCCGTTGGTTTGATTAATTACCAGAGCTGAATCTCCGAACACAGTCAAAGTCTTGATCCTGAGGTCAATGGCTTCCTCAAGACCCATAATACAGGCTTCGTATTCAGCTTCGTTGTTAGTGCAGTTAAAGGTGAGTTTTGCCGAGAAAGGCATGTGAACTCCCTTAGGTGTAATGAGTACTGCACCCACACCACGACCATTCATATTAACAGCCCTATCAAACATCATAGTCCATTCTTCTTCGGGGTCAGGCCCTTCAGTGTGAACAGGCTCTTCATGATCTTTTGCTTTTATGAACATGATGTCTTCATCAGGGAAGTCAAATCTCATAGCCTGGTAATCATTAATGGGTTTCTCAGCAAGATAATCAGACAATACGCTGCCCTTGATGGCCTTTTGAGAGGTGTACTGAATATCATATTCTGTGAGAATCATTTGCCATCTCGCAACCCGTCCGGTAAGTGCTGGCTTCTCAAATATGTACTTAACTGGGTCCATCTTTGATATCAATAAGGTAGTGTGGGTCAACATATACTGCCTTAGTCGGCGAGCAGCCCACGCTAAAGCACATCAAGTTTTCTCGAGCAGTTAATAACGTTGTTCACAGTCGGTAAACTTTTTGCTTAGGTAGTATATTGCATACTCTTTTCGACCAGACTCGTCATGCTGGCCCAACACACACCCCATTGATTCTTCTAGTACTGTCAAGTACATGATTAGAGGTCTTCCTTCGAATGGAGGCATAAGGATTGGAGGCTCTTGTAAGTATTCCTTGATTTTGTCAAAATCCCTCTGGCAATCTTCGTTCCACCTGACCGTTTGTTCTTTTCTTAACAACTTGAACAAGGGTTCACAGGTTGCAGTAAGGTGAGATATAAACCGTGAAATGTAGTTCAATCTACCTAGAAACCCCCGAACATCCTTTTCAGTCTTAGGTGCAGGAATTTCTTGAATGGCTTTGACTTTGTCAGGGTCAACTTCAATCCCTTTTTCACTTACAATAAATCCCAGCAGCTTACCGGATCGTACCTCGAATGTGCTTTTGTTGGGGTTCAACTTCAGTTGGTACTTCCTCAGACGCTTGAATAACTTCAACAGATTTATCAGGTGGTCTTCTTCTGTGAGGGACTTGGCAATCATGTCATCCACATAACATTCAATTTCTTTGTGGATCATGTCATGGAATAATGTTACCATAGCCCGTTGATAAGTGGCACCAGCATTCTTCAGTCCGAATGGCATCACCTTATAACAGAACGTGCCCCAAGGTGTGATGAAAGTCGTCTTCTCCATGTCTTCAGGTGACATTTTGATCTGATTGTATCCTGAAAATCCGTCCATGAAGGAGAACACCGAGAACTGAGCCGTATTATCAACCAATACATCAATGTGAGGTAAAGGGAAGTCATCTTTCGGACTGGCTCTGTTCAGGTCCCGGTAATCCACACACATTCTCACCTTGCCATCCTTCTTAGGCACAGGTACAATATTAGCAACCCACGACGGATAGCTAGTCACAACAAGGAAACCGGCGTCCCACTATTTTTGTACCTCTTCTTTAATCTTCATTGCCATGTCTGGGCGAGTACGGCGCAGTTTCTGTTTTACCGGCGGGCAGTCTTCTTTTAAGGGCAGCTTGTGCATGACAATATCGGTGTCCAACCCTGGAATATCTTGATAAGACCAAGCAAAAACATCCACATACTCCCGAAGCATGTCAATCAGTTGTTCCTTTACTAAATCTTGCAGGCAGGCCCCGATCTTAACTTCTTTCACTTCTTCTTCTGTACCAAGATTAACCGTTTCGACCTCCTCCTGATGAGGAGTGATAACCTTCTCCTCTTGCCTTAACAACCTAGATAGCTCTTCAGGTAGCTCATAATCTTCTTCAACCCCTTCATCGACTTGATTGATTGGATTGTCAAAGTCATACGAAGTCATAGCAGTGCTGTTGTCGGTGCAATCTGGAGGGCACTTTCTGCAAGGGTTTAAATTGGTTCATTTTAGTGATCGATTTTATCTTATTTAGAAAAAAGTGAAATGAAGTTATCATTTTGAAAAACATTGCCATTTTATTTTTGTACAAAAAGAAAAATGAAAAACAGTGAGCGGAAAAGGAAAAGATTCATTTGCAAAAGATGTCCGATATTCATTGATTGATCTATTTGCACAAAATTACAAGATGACCCGATTACAAAATGAGTCTTGACATCTTGGGCAAGATGCAAGACTTGATGCATGCTTAAAAATACAGGAAATAATAATTACTCTGCAGGAGTAACCCTTATAATTTCCTGGGAAGACCAGTTTGAGACATGGCTCCCCGGGGTCCTTGGACGTATCCAGCTCTCCAGGTTGCGCTCATCTTCTGACTCGTCTTCCAAGTTGTTCACAGCATTCGGGGTGAGCATCCCCCCACTGACAAAATTGGTCTTTTTAGCAGCCTCTGATTGATCTTGTTGAGTTGGTTTGTAACCCAACCCAAATTTGTCTTCTTTTTTTTTCACGGGCAGCAGCTTGCCCCAGCCTTGGGCAGTACCCTCTTTAACAACCTTCTTGGCTTGCTGATAAGATGTCATGGAGGTTCCCAGTACAGCAGATGCTTCATTAATGTTCAGGGCCTCAAATCCCTGGCTCATGGTTTCATGGATTTCTCCATCCATTTCTATGTATTTATACGTAGCCAGATGGCTAACAAAGATGTCTTCTTCCCCACAGATGGTGATGATCTGGCCTTCCCACTCGAATTTAAGCTTCTGGTGAAGGGTAGACGTAACAGCGCCAGCGGCATGGATCCAGGGTCTACCCAACAAACAGCTGTAGGCTGGCTGAATGTCTATCACATAGAAGGTAATTTTAAAAGTTTGTGGGCCAATCATCACAGGCAGATCAATCTCCCCAAGCACTGATCTTTTAGAGCCATCAAATGCTCTCACCACCAAATTACTTGGGCGCAGTGCCAATCCATCATACTCCAGCTTCACTAAGGCCTTCTTTGGTAGGACATATAGTGATGACCCAGTGTCCACCAGTACATGAGATATAATGGCACCCTTGCACTCTAGGGTGATATGTAAAGCCTTGTTGTGGTTACGCCCCTAAGTTGTTAAGTCAGCATTGGTAAAACCCAGTCAATGACTGGTGTTGACATTTGCTACCACAGTTTATAGCTGATTAACGGTAATCTCCTCTGGCACGTATGCCGCGTGCAGGACTTTCAGTAATGCATTCCTGTGAGCTTCAGAACACATCAACAAGGATAATATGGAGAATTTTGAGGGAGTTTGGTGAAGCTGATCCACCACCTTGTAATCACTTCTCTTTATGATTCTCATAAACTCGTCCACATCTTGTTCAAAAGATGTCTTCTGAGTTTCTTTGATAGTTGGCTCTTCAAGTACCACACTCTTTCCTTTTGCTTTGGCAGCAGCTTCTGCTTCAACATTTGGTCTCTGAGTTTGTGAGGCAAAAAGGCGTCCGCTTCTGGTGAAGCCTCCGCCTCCCCCAACATTATCAATTTGTGGAGAAGAGGTTGAAGAATCCAAAGTGATTTTCTCCCCGTTGTAGTAAAGATCTGAGCCATAATGCCAAGGTATGGCATTACTGCTTTCATATGGAACTGGTCCAGGCACCGTAATGGTAACTGGACTGACTGCTGCAGATGAGGGTAGTGTGATGGTGTGTGGATCGTAGTAAATTGTGAATGGTGACCTGGTAGGAGGTGCCACTGTTTGTTGCTGAAAGTTGCTATTTGGAGGAACAATTGATGGATCATAGTAGATAGTGACTGTTGAGATATCTTAATTAATTTCTGCTGGCGTTGTAGAAGATTCTGCTGAATAAATGGATGTTGATGTTGTAGAAGAAAAAGTTGTTGACATTTGATTTGTTGAAGTGATGGACGGAGCCATTGCTGATGATATTGACGAATCGGTAGGAATGATTGTTGCTGCTGTTGTAGGAGAATCAGGAATTGTTGTCAAAGGAATTGCTGGATTTGTAGGCGCCGTTGTTGAGATCTGAAGGATTCCATCCTTGATAAGACCATCTATGCCGCTTCTCAAATTATCACACCCATTGACTGCAATGTTGCAATACCCACAACCGAGCTCACACCCGGGAAACACCTAGCACTCTAGAAGCTGAGCTTTAATTTCGACCAAAGGTGTTCGAATTTGTGCAACACTGGTGATCAAGACAGATGGCTTTTCTTCCTCAATGGCATTAATTCTTGGCCCTCCATGATTAGGCATAGGATTTTTGTTGACATTTGGAGGGGGTGTAAAGTTGAGGGCTTTGGAATCCACCTGATCTTGGACTTTCATTTGCAAGGCCCTGCATTTCTCAGTATTGTGGCCAGGTGCATTGGAGTGGAAAGCACATCTGGCGTTGACATCATAATTCCTTGGGAGATTGGAGGGATTTGGTGGTGCCAATGTCCTTAACTCAACCAAGTTGAGCTTCAGGAGTTGTGGCAATAAGGCAGCATAATGCATAGGGATAGGATCAATCACCCTATTTGCCTGTGATGGTCTTTGTTGAAAGGGTCTTTATTGTTGACTGCTGTTGTTGTTGTTGTTGTAGGTTCTCTGTGGCGGATACTGAACTTGCTGTTGATAATGTGGTTGTTGTGGTTGTTGATATGCTGGTTGCTGAGGAATCGGAGCTGGAATAGTGACAACTGCTATTGATATGTGGACATACTGAGGTATGCCCCTGTTGGCATGAATGGCATTTGTCTCACCGGTTCTTCGAGGTCCCACAAAAGGCTTCCTGGGATTATTGGATGAGCTTGCACCATTATCAGAAATCTTTCCCATTTTTAATAGACTCTCAATTCTTTCACCGGCTATGACTACGTCAACAAAACTGGTGGAAGAAAAGGCAGCTAGCCTATCAATATATGTTCCTTGCAGAGTATTCATGAACATGTCGGCCATTTCTCTTTCCGACATGGGTGGTTGGACAGCAGCAGCAAGCTGTCTCCACCTTTGGGCATATTCCCTGAAGCTTTCTCTGGAGGATTGAGACATTCCCATCAGAAGGGTCCTATTAGGGGCCATGTCCAGATTGTATTGGTACTGCCTAATGAAAGCTTCAGCTAGGTCCTTCCAGCATCTGATTGTAGCTCTGGTCAAGTGTGAATACCACTCCCTTGAAGCCCCAGTCAAACTGTCTTAGAAGTAGAACATCCACAGCTTCTCATCCATAGTGTATGCTTTAAGTCTCCCCAGGAAGGACTGCAGGTGAGTTCGTGGACAGGAAGTTCCATTGTATTTCTCAAAGCACGGGGGTTTGAACTTGTGGGGAATTCTTACCCCATCCACTAGCCCCATGTCCATTACATCAAAACCCAAGGAGTTTTGAGACTCCAAAGATCTCAATTTCTCAGCAATTTCATCAAACCTCCTATCATAGACTTCATCTCCAGCTCCCATTACAGTAAACTGCTCTTCTTGAGGATCTTCTTGCAAGATCCTGCCTGCAGCAGTGTTGCCCTGTACATTCCTTGGGATGTTGGCCTCCGAATCTAGATGAGGTCCAAATACTGGTGGGTTAACATGAGGCTGACCTCCCTCATTGTTGCTGGTTCCTCCAGTGCCAGGATGAGGTTCCTCGGGGGTTTGTCTTTCTACCAATGCCCTTAACCTTTCTTGGCTCTGGGCCAAACCAGTCATTACAGTCATGAATTGAGCCATTTGGTTCCTCATCTCCACTCTTTCATTAGCCATCTGAGTTCTGACCTCAGTCAGATCCTACTGTACTTGGTCCATTTGGATACCAGGAAGGTTGTTGCGAGTAGGGTACCGGTGCGTACGGTTGACAGGGAACACTCTTCTGCGAGCAATATTTCCTGAGACCACAACAGAGTTAGAAACAAATAATAACGAAAACCTACAAAACAAAACAAGGTTAGTATGCAATGCAGTATGCTTATTTTCTTTCCAAGGTATCCGGCTTGGCTCTTGGTTTTGACCTTTCCAGACCCCGAGGAAGATGCTTTTGACTTTGTTGAGAAAAGAAACTCCAAAATGGAAACAAACTAAAATATATTACAAATACTGAACAATACATAGTTTGTTTTTTTACAACACATGCCCCTGAAGGGTCAAAAATACAAAAAAGAGAAAAGTACATCAAAAATGGAAATGAACAACAAGCAAAGAAATTAAACATCCAGTCCAAACTCATCCTCCTTAACCTCCTTCAGAAGTGCATCAGTCACTGGACCAGTTGGATGCTCTGTGATGTTTCTGATGAGGAGGTTTCTGGTGGCAATGGCAGTGGTCAGTTTCTTGTGCCTGTCCTGGTCCTTTGACCTCTTCAAACCAGCCCTGAGCCTCAACTCTGAAATCTCCTTCTGGGCTGCCAGCAAAGCTTCATGTTGCTTCTTTTCATTGGCCTCCAACTGTTCAATCCTGGCCTGAGTTTTCTGGTCCTCTTGTGTCCGGGCTTCATTGACCCTGACCCACCTTGCCTGAATCTCTTGCAGATAAAGCTCAGTCCTAGCCTGCTGAAACTTGGCTTCTTTACAGGCATTCTTCAATATTTTCTCCCCAACCCTTGCTTTCTTGATGTAGTCCTCTGTTTTCTCAATTTTGGCCAGATGCTACACCTTAAGCTTCTTCAACCTCTCAATATCCAGACGACCATCACTCCTTTCCCAAAGGGTCTTCTTCAGAGCTTGAGACAGATTCTCATTCCTTTCCTTCAACTTCTCAAATTCTTCCAGAATGACAGTTGCTGCTGCTGTGCTGTGGATGGTCCAGGTATATCCTCAATGGTGAAAGGCATTCCAGTAATCTGAGCTCTAGTTCGGGACCAATCATAGTACTGAGCTGAAGCAACATTATTACACCTCCCTAAAATAGCCATCCCCTTTGTCTGGATGTTGTCCCAAGCCCAGGATGCTTGTCTGACAGCAGCTATATTAGGCTTTATTTCACAATACAGGGTCTCAGCTAGATCTTGCACTCTGGGAGGGTGAACCAAAGCATAGCCCAGTTGTCTCTTGAACAGCAAAGGATTGTAGTTGATGCAACCCTTCACTCCTATCAGAGGCACATTTGGGTATTGTCCACAACTGGTGATGATGTCTTTGCCTTTGGTGCCCTGGGTGCAGCATCTGATGTCATATGAAGTCAAAGCAATGAGCCTTTTGGCCCAATTCTTCTGCTGGTGAGGATTCAAGAAGGCATCTGACTTGGGCAGGTGTCTGAGTAGCCAGGTGTGAAACAAAGGACCACAACATCTCACTAACTTTCCCCTCTGTTTCTCATTCCTCTGGTGGATGGAATAATAGAAATCTCCCAGCAAGGTGGGTACTGGGTTCCTCAAAAGAAACAGATGAATGGCATTCTTGCTGATAAATTTGGGCTCATCAGCAAACAGTATAACCCCATATATGTTGAGGGCTAACAATGCACAAACTGCCCTCCATTCTCCCAAAGAGGCCTTCAGGATGGCCTGAGAAATCAAGAAGTCCAAGTGTAAACCAGGGATTCCAGCCTTTATGGTCATGTTCTGCTCAATTAAAGTAGGTTCCAGGTACAGTGCTTTTTCCACTTTTCCACTTTATGTGATGAGATTCGAAGGAAAGTGCATAAGAGGAGAGTTTTGTGAACTATGGCTTATGAGATGTTTCAGGCTTGTGTGTGTGTTGCTTTGAGTTGCTTTTTGTCCACTTATCACATTGTGATAGGTCTGTGGAGTTGGTGTGGCCTATGCTGATTGGTATGGGCCATTTTGCATAAAGTCAATGTTTTGTGTAAGAGAGGTATGGGCTATGTCAGTCAAGGTACAAGGCATGGCTTGGCTGCAGCTTGAATCAGGGAGGACTATGGAAATGGATTAGAGGCAATGCAGCAAGTGGATTAGGGTTTATGTGGGGTTTTGCAACTTTGTGATCTTTTGGCCCTTTTGTGATTACTTGAAGCATAAGTCATGAAAATGGGAGATTCTTTGGTGCAATCTGATTTTTAGGTCATGGTTTATGTTTGTGTAATGCCTAGAAGTCAATTTGAAGTCACATTTTGCCTTGGCAAGTGGTTTTGCAACTTTGCCTCTTTGGTGTAAAACTTGAAATTATGTGATTTTATCCAACTTTGCAAGGCCATAACTTTTGATCCAAAATGAATTAGGACAAGTTCTTGTACTTTTTGAAAAGGGAATGATCCATTATACAACTTTCATGACCAAAGTTTTCTCATTTGAAGAATTTTTGAATCAATTTGAGGAGGTTGAAAAACTTTCCCAAAATGGCAAGTTTACATTACAAGTCACTTTCCCAAAAAAGCAATTTTGCAAATGGCTTGAAATTCTTCAATTTTGTGAACTTCTAACATCTTCTATGATCAAATAAAGATCATACACATTCAAAATGGTGGAGAACATCCTTTGGTTGGGTCATTGGGGGCCTCAGATGCCCTAATTTTGCACTGACTTGCTCAAGAAGTCAACTCTTGATCAGATGCCTTCCCAATGGAATTTCTTCATGAAAATTGATATGCATGATCCCTATACCTATAGAGACCAATAGAAACAATAATGACCAAAAATTTGGAGTTATGGCCTCTGAAACCAAAACCCTAATTCTAGGTCATCTGTGTAGTTAAGCCTGGCTCTGCTTCCATGCCTTTCCCAGTTCTTGTGATTCTTTGACTTTTTTGACCTTGTGAGGATATAATATGATGCTAGAATATACATGGACCCCTTTGAAGTGATTGATGACCTTTGAAGTGGCTCAAGTGGCTCTTGGATTGCTCAGATCACAAACCCTAGATGCAGATGACTTAGAAACACTGTAGTGAAGCAAATATGCAATATGAGATGCTATGATTGAACTTATGCATATGAGAAGATCACAAGCCATGGTGTGAATGGGTGAGGGCAAATTTGGGGTGTTTACTGTTTGGAGGGAAATGGAATAAATATCCTCTAGGTTTGGGGCCCAAAAATTTGGTTTGGAGTCCAAAAATAATGGTTTGGAATTAGCTTAGAAAGGTGATTAGGATCTAGCTTTGGGATTAAGCTTGGTAAACTCTCTAGATCCTTCTCCATAATTCCCAATTAATTCAAAATGAATAAAATCAGAAATAATCAAGAAAAAGGAGCCAAAACACATGCTGAACTTGCTGTTGGAATTCAAAATTCACAACCGTTAACTGGTTAACCAAAGAGTTAACCGGTTAACGCAGGAAAAATTTGAATTTTCCCTCCTTTTGCTGGGAAACTCCAAGAATACCTCTGCGCCAACCATTCCAATCTGATCTTGATTCTCAATCCTTTTAGGGTTTTGACCATGATACCAAGCTTGTACAAAAGGTCCCGTGAGCTTCCTGCCAGGTCTCCATGCTCTTGACTTTGACTTGTAAAAAATTGTGAGTTCCCGGATGACGGATCATATGCCTTATGCTAGAACATGTGAGTACTATGCTTCATTTTTCTATGAAAAATGCTAAGGATATGACATGCTTATGATGATTATGACATGATGATGATGCTGAAAAGAAGAGGGCAAATTTGGGGTGTTACAGCTGCCCCTATTCAAGCAACTGTTAATATGAAAAGGATGATAGCATGGGCTATCGACCGTTCAAGATAAACTGTGGTTGAATACCAAGAAGACCTGGAATTTGCACTCTGTCAGAGAATGCAGAAAATGGGAAATAAACCCAACCAAATAACGCTTTGGGTGACTGAAGTGAAGACCAAGCAGACGAGCTTCTTCCAAATTGAATTGTTACGCCGAAAAAGAAAACTTAGACAAACGAGTCTTCTTCAAGCAAACCTGTTACGCCAAGAATTGGACATACGAGCCCTCTTCAAATAAAACCTGTTATGCCAAGAATTGGACATAAGAGCCCTCTTCAAATAAAACCTGTCACGCCAGGAGCTGGACATACGAGCCCTCTTCATACATTTTATAAAAATATATGACTTGAGACAAACAAACCTCCTTCGGATAAACCTTTTACGCCAGGACCGATGATGCACTTAAGTCTGTGGGATAGACATGCATAATTAGGATAGACGAACCCTCTTCATATATCCTTCGTAGATATATGGTCTAAGACAGACGAGCCTTCTTCAGATAACCTGTTACGCCAGGTGCAACATTAGGATTGGACGAACCCTCTTCACAAATCTTACGCGGATATGTGGTCTCTGAGACAGACGAACCTCCTTCAGATAAACCTGTTACGCCAAGACCGATAACCATTTTGACGTCTAATCCCACCGTCAGGACTTCAAACCTCTTCAACACAGACGAGTATTGGATGATCATCAAGATAACACAGACAAGTGCCATTAGTCAATGATACAAACGAATATCAGACGATGATCTAAGAAATGCAGACGAGCGTTTCAGGCGATGATACAGACGAATATCAGCCACTGATACAGACGAATACCAAAAATCCAACACAGACGAGCATTTGGAGTAGTAATACAGATGAGTGTCCAAATAATACAAACGAGCTTCGAACAGATAACAAACACAGATGGGTGCTTGGGAGTGTAGACGAGCATCAAACAGCAACAAACACATATGAGTGTTGGGAAGTGTAGATAAGCATCAAACAGATTTCAAACACAGACGAGTGCTAGGGAGTGCAGACAAGCAAATTTCAAACACATACGAGTGCTAGGGAATGCGAACAAGCAAAAGTTATCAAACACAGATGTGTGTTGGGGAATGCGGACGAGCATCAAACAAAAATCAAACATAGACGAGTGTTAGGGAGTGCATACGAGCAACAAGAAAATTTCAAACATAGACGAGTGCCAGGGAATGCGGACAAGAAAAAGTTATCAAACACAGACGAGTGTTGGGGAATGCGGACGAGCATCATACTTCAATCAAACACAGACGAGTGCTAAGGAGTGGAGACGAGCAACAAGCAAATTTCAAACACAGACGAGTGCCAGGGAGTGCAGACGAGTAATAAGAAGTTTTCAAACACAGACGAGTGCTAGGGAGTGCAGACGAGCAACAAGCAAATTTCAAACACAGACGAGTGTTGGGGCGTGCATACGAGCATCAAACAGATATCAAACACATACAGACGAGTGATGTGGAATGCAGACGAGCAACAACAAGTGCCTGAATGGCAACAAGAATCACAACTCTGTAGGGGAGAACCAGGTCAAGAAGCTTTAACACTTAACTCTGGCTGGAGAGATGAATAACTACGTGTATCATCACACTAACCAAAAATAAATTGGCAACTTCTCTGGGAAATATTTCCATGATGGGAGTAACTTCCAAACATGACTCTACGGGGATGACCATCTTCAAACATGGCTGGGGAAGATGCTTGGTTAAATAACCCTTGCATGGAAACAAATTCTGACATTTTGAACTCTATGGGGAAATCAGGCGTACAACTGCTTGCTGGGGATACTTCATTTGTGGAAAGATAATCCACTTGGGGAGGAAACCTCTTCAATTAGGTTTGGAGTCCTACTGGGGATTCCACTTGCTCTAACTTAGCTGGGGAATACTTCTTTCTACAAAATATACTATGGATGATATAAGGATCAACCTTTCTACTGGAGATAGGAATTGTAACGCACTTCTCGCTGGGGAGATCAAACTGCTTGGGGAAGGTTGTTCGGTAAAATCTTTTTCCATGCACTGGTTGACCGTTCAAACATCAACTCAAGAGGATTTTACAGAAGACCTAACATCTGACATGCCCCAACGTCTTCAAACTCTTGGAGAGATTCGTCGAATCTTGAGATAATTATCCCATATTGCATAGTATGTGAAAGAATTCGTCCCACGAGGATTCCTGAAAAACTTCATATCACTATGAAATACCATGCTTCGGTATTCTAAACCCTGGATAGGTCTATCAATTTTCAAAAAGGAAGAATGTCCCATACTCTTGAAGAAACTTCAATCTCGCTTTTGAGCTCAGTTGTAGACTGTTACCTGTAAGCAAAAGGATATACACATATGCCCCGGGTAGAAATGAACCGAGTATGGTTGAACTTTGGTGATATGATTTTGATTTTTTCTTTGTTTTTATGACAGACTCACTGGGTATCAACTCAAGGGTTGAAGAAGTGAAGACTATGATATCGACTCAAGGGTCGAGGTAACAAAGGTGACAACATCGACTCGAGGGTCAAGGAATAAAGTGACAACAACATTGACTTGAGGGTCGAGGAAATAAGGAAGCAACATCAACTCGAGGGTCGAGGAAACGAAAGCAACAATATCGACTCGAGGGTCGAGGAAATGAAGGCAACAACATCGACTCGAGGGTTGAGGAAATAAAAGCAACAACATCGACTCGAGGGTCGAGGAAATAAAATAGCAACATCGACTCGAGGGTCGAGGAAACGAAGGCAGTGGTATCGACTCGAGGGTCGAGGAAATGAAACCACATCGACTCGAGGGTCAAGGAAAAGGGACGACAATATTGACTCGAGGGTCGGAGAATAACCATGATATCGACTCGAGGGTCGAGGAAACAACATAACAACATCGACTCAAGGGTCGAGAAAACGAAGGCAATGATATCGACTCAAGGGTCGAGGTAATGAAAGCAATGATATCGACTCAAAGGTCGAGAAACAAGGGTGACGGTATTGACTCAAGGGTCGAGAAACAGAAGCGATGATATCAACTCAAGGGCCGAAGAAAACACTGATATAGACTCAAGGGTCGAAGAAAACCAAAGTGAAGACTGCCACACTCAATTGAAGTAAGGGGCTGGACGCATATAGATACTAACTGGTCATGGTTGAGGAGATGCCAACACAGATTGAACTTTAACCTTGAAGATGCCAATAACTACTGGACTTTAGCCGTGAATGATGACCAGATGAAGAAACCATAACGACTGAGGAGAAATTCTCTGATCAGGGAAATACGCTTCCCATACCCTATTGGGATCAATCATCAGACGTTCATTCTGGGAACTGCCTTGCATACTGTAAGATTATCTCAAGAGGATTTTACAGAAAACCTGGCATCCTAAATGCTTCAGTGTTTTCAAACTCTTGAATATCTCGAAGTAACCACCTCAAATTGTATGGTCCATGAAGGAATTTTCCCCAAGATCTTGCATCATCATGAGGTGTTCTACCCCATTATTCTGAACCTTGGGTAGGTGCATCTGATTAACCGTCTTCTGGAGAGAGTAACATCTAGTGCTTCTAGGGTGACCTGCCCCAGTACGAGCCTTGCTTTGGAGAAAACGACCAGGCTAACTGCTCGGTGAGAGATTTAAATCTCGAAGTGATTGCCCCAGTTTGGCTGGAATTTGAAGAGATTGATCGACGTTATTGCTCTGGATTGGCTGCATTTAACCCAACTGGTTGGAAAAGTCCCTATTCAACGGAGTTTCTTGGAAAAATTCCCCTTGACATGAATGTCCTTCAGAAATTTCGGACTTCTCAAGTTGGCAAGATTAAGCTTATGGACTGAGGTTCCATATGTGAACTTCTTTGATGCCAAACAAATGTATGCAAGAAGAAAATGTTTTATTCTGAGAATGAAAATTCTAATGCAACACATGTTAATCCTGAAGCTTTTATTGAAAAGATGTCGTAAACCTTTGTGAGCGACTCACTGGTTAAGATACGACATGTATTATTATTTTATTTTATTTTTGAAAGAAAACATGCACACGCAATACCAACAAAGATCTTATAGCATAACTCATAAGAGTCAGGAACGCTATCTTGTGGTAGTACACTCTCAAATTAACCCTGTTTCAGTTAGGACTTTTGAGGGTTGTATCGTGGCCTGGTTCACGGTTATAGAAACAAAGGATATAGGCTCGAAGTTTATTGGTACCCATCCCTCTCCGTGATGTCCTTCCAGTCCTATGTTCAACTAGCTTTCACAAACGCTCTCCTTTCCTAAAGGTTTTGTGTTGGTTAAGGAACCATTGCTACTAACGGTTTAAGCGCCACTGAGGTTGTTGGAGTAACAATCACCCCTATTGTCTTTTGTGCCTGTATCACACAACTTTTTTCTTTCTTAAGGATCTTTCTTGTGTAATCCTTTTCACATTTCAACTTTTGCGTTCTTTTGTTTTATCCCTAACTTTTTCCTGAACTGATTTCTTTTGAATTTTTTGCTTTTGAAGTCCACCGGGATGCCCTAATTTTTCCTAAGCTGCTTGTTTTCAAGTTTCGACTTAGCAGGCTTTTTATTTTTTTTATCTCTTCTTTTTTTTGAACAAATTGTGTGACACTGTTTGTCTTGATTGCTTTGTAAGGGTTGTGACTGTCTCACTTTCAATTGATGAGGGATAACCATTGTGGTTTCCGAATCAGTATAACCATTGTGGTTTCCAGTCTTTGGACCTCTAGATTTGGTATAATGAAAGGTAATGCATCCTCAAATACACTCCTCTATGAAACTATGAACACTCGGTCCAACTAGCTGGCACCTACCCAACCCCGGGTTGAGTATTAGGTTTTTTTTTGTGCGGAAAGAAACTCCTACTTCAAGGTTCAAAGGGGTTAACGAGGGTTTATCTCCCTTATATCTTCGGTGTTTGGGATTTGAAACAAAGCCTGTACATCGTCAACAGGGTCTTATTCAAGAGCACACAAATGGAGATTTTGCGTTTTCGTTTCGTCATCCTCCATCACAGAGTTTAAGAACAACAGTTCGTATTGCAATGCACACAAAAAATTATCAGTAAAATACGAATGAACTACTTCAAGAAAAACATGTGCATTTCATTATGATTAACATTCAAAAAGCAAACAAGTTTCATGCAAGCATACAAATGTTTAGACAAACAATAAAAACTACAAATAAGAATGCAATAAAGAAACTGAACATTGCCATCATTGAGGATACTTGACTCCGTCTGAACTGTTGATCTTGAATACTTTCAGTAGTCAGCAGCCTTTTCCTGATGGAATTTGCAGTCTTCAATCAAATGGCCACGTGTCAGCTCCATACTTCATTACCAATTATTCTGACCTGAAGCTTTCGACGTTCAAACATTGACACGAGACATATGAAGAAAAGAGTGACACTGAAATTAAGTTGTCACATAAGGTTGCTTGGAAAGACCTGACGATCTTCTGCCTACGTATCTCCATTGACCAAAGACCAATGAAGAATCAGAGCGACGTAGTTCCCCTCAACAGGGATGAAAATGCAGTACATAAACTAACCATCCTCATAGACGTTTTTCAAAATCAATATGAGAATCACCTTCACATCTATCCTCAATAATTTCCTCCATAACATGAGCTGATGAACCCACTGTAAACACCCCAAATTTGCCCTCACCTTTTCTCACACCATGGCTTGTGATCTTTCATGTTGCATTTGCATAAGCATACTATCTCCCATTGCATATTTGTTTCACTGCATAGATATGCATAATTAGGGTTTATGATCAGATGAATCCAAGAAGTGATATGAGCTATCTCAATGGTCTTGAAGCATGCCAAGAGGGTCCATGAGTGTTCTATGATCTTATTACATCCCCAAGAAGTTTTTGAAGTCACAAAATCACATAGCATTGCAAAGGAATAGAGGCATACTGAAGATTTCCTACACATATGACCTAAAATTAGGGTTTTGGGTTTGAGGCCCTTAATCTCAATTTTTTTGGTCATTCTTGATTCTAATGGTCTTAATATGTTATAAGGAGCATGTGTACCAAATTTTATGAAGAAATTCATTGTGGAAGTCATCTAAACAACTAGTAACTTATTGTGCAAGAAAAGTCAGAATCAGAGCATCTGAGGCCACCACCAATAGTACCAAAGGGTCATCTTCATCATTTTGAGGTTCTATGATCTTTATTTGATTTTAGAAGTGGTTAGAAGTTCACAAGATTGAATAATTTCAAGCCATTTGCAAACTTTCCATTTTTGGACATGACTTGTAATGAAAACATTCCATTTTGGGAAAGATTTTCAACCTCCTCTTTCTTGATCAAAAATGCTTCAAATGAAAAATCTTCAAACATGAAAGTTGTAGATTGGATCTTCCCATTTTCAAAAAGTACAAGAACTCCTCTTGATTCATCCTAGAACTCAAGGTATGATGTTTCAAAGTTGGAAAAAATCTTGTAATTTTCAAGTATGTGCCAAAGGGGGAATTTTGCAAAACCAAGTTTTAAGCACTCTTGTGACTCTAATTGACCTCTAAGAATCATAAAAACATCACATAGCTTGCCTTGATCAGAATTGTGCCAAGAATCACAAGTTTTCATGCCTTGCACTTCAAGGAATTTCAAAGAGGGAAATTTGCAAAATCCATGCTATCACATGAATCAAGCCATCCAGCTCACAAAATCTGATCCAAAGGCCCTCCATGAATGAAGCTGAGGCAGGACAAACCTTCAAACCAACTCTGACTCGTGCCATGCTTGAGGTACACCAACATTGATTTTTTTTGCAAAATGGCCCATACCAATCACACTATGCCACCACCAACTTTCTGACCAATCACAACCTCTTATGCAAACATTAAACAACTCATTTCACACAACATTGAAGCCTGAAACAAGCCAACACTCAGAATCCCAAAAATTTCCATAAACCTTCATTCCATCGAAACTCACTTCATAGCGACTCAAACTCAAAACTTTCTTCACAATTCAATCACTCATGACCCGAGGAACACAAAGCACCCTTCACTTTGGCCTGAAACATCATAAACCAAAAGCACCATTTGTTACACCAGAACCAAAACTCACAAAATAGCCATTGTAAACTCCTTCCAAGCATTCCATTAGCACCAGAGGGACCAAAGGAGGCATTTTGAATAAGAGAGAGGCTCTGAAAGTCCACATTCGAAGATCTCCAGCTCAGGTAACCTCAAGAACATTTTCTCTCAAAACCTTATTTTCTTGTTACAAGATGAAAATAAATGTTATGGGGTTTATCATTATGTCTTTAAAATTGAAAATGGTGGAGAAAGGAGGATTTCATAGGCTTCTGAAAGTTTGTCCAGATTTTTGTTCTTCTTCGATTCTCCATGTTTGTGTGTTATAAATCATATTTGTTGATTGATTTGAGTTTCGTGTGAGTAGGGGAATGTTTCTGGGCAGGTTAGAGGAGTTTTAGTGGCCTAGGGAGGAAAATGAAGTTTTGAGTGATCGGAGAAGATGACCGGAGCTTCCCTCCGGTCACCTGAGGGCCATTAGGGCTAATTAGGGTTTTAATCTCCAGATGCGTTTTGGGCCATTGGATCGTGTTTAGTTTAGCGCATGGACGGACCAGATTCACTCATTAACCCTAATCTTTAATTAATTAGTTTGATTAGGTTTAATTAAATTAATTAAATCAGAAACAATCCCAACCATCCAAAAACACGCGCAGTCTCCCCAAGTTCAAATCTGGACCTTAGATCTTGCATACTTCTCATTTTCTTTTTATTTTCCATATTTCTTTTCATATATTTATTAAAAATAGAAAAAAGACTTTTAAAAATACCATTTTCTGCATTTTTACTTCAAATATTTTTCTAAACTCAAAAACATTTATTATTTTAATTTTTGCTTTAAAAATGTATTTTTAAATCATTTAAATGTTTTATTTAATTAATTAATTGATTTTAATGAATTAAAATACATTTAGGTATCTAAAAATCACAAAAAAAATTCATGAAGCATTATTAGGCATTTAGAACAATTTACAAACTCACCATACAAATTTATTTTTAGGTTTGATCTTGTTTTCACAATTTTCTTTGAATTATGGTTCATAAATTTCACATTTTTCTAACCCTAACTTGAAAAATCATTTCCGATCAACAATAATGATTTTGAACCTGGTTCTTTTTGCATTCTTCCACACATTGCATCTAGAATCTAGGTTATTTAACTCATATTTTTTCATTGCATTTTCAAATTGTTTAGCATTTTTCCTTTAGAACCATCCAAAAACCCTAATTAACTTAGGAAATTCATAACTTTCACTAGGTTTATCTTTTGACCTTCATCTTTGGGTAGTGATCTTGTATGTGTTTAGGGTTTGTTTGAGTTCATTTTCAAATTTTTTATCATGATGTATGCTTCTGTTTTGATCATTTGCATCTCATACATTCATAAAACCCTAATTTCTCATGTTCATTTGCATTCATCTTTGCATATCATCATCATATGAACTTTCCATGACATTCCATGCTCTTGTATGCCATCCTAGACATCTTAAGACATGTTTGAACATTGCTTGATCATTTCTTCATTCATTTGGTATGCTTTGCATTCATTACATTTCATGAACATCCATGTGCTTTCATGCTTCTAACATGCCTTGCTTTGCATCTCATCCTTGTATGAACATTCATATGCATCATGTATGACTTTGCATCATCTTATAATACATTTACATTGAACATTCACTTATGGTTTTGGTCATTGCACTTTCATTTGCTTTATTTCCTTTTGCTTTGCATCTTATGCATTCACACTAACATTTCAGGGGCTTATGGTAAGTTGTTTGGGATGTGGATTTGCCTTCACATCCCACCTCTTCTCATCTCTTCATTTGCATATTTACTTGTCTTTAAAGTGAACTTGCTTCACTTATGTTCTCTCATTCTTAATTTATTTCTTTTAGGTTACTTATCTTCTTCAGGAAGCAAGTAACCTATTCTCATTTCTCTTCTATTCTCATCTGCTTCTTCTTCCTTGGTGGCCTTCTGAAGATCTTTCTCTTAAGCCTCACAAACCATAGGATATCCAAGCATGATAATTTTAGGGTTGTATATAGTCCCCCCTAACTTTTTACCTTTGAGTCTCCTTGGGTCTCTCTTCTCATCTCATAATCAGAGGCTAAACACTTAAAGCTTTAGGACTTTGAATTAGGGTTATGCCTGCATCCTTATCTTAGGATGGAGTGTATAACTTTAATCCTTAGTATTAAACCTTTAATTTGTTTACACCTCTTAATCAAAATACCTAATAACTATTAAGACTTAAGCTTGTAACTTGGGCCTTATATTAGGGTTACATCTCTTCCTTATGGTTAAGAGGGACTAACCCTAGTGTTTAATGGACAAGTCCCCCTCAAGCTAGTCTTACAAACATAAAATATACTTTTTCACCCAACCTTTAATTAAAATCCATCTTTAATAAAGGCTTGTTATCTAATGAATTTAATCCCTAACCATGGATTAAGTTGAGGAGTCTTCCTCAGCTTAAGTGTTCTCATCTATCATCCTTCTCTTAGGATGGTGTAATGAGTTCACTAATCCCTGATTAGAGATTAAACTCATTACTTAACACTAAACAAAAACCTAAAAACACTTAATAATCACAATTAGGTTAATGATCTTAATCCTATATCATCATGGTAATTAAGTTGAGATGCTTATCTCACACTTAAGTAGGCTCATCGTCCCTAATCAGGGAGGATATAATGAGTTTACAATCCTTAATTTAGGCTTAAACTCATCATCCTATGCAAAACACCAAAAACAATAAAAAACTGAAAACACAAAAACAAACAATAATCGTCTCCTCCGGGATTCTTTTCTCATCACACTCATTCTATAATCGAGAACTTGCTTCTTCCGTATAATGCAAGACAATTAGCACTCGAGCCAGACTAGTCATACACTTGAGCAAAGACAATTAAGCAGTTCACAACAAAATCATCCCAGTCTCTTTGAGTCGAACTACGATGTTCTGACTTCCTCATTGCAAGAGAGGATACGTAGGCATAACTTAACAGTTATCGAACAAAAGTCTCTTTGTCATCCCCCTCTTCCAGCTTTCTTTTCTAAGCCTCATTCCTGAGCATCTCACTCTCTTTTTGCACTGACACTCTGTACATCCATTTTCTCCCTAGCTTTTTATACACAGTCAACACATACACTACCTTTATTTTTAAACACAATCAAGTAAGCTTGGATCCCGTCGACTACGACAGACGATCTGGGTGCTAATACCTTCCTAGGTCGTAACCAACCCCCTTTCTCAGTTTCTTTGGTTCGCAACCTTCTTATCTATACCCTTCTAGGTTTATGCAGCATTACCTTTCCTTCAGGATAAAAATGCCTAGCTGACGACTCTATTCAACCTCAACCTCCAACATCACCGACCGTCCGCGTCTGCACCAGGACGAGAGTCCGGGGAGCGACAGCTTGGCGACTCTGCTGTGAAACTCTGCAACCAGGGCTTCTGGTTCTCTTGTGGGTTTCTCCTAGCGCTTGTTTATTTGTGTTTACTGGGGGTGTTATGTGCTGTGTGTGCTTTTTTTTTTGCTTTATTTATTGCTTTCTGTACAACTTAATTTATCGCATTTACTTTTAACACTTTCATTTACTGTTTTATGCATTTCATTTTATTATATCATGTGCTGGATTTTCTGGTTTGCTTTGGTGGGAGGGGTATTCCAGTGAGAAAGGTCCAACACAAAGGCCTGAGTGGCATACATAGGATTAGAGTGGATTCATATTCTTTCCCATTCTATTTCGGTCTGGTGCGGGAATATGAAAACACGGGGAGTCCATTGGAGTTGATTTGCACCAACGAGAGGTCCAGAAAGCTCAGATTGAGAAAGCTTCATCTCAGGTAACCATCAAGAACAAATTTTCCAGAACCTTTCTTTTAAGTTCTTAAATAATTCTATGTGTCTCCCTGATCATGCTGATATGATTTGTTTTGAAAATGGTTGAGAAACCAGGATGTATTGATGTTCTGAAACTTTTTGATCTGAAAATGTTTTTCTCCGATTCATGCGTTTGATGCAAAATAAATGTTGTTTGTGGCCTGATTCTTGTTTAGAATGATTAGGGGGCTGATTCTGGAGAGTTTGAGGGTTTGGGGCAGCCTAGGGAAGAAGTTAGCATGAATGGCTCGTCGGAGAAGATGACCGAAGCTTGCTCCGGTCACCTGAAAATGCTTAGGGTTTGTGATTAGGGCTAATCCTCCCAGTTAGTATGTAGGACATTAGAGTGAGATTACCGCGTGTTTGGAGGGTCATGATGCATCCACTTAAACCCTAATATTTTAATTAATTTAATTAATTAGGATTAATTAATAAAAATGCCAGATTGAATCTCACCCTTTAGATCACGCGCACAGTCAACATATTTTCCCCCAGTTTGAATCTCAGCCTTCATATCCTCATACTTTCATTTAAATTCATTTTTATTTCATTTTAATTGCATTTTCTTTCCACAATTTTTAAAAATAGCATAAATCATCAAAAAAATCTCATTTCTTGTATTTTTGTTTCAAATATTTTTCTTTACCTGAAAACATTTTTATTTTTATTTTTTGTATTAAAAAAGTATTTTTAAAATATTTAAATGTTTTATTTAATTAATTAATTGATTTTAATTAACTAAATATGCATTTAGGTTTCTAAAAATCACCAAAAAATTCATGAAGCATTCCAATACATTTAGAAACATTTTCAAACTCATCATACAAATTTCTTTTTAGGTTTGATCACATTTTCACAATCTTCTTTGAATTAGGGTTCTTAAAAATCACATTTTTTAACCCTAACTTGAAAAATTCATTTTTGCCTAACTATGATGAGTTTGAACTTGGTTATTCTTGCATTGTTTCAAATATTGCATATAGTTTCTAGGTTATTTATCTCATGATTTTATCTTGAATTTTTAATTTGATTTGCATTTTCCCTTTAGAAGCATCCAAAAACCCTAACAAACTTAGAAATTTCATAACTTCCACTAGGTTAAGCTTCTTACTTTCTCATTTGGGTGTGATCTTGTATAGTATTAGGGTTTGTTTGAGCTTGATTTCAATTTTTTATCATGCTAAATGCTTCTGTTTTGGTCATATGCATCTCAAGTTGTCTTAAAACCCTAATTTTGCATCTTCATTTGCATTCTCCTTTGCATATCATCATCATATGAACTTGCCATGCCATTCCTTTCTTTTTTATGTCATCTTAGACATCTTAGGACATGTTTGAAACATTGCTTGATAATTTCTTCATTCATTTTCTATGCTTTGCATCCATTACATTCCATGAAAATCCATGTGTTTTCATGCTTCCAAACATGTTCCCATTGCATCTCATCCTTGTATGATCATTCATATGCATCTTCTATGACTTTGCATCATCTCATATGCCCTTTACATTGCATTTTCACTTCTGAATTTGGTCTTTTCATCTCATTTCATCTCATTTCCTTTTGTTTTATGTCTTATGCATTCATACTAACATTTCAGGAACTTTTGGGTAAGTTATTTGGGAGGTGAATTTGCCTTCACCTCCCACCTCTTCTCATCTCATTCATATGCATTGTTACTTGTATTTAAAGTGAACTTTCTTCACTTATGCTCTCTCCTTCATACTTTCTTTCTTTTAAGTTACTTATCTTCTTCAAGAAGTAAGTAACTTATTCTTCTTCCTCCTTCTCTTTTCATCTGCTTCTTCCTTGGTGACCTTGAAGATATTTTCTCCTAAGCCTCATAAACCATAGGATATCCAAGCATGATAACTTTTAGGGTTGTGTATAGTCCCCCTATTCTCTTACCTTTGAGTCTCCTTGAGTCTCTATTCTCATCTCTTAATCAGAGACTAAACTCTTAATGCTTTAGGACTTTAGAATTAGGGTTATGCCTGCATCCTTATCTTAGGATGAAGTGTATAACTTTAATCCTTAGTGTTAAACCTTTAATTTGTTTACACCTCTTAATCAAAACACATTAATAATCACTAAGAATTTATCTTGTAACTTGGGCCTTACATTAGGGTTCTATCTCTTCCTTATGGTTAAGAGGGACTAACCCTAGTGTTTAATGGACAAGTCCCCCTCAAGTTGTCTTACAAACCATAAAATCCACTTCTTAATATCACCCTTTAATTAAAATCCATCTAATAAAGGCTTGTTATATAATGAATTTAATCCCTAACCATGGATTAAGTTAAGGTATCTTCCTCAGCTTAAGTGTTCTCATCTATTATCCTTCTATTAGGATGGTGTAATGAGTTCACTAATATGTGACTAGAGATTAAACTCATTACTTAACACTAAACAAAAAAACAAAAACATCTTAATAATCGCAAGTAGGTTAATGATCTTAATCCTACATCATCATGGCAATTAAGTTGAGATGCTTATCTCATACTTAAGTAGGCTCATTATCCCTAACCGGGGAGGATATAACGAGTTTATAAGCCCTTGATTTAGGCTTAAGCTCATAATCCTATGCAAAACACCAAAAACAATAAAAAGCTGAAAACACAAAAAACAAACAATAATCGTCTCCTTCGGGATTCTTTTCTCATCACACTCATTCACAAACGAGAACTTGCTTCTTCAGTCTAATGCAAGACAGTTAGCACTCGAGCCAGACGAGTCATACACTTGAGCATAGAAAAGTAAGCAGTTCACAGTCAATGTATTTTCTAGTCTCTTTGAGTCGAACTACGCTGTTCTGACTTCCTCATTGCACGAGAGGATATGTAGGCATAACTTAACAGTTATCGAACAAAAGTCTCTTTGTCTTCCCCCTCTTTCAGCATTCTTTTTCTAAACCTCAGTTCCTGAGCACCCACTGTCGCTCCCGATAAATGGGGAATATGGCCCAGATAAAGGTACAGACGCGAACGGTCGGCGAGAGGAACAATGAGAACACACAGCCGTGAACTCACTGGAGATGAATAGAGTCGCCAGCTAGGCATTTTTATCCCGAAGGAAAGGCAATGCTGCATAGACCTAGAAAGATATGGATAAGACGGTCGCGAACCAGAGAGACTGAGAAAGGGGGTTGGTTACAACCTGGGAAGGTATTAGCACCCAGATTGTCCGCCGTACTCGACGGGATCCACGCTTAAAAGATTTGTGTTTTAAAGGGGTAGTGTCAGTGCAATCTGTGTATAAAGAGCTGGAAAAGGATGCACAGGTGTCAGTGTAAAAGAAATGAAGTGTATAATGATGTGTCAGTGTAAGAATGAGAATGAATTGCTCATGATAATGAGGCTAAGAAGGATGAAGCTGGAAGGAGGGGGAATATACAGAGACTTTTGTTCGATAACCGTTAAGTTATGCCTACGTATCCTCTCGTGCAATGAGGAAGTCAGAACACCGTAGTTCGACCCAAAGAGACTGAAAGATGAATTGACTTGTGAACTGCTTGCTTGGCTATGCTCAAGTGTATGACCTGTCTGGCTCAGGTGCAAACTGTCTTGCATTAGACGGAAGAAGCGAGTTCTCGTTTGTGAGTGAAGATGATGAGAAAAGAATCCCGGAGGAGACGATTATTGTTTGTTTTTGTATTTTCAGTCTTTTATTGCTTTTGGATTTGTCATAAGTTAATGAGCTTAAGTCTAACCAATGGATTTAGTAAACTCATCACATCTTCCCTCTGATTAGGGGTAATGAGAATACCTTAAGTGTGAAGTCAGCTTCTCACACTTAAACACCTTTGGTGTAGGATTAAGATCATTAACCTACTTGTGATTAATTAGATGTTTTTGTTGTTTTTGTTTAGTGTTAAGTAATGAGATTAAGCCACAATCAGGGATTAAACAGACTCATTACACCATCCTAATAGAAGGATAATAGATGAGAATGTTTAAGCTGAGGAAAGCTCTTCAACTTAATCCATGATTAGGGATTAAACTCATGACAAAACAAGCCTTTGATTAAGTGGATTTTATTTAATGATATGATGATGAAGTGGATTTTATGATTTGTAAGACAACTTGAGGGGGACTTGTCCATTAACACTATGGTTAGTCCTTCTTAACCTGTTAAGGAAGAATTAGAACCCTAATGCAAGGCCCAAGTTACAAGTGTGATGTCTTGATGGTTATTAGATGAATTGATTAAAGGATTTAAACACATTAATGGTTTAACACTTAGGATTAAAGTTATACATTCCATCCTAATAGAAGGATGCAGGCATAAGCTTAATCACAAAGCCTTAAAGCCTTTAGGGTTTAGTCCCTGATTATGAGGTGAGAAGAGAAAACTCAAAGAGACTCAAAGGTAAAACTAAGAGGGGAGACTAAACAAAACCCTAATCATTGTCATGCTTGGTTGTTCCTAAGGTTTGTGAGGTTTAACAAGAAAGATCTTCAAAGGAACCACCAGGAAGCAGATGAAAGGAGCAAAGGAAGCAAAGTAACTTGCTTCATTTAAGAAGTCAAGTCACTTGAAGAAAGAAAGTGGGAAGAAGAAGAATGAGCAAGCTCAAACTCAAACACATACAAAAATGCAGCAAGGATGCATAAAAAAGATGAAGAGAAGTTATGAGAAGTGAAGGCAAATTCACTTCTCAAAGCCACTTACCACCTGAAAAGTTAGAAAAGAAAATGCAATGCAATGCAAAATGAGATGAAATGGTATGATGAAAAACCAAACCAGAAGCATATACATGATGTTAATAATGCTATGAGATGCTACAAACATAAATCAAGACATGGGGATGATCATACAAGCTTATGAATGCAAATGGAGCAAGTTAAGACACATGAACATACATGAAAAGTTATGAGATGCATATGGAATACAACATGGCAAATGCAAGATGCAATGATCAATCATGCTCCTAATATGTCTTATGATGTTAAATGAATCACATGGATGCATGAAATGTTATGGCAAGTCATGGTATGAATGTAAATGCAAGATGGATGCATATGAAAGCCCAAATTAGGGTTTATGAACAATACAACAAACAAAAACCAAAACCAGAAGCAAACCACATTACAAAAAATTGAAAATGCACTCAAAGGATCCCTCAACCTATACTAACTCACTGCCCAAAGGAGAGGTCTCAACTCTTAACCCAATTCAAGATATGACTTTTCTAAGTTTTCTAGGGTTTTAGGGTTCCTTAACAAGAAAATTACCAAACAAATTGAAAATGAAAGATCAAATCATGGCCATTTAATCTCACAAACTACATGCTAAACACAATGCAATGCAAAAAGAATCAAGGTCCAACTCCTTAGGGTTAGGCAGAAGTGATTTTTGGAAGTTTGGATCAAAATAATGCATAAAAATGATTTTAATTCCATGAAAAATTCTCAAAATGCATCAAGATCAAAAAATAAATTTGGTTTGAGGGTTGGACAATGTTTCTAAATGTTTTTAAATGCTTCATTAATTTTTTGGTGATTTTTAAATACCTAAAAGTATTTTTAATTAATTAATTCTCATTAATTAATTAAAAGGAAACTTTTAAATATTTAAAAATGCTTTTTTAATGCTAAAAATGAAAATAAAAATATTTTTGTGTTCTGAAATTAAATAACAACTTGTGTAAAAAATTTCAGAATTTTTAAAGCATTTTTGCTATTTTTAATAAATTGTATAAAACAAATGAATTAATATGAAAATAAAATGAATTTTAAACTGAAAAAGGAAAAGTCAACAGATCCAAGGGCCCTCATTTAAACTCACAAGCGCGCGTATTGACTTGGCGCCAGATTCCACGGCTAGCATTCAAACCTGGCTAATTAATGATTAGGCCCTAATGACACCCCTAATTACTTTCAGGCGACCGGAACAGTGTTCCGGTCGTCTTCTCCGATCACCCAAAACTTCAAACTTACTCTAAACGCTTCTAAAATGAAATCTAATTAAACAGAAATGATCCCCACTCAATCACGAATCAAAACCCCCAATCAAAACATATTTATCACTTCTAGAATGGCTGAATCGAATCAAACAAAACCTAGGGCAAAAAGTTTCAGAAACAGATTAAACTCTCATCTCTCCACCATTTTCAAAACCAATAACATATTCATGATCAGGGAGGCATATAGAACAGCTTAGGAACTTTAAAAATCATTTCTGGAAAAAAAGTTCTTGAGCTACCTGAGTTTTGAAGCTTTCAGTTTACAGCTTCCTGGCCTCTCCTCTTGATGCAATCCACTCCTCTTGGTCCCTTGATGATGGTTGGATGCTTAGAAGGAGCTGGTGTTGGCTGGTTTGAGAGTTTGAACAGGTTCTGTTCAAGCTCAAGTGAGAATCGTGTTTGGCTTATGTGGTGTTTCAAGGGTGAATGAAGGCAGGGAAATGATCAGGAGGATGTGGTGATGAGTTCTATGGAGTTTGTTTGAGTGTTTGTGAGTTGTATGCTGAGTTTTGAAGGCTTTTGCTTCAAGGGTGGAAAATGAGAATGCTATGCTCTTGCTGGTTTCAGGCTGTTTTGAGTGTTGGTTTGTGTTCAGTGAAGCATGGTGAGATGATTGGTGAAGTTGGTTTGTATGTTTGTGGCCTGTGGAAGGTGTTTCGAAGGAAAATGCAAATTGGAGAGAGTTTGTGAATGCTGAGTTGTGTGTGGTTTGGCTTGCATTTTCTTTGTATAAACTAATGCCATTGGTCAGAGGATGTGACCTGTGCTTTTGTGATAGGTGTAGCTACTTTTGCAAAATGTCCACTTTTGTGTAAGAGAAGCATGGGTCATGTTCTAGCTTGGTACAAGGGGTGTGGGCTGCGCAGCAAGGTGAAGGGAAAGGCTAGGGCTGGTTCAGTAGCCAAGGCAGCAAGTGGGTGAAGTGTGATGATGGTTTTTGCAACTTGCTTGCTTTTGCTTTCCATGAAAATATCTTGCCTTACAAACCATGAAACATGTGATTTCTTTGGTCCAATCTGAATTTTAGGACTTGTGTGATGCTTGTGTATTGGTTTGATAACAATTAGAAGTCACAAATGCCTTTGGTACAAGATTTTGCAAATTTCTCATTTGGTGCATAACTTGAAATTTAGTGATTTTAGCCAACTTTGATGCACCATAACTTTTGATCCAAAATGAATTAGGTCATGTTCTTGTACTTTTTGAAAAGGGAAAGATCCAATCTACAACTTTCATGACCAAAGTTTTTCCATTTGAAGCATTTTTGGATCAAAAAGTAAGGGTTGAAAAAGTTACATAAAATGACATTTTCATGAAAAGTCAACCTTGCCCTAAAAAGTCAACTTTGCAAAAACTTGTAATTCTTGAATTTTGTGAACTTCAAACTTCTTATATGATCAAATAGAGGTCATATACACTCAAAATGATGAAGATCACCGCTTGGTTGGGTCATTGGGGGCCTCAGATGCCCTGATTTTGCACTGACTTGTCTGAAAAGTCAACTCTTGATCAGATGACTTCCCCATGGAATTTCTTCATAAAAATTGATGTGCATACTCCCTATACCATATAGAGACCAATAGAAACAAGAATGACCAAAATATTTGGAGTTATGGCCTCTGAAACCAAAACCCTAATTTTAGGTCAACTGTGCAGTCAAGCCTGGCTCTGCCTCCACACCAATCCCAGTTCTTGTGATTCTTTGGCATTCTTGACTTTGAGAAGATATGATATGATACTTGAACACACATAGACCCCTTTGAAGTGATTGATGGCCTTTGGAGTGGCTCAAGAAGCTCTTGGATTGCTCAGATCACAAACCCTAGATGCAGATGACTTAGAACCAATGCAGTGGATCAAAAATGTAATGTGAGATGGTATGATTGTGTTTATGCATATGAAATGATCATAAGCCATGGTGTGAATGGGTGAGGGAAAATTTGGGGTGTTTACACCCACCTTTTGCACTGACACCTGTATCTCCTTTCCTATCTTTTGCACACAGATAACACATACACCTACCATTTTTAAGCACAATCTTGTGAGCGTGGATCCCATCGAGTACTACAGAAGATCTGGGTGCTAATACCTTCCCTGGTCATAACCAACCCCCTTTCTCAGTTTCTCTGGTTCGCAGCCGTCTTATCCATCTCTTTCCAGGTTTATGCAGCATTACCTTTCCTTTGGGATAAAAATGCCTAGCTGGCGACTCTATTCAATTCAACCTCATTATTTCTCTTTTCGCCGACCGTTGGAGTTTGCACCGGGATTGTAAATCTTTGGGAGCGACATCTTGGCGACTCTGCTAGGGACCTTATCTTGTAACCAGGGCTTCTGGTTCTTTTTGTGGGTTTCTCCTAGCGCTTGTTTGATTTGTGTTTATGGGGGTGTTATGTGTTTTTTTTTGTTTATTGCTTTATTTTATTGCTTTCTGTACAGCCTTATTTATCGCTTTCATTTACTGTTTTATGCATTTCATATTATTGTCATATCATCTGTGCTGGATTTGTTGTTTTGCCTTGGTGGGAGGGGTATCTCAGTTAGCAAGGTTCCACACCGGGAGCCTGAGTGACACATAGGATTAGAGTGGCTTCATATTCTTTCCCATTCCATTTCGGTTTGGTGCGGGAATATGAAACACGATTCAGACATGGGTTTCTTCTTGAGAACTCTGTGCTACGGATTTCCTGTAGTACTGGGGCTATCTGGGAAGCCTGCTAAGTCTGGATGACCTTTTTAGATGACCTTCAACATCTGAGGTGAATTAGAGGAGGGTCCATTATGATTAATGTAAACACTGTACCTCCGGGTTAAAAGTGTTTACACTTCTTATAATAGATCCAAGTCCGAGGATCCTTGTTCTAGAACAATACCTGTAAGGGGTTAGGATGTTTACAGGTTTGCAGGAACCCTTGGCCTCAACATACCCTGTTACTGATATTGTTTTAAGGTCACACTATTTTGGACTGATTCTATGAAACCCTGGACTTGTGACTCTTTATTTGAGTCCCCCACCTGGTTACTGGTTCTCAGACCTTCATCTGGATTTCTGAACACTCATGGACCCTATCAAAGTAGATAACAGATCCAACACCTGATCACAAACCCTTGCATATCATTCTGCATACATCATTTTGCACCATTTTAACATTTGTCTATTTGTTTTACAGGGTATCCACATCATCTTTGGTTTGGTTTTGACTGTTCTTCTGCTCAACCATCTTCATCAGTTATCTTCCTCAGAGATCTTCTTCAGCTAATATCTTCTCCAGTTGTCTTCATCAGTATTTCTCCTCAGTTATCTTCATCAGCATCCATTGTCAGTATGGATTCATCCAGGAAGAGCAACATCACTCACCATTTCTTTGAGCCCTCCCTAGCAGGCATCAGGAAGATTCAGGCACTTATCACTCCTGATCATGTCCCTTTATTCAGGGAAAATTATGGTGGTATTATGGACATGATCATGGACTTGGATACATCACAGAGGAGCATGATTCACACTTGCCTTCAGTTTTATGACCCTCCCCTCAGATGTTTCACTTTCCCAGACTTTCAGATGGATCCTTTGTTAGAAGAGTTTTCCATGTTGTTGGGTGTCCCTATCAGGAGGGGAATTCCTTTCAACCTTGAGATGACTGCTCCAAGAAATGAAGATATAGCTAAGGCCCTGCACTTGGAAGCCACCATCATTGATCAACATATGACCACCAAGGATGGAATCCCAGGCCTCCATTTGGACTTCTTGATCACTCAGGCCACTAGTCATGCTGCAGTTGGGAAATGGGAAACTGTTTGTGCTCTCCTGGCTCTTAGTGTATATGAGATCATCTTGTTTGCAGACGAGCCTAAGTTTGTAAGCAAGAGTGCTATCCACCTCTTCCTGCTGAAGAATCCAGTTCCTACCTTGCTAGGGGATTTCTAATACTCAGTGCATTAGAGAAATGAGATGCAGAGGGGAAGACTAGTCAGATGTTGTGCACCTCTCTTATACTGTTGGTTATTGAGACACCTGCCAAAGACATAAGCTTTCTTGAATCCTCATCAGTCAAGAAATTAGGCTAAGATAATGATTGCTCTCACTTCAGAAGACATCAGGTGGTGTACTCAGAGCACCAAGGGAAGGGATATAATTACAAGCTGTGTGCAGTATCCCAATGTACCTCTTATTGGAGTGAAGGGTTTCATCAACTACAATCCTTTTCTGTTCAAAAGGCAGCTAGGGTATGCCTTAGTACATCCACCAAGAGAGCCCGATTTAGCAGAGACCCTTTATGTGATGTTCAGAATAATCATGCCATCACCCGACAAGTAGCCTGGGCTTGGGATAACATACAGACAAAAGGGACTGCTATTCTTGGCAAGTGCAACAACATAGCTTCAACTCAGTACATTGATTGGTCTCGCATTAGAGGACAAATCACCCACATGCCATTCACCCTGGAGGATATGCCATGACCATCAGCAGTAGAGCCTGTAGCTACAGTCAGTTTAGAGGACTTTGAGAAGTTGAAAGAGAGGAATACCCAGCTTTCTGAAGCCTTGAAGAAGACCCTCTGGGAGAGGAATGATAGTCGTCTGGACAATGATGTAGAAGCCTGCCTTCAACCTCGAAGATTTTGATGAAGACAACGCGACTCATGCGCTTCATACTTGCAAAAAGTCAAGAGCTCTCAAAATGATCAAGCAACAAGCATCGGCATTGTGATCAAGCTTCATATGCACTTTCAGTTTATTTCAAAGCTTGGACACATACGTTGAGGTACATCAAATCCCTTTAAATATTGATGTACAAGTGTTCAATTGATCATTTCATATGTTATCATAATGCATACAATTTTTGGAATGTTTTTAAAATGGTTTAACACTTTTAAAAATAATATTTTTTCTGTTTTTAACAGTGTTAACCGGTTAACCATTTGGTTAATCGGTTAACGACTTCAATTGTTGAAAGACAGTGTTAACGTTTACATGCGTTAACCGGTTAACCATTTGGTTAACCGGTTAACACTGAAAGATTTTGAAAAAATTATTTCTTTAAAAATCAAATTATACCTTTTGATTATACCTTTTCAAATAAATTATGTTTCATAATTTTTCATACCTTTTTGAAAGGTTGTTTTGAATAATATATATTCTGAATTTTTTAAATTCAAAAACACCTCATAGAATTTTTCATAAAAATCACTCAATCAAATTCACTCTTTTTCATATATTTTCAAACCTTAAAAGTGACCATATTTTGATTCATAACATTTCATATTCATCTTGAACACTTGTATTGAAAATTGAGAAGTGGATTTTGATCAAAGGAGAAGATCAATTTTATATTGATATCATTCATTGTACTATTCTCAAAATTACAAAGAATTAAAATAGATTTTCTATTGTGACTTGTGATCCAGGATTGTTGGACACAAGGGATAGTGATTGCAAGAGGATTGTTCTTGAACACTAGGTTTGTTTAGTTGTTTATAAAGTAGGCCTCACCGATTGAAGGTGCGATAGGTTGTACATTCTAAAAACTAATGGAAAATCTCTTTCGTGTTGGAAAGGGGACTGGATGTACCTTCGGACTGTGAAGGGAACCAGGATAATTTGTTGTGTCTCTTTTACTTTCTCGCTTTACCGCTTTCATACCATAAACAAGTAAAAGATAAATCCATCAATCAAGAAAATAATCGAGAAATTTTATAAGACCTAATTCCCCCCTCTTAGGCGTGCTTTGAAACTACAATTGGTATCAGAGCAGGTTTAGGTAACATGTTCCTACAAGATCCTGTATGGCTTCCACCAACTCGAATCCTATTTTCAAAGATGGTGGAAGTAGCAACAAGCCCCCACTCTTCTCCGACGAATATTTTGATTTTTGGAAAATCAGAATGAAAGCACATCTTGAAGCCCAAGGAGAAGGCATATGGGAAGCGATCAAAGAAGGTCCACATAATCCTGTAAACGTGATCAATGGAATTGGAACCGCATAGTTAAAGAATACTTATGATGAAGATGATAAGAAGAATATTCTCAATGAGAAGAAGGCAATCAACATACTCCAAAGCGCTCTCAGTATGGACGAGTTCTTCCGCGTATCATAATGTAAATCAGCAAAGGAGATTTGGGATACCTTGGTAGAGACGCATGAAGGAACAACAGAAGTAAAAAGATCAAGGCTTAGTACCTTGAGTCAAGAATATGAGATGTTCTATATGCAGCCCATGGAATCTATTGTTGCCTTACAAAAAAGATTCGTTCATCTAACAAATCACTTGATTGCTCTCGGGAAGACCTTCACCAACGATGATCTCAACTTGAAAGTCCTAAGATCCTTGACAAGGGAATGGCAACCGAAAGTGACCGCTATTTCGGAAAAGAAGAGTCTCTCAACGATGAAATCTGCATCCCTATTTGGCAAATTTCAAGAGCACAAATTGGAACTTGGAAGGCTCGAGAAGCACAAAAGTCAAGAGAAAAAGTCCAAGGGAATTGCTTTGAAGATTGACAAGAAGGATGAAAAAGACGACGGGACTTCCGAAGATGAGAACTTCATGCTTCTTGTTAAGAAGCTTGGTAAGTTTTTCAACAAAAATAAAAATTCCTCTTTTCCTAAAAAGAATAAAAATTTCAGGAAGAAGGATGCATCCACATCGATTCAAGAAGTCACATGTTATGAATGTGGGAAGCAAGGTCACATAAAGCCGGATTGTCCAAGACTTGCAAAGAAAGGAGGATTCAAAGGCAAGAAGGATTTCAAGAATAAAAAGGCTTATGTTTCTTGGGACGATAATGAAATTAGTTCCTCATCAGAATCAGAAAGCGATGAATGTGCAAATATGGCTTTAATGGCTTCACATCACTCCGATGAAGAAAATGACGAGGTTAGTAGCAACTTTTCAATTTATGAGAATGACGCACAAGAAGTTATAGATGAACTTCTAAAAGAATGCAAGACTTTGTATAAAAACATTTCATCCCAAAAGAAACGAATTCTATCTTTAGAAGAACAAAATACCGCTTTTGGAAAATACATTGAAAATGAAAAACAAAAATTGATGGATGAAAAACAAAGTCTTGTATGCAAAAATTGTGAGTCATTATCTTTTTAAATTGTTCAAATTAAAAGAGTCTTAGAAAGATATGAAAAAGGTCAAATTGGCTTGGAGGAAATTCTTAGGCACCAAAGATATCCTAATGACAAAAGTGGTTTAGGATATTCTAAGTTTTCCAAACCAAGCACAAATGAAACCGTTTTCGTAAAAGCTAGTGAACAAATTGTTAAAGAAAAGACAAACAATTCTAAAACTATGCATCAAAGTCATAAAAAGAAAAGAATCATTAAGAAACAAAAGTATGTTCCTAGATATAAAAGTCAATTTCAACCTACTTGTTTTTATTGTGGAATCAAAGGCCATACACCTAATGCTTGCTATGTGCGCAACATTGGTGTTTCTAAAGGGCATTATGTGTGGGTTGAAAAGGATACTATCTACAAAGGACCCAAAGAAATTTGGGTACCTAACAATACTTGACTTTGTTTTGTAGGTATGCTTAAAGACAACTTCTACTCAATGGTATCTTGATAGCGGTTGTTCAAACCATATGACGGGCGATATCAACAAATTTTCAAGTCTATCACTTAAGGCCAAAGGATACATTACTTACGGTGATGATAATAAAGGAAAAATTCTTGGAGTTGGAACCGTTAGTGCACCTCCTTATACAATCATCAAAGACGTCCTTTATGTGGAAGGCCTTAAACACAACCTTCTTAGCATAAGTCAATTGTGTGACAAAGGGTTCCGAATCAACTTCACAAAGGAGGAATGCTTGATAGAACATGAAGTCACCCATGACCTCTTGCTAAAAGGTAAAAGATTTAATAACATTTTCATGATTTCTTTTGATGACTCTTCCTTGAAGGTAAAATGCTTAATGGCAAACAACAACGAGGCATGGCTTTGGCATAAGAGGTTTGCTCATATTCACATGGAGCATTTATAAAAGTTAATAAAGCATGACCTAGTTGTTGGTCTTCCGAAGATAAAGTTCATCAAGGACAAGTTATGTGATTCTTATCAAAAAGGAAAGCAAACCAAAACATCCTTCAAGTCCAAGAAAGTGATATCTACTTCAAGGCCACTACAATTGTTACACATGTATCTTTTCGGTCCATCAAGAACAAAAAGCTTCGGAGGTAACGTTTATGCCATAGTTATTGTTGATGATTTCTCTCGATACACATGGACATTGTTTTTAGTGCAGAAAAGTGATGCTTTCAAAGCATTCAAGAAGTATGCAAAGCAAATTCAAAACGAGAAGTTACTCACAATAGTCTCCATTAGAAGCGACCAAGGTAGAGAATTCCAAAACTCATCCTTTGAAGATTTTTGCGAAGAGCATAGAATTTCTCACAACTTTTCCGCACCAAGGACTCCTCAACAAAACGGTGTCATAGAAAGGAAGAATAGGGCATTGGTGGAACTTGCAAGAACAATGCTTAGCGACTCAAATCTTCCTAAATATTTTTGGGCGGATGCGGTTAGCACGGCTTGTTTTGTAAGCAACCGTGTCAATATTCGACCAATTCTCAAGAAGACTCCGTATGAGTTGTTCAAGGGTAGGAAACCAAACATATCTTTTTTCCACATATTCGGATGCAAATGCTTCGTTAACAACAAGGACAATCTTGGTAAGTTTGATGAGAAGTCCGACGAAGGTATATTTCTTGGTTATTCTCTCTCAAGTAGAGCTTTTAGAATTTTCAATAAACGAACACTTACTATTGAAGAATCTATTCATGTTTCTTTTGATGAGACTAACCCCTCGAAAGAGGATATACCAATTGTAGTTTCAAAGTACGCCTAAGAGGGGGTGAATTATGTCTTATAAAATTTCTCGATTATTTTCTTGATGGATGGATTTCTCTTTTACTTGTTTATGGTATGAAAGCGATAAAGCGAGAAAGTAAAAGAGACACAAAAAATTATCCTGGTTCCCTTCACAGTCCGAAGGTACATCACGTCCCCTTTCCAACACGAAAGAGATTTTCCACTAGTTTTTAGAATGTACAACCTATCACACCTTCAATCGGTGAGGCCTACTTTCTAAACAACTAAACAAACCTAGTGTGCAAGAACAATCCTCTTGCAATTGTAACACCCCAAATTTGCCCTCTCATTTTTTATCATCATTTAATCATGAGCATAGCATCAGCATATCATTTTTGAGCATCTGGAATAGAAAAATGAGACATAATAATCACATGTTCTAGCATAAGGCATATGATCAGGTTTCAGACAGTTCAGGATTTTAAAATCAAGTCAGTGGGCAGGTAGCACTGCAAGAAATTCATAAGGTTTTCTCATATCTTTAATAAGCTTAGGGTCATTCTCAAAAGTTCAGAAGAGAGAAATTTCATCAGAAGTTCAAAAATGCAGTTTTCTCCTATGTGAGGGAAATCCTGATTAGGGTTTTGGGCCAGGCCCTCATATTCTTGTAGCTTTGACCAATTCTTGTGGTCAAAGACTCTCCTATGATCTACATGGCTTATGTATGAAAATTGAGGCAAAAATTCATTGAAGAAGTCAAGATTTTGTCCAGTAACTTGAAAGTGAAGCAAGAAAGTCAACTTTGTAGTAAAAAAAGTCAACATGAAGATTTCAGAGTTTTTTAATTAGGATCATCAATTTTTGTGGTCATATCATGTCAAGGGATGAATCAGTCGAGTTTAAATGGCAAAAATCGGGAATATGCAAAAAGTTGCTAAATTTGGAAATTTAGAAGTTTCCATTTTTGGAAATATTTTGTCCCTAAACTTCGAGCCATTATTTCATGTGCGAAAAAGCTCCGAATGATTTTCTAGTGAACACGAAAGTCGTAGAGCATGATTTTCCCTTTCCAAAAAGTCGTAGAACGCTCTAATAGCATTTTTAGAACTCAAGATGTGATTTTTGGAAGTTTGGGTGCATTTTTAGGGTTTTATGTGACATGTGTTAAATTATTATTGGTTTCTTTTTTTTTTTGTCACTTATTTTTATGTCATTTGTTTCTTTCCATACTTTCCTGATAGCACTTATTTATTAATCCCATGCCCAAAAGTTTCTTCATCACCATTTACTTTTTGGTTGTTTTTTAGTTGGTTTTGCATGAAAGTAGTACAAGAGTGAGGCACGTGTATGTAGGAAGAATCAGCATGATACATAAAATTACAGCATGCGCCCACTCACTCCTTTCCTCAAGTCACGTTTTTTCTCTCCACCCACCACTCAAAAATGCATAAGTCACTCCTTAAGCAGCAAGGATCACACGTGAAGAGCTTCCCATGCACCTCATGTGACAATCAACAACTGCCCTTGATTTTCTTTAACTTTCCATCAGCCAACAACACAATGACTGCACACCATACTACACCATAATGTCATGCACTCATTCACATAGGATTGTTTTCAAAAACAAATTGAAAGAAGCAAGGAAGAGCTTCACGCAGGCTCTGCATTTTGTGAGATGAGCAACAAACTTGGCTCTCACACCACAACAAGTGCACCACACACCCTTGCCTTAAATAGAAGCTAGGTCATGATTCAAGGAGAGAGCTTCATTTTACACTGAAAAATCACTCACGAAAAACTCATCATTCTCTCTGCATTTTCTCATTCTCAAAGGAACTCAAATCTGAGTTTGATTATTCATCACACCTTGCAAGTTTCAGATCATCCTTCGAATTTTATTTCACACTCATCTTTAACATCATCCTACTGAGTGTGGTGGTGAAGCATTGTTCAAGTATTTGAAACTTATCAACTTCGGATTCGTTCCATTTCCTCATCAGATTTCAAGTTTCCTAGCCTCTATTTGGTTCAAAGAAGGTTCAAGGAAGCTCTCAACACCTCTGGTTTTCTCAAATTCTTAAAGAAAGTTTAACATCAGGTTTGAGTTTCAGATCCATTTTGCTTTGATTTGGCCTCAATCTTGTTTGTTTTGACTTGCAAATGGTTGATATAAGTTAACTGAAGTAAAATGAAGCTTGTACACGTCTTAAATTATGGATTTCAGTTTTGATACTTGAACTTGTTTTGTTCGATTTTCTCTCTGTGTTATTTATTTATGAATTCTATTGATGGATTTGTACTCTACATAATGTCAGCTTTTGATTGATGTGCATTGTGCTTGTTGTTGGTAAACTTGTTGGTGATCTTCATCGGAGCCAGCCGGAGAAGACAACCGGAACTTCTCCGGCCGGCGAAATCTGTGTTGGGGTGTTATATTTCCAGGTTATATCACATTCGTCCGATCAATTTTAATCATGTGGTCCTCAACATGCCAGCACATTAATGAAGAATGTGCTGGTCACGTGTGTGATTGGTGGTTTGTGTGCTTCCATGTGTTTTCATACTATTTTTCCAGGATGCATGTGTGCATTTGGACATGCTTGTATTATTGAGTTTAATTGTGGTTCATTAGATGCGTTTAGTTGAAGTAATTGGTTGACTGTCTTAAGGACCTTTGGATCTGATATTTATTTGAGAATCAATATGTGCCGTAAGATGCGTATGCCTTAGTCTTGTAGACTGACTTATTTGTGACACACATTGGGCCTAAGTTGCTATTCACGCCCCCTGTTTTTGTGAGCCTAATTAATTGAACTGAGTTTCTCACTAATCACACCCCTGGCTCATTTATTTCTTTTTTTTATTTTTATTTCATTTCAGTTTGATTTTTAATTAATTAAAATAGTTAGAAGTCATTAAAAATCCCAAAAAAATTCATGAATGATATTTTGAGTTTTCTTTAATTTTTGGCATTTTTATTTTCCATTTATTTTCATTTTCCACGCTGGAATTAATTTCTTCTTTTATTAATTTCTTTTATTCACTTTTAAAGCATGCTGTCTTGTAGAATTTATATCTTGTCCATTAATTTGAATTTTGAATTGATTCTTTTTGCTTTGGATTAATATTGAAATGAAGTTTGTTGATGATTTTTCTTTTGATTTTTAGAAGTTTGCTTGATTATTTTTTATCCTTAACTTTTGTATGAAGTTTCATAACCCTAATCCATCTTTAGAATCATATTTGACCTACTTAGCTTCTGATTTTGATCCTTTTCTTTTGGCATGTTAATATTAGATGTTTGAAGAGTCTTTGTGAAAAGTTGTGGAATTTTTGGATGAATGCTTGATTTGATTTGAATTTTGTCCTTTGCTTATCTTCTTTTGCATCTTTTTTGGTCATATGTTTAGTCCTTAGGTTGGGAGGGCACTTGTGCCAACTCCCTTAGGTTGTTTATAGCCTATTTAGAATGTGGATACCTCTCTGGTCTTGGATTGATGTTTGTACTTTGATAAATTTTGTGGTTGCTTGCCTTTGAAGTTCATTCACTTTTGTACATGTTCACCTCACTTCTTATGCTTCTTTGCTTCTCATGATGATAATGTTTAAGTTTGTATGCTTCTACTCTTCATCTCTTGTGTTGCTTAGGCACATTCTTTACATGTTAAGGTTCAGGTCTTGAAGTTTGTGATGTTTGTTTGCTTGGTTTTCTTTGTGTTATCTCATGTTTGTTTTGCTTTGTCATGATAATCCATAATGCTTCATGTTGAATTGTTTAGTCCATTTCTCATTCTTGTGTTGTGTGTTTGAATTTGACACTTGTAATTGAGATTCCAATTCTGGTTGTATTGCTTTGGTTTCATCTTATGCTCATTTGGTGTTTCATTTGTTCTCATTTGCTTTTGTCATGTTGCTTGCTTATGTTACTAACCATTTCAGGGGCTTTGGTAAGTGAGAGGTGTGGATGTGATTCCCACATCTCCAATTCTTATCTTTTCTCTTTTATTTATTGCTTTCTTATTTGTGTTTGAGGGGCTTAGGCCATCCTTTCTTTCTTCTTCCCTTCTTAATTCTCTTCTTTCTCTTCTTATCTTTTCCTTCTTTAGGATAGTAAACCTCACTAACCAAGGATTTTCTATGCATGCTAACATTAGGATTTTTTAGTCCCCCATTAGATTTTTACCTTTAGATTCTTTGGTCCTCTTATCTTCTCATATCAAAACAAAAACTCCTAAAAGACACTTAATAAGGATTGAAGTGGTCTCCTGTGCAATAGCCTTATTCCCTGAAACACTTGTAGTTTTCCCATCTTGGGATGGTACAAGCTTGTTCAGCATGATGTACAAGTCTAATCATGAGACTACTTTCACAAAGAAAATCATAAAAAAGACTTCTTCACAAAAATTACAAAAACACTTAATAAATTCAACGAGTTAGTGAGCTTGGGCCCTAATCTCTGGAACCATGTTTTGGAGATCTTCTCCTTACTTGAGTGTGCTTGTTCTATTATTCCATCTTGGAATGTAGTAGCAAGTACACATTCGATGGAAAAGAGCTTGAGTTCACTTCCTTGTGCCACACTCATAAAAAATCATAAAAAACACTGGCAAAACAATAAACGTCTCTCCTTCGGGACTTCTTTTCTCATCACCTTCACTCTCATCGTATGAACTTGCTCCTACTTGTCATTTTGCAAGACAGTAACACACTCGTCGTCCGAGCCTGCAACACCTGAGCATTAACATAGGCAGTTTAAGCCTTAAGACACAAGCAATCTTTTCCACCCCTAGTTAGGGGAACTACGGCGACTCTGATCCTCATTGTCCAGATGAGGTACGTAGGCAGCGGGGTAGGGCCCGTTCGAGCACAATCTTTATTTTCCCTACATTTTTTCTCTTTGTTTTCTTTCTCAGTTCCTTTTCCAGTTCCAGTTCCTTTTCTTTTGCAGCAACTTTCATTTATTAACCCTTTGAAATAGTTTCTTTGCAAGCGTGGATCCCGTCGGGTACGACGGACGATCTGGGGTGCTAATACCTTCCCAGGTCGTAACCGACTCCCGAACTCAGCTTCTTTGGTTCGTAGGACCCATGTCCCTCCTTTTCTTTTCTTCTGGTTTGTGCAGCATTACCATTCCCGTTCCTTCGGGATAAAAATGCCTGGCTGGCGACTCTAACCACTTTCCGCGCCACTTTCGCGTTTGTACCAGGATGGAAATCCAGGGAGCGACAGCTGGCGACTCTGCTGGGGAAGCGAACCCAGAATCTCTGGTTCCCTTGAGAGTCTCTCCTAGCACTTGCGTGTTTCTGTTTCGTTGGATGTTGATTGTTTGTCGTTGCGTGTGTATATTACTGTTGTTTCATTTACAATTTTATTTACAGCTTTATTTACAGTTTTCAGTATTTATTTTCCTGCATCATATATATATATATATATATATATATATATATATATATATATATTGGACTGTCTCGATTGGATTTTTTGTTTGGTGGGACTTGGGTGATACTGTTACTGTGAGATGAGCTCATTACCAAGGCTCGAGTGCACCTTAGGACTTAGAGTGGTTCCACTTTGGCCTCATGAGATCTTTTCATGGGGGTAGTAGTGAGTTCCACGCCCAGATTTGCGACTGTCTTGGAAATGTCTTGATTTGGGGATCTTCCTCTCTCATTTCATAACCTTGATAGTTATGTGCAGCTGGGGACCGATCATTGAGAACCTTGTGGAAACATCCCTCTTTAGTGGTGACAGTGGCAGACCACATTGTGTGGCAAACCCATTCGCACCCGAGGGTCCACCTGGAACTCACATAGGATGACCTTGTTTTCCCGGACTCAGCTGAGGCCTCCCTGAGTAGTACATAATGCCAAACTGATTCCCTAATTTGGTCATGAGCCATTTCTCGAAAATGGTGAACGTATTATTGCTATTCGGCTTTGAGAGTCCGTGATGTTTGACCCGGAGCACACCAGTGAGATTGGGAGGGTTTTACAGGTTTGCAGGAACCCTTGACCTCTACATACCCTCATTATCAGTATGGTCTCTGTTATGATTTGGTCCTTATGGTTCTGGATTTCTTGATCTTTTGGTTCTGAGGGTTTCTATCAGATGGTTATGGCTCAGAGAATCTTGGTCTTCAGCTACTTGGGGGTCCTAATATCCAATATCCAGATGGTCCCAGATTGATCATATGCCTGCATTGCATTTTCATCGTATCATACTCGCATTAACTATTTGTGTTTCCATTTTCAAGTTTTGTTTACAGTTTAGCACCCAGTTCTGGTTATTGTAAGCTCTCCAGATGGCAGAAGTTAAGAAAATTACAAGAAAGAAGAATGTCCATTATACTTTTCTCCAACCAGAAGTCAAGAGTGTTTAGAGACTAGCAGGACTGATGAATGATCAAGTTTTAGGGAACTTCGGAAAGAGGTATGGTCAGATTCTGAAGTACATGGATAAACCTACTGCAGACCAGAAGGATAGCTTGCACACTTTGCTTCAGTTCTATGATCCCTTGTTGCGGTGTTTTGTATTTCCAGATTATATCTTGGCTCCTACCTTGGAGGAGATTTCTAGCATTTTGGGTATTCCTGTCAGAGATACTTTACCTTACTATGGATTAGAGATAGCTCTCAAGGAAGAAGACATATCCAGAGTCTGTCGTATACCAGCTGCTAAGGTCAAGAAAGCTTTGAAAGACAGTGAGGGCAGAGGACTTCCTTGGGATGTGCTTATACAAGAAGCTGAAGAGTATGCCAAAGAGAGTAAGTGGGGAGATTTTGGTGCTGTAGTGGCCTTGATGGTATATGGATCTAGTCTTTTCCCAGGAGAAAAGGAGTTTGTAAGCTTGGAGGTAATTTCCATCTTTTCTAAAGGCAACCCTGTACCAACCCTGTTGGGAGATTTCTACTACAATGTTCACAACCGGAATGAGAAAGGCAGAGGTGGACCAGTGGGTTGTTGTGCTCCATTATTTGCTGATTGGTTTGCGAAGCAATTACCAAAGTCAGACCCTTTCAAAGAGATGAGGGATGAATAGAGGTGGTCCAGGAGGCTAATGGGACTAACTTCTGAGGATATAGCTTGGGGTTATAACAGGGATTTGTTGGGAAAGGAGTTACTGGTTAGTTGTGGGAGTTTTGCTAATGTGCCTTTGCTAGGAAGAAAGGGTATGATCAGTTACCATCCAGTCTTAGCTAGGAAATAATTTGGCTATCCTTTGAAGGATCTACCAAGTATGGAAGAATTTGCTGGGTCTTTGTACTTTTCTATGGAGGGAAACAAAGAGTTGGTCATACAAGCATCTCAGGCTTGGGCTCATAGGGTGAAGAAAGGAAATAAGGATTTTGGAAGGGTAGATCCCAAGACATATTCTCCTTTTGCTACATGGTTGCAGAAGCGGGTAGAGGAAGTGCTCATGCCATTTTCAGTGGAAACTCCATTGTATCCCAAAGAGGTGCCATGTTAGAATACTGTTCCTTTGGAAGATTATAAGAAGTTGGAGGCTCAGTTGCACGAGGTCCGAATAGAGAATGCTGAAATGGTTAACTTGTACCACCTTGCCAATCGTGCTAAAAATGAAGCAGAGGAAAAGTTACAGAAGATGCAGGTTACATTAGAAGCCAAAGAAAAGGAGTTTGCTGGAAGAGAAGCTCATTTTTAGAGATTGGGTTTAATGGAATCAAAAAGAGAAGCGGAGCGTAAGAAGACTTTGAAGACTCTTAAAGAAGCTCGCCAGTCCATTGTTTGGTTGCAGGGCCAAAGGGAACAGGAGCAGAAGAGGTATAAAGAAAAGGAAGAGTTTTTCGAGGTACAGATGGCCTTCAAGAAAGAAGAGGTAGAACAAGTTCACAAAATACGAAGAGAGAAGACTCAATAATTGGCACAAAGCTAAATGGCCTTGGAGGAGGCATTGAAGGAGATTGCAGATCTTAAGCTGAGAGCAGGCATGAAGAAGAACCGGACAGAGGTGATAGCTGCAGAAGAAGAACCTGGGTCTTTCCTTTAGTCTAGGATTTTAATTTATTGTTGTTCAGACTACCTACAGGCTTGTTGTAGGAGTCTTGATTTATCTTTTTTGTTCATGAATTGACTTGTAACCCTTTGGGGAATTTGTTTATGCTCTAACTTTGGCTGCCAGTGGGTTATCCATGTTATGCAATGTTAAATCCTAATTACCATTTCTGAGTACACAAAGCTTGTTTGTTTGAGACTACTGAGATCTGAACACTCTTCAAAGGGAGAGTTTGAAAATTAATGCTCAAGGGGCTATCTGGAGCAAATACCATAACTGGCGCATATAAATGCCTAAACTTGGAAGCACGAATAGTTACATTGCATGCATATAACGTGCTTGCTGTTTTGCAGGTAGTTCATCAGTTTTCTGACGTTTATGTCCTTTCAGGCATTATAGCTCCCAGGAAGGTTCAGAAACAGCCAACTGTACATAGGTACCCTATAAGAGTAAATAGACAGAGAGCAATGGATCAGATGCAGGCAGATCTGGCTGACTTGAGAAAAAGAATGGACAACTTCATGACCCTCATGGCTGGGATGGGTCAAACTCAGGAGCGCTTGCGCGAGATGGTGGAAAACAATCAGGCCAGGAACAATGGGACCGCAGATGGAGGTAATCTCAATGGGGCTGGTTCCCGTCATGTAGAAATCCCTATGTTGCAACCAGGGATTACTATTGTCAATGATGGAATGAACAATGTGCAGATGGATGGGCAAGATGAACAGTTCACTTTGCTAGATGAGGCAGAAGGCCAAGGGGCTGACATGAACAAAAAGTTTGAAGAGATGGCTGAGCAGATTCGTGCCATTCAATCTCAAAGTTCTCTGGGGTTTGATATCACTGACTTGGGCTTTGTGCCAGGGGTTAGAATTCCCTACAAGTTCAAGGTTCCTACTTTCGATAAGTACAACGGCACGGCGTGCCCGAAGACTCACCTCCAGTCTTTTGTCGGAAGAATCGCTGCACATACAGATGACGAGAAGCTGTGGATTTATTATTTCCAGGATAGCCTTGTGGGGGTCTCCTTGGAGTGGTACATGAAGATGAGCAGGGTTAACATTCGAAGCTGGAAGGATTTAGAAGAGGCATTTGTGAAACAGTATCAGTATAATTTGGATATGACTCCAAACCGTACTCAGTTGCAGACCATGTCTCAGAATGCTAAAGAAGGGTTTAAGGAGTACGCTCAGAGGTGGCGTCAACTTGCTGCTAGAGTACAACCTCCCTTGTTGGAAAATGAGATGGCGTACATGTTCATGGGAACACTACAGGGGGTGTTTATTGAGAGGCTGGCATCTTGTTCAGCAACCAAGTTCAATGACATTATGATCGCAGGAGAGAGGGTTGAAACTCTTTTGAAGATGGGGAAGATTCAAGACCCCGGTGCAGGTAGCTCAAGTGGTGTGAGGAAAGCTTTTAATGGACCTCCAAGAAGAAGAGAGGGGGAAACTAATGTTGTGTACGGATGAGGTCGGGGCCGGGGATACAGAAGATCCTATGAGCAAGTTGCAGCTGTCACTATTCCATCAAGTCTTGTGCAACAGACTAAACCACAACAGCAACAACAACAACAACCGCCGCGCAATAATTATCAGCAAAGACCCTATCAACAGAGACAAGCTCGTCCAGCTAATAGAGTGCTTGAAGCCATTCCAATAACGTACACGACACTGCTGCAAAGGTTGTTAGACTTGAACTTGGTTCAATTGAGGACATTAGCACCACCTCCACCTGGCGAGCTTCCAGTGGGGTATGATGCTAAACCAAGATGCGCGTTTCATTCAGGAGCTCCTGGGAATTCAACCGAGAAGTGCAGGGCACTACAACATAAAGGGCAAGACTTGATTGATTCAAAGGCAATTAACTTCGCACCGCCTCCTAATGTTACATCAAATCCCATTCCAAACCATGGAGGGACGAGGATAAATGTTGTGGACAGTGGTGAGAGATTAAGCTTGATTTTGAATGTGGAAGAGGTGAAGACTTCATTGCTGGTTGTGAAAGACAGATTGTTGAAAGGACAAGTATTCCCTGGGTGTGGTTATGACTGTGAAGGGTGTTTGAGTTCAGTTAATGGCTGTGAAGATTTGAAGGTTGGACTGCAATATCTGATTGATTAGGGGTCGTTGCAGTTTGATAAGGTTCATGATAGAAGAAATTGTGTGTCTACTATAACAATTTACTTTGATCCTGCTGAAGTACCTGTCCGGAGAGAGCCCGTGACTATCTATGTTCCAGAGGTTAGTCCTGTTACTATTACTGTTCCAGGGCCAGTTCCTTATGCTGATGACAAAGCCATCCCGTGGCACTATGGCTCAGATGTGTATGTGGAAGGTCAGAAGGTGGAAAATAAGGCAGTAACAATTGACCCGACTGTGGTGAATGTCAGAGGAGTTGGTGGATTTACAAGAAGCGGGCGTCTTTTTGCTCCTCAAGTTCTTAGAGGAGATCCTAAAGCTGAAGTTGTTGCAAAGGCTAAAGGTAAACAGATAGCGACCGAAGAAGTGACAACTCCTGTTGCCGGGCAAGGTACTTTTGAAAATGAAGTTGAGGAATTTATGAGGATAATAAAGAAGAGTGACTATAAAGTAGTTGAACATCTGAATCAAACTTCGTCCAAGATATCTATTCTGTCCTTGTTGATGTGTTCTCCAGCTCACCGGGAGGCTCTGCTAAAAGTGTTATAGATGGCATATGTACCATAGGAGATAACGGTTAACCAGTTGGAGGCTGTAGTAGGAAGCGTAAATTCCAGCCATGGTTTGGGCTTCACGGATAGAGATCTTACTTCTGAAGGCCGCAATCACAACAAGGCCCTGCATATCACTATGGAGTGTAAGGGTGCTGTCCTGTCACATGTCTTGGTTGATACAGGCTCTACTCTCAATGTGCTCCCTAAGAAGGCCTTGATGAAGTTGAATGTTGATGGCATTGTGTTGAGACCCAATGACTTAATTGTTAAAGCGTTTGATGGGTCCCGGAGGTCTGTGTTCAGGGAGGTTGAGCTACCTGTGAAGATAGGATCTCAAGTGTTCAAGAGCACATTCTATGTCATGGATATTCAACCTACTTACAGTTTCTTGCTAGGACGTCCCTGGATCCATGCTGCAGGCGCAGTGACATCCACATTGCATCAGAAGCTGAAGTACGTGGTAGATGGTCAGGTGATCACTGTATGTGGAGAAGAGGATATTTTTGTGAGTCATCTGTCAACTTTCAAGTACGTGGAAATGGACGGGGAAATTCATGAAACGTTGTGTCAAGCTTTTGAAGCAGTTAATATTAGTATTTTGGCTCCGGCAGAGAGGAACAACGAGAAGGAAGGGACCTCTATCTACTCCTACAAGCAAGCCAAAGAAGTGGTCCAATCCGGAAGCGCCCAGGGCTGGGGCAAGTTGCTAGAGTTGGAAAAGAAGGATGACAAGTTCGTTCTTGGTTATCAGCCTGGTGGGTCCAACCGGCCTCAGGGTAATAAGGCCATAACTTTCACAAGCGCCGGAATGCTCGATCGCAACAACATCTGTGCAACAAGTGAAGAAGGGGACAGTGACTGCGACTGGGATAGTTGGATTCACCCAGGTGCACCTGGGGAGGAGCTCCGAAACTGGTCTGCCGAGGATTTCGTTCAAGTTACTTGGCAATCAAAGTAATTTACTTGTTTCCTTTTTATCATGTTGCATGTCAATCCTGCACTCTGCCCAAGGTGCACGGATCCATTTGTAGGGCTATCATGCTTTTAATGCATTTATTTTCCATGAAATAAAGGACATTTTTTCAAGCAAACTTTGTTCTCTTTCTTTCGTTTTAATTTTTTCACAAAAAAATAAAATGGAAATGTTTTTCTTTTCTTGTGTTTGTGTGTTTGCGTCTCTTATGAAAAAGAACAGAATCTGAAATAAGCACATCATCTGTGCAGTGTTGATCATCCGGATTCTAGTGAGAACGTTCCTGCTATGACAATGCATGACTTCGACAATCCTATCTACCAAGCTAATGAAGGGGTTGAGGAAGACTATGAACTCCCCGAAGAATTGGTTAGGTTGTTGAAACAAGAGGAAAGGGTCATTCAGCCTCATCAGGAAGAAATAGAGATCATCAACGTCGGGACTGAAGAGGTAAAGAGAGAGATAAAGATTGGGGTCAGTCTGCAGGCCGAGGTAAAGAAGGAGTTGATTGGTATGCTACGTGAATATGTGGATATCTTCGCCTGGTCGTATCAAGATATGCCAGGGCTAGATACTGACATTGTTGTGCATAAGCTACCACTAAGAGAAGACTGTCCTCCAGTGAAGCAAAAGCTGAGAAGAACTCGTCCTGATATGGCAATGAAGATCAAGGAGGAAGTTCAGAAGCAGTGGGATGCCGGATTTCTTGCCGTAACTAGTTAACCACCTTGGGTAGCTAACATTGTGCCTGTACCAAAGAAAGACGGCAAAGTTCGGATGTGCGTTGATTATCGGGATCTAAACAGAGCAAGTCCAAAGGATGACTTTCCATTACCTCACATTGATGTGCTAGTAACAACACCGCTAAATTTTCGGTATTTTCTTTCATGGATGGCTTCTCTGGGTATAATCAGATCAAAATGGCACCGGAAGACATGGAGAAAACAATGTTCATTACCCCGTGGGGTACATTCTGCTACAAGGTGATGCCCTTTGGGTTGAAGAACGCCGGGGCAACGTATCAGCAGGCTATGGTTACATTGTTCCACGACATGATACACAAGGAAATTGAATGTTATGTGGACGACATGATAGCCAAGTCCCGAGATGAAGAAGAGCATCTGGTCAATCTCAAAAAGCTGTTTGATAGATTGATAAAGTATAAGTTGAGGTTGAATCCAAACAAGTGTACTTTCGGAGTGCGTTCCGGAATATTGCTGGGTTTTATTGTTAGCCAGAAAGGAATCGAGGTGGATCCTACAAAGGTAAAAGCAATACAAGATATGCCTGCACCGAAAACAGAAAAAGAAGTGCGCGGGTTTTTAGGGAGATTGAACTACATTTCACGGTTCATATCTCATCAAACTGCCACGTGTGAGCCAATATTCAAATTGTTGAGAAAAGAACAAACGGTCAGGTGGAATGAGGATTGTCAAAGAGCCTTTGAAAAGATAAAAGAATATTTGCAGACACCTCTGATTCTAATGCCTCCAGTTCCAGGACGGCCACTTATCATGTACTTGACTGTGCTAGAAGGGTCAATGGGGTGTGTTCTAGGCCAACATGACGAGTCTGGTCGAAAAGAGTATGTTATTTACTACCTTAGCAAAACATTTACCGACTGTGAATCTCGTTACTCATTGCTCGAGAAAACTTACTGCGCTTTGGTATGGGCTGCTCGCCGACTGAGACAGTATATGTTGACCCATACCACACTGCTAATCTCAAAAATGGATCCTGTCAAGTATATTTTCGAGAAACCAGTGTTGACCGGAAGGGTTGCAAGGTGGCAAATGATCTTAACAGAGTATGATATACAATATACTTCCCAGAAAGCCATCAAAGGAAGTGTATTGTCAGATTATCTTGCACAGCAGCCACTTGAAGATGATTATCAGCCGATGAAATTTGATTTCCCTGATGAGGACATCATGTACCTCAAAGCGAAATATTGCGAGGAACCACTTCCGGAGGAGGGGCCAGACCCTGAATCCAAATGGAAGTTGATGTTTGATGGGGCAGTCAATATCAACGGACGTGGAGTTGGTGTTGATCTTATCACTCCTGAAGGTGTTCATTTTCCCTTCGCTGCCAGAATTACTTTTGGATGCACCAACAATGAAGCGGAATACGAGGCGTGCATAATGGGAATATAGGAGGCTATTAATCTTCGGATTAAGACCCTCGATATATTCGGAGATTCAGCCCTCGTTATCAATCAGATTACCGACAAGTGGTATACACATCAAGAACATTTAGTTCCTTATAGGGATTATGCTAGAAGATTGTTGACGTTCTTCACAACGGTTAAGCTTCAGTATATACCACGAGATGAGAATCAATTTACCGATGCATTGGCTACTCTTTCTTCGTCCATCAAAGTCTTGTGTTGGAATTATGTACCCAGGATTGACATTTCCAGGCTTGACGCACCAGCTTATGCTTTCTCTGTAGATGCAATGTCTGATGAGAAATCTTGGTACTTTGATATCAAGCTTTTCCTAGAAAAACAAGAATACCCAACTGGGGCATCATCCAACGACAAGAAGACCTTAAGACGACTTGCTGCTAGCTTCTTCATGAATACAGACGAGGTTTTGTATAAGAGGAACTTTGACATGGTCTTGCTCAGATGCGTGGATAGACACGAAGCAATCCTGTTAATGCAAGAAGTCCACGAGGGATCCTTCGGTACTTATGCAGGAGGACATACAATGGCTAAGAAGTTGTTGAGATCGGGGTACTATTGGATAACAATGGATGCAGACTGTTGTTCGTACGCCCGTAAGTGCCACAAGTGCCAGATTTATGTAGACAAGGTGCATGTTCCTCCCAGCCCGCTCAACGTCATGTCATCTCCTTGGCCCTTTTCTATGTGGGGCATTGACATGATCGGGAAAATAGAGCATACTTCTTCAAATGGTCATCGTTTCATTTTGGTTGCGATCGATTACTTCACTAAGTGGGTTGAAGTAGCGTCTTATGCCAATGTCACTCGTTAAGTGGTAGCCAGATTTTTGAAAAGAGACATCATTTGCAGATACGGAGTGCCCGAGCGAATCATTACTGACAATGGTTCTAATTTGAACAACAAGATGATGGCAGAATTGTGTCGGGACTTCCAGATTCAGCATCACAATTCTTCTCCTTACCGACCAAAGATGAATGGTGCGGTAGAAGCGGCTAATAAGAATATTAAGAAGATTGTGCAAAAGATGGTTGTCACTTACAAGGATTGGCATGAGATGCTACCATTTGCGCTGCATAGGTACCGAACGCCAGTCAGGACATCAACCGGGGCAACACCTTTATCATTAGTATATGGCATGGAGGCAGTCTTGCCTGTTGAGGTAGAAATACCTTCATTGCGTGTGATGATGGATGTGAAGCTTGATGAGGCTGAGTGGGTACGTGCTCGATACAATCAGTTATGTCTAATTGAGGAAAAGAGATTAGCTGCTATCTGTCATAGTCAGCTTTATCAGAGGAGAATGAAGCGAGCATTCGACCAACGAGTACGTACTCGGGAGTATCAAGTAGGAGAGCTTATGCTCAAGAGGATCTTTCCTCCAGGTTCAAATCACTGGGGCAAGTGGGCCCCAAACTACGAAGGACCATTCATAGTGAAGAAAGTTTTCTCGGGAGGAGCACTGATGCTCGCCACTATGGATGGAGAAGATTTCCAATCCCTTGTTAACTCAGACGCAGTTAAAAAATACTTCGCATAAAAAAGACCCGTTGGACACAAAAACAGAATTAAAGTCCAGGCAAGAAAAGGGCATCCCGGCGATCTAAAAACAGAATAAAAAGCTTGGGCAAAAGTTAGGGAAAACAAATAAAAAAAATGTACACCCGCTGAGTTGAAAAGCCACATCGGACAACTCATGCAAAAAAGGGTATCCCGGTGGATTGAAAACCCGAAAGGGCGATCCACGCAAAACAAGGGAATAAGCGAACAACTGCGATTCGGGTAATCTGAACCAAATCATCGTTTCGTATAGCCGAACAATATCAGAAGGATAGGAATCAGTCCTCTCATCTTTTCAGAAAGCAAAGGCAAGAATGGAAAGTTTTAAAGACATGCTAGTCATAGCAGGAAAGGAACTCATTGGGATACCGTGCCCATTGCCATTAGGATAGTTTATTTTCTCAATTTTATGGTAGCTACCTCTTTCCAGGTGGTTACTTCCTGATGTAAAACTCTGCCTATTCAGAGGCCTTTCAATAAAAGAATATTCAGTCAAAAAGCTGTGTTGTGTTTATTTTTGTTTGCAAAAATGTCCTGAATTTTTGGCAAAAAAAAAGAACATTGCATTTAAAACATGGTGATTGTTTTCTAAATGAAAAAATGACATTGCATGGAAACATTTAAAACCATCTTTGAGTGTCGGGTGACGATGGATGAACAAATCATAACATGCAAGTCCCCGGGGCACATATGTGTATTCTGTTGTTGCAGGTTTTGCAGGATGGTGTCACACTTTCTCAAGCAGAATTTTCCCCAGCTGAGTTAGGGCAGGTGGAATCCTCAAGCAGATTATCTTTCCACATGTGAAGTATGCCCAGCAGGTAGCTGAATGCCTAATTCCACCCACAGAGTTTATAACTGTCAGAACACTTTCCCTAGCAAAGGTTATTTGACCAAGCATCTCCCCAGCCGTGTCGGAAGATCTTCATTTCCCCGCAGAGTTTCATGATTGAGATACAACCATCATTGAAATATCCCCAGTGAGGTCGCTAATTTTTTTTTGGCCAGTGTGACAAAGTAGTACAGACTTGTGCTCACATCTCAACCAAGTATTTCCAGGATCTCTTGGTCATTTCCTCAACAGAATGTTAGTCAGAATGTTCTAATACCCAACGGAGTTACAAATGGTATTCTCCCTCGCAGAGTTGTTACTATCTTCTCAAATCAACTAATCTTGTATTGATCGCGCTGTCCCGTGTCAACGGACTCATTGTGGATGGATCGCTTGATGCCATTTCCTTAGCAGATTGCTTGATCTTGTCCGAGTTGTAAATCGCTTGATATTACTCCTTGTTGTTTGAGCCATGCTCATGTTCCTGGTTATTGATCGCTTGATGCCATTTCCTTAGCAGATCGCTTGATCTTGTCCGAGTTGTAAATCACTTGATATTACTCCTCGTTGTTTGAGCCGTGCTCATATCCCAGGTTATGGATTGCTCGATACCATTTCCTTAGTAGATCGCTTGATCTTATCCAACACTCGTCTGTGTTAGCTTATATCCATACGTGTTGATTTGATAATCACTCTGGTACTCGTCTGTATTGCTACTCCAATTGCTCGTCTGTGTTGGATCTCTGGTACTCGTTTGTATTGCTACTCCAATTGCTCGTCTGTGTTGAGTTTTTGGTATTCGACTGTACCAGTGGCTGATATTCGTTTGTATCATCGCCCGAAGCGCTCGTCTGTGTTTCTTAGATCATCGTCTGATGATCGTTTGTATCATTGACTTATGGCGATCGCCTGTGTTCTCTTGATGATCATCCAATGCTCGTCTGTGTTGAAGGGGTTTGAAGTCCTGACGGTGGGATTAAATGTCAAAACGGTTACCGGTCCTGGCGTAACAGGTTATCCGAAGGAGGTTCGTCTGTCTCATACACCACTTATCTATGCAAGATTTGTGAGGAGGGTTCGTCAAATCCTAATGTCGCACCTGGCGTAACAGGTTTGCTCGAAGAAGACTCGTATGTCTTAGACCATATGTCTGCGGATAATATATGAGGAGGGTTCATGTATCCTGATTATGCATGTCTATCCCACAGACTTAAGTGCATCACCGGTCCTGGCGTAACAGGTTTATCCGAAGGAGATTCTTCTGTCTCAAGTCATATATTTTATAAAAATGTATAGAGATGGCTCGTATGTCCAGCTCCTGGCGTAACAGGTATACGTGATGAGGGCTCGTATGTCCAGCACCTGGCGTAACAGGTTTGTTCGAAGAAGACTCGTCTGTCTAAGTATCCTTATCTGGCGTAACAGTTCAAGATGGAAGGAGCTCATCTGCTTTCTCCCCACTTCAAGTACCCACAGCGTTCTTTGGATGGGTTTATTTCCCATTGCTTATATTCTCCAGCAGAGTGCAAATTTCTGGTTTTCTTGGTATTCAACCACAGTTTATCTTGAACGGTCGATAGCCCGTGCTACCGTCCTTTTCAGATTAACAGTTGTTTGAATAGGGGCAGCTGTAACACCCCAAATTTGCCCTCTCATTTTTTATCATCATTTAATCATGAGCATAGCATCAGCATATCATTTTTGAGCATCTGACATAGAAAAATGAGACATAATAATCACATGTTCTAGCATAAGGCATATGATCAGTTTTCAGACAGTTCAGGATTTTAAAATCAAGTCAGTGGCCAGGTAGCACTGCAATAAATTCATAAGGTTTTCTCATATCTTGAATAAGCTCATGGTCATTCTCAAAAGTTCAGAAGAGAGAAATTTCATCAGAAGTTCAAAAATGCAGGTTTCTCCTATGTGAGGGAAATCCTGATTAGGGTTTTGGGCCAAGCCCTCATATTCTTGTAGCTTTGACCAATTCTTGTGGTCAAAGGCTCTCCTATGATCTACATGGCTTATGTATGAAAATTGAGGCAAAAATTCATTGAAGAAGTCAAGATTTTGTCCAGTAACTTTAAAGTGAAGCAAGAAAGTCAACTTTGCAGTCAAAAAAGTCAACATGAAGATTTCCGAGTTTTTTAATCAGGATCATCAATTTTTGGGGTCATATCATGTCAAGGGATGAATCAGTCGAGTTTAAATGGCAAAAATCGGGAATATGCAAAACGTTGCTAAATATGGAAATTTAGAAGTTTCCATTTTTGGAAATATTTTGTCCCTAAACTTCGAGCCATTATTTCATGTGCGAAAAAGCTCCGAATGATTTTCCAGTGAACACAAAAGTCGTAGAGCACGATTTTCCCTTTCCGAAAAGTCGTAGAACACTCTCATAGCATGTTTAGAACTCGAGATGTGATTTTTGGAAGTTTGGGTGCATTTTTAGGGTTTTATGTGACATGTATTAAATTATTATTGGTTTCTTTTATTTCTTTTTGTGTGTCACTTTTTTTTATGTCATTTGTTTCTTTCCATACTTTCCTGATAGCACTTATTTATTAATCCTGTGCCCAAAATTTTCTTCATCACCTTTTACTTTTTGGTTGTTTTTTAGTTGGATTTGCATGAAAGTGGTACAAGAGTGAGGCACGTGTATGTAGGAAGAATCAACATGATACATAAAATTACAGCATGCGCCCACTCACTCCTTTCCTCAAGTCACGTTTTTTCTCTCCACCCACCACTCAAAAATGCATAAGTCACTCCTTAAGCAGCAAGGATCACACGTGAAGAGCTTCCCATGCACCTCATGTGACAATCAACAGCTGCCCTTGATTTTTTTTTAACTTTCCATCAGCCAACAACGTAATGCAAGCACACCATACTACACCATAATGTCATGCACTCATTCACATAGGATTGTTTTCAAAAACAAATTGAAAGAAGCAAGGAAGAGCTTCACGCGGGCTCTGCATTTTGTGAGATGAGCAACAAACTTGGCTCTCACACCACAACAAGTGCACCACACACCCTTGCCTTAAATAGAAGCTAGGTCATGATTCAAGGAGAGAGCTTCATTTTACACTGAAAAATCACTCACGAAAAACTCATCATTCTTTCTGCATTTTCTCATTCTCAAAGGAACTCAAATCTGAGTTTGATTATTCATCACACCTTGCAAGTTTCAGATCATCCTTCGAATTTTATTTCACACTCATCTTTAACATCATCCTACTGAGTATGGTGGTGAAGCATTGTTCAAGTATTTGAAACTTATCAACTTCGGATTCGTTCCATTTCCTCATCATATTCAAGTTTCCTAGCCTTTATTTGGCTCAAAGAAGGTTCAAGGAAGCTCTTAACACCTCTGGTTTTCTCAAATTCTTCAAGAAATTTTAACTTCAGGTTTGAGTTTCAGATCCATTTTGCTTTGATTTGGCCTCAATCTTGTTTTTTTTGACTTGCAAATGGTTGATATAAGTTAACTGAAGTAAAATGAAGCTTGTACACGTCTTAAATTATGGATTTCAGTTTTGATACCTCAACTTATTTTGTTCGATTTTCTCTCTTTGTTGTTTATTTATGAATTCTATTGATGGATTCGTACTCTACATAATGTCAGCTTTTGATTGATGTGCATTGTGCTTGTTGTTGGTAAACTTGTTAGTGATCTTCATCGGAGCCAGCCGGAGAAGACAACCGGAACTTCTCCGGCCGGCGAAATCTGTGTTGGGGTGTTATATTTCCAGGTTATATCACATTCGTCCGATCTATTTCAATCATGTGGTCCCCAACATGCCAGCACATTAATGAAGAATGTGCTAGTCACGTGTGTGATTGGTGGTTTGTGTGCTTCCATGTGTTTTTCATACTATTTTTCCAGGATGCATGTGTGCCTTTGGATCTGCTTGTATTATTGAGTTTAATTGTGGTTCATTAGATGCGTTTACTTGAAGTAATTGGTTGACTGTCTTAAGGACCTTTGGATCTAATGATTTATTTGAGAATCAATATGTGCCGTAAGATGCGTATGCCTTAGTCTTGTGGACTGACTTATTTGTGACACACACTGGGCCTAAGTTGCTATTCACGCCCCCTGTTTTTGTGAGCCCAATTAATTGAACTGAGTTTCTCACTAATCACACCCTTGGCTCATTTATTTCTTTTTTTTTATTTTTATTTCATTTCAGTTTGATTTTTAATTAATTAAAATAGTTAGAAGTCATTAAAAATTCCAAAACAATTCATGAATGATATTTTGAGTTTTCTTTAATTTTTGGCATTTTTATTTTCCATTTATTTTCATTTTCCATGCTGGAATTAATTTCTTCTTTTATTAATTGCTTTTATTCACTTTTAAAGCATGTTGTCTTGTAGAATTTATATCTTGTCCATTAATTTGAATTTTGAATTGATTCTTTTTGCTCTGGATTCACATTGAAATGTAGTTTGTTGATGATTTTTTTTCTTCTGATTTTTAGAAGTTTGCTTGATTATTTTTGATCCTTAACTTGTGCATGAAGTTTCATAACCCTAATCCATGTTTAGAATCATATTTGACCTACTTAGCTTCTGATTTGGATCCTTTTCTTTTCGCATGTTAATATTAGATGTTTGAAGAGTCTTTGTGCAAATTTGTGGAATTTTTGGACGAATGCTTGATTTGATTTGAATGTTGTCCTTTGCTTATCTTCTTTTGCATCCTTTTTGGTCATATGTTTAGTCCTTAGGTTGGGAGGGCACTTGTGCCAACTCCCTTAGGTTGTTTAGAGCCTATTTAGAATGTGGATACCTCTCTGGTCTTGGATTGATGTTTGTACTTTGAGAAATTTTGTGGTTGCTTGCCTTTGAAGTTCATTCACTTTTGTACATGTTCAACTCACTTCTTATGCTTCTTTGCTTCTCATGATGATAATGTTTAAGTTTGTATGCTTCTACTCTTCATATCTTGTGTTGCTTAGGCACATTCTTGACATGTTAGGGTTCTGGTCTTGAAGTTTGTGATGTTTGTTTGCTTGGTTTGCTTTGTGTTATCTCATGTTTGTTTTGCTTTGTCATGATAATCCATAATGCTTCATGTTGAATTGTTTAGTCCATTTCTCATTCTTGTGTTGTGTGTTTGAATTTGACACTTGTAATTGAGATTCCAATTCTGGTTGTATTGCTTTGGTTTGATCTTATGCCCATTTGGTGTTTCATTTGTTCTCATTTGCTTTTGTCATGATGCTTGCTTATGTTACTAACCATTTCAGGGGCTTTGGTAAGTGAGAGGTGTGGATGTGATTCCCACATCTCCAATTCTTATCTTTTCTCTTTTCTTTATTGCTTTCCTATTTGTGTTTGAGGGGCTTAGGCCATCCTTTCTTTCTTATTCCCTTCTTAATTCTCTTCTTTCTCTTCTTATCTTTTCCTTCTTTAGGATAGTAAACCTCACTAACCTAGGATTTTCTATGCATGCTAACATTAGGATTTGTTAGTCCCCCATTAGATTTTTACCTTTAGATTCTTTGGTCCTCTTCTCTTCTCATCTCAAAATAAAAACTCCTAAAAGACACTTAATAAGGATTGAAGTGGTCTCCTGTGCAATAGCCTTATTCCATGAAACACTTGTAGTTTTCCCATCTTGGGATGGTACAAGCTTGTTCAGCATGATGTACAAGTCTAATCATGAGACTACTTTCCCAAAGAAAATCATAAAAAAGACTTCTTCACAAAAATTACAAAAACACTTAATAAATTCAACGAGTTAGTGAGCTTAGGCCCTAATCTCTGGAACCAAGTTTTGGAGATCTTCTCCTTACTTGAGTGTGCTTGTTCTATTATTCCATCTTGGAATGTAGTAGCAAGTACACATTCCATGGAAAAGAGCTTGAGTTCACTTCCTTGTGCCACACTCATAAAAAATCATAAAAAACACTAGACAAACAATAAACCTCTCTCCTTCGGGACTTCTTTTCTCATCACCTTCACTCTCATCGTACGAACTGACTCCTACTTGTCATTTTGCAAGACGGTAACGCACTCGTCGTCCGAGCCTGCAACACCTGAGCATTGACATAGGCAGTTTAAGCCTTAAGACACAAGAAATATTTTCCACCCCTAGTTAGGGGAACTACGGCGACTCTGATCCTCATTGTCCAGATGAGGTACGTAAGCAGCGGGGTAGGGTCTGTTCAAGCACAATCTTTATTTTCCCTACATTTTTCTCTTTGTTTTCTTTCTCAGTTCCTTTTCCAGTTCCAGTTCCTTTTCTTTTGCAGCAACTTTCATTTCTTCACCCTTTGAAACAGTTTCTTTGCAAGCGTCGATCCCGTCGGGTACGACGGACGATCTGGGGTGCTAATACCTTTCCAGGTCATAACCGACTCCCGAACTCAGCTTCTTTGGTTCGCAGGACCCGTGTCCTTCCTTTTCTTTTCTTCTGGTTTGTACAACATTACCATTCTCGTTCCTTCGGGATAAAAATGCCTGGCTGGCGACTCTAACCTCTTTCCGCGCCACTTTCGCGTTTGTACCAGGATGGAAATCCAGGGAGCGACAGCAATCACTATCCCTTGTGTCCAACAATCCTTGATCACAAGTCACAATAGAAAATATATTTTAATTCTTTGTAATTTTGAGAATAGTACAATGAGTGATATCAATATAAAATTGATCTTCTCCTTTGATCAAAATTCACTTCTCAATTTTCAATACAAGTGTTCAAGATGAATATGAAATGTTATGAATCAAAATATGAACACTTTTAAGGTTTGAAAATATATGAAAAAGAGTGAATTTGATTGAATGATTTTTATGAAAAATTATAGGAGGTGGTTTTTGAATTTAAAAAATTCAGAATATATATTATTCAAAACACCCTTTCAAAAAGGTATGAAAAAGCTATGAAACATAATTTGAAAGGGGTAAACTATGATGAAGGAAAATGGGCTAACTATGACAAAATGGAATACTACTATCATATTTGTAGGTTTCCAAAGGCAGCCATGGTGTCCGGCCAACGTGTAAACACCCCAAATTTGCCCTCACCCATTCACACCATGGTTTGTGATCATTTCATATGCATAAACACAATCATAGCATCTCATGCCACATTTTTGATTCACTGCATTGGTTCAAAGTCATCTGCATCTAGGGTTTGTGATCTGAGCAATCCAAGAGCCTCTTGAGCCACTCCAAAGGTCAACAATCACTTCAAAGAGGTCTATGTGTGTTCAAGTATCATATTATACCCTCTCAAAATCAAGAATGTTAAAGAATCACAAGAACTGGAAATGATGTGGAGGCAGAGCCAGGTTTGACTGCACAGTTGACCTAAAACTAGGGTTTTGGTTTCAAAGGCCATAATCCAAATTTTTTGGTCATTCTTGTTTCTATTGGTCTCTATATGGTATAGGGAGTATGCATATCAAGTTTCATGAAGAAATTCCATAGGGAAGTCATCTGATCAAGAGTTGACTTTTCAGGCAAGTCAGTGCAAAATCAGGGCATCTGAGGCCCCCAATGACCCAACCAAAGGGCATTCTTCATCATTTTGATTGTATATGATATTTATTTGATCATGGAAGATGTTGTAAGTTCACAAAATTGAAGAATTTCAAGTCTTTTGCAAAGTTGACTTTTTGGGCAAGTTTGACTTTCAATGAAATTGTCATTTTAGGCAACTTTTTCAACCTTTACTTTCTGATTCAAGAAAGCTTCAAATGGAAAAACTTTGGTCATGAAAGTTGTAGAATGGATCATTCCCTTTTCAAAAAGTACAAGAACATGACCTAATTCATTTTGGATCAAAAGTTATGGCTTGTCAAAGTTGGCAAAAATCACTAAATTTTAAGTTATGCACCAAAGAAGGCAAAGTTGCAAATTCACTTCTCAAGGCAAATTGGGCTGTCAAATGCATTTCTAAACTTCACCATATGATCATACAACACATAAAAATCAGAATGGGCCAAGAGATCATTCACTTTTGTGGCCTATGGAGCAAGACTTTTTCATGAAAAGCAAAGGCAAGGCAAGTTGCAAAACTCATCATAAGACACAACCCACTTGCTTGCTAGCCTGCTGAGCCACCCTAGGCCTCTCCCCTCATCATGCTGCGCAGGACACATTCCTTGTACTTGGCTACAAAGTAGCCCATGCCTTCTTACACCAACTTTGACATTTTGGCAAAAGCACTCATACCAATCAATAAAGCACATGTCATTTCTTCTGACCAATGGCATTTGTTTATACAAAGAAAATGCAAGCCAAACACAACAAGAAGCAAGCCTGAAACACTTCACAAGTCAGCATTCTCATTTTCACCCTCATTTGCAAAAGCTTTCGAAAACCATCACACAGGCCACAAACACACAAACAAACTTCATAAACCAACTCAATACATCTTCCTGGTCACAAAGCACCTTTCAAAACAGCCTGAAACTCAAAGAATCAAAAACACGATTTCCTCACTTCACTGAACAGAACTTGCTCAATCTCACAAACCAGCCCTTTTAAACTCCAACCAAGCATTGCAAGCTTCTCAGGAGGTTCATTAGAGGCATTTTGGGTCAAAGGGCCAGCCAGAAAGTGTCAGAAATCAAAGCTCCATTTCAGGTGAGCTCAAGAACATTTTTTCCAGAAACATGTTTTTAAGTTCTTAAATGATTCTCTATGTTCCACTGATCATGCTGATATGTTTTGTTTCGAAAATGATTGAGTATTGAGTATGTATGTTGTTCCTGAAACTTTTTGACCTAAACCCCTTTTGATTCGATTCAGCCTGGATACGAAAAATAAATGCATTTTGTTTGTTGATTCGTGTTGTATGATGTTTGGGGATGGATTCTGGGCAGAAAGATTTTGTTTTAGATGCCTAGGGAGTGAGATTGAGATTCTCAGGGGAGAGTGTGGCCGGAGAAGATGACCGGAGGTCATTTCCGGGCACCTGAAAGTGATTAGTGCATTAATGAGGATTAGGGCTAGGTTTGAATTCTGAGCGTAGGATGGGTTGACTGGCATTGACTCCCGCGTGAATGAACGCACCAGATTTCACATTAAAACCCTAATCATAATTATTTAATTTAATTAAGTCAGATTAGGTTAATTGGGGAAGTTTGAATCTCATCCCTAGGATCACGCGCGAAGTCTTTCCCTCCTTCTCCAGTTTGAATGCAGGCCATTGGATGCGCTGACTTTTCTTTTAATTCATTTTTATTCTCATTTTATTTCATTTAATTTGTACATTTATTTTATAATAGCAAAAATTATTCAAAAATTCTGAAAATTTTTATGCACATTCTTATTAATTTTCAGAAACCAAAAACATTTTTATTTTTATTTTTTGCATTAAAAAATATTTTTAAATCATTTAAGAGTTTATTTTAATTAATTAATGAGAATTAATTAATTAAAAATACTTTTAGGTATTTAAAAATCACCAAAAAAATCATGAAACCTTCATAATCATTTAGAAACATTGTCCAACCCTCAAACCAAATTTCTTTTTTGATCTTGATGTCTTTTGAAAATTTTTCATGGAATTAAAATCATTTCAAGGCATTATTTTGATCAAAACTTCAAAAAATCATTTCTGCCTAACCATTAAGAGTTGGACTTTGATTCTTCTTGCATTGCATTATGTTTAGCATGTAGTTTGTGATATTAAATTGGTTTGATTTGATCTTTCATTTTCCATTTGTTTGGCATTTTTCTTGTTAAGGTACCTTAAAACCCTAGAAAACTTAGAAAATTCATAACCCTAATTAGGTTAAGAGTTGGAACCTCTCCTTTGGGAAGTGAGTTAGTATAGGATTAGGGTCCATTTGAGTGCATTTTCAATTTTTTATCTTGATGTTTGCTTCTGATTTTGGTTTTTGTTTGGTGCATTGATCATAAACCCTAATTTGGGCTTCCTTTTGCATTCATCTTGCATTTGTTTGCATAACATGACTTGCCATGACATTTTATGCATTCATTTGATTCATGGGACATCTTAAGACATATTAGAAGCATGTTTGATCTTTGCATCATATATTTGCCATGTTGTATGTCATTTGCATCTCATAACTGTTCATGTGTGTTCATGGTTCTAAACTTGCTCCATTTGCATTCTTTTGTTCATGTGATCATCCCCATGCCTTGTTTCATGTTTGCATCATCTCATAGCATCATTATCATCTCATATGTGCTTCTGGTTTTGATTTGCATCATGCCATTTCATCTCATTTGGCATTGCATTGCATTTCTTCCACTAACTTTTCAGGTGGTAAGTTACTTTGAGAAGTGAATTTGCCTTCACTTCTCACAATTTCTTTTCATCTCTTTCATGCATCCTTGCTGCATTTTGTTATGTGTTTGAGATTGAGCTTGCTCATTCTTCTTCTTACTTTCTTTCCTCAAGTGACTTGTCTTCTTAAATGAAGCAAGTTACTTTGCTTCCTTTGCTCCTCTCATCTGCTTCCTGGTGGTTCCTTTGAAGATTCCTCTTGTAAAACTTCACAAACCTTAGGAACAACCAAGCATGACAATGATTAGGGTTTTGATTAGTTCCCCATTTAGATTTTACCTTTGTGTCTCATTGATTCTTCTCTTCTCATCTCATAATCAGGGACTAAACCCTAAAGGTTTTAAGGCTTTGTGATTAAGCTTATGCATGCATCCTTCTATTAGGATGGAGTGTATAACTTTAATCCTAAGTGTTAAACCCTTAATGTGTTTAAATCCTTTAATCAATCCATCTAACAATCACCAAGACATCAAGCTTGTAACTTGGGCCTTGCATTAGGGTTATAATTCTTCCTTAATTGGTTAAGAAGGACTAACCCTAGTGTTAATGGACAAGTCCCCCTCAAGTTGTCTTACAAATCATAAAACTCATTTCTTAATCATATCATTATTTAAAATCCACTTAATAAAGGCTTTGTTTTGTCATAAGGTTAATCCCTAATCATGGATTAAGTTGAGGAGCTTTCCTCAGCTTAAACACTCTCATCTATTATCCTTCTATTAGGATGGTGTAATGAGTTTGTTTAATCCCTGATTATGGCTTAATCTCATTACTTAACACTAAACAAAAACCACAAAAACATCTAAATAATCACAAGTAGGTTAATGACCTTAATCCTATATCAAAGGTGTTTAAGTGTGAGAAGCTGACTTCACACTTAAGGTATTCTCATTACCCCTAATCAGAGGGAGGATGTGATGAGTTTACTAAATCCATTGGTTTAGGTTTAAGCTCATTAACTTATGACAAATTCAAAAGCAATAAAAGACTGAAAACTAAAAAACAAACAATAATCGTCTCCTCCGGGATTCTTTTCTCATCTCATTCACTCACAAGCGAGAACTTGCTTCTTCCGTCTAAAGCAAGACAGTTTGCACCTGAGCCAGACAGGTCATACACTTGAGCATAGACAAGTAAGCGGTTCACAAGTCAATTCACCTTTCAGTCTCTTTGGGTCGAACTACGGTGTTCTGACTTCCTCATTGCACGAGAGGATACGTAGGCATAACTTAACAGTTATCGAACAAAAGTCTCTGTATATTCCCCCTCCTTCCAGCATTATTATTTGAGCCTCATAGTCTTGAGCATTTCACTCCTGTTCTCACACTGACACTTCTCTTATACACTATACACTTCTTTTACACTGACACCTGTACATCCTTTTCCATCTCTTTTATACACAGATTGCACTAACACTACCCCTTTAAAACACAAATCTTTTAAGCGTGGATCCCGTCGAGTACGACGGACAATCTGGGTGCTAATACCTTCCCAGGTTGTAACCAACCCCCTTTCTCAGTCTCTCTGGTTCGCAACCGTCTTATCCATATCTTTTCTAGGTCTATGCAGCATTGCCTTTCCTCCGGGATAAAAATGCCTAGCTGGCGACTCTTTTCATTCCCTGTGAGTTCACTCCTGTGTGTTCTCGCACCCTCCTCTCGCCGACCGTTCGCGTCTGTACCCTATTTGACCCGGCTTCATTTAGTGGGAGCGACAGCTTGGCGACTCTGCTGGGGACCCTTATACTGTAACCAGGGCTTCTGGTTCTTTTTGTGGGTTCCTCCTAGCGCTTGATTGATTTGTGTTTACGGGGGTGTTATGTGCTAGTTGTGTTTGTATTTGTATTTATTTTGTTTATTACTTTATGCACAGTTTGTTACTGCTTTCTTTATAGCTTTACATATATCATACTGTCATAGTGTGCTGGCTGGATCTGTTTTGGTGGGTGGGTGTTTTATTGAGAGTTGAGGTCCTATACCTGGGACCTGAGTGACACCTAGGCTAGAGTGGTTCATGTTCTTTCCCATTCCATTTCGGTCTGGTGCGGGAATATGAAACACGGTTCAGATATGGGTTTCTTCTTGAGAACTCTGTGCTGCAGATTTCCTGTAGTGCTAGGGCTATCTGGGAAGCCTGCTAAGTCTGGATGACCTTCAGTATTGACCTTCAGAAACTGAGGTGAATTAGAGGAGGATCTTTTATGGTTATTGTAAACACTGTACCTCCGGGTTGGAAGTGTTTACACTTCCCATAACTGATCCAAGTCTGAGGATCCTTGTTTTAGAACACCACCTGTGAGGGGGTTGGGTTGTTTACAGGTTTGCAGGTACCCTTGACCTCAGCATACCCTGTTACTTTGTTTTGATTAAGAGTACTCCATGTTGGAACAGTTCTTGTGATTTTTAACCCTGGACATGTGACTCTTTATTTGAGTCCCCCACCTTGGTTACTGGACTTATGAACCTCCATCTGGATTTCTTGAGCATACCTGGACTTATATCAGAGCACTTGATCAGATCCGGCTCAGTCACAAACCCTTGCATATCATTTGCATACATCATCATTGCATCATTTTAACATTTGCTTATTTGTTTTTCAGGGTATCCATACTTTATTTTTGGCTTGGTTTTGACCCCATCATCAGCATAGACCTATCTACTTCAGCTATCTGCTTCCTGCTTCAGTCACCTGCACCACCAGCACCTGCTTGTCAGTAGCCCATCTTCAGTGTTATTCTCCATCATCAGCATCTGTCTCAGCTCTTCTTCAGCAACATGGCACCTAAGAAGAGTAACATCTCATATCATTTCTTCCAGCCGGAGCTAGCTGACATCAGGAAGATTCAGACCCTGATTACTCCAGACCATATACCACTATTCAGAGAACACTACGGAGGCATACTTGATGTGGTTATGGATTTGGACCCTTCACAGAGGAGCCTGATTCATACTTGCCTGCAATTCTATGATCCCCCTCTGAGGTGTTTCACTTTTCAGGATTTCCAGTTGGGACCTTTATTGGAGGAGTATTCATCATTGGTTGGTATACCTATCAGGGGTGGAGTCCCTTTCAACCCTGAGATGGCTTTTCCAAGTAATGAAGAAGTGGCAAAGGCATTATATCTGGAACCAGTCATGATTGGGCAGAACATGACTACTAAGGCTGGAATCTCTGGTCTACATCTGGATTTCTTGATCTCTCAAGCTACCCTGAAGGCTTCTTTGGGAGAGTGGAAGGCATTCTGTGCTTTATTGGCCCTGAGCATATATGGGATTATTTTATTTACAGATGAGCCTAAGTTTGTTAGTAAGAATGCAATCCATCTTTTCATCCTGAGGAACCCAGTGCCCACCTTACTGGGAGATTTCTACTACTCTGTCCACCAAAGGAATGAAAAGCAAAGAGGAAGATTGGTGAGGTGCTGTGCTCCCCTGGTCCATACCTGGCTGCTTAAGCACTTGCCCAAGACTGATGCATTTTTGAATCCTCATCAGCAGAGGAACTGGGCTAGAAGACTCACTGCTTTGACTTCAGCTGATATCAGATGGTGCACTCAAAGCACCAAAGGCAGGGACATCATTACCAGTTGTGGGAAGTTTCCCAATGTACCCCTGATAGGAGTTAAGGGTTGCATCAACTACAACCCTCTGCTATTCAAAAGACAACTGGGCTATGCATTGGTCCACACTCCTAAGGCACAAGACTTGGCTGAGACTCTTTACTGTGAGATTAAGCCTAATCTGGCTATTGTCAGGCAAGCATCCTGGGCTTGGGACAATGTCCAGACTAAAGGAGTAACCATTCTGGGAAAATGCAACAATGTGGCCTCAGCACAGTACTATGAGTGGTCTCATGCCAGGGCTCAATTTTCTGGGATGCCCTTCACCATGGAAGATATACCTGGATCATCCTCAGCACCACCTCCTGTCATTGTCATCTTAGAGGAGTTTGAGAATTTGAAAGAGAGAAATGAGAAGTTGACTCAGGCTCTGCAGAAGACCCTCTGGGAGAGGAGTGATGGTCGGCTGGACATTGAGAGGTTAGAAAAGCTAAGGGTGGAACATCTGGCCAGGATTGAAAAGTCAGAGGATTACATCAAGAAGTCTAGGGCTGGAGAGCAGATCTTGAAGAATGCCTGCAAGGAAGCTCAGTTCCAGAAAGCCAGGACTGATTTGTATCTGAAGGAGAGTCAAGCTAGGTGGGTCAGGATCACCGAAGCTCGTACTCTGGAAGATAAGAGGACTCAGGACAAAATTGAGTAGTTGGAGGCTAGTGCAAAGGAGCAACAGGAAGCCCTGCTAGCAGCCCAAAGAGAAATCTCAGAGTTGAAGATTAGAGCTGGAGTGAAGAGGTCAAAGGACCAGAGTCAACACAAGAAGCTAACTGCAGCTGTTACTACCAGGAATCTCCTTATCAGGAACCTCACAGAGCGTCCAGCTGATCCTGTGACTGAGGCACTTCTCAAGGAAGTTCAGGAGGATGAGTTTGGTCTTGGTGTCTGACTTTTGCTTGTTGTTGATTTCATTTCATGTACTTTTATTTTCTTATGTTGTATTTTGACCCCTCAGAGGGCATGTATTGTAAAAAACAGCTGTGTATTATTCACTTTCTGTAATATATGTATTAGTTTGTTTCATCTGAGTTTCTTTCAAGTAAAGTCACAAGCATCCTCCTCAAGGGTCTGGGAAGGTCAAAACCAAATGCCAAGCCGGATACCTTGGAAATAAATAAGCATACTGCATTGCATGCTAACATGTGTTTGTTTTGTAGGTCTGTTTTGTATTTGTTACTAACTCTGTTGTGATCTCAGGAACTATTGCTCGACGTCAGGTATTCCCACTCAACCGTCCACACAGATATCCCACCCGTAACAACCTTCCGGGCATACAGATGGACCAGGTACAACAGGACCTTATAGAGGTCAGGAACCAAATGGCCAACGAGAGATTGGAAATGAGAAATCAGATGACACAATTTATGGAGGTGATGAACGGACTGGCACAGAGCCAAGAGAGATTAAGAGCCTTGGTAGAGAGGCAGACTCAGGAAGACCCCCATCTAGGGACTGGTGGGACAAGCAACAATGAGAGGGTTCAGCCTCATATCAACCCACCTGTATTTGGACCCCACCTTCATCCAGAGATCAATATCCCTGCTAATGTGCAAGGGAATGCTACTACAGGCAGAGTGCTCCAAGAAGACCCCCAGGAAGATCAGTTCACAGTGATGGGAGTTGGGGATGAGGCCTATGACAGAAGGTTGGATGAAATTGATGAAAAATTAAGGTCCTTGGAGTCTCAAAACTCCTTGGGTTTTGATGTTATGGACATGGGTCTAGTGGACGGGGTCAGGATTCCCCACAAATTTAAACCACCATGCTATGAGAAGTACAACGGGACTTCCTGCCCACGGACCCACTTGCAATCCTTTCTGGGGAGGATGAAGGCATATACCATGGACGAGAAGCTATGGATGTTTTATTTTGAGGATAGCATAACGGGAGCTTCAAGGGAATGGTATTCACATCTAACTAGAGCCACCATCAGATGTTGGAAAGACCTGGCTGAGGCCTTTATCAGACAATACCAGTATAATTTGGATATGGCACCCAACAGGACCCTCCTGATGGGAATGTCGCAGTCATCCAGGGAAAGCTTCCGGGAGTACGCCCAGAGATGGAGATAGCTGGCTGCTGCTGTCCAGCCACCTATGTCAGAGAGGGAGATGGCGGATATGTTTATGAACACCCTCCAAGGGACGTACATTGATAGGCTAGCTGCCTTTTCTTCTACCAGCTTTGCAGATGTCGTTATAGCTGGGGAAAGAATTGAGAGCCTATTAAAGATGGGCAAGATTTCTGACAACGGTGCCAGCTCATCCAGCAACACAAGGAAGCCTTTTGTGGGCCCAAGAAGAACTGGTGAGACCAATGCTATCCATACCAATTGGGGCAGACCCCAATATGTTCATAGGTCTGTGGCAGCAGTCACCATTCCCGCTCCAATTCATCCACAACCAGCTTATCAACCACAGCAACAAAATTATCAGCAACAAAGTCAGTATCCTCCTCAGAGAAACTACAACAACACCAACAACAACAATCAGCAAAGACCGTTCCAACAGAGACCTTCTCAGGCCAATAGGGTGATTGATCCGATCCCTATGCCCTATGCCACATTACTGCCACAACTCCTAAAGCTCAACCTGGTCGAGCTAAGGACGTTGGCACCTCCAGATCCTGCCAGTTTGCCTAGAAATTATGACGCCAGCGCCAGATGTGCTTTTCATTCAAATGCACCTGGCCATAGTACAGAGAAGTGCAGAGCTTTGCACATGAAGGTACAGGATTTGGTAGATTCTAAGGCTCTAAACTTTGCACCACCACCAAATGTTAGCAAGAACCCTATGCCAAACCATGGTGGCCCCAGGATCAATGCTATTGAAGAAGACAAGCCGTCTTACTTGATAACCCTTGGTAGAGATCAAGGCTCAACTCCTTGAATGTCAAATGTTCCCTGGATGCGAGCTAGGGTGTGCTTATTGCAACATTTCAGTGAATGGATGTGATAACTTGAGAGATGGCATAGATGGTCTCATCCAGAGTGGCCTGCTTCAAATCACAACATCAATACCTACCAATCCAGCAGTCTCCTTAACAACAATCCCCAAGTCTTCTACAAATACAACAACCATTGTTCCAAGCAACTCTTCAATCTCATCAACAAATGCTTCATCTGTTACTTCAACGGACCAAATATCCAGCAAACATCCCTTCTACAACTTCAGCACCCCTTCATTCAGAATCTCCTACAACAACAACATCCATCCATCCAACAATGTCTCCTACAACTTCAACAGCAAATGTCTCAACGGTTACAATTTATTATGATCCTGAAAATGATTCCGCCTACAACTCACAAAATGCCACCCCCATCAGAGCACCGGTCACAATATACTATGATCCACAAACCATCATGGTCCCTTCTGCAGCTGCCATCAGTCCAGTCACTATCACAGTGCCTGGGCCAGTACCTTATGAAAGCAGTAATGCCATCCCTTGGCATTACGGCTCCGATCTATACTGCAAAGGACAGAAAATCACGCTCGAATCATCAACTTCTCCACCACAAATAGACAATGTGGGGGGAGGCGGAGGCTTCACTCGAAGCGGACGTCTCTTTGCCCCACAAATTCAAAGACCCACTGCTGAAGCAGAAGCTGCTGCCAAGGCAAAAGGGAAGAGCATGGTGCAAGAAGAGCAAAATTTGAAAACACCTTTTGATCAAGAAGTTGATGAATTCATGAGAATCATCAAGAAAAGTGATTACAAGATAGTGGACCAGCTTCACCAGACGCCTTCCAAGATCTCTATTCTATCATTGCTTATGTGCTCCGAGGCTCATCAGAACGCACTACTAAAAGTCTTGCACGCAGCTTATATGCCAGAAGAGATCACAGTCAATCAGTTGGAAGCTGTGGTTGGGAATGTTAATGCTAGTAATGGACTAGGGTTTACCAACACTGATTTGACTACGGAAGGCCGCAATCACAACAAGGCTTTTCACATTACCATGGAGTGTAAGGGTGCAGTTCTTTCCCATGTACTGGTAGACACAGGGTCATCCCTAAATGTTTTACCTAAAAAAGCCCTTGTGAAGCTGGAGTATGAAGGATTGGCATTACAGCCCAGCAACTTGGTAGTAAGAGCCTTTGACGGCTCTAAGAGATTAGTTCTGGGAGAAATTGAGTTGCCTATAACGATTGGTCCACAAACTTTCAAAACGACCTTCTACGTGATGGACATTCAGCCTGCCTACAGCTGTTTGTTGGGTAGACCATGGATTCATGCCGCTGGCGCAGTTACGTCTACCCTTCACCAGAAGTTAAAATTCGAGTGGGAGGGCCAAGTCGTTACTATTTGTGGAGAGGAAGATATTTTTGTTAGCCATCTGGCTACATACAAATACATTGAGATGGATGGGGAGATCCATGAAACGATGAGTCAAGGGTTTGAGGCCTTGAACATAAATGAAACATCTTCTGTACCTGGAACCTCAATGACATCTTATCAACAAGCCCAGAAGGTTGTTGAGGAAGGAATCGCTCAAGGCTGGGGCAAGCTGTTGCCTGTGGAGAAGAAAGAGGATAGATTTGGGTTGGGTTACAAACCAACTCAACAAGATCAAGCAGAGGCTGCTAAGGAGCCCAACTTTGTTAGTGGGGGGATGCTCACCCCCGATGCTGTCAACAATTTGGAAGATGAGGATGAAAGCGACCGCAACCTGGAGAGTTGGATCCGTCCAAAGATCCCGGGGAGCAGTATCTCAAACTGGTCTTCCCAGGAAATTATAAGAGTTACTCCTGCAGAGTAATTATTATTTCCTGTATATTTTAAGCATGCATCAAGTCTTGCATCTTGCCCAAGATGACAAGACTCATTTTGTAATCGGGCCATCTGTAATTTTTGTGCAACAAGATTAATCAATGAAGTATCAGACATCTTTTTACAAATGAGTCTCTTTTTGCTTTTCCGCTCACTGTTTTTTCATTTTTCTTTTTGTAAAAAAAATAAATGACAGTGTTTTCAAAATGTTAACTTCATTTCACTTTTCTAAACAAGATTAAAATCAATCACTAAAATAAACAAACTGAACCCTTGCAGAGAGTGCCTTCCAGACCGCACCGACAACAACACGGCTATGACTTCGTATGACTTTGACAATCCAATCAATAAAGCTGATGAAGGGGTTGAAGAAGAGTATGAGCTTCCTGAAGAGCTAGCCAGATTGTTGAGACAAGAGGAGAAGGTTATCACTCCTCATCAGGAGGAAGTAGAGACGATCAATCTTGGTACAGATGAAGATGTGAAAGAAGTTAAAATCGGGGCCTGCTTACAAGACTCAGTGAAGAGACAACTGATTGACCTGCTCCAAGAGTATGTAGACGTGTTTGCTTGGTCTTATCAGGATATGCCAGGGTTGGACACCGACATTGTTATGCACAAGCTGCCTTTAAGAGAAGATTTCCCACCGGTTAAACAGAAACTGCGCCGTACTCACCCAGACATGGCAATGAAAATCAAAGAAGAGGTACAGAAGCAGTGGGACGCCGGGTTCCTTGCTGTAACTAGCTATCCGCCGTGGGTGGCTAACATAGTACCTGTTCCTAAGAAGGATGGCAAAGTAAGAATGTGTGTTGACTACCGGGATCTGAACAGAGCTAGCCCAAAAGATGACTTCCCATTACCTCACATTGATGTATTGGTGGATAATACGGCTCAGTTCTCGGTATTCTCCTTCATGGACGGATTTTCAGGATACAATCAGATTAAAATGTCACCTGAAGACATGGAGAAGACAACCTTCATCACACCCTGGGGCATGTTCTGTTACAAGGTGATGCCATTCGGACTGAAGAATGCTGGCGCAACATATCAACGGGCTATGGTGACATTATTCCACGATATGATCCATAAAGAAATCGAGTGTTATGTGGATGACATGATTGCCAAGTCCCTCACTGAAGAAGACCACCTGGTAAATCTGCTAAAGCTGTTCAAGAGTCTGAGGAAGTACCAACTAAAATTGAACCCCAACAAGTGCACATTTGGGGTGCGATCGGGTAAGCTGCTGGGTTTTATTATTAGCGAGAAAGGGATTAAAGTTGACCCTGATAAAGTCAAAGCCATTCAAGAAATGCCTGCGCCAAAATCTGAAAAAGAAGTTCAAGGGTTTCTAGGTAGATTGAACTACATCTCAAGGTTCATATCTCACCTTACGGCAACCTGCGAACCCTTGTTCAAATTGTTGAGAAAAGAACAGACGGTCAGGTGGAACGAAGACTGCCAGAGGGCTTTTGACAAAATCAAGGAATACTTGCAAGAACCTCCAATCCTTATGCCTCCAGTTGAAGGAAGACCTCTGATAATGTACTTGACAGTATTAGAAGAGTCAATGGGGTGTGTGCTGGGCCAGCATGACGAGTCTGGTCGAAAAGAGTATGCAATATACTACCTAAGCAAAAAGTTTACCGACTGTGAACAACGTTGTTCACTGCTCGAGAAAACTTGCTGTGCCTTAGCGTGGGCTGCTCACCGACTGAGACAGTATATGTTGACCCACACTACTTTGTTGATCTCAAAGATGGACCCAGTTAAGTACATATTTGAGAAGCCAGCTCTTACCGGACGGGTTGCAAGATGGCAAATGATCCTCACGGAATATGACATCCAATACACATCTCAGAAAGCCATCAAGGGCAGTGTATTGTCTGAATATCTCGCTGAGCAACCCATTGATGATTACCAGCCTATGAGATTTGACTTCCCTGATGAAGACATCATGTTCATAAAAGCAAAAGATCATGAAGAGCCTATTCACACTGAAGGGCCTGACCCGGAAGAAGAATGGACTATGATGTTTGATGGGGCTGTTAACATGAATGGTCGAGGTGTTGGTGCAGTACTCATTACGCCTAAGGGAGTTCACATGCCTTTCTCGGCAAAACTCACCTTTAACTGCACTAACAACGAAGCTGAATACGAAGCTTACATTATGGGTCTTGAGGAAGCCATTGACCTCAGGATCAAGACATTGACCGTATTCGGAGATTCAGCTCTGGTAATCAATCAAACCAACGACAAATGGTACACCCACCAGGATCATCTGATACCTTACAGGGATTATACAAGGAGGTTATTGACTTTCTTTACAACGGTCAAGCTTGAGTATATCCCTCGGGACGAGAATCAATTTGCAGATGCTCTAGCTACCATTTCATCAATGATCAAAGTTCAAGCTACCAACTTCGTACCTCAAATTTCAGTATCCAGACTTGACAGACCAGCATATGTGTTCACGGCAGATGTTGTCAAGGATGATAAGCCTTGGTTCCATGACATTAAGTGTTTCTTGGAGGATCAGACATACCCACCTGGGGCATCTTCCAATGATAAGAAGACTTTGAGAAGGCTTGCTGGCAGCTTCTTCCTGAATACTGATGGTTCCCTATACAAGAGGAACTTTGATATGGTGCTCCTCCGATGCGTTGATAGAACAGAGGCAGACTTGTTAATGCATGAAGTGCACGAAGGATCCTTTGGTACCCATGCTGGAGGGCATGCCATGGCTAAAAAGTTGCTAAGATCAGGCTATTACTGGATGACAATGGATGCTGACTGTTGTGCTTACGCCAGAAAATGCCATAAATGCCAGATTTATGCGGATAAAGTACATGTGCCTCCCAATCCTTTGAATGTGATGTCTTCACCTTGGCCCTTTGCTATGTGGGGCATTGACATGATTGGCAAGATTGAGCCAACTGCTTCGAATGGCCACAGATTCATCCTGGTTGCCATTGACTATTTCACCAAGTGGGTCGAAGCAGCTTCCTATGCAAATGTTACAAGGCAAGTGGTAGCCAGATTTCTGAAGAGGGATATCATCTGTCGGTACGGAGTTCCCGAACAAATCATTACTGATAATGGTTCCAATTTAAACAACAAAATGATGGCAGAGTTATGCCGGGACTTCAAAATTCGACATCACAATTCTTCTCCTTACAGGCCAAAGATGAATGGCGCTGTTGAGGCGGCTAATAAGAATATCAAGAAGATTATGCAGAAGATGGTAGTCACCTATAAGGACTGGCATGAGATGCTACCATTTGCTTTGCATGGGTACCGCACATCAATCAGAACATCCACTGGGGCAACGCCGTATCAGCTTGTGTATGGTATGGAAGCAGTCCTACCTGTTGAAGTTGAATTACCCTCCCTACGGGTGTTGATGGATGTTAAGCTGAACGAAGCAGAGTGGGTCCGATCCCGATACGAGCAACTGAGTCTGATTGAAGAGAAGAGATTAGCTGCAATCTGTCATGGGCAGCTGTATCAGAAAAGAATGAAGAGAGCCTTCGATCAGAAAGTCAGGCACCGAGAGTACCAAGTAGGAGATCTTGTGCTGAAAAGAATCCTCCCTCCTCATACAGACCACAGGGGCAAGTGGACTCCGAACTATGAAGGACCATTCGTGGTAAAGAAAGTTTTCTCTGGTGGAGCACTGATGCTCAGCACCATGGATGGTGAAGACTTCCCGTCCCCTGTGAATTCAGATGCAGTTAAAAAATACTTCGCATAAAATGACCCGCTGGACATAAAAACAGAATGTAAGTCCAGGCAAAAATAGGGCATCCCGGCGAGTCAAAAACAGAATAAAAGACTCGGGCAAAAATAAGGGAAAATAAACAAAAAATTTACACCCGCTGAGTTGAAAAGCCGCATTGGACAACTCAGGCAAAAATGGGTATCCCGATGGATTGAAAACCCGAAAGGGCAATCCAGGCAAAATAAGAGAATAAGCGAACAACTGCATTCTGAATTCGTCTGTATCGTTTACAACTTGGTAAACTTCAAAAGGATCAAGCTTCTTTCAGAATCAGCCTTCTTCAGAAAGCAAGACGAGAAGAACGTCAAATGTCATACGAGTCATAGCAAAAGGGAAGCTCCTCGAAGCGTCGTCAACATTGCCAGCATTTTGTTTCTCAATTTGTAACAATCTCCTCATTTCAGGGGATATGTTTCCTTGACTGTACCTTGCCAATTCAGGGCATTTGAACTAATAAGATCAGATTTTCAGTCATGTTTCGTCTTGTACATTTTTATTTACAAGAAATGTCTGATGTCTTAAGAAGAACTGATTGCATGAATACAGATGCTTACCTTCAAAATAAAAGTTACGTGCTTGCAGGAAATATACTTACTCTCAGAAATGTCTAAACTCCTATGACGGAATCCAGTAAAGGATACCTCGGGATCACTTGTGCGTTTCTCTATCTATGCAGGATTGCAGGTATCCAAAGCGCAACATGGGGCAGGTAAGCCTCATCCCGGCAAGCTGGCAAATCAACACTCAGTCTCAGCACTCAAAATGTTTTCTCCCCAGCTGAGTTGCCAGGCATCACTTCTCCAACAGGGCAGTACCAGAAGGTGCCCGTATCTCCAGCTGAGTTCTAGGAAGAAACTTCTAGGAAGATCTTTTAGTGATCTTTCTTCTTCCCCAGCCAAGTTGCCATCTACTATTCCTTCCCAGCCAAGTATAAAAGCCAGGGAACCATCTCCCCACAGAGCTTCAGCCTCTATCCAGAAGAGCAGCGCATGAAGGGATCACAACAGAGTGAAGAAAGCTTCTACAAACCCCAGCTGGGTCCCTTGTTACCAGGATGGGTCTATCAGTGACTTATTCCCCCCAAACAGATACATCTTGTTGGATCTACCAATGATCTCATTCCCAGCTGGGATGTCCACTTCAAACAGATCGACCTGAAATCTTCACAGCAACGGGATCCGAGTCCCAGTTTAGTATCTTTGCATAATCATGGCATTTGCATCATATTCACCCACGAAGCGTAGCATTCCGTCTAATACGGAGCATTGCGGCAAAAAGCAAACATATTGCATAATCATAAGCCATGCTTTAAATCAAACACTTGTGAATAATGACAATCCATCCGCAATATACAAAATACCTCCCAGATTCCCCAGCAAACACAGTTGCCTTACATTCCCAAACACCAGTATATACTCCTTGTGGCACCCGTCCGTGTCATATCCCCAGCAGAAAGCCAAAGACATCCTCTTTGCACTCACATATACTTAAACAATTCCTTGACGTTCGTCCATGTCATTTTCCCCAGTGCAGTAACATAAACACTTTGTACATCGGATACTTGTTTATACTATACTCTTCTCCTTTTGACACTCGTCCGTGTCACCCCCCCAGCAGATTGAACACTCGTCTATACATCACTCATACTTACTACTCATGTTACTCATACAGATACTCGTCCGTATCTTGTATACACCATTTATATATCCCCGCAGATTCAACACTAGTCCTTGTTCTTTGTTAACCAGATGGTACTCGTCCGTACCATCATCTCAGAACATGCGTCAAGCGTTTGTTTCTACCTGATACTCGTCCGTATCATAGTCTTAAGGATGCTCGTCCGCATCTTTAATCCATACACTGTGTAAAACACTCTTGTTTTCTCGAATATAGATACTTGTCTGTGTCTACTATTCCCCAGAAGAGTCCCCTCAGATTCAACACTCATCCGTGTTCTCTGTTAACCAGTTGATACTCATCCGTATCATCATCTCTGAACACGTGTCAGTATTTGTTTCTACCCGATACTCGTCCGTATCGTAGTCTTAGGGATGCTCGTCCGCATCTTTAATCCATACACAAACATCTAAACACTTATACCTTTTGTTTCTTGGATATAAACACTCGTCCGTGTTTACTATTCCCCAGTAGATTGTCAACGAAGCAATTTTCTTTTTTTTCTATCTGACATTCGTCCTATGTCATGATAAACTTTGAGAGCAGCCGTACCCTGTTAGGTGGCCGTCCTCCACCTCTTTATGATCGTCCTTCATCATGCTCATCCGATGACCGTCCCCATCGTTGATTTTCTATCCGACATTCGTCCTATGTTGTGATATTTAGCAGCCGTCCCCTGCTAGGTGATCGTCCTTCACCTTTTGATGATCGTCCTTCATCATTTTATCCAATGGCCGTCCCCGTTGTTGATTTTTGTTATCTGACATTCGTCCTATGTCAAGACAAACCTTGAGAGCAGCCGTCCCCTGCTAGGTGGTCGTCCTCCACCTCTTGATGATCGTCCTTCATCATGCTCGTCCGATGGCCGTCCCCATCGTTGACCTTTTATCCGGCATTCGTCCTATGTCGCGATATTTTCGGCAGCCGTACCCTGCCAGGTGGTCGTCCTCCACCTTAGATGATCGTCCCTCATCTTACCCCCAACAGAGCAGCCGTCCCCTGCTAGGTGATCGTCCTTCACCTTTGATGACCGTACCTCATCATCTGTTTATTTCATTTATTCTTTAACCCGATGGCCGTCCCCGTCGTGGTCCCTTTTCCTTTTCCTGATGATCGTCCTTCATCAGTTTAGCCCGATGGCCGTCCCCATCGTTGGTTACTTTACTTTGTGAACTTGATGGCCGTCCCCGTCATGTTTCATTAATCCCCAGAGAATTTTACAGCTTTACTTGATGGCCGTCCCCATCATAGTTCTTTTTATCCCCAGCATGTCGGCCGTCCCCGTCATTGCTTCACTTTCCGCACTTTTCCAGCATGTCGGCCGTCCCCGTCATTACTCTTTACCCAGCAGTCGTCCTCTGCTCGACGGTCATCCTCCGTCGCCCACACTTTACAATATACTTTATTTTCTTTTACAATCTATATCCCTTTTCTTCTTCATTCTGTGAGTGCAAATTTTGGACTATCTTTGGTATTCAACCACAAGTTATCTTGTTTGCCTGATAAGCCGTCGCTTACATCCTGCACAGCTAACTCATGTTTGAATAGGGGCAGCTGTAAACACCCCAAATTTTCCCTCACCCATTCACACCATGGTTTGTGATCATTTCATATGCATAAACACAATCATAGCATCTCATGCCACATTTTTGATTCACTGCATTGGTTCAAAGTCATCTGCATCTAGGGTTTGTGATCTGAGCAATCCAAGAGCCTCTTGAGCCACTCCAAAGGTCAACAATCACTTCAAATAGGTCTATGTGTGTTCAAGTATCATATTATACCCTCTCAAAATCAATAATGTTAAAGAATCACAAGAACTGGAAATGATGTGGAGGCAGAGCCAGGTTTGACTGCACAGTTGACCTAAAACTAGGGTTTTGGTTTCAAAGGCCATAACTCCAAATTTTTTGGTCATTCTTGTTTCTATTGGTCTCTATATGGTATAGGGAGTATGCATATCAAGTTTCATGAAGAAATTCCATAGGGAAGTCATCTGATCAAGAGTTGACTTTTCAGGCAAGTCAGTGCAAAATCAGGGCATCTGAGGCCCCCAATGACCCAACCAAAGGGCATTCTTCATCATTTTGATTGTATATGATCTTTATTTGATCATGGAAGATGTTGGAAGTTCACAAAATTGAATAATTTCAAGTCTTTTGCAAAGTTGACTTTTTGGGCAAGTTTGACTTTCAATGAAATTGTCATTTTAGGCAACTTTTTCAACCTTTACTTTCTGATTCAAGAAAGCTTCAAATGGAAAAACTTTGGTCATGAAAGTTGTAGAATGGATCATTCCCTTTTCAAAAAGTACAATAACATGACCTAATTCATTTTGGATCAAAAGTTATGGCTTGTCAAAGTTGGCAAAAAACACTAAATTTCAAGTTATGCACCAAAGAAGGCAAAGTTGCAAATTCACTTCTCAAGGCAAATTGGGCTGTCAAGTGCATTTCTAAACTTCACCATATGATCATACAACACATAAAAATCAGAATGGGCCAAGAGATCATTCACTTTTGTGGCCTATGGAGCAAGACTTTTTCATGAAAAGCAAAGGCAAGGCAAGTTGCAAAACTCATCATAAGACACAACCCACTTGCTTGCTAGCCTGCTGAGACACCCTAGGCCTCTCCCCTCATCATGCTGCGCAGGACACACTCCTTGTACTTGGCTAGAAAGTAGCCCATGCCTTCTTACACCAATTTTGACATTTTGGCAAAAGCACCCATACCAATCAATAAAGCACATGTCACTTCTTCTGACCAATGGCATTTGTTTATACAAAGAAAATGCAAGCCAAACACAACAAGAAGCAAGCCTGAAACACTTCACAAGACAGCATTCTCATTTTCACCCTCATTTGCAAAAGCTTTCGAAAACTATCACACATGCCACAAACACACAAACAAACTTCATAAACCAACTCAATACATCTTCCTGGTCACAAAGCACCTTTCAAAACAGCCTGAAACTCAAAGAATCAAAAACACGATTTCCTCACTTCACTGAACAGAACTTGCTCAATCTCACAAACCATCCCTTTTAAACACCAACCAAGCATTGCAAGCTTCTCAAGAGGTTCATTAGAGGCATTTTGGGTCAAAGGGCCAGCCAGAAAGTGTCAGAAATCAAAGCTCCATTTCAGGTGAGCTCAAGAACATTTTTTCCAGAAACATGTTTTTAAGTTCTTAAATGATTCTCTATGTTCCACTGATCATGCTGATATGTTTTATTTCGAAAATGATTGAGTATTGAGTATGTATGTTGTTCCTGAAACTTTTTGACCTAAACCCCTTTTGATTCGATTCAGCCTGGATACAAAAAATAAATGCATTTTGTTTGTTGATTCGTGTTGTATGATGTTTGGGGATGGATTCTGGGCAGAAAGATTTTGTTTTAGATGCCTAGGGAGTGAGATTGAGATTCTCAGGGGAGAGTGTGGCCGGAGAAGATGACCGGAGGTCATTTCCGGCCACCTGAAAGTGATTAGTGCATTAATGAGGATTAGGGCTAGGTTTGAATTCTGAGCGTAGGATGGGTTGACTGGCATTGACTCCCGCGTGAATGAACGCACCAGATTTCACATTAAAACCCTAATCATAATTATTTAATTTAATTAAGTCAGATTAGGTTAATTGGGGAAGTTTGAATCTCAGCCCTAGGATCACGCGCGAAGTCTTTCCCTCCTTCTCCAGTTTGAATGCAGGACATTGGATGCGCTGACTTTTCTTTTAATTCATTTTTATTCTCATTTTATTTCATTTAATTTGTACATTTATTTTAAAATAGCAAAAATTATTCAAAAATTCTGAAAATTTTTATGCACATTCTTATTAATTTTCAGAAACCAAAAACATTTTTATTTTTATTTTTTGCATTAAAAAATATTTTTAAATCATTTAAGAGTTTATTTTAATTAATTAATGAGAATTAATTAATTAAAAATACTTTTAGGTATTTAAAAATCACCAAAAAATTCATGAAACCTTCATAATCATTTAGAAACATTGTCCAACCCTCAAACCAAATTTCTTTTTTGATCTTGATGTCTTTTGAAAATTTTTCATGGAATTAAAATCATTTCAAGGCATTATTTTGATCAAAACTTCAAAAAATCATTTATGCCTAACCATTAAGAGTTGGACTTTGATTCTTCTTGCATTGCATTATGTTTAGCATGTAGTTTGTGATATTAAATTGGTTTGATTTGATCTTTCATTTTCCATTTGTTTGGCATTTTTCTTGTTAAGGTACCTTAAAACCCTAGAAAACTTAGAAAATTCATAACCCTAATTAGGTTAAGAGTTGGAACCTCTCCTTTGGGCAGTGAGTTAGTATAGGATTAGGGTCCCTTTGAGTGCATTTTCAATTTTTTATCTTGATGTTTGCTTCTGATTTTGGTTTTTGTTTGGTGCATTGATCATAAACCCTAATTTGGGCTTCCTTTTGCATTCATCTTGCATTTGTTTGCATAACATGACTTGCCATGACATTTTATGCATTCATTTGATTCATGGGACATCTTAAGACATATTAGAAGCATGTTTGATCTTTGCATCATATATTTGCCATGTTGTATGTCATTTGCATCTCATAACTGTTCATGTGTGTTCATGGTTCTAAACTTGCTCCATTTGCATTCTTTTGTTCATGTGATCATCCCCATGCCTTGTTTCATGTTTGCATCATCTCATAGCATCATTATCATCTCATATGTGCTTCTGGTTTTGATTTGCATCATGCCATTTCATCTCATTTGGCATTGCATTGCATTTCTTTCACTAACTTTTTAGGTGGTAAGTTACTTTGAGAAGTGAATTTGCCTTCACTTCTCACAATTTCTTTTCATCTCTTTCATGCATCCTTGCTGCATTTTGTTATGTGTTTGAGATTGAGCTTGCTCATTCTTCTTCTTCTTACTTTCTTTCCTCAAGTGACTTGTCTTCTTAAATGAAGCAAGTTACTTTGCTTCCTTTGCTCCTCTCATCTGCTTCCTGGTGGTTCCTTTGAAGATTCCTCTTGTCAAACTTCACAAACCTTAGGAACAACCAAGCATGACAATGATTAGGGTTTTGATTAGTTCCCCATTTAGATTTTACCTTTGTGTCTCATTGAGTCTTCTCTTCTCATCTCATAATCAGGGACTAAACCCTAAAGGTTTTAAGGCTTTGTGATTAAGCTTATGCCTGCATCCTTCTATTAGGATGGAGTGTATAACTTTAATCCTAAGTGTTAAACCCTTAATGTGTTTAAATCCTTTAATCAATCCATCTAACAATCACCAAGACATCAAGCTTGTAACTTGGGCCTTGCATTAGGGTTCTAATTCTTCCTTAATTGGTTAAGAAGGACTAACCCTAGTGTTAATGGACAAGTCCCCCTCAAGTTGTCTTACAAATCATAAAACTCATTTCTTAATCATATCATTATTTAAAATCCACTTAATAAAGGCTTTGTTTTGTCATAAGGTTAATCCCTAATCATGGATTAAGTTGAGGAGCTTTCCTCAGCTTAAACACTCTCATCTAATATCCTTCTATTAGGATGGTGTAATGAGTTTGTTTAATCCCTGATTATGGCTTAATCTCATTACTTAACACTAAACAAAAACCACAAAAACATCTAAATAATCACAAGTAGGTTAATGACCTTAATCCTATATCAAAGGTGTTTAAGTGTGAGAAGCTGACTTCACACTTAAGGTATTCTCATTACCCCTAATCAGAGGGAGGATGTGATGAGTTTACTAAATCCATTGGTTTAGGTTTAAGCTCATTAACTTATGACAAATTCAAAAGCAATAAAAGACTGAAAACTCAAAAACAAACAATAATTGTCTCCTCCGGGATTCTTTTCTCATCTCATTCACTCGCAAGCGAGAACTTGCTTCTTCCGTCTAATGCAAGACAGTTTGCACCTGAGCCAGATAGGTCATACACTTGAGCATAGACAAGTAAGCAGTTCACAAGTCAATTCACCTTTCAGTCTCTTTGGGTCGAACTACGGTGTTCTGACTTCCTCATTGCACGAGAGGATACGTAGGCATAACTTAACAGTTATCGAACAAAAGTCTCTGTATATTCCCCCTCCTTCCAGCATTATTATTTGAGCCTCATAGTCTTGAGCATTTCACTCCTGTTCTCACACTGACACTTCTCTTATACACTTTACACTTCTTTTACACTGACACCTGTACATCCTTTTCCAGCTCTTTTATACACAGATTGCACTGACACTACCCCTTTAAAACACAAATCTTTTAAGCGTGGATCCCGTCGAGTACGACGGACAATCTGGGTGCTAATACCTTCCCAGGTTGTAACCAACCCCCTTTCTCAGTCTCTCTGGTTCGCAACCGTCTTATCCATATCTTTTCTAGGTCTATGCAGCATTGCCTTTCCTCCGGGATAAAAATGCCTAGCTGGCGACTCTTTTCATTCCCTGTGAGTTCACTCCTGTGTGTTCTCGCACCCTCCTCTCGCCGACCGTTCGCGTCTGTACCCTATTTGACCCGGCTTCATTTAGTGGGAGCGACACAACGTACCTCTCGGGTACTCTGTTATGCTAAGAACTTATTTGTGGATGATCGGATGCTATACTACATCATCTGTAATGTTTTGCTGCCCAAGGATTCCAACTTGTCTCAGATCAATGATTTGGAAATTCAAGTTCTATTTGCTGTCAAGAACAAGATTAGGGTGAACTGGCTTCCTACTATGATGTATCATCTGAAGCAACAACTTTCTCTAAAGACAATATTACCATATGGCCGCCTCTTTTCAAGAATCTTGGAAATTACCGATATGGAAATCGGTAGAGAGCCTTTTATTGCTATGTCTACTATTGCTAATGAGATTAATGGAGTCACTATCATAAAAAACACCGACATAATTCAAAGCAATGATGGAACCTACAAGTATGATGACAGATCCTCCACCTCCATTCCACCTATTCCGGAAACCGGCATCACAAATGACTTTCTCTATTCAAACATCATGACAAACCACCATGAAACCATGCGTGCCTTCAAAATCCTTCGTAACTTAGTCTTAAGCTCCCGAAACCCCCCCGAGTTTGTTGATGAGGATGAGGACGGTAGCGAAGAGGAGGAAGAAGATGATGAGGATGTGTCAGATGAGGATTGAGGACCATGTTTTCTTGTTGATTTTTTACTATGTTTTAAGTCTAGTTTATGTTTTGTTGTTTCAAACATAAGTCCTAAGTTTATTAGGAAATTTTGGTTTCCATGTATTAAGTTTTTCCGCATTATGATTTGTACTCTTGTTGGTTATGTTGAATCTTGTCTATGCTTCTATGTGTGTTTTGTTTGCATGATTACTTGTTGCGTATTTCTATTCAATGCTTGTATGGTGAATTTTCTTTCATATCAATGCTTGTTGGTCTCTTCCTTTTTGCTAATGCAAAAAGGGGAGAAGACTTTGTTTCTCTAATGCCTCTCGATGCAGAATTTCTGTTGCTACTGCCGCTATAATTTAGGGGGAGTTGTTATCCTTAGGGGGAGGATCTTCTTAGAGAAACGTCGATCAAGCTATCGCAAATTTTTTGGTTGTCATCATCAAAAAGGGGGAGAATGTAGAAGCATTCCTTCAACCTCGAAGATTTTGATGAAGACAACGCGACTCATGCGCTTCATACTTACAAAAAGTCAAGAGCTCTCAACATGATCAAGCAATAAGCATCGGCATTGTGATCAAGCTTCATATGCACTTTCGGTTTATTTCAAAGCTTGGACGCATACGTTGAGGTATGTCAAATCCCTTTAAAGATTGATGTACAAGTGTTCAATTGATCATTTCATATGTTATCATAATGCATACAATTTTTGGAATGTTTTTAAAATGGTTTAACACTTTTAAAAATAATAATTTTTCTGTTTTTAACAGTGTTAACCGGTTAACCGGTTAACGGCTTCAATTTTTGAAAGACAGTGTTAACGTTTACATGCGTTAACCGGTTAACCATTTGGTTAACCGGTTAACACTGAAAGATTTTAAAAAAATTATTTCTTTAAAATTCAAATTATACCTTTTGATTATACCTTTTCAAATAAATTATGTTTCATAATTTTTTCATACCTTTTTGAAAGGGTGTTTTGAATAATATATATTCTGAATTTTTTAAATTCATAAACACCTAGAATTTTTCATAAAAATCACTTAATCAAATTCACTCTTTTTCATATATTTTCAAACCTTAAAAGTGTTCATATTTTGATTCATAACATTTCATATTCATCTTGAACACTTGTATTAAAAATTGAGAAGTGGATTTTGATCAAAGGAGAAGATCAATTTTATATTGATATCACTCATTGTACTATTCTCAAAATTACAAAGAATTAAAATAGATTTTCTATTGTGACTTGTGATCCAGGATTGTTGGACACAAGGGATAGTGATTCCAAGAGGATTGTTCTTGCACACTAGGTTTGTTTAGTTGTTTAGAAAGTCGGCCTCACCGATTGAAGGTGCGACAGGTTGTACATTCCAAAAACTAGTGGAAAATATCTTTCATGTTGGAAAGGGGACTGGATGTACCTTCTGACTGTGAAGGGAACCAGGATAATTTGCTGTGTCTCTTTTACTTTCTCGCTTTATCGCTTTCATACCATAAACAAGTAAAAGAGAAATCCATCCATCAAGAAAATAATCGAGAAATTTTATAAGACCTAATTCCCCCCCTCTTAGGCGTACTTTGAAACTACAAATGAGAGGTTAGAAAAGCTCCAGATCGAGCATATGACCAAGATTGAGAAGACAGATGATTACATCAGAAAAGCCCGAGCAGGGGAGTTGGTATTGAAGAATGCTTGCAAAGAAGCCAAGATTCAAAAGGCCAGAGCAGAGCACTACTTGGAAGAGAGTCAGGCTAGGTGGATCAGAATCACTGAAGCTCGTCTGTAGGAAGATCAGAGGACACATGCTAGGATAAAGCAGCTGGAAGCTAATGAGAAGAAGAGTCAGGAAGCCTTGTTAGCAGCACAGAAGGAAATCTCCAAGATGAAACTCCAGGCGGAGTTGAAGAGATCAAAGGACCAAGGCAAGTACCAGAAGTTGACAAGTGCCATTGCCACCAGGAACCTTCTTATCAGGACAATCACAGAGCATCCAGTTGGACCAGTGACTGATGCTCTCCTGAAGGAAGCTAGAGAGGGTGACTTTGGGCTGGATGTTTGATTTCTTTGTACTTGTATTTCATTTTGGTTGTACTTTATTTCTCATGATAATTTGGTTGTATTTCTCGACTTTGTTGTATTTTGACCCACCATGGGAACTTGTTGTACTCATAAACTATGTATCTTTTGCATTTGTAATGTATGGTTTATGTATTACTTGGATTTATTGGACTTCATTTCTCTTCAACATCATCATTCCTGGAGATCTGGAAGGTCAAAACCAAAGAACCAAATCGGATACCCTTGGAAGACAAATAGGCATACTGCATTGCATACTAACCTCATTCTTTGTTTTGTAGGCATTTTTGTTGTTGTTTTCTCACTTTGTTGTGGTTTCAGGAAACATTGCTCGTAGGAGGGTTTTCCCCATCAACAGAGTTCACTGGTATCCTACAAGAAACAACCTTCTGAGCTTACAGATGGACCAAGTTCAACAAGATTTGACTGACGTTAGAACTCAGATGGATAATGAGAGAACTGAGATGAGGGCTCAGATGAACCAGTTCATGGCAGTAATGACTGGGTTGGCCCAAAGTCAAGAAAGGTTAAGAGAGTTAGTCGAGCGGCAAACTCCCGAAGAGAATAATCCAGGTACAGGAGGTACTAGTAACAATGATCATGGGAAGCCACAAACAGATGCGCCAGAGTTTGGGCCTCACCTCAATCCTAAAATCAATGCTATCAGAAATACCCAAGGAAATACTGGAGGTCATGCCTTGCAGGAGGACCCTTAAGAGGAACATTTTACAGTAATTGGTGCTGGAGATGAAGCCTATGATCTTCGTCTGGACGAAATAGCCGAGAAGCTGAGATCTTTGGAGTCCCAAAACTCTTTAGGATTTGATGTTATGGACATGGGTTTAGTTAAGGGAGCCAGGATTCCTCACAAATTCAAGCCTCCTTGCTTTGAGAGATATAATGGTACCTCTTGTCCACGTACTCACCTGCAGTCCTTCCTGGGGAGACTAAAAGCTTATACCATGGACGAAAAGTTGTGGATGTTCTACTTCGAAGACAGTCTGACCGGGGCATCCCGTGAATGGTATTCTCACCTATCCAGAGCAACAGTCATGAATTGGAAGGATTTGGCTGAAGCTTTCATACACCAGTATCAATATAACTTGGACATGGCTCCCAACAGGACCCTCCTAATGGGTATGTCACAGTCTTCAAGAGAAAGCTTCAGAGAATATGCCCAAAGATGGAGACAACTTGCTGCCGCTGTCCAGCCTCCTATGTCTGAGAGAGAAATGGCCGACATGTTTATGAACACCCTACAGGGGACATACATTGACAGACTTGCTGCTTTCTCATCCACCAGCTTTGTGGATGTAGTTATAGCTGGTGAGAGAATCAAGAGTCTGCTGAAGATGGGCAAAATTTCAGATAATGGTGCCAGTTCCAACAATACAAGGAAACCTTTCACAGGACCTCGTAGGACAGGTGAGACCAACTCAGTGCATATGGGCAGAGGTAGGCCTCAATAAATGCCAAGATCAGTAGCTGCTGTGACGATTCCAGCACCAGCACCTCAACAATAGTATCCTCCACAACCACAACACTATCCACCGCAACAACAATTTCCTCAACAGAGATCTTACAACAATAACAATCAGCAACAACGGCCGTTTCAACCAAGGCCTTCACAAATCAACAGGGTTATCGATCCCATTTTGATGCCCTATGCTTCCTTACTTCCACAAATATTAAAGCTCAACTTGATTGAATTGAGGACTCTGGCCCCACCAGATCCCCAAAATCTTCCAAGAAACTACGATGTTAATGCCAGATGTGCCTTCCATTCCAATGCACCTGACCATACTACAAAGAAGTGCAGAGCCTTACACATGAAGGTTCAGGATTTGATTGATTCAAAGGCAGTTAACTTTGCACCCCCTCCAAGTGTTACCAAGAATCCTATGCCTAGCCATGGTGGGCCTAGGATTAATGCCATTGAGGATGATCAACCAATGAACCTAATTGACAGTGTTGCAAGTATTCAAACACCTCTGGCCGAGCTTAAAGCCCAACTTTTAAAGTGCCAAGTGTTCCCGGGTTATGAGGCCCACTGCGAAGCTTGCAAGATTTCCATCAACGGTTGTGCAGGTTTGAAAACCGGTATCAATAATCTCATAAAAGAAGGCACTTTACAGATCACTTCAACAGTTTTAGCTCCTACAACATCAACAGCTATTCCTCCTACAACACCAGCACATGTCATTCCATCAGATGTAACAAGTATCGCTCCTACAACTTCAACAACAACCATTCCAACGGATTCTTCTACAACATCAACAACCATCCCTTCTTCCACTTCAACAAAAAACAGTTCAACACATCCTTCTACAACAACAACAACCATCAATGAAGACATTTCCACAGTTACTATTTACTATGATCCCGCAACAATCCACGTTCCAGACTCACAGCAACATCTCCATCAAAATCAGCAACCTTCATCACCAGCACCATCTCCGGTCAGACCTCCTGTTACAATTTATTATGAACCTCAGACTGTCTCAATTCCTTCTTCCGCAGCAATTAGTCTGGTTACTATCACGGTACCAGGACCAGTTCCATATGACAGCAGCAGTGTCGTGCCTTGGCACTATGGCTCAGATTTGTACTACAATGGAAAGAAAGTCACTCTTGATACTTATACACCACAGATTGATAATGTGGGGGGAGGAGGAGGCTTCACTCGAAGTGGACGTCTCTTTGCCTCACAATTCCAAAGAACTAATGCTGAAGCAAAAGCTGCTGCCAAGGCTAAGGGCAAGAGTGTGGTACCTGAAGAGCCTATTACCAAGGAAACTCAGAAGACATCCTTTGACCAGGATGTGGACGAGTTCATGAGAATAATCAAGAAGAGTGACTACAAGGTTGTGGACCAGCTCCATCAGACCCCCTCCAAAATCTCTATTCTATCACTGCTAATGTGTTTCAAAGCCCACAAGAATGCACTTCTCAAAGTCCTGCACGCAACTTACATGCCAGAAGAGATTATAGTTAATCAACTAGAAACAGTGGTTTCAAATGTCAATACTAGCCATGGGCTAGGTTTTACTGATGCTGATCTAACTACGGAGGGCCATAACCATAATAAGGCTTTGCACATCACCTTGGAGTGTAAGGGTCCTGTTCTCTCTCATGTCTTGGTTGACACTGGGTCCTCACTCAATGTTCTTCCAAAGAAAGCCTTGGTCAAAATGGAATATGACAGTCTTGCACTGCATCCAAGTAACCTGGTAGTGAGAGCCTTTGACGGTTCTAAAAGATCGGTTCTTGGGGAAATCGAGCTGCCTGTGGTGATTGGCCCACAGATCTTCAAAACTATCTTCTATGTGATGGACATTCAGCATGCATATAGTTGTTTGTTGGGTCGGCCATGGATTCATGCCACTGGAGCTGTAACATCGACCCTTCACTAGAAGTTGAAATACGAATGGGAGGGCCAAGTCATCACAATCTGTGGGGAAGAGGATATTTTCGTCAGTCATCTAGCTACTTACAAGTATATTGAGATGGACGGAGAGATCCATGAGGCAATGAGCCAAGGGTTTAAGGCCCTCAATATCAATGAAGCAACAACTGAAGTGTCTGGTACTTCAATTTCCTCTTATAAGCAAGCTCGGAAGGTTGTTGAAGACGGGAATGCCCAGGGCTGGGGCAAGCTGCTACAAGTTCGGATCAAGGAAGACAAGTTCGGGTTGGGTTACAAACCATCCCGACAGGTCCAAGAGGAGGCTGCTGAAGCTCCCAAATTTATCAGTGGGGGAATGTTAACCCCGAATGCAATCAACAATGTGGAAGACGAGGCTTGAAAGTGACTTCAACCTGGAGAGCTGGATTCGTCCAAGGGTCCCAGGCCAGCAAGTCCTCAACTGGTCTTCCCAGGAAATTATAAGGATTACTTCTGCAGAGTAATTATTATTTCCTATTTAAGCATGCATCAAGTCCTGCATCTTTCCCAAGATGTCAGGACTCATTTTGTAATAGGGCCATATTTGTATTTTGTGCAAATGAATGATTAATGAACAAATGGACATCTTTTGCAAACGATCTTCTTTTTTCTCTCACTGTTTTTCATTTTTGTTGTTTTCGCACAAAGCAATAAATGGCAATGTTTTCAAAATAATAACTCCATTCACACTTTTTCTAAACAAGATTAAAATCAATCACTAAAATGAACAAATCTCAACCCTTACAGAGATAATCCTCCATATTGCACCGACAACAACACTGCTATGACCTTGCATGACTTCGACAATCCAATTAATCAAGCAGATGAAGGGGTTGAAGAAGACTATGATTTTCCCGAAGAGTTGGCTAGGTTGTTGAGACAAGAGGAAAAAGTTATTGCTCCTCATCAGGAGGAGGTTGAAACTGTTAATCTTGGTACCGAGGAAGATGTAAAGGAAGTGAAGGTCGGGGCCAGTCTGCAAGCTCCAGTGAAAGAACATCTCATCAGTATGCTTCGGGAATATGTTGACGTCTTTGCTTGGTCCTATCAAGATATGCCAGGTCTGGATACGGATATTGTCATGCACTGATTACCACTGAAGGAAGATTGTCTGCCAGTTAACAAGAAGCTACGCCGTACTCACCTAGATATGGCCATGAAGATCAAGGAAGAAGTACAAAAGCAGTGGGACGCCGGTTTCCTTGCTGTAACTAGTTACCCGCCGTGGGTTGCTAACATTGTACCCGTACCTAAGAAAGATGGCAAGGTGCGTATGTGTGTGGATTACCGGGACCTGAATAGAGCTAGACCGAAGAATGATTTCCCATTACCTTACATTGATGTATTGGTAGACAACACAACTCAGTTCTCAGTATTTTCTTTCATGGACGGATTTTCGGGATATAATCAGATTAAGATGTCACCCGAAGACATGGAGAAGACAACTTTCATCACACCATGGGGCACGTTCTGTTACAAGGTAATGTCGTTCGGTCTAAAGAATGCCGGTGCAACATATCAACGGGCTATGGTAACATTATTCCATGATATGAACCACAAGGGAATTGAGGTTGATCCTGACAAAGTCAAAGCCATTCAGGAGATGCCTGCACCTAAGACTGAGAAAGAAGTTCGAGGGTTCTTAGGTAGATTGAACTATATCTCAAGGTCCATATCTCATCTCACTGCAACCTACGAACCCTTGTTCAAGCTGTTAAGAAAAGAACAAACAGTCAGGTGGAACGATGATTGTCAGAGAGCTTTTGACAAGATCAAATAATATCTGCAAGAACCTCCAATTCTCATGTCTCTGATAGAAGGAAGACCTCTAATCATGTATCTGACAATATTAGAAGAGTCACTGGGGTGTGTGTTGGGCCAGCATGATGAGTCTAGTCGAAAAGAGTATGCAATATACTACCTAAGCAAAAATTTTACCGACTGTGAACAATGTTATTTATTGCTCGAGAAAACTTACTGTACTTTAGCGTGGGTTGCTCGCCGACTAAGACAATATATGTTGACTCATACTACCTTATTGATCTCAAAGATGGATCCAGTCAAGTACATATTTGAGAAGCCAGCACTTACCGGAAGGGTCGCAAGATGGCTAATGATTCTAACAGAGTATGACATTCAATACACATCTCAAAAAGCCATCAAAGGTAGTGTATTGTCTGACTATCTGGATGAGCAACCCATTGATGATTACCAGCCTATGAGATTTAACTTCCCTGATGAAGACATCGTGTTCTTGAAAGAAAAAGATTTTGAAGAGCATGTTCACACTGAAGGGACTGACCCAGAAGAAGCATGGACTATGTGTAACACCCCAAAATTTGCCCTCTTATTTATTATTATCAACCTCGAGCGATTTACGCTTCATTCCCGCATCATTCCACATATCATTGCATCACATTTAAATAAATAAATAAATAAATCATCATCCTTTGCATACGCATGAGGTGTGTGGTCGATCGAGGCTTGCCAAACATTGGAGTTCAAGAGAAAAATAATATCCCTAAAATAATCCAAACCACTTCCAATCTAACCAACCAAAAAAGGGAGATTTCACCTTTCCCTCCATTTTCCCTCTGTTTTCCTTCCACTTTCCTTCCACATTTCCTTTCATTTCTTCCCCTCTTATTTTTTCCACTTCAATTCCACTCCTTTTCCCTTGGATGCTTCTACCATGTTCTACAACCTTCTAGAGTATTCCATGGAATATTCCAAGGAATATTCCCTCTCCAACCCTAACCCTAACTAACTACAAACCTAACTCCATTCCTAAACCTAATTCCATTCCCAAACCTAGCTCCAAGCCTAGCCTCTATATAATCATTAATCACTTCAATGCAAAAGGTTCCCAAGTTTTGTTCCCAATTTTTCACTCTCTCACAATTTCTAGAATCACTTTTTCTCTCTCACTTTTCCTCCATTTCCCTTTTCACCAAAGCTTTTTGAAGAAGCTCTTCAAGTTTCACATCGAAACTTGAAGATCTTAAAGCTTAGCCTTCAACCTCCATTGATTGTGGATTGTAGAAGAAAAAGCTACTGATTTTTGTGAAGATTTCGACTTATCGGAAGTGCAAGAAGGCTCAAGCATCAAGAACGCATTTATTTTGCGGATTTGCGGTTTTCTTGGTTTTCTCTTCGATAAAGCTCCGATTCTTGCAACATTTACTGAAGCACTTCTCCGCTTCGTAGGTTGGTAATCTAAAACCATGCTAGCTTTAAATTATTCCCTCCATCTCTCCATTTCGACATTCTTTAAGTGCTTTTCGTATTACTTATGGCTTATTATATTTTCGTTACGTTTTGCTTGCGAGTTGTGGTTTTTTGATGGATTAGAAGTTAGGTTGTAGCTTGTTATAAGTTCTAGCATGTGTCAATAAGCCCTAATTGAGTAGAAATTCCTGTTAACATGATTAGATGTGTGCTAGGTTTATTTAGAAGTAAGTTTGTGGCCAAAAGCACTTATTTCAAAGCAAATTTTCACTTTCTGTTCAGCATTAACCGGTTAACGCACTTGGTTAACCGGTTAACGCGTGCGGTTTGCCACACATTAGTGCTGTCTGGGGTCTGTTATCCGGTTAATGCTGTAGAAATTCAGAATTTTAGCTTATTTGCTTGATTTTTCTTGCCTCTTTGTGCCTCTAATGTTCATGCATGTTTAGGTACTCATTTTAGGGAATTTTCTAGGTTTGTTTCGACATCTCATTCCCCCATTTCAAGTCGTTTCGACGCGTTTCCGTTTATATTGCATATTATGCGTTTATGTTTTCATTTGTGTATAATTTGACTCATTGCATTTTGTTGCTATGTCTATTCATTATTTGGCATGTAAATAATCATGTTGCATTCTGTTTTTGCATCTGTTGCACAATTCGTTAACTCATTTGCATTTCATTGTATCAATATATATGTTGCATTTCACATAACCATGTATGTATGTGCATTTGGTTGCATTTGGTTACATGTTTGATCATATCATTCACATCAATTCAATTTTGAATTTTGCATTGAGCTTGGCATTCTTGTTGATCTATCATGTTGCATATTCATGATCAATGCTCATTATGTTCATATGCCATGTTCATGTGCCATATTTTGCATACTTGTTGCATAATCAATCATGTGGTGTATTCTTGCATAATCCTCCCAAAATAATTATGGCACTCATTTATGTATATTGATCTATGTTCAAATGCATATTCATGATTAATTGGTATATTTTTCATTAAGTTTGTGCATTAAAAAATGAAAATAATCAAATCTGCATTTTCCATTTCACAGCTGACTTTGCATATAGGTGCTGTAAAATACATGCTGTTTGTTATGTTGTTCATGCTGTATGTGACTTTTTACACCTACCTTTTCATGATGTATGTGTAAACACCCCAAATTTGCCCTCACCCATTCACACCATGGCTTTTGATCATTTCATATGCATAAACACAATCATAGCACCTCATATCTCATTTTTGATTCACTGGATAGTTTCTAAGTCATCTGCACCTAGGGTTTGTGATCTGAGCAATCCAAAAGCCTCTTGAGCCACTCCAAAGGCCATCAATCACTTCAAAGGGATCCATGTGTGTTCAATCATCATAATGCATCTTCTCAAAGTCAAAAATGCAAAAGAATCACAAGAACTGAGGTTTGTATGGAAGCAGAGCCAGGATAGACTGCACAGTTGACCTAAAATTAGGGTTTTGGTTTCAGAGGCCATAACCCCAAATTTTTTGGCCATTCTTGTTTCCATTGGTCTCTATATGGTATAGGGAGTATGCATATCAATTTTCATGAAGAAATTCCATGGGGAAGTCATCTGATCAAGAGTTGACTTTCTGGACAAGTCAGTGTAAAATCAGGGCATCTGAGGCCCCCAATGACCCAACCAATGGGTGATCTTCATCATTTTGAGTGTATATGATCTTTATTTGATCATGGAAGAAGGTTGAAGTCCACAAAAATCAAGAATTTGGAGTTTTTGCAAGTGTTGACTTTTTGGGCATAGTTGACTTTTCAAGAGTGCTTCATTTTAGGTCATTTTTCAAGCCTTGATTCTTGATCCAAAAATGCTTCAAATGGAAAAACTTTGGTCATGAAAGTTGTAGATTACATCTTTCCCTTTTCAAAAAGTACAAGAACATGATCAAACTCTTCTTGGATCAAAAGTTATGGTGTGACAAAGTTGGCAAAAATCATTGATTTTCAAGGCATGCTTCAAATGAGAATTTTGCAAAATCATGAACCAAAGCCAATTGTAACTTCTAATTCACTTCAAACCAGTATGCAAACATTCAATATGTCCTAAAAGTCATAATTGGACCAAAGATTACATGTTTATGGTTTGTGTAACAAGGCATTTTTCACAAAGTTTCAAAAAGTGACAACTTGCAAAAACACTCATCACACTTCACCAACTTGATGCATTGGATGCTGCACCTTGCTAGCCCTCTCACCTCATCTTGCTGCACCAGAACCATGCCTTGTACTAGCTATAACTTAGCCCATGCTTCTCTTACAAAGAAGTTGACATTTTGCAAAAGGTGACTTACCTATCATAGCAGGCCATGTCACATCATCTGGCCAATTAGAATTGTTTATACTTTCCATTTGCAAGCTAAATATAACACCAAGCAAGGCTGAAACTCTCTCAAGCATCACATACACAAACACACCTCATTTTGCAAATTGCTTCGAATCTGCCTCCACAAACTACAAACACTCAAACAAATTCCTCCAATCATCTCACCCTGCCTTGTTGAGTAGAAACCACCAAGGTTCAAGCCTGAAACCAGCCTGAACTGAGCTTCACCATTTTCCACCCCAGTCTGTATTTTCCTTCGAATCAACCTCCACAGCCATCAAACATCCAAGCTCTTTTCACCAACAAATCAAGCACCTCAAAAGGAGTCAAAACCACCCTTCACTTTGATCTGAAGCTGCCTATACACAAAGCTCATTTTCTGCTATATCAGTTTGGTAACTCTTGAAATAGCTTGCTAAAGCTCATTCCAAGCCTGCCATTAGTACCAGGGGAGTCAGTGGAGCTAGCTTGCATCAAGGAACTGCTCTGAAAGCCCAGAAACAGGAGTTTTCACCTCAGGTATAACCAAGAACACATTCTCATAAAGCTTTGATTTTTTGTTATAAACTGAAAGTGCATGCTCTGAGGATCATTGTGATGTGTGTAGAATTGAAAATGGTGGAAAAATGAGCATTTTATGAGTGTCTGAAAGTTCGGCCCCATTTTTGTTTTGCTTCGATTTAGCTTGTTCTTGCTAGTTAAATGTTGATTGATTGTTTATTTGAGTTGCTAGAAGTTTGGGGATTGTTTCTGGGCGTTTAATTTTGCTTGGGGTGGTCTGAATCATGTTTTAGGGTTTTTGGGGTGCCGGAGAAGATGACTGGAGCTTCTCTCCGGTCACCTGAGTGTGTTTAGCCCTAATCTCAGGTCATTAATGAGATTTGAATGCTGGGCGTTGGATTGGGTGGAAATGTTGACTTCCCGCGTGGATAGAGGGCCCAGATCATTTGGATTAGCCCTAATTCATTTTATTAATATTAATCAATTGTAATTAAGTTAATTGGCTCAGAGTGAACCACATCCGTCCAGATGCGCGCTGGTCAATGCATTTAAATCCAGGGATCATCCCAGCCATTCCTTCTGTTTACTTTCCTTTTATTTAATTTATTTTCATTTCCTTTTTCATTTAACTTGCATAATTATTTTAAAATAGTAAAAAATGTGTAAAAATTATGAAACTTTTTCTCATAAGTTCTATTAATTTTTATGACACAAAAATATTTTTGTTTTATTTTTTCTCATTAAAAAAGTATTTTTAAATATTTAAAAGATTATTTTTAATTGATTAATAAAAATTAATTTATTAAAAATACTTTTAGGTATTTAAAAATCACAAAAAAATTCATGAAATGTTCTAAGACATTTAGAAACATTGTCCAACCTTCAAACCAAATTTCTTTTTTGATCTTGATGCATTTTAAGAATTTTTCATTGAATTAAAATCATTTTTGTGCATTATTTTGATCCTAAGTTCAAAAAATCATTTATGCCTATTCATGAGGAGTTGGACATTGATTCTTTTTGCATTGCATTGTGTTTAACATGTAGTTTTTGAGATAAAATGGCCATGGTTTGATTCCTCATTTTCAATTTGTTTGGTATTTCTTTTGTTTAGGAACCCTAAAAACCCTAAAAACTTGTAAAAATCATAAATTGAGATTGGTTGAGAGTTGAGACCTCCCCTTTGGACATTGGTTTAGTATAGGTTTAGGGGTCCTTTGAGTGGCATTTTCCATTTTTTATCTTAGGGTTTGCTTCTGTTTTCGGTTTTTGTTTGATGTTTGATTCATAAACCCTAATTTGGGCTTTCACTTGCATCCTTCTTGCATTCTCTTGCATAGCATGACTTGCCATGACATTCCAAGCATTCTTGTGATTCATTTGACATCATAAGACATATAGAAAGTATGTTTGATCATTGCATCACATATTTGCCATCTTGTATGCCATGTGTGCTTCATAACTTTCCATGTATATCCATGCTCCTGAGCTTGCATCATTTGCATCCATGAACCTGTATGAACATCTCCATGCCTTGCCTCATGTTTGTAGCACTCCATAGCATCATTATCATCATCAACATGCTTCTGGTTTTGTTTAGCATCATACCATTTCATCCCATTTTGCATTGCATTGCATTTCTTTCTAACATTTCAGGTGGTAAGTAACTTGGGAAGTGAATTTGCCTTCACTTCTCACAACTTTTCTTTTCATCTCTCTTGCATCCATTGCTGCATTTTTGTATGTGTTTGAGATTGAGCTTGCTCATTCTTCTTCTTCTTACTTTCTTTCTTCAAGTGACTTGACTTCTTGAATGAAGCAAGTCACTTTGCTTCTCTTGATCCTTTCATCTGCTTCCTGGTGGTTCCATTGAAGACTTGTTCTTGAAAACCTCACAAACCTTAGGATCAACCAAGCATGACAATGATTAGGGTTTTGATTAGTCTCCCCTCTTAGTTTTACCTTTGTGTCTCTTTTGAGTCTTCTCTTCTCATCTCATAATCAGGGACTAAACCCTAAAGGCTTTAAGGCTTTGTGATTAAGCTTATGCCTGCATCCTTCTATTAGGATGGAGTGTATAACTTTAATCCTAAGTTTTAAACCCTTAATGTGTTTAACTCCTTTAATCAATCCATCTAATAATCATCAAGACATTACACTTGTAACTTGGGCCTTGCATTAGGGTTCTAATTCTTCCTTAATTGGTTAAGAAGGACTAACCCTAGTGTTAATGGACAAGTCCCTCTCAAGTTGTCTTACAAACCCTAAAAATCACTTCATCATCATATCATAAAATAAAATCCATCTGATAAAGGCTTGTTTTGTCATGAGTTTAATCCCTAATCATGGATTAAGTTGAGGAGCTTTCCTCAGCTTAAACATTCTCATCTGTTATCCTTCTATTAGGATGGTGTAATGAGTCTATTTAATCCTTGATTATGGCTTAATCTCATTACTCAACACTAAACAAAAACACCAAAAACATCTAAATAATCACAAGTAGGTTAATGATCTTAATCCTACACCAAAGGTGTTTAAGTGTGAGAAGATGACTTCACACTTAAGGTACTCTCATTACCCCTAATCAGAGGGAAGATGTGATGAGTTTGCTAAACCCATTGGTTTGGGCTTAAGCTCATTAACTTATGAAAAACTTTCAAAAGCAATAAAAGACTGAAAACTCAAAAACAAACAATAATCGTCTCCTTCGGGATTCTTTTCTCACCTCATTCACTCACAAGCGAGAACTTGCTTCTTCCGTCTAATGCAAGACAGTTAGCACCTGAGCCAGACAGGTCATACACTTGAGCATAGACAAGTAAGCAGTTCACAAGTCAATTCACCTTTCAGTCTCTTTGGGTCGAACTACGGTGTTCTGACTTCCTCATTGCACGAGAGGATACGTAGGCATAACTTAACAGTTATCGAACAAAAGTCTCTGTACATTCCCCCTCTTTCCAGCATCATTCTTTTAGCCTCATGATCTTGAGCAATTCATTCTCATTCCTACACTGACACATCATTTATACACTTCACACTTCATTTACACTGACACCTGTACATTTTCTTTTCCAGCTCTTTTATACACAGATTGCACTGACACTACCCCTTTAAAACACAAATCTCTTAAGCGTGGATCCCGTCGAGTACGGCGGACAATCTGGGTGCTAATACCTTCCCAGGTTGTAACCAACCCCCTTTCTCAGTCTCTCTGGTTCGCAGCCATCTTATCCATCTCTTTCTAGGTCTATGCAGCATTACCTTTCCTCCGGGATAAAAATGCCTAGCTGGCGACTCTATTCATCTCCAGTGAGTTCACGGCTGTGTGTTCTCATTGTCCCTCTCGCCGACCGTTCGCGTCTGTACCTTTATTTGGGCCGGTTCCACTTATCGGGAGCGACAGCTTGGCGACTCTGCTGGGGATCCTTATACTGCAACCAGGGCTTCTGGTTCTTTTTGTGGGTTCCTCCTAGCGCTTGTTTGATTTGTGTTTACTGGGGTGTTATGTGCTTATTTGTGTTGTATATTTGTATTTATTTTTGCTTTATGTACATTTACTTTACTGCTTTCTTTATTGCTTTTGCATTATATCATATTATCATACTGTACTGCTGGCTGGATCTGGTTTCTTGTTTTGGTGGGTGGGTGATTCATTGAGAGTTAAGGCCCTATACCTGGGACCTGAGTGACACCTAGGCTAGAGTGAATCATATTCTTTCCCATTCCATTTCGGTCTGGTGCGGGAATATGAAACACGGTTCAGATGTGGGTTTCTTCTTGAGAACTCTGTGTTGCAGATTTCCTGCAATGCTAGGGCTATCTGGGAAGCCTGCTAAGTCTGGATGACCTTTTAGTACTGACCTTCAGAAACTGAGGTGAATTAGAGGAGGAATTGTTATGGTTATTGTGAACACTGTACCTCCGGGTTAGAGGTGTTTACACTTCTCATAACTGATCCAAGTCTGAGGATCCTTGTTTTAGAACACCACCTGTGAGGGGGTTGGGCTGTTTACAGGTTTGCAGGTACCTTGACCTCAGAATACCCTGTTACTTTGATTGTTTAAGAATACTCCATGTTGGGCAGTTCTTGTGATTCTAAACCCTGGACTTGTGGCTCTTTATTTGAGTCCCCCACCCTGGTTACTGGATTTATAGACCTCCATCTGGGTTTCTTACACACATGGACTTATATCAGAGCATTTTGATCAGATCCAGCTCAGTCACAAACCCTTGCATAATCATTTGCATACATAACCATTGCATCATATTGACATTTGCTTATTTGTGTTTCAGGGTATCCATCTTCATCTGGTTTTAGTTTTGACCCCATCTTCAGCATTGACCTACCTTCATCAGCACTTGCTTCAGCTACTAGCTATCTATTCCAGCCAATCAGTGGCCCTTTCTCTTCAAATATTTTCATCAGCATTTGTCTCTACTCAGTCTCAACATCATGGCTCCAAAGAAAAGCAACATCACTTACCACTTCTTCCAGCCAGAGTTATCAGACATCAGGAGGATTCAAACCCTGATCACTCCAGACCATGTACCATTGTTCAGGGAGCACCATGGAGATATACTTGATATGGTCATGGATCTGGACCCTTCACAGAGAAGCCTGATCCACACTTGCCTTCAGTTTTATGATCCCCCACTAAGATGTTTTACTTTCCAGGATTTTCAGATGGGGCCCTTATTGGAAGAATACTCATCATTAGTTGGCATACCTATCAGGAGAGAGATCCCTTTCAACCCTGAGATGGCTTTCCCAAGTAATGAGGAGGTAGCCAAAGCATTGCACCTGGAACCAGTCTTGATTGGGCAACATATGACATCTAAAGCTGGAATCTCTGGTTTTCATCTGGATTTCCTAATTTCCCAAGCTAGTCTGAAAGCCTCCCTAGGGGAGTGGAAAGCTGTTTGTGCTTTGTTGGCCTTAAGCATATATGGGATTGTATTGTTTGCAGATGAGCCCCGATTCATTAGTAAGAGTGCAATCCACCTGTTCATTCTGAAGAACCCAGTGCCAACATTATTGGGGGATCTCTACTATTCAGTGCATCAGAGGAATGAAAAACAGAGGGGCAGATTAGTGAGGTGTTGTGCCCCATTGTTCCATACTTGGCTTCTCAGGCATTTACCCAGGACAGATGCATTTTTGAACCCTCATCAACAGAAAAACTGGGCTGGGAGGCTTACTACTCTCACTTCAGCTAATATCAGGTGGTGTACCCAAAGCACCAAGGGCAGGGATATCATCACCAGCTGTGGGCATTTTCCCAATGTTCCCCTAATAGGAGTTAAGGGTAGTATTAATTACAACCCTCTGCTGTTTAAAAGACAACTGGGCTATGCACTGGTCCACACTCCTAAGGCACAGGACTTGGTTGAGACTCTTTACTGTGAAAACAAGATTAGTCTGGCAATTGTTAGGCAGGCAGCCTGGGCCTGGGATAATGTGCAGACTAAGGGGGTAACCATCTTGGGGAAGTGTAACAATGTGGCATCAGCACAATACTATGATTGGTCCTATGCTAGGGCTCAATTCTCTGGGATGCCCTTTACTATTGAAGATGTGCCTGGGCCTTCTACCACACCACCTCCAGCAACTGTTAGCTTAGAAGAGTTTGAGAGCTTGAAGGAAAGAAATGAGAAGTTGACTCAAGCCTTGCAGAAGACCCTTTATGAGAGGAAGGATGGAAGACTGGATATTGAGAGGCTGGAGAAGTTGAAGAAAGAGCATCTGGCCAAGATTGAGAAGTCTGAAGATTATATTAAGAAGTCTAGGGCCGGAGAACAAATCCTGAAGAATGCTTGTAAAGAAGCCCAATTCCAGAAAGCTAGGACAAACTTGTATCTAAAGGAGAGTCAGGCTAGGTGGGTCAGGATCACCGAGGCTCGTACCCTGGAGGACAAGAGGGTCCAAGACAAGATGGAACAGATGGAGGAAGCCCTAGCAGCAGCCCAAAGGGAGATATCAGAGCTAAAGATCAGAGCTGGAGTGAAGAGGTCTAAGGACCAAAGTCAGAACAAGAAGTTGACTACAGCTGTTGCTACCCGCAACCTCCTTATCCGGAATCTTACGGAGCGTCCGGCTGATCCTGTGACCGAAGCACTTCTCAAGGAAGTTCGTGAGGATGAGTTTGGCCTTGGTGTTTGATCATTTGCTTGTTGTTGTTTCTTTTCCATGTACTTTTACTTTTTGTGATGTATTTTGACCCCTTTAAGGGCTGGTGTTGTAAAATGAACAAGTTGTATTATTTCACCCTCTGTAATATATTTGTGTTAGTTTGTTCCATCCAAGTTTACTTCAAAAGCAACTTCAACAGCATCATCTTCAAGGGTCTGGAAGGGTCAAAACTGAATGCCAAGCCGGATGCCTTGAGAACAAATAAGCATACTGCATTGCATGCTAACACTTTGTTTGTTTTGTAGGTTTTGTTTTTGTTGTTGCTAACTCTGTTGTGATGTTCAGGAATTATTGCTCGGCGACGAGGGTTCCCACTCAACAGGCCACACAGGTATCCTACTAGAAACAATCTTCCGGGCATCCAGATGGATCAGATGCAGCAGGACCTTACGGAGGTCAGAAATCAGATGGCAAACGAAAGATTGGAAATGAGAACACAGATGACGCAGTTCATGGAAGTGATGAACAACATGGCTCAGAGCCAGGAAAGACTGAGAGCCATGGTTGAAAGGCAGAATCAAGATGAGCCCCATGTGGGGACTGCTGGCACCAGTAACAACGAAAGGGTCCAACCTCACGTCAATCCCCCAGTTTTTGGACCCCATCTCCATCCAGAGGCCAATATCCCCGTCAATATACAAGGGACTGCTACAGCCGGGAGGGTACTGCAAGAAGATCCTCAAGAAGACCAATTCACAGTAATGGGAGCTGGAGAAGAGGCTTATGATAAAAGGTTGGAAGAAATAGCTGAAAAGTTGAGATCCTTAGAGTCTCAAAACTCTTTGGGTTTTGACGTTATGGATATGGGCTTGGTAGACGGGGTCAGGATTCCCCACAAGTTTAAGCCTCCATGCTTTGAGAAATATAATGGGACTTCTTGCCCTCGAACCCATCTGCAACCTTTTCTCGGGAGGTTAAAAGCTTATACCATGGACGAGAAATTGTGGATGTTCTATTTTGAAGATAGCTTGACTAGAGCTTCGAGGGAGTGGTATTCCCATCTGACAAGAGCAACAATTAGATGCTGGAAGGACCTGGCAGAGGCCTTCATCAGGCAGTATCAGTATAATCTGGATATGGCACCCAATAGGACTCTTCTAATGGGAATGTCACAATCGTCTAGAGAGAGCTTCAGAGAATATGCTCAAAGATGGAGACAGCTCGCTGCTGCTGTCCAGCCACCTATGTCTGAAAGAGAGATGGCCGATATGTTCATGAATACCCTTCAGGGAACCTATATTGATAGGCTAGCTGCCTTCTCATCCACCAGCTTCGCAGATGTTGTCATAGCCGGGGAGAGAATTGAAAGCCTATTGAAAATGGGTAAGATCTCAGACAATGGTGCAGGCTCATCCAGTAATGCAAGGAAGCCTTTTGCAGGCCCGAGAAGGACTGGTGAGACTAATGCCATCCACACCAACAGGGGTAGGCCCCAATCTGTTCATAGATCAGTAGCAGCAGTCACCATCCCTGCTCCAGCTCATCCACAGACAGTCTATCAACCTCCTCAGCAAAACTATCAGCCACAACCTCAGTATCATCAACAAAATCAGTATCCTCCGAGAAATTACAACAACAGCAACACCAACAACAATAACCAGCAAAGGCCATTCCAACAGAGGCCATCTCAAGCTAACAGAGTGATCGATCCGATCCCAATGCCATATGCTACCTTGCTGCCACAACTTCTGAAACTCAACCTAGTTGAGCTAAGAACGTTGGCACCTCCGGATCCCAACAGTCTACCCAGGAACTACGACTCCAACGCTAGGTGTGCCTTTCATTCGAACGCACCTGGCCATAGTACGGAAAAGTGCAGAGCCCTGCATATGAAGGTACAAGACCTGGTAGACTCGAAAGCTCTGAATTTTGCACCACCACCCAACATCAACAAAAATCCTATGCCAAACCATGGTGGTCCCCGAATTAACGCTATTGAAGAAGACAAACCGTCTTATTTAATAACCAGTGTGGGACAGATCAGGACACCATTGGTAGAAATCAAGGCTCAGCTCTTGGAATGTCAGATGTTCCCAGGGTGTGAATTGGGTTGTGCTTACTGCAATATTTCGGTAAATGGGTGCGATAATCTGAGGAATGGCATTGATGGCCTTATTCAGAGTGGCCAACTTCAGATCACCACATCATTTCCAACAAATCCAGCAATATCATCAGCAACGGTTTCAGAACCTCCTACAACTGCAGCGACCATTGTTCCTGACAATTCTTCGGCTACGTCAACAAGTACTTCATCTGTCTTCTCAAATGATCAGTTCTCGACAAATTTTCCTGCTACAACTTCAGCTTCATTCCATTTTGAATCTCCTACAACAATAACATCCATACTTCCGACAATGTCTCCTACAACTCCAGCAACAAATCATGAAGATGTCTCTACTGTCACCATATTTTATGATCCTGAAAACAACTCTGCCTACCATTCAGAGGGTGCTGCTCCCATCAGAGCACCAGTTACAATCTATTATGATCCACAAACAATTATAGTCCCTTCAGCAGCAGCAATCAGTCCAGTCACTGTCACGGTGCCTGGACCAGTACCATATGAAAGCAATAGGGCCATCCCTTGGCACTATGGCTCTGACGTGTACTGCGAAGGAAAAAGAATCACTCTTGAAACATCAACACCTGCACCACAAATAGATAATGTGGGGGGAGGCGGAGGCTTCACTTGAAGCGGACGTCTCTTTGCTCCACCAATTCAAAGACCTACTGCCGAAGCAGAAGCTGCTGCCAAGGCAAAAGGAAAGAGCCCGGTGCAGGAAGATCAAGCTGTTAAAGAAGCCTTGAAGACACCATTCGATCAAGAAGTTGATGAGTTTATGAAGATCATCAAAAAGAGTGATTACAAAATTGTGGATCAGCTTCACCAGACACCATCCAAGATTTCTATCTTATCTCTGCTTATGTGCTCCGAAGCCCATCGGAATGCACTACTTAAAGTCTTGCACGCAGCTTACGTGCCTGAAGAGATCACTGTCAACCAGTTGGAAACCGTGGTTGGAAATGTTACTGCTAGCAATGGGCTAGGGTTCACCAATACTGACTTGACAGCGGATGGCCGCAACCACAACAAAGCCTTGCACATCACCATGGAATGCAAAGGAGCAGTCCTTTCCCATGTGCTGGTAGACACAGGGTCATCCCTGAATGTTTTACCAAAGAAGGCTCTGGTAAAGCTAGAGTACGAAGGATTAGCGTTGAGACCCAGCAACCTGGTAGTAAGAGCCTTTGATGGTTCTAAGAGATCGGTTCTGGGAGAGATTGAGCTACCTGTGACAATTGGCCCACAGACCTTTAAAACTATCTTTTATGTGATGGACATTCAGCCCGCCTACAGCTGTTTGTTGGGTAGACCTTGGATTCACGCCGCCGGCGCAATAACGTCTACCCTTCACCAAAAGTTAAAATTTGAGTGGGAAGGCCAAGTTGTTACAATCTGTGGGGAGGAGGATATATTTGTTAGCCATCTGGCTACTTATAAATACATTGAGATGGATGGGGAGATCCATGAAACAATGAGCCAAGGATTTGAAGCCTTGAATGTCAATGAAGCATCTGCTGTATCTGGGATCTCCATGTCATCTTACCAACAAGCCCGGAAGTTTGTTGAGGAAGGAACTGCCCTAGGCTGGGGCAAAGTTTTAGCTGTGGAAGAGAAGAAGGACAAATTTGGGTTGGGTTACAGACCAACTCAACGACATCGAGCAGAGGCTGCTAAAGAGCCCGGTTTTGTCAGTGGGGGGATGCTTACCCCCGATGCTATCAACAATTTGGAAGACGAGCTGGAAGAGGAGCGCAATCTGGAGAATTGGATTCGTCCAAAGATCCCGGGGAGCAGTATCTCAAACTGGTCTTCCCAGGAAATTATAAGAGTTACTCGAGCAGAGTAATTATTATTTCCTGTATTTTTATAGCATGCATCAAAGTCTTGCATCTTGCCCAAGATGACAAGACTCATTTTGTAATCGGGCCATCTGTACTTTTTGTGCAAACAAGATCAATTAATGAAATATCAGACATCTTTTTGCAAAACGAGTCTTTTTTTTCTTTTCTGCTCACTGTTTTTCCATTTTTCTTTTTTGTACAAAAAAAAAATGGCGGTGTTTTCAAAATGATAACTTTATTTCACTTTTCTAAAGCAAGATTAAAATCAATCACTAAAATGAACAAATTAAACCCTTGCAGAGAGTGCCTTCCAGACAGCACCGACAACAGCACGGCTATGACATCGTATGACTTTGACAATCCGATCAATCAAGCTGATGAAGGGGTTGAAGAAGAATATGAGCTTCCTGAAGAGCTAGCCAGGTTGTTGAGACAGGAAGAGAAGGTTATTACTCCTCACCAGGAAGAGGTTGAAGTGATTAATCTTGGTACGGACGAAGACGTGAAAGAAGTTAAAATCGGGGCCTGCCTACGAGACTCAGTGAAGAGACAACTGATTGATCTGCTTCAAGAGTATGTGGACGTGTTTGCTTGGTCGTATCAAGACATGCCAGGGTTGGATACCGACATTGTTGTGCACAAGCTGCCTCTGAGGGAAGAATGCCCACCGGTCAAACAGAAGTTGCGCCGTACTCGCCCAGACATGGCTATGAAAATCAAGGAAGAGGTACAAAAACAGTGGGACGCCGGGTTCCTTGCTGTAACTAGCTATCCGCCGTGGGTTGCTAACATAGTACCTGTGCCTAAGAAAGACGGCAAAGTAAGAATGTGTGTTGATTACCGGGATCTGAACAGAGCCAGCCCGAAAGATGATTTCCCATTACCTCACATTGACGTACTGGTTGATAATACGGCTCAGTTCTCGGTATTCTCCTTCATGGACGGATTTTCAGGATACAACCAGATAAAGATGTCACCTGAAGACATGGAGAAGACCACTTTCATTACACCCTGGGGCACGTTCTGTTACAAAGTGATGCCATTCGGACTGAAGAATGCTGGTGCAACATATCAACGGGCTATGGTGACATTATTCCACGATATGATCCATAAGGAAATCGAGTGTTATGTGGATGACATGATTGCCAAGTCCCTTACAGAGGAAGACCACCTGGTAAATCTGCTCAAACTATTCAAGCGTCTGAGGAAGTACCAACTAAAGCTGAACCCCAACAAATGCACGTTCGGGGTGCGATCCGGTAAGCTGCTGGGCTTTATTGTAAGCGAGAAAGGGATTGAAGTGGAGCCTGATAAAGTCAAAGCCATTCAAGAGATGCCTGCACCGAAAACTGAGAAAGAAGTTCGAGGGTTCTTAGGTCGATTGAACTACATTTCACGGTTCATATCTCACCTTACAGCAACCTGTGAACCTTTGTTCAAGCTGTTAAGAAAGGAACAAACGGTCAGGTGGAGCGAAGATTGCCAGAAGGCTTTTGACAAGATCAAGGAGTACTTACAAGAACCTCCAATCCTTATGCCGCCAGTCGAAGGAAGACCTCTGATTATGTACTTGACAGTATTAGAAGAGTCAATGGGGTGTGTGCTGGGCCAGCATGACGAGTCTGGTCGAAAAGAGTATGCGATATACTACCTAAGCAAAAAGTTTACCGACTGTGAACAACGTTATTCACTGCTCGAGAAAACTTGCTATGCTTTAGCGTGGGCTGCTCGCCGACTAAGGCAGTATATGTTGACCCACACTACTTTGTTGATCTCCAAGATGGACCCGGTTAAGTACATCTTCGAGAAGCCAGCTCTTACCGGACGGGTTGCAAGATGGCAGATGATCCTCACAGAATATGACATCCAGTACACTTCTCAGAAAGCCATCAAAGGCAGTGTACTATCTGAATATCTTGCTGAGCAACCCATTGATGACTACCAGCCTATGAGATTTGACTTCCCTGATGAAGACATCATGTTCATAAAAGCAAAAGATAATGAAGAGCCTGTTCACACTGAAGGGCCCGACCCGGAAGAAGAATGGACTATGATGTTTGATGGGGATGTTAATATGAACGGTCGTGGTGTTGGTGCAGTACTCATCTCACCAAAAGGAGTTCACATGCCTTTCTCGGCAAAACTCACTTTCAACTGCACTAACAACGAAGCTGAATACGAAGCTTGCATCATGGGTCTTGAGGAAGCCATTGACCTCAGGATCAAGACATTGACTGTATTCGGAGATTCGGCTTTGGTAGTCAATCAAACCAACGGGAAATGGTACACCCACCAAGATCATCTGATACCTTACAGGGATTATACAAGAAGATTATTGACTTTCTTCACAACAGTCAAGCTTGAGTATATCCCCCGGGACGAGAATCAGTTTGCAGATGCTCTTGCTACTATTTCATCCATGATCAAAGTTCAAGCTGCCAACTTTGTACCACAGATTTCAGTGTCCAGACTCGACAGACCAGTATATGTATTTGCAGCAGATGTTGTCAAAGATGATAAGCCTTGGTTCCACGACATTAAGTGCTTCTTAGAGGACCAAACATACCCACCTGGGGCATCTTCCAATGACAAGAAGACTTTGAGAAGGCTTGCTGGTAGTTTCTTTCTGAACACTGATGGGTCTTTATACAAAAGGAACTTTGATATGGTACTCCTCAGATGTGTTAACAAGACAGAAGCAGATTTGTTGATGCACGAAGTGCACGAAGGATCCTTTGGTACCCATGCAGGAGGGCATGCCATGGCTAAGAAATTGTTAATGTCAGGCTATTACTGGATCACGATGGATGCAGACTGTTGTGCTTATGCCAGAAAGTGCCACAAATGCCAGGTTTATGCAGATAAAGTGCATATACCTCCCAATCCTTTGAACATCATGTCTTCACCATGGCCCTTTGCCATGTGGGGCATTGATATGATCGGCAAGATTGAGCCAACTGCTTCAAATGGCCACAGATTCATCCTGGTCGCCATTGATTATTTCACCAAGTGGGTTGAAGCAGCCTCATATGCAAATGTTACAAGGCAAGTGGTAGCCCGATTCCTGAAGAGAGATATCATCTGTCGGTATGGAGTGCCCGAGCGGATCATTACTGATAATGGTTCCAATCTAAACAACAAGATGATGGCTGAGTTATGCCGGGACTTCAAGATCCAACACCACAATTCTTCTCCTTACAGGCCAAAGATGAATGGCGCTGTTGAGGCAGCGAATAAGAATATCAAGAAGATTGTGCAGAAGATGGTAGTCACATACAAAGACTGGAATGAAATGCTACCATTTGCCTTGCATGGGTACCACACATCAATCAGGACATCCACTGGGGCAACACCGTATCAACTTGTGTACGGTATGGAGGCGGTCCTACCTGTTGAGGTAGAATTACCCTCCCTACGGGTACTAATGGATGTTAAACTGAGTGAAGCAGAATGGGTTCGAGCCCGATACGAACAACTGAGTCTGATCGAAGAGAAAAGGTTGGCTGCAATCTGTCATGGGCAGTTATATCAAAAGAGAATGAAGAAGGCCTTCGATCAGAAAGTTAGGCACCGCGAGTACCAAGTAGGAGATCTTGTGTTGAAGAGAATCCTCCCTCCTCATACAGACCACAGGGGCAAATGGACTCCAAATTATGAAGGGCCATTCGTAGTAAAGAAAGTTTTCTCTGGTGGAGCACTGATGCTCAGCACCATGGATGGTGAAGACTTCCCGTCCCCTGTAAATTCAGATGCAGTTAAAAAATACTTCGCATAAAATGACCCGCTGGACATAAAAAAATAGAATGTAAGTCCAGGCAAAAATAGGGCATCCCGGCGAGTCAAAAACAGAATAAAGGACTCGGGCAAAAGTAAGGGAAAAATAAACAAAAAATGTACACCCGCTGAGTTGAAAAGCCGCATTGGACAGCTCAGGCAAAAATGGGTATCCCGATGGATTGAAAACCCGAAAGGGCGATCCATGCAAAATAAGGGAATAAGCGAACAACTGCACTCTGAATTCGTCTGTATCATCTACAACTTGGTAGGCTTCGAAAGGATCAAGCTTCTATCAGAATCAGCTTTCTTCAAAAAGCAAGACGAGAAGAACGTCATTGTCATACGAGTCATAGCAGAAGAGGAAGCTCTTTAAAGCGTCGTCAACATCGCCAACACTTTGTTTCTCAATTTGTAACAGTCTCTTCATTTCAGGAGACATGTTTCCTTGACTGTATCTTGCCAATTCAGGGCATTTGAATTAATAAAATCAGATTTTTCAGTCATATTTCGCTTTTACATTTATATTTTTTGCAAAGAATTGTCTGATATCTTTAAGAATACGATTGCATAAGTACAGATGTTTTTCTCCAAAAAAATAATAATAATAAAAACACATGCTTGCGGGGAATATACTTACTCTTAAGAGTGCTTAACTCCTATGACGGAATCCAGTAAAGGGTACCTCGGGACCTTTTGTGCATTTCCTTATCTTTGCAGGATTGCAGGTATCAACAAACAGTCTTGGCACTCAGAGTGCTTTCTCCCCAGTTGAGTTGCCTCTCATTACTCTCCCCAGCTGAGTTACCAGCAACATTCCCCAGCCATGAGGCTAATCTTTCTTCCTCAGCAGAATGTGAAAGTCAGGGAACCATCTCCCCACTGATTTCCAGCCTCTATTCGGAAGAGCAACGCGTGAAGAAGTCACAACAGAGTACAGAAGGCTTCTACAGACACCAGCTGGGTCCCTCATTACAAGGATATGTCGATCAGTGACCTATATCCCCAAGCAGATGCATCTCATCTACCAATGATCTCATCCCCAGCTGGGATGTCCACTTCAGCAGATCGACCAGAGATTTTCACAGCAACGGGATCCGAATCCCGGATTTGTGCCTCTCTGCATGATCATAGCATTCACATCATACTATCCCCTCAGAGCGTAGCATTCCGTCTAATACGGAGCATTACGGCAAAAATCAAACGCATAGCATAATCATAAGCCATGTTCTGAATTAACACTTGTGAGAAATGACCGTTCATCATCATTGTACAGAAATCCTCACCAGAGTCCCAGCAAAAGCAGTTGCCTCACAAATCACAAACACCACCATATGCACCAGTTGACACCCGTCCGTGTCATCACTTCCCCAAACAGGTCGCCCGAACACCCTTTACAAACAAGATCACCCGTATTACAGATATTTCCTGACACCCGTCCGTGTCAAATCACCAACAAAAAGCCAAAGACATCCGCTTTGCACTCACAAATATCCATATATACACTTTGATTGACACCCGTCCGTGTCATATCCCCAGCGGAAAGCCAAAGACATCATCTTTGCACTCACCTATACTTGTATATGCATTTTCTTGACACCCGTCCGTGTCGTTTCCCCAGCGCAGTCGCTTACACTTTTACAACCCATACACTTGTTGATATTATTATACTCTTCTCCTTTTGACACTCGTCCGTGTCACTCTCCCCAGCAGATAAACACTCATCTATATATACTCATACTTATACAGATACTCGTTCGTATCTTGTATACACCATCTATATCCCCGCAGATTCGACAGTAGTCCTTGTTCTTTGTTAACCAGTTGGTACTCGTCCGTATCATCATCTCAGAACATTGCGTCTAGTGTTTGTTTCTACATGATACTCGTCCATATCATAGTCCTAAGGATACTCGTCCGCATCTTTAATCCATACACCGTGACAAACACTTATGTCTTCTTGAACATAGATACTCGTCTGTGTCTATTATTCCCTAGAAGAGTCCTCTCAGATTCAACACTCGTCCGTGTTCTTTGTTAACTCGTTGATACTCGTCCGTATCATCATCTCTGAACATGTGTCAGTTTGTTTCTACCCGATACTCGTCCGTATCGTAGCCTTAAGGATGCTCGTCCGCATCTTTAATCTATACACAAACATCTAAACACTTATACCTTTCTTTTCTTGGTTGTAAACACTCGTCCGTGTTTACTACATCCCCAGTAGATTGCCAACAAAGCAAATTTTCTTTTTATCTAACACTCGTTCTGTGTTATGATAACCTTGAGAGCAGCCGTACCCTGCTAGGTGGTCGTTCTCCACCTCTTGATGATCGTCCTCCGTCATGCTCATCCGATGGCCGTCCCCATCGTTGATTTTTAGCAGCCGTCCCCTGCTAGGTGGTCGTCCTCCACCTCTTGATGATCGTCCTTCATCACTTTATCCAATGGCCGTCCCCATTGTTGATTTTTGGTTATCTGACGTTCGTCCTATGTCATGAGAAACCTCGAGAGCAGCCGTCCCCTGCTAGGTGGTCGTCCTCCACATCTTGATGGTCGTCCTCCATCATGCTCGTCCGATGGCCGTCCCCATCGTTGACCTTTTATCCGGCATTCGTCCTGTGTCGCGATATTCTCGGCAGCCGTACCCTGCCTGGTGGTCGTCCTCCACCTTAGATGACCGTCCCTCATCTTAACCCCAACAGAGCAGCCGTCCCCCGCTAGGTGATCGTCCTTCACCTTTGATGACCGTACCTCATCATCTGTTTATTTCATTTATTCTTTAACCCGATGGCCGTCCCCGTCGTGGTCCCTTTTCCTTTTCTTTTTAGCCCGATGGCCGTCCCCATCGTTGGTTACTTTACTTTATGAACTTGATGGCCGTCCCCGTCATGTTTCGCCAATCCCCAGAGAATCTTACAACTTTATCTGGATGGCTGTCCCCATCATAATACCTTTTTATCCCCAGCATGTCGGCCGTCCCCGTCATCGCTTTACTTCACACACTTTTCCCAGCATGTCGGTCGTCCCCGTCATTGCTCTTTACCCAGCAGTCGCCCTCTGCTCGACGGTCGTCCTCCGTCGCCCATACTTTACAATATACTTTATTTTCTTTTACAATCTATATCCCTTTCCTTCTTCATTCTGTGAGTGCAAATTTTGGACTGTCTTTGATATTCAACCACAAGTTATCTTGTTTGCCTGTTAAGCCGTTGCTTACATCCTGCACAGCTAACTCATGTTTGAATAGGGGCAGCTGTAAACACCCCAAATTTGCCCTCACCCATTCACACCATGGCTTTTGATCATTTCATATGCATAAACACAATCATAGCACCTCATATCTCATTTTTGATTCACTGGATAGTTTCTAAGTCATCTGCACCTAGGGTTTGTGATCTGAGCAATCCAAAAGCCTCTTGAGCCACTCCAAAGGCCATCAATCACTTCAAAGGGATCCATGTGTGTTCAATCATCATAATGCATCATCTCAAAGTCAAAAATGCAAAAGAATCACAAGAACTGAGGTTTGTATGGAAGCAGAGCCAGGATAGACTGCACAGTTGACCTAAAATTAGGGTTTTGGTTTCAGAGGCCATAACCCCAAATTTTTTGGCCATTCTTGTTTCCATTGGTCTCTATATGGTATAGGGAGTATGCATATCAATTTTCATGAAGAAATTCCATGGGGAAGTCATCTGATCAAGAGTTGACTTTCTGGACAAGTCAGTGTAAAATCAGGGCATCTGAGGCCCCCAATGACCCAACCAATGGGTGATCTTCATCATTTTGAGTGTATATGATCTTTATTTGATCATGGAAGAAGTTTTAATTCCACAAAAATCAAGAATTTGGAGTTTTTGCAAGTGTTGACTTTTTGGGCATAGTTGACTTTTCAAGAGTGCTTCATTTTAGGTCATTTTTCAAGCCTTGATTCTTGATCCAAAAATGCTTCAAATGGAAAAACTTTGGTCATGAAAGTTGTAGATTACATCTTTCCCTTTTCAAAAAGTACAAGAACATGATCAAACTCTTCTTGGATCAAAAGTTATGGTGTGACAAAGTTGGCAAAAATCATTGATTTTCAAGGCATGCTTCAAATGAGAATTTGCAAAATCATGAACCAAAGCCAATTGTAACTTCTAATTCACTTCAAACCAGTATGCAAACATTCAATATGTCCTAAAAGTCAGAATTGGACCAAAGATTACATGTTTATGGTTTGTGTAACAAGGCATTTTTCACAAAGTTTCAAAAAGTGACAACTTGCAAAAACACTCATCACACTTCACCAACTTGATGCATTGGATGCTGCACCTTGCTAGCCCTCTCACCTCATCTTGCTGCACCAGAACCATGCCTTGTACTAGCTATAACTTAGCCTATGCCTCTCTTACAAAGAAGTTGACATTTTGCAAAAGGTGACTTACCTATCACAGCAGGCCATATCACATCATCTGGCCAATTAGAATTGTTTATACTTTCCATTTGCAAGCTAAACATAACACCAAGCAAGGCTGAAACTCTCTCAAGCATCACATACACAAACACACCTCATTTTGCAAATTGCTTCGAATCTGCCTCCACAAACTACAAACACTCAAACAAATTCCTCCAATCATCTCACCCTGCCTTGTTGAGTAGAAACCACCAAGGTTCAAGCCTGAAACCAGCCTGAACTGAGCTTCACCATTTTCCACCCCAGTCTGCATTTTCCTTCGAATCAACCTCCACAGCCATCAAACATCCAAGCTCTTTTCACCAACAAATCAAGCACCTCAAAAGGAGTCAAAACCACCCTTCACTTTGATCTGAAGCTGCCTATACACAAAGCTCATTTTCTGCTATATCAGTTTGGTACCTCTTGAAATAGCTTGCTAAAGCTCATTCCAAGCCTGCCATTAGTACCAGGGGAGTCAGTGGAGCTAGCTTGCATCAAGGAACTGCTCTGAAAGCCCAGAAACAGGAGTTTTCACCTCAGGTATAACCAAGAACACATTCTCATAAAGCTTTGATTTTTTGTTATAAACTGAAAGTGCATGCTCTGAGGATCATTGTGATGTGTGTAGAATTGAAAATGGTGGAAAAATGAGCATTTTATGAGTGTCTGAAAGTTTGGCCCCATTTTTTTTTTGCTTCGATTCAGCTTGTTCTTGCTAGTTAAATGTTGATTGATTGTTGATTTGAGTTGCTAGAAGTTTGGGGATTGTTTCTGGGCGTTTAATTTTGCTTGGGGTGGTCTGAATCATGTTTTAGGGTTTTTGGGGTGCCGGAGAAGATGACCGGAGCTTCTCTCCGGTCACCTGAGTGTGTTTAGCCCTAATCTCAGGTCATTAATGAGATTTGAATGATGGGCGTTGGATTGGGTGGAAATGTTGACTTCCCGCGTGGATAGAGGGCCCAGATCATTTGGATTAGCCCTAATTCATTTTATTAATATTAATCAATTGTAATTAAGTTAATTGGCTCAGAGTGAACCACAGTCGTCCAGATGCGCGCTGGTCAATGCATTTAAATCCAGGGCTCATCCCAGCCATTCCTTCTGTTTACTTTCCTTTTATTTAATTTATTTTCATTTCCTTTTTCATTTAACTTGCATAATTATTTTAAAATAGTAAAAAATGTGTAAAAATTATGAAACTTTTTCTCATAAGTTCTATTAATTTTTATGACACAAAAATATTTTTGTTTTATTTTTTCTCATTAAAAAAGTATTTTTAAATATTTAAAAGATTATTTTTAATTGATTAATGAAAATTAATTTATTAAAAATACTTTTAGGTATTTAAAAATCACAAAAAAATTCATGAAATGTTCTAAGACATTTAGAAACATTGTCCAACCTTCAAACCAAATTTCTTTTTTGATCTTGATGAATTTTAAGAATTTTTCATTGAATTAAAATCATTTTTGTGCATTATTTTGATCCTAAGTTCAAAAAATCATTTATGCCTATTCATGAGGAGTTGGACATTGATTCTTTTTGCATTGCATTGTGTTTAACATGTAGTTTTTGAGATAAAATGGCCATGGTTTGATTCCTCATTTTCAATTTGTTTGGTATTTCTTTTGTTTAGGAACCCTAAAAACCCTAAAAACTTGTAAAAATCATAACTTGAGATTGGTTGAGAGTTGAGACCTCCCCTTTGGACATTGGTTTAGTATAGGTTTAGGGGTCCTTTGAGTGGCATTTTCCATTTTTTATCTTAGGGTTTGCTTCTGTTTTCGGTTTTTGTTTGATGTTTGATTCATAAACCCTAATTTGGGCTTTCACTTGCATCCTTCTTGCATTCTCTTGCATAGCATGACTTGCCATGACATTCCAAGCATTCTTGTGATTCATTTGACATCATAAGACATATAGAAAGTATGTTTGATCATTGCATCACATATTTGCCATCTTGTATGCCATGTGTGCTTCATAACTTTCCATGTATATCCATGCTCCTGAGCTTGCATCATTTGCATCCATGAACCTGTATGAACATCTCCATGCCTTGCCTCATGTTTGTAGCACTCCATAGCATCATTATCATCATCAACATGCTTCTGGTTTTGTTTAGCATCATACCATTTCATCCCATTTTGCATTGCATTGCATTTCTTTCTAACATTTCAGGTGGTAAGTAACTTGGGAAGTGAATTTGCCTTCACTTCTCACAACTTTTCTTTTCATCTCTCTTGCATCCATTGCTGCATTTTTGTATGTGTTTGAGATTGAGCTTGCTCATTCTTCTTCTTCTTACTTTCTTTCTTCAAGTGACTTGACTTCTTGAATGAAGCAAGTCACTTTGCTTCTCTTGATCCTTTCATCTGCTTCCTGGTGGTTCCATTGAAGACTTGTTCTTGAAAACCTCACAAACCTTAGGATCAACCAAGCATGACAATGATTAGGGTTTTGATTAGTCTCCCCTCTTAGTTTTACCTTTGTGTCTCTTTTGAGTCTTCTCTTCTCATCTCATAATCAGGGACTAAACCCTAAAGGCTTTAAGGCTTTGTGATTAAGCTTATGCCTGCATCCTTCTATTAGGATGGAGTGTATAACTTTAATCCTAAGTGTTAAACCCTTAATGTGTTTAACTCCTTTAATCAATCCATCTAATAATCATCAAGACATTACACTTGTAACTTGGGCCTTGCATTAGGGTTCTAATTCTTCCTTAATTGGTTAAGAAGGACTAACCCTAGTGTTAATGGACAAGTCCCTCTCAAGTTGTCTTACAAACCCTAAAAATCACTTCATCATCATATCATAAAATAAAATCCATCTGATAAAGGCTTGTTTTGTCATGAGTTTAATCCCTAATCATGGATTAAGTTGAGGAGCTTTCCTCAGCTTAAACATTCTCATCTGTTATCCTTCTATTAGGATGGTGTAATGAGTCTATTTAATCCTTGATTATGGCTTAATCTCATTACTCAACACTAAACAAAAACACCAAAAACATCTAAATAATCACAAGTAGGTTAATGATCTTAATCCTACACCAAAGGTGTTTAAGTGTGAGAAGCTGACTTCACACTTAAGGTACTCTCATTACCCCTAATCAGAGGGAAGATGTGATGAGTTTGCTAAACCCATTGGTTTGGGCTTAAGCTCATTAACTTATGACAAACTTTCAAAAGCAATAAAAGACTGAAAACTCAAAAACAAACAATAATCGTCTCCTTCGGGATTCTTTTCTCACCTCATTCACTCACAAGCGAGAACTTGCTTCTTCCGTCTAATGCAAGACAGTTAGCACCTGAGCCAGACAGGTCATACACTTGAGCATAGACAAGTAAGCAGTTCACAAGTCAATTCACCTTTCAGTCTCTTTGGGTCGAACTACGGTGTTCTGACTTCCTCATTGCACGAGAGGATACGTAGGCATAACTTAACAGTTATCGAACAAAAGTCTCTGTACATTCCCCCTCTTTCCAGCATCATTCTTTTAGCCTCATGATCTTGAGCAATTCATTCTCATTCCTACACTGACACATCATTTATACACTTCACACTTCATTTACACTGACACCTGTACATTTTCTTTTCCAGCTCTTTTATACACAGATTGCACTGACACTACCCCTTTAAAACACAAATCTCTTAAGCGTGGATCCCGTCGAGTACGGCGGACAATCTGGGTGCTAATACCTTCCCAGGTTGTAACCAACCCCCTTTCTCAGTCTCTCTGGTTCGCAGCCATCTTATCCATCTCTTTCTAGGTCTATGCAGCATTACCTTTCCTCCGGGATAAAAATGCCTAGCTGGCGACTCTATTCATCTCCAGTGAGTTCACGGCTGTGTGTTCTCATTGTCCCTCTCGCCGACCGTTCGCGTCTGTACCTTTATTTGGGCCGGTTCCACTTATCGGGAGCGACAGTATGCTGGCTGTAGAAAGTTGCCTTGTGTTGTGCATTGTGTTCATAACTGTTTGTTACTTTAGAGGTTGTAGTAGGTGCTGAATCTTTGTTTTAGCATTCTTTTAGTCTTTAGAATTAAGTTGAAGTCTAGAAGTTAGGTCCTAGAATTAGTAGGATTTAATTGTTGTGTGTTTGCTTTATTATTTTTAATAAAATGCACACTAATATTTGTTTTGTAGGGAGGGAAATTAAAGGTATGTTTCCTTACACCTTATCCTTTTTAATTTCTTATGCATTTTATTCGCGTTTTTCCTTCCATATTTGTGATTGGCAGTAACCCCCTTTGTTAGGATCAACTTATCTTCCTTAGGAAGTAAGTTGCATCCTTTTTCTTCCTTAGGAATAGAAAAACCTCATAAACCATTAGGATCTCCCTTTTGTGCATAATAAATAACTTAGGATTGGTCTTAGTCCCCCTTAGTTTTTGTCCTTTTTCAGATTTGAGTCTTCTTCTCTCATCTTCAAACAAAAATCCAAAAGACATTTAATAAAGGATTGAAATAGTCTCTTGCGCATAGCCTTATTCCATGGGGCACTCATATTCATTCCATCTTGGAATAGTGTGAGCTTGTCTAGCATGATGTACAAGTCTAATCATGAGACTATCTTCACAAATAATAAACTCTAAACACTTCTCATAAAAGACAACCAACAAAGACATCGCGTCTTCTCTTCTCATCTCCTACTCTTTGCAGACGAATGCAACTTGCCTCGACAGTTCAAACAGCGATACTGTAAACACCCTCGAGTCAGAGTCGGTAACACCTGAGCTAGAGCTATGGTAACGTCATCTTAAAAAACACAAACAAATAGTTCCCGCCTTAGTTAGGCGAACTACGTCGACTCTGATCCTCATTTTCCTGTAGAGGTACGTAGGCAGTGGGGTAGGGCCCATTCGAGCACATTCTTTATTTTTCCTACATTTTTCCCTTTTTCTTTCCATTCTCCAGTTCCTTTCTCAGTTCCCTTTCTCATTCCATTCCAGTTCCAGAAACAGTTTTATTCAGCAGCAATTATTTCTCACCCTTTGAAACAAGCAAGCAAATGTGGGTCCCGTCGGGTACGGCGGAAGATCTGGGTGCTAATACCTTCCCAGGTCGTAACCGACTCCCGAACCCAGATCTTTGGTTCGCAGGACCTTGTCCTTTCCTTCTTCCTCAGGTTTGTGAAACATTACCTTTCCCGTTCCTTCAGGATAAAAATGCGTGGCTGGAAACTCTACCTTTTCCGTGCCACTTTCGCGTTTGTACTAGGATGAAAATCCCGGGAGCGACAGCTGGCGACTCTGCTGGGGATACTCTCTGGTTTTCCTTGTAGAGTCAATCCTGGCGCTTGTTTGTTTTATTTCTTTGGGTGTTTATTTGTTTGTTGTGTGCTTTAGTTTAGCTATACTGTTTTCATTTACCGTTTTACTTTACAGCTTTACTTTATAGCTTTATTTACTGCTTTCAGCATTTATTTTCCATGCATCATATACTGGACTGTGCTGGTTTCATTTTTTCTATGGGATGGGGTTACTGTGAGATGAGCTCGTAACCGGAGCTCGAGTGCACCCTAGGACTTAAAGTGGTTCCACTTTGGCTTCATGGCATCTTGCTATGTTGGTAGTAGTGAGTTCCACACCCAGACTTGCGACCTTCTCGAAAATGTATTGATACCAGAATCTTTCTGGGGCAATACACAACCTTGATAGTTATGTGCAGTCAGGGGACCGATCATTGAGAACCTTTGTGGAAACATCCCTCTCCAGTGATGACAGTGGCAGACCATATTTGTTGGCAAACCCACTCGCATCTGTGGGCCCACAGGGAACTCGCATAGGATGGCCTGGTTCTTTCATGGGAATCCAGTTAAAGCAAATTGTTTGTATGACAATAGTATTGTACCCTTCGTGGTGAATGTACTATTGTTTCTCGATTCAGTGCTTGAAGCTGGGGACTTATGAGGTATGCTTGTTTCCTTGGACTCAGCTGAGACCTCCCTGAGTAGTACATAATGCCAAATCAATTCCCTGATTTGGTCATGAGCCATTTTTCGGAAATGGCGAACATATTATTGCTATTCGGCTTTGAGAGTCCGTGATGTTGACCCGAGTAGCACACCCGTGAGATTGGGAGGGGTTTACAGGTTTGCAGGAACCCTGAAACTTCCAACATAGCCGCTTCGTCATCATTGTTCAGTATTATGATCAGGTTCTACATGGTCCTTTGGTTTTGAAATCCGGGATTTCGGTGGTACTGTTATTATGACTCTTCAATAACACATGACTATCTTCTCAGCACCAACATTGGACCAACGATCGCCAGACCTTTGATCACATGCTAGTGCATTGCTTAACATCCTCTGCATGCTTGCATTACTAACACATGCTTACTCATTTGCAGGGTCGCATGTCACATCCTCATGAACATATCATACACATTTACTGCATGATTTGCATATTTTGCATTTTTACAGGTTATTCGGACTTCCTAACTTATTCAACTTCAGGAAATATAGTTGGTCAACGCGTTCATCGGTATCCAAGAAAAAGAAACCGAGTGAGAATGGTTGAACGAATGCAGACTGATCTCAATGAGCTCCGATAGAGGATGGATCAGTTCATGGAAATGATGACCGAAATTGCTCAGAATCAAGAGCGTCTCAGGTTGATGGTTGAGCAACCCCATGGGAATGCGAATACTGGAACACCGACTGAGAATGTGGATCCTAACGCTGCCAATAACGGAGGGCCAAATCTAAATGGGACCGCGGCCCGTAATGAAGACACTTAGGAAGACCAGTTCACTCTACTGGATGCTGATATGGGTAATATGAATGAGGTCAACAATCGAAGGTATGAAGAGCTGGAGGGGAAGATTAAGGCCATGGAATGTCAGAATTCCCTTGGCATCGATGCAACCAGGCTTGGGTTAGTGCCAGGAGTCAAAATCCCTCCTAAGTTCAAGGTGCCATCATTTGACAAGTACAACGACATCACATGCCCTAGAACTCACATTCATGCATACTTTGGAAGAATCTCGGCTCACACTGATGACGAGAAACTTTGGATGCATTTATTCCAAGATAGTCTATCTGAAGCTTCATTGAGCTGGTACATGAAGCTGAGTAGGGTCTCTATCCGATACTGGAAAGATTTAGCTGAAGCTTTTCTCAAGCAGTATCAATATAATATTGATATGGCTCTAAACTGCACTCAGTTGCAGAATTTGTCTCAAGGACCCAAGGAAAGTTTTAAGCAGTATGCTCAGAGGTGGCGTGAGCTGGCTGCACAGGTTCAACCTCCATTGCTCAATCGGGAAATGATAGACATGTTTATGGGCACCTTGCAAGGTGCATACTTGGATCGTCTGGCCGCTTGCCCATCCATCGATTTTGCTGATATTGTCATCGTTGGAGAAAGAATAGAAAATTTCCTAAAATTAGGAAAGATCCAGGATGCAAGCAGTGCTGGTTCTTCTGGTGTGAAGAAACCTTTTGGAAATGGCCAAAGACGAAGAGAAGGCAAGACCAATGTTGTGTATAGGGGCCGAGACAGAGGTCGTTCTCAAGGTTACTACCAAACAGCTGCAGTGACTATTATGCCACAGGTTCAACCACAACCTCAAGGTCAGCAATATTAGGCACAAAGACCAAAAAAGAACAAGAGCGAGAAACCGCAGACTTGATCCCATCCCATGCCCATATGCTGTATTGCTTCCCTGCTAAAGTTGAACATGGTCGAGCTTCGTACCATGAGAGCTCCTTCTCCTGATAATCTACCTCAGAACTTTGATGCAAATGCCAGATGCGAATTCCATTCGGGTGCCCAGGGGCACAATATTGAGAAATGTTGGGCTTTTCAGAACAAGGTACAGGACCTAATCGACTCCAAGGCGATCAATTTTGCGCCTCACCCAAATGTACTCCATAATCCAATGCCTAATCACAACGGAGCCGGTGTCACGGTTGTTTTACCAGATGGTCCGCATTAAGCTGTAATCTTCAAAGAAGCAAATAAAGCCATCAATATTCAGATACTCTCAACAATGGCAACTGTTTGTTTGTTTTTCTTTAAAGCATTTTCATCCCTATTGAGGGAAACTACGTAACTCTGATTCTTCATTGGTCATGGGTCAATAGAGATACGTAGCCAGAAGATCGTCAGGTCTTTCCGAGCAACCTTATAAGACAACTTTACTCTCCAGTTCACTCTTTCCTTCAGACGTCTCGTGTCAGAGTCATAATAACTAGAAGAAGAGGTATGATTGCCATTATTGGGTATACGACATCAACTTGAATATTACAAGTCCATGAGAAAGCTATTGATCACTGAAAGTATCCAAGACTGATAGGTCCAGGCAGAGTCAAGCCTCCTCAACTACGACAACATTCAGTTTCTTTACTGCATTTCCATTTGTAGTTTCTTTTATTTGCTAAACATTTGTATACATGTATGAAATTTGTTTGCTTTTGAATGTTATCAATAATAAAACTCACATGTTTTTCTTGAAGTAATTCATTTGTCAATTTAATTTTGCATGAGTACATCACAATACCAATTGTCGTGCTTAAACTCTATGAGGCAGAATGATGAAACAAAAACGAAAAAATCTCTAATTGTGTGCTCTCGAATAAGACCCTGTTAACGATGTACAGACTTTGTTTCGAATCCCTAAACACTGGAGATATAAGGGAGATAGACCCTCGCAAACCCCCTTGAGCCTTGAAGTAGGAGTTTCTTTTCGCATTAAAAAACCCTTACGTTTAACCCAGGGGCGGGGTAGATGTCAGCTAGTTGGACCAAGCGTTCAGTCTTTCATAAAGGAGTGCATTTGGGGATCCATTACATTCCATCATGCTAATCAGGAGGTCCAAAGACCAGAAACCACAATGGTTATCCAAATCAAGAGGTCCAGAGATTGGAAGCCACAATGGTTATCCTTCATCGACCAAAGAATGAGGCAGTTATAGCCCTCGCAAAGCAATCAAGACAAACAATGTCACACAATTTGTTCAAAAAAAAGAAAGAAATGGAAAGCCCGCTAAGTCGAAACTTGAAAACAAGCGACTTAGGAAAAAGTTAGGGCATCCCGCTGGACTTCACAATCAAAGATTCACAAGAATCAGTCCAGGCAAAAGTTAGGGATAAGTAAAATAACGCAAAAGCGAAAGACAGAAAGGATTACACAAGAAAGATCCTTAAGAAAGAACAAAGTCGTGTGGCACAAACACGAAAGACAAAGGGGTGACTGACTCCAAACAATAACCTGATTGGTGCTTAAACTGTTAGCAACAATGGTTCCTCAACTATCACAAAACCCTTATGAAAGGTGAGCGCTTGCAAAAATTAGCTAAACATAGGAATGGAGAACATCATGAAGAGGGGTGGGCACAAATAATTTCGAACCTATATCCTTTGTTTCTACAAACCGTGAACCAGGCCACGATACAACCCTCAAAAGTCCTAACTGAAGCAGGGTTATTTTGAGAGCGTACTACCACGAGGCCGCGTTCCTGACTCCTATGAGTTGTGCTAAAAGATACTTGTTGGTATTGCATGTACATACTTTCATTTATTCAAAAACGAGGTTGTATCTTAACCAGTGATTTGCTCACAAAGGTTTATGACCCTTTTTCAAAACTTCAAGATTAACATGTGTGTTGCATTAGAATTTTCATTCTCAGAATAAACAATTTTTTGCTTGCATACATTTGTTTGGCATCGTAAAAAGTTCACAAGCAGAAATTCAGTCCAGAAGCTTAAGCTTGCCAAGTTGAGAAGTCTAAAACTTCTGAAAGATAGTCAGGTCAAGGTGTACTTTTTTGAGAAAGCTCCATTGAGTAACGAATTTCCCAACCAGTCATGATAAGAATCAGCCAACTTGGGGAAATCACTCGAGATTCAGATCTCTCCTAGAGTAATTAGTCAAAGAGTTATACTGGGGCAAGCCACCCAATCGCATGAGGATTCATTCTTTCCCGAAGACAAATAATCGAAAGTTCAGAATATCGGGGCAATTATACTCCTGAAGAGTTTAAAGACACCAAGTCTTTTGTAAAATCTTCTTAAGGTAAAGTCTAGATAAAAGCAAATGATCCATAGCACGAAACGACGAGAAGTCTTTCCTCCTCAAGCAGGACGCGGTTCAGTTTCGTTATCCCCAACAGGCGCATGGAAGTTATCCCCAATAAAGTCGCCAAACCCTTCTTCAGCAGGTTTCCTTGATCTTATTTCCCAGCAGATCTCAAACCAAATCCTTCTCTTCCCCAGCAGAGCAATAAGGATCATCCCTAGCAAGAGTCATCTTTCTGCAGTGAAGCACTTCTTACTAGAATCCAGAAATTCCCGGCAGTTAGCTGAACGGTTCCCTTCCCCACAGAGGTTTGGAAAATTTAGGTAGACAAGAGAGTTCTCCTCAGCAGAACCTTGATAGGTCTTCCCCTAGCTAAATCGAAAAGTTGTCGATTCCCCAGCGAAATCTGTGGGGTGATATTAAATCCCCAGCAGTTGAGGCATCCCCTAGCAGGGTCTTCATATCTAAAGTCCAATTCATTTTTGGCAAGGTTAATAAGTCGAGACAGGCTAGTCAAACCCTTCTCCAGCAGAAATATCGGCAACCATCTGTATTCCCCATAGAGTCAGCAAAGATTTTTTATTTCCGCGTCAGGAATTCCATTTGTACCTATCTCCCAGTGTCATGGGGCATCATGTCATACATTTCAACATATGCGTGCTCGATCCAAGGTTTATATCCAAAGTCCACCCGCAGCATGGCAACTTATCTGAAGTCCAATCGTAGATTGGCCAAAGTCCATCCTCCGGGTGGCAAATTTCCAAAGTCCCCCGTAGTGGGCCAAAGTCTCCCGTAGTGAGCAAAATTTCCCCGTAGTGGGCCAAACTCTCCCGTAGTGAGCAAAAGTCCCCCGTAGTAGGCCAAAGTCTCTCGTAGTGAGAAAAAGCCTCCCGTAACGAGTAGCAGCCCCCATAGTGCGGAAAGAAATTGAAGTCCCCTATAGTGGGCCGAAGTCTCCCGTAGCGAGGAACAGCCCCCATAGTGTGGCAAAACATTGAAGTCAACAGTAGCGAGCAGCAGCCCCTGTAGTGCGGAAAGAAATTGAAGTCCCCTGTAGTGGGCCAAAGTCTTCCGTAGCGAGCAACAACCCCCGTAGTGTGGCAAAACATTGAAGTCTCCAGTAGCGAGCAGCAGCCCCCGTAGTGTGGCAAAACACTGAAGTCTCCTGTAGCGAGCAACAGCCGCCGTAGTGTGACAAAACATTGAAGTCTCCAGCAGCGAGCAGCAGCCCCCGTAGTGTGGCAAAACATTGAAGTTTCCTGTAGTGAGCAGAAGTCTTTCGTAGCTGAGCGATGTGCCCCCGTAGTGCGGCAAATTTTCAAAGTCTCCCGTATCTGAGCAATGTGTCCCCGTAGTGTTGCAAGATCTCCAAAGTCCCCCGCAGTGTGGTAGAGTATCCCCGTAGTGTTGAAAAGCATTTAGAAAACCACCCGTTGTGTGGCATGTCATTATTAGCCCAACAAAAGTCCACCCGTAGCGTGGCAAATCAACAATCTCCCAGTGTTATTCCAAAAGATTCACCAGTTCACTATTCTTTACATCAAGATTCTCCCCAAGCAGAGTTCAGATGGTTGGGTTTATTTCCCTTGTCTTCTTCCACCGAGTGCAAATTTTCTGGTTTTTTTTAGTATTCAATCCCTGCATACTTCAAACGTCTGAAAGCGACTACTATCATCCATTCAAGTCTACAGTGATTGAATAGGGCAGCTGTAACACCCCAAAATTTGCCCTCTTATTTATTATTATCACCCTCGAGCGATTTACACTTCATTCCCGCATCATTTCACGTATCATTGCATCGCATTTGAAAAAATAAATAAATAAATCATCATCCTTTGCATACGCATGAGGTGTGTGGTCGATCGAGGCTTGCCAAATATTGGAGTTCAAGAGAAAAATAATATCCCAAAAATAATCCAAACCACTTCCAAGCTAACCAACCATAAAAGGGAGATTTCACCTTTCCCTCCATTTCCCTCCACTTTCCTTCCACTTTCCTTCCACATTTCCTTTCATTTCTTCCCCTCTTATTTTTTCCACTTCAATTCCACTCCTTTTCCCTTGGATGCTTCTACCATGTTCTACAATCTTCTAGAGTATTCCATGGAATATTCCAAGGAATATTCCCTCTCCAACCCTAACCCTAACTAACTACAAACCTAACTCCATTCCTAAACCTAATTTCATTCCCAAACCTAGCTCCAAGCCTAGCCTCTATATAATCATTAATCACTTCAATGCAAAAGGTTCCCAAGTTTTGTTCCCAATTTTTCACTCTCTCACAATTTCTAGAATCACTTTTTCTCTCTCACTTTTCCTCCATTTCCCTTTTCACCAAAGCTTTTTGAAGAAGCTCTTCAAGTTTCACATTGAAACTTGAAGATCTTAAAGCTTAGCCTTTAACCTCCATTGATTGTGGATTGTAGAAGAAGAAGCTACTGATTTTTGTGAAGATTTCGACTTATCGGAAATGCAAGAAGACTCAAGCATCAAGAACGCATTTATTTTGTGGATTTGTGGTTTTCTTGGTTTTCTCTTCGATCAAGCTCCGATTCTTGCAACATTTAACGAAGCACTTCTCCGCTTCGTAGGTTGGTAATCTAAAACCATGCTAGCTTTAAATTATTCCCTCCATCTCGCCATTTCGGCATTCTTTAAGTGCTTTTCGTATTACTTATGGGTGATTATGTTTTCGTTACGTTTTACTTGCGAGTTGTGGTTTTTTGATGGATTAGAAGTTAGGTTGTAGCTTGTTATAGCTTCTAGCATGTGTCAATAAGCCCTAATTGAGTAGAAATTCGTGTTAACATGATTAGATGTGTGTTAGGTTTGTTTAGAAGTAAGTTTGTGGCCAAAAGCACTTATTTCAAAGCAAATTTTCACTTTCTGTTCAGCGTTAACCAGTTAACGCGTGCGTTTTGCCACAAATTAGTGTTGTCTGGGGTCCGTTAACCGGTTAACGCTGTAGAAATTCAGAATTTTAGCTTATTTGCTTGATTTTTCTTGCCTCTTTGTGCCTCTAATGTTCATGCATGTTTAGGTACTCATTTTAGGAAATTTTCTAGGTTGGTTTCGACATCTCATTCCCCCATTTCGAGTCGTTTCGACTCGTTTTCGTTCATGTTGCATATTATGCGTTTATGTTTTCATTTGTGTATAATTTGACACATTGCATTTTGTTGCTATGTCTATGCATCATTTGGCATGTAAATAATCATGTTGCATTCTGTTTTTGCATCTTTTGCACAATTCGTTAACTCATTTGCATTTCATTGTATCAATATATATGTTGCATTTCACATAACCATGTATGTATGTGCATTCGGTTTCATTTGGTTACATGTTTGATCATATCATTCACATCAATTCAATTTTGAATTTTGCATTGAGCTTGGCATTCTTGTTGATCTATCATGTTGCATATTCATGATCAATGCTCATTATGTTCATATGCCATGTTCATGTGCCATATTTTGCATACTTGTTGCATAATCAATCATGTGGTGCATTCTTGCATAATCCTCCCAAAATAATTATGGCACTCATTTTTGTATATTGATCTATGTTCAAATGCATATTCATGATTAATTGGTATATTTTTCATTAAGTTTGTGCATTAAATAATGAAAATAATCAAATCTGCATTTTACATTTCACAACTGACTTTGCATATAGATGTTGTAAAATACATGCTGTTTGTTATGTTGTTCCTGCTGTATGTGACTTTTTACACATACCTTTTCATGTTGTATGCTGGCTATAGAAAGTTGCCTTGTGTTGTGCATTGTTTTCATAGATGTTTGATACTTTAGAGGCTGTAGTAGGTGTTGAATCTTTGTTTTAGCATTCGTTTAGTCTTTAGAATTAAGTTGAAGTCTAGAAGTTAGGTCCTAGAATTAGTAGGATTTAATTGTTGTATGTTTGCTTTATTATTTTTAATAAAATGCACACTAATCTTTGTTTTGTAGGGAGGGAAAGGAATGTTTCCTTACACCTTATCCTTTTTAATTTCTTATGCATTTTTTTCGCCTTTTTCCTTCCATATTTGTGATTGGTAGGAACCCCCTTTGTTAGGATCAACTTATCTTCCTTAGGAAGTAAGTTGCATCCTTTTTCTTCCTTAGGAATAGAAAAATCTCATAAACCATTAGGATCTCCCTTTTGTGCATAATAAATAACTTAAGGTTGATCTTAGTCCCTCTTAGTTTTTTTCCTTTTTCCGATTTGAGTCTTCTTCTCTCATCTTCAAACAAAAATCCAAAAGACATTTAATAAAGGATTAAAATAGTCTCTTGCGCATAGCCTTATTCCATGGGGCACTCATATTCATTCCATCTTGGAATAGTGTGAACTTGTCTAGCATGATGTACAAGTCTAATCATGAGACTATCTTCACAAACAATAAACTCAAAACACTTCTCATAAAAGACAACCAACAAAGACATCGCATCTTATCTTCTCATCTCCTACTCTTTGCAGACAAATGCGATTTGCCTCGACAGTTCAAACAGCGATACGATAAACACCCTCGAGTCAGAGCCGATAACACCTGAGCTAGAGCTATGGCAACGTCATCTTAAAAAACACAACAAATAGTTCCCGCCTTAGTTAGGCGAACTATGTCGACTCTAATCCTCATTTTCCCGTAGAGGTACGTAGGCAGTGGGGTAGGGCCCATTCGAGCACATTCATTATTTTCCCTACATTTTCCCCTATTTCTTTCCATTCTCCAGTTCCTTTCTTAGTTCCCTTTCTCATTCCATTCCAGTTCCAGCAGCAGTTTTATTCAGCAGCAGTTATTTCTCACCCTTTGAAACAAGCAAGTAAGCGTGGATCCCGTCGGGTACGGCAGACGATCTGGGTGCTAATAACTTCCCAGGTCGTAACCGACTCCCGAACCCAGATATTTGGTTCGCAGGACCTTGTCCTTTCCTTCTTCCTCAGGTTTGTGGAGCATTACCTTTCCCGTTCCTTCGGGATAAAAATGCATGGCTGGCGACTCTACCTTTTCCGTGCCACTTTCGCATTTGTACTAGGATGAAAATCCCGGGAGCGAAACTATGATGTTTGACAGGGCAGTTAATTGCAATGGCCGTGGAGTTGGTGCAATACTTATCACCCCTAAAGGAGTTCATATTCCTTTCTCAGCAAAACTCACCTTTTCCTGCAATAACAACAAAGCATAATACGAAGCTTGTATCATGGGTCTTGAGGAAGCCATTTACCTCAGGACCAAAACCTTGAATGTATTCGGAGATCCATCTTTGGTAATCAACCAGACCAACGGCAAGTGGTACACTCATCAGGAGCATCTGATTCCCTACCGTGAATATACAAGGAGATTGTTGACCTTCTTCACAACAGTTAAGCGTGAATACATCCCTTGAGATGAGAATCAGTTTGCAGATTCTTTGGCTACCATTTCATCCATGATCAAAGTACAAACTGCCAATTATGTGCCTCGGATTCTGGTATCCAGATTGGACAGACCGCTATATGTATTCTCTGTGGACATTGTCACTGACAACAAGCCTTGGTTCCATGACATCAAATGCTTCTTGGAGAATCAGACATACCCACCTGGGGCATCGTCAAATGATAAGAAGACATTAAGAAGGCTAGCCGGCAGTTTCTTCCTCAATACTGATGGTTCTTTGTACAAGCGAAACTTCGACATGGACTTGCTCAGATGTGTTGACAAGAAGGAAGCAAACCTACTGATGCACGAAGTACACGAAGGTTATTTCGGTACCCATGCCGGAGGACATGCAATGGCAAAGAAGTTATTAAGATCATGTTACTACTGGATCACAATGGATGCAGATTGTTGTGCCTATGCCAGGAAATGCCACAAATTCCAGATCTACGCAGATAAAGTGCATGTGCCTCTGAATCCTTTGAATGTAATGTCTTCACCTTGGCCCTTCGCCATGTGGGGCATTGATATGATTGGAAAGATTGAACCGACTGCTTCAAATGGTCACAGATTCATCCTGGTAGCCATTGATTACTTCACCAAATGGGTTGAGGCAGCTTCATATGCAAACGTCACCAGACAAGTGGTAGCTAGATTTCTGAAAAGGGATGGTTCCAATTTGAACAACAAGATGATGGCAGAACATTGCCGAGACTTTAAAATTCAACATCACAACTCTTCTCCTTATAGGTCAAAGATGAATGGCGCTGTTGAGGCAGCTAACAAGATATCAAGAAGATTGTGCAAAAGATGGTAGTCACCTACAAAAACTGGCATGAGATGCTACCATTTTCCTTGCATGGGTATCGAACCTCTGTCAGAACATCTACTGGGGCAACACCCTATCAGCTTGTGTATGGTATGGAAGTTGTCCTACCTGTTGAAGTTGAACTACCCTTCTTACGGGTAATGATGGATGCGAAACTGGATGAAGCAGAATGGGTCCGATCTCGATACAATCAACTGAATCTGATTGAAGAGAATAGATTAGCAACTATCTGTGATGGGAAATTATATCAAAAGCGAATGAAGAAAGCCTTCGATCAGAAAGTCAGACCTCGGGAATACCAAGTGGGAGAGCTTGTTCTGAAAATACTTCTTCCTCCTCATACAGACCACAAGGGCAAATGGACGCCGAACTACGAAGGCCCATTCATAGTAAAGAAAGTTTTCTCTGGAGGAGCACTGATGCTCACTACTATGGATGGCGAGGATTTCTTATCTCCTGTGAATTCAGATGCAGTTAAAAAATACTTCGCATAAAATGACCCGCTGGACATAAAAACAGAATGTAAGTCCAGGCAATAATAGGGCATCCCGGCGAGTCAAAAACAGAATAAAAGACTCGGGCTAAAATAAGGGAAAAATAATAAAAAAATGTGTACACCCGTTGAGTTGAAAAGCCACATCGGACAACTTAGGCAAAAATGGGTATCCTGGTGGATTGAAAACCCGAAAGGGAGATCCATGCAAAATCAGGGAATAAGCGAACAACTGTATTCTGAATTCGTCTGTATCACTCACAACATGGCAAGCTTCGAAAGGACAAAGCGTCAGTCAGAATCAGCCTTCTTCATAAAGCAAGATAAGGAGAACGTCAATGTCATACAGGTCATAGCAAAGGAAGCTCACTGGAGCGTCATCTTCAACATTGCCAACACTTTTATTTTCTCAATTTAGATCAATCTCCTCCTTTCAGGGGATTCGCTTCTTTGACTGTACTTATCTATTCAGGGCACACAAATCAATAAAATCAGATTTTTTAGTCACACTTTGTTTTGTACATTTTTGTTTCATTTGCAAAATATCCAATGTTCATAATACAACACTTGCATAAAACATACGAGCCATTTTAATAAATGCTTGCAGGAAATATGTTGCTCTCAGGCAAATCTAACTCCTATGACGGAATCTGGTTAAGGATACCTCGGGACACTTGTGCGTTTCCTTTGTTTAGCAGATTGCAGGTACTCAAGATATACCATTTCACAGCATGGGGCATATCAAGCATAGTATCCCCGGCCAAGTCAGCAATCGCATCATCAGCATAACTCTTTGACAAGAAGTATTTCCTCTAGGATCCCTTGAGGAATTCATCAATCCCCAGCATGTCGCTTGGACGAAGGAGTGACAACAGATTACTTCCCAGAAGTTATCTCCTCCCCAAGCTGGGGTCTCCCAAGCAATGCCTGATGGCTTTTCCCCCAACAAAGTGGTCAGAAACTTTCTATTCCCCACAGAGTTTCCAGGATTCTCTCATCCTTAGCAGAGACGGTGGAATTGCTTCCCCATAGAGTTACCATTTTCTCCCCAGTAGAGCAATAACATGAAATACATCCCCAACAGAGTTGCTAAAGCTTCCTTATCCCCAACGGAGTTCTCCCTCCGGATAGATCAGCCAATGATCTCTTTCCCAGCTGAGTTCTCCCTCCAGACAGAACGCCCAGAGATCTTTATCCCCGCAGGATCCGGATCTCGGATCGGTCTTCTCATTTGCATAATCATAGCATTTCACATCATTTTTCCCCAAAATAAGCGTAGCATTCCGTCTAATACAGAACATTACGGCAAAAAATCAAACATTTGCATGATCATAAGCCAGGTTCGAGCCAGTCACCTGCAAATACAATCATCACTTCATCAGCAATATACAAAACTTATCCCCTGCAGATAAAAGCCAAAGCATCCCCTTTGCACTCTCAAATACAGATACTTTTGTATATTTATATATGCTCTTTTCAACACTCGTCCGTGTCATCTTTCCCCAGTAAGGTCGCCAGAATACTTTCTGCATTCTCAATACAGATATTGGTTTATACTTGTACATATTCGTTTCGGCACTCGTCCGTGTCATACTTCCCCAGCAAGTCAAAACACTCGTCCGGGTCTCTTGCTCAATCTTTTGGCACTCGTCCGTGTCTTGCACATACATCACCAGCAGATCATACTTTTACATACTTATACAGAAGTCTTCGATACCCGTTCGTATCTTGTATATATCACCCCTCAGCAGATTCAACACTCGTCCGTGTTCTTTGCTCGACCGATTGATACTCGTCCGTATCATCATCCTTAAACACAAGTCAGCGTTTGTTTCTACCGATACTCGTCCATATCATGGTACTAAGGATGCTCGTCCACATCTTTGATCTATACACATTGCCAAACACTTATATCGTTTATTTTAAAAGCATAAGCACTCGTCCATGTTTACCATTCCCCAGTAATTCGCCAACAAAACAACTTTCTCCTATCCAACATTCGTCCTATGTCGTGATATCTTTCGGCAGTCGTCCCCTGCCAGATGATCGTCCTTCACCTTTGGATGACCGTCCCTTATCCTTTCCCCAGTGGAATCCCCATTGTTGGAACCTTCTATCCGACATTCGTCCTATGTCGTGATAAAGAGCAGTCGTCCCCTGCTAGGTGATCGTCCTTCACCTTTTGATGACCGTCCCTCATCATTTATCCGATGGACGTCCCCATCGTGGATCCTTTTACCCGACATTGGTCCTATGTCGCGATAATCCCCAAGAGCAGCCATACCCTGCTAGGTGATCATCCTTCACCTCTTGATAATCGTCCTTCATCATGCTTATCTGATGGCCATCCCCATCGTTGACCTTTTCTATCCGACATTCATCCTATGTCGAGATAAGGAGCAGCCATCCCCTGCTAGGTGATCGTCCTTCACCTTTGATGACTGTCCCTCATTAAATATTTCATTTATTCTTTAACCCGATGGCCGTCCCCGTCGTGGTCCCTTTTCCTTTTCCTGATGATCGTCCTTCATCATATTTACCCGATGGCCGTCCCCATCGTAGTTTACTTTACTTTCCAAGCTTGATGGCTGTCCCCATCAATGCTTTTCTCAATTCCCAGAGATTTTATTTCCTTACCCGATGGCCGTCCCCGTCGCGGTTTCTTTATTTTCCAGCATGATGGTCGTCCCCGTCATTGCTTTGCTTACCGTTTTAACCCCAACAGCTGTCCTCTGCCCGACGGTCGTCCTCCGTCGTTTCATTTGATACTCATACTATACTACCTTTTACAATTTATATCCTTTTTCTTCTTCTCCCCAGCGAGTGCAAATTTCGGATTGTCTTTGGTATTCAACCATAAGTTATCTTGTTTGTCTGTTAAGCCAGGCGCTTACATCCTGCACAGCTAACTCATGCTTGAATAGGGGAAGCTGTAAACACCCCAAATTTGCCCTCACTTTTTCTCATACCATGGCTTGTTTCTTTATGGCTTGGTCCTGCCCAGCAGTCATATTGTTGAGTTCCATTCCGCTAATGGTCTGGTTAAGCCCTGTTTCGCCAACAGGCACCTTCTGTGGCTTGGTCCTGCCCAGCAGTCGCGTGTTTTCTTTATGTCTTGGTCCTGCTCAGGAGTCATATTGTTGAGTTCCATTCCGCTAATAGTCTCTTTAAGCCCTGTTTCGCCAACAAGCACCTTCCGTGGCTTGGTCCTACCCAGCAGTCGCGTGTTTTCTTTGTGACTTGGTCCTGTCCAGCAGTCACATTAATGAGTTTTCTGTTTCGCTAATGGTCTCATTAAGCCCTGTTTCGCCAACAGGCGCCTCCGTTGTGGTTTGATTCGTTCAGCAGTCATAGTGAAGTTTATTGCATTGATTCTATTCTACCTGGTTCTATTTCCGCCACCTATTCAGAGGTCAAAACAAAAAATAAATATAAATAAAAAGCAGATGGTGTTTCTACTATCCACTGAGTTCAAATTTCCAGGTTTATTCGAGTATTCAATCACTCCATACCTTGAATGCCTAAAAGCTTTTGCAATTATCCATTCAGGTCTGCAGATGATTGAATAAGGGCAGCTGTAACACCTCAAAATTTGCCCTCATTATTTATTCCCTTTATCGGCTTCATGCTTCGCTTCCATTGGCATTTCTCACTAGGTCATAACGTTCATAATCACACATTTTACATTGAATTCATAAGGCATGAGATCGAAGCTTTCTCTCATGATTTAAACTCTTCTGTTTATGGGTGATTTATCAAGCTATTTCCTCAAAAGTATCAGTGTGCATGCAATGGTGATAATTGTGGTTTCAAGTTAAGCATGGTTTTGTAGTATGAACACTGACCCTTCATATCAAAGTGGTAGAGTCTCGGAGCAGTATATTCAGAATAGCTGTGAGATAACTTACTTACGGGGATTTCATTTGAAAGGAACTCCTGGAGGTGAGAAATAAAACGTTTCATTTTTCACCAGTGTACTTAAGGAGCACCGTTCATTGGTGAATTCTCGGACAAAGAAGGCCCTGATTTGGTTGACCAAAATTTCAACGGACAAGCTTGCAGCAATGAAAACAAATGGTATATGGGGTCCTATTTTAAACAATTGCAGTTTGTCTAATGGGACTTTGAATCCCTACTACAAAATATTTCAAGCATTTGACCTCATAAAGAGAGTAGAGAAAGGTGTATGCAGGTGGTTCTACCCACAAAATCTTAGCAATTTGACTTTTGATGTGGCTGCCCTTGGCATGGCTCTATGTGAGCCATTGGATTTGGTTAGGTTATACTTTTCAAGAGCAACCTTGGTAGTTGTTCCTGCTAACTTGGTCGATCATTGGAAAGCACAAATAGAAAAGCATGTCAGTCCTGGTCAATTGCAGGTTTATGTTTGGAAAGATCATCAGAAACCATCTGCACACTCTCTTGCCTAGGATTATGATGTTGTCATCACTACATTTAGTCGTTTGAGTGCAGAGTGGGGGCCACGTAAAAGGAGTGCTCCAATGTAAGTGCATTAGTTTAGGATAATTTTAGATGAGGGGCATACTTTTGGCTCAAGTCTGAGCTTAACAAATAAGTTACAAATGGCTATTTCACTGGTTGCTTCAAATCGATGGATACTAAATGGAACTCCAACACCTAACACTCCTAACAGCCAACTTACGCATCTACAATCATTGCTAAGGTTCCTTCATGAAGAAGCTTATGGGCTGAATCAAAAGTCATGGGATGCCGGTGTGCTTAGGCCGTTTGAGGCAGAGATGGATGAAGGCCGATCTTGTCTGTTGAATTTACTTCAGAAATGCCTTATTAGTGCTAGAAAGGTAGATTTACAAAGTATTCCACCATGCATCAAGAAAGTTTCTTTACTAGATTTTAACGAGGGACATGCTAGAAGTTACAATGAATTGGTACTCATTGTTCGTCGTAATATATTGATGGCTGATTGGAATGACGATTCACATGTGGAGAATCTACTGAATCGAAAACAATGGAAATTTCGTAGTGAAACTTTAAAGAATGTCAGCCTTTCATGCCGTGTTGCTGGACATATTAAAGTTACACACGCCGGAGAAGATATTCAGGAAGCAATGGATTTGTTAGTACAAAATGGTTTAGATTCTACTTCAGGGGAGTATACCTCCATAAGATACAGTCTCCTATATGGTGGTCACTGTGTTAGGTGCAAGGAATGGTGTCGCCTTCCTCTCATTACTCCATGTCGACATCTGTTGTGCCTTGGTTGTGTTTCCTTAGACAAGAAAAAATGTACATATCCTGGCTGTGATAACTTATATGAGATGCAGAGTCCTGATACAATGGCACGGCCAGAAAATCCTGAACCAAAGTGGTCTGTACCGAAAGATCTTATTGAGTTACAACCTTCATACAAGCAGGATACGTGGGATCCTGATTGGCAATCAACATCTAGTAGTAAAGTTGCATATCTTGTTCAGAGGTTGAAAGTTTTGCAAGGAACTAATGAAGAAATGAGTTCATATATAGACAACAACAAGGTTACACATCAAAAGTTTTCCTTTTTCTTTTCTCGTTACAAGTCACTAAGATGAATTGTACATGAAAAATGCATCGAAAAAAAGATTGCAGGAACCGAAACCAAGTGTTCCACAGCAGCAGTCTCATTCCCAGCAGGGCCACACTCAAATTTCTTTTGCAGCAAATAAAAAACCCTCCACAACCTGCATAACATAATTCCGCCAAATTCAGTTCAAAAATGGAAAAATGAAAAATCATAACTGAAATCACAAAATCCATAATAGATCCTAGCCAAAAACTCATAACAGAATTCTAACAAACCAACTAACAAACTTTCACCTGAAAAAGTTCCAGAAGAATCTTCTAGCTCTTCTATAAATCAAAACCAGGACACTATTGTAAACACCCCAAATTTGCCCTCACCCATTCACACCATGGCTTGTGATCATCTCATATGCATAAACACAATCATACCATCTCATATCTCATGTTTGATTCACTGCATAGTTTCTAAGGCATCTGCACCTAGGGTTTGTGATTTGAGCAATCCCAAAGCTTCTTGAGCCACTCCAAAGGCCACCAATCAACTCAAAGGGGACCATGTGTGTTCTTACATCATATTCCAACTTCACAAAGTCAAAATTGCAGAGGAATCACAAGAGCTAGGGTTTTGAATGGATGCAGAGCCAGGTTGAACTGCACAGTTGACTGAAAATTAGGGTTTTGGTTTCAGAGGCCATAACCCCAATTTTTTTTTGGTCATTCTTGTTTCCATTGGTCTCTATATGGTATAGGGAGTATGCATATCAATTTTCATGAAGAAATTCCATGGGGAAGTCATCTGATCAAAGGTTGACTTTTCAGACAAGTCAGTGCAAAATCAGGGCATCTGAGGCCCCCAATGACCCAACCAATGGGTGATCTTCATCATTTTGAGTGTATATGATCTTTATTTGATCATGGAAGAAGTTTGAAGTTCATAAAAATCAAGAATTTAGGGTTTTTACAAAAGTTGACTTTTTGGGCATAGTTGACTTTTCAAGAATTCATCATTTTAGGTCATTTTTCAAGCCTTGATTCATGATCCAAAAGGCCTCAAATGAAAAAACTTTGGTCATAAAAGTTGTAGATCTCATCTTTCCCTTTTCAAAAAGTACAAGAACATGATCAAACTCTTCATGGATCAAAAGTTATGGCATTGCAAAGTTAGCAAAAATCATTGATTTTCAAGTTATGCACAAAAGGGAAATTTTGCAAAGTCTTGAACCAAAGTCAAATGTAGCCTCTAATTCATGACAAACCATTATGTAAACATCCTCTAAGTCACAAAAATCAGATTTGGATCAAGTTTGCTCATGGTTTGGTTCATGTAACTTGACTTTTCTCATGAAAATCCATAAAGCTAACCAAGTTGCAAAACACTCATGAGCTTTTCACCAACTTGCTGCATTGAGCCTTGGGTCAAGCCAGCCTCTCACACTCACCATGCTGCACCAGAACCCATCTTGTACTTGCCTAGACTTTGAGCCATGCCCTATCTTACAAAAGTGGACTTTTTTGCAAAAGTAGTCACACCTATCACTGCAGGCCAGGTCACATCCCCCAGCCACTTGCAATTGTTTATTGAATCAATTTGCTGGCCATAACACATAGGAACCAAGGCTGAGACAACAACATTCACCACTTACACAAAAACCTCCCACATTGCAACTTCATTCGAATCTGCTCACACAGCCATCAAACACTAAAACTTTCTTCATCACTCAACTAAACACACTTCATAGATCACAAAGCACCCAAAGCCCAAGCTTGAAACAGCCAGAAACTCCTACTGCCATCTCTCACCTCAGTTTGCAGTTTCACTTGGAACTATCACCATAGCCCACAAACATCAAAACAAACCTTGCAAACCTTCTCAACACATTGCATAGACCTCAAACAACCCATCACCATGACCTGAAAGTGCCAGAATCACTGCTGCCATTTTTGACTGAACTGAAGCAGAAGCTTTCGAAGCTCACTCTCTAGCCAACCCAAACTCATTTTGAGCATTCAAGCACCTTTGTAGGACCAAGAGGAGCAGCTTGCACTGAAGGAAGAGGCCTGAAAGTTCCTAAATTGAAAGCTGCAAATCTCAGGTAGCTCGAAATTAATTTTTCCAGAAATGATTTTTCTTGTTACAAACTTGTTCTTTATGCTCTCCTGATCATCCTGATGCTTTTAGTTTTTGAAATGGTTGTGTTTTGAGAATTTAATTTGTGTTTGAAGCTTACGAACCCTAGAACTTTCCCTCTTCGATTCAGCTTATTTAGGTAAAATAAATTTGTTCTAGGTTAGGGGTTTGATTCGTGAGAGTGAGAAGAACATTCCCTTGGCTTTAGTTTTCATTTTTATTACGTTTTGAGGAAGTTGAGTGATTCTCAGGTGAGAGCTGGCCGGAGAAGACGACCGGAAGTCTTCTCCGGCCGCCTGAATGTAATTAGGGCTTAATCCAGTAATTAAATGCCATTTGAATCTGGAGCGTTTGATCAGTTGACTCCCTTGACTTCGCGCGTGTGTGGACGGCCCAGATGTGCTCATTTAGCCCTAATCTCTCTCTTTAGGTTAATTAATCTTTAATTAATTTAATTTAGCCAGAAGCAATCTGGGCCTTTCATCCTGGCGCGCAGTCAACGCTTTTGAAACCAGGGCCAATCCCAGCCATCCAATCTGATTACTTCCATTTAATTTAATTTTATTTTCATTTCTTTTCATTTAAATTGCACAATTTATTTAAAATGGTTAAAAAATCATAAAAATTATGAAACCTTTTTCTTTAAGGTTTTATTAATTTTTAGGACACAAAAATATTTTTATTTTATTTTTTATCATTAAAAAAAGTATTTTTAAATATTTAAAAGTTTATTTTTAATTGATTAATGAGAATTAATTAATTAAAAATACTTTTAGGTATTTAAAAATTACAAAAAAATTCATGAAATGTTCTAAGACATTTAGAAACATTGTCCAACCTTCAAACCAAATTTCTTTTTTGATCTTGATGCATTTTAAGAATTTTTCATGGAATTAAATCATATTTTGTGCATTATTTTGATCACAAGTTTAAAAATTCATTTCTGCCTTTTGGTGAAGGTTGAGACATTGATTCTTTTTGCATTGTTTTCCATTTGACATGTACTTTCAAGGATAAAAAGGCCATGATTTGATCTTGCATTTTCTAATTGATTGGCATTTGTTTTGTTTAGGAACCCTAAAAACCCTAGTAATTTGTAAAAAATCATAGCTTGAGTTTGGTAAAGAGTTGAGAGTTCCCCTTTGGGCAGTGATTCATTATAGGTCTAGGGCTTCTTTGAGTGCCATTTTCCATTTTTTTTATCTTAGGGTTTGCTTCTGTTTTTGGTTTGTGTTTGATGTTTGATCCATGAACCCTAATTTGGGCTTTCTTTTGCATCCTTCTTGCATTCTTTTGCATAAGTTGACTTGCCATTGCATTTTGTGCATTCTTATGATTCATTTGACATCTTAAGACATGTGTGAAGCATCATTGATCATTGCATAACATCTTTGCCATGCCATTTGTCTTGTATGCTTCATAACATTTCATGTTTATTCATGTTCCTTAACTTGCATCATTTGCATCCATGACTTTGTATGAACATCCCTATGCCTTGTCTCATGTTTGCAGCACTTCATAACATCATAATCATCATGTGTATGCTTCTGGTTTGGCCTAGCATCATGTCATTTCATTTCATTTAGCATTGCATTGCATTTGTTTCTAACATTTCAGGTGGTAAGTAACTTGAGAAGTGAATTTGCCTTCACTTCTCATAACTTTTCTTTTTTTATCTTTCTTGCATCCCTTGCTGCATTCTTACTTGTGTTTGAGTTTGAGCTTGCTCATGCTTGCTTCTCCCACTTTCTTTCTTCAAGTGACTTGACTTCTTGAATGAAGCAAGTCACTTTGCTTCTCTTGATCTTGTTCATCTGCTTCCTGGTGGTTCATCTGAAGATTGTTTCTTGCAAACCTCACAAACCTTAGGACCAACCAAGCATGACAATGAATTAGGGTTTTGATTAGTCCCCCCATAGTTTTACCTTTGTGTCTCTCTTTGAGTCCTCTCTTCTCATCTCATAATCAGGGACTAAACCCTAAAGGCTTTAAGACTTTGTGATTAAGCTTATGCCTGCATCCTTCTCTTAGGATGGAGTGTATAACTTTAATCCTAAGTCTTGAACCCTTAAGGTGTTTAAATCTCTTAATCAATCCATCTAATAATCATCAAGACATCACTTGTAACTTGGGCCTTGCATTAGGGTTCTAATTCTTCCTTAAGTGGTTAAGAAGGACTAACCCTAGTGTTAATGGACAAGTCCCCCTCAAGTTGTCTTACAAACAATAAAATTCACTTCATCATCATACCATTAATCTAAAATCCACTTAATCAAAGGCTTGTTTTGTCATGGGTTTAATCCCTAATCATGGATTAAGTCGAGGAGTTTTCCTCAGCTTAAACATTCTCATCTATTATCCTTCTTTTAGGATGGTGTAATGGGTCTGTTTAATCCTTGATTATGGCTTAACCTCATTACTCAACACTAAACAAAAACACCAAAAACATTTAAATAATCACAAGTAGGTTAATGATCTTAATCCTCCACCAAAGGTGATTAAGTGTGAGAATCTGACTTCACACTTAAGGTATTCTCATTACCCCTAATCAGAGGGAAGATGTGATGAGTTTACTAACCCATTGGTTTAGACTTAAGCTCGTTATCCTATGACAAACTTCAAAAAGCAATAAAAGACTGAAAATTCTCAAAAACAAACAATAATCGTCTCCTCCGGGATTCTTTTCTCATCATCTTCACTCACAATCGAGAACTTGCTTCTTCCGTCTAATGCAAGACAGTTTGCACCTGAGCCAGACAGGTCATACACTTGAGCATAGACAAGTAAGCAGTTCACAAGTCAATTCATTCTTTCAGTCTCTTTGGGTCGAACTACGGTGTTCTGACTTCCTCATTGCACGAGAGGATACGTAGGCATAACTTAACAGTTATCGAACAAAAGTCTCTGTATATTCCCCCTCCTTCCAGCTTCATTCTTTAGCCTCATGATCTTGAGCATTTCACTCCTTTCTTACACTGACACTGTACATATTACACATCACATTTCTTTACACTGACACCTGTACATTCTTTTCCAGCTATCTTACACACAGATCGCACTGACACCACCCCTTTAAAACACAAATCTTTTAAGCGTGGATCCCGTCGAGTACGGCGGACAATCTGGGTGCTAATACCTTCCCAGGTTGTAACCAACCCCCTTTCTCAGTCTCTCTGGTTCGCAACCGTCTTATCCATCTCTTTCTAGGTCTATGCAGCATTGCCTTTCCTCCGGGATAAAAATGCCTAGCTGGCGACTCTTTTCATCTCCAGTGAGTTCACGGCTGTGTGTTCTCATTGTCCCTCTCGCCGACCGTTCGCGTCTGTACCTTCATATGATCCATTTTCATTTGTTGGGAGCGACAGCTTGGCGACTCTGCTGGGGATACCTTATACTGCAACCAGGGCTTCTGGTTCTTTTTGTGGGTTCCTCCTAGTGCTTGATTGATTTGTGTTTATTGGGGTGTTATGTGTTATTTGTGTTTGTATATTTGCTTTATTTATTGCTTTCTGTACAGCTTTATTTACCGCTTTCTTTATTGCATTTGTATATATCATACTGTCACTGTTGCTGGCTGGATCTGGTTTCCTTGTTTTTTGGTGGGTGGGTATTTCATTGAGAGTTAAGGTCCTACACCTGGGACCTGAGTGACACCTAGGATAGAGTGAATCATATTCTTTCTCATTCCATTTCGGTCTGGTGCGGGAATATGAAACACGGTTCAGATATGGGTTTCTTCTTGAGAACTCTGTGTTGCGGATTTCCTGCAATGCTAGGGGGATCTGGGAAGCCTGCTAAGTCTGGATGACCTTTTAGTTTGACCTTCAGAAACTGAGGTGAATTAGAGGAGGAATTGTTATGGTTATTGTAAACACTGTACCTCCGGGTTAGAAGTGTTTACACTTCTCATAACTGATCCAAGTCTGAGGATCCTTGTTCTAGATCACCACCTGTGAGGGGGTTGGGCTGTTTACAGGTTTGCAGGTACCTTGACCTCAGAATACCCTGTTACTTTGACTTTGTTAAGAATGCTCCATGTTGGATAGTTCTTGTGATTCTAAAACCCTGGACATGTGGCTCTTTATTTGAGTCCCCTACCCTGGTTACTGGATTTATAGACCTCCATCTGGAATTCTTGAACACACATGGATCTAGACCAAGGCAGTTAATCAGATCCAGCTCAGTCACAAACCCTTTGCATATCATCTGCATTCATACTCATTGCATCATATTAACATGTGCTTATTTGTGTTTCAGGGTATCCACCTTTATCTGGTTTTGGTTCTGACCCCATCTGCAGTTTTGACCTGTCTCCACCAGCATCTTGCTTCAGCTTGTCAGCCATATACTTCAGTTACTTGCACTAGCCAGCCAGTGGCCCACTTCTCAGCATCTTCATCAGCACTTATTCTACTCAGTCCTCAGCACTCATGGCTCCAAAGAAAAGCAACATCACTTACCATTTCTTCCAACCAGACTTATCAGACATCAGGAGGATCCAAACCCTGATCACTCCAGAGCACATACCTCTGTTCAGAGAGCATTATGGGGATATACTTGACTTGGTTATGGATATGGACCCATCTCAGAGAAGCCTAATCCATACCTGCATTCAGTTCTATGACCCCCCATTGAGGTGTTTCACCTTTAAAGACTTTCAGTTGGGACCTCTTTTAGAAGAATACTCAGCATTGGTTGGCTTGCCTATCAAGAGAGAAATTCCTTTCAATCCTGAAATGGTCTATCCCAGCAATGGAGAGATAGCAAAAGCTTTACACCTGGAGCCTGCTTTGATAGAACAGCATATGACATCTAAAGCTGGGATCCCTGGTTTTCATCTTGACTTCCTGATTTCTCAAGCTAGTTTGAAGGCCTCCCTGGAGGAGTGGAAAGCTGTTTGTGCATTGTTGGCCTTAAGTGTATATGGAATTGTGTTGTTTGCAGATGAGCCTCGATTCATCAGCAAGAATGCAATTCACTTGTTCATCCTGAAGAACCCAGTGCCAACCTTGTTAGGAGATCTCTACTACTCAGTGCATCAGAGGAATGAGAAGCAGAGGGGTAAGTTAGTGAGGTGTTGTGCTCCACTATTCCATGCTTGGCTTCTCAGGCATCTGCCCAGGACAGATGCATTCCTAAATCCTCATCAGCAAAGCAACTGGGCTAAGAGGCTCACTACTCTCACTTCAGCAGACATCAGATGGTGCACTCAGAGCACCAAGGGCAGAGATATTATCACAAGCTGTGGACACTTTCCCAATGTGCCTTTGGTAGGAGTTAAGGGAAGTATCAATTACAACCCTCTGCTGTTCAAGAGGCAGTTAGGCTATGCACTGGTCCATGCTCCTAGGGTGCAGGATTTGGTTGAGACCCTCTACTGTGAGAACAAGGTTAACTTGGCTGTTGTTAGGCAGGCTGCCTGGGCCTGGGATCATGTTCAAACCAAGGGAATCACCATTCTGGGGAAGTGCAATAATGTGGCCTCAGCCCAATATCATGAGTGGTCCTATGCCAGGGCCCAATTCTCTGGATTGCCCTTCACCATAGAAGACAGGCCTGAGTCATCTTCAGCACCACCCCCTGCTACTATCAGTCTGGAAGAGTTTGAAAGCCTGAAGGAAAGGAATGAGAAGTTATCTCAAGCCTTACAGAAGACCCTCCGGGAGAGAAGTGAAGGTGTGAGGGAGATTGAAAGATTGGAGAAGTTGAGGTTGGAACACTTGATCAAGATTGAGAAGTCTGGAGAATATATCAACAAGTCTAAAGCTGGTGAGCAGATTCTGAAGAATGCTTGTAAAGAAGCCCAGTTTCAGAGAGCAAGAACAGACTTGTATTTGAAAGAGAGTCAGGCCAGGTGGGTCCGGATCACTGAGGCCCGTACTCTAGAAGACAAGAGAGTTCAGGACAAGATGGAGCAGATGGAGAAAGCCCTGGCAGCAGCCCAGGAGGAAATTTCAGAGCTAAAGATCAAAGCTGGAGTGAAGAAGTCCAGAGATCAAAGTCAGAACAAGAGGTTAACTGCAGCTGTTGCAACCAGAAACCTTCTCATCAGGAATCTCACGGAGCATCCGGCTGATCCTGTGACCGAAGCACTTCTTAAGGAAGTTCGCGAGGATGAGTTTGGCCTTGGAGTTTGATTATTTGCTTGTTGATTGTTCCTTTTCATGTACTTTGCTTTTTGTGATGTATTTTGACCCCTTAGAGGGCTTGAGTTGTAAAAAGAACAAGTTGTATTATTTCATCTTATGTAATATATTTGTGTTCGCTCCAAAAGCAACTTCAACAGCATCATCTTCAAGGGTCTGGAAGGGTCAAAACTGAAGGCCAAACCGGATACCTTGAGAGCAAATAAGCACAACTGCATTGCATGCTAACCTTTTTTCTGTTTTGTAGGTTTTGTTTTATTGTTTCTAACCTCTGTTGTGAATCTCAGGAATTATTGCTCGCCGCAGGGTATTTCCTCTCAACAGGCCACACAGGTACCCAACTAGAAACAACCTTCCGGGAATCCAGATGGATCAGATGCAACAGGACCTTACGGAGGTCAGAAACCAGATGGCCAACGAAAGGCTAGAAATGCGGAACCAAATGACTCAGTTCATGGAGGTTATGAACAACATGGCTCAGAGCCAGGAGAGGTTGAGAGCTATGGTGGAAAGGCAGAACCAAGATGAGCCTCATGTGGGGACTGCAGGCACAAGTAATAATGAAAGGGTGCAGCCACATGTGAATCCCCCTGTGTTTGGTCCACATCTACATCCTGAGATTAATATCCCTGCAAACATCCAAGGGACAGCCACAGCAGCCAGGGTACTTCAAGAAGACCCTCAGGAGGACCAATTTACAGTAATGGGTGCTGGAGAGGATGCTTATGATAGGAGATTGGATGAAATAGCTGAGAAGTTAAGGTCTTTAGAATCTCAAAATTCTTTGGGTTTTGACGTCATGGACATGGGCTTGGTTGATGGGGTCAGGATCCCCCACAAGTTCAAGCCTCCTTGCTTCGAAAAGTATAATGGGACTTCATGCCCCCGGACTCATCTGCAATCATTTCTGGGAAGGCTGAAGGCCTATACGATAGATGAGAAGCTTTGGATGTTCTACTTCGAAGACAGTTTGACAGGAGCATCGAGGGAATGGTATTCCCATTTGACAAGGGCAACTGTAAGATGCTGGAAGGACCTGGCAGAGGCCTTCATCAGACAGTATCAATATAATCTGGATATGGCACCCAATAGGACCCTCCTAATGGGGATGTCACAATCATCCAGAGAGAGCTTCAGAGAATATGCTCAAAGATGGAGACAGCTTGCTGCTGCTGTCCAGCCACCAATGTCTGAAAGAGAAATGGCTGATATGTTCATGAATACCCTGCAAGGAACCTATATTGATAGGCTAGCTGCCTTCTCCTCCACCAGCTTCGCAGACGTCGTCATAGCCGGAGAGAGAATTGAAAGCCTATTGAAAATGGGTAAAATTTCTGATAATGGTGCTAGTTCGTCCAGTGGCACAAGAAAGCCTTTTGCAGGCCCGAGAAGAACCGGCGAGACCAATGCCATCCATTCGAGCAGGGGTAGGCCCCAATATGTTCCAAGAACAATAGCAGCAGTCACTATCCCTGCTCCAGCTCATCCTCAGCCCGTCTATCAACCTCCGCAACAAAACTTCCAACAACAACCCCAGTATCCTCAGAGTCAGTATCCTCTAAGAAACTTCAACAACAACAACACCAACAACAATCAACAGAGGCCATTCCAACAAAGGCCATCTCAAGCTAACCGAGTGATCGACCCGATCCCAATGCCATACTCTGCCTTGCTGCCACAACTTCTGAAACTCAACCTAGTTGAGCTAAGAACGTTGGCACCTCCGGATCCCAACAGTCTACCAAGAAATTATGACTCCAATGCTAGGTGTGCTTTTCATTCAAACGCACCTGGTCACAGTACAGAAAAATGCAGGGCTCTGCATATGAAGGTACAAGACTTGGTAGACTCCAAGGCTCTGAATTTTGCACCTCCGCCCAATGTCAACAAAAATCCAATGCCACACCATGGTGGTCCTCGAATTAATGCTATTGAAGAAGACCAACAGTCTTATTTGATAACTAGTGTGGATCAGATCAGGACACCATTGGTGGAAATCAAAGCTCAGCTCCGTGAAAACAATATATTTCCGGGGTGTGAACTGGGGTGTCCCTACTGCAATATTTCATGGAATGGGTGTGAGGACTTGAGGAATGGCATTGACAGCCTTATTCAGAGTGGCCTACTTCAGATCACTACATCGTTTCCTGCAAATCCGACAACTTCATCAGCAACGGTTTCAGACCCTCCTACAACTGCAGCAACTAATGCTCCCAACAATTCATCAGCACCATCAACAAGTACTTCACCTGTCCTTCCGAATGATCAGTTTTCAACAGTTTCTCCTGCTACAACTTCAGCTTCATTCCATTTCGACTCTCCATCAACAACAACAACAGTTCTTCCAACGGAACCTCCTACAACACCAGCAATCAATCACGAAGATGTCTCCACTGTTACCATATTCTACGATCCAGAAAATAATTCTGCTTACCCTTCAGAAGGTGCTGCTCCCACCAGAGCACCAGTTACAATCTTTTATGATCCACATACAATAACAGTCCCTTCAGCGGCAGCAGTCAGTCCAGTCACTGTCACGGTGCCTGGACCCATACCATATGAAAGCAATAGGGCCATCCCTTGGCACTATGGCTCTGACGTTTACTGCGAAGGAAGAAGAATCGCTCTTGAAACAACAGCACCTGCACCACAAATTGATAATGTGGGCGGAGGCGGAGGCTTCACCCGAAGCGGACGTCTCTTTGCTTCACAAGTACAAAGACCTACTGCTGAGGCAGAAGCTGCTGCTAAGGCAAAAGGAAAAAGCCCGGTGCAGGAAGATCCCGCTGCCAAAGAAGCCCTGAAGACTCCATTTGATCAGGAAGTTGATGAGTTTATGCGGATCATCAAAAAGAGTGACTACAAAATTGTGGATCAACTTCACCAGACGCCATCCAAAATCTCCATCCTCTCACTGCTTATGTGCTCCGAAGCCCATCGGAATGCACTACTTAAGGTCTTGCACGCGGCTTACGTGCCCGAGGAGATTACTGTCAACCAATTGGAAACCGTGGTTGGAAATGTTACTGCTAGCAATGGGCTAGGGTTTACCAATTCTGACCTGACAGTAGATGGCCGCAATCACAACAAAGCCTTGCACATAACCATGGAATGCAAAGGAGCTGTCCTTTCTCATGTGCTGGTGGACACAGGTTCTTCCCTGAATGTCTTGCCAAAGAAGGCTCTGGTGAAGCTTGAATATGAGGGATTGGCATTGAGACCCAGCAACTTGGTGGTACGAGCCTTCGATGGTTCGAAGAGATCGGTTCTGGGAGAGATTGAGCTGCCCGTGACAATTGGCCCGCAGACCTTTAAAACTATCTTTTATGTGATGGACATTCAGCCCGCCTACAGCTGTTTGTTGGGTAGACCCTGGATTCACGCCGCTGGCGCAATAACGTCTACCCTTCACCAAAAGTTAAAATTTGAGTGGGAAGGTCAAGTTGTCACTATCTGTGGAGAGGAGGACATTTTTGTCAGCCACCTGGCGACCTACAAATACATTGAAATGGATGGAGAGATCCATGAAACAATGAGCCAGGGGTTTGAGGCTTTGAATGTGAATGAAGCATCTGCTATATCTGGTACTCCAATGTCATCTTACCAACAAGCCCGGAAGGTTGTTGAGGAAGGAACTGCCCTAGGCTGGGGCAAGGTTTTAGCTGTGGAGGAGAAGAAGGACAAATTTGGGTTGGGTTACAGACCAACTCAACATCAAGCAAAGGCTGCTGGAGAGCCTGGTTTTGTCAGTGGGGGGATGCTTACCCCCGATGCTATCAACTGTCTGGAAGACGAGCTGGAAGAGGAGCGCAACCTGGAGATTTGGATTCGTCCGAAGGTCCCGGGGAGCAGTGTCTCGAACTGGTCTTCCCAGGAAATTATAAGTGTTACTCGAGCAGAGTAATTATTATTTCCTGTATTTTTATAAGCATGCATCAAAGTCTTGCATCTTGCCCGAGATGACAAGACTCATTTTGTAATCAGGGCCATATGTACTTTTGTGCAAACAAGATTAAATTATTGAAATATCAGACAATCTTTTTGCAAACGAGTCTTTTTCTTTCTGCTCACTGTTTTTTTCCATTTTTCTTTTTGTACAAAAATAAATGGCGGTGTTTTCAAAATGATAACTTCATTTTACTTTTTTCTAAAGCAAGATTAAAATCAATCACTAAAATGAACCAACTTAACCCTTGCAGAGAGTGCCTTCCTGACAGCACCGACAACAGCACGGCTATGACATCGTATGACTTTGACAATCCAATCAATCAAGCTGATGAAGGGGTTGATGAAGAATATGAGCTTCCTGAAGAGCTAGCCAGATTGTTAAGGCAAGAGGAAAAGGTTATTACTCCTCACCAGGAGGAGGTTGAAGTGATTAATCTTGGTACAGACGAAGACGTGAAAGAAGTTAGAATCGGGGCCTGCCTGCAAGACTCAGTGAAGAGACAACTGATAGATCTGCTTCAAGAGTATGTTGATGTGTTTGCTTGGTCGTACCAAGACATGCCAGGGTTGGATACCGATATAGTTGTGCACAAGCTGCCTTTGAGGGAAGAATGCCCACCAGTCAAACAGAAGCTGCGCCGAACTCGTCCAGACATGGCTATGAAAATCAAGGAAGAGGTACAAAAGCAATGGGACGCCGGGTTCCTTGCCGTAACTAGCTATCCTCCGTGGGTTGCTAACATAGTACCTGTGCCAAAGAAGGACGGCAAAGTAAGAATGTGTGTTGACTACCGGGATCTGAACAGAGCCAGCCCGAAAGATGACTTCCCATTACCTCACATTGATGTATTGGTGGATAACACGGCTCAGTTCTCGGTATTCTCCTTCATGGATGGATTTTCGGGATACAATCAGATCAAGATGTCGCCTGAAGACATGGAGAAGACAACATTCATCACACCTTGGGGCACGTTCTGTTACAAAGTGATGCCATTCGGATTGAAGAACGCTGGTGCCACATATCAACGGGCTATGGTGACATTATTCCATGATATGATCCATAAGGAAATAGAATGCTATGTGGATGACATGATTGCCAAGTCCCTTACAGAGGAAGACCATCTGGTGAATCTGCTCAAGTTATTCAAGCGTCTGAGGAAGTACCAACTGAAGTTGAACCCCAACAAATGCACATTCGGGGTGCGATCCGGTAAGTTGCTGGGATTCATTGTAAGTGAGAAGGGGATTGAAGTTGACCCTGATAAAGTCAAAGCCATCCAAGAGATGCCTGCACCGAAAACTGAGAAAGAAGTTCGAGGGTTCTTAGGTCGATTGAACTACATCTCGCGGTTCATATCTCACCTCACAGCAACCTGTGAACCTTTGTTCAAGCTGCTAAGAAAAGAACAAACGGTCAGGTGGAACGAAGACTGCCAAAGGGCTTTTGACAAGATCAGGGAGTATCTGCAAGAACCTCCAATCCTCATGCCGCCAGTTGAAGGAAGACCTCTGATTATGTACTTAACGGTATTAGAAGAGTCGATGGGATGTGTGCTGGGCCAGCATGACGAGTCTGGTCGAAAAGAGTATGCAATATACTACCTAAGCAAAAAGTTTACCGACTGTGAACAACGTTATTCACTACTCGAGAAAACTTGCTGTGCTTTAGCGTGGGCTGCTCGCCGACTGAGACAGTATATGTTGACCCACACTACTTTATTGATATCCAAGATGGATCCAGTTAAGTACATTTTCGAGAAGCCAGCACTTACCGGACGGGTTGCAAGATGGCAAATGATCCTCACAGAATATGACATCCAATACACATCTCAGAAAGCCATCAAGGGCAGTGTACTATCTGAATATCTTGCTGAGCAACCCATTGATGATTACCAGCCAATGAGGTTTGACTTCCCTGATGAAGACATCATGTTCATTAAAGCAAAAGATCATGAAGAGCCTATTCACACTGAAAGGCCCGACCCAGAAGAAGAATGGACCATGATGTTTGACGGGGCTGTTAACATGAATGGCCGTGGTGTTGGCGCAGTACTTATTACACCTAAAGGAGTTCACATGCCTTTCTCGGCAAAACTCACTTTCAACTGCACTAACAACGAAGCCGAATACGAAGCTTGCATTATGGGTCTTGAGGAAGCCATTGACCTCAGGATCAAAACATTGACCGTATTCGGAGATTCGGCTTTGGTAATCAATCAGACCAACGGGAAATGGTACACCCACCAGGATCATCTGATACCTTACAGGGATTATACAAGGAGGTTATTGACTTTCTTCACAACAGTCAAGCTTGAGTATATCCCTCGGGATGAGAATCAGTTTGCAGATGCTCTGGCTACCATTTCATCCATGATCAAAGTTCAGGCTGCCAACTTTGTACCTCAGATCTCAGTGTCCAGACTTGACAAACCAGCATATGTGTTCGCAGCAGATGTTGTTAAAGATAATAAGCCTTGGTTCCATGACATTAAGTGCTTCTTAGAGGATCAAACATACCCACCTGGGGCATCATCCAATGATAAGAAGACATTAAGAAGGCTTGCTGGTAGTTTCTTTCTGAACACCGATGGTTCCCTCTACAAGAGGAACTTTGATATGGTACTCCTCAGATGCGTTGATAGAACGGAAGCAGACTCGTTGATGCACGAGGTGCACGAAGGATCCTTTGGTACCCATGCAGGAGGACATGCCATGGCTAAGAAGTTGTTAAGATCAGGCTATTATTGGATCACCATGGATGCAGACTGTTGTGCCTACGCCAGAAAATGCCATAAATGCCAGATCTACGCAGATAAGGTGCATGTGCCTCCCAATCCTTTGAATATCATGTCTTCACCATGGCCCTTTGCCATGTGGGGCATTGATATGATTGGCAAGATTGAGCCAACGGCTTCAAATGGCCACAGATTCATCCTGGTCGCTATCGACTATTTCACCAAGTGGGTTGAAGCAGCCTCATATGCTAATGTTACAAGGCAAGTGGTAGCCAGATTTCTGAAGAGAGATATCATCTGTCGGTATGGAGTGCCCGAGCGAATCATTACTGATAATGGTTCCAATTTAAACAACAAAATGATGGCAGAACTGTGCCGGGACTTCAAGATCCAACATCACAATTCTTCTCCTTACAGGCCAAAGATGAATGGCGCTGTTGAGGCGGCAAATAAGAATATCAAGAAGATTGTGCAGAAGATGGTAGTCACATACAAAGACTGGCACGAAATGCTACCATTTGCCTTACATGGGTACCGCACATCAATCAGGACATCCACTGGGGCAACACCGTATCAGCTTGTGTATGGTATGGAAGCAGTCCTACCTGTTGAAGTTGAATTACCCTCCCTACGGGTATTAATGGATGTCAAACTGAGTGAAGCAGAATGGGTTCGGTCCCGATACGAGCAACTGAGCCTGATCGAAGAGAAAAGATTGGCTGCAATCTGCCATGGGCAGTTATATCAGAAGAGAATGAAGAGGGCCTTCGATCAGAAAGTCAGGCACCGAAAATACCAAGTGGGAGATCTTGTGTTGAAGAGAATCCTCCCTCCTCATACAGACTACAGGGGAAAATGGACTCCAAATTATGAAGGACCATTCGTCATAAAGAAAGTTTTCTCTGGTGGAGCACTGATGCTCAGCACCATGGATGGTGAAGATTTCCCGTCCCCTGTGAATTCAGATGCAGTTAAAAAATACTTCGCATAAAATGACCCGCTGGACATAAAAACAGAATGTAAGTCCAGGCAAAAATAGGGCATCCCGGCGAGTCAAAAACAGAATAAAAGACTCGGGCAAAAGTAAGGGAAAATGAACAAAAAATGTACACCCGCTGAGTTGAAAAGCCGCATTGGACAACTCAGGCAAAAATGGGTATCCCGATGGATTGAAAACCTGAAAGGGCGATCCATGCAAAACAAGGAAATAAGCGAACAATTGCATTCTGAATTCGTCTGTATCACCTACAACTTGGTAAGCTTCCGAAGGATCAAGCTTCAATCAGAATCAACTCTCTCCAGAAAGCAAGACGAGAAGAACGTCATTGTCATACGAGTCATAGCAGAAGGGGAAGCTCCTTGAAAGCATCGTCAGCATCGCCAACACTTTATTTCTCAATTTGTAACAATCTCCTCATTTCAGGAGATATGTTTCTTCGACTGTATCTTGCCAATTCAGGGCACATGAATTAATAAAATCAGATTTTCGGTCATGTTTCGTTTTTACGTTTATGTTTTGCAAAGAGTTGTCTGATATCTCTAAAAATACAATTGCATAAGTACAGATGCCCTTCTCTAAAAATAAAAACACATGCTTACAGGGAATGTGATTATTCTCGAAAGTACTTGACTCCTATGACAGAATCCAGTGAGGGATACCTCGGGACCTTGTGTACGTTTCCTTACCTTTGCAGGATCGCAGGTATCCAGAACGCAACCTGGGGCATGCAGGTTATGTCTCAGCAAGTGGGCGAATCATTATCAACTCGGTCTATCTTCCACATGGCACTAGAAGATGCCCATTTCCCCAGCGGAGCTGCCAAATCAACATACACTCAATCTCAGCATCCGAAATGCTCTATCCCCAGCTGAGTTGCTCCCCATTGCTTCCCCCAGCAAAATTGCCAAATCAACTAACAGGTTTAATACTCAGGATGTTTTCTCGCCAGCCGAGTTGCCTCTCATTACTCTCCCCAGCTGAGTTATCAACAGCATTCCCCAGCTGTAGTGCCAACCATTCTTCCTCAGCAGAATGCAGAAATCAAGGAATCATCTCCCCACAGAATCCCCAGCTTCTATTCAGAAGAGCAACGCACGAAGAAGTCACAACAGAGTACAGAAAGCTTCTGCAAACCCCAGCTGGGTCTCCCATATTATAAGGATATGTCAATCAGTGACATATATCCCCAAGCAGATGCATCAATAGATCTACCAATGATCTCATCCCCAGCTGGGATGTTCACTTCAAGCAGATCGTCCAGAAATCCTCGCAGCAACGGGATCCGAGTCCCGGATCGGTGCCTCTGTACATAATCATAGCATTCGCATCATATTCACCCCCAGAGCGTAGCATTCCGTCCAGTACGGAGCATTACGGCAAAAATCAAATACATAGCATAATCATAAGTCATGTTGTGAATTGAACACTTGTAAATTTTGACAATCTGTCATTGTACAGAATACAATACACAAAAATCCCCACCAGGGTCCCAGCAAAAGCATTTGCCTCACACCAGTATATACACCTTTTGACACCCGTCCGTGTCATCATTCCCCAGCAGGTTGCCTGAATACACTTTACAAACAAGATCACCAGTATTACAGATACTTTCTGACACCCGTCCGTGTCAAATCACCAGCAGAAAGCCAAAGACATCCTCTTTGCACTCACACAATCTTTGACACTCGTCCGTGTCATATCCCCAGCGTGGTCGCCTGTACTTGTACACCATCCTTGACACCCGTCCGTGTCATATCCCCAGCGTAGTCGCTTACGTTTTTACAACCCATATACTTGTTAATATTATACTTTTCTCTTTCAACACTCGTCCGTGTCACTCCCCCTAGCAGATAAACACTCATATACGATACTCACTACTCATTGATACACTTATACAGATACTCGTCCGTATCTTGTATACATCATCACTCATATCCCCACAGATTCGACAGTAGTCCTTGTTCTTTGTTAACCAGTTGGTACTCGTCCGTACCATCATCTCAGAACATTGTGTCTAGTGATTGTTTCTACATGATACTCGTCCGTATCATAGTCTTAAGGATGCTCGTCCGCATCTCTAATCCATACACCGTGTCAAACACTTAGGTCTTCTTGAATATAGATACTCGTCCGTGTCTACTATTCCTCAGAAGAGTCCTTTCAGATGCAACACTCGTCCGTGTTCTTTGTTAACCAGTTAATACTCGTCCGTATCATCATCTCTGAGCATGTGCCAGTTTGTTTCTACATGATACTCGTCCGTATCATAGTCTTAGGGATGCTCGCCCGCATCTTTAATCTATACACAATACCAAACACTTATACCTTTTGTTTCTTGGATGTAAGCGCTCGTCCGTGTTTGCCAGATCCCCAGTAGATCACCAACAGTTTTCTTTTCTTATCTAACACTCGTCCTGTGTTATGATAACCCTGAGAGCAGCCGTACCCTGCTAAGTGGTCGTCCTCCGCTTCTTGATGGTCGTCCTCCATCATGCTCATCCGATGGCCGTCCCCATCGTTGATTTTAGCAGCCGTCCCCTGCTAGGTGGTCGTCCTCCACCTCTTGATGATCGTCCTTCATCATTTTATCCAATGGCCGTCCCCATTGTTGATTTTGGTTATCTGACATTCGTCCTATGTCATGATAAACCCTGAGAGCAGCCGTCCCCTGCTGAGTGGTCGTCCTCCACTTCTTGATGGTCGTCCTCCATCATGCTCGTCCGATGGCCGTCCCCATCGTTGACCTTTTCTATCCGATGGCCGTCCCCATCGTCGATATTTTCGGCAGCCGTACCCTGCCAGGTGGTCGTCCTCCACCTTTGATGGCCGTCCCCATCATATTTCTTTTATTCCCGACAGAGCAGCCGTCCCCTGCTAGGCGATCGTCCTTCACCTTTGATGGTCGTACCCCATCATCTGTTTATTTCATTCATTCTTTAATCCGATGGCCGTCCCCGTCGTGGTCCCTTTTCCTTTTAGCCCGATGGCCGTCCCCATCGTTGGTTACCTTGCTTTATTGAACTTGATGGCCATCCCCGTCATGTTTCATTAATCCCCAGAGAATGCTACAGCTTTATCTTGATGGCCGTCCCCATCATAATATCTTATTTTCCCCAGCTAGTCGGCCGTCCCCGTCTTAAGCTTTACCTTTTATTCCCCAGCATGTCGGCCGTCCCCGTCATTGCTAGTTACCCAGCAGTCGTCCTCTGCTCGACGGTCGTCCTCCGTCGCATACACTTTACGATATACTTTATTTGCTTTTACAATCTATATCCCTTTTCTTCTTCATTTCTGTGAGAGCAAATTTTGGACTGTCTTTGGTATTCAACCACAAGTTATCTTGTTTGGCCTGTTAAGCCGTCGCTTACAACCTGCACAGCTAACTCATGTTTGAATAGGGGCAGCTGTAAACACCCCAAATTTGCCCTCACCCATTCACACCATGGCTTGTGATCATCTCATATGCATAAACACAATCATACCATCTCATATCTCATGTTTGATTCACTGCATAGTTTCTAAGGCATCTGCACCTAGGGTTTGTGATTTGAGCAATCCCAAAGCTTCTTGAGCCACTCCAAAGGCCACCAATCAACTCAAAGGGGACCATGTGTGTTCTTACATCATATTCCATCTTCACAAAGTCAAAATTGCAGAGGAATCACAAGAGCTAGGGTTTTGAATGGATGCAGAGCCAGGTTGAACTGCACAGTTGACTGAAAATTAGGGTTTTGGTTTCAGAGGCCATAACCCCAATTTTTTTTTGGTCATTCTTGTTTCCATTGGTCTCTATATGGTATAGGGAGTATGCATATCAATTTTCATGAAGAAATTCCATGGGGAAGTCATCTGATCAAAGGTTGACTTTTCAGACAAGTCAGTGCAAAATCAGGGCATCTGAGGCCCCCAATGACCCAACCAATGGGTGATCTTCATCATTTTGAGTGTATATGATCTTTATTTGATCATGGAAGAAGTTTGAAGTTCATAAAAATCAAGAATTTAGGGTTTTTACAAAAGTTGACTTTTTGGGCATAGTTGACTTTTCAAGAATTCATCATTTTAGGTCATTTTTCAAGCCTTGATTCATGATCCAAAAGGCCTCAAATGAAAAAACTTTGGTCATAAAAGTTGTAGATCTCATCTTTCCCTTTTCAAAAAGTACAAGAACATGATCAAACTCTTCATGGATCAAAAGTTATGGCATTGCAAAGTTAGCAAAAATCATTGATTTTCAAGTTATGCACAAAAGGGAAATTTTGCAAAGTCTTGAACCAAAGTCAAATGTAGCCTCTAATTCATGACAAACCATTATGTAAACATCCTCTAAGTCACAAAAATCAGATTTGGATCAAGTTTGCTCATGGTTTGGTTCATGTAACTTGACTTTTCTCATGAAAATCCATAAAGCTAACCAAGTTGCAAAACACTCATGAGCTTTTCACCAACTTGCTGCATTGAGCCTTGGGTCAAGCCAGCCTCTCACACTCACCATGCTGCACCAGAACCCATCTTGTACTTGCCTAGACTTTGAGCCATGCCCTATCTTACAAAAGTGGACTTTTTTGCAAAAGTAGTCACACCTATCACTGCAGGCCAGGTCACATCCCCCAGCCACTTGCAATTGTTTATTGAATCAATTTGCTGGCCATAACACATAGGAACCAAGGCTGAGACAACAACATTCACCACTTACACAAAAACCTCCCACATTGCAACTTCATTCGAATCTGCTCACACAGCCATCAAACACTAAAACTTTCTTCATCACTCAACTAAACACACTTCATAGATCACAAAGCACCCAAAGCCCAAGCTTGAAACAGCCAGAAACTCCTACTGCCATCTCTCACCTCAGTTTGCAGTTTCACTTGGAACTATCACCATAGCCCACAAACATCAAAACAAACCTTGCAAACCTTCTCAACACATTGCATAGACCTCAAACAACCCATCACCATGACCTGAAAGTGCCAGAATCACTGCTGCCATTTTTGACTGAACTGAAGCAGAAGCTTTCGAAGCTCACTCTCTAGCCAACCCAAACTCATTTTGAGCATTCAAGCACCTTTGTAGGACCAAGAGGAGCAGCTTGCACTGAAGGAAGAGGCCTGAAAGTTCCTAAATTGAAAGCTGCAAATCTCAGGTAGCTCGAAATTAATTTTTCCAGAAATGATTTTTCTTGTTACAAACTTGTTCTTTATGCTCTCCTGATCATCCTGATGCTTTTAGTTTTTGAAATGGTTGTGTTTTGAGAATTTAATTTGTGTTTGAAGCTTACGAACCCTAGAACTTTCCCTCTTCGATTCAGCTTATTTAGGTAAAATAAATTTGTTCTAGGTTAGGGGTTTGATTCGTGAGAGTGAGAAGAACATTCCCTTGGCTTTAGTTTTCATTTTTATTACGTTTTGAGGAAGTTGAGTGATTCTCAGGTGAGAGCTGGCCGGAGAAGACGACCGGAAGTCTTCTCCGGCCGCCTGAATGTAATTAGGGCTTAATCCAGTAATTAAATGCCATTTGAATCTGGAGCGTTTGATCAGTTGACTCCCTTGACTTCGCGCGTGTGTGGACGGCCCAGATGTGCTCATTTAGCCCTAATCTCTCTCTTTAGGTTAATTAATCTTTAATTAATTTAATTTAGCCAGAAGCAATCTGGGCCTTTCATCCTGGCGCGCAGTCAACGCTTTTGAAACCAGGGCCAATCCCAGCCATCCAATCTGATTACTTCCATTTAATTTAATTTTATTTTCATTTCTTTTCATTTAAATTGCACAATTTATTTAAAATGGTTAAAAAATCATAAAAATTATGAAACCTTTTTCTTTAAGGTTTTATTAATTTTTAGGACACAAAAATATTTTTATTTTATTTTTTATCATTAAAAAAAGTATTTTTAAATATTTAAAAGTTTATTTTTAATTGATTAATGAGAATTAATTAATTAAAAATACTTTTAGGTATTTAAAAATTACAAAAAAATTCATGAAATGTTCTAAGACATTTAGAAACATTGTCCAACCTTCAAACCAAATTTCTTTTTTGATCTTGATGCATTTTAAGAATTTTTCATGGAATTAAATCATATTTTGTGCATTATTTTGATCACAAGTTTAAAAATTCATTTCTGCCTTTTGGTGAAGGTTGAGACATTGATTCTTTTTGCATTGTTTTCCATTTGACATGTACTTTCAAGGATAAAAAGGCCATGATTTGATCTTGCATTTTCTAATTGATTGGCATTTGTTTTGTTTAGGAACCCTAAAAACCCTAGTAATTTGTAAAAAATCATAGCTTGAGTTTGGTAAAGAGTTGAGAGTTCCCCTTTGGGCAGTGATTCATTATAGGTCTAGGGCTTCTTTGAGTGCCATTTTCCATTTTTTTTATCTTAGGGTTTGCTTCTGTTTTTGGTTTGTGTTTGATGTTTGATCCATGAACCCTAATTTGGGCTTTCTTTTGCATCCTTCTTGCATTCTTTTGCATAAGTTGACTTGCCATTGCATTTTGTGCATTCTTATGATTCATTTGACATCTTAAGACATGTGTGAAGCATCATTGATCATTGCATAACATCTTTGCCATGCCATTTGTCTTGTATGCTTCATAACATTTCATGTTTATTCATGTTCCTTAACTTGCATCATTTGCATCCATGACTTTGTATGAACATCCCTATGCCTTGTCTCATGTTTGCAGCACTTCATAACATCATAATCATCATGTGTATGCTTCTGGTTTGGCCTAGCATCATGTCATTTCATTTCATTTAGCATTGCATTGCATTTGTTTCTAACATTTCAGGTGGTAAGTAACTTGAGAAGTGAATTTGCCTTCACTTCTCATAACTTTTCTTTTTTTATCTTTCTTGCATCCCTTGCTGCATTCTTACTTGTGTTTGAGTTTGAGCTTGCTCATGCTTGCTTCTCCCACTTTCTTTCTTCAAGTGACTTGACTTCTTGAATGAAGCAAGTCACTTTGCTTCTCTTGATCTTGTTCATCTGCTTCCTGGTGGTTCATCTGAAGATTGTTTCTTGCAAACCTCACAAACCTTAGGACCAACCAAGCATGACAATGAATTAGGGTTTTGATTAGTCCCCCCATAGTTTTACCTTTGTGTCTCTCTTTGAGTCCTCTCTTCTCATCTCATAATCAGGGACTAAACCCTAAAGGCTTTAAGACTTTGTGATTAAGCTTATGCCTGCATCCTTCTCTTAGGATGGAGTGTATAACTTTAATCCTAAGTCTTGAACCCTTAAGGTGTTTAAATCTCTTAATCAATCCATCTAATAATCATCAAGACATCACTTGTAACTTGGGCCTTGCATTAGGGTTCTAATTCTTCCTTAAGTGGTTAAGAAGGACTAACCCTAGTGTTAATGGACAAGTCCCCCTCAAGTTGTCTTACAAACAATAAAATTCACTTCATCATCATACCATTAATCTAAAATCCACTTAATCAAAGGCTTGTTTTGTCATGGGTTTAATCCCTAATCATGGATTAAGTCGAGGAGTTTTCCTCAGCTTAAACATTCTCATCTATTATCCTTCTTTTAGGATGGTGTAATGGGTCTGTTTAATCCTTGATTATGGCTTAACCTCATTACTCAACACTAAACAAAAACACCAAAAACATTTAAATAATCACAAGTAGGTTAATGATCTTAATCCTACACCAAAGGTGATTAAGTGTGAGAATCTGACTTCACACTTAAGGTATTCTCATTACCCCTAATCAGAGGGAAGATGTGATGAGTTTACTAACCCATTGGTTTAGACTTAAGCTCGTTATCCTATGACAAACTTCAAAAAGCAATAAAAGACTGAAAATTCTCAAAAACAAACAATAATCGTCTCCTCCGGGATTCTTTTCTCATCATCTTCACTCACAATCGAGAACTTGCTTCTTCCGTCTAATGCAAGACAGTTTGCACCTGAGCCAGACAGGTCATACACTTGAGCATAGACAAGTAAGCAGTTCACAAGTCAATTCATTCTTTCAGTCTCTTTGGGTCGAACTACGGTGTTCTGACTTCCTCATTGCACGAGAGGATACGTAGGCATAACTTAACAGTTATCGAACAAAAGTCTCTGTATATTCCCCCTCCTTCCAGCTTCATTCTTTAGCCTCATGATCTTGAGCATTTCACTCCTTTCTTACACTGACACTGTACATATTACACATCACATTTCTTTACACTGACACCTGTACATTCTTTTCCAGCTATCTTACACACAGATCGCACTGACACTACCCCTTTAAAACACAAATCTTTTAAGCGTGGATCCCGTCGAGTACGGCGGACAATCTGGGTGCTAATACCTTCCCAGGTTGTAACCAACCCCCTTTCTCAGTCTCTCTGGTTCGCAACCGTCTTATCCATCTCTTTCTAGGTCTATGCAGCATTGCCTTTCCTCCGGGATAAAAATGCCTAGCTGGCGACTCTTTTCATCTCCAGTGAGTTCACGGCTGTGTGTTCTCATTGTCCCTCTCGCCGACCGTTCGCGTCTGTACCTTCATATGATCCATTTTCATTTGTTGGGAGCGACAACTATTTTCAGTTTCCCCCTTCACATTTTTTTCTTCTGCTTCCATAACCTGTCTCCATTTTTTCGATTCTGCTTCTTCTTCAATCCCCTTCTTCTTCCACACCTTTTCCTTTTTCATCCTTTCTCTTTATCCTCAAACAAATCTTCTATATCTCTTCTTCTTCACAATTCTCACCACCATCTTCATCATCCTACAATAACCAAGTAATCAGCAAAATAGAAATAACCAAATCAATGAGCATAAACGAAATGAATCGGATTGCATCAAGAAGGTAGTGTATTGTGAACAAAGCTTCTTCATTATCATCGTCATCTTCATCGTTTCACCGAAAAGCTGCATCAGTTTCAATCTTCTTCGGCATACGTCGTCTTCATCCATCTTCATCGATTGGAGCATATCCGAACTTTGTCGCACTCGTTCGAACTGAACAAAGCCATCACCTCCACGGATTTTTCGTTCGTCTTCACATTGAATCGCTCAACAACATCCGCATCACGATATCTTTGTTTTCATCGATTGAAGGTACGAATCCGAGTTTCTTTTTGAACACGATTGTTATTGAAGAATGTTGTTACAAATTTCGTTGGAGGCCTTTACGGATTTGGAGTGAGTGTGATGTTTGTGTTAAGAGAATAGGTTTAGGTTTCTTTTTAATTTGATAAAGAAGGAGAGTTGTTTAGAGAAGAAGAAGATGAAGTTAAGGGAGAATGCGGTGTCGAAAAAGCATAAGAAGAAGAAGAAGAAGAAGAAGATGGTGGTGAATTCGGGGAAGAAGATGCGGAAGATGAATGTGAAGGCGAAGGTGAGAAGAAAGAAGAGAGGTTGCGGCGGCGGAAGGAGAATGAAGATGTTAGACTTAGGATTTGAAGTGTGCTTCAGCTTTGTTGGACTTTTGCGTTTTGTTCTTTTTTTTGGTTAATTATAAGAAAATAATTTGTGTGATTAATGGTTGATTTAGGGAATATTAAGAAATTAATAGAGGATTAATGGGAATAAGAGTCATCTAATGCAGATTAATTCCCCTTTAATGCACCGTTACATTTCTCTAAGGATAAGATTAGAATCCTTTTTGCCACACCGGCGGTGACACGTGTCACCGTCCGGTTGACCTCCCCTGTGGCCAATTCCATGCATGCCTTCCACCGTAGATTCCCATGCACCTGCGTCTGTGAATCGCTTGATTAAGTTACCTTAGAAAGACCCTTAATCTGATGGACCAAAATTAGTCAAGAAAGTTGACCAAGGCCTATATCATACTCCCTCTCAAAACCTGCGCAGATGGGCCTTGTCCCATTACTATTCGCACCTCCATTTTAAGGCCCATTTCATAAAGAACTAGGAAAAATTACTTAATGAACCCCTCCAATTTTCATTTTTTAGATTTAATTTTAGTTTTATCATAGTTTAGAAATAAATCATGAAAAAATAGTAAAATTCATAATAAAATTCCATAAAAAAATCCAGTAGCTCAATAATCCATTTTAGAAATTTTTGACACTTTTATTTTCTGAATTTTGATTATTTTCGATTTAATTTTGATTTTTCTTTTAATTAGCTTTTATTGAATTTCTTTTAACTGTACATGATTTTGTTCATTTTATTTTGTCCCCTTCCAGTAGGATGTTTGACCCATTCTTTTTGATACGGTTAGAGGATTAATAAGAGGATCTAGAATAATTTTGGTAGAATTTTTAGGCCATTTTATCCCCTGTTTTGGTAGTTTAATTCATGAAAAATAATAGTTAATCCTTAAGTAGATTTAAGTGATTTTTAGACATAGTTAACTTTTGAATTTTTAGGATATTTTTTAGCACAATGTAATAATAAATTTTAGGACCCCATAGGATTAATTTCATATTTTTCCAAGAATTTTAATTTTTTTTAGTGTATTAATCTTTAGGCTAGTTATACATGTAAAATTCTATTAGTTTAGGTTATAGAATATTAAGATCCATTAAGAGCTAGTTTGCTTAGGTTTAATCTTAGGATTTAAAAATGACTTAGCATAGTTTAGGTACTGATTTTTAGGGTGTTAATATTAGATAGTTCCCTTAGTTTTAGGACTTGGGCTTAGAATTTCTAATAAATAGACTTAGATAAAGTTTAGGCTGGTTTTAGCTTTATACCTTAAAATGAATTGTGAAATTCTGTAATGAGATGTCCTAAGAGATGTTCCAACACTTAATAGGACATTTGACAAATTTAAACAAGAACTTAAACAGCAGGAAAAATAAACAACACAGAAGTTTGTTAACCCAGTTCAGTGTATAACCACACCTACATCTGGAGGCTACCAAGCCAGGAGGAAATCCACTATTAGTAATATTAATTCTAGACTTAAACCACCCTGTTTAATCTATCACTTAATACTTACCCAATGCAATTTCTACCTAAGACTCACTTAGATAAGAGTACCCTACTCACTCCCCCTCAATCACCCAGTGATCAAGTTTACAAGTTTACAGAAATTGAAGACATCCTTCAAACAATAACAGCTTGATTTTACTTCACAGTTTCAATCAAGTCACAAATGCACTTTTGCTTAAAAGCTCATAAAGTGGTACATTAAAAACAGCCTGCTATTAAAATACTAGACACCCTATTTGTTCTTCTGAAATTCGTGCTCAATTCTATGAGATTCTGTTGTTTAAATAGGTTCTGAATTTTGGGCTTTCTGTAGAATGATCCAGCCCTAATGTGCAGCAGCTGTCACCTTGAATTTAGGGTTTGTTACCTCCTATATTCTAGGTGCATTAGGTCTTCTGTTTTAATCTGAATCTTCAATTTAAAACTCCCTACAGATGCGCCTTGTTCTGTTTTATATCCATCATTAATTAATTCCAGATAATTCTCCTTAAATATCTCTGATCTGTTAATCAATAATTAATTCTGATAGCAGGTCTGAGATGTCTCAACATCTGTTGGGACATCCTGACAAAACTGAACTTAGTCATTTAAACAATGTCCCAACATCTGGTAGGACATCCTGAACCAAGTTCACATACTCAGTTTGCTAATGTCCCAACATCTGATAGGACATTCTGAACTGAATTTAACATTTCTTGTTTGGTCAAAAATTCTGCCAATTCTTAAACATCTACAAACTCCCCCTTTGGCTAATTTTTGGCTAACATCTTTTCTGGTTTTCAGAGTGCAGCAGAAGTTCCTTTTATCAGAGTATATCATTACTTTTCTGTTGAATTTTATTTGAGATTACTCCCCCTCAAACATATATGTGTCCTGTCTTTATCCAGTCTTGTTCCAACAGAAAAACTTATTCAGTTCAGAAGCAAACAAACATATTTCATTCATTTAAACAGCAATTACATTTGATGTTGTTCTCCCCCTTGGTAGGCACAAAATTAGGGGCCAAAGAACTATTATCCAGAATTACAAATCATTGCTGTCATTACAAATGCCTCACATACACAGATCACTCAGATTCATCACTCTCAGTAGCTTCCTCCACTTCAGTGTCTTCATCTTTATTAGCTTCACTTGCAGCTTCACTGTCTTCATCAGATGCAGCTGTCTGATCTTCTTCACTTTCCAACCTCTTAATTATTTCATCCAGCTTCTTCTTTCTAGCTTCAAGCTCTTTGCAGGTGCACTTTAGCTCAGCAATTAATGCTTTCTTGGAGATTGGATTTTTAGCAGAGGAGGGACCAACAGATGTCCCAGAAGGAGCTTCAACATCTGCAGCATGATGACTGAGGAATAACTTGTAGTGAAAAACCAGGGGGCTCTCTCTCTTGCAGGCAGTATCCTTGTCAGTTAAAATCCCAGGATATTGATTGAGTACAATACCACACAGCAAAGATGGAAAGGCTATTGGTAGCTTGGTTGCAGAGGAGCTGGCATGCTTCATGGTTTGATCAAAGATGAAAGCTCCATAGTCCATTTTGGTTTGAGTTCCAACAGCATATATAAATCTGGCTAGACCAGTTGAGATTGAGGAAGTGTGGTTAGTAGGCACCCAATTAGATGTACCAATCCTGTTCAGCATGGCATACTTTCTGGTAAGCATGCTTACAGATAGTTTTCCCTTCACAGGCCATGCCTTTACCTGGTCAGCAGTTATCACCTTACAGACTTGATTATCTGTCTTGCCCAACTCATTTGGTCCATCTGTTTCTCTTCCTAGATACTGATTTATGATTTGGGGAGAAAACTCCACACATCTACCTCTAACAAAAACTTTTTGGAATTCAGAGGACTTACCATGTGAACAATCTTCCTGAAGATTCACAATGAACTCTTTGACAAGAAGTTCATAGCAGGGAGAGAGATCTGAGACTGTCTTGAACAGTCCTGCAGCAGATATGAGGTCTATCAGTTCTGTGCACTCAAGTGCATTGCTGCTCAGTTCTCTTTCCAGGGCAACCCTTCTTTGGTACACATATTTCCACCTGTTCACACTAGAGACATGGTGAAATGATATGTTATCCAAGGGAGCTTCTGGTACAGCAGATGAAGCTCTGGATATTGCTGGTCTCTTCTTAGGAGGAGATGTTGGGACATCTGATTCAACATCTGAATCTGATGGTGTGACAGCCTTTCTTTTCTGAGTTTGAACTTTACTCCATTGTTTTGATGGCCCAAAAGAGGCTTTAGCTTTCCCTTTCTTTGGAGAGGCTTTCTTCTTTTCAAGAATTGCTGCTTCAGCTTGCATCTTACCCTGCCTGGACCTGAGTCTTTTGGCTATGCTGGGTTTGACAGATGCTATGATTTCTGCATCAGAGTCCTGCTCCAGATTGACCCCTGGAGGAGATTGAGCAGTCTCTTCTTCAGCTTGTTGATCAGCAGGAATTAGATCTTCATCTGAGGCTTTGGTCTGATCCTCAGAGACTTTGTCATTATCTTCATTTAAGGCCTTATTCTGATCCTCAGAGTTTTCTTTATCACTTTCACTTGAGGCTTTTTCTTGGACCTCAGTCTGTTCAGCATCAGATGAATTTTCTTTCTCATCTGCAGATGTTCCAACATTTATTGGGACATCTTGTTCTGCAGAAGTGCCCTCTGCAGTTTGAGATGGTTCTTCTTGGGGAGCAGGCATGGTTTGCAATGGAACAGAGATCCCACTCACCTTTCTTTGTTCAAACAGAATTTGGGTGACAATCTCCTTGATTGAATCATCCACATAGTTTGAAGATTTTGGTGGCATGTTAGCAGGAGAAGGAATGCCTCCTTTGGCTTTGCTACAAACTTGATCTTTAGCTCTCTTTGGTGTTCTTGCCTTTTTAGAGTGAGAAGCGCTTCCCCTGAGCTCGTCTAATGGTGTTGATTGCATTGGCACCATAGAAATAGGAGTAGCATGAACCACGTCTTTCTGATTGAGAACTTCTTCAGATGTTTTAGGGTTTTGAGACATTGTTGAAGAAGATGAATGTGCAGCTTTAGGGTTTATGATTTCTGAAGAATTGCTAGTTAATGTGATTCGCTTGTGATGATGTGATGAGACTCTTGATAGCTGCTTATAAGGAGTTCCTAAATAAGTAGCCGTTACAGTCCAAATGATTAGGATTGGAATTCTCAAAGATCTTGTCCAGACCAGTTTTGCCATCTGGAAATTAAGCCATGCAATGTCATATGACATGTTGGCACATCTCATTAACTGCTAGATATCACATAAACATATTCCAAGTTTGCCCCTTAAGTTCTCAAATTGAGTAGCATCCAATGCCTTGGTAAAAATATCAGCTAACTGCAGATCTGTAGATACATGCTCCAATGAAATCACCTTTTCTTCTACAAGATCTCTGATGAAATGATGTCTGATATCAATATGCTTTGTCCTGCTGTGTTGGATAGGATTCTTAGATATGTTGATTGCACTCAAGTTGTCACAGTACAATGTCATGACATCCTGTGGGACATTGTACTCAGTGAGCATATGCTTCATCCAAACCAACTGAGAACAACTGCTACCTGCAGCTATATACTCAGCTTCAGCTGTAGATAATGACACACAATTCTGTTTCTTACTGAACCAAGAAATCAGATTGTTTCCTAGAAAGAAGCATCCTCCTGAAGTGCTTTTTCTGTCATCAGCACTTCCTGCCCAATCAGCATCACAGAAGCCAGTGAGAATTGGTTTGCATCCATGAAAGTACATTATGCCATAGTCACATGTACCATTAACATATTTAAGGATTCTCTTGACTTGATTGAGATGACTGACTTTTGGATCAGCTTGATATCTTGCACAAACTCCTACTGCAAATGCAATGTCTGGTCTACTAGCAGTCAAGTATAACAAGCTTCCAATCATGCTCCTATATAAACTTTGATCTACCTTCTCACCCTTTTCATCTTTAGTCAGCTTTAAATGTGTAGGAGCAGGAGTTCTTTTATGAGAAGCATTTTCCATTCCAAATTTCTTCACTATGTTCATGGAGTACTTGCTTTGTGAGATGAACATTGAGTCTTCCATTTGCTTAACTTGCAGACCAAGAAAATAGGTTAATTCACCTACTAGACTCATTTCAAATTCAGCTTCCATCTGCTTGACAAAATGTTTGACCATCTTATCAGACATCCCACCAAACACAATGTCATCAACATATATTTGTGCAATCATGACATTTCCTTCTTCATCTTTAACAAACAGGGTTTTATCAATCCCACCTTTTATGTATCCTTGCTTGATAAGAAATGTGGTAAGTCTTTCATACCATGCCCTTGGAGCTTGCTTCAGACCATAAAGTGCTTTCTTGAGTTTGTATACATGATTTGGACAGCTTGGATCAACAAATCCTTTAGGCTGTTCTACATAAACCTCCTCATTAAGATAACCATTAAGAAAGGCACTTTTCACATCCATTTGAAATAACTTGAACTTTAAGATGCAAGCAATTCCCAACAGTAGTCTTATTGATTCAAGCCTTGCTACTGGTGCAAAGGTTTCATCAAAGTCTACTCCTTCAATTTGAGTGTATCCTTGAGCCACAAGTCTAGCTTTGTTCTTTGTAACAATTCCTTGTTCATTTGACTTGTTCTTATACACCCATTTTGTACCAATCACATTTATGTCATCAGGTCTAGGAACAAGATTCCACACTTCATTCCTTGTGAATTGACCTAATTCCTCTTGCATAGCACAAATCCAGTATTCATCAGTGAGAGCTTCCTTGACATTTTTAGGTTCTATTTTGGACACAAAACAAGAACCTGAAATCACTTCTCTTGATCTAGTGCTCACACCTCTGTTGGGATCACCAATTATTAAATCTTTGGGATGATCCTTCTGTATTCTGATGGAGGGAGGTTTGCTTGAATCTTCTGACCTTGTATCATTTTGAGTGAAGTTATATTGATCATTCTTTTCTTCAGCTTCAACCTTGATATCAGCAGATGTTCCAACATCTTCTGGGACATCTGTAGGAGCATCATCAATTATCACATTTATGGACTCCATGATAACATTTGTTCTGTAGTTAAATACTCTATAAGCTCTGCTGTTTATAGAGTATCCAAGGAAAATTCCTTCATCACTTCTAGGATCCATTTTTCTCCTTTGCTCCCTATCTGCCAGAATATAGCATTTACTTCCAAACACATGAAAGTACTTTACAGTGGGTTTTCTGCCCTTCCAGACTTCATATATTGTGGACAAAGTTCCTTTTCTCAAGGTAACTCTGTTATGGATGTAGCAGGCAGTGTTCATAGCTTCAGCCCAGAAATACAGAGGTAACTTTTTAGCATGGATCATAGCTCTTGCTGATTCTTGAATAGTTCTATTTTTTCTTTCAACAATCCCATTCTGTTGAGGAGTGATAGGAGAAGAATACTCATGATTGATTCCTTCTGAAGAACAGAAATCTAAGAATTTTTGATTCTCAAATTCCTTTCCATGATCACTTCTAATTCTGATCACACAGCTGGATTTTTCTCTTTGTAATCTTTGACATAATTCCTTGAATACATCAAAGACATCTGACTTTTCTTTAATGAAATTTATCCATGTATATCTTGAAAAGTCATCAACCACCACATATGCATATCTCTTACCACCAAGGCTTTCAACTTGCATAGGTCCCATGAGATCCATATGTAACAATTCCAAAACTTTGGAAGTTGTCAGATGTTGGAGCTTTGGATGGGACATCTTGGTTTGTTTGCCTATTTGACATTCACCACAGATTTTTCCATCATCAATCTTCAGTTTAGGGATACCTCTTACAGCATCCATAGATATGATCTTCTTTATGCCTCTGAAATGAAGATGACCTAGCCTTTGGTGCCATAGTTTCACTTCTTCTTCTTTAGCTAGAGAACAGGTTGAAGTGAGACTGAGATTTTGGGATTCCCACATGTAACAATTGTCTTTAGATCTGGCTCCTTTCATGACAACCTCTTGCTTTTGGTTAGTCACTATGCATTCAGTTTTTGTAAAGTTTACACTGTATCCTTGATCACATAGTTGACTTATACTGATCAGGTTGGCAGTTAAACCTTTAACAAGCAGCACATCATCTAATCTTGGAACATCTTGACAATCCAAGGTTCCAACTCCCTTGATCTCTCCTTTAGCTCCATCTCCAAAGGTAACATATCTGGATGAATGTGGCTTTAAGTTTACTAGCAAATTCTTCAATCCAGTCATGTGTCTTGAGCATCCACTGTCAAAGTACCAGTCTTCCTTAGCTGATACTTTCAATGATGTATGTGCTATGTATGCAGTACTCTTCTTTGACCAGATGAGTTGAGATTTCTTTTGATGCCTCTGCTCTGAGTGTTGTTCAGCTGATCTCCAAGCTTGATTGTTGATCTGGTTCTTGGGACTGTGGCTTTGATCAGTCTGAGTGTCAGCTTTTGGTCTCCAAACCTTCTTGATGACCTCTGTCTTCTGCTTAGGAGGTTGCTGATTCCTTTGATGTCTAAGCACTTTCTTGGTACCTTCTACTTTCTGTTTGGAGGGTTGCTGATACATCTGATTTGGATATCCATGTAGCTTATAACAGTGAGGTTTGATATGCCCAAATCTTCCACAGTGATGGCATCTCCATCTTTGATACTTCTTCTTCATTTTGTACTTTCCAGAATGTTGAGACATCTGTTGGAACATTAAGTTAGTCTTTGTGTTCTGATGTTGAAGCATCTGTTGGGACATCTTGTTTGACTGTGTAATTTTTGAAGTAGCTTTGCTGGAGCTGGCTTCATCTCTGTTATATCCCAGTCCACTTTTGTCCCCTGAATGTTTATTATTGCAGAGAATAGCATCCAGTGTATTTGAGCTGCTGTTCATCATTCTAACAGATTTGGACATATGTTCCAGCTTAGAATTGAGAAGAGTTACTTCACTTTTTAAGGTATCAATGATTACTTGATCACTTGCTTTTTCTTCTTCTAGTACTTCATTCTGCTTCTTTAGCTTTATGACCTCACTGCATACTTCAGTACTACTCTTGTACAGATCCTTGAAGGCTTGCTCAAGATCTGCATAAGTAAGCTCTCCACAGCTGGAATCACTATCATATTCACACAGTCCAGCTAGAGCAGTAATATGCTTAGCTGATTCTTCTTCTGACTCTCCTGAGTCTTCATCAGACCAGGTCACAGAGAGTCCTTTCTTTTGCCTCTTTAAGTAAGTAGGACATTCAAACTTGATGTGTCCATATCCTTCACATTCATGGCATTTGACTCCTTTATCTTGACTGGTCTTTTCAGCAAACTTTGACTTTCTGTTAGCATCATATGTTCTCCTGTTCTCAGAGTTTGTGTTTCTTTCACTGGATTTGGATTGGCCTTCCATTCCTCTGAGAATCTGTTTGAATTGTCTTCCAAGCAAGGCAAGGTTTTCTGATAAGCTTTTGTCATATGCTGATTTATCATCTTCTTCTTCATCTGCATTTGAAACCAAGGCAATGCTTTTGTTCTTTTTAGCATGTGTGTCATTCATTCCCATTTCAAAAGTTTGAAGGGAACCAATGAGTTCTTCAGCTTTCATGGAGCATATGTCTTGAGCTTCTTCTATTGCTGTGACTTTCATGTCAAATCTTTTTGGCAAAGATCTGAGAATCTTCCTTACAAGCTTTTCATCAGTCATCTTTTCTCCCAAGGCTCCAGAAGTATTGGCTATATCCAAGATGTTCATGTAGAACTCATGAATTGATTCATCTTCCTTCATTCTCAAGTTTTCAAACTTGGTGGTGAGAAGTTGAAGTCTTGACATTTTTACTTTTGATGTTCCTTCATGAGTTGTCTTGAGGGTATCCCACACATCTTTGGCCAGCTCACAATGATGCACCAGTCTGAAAATATTTCTATCAATGCCATTGAATAAAGCATTTAGGGCTTTTGAGTTGCCTAGTTCTGAATCTTCTTCCTCTTTACTCCATTCTTCTTCAGGTTTCAGAACTATTGATCCATCTTTGGTGTCTTTAACAGGATGTTTCCATCCAACAATTACTGCTCTCCATGCCCTGTTGTCAAGTGACTTTAAGAATGCAATCATTCTTGGCTTCCAGTAGTCATAATTAGAACCATCCAGTATAGGTGGTCTATTTACTGACCCTATATCTCTGTCCATGATACAGAATTTGTTTTCCCTAGATCTCACCCAGTATAAACAGGCAGGGTGCCTGCTCTGATGCCAATTGAAATTCTGTAATGAGATGTCCTAAGAGATGTTCCAACACTTATTAGGACATTTGACAAATTTAAACAAGAACTTAAACAGCAGGAAAAATAAACAACACAGAAGTTTGTTAACCCAGTTCAGTGTATAACCACACCTACATCTGGAGGCTACCAAGCCAGGAGGAAATCCACTATTAGTAATATTAATTCTAGACTTAAACCACCCTGTTTAATCTATCACTTAATACTTACCCAATGCAATTTCTACCTAAGACTCACTTAGATAAGAGTACCCTACTCACTCCCCCTCAATCACCCAGTGATCAAGTTTACAAGTTTACAGAAATTGAAGACATCCTTCAAACAATAACAGCTTGATTTTACTTCACAGTTTCAATCAAGTCACAAATGCACTTTTGCTTAAAAGCTCATAAAGTGGTACATTAAAAACAGCCTGCTATTAAAATACTAGACACCCTATTTGTTCTTCTGAAATTCGTGCTCAATTCTATGAGATTCTGTTGTTTAAATAGGTTCTGAATTTTGGGCTTTCTGTAGAATGATCCAGCCCTAATGTGCAGCAGCTGTCACCTTGAATTTAGGGTTTGTTACCTCCTATATTCTAGGTGCATTAGGTCTTCTGTTTTAATCTGAATCTTCAATTTAAAACTCCCTACAGATGCGCCTTGTTCTGTTTTATATCCATCATTAATTAATTCCAGATAATTCTCCTTAAATATCTCTGATCTGTTAATCAATAATTAATTCTGATAGCAGGTCTGAGATGTCTCAACATCTGTTGGGACATCCTGACAAAACTGAACTTAGTCATTTAAACAATGTCCCAACATCTGGTAGGACATCCTGAACCAAGTTCACATACTCAGTTTGCTAATGTCCCAACATCTGATAGGACATTCTGAACTGAATTTAACATTTCTTGTTTGGTCAAAAATTCTGCCAATTCTTAAACATCTACAAATTGGTTTTAGAATTTTATTTCTTATTTCAACTGTAGTGCCTTGCCTTATTATTTGATATTTCACTTGTATAGGCTTCCCCATTGTTCTTAGAATCAACTTAACTTCCTTAGGAAGTAAGTTGAATTCTAGTAGTTTCTAGTTCCTTTCTTCATTAGGTTTAGAAAACCACACAAACCATTAGGACCACTTGTGAATAAATAAACAAAAATTAGGATTGAGTCTTAGTCCCTTAGATTTTGCCTTTTTCAACTTGAGTCTTTCTTTCTCATCTCATAAAGAAAAGCAATAAAACACTTAAGAAAAAACGAACGTTCTTGTACGACACGAGACTTTGTTGCAGAGTGTTTATACGCGTCCTGTTTCGGGGCGAGGTATAAATACTCACCGCGAGGGATAGGTCTTAGTATGAGAATGTTCACAAACAAATTCAAAACACTTCTCATAAAAGACAAAAACAAACAATAAGCGACTATCTTGCGGGAACCTCTTTTCTCATATCATTCATTCTGAACGTGAACTTGCGACGACTTGTCTCACATGCAAGACGGTAAACGCACTCGTACCAGATGAGCCTGCAACACCTGAGCATAGACATACGCAGTTCCATCATAAAAAATACAAACAAATAGTTCCCGCCTTAGTTAGGCGAACTACGTCGACTCTGATCCTCATTATCCCGATGAGGTACGTAGGCAGCAGGGTAGGGCCCGTTCGAGCACATTCTTTATTTTCCCTACATTTCCTTCTTTCTTTCCATTCTCTCTTCTCCAGTTCCCTTATCATTTCAATTCCCATTCCAGTTAGCAGTTCTTTGTTCAGCAACAAATTTATTCTTTTACCCTTTGAAACAAGCCAGCAAGCGTGGATCCCGTCGGGTACGGTGGACGGTCTGGGGTGCTAATACGTTCCCAGGTCGTAACCGACTCCCGAACCCAGATCTTTGGTTCGCAGGACCTCGTCCTTTCCTTCTTCCTCAGGTTTGTGCAACATTACTTTTCCCTTTCTTTCGGGATAAAAAGGCATGGCTGGCGACTCTACCTTTTCCGTGCCACTTTCGCGTTTGTACTAGGATTAAAATCCCGGGAGCGACAGATACCCATGCAAGGAAAATGGTAGCATTTCATACCAGTCTTTGTAAGTAACCACCATCTTCTGCACAATCTTCTTGATGTTCTTGTTAGCTGCCTCAATAGCGCCATTCATCTTTGGCCTGTAAGGAGAAGAGTTGTGATGTTGGATTTTGAAGTCCCGACACAGTTCTACCATCATTTTGTTGTTCAAATTGGAACCATTATCAGTAATGATTCGCTCGAGAACTCTGTATCGACAGATGATGTCTCTTTTCAGGAATCTGGCTACCACTTGTCTGGTGACGTTTGCATATGAAGCTGCTTCAACCCATTTGGTGAAGTAATCAATGGCCACCAGGATGAATCTGTGGCCATTTGAAGCAATCAGTTCGATCTTTCCAATCATGTCAATGCCCCACATGGCAAAGGGCCAAGATGAAGACATCACGTTCAACGGATTTGGAGGCACATGCACTTTGTCTGCATAAATTTGGCATTTATGACACTTCCTGGCATAGGCACAACAATCTGTATCCATTGTGATCTAGTAGTAACCTGATCTTAACAATTTCTTAGCCATTGCATGTCCTCCAGCATGGGTACCGAAAGATCCTTCATGCACCTCGTGCATTAGCAAGTCTGCTTCTTTCTTATCAACACATATGAGAAGAACCATGTCAAAGTTTCGCTTGTATAATGAGCCATCAACATTAAGGAAGAAACTACCGGCCAGTTCTTAATGTCTTCTTATCATTGGATGATGCCCCAGGTGGGTATATTTGATCCTCTAAGAAGCTTTTGATGTCATGGAATCAAGGCTTGTCATCTTTAGCAATGTCCACGGAGAATACGTATGTTGGTCGGTCTAGTCTGGATACCGAAATCCGAGGCACATAATTGGAAGTTTGAACCTTAATCATGGAGGAAATGGTAGCTAAAGCATCTGCGAACTGATTTTCGTCTCGAGGGATGTACTCAAGTTTGACTGTTGTGAAGAAAGTCAGTAATCTCCTCGTATAGTCACGGTATGGAATCCGATGCTCTTGGTGAGTGTACCATTTTCCATTGGTTTGATTAATTACCAAAGTTGAATCTCCGAATACAGTTAAAGTCTTGATCCTGAGGTCAATAGCTTCCTCAAGACCCATGATACATGCTTCGTATTCTGCTTCGTTGTTAGTGCAGGCAAAGGTGATTTTTGCCGAGAAAGGCATATGAACTCCCTTAGGTATAATGAGCACTGCACCAACTCCACGACCATTCATATTGACAGCCCCATCAAACATCATAGTCCATTCTTCTTCTGGGTCAGGCCCTTCAGTGTGAACAGTCTTTTCATGATCTTTTGCTTTTAAGTACATGATGTCTTCCTCTGGGAAGTCAAATCTCATTGGTTGGTAATCATCAATGGGTTGCTCAGCTAGATAGTCAGACAGTACACTGCCTTTGATGGCTTTTTGAGATGTGTACTGAATGTCATACTCTGTCAGAACCATTTGCCATCTTGCAACCCTTCCGGTAAGTGCTGACTTCTCAAATATGTACTTAACGGGGTCCATTTTTGAGATCAACAAAGTAGTGTGAGTCAACATATACTGTCTCAGTCGGCGAGTAGCCCATGCTAAAGCACAACAAGTTTTCTCGAGCAGTGAATAACGTTGTTCACAGTCGGTAAACTTTTTGCTTAGGTAGTATATTGCATACTCTTTTCGACCAGACTTGTCATGCTGGCCCAACACATACCCCATTGATCCTTCTAATACTGTCAGGTACATTATTAGAGGTCTTCCTTCAACTGGAGGCATAAGAATTGGAGGTTCTTGTAAGTATTCCTTGATTATTTCAAAGGCCTTCTGACAATCTTCGTTCCACCTGACCGTTTGTTCCTTTCTTAAGAATTTGAATAAGGGTTCACAAGTTGCAATAAGATGAGATATGAACCTTGAAATGTAGTTCAATCTACCTAAGAACCCCCGAACTTCCTTTTCAGTCCTAGGTGCAGGCATCTCTTGAATGGACTTGACTTTGTCAGGATCAACTTCAATTCCCTTTTCACTTACGGTAAATCCCAGCAACTTACCAGAACGTACCCCGAATGTGCATTTGTTGGGGTTTAGCTTCAGCTGATACTTTCTCAGATGATTGAACAACTTCAGCAGATTCACCAGATGGTCTTCTTCAGTGAGGGACTTGGCAATCATGTCATCCACGTAGCATTCAATTTCTTTGTGGATCATGTCGATGAATAATGTCACCATAGCCCGTTGATAAGTTGCACCGGCGTTTTTCAGTCCAAAAGGCATTACCTTGTAACAAAATGTACCCCAAGGCGTGATGAAGGTTCTCTTCTCCATGTCTTCGGGTGACATCCTGATATGATTATACCCAGAAAATCCATCCATGAAAGAAAACACCGAGAGCTGAGCTGTGTTGTCGACCAACACATCAATATGAGGTAAAGGGAAATCATCCTTCGGGTTAGCTCTGTTCAGGTCCCGGTAATCCACACACATCCATACTTTTCCATCCTTTTTAGGCACAGGTATAATGTTAGCAACCCACGTCGGGTAACTAGTTACATCAAGGAAACCGACGTCCGACTGTTTTTGTACTTCTTCCTAAATCTTCATGGTCATATCCGGACGAGTACGGCGTAGCTTTTGCTTCACTGGAGGGTAATCTTCCTTTAATGAAAGCTTGTGAATAACAATATCTATATCTAGACCTGGCATGTCTTGATAGGACCAAGCAAAGACTTCGACGTATTCTCGAAGCAAGTCAATGAGCTGTTCTTTTACTGAAACCTGCAGACTGGCCCCAATCTTTACTTCTTTCGAATGTTCTTCGGTACCAAGATTAACTATTTCAACTTCCTCCTGATGGGGAGTGATCACTTTCTCTTCTTTCCTCAACAACCTGGCTAACTCTTTAGGTAACTCGTAGTCTTCTTCAACCCCTTCATCAGCTTGATTAATTGGATTGTCGAAGTCATACAAGGTCATAACAGTGTTTTTGTCGGTGCAATCTGGAGGGTAATCTCTTCAAGGGTTGAGATTGGTTCGTTTTAGTGATCAATTTTAATCTTGCTTAAAAAATGAAGTTAATTATTTTGAAAACATTGCCATTTTATCGTTTTGTACAAAAGTGAAAAATGAAAAGACAGTGAGCAAAAAAGAGACTTGTTTGCAAAAGATGTCTGATATTCATTGATAATCCATTTGCACAAAATTACAATATGGCCCTATTACAAAATGAATCCTGACACCTTGGGCAAGATGCAAGACTTGATGCATGCTGAAAAAAGCAGGAAATAATAATTACTCTGCAGGAGTAACCCTTATAATTTCCTGGGAATAGCAGTTAAGGACTTGGTGACCCGGGATCCTTGGACGTATCCAGCTCTCCAGGTTGAGGTCTCTTTCCGCCTCGTCTTCTAGGTTGTTAACAGCATCTGGGGTGAGCATCCCCCCACTGATGAACTTGGGCTCCTTAGCAGCCTCTGATTGATCTGGTCGGAATGGTTTATAACCCAAACCGAATCTGTCCTCCTTCTTCTCCACCGGTAGCAGCTTGCCCCAGCCTTGGGCATTTCCATCTTCAACAACCTTCAGGGCTTGCTGATAGGAGACAATTGAAGTATCCATCCTATCCTCCTAGGATGCAACAAATGCTTCAGTCGTCGCCTCATTGACGTTCAAAGCTTCGAACCCTTGGCTCATAGTTTCATGGATTTCACCATCCATCTCAATGTATTTGTACGTAGCCAGATGGCTAACAAAGATGTCCTCTTCACCACAGATGGTGATAATCTGTCCTTCCCACTCATATTTCTATTTCTGGTGAAGGGTCGACGTAACTGCGCCAGCGGCGTGAATCCATGGTCGACCCAACAAACAGTTGTAGGCCGGCTGAATGTCCATCACATAGAAAGTAGTTTGAAAGACCTGCGGACCGATTATCACAGGCAGCTCCACCTCTCCAAGGACAGACCTCTTGGATCCATCAAAAGCCCTGACCACCAGATTGCTTGGTCGGAGAGCTATTCCATCATATTCGAGCTTAACAAGAGCTTTCTTCGGCAAGACATTGAGTGAATACCTAGTGTCCACAAGAACATGAGAGAGTACAGCCCCTTTGCACTCCAGGGTGATGTGCAAAGCCTTGTTGTGGTGACGTCCTTCTGTTGTCAAATCAGCATTGGTGAAACCTAGCCCATGGCTAGTACTAACATTGGACACTATTGTCTCAAGCTGATTTACTGTGATCTCTTCTGGCACGTAGGCAGCGGTGCAGAACTTTGAGTAGTGCATCCCGATGAGCTTCGGAACACAACAATAGGGATAATATAGATATCTTAGAAGGAGTCTGGTGGAGCTGATCCACACCTTTGTAGTCACTTCTTTTAATTATCCTCATAAATTCATCCACATCCTGATCAAAGGATGATTTATGAGTCTCTTTTGGTGCAGGTTCTTTAGGTGCCACACTTTTCCCTTTGGCTTTGGCAACAACCTCTGCCTCAGTACTAGTTCTTGGAGCTTGTGACACAAAGAGGTGTCCGCTTCGGGTGAAGCCTTCGCCTCCCCCGACATTATCCACTTGGGGAGTAGGGACTGAAGAATCAAGAAGGACTTTTTCTCCGTTGCAGTAAAGGTCAGCACCATAATGCCATGGTACATCATTGTCTTTATTATATGGAATAGGCCCTGGCACCGTGATGGTGACTGGGCTTACTGCAACGGAGGTTGAAACCGTTATTGTCTATGGATCATAGAAAATAGTGACAGGACTTCTTGTGGATGTTGGTGGTGATGAATTGAAGCTTGGTTGTCGCTGAAACTGTTACTGAGACTGTCGAAAGTTGCTGGAGTTCGGGACTGTTGCAGGGTCATAATAAATAGTAACTGTGGAGACATCATTGTTGGTGGTTGCTGAAGTTGTAGAAGGAGATGAAATGGAATTGTTGTTTGTTGAAGTGATGGAAGAAATGGTTGCTGAAGTTGTAGACGAGTCAGTAGGGACAATTGTTGTTGCAGTTGTAGGAGAATCATTTGTTGTTGACAAAAGAGTTGTTGGTGTTGTAGAAGTTGTTGTTGTTATTTGCAGAATGCCTTCTTTAATCAAGCCATTGATGCCATTCCACAAGCTCACACACCCATTTCTGGAAAGCTTGTAAGATTCACAACAGGCCTCTCAACCTGGAAACACTTGGCATTTCAAAAGCTGAGCTTTAACCTCCGCCAAAGGTGTCTGAATACTTGCAATATCTTCAATTGAAATCGTGGGTGAACCTTTTTCTATAACATTAATCCTTGGCCCATTGTGACTTGGCATAGGATTTTTCATGACATTGGGAAGTGGTGCAAAGTTCAGGGCCTTTGAATCTACCAGATCCTGGACCTTCATATGCAGAGCCCTGTAATTTTCCATGGAGTGACCAGGTGCGTTAGAATGAAAAACACACCTAGCATTGACATTGTAATTTCTCGGAAGGTTCTGAGGATCAGGTGGAGCCAATGTCCTCAACTCAACAAGATTGAGCTTTAGGATTTGTGGCAACAATGTGGCATATGGCATTGGAATAGGGTCAATCACCCTGTTGATATGAGATGGCCGTTGTTGAAAAGGGCGTTGTTGTTGATTGTTGTTATTGTTGTTGTAGGATCTCTGTTGAGGAAACTGTGGCTGTTGAGGAAAGTGTTGTGGTTGTTGAGTATACTGAGGAGGTGGAGTAGGAATAGTGACAGCAGCAACTGATCTGGGCAGGTACTGAGGTCTTCCCCTTCCCTTGTGCACAGAGTTTGTTTCACCAGATCTACGGAGCCCAGCAAATGGCTTCCTTGCACTGCTTGAACTGGCACCGTTGTCGGAGATCTTTCCCATCTTCATTAAGCTCTCAATTCTCTCCCCAGCTATCACCACATCTGCAAAGCTGGTGGAAGAAAATGCAGCCAATCTGTCAATATAGGTACCCTGGAGAGTATTCATGAACATATCTGCCATCTCCCTTTCTGACATTGGGGGTTGAACGGCAGCAGCTAGTTGCCTCCACCTTTGGGCATACTCTCTAAAGCTTTCACGGTAAGACTGTGACATTCCCATCAGAAGGGTCCTATTTGGAGCCATGTCCAGATTATACTGATATTGACGAATGAAAGCTTCAGCCAAGTCTTTCCAATTCCTTACTGTGGCTCTGGTCAAGTGGGAATACCACTCTCGGGATGCCCCTGTCAAGCTATCCTCGAAGTAAAACATCTACAGTTTCTCATCCATGGTGTAGGCTTTCAATCTCCCCAGGAAAGACTGAAGATGGGTACGTGGGCAGGATGTGCCATTGTATCTTTCAAAACAAGGGGGTTTAAACTTGTGAGGAATTCTAACCCCTTCCACTAATCCCATGTCCATGACATCAAAACCCATAGAGTTTTGGGATTCAAGAGACCTTAGCTTCTCTGCTATTTCATCCAACCGACGATCGTAAACTTCGTCTCCAGCCCCAACCACAGTAAACTGCTCTTCTTGAGGGTCTTCCTGCAAAGCCCTTCCTCCAGTGTTACCTTGGGTGTTTCTTATAGCATTGATGTCTGGGTTCAGGTGAGGCCCAAACTCTGGTGGATCAGTACGAGGCTGTACGTGATCGTTGTTACTGGTACCCCCTATACCTGGATGGTTTTCCTCAGGAGTTTGCCGCTCGACTAACTCCCTCAGTCTTTCCTGGATCTGAGCTAAACCAGTCATCATTGTCATGAATTGATTCATTTAGGCCCTCATTTTTGTCCTCTCATTGGTCATTTGGGCTCTCACTTCAGTCAAGTCTTGTTGAACTTGATCCATTTGTAATCCCGGAAGGTTGTTTCTTGTCGGATACCGGTGCACTCTATTGACATGGAACACTCTTCTGAGAGCAATGTTTCCTGAAACCACAACAAAGTGAGAAGCAACTAAACAAAAACCTACAAAATAAAGAAATGATGTTAGTATGCAATGCAAGATTCCTATTTATCTTCCAAGGGTATCCGATTTGGTTCTTTGGTTTTCACCTTTCCAGACCTTGAGGAAATGCTGATGTTGAAGAGAAATCAAGCCCACAAAAAAATAATACAAACCATATATTACAAAAATGTGAAGATACATAGTTTGATTACAACAAAGTCCCCATGGTGGGTCAAAATACATCAACAAAATCAAAAGTACAAACAAAAAGAAATATAAGTACAAAGAAATCACACATCTAATCCAAAGTCATCCTCCCTGACTTCCTTCAGGAGAGCCTCAGTCATTGGACCTACTGGGTGCTCTGTGATAGTCCTAATGAGGAGGTTCCTTGTGGCAATGGCACCGGTCAACTTCTTGTGCTTATCCTGATCCTTTGACGTCTTCAATCCCGCCCGGAGTTTCAACTCAGAGATCTCCTTCTGTGCTGCTATCAAAGCTGCCTGATTCTTCTTCTCACTAGCCTCCAGTTGCTCTATCTTAGCTTGAGTTATTTGATCTTCCTGTGTACGAGCCTCAGTGATCCTGATCCACCTAGCCTGGCTCTCCTCTAAGTAATGCTCAGCTCTAGCCTTCTGAGTCTTAGCTTCCTTGCAGGCATTCTTCAGCACTAACTCTCCTACTTTAGCCTTTTTGATGTAGTCATTCGTCTTCTCAATCTTGGTCAAGTGCTCAATCCGGAGCTTCTCTAACCTCTCATTATCTAGACGACTGTCATTCCTCTCCTAGAGGGTCTTCTTCAAGGCTTCAGAGAGTTGAGTATTCCTTTCTTTTAACTTCTCAAACTCCTCCAAACTGACAGTAGCTGCAGGCTCCACTGCTGATGGTCCAGGTGTGTCTTCTAAGGTGAATGGCATCTGGGTGATTTGTCCCCTGGTACGAGACCAGTCAAGATACTGAGCTGAAGCTATATTGATGCACTTGCCCAAAATATCCGTCCCCTTAATCTGAATGTTGTCCCAGGCCCAGGCTTCCTTTCTGACAATGGCAGAGTGGTGCTGGATGTCACAATAGAGGGTTTCTGTTAAATCTTGCCCTCTTGGGGGATGAACCAAAGCATACCCTAATTGTCTCTTGAAAAGCAAAGGGTTGTAGTTGATGCAACTTTTTACTCCAATCAAGGGTACATTGGGATATTGCCCACAACTAGTAATGATATCTTTGCCCTTGGTGCTCTGAGTGCACCATCTGATGTCTTCTGATGTAAGGGTAATCAATCTCTTGGCCCAGTTCCTTGGCTGATGAGGATTCAGGAAAGTTTCCGACTTTGGTAAGTGTCTTAACAACCAACAGTAGAAGAGGGGTGCACAACATCTGACCAATCTCCCCCTCTGCTTCTCATTCCTTTAATGCACTGTATAATAGAAGTCTCCAAGCAAGGTAGGAACTGGGCTCCTTAGTAAGAACAGGTGAATAGCATTCTTGCTTACAAACTTTGGCTCGTCTGCAAACAAGATAACTCCATATATGCTGAGTGCCAAGAGTGCACAAACAGTATCCCACTTTCCTGATGCAGTATGCAGAGTGGCCTAGGAGATCAAGAAGTCCAAGTGAAGGCCTGAAATCCCAGCCTTGGTGGTCATGCTCTGATCAATGAGGGTAGGCTCCAAGTGATATGCCTTAGCTACATCTTCATTCTTGGGAGCAACCATCTCAGGGTTGAAATGAATCCCTCTCCTGATAGGGACACCTAACAACATGGAAAATTCTTCTAGCAAAGGTCCCAACTGAAAATCAGGGAATGTGAAACATCTGAGAGGAGGATCATAAAACTGCAGGCAGGTGTGAATCATGCTCCTCTGAGATGCATCCAGGTCCATGATCATGTCTATAATGCCTCCATAATGTTTCCTGAATAAATGGACATGATAAGGAGTGATGAGAGACTGGATCTGTCTGATGCCTGTTGTAAACACCCCAAATTTTCCCTCACTAAGTTCACAACATGGCTTGTGATTTTTCACCTTTGCATTAGTTTAAGCATATCATCTCATATTGCATTTTTTCTTCACTGCATTGGTTCAAGTTCATCTGCATCTAGGGTTTGTGACTTGAGCCATCCAGGATTCATTTGAGCCACCCCAAATGTCTTCAATCATCTCAAAAGGGTCAATGTATGTTCAATCATCATATTTTATCCTCCAAAGATCAAGGAAGTCAAAAAATTCACAAGAACTGGCAAGGCATGGAAGTAGAGCTAGGGTTTAACTACACAGATGACCTGAAATTAGGGTTTTGGTTTCAGAGGCCATAACTCCAAATTTTTTGGTCATTCTTGTTTCTATTGGTCTCAATATGTTATAAGGATCATGAATACCAAGTTTGATGAATAAATTCATTGTGGAAGTCATCTGATCACTGGGTAACTTCTTGAGCAAGTCAGAGCAAAATCAGGGCATCTGAGGCCCCACCAATGGACCCAAAGTGGATTTTTCATCAAATTGAAGTTATATCATCTTTATTTGATCATTTAAGTGCTTATAAGTTTACAAAATTGAAGAAAAGTGAGCTAAACCAAAAGTTGCCAAAAATGGAAATGACTTGTAATGTAAACTTTCCATTTTGGGAAAGTTTTTCAACCTCCTCTTTCTCAACCAAAAATGCTTCAAATGAAAAATTGTTGGTCATGAAAGTTGTAGATTGGATCATTCCCTTTTCAAAAAGTACAAGAACAAGATCTAATTCATTTTGGAACTCAAGTTATGATCTTTCAAAGTTGGCAAAAATCACATAATTTCAAGTTTCATGCCAAAGAGGATTTTTTGCAAATTCAAGTTCTAAGCACTTTCATGACCTCTAAATGACTTCTAAGCATCATTATAACATATTGCAACTTGCCAAGATCAGAATTGCACCAAATTCACAAAGTTTCATGCCTTGGATCACAAGTTTCCATAAGCCATTTTTCATAAAATTCTCAAAAGAGGGATTCTTGCAAGAATGATTTCTAAGGATTGGTATGGTTTCTAAATGGTCTCAAAGCATCACAACAACATCATGTAACACTTCATGACCAAAATTCAGCTTTGAATGAGACATTTCCATGACCAAATATCTCAAAGTGCAACAAGTTGTGAAAATGCAAAACATGTGCCATCTCTCCATCCATTCACTTCTGATCACTCTACATCATCCCATGGCCATCCTTGAAGACAGTTGAACTCAGAGCAACCCTAAAATAGCTTCTGTCATGGCCCATGCTTGAAGTACACCAACTATTGACTTTTTGGCCAATTGCTCCATACTATTCCCACAGTGCATGTCAAGTCTTCTGACTCATTCCAATAGTTTAGGGATTGCATAAGGATCATTAAACAAGCATCACACAAGCTGAGAACATACATACCATCAGACTGCACAAAACTTGCAAAAACCTTCCCTTCTTCAATTCTCTCAAACCATCCATCAAACTTCAGAAATTCTTTCACCATCCACTCAGAAATCATCCATAGAATACAAACCAACCATTGGAATGGCCTGAAACATCATAAACACAAACCTCAAATTCTGCTACACCAGAACCGAAACCTTCAAACTAGCCATCATCAAAGCTTTTGAAGCATTCCATTAGCCTCAAGAGGATCAAAGGAGACTTTTTGCACGAAGGAGGGGCCCTGAAAGCTCTCATTTGCAGTTCATCAGCTCAGGTAACATGATGAACATTTTTTCCAGAATCCTGTTTTCTTGTTAAAATATTGTTCTATATGTTGCTCTGATCATGGGGATGTGTTTAATTTTAAAAATGAGCAAGAAATGAGTATGATACGATGTTCTGAAAGTTTGACCTAAAATTTGTTTTGATTCGATTCAGCCTCATCGTTTAATACAAATGTTGTTTGTTGGTTGATTCATGATGTATGCTGTTTGGGGATTGATTATGGGCAGTTTTTATGGGGATTAGTGGCTTATGGAAGAAGATAGCGTTTTTGGCCCGCCGGAGAAGATGACCGGAGGTCCCCTCCGGCCATCTGAAAGTCATTAGGGCTTAATCTCTGGTTAATTAGTTTAGTTTGAATTTAAGCCGTTAGATGGGGTTTCCCACGTGTGTGGATGGTCAGGATCCTCTCATTTAACCCTAATCTCCAAATTAATTAAACTAATCAATTAATTAAGTCAGGTTAAATCCCAACCCTTAGATCATGCGCCAGTCAACGTTTTCAACCCCAGTTTGAATCTGGACCATCAGATCTTCATACTTTTCCATTTATTTCATTTTATTTTATATTTTATCCATTTATTTTCCTTTAATTATTAAAAATAGTAAAAATGATCAAAAAAAATCTGAAAATTTTTATCAAGTCTTTTATTAATTTTTAGAAATCAAAAATATTTTTATTTTTATTTTTTGCATTAAAAAAGTATTTTTAAATCATTTAAATGTTTAGTTAATTAATTAATTGATTTTAATTAATTAAAAATACATTTAAGTATTTAAAAATCACCAAAAAAATCAGAGAACATTCTTAGACATTTAGGAGTATTTACAAACTCACCATACAAATTTCTTTTTGGTTTTGATCATGCTTTGACATTTTTTAATGAATTAGGGTTCTTAAAATTGTTCATTTTCTAACCCTAACTTCAAAAATTCATAACCCTTAAACCAAGTTGAGTTTGTGAATGATTCTTTTTGCATTGTTCTATGCATGACTTCTAGTTTTAAAAACATTTTTGTTTCATTTTTATCTTTCATTTTCAATTTTTTTGGCATTTCACATTGAAGATCACCCTTAAAACCCTAGATAACTTAGAAAAATCATAACTTCCTTAGGGTTAAGAGTTGGACCTTCTCCTTTGGGGTTTGGAATCATATGGGGTTAGGGTTCTTTTGATTGCATTTTCAATTTTTTATCTTGTCATTTGCTTCTGTTTTTGAGTTTTTGCATCTCATGTTGCATGAAAACCCTAATTTCTCGTCTTCCTTTGCATACATCTTGTATATGCTTGCATTCATGAATTGCCATGACATTTCTTGCATCCACATGACATATAAGACATCCTAGGACACATTAGAATCATGCTTGATCATTCCTTCATCCATTTTCCATGTTATGCATTCATTTCACTCCATGTGCATTCATGTACTTTCATGCTTCCTCCATGCTTCATTTGCATTCTCATTACTTGTATGATCATTCACAACTCTTGAAATACATTTGCATCATCTCATAGCATCATTTACATCATAAATATGCTTCTGATTTTGGTTTATACCTTTGCATTCATTTCATTTTCACTTCATTTCTTCTTTATGCTAACTTTTCAGGTGGTAAGTTGCTTTGGGAAGTGAATTTGCCTTCACTTCTCACAATCTCTTCTCTTATGCATTCTTACTGAATTTTTCTTTTGTCTTAGAGTGAGCTTGCTCATTTATGATCCTTCTTCACTTTCTTTCTTCAAGCAACTTATCTTCTTAAGTGAAGTAAGTTGACTTGCTTCTTCGGCTTCTCCTCCTCACATCTTTCCTTCTCTTTGGTGGCTTTTCTTGAAGATCTCTTGCAAGCCTCATAAACCCTAGGAACACCCAAGCATGATAACAATTATGGTTTTGATTAGTTCCCCTTTAGTTTTACCTTTGTGTCATCTTTTGTGTCTCTCCTCTCATCTCATAATCAGAGACTAAATCTTCAAGGTTTTAAGGCTTTGTGATTAAGGTTATGCCTGTATCCTTCTCTTAGGATGGAGTGTATAACTTTGATCCTAAGTGTTAAACCCTTAATGTGTTTAAATCTCTTAATAAATTCATCTAATAATCATTAAGACATCAAGCTTGTAACTTGGGCCTTGCATTAGGGTTCTAATTCTTCCTTAATTGGTTAAGAAGGACTAACCCTAGTGTTAATGGACAAGTCCCCCTCAAGTTGTCTTACAAACCATAAAATTCACTTCTTAATCTTATCATTAACTAAAATCGATTCTAATAAAGGTTTTTTTTGTCACGAGGTTAATCCCTAATCATGGATTAAGTTGAGGTATCTTCCTCAGCTTAAATGTTCTCATCTATTATCCTTCTATTAGGATGGTGTAATGGGTCCATTAAATCCTTGATTATGGCTTAAACTCATTACTTAACACTAAACAAAAACACCAAAAACATCTAAATAATCACAAGAAGGTTAATGATCTTAATCCTGCATCATGGTGATTAAGTGTGAGGTGCTTACTTCATACTTAAGGTATTCTCATTACCCTTAGTCAAAGGGAGGATGTGATGAGTTTACTAACTCTTGGTTTAGGCTTAAGCTCATTTTCTTATGACAAACTCCAAAAGCAATAAAAAATTGAAAACACAAAAACAAACAATAATCGTCTCCTTCGGGATTCTTTTCTCATCATCTTCACTCACAAGCGAGAACTTGCTTCCTCCGTCTAATGCAAGACAGTTAGCACCTGAGTCAGACAGGTCATACACTTGAGCATAGATAAGTAAGCAGCTCACAAGTCAATTTATCTTTCAGTCTCTTTGAGTCGAACTACGGTGTTCTGACTTCCTCATTGCACGAGAGGATACGTAGGCATAACTTAACTGTAATCGAACAAAAGTCTCTGTATATTCCCCTTCTTCCAGCATTATTCTTTAAGCTTCATCCCTGAGCAATTCAAATCACTTTCCAGCACTGACACCTGTACATCCTTTTCCCCATTTTTGCACACAGATAGCACTGATACTACCCCTTTAAACACAAACTTTCAAGCGTGGATCCCGTTGAGTACGACGGACAATCTGGGTGCTAATACCTTCCCAGGTTGTAACCAACCCCCTTTCTCAGTTTCTCTGGTTCGCGACCGTCTTGTCCATATCTTTCTAGGTTTATGCAGCATTACCTTTCCTTCGGGATAAAAATGCCTAGCTGGCGACTCTTTTCACCTTCATTTCATTTCTCTCTTTCGCTGACCGTTCGCGTCTGTACCCTATCGGACCTGGTTGTCTTTTAGTGGGAGCGACAGCTTGGCGACTCTGCTGGAGAACCTTATATTGCAACCAGGGCTTCTGGTTCTTTTTGTGGATTCTTCCTAGCGCTTGTTTGTTTTGTGTTTACAGGGGTGTTATGTGCTAATTGTGTTTATTTATTTGCTTTATTTATTGCTTTATGTACAACTTTATTTATTGCTTTCTTTTACAGTCTTATGCATATTTCATACTGCCATTATCATTGTGCTGGATCTGGTTTTCTTTGGTGGGTGGGGTTTCACTGAGTGATTAAGGTCCTATACCTGGGACCTCAGTGACACCTAGGCTAGAGTGGTTCATAGTCTTTCCCATTCTATTTCGGTCTGGTGCGGGAATATGAAACACGGTTCAGATGTGGGTTTCTTCTTGAGAACTCTATGCTATAGATTTCCTGTAGTGCTAGGGCTATCTGGGAAGCCTGTTAAGTCTGGATGACCTTTACAGAATCTGGGGTGAATTAGAGGAGGATCTTTTATGGTTATTGTAAACACTGTACCTCCGGGTTAGAAGTGTTTGCACTTCTCATAATGGATCCAAGTCTGAGGATCCTTGCCCCAGAGAATCTTGTTACTTTACCTGATGACCGTCCCCATCGTGGTCTCTTTATTTCCCCAGCATGTCGGTTGTCCCCGTCGCCGCTTTATCCCCAGTAGTCGTCCTTTGCTCGACGGTCGTCCTCCGTCGCCCGCACTTTATAATCATACTTTACTTCCTTTTACAATCTATATCCCTTTTCTTCTTCACAACCAGTGAGTGCAAATTTTGGACTGTCTTTGGTATTCAACCACAAGTTATCTTGTTTGCCTGTTAAGTTGTCGCTTACATCCTGCACAGCTAACTCATGTTTGAAAAGGGGCAGCTGTAAACACCCCAAATTTTCCCTCACTCATTTCACCATGGCTTGTGATCTTTTCATTTACATTAGTTCAACCATATCACATCATGTTGCATTTTTGGTTCACTGCATTGGTTCAAAGTCATCTACATCTAGGGTTTGTGATCTGAGCAATCCCTGAGCCATCTGAGCCACTCCAAAGGCCTCCAATCATCTCAAGAGGGTCCATGTATGTTCAATCATCATATTATATCCTCCCAAGATCAAGAAAGTCAGAAAATCACAAGAACTGAGAAAGGCATGGAAGCAGAGCCAGGCTTAACTGCACAGATGACCTAAAATTAGGGTTTTGGTTTCAGAGGCCATAACACCAAAATTTTTGGTCATTCTTGTTTCTATTGGTGTCTATATGATATAAGGATCATGCATACCAAGTTTGATGGAAAAATTCATTGTGGAAGTCATCTGATCATTGAGTAACTTCTTGAGCAAGTCAGAGCCAAATCAGGGCATCTGAGGCCCCCCAACATGGGACCAAAGTGGATTTTTCATCAAAATGAAGTTATATGGTCTTTATTTGATCATTGAAGTGCTTGGAAGTTCACAAATTTGAAGAAAAGTGGGCTAAACCAAAAGTTGCCAAATATGGAAATGACTTGTAATGTAAACTTTCCATTTTGGGAAAGATTTTCAACCTCCTCTTTCTCAACCAAAAATGCTTCAAATGAAAAATTCTTGTTCATGAAAATTGTAGATTGGATCATTCCCTTTTCAAAAAGTACAAGAACAAGATCTAATTCATTTTGGAACTCAAGTTATGGCTTTTCAAAGTTGGCAAAAATCACATAATTTCAAGTTTCATGTCAAAGAGGGATTTTTGCAAAACCTCATGCCAAGCCAATTTGTGACCTCAAAGTGACTTCTAATCATCATACAAACTTTGTGCAATGCCTAAAAGTCAGAATTGTGCCAAGAATTCCCAAGTTTCATGACTTGTGCATGAAGAAATCAAGAAAGGGCCAAACTTCATGAAATTTGCAAAACCACCCACAAACTTCATTCCACTTGCTATTTGGCCTCAATCTGAATTCCATGGTTGCCCATGAATCAAGCTGCACAGGACATGCCTTTGTCCTTGGCCTGAATTTGCCCATACCTCAAAGGACACCTAACCTTGACTTTTTGCAAAATGAACCATATCAATCAGCATAGGCCACCAACAACTCTCTGACCTATCAAGGATTGATACATGGACCAAAAGCAAGCCATTTCATACAACAAGCAAGTCTGAATCCTCCCACAACTCAGCATACACCAAAACTCCCTCTTATGCATTTTTCTTCGAAACTGAGCACACAAGCTTCAAACATCAAAACAAACTCCATAGAACAACTCACCATCAACCTCTGATCATTTCCCACCCATCACCTTGCCCTGAAAACCCCCATATCAAAAACACGATTTCTCTCCCCCTTTGTACTGAAATGCATCAATCTCACAAACTAGCCACAAAAAACCCCAACCAAGCATCAAAGCTTCTTCAGGGAGATCATTGGAGGGGTTTTGAGGCAAGGAAGCAGCCTGAAAGCTTCAAGTTTGAAAGCTTCACCTCAGGTAGCCTTGCAAAATTATTTTTCCAGAAACCTTTTTTTAAGTTATTGAAATAATCTACATGCTCCCCTGATTGCTCTGCACTTTTTATTTTTGAAAATGAGTGATTATTGAGCCTGTACCGTATCTCTGAAAGTTTGGTCATTTTTAGGTTTTGATTCGTATCTGGAGTTTGAGTGAAAAGAAATTGGTTTTGAGAGTGAATTCGTGTTTAGGAAGGTTGAGAGGTTTGATCTGGAGCTTTACAGCTCTTAAAATGGTCTAGGGAAGTTTTTGTTCTTGAGAGGTCGCCGGAGAAGACGGCCGGAACCACTGTTCCGGCCGTCTAAATTTGTTTTGCCCTAATTAGGTTTAGGCTGAGTAATTAGGTTAGTTTGAATCTGGAGCGTTGGATGAAGCTTAGCGCGCGTGAACCTAGGGCCAGGATCTCCCAATTAGTTTAATTCTGATTAATTAGATTAATTAATTAGGGTTAAGTTAAATAAGCCAGTTTGAATGTAGACCATCCAGATGCGCGCCAGGTCTTTCCCTCCACCCCAGATTTGAATTATGTCCATTGGATGCGTTGACTTCAGCTTAATTCATTTTTATTTCATTATTTTTATCATTTCTTTTCACATTTTATTAAAAATAGCAAAATTAGCCAAAAAATTCTGAAATTTTTTATCTAAGCTTTTATTAATTTTCAGAACCCAAAAATATTTTTAGTTTTAGTTTTTGCATTAAAAACATATTTTTAAATCATTTAAATGATTATTTTTAATTAGTTAATGGAAATTAATTAATTAAAATACATTTAGGTATTTAAAAATTCCAAAAAAATTCAGAGAACATTTCCAAACATTTAGAAACATTTACAAACTCACAACACAAATTTCTTTTTGGTTTTGATCATACTTTGGCAATTTTCATTTGAATTAGGGTTCTTTAATTTGAATATTTTTAACCCTAACTTCAAAAATTCATAACTTTTGATCCAAGTTGAGTTTGTGAATGGTTCTTTTTTCAGTGTGTTATGCATACTTTCAAGCATCCAAAAACATTTTTGTTTCATTTTTATAGTGCATTTTCAATTTGTTTGGCATTTTCCCTTTAGGATCACCCTTAAAACCTTAGAAACTTAGGAAAATCATAAGTCCTTTAGGGTTTAGCTTCTGACCTTCCCCTTTGGGCAGTGAACTTGTATAGGTTTAGGGTCCCTTTGATTCCATTTTCATTTTTTTATCTTACCATTTGCTTCTGATTTTGAATTTTGCATCTCATGTTGTGCATAAACCCGAATTTGCATCTTCATTTGCATCCATCTTACATAAGCTTGCATACATGAACTTACTATGACATTTTGTGCATCCACATGACATATAAGACATCTTAGGACATATTGAAATCATGTTTGATCATTGCATCATCCACTTTCCATGCTTTTGCTTCCATTTCATGTCATGTGCATTCATGAACTTTCATGCTTCTTACATGTCTCATTTGCATTCTCATCTCTTGTATGAGCATTCATATCCCTTGACATGCTTTCACACCATCTCATAACATCATTTGCATCATGAATATGTTTCTGACTTTGGTTTTCATCTTTGCATTTCATCTCATTTTCATTTCATTTCATTTCTTTTTGCTAACTTTTCAGGTGGTAAGTGTTTGAGAAGTGAATTTGCCTTCACTTCTCATAATCTCTTCTCATCTCTTTTATGCATACATTGATGCATCTTACTTGTGAATTAGAGTGAGATTGCTCATTCATGTTCCCTCCTTACTTTCTTTCTTCAAGCAACTTATCTTCTTAAGTGAAGTAAGTTGTCTTGCTTCTTTCTGCTTCTCCTCCATTCATCTTCCTTCTTCCTTGGTGGCTCTTCTTGAAGATTTCTTGCAAGCTTCATAAACCCTAGGAATACCCAAGCATGTTAACAATTAGGGTTTGACTAGTCCCCCCATTAGTTTTACCTTTGTGTCATCTTTGTGTCTTCTCTTCTCATCTCTTAATCAAGGACTAAACCTTAAAGGTTTTAAGGCTTTGTGATTAAGGTTATGCCTGTATCCTTCTATTAGGATGGAGTGTATAACTTTAATCCTAAGTGTTAAGCCCTTAATGTGTTTAAATCCTCTAATCAATTCACCTAATAATCATCAAGACTTCAAGCTTGTAACTTGGGCCTTGCATTAGGGTTCTAATTCTTCCTTAATTGGTTAAGAAGGACTAACCCTAGTGTTAATGGACAAGTCCCCCTCAAGTTGTCTTACAAACCATAAAATCATTTCTTAACCCTATCATTAACTAAAATCCACTTAAATAAAGGCCTTGTTATTTCATGAGGTTAATCCCTAATCATGGATTAAGTTGAGGAGCCTTCCTCAGCTTAAATGTTCTCATCTATTATCCTTCTATTAGGATGGTGTAATGGGTCCATTAAATCTCTGATTATGGCTTAAACTCATTACTTAACACCAAACAAAAACACAAAAAATATCTAAATAATTACAAGTAGGTTAATGATCTTAATCCTACATCATGGTGATTAAGTGTGAGGTGCTTACTTCATACTTAAGGTATTCTCATTACCCCTAACCAGAGGGAGGATGTGATGAGTTTACTAACCCTTGGTTTAGGATTAAGCTCATTTTCTTATCATCTTCACTCACAAATGAGAACTCGCTTCTTCCGTCTAATGCAAGACAGTTAGCACCTAAGCCAGACAGGTCATACACTTGAGCAAAGACAAGCAAGCAGTTCACAAGTCAATCTATCTTTCAGTCTCTTTGAGTCGAACTACGGTGTTCTGACTTCCTCATTGCACGAGAGGATACATAGGCATAACTTAACAGTTATCGAACAAAAGTCTCTGTATATTCCCCCTCTTCCAGCATTATTCTTTAAGCCTCATAGTCTTGAGCTTCACATTCTTTCCTTACATGACACTCTTTTATTTCACTTCACATTTCTTTTGCACTGACACTTGCATTCTTTTCCAGCTTTTGCACACAGAATAGCACTGACACCACCCCTTTAAACACAAACTTTCAAGCGTGGATCCCGTCGAGTACGGCGGACAATTTAGGTGCTAATACCTTCCCAGGTTGTAACCAACCCCCTTTCTCAATTTCTCTGGTTCGCAACCGTCTTATCCATCTTTTCTTAGGTTTATGCAGCATTACCTTTCCTTCGGGATAAAAACGCCTAGCTGGTGACTCTTTTCTTTTCATCTTCATGTTCTCCTTCGCCGACCGTTCGCGCTTGTACCGGGTGTCGCTCCCACTAAATGAAGCCGGGTCAAATAGGGTACAGACGCGAACGGTCGGCGAGAGGAGGGTGTGAGGACACACAGGAGTGAACTCACAGGGGATGAAAAGAGTCGCCAGCTAGGCATTTTTATCCCGGAGGAAAGGTAATGCTGCATAGACCTAGAAAAGATGGATAAGACGGTTGCGAACCAGAGAGACTGAGAAAGGGGGTTGGTTACAACCTGGGAAGGTATTGGCACCCAGATTGTCCGCCGTACTCGACGGGATCCACGCTTAAAAGATTTGTGTCTTAAAGGGGTAGTGTCAGTGCAATTTGTGTATAAAAGAGCTGGAAAAGGATGTACAGGTGTCAGTGTAAGAGAAGTGTGGAGTGTATAAATGATGTGTCAGTGTAGGAACAAGAGTGAAGTGCTCATGATAATGAGGCTAAGAACAATGATGGAAGGAGGGGGAATATACAGAGACTTTTGTTCGATAACTGTTAAGTTATGCCTACGTATCCTCTCGTGCAATGAGGAAGTCAGAACACCGTAGTTCGACCCAAAGAGACTGAAAGGTGAATTGACTTGTGAACTGCTTACTTGTCTATGCTCAAGTGTATGACCTGTCTGGCTCAGGTGCAAACTGTCTTGCATTAGACGGAAGAAGCAAGTTCTCGTTTATGAGTGGATGAGATGAGAAAAGAATCCCGAAGGAGACGATTATTGTTTGTTTTTGTTCTTTCAGTCTTTTATTGCTTTTGAAAGTTTGTCATAAATTAATGAGCTTAAGCATAAACCAATGGGTTAGTAAACTCATCACATCCTCCCTCTGATTAGGGGTAATGAGAATACCTTAAGTGTGAAGTTAGCTTCTCACACTTAATCACCTTTGATGCAGGATTAAGATCATTAACCTACTTGTGATTACTTAGATGTTTTTGGTGTTTTTGTTTAGTGTTAAGTAATGAGATTAAGCCATAATCAGGGATTAAACAGACTCATTACACCATCCTAATAGAAGGATAATAAATGAGAGTGTTTAAGCTGAGGAAAGCTCCTCAACTTAATCCATGATTAGGGATTAACTTCATGACAAAACAAAGCCTTTATTAGATGGATTTTAGTTAATGATAAGATGAAGAAATGATTTTTTATGGTTTGTAAGACAACTTGAGGGGGACTTGTCCATTAACACTAGGGTTAGTCCTTCTTAACCAATTAAGGAAGAATTAGAACCCTAATGCAAGGCCCAAGTTACAAGCTTGATGTCTTGGTGATTATTAAGATGGATTGATTAAAGGATTTAAACACATTAAGGGTTTAACACTTAGGATTAAAGTTATACACTCCATCCTAATAGAAGGATGCAGGCATAAGCTTAATCACAAAGCCTTAAAGCCTTTAGGGTTTAGTCCCTGATTATGAGATGAGGAGAGAAGACTCAAGGAGACACAAAGGTAAAACTAAGAGGGGAGACTAAACAAAACCCTAATCATTGTCATGCTTGGTTGTTCCTAAGGTTTGTGAGGTTTACAAGAGAAGTCTTCAATGGAACCACCAGGAAGCAGATGAAAGGATCAGGAGAAGCAAAGTAACTTGCTTCATTTAAGAAGTCAAGTCACTTGAAGAAAGAAAGTAAGGAGAAGATGAAAGAGCAGGCTCAATCTCAAACACAAGACAAAATGCAACAATGATGCATAAAGAGATGAAAAGAAATTGTGAGAAGTGAAGGCAAATCCACTTCTCAAAGTTGCTTACCACCTGAAAAGTTAGTGAGAAAGATACAATGCAATGCAAAATGAGATGAAATGGCATGACATAAACCAAAACCAGAAGCACATACATGATGTTAATGATGCTATGGGATGATGTGAACATGAATCAAGGTATGAGGATGGACATATGAACCAATGGATGCAAATGGAGCAAGTTTAGAACCATGAACACACATGAAAAGTTATGATATGCAAATGACATACAACATAGCCAATACATGATGCAATGATTAAACATGCTTTCAATATGTCTTAAGATGTCTAATGAATCAAATGGATGCACAAAATGCTATGGCAAGTCAAGGTATGAATGCAAATACAAGATGAATGCAAAAGGAAGCCCAAATTAGGGTTTATGATCAATGTATCAAACAAAAACCAAAATCAGAAGCAAACACCAAGATAAAAAATTGAAAATGCACTCAAAGGGACCCTAATCCTATACTAACTCACTGCCCAAAGGAGAGGTTCCAACTCTTAACCTAATTAGGGTTATGAATTTTCCAAGTTTCCTAGGGTTTTAAGGTACCTTAACAAGAAAAATGCCAAACAAAATGAAAATGAAAGATCAAATCATGCCAATTTAATCTCACAAACTACATGCTAAACACAATGCAATGCAAAAAGAATCAAGGTCCAACTCTTAATGGTTAGGCAGAAATGATTTTTGGAATTTTGGATCAAAATAATGTCTTGAAATGATTTTAATTCCATAAAAAATTCTCAAAAGACATCAAGATCAAAAAAGAAATTTGGTTTGAGGGTTGGACAATGTTTCTAAATGATTATGAAGGTTTCATGAATTTTTTGGTGATTTTTAAATACTTAAAAGTATTTTTAATTAATTAATTCTCATTAATTAATTAAAAATAAACTTTTAAATGATTTAAAAATATTTTTTAATGCAAAAAATAAAAATAAAAATGTTTTTGGTTTCTGAAAATTAATAAAAGTGTGCATAAAAATTTCCAGAATTTTTGAATAATTTTTGCTATTTTAAAATAAATGTACAAATTAAATGAAATAAAATGAGAATAAAAATGAATTAAAAGAAAAGTCAGCGCATCCAATGGCCTGCATTCAAACTGGAGAAGGAGGGAAAGACTTCGCGCGTGATCCTAGGGCTGAGATTCAAATTTCCCAATTAACCTAATCTGACTTAATTAAATTAAATAATTTTGATTAGGGTTTTAATGTGAAATCTGGTGCGTTCATTCACGCGGGAGTCAATGCCAGTCAACCCATCCTACGCTCAGAATTCAAACCTAGCCCTAATCCTCATTAATGCACTAATCACTTTCAGGTGGCCGGAAATGACCTCCGGTCATCTTCTCCGGCCACACTCTCCCCTGAGAATCTCAATCTCACTCCCTAGGCATCTAAAACAAAATCTTTCTGCCCAGAATCCATCCCCAAACATCATACAACACGAATCAACAAACAAAATGCATTTATTTTTCGTATCCAGGCTGAATCGAATCAAAAGGGGTTTAGGTCAAAAAATTTCAGGAACAACATACATACTCAATACTCAATCATTTTCGAAACAAAACATATCAGCATGATCAGTGGAACATAGAGAATCATTTAAGAACTTAAAAACATGTTTCTGGAAAAAATGTTCTTGAGCTCACCTGAAATGGAGCTTTGATTTCTGACACTTTCTGGCTAGCCCTTTGACCCAAAATGCCTCTAATGAACCCCCTGAGAAGCTTGCAATGCTTGGTTGGAGTTTAAAAGGGCTGGTTTGTGAGATTGAGCAAGTTCTGTTCAGTGAAGTGAGGAAATCGTGTTTTTGATTCTTTGAGTTTCAGGCTGTTTTGAAGGGTGCTTTGTGACCAGGAAGATGTATTGAGTAGGTTTATGAAGTTTGTTTGTGTGTTTGTGGCCTGTGTGATGATTTTCGAAAGCTTTTTGCAAATGAGGGTGAAAGTGAGAATGCTGTCTTGTGAAGTGTTTCAGGCTTGCCTCTTGTTGTGTTTGGCTTGCATTTTCTTTGTATAAACAAATGCCATTGGTCAGAAGAAGTGACATGTGCTTTATTGATTGGTATGGGTGCTTTTGCCAAAATGTCAAAGTTGGTGTAAGAAGGCATGGGCTACTTTCTAGCCAAGTACAAGGAGTGTGTCCTGCGCAGCATGATGAGGGGAGAGGCCTAGGGTGGCTCAGCAGGCTAGCAAGCAAGTGGGTTGTGTCTTATGATGAGTTTTTGCAACTTGCCTTGCCTTTGCTTTTCATGAAAAAGTCTTGCTCCATAGGCCACAAAAGTGAATGATCTCTTGGCCCATTCTGATTTTTATGTGTTGTATGATCATATGGTGAAGTTTAGAAATGCATTTGACAGCCCAATTTGCCTTGAGAAGTGAATTTGCAACTTTGCCTTCTTGGGTGCATAACTTGAAATTTAGTGATTTTTGCCAACTTTGACAAGCCATAACTTTTGATCCAAAATGAATTAGGTCATGTTCTTGTACTTTTTGAAAAGGGAAAGATCTATTCTACAACTTTCATGACCAAAGTTTTTCCATTTGAAGCTTTCTTGGATCAAAAAGTAAAGGTTGAAAAAGTTGCCTAAAATGACAATTTCATTAAAAGTCAAACTTGCCCAAAAAGTCAACCTTGCAAAATACTTGAAATTCTTGAATTTTGTGAACTTCCAACATCTTCCATGATCAAATAAAGATCATATACAATCAAAATGATGAAGAATGCCCTTTGGTTGGGTCATTGAGGGCCTCAGATGCCCTTATTTTGCACTGACTTGCTTGAAAAGTCAACTCTTGATCAGATGACTTCCCCATGGAATTTCTTCATGAAAATTGATATGCATACTCCCTATACCATATAGAGACCAATAGAGACAAGAATGACCAAAAAAATTGGAGTTATGGCCTCTGAAACCAAAACCCTAATTTTAGGTCAACTGTGCAGTCAAACCTGGCTCTGCCTCCACATCATTTCCAGTTCTTGTGATTCTTTGACATTCTTGACTTTGAGAGGATATAATATGATACTTGAACACACATGGACCCCTCTTAAGTGATTGATGGCCTTTGGAGTGGCTCAGGAGGCTCTTGGATTGCTCAGATCACAAACCCTAGATGCAGATGACTTTGAATCTATGCAGTGAATCAAAAATGTGATATGAGATGGTATGATTGAGTTTATGCATATGAAATGATCACAAACCATGGTGTGAATGGGTGAGGGAAAATTTGGGGTGTTTACAGCTGCCCCTATTCAAACATGAGTTAGCTGTGCAGGTTGTAAGCAACGGCTTAACAGGCAAACAAGATAACTTGTGGTTGAATATCAAAGACAGTCCAAAATTTGCACTCACAGAATGAAGAAGAAAAGGGATATAGATTGTAAAAAGAAAATAAAGTATATTGTAAAGTGTGGGCGACGGAGGACGACCGTCGAGCAGAGGACGACTGCTGGGTAAAGAGCAATGACGGGGACGACCGACATGCAGGAAAAAGTGCGGGAAATGAAGCAATGACGGGGACGGCCGACATGCTGGGGATAAAAAGAATTATGATGGGGACGGCCATCAAGTAAAGCTGTAAAATTCTTTGGGGATTAATGAAACATGACGGGGACGACCATCAAGTTCATAAAGTAAAGCAACCAACGATGGGGACGACCATCGGGTTAAACTGATGAAGGACGATCATCAGGAAAAGGAAAAGGGACCACGACGGGGACGGCCATCGGGTTAAAGAATAAATGAAATAAACAGATGATGAAGGACGGTCATCAAAGGTGGAGGACGATCACCTAGCAGGGGACGGCTGCTCTGTTGGGGATAAGATGAGGTACGATCATCTAAGGTGAAGGACGATCACCTGGCAGGGTACGGCTGCCGAAAGTATCGCGACATAGGACGAATGCCGGATAAAAGGTCAACGATAGGGACGGCCATCGGACGAGCATGATGAAGGACGATCATCAAGAGGTGGAGGACGACCACCTAGCAGGGGACGGCTGCTCTCAAGGTTTGTCTTGACATAGGACGAATGCCAGATAACCAAAATCAACAATGGGACGACCATTGGATAAAATGATGAAGGACGATCATCAAAAGGTGGAGGACGACCACCTAGCAGGGGACGGCTGCTAAATATCACGACATAGGACGAATGTCGGATAGAAGATCAACGATGGGGACGGCCATCGGACGAGCATGATGAAGGACGATCATCAAGAGGTGGAGGACGACCACCTAGCAGGGGACGACTGCTCTCAGGGCTTATCATGACATAGGACGAATGTCAGATAGAAAAAGAATTGCTTTGTTGGCGATCTACTGGGGAATAGTAAACACGGACGAGTGTTTACATCCAAGAAACAAAAAGTATAAGTGTTTGGTATTGTGTATAGATTAGAGATGCGGACGAGCATCCCTAAGACTACGATACAGACGAGTATCGGGTAGAAACAAATACTGACACATGTTCAGAGATGATGATACGGACGAGTACCAACTGGTTAACAAAGAACACGGACGAGTGTTGAATCTGAAGGGACTCTTCTGGGGAGTAGTAGACACAGACGAGTATCTATATTCAAGAAGACAAAGGTGTTTGACACAGTGTATGGATTAAAGATGCGGACGAGCATCCTTAAGACTATGATACGGACGAGTATCAGGTAGAAACAAACGCTTGAAGCATGTTCTGAGATGATGATACGGACGAGTATCAACTGGTTAACAAAGAACAAGGACTAGTGTTGAATCTGCGGGGATATATAAATGGTGTATACAAGATATGGACGAGTATCTGTATGAGTAACATGAGTAGTACGAGTATAGATGAGTATTCAAACTGCTGGTGAGGGTGACACGGACGAGTGTCAAAAGGAGAAGAGTATAGTATAAGCAAGTATCTGATGTACAAAGTGTTTATGTTACTGCACTGGGAAAATGACACGGACAGATGTCAAGGAAATTATATAAGTATATGTGAGTTCAAAGAGGATGTTTTTGGCTTTATGCTGGAGATATGACATGGACGGGTGTCACGGGTAGTATACACTGGTGTTTGGGACGGTGAGGCAACTGTGTTTGCTGAGGAATCTGGGAGGTATTCTGTATATTGTTGACGGATTGTAAACATTCACAAGTGCTTGATTTAAAACATGGCTTATGATTATGCAATATGTTGGATTTTTGCCGTAATGCTCCGTATTAGACGGAATGCCACGCTTTGTGGGTGAATATGATGCGAATGCCATGATTATGCAAGGATACCGATCCAGGATTCGGATCCCAACGCTGCGAAGATCTCCAGTTGATCTGCTTGAAATAGTCATCCCAGCTGGGGATGAGATAATTGGTAGATCTGATGAGATGATATCTGCTTGGGAACATGGGTCAATGATAGACCTATCTTGGTAATGAGGGGACCCAGCTGGGGTTTGTAGAAGATTTCGTCACTCTGTTGTGATTCCTTCATGCGTTGCTCTTCTGGATAGAGGCTGAAGCTCTATGGGGAGATGGTTCCCTGACTTTTGTACTCAGCTGAGGGGGAAACAAGGTTGGCACCTTGGCTGGGGAGGAATAGCAAGTGGAAACTCAGCTGGGGAGAAAACACTTGGGGTGCTAAGAATGAGTGTTGGTTTGTAAGCTTGCTGGGGTGAAGCTTTCATGCCCCAAGTTGCGTTTTGGATACCTGCAACCCTGCAAAGATAGGGAAACGCACAAGTAATCCCGAGGTATCCTTTACTGGATTCCGTCATAGGAGTTTAGACACTTCTGAGAGTAAGTATATTTCCTGCGAGCATGTGACTTTTATTATATATATTTTTGAAGATAAGCATCTGTATTTATGCAATCAGTTTTTCTTAAGACATCAGACATTTTTGCAAATAAAAATGTACAAGACGAAACATGACTGAAAATCTGCTTTTATTAATTCATGTGCCCTGAATTGGCAAGATACAGTCTAAGAAACAAATCTCCTAAAATGAGGAGATTGTTACAAATTGAGAAACAAAATGCTGGCAATGTTGACGACGCTTCGAGGAGCTTCCCTTTTGCTATGACTCGTATGACATTTGATGTTCTTCTCGTCTTGCTTTCTGAAGAAGGCTGATTCTGAAAGAAGCTTGATCCTTTTGAAGCTTACCAAGTTGTAAACGATACATACGAATTCAGAATGCAGTTGTTCGCTTATTCCCTTATTTTGCCTGGATTGCCCTTTCGGGTTTTCAATCCATCGGGATACCCATTTTTGCTTGAGTTGTCCAATGCGGCTTTTCAACTCAGCGGGTGTACATTTTTTTGTTTATTTTCCCTTATTTTTGCCCGAGTCTTTTATTCTGTTTTTGACTCGCCGGGATGCCCTATTTTTGCCTGGACTTACATTCTGTTTTTATGTCCAGCGGGTCATTTTATGCGAAGTATTTTTTAACTGCATCTGAATTCACAGGGGACGGGAAATCTTCAACATCCATGGTGCTGAGCATCAGTGCTCCACCTGAGAAAACTTTCTTTACTACGAATGGTCCTTCATAGTTTGGAGTCCACTTGCCCCTGTGGTCTGTATGAGGAGGGAGGATTCTCTTCAGCACAAGATCTCCTACTTGGTACTCTCGGTGCCTGACTTTCTGATCGAAGGCTTTCTTCATTCTTTTCTGATACAGCTGCCCATGACAGATTGCAGCCAATCTCTTCTCTTCAATCAGACTCAGTTGATCGTATCGGGATCGGACCCACTCTGCTTCGTTCACCTTAACATCCATCAACACCCGTAGGGAGGGTAATTCAACTTCAACAGGTAGGACTGCTTCCATACCATACACAAGCTGATACGGTGTTGCTCCAGTGGATGTTCTGATTGACGTGTGGTACCCATGCAAGGCGAATGGTAGCATTTCATGCCAGTCTTTGTAGGTGACTACCATCTTCTGCACAATCTTCTTGATATTCTTATTAGCTGCCTCAACAGCGCCGTTCATCTTTGGCCTGTAAGGAGAAGAATTGTGGTGTTGAATTTTGAAGTCCCGGCATAGCTCTGCCATCATTTTGTTGTTCAAGTTGGAACCATTATCAGTAATGATTCGCTCGGGAACTCCGTATCGACAGATGATATCTCTCTTCAGAAATCTGGCTACCACTTGCCTTGTAACGTTTGCATAGGAAGTTGCTTCGACCCACTTGGTGAAATAGTCAATGGCAACTAGGATGAATTTGTGGCCATTCGAAGCAGTTGGCTCAATCTTGCCAATCATGTCAATGCCCCACATAGCAAAGGGCCAAGGTGAAGACATCACATTCAGAGGATTCAGAGGCACATGCACTTTATCCGCATAAATCTGGCATTTATGGCATTTATGGCATTTTCTGGCGTAGGCACAACAGTCGGCATCCATTGTGATCCAGTAATAGCCTGATCTTAGCAACTTCTTAGCCATGGCATGCCCTCCCTCATGGGTACCAAAGGATCCTTCGTGCACTTCATGCATTAACAAGTCTGCTTCGGTTCTATCAACGCATCTGAGGAGTACCATTTCAAAGTTTCTCTTGTACAGGGAACCATCAGTGTTCAGAAAGAAACTACTAGCAAGCCTTCTCAAAGTCTTCTTATCATTGGAAGATGCCCCAGGTGGGTATGTTTGATCCTCCAAGAAGCACTTAATGTCATGGAACCAAGGCTTATTATCTTTGACAACATCTGCTGCGAACACATATGCTGGTCTGTCAAGTCTGGACACTGAAATTTGAGGTACGAAGTTGGCAGCTTGAACTTTGATCATTGATGAAATGGTAGCCAGAGCATCTGCAAACTGATTCTCGTCCCGAGGGATATACTCAAGCTTGACCGTTGTAAAGAAAGTCAATAACATCCTTGTATAATCCCTGTAAGGTATCAGATGATCCTGGTGGGTGTACCATTTGCCGTTGGTTTGATTAACTACCAGAGCTGAATCTCCGAATACAGTCAAAGTCTTGATCCTGAGGTCAATGGCTTCCTCAAGACCCATAATGCAAGCTTCGTATTCAGCTTCGTTGTTAGTGCAGTTAAAGGTGAGTTTTGCCGAGAAAGGCATGTGAACTCCTTTAGGTGTAATGAGTATTGCACCAACGCCGCGACCATTCATATTAACAGCCCCATCAAACATCATAGTCCATTATTCTTCCGGGTCAGGCCCTTCAGTGTGAACGGGCTCTTCATGATCTTTTGCCTTTATGAACATGATGTCCTCATCGGGGAAGTCAAATCTCATAGGCTGGTAATCATTAATGGGTTGCTCAGCAAGATAATCAGACAATACACTGCCCTTGATGGCTTTCTGAGATGTGTAATGAATATCGTATTCTGTGAGGATCATTTGCCATCTTGCAACCCGTCCGGTAAGTGTTGGCTTCTCAAAAATGTACTCAACTGGATCCATCTTTGAGATCAATAAAGTGGTGTGGGTCAACATATACTGTCTCAGTCGGCGAGCAGCCCACGCTAAAGCACAACAAGTTTTCTCGAGCAGTGAATAACGTTGTTCACAGTCGGTAAACTTTTTGCTTAGGTAGTATATTGCATACTCTTTTCGACCAGACTCGTCATGCTGGCCCAACACACACCCCATTGACTCTTCTAATACTGTCAAGTACATTATCAGAGGTCTTCCTTCAACTGGAGGCATAAGGATTGGAGGCTCTTGCAAGTATTCCTTGATTTTGTCAAAAGCCCTCTGGCAGTCTTCGTTCCACCTGACCGTTTGTTCTTTTCTCAGCAACTTGAACAAGGGTTCGCAGGTTGCCGTAAGGTGAGATATGAACCTTGAGATGTAGTTCAATCTACCTAGAAACCCTCGAACTTCTTTTTCAGATTTTGGCGCAGGCATTTCTTGAATGGCTTTGACTTTATCAGGGTCAACTTCAATTCCTTTCTCGCTCACAATAAAACCCAGCAGCTTACCCGATCGCACCCCAAATGTGCACTTGTTGGGGTTCAATTTTAGTTGGTACTTCCTCAGACGCTTGAACAGTTTCAGCAGATTTACCAGGTGGTCTTCTTCAGTGAGGGACTTGGCAATCATGTCATCCACATAACACTCGATTTCTTTATGGATCATATCGTGGAATAATGTCACCATAGCCCGTTGATATGTTGCACCATCATTCTTCAGTCCGAATGGCATCACCTTGTAACAGAACATGCCCCAGGGTGTGATGAAGGTTGTCTTCTCCATGTCTTCAGGTGACATTTTAATCTGATTGTATCCTGAAAATCCGTCCATGAAGGAGAATACCGAGAACTGAGCCGTATTATCCACCAATACATCAATGTGAGGTAATGGGAAGTCATCTTTTGGGCTAGCTCTATTCAGATCCCGGTAGTCAACACACATTCTTACTTTGCAATCCTTCTTAGGCACAGGTACTATGTTAGCCACCCACGGAGGATAGCTAGTTACAGCAAGGAACTCGGCGTCCCACTGCTTTTGTACCTCTTCTTTGATTTTCATTGCCATGTCTGGGCGAGTACGGCGCAGTTTCTGTTTAACCGGTGGGCAATCTTCTCTTAAAGGCAGCTTGTGCATAACAATGTCGGTGTCCAACCCTGGCATATCCTGATAAGACCAAGCAAACACGTCTATATACTCTTGAAGCAGGTCAATCAGTTGTCTCTTCACTGAGTCTTGTAAGCAGGCCCCGATTTTAACTTCTTTCACATCTTCATCTGTACCAAGATTGATCGTCTCTACCTCCTCCTGATGAGGAGTGATAACCCTTTCCTCTTGTCTCAACAACCTGGCTAGCTCTTCAGGAAGCTCATACTCTTCTTCAACCCCTTCATCAGCTTGATTGATTGGATTGTCAAAGTCATACGAAGTCATAGCCGTGCTGTTGTCGGTGCAGTCTGGAAGGCACTCTCTGCAAAGGTTCAGTTTGTTCATTTTAGTGATTGATTTTAATCTTGTTTAGAAAAGTGAAATAAAGTTATCATTTTGAAAACACTGCCATTTATTTTTTGTACAAAAAGAAAAATGAAAAAAACAGTGAGCGGAAAAGCAAAAAGAGACTCATTTGCAAAAAGATGTCTGATACTTCATTGATTAATCTTGTTGCACAAAAATTACAGATGGCCCGATTACAAAATGAGTCTTGTCATCTTGGGCAAGATGCAAGACTTGATGCATGCTTAAAATATACAGGAAATAATAATTACTCTGCAGGAGTAACTCTTATAATTTCCTGGGAAGACCAGTTTGAGATACTGCTCCCCGGGATCTTTGGACGGATCCAACTCTCCAGGTTGCGGTCGCTTTCATCCTCGTCTTCCAAATTGTTGACAGCATTGTGGGTGAGCATCCCCCCACTAACAAAGTTGGGCTCCTTAGCAGCCTCTGCTTGATCTTGTTGAGTTGGTTTGTCACCCAACCCAAATCTATCCTCTTTCTTCTCTACGGGCAGCAACTTGCCCCAGCCTTGGGCAGTCCCTTCTTCAACAACCTTTCGGGCTTGTTGATAAGATGTCATTGAGGTTCCAGGTACAACAGATGTTTCATTTATGTTCAAGGCCTCAAACCCTTGACTCATCGTTTCATGGATATCCCCATCCATCTCAATGTATTTGTATGTAGCCAGATGGCTAACAAAAATATCTTCCTCTCCACAAATAGTAACGACTTGGCCCTCCCACTCGAATTTTAACTTCTGGTGAAGGGTAGACGTAACTGCGCCAGCGGCATGAATCCATGGTCTACCCAACAAACAGCTGTAGGCAGGCTGAATGTCCATCACGTAGAAGGTCGTTTTGAAAGTTTGTGGACCAATCGTTATAGGCAACTCAATTTCTCCCAGAACTGGTCTCTTAGAGCCGTTAAAGGCTCTTACTACCAAGTTGCTGGGCCGTAATGCCAATCCTTCATACTCCAGCTTCACAAGGGCTTTTTTAGGTAAAACATTGAGGGATGACCCTGTGTCTACCAGTACATGGGAAAGAACTGCACCCTTACACTCCATGGTGATGTGCAAAGCCTTGTTGTGATTGCGGCCTTCCGCAGTCAAATCAGTGTTGGTAAACCCTAGTCCATTACTAGCATTAACATTCCCAACCACAGCTTCCAACTGATTGACTGTGATCTCTTCTGGCACATAAGCTGCGTGCAAGACTTTTAGTAGTGCGTTCCGATGAGCCTCGGAGCACATAAGCAATGATAGAATAGAGATCTTGGAAGGCGTCTGGTGAAGCTGGTCCACTATTTTGTAATCACTTTTCTTTATGATTCTCATGAATTCATCCACTTCTTGATCAAAAGGTGTTTTTGAAGCCTCCTTAACAATTTGTTCTTCTTGCACCATGCTCTTCCCTTTTGCCCTGGCAGCAGCTTCTGCTTCAATAGTGGGTCTTTGAATTTGTGGGGCGAAGAGACGTCCGCTTCGAGTGAAGCCTCCGCCTCCTCCCACATTGTTTATTTGTGGTGAAGAAGTTGATGATTCCAAAGTGATTTTCTGTCCTTCGCAGTATAGATCAAAACCGTAATGCCAAGGGATGGCATTACTGCTTTCATAAGGTACTGGCCCAGGCACTGTGATAGTGACTGGACTGATGGCAGCTGCAGAAGGGACCATGATAGTCTGTGGATCATAGTATATTGTGACTGGTGCTCTGATAGGAGTGGCACTTTGTGAGTTGTAGGCAGAATCATTTTCAGGATCATAATAAATTGTAACCGTTGAGACATTTGCTGCTGAAGTTATAGGAGACATTGTTGAATGTATGGACGTTGTTGTTGTAGGAGATTCTGAATGGAGGGGTGCTGAAGTTGTAGAAGGGATGTTTGTTGATATTTGGTACGTTGAAGTAACAGATGAAGCATTTGTTGATGAAACTGAAAAGTTGTTTGGAATAATGGTTGTTGCAGTTGTAGAAGACTCGGGAACTGTTGTTAAGGAGATTTCTGGATTGGTAGGTATTGATGTTGTGATTTGAAGCAGGCCACTCTGGATGAGGCCATCTATGCCATCCCTCAAGTTATCACAACCATTCACTGAAATGTTGCAATAAGCACACCCTAGCTCACATCCCGGGAATATTTGACATTCAAGGAGTTGAGCTTTGATCTCCACCAAGGGTGTCCGGATCTGACCCACACTGGTTATTAAGTAAGACGACTTGTCTTCTTCAATAGCATTGATCCTGGGGCCACCATGGTTTGGCATAGGGTTCTTGTTAACATTTGGTGGTGGTGCAAAATTTAGATCCTTAGAATCTACCAAGTCCTGTACCTTCATGTGCAAAGCTCTGCACTTCTCTGTACTATGGCCAGGTGCATTTGAGTGAAAAGCACATCTGGCGCTGGTGTCATAATTTCTAGGCAGACTGGTAGGATCTGGAGGTGCCAACGTCCTTAGCTCGACCAGGTTGAGCTTTAGGAGTTGTGGCAGTAATGTGGCATAGGGCATAGGGATCGGATCAATCACCCTATTGGCCTGAGAAGGTCTCTGTTGGAACGGTCTTTGCTGATTGTTGTTGCTGGTGTTGTTGTAGTTTCTCTGAGGAGGATACTGAGTTTGTTGCTGGTAATTTTGTTGCTGTGGTTGATAAGCTGGTTGTGGATGAATTGGAGCGGGAATGGTGACTGCTGCCACAGACCTATGAACATATTGGGGTCTGCCTCTGCCGGCATGGATAGCATTGGTCTCACCAGTTCTTCTTGGGCCCACAAAAGGCTTCCTTGTGTTGCTGGATGAGCTGGCACCGTTGTCAGAAATTTTGCCCATTTTTAACAGGCTCTCAATTCTTTCTCCAGCTATAACGACATCTGCAAAGTTGGTAGAAGAAAAGGCAGCTAGCCTATCAATGTATGTCCCTTGGAGGGTGTTCATAAACATATCAGCCATCTCCCTCTCTGACATGGGTGGCTGGACAGTAGCAGCAAGCTGTCTCCACCTCTGGGCGTACTCCCGGAAGCTTTCCCTAGATGATTGTGACATTCCCATCAGGAGGGTCCTGTTGGGAGCCATATCCAAATTATACTGGTATTGTCTAATGAAGGCCTCTGCCAAGTCTTTCCAACATCTGATGGTGGCTCTAGTCAGATGAGAGTACCATTCCCTTGAAGCTCCTGTCAAGCTATCCTCGAAATAAAACATCCATAGCTTTTCGTCCATGGTGTATGCCTTCAACCTCCCCAGAAAAGATTGCAAATGGGTCCTTGGGCAGGAAGTCCCGTTGTACTTCTCAAAGCACGGTGGTTTAAATTTATGGGGGATCCTGACCCCGTCCACTAAGCCCATGTCCATAACATCAAAACCCAAGGAGTTTTGAGACTCCAAGGACCTTAATTTTTCAGCAATTTCATCTAGCCTTCTGTCATAGGCTTCCTCCCCATCTCCCATCACTGTGAATTGATCTTCCTGGGGGTCTTCCTGCAGCACTCTGCCCGTAGTAGCATTCCCTTGTACATTAGCAGGGATGTTGATCTCCGGATGAAGGTGGGGTCCAAATACAGGTGGGTTGATATGAGGCTGAACCCTCTCATTGTTGCTTGTCCCACCAGTTCCTAGATGGGGATCCTCCTGAGTCTGCCTCTCTACCAAGGCTCTTAATCTCTCTTGGCTCTGTGCCAATCCATTCATCACCTCCATAAATTGTGTCATCTGATTCCTCATTTCCAATCTCTCATTGGCCATTTGGTTCCTGACCTCTGTAAGGTCCTGTTGTACCTGGTCCATCTGTATACCCGGAAGGTTGTTGCGGGTTGGATATCTGTGTGGACGGTTAAGTGGGAACACCCGACGTCGAGCAATAGTTCCTGAAATCACAACTGAGTTAGTAACAAAAACGGAACAAACCTACAAAACAAACAAAGGTTAGCATGCAATGCAGTATGCTTATTTGTTTCCAAGGTATCCGGCTTGGCACTTGGTTTTGACCTTTCCAGACCCCTGAGGAGGATGCTTGTGATGTTGCTTGAAAGAAACTCAGATTGAATAAACTGATACATATATTACAAAAAGTAAATGATACATATTTTGTCTCTTACAAAACATGCCCTCTGAGGGGTCAAAATACAACATAAGAAAATAAAAGTACATGAAATGAAGGCAACAACAAGCAAAAGTCAGACACCAAGACCAAACTCATCCTCCTGAACTTCCTTGAGAAGTGCTTCAGTCACAGGATCAGCCGGACGCTCTGTGAGATTCCTGATAAGGAGATTTCTGGTAGTAACAACTGCAGTTAGCTTCTTGTGTTGACTCTGGTCCTTTGACCTCTTTACACCAGCTCTAATCTTCAACTCTGAGATCTCTCTTTGGGATGCTAGCAGGGCTTCCTGTTGCTCCTTTGCACTAGCCTCCAACTGCTCAATTTTGTCCTGAGTCCTCTTATCTTCCAGAGTACGAGCTTCGGTGATCCTGACCCACCTAGCTTGACTCTCCTTCAGATACAAATCAGTCCTGGCTTTCTGGAACTGAGCTTCCTTGCAGGCATTCTTCAAGATCTGCTCTCCAGCCCTAGACTTCTTGATGTAATCCTCTGACTTTTCAATCCTGGCCAGATACTCCACCCTTAGCTTTTCTAACCTCTCAATGTCCAGCCGACCATCACTCCTCTCCCAGAGGGTCTTCTGCAGAGCCTGAGTCAACTTCTCATTTCTCTCTTTCAAATTCTCAAACTCCTCTAAGCTGACAGTGACAGGAGGTGGTGCTGAGGATGATCCAAGTATATCTTCCATGGTGAAGGGCATCCCAGAAAATTGAGCCCTGGCATGGGACCACTCATAGTACTGTGCTGAGGCCACATTGTTGCATTTTCCTAGAATGGTTACTCCTTTAGTCTGGACATTGTCCCAAGCCCAGGATGCTTGCCTGACAATAGCCAGATTAGGCTTAATCTCACAGTAAAGAGTCTCATCCAAGTATTGTGCCTTAGGAGTGTGGACCAATGCATAGCCTAGTTGTCTTTTGAATAGCATAGGGTTGTAGTTGATGCAACCCTTAACTCCTATCAGGGGTACATTGGGAAATTGCCCACAACTGGTAATGATGTCCCTGCCTTTGGTGCTTTAAGTGCACCATCTGATATCAGCTGAAGTCAAAGCAGTGAGTCTTCTAGGTCAGTTCCTCTGCTGATGAGGATTCAAAAATGCATCAGTCTTGGGCAAGTGCTTGAGCAGCCAGGTATGGAACAGGGGAGCACAGCACCTTACCAATCTTCCTCTTTGCTTTTCATTCCTTTGGTGGACAGAGTAGTAGAAATCTCCCAGTAAGGTGGGCACTGGGTTCCTCAGGATGAAAAGATATATTGCATTCTTACTAACAAACTTAGGCTCATCTGCAAATAAAATAATCCCATATATGCCCAGGGCCAATAAAGCACAGACTGCCTTCCACTCTCCCAAAGAAGCCTTCAGGGTAGCTTGAGAGATCAAGAAATCCAGATGTAGACCAGAGATTCCAGCCTTAGTAGTCATGTTCTGCCCAATCATGACTGGTTCCAGATATAATGCCTTTGCCACTTCTTCATTACTTGGAAAAGCCATCTCGGGGTTGAAAGGGACTCCACCCCTGATAGGTATACCAACCAATGATGAATACTCCTCCAATAAAGGTCCCAACTGGAAATCCTGAAAAGTGAAACACCTCAGAGGGGGATCATAGAACTGTAGGCAAGTATGAATCAGGCTCCTCTGTGAAGGGTCCAAATCCATAACCACATCAAGTATGCCTCCATAGTGTTCTCTGAATAGTGGTATATGGTCTGGAGTAATCAGGGTCTGGATTTTCCTGATGTCAGCTAGCTCGGGCTGAAAGAAATGATATGAGATGTTACTCTTCTTGGGTGCCATGTTGCTTGAAGAAGAGCTGAGACAGATGCTGAGAATAACACTGAAAATGGGCCACTGACAGGCTGGTGTAGGTGACTGAAGCAGGTAGCTGATAGCTGAAGTAGATACTGATGAGGATAGGCCTATGCTGATGATGGGGTCAAAAACAAGCCAAAAATAAAGGATGGATACCCTGAAAAACAAATAAGCAAATGTCAAAATGATGCAATGATGATGTATGCAAATGATATGCAAGGGTTTGTGACTGAGCTAGATCTGATCAAGTGCTCTGATATAAGTCCAGGTATGCTCAAGAAATCCAGATGGAGGTTCATAAGTCCAGTAACCAAGGTGGGGGACTCAAATAAAGAGTCACATGTCCAAGGTTAAAAATCACAAGAACTGTTCCAACATGGAGTACTCTTAATCAAAACAAAGTAACAGGGTATGCTGAGGTCAAGGGTACCGGCAAACCTGTAAACAACCCAACCCCCTCACAGGTAATGTTCTAAAACAAGGATCCTCAGACTTGGATCAGTTATGAGAAGTGTAAACACTTCCAACCCGGAGGTACAGTGTTTACAATAACCATAAAAGATCCTCCTCTAATTCACCTCAGTTTCTGAAGGTCAATACTGAAGGTCATCCAGACTTAGCAGGCTTCCCAGATAGCCCTAGCACTACAGGAAATCTGCAGCACAGAGTTCTCAAGAAGAAACCCATATCTGAACCGTGTTTCATATTCCCGCACCATACCGAAATGGAATGGGAAAGAATATGAACCAGTCTAGCCAAGGTGTCACTCAGGTCCCAGGTATAGGACCTCAACTCTCAATAAAACATCCACCCACCAAAACAGATCCAGCCATCACAGTATGACAGTATGATATATGTAAAGCTATAAAGAAAGCAGTAACAAACTATGCATAAAGTAATAAACAAAATAAATACAAATACAAACACAACTAGCACATAACACCCCCGTAAACACAAATCAAACAAGCGCTAGGAGGAACCCACAAAAAGAACCAGAAGCCCTGGTTGCAGTATAAGGGTCCCCAGCAGAGTCGCCATGCTGTCGCTCCCACTAAATGAAGCCGGGTCAAATAGGGTACAGACGCGAACGGTCGGCGATAGGAGGGTGTGAGGACACACAGGAGTGAACTCACAGGGGATGAAAAGAGTCGCCAGCTAGGCATTTTTATCCCGGAGGAAAGGTAATGCTGCATAGACCTAGAAAAGATGGATAAGACGGTTGCGAACCAGAGAGACTGAGAAAGGGGGTTGGTTACAACCTGGGAAGGTATTAGCACCCAGATTGTCCGTCGTACTCGATGGGATCCACGATTAAAAGATTTGTGTCTTAAAGGGGTAGTGTCAATGCAATTTGTGTATAAAAGAGCTGGAAAAGGATGTACAGGTGTCAGTGTAAGAGAAGTGTGGAGTGTATAAATGATGTGTCAGTGTAGGAACAAGAGTGAAGTGCTCATGATAATGAGGCTAAGAACAATGCTGGAAGGAGGGGGAATATACAGAGACTTTTGTTCGATAACTGTTAAGTTATGCCTACGTATCCTCTCGTGCAATGAGGAAATCAGAACACCGTAGTTCGACCCAAAGAGACTGAAAGGTGAATTGACTTGTGAACTGCTTACTTGTCTATGCTCAAGTGTATGACCTATCTGGCTCAGGTGCAAACTGTCTTGCATTAGACGGAAGAAGCAAGTTCTCGTTTATGAGTGAATGAGATGAGAAAAGAATCCCGAAGGAGACGATTATTGTTTGTTTTTGTTCTTTCAGTCTTTTATTGCTTTTGAAAGTTTGTCATAAATTAATGAGCTTAAGCATAAACCAATGGGTTAGTAAACTCATCACATCCTCCCTCTGATTAGGGGTAATGAGAATACCTTAAGTGTGAAGTCAGCTTCTCACACTTAATCACCTTTGATGCAGGATTAAGATCATTAACCTACTTGTGATTACTTAGATGTTTTTGGTGTTTTTGTTTAGTGTTAAGTAATGAGATTAAGCCATAATCAGGGATTAAACAGACTCATTACACCATCCTAATAGAAGGATAATAAATGAGAGTGTTTAAGCTGAGGAAAGCTCCTCAACTTAATCCATGATTAGGGATTAACTTCATGACAAAACAAAGCCTTTATTAGATGGATTTTAGTTAATGATAAGATGAAGAAATGATTTTTTATGGTTTGTAAGACAACTTGAGGGGGACTTGTCCATTAACACTAGGGTTAGTCCTTCTTAACCAATTAAGGAAGAATTAGAACCCTAATGCAAGGCCCAAGTTACAAGCTTGATGTCTTGGTGATTATTAAGATGGATTGATTAAAGGATTTAAACACATTAAGGGTTTAACACTTAGGATTAAAGTTATACACTCCATCCTAATAGAAGGATGCAGGCATAAGCTTAATCACAAAGCCTTAAAGCCTTTAGGGTTTAGTCCCTGATTATGAGATGAGGAGAGAAGACTCAAGGAGACACAAAGGTAAAACTAAGAGGGGAGACTAAACAAAACCCTAATCATTGTCATGCTTGGTTGTTCCTAAGGTTTGTGAGGTTTACAAGAGAAGTCTTCAATGGAACCACCAGGAAGCAGATGAAAGGATCAGGAGAAGCAAAGTAACTTGCTTCATTTAAGAAGTCAAGTCACTTGAAGAAAGAAAGTAAGGAGAAGATGAAAGAGCAGGCTCAATCTCAAACACAAGACAAAATGCAACAATGATGCATAAAGAGATGAAAAGAAATTGTGAGAAGTGAAGGCAAATCCACTTCTCAAAGTTGCTTACCACCTGAAAAGTTAGTGAGAAAGATACAATGCAATGCAAAATGAGATGAAATGGCATGACATAAACCAAAACCAGAAGCACATACATGATGTTAATGATGCTATGGGATGATGTGAACATGAATCAAGGTATGAGGATGGACATATGAACCAATGGATGCAAATGGAGCAAGTTTAGAACCATGAACACACATGAAAAGTTATGATATGCAAATGACATACAACATAGCCAATACATGATGCAATGATTAAACATGCTTTCAATATGTCTTAAGATGTCTAATGAATCAAATGGATGCACAAAATGCTATGGCAAGTCAAGGTATGAATGCAAATACAAGATGAATGCAAAAGGAAGCCCAAATTAGGGTTTATGATCAATGTATCAAACAAAAACCAAAATCAGAAGCAAACACCAAGATAAAAAATTGAAAATGCACTCAAAGGGACCCTAATCCTATACTAACTCACTGCCCAAAGGAGAGGTTCCAACTCTTAACCTAATTAGGGTTATGAATTTTCCAAGTTTCCTAGGGTTTTAAGGTACCTTAACAAGAAAAATGCCAAACAAAATGAAAATGAAAGATCAAATCATGCCAATTTAATCTCACAAACTACATGCTAAACACAATGCAATGCAAAAAGAATCAAGGTCCAACTCTTAATGGTTAGGCAGAAATGATTTTTGGAATTTTGGATCAAAATAATGTCTTGAAATGATTTTAATTCCATAAAAAATTCTCAAAAGACATCAAGATCAAAAAAGAAATTTTGTTTGAGGGTTGGACAATGTTTCTAAATGATTATGAAGGTTTCATGAATTTTTTGGTGATTTTTAAATACTTAAAAGTATTTTTAATTAATTAATTCTCATTAATTAATTAAAAATAAACTTTTAAATGATTTAAAAATATTTTTTAATGCAAAAAATAAAAATAAAAATGTTTTTGGTTTCTGAAAATTAATAAAAGTGTGCATAAAAATTTCCAGAATTTTTGAATAATTTTTGCTATTTTAAAATAAATGTACAAATTAAATGAAATAAAATGAGAATAAAAATGAATTAAAAGAAAAGTCAGCGCATCCAATGGCCTGCATTCAAACTGGAGAAGGAGGGAAAGACTTCGCGCGTGATCCTAGGGCTGAGATTCAAATTTCCCAATTAACCTAATCTGACTTAATTAAATTAAATAATTTTGATTAGGGTTTTAATGTGAAATCTGGTGCGTTCATTCACGCGGGAGTCAATGCCAGTCAACCCATCCTACGCTCAGAATTCAAACCTAGCCCTAATCCTCATTAATGCACTAATCACTTTCAGGTGGCCGGAAATGACCTCCGGTCATCTTCTCCGGCCACACTCTCCCCTGAGAATCTCAATCTCACTCCCTAGGCATCTAAAACAAAATCTTTCTGCCCAGAATCCATCCCCAAACATCATACAACACGAATCAACAAACAAAATGCATTTATTTTTCGTATCCAGGCTGAATCGAATCAAAAGGGGTTTAGGTCAAAAATTTTCAGGAACAACATACATACTCAATACTCAATCATTTTTGAAACAAAACATATCAGCAGGATCAGTGGAACATAGAGAATCATTTAAGAACTTAAAAACATGTTTCTGGAAAAAATGTTCTTGAGCTCACCTGAAATGGAGCTTTGATTTCTGACACTTTCTGGCTAGCCCTTTGACCCAAAATGCCTCTAATGAACCCCCTGAGAAGCTTGCAATGCTTGGTTGGAGTTTAAAAGGGCTGGTTTGTGAGATTGAGCAAGTTCTGTTCAGTGAAGTGAGGAAATCGTGTTTTTGATTCTTTGAGTTTCAGGCTGTTTTGAAGGGTGCTTTGTGACCAGGAAGATGTATTGAGTTGGTTTATGAAGTTTGTTTGTGTGTTTGTGGCCTGTGTGATGATTTTCGAAAGCTTTTTGCAAATGAGGGTGAAAGTGAGAATGATGTCTTGTGAAGTGTTTCAGGCTTGCCTCTTGTTGTGTTTGGCTTGCATTTTCTTTGTATAAACAAATGCCATTGGTCAGAAGAAGTGACATGTGCTTTATTGATTGGTATGGGTGCTTTTGCCAAAATGTCAAAGTTGGTGTAAGAAGGCATGGGCTACTTTCTAGCCAAGTACAAGGAGTTTGTCCTGCGCAGCATGATGAGGGGAGAGGCCTAGGGTGGCTCAGCAGGCTAGCAAGCAAGTGGGTTGTGTCTTATGATGAGTTTTTGCAACTTGCCTTGCCTTTGCTTTTCATGAAAAAGTCTTGCTCCATAGGCCACAAAAGTGAATGATCTCTTGGCCCATTCTGATTTTTATGTGTTGTATGATCATATGGTGAAGTTTAGAAATGCATTTGACAGCACAATTTGCCTTGAGAAGTGAATTTGCAACTTTGCCTTCTTGGGTGCATAACTTGAAATTTAGTGATTTTTGCCAACTTTGACAAGCCATAACTTTTGATCCAAAATGAATTAGGTCATGTTCTTGTACTTTTTGAAAAGGGAAAGATCTATTCTACAACTTTCATGACCAAAGTTTTTCCATTTGAAGCTTTCTTGGATCAAAAAGTAAAGGTTGAAAAAGTTGCCTAAAATGACAATTTCATTAAAAGTCAAACTTGCCCAAAAAGTCAACCTTGCAAAATACTTGAAATTCTTGAATTTTGTGAACTTCCAACATCTTCCATGATCAAATAAAGATCATATACAATCAAAATGATGAAGAATGCCCTTTGGTTGGGTCATTGAGGGCCTCAGATGCCCTGATTTTGCACTGACTTGCTTGAAAAGTCAACTCTTGATCAGATGACTTCCCCCATGGAATTTCTTCATGAAAATTGATATGCATACTCCCTATACCATATAGAGACCAATAAAGACAAGAATGACCAAAAAAATTGGAGTTATGGCCTCTGAAACCAAAACCCTAATTTTAGGTAAACTGTGCAGTCAAACCTGGCTCTGCCTCCACATCATTTCCAGTTCTTGTGATTCTTTGACATTCTTGACTTTGAGAGGATATAATATGATACTTGAACACACATGGACCCCTCTGAAGTGATTGATGGCCTTTGGAGTGGCTCAGGAGGCTCTTGGATTGCTCAGATCACAAACCCTAGATGCAGATGACTTTGAATCTATGCAGTGAATCAAAAATGTGATATGAGATGGTATGATTGAGTTTATGCATATGAAATGATCACAAACCATGGTGTGAATGGGTGAGGGCAAATTTGGGGTGTTTACACCGGGATGCAAATCTTTTGGAGCGACACCTTTCACCTTGGAAGACACACCTGGACCATCTACAGTACAACCTGCAACAATTGTTAGCCTGGAGGAATTTGAAAAGCTGAAAGAGAGGAATAATCAGCTATCTGAGGCCTTAAAGAAGACTCTTTGGGAAAGGAATGACGGTCGCCTGGACATTGAAATATTGGAAAGACTCAATACTAAGCATCTTACCAAGATTGAAAGGACAGATGACTACATAAGGAAAGCAAGAGCAGGAGAGCTGGTTTTGAAGAATGCCTGCAAGGAGGCCAAGATTCAGAAAGCTAGGGCTGAGCATTACCTGGAGGAAAGCCAGGCTAGGTGGATTAGGATCACCGAAGCCCGTGCACAAGAAGACCAGAGGACTCAGGCCAAGATTGAGTAGCTGGAGGTCAATAAGAAGAAGCAGCAGGAAGCTTTGTTGGCAGCTCAGAAGGAGATATCAGAATTGAAACTCCGGGCGGGGTTGAAGAGATCAAAGGATCAGGACAGGCATAAGAAGCTGACTAATGCCATTGCTACCAGAAACCTCTTCATTAGGACCATTACAGAGCACCCAGCTGGTCTAGTGACTGAGGCACTCCTGAAGGAAGTCAGAGAGGATGACTTTGGATTGGATGTCTGATTCCTCTTGACTTGTATTTCTTTTCTTTTGATGTACTTTTTCTTTTGATTGTTGTATTTTTGACCCACCATGGGCATGTATTGTAAACAGACTATGTATTTCCATCATTTGTAATATACCAGTTTGTTTTATTTTGGTGGGCTTCTTTTCTCAACATCATCAAGCATCTCCTCGAGGTCTGGAAAGGTCAAAACCAAGAACCAAACCGGATACCTTGGAAAATAAATAAGCATACTGCATTGCATACTAATTCTTTCTTTGTTTTGTATGTTTTTTGTTTATTATTTGTTTCTCACTTTGTTGTGGTTTCAGGAAACATTGCTCGTCATAGAGTGTTCCCTGTCAACCGTACACACCGGTACCCAACGCGAAACAACCTTCCAGGCATTCAGATGGATCAGGTACAGCAGGACCTGAATGAAGTAAGAAATCAAATGGCAAACGAGAGGGTCGAAATGAGAAACCAAATGACCCAGTTTATGGCTGTGATGACTGGCTTGGCTCAGAGCCAGGAGAGGCTAAGAGAGCTGGTAGAAAGGCAGACACCTGAAGAGCCCCACCTTGGAACAAGAGGAACCAGCAATAATGAACGAGGGCAGCCTCGTATCGACCCACCAGAGTTTGGGCCCCATTCGAACCCGGATGTTAATAGAAAAAGGAATGTTCAAGGTAATACTGCTAGGGGCAGAATCCTGCAGGAGGATCCCCAAGAAGAACAGTTCATAGTTATTGGGGCTGGAGATGAGGTGTATGATAGAAGGTTGGATGAGATTGCTGAAAAACTGAGGTCCTTGGAATCCCAAAATTCTTTAGGCTTTGACGTAATGGATATGGGGCTGGTGGATGGGGTGAGGATTCCCCACAAATTCAAACCCCCATGGTTTGAAAAATATAATGGTACCTCCTGCCCGCGTACCTATCTGCAATCCTTCTTAGGGAGACTCAAGGCTTATACCATGGACGAGAAGTTATGGATGTTCTACTTTGAAGGACAGCCTGACTGGAGCATCAAGAGAATGGTATTCGCATCTAACGAGGGCCACTATAAGATGTTGGAAAGACTTGGCCGAAGCCTTCATCCGGCAATACCAGTACAACCTAGACATGGCCCCCAATAGGACTCTTCTAATGGGCATGTCTCAGTCTTCGAGGGAATGCTTTCGGGATTATGCTCAAAGGTGGAGACAGCTTGCTGCTGCTGTCCAGCCACCCATGTCTGAAAGAGAGATGGTTGACTTGTTTATGAACACTTTGCAGGGAACTTATATTGACAGACTTGCTGCTTTCTCTTCCACTAGTTTTACCGATATAGTTATAGCTGGTGAGAGAATTGAGAGTCTTTTGAAGATGGGAAAAATCTCTGACAATGGTGCAAGTTCTTCCAACAACCCCAGAAAACCTTTTTCAGGATCCCGAAGGGCAGGTGAAACAAATGCTATCCATGCAAGCAAGGGCAGACCCCAGTATTCTCACAGATCAATAGCAGCCGTTACTATCCCGGCTCCAGTTCCACAACAACCACTTTTTCCTCAACAACCACTTTTTCCTCAACAACAACAACAACATCACTACCAGCAACAATCTCACTTTCCGCAACAAAGAACATACAACAATAACAACAACAACCAGCAGCAGCGCCCCTTTCAACAAAGGCCATCTCAGGCAAATAGGGTAATTGATCCCATCCCTATGCCTTATGTCGCTCTACTGCCACAACTCCTGAAGCTCAACCTGGTTGAGTTAAGGACGTTGGCTCCACCAGATCCTCTCAACCTCCCGAAGAATTATGATGCTAATGCTCGGTGTGCCTTCCATTCCAATGCACCTGGTCACAATACCGAGAAATGTAGAGCCTTGCAAATGAAGGTTCAAGATCTGGTCGATTCCAAAGCTCTCAATTTTGCACCTCCTCCAAATGTTAACAGAAATCCTATGCCTAATCATGATGGGCCCATGATTAATGCCATAGAGGAAGATCACCCATCTGCACAAGTTGACAATGTTGCACAGATTCAAACACCGTTGGCAGAAGTCAAAGCTCAACTCCTGAGATGCCAGGTGTTCCCGGGTTGTGAGGCCTGCCGCGAATAATGCAGAACTGCTATTAATGGTTGTGAGAGGCTAAAGTTTGGCATAGATGGCCTTATCAGAGATGGAATTTTGCAAATAACTACAACGGCTCCTACAATGTCAACAACTCTTCCTTCAGCAACAATGGATTCTCCTACAACATCAACAATTCTTTCTTCAGAGAAATCAAATCCTCCTACAACAGCAACAACTATCATACCCACAGATTCATCCACAACTCCAGCAATCACTCCACCCATTATTTCAACAGATCAAAGTTCAACAATATTTACTTCTACAACATCAGCATCCATTTCATCAACGGAATCTCCTACAACAGCAGCGAACACTAATGAAGATGTCTCAACGGTCACGATCTATTATGACCCAGCAAATGTTCATCCCAACAACAATTTCCAACCACAAACTGCAACACCTCCTGTCAGATCTCCAGTCACGATCTATTTCGACCCACATACCATCACAGTTCCTTCCGCTGCAGCAATCAGTCCGATCACCATTACGGTGCCTGGACCTGTTCCTTATGAAAGCAGTAATGCCATACCTTGGCACTACGGTTCTGATTTCTACTGCGACAGAAAGAAGATCACTCTAGATTCATCAACCTCTTCACCATAAGTTGACAATGTTGGGGGAGGCGGAGGCTTCACTAGAAGCGGACGCCTTTTTGCCTCACAAACACCAAGGCCCAATGCTGAAGCAGAAGCTGCTGCTAAAGCAAAAGGGAAGAATGTGGCACTTGAAGATCCAACTGTTAAAGAAACTCCAAAGACGTCTTTTGAACAAGAGGTGGACGAGTTCATGAGAATAATCAAAAAGAGTGATTACAAAGTGGTGGACCAGCTTCATCAGACACCCTCCAAAATCTCAATATTATCATTGTTAATGTGTTCAGAAGCCCATAGGAATGCACTATTAAGAGTCATGCACGCAGCCTACGTGCCGGAAGAGATTACGGTTAATCAGCTGGAAACAGTGGTTGCAAATGTAAGCACCAGTCGTGGACTGGGCTTCACAGATGCTGATTTAACGACGGAGGGACACAATCATAACAAGGAATTACACATCACCTTAGAATGCAAAGGTGCTGTTCTTTCTCATGTGCTAGTAGACACTGGGTCCTCGCTCAATGTCCTCCCAAAGAAAGCCTTGGTGAAGCTGGAGTATGATGGTTTGGCATTACATCCAAGTAACTTGGTGGTGAGAGCATTTGATGGCTCTAAAAGATCAGTGCTTAGAGAGATTCATTTACCTGTGTTGATTGGCCCACAAACCTTTAAAACTACCTTCTTCGTGATGGACATACATCCGACCTACAGCTGTTTGTTGGGTAGACCCTGGATTCATGCCACTGGCGCTGTTACGTCTACCCTTCACCAGAAGTTAAAATTTGAGTGGGAAGGCCAGATCATCACAATCTGCGGGGAGGAAGATATTTTCGTTAGCCAGCTGGCTACTTACAAGTATATAGAGATGGATGGGGAAATCCATGAGACTATGAGTCAGGGATTTGAGGCCCTTAACATCAATGAAGCAACTGCTGTATCTGGAACTTCCATCACTTCATATCAACAGGCCCAGAAGGTTGTTGAGGAGGGTACCGCTCAAGGCTGGGGCAAGCTGCTTCCAGTAGAAAAGAAAGAAGACAGATTCGGGTTGGGTTACAGACCAACTCGACAACCAAAGGCTGCAACAGAACCCAAATTTGTCAGCGGGGGAATGCTTACCCCGGATGCTGTGAACAGTCTGGAAGACGAGGAAGAAGACGAACGCAACCTGGAAAACTGGATACGTCCAAGGGTCCCGGGGAACCAAGTCTCAAACTGGTCTTCCCAGGAAATTATAAGAGTTACTCCTGCAGAGTAATTATTATTTCCTGTCTTTAAGCATGCATCAAGTCCGGCATCTTGCCCAAGGTGTCAGGACTCATTTTGTAATCATACCATCTTATATTTTGTGCAAACGATCAATTAAAGAATATCAGGACATCTTTTGCAAATGAGTCTCTTTTTTTCCCGCTCACTGTTTTTCATTTTTCATTTTTTGTACAAAAATAAAATGGCAATGTTTTCAAAATAATAACTTCATTTTCACTTTTTCTAAATAAGATAAAACTGATCACTAAAATGAACCAATCTAAACCCTTGTAGAAAGTGCCCTCCAGATTGCACCGACAACAACACTGCTATGACTTCGTATGACTTCGACAATCCGATTAATCAAGTCGATGAAGGGGTTGAAGAAGATTATGAGCTACCTGAAGAACAAGCCAGATTGTTGAGGCAAGAGGAGAAGGTTATGAATCCTCATCAGGAGGAAGTTGAGACAGTTAATCTTGGTACCGAAGACGACTTGAAAGAAGTGAAGATCGGGGCCCGTCTGCAAGATTCAGTGAAGGAATAACTTATTGACATGCTTCGAGAGTACGTTGATGTCTTTGCTTGGTCCTATCAAGACATGCCAGGTCTGGATACCGACATGGTTACGCACAAGCTACCACTAAAAGAAGATTGTCCTCCAGTAAAACAGAAGTTGCGCCGTACTCGTCCGGATATGGCCATGAAGATAAAAGAAGAGGTACAAAAATAGTGGGACGCTGGTTTCCTTGCTGTAACTAGTTACCCGCCGTGGGTTGCTAACATTGTACCTGTGCCTAAAAAGGATGGCAAAGTACGGATGTGTGTGGATTATCGAGATCTGAATAGAGCCAGTCCAAAAGATGACTTCCCATTACCTCACATTGATGTATTGGTCAACAACAAAGCTCAGTTCTCGGTATTCTCCTTCATTGATGGATTTTCAGGATATAATCAGATCAAGATGTCACTTGAAGACATGGAGAAGATAACTTTCATCACACCCTGGGGCACATTATGTTATAAGGTAATGCCATTTGGACTGAAGAATGCTGGTGCCACTTATCAACGGGCTATGGTAACATTATTCCACGACATGATCCACAAAGAAATTGAATGTTATGTGGACGACATGATTGCCAAGTCCCTCACAGAAGAAGACCACCTGATAAATCTGTTAAAGCTGTTCAAGCGTCTGAGAAAGTATCAGCTGAAGCTAAACCCCAACAAATGCACATTCGGGGTACGTTCCGGTAAGCTGCTGGGATTTATTGTAAGTGAAAAAGGAATTGAAGTTGATCCCGACAAAGTCAAAGCCATTCAAGAAATTCCTGCACCTAAGACTGAAAAGGAAGTTCGGGGGTTCTTAGGTAGATTGAACTACATATCAAGGTTCATATCTCACCTTACTGCAACCTGTGAGCCTTTGTTCAAGTTGTTAAGAAAAGAGCAAACAGTCAGGTGGAATGAAGATTGCGAGAAGGCTTTTGACAAAATCAAGGAATACTTACAAGAGCCCCCAATCCTTATGCCTTCAGTTGAAGGAAGACCTCTAATAATGTACTTGACAGTATTAGAAGAGTCAATGGGGTGTGTGCTGGGCCATCATGACGAGTCTGGTCGAAAAGAGTATGCAATATACTACCTAAGCAAAAAGTTTACTGACTGTGAACAACGTTATACACTGCTCGAGAAAACTTGATGTGCTTTAGCGTGGGCTGCTCGCCGACTAAGACAATATATGTTGACTCACACTACCTTGTTGATCTCAAAGATGGACCCAGTCAAGTATATATTTGAGAAGCCAGCACTTACCGGAAGGGTTGCAAGATGGCAAATGATTCTCACGGAATATGACATCCAGTACACATCTCAAAAGGCCATCAAGGGCAGTGTACTATCTGACTATCTGGCTGAGCAACCCATTGATGATTACCATCCAATGAGATTTGACTTCCCTGATGAAGACATCATGTTCATAAAAGCAAAAGATCATGAAGAGCCTGTTCACACTAAAGGGCCTGACCCAGAAGAAGAATGGACAATGATGTTTGATGGGGCTATTAATATGAATGGTCGTGGGGTTGGTGCAGTGCTCATCATACCTAAGGGAGTTCACATGCCTTTCTCGGCAAAACTCACCTTTAACTGCACTAACAACGAAGCTGAATACGAAGCCTGTATCATGGGTCTTGAGGAAGCCATTAACCTCAGGATCAAGACTTTAACTGTGTTCGGAGATTCAGCTCTGGCAATCAATCATACCAATGGCAAATGGTACACTCACCAGGAGCATCTGAATCCATACCGAGACTACACGAGGAGATTACTAACCTTCTTCACTACAGTCAAACTTGAGTATATACCTCGAGATGAAAATCCGTTTGCGGATGCTCTGGCTACCATTTCTTCCATGATCAAAGCTCAAGCTGCCAACTTTGTGCCTCGGATTTCAGTATCCAGACTTGACAGACCAACATACGTGTTCTCCGTGGACATTGCTAAAGATGACAAGCCTTGGTTTCATGACATCAAATGCTTCTTAGAGGATCAAACATACCCACCTGGGGCATCATCCAATGATAAGAAAACATTAAGAAGGCTAGCTGGTAGTTTCTTCCTTAATGCTGATGGTTCCTTGTACAAGCAAAACTTTGATATGGTTCTTCTCAGATGTGTTGATAAGACAGAAGCAGACTTGCTGATGCACAAGGTGCATGAAGGATCGTTCGGTACCCATGCTGGAGGACATGCAATGGCTAAGAAATTACTACGGTCAGGTTACTACTGGATCACAATGGATGCAGACTGTTGTGCCTATGCCAGAAAGTGCCACAAATTCTAGATTTATGCAGACAAGGTGCATGTGCCTCCAAATCCGTTGAATGTAATGTCTTCACCTTGTCCCTTTGCCATGTGGGGCATTGACATGATTGGAAAGATTGAACCGACTGCTTCAAATAGCCACAGATTCATCCTGGTAGCCATTGACTATTTTACCAAGTGGTTGAAGCAGCTTCGTATGCAAATGTCACCAGGCAAGTGGTAGCTCGATTCCTGAAAAGAGACATCATCTGTCGGTATGGAGTGCCCGAGCGAATCGTTACTGATAATAGTTCTAATTTGAACAAGAAAATGATGGCAGAACTGTGCTGGGACTTCAAGATTCAACATCACAACTCTTCTCCTTACAGGCCAAAGATGAATGACGTTGTTGAGGCAGCTAATAAGAACATTAAGAAGATTGTGCAAAAGATGGTGGTCACATACAAAGACTGGCATGAGATGCTACCATTTCCCTTGCATGGGTATCGTACCTCAATCAGAACATCCACTGGAGCAACACTGTGTCAGCTTGTGTATGGTATGGAGGCAGTCCTACCTGTTGAAGTTGAATTACCCTCTTTACGGGTATTGATGGATGTCAAGTTGAATGAAGCAAAATGGGTCCGTTCTCGGTATAATCAACTAAATCTGATCGAAGAAAAGAGATTAGCTGCAATCTGTCATGGGCAACTATATCAAAAGAGGATGAAGAAAGCCTTCGATCAGAAAGTCAGGCTTCAGGAATACCAAATAGGAGATCTTGTGCTGAAAAGACTCTTTCCTCCTCATACAGACCATAGGGCCAAGTGGACTCCGAAATATGATGGTCCATTCATAGTGAAGAAGGTTTTTTCCGATGGAGCTCTGATGCTCACTACTATGGATGTTAAAGATTTCCTGTCCCCTGTGAATTCAGATGCAGTTAAAAAATACTTCGCATAAAATGACCTGCTAGACATAAAAACAGAATGTAAGTCCAGGCAAAATAGGGCATCCCGGCGAGTCAAAAACAGAATAAAAGACTCGGGCAAAAATAAGGGAAAATAAAGAAAAATGTACACCCGTTGAGTTGAAAAGCCGCATTGGACAACTCAGGCAAAAATGGGCATCCCGGTGGATTGAAAACCCGAAAGGGCGATCCACGCAAAATAAGGGAACAAGCGAACAACTGCATTCTGAATTCGTCTGTATCATTCACGACACGACAAGTTTCGAAAGGTTAAAGCATCAGTCAAAATCAGCCTTCTTCAGAAAGCAAGATGAGAAGAACATCAAGGTCATACGGGTCATAGCAAAGGGAAGCTCACTGAAGCGTCATCAACATTGCCAGCACCTTCATTTTTCTTAATTTGTAACAATCTCCTCATTTCAGGGGATTTGTTTCTTTGACTGTATTTGCCAATTTAGGGCACACAAATTAATAAAATCATATTTTTAGTCACATTTCGTCTTGTACATTTTATTTCATTTGCAAATATTTCTAATATCCTTGATATAACGTTTGCATAAAAACATATGTGTCTCTCTAATCACATGCTTAAAGGAAATATATTTTTACTTCCAGGAATGTCTAACTCCTATGACGGAATCCGGTAAGGGATACCTCGGGATACTAGCGCGTTCTTTGTTATAACAATATTGCAGGTATTCAGAGCACAACATGGGGCATGAAAGGTTTTCCCCAGCAAAGTTGCCAAATCATTATTTCCTCAGCACATCCTCCAAACAGCACCGGAAGTGCTTTCTCCCCATCAGAGTTGCTAGGAATCACTTCTCCAGCACATTTTCTTCAGAGCAGCATCAAAAGGTGCTCATTTCCCCAGTTGAGTTGTCAGATATCATCATCCTCAGTAGGATCCCCATAGAAATCTCTAGGAAGATCGTTCAGTGGTCTTTCCTCCCCCAACAGAGTACTAGACAGGAAACCATCTCCCCACAGAGCTCCAGCCTCCTCCCGGAGGAGCAATATCTGAATTTCCCCCACAACAAAGTGATGAAAGCTTCCTCATCCCCAGCTGGGCTCTTCATTACTAAGATAGGTCCATCAATGACCTACTTCCCCAAGCAGAGTTGTTTATTTTATCAGATCTGCCAATGACCTCATCCCCAGCTGGGATATCCTTCGAGAAGTCAGAGATCTCCACAACGAGATCCGAATCTCGGATCGGTATCTTTGCATAATCATAGAATTCACATCATTTTTTCCCCAGAGCGTAGCATTCCGTCTAATATGGAGCATTACGGCAAAAATCAAACATATTGCATGATCACAAGTCAGGTTCGAACCAGTCACCTGAAAATATCGACGATACCACATCAGCAATATACAAAATACCTCTCAATTTCCCCAATAGGAAGCCAAAGCGTCCCCTTTGCACTCTCCAACAGATACTCGTCTGTGTCATATCATCCCCCGCAGATAAGCCACAAAAAGCCTCTGTGATTACAAATACCTATACACTCTCTGGACACCCGTCCGTGTCACCACTCCCCATCATGGTTACCTAAACACTTATTATAATACACTCTTGTTGACACCCGTCCGTGTCATCCTACCCCACAGGTTTCCAGAACACCTTTTACACTTATAAGTTCATAACTTATACGTTTCCTCTTATGACATCCATCCGTGTCATACTCTCAAGTTGAACACTCGTCTGTGTGTCACCAATGCTAATATTTATTCATACAGATACTCGTCTGTATCTTGTATATACCACTTATTTCCCCTCAGATTCAACACTCGTCCGTGTTCTTTGTTAACCATTTGGTACTCGTCCGTACCATCATCTCTGAACATGCGTCAACGTTTGTTTATACCGATACTCGTCTGTATCATAGTCTTAAGGATGCTCGTCCGCATCTTTAATCTATACACAGTGTCAAACACTTATGCCTTTCATTTCTTGGATGTAAACACTCGTCCGTGTTTACTACTCCCTAGCAAAGTCCCCAGCAAAACTTCTTTTCCATCTGACATTCGTCCAATGTCATGATACTTTCGGCAGCCGTACCCTGCCAGGTGATCGCCCTTCACCTTTGGATGACCGTCCCTCATCTTTCTCCCAGCGAAGTCTCCATTATTGGAACCCCTTTCTATCCAACATTCGTCCTATGTCGTGATATTTAGCAGACGTCCCCTGCTAGGTGATCGTCCTTCACCCTTTTGATGACCGTCCTTCATCATTATATCTGATGGCCGTCCCCATCGTTAATCTTGTTATCAGACATTCGTCCTATGTCATGACAAACCCCGAGAGCAGTCGTACCCTACTAGGTGATCGTCCTTCACCTCTTGATGATCTTCCTTCATCATTCTTATCTGATGGCCGTCCCCATCGTCGACCTTTTCTATCCGACATTCGTCCTATGTCGTGGTAAAGAGCAGTCGTCCCCTGCTAGGTGATCGTCCTTCACCTTTTGATGACCGTCCCTCATTATTACTTCATTTATTCTCTGAACCTGATGGCCGTCCCCATCATTTCCTTTATTTTAAATCCCCAGAGACCCTTGTTACTTTGGTTGATGGCCGTCCCCATCATAATCTCTTTATTTCCCCAACATATCGGTCGTCCCCATCATTGCTTTATCCCCAGCAGTTGTCCTCCGCTCGATGGTCATCCTCCATCGCCCGCACTTTATAATCATACTATACTTTCTTTTCCAATCTATATCCCTTTTCTTCTTCTCCCCAGTGAGTGCAAAATTTGGACTTTCTTTGGTATTCAACCACAAGTTATCTTGTTCGTCTGTTAAGCTCGTCGCTTACATCCTGCACAGCTAACTCATGTTTGAATAGGGGTAGCTGTAAACACCCCAAATTTTCCCTCACTAAGTTCACACCATGGCTTGTGATTTTTCACCTTTTCATTAGTTTAAGCATATCATCTCATATTGCATTTTTGCTTAACTGCATTGGTTCAAGTTCATCTGCATCTAGAGTTTGTGACTTGAGCCATCCAGGATTCATCTGAGCCACCCCAAAGGTCTTCAATCATCTCAAAAGGGTCAATGTATGTTCAATCATCATATTTTATCCTCCAAAGATCAAGGAAGTCAAAAAAATCACAAGAACTGGCAAGGCATGGAAGCAGAGCTAGAGTTTAACTGCACAGATGACCTGAAATTTGGGTTTTGGTTTCAGAGGCCATAACTCCAAATTTTTTGGTCATTCTTGTTTCTATTGGTCTCAATATGTTATAAGGATCATGCATACCAAGTTTGATGAAGAAATTCATTATGGAAGTCATCTGATCACTGGGTAACTTCTTGAGCAAGTCAGAGCAAAATCAGGGCATCTGAGGCCCCGCCAATTGACCCAAAGTGGATTTTTCATCAAATTGAAGTTATATGATCTTTATTTGATCATTGAAGTGCTTATACGTTCACAAAATTGAAGAAAAGTGAGCTAAACCAAAAGTTGCCAAAAATGGAAATGACTTGTAATGTAAACTTTCCATTTTGGGAAAGTTTTTCAACCTCCTCTTTCTCAACCAAAAATGCTTCAAATGAAAAATTGTTGGTCATGAAAGTTGTAGATTGGATCATTCCCTTTTCGAAAAGTACAAGAACAAGATCTAATTCATTTTGGAACTCAAGTTATGATCTTTCAAAGTTGGCAAAAATCACATAATTTCAAGTTTCATGCCAAAGAGGATTTTTTGCAAATTCAAGTTCTAAGCACTTTCATGACCTCTAACTGACTTCTAAGCATCATTATAACATATTGCAACTTGCCAAGATCAGAATTGCACCAAATTCACAAAGTTTCATACCTTGGATCACAAGTTTCCATAAGCCATTTTTCATAAAATTCTCAAAAGAGGGATTCTTGCAAGAATGATTTCTAAGGATTGGTATGGTTTCTAAATGGTCCCAAAGCATCACAACAACATCATGTAACACTTCATGACCAAAATTCAGCTTTGAATGAGACATTTCCATGACCAAATATCTCAAAGTGCAACAAGTTGTGAAAATGCAAAACATGTGCAATCTCTCCATCCATTCACTTCTGATCACTCTACATCATCCCATGGCCATCCTTGAAGACAGCTGAACTCAGAGCAACCCTAAAATAGCTTCTGTCATGGCCCATGCTTGAATTACACCAACTATTGACTTTTTGGCCAATTGCTCCATACCATTCCCACAGTGCATGTCAAGTCTTCTGACTCATTCCAATAGTTTAGGGATTGCATAAGGATCATAAAACAAGCATCACACAAGCTGAGAACATACATACCATCAGATTGCACAAAACTTGCAAAAACCTTCCCTTCTTCGATTCTCTTAAACCATCCATCAAACTTCAGAAATTCTTTCACCATCCACTCAGAAATCACCCATAGAATACAAACCAACCATTGGAATGGCCTGAAACATCATAAACACAAACCTCAAATTCTGCTACACCAGAACTGAAACCTTCAAACTAGCCATCATCAAAGCTTTTGAAGAATTCCATTAGCCTCAGGAGGATCAAAGGAGACTTTTTGCACGAAGGAGGGGCCCTGAAAGCCCTCATTTGCAGTTCATTAGCTCAGGTAACATGATGAACATTTTTTCCAGAATCCTGTTTTCTTGTTAAAATATTGTTCTATATGTTGCTCTGATCATGGGGATGTGTTTAATTTTAAAAATGAGCAAGAAATGAGTATGATACGATGTTTTGAAAGTTTGACCTAAAATTTATTTTGATTCGATTCAGCCTCATCTTGCAATGCAATTGTTGTTTGTTGGTTGATTCATGATGTATGATGTTTGGGGATTGATTCTGGGCAGTTTTTATGGGGATTAGTGGCTTAGGGAAGAAGATAGCGTTTTTGGCCCGCCGGAGAAGATGACCGGAGGTCCCCTCCGGCCATCTGAAAGTCATTAGGGCTTAATCTCTGGTTAATTAGTTTAGTTTGAATTTAAGTCGTTGGATGGGGTTTCCCGCGTGTGTGGATGGTCAGGATCCTCTCACTTAACCCTAATCTCCAAATTAATTAAACTAATCAATTAATTAAGTCAGGTTAAATCTCAACCCATAGATCACGCGCCAGTCAACTTTTTCAACCCCAGTTTGAATCTGGACCATCAGATCTAATACTTTTCCATTTATTTCATTTTATTTTATATTTTATCCATTTCATTTCCTACAATTATTAAAAATAGTAAAAATGATAAACAAAAATCTGAAATTTTTTATCAAGTCTTTTATTAATTTTCAGAAATCAAAAATATTTTTATTTTTATTTTTTGCATTAAAAAAGTATTTTTAAATCATTTAAATGTTTTATTTAATTAATTAATTGATTTTAATTAATTAAAAATACATTTAAGTATTTAAAAATCACCAAAAAAATCAGAGAACATTCTTAGACATTTAGGAGCATTTACAAACTCACCATACAAATTTCTTTTTGGTTTTGATCATGCTTTGACATTTTTTAATGAATTAGGGTTCTTAAAATTGTTCATTTTCTAACCCTAACTTCAAAAATTCATAACCTTTAAACCAAGTTGAGTTTGTGAATGATTCTTTTTGCATTGTTCTATGCATGACTTGTAGTTTTAAAAACATTTTTGTTTCATTTTTATCTTTCATTTTCAATTTTTTTGGCATTTCACATTGAAGATCACCCTTAAAACCCTAGATAACTTAGAAAACTCATAACTTCCTTAGGGTTAAGAGTTGGACCTTCTCCTTTGGGGTTTGGAATCATATGGGGTTAGGGTTCTTTTGATTGCATTTTCAATTTTTTATCTTGTCATTTGCTTCTGTTTTTGAGTTTTTGCATCTCATGTTGCATGAAAACCCTAATTTCTCATCTTCCTTTGCATACACCTTGTATATGCTTGCATTCATGAACTTTCCATGCCATTTCTTGCATCCACATGACATATAAGACATCCTAGGACACATTAGAATCATGCTTGATCATTCCTTCATCCATTTGCCATGTTATGCATTCATTTCATTCCATGTGCATTCATGTACTTTCATGCTTCCTCCATGCTTCATTTGCATTCTCATTACTTGTATGATCATTCACAACTCTTGACATACATTTGCATCATCTCATAGCATCATTTACATCATAAATATGCTTTTGATTTTGGTTTATACCTTTGCATTCATTTCATTTTCACTTCATTTCTTCTTTATGCTAACTTTTCAGGTGGTAAGTTGCTTTGGGAAGTGAATTTGCCTTCACTTCTCACAATCTCTTCTCATCTCTTCTCTTATGCATTCTTGCTGCATTTTGCTTTTGTCTTAGAGTGAGCTTTCTCATTCATGATCCTTCTTCACTTTATTTCTTCAAGCAACTTATCTTCTTAAGTGAAGTAAGTTGACTTGCTTCTTCTACTTCTCCTCCTCCCATCTTTCCTTCTCTTTGGTGGCTTTTCTTGAAGATCTCTTGCAAGCCTCATAAACCCTAGGAGCATCCAAGCATGACAACAATTAGGTTTTAATTAGTCCCCCATTAGTTTTACCTTTGTGTCATCTTTGAGTCTTCTCTTTTCATCTCTTAATCAAGGACTAAAACCTTAAAGGTTTTAAGACTTTGTGATTAAGCTTATGCCTGCATCCTTCTATTAGGATGGAGTGTATAACTTTAATCCTAAGTGTTAAACCCTTAATGTGTTTAATTCCTTTAATCAATTAACTTAATAATCACTAAGACATCAAGCTTGTAACTTGGGCCTTGCATTAGGGTTCCAATTCTTCCTTAATTGGTTAAGAAGGACTAACCCTAGTGTTAATGGACAAGTTCCCCTCAATTTGTCTTACAAACCTTAAAATCCACTTATTAATATTACCATTAACTAAAATCCACTTTAATAAAGACTTTGTTTTGTCATGAGGTTAATCCCTAATCATGGATTAAGTTGAGGAGCCTTCCTCAGCTTAAATGTTCTCATCTATTATCCTTCTATTAGGATGGTGTAATGGGTCCATTAAATCCTTGATTATGGCTTAAACTCATTACTTAACACTAAACAAAAACACCAAAAACATCTAAATAATCACAAGTAGGTTAATGATCTTAATCCTACATCATGGTGATTAAGTGTTAGGTGCTTACTTCATACTTAAGGTATTCTCATTACCCCTAATCAGAGGGAGGATGTGATGAGTTTACTAACCCATTGGTTTAGGCTTAAGCTCATTAACTTACGACAAACACCAAAAAGCAATAAAAGCTTGAAAACACAAAAATAAACAATAATCGTCTCCTCCGGGATTCTTTTCTCATCATCTTCACTCACAAGCGAGAACTTGCTTCCTCCGTCTAATGCAAGACAGTTAGCACCTGAGTCAGACAGGTCATACACTTGAGCATAGATAAGTAAGCAACTCACAAGTCAATTTATCTTTCAGTCTCTTTGAGTCGAACTATGGTGTTCTGACTTCCTCATTGCACGAGAGGATACGTAGGCATAACTTAACTGTTATCGAACAAAAGTCTCTGTACATTCCCCCTCTTCCAGCATTATTCTTTAAGCCTCATCCCTGAGCAATTCACTTCACTTTCAAGCATTGACACTTGTACATCCTTTTCCCGTTTTTGCACACAGATAGCACTGACACTACCCCTTTAAACACAAACTTTCAAGCGTGGATCCCGTCGAGTACGACGGACAATCTGGGTGCTAATACCTTCCCAGGTTGTAACCAACCCCCTTTCTCAGTTTCTCTAGTTCGCGACCGTCTTTTCCATATCTTTCTAGGTTTATGAAGAATTACCTTTCCTTCGGGATAAAAATGCCTAGATGGCGACTCTTTTCACCTTCATTTCATTTCTCTCTTTCGCTGACCGTTCGCGTCTGTACCCTATCGGACCTGGTTGTCTTTTAGTGGGAGCGACACCTGTCAAAGTGGGCTTAGAGAAATGATAAGTGATGTTGCTCTTCCTGGAAGTGTCCATATTGATAATGGATGCTGGTGAAGAAGACTGAGGAGAAGCACTAGTGAAGTTAACTTCTGAAAACTGATGAAGATAACTGGAGAAGATGCTGAAGAAGGGTCTCTGATGAAGACAACTGATGAAGAAGGCTATAAAGAATCTCTGATGAAGATAGCTGGAGAAAGGTCTCTGATGAAGACAAACGGATGAAGGTGCTGGTGCAGATAACTGAGGGAGTCTGAGCAGCAGAACAAGTCAAAACCAAACCAAAGATATAATGTGGATACCCTGTAAAACAAATAGGCAAATGTTAAATGATTCAAAATGATGTATGCATAATGATATTCAAAGAGTTTGTGATCAAGTGCTGGATTTGTTATCTGCCTTGATAAGGTCCATGTGTGTTCATAAGTCCGGATGGAGGCTTAGAAAACCAGTAACCAGGTGGGGGACTCAAATAAAGAGTCACAAATCCAAGGTTTCAAGAGGAACTGTCCAAAATAATACAACCTTAACAAATCAAGTAACAAGGTATGATGGGGCCAAGGGTTCCTGCAAACCTGTAAACATCCCAACCCCCTCACATGTATTGTTCTAGAACAAGGATCCTCAGACTTGGATTAGTTATGAGAAGTGTAAACACTTCTAACCTGGAGGTACAGTGTTTACAATAACCATAAAAGATCCTCCTCTAATTCACCTCAGATGCTGAAGGTCATAAAAAGGTCATCCAAACTTAGTAGGCTTCCCAGATAGCCCTAGTACTACAGGAAATCCGTAGCACAGAGTTCTCAAGAAGAAACCCATGGCTGAACCGTGTTTCATATTCCCGCACCAGACCGAAATGGAATGGGAAAGAATATGAAGCCACTCTATCCTATGTGTCACTCAGGCTCCCGGTATGGAACCTTAATCACTCAACAATCCCTCCCACCAAGGAAACAGCAGATCCAACACAAATGATAATGACAATATGAAATGCATAAAACTGTAAATGAAAGCAATAAATAAAGTTGTATAGAAAGCAATAAATAAAGCAACAAATAAATAAGCACAAGTAGAAAATAACACCCCCGTAAACACAAATCAAACAAGCGCTAGGAGGAACCCACAAAAATAACTAGAAGCCCTGGTTTCAATATAAGGATCCCCATCAGAGTCGCCAAGCTGTCGCTCCCAACGATTTGCATCCAGGTACAATGAATAGAGTCGCCAGCTAGGCATTTTTATCCCGAAGGAAAGGTAATGCTGCATAAACCTCGAAAAAAGATGGATAAGACGCTTGCGAACCAGAGAAACTGAGAAAGGGGGTTGGTTACAACCTGGGAAGGTATTAGCACCCAGATTGTCTGTCCTACTCGACGGGATCCACACTTAAAATATTGTGTTTAAAGGGGTAGTTTATGTGCTATCTGTGTGCAAAAGCTGGAAAAGAAATATACAAGTGTCAATGCAAAAGGGTGAATTTCTCAGGAACTGAGGCTTAGAAAGAATGCTGAAAGAGGGGGATGACAAAAATACTTTTGTTCGATAACAGTTAAGTTATGCCTATGTATCCTCTCGTGCAATGAGGAAGTCAGAACACCGTAGTTCGAATCAAAGAGACTGAAAGGTAAATTGACTAATGAACTGCTTGCTTGCCTATGCTCAAGTGTATGACTCGTCTGGCTCGAGTGCTAACTGTCTTGCATTAGACGGAAGAAGCAAGTTCTCGTTTATGAATGAGTGTGATGAGAAAATAATCCCGAAGGAGACGATTATTTTTTGTTTTGGTGTTTTTCAGTTTTGTTATTGTTTTTCATCTTAGGCCTAAATCAAGGGCTTCTAAACTCATTATATCCTCCTTTTGATTAGGGATGATGAGAATACTTAAGTATGAGATAAGCACCTCAACTTAATTACCATGATGATGTAGGATTAAGATCATTAACCTACTTGTGATTATTTAGATGTTTTTGGGTTTTTGTTTAATGTTAAGTAATGAGTTTAATCTCTAATCACAGATTAGTGGGCTCATTACACCATCCTAATAGAAGGATAATAGATGAGAACACTTAAGCTGAGGAAGATACCTCAACTTAATCCATGGTTAGGGACTAAATTCATTATATAACAAACCTTTATTAAGTGGATTTTAATTAAGGATGAGGTTAAGAAATGAGTTTTATGGTTTGTAAGACAACTTGAGGGTGACTTGTCCATTAAACACTAGGGTTAGTCCTTCTTAACCATAAAGGAAGAATTAGAACCCTAATGTAAGGCCCACGTTACAAGATGAAGCCTTAGTAATTATTAAGATGGTTTGATTAAGAGGTTTAAACAAATTAAAGGTTTAACACTTAGGATTAAAGTTATACACCCCATCCTAAGAGAAGGATGTAGGCATAACCCTAATACCAAAGTCCTAAAACTTTAAGAGTTTAGTCTCTGATTAAGAGATGAGACGAGAGACTCAAAGAAGACTCAAAGGTGAAAGAATAAAGGGGGACTATATACAACCTAAAGTTATCATTCTTGGTTATCCTATGGTTTGTGAGGCTCAAGAGAAGTCTTCAAGATAGCCACCAAGGAAGAAGCAGATGAAAGGAGGAAGAAGCAGAAGAAATAAGTTACTTACTTCAATGAAGAAGATAAGTAACTTAAAGAAATAAAGTGAGAAGGATGAACACAAGTGAACAAGTTCACTTTAAAAACCAGCAAGATGCATATGAAAGAGATAAAGAGAAGTGATAGGTGAAGGAAAATCCACCTCCCAAAATAACTTACCACCTGAAAATGTTAGCATGAATGCATAACGTTCAAGGCATAAAGAAATGAAATGAAATGAGATGAGATGAGATGAAATGACCAAAGTCAGAAGTGTTTATGCAATGTTAATGTCATGTGAGATGATGCAAAGGCATACAAAATGCATATGTATGATCATACAAAGATGATATGCAAATGGAAGCATGCTTTGAAGTTTGAAAATTCATGAAAGTTAATGAAAGGAAATGAATGAAAATCATGGAAAATGAATGAAGAAATGATCACGCATGATTCTAACATGTCCTAAGATGTCTAAGATGACATATGAATGCATGAAATGTCATGGCAAGTTCATGTATGGATGCATATGCAAGATGAATGCAAATGAACATGTAAAATTAGGGTTTTATGGAAGTATGAGATGAACATGACCAAGACAGAAGCAATGCACAAGATAAAAAATTGAAAATTCACTCAAAGGAACCCTAAACCTATACTAGGTTACCATCCAAAGGGGGAGGTCAGGAACTAAACCTAGAAGAAGTTATGGATTTTCTAAGTTTGCTAGGGTTTTTGGGTGATCCTCAATGTAAAATGCCAAATAATTTTAAAATGCAAGATAAAAATGAAACAAAAATGTTTTTAGAAACTAGAGGCCATGTATGAAACAATGCAAAAATAACCATGTACAAACTCATCTTGGTTTAAAAGTTATGAATTTTTGAAGTTAGGGTTAAAAAATAGGTCATTTTAGGAACCCTAATTCAATGAAAAATGTCAAAGCATGATCAAAACCAAAAAGAAATTTGTATGATGAGCTTGTAAATGTTTATAAATGTTTATAAATTCTCTCTGAATTTTTTGGTGATTTTTAAATACCTAAATGTATTTTTAAATAATTAAAATCAATTAATTAATTAAAATTTACAATTAAAGTATTTAAAAATGCATTTTTAATGGAAAAATAAAAATAAAAATATTTTTGGTTTCTGAAAATTAATACAAGTCTTGACAAAAATATTCAGAATTTTTAAATGGATTTGAGCTATTTTAAATAATTATATGAAAATAAATATGAAATAATTAAAAGAAAAATAAAAGTAATGCAAATGAGTGGTTCAGATTGGATATTGAGGGAATCTGTGGTCCAGATGTGAAGTCACCTTGACTTCAGGTACACGCATCTAAGGGCTTAGGTTTAAAACTCCATCTGACGCATGATCTAATGGTCACAAATTAATCTGAGTTAATTAAATGAATTAATTTATAATTAGGGCTAATGAAATGATCTGGACCATTGAAAACGCGCGCCAACACAAGATTCTAGGGTCAGAATTCAAACCTATCTAATTACACGTGATTAGGGAAAAACAAATTCAGATGACCGGAACAGTGCTCCGGTCATCTTCTCCGGCGAGCCAATCATGCCAACTCCTTCCCTAGGCTACCCCAGACCCCCTAAAGCTCCAGATTACATCATCTAACAACCCTAAACACGAATCAAGCATCAAAACACATTTATCAAGCATGAACAACATGAATCAAATCAAACAAGTTTTAGGTCAAAAAATTTCAGAAGCTTCATACATACTCAATACTTAACCATTTGCAAAAATAAACATATCAGCATGATCAGCACATCACATAGATTCATTTAGGAACTTAAAAACAAGTTTCTGGAAAAAATGTTTGAGATGACTACCTGAGATGGAGCTTTGCTATCTGGTGCTTTCTGACCTCTTCCTTAGTGCTTTTCCACTCCAATGAACCCCTTGATACTTCTGGCAAGCTTGAAACAAGTTAATGTAGGCTATTTTGTGAGTTTCAGTTCAGAGGAAGCTGAAATCGTGTTTTTGTTTGAGATGGTTTCAGGCCAATGTGAGGTGTGGGAAATGATCCTGGGGTTGTGTGGAGATGATTGGTGAAAGAATTTTGAAGTTTTGATGGCTGAGTTGGGATATTCGAAGAGATGAAGTTTTGTGCAAGTTTTGTGTAAGCTGAGTTTTGGGGAGGTTTCAGGCTTCAAGCATTGTGTGTTTTGGTTCCATAATGTTTGTATATCATGTCTTGATTGGTCAGAGAGTGGGTGATGGCCTAGCTTGATTGGTATGGGTGGTTTTGCAAAAGGTCAAGCTTAGGTGTACTTGAGGCATGGCACGAGTCAGAGCTGGATTAGGGGCATGGATGGGCTCATCATGGATCAAGGAAGGCCATAGGATTGAAATTGATGAGCTGGAACACTTACAGCTAGGGTTTCTATGTGTTTTGCAAATTTTCCCTCTTTGGTTTTTCTTGTGATTCAAGGCATGAAATGATCCAATTCTTGGGCCAATTTTGATGCTTTGATGTTGTTTGATCATGTTATAGCATATTTGTACACATTTGAAGTCATTTGAGGACTTGGCAAGTGGTTTTGCTAAAATCCCTCTTTGGTGCATTCTTGAAAATTATAGGATTTTTGCCAACTTTGAAGGATCATAACTTGAGTTCTATAATGAATTAGAAGGAGTTCTTGTACTTTTTGAAAAGGGAAAGACCTAGTCTATAACTTTCATGACCAAGAAGTTTTCATTTGAAGCATTTTTGGTCATGAAAGAGGAGGTTGAAAAACTTTCACAAAATGGAAAGTTTCCATTACAAGTCATTTCTATTTTTGGCAACTTTGCAAATGGCTCAAAATTATTCAATCTTGTGAACTTCCAACCACTTCTAAGATCAAATAAAGATCATAGAACTTCAATTTGATGAAAATACCCCTTTGGTCCCATTGTTGGGGGCCTCAGATGCCCTGATTTTGACTTAACTTGCTCAAGAAGTTACATAGTGAACAAATGACTTCCACAATGAATTTCTTCATCAAACTAGGTACACATGATCCTTATAACATCTTAAGAACAATAGAAACAAGAATGGCCCAAAATTTTGGAGTTAAGGCCTCTGAAACCAAAACCCTAATTTTGGTCATTTGTGTAGTGAAAACCCTAGCTCTGCTTCCATGCCTTGCCAGTTGTTGTGATTTCTTGACTTCGTTGAACTTTGAGGGATATAATATGATGATAGAACACACATGGACCCTCTTGGTAAGATTTGAGACCTTTGGGATGGCTCAGATGGAATCTTGGATTGCTCAGATCACAAACCCTAGGTGTATATGAACTTGAACTATGCAGTGAAACAAAAATACAATATGAGATGGTATGCTTATGCTAATGCAAACATGAAAGATCACAAGCCATGGTGTGATATGAGTGAGGGAAAATTTGGGTTGTTTACAGTTTCCTTAGGCTATAGTGACACTTTTGCCTGTAACAAGAGGTTTTAGTGACGGCTCGTCCGTCACTATAGGACCTGCATCTTTGTAAAATCCAATTCAAACAATATAAATTAGTTTTATAAATACAAATAAACTAAAGAACGTCCCAAAAGTCTCATGGAACCAACAATTGATCCTTAAATGGCTTTTTTAGAGAGTTCCTAATTTAAAGCTTCGAAACCCTATCAATGGCGAAATCATGAAATGGCATCGAACCTCACAATAATTTATCCAGAATTCATCTACATCATCAAACAAACATCATTATATATTCAAAATCCATTAATCATGTCACAAATATACGAATCAAAAAAAGTAAGAATGTGATGAAACCAATTCGGTTTGAGCTATGGATCATGTGTTCGATGATTATGAGGTTTGGGATATGTTTTAGAAGTATCAAAGATGCATTAGCAACCTTTAAATGACCTGAAAATAGCCTGCAAATGATAAACCGAATTTGAAATTGTTTTAGAAAAATTTGAGTTTGAACAATGCCTCTCTTGTGCCAATTTTCGTACTCTCTTGTAGTGGTTCTCTTATGCTTATGTAGTAGAGTCAAATTAGGTCAAAAAAACATATCACTTTGTGGGCTTTTTGGATACCTTGAGTGTGAAGAAATCCTCTTACCAATTTGGTCAAAAAATCAAATATTTTCATGCCATAATGCCTTATCACGAATTTGGATAGCATCCAATCACTTTAAATGGTGTTTATAAGTTTCTAGAACAAGAATCAAATCTAAATATTAGGTTTTCATATTTTATTTTGATTTAAAATGATTTTTAATGAATAAAAATCAAAATAAATATAAAATAAATTATAAAAATCTGAATAAATGATAATTGGGTCGTGTATGATGTCATGGTAAAGATTGGATCACAAAATTGCAAGCCCATGTGGAAAGAATTGGTTTTAAGACCCTATTTGCTCAATATACCTCTCAAAAATTTCCCAACTTTGCAAAGACACAAATCCCTCAATTTTAAGGCTATGAAGGTGTTCTTGGACATTTTGGAAAGCTTAGAGAGTCCTCTAACCAACCTCTTTGGTCTCATGTCCATATTTTTTTACCAATTTCAAATTATGCCTTTTGGAATATGTTGACTTTTTGTTGACTTTTAAAATGACCTATAATGTTTTAGCTCATACCTTCCAAATGAAGCATTTTTAGGCTTGGCTTGCGAGACAAAAAGTTGTAGAGAATTCAATTTACTTCAAAATGAGCTTTGGATGGAATTTTTTTGATGAAGTGTAAACACCCCAAATTTGCCCTCACCCATTCACACATGACTTGTGATCATCTCATATGCATAAACACAATCACATCATCTCATGTCTCATTTGGTTTCACTGGATAGTTTCTAAGGCATCTGCACCTAGGGTTTGTGATCTGAGCAACCTCAGGGCATCTTGAGCCATTCCAAAGGCCACTAATCAACTCAAAGGGGTCCATGTGTGTTCTTATATCATGTTACATCCTCACAAAGTCAAAATTGCAGAGGGATCACAAGAACTAGGGTTTGAGTGGATGCAGAGCCAGGATGAACTGCACAGTTGACTGAAAATTAGGGTTTTGGTTTCAGAGGCCATAACTCCAAATTTTTTGGTCATTCTTATTTCCATTGGTCTCTATATGGTATAGGGAGTATGCATATCAATTTTCATGAAGAAATTCCATGGGGAAGTCATCTGATCAAGAGTTGACTTTTCAGACAAGTCAGTGTAAAATCAGGGCATCTGAGGCCCCCAATGACCCAACCAATGGTTGATCTTCATCATTTTGAGTGTATATGATCTTTATTTGATCATGGAAGAAGTTTGAAGTTCATAAAAATCAAGAATTTAGGGTTTTTGCAAATGTTGACTTTTTGGGCATAGTTGACTTTTCAAGAATGCATCATTCTAGGTCAATTTTCAAGCCTTGATTCATGATCCAAAAAGGCTTCAAATGGAAAAACTTTGGTCATGAAAGTTGTAGATCTCATCTTTCCCTTTTCAAAAAGTACAAGAACATGACCAAATTCTTCTTGGATCAAAAGTTATGGCCATGCAAAGTTGCCAAAAATCATTGTTTTTCAAGTTATGCACTAAATGGAAATTTTGCTAAGTCTTGAACCAATGCATTATGCAGCCTCAAATTCATGTCAAACCAGCATGTGAACTTTCTCTAAGTTACAAAAATCAGTTTTGGACCAAGAATGTCATGGTTTCATGTTTGGTTAGGCTAAGAAGTCACATGTGAACCATAAGCCAACCAACTTGCAAAATCACTCATAACATTGTGCCAACTTGCTGCATTGAGTGCTGAGCTAAGCTAGGCCTCTCCCTCACCCATGCTGCACCAGAACCAACTTTGTACTTGGCTAGAGTTGAGCCATGCCCTATCTTACACAAAGTTAACCTTTATGCAAAAGCAAACTCACCCATCATGGCAGGCCAAGTCACATCAAACAACCAATCAGAATTGTTTATTGTATCCATTTGCAAGCTAAACATAGCTTTAAGCAAGGCTGAAACATAGCATTGAATCACTTACACAAAAACTCACCTCATTGCAAGTTCCTTCGAATCACTCTCCACAGTCTTCAAACACTTAAACTCTCATCATCACTCAACTCACCACACCTCATAGACAAGAAACACCCCAAGCATAAGCCTGAAACAAGCCTGAAAACTCCATTGCCATCATTCACCTCAAGCTGCAGATTCTATCGAATCTCTCACCCTAGCTCATAAACACACAAACCAACACCACAGATCATCTCTACACATCCTCTGGACCTCAAACACCCCATCACCATGACCTGAAAGTGCCAGAATTTCATCTGCCATTTTTGACTGAACTGAAGCTGAAGCATTCGAATCTCATTATCCAGCAAATCTAAACTCCATTTGAGCATTCAAGCACCTTTGGGGGATCAAGTGGAGCAGCTTGCATCAAAGGAAGTGGCCTGAAAGTTCCTAAATCAAGAGCTGCAAATCTCAGGTAACTCAAAAATAATTTTTTCCAGAAATCTCTTTTTATGTTACAAACTTGTTCTTCATGATGCACTGATCATTCTGGTACCTTTAGTTTTTGAAATGGTTTTGTTTTAAGCATTTAATTTGAGTTTGAAGCTTACGAACCCTAGAACTTAGTTTCTTCGATTCAGATGATTTAGGTAATATAAATTTGTTTTAGGTTAGGGTTTTGGTTCGTGAGAGTGAGAGGAACATTTCCCTGGCTTTAGTTTTCATTTTTATTACGTTTTGAGGAAGTTAGGTGTTTCTCAGGTGAGGGCTGGCCGGAGAAGACGACCGGAAGTCTTCTCCGGCAGCCTGAGAGTGATTAGGGTTAATTGCATTTAATTAGGGCAAGGTTCAAACGTGGGCCATTGGATCAGGTTTCGCGCGCGTGTTTGAGTGGTTCAGATCAGTTCATTAGTTTTAATTAGGTTTAATTAAATTAATAAATCAAGATTAATTCAGTTTGAATCCTGGCCACAGGATTGCGCGCCAGTCAACCTTTTTAAACCCAGACACAATCCTAGCCATCCATTCAGCTTACTTTCCATTTAATTTGATTTTAATTCATATTTATTTCATTTATTTTGCACATTTATTTTAAAATAGTTAAAAAATCATAAAAATTATGAAACTTTTTCTTTAAGGTTTTATTAATTTTTATGGCACAAAAACATTTTTATTTTATTTTTTATCACTAAAAAAAGTATTTTTAAATATTTAAAAGATTATTTTTAATTGATTAATGAGAATTAATTAATTAAAAATACTTTTAGGTATTTAAAAATTACAAAAAAATTCATGAAATGTTCTAAGACATTTAGAAACATTGTCCAACCTTCAAACCAAATTTCTTTTTTGATCTTGATGCATTTTAAGAATTTTTCATTGAATTAAATCATTTTTGATGCATTATTTTGTTCATAAGTTTGAAAATTCATTTCTGCCTATTGGTGAAGGTTGAGACATTGATTCTTCTTGCATTGTTTTCCATTTAGCATGAACTTTCAAGGATAAAAAGGCCATGATTTGATCTTGCATTTTCTAATTGATTGGCATTTCTTTTGTTACAAACCCTAAAAAACCCTAATAACTTGTAAAATTCATAACTTGAGTTTGGTTGAGAGTTGAGAGTTCCCCTTTGGGCAGTGATTCATTATAGGTCTAGGGTTTCTTTGGGTACCATTTTCCATTTTTTATGTTAGGGTTTACTTCTGTTTTTGGTTTGTGTTTGATGTTTGATCCATGAACCCTAATTTGGGCTTCCTCTTGCATCCTTCTTGCATTTCCTTGCATAACTTGACTTGCCATTGCATTTTGTGCATTCTTATGATTCATTTGACAATCTTAAGACATATAGGAATCATGTTTGATCATTGCATTGCATATTTGCCATGTCATTTGTCTTGTATGTTTCATAACATTTCATGTTTGTCCATGCTCCTCAACTTGCATCATTTGCATCCATGACTTTGTATGAACATCTCCAGGTCTTGCCTCATGTTTGCAGCACCTCATGGCATCATAATCATCATCACCATGCTTCTGGTTGTGCTTTGCCTCATGCCATTTCATCTCCTCTTGCATTGCATTGCATTTCTTTCTAACATTGCAGGTGGTAAGTAACTTGAGAAGTGAATTTGCCTTCACTTCTCATAACCTCTATTCTCATCTCTCTTGCATACCTTGCTGCATTCTTATGTGTGTTTGAGTTTGAGCTTGCTCATTCTTCTTCCTCCCACTTTCTTTCTTCAAGTGACTTGACTTCTTGAATGAAGCAAGTCACTTTGCTTCTCTTGATCTTGTTCATCTGCTTCCTGGTGGTTCATCTGAAGATTGTTCTTGAAAACCTCACAAACATTAGGACCAACCAAGCATGATAATGAATTAGGATTTTGATTAGTCTCCCCCATAGTTTTTACCTTTGTGTCTCTCCTTGAGTCATCCCCCCTCACCTCATAATCAGGGACTAAACCCTCAAGGCTTTAAGACTTTGTGATTAAGATCATGCCTGCATCCTTCTTTTAGGATGGAGTGTATAACTTTAATCCTAAGTCTTGGACCCTTAAGGTGTTGAACTCTCTTAATTAATCCATCTAATAATCATCAAGACATTACACTTGTAACTTGGGCCTTGCATTAGGGTTCTAATTCTTCCTTAATTGGTTAAGAAGGACTAACCCTAAAGTTAATGGACAAGTCCCCCTCAAGTTGTCTTACAAATCATAAAAAAACACTTCATCATCATATCATTAATAAAATCCACTTAATCAAAGGTTTGTTCTGTCATGGGTTTAATCCCTAATCATGGATTAAGCTGAGGATCCTTCCTCAGCTTAAACACCCTCATCTATTATCCTTCTTTTAGGATAGTGTAATGAGCCTGTTAAATCCCTGATTATGGCTTAACCTCATTACTTAACACTAAACAAAAATCACAAAAAACATCTAATTAATCACAAGTAGGTTAATGATCTTAACCCTACATCAAAGGTGATTAAGTGTGAGAATCTGACTTCGCACTTAAGGTAATTCTCATTACCCCTAATCAGAGGGATGATGTGATGAGTTTACCAAATCCATTGATTTAGGTTTAAGCTCATTATCTTATGACAAACTCCAAAAAGAAATAAAAGACTGAAAACTCAAAAACAAACAATAATCGTCTCCTCCGGGATTCTTTTCTCATCATCTTCACTCACAATCGAGAACTTGCTTCTTCCGTCTAATGCAAGACAGTAAGCATCTGTGCCAGACAGATCATACACTTGAGCATTGACAAGCAAGCAGTTCACCAGTCAATTCATCTTTCAGTCTCTTTGGGTCGAACTACGGTGTTCTGACTTCCTCATTGCACGAGAGGATACGTAGGCATAACTTAACAGTTATCGAACAAAAGTCTCTGTCCATTCCCCCTCTTTCCAGCTTTATTCTCTTAGCCTCATGATCATGAGCATACTCTTTCCTTACACTGACACTACACTTATGCACTTCACACTTCTTTTACACTGACACCTGTACATTCTTTTCCAGCTACTTTACACACAGATTGCACTGACACTACCCCTTTAAAACACAAATCTTTCAAGCGCGGATCCCGTCGAGTACGACGGACAATCTGGGTGCTAATACCTTCCCAGGTTGTAACCAACCCCCTTTCTCAGTTTCTCTGGTTCGCAACCGTCTTATCCATATCTTTCTAGGTCTATGCAGCATTACCTTTCCTCCGGGATAAAAATGCCTAGCTGGCGACTCTTTTCATCTCCAGTGAGTTCACGGCTGTGTGTTCTCACTGTTCCCTTCGCCGACCGTTCGCGTCTGTACCCTCATCTGACCCTGTTTCATTTGTCGGGAGCGACAGCTTGGCGACTCTGCTGGGGAACCTTATACTGCAACCAGGGCTTCTGGTTCTTTTTGTGGGTTCCTCCTAGCGCTTGATTGATTTGTGTTTATTGGGGTGTTATGTGTTATTTGTGTTTGTATATTTGCTTTATTTATTGCTTTCTGTACAGCTTTATTTACCGCTTTCTTTATTGCATTTGTATATATCATACTGTCACTGTTGCTGGCTGGATCTGGTTTCCTTGTTTTTTTTGGTGGGTGGGTATTTCATTGAGAGTTAAGGTCCTACACCTGGGACCTGAGTGACACCTAGGATAGAGTGAATCATATTCTTTCCCATTCCATTTCGGTCTGGTGCGGGAATATGAAACACGGTTCAGATATGGGTTTCTTCTTGAGAACTCTGTGTTGCGGATTTCCTGCAATGCTAGGGGGATCTGGGAAGCCTGCTAAGTCTGGATGACCTTTTAGTTTGACCTTCAGAAACTGAGGTAAATTAGAGGAGGAATTGTTATGGTTATTGTAAACACTGTACCTCCGGGTTAGAAGTGTTTACACTTCTCATAACTGATCCAAGTCTGAGGATCCTTGTTCTAGATCACTACCTGTGAGGGGGTTGGGCTGTTTACAGGTTTGCAGGTACCTTGACCTCAGAATACCCTGTTACTTTGACTTTGTTAAGAATGCTCCATGTTGGATAGTTCTTGTGATTCTAAAACCCTGGACATGTGGCTCTTTATTTGAGTCCCCCACCTTGGTTACTGGATTTATAGACCTCCATCCGGAATTCTTGAACACACATGGATCTATACCAAGGCAGTTTATCCAGATCCAGCTCAGTCACAAACCCTTTGCATATCATTTGCATACATCCTCATTGCATCATATTAACATGTGCTTATTTGTTTTTCAGGGTATCCATTTTCATCAGGTTTTGGTTTTGACCCCATCTGCAGCTTTGACCCATCTTCACCAGCATCTGCTTCAGTTTAGCTGTCTGCTTCAGCACCAGCCAGTCAGTGGTTTTCTCTACTTCAGCATTGTCATCAGCACTCTACCCAGTCTTCAGCATCATGGCTCCAAAGAAAAGCAATATCACCTATCATTTCTTCCAACCAGACTTGTCAGACATCAGGAGGGTCCAAACCCTGATGACCCCAGATCACATACCTCTGTTCAGGGAGCATTATGGGGATATACTTGACTTGGTTATAGACATGGACCCATCTCAGAGGAGCCTGATCCATACCTGCATCCAGTTCTATGACCCCCCGTTGAGGTGTTTCACCTTTCAAGACTTTCAGTTGGGACCTCTCTTAGAAGAATATGCATCTTTGGTTGGTTTGCCTAGCAAGAGAGAAATTCCTTTTAACCCTGAAATGGTCTTTCCCAGCGATGGAGAGATAGCAAGAGCTTTGCACCTGGAACCTGCTTTGATTGAGCAGCATATGACCTCTAAAGCTGGGATCCCTGGTTTTCATCTGGACTTCCTGATTTCTCAAGCTAGTTTGAAGGCCTCCCTGGGGGATTGGAAAGCTGTTTGTGCATTGTTGGCCTTGAGTGTATATGGAATTGTGTTGTTTGCAGATGAGCCCAGATTCATCAGCAAGAATGCCATCCACCTGTTCATCCTGAAGAACCCAGTGCCAACCTTGTTGGGTGACCTCTATTACTCAGTACATCAGAGGAATGAGAAACAGAGGGGTAAGCTAGTGAGGTGTTGTGCTCCACTATTCCATGCTTGGCTTCTCAAGCATCTACCCAGGACAGATGCATTCCTGAATCCTCATCAGCAAAGCAACTGGGCTAAGAGGCTCACTACTCTCACTGCAGCAGACATCAGATGGTGCACCCAAGGCACCAAGGGCAGAGATATGATCACAAGCTGTGGGCACTTTCCCAATGTACCTTTGGTAGGAGTTAAGGGAAGTATCAACTACAACCCCCTGCTGTTCAAGAGGCAATTAGGCTATGCACTGGTTCATGCTCCTAGGGAACAAGACCTGGTTGAGACCCTCTACTGTGAGAACAAGATCAGTTTGACTGTTGTTAGGCAGGCTGCCTGGGCCTGGGATCATGTTCAAACCAAGGGAATCACCATTCTGGGGAAGTGCAATAATGTGGCATCAGCCCAATATCATGAGTGGTCCTATGCTAGGGCCCAAATCTCAGGATTGCCCTTCACCATCAAAGACATGCCTGAGTCATCATCAGCACCACCCCCTGCTACTGTCAGTTTGGAAGAGTTTGAAGGCTTGAAAGAAAGAAATGAGAAGCTATCCCAAGCCCTGCAGAAGACCCTCAGGGAGAGGAGTGAAGGTGTAAGGGAGATTGAAAGATTGGAGAAGCTGAGAGTGGAACACTTGACTAAGATTGAGAAGTCTGGAGACTATATCAACAAGTCTAAAGCTGGTGAGCAGATTCTGAAAAATGCTTGTAAAGAAGCCCAGTTCCAAAGAGCAAGGACAGACTTGTACTTGAAAGAGAGTCAGGCCAGGTGGGTCCGGATCACTGAAGCCCGTACTCTAGAAGACAAGAGAGTTCAAGATAAGATGGAGCAGATGGAAAAAGCCCTGGCAGCAGCCCAGGAGGAAATTACAGAGTTAAAAATCAAAGCTGGAGTGAAGAAATCCAAAGACCAAAGCCAGAACAAGAAGTTGACTACAGCTGTTGCAACAAGAAACCTTCTCATCAGGAATCTTACGGAGCATCCGGCTGATCCTGTGACCGAAGCACTTCTTAAGGAAGTTCGCGAGGATGAGTTTGGCCTTGGAGTCTGATTATTTGCTTGTTGTTGTTCCTTTTCCATGTACTTTTGCTTTTTGGTGATGTATTTTTGACCCCTTAGAGGGCTAGTGTTGTAAAAAATGAACAATTTGTATTATTTTACCTTTGTAATATATTTGTGTTTGTTTCCATCTGGGTTCACTTCAAAAGCAACTTCAACAGCATCATCTTCAAGGGTCTGGACGGGTCAAAACTGAAGACCAAGCCGGATACCTTGATAGCAAATAAGCATACTGCATTGCATACTAACCCTTTTGTTGGTTTTGTAGGTTTTGTTTTATTGTTTCTAACCTCTGTTGTGACATTCAGGAATTATTGCTCGCCGCAGGCTATTCCCTCTCAGCAGGCCACACAGGTACCCTACAAGAAACAACCTTCCGGGCATCCAGATGGACCAGTTGCAGCAAGACCTCAATGAGGCCAGAACCCAGATGGCTAATGAAAGGGTGGAGATGAGAACCCAAATAACTCAGTTCATGGAAGTGATGAATAATTTAGCTCAAAGCCAGGAGAGGCTTAGAGTTCTGGTAGAGGGGAGAACTCAAGAGGACCCCCATGTGGGAACTGCTGGCACCAGTAACAATGAAAGGGTGCAACCACATGTTAACCCCCCTATATTTGGTCCACACCTACATCCTGAGATTCATATTCCTGCAAACGTTCAAGGAACAGCCACTGCAGCCAGAGTACTTCAAGAGGATCCTCAGGAGGATCAGTTTACAGTCATGGGTGCTGGAGAGGAAACCTATGATAGGAGATTGGATGAGTTGGCTGAGAAGTTGAGGTCTTTGGAATCCCAAAATTCTTTGGGGTTCGATGTCATGGACATGGGTTTAGTAGAGGGGGTCAGGATTCCCCACAAGTTCAAGCCTCCGTGTTTCGAGAAGTATAATGGGACTTCATGCCCCCGGACTCATCTGCAATCATTTCTGGGAAGGCTGAAGGCCTATACAATGGATGAGAAACTTTGGATGTTCTATTTTGAAGATAGCTTGACTGGAGCGTCGAGGGAATGGTATTCCCACTTGACAAGGGCAACGGTAAGATGCTGGAAGGACCTGGCAGAAGCCTTCATCAGACAGTATCAGTATAATCTAGACATGGCACCCAACAGGACCCTCCTAATGGGAATGTCACAGTCTTCGAGGGAGAGCTTTAGAGAATATGCTCAAAGATGGAGGCAATTGGCTGCTGCCGTTCAACCCCCTATGTCTGAAAGGGAAATGGCAGACATGTTTATGAACACTCTCCAGGGAACGTATATTGACAGGTTGGCCGCTTTCTCTTCCACCAGCTTCGCAGATGTTGTCATAGCTGGGGAGAGAATTGAAAGCCTGTTGAAAATGGGCAAAATATCTGATAATGGTGCAAGTTCGTCCAGCAGTACAAGAAAGCCTTTTGCAGGCCCTAGAAGAGCTGGCGAGACCAATGCCATTCATACCAACAGGGGTAGGCCCCAATATGCTCAAAGGTCAATAGCAGCAGTCACTATCCCTGCTCCAGCTCATCCACAGCCAGTCTATCAACCTCCTCAACAAAACTTCCAACAACAACCTCAGTATCATCAGAATCAATATCCTCCAAGAAACAACTACAACAACAACAACTCCAACAACAACAATCAACAGAGGCCATTCCAACAAAGGCCATCCCAAGCTAACCGAGTGATCGACCCAATTCCAATGCCGTATGCTGCTTTGCTGCCACAGCTTCTGAAACTCAACCTAGTTGAGCTAAGAACGTTGGCACCTCCGGATCCCAACAGTTTACCAAGAAACTATGACTCCAATGCTAGGTGTGCTTTCCATTCAAACGCACCTGGTCACAGTACAGAAAAATGCAGGGCTCTGCATATGAAGGTACAAGACTTGGTAGACTCCAAGGCTCTGAACTTTGCACCTCCGCCCAATGTCAACAAAAACCCAATGCCACACCATGGTGGTCCCCGTATTAACGCAATTGAAGAAGACACACCGTCTTATTTCATAACCAGTGTGGATCAGATCAGGACACCATTGGTAGAAATCAAAGCTCAACTCCGTGAAAACAATATATTTCCGGGGTGTGAACTAGGGTGCCCCTACTGCAATATTTCTTGGAATGGGTGTGAAGACTTGAGGAATGGCATTGACAGCCTTATTAAGAGTGGCTTGCTACAGATCACTACATCATTTCCGGCAACTCAAGCAACTTCATCAACAACAGTTTCAGAACCTCCTACAACTGCAGCAACTGTTGTTCCCGACGATTCATCAGCACCATCAACAAGTACTTCATCTGTTCTACCCAATGATCAGTTTTCAACAGTTTCTCCTGCTACAACTTCAGCTTCAGTCCACTTCGACTCCCCATCAACAACAACAACAGTTCTTCCAACGGAACCTCCTACAACACCAGCAATCAATCATGAAGATGTCTCCACTGTTACCATATTCTACGATCCAGAAAATAACTCCGCCTACCATTCAGAAGGTGCTGCTCCCGCTAGAGCACCAGTCACAATCTTTTATGATCCACAAACAATAACAATCCCTTCAGCAGCAGCAATCAGTCCAGTCACTGTCACGGTGCCTGGACCTGTACCATATGAAAGCGATAGGGCCATCCCTTGGCACTATGGCTCTGACGTGTACTGCGAAGGAAAAAGAATCACTCTTGAAACATTAGCACCTGCACCACAAATTGATAATGTGGGCGGAGGCGGAGGCTTCACCCGAAGCGGACGTCTCTTTGCTTCACAAGTCCAAAGACCTACTGCCGAAGCAGAAGCTGCTGCCAAGGCAAAAGGAAAAAGCCCGGTGCAGGAAGATCCAGCTGCCAAAGAAACCCTGAAGACTCCATTCGATCAGGAAGTTGATGAGTTTATGAGGATCATCAAAAAGAGTGATTACAAAATTGTGGATCAACTTCACCAGACGCCATCCAAAATCTCCATCCTCTCTCTGCTTATGTGCTCCGAAGCCCATCGGAATGCGCTACTGAAAGTACTGCACGCAGCTTACGTGCCCGAGGAGATTACTGTCAACCAATTGGAAACCGTCGTCGGAAATGTTACTGCTAGCAATGGGCTAGGGTTTACCAATTCTGACCTGACAGTGGATGGCCGCAATCACAACAAAGCCTTGCACATAACCATGGAATGCAAAGGAGCTGTCCTTTCACATGTGCTGGTGGACACAGGATCATCCCTGAATGTCTTACCAAAGAAGGCTCTGGTGAAGCTTGAATATGATGGACTGGCATTGAGACCCAGCAACCTGGTGGTTAGAGCTTTTGATGGCTCGAAGAGATCGGTTCTGGGAGAGATTAAGCTGCCCGTGACAATTGGCCCGCAGACCTTTAAAACTATCTTTTACGTGATGGACATTCAGCCCGCCTACAGCTGTTTGTTGGGTAGACCCTGGATTCACGCCGCCGGCGCAATAACATCTACCCTTCACCAAAAGTTAAAATTTGAGTGGGAAGGTCAAGTTGTCACAATCTGTGGGGAGGAAGACATTTTTGTTAGCCATCTGGCTACTTTTAAATACATTGAGATGGATGGAGAGATCCATGAGACAATGAGCCAAGGTTTTGAAGCCTTGAATGTGAATGAAGCATCTGCTGTATCTGGTACTCCAATGTCATCTTACCAACAAGCCCGGAAGGTTGTTGAGGAAGGAACTGCCCTAGGCTGGGGCAAGGTCTTAGCTGTGGAGGAGAAGAAGGACAAATTTGGGTTGGGTTACAAACCAACTCAACGTCAAGCAAAGGCTGCTGCAGGGCCAGGATTTGTCAGTGGGGGAATGCTAACCCCCGATGCTATCAACTGTCTGGAAGACGAGCTGGAAGAAGAACGCAACCTGGAGAATTGGATTCGTCCAAAGGTCCCGGGGAGCAGTGTCTCGAACTGGTCTTCCCAGGGAATTATAAGTGTTACTCGAGCAGAGTAATTATTATTTCCTGTATCTTTTATAGCATGCATCAAAGTCTTGCATCTTGCCCAAGATGACAAGACTCATTTTGTAATCAGGGCCATCTGTACTTTTGTGCAAACAAGATTAAATTAATGAAATATCAGACAATCTTTTTGCAAACGAGTCTTTTTCTTTTCCGCTCACTGTTTTTCCAATTTTCTTTTTGTACAAAAATAAATGGCGGTGTTTTCAAAATGATAACTTCATTTCACTTTTTTCTAAAGCAAGATTAAAATCAATCACTAAAATGAACCGACTTAACCCTTGCAGAGAGTGCCTTCCAGACAGCACCGACAACAGCACAGCTATGACATCGTATGACTTTGACAATCCGATCAATCAAGCTGATGAAGGGGTTGATGAAGAATATGAGCTTCCTGAAGAGCTAGCCAGGTTGCTGAGACAGGAGGAAAAAGTTATTACTCCTCATCAGGAGGAGATTGAAGTGATTAATCTTGGTACGGAGGAAGACGTGAAAGAAGTCAAAATCGGGGCCTGCCTGCAAGACTCAGTGAAGAGACAGCTGATAGATCTGCTTCAAGAGTATGTTGATGTGTTTGCTTGGTCCTACCAAGATATGCCAGGGTTGGATACCGATATTGTTGTGCATAAGCTGCCTTTGAGGGAAGAATGCCCACCAGTCAAACAGAAGTTGCGCCGAACTCGCCCAGACATGGCTATAAAAATCAAGGAAGAGGTACAAAAGCAATGGGACGCCGGGTTCCTTGCTGTAACTAGCTATCCGCCGTGGGTTGCTAATATAGTACCTGTGCTTAAGAAAGACGGCAAAGTAAGAATGTGTGTTGATTACCGGGATCTGAACAGAGCCAGCCCGAAGGATGATTTCCCATTACCTCACATTGACGTATTGGTGGATAATACGGCTCAGTTCTCGGTATTCTCCTTCATGGATGGATTTTCAGGATACAACCAGATTAAAATGTCACCTGAAGACATGGAGAAGACAACATTCATTACACCTTGGGGCACGTTCTGCTATAAGGTAATGCCTTTTGGGCTCAAGAACGCTGGTGCAACCTATCAACGGGCTATGGTGACATTATTCCATGATATGATCCACAAAGAAATAGAATGTTATGTGGATGATATGATTGCCAAGTCCCTTACAGAGGAAGACCACCTGGTGAATCTGCTCAAGTTATTCAAGCGTCTGAGGAAATACCAACTGAAGTTGAACCCCAACAAATGCACATTCGGGGTGCGATCCGGTAAGCTGTTGGGATTTATCGTAAGCGAGAAAGGGATTGAGGTTGACCCTGATAAAGTCAAGGCTATTCAAGAGATGCCTGCACCGAAAACTGAGAAGGAAGTTCGAGGGTTCTTAGGTCGATTGAACTACATTTCACGGTTCATATCTCACCTCACGGCGACCTGTGAACCCCTGTTCAAGCTGCTAAGAAAAGAACAAACGGTCAGGTGGAACGAGGATTGCCAAAAGGCTTTTGACAAGATCAAAGAATACTTACAAGAACCTCCAATCCTTATGCCGCCAGTTGAAGGAAGACCTCTGATTATGTACTTGACAGTGTTAGAAGAGTCAATGGGGTGTGTGCTGGGCCAGCATGACGAGTCTGGTCGAAAAGAGTATGCAATATACTACCTAAGCAAAAAGTTTACCGACTGTGAACAGCGTTATTCACTGCTCGAGAAAACTTGCTGTGCTTTAGCGTGGGCTGCTCGCCGACTGAGGCAGTATATGTTGACCCACACTACCTTATTAATCTCAAAGATGGATCCGGTTAAGTACATTTTCGAGAAGCCAGCTCTTACCGGACGGGTTGCAAGATGGCAGATGATTCTCACAGAATACGACATACAGTACACATCTCAGAAAGCCATCAAGGGCAGTGTACTATCTGAATATCTTGCTGAGCAACCCATTGATGACTACCAGCCTATGAGGTTTGACTTCCCTGATGAAGACATCATGTTCATTAAAGCAAAAGATCACGAGGAACCTGTTCACACTGAAGGACCTGACCCGGAGGAAGAATGGACTATGATGTTCGACGGGGCTGTTAATATGAATGGCCGTGGTGTTGGTGCAGTACTCATTACACCTAAAGGGGTTCACATGCCTTTCTCGGCAAAGCTCACTTTCAACTGCACTAACAACGAAGCTGAATACGAAGCTTGCATTATGGGTCTTGAGGAAGCCATTGACCTCAGGATCAAGACATTGACCGTATTCGGAGATTCAGCTTTGGTAGTCAATCAGACCAACGGAAAATGGTACACCCACCAAGATCATCTGATACCTTACAGGGATTATACAAGAAGGTTATTGACTTTCTTCACAACAGTCAAGCTTGAGTATATCCCTCGGGACGAGAATCAGTTTGCGGATGCTCTTGCTACCATTTCATCCATGATCAAAGTTCAAGCTGCTAACTTTGTACCTCAGATTTCAGTATCGAGACTTGATAGACCAGCATATGTATTTGCAGCAGATATTGCTAAAGATGATAAGCCTTGGTTCCATGACATCAAGTGCTTCTTGGAGGATCAAACGTACCCACCTGGGGCATCTTCCAATGATAAAAAGACTTTAAGAAGGCTTGCTGGAAGTTTCTTTCTGAACACTGATGGATCTTTATACAAAAGGAACTTTGATATGGTGCTTCTCAGATGTGTTGACAAGACGGAAGCAGATTTACTGATGCATGAAGTGCATGAAGGCTCCTTTGGTACCCATGCTGGAGGACATGCGATGGCTAAGAAATTGCTAAGATCAGGCTATTACTGGATCACGATGGATGCAGACTGTTGTGCTTACGCCAGAAAATGCCATAAATGCCAGATCTACGCAGATAAGGTGCATGTGCCTCCCAATCCTTTGAACATAATGTCTTCACCATGGCCCTTTGCTATGTGGGGCATTGACATGATTGGCAAAATTGAGCCAACTGCTTCGAACGGCCACAGATTCATCCTGGTCGCCATCGATTATTTTACAAAGTGGGTTGAAGCAGCCTCATATGCAAATGTCACAAGGCAAGTGGTAGCCAGATTTCTGAAAAGAGATATCATCTGTCGGTATGGAGTGCCCGAGCGAATCATTACTGATAATGGTTCCAACTTGAACAACAAAATGATGGCAGAGCTGTGTCGGGACTTCAAGATCCAACATCACAATTCTTCTCCTTACAGGCCAAAGATGAACGGCGCTGTTGAGGCAGCAAATAAGAATATCAAGAAGATTGTGCAGAAGATGGTAGTCACTTACAAAGATTGGCATGAAATGCTACCGTTTGCCTTACATGGGTACCGCACATCAATCAGGACATCCACTGGGGCAACACCGTATCAACTTGTGTATGGTATGGAGGCAGTCCTACCTGTTGAAGTTGAACTACCCTCCTTACGGGTATTAATGGATGTTAAACTGAGCGAAGCAGATTGGGTTCGGGCCCGATACGAACAACTGAGTCTGATCGAAGAGAAGAGATTGGCTGCAATCTGTCATGGGCAGTTATATCAGAAGAGAATGAAGAGAGCCTTCGATCAGAAAGTCAGGCACCGAGAGTACCAAGTAGGAGATCTTGTGTTGAAAAGAATCCTCCCTCCTCATACAGACCACAGGGGCAAATGGACTCCGAATTATGAAGGACCATTCGTTGTAAAGAAAGTTTTCTCTGGTGGGGCACTGATGCTCGGCACCATGGATGGTGAAGATTTCCCATCCCCTGTGAATTCAGATGCAGTTAAAAAATACTTCGCATAAAATGACCCGCTGGACATAAAAACAGAATGTCAGTCCAGGCAAAAAATAGGGCATCCCGGCGAGTCAAAAACAGAATAAAAGACTCGGGCAAAAGTAAGGGAAAATGAATAAAAAATGTACACCCGCTGAGTTGAAAAGCCGCATTGGACAGCTCAGGCAAAAATGGGTATCCCGATGGATTGAAAACCCGAAAGGGCGATCCATGCAAAATAAGGGAATAAGCGAACAACTGCATTCTGAATTCGTCTGTATCACTTGCAACTTGGTAAGCTCTAAAGGATCAAGCTTCAATTAGACTCAACTCTCTCCAGAAAGCAAGACGAGAAGAACGTCATTGTCATACGAGTCATAGCAGAAGAGGAAGCTCCTCAAAGCGTCATCAACGCCGCCAGCACTTTGTTTCTCAATTTGTAACAACCTCCTCATTTCAGGAGATATTGTTTCTTTGACTGTATCTTGCCAATTCAGGGCACATGAATTAATAAAATCAGATTTTCAGTCACGCTTCGTCTTTTTACATTTACGTTTTGCAAAGAATTGTCTGATATCTCTAAAATACAATGGCATAAGTACAGATGCCTTCTCTAAAAAAACAAAACACATGCTTACAGGGAATGTGATTATTCTCGAAAGCACTTAACTCCTATGACGGAACCCAGTAAGGGATACCTCGGGACCTTTTGTACGTTTCATTATCTTTGCAGGATTGCAGGTATCCAGAACGCAACCTGGGGCATGCAGGTTACGTCTCAACAGGTAGGCGAATCATGATCGACTTGGTCTATCTTCTACATGGCACTAGAAGGTGCCCATTTCCCCAGCAAGTCGCCAAACAAGCTTAACACTCAGAATGCTCTTCCCCCAGCTGAGTAGCTCCCCATTGCCTTCCCCAGCAAAGTTGCCAAGTCGCCAAACAAGCTTAACACTCAGAATGCTCTATCCCCAGTCGAGTTGCTTCCCATTGCTCGCCCCAGCTGAATTACCAACAGCATCTCCCAGCTGTAATACCAACCATTATTCCTCAGCAGGATGCGAGAATCGAGGAATCATCTCCCCACAGAGCTTCAGGCCTCTATTCAGAAGAGCAGCGCACGAAGAAGTCACAACAGAGAGAGAGAAAGCTTCTACAAACCCCAGCTGGGTCCCGTATTATAAGAATATGTCAATCGATGACGTATATCCCCAAGCAGATACAACTACAGATCTATCAATGATCTCATCCCCAGCTGGGATGTTCACTTCAAGCAGATCAATCAGAGATCTTTGCAGCAACGGGATCCGAATCCCGGATCGGTGCCTCTTTGCATAATCATAGCATTCGCATCATATTCACCCCCAGAGCGTAGCATTCCGTCTAATACGGAGCATTACGGCAAAAAAATCAAATGCATAGCATAATCATAAGTCATGTTGTGATTTGAACACTTGTAAATATTGACAATCTGTCGGCATACAGAATACATCCCCATCAGAGTCCCAGCAAAAGCAGTTGCCCCATATCACAAACACCAGTGCATATCTCCTTTTTGATACCCGTCCGTATCATCATTTCCCAGCAGGTTGCCTGAATACACTTTACAAACCAAGATCACCAGTATTGCAGATACATCCTGACACTCGTCCGTGTCGTGTCACCAGCAGAAAGCCAAAGACACCCTCTTTGCACTTACATATACCTATACACTTGCTTGACACCCGTCCGTGTCATATCCCCAGCGTGGTCGCCTATACTTGTATATACACTTTCCTGACACCCGTCCGTGTCATATCTCCAGCAGATAAACACTCACCTATACATTATATACTCACTACTCATTGGTACACCTACTCAGATACTCGTCCGTATCTTATATACACCATGTATATCCCCGCAGATTCGACAGTAGTCCTTGTTCTTTGTTAACCAGTTGGTACTCGTCCGTACCATCATCTCAGAACATTGCGTCTAATGTTTGTTTCTACATGATACTCGTCCGTATCATAGTCTTAAGGATGCTCGTCCGCATCTTTAATCTATACACAATACCAAACACTTATACCTTTTGTTTCTTGGATGTAAACGCTCGTCCGTGTTTACTATATCCCCAGTAGATCGCAGTCAAATTTCCTTTTTATCTAACACTCGTCCTGTGTTATGATAAACTTTGAGAGCAGCCGTCCCCTGCTAAGTGGTCGTCCTCCACTTCTTGATGGTCGTCCTCCATCATGCTCATCCGATGGCCGTCCCCATCGTTGATTTTAGCAGCCGTCCCCTGCTAGGTGGTCGTCCTCCACCTTTTGATGATCGTCCTTCATCACTTTATCCAATGGCCGTCCCCATTGTTGATTTTAGTTGTCTAACACTCATCCTGTGTTATGATAAACTTTGAGAGCAGCCGTCCCCTGCTGAGTGGTCGTCCTCCACTTCTTGATGGTCGTCCTCCATCATGCTCGTCCGATGGCCGTCCCCATCGTTGACCTTTTCTATCCGATGGCCGTCCCCATCGTTGATATTTTGGCAGCCGTACCCTGCCAGGTGGTCGTCCTCCACCTTTGATGGTCGTCCCCATCATATTTCTTTTATGCCCAACAGAGCAGCCGTCCCCTGCTAGGTGATCGTCCTTCACCTTTGATGGTCGTACCCCATCATCTGTTTATTTCATTTATTCTTTAACCCGATGGCCGTCCCCGTCGTGGTCCCTTTTCTTTTTTAACCCGATGGCCGTCCCCATCGTTGGTTACTTTACCTTTGTGAACTTGATGGCCGTCCCCGTCATGTTTCACCAATCCCCAGAGAATGTTACTACTTTATCTTGATGGCCGTCCCCCTCATATTATCTTAGTTTTCCCAGCTAGTCGGCCGTCCCCGTCTTGGCTTTATCTTTTATCCCCAGCATGTCGGTCGTCCCCGTCATCGCTTTATTTTACACACTTTCCCCAGCATGTCGGCCGTCCCCGTTTACCCAGCAGTCGTCCTCTGCTCGACGGTCGTCCTCCGTCGCCCACACTTTACAATATACTTTATTTGCTTTTACAATCTATATCCCTTTTCTTCTTCATTTCTGTGAGTGCAAATTTTGGACTGTCTTTGGTATTCAACCACAAGTTATCTTGTTTGCCTGTTAAGCCGCCGCTTACAACCTGCACAGCTAACTCATGCTTGAATAGGGGCAGCTGTAAACACCCCAAATTTGCCCTCACCCATTCACACATGACTTGTGATCATCTCATATGCATAAACACAATCACATCATCTCATGTCTCATTTGGTTTCACTGGATAGTTTCTAAGGCATCTGCACCTAGGGTTTGTGATCTGAGCAACCTCAGGGCATCTTGAGCCATTCCAAAGGCCACTAATCAACTCAAAGGGGTCCATGTGTGTTCTTATATCATGTTACATCCTCACAAAGTCAAAATTGCAGAGGGATCACAAGAACTAGGGTTTGAGTGGATGCAGAGCCAGGATGAACTGCACAGTTGACTGAAAATTAGGGTTTTGGTTTCAGAGGCCATAACTCCAAATTTTTTGGTCATTCTTATTTCCATTGGTCTCTATATGGTATAGGGAGTATGCATATCAATTTTCATGAAGAAATTCCATGGGGAAGTCATCTGATCAAGAGTTGACTTTTCAGACAAGTCAGTGTAAAATCAGGGCATCTGAGGCCCCCAATGACCCAACCAATGGTTGATCTTCATCATTTTGAGTGTATATGATCTTTATTTGATCATGGAAGAAGTTTGAAGTTCATAAAAATCAAGAATTTAGGGTTTTTGCAAATGTTGACTTTTTGGGCATAGTTGACTTTTCAAGAATGCATCATTCTAGGTCAATTTTCAAGCCTTGATTCATGATCCAAAAAGGCTTCAAATGGAAAAACTTTGGTCATGAAAGTTGTAGATCTCATCTTTCCCTTTTCAAAAAGTACAAGAACATGACCAAATTCTTCTTGGATCAAAAGTTATGGCCATGCAAAGTTGCCAAAAATCATTGTTTTTCAAGTTATGCACTAAATGGAAATTTTGCTAAGTCTTGAACCAATGCATTATGCAGCCTCAAATTCATGTCAAACCAGCATGTGAACTTTCTCTAAGTTACAAAAATCAGTTTTGGACCAAGAATGTCATGGTTTCATGTTTGGTTAGGCTAAGAAGTCACATGTGAACCATAAGCCAACCAACTTGCAAAATCACTCATAACATTGTGCCAACTTGCTGCATTGAGTGCTGAGCTAAGCTAGGCCTCTCCCTCACCCATGCTGCACCAGAACCAACTTTGTACTTGGCTAGAGTTGAGCCATGCCCTATCTTACACAAAGTTAACCTTTATGCAAAAGCAAACTCACCCATCATGGCAGGCCAAGTCACATCAAACAACCAATCAGAATTGTTTATTGTATCCATTTGCAAGCTAAACATAGCTTTAAGCAAGGCTGAAACATAGCATTGAATCACTTACACAAAAACTCACCTCATTGCAAGTTCCTTCGAATCACTCTCCACAGTCTTCAAACACTTAAACTCTCATCATCACTCAACTCACCACACCTCATAGACAAGAAACACCCCAAGCATAAGCCTGAAACAAGCCTGAAAACTCCATTGCCATCATTCACCTCAAGCTGCAGATTCTATCGAATCTCTCACCCTAGCTCATAAACACACAAACCAACACCACAGATCATCTCTACACATCCTCTGGACCTCAAACACCCCATCACCATGACCTGAAAGTGCCAGAATTTCATCTGCCATTTTTGACTGAACTGAAGCTGAAGCATTCGAATCTCATTATCCAGCAAATCTAAACTCCATTTGAGCATTCAAGCACCTTTGGGGGATCAAGTGGAGCAGCTTGCATCAAAGGAAGTGGCCTGAAAGTTCCTAAATCAAGAGCTGCAAATCTCAGGTAACTCAAAAATAATTTTTTCCAGAAATCTCTTTTTATGTTACAAACTTGTTCTTCATGATGCACTGATCATTCTGGTACCTTTAGTTTTTGAAATGGTTTTGTTTTAAGCATTTAATTTGAGTTTGAAGCTTACGAACCCTAGAACTTAGTTTCTTCGATTCAGATGATTTAGGTAATATAAATTTGTTTTAGGTTAGGGTTTTGGTTCGTGAGAGTGAGAGGAACATTTCCCTGGCTTTAGTTTTCATTTTTATTACGTTTTGAGGAAGTTAGGTGTTTCTCAGGTGAGGGTTGGCCGGAGAAGACGACCGGAAGTCTTCTCCGGCAGCCTGAGAGTGATTAGGGTTAATTGCATTTAATTAGGGCAAGGTTCAAACGTGGGCCATTGGATCAGGTTTCGCGCGCGTGTTTGAGTGGTTCAGATCAGTTCATTAGTTTTAATTAGGTTTAATTAAATTAATAAATCAAGATTAATTCAGTTTGAATCCTGGCCACAGGATTGCGCGCCAGTCAACCTTTTTAAACCCAGACACAATCCTAGCCATCCATTCAGCTTACTTTCCATTTAATTTGATTTTAATTCATATTTATTTCATTTATTTTGCACATTTATTTTAAAATAGTTAAAAAATCATAAAAATTATGAAACTTTTTCTTTAAGGTTTTATTAATTTTTATGGCACAAAAACATTTTTATTTTATTTTTTATCACTAAAAAAGTATTTTTAAATATTTAAAAGATTATTTTTAATTGATTAATGAGAATTAATTAATTAAAAATACTTTTAGGTATTTAAAAATTACAAAAAAATTCATGAAATGTTCTAAGACATTTAGAAACATTGTCCAACCTTCAAACCAAATTTCTTTTTTGATCTTGATGCATTTTAAGAATTTTTCATTGAATTAAATCATTTTTGATGCATTATTTTGTTCATAAGTTTGAAAATTCATTTCTGCCTATTGGTGAAGGTTGAGACATTGATTCTTCTTGCATTGTTTTCCATTTAGCATGAACTTTCAAGGATAAAAAGGCCATGATTTGATCTTGCATTTTCTAATTGATTGGCATTTCTTTTGTTACAAACCCTAAAAAACCCTAATAACTTGTAAAATTCATAACTTGAGTTTGGTTGAGAGTTGAGAGTTCCCCTTTGGGCAGTGATTCATTATAGGTCTAGGGTTTCTTTGGGTACCATTTTCCATTTTTTATGTTAGGGTTTACTTCTGTTTTTGGTTTGTGTTTGATGTTTGATCCATGAACCCTAATTTGGGCTTCCTCTTGCATCCTTCTTGCATTTCCTTGCATAACTTGACTTGCCATTGCATTTTGTGCATTCTTATGATTCATTTGACAATCTTAAGACATATAGGAATCATGTTTGATCATTGCATTGCATATTTGCCATGTCATTTGTCTTGTATGTTTCATAACATTTCATGTTTGTCCATGCTCCTCAACTTGCATCATTTGCATCCATGACTTTGTATGAACATCTCCAGGTCTTGCCTCATGTTTGCAGCACCTCATGGCATCATAATCATCATCACCATGCTTCTGGTTGTGCTTTGCCTCATGCCATTTCATCTCCTCTTGCATTGCATTGCATTTCTTTCTAACATTGCAGGTGGTAAGTAACTTGAGAAGTGAATTTGCCTTCACTTCTCATAACCTCTATTCTCATCTCTCTTGCATACCTTGCTGCATTCTTATGTGTGTTTGAGTTTGAGCTTGCTCATTCTTCTTCCTCCCACTTTCTTTCTTCAAGTGACTTGACTTCTTGAATGAAGCAAGTCACTTTGCTTCTCTTGATCTTGTTCATCTGCTTCCTGGTGGTTCATCTGAAGATTGTTCTTGAAAACCTCACAAACATTAGGACCAACCAAGCATGATAATGAATTAGGATTTTGATTAGTCTCCCCCATAGTTTTTACCTTTGTGTCTCTCCTTGAGTCATCCCCCCTCACCTCATAATCAGGGACTAAACCCTCAAGGCTTTAAGACTTTGTGATTAAGATCATGCCTGCATCCTTCTTTTAGGATGGAGTGTATAACTTTAATCCTAAGTCTTGGACCCTTAAGGTGTTGAACTCTCTTAATTAATCCATCTAATAATCATCAAGACATTACACTTGTAACTTGGGCCTTGCATTAGGGTTCTAATTCTTCCTTAATTGGTTAAGAAGGACTAACCCTAAAGTTAATGGACAAGTCCCCCTCAAGTTGTCTTACAAATCATAAAAAAACACTTCATCATCATATCATTAATAAAATCCACTTAATCAAAGGTTTGTTCTGTCATGGGTTTAATCCCTAATCATGGATTAAGCTGAGGATCCTTCCTCAGCTTAAACACCCTCATCTATTATCCTTCTTTTAGGATAGTGTAATGAGCCTGTTAAATCCCTGATTATGGCTTAACCTCATTACTTAACACTAAACAAAAATCACAAAAAACATCTAATTAATCACAAGTAGGTTAATGATCTTAACCCTACATCAAAGGTGATTAAGTGTGAGAATCTGACTTCGCACTTAAGGTAATTCTCATTACCCCTAATCAGAGGGATGATGTGATGAGTTTACCAAATCCATTGATTTAGGTTTAAGCTCATTATCTTATGACAAACTCCAAAAAGAAATAAAAGACTGAAAACTCAAAAACAAACAATAATCGTCTCCTCCGGGATTCTTTTCTCATCATCTTCACTCACAATCGAGAACTTGCTTCTTCCGTCTAATGCAAGACAGTAAGCATCTGTGCCAGACAGATCATACACTTGAGCATTGACAAGCAAGCAGTTCACCAGTCAATTCATCTTTCAGTCTCTTTGGGTCGAACTACGGTGTTCTGACTTCCTCATTGCACGAGAGGATACGTAGGCATAACTTAACAGTTATCGAACAAAAGTCTCTGTCCATTCCCCCTCTTTCCAGCTTTATTCTCTTAGCCTCATGATCATGAGCATACTCTTTCCTTACACTGACACTACACTTATGCACTTCACACTTCTTTTACACTGACACCTGTACATTCTTTTCCAGCTACTTTACACACAGATTGCACTGACACTACCCCTTTAAAACACAAATCTTTCAAGCGCGGATCCCGTCGAGTACGACGGACAATCTGGGTGCTAATACCTTCCCAGGTTGTAACCAACCCCCTTTCTCAGTTTCTCTGGTTCGCAACCGTCTTATCCATATCTTTCTAGGTCTATGCAGCATTACCTTTCCTCCGGGATAAAAATGCCTAGCTGGCGACTCTTTTCATCTCCAGTGAGTTCACGGCTGTGTGTTCTCACTGTTCCCTTCGCCGACCGTTCGCGTCTGTACCCTCATCTGACCCTGTTTCATTTGTCGGGAGCGACATGAAGCATGTGAAAGTTATGGCTGGTCAAAGTTCAGTTGACTTTCCTTAAGAAAATCCTAATTTAGAAACTCCTGATTCTTGATGATCTGAAACTTCCTTGATGAATCATGATCAACCCTTGATCAAATGATGAATTTTACTTCCTAAACTTGATGTTGGAAAAAAATATTGAAGTATGACTTTAATTTGACCATAGTTGACCTCAGTTTTACTTTTTAACTACTTTGACTGATTTTTGCAGATCTGATCATCTGACTGGACAAACTTATTGGGAAAGCCTTGAAACTTGACATGGGGATTCTTGAACACATGTGGGATGTTATGAATCTCACTTGAGGCCTTGAAACTCATTTTAACCTGAGGAAACACAAAACCGTAGTTTTGGACACTTAACTTAGGAGGAGGCATTGTTTGGGGAAACTTCCATACTTCTTGACCAATTGGGAGTCTTGAGGATCTTATGATCATTTAGAAGTCTTGAGAGAAGTTGTCTTGATTGTGGGAGGGAAAATTTTGAGGTGCAACAGTATGCATATAACGTGTTTGTTGTTTTGCATGTATTTCTCCAGTGTTCTAACGTTTATGCCATTTCAGGCACTATAGCTCCCAAGAAGGTTCACAGACAGCCAACCGTGCACATATAGCCTACAAAGGTGAATAGAGAGAGCAATGGAGCAGATGCAAGCGGATTTGGCTGATTTAAGGACAAGAATGGACAACTTCATGACCCTCATGGCTGGGATGGGTCAAACTCAAGAGCGCTTGCGCGAGATGGTGGAGAATAATCAAGCCAGGAACAATGGGACATCAGATGGAGGTAATCGCATTGGGGCCGACGCCCGTCACGTTGAAATCCCTGTGGTGCAACCAGGGGTCACTATTATCAATGATGGAGTTGTAAACACCCCAAATTTTCCCTCACTAATTTCACACCATGGCTTGTAATCTTTCATGTTTGCATTAGTATAGGCATACTATCTCATATTGCATTTTTTCTTCACTGCATAAGTTCAAGTTCATCTGCATCTAAGGTTTGTGATCTGAGCAATCTAAGATTCCATTTGATCCATCCCAAAGGACTCAAAGCTTTCCAAGATGGTCCATGTGTGTTCTATCATCATTTTATGTCACTCAAAGTTCATGTAAGTCAAGAGATCACAAGAACTAGCAAGGCATGGAAGCAGAGCTAGGGTTTTCACTACACAGATGACCAAAATTAGGGTTTTGGTTTCAGAGGCCTCAACTCCAAAATTTTGGGCCATTCTTATTTCTAATATTCTTAAGATGTTATAAGAATCATGTGTACCAAGTTTGATGAAGAAATTCATTGTGGAAGTCATTTATTCACTGGGTAACTTTTTGAGCAAGTTGAGTCAAAATCAGGGCATCTGAGGCCCCCAACAATAGAACCAAAGGAATATTTTCATCAAATTGAAGTTCTATGATCTATATTTGATATTAGAAAAGGTTGAAAGTTCACAAGATAGAAGAATTTTGAGCCATTTGCAAAGTTTCCAAAAATGGAAATGACTTGTAATGGAAACTTTCCATTTTGGGAAACTTTTTCAACCTCCTCTTTCTTGATCAAAATTGCTTCAAATGAAAAATTCTTGGTCATGAAAGTTGTAGATTAGGTCTTTCCCTTTTCAAAAAGTACAAGAACTTGTCCTGATTCATTATAGAACTCAAGTTATGATCCTTCAAAGTTGGCAAAAATCCTATAATTTTCAAGAATGTACCAAAGAGGGATTTTTGCAAAACCACTTGCCAAGGCATCAAATGACTTCAAATGTGTACAAATATGTCATAACATGATCAAACAACTTCAAAGCATCAATATTGGCCCAAGAATTGGAAGGTTTCATGGCTTGAATCACAAGAAACGCCAAAGAGGAAAAATTTGCAAAAACACATAGAAACCCTAGCTGCATGTGTTCCAGCTCATCCATTTCAATCCTATGGCCTTCCTTGATCCATGCTGAGCCCAGCCATGCCCCTAATCCAGCTCTAACTCGTGCCATGCCTCAAGTACACCTAAGCTTGACTTTTTGCAAAACCACCCATACCAATCAAGCTAGGCCACCACCCACTCTCTGACCAATCAAGACATGATATACACACATTATGGAACCAAAACACACAATGCTTGAAGCCTGAAACCTCCCAAAACTCAGATTACATAAAACTTGCACAAAACTTCATCTCTTCGAAACTCCCAACTCAGCCATCAAAACTTCAAAATTCTTTCACCAATCATCTCCACACAACCCCAAGATCATTTCCCACCCTTCACATTGGCCTGAAACCATCTCAAACAAAAACACGATTTCAGCTTCCTCTGAACTGAAACCTTCAAAGCAGCCAACATAAACTTGTTTCAAGCTTGCCAGAAGCATCAAAGGGTTCATTGGAGTGGAAAAGCACCAAGGAGGTGGCCAGAAAGCTCCAGATAGCAAAGCTTCATCTCAGGTATACCTCAAGAACATTATTTCCAGAAATGTCTTTTTAAGTTCTTAGATGAATCTTCATGATGTGCTGATGATCCTGATGTGTTTATTTTGCAAAATGATTGAGTATTAAGCATGTATGAGTTCTCTTAAAGTTTTTGACCTAAGAATGTTTTGCTTCGATTTTCCCTTTTGATGCATGATAAATGAATTTTGTTTGGGGATTTAGGTTCATTTATGTATGGGGATCATTTCTGGGCAGAAAAATTAGGTTTTAGATGCTTAGGGAGAGAGATAGGGTTTTTGCTCGCTGGAGAAGATGACCGGAACACTGTTCCGGTCATCTAAAAGTTTTTAGGGTTAATGACGTGTAATTAGCTAGGTTTGAATTCTGACCCTAGGATCTTGTGTTGGCGCGTGTTTTCAATGGTCCAAATCATTTCATTAACCCTAATCCAGTTTAATTTTAATTAATTAAGTCAGGATTAATCCCAGCCCTTGGATTACGCACTAGTCAACCCCATTCCCCCCCCCCCCCAGTTTGAATCTGGACCCTCAGATGTGATTACTTCCCCTTTATTTTATTTTTATTTCATTTTTTTGTATTTTTCTTTCATAATTTATTAAAAATAGCAAAATCCATTTTAATATTCTGAAATTTTTTGTCAAGACTTTTATTAATTTTCAGAAACCAAAAATATTTTTATTTTTATTTTTTGCATTAAAAACATATTTTAAAATCATTTAAATGTTTTATTTAATTAATTAATTGATTTTAATTAATTAAAAATACATTTAAGTATTTAAAAATCACCAAAAAAATCAGAGAGCATTCTTAGACATTTAGAAGCATTTAAAAACTTACCTTACAAATTTCTTTTTGGTTTTATTCACACTTTGAGATTTTTCAATGAATTAGGGTTCTTAAAAATGTTCATTTTCTAACCCTAACTTCAAAAATTCATAACCCTAGAACCAAGTTGAGTTTGTGAATGGTTCTTTTTGCATTGTTCTATGCATGTCTTCTAGCATCCAAAAACATTTTTGTTTCATTTTTACCTTGCATTTTCAAATTGTTTGGCATTTTACATTGAAGATCACCCAAAAACCCTAGGTAACTTGGAAAATTCATAACTCCTCCTAGGTTTAGCTTCTGACCTTCCCCTTTGGATGGTAACCTAATATAGGTTTAGGGTTCCTTTGAGTGCATTTTCAATTTTAATCTTGTGCATTGCTTCTGTTTTGGTCATGAGCATCTCATACTTCCATAAAACCTTAATTTTACATGTTCATTTGCATTCATCTTGCATATGCATCCATACATGAACTTGTCATGACATCTCAAGCATTTGTATGTCATGTTAGACATCCTAGGACATGTTAGAACATTGCTTGATCATTCATTAATTCATTTGGTATGCTTTGCATTCATAACATTTCATGAACATACATGTGTTTTCAAGCTTCTAACTTGCTGTCGCTCCCGATAAATGAAGCTAGGGTCAAATAAGGGTACAGACGCGAACGGTCGGCGAAAAGAACAATGAGAACACACAGCCGTGAACTCACTGGAGATGAATAGAGTCGCCAGCTAGGCATTTTTATCCCGGAGGAAAGGCAGTGCTGCATAGACCTAGAAAAAGATGGATAAGACGGTTGCGAACCAGAGAGACTGAGAAAGGGGGTTGGTTACAACCTGGGAAGGTATTAGCACCCAGATTGTCCGTCGTACTCGACGGGATCCACGCTTAAAAAATTTGTGTTTTAAAAGGGGTAGTGTCAGTGCAATCTGTGTATAAAAATAGCTGGAAAAGATGTACAGGTATCAGTGCAAAAGTGTGAAGTGATGTGAAGTATGAAAGTGTCAGTGCAAGGACAAGAGTGAAATGCTCATGATAATGAGGCCAAAAGAAAGAGACTAGAAGGAGGGGGAATATACAGAGACTTTTGTTCGATAACTGTTAAGTTATGCCTACGTATCCTCTCGTGCAATGAGGAAGTCAGAACACCGTAGTTCGACCCAAAGAGACTGAAAGATGAATTGACTGGTGAACTGCTTACTTGTCTATACTCAAGTGTATGACCTGTCTGGCTCAGGTGCAAACTGTCTTGCATTAGACGGAAGAAGCAAGCTCTCGTTTATGAGTGAAGATGATGAGAAAAGAATCCCGAAGGAAACGATTATTGTTTGTTTTTGTATTTTCAGTCTTTTATTGCTTGTGAAAGTTTGCCATAAGTTAATGAACTTAAGCCTAAACCAATGGGTTTGGCAAACTCATCACATCATCCCTCTGATTAGGGGTAATGAGAATTACCTTAAGTGTGAAGTCAGATTCTCACACTTAATCACCTATGGTGTAGGATTAAGATCATTAACCTACTTGTGATTATTTAGATGTTTTTGTTGTTTTTGTTTAGTGTTGAGTAATGAGGTTAAGCCATAATCAGGGATTAAACAGACTCATTACACCATCCTAATAGAAGGATAATAGATGAGAATGTTTAAGCTGAGGAAAGCTCCTCAGCTTAATCCATGATTAGGGATTAAACTCATGACAAAACAAAGCCTTTGATTAAGTGGATTTTATTTAATGATATGATGAAGAAATGATTTTTATGGTTTGTAAGACAACTTGAGGGGGACTTGTCCATTAACACTAGGGTTAGTCCTTCTTAACCAATTAAGGAAGAATTAGAACCCTAATGCAAGGCCCAAGTTACAAGTGTGATGTCTTGATGATTATTAAGTGAATTGATTAAAGGATTTAAACACATTAAGGGTTTAACACTTAGGATTAAAGTTATACACTCCATCCTAATAGAAGGATGCAGGCATAAGCTTAATCACAAAGCCTTAAAGCCTTTAGGGTTTAGTCCCTGATTATGAGATGAGAAGAGAAGACTCAAAAGAGACACAAAGGTAAAACTAAGAGGGGAGACTAATCAAAACCCTAATCATTGTCATGCTTGGTTGTCCCTAAGGTTTGTGAGGTTTTCAAGAGCAATCTTCAAAGAGAACCACCAGGATGCAGATGAACAGGATCAAGAGAAGCAAAGTGACTTGCTTCATTCAAGAAGTCAAGTCACTTGAAGAAAGAAAGTAAGAAGAACAAGAATGAGCAAGCTCAAACTCAAACACATATAAAAATGCAGCAATGGATGCAAGAGAGATGAAAAGAAAAGTCATGAGAAGTGAAGGCAAATTCACTTCTCAACATCACTTACCACCTGAAATGTTAGAAAAGAAATGCAATGCAATGCAAAATGAGATGAGATGACATGATGAGAAACAAAACCAGAAGCATTTTGATGATGATAATGATGCTATGAAATGCTATAAACATGAGGCAGTACATGGAAATGATCATACAAGTTCATGAATGCAAATGAAACAAGTTAGGAACCATGAACATACATGAAAAGTTATGAAGTGCACATGACATACAACATGGCAAATATGTGATGCAATGATCAAATGTGATTCTAATATGTCTTATGATGTCAAATGAATCACATGGATGCTTGACATGTCATGGCAAGTCATGTTATGCAAGAGAATGTAAGAGGGATGCAAATGAAAGCCCAAATTAGGGTTTATAAACCAAACATCAAACAAAAACCAAAAACAGAAGCAAACCCTAAGATAAAAAATGGAAAATGCCACTCAAAATACCCCCAATCTTATACTAAACCAATGTCCAAAGGGGAGGTCTCAACTCTTAACCAATCTCAAGTTATGATTTTTACAAGTTTTTAGGGTTTTTAGGGTTCCTAAACAAAAGAAATGCCAAACAAATTGAAAATGAGGAATCAAGTCAAGGCCATTTAATCTCAAAAACTACATGCTAAACACAATGCAATGCAAGAAGAATCAATGTCCAACTCTTCATAGATAGGCAGAAATGATTTTTTGAACTTAGGACCAAAATAATGCACAAAAATGATTTTAATTCAAAGAAAAATTCTCAAAATGCATCAAGATCCAAAAAGAAATTTGGTTTGAAGGTTGGACAATGTTTCTAAATGTCTTGGAACCTTTCATGAATTTTTTGGTGATTTTTAAATACCTAAAAGTATTTTTAATAAATTAATTTCTATTAATCAATTAAAAATAATCCTTTAAATATTTAAAAATACTTTTTTAATGATAAAAATGAAAATGAAAATATTTTTGTGTCTTAAAAATTAATAAAACTCATGAGAAAAAGTTTCATAATTTTTAAACATTTTTTACTATTTTAAATTAAATATGCAAGTTAAATGAAAAAGAAATGAAAATAAATTAAAATAAATGGAAAGTAAACAGAAGGAATGGCTGAGATTGAGTCTGGATTTGAAAGCATTGACCAGCGCGCATCTGGACGGCTGTGGTTCATTCTGAGTTAATTAACCTAATTGTGAATTAATTAATCTAATTAATTGAATTAGGGCTAATCAAAGTGATCTGGGCCCTCTATCCACGCGGGAAGTCAACATTTTCAAACAATCCAACGCCCAAGATTCAAATCTCCTTAATGACCTGAGATTAGGGCAAAACAGATTCAGGTGACCGGAGAGAAGCTCCGGTCATCTTCTCCGGTGGTATCCAAACCCTAGAACATGATTCAAGCATCTATTTCACAAATTAAACATACCTAAGTGATCCTCTAACATCCTAGGACACGAATCTATGCTCAAACATCATTTAAACACCATGAATCAAATGAATCGAAGAAAACAAAATCCACGGGCAAAATTTCAGAGGGATCATACAAACTCATTTCTCACTTATTTTTGATTCTGAAACCATCCCCATGATCAGCAAGACATGAGCAATCATATTATAACTTAAAATGCAAGCTTTGGAAGAAAGTGTTCATGTTCATACCTGAGCTGGAAAGCTTCAAAACTGAGCTTCCAGGGCCTCCTTTGCGTGCAAATGGACTTCTTTGTCTCCCCTGATGCTAATGGAAGGCTTCAAAGCTCTTGTGGATGGCTGATTTGAGAGGAACAGTTCTGGTGTAGCAGATAGCACAGTCAAGAATGGGGAGGTTTCAGGCCATTCCAATGGTGGATTCCTGCTCCTTTAGGTGTGCTTGACTTGTTGGTGAAGAAAAATGATGTGTTTGATGGCTGGATAAAAGGATTCGAAGAGTTCTGGTTTTGAAGGTGAGGAATGGTGAAGCTCAGTTCAGGCTGGTTTCAGGCTTGAATCTTGTTGGTTTCCACTCAATGAAACATGGTAAGATGATTGGTGAAAATGGTTTGGATGTTTGAAGTTTGTGGAGGAAGATTCGAAGAGTTTTGAAAAGTGAGGTGTTTTTGTGTATGTGATCTTGTGGAGTGTTTCAGCTTGGCTTCTTGATGTGTTTTGCCAGCAGATGGAAAGTATAAACAATTGCAAGTGGCCAGAGGATGTGACATGGCCTGTGGTGATTGGGATGTTTGCTTTTGCCAAAAGTCCACTTTTTGTGTAAGAGAGGTATGGCTTGGTTCTAGACTAGTACAAAGCATGGGCTGGCGCAGCAAGGGTGAGGGGAAGGGCTAGCAAAGCTCAGCATCCAATGTGGCAAGTGGTAGGGAGTGTGATCATGAGTTTTGCAAGTTGGTGCAACTTTGGTTCACATGTGACTTTCTCATTCCACAAGCCATGAAACATGAGCATTCTTGGTTCAATTCTGACTTTTAGAGTTTATGTGATGTTTGTTTCATGGTTTGATGTCAACTAGAGGTTACAAAAAGCCTTGGTTCATGATTTTGCAAAATTCACATTTGAAGCATGTCTTGAAAATCAATGATTTTAGCCAACTTTGTCACACCATAACTTTTGATCCAAGAAGAATTTGATCATGTTCTTGTACTTTTTGAAAAGGGAAAGATGTATTCTACAACTTTCATGACCAAAGTTTTTCCATTTGAAGCATTTTTGGATCAAGAATCAAGGCTTGAAAAATGACCTAAAATGGAGCATTCTTGAAAAGTCAACTATGCCCAAAAAGTCAACATTTGCAAAAACTCCAAATTATTGATTTTTGTGGACTTCAACCTTCTTCCATGATCAAATAAAGATCATATACACTCAAAATGATGAAGAATGCCCATTGGTTGGGTCATTGGGGGCCTCAGATGCCCTGGTTTTGCACTAACTTGTCTGAAAAGTCAACTCTTGATCAGATGACTTCCCCATGGAATTTCTTCATGAAAATTGATATGCATACTCCCTATACCATATAGAGACCAATGGAAACAAGAATGACCAAAAAGTTTGGGGTTATGGCCCCTGAAACCAAAACCCTAATTTTAGGTCAACTGTGCAGTCAAACTTGGCTCTGCATCCATACCAATCCCAGTTCTTGTGATTCTTTGGAATCTTTGACTTTGAGAGGATGTAATATGATACTTGAACACATATGGATCCCTTTGAAGTGATTGGTGACCTTTGGAGTGGCTCAAGATGCCCTTGGATTGCTCAGATCACAAACCCTAGGTGCAGATGACTTAGAAGCTATGCAATGAACCAAAAATGTAATATGAGGTGATATGATTGTGTTTATGCCTATGAAATGATCACAAGCCATGGTGTGAATGGGTGAGGGAAAATTTGGGGTGTTTACAGCTGCCCCTATTCAAACATGAGTTAGCTGTGCAGGATGTAAGCGACGGCTTAACAGGCAAACAAGATAACTTGTGGTTGAATACCAAAGACAGTCCGAAATTTGCACTCACAGAATGAAGAAGAAAAGGGATATAGATTGCAAAAGGAAAATAAAGTGTATTGTAAAGTGTGGGAAATAAAGCAATGACGGGGGCGGCCGACATGCTGGGGATAAAGGGTAAAGCCAAGACGGGGACGACCGACTAGCTGGGGAAAATAAAATTATGATGGGGACGGCCATCAAGATAAAGTAAGATTCTCTGGGAAATAATGAAACATGACGGGGACGACCATCAAGTTCACAAAGGTAAAGTAACCAACGATGGGGACGGCCATCGGGCTGAAAAGGAAAAGGGACCACGACGGGGACGGCCATCGGGTTAAAGAATAAATGAAATAAACAGATGATGGGGTACGGCCATCAAAGGTGAAGGACGATCACCTAGCAGGGGACGGCTGCTCTGTTGGGAATAAAAGAAATATGATGGGGACGACCATCAAAGGTGGAGGACGACCACCTGGCAGGGTACGGCTGCCGAAAATATCGCGACATAGGACGAATGCCGGATAGGAAAGGTCAAAGATGGGGACGGCCATCAGATGAGCATGATGGAGGACGACCATCAAGAGGTGGAGGACGACCACCTAGCAGGGGACGGCTGCTCTCAAGGTTTGTCTTGACATAGGACGAATGTCAGATAACCAAAATCAACAATGGGGACGGCCATTGGATAAAATGATGAAGGACGATCATCAAGGGTGGAGGACGACCACCTAGCAGGGGACGGCTGCTAAATCAACGATGGGGACGGCGATCGGATGAGCATGATGGAGGAAGACCATCAAGAAGTGGAGGACGACCACTCAGCAGGGTACGGCTGCTCTCAGGGTTTATCGGGACACAGGACGAGTGTCAGATAAAAAGAAGATTTGTTCACTTGGCGATCTACTGGGGATAAAGTAAACACGGACGAGCGTTTACAACCAAGAAAAGAAAGTATAAGTGTTTGGTACTTGTGTATGGATTAAAGATGCGGATGAGCATCCTTAAAACTATGATACGGACGAGTATCATGTAGAAACAAAAACTGATACGTGTTCAAAGATGATGATACGGACGAGTATCATCCGGTTAACAGAGAACACGGACGAGTGTTGCATCTGAAGGGACTCCTCTGGGGAATAGTAGACACAGACGAGTATCTATATTCAAAAAGACATGGGTGTTTGACATGGTGTATGAATTAAAGATGCGGACGAGCATCCTTAGGACTATGATACGGACGAGTATCATGTAGAAACAAACACTAGACGCAATGTTCTGAGATGATGATACGGACGAGTACCATCTGGTTAACAGAGAACATGGACCAAAGTTGAATCTGAGGGGATTTGAGTGGTATATACAAGATACAGACGAGTATCAGTATAAGTGTAACATGGTGTATAGATGAATGTTTACCGCTGGGGAGAGTGACACGGACGAGTGTCAAGAGAGAAAAGTGTAGTATTATAAGTATATAGGTTGTGAAAGGGTAAGTGACTGCGCTGGGGATATGACACGGACGGGTGTCGAGAAAGTGTATATAGGTATATGTGAGTGCAAAGAGGACGTCTTTGGCTTTCTGCTGGGGTATAACACGGACGGGTGTCAAAAAGAGTATATACTGGTGTTTGTGAATTGTGAGGTAGCTGCTTTTGTCGGGGATCCCGGTGGGGATTTTTGTATATTGTTGATGAACTGTCATTATTCACAAGTATTGATTCATAACATGGCTCATGATTATGCTATGTGTTGGATTTTTGCCGTAATGCTCCGTGCTAAAACGGAATGCTACGCTTTGTGGGTGAATATGATGCGAATGCTATGATTGTGCAAAGGTATCAAAACCGGGATTCGGATCCCGTTGCTGCGAAGATCTTCGATCGATCTGTATGAAGTGGACATCCCAGCTGGGGATAAGATCACTGGTAGACCTGGTGAGATGTATCTGCTTGGGGATACAGGTCATTGATTGACATATCCTTGTAATGAGGGACCCAGCTGGGGGTTGTAGAAGTCTTCTGTACTCTGTTGTGATCTTCATGCATTGCTCTTCTGAATAGAGGCTGAGACTCTGTGGGGAGATGGTTCCCTGACTTTGTACTCGGCTGAGGGCGAGACGGCAACTCGGCTGGGGAGAAAGAGAGATCCTTGACTCAGTCGGGGATGTAGGTGCCTTCTGCGATGCCTGGCAGCTCTGATGGGGAAGTCATGAGAGGCAACTCAGCTGGGGAGAAAGCACTTCGGGTGCCATAATTGAGTGTAGACTTGCCAGCTTGCTGGGATGAAGCTTTCATGCCCCAAGTTGCGCTTTGGGTACCTGCAACCCTGAAAAAGATAGAGAAGCGCACAAAGTAATCCCGAGGTATCCCTTACTGGATTCCGTCATAGGAGTTAAGCACCTTCGAGAGTAAGTATATTCCCTGCAAGCATGTGTTTTTTTATTTTCTTAGAGAGAAGCATCCGTACTCGTGCAATCAGTTTTTTAGAGACATCAGACATTCTTTGCAAAATAAAAATGTACAAAACGAAACAATGACTGAAAAATCTGATTTTATTAATTCATGTGCCCTGAATTGGCAAGATACAGTCAAAGAAACAAATCCCCTGAAATGAGGAGATTGTCACAAATTGAGAAATAAAGTGCTGGCAATGTTGATGACGCTTTAAGGAGCTTCCTCTTCTGCTATGACTCGTATGACAATGACGTTCTTCTCGTCTTGCTTTCTGAAGAAGGCTGATTCTGATTGAAGCTTGATTCTGTTGAAGCCTTCCAAGTTGTAAGTGATACAGACGAATTCAGAATGCAGTTGTTCGCTCATTCCCTTATTTTGCATGGATCGCCCTTTCGGGTTTTCAATCCATCGGGATACCCATTTTTGCCTGAGCTGTCCAATGCGGCTTTTCAACTCAGCGGGTGTACATTTTTTTATTTTCCCTTACTTTTGCCCGAGTCTTTTATTCTGTTTCTGACTCGCCGGGATGCCCTATTTTTGCCTGGACTTACATTCTGTTTTTATGTACAGCGGGTCATTTCATGCGAAGTATTTTTTAACTGCATCTGAATTCACAGGGGACGGGAAGTCTTCACCATCCATGGTACTGAGCATCAGTGCTCCACCAGAGAAAACTTTCTTTACCACGAATGGTCCTTCATAATTTGGAGTCCATTTGCCTCTGTGGTCTGTATGAGGAGGGAGGATTCTTTTCAGCACAAGATCTCCCACTTGGTACTCTCGGTGCCTGACTTTCTGATCGAAGGCCTTCTTCATTCTCTTCTGATATAACTGCCCATGACAGATTGCAGCTAATCTCTTCTCTTCGATCAGACTCAGTTGCTCGTATCGGGCCCGGACCCATTCTGCTTCACTCAGTTTAACATCCATCAGTACCCGTAGGGAGGGTAATTCAACTTCCACTGGTAAGACTACTTCCATACCATATACAAGTTGATACGGTGTTGCCCCAGTGGACGTTCTGATTGACGTGCGGTACCCGTGCAAGGCAAATGGTAGCATTTCATGCCAGTCTTTGTAAGTGACTACCATCTTCTGTACAATCTTCTTGATATTCTTATTTGCTGCCTCAACAGCTCCATTCATCTTTGGCCTGTAAGGAGAAGAGTGATGATGTTGAATCTTGAAGTCCCGGCACAGCTCTGCCATCATTTTGTTGTTGAGATTGGAACCATTATCAGTAATGATCCGCTCGGGAACTCCATACCGACAAATGATGTCTCTTTTCAGAAATCTAGCTACCACTTGCCTGGTGACGTTTGCATATGAGGCTGCTTCAACCCACTTGGTGAAATAATCAATGGCGACCAAGATGAATCTGTGGCCATTTGAAGCAGTTGGCTCAATCTTACCATTCATGTCAATGCCCCACATAGCAAAGGGCCAGGGTGAAGACATTATGTTCAAAGGATTTGGAGGCACATGCACTTTGTCCGCATAGATCTGGCATTTGTGACATTTTCTAGCATAGGCACAACAGTCGGCATCCATTGTGATCCAATAATAGCCTGATCTTAACAACTTCTTAGCCATTGCATGTCCTCCAGCATGGGTACCAAAGGAGCCTTCGTGCACTTCATGCATCAACACATCTGCTTCTGTCTTGTCAACACATCTGAGGAGTACCATGTCAAAGTTCCTTTTGTATAAAGACCCATCAGTGTTCAGAAAGAAACTACCAGCAAGCCTTCTCAAGGTCTTCTTATCATTGGAAGATGCCCCAGGTGGGTATGTTTGATCCTCCAAGAAGCACTTAATGTCATGGAACCAAGGCTTATCATCTTTGACAACATCTGCTGCAAATACATATGCTGGTCTGTCGAGTCTGGACACTGAAATCTGAGGTACAAAGTTGGCAGCTTGAACTTTGATCATGGATGAAATGGTAGCAAGAGCGTCTGCAAACTGATTCTCGTCCCGAGGGATATACTCAAGCTTGACTGTTGTGAAGAAAGTCAATAACCTCCTTGTATAATCCCTGTAAGGTATCAGATGATCTTGGTGGGTGTACCATTTGCCGTTGGTTTGATTGATTACCAAAGCTGAATCTCCGAATACGGTCAATGTCTTGATCCTGAGGTCAATGGCTTCCTCAAGACCCATAATGCAAGCTTCGTATTCAGCTTCGTTGTTAGTGCAGTTGAAAGTGAGTTTTGCCGAGAAAGGCATGTGAACTCCTTTAGGTGTAATGAGTACTGCACCAACACCACGACCATTCATGTTAACAGCCCCATCAAACATCATAGTCCATTCTTCTTCCGGGTCAGGCCCTTCAGTGTGAACAGGCTCTTCATGATCTTTTGCTTTAATGAACATGATGTCTTCATCAGGGAAGTCAAATTTCATAGGCTGGTAATCATCAATGGGTTGCTCAGCAAGATACTCAGACAATACACTGCCCTTGATGGCTTTCTGAGATGTGTATTGGATGTCATATTCTGTAAGGATCATTTGCCATCTTGCAACCCATCCGGTAAGAGCTGGCTTCTCAAATATGTACTTAACCGGGTCCATTTTTGAGATCAATAAAGTGGTGTGGGTCAACATATACTGCCTTAGTCGGCGAGCAGCCCACGCTAAAGCACAGCAAGTTTTCTCGAGCAGTGAATAACGCTGTTCACAGTCGGTAAACTTTTTGCTTAGGTAGTATATTGCATACTCTTTTCGACCAGACTCGTCATGCTGGCCCAGCACACACCCCATTGACTCTTCTAATACTGTCAAGTACATTATCAGAGGTCTTCCTTCAACTGGGGGCATAAGGATTGGAGGTTCTTGCAAGTATTCTTTGATCTTTTCAAAAGCCTTTTGGCAGTCTTCATTCCACCTGACCGTCTGTTCTTTTCTCAACAATTTGAACAAGGGCTCACAGGTCGCTGTAAGGTGGGATATGAACCTCGAGATGTAGTTCAATCGACCTAAGAACCCTCGGACTTCTTTCTCTGTTTTCGGTGCAGGCATCTCTTGGATGGCTTTGACTTTATCAGGGTCAACTTCAATCCCTTTCTCACTTACAATAAATCCCAGCAGCTTACCGGATCTCACCCCGAATGTGCATTTGTTGGGGTTCAACTTCAGTTGGTATTTCCTCAGACGCTTGAACAATTTGAGCAGATTTACCAGGTGGTCTTCTTCGGTGAGGGACTTGGCAATCATATCATCCACATAGCATTCGATTTCCTTATGGATCATATCGTGGAATAATGTCACCATAGCCCGTTGATACGTCGCACCGGCATTCTTGAGCCCAAATGGCATTACCTTGTAGCAGAACGTGCCCCAGGGTGTGATGAAGGTTGTCTTCTCCATGTCTTCAGGTGACATCTTAATCTGATTGTATCCTGAAAATCCATCCATGAAGGAGAATACCGAGAACTGGGCCGTATTATCCACCAATACATCAATGTGAGGTAAAGGGAAATCATCTTTCGGGCTAGCTCTGTTCAGGTCCCGGTAGTCAACACACATCCTTACTTTGCCGTCTTTCTTAGGCACAGGTACTATGTTAGCAACCCACGGCGGATAGCTAGTCACAGCAAGGAACCCGGCGTCCCATTGCTTTTGTACCTCTTCCTTGATTTTCATAGCCATGTCTGGACGAGTACGGCGCAGCTTCTGTTTGACCGGTGGGCACTCTTCTCTCAAAGGCAGCTTGTGCACAACAATGTCGGTATCCAACCCTGGCATATCTTGATAAGACCAAGCAAACACATCCACATATTCTTGAAGCAGATCAATCAATTGTCTCTTCACTGAGTCTTGCAGGCAGGCCCCGATTTTAACCTCTTTCACGTCTTCGTTTGTACCAAGATTAATCACTGCGACCTCCTCCTGATGAGGAGTAATAACCTTTTCCTCTTGTCTCAACAACCTGGCTAGCTCTTCAGGAAGCTCATATTCTTCTTCAACCCCTTCATCAGCTTGATTGATTGGATTGTCAAAGTCATACGAAGTCATAGCCGTGCTGTTGTCGGTGCTGTCTGGAAGGCACTCTCTGCAAGGGTTCAGTTTGTTCATTTTAGTGATTTGATTTTAATCTTGCTTAGAAAAGTGAAATAAAGTTGTCATTTTGAAAACACTGCCATTTATTTTTGTACAAAAAGAAAAATAGAAAAACAGTGAACGGAAAAGAAAAAGACTCGTTTGCAAAAAGATGTCTGATATTTCATTGATTAATCTTGTTGCACAAAAAGTACAGATGGCCCGATTACAAAATGAGTCTTGTCATCTTGGGCAAGATGCAAGACTTTGATGCATGCTATAAAAATACAGGAAATAATAATTACTCTGCATGAGTAACTCTTATAATTTCCTGGGAAGACCAGTTCGAGACACTGCTCCCCGGGATCTTTGGACGAATCCAGCTTTCCAGGTTGCGTTCTTCTTCTAGCTCGTCTTCCAGACAGTTGACAGCATCAGGGGTGAGCATCCCCCCACTCACAAAGTTGGGCTCTTTCGCAGCCGCTGCTTGATCTTGTTGAGTTGGTCTGTAACCCAACCCAAATCTGTCCTCCTTCTTCTCCACCGATAACAGTTTGCCCCAGCCTTGGGCGCTTCCTTCCTCAACAACCTTCCGGGCTTGTTGGTATGATGATATTGAAGTACCAGGTACAGCAGATGTTTCATTCACATTCAAAGCTTCAAACCCCTGGCTCATTGTTTCATGGATCTCCCCGTCCATTTCAATGTACTTATAAGTAGCCGGGTGGCTGACAAAAATGTCCTCCTCTCCGCAGATTGTAACGATTTGACCCTCCCACTCATATTTTAACTTCTGGTGAAGGGTAGAGGTCACGGCGCCAGCGGCGTGAATCCATGGCCTACCCAATAAACAGCTGTAGGCGGGCTGTATATCCATCACGTAGAAGGTAGTTGTGAAAGTCTGCGGGCCAATCGTTACGGGTAACTCAATCTCTCCCAGAACCGATCTCTTTGAACCATCAAAGGCTCTTACCACCAGGTTGCTGGGTCTCAACGCCAACCCGTCATATTCCAGCTTCACCAGGGCCTTTTTAGGTAAGACATTGAGGGATGACCCCGTGTCTACCAGCACATGGGAAAGGACAGCACCTTTACATTCCATGGTTATGTGCAAGGCTTTGTTATGGTTGCGGCCTTCCGTTGTCAAATCAGTATTAGTGAACCCTAGTCCATGACTAGCATTAACATTTCCAACTACAGCTTCCAGCTGATTGACAGTGATCTCTTCAGGCACGTAAGCTGCGTGCAGAACTTTGAGTAGTGCATTCCGATGGGCTTCGGAGCACATAAGCAATGACAGGATTGAGATCTTGGAAGGCGTCTGATGAAGCTGATCCACTATTTTATAATCACTCTTTTTGATGATTCGCATGAACTCATCAACCTCTTGATCGAATGGTGTTTTCAAAGCTTCCTTAACAGCTTGATCTTCCTGCACAGGGCCCTTCCCTTTTGCCTTGGCAGCAGCTTCTGCTTCGGCAGTGGGTCTCTGAATTTGTGGGGCGAAGAGACGTCCGCTTCGAGTGAAGCCTCCGCCTCCTCCCACATTGTCTACTTGTAGTGCAGGGGTTGATGATTCAAAAGTGATCCTTTGTCCTTCACAGTACAGGTCAGAGCCGTAATGCCAGGGGATGGCATTACTGCTTTCGTAGGGTACTGGTCCAGGCACCGTGATAGTGACTGGACTGACCGCAGCTGTTGAAGGAACTGTAATAGTCTGTGGATCATAATAAATTGTAACTGGTGCTCTGATGGGAGCAACACCTTCTGAATTGTAGGCAGAGTTGTTTTCAGGATCATAAAATATTGTGACAGTTGAGACATCTTCATGATTTGTTGCTGGTGTTGTAGGAGACAATGGCGGAAGGATGGATGTTGTTGTTGTAGGAGTTTCAAAATGGAGTGGTGATGGAGTTGTAGAAGGAACATTCGTTGACATCTGATCAGTTGAAATGACAGATGAAGTACTTGTTGATGAAACTGAAGAATCGTCAGGAACAATGGTTGTTGCAGTTGTAGGAGGTTCTGGAGCTGTTGCTGATGAGATTGCTGGATTTGTTGGAAATGATGTGGTGATCTGAAGCTGGCCACTCTGAATGAGGCCATCTATGCCATTCCTCAAATTATCGCACCCATTTACCGAGATATTGCAGTAAGCACAACCCAACTCACACCCCGGGAACATTTGACATTCCAGGAGTTGAGCCTTGATTTCCACCAACGGTGTCCGGATCTGACCCACACTGGTTATTAAATAAGACGGCTTGTCTTCTTCAATAGCGTTAATTCTGGGACCACCGTGATTTGGCATCGGGTTCTTATTGACATTGGGTGGTGGTGCGAAATTCAGAGCTTTTGAGTCTACCAGGTCTTGTACCTTCATATGCAGAGCTCTGCACTTTTCTGTACTGTGGCCAGGTGCATTTGAATGGAAGGCACATCTGGCGTTGGAGTCATAATTCCTGGGTAGACTGTTGGGATCTGGAGGTGCCAACGTCCTTAGTTCAACTAGGTTGAGTTTCAGGAGTTGTGGCAGCAATGTAGCATATGGCATAGGGATTGGATCGATCACCCTATTAGCTTGAGATGGCCTCTGCTGAAATGGCCTTTGTTGACTGTTGTTGTTGGTATTGCTGTTGTTGTAATTTCTCGGAGGATACTGATTTTGTTGATGGTACTGAGGTTGTTGTTGATAGTTTTGCTGCGGAGGTTGATAGACTGGTTGAGGATGAGCTGGAGCAGGGATGGTGACGGCTGCTACAGACCGATGGACATATTGGGGCCTGCCCCTGTTGGTGTGGATGGCATTGGTCTCGCCAGTTCTTCTTGGGCCTGCAAAAGGCTTTCTTGTACTACTGGACGAGCTGGCACCATTGTCAGAAATCTTGCCCATTTTTAACAGGCTCTCGATTCTCTCCCCAGCTATGACAACATCTGCAAAGCTAGTGGAAGAGAAAGCAGCCAGCCTGTCAATATATGTCCCCTGAAGGGTGTTCATAAACATGTCTGCCATTTCCCTTTCAGACATAGGTGGCTGAACAGCAGCAGCCAATTGCCTCCATCTCTGGGCATATTCTCGGAAACTCTCCCTTGAAGACTGTGACATTCCCATTAGGAGGGTCCTGTTGGGTGCCATATCTAAGTTGTACTGATACTGTCTGATAAAGGCTTCTGCCAAATCCTTCCAGCACCTGATAGTTGCCCTTGTTAGGTGAGAGTACCATTCCCTTGACGCTCCAGTCAAGCTGTCCTCGAAATAGAACATCCAGAGCTTCTCATCCATAGTATAGGCCTTCAGCCTTCCCAGAAATGATTGTAAATGAGTCCGGGGGCATGAAGTCCCGTTGTATTTTTCAAAACAAGGAGGCTTGAACTTATGGGGAATCCTGACCCCGTCTACCAAGCCCATGTCCATGACGTCAAAGCCCAAAGAGTTTTGAGACTCTAAGGATCTCAGCTTCTCAGCTATCTCATCCAGTCTTCTATCATAAGCTTCTTCCCTAGCACCCATTACTGTGAATTGGTCCTCCTGAGGATCTTCTTGTAGTACCCTGGCTGCAGTGGCAGTCCCTTGAACATTTGCAGGAATATTGACCTCCGGATGAAGATGGGGGCCAAATACAGGGGGGTTAACATGAGGTTGAACCCTTTCATTGTTGCTGGTGCCGGCAGTCCCTATATGTGGATCTTCTTGATTTTGCCTCTCCACCATGGCCCTCAATCTTTCCTGGCTCTGAGCCATGTTGTTCATAACTTCCATAAACTGAGTCATCTGCGTTCTCATCTCCAATCTTTCGTTTGCCATTTGATTTCTAACCTCTGCAAGGTCCTGTTGTACCTGATCCATTTGAATGCCCGGAAGATTGTTACGGGTTGGATAACGGTGCGGACGGTTGAGGGGAAATACCCGGCGCCTAGCAATAGTTCCTGAACATCACAACAGAGTTAGCAACAATAAAACAAAAACCTACAAAACAAACAAAAGGTTAGCATGCAATGCAGTTATGCTTATTTGTTCTCAAGGTATCCGGTTTGGCATTCAGTTTTGACCCTTCCAGACCCTTGAAGATGCTGTTGACGTTGCTTTCGAAGTAAACTCGGATGAAACAAACTAATACATATATTACAAAAGTAAAATGGTACATAGTTCGTTTACAAATACAAGCCCTCTGAGGGGTCAAAATACACCACAAGAAAATAAAAAGTACAATGAATGAAAGTAACAACAAGCAAATGGTCAAACATCAAGACCAAACTCATCCTCACGAACTTCCTTGAGAAGTGCTTCGGTCACAGGATCAGCCGGACGCTCCGTGAGATTCCTGATGAGGAGATTCCGGGTTGTAACAGCTGTAGTGAGCTTCTTGTGCTGACTTTGGTCTTTTGACCTTTTCACCCCTGCTTTGATCTTCAGTTCTGATATCTCCCTCTGGGCTGCTGCCAGGGCTTCTTGCTGTTCTTTAGCACTAGCTTCCAGTTGCTCCATCTTGTCTTGAACTCTCTTGTCCTCCAGGGTACGAGCCTCGGTGATCCTGACCCACCGGGCTTGACTCTCCTTCAGGTACAAGTCTGTCCTTGCTCTCTGGAACTGGGCTTCCTTGCAAGCATTCTTCATAATTTGTTCTCCAGCTTTAGACTTTTTGATATAATCCCCAGACTTCTCAATCTTAGTCAGATGCTCTACTCTCAACTTCTCCAACCTCTCAATCTCCCTCATACCCTCACTCCTCTCCCGGAGAGTCTTATGCAAAGCCTGGGTTAACTTCTCATTTCTTTCCTTCAAGCTCTCAAACTCCTCCAAACTGATAGTGGCAGGGGGTGGTGCTGAAGATGACTCAGGCATGTCTTCTACGGTAAAGGGCATTCCAGAGAATTGGGCCCTGGCACGGGACCACTCATAATATTGTGCTGATGCCACATTGTTGCACTTCCCTAGGATGGTCACTCCCTTGGTTTGCACATTATCCCAGGCCCAGGCAGCCTGCCTAACAGTAGCCAGATTAGTCTTGTTCTCACAATAAAGAGTCTCCACCAAGTCCTGTGCCTTAGGAGTGTGGACCAGTGCATAGCCCAGTTGTCTCTTGAACAACAAAGGGTTGTAATTAATACTACCCTTAACTCCTATTAGGGGCACATTGGGAAAATGCCCACAGCTGGTGATGATACCCCTGCCTTTGGTACTTTGAGTGCACCATCTGATATCGGCTGAAGTTAGAGCAGTGAGTCTCTTAGCCCAGTTACTCTGCTGATGAGGGTTCAAAAATGCATCTGTCCTGGGTAGATGCCTGAGAAGCCAAGTGTGGAACAATGGAGCACAACACCTCACTAATCTCCCCCTTTGCTTTTCATTTCTCTGATGCACTGAATAATAGAGATCCCCCAATAAAGTGGGTACTGGGTTCTTCAGGATGAAAAGATGGATTGCATTCTTGCTGATGAATCGAGGCTCATCTGCAAACAATACAACTCCATATATGCTCAAAGCCAACAAGGCACAGACAACTTTCCACTCTCCTAAAGAAGCTTTCAGGGTAGCTTGAGAGATCAGGAAATCCAGATGGAAACCAGGGATTCCAGCTTTAGAGGTCATATGCTGCTCAATCAAAACAGGTTCCAGATGCAAAGCTTTTGCTACTTCTCCATTAGCAGGAAAGACCATCTCAGGGTTGAAAGGGATTCCACCCCTGATAGGCATACCAACTAATGAGGAGTACTCTTCCAATAAGGGGCCCAACTGAAAGTCTTGAAAGGTGAAACATCTCAGTGGGGGATCATAGAACTGAATGCAAGTGTGAATGAGGCTCCTCTGTGATGGGTCCAGATCCATAACCATATCAAGTATATCTCCGTAATGTTCCCTAAACAAGGGTATGTGATCTGGAGCGATCAGGGTCTGAATCCTCCTGATGTCTGATAGCTCTGGCTGGAAAAAGTGATAGGTGATGTTGCTCTTTTTAGGAGCCATGATGCTGAGACTGAGTAGAGACAGGTGCTGATGATAATACTGAAGAAGTGGGCCACTGACTGGCTGGTGCAGGTGATAGCTGAAGCAGATGCTAGTGAAGATAGGTCAATACTGAAGATAGGGTCAAAACCAAAACCAAATGAAGATGGATACCCTGAAACACAAATAAGCAAATGTCAATATGATGCAATGATTATGTATGCAAATGATATGCAAGGGTCTGTGACTGAGCTGGATCTGATCAAATGCCCTGATATAAGTCCATGTATGTTCAAGAATTCCAGATGGAGGTCTAAAAATCCAGTAACCAAGGTGGGGGACTCAAATAAAGAGTCTCATGTCCAGGGTTTTAGAATCACAAGAACTGTTCCAACATGGAGTATTCTTAATCAAGTCAAAGTAACAGGGTATTCTGAGGTCAAGGTACCTGCAAACCTGTAAACAGCCTAACCCCCTCACAGGTAGTGTTCTAGAACGAGGATCCTCAGACTTGGATCAGTTATGAGAAGTGTAAACACTTCTAACCCGGAGGTACGGTGTTTACAATAACCATAAAAGTTCCTCCTCTAATTCACCTCAGTTTCTGAAGGTCAAAACTAAAGGTCATCCAGACTTAGCAGGCTTCCCAGATAGCCCTAGCATTGTAGGAAATCTGCAACACAGAGTTCTCAAGAAGAAACCCATATCTGAACCGTGTTTCATATTCCCGCACCAGACCGAAATGGAATGGGAAAGAATATGATTCACTCTAGCCTAGGTGTCACTTAGGTCCCAGGTATAGGACCTTAACTCTCAATAGAACCCCACCCACCAAGACAAAAAAACCAGATCCAGCCAGCAGCATGACAGTATGATATATGAAAAGCAGTAAAGAAAGCAGTAAACAACTGTACATAAAGCAAAAATAAATACAAGTATAAACACAAATAAGCACATAAAACCCCAGTAGACACAAATCAATCAAGCGCTAGGAGGAACCCACAAAAAGAACCAGAAGCCCTGGTTGCAGTATAAGGGTCCCCAGCAGAGTCGCCAAGCTGTCGCTCCCGATAAATGAAGCTAGGGTCAAATAAGGGTACAGACGCGAACGGTCGGCGAAAAGAACAATGAGAACACACAGCCGTGAACTCACTAGAGATGAATAGAGTCGCCAGCTAGGCATTTTTATCCCGGAGGAAAGGCAATGCTGCATAGACCTAGAAAAAGATGGATAAGACGGTTGCGAACCAGAGAGACTGAGAAAGGGGGTTGGTTACAATCTGGGAAGGTATTAGCACCCATATTGTCCGTCGTACTCGACGGGATCCACGCTTAAAAGATTTGTGTTTTAAAAGGGGTAGTGTCAGTGCAATCTGTGTATAAAAATAGCTGGAAAAGATGTACATGTATCAGTGTAAAAGTGTGAAGTGATGTGAAGTATGAAAGTGTCAGTGCAAGGACAAGAGTGAAATGCTCATGATAATGAGGCCAAAAGAAAGAGACTAGAAGGAGGGGGAATATACAGAGACTTTTGTTCGATAACTGTTAAGTTATGCCTACGTATCCTCTCGTGCAATGAGGAAGTCAGAACACCGTAGTTCGACCCAAAGAGACTGAAAGATGAATTGACTGGTGAACTGCTTACTTGTCTATACTCAAGTGTATGACCTGTCTGGCTCAGGTGCAAACTGTCTTGCATTAGACGGAAGAAGCAAGCTCTCGTTTATGAGTGAAGATGATGAGAAAAGAATCCCGAAGGAAACGATTATTGTTTGTTTTTGTATTTTCAGCATTTTATTGCTTGTGAAAGTTTGCCATAAGTTAATGAACTTAAGCCTAAACCAATGGGTTTGGCAAACTCATCACATCATCCCTCTGATTAGGGGTAATGAGAATTACCTTAAGTGTGAAGTCAGATTCTCACACTTAATCACCTATGGTGTAGGATTAAGATCATTAACCTACTTGTGATTATTTAGATGTTTTTGTTGTTTTTGTTTAGTGTTGAGTAATGAGGTTAAGCCATAATCAGGGATTAAACAGACTCATTACACCATCCTAATAGAAGGATAATAGATGAGAATGTTTAAGCTGAGGAAAGCTCCTCAGCTTAATCCATGATTAGGGATTAAACTCATGACAAAACAAAGCCTTTGATTAAGTGGATTTTATTTAATGATATGATGAAGAAATGATTTTTATGGTTTGTAAGACAACTTGAGGGGGACTTGTCCATTAACACTAGGGTTAGTCCTTCTTAACCAATTAAGGAAGAATTAGAACCCTAATGCAAGGCCCAAGTTACAAGTGTGATGTCTTGATGATTATTAAGTGAATTGATTAAAGGATTTAAACACATTAAGGGTTTAACACTTAGGATTAAAGTTATACACTCCATCCTAATAGAAGGATGCAGGCATAAGCTTAATCACAAAGCCTTAAAGCCTTTAGGGTTTAGTCCCTGATTATGAGATGAGAAGAGAAGACTCAAAAGAGACACAAAGGTAAAACTAAGAGGGGAGACTAATCAAAACCCTAATCATTGTCATGCTTGGTTGTCCCTAAGGTTTGTGAGGTTTTCAAGAGCAATCTTCAAAGAGAACCACCAGGATGCAGATGAACAGGATCAAGAGAAGCAAAGTGACTTGCTTCATTCAAGAAGTCAAGTCACTTGAAGAAAGAAAGTAAGAAGAACAAGAATGAGCAAGCTCAAACTCAAACACATATAAAAATGCAGCAATGGATGCAAGAGAGATGAAAAGAAAAGTCATGAGAAGTGAAGGCAAATTCACTTCTCAACATCACTTACCACCTGAAATGTTAGAAAAGAAATGCAATGCAATGCAAAATGAGATGAGATGACATGATGAGAAACAAAACCAGAAGCATGTTGATGATGATAATGATGCTATGAAGTGCTATAAACATGAGGCAGTACATGGAAATGATCATACAAGTTCATGAATGCAAATGAAACAAGTTAGGAACCATGAACATACATGAAAAGTTATGAAGTGCACATGACATACAACATGGCAAATATGTGATGCAATGATCAAATGTGATTCTAATATGTCTTATGATGTCAAATGAATCACATGGATGCTCGACATGTCATGGCAAGTCATGTTATGCAAGAGAATGTAAGAAGGATGCAAATGAAAGCCCAAATTAGGGTTTATAAACCAAACATCAAACAAAAACCAAAAACAGAAGTAAACCCTAAGATAAAAAATGTAAAATGCCACTCAAAAGACCCCCAATCTTATACTAAACCAATGTCCAAAGGGGAGGTCTCAACTCTTAACCAATCTCAAGTTATGATTTTTACAAGTTATTAGGTTTTTTAGGGTTCCTAAACAAAAGAAATGCCAAACAAATTGAAAATGAGGAATCAAATCAAGGCCATTTAATCTCAAAAACTACATGCTAAACACAATGCAATGCAAGAAGAATCAATGTCCAACTCTTCATAGATAGACAGAAATGATTTTTTGAACTATGGATCAAAATAATGCACAAAAATGATTTTTATTCAAAGAAAAATTCTCAAAATGCATCAAGATCCAAAAAGAAATTTGGTTTGAAGGTTGGACAATGTTTCTAAATGTCTTAGAACATTTCATGAATTTCTTGGTGATTTTTAGATACTTAAAAGTATTTTTAATTAATTAATTTCCATTAATCAATTAAAAATAATCTTTTAAATATTTAAAAATACTTTTTTAATGCTAAAAATAAAATAAAAATATTTTTTGTGTCATAAAAATTAATGAAACTCAGGATAAAAAGTTTCATAATTTTTAAACATTTTTTACTATTTTAAATTAAATATGCAAGTTAAATGAAAAAGAAATGAAAATAAATTAAAATAAATGGAAAGTAAACAGAAGGAATGGCTGAGATTGAGTCTGGATTTGAAAGCATTGACCAGCGCGCATCTGGACGGCTGTGGTTCATTCTGAGTTAATTAACCTAATTGTGAATTAATTAATCTAATTAATTGAATTAGGGCTAATCAAAGTGATCCGGGCCCTCTATCCACGCGGGAAGTCAACATTTTCAAACAATCCAACGCCCAAGATTCAAATCTCCTTAATGACCTGAGATTAGGGCAAAACAGATTCAGGTGACCGGAGAGAAGCTCCGGTCATCTTCTCCGGTGGTATCCAAACCCTAGAACATGATTCAAGCATCTATTTCACAAATTAAACATACCTAAGTGATCCTCTAACATCCTAGGACACGAATCTATGCTCAAACATCATTTAAACACCATGAATCAAATGAATCGAAGAAAACAAAATCCACGGGCAAAATTTCAGAGGGATCATACAAACTCATTTCTCACTTATTTTTGATTCTGAAACCATCCCCATGATCAGCAAGACATGAGCAATCATATTATAACTTAAAATGCAAGCTTTGGAAGAAAGTGTTCATGTTCATACCTGAGCTGGAAAGCTTCAAAACTGAGCTTCCAGGGCCTCCTTTGCGTGCAAATGGACTTCTTTGTCTCCCCTGATGCTAATGGAAGGCTTCAAAGCTCTTGTGGATGGCTGATTTGAGAGGAACAGTTCTGGTGTAGCAGATAGCACAGTCAAGAATGGGGAGGTTTCAGGCCATTCCAATGGTGGATTCCTGCTCCTTTAGGTGTGCTTGACTTGTTGGTGAAGAAAAATGATGTGTTTGATGGCTGGATAAAAGGATTCGAAGAGTTCTGGTTTTGAAGGTGAGGAATGGTGAAGCTCAGTTCAGGCTGGTTTCAGGCTTGAATCTTGTTGGTTTCCACTCAATGAAACATGGTAAGATGATTGGTGAAAATGGTTTGGATGTTTGAAGTTTGTGGAGGAAGATTCGAAGAGTTTTGAAAAGTGAGGTGTTTTTGTGTATGTGATCTTGTGGAGTGTTTCAGCTTGGCTTCTTGATGTGTTTTGCCAGCAGATGGAAAGTATAAACAATTGCAAGTGGCCAGAGGATGTGACATGGCCTGTGGTGATTGGGATGTTTGCTTTTGCCAAAAGTCCACTTTTTGTGTAAGAGAGGTATGGCTTGGTTCTAGACTAGTACAAAGCATGGGCTGGCGCAGCAAGGGTGAGGGGAAGGGCTAGCAAAGCTCAGCATCTAATGTGGCAAGTGGTAGGGAGTGTGATCATGAGTTTTGCAAGTTGGTGCAACTTTGGTTCACATGTGACTTTCTCATTCCACAAGCCATGAAACATGAGCATTCTTGGTTCAATTCTGACTTTTAGAGTTTATGTGATGTTTGTGTCATGGTTTGATGTCAACTAGAGGTTACAAAAAGCCTTGGTTCATGATTTTGCAAAATTCACATTTGAAGCATGTCTTGAAAATCAATGATTTTAGCCAACTTTGTCACACCATAAATTTTGATCCAAGAAGAATTTGATCATGTTCTTGTACTTTTTGAAAAGGGAAAGATGTATTCTACAACTTTCATGACCAAAGTTTTTCCATTTGAAGCATTTTTGGATCAAGAATCAAGGCTTGAAAAATGACCTAAAATGGAGCATTCTTGAAAAGTCAACTATGCCCAAAAAGTCAACATTTGCAAAAACTCCAAATTCTTGATTTTTGTGGACTTCAACCTTCTTACATGATCAAATAAAGATCATATACACTCAAAATGATGAATAATGCCCATTGGTTGGGTCATTGGGGGCCTCAGATGCCCTGGTTTTGCACTGACTTGTCTGAAAAGTCAACTCTTGATCAGATGACTTCCCCATGGAATTTCTTCATGAAAATTGATATGCATACTCCCTATACCATATAGAGACCAATGTAAACAAGAATGACCAAAAATTTTGGGGTTATGGCCCCTGAAACCAAAACCCTAATTTTAGGTCAACTGTGCAGTCAAACTTGGCTCTGCATACATACCAATCCCAGTTCTTGTGATTCTTTGGAATCTTTGACTTTGAGAGGATGTAATATGATACTTTAACACATATGGATCCCTTTGAAGTGATTTGTGACCTTTGGAGTGGCTCAAGATGCCCTTGGATTGCTCAGATCACAAACCCTAGGTGCAGATGACTTAGAAGCTATGCAATGAACCAAAAATGTAATATGAGGTGATATGATTGTGTTTATGCCTATGAAATGATCACAAGCCATGGTGTGAATGGGTGAGGGCAAATTTGGGGTGTTTACACTTGCTTCCCTTACACCCCATCTCTCATATAAGCATACATATGCATCATATTTGACTTTGCAGCATCTCATGACTAATTTGCCTTGCATATTAAATTCTGACTTTGATCATAGAACCTTTGTTTGATGCATTTGTATTCCACATCTAACTTCTCTTTCACTCTTGCTTTTGTACATTATGCTTGTGTTTGAAGTGAATTTCATTCACTTGTGCCTCTTTCTTCCTTTTCTTTCTCTTAGGTTTACTTATCTTCTTAAATGAAGTAAGTAACCTAATCCTCCTTTCTTCTCTTTTCATCTGCTTCTTCCTTGGTGGCTACCTTGAAGACCTTTCTCAAGCCTTACAAACCATAGGAACATCCAAGCATGATAATAATTAGGGTTGTGATTAGTCCCCCCTAGCTTTTTACCTTTGAGTCTCCTTGAGTCTCTCTTCTCATCTCTTAATTAGAGAATAAACTCTTAACGTTTTAGGACTTTGGAATTAGGGTTATGCCTATATCCTTCTATTAGGATGAAGTGTATAACTTTAATCCTAAGTATTAAACCTTTAATATGTTTAAACCTCTTAACCAAATCATCTTAATAATCACTAAGACTTCATCTTGTAACTTGGGCCTTACATTAGGGTTCTAATTCTTCCTTTATGGTTAAGAAGGACTAACCCTAGTGTTTAATGGACAAGTCCCTCTCAAGTTGTCTTACAAACTATAAAACTCATTTCTTAATCTCATCCCTTAATTAAAATCCACTTAATAAAGGCTTGTTATATAGTGAATTTAATCCCTAACCATGGATTAAGTTGAGGTATCTTCCTCAGCTTAAGTGTTCTCATCTATTATCCTTCTATTAGGATGTTGTAATGGGCCCACTAATCTGTGATTAGAGATTAAACTCATTACTTAACACTAAACAAAAACCCCAAAAACATCTAAATAATCACAAATAGGTTAATGATCTTAATCCTACATCATCATGGTAATTAAGTTGAGATGCTTATCTCATACTTAAGTAGGCTCATTATCCCTAATCAGGGAGGATATAATGAGTTTACAACCCATGATTTAGGCTTAAGCTCATTATCTTATGCAAAACACCAAAAAAACAATAACAAAACTGAAAACACAAAAACAAACATTAATCGTCTCCTTCGGGATTCTTTTCTCATCACACTCATTCACAAGCGAGAACTTGCTTCTTCCGTCTAATGCAAGACAGTTAGCACTCGAGCAAGACGAGTCATACACTTGATCATAGGCAGGTAAGCAGTTCACAGTCAATTTATCTTTCAGTCTCTTTGAGTCAAACGACGGTGTTCTGACTTCCTCATTGCACGAGAGGATACGCAGACATAACTTAACTGTTATCGAACAAAAGTCTCTGTGTCTCCCCCCCCCCTCTTTCAGCATTCTCTGTAAAGCCTCAGTTACTGAGCATTTCACTCTCTTTTGCACTGACACTTGTATATTTCTTTTCTAGCTTTTTGCACACAGACAGCACATACACCTACCCCTTTAAACACAATCTTTTAAGCGTGGATCCCGTCGAGTACGACGGACAATCTGGGTGCTAATACCTTCCCAGGTTGTAACCAACCCCCTTTCTCAGTTTCTCTGGTTCGCAACCGTCTTATCCATATCTTTCTAGGTTTATGCAGCATTACCTTTCCTTCAGGATAAAAATGCCTAGCTGGCGACTCTATTCATTTCACTTTCATTTTCTCCTTTCGCCGATCATTCTCGTATGTACCCTATCTGACCAGGTGTCTTTTCAGGGGAGTGACATCTTGGAGACTCAGCTGGGGATCCTTTATATTGCAACCAGGGCTTCTGGTTCTTTTTGTGGGTTCCTCCTAGCGCTTGTTTGATTTGTGTTTACAGGGGTGTTATGTGCTACTTGTGCTTATTTATTTATTGCTTTATTCATTGCTTTCTGTACAGCTTTATTTATTGCTTTCTTTTACAGTTTGATGCATTTCATACTGTTATTATCATATCATTAGTGTTGGATCTGTATTTACCTTGGTGGGAGGGATTTTTGAGTGATTAAGGTTCCATACCGGGGACCTGAGTGACACATAGGCTAGAGTGGCTTCATATTCTTTCCCATTCCATTTCGGTCTGGTGCGGGAATATGAAACACGGTTCAGACATGGGTTTCTTCTTGAGAACTCTGTGCTACGGATTTCCTGTAGTACTAGGGCTATCTGGGAAGCCTGCTAAGTCTGGATGACCTTTTTATGACCTTCAGCATCTGAGGTGAATTAGAGGAGGATCTTTTATGATTATTGTAAACACTGTACCTCCGGGTTAGAAGTGTTTACACTTCTCATAACTGATCCAAGTCTGAGGATCCTTGTTCTAGAACAATACATGTGAGGGAGTTGGGATGTTTACAGGTTTGCAGGAACCCTTGTCCCCATCATACCTTGTTACTTGATTTGTTAAGGTTGTATTATTTTGGACAGTTCTTGTGAAACCCTGGACTTGTGACTCTTTATTTGAGTCCCCCACCTGGTTACTGGTTCTCTAGACCTCCATCCAGACTTATGAACACACATGGACCCTATCAAGGCAGATAACAGATCCAACACTTGATCACAAACCCTTTGCATATCATTCTGCATACATCATTTTGCATCATTTAACATTTTCCTATTTGTTTTACAGGGTATCCACCTTCTTATCTTTGGTTTGGTTTTGACTTGTTCTGCTGCTCAGGCTTCCTCAGTTATCTGCACCAGCATCATTCATCAATTTGTCTTCATCAGAGACCCTTCTTCAGCACCTTCTTCAGTTATCTTCATCAGTCTTCAGCAATTACTTTCATCAGGGCTTCTCTTAATCTTCTTCACCAGCATCCATGGTTAGCATGGACATTTCCAGGAAGAGCAACATCACATACCATTTCTTTGAGCCTACCCTGGCAGGCATCAGACAGATCCAGTCTCTCATTACTCCTGATCATGTCCCATTATTCAGGGAACATTATGGAGGCATATTGGACATGATCATGGACCTGGATGCATCCCAGAGGACCATGAACCACACTTGCTTGCAGTTTTATGATCCTCCTCTCAGATGTTTTACATTCCCTGATTTTCAGTTGGGACCTCTGCTAGAAGAATTTTCAATGTTGTTAGGTGTCCCCATCAGGGGAGGGATTCCTTTCAACCCTGAGATGGTTGCTCCAAAGAATTAAGATATAGCTAAGGCCATGCATTTGGAGCCTACCCTCATTGATCAGAGCATGACCACTAAGGCTGGAGTTCCAGGCCTTCACTTAGATTTCTTGATCTCTCAGGCCACCTGGCATGCTGCAGCAGGGAAGTGGGATGCTGTTTATGAACTTCTAGCCCTCAGCATATATGGAGTTATCTTGTTTGCAGACGAGCCAAAGTTTGTAAGCAAGAATTCTATTCACCTGTTCTTATTGAGGAACCCAGTTCCTACCTTGCTTGGAGACTTCTATTACTCAGTGCACCAAAGGAATGAGAGGCAAAGGGGGAGATTGGTCAGATGTTGTGCACCCCTCTTCTACTGTTGGTTGTTAAGACACTTGCCGAAGTCAGAAACTTTCCTGAATCCTCATCAGCCAAGGAACTGGGCTAAGATATTGATTGCCCTTACATCAGAAGACATCAGATGGTGTACTTAGAGCACCAAGGGTAAGGACATCATTACTAGCTGTGGGCAATATCCCAATGTACCCTTGATTGGAGTAAAAGGTTGCATCAATTACAACCCTTTGCTTTTCAAGAGACAATTAGGGTATGCTTTGGTCCATCCCCCAAGAGGGCAAGACTTGACAGACACCCTCTATTGTGACATTCAGCACAACTCAGCTATTGTCAGACAAGCTGCCTGGGCCTGGGACAATATTCAGACTAAGGGGACAGCCATCCTGGGCAAGTGCAACAATATAGCTTCAGCTCAGTATCTTGATTGTTCTCGTGCCAGGGGACAGATCAATCGGATGACATTCACCTTAGAGGATGTACCTGGTCCATCATCAGTGGAGCCTACAACTACTGTCAGTTTAGAGGAGTTTGAGAAATTGAAGGAAAGGAATGCTCAGCTCTCTGAAGCTTTGAAGAAGACTCTCTGGGAGAGAAATTACAGCCATCTAGATAATGAGAGGTTAGAGAAGCTCCGGATTGAGAACTTGACCAAGATTGCGAAGACGGATGACTACATAAGAAAGGCTAGAGCAGGAGAACTAGTACTGAAGAATGCTTGCAAGGAAGCTAAGACTCAGAAGGCCAGAGCTGAGCATTACTTAGAGGAGAGCCAGGCTAGGTGGATCAGGATCACTGAGGCCCGTGCCCAGGAAGATCATAGAACTCAAGCTAAGATAGAGAAACTGGAGGCTAGTGAGAAGAAGAATCAGGCATGTTTAATAGCAGCACAAAATGAGATCTCTGAGTTGAAACTCCGGGCGGGTTTGAAGAGATCAAAGGACCAGGATAAGCATAAGAAGTTGACCAATGCCATTGCCACCAGGAACCTCCTCATAAGGACTATCACAGAGAACCCAATAGGTCTAGTGACCGAGGCTCTCCTGAAGGAAGTTAGGGAGGATGACTTCGGATTGGATGTTTGATTTCCTTGTACTTGTATTTCCTTTTGTTTGTACTCTTGATTTTGTTGTTGTATTTTGACTCACCATGGGAACTTTATTGTAATCAAACTATTTATTTTCACATTTTTGTAATATATGGTTTGTATTATTTCATGGGCTTTATCTCTCTCTGCAACATCATCATTTCCTCGAGGTCTGGAAGGTCAAAACCAAAGAACCAAACCGGATACCCTTGGAAGACAAATAGGCATTCTGCATTGCATACTAACATTTTCTTTGTTTTGCAGGTTTTTGTTTTGTTATTTCTCACTTTGTTGTGGTTTCAGGAAACATTGCTCGCAGAAGAGTGTTCCTTGTCAATAGAGTGCACCGGTATCCGACAAGAAACAACCTTCCAGGATTACAAATGGATCAGGTTCAACAAGACTTGACTGAAGTGAGGGCCCAGATGGCCAATGAGAGGATAGAGATGAGGGCCCAAATGAATCAATTTATGACAGTGATGACTGGTTTAGCTCAGAGCCAGGAGAGACTGAGGGAGTTGGTTGAGCGGCAAACTCCCGAGGAAAACCATCCGGGTACAGGAGGTACCAGTAACAATGATCACATACAACCTCATACTGATCCACCAGAGTTTGGACCTCCTCTGAACCCAGACATCAATGCTATAAGAAACACCCAAGGTAACACTGGAGGAAGGAGACGAAGTTTACGATTGTCGGTTGGATGAAATTGCAGAGAAGCTAAGGTCTCTTGAATCCCAAAACTCTCTAGGTTTTGATGTCATGGACATGGGATTGGTGGAAGGGGTTAGAATTCCTCACAAGTTTAAACCCCCTTGTTTTGAAAGATACAATGGCACATCCTGCCCACGTACCCATCTTCAGTCTTTCCTGGGGAGATTGAAAGCCTACACCATGGATGAGAAACTGTGGATGTTTTACTTCAAGGATAGCTTGACAGGGGCATCCCGGGAATGGTACTCCTATTTGACCAGAGCCACAGTAAGAAATTGGAAAGACTTGGCAGAAGCTTTCATTCGTCAATATCAGTATAATCTGGACATGGCTCCAAACAGGACACTTCTGATGGGAATGTCACAGTCTTCCCGAGAAATCTTTAGAGAGTAAGCCCAAAGGTGGAGGCAACCAGCTGCTGTCGTTCAACCCCCGATGTCAGAAAGGGAGATGGCATATATGTTCATGAATACTCTCTAGGGTAATTATATTGACAGATTGGCTTCATTTTCTTCCACTAGCTTTGCATACGTGGTGATAGTTGGGGAAAGAATTGAGAGTCTACTGAAGATGGGAAAGATCTCCGACAACGGTGCCAATTCAAGCAGTGAAAGGAAGCCATTTGCTGGGCCTCGTAGATCTGGTGAAACAAATTATGTACACATGGGAATAGGGAGACCCCAATATCTGCCCAGATCAGTTGCTGTCGTCACTTTTCCTACTCCACCTCCTCAGTATACTCGACAACCACAACACTTTCCTCAACAGCCACAGTTTCCTCAACAGAGATCCTACAACAATAATAACAACAATCAACAACAACGCCCTTTCCAACAGCGGCCATCTCAGATCAACAGGGTGATTGACCCTATTCCAATGCCATATGCCACATTGCTGCCAGAACTCCTAAAGCTCAATCTTGTTGAGTTGAGGACGTTGGCTCCACCTGATCCTCAGAACCTTCCGAGAAATTACGATGTCAACGCTAGGTGTGCTTTTCATTCTAACGCACTTGGTCACTCCACGGAAAAGTGCAGGGCTCTGCATATGAAGGTCCAGGATCTGGTAGATTCAAAGGCCCTGAACTTTGCACCACCTTTCAACGTCATGAAAAATCCTATGCCAATCCACAGTGGGCCAAGGATAAATGCCATAGAGGAGGGCTCACCCATGAGTTTGATTGAAGATATTGCAAGTATTCAGACACCTCTGGCAGAGGTTAAAGCTCAGCTTTTGAAATGCCAAGTGTTTCCAGGTTGTGAGGCCTGTTGTGAATCTTGCAAGGTTTCCGTGAAGGGTGTGCAAGCTTGAGGAATGGCATCAATGGCTTGATTAAAGAAGGCATTCTACAAAGAACAACAACAACTTCTACAACACCAGCAACTCCTTTGTCAACAACAAGTGATTCTTCTACAACTGCAACAACAATTGTTTCCACTGAATCTTCTACAACTACAACGAACACCTCTTCCATCACTTCAACAAACAAAAGTTCCATTTCATCTCCTTCTACAACTTCAGCAATCACCAGCAACGAGGTCTCCACAGTTACCATCTATTACGACCCTACAACGGTCCCAAATTCCAGTAACTTTCAACAACAATCTCAGCAACAATTTCAGCAACAACCAAGCTTCAATTCATCACCTCCAACATCCACAAGAAGTCCTGTCACCATCTTCTATGATCCACAAGCAATAACGGTTCCAACCTCTGCTGCAGTGAGCCCAGTCACCGTCACGGTGCCGGGGCCTATTCCATATGACAAAGACAATGTTGTACCATGGCACTATGGTGCAGACTTTTACTACAACAGAGAAAAAGTCCTTCTTGATTCTTTGGTTCACACCCCCAAAGTGGATAATGTCGGGGGAGGCGGAGGCTTCACCCGAAGCGGACGCCTCTTCGTGTCACAAGCTCCAAGAACCAATACTGAGGCAGAGGCTACTGCCAAAGCCAAAGGAAAAAGTGTGGCACCTGAAGAACCTGCGCTAAAAGAGACTCATAAATCATCCTTTGATCAAGATGTGGATGAGTTTATGAGGATAATTAAAAGAAGTGACTACAAGGTTGTGGATCAGCTACACTAGACTCCTTCTAAGATCTCCATCTTATCTCTGCTGTTGTGTTCCGAAGCTCATCGGGATGCATTACTCAAAGTTTTGCACGCTGCCTACGTGCCAGAAGAGATCACAGTAAATCAGCTTGAAACAGTGGTGTCTAATGTCAATACTAGCCATGGGCTAGGCTTCACCAATGTTGATTTGACAACAGAAGGACGTCACCACAAAAAGGCTTTACACATCACCTTGGAGTGAAAAGGGGTTGTACTCTCTCATGTTCTTGTGGACATTGGGTCTTCACTCAATGTCTTGCCGAAGAAGGCTCTTGTCAAGCTCGAATATGATGGAATAGCTCATGGTCAGGGCTTTTGATGGCTCCAAGAGGTCTGTTCTTGGAGAGGTGGAGCTGCCTGTGATAATCGATCCGCAGGTCTTTCAGACTACTTTCTATGTGATGGACATTCACCCTACCTACAGCTGTTTGTTGGGTCGACCATGGATTCACGCCACTGGCCCAGTTACGTCGACCCTTCACCAGAAATGGAAATATGAGTGGGAAGGACAAATTATCACCATCTGTGGTGAAGAGGACATATTTGTTAGCCATCTGGCTACGTACAAATACATTGAGATAGATGGTGAAATCCATGAAACCATGAGCCAAGGGTTCGAGGCTCTGAATGTCAATGAGGCGACGACTGAAGTATTTGCTGCATCCCAGGAGGATAGGATGGGTACTTCAATTGTCTCCTATCAGCAAGCCCGGAAGGTTGTTGAAGATGGAAATGCCCAAGGCTGGGGCAAGCTGCTGCCGGTAGAGAAGAAGGAGGACAAATTCGGTTTGGGTTACAAACCATTCTGACAAGATCAATCAGAGGCTGCTAAAGAGCCCAAGTTCATCAATGGGGGGATGCTCACCCCAAATGTTGTTAACAACCTGGAAGACGAGGCGGAAAGCGACCGCAACCTGGAGAGTTGGATACGTCCAAGGATCCCGGGGCACCAAGTCCTTAAATGGTCTTCCCAGGAAATTATAAGGGTTACTCCTGCAGAGTAATTATTATTTCCTGTTTTTTTCAGCATGCATCAAGTCCTGCATCTTGTCCAAGGTGTCAGGACTCATTTTGTAATAGGTCCATATTGTAATTTTATGCAAATGGATTATCAATGAATATCTGACATCTTTTGCAAACAAGTCTCTTTTTCGCTCACTGTCTTTTCATTTTTCGCTTTTGTACAAAACAATAAAATGGCAATGTTTTCAAAATAAATAACTTCATTTTCACTTTTTCTAAACAAGATTAAAATTGATCACTAAAACGAACAAATCTCAATCCTTGCAGAGATTATCCTCAAGATTGCACCGACAACAGCACTGCTATGACCTTGTATGACTTCGACAATCCAATTAATCAAGCTGATGAAGGGGTTGAAGAAGACTATGAGTTACCTGAAGAGTTAGCCAGGTTGTTGAGGCAAGAAGAGAAAGTGATTACTCCTCATCAGGAGGAAGTTGAGATAGTTAATCTTGGTACCGAGAAGGATTTGAAAGAAGTGAAGATTGGGGCCAATCTACAGGCTTCAGTAAAAGAACAGCTTATTGACATGCTTCGAGAATACGTCGACGTCTTTACTTGGTCCTATCAAGACATGCTAGGTTTAGATACGGATATTGTGATACACAAGTTTCCATTAAAGGAAGATTGCCATCCAATGAAACAGAAGCTACGCCGTACCCGCCCGGATACGGCTATGAAGATTAAGGAAGAAGTACAAAAACAGTGGGACGCCGGTTTCCTTGCTGTGACTAGTTACCCGTCGTGGGACGCTAATATTGTACCAGTGCCGAAGAAGGATGGCAAAGTACGTATGTGGGTGGATTACCGGGATCTGAATAGAGCTAGCTCAAAGGATGATTTCCCATTACCTCACATTGATGTATTGGTCGACAACACAACTCAGTTCTCAGTATTTTCTTTCATGGATGGTTTTTCTGGGTATAATCAGATCAGAATGTCACCCGAAGACATGGAAAAGACTACCTTCATCACACCTTGGGGCACATTTTGTTACAAGGTAAAGCCTTTTGGACTAAAGAATGCTGGTGCAACTTATCAACGGGCTATGGTAACATTATTCCACGACATGATCCACAAAGAAATTGAATGCTACGTGGATGACATGATTGCCAAGTTCCTCACTGAAGAAGGTCATCTGGTAAATCTGCTGAAGTTGTTCAAGCGTCTGAGAAAGTATCAGCTGAAGCTAAACCCCAACAAATGCACATTCGGGGTACGTTCCGGTAAGTTGCTGGGATTTATCGTAAGTGAAAAAGGAATTGAAGTTGATCCTGATAAAGTCAAAGCCATTTAGGAGATGCCTGCACCTAGGACTGAAAAGGAAGTTCGGAGGTTCTTAGGTAGATTGAACTACATATCAAGGTTCATATCTCATCTTACTACAACCTGTGAACCTTTGTTCAAACTGTTAAGAAAGGAACAAACGGTTAGGTGGAACGAAGATTGTCAGAAGGCTTTTGACAAGATCAAGGAGTACCTACAAGAACCTCCTATTCTTATGCCTTTAGTTGAAGGAAGACCTCTGATAATGTACCTAACAGTATTAGAAGGATCAATGGGGTGTGTGTTGGGCCAGCATGACGGGTCTGGTCGAAAAGAGTATGCAATATACTACCTAAGCAAAACTTTTACCGACTGTGAACAATGTTATTCACTACTCGAGAAAACTTGTTATGCTTTAGCGTGGGCTGCACGCCGACTAAGACAGTATATGCTGACTCACACTACCTTGTTGATTTCAAAAATGGACCCCATCAAGTACATATTTGAGAAGCCAGCACTTACCGGAAGGGTTGCAAGATGGCAAATGATTCTGACGGAATATGACATTCAATACACATCTCAAAAGGCCATCAAAGGCAGTGTACTGTCTGACTATCTAGCTGAGCAACCCATTGATGATTACCAACCAATGAGATTTGACTTCCCAGATGAAGACATCATGTACTTAAAAGCAAAAGATCATGAAGAGCCTGTTCACACTGAAGGGCCTGACCCAGAAGAAGAGTGGACTATGATGTTTGATGGGGCTGTCAATATAAATGGTCGTGGAGTTGGTGCAGTGCTCATTACACCTAAAGGAGTTCATATGCCTTTCTCGGCAAAACTCACATTTGCCTGCACTAACAACGAAGCAGAGTACGAAGCATGCATCATGGGTCTTGAGGAAGCCATTGACCTCAGGATCAAGACTTTGAATGTATTCGGAGATTCAGCTTTGGTGATCAATCAGACCAACGACAAATGGTACACTCACCAAGAGCATCTGATTCTATACCGTGACTATACGGGGAGATTATTGACTTTCTTCGCAACAGTCAAACTTGAGTACATCCCTCGAGACAAAAATCAGTTCGCAGATGCTTTAGCTACCATCTCCTCCATGATCAAGGTTCAAACTGCAAATTGTGTGCCTCGGATTTCGATATCCAGACTAGACCGACCAGCGTACGTTTTCTCTGTGGACATTGCTAAAGATGACAAGCCTTGGTTCCATGACATCAAAAGCTTCTTAGAGGATCAAACATACCCACCTGGGGCATCATCCAATGATAAGAAGACATTAAGAAGGTTGGCTGGTAGTTTCTTCCTTAATGCTGATGGTTCATTATACAAGCGAAACTTTGACATGGTGCTGCTCAGATGTGTTGATAGGAAAGAAGCAGAGTTGTTGATGCACGAGGTGCATGAAGGATCTTTCGGTACCCATACTGGAGGACATGCAATGGCTAAGAAATTATTAAGATCAGGTTACTACTGGATCACAATGGATGCAGACTGTTGTGCCTATGCCAGAAAGTGCCACAAATGCCAGATCTATGCATACAAAGTGCATGTACCCCCAAATCCTTTGAACGTGATGTCTTCACCTTGGCCCTTTGCAATGTGGGGCATTGACATGATTGGAAAGATCGAGTCGACTGCTTCAAATAGCCACAGATTCATCCTGGTAGCCATTGATTACTTCACCAAATGGGTTGAAGCGGCTTCATATGCAAACGTCATCAGGCAAATGGTAGCCAGATTCCTTAAAAGAGACATCATATGTCGATATGGAGTACCCGAGCGAATCATTACTGATAATGGTTCCAATTTGAACAACAAAATGATGGCAGAACTGTGTCGGGACTTCAAAATCCAACATCACAACTCTTCTCCTTACAGGCCAAAGATGAATGGCGCTGTTGAGGCACCTAAAAAAAACATTAAGAAGATTGTGCAAAAGATGGTGATTACTTACAAAGACTGGCACGAAATGCTACTGTTTGCCTTGCATGGGTATCGAACCTCAATCAGAACATCCACTGGGGCAACACCTTATCAGCTGGTATATGGTATGGAGGTTGTCCTACTTTTTGAAGTAGAGCTACCCTACTTACGGGTATTGATGGATGTAAAGCTGAACGAAGTAGAATGGGTCCGATCTCGGTACAATCAACTTAATCTGATCGGAAAAAAAGGTTAGCTGCTATCTGTCATGGGCAGCTATATCAGAAAAGAATGAAGAAAGCCTTCGATCAGAAAGTCAGGCTTCGGGAATACTAAGTAGGAGATCTTGTGCTGAAAAGACTCCTTCCTCCTCATACAGACCACAAGGGAAAATGGACTCCAAATTACGATGGTCCATTCATAGTAAAGAAGGTTTTCTCCGGTGGAGCACTGATGCTCACTACTATGGATGGTGAAGATTTCTTATCCCCTGTGAATTCAGATGCAGTTAAAAAATACTTCGCATAAATGACCCGCTGGACATAAAAACAGAATGTAAGTCCAGGCAAATATAGGGCATCCCGGCGAGTCAAAAACAGAATAAAAGACTCGGGCAAAAATAAGGGAAAATATTAAAAAATGTACACCCGCTGAGTTGAAAAGCCGCATTGGACAGCTTAGGCAAAAATGGGTATCCCGGTGGATTGAAAACCCGAAAGGGCGATCCACGCAAAATCAGGGAATAAACGAACAACTGCATTCTAAATTCGTCTGTATCACTCACAACACGGTAAGCGTCGAAAGGATAAGGTATCAGTCAGAATCAACCTTCTTCAGAAAGCGAGATGAGAAGAGCGTCAAGGTCATACAGGTCATAGCAAAGGAAGCTCACTGGAGCGTCGTCAACATTGCCAACACTTTTATTTTCTCAATTTGTAGCAATCGCCTCATTCCAGGGGATCTGTTTCTTTGATTGTATTTGTTGATTCAGGGCACCCAGATTAATAAAATCAGAATTTTCAGTCACACCTCTTTTTGTACATTTTTATTTCGTTTGCAAAATGTCCAATATTCATGATATAATACTTGCATAAAACAAATGAGCCATTTTTAATAAAATACTTGCGGGAAATATATTTACTTTCAGGAATATCTAATTCCCATGATAGAATCCAGTAAGGGATACCTCAGGATACTTGTGCGTTTCCTTTGCCTTAACAGATGGCAGGTATCCAATACGCAGCATGGGGCATGCCAAGCATCACTTCCCCAGCATGCCTCCTCCCCAAGCAATATCTGGAATGCTTTTCCCCAGCAAAGTTGTCAAAGCCTCCTCATCCCTAACACAGGTCTACTCAACAGGAGCATCCCCAGCCAATCTCCCCACAGAAGTTTCCAGTCTCTCCCTAGAAGAGAAATCCCTGAAACTCTTACACAACAAAGTGACGAAAGTTTCCTTCTACCCAGCTGAGTTCTCCTTACGGACGGATCTATCAATGATATGTTCCCAAGCAGAGCTATATCTCCTAACAGATCCACCAATGATCTCCCCCAGCTGGGATACCCCTCCAAGCAGATCGACCAGAGATTTTGTCTTCAGCAGGATCCGAATCCCGGATCAGTTTCTCTTTTGCATAATCATAGCATTTGCATCATAATCTCCAAAATAAGCGTAGCATTCCGTTTAACACGGAGCATTACGGCAAAAATCAAACATTTTCATGATCACAAGTCAAGTTCGAGCCAGTCACCTGTAATTACCATAAGTATTTCATCAACAATGAATATAAAAACTCACAGCCCCTGCAGATAAAAGCTAAAGAGTCCCCTTTGCACTCTCCAACATAAATGCCTATTCATATATACCATTTTTTCGACACTTGTCCGTGTCATATTATACCCCGCAGATATAAGCTAAAGCATCCCCTTTGCATTTTTCAAGTACAGATAACTATACATACTCTTTTGACACTCGTCCGTGTCATCCTTCCCCGGCATGGTTGCCAAAACACCTTCTGCAAACAAAGTACTTATTTATAAAACACTCTTTTTGACACCTGTCTGTGTCCTCCTATCCCCACAGAGAAAACCAAAGCACCTTTTTGCACTCTCACATACAAATATTTGTTCATAACTTATACATATTCTCTTTTGACACTCGTTTGTGTCATACGTTCCCCAGCAAGTTGAACACTCGTCTGTGTTTTGCTCATACTTCACCAACAAACCAATATTCACTCATACTTATACAAAAGTCTCTGATACTCGTCCGTATCTTGTTTATATATCACTCCTCGACAGATCTGACACTCGTCTGTGTTCCTTGTTAACCAATTGGTACTCATTCGTATCATCATCTTTGAACACGCGTCAGCGTTTGTTTCTACCGATACTCGTCCGTATCATCATCTCTGAACACGCGTCAGCGTTTGTTTCTACCGATGCTCGTCCGTATCATCATCTCTGAACACGCGTCAGCGTTTGTTTCTACCGATACTCATCCGTATCATGGTCCTAAGGATACTCGTCCGCATCTTTAATCTAAACACAGCGTCAAACACTTATACCTTTTATTCTTGAGCGTGAGTACCCGTCCGTTTTTACCGTTCCCCAGTAAACCACCAACAAAACAACTTTCTTTTATCCGAGATTCGTCCTATGTCGTGATACTTTTGACAGTCGTACCCTGCTAGGTGATCGTCCTTCACCTTTGGATGATCGTCCCTCATCCTTTTCCCCAGTGGAGTCCCCATTAGTGGAACCTTCTTCTATCCAGCATTCGTCCTATGTCGTGATAAAAAGAAGCCGTCCCCTGCTAGGTGATCGTCCTTCACCTTTTGATGACTGTCCCTCATCATTTTACCCGATGGTCGTCCCCATCGTTGATCTTGTTATCCGACATTCGTCCTATGTTGTGATAAACCCCGAGAGCAGTCGTACCCTGCTAGGTGATCGTCCTTCACCTCTTGATGATTGTCCTTCATCATGCTTATCCGATGGTCGTCCCCATCGTTGATCTTGTTATCCGACATTAGTTATATGTCGTGATAAACCCCGAGAGCAGTCGTCCCCTGCTAGGTGATCGTCCTTCACCTTTGATGACCATCCCTCATCATTATTTCATTTATTCTTTAAACTGATGTTCGTCCCCATTGTTGTTTACTTTCCAAGCCTGATGGCCATCCCCATCATTGCCTTTACTTTAATCCCCAGAGAATTTTGTTTCTTTACTTGATGACCGTCCCCGCCGTGGTCTCTTTATCTCCCCAGCTTGTTGGTCGTCCCTGTCATTGCTTTACTTACCGCTTTATCCATAATAGTCGTCCTCTGCTCGATGGTCGTCCTCCATCGCCCGCATTTGATAATCATGCTATACTACCTTTTACAATTTATATAATTTTTCTTCTTCTATCCAGCGAGTGCAAATTTTGGACTGTCTTTGGTATTCAACCACAAGTTATCTTATTTGTCTGTTAAGCCAGGCGCTTACATCCTGCACAGCTAACTCATGTTTGAATAGGGGCAGCTGTAAACACCCCAAATTTGCCCTCACTAATTTCACACCATGGCTTGTGATCTTTCATGTTTGCATTAGTATAGGCATACTATCTCATATTGCATTTTTTCTTCATTGCATAAGTTCAAGTTCATCTGCATCTAGGGTTTGTGATCTGAGCAATCTAAGATTCCATCTGAGCCATCCCAAAGGCCTCAAAGATTTACAAGAAGGTCCATGTGTGTTATATCATCATTTTATGTCCCTCAAAGTTCATGGAAGTCAAGAGATCACAAGAACTGGCAAGGCATAGAAGCAGAGCTAGGGTTTTCACTACACAGATGACCAAAATTAGGGTATTGGTTTCAGAGGCCTCAACTCCAAATTTTTGGGCCATTCTTGTTTCTAATATTCTTAAGATGTTATAAGGATCATTTATACCAAGTTTGATGAAGAAATTCATTGTGGAAGTAATCTATTCAGTAGGTAACTTTTTGAGCAAGTTAAGTCAAAATCAGGGCATCTGAGGCCCCCAACAATAGAACCAAAGGAATATTTTCATCAAATTGAAGTTCTATGATCTTTATTTGATCTTAGAAAAGGTTGGAACTTCACAAGATTGAAGAATTTTGATCCATTTGCAAAGTTGCCAAAAATGGAAATGACTTGTAATGGAAACTTTCCATTTTGGGAAAGTTTTTCAACCTCCTCTTTCTTGATCAAAATTGCTTCAAATTAAAAATTCTTAGTCATTAAAGTTGTAGATTAGGTCTTTCCCTTTTCAAAAAGTACAAGAACTTGTCCTGATTCATTATAGAACTCAAGTTATGATCCTTCAAAGTTGGCAAAAATCCTATAATTTTCATGAATGCACCAAATAGGGATTTTTGCAAAACCACTTGCCAAGGCCTCAAATGACTTCAAATGTGTACAAATATGTCATAACATGATCAAACAACTTCAAAGCATCAAAATTGGCCCAAGAATTGGAAGGTTTCGTGGCTTGAATCACAAGAAACACCAAAGAGGGAAAATTTGCAAAAACACGTAGAAACCCTAGCTGCAAGTGTTCCAGCTCATCCATTTCAATCCTATGACCTTCCTTGATCCATGCTGAGCCCAACCATGCCCCTAATCCAGCTCTAACTCGTGCCATGCCTCAAGTACACCTAAGCTTGACTTTTTGCAAAACCACCCATACCAATCAAGCTAGGCCACCACCCACTCTCTGACCAATCAAGACATGATATACAAACATTATGGAACCAAAACACACAATGCTTGAAGCCTGAAACCTCCAAAAACTCAGATTACATAAAACTTGCACAAAACTTCATCTCTTCGAAACTCCCAACTCAGCCATCAAAACTTCAAAATTCTTTCACCAATCATCTCCATACAACCCCAGGATCATTTCCCACCCTTCACATTGGCCTGAAACCATCTCAAACAAAAACACGATTTCAGCTTCCTCTGAACTGAAACCTTCAAAGCAGCCAACATAAACTTGTTTCAAGCTTGCCAGAAGCATCAAGGGGTTCATTGGAGTGGAAAAGCACCAAGGAGGTGGCCAGAAAGCTCCAGATAGCAAAGCTTCATCTCAGGTATACCTCAAGAACATTTTTTCCAGAAATGTCTTTTTAAGTTCTTAGATGAATCTTCATGATGTGCTGATGATCCTGATGTGTTTATTTTGCAAAATGATTGAGTATTAAGCATGTATGAGTTCTCTGAAAGTTTTTGACCTAAGAATGTTTTGCTTCGATTTTCCCTTTTGATGCATGATAAATGAATTTTGTTTGGGGATTTAGGTTCAGTGATGTATGAGGATCATTTCTGGGCAGAAAAATTAGGTTTTAGATGCTTAGGGAGAGAGATAGGGTTTTTGCTCACCGGAGAAGATGACCGGAACATTGTTCCGGTCTGTAAACACCCCAAATTTTCCCTCACTCATTTCACCATGGCTTGTGACTCTTTTCATATTGCATAAGTCCAATCATATAATCTCATATTGCATTTTTGCTTCACTGCATTGATTCAAAGCCTTCTGCATCTAGGGTTTATGATCTGAGCAGTCCCTAAGCTATCTGAGCCACTCCAAAGGTATTCTATCATCTCAAGAGGGTCCATGTATGTTCAAGCATCATATTATATCCTCACACGGTCAAGGAAGTCAAAGAATCACAAGAATTGAGAAAGGCATGGAAGCAGAGCCAGGCTTAACTGCACAGATGACCTAGAATTAGGGTTTTGGTTTCAGAGGCCATAACTCCAAATTTTTTGGTCATTTATGAGGATCATGCATATCAATTTTCATGAAGAAATTCAATGGGGAAGGCATCTGATCAATAGATGACTTCTTGTGCAAGTCAGTACAAAATCAGGGCATCTGAGGCCCCCAATCACCCAACCAAAGAGGTTTCTCCATCATTTTGAATGTGTATGATCTTTATTTGATCTTAGAAGATGTTATAAGTTCACAAAATTGAAGAATTTCAAGCCATTTGCAAAGCTGCCTTTTTGGGAAAGTGACTTGTAATGCAAACTTGCCATTTTGGGAAAGTTTTTCAACCTCCTCTTTTTGATTCAAAAATGCTTCAAATGAAAAATCTTTGGTCATGAAAGTTGTAGATTGGATCCTCCCATTTTCAAAAAGTACAAGAACTTGATCTAATTCATTTTGGATCAAAAGTTATGGCCTTGCAAAGTTGGACAAAATCACTAAATTTTCACTTTTACACCAAAGAGGGAAACTTGCAAATTCACATGCCAAGCATTTCCATGACTTCAAAATGACTTCTAAGCATTACATAAACACAACACATGGCCTAAAAATCAGAATGGCCCAAAGGATTTCTCATTTCTATGCCTTGAATTACAAGTTACATAAGGCATTTTCTCATAAAGCTTCAAAATTGAATCTTTGCAAAAGGAACCTTTTATGATTGGATTGATTGTTAATTGATCTCAAAGCATTCTAGAAACTTCATATGGCTCATGTTGCTGCATTTTGCCCAAGAAATCACAAGATTCTTTGCCTTGGTTCATAAGAAAACTCAAAGAGGGAAATATGCAAGAACTTTGGAAACTCTTGATCAAGACCATCCAGCTTACAAAATCAGATCCAAAGGCCTTCCTTAACTCAAGCTGAGGTAGGACAAGCCCTAAGATTTCCTCTGACCCGAGCCATACCCATAGTACACAAGATCTTGACTTTTTGCATTTTTGCCCATGCCAAGCAAACTGTGCCACTACCAACTCTCTGCCCAATTAGAGCCTCATATGTGGACCTCAAGCATTCCAAAACACAATACACACAAGCCTGCAACCTCCAAGAAACCAGCTTGCACAAAAACTGTCCAAACCTTCATCTCTTCGAAACTCTTCCCTCAGCCATCAAAAATCCAAAATTTCTTCACCAACAAATCATATATCACTCATAGAACAAAACCCACCTCCTGAAACAGGTTGAATCCCCGCATACACAAACCTCCATTTCTGCTATACCAGAACTGAAACATTCAAACCAGCCATTATCAAAGCTTTCTAAGCTTCATTTCATCATCAGGGTGTTCAAAGAAGTGGGCTTGCACAAAGGGAGAGTCCAGAAAGCTCAGAATCAGAGAGTCCTCATCTCAGGTAACATGAAGAACTTTTTTCCCAGAAGCTAGCTTTTAAGTTCTTTTATGATTCTATATGTTCCCCTGATCATGGGGATGTGTTTACTTTTGAAAATGGTTGCGAAACCACCATGTATGTGATCTCTGAACTTTTGCCCGTGTTTTATATTTTTCTTCGATTCGTGTTTGTGGAGTGAAATAAATGAATTTTAATTGGGGGTTTAGGTTTAGAATGATTAGAGGATCATTTTTGTGAAAGAAATTTGAAGTTTGGTGACCTGTAGAAGAAGCTAGGGTTTTGTGTTCGTCGGAGAAGACGACCGGAACACTGTTCCGGTCGCCTGAAAGTGATTTGCCCTAATCAGCGTAATTAGTGAGGTTTAAATGTGAGCCTTTGATCTTGCCTTCCCGCGCGCGAATGAACGAACCAGATTAGTCATTAAACCCTAATTCAGATTAATTAGTTTAATTAATTAGGATTAAATTTGAATTTTGCCAGAATGAATCCTAGCCATTGAAACGCGCGCGGGTCAACTCCCTCCAAAAACCTTTGAATCTCAGCCTCAGGATCCTCATACTTTTCCATTTTTATTGTTTTATTTCATTTTATTTGTATTTAATTTCCACGAATTTTTAAAAATAGTAAAATACATTAAAAAATTCTGAAAATTTTTATCAAATCTTTTATTAATTTTCAGAACCCAAAAATATTTTTATTTTTATTTTTTGCATCAAAAATTATTTTTAAATCATTTAAATGTTTATTTTTAATTAGTTAATGGAAATTAATTAATTAAAAATGCATTTAGGTATTTAAAAATCACCAAAAAATTCACGTTGCATTTTGACACATTTAGAAACATTATCAAACTCTTCAAACAAATTTCTTTTTGGTTCTTAATGTATTTTGACATTTTTCATTGGAATAAAAGTCATCAAAAGGCAATATTTTAGTCCTAACTTAGAAAAATTCATTCTGCCTAACCATGAAGAGTTTGATGATGGTTCTTCTTGCATTGCATTCTCCATATCATGTAGTTTCTAGGGTAAAATTGATTTGAATTTATCTTTCATTTTCAAATTAATGTGCATTTTTCGTTTTGAAGTGCCTTGAAACCCTAGCAAACTTGAGAAAATCATAACTTCCATTAGGTTAAGACTTAGGTCCCCTCCTTTGGGAAGTGAACTTATGTAGGGTTAGGGTTCTTTTGATCCCATTTTCAATTTTTTATCTTGTCATTTGCTTCTGATTTTGAATTTTGCATTGCATATTGTTTGTAAACCCTAATTTTTGCCTTCATTTGCATTCATCTCTCATTTGCTTGCATACATGAACTTGCCATGACATTTTGTGCATTCACATGACTTCTAAGACATCTTAGGACATATTAGAATCATGCTTGATCATTTGTTCATTCATTTTCCATGTTATGCATTCATTCCATTTCATGAACTTTCATGAACCTTTATTGTTCAAAGCATGTTTCACTTGCATCCTCATCCTTGTATGATCATTCACAACTCTTGACATGTGTTTGAATTATCTCTTAGCATCATTAACATCATGTTTATGCTTCTGGTTTTGGTTTGCATCATTGCATTCATTTCATGTTCACTTCATTTCATTTCTTTTGCTAACTTTTCAGGTGGTAAGTACTTGAGAAGTGAATTTGCCTTCACTTCTCATAATCTTTTCTCATCTCTCTTATACATTCATTGCTACATTTTATTTGTGGATTAGAGTGATCTTGCTCACGCATGTTCTTTCCTCACTTTCTTTCTTCAAGCAACTTGTCTTCTTAAGTGAAGCAAGTTGTCTTGCTTCTTTTTCTTCTCCTTTTCCTCCATCCTGCTTCTTCCATGGTGGCTTTCCTCTTGAAGATCTTTTGCAAGCCTCATAAACCCTAGGAGCATCCAAGCATGACAAAAATTAGGTTTTAATTAGTCCCCCATTAGTTTTACCTTTGTGTCATCTTTGAGTCTTCTCTTTTCATCTCTTAATCAAGGACTAAAACCTTAAAGGTTTTAAGACTTTGTGATTAAGCTTATGCCTGCATCCTTCTATTAGGATGGAGTGTATAACTTTAATCCTAAGTGTTAAACCCTTAATGTGTTTAATTCCTTTAATCAATTCACTTAATAATCACTAAGACATCAAGCTTGTAACTTGGGCCTTGCATTAGGGTTCCAATTCTTCCTTAATTGGTTAAGAAGGACTAACCCTAGTGTTAATGGACAAGTCCCCCTCAATTTGTCTTACAAACCTTAAAATCCACTTCTTAATATTACCATTAACTAAAATCCACTTTAATAAAGACTTTGTTTTGTCATGAGGTTAATCCCTAATCATGGATTAAGTTGAGGAGCCTTCCTCAGCTTAAATGTTCTCATCTATTATCCTTCTATTAGGATGGTGTAATGGGTCCATTAAATCCTTGATTATGGCTTAAAATCATTAATTAAAACTAAACAAAAACACCAAAAACATCTAAATAATCACAAGTAGGTTAATGATCTTAATCCTACATCATGGTGATTAAGTGTGAGGTGCTTACTTCATACTTAAGGTATTCTCATTACCCCTAATCAGAGGGAGGATGTGATGAGTTTACTAACCCATTGGTTTAGGCTTAAGCTCATTAACTTACGACAAACACCAAAAAGCAATAAAAGCTTGAAAACACAAAAACAAACAATAATCGTCTCCTCCGGGATTCTTTTCTCATCTCATTCACTCATAAACGAGAACTCGCTTCTTCCGTCTAATGCAAGACAGTTTGCACCTGAGCCAGACAGGTCATACACTTGAGCATAGACAAGTAAGCAGTTCATCAGTCAATTCATCTTTCAGTCTCTTGGATTCGAACTACGGCGTTCTGACTTCCTCATTGCACGAGAGGATACGTAGGCATAACTTAACGGTTATCGAACAAAAGTTTCTGTATATTCCCCCTCTTTTAGCCTTATTCTTTTAAGCCTCATTGTTTTGAGCATTTCACTCTTGTTCTCACACTGACATTTCTCTTATGCACTTCACATTTCTTTTTCACTGACACTTGCATTCTTTCCAGCTTTGATACACAGATTGCACTGACACTACCCCTTTTAAACACAAATATTTTAAGCGTGGATCCCGTCGAGTACGGCGGACAATCTGGTTGCTAATACCTTCCCAGGTTGTAACCAACCCCCTTTCTCAGTTTCTCTGGTTCGCAACCGTCTTGTCTGTATCTTTTCTTAGGTCTATGCAGCATTACCTTTCCTCCGGGATAAAAATGCCTAGCTAACGACTCTTTTCTTTCTGAGTTCACCCCTGTGTGTTCTCTCCCCTTCGCCGACCGTTCGCGTCTGTACCCCTCTTGGCCAGGTGTCATTTTGTGGGAGCGACACGGTCATCTGAAAGTTGTTAGGGTTAATGACGTGTAATTAGCTAGGTTTGAATTCTGACCCTAGGATCTTGTGTTGGCGCGTGTTTTCAATGGTCCAGATCATTTCATTAACCCTAATCGAGTTTAATTAGTTTAATTTTAATTAATTAAGTCAGGATTAATCCCAGCCCTTGGATTACGCGCTGGTCAACCCCATTCCCCCCCAGTTTGAATCTGGACCCTCAGATGTGATTATTTCCCCTTTATTTTATTTTTATTTCATTTTTTTGTATTTTTCTTTCATAATTTATTAAAAATAGCAAAATCCATTTTAAAATTCTGAAAATTTTTGTCAAGACTTTTATTAATTTTCAGAAACCAAAAATATTTTTATTTTTATTTTTTGCATTAAAAACATATTTTTAAATCATTTAAATATTTTATTTAATTAATTAATTGATTTTAATTAATTAAAAATACATTTAAGTATTTAAAAATCACCAAAAAATCAGAGAGCATTCTTAGACATTTAGAAGCATTTAAAAACTCACCTTACAAATTTCTTTTTGGTTTTGATGACACTTTGAGATTTTTCAATGAATTAGGGTTCTTAAAAATGTTCATTTTCTAACCCTAACTTCAAAAATTCATAACCCTAGAACCAAGTTGAGTTTGTGAATGGTTCTTTTTGCATTGTTGTATGCATGTCTTCTAGCATCCAAAAACATTTTTGTTTCATTTTTACCTTGCATTTTCAAATTGTTTGGCATTTTACATTGAAGATCACCCGAAAACCCTAGGTAACTTGGAAAATTCATAACTCCTCCTAGGTTTAGCTTCTGACCACCCCCTTTGGATGGTAACCTAGTATAGGTTTAGGGTTCTTTTGAGTTCATTTTCAATTTTTTATCTTGTGCATTGCTTCTGTTTTGGTCATGAGCATCTCATACATCAATAAAACCCTAATTTTACATGTTCATTTGCTTTCATCTTGCATATGCATCCATACATGAACTTTCCATGACATCTCAAGCATTTGTATGTCATTTTAGACATCCTAGGACATGTTAGAACATTGCTTGATCATTCATTCATTCATTTGGTATGCTTTGCATTCATAACATTTCATGAACATACATGTGCCTTCAAGCTTCTAACTTGCTTCCTTTGCAACCCATCTCTCATATAAGCATACATATGCATCATATGTGACTTTGCAGCATCTCATGACTCATTTGCCTTGCATATGCACTTCTGACTTTGATCATAGCACCTTTGTTTGATGCATTTGTATTTCATTTCCTTCTTTACATGTTCAACTAACATTTCAGGGGCTTATGGTAAGTTGTTTAAGGTGTGGGTGTGCATCCACATCTAACTTCTCTTTCTCTCTTGCTTTTGTACACTATGCTTGTGTTTGAAGTGAATTTCATTCACTTGTGCCTCTTCCTTCCTTTTCTTTCTCTTAGGTTTAATTATCTTCTTAAATGAAGTAAGTAACCTAATCCTCCTTTCTTCTCTTTTCATCTGCTTCTTCCTTGGTGGCTTCCTTGAAGACCTTTCTCAAGCCTTACAAACCATAGGAACATCCAAGCATGATAATAATTAGGGTTATGATTAGTCCCCCCTATATTTTTACCTTTGAGTCTCCTATAGTCTCTCTTCTTATCTCTTAATCAGAGACTAAACTCTTAAAGTTTTAGGACTTTGGAATTAGGTTTATGCATGTATCCTTCTATTAGGATGGAGTGTATAACTTTAATCCTAAGTATTAAACCTTTAATATGTTTAAACCTCTTAATCAAATCATCTTAATAATCACTAAGACTTCATCTTGTAACTCGGGCCTTACATTAGGGTTCTAATTCTTCCTTTATGGTTAAGAAGGACTAATCCTAGTGTTTAATGGACAAGTCCCTCTCAAGTTGTCTTACAAACCATAAAACTCATTTCTTAATCTCATCCCTTAAATAAAATCCATTTAATAAAGGCTTGTTATATAATGAATTTAATCCCTAGCCATGGATTAAGTTGAGGTATCTTCCTCAGCTTAAGTGTTCTCATCTATTATCCTTCTATTAGGATGGTGTAATGGGCCCACTAATCTGTGATTAGAGATTAAACTCATTACTTAACACTAAACGAAAACCCCCAAAACATCTAAATAATCACAAATAGGTTAATGATCTTAATCCTACATCATCATGGTAATTAAGTTGAGATGCTTACCTCATACTTAAGTAGGCTCATTATCCCTAATCAGGGAGGATATAATGAGTTTACAACCTATGATTTAGGCTTAAGCTCATTATCTTATGCAAAACACCAAAAACAATAACAAAACTGAAAACACAAAAACAAACATTAATCATCTCCTCCGGGATTCTTTTCTCATCACACTCATTCACAAGCGAGAACTTGCTTCTTCCGTCTAATGCAAGACAGTTAGCACTCATGCCAGACGAGTCATACGCTTGAGCACAGGCAAGTAAGCAGTTCATAGTCAATTTATCTTTCAGTCTCTTTGAGTCGAACTACGGTGTTCATACTTCCTCATTGCACGAGAGGATATGTAGGCATAACTTAACTGTTATCAAACAAAAGTCTCTGTGTCTCCCCCCCTCTTTCAGCATTCTCTGTAAAGCCTCAGTTCCTGAGCATTTCACTCTCTTTTGCACTGACACTTGTATATTTCTTTTCCAGCTTTTTGCACACAGACATCACATACACCCACCCCTTTAAACACAATCTTTTAAGCGTGGATCCCGTCGAGTACGACGGACAATCTGGGTGCTAATACCTTCCCAGTTTGTAACCAACCCCCTTTCTCAGTTTCTCGTGTTCGCAACCGTATTATCCATATCTTTCTAGGTTTACGCAGCATTACCTTTCCTTCGGGATAAAAATGCCTAGCTGGTGACTCTATTCATTTCACTTTCATTTTCTCCTTTCGCCGACCGTTCGCGTCTGTACCCTATCTGACCAGGTGTCTTTTCGGGGGAGCGACAAGAGTGAATAACATGCAGATGGATGGGCAGGACGAACAACTCACTTTGCTAGATGAGGCAGAAGGCCAGGGAATTGACATGAACAGGAGGTTTGAAGAAATGCCTGAGCAAATCCGCGCCATTCAATCTCAGAGTTCTCTAGGGTTGCAACAACAGCAACAGCAATAGCCGCATCACAATAACTATCAGCAAAGACCCTATCAATAGAGATAATCTCGTCTAGCTAACAGGGTGCTTGAGGCCATCTCGATGACCTACACAACAATACTCTAGAGATTGTTAGATTTGAACTTGGTTCAGTTGAGGACATTAGCTCCACCTCCACCTGGAGAGCTTCCAGTGGGGTATGATGCTAATATAAGATGCGCAGTCCATTCAGGAGCTCCCGGGCACCCAACAGAGAAGTGCAGGGCATTACAGCATAAGGTCTACGACTTGATTGATTCAAAGGCAATTAACTTCGCACCACCTCCAAATGTACATCAAACCCCATTCCAAATGAGGGGCCATGATAAATGTTGTTGATGGCGGCGAGAGGTTGAACTTGATTCTGAACGTGGATGAAGTGAAGACTTTGTTGTTAGTGGTGAAAGACAGATTGCTGAAAGGGCAGGTATTCCCAGGTTGTGGTGTTGATTGTGAGAGTTTTTCAAATTCAGTTAACGGTTGCGGGGATTTGAAAGTTGGGCTGCAGTGTTTGATTGACGAGGGGTCTCTACGGTTTGACAGGGTTGACAATAGAAGTGATTGTGTGTCTACAGTGAGGATTTATTTTGATCCTGCTAAGGTTCCTTCCCGGAGAGAGCCTGTGACTATCTATGTTCCAGAAGTGAGTCCAGTTACCATTACTGTTCCGGGACCAGTTCCCTATGTTGATGACAAGGGCATTCCTTGGCACTATGGCTCAGACGTGTACGTAGAAGGTCAGAAGGTGGAAAGTAAAGCGGTGACAATTGACCCGACTATTGTGAATGTCGGAGGAGTTGGTGGGTTCACACGGAGTGGGTGTCTCTTTGCTCCTCAAGTTCTTAGAGGTGATCCCGAAGCAGAGGCTGCTGCAAAGGCTAAGGGTAAACAGGTAGTGCCTGAAGAGGTGACAACTCCTGCCACTAGTCAAGGCACTTTTGAAAAGGAAGTCGAGGAATTCATGAGAATAATTAAGAAAAGTGACTATAAGGTGGTTGAACAGCTGAATCAAACCCCGTCCAAGATATCCATTATGTCGCTGTGTTCTCAAGCTCACCGGGAGGCTTTACTAAAGGTTTTGCAAATGGCATACGTACCACAAGAGATAACTGTTAAGCAGTTAGAAGCTGTAATAGCCAGTGTGAATGCCAGCCATGGGTTGGGATTCACAGATAGAGATCTCACTTCTGAAGGACGTAATCACAATAAGGCCTTACACATCACCATGGAGTGTAAGGGTGATGTTCTATCACACGTCTTGGTAGATACATGCTCTTCTCTCAATATGCTCCCTAAGAAGTCTCTCATGAAGCTGAATGTTGATGGCATTGTTTTGCGGCCCAGTGATTTGATTGTAAAAGCCTTTGATGGGTCGCGAAGATCTGTGTTTGGGGAGGTGGAGCTACCAATAAAGATTGGGTCTTAGGTATTCAAGAATACGTTATATGTTATGGATATCCAACACACTTATAGCTGTTTGCTGGGACGTCCCTGGATTCATGTTGTTGGCGAAGTAACATCCACTTTGCATCAAAAGTTGAAGTATGTGGTAGACGGCCAGGTTGTTACTATATGCGGGGAAGAAGATATTTTCGTAAGCCATCTGTCGACCTTCAAGTATGTGGTAATGGACGGGGAGATCCATGAGACACTTTTCCAGGCTTTTGAGACAGTTAATGTCAGTACTTTGTCTCCAGTTGCTACAGTTTAAATCATTGATAAGGAAGGGACTCCTATTTACTCCTACAAGAAAGCTAAGGAAGTAGTCCAATCCGGAAATGCCTAGGGTTGGGGCAAGCTGTTAGAAGTGGAAAAGAAGGATGACAATTTTGGTCTCGGATATCAACTTGGTCAGTCGAGCCGGTCTCAAGGCAATAAGCCCATAGCGTTCACAAGCGTTGGAATGCTCGACTACAACCACGTTTGTGCAACAGATTAAGATGGGGATAGTGATTGCGACTTGGATAACTGGATTCACCCATGCATACCTAGGGAGGAGCTCCGGAACTGGTCTGCTGAAGATTTCGTTCAAGTTACTTGGCAGTCAAAGTAATTTTCTTGTTTCCATTTTATCATACTGCATGTCAAATCCTGCACTCTGCCCAAGGTGCATGGATCCATCTGTGGGGCCACCATGTTTTAATGCATTTACTTTTTCCATGAAATAAAGGACATTTTTCAAGCAAATTGTGTTCTCTTTCTTTCGTTTTAACATTTTTCACAAAAACAAATGAAATGGCAATGTTTTCTTTTTGCGGTGTTTTGTGTGTTTGTGTATCCTTTGAAAAGAACATATTCTGAAATAAGCACATCATTTATGCAGTGTTGATCATTTAGATTCCTGTGATAACGTTCCTGCTATGACTATGCATGACTTTGACAATCCTATCTACCAAACTGATGAAGGGGTTGAGGAAGACTGTGAACTCCCAAAAGAATTGGCTAGGTTGTTGAAACAAGAGGAAAGGGTCATTCAGCCTCATCGGGAAGAAATAAAGATCATCAACATCGGGTATAAGGATGTAAGGAAAGAGATAAATATTGGGGTCAGTCTGCAGGCCGAGGTAAAGAAGGAATTGATTGGTATGCTAGGTGAATATGTGGATATCTTCGCCTGGTCGTATCAAGATATGCCAGGGTTGGATACTGACATCGTTGTACACAAGTTGCCACTAAAGGAAGATTGTCCTCTGGTAAAGCAAAGGCTGAGAAGAACTAGCCCTGATATGGCTATGAAGATCAAGGAGGAAGTTCAAAAGCAGTGGGATGCCGCGTTCCTTGTCGTGACTAGTTACCCACCTTGGGTAGCTAACAATGTGCTTGTACCAAAGAAAGATGGCAAGGTCCGGATGTGCGTCGATTATCGGGATCTAAACAGAGCAAGTCTAAAGGATGATTTTCCATTACCTCACATTGATGTGCTGGTAGATAACACCGCTCAGTTCTCGGTATTTTCTTTCATGGATGGTTTCTCTGGGTACAATCAGATCAAGATGGCACCGGAGGACATGGAGAAAACGACGTTCATTACCCCATGGGGTACGTTCTGTTATAAGGTTATGCCCTTTAGGTTGAAGAATGTCGGGGCAACGTATCAACGGGCAATGGTAACTTTGTTCCACAACATGATACACAAGGAAATTGAATGCTATGTGGACGATATGATTGCCAAGTCCCGGGATGAAGAAGAACACTTGGTCAATCTCAAAAAGCTGTTTGATAGATTGATAAAGTATAGATTAAGGTTGAATCCAAACAAATGCACTTTCGGAGTGCGTTCCGGTAAGTTGTTGGGTTTCATTGTTAGCCAAAGGGGGATTGAGGTAGATCCTGAAAAAGTAAAAGCAATACAAGACATGACTGCACCGAAAACAGAAAAATAAGTGCGTGGGTTTTTAGGGAGATTGAACTACATTTCACGGTTTATATCTCATCTAACTACCAGATGCGAGCCAATCTTCAAATTGTTAAGAAAAGAATAAACGGTCAGGTGGAATGAGGACTGTCAAAGAACCTTTGAAAAAATAAAAGAATATTTGAAGGAGCCTCCGATCCTAATGCCTCCAATTCCAGGACGACCACTTATCATGTACTTGACTGTGTTAGAAGGGTCGATGGGGTGTGTTCTAGGCCAACATGACGAGTCTGGTCGAAAAGAGAATGTTATTTACTACCTTAGCAAAAAGTTTACCGACTCTGAATCTCGTTATTCACTGCTCGAGAAAACTTGTTGCGCTTTGGCATGGGGTGCTCGACAACTAAGACAATACATGTTGACCCATACCACATTGCGAATCTCAAAAATGAACCTTGTCAAGTATATTTTCGAGAAACCAACATTAACCGGAAGGGTTGCAAGATGGAAAATGATATTAATAGAGTATGACATATGGTATACTTCCCAGAAAGCCATCAAAGAAAGTGTGTTATCAGATTATCTTAAACAGCAACCGCTTGAAGACGATTACCAGCAAATGAAGTTTGATTTCCCTGATGAGGACATCATGTAGCTCAAGGCAAGATATTGCGAGGAACCACTTCCGGAGGAGGGGCCTGACCCTGAATCCAAATGGAAGTGGATGTTTGATAGGGCGGTCAATATCAATGGACGTAGAGTTGGTGTTGTTCTTATCACCCCCGAAGGTGTTCACTTTCCCTTCGCTGCCAGAATTACTTTTAGCTGTACCAATAATGAAGCAGAATATGAGGCATGCATAATGGGAATAGAGGAGGCTATTAATCTTCGGATTAAGACCCTCGATATAATCGGAGATTCATCCCTCGTTATCAACCAAATTACCGGCAAGTGGTATACACATCAAGAACACTTAATTTCTTATAGGGATTATGCCAGAAGACTGTTGACGTTCTTCGCAACGGTTAAGCTTCAATATATACCACGAGATGAGAATCAATTTTCCGATGCTTTGGCTACTCTTTCTTCGTCCATCAAAGTCTTGTGTTGGAACTATGTGCCCAATATTGAGATTTCCAGGCTTGACGCACCAGCTTACGCTTTCTCTATAGACGCGGTGTCTGATGAGGAACCTTGGTACTTTGATATCATGCTTTTCTTGGAAAAACAAGAATACCCAGCTGGGGCATCATCCAACGACAAGAAGACCTTGAGACGACTTGCTGCTAGCTTCTTTTTGAATGCAAACGGAGTTCTGTACAAGAGGAACTTTGACATGGTCTTGCTCAGATGCGTGGATAGACACAAAGCAAACTTGTTAATGCAGGAAGTCCACGAGGGATCTTTCGGTACTCATGCAGGAGGACATGCAATGGCTAAGAAGTTGTTGAGATCAAGGTATTGTTGGCTAACAATGGATGCAGACTGTTGTTCGTACGCCCGTAAATGCCACAAGTGCTAGATTTATGCAAACAAGGTGCATATTCCTCCAAGATCGCTCAACGTTATGTCATCTCCTTGGCCCTTTTATATGTGGGGCATTGACATGATCGGGAAGATAGAGCCTATTGCTTCAAATGGTCATCGTTTCATCTTGGTTGCGATTGATTACTTCCCCAAATAGGTTGAAGCAGCATCTTATGCCAATGTTACTCGCCAAGTGGTAACCAGATTTATGAAGAGAGATATCATTTGCAGATACAGAGTGCCTGAGCGAATCATTACTGATAATGGTTCCAATTTAAACAACAAGATGATGGTCGAACTGTGTCGGGACTTCAAAATTCAGCATCACAATTATTCTCCTTACCGCCCAAAGATGAACGACACGGTAGAGGTAGCTAACAAGAGTATTAAGAAGATTGTGCAGAAGATGGTTGTCACCTATAAAGATTGGCATGAGATGCTACCATTTGCGTTTCATGGGTACCAAACGTCAGTTAGGACGTCAACCGGGGCAACTCCATTCTCCCTGGTATATGGCATGGAAGCAGTCTTGCCCGTTGAGGTAGAAATTCCTTCTTTACGTGTGATGATGGATGTGAAGCTTGATGAGGATGAATGGGTACGTGCTCGATATAATCAGTTGTGTCTAATTGAGGAAAAGATATTAGCGGCTATTTGTCATGGTCAGCTTTATCGGAGGAGAATGAAGCGAGCATTCGACCAACGAGTACGTACTCGAGAGTATAAAGTAGGCGAGCTTGTACTCAAGAGGATCGTTCCTCCAGGTTCAGATCACAGGGGCAAGTGGACCCCAAATTACGAAGACCCATTCATAGTAAAGAAATTTTTCTCAGGTTGGGCACTGATGCTCACTACTATGGATGGAGAAGATTTCCAATCTCCTGTTAACTCGGACGCAGTTAAAAAATACTTCGCATAAAAAGACCCGCTGAACATAAAAACAGAATTAAAGTCCAGGAAAAAAAAGGGAATCCCGGCGAGCTAAAAATAGAATAAAAAGCTCGGGCAAAAGTTAGGGAAAATAAATGAAAAAAAATGTACACCCGCTGAGTTGAAAAGCCACATCGGACAGCTCAGGCAAAAAAGGGTATCCCGGTGGATTGAAAACCCGAAAGGGAGATCCACGCAAAACAAGGGAATAAGCGAACAACTGCGATCCGGGTAATCTGAACCAAATCATATTTTCAAACAGTCTGGCAATATCAGAAGGATAGGAATCAGTCCCCTCGTCTTCTTCAGAAAACAAAGGCAAGAACGAAAAGTCTTGAAGACATGCTGGTCATAGCAGGAAGGAAACTCGTTGGAATGTTGTGTATATTTCCATTAGGATAGTTTCTTTTCTCAATTTTATGGTAGCTACCTCTTTCTAGGTAGTTTCTTCATGATGTAAAACTTTGCCTATTTAGAGGCCATTCAATGAATAAATATTTAGTCAAAAGCCGTGTTGTGTTGTGTTTACTTTGTTTGCAAAAATGTCCTGAATGTTTGGCAAAAAGAACATTACATATGAAACATGTTGATTTTTCTAAGAAAATTGACATTGCAGGGAAACCTTTAAAACTATCTTTGAGTGTCGGGTGACAATGGATGAACAGATCATACCATGCAAGTCCCCGGGGCACATGTGTATATACTGTTGTTGTAGGTTTTGCAGGATGGTGTCGTATCTCCCCAAGCGGCGGTTGTTATTCACAGAAAGACACAGCTATCCCCAGTAGAGCATAGAATGTTCCCCAGCTGAGTTAAAGTAGGGTGGTATCCCCAGCAGAACTTCAAATCCAGTTGAACAGTTCTCATCTCTGAGCGGAGTCTTTATGTCAGAATGGGCTATTCCCAGCAAGCAGCTGAATGCATAATTCCCCACAGAGTTGTAACTGTCAGAACTCTTTCCCTAGCAAAGGTTATTTGACCAAGTATTCTCCCAGTCGGGTCGGAAGTTCGTCATTTCCTCACAGAGTTTCATGATTGGTACGCAACCAGCATTGAAATATCCCCAGTGAGTTCGCCAATTTATTTTTGGCTAGTGTGACAAAGTAATGCAGACATTTGTTCACATTTCATTCCTCAACCATGTATTGCCAGGATATCTTGGTCATTTCCCCAGCAGAACTCAAGGCTAATTGAAGAGCTTTCATTCCCAAGCGGATTATCTTTCCACGAGTGAAATTATCCCCAGCGAGCAGTTGTGCGCCTGGTTTCCCCACAGAGTCATAATTTTCAGAATACTCTCCCCAGCTAGAGTTTGGACCAAGCATCTTCCCCAGCCAAGTCTGAAGACGGTCCTTCCCCGCAGAATTCATGTCTGGAAGTTGTCCATCATTGAAGTATTCCCCAGAGAAGTCTCCAATTTATTTTTGGCCATTGTGATGATACAAACAGTTATTCATCTCCTCATCCAGAGTCAAGCATCGTCAAGGCCTCTTGACCTGATTCTCCCCTGCAGAGTTGTGATTGTTGTTTCCAATCAGGGCACTTTGTTTGATGCTCGTATGCATGCCCCGACACTCATCTGTGTTTGATAGTTGTTTGATGCTCGTCCGCACTTCCCAGCACTCGTCTGTGATTAATGGTTGATCTTGCTCGTATTCATGTCCCAGCACTCGTATGTGTTTGATATTTGTTTGATGCTCGTCCACATTCCTCGACCCTTGTCTGTGTTCGAACTTTGTTTGATGCTCGTCTGCACACCCCATCACTCGGTCGTGTTCGCACTTTGTTTGATGCTCGTCTGTATTTCCCAGCACTCGTTTGGGTATTGTTAGTTGCTTGTTGCTCGTATGCACGCCCCAACACTCGTCAGTGTTTGATGTCCGTGTTGTTGCTCGTATGCATGTCCCAACACTCGTCTGTGTTTGAAATATGTTTTTTACTCGTCTGCATTCCCCATAACTTGTTTGTTGTTTGTTATCCGTTTGAAGCTCGTTTGCATTGCTTGGATACTCGTATGTATCATCCCTCACACTCGTTTGTGTTAGTTATATCCATTTGTGTGGATTTGATAATCGCTCTGGTACTCGTCGGTATTGCTACTCCAAATGCTCGTCTGTGTTGGATTTCTGGTATTCGTCTGTATCAATGGTTGATATTCGTCTGTATCATTGCCTGAAGCGTTCGTCTATGTTTCTTAGATCATCGTCTGATTTTCGTTTGTATCATTGACTTATGGCACTCGTATGTGTTCTCTTGATGATCATCTGATACTCGTCTGTGTTGAAGAGGTTTGAAGTCCTAACGGTGGGATTAAACGTCAAAATGGTTACCGGTCCTGGCATAACAGGTTTATCCGAAGGAGGTTCGTCTGCCTCAGAGACCATCTATCTACGCAAGATTTGTGAAGAGGGTTCGTCAAATCCTAATGTTGCACCTGGCGTAACAGGTTATCTGAAGAAATCTCGTTTGTCTGAGACTATATATCCATGAATAATATATGAAGAGGGTTTGTCTATCCTAATTATGCATGTCTATCCCACAGACTTAAGTGCATCACCGGTTCTGGCGTAACAGGTTTATCCGAAGGAGGTTCGTCTGTCTCAGATCATATATTGCAAAATGTATAAAGAGGGCTCATATGTTCATCTCCTGGCGTAACAGGTTTATTTGAAGAGGGATCCTATGTCCATCTCCTGACGTAACAGGTTTATTTGAAGAGGGCTCGCATGTCCATTTCCTGGCGTAACAGGTTTATTTGAAGAGGGCTCGTATGTCCATTTCTTGGCGTAACAGGTTTGTATGAAGAAGACTCGTATGTCCAGTTCCTGGCGTAACAGGTTTGCTTGAAGAAGACTCGTCTGTCTAAGTTTTTCCTATCCGGCATAACAATTCAATTTGGAAGGAGCTCGTCTGCTTCGTATTCACTTCAGTCATCCAAATTGTCATTTGGTTGGGTTTATTTCCCATTGCTTGCATTCTCTAGCAGAGTGCAAATTTTAGGTATTCTTGGTATTCAACCACAGTTTATCTTGAACGGTCGATAGCCGTGCTACCGTCCTTTTTAGATTAACAGTTGCTTGAATAGGGGCATCTATAACACCCCAAATTTGCCCTCTTCTTTTTAGCATCATCATCATATCATAATCATCATCAGCATGTCATATCCTTAGCATTTTGCATAGAAAAATGAAGCATATCACTCACATGCTCTAGCATATGGCATATGATCAATCATCCGGGAAATTCGAAGCACTACAAGTCAAAGTCAAGAGCATGGTGACCTGGTGAGAAGCTCACAGGACCTTTTGTACAAGCCTAGTATCATGGTCAAAGCCCTAAAAAGGAATTGAGGATCAAAATCAGATTGAAATGATTGGCGCCAGGTTATTCTTGAAGTTTCCCGCCAAAAGGAGGGAGAATTCAAAATTTACTGGCGTTAACCAGTTAACACTTTGGTTAACCAGTTAACGGCTGCAAATTTTGAATTCCAGCAGCATTTTCAGCATGTGTTTTGGCTCCAATTTTCCAATTTTCCAATTTTTATTCATTTTGAATTATGGAGAAGGATCTAGAGCATTTACCAAGCCTAATTCCAAGGCTAGATCCTAATCACTTTCTAAGCTAATTCCAAACCATATTTTTTGGATCCCAAGCCAAAATTTTGGGCCCCAATCCTAGGGGATATTTATTCCATTTCCCTCCAAACCAAGAGAAGCTCTCTCATAATTCATTTTTCATTTTCTGAATTTTCACTCCTCTCTCACCATTCTCTTATTTTCTCTCCCAATTTTCCAAATCACTCAAAGTTCCCCTTTGAAGACCACAAAACTTTGCATTAAAGTTTGTAGATCTTGGAACTGGACCTCCATCCATAGCTTTTTTGCTTTAATTTGTTGGTTTTTCTACTTGGTTCAAATCTGATTTGAAGATTAGAAGTGCTTTTGGAGCCAAAATTCTGCATCAATATCCTTTGCTTGCATTTATTTTGCATGATGTGTGAAGATTAGCACCGAATCTTCGAAGTTTTCCGTGCGATTCCTCATTTCCAGCTCAAACAACATTTACCAAAGCATACCTCGGCTTTGTAGGTTGGTTAAGTTCAAATCTAACTCTGTTTTTAGCTTATTTGCATACTTGTGCTTAGATCTACCATGTGCTTGTGTATTTGCTTGTTTTTCTTGAATTGATTGGTTGATTTGTGATAGGATCTACGTGTTAATGTTCATGAGCTTAATGATGTTTGATTAATGTGAATTGATCTTGCTATTTCATGCATAATTGATTGCTGGTCTATTGTGGAATTATTTGGATAAGCTGGTTTTGAGCTGATTTTCTGCAGGAATTGTTGTTGTTTTCATAGTGTTAACCGGTTAACGCTTTGGTTAACCGATTAACGCATCTGTTTTCTGTGTTGTTTTTTGCAGGTTTGAACTGGTTAACCGGTTAACGCTTTGGTTAACTGGTTAACACTGAAGCAGAATGCCATATTTGGGTTGTTTAGAGCTTGTTTGATTCCTTTGCTTTCTTTATTCATCATGGATCATTGTATGATCATTTAGTATGCTAGTTTAGGGTGATTTGCTTGCTGGTTGTTGTATACCTCCATGTTCTCAACGCGTAAGTTCATGTATGTGTAGAGCTTGGCATATTTGTTTGACTTTGTTTTCTAAAACTTTGAGCATGATAATCCCATGAATTGTGTTGATTTATGTGTTGGAATTTTGCTAACATTTCAGGGGCTCATGGCAAGAGAAGTGTGGATGTTTATCCATATTTCAACTCTTCATCTCTTCTTTTTAATTTTCTTTCTACTTTGTGGTTTTTGATGTGCCTTATGCCATCATGTGATTCAATTCTTATCCTCCCCTTAGAAGCAACTTATCTCCTTTAGAGGAGTAAGTTGTTCTCTAGCTTTCCTATCCTCTCTTTTTCTTCTCATTTGATCTTTTTTTCTCTTAGGATAGTTTCAAACCACACTAACCTTAGGACCACTTTTTTCATAATAACTTTAGGTTTAGTCTTTCCCCATTAGACTTTTTCCTTTTGCTCCTTTTGTTCTTTCTCTTCTCATCTCAAAACCCAAACCTAAAAAACATTAATAAAGAAAGAAGTGACTTCTTGTGTAATAGTCTTATTCCATGGGGAATATGTATTCATTCCATCTTGGAATAGTGCATTTGTCTAGCATGATGCACAAGTCGGATCATGAGGTCATCTTCATCAAGAAAACCATAAAAAATACTTCTTCATTTTTAATCACTAAGATACTTAATAAGTTTAACAAGTCAATGAATTTAGGCCCTAGCCCTTGGAAACAAGTCTTGGATAAATTCTCCTTACTTGGTGTGCTTGTTCTATTATTCCATCTTGGAATGTAGTAGCAAGTACACATTCCATGGAAAAGAGCTTGAGTTCATTCTCTTGTGCCACACCAATAAAAAACTTCTAAAAAACACAAACAAAAAATAAGCGTCTCTCCTTCGGGAATTCTTTTCTCATCTCCTTCGCTCCGTACGCGAACTTGCTCCTACTTGTCATTTTGCAAGACGGTAACGCACCCGTCGTTCGAGCTTGCAACACCTGAGCATTGACATAGGCAGTTCAAGCCTTAATTCACAAGCAATTTTTCCACCCCTAGTCAGGGGAACTACGACAACTCTGATCTTTATTGTCCAGATGAGGTACGTAGGCATCGGGGTAGGGCCCGTTCGAGCACTCTTTTATTTTCCCTACATTTTCCCTCTTTCTTTTCTTTTATCCAGTCCAGTTCCTTTTCTTTTGTAGCAGTTTTCATTTCCTTCACCCTTTGAAACAGTTCCTTTGCAAGCGTGGATCCCGTCGGGTACGGTGGACGATCTGGGGTTCTAATACCTTCCCAGGTCGTAACCGACTCCCGAACCCAGTCTCTTTGGTTCGCAGGACATGTGCCCTTTCTTTACTTTTCTTCGGTTTGTGTAGCATTACCATTCTCATTCCTTCGGGATAAAAATGCATGGCTGGCGACTCTACCCTCTTCCGCGCCACTTTCGCGTTTGTACCAGGATAGGAATCCAGGGAGAGGCACCATATTGCAGAGAGGAGACTTCTAACTCCTAAGAGAGCCAATGACTCTCAAATCCTAAACCCTTATTTTGCAAAGTATTTAGGTTACAAAGTTACAAGTGATACAAAAGTTACAAAGGTTATTTTAACCCTAGGTCTAAGTCATTTTATATAGTCTTTTGTTGTTGGGCTTTCTATCTTTGCTCATTGATCCACTATGCAAGTCCGCATCAAATCTTTGAAAAATTTGTTAAGTGATTAAACATGCTATATTAAAAGGATGTACTGACGTATGGTTGAGACATCTTCTTTAACTTCTTTAATCTTTAGCAGATTTATTTATCTTTATCATATAAATATTTTACCAAAATTTAGTCAAATCTCATGAGCTTTTACAAGAAAATAAATACGGTATTGTTGTTGGTGGATTGATTACCTCCATAGCCTTAACCTTAGGCTTAGAAAGAGAAGATGCACAACCAATCTCTTTTAAGTGAAACACCTTTATAGACCTAAACTCCATTTTATCTCAAAGACTGGTCAAACTTAAGAAGACGAATGAGTATTATCTGATTATTATAAATAAGGTAAGTAAGAGTATTTTGTTGCTGAATCTGACACTCACAATTGTTCATGTTGAGGAAAATTGGTTGTATCCCTTAGAGGCGCTAGATGTAACACCCCAAAGTCGATTTTGATTTAATTGAATTGTTTCTTGTGAATTTTGATGATTTATTGATGATTTGATTTTTTGTGGAGATTTGAGTGTGACTTAATATTTTAATAATATTAGGATGTTAAGTATAGTGTGTGAAGTCAAGCCTCTCTATGGTTAACAATTGTTTTGATGAAGACAAATCTCTTAGTAGCAAAACATGACATGAAGGAAAACATGGTTTTCAAGTTTAAAAGCATCATGTTCAAGACATTATATACAAGAAGACTTTTCATGAAGGTATAATAACAATTCTAAACAAATATTAAATTCTTAGATGCTCAATCAAAATAAACATCATTGCATAGTTTGTTCTTAACCTTTGCATGCTTAAAACTTGTATTTTTCACTTTCAAGTTAATGTAAATTGATTTAAACATATAGTGCAATCGATTTACATCTGTTGTTTAAATTTTTTTTCACTTTTTCTCATAGTTCAATCGATTTACATATGCATGCAATCGATTGCATGCTGCTCTTTTTTGAAATTTTTTAAAACTTTGGCTTGTGCAATCGATTTACATGTTTGTGCAATCGATTGCAACCTGCACAGAATTGAAAAATCTCTATTTTTCAGAACACCTCTTCATGTATCTTTTCATGGAACCTTTTCATGATGCATTGGCATTTGTTCATGAATTTTTTTGCAGTTTTTACCTTGTTTCATAAGGGTGTTATGTGCATATAAATTCTTAATATTTTCATATCAATTTTCTTCAACTCTTTCAATTAAAAATCTTCATATTCAAAAATTCACATATCAAATCCTTGAACTTTCATACAAGAATTTTTATGCATTCTTTCATATCATCTAACTAGAAAATTCTTGAGCAATCTAACACTTTAAGTGTTTGTGAATTATTGTTGGTGAAAGAGAAGATCAATTGTTATATTGATAAAGTATCAAAGATTCAACTTTATACTCTTATACAAAATTCAGAATTATTGTATCTTGACAAATCTTATTTTTCCAGGATTATTGGATATAAGATTGTGTTGTAATTCTTGTTATCCGGACTGTGGATACAAGAGGTCCTTTATTGAGAGGATTGTTCTCAATAGGACTTAGTGGAAAAATCCAAGAGGATTGATCTTGGTGATCATAGTTTAGTGACTTGTATAGAAAGACTAGGAAGAGTCTTGTATTGTCTAAAACTATAGTAAATTCTCTTTCTTGTTGAAAGGAGAGTGGAGTACTCTCGGATTGTGAGGGGAACCACTGTATACCGCCGTGTCCATTTTAATTTTCCGCTTTACCGCTTTCTTAACTTAAAACCATAATCAAGACAAATTCAACCATCGATAAAATTCCAGAAAAATATCTAAGAACCTAATTCACCCCCCCCCCCCCTCTTAGGTGCACTCGTATACTTGCATTTGGCATCAGAGAAAGTTATAGGTAACTTGTTCCTAGTGACCCAGCATGCCTTCCGCAAGCACAAATCCAGTTTTCAAAGACGATGGAAGTAGCAACAAGCCCCCACTCTTCTCCGGAGAATATTTCGATTTCTGGAAAATCAGAATGAAGGCACATCTTGAAGCCCAATGAGAAGGTATATGGGAAGCAGTTGAAGACGGTCCACATAATCCGATGAATGTTATCAATGGCGTCAGAACCGCGAAGTTGAAAAGCACTTATGACAAAGATGATAAGAAAAAGATTCTGAATGAGAAGAAGGCAATCAACATACTCCAAAGCGCTCTTAGTATGGACAAGTTCTTCCGCGTATCTCAATGTAAATCGACAAAGGAAATTTGGGACACCTTGGTAGAAACACATGAAGGAACCACCGAAGTGAAGTGATCGAGGTTAAACACATTAAGTCAAGAATATGAGATGTTCCAAATGCAGCCTGGTGAATCTATAGTATCCCTACAGAAGAGATTCGTCCATCTAACAAATCACTTGATTGCTCTCAGAAAAACATACAAATGATGATCTCAACCTCAAAGTCCTAAGATCCTTGACAAGAGAATGGCAACCGAAAGTGACCGATATCTCGTAAAAGAAGAGTCTCTCAACAATGACATTCGCATCTTTATTTGACAAACTTCAACACGAATTGGAACTTGGAAGGCTTGAGAAACACGAAATTCAAGAAAATAAGTCCAAAGGAATTGCCTTGAAGGTTGTTTCAAAAGAAGATAAAGATGATGAGACGTCCGAAGATGAGAACTGTATGCTTCTTGTAAAGAAGCTTGGTAAGTTTTTTAATAAAAATAAAAATTCCTCTTATGCTAAAAAGAATAGACATTTAAAGAAAAAGAAGGCATCCACATTGATGCAAGATGTCACTTGTTATGAATGTGGAAAGCAAGGTCACATAAAGCCGGATTTCCCGAAACTTGCAAAGAAAGGAGGTTTCAAAGGCAAAAAGGAATTCAAGAACAAGAAGGTGTATATTTCTTGGGAAGATAATGAGATAAGTTCCTCGTCGGAATCGGAAAGCGATGAATGTGCGAACATGGATCTAATGGCTTCACGTCACTCCGATGATGAAAAAGACGAGGTTAGTAGCAACTTTTCCATTTATGATAATGATGCACAAGATGTTATATTTGAAATTTTAAAAGAATGCAAGACTTTGTATAAAAATATTTCATCCCAAAAGAAACGAATTTCATCTCTAGAAGAAAATAATATTGCTTTGGAAAAATATGATGAAAGTGAAAAACAAAAGTTGATGGATGAAAAACAAAATGTTGTTTGCAAGAATTGTGAATCTTTATCATTTCAAATTGTTCAACTTAAAAGAGTTCTTGAAAGATATGAAAAAGTTCAAATTGGCTTGGAAGAAATTCTTAGGCACCAAAGATATTCTAATGATAAAAGTGGATTATGATATTCTAAGTTTTCTAAACCAAGCACAAATGAGACCATTTTTGTTAAAGCAAGTGAACAAATTGTTAAAGAAAATGTAAACAATTCTAAGAGTGTGCATCGAAGTCATAAAAAGAAAAGGGTTGTTAAGAAAAATACTTATGCTCCTAGATATAGAAGTCATTTTCAACCTACTTGTTTTTATTGTGGAATCAAAGGCCACACACCTAATGCTTGTTATGTGCGTAATATTGGTATTGCAAAAGGGCATTATATGTGGGTTGAAAAGGGTACTAACTATCAAGGACCTAAAGAAATTTGGGTACCTAATGAAGCTTAATTTTGTTTTGTAGGTATGCTTGAAGTCAACATCCAATCAATGGTATCTTGATAGCGGATTTTCGCTCCCGAAGATTTGCATCCCGGTACAAGCGCGAACGGTCAGCAAATGGAGAAAGAATGAAAATGAAGGTGAATAGAGTCGCCAGCTAGGAATTTTTATCCGGAAGAAAAGGTAATGCTGCAAAAACCTAAGAAAACATGGATAAGACGGTTGTGAACCAGAGAAACTGAGAAAGGGGGTTGGTTACAACCTGGGAAGGTATTAGCACTCAGATTGTCCGTCGTACTCGACGAGATCCACGCTTAAAAGATTGTGTTTAAAGGGGTAGGTGTATGTGTTATCTGTGTGCAAAAGCTGGAAAGGAGATATACAAGTGTCAGTGCAAAAAGGTGTGAATTTCTCAGGAACTGAGGCTTAAAGGAGAATGCTGAAAGAGGGGGAAGACAAAGAGACTTTTGTTCGATAACAGTTAAGTTATGCCTGCATATCCTCTCGTGCAATGAGGAAGTCAGAACACCGTAGTTTGACTCAAAGAGACTGAAAGATAAATTGATTGTGAACTGCTTGCTTGTCTATGCTCAAGTGTATGACTCGTTTGGCTCGAGTGCTAACTATCTTGCATTAGACGGAAGAAGCAAGTTCTCGCTTATGAATGAGTGTGATGAGAAAAGAGTCCCAAAGGAGACGATTATTGTTTGTTTTTGTGTTTTCAGTTTTGTTATTGCTTTTTGGTGTTTTGTATAAGTTAATGAGCTTAAGCCTAAATCAAAGGCTTGTGAACTCATTATATCCTCCCTGATTAGGGATAATGAGCCCACTTAAGTATGAGATAAGCATCTCAACTTAATTACCATAATGATGTAGGATTAAGATCATTAACCTACTTGTGATTATTTAGATGTTTTTGGGTTTTTTGTTTAATGTTAAGTAATGAGTTTAATCTCTAATCACAGATTAGTGAACTCATTACACCATCCTAATAAAAGGATAATAGATGAGCACACTTAAGCTGAGGAAGATACCTCAACTTAATCCTTGGTTAGGGATTAAATTCATTAGCTAACCATAACACCCCAAATTTTCCCTCTTCTTTTTAAGCATCATCATCATACCATAATCATCATAAGCATATCATATCCTTGGCATCTTTGCATGGAAAGATGAAGCATAACATTCTCATGATCTAGCATTAGGCATATGATCATCTGTGGAAGGATTCGAGGAATTACAAGCTATAACAAGAGGCCGAGTGGACTTGTCCAAGTCCTATGAGGAGTCTACATGGCATTCACAAGTTCAAGATCAGTCACAAAAGCCCAGGAGGTTGGGAGATCACCATTGAATTCAGGCTAGGGCAAGCTCCTACACAATGATCCCAAATTAGGGTTTCACTTTCAAGCATGAAAACTTTGTGACTTTGGCCATTTGATCTGGGCAAAGTATTTCATATGACAAGAGGATCCTAGGGATGAAATTTGGTTAGAAAACTCCTTGTGGAAGTCAGGTATTTCATCAGTTGCTTGTAAAAGAAGAAATTGGTCAACTGTGCATTCTAGAAGTCAACTGTGAGAATTCAAAGGGTCCAACCCTATTTTTCAAGCCAAGGGATGTTCTTATAACCTTAAAAGAGATTTGGCAAGGTCAAAGATCAAGAATAAATGGGTTTTGAGGAGTTTTCCATTTTTGGCATTTGGTTTGTCATGAAATTTTCCACTTTTAGCAACTTTTTGCCCTAATTTTCAAAGACTCATAACATGGTGAAAAAAGCTTCAAATGAGTTGCCATTAAACATGAAAGTTGAAGGTTAGGTTCTCCCATTTTTAAAAAGTATAAGTACATTTTCATAGCCCTCATGGATCATGAGATAGGGCCTTCGAAAATTACTTGATTTTTAGGGGATGCCTTGAATTCCAAGTTTCATCCAAATGCAAGAACTTATGAAAGTCATTTTCAAGTTGTTTCATGGAAAAAAATAAGGTCAAAATATTACAAGGCATTTCATAAATGTAATTTTGCTCCAAAGACATCATCAAATTCGTGCATGGAGTGAGGTATATTACATAAGATGAAAAATTGCATAATCATTCAAAAAGCATGACCCTCACATCCAAGGGTCAGGATGCTTCCAATTATGAATCAAGGGCTGGATTATACTTGAACATGTGCAAGGAGAGAAGGGATAGCACGAGCATTTCACCACTTCACACCACTCTTGCATTTTTTGCAATTTGATCCTCCCTCATGATTCCCACGTGCATTCTCCTTGCAATTTCAAACACTGGAAGCATGCACCCTTTATAAGCTAATTAGGGTTTCATTTCACCTCAGATCCATAACATTCGTTCACTCTCAAGTTTTTGCTCCATTTGAAATTCTCTTTGAATTTCATCATACACTCACTCTTTGCAAGAACCAGTGACATATTCTTGATCAGTAAAGTGCAAGGAGTCAAAATCAACCACTTGTTCAAGCTAATCCTCAGGATTTCACACTTTTCCATTTCAATGCAGCAAGCTTCGAGTTCTTAGATCCAACAGTTTTCAAGGCTTTAGTTGCATTTATTTTGCAACTAGAGTGGATTTGGAGTAGATCTGCAGCTCCTCCTGGTTTCTCTTAAGCTATTTCCAGATCTGTAGATCTCAGGTTAGCATCAAATTCTCAGATCCAGAAATGAAATTGTTTGTGCTCATTATGATCTACATGTTTTGCTGGTGTTGTTGATCTATTTAGAATGTAAAATGAGTGCGAAATGAACTTGTTATGACGAATTGCAGTTTGATGCATGAAACTTTTTGTCTTCGATCTGACTTGCTCCTTGATCCATTGTGAATTTTGTTGTCATAATTGGATTCAGCTTGGTTTAATTGTTTGATCTGGATAGTTTGAATCATTTATGTGGAAGTTTGTTCATATTGTTGAATTTTCCGGTGCCGGAGCTAGGGCTCCGGTCACCGGATTCTGGACTTTGTTGTTTGAGGAAGATGACTTCCCAGCCATAGGATCTGTGATCTGGACGGGTGTTGGCTTGCCAGCGCATTAAAATCACCCATCCCTCTCACGTGCTTCATTTTATAATTTTAATATGAATTAAGCTTTGTGTTTCGCACCTCACCATTATTATCATTTTCTCACACCCTGGCTAATGAATAAGAAGACTTAGGGCATTGGTTGACTGAATCTCACGCGTCCATTTGATCCACTGGCTTTGGTTTTTTCCTGATTATTTGATTTTCCACCATAATTGTTGTGTATTACGCAGACCTAATGGGCCTGTCCTTGCTATCCCCACCCCCCTGTGTTATAAGGCCAATGGAAATGAACTGATTTGCTTGATATTTGCACCCCTGGTCTCTTTGGTCTATTTTATTATTTCATTTTATTATCAGTTTGAATTTTGATTTTTAAAAATAGAAATAGGTCATTAAAAATTCTAAGAAAATTCATGAATGATCCTTTGAGTTTTCTTTAATTTTTGGCATTTTTATTTTTCATTTATTTTTAATTGCCACGCTGGAATTAATTGTCTCTTTAATTAATTGCTTTTATTTCATTTTTGAAGCATGTTGCCTTGTACATTTTCTATCTTGATCATTAATTTGAAATTTTAACTGATTCTTTTTGCTCTGGATTCATGATGGGATATAGTTTGGTGATGATTTTTATTCTGATTCTTAGAAGTTTTCTTAATTGGTTTTGGTCTCTAACTTCTGCATGAAGTCTTCTAACCCTAATCCATGTTTGATCCCTTATTTGAATTGCTAAGCTTCTGATTCTCATTCTCTCCTTTTGGCATGTCAATATTGTATGATTGAGGAGTCTTTGTACAAGTTTGTGGAATTTTTGGATGTATACTTGAATTGATTTGAATTTTTGTTCTTTGTCTATCCTCTTTTGTTTCCTTTTGATCATATGTTCAATCTTTAGGTTAGAAGGGCACTTGTGCCAACTTCTTTAAGTTGTTTAGAGCCTTCTTAGGATGTTCATACCCTTCTTGTCTTGAGTTGATGCTTGTGCCTTTAGAAATTTTGTGTTTGTTTGCTTTTGAAGTTCATTCACTTCTATGCATGTTCACCTCACTTCTTTTGCTTCTTTACTTCTCAGGATGTAAATACTTGACTTCGTGTGCTTCTTATCTTCATCTTACATGATCCTTAGGCACTTTCTTAACATGTTAGGGTTCTGGTCTTGAACTTTGTGATGTTGCTTTGTCTAGTTTGCTTTGTGTTATCTCATGTTTACTTTGTTTTGTCATGGTGATGCATAATGCTTCATGTTGAGTTGTATAGTCCTTTTCTCATTCTTATGTTTTGTATTTGCATTTGGCATTTGTGATTAAGACTTCACTTCTGGTTGTGTGGCTTGGGGTTGATATTATGTTCATTTTGTGTTGCATTTATTCTTATGTCACTAACCATTTTAGGGGCTTTGGTAAGTGAGAGGTGTGGATGTGATTCCCACATCTCCAATTCTCATCTCTTCTCTTTTCATGTTATTCTCTTACTTGTGATTGTTGGGGCTTAGGCCTTACTTCCTCCCTCTTCTATTCTTCTTTCTTCTCTTTCTCTTCTTCTTTCTTTCTTCTTTAGGATAGTAAACCTCACTAACCTAGGATATTCTATGCATGATAACAATTAGGATTCATTAGTCCCCCATTAGACTTTTACCTTTGAGATCCTTTTGCTTCTCTTCTCTTCTCATCTCTAAACCATAAAAAGCATATTAATAAGGATTGAAGTGGTCTCCTGTGCAATAGCCTTATTCCATGATACACTTGTAGTCTTCCCATCTTGGGATAGTACAAACTTGTCTTGTGATGCACAAGTCTGAACAGGATACCATCTTCACCAAGAAAACCATAAAAAACACTTCTTCATCAAAATATACAAAAACACTTAATAAATTCAATGAGTTAGTGAGCCTAAGCCCTAATCTCTGGAATCAAGTTTTGGGGATCTTCTCCTTACTTGAGTGTGCTTGTTCTATTATTCCATCTTGGAATGTAGTGACAAGTACACATTCCATGGAAAAGAGCTTGAGTTCACTTCCTTGTGACACACTCATAAAAAGCTTCCAAAAAACACAAACAAACAATAAGCGTCTTTCCTTCGGGAATTCTTTTCTCATCTCCTTCGCTCCGTACGCGAACTTGCTCCTACTTGTCATTTTGCAAGACGGTAACGCACTCGTCGTCCGAGCCTGCAACACCTGAGCATTGACATTGGCAGTTCAAGCCTTAAGACACAAGCAATATTTTCCATCCCTAGTTAGGGTAACTATGGCGACTCTGATCCTCATTCTCCAGATGAGGTACGTAGGCAGCGGGGTAGGGCCCGTTCGAGCACAATCTTTATTTTCCCTACATTTTTCTCTTTGTTTTCTTTCTCAGTTCCTTTTCCATTTCTAGTCCTTCTTATTGCAACAGCTTTCATTTCTTCACCCTTTGAAACATTTTCTTTGCAAGCGTGGATCCCGTCGGGTACGACGGACGATCTGGGGTGCTAATACCTTCCCAGGTTGTAACCGACTCCCGAACTCAGTCTCTTTGGTTCGCAGGACCCGTGTCCTCCCTTTTCGTTTTTTCTGGTTTGTGCAGCATTACCATTCCCGTTCCTTCGGGATAAAAATGCCTGGCTGGCCACTTTCGCGTTTGTACCAGGATGGAAATCCGGGGAGCGACAGCTGGCGACTATGCTGGGGATCGAACCCAGAATCTCTGGTTCCCTTGAGAGTCTCTCCTAGCGCTTGTTTGTTTCTGTTTCTTTGGGTGTTGATTGTTTGTTGTTGCTTGTTTATTTTTACTATTGTTTATTTATAGTTTTATTTACAGCTTTATTTACAGTTTTCAGTATTTATTTTCCTGCATCATATTATTACTGGACTGTCTGGACTGGATTTTCTGTTTGGTGGGCTTGGGTGATACTGTTTCTGAGAGATGAGCTCATTACCACGGCTCGAGTGCACTTTAGGAATTAGAGTGGTTCCACTTTGGCCTCATGAGATCTTGTCATGAGGGTAGTAGTGAGTTCCACGCCCAGATTTGCGACCGTCTTGGAAATGTTTTGATTTGGGGATCTTCCTCTCTTATTTCATAACCTTGACAATTATGTGCAGCTGGGGACCGATCTTTGAGAACCTTGTGGAAACATCCCTCTCTAGTGGTGACAGTGGCAGACCACATTTTATGGCAAACCCATTCGCATCCGAGGGCCCACCTGGAACTTACATAGGATGACCTTGTTTTCCCGGACTCAGCTGAGGCCTCCCTGCGTAGTATATAATGACAAACCGATTCCTTGATTTGGTCATGAACCATTTCTCGGAAACAGTGAAATTATTATTGCTATTCGGCTTTGAGAGTCCGTGATGTTTGACTCGGAGCACACCAGTGAGATTGGGAGGGGTTTACAGGTTTGCAGGAACCCTTGGCCTCTACATACCTTCATTATCAGTATGGTCCTTGTTATGATTTGGTCCTTATGGTTCTGGATTTCCTTGTCTCTTGGTTCTAAGAGTTTCTATCAGAGGGTTATGGCTCAGAGGATCTTGGTTTTCAGTTATTCAGAGGGTCCTAATATCCAGTGTCCAGTATTCAGATGGTCCCAGATTGATCATATGCCTGCATTGCATTTGCATTGCATCATACTTGCATTAACTATTTGTGTTTCCATTTTTCAGGTTGTTGTTCACAGTTAGCACCCAGTTCTGGTAATTATAAGCTCTCCAGATGACAGAAGTTAAGATAATTACAAGGAAAAAGAATGTTCATTATACTTTTCTCCAACCAGAAGTCAAGAGTGTTCAGAAATTAGCAGGGCAGATGAATGACCAAGTCTTAGGGAATTTTAGAAAGAGGTATGGTCAGATATTGAAGTACATGGACAAACCTACTGCAGACCAGAAGGATAGCTTGCACACTTTGCTTCAGTTCTATGATCCCTTGTTGCGTTGTTTTGTATTTCCAAATTATATCTTGGCTCCTACCTTGGAGAAGATTTCCAGCATTTTGGGTGTTCCTGTCAGAGATACTTTGCCTTACTGTGGGTCTGAGTTGGTTCTCAAGGAAGAAGACATAGCCAGAGTCTGTCGTTTACCAGTTGCTAAGGTCAAGAAGGCTTTGAAGGACAGTGAAGGTAGAGGACTCCCTTGGGATGTGCTTATACCAGAGGCTGAAGAGTATGCCAAAGAGGGTAAGTGGGGAGATTTTGGGGCTGTGGTGGCTTTGATGGTATATGGATCTAGTCTTTTCCCGGGAGAAAAGGAGTTTGTGAGCTTGGTGGTGATTTCTATTTTTGCTAAAGGAAATCCTGTGCCAACTCTGTTGGGAGATTTCTACTACAATGTTCATTACCAGAATGAAAAAGGCAGAGGTGGACCAGTGGGTTGTTGTGCTTCATTATTTGCTGAGTGGTTTGCTAGGCAATTGCCAAATTCAGGCTCTTTCAAGGAGATGAGAGATGAATGGAGGTGGTTTAGAAGGCTAATGAGGCTAACTTCTGAGGATATAGCTTGGGGATATGATAGAGATTTGCTGGGAAAGGAGTTACTGGTTAGTTGTGGAAGATTTGCTGGAGTGCCTTTGCTAGGAAGAAAGGGTGTGATCAGTTACCATCCAGTCTTAGCCAGGAAGCAATTTGGCTATCCTCTGAGAGATCCACCAAATATGGAAGAATTTGCTGAGTCTTTGTACTTTCCTGTGGAGGGAAACAAAGAGTTAGTCATAAAAGCATCTCAGGCTTGGGCTCACAGGGTGAAGAAAGGGAAGAAGGACTTTGGAAGAGTAGATCCCAAGACGTATCCTCCTTTTGCTACATGGTTGCAGAAACGTGTAGAGGAAGTGCTCATGCCGTTTTTAGTGGAAGCTCCATTATATCCCAAAGAAGTGCCATGTTAGAATATTGTTTCTCTAGAGGAGTATAAGAAGTTGGAAGCTCAATTGCACGAGGTCCGGATAGAGAATGCTGAAATGGTTAACTTGTACCACCTTGCCAATCGTGCCAAGAATGAAGCAGAGGGAAAACTACAGAAGGTGCAAGCCTCCTTGGAAGCTAAAGAGAAAGAGTTTGCTGGAAGGGAAGCTCACTTTCAGAGATTGGGTCTAATTGAGTCAAAAAGAGAAGCAGAGCGAAAGAAGACTTTGAAGACTCTTAAAGAAGCTCGCCAGTCCATTGTTTGGTTGCAAGGCCAAAGGGAACAGGAGCAGAAGAAGTATAAAGAAAAAGAAGAGTTTTTCGAGGTACAGATGGCCTTCAAGAAAGAAGAAGTGGAACAAGTCCACAACATACGAAGGGAAAAGACTCAACAGTTGGCACAGAGCCAGATGGCCTTGGAGGAGGCATTGAAGGAGATTGAAGAGCTCAAGCTTAGAGCAGGTGTGAAGAAAAGCAGGACAGAGGTGATAGCTGCAGAGGAACCTGGGTCTTTAGTTTCGGTTTTATTTATTGTTGTTCTGACTACCTATAGGCTTGTTGTAGGAGTTTTTTTTTATCTTTTGTCTTTGTTCATGTATTGACTTGTAACCCTTCGGGGAATTTGTTTGTGCTCTAACTTTTGGCCGACAGTGGGTTATCCATGTTATGCAGTGTTAATATTCAAATTACCATTTCTGAGTATGCAAAGCTTGTTTGTCTGAGACTGCTAAGATCTGAACACTCTTCAAAGAGAGAATTTGAAAATTAATGCTCAAAGTGGCTATCTGGAGCAAATACCAGAACTGGGGGCATATAAGTGTTTAAACTTGGAAACATGAGAAGTTACATTGCATACATATAACGTGTTTATTTGTTTTGCAAGTAGTTCTTCAATTTCTAACGTTTATGTCCTTTCAGGAACTATAGCTCCCAGGAAGGTTCGAGAACAGCCAACTGCACACAGATATCCCACAAGAGTCAACAAAGAAAGAGTGATGAATCAAATGCAGGTTGATTTAGCTGACTTGAGATTGAGAATGGACAATTTCATGACCCTTATGGCAGGGATGGGTCAGACTCAGGAACTTTACGTGAGATGGTGGAAAATAGTCAGGCCAGGAACAATAGGGCTGCTGATGGAGGTAATCGCAACGGTGCTGGCGCCCGTCAAGTTGAAATCCCTGTGGCACCGCCAGGGATCACCATTATTAATGATGGACTGAACAACGTACAAATGGATGGTCAAGATGAACAGTTTACTTTGCTGGACGAAGCAGAAGGCCAAGGGGCTGAAATGAACAGAAAGTTTGAAGAGATGGCTGAGCAGATCCGGGCCATTCAGTCTCAGAGCTCCATGGGGTTTGATATTACTAACTTGGGCTTGGTTCCAGGGGTTAGAATCCCCTACAAGTTCAAGGTTCCTACTTTCGATAAGTACAACGGCACGGCTTGCCCAAAGACTCACCTTCAGTCCTTTGTAGGAAGAATTGCTGCCCATACTGATGACGAGAAGCTATGGATGTATTACTTCCAGGATAGCCTGGTGGGGGCCTCCTTGGAGTGGTATATGAAGCTGAGTAGGGTTAACATTAAGAGTTGGAAGGATTTAGCGGAGGCGTTCGTGAAGCAATACCAGTACAATTTGGACATGGCTCCAAATCTCACTCAACTGCAGACCATGTCTCAAAATGCTAAGGAGGGGTTTAAGGAGTATGCTCAAAGGTGGCGTCAACTTGCTGCCAGAGTACAACCACCCTTGCTGGAAAATGAGATGGCTGATATGTTCATGGGAACTTTGCAAGGGGTGTTTATCAAGAGGTTGGCGTCTTGTTTAGCTACCAAGTTCAATGATATAGTGATAGCAGGCGAGAGGGTCAAAACTCTGTTAAAGATGGGGAAGATTCAGGACACCGGTGCGAGTAGCTCGAGAGATATAAGAAAAGCTTTTAATGGACCTCCGAGAAGGAGAGAAGGTGAAACCAATGTTGTGTATGGCCGAGGACGGGGCCGTGGATACAAAAGATCATATGAGCAAGTGGCAGCTGTCACTATTCCTTCTAGTCCTGTGCAACAGGTACAGACTCAACCACAACAGCAACAACAACAACAGCCACAACGTAACAATTATCAGCAAAGACCTTATCAACCGAGACAAGCTCGTTCGGCTAATAGGGTGCTTGAAGCCATTCCTATGACATATACGGCACTGCTGCAGAGGTTGTTAGACTTGAACTTGATACAACTGAGGACATTAGCACCACCTCCACCTGGAGAGCTTCTAGTGGGGTACGATGCTAATGCTAGATGCGCGTTCCATTCAGGGGCATCCAGGCACTCAACTGAGAAGTGCAGGGCACTACATCATAAAGTTCAAGATTTGATCGACTCAAAGGCGATTAACTTTGCACCGCCGCCCAATGTTACATCAAACCCTATTCCAAACCATGGAGGGAGAGGATAAATGTTGTTGACGGTGGTGAGAAGTTAAGTTTGATTCTGAACATAGAAGAAGTGAAGACTCCATTGCTGGTAGTAAAAGAAAGGCTGTTAAAAGGACAAGTGTTTCCGGGGTGTGGTTCTGATTGTGAAAATTGTTTAAGTTCAATGAATGGCTGTGAAGACTTGAAGGTGGGACTGCAGTATCTGATTGATGAGGGGTCATTGCAGTTTGATAATGTTGATGATAAAGGTGATTGTGTGTCTACCATAACAATCTACTATGATCTAGCTGAAGTACCTGCCAGGAGGGAGCATGTGACTATATATGCTCCAGAAGTCAGTCTTGTTACTATTACTGTTCCCGGGCCTGTGCCTTATACTGATGATAGAGCCATCCCATGGTATTATGGCTCAGATGTGTATGTGGAAGGACAGAGGGTGGAGAGTAAGGCAGTAACGATTGACCCAACTGTGGTGAACGTCGGAGGAGTTGGTGGTTTTACGAGAAGCGGGCGTCTTTTTGCTCCTCAAGCTCTGAGAGGAGATCTTGAAGCTGAAGCTGTTGCAAAGGCTAAAGGAAAACATATAGCGACCGAAGAAATGACAACTCCTATTGCTGGACAAGGTACCTTTGAGAAAGAAGTGGAAGATTTTATGAGAATAATAAAAAAGAGTGACTATAAGGTGGTTGAGCAGTTGAATCAGACGTCGTCCAAGATATCAATTATGTCTTTGCTGATGTGTTCTCCAGCTCATAGAGAAGCCTTGCTGAAAGTGTTGCAGATGGCATACGTTCCACAGGAGATAACTGTTAATCAACTGGAGGCTGTAGTAGGCAGTGTGAATGCAATCCATGGGTTGGGCTTCACAGATAGAGATCTTACTTCAGAAGGCCGCAATCACAACAAAGCACTGCATATTACCATGGAATGTAAGGGTGTTGTTTTGTCACTTGTCCTGGTTGACACAGGCTCTTCTCTTAATGTACTCCCTAAGAAGGCCTTGATGAAGCTGAATGTTGATGGCATCGTCTTGCGACCCAATGATTTAATAGTTAAAGCCTTTGATGGGTCCCGAAGGTCTATGTTCGGGGAAGTTGAGTTACCTGTGAAGATAGGATCTCAAGTGTTCAAGAGCACGTTCAATGTCATGGATATTCAACCTGCGTATAGTTGCTTGCTGGGACATCCCTGGATCCATGCTGCAGGTGCAGTAACATCCACATTACATCAGAAGTTGAAGTACGTGGTTGATGGCCAAGTGATCACTGTGTGTGGGGAAGAAGATATCTTTGTGAGCCACCTATCAACTTTCAAGTACGTAGAGATGGACGGAGAGATCCATGAAACGCTGTGTCAGGCCTTTGAAGCGGTTAATGTCAGTATTTTGGCTCTGGTAGAGAGGAACAACGAGAAGGAAGGGACTTCCATTCACTCCTACAAGCAGGCCAAAGAAGTGGTTCAATCTGGAAGCGCCTATGGTTGGGGCAAGTTGCTGGAATTAGAGAAGAAAGATGACAAGTTTGGTCTTGGTTACCAAACTGGTGGGTCTAACTGGCCTCAGAGTGGTAAAGCCATAACTTTCACAAGCGTCGGGATGCTCGATCGCAACCACATCTGTGCAACAAGTGAAGAAGGGGACAGTGACTGCGACTGGGATAACTGGATTCACCCGTGTGCACCAGGGAAGGAGCTCAAGAACTGGTCTGCTGAGGATTTCATTCAAGTTACCTGGAAATCAAAGTAATTTACTTGTTTCCTTTTTATCATGTTGCATGTTAATCCTGCACTCTGCCCAAGGTGCACGGATCCATTTGTAGGGCCACCATGCTTTTAATGCATTTATTTTACCTTGAAATAAAGGACATTTTTTCAAGCAAATTGTGTTCTCTTTCTTTCGTTTTAAAATTTTTCACAAAAAGAATAAAATGGCAATGTGTTTTTCCTTTTCCTGTTGTTTGTGTGTTTGCGTCTCTTTTGAAAAAAAAACAGATTCTGAAATAAGCACGTCATCTGTGCAGTGTTGATCATCCGGATTCTAGTGATAACGTTCCTGCTATGACCATGCATGACTTCGACAATCCTATCTACCAAGAGGAAAGGGTCATTCAGCCTCATCAGGAAGAGATAGAGATCATCAACATCGGGACTGAAGATATAAAGAAAGAGATAAAGATTGGGGCCAGTCTGCAGGCCGAGGTAAAGAAAGAGTTGATTGGTATGCTACGTGAATATGTGGATATCTTCGCCTGGTCGTATCAAGATATGCTAGGGTTGGATACTGACATTGTTGTGCATAAGCTACCACTCAGAGAAGATTGTCCTCCTGTGAAACAAAAGCTGAGAAGAACTCATCCTGACATGGCGATGAAGATCAAGGAGGAAGTTTAGAAGCAGTGGGATGCCGGATTCCTTGTCGTAACTAGTTACCCACCTTGGGTAGCTAATATTGTGCCTGTACCAAAGAAAGATGGAAAAGTTCGGATGTGCGTTGATTATCGGGACCTAAACAGAGCAAGTCCAAAGGATGACTTTCCATTACCTCACATTGATGTGCTGGTAGATAACACCGCTCAATTCTCGGTATTTTCTTTCATGGATGGCTTCTCCGGGTATAATCAGATCAAAATGGCACTGGAAGACATGGAGAAAACAACGTTCATTACCCCGTGGGGTACATTCTGCTACAAGGTTATGCCCTTTGGTTTGAAGAACGCTGGGGCAACATATCAGTGGGCTATGGTCACATTGTTCCACGACATGATACACAAAGAGATTGAATGCTATGTGGACGACATGATTGCTAAGTCCCGAGACGAAGAAGAGCATCTGATCAATCTCAAAAAGCTGTTTGATAGACTGATAAAGTATAAGCTGAGGTTGAATCCAAACAAGTGCACTTTCGGAGTGCGTTCCGGAAAATTGATGGGTTTTATTGTTAGCCAGAAAAGAATCGAGGTGGATCCTGCAAAAGTAAAAGCAATACAAGGTATGCCTGCACCGAAAACAGAAAAAGAAGTGTGCGGGTTCTTAGGGAGATTGAACTACATTTCACGGTTCATATCTCATATAACTGCCACGTGTGAACCAATATTCAAGTTGCTACGAAAAGAGCAAATGGCCAGGTGGAATGAGGACTGTCAAAGAGCCTTTGAAAATATAAAAGAATATTTGCAGACACCTTCGATTCTAATGCCTCCAGTTCCAGGACGGCCGTTTATCATGTACTTGACTGTGCTAGAAGGGTCAATGGGGTGTGTTCTAGGCCAACATGACGAGTCTGTGAATCTCGTTTCTCACTGCTCGAGAAAACTTGTTGCGCTTTGGTATGGGTTGCTTGCTGACTAAGACAGTATATGTTGACCCATACCACACTTCTAATTTCCAAAATGGATCCTGTCAAGTATATTTTCGAGAAACCAGCATTAACCGGAAGGGTTGCCAGGTGGCAAATGATCTTAACAGAGTATGATATACAATATACTTCTTAAAAAGTCATCAAAGGAAGTGTATTGTCAGATTACCTTGCACAGCAACCTCTTGAAGATGACTATCAGCCAATGAAGTTTGATTTCCCTGATGAGAACATCATGTACCTCAAAGCAAAAGATTGCGAGGAACCACTTCCGGAGGAGGGGCCAGACCCTGAATCCAAATGGAAGTTGATGTTTGATGGGGCAGTCAATATCAACGGACATGGAGTTGGTGTTGTTCTTATCACTCCTGAAGGTGTTCACTTTCCCTTCGCTGCCAGAATTACTTTTGGCTGCACCAACAATGAAGCGGAATATGAGGCATGCATAATGGGAATAGAGTAGGCTATTAATCTTCGGATTGAGATCCTCGATATATTCGGAGATTCAGCCCTCGTTATCAATCAGATTACTGGCAAGTGGTATACACATCAAGAACATTTAATTCCTTATAGGGATTATGCTAGAAAATTGTTGACGTTCTTCACAACGGTTAAGCTTCAGTATATACCACGAGATGAGAATCAATTTGCCGATGCATTGGCTACTCTTTCTTCGTCTATCAAAGTTTTGTGTTGGAATTATGTGCCCAGGATTGACATTTCCAGGCTTGACGCACCAGCTTATGCTTTCTCTGTAGACGCAGTGTCTGATGAGAAACCTTGGTACTTTGATATTAAGCTTTTCCTGGAAAAACAAGAATACCCAGCTGGGGAATCATCCAACGACAAGAAGACCTTAAGACGACTTGTTGCTGGCTTCTTCTTGAATACAGATGGGGTTTTGTATAAGAGGAACTTTGACATGGTCTTGCTCAGATGCGTGGATAGACACGAAGCAAGCCTGTTAATACAGGAAGTTCATGAGGGATCTTTCGATACTCATGCAGGAGGACATGAAATGGCTAAGAAGTTATTGAGATCGGGATACTATTGGATGACAATGGATGCAGATTGTTGTTCGTATGCCCGTAAGTGCCACAAGTGCCAGATTTATGCAGACAAGGTGCATGTTCCTCCTAGCCCGCTCAATGTCATGTCATCTCCTTAGCCCTTTTCCATGTGGGGCATTGACATGATCGGGAAAATAGAGCCTACTGCTTCAAATGGTCATCGTTTCATTCTGGTTCCGATCGATTACTTTACTAAGTGGGTTGAAGCAGCATCTTACGCCAATGTCACTCATCAAGTAGTAGCCAGATTTTTGAAAAGAGACATTATTTGCAAATACGGAGTTCCCGAATGAATCATTACTAACAATGGTTCTAACTTGAACAATAAGATGATGGCAGAATTGTGCCGGGACTTCCAGATTAAGCATCACAATTCTTCTCCTTACCGACCAAAGATGAATGGTGCGGTAGAGGCAGCAAATAAGAATATTAAGAAGATTGTGCAAAAGATGGTTGTCACTTACAAGGATTGGCATGAGATGTTACCGTTTGCGTTGCATGGGTACCGAACGTCAGTCAGGACGTCAACTGGGGCAACTCCTTTCTCATTGGTATATGGTATGGAGGCAGTCTTGCCTGTTGAGGTAGAAATTCCTTCATTGCGTGTGATGATGGATGTGAAGCTTGATGAGGTTGAGTGGGTATGTGCTCGATACAATCAGTTATGTCTAATTGAGGAAAAGAGATTAGCGGCTATCTGTCATGGTCAACTTTATCAGAAGAGAATGAAGCGAGCATTCGACCAACGAGTACGTACTCGGGAGTATCAAGTAGGAGAGCTTGTGCTCAAGAGGATCGTTCCTCCAAGTTCAGATCACAGGGGCAAGTGTACCCCAAACTACGAAGGACCATTCATAGTGAAGAAAGTTTTCTCATGTGGAGCACTGATGCTCACCACTATGGATGGAGAAGATTTCCAATCCCCTGTTAACTCGGACGCAGTTAAAAAATACTTCGCATAAAAAGACCCGTTGGACACAAAAACAGAATTAAAGTCCAGGCAAGAAAAGGGCATCTCGGCGAGCTAAAAATAGTATAAAAAGCTCGGGAAAAAGTTAGGGAAAATAAATAAAAAAATGTACACCCGCTGAGTTGAAAAGCCACATCGGACAGCTCAGGCAAAAAAGGGTATCCCGGTGGATTGAAAACCCGAAAGGGCGATCCACGCAAAACAAGGGAATAAGCGAACAACTGCGATCCGAGTAATCTGAACCAAGTCATCGTTTCGTACAGCCTGACAATAACAGAAGGATAGGAATCAGTCCCCTCATTTTTTTCGAAAAGCGAAGGCAAGAACAGAAAGTTTTAAAGACATGCTGGCCATAGCAAGAAGGAAACTCATTGGGATGTCGTGCCCATTTCCATTAGGATAGTTTATTTTCTCAATTTTATGGTAGCTACCTCTTTCCAGGTGGTTGTTTCCTAATGTAAAAACTTTTCCTATTCAGAGGCCTTTCAATAAAAGAATATTCAGTCAAAAAGTTGTGTTGTGTTTATCTTTTGTTTGCAAAAATGTCCTGAATTTTTGGCAAAAAATAATAAGCATTGCATTTAAAACATGGTGATTATTTTAAAAATGACATTGCAGGGAAACATTTGAAATCCTCTTTGAGTTTCGGGTGACGGTGGATGAACAGATCATACCATGCAAGTCCCTGGGGCACATATGTGTTTTCTGTTGTTGCAGGTTTTGCAGGATGGCATCACAATTCCCCCGAACAGAATTTTCCCCAGCTAAGTCAAGACAGGTGGGATCCCCAGCAGTTTATTTTCCCACAAGTGAAGTATGCCTAGCAGGCAGTGGGAGGACCATTCCCCACAGAGTTTAACCGTCAAAACTTTTCTTCCCAAGCATGGGATATTTGAGGAAGCATCTCCCCAGCCGTGTTGGAAGATCGTCATTCCCCGCAGAGTTTCATGATTGAGATACAACCATCATTGAAATATTCCCCAGCACTCATCTGTGTTTGATAGCTATTGTTGCTCGTCTGCTTTCCCTGACACTCGTCTGTGTTCATACCTTATGGTTGCTCGTCTGCATTTCCCAACACTCGTCTGTGTTCTCACTTTGGTACTGCTCGTTTTCCTTCCCCAGCAATTATCCATGGATGTAATTGTTGTTGCTCGTATGCACTTCCCAACACTCGTATGTGTGTAACTTTCTTTTGGTACTAGATACTTGTCTGTGTTTGATATTTGCTTGTTGCTCGTCTGCATTCCCCAATGCTCGTCTGTGTTAGTTATCTAGGGGAAGCTTGTTTGCATGGTTTGGATACTCGTCTGTAGCATCCCTCACACTCGTCTGTGTTAGTTTATATCTATGAGTTGATTTGGCAATCGCTCTGGTACTCGTCTGTATTGCTGCTCCAATTGCTCATCTGTGTTGGATTTCTGGTATTTGTCTGTACCAGTGGCCGATATTCGTCTGTATCATCGCCTGAAGCGCTTGTCTGTGTTTCTTAAATCATCGTCTGATATTCGTTTGTATCATTGACTTATGGCACTCGTATGTGTTTCTCTTGATGATCGTCCAATACTCGTTTGTGTTGAAGAGGTTTGAAGTCCTGACGGTGGGATTAAACGTCAAAATGGTTACCGGACCTGGCGTAATAGGTTTGCTCGAAGAAGACTAGTCTGTCTTAGACCATATATCCACGGAGGGTATATGAAGAGGGTTCGTCTATCCTGATTATGCATGTCTATCCCACAGACTTAAGTGCATCACCGGTCCTGGCGTAACAGGTTTATCCGAAGGAGATTCGTCTGTCTCAAGTCATATATTTTGCAAAGTATATGAGGGCTCGTATGTTCAGTTCCTGGCGTGAAATGTTTATTTGAAGAGGGCTCGTATGTCTAGTTCCTGGCGTGACGGGTTTATTTGAAGAGGGCTCGTATGTCCAGTTCCTGGCGTAACAGGATTGTTCGAAGAAGACTCGTCTGTCAAAGTATTCTTATCCAAAATAACAGTTCAACTTGGAAGGAGCTCGTCTGCTTTATCTTCACTTCAGTCACCAAAGCGTCATTTGGTAGGGTTTATATCCCAGTGCTCGCATTCTCTAACAGAGTGCAAATTTCAGGTTTTCTTGGTATTCAACCACAATTCATCTTGAACGATCGATAGCCCGTGCTACCGTCCTTTTCAGATTAACAGTTGCTTGAATAGGGGCAGCTATAACACCCCAAATTTACCCTCTTCTTTTTAAGCATCATCATCATACCATAATCATCATAAGCATATCATATCCTTGGCATCTTTGCATGGAAAGATGAAGTATAACATTCTCATGATCTAGCATTAGGCATATGATCATCTGTGGAGGGATTTGAGGCATTACAAGCTATAACAAGAGGCCCAGTGGACTTGTCCAAGTCCTATGAGGAGTCTACATGGCATTCACAAGTTCAAGATCAGTCACAAAAGCCCAGGAGGTTGGGAGATCACCAGTGAATTCAGGCTAGGGCAAGCTCCTACACAATGATCCCAAATTAGGGTTTCACTTTCAAGCATGAAAACTTTGTGACTTTGTCCATTTCATCTAGGCAAAGTATTTCATATGACAAGAGGATCCTAAGGATGAAATTTGGTGAGAAAACTCCTTGTGGAAGTCAGGTATTTCATCAGTTGCTTGTAAAAGAAGAAATTGGTCAACTGTGCATTCTAGAAGTCAACTGTGAGAATTCAAAGGGTCCAACCCTATTTTTCAAGCCAAGGGATGTTCTTATAACCTTAAAAGAGATTTGGCAAGGTCAAAGATCAATAATCAAGGGGTTTTGAGGAGTTTTCCATTTTTGGCATTTGGTTTGTCATGAAATTTTCCACTTTTAGCAACTTTTTGCCCTAATTTTCAAAGACTCATAACATGGTGAAAAAAGCTTCAAATGAGTTGCCATTAAACATGAAAGTTGAAGGTTAGGTTCTCCCATTTTTAAAAAGTATAAGTACATTTTCATAGCCCTCATGGATCATGAGATAGGGCCTTCGAAAATTACTTGATTTTTAGGGCATGCCTTGAATTCCAAGTTTCATCCAAATGCAAGAACTTATGAAAGTCATTTTCAAGTTTTTTCATGGACAAAATAAGGTCATAATATTACAAGGCATTGCATAAATGTAATTTTGCTCCAAAGACATCATCAAATTCGTGCATGGAGTGAGGTATATTACATAAGATGCAAAATTGCATAATCATTCAAAAAGCATGACCCTCACATCCAAGGGCCAGGATGCTTCCAATTATGAATCAAGGGCTGGATTATACTTGAACATGTGCAAGGAGAGAAGGGATAGCACGATCATTTCACCACTTCACATCACTCTTGCATTTTTTGCAATTTGATCCTCCCTCATGATTCCCACGTGCATTCTCCTTGCAATTTCAAACACTGGAAGCATGCACCCTTTATAAGCTAATTAGGGTTTCATTTCATCTCAGATCCATAACATTTGTTCACTCTCAATTTTTTGCTCCATTTGCAATTCTCTTTGAATTTCATCATACACTCACTCTTTGCAAGAACCAGTGACATATTCTTGATCAGTAAAGTGCAAGGAGTCAAAATCAACCACTTGTTCAAGCTAATCCTCATGATTTCACACTTTGCCATTTCAGTGCAGCAAGCTTCGAGTTCTTAGATCCAGCAGTTTTCAAGGCTTTAGTTGCATTTATTTTACAACTAGAGTGGATTTAGAGTGGATCTGCAGCTCCTCCTGGTTTCTCTCAAGCTATTTCCAGATCTGTAGATCTCAGGTTATCATCAAATTCTCATATCCAGAAATGAAATTGTTTGTGCTAATTGTGATCTACATGTTTTGCTGGTGTTGTTGATCTATTTAGAATGTAAAATGAGTGCGAAATGAACTTGTTATGATGAATTGCAGTTTGATGCATGAAACTTTTTGTCTTCGATCTGACTTGCTCCTTGATCCATTGTGAATTTTGTTGTCATATTTGGATTCAGCTTGGTTTAATTTTTTGATCTGGATAGTTTGAATAATTTATGTGGAAGTTTGTTCATATTGTTGAATTTTCCGGTGCCGGAGCTAGGGCTTCGGTCACCGGATTCTGGACTTTGTTGTTTGAGGAAGATGACTTCCCAGCCATAGGATCTGTGATCTGGACGGGTGTTGGCTTGCCAGCGCATTAAAATCACCCACCCCTCTCACGTGCTTCATTTTATAATTTTAATATGAATTAAGCTTTGTGTTTCGCACCTCACCATTATTATCATTTTCTCACACCCTGGCTAATGAATAAGAAGACTTAGGGCATTGGTTGACTGAATCTCACGCGTCCATTTGATCCACTGGCTTTGGTTTTTTCCTGATTATTTGATTTTCCACCATAATTGTTGTGTATTACGCAGACCTAATGGGCCTTTCCTTGCTATCCCCACCCCCCTGTGTTATAAGCCCAATGGAAATGAACTGATTTGCTTGATATTTGCACCCCTGGTCTCTTTGGTCTATTTTATTATTTCATTTTATTATCAGTTTGAATTTTGATTTTTAAAAATAGAAATAGGCCATTAAAAATTCTAAAAAAATTCATGAATGATCCTTTGAGTTTTCTTTAATTTTTGGCATTTTTATTTTTCATTTATTTTTAATTGCCACGCTGGAATTAATTGTCTCTTTAATTAATTGCTTTTATTTCATTTTTGAAGCATGTTGCCTTGTACATTTTCTATCTTGATCATTAATTTTAAATTTTAACTGATTCTTTTTGCTCTGGATTCATGATGGGAAGTAGTTTGGTGATGATTTTTATTCTGATTCTTAGAAGTTTTCTTAATTGGTTTTGGTCTCTAACTTCTGCATGAAGTCTTCTAACCCTAATCCATGTTTGATCCCTTATTTGAATTGCTAAGCTTCTGATTCTCATTCTCTCCTTTTGGCATGTCAATATTGTATGATTGAGGAGTCTTTGTACAAGTTTGTGGAATTTTTGGATGTATACTTGAATTGATTTGAATTTTTGTTCTTTGTCTATCCTCTTTTGTTTCCTTTTGATCATATGTTCAATCTTTAGGTTAGAAGGGCACTTGTGCCAACTTCTTTAAGTTGTTTTAGGATGTTAATACCCCTCTAGTCTAGAGTTGATGCTTGTGCCTTGAGAAATTTTGTGTTTGTTTGCTTTTGAAGATCATTCACTTCTATGCATGTTCACCTCACTTCTTTTGCTTCTTTACTTCTCAGGATGTAAATACTTGACTTCGTGTGCTTCTTATCTTCATCTTACATGATCCTTAGGCACTTTCTTAACATATTAGGGTTCTGGTATTGAACTTTGTGATGTTGCTTTGTCTAGTTTGCTTTGTGTTATCACATGTTTACTTTGTTTTGTCATGGTGATGCATAATGCTTCATGTTGAGTTGTATAGTCCTTTTCTCATTCTTATGTTTTGTATTTGCATTTGGTATTTGTGATTAAGACTTCACTTCTGGTTGTGTGGCTTTGGTTTGATATTATGTTCATTTTGTGTTGCATTTATTCTTATGTCACTAACCATTTCAGGGGCTTTGGTAAGTGAGAGGTGTGGATGTGATTCCCACATCTCCAATTCTCATCTCTTCTCTTTTCATGTTATTCTCTTACTTGTGATTGTTGGGGTTTAGGCCTTACTTCCTCCCTCTTCTATTCTTCTTTCTTCTCTTTCTCTTCTTCTTTCTTTCTTCTTTAGGATAGTAAACCTCACTAACCTAGGATATTCTATGCATGATAACAATTAGGATTCATTAGTCCCCCATTAGACTTTTACCTTTGAGATCCTTTTGCTTCTCTTCTCTTCTCATCTCAAAACCATAAAAAACATATTAATAAGGATTGAAGTGGTCTCCTATGCAATATCCTTATTCCATGATACACTTGTAGTCTTCCCATCTTGGGATAGTACAAGCTTGTCTTGTGATGCACAAGTCTGAACAGGATACCATCTTCACCAAGAAAACCATAAAAAACACTTCTTCATCAAAAAATACAAAAACACTTAATAAATTCAATGAGTTAGTGAGCCTAAGCCCTAATCTCTGGAATCAAGTTTTGGGGATCTTCTCCTTACTTGAGTGTGCTTGTTCTATTATTTCATCTTGGAATGTAGTGACAATTACACATTCCATGGAAAAGAGCTTGAGTTCACTTCCTTGTGACACACTCATAAAAAGCTTCCAAAAAACACAAACAAACAATAAGCGTCTTTCCTTCGGGAATTCTTTTCTCATCTCCTTCGCTCCGTACGTGAACTTGCTTCTACTTGTCATTTTGCAAGACGGTAAAGCACTCGTCGTCTGAGCCTGCAACACCTGAGCATTGACATAGGCAGTTCAAGCCTTAAGACACAAGCAATCTTTTCCACCCCTAGTTAGGGGAACTACGGCGACTCTGATCCTCATTGTCCAAGCTGAAGATGGAAAGGAGGAAGATTGTGAGGTACCTGTAGAGCTTGCTAGGTTGTTACAACAAGAAGAGAAAGCTATACAGCCACATGAAGAGCCAATCGAAGTTGTGAATCTGGGAACTGAACTAGAGGATGGTGTTAAGAGCAGATTAATTCAGATGTTACATGATTATGTGGAAATCTTTGCTTGGTCCTATGAAGATATGCCAGGGTTGGATACAGACATTATGGTTCACCATTTACCAGTAAAAGAAGACTGTCGTCCAAAGAAGCAGAAGGTTCGTCGCATGCGACCTGAAATGTCAGAAAAGATTAAAGCAGAAGTGATGAAGCAATTTGATGCAGGGTTCTTAGCTGTGACTTCTTATCCTCAATGGGTTGCAAACGTGGTACCAGTACCTAAGAAGGATGGTAAGGTACGCATGTGTGTGGATTACAGAGATTTGAATAAGTCCATCCCTAAAGATGACTTTCCACTTCCTCATATTGATGTTCTGGTAGACAACACTGCTCAGCATAAAGTATTCTCTTTCATGGATGGTTTCTCTGGTTACAATCAAATCAAGATGGCACCTGAAGATATGGAGAAGACTACATTTGTTACACAGTGGGGCACCTTTTGTTATAAAGTAATGCCATTTGGTTTGAAGAATGTCGGGGCAACATATCAGCGTGCTATGGTGGCTTTGTTTCACGATATGATTCATTATGAGATTGAGGTATATGTGGATGATATGATAGCCAGGTCCCAGAATGAAGAACAACACCTTGATCACCTGCACAAGTTGTTTGAAAGGTTGAAGAAACACAAATTAAGATTGAATCCAAACAAGTGTACTTTTGGAGTTAGGTCTGGTAAACTCCTAGGTTTCATTGTCAGTGGAAAAGGTATTAAAGTGGATCCCGCAAAAGTAAAATCTATACAAGAGATGCCAGTTCCCCGTACTGAAAAGGAAGTTAGAGGATTCGTGGGACGACTGAATTACATTGCAAGGTTTATTTCCCAGCTAACTGCTACCTGTGAGCCAATCTTCAAATTGTTGAAGAAAGATCAGGTAATGGAATGGAATGATGAGTGCCAGATAGCCTTTGATGAAATCAAGATATATCTCCTAGAACCTCCAATTTTGATGCCACCAGTTGATGGAAGACCCTTGATTATGTACTTAACAGTGTTAGACAACTCAATGGGGTGTGTGTTGGGGCAACATGACGAGTCTGGTCGAAAAGAGCAGGCAATATACTACCTTAGCAAAAAGTTTACCGACTGTGAAACAAGATACTCACTGCTCGAGAAAACTTGCTGCGCTTTGGCATGGGCTGCTCGCTGACTAAGACAGTATATGTTGACTCATACTACCTTGTTGATTTCAAAGATGGATCCAATCAAGTACATATTCGAGAAACCTACTCTCTCCGGACGAATAGCAAGATGGCAAATGATTTTGACAGAATATGATATACAGTACACTACTCAGAAGGCCATTAAAGGAAGTGTTGTAGCTGATCATTTGGCTCATCAAGCAGTGGAAGATTATCAGTCAATGAGTTTTGAGTTCCCTGACGAAGAAATTATGATTATTACCAAAGAACTTGGACAATATGACGGACCTGAACAAGGATCCCGATGGACTATGGTTTTTGACGAAGCTTCTAATGCACTTGGTAATGGTGTTGGTGTTGTGATCATTTCCCCTGAAAGTTATCATACCCCGATTGCTGCAAGACTTTGTTTCTATTGTACCAATAACATGGCTGAGTATGAGGCATGTATCCTAGGCATCAGAGCTGCCATTGATATGAAGATTCAGTTCCTGGACGTATATGGGGATTCAGCCCTGGTAGTGAGTCAGATTAAAGGAGATTGGGATACCAAGCATGAAAATCTCATTCCTTACAGAGAGCATGTGTTGTCTTTGATCCCATATTTTGAAGAGATTACCTTTGGACATATTCCACGAGGAGAAAATCAGTTGGCAGATGCATTAGCCACCATGGCATCTATGTTTGTGATTAGCTGGGATGATGAAGCTCCCAAGATTACTATTGATAGATTTGAGAAGCCTGCATACTACAATGAGATCGATACTGAAGGAGGAGAGGAGAAACCTTGGTTCTATGAGGTGAAAAGATATCTTGAAACTCAGGAGTTCCCTGAAGGGGCATATGTCAAAGATAAGAAGTTTCTGAGGAGGTTTTCTGCTAAGTTCTTCTTGAGTAATGGAATTTTGTACAAGCGCAATCATGATTCAACTGTGCTTCGTTGTGTGGATAAGAAGAGAGCAGCAGAGATTATGAAAGACATGCATGATGGGATCTTCGGCACTCATTCTAGTGGTCATACCATGGCAAAGAAGATATTGAGAGCAGGGTACTATTGGTCTACCATGGAAGCTGACTGCTATCAACATTTCAGAACATGTCACAAGTGTCAAATCTATGCTGATAAAGTGCACATACCTCCAGCTCCATTGAATGTGTTGACTGCTCCTTGGCCTTTTGCCATGTGGGGAATTGATATGATTGGTGAGATCAAGCCCACTGCTTCTAATGGGCATCGTTTCATCCTGGTTTCTATTGATTACTTTACTAAGTGGGTGGAGGCAGCTTCATTTGCATATGTTACTAAGAATGTGGTGGCTCGATTCATTAAGAATAATCTCATATGTAGGTATGGCATCCCTGAAAGGATTATTACAGACAATGGTTCTAATCTGAACAACACCATAATTACTGATCTCTGCATGCAGTTCAAGATTAAGCATCACAACTCTTCTCTGTATCGTCCGAAAATTAATGGGGCAGTAGAAGCTGCTAATAAGAACATCAAGAAGATTCTACAAAAGATGACTGTTACTTACAAAGATTGGTGTAGACACCCCAAATATGCCCTCACTCATTTCACCATGGCTTGTGACTCTTTTCATTTGCATAAGTTCAATCATGGCATTTTCATACCACATTTTTTATTCACTACATTAATTCAAAGTCATCTGCATCCAGGGTTTGTGATCTGAGCCATCCCAGGGCTATTTGAGCCACTCCAAGGTTCATTAATCACTTCAAAGGGGTCCATGTATGTTCAAGCATCATATTATATCCTCACAAGGTCAAGAAAGTCAAAGAATCACAAGAACTGAGAAAAGCATGGAAGCAGAGCCAGGTTTAACTGCACAGATGACCTAAAATTAGGGTTTTGGTTTCAGAGGCCATAACTCCAATTTTTTTGGTCATTCTTGTTTCTATTGATCTCTATATGATATGAGGATCATGCATGTCAATTTTCATGAAGAAATTCAATGTGGAAAGCATATGATCAAGGGATGACTTCCTGAGCAAGTCAGTGCAAAATCAGGGCATCTGAGGCCCCCAGTGACCCAACCAAAGGGTGTTCTCCATCATTTTAAATGTGTATGATCTTTATTTGATCATAGAAGGTGTTAGAAGTTCACAAAATTGAAGAATTTCAAGCCATTTACAAAGTTGCCTTTTTGGGAAAGTGACTTATAATGAAAACTTGCCATTTTGGGAAAGTTTTTCAACTTCCTCTTTTTGATTCAAAAATGCCTCAAATGAGAAAACTTTGGTCATGAAAGTTATAGAATGGATCCTCCCATTTTCAAAAAGTACAAGAACTCATTCTAATTCATCTTGGATTAAAAGTTATGGCTTGTCAAAGTTGGGAAAAATCACATAATTTCATGTCTTACACCAAAGAGGCATTTTGCAAAATGGTATGATAAGGCATTCTAAAGGCTTCAAATGTGCATAAACACTTCACAATATGCTCACGTGACCTCTAAAAATCAGAATGCACCAAAGAATTACCCATTTCCATGCCTTGATCATTAAGAAACTTCAAAAGGGCCAAACTTTGTGAAATTTGCAAAACCTCACATAAACTCCAATCCACTTGCAAATTGGCCTCAAATTCATTTCCATGGTTCTCCTTGATCACAGCTGAACCAAGCCATGCCTCTAAACCAGCCTGTCATGACCCATACCTCAAAGGACAACTAACATTGACTTTTGGCAAAATGGACCATACCAATCAGCATAGGCCAGCAACAACTCTCTGACCTATCCCAACTTGATACATGGACAAAATGGAACTCAACACAACACACAGCACAGCCTGAGCTCTCCCACAAGTCAGCATTCTCCAAAACCTCCTTTTATGCATTTTTTCGAATCTCAATAGACAAGCCACAAAATTCAAAACAAATTTCACAGAATCACTCACCATGATCCTCTGATCATTTCCCAACCATTACTTTGCCCTGAAACCTCCCACATCAAAAACACGATTCCCCCCCCCATTGACCCGAGCTTCTGCAAACTTCCTCTAGAGGCCATATAAACTCCAGCTAAGCATCACAAACTTCTGGGGAGGATCATTGGAGCCTGTTTGGACCAGAGAAGCAGCCAGAAAGCACCAAAGGCAAAAGCTCCAGTTCAGGTGAGCTCAAGAACATTTTTTCCAGAACTTTGATTTCTTGTTATAAAATGATTCTATGAGTTGCACTGATCATCTTGATGTGTTTGGTTTTGAAAATGGTCAAGAAATAAGCATGTACTGACTGTCTGAATTTTTTCCCGTAAAAATGATTTTGCTTGTTTCTCTTGATTCATGAAAAATAAATGATTTTTGTTGTGGGGTTTATGTTTAATGATGTTCATGGATTGATTCTGGAGAGTTTGATGAAGTTTTGATGCGTATTGAGTGAGATAGAAAAGTGGTTGGCCGGAGAAGATGACCGGAACACTGTTCCAGTCATCTGAAAGTCATTAGGGCACAGGATTAGGGCTAATGACATAATTAATTAAGTTTGAATTCTGGCCGTTCGTTTGCGCGCTAAGTCAATTGTCGCGTCCCTTAGTTTGAACCACAGCCCTTGGATTGTTTGACTTTCTCATTTTTCTTTTTAAATTCATTTAATTTCATTTTATTTATATTTTACTTACACGAATTATTAAAAATAGTAAAAAACATTTAAAAATTCTGAAATATTTTGTCAAACATTTCATTAATTTTCAGAACCCAAAAATATTTTTATTTTTATTTTTTGCATTAAAAATTATTTTTAAATCACTTAAATGTATATTTTTAATTAGTTAATGAAAATTAATTAATTAAAAATGCATTTAGGTATTTAAAAATCACAAAAAAAATCAGATTGTATTTTAAAACATTTAGGAACATTATCAAACTCTCAAAACAAATTTCTTTTTGGTTCTTGAACTATTTTGACCTTTTTCATTGGAATTAAATTCATTTAAAGGCAATATTTTTGTTCAAACTTAGAAAAATTCATTCTGCCTAACCATGAGGAGTTTGATGATGGTTCTTCTTGCATTGCATCCTTCACATTATGTAGTTTCTAGGGTAAAATTGGTTTGAATTTATCTTCCATTTTCAATTTGTTTTGCATTTTTTTCATTGTGAGGTACTTTGAAACCCTAGTTGACTTAGAAAATTCATAACTTCCATTAGGTTTAGATTTAGGTCTCCTCCTTTGGGCAGTGAACTTATGTAGGGTTAGGGTTCCTTTGATCCCACTTTCAATTTTTTATCATGCCTTATGCTTCTGATTTTGAATTTTTGTGTTGTATGTTGTTCATAAACCCTAATTCTTGCCTTCCTTTGCATTCATCTCTCATTTGCTTGCATTTAAGAACTTGCCATGACATTTTGTGCATCCACGTGATTCATAAGACATCTTAGGACATATTAGAATCATGTTTGATCATTGCATCTTTCATTTGCCATGTTATGCATTCATATCATTTCATAAACTTTCATGAATCTTCATATTTCAAAGCATGCCTCATTTGCATCCACATCCTTGTATGTTCATCCACAACTCTTGACATGTGTTTGCATCATCTCTTAGAATCATTAAAATCATGTTTGTGCTTCTGATTTTTGGTTTGCATCTTTGCATTCATTTCATTTTCATTGCATTGCATTTCTTTTGCTAACTTTTCAGGTGGTAAGTTTGTTTGAGAAGTGAATTTGCCTTCACTTCTCACAATCTCTTCTCATCTCTCTTGCATCATTTCTACATTTTGTATTTGCCTTAGAGTGAGCTTACTCATTCATGCTCTCTCCCACTTTCTTCCTTCAAGCAACTTGTCTTCTTAAGTGAAGCAAGTTGTCTTGCTTCTCTCTGCTTCTTTCTCTTTTCATCTGCTTCTTTCCTTGGTGGCTCTTTGAAGACTCTTTCTCTCTTAAGCCTCACTAACCCTAGGAATAACCAAGCATGATCACAATTAGGGTTTGATTAGTCCCCCATTTAGCTTTTACCTTTGTGTCATCTTTGTGTCTTCTCTTCTCATCTCATGATCAAGGACTAAACCCTAAAGGTTTTAAGGCTTTGTGATTAAGTTTATGCCTGCATCCTTCTATTAGGATGGAGTGTATAACTTTAATCCTAAGTGTTAAACCCTTAATGTGTTTAAATCCTTTAATCAATTCACTTAATAATCATCAAGACATCAAGCTTGTAACTTGGGCCTTGCATTAGGGTTCTAATTCTTCCTTAATTGGTTAAGAAGGACTAACCCTAGTGTTAATGGACAAGTCCCCCTCAAGTTGTCTTACAAATCATAAAATTCACTTCTTAATCTTATCAATAACTAAAATCCACTTTAATAAAGGCTATGTTTTGTCATGAGGTTAATCCCTAATCATGGATTAAGTTGAGGAGCCTTCCTCAGCTTAAATGTTCTCATCTATTATCCTTCTATTAGGATGGTGCAATGAGTCCATTAAATCCTTGATTATGGCTTAAACTCATTACTTAACACTAAACAAAAACTCCAAAAATATCTAAATAAATGCAAGTAGGTTAATGATCTTAATCCTACACCATGGTGATTAAGTGTGAGGTGCTTACTTCATACTTAAGGTGTTCTCATTACCCTTAATCTGAGGGAGGATGTGATGAGTTTACTAACCCTTGGTTTAGGCTTAAGCTCATTAGCTTATGATAAATCCAAAAGCAATAAAAGATTGAAAACAAAAAAAACAAACAATAATCGTCTCCCCCGGGATTCTTTTCTCACCTCATTCACTCATAAACAAGAACTTGCTTCTTCCGTCTAATGCAAGACAGTTTGCACCTGAGCCAGACAGGTCATACACTTGAGCATAGACAAATAAGCAGTTCACAAGTCAATTTACCTTTCAGTCTCTTTGAGTCGAACTACGGTGTTCTGACTTCCTCATTGCACGAGAGGATACGTAGGCATAACTTAACTGTTATCGAACAAAAGTCTCTGTATATTCCCCCTCCTTCCAGCATTATTCTTTCAGCCTCATCATCTTGAGCATTTCACTCCTGTTCCTACACTGACACTCCACATATTTCATTTCACTTTCTTCCAGCACTGACACTTGCATTCTTTCTAGCCTTGATACACAGATAGCACTGACACTACCCCTTTAAGCACAAATCTTTCAAGCGTGGATCCCGTCGAGTACGGCGGACAATCTGGGTGCTAATACCTTCCCAGGTTGTAACCAACCCCCTTTCTCAGTCTCTTTGGTTCGTGACCGTCTTATCCATATCTTTCTAGGTCTATGCAGCATTACCTTTCCTTCGGGATAAAAATGCCTAGTTGGCGACTTTTGTCTTTTGGGTTCACCCTTGTGTGTTCTCTCTCCTTTCGCCGACCGTTCGCGTCTGTACCCCTTCTAACTCGGGTGTCATTTAGTGGGAGCGACAGCTTGGCGACTCTGCTGGGGACCCTTATACTGTAACCAGGGCTTCTGGTTCTTTTAGTGGGTTCCTCCTAGCGCTTGTTTGATTTGTGTTTACTAGGGTGTTATGTGCTAATTTTGTTTATTTGCCTTGTTTATTGTTTTATGTATAATCTTGTTTATTGCTTTCTTTACAGTTTTATGCATCATACTGTCATATTATCATTGCTGGATCTGGTTTCTGTTTTGGTGGGTGGGGTTTCCATTGAGAGTTTGAGGTCCTATACCTGGGACCTGAGTGACACCTAGGCTAGAGTGGTTCATATTCTTTCCCATTCCATTTCGGTCTGGTGCGGGAATATGAAACACGGTTCAGATGTGGGTTTCTTCTTGAGAACTTTGTGCTACAGATTTCCTGTAGTGCTAGGGCTATCTGGGAAGCCTGCTAAGTCTGGATGACCTTTATTATGACCTTCAGAAACTGGGGTGAATTAGAGGAGGATCTTTTATGGTTATTGTAAACACTGTACCTCCGGGTTAGAAGTGTTTACACTTCTCATAACTGATCCAAATCTGAGGATCCTTGTTCTAGAACACCACCTGTGAGGGGGTTGGGCTGTTTACAGGTTTGCAGGTACCATTGGCCACATCATACCCTGTTACTTGTTTTGATTAAGAGTACCTCATTTTGGACAGTTCTTGTGATTTAACCCTGGACCTGTGACTCTTTATTTGAGTCCCCCACCCTGGTTACTGGATTTCTGAACCCCCATCTGGACTTCTTGAACATACATGGGCTTTATATCAAGACAGATAATCAGATCCAGCTTGATCACAAACCCTTGCATATCATTTGCATACATCATCATTGCATCATTTAACATTTGTTTATTTGTTTTTCAGGGTATCCATATTATATCTGGTTTGGTTTTGACCCCTTCTTCTGCATAGACCTCAGCTTCATCAGTTATCTGCTTCAACTATCTTCATCATCACCAGCATCAGCCTGTCAGTGGCTCATTTCCAGTATCAGTCTGTAGTCTTCATCAACACTTATCTTCAGTTTCTTCAGCAGCATTCATGACCACTCCCAGGAAGAGCAACATATCCTACCATTTCTTTGAGCCTGTGGTGACTGGAATCAGGCAGGTCCAGTCACTTATCACACCTGACTACATCCCATTGTTCAGGAAACACTATGGAGGTATCCTGGATATGGTTATGGATTTGGACCCTTCTCAGAGAAGCATGATCCACACATGCTTGTAGTTCTATGACCCTCCTTTGAGATGCTTCACATTTCCAGACTTTTAGCTAGGGCCTTTACTGGAGGAGTTTTCCTTATTGATTGGAGTACCCATCAGGGGTGGGATTCCTTTCAACCCAGAAATGACTTTTCCCAGCAATGGAGAAGTAGCAAAAGCACTGTACCTGGAGCCTGCTTTGATTGAACAAAGCATGACAACAAAGGCTGGAATCCCTTGTCTTCACCTGGACTTCTTGATTTCTCAGGCCATCCTGAAGGCCTCCTTGGGAGAGTGGAGGGCAGTCTGTGCACTGTTAGCCCTCAGCATATATGGGGTGATATTGTTTGCAGATGAGCCCAAATTTGTCAGCAAGAATTCCATTCACCTTTTCCTTCTGAGGAACCCAGTACCCACATTGCTGGGAGATTTCTATTACTCCATTCATCAGAGGAATGAGAAGCAAATGGGGAAGTTGGTGAGATGTTGTGCTCCTTTGTTTCACACCTGGCTGCTCAGACATCTACCTAAGACAGATGCCTTCTTGAATCCTCACCAGTAGAAGAATTGGGCTAAGAGGCTCATTGCTTTGACCTCAGATGACATCAGATGGTGTACCCAGAGCACCAAAGGCAAAGAAATTATCACTAGCTGTGGGCAATACCCAAATGTGCCTCTGATAGGAGTAAAGGGTTGCATCAACTACAACCCTTTGCTGTTTAAGAGACAACTGGGCTATGCCTTGGTTCACCCTCCCAGAGTGCAAGATTTAGCTGAGACCCTGTATTGTGAAATAAAACCTAATCTAGCTGCTGTCAGACAAGCATCCTGGGCTTGGGACAACATCCAGACAAAAGGGATGGCTATTCTAGGGAAGTGTAATAATGTTGCTTCAGCTCAGTACTATGACTGGTCCCGTACTAGAGCCCAAATCACTAGAATGCCTTTCACCATTGAGGACATACCTGGACCCTCTACAGTACCACCTCCAGCAACTGTCAGCCTAGAAGAATTTGAGAAGCTGAAGGAAAGGAATGAGAATCTGTCCCAAGCTTTGAAGAAAACTCTTTGGGAAAGGAGTGATGGTCGTTTGGACATTGAGAGGTTGGAAAAACTTAGGGTGGAGCATCTGGCTAAAATTGAGAAAACAGAGGACTACATCAAGAAAGCAAGGGTTGGGGAGCAAATATTGAAAAATGCCTGTAAAGAAGCCAAGTTTCAGCAGGCTAGGACTGAGCTATATCTGCAAGAGAGTCAGGCTAGGTGGGTCAGGATCACTGAAGCCTGGACACAAGAAGACCAGAAAACTCAGGCCAAGATTGAATAGTTGGAGGCCAATGAAAAGAAGCAGCAGGAAGCTTTGTTGGCAGCCCAGAAGGAGATTTCAGAGTTGAAGCTTAGGGCAGGATTGAAGAGATCAAAGGACCAGGATAGGCACAAGAAGCTGACCACTGCCATTGCCACCAGGAACCTCCTCATCAGGACTATTACAGAGCATCCAGCTGGTCCAGTGACTGAGGCACTTCTGAAGGAGGTTAAGGAGGATGAGTTTGGATTGGATGTTTGACTTCTTTGCTTGTTATTCATTTCCATTTGATGTACTTTTCTTTTTGTTGTATTTTGACCCGCCAGGGGCATATGTTGTAAAACAAACTATGTATGATTCACTATTTGTAATATATTTTAGTTTGTTTCCATTTTGGGGTTTCTTTTCTCAACAAAGTCAAAAGCATCTTCCTCGGGGTCTGGAGAGGTCAAAACCAAGAACCAAGCCGGATACCTTGGAACGCAAATAAGCATACTGCATTTCATACTAACTATATTTTGTTTTGTAGGTTTTGTTATTATTTTGTTTCTAACTCTGTTGTGATCTCAGGAAATATTGCTCGTCGCCGGGTGTTCCCTGTCAACCGTACGCACCGGTATCCTACTCGCAACAACCTTCCTGGTATCCAAATGGATCAATTACAGCAGGACCTGACTGAGGTCAGAACTCAGATGGCTAATGAAAGAGTGGAGATGAGGAACCAAATGTCTCAATTCATGACTGTGATGACTGGCTTGGCCCAGAGCCAAGAAAGGTTAAGGGCATTAGTAGAAAGACAAACTCCCGAGGAACCTCATCCTGGAACCGGAGGAACAAGTAATAATGAAAGGGGTCAGCCTCATGTTAATCCACCAGTATTTGGAAATCATCTGGATCCGGAAGTCAACATCCCGGGAAATGTACAAGGAAACACTGCTGCAGGCAGGATCTTGCAAGAAGATCCTCAAGAAGAGCAGTTTACTGTTATGGGAGCAGGAGATGAAGTCTATGACCAGAGGTTAGATGAAATTGCTGAGAAGTTGAGATCTCTGGAGTCTCAGAATTCCTTGGGCTTCGATGTAATGGACATGGGGTTAGTGGATGGGGTGAGAATTCCCCAAAAATTCAAACCCCCGTGCTTTGAGAAATACAATGGAACTTCTTGTCCATGAACTCATTTACAATCTTTTCTGGGAAGATTAAAAGCCTATACTATGGATGAGAAGCTGTGGATGTTCTACTTTGAAGATAGTCTGACTAGGGCTTCAAGAGAGTGGTATTCACACTTGACCAGAGCTACCATTAGATGCTGGAAGGACTTAGCCGAAGCCTTCATCAGGCAATATCAATACAATCTGGACATGCCCCCCAACAGGACCCTCCTAATGGGAATGTCTCAATCTTCCAAAGAAAGCTTCAGGGAATATGCCCAGAGGTGGAGACAGTTTGCTGCTGCTGTCCAACCACCCATGTCGGAAAGAGAAATGGCCGACATGTTCATGAATACTCTGAAAGGAACATATATTGATAGACTGGCTGCCTTTTCCTCTACTAGCTTTGTTGATGTCGTCATAGCTGGTGAAAGGATTGAGAGTCTATTAAAAATGGGTAAGATTTATGATAGTGGTGCAAGTTCATCCAATAATCCCAGGAAGCCTTTTGTGGGACCCCGAAGAACTGGTGAGACAAATGCCATTCATGCCAACAGGAGCAGACCTCAGTATGTCCACAGATCAATAGCAGCTGTCACCATTCCAGCTCTGATTCCTCAACAATCAGCATATCAACAACAACAACAACCACATTATCAACAACAAGTTCAGTATCCGCAACAGAGAGCCTACAACAACAACAGTAACAATCAGCAACAGTGTCCTTTCCAACAAAGACCATCACAGGCAAACAAGGTGATTGACCCCATCCCTATGCCTTATGCTGCCTTATTGCCACAACTCCTGAAGCTTAACTTGGTTGAGTTAAGGACGTTGGCACCACCAGATCCCCTAAATCTCCCAAGGAATAATGATGTCAATGCCAGGTGTGCTTTCCACTCCAATGCACCTGGTCACAATACTGAAAAGTGCAGGGCCTTACAAATGAAAGTCCAAGATCTGGTGGATTCTAAAGCCCTCAACTTTGCACCTCCTCCAAATGTCAACAAAAATCCTATGCCTAATCATAACGGGCCAAGGATTAATGCCATTGAGGAAGACAAACCATCTACCCTGATCACCAGTGTTGCACAAATTCGAACACCTTTGGTCGAAATTAAAGCTCAGCTTCTAGAGTGCCAAGTGTTCCCCGGGTGTGAGCTCGGTTGTGGGTATTGCAACATTGCAGTCAACGGGTGTGAAAATTTGAGAGACGGCATAGATGGTCTTATCAAGGATGGTATCCTTCAAATTTCAACAACGGCGCCTACAAATCCAGCAATTCCTTTAACAACAATTCATGATTCTTCTACAACAGCAGCAACAATCATTCCTACCGATTCATCAATATCATCAGCAATGGCTCCGTCCATCACTTCAACAAGTCAAGTGTCAACAACCATTCCTTCTACAACATCAGCATCCACTTTATTAGCAGAATCTTCTACAACACCAGCAAAAATTAATGAAGATGTCTCAGCAGTTACAATCTATTATGACCCATCAGATGTTCCTCCCAGCAGCAATTTTCAGCAACAAATCATGGCACCTCCTACCAGATCACCCGTCATGATTTACTACGATCCGCACACCATTACAGTACCCTCCTCTGCAGCAGTCAGTCCAGTTACCATTACGATGCCTGGACCCGTTCCTTATGAGAGCAGTAATGCCATACCTTGGCATTATGGCTCTGATCTCTACTGCAACGGGGAGAAAATCACTCTGGAATCATCAACCTCTTCTCCACAAATTGATAATGTTGGGGGAGGCGGAGGCTTCACCAGGAGCGGACGCCTTTTTTCCTCACAAGTGCAAAGACCTAATGTTGAAGCTGAGGCTGATGCCAAAGCAAAAGGAAAGAGTGTGGTACCCGAAGAGCCGACTGCCAAAGAAACTCAGAAGACATCTTTTGAACAAGATGTAGACGAGTTCATGAGAATCATAAAGAGGAGTGATTACAAGGTGGTGGATCAGCTTCACTAAACTCCCTCAAAAATCTCCATATTATCCTTGTTGATGTGTTCTGAAGCTCATAGGAATGCATTATTGAAAGTCCTGCACGCAGCATACGTGCCAGAGGAGATTACCGTTAATCAGCTAGAAACTGTGGTGGCAAATGTTAACACCAGTCATGGACTGGGCTTTACCAATGCTGATTTAACAACAGAGGGACGTAACCACAACAAGGCTTTACATATCACCTTGGAATGCAAGGGTGCTGTTCTATCTCATGTACTGGTGGACACTGGGTCATCACTCAATGTTCTACCAAAGAAAGCCTTAGTGAAGCTGGAGTATGATGGCTTGGCATTGCGTCCGAGTAACTTGGTGGTGAGAGCATTTGATGGCTCTAAAAGGTCAGTGCTTGGTGAGATTGATCTTCCTGTGTTGATTGGCCCGCAGACCTTCAAGACTACCTTCTATGTGATGGACATTCAGCCGGCCTACAGCTGTTTGTTGGGTAGACCCTGGATCCACGCCGCTGGCGGTGTTACGTCTACCCTTCACCAGAAGATGAAATTCGAGTGGGAAGGCCAGATCATCACCATCTGTGGGGAAGAAGACATCTTTGTTAGCCATCTGGCTACGTATAAGTACATAGAAATGGATGGAGAAATCCATGAAACCATGAGTCAGGGATTTGAGGCCCTGAACATTAATGAAGCATCTGTTGTACTGGGAACTTCCATGACGTCATATCAGAAAGCCCAGAAGGTAGTTGAAGAGGGTACTGCCCAAGGCTGGGGCAAGCTGTTGCCCGTGGAAAAGAAAGAAGATAGATTTGGGTTGGGTTACAAACCAACTCAACAAGATCAATCAGAGGCTGCAAAAGAGCCCAATTTTGTCAGCGGGGGAATGCTCACCCCGGATGCTGTAAACAATTTGGAAGTCGGAAGATGAGCGCAACCTGGAAAGCTGGATACGTCCAAGGACCCCGGGGAGCCATGTCTCAAACTGGTCTTCCCAGGAAATTATAAGGGTTACTCCTGCAGAGTAATTATTATTTCCTGTATTTTAAAGCATGCATCAAGTCTTGCATCTTGCCCAAGATGTCAAGACTCATTTTGTAATCGGGCCATCTTGTATTTTGTGCAAAGATTAAATTAATGAATATCAGGACATCTTTTGCAAATGAGTCTTTTCTTTTTTCGCTCACTGTTTTTCATTTTTCACTTTTTGTACAAAAATAAAATGGCAATGTTTTCAAAAATAAATAACTTCATTTTTACTTTTTCTAAATAAGATAAAACCGATCACTAAAATGAACAAATCTAAACCCTTGCAGAAAGTGCCCTCCAGACTGCACCGACAACAACACTGCTATGGCTTCGTATGACTTTGACAATCCAATCAATCAAGCTGATGAAGGGGTTGAAGAAGATTATGAGCTACCTGAAGAGCTAGCTAGGTTGTTAAGGCAAGGGGAGAAGGTTATCACTCCTCATTAGGAGGAGGTCGAAACGGTTAATCTTGGTACTGAAGAAGAAGTTAAAGAAGTCAAGATCGGGGCCTGCCTACAAGATTCGGTAAAAGAACAACTGATTGACATGCTTCGGGAATATGTGGATGTTTTTGCTTGGTCTTATCAGGATATGCTAGGGTTGGACACCGACATTGTCATGCACAAACTACCTCTGAAAGAAGACTGTCCGCCAGTAAAACAGAAGTTGCGCCGTACTCGCCCAGATATGGCAATGAAGATAAAGGAAGAGGTACAGAAACAGTGGGACGCCAGTTTCCTTGCTGTAACCAGTTATCCGCCGTGGGTTGCTAATATTGTACCTGTGCCTAAGAAAGACGGAAGGTAAGGATGTGTGTGGATTACCGGGACCTGAATAGAGCCAGCCCGAAAGATGACTTCCCATTACCTCACATTGATGTATTGGTGGATAATACGGCTCAGATCTCAGTGTTCTCCTTCATGGATGGATTCTCAGGATACAATCAGATCAAGATGTCACCTAAAGACATGGAGAAGACAACTTTCATCACACCCTGGGGCACGTTCTGTTATAAGGTGATGCCATTCGGACTGAAGAACGCGGGTGCCACTTATCAGCGGGCTATGGTAACATTATTCCATGAAATGATCCACAAAGAAATTGAATGTTATGTGGATGACATGATTGCCAAGTCCCTCACGGAAGAAGACCACCTAGTGAATCTGCTGAAGTTATTCAAGCGTCTGAGGAAGTACCAGTTGAAGTTAAGCCCCAACAAATGCACATTCGGGGTGCGATCCGGTAAACTGCTGGGATTTATTGTAAGTGAGAAAGGGATTGAAGTTGACCCTGATAAAGTTAAAGCCATTCAAGAAATTCCTGCACCAAATACTGAAAAAGAGGTTCGGGGGTTTCTAGGTAGATTGAACTACATTTCAAGGTTCATATCTCATCTTACTGCGACCTGCGGACCCTTGTTCAAGTTGTTAAGAAAAGAACAAACAGTCAGGTGGAACGAAGACTGCCAGAAGGCTTTTGACAAGATCAAGGAATACTTACAGGAGCCTCCGATCCTTATGCCTCCAGTTGAAGGAAGACCTCTAATCATGTACTTGACAGTTTTAGAAGAGTCAATGGGGTGCGTGCTGGGCCAGCATGACGAGTCTGGTCGAAAAGAGTATGCAATATACTACCTAAGCAAAAAGTTTACCGACTGTGAACAACGTTATTCACTGCTCGAGAAAACTTGTTGTGCTTTAGCGTGGGCTGCTCGCCGACTAAGGCAGTATATGTTGACCCACACTACTTTATTAATATCCAAGATGGATCCAGTTAAGTACATTTTTGAGAAGCCAACACTTACCGGACGGGTTGCAAGATGGCAAATGATTCTCACAGAGTATGATATTCAGTACACCTCTCAAAAGGCCATCAAAGGCAGTGTATTGTCAGATTACCTTGCTGAGCAACCCATTGATGATTACCAGCCTATGAGATTTGACTTCCCTGATGAAGACATCATGTTTATAAAAGCGAAAAATCATGAAGAGCCTGTTCACACTGAAGGGCCTGACCCAGAAGAAGAATGGACTATGATGTTTGATGGGGCTGTCAATATGAATGGTCGTGGTGTTGGTGCAGTACTCATTACACCTAAAGGAGTTCACATGCCCTTCTCGGCAAAACTCACCTTTAACTGCACTAACAACGAAGCTGAATACGAAGCTTGTATTATGGGTCTTGAGGAAGCCATTGACCTCAGGATCAAGACTTTGACTGTGTTCGGAGATTCAGCTCTGGTAATCAATCAAACCAACGGCAAATGGTACACTCACCAGGATCATCTGATACCTTATCGGGATTATACAAGGAGGTTGTTGACTTTCTTCACAACGGTCAAGCTTGAGTATATTCCTCGAGACGAAAATCAGTTTGCAGATGCTCTAGCCACCATTTCATCCATGATCAAAGTTCAAGTTGCCAACTTTGTGCCTCGGATCTCAGTATCCAGACTTGACAGACCAGCATACGTGTTCTCAGTAGATGTTGTCAAAGATGATAAGCCTTGGTTCCATGACATTAAATGCTTCTTGGAGGATCAAACATACCCACTTGGGGCATCATCCAATGACAAGAAGACATTAAGAAGGCTTGCTGGTAGTTTCTTCTTGAATACTGATGGTTCCTTGTATAAAAGAAACTTTGATATGGTACTTCTTAGGTGTGTTGATAGGGCAGAGGCAGTATTGTTGATGCACGAGGTGCACGAAGGATCTTTTGGTACCCATGCGGGAGGGCACGCAATGGCTAAAAAGTTGCTGAGATCAGGCTATTATTGGATCACAATGGATGCAGACCGTTGTGCCTATGCTAGAAAATGCCATAAATGTCAGATCTATGCGGATAAAGTGCATATACCTCCCAATCCTTTGAATATAATGTCTTTACCCTGGCCCTTTGCCATGTGGGGCATTGATATGATTGGCAAGATCGAACCGACTGCTTCAAATGGCCACAGATTCATCCTGGTTGCTATTGACTATTTTACCAAATGGGTTGAAGCGGCCTCTTATGCAAATGTTACAAGGCAAGTGGTAGCCCGATTCCTGAAAAGAGACATCATCTGTCGGTATGGAGTGCCCGAGCGAATCATTACTGATAATGGTTCCAATTTGAACAACAAAATGATGGCAGAATTATGTCGGGACTTCAAGATCCAACACCACAACTCTTCTCCTTACAGGCCAAAGATGAATGGCGCTATTGAGGCAGCTAACAAGAATATCAAGAAGATTGTGCAGAAGATGGTGGTTACCTACAAAGACTTGCATGAAATGTTACCATTTGCCTTGCATGGATACCGAACGTCAATCAGAACATCCACTGGGGCAACACCGTATCAGCTCGTGTATGGTATGGAAGCAGTCCTACCTGTTGAAGTTGAGTTACCCTCCCTGCGGGTACTAATGGATGTTAAGATGAATGAAGCAGAATGGGTCCGATCCCGGTACGAACAACTGAATCTGATTGAAGAGAAGAGGTTAGCTGCAATTTGTCACGGGCAGCTATATCAGAAAAGAATGAAGAAAGCCTTCGATCAGAAAGTCAGGCTTCGAGAGTACCAAGTAGGAGATCTTGTGTTGAAAAGACTTCTTCCTCCTCATACAGACCACAGGGGCAAGTGGACTCCGAATTACGATGGTCTATTCATAGTAAAGAAAGTTTTCTCCGGTGGAGCACTGATGCTCAGTACTATGGATGGTGAAGACTTCCTGTCCCCTGTGAATTTAGATGCAGTTAAAAATACTTCGCATAAATGACCCGCTGGACATAAAAACAGAATGTAAGTCCATGCAAAAATAGGGCATCCCGGCGAGTCAAAAACAGAATACAAGACTCGGGCAAAAATAAGGGAAAATAAAATAAAAAATGTACACCCGCTGAGTTGAAAAGCCGCATTGGACAACTCAGGAAAAAATGGGAATCCCGGTGGATTAAAAACCCGAAAGGGCGATCCACGCAAAATAAGGGAATAAGCGAACAACTGCATCCTGAATTCGTCTGTATCGCTCACAACATGGCAAGCTTCGAAAGGTTCGAGCATCGGTCAGAATCAGCCTCCTTCAGAAAGCAAGATGAGAAGAACGTCAATGTCATACAAGTCATAGCAAAAGGGAAGCTCCTTGAAGCGTCGTCAACATTGCCACTGTCTTTTTGTTTCTCAATTTGTAACAATCTCCTCATTTTATGAGAGTTGTTTCTATGACTGTATCTTGCCAATTCAGGGCACGTGAATTAATAAAATCGGATTTGCAGTCATGTTTCGTCTCGTACATTTATTTTCATTTGCAAAATGTCCGATGTCCTTAAGATATTGATTGCATAAATACAGATGTTTCCCTTCTAAAAATATGTGCTTACAGGAAATATATTTGCTCCCGGGAGTGTCTAAACTCCTATGACGGAATCCAGTAAGGGATACCTCGGGAAACTTGTACGTTTCTTTGTCATGCAGGATTGCAGGTATTCAAAACACGGCATGGGGCATGAAAGCTTCTCCCGGTAGGCTGCCAAATCATTATTTCCTCAGCACACCTTCCAAACAGCACCAGGGATGCCTTCCCCCCATCAGAGTTACCAGGCATCACTTCTCCAACATTTCCTTTAGAGCAGTACCAGAAGGTGCCCATATCCCCAGCTGATTTGTCAAGTGTCATCCTCGGCAGGATCCCCGCAGAAATCTATAGGAGGATTTTTCAGTGATCTTTCTTCTTCCCCAGCCGAGTGCTAGACAGGGAATCAGCCCCGTAGCATTTCAACTTATATCCAGAAGAACAATGCCCGAAGATCTCACAACAGAGTGACGAAAGCTTCTACAGACCCCAGCTGGGTCCCTCATTATCAAGATAGGCTTATCAACGACCTACTTCCCATGCAGAGTCATGTATGCCAAATCTACTAATGACCATATCCCCAGCTGGGATGTCCACTTCAAGCAGATCAGCCAGAAATCTCCACGGCAACGGGATCCGAATCCCGGATCGGTATCTTTGCATAATCATAGAATTCGCATCATACTTTCCCCACAGAGCGTAGCATTCCGTCTAATACGGAGCATTACAGCAAAAGTTAAACATATTGCATAAATCATAAGCCATGTGTCGAACTGAACACTTGTAAATACTGACAATCCATCAACAATATACAGAATATTTCCCCAATTCCCCACCAGAGAGACAAAGCATTTCCCTTACAGATATAGATACACACTCCTTTTGGCACTCGTCCGTGTCATCATTCCCCAGTAAAATTGCCCGAGCAAATAAATACTTATATTACAGGTGCTTCTTAACACTCGTCTGTGTCATATCCCCAGCAGGGAGCCAAAGCGTCCCCTTTGCACTCACAAACACATGTTTACATATATCTATACACACCTCTGACACCCGTCCGTGTCACCCCCCAGCACAGTTGCCTAAACACTCTGTAAACCAGATACTTGTTTATAATACGCTCCTTCCGACACCCGTCCGTGTCATACTTTCCCTAGCAAGTTGAACACTCGTTTGTGTCTCACTCATGTTTACTCATACAGATACTCGTCTGTATCTTGTATATACCACATTAAATCCCCCTCAGAATCAACACTCGTCCGTGTTCTTTGTTAACCAGTTGATACTCGACCGTATCATCATCTCTGAACATGCGTCAAGCGTTTGTTTCTACTGATACTCGTCAGTATCATAGTCTTAAGGATGCTCGTCCGCATCTTTAATCCATACACTGTGTCAAACATTTATGTCTTCTTGAATTTAGATACTCGTCTTTGTCTACTATTCCCCAGAAGAGTCCCAGCAAATCCCAATAAATTATTTCCTTTTCTATCTGACATTCGTCCTATGTCATGATACCTTTCGGCAGCCGTACCCTGCCAGGTGATCGTCCTTCACCTTTTTGATGATCGTCCTTCATCATTCCCAGTGGAGTCTCTATTCATTAGAACCTCTTCCTATCTGACATTCGTCCTATGTCACGATAGTTTTAGCAGCCGTCCCCTGCTAGGTGACCGTCCTTCACCTCTTGATGATCGTCCTTCATCATTTTATCCGATGGCCATCCCCATCGTAGATCTTGTTATCTGACATTCGTCCTATGTTATGATAAACCTTGAGAGCAGCCGTACCCTGCTAGGTGATCGTCCTTCACCTCTTGATGATCATCCTTCATCATACTTATCCGATGGCCGTCCCCATCGTCGACCTTTTTATCCGGCATTCGTCCTATGTCGCGATACTTTTGGCAACCGTACCTTGCCAGGTGATCGTCCTTCACCAATAGATGACCATCCCTCATCCTTATCCCCAACAGAGCAGCCGTCCCCTGCTAGGTGATCGTCCTTCACCTCTGATGACCGTACCTCATCATTTATCTTATTCATACCTTGAACTCGATGGTCGTCCCCATCATTCACTTTATCTTTAACCCACAGAAAGTCTTATTTCCTTACCTGATGGCCGTCCCCATCATAATCTCCTACATCCCCAGCTTGTCGACCGTCCCCGTCATTGCTTACTTCCCGCATTTTCCCCAGCATGTCGGTCGTCCCCGTCATTGTTTCATCCCCAGCAGTCGTCCTCTGCTCGACGGTCGTCCTCCGTCGCCCGCACTTTATGAACATACTTTATTTTCTTTTACAATCTATATCCCTTTTCTTCTTCATTCAGTGAGTGCAAATTTTGGACTGTCTTTGGTATTCAACCACAAGTTATCTTGTTTGCTTGTCAAGCCGTTGCTTACATCCTGCAGAGCTAACTCATGTTTGAATAGGGGCAGCTGTAGACACCCCAAATCTGCCCTCACTCATTTCACCATGGCTTGTGACTCTTTTCATTTGCATAAGTTCAATCATGGCATCTCATACCACATTTTTGATTTACTGCATTAATTCAAAGTCATCTGCATCCAGGGTTTGTGATCTGAGCCATCCCAGGGCTATTTGAGCCACTCCAAGGTTCATTAATCACTTTAAAGGGGTCCATGTATGTTCAAGCATCATATTATATCCTCATAAGGTCAATAAATTCAAAGAATCACAACAACTGAGAAAAGCATGGAAGCAGAGCCAGGTTTAACTGCATAGATGACCTAAAATTAGGGTTTTGGTTTCAGAGGCCATAACTCCAATTTTTTTGGTCATTCTTGTTTCTATTGATCTCTATATGATATGAGGATCATACATGTCAATTTTCATGAAGAAATTCAATGTGGAAAGCATCTGATCAAGGGATGACTTCTTGAGCAAGTCAGTGCAAAATCAGGGCATCTGAGGCCCCCAGTGACCCAACCAAAGGGTGTTCTCCATCATTTTGAATGTGTGTGATCTTTATTTGATCATAGAAGGTGTTAGAAGTTCACAAAATTGAAGAATTTCAAGCCATTTGCAAAGTTGCCTTTTTGGGAAAGTGACTTATAATGAAAACTTGTCATTTTGGGAAAGTTTTTCAACTTCCTCTTTTTGATTCAAAAATGCCTCAAATGAGAAAACTTTGGTCATGAAAGTTATATAATGGATCCTCCCATTTTCAAAAAAGTAAAAGAACTCATTCTAATTCATCTTGGATCAAAAGTTATGGCTTGTCAAAGTTGGGAAAATCACATAATTTCATGTCTTACACCAAAGAGGCATTTTGCAAAATGGTATGATAAGGCATTCTAAAGGCTTCAAATGTGCACAAACACTTAACAATATGCTCATGTGACCTCTAAAAATCAGAATGCACCAAAGAATTACCCATTTCCATGCCTTGATCATTAAGAAACTTCAAAAGGGCCAAACTTTGTGAAATTTGCAAAACCTCACATAAACTCCAATCCACTTGCAAATTGGCCTCAAATTCATTTCCATGGTTCTCCTTGATCACAGCTGAACCAAGCCATGCCTCTAAACCAGCCTGTCATGACCCATACCTCAAAGGACACCTAACATTGACTTTTGGCAAAATGGACCATACCAATCAGCATAGGCCAGCAACAACTCTCTGACCTATCCCAACTTGATACATGGACAAAATGGAACTCAACACAACACACAGCACAGCCTGAGCTCTCCCACAAGTAAGCATTCTCCAAAACCTCCCTTTATGCATTTTTTCGAATCTCAATAAACAAGCCACAAAATTCAAATCAAATTTCACAGAATCACTCACCATGATCCTCTGATCATTTCCCAACCATTACTTTGCCCTGAAACCTCCCACATCAAAAACACGATTCCCCCCCCCCATTGACCTGAGCTTCTGCAAACTTCCTCTAGAGGCCATATAAACTCCAGCTAAGCATCACAAACTTCTGGGGAGGATCATTGGATCCTGTTTGGACCAGAGAAGCAGCCAGAAAGCACCAAAGGCAAAAGCTCCAGTTCAGGTGAGCTCAAGAACATTTTTTCCAGAAATTTGATTTCTTGTTATAAAATGATTCTATGAGTTGCACTGATCATCTTGATGTGTTTGGTTTTGAAAATGGTCAAGAAATAAGCATGTACTGACTGTCTGAAATTTTGCCCGTAAAAATGATTTTGCTTGTTTCTCTTGATTCATGAAAAATAAATGTTTTTTTGTTGTGGGGTTTATGTTTAATGATGTTCATGGATTGAATCTGGAGAGTTTGATGAAGTTTTGATGCGTATTGAGTGAGATAGAAAAGTGGTTGGCCGGAGAAGATGACCGGAACACTGTTCCGGTCATCTGAAAGTCATTAGGGCGCAGGATTAGGGCTAATGACATAATTAAGTAAGTTTGAATTCTGGACGTTCGTTTGCGCGCTAAGTCAATTCCCGCGTCCCTGAGTTTGAACCACAGCCCTTGGATTGTTTGACTTTCTCATTTTTCTTTTTAAATTCATTTAATTTCATTTTATTTATATTTTACTTACACAAATTATTAAAAATAGTAAAAAACATTTAAAAATTCTGAAATATTTTGTCAAACATTTCATTAATTTTCAGAACCCAAAAATATGTTTATTTTTATTTTTTGCATTAAAATTTATTTTTAAATCATTTAAATGTTTATTTTTAATTAGTTCATGAAAATTAATTAATTAAAAATGCATTTAGGTATTTAAAAATCACAAAAAAAATTCAGATTGTATTTTAAAACATTTAGAAACATTATCAAACTCTCAAAACAAATTTCTTTTTGGTTCTTGAACTATTTTGACCTTTTTCATTGGAATTAAATTCATTTAAAGGCAATATTTTTGTTCAAACTTAGAAAAATTCATTCTGCCTAACCATGAGGAGTTTGATGATGGTTCTTCTTGCATTGCATCCTTCACATTATGTAGTTTCTAGGGTAAAATTGGATTGAATTTATCTTCCATTTTCAATTTGTTTTGCATTTTTTTCATTGTGAGGTACTTTGAAACCCTAGTTGACTTAGAAAATTCATAACTTCCATTAGGTTTAGATTTAGGTCTCCTCCTTTGGGCAGTGAACTTATGTAGGGTTAGGGTTCCTTTGATCCCACTTTCAATTTTTTATCATGCCTTATGCTTCTGATTTTGAATTTTTGTGTTGTATGTTGTTCATAAACCCTAATTCTTGCCTTCCTTTGCATTCATCTCTCATTTGCTTGCATTTAAGAACTTGCCATGACATTTTGTGCATCCACGTGATTCATAAGACATCTTAGGACATATTAGAATCATGTTTGATCATTGCATCTTTCATTTGCCATGTTATGCATTCATATCATTTCATAAACTTTCATGAATCTTCATATTTCAAAGCATGCCTCATTTGCATCCACATCCTTGTATGATCATCCACAACTCTTGACATGTGTTTGCATCATCTCTTAGAATCATTAACATCATGTTTGTGCTTCTGATTTTTGGTTTGCATCTTTGCATTCATTTCATTTTCATTGCATTGCATTTCTTTTGCTAACTTTTCAGGTGGTAAGTTTGTTTGAGAAGTGAATTTGCCTTCACTTCTCACAATCTCTTCTCATCTCTCTTGCATCATTTCTGCATTTTGTATTTGCCTTAGAGTGAGCTTACTCATTCATGCTCTCTCCCACTTTCTTCCTTCAAGCAACTTGTCTTCTTAAGTGAAGCAAGTTGTCTTGCTTCTCTCTGCTTCTTTCTCTTTTCATCTGCTTCTTTCCTTGGTGGCTCTTTGAAGACTCTTTCTATCTTAAGCCTCACTAACCCTAGGAATAACCAAGCATGATCACAATTAGGGTTTGATTAGTCCCCCATTTAGCTTTTACCTTTAATCAATTCACTTAATAATCATCAAGACATCAAGCTTGTAACTTAGGCCTTGCATTATGGTTCTAATTCTTCCTTAATTGGTTAAGAAGGACTACCCCTAGTATTAATGGACAAGTCCCCCTCAAGTTGTCTTACAAATCATAAAATTCACTTCTTAATCTTATCAATAACTAAAATCCACTTTATTAAAGGCTATGTTTTGTCATGAGGTTAATCCCTAATCATGGATTAAGTTGAGGAGCCTTCCTCAGCTTAAATGTTCTCATCTATTATCCTTCTATTAGGATGGTGTAATGAGTCCATTAAATCCTTGATTATGGCTTAAACTCATTACTTAACACTAAACAAAAACTCCAAAAACATCTAAATAAATGCAAGTAGGTTAATGATCTTAATCCTACACCATGGTGATTAAGTGTGAGGTGCTTACTTCATACTTAAGGTATTCTCATTACCCTTAATCTGAGGGAGGATGTGATGAGTTTACTAACCCTTGGTTTAGGCTTAAGCTCATTAGCTTATGACAAATCCAAAAGCAATAAAAGATTGAAAACACAAAAAAACAAACAATAATCGTCTCCTCCGGGATTCTTTTCTCACCTCATTCACTCATAAACGAGAACTTGCTTCTTCCGTCTAATGCAAGACAGTTTGCACCTGAGCCAGACAGGTCATACACTTGAGCATAGACAAATAAGCAGTTCACAAGTCAATTTACCTTTCAGTCTCTTTGAGTCGAACTACGGTGTTCTGACTTCCTCATTGCACGAGAGGATACGTAGGCATAACTTAACGGTTATCGAACAAAAGTCTCTGTATATTCCCCCTCCTTCCAGCATTATTCTTTCAGCCTCATCATCTTGAGCATTTCACTCCTGTTCCTACACTGACACTCCACATATTTCATTTCACTTTCTTCCATCACTGACACTTGCATTCTTTCTAGCCTTGATACACAGATAGCACTGACACTACCCCTTTAAGCACAAATCTTTCAAGCGTGGATCCCGTCGAGTACGGCGGACAATCTGGGTGCTAATACCTTCCCAGGTTGTAACCAACCCCCTTTCTCAGTCTCTTTGGTTCGTGACCGTCTTATCCATATCTTTCTAGGTCTATGCAGCATTACCTTTCCTTCGGGATAAAAATGCCTAGCTGGCGACTCTTGTCTTTTGGGTTCACCCTTGTGTGTTCTCTCTCCTTTCGCCGACCGTTCGCGTCTGTACCCCTTATGACCCGGGTGTCATTTGGTGGGAGCGACAATTGGCACGAGATGTTACCATTTGCTCTTCATGGTTATCGTACTACAATACGTACTTCAACAGGGGCAACGCCATTCTCCTTAGTCTATGGGATGGAAGCAGTTCTTCCCATTGAAGTTCAGATCCCCTCCTTAAGAATCATCAGTGTAAACACCCCAAATTTGCCCTCACTCATTTCACCATGGCTTGTGATCTTTTCATTTGCATAATTTCAATCATATCACATCATATTGCATGTTTGCTACACTGCATTGGTTCTAAGTAATCTGCATCTAGGGTTTGTGATCTGAGCCATCCCTGAGCCATATGAGCCACTCCAAAGGTCATAAATCACTTCAAAGGGGTCCATGAATGTTCAAGCATCATATTATACCCTCACAAGGCCAAGGAAGTCAAGAAATCACAAGAACTGAGAAAGGCATGGAAGCAGAGCCAAGTTTAACTGCACAGATGACCTAAATTTAGGGTTTTGGTTTCAGAGGCCATAACCCCAAATTTTTTGGTCATTCTTGTTTCTATTGGTCTCTATATGTTATAAAGATCATGCATATCAATTTTCATGAAGAAATTCAATGGGGAAGGCATCTGATCAAGAGATGACTTCTTGAGCAAGTCAGTGCAAAATCAGGGCATCTGAGGCCCCCAATGACCCAACCAGAGGGTGTTCTCCATCATTTTGAATGTGTATGATCTTTATTTGATCATAGAAGATGTTAGAAGTTCACAAAATTGAAGAATTTCAAGCCATTTGCAAAGTTGCCTTTTTGGGAAAGTGACTTGTAATGAAAACTTGCTATTTTGGGAAAGTTTTTCAACCTCCTCAAATTGATTCAAAAATGCTTCAAATGAGAAAACTTTGGTCATGAAAGTTGTAGATTGGATCATTCCCTTTTCAAAAAGTACAAGAACTCTTTCTAATTCATTTTGAATCAAAAGTTATGGCTTTGCAAAGTTGGGAAAAATCATGAAATTTTCACTTTTCCACCAAAGAGGGAAAGTTGCAAAACCTCATGCCAAGGCCAAAGATGACTTCAAAGTGACTTCTAATCTTCATAAAAACACAATTCAATGCCTAAATTTCAGATTGGCCCAAGAAATTTCTCATTTTCATGCCTTGATGTCCAAGTATCATAAACCATTTTTCATAAAAATCACAAAAAGGGGAAAACTTGCAAGAAGGGTTCCTTTGGTTTTGTTTGGTCTCTAATCATTATCAAAGTATCATAGCAACATTCTATGGTGCATTTTGCTGCATATTGCCCAAGAGATGTCACTTGTCCATGGCCAAAAATCACAAAGTGTAACAAGTTGCCAAATTGCATAACATGTGAGATCTCACCCTTCATCCATTCCAGCTCACATCAATTGATCCAAGAGTCATCCTTGAACTCAGCTGATGCAGTACAAGCCAAGAAACCATCTCTGCCACAGCCCATGCCTCATGTACACCAAACCTTGACTTTTTGCAATTTCTCCCATGCTCTTGGAATAGTGATCAACAGCCTCTACTAACCTCCTCCACAACCTACTCAAACATTATGGGAGTGATATAGCAACTCATCCAGCATTGAAACAACACACAATCAAACTTGCACAAAATCTGTCCTAAACTTCTCCTCTTCAAATCTCTTCACACAGCCATCAAACTTCACTTTTTCTTTCACCAACAAGTCACAAATCACCCTTAGAACAAAAACCACCCCCTGAAACAGCTTGAATCCCCATACACAAAGACCTTCATTTCTGCTGCACCAGAACAAAACATCCATAACCAGCCATTCTCAAAGCTCTCCAAGCTTCATTTCATCATCAGGGTGTTCAAAGGAGGGGGATTGCACCAAGTTTGAGTCCAGAAAGCTCAGAAACAGGGAGTCTTCATCTCAGGTAACATGAAGAACATTTTTCCAAGAAGCTAAGTTTTAAGTTCTTTCATGGTTTTGTATGTTCCCCTGATCATGAATATGTATTTACTTTTGAAAATGGTGAAGAAACCATCATGTATGATGACTCTGAACATTTGCCCGTGTTTTATGTTTTGTTTCGATTCGTGCTTGTGAGTTGAAATAAATGGATTTTGATTGAGGGTTTAGGTTTAGATTGATGAAAGGATCATTTTGGTGGAAGAAATTTGATGTTTGGTGACCTATAGAAGAAACTAGGGTTTTTGTTTCGCCGGAGAAGACGACCGGAACCACTGTTCCGACCGTCTGAAAGTCATTAACCCTAATTAGGGTTTAGGCCAGGTTTGAATGTGGGTCATGCGATTGCTCCTTCCCGCGCGCGTTTGTATGGCCTGGATCTCATGATTAGTCTTAATTTAGGTTTATTTATTTAATTAATCTGGATTAATGAAGTTTGAACTTGGGCCCTTGGATGTGGCGCCAAGTCAATAGCCCCAAGCCCAGATTCAATCTGGTCCTTCCATTTTGCATACTTCCCATTTTATTTAATTTTATTTTCATTTTCATTGCATTTATTTATACGAATTATTAAAAATAGTAAAACATATTCAAAAAAATTGAAATTTTTTGTCAAGCATTTCATTAATTTTCAGAGCCCAAAAATATTTTAATTTTAATTTTTTGCATTAAAAATCATTTTTAAATCATTTAAATGTTTATTTTTAATTAGTTAATGAAAATTAATTAATTAAAAATGCATTTAGGTACTTAAAAATCACCAAAAAATTCACATTGCATTTTAAAACATTTAGAAACATTATCAAACTCTCAAAACAAATTTATTTTTGGTTCTTGACCTATTTTGACAATTCTCATTGGAATTAAATTTGTTTAAAGGCAATATTTTGATCTTAACTTGAAAAAATCCATTCTGCCTAACCATGAAGAGTTTGATGATGGTTCTTCTTGCATTGCATCCTTCATAACATTTATTTTTTAGGGTAAAATTGGTTTGCATTTATCTTCCATTTTCAATTTAATGGGAATTTTTCATTGAAAGGTACCTTGAAACCCTAGTTAACTTAGAAAAATCATAACTCCCATTAGGTTAAGAGTTAGGTTCCCTCCTTTGGGAAGTGAACTTGTGTAGGGTTAGGGCTCCTTTGATCCCATTTTCAATTTTTTATCATGCCTTATACTTCTGATTTTGAATTTTGTTTTGAATGTTGTTCACAAACCCTAATTTGTGCCTTCCTTTGCATCCATCTCTCATATGCTTGCATTCAAGAACTTACCATGACATTTTGTGCATCCATATGACCTATAATACATCTTAGGACATATTAGAATCATGTTTGATCATTGCATCATTCATTTGACATGTCATACTTTCATTGCATTACATAAACTTTCATGAATCTTTTATGGTTCAAAGCATGCTTCATTTGCATCCTCATGCTTGTATGATCATTCTCATCTCTTGTCATGTGTTTGCATCATCTCCTAGCATCATTAACATCATGTGAATTCTTCTGACTTTGGTTTGCATCATGGCATTTCATCTCATTTCCATTGCATTTCATTTCCTTTGCTAACTTTTCAGGTGGTAAGTTGTTTTGAGAAGTGAATTTGCCTTCACTTCTCACAATCTCTTCTCATCCCTTTCTTGCATCATTGTTGCATTTTATCTTGTGTATTAGAGTGAGCTAGCTCATTCATGCTCTCCTCTCTCTTCCTTCAGGCAACTTGTCTTCTTAAGTGAAGCAAGTTGTTTTGCTTCTCTTTGTTTCTTTCTCCTTTCATTTGCTCCTCTCCTTGGTGGCTCTTTGAAGATGTCTTTCTCTCTTAAGCCTCATGAACCATAGGAACAACCAAGCATGATCACAATTAGGGTTTGATTAGTCCCCCATTAGTTTTGCCTTTGTGTCATCTTTGAGTCTTCTCTTCTCACCTCATAATCAAGGACTAAACCTTAAAGGTTTTAAGGCTTTGTGATTAAGCTTATGCCTGCATCCTTCTATTAGGATGGAGTGTATAACTTTAATCATAAGTGTTAAACCCTAAATGTGTTTAAATCCTTTAATCAATTCACTTAATAATCATCAAGACATCAAGCTTGTAACTTGGGCCTTGCATTAGGGTTCTAATTCTTCCTTAATTGGTTAAGAAGGACTAACCCTAGTGTTAATGGACAAGTCCCCCTCAAGTTGTCTTACCAACCATAAAACTCACTTCTTAATCTTATCATTAACTAAAATCCACTTTAATAAAGGCTTTGTTTTGTCATGAGGTTAATCCCTAATCATAGATTAAGTTGAGGAGCCTTTCTCAGCTTAAATGTTCTCATCTATTATCCTTCTATTAGGATGGTGTAATGAGTCCATTAAATCCCTGATTATGGCTTAAACTCATTACTTAACACTAAAAAAAAACAACAAAAACATCTAAATAATCACAAGTAGGTTAATGATCTTAATCCTACATCATGGTGATTAAGTGCGAGGTGCTTACTTCACACTTAAGGTATTCTCATTACCCCTAATCAGAGGGAAGATGTGATGAGTTTACTAACCCTTGGTTTAGGCTTAAGCTCATTTACTTATGACAAACTCCAAAAATAAATAAAAGATTGAAAACACAAAAACAAATAATAATCGTCTCCTCCGGGATTCTTTTCTCATCTCATTCACTCATAAACGAGAACTTGCTTCTTCCGTCTAATGCAAGACAGTTTGCACCTGAGCCAGACAGGTCATACACTTGAGCATAGACAAGTAAGCAGTTCACAAGTCCATTTATCTTTCAGTCTCTTTGAGTCGAACTACGGTGTTCTGACTTCCTCATTGCACGAGAGGATACGTAGGCATAACTTAACAGTTATCGAACAAAAGTCTCTGTATATCCCCCCTCTTCCAGCATTATTCTTTAAGCCTCATAGTCTTGAGCTTCATACTCCTGTTCTTACACTGACACTTCTCTTATACACTTCACATTTCTTTACACTGACACTTGCATTCTTTCCAGCTTTGATACACAGATTGCACTGACACTACCCCCTTTAAAAGACAAATCTTTCAAGCGTGGATCCCGTCGAGTACGGCGGACAATCTGGGTGCTAATACCTTCCCAGGTTGTAACCAACCCCCTTTCTCAGTCTCTCTGGTTCGCAACTGTCTTGTCCATATCTTTCTAGGTCTATGCAGCATTACCTTTCCTCCGGGATGAAAATGCCTAGCTGGCAACTCTTGTCTTCTGAGTTCACCCTTGTGTGTACTCTCTTCTTTCGCCGACCGTTCGCGTCTGTATCCCTTCTGACCCTGGTGTCATTTGGTGGGAGCGACAATGAGGGATGTAGGCTTGGATGAAGATGAGTGGATTCAGACTCGACTTGACCAGATAAATTTGATTGATGAGAAAAGACTGGCAGCTGTTTGTCATGGCCAGATGTACCAGAAAAGGATGATCAAAGCTTTTAATAAGAACGTTAAGCAAAGGGTATATCAGGCTGGTGATTTGGTAATCAAGTGTATCATACTACCACAAGGTGATCCTAGGGGCAAGTGGACTCCTACATATGAAGGACCATTTGTAGTCAAGAGGGTGTTCTCAGGAGGTGCCATGATGCTTACTACTATGGATGGTGAAGACTGCCCACAACCTGTAAACGCATACATAGTTAAAAAATACTACGCATAAAAAGAGACCCGCTAGGTTGACTGGCCTAGGCAAAAATAAGGGCATCCCGGCGAACCAAAAGGGTTCGTGCAAAAATTAGGGATATATATATATATATATATATATAAAAAAATGTACACCCGGCAAGTCGAAAACCTGAAAGGGCGGCTTGGGCAAAAAAGGGTATCCTGGTGGATTGAAAACCTGAAAAGGCAATCCAGGCAAAAGTTAGGGATTAAAGCGTATGACTATGTCTCGTTGGATCACCCATGTAACTCCAATTGTTAGTGCTACCTAACACAAGTTCAAACAGATAAAGCTCAATCCAATCGTTTCCGTCTCAACAGCAGACGATGAGATACTTGAAAATAATGGCAATAGTGGAATTGAAACTCAATAGGATTATTTCTCACATAGCTGTTTTCTTTGTTTTGTAACTTTTACAACAAATTCCTCTTACTAGGATTTCTGTCTCCCTGTACAAACTTGGCTGTGTATAGGTCACTTTATAATATAAATAAAATTTTGTCTTTGAGTCCAGATTTACTTTTACCCTGTTTACCTAAACGAAAACGTCCATTGGTTGTGTTTGAATGTATGTATGCTTTTGAATATGATTGATGTTTACCAGAAATGCATAAAATGCAGTAATAGTATTTACTAAGGACGAACGAGGGTAGGAGTTCAACAAAGCTTCGCCGTTTCATCCCCACAAGACAACTACAAATTCCCAGCAGAGCAAATCTATCTTTATAGATACGTCGAGTTACATCTCCCCTTGAATTTATGTCCATCTCTTTTATCCTCAATCAGGATACTCAGGAACTTATTCCTTCAATAGAAGTATGACGAACGAAGACGGGAGGTTATAAATACTATACTATCAAACGAAGACGGGAGTGAAGTCCTCATATTCCTCAGCAACAAGACGGGATTTATTTTCCCTAGCCAGCAGTTGTTATACAAAGATATCCGGACGCTTCAGGCTGCATGATTCATACATACATCATTTACATCATACCATAGCATATCCATAAATGCATAATACATTTACTTAAGTACATCATGCCATACATGCATACATATTGCATAAACTAACCTTTTCTTTACAGGATAGTTACATGTAGATAAAACACTATCAACAATTCACAACAGTTCAGAGACGATATATACGAAGATATAGTGCTGATACTTAATTCAGGGATAATCGCTACATGATCAATACTCAAGTTATCCTTGGAGGGGTAAATGGGCTATACGAAGATCTATTACCTAATCCAGGATATTTCCAGAAGAGATAATTGTTACGAAGATTTATTTCTACTGGTCTATTCAACAACTCAAAACAGTTCAGAGACGATCTATACGAAGGTCTAGTGCTGATACTTAATTCAGAAAAAGATCGCCACGAAGATTTGGTTCTGATATTTAAATTAAAGTATGTTCTTAGATATGGTTCAGAGACGATATATACAAATATCTAAGCCCTGACACTTAATGTAGGATTTTCTTTTCCCCCAGAGATAATGCAGAGACGATCTATACGAAGATCTAGTGCTAGCATTCAACTCAAACCATGTTGCATAAACGATTCAGAGACGGCCTATACGAAGACCTAGTACTGATATCCAGTATCAACATAAAGATATTATTACCTCCTGATATTATGGATGGCATCTATAAGCCCATCTCCAGTTCTTCCAAGTGGCATCTTCAAGCCCACTTAAGCATATACAACTAATCATCAGTACGCACCGGTGAGTGCAAATTTTTGGGCTTTTGTGTTCAATCCCATTCAACCTTCCAAGTCACGAATGGCACATATGCCAATCTAACCCCTCAGGTTTCAGAAAATTGAACAGGGGCAGCTGTTGCACCCCAAAATTTTCCCTCACCTAGACAAGACATTGTATACTAAGGTGTCCCAAAAGGTTCACAATTAGTCAGAAAGTTTGACAATTCCCTCAGACAATGCATCCTCCTAAGCAATGCATCTTAAACTAAGGTTTTGGATTTCATCAGGCTAAATGGACTTCCAAGGCTTCAAGTGAGCTTCATAGCATCCTATATGTCTTCAAGAACCCCTATGTCAAGTTTCAAGGCTTTCCCTAAAAGTTTGCTCAGTCAGATGATCAGATAGGCTAAAATCAGTCAAAGTAGTTAAAAAAGTCAAACTGAGGTCAACTATGGTCAAACCAAAGTCAAACTTCATGATTTTTTGCCAACATCAAGTATATGAAGAAAAATTCATCATTTGATCAAGGTTTGATCATGATTCATCAAGGAGATTTCAGATCATCAAGAATCAGGAGTTTCTAAATTAGGGTTTTCATAGGAAAAGTCAACGGAACTTTGACCAGCCATAACTTTCACATGCTTCATCAAAAATTTCCCATCCAAAGCTCATTTTGAAGGAAATTGAATTCTCTACAACTTTGTGTCTCACAAGCCAAGCCCAAAAATGCTTCATTTGGAAGGTATGAGCTAAGACATTATAGGTCATTTTAAAAGTCAACAAAAATTCAACATCTTCCAAATGGCATAACTTGAGAATGGTAAAAGATATGGACATGAGACCAAAGAGGTTCGTTAGAGGACTCTCTAATCTTTCCAAAATGTCCAAGAACACCTTCATAGCCTTAAAATTGAGGGATTTGTGCTTTTGCAAAGTTGGGAAATGTTTGGGAGGTTTGTGAAGCAAATGAAGTCTCAAAGCCAATTTTTGCCAAATGGGCCTACCAAATTGCCACCCAATCTTCATAATATCATCAAGCACGATCCATTCCAAGCATTTTATGATTTTTTATTTTTTTATTTAGTATTTATTTGAATTTTATTCATTAAAATGCAAATTAAATCAAAATAAAATATATAAATCAAATATTTTGATGAGATTGTGATTCTAGAAAGTCATAAACACCATTTAGAGATGATTGATCTGATCCAATTTCGTGCTAGCTTGATTTGGAAAGGTTAGATAAGATATTTTTCAATATTTGAAAGGAGGAAACTTCATGATCAAGCAATCAAGACAAAGCCCACAAATCCACAAAGTTTTGACCTAATTACACTCTCTACATATACATGAATACATCACAATGCTAAGGGAGGATTTTGGCTGCCTCCAAGAGTAAGAACAATACTTCAAATTTTCACAAAAAACTCACAATTCAGATTCTATTTTGCAGGCTATATCAAAGTGTTTTGAAGGTTGCAATCTGTTCATTGATCATCCTTGATGTTATCCCAATGCATTACATCATCCAAAACTCATTAAAATGCATAAACCGATTTCATCTTTTAGCTTAAAATTTGATTTTTCGATTTCAATTATACAAGCAATATAAATGAAATTTGATTGTATATTATTGTTTATGATGATGTTTGCAATGTTTCTGGATAATTTGATTTGATGTTTGATGCAGGAACGACTAAACGCCATTGTTAGGGTTCATGAAACCATGGATTAGGGTTTCACGAAATAAGTAATTTCAGACCAAATTATGGACCTATTTGGACTTAGAGGACATATATTAATCGATTTACACCCTTAGAATAAATTTATATTGTGTGTGTTGTGTTTTTGAATCTCCAGGTCATGTAGCTATGGAAAAGATCCGTCACTATAAGCTCTAGTGACAGATGAAGTGTCATTATAGCCTAATACGACGACTGGAGGAAGAAGAGACTGTGGCGCGAAATTCTGTTTGAATATTTGTTTTATTTTTTATGTTTTGTTTACAGATTATTATCACCAAGCGTTGGTAGCTCAGTTGGCAAGGCGTATGTGTGTTTGGGGTAAAGACCATGGTTCGAGTCTGGCCGAAAGCAGTTTTTGTTTTTAACATCATTTATTTTGCAGGTTTATAATAAAACAATGTTGTTGTGTATAGTTATCACCAGCGCATGCTGGCTCAGCTGGTTTTGAAGGTTGCTGATTGAGGTAAGGGACCTGGGTTCAAATTCCAGGTCCTATCTTTTTGGCCAATTGTCCATCTTTTCTTCCTATTTTCTAATTTTTTCATATATTAATTTTATTTTGTTTAAATTATTAAATATAAATCATAAAAATAATTTCTAAACATTATTATAATATTTTTTTTATATTCTTAAAAAATCATAACTTATTTTCTTAAATTTTAAAATTTGTTTCTATTTATTTTACAATATGTTTATTATTATTATTTATATATTTGTAAATAGGTTATTAGTGTATTTTAATTATAATCAAAACTTTGATTTTCTTAAATAAAACATAAACCCTAATTTTTTCTTAAATAATATGTAAACCCTAATTTTAATTTGTATTAACCTTATATTATTTGTTTATTATTATTAAAAAAAACTTATTTTGTATTAACCTTAAATTATTATTTGTTTATTATTATTAAAAAAACTTATTTTCTTAATTAATTCTTAAAAAACTTGTTTCTAACATTAATTTGCCTTGCTAATCTTTATTATATTATTTCTCACCTTTATTCTTATTTATTCTTATTACTAACATTTAAATTATTGCTTATTTATTATTATATTTCTTATTTCTATTTTCCGACTATAGTGTAATTGTCCCGAAACTTTGTAATAGTTTAGGTTTATATTTTTTGCTTTATTTTTATTGTAAATATATTAACTGTATGGTTAGTAACTATAGGGTGTGCATAACATGTTTGTGATTAAAATTAATTTAGAATAACTAATTTAAAAAAAAGATAAATATCTGAACATGAACACTCACACACGTAAGTCGATCTTTGATCGCCATCTTGCACTTTCTTGGGTTACCTCTCATGTTGCCTATTTCTAAGGTCAAGTAAGGTGTCTTAAGCAAAGTCCCTTCATAAATATCATCAAGTCCCTTCAGTTTATAAGATCAAGTCCCTTCGAGGTTGCCTACGATAAATGATCTTGTCCCTTCGAATAAAAGATGATAAGTCCCTACGTATTGCTAAAGACACCTTACAGTTGCCTACATTCAGATTGTCCCTATCCATGTCCCTTCTCACATCCAAGGTAATGACTACCTATTCCTTAATAATAGGGATAGTCTTACCATTGAAAGAACATATAAGAACAGTAAAAACTTAATATAGGGTAGGTTCCTCTTAATTACTTGCTCACCTTTTCAAAATACTTTTTACACTTCGCATTTCAAAAAATTTTCACAACAAAGTCTTTATATACATCCATACGAGGATCATTATAAAGTACTTAGAAAATTTATAATCACACACTACACCTTTCTCAAAACAATTTAAAGTGAGCTAAGTAACTAAGAGCCCATGGATAACCATGGATATAAAGGGTGCTAACACCTTCCCTTTGTATAACCTACCCCCCGAACTCAAAATCTTTTTAAGGTCTTTCCTGTTCTTTTATGTCCTTTCCTTTTGGATAAAATAAAAGTCGGTGGCGACTCTTGCTATCCGCAACATTTAACTAAAGTCAGTTCTCCCACCGTGTTACATTGTGCATATGTTTATTTGGAATGTTGTGAAATGATTGGTATGTGCGAAGGACATACTTGCAGATATATATATATATATATATATATATATATATATATATATATATATATATGCATGTTTATATGTATATATGTATGTGATTTATACATTGAATGTATATGTGTGATTTAAACATAGCTTGTTGTATGTTTATGCGGGATGAATGTAAATGAAGAATAGACATAAATAATATAAGATTTATGTGTATTGGTAAATGAAGATACATTGCGATGTATGTGGGTCATGTGAACATGGTTGGATATGATTTGTGTTATGTGAAAGAAATGGTGATAAGTATACGTATAAGTATGCTTTATGTTGTGTATGAATGATATGTTGTGGTGAGAATATGTTGATGTATATGTTATATGTTGAGATATATAATTATATGCAATATTATTATGATAATGTTTCTCACCCTTCTGTTGTTTTATGATGCTCTATGAGGCATTGCAGATTAGGTGTACCAGAGTCTTTTTGTGAAGCTTGTCTTCATATCGTTTGGTCGATCGACTCTGATATGTAGCACCGGGTAGTTAGGTGGCCTTGTGCCTTTTGGGGATACATTTGTATATGTATTCGTTGTGGATATGTTTTGTATAACATGATATATTTGTACGCTTCTAACTTGTAAATATATTTTGATAAATATATAAGTTGAAGTTGTGGATGATTTAAGTTTTCTGCTGTGCAATTTATAATTGAGATATGGGTGTAAGGATTGAAATTCCTTTGTGGATAGCTACCCCATTGTTGCATATCTGTTTGAGCATGTGTTGTATGTAAAAATTCACGTAATGTGGCATGCTCCTTTTTATGCTTGATTTAAATTATACTCTGATGAAATTTTATCTATGCCTAAATAATTTAATGTATTATTTGGGGGTATAGAAAGGGGGTGTTACATTAAGTGGTATCAGAGCCAGTGTTCGAGTTAGTTGTGTCTGTCTTGTTTTGATGGTTAAATTGTTGTTTACCAATGTTGTTGTTTTTGGGAATAATCAGAATATGGCTGGTAGAAATGATGAAGTGATGGTTGCTGCTTTGGAAGAAATGGCTAGGGCGGTGAAGGGAGCGCCGAATGTGAATGCGAATGATGAGTTCAGGAAGAATCAACCGCCGGTTTTCAAGGGGAGATTTGATCCTGATGGTGCTCAGAACTGGTTGAAGGAAGTTGAGAGAATCTTCCGAGTGATGGATTGTGCTGAGGGAAGTAAGGTGAGGCTTGGTTCTTACATGTTGTAGGAAGAAGCCGATGACTGGTGGGTCGGTAGAAGTCTTGCTTTAGAGGAAGAAGGTGAAGAGATTACATGGGAAGTTTTTCGCACTGAGTTCTTAAGGAAGTATTATCCTGAGAGTGTTAAAGGAAAGAAGGAGATGGAATTCCTTGAGCTGAAGCAAGGTAGTATGTCAGTGGTTGAATATACTGCTAAATTTGTGGAATTGGTTCAGTTTCATTCTCATTATGCTGCTGCTAATGTTGAGTTTTCTAAGTGCATTAAGTATGAGAATGGTTTGCGTCCTGAGATTAAGCAAGTTGTGGGATATCAAGGATCAGAAGGTTTTCGGATTTGACTGAATGTTGTAGGATCTTTGAAGAGGATAGTAAAGCTCGTTCTACGCACTATAAGAGTGTGAATGAGAAGACAGGGAAGCAACAGGTTCGAAGTGGACCTTGTGTGACATCCGCTGGTAAGGGAAATCATAGGGGAAGCTTTGACGAGAGATCTAGTGGAGGGAGTTCTGGTCTCGTGAAGTGTTAAAAGTGTGGCGCCTTGGGCCACAAGCCTTTTGAGTGTGGAAAGAATTTGGTGAAGTGTGCTAATTATGGTGGTCTTGGACATGCTACGACCGAGTGTCGAAGAAGTGTAGTTAAGTTCTTTAATTGTGGTGAAGTTGGCCACATTAGTACTAAATGTACTAAGCCAAAGCAAGCTCAGGCGGGTGGAAAGGTGTTGCATTAGCAGGGAAGGATACTACTAGTGCAAACCGTTTGATTAAAGGTACATGCTTTATTAATAGTACGCCTTTAGTTACTATTATTGATATGGGAGCGACTCATTTGTTTATTTCTCTTGAGTGCGCTAAGCGTTTGAATTTTTTTATGTCTTCTTGGGGTGGTGAGATGGTTATTGAGACTCCTGCTTCAGGGTCGGTAATTGCTTCTTTAGTGTGTGTGTGTGTGTAAGTTGTTCTTTGACCATGTTTGGTAAAGACTTTGTTTTGGATTTGGTTTGTTTGTCGTTGGAAGGTTTGGATGTAATCTTGGGAATGAACTGGTTGTAGTTTAATCGAGTTCATATAGATTTCTATCATAAGTTAGTGAGGTTTCCTTCTTTGGATGATGAAGAAGAGAGTTTCCTATCCACGAAAGAGTTGAAGAAACTTTTAGTGGACGAAGCTCAGTTGTTTGGTTTGTTTGCATCGTTGTCTGTGGAGAACGAAGTGGAGCTTAGTGTGTTCCCAGTGGTGTGTGAGTTTCCAGAAGTATTTCCTGATGATATTGTGGATGTACCGCCGGAAAGGGAAGTTGAGTTTTCTATTGATCTAGTTTCGGGTACTAGATCGATTTCGATGGCACCGTGTCGTATGTCAACTTCAGAGTTGGTAGAATTGAAAAAGCAATTGAATGACTTGTTGGACAAGAGGTTTGTTAGGCCGAGTGTTTCTCCTTGGGGTGCACCGGTATTGTTAGTAAAGAAGAAGGACGGAAGCATGCGGTTATGTATTGATTATCGACAGTTGAATAAGGTGACAATTAAGAACAAGTATCCACTTCCGAGGATTGATGATTTGATGGATCAGTTGGTTGGTGCGTGTGTGTTTAGTAAGATTGATTTGAGATCAGGATATCACCAGATTCGTGTGAAAGAGGAGGATATTCAAAAGACGGGTTTTAGGACACGGTATGGTGTTGCACCCAAAAATTTGCCCTCACCAAGACATCACATTGTGTACTAAGGTGTCCCAAGAGGTTCACAAGGTTCACAAGATTCACAAGGTATCTCACAAGGTTCACAAGGTTCACAATTAGTCAGAAAGTTTGACAATTCCCTCAGACAAAGCCTCATCCTAAGCAATGCACCCTAAACTAGGGTTTTGGATTTCATCAGGCTAAATAGACTTTCAAGGCCTAAAGTGAGCTTAATAACATCCTACATGTCTTCAATAATCCCTATGTCAAGTTTCAAGGATTCCCCAAAAGGTTTACTCAGTCAGATGATCAGATAAGCCAAAATCAGTCAAAGCAGTTAAAAAGTCAAACTGAGGTCAACTGTGGTCAAACCAAAGTCAAACTTCATGATTTTTTGCCAACATCAAGTATATGAAGTAAAATTCATCATTTTATCAAGGGTTGATCATGATTCATCAAGGAGATTTCAGATCATCAAGAATCAGGAGTTTTTAAATTAGGGTTTTCAAAGGAAAAGTCAACTGAACTTTGACCAGCCATAACTTTCACATGCTTCATCAAAAATTTTCCATCTAAAGCTCATTTCTAAGGAAATTGAATTCTCTACAACTTTGTGTCTCACAAGCCAATCCCAAAAATGCTTCATTTGGAAGGTATGAGCTAAGACATTATAGGTCATTTTAAAAGTCAACAAAAAGTCAACATCTTCCAAAGAGCATAACTTGATAATGGTAAAGGATATTGACATGAGACCAAAGAGGTTTTCTAGAGGACTCTTTAAGCTTTCCAAAATGTCCAAGAACACCTTCATACACTTAAAATTGAGGGACTTATGTCTTTGAAAAGTTGGGAAATTTTTGAGAGGTTTATGAAGCAAATGGGACCTTAGAACCAAATTTCTCCAAGTGGGCTTGCATTTTTATGACCCAATCACTACCATGACATCATGCACGAATTAAAAATCATTTATTCAAATTTTTATTCATTTTATTTTATTTATTATGATTTTATACATTAAAAATCATTTTAAATCAAAATAAAATATAAAAGTCTCAATATTTGATATGATTTTTGTTCTAAAAATTCTTAAGGGACAATTAAAGATGATTGAAATCATATAAGATCAGATCAACCAAAAATAGTAAGAAGATATCAAATTTTTTCTATATTTTGAAGCATATCTTTCTTCAATCTCAAGTTATCCAAAAGTCCAAAGTGGGACTTGTTTTTTTGACCTAATTAGGTCCTATTATATATGTACAACATAAACAAACACAAGGGACACGATTTGGATGCCTCCAAGAACAAAATCACAAGTCAAAATTTCATCCCAAATTTGAAATTCGGATTCATACTTTCAAGCAATTTCAATAACTTTTGAAGGTTGTTTTAGCTTACTTGAGGTTCACTGGTCATATTTCAATCCTCATATACATCGAAAGCATGATCATAAGCCATAACCGAATCAGAATTGTTCTTGAACTTTTGATTTTCGTTTTTCATTGTTTATGCATCATTTACTAATTTTGGTTGTTGATTTGTGTTTAGAATGAAGTTTGCAAGCTTTCTGGACAATTAGATTGAAGGTTCATGACATAAATCGTAAACGGCCATAGTTAGGGTTTATGTCCCTCATTTAGGGTTTCACGATTAACCAAATATAAATGAATTCTGAAAACATAATTGAACTGGGTTTGTTGTATAGAGTGCATTGGTGCTTTCAATTTGATGAATTGTTACAGGTTTGATGATCATTGAAGTTGGCTAGGAAAACCTACGAAACTGGATTCGTAGGTAAATGCGTAGAAGAAAACGCATGAATTTTCGCAGGAAAATTGGGGAAGATGAAGTCAGTGGCGCCAAAATTCAATTCAAAAAGTTGTTTTAAAATATAATGTTTATTTGTTGGTTATATGTTGAATGCGCAGTATTAGCTCAGTTGGTTTGTGTGTTGGTGTGTGAATGAATGGTCCTGGGTTCGATTCCCCCCAGGCCATTTTGTTTTGTTTTGTTTTTCTGGATTTTTGCAGGTTAACAATAAAATAAATTGAGCTCCTGATGCAAACACCAGCGCGTGCCTGGCCTGGTTGTGATGATGTTGGTCTTGTGTTTGTAAAGCCTAGGGCCTGGGTTCGAATCCCAGCCCCAGGTATGTTTTTTTTACCCATTATTTTCACTACTTTTTTTGATTTATTTGTTTAACTAAAATTAATTCTTTAAATAATAATTTATAAAATAAATGTATATATTATTTTCTTTTATATAAAAACTTATATTTTTTCAATTTCAAATTATTTTCTCAAAAAATCAAATTATCCATATTTATTTTATTATATGTTCATATTATTAAATATATATATATTTTGTAAATAAATTGATTTATTTTATAAATTAATAAGTAAAACCCTAATTTTCACAATTATAACCCTAACCCTAATTTGTTCTAACCCTAACCCTAATTCTAATATTTTCTAACTTTAGAATTTAACTTAATATTTTTGTAAATCATAATTAATTATTTATTATTTATTAAGTATGTATATAATTTAATTATTATTATTATTAAAATACTATTTTCCTTATTAAAATATTTAAAATACCTCCTAATATTAATTTATTTTGCTAATTTCTTATTTCCTCTTATTTTATTTTCTAACCATTTATATTCCCTCTTATTATTATTGATTATTATTGCTTATTTAATTATTATTTATCATTGTTTATATTTCTCGATTATATTGTAACTATCCCAAAGCTTTGTAATAGTTTAGGTCTATATTTTTGCTTTATTTTTATTGTAAACATATTAACTATATGGTTAGTAATTCTAGGGTGTGCATAACATGTTTGTGATTAAAATTGACTTAGAATAACTAATTTAAAAGATAAAAACTTGAATATAAACACTCACACACATAAGTCGATCTTTGATCGCCATCTTGCACTTTCTAGGGTTACCTCTCATGTTGCCTATTTCAAAAGGTCAAGTAAGGTGTCTTAAGCAAAGTCCCTTCACAAATATCATCAAGTCCCTTCAAGTTTATAAGATCAAGTCCCTTCGAGGTTGCCTACGATAAATGATCTTGTCCCTTCGAATAAAAGATGATAAGTCCCTACGAATTGCTAAAGACACTTTGCAGTTGCCTATATTCAGATGTCCCTACACGTGTCCCTTATCACATCCAAGGTATAACTACCTATTCCTTAATAATAGGGCTAGTCTTACCATTGAAAGAACATAAGAACAGTAAAGACTAAATATAGGGTAGGTTCCTCTTAATTACTTGCTCACCTTTTCAAAGTACATTTTACACTTCACATTTCAAACAAATTTTCAAAACAAAGTCTTTATATACATCCATACGAGGATCATTATAAAGTACTTATAAAATTTTTAACCACAAACTACATCTTTCTCAAAACAATTTAAAGTGAGCTAAGTAACTAAGAGCCCATGGATAACCATGGATATAAAGGGTGCTAACACCTTCCCTTTGTATAACCTACCCCCCGAACTCAAAATCTTTTTAAGGTATTTCCTGTTCTTTTATGTCCTTTCCTTTTGGATAAAATAAAAGTCGGTGGCGACTCTTGCTATCCGCAATATTTAACTAAAGTCAGTTCTCCCACCGTGTTACAGAACTGGCGACTCTGCCGGGGAATTCATTAAAGAGGAGTACCCTTAGGAATTAGATCACCTTAAATTTGTTTGCTTTGTTTGCTTTACTTTACTTGTTGGGTGCTCTTATGTGTGAAAGATCCTAACCCGGATCTAGTGTACCTTAGGTAAATGTCAATAGACCAAGGAAACTGTACGACGTATACCGATATGGTTGATCTGGTGGCCATAGTTAGTGTGACTTCTTGGTTGGTGCTTATGTTCCTTAAGAAAGTTGAGGATAATATGAGGCTGCCATATGTTGTCAATACACTAACTAACTTTTAAAACCCTAGTCATCCCATCTTGGCCTTTAGAAAAGTAGTGAGATAACCGGCTTTGGTAAAGACTGAAGTTGGTTGATACTCGATGCTACACTCATTGAGATTCTAAACTTGGATGATTTTGGTTGGCAAGTAAGTTTCCTACTGAACAACCACCCTTGTGAAGGATCAATGATATTGAGATCCCTTAGAACCTGGTTACTTTTGTAGGACAGGATGAACCATCTAAACTTCAGGGGAGGGTACTTACCTTTAAACCTCATGAAAGCCTTCAAACCTAGGGCTATGGTGTGACTTGTTTGTGTGTGCCACATATTTGTGATTGAGCATAACATCATGACATCATCATGCATCATAAGCATAGCATTTTCACTAACCATTTCAAGGACCAAAGGATTTATCTTTGTTCTTTGTTTCAGGTCATGGTTTCTGCTCGTAGGAATACTATCCGGATCAACTTTGTAGGGATACCTCCTAAGCTTAAGGAATTGGTCTCTCAAGTTTCTGAAAACTCCCAATTCATCAAGAGGCATGGTCACCTACTGGATCTAGTCACTTCAGGGTTCAATGAAGACATGATGAGTGTCCTGTTTCAGTTCTTTGACCCTAAACATCATTTCTTCACATTCCCTGATTATTAGCAGGTTCCTACAATGGAAGAATTCTCCAAATTACTGGGTATACCTATCCTTTATCAGAAACCCTTCACAGGCTTAGAAAAAGAGCCTAAACCTGAAGCCATTGTTGCAGCCTTACATTTGAAGAAATCAGACATTGTCCTAGAAACAAGAAGTGGAGTTAAGGGTATCCTTGCCAAGGTATTGATGGAGAAAGCTCAGGTGTTCCTGAAGGCCATGAGTTATGATGCTTTTGAGGAGATCTTAGCCCTATTGATTTATGGCTTAGTGTTGTTCCCTAATCCAGACCAGTTCATAGACATACACGCCATCAACATATTTCTGACTCGCAATCCAGTGCCTACATTACTTGGAGACATCTTACACTCTCTTCATACCCGTACTACGAAGGCACGAGGAACTCTGATGTGTTGTATACCTCTATTATCTAGGTGGTTTATTTCTCACCTTCCTCGATCAGTGATGAAGAATGAACAAGAGTTCAGGTGGTCCAAGAGGATTATGTCACTTTCTCATTCAGATATTCATTGGTGCTCTAGATCTATGGAGAATGTTACTATCATTGACCGTTGTGGGGAGTTCCATAATGTGCCACTCCTTGGCATAATAGGGGGCATTACCTACAATCCTTCCTTAGCTCTACGTCAGTTTGGTTACGCTCAGAGTGATGGTCCTCATGACATGCTTATTCAGGGTATTGTGTTCGACTACGACAACAATCTGCAAAGTTACCGTCAAAAGTTAATACGAGCATGGGGTAAAGTGAACAAGATTGACAGCAAGACTCTGGAACCAAAGTACACTATTCCTATGGAACCTTATCTCAGATGTATACGAACACGTGCTCAGACTCTTATGATGCCATATCCTGCCATCCTGCCAGTTACTATGGAGCCTGTTGCTGAAGGAGATACTTCTTATATTATTCTTCATCCAGACATGTCCACTGACATGGAGGAGTTACAAAGGTCCTGGATCCAGTTGAAGGAGCAAAGAGATACTTTTGAGACTCATTACAAAGCAAGCCAAAAAAGAATCCTGGAGCTAACAAAACAACTTCACGAGGAGCGGAATCTCAACTCATACCTCAACACAAAGAGGAAACGTCCATGGGAGACTTAAAACCCCATATTTTTATTCATTTCATTTTGTTGTAAGCCCAAGAGGCAAACAAGTTTATTTGCTTACTAATAAAAGTTTACTTTATGGTTGTTTAAATAAATTTAAATCCTGCGGTCCTTGAAAACATTGCATATGCATTTACATACCATATCATTGCATCACAGGTTTCTTATGAACAGGTATCTTATCTTGTCGTTGTTTATTTCAGCAGAAATGGCTCTTGAACAGACTGTCAAAGATCTCCAGGCTCAGAATGCACAATTCTAAGAGTTGATTCTGAACTTGTCCAAGGGGCAAGATGAGCTGAAGACACTGCTGGCTAAGAAGAAGAAGAAGACTAGAAGATCAGGAGGCCTTATCAATCTGGGAGATTCTGATTCTGAAGCAAATTATTATCATGATCCTGCTAGTGAAGAGAAGTACAAGATGCTGGTAGACAGAATGAATGCTATGGAACTACAAAAATCTTCTGGGCTTGATTTTGAAGATTTGAGTTTAGTTTCTGGGGTGGTTATACATATTGGTTTCAAGGTTCCTGTTTTTGTGGTATATGATGGTGTTTCATGTCCTAAGCTGCATTTAAGATCCTATGTCCGGAGGATTCAACCACATACTGCTGATAAGAAGTTATGGATTCATTTCTTCCAAGAGAGTTTGTCTGGAGCTCAATTGGAATGGTACTATCAACTTGAGAGTGTTAATATTCGTGATTGGAATGATCTTGCTGAGGCCTTCTACAGACAATACCAATATAATGTTGATTTAGCACCTACTCGCATGCAGCTCCAAAGCATGTCAATGGGTGCTAAGGAGAGTTTCAAAGAGTATGCCTAGAAATGGAGAGACCTGGCTGGCAGAGTTCAACCTCCTCTGACTGACAGGGAGCTAGTGGATATGTTTATGAGTACATTGAGTGGTTCTTTCTATAGTCACCTCATTGGAAGTTCGTCATCTGGTTTCACCGAACTGATAATGACTGGAGAACGTGTGGAGAGTGGTATAAGAAGTGGTAAGATACAGGTGGGTGCTCTAACACCCCAAATTCGATTATGAGTATTTGTGGCTTAATTAAGGATATATGAATGAATTGACAATTGGTGATTATGTGACTGATGCCGGTGGTGAAATTATTTTAGTAATATTAATAATAAGAATAATCATGTAGTATTATTCGGATTATTGGTTATTATTTAAAATAATATGAGTGGAAGTATGAATGTTATGTTGGTTATTTTGGAATATAAGAGTATTTTTATATAATAAGGATAAATAGTATTTTATTATACTATTTTATTATTATTATTGAAAATATATTAAAGAAAAGGGTAAGGTGGTCCTTTGGCGAAAATTATGAGGGTAAAGTGGGAAAAGACTTAATTGGGATAATTTTACCCAAATAGGAGAACACGATCAAAGTTCTCACTTATCGTATTCTTTTTGGTAAAGAGGAGCTTTGAGGAGAAGAAAAGAGGAAGGAGTAGCTCAGAGTCAGAAAGTTGCGAGAAACCATGGATGAAGAGTATCAATCGGCGAAATTCTCTAAGATATGGGGAGTTTTCATAATCTATTGTAATTGTATAAGAATTGGATTATGATTAGATTAGATTTGTATGTGTTTTGTGAGATTAGGGGTTTTTGATTTAGGTTGAGTTTATGAGTAAAATCTTGATGAATTAGAGTGATAAAAATGTGTTGAATCATATAATTGATTGTATAACTTGTTGTCTCGATGTTATTGTGTTGATTGATGTATTGGAAATGTTTTGGGGTGGATTGATATGAAACCCGTAGTGAAATTGGAGTTTTGATGGTTGGAGTGCAGTCTGCATTGCGCAGCAGAAAACTGATGTAAATCGTGTGTTAACCGGTTAACGCTATGGTTTAACCGGTTAACCATTACAATTTTGGTGTTTTAATGAAGTTTCGTAGGTGTTAACCGGTTAACGCTATGGCTTAACCGGTTAACACTGTTTGAAAGGCAAATTTCAATTCTTTAAAAATCCATAACTTTCAAACTGTAAGTCCGATTCGCATTCCGTTTGAAGCGTCGAAAAAAGCATGAATTAAACTTTATTTTGATGGATGAAAATGAGAGAAGTGAGATAATTTTCTGAACTGAGTTTTTATAAAGACGGATAGAATTACCTTATAATTTTACCGGGTTTGGGTCGAGTCTTGATGAGTTGAAATGGTGAATGAACCGGAGTTTTGGTGTATTATCTTGGGTTGTTTATGAACGAGGGTTATAGGCGTACTATCATGATGATAAATATTAGAAACATGATTTTATTATAAATCGATGGTTAGTTATTATGGATTAAAAGGAGTGGTTTCTTGTGTTGTTAAAAATTGATTTTTTATGATTATAAACACAATATTATTATGAATTGGTGTTTTGTTGTTGATGTGTTGTCATGACGAAAGATATTATTTTACGATGATTATTTGATGAACATGAAATGAATGGTGATGTCTTGGTGTTTTGAGATGGCTAATGAGATAAGGTTTTGGTGTATTTTCACGATGAAATTATATGATTATTTGATGTTTGAACTGTTAGATATGAAATGAATGATGCACATTTGACTTCTCGATGAATATTTACGGTGTAACGCATCATTGTATTTCATGACATTCACGATTGGGCTTCGGCCTATTTATTTGCTTCAATCCCATTGTGTGGATTGAAGTGTCTCGATGATTATGGTGTGCTCCCTTGTGGAGGGTTGATGGTTATGTATCCATCTTATGGTGAAAATGGTACCACATGCATATTGCATATCAGGATGTTAGAATTGCATATTTTGGATGAATTTCATGACTGTGTTGGTGTTGATCTATTTTATGATAGTGTTGTGGTTGTTGCTGAGTTTAATTGTTAATGATGTTATGATATGTTAATCTAATTATTTATATTTCATATTCTTATATGTTTATGATATATTATGATTACTCACCCTGCCTGCTTGGAAATGTTGCCTCTTTCGTGGGTAACTTGCAGATGTCGAAGAATAGTCCTGCAGTGCAATAGGAGTAATTCATGAGTCTCGGAGCATGCTTTAGTGTTCCTTAGGAGTGGTTCTGGTTTATGTGTCCTGCTCTGTGTCATGTAACACTGGGATGGGTTTCTTTTGTTAACTGTTTTCAGTATGTTGTTATCTGGATAATGTTTTCCATTTTATGATGTTAAATTCAGGATGGTGAAAATGATGTTTATAAAGTTTTGAATTATGAAGTTAAATTCCGCTGTGAAATGATTTATGTTATTTTGATGTTGTTTAACCCGTGTTACGGGACATGACACTCTTGTGTTGATTTTTGAAGATATGTAATACCCTTTTGATAATTACTCTGATATTATTTCAATATTATGTTTTGGGGTAGAAGGGTGTTACATTAGTGGTATCAGAGCAGGTCGGTTCGTCCGACCAATGTTGTCTAGTGTTGTTAATTCCTTAGTACGCGGCATATGTGTGAAACACTGTCGGTACTTGTTATTAGTTTCTAGTCGTTGTTGCAGGTGTTAGTTGGAATTAAGTGGGGGAGAAGCTTGACTCCCGGACTGTTGTTGGAACGTCGAAGTTGGTTCAAAGTTGATGTTGATTACAAGAGTGCAAGGTTGTGCAAGAGATGTTGTTGTGGACCAGCGAGAGCATGGATTCATGAATTTGTATCGGTCGGGTTGAGAAGTGTGTGGATTTATGGATGGTGATTGTTTATGAAAGAAGGATTTATTCAAAATAAAAAGATAAGTTGATGAATTAAGTTGAAGGATCAAGTCTGTAGATTGCTATGCCTTGAGTGTATTTGGATTCAAGTCGAGTAATTTCGAAGTTGTATGTAGAGCAAGATTTTTGATAGAACTTGGAAGTAAGACGGAGAAAGGTGGAATTTATATTCATCAATCTCAAAAATTCTGGTTTTTGCAACCTTGGAACAGCTGTCACGAGAAGTGGCATAACTTTTTAACCGTGATTCGTATTGAAGCGGTTCTGGACTTTTTGGAAAGCTTACAAAATTCTATACAGTTTTCATATAAGATTTTCGTTCAGGAGGTTTATGATGAGGGAGATAAGTGCATTTTAATAGTTGGGGCTGCTGCTGATTTTTTGGAAAATTCTGCATACGGGAATTATTGACCAGTCCCATGGCAAGGAGGATAACTTTTTACTCGTATGTCGGATTCGAGCGATTCTTGAAGTTCTGGAATCTGCACAAGTTTCTCTTCATGTTAGAATATAATTTTGTGATTTGGAGGTCGGTATTGGAGAAGATAATTGCGTTCAAAGTGGGGCGTGTGTTGCTGGAAATTTTAGAAAGATGAAAATGATGGAAAAATAATAAGATGTTGGTATTAGAGGGAAGGCATAAGTGTTCGGAGAGTGAATAAATATGTAATGAGAATGATTAAAGTGCTAATGTAATATGGTAGTAATGTCGAGAGGAAGACGGGTGCTTGAATTGTGCTGTTAAAGATTATAATTTGGATGAAGTCATGATTGGATAAGATAATTGTGTTTGAAGTTGAACGTCTATTGCTGAAAAGTTGTAAAGCTGAAATAGTTATTAAATAATAAAATGTGGGTATCGGAGAATGCATGGAAATTCGAATTATGTCGAATAAGGACGATTAAAGTATTGATGTTAAATGATGGTAATATTGAGAAGAAGATGGATGTTTGATCAATGTTGTTAAGAATTTTAACTTGGTTGAACGTTGTATATGGAGCAAACCGACTTGGATGGTACTGGCTGTAGTGAATAAAGTGTTAGTGGGATATCGAGAGTCGTGTGGTACTATGAATGTACATAAGGGAATCGTTACTGGATTTTTGGATGTTTTATGTCGTTGATGAAGTTGGAATTAAGGAGACTAAGGAGATATTGGTGAGCCTTAGAGAGTTTACGGGGCATTATGCTTACGGACTTTGGGCACAAGTTGAAGTACGCTATTGTGTTAAGTAATGATGATTTATGTCACCGTTATGATTGCCGAATTTCTATTGACAAATTGAGGAACTGAATACCCTTAATCTATTGTTGATAGCAGACGTAATCATAATTGATGGATAATTGTGTCATGCCAACTAGTATAGTATGTACATCGAATTGGTTGAAGTCAAGCCAAGTGCTTGAGTATTATTTGTTTTGTTGATGCAAGTTATTATATGAGAGTATTAGTTGGAATTTAAGAGAGAAGTATGAAATTGCGCTTGGATTGAAATGTAATAAGAAAATTCATAGTTGGACTCGGAATAATTGGAATTTTGTTTAATGATGAATTAAGTAGCTGGAGACTTGAAGTTCTCTTGAGATGATTAGAAAGGAAAGTAGGTGGAAATGTGAAATGGTGATTTGATAAGAATATCAGATATAAGGTAGTTGCAAGTATTAGGAGTGAAATTATAAGTTGGTTTATTAAATAATGGTTTTTGGTTGGAATAAGAGGAGTTGTTTGGTTGTGTCTATTCGGATAAAAATCTATAAAAGGTTGTGTCGGTATGAGTAAGAATCGAGTATTCGGTAAGTTGAATTAGTTGGAAGTAAAGGGTAGGAGTTATCTAATGGAGATTCGTTGGACCCCTGTATCTTATATTGTCATAATGATGTAGTGTGTTTAAGGTAATTTTTTGAAGGATGTATTACTTAAGATGGTAAAGTTGTAGTTGTGTTGAGAATAATTGGAAATTCATGAAGTATGTAAATATCTGTACAAATTTTTGGGAAGTTGTCACAGTTGTATTGATGATTGAACGTTCGGAGGTGTCGCCTTATAAATTTAAGTAGGATATATTCGGTAACTACGAGAGTAGAATACCTATTGAAACGAAATTCAGAAGATTTAAGACGAAAGTGTTATTGATGTGTTGGTTTGGTGATTGAAGAAGTTGGAAATAAACTTGGTAGTCCTGGAACTTTGCAGAGTAATCAGAGTACGCAGCGAACGTGTGATGCGGTGTAGTCTTTTGTCTGCGAATGACGACGATGTTGATAGTCGATTGTTTTGATGTTGGAATTGTGTGTTCCTATGTTGTGATATTCTAACGTGTCAATCATTTAATTCTTGAGTTGGGTACTATCTTCTGTTGCGATGCTAATTGTCAAGTGTATCACTTGTGTAATGTTCGTATTGTTATTGTCGTTGATGCTATGAGTTATGGTTTATATGATATGTGGGGCTGCCTTTCTGAGTTGAGAATTGATTAGTTGGATGGATTAAGTAGTTGAAATCGTTGAATCGGATATATTTTCGAGGGCGAAAATTCTTTAAGTGGGGAGAGTTGTAACACCCCAAATTCGATTATGAGTATTTGTGGCTTAATTAAGGATATATGAATGAATTGACAATTGGTGATTATGTGACTGATGCCGGTGGTGAAATTATTTTAGTAATATTAATAATAAGAATAATCATGTAGTATTATTCGGATTATTGGTTATTATTTAAAATAATATGAGTGGAAGTATGAATGTTATGTTGGTTATTTTAGAATATAAGAGTATTTTTATATAATAAGGATAAATAGTGTTTTATTATACTATTTTATTATTATTATTATTGAAAATATATTAAAGAAAGAGGTAAGGTGGTCCTTTGGCAAAAATTATGAGGGTAAAGTGGGAAAAGACTTAACTGGGATAATTTTACCCAAATAGGAGAACACGATCAAAGCTCTCACTTATCGTATTCTTTTTGGTAAAGAGGAGCTTTGAGGAGAAGAAAAGAGGAAGGAGAAGCTCAGAGTCAGAAAGTTGCGAGGAACCATGGAAGAAGAGTATCAATCGGCAAAATTCTCTAAGGTATGGAGTGTTTTCATAATCTATTGTAATTGTGTAAGAATTGGATTATGATTAGATTAGATTTGTATGAGTTTTGTGAGTTTAGGGGTTTTTGATTTAGGTTGAGTTTATGAGTAAAATCTTGATGAATTAGAGTGATAAAAATGTGTTGAATCATATAATTGATTGTATAACTTGTTGTCTCGATGTTATTGTGTTGATTAATGTATTGGAATGGTTTTGGGGTGGATTGATATGAAACCCGTAGTGAAATTGGAATTTTGATGGTTGGAGTGCAGTCTGCATTGCGCAGCAGAAAACTGCTGTAAAGCGTGTGTTAACCGGTTAACGCTATGGGTTAACCGGTTAACCATTACAATTTTGGTGTTTTAATGAAGTTTCGTAGGCGTTAACCGGTTAACGCTATGGTTTAACCGGTTAACACTATTTGAAAGGCAAATTTCAATTTTAAAAATCCATAACTTTCAAACCGTAAGTCCGATTCGCATTCCGTTTGAAGCGTCGAAAAGAGCATGAATTAAACTTTATTTTGATGGATGAAAATGAGAGAAGTGAGATAATTTTCTGAACTGAGTTTTTATAAAGACGGATAGAATTACCTTATAATTTTACCGGGTTTGGGTCGAGTCTTGATGAGTTGAAATGGTTAATGAACCGGAGTTTTGGTGTATTATCTTGGGTTGTTTATGAACGAGGGTTATAGGCGTACTATCATGATGATAAATATTAGAAACATGATTTTATTATAAATCGATGGTTAGTTATTATGGATTAAAAGGAGTGGTTTCTTGTGTTGTTAAAAATTGATTTTTTATGATTATAAACACAATATTATTATGAATTGGTGTTTTGTTGTTGATGTGTTGTCATGACGAAAGATATTATTTTACGATGATTATTTGATGAACATGAAATGAATGGTGATGTCTTGGTGTTTTGAGATGGCTAATTAGATGAGGTTTCGGTGTATTTTCACGATGAAATTATATGATTATTTGATGTTTGAACTGTTAGATATGAAATGAATGATGCGCATTTGACTTCTCGATGAATATTTACGGTGTAACGCATCATTGCATTTCATGACATTCACGATGGGGCTTCGGCCTATTTATTTGCTTCAATCCCATTGTGTGGATTGAAGTGTCTCGATGATTATGGTGTGCTCCCTTGTGGAGGGTTGATGGTCATGTATCCATCTTATGGTGAAAATGGTACCACATGCATATTGCATATCAGGATGTTAGAATTGCATATTTTGGATGAATTTCATGACTGTGTTGGTGTTGATCTATTTTATGATAGTGTTGTGGTTGTTGCTGAGTTTAATTGTTAATGATGTTATGATATGTTAATCTAATTATTTATATTTCATATTCTTATATGTTTATGATATATTATGATTACTCAACCTGCCTGCTTGGAAATGTTGCCTCTTTCGTGGGTAACTTGCAGATGTCGAAGAATAGTCCTGCAGTGCAATAAGAGTAATTCATGAGTCTCGGAGCATGCTTTAGTGTTCCTTAGGAGTGGTTCTGGTTTATGTGTCCTGCTCTGTGTCATGTAACACTGGGATGGGTTTCTTTTGTTAACTGTTTTCAGTATGTTGTTATCTGGATAATGTTTTCCATTTTATGATGTTAAATTCAGGATGGTGAAAATGATGTTTATAAAGTTTTGAATTATGAAGTTAAATTCCGCTGTGAAATGATTTATGTTATTTTGATGTTGTTTAACCCGTGTTACGGGACAGGACACTCTTGTGTTGATTTTTGAAGATATGTAATACCCTTTTGATAATTACTCTGATATTATTTCAATATTATGTTTTGGGGTAGAAGGGTGTTACATTAGTGGTATCAGAGCAGGTCGGTTCGTCCGGCCAATGTTGTCTAGTGTTGTTAATTCCTTAGTACGCGGCATATGTGTGAAACACTGTCGGTACTTGTTATTAGTTTCTAGTCGTTGTTGCAGGTGTTAGTTGGAATTAAGTGGGGGAGAAGCTTGACTCCCGGACTGTTGTTGGAACGTCGAAGTTGGTTCAAAGTTGATGTTGATTACAAGAGTGCAAGGTTGTTCAAGAGATGTTGTTGTGGACCAGCGAGAGCATGGATTCATGAATTTGTATCGGTCGGGTTGAGAAGTGTGTGGATTTATGGATGGTGATTGTTTATGAAAGAAGGATTTATTCAAAATAAAAAGATAAGTTGATGAATTAAGTTGAAGGATCAAGTCTGTAGATTGCTATGCCTTGAGTGTATTTGGATTCAAGTCGAGTAATTTCGAAGTTGTATGTAGAGCAAGATTTTTGATAGAACTTGGAAGTAAGACGGAGAAAGGTGGAATTTATATTCATCAATCTCAAAAATTCTGGTTTTTGTAACCTTGGAACAGCTGTCACGTGAAGTGGCATAACTTTTTAACCGTGATTCGGATTGAAGCGGTTCTGGACTTTTTGGAAAGCTTATAAAATTCCCTACAGTTTGCTTATTTGATTTTCGTTCATGAGGTTTATGATGGGGGAGATAAGAGCATTTTAATAGTTGGGGCTGCTGCTGATTTTTTGGAAAATTCTGCATACGGGAATTATTGACCAGTCCCATGGCAAGGAGGATAACGTTTTACTCGTAAGTCGGATTCGAGCGATTCTTGAAGTTCTGGAATCTGCACAAGTTTCTATTCATGTTAGAATATAATTTTGTGATTTGGAGGTCGGTATTGGAGAAGATAATTGCGTTCAAAGTGGGGCGTGTGTTGCTGGAAATTTTAGAAAGATGAAAATGATGGAAAAATAATAAGATGTTGGTATTAGAGGGAAGGCATAAGTGTTCGGAGAGTGAATAAATATGTAATGAGAATGATTAAAGTGCTAATGTAATATGGTAGTGATGTCGAGAGGAAGACGGGTGCTTGAATTGTGCTGTTAAAGATTATAATTTGGATGAAGTCATGATTGGATAAGATAATTGTGTTTGAAGTTGAACGTCTATTGCTGAAAAGTTGTAAAGATGAAATAGTTATTAAATAATAAAATGTGGATATCGGAGAATGCATGGAAATTCGAATTATGTCAAATAAGGACGACTAAAGTGTTGATGTTAGATGATGGTAATATTGAGAAGAAGATGGATGTTTGATCAATGTTGTTAAGAATTTTAACTTGGTTGAACGTTGTATATGGAGCAAACCGACTTGGATGGTACTGGCTGTAGTGAATAAAGTGTTAGTGGGATATCGAGAGTCGTGTGGTACTATGAATGTACATAAGGGAATCGGTACTGGATTTTTGGATGTTTTATGTCGTTGATGAAGTTGGAATTAAGGAGACTAAGGAGATATTGGTGAGCCTTAGAGAGTTTACGGGGCATTATGCTTACGGACTTTGGGCACACGTTGAAATACACTATTGTGTTGAGTAATGATGATTTATGTCACCGTTATGATTGTCGAATGTCTATAGACAAATTGAGGAACTGATCACCCTTAATCTATTGTTGATAGCAGACGTAATCATAATTGATGGATAATTTTGTCATGCCAACTAGTATAGTATGTACATCGAATTGGTTGAAGTCAAGCCGAGTGCTTTAGTATTATTTGTTTTGTTGATGCAAGTTATTATATGAGAGTATTAGTTGGAATTTAAGAGAGAAGTATGAAATTGCGCTTGGATTGAAATGTAATAAGAAAATTCATAGTTGGACTCGGAATAATTGGAATTTTGTTTAATGATGAATTAAGTAGCTGGAGACTTGAAGTTCTCTGGAGATGATTAGAAAGGAAAGTAGGTGGAAATGTGAAATGGTGATTTGATAAGAATGTCAGATATAAGGTAGTTGCAAGTATTAGGAGTGATATTATAAGTTGGTTTATTAAATAACGGTTTTTGGTTGGAATAAGAGGAGTTGTTTGGTTGTGTCTATTCGGATAAAAATCTATAAAAGGTTGTGTCGATATGAGTAAGAATCGAGTATTCGGTAAGTTGAATTAGTTGGAAGTAAAGGGTAGGAGTTATCTAATGGAGATTCGTTGGACCCCTGTATCTTATATTGTCATAATGATGTAGTGTGTTTAAGGTAATTTTTTGAAGGATGTATTACTTAAGATGGTAAAGTTGTAGTTGTGTTGAGGATAATTGGAAATTCATGAAGTATGTAAATATCTGTACAAATTTTGGGGAAGTTGTCACAGTTGTATTGATGATTGAACGTTCGGAGGTGTCGCCTTATAAATTTAAGTTGGATATATTCGGTAACTACGAGAGTAGAATACCTATTGAAACGAAATTCAGAAGAGTTAAGTCGAAAGTGTTACTGATGTGTTGGTTTGGTGATTGAAGAAGTTGGAAATAAACTTGGTAGTCCTGGAACTTTGCAGAGTAATCAGAGTGCGCAGCGAACGTGTGATGCGGTGTAGTCTTTTGTCTGCGAATGACGACGATGTTGATAGTCGATTGTTTTGATGTTGGAATTGTGTGTTCCTATGTTGTGATATTCTAACGTGTCAATCATTGAATTCTTGAGTTGGGTACTATCTTCTGTTGCGATGCTAATTGTCAAGTGTATCACTTGTGTAATGTTCGTATTATTATTGTCGTTGATGCTATGAGTTATGGTTTATATGATATGTGGGGCTGCCTTTCTGAGTTGAGAATTGATTAGTTGGATGGATTAAGTAGTTGAAATCGTTGAATCGGATATATTTTCGAGGGCGAAAATTCTTTAAGTGGGGGAGAGTTGTAACACCCCAAATTCGATTATGAGTATTTGTGGCTTAATTAAGGATATATGAATGAATTGACAATTGGTGATTATGTGACTGATGCCGGTGGTGAAATTATTTTAGTAATATTAATAATAAGAATAATCATGTAGTATTATTCGGATTATTGGTTATTATTTAAAATAATATGAGTGGAAGTATGAATGTTATGTTGGTTATTTTAGAATATAAGAGTATTTTTTATATAATAAGGATAAATAGTGTTTTATTATACTATTTTATTATTATTATTATTATTGAAAATATATTAAAGAAAGAGGTAAGGTGGTCCTTTGGCGAAAATTATGAGGGTAAAGTGGGAAAAGACTTAACTGGGATAATTTTACCCAAATAGGAGAACACGATCAAAGTTCTCACTTATCGTATTCTTTTTGGTAAAGAGGAGCTTTGAGGAGAAGAAAAGAGGAAGGAGAAGCTCAGAGTCAGAAAGTTGCAAGGAACCATGGAAGAAGAGTATCAATCGGCGAAATTCTCTAAGGTATGGAGAGTTTTCATAATCTATTGTAATTGTGTAAGAATTGGATTATGATTAGATTAGATTTGTATGAGTTTTGTGAGTTTAGGGGTTTTTGATTTAGGTTGAGTTTATGAGTAAAATCTTGATGAATTAGAGTGATAAAAATGTGTTGAATCATATAATTGATTGTATAACTTGTTGTCTCGATGTTATTGTGTTGATTGATGTATTGGAATGGTTTTGGGGTGGATTGATATGAAACCCGTAGTGAAATTGGAATTTTGATGGTTGGAGTGCAGTCTGCATTGCGCAGCAGAAAACTGCTGTAAAGCGTGTGTTAACCGGTTAACGCTATGGGTTAACCGGTTACCCATTACAATTTTGGTGTTTTAATGAAGTTTCGTAGGCGTTAACCAGTTAACGCTATGGTTTAACCGGTTAACACTGTTTGAAAGGCAAATTTCAATTTTAAAAATCCATAACTTTCAAACCGTAAGTCTGATTCGCATTCCGTTTGAAGCGTCGAAAAGATCATGAATTAAACTTTATTTTGATGGATGAAAATGAGAGAAGTGAGATAATTTTCTGAACTGAGTTTTTATAAAGACGGATAGAATTACCTTATAATTTTACCGGGTTTAGGTCGAGTCTTGATGAATTGAAATGGTTAATGAACCAGAGTTTTGGTGTATTATCTTGGGTTGTTTATGAACAAGGGTTATAGGCGTACTATCATGATGATAAATATTAGAAACATGATTTTATTATAAATCGATGGTTAGTTATTATGGATTAAAAGGAGTGGTTTCTTGTGTTGTTAAAAATTGATTTTTTATGATTATAAACACAATATTATTATGAATTGGTGTTTTGTTGTTGATGTGTTGTCATGACGAAAGATATTATTTTACGATGATTATTTGATGAACATGAAATGAATGGTGATGTCTTGGTGTTTTTAGATGGCTAATGAGATGAGGTTTCGGTGTATTTTCACGATGAAATTATATGATTATTTGATGTTTGAACTGTTAGATATGAAATGAATGATGCGCATTTGACTTCTCGATGAATATTTACAGTGTAACGCATCATTGCATTTCATGACATTCACGATGGGGCTTCGGCCTATTTATTTGCTTCAATCCCATTGTGTGGATTTAAGTGTCTCGATGATTATGGTGTGCTCCCTTGTGGAGGGTTGATGGTCATGTATCCATCTTATGGTGAAAATGGTACCACATGCATATTGCATATCAGGATGTTAGAATTGCATATTTTGGATGAATTTCATGACTGTGTTGGTGTTGATCTATTTTATGATAGTGTTGTGGTTGTTGTTGAGTTTAATTGTTAATGATGTTATGATATGTTAATCTAATTATTTATATTTCATATTCTTATATGTTTATGATATATTATGATTACTCACCCTGCCTGCTTGGAAATGTTGCCTCTTTCGTGGGTAACTTGCAGATGTCGAAGAATAGTCCTGCAGTGCAATAGGAGTAATTCATGAGTCTCGGAGCATGCTTTAGTGTTCCTTAGGAGTGGTTCTGGTTTATGTGTCCTGCTCTGTGTCATGTAACACTGGGATGGGTTTCTTTTGTTAACTGTTTTCAGTATGTTGTTATCTGGATAATGTTTTCCATTTTATGATGTTAAATTCAGGATGGTGAAAATGATGTTTATAAAGTTTTGAATTATGAAGTTAAATTCCACTGTGAAATGATTTATGTTATTTTGATGTTGATTAACCCGTGTTACGGGACAGGACACTCTTGTGTTGATTTTTGAAGATATGTAATATCCTTTTGATAATTACTCTGATATTATTTCAATATTATGTTTTGGGGTAGAAGGGTGTTACATTAGTGGTATCAGAGCAGGTCGGTCCGTCCGGCCAATGTTGTTTAGTGTTGTTAATTCCTTAGTACGCGGCTTATGTGTGAAACACTGTCGGTACTTGTTATTAGTTTCTAGTCGTTGTTGCAGGTGTTAGTTGGAATTAAGTGGGGGAGAAACTTGACTCCCGGACTGTTGTTGGAACGTCGAAGTTGGTTCAAAGTTGATGTTGATTACAAGAGTGCAAGGTTGTTCAAGAGATGTTGTTGTGGACCAGCGAGAGCATGGATTCATGAATTTGTATCGGTCGGGTTGAGAAGTGTGTGGATTTATGGATGATGATTGTTTATGAAAGAAGGATTTATTCAAAATAAAAAGATAAGTTGATGAATTAAGTTGAAGGATCAAGTCTATAGATTGCTATGCCTTGAGTGTATTTGGATTCAAGTCGAGTAATTTTGAAGTTGTATGTAGAGCAAGATTTTTGATAGAACTTGGAAGTAAGACGGAGAAAGGTGGAATTTATATTCATCAATCTCAAAAATTCTGGTTTTTGTAACCTTGGAACAGCTGTCACGAGAATTGGCATAACTTTTTAACCGTGATTCGGATTGAAGCGGTTCTGGACTTTTTGGAAAGCTTATAAAATTCCCTACAGTTTGCTTATTTGATTTTCGTTCATGAGGTTTATGATGGGGGAGATAAGCGCATTTTAATAGTTGGGGATGCTGCTGATTTTTTGGAAAATTCTGCATACGGGAATTATTGACCAGTCCCATGGCAAGGAGGATAACGTTTTACTCGTAAGTCGGATTCGAGCGATTCTTGAAGTTCTGGAATCTGCACAAGTTTCTCTTCATGTTAGAATATAATTTTGTGATTTGGAGGTCGGTATTGGAGAAGATAATTGCGTTCAAAGTGGGGCGTGTGTTGCTGGAAATTTTAGAAAGATGAAAATGATGGAAAAATAATAAGATGTTGGTATTAGAGGGAAGGCATAAGTGTTCGGAGAGTGAATAAATATGTAATGAGAATGATTAAAGTGCTAATGTAATATGGTAGTGATGTCGAGAGGAAGACGGGTGCTTGAATTGTGCTGTTAAAGATTATAATTTGGATGAAGTCATGATTGGATAAGATAATTGTGTTTGAAGTTGAACGTCTATTGCTGAAAAGTTGTAAAGATGAAATAGTTATTAAATAATAAAATGTGGGTATCGGAGAATGCATGGAAATTCGAATTATGTCAAATAAGGACGACTAAAGTGTTGATGTTAGATGATGGTAATATTGAGAAGATGATGGATGTTTGATCAATGTTGTTAAGAATTTTAACTTGGTTGAACGTTGTATATGGAGCAAACCGACTTGGATGGTACTGGCTGTAGTGAATAAAGTGTTAGTGGGATATCGAGAGTCGTGTGGTACTATGAATGTACATAAGGGAATCGGTACTGGATTTTTGGATGTTTTATGTCGTTGATGAAGTTGGAATTAAGGAGACTAAGGAGATATTGGTGAGCCTTAGAGAGTTTACGGGGCATTATGCTTACGGACTTTGGGCACAAGTTGAAATACGCTATTGTGTTGAGTAATGATGATTTATGTCACCGTTATGATTGCCGAATGTCTATAGACAAATTGAGGAACTGATCACCCTTAATCTATTGTTGATAGCAGACGTAATCATAATTGATGGATAATTTTGTCATGCCAACTAGTATAGTATGTACATCGAATTGGTTGAAGTCAAGCCGAGTGCTTGAGTATTATTTGTTTTGTTGATGCAAGTTATTATATGAGAGTATTAGTTGGAATTTAAGAGAGAAGTATGAAATTGCGCTTGGATTGAAATGTAATAAGAAAATTCATAGTTGGACTCGGAATAATTGGAATTTTGTTTAATGATGAATTAAGTAGCTGGAGACTTGAAGTTCTCTTGAGATGATTAGAAAGGAAAGTAGGTGGAAATGTGAAATGGTGATTTGATAAGAATATCAGATATAAGGTAGTTGCAAGTATTAGGAGTGAAATTATAAGTTGGTTTATTAAATAACGATTTTTGGTTGGAATAAGAGGAGTTGTTTGGTTGTGTCTATTGGGATAACAATCTATAAAAGGTTGTGTCGGTATGAGTAAGAATCGAGTATTCGGTAAGTTGAATTAGTTGGAAGTAAAGGATAGGAGTTATCTAATGGAGATTCGTTGGACCCCTGTATCTTATATTGTCATAATGATGTAGTGTGTTTAAGGTAATTTTTTTTAAGGATGTATTACTTAAGATGGTAAAGTTGTAGTTGTGTTGAGGATAATTGGAAATTCATGAAGTATGTAAATATCTGTACAAATTTTTGGGAAGTTGTCACAGTTGTATTGATGATTGAACGTTCGGAGGTGTCGCCTTATAAATTTAAGTTGGATATATTCGGTAACTACGAGAGTAGAATACCTATTGAAACGAAATTCAGAAGAGTTAAGTCGAAAGTGTTATTGATGTGTTGGTTTGGTGATTGAAGAAGTTGGAAATAAACTTGGTAGTCCTGGAACTTTGCAGAGTAATCAGAGTGCGCAGCGAACGTGTGATGCGGTGTAGTCTTTTGTCTGCGAATGACGACGATGTTGATAGTCGATTGTTTTGATGTTGGAATTGTGTGTTCCTATGTTGTGATATTCTAACGTGTCAATCATTGAATTCTTGAGTTGGGTACTATCTTCTGTTGCGATGCTAATTGTCAAGTGTATCACTTGTGTAATGTTCGTATTGTTATTGTCGTTGATGCTATGAGTTATGGTTTATATGATATGTGGGGCTGCCTTTCTGAGTTGAGAATTGATTAGTTGGATGGATTAAGTAGTTGAAATCATTGAATCGGATATATTTTCGAGGGCGAAAATTCTTTAAGTGGGGGAGAGTTGTAACACCCCAAATTCGATTATGAGTATTTGTGGCTTAATTAAGGATATATGAATGAATTGACAATTGGTGATTATGTGACTGATGCCGGTGGTGAAATTATTTTAGTAATATTAATAATAAGAATAATCATGTAGTATTATTCAGATTATTGGTTATTATTTAAAATAATATGAGTGGAAGTATGAATGTTATGTTGGTTATTTTGGAATATAAGAGTATTTTTATATAATAAGGATAAATAGTGTTTTATTATACTATTTTATTATTATTATTGAAAATATATTAAAGAAAGGGGTAAGGTGGTCCTTTGGCGAAAATTATGAGGGTAAAGTGGGAAAAGACTTAACTGGGATAATTTTACCCAAATAGGAGAACACGATCAAAGTTCTCACTTATCGTATTCTTTTTGGTAAAGAGGAGCTTTGAGGAGAAGAAAAGAGGAAGGAGAAGCTCAGAGTCAGAAAGTTGCGAGGAACCATGGATGAAGAGTATCAATCGGCGAAATTCTCTAAGGTATGGGGAGTTTTCATAATCTATTGTAATTGTATAAGAATTGGATTATGATTAGATTAGATTTGTATGAGTTTTGTGAGTTTAGGGGTTTTTGATTTAGGTTGAGTTTATGAGTAAAATCTTGATGAATTAGAGTGATAAAAATGTGTTGAATCATATAATTGATTGTATAACTTGTTGTCTCGATGTTATTGTGTTGATTGATGTATTGGAATGGTTTTGGGGTGGATTTATATGAAACCCGTAGTGAAATTGGAATTTTGATGGTTGGAGTGCAGTCTGCATTGCGCAGCAGAAAACTGCTGTAAAGCGTGTGTTAACCGGTTAACGCTATGGGTTAACCGGTTAACCATTACAATTTTGGTGTTTTAATGAAGTTTCGTAGGCGTTAACCGGTTAACGCTATGGTTTAACCGGTTAACACTGTTTGAAAGGCAAATTTCAATTCTTTAAAAATCCATAACTTTCAAACCGTAAGTCCGATTCGCATTCCGTTTGAAGCGTCGAAAAGAGCATGAATTAAACTTTATTTTGATGGATGAAAATGAGAGATGTGAGATAATTTTCTGAACTGAGTTTTTATAAAGACGGATAGAATTACCTTATAATTTTACCGGGTTTGGGTCGAGTCTTGATGAGTTGAAATGGTTAATGAACCGGAGTTTTGGTGTATTATCTTGGGTTGTTTATGAACAAGGGTTATAGGCGTACTATCATGATGATAAATATTAGAAACATGATTTTATTATAAATCGATGGTTAGTTATTATGGATTAAAAGGAGTGGTTTCTTGTGTTGTTAAAAATTGATTTTTTATGATTATAAACACAATATTATTATGAATTGGTGTTTTGTTGTTGATGTGTTGTCATGACGAAAGATATTATTTTACGATGATTATTTGATGAACATGAAATGAATGGTGATGTCTTGGTGTTTTGAGATGGCTAATGAGATGAGGTTTCGGTGTATTTTCACGATGAAATTATATGATTATTTGATGTTTGAACTGTTAGATATGAAATGAATGATGCACATTTGACTTCTCGATGAATATTTACAGTGTAACGCATCAGTGCATTTCATGACATTCACGATGGGGCTTCGGCCTATTTATTTGCTTCAATCCCATTGTGTGGATTGAAGTGTCTCGATGATTATGGTGTGCTCCCTTGTGGAGGGTTGATGGTCATGTATCCATCTTATGGTGAAAATTGTACCACATGCATATTGCATATCAGGATGTTAGAATTGCATATTTTGGATGAATTTCATGACTGTGTTGGTGTTGATCTATTTTATGATAGTGTTATGGTTGTTGCTGAGTTTAATTGTTAATGATGTTATGATATGTTAATCTAATTATTTATATTTCATATTCTTATATGTTTATGATATATTATGATTACTCACCCTGTCTGCTTGGAAATGTTGCCTCTTTCGTGGGTAACTTGCAGATGTCGAAGAATAGTCCTGCAGTGCAATAAGAGTAATTCATGAGTCTCGGAGTATGCTTTAGTGTTCCTTAGGAGTGGTTCTGGTTTATGTGTCCTGCTCTGTGTCATGTAACACTGGGATGGGTTTCTTTTGTTAACTGTTTTCAGTATGTTGTTATCTGGATAATGTTTTCCATTTTATGATGTTAAATTCAGGATGGTGAAAATGATGTTTATAAAGTTTTGAATTATGAAGTTAAATTCCACTGTGAAATGATTTATGTTATTTTGATGTTGATTAACCCGTGTTACGGGACAGGACACTCTTGTGTTGATTTTTGAAGATATGTAATATCCTTTTGATAATTACTCTGATATTATTTCAATATTATGTTTTGGGGTAGAAGGGTGTTACATTAGTGGTATCAGAGCAGGTCGGTCCGTCCGGCCAATGTTGTTTAGTGTTGTTAATTCCTTAGTACGCGGCTTATGTGTGAAACACTGTCGGTACTTGTTATTAGTTTCTAGTCGTTGTTGCAGGTGTTAGTTGGAATTAAGTGGGGGAGAAACTTGACTCCCGGACTGTTGTTGGAACGTCGAAGTTGGTTCAAAGTTGATGTTGATTACAAGAGTGCAAGGTTGTTCAAGAGATGTTGTTGTGGACCAGCGAGAGCATGGATTCATGAATTTGTATCGGTCGGGTTGAGAAGTGTGTGGATTTATGGATGGTGATTGTTTATGAAAGAAGGATTTATTCAAAATAAAAAGATAAGTTGATGAATTAAGTTGAAGGATCAAGTCTGTAGATTGCTATGCCTTGAGTGTATTTGGATTCAAGTCGAGTAATTTTGAAGTTGTATGTAGAGCAAGATTTTTGATAGAACTTGGAAGTAAGACGGAGAAAGGTGGAATCTATATTCATCAATCTCAAAAATTCTGGTTTTTGTAACCTTGGAACAGCTGTCACGAGAAGTGGCATAACTTTTTAACCGTGATTCGGATTGAAGCGGTTCTGGACTTTTTGGAAAGCTTATAAAATTCCCTACAGTTTGCTTATTTGATTTTCGTTCATGAGGTTTATGATGGGGGAGATAAGCGCATTTTAATAGTTGGGGATGCTGCTGATTTTTTGGAAAATTCTGCATACGGGAATTATTGACCAGTCCCATGGCAAGGAGGATAACGTTTTACTCGTAAGTCGGATTCGAGCGATTCTTGAAGTTCTGGAATCTGCACAAGTTTCTCTTCATGTTAGAATATAATTTTGTGATTTGGAGGTCGGTATTGGAGAAGATAATTGCGTTCAAAGTGGGGCGTGTGTTGCTGGAAATTTTAGAAAGATGAAAATGATGGAAAAATAATAAGATGTTGGTATTAGAGGGAAGGCATAAGTGTTCGGAGAGTGAATAAATATGTAATGAGAATGATTAAAGTGCTAATGTAATATGGTAGTGATGTCGAGAGGAAGACGGGTGCTTGAATTGTGCTGTTAAAGATTATAATTTGGATGAAGTCATGATTGGATAAGATAATTGTGTTTGAAGTTGAACGTCTATTGCTGAAAAGTTGTAAAGATGAAATAGTTATTAAATAATAAAATGTGGGTATCGGAGAATGCATGGAAATTCGAATTATGTCAAATAAGGACGACTAAAGTGTTGATGTTAGATGATGGTAATATTGAGAAGATGATGGATGTTTGATCAATGTTGTTAAGAATTTTAACTTGGTTGAACGTTGTATATGGAGCAAACCGACTTGGATGGTACTGGCTGTAGTGAATAAAGTGTTAGTGGGATATCGAGAGTCGTGTGGTACTATGAATGTACATAAGGGAATCGGTACTGGATTTTTGGATGTTTTATGTCATTGATGAAGTTGGAATTAAGGAGACTAAGGAGATATTGGTGAGCCTTAGAGAGTTTACGGGGCATTATGCTTACGGACTTTGGGCACAAGTTGAAGTACGCTATTGTGTTAAGTAATGATGATTTATGTCACCGTTATGATTGCCGAATGTCTGTTGACAAATTGAGGAACTGATCACCCTTAATCTATTGTTGATAGCAGACGTAATCATAATTGATGGATAATTTTGTCATGCCAACTAGTATAGTATGTACATCGAATTGGTTGAAGTCAAGCCGAGTGCTTTAGTATTATTTGTTTTGTTGATGCAAGTTATTATATGAGAGTATTAGTTGGAATTTAAGAGAGAAGTATGAAATTGCGCTTGGATTGAAATGTAATAAGAAAATTCATAGTTGGACTCGGAATAATTGGAATTTTGTTTAATGATGAATTAAGTAGCTGGAGACTTGAAGTTCTCTGGAGATGATTAGAAAGGAAAGTAGGTGGAAATGTGAAATGGTGATTTGATAAGAATGTCAGATATAAGGTAGTTGCAAGTATTAGGAGTGATATTATAAGTTGGTTTATTAAATAACGGTTTTTGGTTGGAATAAGAGGAGTTGTTTGGTTGTGTCTATTCGGATAAAAATCTATAAAAGGTTGTGTCGATATGAGTAAGAATCGAGTATTCGGTAAGTTGAATTAGTTGGAAGTAAAGGGTAGGAGTTATCTAATGGAGATTCGTTGGACCCCTGTATCTTATATTGTCATAATGATGTAGTGTGTTTAAGGTAATTTTTTGAAGGATGTATTACTTAAGATGGTAAAGTTGTAGTTGTGTTGAGGATAATTGGAAATTCATGAAGTATGTAAATATCTGTACAAATTTTGGGGAAGTTGTCACAGTTGTATTGATGATTGAACGTTCGGAGGTGTCGCCTTATAAATTTAAGTTGGATATATTCGGTAACTACGAGAGTAGAATACCTATTGAAACGAAATTCAGAAGAGTTAAGTCGAAAGTGTTACTGATGTGTTGGTTTGGTGATTGAAGAAGTTGGAAATAAACTTGGTAGTCCTGGAACTTTGCAGAGTAATCAGAGTGCGCAGCGAACGTGTGATGCGGTGTAGTCTTTTGTCTGCGAATGACGACGATGTTGATAGTCGATTGTTTTGATGTTGGAATTGTGTGTTCCTATGTTGTGATATTCTAACGTGTCAATCATTGAATTCTTGAGTTGGGTACTATCTTCTGTTGCGATGCTAATTGTCAAGTGTATCACTTGTGTAATGTTCGTATTATTATTGTCGTTGATGCTATGAGTTATGGTTTATATGATATGTGGGGCTGCCTTTCTGAGTTGAGAATTGATTAGTTGGATGGATTAAGTAGTTGAAATCGTTGAATCGGATATATTTTCGAGGGCGAAAATTCTTTAAGTGGGGGAGAGTTGTAACACCCCAAATTCGATTATGAGTATTTGTGGCTTAATTAAGGATATATGAATGAATTGACAATTGGTGATTATGTGACTGATGCCGGTGGTGAAATTATTTTAGTAATATTAATAATAAGAATAATCATGTAGTATTATTCGGATTATTGGTTATTATTTAAAATAATATGAGTGGAAGTATGAATGTTATGTTGGTTATTTTAGAATATAAGAGTATTTTTTATATAATAAGGATAAATAGTGTTTTATTATACTATTTTATTATTATTATTATTATTGAAAATATATTAAAGAAAGAGGTAAGGTGGTCCTTTGGCGAAAATTATGAGGGTAAAGTGGGAAAAGACTTAACTGGGATAATTTTACCCAAATAGGAGAACACGATCAAAGTTCTCACTTATCGTATTCTTTTTGGTAAAGAGGAGCTTTGAGGAGAAGAAAAGAGGAAGGAGAAGCTCAGAGTCAGAAAGTTGCAAGGAACCATGGAAGAAGAGTATCAATCGGCGAAATTCTCTAAGGTATGGAGAGTTTTCATAATCTATTGTAATTGTGTAAGAATTGGATTATGATTAGATTAGATTTGTATGAGTTTTGTGAGTTTAGGGGTTTTTGATTTAGGTTGAGTTTATGAGTAAAATCTTGATGAATTAGAGTGATAAAAATGTGTTGAATCATATAATTGATTGTATAACTTGTTGTCTCGATGTTATTGTGTTGATTGATGTATTGGAATGGTTTTGGGGTGGATTGATATGAAACCCGTAGTGAAATTGGAATTTTGATGGTTGGAGTGCAGTCTGCATTGCGCAGCAGAAAACTGCTGTAAAGCGTGTGTTAACCGGTTAACGCTATGGGTTAACCGGTTACCCATTACAATTTTGGTGTTTTAATGAAGTTTCGTAGGCGTTAACCAGTTAACGCTATGGTTTAACCGGTTAACACTGTTTGAAAGGCAAATTTCAATTTTAAAAATCCATAACTTTCAAACCGTAAGTCTGATTCGCATTCCGTTTGAAGCGTCGAAAAGATCATGAATTAAACTTTATTTTGATGGATGAAAATGAGAGAAGTGAGATAATTTTCTGAACTGAGTTTTTATAAAGACGGATAGAATTACCTTATAATTTTACCGGGTTTAGGTCGAGTCTTGATGAATTGAAATGGTTAATGAACCAGAGTTTTGGTGTATTATCTTGGGTTGTTTATGAACAAGGGTTATAGGCGTACTATCATGATGATAAATATTAGAAACATGATTTTATTATAAATCGATGGTTAGTTATTATGGATTAAAAGGAGTGGTTTCTTGTGTTGTTAAAAATTGATTTTTTATGATTATAAACACAATATTATTATGAATTGGTGTTTTGTTGTTGATGTGTTGTCATGACGAAAGATATTATTTTACGATGATTATTTGATGAACATGAAATGAATGGTGATGTCTTGGTGTTTTTAGATGGCTAATGAGATGAGGTTTCGGTGTATTTTCACGATGAAATTATATGATTATTTGATGTTTGAACTGTTAGATATGAAATGAATGATGCGCATTTGACTTCTCGATGAATATTTACAGTGTAACGCATCATTGCATTTCATGACATTCACGATGGGGCTTCGGCCTATTTATTTGCTTCAATCCCATTGTGTGGATTTAAGTGTCTCGATGATTATGGTGTGCTCCCTTGTGGAGGGTTGATGGTCATGTATCCATCTTATGGTGAAAATGGTACCACATGCATATTGCATATCAGGATGTTAGAATTGCATATTTTGGATGAATTTCATGACTGTGTTGGTGTTGATCTATTTTATGATAGTGTTGTGGTTGTTGTTGAGTTTAATTGTTAATGATGTTATGATATGTTAATCTAATTATTTATATTTCATATTCTTATATGTTTATGATATATTATGATTACTCACCCTGCCTGCTTGGAAATGTTGCCTCTTTCGTGGGTAACTTGCAGATGTCGAAGAATAGTCCTGCAGTGCAATAGGAGTAATTCATGAGTCTCGGAGCATGCTTTAGTGTTCCTTAGGAGTGGTTCTGGTTTATGTGTCCTGCTCTGTGTCATGTAACACTGGGATGGGTTTCTTTTGTTAACTGTTTTCAGTATGTTGTTATCTGGATAATGTTTTCCATTTTATGATGTTAAATTCAGGATGGTGAAAATGATGTTTATAAAGTTTTGAATTATGAAGTTAAATTCCGCTGTGAAATGATTTATGTTATTTTGATGTTGTTTAACCCGTGTTACGGGACAGGGCACTCTTGTGTTGATTTTTGAAGATATGTAATACCCTTTTGATAATTACTCTGATATTATTTCAATATTATGTTTTGGGGTAGAAGGGTGTTACATGTGCCTCTTCATCAAGCACTGCTAAGAAGCCCCCTAGTGGAAAGAAAGAGTCCAATGCTGTGTATGGTCAACATAGTCGTAGCAGGAGTCACCAATTTGTGGAAGCAGTTTACATCTACAATCCTACTCCTGCAGCACCAGAACAACCACAAAACAATCAACAAAAGCCTAGAAGACAATTCACCAAGATCAATATGTCACTGGCCCAAGCCTTGCAACACATTTTGAAAGGGGAACTCATTACTTTGAAGGACCCTCCTCAGAATCCTAATACTTCATCTCCTCGATATAATCCTAATGCAAGATGTGCCTATCATTCTAATAGTCCGGAGCATGACACCAACAACTGCTGGGTGTTGAAAAACAAGATTCAAGACATGATTGAAGCTGGGGAGATTGAATTTGACCCTCCTGGGACTCCAAATGTGATCACTGCTCCCATGCCCAATCATGAGAAAACTGTTAATGTTGTTGATGAAGTTTCATATGTTTCCTCAGTAGCAGATGTGACTACTCCCTTATCCATTATCAAGAAGAGGTTGGTGCAGGCTGGTTTCTTTCCAGGTTGTAATGAAGACTGTTTTTATTGTGCTTATAAACCTGATAGTTGCTGGAAGTTGAAAGATGGTATTCAACGCCTCATGGACAATTACACTATATTGTTTGAGAGGACACCTTCTGTGGAAAGTATGTGTGAACATCTAACTAGAAGTACGAAGCTGGAAGATGTAGCTATGGTTGATAAAGTGCCAGTGAAGATTACCTCCAAAGGCCCTGTCAAGATCACCTCTAAGGGTCTTGTCAGGATTACTGCTGAAGGCCTTGTGAAGATTGTTGCTGAAGTTAGAATGGCTCCCATGATCATTACCATTCCCGGTCCTGTTCCTTATACTTCTGATAAAGCTATACCCTGGAATTACGGTTCTGATGTTTATATCCATGGCGTTAAACAGGAACCTTTGACTGATACACCTGTTACTGATGATAATCTTGATGTTGATAATATTGCTGGATCTAGTAAGATCACCAGAAGTGGAAGAATTTTCTCTCCTCATGCTACCTCCAAAGATGCAGTTACTCCAACTACTACCTCCAATTCTGGGCCAAGTACTGATGCTCGGGGAAAAGGTCTTGTGGTTGAACCTGTGCAAGCTGAGGCACCGACTGCTGAAAATCTTTCTAAACAGATGGAAGAAGTGCTGAAGATCATTCGCAAGAGTGATTATGATATTGCTGACCAGTTGGGGAATACTCCCTCCAAATTTCCATGCTATCTTTACTGCTGTGTTCTGAGGCTCATGCTAAAGCCTTAATCATGTTCCTGAAGACAGCTAACGTACCAAATGAGATTTCTGTGGATCAATTTGAGAATTGTGTGGCACATCTGACTTATGATAATGGGTTAGGCTTTTCTGATGCTGATTTGACTCCTGCCAAGAGAAACCATAACAGAGCCTTGCATATATCCATTGAATGTAGGGGCACTACCTTGTCTCATGTGCTGGTGGACAATGGTTCTTCATTAAATGTGCTTCCCAAAGAGGTTCTGGACAAGCTCAGTCCTAAAGATGTTGTGTTAAGGCCAAGTGATGTAGTGGTGAGGGCCTTTGATGGCTCAAGAAGAGTGGTGCATGGAGAAGTAGATCTCCCGATCAAAGTAGGCTCTCAAGTCTTCGACTCTACTTTCTATGTAATGGATATTCGTCCTGCGTACTCCTGTTTGCTTGGACGCCCCTTGGTCCATGGGGCAGGTACTGTGACCTCCACTTTACATCAGAAGTTGAAATATCCGGTGAAAGGAAAGATTGTCACTGTTTATGGTGAAGAAGAATACATGATCAGTCATGTGAATACTTTCAAGTATGTTGAGATGGAGGGTGAATTTGTTGAGACTCCTTGCCAGACATTTGAAGTAGTTCCTTGGGTCGTTCCTACTACTGAAGTTCCCCCTGTTGTTAAAAAAGTTCCTGTGGTTACTAGAGTACCTCCTACAATGGCCTCCCTCAAAGATGCTAGAGCTGTGGTTGAAGAAGGTGGTTGTACTATTTGGGGTCAGCTTCCTGACATCCCTTATAAGTCTGACAAGTTTGGTTTGGGTTTTACTGCAGAATCCCAGAAGGTTGTTCATCGTGCTCGTGTTGTTCGTATCACTAATCAAGGGGTCATAAGAGATCAAATCAATGTTGTGGGTGACTATAGTCAAGACTAAAGCCTGGATGATTGGATATTTCCCACCATGGGTGATGGGCTCAACAACTGGAAGGCCGAAGACGTTATTCCTATCTCCTTTAGTCAGGAGTAAATATTATTACTGTGTTTATTTTAAGTTTGTAATTTCAAACAATTAAACTTTTAAGCCTTGTGTCTTACCCGGGACAAAATGGTATGCTTGTTTCGGGGTGTCATTTCATTTGCATACTTCATTCAATAAAAATCAATGGACGTTTCGTTTTCGTAAATATTGTGCTCCTTGTCTTTCTTTTATTTTTATTTTTGTTTATCAACTATGTGTTCTTACACACTGTAAGCACCCCAAATTTGCCCTCACCCATTCACACCATGGCTTGTGATCATCCTCATATGCATAAGCACAATAATACCATCTCATATCTCATTTGATTCACTGCATTGGTTCTGAGTCATTTGCATCTAGGGTTTGTGATCTGAGCAACCTCAGGGCATCTTGGGCCATTCCAAAGGCCACCAATCATTTCAAAGTGGTCCATGTGTGTTCTTATGTCATATTCCATCTCCTCAAAGTCAAAATTGCAGAGGAATCACAAGAACTAGGGTTTGAGTGGATGCAGAGCCAGGATGAACTGCACAGTTGACCTAAAATTAGGGTTTTGGTTTCAGAGGCCATAACTCCAAATTTTTTGGTCATTCTTGTTTCCATTGGTCTCTATATGGTATAGGGAGTATGCATGTCAATTTTCATGAATAAATTCCATGGGGAAGTCATCTGATCAAGGGTTGACTTTTCAGACAAGTCAGTGCAAAATCAGGGCATCTGAGGCCCCCAATGACCCAACCAATGGGTGATCTTCATCATTTTGAGTGTACATGATCTTTATTTGATCATGGAAGAAGGTTGAAGTTCATAAAAATCAAGAATTTAGGGTTTTTGCAAATGTTGACTTTTTAGGCATAGTTGACTTTTCAAGAATGCATCATTTTAGGTCATTTTTCAAGCCATGATTCTTGATCCAAAAATGCTTCAAATGAAAAAACTTTGGTCATGAAAGTTGTAGATCTCATTTTTCCCTTTTCAAAAAGTACAAGAACATGATCAAACTCTTCTTGAATCAAAAGTTATGGCAATGCAAAGTTGGCTAAAATCATTGATTTTCAAGGCATGCCCTAAGTGAGAATTTTGCAAAATCTTGGACCAATGCATATTGCAGCCTCTAATTCATCTCAAACCAGCACATAAACTTTCTCTAAGTCCTAAAAATCAGAAATGAACTAAGAATGCCCATGGTTTTATGCTTGGTTGGACAAAAAAGGTCACATGTGAACAAAAAGTCACAAGTTGCAAAACTCATGATCATGCTTCCTCCTACTTGCAGCCTTGGATGCTGAGCTTTGCTAGACTCTCACCTCACCTTGCTGCACCAGAACCAGCCCATGTACTTGCCTAGATCATGAGCCATACCTCTCTTACACATTATTTGACTTTTTGCAAAAGGTAACTTACCAATCAATAAAGGGCATGTCTTGTCAACTGACCAATGAGAGAGAGTTATGTGGACAATTTGCAAGCTAGACATAACACAAGGCAAGGCAGAAACTACACATACCATCACATTCACAAAATCACCTCATCTTGCAACTTGCTTCGAATCTGCCTCCACAGCTTGCAAACACTAAAACCATCTTCACTAATCAACTCACCTTGCTCCATAGACCACAAAGCACCAAGAACACAGGCCTGAAACCAACCACAAAGACACTTCACCATTTTCATCTCAGCCTGCATTTTCTTTCGAATCTCCCTCCACAAACCTCAAACACAAGAACAAACTCCACCAACCATCTCCACTCACCTCACTGACCAGAAACCACCCTTTGTTTTGGCCTGAAACACCCTATATCTCAAATACGATTTTCATCCTCCCTTGGTCAGAGCTGCTGCAAACTCACTCAGGAGGTTGTTTAAACTCCAACTAAGCATCCAAAGCTTCAAAGGTGGACCATTGGGACCAGATTGAGCCAAAGAATCATCCAAAGAGCTCCTAAATCAAGAGCTCCATCTCAGGTGACACCATGAACTTTTTTCCCAGAACTCATTTCTCTTGTTAAAATCTTGTTGTGCATGTTACACTGATCATTGGGATCTTTTTACTTTTGAAAATAAGCCAGAAATGAGCATGTAATGGCCTTCTGAAAGTTTGACCTAGAATTTTATTTGCTTCGATTCTTGTTTGTGTGTGAGTTTAAACATGATTTGAGGATGGATTCGTGCTTAGGATAGTTGGTAGATGGATTCTGGAGACTTGGGGCTTCTGATTTGGCCTAGGGAGAGAGATTGATTTTGGGGATGGCCGGAGAAGACGACCGGAACACTGTTCCGGTCGCCTGATTGTAATTAACGGCAGGGTTAGGGTTTTAAGCATTGATTAGCAAGTTTGAATTTGGGCCGTAAGATGTGGCGGGTAGTCAATTCGCGCGCAGGCAGTTTCAAATCTGGACCTTAGGATTAGCTTACTTTTCGTTTAATTCAGATTAAATCAATTTTATTTTTATTTCTTTTCAATTAAATTGCATGATTTATTAAAAATAGTAAAAAACACATAAAAATTATGAAACTTTTTCCTTAAAGTTTTATTAATTTTTATGACACAAAAATATTTTTATTTTATTTTTTATCATTAAAAAAGTATTTTTAAATATTTAAAAGATTATTTTTAATTGATTAATGGGAATTAATTAATTAAAAATACTTTTAGGTATTTAAAAATTACAAAAAAATTCATGAAATATTCTAAGACATTTAGGAACATTGTCCAACATTCAAACCAAATTTCTTTTTTGATCTTGATGCATTTTAAGAATTTTTCATTGAATTAAATCATTTTTTATGCATTAATTTGATCCTAAGTTCAAAAATTCATTTCTGCCTATTGGAGAAGAGTTGGACATTGATTCTTTTTGCTTTGATTTGTGTTTAGCATGTAGTTTCTAAGATAAAATGGCCATGATTTGATCTTGCATTTTCCAATTGTTTGACATTTCTTTTGTTAAGAACCCTAAAAAACCCTAATAACTTAGAAAATTCATATCTTGAGACTGGTTAAGAGTTGAGAGTTCCCCTTTGGGCAGTGGTTCATTATAGGTTTAAGGTTTCTTTGGGTGGCATTTTCCATTTTTTATATTAGGTTTTGTTTCTGTTTTGGATTTTGGTTTGATGTTTGATCCATGAACCCTAATTTGGGCTTCCATTTGCATCCTTCTTGCATTTCCTTGCATAACATGACTTGTCTTTGCATTTTGTGCATTCTTGTGATCCATTTGACATCTTAAGACATATAGAAAGCATGTTTGATCATTGCGTTACATATTTGCCATGTCATTTGTCTTGTATGATTCATAACTTTCCATGCTTGTTCATGCTCCTTAGCTTGCATCATTTGCATTCATAATCTAGTATGAGCATCCCCATGCCTTGCCTCTTGTTTGCAGCACCTAATAACACCATTATCATCATCAACATGCTTCTGGTTTGGTCTAGCATCATACCATTTCATCTCATCTTGCATTGCATTGCATTTCTTTCTAACATTTCAGGTGGCAAGTAACTTGAGAAGTGAATTTGCCTTCACTTCTCATACCTTTTCTTTTCATCTCCCTTGCATCCATTGCTGCATTTCTATTTGTGTTTGAGATTGAGCTTGCTCATTCTTGTTCTTCCCACTTTCTTTCTTCAAGTGACTTGACTTCTTGAATGAAGCAAGTCACTTTGCTTCTCTTGATCTTATTCATCTGCTTCCTGTTGGCTCCTTTGAAGATTGTTCTTGAAGACCTCACAAACCTTAGGAACAACCATGTATGACAATGATTAGGGTCTTGATTAGTCTCCCCTCATAGTTTTACCTTTGTGTCTCTTTGAGTCTTCTCTTCTCATCTCATAATCAGGGACTAAACCCTAAAGGCTTTAAGGCTTTGTGATTAAGCTTATGCATGCATCCTTCTCTTAGGATGGAGTGTATAACTTTAATCCTAAGTGTTAAACCCTTAATATGTTTAAATCTCTTAATCAATCCACATAATAATTATCAAGACATCACACTTGTAACTTGGGCCTTGCATCAGGGTTCTAATTCTTCCTTAAATGGTTAAGAAGGACTAACCCTAGTGTTAATGGACAAGTCCCCCTCAAGTTGTCTTACAAATCATAAAATTCACTTCATCATCATATCATTAAGTAAAATCCACTTAATCAAAGACTTGTTTTGTCATGGGTTTAATCCCTAATCATGGATTAAGTTGAGGAGCTTTCCTCAGCTTAAACATTCTCATCTATCATCCTTCTTTTAGGATGGTGTAATGAGTCTGTTTAATCCCTGATTATGGCTTAACCTCATTACTCATCACTAAACAAAAACCACAAAAACATCTAAATAATCGCAAGTAGGTTAATGATCTTAATCCTGCATCAAAGGTGATTAAGTGTGAGAATCTGACTTTACACTTAAGGTATTCTCATTACCCCTAATCAGAGGGAAGATGTGATGAGTTTACTAAATCCATTGGTTTAGGCTTAAGCTCATTAACTTATGACAAATTTTCAAAAGCAATAAAAGACTGAAAACACAAAAAAACAAACAATAATCGTCTCCTCCGGGATTCTTTTCTCATCACCTTCACTCATAAACGAGAACTTGCTTCTTCCGTCTAATGCAAGACAGTTTGCACCTGAGCCAGACAGGTCATACACTTGAGCATTGACAAGCAAGCAGTTCACAAGTCAATTCATCTTTCAGTCTCTTTGGGTCGAACTACGGTGTTCTGACTTCCTCATTGCACGAGAGGATACGTAGGCATAACTTAACAGTTATCGAACAAAAGTCTCTGTATATTCCCCCTCTTTCTAGCCTCATTCTTTTAGCCTCATGATCTTGAGAATTTCATTCTTGGTCTCACACTGACACTGTATATATCACACTTTGCACTTCTTTTACACTGACACCTGTACATTCTTTTCCAGCTACTTTATACACAGATGGCACTGACACTACCCCTTTAAAACACGAATCTTTCAAGCGTGGATCCCGTCGAGTACGGCGGACAATCTGGGTGCTAATACCTTCCCAGGTTGTAACCAACCCCCTTTCTCAGTCTCTCTGGTTCGCAACCGTCTTATCCATCTTTTTCTAGGTCTATGCAGCATTGCCTTTCCTTCGGGATAAAAATGCCTAGCTGGCGACTCTATTCATCTCCAGTGAGTTCACTGCTGTGTGTTCTCATTGTCCCTCTCGCCGACCGTTCGCGTCTGTACCTTCATCTGATCCATTTTCATTTGTCGGGAGCGACAGCTTGGCGACTCTGCTGGGGACGCTTATACTGCAACCAGGGCTTCTGGTTCTGTTGTGGGTTCCTCCTAGCGCTTGTTTGATTTATGTTTACTGGGGTGTTATGTGCTTGTTTGTGCTTGTATTTATTTTTGTTTATTGCTCTATGTACAGTTACTTTACTGCTTTCTTTATTGCATTTATATATCATACTGTCATTGTTGCTGGCTGGATCTGTTGTTTGCTTTGGTGGGTGGGGGATTCATTGAGAGTTAAGGTCCTATACCTGGGACCTGAGTGACACCTAGGCTAGAGTGAATCATATTCTTTCCCATTCCATTTCGGTGTGGTGCGGGAATATGAAACACGGTTCAGATATGGGTTTCTTCTTGAGAACTCTGTGTTGCAGATTTCCTGCAATGCTAGGGCTATCTGGGAAGCCTGCTAAGTCTGGATGACCTTTTAGTATTGACCTTCAGAAACTGAGGTGAATTAGAGGAGGAATTGTTATGGTTATTGTAAACACTGTACCTCCGGGTTAGAAGTGTTTACACTTCTCATAACTGATCCAAGTCTGAGGATCCTTGTTCTAGATCACCACCTGTGAGGGGGTTGGGCTGTTTACAGGTTTGCAGGTACCTTGACCTCAGAATACCCTGTTACTTTGACTTTGTTAAGAATACTCCATGTTGGATAGTTCTTGTGATTCTAAACCCTGGACATGTGGCTCTTTATTTGAGTCCCCCACCTTGGTTACTGGATTTATAGACCCCCATCTGGAATTCTTGAACACACATGGATCCATATCAAGGCAGTTAATCAGATCCAGCTCAGTCACAAACCCTTGCATTTCATTTGCATACATACTCATTGCATCATATTAACATTTGCTTATTTGTGTTTCAGGGTATCCACCTTCATCTGGTTTTGGTTTTGACCCCATCTGCAGTATTGACCTATCTCCACCAGCACTTGCTTCAGCTTGTCAGCCATATACTTCAGTTACTTGCACTAGCCAGCCAGTGGCCCACTTCTCAACATCTTCATCAGCACCCTACTCAGTCTTCAGCATCATGGCTCCAAAGAAAAGCAACATCACCTATCATTTCTTCCAACCCGACTTATCAGACATCAGGAGGATCCAAACCCTGATCACTCCAGATCACATACCTTTGTTCAGGGAGCATTATGGGGATATACTTGACTTGGTCATGGATCTGGACCCATCTCAGAGGAGTTTGATCCACACCTGCATTCAGTTTTATGACCCCCCATTGAGATGTTTCACCTTTCAAGACTTCCAGTTGGGCCCTCTATTAGAAGAATACTCATCTTTGGTTGGTTTGCCTATCAAGAGGGAAATCCCTTTCAACCCTGAAATGGTCTCTCCCAGCAATGGAGAGGTGGCAAAAGCTCTGCACCTGGAACCTGCTTTGATTGAGCAGCATATGACCTCTAAAGCTGGGATCCCTGGTTTTCATCTTGACTTCCTGATTTCCCAAGCTAATCTGAAGGCCTCCCTGGGGGAGTGGAGAGCTGTTTGTGCTCTGTTGGCCTTAAGTGTATATGGAATTGTGTTGTTTGCAGATGAGCCTCGATTCATCAGCAAGAATGCAATCCATTTGTTCATCCTGAAGAACCCAGTGCCAACTTTGCTAGGAGATCTCTATTACTAAGTACATCAGAAGAATGAGAAGCAGAGGGGAAGGCTAGTGAGGTGTTGTGCTCCATTATTCCATGCTTGGCTTCTTAAGCATCTACCCAGGACAGATGCCTTTCTAAATCCTCATCAGCAAAGCAACTGGGCTAAGAGGCTCACTACTCTCACTTCAGCAGACATCAGATGGTGCGCTCAAAGCACCAAGGGCAGAGATATCATTACAAGCTGTGGGCACTTTCCCAATGTGCCTTTAATAGGGGTCAAGGGAAGTATCAATTACAACCCTCTGCTGTTCAGGAGGCAATTAGGCTATGCACTGGTCCATACTCCCAGGGAGCAAGATTTGGTTGAGACCCTCTACTGTGAGAACAAGATTAGTTTGGCTGTTGTTAGGCAGGCTGCCTGGGCCTGGGATCATGTTCAAACCAAGGGAATCACCATTCTGGGGAAGTGCAATAATGTGGCATCAGTCCAGTATTATGAGTGGTCCCATGCTAGGGCCCATTTCTCTGGAATGCCCTTCACCATAGAAGACATGCCTGAGTCATCTTCAGCACCACCCCCTGCCACTATCAGTTTGGAGGAGTTTGAGAGCTTGAAGGAAAGAAATGAGAAGTTAACCCAGGCTTTGCAGAAGACCCTCCGGGAGAGGAGTGAGGGTATGAGGGAGATTGAGAGGTTGGAGAAGATGAGAGTAGAGCATCTGACTAAGATTGAGAAGTCTGGGGATTATATCAAAAAGTCTAAGGCCGGAGAGCAAATTCTGAAGAATGCTTGCAAAGAAGCCCAGTTCCAGAGGGCAAGGACAGACTTGTATTTAAAGGAGAGTCAAGCCAGGTGGGTCCGGATCACTGAGGCCCGTACTCTAGAAGACAAGAGAGTTCAAGACAAAATGGAACAGATGGAAGAAGCCCTGGCAGCAGCCCAGAAGGAAATATCAGAGCTAAAAATCAGAACTGGAGTGAAGAGGTCTAAAGACCAAAGTCAGAACAAGAAATTGACTGCAGCTGTTGCAACAAGAAACCTTCTCATCAGGAATCTCACGGAACATCCGGCTGATCCTGTGACCGAAGCACTTCTTAAGGAAGTTCGTGAGGATGAGTTTGGCCTTGGAGTTTGATCATTTGCTTGTTGTTATTCCTATTCCATGTACTTTTGTTTTTTGTGATGTATTTTGACCCCTTTGAGGGCTGGTGTTGTAAAATGAACAAGTTGTATTATTTCATCTTATGTAATATATTTGTTAGTTTGTTCCATCCAAGTTCACTTCAAAAGCAACTTCAGCAGCAGCATCTTCAAGGGTCTGGAAGGGTCAAAACTGAAGGCCAAACCGGATACCTTGAGAACAAATAAGCATAACTGCATTGCATACTAACCCTTTTGTTTGTTTTGTAGGTTTTTGTTTTGTCGTTACTAACCTCTGTTGTGAATCTCAGGAATTATTGCTCGCCGCCGGGTATTTCCTCTCAACAGGCCACACAGGTACCCAACTAGAAACAACCTTCCGGGAATTCAGATGGATCAGATGCAGCAGGACCTTACGGAGGTCAGAAACCAGATGGCCAACGAAAGGTTGGAGATGAGAACTCAGATAACACAGTTCATGGAAGTAATGAACAACTTAGCTCAAAGCCAGGAGAGGCTCAGAGCTTTGGTAGAAGGGAGGAATCAAGATGAGCCCCATGTGGGGACTGCAGGCACAAGTAACAATGAACGGGTACAACCTCATGTTAACCCTCCTGTGTTTGGTCCCCATCTCCATCCTGAGGTTAATATTCCTGCAAACATTCAAGGAACAACCACTGCGGCCAGGGTACTTCAAGAAGATCCTCAGGAGGACCAATTTACAGTAATGGGTGCTGGAGAGGAAACTTATGACAGGAGATTGGATGAAATGGCTGAAAAGTTGAGGTCCTTAGAATCTCAAAATTCTTTGGGGTTCGACGTCATGGACATGGGTTTGGTAGAAGGGGTCAGGATCCCCCATAAGTTCAAGCCTCCTTGTTTCGAAAAGTATAATGGGACTTCATGCCCCCGGACTCATTTGCAATCATTTCTGGGAAGGCTGAAGGCCTATACAATGGATGAGAAGCTCTGGATGTTCTACTTCGAAGACAGCTTGACTGGTGCATCAAGGGAATGGTATTCCCATCTGACAAGAGCAACAATTAGATGCTGGAAGGACCTGGCAGAGGCCTTCATCAGACAGTATCAGTATAATCTAGACATGGCACCCAACAGGACTCTCCTAATGGGAATGTCACAGTCGTCAAGGGAAAGTTTCCGAGAATATGCCCAGAGATGGAGGCAATTGGCTGCTGCCGTTCAACCACCAATGTCTGAGAGAGAAATGGCAGACATGTTTATGAACACTCTCAAGGGAACGTATATTGACAGGTTGGCTGCTTTCTCCTCCACTAGCTTCGCAGATGTTGTTATAGCTGGGGAGAGAATTGAGAGCCTGTTAAAAATGGGTAAGATCTCTGATAATGGTGCTAGCTCGTCCAGTGGCACAAGAAAGCCTTTCACGGGCCCGAGAAGAACTGGCGAGACCAATGCCATCCACACCAACGGGGGTAGGCCCCAATATGTTCAAAGGTCAATAGCAGCAGTCACCATTCCTGCTCCAGCTCATCCTCAGCCAGTCTATCAACCTCCTCAGCAAAACTATCAACAACAGCCTCAGTACCATCAGCAAAATCAATATCCTCCAAGAAACTACAACAACAACAACTCCAACAACAACAATCAACAGAGGCCATTCCAACAAAGGCCATCCCAAGCTAACCGAGTGATCGACCCGATCCCAATGCCGTATGCTGCCTTGCTGCCACAACTTCTGAAACTCAACCTAGTTGAGCTAAGAACGTTGGCGCCTCCGGATCCCAACAGTCTACCAAGAAACTATGACTCCAATGCTAGGTGTGCTTTCCACTCAAACGCACCTGGTCACAGTACAGAAAAATGCAGGGCTATGCATATGAAGGTACAAGACTTGGTAGACTCCAAGGCTTTGAATTTTGCGCCGCCACCCAATGTCAATAAAAACCCAATGCCAAACCATGGTGGTCCTCGAATTAACGCTATTGAAGAAGACCAACCGTCTCATTTAATAACTAGTGTGGATCAGATCAGGACACCGTTGGTGGAAATCAAAGCTCAACTCCGTGAGAACCAAATATTTCCGGGGTGTGAACTGGGGTGTCCCTATTGTAATATTTCATGGAATGGGTGTGAGGACCTGAGGAATGGCATTGACAGCCTTATTCAGAGTGGCCTGCTACAGATCACTACATCATTCCCGACAAACCCAACAACTTCATCAGCAACGGTTCCAGAACCTCCTACAAATGCAGCAACTATTGTTCCCGACAATTCGCCAGCAACATCAACAAGTACTTCACCTATTCTCTCAAATGAACAGTTTTCAACAGTTTCTCCTGCTACAACTTCAACTTCATTCCATTTCGAACCTCCATCAACAACAACAACAGTCCTTCCAACAATACCTCCTACAACACCAGCAATCAATCATGAAGACGTCTCTACTGTCACAATATTTTATGATCCTGAAAACAACTCTGCCTACCATTCAGAAGGTGCTGCTCCCATCAGAGCACCAGTTACAATCTTTTATGATCCACAAACAATTACAGTCCCTTCAGCAGCAGCAATTAGTCCAGTCACTGTCACGGTGCCTGGACCGGTACCATATGAAAGCAATAAGGCCATCCCTTGGCACTATGGCTCTGACGTGTACTGTGAAGGGAAAAGAATCACTCTCGAAACATCAGCACCTGCGCCACAAGTAGATAATGTGGGGGGAGGCGGAGGCTTCACTCGAAGCGGACGTCTCTTTGCCTCACAAGTCCAAAGACCTACTGCCGAAGCAGAAGCTGCTGCCAAGGCAAAGGGAAAAGGCCCGGTGCAGGAAGATCCGTCTGCCAAAGAAACCCTGAAGACTCCGTTCGATCAAGAAGTTGATGATTTTATGAGAATCATCAAAAAGAGTGACTACAAAATTGTGGATCAACTTCACCAGACGCCATCCAAAATCTCTATCCTCTCACTGCTTATGTGCTCCGAAGCCCATCGGAATGCACTACTCAAGGTCTTGCACGCAGCTTACGTGCCTGAAGAGATTACTGTCAACCAGTTGGAAACCGTGGTTGGAAATGTTACTGCTAGCAATGGGCTAGGGTTCACCAATACTGACTTGACAGCGGACGGCCGCAACCACAACAAAGCCTTGCACATAACCATGGAATGCAAAGGAGCTGTCCTTTCTCATGTGCTGGTAGACACAGGTTCATCCCTGAATGTCTTACCAAAGAAGGCTCTGGTGAAGCTTGAATATGATGGTTTGGCATTGAGACCCAGCAACCTGGTGGTAAGAGCCTTTGATGGTTCTAAGAGATCGGTTCTGGGAGAGATCGAGCTGCCCGTGACAATTGGCCCACAGACTTTTAAAACTATCTTTTATGTGATGGACATTCAGCCCGCCTACAGCTGTTTGTTGGGTAGACCCTGGATTCACGCCGCTGGTGCAATAACGTCTACCCTTCACCAAAAGTTAAAATTTGAGTGGGAAGGCCAAGTTGTCACAATCTGTGGGGAGGAGGATATCTTTGTTAGCCATCTGGCTACTTACAAATACATTGAGATGGATGGAGAGATCCATGAAACAATGAGCCAAGGTTTTGAAGCCTTGAATGTCAATGAAGCATCTGCTGTATCAGGGATCTCCATGTCGTCTTACCAACAAGCCCGGAAGGTTGTTGAGGAAGGAACTGCCCTAGGCTGGGGCAAGGTCTTAGCTGTGGAGGAGAAGAAGGACAAATTTGGGTTGGGTTACAGACCAACTCAACATCGAGCAAAGGCTACTGCAGAGCCAGGTTTTGTCAGTGGGGGAATGCTTACCCCCGATGCTATCAACTGTCTGGAAGACGAGCTGGAAGAGGAGCGCAATCTGGAGAATTGGATTCGTCCAAAGATCCCGGGGAGCAGTGTCTCGAACTGGTCTTCCCAGGAAATTATAAGAGTTACTCATGCAGAGTAATTATTATTTCCTGTATTTTTATAGCATGCATCCAAGTCTTGCATCTTGCCCAAGATGACAAGACTCATTTTGTAATCAGGGCCATCTGTACTTTTGTGCAAACAAGATTAAATTAATGAAATATCAGACATCTTTTTGCAAACGAGTCTTTTTCTTTTCTGCTCACTGTTTTTCCATTTTTCTTTTTGTACAAAATAAATGGCGGTGTTTTCAAAATGATAATTTCATTTCACTTTTTCCTAAAGCAAGATTAAAATCAATCACTAAAATGAACAACTTAACCCTTGCAGAGAGTACCTTCCAGACAGCACCGACAACAGCACGGCTATGACATCGTATGACTTTGACAATCCAATCAATCAAGCTGATGAAGGGGTTGATGAAGAATATGAACTTCCTGAAGAGCTAGCCAGGTTGTTGAGACAGGAGGAAAAAGTTATTACTCCTCATCAAGAGGAGATTGAAGTGATTAATCTTGGTACAGACGAAGACGTGAAAGAAGTTAAAATCGGGGCCTGCCTGCAAGACTCAGTGAAGAGACAACTGATAGATCTGCTTCAAGAGTATGTTGATGTGTTTGCTTGGTCGTATCAAGATATGCCAGGGTTGGACACCGACATTGTTGTGCACAAGCTGCCTCTAAGGGAAGAATGCCCACCGGTCAAACAGAAGCTGCGCCTAACTCGCCCAGACATGGCTATGAAAATCAAGGAAGAGGTACAAAAGCAATGGGACGCCGGGTTCCTTGCTGTGACTAGCTACCCACCGTGGGTCGCTAACATAGTGCCTGTGCCTAAGAAAGACGGCAAAGTAAGAATGTGTGTGGATTACCGGGATCTGAACAGAGCCAGCCCGAAAGATGATTTCCCTCTACCTCACATTGACGTATTGGTGGATAACACGGCTCAGTTCTCGGTATTCTCCTTCATGGACGGATTTTCAGGATATAATCAGATCAAGATGTCACCTGAAGACATGGAGAAGACAACATTCATCACACCTTGGGGCACGTTCTGTTACAAAGTGATGCCATTCGGACTGAAGAATGCTGGTGCAACATATCAACGGGCTATGGTGACATTATTCCACGATATGATCCATAAAGAAATCGAGTGTTATGTGGATGATATGATCGCCAAGTCCCTTACAGAGGAAGATCACCTGGTGAATCTGCTGAAGTTGTTCAAGCGTCTGAGGAAGTACCAACTAAAGCTGAACCCCAACAAATGCACATTTGGGGTGCGATCCGGTAAGCTGCTGGGATTTATTGTAAGTGAGAAAGGGATTGAAGTTGACCCTGATAAAGTCAAGGCTATTCAAGAAATGCCTGCACCGAAAACTGAGAAAGAAGTTCGAGGGTTCTTAGGTCGATTGAACTACATCTCGCGGTTCATATCCCACCTTACAGCGACCTGTGAACCCTTGTTCAAGCTGTTAAGAAAAGAACAGACGGTCAGGTGGAACGAAGATTGCCAGAAGGCTTTTGACAAGATCAAAGAGTACTTACAAGAACCTCCAATCCTCATGCCTCCAGTAGAAGGAAGACCTCTGATTATGTACTTGACAGTGTTAGAAGAGTCGATGGGGTGTGTGCTGGGCCAGCATGACGAGTCTGGTCGAAAAGAGTATGCAATATACTACCTAAGCAAAAAGTTTACCGACTGTGAACAACGTTATTCACTGCTCGAGAAAACTTGCTGTGCTTTAGCGTGGGCTGCTCGCCGACTGAGACAGTATATGCTGACCCACACTACCTTATTAATCTCAAAAATGGATCCAGTCAAGTACATTTTCGAGAAGCCAGCTCTTACCGGACGGGTTGCAAGATGGAAGATGATTCTCACAGAATACGACATACAGTACACCTCTCAGAAAGCCATCAAGGGCAGTGTACTATCTGAATATCTTGCTGAGCAACCCATTGATGACTACCGGCCTATGAGGTTTGACTTCCCTGATGAAGACATCATGTTCATTAAAGCAAAAGATCATGAAGAGCCTGTTCACACTGAAGGGCCCGACCCGAAAGAAGAATGGACTATGATGTTTGATGGGGCTGTTAACATGAATGGTCGTGGTGTTGGTGCAGTACTCATAACACCAAAAGGAGTTCACATGCCTTTCTCGGCAAAACTCACTTTCAACTGCACTAACAACGAAGCTGAATACGAAGCTTGCATTATGGGTCTTGAGGAAGCCATCGACCTCAGGATCAAGACATTGACCGTATTCGGAGATTCAGCTCTGGTAGTCAATCAAACCAACGGGAAATGGTACACCCACCAGGATCATCTGATACCTTACAGGGATTACACAAGGAGGTTATTGACTTTCTTCACAACAGTCAAACTTGAGTATATCCCTCGGGACGAGAACCAGTTTGCAGATGCTCTGGCTACCATTTCATCCATGATCAAAGTTCAGGCGGCTAACTTTGTACCCCAGATTTCAGTGTCTAGACTTGATAGACCAGCATATGTATTTGCAGCGGATGTTGTAAAAGATGATAAGCCTTGGTTCCATGACATTAAGTGCTTCTTGGAGGATCAGACATACCCACCTGGGGCATCTTCCAATGATAAGAAGACTTTAAGAAGGCTTGCTGGAAGTTTCTTTCTGAACACTGATGGGTCTTTATACAAAAGGAACTTTGACATGGTACTCCTCAGATGTGTTGATAAGACGGAAGCAGATTTGTTGATGCATGAAGTGCACGAAGGATCTTTTGGTACCCATGCAGGAGGGCATGCCATGGCTAAGAAGTTGTTAAGATCAGGCTATTACTGGATCACGATGGATGCAGACTGTTGTGCTTACGCCAGAAAATGCCACAAATGCCAGATCTACGCAGATAAGGTGCATGTGCCTCCCAATCCTTTGAACATCATGTCTTCACCTTGGCCCTTTGCCATGTGGGGCATTGATATGATTGGCAAGATTGAGCCAACTGCTTCAAATGGTCACAGATTCATCCTGGTTGCCATTGACTATTTCACCAAGTGGGTTGAAGCAGCCTCATATGCAAATGTTACGAGACAAGTGGTGGCTAGATTTCTAAAGAGAGATATCATCTGTCGATATGGAGTGCCCGAGCGAATCATTACTGATAATGGTTCCAACTTAAACAACAAAATGATGGCAGAGCTGTGCCGGGACTTCAAGATCCAACATCACAATTCTTCTCCTTACAGGCCAAAGATGAATGGCGCTGTTGAGGCAGCCAATAAGAATATTAAGAAGATTGTGCAGAAGATGGTAGTCACCTACAAAGACTGGCATGAAATGCTACCGTTTGCCTTGCATGGGTACCGTACGTCAATCAGAACATCCACTGGGGCAACACCGTATCAGCTTGTGTATGGTATGGAGGCAGTCCTACCTGTTGAAGTTGAATTACCCTCTCTACGGGTATTGATGGATGTTAAACTGAGTGAAGCAGAATGGGTCCGGTCCCGATTCGAACAACTGAGTCTGATCGAAGAGAAAAGATTGGCTGCAATCTGTCATGGGCAGTTATATCAGAAGAGAATGAAGAAGGCCTTCGATCAGAAAGTCAGACACCGAGAGTACCAAGTAGGGGATCTTGTGTTGAAAAGAATCCTCCCTCCTCATACAGACCACAGGGGCAAATGGACTCCAAATTATGAAGGACCATTTGTTGTAAAGAAAGTTTTCTCTGGTGGAGCACTGATGCTCAGCACCATGGATGGTGAAGACTTCCCGTCCCCTGTGAATTCAGATGCAGTTAAAAAATACTTCGCATAAAAATGACCCGCTGGACATAAAAACAGAATGTAAGTCCAGGCAAAAATAGGGCATCCCGGCGAGTCAAAAACAGAATAAAAGACTCGGGCAAAAATAAGGGAAATAAATAAAAAATGTACACCCGCTGAGTTGAAAAGCCGCATTGGACAACTCAGGCAAAAATGGGTATCCCGATGGATTGAAAACCCGAAAGGGCGATCCATGCAAAATAAGGGAATAAGCGAACAACTGCATTCTGAATTCGTCTGTATCACCTACAACTTGGTAAGCTCCAAAGGATCAGGCTTCAATCAGAATCAACTCTCTCCAGAAAGCAAGACGAGAAGAACGTCATTGTCATACGAGTCATAACAGAAGAGGGAGCTCCTTAAAGCGTCGACAACATCGCCAGCATTTTGTTTCTCAATTTGTAACAATCTCCTCATTTCGGGAGATATGTTTCTTTGACTGTATCTTGCCAATTCAGGGCACAGGAATTAATAAAATCAGATTTTCAGTCATGTCTCGTTTTTACATTTATGTTTTGCAAAGAATTGTCTGATATATCTAAAAATACGATTGCATAAGTACAGATGCCTTTCTCTAAAAATAAAACACATGCTTACAGGAAATGTGATTATTCTCGAAAGTACTTAACTCCTATGACGGAATCCAGTAGGGGATACCTCGGGACCTTTTGTACGTTCCATTATCTTTGCAGGATTGCAGGTATCCAGAACGCAACTTGGGGCATGCAAGTTACATCTCAGCAAGCTGGCTAATAAACAAATAATCTCAGCATCCGAAATGCTCTATCCCCAGCTGAGTTGCCTCTCATCACTTCTCCCCAGCTGAGTGACCAAACACCCCCCAGCCTCTATTCAGAAGAGCAACGCACGAAGAAGTCACAACAGAGAGGGAGAAAGCCTCTACAAACCCCAGCTGGGTCCCGTATTATAAGGATATGTCAATCAGTGACCTATATCCCCAAACAGATACATTATTAGGTCTACCAATGATCTCGTCCCCAGCTGGGATGTTCACTTCAAGCAGATCAACCAGAGATCCTCACAGCAATGGGATCCGAATCCCGGATCGGTGCCCCTTTGCATAATCATGGCATTTGCATCATATTCACCCCCCAGAGCGTAGCATTCCGTCTAATACGGAGCATTACGGCAAAAATCAAATGCATAGCATAATCATAAGTCATGATTGCGAATTGAACACTTGTAAATATTGACAATCTGTCGGCATACAGAATATATACACAAAAATCCCCACCAGGGTCCCAGCAAAAGTAGTTGCCTCGCAAATCAGCAAACACCAATATATACACTTTTGGACACCCGTCCGTGTCAAATCACCAACAGAAAGCCCAAGACATCCTCTTTGCACTCACATATACTTATATATACGCTTTCTTGACACCCGTCCGTGTCATATCCCCAGCGCAGTCGCTTACACTTTTATCAACCCATACACTTGTTGATATTATATTACTTTTCTCTCTTGACACTCGTCCGTGTCACTCTCCCCAGCAGTTAAAACACTCATCTATACAATACAATACTCACTACTCATGGTACACTTATACAGATACTCGTCCATATCTTGTATACATCATCACTCATATCCCCACAGATTCGACAGCAGTCCTTGTTCTTTGTCAATCGGTTGGTACTCGTCCATACCATCATCTTAGAACATTGCGTCTAATGTTTGTTTCTACATGATACTCGTCCGTATCATAGTCTTAGGGATGCTCGTCCGCATCTTTAATCCATACACCATGTCAAACACTTGTGTCTTCTTGAATATAGATGCTCGTCCGTGTCTACTATTCCCCCAGAAGAACCATCAGATTCAACACTCGTCCGTGTTCCTTGTTAACCAGTTGATACTCGTCCGTATCATCATCTCTGAACATGTGTCAGTTTGTTTCTACCCGATACTCGTCCGTATCGTAGTCTTAAGGGTGCTCGTCCGCATTTTTAATCTATGCAATACCAAACGCTTATACTTTCTTTTCTTGGTTGTGAACGCTCGTCCGTGTTCACTATTTCCCCAGTAGATCACCAACAAAGCATCTTCTTTTATCTGACACTCGTCCTGTGTCATGATAACCCTGAGAGCAGCCGTACCCTGCTGAGTGGTCGTCCTCCACTTCTTGATGGTCGTCCTCCATCATGCTCATCCGATGGTCGTCCCCATCGTTGTTTTTAGCAGTCGTCCCCTGCTAGGTGGTCGTCCTCCACCCTTTGATGACCGTCCTTCATCATTTTATCCAATGGCCGTCCCCATTGTTGATTCTGGTTATCTGGCATTCGTCCTATGTCATGATAAACCCCGAGAGCAGCCGTACCCTGCTGAGTGGTCGTCCTCCACTTCTTGATGGTCGTCCTCCATCATGCTCGTCCGATGGCCGTCCCCATCGTTGACCTTTTCTATCCGATGGCCGTCCCCATCGTTGATATTTTCGGCAGCCGTACCCTGCCAGGTGGTCGTCCTCCACCTTTGATGGTCGTCCCCATCATATTTCTTTTATCCCCAACAGAGCAGCCGTCCCCTGCTAGGTGATCGTCCTTCACCTTTGATGGCCGTCCCCCATCATCTGTTTATTTCGTTTATTCTTTAATCCGATGGCCGTCCCCGTCGTGGTCCCTTTCCTTTTTCAACCCGATGGCCGTCCCCATCGTTGGTTACGTTGCTTTATGAACTTGATGGTCGTCCCCGTCATGTTTCAATATATCCTCAGAGAATTTTACAGCTTTATCTTGATGGCCGTCCCCATCATGATTTTATTTCCCCAGCTAGTCGGCCGTCCCCGTCTTGGCTTTACCTCATATCCCCAGCATGTCGGCCGTCCCCGTCATCGCTTTGTTTTCCGCACCTTTACAATATACTTTATTTTCCTTTTGCAATCTATATCCCTTTTTCTTCTTCATTCCGTGAGTGCAAATTTTGGACTGTCTTTGGTATTCAACCACAAGTTATCTTGTTTGCCTGTTAAGCCGTCGCTTACAACCTGCACAGCTAACTCATGTTTGAATAGGGGCAGCTGTAAGCACCCCAAATTTGCCCTCACCCATTCACACCATGGCTTGTGATCATCCTCATATGCATAAGCACAATAATACCATCTCATATCTCATTTGATTCACTGCATTGGTTCTGAGTCATTTGCATCTAGGGTTTGTGATCTGAGCAACCTCAGGGCATCTTGGGCCATTCCAAAGGCCACCAATCATTTCAAAGTGGTCCATGTGTGTTCTTATGTCATATTCCATCTCCTCAAAGTCAAAATTGCAGAGGAATCACAAGAACTAGGGTTTGAGTGGATGCAGAGCCAGGATGAACTGCACAGTTGACCTAAAATTAGGGTTTTGGTTTCAGAGGCCATAACTCCAAATTTTTTGGTCATTCTTGTTTCCATTGGTCTCTATATGGTATAGGGAGTATGCATGTCAATTTTCATGAATAAATTCCATGGGGAAGTCATCTGATCAAGGGTTGACTTTTCAGACAAGTCAGTGCAAAATCAGGGCATCTGAGGCCCCCAATGACCCAACCAATGGGTGATCTTCATCATTTTGAGTGTACATGATCTTTATTTGATCATGGAAGAAGGTTGAAGTTCATAAAAATCAAGAATTTAGGGTTTTTGCAAATGTTGACTTTTTAGGCATAGTTGACTTTTCAAGAATGCATCATTTTAGGTCATTTTTCAAGCCATGATTCTTGATCCAAAAATGCTTCAAATGAAAAAACTTTGGTCATGAAAGTTGTAGATCTCATTTTTCCCTTTTCAAAAAGTACAAGAACATGATCAAACTCTTCTTGAATCAAAAGTTATGGCAATGCAAAGTTGGCTAAAATCATTGATTTTCAAGGCATGCCCTAAGTGAGAATTTTGCAAAATCTTGGACCAATGCATATTGCAGCCTCTAATTCATCTCAAACCAGCACATAAACTTTCTCTAAGTCCTAAAAATCAGAAATGAACTAAGAATGCCCATGGTTTTATGCTTGGTTGGACAAAAAAGGTCACATGTGAACAAAAAGTCACAAGTTGCAAAACTCATGATCATGCTTCCTCCTACTTGCAGCCTTGGATGCTGAGCTTTGCTAGACTCTCACCTCACCTTGCTGCACCAGAACCAGCCCATGTACTTGCCTAGATCATGAGCCATACCTCTCTTACACATTATTTGACTTTTTGCAAAAGGTAACTTACCAATCAATAAAGGGCATGTCTTGTCAACTGACCAATGAGAGAGAGTTATGTGGACAATTTGCAAGCTAGACATAACACAAGGCAAGGCAGAAACTACACATACCATCACATTCACAAAATCACCTCATCTTGCAACTTGCTTCGAATCTGCCTCCACAGCTTGCAAACACTAAAACCATCTTCACTAATCAACTCACCTTGCTCCATAGACCACAAAGCACCAAGAACACAGGCCTGAAACCAACCACAAAGCCACTTCACCATTTTCATCTCAGCCTGCATTTTCTTTCGAATCTCCCTCCACAAACCTCAAACACAAGAACAAACTCCACCAACCATCTCCACTCACCTCACTGACCAGAAACCACCCTTTGTTTTGGCCTGAAACACCCTATATCTCAAATACGATTTTCATCCTCCCTTGGTCAGAGCTGCTGCAAACTCACTCAGGAGGTTGTTTAAACTCCAACTAAGCATCCAAAGCTTCAAAGGTGGACCATTGGGACCAGATTGAGCCAAAGAATCATCCAAAGAGCTCCTAAATCAAGAGCTCCGTCTCAGGTGACACCATGAACTTTTTTCCCAGAACTCATTTCTCTTGTTAAAATCTTGTTGTGCATGTTACACTGATCATTGGGATCTTTTTACTTTTGAAAATAAGCCAGAAATGAGCATGTAATGGCCTTCTGAAAGTTTGACCTAGAATTTTATTTGCTTCGATTCTTGTTTGTGTGTGAGTTTAAACATGATTTGAGGATGGATTCGTGCTTAGGATAGTTGGTAGATGGATTCTGGAGACTTGGGGCTTCTGATTTGGCCTAGGGAGAGAGATTGATTTTGGGGATGGCCGGAGAAGACGACCGGAACACTGTTCCGGTCGCCTGATTGTAATTAACGGCAGGGTTAGGGTTTTAAGCATTGATTAGCAAGTTTGAATTTGGGCCGTAAGATGTGGCGGGTAGTCAATTCGCGCGCAGGCAGTTTCAAATCTGGACCTTAGGATTAGCTTACTTTTCGTTTAATTCAGATTAAATCAATTTTATTTTTATTTCTTTTCAATTAAATTGCATGATTTATTAAAAATAGTAAAAAACACATAAAAATTATGAAACTTTTTCCTTAAAGTTTTATTAATTTTTATGACACAAAAATATTTTTATTTTATTTTTTATCATTAAAAAAGTATTTTTAAATATTTAAAAGATTATTTTTAATTGATTAATGGGAATTAATTAATTAAAAATACTTTTAGGTATTTAAAAATTACAAAAAAATTCATGAAATATTCTAAGACATTTAGGAACATTGTCCAACCTTCAAACCAAATTTCTTTTTTGATCTTGATGCATTTTAAGAATTTTTCATTGAATTAAATCATTTTTTATGCATTAATTTGATCCTAAGTTCAAAAATTCATTTCTGCCTATTGGAGAAGAGTTGGACATTGATTCTTTTTGCTTTGATTTGTGTTTAGCATGTAGTTTCTAAGATAAAATGGCCATGATTTGATCTTGCATTTTCCAATTGTTTGACATTTCTTTTGTTAAGAACCCTAAAAAACCCTAATAACTTAGAAAATTCATATCTTGAGACTGGTTAAGAGTTGAGAGTTCCCCTTTGGGCAGTGGTTCATTATAGGTTTAAGGTTTCTTTGGGTGGCATTTTCCATTTTTTATATTAGGTTTTGTTTCTGTTTTGGATTTTGGTTTGATGTTTGATCCATGAACCCTAATTTGGGCTTCCATTTGCATCCTTCTTGCATTTCCTTGCATAACATGACTTGTCTTTGCATTTTGTGCATTCTTGTGATCCATTTGACATCTTAAGACATATAGAAAGCATGTTTGATCATTGCGTTACATATTTGCCATGTCATTTGTCTTGTATGATTCATAACTTTCCATGCTTGTTCATGCTCCTTAGCTTGCATCATTTGCATTCATAATCTAGTATGAGCATCCCCATGCCTTGCCTCTTGTTTGCAGCACCTCATAACACCATTATCATCATCAACATGCTTCTGGTTTGGTCTAGCATCATACCATTTCATCTCATCTTGCATTGCATTGCATTTCTTTCTAACATTTCAGGTGGCAAGTAACTTGAGAAGTGAATTTGCCTTCACTTCTCATACCTTTTCTTTTCATCTCCCTTGCATCCATTGCTGCATTTCTATTTGTGTTTGAGATTGAGCTTGCTCATTCTTGTTCTTCCCACTTTCTTTCTTCAAGTGACTTGACTTCTTGAATGAAGCAAGTCACTTTGCTTCTCTTGATCTTATTCATCTGCTTCCTGTTGGCTCCTTTGAAGATTGTTCTTGAAGACCTCACAAACCTTAGGAACAACCATGTATGACAATGATTAGGGTCTTGATTAGTCTCCCCTCATAGTTTTACCTTTGTGTCTCTTTGAGTCTTCTCTTCTCATCTCATAATCAGGGACTAAACCCTAAAGGCTTTAAGGCTTTGTGATTAAGCTTATGCCTGCATCCTTCTCTTAGGATGGAGTGTATAACTTTAATCCTAAGTGTTAAACCCTTAATATGTTTAAATCTCTTAATCAATCCACATAATAATTATCAAGACATCACACTTGTAACTTGGGCCTTGCATCAGGGTTCTAATTCTTCCTTAAATGGTTAAGAAGGACTAACCCTAGTGTTAATGGACAAGTCCCCCTCAAGTTGTCTTACAAATCATAAAATTCACTTCATCATCATATCATTAAGTAAAATCCACTTAATCAAAGACTTGTTTTGTCATGGGTTTAATCCCTAATCATGGATTAAGTTGAGGAGCTTTCCTCAGCTTAAACATTCTCATCTATCATCCTTCTTTTAGGATGGTGTAATGAGTCTGTTTAATCCCTGATTATGGCTTAACCTCATTACTCAACACTAAACAAAAACCACAAAAACATCTAAATAATCGCAAGTAGGTTAATGATCTTAATCCTGCATCAAAGGTGATTAAGTGTGAGAATCTGACTTTACACTTAAGGTATTCTCATTACCCCTAATCAGAGGGAAGATGTGATGAGTTTACTAAATCCATTGGTTTAGGCTTAAGCTCATTAACTTATGACAAATTTTCAAAAGCAATAAAAGACTGAAAACACAAAAAAAAAAACAATAATCGTCTCCTCCGGGATTCTTTTCTCATCACCTTCACTCATAAACGAGAACTTGCTTCTTCCGTCTAATGCAAGACAGTTTGCACCTGAGCCAGACAGGTCATACACTTGAGCATTGACAAGCAAGCAGTTCACAAGTCAATTCATCTTTCAGTCTCTTTGGGTCGAACTACGGTGTTCTGACTTCCTCATTGCACGAGAGGATACGTAGGCATAACTTAACAGTTATCGAACAAAAGTCTCTGTATATTCCCCCTCTTTCTAGCCTCATTCTTTTAGCCTCATGATCTTGAGCATTTCATTCTTGGTCTCACACTGACACTGTATATATCACACTTTGCACTTCTTTTACAATGACACCTGTACATTCTTTTCCAGCTACTTTATACACAGATGGCACTGACACTACCCCTTTAAAACACGAATCTTTCAAGCGTGGATCCCGTCGAGTACGGCGGACAATCTGGGTGCTAATACCTTCCCAGGTTGTAACCAACCCCCTTTCTCAGTCTCTCTGGTTCGCAACCGTCTTATCCATCTTTTTCTAGGTCTATGCAGCATTGCCTTTCCTTCGGGATAAAAATGCCTAGCTGGCGACTCTATTCATCTCCAGTGAGTTCACTGCTGTGTGTTCTCATTGTCCCTCTCGCCGACCGTTCGCGTCTGTACCTTCATCTGATCCATTTTCATTTGTCGGGAGCGACACACACACCCACATCACTAAAATGCAGATCCTCATCCACTCTGGATCCTGTTGATAACAGTTCTACTATTGCCAATTATAATTTCGAGAATCCGATCTATCAAGCTGAAGATGGAAAGGAGGAAGATTGTGAAGTACCTGTAGAGCTTGCTAGGTTATTACAACAAGAAGAGAAAGCTATACAGCCACATGAAGAGCCAATCGAAGTTGTGAATTTGGGAACTGAAGAAAACAGGAAAGAGGTCAAGATAGGGGTTGAACTAGAAGATGGTGTTAAGAGCAGACTAATTCAGATGTTACGTGATTATGTGGAGATCTTTGCTTGGTCCTATGAAGATATGCCAGGGTTGGATACAGACATTGTGGTTCACCGTTTACCAGTAAAAGAAAACTGTTGTCCAAAGAAGCAGAAGGTTCGTCGCATGCGTCCTGAAATGTCAGAAAAGATTAAAGCGGAGGTGATGAAACAATTTGATGCAGGGTCCTTAGCTGTGACTTCTTATCCTCAATGGGTTGCAAATGTTGTACCAGTACCCAAGAAAGATGGTAAAGTACGCATGTGTGTAGATTACAGAGATTTTAATAAGGCTAGCCCTAAAGATGACTTTCCACTTCCACATATTGATGTTCTAGTAGACAACACTGCTCAGCACAAGGTATTCTCTTTCATGGATGGTTTCTCTGGTTACAATCAAATCAAGATGGCACCTGAAGATATGGAGAAGACTACGTTTGTTACACAGTGGGGGACCTTTTGTTATAAGGTGATTCCATTTGGTTTGAAGAACGATGGGGCAACATATCAGCGTGCTATGGCGGCTTTGTTTCACGATATGATTCATCATGAGATAGAGGTATATGTGGATGATATGATAGCCAGGTCCCAAAATGAAGAACAACACCTTGATCATCTCCATAAGCTGTTTGAAAGATTGAAGAAATACAAGCTGAAATTGAACCCAAACAAGTGTACTTTTGGAGTTAGATCTGGTAAACTCCTGGGTTTCATTGTCAGTGGAAAAGGTATTGAAGTGGATCCTGCAAAAGTAAAAGCTATACAAGAGATGCCAGCTCCCCGTACTGAAAAGGAAGTTAGAGGTTTCTTGGGACGACTGAATTACATTGCAAGATTTATTTCCCAATTAACTGCTACCTGTGAGCCAATCTTCAAGTTATTAAATAAAGATCAGGTGATGGAATGGAATGACGAGGGCCAGACAGCCTTTGATGAAATCAAGAGATATCTGTTGGAACCTCCAATTTTGATGCCACCAGTTGATGGAAGACCCTTGATTATGTACTTAACAGTATTAGACAACTCAATGGGGTGTGTGTTGGGGCAACATGACGAGTCTGGTCGAAAAGAGCAGGCAATATACTACCTTAGCAAAAAGTTTACCGACTGTGAAACAAGATACTCACTGCTCGAGAAAACTTGTTGCGCTTTGGCATGGGCTGCTCGCCGACTAAGACATTATATGTTGACTCATACCACTTTGTTGATTTCAAAGATGGATCCAATCAAGTACATATTCGAGAAACCTGCTCTCTCCGGACGAATAGCAAGATGGAAAATGATCTTAACAGAATATGATATACAGTACACTACTCAGAAGGCCATTAAAGGAAGTGTTGTAGCTGATCATTTGGCTCATCAAGCAGTGGATGATTATCAGTCAATGAATTTTGAGTTCCCTGACGAAGACATTATGATTATTACCAAAGAACCTGGACAAAATGACGGACCTGAACAAGGATCCTGATGGACTATGGTTTTTGACGGAGCTTCTAATGCACTTGGTAATGGTGTTGGTGTTGTGATCATTTCCCCTGAAGGTTGTCATACCCCGATTACTGCAAGACTTTGTTTCTATTGTACCAATAACATGGCTGAGTATGAGGCATGTATCATAGGTATCAAAGCTGCCATCAAGATGAAGATTCAGTTCCTGGAAGTATATGGGGATTCAGCCCTGGTAGTGAGTCAGGTTAAAGGAGATTGGGATACCAAGCATGAAAATCTTATTCCTTACAGAGAGCATGTATTGTCTTTGATCCCATATTTTGAAGAGATTACCTTTGGACATATTCTACGAGGAGAGAATCAGTTGGCAGATGCGTTAGCAACCATGGCATCTATGTTTGAGATTAGCTGGGATGATGAAGCTCCCAAGATTACTATTGATAGATTTGAGAAGCCTGCATACTGTAATGAGATTGATACTGAAGGAGGAGAGGAAAATCCTTGGTTCTATGAGGTGAAAAGATATCTTGAAACTCAAGAGTTCCCTGAAGGGGCATCTGTCAAAGATAAGAAGTTTCTCAGGAGGTTTTCTGCTAAGTTCTTTTTTAGTAAGAAAGAAGCAACGGAGATTATGGAAGACATGCACGATGGGATCTTTGGCACTCATTCTAGTGGTCATACCATGGAAAAGAAGATATTGAGAGCAGGTTACTATTGGTCTACTATGGAAGCTGGCTGCTATCAACATTCCAGGACATGTCACAAGTGTCAAATCTATACTGATAAAGTGCATATACCTCCAGCTCCATTGAATGTGTTGACTGCTCCTTGGCCTTTTGCCATGTGGGGCATTGATATGATTGGTGATATCAAGCCTACTGCTTCTAATGGGCATCGTTTCATCCTGGTTGCTATTGATTACTTTACAAAGTGGGTGGAGGCAGCCTCATTTGCATCTGTTACCAAGAATGTTGTGGCTCAGTTCATTAAGAATAATCTCATATGCAGGTATGGCATCCCTGAGAGGATTATCACAGACAATGGCTCTAATCTGAACAACACCATGATTACTGATCTCTGCACGCAGTTCAAGATTAAACATCACAACTCTTCTCCGTATCGTCCGAAGATGAATGAGGCAATAGAAGCTGCCAATAAGAACATCGAGAAGATTCTACAGAAGATGATGGTTACTTACAAGGATTGGCATGAGATGTTACCATTTTCTCTTCATGGTTATCGTACTACAATACGTACTTCAAAAGGGGCAACCTCATTCTCCTTAGTCTATGGTATGGAAGCAGTTCTGCCCATTGAAGTTCAGATCCCCTCCTTAATAATCATGAAGGATGTAGGCTTGGATGAAGATGAGTGGATTCAGACTCGACTTGACCAGATAAATTTGATTGATGAGAAAAGGCTAGCAGCTGTTTGTCACGGTCAGATGTACCAGAAACGAATGATCAAAGCTTTTAATAAGAAGGTTAAGCAAAAGGTATATCAGGCTGGTGACTTGGTAATCAAGCGTATCATACTACCACAAGGTGATCCTAGGGGCAAGTGGACTCCTACATATGAAGGACCATTTATAGTCAAGAGAGTATTTTCAGGAGGTGCCATGATGCTTACTACTATGGATGGTGAAGACTTCCCACAGCCCGTAAACGCAGACATAGTTAAAAAAATACTACGCATAAAAAGAGACCCACTAGGTTCACTGGCCTAGGCAAAAATAAGGGCGTCCCGGCGAACCAAAAGGGTTCGGGCAAAAATTAGGGATATATATATATATATATATATATATATATATATATAAAGTGTACACCCGACAAGTCGAAAACCTGAAAAGGCGGCTTGGGCAAAAAAGGGTATCCCGGTGGATTGAAAACCTGAAAAGGCAATCCAGTCAAAAGTTAGGGATTAAAGCGTATGACTATGTCTCGTTGGATCACTCATGTAGCCCCAACTAGTTGTGCTACCTAACTCAAGCTCGAACAGATAAAGATCAATCCAATCGTTTTCGTCTCAACAACATAAAATGAGATACTTGAAGATAATGGCAATAGTGGAATTGAAACTCAATAGGATTATTTCTCACATAGCTGTCTTTCTTTGTTTTTGTAAAACTTTTACGACAAACTCCTCTTACTAGGATTTATGTCTCCTTGTACAGACTTGCCTGTGTGTAGGCCACTTTATAATATAAATAAAATCTCGTCTTTGAATCCAGATTTACTTTTACCCTGTTTACCTAAACGAAAACGTTCGTTGGTTGTGTTTGAATGTATGTATGCTTTTGAATATGATTGATGTTTACCAGAAATGCATAAAATGCAGTAATAGTATTTACTAAGGACGAACGAGGGTAGGAGTTCAACGAAGCTTCGCCGGTTCATCCCCACCAGACAACTACAAATCCCCAGCAGAGAAAATATATCTTTATAGATACTTCGAGTTGCATCTCCCCTTGAATTTATGTCCATCTCTTTTATCCTTAGTCAGGATACTCGGGAATTTATTCCTTCAATAGAAGTACGACGAACGAAGACGGGAGGTTATAAATACTATACTATCAAACAAGACGGGAGTGAAGTCCTCATATTCCTCAACAACAAGCCGAGATTTATTTTCCTTAGCCAGCAGTTGTTATACAAAGATATCCAGACGTTTCTAGTAACATGATTCATACATACATCATTTACATCATACCATTGCAAATCCATAAATGCATAATACATTTACTTAAGTACATCATGCCATACATGCATACATATTGCATAAACTAACCTTTTCTTTGCAGGATAGTTACATGCAGATAAAACACTATCAACAATTCACAACGGTTCTGAGACGATCTATACGAATATCTAGTGATGATACTTAATTCAGGGATAATCGCTACGAAGATTCATTTCTGATGATCAATACTCAAGTTATCCTTGGAGGGTACGTAAATGATCTAAACGAAGATCTGGTGCTTAATCCAGGATATTTCCAAGGGATATAATCGTCACGAAGATTTAATCCTGATATTCTTTTATCCTTGGATGGTAGGTAAACGGTCTATACGAAGTTCAATTACCTCATCCAGGATATTTCCAAAAGAGATAATCGTTACGAAGATTTATTTCTACTGGTCTATTCAACAACTCAAAACAGTTCAGAGACGATCTATATGAAGGTCTAGTGCTGATACTTAATTCAGAAAAAGATCGCCACGAAGATTTGGTTCTGATACTTAAATTAAAGTATGTTCTTAGATATGGTTCAGAGACGATCTATACGAAGATCTAAGCCCTGACACTTAATGAAGGATATTCTTTTTCCACAGAGATAATGCAGAGACGATCTATACGAATATCTAGTACTAGCATTCAACTCAAACCATGTTGCATAAACGATTCAGAGACGGCCTATACGAAGACCTAGTACTGATATCCAGTATCAACATAAAGATATTATCACCTCCTGATATTATGGATGGCATCCATAAGCCCATCTCCAGTTCTTCCGAGTGGCATCTTCAAGTCCACTTAAGCATATACAACTAATCATCAGTGTTACTTTACGCACCGACGAGTGCAAATATTTGAGCTTTTGTGTTCAATCCCCTTCAACCTTCCAGGTCATGAATGGCACATATGCCAATCTAACCCCTCAGGTTTCAAAAAATTGAAGAGGGGCAGCTGTTGCACACCAAAATTTGCCCTCACCAAGACAAGACATTATGTACTAAGTTGTCCCAAGAGGTTCACAAGGTTCACAAGATTCACAAGGTATCTCACAAGGTTCACAAGGTTCACAATTAGTCAGAAAGTTTGACAATTCCCTCAGACAAAGCCTCCTCCTAAGCAATGCACCCTAAACTAGGGTTTTGGATTTCATCAGGCTAAATAGACTTTCAAGGCCTAAAGTGAGCTTCATAACATCCTAAATGTCTTCAAGAATCCCTATGTCAAGTTTCAAGGCTTCCCCAAAAGGTTTACTCAGTCAGATGATTAGATAAGCCAAAATCAATCAAAGTAGTTAAAAAGTCAAACTGAGGTCAACTGTGGTCAAACCAAAGTCAAACTTCATGCTTTTTTGCCAACATCAAGTATATGAAGTAAAATTCATCATTTTATCAAGGGTTGATCATGATTCATCAAGGAGATTTCAGATCATCAAGAATCAGGAGTTTCTAAATTAGGGTTTTCACAGGAAAAGTCAACTGAACTTTGACCAGCCATAACTTTCACATGCTTCATCAAAATATTTCCATCCAAAGCTCATTTTGAAGGAAATTTAATTCTCTACAACTTTGTGTCTCACAAGCCAAGCCCAAAAATGCTTCATTTGGAAGGTATGAGCTAAGACATTATAGGTCATTTTAAAAGTCAACAAAAAGTCAACATCTTCCAAAGAGCATAACTTGAGAATGGTAAGGGATATGGACATGAGACCAAAGATGTTTGTTATAGGACTCTTTAAGCTTTCCAAAATGTCCAAGAACACCTTCATAACCTTAAAATTGAGGGACTTATGTCTTTGCAAAGTTGGGAAATTTTGAGAGGTTTATGAAGCAAATGGGACCTTAGAACCAAATTTCTCCAAGTGGGCTTACATTTTTATGACCCAATCACTACCATGACATCATGCACGAATTAAACATAATTTATTCAAATTTTTATTCATTTTATTTTATTTATTATGATTTTATACATTAAAAATCATTTTAAATCCAAATAAAATATAAAAGTCTCAATATTTGATATGATTTTTGTTCTAAAAATTCTTAAAGGACAATTAAAGATGATTGAAATCATATAAGATCAGATCAACCAAAAATAGTAAGAAGATATCAAATTTTTTTCATTATTTTGAAGCATATCTTTCTTCAATCTCAAGTTATCCAAAAGTCCAAAGTGGGACTTGTTTTTTTGACCTAATTAGGTCCTATTATATATGTACAACATAAACAAACACAAGGGACACGATTTGGCTGCCTCCAAGAACAAAATCACAAGTCAAAATTTCATCCCAAATTTGAAATTCGGATTCATACTTTCAACCAATTTCAATAACTTTTGAAGGTTGTTTTAGCTTCCTTGAGGTTCACTGGTCATATTTCAATCCTCATATACATCGAAAGCATGATCATAAGCCATAACCGAATCAGAATTGTTCTTGAACTTTTGATTTTCGATTTTCATTGTTTATGCATCATTTACTAATTTTGGTTGTTGATTTGTGTTTAGAATGAAGTTTGCAAGCTTTCTGGACAATTAGATTGAAGGTTCATGACCTAAATCGTAAACGGCCATAGTTAGGGTTTATGTCCCTCATTTAGGGTTTCACGATTAACCAAATATAAATGAATTCTGAAAACATAATTGAACTGGGTTTGTTGTATAGAGTGCATTGGTGCTTTCAATTTGATGAATTGTTACAGGTTTGATGATCATTGAAGTTGGCTAGGAAAACCTACGAAACTGGATTCGCAGGTAAATGAGTAGAAGAAAACGCAGGAATTTTCGCAGGAAAATTGGGGAAGATGAAGTCAGTGGCGCCAAAATTCAATTCAAAAAGTTGTTTTAAAATATAATGTTTATTTGTTTGTAATATGTTGAATGTGCAGTATTAGCTCTGTTGGTTTGTGTGTTGGTGTGTGAATGAATGGTCCTGGGTTCAATTCCCCCCAGGCCATTTTGTTTTGTTTTGTTTTTCTGGATTTTTGCAGGTTAACAATAAAACAAATTGAGCTCCTGATGCAAACACCAGCGCGTGCCTGGCCTGGTGGTGATGTTGTTGGTCTTGTGTTTGTAAAGCATATGGCCTGGGTTCGAATCCCAGCCCCAGGTATGTTTTTTTTTCCCATTATTTTCACTACTTTTTTTGATTTATTTGTTTAACTAAAATTAATTCTTTAAATAATAATTTAAAAAATAAATGTATATATTATTTTCTTTTATATAAAAACTTATATTTTTTCAATTTCAAATTATTTTCTCAAAAAATCAAATTATCCATATTTATTTTATTATATGTTCATATTATTAAATATATATATATATATATATATATATATATATATATATATATATATATATATATATATATATATATATATATATATATATATATAAATTAATAAGTAAATTAATAAGTAAATTGATTTTGTAAATAAATTGATTTATTTTATAAATTAATAAGTAAAACCCTAATTTTCACAATTATAACCCTAACCCTAATTTGTTCTAACCCTAACCCTAATTCTAATATTTTCTTAACTTTAGAATTTAACTTAATATTTTTGTAAATCATAATTAATTATTTATTATTTATTAAATATGTATATAATTTAATTATTATTATTATTAAAATACTATTTTCCTTATTAAAATATTTAAAATACCTCCTAATATTAATTTATTTTGCTAATTTCTTATTTCCTCTTATTTTATTTTCTAACCATTTACATTCCTTCTTATTATTATTGATTATTATTTCTTATTTAATTATTATTTATCATTGTTTATATTTCTCGATTATATTGTAACTATCCCAAAGCTTTGTAATAGTTTAGGTTTATATTTTTGCTTTATTTTTATTGTAAACATATTAACTGTATGGTTAGTAATTCTAGGGTGTGCATAACATGTTTGTGATTAAAATTGACTTAGAATAACTAATTTAAAAGATAAATACTTGAATATAAACACTCACACACATAAGTCGATCTTTGATCGCCATCTTGCACTTTCTAGGGTTACCTCTCATGTTGCCTATTTCAAAAGGTCAAGTAAGGTGTCTTAAGCAAGGTCCATTCACAAATATCATCAAGTCCCTTCAAGTTTATAAGATCAAGTCCCTTCGAGGTTGCCTACGATAAATGATCTTGTCCTTCGAATAAAAGATGATAAGTCCCTACGAATTGCTAAAGACACTTTGCAGTTGCCTATATTCAGATGTCCCTACACGTGTCCTTTATCACATCCAAGGTAATGACTACCTATTCCTTAATAATAGGGCTAGTCTTACCATTGAAAGAACATAAGAACAGTAAAGACTTAATATAGGGTAGGTTCCTCTTAATTACTTGCTCACCTTTTCAAAGTACATTTTACACTTCACATTTCAAATAAATTTTCAAAACAAAGTCTTTATATACATCCATACGACGATCATTATAAAGTACTTAGAAAATTTTTAACCACACACTACATCTTTCTCAAAACAATTTAAAGTGAGCTAAGTAACTAAGAGCCCATGGATAACCATGGATATAAAGGGTGCTAACACCTTCCCTTTGTATAACCTACCCCCCGAACTCAAAATCTTTTTAAGGTCTTTCCTGTTCTTTTATGTCCTTTCCTTTTGGATAAAATAAAAGTCGGTGGCGACTCTTGCTATCCGCAATATTTAACTAAAGTCAGTTCTCCCACCGTGTTACATATGGTCATTACGAGTATTCCGTGATGCCATTCGGAGTTTCTAATGCGCCGGGTGTGTTTATGGAATATATGAATCATATTTTTCATGAACAGTTGGATCGTTTTGTGGTTGTGTTCATCGACGACATTTTTGTTTATTCTAAGTCTCAAGAGGAGCATGAAGAGCATTTAAGGATTGTGTTGCAAGTTTTGAGAGAGAAGCAGTTGTATGCTAAGTTATCCAAGTGTGAGTTTTGGTTGACGAAGGTGAGTTTTCTTGGTCATGTTATTTCTGATGGTGGTATTAGTGTGGATCCATCCAAGATTGATGTGGTAATGCAGTGGGAAGTTCCTAGATCGGTTACGGAGATTCGAAGCTTTTTAGGCTTGGCGGGTTATTATCGGAGGTTTATTGAAGGATTTTCAAAGTTGGCACTTCCGTTAACGCAATTGACGTGTAAAGGAAAGGCTTTCATTTGGGATATTCATTATGAAGAATTTTTTATGGAGCTTAAGAGAAGGTTGACTACGGCTCCGATTTTGGTTTTGCCGAATCCTACAGAACCATTTGCGGTGTTTTGTGATGCTTCATTGTTTGGACTAGGTGGTGTTTTGATGCAAGATGGAAAAGTTATGGCTTATGCTTCGAGGCAGTTGAGAGTGCATGAAAAGAATTATCCTACGCACGATTTGGAATTAGCGGTTGTGGTTTTTGCTCTAAAGATTTGGAGGCATTATTTGTTTGGTGCGAGATTTGAAGTTTTTAGTGATCACAAAAGTTTGAGGTATTTGTTTGATCAGAAAGAGTTGAATATGAGGAAACGAAGATGGTTAGAAATTTTGAAGGATTATGACTTTGGTTTGAATTACCATCCGGGTAAGGCGAATGTGGTGGCGGATGCGTTAAGTCGTAAGTTGTTACATATGTCCGCTTTGATGGTGAAAGAATGAGAGCTTTTGGAAGATTTTAGAGATTTGAGTTTGGTTTGCGAGATGACGCCGAGGAGTGTGAGACTTGGTATGCTTCATGTTAAGAATGATTTTCTTGCAACCGTTTGTGAAAAGCAAAAGTTGGACTTGAAATTTGTTGATTTGATGATGAATGAGAATAAAGACTTTAAGGTTGATAATTTTGGAGTTTTGAGATTTCGTGGACGTATTTGTAATCCCGATGATGTAGAGTTGAAAAAGATGATTTTAGAGGAAGGACGCCGAAGTAATTTGAGTATTCATCTGGGAGCGAACAAGATGTATCAAGATTTAAAGAAGATATTTTGGTGGTTTGGATTGAAGAGTGATATGGCTCATTTTGTGTATGTGTGTTTAACCTGTCAGAAGTCTAAGGTGGAACATCAGAAGCCTAGTGGTTTGATGCAACCGTTGGATATTCCGGAATGGAAATGGGATAGTATATCGATGGACTTTGTTACGGGTTTGCCGAATACGCAAAGAGGTCACAATGTTATTTGGGTGATTGTTGATAGGCTTACTAAATCTGCTCACTTTATTCCGATGGATATTAGTTATTCTTTGGAGAAGCTAGCCGAGATTTATGTTTCCGTGATTGTGAAGTTACATGGAGTTCCTAAGAGTATTGTATCAGATAGAGATCCTAGATTTACATCGAGGTTTTGGGAAAGTTTGCAAAAGGCTTTGGGTTCTAAGCTAAGATTGATTTCGGCTTACCATCCGCAAACGGACGGTCAAACCGAGAGGACGGTTCAATCGTTAGAGGATTTGTTGCGTGCTTGTGTGCTAGAACAAGGTGGCGTTTGGGATAGTTATTTAGCATTGATTGAGTTCACCTATAATAACAGTTTTCATTCGAGTATTGGTATGGCACCATTTGAGGCTTTATATGGTCGGAGATGTCGAACACCTTTGTGTTGGCATGAATCCGGAGAGAGAACGGTAGTTGGACTGGAGATGGTACAACAAACTACAAAAAAGGTGAAATTTATTCGGGAGAAGATGAGAGCTTCTCAGAGTAGGAAAAAGAGTTATCATGATAAGAGATGGAAGGATCTTGAGTTTCAAGAAGGCGACCATGTGTTTTTGAGAGTTACACCGGTTACGGGTGTGAGTCGTACTTTAGAGTTGAAGAAGTTGACTTCTCGTTTTATTGGTCTGTATCAGATTACTGCAAGAGTTGGTGTTGTGGCTTATCGTGTGGCATTGCCCCCGAACCTTTTGAATTTGCATGATGTGTTCCACGTTTCGCAACTTCGGAAGTATGTTCCGAATCCGTCATATGTTATTCCTATGGACGAGGTTGAGGTGAGAGATAACCTTACGGTGGAAGCTTTGTCGGTTAGAATTTTGGATCGTGAGATCAGGAGGTTAAGAGGCAAGGATATTGCGCTTGTGAAAGTGGCATGGTGTCGCTCCCGATAAATGGGAATGGCCCAAATAAAGGTACAAACGCGAACGGTCGGCGAAAAGAACAATGAGAACACACAGCAGTGAACTCATTGGAGAAGAAAAGAGTCGCCAGCTAGGCATTTTTATCCCGGAGGAAAGGCAATGCTGCATAGACCTAGAAAGATATGGATAAGATGGTTGCGAACCAGAGAGACTGAGAAAGGGGGTTGGTTACAACCTGGGAAGGTATTAGCACCCAGATTGTCCGCCGTACTCGACGGGATCCACGCTTAAAAGATTTGTGTCTTAAAGGGGTAGTGTCAGTGCAATCTGTGTATAAAATAGCTGGGAAAGGATGTACAGGTGTCAGTGCAAGAGAAGTGAGGTGTATAAATGAAGTGTCTGTGTAAGAACAGGAATAAGATGCTCAAGATCATGAGGTTAAAAGAATAATGCTGGAAGGAGGGGGAATATACAGAGACTTTTGTTCGATAACTGTTAAGTTATGCCTACGTATCCTCTCGTGCAATAAGGAAGTCAGAACACCGTAGTTTGACTCAAAGAGACTGAAAGGTGAATGGACTTGTGAACTGCTTGCTTGCCTATGCTCAAGTGTATGATCTGTATGGCACAGATGCAAACTGTCTTGCATTAGACGGAAGAAACAAGTTCTCGTTTATGAGTGAAGGTGATGAGAAAAGAATCCCGAAGGAGACGATTATTGTTTGTTTTTGAGTTTTCAGTCTTTTATTGCTTTTGAAAGTTTGTCATAAGTTAATGAGCTTAAGCCTAAACCAATGGATTTAGTAAACTCATCACATCTTCCCTCTGATTAGGGGTAATGAGAATTACCTTAAGTGTGAAGTCAGCTTCTCACACTTAATCACCATGATGTAGGATTAAGATCATTAACCTACTTGTGATTATTTAGATGTTTTTGTTATTTTTGTTTAGTGTTGAGTAATGAGATTAAGCCATAATCAGGGATTAAACAGACTCATTACACCATCCTAATTGAAAGATAATAGATGAGAATGTTTAAGCTGAGGAAAGCTCCTCAACTTAATCCATGATTAGGGATTAAACTCATGACAAAACAAGCCTTTATTAAGTGGATTTTAGTTAATGATAAGATGATGAAGTGAGTTTTAGGGTTTGTAAGACAACTTGAGGGGGACTTGTCCATTAACACTAGGGTTAGTCCTTCTTAACCAGTTAAGGAAGAATTAGAACCCTAATGCAAGGCCCAAGTTACAAGTGTGAAGTCTTGGTGATTATTATGTGAATTGATTAAAGGATTTAAACACATTAAGGGTTTAACACTTAGGATTAAAGTTATACACTCCATCCTAATAGAAGGATGCAGGCATAAGCTTAATCACAAAGCCTTAAAGCCTTTAGGGTTTAGTCCCTGATTATGAGGTGAGAAGAGAAGACTCAAAAGAGACACAAAGGTAAAACTAAGTGGGGGACTAATCAAAACCCTAATCATTGTCATGCTTGGTTGTTCCTAAGGTTTGTGAGGTTTAAGAAAGAAATCTTCAATGGAACCACCAGGAAGCAGATGAAAGGATCAGGAGAAGCAAAGTAACTTGCTTCACTTAAGAAGACAAGTCACTTGAGGAAAGAAAGTAAGATGAAAAAGAAAGAGGAAGCTCAATCTCAAACACATAACAAAATGCAGCATGGATGCAAGAGAGATGAAAAGAAAATGTGAGAAGTGAAGGCAAATTCACTTCTCAAAGTTGCTTACCACCTGAAAAGTTAGTGAAAGGAATGCAATGCAATGCAAAATGGAATGAAATGGCATGATGAGAAACAAAACCAGAAGCACATACATGATGTTAATGATGCTATGAGATGCTACAAACATGAAACAACACATGGGGATGATCATACAAGCTCATGGATGCAAATGAAACAAGTTAAGAAACATGAACATACATGAAAAGTTATGAAGTGCAAATGGCATACAACATGGCAAATGCAAGATGCAATGATCAAACATGCTTTAAATGTGTCTTAAGATGTCACATGAATCAAATGGATGCAAAAAATTCTAAGGCAAGTCAAGGTATGCAAGCAAATGCAAGATGGATGCATATGAAAGCTCAAATTAGGGTTTATGATCAATGCCTCAAACAAAAACCAAAATCAGAAGCAAACTCCAACATAAAAAATTAAAAATGCACTCAAAGGATCCCTAAACCTATACTAACTCACTGCCCAAAGGAAAAGTTCCAACTCTTAACCTAATAAAAGTTATGAATTTCCTAAAATTTCTCGGGTTTTAGGGTTCCTTAACAAGAAAAATGTCAAACAAATGGAAAATGAGAGATCAAATCATGCCCATTTAATCTCACAAACTACATGCTAAACATAATGCAATGCAAAAAGAATCAAGGTCCAACTCTCAATGGTTAGGCAGAAATGATTTTTGGAAGTTTGGATCAAAATAATGCTTTAAAATGATTTTAATTCCATGAAAAATTCTCAAAATGCATCAAGATCAAAAAAGAAATTTGGTTTGAGGGTTGGACAATGTTTCTAAATGATTATGAAGGTTTCATGAATTTTTTGGTGATTTTTAAATACCTAAAATCATTTTTAATTAATTAATTCTCATTAATTAATTAAAAATATACTTTTAAATGATTTAAAAATATTTTTTTAATGCAAAAAATAAAAATAAAAATATATTTGGTTTCTGAAATTAAATAAAAGTTTGTACAAAAAATTTCATAATTTTTGAATAAGTTTTACTATTTTAAAATAAATGAACAAAAGAAATACAAAATAAATGAATTAAAATTAAAATAAAAGAAAGTAAACACAATGGACGGATCAGATTGAAACTGGGGGTGAGGCTGTTGACTGCGCGCGCAATCCTAAGGTCCACATTCAAACTTCCTAATTTCTGATTTAAATTAATTAAAATGAATTAATTAAGTTAACTAAAGATTAGGGTTTCTAATGACAAATCTCAGCCCTCCAAACACGCGCCAGTCTTCCCTAGTCAACGCATCCAACGCTCAGCATTCAAATCACAATTAATGACAGGGATTAACCCTAATTATTTTCAGGTGGCCGGAGAAGACCTCCGGTCGTCTTCTCCGGTGGGAACCCCACCTGAAAATTTCCAAAATCTTCAAAACCTCACTAAAATGAAAACTAAAAGAACAGAAATCATCCCCACATCCCCCTGAATCAAAACCCCAACTCAAAACTCATTTATCTTTCATCAATCACATGAATCGAAAGCAAACATTTTTAGGTCAGAAAAGTTTCAGAGTAAGATTAAATGCTTATTTCTCAACCATTTCCAAAACCAAGAACATCAGAGTGATCAGTGAATCATGAAGAACAACTTAGGAACTTAAAAATCCATTTCTGGAAAAAAATGTTCATGAAGCTACCTGAGTTTGAAGCTTTCCAGTTTGCAACTTTCTGACCTCTTCTCTTTGTGCAATCCACTCCTTTTGGGCCCCTGATGAACTCTTGATGCTTAGAAAGAGTTTGTGATGGCTGGTTTGGAAGTTTGAACAAGTTCTGTTCAGGGTGGTGTGAGAATCGTGTTTGTGATTCTTTGAGTTTCAGGTTGTTTTGAAGGGTGCTTTGTGATCAGGGAGATGTGTTGAGTTGGTTTATGAAGTTTGTTTGTGTGTTTGTGAGTTGTGTGATGTGTTTCGAAAGCTTTTGCTCAAGAGGATGAAAATGAGAATGTTGTGTTGTGGTTTGTTTCAGGCTTGCTTGTGCTTATGTTTGGCTTGCATTTGATTAACATAAACAAATCCCATTGGTCAGATGACATGACATGTGCTTTATTGATTGGTATGGGTGCTTTTGCTAAAAGGTCAAGTTTGTGTAAGAGAAGCATGGGCAACTTGCTAGCCTAGTACAAGGAGGGTGTGCTGCACAGCATGATGAGGGAAAAGGCCTAGGAGGGTTCAGCATACTAGCCAGCAAGTGGATGAGAAGTTATCATGACTTTTGCAACTTGGTTCACTTTGGTTCTTATGGAAGAAACTTGGTCCATGGGCCATGAAACATGTGATTCCTTGGGTGCATTCTGAACTTTAGATGTTGTGTGATCATGTTGTGTGGATTAGAAGCCCATTTGATTACTTAATTGGCCTTGAGAAGTGAATTTGCAACTTTGCCTCTTTGGTGCATGACTTGAAATTTAGTGATTTTTGCCAACTTTGATGAGCCATATATTTTGATCCAAAATGAATTAGGTCATGTTCTTGTACTTTTTGAAAAGGGAAAGATCTATTCTACAACTTTCATGACCAAAGTTTTTTCATTTGAAGCATTTTTGGATCAAAAAGTAAGGGTTGAAAAAGTTGCCTAAAGTGGCATTTTCATTAAAAGTCAAACTTGCCCAAAAAGTCAACTCTGCAAAAGACTTGAAATTCTTGAATTTTGTGAACTTACAACATCTTCTATGATCAAATAAAGATCACATACAATCAAAATGATGAAGAACACCCCTTGGTTGGGTCATTGGGGGCCTCAGATGCCCTGATTTTGCACTGACTTGCTTGAAAAGTCAACTCTTGATCAGATGACTTCCCCATGGAATTTCTTCATGAAAATTGATATGCATACTCCCTATACCATATAGAGACCAATAGAAACAATAATGACCAAAAAATTTGGATTTATGGCCTCTGAAACCAAAACCCTAATTTTAGGTCATCTGTGCAGTCAAGCCTGGCTCTGCTTCCATACCAATCTCAGTTCTTATGATTCTTTGACATTATTGACTTTGAGGGAGTATAATATGATACTTGAACACACATAGACCTCTTTGAAGTGATTGATGGCCTTTGGAATGGCTCAAGAGGCTCCTGGATTGCTCAGATCACAAACCCTAGATGCAGATGACTTAGAACCAATGCAATGACTCAAAATTGTGGTATGAGATGTTATGATTGTGTTTATGCATATGGAATGATCACAAGCCATGGTGTGAATAGGTGAGGGAAAATTTGGGGTGTTTACACATGGGAAGGCGCTGCGGAAGGCAACATGACTTGGTAATTGGAGAGTGGGATGCGCGAGTCGTATCCGGAGTTGTTTGGATCAGGTAATATTTTCGAGGACGAAAATTTCTAAAGTAGGGGAGAGTTGTAACACCCTGATTTGATTTTACCATTTGTTTTGTTGAGTCTTTAATTTATTTAATTGAGAATTGATTTGTTTGTAGAATTAACATGATTATGTGCTATGTTAATGTGATAAAATGTGAATATGTGTTGTGTTGGTGTGTTAGTGCGATTTTACCGTTTCGAGAGTTTTCGGGTAAAATTGATTAAGAGGGTATTTTAGACCTTTAATTTTAGTAATAAGTTAGAATTGTTTAGAATTGGTATTTTGAGAGAAAATAATATTTTGGTTGGAAAAGAGATAAAATGAGTTAAGTGTAGAAAATAGAATTAGTTAGTAGTAGAAATTGAAATAGAATTGAGAGAGAGTTATAAAAGAAAGTTTGTAAGAGAGAAAGAGAAAAGAAAGAAAAGAAGATAAAGAAAGAAAAGAAGAGAAAGAAAGAGAAGGAAAAGAGAGAATTTCTTCAAGATTGGTCCACGGAGAAGAATCGATCGGGTAAGGGTGTGAAATATTGTTATCTTAACATTGTGTATGATTATGTATGTGTTTAGTTGATTGGGTTTATGATTTGGAGAAGTTTTAGAGAATTTTAGGTTTAGGGTTTTGATGAGAAAACTTGGAAATTGGTAGATTAATCGGTTAGAAATCATTGTAACCGAAGTATGATAGCTAGAACATGTTGTTGATCATGTTTGTATGAGTTTAGAGGAGTTTTTGGGGTATTTGGTGAGACTGTTCATAGCTGGTGTTTTTCTGAAATCGCAGTGGTCGCTTAGCGAGCTATCCCTCGCTCAGCGAAAGTTCCAGGGCGATTTTCACTCAGCGAGCTGCCCGTCGCTCAGCGCGCCTGGAAGGATTTTTGGGTTTCTACGTTTTGTTTCGTAACTTGAATTTCGGGTATTCGTTTTTAGTGATCCTTATATCGATTCGAAGATAAAAACATGTAGAATATAATGATGCTAAAATATGTAATTTTTAGCCGACTTTTTCCCGACTTTTCTGATAAAACATAAATTAGTTAATTATGGAAATGTGGGTTTGTTATAATGTTATGGCCATTGGGCAAGTGATTACTATGCTTAAATTATATGCATATGTATGTTAATGGTATGTGTTGAGTGCATAATTATGTTGTGAATAATGTATTTATTTTCAAGAATGTTTTTTGTCATTTTGCATGTAAGCATCATGTCTGCATTCTTGTGGGTTCCTTGTGAATCCGTTGTAGCGTCGTGTGCTTATGTGGAGTGTGAGCGATGACTACAACACGATCGTGTGCCCATGTGGGGTGTGAGCAATCGGATTGTGTACCCGTGTGGGGTGTGAGCAATCCATAAACATCGTGTGCCCTTGTGGGGTGTGAGCGATGGGTGATTAAGTTCACATTGATCGTGTGCCCGTGTGGGGTGTGAGCGATCGGATTGTGTGCCCGTGTGGGGTGTGAGCAATCCTGAAACATTGTGTGCCCATGTGGAGTGTGAGCAATGGGGAACATCGTATGCCCAACAGGGAGTTACTTTAGGTAACGAGCGATGATTCTATTTGGTTCATGAGTGAACTTGCTGAATGTTGAGTCGGTACCGCCTTGCATCTGCATAGAGTCGTATGTCGGTCTCTATGAGTTGCATTTTATACATTGTATGTATATGCTGAAATAAACATGAATGTGCATATGTTTATTTGGAATGTTGTGAAATGATTGGTATGTGTGAAGGACATACTTGCATATATATATATATATATATATATATATATATATATATATATATATATATATATATGCATGTTGATATGTATATATGTATGTGATTTATACATTGAATGTATATGTGTGATTTAAACATAGCTTGTTGTATGTTTATGCGGGATGAATGTAAATGAAGAATAGACATAAATAATATAAGATTTATGTGTATTGGTAAATGAAGATACATTGAGATATATGTGGGTCATGTGAACATGGTTGGATATGATTTGTGTTATGTGAAAGAAATGGTGATAAGTATGCGTATAAGTATGCTTTATGTTGTGTATGAATGATATGTTGTGGTGAGAATATGTTGATGTATATGTTATATGATGCTCACCCTTCTGTTGATGTATATGTTGATGTATATGTTGATGTATATATTATGATAATGTTTCTCACCCTTCTGTTGTTTTATGATGCTCTATGAGGCATTGCAGATTAGGTGTGCCGGAGTCTTTTTGTGAAGCTTGTCTTCATATCTTTTGGTCGGTCGGCTCTGATATGTAGCACCGGGTAGTTAGGTGGCCTTGTGCCTTTTGGGGATACATTTGTATATGTATTTGTTGTGGATATGTTTTGTATAACATGATATATTTGTACGCTTCTAACTTGTAGATATATTTTGATAAATATATAAGTTGAAGTTGTTGATGATTTAAGTTTTCCGCTGTGCAATTTATAATTGAGATATGGGTGTAAGGATTGAAATTCCTTTGTGGATAGCTACCCCATTGTTGCATATCTGTTTGAGCAGGTGTTGTATGTTTTAATTTCACGTAATGTGGCATGCTCCTTTTTATGCTTGATTTAAATTATACTCTGATGAAATTTTATCTATGCCTAAATGATTTAATGTATTATTTGGGGGTATAGAAAGGGGGTGCTACACTCTTGGTGAGTGTACCATTTGTCGTTGGTCTGATTGATTACCAAAGCTGAATCCCCGAACACAGTTAATGTCTTGATCCTGAGGTCAATGGCCTCCTTAAGTCCCATGATACAGGCTTCGTACTCTGCTTCATTGTTAGTGCATGCAAAGGTGAGTTTTTCTGAGAAAGGCATATGAACTCCTTTAGGCGTAATGAGCACTGCACCAACTCCACGACCATTCATATTGACAGCCCCATCAAACATCATTGTCCACTCTTCTTCTGGGTCAGGCCTTTTAGTGTGAACAGACTCTTCATGATCTTTTGCTTTTAGGAACATGATGTCCTCATCAGGGAAGTCAAATATCATGGGTTGATAATCATCAATGGGTTGCTCAGCCAAATAGTCTGACAGTACACTGCCCTTGATGGCCTTTTGAGATGTGTACTGAATGTCATACTCTGTCAGAATCATTTGCCATCTTGCAACCCTTCCGGTAAGTGTTGGCTTATCAAATATGTACTTGACGGGGTCCATATTTGAGATCAACAAGGTAGTGTGAGTCAGCATATACTGTCTTAGTCTGCGAGCAGCCCACGCTAAAGCACAACAAGTTTTCTCGAGTAGTGAATAACGTTGTTCACAGTCGGTACACATTTTGCTTAGGTAGTATATTGCATACTCATTTCGACCAGACTCGTCATGCTGGCCCAACACATACCCCATTGACCCTTCTAATACTGTCAGGTACATTATCAGAAGTCTTCCTTCAATCGGAGGCACAAGAATTGGAGGTTCTTGCAGGTACTCCTTGATCTTGTCAAAAGCCTTCTGACAATCTTCATTCCACCTGACCGTTTGTTCCTTTCTTAACAGTTTGAACAAGGGTTCACAGGTTGCAATAAGATGAGATATGAATCTTGATATATAGTTTAATCTACCTAAGAACCCCCGAACTTCCTTTTCAGTCCTAGGTGCAGGCATTTCCTGAATGGCTTTGACTTTGTCAGGATCAACTTCAATTCCCTTTTCACTTACGATAAATCCCAGCAACTTACCGGAACGTACCCTGAATGTGCATTTGTTGGGGTTTAGCTTCAGCTGATACTTTCTCAGATGCTTGAACAACTTCAGCAGATTTACCAGATGGTCTTCTTCAGTAAGGGACTTGGCAATCATGTCATCCACGTAGCATTCAATTTCTTTATGGATCATGTCGTGGAATAATGTCACCATAGCCCGTTGATAAGTTGCATCGACGTTCTTCAGTCCAAAAGGCATTACCTTGTAACAAAAAGTGCCCCAAGGTGTGATGAAGGTTGTTTTCTCCATGTCTTTGGGTGACATCTTGATCTGATTATACCCAGAAAAACCATCCATGAAAGAAAACACTAAGAATTGATCCGTGTTGTCGACCAATACATCAATGTGAGGTAATGGGAAATCATCCTTCGGGCTAGCTCTGTTCAGGTCCCGGTAATCCACACACATACGTACTTTTCCATCCTTCTTAGGCACAGGTACAATGCTAGCAACCCACGGCGGGTAACTAGTTACAGCCAGGAAACCGGCGTCCCACTATTTTTGTACCTCTTCCTTAATATTCATGGCCATATCTGGACGAGTACGGCGTAGATTTTGCTTCACTGGAGGGCAATCTTCTTTCAAAGGCAGCGTATGCATAACAATATCCGTATCTAGACCTGGCATGTCTTGATAGGACCAAGCAAAGACGTCGATGTATTCTCGAAACATGTCAATGAGCTGTTCTTTTACTGAAGCTTGCAGATCAGCCCCAATCTTCACTTCTTTCAAATCCTCTTCAGTACCAAGATTAACTGTTTCAACCTCCTCCTGATGAGCAGTAATCACTTTCTCTTCCTGCCTCAACAACCTGGCTAACTCTTCAGGTAACTCATAGTCTTCTTCAACCCCTTCATCAGCTTGATTAATTGGATTGTCGAAGTCATACAAAGTCATAGCATTGCTGTTGTCGGTGTAATCTGGAGGGTAATCTCTACAAGGGTTGAGATTTGTTCATTTTAGTGATCAATTTTAATCTTGCTTAAAAATGAAGTTAATTATTTTGAAAACATTGCCATTTTATTGTTTTGTACAAAAGTGAAAAATGAAAAGACAGTGAGCAAAAAAGAGACTTGTTTGCAAAAGATGTCTGATATTCATGGATAATCCATTTGCACAAAATTACAATATGGCCCTATTACAAAATGAGTCCTGACACCTTGGGCAAGATGCAGGACTTGATGCATGCTAAAAAAGACATGAAATAATAATTACTCTGCAGGAGTAACCCTTATAATTTCCTGGGAAGACCAGTTAAGGACTTGACAACCCGGGATCCTTGGACGTATCCAGTTTTCCAGGTTGAGGTCGCTTTCCACCTCGTCTTCCACGTTATTGACAGCATCTGGGGTTAGCATTCCCCTACTCACGAACTTGGGCTCTTTAGCAGCCTCTGCTTGATCTTGTCGGAATGGTTTGTAACCCAAACCGAATATGTCCTCCTTCTTCTCCACCGGCAATAGCTTGCCCCAGCCTTGGGCATTTCAATCTTCAACAACCTTCTGGGCTTGCTGATAGGAGACAATTGAAGTACCCATCCTATCCTCCTGGGATGCAGCAAATACTTCAGTCGTCGCCTCATTGAATTCAGAGCCTCGAACCCTTGGCTCATAGTTTCATGGATTTAACCATCCATCTCAATGTATTTGTATGTAGCTAGATGGCTAACAAAGATGTCCTCTTCACCACAAATGGTGATAATCTGTCCTTCCCACTCATATTTCAATTTCTGGTGAAGGGTCGACGTAACTGCGCCAGCGGCGTGAATCCATGGTCGACCCAACAAACAACTGTAGGTCGGCTGTATGTCCATCACATAGAAAGTAGTCTTAAAGATCTGCGGACCGATTTTCACAGGCAGCTCCACCTCTCCAAGAACAGACCTCTTGGAGCCATCAAAAGCTCTGACCACCAGATTGCTTGGTCGGAGAGCTATTCCATCATATTCGAGCTTGACAAGAGCTTTCATTGGCAAGACATTGAGTGAAGACCCAGTGTCCACAAGAACATGAGAGAGTACAGCCCCTTTGCACTCCAGGGTGGTGTGCAAAGCCTTGTTGTGGTGACGTCCTTCTATAGTCAAATCAGCATTGGTGAAACCTAGCCCATGGCTAGTATTGACATTGGACACTATTGTCTCAAGCTAATTCACTGTGATCTCCTCCGGCACGTAGGCAGCGTGTAGAACTTTAAGTAGTGCATCCCGGTGAGCTTCGGAACAAAACAGCAGGGATACGATGGAGATCTTAGAAGGAGTCTGGTGGAGATGATCCATAACTTTGTAGTCACTTCTTTTAATTATCCTCATAAATTCATCCACATCCTGATCAAAGGATGATTTATGAGTCTCTTTTGGTGCAGGTTCTTCTGGTGCCACACTTTTCCCTTTGGCTTTGGCAACAGCCTCTGCCTCAATGTTGGTTTTTGGAGCTTGTGACGCGAAGAGACGTCCGCTTCGGGTGAAGCCTCCGCCTCCCCCGACATTATCCACTTGGGGGTGTGAACCAAAGAATCAAGAAGGACGTTTTCTCCGTTGCAGTAAAGGTATGCACCATAGTGCCATGGTACAACATTGTCTTTGTCATATGTAATAGGCCCTGGCACCATGATGGTAACTGGGATCACTGTAGCAGAGGTTGGAACCGTTATTGTCTGTGGATCATAAAAGATGGTGATAGGACTTCTTTTGGATGTTGGCGGTGATTGATTGAAGCTTGGTTGTTGCTGAAACTGTTGCTGAGCTTGTTGAAAGTTGCTGGAGTTTGGGACTGTTGTAGGGTCATAATAAATAGTAATTATGGAGACATCATTGTTGGTGATTGTTGAAGTTATAGAAGTGGATGAAATGGAACTATTGTTTGTTGAAGTGATTGAAAAAGTGGTTGCTGATTTTGTAGACGAGTCGGTAGGAACAATTGTTGTTGCAGTTGTAGGAGAATCATTTGTTGTTGAAAAAGGAGTTGCTGGTGTTATAGAAGCATTTGTTGTTATTTGCATAATTCCTTCTTTGATCAAGCCATTGATGCCATTCCTCAAGCTTGCACACCCATTCACGGAAACCTTGCAAGATTCACAACATGCATCACAACCTGGAAACACTTGGCATTTCAAAAGTTGGGCTTTAACCTCTGCCATAGGTGTCTGAATACTTGCAGTATCTTCAATTGAAATCATGGGTGAGTCCTCCTCTATAGCATTAATCATTGGCCCACCATGGCTGGGCATAGGATTCTTCATGACATTTGGAGGTGGTGCAAAGTTCAGGGCCTTTGAATCTACCAGATCCTGGACCTTCACATGCAGAGCCCTGCATTTTTCCGGGGAGTGACCAGGTGCATTAGAATGAAAAGCACACCTAGCGTTGACATCATAATTTCTCGGAAGGTTCTGAGGATCCGGTGGAGCCAATGTCCTCAACTCAACAAGATTGAGCTTTAGGAGTTGTGGCAACAATGTGGCATATGGCATTGGAATAGGGTCAATCACCCTGTTGATCTGAGATGGCCGCTGTTGAAAAGGGCGTTGTTGTTGATTATTGTTATTGTTGTTGTAGGATTTCTGTTGAGGAAACTGTGGCTATTGAGGAAAGTGTTGTGGTTATTGAGTATATTGAGAAGGTGGAGTAGGAATAGTGACGACAACAACTGATCTGGGCAAATATTAGGGTCTTCCTCTTCCCATATGTATATAATTTGTTTCACCAGATCTGCGGGGCCCAGCAAATGGCTTCCTTGCACTACTTGAATTGGCACCATTGTCAAAAATCTTTCCCATCTTCAGTAAGCTCTCAATTCTTTCCCCAGCTATCACCACGCCTGCAAAGCTGGTGGAAGAAAATGCAGCCAATCTGTCAATATAGGTACCTTAGAGAGTATTCATGAACATATCTTCCATCTCCCTTTCCGACATCGGGGGTTGAACGGCAGCAGCTAGTTGCCTCCACCTTTGGGCTTACTCTCTAAAGCTTTCACGAGAAGATTATGACATTCCCATCAGAAGGGTTCTGTTTTGAGCCATGTCCAGATTATATTGATATTGACGGATGAAAGCTTCTGCCAAGTCTTTCCAATTCCTTACCGTGGCCCTGGTCAGGTGAGAGTACCACTCTCGGGATGCCCATGTCAAGCTATCCTCAAAGTAAAACATCCACAGTTTCTTATCCATGGTGTATGCTTTCAATCTCCCCAGGAAAGAATGAAGATGGGTACGTGGACAGGATGTGCCATTGTATCTTTCAAAACAAGGAGGCTTGAACTTATGAGGAATTCTAACCCCCCTCCATTAATCCCATGTCCATGACATCAAAACCCAGAGAGTTTTGGGATTCAAGAGACCTTAGATTTTTTGCAATTTCATCCAACCGACGATCGTAAACTTCGTCTCCAGCCCCAACCACAATAAACTGTTCTTCTTGAGGGTCTTCCTGCAAGGCCCTCCCTCTAGTGTTACCTTGTGTGTTTCTTATATCATTGATGTCTGGGTTCAGATGAGGTCCAAACTCAGGGGGATCAGTACGAGGCTGTACGTGATCGTTGTTACTGGTACCCCCTGTACCCTGATGGTTTTCCTCGGGAGTTTTCCGCTCGACTAACTTTCTCAGTCTCTACTGGCTCTAAGCCAAACCAGTCATAACTGCCATAAATTGATTCATTTGGGCCCTCATCTCTGTCCTCTCATTGGCCATCTGGGCTCTCACTTCAGTCAAGTCTTGTTGAACCTGATCCATTTGTAATCCCGGAAGGTTGTTTCTTGTCGGATACTGGTGCACTCTATTGACAGGGAACACTCTTCTGCGAGCAATGTTTCCTGAAACCCCAACAAAGTGAGAAACAACAACAAAACAAAAACCTACAAAACAAAGAGAAAATGTTAGTATGCAATGCAGGATGTCTATTTGTCTTCCAAGGGTATCCGGTTTGGTTCTTTGGTTTTGACCTTTCCAGACCTCGAGGAATGATGATGTTGAAGAGAGATTAGGCCCACAAAATAATACAAACCATAAATTACAAAAGAGTGAAGATACATAGTTTGATTACAACAAAATCCCCATGGTGGGTCAAATTACATCAACAAAATCAAAAGTACAAACAAAAGGAAATACAAGTACAAGGAAATCATCCAGTCCAAAGTCATCCTCTCTGACTTCTTTCAAGAGAGCCTCAGTCACTGGACCAACTGGGTGCTTTGTGATGGTCCTGATAAGAAGGTTCCTGGTGGCAATGGCACTGGTCAACTTCTTATGCTTATCCTGATCCTTTGACCTCTTTAACCCCACCCGGAGTTTCAACTCAGAGATCTCCTTCTGTGCTGCTAACAAAGCTTCCTGATTCTTCTTCTCACTAGCCTCCAGTTGCTCTATCCTAGCTTGGGTTCTCTGATCTTCCTGTGCACGGGCCTTAGTGATCCTGATCCACCTAGCCTGGCTCTCCTCTAAGTAATTCTCAGCTCTGGCCTTCTGAGTCTTAGCTTCCTTGCAGGCGTTCTTCAGCACTAACTCTCCTGCTCTAGCCTTTCTGATGTAGTCATCCGTCTTCTCAATCTTGGTCAAGTGCTCAATCTGGAGCTTCTCTAACCTTTCATTATCTAGACGGCTGTCATTCCTCTCCCAGAGGGTCTTCTTCAAAGCTTCAGAGAGTTGAGTATTCCTTTCCTTCAATTTCTCAAACTCCTCTAAATTGACAGTAGCTGCAAGCTCCACTGCTGATGGTCCAGGTACATCCTCTAAGGTGAATGGCATTCGGGTGATCTGTCCCCTGACACGAGACAAGTCAAGATACTGAGCTGAGGCTATATTGTTGCACTTGCCCAGAATAGTTGTCCCCTTAGTCTGAATGTTGTCCCAAGCCCAGGCAGCTTGTCTGACAATAGCAGAGTTGTGTTGAATGTCACAATAGAGGGTCTCTGTCAAGTCTTGCCCTCTTAGGAGATGTACCAAAGCATACCCTAATTTCCTTCTGAAAAGAAAAGGGTTGTAGTTGATGTAACCTTTTACTCCAATCAAAGGTACATTGGGATACTGCCCACAGCTAGTGATGATATCTTTATCCCAGTGAAAAAATCCAAGAGGATTGATCTTGGTGATCATAGTTTAGTGACTTGTATAGAAAGACTAGGAAGAGTCTTGTATTGTCCAAAATTATAGTAAATTCTCTTTCTTGTTGAAAGGCGAGTGGAGTACTCTCGGATTGTGAGGGGAACCACTATATACCGCCGTGTCCATTTTAAATTTCCGCTTTACCGCTTTTTTAACTTAAAACCATAATCAAGAAAAATTCAACCATCGATAAAATTCTGGAAAAATATCTAAGAACCTAATTCACCCCCCCCCCCCTTCTTAGGTGCACTCGTATACTTGCATTTGGAATTAGAGAAAGCTATAGGTAACTTGTTCCTAGTGATCCAGCATGGCTTCCGCAAGCACAAATCTGGTTTTCAAAGACGATGGAAGTAGCAACAAGCCCCCACTCTTCTCCGGAGAATATTTCGATTTCTGGAAAATCAGAATGAAGGCACATCTTGAAGCCCAGGGAGAAGGTATATGGGAAGTAGTTGAAGACGATCCACATAATCCGATGAATGTTATCAATGGCGTCGGAACCGCGAAGTTGAAAAGCACTTATGACGAAGATGATAAGAAAAAGATTCTGAATGAGAAGAAGGCAATCAACATACTCCAAAGCGCTCTTAGTATGGACAAGTTCTTCCGCGTATCTCAATGTAAATCGACAAAGGAAATTTGGGACACCTTGGTAGAAACACATGAAGGAACCACCGAAGTGAAGAGATCGAGGTTAAACACACTAAGTCAAGAATATGAGATGTTCCAAATGCAGCCTGGTGAATCTATAGTATCACTACAGAAGAGATTCGTCCATCTAACAAATCACTTGATTGCTCTCAAAAAAACATACAAATGATGATCTCAACCTCAAAGTCCTAAGATCCTTGACAATAGAATGGCAACCGAAAGTGGCCGCTATCTCGTAAAAGAAGAGTCTCTCAACAATGACATTCGCATCTTTATTTGGCAAACTTCAAGAACACGAATTGGAACTTGGAAGGGTTGAGAAACACGAAAGTCAAGAAAATAAGTCCAAAGGAATTGCCTTGAAGGTTGATTCAAAAGACGATAAAGATGATGAGACATCCGAAGATGAGAACTTTATGCTTCTTGTAAAGAGGCTTGGTATGTTTTTTAATAAATATAAAAATTCCTCTTATGCTAAAAAGAATAGACATTTCAGGAAAAAGGAAGCATCCACATTGATGCAAGATGTCACTTGTTATGAATGTGGAAAGCAAGGTCACATAAAGCTGGATTTCCCGAAACTTGCAAAGAAAGGAGGATTCAAAGGCAAAAAGGAATTCAAGAACAAGAAGGTGTATGTTGTTTGGGACGATAATGAGATAAGTTCCTCGTCGGAATCGGAAAGCGATGAATGTGCGAACATGGATCTAATGGCTTCACGTCACTCCAATGACGAAAAAGATGAGGTTAGTAGCAACTTTTCCATTTATGATAATGATGCACAAGATGTTATATATGAAATTTTAAAAGAATGCAAGACTTTGTATAAAAATATTTCATCCCAAAAGAAACGAATTTCATCTCTAGAAGAAAATAATATTGCTTTGGAAAAATATGTTGAAAGTGAAAAAAAAAAAGTTGATGGATGAAAAACAAAATGTTGTTTGCAAGAATTGTGAATCTTTATCATTTCAAATTGTTCAACTTAAAAGAGTTCTTGAAAGATATGAAAAAGGTCAAATTGGCTTGGAAGAAATTCTTAGGCACCAAAGATATTCTAATGATAAAAGTGGATTAGGATATTCTAAGTTTTCTAAACCAAGCACAAATGAGACCATTTTTGTTAAAGCAAGTGAACAAATTGTTAAAGAAAAAGTAAACAATTCTAAGAGTGTGCATCAAAGTCATAAAAAGAAAAGGGTTGTTAAGAAAAAGACTTATGCTCCTAAATATAGAAGTCATTTTCAACCTACTTGTTTTTATTGTGGAATCAAAGGCCACACGCCTAATGCTTGTTATGTGCGTAATATTGGTATTGCAAAAGGGCATTATATGTGGGTTGAAAAGGGTACTAACTATCAAGGACCCAAAGAAATTTGGGTACCTAATGAAGCTTAATTTTGTTTTGTAGGTATGCTTGAAGTCAACATCCAATCAATGGTATCTTGATAGCGGATTGTCGCTCCCGAAGATTTGCATCACGGTACAAGCGCGAACGGTCAGCGAAAGGAGAAAGAATGAAAATGAAGGTGAATAGAGTCGCCAGCTAGGCATTTTTATCCCGAAGGAAAGGTAATGCTGCATAAACCTAAGAAAAGATGGATAAGATGGTTGCGAACCAGAGAAACTGAGAAAGGGGGTTGGTTACAACCTGGGAAGGTATTAGCACCCAGATTGTCCGTCGTACTCGACGGGATCCACGCTTAAAAGATTGTGTTTATAGGGGTAGGTGTATGTGCTATCTGTATGCAAAAGCTGGAAAGGAGATATACAAGTGTCAGTGCAAAAAGGTGTGAATTGCTCAAGAACTGAGGCTTAAAGGAGAATGCTGAAAGAGGGGGAAGACAAAGAGACTTTTGTTCGATAACTGTTAAGTTATGCCTACGTATCCTCTCGTGCAATGAGGAGGTCAGAACACCATAGTTCGACTCAAAGAGACTGAAAGATAAATTGACTATGAACTGCTTGCTTGTCTATGCTCAAGTGTATGACTCGTCTAGCTCGAGTGCTAACTGTCTTGCATTAGACGGAAGAAGCAAGTTCTCGCTTATGAATGAGTGTGATGAGAAAAGAGTCCTGAAGGAGACGATTATTGTTTGTTTTTGTGTTTTCAGTTTTGTTATTGTTTTTTGGTGTTTTGCATAAGTTAATGAGCTTAAGCCTAAATCAAGGGCTTGTGAACTCATTATATCCTCCCTAATTAGGGATAATGAGCCCACTTAAGTATAAGATAAGCATCTCAACTTAATTACCATAATGATGTAGGATTAAGATTATTAACCTACTTGTGATTATTTAGATGTTTTTGGGTTTTTTGTTTAATGTTAAGTAATGAGTTTAATCTCTAATCACAGATTAGTGAACTCATTACACCATCCTAATAGAAGGATAATAGATGAGCACACTTAAGCTGAGGAAGATACCTCAACTTAATCCATGGTTAGGGATTAAATTCATTATCTAACAAACCTTTATTAAGTGGATTTTAATTAAGATATGAGATTAAGAAATTAATTTTATGGTTTGTAAGACAACGTGAGGGGGACTTGTCCATTAAACACTAGGGTTAGTCCTTCTTAACCATAAAGGAAGAATTAAAACCCTAATGTAAGGCCCAAGTTACAAGATACAGTCTTGGTGATTATTAGAATGTTTTGATTAAGAGGTTTAAACACATTAAAGGTTTAACACTTAGGATTAAAGTTATACACTCCATCCTAATAGAAGGATACAGGCATAACCCTAATTCCAAAGTCCTAAAACTTTAAGAGTTTAGTCTCTGATTATTGAGATGAGAAGAGAGACTCAAGGAGACTCAAAGGTAAAAGCTAAAGGGGGACTAATCACAACCCTAATTATTATCATGCTTGGATGTTCCTATGGTTTGTAAGGCTTGAGAAAGATCTTCAAGGAAGCCACCAATGGAAGAAGCAGAAGAAAGGAGGAAGAAGCAGAAGAATAAGTTACTTACTTCATTGAAGAAGATAAGTAACTTAAAGAAAGAAAGTGAGAGAGATGGAACACAAGTGAACAAGTTCACTTAAAAGACAAGTAAAATGCAAATGAAATAGATAAAGAGAAATGAGAAGTGAAGGCAAATCCACTTCTCAAAGTAACTTACCACCTGAAAATATTAGCATGAATGCATAAAGTTCAAGGCATAAAGAAATGAAATGAAATGAGATGAGATAAAATGACCAAAGTCAGAAGTGTTTATGCAATTTTAATTCCATATGAGATGATGCAAAGGCATACAAAGTGCATGTGTATGATCATACAAGAATGAGATGTCATGCAAGCATGCTTTGAAGTTTGAAAACACATGAAAGTTTATGAAATGAAATGAATGCAAACCATGGCAAATGAATGAAGAAATGATCAAGCATGGTTATAACATGTCCTAAGATGTCTAAGAGGACTTATGAATGCAAGAAATGTCATGGCAAGTTCATGTAAGGATACATATGCAAGATGAATGCAAATGAACACATAAAATTAGGGTTTTATGGACAAGCAAGATGCAAATGAACAAAACAGAATCATATGACATGATAAAAAAAATGAAACCAAGCTCAAACAAACCCTAATCCCATACTAGGTCACACCCCAAAGGAGAAGGTCATAAGCCTTACCACTCAAAAGTTATGAATTTCCTAAGTTTCTAGGGTTTTTGGATTGTTCAAAGGGAAAAAATGCAAATCAATTCAAAAATGCAAGATAAGTTCATGAGATAAATGACCTAGAAACTATATGCAATGCACAAAACAATGCAAAAAGAATCATCTTCAAACTCTTCTTGGTTAGGAAGAAATGATTTTTTAAAGTTAGGGTTCAAAAATATGATTTAAATGCTATCTGACTCCCTAGGCTACCCCAACCCCTCTAAAGCTCCAGAATCAATCCCCTAACATCCCTAAGAAAGAATCAGCCATCAAAACATATTTATCATGCATCAAAAACAAGATTCGAAGCAAATCGTAAAACTGAACAAAACTTTCAGAAGTTCAATACATGCTTAATACTCAACCATTTTCAAAAGTAAACATATCACAATGATCATCACATCATGTAGAATCAATTTGCAACTAAAAAAACAAGTTCTGGAAAAATTGTTCTTGAGGTTACCTGAGATTGAGCTTTCAGTTCTTGAGCTTTTTGGACCTTTCTTTGGTGCAAATCAACTCCAATGAGCTTCCTGAGAATGCTTTGATGCCTGGAACAAGTTTATATGGCTTCTTTTTTAAGTTCAGTTTTGAGAAGTGGAAAATTGTGTTTTGATTTGAGTGGGTGTTTGGCTGAAATGAAGGGTGGGAAATGATCCTTAGGTGATGGTGAGATGAATGGTGCAAAAATATTTGAGGTTTGATGGCTGAGGAGTGAGTTTCGAAAGCTTGAAGGTTTTGACAAATTTTGGGAAATCTGAGTTCTAGGATGATTCAGCTGCTTTTGTGTTATGAAATGTGTTCCATAAGGTTAGTATAGGCCAATGAGAGTGTTCAGAAAGTGGGTGGTGGCATAGTGTGATTGGTATGGGCCAAGTTGCAAAAATGTCAACTTTGTGTACTTGAGGTATGGGCATGGTGTAGGTCTGACTTTATGGGTGTCTTGGCCTCAGCTGAGTTCATGGATGGCCCTTGGATCATTTTAATGCAGCTGGATCATTTGGATGAAGAGATACCATAGGTTTTGCAAAATTCCCTCTTTGAAGTTTCTTGGATCACAAGCCATGAAATTCCTCTAACCATGGGCCAATTTTGATCTTTTGAAGTCACATAAGCATGTTATGAAGTGTTTGTACACATTTGAAATCATTAGAATGCTTGAATATGCCAATTTGCAAAATCCCTCTTTGACATGAAACTTGAAATTTTAGGATTTTTGCAACCTTTGAAAGGCCATATCTTGAGTTCTATGATGAATCAAGACATGTTCTTGTACTTTTTGAAAGGGGAATGACCTAATCTACAACTTTCATGACCAAGAATTTTTCATTTGAAGCATTTTTGGTTGAGAAAGAGGAGGTTGAAAAACTTTCCCAAAATGGAAAGTTTCCATTACAAGTCATTTCCATTTTTGGCAAGTTTGCAAATGGCTCAAAATTCTTCAATCTTGTGAACTTCCAACCTCTTCTAAGATCAAATAAAGATCATATAACTTCAATTTGATGAAAATACCCCTTTGGTTCCATTGTTGGGGGCCTCAGATGCCCTGATTTTGACTTAACTTGCTCAAGAAGTTACCCAATGAACAGATGACTTCCACAATGAATTTCTTCATCAAACTTGGTGCACATGATCCTTATAACGTCTTAAGAACATTAGAAACAAGAATGTCCCAAAAATTTGGAGTTAAGGCCTCTGAAACCAAAACCCTAATTTTTGCCATCTGTGCAGTGAAAACCCTAGCTCTGCTTCCATGCCTTTGCCAGTTCTTGTGATCTCTTGACTTCCTTGAACTTTGAGGGACACAATATGATGGTAGAACACACATGGATCCTCTTGGAAAGCTTTGAGGCCTTTGGGATGGCTCAGATGGAATCTTGGATTGCTCAGATCACAAACCCCAGATGCAGATGAACTTGAACTATGCAGATGAAATAAAAATGCAATATGAGATGGTATGCTTATGCTTATGCTAACATGAAAGATCACAATCCATGGTGTGATATGAGTGAGGGCAAATTTTGGGTTTTTACACGGATGTTAAAAGCATGTGACGGGCGATATCAACAAATTTTCACATCTATCTTTAAAGGCCAAAGGATATGTTACATACGGTGATGACAATAAAGGAAAGATCCTTGGAGTAGGAACCGTTGTTGCACCACCGTTTAAAATCATCGAAGATGTCCTTTACGTTGAAGGCCTAAAGCACAACCTACTTAGCATAAGTCAATTGTGTGAGAAAGGATTCCGAATCAACTTCACAAAAGGAGGAATGCCTAATCGAACATGAAATCACACATGACGTTTTTCTAAAAGGTAAAAGAATAAATAATATTTTTATGATTTCGTTTAATGACTCTTCCTTGAAGGTAAAATGCTTATTGGCGAACAACAACGAGGCTAGGTTATATTATAAAAGATTCGCTCACATTCACATGGAGCACTTGAACAAGTTGATAAAGCATGACCTAGTTGTTGGTCTTCCAAAGATTAAGTTCATCAAGGATAATTTATGTGACGCATGTCAAAAGGGGAAGCAAACCAATACATATAACAAATCCAAGAAAGTGGTGTCCACATATAGGCCACTACAATTGTTGCATATGGATTTCTTTGGTCCATCAAGAACGAAAAGCTTCGGAGGTAACGTTTATGCTTTAGTGATTGTTGATGATTTCTCTAGATATACATGGACAATGTTTCAAGTGCAGAAAGTGACACTTTCAAAGCTATCAAGAAGTATGCGAAACAAATTCAAAACGAGAAGCCACTCACTATAGCCTCCATTAGAAGCGACCACGGTGGAGAATTCCAAAACACATCGTTTGAATAATTTTGCAAAGAGAACGAAATCTCTCACAACTTCTCCACACCAAGGACTCCTCAAAAAAACGGTGTCATAGAAAGGAAGAATATGTCTTTGGTGGAGCTTCCAAGAATGATGCTTAGCGACTCAAATCTTCCAAAGTACTTTTGGGCGGATGTGGTAAGCACAACATGTTTTGTAAGCAACCGTGTCAACATTCGGCCGATTCTCAAAAAGACTTCGTATGAGTTGTTCAAAGGAAGGAAACCCAATATATCATTCTTCCATATTTTTGGGTGCAAGTGTTTCATTCTCAACAATGACAAGGACAATCTTGATATGTCACAACCATAAAAAGATGTTTCAAATGATCAACCGAAATCACAAGAAGATGACACTCAAATCATTGAAGAACATCATGATTTACTGAAGGAATGAAGGACTCATAGAGATCACCCGATCGATAAAGTTATTGGTGATATTATCCAAGGTGTTACAACACGACTAAATCTCAAGGATGCTTGTCTCAAAATGGCCTTTGTATCTCAAAAATCAAACCAACCAAAATCGATGAAGCCTTAGGCAACAATCAATGGATAGTAGCAATGCAAGAAGAACTCAACCAATTCGAAAGAAATCAAGTTTGGAGTCTCGTACCAAGACCGGACAACAAGCACATCATAGGAACAAGATAGGTGTTCAAGAACAAACTTGATGAGAATGGAGTCATAGTTCTTAACAAAGCAAGATTGGTCGCACAAGGATACAACCAAGAGGAAGGAATCGATTTTGATGAGACGTTCACTCTGGTAGCAAGGTTAGAAGCAATTAGATTATTCCTTGCGTATGTTTGTTCTATAAATTTTCAGTTGTTCCAGATGGATGTCAAAAATGCTTTCCTAAATGGCTACATCAATGAAGAAGTTTATCTCAAACAACCTCCGGGATTTAAAGACTTCAAGAATCCCTCACATGTTTACAAGTTGAAGAAAGCCCTTTATGGCTTAAAGCAAGCACCAAGAGCGTGGTATGACCGCCTCATCAACTTTCTTTGTGAAAAGGGGTTTGTAAAAGGAAAGTTTGACAAGACTTTGTTAATAAAGAAGATAAAAGGTAACACCTTATTGGTTGAAGTCTATATCGATAACATCATCTTCGGTTCAACAAACAAAGATCTTTGCGAAGAGTTTTCACTTATGATGCAAGGAGAATTCGAGATGCCAATGATGGGAAAAATGCACTATTTTCTTGGACTACAAATCAAGCAAACAAAGGATGGCATCTTCATCAACCAATCCATGTATTGCAAGGAATTATTGAAAAGATTCGATATGGAGAATTGCAAAGTGATGTCAACTCCAATGGGATTCGGAACGTACATTGATCAAGATGAATCTGGTACTTCAGTTGATATCAAGAAATATTGAGGTATGATTGGTTCATTATTATATTTGATGGCAAGCCATCCTGGAATTATGTTTTGTGTTTGTTTGTGTGCACGCTTTCAAGCAAATCCGAAGGAGTCGCATCTCATTGCTGTGAAGAGGATCGTGAAGTATCTCAAAGGAACAACGAACGTTGGACTTTAGTATCCAAAAGGTAGTATATATTCTTTGATTGGTTATTCCAGCGCTGATTATGCAGGATGTAAGACCGATATAAAATGCATAAGTGGTACGTCTCACATTCTCGGGAATGCACTAGTGTTGTGGGCATGTAAGAAACAAGCATGTGTTGCACTTAGCACGGCCGAAGCGGAATACATTGCAGCAGGTAGTTGTAGTGCACAGATCTTGTGGCTTAAGCAACAACTTCTTGATTATAGCGTAAATCTCGGTTGCATTCCTCTTCGATGTGACAACACAAGTGCCATATACATCACAAAGAACCCGATCATGCATTCAAGGACAAAGCACATAGACATCCGGCACCATTTCCTTTGTGATTACGTGCTTAACGGAGATGTAGATGATACCTTCATGGATATGCATAATCAACTAGCAGACATTTTCACAAAACTGGTAACGTTTATGCTTTAGTTATTGTTGATGATTTCTCTAGATATACATGGACAATGTTTCTAGTGGAGAAAAGTGATTCTTTCAAAGCTTTCAAGAAGTATGCGAAACAAATTCAAAACGAGAAGCCACTCACTATAGCCTCCATTAGAAGCGACCACGGTGGAGAATTCCAAAACACATCCTTTGAAGAATTTTGCAAAGAGAACAAAATATCTCACAACTTCTCCGCACCAAGGAATCCTCACCAAAATGGTGTCGTAGAAAGGAAGAATAGGTCTTTGGTGGATCTTGCAAGAATGATGCTTAGAGACTCAAAACTTCCTAAGTACTTTTGGGAGGATGCTATAAGCACAACATGTTTTGTAAGCAACCGTTTCAACATTAGGCCGATTCTCAAAAAGACTCTGTATGAGTTGTTCAAAGGAAGGAAACCCAATATATCATTCTTCCATATTTTTGGGTGCAAGTGTTTCATTCTCAATAATGACAAGGACAATCTTGACATGTCACAACCACAAAAAGAAGTTTCAAATGATCAACCGAAATCACAAGAAGATGACACTCAAATCATTGAAGAATATCATGATTTACCGAAGAAATGAAGGACTCATAGAGATCACCCGATCGATAAAGTTATTGGTGATATTAGCCAAGGTGTTGCAACAAGACTAAATATCAAGGATGCTTGTCTTAACATGGCCTTTGTATCTCAAAAATCGAACCAAACAAAGTCGAAGAAGCCTTAGGCGACGATCAATGGATAGTAGCAATGCAAGAAGAATTCAACCGATTCAAAAGAAATCAAGTTTGGAGTCTCGTACCAAGACCGGACAACAAGCACATCATAGGAACAAGATGGGTGTTCAAGAACAAACTTGATGAGAATGGAGTCATAGTTTGTAAAAAAGCAAGATTGATCGCACAAGGATACAACCAAGAGGAAGGAATTGATTTTGATGAGACGTTTGCTCCGGTAGCAAGGTTAGAAGCAATTCGATTATTACTTGCTTATGCTTGTTCTATGAATTTCCATTTGTTCCAGATGTATGTCAAAAGCACTTTCTTAAATGGCTACATCAATGAAGAAGTCTATGTCAAACAACCTCCGAGCTTTGAAGACTTCAAGAATCCCTCACATGTTTACAAGTTGAAGAAATTCCTTTATGGCTTAAAGCAAGCACCAAGAGTGTGGTTTGACCGCCTCAGCAACTTTCTTTGTGAAAAGGGATTTGTAAAAGGAAAGGTTTACATGACTTTGTTCATAAAGAAGATAAAAGGTAACACCTTATTGGTTCAATTCTATGTCAACGACATCATCTTCGATTCCACGAACAAAGATCTTTGCGAAGAGTTTTCATTTATGATTCAAGGAGAATTCAAGATATCCATGATGGGAAAAATGAACTATATTCTAGGACTACAAATCAAGAAAACAAAGGATGACATCTTCATCAACCTATCCAAGTATTGCAAGGAATTATTGAAAAGATTCGATATGGATAGTTGCAAAGTGATGTCCACTCCAATGGGATCCGAAACGTACGTTGATCAAGATGAATCTGATACTTTAGTTGATATCACGAAATATCGAGGTATGATTGGTTCATTACTATATTTGACGGCAAGTCGTCCTGACATTATGTTTAGTGTTTGTTTGTGTGCATGCTTTCAAGCAAATCCGAAGGAGTCGCATCTCACGGTCGTGAAGAGGATCAAGAAGTATCTCAAAGGAACAACGAACATTAGACTTTGGTATCCAAAAGGTAGTATATGTTCTTTGATTGGTTATTCCGGTGCTGATTATGCAGGATGTAAGACCGATAGAAAAAACACAAGTGGTACGTGTCACATTCTCGGGAATGAACTAGTGTCGTGGGCATGCAAGAAACAAGCATATGTCGCACTTAGCACGGCCGAAGCGGAATACATTGTAGCCGACAGTTGTTATTCACAGATTTTGTGGCTTAAGCAACAACTTCTTTGTTATGGCGTAGATCTCGGTTGTATTCCTCTTCGATGCGACAACACAAGTGCCATCAACATCACAAAGAACCCGATCATTCATTCAAGGACAAAGCACATAGAAATCTGGCACCATTACCTTCGTGGATACGCATAATCAACTAGCGGATATTTTCAAAAATCCGGTAATGTTTATGCTTTAGTTATTGTTGATGATTTCTCTTGATATACATGGACAATGTTTCTAGTGCATAAAATTGACGCTTTCAAGGCTTTCAAGAAGTATGCGAAAAAAATTCAAAACTAGAAGCCACTCACTATAGCCTCCATTAGAAGCGACCATGGTGGAGAATTTCAAAACACATCCTTTGAAGAATTTTGTAAAGAGAACGGAATATCTCATAACTTCTCCGCACCAAGGACTCCTCAACATAACAGTGTCATAGAAAGGAAGAATAAGTATTTGGTGGATCTTGCAAGAATGATGCTTAGCGACTCAAACCATCCTAAGTACTTTTGGGAGGATGCGGTAAGCACGACATGTTTTGTAAGCAACTGTGTCAACATTTGGCCGATTCTCAAAAAGACTCTGTATGAGTTGTTCAAAGGAAGGAAACCCAATATCTCATTCTTCCATATTTTTGGGTGCAAGTGTTTCATTCTAAACAATGACAAGGACAATCTTGATATGTCACAACCACAAAAAGAAGTTTCAAATGATCAACCGAAATCACAAGAAGATGACACTCAAATCATTGGAGAACATCATGATTTACCAAAGGAACGGAGGACTCATAGAGATCACCCGATCGATAAAGTTATTGGTGATATTAGCCAAGGCGTTGCAACACGACTAAATCTCAAGGATGCTTGTCTCAACATGGCCTTTCTATCTCAAAAATCAAACCAAGCAAAATCGATGAAGCCTTAGGCGACAATCAATGGATAGTAACAATGCAAGAAGAACTCAACCAATTCGAAAGAAATCAAGTTTGGAGTCTGTTGCACCCCAAAATTTTCCCTCACAATACAAGACTTTGTGTGCTAAGAAGGTTCACAAGGTTCACAAGACCTTTCATGAGGTTCATGAAGTTTACAAGACACTTTATGAGGTTCACAAGAGTCACAATACTTACAAGACCTTTCATGAGGTTCATGAAGTCTACAAGACACTTTATGAGGTTCACAAGGTTCACAAGACCTCCCATGAGGTTCACAAGGGTCACAAGATATCTTAAGATGGTTCACAAGGTTCATAAAGTTCACCAATAGTCAGAAGAGATGACAATTCCCTCAGACAATGCACCTCCTAAGCAGTGCATCCAAAACTAGGGTTTTGACTTTAATCAGGCTAAATTAACTTCCAAGACTTCAAGTGAACTTCATAAAATCTTACATGTGTGTAAGAACCCCCATGACAAGTTTCAAGACTTTTCTCAAAAGTTTGCTCAGTCAGATGATCAGATAAGTCAAAAACAGTCAAAGCAATTATAAAGTCAAATTGAGGTCAACTGTGGTCAAACCAAAGTCAAACTTCATGAGTTTTTGTCAACATCAAGTATATAAAGTAAAATTCATCATTTGATCAAGGGTTGATCATGATTCATCAAGGAGATTTCAGATCATCAAGAATCAGGGGTTTCTAAATTAGGGTTTCCTCAGTAAAAGTCAACTGAACTTTGACCAGCCATAACTTTCACATGCTTCATCACCAAGTCTCCATCCAAAGCTCATTTTGAAGGAAATTGAATTCTCTACAACTTTGTGTCTAAAAAGCCAAGCCCAAAAATGCTTCATTTGGAAGGTATGAGCTAGGACATTATAGGTCCTTTTAAAAGTCAACAAAACGTCAACTACTTCAAAAGGGCATAACTTGAGAATGGTAAATGATATGGACATGAAACCAGTGGGGTTGGTTAGGGGACTCTTCAAGATTTCCAAAATGTCCAAGAACACCCTCATAGCATTAAAATTGAAGGATGTGTGCCCTTGCAAAGTTGGGAAATTTTAGGGAAGTTTATGAAGCAAATGGAGGTTTAAAACCAAATTTTGCTAAGTGGGCTGAACTTTTAATGACCCAAAGCAATCCATGACATCATGCACGAAAATTCTTTGATATTTTCATAATTTTTATTTTATTTAATTAATTTATTATGATTTTTTATACTAAAAATCATTTTAAATTTAAATAAAATATTAAACATGAAGATTTAAAATTATTTTTGATTCTAGAAGGTCATGAATTCAGCAAGGATCAAATTGATACAAAGATAATATTGATTGGCTTGAAATAGAAAGTGTTGATGCAAAAATATTTGAATTTCAAAGCTTATCTTTTTGAATCTTTTTGGATCAAATCTTCCACACAAACATCAACTTTTTCTGACCTAATTCATCACTCTATAAGTATATGACTTAACCCTACTCATTAGACACGAATTCCAGCCTCAAAAGTGTAAGTTTGCATTTCAAAAAAAACCTCTCCAAACTCAAATTCGGTTTCAACTCCACAAGGTATTTGAAGGTATTCTAAAGACCTAGCAATGATCCCTAGACATCATTGAGTCGAAATCAATGAACATTTGCATCCAAAACATCTCATGTCACATAAACCAAATCAAGCTTTGTTCTTGAATATGAGTTTTTTCGATTTCACATATTTGCTTGATTTAAATGATATTTGATGATTGCTTGATGTTTGTGATAATGCTAGGAACGTTTCTGGGCAGCAACCTTGAAGTTTAGTGACCTCAATCGTATCCCACCATTGTTAGGGTTTGAACGGCCAATTTAGGGTTTTGCGATTTGGACAATATAAATAAATTCTAACAATGTGGATTGACTGTATGAATCATAAGGAATTCATTGGTATAACCAATTTGATGAAATTATACCATTTGCTTGATGTTTGAATTTCGCAGGGCATGAACATGGAAGAACACGCATGAAATTTCGCAGCAAAATTTGTATGAAAATTCGCAGGAACCAAGGAGGAAGAAGAACCCTGCGCGCGAATTTCAAATTTAAACTTTTGTTTTAAAATATTATGATATTGTTTCTGTTTAGTATCACAAGCTTGTGCTTGTCCCAGTGGTGAAGGATGCGCGTATGATACTTATGGGCAGGAGTTCGAATCCTGGCTTCACCACCTTTTTCTTGTTTTTTCCAGATAATTAGACATTTTAATATATTATGAATTATGGTGAGATTGTTAACAGGTGCGCTCTCCCAGCTGGATTGGTCAAGGTGTTTGTGTGTATTGTGAAGGTCCTGGGTTCGATCCCCCCAGGCCTTTTGTTTTTCTTTCTTTTTTTTCTGATTTTCAGGCATAAGGCACAAAAGCAATTGGACTCCATGCTTCATCACCTGCGCGCAGGCTGGCCCAGTGGTAACTCTTCATCCAGGTTCTAGGGAGGTCCTGGGTTCAAATCCAGGCCTCCCAATTTTTTTTAAAACCAAGTTATTTTCTTTATATTTTCCTTTTTCTTATCTTATTCTTTTAAATTTTAATTAATTATTATGTTTTTATAAAATAAATCATGTGTATATATTTTGTATTGATACTTTATTTTATAAATTATTAATATGTATGTATTATATATAATTTATTTGTATAATTGAATTAATATTTAATATCTAAAATTTTTGTATAGGAAACCTAATTTATTTTTTAAAAAAAACCCTAAGAACATATTTTTTTCCAAAACCCTAATTTTCTTCTTCTATTATTTATATTCACAATTTCATTAAAGTTCTTAATTTAATTTTTGTTAATATCTAAATTGTTTATAATTTAAATATTTGCATGTAAATATGTTTAAAAATTAAAATGCTTAATTTATTTTTATAATATGTAAATATTTTATAATTGTTTATAATTTAATTTTTTGCATGAAAATAATTTTTATTATATGTTTAAAAATTGCTAATTTAATTTTTGTAATTATAATTTATTTTCATAATTGATTTAATTTTATAATTTACATATAACTTCAAATTTTATAATAATTAATATAATTGTTCATATTTTCTTATTAACCTTTAAAAAAATTTTATTTATTATAATATCCTTGTTTATTTTGTTATTATTATTAATATGATTATTACTAACCCCATTTAATTTGGTATTCTTATTATTATTATTTTCACCAACCCAATTATAATTACTTATTTATTTTTCTTATTAATATTTTGCTTATTTATTTAAATTGTTTTTATCATTATTATGTAATTGCTCCTGGATGTAATATTTTATAATGTTTATTATTTATTTTATGCCATGGTTAGTAAATAGGGAGTGTAACATGTATGTTTATTTAAAATTAATTTAGATCATTAAATTTAAAGATAAATATTAAATTGTACACTCACACACGTAAGTCGATCTTGGATCGCCATCTCACTTCCTTAGGGATACCTCTCATGTTGCCTATCACAAAAAGGTCAAGTAGGGTGTATAAAGCAAAGTCCCTCAAAATTCACATCATCTAGTCCCTTAACAGATAAAAAGATCAAGTCCCTTTCGAATGTTGCCTTCGTAATGATCTTGTCCCTTCGAATAAAGATGACAGTCCCTCCAAAATTGCTTAATACACCCTACAGTTGCCTACATAAACAGATGTCCCCTTACTTGTCCCTCACATCCAAGGTAATGACTACATATTCCTTAATAATAGGGATAGTCTTACCATTTAAAGGATTCAAGAACAGAAAAGATTCAAACTTAGGGTAGGTTCCTCATAGTTACTTGCTCACTCTTCAAAACTTTTCAAACACTTCACCTTTTCAAACAAATTTTCAAAACAAAGGTTTTTTACGCATCCGTACATGGATCATTATCAAACTCTTAAGAAAATTTCTATTCACACACTTCACATTTAAAAAACAATTCAAAGTGAGCTAAGTAACTAAGAGCCCATGGATAACCATGGATGTAAAGGGTGCTAACACCTTCCTTTTACATAACCTACCCCCCGGACCCAAAAATCTTTTAAAAGGTCTTTCATGTTCTTTTATGCCTTTCCTTTGGATAAAATAAAAGTCGGTGGCGACTCTTGTTATCCGCAACATAACTAAAGTCAGTTCTCCCACCGTGTTACAGAACTGGCGACTCTGCTGGGGATTTAATATTAAAGAGGGGTACCCTTAGGAATTAGATCACTTTAAAACTGTTTGCCTTGTTTGCTTTATACTTACTTGTTGGGCTCTTATGTGTGAAAGATCCTAACCCGGATCTAGTGTACCTTAGGTAAATGGCAATAGACCAAGGAAACTGTACGGCGTATACCGATATGGTTGATCTGGTGGCCATAGTTAGTGTGACTTCTTAGTTGGTGCTTATGTTCCTTAAGTCAAGTTGAGGATAATATGAGGCTTCCATATGTTGTCAATGCACTAACTAACTTTTAGAACCCTAGTTATCCCATCTTGGCCTTTAGAAAAGTAGTGAGATAACCGGCTTTGGTGCAGACTAAAGTTGGTTGATACTCGATGCTACGCTCATTGAGATTCTAAACTTGGAGGGTTTTTGTTGGCAAGTAAGTTGCCTACTGAACAACCACCCTTGTGAAGGATCAATGATATTGAGGTCCCTTAGAACCTGGTTACTTTTGTAGGACAGGATGAACCAACTAACTTCAGGGGAGGGTACTTACCTTTGAACCTCATGCAAGCCTTTAAACCTAGGGCTATGGTGTGACTTGTTTGTGTGTGCCACATGTTTGTGATTAAGCATAACATCATAACATCATCATGCATCATAAGCATAGCATTTTCACTAACCATTTCAAGGACCAAAGGATTTATCTTTGCTCTTTGTTGCAGGTCATGGCTTCTGCTCGTAGAAACACCCTCAGGATCAACTTTGTAGGGATACCTGCTAAGCTTAAAGAGTTGGTTTCTCAAATGTCTGATCACTCCCAGTTCATCAAGAGACATGGTCACCTATTGGATCTAGTCACCTCAGGATTCAATGAAGACATGATGAGTGTCCTGTTTCAGTTCTTTGATCCTAAACACCATTGCTTCACATTCCCTGACTATCAGCTGGTTCCTACAATGGAAGAGTTCTCTAAACTTCTGGGTATACCTGTTCTTGATCAAAGATCCTTCACAGGCTTGGAGAAGGAGCTTAAACCAGAGGTTATTGCTGCAGCTCTACATCTGAAGAAGTCTGACATTGTTCTAGAAACGAGAAGCGGAGTTAAAGGTATTCTTGCTAAGGTATTAATGGATAAAGCTCAAGTGTTCTTGAAGGCCATGAGCTATGATGCTTTTGAGGAGATCTTAGCCTTGCTGATTTATGGCTTAGTATTGTTCCCCAATCCAGATCAGTTCATAGACGTTCATGCCATCAACATATTCCTGAGTCACAATCCAGTGCCTACATTGCTTGGAGATATCCTGCACTCTCTTCATACTCGTACTACAAAAGCAAGAGGAACTTTGATGTGTTGCATACCTTTGCTATCTAGGTGGTTTATTTCTCACCTCCCTCGCTCAGTAATGAAGAATGAACAAGGGTTCAGGTGGTCCAAGAGGATTATGTCACTCTCTCATTCAGATATTAATTGGTGCTCCAGATCTATGGAGAATGTCACTATCATTGACCGTTGTGGGGAGTTTCCTAATGTGCCACTTCTAGGCATAAGAGGAGGCATTACTTACAACCCTTCTTTAGCTTTACGACAGTTTGGTTACGCTCGGAGTGATGGCCCACATGACATGTTGATTCAGGGCATTGTGTTTGACTACGACAACGATCTTCAAGGTTACCGTCAGAGATTCATACGAGCATGGGGAAAAGTGAACAAGGTTGACAGCAAGACACTGGAGCCTAAGTACACTGTTCCTATGGAGGCTTATCTCAGATGGGTGCGATCTCGTGCTCAGACTCTCATGATGCCATATCCTGCTATCCTGCCAGTTACCATGGAACATGTTGCTGAAGGAGACACTGCTTATACCATCCTTCACCCAGACATGCCTACTGACATGGAAGACTTACAGAGATCCTGGATCCAGCTGAAGGAGCAAAGGGATACTTTAGAGGCTCATTACAAAGCAAGCCAAGAAAGAATCCTAGAACTAACAAAGCAACTTCACGAGGAACGGAATCTCAATTCATACCTCAACACAAAGAGGAAACGTCCATGGGAGACTTAAAACCCCATCTCTTGTATTTATTTCATTTCATTTTCTGTAAGCCCAAGAGGCAAAACAAATTTATTACTAATAAAAGTTTATCTTCTTAATTGTTTAAGAAAATTTAAATCCTGCGGTCCTTGAAAAACATTGCATACGCATTTATATACCATATCATTGCATCACAGGTTTCTTGTGCACAGGTTTCTTATCTTCTCGCTGTTTATTTCAGCAATGGCTCTTGAACAAACAGTCAAAGATCTCCAGGCTCAGAATTCCCGATTCCAAGAGTTGATTCTGAACTTGTCCAAGGGACAAGATGAGTTGAAGACACTGCTGGCTAAGAAGAAGAGTCCTGAGGACAACAAGGATGGTCAGTTGGAACAATTGCAAGCTGAGATAACAGAAATGAGGATCCAGATGAATGGCCAGGTGGCTCTTATCCAAAGTTTAGCTCAGGGGCAAGAAGATCTGAGAACCTTTGTCCAAAAACATCAAAGTAATGGAGTCAGGAATCTAATTGTCAATCAACCTCCGTTAAAACAAGCTGATTTGGTTGAAAGGAAGATGAGGATAAAAGAAGGTAAGAAACCGGTTACCACTGACTGTTCTTCAGTTAAAGAAAAAAGACATGGTAGAGTTAATCCACCTCAACACAAGGGATGTAGAAGACAGTTTATCAAGTTCAGCACTCCAATGTCACAAGTTCTGCAATGCTTGTTGGAGATGAAACTAATTTCCTTGAAAAATTCCCCTCAAAATCCTAAAACTTCCTCTCCTTGCTATAATCCCAAGGCAAGGTGTGGGTATCACTCCAACTGTCCTGGACATGATACTAATAGTTGTTGGACATTGAAGAAAAAGATCCAAGACCTGATTGACGAAGGAATCCTAGAGGTTACTCCAGAAGGTCAAGTTGAATTCTACTATCACCCATCAAACACCGAAGCTGCAAGACAAGTTGCCCAGTGTAGCAAGAAAGGAAGCCTACCTATTCCTGTTGAGATATGGGGCACCCTGGGACATCCAAGTGGCAAATTTGATTTCATGGTGAAGTATACCGCTCCTCAAAGTTCACAGATTGCAATTGAAGACATTCAGCCAACTGGATGGGACAACATTTGAACTTTCATTTGTAATTTCTTTTATTTGTTTGAACACTTACTATTATGTTAAACTTTTGTTTTCATTAATGCATTGCATATGTTTGTCTTGAATTAATCCATTCGTTCCACTATATTTTGAGTTATGCTTCTTATTTCTATCTTGTGATTTTAACTCCTGATAAAGCTATAAGCCTGTAGAGGGAGGATGACGAAAACAATACCATAATCTTATGCAGTATGCTTTTGAACAGACTATGCTGACGATGTACAGGCATTGTTTCAATTCCTAAACAGTGGAGATATAAGGAAGTTAATCCCTAGTCAACCCTTTTGAGCCTATGAAGTAGGAGTTTTTATTCTCGCACAAATTAAAACCCTTATTCATAACCCGGGGCAGGGTAGTTACTCGGTTAACTCAAATATGCCAACTATCTATGTTGTACACAACTAATGATGGTTCTCTGTAATCATTAAACCTGACAGTCAATATCCAGCAAAAGAACAGTCTCGCTAAGTCAAAACCTATGAAGGAGACTTAGTAAAACATTAAGACATCCCGCTAACTGTAACCATGAAATAAGCAGTTCAGGCAAAAAGAAGGGATAATAAAGTCAAAAGAAAAAAAAAGGTCACTATGAATCCTCAACAAAGAAAGATGACTGAATGTTAAAATAAATTTTGGGTTTCTGAACCATCACAAATGTCAGTGTTACAATTCCAAACTCATTTGAGTCTCAATGCATAAGTTAACTGAGTATAGGACTGAAGAACATCATGGAGATTGGGTTGGGTACAAATAAAATTTGAGCCTTTATCCTTTGTTTCTTAAACCGTGAACCAGGCCACGTTATAACCCTTTAAAAGTCCTAACTGAAGCATGGTTAGTTTGAAAGCGTACTGCTACAAAAAGGTATCCTGACTCCTTTAGGGCTTATTATAAAACTTGAGTTAATATCACAGTTTTCTTTAAAAAAAAAAAAAAAATTTTGATTCTTTTTCAAAAAACTTCAAGACAGACATAAGCATTGCATTTTTGAACATATTTGTTTGCATATACCTGAGTGTTTGACAAATGGAGAAACATACAGGATGGATGTTCAATGAACCAAAGTCCTTCCGATGAACAAAGTTGCTTCCTAGATCAAAGTCCATGTATACAAAGGGGCATAGTCATTATCTCCCAATCAAGGGGGAAAGCCATGATGCTGCCTATCTCATGTGGGGCAATCAGGACAGGATTCAGTTATGTTTAAGTATCCAGGGGCAGATCTCCATATCTGTCTAAATTACCGAGGGTAGCATTACAAAGTTCATAATGCCAGGGGCATAGTCACTGTTTCCCAGTCAAGGGGCATACCAACTTACTGTTTAATTCATTTGGGGCAATCAGGTCCAGATTCAACAATGCTTAATAGCCAGAGGCAGCTCTTCTCACATATTTGAATTTCATGATGTCAAGGGCATATTATTATGGGGCATTCTGCTTAGTTCTCCTGAGGTAACTACATTCAGATACTTCCCTTTTGTGACAATTCATCCTCAACCAAGGGGCAATGCTTTCTGTTCAAATCTAGTAGCCGGAGCGTATATGGTCCATTACAAGACACATTCCTCTCATTGTATTACCTTGATATTGGATTCTCAGCTGAAACCATGATGGAAATTAATTATCTACGCTAGTAGTATCAGATGGTGTCAGTATTATGTCTTCAGATCCAGCTATGATGATTTCTGGGAAGGTATTCAGGAAAGTTAAGAATCTCAGGAGCTCTAAATCCAATTGGTTATACACTCTCGAAGTTGAAATGATTCTGTTTTCAAGTTCAGCTTTACTTTTCCCTCTAAATCCTGATTTACTTTTACCCTATTTACATAAGCGAAACGTCCATTGGTTGTGTTTGAATGTATGTATGCTTAATATGATTGATGTTTACCAGAAATGCATGAAAATGCAGTAATAGTCTTTACTAAGGACGAACGAGGGAAGGATTTCAACGAAGCTTCGCCGGTTCATCTCTACAAAACAGTTACAAATCCCCAGTAGGATAAATCCATCTTCACAAAGTCACATCTCCCCTGGAATTTATATCCATCTCTTTTATCCTCATACGGATATTCGGGAATTTACTTTCCAATAGGAGTACGACGAACGAAGACAGGAGGTTATATATACCCTACTATCGAACGAAGATGGGAGGTTATGTATACCTTGCTATCCCCAGCAGACGGAAGATTATGTATATCCTACTATCAAACGAAGACGGGAGGTTATGTATAATATATTATCAAACAATACGGGAACAAGTTCCTCATATTCTTCAGCAACGAATCGAGATTTATTTTCCCTGGCCAACAGTTGTTATAAAAAGATATCCAGACGCTTCAGGCTGCATGGTTCATACATACATCATTTACATCATAACATACATATGCATAGATACATAATACATTACTTAAAGTGCATCATATTATACATGCATACATAATGCATAAACTAATATTACCATACAGAATGCTACCTTGTTTTCAGGTTAATTCTCCAGCAGACAAATTTCATTAACAAATGGTGACTATTGGGCCGTTGCTTATCTTCCCAAAGATTATCATTTCCTCAGGACGTTGTTTATCCTCCTGAAAGCTTCTTATACCTCGGGACTGCTTTATCCTCCTGAAAGCATATTATCTCCTCGGGACGTTGTTTATCCTCCTGAAAGCTTCTTATACCTCAGGACTGCTTTATCCTCCTGAAAGCATATTATTACTTTGGGCCGTCGTTTATCTTCCCAAAGGTTATATCATTACCTCAGGACTGCTTTATCCTCCTGAAAGCATATTATTTTGGGCCGTTGTTTATCTTCCCAAAGGTTATATCATTACCTCAGGACTGCTTTATCCTCCTGAAAGCATATTATTTTGGGCCATTTTTTATCTTCCCAAAGGTTACCACTTCCTCAGGACATTATTTATCTTCCTGAAAGCTATCACCCCTACCTCAGAACGTTGTTTATCTTTCTGAAAGCATATCACTCCCTCAGGACGTTTTTATCCTCCTGAAAGCATATTATTACCTCAAGACTGCTTTATCCTCCTGAAAGCATACTATTACCTCAGGACGTTGTTATCTTCCTGAAAGCATATTATTACCTCAGGACTGCTTTATCCTCCTGAAAGCATATTATTACCTCGGGACGTTGTTGATCTTCCTAAAAGCTATCATCATTCTTTCATATTTTGGACTGCTTTATCCTCCAAGAAATGTACCTGAAGAATGATTCTCCAAGTGGCATCTTTAAGCCCACTCAAGCATATTCAACTAGTCATCAATACCACTCTACGCACCGGTGAGTGCAAATTTTTGGGCTTTTGTGTTCAATCCCCTTCAACCTTCCAGGTCACGACTGGCACATATACCAATCTACCCTCTCAGGTTTCAGAAAATTGAACAGGGGAAGCTGTTGCACCCCAAAATTTGCCCTCACAATACAAGACTTTGTGTGCTAATAAGTTTCACAAGGTTCACAAGACCTTTCATGAGGTTCATGAAGTTTACAAGACACTTTATGAGGTTCACAAGAGTCACAATACTTACAAGACCTTTCATGAGGTTCATGAAGTCTACAAGACACTTTATGAGGTTCACAAGGTTCACAAGACCTCCCATGAGGTTCACAAGGGTCACAAGATATCTTATGATGGTTCACAAGGTTCACAAAGTTCACCAATAGTCAGAAGAGTTGACAATTCCCTCAGACAATGCACCTCCTAAGCAGTGCATCCAAAACTAGGGTTTTGACTTTAATCAGGCTAAATGAACTTCCAAGACTTCAAGTGAACTTCATAACATCTTACATATGTGTAAGAACCCCCATGACAAGTTTCAAGACTTTTCTCAAAAGTTTGCTTAATCAGATGATCAGATAAGTCAAAATCAGTCAAAGCAATTATAAAGTCAAATTGAGGTCAACTGTGGTCAAACCAAAGTCAAACTTCATGATTTTTTGTCAACATCAAGTATATAAAGTAAAATTCATCATTTTATCAAGGGTTTATCATGATTCATCAAGGAGATTTCAGATCATCAAGAATCAGGGGTTTCTAAATTAGGGTTTCCTCAGTAAAAGTCAACTGAACTTTGACCAGCCATAACATTCACATGCTTCATCACCAAGTCTACATCCAAAGCTCATTTTGAAGGAAATTGAATTCTCTACAACTTTGTGTCTCACAAGCCAAGCCCAAAAATGCTTCATTTGGAAGGTATGAGCTAGGACATTATAGGTCCTTTTAAAAGTCAACAAAAAGTGAACTAATTCAAAAGGGCATAACTTGAGAATGGTAAATGATATGGACATGAAACCAGTGGGGTTGGTTAGGGGACTCTTCAAGCTTTCCAAAATGTCCAAGAACACCCTCATATCATTAAAATTGAAGGATGTGTGCCCTTGCAAAGTTGGGAAATTTTAGGGAAGTTTATGAAGCAAATGGAGGTTTAAAACCAAATTTTGCTAAGTTGGCTGAACTTTTAATGACCCAAAGCAATCCATGACATCATGCACGAAAATTCTTTTATATTTTCATAATTTTTATTTTATTTAATTAATTTATTATGATTTTTTATACTAAAAATCATTTTAAATTTAAATAAAATATTAAACATGAAGATTTAAAATTATTTTTGATTCTAGAAGGTCATTAATTCAGCAAGGATCAAATTGATACAAAGATAATATTGATTGGCTTGAAATAGAAAGTGTTGATGCAAAAATATTTGAATTTCAAAGCTTATCTTTTTGAATCTTTTTGGATCAAATCTTCCACAGAAACATCAACTTTTTCTGACCTAATTCATCACTCTATAAGTATATGACTTAACCCTACTCATTAGACACGAATTCCAGCCTCAAAAGTGTAAGTTTGCATTTCAAAAAAAAACTCTCCAAACTTAAATTCGGTTTCAACTCCACAAGGTATTTGAAGGTATTCTAAAGACCTAGCAATGATCCCTGGACATCATTGAGTCGAAATCAATGAACATTTGCATCCAAAACATCTCATGTCACATAAACCGAATCAAGCTTTGTTCTTGAATATGAGTTTTTCGATTTCACACATTTGCTTGATTTAAATGATATTTGATGATTGCTTGATGTTTGTGATAATGCTAGGAACGTTTCTGGGCAGCAACCTTGAAGTTTAGTGACCTCAATCGTATTCCACCATTGTTAGGGTTTGAACGGCCAATTTAGGGTTTTGCGATTTGGACAATATAAATAAATTCTAACAATGTGGATTGACTGTATGAATCATAAGGAATTCATTGGTATAACCAATTTGATGAAATTATACCATTTGCTTGATGTTTGAATTTCGCAGGGCATGAACATGGAAGAACACGCATGAAATTTCGCAGCAAAATTTGTATGAAAATTTGCAGGAACCAAGGAGGAAGAAGACCCCTGCGCGCGAATTTCAAATTTAAACTTTTGTTTTAAAATATTATGATATTGTTTCTGTTTAGTATCACAAGCTTGTGCTTGTCCCAGTGGTGAAGGATGCGCGTATGATACTTATGGGCAGGAGTTCGAATCCTGGCTTCACCACCTTTTTCTTGTTTTTTCCAGATAATTAGACATTTTAATATATTATGAATTATGGTGAGATTGTTAACAGGTGCGCTCTCCCAGCTGGATTGGTCAAGGTGTTTGTGTGTATTGTGAAGGTCCTGGGTTCGATCCCCCCAGGCCTTTTGTTTTTCTTTCTTTTTTTCTGATTTTCAGGCATAAGGCACAAAAGCAATTGGACTCCATGCTTCATCACCTGCACGCAGGCTGGCCCAGAGGTAACTCTTCATCCAGGTTCTAGGGAGGTCCTGGGTTCAAATCCAGGCCTCCCAATTTTTTTTTTAAAACCAAGTTATTTTCTTTATATTTTCCTTTTTCTTATCTTATTCTTTTAAATTTTAATTAATTATTATGTTTTTATAAAATAAATCATATGTATATATTTTGTATTGATACTTTATTTTATAAATTATTAATATGTATGTATTATATATAATTTATTTGTATAATTGAATTAATATTTAATATCTAAAATTTTTGTATAGGAAACCTAATTTATTTTTTTAAAAAAACCCTAAGAACATATTTTTTTCCAAAACCCTAATTTTCTTCTTCTATTATTTATATTCACAATTTCATTAAAGTTCTTAATTTAATTTTTGTTAATATCTAAATTGTTTATAATTTAAATTTTTGCATGTAAATATGTTTAAAAATTAAAATGCTTAATTTATTTTTATAATATGTAAATATTTTATAATTGTTTATAATTTAATTTTTTGCATGAAAATAATTTTTATATGTTTAAAAATTGTTAATTTAATTTTTGTAATTATAATTTATTTTCATAATATGTTCATAATTGATTTAATTTTATAATTTACATATAACTTCAAATTTTATAATAATTAATATAATTGTTCATATTTTCTTATTAACCTTTAAAAAAATTTTATTTATTATAATATCCTTGTTTATTTTGTTATTATTATTAATATGATTATTACTAACCCCATTTAATTTGGTATTCTTATTATTATTATTTTCACCAACCCAATTATAATTACTTATTTATTTTGCTTATTAATATTTTGCTTATTTATTTAAATTGTTTTTATCATTATTATGTAATTGCTCCTGGATGTAATATTTTATAATGTTTATTATTTATTTTATGCCATGGTTAGTAAATAGGGAGTGTAACATGTATGTTTATTTAAAATTAATTTAGATCATTAAATTTAAAGATAAATATTAAATTGTACACTCACACACGTAAGTCGATCTTGGATCGCCATCCCACTTCCTTAGGGATACCTCTCATGTTGCCTATCACAAAAAGGTCAAGTAGGGTGTATAAAGCAAAGTCCCTCAAAATTCACATCATCTAGTCCCTTAACAGATAAAAAGATCAAGTCCCTTTCGAATGTTGCCTTCGTAATGATCTTGTCCCTTCGAATAAAGATGACAGTCCCTCCAAAATTGCTTAATACACCCTACAGTTGCCTACATAAACAGATGTCCCCTTACTTGTCCCTCACATCCAAGGTAATGACTACCTATTCCTTAATAATAGGGATAGTCTTACCATTTAAAGGATTCAAGAACAGAAAAGATTCAAACTTAGGGTAGGTTCCTCATAGTTACTTGCTCACTCTTCAAAACTTTTCAAACACTTCACACTTTCAAACAAATTTTCAAAACAAAGGTTTTTTACGCATCCGTACATGGATCATTATCAAACTCTTAAGAAAATTTCTATTCACACACTTCACATTTCAAAAACAATTCAAAGTGAGCTAAGTAACTAAGAGCCCATGGATAACCATGGATGTAAAGGGTGCTAACACCTTCCCTTTACATAACCTACCCCCCGGACCCAAAAATCTTTTAAAAGGTCTTTCCTGTTCTTTTATGCCTTTCCTTTGGATAAAATAAAAGTCGGTGGCGACTCTTGCTATCCGCAACATAACTAAAGTCAGTTCTCCCACCGTGTTACAGAGTCTCGTACCAAGACCGGACAACAAGCACATCATAGGAACAAGATGGGTGTTCAAGAACAAACTTGATGAGAATGGAATCATAGTTCTTAACAAAGAAAGATTGGTCGCACAAGGATACAACCAAGAGGAAGGAATCAATTTTGATGAGACGTTCACTCGGGTAGCAAGGTTAGAAGCAATTAGATTATTCCTTGCGTATGCTTGTTTTATGAATTTTCAGTTGTTCCAGATGGATGTCAAAAGCGCTTTCCTAAAAGGCTACATCAATGAAGAAGTCTATGTCAAACAACCTCCGGGATTTAAAGACTTCAAGAATCCCTCACATGTTTACAAGTTGAAGAAATCCCTTTATGGCTTAAACCAAGCACCAAGAGTGTGGTATGACCGCCTCAGCAACTTTCTTTGTGAAAAGGGATTTGTAAAAGGAAAGGTTTACAAGACTTTGTTCATAAAGAAGATAAAAAGTTAACACCTTATTGGTTCAAGTTTATGTCGACGACATCATCTTCAAATAAACGAATAAAGATCTTTGCAAAGAGTTTTCACTTATGATTCAAGGAGAATTCGAGATGTCCATGATGGGAAAAATGAACTATTTTCTTGGACTATTCTCAAGGATGCTTGTCTCAACATGGCCTTTGTATCTCAAAAATCGAACCAACCAAAGTCGATGAAGCCTTAGTGTAAACACCCCAAATTTTCCCTCACTCTTTATCACACCATGGCTTGTGATCTTTAATTTTTGCATAAGCATAAGCATATCCCCTCATATTGCATATTTGTTTCACTGCATAAGTTCAAGTTCATCTGCATCTAGGGTTTGTGATCTGAGCAATCCAAGAATCCATCTGAGCCATCCCAAAGGTCTCAAAGCTTTACAAGAGGGTCCATGTGTGTTCTATCATCATATTATGCTCCTCAAAGTTCATTAAAGTCAAGAGATCACAAGAACTGGCAAAGGCATGGAAGTAGAGCTAGGGTTTTCACTACACAGATGACCAAAATTAGGGTTTTGGTTTCAGAGGCCTTAACTCCAAATTTTTGGATCATTCTTATTTCTAATGTTCTTAAGATCTTATAAGGATCATGTGTACCAAGTTTGATGAAGGAATTCATTGTGGAAGTCATATGTTCACTGGGTAACTTCTTGAGCAAGTTAAGTCAAAATCAGGGCATCTGAGGCCCCCAACAATGGAACCAAAGGGGTATTTTCATCAAATTGAAGTTATATGATCTTTATTTTATCTTAGAAGTGGTTGGAAGTTCACAAGATTGAAGAATTTGGAGCCAATTGCAAACTTGCCATTTTTGGAAATGACTTGAAATGCAAACTTTCCATTTTGGGAAAGTTTTTCAACCTCCTCTTTCATAACCAAAAATGCTTCAAATGAAAAATTCTTGGTCATGAAAGTTGTAGATTAGGTCTTTCCCTTTTCAAAAAGTATAAGAAAATGTCTTGATTCATCATAGAACTCAAGATATGGCCTTTCAAAGTTGGTAAAAATCCTATAATTTCAAGTTTGATGTCAAAGAGGGATTTTGCATTTTTGCATGTTCAAGCATTCTAATGACTTCTAATGTGCATAAATACTTCACAATATGTCAAAGCAACTTCTAAACATCAGAATTGTGCATTAAACCTAGGGTTTCCATGACTTGAACTTCAAGAAATCACAAAAGGGCCAAAACTCTCCAAAATTGCAAAATGCATTGGATCCTCTCATCCACTTATGCCAGCTGCATAATCTTGATTCTATGGCTCTCCATGAATCTTGCTGAGGCCAGACACCCCAAAAAACAAGACCTGCCATGGCCCATACCTCAAGTACACAAAAATTGATTTTTTTGCAAATCACCCCATACCAATCAGCCTGTGCCACAACAACTATCTAAGCAATCCCATTGGCTTAATCAAACATTATGCAAGCCATTTCATAACACACAAGAGCCTGAATCATCCAAGAACTCGATTTCACAAAATCCCTTAAAAACTTCCTCTCTTCGAAATTCATCACACAACCACTGAAACTTCAATCTTTTTTCACCAATCATCTCCACATGACCTAAGGATCATTTCCCACCCATCACCATAGCCTAAAACACAGCCAAACCAAAACACGATTCTTGGTGCAGAGGAACTGAAACTCTCAAACCACACCATACAAGCTTGTTCTTAGCTCCTCATCATCATCAGGGAGCTCATTAGGGTGGATTTGAACCAAGAGAGAGGTCAGAAAGCTCAAGAACACAAAGCTTCAACTCAGGTAGCTATGATGAACAATTTTTCCAGAACTCTTATTTTAAGTTCTTAAATGCTTCTACATGTTTAGCTGATCATCCTGATATGTTTAGTTTTGAAAATGATTGAGAAATGAGCATGTATTGAACTTCGGAAAGTTTTATGTAATTTTCTGTTTTGCTTCGAATCTTGCTTTTGATGAAACATAAATGGATTTTGTTTTTGGATTCGTGTTTAGGGTTGTTAGTTGAGTGATTCTGGAGAGTTAGAGGGTTTGATTTGACCTAGGGAAGAAGTTGGGTTGTTTGGCTTGCCGGAGAAGATGACCGGAGCTAGCTCCGGTCACCTGAAAGTGATTAGAACCCTAATTAGGGTTAGTTGCCTAGATGCGTACGTGGCCGTTGGATGGTGATTAGGGTTAGGCAGTGTGTGGTCCAGATATGCCATTAACTTTTAATCCTGATTAATTAAATATAAAACACAATTAAAACCCAGTTTGAATGTCAGCCATTGATCTGTGCGCGCAGTCAATTCCCTCCACCCCAGTTCGAATCTCATCCTTAGGATCTGCATACTTTCATTTTTATTCATTTTAATTCATTTTCTTTTTATTTCTTTTGCATAATTAATTTAAAATAGCAAAAAGCATCACAAAAATATTTTCTTTTGCATTCTAACTTTAAATATTTTTCTCATTCCAAAAATGATTTTTATTTTATTTTTTGCATTAAAAAAGGTATTTTTAAAATATTTAAATGTTATTTTTAATTAATTAAAGTATTTTAATTAATTAAAAATACATTTAGGCTTCTAAAAATCACCAAAACAATCATGAATCATTCCAATGCATTTAGAAACATTTTCAAACTCTTCACACAAATTTCTTTTTAGGTTTGATCATAGTTTGCCAATTTTCTTTGAATTAAGGGTCATTAAAATCACATTTTTAAACCCTAACTTGGAAAAATCATTTCTGCCTAACACAGAAGAGTTTGAAGTTGATTCTTTTTGCATTGTGTTACATATTGAATGTAGTTTACAGGTCATTTTCCTCATGAATTTATCTTGCATTTTCAATTTGATTTGCATTTTTCCCTTTGAACCACCCAAAAACCCTAGAAAACTTAGGAAAATCATAACTTTTGATTGGTTAGGCTTCTGACCTTCTCCTTTGGGGTGTGACCTAATATGGGATTAGGGTTTGTTTGAGGTTGATTGCAATTTTTTATCATGTCATATGCTTCTGTTTTATCCATTTGCATCTTACATGTCCATAAAACCCTAATTTCTCATGTTCATTTGCATTCACCTTGCATATGCATCATTACATGAACTTGCCATGACACTTAATTCATTCATATGTCATCTTAGACATCTTAGGACATGTTAGAACTTTGCTTTCTCATTTCTTCATTCATTTTCCATGGTTAGCATTCATTTCATTTCATAAACTTTCATGTGTTCTTAAATTTCAAAGCATGCTTACATGACATCTCATTCTTGTATGATCACACATATGCATTTTGTATGCCTTTGCATCATCTTACATGACATTTACATTGCATAAACACTTCTAAATTTGGTCATTTCATCTCATTGCATCTCATTTCACTTTATTTCTTTATGCTTTATACTTTATGCATTCATGCTAACACTTTTCAGGTTTGGTAAGTCATTGTGGGAGGTGGATTTTCCTTCACCTCTTACTTCATCTTATCTCTTTCATTTGCATTTTTACTTGTCTTTTAAGTGAACTTGTTCACTTATGTTCCATCCCTCTCACTTTTTTACTTTAAGTTACTTATCTTCTTCAATGAAGTAAGTAACTTATTCTTCTTTCTCATCCTCCTTTCATCTGCTTCTTCCATTGGTGGCTTCCTTGAAGATCTTTCTCAAGCCTCACAAACCATAGGAACATCCAAGCATGATAATAATTAGGGTTATGATTAGTCCCCTTATCATTTTACCTTTGAGTCTCCTTGAGTCTCTCTTCTCATCTCAATAATCAGAGACTAAACTCTTAAAGTTTTAGGACTTTGGAATTAGGGTTATGCCTGCATCCTTCTCTTAGGATGGAGTGTATAACTTTAATCCTAAGTGTTAAACCTTTAATTTGTTTAAACCTCTTAATAAAATCATCTTAATAACCATCAATACTTTATCTTGTAACTTGGGCCTTACATTAGGGTTCTAATTCTTCCTTATGGTTAAAAAGGACTAACCCTAGTGTTTAATGGACAAGTCCCCCTCAAGTTGTCTTACAAACCATAAAATTAATTTCTTAATCTCATCCCTTAATTAAAACCCACTTAATAAAGGCTTGTTACATAATGAATTTAATCCCTAACCATGGATTAAGTTGAGGTATCTTCCTCAGCTTAAGTGTTCTCATCTATTATCCTTCTATTAGGATGGTGTAATGAGTTCACTAGTCTGTGATTAGAGATTAAACTCATTACTTAACAATAAACAAAATCCCAAAAACATCTAAATAATCACAAGTAGGTTAATAATCTTAATCCTACATCATCATGGTAATTAAGTTGAGAAGCTTATCTCATACTTAAGTATTCTCATTATCCCTCATCATGGAGGATATAATGAGTTTACAAACCCTTGATTAAGGCTTAAGCTCATTATCTTATTCAAAACATCAAAAGCAATAACAAGACTAAAAACACAAAAGCAAACAATAATCGTCTCCTTCGGAATTATTTTCTCACCACACTCATTCACAAACGGGAACTTGTTTCTTCCGTCTAATGCAAGACAGTTAGCACTCGAGCCAGACGAGTCATACACTTGAGCATAAACAAGCAAGCAGTTCACAGTCAATTTATTTTCAGTCTCTTTGAGTCGAACTACGGTGTTCTGACTTCCTCATTGCACGAAAGGATACGTATGCATAACTTAACTGTTATCGAACAAAAGTCTTTGTGTCTTCCCCCCTCTTTTAGCATCCTTTCTAAGCCTTAGTTCCTGAGCAATTCACACCTTTTACATTGACACTTGTATTTTCTTTTCTCAACTTTTGCACACAGATAACACATACACTACACCCTTTAAACACAATCTTTTATGTGTGGATCCCGTCGAGTACGACGAACGATCTGGGTGTTAATATCTTCCCAGGTTGTAACCAACCCCCTTTCTCAGTTTCTCTGGTTCGCAACCATCTTATCCATCTTTTTCTAGGTTTATGCAGCATTACCTTTCCTTCGGGATAAAAATGCCTAGTTGGCGACTCTATTCATTCTTCCCTTCATTTTCTCTTTTCGCCGACCGTTCGTGCTTGTACCAGGATGCAAATCTTCGGGAGCGACACTTAGGAGACGATCAATGGATAGTAGCAATGCAAGAAGAACTCAACCAATTCGAAAGAAATCAAGTTTGGAGTATCGTACCAAGACTGGACAACAAGCACATCATAGGAACAAGATGGGTGTTCAAGAACAAACTTGATGAGAATGGAATCATAGTTCGTAACAAAGCAAGATTGGTTGCACAAGGATATAACCAAGAGGAAGGAATTGATTTTGATGAGACGTTCACTCCGGTAGCAAGGTTAGAAGCAATTCGATTATTACTTACTTATGCTTGTTCTATGAATTTTCAGTTATTCCAGATGGATGTCAATAGAACTTTCCTAAATGGCTACATCAATGTAGAAGTCTATGTCAAACAACCTCTGGTATTTGAAGCCTTCAAGAATCCCTCACATGTTTACAAATTGAAGAAAGCCCTTTCTATGTTAAAGCAAGCATCAAGAGCGTGGTATGACCGCCTCAGCAACTTTGTTTGTGAAAAGGGATTTGTAAAAGGAAAGGTTGACAAGACTTTGTTCATAAAGAAGATAAAAGGTAACACCTTATTGGTTCAAGTCTATGTCGACGACATCATCTTAGGTTCAACGGACAAAGATCTTTGCGAAGAGTTTTCACTTATGATGCAAGGAGAATTCGAGATGTCCATGATGGGAAAAATGAACTATTTTCTTGGACTACAAATCAAGCAAACAAAGGATGACATCTTCATCAACTAATCCAAGTATTACAAGGAATTATTGAAAAGATTCAATATGGATAGTTGCAAAGTAATGTCCACTCCAATGCGATCCGGAACGTACGTTAGTCAAGATGAATCTGGTACTTCAGTTGATATCACGAAATATTGAGGTATGATTGGTTCATTACTATATTTGATGGCAAGCCATCCTGACATTATATTTTGTGTTTGTTTGTGTGCATGCTTTCAAGAAAATCTGAAGGAGTCGCATCTCACTGCCGTGAAGAGGATTATGAAGTATCTCAAAGGAACAACGAACGTTGGACTTTGGTATCCAAAAGGTAGTATATGTTCTTTGATTGGTTATTCTGACATTGATTATGCAGGATGTAAGACCGATAGAAAATGCACAAGTGGTATGTGTCACATTCTCGGGAATGCACTAGTGTCGTGGGCATGCAAGAAACAAGCATGTGTCGCACTTAGCACTCCCGAAGCGAAATACATTGGAGCAGGCAGTTGTTGTGCACATATTTTATGGCTTAAGCAACAACTTCTTGATTATGGTGTAGATCTCGGTTGCATGCTGTCATACCCCAAATTTGTCCTACATGTATAATATTTTTATTTCTGTCTAACCAATATTCGAAAAATCCAAAAATTATGTCTTTTCTTTTCTTCAAGGTTTGTGCAAGAAATCGGGATTCATTTTGATATTGTCGAGTGCGTGTGTGGAATGTTTTGTGTGAAAGCATTTATCTGATTCTCTTTTTTCCATAACTTTTCTTTTTATTATTATTACAAAAAATATCCATTACATAATGTTTATATTTCACCTTTCTTTTTAAGCCCATTATTTTAAGTCCATTATCATTTTTTCCTTAAACTCAAAATATTACTAAAAAATCATTATAATTTTTTTTATTACTATTACTATTATTATTATTTCCATAGTATTATTATTTTTATTATTATTACTATCATATTATTATAGTTTTTATTATCATTATCATTATATTTATTATTTCTTATTATTATTATTATTATCATTATCATTATATTTATTATTTCTTATTATTATTATTATTTATTTATTTACTATTATCATTATTAGTCAATATTGTTATTATTAGTAGCATTCAAAATTAATTCATCAATATTAGTCAATATTAGTATTACTATTAGTATATACTTTTCATATCATTCAATGACTTTTTTTCCTGCTACCTTGACCCCACAATACAAGCATTAAAATTCCATTTTTCAGCCACTACATTCAATCCGCAAAATATCTTCCAACCATCACACAACTTGTCAAACAACAATTTACACTCAGCTTTGACCCCACCACTATCAATTCCATTCACACTATTTCACAACAATATTCCACTCACGCAGTGCACACAAAAAAATCACAGCATCACACTAACAATTTTTTTTTCAATTTTCCAGCTCACCGAATCTTTACAAAATCAGCAAATCATCATCCTCAATTTATACTCCTATAAAAGGACCTCTCTTTCTCCTCATTCAACAAGCTTGGAAATACATGGAAAAAACTCAGCAAAAGGATAATTCAGCTTCAACAAAACTCACCAAAAAAAATACTTTTCATCTATAAACCGTTTTTTTTTCAAACCCACCGCATAAGAAATAACCTCAGCGAACCTTTCTTTCTTCATCGTTCAGTAACCCCATCACATTATCCACACAAAAACCAACAAATAAAAAACTGAAATCTTCTGTCAACAAAAACATAAATTTTCTTCAACAAGCCAAATCACAGAGAAAATGAGACGAAGAGAATAAAACAAAAATCAACACCAATAAACAGACCTTCAAAAGAGCAAATCACAAACTCACCACCAAACCTTCAAAATTGCGCACACCGAAACCGTGAAACCGTTCAACTCATAAAATCAGATATCTGAAATACACCATAAACCAAAATCAGAAAAAACCACCGCACACCTTTCAAAACCAACGCAAACCAAACGAACCAAACCTTCAACCCAAAACAGAACGAAACCGAAAGAAAACAAATCTGACAATCAAACGATGAAACCAGAAACTTGAAAAATGCAGAAAATGCCCAAATCATGACACCCTCAAAACTAGCGAACACCCAAATCGGAAAACCTTGAACCACCGCGAACGAAACCCAAACCTCCGTTGATACCGCGAGAGATCTGAACCGGAGAGAAAACTTTGAAAACAATCACAAATCGCACAAAGCAACAACCCGCCGTGAAAACCGTCGTTGAGAGAAATCGAATCTGAAACACGTTCGCGAGAAAGTGAGAGAGACGAAAACCGACCTGAGAAATCCACCGTTGAGCGAAACTGTGAGCCTTAATCCGAGAGAGATTTGCGAGATCATGTATAAGAACTGAGGATGGGTTCTGCTATAAATCCAACACGTGAATTTAATTTCTGTTTTTCTCGCTTGCACTTTCTTTTCTTTTTTTCTTCTGCTAACAGTGTTTTATTTGGGTTTTGTTTGGATTTTTCGATGGATGCTTGGGTTTGATAAGCCCAAGTTTGAGTTTTATTCTTTACACACCATAGATCCAACACTTACCCCCTGTGGGGATTTTTTCTGTTTATTTTAAGCTTGTTTATATGTTTTTGTACCTACAATATCTCGTTACTAATCTAATCCTTTATATCCCATTTTACTTGGTTTCTTTTTATGTTATTTTATTTTCTTTGTTAGTTAGTTTATTCTTAATATATTTTTTAAATCTTTTTTGGAACACTAATCGCAATTCCATCATTTTATTTACTTATTTGATTTCACTTTTATATTTTTTTATTTGGGCCGATGATATAACAAGCGGCCGAATTGTGTCCGATTTCATTAAATAGGAAAATTCGGTCAATATGAGGCCTATTTAGTTTAGTTTTTATTTATTTATCGATTTTGGTTTATTTTTTCTATTTCGTTTATATTTTGTTAAATTAATTCGATTTATTTAGTTTATTGGTTATTTTTCATTTATCTATTAAATTTTTTCAATTTATTACATAAACGCTCGACTCCTCATAGAGCGATTCTAAACATTGAATCAGTTCTAAGGTAGTTAGAAAGCCACATTTCGAGGCATCCGAAAAGGTCCAATGCCTCCGAATAGTTGCCTCCGAATAAAAAGGTCCAATGCCTCTGAATAGTTAAGACACTGCACACACGCTTTCTCTTGGGAAAAATACGAGACCCTTTTATTTCATGCAATCTCGTGTAATTTATTTTGTATCCCTCCCCCCATTTCGATGTACGCACTTTATTTTCTGCATTTATCGTTTAGATCGCTAAGAGCACCCTTAGGCACTAGTTTAGATCTCTCGCTTAGCTCACGAACCTTTGGTCCAACGCCAAGTGGTTGCACTTGCACACTTGTACTTTATTTTTCAGTTATCGTTTCACTTACTAGGATCCACCTGACCTTACGAGTCGAGCGCATTATGTCTCGCTAACAAATCATAAAATAAAACTCCATTTGCATTCACCCTCTAACCTCAAATAAACCAAAACGTTTCTCTTTAGATCCAAACCCTTGATCCAACGTCAAGCGGTCTTAGGAAATAAAACACTCTAATAAAACGAGAGGAATTGTATGCCACGAGCCTTAAATGGTAGAAAGGAGGACTACGAGTTGTCGTTACTCACTCCGATTATTTCGTCGCCGGACGCTGGTCCGAATCTAGCGGAATAAACTACCCAATCTTTAGTGCAATTCGAATCCTAAATCCTTTCATCGAAGAAAGGTAATAAAATCAACAACCATCACCTGTAGTAGGCCGAACTACGAGGCTCTGACTTTCCCATTACACGCGGGAGTACGTAGGCACGAGGATCTCAATCCTTTCCGAGCACCTAGGATCAATCAAACTTATAATCAAAACTCATTTCCCTCTAGTAAGTAACTCATTAAGCATAGACATCCTTTCGCGCGTGACAACTTAGATGGTTCCCATCGAGTACGATGGATGTAGGGGGTGCTAATACCTTCCCCCTGCATAACCGACTTCCGAACCCAAGCAATGGTTGCGAGACCTTTGTCTTCATCCTCCTTTTCAACAAGTTTTATCTATATATTCCCTTTCCCCTCTTGGGAATAAATTAGAATTAGGTGGCGACTCTCATGTCTGCCCAGCGCACGACTCTTCTCTTTAGATCGCGTAAGGTCGTATTTTTCGGGGTGCGACACATTCCTCTTCGATGCGACAACACAAGTGCCATCAACATCACAAAGAACCCGGTCATGCATTCAAGGACAAAGCACATAGACATCTGACACCATTTCCTTCGTGATCACGTGTTTAACGGAGATATAGATGTTACCTTCATGGATACGCATAATCAACTAGCGGACATTTTCACAAAACAACTCGCAAGAGAATTTACAAGATTAGAAGAGAACTTGGAATCTTAGATGAAAGTGATAAATATATCCTTCATTAGCAAAGGTGCACAAAACTCATTCTTTTCTTATTTATGCAAATTATATCAATGTTTTTCTGCTTCTACTCCCTTCTTATATGTGCCATATATGTTTAGTATTCATTAAATATGTTTAGCTTATGTTTAAATATGTTTGTTTTCAGTTTCAGCACTTTTCAAACTACATGCAATCGATTGCAGTCTGTTTTTTATGCATTTTTTCAAATCTGGGATACATGCAATCGATTGCACTGCAATGCAAATCAATTGCAGTCTGTAGAAAACGTTTTTTTGTGCAATTTTTTGATTGTGCAATCGATTGCACTATAATTCAAATTGATTACAGTCTGCATGTTGTGAAAAATAATTTCTTTTTTTTATTACTTTTGTTTTGAATTGATCCATTGACTTATAACTTATTACCACGTCATTTCAAATCACTTCTTCGACCCACTTTTCAGATTTTGTCTCCCCTTAGCCTAAACCTAGAAGATTCCCTTTTGACTCATTTACTCACATTTCCAATTCTCATAACCACTCTAATAACTCTAATAACTCATAATAACTCCTCTCACCAAATTCCCATACTTTCAACTTTCAAAATTCTGATTTTTATCCCTCTCTCAGCAAATTTTCGTTTTCCCTCATTACCTATCACAAAAAATACCAAATCTTCATCCTCCTCACTCAACTTACCCACTTCTCACCAACTCTCACCCATGGCTTCAAGGAACAAAAGAAAAGCATCTGCTGCAGAAAAAGGAAAGGGAAAGTCTTCCTCATCATCCAACACTCCTCTTTATCAAGGATTATCAAATGAGCAAATTGAAAGGTTTGAAAAGTTCTATCAAAGAAAGATTGTTCAAACACCCAAGTATGGTGATCTCTCTTCATTTTCTAAAAAAATGCTTTAATTTTCAAACCACTCTAGAAACCTTAAGGTTAGGAACAACTATTGCTTCCTCTGGACCATATTATCCAGATCTTGTTAGGTTGTTCTACTGCAATATGGGTATAGAAGAAGGAAAATCTGTTACTTATGTTTTAGGAAAAAGACTTGTCCTAAACTCAAGACTTCTTGGAACAATTTTGGAAATACCTTCCTCAGGTAGTCTTTTATATGATCCTGAAGATGATGCATGGAATGACTATAAGAAGAAAGTCTTTTATTACAAAATTGGTAGGATGACAGAAACTGAATTTTATGAATATAGAGTAAGATCTCTAGGAGGAATTGAACCCTCTCGTGGTTCTTGGTCGGTTGGAAATTTTTATATTGATGATCGTATGCTTCCCTATTTCCTTGTTTATGTGGTGTTTCCAAAAAGAGGTAACTATTGTACTGTTAACGATATGGAGATGCAAGCCCTGTATGCTATCAAGAACAATATTGAAGTTAATTGGGCTCGGATGATTCTGCATCACATGTTGTCCCATACCGAGAAGTCAAAAGTTCTACCTTATGCATGGTTCATCACCCAAATTTTGCAACATTTTGAGATTGAAGTTGATGGTTTTGAATGCCTTTTGATGGATACAACTTCTCACAAGATTTCTATTCAAAATTTGGATAGAAGGATGGGAGTCTACTACGATCGGGAATCTGAAACTATCACTTATCTTGGTGATGAAGGTGGAGAGCAAGAGGAAAATGAACAACAACAGCCCCTTAATGAAGATGTTCCAACTTCTCATGGTGTGAGTGGTCCTACTAACCAAGATCTTATGGATTTCATGACTCAACAATTTTCAAATCTGAACAACACTATCAATGACCGCTACAATGCTATTGATGCGTCGGTTAATACAAGGATTACAAATTTTCAGAATGGAGTAAACCAACAATTATCTTACATATATTCCCATCTCTACATACCACCTTATGATCCATCCAACCCGGCTGTCCCACCACCTCTCAACCAACACTTTCCTAACCAAAGCCTTTTGACCCTAACATGGATCTTTCTTAAAGTGTTTTAATGTTCTTTGTTTAATGTTCTATTTATGTAGTGGATACCAATCTAGGATGAAAACTTCATTATCTTGTAGTATTACCCTAAAGTTAAACTCACGATTTACAATTTATCCTAATCATTACCTTCAATGAACATCTTTATTTAAGGCTAAACTCTAGTCGTTTACAACCTTTGATATGATACTCCTTCCCACATCCTTCATCACCATCTATAATGACTCTATCTTCTGTTGATCTCCAGAACCTGACACGGTTTCTTGACCTACAAGTTATCCTGGACTTGCTTCAAAGATTCGTCCAAGAACATTACACAAACCATTACCTAAAGGCTTCTGGTTGTGCCCCTTGTATCTCTGCCTTCCACCCTGCATCCCATACTGCAGAGAGGAGACTTCTAACTCCTAAGAGAGCCAATGACTCTCAAATCCTAAACCATTATTTTGCAAAGTATTTAGGTTACAAAGTTACAAGTGATACAAAAGTTACAAAGGTTATTTTAACCCTATGTCTAAGTCTCTTTATATAGTCTTTTGTTGTTGGGCTTTCTATCTTTGCTCCTTGATCCACTATGCAAGTCTGCATCAAATCTTTGACAAATTTGTTAAGTGATTAAACCTGCTATATTAAAAGGATGTACTGACGTGTGGTTGAGACATCTTCTTTAACTTCTTTAATCTTTAGCAGATTTCTTTATCTTTATCATATCAATATTTTACCAACATTTAGTCAAATCTCAGGAGATTTCAAAAGAAAATAAATACGGTATTATTGTTGGTGGATTGATTACCTCCATAGCCTTAACCTTAGGCTTCGAAAGAGAATATGCACAACCAATCTCTTTTAAGTGAAACACCTTTATAGACCTAAACTTCATTTTATCTCAAAGACTGGTCAAACTTAAGAAGACGAATGAGTATTATATGATTATTATAAATAAGGTAAGTAAGAGTATTTTGTTGCTGAATCCGACACTCACAATTGTTCATGTTGAGGAAAACTGGTTGTAACCCTTAGAGGCGCTAGATGTAACACCCCAAAGTCGATTTTGATTTAATTGATTTGTTTCTTGTGAATTTTGATGATTTATTGATGATTTGATGTTTTGTGGAGATTTGAGTGTAACTTAATATTTTAATAATATTAGAATGTTAAGTATAGTGTATGAAGATAGACCTCTCTATGGTTAACAATTGTTTTGATGAAGACAAAACTCTTAGTAGCAAAATATGACAAGAAGGCAAAGATGGTTTTCAAGTTAAAAAGCATCATGTTCAAGACATTATATTCAAGAAGACTTTTCATGAAGGTATAGTAACAATTCTAAACAAATATTAAAGTCTTATATGCTCAATCAAAATAAACATCATTGCATAGTTTGTTCTTAACCTTTGCATGCTTAAAACTTGTATTTTTCACTTTCAAGTTAATGTAAATCGATTTACACATATAGTGCAATCGATTTACATATGTTGTTTAAAGTTTTTTTTCACTTTTTCTAATAGTGCAATCGATTTACATATGCATGCAATCAATTGCATGCTTCTCATTTTTGAAATTTTTTAAAATGTTGGCTTATGCAATCGATTTACATGTTTGTGCAATCGATTGCAACCTGCACAGAATTGAAAAATCTCTATTTTTCATAATACCTCTTCATGTATCTTTTCATGGAACCTTTTCATGATGCATTGACATTTGTTCATGAAATTTTTACAGTTTTTACCTTGTTTCATAAGGGTGTTATGTGCATATAAATTCTTAATATTTTCATATCAATTTTCTTCACCTCTTTCAATTAATAATCTTCATATTCAAAAATTCACATATCAAACTCTTGAACTTTCATACAAGAAATTTTCTGCATTCTTTCATATCATCTAACCAGAAATTTTTTGAGCAATCTAACACTTTAAGTGTTTGTGAATTATTGTTGGTGAAAGAGAAGATCAATTGTTATATTGATAAATTATCAAAGATTTAACTTTATACTCTTATACAAAATTCAAAATTATTGTATCTTGACAAATCTTATTTTTCCAGGATTGTTGGATATAAGATTGTGTTGTAATTCTTGTTATCCGGACTATGGATACAAGAGGTCCTTTATTGAGAGGATTTTTCTCAATATGACTTAGTGAAAAAATCTAAGAGGATTGATCTTGGTGATCATAGTTTAGTGACTTGTATAGAAAAACTAGGAAGAGTCTTGTATTATCCAAAACTATAATAAATTCTCTTTCTTGTTAAAAGGGGAGTGGAGTACTCTCGGATTTTGAGGGGAACCACTATATATCGCTGTGTACATTTTACTTTTCCGCTTTACCTCTTTCTTATCTTAGAACCATAATAAAAAAATTCAACCATCGATAAAATTCTGGAAAAATATCTAAGAACCTAATTTACCCCCCCCCCCCTCTTAGGCGCACTCGTATACTTACATAGTGAGTTATTTAATTAATTTGGGAGCAAATAATTTAAATAATAATTAGAAGACAAGGGTAATGTGGTCTTTTGGTGGAGGATTAGTGAGGCTATGATGGGAAAAGACTAATGAGGTCCTAGGGGAAAGAGTGACTAAGATAGTAAAGTTGGATTTTATACGATCATTTGGAACAATCGAACTTTTGGGAGAAAGAAAGAAGAGCTCTAAGGAAAAAGAACTAGAGTGGAAGGCTTAAGGTTTTTTTTTGAGAAGTCATCGAAGAATTTACGGAACCTAAGATTTGGGGAGTATTTATGTTCGGTATTGTAATGTATAAATAGTATTTGGGGTTTTGAGGAAGAACTTAGGGATTATGGGGTTTTGTTGAGAAATTAATGTGTGATGATGATTTATGATGAATTTAGTGATAAATCATGATGATATATGATGTATTTGGTGGTATTATGATTGATGATGACTATGTTTACGATTTTTCTGCTATACTGCTATTAGAAGCTGGGTTTTTGTGAGTTTCATCGTAGAAGGGCGATTCTGAAATCGCAGGTTTTCTCGCGAAATCGTGAAGCTCGTTTAGCGAGCAAGTAAGAACATTGGAAACCAAAAACTCGTGAGTTGGTCGCTTAGAGAGGGTCCCAGCTCGCTTAGCGAGACCTGACATGTTTTGAAAAATTATTTAATTCTAAAAAATTATATAATTGATGTGTTTTTTCGTTCTAAGATGTTATGATGTTTTAGTGACATTATACGATGTGTTTAGAGGCTATAAGAGTAGGACTTGGTGATAAAAATGATGTATGACGGAATGATATTTTTAAGAGTTTATGAGTTATGATAACATGACATAGAGCAAGATGTTAAATGAGGAAAATATATGATGATTGACGATGAATATGGATGCAATGCTTATGATGTTTTGATGATGATGTGTGTATATTACGTCTTGCATTCATAGCATGATTTATGAGGGGAATTTTGGTCCGTTGCTAGCTTCAATCCCATTGTGCGGATTGAAGTGATATGATGTTATGATGTACTCCCTTGTGGAGGATTGATGGCCCAGTCTCCATCCATGAGGATGTTTCGATACCACATGCATAATAAGAGGTTGCATTTCATTTTAAATGACATAGCATGATTTTCATTGAATTCGTGTGATGATGTGATGTATTTGATATTTTGTATAAATGAGCTTCGGGCTGATTGATGTTGTGATGTGATGTAATTGACGTTGTGTATTAATGAGTTTTGTGGTGAACAATTTTGTTTTGTTGTCTATGTTTATAATTCTCATTTTTATATTACCTTATTGAATGTGAATTTACTCACTCTACTTTCCTTTTGTGATGGTCTATTATGCCATTCTGTAGATACTCAAGTTTAGCTCAGTGCACTATTAGCCCGGAGTTAGTGAGTTTTTCATGGTCAGTTAGAAGTGGAGTCCAACTCCGTGTCCAGTAAAATCGGGGATGGGTTTTCGCTTGAGTTTATTTTGTTTTCTTGAATTAAGATGTTGTTCTTTCGATTAAATTGAGATTTAAATGAGTTTTTGGATTAAATTATGAAGTTTCTTTTAATTAAAGATGAAAGAGGATAGTTTTGGTTTTTCCGCTGCGTAATTGTTGAAAAGTGTTTTGAATTGTTCATGATTTTATAACCTGTGTTACGCGATAAGACTAATTTGATGTTATATGATGTTTGAGTTACAAAGAAATGTGATGACCTTTCATGAGGGAACTCTAATATTTGATTTAAATTTTTTTATATTTGTGATGGGGTAGAAAGGGTGTTACATTAGTGGTATCATAGCAGGTCGCTCTTTCCAGTTGTGTCGTGTCATTGTCAGTCGTTTCGGTTATTTCTTATGAGTGTATTGTGATTGAGTTGTTTTTCTGATGTTGTTGGTGATTTGTAGAATGGCTACAAATCGTGCTCTGGCGGATGCGGTAGCTTCACTTGCTCATGATATGGCGCAGAATAATGTTCACGATGAATTTCATGCCTTGGGGTATTTCAGAGGAATAATCCACCAAAGTTTGAGGGTACTCATGAATCGGAGAATGCGCATAAGTGGCTGAAGGAAATTGATAATATTTTCAGGACTATGGCATGCTCTGATGCTCGGAAGGTGCAGTTTGGCACCCATATGCTAGATGAAGAGGTTGAGGATTGGTGGGATAACACCCGTCAGAGATTGGAAGGAGTTGGGGCTGCCATAACTTTGAATGTGTTCAGGAGGGAATTTCTGAGTAAGTACTTTCCTGAAGATGCTTGTGGCAAGAAAGAAGTTGAATTCTTCGAGTTAAAGTAGGAGAGCATGACAATGGCATAGTATGCTGCCAAGTTTGAGAGGCTAGTGAAGTTTTGTCCTCACTACAACCGTGATGATGTTGAGTTATCCAAGTATTTGAAGTTTGAGAATGGACTGAGACCATAGATCAAGGAAGCGATTGGGTGTTAGTAGATCCATAGGTATGCTAAATTAGTGGACAAGAGTAGAATTTACGATGAGGATAACTAATCTCGATCTGCTCACTATAAGCAAATGAGTGAGAAGAAAGAGAATGGTCAGTTTCAAGGGAAACCTTATGTGAATCCAACTGACAAAGGGAAGTCGAAGGTTACTGGTGGGAAGAGGCTAAGTGGGGGAGCAGGTTTCACTCCTCTCAAGTGCTATAAGTGTGGAGAAGCAGGTCACTAATCTGACGTGTGTACTACCAAAGTGATTAGATGTTACAAATGTGGTAAGAGGGGTCATATGAAGGATGAGTATCCGAATGCAGGACCAACTTGTTTCAATTACGGTGAAGAGGGACATATCAGTACTCATTTTTAGAAACCAAAGAAGGTTGCTACTACTGTTCAGACTACTAGCAGAGTGTTCACTATGAGTGGCTCAGAAACTCAGAAGAAGGATAACCTAATTTGAGGTACTTGTTTTATTAAGGATGTTGAGTTGGTTGCTATAATAGATACTGGTGCTACTCATTCGTTTATTTCGCTTGAGTGTGCGACCAGGTTGAATTTGCTTTTGACTGTTATGAATGTTAATATGTTGATTGAGATGCTTGCTAACAGTTCAGTTACGACTAACTGTGTGTGTTTAAAATGTCCTTTGACCATTTATGGTAAGGATTTATTAATGGATTTTGTGTGTTTACCCTTACGCCATATGGATGTTGTGCTTGGTATGAATTTGCTGGAGTTCAACTTTGTGCATATCAATTGTTATGCAAAGATGGTGGAGTTTCTAGAGTTTGGTGATTGTGGGTAGATGATGTTCTTATCTTCGAAGCAAGTGGATGAACTGCTAGATGATGAAGCTCGAATGTTTTCTTTGTTTGTGACATTACAAATTGACCGTGAACTTATGAGTGTTGAGTTAACTGTTGTTTAAGAATTTCTTGATGTTTTTCCGGATGACATTAGTGATTTGCCTCCAGAGCGTGAAGTAGAATTTGTTATGGATTTGGTACCAGGTACTAGTACAGTGTCGATGGCTCCATATCAGATGTCAGCTTCAGAATTGAGTGAGTTAAAGAAAAAACTTGAAGAACTTCTTGAGAAGAGATTTGTTCGTCCGAGTGTTTCTCCGTGGAGTTCTCTAATGTTGTTGGTTAAGAAAAAGGATGGAAGCATGAGGTTTTGTGTCGACTATCGGTAGTTGAATAAGGTGAATATTAAGAATAAATATCCACTTCCGAGGATTGATGATTTGATGGATAAATTGGTGATAGCTTATGTGTTTAGTGAGATTGATTTGAGGTCGGGTTATTATCAGATCCGAGTAAAGGCAGATGATATTCCGAAGACAACTTTCAGAACGAGGTATGGTCACTATGAATATACTGTGATGCCTTTTGGTGTATCCAATGCACCTGGTGTATTCATGGAATATATGAATCAAACCCTTCATAAGTATTTGGATAAGTCCGTGGTGGTTTTTATTGACAACGTCTTAATTTATTCAAAGTCATAAGAAGAACATGAAGGACATCTGAGGATTGTATTACAAGTGTTGAGAGATAAGAAGCTTTATGCTAAGTTGTTGAAGTGCGAGTTCTGGTTGAAGGAAGTGTGTTTCCTTGGCCACATGATTTCTAGCGGTGGAATTTCAGTGGCTCCTTCAAAGATTGATGATGTGTTAAAGTGGGATACTATGAAGTCTGCTATGGAGATCAGACGTTTTCTTGGTTTGGCCGGTTACTACCGAAAGTTTATAAAGGGTTTTTCTAAGTTGGAATTGCCTCTGACTCAGTTGACTCGAAAGGGTCAGGCTTATGTGTGGGATGTTGCGTGCAAGAAGATTTTTGTTGAATTAAAGAAGAGGTTAACGACTGCTCCATTATTGATTTTTCCTAATCCAAATGAATCTTTTGTGGTGTACTGTGACGCTTCGAAGATGGGTCTTGGTGGTATGTTAATGCAAAATGGTCAAATGGTTGCCTATGCTTCTAGACAGCTACATGTTCATGAGAGGAACTATCCTACCCATGACTTAGAGTTGGTAGTTGCGGTATTCGTGTTAAATATTTGGAGACACTATCTGTTTGGATCGAGATTTGAGGTGTCCAGTGATCATAAGAGTTTAAAATATTTGTTTGATCAGAAAGAACTAAACATGAGGCAGAGGAGATGGTTAGAGATGTTGAAAGATTTTAATTTTGATTTGAGTTACTACCCTAGTAAGGCTAATGTGGTTGTTGATGCTTTGAGTAGGAAGACTTTGCATATGTCGATGATGATGGTGAAAGAACTTGAGATGATTGAGCAGTTCAGAGACATGAGTTTGTTGTGTGAAACTAAATCTGAGAGTGTGAAACTGGGTATGCTGAAATTGATTAATGACATTGTGGAAGAGATCCAATTAGGACAACAGTCAGATTTGAAGTTAGTTGATCAAATGACTTTGATTAACCAAGATAACAGAGGAGAGCTCCGTATTGATGAAAATGGTATGATGAGGTTCTGAGATCGTGTGTGTTCCTGACATTCTAGAGTTGAATAAAAGTATTCTAGAGGAGGGACATCGAAATGGTTGAGCATTCATCCTAGTGCTACTAAGATGTATCATGATTTGCAGAAGCTGTTTTGGTGGCCGAGTATGAAGAGAGATGTTGCAAAATTTGTGTATGCTTGTCTGATTTTCCAGAAATCGAAGGTTGGACATCAGAAGCCTTTAGGTATAATGCAATCGTTGATTATTCCGAAATTGAAATGGGATAGTGTCATACCCTAAATTTTTCCTATTTATATAATCATCTCCAATTGTATTTTTATTACTAACCCTTATAATAAAGAATTCAAGATATATATATATAAATATATATATTGTGTTGTTTCTTTTATTTTTGTTGTCAAAGATCAGAGGTGGCAGGAATTGGCTATGGTTCAGTCGAAGCTTTTAAGACTAAGGTGGAGTGATTCCAAATGTGGTACAATTGAAAATCACCAAAAGATCAAAATCGTTTTCCAAGTCAGTTGGTTTCAAGATAATTCCAGCTAGTCATGAGTGGGAGATGTTTCAAATGGTCAAACTTTATTTCCAATTCTAGCGACTTCAAGTTTGTTTTCAATTTGTGAATCAATTTGCATTATAGTTAAAAGTTCAAGGTTTGATTACTTATATTTATGATGGCCCATTGACAAGTTGTGATTAGTTCTTTTTTTATGAAGTATTCCAAGTTAGTTCAAAATATTGCCTCTAGTTATTAAGCCTTGTGACCAAATTAGTCAAACCGAATTTCAAGTCATAATCAAAAGTCTGCAATGGAAAGCATGACCTAAGTTATATCTAAGATTATTTGAGTGAGCTCAAACCGAGATTTATCTCAAGGAGATTTTAAACCATGTACTAAGTCATGTGATGCCAAGTCTAGATTGCATGATTTCTGAATTCATTTACAAGATAGGAGTTGAGTAGAGGTAGGCCGCATGAGTATATTGGTTTTAAGGCCATTTCGCATGAGCATTTACAATTCAAGATACCAGTTTCAGAATTTAATGTTACTATATACCAAATAAAAATAAGGTGGAATTTCCTCTTGATATCACAAGTTCAGAAAGTCAATACAAAGTTCAAGTCAAACAAAGAAATACAAATAAAAAAACAGCAAGTCTACATAATTAATAAGTCTACTAGGGCCAAATCTTGCCAAATAATCCAGGCTTCCCGTTCATCCAAGTTGCTTAGAAAATGCACGTACACGAGGAAGCATGCGGTTGATATGAGACAACACATGCCTGCAAACACAGAGTAAAAGAAAACATCAGACCAAACCAAGTTCTACAAGAGATATATCATGACCATGCCTAATTACAAAGCCCGAGAGAATAAACTTCAACAATGAAAGTCAGACTTGAATTTAACATCATTAAAAAATGGACTTTTGCTGCAAGAATTTCGAGGATTATTCACAGAATTAATGGTAAAACAGGATATTACCCAAAGTTTTTCTCAAGTCATATCACATTTTTGATGTTCCAGCCATCCTCTCTTCCAATTATGTTTCTTTGTGCAATGTTCCACACTTTCATTTATGCAGTAACCCATTCTTTGCAGCACTAAGCCTAAACCAGATAGAAATACTCTCAAACAAAACATAATAATAGAAATTGAAAAGGAATTAAGGTGTCAATAGCAAGTGTCGCTCCCGGGATTTTCATCCTAGTACAAACGCGAAAGTGGCGCGGAAAGGTTAGAGTCGCCAGCCAGACATATTTATCCCGAAAGAATGGGAAAGGTAATGTTGCACAAACCTGAGGAAGAAGGAAAGGACAAGGTCCTGCGAACCAAAGATCTGAGTTCGGGAGTCGGTTACGACCTGGGAAGGTATTAGCACCCCAGATCGTCCGTCGTACCCGACGGGATCCACGCTTGCTTGTTTTGTTTCAAAGGGTGAGAAAATAACTGCTGCTGAATAAAACCGCTAACTGGAAGGGAATGGGAAATGAGAAGAGAACTGAAATAAGAAAATGGAAAGAAATGGGGAAATATAGGGAAAATAAAGAATGTGCTCGAACGGGCCCTACCCCGCTGCCTACGTACCTCATTGGGATAATGAGGATCAGAGTCGACGTAGTTCGCCTAACTAAGGCGGGAACTATTTGTTTGTGTTTTTTATGCTGGAACTGCGTATGTCTATGCTCAGGTGTTGCAGGCTCGTCTGGTACGAGTGCGTTTACCGTCTTACATGTGTGACAAGTCGCCGCGAGTTCGCGTTGTGAGTGAATGAGATGAGAAGAGAAGTTCCCGCAGGATAGTCGCTTGTTATTTATTTTTGTCTTTTAAGAGAAGTGTTTTTGAATTTGTTTGTGAATCGTCTTGTACTAAGACCTATCCATCGCGGGAAGCATTTACACCTCGCCCCGAAACAGGACGCGTATAAACACTCCGCAACAAAGTCTCGTGTCGTACAAGAATGTCTGGTTTTTATTAAGTGTTTTATTGCTTTTCTTTATAAGATGAGAAAGAATGACTCAAGTTGCAAAAAGGACAAACTAAGGGGACTAAGACACAACCATAATTTTATTTGTTTATTTACAAGAGAGGTCCTATGGTTAATAAGGTATTCTAATCCTAAGGATGAAAAGGAAAAGAAGAAAAGAGAGCTTAGAAACTAACTTACTTCCTAAGGAAGTTAAGTTGTCTCTAAAGAAAGGGAAAGCCTAAAAGCAAAGCACAAAGTGCTAAGGCAAACACAATTAAAATGCATAAGAGATAGGAATGAAGTAATGCTTACCTCAATCTTCCCCCCTACAAAACAAAAGTTAGCATGACAATGCATATTGAAAGTAAAATCAAAGCATAAAAGCGATTAAGTACCATAAACGTCCTAGAATGGAACTAGGGTTCAAAATAAGACCTAAGTCTAAAGGTGAAGGTACCTAAAGGTTACATGACCTCTAAAGTAATTAGCTACATGATATAGATCCCTAAGGATGCTAGGATACCTCACAAGATAAAACTATGTCAAACTATGTACAAAAAGTTCACATAAGTTCACTTAAATGCAAGTTAGGGTTTATGGATGAAGTATGAATGCGTATGGCTTACAAGCATGAATTAGTACATGAAATGAACATCAAAGTCAGTAGTGAATGCTCATGAATATGTGTTAATGAATATACAATCATGGATGCAATGGTTTAGGCATATGGAGCAATGAGAAGAAGATATGAGAAGAAAGGAACAAAAATCGCATAAGATCGCACATGATGAAAGTTAAGGAAGAATGGCATGTGAATATGAATGAAATGATTATGGGTCAGTAGCATACAAGGTATGAGATGCACTTAGAATTCATGAATAGGCATTAATGATTTCCACATAATTAATGTTATTATTTATAGGAGAAAAGAAACTAGTTTAGGTTGAGATTAGTTCACATAAGTATGCACTTTAAAGCACCAAAACAAACCAAATGAGTATGGTCCAAAAAATGACCTATGACTGGAATTAAAGACATAAAAATGACCTATAATAAACTCCTAAGAGCTATCAAAAATCCCCTCAAGAAAATGGCATGAATGTCTTCTTAACATTTAGGTTATGCGACACATAAACACATGAATCAACCTAGGATCTAGGTGACATGGAAAAATAGCAAAAAGGCTTAAAAAATTATGAAATTAAATCCCTGGAATAACATAGTCATTATCTTACATGGTCTAAAAGGATTCCACAAAATTATGCACCAAAGTGCCAAAACAATTACTTGATTAGCAAGGTAACAAAGCATGGTTATCGAAAAACAACTCCACAAAGTGGATCAAAAAGGGCACTAAAAATTATGAAAAAAATCCCTAATGAGCATAAAAATGTCACAAATTACAGTAATTAATCATACACAAAAAATAGGTCTCACACCTATGGGGAAAAATCGATTTCGGTCCCTTATGCCAAAACCTTCCTTTTTGGGACAGCTTGTGATCTAAAATCCAAATAAAATATTGAAACCATCCAAATATGGAAACAAAAAATATAAAAAATTAATTAAGAGGATGAGGATCACTCTTGAATTTTTCCAGAATTTTATCTCAATTAAAACTATTTTTAATAATTGCGACGAAACGGGCAAAAAAGTGGATTTTAAGGGGAAGTGAAAGGAATCGATCCTAATGGTTCGTAACCTAATCCCTAAGCTCCGAAAACGACACATATCAATATATAGCACAAATAAATCCAATGCCTCAGGTGGGAGGGCTCAATATGCTCCTTAAGTTATATGATCCTAAGTCGCATACAACTAGAATGATGCATTAAAGTAGAGAATCGAGATTACTTACTTGGTCGAAGTGCCGATTCTTTCACATAAAAGAAATCCAAAAAAAATTCAAGCCAAGCCTTGTAATATCCCATGAGAAAAATAAATGCTCATCTTCCATAATTGCTTTGTGAAGATTCCCCATAATCGAAACAAAAACAACGACACAAAATATCATTTGAATCCAAAGGTATCCCACAAATAAAGTGGAATACCAACCAAACGACCGTCGTTAAGATCTTTGCGAGAACCTTGCATGAACTCAACAAACGCATTAGAAACCAAAAAGAGGTGCAACCGGAAGTTGCACCTATGTCTCACAACTCAAAATCAAATAGAAAGATGAATGTACAAGTCATGGACATGCATTGAAATTTACGTTTCAAAACGGGGCAGCACTTATGCACTAATATAAACAACATGCAAACTCAAACCGGAATCGAACAAATTCACATGCAATGAATGGAAAATGATCAACAAACATAAGTACAAGTCAAAACAAGACCAATGCATCAAAACCGCACCAAACCGAACATAAAAAGCCTTGAAACGGAAAAACGTGTCAAAAATCACCGACTCGGAATTGAACGAAAATCGCATGGTAACTTGCAAATGTGCCAACGAATTCAAATATGCAATCGGATTTTGAAAATTCCGCTCAGAAGTGATACTTTTTGGCCGATTTCGTCGGCTGGCAGTAGTGAAATAGTCGGAAAAAATTGTCCAAAATCGACTAAAAAGTTCACCAATGGCTCCGGAATAATCAACAAAGTCAATTTACACTATTCACATTCGCGAAAACGCGCTACGGTTAGGAAGTTATGACCAAAACATATTCTCGACACGCGACACATGAACAACATCAACAATTAAGCCTCAACCTATCCTATTTCAAATTTGCACATTGAAACAAACATGAATTTAAAAGTCAAGAACTTCAATCAATATCAAGTCATAATAATTAGCTCTCTTAGGAATTTTGTCAAACACCTAACATTCACCGATTATTCTATGTCAACTTTACCAAGCCTTTTCAATCATGCACCACAACAATTATTAGGATAAATTAATCAAGAAACAATCAATAATCAAATCATGAATCAATGCACATAATCTCCACAAGATTAATTCAACTTCAAAATTCAATTCAAGAAACAATTCAACAATTATTCATGAATTAAAGTTTAAGAAGCTTACCGAATGAAGAATCAACGAAGAAATTGCGAATCCGAAGGAAGTGAGACGCGATCATGAATGGAGGAGAGGAGGAGAGGCCGCGCGGCTGCCGGTGGCGGAAGATGGTGGTCTTACGGTGGTGAAGTTGACCGGAGGTGGTGGTTCGTGGCGGCTCGGCTACCGGAAGCTTGATCGGAATTGTTATGTTCTTGAGTTCTTGATGAAGTTGTTGTTGTGTTCTTGAGAAAGAATTATGAGAATGAACTTTGATCCTTTAGAGAGAGTTTGTGAGAGTTTTTTGGTGTTTGTAAATTATGATTGAAGTTATGAGACAAATTGTGGGTCAAAAGAATATATAGTGGAGTGTAAAATGAAAGGCAAAAGGTAGAATTTCGGCTTAAGTGAAAATAACAATATCTTCGGCAAGAAATTTCGACTCTGAACCTTCCACAACATCGTCCGCCTCTGAATCACGGCTGCAATGCAAAAATAACGAACATCATACGATCAAAATCGAGTGCGATCGATACGTTTAAGCTGCAAGACGTCACTGAATAAGTTGTTTTTTCGGCTTATTTAGTGTCCGCTACTCGAAAATGTGACGAGGTCAACCTCTACGGAGCATAATCTCGACTCGACTTTGTCAGCAAAGTTGTAGATCTATGAGTCAGTGACCTGGTGTTAAAATCTAAGCTCAACCGGACAAACGACGAGGGAGATATGAATTTTCTCGTGAAACCACTTTCAGCCTTTTTCTTCGGTTCAGCACTTCAGTTTTGTGAAATAAACCAAATCGATAATCATTGGAGCAATGTTCGAACTCGCGTTTGTCTTTGAACTTGAAGAGGATAAAATTTGTGAACCAACGGTTAAAGAACGGGTGAAATCCGATGAAAATTGACCGAGTTATGAATTTTACAAAATCTGACAGACAGTGCACTGCATCAAAGAACCTTACTGGTAATTCGCATTTTCGGGATCCTTTCGCTCGGGCCTAACCCAAACTGAATTCACATAATGAAGATAACATCTAAACGGAATTTTAGGCACCAAAACGATATCAATTCGATGAACGAGTCAAGAGTTATGAATTTTTTAGTGTTCAAAACTCACCGGTTCAGCACTGTTTTTCACTATGTCGACTCTAAACACTCACACATTCTGAGATCTTCTTCAAAGAATTAGTTCTCAGTCAAAACCCAAAAGTTGGAAAGGATATCAAGAAGGAACTTTTGGCATCTGAATCTCTTAGACATGTTGACCCAATCAAAAGTTACGAACTCTTGAATATCGCTAGCACAGTTGTCGCTCCCACCAAATGAAGCCAGGTCAAATGGGGTACAGACGCGAACGGTCGGCGAAGGGAACAGTGAGAACACACAGCCGTGAACTCACTGGAGATGAATAGAGTCGCCAGCTAGGCATTTTTATCCCGGAGGAAAGGTAATGCTGCATAGACCTAGAAAGAGATGGATAAGACGGTTGCGAACCAGAGAGACTGAGAAAGGGGGTTGGTTACAACCTGGGAAGGTATTAGCACCCAGATTGTCCGCCGTACTCGACGGGATCCACGCTTAAAAGATTTGTGCTTTAAAGGGGTAGTGTCAGTGCAGTTTGTGTGCAAAAGAAGTGCAAAGTGTGATATATGCAGTGTCAGTGTAAGGAATAAGAATGAATTGCTCAAGATCATGAGGCTTAAAGAATGAGGCTAGAAAGAGGGGGAATATACAGAGACTTTTGTTCGATAACTGTTAAGTTATGCCTACGTATCCTCTCGTGCAATGAGGAAGTAAGAACACCGTAGTTCGACCCAAAGAGACTGAAAGGTGAATTGACTTGATGAACTGCTTACTTGCCTATGCTCAAGTGTATGACCTGTCTGGCTCAGGTGCAAACTGTCTTGCATTAGACGGAAGAAGCAAGTTCTCGTTTATGAATGAAGGTGATGAGAAAAGAATCCCGAAGGAGACGATTATTGTTTGTTTTTGAGTTTTCAGTCTTTTATTGCTTTTTGAAGTTTGTCATAAGTTAATGAGCTTAAGCTTAAACCAATGGATTTAGTAAACTCATCACATCTTCCCTCCGATTAGGGGTAATGAGAATACCTTAAGTGTGAAGTCAGCTTCTCACACTTAAACACCTTTGGTGTAGGATTAAGATCATTAACCTACTTGTGATTAATTAGATGTTTTTGTTGTTTTTTTGTTTAGTGTTAAGTAATGAGGTTAAGCCATAATCAGGGATTAAACAGACTCATTACACCATCCTAATAGAAGGATAATAGATGAGAATGTTTAAGCTGAGGAATGCTCCTCAACTTAATCCATGATTAGGGATTAAACTCATGACAAAACAAGCCTTTGATTAGGTGGATTTTATTTAATGATATGATGATGAAGTGAGTTTTATGATTTGTATGACAACTTGAGGGGGACTTGTCCATTAACACTAGGGTTAGTCCTTCTTAACCAATTAAGGAAGAATTAGAACCCTAATGCAAGGCCCAAGTTACAAGCTTGATGTCTTGATAATTATTAAGTGATTTGATTAAAGGAGTTAAACACATGAAGGATTTAACACTTAGGATTAAAGTTATACACTCCATCCTAAGAGAAGGATGCAGGCATAAGCTTAATCACAAAGCCTTAAAGCCTTTAGGGTTTAGTCCCTGATTATGAGATGAGAAGAGAAGACTCAAAGAGACACAAAGGTGAAAACTAAGAGGGGAGACTAAACAAAACCCTAATCATTGTCATGCTTGGTTGTTCCTAAGGTTTGTGAGGTTTACAAGAGAAGCCTTCAATGGAACCACCAGGAAGCAGATGAAAGGATCAAGAGAAGCAAAGCAACTTGCTTCATTCAAGAAGTCAAGTCACTTGAAGAAAGAAAGTGGGAAGAAGAAGAATGAGCAAGCTCAATCTCAAACACATATAAAAATGCAGCATGGATGCAAGAGAAAGATGAAGAGAAGTTATGAGAAGTGAAGGCAAATTCACTTCTCAAATCCACTTACCACCTGAAAAGTTAGAAAAGGAATGCAATGCAATGTGAAATGAGATGAAATGATATGATGAAAAAAACAAACCAGCAGCATACTTATGATGCTAATGATGCTATGGGATGCTACAAACCAGAAACAACACATGTGAATGATCATACAAGTTTATGAATGCAAATGAAACAAGTTAAGAACCAAGAACATACATGAAAAGTTATGGAATGCACATGGCATACAACATGACAAATGCAAGATGCAATGATCAAGCATGCTTTAAATATGTATTATGATGTTCAATGAATCAAATGGAGGCATGGAATGTCATGGCAAATCATGTTATGTAAGAAAATGCAAGATGGATGCATATGGAAGCCCAAATTAGGGTTTATGAACAAAGCAACAAACACAAACCAAAATCAGAAGCAAACAACATCACAAAAAATTGCAAATGCACTCAAAGGATCCCTAATCCTATACTAACTCACTGCCCAAAGGAGAGGTTTCAACTCTTAACCAAATTCAAGTTATGATTTTTCTAAGTTTTATAGGGTTTTAGGGTTCCTAAACAAGAAAATTACCAAACAAATTGAAAATGAAAGATCAAATCATGACCATTTAATCTCACAAACTACATGCTAAACACAATGCAATGCAAAAAGAATCAATGTCCAACTCTTCATGGTTAGGCAGAAATGATTTTTTGAAGTTTGGATCAAAATAATGCACAAAAATGATTTTAATTCAATGAAAAATTCTCAAAATGCATCAAGATCAAAAAAGAAATTTGGTTTGAAGGTTGGACAATGTTTCTAAATGTCTTAGAACATTTCATGAATTTTTTGGTGATTTTTAAATACCTAAAAGTATTTTTAATAAATTAATTTTCATTAATCAATTAAAAATAAACTTTTAAATATTTAAAAATACTTTTTTAATTCTAAAAATGAAAATAAAAATATTTTTGAGTGTTAAAAATTAATGAAACTCTTGACAAAAAGTTTCATAATTTTTAAAACATTTTTGCTATTTTAAATAAATCGTAGAAAATAAATATGAAATAAATGAATTAAAACAAAGAAAAAGAAAAGTCAACTGAATGGAGGGCCCAGATGAATCCTGGAAAGAAAAAGATTGACCACGCGCGCAATCCAGTGGCCCAAATTCAAACTGAGTTAAATATAATTATGAATTAATTAATCATAGTTAGGGTTTCTAATGGTGAATCTGGACCATTCATCCACGCGCGAAGTCAACCTGGTCAGCCAATCCAACGCACGAAATTCAAATCTCATTTAATTATAGGATTAAAACCCTAATGATTTTCAGGTGGCCGGAGAAGACCTCCGGTCGTCTTCTCCGGTGGGAACCCCACCTGAAAATCCCTAAAATCCTCAAAACACAACAAAAATGGAATCTAAGAACACAGAAATGATCCCCATGACCCCCTGAATCAAAACCCTAAAACAAACATCATTTATCTTTCCTTAATCACATGAATCGAAACAAAACATTTTTTAGGTCAGGGAGTTTCAGAACACGATTAAACTCTTATTCCTTCACCATTTACAAAACTAAAGACATCAGAGCAATCAGTGAATCATGAAGAACAACTTAAGAACTTTAAAAATGATTTCTGGAAAAAATGTTCTTGAGCTACCTGAGTTTCGAAGCTTTCACTCTTGCAACTTTCTGACCCCTTCCTTTGATGCAAACCACTCCTTGTGACCCCTTGATGATGTTTGGATGCTTAGAAGAAGTTTATGCTGGCTGGTTAGGGATTTTGAACAAGTTCTGTTCAAGCTCAGGTGGAAATGGTGTTTGTGATTCAGGCTGTTTCAGGCAAAGGTGAAGGGTTCTTTATGATCAGGATGATGAATGGAGAAGGTTTGTGAAGTTTGTTCAAGTGTTTGTGAGCTGTGGAATGAGATTCGAAAGTTCTGGCTTTGAGAGTGAAAAATGGGGAAGCTCAGTTCTTGCTTGGTTCAGGCTTGTGTCTTGCTGGTTTTGGCTCAGTGAAGCCAGGTGAGTTGATTAGTGGAGTTGGTTTTTGTGTTTTTGAGTTGTGTAGAGAGATTCGAAGAGAAATGCAAGTTGGAGTGAGTTTGTGTATGTGATGTTCTTGTGTGTTTCAGCCTTGCTTGTTATGTGAAATGGCTAGCATTTTGTTTGCATAAATTAATCCCATTGGTCAGATGATGTGACTTGGCCTTTATTGATTGGGATGGCCCCTTTTGCAAAATGTCAACTTTGGTGTAAGGAGGGCATGGGCTACATTGCTAGCTTGGTACAAAAGGATTGACTTGCGCAGCATGGTGAGGGGAGAGAGATAGGGTGGTTCAGCAGCCAAGGCAACAAGTGGGTGAAGTGTGATGATGGTTTTTGCAAGTTGATCACCTTTGGTTCATATGGAAATGCCTTGCTTCACAAACCATGAAAAATGAGAAATACTTAGTCCATTCTGAACTTTAGGTCACATGTGATGTTTATGTGATGGTTAGACATGAATTAGAGGTCACAAATGCCTTGGTACAAAGTTTTTGCAAGTTTCTCACTTGGTGCATATCTTGAAAATTAGTGATTTTTGCCAACTTTGACACACCATAACTTTTGATCCAAAATGAATTAGGTCATGTTCTTGTACTTTTTGAAAAGGGAAAGATCTAATCTACAACTTTCATGACCAAAGTTTTTCCATTTGAAGCATTTTTGGATCAAAAAGTAAGGGTTGAAAAAGTTGCATAAAATGACATTTCATTAAAAGTCAACCATGCCCTAAAAAGTCAACTTTGCAAAAAATTGTAATTCTTGAATTTTGTGAACTTCAACCTTCTTCCATGATCAAATAAAGATCATATAAACTCAAAATGATGAAGATCACCCCTTGGTTGGGTCATTGGGGGCCTCAGATGCCCTGATTTTGCACTGACTTGTCTGAAAAGTCAACCTTTGATCAGATGACTTCCCCATGGAATTTCTTCATGAAAATTGATATGAATACTCCCTATACCATATAGAGACCAATGGAAACAAGAATGACCAAAAAATTTGGGGTTATGGCCTCTGAAACCAAAACCCTAATTTTAGGTCAACTGTGCAGTCAAACCTGGCTCTGCCTCCATACTATTTCCAGTTCTTGTGATTCTTTGGCATTCTTGACCTTGAGGGGATATAATATGATACTTGAACACACATAGACCCCTTTGAAGTGATTGTTGACCTTTGGAGTGGCTCAAGAAGCTCTTGAATTGCTCAGATCACAAACCCTAGATGCAGATGACTTAGAAACAATGCAGTGACTCAAAATTGAGATATGAGATGATATGATTGAGTTTATGCATATGAGGAGATCAAAAGCCATGGTGTGAATGGGTGAGGGAAAATTTGGGGTGTTTACAGCTGCCCCTATTCAAACATGAGTTAGCTGTGTGGGATGTAAGCGACGGCTTAACAGGCCAACAAGATAACTTGTGATTGAATACCAAAGACAGTCCAAAATTTGCACTCACAGAATGAAGAAGAAAAGGGATATAGATTGTAAAAGAAAATAAAGTATATTGTAAAGTGTAGGCGACGGAGAACGACCGTCGAGCAAAGGACGACTGCTGGGTAAAGAGCCATGACGGGGATGGCCGACATGCTGAAAAAAGTGCGGGAAAAGAAGCAATGACGGGGACGGCCGACATGCTGGGGAAAGTGCGGGAAAAGAAACAATGACGGGGACGGCCGACATGCTGGGGATAAAAGAATCATGATGGGGACGGCCATCAAGATAAAGCTGTAAAATTCTATGGGGATTAATGAAACATGACGGGGACGGCCATCAAGTTCATAAAGTAAAGTAACCAACGATGGGGACGGCCATCGGGCTAAAAAGGAAAAGGGACCTCGACGGGGACGGCCATCGGGTTAAAGAATAAATGAAATGAACAGATGATGAGGTACGGTCATCAAAGGTGAAGGACGATCACCTAGCAGGGGACGGCTGCTCTGTTGGGTTAAGATGAGGGACGGTCATCTAAGGTGGAGGACGACCACCTGGCAGGGTACGGCTGCCGAAAATATCGCGACATAGGACGAATGCCGGATAAAAGGTCAACGATGGGGACGGCCATCGGATGAGCATGATGGAGGACGACCATCAAGAGGTGGAGGACGACCACCTAGCAGGGGACGGCTGCTCTCAAGGTTTATCATGACATAGGACGAATGCCAGATAACCAAAATCAACAATAGGGACGGCCATTGGATAAAATGATGAAGGAAGATCATCAAAAGGTGGAGGACGACCACCTAGCAGGGGACGGCTGCTAAATATCAACGATGGGGACGGCCATCGGATGAGCATGATGGAGGACGACCATCAAGAGGTGGAGGACGACCACCTAGCAGGGTACGGCTGCTCTCAGGGTTTATCATGACACAGGACGAGTTGTCAGATAAAAGAAAAACTTTGTTCTGTTGGCGAGCTACTGGGGAATAGTAAACACGGACGAGTGTTTACATCTAAGAAACAAAAGGTATAAGTGTTTGGTATTGTATATAGATTAAAGATGCGGACGAGCATCCTTAAGACTACGATACGGACGAGTATCGGGTAGAAATAAATACTGACGTGCATTCAAAGATGATGATACGGACGAGTATCAACTGGTTATCAGAGAACACGGACGAGTGTTGAATCTGAAGGGACTCTTCTGGGGAAAGGTAGACACAGACGAGTGTCTATATTCAAGAAGACAAGAGTGTTTGACACAGTGTATGGATTAAAGATGCAGACGAGCATCCTTAAGACTATGATATGGACGAGTATCAAGTAGAAACAAACGCTTGACGCATGTTCTGAGATGATGGTACAGACGAGTACCAACGAGTTAACAAAGAACAAGGACTAGTATTGACTCTGAGGGGATTTGAGTGGTATATACAAGATACGGACGAGTATCTGTGTAAGAGTGAGTGGTGTACAGAGATAAGTATTTAACTGCTGGGGAGAGCGACACGGACGAGTGTCAAAAGGAGAAAAGTGTAATATAAACAAGTATCTAATATGCAAAGTGTAGATGACTGCGCTGGGGATACGACACGGACGGGTGTCAAAGGATCGTTATATGTAAGTGTGTGTGAGTGCAAAGAGGACGTCTTTGGGCTTTTTTGCTGGGGTTATGCCACGGATGGATGTCAAAGGGAGTATATACTCTGGTGTTTGGGAGGCAACTGCTTTTGCTGGGGAACTTCCGCTGGGGAAATGAGGGAAGTATTCTGTATATTGACGGATTGTCATTACTCATAAGTGCTGATTCAAAACATGGCTTATGATTATGCTATATGTTTTTTTTTTGCCGTAATTCTCCGTGTTAAAACGGAATGCTACGCTTTGTGGGCGAATTATGATGTGAATGCCATGATTATGCAAAGATACCAAACCGGGACTCGGATCCTGTAGCCACGAAGATCTCTGGCCGATCTGTTTGAAATGGACATCCCAGCTGGGGATGAGATCATTGGTAGATCTGATGATATGATATCTGCTTGGGGATTCGGGTCACTGAGAGACCTAATCCAATAAATGAAAGACCCAGCTGGGGTTTGTAGAAGCTTTCTTTACTCTGTTGTGAGTTCTTTGTGCGTTGTTCTTCTGGATAGAGGCTGAAACTCTGTGGGGAGATAGCTCCTTGACTTTTGTACTCAGCTGAGGGTGAAATGGCAACTCGGCCGGGGAGAAAGAGAGATTATTGAGAGATCTCCCTTGAGATTCTGTTGAAATGGATTCTTGACTCAGCCGGGGACATGGGCGCTTTCTGTGATGCCTGGAAACTCTGGTGGGGATAAGTAGTAAGTGGCAACTCAGCTGGGGAGAAAACACTTTGAGCGTTGAGTGTCGATTTGTCAACTTGTTGGAGTGAAGCTTACATGCCCCAAGTTGCGTTCTGGATATCTACAATCCTGCAAAGATAGGGAAACGCACAAATAATCCCGAGGTATCTCTTACTGGATTCCGTCACAGGAGTTAGGCACTTCTGAGAGTAAGCATATTTCCTGCAAGCACGTTTTTTATTTGAAGATAAACATCTGTATTTCTTATGCATTCAATTTTCTTTTAGATATCAGACATTTTTTGCAAATAAAAATGTACAAGACGAGACGTGACTGAAAATCTGATTTTATTAATTCATATGACCTGAATTGGCGAGATACAGTCAAAGAAGCAAATCCCCTGAAATGAGGAGATTGTTACAAATTGAGAAACAAAATGCTGGCAATGTTGATGGCGCCTTAAGGAGCTTCCTCTCTTGCTATGACTCGTATGACTTTTGACGTTCTTCTCATCTTGCTTTCTGAAGAAGGCTGATTCTGATTGAAGATCGATTCTTTCGAAGCTTACCAAGTTGTAAGTGATACAGACGAATTCAGAGTGCAGTTGTTCGCTTATTCCCTTATTTTGCATGGATCGCCCTTTCGGGTTTTCAATCCATCGGGATACCCATTTTTGCCTGAGCTGTCCAATGCGGCTTTTCAACTCAGCGGGTGTACATTTTTTTTATTTATTTTCCCTTATTTTTGCCCGAGTCTTTTATTCTGTTTTTGACTCGCCGGGATGCCCTATTTTTGCCTGGACTTACATTCTGTTTTTGTGTCCAGCGGGTCATTTTATGCGAAGTATTTTTTAACTGCATCTGAATTCACAGGGGACGGGAAATCTTCACCATCCATGGTGCTGAGCATCAGTGCTCCACCAGAGAAAACTTTCTTTACTACGAATGGTCCTTCATAGTTCGGAGTCCATTTTCCCCTGTGGTCTGTATGAGGAGGGGGGATTCTTTTCAGCACAAGATCTCCTACTCGGTACTCTCGGTGCCTGACTTTCTGATAGAAGGCTTTCTTCATTTTTTTCTGATACAACTACCCATGACAGATTGCAGCCAATCTCTTCTCTTCAATCAGACTCAGTTGTTCGTATCGGGACCTAACCCATTCTGCTTCACTCAGTTTAACATCCATTAGTACCCGCAGAGAGGGTAATTCAACTTCAACAGGTAGGACTGCTTCCATACCATACACAAGCTGATACGGTGTTGCCCCAGTGGATGTTCTGATTGACGTGCGGTACCCATGCAAGGCAAACGGTAGCATTTCATGCCAGTCTTTGTAGGTGATTACCATCTTCTGCACAATCTTCTTGATGTTCTTATTTGCTGCCTCGACAGCGCCATTCATCTTTGGCCTATAAGGAGAAGAATTGTGATGTTGAATCTTGAAGTCCCGGCACAGCTCTGCCATCATTTTGTTGTTCAAGTTGGAACTATTATTTGTAATGATTCTCTCGGGAACTCCGTATCGACAGATGATATCTCTCTTCAGAAATCTGGCTACCACCTGCCTTGTAACATTGGCATAGGAAGCTGCTTCGACCCACTTGGTGAAATAGTCAATGGCGACCAGGATGAATCTGTGGCCATTCGAAGCAGTTGGCTCAATCTTACCAATCATGTCGATGCCCCACATAGCAAAGGGCCAGGGTGAAGACATTATGTTCAAAGGATTGGGAGGCACATGCACCTTATCTGCATAAATCTGGCATTTGTGGCATTTCCGGGCATATGCACAACAGTCGGCATCCATCGTGATCCAGTAATAACCTGACCTTAGCAATTTCTTAGCCATGGCATGTCCTCCAGCATGGGTACCAAAGGATCCTTCGTGCACTTCATGCATTAACAAATCTGCTTCTGTCTTGTCCACACATCTGAGGAGTACCATATCAAAGTTCCTTTTGTATAAAGACCCATCAGTGTTCAAGAAGAAACTACCAGCAAGCCTTCTCAAAGTCTTCTTATCATTGGAAGATGCCCCAGGTGGGTATGTTTGGTCCTCCAAGAAGCACTTAATGTCATGGAACCAAGGCTTATCATCTTTAACAACATCTGCTGCGAACACATATGCTGGTCTGTCAAGTCTGGATACTGAGATCTGAGGTACAAAGTTGGCAGTCTGAACTTTGATCATGGACGAAATGGTAGCCAGAGCATCTGCAAACTGATTCTCCTCCCGGGGGATATACTCAAGCTTGACTGTTGTAAAGAAAGTCAATAACCTCCTTGTATAATCCCTGTAAGGTATCAGATGATCTTGGTGGGTATACCATTTGCCGTTGGTTTGATTGATTACCAAAGCTGAATCTCCGAATACGGTCAATGTCTTGATCCTGAGGTCAATGGCTTCCTCGAGACCCATAATGCAAGCTTCGTATTCAGCTTCGTTGTTAGTGCAGTTGAAAGTGAGTTTTGCCGAGAAAGGCATGTGAACTCCTTCAGGTGTAATGAGTACTGCACCAACACCACGGCCATTCATATTAACAGCCCCATCAAACATCATAGTCCATTCCTCTTCCGGGTCAGGCCCTTCAGTGTGAACAGGCTCTTCATGATCTTTTGCCTTTATGAACATGATGTCTTCATCAGGGAAGTCAAATCTCATAGGCTGGTAATCATCAATAGGTTGCTCAGCAAGATATTCAGACAATACACTGCCCTTGATGGCTTTCTGAGATGTGTATTGGATGTCATACTCTGTAAGGATCATTTGCCATCTTGCAACCCGTCCGGTAAGTGCTGGCTTCTCGAATATGTACTTGACTGGGTCCATCTTTGAGATCAACAAAGTAGTGTGGGTCAACATATACTGTCTCAGTCGGCGAGCAGCCCACGCTAAAGCACAACAAGTTTTCTCGAGCAGTGAATAACGTTGTTCACAGTCGGTAAACTTTTTGCTTAGGTAGTATATTGCGTACTCTTTTCGACCAGACTCGTCATGCTGGCCCAGCACACACCCCATTGACTCTTCTAATACTGTCAGGTACATTATCAGAGGTCTTCCTTCAACTGGAGGCATAAGGATTGGAGGCTCTTGTAAGTATTCCTTGATCTTGTCAAAAGCTTTCTGGCAGTCTTCGTTCCACCTGACCGTCTGTTCCTTTCTCAACAATTTGAACAAGGGTTCACAGGTTGCCGTAAGGTGAGATATGAACCGTGAAATGTAGTTCAATCGACCTAAGAACCCTCGAACTTCCTTCTCTGTCTTCGGTGCAGGCATTTCTTGAATGGCTTTGACTTTATCAGGGTCAACTTCAATCCCTTTTTCACTTACAATAAAACCCAGCAGCTTACCAGATCTCACCCCGAATGTGCATTTGTTGGGGTTTAACTTCAATTGGTACTTCCTCAGACGCTTGAACAGCTTTAGCAGATTTACCAGGTGGTCTTCTTCAGTGAGGGACTTGGCAATCATGTCATCCACGTAACATTCGATTTCCTTATGGATCATATCGTGGAATAATGTCACCATAGCCCGTTGATACGTCGCACCGGCATTCTTGAGCCCAAATGGCATCACCTTGTAGCAGAACGTGCCCCAGGGTGTGATGAAGGTTGTCTTCTCCATGTCTTCAGGTGACATCTTAATCTGGTTGTATCCTGAAAATCCATCCATGAAGGAGAATACCGAGAACTGAGCTGTGTTATCCACCAATACATCAATGTGAGGTAAAGGGAAATCATCTTTCGGGCTAGCTCTGTTCAGATCCCGGTAGTCAACACACATTCTTACCTTGTCGTCCTTCTTGGGCACAGGTACTATGTTAGCAACCCACGGTGGATAGCTAGTTACGGCAAGGAAACCGGCGTCCCATTGCTTTTGTACCTCTTCCTTGATCTTCATTGCCATGTCTGGACGAGTACGGCGCAGTTTCTGTTTAACCGGCGGGCATTCTTCTCTCAAAGGCAGCTTGTGCACAACAATGTCGGTGTCCAACCCTGGCATATCCTGATAAGACCAAGCAAACACGTCCACATACTCTTGAAGCAGGTCAATCAGTTGTCTCTTTACTGAGTCTTGTAGGCAGGCCCCGATTTTAACTTCTTTCACGTCTTCGTCCGTACCAAGATTAATCGTCTCAACCTCCTCCTGGTGAGGAGTAATAACCTTTTCCTCTTGTCTTAACAACCTGGCTAGCTCTTCAGGAAGCTCATATTCTTCTTCAACCCCTTCATCAGCTTGATTGATTGGATTGTCAAAGTCATACGAAGTCATAGCCGTGCTGTTGTCGGTGCTGTCTGGAAGGCACACTCTGCAAGGGTTCATTTGTTCATTTCAGTGATTTGATTTTAATCTTGTTTAGAAAAGTGAAATAAAGTTGTCATTTTGAAAACACTGCCATTTATTTTTTGTACAAAAAGAAAAATGGAAAAACAGTGAGCGGAAAAGAAAAAGACTCGTTTGCAAAAAGATGTCTGATATTTCATTGATTAATCTTGTTGCACAAAAAGTACAGATGGCTCGATTACAAAATGAGTCTTGTCATCTTGGGCAAGATGCAAGACTTTGATGCATGCTATAGAAATACAGGAAATAATAATTACTCTGCATGAGTAACTCTTATAATTTCCTGGGAAGACCAGTTCGAGATACTGCTCCCCGGGATCTTTGGACGAATCCAGCTTTCCAGGTTGCATTCTTCTTCCAGCTCGTCTTCCACATTGTTGACAGCATCAGGGGTGAGCATCCCCCCACTCACAAAGTTGGGCTCTTTCGCAGCCTCTGCTTGATCTTGTTGAGTTGGTTTGTAACCCAACCCAAATCTATCCTCTTTCTTCTCCACCGGTAGCAGTTTGCCCCAGCCTTGGGCACTTCCTTCCTCAACAACCTTCCGGGCTCGTTGGTATGATGTCATTGAAGTTCCAGGTACAGCAGAAGTTTCATTTACATTCAAGGCCTCGAACCCCTGACTCATTGTTTCATGGATCTCCCCATCCATCTCAATGTATTTATAAGTAGCCAGGTGGCTGACAAAAATATCCTCCTCTCCACAGATTGTAACGATTTGACCCTCCCACTCGTATTTTAACTTCTGGTGAAGGGTTGAGGTCACGGCGCCAGCGGCGTGAATCCATGGCCTACCCAATAGACAGCTGTAGGCAGGCTGTATATCCATCACGTAGAAGGTCGTTTTGAAAGTTTGCGGGCCAATCGTTATGGGCAACTCAATCTCTCCCAGAACCGATCTCTTTGAACCATCAAAGGCTCTCACCACCAGGTTGCTGGGTCTTAACGCCAATCCGTCATACTCTAGCTTCACCAAGGCCTTTTTAGGTAAGACATTGAGGGATGACCCCGTGTCTACCAGCACATGGGAAAGGACTGCACCTTTACATTCCATGGTTATGTGCAAGGCCTTGTTATGGTTGCGGCCTTCCGTCGTCAAATCAATGTTGGTGAACCCTAGTCCATGACTAGCATTAACATTTCCAACTACAGCTTCCAGCTGATTGACAGTGATCTCTTCAGGCACGTAAGCTGCGTGCAAGACTTTGAGTAGTGCATTCCGATGGGCCTCGGAGCACATACGCAATGATAGGATTGAGATCTTGGAAGGCGTCTGGTGAAGCTGATCCACTATTTTGTAATCACTCTTCTTGATGATTCGCATGAACTCATCAACTTCTTGGTCAAAGGGTGTTTTCAAAGCTTCTTTGACAACCTGCTCTTCCTGCACCAAGCTTTTCCCTTTTGCCTTGGCAGCAGCTTCTGCTTCGGCAGTGGGTCTTTGAGTTTGTGGAGCAAAGAGACGTCCGCTCCGAGTGAAGCCTCCGCCTCCTCCCACATTGTCTATCTGTGGTGCAGGGGTTGATGATTCAAAAGTGATTTTTTGTCCTTCGCAGTACAGGTCAGAGCCGTAATGCCAGGGGATGGCATTACTGCTTTCATAAGGTACTGGTCCAGGCACCGTGATAGTGACTGGACTGATTGCAACTGCGGAAGGAATTGTGATAGTCTGTGGATCGTAATATATCGTGACTGGTGCTCTGATGGGAGCAGCACTTTGTGAGTTGTAAGCTGAATTATTCTCAGGATCGTAATAAATGGTAACGGTTGAGACATCTTCATTGTTTGTTGCTGATGTTGTAGGTGACATTGTCGGAAGAATGGATGTTGTTGTTGTAGGAGATTCAAAGTGGAGTGGTGCTGAAGCTGTAGAAGGAACATTTGTCGATATCTGGTCAGTTGAAATGACAGATGAAGTACTTGTTGATGAAGCCGAAGAATTGTCGGGAACAATGGTTGTTGCAGTTGTAGGAGATACTGGAATTGTTGCTGATGAGACTGCTGGATTTGTAGGAAATGACGTGGTGATTTGAAGTTGGCCACTCTGAATAAGACCGTCTATGCCATTCCTCAAGTCATCGCACCCATTTACTGAAATATTGCAGTAAGCGCACCCTAACTCACACCCCGGGAACATTTGACATTCGAGGAGTTGAGCCTTAATTTCTACCAACGGTGTCCGGATCTGACCCACACTGGTTATTAAATAAGACGGCTTGTCTTCTTCAATAGCGTTAATTCTGGGACCTCCGTGGTTTGGCATTGGGTTCTTATTAACATTGGGTGGTGGTGCGAAATTCAGGGCCTTAGAGTCTACCAGGTCTTGTACCTTCATGTGCAAGGCTCTGCACTTTTCTGTACTGTGGCCAGGTGCATTTGAATGAAAAGCAGATCTGGCTTTGGAGTCATAATTTCTTGGCAGACTATTAGGATCCGGAGGTGCCAGCGTCCTTAGCTCAACCAGGTTGAGTTTCAGGAGTTGTGGCAGTAGTGTTGCATATGGCATAGGGATCGGATCGATCACCCTATTGGCTTGAGATGGCCTCTGTTGGAATGGCCTTTGTTGATTGTTTTTGTTGGCGTTGTTGTAGTTTCTCGGTGGATACTGAGCTTGTTGATGGTACTGAGGTTGTTGCTGATAGTTTTGCTGCGGAGGTTGATAAGCTGGTTGTGGATGAGCCGAAGCGGGAATGGTGACTGCTGCCACAGACCTGTGCACAAATTGAGGTCTGCCCCTGTTGGTGTGGATGGCATTGGTCTCGCCAGTTCTTCTTGGGCCTGCAAAAGGCTTCCTTGTATTGCTGGACGAGCTGGCACCATTGTCAGAAATCTTGCCCATCTTTAACAGGCTCTCAATTCTTTCCCCAGCTATGACAACATCTGCAAAGCTAGTGGAAGAGAAAGCGGCCAGCCTGTCAATATATGTTCCCTGGAGGGTGTTCATAAACATATCTACCATTTCCCTCTCAGACATAGGTGGCTGAACAGCAGCAGCCAATTGCCTCCATCTCTGGGCATATTCTCGGAAACTCTCCCTTGAAGACTGTGACATTCCCATCAGGAGGGTCCTGTTGGGTGCCATATCTAAGTTGTACTGATACTGTCTGATAAAGGCCTCTGCCAGGTCCTTCCAACACCTGATAGTCGCTCTTGTCAGATGAGAGTACCATTCTCTTGACGCTCCAGTTAAGCTATCCTCGAAATAGAACATCCAGAGCTTCTCGTCCATGGTGTAGGCCTTCAGCCTCCCCAGAAATGATTGTAAATGGATCCGGGGGCATGAAGTCCCGTTGTATTTTTCAAAACAAGGAGGCTTAAACTTATGGGGAATCCTGACCCCTTCTACCAAGCCCATGTCCATAACGTCAAAACCCAAAGAGTTCTGAGACTCCAAGGATCTTAACTTCTCAGCTATCTCATCCAACCTTCTGTCATAAGCTTCTTCCCCAGCACCCATTACTGTGAACTGATCCTCTTGGGGGTCTTCTTGCAGTACCCTGCCTGCAGTGGCAGTCCCTTGAACATTTGCAGGGATGTTGACCTCAGGATGGAGGTGGGGTCCAAAGACTGGGGGATTGACATGAGGTTGGACCCTCTCGTTGTTGCTTGTGCTAGCAGTCCCTATATGTGGATCTTCTTGATTTTGCCCTTCCACCATGGCTCTCAATCTTTCTTGGCTCTGAGCCATGTTGTTCATCACTTCCATGAACTGCGTCATCTGTGTTCTCATTTCCAATCTTTCGTTTGCCATTTGGTTTCTGACCTCTGCAAGGTCCTGCTGTACCTGATCCATTTGTATGCCCGGAAGGTTGTTACGGGTTGGATAACGGTGCGGACGGTTGAGGGGAAATACCCGGCGTCGAGCAATAGTTCCTGAACATCACAACAGAGTTAGCAACAATAAAACAAAAACCTACAAAACAAACAAAAGGTTAGCATGCAATGCAGTATGCTTATTTGTTCTCAAGGTATCCGGTTTGGCATTTAGTTTTGACCCTTCCAGACCCTCGAAGATGCTGTTGATATTGCTTTTGAAGTAAACTCGGACGGAACAAACTAATACATATATTACAAAAGGCAAATGGTACATAGTTTGTTTACAAATACAAACCCTCTGAGGGGTCAAAATACATTACAAGAAAAGAAAATAAAAGTACATGGAATGAAAGCAACAACAAGCAAATGGTCAAACACCAAGACCAAACTCATCCTCCCGAACTTCCTTGAGAAGTGCTTCGGTCACAGGATCAGCTGGACGCTCCGTGAGATTCCTGATGAGGAGATTCCGGGTAGTAACAACTGTGGTTAGCTTCTTGTGTTGATTTTGGTCTTTTGACCTCTTCACTCCTGCTCTGATCTTCAGCTCTGATATCTCCCTCTGGGCTGCTGCCAGGGCTTCTTGCTGCTCTTTTGCACTAGCTTCCAGCTGCTCTATCTTGTCTTGGACCCTCTTATCCTCCAGAGTACGAGCTTCGGTGATCCTGACCCACCGAGCTTGACTCTCTTTCAGATACAAGTCTGTCCTGGCCCTCTGGAACTGGGCTTCCTTGCAAGCATTCTTCAGAATTTGTTCTCCAGCCCTAGACTTCTTGATATAATCCTCAGACTTTTCAATTCTAGCCAGATGCTCTACTTTCAGCTTCTCCAACCTCTCAATGTCCATTCTACCATCACTCCTTTCCCGGAGGGTCTTCTGCAAAGCCTGAGTTAACTTCTCATTTCTTTCCTTCAAGCTCTCAAACTCCTCCAAACTGATAGTGGCAGGGGGTGGTGCTGAGGATGGTCCAGGCATATCCTCCATGGTAAAGGGCATCCCAGAGAATTGAGCCCTGGCATGGGACCACTCATAATATTGTGCTGATGCCACATTGTTGCACTTCCCCAGAATGGTTACTCCCTTGGTTTGAACATTGTCCCAGGACCAGGCTGCCTGCCTAACAATAGCCAGATTAGGCTTGTTCTCACAATAGAGAGTCTCAACCAAGTCTTGTGCCCTAGGAGTGTGGACCAGTGTATAGCCCAGTTGTCTTTTGAACAGCAGAGGGTTGTAATTAATACTACCCTTAACTCCTATTAGGGGCACATTGGGAAAATGCCCACAGCTGGTGATGATATCCCTGCCTTTTGTGCTTTGAGTGCACCACCTGATATCAGCTAAAGTTAGAGCAGTGAGTCTTCTAGCCCAGTTTCTCTGCTGATGAGGATTCAAAAATGCATCTGTCCTGGGCAAATGCCTGAGAATCCAAGTATGGAACAAAGGAGCACAACACCTCACTAATCTCCCCCTCTGCTTTTCATTCCTCTGATGCACTGAATAATAGAGATCCCCCAATAAAGTGGGCACTGGGTTCCTCAGGATGAAAAGATGGATTGCATTATTGCTAATGAATCGAGGCTCATCTGCAAATAATATGATCCCATATATGCTTAAGGCCAATAAAGCACAGACAGCTTTCCACTCTCCCAAAGAAGCTTTCAGGGTAGCTTGAGAGACCAAGAAATCCAGATGGAAGCCAGGGATTCCAGCCTTAGAAGTCATATGCTGCCCAATCAAGACTGATTCCAGATGCAAAGCCTTTGCTACTTCCTCATTACCAGGAAAGACCATCTCAGGGTTGAAAGGGATTCCACCCCTGATAGGTATACCAACCAATGACGAGTATTCTTCCAATAAAGGGCCCAGCTGAAAGTCCTGAAAAGTGAAACACCTCAGTGGGGGATCATAAAATTGAAGGCAAGTGTGGATCAGGCTTCTCTGTGAAGGGTCCAGATCCATAACCATATCAAGTATATCTCCATAGTGTTCCCTGAACAGTGGTATATGGTCTGGAGTGATCAGGGTCTGAATCCTCCTGATGTCAGCCAGCTCTGGCTGGAAGAAGTGGTAGGTGATGTTACTCTTTTTAGGTGCCATGAGGATGAGTGGAGATAGGTGCTGATGATAATACTGAAGAATGGGCCACTGATTGGCTGGTGCAGGTAACTGAAGTAGATAGCTGATAGCTGAAGCAGATGCTGATGAAGATAGGTCAATACTGATGATGGGGTCAAAACCAAGCCAAATGAAAATGGATACCCTGAAAAACAAATAAACAAATGTCAATATGATGCAATGAGTATGTATGCAAATGATATGCAAGGGTTTGTGACTGAGCTGGATCTGATCAAGTGCTCTGATATAAGCCCAGGTATATTCAAGAAATCCAGATGGAGGTCTATAAATCCGGTAACCAGGGTGGGGGACTCAAATAAAGAGTCACATGTCCAGGGTTTAGAATCACAAGAACTGTTCCAACATGGAGTACTCTTAATCAAATCAAAAGTAATAGGGTATGTTGAGGCCAAGGGTACCTGCAAACCTGTAAATAGCCCAACCCCCTCACAGGTGGTGTTCTAAAACAAGGATCCTCAGATTTGGATCAGTTATGAGAAGTGTAAACACTTCTAACCCGGAGGTACAGTGTTTACAATAACCATAAAAGTTCCTCCTCTAATTCACCTCAGTTTCTGAAGGTCAATACTAAAGGTCATCCAGACTTAGCAGGCTTCCCAGATAGCCCTAGCATTGCAGGAAATCTGCAACACAGAGTTCTCAAGAAGAAACCCATATCTGAACCGTGTTTCATATTCCCGCACCAGACCGAGATGGAATGGGAAAGAATATGAACCACTCTAGCCTAGGTGTCACTCAGGTCCCAGGTATAGGACCTTAACTCTCAATGAAACACCCACCCACCAAAGCAAACCAGATCCAGCCAGACAGCATGACAGTATGATATATGTAAAGCAGTAAAGAAAGTAATAAAACAAACTGTACATAAAGCAATAAATAAAATAAATACACCAGCACAGATAGCACATAACACCCCAATAAACACAAATCAATCAAGCTTTAGGAGGAACCCACAAAAAAGAACCAGAAGCCCTGGTTGCAGTATAAGGGTCCCCAGCAGAGTCGCCAAGCTGTCGCTCCCACCAAATGAAGCCAGGTCAAATGGGGTACAGACGCGAACGGTCGGCGAAGGGAACAGTGAGAACACACAGCCGTGAACTCACTGGAGATGAATAGAGTCGCCAGCTAGGCATTTTTATCCCGTAGGAAAGGTAATGCTGCATAGACCTAGAAAGAGATGGATAAGACGGTTGCGAACCAGAGAGACTGAGAAAGGGGGTTGGTTACAACCTGGGAAGGTATTAGCACCCAGATTGTCCGCCGTACTCGACGGGATCCACGCTTAAAAGATTTGTGCTTTAAAGGGGTAGTGTCAGTGCAGTTTGTGTGCAAAAGAAGTGCAAAGTGTGATATATGCAGTGTCAGTGTAAGGAATAAGAATGAATTGCTCAAGATCATGAGGCTTAAAGAATGAGGCTAGAAAGAGGGGGAATATACAGAGACTTATGTTCGATAACTGTTAAGTTATGCCTACGTATCCTCTCGTGCAATGAGGAAGTCAGAACACCGTAGTTCGACCCAAAGAGACTGAAAGGTGAATTGACTTGATGAACTGCTTACTTGCCTATGCTCAAGTGTATGACCTGTCTGGCTCAGGTTCAAATTGTCTTGCATTAGACGGAAGAAGCAAGTTCTCGTTTATGAATGAAGGTGATGAGAAAAAAATCCCGAAGGAGACGATTATTGTTTGTTTTTGAGTTTTCAGTCTTTTATTGCTTTTTGAAGTTTGTCATAAGTTAATGAGCTTAAGCTTAAACCAATGGATTTAGTAAACTCATCACATCTTCCCTCCGATTAGGGGTAATGAGAATACCTTAAGTGTGAAGTCAGCTTCTCACACTTAAACACCTTTGGTGTAGGATTAAGATCATTAACCTACTTGTGATTAATTAGATGTTTTTGTTGTTTTTTTGTTTAGTGTTAAGTAATAAGGTTAAGCCATAATCAGGGATTAAACAGACTCATTACACCATCCTAATAGAAGGATAATAGATGAGAATGTTTAAGCTGAGGAATGCTCCTCAACTTAATCCATGATTAGGGATTAAACTCGTGACAAAACAAGCCTTTGATTAGGTGGATTTTATTTAATGATATGATGATGAAGTGAGTTTTATGATTTGTATGACAACTTGAGGGGGACTTGTCCATTAACACTAGGGTTAGTCCTTCTTAACCAATTAAGGAAGAATTAGAACCCTAATGCAAGGCCCAAGTTACAAGCTTGATGTCTTGATAATTATTAAGTGATTTGATTAAAGGAGTTAAACACATGAAGGATTTAACACTTAGGATTAAAGTTATACACTCCATCCTAAGAGAAGGATGCAGGCATAAGCTTAATCACAAAGCCTTAAAGCCTTTAGGGTTTAGTCCCTGATTATGAGATGAGAAGAGAAGACTCAAAGAGACACAAAGGTGAAAACTAAGAGGGGAGACTAAACAAAACCCTAATCATTGTCATGCTTGGTTGTTCCTAAGGTTTGTGAGGTTTACAAGAGAAGCCTTCAATGGAACCACCAGGAAGCAGATGAAAGGATCAAGAGAAGCAAAGCAACTTGCTTCATTCAAGAAGTCAAGTCACTTGAAGAAAGAAAGTGGGAAGAAGAAGAATGAGCAAGCTCAATCTCAAACACATATAAAAATGCAGCATGGATGCAAGAGAAAGATGAAGAGAAGTTATGAGAAGTGAAGGCAAATTCACTTCTCAAATCCACTTACCACCTGAAAAGTTAGAAAAGGAATGCAATGCAATGTGAAATGAGATGAAATGATATGATGAAAAAACAAACCAGCAGCATACTTATGATGCTAATGATGCTATGGGATGCTACAAACCAGAAACAACACATGTGAATGATCATACAAGTTTATGAATGCAAATGAAACAAGTTAAGAACCAAGAACATACATGAAAAGTTATGGAATGCACATGGCATACAACATGACAAATGCAAGATGCAATGATCAAGCATGCTTTCAATATGTCTTATGATGTTCAATGAATCAAATGGAGGCATGGAATGTCATGGCAAATCATGTTATGTAAGAAAATGCAAGATGGATGCATATGGAAGCCCAAATTAAGGGTTTATGAACAAAGCAACAAACACAAACCAAAATCAGAAGCAAACAACATCACAAAAAATTGCAAATGCACTCAGAGGATCCCTAATCCTATACTAACTCACTTCCCAAAGGAGAGGTTTCAACGCTTAACCAAATTCAAGTTATGATTTTTCTAAGTTTTATAGGGTTTTAGGGTTCCTAAACAAGAAAATTACCAAACAAATTGAAAATGAAAGATCAAATCATGACCATTTAATCTCACAAACTACATGCTAAACACAATGCAATGCAAAAAGAATCAATGTCCAACTCTTCATGGTTAGGCAGAAATGATTTTTTGAAGTTTGGATCAAAATAATGCACAAAAATGATTTTAATTCAATGAAAAATTCTCAAAATGCATCAAGATCAAAAAAGAAATTTGGTTTGAAGGTTGGACAATGTTTCTAAATGTCTTAGAACATTTCATGAATTTTTTGGTGATTTTTAAATACCTAAAAGTATTTTTAATAAATTAATTTTCATTAATCAATTAAAAATAAACTTTTAAATATTTAAAAGTACTTTTTTAATGCTAAAAATGAAAATAAAAATATTTTTGAGTGTTAAAAATTAATGAAACTCTTGACAAAAAGTTTCATAATTTTTAAAACATTTTTGCTATTTTAAATAAATCGTAGAAAATAAATATGAAATAAATGAATTAAAACAAAGAAAAAGAAAAGTCAACTGAATGGAGGGCCCAGATGAATCCTGGAAAGAAAAAGATTGACCACGCGCGCAATCCAGTGGCCCAAATTCAAACTGAGTTAAATATAATTATGAATTAATTAATGATAGTTAGGGTTTCTAATGGTGAATCTGGACCATTCATCCACGCGCGAAGTCAACCTGGTCAGCCAATCCAACGCACGAAATTCAAATCTCATTTAATTACAGGATTAAAACCCTAATGATTTTCAGGTGGCCGGAGAAGACCTCCAGTCGTCTTCTCCGGTGGGAACCCCACCTGAAAATCCCTAAAATCCTCAAAACACAACAAAAATGGAATCTAAGAACACAGAAATGATCCCCATGACCCCCTGAATCAAAACCCTAAAACAAACATCATTTATCTTTCCTTAATCACATGAATCGAAACAAAACATTTTTTAGGTCAGGGAGTTTCAGAACACGATTAAACTCTTATTCCTTCACCATTTACAAAACTAAAGACATCAGAGCAATCAGTGAATCATGAAGAACAACTTAAGAACTTTAAAAATGATTTCTGGAAAAAATGTTCTTGAGCTACCTGAGTTTCGAAGCTTTCACTCTTGCAACTTTCTGACCCCTTCCTTTGATGCAAACCACTCCTTGTGACCCCTTGATGATGTTTGGATGCTTAGAAGAAGTTTATGCTGGCTGGTTAGGGAGTTTGAACAAGTTCTGTTCAAGCTCAGGTGGAAATGGTGTTTGTGATTCAGGCTGTTTCAGGCAAAGGTGAAGGGTTCTTTATGATCAGGATGATGAATGGAGAAGGTTTGTGAAGTTTGTTCAAGTGTTTGTGAGCTGTGGAATGAGATTCGAAAGTTCTGGCTTTGAGAGTGAAAAATGGGGAAGCTCAGTTCTTGCTTGGTTCAGGCTTGTGTCTTGCTGGTTTTGGCTCAGTGAAGCCAGGTGAGTTGATTAGTGGAGTTGGTTTTTGTGTTTTTGAGTTGTGTAGAGAGATTCGAAGAGAAATGCAAGTTGGAGTGAGTTTGTGTATGTGATGTTCTTGTGTGTTTCAGCCTTGCTTGTTATGTGAAATGGCTAGCATTTTGTTTGCATAAATTAATCCCATTGGTCAGATGATGTGACTTGGCCTTTATTGATTGGGATGGCCCCTTTTGCAAAATGTCAACTTTGGTGTAAGGAGGGCATGGGATACATTGCTAGCTTGGTACAAAAGGATTGACTTGCGCAGCATGGTGAGGGGAGAGAGCTAGGGTGGTTCAGCAGCCAAGGCAACAAGTGGGTGAAGTGTGATGATGGTTTTTGCAAGTTGATCACCTTTGGTTCATATGGAAATGCCTTGCTTCACAAACCATGAAAAATGAGAAATACTTAGTCCATTCTGAACTTTAGGTCACATGTGATGTTTATGTGATGGTTAGACATGAATTAGAGGTCACAAATGCCTTGGTACTAAGTTTTTGCAAGTTTCTCACTTGGTGCATATCTTGAAAATTAGTGATTTTTGCCAACTTTGACACACCATAACTTTTGATCCAAAATGAATTAGGTCATGTTCTTGTACTTTTTGAAAAGGGAAAGATCTAATCTACAACTTTCATGACCAAAGTTTTTCCATTTGAAGCATTTTTGGATCAAAAAGTAAGGGTTGAAAAAGTTGCATAAAATGACATTTCATTAAAAGTCAACCATGCCCTAAAAAGTCAACTTTGCAAAAACTTGTAATTCTTGAATTTTGTGAACTTCAACCTTCTTCCATGATCAAATAAAGATCATATAAACTCAAAATGATGAAGATCACCCCTTGGTTGGGTCATTGGGGGCCTCAGATGCCCTGATTTTGCACTGACTTGTCTGAAAAGTCAACCTTTGATCAGATGACTTCCCCATGGAATTTATTCATGAAAATTGATATGCATACTCCCTATACCATATAGAGACCAATGGAAACAAGAATGACCAAAAAATTTGGGGTTATGGCCTCTGAAACCAAAACCCTAATTTTAGGTCAACTGTGCAGTCAAACCTGGCTCTGCCTCCATACTATTTCCAGTTCTTGTGATTCTTTGGCATTCTTGACCTTGAGGGGATATAATATGATACTTGAACACACATAGACCCCTTTGAAGTGATTGTTGACCTTTGGAGTGGCTCAAGAAGCTCTTGAATTGCTCAGATCACAAACCCTAGATGCAGATGACTTAGAAACAATGCAGTGACTCAAAATTGAGATATGAGATGATATGATTGAGTTTATGCATATGAGGAGATCACAAGCCATGGTGTGAATGGGTGAGGGCAAATTTGGGGTGTTTACAACAGTTAACCGGCGAAACCGAAATTTCAAAAACAAATAATTCCCGCCATTTTCCTTGATGAATTGGACTCCGAGCCGAACACAAAAGTTGTAGAGAATACCGAAATAGTCTAAAATATTGAGTTTCAAGCCAAAATAAGTTTCCGAGCATAAGTTACAACTTTTGCAAACTGCACCATAAAACTGATGTTTTGCTTAAACTCCTCTGAATCAACCGAGAACTTTTGGCTTCTTCTGAGATTCTTGTGCACGTGTCACATGAAGAAATAAAGGTCAGTCGCAACCTGTGAAAGCTAAAATGGAGATGTATGTTCATGTATGTTTATTATGCAATTGTGATCTAAATGCAATGCAATGTATGAAAGGATATGCTAAATGGCATGAAAATGAGAGGGCAAATTTTGGGGTGTTACAGCTGCCCCTATTCAATCATTTGCAGACTTGAATGGATAACTGCAACAGCTTTTAGACGTTCAAGGTATGGAGTGATTGAATACTCGAATAAAACCTGAAAATTTGCACACTGAGGGCAACATAAATGCCATCTGCCCATTTATTTATTTATATATTTTTTGTTTTGACCTCTGAATAGGTAGCGGAGATAGAACCAAGTGGAAATATGCCGGGAAGAATGCCATCCTCGAATGACCACTCACACGGGATCCTCGGATCCAGTACTGAAACCCTTCTCGAATAGAAATACAATGGTATACTGGCCGCAGGCGATAACCATCAACAACAAAGACTGACCTCGGACAAACTTTGCAAACGAGACAAACTGACCTCAATCAATAAGCTCAAGAAGTGAACTACTATCCTCGAATAATAGCCACACAAAACAAACAAGACCAACCGCAGAAGGACTTGAAGAAAAGAAATGCCATCCTAGAACGACAATCCAAAAGATCCTCGGATCTAACACGAAACCATCCTCTAATGGAGACGCAAAGGTATACCAGCCTCGACTGATAACCAAACACAAAGCTGACCTCAGACAGACTTTGCAAAAGAGACAAACTGACCTCGATCAATAAGCTCGAAAAGTGAACTACTATCCTCGAATAATAGCCACACAAAACAACTAGACCAACCTCGGAAGGACTTGAAGAAAAGAATGTCATCCTCGAATGACAATCCAAAAGATCCTCGGATCTAACACGAAACCATCCTCGAATGGAGACGCAAAGGTATACCAGCCTCGACTGATAACCAAACATAAAGCTAACCTCAAACAGACTTTGCAAAAGAGACAAACTGACCTCGATCAATAAGCTCGAAAAGTGAACTACTATCCTCGAATAATAGCCACACAAAACAACAAGACCAACCTCGGAAGGACTTGAAGAAAAGAATGCCATCCTCGAATGACAATCCAAAAGATCCTCGGATCTAACACGAAACCATCCTAGAATGGAGACGCAAAGGTATACCAGCCTCGACTGATAACCAAACACAAAGCTGACCTCAGACAGACTTTGCAAAAGAGACAAACTGACCTCGATCAATAAGCTCGAAAAGTGAACTACTATCCTTGAATAATAGCCACACAAAACAACAAGACCAACCTCGGAAGGACTTGAAGAAAAGAAATGACATCCTCGAATGACAAATCAAAAAGATCCTCGGATCTAACGCGAAACCATCCTCGAATGGAGACGCAAAGGTATACCAGCCTCGATTGATAACCACACACAAAGCTGACCTCAGACAGACTTTGCAAAAGAGACAAACTGACCTCGATCAATAAGCTCGAAAAGTGAACTACTATCCTCGAATAATAGCCACACAAAACAACAAGACCAACCTCGGAAGGACTTGAAGAAAAGAAATGTCATCCTCGAATGACAATCCAAAAGATCCTCGGATCTAACACGAAACCATCCTCGAATGGAGACGCAAAGGTATATCGGCCGCAGGCGGTAACCAAACACAAAGAAAATAGGACAAGATGGAACGGGATCGTTGTACATAAACGAGAGCCCAAGCAAACAGGACCGTTATACAAAACGGGAACCTGCGACGTGACTGTTGTACCAAACAAGACGCGGAATAAGCGACGAACATTGACTTGAAAAGACAAGGATGTCTGAAAAATGATGTTGGTATCCTCTGTGCGGAGTACTTCATGTTGAGAAGATATTATAAGTCGTACGTAATATACCTCAAAACTGGCCCATGCTGGCATGCATATGTTTGAATTTTTCTATGGCGTAATGCTCCGGAATGATGGAAATGCTACGCTTTGGAGAATGTGAATGTAATGATGATTATGCGTATGCAAATGCAAAGGATCTCCCGGAAAGGAGGCTGCAGGCATCCCAAATAGCTTGACTAGGGAGGAATAGTGATCACTGGATTGATCTGGTTCATCTTAATAAGGAGGAGACAACTCTGTGGGGAAAGTTGTCAATGATGCACCGACCCTGAACTGCCGGCATTGCCAAAAATAAATTGGACTTTAAGATTGGAGAACCAAGACCCTGCTGGAGATGGACTCTTCTTGAACTCTGACAGGGAAGTGAGGACCTCCTGACTTGGCTGGGAGCCAAAGGCATGATACTGCTGAGGAAGCAACCTGTTGGGGAGGAATGACACCCCTTATACTGCTGAGAATTGCCCCTGTCTGAAGGGAAACTTCTGCTTGGGGATGACACCCACCTTCTACTACCTTACTGGGAGAAATTTCCGCTTCCACCTTACTGGGGATGATATATAATGTCAATGATAGAGCTTCCCGCTGAAGATAAGAGCTCAAGTTGCCACTTACTGGGGATAAGAGATAAATCCTCTCATGTTGGGAATGAGAGATGTAAGGCGTCTCATGCTGGGGATGAGAGACGATGATATCTTTTTGCTCAAGAAGTAACCTTCCATTTGCCGCACTACTGGAAAAGGAATTGTCTAATGAGACTTGCTAAGTAATTTTGATCAATGAAGCTTGCTGATGAAATAACTCTTGAAGTACTGTGCTGACAATGGCTTTGCTTCCAGCCTCTGGGTTGATAGATCGCCAACTAACCATGATTGAATAATGGTTCTCTGAAATTTTCAACTTGCCTCCGACTAAGGTCCATCGGAAGAAAATGTCTCAAGAGGATTTTACAGAAAACATGACATACGAAATGCCTCAGTGTCTTCAAACTCTTGGAGAGATTCGTTGGATCTCGAAATAACTGCCCCAGACTGCATGGTCTGTGAAAGAAATTGTCTCGCAAGGATTCATGAAGAACTTCATATCACTGTGAGATATTCTTCCCCCGTATTTTGAACCTTGGATAGGTGCTTCTGACTTACCGTCTTCGGGAGAGAGTACTTCTCATGCTCTTGGGGTGGCCTGCCCCAGGACGAGCCTTGAAGTGATCACCTCCGACTGACCGTGCTTTGAAGAAAACACCCAGACCGACTGTTCTTTGAGAGATTGGATCTCGAAGTAATTGCCCCATTTTGGCTAAAATTTTAATGCATGCATCAGACTCATGAGAGATTTGATCTCGAAGTGATTGCCCCAGTTTGGTTGAAATTTGAATAATGCCTTCGCCTGATGGCTCTTTGAGAGATTTGTATCTCGAAGTGATTGCCCCAGCTTGGCTGAACTTTGAAGAGATTGCTCGCCATGATTTCACCAGATTAGTTGGCTCTTACCACGACTATTGGGAAAGTCCCTACTCGATGGAGTTTTCTTGAAAAGTACACCTCGACAGATTGTCCTTTGGAAGTTTCAGACTTCTCAACTTGGCAAGATTAAGCTTCTGGACTGAGATTCCATACATGGACTTTTATGATGCCAAACAAATGTATGCAAGCAGAAAATGTTTATTTTTTAGAATGAAAATTCTAATGCAACACACATGTTAATTTTGAAGTTTTACTGAAAAAGATGTCACAAACCTTTGTGAGCGGATCACTGGTTAAGATACGACATTAATTTTTTTTTTGAATAATAGAAAGCATGCACATGCAACACCAACAAAGATATTTCAACACCACTCATAGGAGTCAGGAACGCGGTCTCGTGGTAGTACGCTCTCAAAAATAACCCTGTTTCAGTTAGGACTTTTGAGGGTTGTATCGTGGCCTGGTTCACGGTTATAGAAACAAAAGATATAGGCTCGAAATTTATTTGTGCCCACCCATCTTCGTGATGTTCTCCATTCCTATTTTCAGCTAGCTTTCACAAGCGCTCACTTCTCAAAAAGGGTTTTGTGATGGTTGAGGAGCCAATTACATTAACGGTTTAAGCACCACTCAGGTTGTTGTTTGGAGTCAGTCATCCCTTCGTCTTTCGTGTCTGTATCACACGACTTTGTTCTTGTTCAAGGATCTTTCTTGTGTAACCTTCTTCGCATTTCGCTTTTGCATTTATCCCTAACTTTTGCCTGGACTGATTCTTGTGAATCTTTGATTGTGAAGTCCAGCGGGATGCCCTAATTTTTGCCTAAGTCGCTTGTTTTCAAGTTTCGACTTAGCGGGCTTCTTCTTTTCTTTTTTCTCAATTCTTTTTTTTTTTTTTGAACAAATCGTGTGACACTATTTGTCTTGATCACTTCTTGGTTGTTGGGGGATAACCATTGTGGTCTCCGGTCTTTGGACCTCTTGATTGGGATAACCATTGTGGTTTCTGGTCATTGGACCTCTTGATTTGGTACAACGAAAGGTAATGGATCCTCAGATTTGCACTCCTTTTCGAAATTTGAACGATCGGTCCAGCTAGCTGACACCTACCCTGCCCTTGGGTTAAATGCAAGGGTTTTTTTTTCATGCGAAAAGAAACTCCTACTTCAAGGCTCAAATGGGTTGGCGAGGGTCTATCTCCCTTATATCTCCGGTGTTTAGGATTTGAAACAATGCCTGTACATCATCAACAGGTTCCTTCTCAAAAGCACACAATTAGAGTGTTTTTGAGTTTTCATTTCGTCATCCTCCTTCATAGAGTTTAAGCTCAACAGTTGGTATTGCAATGCACATACACTAAATCATGAGTGAATACGAATGGATTACTTCAAGAAAAACATGTGCATTTTATTATGGCTATCATTCAAAAACAAATAAATTTCATGCATGCATACAAATGTTTAAACAAACAATATAAACTACAAATGGAAATGCAGTAAAGAAGCTGAACATTGCCGTCATTGAGGAGACTTGACTGCGTATGGACTTATTGCTTCTGAAGATGCCTTTGCAAATTGGGAGACCCATTTGATGAGGGGACTTCAATATGTGGGCGGACTTTCTGGCATGATGACCTTTGAGTCGATCAAATTTTGCACATCGTGTCTGAACACATCACAATTGTCAATGGTATGCCTAAATGCCCATGAGTGGTACTTGCATCTAGCCTTCACATCGTGGTTGCCATTATTGAGGAGGTCTGACTCCGTCTGGATTTATTGCTCTCGGAGACTCTCAACAGCCAGCAGTCTGGATATTCATTCCATTACTGTTTTGGTGCCATATTCTCACTCTTACCCGGTGCGAATACAATAGTCTTGAAGTCCATCGGATTCGGGACCTTGTATTTACCTTTGCCTCTGAAAGACTTGTAATCTTCAATTAAATGGACAGGTGCCCCGGAATGATAATCATACCTGACATTGAAACCCCAAAGGAAGCTTTATCGGACATGATCCTGATGCAACTAACTCAATCAGTTTGAATCTGAGCAAATGAGGAAACTCGTTGCGCGTACGACCTCGAAATATGATCAAACTTCTTCTCGAGTTGTTCTGACCTTTACCCATATGCTTTGGTCCTAGGACTCTCTTGGGAAGCTCAGGTTGGATGCTGACAAAGACATCTGGAGGGAAGAGGTTGATAAAGTTAATAGATAAGGTTGCTCGGAAAGATCTCATACGATCTTCTACCTACGTATCTCCATTGACCAATGGAGAATCAGAGCAGCGTAGTTCCCCTCAATAGGGATGAAAATAGCTTCATTCAGAATTTCCATAACCAAGCTAATCTGAGTCTTCATCTGGTTGACTTCCTGTTTCAGCAGTTTCTGGTTCTGAAATAAAGCTTATACTTCTGCCCTGAATGGCCTCAGCTGGGTCTTCCTTCGATTAAATCCGCCCGGAGTTGCTTCAAATATATACCTTGATGAATGTGATTCAAGTTGTCCATTTGAATAGAAACCAAATCAGGAAAAGAATCTGTCTCTGAACACCTGTCCATAATGCAAAGATGTATGCAAATGCCATGTTCAATTATTTCTGAGGAATCTATCTGCTTTGATTCAAGTTTTGACACAGAAAAATTCAACAGCATGATTCAGATATGTGATCCTCGGAAATAACTGAACATGTGTGAAGAAATGCTATGATGTCATGTATGCAACAGGCATGTGATCAATGGTGTGATGTTGGTGTTACGCAGTGAACCAACTGTTTGTATAGAACCCCAATAACGGCACCATCTCTGTATAGAACCCCATAACTGAGAACCCAATAACTGTAGAACTGGATCACATAATAGAATAGTCACTGATGGTGTTGAAGTTGAACAACAAACCAAGTGTCTGTGGAGAGTCATAATAACAGTCACAATATCAGGGTCACCATGGTAATCACAGTAACAATCTCTCTGAATAGGAATCCCGAATCTCAGAATCAAAGAACCATAGAACACTGAACAATACTGGCAAAGTGGGTATGTTGAAGTTTAGGGTTCCTGCAAACCTGTAAACCCCTCCCAATCTCACGGGTGTGCTACTCGGATCAACATCACGGACTCTCAAAGCCGAATAGCAATAATACGTTCACCATCTCCGAGAAATGGCTCATGACCAAATCAGGGAATCGGTTTGGCATTATGTACTACTCAGGGAGGTCTCAGTTGAGTCCGGAAAAACAAGCATCCCTCACAAGTTTCCAGCTTCAAGCACTGAGTCGAGAAACAATAGTACATTCATCCCGAAGGGTACAATACTATCGTCATACGATCAGTTTGCTTTAACTGAATTCCTATGAGAGAACCAGGCCATCCTATGCGAGTTCCCAATGGGCCCTCAGATGCGAGTGGGTTTGCCAACAAATGTGGTCTGCCACTGTCATCACTGGAGAGGGGTGTTTCCATTAAGGTCCTCGAAGATCGGTCACCAGATGCACATAACCATCAAGGTTGTACCCTGAAGTGGAGAAGAACCCCCACACAGAATAGTCCCGAGACAGTCGCAATCTGGGTGTGGAACACATCACCACTCATCATGTAACCATGCGAGCACAACGTGTCCACGCTAATCCTATAGTACACTCAAGCCGGGTAGTTGGCTTATCTCACAGTAACTCCCATCCCATAGAAAAAATGAAAACCAGCACAGCCAGACAGTCCAGTATAATATGATGCATGGAAAATAAAATACTGAAAGCGGTAAATAAATGCGGTAAAGTAAAGCTGTAAAGTAAAAACTGTAAATAAAACAGTAAAGCTAAACTAAAGCACTCAGCAACAAACATATAAACACCCAAAGGAACAAAACCAAACAGGCGCTATGATTGACTCTACAAGGGAAACAAGAAGAATCAGGTTAGTCCCCAGCAGAGTCGCCAGCTGTCGCTCCCGGGATTTTCATCCTAGTACAAACGCGAAAGTGGCGCGGAAAGGTTAGAGTCGTCAGCCAGACATTTTTAACCCGAAAGAATGGGAAAGGTAATGTTGCACAAACCTGAGGAAGAAGGAAAGGACAAGGTCCTGCGAACCAAAGATCTGAGTTCGGGAGTCGGTTACAACCTGGGAAGGTATTAGCACCCCAGATCGTCCGTCGTATCCGACGGGATCCACGCTTGCTTGTTTTGTTTCAAAGGGTGAGAAAATAACTGTTGCTGAATAAAACCGCTAACTGGAAGGGAATGGGAAATGAGAAGAGAACTGAAATAACAAAATGGAAAGAAATGGGGAAATGTAGGGAAAATAAAGAATGTGCTCGAACGGGCCCTACCCCGCTGCCTACGTACCTCATCGGGATAATGAGGATCAGAGTCGACGTAGTTCGCCTAACTAAGGCGGGAACTATTTGTTTGTGTTTTTTATGTTGGAACTGCGTATGTCTATGCTCAGGTGTTGCAGGCTCGTCTGGTACGAGTGCGTTTACCGTCTTACATGTGTGACAAGTCGCCGCGAGTTCGCGTTGTGAGTGAATGAGATGAGAAGAGAAGTTCCCGTAGGATAGTCGCTTGTTATTTGTTTTTGTCTTTTAAGAGAAGTGTTTTTGAATTTGTTTGTGAATCGTCTTGTACTAAGACCTATCCATCGCGGGAAGCATTTACACCTCGCCCCGAAACAGGACGCGTATAAACACTCTGCAACAAAGTCTCGTGTCGTACAAGAATGTCTGGTTTTTATTAAGTGTTTTATTGCTTTTCTTTATAAGATGAGAAAGAATGACTCAAGTTGCAAAAAGGACAAACTAAGGGGACTAAGACACAACCCTAATTTTATTTGTTTATTTACAAGAGAGGTCCTATGGTTAATGAGGTATTCTAATCCTAAGGAAGAAAAGGAAAAGAAGAAAAGAGAGCTTAGAAACTAACTTACTTCCTAAGGAAGTTAAGTTGTCTCTAAAGAAAGGGAAAGCCTAAAAGCAAAGCACAAAGTGCTAAGGCAAACACAATTAAAATGCATAAGAGATAGGAATGAAGTAATGCTTACCTCAATCTTCCCCCCTACAAAACAAAAGTTAGCATGACAATGCATATTGAAAGTAAAATCAAAGCATAAAAGCGATTAAGTACCATAAACGTCCTAGAATGGAACTAGGGTTCAAAATAAGACCTAAGTCTAAAGGTGAAGGTACCTAAAGGTTACATGACCTCTAAAGTCATTAGCTACATGATATAGATCCCTAAGGATGCTAGGATACCTCACAAGATAAAACTATGTCAAACTATGTACAAAAAGTTCACATAAGTTCACTTAAATGCAAGTTAGGGTTTATGGATGAAGTATGAATGCGTATGGCTTACAAGCATGAATTAGTACATGAAATGAACATCAAAGTCAGTAGTGAATGCTCATGAATATGTGTGAATGAATATACAATCATGGATGCAATGGTTTAGGCATATGGAGCAATGAGAAGAAGATATGAGAAGAAAGGAACAAAAATCGCATAAGATCACACATGATGAAAGTTAAGGAAGAATGGCATGTGAATATGAATGAAATGATTATGGGTCAGTAGCATACAAGGTATGAGATGCACTTAGAATTCATGAATAGGCATTAATGATTTCCACATAATTAATGTTATTATTTATAGGAGAAAAGAAACTAGTTTAGGTTGAGATTAGTTCACATAAGTATGCACTTTAAAGCACCAAAACAAACCAAATGAGTATGGTCCAAAAAATGACCTATGACAGGAATTAAAGACATAAAAATGACCTATAATAAACTCCTAAAAGCTATCAAAAATCCCCTCAAGAAAATGGCATGAATGTCTTCTTAACATTTAGGTTATGCGACACATAAACACATGAATCAACCTAGGATCTAGGTGACATGGAAAAATAGCAAAAAGGCTTAAAAAATTATGAAATTAAATCCCTGGAATAACATAGTCATTATCTTACATGGTCTAAAAGGATTCCACAAAATTATGCACCAAAGTGCCAAAACAATTACTTGATTAGCAAGGTAACAAAGCATGGTTATCGAAAAACAACTCCACAAAGTGGATCAAAAAGGGCACTAAAAATTATGAAAAAAATGCCTAATGAGCATAAAAATGTCACAAATTACAGTAATTAATCATACACAAAAAATAGGTCTCACACCTATGGGGAAAAATCGATTTCGGTCCCTTATGCCAAAACCTTCCTTTTTGGGACAGCTTGTGATCTAAAATCCAAATAAAATATTGAAACCACCCAAATCTGGAAACAAAAAATATGAAAAATTAATTAAGAGGATGAGGATCACTCGTGAATTTTTCCAGAATTTTATCTCACTTAAAACTATTTTTAATAATTGCGACGAAACGGGCAAAAAAGTGGATTTTAAGAGGAAGTGAAAGGAATCGATCCTAATGGTTCGTAACCTAATCCCTAAGCTCCGAAAACGACACATATCAATATATAGCACAAATAAATCCAATGCCTCAGGTGGGAGGGCTCAATATGCTCCTTAAGTTATATGATCCTAAGTCGCATACAACTAGAATGATGCATTAAAGTAGAGAATCGAGATTACTTACTTGGTCGAAGTGCCGATTCTTTCACATAAAAGAAATCCAAAAAAAATTCAAGTCAAGCCTTGTAATCTCCCATGAGAAAAATAAATGCTCATCTTCCATAATTGCTTTGTAAAGATTCCCCATAATCGAAACAAAAACAACGACACAAAATATCATTTGAATCCAAAGGTATCCCACAAATAAAGTGGAATACCAACCAAACGACCGTCGTTAAGATCTTTGCGAGAACCTTGCATGAACTCAACAAACGCATTAGAAACCAAAAAGAGGTGCAACCGGAAGTTGCACTTATATCTCACAACTCAAAATCAAATAGAAAGATGAATGTACAAGTCATGGACATGCATTGAAATTTACGTTTCAAAACGGGGCAGCACTTATGCACTAATATAAACAACATGCAAACTCAAACCGGAATCGAACAAATTCACATGCAATGAATGGAAAATGATCAACAAACATAAGTACAAGTCAAAACAAGACCAATGCATCAAAACCGCACCAAACCGAACATAAAAAGCCTTGAAACGGAAAAACGCGTCAAAAATCACCGACTTGGAATTGAACGAAAATCGCATGGTAACTTGCAAATGTGCCAACGAATTCAAATATGCAATCGGATTTTGAAAATTCCGCTCAGAAGTGATACTTTTTGGCCGATTTCGTCGGCTGGTAGTAGTGAAATAGTCGGAAAAAATTGTCCAAAATCGACTAAAAAGTTCACCAATGGCTCCGGAATAATCAACAAAGTCAATTTACACTATTCACATTCGCGAAAACGCGCTACGGTTAGGAAGTTATGACCAAAACATATTCTCGACACGCGACACATGAACAACATCAACAATTAAGCCTCAACCTATCCTATTTCAAATTTGTACATTGAAACAAACATGAATTTAAAAGTTAAGCACTTCAATCAATATCAAGTCATAATAATTAGCTCTCTTAGGAATTTTGTCAAACACCTAACATTCACCGATTATTCTATGTCAACTTTACCAAGCCTTTTCAATCATGCACCACAACAATTATTAGGATAAATTAATCAAGAAACAATCAATAATCAAATCATGAATCAATGCACATAATCTCCACAAGATTAATTCAACTTCAAAATTCCATTCAAGAAACAATTCAACAATTATTCATGAATTAAAGTTTAAGAAGCTTACCGAATGAAGAATCGACGAAGAAATTGCGAATTCGAAGGAAGTGAGACGCGATCATGAATGGAGGAGAGGAGGAGAGGCCGCGCGGCTGCCGGTGGCAGAAGATGGTGGTCTTACGGTGGTGAAGTTGACCGGAGGTGGTGGTTCGTGGCGGCTCGGCTACCGGAAGCTTGATCGGAATTGTTGTGTTCTTGAGTTCTTGATGAAGTTGTTGTTGTGTTCTTGAGAAAGAATTGTGAGAATGAACTTTGATCCTTTAGAGAGAGTTTGTGAGAGTTTTTTGGTGTTTGTAAATTATGATTGAAGTTATGAGACAAATTGTGGGTCAAAAGAATATATAGTGGAGTGTAAAATGAAAGGCAAAAGGTAGAATTTCGACTTAAGTGAAAATAACAATATCTTCGGCAAGAAATTTCGACTCTGAACCTTCCACAACATCGTCCGCCTCTGAATCACGGTTGCAATGCAAAAATAACGAACATCATACGATCAAAATCGAGTGCGATCGATACGTTTAAGCTGCAAGACGTCACTGAATAAGTTGTTTTTTCGGCTTATTTGGTGTCCGCTACTCGAAAATGTGACGAGGTCAACCTCTACGGAGCATAATCTCGACTCGACTTTGTCAGCAAAGTTGTAGATCTATGAGTCAGTAACCTGGTGTTAAAATCTAAGCTCAACCGGACAAACGACGAGGGAGATATGAATTTTCTCGTGAAACCACTTTCAGCCTTTTTCTTCGGTTCAGCACTTCAGTTTTGTGAAATAAACCAAAACGATAATCTTTGGAGCAATGTTCGAACTCGCGTTTGTCTTTGAACTTGAAGAGGATAAAATTTGTGAACCAACGGTTCAAGAACGGGTGAAATTCGATGAAAATTGACGAGTTATGAATTTTACAAAATCTGACAGACAGTGCACTGCATCAAAGAACCTTACTGGTAATTCGCATTTTCGGGATCCTTTCGCTCGGGCCTAACCCAAACTGAATTCACATAATGAAGATAATATCTAAACGGAATTTTAGGCACCGAAACGACATCAATTCGATGAACGAGTCAAGAGTTATGAATTTTTTAGTGTTCAAAACTCACCGGTTCAGCACTGTTTTTCACTATGTCGACTCTAAAGACTCACACATTCTGAGATCTTCTTCAAAGAATTAGTTCTCAGTCAAAACCCAAAAGTTGGAAAGGATATCAAGAAGGAACGTTTGGCATATGAATCTCTTAGACATGTTGACCCAATCAAAAGTTACGAACTCTTGAATATCGCTAGCACAGTTAACCGACGAAACCGAAATTTCAAAAACAAATAATTCCCGCCATTTTCCTTGATGAATTGGACTCCGAGCCGAACACAAAAGTTGTAGAGAATACCGAAATAGTCTAAACTATTGAGTTTCAAGCCAAAATAAGTTTCCGAGCATACGTTACAACTTTTGCAAACTGCACCATAAAACTGATGTTTTGCTTAAACTCCTCTGAATCAACCGAGAACTTTTGACTTCTTCTGAGATTCTTGTGCACGTGTCACATGAAGAAATAAAGGTCAGTCGCAACCTGTGAAAGCTAAAATGGAGATGTATGTTCATGTATGTTTATTATGCAATTGTGATCTAAATGCAATGCAATGTATGAAAGGATATGCTAAATGGCATGAAAATGAGAGGGCAAATTTTGGGGTGTTACAGCAAGCATCAATATTTGTTCCAAGCAATTTTCAAGGCTCACCTCAAGTCTACTTTGAGCTCTCTCACATGGTGCTCAGAGGTACATGAAAGAAAAATAAATGCATTGATTAATGCAGGAAGTATTTAACTTGGCAAGTCAAAATTACAAGATGTTTTAAGCTATTGCTGCTACTTACCTTTTCAAGCCTTCCAAAGCCACATATTTTTGCTACCTTGCCAATGTTCATCCTTCGCATAAGTCCCCGCAAGCCAAGGCATGAATTCTCTTTCCCAACTTTGCAGGTTCTTCCACCAATTTTCCTACTCAACTTGGTGCTGCCAATGGAAAGATAGTCCATGTTTAAGAGGTTGATGTTTCCACCGACTCGCAAGCAGTTGTAGAAGACTTCATAAGTGACCGAGATAACATACAACCAGTCGCAGAAAAAAAAAACTTGTCATGTCAGTATGCATATGAGCAATAATTAGAACCAAACTCCAAGGTGCATAGCGGTAAAAGCAGTAAAAAACCTCAGCAGTAAAATTCAATTTGTAGCAACAAAATCCAAGCAGTAAAAAAGAGTTTTACAGTGAAAATACTCAAGAGTTACAGCAGTGAAAATGTAAATTCATGGGACCATCAAGCTTCTAGAATTATGCTAGTTCACTGCAGACAAAATAAGATATTGTGTCACAAATTCTTGACCCCACACAATCTCACAAGATTATGCAAAAATCTCTCTAACGGATTTCTACATCAGCTCATTTTCCTCTTTGATTTTCACAAAAAAATCTCTAATATACCCTCATAATCCATCTATATATGAAGCCCTCATTTTCCTATCATAAGAACCATAAAATCTCACCTCCCTCTTCAAATTTCAGAACCAAAACTCTACACCACAAACCAAAATAAATAAAAACAGAAACAGTACTCTGCAAAAATTTAGAAAACCAAGTTTTCAATACTTTCACCTTCCTGCGAGCAGCACCATCTGTAACGACCAATATCCTTCTCTATCATCTTCAACCAAAACACGAACCATCTCTGTAAACCGAGAACAACACTAATCCGCGAGCTTAACTTTGAGAGTGAGCGAAAATCGATTGAAAGCATGAACCACACCTTGTTCTTCGTTCACCCTTCAATAAACCAAAAAACTTTCAAATCCGCCGTTGAGAGTTAACCGACCCCTAATAACACCAACTCACCGAGTCAACCGTAAACCGAGGGGAGTGAGTGATATTCGAGAGGGAGAGGAACTGCCTCCGTGAACGTAGCAGAGAGATTGTCACCGAGTGAAACGCGAGTGTGAAAAGATTGAGAGCCGTCGATTCTGCTGCTGGAGACTTGCCGTGATTTGGAACGTTGTGGATCTACTTTTGTGTTTTTGACAGAAGGGTATGCGTTTTTGATCTTATTGTTCACTGACTCGTGAAAATGTTCATGTTTTTTTTATATATCAATTTACTGTTTTTTATATTTATTTGTCTTAAAAAAACTCTTATATGATCAATGGGCTTGGCCCATGGAATATTCTTTCCATACACATACCCTAATCAAACGGTCCCTCCCTTCTTGGATGATTTTTTTTTTTTGCTTTGTGTTTATTCTTATTTTTTTTATGAGTTGCTGGTTGGGCTTTTATGGTCCATGGGTCTGGATTTGTTTTCTATCCATACACCCTGTATGCAGTGCTGACCTCCTCTATATTTACTTTGCATTCTATTTTTCTTATAGATTTTAGGTATCTTTTATTTTACCGATGATTTGATCTTTGTTTCACATTTTGCTAATATTTACTTATTAGTGGGCCAATGATATAATACAAGGTATTGATATTTGACCATTTCGATCCGACGTTATCTATACCGATATGAGGCCACTTTTATTTTTCGCCATTATTTAATCGATTATTCGATTTATTCGGTTAATGATAAAATGAGATATTCGATTATTTAATCGATGTTATCCATTAAATTGAGACCGATTTTATTATTTTATTCACTATTGTATTTTATTATTCGGTTAATGATAAAATGAGATATTCGATTATTTAATCGACGTTATCCATTAAATTGAGACCGATTTCATTATTTTTATCTGTTATTTTATTTTATTATTCGGTTAATGATAAAATGAGATATTTGATTATTTAATCGACGCTATCCATTAAATTGATACCGATTTCATTATTTTCTCATATTTTATTTTATTATTGGGCCTATGATAAAAATATGGTTTATTGACATTCCACTTAGCGACGTTGTCTAAACCAATTTGAGATCGACTTTTTCTTCATTTATTATTTTATCGATTTATTGGTTTATTTATAGTTATTATTTGGTCTATGATATTATTATCCGATTTGTGACATTCAATTTATCGACGTTGTCTGAATCGATATGAGACCGTTTTCTATTATTTTTTATGGTTTCTAATTAATTTAGATCTATTATTTATCGACTTTATTATTTAATCGGCCTATGATAAATGGTGATATTCGATTTCTAATAAATTGACGTTATCCCCTAATTTGAGGTCACACCTTTATTTTTCTTATTATTTCACATTGTCCCGATTTATTATTATTTTGACCGATGAATAAATATTTAAATATTTGATTTCGAATAAATCGACGTTATTTAAATTAAATATGAGGCCAATTATTTTATTTATTATTATTTCAACTTTATTTTATTTTTATGGTCGATGATATAATAAACTATTTAAATATTCGATTCTAACAAATCGACGTTATTTAAATCAATATGAGATCACTTTATTTACTTCTTAGAAATTCGACTTTTATTTATTATATTTTATTCCCATATTTATCACTTTTTATCTCGTTCATAAATTAATCGATTAATCTCCATTAGAATTTTTCCTTATAAATTGTTCGCATCGTGCACCACTATCAAACTAATATAATATTTTTTAATCCGAATAATCAAACTATTTTTTCTTAATTAAATAACGGAAGAACTGAATTCTGGAGTCTAACATTCCTCGAATTCTTGAATGAACGCTCCTGAGGCTCGACCCACGGGACGTGGTTCATTCGCCCTTCCGTTCCTAAAACACTTAACTTATCAAACATATTTTCTTCAAACGAACCTTGTTTAAATCCCTTCTATCTCTCAAACAAGCTAGCGCTTCCGCCTCCTATCGCGAGCAGACAAGGCAACGTTTAGCAGTTAGAATGCGGTCTAAACAATCGTTCATTAAAACGAACCAATCAACGAACCTTAGTACCACGAACTACAAGGCTCTGACTTTCCCATTGCACAAGGGAATACGTAGGCACACGGATCTTACTCCCTGCCGAGCACCCTAGGAATAAAACCACCCATTTCTCGTAACCTTAAATTAGAATCGTTCACATTTATTTTAGTCGAAGAAAACGGAAAGCATAAGTTAACATTTAATCGCAAGTTAAACTAAGAGGTTCCCGTTGAGTGCAACAGACGTAAGGGGTGCTAATACTTTCCCCTTATGTAACCAACTCCCGAACATAGAATTTGGTTTCGTTGACCTTGTTCTATCCATCTTTCTTTATTAGGTTTTATCTATATCTTCCTTTTCTTTCATTAGAATAAATAGAATTAGGTGGCGACTCTGTTATTTCCATTTGTTCCGCGGTCGGCACGAGGATCGTATTTTTCGAGGTACGACAGATGGCGACTCTGCTGGGGACGAGTCAAACCTAACTTAGTTAACTTCTCGATTATTGTTGACTTTTCTTATCTATTTTCTTTATGCTTTCTCCTTTTACTATTGTATTTACTCCTTTATGGCTCTCTCTTTATTATGCTCATTATTCTTTCCATAGAATCTTGAGTTGGTATCATGTGTAAAGCTCTATACTGAGATTTGAAAAGAGAGGGAACATCTAAGTTAGAATTGGAAGTTATTAGTGTTCGTCTCCGAGGACTCGCTCCTTGCAAGCCTATTATGAAAGCTCCCCCCGAGAGTAGACTTATTTGTAGATCTTGTCGTAACGTAGCTAGCCTGTCGCATGACTTGATTTGTGAAGGGTCTGTGACTTGGGGAACTCCTAGAACCAGTTTCAATATTGGTAGTTGTGTAGTGTTAGTCTTCGAGGACCCTCTCCTTGTGTGCCTAACATGAGAACTCCACTCAAGGTAGACCTTATCGTCACTATCGTCATAATACAGCTAGCCTGTGGCAGGACGTTAGTTCGATTAGCGTCCGTGACCTTGAGTATCTTAATTCATCACCATAGAAACTATCATGTGAGACGTTTGTATGGGTAAAGAACTTAGAACTATCCTTCTAGTGCCTACCTGTAAAGTTCCTTTTATCATAGATATTGGTTACTCTCTCGTTTTGATGATCAACTTTGGAATTTGATTTATCATCCTTTGAATTACAACTACTCATTGCATCTTATTCTCATATTATTGCATTCATATTTGCATTCATTTTGCATACATCATAGTCACTCATGTTCATCCGTTCTCATCTTCAGAGTTATTGAGTACCTGTCAAGTTGATTCCTCCATGCAGATACAGAACGAGGGCCCGCGAAAGAAGAAGAATGGCCGAACAAGAAGAACACAACAAGCGAGTCATGGAAGACATTGATGACCTGAAAAGTAGTGTGAGCAAGATCATGGAAATGCTCCAAGTCTTGGCTACTAAGGACGCTCAACCTCAGAGGACCGTCATCTCTGAAGTCAACAACTTCGTCATTAATGCAGAGTACTCAAAACCCGCTAGCACTTGGCCAGAATTTGGATTGCCACCGGGTTACACTCCGCCATTTGCAACTACTCAGATGGTTAGTACATCCACTTTTTTCGAACCTGGAGTGTTCACTGAATCTCAACCTAATGTGCACACTATTGCCCAAACTGCTTATGTGAATCCTCCCTTCGTGCATAATCCACCATCTTCAGTACAAGGAGAAGTCGGAAACATTGAAGATGTCAGGGAACAATGCATGACTTTGGAGAAAAGGATAAGAGTTGTTGAGGGATTTGATGTTTTCAATGCTGCTGCTGCGGACATGTGCTTGGTTTCGAACCTGGTTATGCCGGACAAGTTCAAAATGCCAGTATTTAAAAAATGCAAGGGGGACACTTGCCCAAAAATCCATATGGTCATGTACTGTCGCAAAATGGTTACCCATGCTGATAAAGACAAATTGCTTATACATTGCTTCCAGGATAGCTTGAGTGGAGCATCCTTGAAATGGTATATGGGACTTGAGAAAAGTCGTATCCAATGCTGGAAGGACTTGCTTGATGCATTCTTGAGACAATACAAATACAATCTGGACATGGCTCCTGACCGCCGTCAGCTTCAAAAATGTCTCAGAAAGAAAAGGAATCATTCAAAGAGTATGCTCAGGGATGGAGAGAACTAGCTGCTCAGGTTGAGCCTCCCTTGGCGGAGAAAGAGTTGACTGGTCTGTTCATGGACACCCTTCAACCTCTATACTGGGAAAGGATGATATGTAGTGTATCATCTAGCTTTGCTGACCTAGTCACTATCGGAGAAAGGCTAGAGGAAGGAATCAGAAAGGGAAAATTTGGTAATACTGAAGCTTCTAATGCTGCGAGAAAGTCCTCTGGGAACTTTCAAAAGAAGAAAGAGGGTGATACCCATGCTGTCAACGCTGAAACAAGACCCTACTACAAGCAGTAATAGTATGGTGAAGCCCATGTAGCCGCAGTTTCTCCTTTGGTTAATGCTCCACCAGCTCGAGCTCATCCACAAAGGAATACAGGTCAGAATCAGACTCGCAATCCCAGGCCCAGGGCTCCTATTGATCTTGTTCCCATGAAGTATGCTGAGATTTTCCCTGCCTTGTGCAAAAAAGGTCTTGTCACTACTAGACCTCTCAACCCGCCAAATCCTCTTCCACCTGGATTTAGGACCGATCTTCATTGCCCATTCCATGAAGGAGCTGCAGGTCATGATATTGAGAACTGTTATGCTTTCCAAGCTCGAGTTCAAGACTTGGTCAGAGGAGATTTGCTCACCTTCACACACAGAGGGGCTCCCAAGGTTGAAATAGATCCCATGCCAAAACAAAGTGGTTGAAGATTTGGTCGAAGAATCACAAGTTACTACCTAAAGCCAGTGGATCATACGGGAAATTTCATCCTTGTTACTGATTAGACACTAGGCCTTGTTTCTTTTCAGTTTTAATTTCCTTATTTGTATTGTGTGAACTTGCTTAAGACTTATTTTCTTTAATTTTAATGTTAATGAAATGAGCATCGCATATTTTTGAGTCAATTCATTCACTTTCATATTTGTGTATATTCATGTTTTTCCTTTTCAAAAATTCAAAAAAATATATACCATTGTTTCTCTTATTCATATGTTGAATAAGCAATGATTGGAAGGAGGATGACGAAAACGAGATACCCAAATTGTTGAATGGTATGCTTTCAAAGTAAAACCTTGCTGATGATATACAGGCATTGTTTCAACTCCCAAACACTGGATAAATAAGGAAGTTAATCCATTGTCAACCCCTTTGAGCCTAGAAGTTGGAGTTTCTTTCTATACGAAAAAACTCGTAATCTTAACCCGGGGCAGGGTAGTTCTCAATTAATTCGAATATGTATTCAATTTCAGGATAATCGTTCCTTACACTTTTAATAAGTGTTTCAAGCCTAATTTTGTCTTCGCGCACATCAAAGAATTGTCAAAGAAGTTGATGGCAGTCATTGTCCAAATCAAAAATGAAAAAAGCCGCTAAGTCAACACCCAAAAGGCGACTTAAGCGAAAATAAAAGCATCTCGATGGACTGAAAACATCAAAGATACAGTCCTGGTAAAAGTTAGGGATAATACACAAATCCAAATCAAAAGAGGTCACCAAAATTCCTCAACCAAGACAAAAAAAATGAGTTGACCCAAAATCCTCAACAAAAAGACAACAAAATGTTGCGAAGAAGCAATGACTGCCATCCAATAATCCTTTGGCTTCTAAGCCATCATCGTCAGTGCAACTACAAATAACTTGAATGCATAGGTTGAGTTAATTGAGCGTAGGACTGAAGATCATCATGGAGAATGGGTTGGGTAAAAATTAAATTTTGAGCCTTATATCCTTTGTTTCATAAAACGTGAACCAGACCAAGTTACAACCCTTTAAAGACCTAATTGAAGCTAGGTTTATTTTAAAAGCATATTGAGGCAAGTTTGCGTAAGCTGACTCCCAAGAGATTTACCAATCATCTGCCTTGGTATCATACCTTTTGAATTATCTTTCACTTTGCATTGCGTGTCTGAATAAACATTGCATTCTTATCAATGATTATTTTGCTTTACTCCATTATCATTCCAATAATGATTTTGATTTCGAAATTTTTGCTTGAGCATTGCATTACAATTAACATTTTTGAATGAATATTTTATTTGCAAATGAGCACTTATAATCAAGAAATTTTAAGCAGTTGAGAAACTTGATCAGTGATCCTATCAGGGGCACCTCACAGTCAAAGATCATGTTACTCAGAGGAACTCTCTTCAAGACTCATGTTGGGGCAAGCATTTCCAGTGACCAATCAAGCAGTCATTCCATAATCGATCAACATGGGGCAGTCTACTTCAAGCAATCCCCAAGCAAAGCTTATCATTCCTTCCTAACAAGATCAACATCTTGATACTTCTAACAATTGAAATAGAAGTTATGATCAGAACATCTTTCAAAGGCTTAGTTGGAAAAAGTTCATTGTGTTGTGGAATCAGCTATTTCAGCCGCACCTCTCCAAAAGAGTCTCACCCAGTGGTCTTAGCATTTGCATTACAAGCATTGACCATTCGCATCATACAAAATTTCATATCAAGCATAGTTCGAAGTATACTTCGTACCCATTTGCATTTCCCAAGGTCTTATCATCTTACCTTGTGGTCAAAGTCCAATTTTGTTTGGCACCCTTAAAGTCCAATTTCCATTGGCAACCACCAAAAGTCAAAGTCAGACTCACTTGGCACCTACCAAAGCAGTCGTGTCTGTCATCCTATCTTTCGTGTGTATATTTTCTCTTCCTTCAAACTTTGTTGAGTTTGACGTGGATTCCCTTCCTTCAAATTTGTCTTGTTGAGAAATTTGACATGGATATTTTCTCTTCCTTCAAACTTTGTTGAGTTTGACGTGGATCCCCTTCCTTCAAATTTGTCTTGTTGAGAAATTTGACGTGGATATTTTCTTTTCCTTCAGACTTTGTGAAGTTTGACATGGACACCTTTCCTTCAAAGGTCTCTCTTTGGATGATTCTCATTGAGAAATTTGACGTGGATATCTTTATTTTCTTCAAATTTATCTTGTTAGGAAATTGACGTGGATATTTTATTTTCCTTCAAACTTTGTGAAGTTTGATGTGGACCCATTTTTTCAACTTTCTCACTCTGGTTGATCCCATTGATTATTATTTCCTTCTACTTTCTCTCTTCGGTTAATCCCATTGAGAAGTTCTTGTTTCCTTCAGCTTTCTCTCTCCAGTTGTTCCCATTGTGAAGTTCGACATGGATCCTTATTTCAAGTGACATCCCTTTGAATGCCTCGTTGAAAAGTTTCATTTCCCTTGGGATACCTTCATAATTTGGTTTCATTCCACATCTAGTATTTTTCTAGATATTTCGGGCGATGATTTCCAAGTTTGGTACTTATGCATCTAAAGTATTATTGGATGTCATTATTTTCTCTCCAGGGTTTAATCCCTCTCATTCCAAGTATTCCTGATTATTCTCCGTCGTCTAGACAGATTTTCAGAAATATCTTGTTTTCCTAACCAAATTTTCATTAACTTACCATTTTCGTTGTATTCTCTTCATTCAGTCATTTCATTCATACCCACAGACTTGGTATCTCATATCATATCGCATTCATACCCTAAAATCCCCAATAATTGCATTCATACATGCATATCATGTTTCACCATCTCATTTGCATTTTGCATCGAGCAAATTCCGAGTCTTCTTATATCTAATTGACTTTGAACTTAAAACTGAACGCCTCATGGAAATTCATTTCTTCGGGCTCAAGACAATTAGATAGGGGCATCTGTCATACCCTAAATTTGTCCTATTTATATAATCATCTCCATTTGTATTTTTATTACTAACCCTTATAATAAAGAATTCAAGATATATATATATATATATTGTGTTGTTTCTTTTATTTTTGTTGTCAAAGATCAGAGGTGGCAGGAATTAGATATGGTTCAGTCGAAGCTTTTAAGACTAAGGTGGGGTGATTCCAAATGTGGTACAATTGAAAATCACAAAAAGATCAAAATCATTTTCCAAGTCAGTTGGTTTCAAGATAATTCCAGCTAGTCATGAGTGGGAGATGTTTCAAAATATTACCAAATTATTCTTCATGATATTTTCTTGACTCAAGTTAAAGTTGTGTTTCAAATGGTCGAACTTTATTTCCAATTCTAGCGACTTCAAGTTTGTTTTCAGTTTGTGAATCAATTTGCATTATGGTTAAAAGTTCAAGGTTTGATTACTTATAGTTATGATGGCCCATTGACAAGTTGTGATTAATTATTTTTTTATGAAGTATTCCAAGTTAGTTCAAAATATTGCCTCCAGTTATTAAGCCTTGTGACCAAATTAGTCAAACCGAATTTCAAGTCATAATCAAAAGTCTGCAATGGAAAGCATGACCTAAGTTATATCTAAGATTATTTGAGTGAGATCAAACCGAGATTTATCTCAAGGAGATTTTAAACCATGTACTAAGTCATATGATGCCAAGTCTAGATTGCATGATTTCTGAATTCATTTACAAGATGGGAGTTGAGTAGAGGTAGGCCGCATGTGTATATTGGTTTTAAGGCCATTTCGCATGAGCATTTACAATTCAAGATACCAGTTTCAGAATTTAATGTTACTATATACCAAATAAAAATAAGGTGGAATTTCCTCTTGATATCACAAGTTCAGAAAGTCAATACAAAGTTCAAGTCAAACAAAGAAATACAAATAAAAAAACAGCAAGTCTACATAATTAATAAGTCTACTAAGGCCAAATCTTTCCAAATAATCCAAGCTTCCCGTTCACCCAAGTTGCTTAGAAAATGCATGTACACGAGGAAGCACGCGGTTGATATGAGACAGCACAGGCCTGCAAACACAGAGTAAAAGAAAACATCAAAAGACCAAACCAAGTTCTACAAGAGATATATCATGACCATGCCAAATTACAAAGCCCGAGTGAATAAACTTCAACAATGAAAGTCAGACTTGAATTTAAGATCATTAAAAAATGGACTTTTGCAGCAAGAATTTCGAGGATTATTCACAGAATTAATGGTAAAACGGGACATTACCCAAAGTTTTTCTCAAGTCATATCACATTTCTGATGTTCCAGCCATCCTCTCTTCCAATTATGTTTCTTTGGGCAATGTTCCACACTTTCATTTATGCAGCAACCCATTCTTTGCAGCATTAAGCCTAAACCAGATAGAAATACTCTCAAACAAAACATAATAATAGAAATTGAAAAGGAATTAAGGTTTCAATAGCAAGCATCAATATTTGTTCCAAGCAATCTTCAAGGCTCACCTTAAGTCTACTTTGAGCTCTCTCACATGGTGCTCAGAGGTACATGAAAGAAAAATAAATGCATTGATTAATGCAGGAAGTATTTAACTTGGCAAGTCAAAATTATAAGATGTTTTAAGCTATGGATGCTACTTACCTTTTCAAGCCTTCCAAAGCCACATATTTTTGCTACCTTGCCAATGTTCATCCTTCGCATAAGTCCCCGCAAGCAAAGCCATGAATTCCCTTGCCCAACTTTGCAAGTTCTTCCACCTAGTTTCCTACTCAACTTGGTGCTTCCAATGGGAAGATAGTCCATGTTTAAGAGGTTGATGTTTCCACCGACTCACAAGCAGTTGTAGAAGACTTCATAAGTGACCGAGATAACATACAACCAGTCGCGGAAAAAAAACATGTCATGCCAGTATGCATATGAGCAAGAATTAGAATCAAACTCCAAGGTGCATAGCGGTAAAAGTAGTAAAAAAACCTCAGCAGTAAAATTCAATTTGTAGCAACAAAATCCAAGCAGTAAAAAAGAGTTTTATAGTGAAAATACTTGTAAACACCCCAAATTTGCCCTCACCCATTCACACCATGGCTTGTGATCTCCTCATATGCATAAACTCAATCATACCATCTCATATCACATTTTTGATTCACTACATTGGTTCAAAGTCCTCTGCATCTAGGGTTTGTGATCTGAGCAATCCAAGTCAAGGATGTCAAAGAATCACAAGAACTGAGAATGGCATGGAAGCAAAGCCAGGTTTGACTGCACAGATGACCTAGAATTAGGGTTTTGGTTTCAAAGGCCATAACTCCAATTTTTTTGGTCATTCTTGTTTCTATTGGTCTCTATATGGTATAGGGAGTATGCATATCATTTTTCATGAAGAAATTCCATGGGGAAGTCATCTGATCAAGAGTTGACTTTTCAAGCAAGTCAGTGTAAAATCAGGGCATCTGAGGCCTTCAATGACCCAACCAAAGGGTGTTCTTCATCATTTTGATTGTATATGATCTTTATTTGATCATAGAAGAAGTTGGAAGTTCACAAAATTGAAGAATTTCAAGTCATTTGCAAAGTTGACTTTTTGGGAAAGTTTGACTTTTAATGAAATTGCCATTTTGGGAAACTTTTTCAACCCTTGCTTTTTGATTCAAAAATGCTTCAAATGGAAAAACTTTGGTCATGAAAGTTATAGAATGGATCATTACCTTTTCAAAAAGTACATGAACTTGACCTAATTCATTTTGGATCAAAAGTTATGGCTTGTCAAAGTTGGTAAAAATCACAAAATTTGAAGTTTTCTACCAAAGAGGCAAAGTTGCAAATTCACTTGCCAAGGCAAATTGAGTTATCAAATACACTTCTAATCTTCACACAAGCATGTACCAAGACCTAAAAGTCAGATTGCACCAAGAGATCACTCACTTTCATAGCTTATGGAGCAAGATTTCTCAAAGGAAGCAAAAGTGAGGCAAGTTGCAAAAACTCACTCAAGTGTGAATCCACTTGCTTGCTGACTCCACAAACAATCCAAGGGCTCTCCACACATCTTGCTGCGCAGGACACCCCATCTGTCCTTGGCTAGCAAGTAGCCCATGCCTCTCTTACACAACTTTTACATTTTGGCAACTTGAGCCATACCAATCACTAAAGCACACATCAACTCATCTGACCTATCACAATAGTTTATGCAAACAAAAAGCAAGCCAAAGCACATAACAACACACTCTGATCTTGCCCATAGCCATAGTTATCAAAATCTCCCCCATTTGCAAGAGCCTTCGAAACACTCAGTACAAGCTACAAACACACAAACCAACTTCACAAATCAACTCAGCACACTTCACTGATCAGAAAGCACCCATCACCATTGCCTTAAACTCCCAGAATCACAAATACGATTTCCACCCCACCTTGAGCAGAACTTCAGCCATCTTTCAAACCAACCATTACAAACTTCAAACAAGCCTTGAAAGCTTCTCAGGAGGTCCAGGGGAGTTGATTGCAAGCAAGAAACCAGACAGAAAGTGCCAGAAATCCAAGCTTCGATTCAGGTAGCCATGGAATTTCATTTTTCCAGAACCTTTATTTCTTGTTTCTAAATGATAAAGCATGCTTCCCTGAGTTCACTGAGCCTTTTACTTTCGAAAAAGATTGAGAAATGAGGTTGTATTGTGTTTCTGAAATTTCTGCAGTTTTGAAGTTTTGATTCGTATCTTGTTTTTGAGTAGAAATAAATGGAATGTGTTGCTGGATTGTTGTTTAGGAGGGTTAGTTGAGTTGATCTGGAGAGTTTGGCATGATTTAGTGGAGATTTGAGAGAGTTTGGTTGAAGGTCTCGCCGGAGAAGACGACCGGAAGTCTTCTCCGGCCACCTGAAACTCATTAGGGTTAATCTGTGTAATTATGAGGGTTTGAATTTTGGCCCTTGGATGTGTTGACCCGCGCGCGTTTGGTTGGCCAGGATTCCACCATTTTGCCCTAATCCACGTTGACTTAATTAATCCAAATTAATTAATTCATAAACCTGATTTAACCAGATTTGAATTGTGACCATTAGATTGCGCGCGAAGTCAACAAACCATTCCCCAGATTCAATCATGGCCTCTCTTTCTGCATACTTCTCCTATTTTAATTTTTATTTCATTTATTTTGTATTTTATTTGCACAATTTATTAAAAATAGCAAAACACTTTTAAAAATTCTGAAAATTTTTATACAATCTTTTATTAATTTTCAGAAACCAAAAACATTTTTATTTTTATTTTTTGCATTAAAAAATATTTTTAAATTATTTAAAAGTTTATTTTTAATTAATTAATGAGAATTAATTAATTAAAAATACTTTTAGGTATTTAAAAATCCCCAAAAAATTCATGAAACCTTTAAAATCATTTAGAAACATTGTCCAACTCTCAAACCAAATTTCTTTTTTGATCTTGATGTCTTTTGACAATTTTTCATGGAATTAATTCTATTTCAAAGCATTATTTTGATCCAATGTTCAAAAATTCATTTCTGCCTAGTCTTTGAGAGTTGGACTTTGATTCTTTTTGCATTGTGTCTTGCATGTCATGTAGTTTGTAGGATTAAATGGGCATGATTTGATCTTGCATTTTCAAATTGTTTGACATTTTTCTTGTCAAGGCACCCTAAAACCCTAGAAATCTTAGGAAATTCATAACCCTAATTAGGTTAAGAGTTAGAACCTCTCCTTTGGGCAGTGAGTTTGTATAGGTTTAGGGTTCCCTTGAATGCATTTTCAATTTTTTTATCATGATGTTTGCTTCTGGTTTTGGTTTTTGTTTTGTGCATTGATCATAAACCCTAATTTGGGCTTCCTTTTGCATTCATCTTGCATTTGCTTGCATACCATGACTTGCCATAGCATTTTGTGCATCCATTTGATTCACTAGACACCTTAAGACATGTTAAAAGTATGCTTGATCATTGCTTTTTGCATTTGCCATGTTGTATGTCATTTGCATTTCATAACTTTTCATGTAAGTTTATGGTTCTAAGCATGCTCCATTTGCATCCATATGTTTGTATGATCATCCCCATGCCTTGTTTCATATTTGCATCATCCCATAGCATCATTAACATCATACTTATGCTTCTGGTTTTGATTTGCATCATATCATTTCACCTCATTTTGCATTGCATTGCATTCCTTTCACTAACTTTTCAGGTGGTAAGTCACTTTGAGAAGTGAATTTGCCTTCACTTCTCACAATTTATTTTCATCTCTCTTATGCATCATTGCTGCATTTTGTTTTGTGTTTGAGATTAAGCTTGCTCTTTCTTTTTCTCCTTACTTTCTTTCCTCAAGTGACTTGTCTTCTTAAATGAAGCAAGTTACTTTGCTTCTCTTTGCTCCTTTCATCTGCTTCCTGGTGGTTCCTCTGAAGATGTCTCCTGAAAACCTCACAAACCTTAGGAACAACCAAGCATGACAATGATTAGGGTTTTGATTAGTCCCCCACTTAGTTTTTTTACCTTTGTGTCTCATTGAGTCTTCTCTTCTCACCTCATAATCAGGGACTAAACCCTAAAGGCTTTAAGGCTTTGTGATTAAGCTTATGCCTGCATCCTTCTATTAGGATGGAGTGTATAACTTTAATCCTAAGTGTTAAACCCTTAATGTGTTTAAATCCTTTAATTAATCCACTTAATAATCATCAAGACATCAAGCTTGTAACTTGGGCCTTACATTAGGGTTCTAATTCTTCCTTAATTGGTTAAGAAGGACTAACCCTAGTGTTAATGGACAAGTCCCCCTCAAGTTGACTTACAAATCATAAAACTCACTTCATCATCTTATCATTAACTAAAATCCACTTAATAAAGGCTTTGTTTTGTCATGAGTTTAATCCCTAATCATGGATTAAGTTGAGGAGCTTTCCTCAGCTTAAACATTCTCATCTATTATCCTTCTATTAGGATGGTGTAATGAGTCTGTTTAATCCCTGATTATGGCTTAATCTCATTACTCAACACTAAACAGAAGCAACAAAAAACATCTAAATAATCACAAGTAGGTTAATGATCTTAATCCTACATCAAGGTGTTTAAGTGTGAGAAGCTGACTTCACACTTAAGGTATTCTCATTACCCCTAGTCAGAGGGAAGATGTGATGAGTTTACTAAATCCATTGGTTTAGGCTTAAGCTCATTAACTTATGACAAACTTTCAAAAGTAATAAAAGATTGAAAACACAAAAACAAACAATAATCGTCTCCTCCAGGATTCTTTTCTCATCATCTTCACTCGCAAACGAGAACTTGCTTCTTCTGTCTAATGCAAGACAGTTTGCACCTGAGCCAGACAGGTCATACACTTGAGCATGGACAAGTAAGCAGTTCACAAGTCAATTCATCTTTCAGTCTCTTTGGGTCGAACTACGGTGTTCTGACTTCCTCATTGCACGAGAGGATACGTAGGCATAACTTAACAGTTATCGAACAAAAGTCTCTGTATATTCCCCCTCCTTCCAGCATTATTATTTGAGCCTCATAGTCTTGAGCATTTCACTCCTGTTCTCACACTGACACTTCTCTTATACACTTTACACTTCTTTTACACTGACACCTGTACATCCTTTTCCAGTTCTTTTATACACAAATTGCACTGACACTACCCCTTTAAAACACAAATCTTTTAAGCGTGGATCCCGTCGAGTACGACGGACAATCTGGGTGCTAATACCTTCCCAGGTTGTAACCAACCCCCTTTCTCAGTCTCTCTGGTTCGCAACCGTCTTATCCATATCTTCCCAGGTCTATGCAGCATTACCTTTCCTCCGGGATAAAAATGCCTAGCTGGCGACTCTTTCTTTTCCTGTGAGTTCACTCCTATGTGTTCTCGCACCCTCCTCTCGCCGACCGTTCGCGTCTGTACCTCATTTGAGTTAAGTCTCATCTGTTGGGAGCGACAGCTTGGCGACTCTGCTGGGGACCCTTATACTGTAACCAGGGCTTCTGGTTCTTTTTGTGGGTTCCTCCTAGCGCTTGTTTGATTGGTGTTTACTGGGGTGTTATGTGCTATTTGTGCTTGTTTATTTATTTTGTTTTTTGCTTTATGTACAGTTGTTTTACTGCTTTCTTTATAGCTTTATATACATCATACTGTCATACTGTTCTGGCTGGATCTGGTTTGTTGCTTTGGTGGGTGGGTTTCTATTGAGAGTTAAGGTCCTATACCTGGGACCTGAGTGACACCTAGGCTAGAGTGGTTCATGTTCTTTCCCATTCCATTTCGGTCTGGTGCGGGAATATGAAACACGGTTCAGATATGGGTTTCTTCTTGAGAACTCTGTGCTACAAATTTCCTGTAGTGCTAGGTCTATCTGGGAAGCCTGCTAAGTCTGGATGACCTTTAGTATTGACCTTCAGAAACTGAGGAGAATTAGAGGAGGATCTTTTATGGTTATTGTAAACACTGTACCTCCGGGTTAGAAGTGTTTACACTTCTCATAAGTGATCCAAATCTGAGGATCCTTGTTTTAGAACACCACCTGTGAGGGGGTTGGGCTGTTTACAGGTTTGCAGGTACCCTTGACCTCAGCATACCCTGTTACTTTGTTTTGATTAAGAGTACTCCATTTTGGGACAGTTCTTGTGATTTTAACCCTGGACATATGACTCTTTATTTGAGTCCCCCACCTTGGTTACTGGACTTATGAACCTCCATCTGGATTTCTTGAACATACATGGACTTATATCAAGGCAGTAATCAGATCCAGCTTGATCACAAACCCCTGCATATCATTTGCATACATCATTATTGCATCATTTAACATGTGTTTATTTGTTTTTCAGGGTATCCATACTATATTTTGGCTTGGTTTTGACCCCTTCATCTGCATAGACCTACCTGCTTCAGCTACTGTTATCACCAGTCTCAGCCTGTCAGTGGCCCATCTTCAGTATCATTCTCAGCATCTGTCTCAGCTCTTCTTCAGCAACATGGCACCCAAGAAGAGCAATATCTCCTACCATTTCTTTGAGCCTGAGTTAGCTGGCATCAGGAAGATCCAGGCCCTGATTACTCCAGACCATATACCACTATTCAGAGAACATTATGGAGGCATCCTTGATGTGGTTATGGATTTGGACCCTTCCCAGAGGAGCTTGATTCATACTTGCCTGCAGTTCTATGACCCCCCTCTGAGGTGCTTCACCTTTCAGGATTTTCAGTTGGGGCCTTTATTAGAGGAGTATTCATCATTGGTTGGTGTACCTGTCAGGGGTGGAGTCCCCTTCAACCCTGAGATGGCTTTTCCCAGTAGTGAAGAAGTGGCAAAAACACTGTATCTGGAACCTATACTGATTGAGCAGAGCATGACAACCAAGGCTGGAATCTCTGGTCTACACTTGGATTTCTTGACTTCTCAGGCTATTCTGAAGGCCTCCTTGGGAGAATGGAAGGCAGTATGTGCTTTGTTAGCCCTCAGCATATATGGGGTTATACTTTTTGCAGATGAGCCTAAGTTTATTAGCAAGAATGCCATTCACCTTTTCATTCTGAGGAACCCAGTGCCCACCTTACTGGGAGATTTCTACTACTCTGTTCACCAAAGGAATGAAAAGCAAAGAGGAAGATTGGTGACATGTTGTGCTCCCCTGTTCCATACCTGGCTGCTCAAACACTTGCCCAAGACTGATGCATTCTTGAATCCTCACCAGCCAAAGAATTGGGCTAGAAGACTCATTGCTTTGACCTCAGCTGACATCAGGTGGTGCACTCAGAGCACCAAGGGCAGGGACATCATTACTAGTTGTGGGCAGTTCCCCAATGTACCCCTGATAGGAGTAAAGGGTTGCATCAACTACAACCCTCTGCTATTCAAAAGACAATTGGGCTATGCATTGGTCCACACTCCTAGAGCACAAGATTTGGCTGAAACCCTTTATTGTGAGATTAAGCCTAATCTAGTCATTGTCAGGCAAGCATCCTGGGCTTGGGACAATGTCTAGACCAAGGGAATGGCTATTCTAGGGAGATGCAACAATGTGGCCTCAGCTCAGTACTATGAGTGGTCTCATGCCAGGGCTCAAATTTCTGGGATGCCCTTTACCATTGAGGATGCACCTGGACCATCCACTGCACCACCTCCTGCCACTGTCAGCCTAGAAGAGTTTGAGAAACTGAAAGAGAGGAATGAGAATCTGACTCAGGCTCTACAGAAGACCCTCTGGGAGAGGAGTGATGGTCGGCTAGACATTGAAAGGTTAGAAAAGCTAAAGGTGGAGCATCTAGCTAGGATTGAGAAGTCAGAGGACTACATTAAGAAGTCAATGGCTGGAGAACAGATTTTGAAGAATGCCTGTAAGGAGGCTCAGTTCCAGAAGGCCAGGACTGATTTGTATCTGAAAGAAAGTCAAGCTAGGTGGGTCAGGATCACCGAAGCTCGTACTCAGGAAGATAAGAGGACTCAGGACAAGATTGAGCAGTTGGAGGCTAATGCAAAAGAGCAACAGGAAGCCCTGCTAGCAGCCCAGAAGGAGATCTCAGAGTTGAAGATTAGAGCTGGTGTGAAGAGATCAAAGGACCAGGGTCGACACAAAAAGCTAACTGCTGCTATTGCCACCAGGAATCTTCTCATCAGGAACCTCACAGAGCATCCAGCTGATCCGGTAACTGAAGCACTTCTAAAGGAAGTTCGGGAGGATGAGTTTGGTCTTGGTGTCTGACCTTTTGCTTGTTGTTGCTTTCACTTCATTGTACTTTTCCTTTTTTGTTGTTACTTTCACTTCATTGTACTTTTCCTTTTTTGTGTTGTATTTCGACCCCTCAGAGGGCATGTATTGTAAAAAGAAACGAACTATGTATCATTTACTTTTTGTAATATATGTGTTGGTTTGTTTTATCTGAATTCTTCAAGCAACATCAAAAGCATCTTCCTCAGGGGTCTGGAAAGGTCAAAACCAAGTGCCAAGCCAGATACCTTGGAATCAAATAAGCATAACTGCATTGCATACTAACATTTTGTTTTGTAGGTTTTTGTTTTGTTTGTTACTAACTCTATTGTGGTTCAGGAACTATTGCTCGCCGACGGGTGTTCCCACTCAACCGTCCGCACAGATATCCTACCCGCAACAACCTTCCGGGTATACAGATGGACCAGGTACAACAGGACCTTACAGAGGTCAGGGCTCAAATGGCCAATGAGAGAATGGAAATGAGAAATCAGATGACTCAGTTTATGGAGGTGATGAATGGATTGGCATAGAGCCAGGAAAGATTAAGAGCCTTGGTAGAGATGCAGACTCAGGAAGACCCCCATCTAGGGACTGGTGGAACAAGCAACAATGAGAGGGTTCAGCCTCATATCAACCCACCAGTATTTGGGCCCCACCTTCATCCAGAGATCAACATCCCTGCTAATGTGCAAGGGAATGCTACTACAGACAGAGTACTACAAGAAGACCCCCAGGAAGATCAGTTCACAGTGATGGGAGCTGGGGATGAGGCCTATGACAGAAGGCTAGACGAAATTGCTGAGAAATTAAGATCCCTGGAGTCTCAAAACTCCTTGGGTTTTGATGTTATGGACATGGGCTTAGTGGACGGGGTCAGGATTCCCCACAAGTTCAAACCTCCGTGCTTTGAAAAGTACAACAGAACTTCCTGCCCGCGAACCCACTTGCAATCCTTTCTGGGGAGGCTGAAGGCATACACCATGGATGAAAAGCTATGGATGTTTTATTTCGAAGATAGCTTAACAGGAGCTTCAAGGGAATGGTACTCCCATTTGACCAGAGCAACCATCAGATGTTGGAAGGACTTGGCAGAGGCCTTCATTAGACAATACCAGTACAACTTGGATATGGCTCCCAACAGGACCCTCCTGATGGGAATGTCACAATCATCCAGAGAAAGCTTCCGGGAGTACGCCCAGAGGTGGAGACAGCTTGCTGCTGCTGTCCAGCCACCCATGTCGGAGAGGGAGATGGCCGACATGTTTATGAACACCCTCCAAGGGACATACATTGACAGGCTAGCTGCCTTTTCTTCTACCAGCTTCGCGGATGTAGTTATAGCTGGAGAAAGAATTGAGAGCCTATTAAAGATGGGCAAAATTTCTGACAACGGTGCGAGCTCGTCCAGCAACCCAAGAAAGCCTTTTGTGGGCCCAAGAAGAACTGGTGAGACTAATGCTATCCATACCAGTAGGGGCAGACCCCAATATGTTCATAGGTCTGTGGCAGCTGTCACCATTCCCGCTCCAATTCATCCACTACCAGCATACCGACCACAGCAACAATCCCACTACCAGCAACAAGCTCAGTATCCACCTCATAGAAATTATAATAACAACAACAACACCAGCAACAACAATCAGCAAAGACCATTTCAACAGAGACCATCTCAGGCTAATAGGGTGATTGATCCGATCCCTATGCCTTACGCCACATTATTGCCACAACTCCTGAAACTCAACCTGGTTGAGCTAAGGACATTGGCACCTCCAGATCCTGCCAGTCTGCCCAGAAATTACGACGCCAGCGCCAGATGTGCTTTTCACTCAAATGCACCTGGCCACAGTACAGAGAAGTGTAGAGCTTTGCACATGAAAGTACAAGATCTAGTGGATTCCAAAGCTCTAAACTTTGCACCTCCACCAAATGTCAGTAAGAACCCTATGCCAAACCACGGTGGACCCAGAATCAATGTTATTGAAGAAGATAGGCCGTCTTACTTGATAACCAGTGTGGGGAAGATTCGGACACCCTTGGTAGAGATTAAAGCTCAACTCCTTGAATGCCAAATGTTCCCCGGATGTGAGCTAGGATGTGCTTATTGCAACATTTCAGTAAATGGGTGCGATAACTTGAGAAATGGCATAGATGGTCTCATCCAGAGTGGCTTACTTCAAATCACAACATCAATACCTACAAATCCAGCAATCTCCTTAACAACAATTCCCGAGTCTTCTACAACTGCAACAACAATTGTTCCAAATAACTCTTCAATCTCATCAACAAATGCTTCATCTGTTACTTCAACAGACCAAATATTAACAAACATCCCTTCTACAACTTCAGCACCCCTTCATTCAGAATCCCCTACAACAGCAACACTCATCCAGTCAACAGTGTCTCCTACAACGTCAACAGCAAATAATGGAAATGTCTCAACGGTTACAATTTATTATGATCCTGCAAATGATTCTGCCTACAACTCACAAAGTGCCACTCCTGTCAGAGCACCGGTTACAATATACTATGATCCGCATACTATCATGGTTCCTTCTGCAGCTGCTATCAGTCCAGCCACTATCACAGTGCCTGGGCCAGTACCTTATGAAAGCAGTAATGCCATCCCTTGGCATTACGGCTCCGATCTATACTGCGAAGGACAGAAAATCACTTTGGAATCATCAACTTCTTCACCACAAATAGACAATGTGGGGGGAGGCGGAGGCTTCACTCGAAGCGGACGTCTCTTTGCCCCGCAAATTCCTAGACCCAGTGCCGAAGCAGAAGCTGCTGCCAAGGCAAAAGGGAAGAGCATGGTGCAAGAAGAACAAGTTGCTAAAGAAGCTTTGAAAACCCCTTTCGATCAAGAGGTTGATGAATTCATGAGAATCATCAAGAAAAGTGATTACAAGATAGTGGACTAGCTTCACCAGACACCTTCCAAGATCTCCATTTTATCATTGCTAATGTGCTCCGAGGCTCACCGGAACGCATTATTAAAAGTCTTGCACGCAGCTTATGTGCCAGAGGAGATTACCGTCAATCAGTTAGAGGCTGTGGTTGGAAATGTTAATGCTAGTAATGGACTAGGATTTACCAACACTGATTTAACTACGGAAGGTCGCAATCACAACAAGGCTTTGCACATTACCATGGAGTGTAAGGGTGCAGTTCTTTCCCATGTATTGGTGGATACGGGGTCATCCCTCAATGTCTTACCCAAAAAATCCCTTGTGAAGCTGGAGTATGAAGGATTGGCATTACGCCCCAGTAACCTGGTAGTGAGAGCCTTTGACGGTTCTAAGAGATCAGTTCTGGGAGAAATTGAGTTGCCTATAACGATTGGCCCACAGACTTTCAAAACGACCTTCTTCGTGATGGATATACAGCCTGCCTACAGCTGTCTATTGGGTAGACCATGGATACACGCCGCTGGCGCCGTGACGTCAACCCTTCACCAGAAGTTAAAATTCGAGTGGGAGGGCCAAGTCGTTACTATTTGTGGAGAGGAAGATATCTTTGTTAGCCATCTGGCTACATACAAATACATTGAGATGGATGGGGAGATCCACGAAACTATGAGTCAAGGGTTTGAGGCCTTGAACATAAATGAAGCATCCGCTGTACCTGGAACCCCAATGACATCTTATCAACAAGCCCGGAAGGTTGTTGAAGAAGGGACTGCCCAAGGCTGGGGCAAGTTGCTACCGGTAGAGAAAAAGGAGGATAGATTTGGGTTGGGTTACAAACCAACTCAACAAGATCAAGCAGAGGCTGCTAAGAAGCCCAATTTTGTCAGTGGGGGGATGCTCACCCCAGATGCCGTGAACAACTTGGAAGACGAGGATGAAAGCGACCGCAACCTGGAGAGTTGGATACGTCCAAAGATCCCGGGGAGCAGTATCTCAAACTGGTCTTCCCAGGAAATTATAAGAGTTACTCCTGCAGAGTAATTATTATTTCCTGTTTTTTTTTAAGCATGCATCAAGTCTTGCATCTTGCCCAAGATGACAAGACTCATTTTGTAATCGGGCCATCTATAATTTTGTGCAAATAGATCAATCAATGATAATCAGACATCTTTTGCAAATGAGTCTTTTTCTTTTCCGCTCACTGTTTTTCCATTTTTCTTTTTGTACAAAAATAAATGGCAATGTTTTCAAAATGATAAACTTCATTTCACTCTTTTTTAAACAAGATTAAAATCAATCACTAAAATGAACAAACTGAACCCTTGCAGAGAGTGCCTTCTAGACCGCACCGACAACAGCACGGCTATGACTTCGTATGACTTTGACAATCCAATCAATCAAGTTGATGAAGGTGTTGAAGAAGATTACGAGCTTCCTGAAGAGCTATCCAGGTTGTTGAGACAAGAGGAAAAGGTTATCACCCCTCATCAGGAGGAGGTCGAAACGATTAATCTCGGTACAGATGAAGATGTGAAAGAAGTTAAAATCGGGGCCTGCTTACAAGACTCAGTGAAGAGACAACTGATTGACCTGCTTCAGGAGTATGTGGATGTGTTTGCTTGGTCTTATCAGGATATGCCAGGGTTGGACACCGACATTGTTATGCACAAGCTGCCTTTAAGAGAAGATTGCCCACCGGTTAAACAGAAACTGCGCCGTACTCGCCCAGACATGGCAATGAAAATCAAAGAAGAGGTACAAAAGCAGTGGGACACCGGGTTCCTTGTTGTGACTAGCTATCCGCCGTGGGTTGCTAATATAGTACCTGTGCCTAAGAAGGACGGCAAAGTAAGAATGTGTGTTGACTACCGGGATCTGAACAGAGCCAGCCCGAAAGATGACTTCCCATTACCTCACATCGATGTATTGGTGGATAATACGGCTCAGTTCTCGGTATTCTCCTTCATGGACGGATTTTCATGATACAATCAGATCAAGATGTCACCTGAAGACATGGAGAAGACAACCTTCATCACACCCTGGGGCACGTTCTGTTACAAGGTGATGCCATTCGGACTGAAGAATGCCGGTGCAACATATCAACGGGCTATGGTGACATTATTCCACGATATGATCCATAAAGAAATCGAATGTTATGTGGATGACATGATTGCCAAGTCCCTCACGGAAGAAGACCACCTGGTAAACCTGCTGAAACTATTCAAGCGTCTGAGGAAGTACCAACTGAAGTTGAATCCCAACAAATGCACATTCGGGGTGCGATCTAGTAAGCTGCTGGGATTTATTGTGAGTGAAAAAGGGATTGAAGTTGACCCAGATAAAGTCAAAGCCATTCAAGAAATGCCTGCACCGAAGTCAGAAAAAGAAGTTCGAGGGTTCTTGGGACGATTGAACTACATTTCACGGTTCATATCTCACCTCACAGCAATCTGTGAACCTTTGTTCAAACTGCTAAGAAAAGAACAAACGGTCAGGTGGAACGAAGACTGCCAGAAGGCTTTTGACAAGATCAAGGAATACTTGCAAGAGCCCCCAATCCTTATGCCTCCAGTGGAAGGAAGACCTCTAATCATGTATTTGACAGTTTTATAAGAGTCAATGGGGTGTGTGTTGGGCCAGCATGACGAGTCTGGTCGAAAAGAGTATGCAATATACTACCTAAGCAAAAAGTTTACCGACTGTGAACAGCGTTATTCACTACTCGAGAAAACTTGTTGTGCTTTAGCGTGGGCTGCTCGCCGACTGAGACAATATATGTTGACCCACACTACCTTGTTGATCTCAAAGATGGATCCAGTCAAGTACATATTTGAGAAGCCAGCACTTACCGGACGGGTTGCAAGATGGCAAATGATTCTCACAGAATATGACATCCAGTACACCTCTCAGAAAGCCATCAAGGGCAGTGTATTGTCTGAATATCTTGCTGAGCAGCCTATTGATGATAACCAGCCTATGAGATTTGACTTCCCTGGTGAAGACATCATGTTCATAAAAGCAAAAGATCATGAAGAGCCTGTTCACACTGAAGGGCCTGACCCGGAAGAAGAATGGACTATGATGTTTTATGGGGCTGTTAACATGAATGGTCGTGGTGTTGGTGCAGTACTCATTACACCTAAAGGAGTTCACATGCCTTTCTCGGCAAAACTCACTTTCAACTGCACTAACAACGAAGCTGAATACGAAGCTTGCATTATGGGTCTTGAGGAAGCCATTGACCTCAGGATCAAGACATTGACTGTAATCGGAGATTCAGCTCTGGTAGTTAATCAAACCAACGGCAAATGGTACACACACCAGGATCATCTGATACCTTACAGGGATTATACAAGGAGGTTATTAACTTTCTTTACAACGGTCAAGCTTGAGTATATCCCTCGGGACGAGAATCAGTTTGCAGATGCTCTTGCCACCATTTCATCCATGATCAAAGTTCAAGCTGCCAACTTTGTACCTCAAATTTCAGTATCCAGACTTGACAGACCAGCATATGTGTTCGCAGCAGATGTTGTCAAGGATGATAAACCGTGGTTCCATGACATTAAGTGCTTCTTGGAGGATCAAACATACCCACCTGGGGCATCTTCCAATGACAAGAAGACATTAAGAAGGCTTGCTGGTAGTTTCTTCCTGAATACTGACGGTTCCCTGTACAAGAGAAACTTCGATATGGTACTCCTCAGATGCGTCGATAGAACAGAAGCAAATTTGTTAATGCACGAGGTGCACGAAGGATCCTTTGGTACTCATGTTGGAGGGCATGCAATGGCTAAGAAGTTGTTAAGATCAGGCTACTACTGGATCACAATGGATGCAGACTGTTGTATATGCCAGAAAATGCCATAAATGCCAGATTTATGCGGATAAAGTGCATGTGCCTCCGAATCCTCTGAATGTGATGTCTTCACCCTGGCCCTTTGCCATGTGGGGCATTGATATGATTGGCAAGATTGAACCGACTGCTTCAAACGGCCACAGGTTCATCCTGGTTGCCATTGACTATTTCACCAAGTGGGTCGAAGCAGCTTCTTATGCAAATGTTACAAGGCAGGTGGTAGCCCGATTTCTGAAAAGAGATATCATTTGTCGGTATGGAGTTCCCGAGCGAATCATTACTGATAATGGTTCCAACTTGAACAACAAAATGATGGCAGAACTGTGCCGAGACTTCAAGATCCAACACCACAACTCTTCTCCTTACAGGCCAAAGATGAATGGCGTTGTTGAGGCAGCTAATAAGAATATCAAGAAGATTGTGCAGAAGATGGTAGTCACCTACAAAGACTGGCATGAGATGCTACCGTTTGCCTTGCATGGGTACCGCACGTCAATCAGAACATCCACTGGGGCAACACCGTATCAACTTGTGTATGGTATGGAAGCAGTCCTACCTATTGAAGTTGAATTACCCTCCCTGCGGGTACTGATGGATGTTAAGCTGAACGAAGCAGAGTGGGTCCGATCCCGGTACGAACAATTGAGTCTGATTGAAGAGAAAAGATTGGCTGCAATTTGTCATGGGCAGTTGTATCAAAAAAGAATGAAGAAAGCTTTCGATCAGAAAGTTAGGCACCGAGAGTACCAAGTAGGAGATCTTGTGCTGAAAAGAATCCTCCCTCCTCATACAGACCACAGGGGCAAGTGGACCCCGAACTATGAAGGACCATTCGTAGTAAAGAAAGTTTTCTCTGGTGGAGCACTGATGCTCAGCACTATGGATGGTGAAGATTTCCCGTCCCCTGTGAATTCAGATGCAGTTAAAAAATACTTCGCGTAAAAAGACCCGCTGGACACAAAAACAGAATGTAAGTCCAGGCAAAAATAGGGCATCCCGGCGAGTCGAAAACAGAATAAAAGACTCGGGCAAAAATAAGGGAAAATAAACAAAAATGTACACCCGCTGAGTTGAAAAGCCGTATTGGACAACTCAGGCAAAAATGGGTATCCTGATGGATTGAAAACCCGAAAGGGCGATCCATGCAAAATAAGGGAATAAGCGAACAACTGCATTCTGAATTCGTCTGTATCACCTACAACTTGGTAAGCCTCGAAAGGATCAAGCTTCTGTCAGAATCAGCCTTCTTCAGAAAGCAAGACGAGAAGAACCTCAAATGTCATACGAGTCATAGCAGAAGGGAAGCTCCTTGAAGCGTCGACAACATTGCCAGCATTTTGTTTCTCAATTTGTAACAATCTCCTCATTTCAGGGGATATGTTTCTTTGACTGTATCTTGCCAATTCAGGGCGCATGAATCAATAAAATCAGATTTTTAGTCACACGATGTCTCGTACTCTTTTATTTGCAAAAATGTCTGATGTTTTTTTTAAAAAAAAACTGATTGCATAAATACAGATGCTTATCTTCAAAAAATAATACGTGCATGCAGGAAATATACTTGCCCCCGGGAGTGTCTAAACTCCTATGATGGAATCCGGTAAGGGATACCTCGGGATTACTTGTGCGTTTCTCTGCCTTTTCAGGATTTGCAGATACTCAAAGCACAACATGGGGCGTGTAAGCTTCATCCCAGCAGGCTGGCAAATCAACACTCACTCAGTCTTAGCACCCAAAGTGTTTTCTCCCCAGCTGAGTTGCCACTTGTTATTTCTCCCCAGCCGAGGTGCCAATCGTTCCTCTTTCTCAGCTAAATACAAAAGCCAGGGAAACACTTCCCCACAGAGCTTCAGCCTCTATCCAGAAGAGCAACGCATGAAGGAATCACAACAGAGTGACGAAAGCTTCTACAAACCCCAGCTGGGTCCTTCATTTACCGGATGGGTCTATCAGTGACCTATTCCCCCAAGCAGATGCATCATGTCAGATCTACCAATGATCTCATCCCCAGCTGGGATGTTCATTTCAAACAGATCGACCAGAGATCTTCACGGCAACGGGATCCGAATCCCGGACCGGTATCTTTGCATAATCATAGCATTCGCATCATATTCACCCCCACAAAGCGTAGCATTCCGTCTAATACGGAGCATTACGGCAAAAATCAAACATATTGCATAAATCATAGGCCATGTTCTGAATCAAACACTTGTGAATAATGACAATCCATCAACAGTATATAGAAAACCCCCCAGATTCCCCAACAGAGAGCTAAAGCTAAAGCAGTTGCCTTACACTCCCAAACATCAGTATATACTCCTTGTGGCACCCGTCCGTGTCATATCCCCGGCAGAAAGCCAAAGCGTCCCCTTTGCACTCACAAATACTTTCATACACAATTCCTTGACACCCGTCCGTGTCACCTTCCCCAACGTAATTACTTAAACACTTTGTATATCAGATACCTGTTTATACTATACTCTTCTCCTTTTGACACTCGTCCGTGTCACTCTCTCCAGCAAGATAAACACTCATCTATACACCACTCATACTTAATTTACTTATACAGATACTCGTCCGTATCTTATATGCACCATTTATATCCCCGCAGATTCAACACTAGTCTGTGTTCTTTGTTAACCAGTTGGTACTCGTCCGTACCATCATCTCAGAACATGCGTCAAGCGTTTGTTTCTACCTGATACTCGTCCGTATCATAGTCTTAAGGATGCCCTTCCGCATCTTTAATCCATACACGTGTCAAACACTCTTGTCTTCTTGGATATAGACACTCGTCTGTGTCTACTATTCCCCAGAAGAGTCCCCTCAGATTCGACACTAGTCCTTGTTCTTTGTTAACCAGTTGGTACTCGTCCGTGCCATCATCTCTGAACACGTGTCAGTATTTGTTTCTATCCGATACTCGTCCGTATCGTAGTCTTAAGGATGCTCGTCCGCATATTTAATCTATACACAACACAAAACACTTATACCCTTTTGTTTCTTGGATATAAACACTCGTCCGTGTTTACTATTCCCCAGTAGATCGCCAGCAAAGCAAAATTTCTTTTCTATCTGACATTCGCCCTATGTCATGATAAACCTTGAGAGCAGCCGTACCCTGCTAGGTGATCGTCCTTCACCTCTTGATGATCGTCCTTCATCATGCTCATCCGATGGCCGTCCCCATCGTTGACCTTTTCTATCCGACATTCGTCCTATGTCGTGATATTTAGCAGCCGTCCCCTGCTAAGGTGATCGTCCTTCACCTTCTGATGATCGTCCTTCATCATTTTATTCGATGGCCGTCCCCATCGTTGATCTTGTTATCTGACGTTCGTCCTACGTCATGATAAACCTTGAGAGCAGCCGTCCCCTGCTAGGTGATCGTCCTTCACCTCTTGATGATCGTCCTTCATCATGCTCATCCGATGGCCGTCCCCATCGTTGACCTTTTATCCGGCATTCGTCCTGTGTCGCGATATTTTCGGCAGCCGTACCCTGCCAGGTGATCGTCCTTCACCTTTGATGACCATCCCTCATCATTATTTCATTTATTCTTTAACCCGATGGCCGTCCCCGTCGTGGTCCCTTTTCCTTTTCCTGATGATCGTCCTTCATCAGTTTAGCCCGATGGTCGTCCCCGTCGTGGTCCCTTTTACTTTTCCTGATGATCGTCCTTCATCAGTTTAGCCCGATGGCCGTCCCCATCGTTTGTTTACATTACTTTATGAACTTGATGGCCGTCCCCATCATTTTTCGTTAATCCCCAGAGAATCTTATAGCTTTACTTGATGGCCGTCCCCATCATAATCCCTTTTATCCCCAGCATGTCGGCCGTCCCCGTCATTGCTTTATTTTTCGCACTTTTCCAGCATGTCGGCCGTCCCCGTCATTGCTCTTTCCCAGCAGTCGTCCTCTGCTCGACGGTCGTCCTCCGTCGCCCACACTTTACAATATACTTTATTTCCCTTTTACAATCTATATCCCTTTTCTTCTTCATTCTGTGAGTGCAAATTTTGGACTGTCTTTGGTATTCAACCACAAGTTATCTTGTTTGACTGCTAAGCCGTCGCTTACACCCTGCACAGCTAACTCATGTTTGAATAGGGGCAGCTGTAAACACCCCAAATTTTCCCTCACCCATTCACACCATGGCTTGTGATCTCCTCATATGCATAAACTCAATCATACCATCTCATATCACATTTTTGATTCACTACATTGGTTCAAAGTCCTCTGCATCTAGGGTTTGTGATCTGAGCAATCCAAGAGCTTTTTGAGCCACTCCAAAGGTCATCAATCACTTCAAAGGGGTCCATGTATGTTCAAGCATCATATTATATCCTCTCAAAGTCAAGGATGTCAAAGAATCACAAGAACTGAGAATGGCATGGAAGCAGAGCCAAGTTTGACTGCACAGATGACCTAGAATTAGGGTTTTGGTTTCAAAGGCCATAACTCCAATTTTTTGGTCATTCTTGTTTCTATTGGTCTCTATATGGTATAGGGAGTATGCATATCATTTTTCATGAAGAAATTCCATGGGGAAGTCATCTGATCAAAAGTTGACTTTTCAAGCAAGTCAGTGTAAAATCAGGGCATCTGAGGCCCTCAATGACCCAACCAAAGGGTGTTCTTCATCATTTTGATTGTATATGATCTTTATTTGATCATAGAAGAAGTTGGAAGTTCACAAAATTGAAGAATTTCAAGTCATTTGCAAAGTTGACTTTTTGGGAAAGTTTGACTTTTAATGAAATTGCCATTTTGGGAAACTTTTTCAACCCTTGCTTTTTGATTCAAAAATGCTTCAAATGGAAAAACTTTGGTCATGAAAGTTATAGAATGGATCATTCCCTTTTCAAAAAGTATAAGAACTTGACCTAATTCATTTTGGATCAAAAGTTATGGCTTGTCAAAGTTGGCAAAAATCACAAAATTTGAAGTTTTCTACCAAAGAGGCAAAGTTGCAAATTCACTTGCCAAGGCAAATTGAGTTATCAAATACACTTCTAATCTTCACACAAGCATGTACCAAGACCTAAAAGTCAGATTGCACCAAGATATCACTCACTTTCATAGCTTATGGAGCAAGATTTCTCAAAGGAAGCAAAAGTGAGGCAAGTTGCAAAAACTCACTCAAGTGTGAATCCACTTGCTTGCTGACTCCACAAACAATCCAAGGGCTCTCCACACATCTTGCTGCGCAGGACACCCCATCTGTCCTTGGCTAGCAAGTAGCCCATGCCTCTCTTACACAACTTTGACATTTTGGCAACTTGAGCCATACCAATCACTAAAGCACACATCAACTCATCTGACCTATCACAATAGTTTATGCAAACAAAAAGCAAGCCAAAGCACATAACAACACACTCTGATCTTGCCCATAGCCATAGTTATCAAAATCTCCCCCATTTGCAAGAGCCTTCGAAACACTCAGTACAAGCTACAAACACATAAACCAACTTCACAAATCAACTCAACACACTTCACTGATCAGAAAGCACCCATCACCATTGCCTTAAACTCCCAGAATCACAAATACGATTTCCACCCCACCTTGAGCAGAACTTCAGCCATCTTTCAAACCAACCATTACAAACTTCAAACAAGCCTTGAAAGCTTCTCAGGAGGTCCAGGGGAGTTGATTGCAAGCAAGAAATCAGCCAGAAAGTGCCAGAAATCCAAGCTTCGATTCAGGTAGCCATGGAATTTCATTTTTCCAGAACCTTTATTTCTTGTTTCTAAATGATAAAGCATGCTTCCCTGAGTTCACTGAGCCTTTTACTTTCGAAAAAGATTGAGAAATAAGGTTGTATTGTGTTTCTGAAATTTCTGCAGTTTTGAAGTTTTGATTCGTATCTTGTTTTTGAGTAGAAATAAATGGAATGTGTTGCTGGATTGTTGTTTAGGAGGGTTAGTTGAGTTGATCTGGAGAGTTTGGCATGATTTAGTGGAGATTTGAGAGAGTTTGGTTGAAGGTCTCGCCGGAGAAGACGACCGGAAGTCTTCTCCGGCCACCTGAAACTCATTAGGGTTAATCTGTGAATATGAGGGTTTGAATTCTGGCCCTTGGATGTGTTGACCCGCGCGCGTTTGGTTGGCCAGGATTCCACCATTTTGCCCTAATCCACGTTGACTTAATTAATCCAAATTAATTAATTCATAAACCTGATTTAACCAGATTTGAATTGTGACCATTAGATTGCGCGCGAAGTCAACAAACCATTCCCTAGATTCAATCCTGGCCTCTCTTTCTGCATACTTCTCCTATTTTAATTTTTATTTCATTTATTTTGTATTTTATTTGCACAATTTATTAAAAATAGCAAAACACTTTTAAAAATTCTGAAAATTTTTATACAATCTTTTATTAATTTTCAGAAACCAAAAACATTTTTATTTTTATTTTTTGCATTAAAAAATATTTTTAAATCATTTAAAAGTTTATTTTTAATTAATTAATGAGAATTAATTAATTAAAAATACTTTTAGGTATTTAAAAATCCCCAAAAAATTCATGAAACCTTTAAAATCATTTAGAAACATTGTCCAACTCTCAAACCAAATTTCTTTTTTGATCTTGATGTCTTTTGACAATTTTTCATGGAATTAATTCTATTTCAAAGCATTATTTTGATCCAATGTTCAAAAATTCATTTCTGCCTAGTCTTTGAGAGTTGGACTTTGATTCTTTTTGCATTGTGTCTTGCATATCATGTAGTTTGTAGGATTAAATGGGCATGATTTGATCTTGCATTTTCAAATTGTTTGACATTTTTCTTGTCAAGGCACCCTAAAACCCTAGAAATCTTAGGAAATTCATAACCCTAATTAGGTTAAGAGTTAGAACCTCTCCTTTGGGCAGTGAGTTTGTATAGGTTTAGGGTTCCCTTGAATGCATTTTCAATTTTTTTATCATGATGTTTGCTTCTGGTTTTGGTTTTTGTTTTGTGCATTGATCATAAACCCTAATTTGGGCTTCCTTTTGCATTCATCTTGCATTTGCTTGCATACCATGACTTGCCATAGCATTTTGTGCATCCATTTGATTCACTAGACACCTTAAGACATGTTAAAAGTATGCTTGATCATTGATTTTTGTATTTGCCATGTTGTATGTCATTTGCATTTCATAACTTTTCATGTATGTTTATGGTTCTAAGCATGCTCCATTTGCATCCATATGTTTGTATGATCATCCCCATGCCTTGTTTCATATTTGCATCATTCCATAGCATCATTAACATCATACTTATGCTTCTGGTTTTGATTTGCATCATATCATTTCACCTCATTTTGCATTGCATTGCATTCCTTTCACTAACTTTTCAGGTGGTAAGTCACTTTGAGAAGTGAATTTGCCTTCACTTCTCACAATTTCTTTTCATCTCTCTTATGCATCATTGCTGCATTTTGTTTTGTGTTTGAGATTAAGCTTGCTCTTTCTTTTTCTCCTTACTTTCTTTCCTCAAGTGACTTAACTTCTTAAATGAAGCAAGTTACTTTGCTTCTCTTTTCTCCTTTCATCTGCTTCCTGGTGGTTCCTCTGAAGATGTCTCCTGAAAACCTCACAAACCTTAGGAACAACCAAGCATGACAATGATTAGGGTTTTGATTAGTCCCCCACTTAGTTTTTTTACCTTTGTGTCTCATTGAGTCTTCTCTTCTCACCTCATAATCAGGGACTAAACCCTAAAGGCTTTAAGGCTTTGTGATTAAGCTTATGCCTGCATCCTTCTATTAGGATGGAGTTTATAACTTTAATCCTAAGTGTTAAACCCTTAATGTGTTTAAATCCTTTAATTAATCCACTTAATAATCATCAAGACATCAAGCTTGTAACTTGGGCCTTACATTAGGGTTCTAATTCTTCCTTAATTGGTTAAGAAGGACTAACCCTAGTGTTAATGGACAAGTCCCCCTCAAGTTGACTTACAAATCATAAAACTCACTTCATCATCTTATCATTAACTAAAATCCACTTAATAAAGGCTTTGTTTTGTCATGAGTTTAATCCCTAATCATGGATTAAGTTGAGGAGCTTTCCTCAGCTTAAACATTCTCATCTATTATCCTTCTATTAGGATGGTGTAATGAGTCTGTTTAATCCCTGATTATGGCTTAATCTCATTACTCAACACTAAACAGAAGCAACAAAAAACATCTAAATAATCACAAGTAGGTTAATGATCTTAATCCTACATCAAGGTGTTTAAGTGTGAGAAGCTGACTTCACACTTAAGGTATTCTCATTACCCCTAGTCAGAGGGAAGATGTGATGAGTTTACTAAATCCATTGGTTTAGGCTTAAGCTCATTAACTTATGACAAACTTTCAAAAGTAATAAAAGATTGAAAACACAAAAACAAACAATAATCGTCTCCTCCGGGATTCTTTTCTCATCATCTTCACTCACAAACGAGAACTTGCTTCTTCCGTCTAATGCAAGATAGTTTGCACCTGAGCCAGACAGGTCATACACTTGAGCATGGACAAGTAAGCAGTTCACAAGTCAATTCATCTTTCAGTCTCTTTAGGTCGAACTACGGTGTTCTGACTTCCTCATTGCACGAGAGGATACGTAGGCATAACTTAACAGTTATCGAACAAAAGTCTCTGTATATTCCCCCTCCTTCCAGCATTATTATTTGAGCCTCATAGTCTTGAGCATTTCACTCCTGTTCTCACACTGACACTTCTCTTATACACTTTACACTTCTTTTACACTGACACCTGTACATCCTTTTCCAGTTCTTTTATACACAAATTCCACTGACACTACCCCTTTAAAACACAAATCTTTTAAGCGTGGATCCCGTCGAGTACGACGGACAATCTGGGTGCTAATACCTTCCCAGGTTGTAACCAACCCCCTTTCTCAGTCTCTCTGGTTCGCAACCGTCTTATCCATATCTTCTCAGGTCTATGCAGCATTACCTTTCCTCCGGGATAAAAATGCCTAGCTGGCGACTCTTTCTTTTCCTGTGAGTTCACTCCTGTGTGTTCTCGCACCCTCCTCTCGCCGACCGTTCGCGTCTGTACCTCATTTGAGTTAAGTCTCATCTGTTGGGAGCGACAATACTCAAGAGTTACAGCAGTGAAAATGCAAATTCATGGGACCACCAAGCTTCTAGAATCATGCCAGTTCACTGCAGAAAAAATAAGAGATTGAGTCACAAATTCTTGACCCCACACAATCTCACAAGATTATGCAAAAATCTCTCTAACGAATTTCTACATCAGCTCATTTTCCTCTCTAATTTTCACAACAAAATCTCTAATATACCCTCATAATCCATCTATATATGAAGCCCTTATTTTCCTATCATCAGAACCATAAAATCTCGACTCCCTCTTCAAATTTCAGAACCAAAACTCTACACCACAAACCAAAATAATAAAAAAACAGAAACAATACTCTGCAAAAATTTAGAAAACCAAGTTTCAATACATTCACCTTCCTGCGAGCAGCACCATCTGTAATGACATATATCCTTCTCTATCATCTTCAACCAAAACACGAACCATCTCTGTAAACCAAGAACAACACGAATCCGCGAGCTTAACTTTGAGAGTGAGCGAAAATCGATAGAGAGCATGAACCACACCTTGTCTTCGTTCACCCTTTAATAAACCAAAAAACTTTCAAATCCGCCGTTGAGAGTTAACCGACCCCTAATAACACCAACTCACCGAGTCAATCGTAAACCAAGGGAAGTGAGTGATATTCGAGAGGGAGAGGAACCTCCGCCGCGAATGTAGCAAAGAGATTGTCACCGAGTGAAGCGTGACTATGAGAAGATTGAGAGCCGTCGATTCTGCTGCTGGAGACTTGCCGTGATTTGGATCGTTGTGGATCTACTTTTGTGTTTTTGACGGAAGGGTATGCGTTTTTTATCTTATTGTTCACTGACTCGTGAAAATGGTCATGTTTTTTTTATATATCAATTTACTATTTGTTTTATTTATTTGTCTTAAAAAAACTCTTATATGATCCATGGGCTTGGCCCATTGAGTCTTCTTTCCATACACATACCATAATCACACGGTCCCTCCCTTCTTGGATGATTTTTTTTGCTTTGTGTTTATTATTATTTTTTTATGAGTTGCTGGTTGGGCTTTTATGGTCCATGGATATGGATTTGTTTTCTATCCATACACCCTGTATGCAGTGCTAACCTCCTCTGTATTTACTTTGCATTCCATTTGTTTTTCTTATAGATTTTAGGTATCTTTTATTTTACCGATTATTTGATCTTTCTTTCACATTTTGATAATATTTACTTATTAGTGGGCCAATGATATAATACAAGGTATTGATATTTGACCATTTCGATCCGACGTTATCTATATCGATATGAGGCCACTTTTATTTTTCGCTATTATTTAATCGATTATTCGATTTATTCGGTTAATGATAAAATGAGATATTCGATTATTTAATCGACGTTATCCATTAAATTGAGACCGATTTCATTATTTTTATCTGTTATTTTATTTTATTATTCGGTTAATGATAAAATGAGATATTCGATTATTTTATCGACGTTATCCATTAAATTGATACCGATTTCATTATTTTCTCATTATTTTATTTTATTATTGGGCCTATGATAAAAATATGGTTTATTGACATTCCACTTAGCGACGTTGTCTAAACCAATTTGAGGCCGGCTTTTTCTTCATTTATTATTTTATCGATTTATTGGTTTATTTATATTTATTATTTGGTCTATGGTATTATTATTCGATTTGTGACATTCAATTTATCGACGTTGTCTGAATTGATATGAGACCGTTTTCTATTATTTTTTATGGTTTCTAATTAATTTAGATCTATTATTTATCGACTTTATTATTTAATCGGCCTATGATAAATGGTGATATTCGATTTCTAATAAATCGACGTTATCCCCTAATTTGAGGTCACACCTTTATTTTTCTTATTATTTCACATTGTCCCGATTTATTATTATTTTGGCCGATGAATAAATATTTAAATATTTGATTTCGAATAAATCAACGTTATTTAAATTAAATATGAGGCCAATTCTTTTATTTATTATTATTTCGACTTTATTTTATTTTTATGGTCGATGATATAATAAACGATTTAAATGTTCGATTTTAACAAATCGACGTTATTTAAATCAATATGAGACCACTTTATTTACTTCTTAGAAATTCGACTTTTATTTATTATATTTTATTCCCATATTAATCACTTTTTATCTCGTTCATAAATTAATCGATTAATCTCCATTAGAATTTTTCCTTATAAATTGTTCGCATCGTGCACCGCTATCAAACTAATATAATATTTTTTTAATCCGAATAATTAAACTATTTTTTCTTAATTAAATAACAGAAGAACTGAATTTTGGAGTCTAGCATTCCTCGAATTCTTGAATGAACGCTCCTGAGGCTCGCCCCACGGCACGTGGTTCATTCGTCATTCTGTTCCTAAAACACTTAACTCATCAAACATCTTTTCTTCAAACGAACCTTGTTTAGATCCCTTCTATCTCGCAAACAAGCTAGCGCTTCCGCCTCCTATCGCGAGCAGACAAGCCAACATTTAGCAGTTAGAATGCGGTCTAAACAATCGTTCATTAAAACGAACCAATCAACGAACCTTAGTACCACGAACTACGAGGCTCTGACTTTCCCATTGCACAAGGGAATACGTAGGCACACGGATCTTACTCCCTGCCGAGCACCCTAGGAATAAAACCACCCATTTCTCGTAACCTTAAATTAGAATCGTTCACATTTATTTTAGTCGAAGAAAACGGAAAGCATAAGTTAACATATAATCGCAAGTTAAACTAAGAGGTTCCCATTGAGTACAACGGACGTAAGGGGTGATAATACATTCCCCTTATGTAATCGACTCCTGAACGTAGAATTTGGTTTCGATGACTTTGTTCTATCCATCTTTATTTATTAGGTTTTATCTATATATTCCTTTTCTTTCATTAGAATAAATAGAATTAGGTGGCGACTCTGTTATTTCCATCTGTTCCGCGGTCGGCGCGAGGATCGTATTTTTCGAGGTACGACAGATAGCATTTCTATGGATTTTTTGATAGGTTTTCCGAAGACGGTGAAGGGAAATGATTCCATTTAGGTAATTTTTGATTGATTAACTAAGTCGGCGCATTTCTTACCGATGAAGATTAATCATTTCATGTTAAAGTTAGTCGAGATGTATATTGATGAGATTGTGAAGTTGCATGGGATACCTTCGAGCATTGTATCAGATAGAGATATGCGGTTTACATCGAGATTTTGGAAGAGTTTACAAGTTGCTTTGGTAACCAAGTTAAGGATGAGTTCTACTTATCATCCGCAGACGGACGGTCAAACAGAACAGACTAGCCAATCTTTAGAGAATTTGCTGAAGACGTGTGTGTTGGATCATGGAGGGGCGTGGAATAGTCATTTTCCGTTGATTGAGTTTACTTATAACAATAGTTTTCATGCAAGCATTGATATGACTCTGTATGAAACATTGTATGGGAGGTTATGTAGGACTCCATTGTGTTGGTATGAATCAGGAGAGAGTGTTGTGCTCGGACATGAGATTATGCAGGAGACGACTGAAAAGATTAAGATGATTCAAGAGAGGATGAAGACGTCGCAAAGTCATCAGAAAAGTTATCATGATAAAAGGAGGAAAGCACTTGAATTTCAAGAGTGAGATCATGTGTTCTTGAGGGTGACTCCAGCGGCTGGTGTCGGGCGAGCTTTGAAGTCGAGAAAGCTCACTCCATGTTTCATTGGACCGTATCAGATTTCGCAAAGAGTCAGAGAGGTGGCATATCGGATTGCATTACCACCCTCACTTGCGAATTTGCATGACGTGTTTCATGTGTCACAACTGAGGAAGTACATTGCAGATCTGTCGCATGTGATTTAGATGGATGATGCTAGAGTAAGAGATAATCTAATTGTGGAAGTTTTGCCTGTGCGGATAGATGGTAGAGAGATGAAGCGATTAAGAGGTAAAGAGACTGCCTTGGTGAAGGTATTGTGAGGGTGGACCAGCTGGTGATAGTTGGACTTGGGAACAAGAAGATCAAATGAAGGAATCGTATCCGATGTTGTTTGCTTCAAGTATATTTTCGAGGACAAAATATCTTAAGTGAGGGAGAGTTGTAACTGTAACACCCTAATTTTTTCCCTAAGATTTCTTTGCATCTCATCTGCATTTTGCATACAACAAGATCGCACTGGTTGCACGGTTCTTCTCGGGTTAGGATTATGCCTCGCAGGGGATCACCGTTGTCTTTAATTGTTTTATTTGATTGTGTTTACTAACCGTTAATCAAAATCCAAAAATATTTTGTTTCCTTTTGCTAACCTTTTTTTTCAGGAAGAGGAACCATATAAAAATGCCAAAAATAGCAGTCCTGCAGCTCGAGTAAATTTCACAAAAGTCGAAGACGATCCGCAAATAATTTAAAATTATCAGATCAAGGATTTCCCAAGTTGATTGATTCATTCAAAGGATCTCCAAGGTTCACGTGTTTATTTCTTCGACGTACACAAGAATCGGGCCGAAACAACCAAGCAGCTATTTTTGAACAAAAAAATTCAAAATTCAGCTTGGTTAACCGGTTAACCAATGCAAAATTTGAATTTTTTATTTCAAATTCAGCACCCTTAGATCATTGATTTAATTGGAATATTCTAGATCCATTGGTTTCTGATTTCTCTACATCACTTTGATCATTTCCTACCATAAACCCTCACTAATCACCACTCTTTTCCATTTCCCACCAAAATTCCAATTACCAAACCTAAATTCAAATTACCAAAGCAAGCCCCATTCCACCAAATTTCCATACCTAAGGCCTTTAAATAGAACCACAATTTCATTCATTCCACAAGCTTTTGATAGGCACAAAACCTCTTGCAAAATACTCCCTCAACACCAAATTCTCCAAAGCTCATTTTTCTTTCTTTTGAAGTTATCAAGAATTCACATTGAATTCTTGATTAACTTGAGCTAGACCTTCATCCTTTCTTTCTTTTGCTCATCAATTTCAGTAGATCTAAGCTTGTGTTGGTTCAATTTGAAGAAAAGCTTTTGGTAATTCATCTTCATCCATAAACCCATATTCACCATCAACATTCAAGATGTAGATCTTTGGTGCTTTTGTTTCTAGATCCTTCGGATCTTTATTTGTTGTTTGATTGCAGGGATTCCACTGTATTTTGGTTTTAAAATTCGTGCAAATTCAGATCATGATCATCCAATGTTTGAGAAAAGGTTTCAAAAATGGATCATGCTAAATTTTATGCATTTTTCAGCATCTGGTACAACGTTAACCTGTTAACCGGTTAACCAGTTTAAAAATAGCGCAATTTGTCCAAAATCTGCTTGCGTTAACCGGTTAACCAAACCGGTTAACACAAGTCAGAATGGTGTTTTTGGCTTGTTTTAAGCCCCTTTTTGGTTCCTCTTTCTTCTTCTTCTTCCTCCCTTTTATTTCTACCTTGGAAGCATCTTTGGGAGTAATTCCTCTTTAATTTCAATGGACTTTGAGTGTAGATTAGAGTAATTAATGTCCATTAATTCAAAACTACCTTTAAGTGGATTATTCAATTCATTTAAGGTACTTTGCATTAGTGATACATTTTCATGCTTGAATCCACCAATATGAGTGATTGAACTTAAGGATGGAAAAATACCATAAGTACAGCTCAATTTGGTATTCATCTTTAGTTTTGTGCAGTATTGCGTTCGGATAACGATTTACATATCGTTTATCTCGCATGCATTAACACTAACATTATGCACCTTAATTGGTGGTGGCCGGCCTCATTTGTAGGGTAATTACTTCGTAAATTACTCGGCAATTGCTTAACATAGACCTAAATGTGTCCCGACTTCGGAATAAAAATCTAATTGGGTACTTACACTTTCGTGGACCAGATCTCTTGTTGATCGCGTAATCCCAAAGTGGTTAATCATATTGCTTCAAGAATCGAGACTTGTGAATTTTTGATGCGTAGGTGCTTTGGGTCTCCCAATCGCCTTTCAAATTTCATTGAATTCGGTTCGGTTTGCCTTGATTAATCGCTATAGTGTAAGATGCTAAGCGGATCCGGTTGCCTTCGATTTTGGTTACTTTCCTTTTTGGTTGTGGTTGATTAAGTTCACCATACCATTATTATGTGAATATTATTATACTATTACTACTATTAATATTTTAGATTCTTGCATTTTTATTTCTTTTGTTACTAACATTTAATTTCTTGCGTTTTTATTGTCTTTATTCTATTTTGCTTTACTCATCCATATCATGTTTATTATTTGTTGATTGATTTTCTATTTGTCCATTTGGACACAAAAACATTAATAAAGGATTAAATCTCTAAAAAAAACTTGTGATTTTAATTTGTGGACTTTTGGTTACTATCCTTAGCATTTGGAGTGGAGATTTGGACTTAGATTCTTAGGACACCTCATTTGCCTTGATCTTCAAAAAGTTGGATTTAGCCTTTATTTGGCCATTTGCTAGCTTATAAGGATGAAACTCTTATGCTCATAATTTGGAATGTCATCAAGTTTGGTTAGATCTTTCTTCCCTTATCTCTTTATTTTATTTTCTTAGGATAGTCACTTCATCTCCTCCCACTTCTTAAATTTTCAAATCTGTAGATGTTAAGAATTGGCAGAATTTTTGAAAAACAAGAAGCTATGAACTTAGTTCAGGATGTCACACCAGATGTTGTGACATTAACAAACAAAGTAAAAGTTATGAACTTAGTTCAGGACATCAGGATGTCACACCAGATGTTGTGACATCACAAACCTGCTATCTGACTTAAATGATGCGTAACAGAAGTGATTAAATTCAGGAGAAAATATCTGGAATTAATTGTAAAAGGATAAGCACTCCAAGGCGCATATTTAGGAAGCTTAGTTATCTGGTTCCAGTGTAACAGAATAACTAACTCACCTTGATTCAAGGAGATAACAAACTAACTCACCCTAATTCAAGGAGATGACTGTGGGATTTATCAAAGTCTGGATAATTTACAAAAAGCCCACAAACCAAGCATCTATTTAAGGAACTGAAACACTCAAGAAAAGAACACGAATTTTAGAAGACTGTCAAGGGTGTTAGTGAAGCTAGTTATTTTTAAGCAGGTTTTAATTGTTAGTCACTTTATGAGCTTTTAAGCAATAAGTGAATTGTGTCTTGATTGAAACTATTAAGTAAGATCAAGCTGGTGTGTATGAAGTGTGACTTCAATTTTATTAATCATTGTAAAGATCACTGTGTGATTGAGGGGGAGTGAGTAGGTACTCATATCTAAGTAGAGTCTTAGGTAGAAATTGCCTTGGGTAGATATTAAGTGAAGGATTAAACTGATTGATTTAACTCCATAATTAATATTACTTATATTGGATTTCCTTCCTGGCTTGGTATCCCCCAGATGTAAGTGTGGAGATACACTGAACTGGGTTAACAATTTCCTGTGTCATTTAATTTACTAGCTCATTAATATTTGTTTAGGACTTCAGTGTCTAAACATCTGGTTCAACATCACATATCTGATCCCAGAATTTCAATTGGCATCAGAGCAGGCACCCTGCCTGTATAACTGGGTGAGATCTAGGGACTGCAAATTTTGGGAACATGTACATAGATGTAGGATCTGTGAATCGACCACCTATCTTGGATGGATCCAACTATGATTACTGGAAGCCAAGAATGGTAGCATTCTTGAAATATCTTGATAGCAGGGCTTGGAAAGCAATTAACAAAGGATGGGAGCACCCTGTCAAACACAATAAGGATGGGGCAAAAGTGATGAAGCCTGAAGAATAGTGGAGCAAGGAGGAAGAAGAGTCAGCACTTGGAAATTCCAAAGCCTTAAATGCCTTATTCAATGGCATTGACAGAAACATATTTAGGCTTGTGCATCACTGTGAACTGGCCAAGGATGTTTGGGACACTCTCAAAACTACTCATGAAGGAATATCAAAGGTGAAGATGTCAAGACTTCAACTTCTCACCACCAAGTTTGAGAACTTGAGGATGAAGGAAGATGAGACCATTCATGAGTTTTACATGAACATCCTGGAGATTGCTAATACTGCTGGTGCATTGGGAGAGAAGATGAGTGATGAAAAATTGGTAAGGAAGATTCTCATATCACTGCCAAAGAGGTTTGACATGAAGGTTACTGCCATAGAAGAAGCTCAGGACATTTGTACAATGAAGGTTGAGGAGCTCATTGGTTCCCTTCAAACCTTTGAGATGGGAATGAATGATACAATTGTGAAGAAAAACAAAAGCATAGCCCTGGTCTCAAACACTGATAAAGAAGAAGAAAGTCATGAAGCAGGCTCTGAGGACAACTTATCAGAATCAATTGCTATGCTTGGAAGACAATTTAACAAAATTCTCAAAAGAATGGACAACAGGCCCAGACCAAGTGGAAGAAACTCAACCTCTGAGAATAAAAGACCTTATGACTCTAATAGAAGGTCAAACTATGATGAGAAGACTAACCAAGGAAAAGGGATCCAATGTCATGGATGTGAAGGGTATGGACACATTAGAATTGAATGCCCAACCTATCTAAAGAAGCAAAAGAAAGGTCTCTCTGTGTCCTGGTCAGATGAAGACTCAGGTAGTGAGTCAGAAGAAGAATCTGCAAAACACATCACTGCTCTAGCTGGAGTATGTGAAACTGAAGGGGGATCCAGTGATGAGGATCTGACATTTGAAGAGCTTGAAGCATATTACAGGATGCTGTGTAAATGGAGCACTGAAGTATGCATGGAAAGTAAACAGCAGAAGAAGCAGATTGAGGAATTAAAGGCTGAAAAGGCAAGTCATCTAGAGATCATTGACACTTTGAAAAGTAAAGTCAGCCTACTCAACTCCAAAATGGAGCATATGTCCAAATCTGTCAGAATGCTGAACAGTGGCTCAAACACACTGGATGCCATTCTCAACAACAACAAGCACTCAGGGGATAGGACTGGGCTGGGATTTAATAAAGCTCAAAACTTTGAGGCTAGCACCATCCAAACAACTCCAAATCCCATGAAGTCAAACAAGATGTTCAAGCAGATGTCTCAACATCATGACAAAAACATGATGAAAAAGAAATATCAAAGATGGAGATGCCATCACTGTGGAAGGTTTGGTCACATCAAACCTTTTTGCTACAAACTGCATGGATACCCAAATCAGAGTTCTCAGCACCTTCCTGAGCAGAAGACAGAGGTCACCAAGAAAATTTGGATACCTAAAACTAGTCTTTATACTGATCAAAGCTACCAGTACATACCTAAGAACAAGTTCACTAGGCAACCTTGGAACTCTAGATATGGACACTACCTAGGGCAGATGCATCAAAGGAAACCTCACAGCAGGCACAAATGGTCCAAGCAGGTTGTTGCCTCTATAGCACACACATCTCTCAGAGTATCTGCTAAGGAAGACTGGTATTTTGACAGTGGCTGCTCAAGGCACATGACTGGACTGAAGAATCTGTTGGTAGACTTAAAGTCACACTCATCCAGCTATGTAACCTTTGGAGATGGAGCAAAAGGTAAAATCAAGGGAGTTGGGACCCTGGACTGCTCAGGTGTACTAAGTCTAGATGGTGTGCTGTTGGTAAAAGGATTAACTGCTAACTTGATCAGCATAAGTCAGTTATGTGACCAAGGTTACAGTGTCAACTTCACCAAAACTGAGTGCATAGTTTCTGATAAAGAACAGAAAGTTGTCATGAAAGGAGCCAGATCAAAAGACAACTGCTATATGTGGGAACCCCAAGATTTCAGCCTCACCTCTACTTGTTCCTTAGCCAAAGAAGAAGAAGTGAAGCTGTGGCATCAAAGACTGGGTCATCTCAATCTCAGAGGAATAAAGAAGATCATATCTATGGAAGCTGTAAGAGGAATCCCAAGACTTAAGATTGATGAAAGTAAAGTGTGTGGTGAATATCAAATAGGCAAGCAAACCAAGATGTCACATCCAAAGCTTCAACATCTGACAACTTCCAAAGTCTTGGAATTATTGCACATGGACCTTATGGGACCAATGCAGGTATAGAGTCTTGGTGGAAAAAGATATGTCTATGTGGTTGTTGATGACTTCTCAAGATATACCTGGATAAGCTTCATCAAAGAAAAGTCTGATGTGTTTGAGGTATTTAAAGATTTGTGCCATAGGATCCAAAGAGAAAAAGCAAGCTGTGTGGTCAGAATAAGAAGTGATCATGGAAAGGAGTTTGAGAATCAAAAAATCTCAGACTTCTGTTCTTTAGAAGGGATCAACCATGAGTATTCTTCTCCCATCACCCCTCAACAAAATGGGATTGTTGAAAGGAAAAACAGAACTATTCAGGAGTCAGCCAGAGCCATGATTCATGCCAAGAAGTTACCCCTGTACTTTTGGGCTGAAGCTATGAACATAGCATGCTACATCCACAATAGAGTCACACTAAGAAAGGGAACTTTATCCACTATCTATGAAGTCTGGAAGGGTAGAAAACCTACAGTCAAGTACTTTCATGTGTTTGGAAGTAAGTGCTACATTCTGGCTGATAGGGATCAAAGAAGGAAGATGGACCCTAAGAGTGATGAAGGGATATTTCTTGGATACTCCATAAATAGCAGAGCTTATAGAGTATTTAACTCCAGAACCAAGGTTATAATGGAGTCAATAAATGTGATTATTGATGATACCTATGCAAAGACAGATGTTGCTGATGATGTTGGAACATCTGCTGACAATCAAACTGAAGTTAAAATAGAAAGTGATAATCTTGACTTCACTTTAACTGAGGCAAGGACAGAGCAATCCAACAAACCTCCCTCCATCAGAATCCAGAAAGATCATCCTAAAGATCTGATCATTGGTGATCCCGACAGAGGTGTCATCACTAGATCAAGAGAGATGATCTCAGGTTCCTGCTTTGTTTCAAAGATAGAACCTAAGAACATTAAGGGAGCTCTGAATGATGAGTACTGGATCTCTGCTATGCAAGAAGAATTAGGCCAGTTTACAAGGAATGAAGTATGGGATCTTGTTCCTAGGCCTGATGACATTAATGTGATTGGCACTAAGTGGGTGTACAAAAACAAGTCTAATGAGCAGGGAGTAGTTACAAAAACCAAGGCTAGGCTTGTAGCTCAAGGATATACACAAATTGAGGGGGTAGATTTTGATGAAACTTTTGCACCAGTAGCAAGACTTGAATCCATCAGACTACTCTTAGGAATTGCTTGCATCCTAAAATTCAAACTATTTCAGATGGATGTTAAAAGTGCCTTCCTAAATGGGTACCTTAATGAAGAAGTATATGTGGAGCAACCAAAGGGATTTGTTGATCCAAGCTGTCCAGACCATGTATATAAGCTGAGGAAGGCTCTGTATGGTCTAAAGCAAGCTCCCAAAGCATGGTATGAAAGACTGACCACCTTTCTTATTAAACATGGATACAGGAAATGAGGAATAGACAAAACTCTGTTTGTAAAGGATGAAGATGGAAAGGTTATGATTGCTCAGATATATGTGGATGACATAGTGTTTGGTGGGATGTCAGATAGGATGGTTAAACATTTTGTTACTCAAATGGAGTCTGAGTTTGAAATGAGCCTAGTGGGAGAACTAACCTACTTCCTTGGACTACAAATCAAACAGATGGAGGACTCCATGTTCATATCCCAAAACAAGTATGCAAAGAACACTGTCAAGAAGTTTGGGATGGACAATGCAAGTTGTAACAGCCCGGGCCCCTCGCAAGGCAATCCCGGCACTGCCACCTCACGATCTTCTCTACTCCCCTCACTAGTAGAGTTTTTTGCCTTCCGTGGGAATCGAACCATGTACCCTGGGGTTCAAGTACATGTTCATTTCATTCCCACTACCACTTTAGTGGGAATGGAATGAACATGTACTTGAACCCCAGGGTACATGGTTCGATTCCCACGGAAGGCAAAAAACTCTACTAGTGAGGGGAGTAGAGAAGATCATGAGGTGGCAGTGCCGGGATTGCCTTGCGAGGGGCCCGGGCTGTTACAAAAAAAGGCGCCTTTTTTTGTAACAGCCCGGGCCCCTCGCAAGGCAATCCCGGCACTGCCACCTCACGATATTCTCTACCCCCCTCTCTAGTAGAGTTTTTTGCCTTCCGTGGGAATCGAACCATGTACCCTGGGGTTCAAGTACATGTTCATTCCATTCCCACTACCACTTGAGCTAACTAGCTCAAGTGGTAGTGGGAATGGAATGAACATGTACTTGAACCCCAGGGTACAGGGTTCGATTCCCATGGAAGGCAAAAAACTCTACTAGAGAGGGGGTAGAGAAGATCGTGAGGTGGCAGTGCCGGGATTGCCTTGCGAGGGGCCCGGGCTGTTACACAAGTCACAAGAGAACACCTGCCCCCACTCATTTAAAACTGACAAAGGATGACAAAGGTGAGAGTGTGGACCAAAGCTTGTACAGAAGCATGATTGGAAGTCTACTATATCTTACAGCTAGCAAACCAGATATAGCTTTTGCAGTAGGTGTGTGTGCAAGGTATCAAGCTGAACCAAAAGTGAGCCATCTAAACCAGGTTAAGAGGATCTTGAAATATGTAAATGGTACTTGTGACTATGGCATAATGTACTCTCATGGTTGTAAACCAATCCTCACTGGATTTTGTGATGCTGACTGGGCTGGAAGTGCTGATGATAGAAAGAGTACATCAGGAGGATGCTTCTTTCTAGGGAACAATTTAATTTCTTGGTTCAGTAAGAAACAAAATTGTGTGTCCTTATCCACTGCTGAAGCTGAATATATTGCAGCTGGTAGCAGTTGTTCACAGTTGGTATGGATGAAACAAATGCTCACAGAATACAATGTCCCACAAGATGTCATGACATTGTACTATGACAATTTAAGTGCTATTAATATCTCCAAAAATCCTATCCAACACAGCAGGACTAAGCACATAGATATCAGACATCACTTCATCAGAGACCTTGTGGAGGAGAAGGTGATCACATTAGAGCATGTAGCCACAGAGCTGCAATTAGCTGACATATTTACTAAGGCTTTGGATGCTACCCAATTTGAAAACCTAAGGGGTAAATTGGGAATCTGCATATGTGACATATAGCAGTTATGGAGAAGTGCCAGCATGTCTCATGACATCGTGTGGCATGATCACCAGATGGCAGCACTAGTCTGGCCAATAACTGTTTGTATTCCAATCTTAAAAATTCCAATAGCAACGGATTCTATATATGTACAAACGTGCTTTCAACTCCTCACATCCTCATTAGCACCACTGAACGTTTTGCATGCTACAACTTCAGCTTCAGAGACCTATTGCTCAAAAGCCCAGGACTCCCCATGTAAGAAGACCTAAGGAGCCAGTCTTCAGCAAGAGTAAGGGAACCCATTCATCTTCCAGTACCCCCAAAGCATCTGCTTACGTGGACGCATCAATCAAACAGCTTGTAACCAGGATCCTGGCGGAACAAAGGGTTGTGCCTGAGGTGTCTGTTCCCCTGAACAGTATGCCTGCTCCACAAGATGACCAAATCAACCAAGCTGAAGAGGACATACCTGCTCCACAGGATGTCCCAAGAAATGTTGAAACATCTGAGGGCCAAGACAAAGCCCCAAATGATGATGATAAAGCTACTGATGATAAAGCTACTGATGATCAAGCTCCTGATGATCAAGCTGCTGAGAAAGAGGCTTCCCAACCTCCACCAGTTGAAAACCTGGATGATGACTCTGACACATAGATCATAGCTTCTGTTAATCCTAGCATAGCCAAGAGGCTTAGGGCTAGGAAGGATAAGAAGCCAGCTGCTCATGAAACTCCTGAGAAGAGACAGTTAACTCCCAAGAAGGACAATGTCAAAGCTGCTTTTGGACCTACAAAGCAATGGAGTAAGGTCAGCACCCAGAAGAGGAAAGCTACAACTCCATCTGACTCTGATGTTGAGGAGGATGTCCCAACATCTCAACCCAGAAAGAGGCCAGCACCTCCTAGGACTGCCACTGCTGTTCCTGAAGCACCCCTGGACAATGTGTCCTTCCACCATGTCTCTAGTGTAAGCAAGTGGAAGTATGTCTATCAAAGAAGGGTGGCTCTGGAAAGAGAGTTGGGTAGCAATCCCCTGGAATGCACTGAGGTAATTGATTTAATCTCCAATGCTGGTCTATTCAAAACTGTCTCCAACTTTTCTCCTTGTTATGAAATGCTGGTCAAAGAGTTTATAGTTAATCTACAAGAAGGGCGTGCTGATGGGAAATCTGAGGATTTTAGAAAGGTATATGTCAGGGGAAGATGTGTAAATTTTTCTCCTAGGGTGATAAATCAGTACCTGGGGAGAGAATCAGATGGGCCAAATGAGCTTGGCAAGACTGACAACCAAGTCTGCAAAATAATCACAGCCAACCAGGTCAAGTCATGGCCAGTCAAAGGCAAACTATCTGTCAGCTTGTTAACCAGGAAGTATGCTATGCTGCACAGGATTGGAACAGTCAACTGGGTCCCAACCAACCACACCTCATCTATAGCTACTGGGCTTGGGAGGTTTATCTGTGTTGTAGGCACCCAAACCAAGTTGGATTATGGGGCATATATCTTTGACCAAAATCACAAGCATACAGGAACCTCAGCAATCAAGCTTCCAATAGCCTTCCCATCACTGCTTTGTGGAGTAATTATCAACCAATATCCAGGAATCCTTACTGACAAGGATTCTGTCTGTAAAAGGGAGAGTCCACTGTCCTTTCATTATAAACTGTTTCTGGGTCATCATGCTGCAGATGTTGAAGCACCAGGTGGGACATCTGCTGGGCCATCTGTTGTCAAAACTCCTATATCAAAGGAAACCCTAATTGCAGAGCTCAAGACAACCTGCAAAGAGCTGGATGAAAGGAAGAAGAAGCTTGAGGACATAATTCAAAGATTGGATCTGGAAAAGGTTGTTGGGAATGTTGATGGATCTGATGCTGAGTCTGAGGATACAGAAGATACAGAGGATACTGAGTCTGAGTGAAGCTGTGTGTGGTGGAAAATGTTTTGTCTGTTTTGCTTTGTATTTCTGAATGTTTTTTTTCTGTCTCTGTTTCTGTAATGTTTGGCCCCAAATTTATGTCTAACAAGGGGGAGAAGTGTATTGAACAATGCTGCTGTTGTTAATGTCTGGTTGATGAACAATGCTGATGTTATATTTCTGTCTTCTGAACTAAGTTATATTTGAATGTTCATTGGTATATCAAAGTCTATTGAACAAGTCATAACAGTATACATACATGTTTGAGGGGGAGCAAATTATTAGCTCTCACATGATTCAACAGAAAGGAACTCTACTGCTCTCTGACAAAACCAGAAGATTGTGTTAGCCAAAAATTAGCCAAAGGGGGAGTTTGTAGATGTTAAGAATTGGCAGAATTTTTGACAAACAAGAAGCTATGAACTTAGTTCAGGATGTCACACCAGATGTTGTGACATTAACAAACAAAGTAAAAGTTATGAACTTAGTTCAGGACATCAGGATGTCACACCAGATGTTGTGACATCACAAACCTGCTATCTGACTTAAATGATGCGTAACAGAAGTGATTAAATTCAGGAGAAAATATCTGGAATTAATTGTAAAAGGATAAGCACTCCAAGGCGCATATTTAGGAAGCTTAGTTATCTGGTTCCAGTGTAACAGAATAACTAACTCACCTTGATTCAAGGATATAACAACTAACTCACCCTAATTCAAGGAGATGACTGTGGGATTTATCAAAGTCTGGATAATTTGCAAAAAGCCCACAAACCAAGCATTTATTTAAGGAACTGAAACACTCAAGAAAAGAACACGAATTTTAGAAGACTGTCAAGGGTGTTAGTGAAGATAGTTATTTTTAAGCAGGTTTTAATTGTTAGTCACTTTATGAGCTTTTAAGCAATAAGTGAATTGTGTCTTGATTGAAACTATTAAGTAAGATCAAGCTGGTGTCTATGAAGTGTGACTTCAATTTTATTAATCATTGTAAAGATCACTGTGTGATTGAGGGGGAGTGAGTAGGTACTCATATCTAAGTAGAGTCTTAGGTAGAAATTGCCTTGGGTAGATATTAAGTGAAGGATTAAACTGATTGGTTTAACTCCATAATTAATATTACTTATATTGGATTTCCTTCCTGACTTGGTAGACCCCAGATGTAAGTGTGGAGATACACTGAACTGGGTTAACAATTTCCTGTGTCATTTAATTTACTAGGTCATTAATATTTGTTTAGGACTTCAGTGTCTAAACATCTGGTTCGACATCACATATCTGATCCCAGAATTTCAAAATCTTCTTTCTATTTTCAAAACCTTCTTTGTTTTCAAACTTCAAACGTTTTCATAAATCAAACCTTGACTTAGGTCAAGCCATTTTCCCTTTTCATTCCATTTTCTTAATAAATGTTAATCCATATAAGCATATCGAAATTTTCTTCTCAAAGACTTTAAAAAATTTCAAAACTCACTCAATTGTTTTTGTGTCTTCGTGCACTTTTCTTTTCATATGTTTTGATATGATTCATTCTTTCTAGCGGAATTATTCGCTAAAGAATGACGACTTATCTTTACATTTTAAAACCAATTCAACTCATTGTTTCTTTTCAAATTTTGTACCACGAACTACGAGGTTTTGATCTCGCATTGCACTTTGTGGGTACGTAGGCATGAGGCGTTAAACCTCTTCAAACACAAAAATATAAAAAACGTTTCTCTTCTCATCTCTCCAATCTCTTTCAAACAAACCATTTTCAAACCAAAAGCGGTAAATTTTTCAAAGGGCTCCCGTGGAGTACCACGGACATTTTGGGTGCGTAAAATCTTCCCATTGTGTAACCTATCCCCTTACCTGTTTCTCTGATGTGTTTCTTTAGCTTTCTTGCTTTTAGGTTCATTAGGTTTTATTCGCTCTTTTTCCCTTTTCCTTTTGGAATAAAATAAAAGCGCAGTGGCGACTCTGTTTACCTTGAGTTAAGTTAACTAATAACTTACACTCATGATTTTACCGCTACAGTAACACCCCAAAGTCTATTTTGATTTAATTGATGTGTTTCTTGTGAATTTTGATGATTTATTGATGATTTAATGTTTTATGGAGATTTGAGTGTGACTTAATAATTTAATAATATTAGGATGTTAAGTATAATGAGTCATTTAATTAATTTGGGAGGAAATAATTTAAATAAGAAGAATTAGAGGACAAGGGTAATGTGATCTTTTGGTGGAGGATTAGTGAGGGTATGATGGAAAAAGACTAATGAGGTCCTAGGGGCAAGAGTGACTAAGAGAGTAAAGTTGGGTTTTGTACGATTATTTGGAACGATCAAACTTTTAGGAGAAAGGAAGAAGAGCTATGAGGAAGAAGAACTAGAGAGGAAGGCTTGAGGTTTTTTTGCGAGAAGTCATCGAAGAATTTACGGAACCTAAGGTATGGGGAGTATTATCGTTCAGTATTGTAATGTAGAAATAAGATTTGGGGTTTTGAGGAAGAACTTAGGGTTTATGGGATTTTGTTGAGAAATTGATGCGTGATGATGATTTATGATGAATTTAGTGATAAATCATGATGGTATATGATGTATTTGGTGGTATTATGATTGATGATGACTATGTTTACGATTTTTCTGCTATACTGATGTTAGATGCTGAGTTTTTGTGAGTTTCATCGCAGAAGGACGATTATGAAATCGCAGGTTTTCTTGCGAAATCTTGAAGCTCACTTAGCGATAAAGTAAGAACTTTGGAAACCAAAAACCCGTGAGTTGGTCGCTTAGCGAGGGTCCCAACTTACTTAGCGAGACCTGACATGTTTTGAAAAATTATTTAATTTTGAAAAATTATATAATTGATGTGTTTTTTCGTTCTAAGATGTTATGATGTTTTAGTGACGTTATACAATGTGTTTAGAGGCTATAAGAGTAGGACTTGGTGATAAAAATAATGTATGACGAAATGAGATTGTTAAGAGTTTATGAGTTATGATGACATGACGTAGAGCAAGATGTTAAATGAGGAAAATATATGATGATATTGACGATGAACGCATATGCAATGCTTATGATGTTTTGATGATGATGTGTGTATATTGGGTCTTGCATTCATGGCATGATTTATGAGGGGACTTTTGGTCCATTGGTAGCTTCAATCCCATTGTGAGGATTGAAGTGATATGATATTATGATGTACTCCCTTGTGGAGGGTTGATGGCCCAGTGTCCATCCATGAGGATGTTTCGGTACCACATGCATAATAAGAGGTTGCATTTCATTTTAAATGACATAGCATGATTTGAATTGAATTTGTATGATGATGTGATGTATTTGATGTTGTTTATAAATGATTTTTGTGATGATTGATATTGTGATGTGATGTAATTGACGTTGTGTATAAATGGGTTTTGTGGTGAACGATTTCGTTTTTGTAGTCTATGTTTATAATTCTCATTTTTATATCACCTTATTGAATGTGAATTACTCACCATGCCTGGCTTTTGTGATGGTCTATTATGTCATCCTACAGATACTCAAGGTTAGCTTGGTGTGCTTTTAGCTCAGAGTTAGTGAGTTTGTTGTGGTCAGTTAGAAGTGGAGTCATGCTCTGTGTCCAGTAACATCGGGATGGGTTTTCGCTTGAGTTTATTTTGTTTTCTTGAATTAAGATGTTGTTCTTTCGATTAAATTAAGATTTAAATGAGGTTTTGGATTAAATTATGAAGTTTCTTTTAATTAAAGATGAAAGATGATAGTTTTGGTTTTTCCGCTATGTAATTGTTGAAAAAAGTTTTGAATTGTTCATGATTTTATAACCCGTTTTACGGGACATGACTAATTTTATGTTATATGATGTTTGAGTTACGAAGAAATGTGATGCCCTTTCATGAGGGAACTCCGATATTTGATTTAAATTGTTTTATATTTGTGATGAGGTAGAAAGGGTGTTGCACAAGAGGGTACTAATACCTCATCCAATTTTGCACTTGAGGGTGGAGACACCGATGAGGAGATGGACCAAAGACATCGATTCTCTCCATCCCAATCTTACCCACATCTTACCCTTTCCCCTGAGCGACACCACTCACCTCCACGACAATAACGTTTTTACATTCCATAGTAAAACATGTTCAATATATGTGAACTATGTGCTTGCATATTTATGAATATTTTCTAGCATCTTTATCTGCCTTTTTATTATGACAAAATGGGAGAAATATACTCTCAGGGGGAGTATAATATACTCTCTACTCATGTGAGGGAGATTTTAAGCACTCCAAATTTTATCAATATTTTCTTTTACCAGCCCCTTGAGAAATGCATTGTCATCATAAAAAATGGAGAGAATGTGGATCTATGTACTTGCAAGTATAACCAAGAAGTAATCCAAGATGGTAAAACTTTATTGATTACAAAGATGCAAGTGAACCATTAGCTGCTTAGTTTTGATGATGACAACACTTTAAGTCAAGCAACTGCTGGAGATATCTCAAGCAGTATAAGATACACAAGATGGTTAATCAAACTGTCATTCTGAATAAAGCTAGACCTTTTGTTTAAATTCAACACTATAATCCAATGATTATCAAGTGAAGACTTAGGGTTTATGATAATTGGTGGTTTTAATCTTTCAATCTCTTAGATAATGGTAACCAACATGAAGATATCTCAAGACTCATTAAGAATACTCAAGGTTCTTGTGTGATGCTAAAATAAAAGATAATGATGCCAAAACTTGAAGCTTCAAATCGTGAAAGAGAGAAAATGTTAAAACTCACATAATTATGTTCGTCTGAGTGATCACCGTATTGTGACACAATGGTATTTCTAGAAACATTATGGCTAAATCACAAAGACACACACACACACACATGCACGCACGACAACACTAGGGATGTCAACTTGCCCCATTACTGGGGATCCCCGTGGGGATTCCCTTTTGGGGCCCTAAAGATGGAGAATTTCCCTCCCGCGGGGATGGGGAACAAAGTTCCCCCGAAGGAACTTTGGAGATGGGGATGGCGAACATATCCCCCGCCTCGTGGAGTCCTCGCTCTACACTAGAATATCATAATATAGTAATTAATATATAATTTAACATTTATATGTAGATTTATTTGTTTTTTCAAATAACTTATTTTATAAACAAATGTAAAATACATATGTAATGTTAGTAAAAGAGAGATACCTAAATGATTATTTTAATTTTTTTTAAGTTTGAAAATTTGATATTCATGAATCTTAGGATTAAATATTATTAAACAATATATTGATCATATATAACTAGTTTATTAATTTATTGTGGTTAATTTTTGAATTTTTTTCTATTAATTTAGTTAAAAATAATAAATAAAATTTATGTTTATAGATCTCCGTAAAAATTGTAGGGATCCAAGGGGATCCGTTGGGACGGGATTGAGGGACAAAATCCCCCTGTGGCGGAACCCGAGACGGGGATGAAGAGTAAATTCAAGAGCAGAGATTGAGATGAGAATGTGTCCCCCACCCCCGCCCTGTCCCATTGACATCCCCAACCCGCACACACATACACACATTGAAAAACATTTCATTTTTCAAATTAAATCACCGAAAAATACTTTTGGGACTTAGCTATTCAAAGCCATGATGTATTTTATACCTTAACAAACATCAATTTAATAATATCGATTTCTATTAATTGAACTAAAATTTATAGATGACGCTATGAGTTTTGGATTGATTATTATTAATTTATTTAAAAATAAAAAAAAATTTGAATTCAAAGGTGGTACATTATCAGGGTACAATTATAGGACACAAATCAAATAAAAAATTTTAAATTGTTAAATCATATAAGTTTTTTAGAAATGAAAACGTGATTCGGAGAGATACACTTTTTCTCATTAGTTAATTGTGTAAAAATATTTTAATGTATATTTTTTTCATAACTTTTATATAAAAAAACTGATACAATTGTTAATTTAACAAATTTTTAATTTATATTATTAAAACAAATATAAAAACTTAAATATAAATTAGCTAAATTTTCATAACATTTAAGAAAGAAAATGTTTTTTTTTTCCAATATAAAATGGAAAGTGTTTGTTTGAAGAAACCAAATTCGTGGAGGCCACGCACCCGATAAGGATAGCGGAATGACGAGAATACCCTTATCTCTTCCATTCACTAAACTATCCTTAAACGTATAAATTCTCAACATTCAGTCTCGGTAATTTCGTACTAATTAACAAATAATGGGTTCCAAGGCAATGGCAGTGGCGGCAGAAAAGATCGGTACGGCAGTGCGGCGCCAAGCCGTTTCCTTAACTGACGCCGCAGCCTCTAGAATACGCATCTTGCTGCAGCAGCGTCAGAGACCATTCTTAAAGCTCGGCGTTAAGGCTCGTGGTTGCAACGGCTTATCTTATACCCTAAATTATGCAGGTATGCTATTTGCACCCTCTTTCAAAATTGTGTTAATATTTGTTCATAGATTCTTATAATGATTTGTATATGAACGGTTAATTCTGTGTTTTTTGGTTGTTGGAGAATTTTTAACTAAGAATTTGATGTGTTCGTTTGATTAGGTATATGAATAGGTGATTTTGAATTTGGATAATATGTTACTGATACATTTTAAATGATTAAATGAATTGTGCTTTGAATTTGAAGTTTGTTGATTTAGATTTGGCGGTGTTTTGCCTTGACAGATGAAAAAGGGAAATTTGATGAGTTGGTTGAAGATAAGGGTGTTAAGATATTGATTGATCCCAAGGCTCTTATGCATGTTATTGGAACCAAGATGGATTTTGTTGATGATAAACTCAGGTAAAAGTTTTATGTTTTCGCCTTCATGATTTGTGTTTTGGTGAAATTGTTCGGTATGTTGCTCTTGGTTAGGTTTATTGGTGTTCTCTAAAATTGAATTGAATTCGAATTTTGATTTTGATATGAAGTTAGAATGTTAATCACAATTTGTTGCAAATTTGCAATTGTTCATGTTTCCCTATTTTGCCAGAGTTGATTTTTGTCACATTGCCTTCCCTTCCACATCCAAATTGTGAATAGCCTGTGCTTATCTTTTTATAACTTACTATTATTTAGTGTTTATGAGCTAGACCTGTTGTGTAATGGGAAACCTCTGTGATTTTATTTTGATACGGCGAGTTTTGGGCATTATTGATTTGCTTGATACTGCAATGTTTTCTGCCTCCCTTATGCTGAAGATGTATGAATGTATTCGTACTTTTGGGAATGAGAATATGCATTACTAAGAGGGAAGCTTTTGATGAAAAGCTCATGATATGATATGCTATCCTTGGTTTTAGGAGTAGCCAGTTATTCCCATAAATGAAATTTCGATGCCCAAGAAAACTTTTAGCGCGAAAGGCACTAGTTCACATTACTAGAGGGAAGATGTTGATGAATATGTGGCATGAATATTAGTGTGTGCATGATCCTGTTACTTGCTTCTATTTTTTTTTCTGCTACGTTTGCTTAATATTATTTCCTGGCAGATCTGAATTCATTTTCATCAATCCAAACTCCAAAGGCCAATGTGGTTGTGGTGAATCTTTCATGACAACACCAAGTACCGGAGCCGCTAAGCAAGGATATAGTTGAAATTGTCATTAAGGTGGTGTTGATCCTCATTTACAAAGTCTACCTCTCATGGTTGCATACATGCAAAATACCACAGTTGGATTTTTGTAATTTTGCTTGCAGAGGAAAATAAAACTTTCAGTATACAAAATTCTCTGAAGTTGATGTTGGCAAGGCTGAAGATTTAAGACAACAATATGTACCAGTCCTCAAAGTTAGTCTGATATTAAGGATAGAATAGAAAAAGTTAATGTTGAAGGGGAAATCCAAACCAAATATGATTAGCATAGTTTTTCAAATTTACCTCCAAATTTTTATTTTCTAGTTTTGGTGGGAAGTTCCCGCCTCTTTGTTATTATTATTTTTTTAAGGTTGGATTTGGAAATAGACTACTTTGACACTATAATATAATAATAGTCATTTTTCGAACCCATCCCCATCATTATAATTATCTATTCCGTGTAATATGAATATTTTACATAGCTTATATATCAGGATTGTTGAAATTGTTGTCAATGAAATTAGGGTTAAATAATGAAATCAGGATTATTTTGATAATATACTAAAGAATCTTTTTTGTGATCCCTATAAAACCGAGATTCCGATTGCAGTGAAATCTTTTTACTATTGTGTTGAGTGTGCATTGAAATCTTTTTAGGTATAGGTGGCAGTCCACATGGTATTTTTTTTTTTGAATTATCTTTCAAAATCCACATGTAATTTTTTAATTTATGATTTAATTATTTTTTTAATTTTTTATTTTTTTTAATTATGATTTAATTGTTTTTTTATTTTTTCTATTTTTTTCTTTCTTTAATGCTTTTTTAGGAATTATTTTTCTTTCTTTTTCACATGTTTTAAATTATTTTTATTAATATTTTTTAGGAATTATTTTTTTAAACTATTAAAATATAATATTTAGGTTTAAATCCATTTTTATATCCAACTTATTAAAATGTATGTGTGATTGATTATCTTTCAAAAAATATTAGATAGACTATATGAACGACATGAATCACAAGAACTGTAATTACATATTTACAGATACAACAAAATATTTTATATTACACAAACATGTTTCACATAGGCCACATCTTACTAAGATCACAATAACTGGAAAATTATATATTATCCAACCTTAATTTGATTTTAAATTATATATTATCTTTCAAAAATAAATATATGTGTGATTGATATATAAAGATTCAAGTTGTCTTTGTATAAAACGATGTGGGACTAAATATTTTCACATAAGGTGCATCTGGAATCATCTTCAAATGTTTTTCCCTGTCAGTGTTCCAGTTTAGGACGAAACTAGCTTTATGATTCGTACTTGAGAAGTTGAGCTAGCTCTATCAACCAGAAACACACACTAACAACATCAACTATAGACATGTACACACTCCAAAAGATAAGGGTAATATTTACTTCAAACTAATGGTAGGTTGTTTTTTCATAGAATAAAAAGATATTCAAAAGTAAGAGGTGATATATTAATACCATTAATAACCTAATGCATCCCATAAAAAAAAACCTAATGCAGATAACCTTGCATCATATAGTTACATTCATCACTCGAGTGTTCATTCCATGCGAGCAGATTTCTCTGTTTATTACCCGTTGGTTGACTTCCCATCCTGCATATTCAAAACAACTCAAACTTAATAATGCTAGGCTGAGAAAATGGTTTTGCTGGTGAATTTTATGTGGACTTAACACCTTATTAAACTCATTCTTCTTCACCTCCTCGTATTTTCATTAAAACACCATAAGTACACATTAAAATGAAAATGCAAATTTGATGAGAGAAAACCAATCCCTTCATACAGCCAGGTATTATTACCATTTTTTTTCTTCTTTTCGTTTCTTTAAACTCTTACCACAGAAACAGTTTGTGGGACTTATTGCAGATGTTGCAGATGAAATAATTAGTCTCTCATCGAAAATTGAAACAAAAGAACAAGTGTATAATGGATTCTTAAAAAAATGCTGTTAGTGCATATGGATTTTAATTAATAAATTAAAAATCTTTGTTTTATAAAAGGGAATCACAAAAATATTTTTTAAGGAGTAAATCAAAATACACTTGTTTAATCGGAATTAAATACTATTTAATCCATGAAATTATTGTCCCAACAACCTTTTTCTTTATCAATTAGACGTTAATTAAATTTATCCTTATTTCTAAGGGGTCTATATGTTAGGAGTTTAAACTCGGAATCTAGTTATCTTAAACATTTGTATTGTTACATTCCATATGCACTGACAACATTTTTTTAAGAATCCATTAGCATGGTAAATTCTTTTTCAAGCTTAGCTAGGTTTATGAAAATGAAACCAAATGATGATTTTTTTTATAGAAAATAACCATTATTTTCAAATAATATACCCAAAAAACCATCATTTCAAATTAATTATCAAATTAACCATGTTTAGTTTGGAGAAAAAGAGAACGTGTCAATCAAAAAATGACACATGCATATTATACTTACAAGGAATCATCAGTTACATTGATTTATATTTATCTCAAAATAACGAGTTATAATATTTCATACTCCTAAAAAGAAGTATATTTGTATTGATTATTTAACAAAACATAAGACCAGTAATGATACAACATTCCGATATTGATGCAACATATTAATAACAAAATATTAAAAAACTTCTCTCTAGGAAATGACTAGTTCAAATTAGTTTTTAGATAGTTTTTTTTTATCATTTTGTAAAAAAAAAGAAAAAAACTTATTTCCTTGATAATTTTCCCTTTCCCACATCAAAAAATCCCAAGAAAAGAGAGATTTTTTTTTTATCCACGTTTTATTTAAAACATTCAATGAATCAAACACATAGCAAGGAGGAACCTACTAACTACTAATAGAGTATCAAGTTATATTTTAATATTTTAATTTATTTAAAATTATTATTTATTTAAAGTTTTATATTAGTTGGTATTTTTATTTAATTGTTATTGGATTGGGTTTCCATTAGTATTTAAGTATTTTAGTTAATGGTCCACTAATATCATTATACATGTAACGTCTTTGACACATTAGAAATGAAACAAGGAAATGAAAATTAAGTTTATTTTATCTCTCTCTTAGTTTTATTTGTCTCCTTCATAGGGTATAATTTCCAGCTTTTCTCTATTTTTGTTAGAGTTCTATTTAGAATCCTAACAATTGGTGCTTTCATTCTTGAACTCTTCCATGACAATATTCATATTATCATTTCTACACCCTATACACTCCATACATTTCATATCAACAACAACACATAATTTCTACTTCACCTCAACAATCATCTTCCACCTTCCATGAACATTCAAGTTACCATAACTACCAACCTCAATATCAAGATTTCTATTCAAAACTAGAAACTCTAAAACAATATTTGATTGAAACTCAGAAAATCGAAAATGAATCTAGAGAAGAATTGAAAGAACAAATTCAAGCTTTTTGTCTTTCTCTCAAAACAACATCTCAAGAATTTTCTGATTTACGACAACAACATAGAGAAAACTATAAAAAAAAATTATCAAAACAAAACCAGAGTCATCAGAAAAAGAAGGAACCAAAGAGCTTTTCGTTTAACAAAATCATTTCCGACAACATTTTGAACAAATTTTCCGGCGACTTTTCCGAAAATATCTCCAACATTGCTTCCAGTGACATCTCCAACATCACTTTCAAAGACATCTCTAGTGCCGAATCTACCATCATATTGACTACCGAAACTCTCAGATCTGCAACCGGAACCACCATTGCCAAAACTGTAATAACCTTCTACCCCAAAGAATATTCACGATAATTATACATAATTAAATCAGAGTAAATCACCAAAAGGGTGCCACATGCTTCATACGAACATCATAGTAATATCCTTCTTTGTAACACGAGTTCCTTCATCAAAATCTTAATTCAAACACTACGCAACGGAGATCATTGTATCAATAATAAAAGAATCCAAAACATCTTAAACAAGAAACTCATAGTGATATCATGTCAAAAATAAAAGAACGTAACAGTTCAAATCCAAACGTTCCCGACTCGATGTTACATATCAGAGCAAGACACCATCTAAAATCTACGAAAAAGACCAAAATAACTTCGAAGCTAAATATTCCCACACCAAGAGAGTTGTAATACCCCGTATTTAATTAAACGCTCTGGATAATATTAATTAAGATTAATTAGTATTATCTGACTCAGAGACCTTATTAAATATTCGACTCTGAGATATTTTGGATACTCTTAACTTTGACCCGTTAGAATACTAACTATTATGTACCGGTATAATATACGTTGTTTGGTTATAAAGGGAAGAAATAAGTTATATGTTATAAAGGAAAAGAAAAGAAAGTTAGTAAGAAGAAGAAGAAAGAAAAAGGAAAGAAAGAAAGAAAGAAAGAAAGGGAGAAGAGAAGAGAAAGAAGGAAAAAAAGAGGAAAACCCTAGAAGAGGAAATGCTTGGATCACCACCATTCTTCATCAATCTTCATCATCTTCACCAAACTCCTCTTCATTATAAGGTGGATTCATAGTTAAAAACCTTTTCTTTTAGTTTTGGTGGAAGTTTGTGATTTTAGGGTTTTGTAGAAAATCTTAGAATCGAAAGATTAAACGGTTAAAACTTGATAAAATCAAAGTATGTTAGTTAATATGTGATTATATCCATGTGTAATGATTGATTCCACTATTTGGGGATAATTTCGGTGAGTTTTGGCTTGTGGGAGAAGTTCTGTCCGTAGTTGTTTTCAGCTGAATTAGCAGAGCTCGCTTAGCGAGCAGGTTAATTCTGCAAAAAATCCTCAATTCTGGTGTAGCTCGCTTAGCGAGCCTGGCATTTTGTCATGTTTTACGTTTTACTTCGTAACTTCCGTTTCGGGTATCCGTTTTTAGTGTTCCACTTATCGTTTTGAAGTTAGAATCATGAACTATCTTATGATGCTGAGAAATACTATTTTGAGCCGACTTTTACCCGACTTTTCTAATTAACAATAATTACGTTATTTAGGGAATTGTAGTGTAAACTGATTTTATGACATATGTTGAATCATGAGGATTGTTTGAGAGTAGAGGCAATGAGATTATTGTGAGATTAGTTTATTTGTGATAATTAAATTAATATGTTAGAATTATATGTTTGAAACTATATAATTAAAAGCATCAAGAATGGAGAAAGAGTGAGGAAACCTTATTATAAACCAATTGAATGGCCTAGTATTGTGACTAGGAATTGAGAGATGGTATAACTTGTGAGGTAAGTAGGGTTATCTTAGGTTGATACAAAAATGTACTAGAGACGTGACAATGCTTAGGCGTCGATACTCGAATAATATCTTCGGGCTAGGTAGTTGTGATAAGTTGGAAGTTTGCTTCCTTCGCATTATAATCCTAATTTAATTATATATGGCCCGTGTCGAGGTCCCATGAGGAGGGACGACCAGGAAGATATAATTAATCAGTGGATTCGAATCCCTTAATGGATGACCGTGACCCGTGCTCGTCCTGGTGTGGCTGGACAGGGAAAGTTATCTATTAGGATAAGTAACAAGTGACCCGTGCTCGTCCTTGTGTGGCTGGGTGGGGAAAGTTATTTTATGGTAAGGTACCGTGACCCGTGCTGAAGTGCCCTTGTGTGGCTGGGCGAGGAAAGTACCTTAGGTAGATAATGAGCGACCCGTGCTCGTCCTTGTGTAGCTGGGCAGAAAGTTATCTACAGGTAGATAATGAGTGACCCGTGCTCGTCCTTATGTGGCTAGGCGGGGAAATTTATCTACACATTGAGGATCGAGTGACTCGTGCTCTTCTTCTACGACTATGGATGGGCGGGGAAAGATGCCTCAAAGCACCTTGTGTGTGCTCCGTTTTTCTTTTACCTTGATGTCTCTAGTTATTACATGAACTCGAAGTCTAGGTTTTTCCCCCGACTTGAGTAATGTTAGATTGAACCTTTTAGAGCCGAGAGAAATCTAAGATAGGGAACCCACTGAGATGTTGTTATCTCACCCCACTATTTATTGTTGCTGTCAGGTTTCATTTACAGGTTAGATTTACAAGTGGAGTTATGCTCGGTATGTTTCAAGAGAAGCATAATTTAGTCTTATGCTGTGTATTTCTGTATCTTTGTACAATATGGATATTGTATTGATCTTAGTGTTTTTATTTTAGTATGATTTCCATGTCTTGTACCATTGTTGTATAGAATTTTAGAATTGGTCAAGAATGTGAATTATACTAGTAGGCATTTATGATCGTGTCATGACCAAAATAATACTTGTATGATATTATTCTAGATGTATATTATATGGGCGTTACATTTGGTATCAGAGCAGGTCGCATCCTCGACCTAGCCTTGAAACATCATAAATAAATCTTTCATGCCTCTTAAGTGTGTCTTGTCGGCATGGTTCTTAATATCATATTATGTAGTGTTGGGTCTGATCAACCTAAGGTTATATATGTGATAGGTAGAATCATGGTTGTGCGACCATGAGGACTCTGAAGTATTGTCGTAACTTGTGTTGTGAGAGTATGTTCAAGCCAAGGGTTAGCAGAGGGAGCTTCGGTCAGCTCAGTTGGAGTCTTCTTAAGAATTTTACTTCCTGTAACATGGAGTTGCGGAGTAGTGTATTGTTCGAGAAATCCTTTGGAATAGATAGAGTATGAAAGGTACATATATCTACAGGATGGGTGGTCAGTGTACCCAGGAATAAGTAAAGTCGCTGGTGGATCAGTAATGGTCACTGGTATGGACAAGAGTGTTGAGAATTTTCATTCCATGAAAAGAGAAAATGCTTTATGGAACGTGTGACGTAAGTTCGGGAGTGAGTTAATTGTTAGTGTCTCAGACCTAAGATCGTGGTGGCATCTTAGATGGACGAAAGTGCTCTAAAGATTGTATTTGGATGATGCCTTGCAGATGGATAGAAGTTACAAGTTAAGAATGCTCATTTTATTTAGAGAACCTAAAGTCATGGTGAAGCGTGAAGAGAAACACAAGGATGTGATTGCACATTTCAAGTGAGACAAGTATACCCCGAACTGATGTGTAGAAGATTGTGGTTGTGTATTCGGTTATGAATTAGGAGACAAAGATTAGAGTGATACATCAGGGTGTTATATTTTAGTAAGGGATCGATTCGGAAAGTGTTGAATTACCGAAGGAATGGTATGAGGTATAATATCGGAGGAAGAATAAGTTTTACTTAGTAACTTGAGGTGTATTTGGAATGGACCAGATGAAGTTATGTTAAGCATTAGAGTAAGCACCTTGGATTTGAGAGAACTCTAGTAAGACGGATTATGTTTGGGTATGAAAGAATTACCGCAGAGCATGAAGTGAACAAGGTATGGAAACAGTAATAACAGTGCATTATGAGAAAGTGATATCGGAAAGTATTCTTGGATGAATGTACTATGGAGTTGTTAAGTTATTATTGAAACTAAAGCTAAGGAAGTATAAGCAATGATGATTCTCCCATTAGGACTCTGGTAGTGTGATTACTATATGTGTAGAATCGTCAGTTGGTATGGTTGTAACTTTTGGACGTAATTGGAATGAGTTTAGGAGGTTTAGGTAGCAATGTAAACAAGAATTGTGCTTCTGTGTTTGAAGTGATCGGATTACCCTCTGGATAGTACCCAGTTACAGAATTGTGTTTCTAAATCTCTTTTAGATACTGGAAGTTCATATTTGCATTGAGTAATCAGTTACCCTCCTAGTAGTAATCGGTCACCACTATTAAATTTTGAAAGCTTGTTTTCTAAGATTCCTACTTTTGACTTGAGTGCCCGATTGAAGCGTTCTTAGTACCGATGGAAAGCTGCTGATACTTTCTATTCAATGGTTAGTAAAGGGTAAGAGAACCCTGATTAATACGTAAGTAGAGATATTGAAGGTTCTTCAGAGGAATGCATTACCTCAGTTTTCAGGTGTAAGGGAAAAATCACGTGTTTGTGAATAATCGAAGTATTTGGAAATTATCTTTATGGAATTAAGAATGTTGTTTTTATTGTTGTTTTAATTCTTGCCAAGGAATTCAAGAAAGTTGACAAAGTTGTATACTAGACATGAGATGTGCATCATTTTGTTTTACCCGATAAGGATTGTGTGTTGGATTTTGTTTATGGACGAACCAAGTGTTAACTTGTGACTAAAACCCTTTTGATGTCGTCATTATCGTTTTCCCACTAACGTCATTGTACGAGTGAAGTCGAACTATTACGTTGAGTATTCATTATTTGACCCTAACAAAATGGTAGTTCTACTCCGTCGCTCGTTGGAGTATGTAAGCTGCATGTTGTGCCCGCTCTGTGTTACCTTGAGTTGTGAACGGTGGGCGATTATTACACATGTTTAGAAACCGCAAGTGAGAATCATATTTGCAAGTTAGTGTGGACTAGACTGGTAATTTTGAGTTAGATTGTTTGTTAATAAGAAGAACAAGTTCGGTTGTGTTCAATCGTTTAGCCTCAGATAGGTAATCGATTGACACATGACTTTTGTGGAAGACTTTAGAGAATCGTACTTTTTGAACTGTAAGTCCATTTTGGCTTCCATTCGAAGTATCAGAGGATAAAGTGTTGGACCTCATTTTGAGCATGTTTGATAGACAATAAATGATCTGAATAGTTGGAGTGTCGTTGTTGTGACTATTGAGGAATTAAGTTGCAAAGTTATACGAGGATCATGAAGTGTCGATCTTCCAAGAAACGTTTTGGTACCAGAATTATTGTGTGGATAAGAGATGAACGACTGGTCAGTTTTAGTATCGTTAATTCTTAACATCAAGTTATGGACTTCATAAGAGTAATTTCAGATGTGTACAGTTGAGTCGTACTCAAGATAAGAATTTTAAGTTACCTCCTAAGTAAGAGGAGATATGAATGCTTTAAAGTTAAACATGTAAATTGGATCGTTTAGGGAACGAGACCCTTGGAGAGAAATGGATTGGAATGAGAATTTCTGTGTAATCTTCAAAGGTGAGTATGTAGAATATTGTATGCATTAGGCAAGTGTTATGGAAATTTGTGAGTATACTAAGGATGATTTAAGTTTGGTACGGAAGACCCACTAATTATTGTAAGTTCTGTGACAGTGCCACGTTGCTATTAATGGAGATCTTGTGTTAGTGGAAACTTTGAGTGAATGGAATCCTGTAAAGAGAATTGATATGGAGGATAGTAACCATGGTCATTTTTGTTAAGCTCAATTGGATAGATTGCTTCGAGTTCATAATGGAATTGGAATTGTATAAGTTATGATTGCCACAATACAAATCCATGTATCTCTGTCGTTGGAGAGTTTGGACCGATGTTGTTATTGAGTGGTTGATAAGTAATTTCCTTCATCGTTGAATGTCTGCAAGTTTTATTCCGTTGGTTGGTGAGAACTCCAATGGATACGTGTGTTCTCCGCGGACTATCAACTACCTAGTGTTGTGTGAGAAATGTGGTATCTCAATTGTTATACTTTGAAAGCGTAGTGGAAAGAGACAGATGAAAGAGTTCGGTCGGATTGTTATAAATCAGAAGAGAATTATTTATAAGTGTTGAAGTAAGAGAATTTTGTTCTAAGTATGTTGTCCTTAAGTAAGACACCGAAAGGATGAATTGCCAAACGTAAATGGTTACAGTGTATGATGTCAGATCAAGAAGAATTGGTACAGAAGTTGTTTGACAACTATGGAATGGTTTTACTAATTAAAGGATTTTAATAAGAGCTTTTAATGGAAATTGTGTGTAGTTAAGATTTCACCAAGATACCTTGTGGAGTTTTTGTTGATAGTTGGTGTATCCCGAAATCAAGTTGGAGTGTTATGCTTTTGTGTTGTGACTCAATGGAATGAGTTAGTATGGTATGTTTCTCTGAAGGAGGATGAGACTAAGTGATTCAGTGTGAAGCAACGGACGAATTGCGGAAATAGTAAGTTATAAGTTAAGATTGGAACAAGCATATGAGTAAGGACATAAAGTTTGATTTGTTATGAAACGAGGACTTTGAGCCGCGAAGTCAAGAGATAGATTTGAATATGTCAGGTTAATGTAAGGGAATTAAGGATAAGAATGGATCTAAGACAGTGTTGTAAACTGTCATTATGGATGAGTAAAGGAAATTCGAGGACGAATTTCAATTCAAGGAGGGAGGATGTAATACCCTATATTTAATTAAACGCTCTGGATAATATTAATTAAGATCAATTAGTATTATCTGACTCAGAGACCTTATTAAATATTCGACTCGGAGATATTTTGGATACTCTCAATTTGGACCAGTTAGAATACTAACTATTGTGTACCGGTATAATATACATTGTTTGGTTATAAAAGGAAGAAATAAGTTATGTGTTATAAAAGGAAAAGAAAAGAAAGTTAGTAAGAAGAAGAAGAAAGAAAAAGGAAAGAAAGAAAGAAAGGGAGGAAAGAAGAGAAAGAAGGGAAAAAAGAGAGGAAAACCCTAGAAGAGGAAATGCTTGGATCATCGCCATTCTTCATCAATCTTCATCATCTTCACCAAAATTTCTCTGCCAGCATCTGAAAGTCCTGGAAATTACCCCATGCACCGAATCACATGTCCTCGTCGACCAAGGTGAGCGAATCTTCCCGTTGATCTACCATATGAATTGGAGTATGGCCACCTTCTGAAGTAGTAGGCATGTTACCTTTGGGTGGAATAGAGTTTCCTTGGGCATCCAAAGTGACAACTAGAGGGTCTATCCGTGGCGGATCAAGTCTTTGAAAAGCAGCCCTTAGCTCTTGCTTCCCCTGGGCCATGCCCTGTATCATGTTCATAAATTCTGCCATCCTGGTGCAAAATTCGTTGCGCTCTGTCTGCATAGTATCCATGAAGGGCCTTTGATTACGTCAAGTAGTGTACCGGTGCCGACGATAATTCAATCCTTCCTGAAATAATCAAATAAGTCATGAAACCCAGATAACCTGTTAGTATGCAAAGAAAACTATATGCATTAATGTATGAGAATGCCATGTTACTCATTTCAACTTCATTCAGATGGAGGGACATATACACCCACAGAGTGCCATACTATAAGATAAAATGCTGAGTGAGTGTGTGCGGAGAAAATGTTGAGCGTTGAGAGTTCATTATTGAAATAATATTACCAGAATGGAAAAGTCAAGACAATGGCACCCGGAAATAAACCACCATAGAGAAATAATGTGCAAACGCGTGAAAGAACCATACAACAACTATCAATAATACCGAAGTACAAGAAAAAAGCCACAATCAGAGATACAAAGTAGGAGATTCCATCAATAACTCTGAAGGTAATATCAAAACATAGTAAAGTGATCCATGTACATCAACAAATTCTACATCCCCTAGTTCATCAATTATTTGCATGATCAACATTCGACTTTGAGCTTCTAAAGATGCATGTGCAATCTGCATGACCAACCAAGTCAAGAGGCTTCAACTCCTGCGGACACCTTCTGGTGTAATGACCCCTGAATCAATTAGATCCTGGACACTGTGCTTGAACGCCTTGCACTCATCAATTGTATGCCCGGATGTTCCTGAGTGGAACTTACATATAACAACCATATTGTAATATGGGGGGATGGGGTACGGCATTGGCAAGACATTCCTTGGCTGAATCAAAGAGTTCTTGATCAAACGAGCAAATACTTGGCTGGGAGGGCTAAGACTTGGAGTAAACACTCTTTCGGGCTACTTGAGTCTGAGTCTCCCCTGTTGTTGATAGCCCTGTTGCTAAGATGAATTCGAACATCCAAATTCCTCCTGCACTTTATTTCCCTTGTTTGATCGATGAATGGGTAGAGGTTGCTGGCATGGAGACTTCACGACCCAAAGTGGAAGGACACACCCTTGATTTGAGATGACCCTTGTGGAAGGAAAAAGAGGACTCCCTTCTTTTGCGACCATTGATATGAGATCCCTTGACACATTCCCTCTGATTGGTGCAAACTCAATCGTCTTTGAATCAATGAGCTCTTGGATCTGATATTTGAACCTCTTATAGTTATCCACATTGTGATCAGGTGCACCAGAATGGAAATCACACCTAGCACTAGCTTCAAAATCTGGAGGAAGCTTTGCAGGCAGGGTTACCAAAGTGACAAGTTCAACCAGTTTGAGTTTGAGCAAGTAGGGAAGCAACTGCGCTTAAGTCATTGGAATCGAATCAAACTTAACCTCAAGCTTCTTCGGTCGTTGTTCATTTTTTCCCTTGAATTTCTTTTGGGGAGCTAGAAGCAACTGCAGGTCACGAGGCTTTGGAGTCCGAAGTTGTGGAGAATATCCATGAAGCATTTCCTGGTCTCGGGAACACCCTACTGAACAGGGAGAAGCAACAACTTCAGTAGCATCAACGGGAACATAGTAACCTTCTTTTAATACCGCCTCTGGAACCTCCATGGTCTGGTTCTCCTGCTTCTTTAACTGGTAAATTTTTTCTCTCAGGAGATCATGACCATGAGACAAGGCCTGCATGTATACCATGAATTGTTCCATTCAGATCTTCATTTCAGCCACCTCCGCTCGGAGTTGCTCCATGTATATCTCTTGATGATTGTGATTCAAATTGGCCGTTGTCTGAAGAGAAATTAAGTCAGAATGAGAATCTGTCCCGAACACCTGTCATGAATGCAAGGATGTATGCAAAATTCATGTTCGGTTATTTCCAAGGAAGTAAGATTCAGGTGTAAGATCCTTGGAAATAACTGAACATAAATGCTGAAATGCCATGATGTCATGTATGTAGTTGGCATGTGATTAATGTTGCATATACTGAACATTGATGTACTGTCTTCTGATTTGCCTGAATATCAATTGTCAAGAATACTAGATCATAAGCACGTGTCAACAGAAAAACCAAGTATCAGGAACAAGGTAGGTTGAAGGTCATTTTTCCTGCAAACCTGTAAACAGTCCCCCCACCTCACGGGTGTGCTCCGGGTCGACATCACGGACTCTCAAAGCCGAGAAAAATAATACATTCACCATTTTCGAGAAATGGCTCATGACCAAATCAAGGAATCGGTTAGGTATTATATACTACTAAGGGAGGTCTCAACTGAGTCCAGAAAAAACAAGCATCCCTTATAAGTTCCCGGCTTCAAGCACTAAAGTCGAGAAACAATAATACATTCATCCCGAAGGGTATAATACTACCGTCATACGACCAATTGCTTTTAACTGGGTTCCTATGAGAGAACAAGATCATCCTATGTGACTTCCCAGTGGGCCCTCGGGTGCGAATGGGTTTGCCACGAAACGTGGTCTGCCACTGTCACCACTGGAGAGGGTTGTTTCCACTAAGGTCCTTGGTGATCAGTTCCCAGTGTTAGCAACTTAGGTGGGAACATTCTAAGGTCTTCCTAGACAATATAGAACATATCCCAAGAGAGCCTGATCAGGGTGTGTGACTCGTGAAAACTACACGTGCTCAAGACCACATGTTGCACCCCAAAATTTGCCCTCCCCTAGTCAAGGAATTATGTACCAAGGTGTCATAAGAGGTTCACAAGGTTCACAAGTTTCACAAGGTATCCCAAGAGGTTCACAAGGTTCACAATTAGTCAGAAAGTTTGACAATTCCCTCAACAAAGCATCCTCCTAAGTAATGCATCCTAAATTAGGGTTTTGAGTTTCATCAGGCTAAATGGATTTCCAAGGCTTCAAGTGAGCTTCATAACATCCTATATGTCTTCAAGAATCCCTATGTCAAGTTTCAATGCTTTCCCAAAAGGTTTGCTCAGTCAGATGACCAGATAGGCTAAAATCAGTCAAAGCAGTTAAAAAGTCAAATTGAGGTCAACTGTGGTCAAACCAAAGTCAAAATTCATGATTTTTTTGCCAACATCAAGTATATGAAGTAAAATTCATCATTTTATCAAGGGTTGATCATGATTCATCAAGGATATTTCAGATCATCAAGAATCAACAGTTTCTAAATTAGGGTTTTCATAGGAAAAGTCAACTGAACTTTGACCAGTCATAACTTTCACATGCTTCATCAAAATATTTCCATCCAAATCTCATTTTGAAGGAAATTTAATTCTCTACAACTTTGTGTCTCACAAGCCAAGCCCAAAAATGCTTCATTTGGAAGGTATGGGCCAAGACATTATAGGTCATTTTAAAAGTCAACAAAAAGTCAACATCTTCCAAAGGGCATAATTTGAAAATGGTAAAGGATATGGATATGAGACCAAAGAGGTTGGTTAGAGGACTCCCTAAGCTTTCCAAAATGTCCAATAACACCTTCATAGTCTTAAAATTGAGGGATTTGTGTCTTTGTAAAGTTGGGAAATTTTTGAGAGGTTTATTGAGCAAATGGGGTCTTAGAACCAATTCTTTCCACTTGGGCTTGCATTTTTATGACCCAATCACTACCATGACATCATGCACGAATCAAATATCATTTATTCAGATTTTTATTAATTTTATTTTATTTATTTTGATTTTATACATTAAAAATCATTTTAAATCAAAATAAAATATGAAAAGCTCAATATTTGATATGATTCTCATTCTAGAAACTCATAAACATGATTTAAAGCTGATTGGGAGATTCAAATTCGAGCTCAACTAAAGGGGAAAGGATTTGTGTGATTTTTTGACCAAAATAGCAAGGTGAATCTTCATGATCAAGTAATCTCTAAAAAGCCCATAAACCCACAACTTTCTGACCTAATTTGCTTCCATTATATGTATACAAGTGATCACAAGCAAGGGACACGATTTTGGCAACCTCCAAGAACACTTTTCACATTCAAAATTTTCCTTAAAATTTCAATTTTCGGTTTCATATTTACAGGGCAATTAAAGGTATTCTAAGGACATAGACATGATCCTTGGACTCTCTTGATACTATTTGCACCATCATAAGCATCCATAACCTCATGAATAATGGAAACCGAACGCATGTTCTTCTTCTTGTTTTGATTTTCGATTCCATTAATTTATCCATTATCAATTGTTTTTGTGCTTCTAACTTTGTTTGTTATCATGTTTAGATGATTTCTGGGCAAGAATATTGAAGAAACCGTGATTAACATTTGAATGCCATGTTAGGGTTTCAAGCTTTGAATTAGGGTTTCTTGATTCGGCTAATATAAATACATTCTAATAACATAAATAAGTTAAGTGAACTGTATTGATCATGTTGGCATGATCAATTTGGCAAAATCGTATGTAGATAAGATGTTATGAATTTTGTAGGTTTTCGTGTGCAGGAAAATTCGCAGGAAATCTTGTATGTAATTTCGCAGGTATTTTCGCAGCAGCCAAGGAAGAAGATGAAGTCTGAGTGGCGCCAAAATTCAGATTCAAAAACTTGTTTTAACATAAAATGTTTTATTACTGAATATATATTGAACGCGCCCCATGTGGCTCAGCTGGTTTGTGTGTTTGCGTGTGAATATGATGGTCCTGGGTTCGATTCCCCCCATGCCATTTTATTTTGTTGCATTTTTTTTATTTTTTACAGGTTTATAACAAAAGGATTTCTACTCCTATCATGAATGCCAAGACGCGCATGGCCTGGTGGTAACGTTGTTGGTCCAGAGTGTGGAGAGCCTAGGGCCTGGGTTCGAATCCCAGCCCCAGGTATGTTCTTTTTCTCAATTTTTTTATTATTTTGTTTTTGTTTATTTTATATTTATTTGATCTATTTAATTTATTAAATAATAATTTCTAAACAAATGTTGTATAATATTTTTTTCTACAAAAAACTTATATTTTTAAATTCATAATTTATTTTCTTAAAATCAAATTGTTTATATTTATTTTATTATATATTTATATTTAATATCATTATTGTATATTTGTAAATAAACTAATTAGGTTTAAATTAATAATCAAAAACCCAAATTTTCATAACCCTAACCCTAACCCTAATTTTCATAACCCTAACCCTAATTTTCATAACAATAACCCTAATTTTTCTTGACTTTAAAATTTTACCTTATTTTTTATAAACTATAATTAATCATTAATCATTTTAAATATGTGAATGAATTATCATTTGTTTATTATTATTAAAACCTCTTTTCTTAATTAAATATTAAAAAAAAATCTTTTCTAATATTAATTTGTTTTTGCTAATTTCTTATTTCTTTTATTTTTATTTTTCTAACCTTTATTCTTATTTATTATTATTATTGATATTATTGCTTATTTATTATTATTTATCTTTATTATATTTCTCGATTATGTTGTAATTGTCCCGAAGCTTTGTAATAGTTTAGGTTTATATTTTTTGCTTTATTTTTATTATGAATGTATTTATTGTGTGGTTAGTAATTCTAGGGTGTGAATAACATACTTGTAATTAAAATCAACTTAGAATAATTACCTTAAAAAGATAAATATTTGAATATGAACACTCACACACGTAAGTCGATCTTTGATCGCCATCTTGCACTTCCTAGGGTTGCCTCTCAGTTGCTTATTTCAAAAGGTCAAGTAGGGTGTCTTAAGCAAGTCCCTTTCATAAATATCATCAAGTCCCTTCAGTTTATAAGATCAAGTCCCTTCGAGGTTGCCTACGATAAATGATCTTGTCCCTTCGAATAAAAGATGATAAGTCCCTACGAATTGCTAAAGACACATTACAGTTGCCTATATCCAGATGTCCCTACACATGTCCCTTAACATCCAAGGTAATGACTACCTATTCCTTAATAATAGGGATAGTCTTACCATCGAAAGAACATAAGAACAATAAAGACTTAATATAGGGTAGGTTTCTCTTAATTACTTGCTCACCTTTCAAAATACTCTTCACACCACACTTTTCAAACAATTTTCAAAAACAAGTCTTTGTATACATCCATACGAGGATCATTACAAAGTACTTAGAAAGTTCTTTTAATCACACACTACACTCTTGCAAACAAACAAAGTGAGCTAAGTAACTAAGAGCCCATGGATAACCATGGATATAAAGGGTGCTAACACCTTCCCTTTGTATAACCTACCCCCCGAACTCAAAATCTTTTTAAGGTCTTTCATGTTCTTTTATGTCCTTTCCTTTTGGATAAAATAAAAGTCGGTGGCGACTCTTGCTATCCGCAACATTTATAGAAAGTCAGTTCTCCTACCGTGTTATAGAACTGGCGACTCTGCTGGGGAATTACTAAGTAAAAGAGGGGTACCCTTAGGATTTAGATCACTTTAAATTTGTTTGCTTTGTTTAGTTTACTTTACTTGTTAGGGCTCTTATGTGTGAAATATCCTAACCCGGATCTAGTGTACCTTAGGTAAATGGAAATAGACCAAGGAAACTATACGGCGTATACCGATATGGTTGATCTGGTGGCCATAGTTAGTGTGACTTCTTGGTTGGTGCTTATGTTCCTTAAATAAAGTTGAGGATAATATGAGGTTGCCATATGTTGTCAATACACTAACTGACTTTTAGAACCTTAGTCATCCCATCTTGGCCTTTAGAAAGTAGTGAGATAACCGGCTTTTTTGAAGACTGAAGTTGGTTAATACTCGCTACTACGCTCATTGAGATCCTAAACTTGGAGGGTTTTGGTTGGTAAGTAAGTTGCCTACTGAACAACCACCCTTGTGAAGGATCAATGATATTGAGATCCATTAGAACCTGGTTACTTTATAGGACAGGATGAACCAACTAAACTTCAGGGGAGGGTACTTACCTTTAAACCTCATGCAAGCCTTCAAACCTAGGGCCATTGTGTGACTTGTTTGTGTGTACCACATGTTTGTGATTGAGCATAACATCATAGCATCATCATGCATCATAAGCATATCATTTTCACTAACCATTTCAAGGACCAAAGGATTTATCTTTGTTCTTTGTTGCAGGTCATGACTTCTGCTCGTAGGAATACTATCCAGATCAACTTTGTAGGGATACCTCCTAAGCTTAAGGAATTGGTCTCTCAAGTTTCTGAAAATTCCCAATTCATCAAGAGACATGGCTACCTACTGGATCTAGTCACTTCAGGGTTCAATGAAGACATGATGAGTGTCTTATTTCAGTTCTTTGATCCTAAACATCATTGTTTCACATTCCCCGACTATCAGTTGGTTCCTACCATGGAAGAGTTCTCCAAACTGTTGGGTATACCTATCCTCAATCAGAGACCCTTCACAGGCCTAGAGAAAGAGCTTAAACCCGAGGTTATTGCTGCAGCCCTACATTTGAAGAAATCAGACATTGTTCTAGAGACAAGAAGTGGAGTTAAGGGTATTCTTGCTAAGGTATTGATGGAGAAAGCTCAAGTGTTCCTAAAGGCTATGAGTTATGATGCTTTTGAGGAGATATTAGCCCTATTGATCTATGGCTTAGTGTTGTTCCCTAATCCAGACTAGTTCATAGACGTACACACCATCAACATATTTCTGACTCATAACCCAGTGCCTACATTACTTGGAGACATCTTACACTCTCTTCATACCCGTACTACGAAGGCACGAGGAACTCTGATGTGTTGTATACATCTTTTGTCTAGGTGGTTTATTTCTCTCCTTCCTCGATCAGTGATGAAGAATGAACAAGGGTTCAGGTGGTCTAAAAGGATCATGTCACTTTCTCATTCAGATATTCATTGGTGTTCTAGATCTATGGAGAATGTTACTATCATTGACCGTTGTGGAGAGTTCCCTAATGTGCCACTCCTTGGCATAAGAGGGGGCATTACTTACAACCTTTCTTTAGCTCTACGTCAGTTTGGTTATGCTCAGAGTGATGGTCCTCATGACATGCTTATTCAGGGTATTATGTTCGATTACGATAACGATCTGCAAGGTTACCGGCAAAGGTTTATACGAGCTTGGGGTAAAGTGAACAAGGTTGACAGCAAGACTCTGGAACCAAAATACATTATTCCTATGGAACCTTATCTCAGATGGGTACGAGCATGTGCTCAGACTCTTGTGATGCCTTATCCTGCTATCCTGCCAGTTATCATGGAGCATGTTGCTGAAGGAGATACTTCTTATATCATTCTTCATCCAGACATGCCCACTGACATGAAGGAGTTACAGAGGTCCTGGATCCAGTTGAAGGAGCAAAGGGATACTTTTGAGACGCATTTCAAATCTAGTCAAGAAAGAATCCTAGAGCTGACAAGACAACTTCACGAGGAGCGGAATCTCAACTCATACCTTAACACAAAGAGGAAGCGTCCATGGGAGATTTAAAACCCCATCTTTCATTTCATTTTGTTGTAAGCCCAAGAGGCAAACAAGTTTATTGATTACTAATAAAAGTTTACTTTTTGGTTGTTTAAACAAATTTAAATCCTGCGGTCCTTGAAAACATTGCATATACATTTACATACCATGTCATTGCATCACAGGTTTCTTATGAACAGGTATCTTATCTTCTCGCTGTTTATTTCAACAGAAATGGCTCTTGAACAGACTGTCAAAGATCTCCAGACTCAGAATGCACAATTGCAAGAGCTAATCTTGAACTTGTCCAAGGGACAAGATGATCTGAAGACACTGTTTGCTAAGAAGAAGAAGAAGAAGACTAGAAAGTTAGGAGGCCTTATCAACTTGGGAAGAAGATTCAGAGGTCCTATCAAGATAAAGGAACAAATTGAGGATTCTGAGTCTGAGAATTCTGAGAAAGAGGGAGGTAGTCTCCATGATACTGTGGGAGATTCTGATTCTGAGGCAAATTATTATCATGATCCTGCTAGTGAGGAGAAGTACAAGATGCTGGTAGACAGAATGAATGCCATGGAATTACAAAAATATTCTGGGCTTGATTTTGAAGATTTGAGTTTAGTTTCTAGAGTGGTTATACCTATTGGCTTCAAGGTTCCTGTTTTTGTGGTGTATGATGGTGTCTCATGTCCTAAGCTGCGTCTGAGATCCTATGTCCGGAGGATTCAACCACATACTGCTGACAAAAAATTGTGGATTCATTTATTCCAAGAGAGCTTGTCTGGAGCTCAACTGGAATGGTACTATCAACTGGAAAGTGTTAATATTCGTGATTGGAATGATCTTGCTGAGGCCTTCTATAGGAAATACCAATATAATGTTGATTTAGCACCAACTCGCATGCAGCTCCAAAGCATGTCTATGGGTGCTAAGGAGAGTTTCAAAGAGTATTCCCAGAAATGGAGAGACTTGGCTGGCAAAGTTCAACCTCCTCTGACTAACAGGGAGCTGGTGGATATGTTTATGAATACGCTGAATGGTCCTTTCTATAGTCATCTCATTGTAAGCTCATCATCTGGTTTCACTGAGCTGATAATGACTGGAGAACGTGTGGAAAGTGGTATAAGAAGTGGTAAGATACAAGTGGGTGCCTCTTCACCAAGCACTGCTAAGAAGCTCCCTAGTGGAAAGAAGGAGTCCAATGCTGTGTATGGTCAACACAGTCGTAACAGGAGCCACCAATCTGTAGGAGCAGTTCACATCTCCAATCCTACTCCTGCAGCACCAGAGCAACAACAAAACAATCAACAGAAGCCTAGAAGACAGTTCACCAAGATCAACATGTCACTGGCCTAAGCCTTGCAACACATGTTGAAAGGGGAGCTCATTACTTTGAGGGATCCTCCTCAGAATCCTAATACTTCCTCTCCTTGATACAATCCTAATGCAAGATGTGCATATCATTCTAATAGTCTGGGACATGACACCAACAACTGCTGGGTGTTGAAAAACAAGATTCAAGACATGATTGAAGCTGGGGAAATTGAATTTGACCCTCTTGGGACCCCGAATGTGATCACTACTCCTATGCCCAACCATGAGAAGACTGTTAATGCTGTTGATGAGGTTTCCTATGTTTCCTCAGTAGAAGATGTGACTACTCCCTTATCCATTATCAAGAAGAAGCTGATGCAGGCTGGGTTCTTTCTAGGTTGCAATGAAGAATGTTTCTATTGTGCCTACGAACCTGATAGCTGCTGGAAGTTGAAAGATGGTATTCAACGCCTCATAGACAATTACACTATACTATTTGAGAGGATTCCTTCTGTTGAAAGTATGTGTGAACATCTGACTCGAAGTACGAAGCTTGAAGATGTAGCTATGGTTGATAAAGTACCAGTGAAGATTACCTCCAAAGGCCCTGTCAAGATCACTCCTAAAGGTCCTGTCAGGATTACTGCTGAAGGCCTTGTGAAGACTATTGTTGAAGTTAGGGTGGATCCCATGATCATTACCACTCCTAGCCCTGTTCCTTATACTTCTGATAAAGTTATACCCTGGAATTATGGTTCTGATGTTTACATCCATGGTGTTAAGCAAGAACCTCTGGCTGATGCACCTGTTACTGATGATAATCTTGATGTGGATAATATTGCTGGATCTAGTAAGATCACCAGAAGTGGAAGAATCTTCTCTCCTCAGGCTACCTCCAAAAGTGCATCTACTCTAACTACTACCTCCAATTCTGGGCCAAGTACTGATGCCCGGGGCAAGGGCCCTGTAATTGAACCTGTGCAAACTGAGGCACCGACTGCTGAAAGTCTTTCTAAATAGATGGAAGAAGTACTGAAGATCATTCGCAAGAGTGATTATGATATTGTTGACCAGTTGGGGCATACTCCCTCCAAAATCTCCATGTTATCTTTGTTGTTGTGTTCTGAGGCTCATGCTAAAGCTTTAATCAAGTTCTTCAAGACTGCTCATGTGCCAAATGAGATTTTTGTGGATCAATTTGAGAATTGTGTGGCACATCTGACTTGTGATAATGGGTTGGGCTTTTCTGATGCTGATTTGACTCCTGCCAAGAGAAACCATAACAGAGCTCTGCATATTTCCATTGAATGTAGGGGCACTACTTTGTCTCATGTGCTGGTGGATAATGGTTCTTCATTAAATGTGCTCCCTAAAGAGGTTCTGGACAAGCTCAGTCATGAAGATGTTGTGTTAAGACCAAGTGATGTGGTGGTAAGGGCCTTTGATGGTTCGAGAAGAGTGGTACATGGAGAAGTGGACCTTCCAATCAAAGTAGGCTCTCAAGTCTTCAACTCTACTTTCTATGTGATGGATATTCGTCCTGCGTATTCTTGTCTACTTGGGCGCCCATGGATCCATGGGGCAGGTGCTGTGACTTCCACTTTGCATCAAAAGTTGAAATATCCAGTAAAGAACAAAATTGTCACTGTCTATGGTGAAGAAGAGTACATGGTGAGCCATATGAATACTTTCAAATATGTGGAAATGGAGGGTGAGATGGTTGAAACTCCGTGTCAAACATTTGAAGTTGTTCCTTGCTCTGATCCTGTTCCTCAGTCTGTCCCTGTTCCTAAAAGAGTTCCTATGGTTACTAATATACCTCCTGCAATGGGTGGTTCTGCTATTTGGGGTCAGCTTCCCAACATCCCTTACAAGTCTGACAAGTTTGGTTTGGGTTTTACTGCAGAATCTCAGAAGGCTATTCGTTGTGCTCGTGCTGTTCGTATCACCAATCAAAGGGTCATAAGAGATCAAATCAATGTTGTAGGTGACTGTAATGAAGACTACAACCTGGATGATTGGATCTTTCCTACCATGGGTGATGGGCTCAACAATTGGAAGACTGAAGACGTTATTCCTATCTCCTTTAGTCAGGAGTAAATACTATTACTGTGTTTTTATTTTAAGTTTGTAACTTCGAACAATAAAACTTTTAAGCCTTGTGTCTTACCCGGGGCACAATGGTATGCTTGTTTCAGGATGTCATTTCATTTGCATACTTCATTCAATAAAAATCAGTGGACGTTTCGTTCTCGTAAATATTGTGCTCCTTTTCTTTTCTTTATTTTATATTTTATTTCTGTTTTATCAGCTATGTGTTCTTACACACACCCACATCACTAAAATGCAGATCCTCATCCACTCTGGATCCTGTTGATAACAGTTCTACTATTGCCAATTATAATTTCGAGAATTCGATCTATCAAGCTAAAGATGGAAAGGAGGAAGATTGTGAAGTACCTGTAGAGCTTGCTAGGTTGTTACAACAAGAAGAGAAAGCTATACAGCCACATGAAGAGTCAATCAAAGTTGTGAATTTGGGAACGGAAGAAAACAGGAAAGAGGTCAAGATAAGAGCTGAGTTAGAGAATGGTGTTAAGAACAGATTGATCCAGATGTTACATGATTATGTGGAGATCTTTGTTTGGTCTTATGAAGATATGCCAGGTGTCGCTCCCGACAAATGAAAATGGATCAAATGAAGGTACAGACGCGAACGGTCGGCGAGGGGAACAGTGAGAACACACAGCCGTGAACTCACTGGAGGATGAATAGAGTCGCCAGCTAGGCATTTTTATCCCGGAGGAAAGGTAATGCTGCATAGACCTAGAAAAAGAATGGATAAGACGGTTGCGAACCAGAGAGACTGAGAAAGGGGGTTGGTTACAACCTGGGAAGGTATTAGCACCCAGATTGTCCGCCGTACTCGACGGGATCCACGCTTAAAAGATTTGTGTTATAAAGGGGTAGTGTCAGTGCAATCTGTGTGTAAAAGAGCTGGAAAGCAATATGTACAGGTGTCAGTGTAAAAGAATGTGAAGTGTGATGTGTACAGTGTCAGTGTAAGAATGAGAATGAACTGCTCATGATAATGAGGCTAAGGAATGAAGCTGAAAGAGGGGGGAATGTACAGAGACTTTTGTTCGATAACTGTTAAGTTATGCCTACGTATCCTCTCGTGCAATGAGGAAGTCAGAACACCGTAGTTCGACCCAAAGAGACTGAAAGGATTGACTGGTGAACTGCTTGCAGTCTATGCTCAAGTGTATGATCTGTCTGGCACAGATGCAAACTGTCTTGCATTAGACGGAAGAAGCAAGTTCTCGGTTGTGAGTGAAGATGATGAGAAAAGAATCCCGGAGGAGACGATTATTGTTTGTTTTTGAATTTTCAGTCTTTTATTTCTTTTTGGAGTCTGTCATAAGATAATGAGCTTAAACCTAAATCAATGGATTTGGTAAACTCATCACATCATCCCTCTGATTAGGGGTAATGAGAATTACCTTAAGTGTGAAGTCAGATTCTCACACTTAATCACCTTTGATGTAGGGTTAAGATCATTAACCTACTTGTGATTAATTAGATGTTTTTGTGATTTTTGTTTAGTGTTAAGTAATGAGGTTAAGCCATAATCAGGGATTTAACAGGCTCATTACACTATCCTAAAAGAAGGATAATAGATGAGGGTGTTCAAGCTGAGGAAGGATCCTCAGCTTAATCCATGATTAGGGATTAAACCCATGACAGAACAAACCTTTGATTAAGTGGATTTTATTAATGATATGATGATGAAGTGTCTTTTATGATTTGTAAGACAACTTGAGGGGGACTTGTCCATTAACTTTAGGGTTAGTCCTTCTTAACCAATTAAGGAAGAATTAGAACCCTAATGCAAGGCCCAAGTTACAAGTGTAATGTCTTGGTGATTATTAGATGGATTAATTAAGAGAGTTCAACACCTTAAGGGTCCAAGACTTAGGATCAAAGTTATACACTCCATCCTAAAAGAAGGATGCAGGCATGATCTTAATCACAAAGTCTTAAAGCCTTGAGGGTTTAGTCCCTGATTATGAGGTGAGGAGAGAAGACTCAAAGAGAGACACAAAGGTAAAAACTGTGGGGAGACTAATCAAAACCCTAATTCATTATCATGCTTGGTTGGTCCTAATGTTTGTGAGGTTTTCAAGAACAATCTTCAGATGAACCACCAGGAAGCAGATGAACAAAATCAAGAGAAACAAAGTGACTTGCTTCATTCAAGAAGTCAAGTCACTTGAAGAAAGAAAGTGGGAGGAGCAAGAATGAGCAAGCTCAAACTCAAACACAAGTAAGAATGCAGCAAGGTATGCAAAATAAGATGAGAAGAAAAGTTATGAGAAGTGAAGGCAAATTCACTTCTCAAGTTTACTTACCACCTGAAATGTTAGAAACAAATGCAATACCATGCTAAATGAGATGAGATGACATGATAAGCAAAAAACAGAAGCATGTTGATGATGATGATGATGCTATGGAGTGCTATGAACATGAGACAAGACAATGAGATGCTCATACAAGACCATGAATGCAAATGATGCAAGTTAAGAAGCATGAATAAGCATGGAATGTTATGAATCATACAAGACAAATGGCATGGCAAATATGTAATGCAATGATCAATGATGCTTCATACATGTCTTAAGATGTCAAATGAAACATAGGAATGCACAAAATGCAATGACAAGTCAAGTTATGTAAGGAAATGCAAGAGGGATGCAAATGAAAGCCCAAATTAGGGTTCATGAAACAAACATCACACATAGACCAAAGACAGAAGCAAACCCTAATATGAAAAATGGAAAATGGTACCTAAAGAAACCCTAGACCTATAATGAACCACTGCCCAAAGGGGAGCTCTCAACTCTCAACCAAACTCAAGTTGTGATTTTTGCAAGTTATTAGGGTTTTTTAGGGTTTGTAACAAAAGAAATGCCAATCAATGGGAAAATGCAAGATCAAATCATGGCCTTTTTATCCTTGAAAATACATGCCAAATGGAAAACAAAGCAAAAAGAATCAATGTCTCAACCTTCACCAAAAGGCAGAAATGAATTTTCAAACTTGTGATCAAAATAATGCATAAAATATGATTTAATTCAATGAAAAATTCTTAAAATGCATCAAGATCAAAAAAGAAATTTGGTTTGAAGGTTGGACAATGTTTCTAAATGTCTTAGAACATTTCATGAATTTTTTTGTAATTTTTAAATACCTAAAAGTATTTTTAATTAATTAATTCTCATTAATCAATTAAAAATAATCTTTTAAATATTTAAAAATACTTTTTTAATGATAAAAAATAAAATAAAAATGTTTTTGAGTCATAAAAATTAATAAAACCTTAAAGAAAAAGTTTCATAATTTTTATGATTTTTTAACTATTTTAAAATAATTGTACAAATTAAATGCAATAAATATGAATAAAAATCAAATAAAAAGAAAAGTAAACAGAATGGACGCATGAGATTGATTCTGGGGATATAAAGGTTGACTTGGCGCGCAATCGTGTGGTCCCAATTCAAACCTGACTAATTGAACTATTAAACCTAATTAAATTAATTAAGTGGAAATTAATGTTAATGAAATGATCTGATCCCTTGGTCTACGCGCGGGAAGGGCAATCCAATGGCCCAGGTTTAAAAATCACTAATGACTGGACTAAACCCTAATTAGGGCAGGGTAAACTCAGACGGCCGGAACAGTGGTTCCGGTCGTCTTCTCCGGCGTATCACAAACCCTAGAAAACGATTCAGGCCACCATTCAACAAATTAAATGCCCAGAAACACTCCCCTATCCTAACTAAACCTCAATCCAAGATCAAAATACATTTATCTAACATGAACAAGGAGAATCGAAGACAAGAGCATTCACGGGCCAAGTTTCAGAGATGCATAAAATGCTCATTTTCACACCATTTTTGATTCTAAACACATCCCCATGATCCTTGAAGCATACATTTTCATTTTATAACATAAAATCAGAGCTTTGGGAGAAAAGTTTCAAGATCATACCTGAGGTGACAACTCCTGTTTTTGAGCTTCCAGAGCAGTTTCTTGATGCGTGCTAGCTCCAATGTCTCCCCTGGTACCAATGGCAAGCTGGGAATGATCTTTAGCAAGCTATTTTGAGTGGTTCACTTCTGGTGTAGCAGAAAATGCACTTTGCATACAAGCTGTTTCAGCTCAAAGTAAGGGGTGGTTTTGGCTCTTTATGGCATGCTTGACTTGTTGGTGAAGGAAAATGAAGTGTTTGATGGATGGATAGTGTGATTCGAAGAGAACTGGTTCTGATGATGGTGAATGGTGAAGCTCAGGCCAAGCTTGTTTCAGGCCTGAGTTTTGGTGGTTTGAGGCCTTTGAGGTGTGGTGAGTTGAATGGTGATCAAAGTCTTTGTGCTTTGTGGCTGTGTAAAGAGATTCGATAGAACTTGCAAGTTGGGAGGTTTTTGTGTAAGTAGTGAATGTCAATGCTTCAGCCTTGGTTGCCATGTGATATGGCCAGCAAAATGAATGAATAAACAATTCTGATTGGCCTCTTGATGTGACATGGCCTGCTATGATAGGTGTGGCTACTTTTGCTCAAAATCCACTTTTGTGTAAGATAGGGCATGGTGTGATACTAGGCAAGGACAACTTGGGTTCTGGTGCAGCAAAAGGTGAGGGAGAGGCTAGCCCAAAGTCAGCAGCCAATGTCATAAGTTGGTGAAGTAGTCATGAGTGAAAATGCAAGTTGGCTAGCTTTATGGTTTTCCATGGAAATGCCTTGTTACATGAACCAAACCATGAGCAAACTTGGTCCATTTCTGATTTTTGTGACTTAGAGAACATTCACATGCTGGTTTGACATGAATTTGAGGCAGCAATCATGCATTGATTCAAGACTTAGCAAAATTCCCACTTGGTGCATGACTTGAAAAACAATGATTTTTGGCAACTTTGCATGGCCATAACTTTTGATCCAAGAAGAGTTTGATCATGTTCTTGTACTTTTTGAAAAGGGAAAGATGAGATCTACAACTTTCATGACCAAAGTTTTTCCATTTGAAGCCTTTTTGGATCATGAATCAAGGCTTGAAAATTGACCTAAAATGGTACATTCTTGAAAAGTCAACAAAACCCAAAAAGTCAACTTTTGCAAAAACCCTAAATTCTTGATTTCCATGAACTTCAACCTTCTTCCATGATCAAATAAAGATCACATACACTCAAAATGATGAAGATCACCCATTGGTTGGGTCATTGGGGGCCTCAGATGCCCTGATTTTACACTGACTTGTCTGAAAAGTCAACTCTTGATCAGATGACTTCCCCATGGAATTTCTTCATGAAAATTGATATGCATACTCCCTATACCATATGAAGATCAATGGAAACAAGAATGACCAAAAAATTTGGGGTTATGGCCTCTGAAACCAAAACCCTAATTTTCAGTCAACTGTGCAGTTCATCCTGGCTCTGCATCCACTCAAACCCTAGTTCTTGTGATTCCTCTGCATTTCTGACTTTGTGAGGATGTAACATGATATAAGAACACACATGGACCCCTTTGAGTTGATTGGTTGCCTTTGGGATGGCTCAAGATGCTCTGAGGTTGCTCAGATCACAAACCCTAGGTGCAGATGACCTAGAAGCTATCCAGTGAAACCAAATGAGACATGAGATGATGTGATTGTGTTTATGCATATGAGATGATCACAAGTCATGTGTGAATGGGTGAGGGCAAATTTGGGGTGTTTACAGCTGCCCCTATTCAAGCATGAGTTAGCTGTGCAGGTTGTAAGCGGCGGCTTAACAGGCAAACAAGATAACTTGTGGTTGAATATCAAAGACAGTCCAAAATTTGCACTCACAGAAATGAAGAAGAAAAGGGATATAGATTGTAAAAGCAAATAAAGTATATTGTAAAGTGTGGGCGACGGAGGACGACCGTCGAGCAGAGGACGACTGCTGGGTAAAGAGCAATGACGGGGACGGCCGACATGCTGGTAAAGTGTATGAAAATAAAGCGATGACGGGGACGACCGACATGCCGGTAAAGTGTATAAAGCAATGACGGGGACGGCCGACATGCTGGGGATAAAAGGTAAAGCTAAGACGGGGACGGCCGACTAGCTGGGAAAATAAAATATCATGATGGGGACGGCCATCAAGATAAAGTAGTAACATTCTCTGGGGATTGGTGAAACATGACGGGGACGGCCATCAAGTTCACAAAGGTAAAGTAACCAACGATGGGGACGGCCATCGGGTTAAAAAAGAAAAGGGACCACGACGGGGACGGCCATCGGGTTAAAGAATAAATGAAATAAACAGATGATGGGGTACGGCCATCAAAGGTGAAGGACGATCACCTAGCAGGGGACGGCTGCTCTGTTGGGCGTAAAAGAAATATGATGGGGACGACCATCACAGGTGGAGGACGACCACCTGGCAGGGTACAGCTGCCAAAATATCAACGATGGGGACGGCCATCGGATAGAAAAGGTCAACGATGGGGACGGCCATCGGACGAGCATGATGGAGGACGACCATCAAGAAGTGGAGGACGACCACTCAGCAGGGTACGGCTGCTCTCGAGGTTCATCATAACACAGGACGAGTGTTAGATAACCAAAATCAACAATGGGGACGGCCATTGGATAAAGTGATGAAGGACGATCATCAAGAGGTGGAGGACGACCACCTAGCAGGGGACGGCTGCTAAAACCAACGATGGGGACGGCCACCGGATGAGCATGATGGAGGACGACCATCAAGAAGTGGAGGACGACCACTCAGCAGGGTACGGCTGCTCTCAGAGGTATCATAACACAGGACGAGTGTTAGATAAAAAGAAAATTTGTTGGCAATCTACTGGGGAGATAGTAAACACGGACGAGCGTTTACATCCAAGAAACAAAAGGTATAAGTGTTTGGTATTGTGTATAGATTAAAGATGCGGACGAGCATCCTTAAGACTATGATACGGACGAGTATCACGTAGAAACAAACTGACACGTGCTCAGAGCTGATGATACGGACGAGTATCAACTGGTTAACAAGGAACACGGACGAGTGTTGCATCTGAAAGTATCCTTCTGGGGAATAGTAGACACAGACGAGCATCTATATTCAAGAAGACATAAGTGTTTGACACGGTGTATGGATTAAAGATGCGGACGAGCATCCTTAAGACTATGATACGGACGAGTATCATGTAGAAACAAACATTAGACGTAATGTTCTGAGATGATGGTACGGACGAGTACCAACTGGTTAACAAAGAACAAGGACTACTGTCGAATCTGCGGGGATGTACATGGTGTATATAAGATACGGACGAGTATCTGAGTAGGTGTACCAATGAGTAGTGAGTATATAATGTATAGGTGAGTGTTTATCTGCTGGGGATATGACACGGACGGGTGTCAGGAAAGTGTATATACAAGTATAGGCGACCACGCTGGGGATATGACACGGACGGGTGTCAAGAAAGTGTATAGGTATATGTAAGTGCAAAGAGGGTGTCTTTGGTTTTCTGCTGGTGACACGACACGGACGAGTGTCAGGATGTATCTGCAATACTGGTGATCTTGGTTTGTAAAGTGTATTCAGGCAACCTGCTGGGAAATGATGATACGGACGGGTATCAAAAAAAAAGGGATATGCACTGGTGTTTGTGATATGGGGCAACTGCTTTTGCTGGGACTCTGATGGGGATGTATTCTGTATGCCGACAGATTGTCAATATTTACAAGTGTTCAAATCACAACATGACTTATGATTATACTATGCATTTGATTTTTTGCCGTAATGCTCCGTATTAGACGGAATGCTACGCTCTGGGGGTGAATATGATGCGAATGCTATGATTATGCAAAGAGGCACCGATCCGGGATTCGGATCCCGTTGCTGCAAAGATCTCTGATCGATCTGCTTGAAGTGAACATCCCAGCTGGGGATGAGATCATTGATAGATCTGTAGTTGTATCTGCTTGGGGATATACGTCATCGATTGACATATTTTCATAATACGGGACCCAGCTGGGGTTTGTAGAAGCTTTCTCTCTCTCTGTTGTGACTTCTTCGTGCGCTGCTCTTCTGAATAGAGGCCTGAAGCTCTGTGGGGAGATGATTCCCTGATTTCTGTATTCTGTTGAGGAAGAATGGCAACCCGGCTGGGGAAGTGAGAGGCAACTCAGCTGGGGAGAGCAATGGGGAGCAACTCAGCTGGGGATAGAGCATCTCGGATACTGAGATTGAGTGTATGCTGATTTGACAGCTCCGCTGGGGAGATGGGCACATCCCATTGCCACGTGGAAGATAGACCGAGTTGATAACGATTTGCCATCTTGCTAAGGCGTAACTGGCATGCCCCAGGTTGCATTCTGGATACCTGCAATCCTGCAAAGATAATGGAACGTACAAAAGGTCCCAAGGTATCCCTTTCTGGATTCCGTCATAGGAGTTAAGTACACTCGAGAGTAATCACATTCCCTGTAAGCATGCGTTTTTGTTTTTAGAGAAAGGCATCTGTACTTATGCAATTGTATTTTAGAGATATCAGACAACTCTTTGCAAAACATAAATGTAAAAAACGAGACATGACTGAAAATCTGATTATATTAATTCGTGTGCCCTGAATTGGCAAGATACAGTTAGAGGAACATATCTCCTGAAATGAGGAGATTGTTACAAATTGAGAAATAAAGTGCTGGCGGTGCTGGCGATGCTTTCAAGGAGCTTCCTCTTCTGCTATGACTCGTATGACAATGACGTTCTTCTCGTCTTGCTTTCTGGAGAGAGTTGATTCTGATTGCAGCTTGATCCCTTGGAGCTTACCAAGTTGTAGGTGATACGGACGAATTCAGAATGCAGTTGTTCGCTTATTCCCTTATTTTGCATGGATCGCCCTTTCGGGTTTTCAATCCATCGGGATACCCATTTTTGCCTGAGCTGTCCAATGCGGCTTTTCAACTCAGCGGGTGTACATCTTTTCATTTATTTCCCTTATTTTTGCCCGAGTCTTTTATTCTGTTTTTGACTCGCCGGGATGCCCTATTTTTGCCTGGACTTACATTCTGTTTTTATGTCCAGCGGGTCATTTTATGCGAAGTATTTTTTAACCGCATCTGAATTCACAGGGGACGGGAAATCTTCACCATCCATGGTGCTGAGCATCAGTGCTCCACCAGAGAAGACTTTCTTCACAACAAATGGTCCTTCGTAATTGGGAGTCCACTTGCCCCTGTGGTCTGTATGAGGAGGGAGGATTCTCTTCAACACAAGATCTCCCACCCGGTACTCTCGGTGCCTGACTTTCTGATCGAAGGCTCTCTTCATCCTTTTCTGATATAACTGCCCGTGGCAGATTGCAGCCAATCTCTTCTCTTCGATCAGACTCAGTTGTTCGTATCGGGTCCGAACCCATTCTGCTTCACTCAGTTTAACATCCATTAATACCCGTAAGGAGGGTAGTTCAACTTCAACCGGTAGGACTGCTTCCATACCATACACAAGCTGATATGGCGTTGCCCCAGTGGATGTCCTGATTGATGTGCGGTACCCATGCAAGGCAAACGGTAGCATTTCATGCCAATCTTTGTAAGTGACTACCATCTTCTGCACAATCTTCTTGATATTCTTATTTGCTGCCTCAACAGCGCCGTTCATCTTTGGCCTGTAAGGAGAAGAATTGTGATGTTGGATCTTGAAGTCCCGGCACAGCTCTGCCATCATTTTGTTGTTCAAGTTGGAACCATTATCAGTAATGATTCGCTCGGGCACTCCATACCGACAGATGATATCTCTTTTCAGAAATCTGGCTACCACTTGCCTTGTGACATTTGCATATGAGGCTGCTTCAACCCACTTAGTGAAATAATCGATGGCGACCAGGACGAATCTGTGGCCGTTCGAAGCAGTTGGCTCAATTTTGCCAATCATGTCAATGCCCCACATAGCAAAGGGCCATGGTGAAGACATTATGTTCAGGGGATTGGGAGGCACATGCACCTTGTCTGCATAAATCTGGCATTTATGGCATTTTCTGGCGTAAGCACAACAGTCTGCATCCATTGTGATCCAGTAATAGCCTGATCTTAACAACTTCTTGGCCATTGCATGCCCTCCAGCATGGGTACCAAAAGAGCCTTCATGCACTTCATGCATCAGTAAATCTGCTCCCGTCTTGTCAACACATCTGAGGAGTACCATGTCAAGGTTCCTTTTGTATAAAGATCCATCAGTGTTCAGAAAGAAACTTCCAGCAAGCCTTCTTAAAGTCTTTTTATCATTGGAAGATGCCCCAGGTGGGTACGTTTGATCCTCCAAGAAGCACTTGATGTCATGGAACCAAGGCTTATCATCTTTAGCAACATCTGCTGCAAATACATATGCTGGTCTGTCAAGTCTCGATACTGCAATCTGAGGCACAAAGTTGGCAGTCTGAACTTTGATCATGGACGAAATGGTAGCCAAGGCATCTGCAAACTGATTCTCGTCCCGAGGGATATACTCAAGCTTGACTGTTGTGAAGAAAGTCAATAACCTTCTTGTATAATCCCTGTAAGGTATCAGATGATCTTGGTGGGTGTACCATTTTCCGTTGGTCTGATTGACTACCAAAGCTGAATCTCCGAATACGGTCAATGTCTTGATCCTGAGGTCAATGGCTTCCTCAAGACCCATAATGCAAGCTTCGTATTCAGCTTCGTTGTTAGTGCAGTTGAAAGTGAGCTTTGCCGAGAAAGGCATGTGAACCCCTTTAGGTGTAATGAGTACTGCACCAACACCGCGGCCATTCATGTTGACAGCCCCATCAAACATCATAGTCCATTCTTCTTCTGGGTCAGGCCCTTCAGTGTGAATAGGCTCTTCACGATCTTTTGCTTTAATGAACATGATGTCTTCATCGGGGAAGTCGAACCTCATAGGCTGGTAGTCATCAATGGGTTGCTCAGCAAGATATTCAGATAGTACACTGCCCTTGATGGCCTTCTGAGATGTGTACTGTATGTCGTATTCTGTGAGAATCATCTGCCATCTTGCAACCCGTCCGGTAAGAGCTGGCTTCTCGAAAATGTACTTAACTGGATCCATTTTTGAGATTAATAAGGTAGTGTGGGTCAACATATACTGTCTCAGTCGGCGAGCAGCCCACGCTAAAGCACAGCAAGTTTTCTCGAGCAGTGAATAACGCTGTTCACAGTCGGTAAACTTTTTGCTTAGGTAGTATATCGCATACTCTTTTCGACCAGACTCGTCATGCTGACCTAGTACACACCCCATCGATTCTTCTAATACTGTCAAGTACATAATCAGAGGTCTTCCTTCAACTGGAGGCATAAGGATTGGAGGTTCTTGCAAATACTCCTTGATCTTGTCAAAAGCTTTCTGGCAGTCTTCGTTCCACCTGACCGTTTGCTCCTTTCTTAACAGCTTGAATAAGGGTTCACAAGTTGCTGTAAGGTGAGATATGAACCGTGAAATGTAGTTCAATCGACCTAAGAAACCTCGAACTTCTTTCTCAGTTTTCGGTGCAGGCATTTCTTGAATAGCTTTGACTTTATCAGGGTCAACTTCAATCCCTTTCTCACTTACAATAAAGCCCAGCAGCTTACCGGATCGCACCCCGAATGTGCATTTGTTGGGGTTCAACTTTAGTTGGTATTTCCTCAGACGCTTGAATAACTTGAGCAGATTCACCAGGTGATCTTCCTCTGTAAGGGACTTGGCGATCATGTCATCCACATAACATTCGATTTCCTTATGGATCATGTCATGAAACAATGTTACCATAGCCCGTTGATACGTTGCACCAGCATTCTTCAGTCCGAATGGCATCACTTTATAACAGAACGTGCCCCAAGGTGTGATGAATGTTGTCTTCTCCATGTCTTCAGGTGACATCTTGATCTGATTGTATCCCGAAAATCCATCCATGAAGGAGAATACCGAGAACTGAGCCGTGTTATCCACCAATACATCAATGTGAGGTAATGGGAAGTCATCTTTCGGGCTGGCTCTGTTCAGATCCCGGTAATCAACACACATTCTTACTTTGCCGTCCTTCTTAGGCACAGGCACAATATTAGCAACCCACGGTGGATAGCTAGTTACAGCAAGGAACCCGGCGTCCCATTGCTTTTGTACCTCTTCCTTGATTTTCATAGCCATGTCTGGGCGAGTTCGGCGCAGCTTTTGTTTGACTGGTGGGCATTCTTCCCTCAAAGGCAGCTTATGCACAACAATATCGGTATCCAACCCTGGCATATCTTGGTAGGACCAAGCAAACACATCAACATACTCTTGAAGCAGATCTATCAGCTGTCTCTTCACTGAGTCTTGCAGGCAGGCCCCGATTTTGACTTCTTTCACGTCTTCCTCCGTACCAAGATTAATCACTTCAATCTCCTCCTGATGAGGAGTAATGACTTTTTCCTCCTGTCTCAGCAACCTGGCTAGCTCTTCAGGAAGCTCATATTCTTCATCAACCCCTTCATCAGCTTGATTGATCGGATTGTCAAAGTCATACGATGTCATAGCTGTGCTGTTGTCGGTGCTGTCTGGAAGGCACTCTCTGCAAGGGTTAAGTCGGTTCATTTTAGTGATTGATTTTAATCTTGCTTTAGAAAAAAGTGAAATGAAGTTACCATTTTGAAAACACCGCCATTTATTTTTTTGTACAAAAAGAAAAATGGAAAAAACAGTGAGCATAAAAGAAAAAGGACTCGTTTGCAAAAAGATTGTCTGATATTTCATTAATTTAATCTTGTTTGCACAAAAGTACAGATGGCCCTGATTACAAAATGAGTCTTGTCATCTTGGGCAAGATGCAAGACTTTGATGCATGCTATAAAAAAAATACAGGAAATAATAATTACTCTGCTCGAGTAACACTTATAATTCCCTGGGAAGACCAGTTCGAGACACTGCTCCCTGGGACCTTCGGACGAATCCAATTCTCCAGGTTGCGCTCCTCTTCCAGCTCGTCTTCCAGACAGTTGATAGCATCGGGGGTAAGCATTCCCCCACTGACAAAACCTGGCTCTGCAGCAGCCTTTGCTTGATGTTGAGTTGGTTTGTAACCCAACCCAAACTTGTCCTTCTTCTCCTCCACAGCTAAGACCTTGCCCCAGCCTTGGGCAGTTCCTTCTTCAACAACCTTCCGGGCTTGTTGATAAGACGACATTGGGGTACCAGATACAGCAGATGCTTCATTCACATTCAACGCTTCAAACCCCTGGCTCATTGTCTCATGGATCTCTCCATCCATTTCAATGTACTTGTAGGTTGCCAGGTGGCTGACAAAAATGTCCTCCTCTCCACAGATTGTGACAACTTGACCTTCCCACTCAAATTTTAACTTTTGGTGAAGGGTAGACGTTATAGCGCCAGCGGCGTGAATCCAGGGTCTACCCAACAAACAGCTGTAGGCGGGCTGAATGTCCATCACATAAAAGATAGTTTTAAAAGTCTGCGGGCCAATTGTCACGGGCAGCTCAATCTCTCCCAGAACCGATCTCTTTGAGCCATCAAAAGCTCTAACCACCAGGTTGCTGGGTCTCAATGCCAAACCATCATATTCAAGCTTCACCAGAGCCTTCTTTGGTAAGACATTCAGGGAAGAACCTGTGTCCACCAGCACATGAGAAAGGACAGCTCCTTTGCATTCCAGGGTTATGTGCAAGGCTTTGTTGTGGTTACGACCATCCACTGTCAAATCAGAATTGGTAAACCCTAGCCCGTTGCTAGCAGTAACATTCCCAACCACCGTTTCCAACTGGTTGACAGTAATCTCCTCTGGCACGTAAGCTGCGTGCAGGACTTTCAGTAGTGCATTCCGATGGGCTTCGGAGCACATGAGCAGTGAGAGGATGGAGATTTTGGATGGCGTCTGGTGAAGTTGATCCACAATTTTGTAATCACTCTTTTTGATGATCCTCATAAACTCATCAACTTCCTGATCGAATGGAGTCTTCAGGGCTTCTTTGGCAGCTGGATCTTCCTGCACCGGGCTCTTTCCTTTTGCCTTGGCAGCAGCTTCTGCTTCGGCAGTAGGTCTTTGGACTTGTGAAGCAAAGAGACGTCCGCTTCGGGTGAAGCCTCCGCCTCCGCCCACATTATCAATTTGTGGTGCAGGTGTTGATGTTTCCAGAGTGATTCTTTTCCCTTCACAGTACAAGTCAGAGCCATAGTGCCAAGGGATGGCCCTATTGCTTTCATATGGTACAGGTCCAGGTACCGTGACGGTGACTGGACTGATTGCTGCTGCTGGAGGGACTGTTATTGTTTGTGGATCATAAAAGATTGTAACTGGTGCTCTAGTGGGAGCAGCACCTTCTGAATGATAAGCGGAATTGTTTTCTGGATCGTAGATATGGTAACAGTGGAGACATCTTCGTGATTGTTTGCTGGTGTTGTAGGAGGTCTGTTGGAAGAACCGTTTGTTGTTGTTGATGGAGAGTCGAAGTGGACTGAAGCTGAAGTTGTAGCAGGAGAAACTGTTGAAAACTGATCATTGGGTAGAACAGATGAAGTACTTGCTGATGTTGCTGATGAATTGTTGGGAACAATTGTTGCTGCTTGTAGGAGGATCTGAAACCATTGCTGATGAAGTCGTCGGGTTTGCCGGGGGAATGATGTAGTGATCTGCAGATAAGCCGCTCTGAATAAGGCTGTCAAATGCCATTCCTCAAGTCCTCACACCCATTCCAAGAAATATTGCAGTAGGGGCACCCTAGTTCACACCCCGGAAATATATTGTTTTTCACGGAGTTGAGCTTTGATTTCCACCAATGGTGTCCTGATCTGATCCACACTGGTTATGAAAATAAGACGGTGTGTCTTCTTCGATTGCGTTAATTCGAGGACCACATGGTTTGGCATTGGTTTTTGTTGACATTGGGCGGAGGTGCAAAATTCAGAGCCTTGGAGTCTACCAAAGTCTTGTACCTTCATATGCAGAGCCCTGCATTTTTCTGTACTGTGACCAGGTGCGTTCGAATGAAAAGCACACCTAACGTTGGAGTCATAGTTTCTTGGTAGACTGTTGGGGTCCGGAGGTGCCAACGTTCTTAGGCTCAACCAAGTTGAGCTTCAGAAGTTGTGGCAGCAAGGCAGCATACGGCATGGGGATCGGGTCGATCACTCGGTTTAGCTTGAGATGGCCTTTGTTGGAATGGCCTCTGTTGATTGTTGTTGGTGTTGTTGTTGTTGTAGTTGTTTCTTGAGGATATTGATTCTGATGATTACGGAGGTTGTTGTTGGAAGTTTTGTTGAGGAGGTTTGATAGACCGGCTGAGGATGAGCTGGAGCAGGGATTGTGACTGCTGCTATGGACCTTTGAACATATTGGGGCCTACCCCTGTTGGTGTGAATGGCATTGGTCTCGCCAGTTCTTCTCGGGCCTGCAAAAGGCTTTCTTGTACTGCTGGACGAACTTGCACCATTATCAGATATTTTGCCCATTTTCAACAGGCTTTCAATTCTCTCCCCAGCTATAACAACATCTGCGAAGCTAGTGGACGAGAAAGCAGCCAACCTGTCAATATACGTTCCCTGGAGAGTGTTCATAAACATGTCTGCCATTTCTCTCTCAGACATTGGTGGTTGAACGGCAGCAGCCAATTGCCTCCATCTTTGAGCGTATTCACGGAAACTTTCCCTTGACGACTGTGACATGCCCATCAGGAGAGTCCTATTGGGTGCCATGTCTAAGTTGTATTGATACTGTCGGATGAAGGCCTCTGCCAGGTCCTTCCAGCATCTCACAGTTGCCCTTGTCAAGTGGGAATACCATTCCCTTGATGCTCCAGTCAAGCTATCTTCGAAGTAAAACATCCAAAGTTTCTCATCCATTGTATAGGCCTTCAGCCTTCCCAGAAACGATTGCAAATGAGTCCGGGGGCATGAAGTCCCATTATATCTTTCGAACAAGGAGGCTTGAACTTATGAGGGATCCTGACCCCCTCTACTAAACCCATGTCCATGACATCGAACCCCAAAGAATTTTGGGATTCCAAAGACCTCAACTTCTCAGCCAACTCATCCAATCTCCTATCATAGGTTTCCTCTCCCAGCACCCATGACTGTAAACTGATCCTCCTGAGGATCCTCTTGAAGTACTCTGGCTGCAGTGGCTGTTCCTTGAACGTTTGCAGGAATATGAATCTCAGGATGTAGATGTGGACCAAACACAGGGGGGTTAACATGTGGTTGCACCCTTTCATTGTTACTGGTGCCAGCAGTTCCCACATGGGGGTCATCTTGAGTTCTCCCCCTCTACCAGAACTCTGAGCCTCTCCTGGCTTTGAGCTAAATTATTCATCACTTCCATGAACT